>OX366525.1:7500-5611914 GCA_947256265.1 Acronicta leporina
CCTAACCTAACCTAACCTAACCTAACCTAACCTAACCTAACCTAACCTAACCTAACCTAACCTAACCTAACCTAACCTAACCTAACCTAACCTAACCTAACCAAGATGCTAATAACGACTTTGAGCTGCAAATATACACCGATGGCAGTAAGATTGAGGGCAAGGTTGGCGCAGCGCTATCCATGTGGCATAGTGCGGCCGAAACTAAAGCCCTCAAACTTACATTGCCATCCTATTGTACGGTCTACCAGGCGTCCTGGCGATATGCAAGGCCACGAGCGAGTTTTTAAAACACCGGGCCACCAGTTGTGGAGTTTACAGCGACTCTATGGCAGCTCTTCAGACTATAACCAATGAACGTGCTCTCCACCCTCTAGCAGTGGAAACGAGAAAAAATATAAGGCAAGCATCTCGCCAAAACAAGCTGCTAAACTTGTTTTGGATAAAAGCCCATGTGGGATTGGAGGGTAATGAACGAGCTGACGAGCTTGCAAAGGAGGCCGCTGTGAACTCCAAAAGGAAACCTGACTATGAGCTGTGTCCTGTATCATTCGTCAAGCGATGCATTCGAATGCAGTCACTTGACGAATGGAATCAACGATACAAACGCGCTGGAACTGCCAAGACTACAAAACTCTTCTTTCCTGATGTAGTGGCGGCGTATAAAATAATTAGGAAAATTGAACCGGATAAAATAATCACACAGGTGTTAACGGGGCACGGTGGGTTCTCAGAGTACTTGAACCGATTCAAGTGCAAAGAGAACCCATCGTGCATCTGCGAGCCGGAAAAAACTGAGTCCGTTCCTCACATACTGTTAGAGTGTCCGGTATTTGAAACCCAACGATTCTCTCTCGAACAAGAATTAGATACAAAAATTACTGCTAACAACTTAAGTATAATAATGGAGGGAAAACAGAGGCAATTACTGCTAGACTATTGTAAATACATAGGTAAAAAAGTAATAAATCGAAATAAAAGTTCATAGAAATCATGTTAACTGGATATATTATGTTATATCACAAGAATAGCATGTATAAGAATAGTATTAGTAATTAGATTAAGCAATAGTCATTAAGAAGCATATACATGTGGCAGTAGCGAAATGTAATAATGATTTTAGGTAATTATGTTAGCCATATATTATAAGCACTTTATAAGATTTAAAAAAAAAAAAAAAAAAAAATTGTTTAGTTTTTATTATAAAAATAAGGTAAAATAGGCAAAAACTGTAACAATTAGCAACTAATGACAAAAACTTATTAGACTCACCTCTATTGTATTTAAAAATAAGTATAATATGTATTAATAAATAATAAAGAAAACAAAATCTCTGATCACGTCAGAGGACAAGATGTAAAATTATTAAAAAAAAAAAAAAAAAAAAAAAAAAAAAAAAATAACCTAACCTAACCTAACCTAACCTAACCTAACCTAACCTAACCTAACCTAACCTAACCTAACCTAACCTAACCTAACCTAACCTAACCTAACCTAACCTAACCTAACCTAACCTAACCTAACCTAACCTAACCTAACCTAACCTAACCTAACCTAACCTAACCTAACCTAACCTAACCTAACCTAACCTAACCTAACCTAACCTAACCTAACCTAACCTAACCTAACCCAGTGACCTTAGAGCCACGCGAGCGCACGGCCACTTTTTTCCGCGCTCCGCACCTCAAAAATCGAGCAAGAGGCTTTTTCAAAGTAAAAAACGCGAAATACGGCTTAAAAGTTGCGGGCAAGTGCGGGCTTTACAGTGGTGTTTTCATTTTAAAAATCCGACAAGTGAAAACCAAATAGTGAAAGAAAACAAGGATTTACAACCCCAAAAAGTGACAACAAACGGACAAAAGTGCGTGCGGCGCGGCGACAGTCGCGACGACCCCTGCTTTTTATTTGACCCCGGGATAGCCTACTTCAGTGTGTACACCCTCCAGGAATTCCAGGTTTTTTGACCGCATCTTAAGGGTGTACCACAGCTTTTTCCGGAGCGCGGCGGGCAAAAAGCGGAAGAAACGAGGGAAAAAACTAAAACTCTGCGGAAAAACGATTGCGGCGCCCGATCAGTCGCGACGACCCCTGATTTTTATTTGACCCCACGATAGCCCACCTCACTGTGTACACCCACCAGGAATTTCAGATTTTTTGACCTCATTTTAAGGGTGTACCACAGTTTTTTCCGGAGCGCGGCGGGCAAAAGGCGGAAGAAAACGAAGGGAAGAAACTAAACTCTGCGGAAAAACTAATGCGGAGCCCGATCGGTCGCGACGACCCCCAAATTTTAATAACTGACAGTGTGCGGCAGAGTGTCCCCGACATTCCTGGAGACTCCGGGATTTTTCCCGTGAAAATCCAGGCCACAGTTTGCGGATCTAGCCAGCCGGAGAAATTTCCGCGCGGCCCAAACGCGCGGAAAAACAGTCCTGGAGGTGGAAATCCAGAACCCTGAGGACACAAAGGACTCCCAGGAGCAGCCGGCAGCCTGGTACAAGATAGCTGAAGTTTTTTAGTAGAAATTTTAAGTAAAACTTACGGAAACAAGGTACTGTGCGGTTGTAATTTGTCTGATCTCTTTTTGGAACAATTATTTCTAAATAAATTAAATATAATTTTCAAATTACTTAAGTTAAATCATATAGAACAATTAAAACCCTATTGTAGAAAAAATTCCCATAGCATTCAAATCACTAACCCCACACATAAATATAAATAAATCAAAATTCAATTCTGTTCCCACGGACAGTATTAACTTTGTTTTCCTTTGTTCTTAAAAGTTAAAATTTTAAAACCTCGTAACTCGGCCTAGGTAAGTCCTAGCCGAAAAGCGAGACTGGAATCATAGTTTTTAGTACTTAGAGCACCAGACTCCACCCTTAGATTTTAAAAAAGAGAACAGGCAAAAAAGCATACTTTTAAACCACGTGTGTGAAAAACCTTGTGCAATTATAACCTAGAAATTTATTTTAACTTAAGTTAGCATTTAGGCCTAGACTAGAAATCGGGACAAGGCGATTCAAGTGTGCCTTACTTTTGACAACATACAGTCTTTTCCGGACGCGGTGACCATATACAGTCAACCCCAAAAAATACCTACCTACCTATACAAATTTTATTTAATCATTAACCTCATACTCCCCTGCCCCACTACCCCGGCATTGAATAACTTGCATACCCAACTTGCATCACAAATCCACCCATCACCCCGCACCCCTCACCCCCTCACCCCTCACCCCCTCACCCCCTCACCCCCACCCCCCACCCCCCACCCCCTCACCCCCTCACCCCCACACCTCACCCCCACCCCTCACCCCCACCCCCTCACCCGCCAACCCCTCACCCCCCACCCCCTCACCCCTCATACCCTCACCCCCCTGCACCGCAAGCATAACCCCATAACCTCTCCGCTCCATCTTGAATCAGCACCCGAATCCATTCCCTCACCCCCCCCCCCAACCCCCCTGGCCCTCACCCCAGCACACCCTTACCCCCTTAGCTTCCTCTACCACCCACCCCAACACACTTACCTACCCTATAAAATCTAGACCGGGAGGCCCTGAGCGAAAAAAGAGTGAGCAACTCGTCGCCGACTCGTTGCCGACTTGAACAACTTGAAAAACCCCCGTATCTTGGAAACGGCTGGAGATAGCTCAAATCTGACAAAATTTTCCCCCCCCGTCACCCCCTCCCCGTCTGGACCCAGACCAGGGTCCAAACATAAAATCCCCCCCTTCTCACCCTTTACCCCTCTTCCAAAAAATCTTTTTCAAATTTCAACTCGGGTAACTACCGAACCGGAGGCCGTAGAAGGCTCCGGTTTTCTTTGAGGACATCGCCTGGCCCCCTTCTTCCTGCCCATCTACCTTCTGGGTGGTTGCGGGACCCAAAATCTCTTCACGTTGTAAACCATTCCAGACGATAGAGCTCGACGGGCCCGTTCTGGGGAGCCCGAGCACGACGGTAATCGAGTGGGCGGTTCGGAAGATAACCGCGAAAACCGAATTCTGGTTGTCAGCAACCAAAATATTGGAGCGCTGTATCTTCCGAGCCCTCTGGCTTAGACCCGCCGAGTTTGGGATCATTGTAGAGGGCTCGCCGAGACCTACCCTGTGGAAGGTAGAGTTCGGCTCTACGTAGAGTCGAAAAATTTTCAGTACTTATTTTAAATTTTCTGATACAGTAGGTAGTAGGTCCTGGAAGGTCTTTGACACCAGATACAGGTCTGGAACCTAGTTTATAGTAATAAAATTGACCAAAACCTGTGACCACACTCTCGCAGAGGAATTCGACATACATAGATCTTCTCGACAACCCCCCTCACCGCTCCAAATCCTCGGTCCGGTTCACAGGAGGTATCACAACACGGAGACGACAGAGAACCTGCGGGAAAAATTAGAGTAGTTAGTTAGAGTAGTACTTACCTGGACACTTACCTTAAGCGTGGATCCATGTTTGGGCGCCTGGTGGTCTCCCAGCCGCGCGCGTAACAGTATCTGAAACAAAGAAAGATCTAGTAGAATAAACTGACAAGATTCATAGGAATCTGATTTTATTTTGTGTTTTGAACTGTTGAAGGTGTTGTACTGTCAATTTGTTAAATTTATTTAATTTTAATTTTACCTTATTTTACCTTATTTTTACCCTATTTTACTTTATTATTTATACACCCAAGACCGGGGTACCGTTTACAATACCCCTTTGACTTTGAGCCAAAACAACCCTCTCTCAATCCAGGAAGATGATAGGTATTAGGACTCCAGTCAAAAGAGCATCATCGCAGATCCCGCCGAACAGAAGCCCACAGGAGGCCGGATCCTCCTCGCAACATAATGTACGTAAGAGTGTGGGTGAATGGGAGGCGGGCCGGAATGAACCGAGAAAATTAAGCTCACCGACAAAAACCGGAACAGAGCCTAAACCGGTAACCAAATCGCCCACTTTGACCAAGGGTACCTCGATGGTCGTACAGATCGACAGCCCACCGATCCCACTCACCAACGCAGGGAACCCCAGGACTGCTGAGGCTAGGAAATGCCTCACAATTGTGAAGCAGCAGCTAGCTCTCTCAAAGAATATCAAGAGGGAGATAAAAGAAGATATCAAGATCCAGGTGGATAGACTTTACACCTTGGTCAAAGAGGCCGAGGCCGATAAAGGGCGAACGACTACAGAAAGAGCCAAAAAGACTACAGAGACAAAGAGCTCTATGCCCGTCCCCTCTTCGCCCCCCTGTCCTGTACAGAGAGGTGGGGAGGGGAGGGTCATGGAGACAGAAACAGAGTCTCTTAGGAAGGTGCTGGAAGAGCATAGTAAGAAGCTTGCCGAAAGCAGTGAGATGATGGCCAGACTAAAAGAGGCACTGCACACTAGCCAATATAATATTGAGAAAATCTCATATGCTAGTGCAGCGACAAGTCAGTCAGGAAACCCACCGCCTAGACAAGCTGCTCTACACTCCATTGCCGTCACTACGGAAGACGAGAGCACAACGGGAGAAGGAGTCCTAACGAAGATAAGAGAAGCAGTGAACGCAAAGGACGAATGGATAACGGTAGACAGAATTCGAAAGACAAAGAACAGGAAAGTGATAATGAGCTTTGGAACAAAAGAGGATAGAGATAAGGTTAAGGACAGATTAAGTAAGAATGGAATCAACCTTACCGTGGAGGAAGTGAAGAACAGGGACCCGTTGCTGGTCCTTAAGGACGTCCTATCGGTTAACACGGACCAGGACGTCATTAAGGCCTTCAGGAACCAGAACCCAGGGATCTTTCACGGCCTCGACGGTGAGGCTGACAGGTTGGCAGTAAAATATAGAAAGAGAGCAAGAAATCCGCACACAGGACACATAGTGCTCAGTGTATCGCCTAGTATCTGGAAACGGGTAATGGAGAGAGGACACGTCTATATAGACCTGCAAAGAGTCAGGGCCGAAGACCAGAGCCCGCTCCTCCAATGCTCGCTTTGCCTGGGATACGGGCACAGTAGACGCTTATGCACTGAAGCAGTGGAGAAGTGCAGCCACTGTGGCGGACCGCACTTAAAAAACGACTGCGCGGAATGGCTGGCAGGCTCATCACCGACATGCTGCAACTGCACTCACGCGAGACTAGATAAAACCGACCACAACGCGTTTAGCTCGGATTGCGCTATAAGAAAGAAGTGGGACGCAATAGCGAGAACAGCTATAGCTTATTGCTGAGGTGGTCCCAACGAACACTCCTGTCCAACAACTAGCAAGACCATACCGTGTGGCCCAAGCAAATCTACAGCGGAAGGAACTGGCAACCACCGAACTCTTTATAGAGGCCAGTGAACGGAAGGTCGCATGGGCGCTGATTCAGGAGCCCTACGTGGGAGCGAGGCGAAGTATGAGGAGCTACCGTGGTGCGAGAATCTACCAGTGCGAGGATGAAGGAAGTGGGAGGGTGAAGGCGGCAATAGCCGTCTTTGATGATGACCTCGACGTCATCCCCCACCCGAAACTCACCACAAACAACATCGTCGTGGTGGGAATCCGGACCAAAGCCTGGGAAATCGCAGTAGTCTCATACTATTTCGAGCCAGACCAACCTATGGGGCCATACCTGAACCAAATCGCCCAGATCAAACTGGAAGTGGCCAACGGTAGATTGCTGATCGGCGGCGACGCAAACGCGAAGAGTTCCTGGTGGGGCAGCATGATCGAGGACCCCAGGGGTGAAGAAATGTCCGGGACCCTGGAAGAGTTGGAGCTTCAGGTACTGAACACTGGCGACACGCCTACATTTGACACCATGAGAGGTGGTAGAGCGTATAAAAGCCATGTGGACGTCACGGCATGTTCGCTCGACTTATTTGACCTGGTAGACGGCTGGCGGGTCGACACAGGGGCAACATCCTCGGACCACAACACGATATTTTTTAACTTAAAGGTAAAAAGGGAAAAAGGGATGAATACTATTAGGACTACAAGAAAGTTCAATACTAAAAAAGCCAACTGGGAAAGTTTTAGGATAAAATTAAGTGAGTTAAAAGTTGCAAATAAATTAAATTTAGTTAACATCATGGAAATAAACAGTAAACAAAAATTAGAAGAAATAGTTATTTTATACAGAGATCTGATAGAAGAAGCATGCAAACATTCTATACCCAAATTTAATAACAAATCAAAACTTACTTTTCCGTGGTGGTCCGAGGAGCTCGCTGCGATGAGGAAGAATGTGACGAGAAAGAAGAACCGCATCCGCAACGCCGCACCGGTCCGGAGAGCGATGGTCGTCGACGACTACCTGAAAGCAAAACAAGAGTATGAGATCCAAGCAAAGAAAGCCCAAGTCGCCAGTTGGAAGGAGTTTTGTCGTAAACAAGACCGGGAAGGAGTGTGGGAAGGTATCTACAGGATCATAGGTAGGACCACCAAGAGACAGGAAGACTTGACCTTAACTAACGAAGGTGCATTCCTAAACCCAAGAGAATCGGCAGCCCTACTTGCAGATACGTTCTATCCAAAGGACACAGAAGAAAAGGACAACGCAGACCACAGACGAATCAGAGAAGCTGCCAGAAGAGTAAATGATTGGGTTCATGATGAATACCATGACCCACCCTTTACGACGCTGGAACTGAAGACCGCAGTGGCAGGTTTTAATCCTAAAAAGGCACCAGGAGGGGATGGACTAACATCAGATATCTGCAGTCGAGCTATCTACCAGGACCCGGACGCTTTCCTTGCCCTATACAACAAATGCCTAGAACTGGCACATTTCCCGGACATCTGGAAAGAGGCTACGGTGGTGGTCCTCCGAAAACCGGCCAAGGATAATTATCAGAGCCCCAAGTCATACAGACCGATAGGTTTACTGCCGGTCTTGGGGAAGGTCCTGGAGAGGATGATAGTAGCACGGATTAAATGGCAGCTCGTGCCGCGGTTAAGTACTCGTCAGTTTGGCTTTATGCCCCAGAGGAGCACCGAGGACGCCCTCTATACTCTAATGCAACACGTACGGAACAAGTTGAGGCTGAAAAAGCTAATTGTTCTGGTGTCATTGGATATAGAGGGGGCCTTCGATAGTGCCTGGTGGCCGGCTATTAGGGTCAGACTGGCTGAGGAACAGTGCCCGGTGAACACCAGGAGGCTACTAGATAGTTATCTCGACAGTAGGAAAGTTAGGGTTCGTTATGCCGGGGAGGAATGCACAAGAGAGACCAACAAAGGCTGTGTCCAAGGGTCAATCGGAGGCCCTATCCTGTGGAACCTTCTTCTTGACCCACTGCTGCAGGAGTTGAAACGGCGTGGGAATTTCGTCCAGGCTTTCGCGGACGACATCGTACTCATCGTGGATGGGGACACGGCGACAGAAGTCTCCAGGATCACCAATGCGGCGCTCGCCCATGTCCAGGATTGGGGAGTTAAAAACAAACTGAAGTTCGCGCCGCACAAAACTTGTGCGATGGTCGTCACTAACAAGCTCAAGTACGACACCCCAATCTTGAACATGGCCGGAGTCGATATTGGTATGGTGAAAAGCATGAAGTTGCTGGGACTCACCATCGATGAGAAACTTACGTTCAACGAACACACCGCAAACGTCTGTAAGAAGGCGACGAATATTTATAAACAGCTGTCCCGCGCCGCTAAAGTTAGTTGGGGATTAAACCGCGACGTAATACACACCATCTACACAGCAACAATAGAGCCGATCATCACGTACGCGGCTGGCGCCTGGGCTCCCGCTACCGCTAAGCTGGGTATACGGAAGAAGCTAGGCTCTGTCCAGCGGGGTTTCGTCCAGAAGCTCTGCAAATCGTACCGTACTGTCTCTCTCAATTCCGCGCTGGTGCTCTCTGGAATACTTCCTCTAGATCTCCGCATACAAGAAGCAGCTGCCATGTATGAGGCGAGGAGAGGGTCATCCCAGTTTGTGCCGGGGGATAGAGAGATTGAGAGTGTTGTACGGTTTGCAGAAGCCCCTCATCCTGCTGAGCGAATGCCCCTGGAGTTCGTCTGCCTCGCTGATCAACAGCAGGTAGACGATAACAACGTGCAGACAGTGCGAATATTCACTGACGGCAGCAAGATTGAGGGAAAGGTCGGCGCCGCATTGTCCTTATGGGATAATGCTGGCGAAGTCCAGAACCTCAAACTTAGCCTAGCCGCGTACTGCACGGTCTACCAGGCGGAACTCCTGGCCATTTGCAAAGCAACGGATGTCATCCTGAAACGCAATGAGACGAGTTATGGGTTGTACAGTGACTCAATGTCAGCATTGCAGACGCTGGCAAACCATGACTCGCTCCATCCCCTGGCGGTTCGCGCGCGAGCCAACCTGGCTCGCGCTTTGGACCAGAGCAAAGCTGTGTCTCTGTTCTGGATCAAGGCCCACGCGGACCTGCCGGGAAATGAGCGTGCGGACGAGTTGGCAAAGGAGGCAGCATTGTCGTCGCGGAGGAAGCCGGACTATGACCAATGTCCGATTTCATTCATCAGAAGTCAGATCCGCATGGGATCGCTCGATGAATGGAATCGGAGATATGTGTCTGGCGAGACGGCCTCAGTGACGAGAATGTTTTTTCCAGACGCAATAGCGGCATTCCGTATTGTAAAACAGGTGCAGCCGACAGGCGTCCTCACACAGGTATTCACGGGGCACGGTGGGTTTTCCGAATACTTGAACCGCTTCAAGTGTAAGGAGAGCCCATCGTGCGCCTGTGACCCTAGCGCAACGGAAAGTGTCCAGCACATTCTTATAGATTGCCCAGTCTTCGCTAGGGAAAGGTACAGGCTGGAATGCGAAATGGACACCGTACTGACAAGGGACAGTGTGAGGGAGATGATAAGGAGCAAAAATAGGAAAGTATTCTTAGCATACTGCGAAAATGTGGCCATAAGTGTTATAAATAGAAATAAAACAGTATAAAACTATGTTTCCTTTTATATTATAGCTATAAAATAAGAAGCATAGAAATAGAGTACAAAATAGAAGTAGTAAGCAGTAGAATAAACAAAAGTATAATTAAGTATGGTATAGTGTAAGCACCCCTTTTGTAATGTATTAGAAAAATAGATAATAAGTAATATAATATATGTATATAATATAATAGAAAATAAATAGACATATAAGGAAATTAAGAAATGTTGTAAAATAAAAACAAACGTCGCAGCATAATTATTTTCCCTAAATAAATAAAATAAAGAAAATAAAGAAATAGTATAGTTAGTTTTGGAAGTGGGAGTCCCACCCACGAGAATGTATGAAGACGGTTATAAGAAAGATACAGTATGCAGCATGAAAGTACGAGAGGCACAAAAGCGAGAACTGGTATGCAAGAGGATAGAAATTATAGGCGCCATAAACATGGCGGTTTTGGCTCAAAAAAAAAAAAAAAAAAAAAAAAAAAAAAAAAAAAAAAAAAAAAAAAAAAAAAAAAAACCTAACCTAACCTAACCTAACCTAACCTAACCTAACCTAACCTAACCTAACCTAACCTAACCTAACCTAACCTAACCTAACCTAACCTAACCTAACCTAACCTAACCTAACCTAACCTAACCTAACCTAACCTAACCTAACCTAACCTAACCTAACCTAACCTTTTTTTTTTTTTTTTTTTTCCGGGTGGGGAAATGCGCCTTATGCATGCCGCCCTGCTTCAGGGATGCAGGGCGGTTATGTCGGGCTCTCCGGCCAGGTGGCCGGCATACCGACTAAAACCACCACCACTACTACCACCTTCCGCATAGTGGAGGGATCACGGGAATCGCTCTCGCATGCTCCGCGATCCCACCGCGGATGTCCAATGTTGGACCGTAACCATTGGTGACGGACGACCCTGAGTCCGTCACCTAAGGCCTTCTATTCGGCGGGACTGGGCGGTTTGGGGAAACCCCCACCACCGCCATGTCTCCCCACGCGGCGGCCACGTATCCCGGTCCCCTCTCTAAGAGCGAGAGGGGAGGGGAGTCCGTGGAAGACCGCGAAACCGACGCCACGCATGGTCTGCATCAGCAGATCTTGGATGCGATGTTGGACCGTACCCATCAGTCGGACATCGCACCCCCCTCCGCAGCCACCGCAGGAACGATGGTGCCAGCAGCAGCAGCAGCAGGCCCGGTCGGCGCCTGCGCTTTGCTCCGCTTAGGGGGAGGATTGCAGTTCCTCCCCCTCATGACGTGGTCCGCCGGGCAGCCACTAGCGGCACACACCACGCAGTGCGGTGTGGCGGCCTCGCAGGAGGCCGCTTTGTGGCCCTCCTTGCCGCAGCGGAAGCACATGTCCGTCCTGTCTACTGTGGACGGACACAGGGACCGGGTGTGTCCGATGCCGAAGCACCGGAAACACCGCAGAGGCTGCTCCTCGAGTGCCCGGACTGCACCCGAGCTGAACCCGACTGTCAGCCGTCCCTTGGCAAGGACGGCTTTGGCAGCGGCGACTGGACACTCGAGGCGAATGGTGCCCATGCCACCGCGCCCGGGCCTTATAATCCGGCCTTGGACCGCCGCGACGCCACAGCCCCCTATCGCTGCGACCGCTGCCACCACCTCCTCCTTGGTGAAGGAGTCATCAAGATCCGTCACCTCCAAGGCCGCCGACTTGACCGGTCGGGCCACCTTGGCCGAGTCCGCGATGACCTCCTGCAGCTTAGCTGCAAAGAGGTCCGCATGGGCACTCCCCTCTGCCCCCGGGAACTCGAAAATTCGAGCCCCGGCTTGGGTCCTACGGCAAGACACACTGCCGATCCCCAGTTGGGTGGGATCGGCATTCGCACGCGCCCGCACCAAAATGGACGCGTACGTCTCCCCTCGTCCCGCAGCCTCCGCGGAGAGCGTCACCACGACGGCCGCGGTTTTTGGGGGAACTAACTTTCCCCTCCCTTTCCCTTTCCCCTTCCTCTTTCCCTTGCCGGTCGTCTGCGACGGGCTGGGAGCGGTGGTGGCGGGGACGACCGGGACGGCCGTCGCCGGCTTTTGGCCTTTGCCCTTCCCCCTACCTCCTTTGCCCCTCACCTCCGTCCACTCGTTGGACGGGGTGGTCGAGGGGAGAAGGGCGTCCTCCGTCTGGGAGGAGGACGGCCCCGGCTCGGACTGCCTCTTATCCGCCGCAAGCGGCGGTCGGAGGCGTTTCTCCGGCAAGAGCCGGTCCTCGATGCCTGCTATGCAGGCTCTTGTGAAGGCCCTCTCCTCCATTACAACCTTGCGGATGATATCCTCGAGGTTGGAGGAGGGGCCCTCTGCCGCAGGGCTCGGCTCGGCTTGTTGTGGCCGGGCCGTGGCTTCAGCCAGCTTCTGATGAAGCTGGCTGACCTCCGACTGCAGGCGATCAATCTTCGCCTGCAGTTGCCGCGTCTCGTCGGTGGCCGTTCGCTGGACCAGCTCCGCGACGAGACCGCGCATGCTCGCGGCCCTACACTTGAGGGCCTTCTGGAAGGTCCCCTTCAGGTTGGAGGACTTAGAGGCGACCTCCACGATCTCCCTCTCGTCCTCCTCCGCCATCCTCTCCAGCTCGGCCAAGGAATGGTCCGCGTACACAACGCGCGACGCACCGTACCCAGACTTAGCCCGGGCGACGTGAGCCCGTTGCTCCTTCGCAGCCACCCGCTCCTCCAGCTCTTGCTGGAGCAGCCCCCGCCGAGCCAGGTCCAACTGGCTTTGGGCGTCCGCGAGCCCAAACACATGGGTATCCGCGGCCACCTTTTTTGCCGTCGTCGACAGCCTCGTCGACCCCGAAGCCGAGGAGCCCTCGGACCCACCGCTCGGGTGGGCCTTCTTCCGCTTCAGTGACCTTGACCGAGGGTCACCCGCGTCCGAACCACTCATCAGTGAGTCGTTGTCTGACGACTCATCCGCTCCGAAGAAACTAGCCGCAGACGGCGCGCGGCTAGTCTCTGACGCCGAAGCGTCGGAGTGGCCCTGAGAAGGGCCTTTGGGTTGGCCCTGAGAAGGACCTTTGGGTTGGCCCTGAGAAGGGCCTTTGGGTTGGCCCTGAGAAGGGCCTTTGGGTTGGCCCTGAGAAGGGCCTTTTGGCTTCAGAAAACGCCCGCAGGCGTCCCGCGTAGGTTTCGGCATAGCCTCCGCCGGTTCGCAGCCTCGACAAAACAAGATAAGTTCGCTACGATGCACAGTGCACTTTGGCCAACCCAGTCTGCCACTCCGTTACGGTGGTCAGAACTGGGCAGTTTCCAGGGGACGCGACGTGGACGCAAGCACTGTGGGATGGTCCCCCAACCTAACCTAACCTAACCTTTTTTTTTTTTTTTTTTTTTTGTTTGCGCTGGGAAAAAATGCATTACGCATACCCCCCCTCGGGGGATGGGGGGTTATGTGGGACTCCCCGGTCTGACCCGGTATACCCACTAAAACGACCCAGCGGCACTCCCTCTTCGTCATAGTGGCGGGGACTGGGAAACCGGCATAGCCCTTACGTCCAGTCCTCCGCCGACGATGGCCCTTCAGTGCAATGCAGGCAAAGGCACCCCCGTGCCTGTCACCTGCCCGTCACCACCACGAAGGGGCCTTCTTCGACCCCTTCTTCGTCTGCGGAGCGGTGCAGCGAGAGGGTCGTCCTCCCGCGCGCGCTCCGCCTCCTCCTTTTGCGAGATTACGTCCTCGCAAAAGGAGGCCACCGCTGCCCATGCCTCCTCGCTCCCCAGCATGGCGCTGACTACGCCGGGAAGCGAGAGGTCCAGCCCAACCACCGCGGTCAGACCGCGGCGCTGCTCCGCCCAGGCTGGGCACACCTCGAGGGTGTGCTGCGCCGTGTCCTCCGCCGCACCGCAGTCATGGCACGCCGGGGTCTCCTCCCTCCCGATCCGGTGCAGGTGCGATCCGAAACAGCCATGCCCGGACAACACCTGCACCAGACGGAACGAGAGGAAACCGTGGGACCGCTCGAGCCAGCTCCGCAGGACCGGACCGAGCGCGTCCAACGTCCGGCGACCAAAGGCGGCGGTGGCGAGGTCCTCCGTCCAGTGGAGGACGATGGCGTCCTTCGCCTCCCGTCGCACGGCCTCCCGCTCTTCGGCGACGGGGCGCAACCCGAGCGCCTTCTGGCGCGCCGTCCACTCGTACACTCTGGCGAGCACCCACGCCTCCAACTCCCAAGGAGGAGTGCCGGCCAGAGCGCACGCCGCCGAGAATCCCACCGATCGGTAGGCCCTCGCCACCCGCAGTGCAATGGCCCTTTGGGGCCTGCGGATGGCGGTCGCATTCTCCCTCCTGTGGAGGGAGTCCGCCCAGATGGGGGCCCCGTATAGGGCCATGCTCTTCAAGATGCCGGCATACAGGCGCCGGCATTTCGCCTTGGGCCCCCCCAGATTCGGGAGGAGCCATGAGAGGGCGTCCGCGGCTTTCAACAGGCGCGTTGACAGCCCGCTGAGATGCGGGCCGAAGCGCCACCTGTCGTCCAGCACCAGGCCCAGATACTTCATCTGGGGCTGGACACCTATCCTGACGCCCTCTACTACGATATGGGCATCGGGAGGGATGCGCTGCCGAGGCCCGTGGAAGAACACGGCCTCGGTCTTTTGCAGCGCCACCTTCAATCCGAGGCGGCGGATCCTCTCTGCAACCAGGGATCCGCCAGCCGAGGCCAGACAGGCCGCGTCCCCGAAGTTCCTCCCCCGGGCAGTGAGGAGAGTGTCATCCGCGTAGCAGATGACACTCGTGTCCCGGAGGAGGGCCCCCCTCAGGAGCCAGTTGAACCCGATGTTCCACAGGGGAGGCCCCAGCACCGACCCCTGTGGAACACCGCACTCCGCGCCATACCGCCTCACCGTGGCCGTCCTGTCCACGAGGAGGACCTCTCGTTCCTCCAGGTAGCTGGCCAGGAGGTTCCGCAGGTACTGGGGCACTCCGTGATACCGGAGCGCCTCCAGTATCGTCGAGTGAGGCACGGAGTTGAAGGCGTTGGCGATGTCGAATGACACAGCCAGCACTCCGCGCCCCGCCTCCACCGCCTCCTTCACTTGGCCCTGTAGTAGGGCCAGCGCGTCGATCGTCGAACGCCCTCGACGGAAACCAAATTGGGCGTCCGACAGGTCCGGCCCTACACCCCGCAAATGGCTATCGAGCCGGGAGGCGACAATCCCCTCGAACAGTTTACCGACCTCATCGAGAAGAACGATGGGCCGGTATGCCGAGGGGGAGTCCACCGGGCGTCCCTCCTTTCGGAGGAGGCATAGCTGCCCCTCCTTCCAGAGTTTCGGGAACCTTCCAGCAGCAAAGCACGCGCTGAAGTGATCCCGAAACCTGTTCTCCATTTCGGAGGCGGCAATCGCCACCACCCGTGCGGGGACGCCGTCTGGTCCGGGCGCCGTCTTCTTCGCGCGGAGGCGGAGAACCCCCGCGCGGAACTCCGCCACCGTCACCGGGGGGACCTCCTCCTCCGGCGGAGCCGACCCTTGCGGAGGATCCATCGTTGGTGGGGTGAAGTCGGTCCTGCGCGGAAACAGGGACCGGACCACCCCATCCAACAACGCTGGCTCGAGGGTCTCCGTCAGTGGGGGACCATATGGGCGCAGCTGGTTCCGCGCCGCCTTGTATGGCCTCCCATAAGGATCCCTGTCGAGATCCTCCAGCATCTCGGCTCTCGCCGAGTCTTCCGCAGCGCCCATTGCAGATTTGAGGGCCGTCCTCGCCTCTTGGTAAGTGGCGTACAGGCGGTCCTCCTCTGCCCGGACGCGGTTTCGGGCGCTGCGCCGTCGACTCCGCGCGTAGGCTCTTCTGGCCGCCACGCAGGCGGCCCGGAGCTCCGACAGCTCCTCCGTCCACCAATAGACGGCACGACGGGGAGGCGGACGGCGAGACCGTGGCATGCTGGAGTTGCACACCTCGGTCAGGGACCCCCTCAGCCGGACCGCTGCTGCGTCCACGTCCAGGACCTCGACAGGGGGTGACAACCAGTCTTGGAGAAAGGCCGCCTCCTTGGCTGCCTCCCGGTCCAGGCGGGTGAGTGTCCACCGCGGGAAGGGAGACTGCACAGCGCGAGCCATCCCCCCTCCCTGGGCAGAGATGTCGAACCGCACATATCGGTGGTCCGACAAGGTCTCCACCATCTCTACCCGCCAGCTGACGACGCGGGCGGCTAGCGCGGGGGTGGCAAACGATACGTCCACCACCGACCCACCCTGTTGCCGCACACACGTGTGGACCGCCCCCCTGTTGAGGAGGGACACACCGCATGAGGCCGCCCAAAACACGACGGCTCGTCCCCGGACGTTGCAACCGGCGGCCGGGTTGCCCCAGGCCGCTGACTTGGCGTTCAGGTCGCCCAACAGTATGACCTGGCGTGGCGCCGCCCTCCCTACAACTGCGGTGAGGATCTCCAGGAAATCCTCAAAGTCCGAGAGAGGGCGGTTTGGGGAGAAATAAACCCCCACCACCGCCATGTCTCCCCACGCGGCGGCCACGTATCCCGGTCCCCTCTCTAAGAGCGAGAGGGGAGGGGAGTCCGTGGAAGACCGCGTAACCAATGCCACCAAGCCGTCCCGGTCGCCCAGCCAACGGCCAGGGACCGAGTAAGGCTCGGCGACCACCACCAAGTCCACCAACCACTCAGCCATGGTCTGCATCAGCAGATCCTGGGCTGCCCTGCAGTGGTTGGCGTTCGCCTGAAGGATGCGATGTTGGACCCTATCCATCAGTCGGACATCGCACCCCCCTCCGCAGCCACCGCAGCAACGATGGTGCTACCAGCAGCAGCAGGCCCGGTCGGCGCCTGCGCTTTGCCCCGCTTAGGGGGAGGGTTGCAGTTCCTCCCCCTCATGACGTGGTCCGCCGGGCAGCCACTGGCGGCACACACCGCGCAGTGCGGCGTGGCGGTCCCGCAGGTGTCGGCTTTGTGGCCCTCCTTGCCGCAGCGGTAGCACATGTCCGTCCTGTCGACTGTGGACGGACACAGGGGCCGGGTGTGTCCGATGCCGAAGCACCGAAAACACCGCAGAGGCTGGTCCTCGAGTGCCCGGACTGCACCCGAGCTGAACCCGACTGTAAGCCGTCCCTTGGCAAGGACGGCTTTGGCAGCGGCGACAGGACACTCGAGGCGAATGGTGCCCATGCCGCCGCGCCCGGGCCTTACGATTCGGCCTTGGACCGCCGCGACGCCACAGCCCCCTATCGCTGCGACCGCCGCCACGACCTCCTCCTTGGTGACGGAGTCATCGAGGTCCGTCACTTCTATGGCCGCCGACTTGACCGGTCGGGCCACCTTGGCCGAGTCCGCGATGACCTCCTGCAGCTTGGCTGCAAAGAGGTCCGCATGGGCACTCCCCTCTGCCCCCGGGAACTCGAAAATTCGAGCCCCGGCTTGTGTCCGACGGCAAGACACACTGCCGATCCCCAGTTGGGTGGGATCGGCATTCGCACGCGCCCGCACCAAAATGGACGCGTACGTCTCCCCTCGTCCCGCAGCCTCCGCGGAGAGCGTCACCACGACGGCCGCGGTTTTTGGGGGAACTAGTTTGCCCCTCCCCTTCCCTTTCCCCTTACCCTTTCCCTTGCCGGTCGTCTGCGACTGGCTGGGAGCGGTGGTGGCGGGGACGACCGGGACGGCCGTCGCCGGCTTTTGGCCTTTGCCCTTCCCCCTACCTCCTTTGCCCCTCACCTCCGTCCACTCGTTGGACGGGGTGGTCGAGGGGAGAAGGGCGTCCTCCGTCTGGGAGGAGGACGGCCCCGGCTCGGACTGCCTCTTATCCGCCGCAAGCGGCGGTCGGAGGCGTTTCTCCGGCAAGAGCCGGTCTTCGATGCCTGCTATGCAGGCTCTTGTGAAGGCCCTCTCCTCCATTACAACCTTGCGGATGATATCCTCAAGGTTGGAGGAGGGGCCCTCTACCGCAGGGCTCGGCTCGGCTTGTTGCGGCCGGGCCGTGGCTTCAGCCAGCTTCTGATGAAGCTGGCTGACCTCCGACTGCAGGCGATCAATCTTCGCCTGCAGTTGCCGCGTCTCGTCGGTGGCCGTTCGCTGGACCAGCTCCGCGACGAGACCGCGCATGCTCGCGGCCCTACACTTCAGGGCCTTCTGGAAGGTCCCCTTCAGGTTGGAGGACTTAGAGGCGACCTCCACGATCTCCCTCTCGTCCTCCTCCGCCATCCTCTCCAGCTCGGCCAGAGAATGGTCCGCGTACACAACGCGAGACGCACCGTACCCGGACCTGGCCCGGGCGACCTGAGCCCGTTGCTCCTTGGCCGCCACCCGCTCCTCTAGCTCTTGCTGGAGCTGCGCCCGCCGAGCCAGGTCCAACCGGCTTTGGGCGTCCGCGAGTCCAACGACATGGGTTTCCGCGGCCACCTTTTTTGCCCTCGACAGCCTCGACCCCGAAGCCGAGGAGCCCTCGGACCCACCGCTCAGGTGGGCCTTCTTCCGCTTCATTGATCGACGGCCCTCCGCGTCCGACCCACTCATCAGTGAGTCGTTGTCCGACGACTCATCAGCCCCTCCAAAGAAACTGGCCGCAGACGGCGCGCGGCTAGTCTCTGACGCCGAAGCGTCGGAGTGAACCTAACCTAACCTAACCTAACCTAACCTAACCTAACCTAACCTAACCTAACCTAACCAGTTCCCCCCCGGCTCACGTGGAGATAAGTCGCAAAACCACATTGCTCCGTATTAAAAAATCGAATAAAGTGGTAAAAAAAAAAAAAAAAAAAAAGTTAACCGATTTTAACAAATTTTGTATCGGCGTGCGTGGAATAGTGTGCCCTGTGTGCTGAAAGTATCAGTTCATATTGGATTGCAGTGTTTTCAGTGCTGGAAGACAAAAACTGCCTTTTTTGAGGTTAGTTTTCAAAGTCAGAACCTCTCAGCGCCTACCAGAAGAGCAGGAGACACACCACAACCACTATTGAAATTGGAATCGGAGGGGAACACCACCCAGCAACTTTTTTCAGCATCACCGACCCTGAAACCCCATTGGTTTTCAGGAAATTGACGAAAAACCAAAATCCACGTGGTGCTGAAAATCAAAACCAGACGAGCGAGCGCAACCAAATTTTGGTGGCTAAAAGGACATCATATCCAGGACATAATTCAGCAACCAGCAGAATTTTTCAGCTGCCGGTTTATTTTTGGCAGCAACTCAAAAAGTGAAACTTCGGCTCCAAATTGCAGAAAAACGAAGAGGAGAATCAACATTCTGCAACTGCTATTTTTTGCGCGCTTGCAGAAAGAAGACATCTTATAGTTGGTAGATTTTTAGAATAAATAGTTTTAAGACAGTAATTAAAAAACTGAAATTTTTTGAAAACTTGAAATTTTCACTGAAAATCTTTTCGGAAAATTTTTATCTTTATAAATTTAAGTAAACATAATTTTAAGATATTTTGTGTATTTTTTTCAGATTTTTGTGGCTAACGGTCACGGAGTTATTAATTTTTTTGTGTTTTTTCTTAATAAATTATAAAATAATAGTAAATATTATATTTTTGTGACGGATTTGGGTCCAAACCCTTTATTCGACCTTAGTAAAGCCCAAAGTTGGGTTAAAAACACTAAAAACTGTGGATTTTGGCTCAAATCCGCCATTTTGGTTTTGTTGGTTATAAGTTTTAAATTATTATAGCAGGAGAACCGTTGGTCACAGAAAACCCGGACTTTTTTAACATTGTGTGGCCTGATCTTGTCTTTCGGCTGGATAGGTTTTCAGGCGTTTTCAGAGCCTGAAAATTTTTCGCGCTGAAACAGTACTTGGCGGATAGGGGAGGTCAAGCCGGTCACGGCATTTGAAACCGCGTCTCTCTGGGACAAACGGCTGCAGAGTTACGACCAATTAAAGTTGGCATTTGACAGCTCGGCGGCCATTTTGGAAAACTTAGAATCGACGTAACTCTGGGGTTAGTAGTCGTAGAGAGAAGCGGATTTCGCAGCTGTGATTGGGGGGGCTTCCTCTGTCGGGCAAACCTGATTTCGGGCGGATCAGCGCCAGAAATTTTCAGGAGCCGGGAGATCACTTTGCGCGACGGGGTGGGGCAAGCCAAGCCAGGTGAACCCAAACTCGAGTGTTCTACCTCAACTGTAAGGAAAGTTATACAGGTTTGAAATTGGGATTTGACAGTTCTCGAACTGTCAGATCATTTTTCGGGGCCTGATAACTTCCAAACCAGAGGTCGTGGAAGTCTCGGGTTTTCTTTGGGGTCATCGGCGGGCCGCTCTCTATCCGCCCTAGTGGTTTTCGGGGATTTTCAGCGCCTGAAAATTTTTCAGCCTGAAACCACTGCAGCCGGCTTGGTCGTGTCGAGCACGTGAAAACGAACCCAAGCACGGGCAAATTCGGTTCAGTGGTTGGGAAATAGTCGCGGTGTAACCATATTTGGGTGGCCATCTTGGGTCGTAACCAGTATTTTTGCACCTCGACTGCTTCGGAACCCCTGGGGCTAGGTACCCCGAGTTTGGGGTCGTTGAAACGGGCTTGACGAGCTCTATTCGGCTGGATTACTAAACTGGCTCTACGTAGAGTCGAAATATCTTTGACATTTATTTTATATTAGCTTTTAATTGTTATAATCTGTGTTTCCCTTTCTGTTGTTTGTTCTATCTTATTTCTATATACAGACAAAGATTCCTATTGAATCTTATTACTTACACGGTTTATATACATATGTTATCTTGTTGACCCGGGTATCTTTACAATATCCCTTCTAAATTTTATTGACGAGAACCATCACACCAGCAGTTCCACGACAACCGACAAAATGATGTCTGGAATACGCACTCCTATTAAAAAGGCTCCAGCAAATACACAAAGCAGAAGCCCCCAGAGTGTAGCTGAAGAGGCAGGTCCCTCATATCTAGCGCCTCATGTAGATAAAATAATTAGCCCGACGAGAACAACAACAGCTAGTCCTACAAAAGCTGCAGGTAGGCAAATAACACCAACCTCCTCGATACGTACACCAAATGCGGAAACTGAAATGAGGTCTCAATACAGTGCACCGACAACAGCCGGACCCCGTAGAGTGTCAACAGACCGCCCGCTCGCGGTAAGCACGTACGTGAGCAGAACTAAGGAGGCGTCTGTCTGTTTATCGAGGGTCAAAAAGCACCTCGAGGACTCCAGGAACCTGAAAAAGGAAATAAAAACGGCTGTAATGGAAGCCTCGGAGCGTCTATACCAGCTGGTAAGGGAGAGTGAGGCCGAAGTAAAAAAGAGAGAAAGTGTGAAAGATAAGAAAGAGACAGAGATAGGAAAGATAGAGAAAGAAAGTGGAGCATCGACAGCACAAGCCACAAATCAAGAAACCAGCCAGCTCATGGAGAGAATCGCTGAGCACTCCAAAATGTTGCAAGAAAGTAACGAGCAGATGAAGGAGCTCAAAGTGGCAATCGAAGCTCAGAACGAAAGACTGCAGAATGTAGAGCCCCCTACTTATGCGGGGGTGGCGGCGGCCGGGAGCAATACGACGCTGGAAAAGCGAACGCTGCACTCGGTGGTTGTCACCTCCAGCAATGAGGAGGATACAGGAGACGAAGTATACGAGAAAGTAAGACAGGCAGTGGACGCAAAAGATGGATGGATAAAAGTAGGAAAGGTAAGAAAGGCGAAGAATAGTAAGGTGATCATGGGCTTTGAGACGAGGGAAGAAAGGGAAAAGCTGAAAGAAAGATTGAGAGTGAATGGAGCCGGCCTCACCGTCGAGGAAATGCGGAACAGGGACCCGTTGTTGATCCTTAAGGACGTCTTATTGATCAACACCAATGAGGACGTCATTAGGGCTCTCAGGAACCAAAACCGGGATATTTTCCATGGCCTCGACGATGAGACTGGCAAGGTTGAAATTAAGTTTAGAAGGAGAGCAAGGAACCCGCACACTGGCCACATAGTGCTAACTGTCTCGCCAACCATCTGGCGCAGGGCAACGGAGAGAGGCCACGTATACATTGACCTGCAACGCATAAGGGTCGAAGATCAGACCCCCCTGATGCAATGCACGCGCTGCTTGGGCTTCGGACACAACAAGAAGCTCTGCGATCAGGCGGTTGATCTGTGTGGCCACTGTGGGGGCCCCCACCTGAGGAGTGAATGTGCGGACTGGATGGCAGGAGTACCTGCAGTATGCAGGAATTGCAATAAAGTAAACGGCAGCCACGTGGACCATAATGCGTTTAGCATCGGTTGCCCGCAGAGACGTAAATGGGACCAACTAGCGAGAGCAACCATAGCGTATTGCTAACGGCTCCCAGGAAATAACTGGATACAAATTTGCGCAAGCCAACCTGCAGCGGAAGAAACTCGCCACCAATGAAATGTTCCTAGAAGCGGTGAAGCGCAGAATATCAGTAGCGCTCATCCAAGAGCCATACACTGGGAATACAAAGGTACTAAGGGGACAGAGAGGAGTGAGGGTCTTCCAGGCGACTGGCGAAGGCGATGGGGCAGTCAAAGCAGCAATTGCTGTCTTCAACAGTGACCTAAATGTAACGCAGTACCCAAAACTCACCACCAATAACATCACAGTGGTGGGAATCCAAACCAGTGCTTGGGAGATCACACTTGTCTCTGTCTACTTTGAACCCGATAAGCCGATAGAGCCGTATTTAGAACATCTAAAGAAGATAGAGATGGCAAATGGAACAAAACCACTAATCATTGGTGGCGACGTCAACGCTAAAAGCACGTGGTGGGGAAGCCCAGTTATAGATAATAGAGGAGAAGACGTGTGCGGCGCACTCGGAGAGCTAGGGCTTCATATTCTCAACATAGGGGAAATCCCGACCTTCGACACGATTAGAGGAGGACAACGCTACAGTAGCTTCGTTGATATCACAGCATGCACAGAGGATATTCTGGGACTAGTAGACAACTGGAAGGTAGACGAAGGTCTCACAAGCTCCGACCACAATGGAATAACGTTTGACATCCGGCTCCGAAAATCTAAAGGCATAAGAATCGAGAGGACTACCAGGATTTATAATACCAAAAAAGCAAATTGGCCAGTGTTTCATGAGAAACTAAACCAATTAGCAACAGAACACAAAATAACAAAATTAGAAATAGATAAAATCACAAACGTTATAGAACTAGACACAACAACTAATAAATTAACTAAAATTATTAAAGAAGCATGTGAGTCAGCAATGCCTTTAAAGAAAACCAAAGAGAAACTCACCTTACCATGGTGGTCGGAGAGACTTGAGAAGTTGAAGAAGGAAGTCACCACGAAGAAACGAAGAATCCGATGTGCAGCTCCCGCCCGAAGATCGAAGGTCGTTAGAGAGTACCTGAAACAGAGAAAAGAGTATGAACTAGAAACAGCAAAAGCCCAAACAGAAAGCTGGAAAGAGTTTTGCTGCAAGCAGGACAGAGAGGGGGTCTGGGAAGGGATATATAGGGTTATAGGGAGGACTACGCGTAGGGAAGAGGATGTACCTATGGTGAAGGATGGGGAAGAGTTGAACCCAAAGGGCTCCGTAAAATGGATCACGGAAACTTTCTATCCGGAGGACCTACTCAGCGGAGACGATGATTATCATCGTCGCGTTAGAGTAGAGGCCGAAAAAGTGAACAAAGAAGAACAGAGCGGCAACGACGATCCACCCTTTACCATGGCTGAACTGAAAACCGCGATCGAATCTTTTAACCCCAAAAAAGCCCCGGGATCAGATGGCCTAACAGCCGATATATGCAGCCGTGCTATAGGTAGTACACCGGAGACATTCTTGGCCCTGCTAAACCAATGCCTAGCATATAGTTACTTCCCACTGGCGTGGAAGGAGGCCACGGTAGTGGTGCTAAGAAAACCTGGCAAAAGTGACTACTCTACGCCGAAGTCCTACAGACCGATTGGACTCCTGCCCATATTGGGAAAAATATATGAGAAGATGCTGGTGGCCCGTCTCAGGTTTCACATTTTGCCTAGGATGAGTACTCGCCAGTACGGGTTCATGCCACAAAGGAGCACCGAGGACTCCCTCTATGTCCTAATGCAATACATCCGCAACAAAATAAAACAAAAAAGAATTGTAGTACTAGTATCACTGGACATAGAGGGGGCCTTCGATAGCGCCTGGTGGCCGGCTATCAGGGTCCGGCTGGCTGAGGAAGAGTGTCCGGTAAACCTGAGAAGGGTCATTGACAGCTATCTGAAGGACAGAAGAGTCAGGGTCCGCTACGCTGGCGAAGAATGTACAAAGGGCACCAACAAAGGTTGTGTACAAGGCTCGATAGGAGGCCCTATCCTCTGGAACCTCCTACTGGACCCACTTTTGAAGAGTCTGGAGCGCAGGGGAGATTATACGCAAGCTTTTGCGGACGATGTCGTGCTTGTATTCGATGGTGACACCGCAGCCGAGATCGAGCGGAGAGCCAATGCCGCCCTCGACCATGTTCGGGCGTGGGGTGTCGAAAATAAGCTCAAATTTGCACCATCAAAAACAAGTGCAATGCTAATAACAAAGAAACTTAAATACGACACACCGCGCCTGAGCATGGGAGGGGTTGACATAGAAATGGCTAGAGAGATAAAGCTGTTGGGTGTCACCATCGACGATAGGCTGACATTCAACGCACATATAGCCAACGTGTGCCGTAAAGCAGTATCAGTCTACAAAAAACTGAGTAGGGCGGCTAGGGTAAGTTGGGGACTTAATCCGGAGGTCATTAAAACGATTTACGTGGCAACAATCGAACCGATCGTCCTGTATGCCGCCAGTGCATGGGCCCCGGCGGCGAGCAAATTGGCAGTGATCAAGCAGCTGGCTGCCGTTCAGCGCGGCATTGCGCAAAAAATGTGCAAGGCCTACCGTACCGTCTCCCTGAATTCAGCCTTGCTGCTGGCTGGGATACTCCCTCTGGACCTCAGAGTTCGCGAGGTGGCATCGTTATACGAGGCCAAGAGGGGAGTCCCCCAGCCAGTGTTGATGGATAGGGAGATGGAACGGATGGCATCCGCACTGGAATCCCCACATCCTGCTAGGCGCATTGACCTGGAGTTCGTAAGCCTGGGGAACCGTGAGCAGGTGGAGGCTAGCGCCAACCTGGAAGTGAGAATCTTCACGGATGGGAGTAAGATGGGGGGGCGCGTCGGTGCCGCACTATCCATATGGAGGGGCGACACCGAGGCGCGCGCTGTCGGGTTGGCTCTGCCGGACTACTGCACGGTTTACCAGGCGGAACTCCTGGCGATATGCCGGGCAACCAGGGAGATCCAGAAGCAATCGGCATCCAGCTTCGGGATCTACAGCGACTCCATGGCGGCTCTCCAGACAGTGAAAAACCACAGCTGCCTTCACCCCCTAGCGGTGGAAGCCAGGCATAATTTAGCATCCATATCCCACCAGAACAAGGTGGTTCACTTGTTCTGGATAAAGGCACACGCAGGGTTTGAGGGCAACGAGAGAGCGGATCAGCTGGCAAAGAGGGCTGCCATGGATAGCAAGAGGAAGCCCGACTACGATCTGTGTCCGGTTTCATTCATCAAGCGACACATCCGTGGGCAGACGCTTGATGAATGGAATCGGAGATATGCCTCGGGTCGGACGGCCTCGATAACCAAGATGTTCTTCCCGGATGCGGTGGCGGCATACAGGATGATCCGCAAAATAACCATAAACGCGACAACCACGCAAGTCATGACGGGGCACGGTGGGTTCTCCGAATACTTGAATCGCTTCAAGTGTAAGGAGAGTCCATCGTGCATCTGCGACCCTAGGGAGAACGAGTCCGTTCCCCACTTAATTATAAACTGTCCGGTGTTTGCGGCTGAGCGGTATAACATTGAAAACATGATAGATGAAAAAATTAACATAGAAAACATACCACATATAATAGCTGGCAAACACAGCAAATCATTTATAGAGTACTTAGATAAAATTTGTAAAAAGGTTATAATAAGAAACAAGACAAAATAAACTATGCTTCTAATATATTGTGTCTACGCCAGTTTTCCTATTTTACCAAGAAAAAGAGCAACTACAATTATACAGGCAACATTCAACCACTCTTGACAACACGCTTATTGACATAGCAACCAATTTTGTTATAATCTAAAATAAATCTATACAATAAAAATACATCCATCTTTCTTATGTTCTGCGTGAACATATTGTATAAAATATAGAATGTAAGCATAGACATCTAGAATATGTATTAACAGTATTAGAAATAAGTAGTAACTAAGAAAAATTAGCATAAGAAATATTGTATAAATTATTAGTAAGGTAAACTTAGTATTAAGCAAAGAAATAATGTAAATAAAGAATGCGACACAGAGTTTAATCATTCCCTAATTGCAAATAAATATGAAATGCAAAGAATAGATACCTAGGTTGTAGCCCATGGGAGTCCCACCCATATAGACTGAAAGGTGATGAATGAAAGAAAGACACGGTATGCAGCATAAAAGTGCGAGAGGCATAAAAGATAGAACTGGAATGAAAGGGAAATAGATTAGCAAGGTCTCCGTCATAAATGTCGGAGGAGATAGTACGCAAAAAAAAAAAAAAAAAAAAAAAAAAAAAAAAAAAAAAAAAAAAAAAACCTAACCTAACCCGAGGTTTATTTTTAAACTTAATACTATATTTTGACACGGTTTTCAGCGTTATTACTGCATTATTTCATTACACCTGTCATCCAGGCACCCACCCACGTTTCCTGGACACCAAAATTTTTGAAATTCGCAAATTTTTAATTGTTGACTTAGAAAAATTACAAAATTTTTTCAGTTTTCCAAATTTACATTCAATTTTTATTCTATTCGATTATACCTTGTCTGGAACCTCTCCCGGCGTGCGTCCCGGTGACCGCGACCTGTGAACAAAAAGTCAGGTTAGTATTTTGTTGAAAAATTTACCAAAAATACAGTTTTTTCCAAATTTCTTCCGAATTTTCTACCCCACCCACCCCATATTCCTGTTTGGTCTTGTAGCGCTCGGCGCCCCGCACCCGCTGGTACCCCTCAAGTGGGGGTAAATCGCAGGCATTAGTATTTTGAATTAGTATTTTGTTGCAAATTTACCAAAAATACAGTTTTTCCCAATTTTCTTCCAAATTTTCCACCCCACCCACCCCATATTCCTGTTTAGTCTTGTAGCGCTCGGCGTCCCGCACCCGCTGGTACCCCACAAGTGGGGGTAACTCGCAGGAAAATCTTAAAAAATTGACCGCCCACCCACCCTTTTGGGGCTTGGCTAGGTGCACGAGGAATAGGTACAAAAAATTTTATTTGCATATTTTATTACTTTGACTGAATTATAGTTAGTATTTTATTTTATTGAATGTCAATTTTTAAATTGGGTTGTATATTGACTATTTAAAATATCTTGACTTGACTTTACAATACAACTACAAGTACGTGACAACTTTTTGTTCACTGGCCTGCTGATAATTTTGGAACCGCAACGACCACGTTGTCTAAGTATATACATAACTCAAGTCCTTGTATTAAAGAAAATTAAAGACTGACCTCACACAAAATCGCTTTAAAACCCTTAAAAACCTTTTCATTTAATTTTAATTTTCCTATTTACACATAATTTTGACTGGTTTTATTGACCAATATTTTACTATTTATTGTGAAATTATTTTGACTTCAGTATTCTGAATTGACGGTATCCCCTCTTTACAGGGATATCTGTTATTATTGACTAGGGGTTTTTGAGTTTTTAGTTTGACTATTGTCTTATTGGACACTTTTTACTTATTTTTACATTCTCATTTTATTATACTCATTTTTGAGTCATTTTGAGGGCAGCAAGCAAAAATAAAATGTTTGGCCACCGCACTCCGGTTAAGAGAGTCTCGGGCGCGAACACACAAGCTTCGCCCCAAATGTCGGGGGAATCGGGACCCTCTCCTCCTCGACCAACAACAGCGCCCACAAACGTGAGGCGCTCCATCGGAGAGTTGGAAGAGGCCGGCAGCAAATACGCAAACCGCGTTGCCGAGGCGCGAGCTTGCCTTAACAAGGCTAAGCTCAACTTGTCCGCCTCGAGAAATCTCAAGACAGAGATTAAAGCGGGTGTGCTGTCGGCTATCGATCGACTCTTCGAGTTGGTCAAGGAGGCAGAAAAGGAAAAGGGAAAGCCCCAGCCCTGTCCCACTATTAGGCCTCCCCCGACCCGTAAGGACCAGGCTTGCCAGGCAGGTTCAGACCCGATCCCGACTGACCGGAGTGAGGTTCGGCAAGGAGAAGCCGAGCTCCTTCAGGCCCTAAAGGACCACTCCCACCTGGTGCGGGAGTCAAATAATAAAGTGGATGGCCTGCAGGCCAGTATCGACCAGCACACGGAACGAATGGCCGCAGCACCAGTTGCTGCCACGGCCCACGTCCCAGTCTGGGCCCCAGCGCTTCCTCAGCAACCACCTGTGCCGAATCACTCCGTCATAGTGTCCTCAACAGAGGTCATGGAGACGAGCGACGGAGTGATCGGCCGTATTAGGAAAGCGCTGGATGCCAGGATGACCGGACTCCAAGTTCAACGAGTTCGAAAGGTCAGAGACCAGAAAGTCGTCCTGACGTGTGGCAGCAAGAATGATCTGGTCAAAATGACTCAGCAGTTGTCAGTTGACAAGGACCTCCGAGTGGAGGACGCCCCGACGAAGAGGCCGTTGGTGGTGCTCAAGGATCTCCTCTCCTATAACACGGATGAGGAGATCATCGCGTCCCTTAAGGTGCAAAACGCCGCGGTTCTGGGTGATTTGAGCGGCGAGGAGTTCGCTGCCACAGTTAAGTACCGCAGACGAGCGAGGAACCCGCATGAGTGTCATGCCGTGCTGCAGGTCTCGCCTAAGCTGTGGCAGCGACTCACGGCCGCCGGTAAAGTGTACATCGACCTGCAACGTGTCAACGTGCTAGACCAGACGCCGCTCATTCAGTGCACGCGGTGTCTGGGGTATGGGCACGGCCGCAGGTTGTGTAAGGAGGCGGCCGACTCGTGCTCTCACTGCGGCGAGTTGCACCTCAGGGCAGACTGTCCGAAGTTCGCTGCCGGCGAGGCTGCCAATTGCAAAAATTGCAAGCTGGCTAAAAACCCGGCAGCGAACCATAACGCCTTCGATGGTGACTGCCCTGTGCACAGGAAATGGGACGCGATAGCACGTATGACAATAGCGTACTGCTAACGCCAACGGCCTCAGAATGGACAGGAACGAGGACACCGACTTAGGGACAACGAGTAGCAGGAGTAAAGTACTCGGTGGGCTTTCTGACGCAGCGAGATTGCAAAGTCTGGACCGGAAGACCGACCTCGGAGTACGCAACACAAGTGCTGAAAACATGTTAACATGCAAGACAGGCTTGCATGGCGGAAACGACAAGTCGGTCACTGGTCCAAGTTGTATAGCAACCAATACAACATGCCGTCCTTTAAAGCCCGCCGAGGAAGAGCTTACTAACGCCACTCTGCCCAATGTGTCCTCGTCCTCAAAACCACAGGTTCCGAAATGGCCCGGCAGGAGCCATCGACCGCGACGCAGGTGTTCTCACTTTATGGTGGATTTCCAGCACACATATGCCTACTTTATAGCATGGAAGATCCCGCACGCATATGTGTTGTTGGGAATTCTGAGACCAAAAGCACGCCTGCGTACGGTGAGCCCGAGTATAATCGAACCAGATTCGATCTGGTGAGCAAAATTGGTAATTTTGAACATTTTTTTAATAAAAATGTAATACCCAGGTCGAGCCTGGGTCGGAAATATTGCCCACACAATGCCATTTCGGAAACCCAACACCATTCGTACCCTCCCTCGAGGTCCTGCTGAAACAGAAACCCGGCTGACGTCGATCGCACTGTACTCCGTGGACTACAGCTTGCTGATACGACTAAACCCAAACAAGGACTCTGATAATGTCAGAGGAGCCGCAGCCGAGGCAGGGGGTGGTTTTAGTCGGTAAGAGTCCGACACTACCCCAGCCACGTCACAAGTGAGGTGACTGGGGTGTCCATGAGGATTTCCACCTCCTGCTAAATTAAAAAAAAAAAAAAAAAAAAAAAACCTAACCTAACCAAACCGCGTTGCCGAGGCGCGAGCTTGCCTTAACAAGGCTAAGCTCAACCTGTCCGCCTCGAGAAATCTCAAGACAGAGATCAAGGCGGGGGTGCTGTCGGCTATCGATCGACTCTTCGAGTTGGTCAAGGAGGCAGAAAAGGAAAAGGGAAAGCCCCAGCCCTGTCCCACTACTAAGCCTCCCCCGACCTGTAAGGACCAGGCTTGCCAGGCAAGTTTAGACCCGATCCCGACTGACCGGAGTGAGGTTCGACATGAAGAAGCCGAGCTCCTCCAGGCCCTAAAAGACCACTCCCTCCTGGTGAGGGAGTCTAATAATAAAGTGGGTGGCCTGCAGGCCAGTATTGACCAGCACACGGAACGAATGGCCGCAGCACCAGTTGCTGCCACGGCCCACGTCCCAGTCTGGGCCCCAGCGCTTCCTCAGCAACCACCTGTGCCGAATCACTCCGTCATAGTGTCCTCAACAGAGGTCATGGAGACGAGCGACGGAGTGATCGGCCGTATTAGGAAAGCGCTGGATGCCAGGACGACCGGACTCCAAGTTCAACGAGTTCGAAAGGTCAGAGACCAGAAAGTCGTCCTGACGTGTGGCAGCAAGAATGATCTGGTCAAAATGACTCAGCAGTTGTCAGTTGACAGGGACCTCCGAGTGGAGGACGCCCCGACGAAGAGGCCGTTGGTGGTGCTCAAGGATCTCCTCTCCTATAACACGGATGAGGAGATCATCGCGTCCCTTAAGGTGCAAAACGCCGCAGTTCTGGGTGATTTGAGCGGCGAGGAGTTCGCTGCCACAGTTAAGTACCGCAGACGAGCGAGGAACCCGCATGAGTGTCATGCCGTGCTGCAGGTCTCGCCTAAGCTGTGGCAGCGACTCACGGCCGCCGGTAAAGTGTACATCGACCTGCAACGTGTCAACGTGCTAGACCAGACGCCGCTCATTCAGTGCACGCGGTGTCTGGGGTATGGGCACGGCCGCAGGTTGTGTAAGGAGGCGGCCGACTCGTGCTCTCACTGCGGCGAGTTGCACCTCAGGGCAGACTGTCCGAAGTTCGCTGCCGGCGAGGCTGCCAATTGCAAAAATTGCAAGCTGGCTAAAAACCCGGCAGCGAACCATAACGCCTTCGATGGTGACTGCCCTGTGCACAGGAAATGGGACGCGATAGCACGTATGACAATAGCGTACTGCTAACGCCAACGGCCTCAGAATGGACAGGAACGAGGACACCGACTTAGGGACAACGAGTAGCAGGAGTAAAGTACTCGGTGGGCTTTCTGACGCAGCGAGTTTGCAAAGTCTGGACCGGAAGACCGACCTCGGAGTACGCAACACAAGTGCTGAAAACATGTTAACATGCAAGACAGGCTTGCATGGCGGAAACGACAAGTCGGTCACTGATCCAAGTTGTATAGCAACCAATACAACATGCCGTCCTTTAAAGCCCGCCGAGGAAGAGCTTACTAACGCCGCTCGGCCCAATGTGTCCTCGTCCTCAAAACCACAGGTTCCGAAATGGCCCGGCAGGAGCCATCAACCGCGACGCAGGTGTTCTCACTTTATGGTGGATTTCCAGCACACATATGCCTACTTTATAGCATGGAAGATCCCGCACGCATATGTGTTGTTGGGAATTCTGAGACCAAAAGCACGCCTGCGTACGGTGAGCCCGAGTATAATCGAACCAGGTTCGATCTGGTGAGCAAAATTGGTAATTTTGAACATTTTTTTTTATAAAAATGTAATACCCAGGTCGAGCCTGGGTCGGAAATATTGCCCACACAATGCCATTTCGGAAACCCTATACCATTCGTACCCTCCCTCGAGGTCCTGCTGATACAGAAACCCGGCTGACGTCGATCGCACTGTACTCCGTGGACTACAGCTTGCTGATGCGACTTAACCCAAATAAGGACTCTGATAACGTCAGAGGAGCCGCAGCCGAGGCAGGGGGTGGTTTTAGTCGGTAAGAGTCCGACACTACCCCAGCCACGTCACAAGTGAGGTGACTGGGGTGTCCATGAGGATTTCCACCTCCTGCTAAACTAAAAAAAAAAAAAAAAAAAAAAAAAAAAACCTAACCTAACCTAACCTAACCTTTTTTTTTTTTTTTTTTTTTTTTTTTTTTTGTGGCCCCGTGGAAAAATGCTTAATGCACGAACACCGCCGCGGGGGATGCGACGGTGAACAGTGTCGGACTCCTCGCCCTGAAAAGGGCGCCCTACCGACTAAAAAACCACGGGAGGTCTCGTAACACCACTGTAGCGCCGGAGTCACGGGAACAAAGATTCTTCCGCGACTCCGGCAGTGGCGGGTCGCCTGAGACGGCGACCACCTAACCTTAGGGGGAGGCGTGCTGCACGCTCTCCCCACAACTCACTCCCACTCCCGGAGTGGGACGCGGTTGCCAGCCGCGCCACTTACCCGGGCCATAGTGCCGGCGACACGGTCCCCCTGCGTGTCACCGGCGGCCCCTTCCTACTGGGCCGTTCTCTGATCGGGCGGCCGACGACCCACGTCGGCCGCCCGCAGGCCACAGCTCATGGAGGCCGGAGGTCAGTGAGCGCCCTCCGGCGCCCGGTGCGTCTCCTTCGGGACGGGAGAGGGGTTGAGATTTCTCTCTCCCTCTCCGCCGCCTCCTTGGCGAGCATGACGTGCTCGCAAAACGAGGCGGCGGCGTCCCACGCGTTCTCGCTCCGGACCATGGAGCGAACCAAGGTCGGGAGCGAGAGGTCACCACCGGTGGCCGCAACGAGGCCACGGCGTTGCTCTGCCCAAGCGGGGCAGGCGGTCAGCGTGTGCTGCGCCGTGTCCTCGGCGCAGCCCTCACAGTGGTGACAACCGGGCGTTGGCTCGCGACCGATGCGACACAGGTACCTGCCGAAGCATCCGTGTCCGGACAGCACCTGCGTCAGCCGGTAAGAGAGGGCGCCGTGGCGCCTCTCGAGCCAATCCTCCATGACGGGTCTTACCGCCGCTATAAGGGCGTGCCCCAACCTAACCTAACCTAACCTAACCTAACCATAGCAACCAATACAACATGCCGTCCTTTAAAGCCCGCCGAGGAAGAGCTTACTAACGCCGCTCTGCCCAATGTGTCCTCGTCCTCAAAACCACAGGTTCCGAAATGGCCCGGCAGGAGCCATCGACCGCGACGCAGGTGTTCTCACTTTATGGTGGATTTCCAGCACACATATGCCTACTTTATAGCATGGAAGATCCCGCACGCATATGTGTTGTTGGGAATTCTGCGACCAGGAGCACGCCTGCGTGCGGAGAGCCCGAATAAAATCGTACCAGGTTCGATCTGGTGAGCAAAATTTGGAATTTTGAACATTTTTTTGAATAAAAATGTAACACCCAGGTCGAGCCTGGGTCGGAAACATTGCCCACACAATGCCATTTCGGAAACCCAACACCATTCGTACCCTCCCTCGAGGTCCTGCTGAAACAGAAACCCGGCTGACGTCGATCGCACTGTACTCCGTGGACTACAGCTTGCTGATACGACTAAACCCAAACAAGGACTCTGATAATGTCAGAGGAGCCGCAGCCGAGGCAGGGGGTGGTTTTAGTCGGTAAGAGTCCGACACTACCCCAGCCACGTCACAAGTGAGGTGACTGGGGTGTCCATGAGGATTTCCACCTCCTGCTAAAAAAAAAAAAAAAAAAAAAAAACCTAACCTAACCTAACCTAACCTAACCTAACCGAGGTTTATTTTTAAACTTAACACTGTATTTTGACACGGTTTTCAGCGTTATTACTGCATTATTTAATTACACCTGTCATCCAGGCACCCACCCACGTTTCCTGGACACCAAAATTTTTGATTTTCGTTATATTTTAATTTTCGACTTAGAAAAAATTTAAAAAATTTTCAGTTTTCCAAATTTACATTCAATTTTTATTCTATTCGATTATACCTTGTCTGGAACCTCTCCCGGCGTGCGTCCCGGTGACCGCGACCTGTGAACAAAAAGTCAGGTTAGTGTTTTGTTGAAAAAATTTACCAAAAATTCAGTTTTTCTCAAATTTCTTCCAAATTTTCTACCCCACCCACCCCATATTCCTGTTTGGTCTTGTAGCGCTCGGCGTCCCGCACCCGCTGGTACCCCTCAAGTGGGGGTAAATCGCAGGAATTAGTATTTTGAATTAGTATTTTGTTGCAAATTTACCAAAAATACAGTTTTTCCCAATTTTCTTCCAAATTTTCCACCCCACCCACCCCATATTCCTGTTTAGTCTTGTAGCGCTCGGCGTCTCGCACCCGCTGGTACCCCACAAGTGGGGGTAACTCGCAGGAAAAACTTTATTAAAAATTGCCCGCCCACCCACCCTCTCGGGGCTTGGCTAGGTGGACGAGGAGTAGGTACAAAATTTTACTTCCGTTTTTTGAAAGAACAAATAGCCTGCTTCGCAAAATTCAAGTAGTGGCACAGAGTGAACGCTTGTTTTTGGGAGGTGGGAGTAATAAATCCCATTTTACGATAGGTCCTATTGACCTCAAATATAACTGACTATTCTGCTACTTAGACGACTGCATTACTTTTGTTTGCAGTCACAGACTAATTCTATTCGGACACCTGACAAATAGCTGTACTATTTACACCTGTTAGTGTCTCTTTACACGTCTCTATCTCTGAACTTCTATACATTCTTCTATACATTTTATTTTTACACTGACTTAGCATACCACAGTCAACATGTTCGGCATTGGCATCAGAACCCCGGCAAAAAAGAGCGACCCTACCTCTCAGTCCCCAACTAGTGCCACTGAAGAACAGGCACAAAACTCCCAAGTGAGACGCAGTATTGGGGAGTGGGAGTCTGGTCAAAAGGCGCCCTTAAAACGTACCCCACCCAAGACAAAGGAGACTACGGCAGCGCCTCCCAAGCCGAAACCGAAATCACTGTCCCAGGATTGTAAAGCACCAAGAGACCCCGTTGTGACCTCACCCAAGACCGCGCCCACCTACACAAATAGAGTGGGAGAGGCCAAAGCCTAAATGATGATGATGATGATGATGATGATGATGATGATGATGATGATGATGATGATGATGATGATGATGATGATGATGATGATGATGATGATGATGATGATGATGATGAATAAAAGACTTTCTTAACAAAGACGAAGACTTTAAAAGATAATTCAACAAAGATGCCACCGAAGAAAAATACCGAGGAGCAGAGCCAAGGAGAAGACTATCAAGATGTTGATGTACAGATTTCTTTCCGAGACTTGGAGAAGTCAATGAATATTTTTACTGGAGATGATACTTACCTTATAAATGAGTTTATTGAAGAATTTGAAGACCTTTCTGACTTGATGAAGTGGACTAATGTCGAAAAACTTGTCTACGCAAAACGATTGCTAGGAGGTACGGCTAAGTTATTTTTACGATCCATTGGAAGAGTCAAGAATTACACGAATCTTAAGGAGGCACTTATCGAAGAATTTGGTCTCAAACTAAATAGTGCCATTATTTATAAGGCGTATAAAGACACAAGAATATGTCTGACTGGCATAGCTGAAAAAGAAGTATTTACAGACGGATCGTTCACTGCCGGAATTCAGATTGATAATGAATACTCTGAGATTGAATTCCATATTTTTAAAGATAATGATATTCCAGTCAATTTAATTATTGGAAATCCGATACTGAAAGATTTTGAAGTTAACTTTACTAAAGATGGCATTTTTAAGGAACGAATTTTGCATTTGACAATACCAGTAGAAAACAAAGATGAAGAATACGACGTTAAAGACTCACAGTACACGACAGAAATAAAGAAGTTGTTAAATGACTATAAAACTATAAAAGAGATAAAAAAAAGAAATGTTGAATTAAAAATTTTACTTACTGACGAGGATCCAGTATTTCAAAGTCCAAGATGCTTATCACCGCTGGAGACAGAAGTTGTGAGGAAACAGACGAACAACTGGTTAAAGGAAGGAATAACTAAACCGATGACAGACCTGCTGAAAAAGAATGTTGCTTTTAATTTTGACGAAGGATGCCAAAAGACTTATACGAGGGCAAGCTTAGATACTGAGGTTCACACAGATGCCAGCGCAGATGGATACGGAGCTATGTTGCTGCAAAAAAGCCCTAAAGATGATCCATTACACCCGGTTTGCGTTATGAGTAAAAAAACTACGTCACCTGGAGCCAGAATGAAGCACGCTGACACTCTCAGCCGCTATCCTACTTGTTTAATACTTACCGAGACCACTGCAAGACTAAAAAAGGCGCAAGACGAAGACGAACACATTCACTTACTGAAAATAATATCACATAAAAGAGGAAAAAAAGAGGGATTGCTTAACCCGATTGATAAAGGAGATGTGCACTTGTCAACTTACCACATAGATTATCTAGGACCGTACAAGATTACCAAAAAGAAGCGTAATGACAGATACGCACTAAGGATGATCAGAAGGCCCAATTAACACGACTAGTTCCGCTGATCTGATGAAGCCATGGGTTTCTACAGAAGACGAAGATATTTCATCTGAGGCAGATGAAATGTCAGGACAGCCGTGTGGGAATAGCTAACCTTTTTTAGTATTTTTAAGTAATTTTACCTTTTTGTTAGCTGATATTATGATAAAAACATAAGAGATTGTCAAAAAGAGACAGATTAAGACGACGGCTCTGTCATGAGAAAAAACGAGATTGGTCTGAATTATAATTAAAGTTATTAGAAAACCCTACTATTTTTCCAAACTAATTCCATCCCACATATATGCAGCCAGAATTTCTCGGTAATTAATGTGTCGACTGAGTTCGTCGTTTCCCCACAAGCCACTAGCCCTCTGATCCCCACAGGCAATTCCCCACCCCGTTGCTGAGGCATCACAGTAAATTTCAAGGTCATAATTATCAGTTTTGATTTTACAGGCTGAATGGTCAATAATCTGATTACACCATTCAAAGTCTGGTTTAACGAGTTTGATAGGTTCAGTACTTGTTCATAATCAATTGTATTTTTTAAATTAAGGTATTTATATCTCTCAAGTTGTTTAGTATACAGCCAGCCATACTCCACCGCTGGACAGGCAGAAACTAAAAGACCAACAAAACTAGCTAAAAAGCCAGCAGCTAAAGTTCTGATTTTGCATCTTTTTAAATTCGTCATTTTTTCTATTTCTAATTTTATTCTATTAATTTTTTCTACTGGTAATGTGACTTGAATTTTTTTCGAATCTAAAATATAGCCTAAAAATCTGCAAGTATGGGAAGGATTGAAATTACTTTTTTCTTCATTTATGATAAACCCCAGACTTTGAAGGAGGTTTCGGGTTTCTTGCAGGTTTTTATAACATGTTTGATAATCATGACCAATAAGGCAAATGTCATCTAAGTATACAGTAGATAGGTATCCACATGTTTTCAATAATTTAATCACTGGTTTCATCACCTTAGTGAAAACAAAGGGAGCAATATTCAAGCCAAAAGGTAAGATGTTAAATTCATAAATAGCATTCTCAAAATGGAATCTAAGGTACTTTCGATAGTTTTTGTCAATTTTTATTAAATAGTATGCGTCCTTTAAGTCGATAGTACATAAGTAACAATCTCTTGATATTAGTTTTAGTACCATATTTTTTATCTGCTGTAGGATCTGTTCCTAATATATCCAGTAGCTCACTATCAAGTACCGGTCTTCTTTTGCAGATAATGCCGAATCTACTAGCGAGACGGGCTCTGGGCCTACTGACTGTGACAGGTATTCAGGATTCAGGGCAACTGTCACGACAGAAGGAATCTGGACAGGGTTTTCAACGCATGATGTACTGGGGATTGGTTCCAGTTCCAAAAAAATATTAAATGAGGCCTTGTCAAATACCTAACGTAAATAATGAAAAAGTATATATTTTGCAAGTAGGTTACACACCACTTAATCATTATAGCATCAAAAAACCTTACCTTGATAATGCGATGATGATCGGCGGGACAAACTGGATGATACCGATAATACTGAGTCATCCGAATAATACCGGTCACGAGATTTACGCCGTTTACGTCTTAATTTTCTAATCTTCTGATTTTACGTTTAATACGAGAACAATCATCACTTTTCGTTTAGGCACTATACTATGTTAACTAACTATATCACTTTTTAATTTACTATAATATTCTGCTATTGCAAGCGCGTGTGGAACGGTCGAGCACTAAAAAGCGAATGAGACAGAGTGCGAATGCAGAGACCGAGTAACCTACGACTACCCTCAAAAAAAAAACTCAAAATAGTGTGCAGTGGTGTGTGCTACGCGTTACTACATGTGTCAAAAATGCTAATCTTGAGGACGAAGCATGAAGTATAATGGAATATAGATAAGCTTGTTTAGCTATCACAAGCCAGGGCTCGCATATAGTTAGATCTAAGTCCCATCATTTAGGTATCTAATTATAATGTTTACTTATCAATAACTTATAAATGTTTTTACTAGGTTACTTGCTGCTACGGAACCCTTCATGGGCGAGTCCGACTCGCACTTGGCCGCTTTTTATGTATGGACACTGACTACGCTGAGATTTATGATCCAATTTACGTGATTATTCATTATTTTTGTGCGGAATATTTGCCATTTAGTCCCATAATAATTTAACATTGTCTGGCCCAGTAGTTTTTATTTTATGAATATTATTTTTTTATATTTGTTTCGTCAGAACTTTCGACTGGGTGAACCGATTTTGATGTTTATTTTTTTTCTTTCAATTTGGTCCAGTTCTGTAAATGGCATCCACGAATAAAAGTCAACGATCTATCGCTGGCCACTTAAAATGTTGAAATAAAATAATCTTCCAAATAAAATAAAACCGCCTTCCAAATACAAAAAGAAAATGTTATGTGCGAAACAGTTTCGGAAGTCGATGGCGAAATAAAAGATCCGACCTTAATGCCACCCATCGGCGATCGAATCGAATCGAATCGAAAAATCGAAAAGTGAATCATAATGAGACTTGACAGGCGGTAAGAACTGTCTGATCTTCTTCATAGGCTTGAAGTAAACTTTGATTGAACTGGCGTCCGGCGATTCGGCGCTTTTACCTACTTGCCGAAGCATCCATGCCCCGACAGCACCTGCGCCAGCCGGAAGGTGGTATGCCATGACGCCTGGATGGACAGGTGCAGTACCTACCTGCCGAATCGCCGGAAGAGAGCTGGACGCCAGTTGCCATCATTGTGGCACCACTCTTTCAATATGGGACGGCATCTGGAATCGTTTAAGAGGAGTTTATTAAAATTTTGATTGGATAGGTGCTCCATCACAGTTTATCTATAATATAAAAATGAATCGCCAAATGTGTTGCTAAGCGCAAATCTCGAGAGCAGCTAAACCGATTTCGCTAATTCTTTTTTTATAATATTCCTTGAAGTACGAGGATGGTTCTTATGTAGAGAAAAATTTAAAAAATTGCCTGAAAAAGTCTAAACCAACACTTTTCTTTGTTGAATTGAATTGAATTGTATTATACATATTGTATTCTATAATAATTTCTTGTTTCTCTAAATTTTGTGCGCCACCTATTGGAAATTTATAATTATTAACAACTAAGTAACTGACCCGGCGAACTTCGTACCGCCTAACAGTCGATTCTGAAACTAACGTCACTCATTGCTTTGCCTTCCCGCAACCCCTACACTAACACTTAAACTTTATGGATTTACTTTTTTAAGTATTAAATTACGAATCTTTTGTATGCGAATATAGAAAAGTCTTGTTATAAGACTTTTTCAGACATTTATTTAATTTATGCTCTCCGTAAGAACCATCCTCGTACTTTAAGGAATATTATAAAAAAGAATTAGCGAAATCAGTTGAGCTGCTCTCGAGATTTGCGCTTAGCAATACATTTGGCGATTCATTTTTATATTATCTATATATATAAAAGAAAGTCGTGTTAGTTACTTCATTTATAACTCAAGAACGGCTGAACCGATTTGGCTGAAAATTGGTGGAGAGGTAGCTTAGAACCAGGAGACGGACATAGGATACTTTTTATCCCGTTCCCGATACTTTTTATTCCACGGGGGCGAAGCCGCGGGCAGAAGCTAGTATTTTTATATTATCATCACTACATATTATAAAACAAAGTCGCTTCCCGCTGTCTGTCCCTATGTATGCTTAGATCTTTAAAAGTAAGCAACGGATTTTGATGCGGTTTTTTTTAATAGATAGAGTGATTCAAGAGGAAGGCTTTAAGCTATTTAACATCACGCTATGACTCTTAGGACCGGGGCAGCGCGGGTGAAACCGCGGGCGGGTCGCTAGTGTTCCTATCATCTGTAAACCTATGTTTGACAAAACAAATAATTGATTGATGGCTTCCACCGTCCGAATACCATTCTGCGGCCTTTATTTTTCTTGATGTTGATGCACTTAATATGACAACCCTGTGCTTAGAAATCAATTTTATTTTCGTTAAATAATGGTTAGTAAAAATGTGTTAACAACATTTATTGCCTTCCACTAGAGGAATGCAACTATGTAGGTAACTGGTTTTTAAATTATATATTCTTTTTTAATCGTATGTTGAACTTCTTGTATTGGGGACGTGCTTGCATGGCCACTGTGGCCGTCCACATCGGATCGAACGCATAACTAGTGCAGCCTCACCCTAATAATACTCGTACACAGCGACGGTTATCGTTTGTCGTTACGTACGGCGGCGGCGGCGGCCTCACGTGACGCCTTGCATTATGCTTGTTATTGGAACATTATCAGTGTGGCCTTATTATTAAAAATATTTTGTTTCTAATCAAGGCCGGATAATTGTATTTACCTCAGAGATATTGATAGTTGGATAATGAACTCATCGCTAAGCTGATAGTGGAGCGGGCAGCGCGCGACGAGTCGACGCCGTTCGCGGCGGTGGACCTTCGATCATGTCTAATCAAATACACTGCTATCTTAATTATTGTAGGTACTGTAGAAATCGCTGCGATATTACTCTGCATTAGCTGGTTTAAAATTAAATAAATTAACAATAATTTAAATCGTAAACTGTGTAGAAGGATTGTAATGAGTGGTCAATTGGTATTCTGCTCTAATACAAGCTAGTAATAATCAATCACAAATTGCGCATTTAAAACTTTGTTATCTGTATCCATATGTGTAAAGCTTGCAGCTGTCGGTTCATCTGTTGGTTTGTCTGTGTGTGTGTGTGCATCAAATCATAACTACTGAATAGATTTGGAGGATATGGAATTGGATTGACATTTAGGCTATAATAAATTCAATCGGTTCACTCTATCAAAAGCTATAAAATTTAAATTTGAAAATTAACCATTGAAGTAAATCTTCTTTCTAAGTATTTCTGATACTAAACTAGCACGGGTCAAAATATATAACAGAACCCAGTATTAAAATTTTAACAAATCACGTAGAAGTACTTTTTTTTTTCAGCCGTTATCGTCCCTCTGCAGGGCAAAGGCCTCCCTACCCTTCTTCCACTCCTCACGGTTTAGAGCCTTCTGTGGCCAATCTTTACAATAGATGTCCAGCTCATCCCGCCATCTCGTACAGGTACTATATTACAAAAAAAAACAAGAAAACAGATAAATCAGAAACCATTATTGTGACCAGGAATTTATTATTAGTACAGTTATTCTATTCTACATAAACAGGGCATCACGGGATATACATAATATGTAGGATTTAGGGCCAATTCGGGTACCAGCCGGTGTAAACATTAAATATTTGAGTAGGGTAAAGAAGTAAACAACGGAATACAACTTTTTCACTAGAGACTAATAATAGGGGTTAAAATATGAAATTGCCGTTTTATTGTAACAGGTAGGTAAGTACTTCGAATTGACATAGAACCTTCATGGTTTGAGATTTTTGAGTGAATCTTTATTCACATGGTACCTTTGAAGTTATACTTTTAACAAATGTGCAATATTCGATTATCTACTTTCAGCTGTTTTTTTTATTCAAGCTCTTTAATAAGCTTAGACAAGAAAGATGGATGCTTCAAAAATTCGAGTGATTTTTGCATACGGGTTCCGACGCGGAACTAAAGCGGCAGAAACAGTTCGCAATATCAATGTTGCGTTTGGAGAGGGGACTGCTAATGAACGCACCGTGCGATTTTGGGTTAAAAGCTTTCGTGAAGACCAGACCCACCCAGGTGAATAACAATGAATTGAAAGAGATGGTCGAAGCCGATCTGAGCCAAACTACCCAGGAATTAGCAGCATGGTTAAACGTTACCTTACGAACAATATTGACTCATTTGCATCAAATCAATAAAATAAAATAATATGAAAAATGAGTGCATCATGATTTGACTGATCTGCAGAACGAAACTTGTGTTGCCTTGTTGAATCGATACAAAAATGAAGAAATATTGGATCGAATTGTGACATGTGATGAAAAGTGGATTCTTTACGATAACCGTAAGCGAAAAATGCAATGGCTGACCAAACGCCAGGTCAAACGCCGCAACAGTGTCCTAAACTGTTTGGTGGTCTTAGCATGGTATTATTCATATAGCTTTCTCCGATATGGTCAAGCAATAACGGCAGATGTCTACTGTGCCGAACTCCGAACAATTATAGCAAAACTAGCAGTGGAACAGCCCCGACACATGAATCGATTTTCACCATTATTGCTCCATGATAACGCGAGATCTCATACAGCAAGAGAAACCGTTTTAACCCTACAGGAACTAGAAACCGTTCGTCACCCTCTGTATTCGCCAGACCTTGCTCAAACGGACTACCATTGTTTTTCGTGATTTGGACAATTACCTACGTGATAAAAAGTTTTCTTCCCAGGAGGCAGTACAAAATGCTTTCACACAGTTTGTCGAATGTAGATCACCAGAGTTCTATTGCAAAGGCATAAATGACATTCCTATTAAATGACAGCAATGTATAGATAATAATGGTAATTATTTTGATTAAATAAATATGTTAAATAAAAATAAACTAATTTTATTTTTTTAGTAGAAATTGGCAATTTCATTCTTTAACCCCTATTACATGGTTATTTACCTCAATGAAATTTAATTACTTTATCAGATTTCATTTTGAGTTGAAAATGTATTTTTTTTTAAATGTGAAACCGCCGTAGCATTGTTACAGTGCGCACAGTTTATTTGAGAAACTAAAGAGTTTCCAAATAATAATTAAATTTTTATAATAGCATTTAATAATTGCAACGCGCGTTAAAAGTGTTTCGGCATCAGTGGAATGCTGATGCCGAAACAGTTTTAACGCGCGTTATTTGAGATTTTTATCTCTGTATTTCTGTTTACCCATAGTATGTATTTGCAAGCTTCACGCCAATACTGTTGAACAAATTTTTGAAATTAAATTTTTAAAGGATCAGTCAAAAATAGAGGTAAGTAAATGGCACTAAGAGTAGGTAAGTATTTAAAATATGGAAAAACAAAATCCCTTTTTCTATGTGACTTTTCAAAGTTGAAACTTGGATGGGATAACATCTGCCAGCTAGTTTTCAATAAAATGTGCACCAAATACGAAATGCAGGTTTTTTTCACATTCTGCGCCTGAACCGGTGCGACGTGCGGCGGCAGCGATGCTTCTGACTCAGTCTGGGTGCCGAGTGACGCCGCCGCCGCCGCCGCCGCCGCCGCCGCCGCCGCCGCCGCTGCCGCACAATCGACCTTCTGTGTCAGTTACGGACTTTGATGTTTGTCCAACCAGGGACTAGCTACAAGATATTACGAAACTTTTATTTGTAGGTAATCCGCTGTGATTAGATAATGTTTCATCACAGCGTCTCATATAAAAGGTATGAGAGCAACGAAATGTTAAACAAGACCAGCCCTACGATGAAGTTAATTTTGTTGGTGATCGCGGCGGTGGTGGTGGCGGCGGCGGCGGCGCCGCATGTCGCGGAGCCCGTGGTTCTGCACTACCACGAGAACGTGGGCATCCCGGAGGCGGCGCGCATCAAGCAGGCCGAGCAGGCCGTCGACTTCGACGGCTCCAGGATAGTGGGCGGCTCGGCCGCCGCCGTCGGGACCTATCCGTTTCTGGTATTATACTTACGTACTTAGTTGTATCTGGTATGGTATGGGAGCAAAGCGAGCATTCGTTGAGTGTAAGGTGGATAGTAAATGGCGGGTGGCGCGGCAGGTGGGGCTGGTGATCACGCTGAGCTCGGGCGGCACGTCGGTGTGCGGCGCGTCGATGCTGAGCACGCGGCGCGCGCTGACGGCGGCGCACTGCTGGTGGGACGGGCGCGCGCAGGCGCGGAGCTTTGAGCTGGTGTTCGGATCCGCGCGGCTGTTCTCGGGCGGCACGCGCGTTGCCAGCTCCAGCGTGCAGATGCACGCCAGCTACAACCCTAACAACTTGAACAACGACGTGGCCGTCATCTCGTTCACGACGGTGGCATACACGAGTAAGTGCGCCCGTCGCCCGTCGCCCGTCGCGTCGACCGTGCGGCGCTCTATTTTTATACAAAAAAAAGACAACAAAATATAATTATGTAAAAGTACCTGACAAGTTCGAGACAGACGGACAACGAAATTATCCGGATGGTTCTTGTTATGTTTAGGGAGCTTGCAGGTTTCCATGTTAGAAATATAAATCAACGTGGCTTCTCAACATCGGTTGTCTAGATAACTATTTCAGTTAATTCTCCCTCAGATTGTCAATCCTCAGAGGAATGTCAAAATTTAATGCACAAGTCACAATCAGCCCGACGACGCGACGGGCTGTCACCAGTCTCAACTCTGACACTGGTGACAGCGTCAGATATAGCGTCTTCCTTTTTACATACATACGTAAATAATGAAAATCTATGTTTTAATTATTCAATTCAATCATCTGGAGACCCGATGAGGTCATAACTTCATAACTTAATAAAGAATCAATAATAATCACATTATGTAGATAATTTACCAATTAAAAATATAATTAAACGTATCCCAGTGATTGTTATAACATAAATAAAAATGTTTATTTCAATTACTTAAATGCGTTAAGTACAGTAAATGGAGATCACCTTTTAAGCAAGGAATTGCTTGTGTTAGGAGACTCCGCTCTTCCAGACAGCTATATCTATAGTTATGCAATTGATCAAGCAAGTTAATTGAACATAAGCTTATGTAAAGTTACGTAAATGAAGAATGTAAACGGCGCGTATGTAAATGAGTGAGAGTAGATGTAAGTGAGATAGTGTAAGGGTGTGTTTGTGTGTGTGTGTGTGTGTGTGTTGATACATATTAAATTGTGGGTATTTACTTATTAGTTAGATAGTATTGTTACGAGTAATAGTAGCTTAATGTTAGCCCTACGATATTGTCAAGGGTTCGTAAGAAGTCGATTAAAGCTTCCTCCACTAACTAGTATGATAAGTACTGTCTGAATAGCTGCTGGATCAAGTAAACCTAGACACGATATTCTCGACTTCGTCATAACTTTTGGTCTTAAGCCGTAATGTCAAGACTTTTTTGCAGTCATTACATTTCAGAGGGTATATACGTAGCTCTTTATTAAGGAAGTTGTATAAATGGGAAGAGTGACTCTCATACTGCCTTTTAGCGAAAGCTGATCTTACTCTGATAATTGGAGCAACTGAATAATTCCTTCTATTTCTTGATTTTGTCGGATCATACGGAAGTGATGTATGTTTTTTTAGAATGTTGAAGCACGTAAAGTTTTCCTACAGTAAGAAGGTCAGATGTTAAGTAAAGGCTCTCAGTAGGGAATCTATAGGGTTTAAGTAGCATGACTTTGAGCAGAGATCTCTGAGCCCTCTCTAGTTCTAGAAATTATATATTTGTGGTCCCTCCCCAAATTGGCAAACAGTACGTGAGAATGGATTGCGCTAGGCTTACATAGACTTGTAAAAGAAGATTCTTTGAAGCTACGTGTCGCAATGTTTTAAAGGTCCATATCATTTTTCTAATTCTAGTCATAATAAGTTCTGTATGCATATGCCATGCCAGCATAATCGTTGGTCGACTAACACTCCCAAGTATTTAGTGTGTTGTAGTCTGTGAATTTTTATACACGAGCAGTCGGTGATTGGAGCATTACTTTAATTGAAATTCAGAGGAAGGTTGTGGGTTGTTGTATTTAGTGAAGCAGATATAGTTTGATTTAGAAGCGTTGAGTGTGAGGAGGTTCTGGTTTAACCATTTTGCAATCTTTGTCAGACCGCTTTCACCCGGTATTGCAACATTGGACCAAGTGCTGCCACTGAAGACTATGGCGGTGTCGTTTGCATATGAATATATGTAGCCCCCGTCAATCATCATGTTACAGGGGTTGTTAATGTAAATGAGAAACAATGTACGTCCAAGGACGCTCCCCTGACCAACACCGAACGTGACTGTTTCTTCAGCACTAATATAATCCCCTATTTTTACCATTTGTTTGCGTTTGTTCAGGTAAGATTTGAAAAGGTTAAGTGTGAGTCCCCTAACACCGATATTTTCCAGCCTGTGCAAAAGTATGGGGACAGATACGGTGTCAAATGCCTTTTTAAGGTAGAGGAAGACAGCTAGACATTTGCTACCCTTATCCACTTTGTCTACTAAGGTAGAAGTTAAAGAAAGGACCGTATTCTCCGTAGACATTCTTTGCGTAAAACCAAACTGACATGGTGATAAAATTGTATATTTGATAAGATGTTTAATAAGTCGTGAGTTTAAAGTCTTTCCAAAATTTTTGAGATGGACGGTAGGACTGATATAGGCCTATAGTTTGACGGGATTGTTTTGTTCCCGCACTTGTGCACAGGAGTTATTAGGGCTATTTTCAAAGCATCCGGGTAGATTCCCTGTTCAAAACATAGATTGATTAAATATTTTAAAACAGGGACAACTACCTCATGGGCAGCTTTCAGAAAGTTAACATGTATTTTGTCCCAACCTGGGGCACTGTCTGATTTTAAACTCATAAGAGTGGTACATACTTCACTATCGTCTGTATCGAGTAATACAAAAGATGAAACTGAGGGGCGTGTCGATGATGAAGATGATGTATTAGCATTGATGTTATTACCTATTTGGGATATAATGTTATCTGCAAGAATGTTATAACATTAACAACATTTTTATTTTTAGACGGATTTCTTGTAGGTTAAGTGAGTAACTAAGTATGTCTAGGTCGTCATTTAGTCGGGGTTCCGAAAATGTGGTTTCACGTAGGTGCTTTTACGACTAATATTCGTCGTGGGTTTTTTAAAAATTGTTGTTTGATATTTTCCTCTACATTCTGCAAGCGCATTATTTTTAAAAGTTTCGTCTTTATTCGCTTTATTCGCTCCAGGTCAAGCCTGATACCTTTTCACTAATAATATGTCCTAAGTACCTAACTTATTTCTGTTGTTCCAAAACCTACTCATTACCTTATAGAAAATTAAAAATAATGGGTTAGTAATAATAATAGACATCTAAAGCCTATTCTTTCTAATCTGTTTAGTACTACTTCTCTTAAAACAATATAATGTTATTCTTTGTTTTCTTCATATTATATTAAAATAATATCTAGCTTCTTAGGTTAGGGATAGATATCCCTAACCTAAGAAGTTAGATATTATTTACACTTTAAAAAATATTAGGTTTTTTATTAAGACGTAAGGATTTACGTCTTAAAAAAAACCTAATATTTAAAGTAAATGTTCTGGTGCTCAATTAAATCCAAAAAGTAGTCTATTGTAGATATATCTCGCGAAAGGTATCTTTTAGTATTGTTTAGCATTTACCAAGCTAAGATTATAGGTAAAGTTATTTTAGCAAGACGTAATCTTAGGTAAAGGTGACGTCAGTGACAACTATTAAAAAGCAAGTTACCTTTAAATTACGACCACCAGATAACCAGAAGACGCAGGTTCGAATCCTGCCAGCAGTCGACTTTTTCCTTCAATAAAATAACTTTATAATTTTAGCTCGGAAATTGCTAAAAATTTACAAAAATATAGTTACGAGTAGGTAATAGGTAAGGTTACGGTGTCATACGACGTCGAACTAACTTTAAAGTACGCAAGTCATGTTGGTTGAGAAGCAAGGTAAGGTAAATTCAAAAAGGCAAATTTAAATAAAGTTTTCACTGTTTTAATGGGGCAATTGAACAACTGAATACTTGACACTGGCAAATACACAAAAAGTGAAGCGCCATATGAAAAAAATGATTTTGTACACGACGTATATAATGTAGGTATACGACAATATTTGACGACCTCTGTGGCTTAGTGGTTCGAGTACTGGACTGCCGACCGGTCGGCGACCGTTCGGCGTGGGTTCGATTCTCACAGGACACAAAAAAATATGTGATGAACATAAGTGTTTGTGTTCGTCTGGGTGTTTCTTATGTATTCTAAGTATGTATTTACAAAAAAAGTATTTAAGTATTATATCCATTGTCTAGTACCCATAGTATCTACAAGCTCTGCTTAGTTTGGGACTAGATAGTGCTGTGTAAAAATGTCCCAGAATATTTATTTATTTATAATGCATAGAATAAATTGCAGATGTGATCCGCGCCGTTGCGCTTCCGGGCGGCACGCTGCTCGCCAACAGCTTCGCGGGCTCGTGGGCCCACGCCGCCGGCTACGGCAGGACCAGCGACGGTGAGACATACACATCCGCCGATGTACAACAAGAGCAAAATACACAACTCAATGGTTTTTTTTTAGTAGTATATTATAATACTATAATATACTATTAAAAAAAAACTATTGAGTTGTGTATTTTCGGTCGGAGACCATTTTATGGTACCAAAATGGTCTATTGTGATCGCCACTCTTTGAGTTAGAGTTAGAGCACCGCTGAATCTTGCAGCTACTATGAACTACAGTATTTTCCTAGGGGTGAGCTCTTTTGTTTCATCCGGGTTTAAGGTATGTTTCCCTAGATGAGCGCTACGCTTGTGTATTAGCGATTGACATTCCCCAAGAAGATGAAGTGGCGTTTCATCAGCCTCTTCACGACGTCGACAGGTTCGCGTATCGCTCAGCCTTAGGTTGAACTTGTTTAAACAACAAAGTCCCGTTAAGGCTCTTGTCACAATGCGCAGATTATTCCAGTTCAGCGCAAGTAAAAGGCATGTATGCCTTTTATTATAGGCTTTAATCAAAGCTTTGGAGTGGTCCATGCCTAGCGATTCCATCCAGAGTTCTCTGAGCTAAGGCTTTAGGTATCCCACAGAAGGGTTCAGGGCCCAGCTGCGTGCTACTAGCCCCAGCTCTTGCGAGTTCATCGGCACGTTCTTTGCCAGCGATTCCCGCATGACTCGGTACCCATCTTAAAACTACCCTATTCCTCATCCCTAGAAAGTTTAATTATTTATTTATCATTTATTTCAGAAATACTTTTCCATATCATTTGTTAGTAAAACACAACTTATATAACTATATTAGTACTAATTATTAAGTTGCCTTAATTCATATATTTTCCTGCAGCATTGGCACCGCAATTATGCATGTGTGTCCAATACTCCAGGAAAACACAGTCTGGACTATTACCAATCACTCTCAGGATACTATTGGCACTCTCACGAATCCTGCGTAACAAGGATGCCGATCGTTTTCGCATGAGACAGAGAGAGAGAGAGAAACTATCCGTAGCCGTTTCAGCAAACACTGCTGACGCGCTGCAGTACCACGGTAGCCCCAACAACATCCTGAAAGCGTTATTGTACTGGACTCGGAGAGCGTTGTAGGTCTTCTGAGTATATCTAACCCACAGGCTGTAAGTGTAAAAGGATTGGCAGTAAGCCTTAAAAAGTGTAATCTTCACAGGCCTCGTACATCTTGGAAACCTGCGAGCCAGCATATTGCATCGGACCGATAACGCTCTTCGTTCCCATTCAATATCCTGGTCATCATGTAGATCTTCAGTCACTACATGACCCAGGTACTTGAAACACTATACTCTCTTTAGAGATATAACGGAGGCACCGCTCTGTGCTTTTTTATACCTACCCCGAATACCATGCATTCACTCTTTCCAACGTTATACAAGAGGCCGTTAGTTGCGGCGTACCCTTCACATACCTGGAGCAATCGCCTGAGGGCATCAATCGAGGGCGCCATGTCTTCCGTGTAACTTATAGGTACTATTTATAATCTTTCCATCTACTGAGCATCCGACACCTGTGCTGCCGAGTTCCTCGATCAACTGATTGACATACAGGCTGAAGAGTGCAGGGGTGGTCAAACCGCCCTGCCTTACTCCACACTCCAACCCATACCTCCCAGATAATACACCATCCCATCTGACCTGGTTAATCTGATGATTATACCAATACCTGAAAAGCTCAACAAGCTCATCAGGTTGTTTTAATCGAGCCATGCAGTCTTCTACCAGTTTCGACGAGATGACGTTCGAGTCCAGCGCTAAAAGAGCTGCTTGGCTGTCCGAATTTATATAAATGGTGTGGTTGTTGTAGTGCTTCTGCAGATTGGCTTCTGCGCATTCTACGATGGGGTAAACCTCTGCTTGGAGAGGTAGGAGGCGTATCGTGCCAAGTTCACATATTTGTTAAACCTTGGTCGCTCTCCATGTATTCCGCAGCCTACAGCATTTTCCATTTTCGAGCCGTCGGTATCAAATTAGGCTCCCGGCCTCATAAGGTAACTGGTCCTTAGGCCTAGGCCTTGTCATACCATACCGCTGATACGTACGTAACGATCGGCCGCACAATGGCAGTGTATAACCAAAGGGCAGTACTGGGTTTTACACCCCAGTTGCTCCCCATCAGGCGGCCGCTGACCCCAACCCCTTAGCTTTTTTAAGCCAACCCCTTAGCTTTATTAAGTACATTAGCTAAGTGCGAATTCCACGTAAGCTTTTGGTCGATGGTAACGCCCAAGTACTTGACCTCCGTGGAATGCTTGATTTGTTTTCCTTTCAGCTTTGGCAGTGTGAGCTTGTCCAAATGCCGTCGTTTCGTAAAAGGTACCATAACAGTTTTATCAGCGTTGACAGAGAGGTCACTTTTGACACACCATTCACTGACAATGTTAAGTCCTCTTTGCATAAGGCTTGATATAGTAGATTGGCAGAACCCTCTCATTATGACAACCAGGTCATTTCCATAACCTCGAGCATCGATTCGACGTTCTGCCAGCCTGTGTAGTAGCTCATCCACAGCAAGAGTCCATACCAATAGCGATAAGACCCCACCTTGTGAACATCCCTTGACCGTGGATACTTCTATTGTTGTGTCGTGAAGTGCTAATTTTGCTCCTCTACTAGACTAGTGAGCATTGCTCTCACCCATCTGGTGGTGGTAGGGTCGACGTTTTTATCTATCAACCCATTCACCAACAGTGATGTTGGCGAGTTATCAAAAGCACCTTCAATGTCAAGAAACGCACATATTGCTATTTCTTTATCTTCCATGGCCTTCTCTATCTAACTCGATGGTCGGTTTCGTTGTGTGGCGCGTGTGGCGACACGTGGGTGACGCCAGTGTGTGACTGCGCAGGTGCGGGCATCTCGCAGAACCAGTTCCAGAGCCACGTGGCGCTCCAGGTGATAACGAACGCCGCGTGTGCGCAGTTCTTCGGCGGCATCGTAACGTCGTCGACGCTGTGCACGAGCGGCACGGGCGGCGCGGGCGCCGTGGGCACGTGCAGCGGCGACTCGGGCGGGCCACTGGCGCTGGCGGCGGGCGCGGGCGGCACCCGCGTGCTCGTGAGTACCGTTGTGACCGTCGCTTGGGTACTTTGCGCACCCTCTCTTATGTATTCGTATGTGATTGGTATTGTCCACAGATTGGCGTGACGTCATTCGGTTCATCCCGCGGCTGTCAGGTGGGATTCCCGTCGGGATTCGCCCGAGTCACCTCCTTCTTGTCTTGGATACAAGCGAGACTATGAACGCGATCTGTTATCTGTTATTGACAATAAATAAGATTTTTAATGACTTTTAAGTATTTTAATCCCATTTTCTTGCGCTTAATCCGCTTTAATGTTAAATTTTTTTAAGTAGTTAGGAAGTCTTGACGGTAAATGTTTCTTCGTCTATTGTATTCACAAACTGAGGATTCCTGCGCTTTAATACTTCCAAAGTCGACATTAATTAGATGTAAGCCGTCCAGACTTGTAACTCTCGGAAGTGCCACGTAAGCTTGACCGGATGTGAATACTGCAGAACCAATACCCATCAGCGCATTATTTAGACTTAGGCCCTGACTTTTGTGTATAGTTATAGCATAGGCTATACCTACATATGGGAAACTGTTCGCGATGAACGTAAGCTCTATTAGTAATTTCAAATTTAGTTTTGACCGGACTAAGCTCGTAAATATTCTTTATTAAATGTAATGTAGGTATATTTCCTTAATTATTTTTGTATTTTCCGGATCAATCTTTGCACTATGCCTCTTTTTGCATTATTTTGCATTATATTATCTTTGCATGATTTTCTCTGCCAGACCTGCACTCATAAAAGCATCATCTTCATATATTTTATGGATTCACGAGCTCTTCTCTTCTCCTCTTTTGTTGGGTGTCTGGGGCAATCTACAGCTGTAAGTTTTATGTTCGAGAGATATTTCGTGATGTGGGAGAGATCTAATATTTAATTGTGGACACATGTTTTTTGTAGGTAATAAGCAAACGGCATTCATTCGACATTCTAATTTAATGATATACCGTATTAGTATTATATATTAGGGGGTCGAAAATGGCCTGAACTACTTCGAGAAAAGGATGGTACGGCCATGCCGCTTCTTTTTGCTCGAATTGGCAGGGGCACTGCCGTGCCCCCAGATAACGAATGGAAACAATAAAATAAATTAATAACAATTAAAACACCTCATCATCACTATTCCTTGACATCGGAAATTTATCTTGTTTCCTATTTTTCAGTAGATTTCAGATCAACACAAATCTGAACACTAAATTAGGACCCAAGTTAGTTTTTTCATCCGAGTGGATATTTTTAGCGTACCTCCGTAGATATACTTGCACTATCTTTTATAAGCTGAAGTGCTTGTACCATTTATCATCCTAGCTATGCCCTCCAGTCTTTCTTTACACTGCCTTAGTTGAACCATCAAGTGGTAGGTACACACCAACGGTTGCCCCCTGCAACAGTGAGTCACTGTATAGGTGCCATCTACATTATTTGACATTTGATGTTGGAAAAAAAGGAACTGAATAAGGATATGTCTAAAACATAATTACCATAAGATTGCTAGATAGTGACTTGATACTGCACTATAATTATAATTGACTGGTACCAGTCACAAATACATATTAGAATGATTACTACGTACGACCTAACTGCCTGAGTGTGGGGAGACGACTGGCGACTGGCGAGCCGCCGGAGCCGCCGGAGCCGCCGGAGCCGCCGGAGCCGCCGGAGCCGCCGGAGCCGTGTACCTGTATGCAAATCGAATGCGTCAGCAGTTCCCTACAATATCATTAATTAGAACCCACTTGTTTGTTCAACCCACTTGTTGAACCCACTGTGTTTTACAAGCTTTTTATTAACTTGCAATATTTGTATATTTGTTGATTTAGATTGAATCTTGCAAGCTGAATTAGCTCCACCTCGTCCTATCCTATGGAGGTGAATTTTTACATATTGATTCAGTTCACAGGTTTTTTAGAGGAAGCAAAATTATCCTGAACTTACACTTTGCACTTCATGAAGTGCAAGATATGAGCACAACAGACTATGTGCTAGGAAAAAAGCATGATATTATGTTCTCAGATATGTACTGGGAAAACCGCATGATATTATTTCAGATTATGTACCGAGAGAAGCGCAAGATATGAGCACAACAGACTATGTTAACTATGTTAACCGCATGATATGAACTTAGATTATGTGACGGGAGAAGCGCTTTCGTCATCGCAGTTTTCGCAATATTGTATTTTTTTAAATCTTAGTTTCTATCAGAGGGGATCATCTCCTGGATACATACAAACATAGCGGTTATCGCTGTAGTTGTACCTACCTATTACGATAACTAAACAATTGTTTAATTGAAAAAAAGTAAATACCAACATCATGATTTATGATGATAAATAAGTTCTTTTCACCGTTCAGATTAGATTACGCCGTTTTGAGGAGTATAAAAGCTATTGCGCCGGTGGTACGGACATACACAGAACCAGCCTAAGTAACGATGAAGTACATGCTGTTGGTGATCGCGGCGGCGGCGGTGGCGGTGGCCCTGGCCGAGGAGCCCGTGGTGCTGCACTACCACGAGAACGTGGGCATCCCGGAGGCGGCGCGCATCAAGCAGGCCGAGCAGGCCGTCGACTTCGACGGCTCCAGGATCGTGGGCGGCTCGACCGCCTCCGCCGGCACGCACCCACATCTGGTGAGTCTTGTCAAAAACTATTTTCTGACTTATGGGCAACTAATTATACCCGATAAGTATTCATTTGTATTAAGGGTCTGTAAAATGGATGTTAGCTTAAGCTCCAATTGAAATGGATTATGTATCGATCAGATTAACAAGGTACGCGTGTTTCAGATCGGTCTTGTGATCACGCTGACGTCGGGCGCCACCTCGGTGTGCGGCTCCTCGATGTTGAGCAACACTAGGTCGGTGACGGCCGCTCACTGCTGGTGGGACGGCCGCAACCAGGCCCGCCAGTTCCAGCTGGTGTTCGGCTCAGCGCTGCTGTTCAGCGGCGGCGTCCGCGTCAACAGCAACAACGTTCAGATGCACGCCAGCTGGAACACCAACAACCTCAACAACGACGTCGCCATCATCACCTTCAACTGGGTCAGCTACACCAGTAAGTTCCACGTGCGCTGCGTCCTCGCATTGGTTGCATTCGCTTGCGTTTTATATATTTGCGATTAAACCTTTACTTTTGAATGTTTAAGACGTGATCGCGAGGGTTGCTCTGCCAAGCGGCACCCTGCTGAACAACAACTTCGCGGGCACCTGGGCGCAAGCCGCCGGCTACGGCAGGACCAGTGACGGTAAGCAGCTACGAGTACTTGCGAACCCGCTGAACAATCATTTGAGATATGTTAACAGTGAACGTTAACAGGGTGAACGTTATAGTTTGTTGTGATGGCAGGTACTGCGGGCGGCATCACCACGTCGCAGGCCAAGAGACACGTGAATCTGCAGGTGATCACCAACGCCGTGTGCCAGCAGACGTACGGCTCGTCTTCGGTGATCGCGTCCACGCTGTGCACCAGCGGCGCCGGCGGCGTCGGCACCTGCGGCGGAGACTCCGGCGGCCCCCTCACCATCACCAGCGGAGGCCAGCGTGTGCTGGTCAGTATTGTACTCCATAATATATTTATTATCCGATATCATTATATGTTATAGTGTGGTGTGTACATTCTCGCTTGGTACATAGTCCCGCTACGACACAGTTCGGCAGCACTGCTGTTTTTACTTTACATTCCATTTTTGTATAAAACATTGTCCCACATAGGATATTCTCCTGTATCGTGGGTGCTTTTACAACACACAAATTATCATATACACAAACACCCGAAACAAGAACCTACTAATATTTGTTCCGTGCTTTTATCGAACCCACAGCCTGTGGCAGCTAATCACTGTACTGCCACGGTAAACGTGCCTTGACCTTAGGATATTACTATAGAGCCTGCATATAAATATAAATATTGTGTGTGTGCAGATTGGAGTGACGTCGTATGGCTCAAGTCGCGGCTGCGCAGTCGGTCTGCCCGCCGCTTTCGCCAGAGTTACATCGTTCGCTTCCTGGATCAACGCCCGACTTTGAACATTTTAAAGACGTTATGTAATGTTTTAATAAAATATTTATTGACACAAAATTTGTTCTTTAACTAAAAGAATCCTTGGTAATTTACTGGATTTTCAATTAAGTTTTCTAGGTATACTTTTAGGTAAGTATGTCATTTTTAAGCAGAGTACTTGATAGCATTAACATGGTAACAATTTTAGCTACACTGGCTGGCACTGGCAGACACGATCGATGCGCCGGATATGTTAGTTGTGGAACTTCGTCAGGTGTTAGCCTAAACCATTGTTTATATTCTGGTGAAAAATTACAAAATTACATAAATACCTAGTATTAAATTTTCGGGTCCCTTTTATTGTATTTACCTTGTATGTTAAGAATGACATGGATTCATCCAGATGATTGAAAGTATGCCTTATTCATGCAAATAAATGTTTTTTTTTTTTTTGAAAGTATCAACTTATTTTGTCCGCCAGAACCTTTTCGAGTTGTAAATGAGTTGAGTTCACTGCTAATACCCCTACGGCTTCGAGTCGTTGCGATTCTTTGGATATGTCACAGTTGGATTGTATAATTCGCTGTTTAACATAATCTTTAGCTGTTTTACAAAACAGCACTGTTATGTAAATCAGCTGAATGACATATTTTCACGTGTGTCTTCCATTGGGGTACACAGAGACTACAGATATCCACTTGGCTGGCACACCACTTTCGCTTCATCTACGTTCATTAACTTCCTAATGCATGATCCTCGAATATTTCAATTAGACCACTAAAATAGGTACTTTTGAAAAGTCAAAACTAGTTGCACGGCAGAGCCGGCAAGAAACTCCATAGAATACTCTGTTTTTAATTCAAAATCATAATTATTTATATTGAGATTACAACTTTGTTTTTAATATATCCTTAGAATTATGCAGTTTGATGTGTAAGATTTATTCATTATATAAGAAAGCAAGGATAGCCACCACAAGTAAGAGCTGACCCGCCCCGACAGACAGCACCCGTTCACGAGCATGACGTGTGTATAGGCGTGGTTCGACTCAACCATATTGTAGGGAATAAAACAGCCCATCAAACAACGCCACCATCAGCAGGACATTTAAATGAGCATGACAAGCTCAGACCGCGGGGTAAAATAATATTTAACAATATTTTTACAGATAAAATATAGGTACGTATACGGATTGTTACATCAATATCTGCACCATAATGAAGAAATAAATTTTAGTGAAGAATAGTTCAACTCAAATGATGTAGCTTGTGTTAATGTAATGCCACATGTAACAAAAAATCACTGAATATGAATTTTGGGAAAACTGAGCAGAGGAAACACTAAAATCTCAAAATATGAACTCAACCTACTTAGTAGCAAGTTCTTTGCTTTATTTTTGACTTTACGAGTACGGTGAACAAAGAGGAAAGCACCTGAAATTCGCATACACCAGCCTACTCACGGTATCCTAAAAATCGTACCTAGAGGCCGAGCAGGCTTTTTTAGTTGCAGGCTAGGTTATTGAGTGCCGTTGAGCCGATGCCGACAACCTAAGTACGCTTCTTATGCTTCTTAACAATTAGTAATTTCCAGAATATTTAATAGATACCTACCCTACCTGTTGTGCACTTAAGTTTGCTGATTTGCTGCGATATGTAGCACGTTCCTTTTTTCATTCAAGGTCTAATTAATGTTATTTTGTCTGCAATACCTTCAATGGGTGTAGTTTACATGTTTATTATGTTTAAAAATAAGTTGTTGCATTTATTATGAACATCACCTATTGTATGTTGTATTAAATTGACGAATTCTTTATATTGTCGAGCTTGTTCCTAGACTTACTTTACTTTAAGCTAACCCACAGCCAGCAGGTGTGCCTTGTCTGCAGTATTGATTGACGTTTCAATAAGTGCGTTCCGTATCAAACTGCAGAGCGGCTCATCCCACAGCCTCTGGGAAAAACGGTTCTGTCGGTCACGTAAGCTATTTCGAAATCAACCAGTGACAAAGCTAGGATATTCCTGGTTAATTTTTCGGTACTGAGAATCGAGCATAAGAACGCTCGTAAAACTATACTGGAAATTTTGCGGACTAGTATATATTTTTATTATCAAGTTACAAAATGTAAAATTCATTCTAATGTTAGGTAATAGTGGGTTTAAGAAAACTTTTATTAATAATTATTCAATTTTACATCTTATCTTTATATATCTTATCAACGATTTCAAATCAAATCAAATCATTTATTTGCTAGCTAAGTGTCTAAATTAGGTCTTATTACATTAGTTGGTGCTTATGACTTAGTTGCCTTTTACAGGCGTTGCAAATTTGAGAGATATTAATAATAAAAGAATAATTAACATAAATTGCATAATGTCAAAAAATTATAACAGAATTAAAATAAATTATATAATGTCAAATCATCTTAATTAAATGTATCACCGTATTATTTTAATTTATATCATTAGAAGGTTGGGTTTTATTTTCGTATTTTTATTTTGCATTTCTATTTAGGTATTCTTCAAGGGAATAGAAGCATTTAGCAATAAGGAAAGATTTAAGTTTCTTATTAAATATATGAATTTTGGTTTCTTGTTTAATTTCTTGTGGTAGTTTGTTGTATGTTTTAATTGCCATGTATTGTGGACTTTCGTTTAACATTTTTATTCTGGATGGTGGAAGGTACAGTCGATTTTTGTGTCGTGTGTTGATATTGTGTGTTTCTTGTACTTTGGTGAATGTATGGAGATGTTTGTGTACGAAGGTGCATATATCATGAATATAGATAGATGGTAGGGTGAGTAATTTGTATTTTAGAAAGTAGGGTTTACAACTTTGTCGGTTATTTATATGACCTAAGATCCTAATACATTATTTTTGGATTATGAATAATTGTTGCATGTTTACACTATTTCCCCATAACATTATTCCATATCTTAGCCACGAGTAGGCATACGCGTAATAAGCTCATAATGCTGTTTCTGTATTTGTGCTGTATTTTAATTGAAATAGAGCATAAGTGAACTGTGAAAGTTTTGATTTTATTTCTTCTATATGAGATTTCCAACTTATGTGTGTGTCTATGTTAATGCCCAGTAGTTTGAATGTTTCGACTTCAATTAAACATTAACTACCTTTAGGTAGTGTTTAGTAGTGGGATAGTTTTGTATGTTTTGAATTGCATAATTTTAGTTTTTTTATAATTAATTTCTAGATTGTGATTTTTAGTTTGATTTTATATTAAACCATTTTAATCATTCGTTCTTTGCGCAAATTACCCCAAGGTAGTGAATCATTTTGCGGGGGTTGCATTTAGTTCTACAAGACACATCATAGCATTTCTATACTAATTTTTTATAGAAATTCAGAACAGAAACGGGCAGCCCCAACAGATTTTCTAGTAGGTAAGTGAATATGTGTAGGTAGTCATTTAATCGGGTTCGAAAAGTTATTTAATCCTTTTAAAATTATTTCGTCATAAAACTCAAACATTCGGACACATATTTTGAGCTGACTCTTTTTCTTCTCACTTTTCAGATAGTTAGGTATAGGGATTATAAACTAAAAAATGTATAATAAAAAATGAAATAACCCCCCTTCTGGCGCAGTCAGGTAACAAGATGATAAATGTCATGCAATCACAGGCATTACAGGTCTTTGATGCCTGCGACTGCATGAGTTTGGTCATATTGTTTCCTTCTCTTTGGCAATCAGGTTTATACGGTTTATGGTTTAAGAATTTTATTTCACCCAAAAAGACTACAATTATTCACTTCTATGAGGAAAAAACATAATAATGAAGATAAGCGACGGTTTCGCTCGTTTCGCAATTTAAAGTGCATTGCATTAATAGCCTGTTAAAAGTTGGAAGTGATTTCGATTCCTTAATGACCTTAGGTATAGAATTATAGAGTACAGCCCGCTCGTAAACGATAGTCTTTTTACCATAGTTTGTCCTCGGTGCTCTTAAAATCAAATGGTTAGGCTGCCTCATCATGCGCTTTTGAACTTGCATTCTTTTTGTAAACGTTATTTGTGTATGTATGTCTCTATTAATTATTTTACGTACAGGTATGCAGGTGTTATATTTGTAGATTTGATCGATAGTCATTAATTTTGTTTCTTTGAAAACCTTTTCAGTAGATGTTAAATAGTTATAATTGAATAAGACCTTAATAATTTTATTTTGAGATGTTTGTAGTTTTTTAAGGTGAGTTTTGGCAGCGCTTGGGGAGTTGCTGCCAAAATTCACCTTCCGATTAAATAATTCAGATGTGGTTTAACCATCGAGTTATAGATATATAATATATCTGACCTGTGGTGGGAGACATCGGACAATTCCTCTAAGTGCACCAGTCAGTGATGATATCTTTTTTCTTATTTTCTCTATATGAGGTTTCATTTGTTTTTTTTTTAATTTTATATATGTTTTGTTCTTGGTTTTCGATACTAGGTAATATTCAAATATCTTTGGTTGTAGGCATGTAGTTTGTGCTATTCCTACCCGTCCTAAAAAAATGTTATTTATATTATCTCGAGACGTTCACAAGTGATAGGTGCGCTTTCTTTCTTAGATATATAATGGTGAATAATACGAAACCAATTTAAAATGCATTTCCATTAAAGTATTAATTTTATCGTGTTATATCCGATTAATAATTATCACACACACCTACTTACATACAATGATCTGGCAGATTAAAATAATTATAATGGGTATTTCCAGATAGCGATAGTGTTGCGTTACACGGCTTAGGCTGACTGATCGTTGATTGATTACGTTTAGCTAATCACTCCTTTACGGGTTATTTTAGATATACCTATACGCAAATATTGTAATTCAAGTATCTACCTATGTAGATATAGATAGGGTACCAAGCTACCTAGTTCAACATCACCTACTTATTGCGTTTGTTAGAATATGTATATACCTATCCCTTGATTGTTGTTTAATGTATTTCTGAATGTTTGTGATTGGTAGAAAATGGCGAATACTATTATTTAAAAACTTATAAAAAGGAGGTATTCCTAAAAATCGGTTAGTCGAGGATAGATAGGTAGTCAAAGAGGATCTGTCGCGGTGTATGAAAGTTAAGTAGGTAGGTACTCTGATTGTTACTATGCTGTGTAATTATACAACTGTTTATATTGTCTGTGTCCCTCGATAATTATGTTAGTCTTACCCTGTTTCTTTGTAAAAAAAAAAGCAACATGCTAAATCGTTTATTGTATTAAAGAATTCCTGGTTGCTAAAAGATCATAACACCCACGTCATATGATTACACTATTTGGAACCGTGCGGTAATGATCACAAAGAAATATATTAGATTTGATTCAATTTATACATTTGTTTAATTCCTTAAAATGATATCTCCTGACTCCTCTATTTACCACCATTTCTGACACGTTCAATAATATTCTGTATTTCTGACTATTTCTGTGTCGGCGGCGCTCGGCGGCGGCGGCGGCGGCACACAGATACCTACGCACTACAAAATATATGGCACCCGGTTTCGTCGGGGGTTAAAAACAACATGGATTAATACATTTATGAGTTTCTCTATACATTAAAAGTATTCAGTACATTGAAATTTCGATATTCAATGTATCAAACAAACGCTCGATCAAATAAACATGCGATATTTTGAACGTTCGATTTAGTAACCATTCGATAAGAATGTTCGATTTAGTAACCATTCGATAATAACGTTTGATTCACACGGGCCGATCATTTTTTTTTGGCATTCGATTTTGCATAGTAGGTACTTATACCCGTTTTCATGATACATAGTCCGACATGAGCGACACTAGATTAGCGCAGGTCGGGGAGGAGTGGATCATTACCTCTCCCTTTCCGCGGCATTAATTTCAAGCATAGTTTGGTCAGCTGCAATTAAGGCGACAGCGTGGTGGTGGCAGAGTGGCGCGTGGCCAGCACGCGCTGGCTCCCGGTCATGGGTTGAATTGCTGCCGCAAACGAGACGTCACTCATGCAGCACCCACTTACCGAGATGTCACAACAAGGTCACGCGTCACGGCGCCAATGTACCTACTTACAAAAACTAAATAACAAAATGTAGGATAAATTAGAAAACATTAATTAATCTGACCAGGAATTTGATAACTTCACTGATATCAACAGGTGCCTAGGTACAGTTAAGTATTCAAACTTAACATTTAAAACATTGCTTCACGGGATAAACACAAGAATCATTTTCCTGGGCTCGGCTGGCGTAAAATAGTTAGGTACTTATTTGTTATGCAAGGCTGCAAAGTTGTTTTTTGGCGCGAGTAGGTACTTGTACTGAAACCTGAGCTAGCGAAGGATTCTAGATATGATTGCCTGAAAATGTTCTTCTCTCTAATCAATTCACTGACCATCATTAAATAGATGGTTTTTTGATAAAATCGTAAGACATCTCATAAGTAATATGAGTGAGTCCAGTAGCGACGAAGATATAAATTTAACACCTGCAGACTGACGTGTAAATCCAAAACACTGTATCTCAGAAATAGCTATTTCGTGAAACGGACTTTTAAAACTTTTTTTGGTTTTTGGTATGTTTTAGTAATATTATTATAATATTATATTATGTGCTTGGTACCAAATTAAAGGTATTTTCACGTTTTATCTAGCCATATACATTTTACAACCATATTATCCATACAATTAGAATTAACTAAGTAAACGTGTATTGTCTCCATAAAACTTGAAGAAATGTTCCCGATTATTCGAGCAAAACACTGTATGTTTAGTTACAGTGTATTGGTTTTAAGAGTACAGTGTATAGTGCAGTATAGGCATAGAGTTATAAAATATTTTAATATAAAATTTTTCATTTCGGTTTCATACTCTGCAGGAAACGCATTATCTGGTGTGTGACGACCTCTAGGATCAGAAGCAGCACTAACTTTCGGATTATTATTTTCAGTCAAATGGTTTTGCTTTAAAACAGCCTGGACTGCTTCATCGTTACTAAATACTAAGGTATTAAAAAAAATGTATTGCAATTTTTGACCTCATTAAGAGTCTATCTTATCTTGTGTGGGGCCGAGGCAGCAAAGCCTTTTGTGCTTCACCTAGATACCTAATCCTCATCCTCCCCCAGTTCTTCAAACAGCTCTTCCATAAGCTTTATAATGAGGCCTGGGGGTGTGAGTCTATAGTCCTCTGGTCCTGGATAACCCTGCCCCAAGAGGCACATTCGCCTTCTAGCCAGTGAATCGCATGTACACAGAAGGTGTTCCATGCTCTCAATTTCCCTTTTACAGGCCCTGCAGGCTGATGTCTCCGTCAGACCCATCTTTTGAAGGATAGCGTTAGACCCGAAATGTCCGGTCAGCGCCCCCATCAAGTGACGGGCCTGCCGCCTGCTTGAGTTCCAAATGGCATTTTGCCATCTTGATGAGGAACCTATGAATTTCTTGGAGTGAGCAAGTCCCGTGAGGCTCAACCACTCATCCATGTGCCTCGCCCTTGCATACTCCCGAAATGCCGTTTTGACTGCGCTTGAGGCCAGTCCTACAAATGGTTCCGGTCCAATTAGTGACGTTCCAGAACCTTCCCTAGCCAGCTCGTTGGCGTGCTCATTGCCCATAATCCCCCTGTGACCAGGGACCCGTACAAGCCTGACCTTGTTTCGCTTTCCCAGCCCATTTAGAGTCCATGAAGAGTCCTTGTTAAAATATGGTATCTCCTCGAATTAGGGCGAGCAGTTTTACTTACCGTGGGCATTTTGTGCACCTGCCTTGACAAAAAATCTCATCGTTTCTGTCTATCCATACTACAGAATTGATTGTGAATGATCCGTCGACCACAAACCGTTGAGCTCTCGCCCTCCTGCCCCCCGCGTATAGTGCACTACTACGCGCAGAAACATGTCACCGCGCGTGACGTCTCCAGTTGGTTTGGTTATCCAAAACACTGTATCTCAGAATTTCAACTAATCTCGCGTAAACTTATTCGGCTAAAACACTGTAACTTCAATCACAGTGTTATGCCATAATAAACCATAAAAGTAACTAAAATACAGTGTTTTGTATGTGCTCATATCTCCTTAAATATACTATAAAATGAAAAAATATTAATATAGGGATATGTAACTGCCTCGAAATAATCAAATGAGCACTGTTAAGGCAAAACACTGTAACTCGAGTTACAGTGTTTTGGATTTATACATCAGCAGAGTTAGTGCAAGCGGTACATAATGCCGAATTGAGTTTTCTGCCGGATAAATCGCGCGAAAAGTACTTACAAGCGTACAATTTGTTCAATGTTTTTCTTGCACCTAGCATTTTCCTCGCTGTAATGAGGTGAAAAGTTGTGTGTTGCGCTCGGCAGCAAAATTATTCTGCGTTTCGTACCTTTGAAACCGTCACAACGCTCAGGATTCTATATTTGAATTTTCAATCCTAGAATCCTTCGCTAGCTCAGGTTTCAATACAAGTACTCGCCAAAAAACAACTTTGCAGCCTTGCATAACAAATAACTCTTAGAGTAGGGAAAGAAGTAGGTACATAAAGAATGATAACTATTTATACAGAGACTAATACGACGTTGTTGTTATTTCCCTCAATGAAATTTGATATCGTTCAGTACCTAATCTGGATATGATCCTATAATTTTATTGTTTTATCTTTATAACGTAGACTTTTCTACACTCGCGAGCAATAAACTGAAATCACTTCATCCCACGTTGCTCAAATCAAATTGGATTGTATTTTGGCATAATTATTTAAAATGTACTTTTATTAGCTTTCAACTTCAATTAATATCATTACCATAATTTATTCACCTTATGCCTTGGACCGTAAAACAAAAGACATCTATCTCTTTTAACAACAAAAACACCATATTGTTTGGTAGTCCTTAAACCCTATAAAAGTAGGCGAAAATTGTAAAATTGTACAAATTGGGGAAGCTAAAAGAATATTAAAATATAGAAGCCACTCCAGTCGTCATCCTAATCAAGCGAGGGTTGTCTCAATGTACCTACTATCACTCGACAGCTTCATCTGAGCCAGTCTTGTTTCTCGAAGGTAGGTAAAGGTTCAGAGATTGGAAACTTAGTCCGAAGACCAGGATCTGACCTGAACGACAGTGATACACTTTAGTGAGAGATTTAAAGTGATTTATTTTCGTTGTCGCCTCTTCTCTCAGAAATCAACACCTGATCGGCAAAGAGAAGTTTGAGGGAGGGCTGCCAGCGAGTGGGCAGTGAGGTGAAAAAAGGCCAGCCACGGTACCCAAATTGTCTCCAGGTCACCGACAAACCCGGCTTCAGTAGGCTCACGATTACTTAGATTGGGATATAGAGTAATGGAGCCTGAAATGAGTCCTGTTCTAGGACGAAACCAGGGTGTGCCTTCCTGGTAGCTGTGAGACACGTTTTTTTATATGAGTTTAAGATAATTCTGTTGGTTTTCCAAATAAATTAAATAAGTAGAGGCGTACGAGACGCTGCGAAATTCTCTTTACAGTATAATTATTCTGCCTCAATAGCCAAGTGGTCCTGACCGCGACTGCTGCGCTAGAGGTCCTGGGTTCAATTCCCAGGTCGAGCAAAGTGTTATTGGGTTTTTCTATGAAATTCCCAGTAGCAGCTCGGAGTTAGGATTTGTGCCCGGTTAATGGCAATAGGCTCGCCCCCTATTACATGGGACCTAAACATACCGGCGAACTGTGGGTGTACATTAGTACGCCTCTGCCTAACCCATCGGGGAATACAGGCGTGATGGTATGTTATGTTATGTTATTATTCTATCTTATCTTATCTTGTGTAGGGCCGAGGCAGCAAGGCCTCAGTGCACTTAGACCCGATGGGATCTTTTGTGCTTCCCCTAGATAACCTATTCCTCATCCCCTCCCAGTTCTACAAACAGCTCTTCCATGAGCTTTATAATGAGGCCTGTAGTCCTCTGGTCTTGGATAACCCTGACCCAAAAGGCACATTCGCTTTCTAGCCATTGCATCGCATGTACACAGAAGGTGTTCCATGCTCTCAATTTCCCTTTTGCAGGCCCTGCAGGCTGATGTCTCCGTCAGACCCATCTTTTCTAGGAGAGCGTTAGTCCCGAAGTGTCCGGTCAGCACCCCTATCAAAATACGGGCCTGCCGCCTGCTTGAGTTCCAAATGGCATTTTACCATTTCGATTCGAGGAACCTATGAATTTCTTGGAGTGAGCAAGTCCCGTGAGGCTCAACTACTCATCCATGTGCCTCGCCCTTGCGTACTCCTGAAATGCCGTTTTGACTGTGCTTGGGGCCAGTCCTACAAATGGTTCCGGTCCAATTAGTGAGGTTCCAGATCCTTCCCTAGCCAGCTCGTTAGCATGCTCGTTGCCCACAATACCCCTGTGACGAGGGACCCAAACAAGCCTGACCTTGTTTCGCTTTCCGAGCTCATTTAGAATTCGGGCAGCGTCCATGATCAGCCTTGAATCGATCCTGTAGGAGGTCAGGGCCATGAGTGCCTCTTGGCCGTCACTAAGAATGTAGATGGACCTACCTGTGGTACCGCTACTTTCTATCTGTTGTGCACAGGCAAGAATAGCATAGCTATAGCTTTAGCTTTTTTTATAGCTTTGACTGACCTTATGGTCCCTTGCATATATGCCCGCCCCTGTACCCGAATAAATCCTAAATCTACACCTTATACCTAGTTAAAAAATATCTCAATCTAAATAACTTATTACATTTAGTGTAACTTTTGCGAATTCACTCAAGTTGCACCACAATACATCAACCCTCCCGTGAACCCCATTCGCCACGTGTATGGCTCTAGTGAGAGGAGTTCTCGCCAGCCGGTTGGTCCTGGCCGCAGGCACAGCGAGCAGGGGCGGTCACGTACCGGCCGCCTCCACACGTACCGGTCGTACAGCCGGCACGTACAGCTGTGGGTGTCCCAGCACTCCCGGGTTATGCGCCACGCCACGTAGTAGTTTGACTACAGACGCTACGAGCGAAAACTCCCGTCGTACTCTTAGAGTGTTATACCCTACCATACCCAGAACAAATAGTGTAGGGTACATCAATGGGTATAATGGATATACCCCATACAGCTTGTAATACAAGTGTCTCGTGAACTTATTTTGGATACGTTCCAACATAACACTATATTTCGCCTCATGAGGAGCCCAAATGAATGCGCTATGTTCGAGGTGACTTCTGACTAATGCGTCATATAGTGCCCTTAGTGTCGTGATGTTGGTGAATCCTTGGGACTGCCTGAGTACGAAACCTAGGTTTCTGTATGCCTTCTTACATATCTTGAAATGAAATGAAATGATATTTATTTCTGTAAGTAGATCATTAGAGACACTTTTACAAGTCAATGGTTTGTTTTTTTTTATAGCTAAGTAGATGGCTTCGGCATTTTCTAACTGACGACCTCTGAGAAGAAAAACCGAAACAAACTCAGAGAATCATGGTCTCTTTTAAAGTCCAGACATAAAATAATGCAAATAATGTGAGTGGTACAATGCAGGGCAATGTCTGAAATGCCCTTTTGAGGAAAGAACTAGAACGCTTTGAGTAGACCAGTCCTAACTGACGGCAAGCATGCATCAGTCATCGTGTAGCTCAACCTTAATTAAGGGAGCTCAACGACCCGTCGCACGACAATACTAGATCAGTAGGACATTCGTGTAGGTCGTATAAAATTTCCATGCCTCCAGACTATAAAAACTGGTATCTTATCTTTGGTCTTATTGATATGTTCACGGAAGGTTAGTTCCTGAGAGAAAACTACCCTTAAGTCTCGTACCTGAGACACTCGTTGCATCGGCACATCCTCAACCTTGTACTGATAACTCAAGGGACGCAGGTGGGACTCGCGGTGGCTTAGTTGTCATAGCGTCTGGCGTACCCAGCCAGAAGACGCAGGTTCGAATCCTGCCTGCGAGTCGAATTTTTCCTTCACTAAAATAACTCAAGGGAGTTCGCGCGCGAGTGAACGACGTCACCGAACATTTAGCAACATTAAAATGCAGTTTGTTGTCATTGCTCTATTCGACCACTCTGTTAATGTCTTCCTGTAGGCGTTCACAATCCGAGTGATCCCGAACCTGACGTCTGAAGTCTGACGACTTCCGGCAGGTCGTTTATCGTTACAATAAACTCGAGAGGCCCTACATTGCTGCCCTAGCTCACGCCCGCTCTCGTGTATTACGGTTGAGATACACAGCCATTGTAGTCGCCATATTGCTGGCGATCCTTCATACAGCTAGCGAAGAACTGTAGCAAAGGTAGTGTACATTCAATTATCGCCAGCTTCCTTAACAAGATGTCATTATCCACCGTATCTAACGCCTTTTTAAAATCGAAGTACGCAGCATCTACCTGTACCCCCGAGTCTACTGCCGGCACCACCTGTACCATAAAGTTAATAAGGTTTGTAGCAGTGCTGCGTCCAGGTCGGAACCCATGTTGCGCATCTGACAAACGCGCACGTATTTGTTCCTGAACGAAGCGCTGAATAGCCGACTCGAGTACTTTAGCAGGCGTGGAGAGTACAGCCACCGGTTTATAATTACAGATATCTGAACTTGGTTTTCCTTTAAGAACCGAAACAACGCGTGTGATCTTCCACCTTTGAGGGAACGTGGCTTGTTGTAAACATGCATTAAAAATGTGAAGTAATGGCTCCGCCAGTACCCTCCCGCAGTCTCGGGACAGAAACGCTGGTATCCCGTCTGGGCCAGACGAACGTTTTGGCTTGAGACTCCCAAGCGCCTGCTGAACTTCCACGAGACTCAGCGTCTCAATGTGTACCCGTGCACTGGTCGCGCCGACCTCCGCCGCCGCCGCGCACGCATCCAGTTTGGGTGGCTCCTAGCTGTACACAGACTCAAAAATGATCTTGCATGAGCGTAATCGCATTTGCCTGAGAGTCCAAGCGGGCCATAATGTCCAATCGAAACTGCCTAAGTTCATCCAGCAACACGGAATCTACGTCGCTTGAAATTGTAGGTGAGAATTGGACACGGGTTCCTCGTTGGGAGTTCACATTATCAGGTGTTATGGTTGTGTGTAGTCTGGTGGAATCGCCTCTGACCGGCGTATCTATTTTACCGCGCTTCGGATTATGCAAACACACTCCGGATATACCCATTTTTTCTTGTATGCTAGGGTAAATGTTTTAAAAGCATCTAGGTTAATTTTGAGACAATTTAAATAATAAGCTTTCCTGCATTCCATATAGAAGTTATCTGTTATAGTTGAACTTCAAGCGCCGCACATTTTCTCCATTATTTTTGATTTATTATTTATCAAAAATCAAAAATTACGTGGATGTGTACATGTTTGTTAGTTCGTCAAGTCCTTCTTGTATTTTAAGCTTTGTGTGTCTAGTTCTAGGCTTAGAACTATCCCACAGGCCATTTAGTGCCAGTCTGTGTAGTGCAAGACGGGCCTCAGTCTCTATGACAATATGTAGCGGTGCAAGGTTGAGTACCTTTTCCATCGCCGCTGTTGGTGTGGTTTTGAACGCCCCTGTGATAGCTAGGCATGCCGTTCGCTGTAGTTTAGCAAGGGCTTCCCTGCATATCCCTAGTTGCGTCTTGGGCCACCAAACAATGCTGCCATATGTGATGATTGGTCTAACCATCAGGTTTTGCCATACGCTGAGCGACACATACCCAAGACTCTTAGAGCCTTGGCTACGGTACTGTTCAGATGTGTTCGCCACGTCAGTTTATCCAGGGTTACCCCTAAATATTTTACCTCTGAGGCCCAGTTTAGTTGTTTGTCATAAAGCCGAAGTTGGCCAAGGCCTGAGAGCAGTCTTTTCCTAGTAAATGGAATGACAACTGCCTTGTTTGGATTGATAGAGAGGTGATTCTCTTCGCATCATCTCTCTACTTTACAGAGAGCCCTTTGGATCAGATTTGAAACCGTGTTCGGGAATTTGCCGTTAACAAGTATAACTATGTCATCGGCGTATCCCACGGTTAGCAAAGGGCCCTCATTTAGATTGGTTAGTAGTGAGTCTACTACTAAGCACCACAGTAACGGTGACAACACTCCCCCTTGCGGACAGCCTTTGGTCGTCCTAACGTGGAGTGTGCCCCCGCTAAGAGTGGAGTGACAACCGACACAAACCTCCTGCGATTCCAGTGCCGCCTCTACGCGGCTTACGACGTAATGTAATGCCACCTCTGTTGACTTCCCTGCCTGATAGGCATAATTATTCTATACTCTAAACAGTATAATTATTTTCCATAATCACGTGTTCAAAATTTTATTTATTAGACAGATGCAGAGTTATTTTGTTGCGTCTATTAAATGTGTTAGTGTAATATACCTTCAGTTCAGATAAGGCTGGGGACTGTGTGTGGGCGTAAGGGCTAGCGCGGACGTCGAGCAGCGTCGCTGCTCACCACGCGGCTACACAGCCACCAGCTGGACCACAGAACCACTCCATAGTTAGGCAGCTTCTATACTTTGAAATCAAACTAGATACTATTTACGAATCTTATCGCGTCGTATTACACTCTCTATCACCCGCGACCTTGGATGCTGTGTAAGAGATCCAAAACTTCGGGAATTAAATAGGTATGTCGGAGCTAGTCATGACTACGAAAGGCCTGTTGAACAATCGAGCCAATGGCGACATAAGTAGATACCTAGGTAATACAAAAAATACAATTACTTTGATTTATCCCAAGAACTTCTCAACTGATTGGATCGTCTACTCGAGAACTGCATTCGCTTCATTTTTAGGCTTCGATAGCATGAAAGGTAGAGCAGTTTGACTTAATTAAATTGTTTGAATTACGATTTATTTTGGTATTACGTTTTTAGGTGAAATTCGGTCCGTAGGACTCTTAAAAGACATTTATGAAATTTTGGATTATAGGCAAGATGGGCCAAATTTCATGTGTGTAGGTTAAATATTAGGTTGTACGGAAATTCCTTTCGGATTTTGCAGCCGCTGTTTAATTTTTTTTATTAACTATGTACAAATGCTCCAAATCTAAAACTTTTTATATCGTTTAACAGAACAAAATACCGTTTGCATATATAAAAAAAATGGATCAATAGACTTTTTTGATTTCAGATTTAATTTTTAATATGGAAGATCAAGACGTGCATTTTAGACATATTTTATTATATCATTTCAAAAAAGGAAAAAAGTTGCAGAAGCTCATCGAAAAATATGGTAATGAAGTGTTAACAGAACGCACTTGCCAAAATTGGTTTACAAAGTTTCGTTCCGGAAATTTATCAGATCAAGATGCAACCCGTTCTGACAGACCAACTGAGGTTGATATAGACAAATTGTCTGCACTCATACAAGCTGATCGACATATAACAGTTCGTGAAATTACTGTTAATTTGAACACATCTAAAACAACTATCGATAACCATTTAAGAAGACTTGGATATGTAAAAAATCTTGACGTTTGGGTTCCACACGAACTCAAAGAAATCCACGTAACGCAACGTATTGACATTGCGATATGGTCTTAAGAGGGAACCAAAACGACCCTTTCTTGTAGCGAATGATAACTGGCGACGAAAAATGGATTGTATATAGCAATGTTCAACGTAAAAGATCTTGGTCCAAAGTCGGCGAATCACCACCAACATCAAAAGCTGATAAAAAAATGATTTGCTGTCAGTGTGACGGGATTTTATGGGAATTGTGTATTTTAAGCTTTTGCCACCTAATAAGACCATCGACTCCACTGTATACTGTGAACAACTAACAAATTTAAACAAAACTTTGCAACAAAAACGTCCAGAATTGGTTAATCGTAAGGGTGTCGTATTTTACCATGATAATGCGCGGCCACATACCTCTTTGATGACTCGCCAAAAAATATTAGAACTTGATTGGGATGTACTACCTCAGCCACCTTATAGCCCCGATTGTGCACCATCAGACTAAGTACCATATATTTCGCTCCTTGCAAAACTCTTTGACTGGAAAAACATTTTCATCAAACGAGGAAGTGAAAATTCACCTTCAAAACTTTTTTGCTGCTAAAGACTAGAATTTCTGGGAATCAGGCATTATGAAATAACCAGAAAGGTGGAACACATAATAGAACAAAATGGCCAATATATTACAGATTAAAGCTTTTTCTTCATAGACAAAAATTTACTCATATTTTATAGTTCAAAATGAAAGGAATTTCCGGACAACCCAATAGTTTTTGTCGAGTTGTTAAGGGGTCAAAAGTAGCTCGAAATGGTATATCCCCAGTTCCTATTCTTTGAACTTGGCTGGACCCGCTACTTACCATACTTTGACTCAACTAACAAATTCACTGCCATCTTATGTAACTTACCTAATATACCTATTAAGGCTAACACATAATATTGTGATCAACTCGGTCAACATCAATATCAAAATGTAAATAAGCCGGCTTGTAGGCCGCCCCTGACAGTATGGAAAAAATTAAACTCAAACATACATTAACTGATTTATTTATTCGTTGACTCCTCGGCAAACTTAATTGGTCCACCTTTATTGCTTCTATCTATAACGCGCGCGCGGAGAGAGCGCGGGGCGCAGGGCGCGGGGCGCGGGGCGCGGGGCGCGGAGTGCGGTGCGCGGGGCGCGGGGCGCGGAGTGCGGTGCGCGGGGCGCGGGGCGCGCGGGCGGTGGACCAGCGAAGTGGCCGCGGCGGCGCGCGCCGCTCCTACTCTCACACTTAACCTAGCTATGTACAAAATTAGTACCCGTTTAAATGAATGTATATCGAGTCTATTTACACGTGGGAAGGTGTGCGTGTGATGTCACTGCGCGGTGGAGACGGCGGGCGCGGGAGCGGGCGCGGGGGCGGGCGCGGAGGCGGGCTCCGCGCTTGGCAGCCGCGCCAGCGTCTTGTAGAGCGGCGAGTTGACGAACCGCGGGTACGAGTCGCGATGCATCAGCGTGTAGATCTGCAGCTGCGCCTCGTCGAACGTGTGCGGCGTCGGCTCCACCATGTTGCGGTTGACAACCTCGCGCACGCGCGAGTCCAGCGACACCTGCAACCGAGAGCCGAGTGAGGTGAGAGCCTGCCGGCCACGGGGCACGACGAGCCGGCGGGGCCAGCGGGGCTCACCTCCTTGGGTGACAGGATGGAGATGTAGTCCTCGTAGATAAAACGCGCCTTCTCCTCGACGGCGTCGGGATCCGTCTCCCGCTTGAGCTCCTCGCAGGCGAGCCAGAACATTATATTCTCCTCTGAGTATTCACCGCGCAAAAAGTCGCGGAATACTTTCCGTCCGGCTGCCGAACAAACAAAGGTAGGTTGAACAGTGTGAAAACAAAATAGTGCCACGGCTTCAAACTTAATCACTACTTGAAGATACTAATTTTTACCAGAATCTTAAAAGCCTTCCGTGTGTAAACGGATGCTGACCTGAATGCCTCTCGACGCATCAATCTCGGGATGAACGTACTATATAAAACTAATGTTATGTACAACAATCTTATTACAACGCGCGCCGGCCGGTTATCCTCAATGGGCTCCCTCTCGAAGTGGTTCAGGAATATGTATACCTCGTGAATGGTCCAGTCTCCAACGATAATAAATACCAGATATTGAGAGCCATACGAGCTCATTGCTGGACCTTCTGCTGACTACGCGACCCGACGAGTATTTCATGTCAGTGGATGCGGCCCTGGGCTCATATGACCAGTGTTTCGCCAGTTCGCAAGTGCCACGCGCCCGGCCCGCGACACACGAACCAACTAAGTGGCGTCATGTATGGCATTTCAAGTCAGCAGATTGCGATGGATTGCGTGGTTTCTTCGCATCGTTCCCGTGGAGGCAGCTTTGCTTCTCTTCGGGTGACGTTGACGTTGTTGATTTGTTCTTTTGTATTCTATTGTGTATTATCCTTCTATTCTATAGTGTTCTCTCGTGCATGGCTTGTTTTACCATGTGTATGGGTACGTACCAGCGCTGCGCATGAGCCGGTCGAACGACTGCCCCCAGCTCTGGATCTCGTCCAATGTGGGCCTGTGATACAACACACTACATTAGTTTAGTACATACTAGTGTTACGCTACAACAACGCAAGGAGATGCTAACTAAGTAGTTCCATGCAGGTACGGCTAGGCCGACCTGCTTTGTTTGTGTTGGTATCCGTGTGTCCGAAATAACATATTATATACTAGACTTCCGCCCCGGCTTCGCACGGGTGGAGAAATACCTAACTTTTTCAAAATATTCTATAGCTTATGTCAAGCTGGAATAACGTAGCTTTCAAATGGTGAAAGAATTTTTGAAATCGGCTCAGTAGTTTTTGAGTTTATTCGTTACAAACATACATACAAACCTTTCCTCTTTATCCTCTTTATTACTATATACAATATAAACGTACTGTTATCTGCTACCTATTCCTGAAATAACAGGTGCACGTCTGAAGTGATGCGCAAGTAAATCATCATCAATAGATACATAGAAAATGCTTTGTCCTGAATCAGCCGAAACAGCTGATCGTAGAGACCTGAAACTTGAAGGGTGTGTTCTTTGTATGACGTAGGCATCCGATAACAGGGGATTTTCCGAAATTCTACCCCTAAGGGGGCGAAAAACGGGGGCAAAGTTTGTATGGGACAATATGATTCCTTAGTCCAATCTACGTCAAATTTTGCTTAAACATTCTTTAACAGAATTGATGGAAGAAGCGTTCCATATTTTATTGAAACTCTTTGCGTAACGGGGTAGAAAGTTATTAAGCTATTGCATAGCTTTTATCGCGGGGTTTGAGCGCGGCGACCGAATCAAGAAATTCCGTAACGAAAATAAAACCTAACACGCCGTCGTTTCAGTTCGGCAGACTTCGGCACGGTGTTTGCGTGCGTGCGACTAGACGTATGCGTGTAGAATGTACGAAGCTTGCTTGTTTGACTACGCATCAAATGATAACTACTGAACAGATTTGGAGGAAGTGGCCAGGAATTCATAGCCTGTTTCTTGGATTAAAATTCAGGCTATTTTTAATTCAAATCGGTTCTCTCTATCAAAAGTTATTAACATTTCAACCATTGAAAACGAAGAATTTGAAAAATAACCATTGAAGTGAATTTCTTTTTCAAGTAGGTATATCTGTACTAGACTAGCACGGGTCAAAAATTATAACAGTATCAAGTAAAAAAATTGAAAAAATATACTTACAGGGACTAAATAAGATAAAACAAGAAAATAAAGCAGATCAATCAGAAACCATTATTGTGACCAGGAATTGATTATTAGTACAGTAAATCTAACTCTTCTTATACAGGGCATCACGGGACATACATAGGACTTATCCGTAACGTTAAAGCTAAATATTTGACTAGGGTAAAGAAGTAAACAAATAATGACAACTTATTCTCTAGACTACTAACATGACATCGTTATTACCTCAATGAAATTTGATTGCATAACAGGTGTCATTTTGAGTTGACAATTTTGACAATTATTGTTTTCTTCTTTATAGCAGCCAGTCATAAAGTAATTCATTTTATAATGTGAAACCTCCATAGTGTAGATACAGTGCGCACAATATATTTGAGAAACTAAAGAGTTTCCATCTAATCAAATCATAAAATAATATACAACTTAAATATGTATAATAAATAAATAAATGGGTCATTTAATAATAATAAATTCAACGTGCGTTAATCTTTACTGATGCTGAAACAGTTATTTGAGATTTTTATCTATGGAAGTCTGTTAATATTTCCAGACAACACATTTTTGAAATTTAGTAATATAAAGGTCAGAAATAATGTATTCAGAGGTAAATGGCGCTAAGTGTATTAAAAATATGGAAAACATTTTTTTCTATGAGATTTTTCGAGGTAGTTAGTTGAAACTTGGAGAGGACAACGTCGAGGAAAGAGATCTAATATTTTGATTTTTGTTTTAGTTTCCGAAAGATTTAGTAATTATATCAACCCCTGAAAGAACATATCGACGACCTGATTACTAGAAAAAGCCCTGAAAATCTTGTGTGTGAGCCTTACGCTATAAAGAGTCCGATACGATCGGGGATTTTGTAATCTTACATATAATAAGAATGTAAGTGAGCCGTGTCTGTACATTGCTTATATTTACAAAAAAACTAATTTGGGAAACTCAGAATCAGAAACACAATCCATTTCTATTATTTTTGGAACTTTTGTCTGTGTGTTTGTCTGTCGGTTTGTCTGTATGTTTGACCGCGCATCAAATGATAACTACCGAAGAGATTTGGAGGAAGTGGACAGGAATTCATAGCCTGTTTCTTGGATTAACATTTAGGCTATATTTCATTAAAATCGGTTCACTCTATCAAAAGTTATTAACATTTTAACGATTGAACAATAACCGTTGAAGCAAATTTCCTTTTTAAGTATTTCCGTACTAAACTAGCACGGGTCAAACATATTAACAGAATCAAGAAATAAAATTAATAAAATACACTCACAGGTATTAAATAAGATAAAACAAGAAAATAAAACAAAGAAATCAGAAACCATTATTGTGAACGGGAATTGATTATTAGTACAGTTATTCTAACTCTACAAGGCATCACGGGACATACATAGGACTTATCCAGCGAGCATCAGCCGGTGTAAAAACTAAATATTTGAGTAGGGTAAAGAAGTTAACAAAGAATGACAATTGATTCTCTAGAAGACTAACACGACATCGTTATTACCTCAATGAAATTTGATTCCATAACAGGTGTCATTTTGAGTTGACAATTTTGACAATTATTATTTTCTTCTTTATAGCATCCAGCTTTAAAGTAAATGATTGTATAATGTGAAACCTCCATAGTGTAGATTCTAAAGAGTTTCCATCTAATCAAATCATAAAATAATATACCACGTATGTACCTATGTATAATAAATAAAAAATGGGTCATTTAATAATAATAATAATAATTGCAACGTGCGTTAATCTTTACTGATGCCGAAACAGTTATTTGAGTTTTTTATCTATGCAGGTATGTCTGTTTATATTTGCGAACATTTTTTTAAAATTAAGTAATGTAAATTAAGTCAATGGCGCTAAGTGTATTAAAAATATGGAAAAACAGAATCTTTTTTTTAATGAGATTTTTCGAGGTAGTTAGTTGAAACTTGAAGAGGACAACGTCTCTCAGGTCAGCTAGTATTAAATACGGTTAAAGATCTTTATTTCCTCATAAGAATTCACAATGATTCACTTACTGAGAAAACAATATTCACAAGATAAACTTAAGAGTGTACAGAGAACATAATAAATTACATTTTACTTGAGATTAAATCAACAAAAGAAACTTAACATGTAAGGTAATAACTAAATGCTACAGAGTGGGTATATTGCAAACAGGTTTTATCGAGCGCTCGAACGCTGTCAACAATACATGGATATAGAGACTAAGTACGCTACTACGCTACTGGATGTGGCACGCGCGGCTACGCTCTGGTTCTATTATCCTTTATTTATATATTTTTATTTTATTTTTTCCAGTAAAATTTTAGTGTTTATAGTGTTAACAATTTTGTGTTTATGTTTTGTCTAGGATATATGATTTAAGTCTTTTTTTTAAAAACAGTCATGCTTTTGGATTGTTTTATTCCCAGGGGCAGCCCATTGTATATTTTAACCCCTTCGTATTCTATGCTTTTTTTCCCGTAATTTGTTCTGGGTGGGCGTGTTACGAGGTAGGAAGAGTTACGAAGTTTAATTTTTTGGAATTCTTGTTTTTTTGTAAATGACAAGGTTGTGCGAATGTCTTTATTTAATATTTTTCGTATTAGAATGCATGTAAGGTATATGTAAGTTTGTTTTATGTTCATTATCTTTGTGTCGTTATATATTTTTTCTGTGGGAGTCCGGTATTTATAATTAAATAGAATTTTGATCAGTCTGTTTTGGGCCCTTTGGATAGGTTCAATATTAGTTTTAGCCGCCGTCCCCCAGATCTCTATTAAGTAATCAATGTGGGGTTTTATTAATGAATTATATATTAAGAATCGTACACTGCGGGGGAGACATTTATTTATATTATGGAGGACACCCGAGAGAGATATCAATCTAGATCTGACACTTTCTATGTGAGGCTTCCAGCTCAAGGCGCTGTCTAAGATTAGGCCTAAATATCGTTCTTTGGGTTTTCTATGAATTAGTTGATCGTCAATTTTAAGCTCAATATTATCAGGAATATTTTTATTTTTTGCAGCGAATATAACATAGTTTGTTTTAGTGGTGTTAATTGTAAGGAGGTTTGATTTGAACCAGTTATTTAATAAATTTAAGTCAGTTTTAACGTGGGGTAAAATATAATCAACAGAGCGTCCAAAGTAAAAAAGGCTTGTGTCATCAGCATAAAGCGAAATATCACCTGTAAGGCCAATTTGGGATATATTATTGATGTAAATAAGGAACAACAACGGTCCCAAAATGGAGCCTTGTGGCACACCGAAAGTTATAGAGCTGGAAGAGCTTTGATGTTGTCCTACCTTCACTATTTGCCGCCTATTAGTCAAGTATGACCTAAAAATGTTGAGTGCTTTGTTTTTAACCCCGATGGCGGATAATTTTTGGATTAATATATCTGGACTGATAGTATCAAAAGCCTTTTTAAGGTCAATAAAAATACCGAAGGCCACTTGTTTTTTGTCAATGTTTTTTTTAATTTTTGATATGAGGTCTACTGTGGCCGAAAGGGTATTAGATTGAGGTCTAAACCCGTACTGCTTGTGATAGAAGAAGTTTTTTGAGTTGAGAAACGTTTCTAAGCGGTTATAAAGTACTTTCTCGAAAATTTTTGAGATAACCGGGAGGACAGATATTGGTCGGTAATTACAAGGATCTACTTTGCTTCCAGATTTATATATTGGAATTACCTTTGCTATTTTCAGGTCGTCGGGAAAGATGCCTTGGTCAAAACAGAAGTTGATCGATTGTGCGAGTTTAAGTGCAATAAACTTTTTGACACATTTTAGAGATTTAGTGCTAATGCCATCAATGCCAGAGCCAGTATTTGGATCTAAGCTATCTATTATTTTAATAACTTCATCCTCGGTTGTCTGTGTAATTAATCGCAGCTCTGATTCGGTGTTTTCTCTTGCTTCAGTTAAATTTTGTACATTTGATTCGGCCAAATTTCCTTTAGATGTATTAGCGATGAGATTTGCCAGGGACGAGCCAATAGTAGAGAAATAAGAATTGAGACTTTCACATATTGTCCTTTCGTCTGTGATACTGCCATTTTCAGTTACAAGTTTGTTGGGTCCATTCCTATTATTTCTTGTTTTGTTTCGTGAGAGATCGTTGATTAATTGCCACATTTTTCTAGGTTTGGTCATGTTGTCCATGAAGCGTTTGTAGTAATAAACATTTTTTGTTTGTTGTATATTATGTATTACATTTGCCTTCGTTTTTTCGTATTCCGTTCTTGCCTTAGAATCTGACATATTCGATTTGTATATATTCCATAGTCTATTTCGTTCGTTAATACCATCAATGTTTTCTTGTTTTATCCAGTCTCTACGCGGAGGATTTATTACTTTCGTTTTCGTTAATTTACTCATGCTTAAGCCCAGCTGCAGCTCTTTGATCAGCTTTTCGTAGGTCGGCTCTTCGTCTTTAGCCTTAGGGAGTTCTTCAAAATACCTGAATAACGTTGCGTATTTAATTGCGGTGTATTCTAGTTTCGTAACCGGTGGGGGATTATAGTGCTTAATTTCTACAAATATTTGCCTGTGGTCAGACATTGAAGAGTCCATAATTGCGAAATGGAAGTTATTGTCTTTGAGGTTCGAGGAGACATGATCTAGTATAGTTTTCGTCGTAGCTGTTTCCCGAGTGCAGTAGGTTTTGTCAATTTTGTTCAATATTTTGTAGTTACTTTCTTTTAATGTGTGTTTGTAGTTACGGATATTATTATCTGCACTTAGCAAATCCAAATTAAAATCTCCGAAAACTATTGCTCTTTTCATCGTCTGTAGTTGTTCTGCATAAGTATCAAGAAAGTTGCTGATGTTAGTTTTGTCGGGTTTATACACCACACCAATATTCAGGGAAAACTTCTTAACGTATATCCAGAGATATTGTATCTCATTGATGCAGCGCTCTTCAACCAAGTTGTGCTGTAAATTGTTATGGACATAGATTGATACACCTCCTCCTCTTCTATTTGATCTAAAATTATAGTAATGCGTGTAACCTTCAATATGGAGTCTCTTAGCTTCTTCTTCGCTTTTGATCCAGGTTTCTGTTAGTATAATTAAATGTGTGATAAATTGTAATGAAGCGATTATACATTTGAGTTCATCAAGCCTACCAGGCTTGACAATACTACGCGTATTCGCATAGAAGAATTTGAGCGATTTTTTAGTGAAGGCCAGGTCTGTGTAATTATTAATAATTTGGTAAGATATTTTCTCTGTATTCGTATTTAGTTTTTTGAAGTTGGCTTGTCTGTAGATTTTATGATTTTCGGGGTACCCTTTATGTATTTGATGCTGAGATTAGTTTCACCGTTAGCTGTCCGTCTTTGTAAATTTTCTTTCAGGTCTTGCAAGTATTTCTTTTGATATGGAGTCTGATCGGAATAGATTTTGATTGAATCCGTTTCGAGGCTGTTTTTATTTCGCAAAATAGTTTTAGCGGTCTCCTCACATGAGAAACATATTTTAATTGGCCGAGTAGACTCTGGTTTGTATATACCAAGACGAAAACTTGTATTTGGTTGGGGACAGTCGTTATGGATCTGTTTTATTATATTCGCAACTTCTTTCTTTTCATATTCTTGTCGTTCATGTGTTGAATTCAATTTGCTCTCTGGAATTCCAATAACTATAACGTTTTTAGCACGCATTTTCCTTTCTTGAATTTCTTTAATAATATCTTCTTGACATGCTTGTGTTTGGTCCAATGTTTTTGGTTTGAGTTTGAGGTTATTAACATCGTTCTCTAGTGCTTTTATTTTTTCTTCAGTGGTTTCTGTCATAGTCTTTAGAGTTGTTATTTCGGTTTTTAAATATTTGTTTTCTGTAATGATACTTTCAATAGTGTTACTAATATTTCCGACCTCATTTTTTATATCAGCAACGTCTTGACAGAGTTTATTAATGTTGTCCCTTTGATCGTTTTTAGAGGACGTTAAAATTGCCATCATATCAGACATTTGCTTTCGCAGCTCAGATAACTCATTTCTAATCACTTCATTGTCATCGGTTAGCTTACGTTTGCTACGGATTGTAATTTGCGAAATATCATTTGTGTGTAATTCAGATAAGTTTGGCTGAGAGCCTCCAAGAGGCATATTGGAGCCACTTCCAGTCGGTGAGCGTAGGCAATTCATTGTATATCTGTGTACTGTTACTACTCACGTACGCTGCGCGTGCGATGAAATGTGCGGGGAATGCAGAAAAGGAAGAGCCCGTCTCTGTTACCCGAGGGGGTGAGGAGGGCAGCACTGTGGCCAGTGTGTGATGCTCAGGATACTTTCGTCGTAACTGTTCCGATACTCCGCAGGCAAAAAGGTGCACTAAGTTGGTTATAATATGATTCAGAATGGGTTGTAGTGTTAAAATATATTTTTTGTAAAAATCCGCGACACGTCTGCTCTGTACACTCTGGCAGCAAAAACTCTAACTCTAAATATAACGTGTAATATAAATCCGTAAAGTGGTTTTATTTCAAGTGTCATATTCACGTGAGCCTGAGTATACCTAGCCTAAACATCCATTATAGGTATGTATAGGTAATATATAATGTATGAACTAGGTACGTTGTAGCTGTAGTACATAATTATGTATATTGTATGTATAGTGTGTAGTGTGTAGTGTATAGTGTGTGGGTACTCACGGCGCGTCTCCGTCGGCGAGCAGCGGCTCGTGCGGGCCGGGCTCGCGCGGCTTCTTGCCGGGCCCGCCCTCGGAGCCGCGCACCGCCAGGCTGCGCACACAACACGCACATTAACATTATATTGTCACGCCACGCTCGCTCCGCTGCGCGCCGGTCAAACACTATTTATTTACTAAGTATTTTCTTCGCACCGCGGTATGCTGACCTCAGGCGAAAAACGGGTCCACGAAACCTTATGTGCCGCACCCCGCACGATGTTTGAGTCGCTAGATGCTGACTCGCTATATAATGTATAGTTTCCGCGAGCACCTCGTGGTAGGCTGGTCTCCCGCTTCGCGTCCGGCGCTCTCCTAGTCCAGTTAGTGGACGCCCATCACTTGTTCCGCAGTCTCTCGGAAAACCTTCACCAATGAGGTTTCTGTTAAGGTTACCGTGAAATTTTACGGAGTGGTCCGCGGCGGGCGGCGAGCGGCCAGCGCAGGCCGCGTGCTCGCGACATATAGGTACTCATATATATACTGGAGGTATCGGCGGGACCCACACCCACCACGCTACTGCACTCACCATTTAGCCCTGAAAAGTTGAAAACAAACAAATCAAAAATACAGTTCAAATGACAATTATTTACGATTATAGTGTATAGTGGAGCATGGCCGCGCACTAGAAGTTCAGACAGGATAGGATAGACTCATCATTAATAAAATCATAAATAAATTTATGAATAAGATGATTTAATAAAGACATGTAGACTTACAAAATATTGATTTATATTTATGTACTTAGTTAAAACCAAGCAGTCGTACAGCGGCCAACGGGCACATTTACCCGCATAATGTTTTATATAACTAGGCTTGATGTCATAAGGAGGCGCGAGCGTGACGCGTACTGACCAGGAGCAGGAGCAGCAGCAGCACCAGCACAGGCAGCACGGCTTGGCGGCGGCGGCGGCGGGCCGGCAGCCGCGCGCCAGCGCTGCCAGGCTGCACATCTGCAACACGCGCGACACTCACTGTGCATTCTTTTCTCAATTAACTATATTATCAATAAGCATCAATTACGAAACATTATGAAGATACTTGTGTGGTTCCAAAAATTTGATCTTTGATGAATCCATTGACACTCATAAATAAAAGTACAGTTTTTCAGTTAAAACTTGACAAGATGTGCGAGCACAACGTACGTTAATGTATTTGTTATGTAGAACTTGAAATTATTAATATTCATCGCACAATCAATCAACAACCAACATCACAGCATGTGTAGTTTAGATTTTCTGCAACTTAGCGGTCCCACACGACAACGCTTGGATTCTAATATTCTCCTTATGCGACTATCATAACGTACCTACAAAAATTTTTTGGGTGTCGGGGATTTCATTAAATCTAGATATACTCTATACTTTTTATTTTTATCTATACTTCTATACTTAATATATAAAGCTGAAGAGTTTGTTTGTTTGTCTGCTTGAACGCGCTAATCTCAGGAACTTCAAAAGGCTTACTATACCGTGAATAACTACCTAGAAGATAAGAATAGCTGGTCGCTATGTTAAACACAGGACAAGTAACCACTGTTTCTATTGTCGTCATAATTCACTGACATGTTGTTACATACATACAATATTTTATTTTTATGATTGTCTTCTTTTTTATTTCTTCATATACAATTGACATGTGTTTGATTGATTTGATATATAATTTTATTAGTTTGACATTTTTCTGTATATTATATGTAATTATGAATGTACAATGTTGTTACTAGTGACCTCGGCTAACAGTTAAACTTGATTGTTGTTTAATACGATCTGAACCTGGCTGCATTGTCGTCATGCTCCCTTAGATGTCATTGCTTGCGGTAGCGTCATTGGTCGGGTCACCTCCTTCCCTCTAAAATGGCGAGGGGGGTGATGGCTGATCCGTGCGTTATGCTCGTGAACGGGTGCTGCTTGTGGTGACTGGTCGACGTGCTGGCTATGGTTTCTTAATACATTTGTAGCTTTTTAAAAGTTAACTGAATCGCCTTGTAGGTTCTAGTTATGCATATTATCATTGCTCGTGTAGGCAGGTTCACTGTTTTAATAGTTAAAATTGTCATTTAAACTAAAAGAAAGGAGGCTTACTAATATTATAAATACTGCTTGAAAATTAATAATAATAACATGTGCGCCAGCTGACAGTAGCCATGAATAAATTAATAAGTACCCCAAACAATGATGTGAATTCTATTTTGTATAACGCCTTTTAATAACTTAACAGACAGAAATGTGTTTGCTGGGGAGTTTGTTGCGCCGTTTCTTCTTCCCAGCGAAAACACTAGGAAGCGGTGAAGGGCGGGCGTTTTGGGGGCTGTCTATATTGTAAAAATGACGTTCAAAAAGTACTACCTAGTAGTCTATATTGAATAAATGATTTTGACTTTTGACTACTGGTCCGATTTGAAAAATTCTTTCAGTGTTAGATAGCCCATTTATTGAGGAAGGCTATAGGCTATATATCATCACGCTACGCGGACGAAGTCGCGGGCAGAAGCTAGTTTTTATAGAAATTATTATTTCATGCTTTTTAAACTTATATTAGGTACTGCGCTACATTAACTTTATCCCCAAATTCCCAAATCTGTTAGTAGGTAACAGTTGTATTTTCATAAACACATTAGGTACTTAAGTACCTACTATAGTGATTAGATTTTGACAAAGAAATATAGCGCGCGTAGTTTTGAACATGATTTATCTTGTAAGGCAAGTGTGGAACTGTTATATTTAAAAATGTTAACATTTTGAGTAACCTGCAGATTATGACCCTAACCACCCAGCTTGTATTATCGTGTGCTCGTAAAATCCATCGTATGTAAACTAAACACAAGGTACATAGATGCTGTGTATCGTTGTGTTATTCTAGCAGGTTGAGTATGGCTGCAAGATTTGGTAATATCCTTGTCGAGTGACAGGATTCCAAAATTCGAATTCGTTTATGTCGATATTAATCATTCAACAATAATAGAGGTGATGATCTTCAAACAGCTAAGCAGATTTTCTTGAAACATCGCTGGAAGAGTTGGACGGGGCGACCTTGATAAACGTACGACAGTAGGTTTGTACCAAATTGCTGATATTAAAAAAATCTGATCAAAAGTACCATAAGCAGAAGATGACGTATAAGGAGGTTAATGGACATAGGTGATGCAAATGTGGTGTGCCAGGTTCGCAGCAAGTGTAAGTCTATAGTCTCTGCCTACCCCAGTTGGATACAGGCGTGAAAATATAAGTAAGATCATCATTACTTTTAATGTCTAACCGGTTACTCAGTGTTACATGTTTCATGAAGTCTATTGTTCCACATAGTTGGTTTTTATTTTTTAGGATCACGTAATACTGACATCGTGTCATAATAATCTCGAGTTCTCGGTCGTACGTTGCTCATTACTCTTCAATGTCCACACATAGGTACTATTACATCTCTTCTTTTAAAGGAGTACTATCCGTAAAGTATTTTGCTGGATTCTTCCCCATAGGATCAAGTTTTTGGAACCGTGCAACTAGACTCACTTATATAAATGCTTGTAAAAACTGGGTATTTGAAATAAAATCATTTGAATTTAGCCATGTTCTGAGAGTAGCTCAGGGTAGTACAGACACTAGTGCAGCCGTAGTCGTGTTAAGCGTCACTAGTAGGTACCTGCGTAGAGCTCCTGAGATTGACTTACACGGGACCCATAGTGAGCACTGAACACGCGTGGTGTCTTTACATCACAATTTCATCTGCAACACAAAACTAATGATCCGACGACACAAAGTTCGACGTAAAATTTTCAGACGTTATCATTATACGCCGATTTAAATGAAATTGTGATGTTTTCTAAAAACCTTTAGGACATAGCTCAAAATATTAATAAGCTGAAAGCTCTTAGAAGTGATGGCCGTTTGGGCAAAAGGGTTTTTGAGTCGAGACTTGGGTAGTGCTGGCGGTAGGACGACATCCAACGAGTAGTTGGCTGCAGGCAGCTTATAACTGGCTCTCGTGGAAGTCCAACGGGCAGGCTCGTCAAAGTCTATGGAGAATAGCAGCGGGCCTCTTTTGGCTGATATGATCATAGTGGTTGTAATGTAAATGACAATGCATCCGTGTGAGATGGATCTGGCAGGTCAGGTGCTAGAAACACTTGGACCAGTTGTATGTATGATTGACGTCCTGTCAGATATGGATATTCATCTTTATCATTTTATACAAATGGCAAGTTCTGCCAACGCCGGTACAACCGGGTACGGAAGAGACAGTAAACAGCGCCGCCGGCGCAAAAATAAATTGCATTTGGAGGGTAGTAGGTGAGGGTCGCGACGCAGCGCGCGGGCGGCGTGCGCGGTATTTATAGCGCGTCCTCATTGAGGCGCGCGGCGTGTTTACTGCGCCACGCTATATCTGTGCGCCGCGCGGCGCGTGCGATTGTAAACAACCGCCGCCGCCGCCGCCGCCGCCGCCGCCGCCCGCGCCCGCTGCGGCCCGCTGCGGCCCGCCCCGAGCGGGCGCCGCCCGCGCTAGCCCGGCTCGGACGTGTACATATTCACACCAAATAAAGCTTACTTTAGCTTTAGCAATTTAACGTCGTCCGAATACATTTAGATCACTTAACACTCGATACGGACACGTATCATAACAAAACGCATTCTCGTGAAGCAGCACGCTACACTTGCTACGCCCTGCGGTGACACATCGCGGTGAGCGGCGCGGCGCGGCGCTCCGGCGCGTGAGGGTCGCGCGGCGCCGAGCGCTCGTCGGTCACTCGCTGCGGGCGGCGCTGGACTCTCAGAGCGCTCAGAGCCTCGCCTCACTCACTAACATCGCATACACCAAACACTCGCGAGTTCCCCGCGGGCGACCGAGGAGCCTCCACGCCGCGCGACGCCACAGTCGGTCAATATCGGCTGCATAATTGGGAGATACGGGCGCGAGCGGGCACAGGGCGCGCGCAGCACGTGAGAACCACACATGCGCAGCGCGCTGCGCCGCGGATCAATGGTGCGCCGCCAATGCTGTGGTGGCGGGCTGGCGCGCTGGTGCTCACCTGCCCGCCAGTCGGGCGGAGCGGCGGCGGGCGGCGCGCCGGCCACGCCGGCGCTAGCGGGGGCGCGGGCGCGGGCGCGGCATGCGGCGAGCGCGCGGCCGGCGGCTGGCGAGGCGGCGGCGAGGGCTGCACGGGGACGGGCCGCGGCCGGGGCGCGACTGACGCGGCGCCGCGGCGCCCGCTGCCCCGCGCCCGCCGCCGCCGCCGCCGCCGCCACCGCCGCGCCTGCGCGCCTCGCCTGCGGCCCGACGCCGCCGGGATGCTCGCCGGGGCTGCGCCACTGACCGCCGTTCTTTACGTCGGCGCTGGTGTATGAATGAATGCTAATGGTGGATACGAATCGAATGTATTATACAAATGAACTTTAATAACTTAAATTAATAACTAATCCACCAGTCACTAAAACTAGCATGTATATGATTTGGCCAGTTACGTCTTCTGGCGTTAACATACCATCACGCCTGTATTCCCCGAAGGGTTAGGCTGAGGCGTACTAATGAACACCCACAGTTCGCCGGTATGTTTAGGTCCCATTTAATAGGGGGTGAGCCTATTGCTATTAACCGGGCACAAATTCCAAACTCCGAGCTGCTACTTACTGGGAATTTCATAGAAAAACACTAGCAGCTGCGTAGCAGTCTGGCGTTAAATTTCATAATTATTGTTATTGTCATTTATTTCAGAATCACAAATTCCATAGATACCTACATAATAAGAGTTAAAAACAATATCAATATCAAAAAATAAAGAAAAACACACAATTGACAACATTAACATAGGCAATTCCAATATAAAATACATTATGTCACAAACAAAAATTTACAACATTATTTCATTATAGAATACTATTGGACGCCGAAGAATGCTCGCCTCTCACCTAATAAAATAGAATTCCAGTGTTTGTGAAAGGGGCCATCGTACCTTGACTCAAACAATGGCTATGACCTATTAATGGCTAAATGTTTTTATTCTTAATGCTTAGATTATTATTTCTGCTGTTGGTCTTCCAAATAAATAATAAATAAATACAGCGAAAAGAAAAAGCGCGCGGAATATTTTTTACTTGTTCACAAATTAGCGAAGCGCACGCTTTTTTTTAAGGCAAAGGCACAAAAACAGCCAGTATTACCTACTAATACAGTAAATTAATATTTTGTGTTTTTGTTACAGATTTGGTTGGAATTTATTGACTAAATTAATTTAAATTAACTGCCTCATTAGCCAAGTGATCCTGAGCGCGACTGCTACGCTAGAGGTCCTGGGTTCGATTCCCAGGTCCCATTTCTGTTCTTCCCGCTTTAAGCAAAATATTTGAAAAACTGATGCTTAATCAAATGATAGCACATTTTCATGTAAACAAGATCTTGCATGATCAACAGTTTGGCTTCACGAAAGGTAGGTCAACGTCTGATGCTCGTACGAAGCTAGTGTCTCATATTTTAGAAGCTTGGGAGGGGTGACAGGATCCCATAGGCATCTTTTGTGATCTTTCGAAGGCTTTCGATTGCGTTGATCACAACACGCTTATCCGTAAATTAAACCATTACGGTATAAGGGGGCTATCTTTGGAGCATATATCTTCATATCTTTCTGAGAGATAACAAAAAGTGTTAAAATGGGTGTTCCACAGGGCTCTATTTTAGGCCCTTTTCTTTTCCTAGCGTACATAAATGACCTTCCCTATATGATGTCCGAGTTATCGAATATAGTATTATTTGCTGACGATACCTCACTTATATTTAAAATCAATAGAAATGATAGCGATCTAGTTTATGTAAATGAGAGCCTAAAATCACTGTCTAAATGGTTTGCTGCTAATAACTTACTACTTAATGCTAGCAAAACAAAATATCTAAAATTCTCATTACCAAATGTACCCCAAGCTGAAACTAATTTAATTCTTGAAGGCAGCAAACTTGACATGATCAATGAAACTGTTTTCTTAGGTATTACTGTTGATTGTAAGTTGCAGTGGGGCGCACACATTTCAGCACTGTCTAGCAGAATAAGTTCCGCTGCATATGCAGTGAGAAAAATTCGACAGATTACTGATGTAGCTACGGCCAGACTAGTGTACTTCATTTACTTTCACAGCATTATGTCATACGGTATTCTGCTGTGGTGATCAGCTGCAGACTTAGATTCAATCTTCATCTTACAGAAAAGGGCCATCCGCGCAATCTATGATATGGGCCCTCGCGATTCCCTAAGAGAAGTTTTCAAGAACATCAATATACTTACACTGCCGTCACTCCACATTTTTGAAAACATCATGCATGTACGTTTGTAAAAACCTGCAAAAATTCAGCATCAATAGTGACTTTCACAACATTAATACCAGGAATAAACACAAAATAGTGGTACTTACCTAAATTTAGATTATCTATAACACATTAAATCATTTCTGGGAAATTGTGTACGTTTTTACAATAAACTATACCAAAATCGGTCACCGATCTCACTGGTAAGAAATTACGTCAAATCTGTCCTTGTTAAGAAAGCCTATTATAAAATCAAGGACTACGTTGATGATAAGAATGTGTGGTGTTTTAATACGAATGTACATGTGGCCTCCCTGGCAACCTGAGGTTATTCATGAATACTTTTTTTACAAGAATTTCGTGTTGTCATCATGTAATTATTTATTGTTGTCCCCAACTATTTATAAACAGGACTTGTAAATGTGAGTACATTGTAGCATGTCTAAGTGGACACCTAGTTTTATATACTTTGACGATGTGTGTGTTTTCCACAGAGTTTATTATTTATTTTTTACATCGACTTCTTCCGACTTAGACAATAACCTTCAATGTTCACACAAACTGCTATCGCAATATTGTACCTGCGTCAAGATTGTAACTTTATTTATTTTAAAAGACTGTCCATGGAGTTTCTTGCCGGATTCTTCTCCATAGGATCAACCTTTTGGAACCGTGCAACTAGAATCATTACGTTTCATAAATGCTTGTAAAAGCTTATTTGAAATAAAAACATTTGAACTTGAACTTGAACTGGGTTTTTCTATGAAATTCCCAGTAGCAGCTCGGAGTTAGGAATTTGTGCCCGGTTAATGGCAATAGGCTCGCCCCCTATTACATGGGACTTAAACATACCGGCGAACTGTGGGTGTACATTAGTACGCCTCTGCCTAACTTTCGGGGAATACACGCGTGATGGTATGTTATATTATGTTAATTAATTAAATCAAAGAATTAAATGTTTATTTATTATATTTTATCTCCCAAAGTTAATTTTATTCATAAAATGTTGATCACTTTTCTGACATAAAAACTCTTTGCTAAGATTTAAAAAAGTACCGTTCGTTTTAGACTGAGCGTCTTAATAAACCGTGCGTTTAACATTCTACATTACCGCACAAGTACCTACGTAATGAGATACATTACGATATTGAAATTGGTGAAGTAAGAGACCCTTTACGAGCAAATGTGTTATAAAAGAAATTATGAGTCGTATGTTACGTATTCCTAATAGTTACAATTATGTAAAACACCTAATCTTTTAAAATACCTAATGTTTGTGGAGTTACCTACGTTACGTTACGAGGCACATCGAAGCAGTCGAAGAACTTTTTATTACCAACATTCGATTATCTTATTTTGAACCAATTTCTTAATTTGTTTGTATTTAGGTATGGGAGCATCAATTTATTTATGTTATGGCTCTGGAAGACCTGGGCATCTGTAAATTTTCAATAACCGTTGTATCCGCGTCGTTCAATACATATTTATTTCATCGTAATATCTACATATTACTTGCCCGAATAATATATTTCATAAGTAAGAATGATATCGCAACTTTTTTGTAATTTGTGAACATGCAGTGCACAGTGGCGATGGCGGCGTCATCAGCTTGCGAATCCTCTGACATTTCCCGATCAGAAATAAAACGAAAATTAGAATGAGACTGAAGGTTACATGAGATATTCAAATGAGAGTTAATCAAATGTTGACATATCTTACTTACTTCAAAATTTAAGCATCAACAAATTTAAATCTCATATTAAAAATAGATTACGCAAAAAAGGTTTTTATAAAGTGATAGACTATTTGAACGATAAAAATGCTTGGGATTGAGCTGCTCTGATGAACCGGGCTATTACTATGCTAGTCAGACACTGTGATATAATGACATTATTTTGATTATTGACATTATTTTGTACTGACATTATTTTGATTATAAAGATTCTCTTGTTATTAGTGAATTGAATTTTGACACGTTTTTTTTTTATTATGGCGCCACACTTTTTGTGTATTTGCCAGTGTCAAGTATTAGAGTAGTCAAGTAGGTAATATTTCCCATCATGGGATTTTATGGCACCACACTTTTTGTGTTCGCCAGTGTCAAGTATAATGTTGTTCAGTTGCCCCAATAAAACGGTAGAAACTTTATTGAGGCTTCGAGGGAGTTTAGGAGTGAACCTATAAAGTCACGATTTTCAATTTTATATCATTTGCCTACACTCTCACACGTTCACGAACACTTAATGGTTAATTATCCACCATAATTACACATTAAACTTCGGAGAAATTCAAGTTTTTAATAATAATATAAAATCGACAATGTGCACTTTTCATTTTCCCGCCTAATTCATTTTTTGAATTTTATTAATATTTTGTTGTGACATTACAATTTATACTGACATTTATTTTGACATCTAAGTCTATTCTAGTCATTTTTCTTTTGTAAATGTGAGTACCATGTGGGCTTTATTTTATTATACCAGTTTTTATAGTCTGGAGGCTTTGGGAATTTTATACGACCTACACGAACGTCCTACTGATCTGGTATTGTCGTGTGACGGATCGTTGAGCTCCCTTAATTATGGTTGAGCTACACGATGACTGATACATGCTTACCGTCAGTTAGGACTGGTCTACTCAAAGCTGCTATGGTTCTTTCCTCAAAAGGCCATTTCAGACATTGCCCTGCATTGTCCCACTCACATTATATGCATTATTTTATGTCTGGACTATAAAAGAGACCATGATTCTCTGAGTTTGTATCGGTGTTTCTTCTCAGAGGTCGTCAGTTAGGAAATGCCGAAGCCATCTAGCTATAAAAAAAAACAAACCATTGACTTGTAAAAGTGTCTCTAATGATCTACATATAAAAATAAATATTATTTCATTTCATTTCAACTTTTTTGGAGGTGCCCCCGGGCGCGAGGCTGGCGCCTGAACATAAATCGTCACACCAAAATATAATATTATACAATATATCTTATGCGTTTACAACGCAATGACATAGTATTGCTAACCGGTCGAGGAAGGAAGGAATACTCCAACAGATGCCAGACAAAGCTTCATTCAACAGCGCTACCATAGCGAATACTAGCACAGGGCAGGGCTTCGTCGTCTCGGAAGCGGACGCGGACGGCTGAGACGGGCAAAGACCGATCTCTCTCGTAATATAATAATATAAATAATTAATAAAACTTTCTTACACATCAATTTCACACGCTATTAGATGAGATAAAATAAATGTATATAATAAATAAAATATGTAGGTATTTACCTAAAATATCGTGTCGAAATGTAGCCTACTTTTTGTCGTAGCAGAAGTCGCTACGCACCTCCGCCGCCGCGCGCCGCTACTCTCCGCTACGAGTTGGGCCTACGCCAACGGTGGTCTGCTACGGCTACGGTTGCTACGCCGCTGCGGCGGCTACGCTGCTACGCGTGGCACTGGCACCCCTCCACAATTATTGTAGACCTACCTACATGATACCAATGCTAGACTAGTACCGAGTGCCTTTATTTTACGTTTCACTTTAACCTTTGTGAGACATGCACTATTAAACGTGTATGTGTGCAGGGTGTTATAAAATTAGACACATTCGTTTCACGAGACGTCATAAACATAATCCTATACCGCTAACTAACTGCTTTGTTTTAAATATATTTTTATATTTCATTACTCTTATTGGCTAGGTTTTAATTATTTTCCTGTTTGAAATTATTTTTAGTATACTTATAGCGATAACAGCGACATGTTGGCATTTGAAATTTAAGTATTTATAAATAAAATAAAATAGTTTATTAGCCAACCAAATAATGATACATGGTCACATAATTATGGACAAAGGGTAATGTTACGGTAGCTATACTCGAGCTTACTAATAACAGAAACAAATAGTGAACCCTGTCCCTTAGACTAGGACTAGCCTGTATCTTAAGGAACAGTTATCGGCTAGAAGAATGTACAATTCGCATTTATGTTGATAGATAGGTACTGCTTGGAGGACATATTTTTTTTATTTTATGTGAATGGGGGGCAAACTAGCTGACGGGTCGCCTATGGTAGGTATGCGACACCCGCAACACCTGAGGAGTGAGACAAGTGCGTTGCCGGTCTCCGGTATCAGCAGCAGGCAGCGTGCAGTCACCACAGACACTCGTCCATTTATGCGATCACAGGTCATTCAGGTCATTGTAGCAGTCAGTATTTACTATTCAGCTCGGGAATGTCATAATGTAATTGAAACTACACAAGCCACCATATTTACCATACAAACAGATCAACAACCTGTAGGGCGAGGCGCTTAGCGCGCATGCGTAGGGAGCTCGGGCTGCCTAACGAGTCAGCGTCAATCTGTGATTACAAAGTATACACGAATATTGTGTAAGTACCTACCGCTTGTGTATAGTGTGACGTGGACGAGCGCGCCCTTGTCCGAAACGATACATAAGTTAGTATAACAACTAAATCACTAACGCCTGGTAAAGATTAAAAGAAAGATATAGTTAAATAAAATATAAAATCTTTTTTTTTTATGGGATAGGGGGGCAAACGAGCAAACGGATCACCTGATGGTAAGTGATAACCGCCGCCCATGGACACCCGCAACACCAGAGGAGTCGCAAGTGCGCTGCCCACCTTTAAAAGGGTTTGGGCCTCCGGTAACCTCAACTCACTTGGCGAAACACAACGCAAGCGTTGTTTCACGCCGGTTTTCTGTGAGGCCGTGCTATCACTCCGGTCGAGCCGGCCCATTCGTGCCGAAGCATGGCTCTCCCACGTAGAAAATTAATACAGATAATTATGTATTTCAGCTTTGTCGGGTGAAAATGAAAAATGAAAGTCGTGATCAGCTATGTCACGTAGGTATGGTGCTACCTAATAAGGGCAAATGTCTCTGCATTTGTCCTTATTACAATATGTACACATAGCTACTCTGTCTATGTCTGTACACAGAGAGTGCGCACCACCCCGGCAACAGCGGCCGCTGCACGAGCAGCCGCCCCCGCCGCCCCCGCTGTCAGTGCGGGAGTGCTGTTACCTATAGATTATTAATGGAAACCAGCCTCTGCATACACATATAAATGTTTACACAATATGACAATACCTATAGCTGATCAGATAACTGTGACGTGGTACTCGTAGGTATATGAGGAAAATCTATTAAAATACGTGTCCGATTAGGACCATCGTCAGGTAGTAAGCAAGCAGGAAATGGTCTGAACAGAGCATCTTAGAGAAGTTATCTCACAGGATCTCTGTTCACTACGTTTTCAAATACCTAACTACTGCGACTTGTCATCCTATGTTAAACTTATTAAAACTATGTAGTTTGCATCGTCTCAGAGAAATCGATAAGTTGTAGGTGCGAGCGCCGCCGCCAGCGCGCACGTTTGTCCTGCGACTACGCTAAGTAGGTAGGTACCTACGTGCGTGGGCCATACGTACTTTTAACTAATTAGTGAGGCAGATCATCTAATTGTACCTAATGTAGTAATCAGGAATCACGTCATTGACTGAGCGTCGGAGTGTAAGCGTAGTGAAATGTAGCGGATATTGTCCCAAACGTGTGCTGGGTCAATACCGGTCGAGTGAATGGAAGTGGAGGGCGGGCGGGCGGCGCGCCGGGGCCGGGGCCGGGGCGGCGGCGGGCGGGAGGGCAGGGGGGGGCGATCGATGGGCGGCGGGTGGCGTCAGTCGCGGCCGGCGCGCCGCGCGGTGCTGAGGTGTCGCCCCCGCGCCGACCGCGTGCCGCACAGCGCCGCAGGTGAGCCGCACCCCCCGCGACCCCACGCGGTCGATACCGCCCGCGCCCACCCCGCGCGCCGCGCCCCACGCCTCTATACCGTACATGCATACTAATATTATTATTCATCAACACCGACTACGGACAGGATTGGCAAAACTACATACTTGATTACCAGCTAAACCGGTCTGCTTATCTAGTGAAATGGCTAGATACCTAGTTGTAGATTTCAATACATAACGAAAGAAAGTAAAGATCGGTGGCGGGAGACGCGCGCGGCCGCGCACGCTGGCCGCTTGGTGTGTGGGAGTCGCGCGCGGTCGCCGCAGTCCGCTCCGCGGCGCGGGCGCGGCGGGCCCGCGCCTCTGTGCAGCCCCGCCGCGACCCCTCGCTATATGCACATTGAGTAGATACTTACTCGATAGTTTCACTCGTCAGCTATTCAAAGCACTAGAAACTGAAGTTGTGCAGGAGCCCGGTGAAGTGAACCGGTTGAATTGAAGAGGCAATTCCGAGCGCAAAATGCTTACCAATGACTGTCCAAAAGTGAAACCAATAGGAGTGGAGTTGCCTGGAGCCTTCGCCACTGGTAGGACCGTGAATAGAGGCAGGTGGTTAGTGTGAGGGGGTGCGGGTGCGGCGGGCGGGGGGAGGCTCGCTGCAGATGCAGGGTGGGGGAGGCTACTCGCGCACACCATACGACTCCATTAACCCTGCTATAGAGATATAAGCCACCCTATGTGTACCCCAGGGCGTCCTATACAGTCTGATCGCCCAAGTTCCTTTGTTCGACCTTTTCAATAGCTGTACCTACCTACCTATGCGTTATTGTGGACTGAACATGTATTTTTTATTTGTACCTCCCCGAAGTCCAAAGCTCCAAAAGTCAGACCTTATTACTCATTCACAAGAAAATCGGAAACCACAATTTATTTCTAATAAAATCTTTAAATAAAATAAACTATTGAAATGAAACTACTTTTTACGGATTTTATCGCGGTATATTGATATTATTTAGTTCCCGACGTTTCGGATCCTTTACAGCATCCATGGTCACGGGCAGACTGAGGTGTTGGACGTCTTGATGTTAAAATTACTAACAGCTACCTTACATTTTTGTTAATTATTAGTGATCCGATTCACGCAGAACGAGCTCACCGTATCCTTTGGTCTTGGATTTAGATTTTATAGATTCTATAATGGGATTCCAAGCAGCTGGTAAGACCCAACCATCTTCTCTATTGAAATTTGGGTGTTTTTTGATTTCAATAGCCTCACGAATCATCCTGGGTAGGAATCGGTTTTCTTTTGCGAGGACTTGTGGTTTATCAAATCTGATGTAGTGCTGGGTCTTGTCTAGGGTATGTTCACAAACTGCTGACTTTCTGGAACGGCGGTGTTTGACATCGGCAATAAAATCCGTAAAAAGTAGTTTCATTTCAATGTCTAATATTCGCGTAAGTGTCAGAAATCAGTATAAAATAAACTAGTCTAAACTGTTTTAGTTATGATTTAGAACTCCTTAGGTACTTACATACATACACTCACGCCCTTTTCTTATAGTGTATTTCTCATATGGGTAGGCGGAAACTACAGAACGCCACTTGCCACGCCAACTACTTACCTAGATACTTCGGCAGTAGGTACGTCAATGTCATTTTTTCTTTATTTGTTGATCCCCTCTGGAGTAAATTCTTTCACACAAAAAAGATTTTTCAAAGTCGGGTTTACATACTTAGGTAATTTTTTTATAGCATAGCATGGCAAACGAGCAGACGGATCGCCTAATGGTAAGCCGTATAGCGCCGTCCATGGACACCCGCAACACCACAGGAATCACAATTAAGTGCGTTGCTGGCCTTTTACAAGAATTTGGGCCTCCGATATCCTCACCCACTCAGCGAAACACAACGTACCTAAGCGTTGCTTCGCGCCGGTTTTCTATGAGGCTTTGATATCTATTATATCACTCCGGTCGAGCAGGCCCATTCGTGCCGAAGCATGGCTCTCCCAAGGTAAAAATCTCCGAACGTTATCAATATAGGACGAATAATCGCGTAACCGTCGAGTTGAACTAATATTAATCCACTTAATAATTCGGGGTATTCATGATGAATACTATTCATCATTCATTTGTTGTAGGTAGCAGTTGGTGTAGTAACAAAACCTTCTGCTGAATGTAACAAATCCTTTTCTGAAAATACATACATACGGACCAAACTGAGAACCTCGTTTTATTGAAGTCGGTGAAAAACACAAAGAACTGTACAAGTAATCACAATGTTTGTTTCAGATGTGAAGCATTCTGGGTAAACCCCTTGCGGACTGTGCAGCAAAAGGTGAGTGCACGTTCACAACGATACAACAGTACCTACATAGGTAGGTAGGTACTCTGTGGCGCACTCGCCGCGGACGGCGTCGGTTCAACGACTCCGGCGCCACACGGCCTGCGGGCTGCGGTCCTCCTTGGCCTTGCGCCTACCTGCAGGTACTAGGTACCTCTAGTAGGAACAAGCCACGCGCATGGGTACAATACAACTTAATCATGTTCAACATGCAATCATATAGTCATTGTCGTTGTGTTCGCAGCAATGGAAGGCGGCGCCGGTGTGGGCAGCGTGGCCTCGCTAACAATGGACTGCGAGGATATGTTCAAGGAAATCACGAAAAAGCTGTACGGCGAGGAGACAAGTGTAGGTGTCGGCGTGGGCGTGGTGGGCGTGGAGTTCCCGGCTGCGGAGCGCGACCTGGACGACGAGCTGCGCCCAGAGGAGCACATCACCGCCTGGGGCCTCGCGGCGCTCATGCAGAATGGCTTTCCGCCGCCCGGCATCTTACAGGCAAGCACAACACGATACACATGCACACTTGCACACACACACACACACACGCAAAACTAACTTTATTTCATTATGAAAACCAATAGCCGTAAAACATAATAAGTAGGTAATGAAAGTGTGTCACTTTGCTCGCCCTGGGAATCAGTCGCGCGCGCTCGTGACCATTAGGCTAAGTTAATGAGGCATAAATATTATTGTAATGATGTAAGTCTTGTGCTGCTTAAGAACGTGATTGGGATAAGTCAGCAATGTATATTTTTTTTATAAAAACGTTGCCCTACGCTAGGAATTTCTCCTAGGTATATCGTGGGTGCGTTCATAAACACAAATTATTACGTCACACACACAAACAGCGGCGGTAGCCTAATGGCTAGGGCGTCGGACTTGCGATCATGTGGTTGCCGGTTCGAAACTCACCCATTGCACTACCGTCGTGAACCCACTCGTAACACAAGCATTTAGCTTAGCACGAGGGGTTAACAAGAATACTAGTTATGTGCGACCCACATTGCTAGTAAGCTTTTTTTAAAAAAAAAAAAAAAAACATCCAGACCCGTAACAGCTACCTGTCCTAGATCATACAAATATTTGTTCCGTTCGGGGATCGAATCCACAACGTACGTATTGAGTTCGATCCCCTTGTGGGTGATGGATGATCGGCCGGTAGGTACGTCAAACGTGCCGTCTTACTGTACCTGTTCTGTATTTGACGAAAAATGCTCACAAGGCGCGTCCTCTCCTAATTTTTAGGGAGACATTTCGCCATAGATAGCTACATTTATTCATAACTAGCGTCTGCCAGCGGTTTCGCTCACTTGAAGCTTAGTGACCAACAATGATGATCTCTTCTTTGTATGGGTGTTTATACATTAGATAGGTCAAGCGGTATCTCAGGTTCCGTTAAATTATTTGAGATAAGAAGTATACCAGTTTTTAAGTTGGAGTACATACTTTCTAACAGTGATAACAAAATTAAAATCTATTCAGTAGTTTTTGTGCCAACCCGTAACAAACAGACACACAAACAAGAATTTTAAAAATCACATTTTTAGGTTCGTAGACGTTTATATACTCTAACCCACTTGTTTTTTTTTTAATATCTTCAATGTACAGGCACAGCTTTTTTAAAATTTTATAATAGTAGAACCCAAGAGGAGCTGACAGTTAGTTATAAAACTTGCAGGCAAACTTCACGCCTCGCATCGACCCGAGCGCAGAGGACCGCTGGACGGCGGCGGAGGAGCCGCTGGCGTGGGCGCACTCGCGCATCGCGTCCTACAACCCGGCGCAGCGGCTGTTCAAGTGCGCCGACTGCGAGTGCGTCGGCTTCCTGGCGCGCGTGGCCGAGCACTGGCTGGGCACGCACTCGCAGGTACCGCAGGCTGCAGGGCTAGCGTGCAGCGTGCAGCGTGCAGCGTGCAGGCCAGTGACCGACTGACCGCTGCGTGCTTGTGCAGGCGCGCGCGTTCCAGTGCCCGCTGGCGGGCTGCGGGTTCGCGTCGGGCTGGGCGCGCGGCGTGCGCTCGCACCTGGCGCGCGACCACCACTCCGACCCCGCCGCCGCCGACCACCTGCTGCGCGACAACCCCGCGCTCGACGACCTCACGCGCTACCTGCAGCGCCTCAAGAACAAGGTGCCTGTCTCCTCTCCTCTCTATTCTACACTACACTACACTACACTACATATCACTAGGCTTCACGATCACGACTCAATTGTGTACACGTACCTACATTCAACTTGTAGGTACGTCTAATATGTTTAGGTGTTTGGTTACTTACTTAAATTAAATACACTTACTTAGATAATGTTACGACAGGTGGAAGCAATGCGCAATGAACGTCGCCCGAACACGGACGACGCTTCAGTAGGCGACGCGGCATCAAGCGCGGCGGCGGCGCTGGGGGCGGCGGCGGCGGCGGCGGGCGCGCCGGGCGAGGCCGGCAAGCGCTACGTGTGCGCGGCCTGCCCCTACGCCACCGACCGCCGCGACCTCTTCACTCGTCACGAGAACATCCACCGCGACGAGAAACCATTTCACTGCTACTTGTGCCAGAAGCAGTTCAATCGTGCTGACCACGTGAAAAAACACTTCTTACGCATGCACCGTGACCAACCGTACGACCTCAATCGAATCCGGCGCTCAGCTGCAATAGTGAAGCCTACGACGGGGCCGCCAGCGCTGCACTACTACAGCAAGCCGGCGGGGGAGCCGCCGCCCGGCGCGGGCGCCCCGGCCCCGGCCCCGGCGCCCGCGCCCGCGCCGCCCCCCGACTACCGGCCGCCGCCCGCCGTCAAGCTGGAGCGCGCGCCGCTCGGCAAGAGCGAGGCGGCGCCGGCGCCCGCGCACCACAAGCCGGCGGCGGCCGCGCCGGCGACCTCCGCCGCCGCCGCCATCCGACGCAAGGTAGTGGTACCTACTTTGTGGTAACGAATAGGTGCCATTCGATAGCAAATGTGGAGTTATGTGACCAAGTGGTTAGGTAGGTACCTACTAATTGACGATCGTCATTAGTTATATATGCCTGTATATTTTACGGGTACCGATATCAGTACACCTACATAATCAATATTTATCAGTTACACATTCAACTATGAACGAGTTGAGTGTATGAACGTGTTTTTTGAGTTAGCAAATAAATGAGTTGACCTCTGTAGCCGAACTAAGCATAGCCTGTATTTCGGTTATCAGCAATCCTCTTAAATTTTACAGTTATATTACCTAGACAAAAAGTTGTGGTTGTTAAGTTATTGTTAAAAAGTTTTTTTGCCAAAAAACTAAGTTTGTAAGAGTGGGAACGTCCTTTTCTATGTGTGTGTGTGTATAAGTAGGTAAAAAAGGCAGGAAGGATAAATAATCATTTGGCACCAGATACTTATTTATAAAAATGTAGCAAGTAGAGAACATTGTGTAGTATCCTGTGCTAAGGTGACGGTGTGACGGTGTGACGGAGTGCGGTGTGACGTGTGCAGGGCGAGCGGCGGTACGCGTGCTGCTACTGCGCGTGGTCGGGCGCGGACAACTGGTGCCTCAAGCGCCACCTCAACACGCACCTCAAGCCCTTCGCGTGCGCGCTGTGCGAGTACAAGGCGGCGCGCGCCGAGCGCCTCGCCACGCACGTGCACAAGGTGCACAACAAGAAGGCGTGCGCCAAGTGCCCCTTCCTCGCCGACGACCAGCACCAGCTCGTGCTGCACCTGCGCGACGCCCAGTGAGTGCCCGATCATCATTCATTCCATTTGCGTATGCAATACTTTCTATTACACTGACGACTGAAAGAGGAAACAGTCTCATAACGACGGTGCATGCCGCATTTTGTAACGGCAAGATTCTTTGACAGCCACATCGAGAGCCGAAATCTGAAGGTGCCAACGGGGGTGGGTCGCGCGGGTGTGGGGGGCGCGGCGGGTGTGGGGGGCGCGGCGGGTGTGGGGGGCGCGGCGGGTGTGGGGGGCGCGGCGGGCGCGGGCGGCGCGGCGGCGGGCGAGGCGGGCGCGGCGGGGCGGCGGCGCGAGGCGCGCGCGGCGGGCGCGCAGCGGCTGTTCGGCTACCTGGAGGCGTCGGACGGCTCGGCCGACGAGTACGAGGCGCCCGCGCTGGCCGAGTTCGCGCCGCCGGCCGCGCCGCCCGCGCCGCACTACACGCGCGACAAGGAGAACGCCGCCCCGCTGCACCACGCGCTGCACCACGACCACTGCATGCGCTACTAGCACTGCCACACACTGTCGCACCGCTACCGTACCCTACCGTACCGTACCATACCACACCTGACTGCAACGATTGCCGACAGCCGGAAGATAGGAAACTTTCGGTAAGTTGATTTCTACCCGTAGCTACCTATAATATTAGCGGTTGTTATACTTAGGTAATTTTTACGCGAATGTTTTTATTTCTCCGAAAATAATCATATAATTTGTTTTATTTTAGCGTCGCCGCTGGGCGGGAAGTGGCATAGTGCCGCGGCCCACAAGTGGCAAGCGGCAAGCGGAAGGCGGCAAGCGGAAGGCGGCAAGCGGAAGGCGGCAAGCGGAGGGCGGCAAGCGGAAGGCGGCAAGCGGAAGGCAGGCCGCTCAGCGCTCACCGCAAACGTCAGGCCGCAGCCCGGGCGTGTCGCGCTACACGTATGCTAGAGATAACGTTGGCATAACTATTCGATCAAACTAGTAGCTAAATTTTAAAGTAATGTAAATTTATGCTTGTTCGACAATGATGTACAAAATATTAATAAAGTTACAAATCCCACCGAAAACGTAAAAGTACTTTATTGTACCACCCCCCGATACCTACGAGATGTACCTAATGGTATGGTGGTCCTAATGGTCCCACACAAGATCCACCACCTCTATAACTCATAAAGCTCATTGTAAGGAACTAGTTAACCTTTTGACCACGGGATTTTATATCAGTTTACGTCCAGTGTCTAATATTACAAACGTAAAAGTTTGTGAGGATGCGCACTGTTACTTCGGGGTACTGTACAGTTAATGACCTATCTCCATTTTAGGTAAAACGAATAAACTGCACGGTTGGACCGTACAAGTACAATATTGTCGTAGGTAGTAAATAAACACAACATTAATTTGTAATACTGGTTTATTGAGTACGAGGTTATGATAAAGTAGATACAGCACATTAGACGGAGCACAATGTATAATACGCCGCGGACCAGCTCACCGCCACACTTCATAACGAAACACACATCATTGCATCAATGACAATATACAAAAAATGTTCATAGAGATACTGCGCAGGTTAAATGTTCAATGAACCTGTTGCTCCGCGCTCCGCTGCGGCACAACGACACATACAAAATATACTTTTACAAAAATTAGCCTCATGCGACGGCCTAAAATTACTTCCAAAAATACCTACCTATTTATTTCTGACACTTACGCGAATATTAGACATTTATATTGAAATAAAACCACCATAAGACCCAGGGCCGTCTTTAACCTATTGGAGGCCTTTATGACAATGATATGTTAGGGAACTATTTCAAAAACAAATGCAAAAAAACTGGGAAATGGGGGCCCCCTTGGATCGCGGGCGCCCTGTGCATGTGTCCATAGTGCCCAATGGAAATGCTTGATAAGATCATCCAAAGAAAACCAATTCCTACTCAGGATGATTATTGAGGCTATTGAAATTAACAACCACCCAACTTTCTCTAAAGGAGATTGTAAGTATTAGAGATTCTATTAAGAGGGCGCATAAAGCTAAAATGCCTACTTTATATTTGATTTTACATGAAAAACTCTGGACTATAGTTAATTAAAAAATCAGCATGAGTAACTACATTATATTTTCGAGGGTTGCACCTAAACAAAAACATAAACTAATTAATTTTATTCGATAGAAAAAAATCACGAAGTAACCTCTAATTATCTCATTTTTTCGATTTATATTCAATATGGCAAATACTATTAAGATAAAAAAAATACTATTAATTGTATCTATATATGGCCCAGGGTTGTGTCTAAGCATTTTATAGAATTCCTTTTAATTTTGGATTTATGACGATAAAACACTTTTGGCACTTACTACGTTGTTATTACGCGGAAGAATTCATTTTCCGTCGCATGTTGCGGGAGCTTCAAGCATATTTCTATTTCACAGTTCAGTTGCTCACGCTCTGTTGAGACGAGTGGACTGCTCTCAAATTTTATCGGCTCTTTATCGATCACGTTGAGGGAAATAAAAATGAGATGTTTATGTATGTGTATGGTAGGTATTTTAATAGTTATTTAAATTTTATATTGTATTGTATTATAGTATTTTGTATTATAATATGGGCCTTGTAGCCTGAATTAAATAAATAAATTACTAAAAAAAGTAGGTAGATAGGTACCTACTTAGGGAAATAAGAAAAAAAAATTGAAAAGACCCTAAACAAGAACTAAAAAAGTTAAAAAAAGAAAGGATGAATAATTGTAGAAGGTAAGTTTGTGATATACTTACATAAACCTATGTTTTACGTGTAAAAGGTAAAATACGTAACTTCATTCATTTGCGAAAGTTAGTGTCTGCAATTTTAGATTTTATTACAAGACGCATAGGATCTAAATTAGTTTCTCCCACCGTACACAATTTTGTGGTCACTTACACTGTAGTGATGAGATGAGATCTTTCAAAAGTCTTGATAAGTTACGGAACAATATTATGGATAAAAATAAATCCCAAAATAATATTATCTATTGCCGCGCTTCATTCGATACTCGACTGGTAGGCAACTATAACAACTACGCGTGTAGTATATAGTATATGCAAAATAAACAGATGCTTTTAGTTGATATCTTTGTGTTTGTTCGTTGCAAATTATTATGTCGATTTCAAAGTATTTTATGTCCATTATGTATTGATATTGAAATGCGAAAGTGAGTTTGTTTGTTTGTTACACTTTTACGCCTAAACAACTAAACTGATTTTTAAAACTTCCCAATAGAAAGCTACAGTATCAGCGAATAACATAGTCTGTATTTATTAAATTTAAATTAAAGGGAACTTTAATTTTTAAAAATACAGACTTGTAGGCAAAACAATTTTGATACCTTACAACCCAAGGTATCAAAATTGTTTTGCCTACAAAAGACATTATTTCATTCAACCACTTTTTCATTCGTCGGCTGAGGATCTGTGGATATCTTTGAATCTACGCCATCAGGCCACTAAAACTCATATAAATTTGAATCTATGTGTTATTTATTTATGCAAACAGAACCGTGGTAATTCGTTCTCTATTCAGTTGTCTAATTTTATCCGTAAACTAAGTGATACCGTTCTAAGTAATCCATCTGATATTTTTCTAATTATTGGCGATTTTAATATGAGGGGCGTAACATGGCACTTAACGAATGAGTCATATTCCCCGAACAATATTTGTAGTAGTGATGAGTATACGTTGACTGACGAAATGCGTGTTTTAGACCTGAATCAATATAACGGAGTTCTGAATAAATATGGTAAACTTTTAGATCTTGTATTATGCAATACGGCAGTATCCGTTTATGATTGTTTGGATGCCTTGGCACCTATTGACAGCTATCACCCGGCCCTAAGTATTTTTGTGGACTTCGCTAATTGTACCTATTTGACACCTGCTCCATGTACTCAATAAATTTTTAACAGAGGTGACTTTACTTCTATTAACAAGGAGATAGCGTCCATTGACTGGGCGAATGAATTAAATAATAAGACGCTCACCGACGCGATCAGTTACTTCTACAACACTATGTTGGATCTTCAAAATAAATTTATTCCTACTAGACCGGTTTCTCATAACTCCTACCCAATTTGGTATTCCCCTTCCTTAAAAAGATTAATAAAAGAAAATTTTAAATATCACCGTAAGTATAAATGCTATGGTAGGTTATCGGATAAAGCCACTTTTATGCATTTACGGGATAGGATAAAAAATCTTGAAACCGAATGCTATAATACATACGTAGCCAGTACTGAAGAGGCTATTGAGGAAAACCCTAAGCGATTTTGGAGCTTCGTTAAACATCGATCAAAATGCAATACTATACCTGGTTCTATGAAGCACGGTGATACTACCTTCCCATCTGGGCAGTCAATTTGTAATTGTAAAATAATTTTATAATTCAATTTCAAAAATCGTCTTTTTCAATCTGATTTTTAAATGTCTAAAACGCCATCCGCCATATTGGATACCGACGTGACGTCACTCCGATAATACACAATCTAATGTTTGTCGTGCTCTGTGTTATTTTGAAAATTTTACAAGGTATTATCACGTTTGTGGACTTTTATCCTTTATAGCTTCTGCCCGTGACTTCGTCCGCGTAGCGTGATGATATATAGCCTATAGCCTTCCTCAGTAAATGGGCTATCTAACACTGAAATAATTTTTCAAATCGGACCAGTAGTTCCTGAGATTAGCGCGTTCAAGCAAACAAACAAACAAACTCTTCAGCTTTATATATTAGTATAGATAAAGATTTGATTAAAATCCACACTATCTGCTTTGAAAAAAAGACGGTTTTGTGAAAGCAGAAAGTACAAATCTACCAATGATACTATGTTGATGGTGGCAAAAATTTTTGCATCCAATCCCGATTTCTGTTCTGCCGAGTTGAGAAATATTAAAATAGTAATGTAAGTAACTATCGTAACAAGTTTTGTCTAACAATAAGTATAATATAACAATAAATTCAACTCACTATATATGATAGGTACATAATATAACCTATAAATACATTACAAAATATGACATCAGTTTTGTAATATTAACATGAAGTTTTTTTTTATTTATTTAATAGTTAACATACTATTTATAACACATACTTACATCAAAGTGGTCTTCACAGAAATACATACATACATAAAGTCACGGCTCTTTCCCGTAGGGGTAGGCAGCACAGACTACAGACTTCCACTTGCTACGATTCTTACATACCTCTTTATCTTCATCCACACTCATCAATCTTTTCATACATGAGCGTCGGTTTAGGGTACTCTTGACCGAGCCATTTTTCACAACTTCATAACATACCATCACGCCTGTATGCCCCGAAGGGTTAGGCAGATGCATACTAATGTACACCCACAGTTCGCTGGTATGTCCCATGTAATAGGGGGCAAGCCTATTGCCATTTACCGAGCACAAATTCCTAACTCCGAGTCCGAGCTGCTACTGGGAATTTCATAGAAAAAGTCAATAACACTGCTCGACCTGGGAATCGAACCCAGGACCTCTAGGGTAGCAGGAGCGCTCAGGACCACTTGGCTAATGAGGCAGAACGTCCTCAATCTGATTTCTGAACGTTCACCTAGGCCTTCCCCTTCCTACACTCCCTTCACAGAAATACAGTCTAGTCTTTGTGGACAATGATTTTGGATCTCTTCTTGCCAGTTTCAACCATTTTAATATCACTTGGCACTTGAATCCACAAGTTGTGTGGCATTCAGGCACAAGACACCAATGATAAATATTATAACTCATTATTTTCACAAATCGTGTTACTTGGTCTTTTGCAGTTGTATTGTTGACTAACGAAGTGACGTCACGACCCGAAGTAGCATGGCGGCTAGCGTTTCCACGCGAAAATAATAAAAAAAAAAACATTTTTAAGGAATTTTTCGGTTTTATAAAATTGAAATAAAAAATCTACTGGTTCATTACGATCTAAGGATTAATTCATAACAGTTTTCAAAAATAGGTGTAATACCCTATTTTATAATAGTAGAGATGTAAGTATATATAGATAATACATACGAATGATGAACGTATGTAATTACGTATATATTTTTCTATAATTTTGCTTCTTATTATGGTGTACCTAGTACCTACAATAAAGAATTATTTCCTATTGTAGTAACAAATATATTAATAAGTCTAATAAAACGTAGGTATCATATAAATAGACAAACTTGTCATAATTTGACAAACTTACAAACAGTAAAATTATTATCATTTAAGCAACAATAAACGGTAAAAAAAATATTGTTCCCCAAAATACTTATAAGTCATACTAGTAAGTCATATATGCACGTACTTACTATAACATAACATACCATCACGCCTATATTCCCCGGTTAGTCAGAGGCGTACTTACTAATGTACACTCACATTTCACCGGTACTACTACACAAAATAACATTTCATAATAACAGGAATAAAATTGTTTCATTGATTCATCTGATTATTTTGCGTATACTATACGCGTTGAGCGAGTGCAGCTGCTTGTCTTTTGGCGCCAAACAGCGCTGACATCGCGTTCGATGTGAGGGGAGGGGAAGGGCGCGCGGGTGAAATCTAAAATTTTGCTGGCTTTATGCGCGCTCTTAAATCTAAATCCAAGCCTAAAACAGCAAGACTGAAAGATACGCTGAGCTATCTGCGCGTTAATTGAATGACAAATAATTATAGTGGAAGGGTGAGTGGAGGTGAACTGTAACTCTTTTTGTTTGCGTGTAGAAATCCTCATGGAGTTCCGGAGACGGGGCGTGTCGGGCGCCACCCAAACCCACACGGGTGTTTCGCCTCACCACATTTTGCTGGGGTTACGGGAGAAAGGTTTCCTTCCTCCGCAACCCCAGCAGTGGCAGACCGGCTTTGCGGTCTCTGGCTCTGTCTCCGGGACTGCTGTAATGCTGCTGTAGGTAATAAAAGTGGTTTTATTTCAATATAAGAACCTACCTTCTACCTATATTTACAGCACGACGATAGTGACTGAATTAAGGAGGCGGCCCACTACTGTGTTCCTCCGCGGCGTGTATAAAAAATAATTACCTACATAATATAATATAGCATAAAGAAAATGTACTTATAGGAAATGCGTCCCCGAGTCACGGCGCGGGCTGCGGGACCATCACAATACCTAGTTAGTATACATTCATGTGCACCATTATTCAGTATTACTAGTCAAACTGCGGCGCCTCCACTGGGCAACCACTTTGCTCATCGCGGAGATCCAAATGAGATTTAAAGCTTTCCCCCTTAGAAAATATCCTACAAGATAACAAGACAGACGAAAAATAGTGGATTGTTCACCACGGGGAGAAAGTGACATATTAATAACGACAGTGCATTTGAGGGCAAACCACACGAGTTTGTAATGTGTACTTTCCCCCGACAGCATTGTACTTTATTCTTCACCTACTAGGAATATGAAATATTACTTCACAAATAATACGTTAATGTATTATTTGTGTAATTATAATATCATCCTTCAACATCACCTAATTATATTTTACAAATCATGAAAAATCAAAATACATAAGTTAAAAGAGTTTCAAAACTCTAAATTGGAATGAGTGGAATTTTGTATTCCCTATTGTCTCACCGATGTCACCATGAAGGCTTTTTGTCATAATTTAAACAAAAAAGCATGTACCTATTCAGTTTTTTTTTCTTTGATGTTCAAATTAAGTAGACCTCTGCCAATCAAAATTTATTATTTTATTTGTATAAAAAAATAAAACAGGGCCATAATGATTTTCATAAAAAAATTCAGCCATAGGCACAAAACGTGCTACTTTCTACCCCGGTATTAAAGTAGTAATGGTTCACTTTCCGTGTAGGTGAAGTATATAAATCTTTACGTTAACGTGGTCTGTCACACAGGTACATCTGTTTGTCTATCGTTAAATTGGAGATAATGTCACGTCGGCAATCCCCATCGCATTGAAGGTGGTGAATAGGTCCGAATAGGACCGGGCGGCTAGAACAGAGGCTCGGCGTCAGCGGGCGCCGGGGCGACTTCGGTGGCGGGGGCGGGGTCGCCGGGCTCAGGCGCGGGGGCGGGGGCGGGGGCGGCGCTAGGCGCGCGGGCCTGCGGGTGCGGCGTAGGGCGGCGCAGCAGCGCGGGCTTAGCCGCCAGCGCCGGCTTGAGCGAGCCGCCCGTGAGCGTCAGCTCGGCGAACTTGGCTGCCACGCGCGCCGTGTTGCGCGCCGGCACGGGGCTGGCGGGCGCGGGGGGCGCCGGGGCGGGGGCGGGGGCGGGCGGCGCCGGCTCGGCGGGGCGGCGGCGCGCGGCGCGGCGCAGCGTGTCGCGGTTGTGCGCGAACGTGTCGGCGGCGTCGGCGGCGCGCGCCGGCAGGTCCAGCACGAGGTCGGGCGTGGCGGCGGCGCGGCGCCTGCGGACAGGGGGGTTAGCGCTGCGCGGACAGGGGGTTAGCGCTGCGCGGACAGGGGGTTAGCGCTGCGCGGACAGGGGGCTAGCGCAGCGCGGACAGGGGGTTAGCGCTGCGCGGACAGGGCCCCGCGGCGCTGGCCGGCTGCGCTCGCACGTTACCTGCACTGCGCGGCGCCGGCTCCCGGCTCCTCCTCGGCGGCCAGCTCCACCTGCACATACTTAGCCTCAATATACCTGTCACACTTTATGGGCTACAATTCTAATGCACTTAAACCATTGTTGTTTACGCCTTTTCTATATTTTTCTCTGGCAAACATGCATTTAAATGGTTTCGTCTCGTCTTTTCATTAACATTCATTCTAACTGTCAAACTAACTGTCATTCTGTTCTCGTTAAAAACCATGTATTTTTACCCGACTGCCGAAGGAGGAGGGTTATGTGTTTGACGTGTATGTATGTATGTATGTATGTATGTCCGTTCCTATGTCCGCTCCTAACTATTCAACGGTGCAACCGATTTAGATAAATGATACCTCATTAGATTTGTCTTGATGGCACGAGTGTCACTGGGTACATGAAATTAAAAAAAAAACAAAATGGCGGATTTTATGCGCTTTAATGCGTGGGCTGAAAAATATGTTTTGAGCATTCCGTATCATGTATTCTCAAATTTTCGGTAGCAATTAGCGAAAGCATTACATTATTTATTGCTAAGGGACTTGTAGGAAATCATCTACTTTTTCATATAAATAATTTCTTCGTTAATGTCCGTAGGTAGTTTTAGATTGAGGTTAGGAAACCTCAATTCGTTACAAGAATTAAATCGTTTGCGAAATCTTGCACAAGTAAATAACACACCTTAGTTTTAAATTAAACGTCTGCAAATTTTTCGTAGTTTTGCACTAAAAATCCGGAAACAAGTTACGTAATTAAAATAACTAAAAAACCCGACTGCATAAAAACACTTAAAAAAAAACTAAAAAGACAAAAACAAGTCTAGTAGTCCAGACCTATGTAAACACATATAAATAATAAATTATAACGTAGAATAAAGTCAATCTTGCAGTCGGGACCCATTCAAAATCGTGACCGTCTCCCAGTAATGGGTCCCGACTGCAAGATTGACTTTATTCTACGTTATAATTTATTATTTATATGTGTTTACATAGGTCTGGACTACTAGACTTGTTTTTGTCTTTTTAGTTTTTTTTAAGTGTTTTTTCCTTTGACTATCTATCCCTGGACAAGTGACGCGCTTAATTCTATGAACAAAAAAGTCTGTCACTTTTGGTGCGGGGGGAGGAAACACTACATAGACATTGCTGCACACATACTCAAAATCATTTTGTATCGCTACGAACTCACACATATTAAAATCTTCATCACTAACACAATTTACGCACACATAGAGGTCAAATACGTCAACATACAAGAATTGACGACAATACGAACGTATAATACAATAAAAATAATTAGGAAGCTACTATGTCGATATTTTATATCCACAGATTATTTTAGGAAGAATGGATAAAAACGTAACAACATTACAAATTATTTTTATATGTAATTATTTATTTGCAAAATTAAAATCATCCATACACACCTTTTTAATATCTTGCGTCATAATTATTTTCAATGCAATGCTCTCATTGCATGCTAATGAAATACAAAAGAAAGAAACTATTTAGGTATAGATCAAATTTATTGGTGTTACATACTATGTAATTGGAAAATAAACGCACGGGTGAGAGAAATCGCTAACTTTTCGAAATACATATTCTATAGCCTATGTTAATCTTGAATAATGTAGCATTCAAATGGTGAAAGAATTTTCGAAATCGGCCTAGTAGTTTTTGAGTTTATTTGTTACATACATTGATACATACAAATCTTTCCTCTTTATAATATTAGTATAGATAGAGCGGATATTGGGGACGTTATGTTACAAATACTTTGATACCAATTAGTTTGATTCTTTGATTTTGATTTTTTCTTTTCTTTGCCAGGCTGATATATTAGGAATAACACTAGACAGAGCGTTTTGTTTCCCAAGAGATATAAGTACTTAGGAGTAAATACGATTTTGTTCATTATGTCGCGCGTTAATATGAACAGAAGCGCTACGCTAGAGGTCCTGGGTTCGATTCCCCAGTCGAGCAATGTGTTATTGGAGTTTTTCTATAAAATTAAGGGTTGATGCCCGATTAATGGCAATAGGCTCGCCCCCTAAGTACGCATCTGTCTAACCTTTCGGGGAATAAAGACGTGATGGTATGTCGTGTTCCGTACTCTCGTTATTTCTTTGAGCCGGATATCGAAAAAAGAAAATAATGTCTTTGAAGAAACACCCCGAGACGCAGGGCATAGTGGAATTGAATAACTCTACTTAAACACCAGGGGAAACACCTACACTTTGCAGAAAATAGTAGCCAAATAACATAGCACTGTACTATGTTGTGTTCCTAACGGTGAGCAAAATCGCCAGAGCTCCGCGAGGAAGCGTTATGTTGGCAGTGGGGGTACCGGTGTTGTGGGTTGTCTACCGGGTGTGAAAAGATGTTTACAGGGTCGGCAACGGGCGAGTGATACCCCAGGTGTTGCAAGCGTTCATATAATAGGCTACGGTAACCACTTACCATCAGGCGGGCCATGTGCTGGTTTTCCACCTAAGCGGTAAAAGAAACCCCAGACCTTCAAACCGTACCGTATCTTAGAAATCATTTTCAATGATTTTTAAAATACGATTTAAATATGTTAATTTATACATTCTTTTGTCAACACATTTATCCGCAACGGCTTAAGCTATTATTTATCAATCACACCTACTTCATTTTAAATGAAGGTCTTTTGTAGATCTGAAAAGTAACAAATAAAATATCTAATAGCACTGGATATCAAAAATAATCAATAATCTTAGTTACGTCATTTCCAAAAATGTTATTTTATTAAATTTTATAAAAATATAGTGATATCATAAATTCATGATATTCATCTTTAGTGATCTTTAGCAATTATTATAATTTGGTCTTACATTGAACACGAAAATAATATCGATATCGATTCGAAATCGTAAACAAACACTATCACATCATTAATTAAAATGACAAAACAAAAGAGGGACATAGTCTCGCTACACTTTTTAAAATTCGAGTTTTATGCATTATGTCATAATATATTATATAAGGCCTATAATTGCCAAAAATCGGTAATTCTGCATTAAGACCTATAATTGGAAATCATAAATGGTGACATTCTATTGGATGATATATAATTGAAATAAAAAAATGACATTTTGATGGATATTTCGAATTTAAATCTTACGTTTATTAGCAGAAGGCTGATATTGTTAGTAAAAAAAAATTGCTAGTCTCGTGGGGAGTGCGGATAGTCTCGTGGGGAGTGCGGGTAGTCTAGTGGGGAGTGCATGCTTGAACTAAACGATTATTTTATACTCGATTATTGAATCGGTAACGTCCTCGATCTTTATTAATAAATTGTATTATGTGATTTAAATAGAAATAAATGAACTTTAATACTTACATACGGAAAATAACTCCATCTTTATCTAAATAAGATATTAGATATTTTTTTGCATACATTAACTGCGCGTATATCGGTATTTACACGGAGCATTTATGATGACATTACTGAGCGGAAACGATTCTGTTAATGAAAAATCGATTTCGGAAACAGTTTTGATAAACGCGTTAGATTTTTTAATCCACTACCTTGACAGAGGGGAATGATCATGAGAGGCGGGTCCTTATAGATAGATAGTCAAAGATTTTTTCCCACCAAAAACTAGTAAAATTAATCTTGTTAAAAGCTAAAAAAAGGCTTTAATTGTATCCAATAAGAGACAATTGTCTATTACAATTCCAGAAATATAACTAATTCCCGTTCTTATTTCGTAATTGTAAATGAAACACTAAATAAATTATATCAACTAGTAATAATTACAGTTGCGAATAGATAATTATGCGGTGAACAAGTTTCTTTACGCGTAAATTAGGTACCGCCCAGCGCAAACCTAGTGCATGTATTAACACACTACAATACTATTGAATATAATACATATCACTTGGCGAGATGCACTTTGCTCGACCTGGAAATCAAACCCAGGACCTCTAGCGTAGCAGTCGCTATACGTCGCTTCTACCTAGTCAGTCTTCAATTGAGTTAAACAATTGTGTGGGTCATCCAAAATAATCACACACAATAAATGGTACATGGTTCAACGAGGGGAAGGTGATCATTTACTAACGCGAATGCATTGGAGGTCCCGAGGTGACTGCCTCAAGGGATGCTACTATTTTTACTTCACCTACGCTTCACGTACTACACATACACTCTACAGTGAAGTAAAATAAAAAGAAATATAGAAACTACAGACGGAACGCATGGAATTGCAGGTACGACTATTAGAAATAACCAAACTAGAGGTGGATTAATCGTGTCAAATAAGTTTTTTTTTAGTTGCTCTGAAGCCGAGTTAAGGCGGTTTTACCATTTGCTAAAAGTTATTGTATTTGTAAGGGCCAGTTAGCCTATACATATAACCACAGATAATAGAATAATATAACTGAAAAAAAATTCGTAAAAAAAGGGATTTTTTTACGACAGAGGAATAATAATATGTTTATTGACAATAAGTATTTTAAAATACTTTCAAAATGAAAGTTTATGAGCACATGTGCTCATAGTAGTAGTGTGTATATAGTTACTAATTATTTTGAAATCGGCTCCAAAACGAACGTCAACCATGGCCGTCATTATTATGACGTTGTGGCGGTTGCTGGTAATAAAACCACATAATTATATAAGTTTAAACTGGACTGTATTGAAATAATGCACAAATACAAAATTACATGTTACACTGGCAAGGAGTGAATTGTGACTGACTTAAGTCCGTTCACTTAAACGGAATGAAGTTGTTATGTATGTTTCATACAGACGTCAATCTCCTCTCTCCACACATAATCTCGTCACACCACAGATAACCTCGTCACGCTATAGACAATTACGACAAACACTGCAAATTTTTGTTTGAACTCACGTTACACGTAAAAAATACTGTTGTTTGGGGTTGAACTGCTGTGTTCTTATAGAATGTAACATTCCCAACATTTTTTCCCCCCATTTTTTTAACCCCTGCGCTGCTATTATTTTAAATACATCAATATTCATATTTTTGCTTACCATACCTATTTATAGAATTACCAACAGTAAGTACCGTATAGGACGATAAATGAGTATTAGCATACATACTCGTACTTGATTTCAGTTACACGTACATTACCCCATAGTCAACGTAAACGTTGGGCTTACAAAGGTGTGATATATCTAGTAAAAAAAGCCATTTCTTTTTTACTCAATATTGTTTTAACATTTCAACAGACAAAATCTGTTACACATTTCACCATCATCTAAAACGACAAATTAGAATTTTGATTTTGAACTGACCCTTAATTGCAATAACATTTATTTTGGCCCCGAATTATTTACATTAATTATTATAGATGCTCCTCTAAGCACTGCGTATCTGTAAGAGGAACTAAATGCAAGTAATAAAGCACAGGGGTCAGGGGTAGTGGCACAAGCAAGTGACTTGACATACCTGCGCGGCGGCGGGTTCAAGGCCGGCGGGGGCGGGGGCGGGGGCGGCGGGGGCGGGGGCGGGGGCTACGGCGCCCAGGGCGGGGGCGGACGGGGCCGAGCCCGCGGGAGCCGCGCCTCGCTCCATGCTGCCCGATCTTTAACATGTCCGAAAGTACCGGTGCATAATGTTAGTAGCATTTAAATCGCCAGTTCATTCACTCGTACAATTTAATTATGTGACTCACCGTGTGGGATAGTCGCCGGAATCGCCACTTTCGGCATCATCGTCACTGATATCATCTGCAAATGAAACAATGATAGACTTCAAAATAGGATTATATGAAGGTTACCTATCAGATAACAATAACATCCATAAAGGGAGGTGTGGTGTCTAACACTTCCTAAAAGTATTCGTTTTGATTAAATAAATGGGTGATTTGTATTGCTAGTGGTCGCTAGTTACCGGTGTCGTCATCGTCGATGTCGTAGAGCGACAGATCGTCAGGCGCGTCGTGTTCGTCGTGGTCGCCGTGCGCGTCGTGCGTGTCGTTCGTGTGGTGCGCGTCGTGGTCGTCGTGCGCGGCGCCGGCGGGCACGGCCCCGGCCCCGGCGGGCGCGGCCCCGGCCCCGGCGGGCGCGGCCCCGGCCCCGGCGTCCACGTCGACGTCGCTGCACAGAACAAGGGCGGTAGAGCGCGGCGCGGGCGCGGGCGTGGGCGGGGGCGGCGGCGGCGGCGGCACCGACCTGCGCGAGTAGAGCGCGTGGGGCGCGAGGTCCTGCGGGAACACGTCGGCGTGGTGCAGGATGATGCGCTTGACGAGCTCGTTGACGAGGTTCTGCGCCGCGACCTGGGCGCCGCCCTCGCCCCACGCGGCCAGCAGCGTGGGCCCCAGGCAGATGGCCAGGTTCCACGCGTCCATCATGTTGTACTCGCTATACTCCGTCAGGCTGGAACACCGACAGGCGCGTCAAACATGTCCGATTCAATTATAATTAACTAAAATCAGAAACTGCCAGTTGTAAAGGAAAATAAAATCACTAAGGATTGTTTGGCATAACTACTCCCCGACAAACATTTTCGTGGTTTTAACTTTATGCTATATGGAAATAAACCAAATAACAATCGTGACGTGAACTTGGCGGCAAAATGACCATTATAACAAGACGCCATCTATTGGTTAGAGTGCGTAACACTGCGCCACCCACTTAGATTGCAACCCAAACAAGATTCATAAAATATCAAAAACTAGCTTCTGCCCGCGGCTTCGCCCCCGTGGAATTCTGTCTGTCATCACCTCCCACGGGAATGGGATAAAAAGTATCCTATGTCCGTCTCCTGGTTCTAAGCTACCTCTCCACCAATTTTCAGCCAAATCGGTTCAGCCGTTCTTGAGTTATAAATGAAGTAACTAACACGACTTTCTTTTATATATATAGATAGATAAGAGATAATATAAGAAGAAGATGCAAGGTAACAGTATAGACTACGAGCGCCATCTATTATACGTCATGTGACAACATCTAAGATAACAACTACATATGAAAAAGTATCATGAAGCCCACTGTATAGTCATCGTAGCCCCGCAGTCCTCAGGAAAAGTCAAGCAGGAGGTTAAAGGATACGATAGCCCCGCAGTCGATCCCAAGAACCACAAATAAGTTGACCTAAGACTAGCCTTAGTACATTAAGGGCCACTTGCACCAACTTTTTAAATGTGTTTAAAATGCATTTAAACACAAAATTTGTATGAAAAGTTGTGTTTAAATACAATTTAAACGTATTTATGAAGTTGGTGCAAGTGGCCCTAAAGGTTTGATAAATGTATTGTATTGAAATAAACAATTTCCTAACTGTCATACATCGTTGGTTTCATTCACCAGCCACTATCATACAATTTTATACACCCAGCCAGTAGTTGATACCACAGCGTGATTTTCAAGGGATGAAGTTTCTCTGGAACCGTGCAATACGCGATGATCGTTGTTCCGGCGAGAAATCGTCGGAGGTGGAGGAGCTCTTCAATGACGCGACTTCAATTCTTAGCGTACAAGAATATTGAACAATAAGATGGCGACGGAATCGTGACCCGCGCATACGAGACGACGACGACACGGTGCCGCCGCCCGGCGGGCACTCGGGGCGAAAATGCACTCGCACATTCTATGGTAAGTAATTTCGTGATATGAACGAGTAGTTTTAAGGTGTGAGGATTAATGCGCGATGGCGACAGGCGTGATGATAAAATGTGATCGTGGTCTCCACCATACTAAACAATTCCTCACACCCATATCAATTTGTTAAAGTTATGTCCACCATCTTGGATTTCAAAATGTATGTGTATTTGGTATAACCGAGCCTTAACGAACCACTAGATTTGTTTAAGCTAGATTTATTTGTCGCAGCTATAACTAGGCCATCGGAACCGGTTTTTTCGGAATAGGGACCCTGAACTTACCGGTTCTGTAAATCGTAGAACCGGTCTTTTCGAATCTTTCATACAATACATATCAAGTTATTATCAATCATAATATTCTTTTCACTTGCCTCATCATCATAATGGCATAAAACTGATTCCACGAGTGTGGATTCAGCCACATTTGTAGAATCAGTTTCAACGTCACATAATACCTACCGATCGACAATGTATAATTTTTTTTTATAAAAGACATCTAACGTATCATTATTTCACTGTTAAGTTGATAAAGAACGTTGTAACTTTAATTTTAGAAAATAACGACTGTTAAGGGATTCGAAAACGGTAACGTCTAGTTGGCAACACTGGCAGACGCGCTGTCGCCATTTTGTTTAGTTCGACACAAACGTAGGTACGTCGTGAGTGGGTGTGTTGTTTTGTTGACACCGATTTGTTAAGTGAGTAACTTTAAATATTAATGCATATTGTGTTTATTATTTTTATCAATCAATTGAGAAACTTACTGTCATTGTGTTATATATGTGTGCGTGCCGCGGCTCCATCCCGGTGTATAACCTGTTCTTTTTGTATTCAATCAGTGTGTCATTAGCTAGCATGTTTAATGCTCGTACACCTTACATATCTAACAGTGGCGACGTAACGGATCAAATTTACGAGTGCGGAAATGTCATTTTTTGGTGTTTCTTTTGGATTCTTGTCAAATTTCGACCACTTTTCTCAAGAATGGACAAGTTACAAGTCTCGGCTACAACAATGGTATATTGCTAATGATATTACGAATGAGTCAGACAAGCCGAAGGTCAAACGAAGGGCAATTCTTATAAGTGCCCTCACCGGACCTACTTATATGCTAGCAAGGGATCTGGCGCTGCCAAAAAAGGTGGAGGAAACCGACTATGAAGAAATTTTGAGCCGAAGAGATTTGCTGAAAAGTCTGTTTTCTTTGCGGCGGTGCAGCGACCGCACGAGAGCAACACTCAATGTGCGGCCAGAATTAGGGGATTGGCAGCGCACTGTGTATTTAAGAACTGACTGGAGCTGTCTCCCGAGAACTTTAGCTTTACTCCTTAGTGTATTCACGTCTTTGTTTATTATTGTCCTGGGATAATTATGTATGTGTGCGTGCCGCGGCGGCGTCCCGGTGTATGACCTGTTATTTTTGTATTAAATCAGTGTGTCATTAGCTAGCGTGTTTAAAGCTCGTCCCTCCACCTTACATATCTATCACATTGCCATCAGTTAAGTAATAAGCTTTTACTTTTCCGGGGCAAACATATGAGACGGGATAGATAGATAGATAGAGAATAATAATTACATCGGACTTGGATGGATTGATAATGTTCGTTATAACTATTATGTATTTTTAGCATCCAATATGAAAATTGTGTGTAATTTGAGTTGTATATATAGTAGGTAATTTTTCACCTTTTTGTTTTTATCACAAGTAGAATTTTTCCTTCACTCAAAGAACTTTAGGTAATTTCCCAGTTTTGGCAGTTGGTAGAAAACGCAATGCGTGTTACATTAAACTACTTATTGTTTAGTAGGTAGGTGTACGAGCAAACCCGTACATATCGTTAGTTTTAGTTTTATGCTGACATCGACGCGCCGTAAAATGCATATAATTCATGTATCAACGAGTAGTTGCATTACGCGTTTCGGGCCATAATATCATACATCAAAACGTACATTTACATACACTTACAACACGCGTGTCGATCATTATCAATTTATTAATTATTCGGGTGTAAATCATTTGAACTATCAATATAATCATTTAAACTCTATCAGTTTTATCATTTAAATGTACCATACCCGTACAGTAGGTATGAACTAAATAAGCATAAAAAAAATATATCTTCGCTTGGGATTTAAAAGACCTAATTGTTGCTAAATAAAAATAATAAATTTATTCGGTTTTAAAACACCGAACAGTAATTTTGAGTATAATTATAAAAAAAAATGTGTTTTCCATTAAAATGTGTTTTATTAAGATCGTCTCCTTTATTCGTTTACATACATACATACATATTTTCACGCCTGTCTCCCATAGGGGTAGGCAGAGACTATAGATTTCCACTTGCTACGATCCTGGCATACTACTTTCGCTTCATCTACGTTCATTAACCTCCTCATGCATGAACGTCGGTTTAGGGTGCTCTTAACCTGTCCTTTTTTAAGAACGGCCGCAACTTGGTTGTCGTACGTTCGTCGAGGTCGGCCCCTTCCAACTCTTCCATCCATACTCATCATGTATACTCGTTTCGTCAATCTCCGTTCATCCATCCTCTGTACATGCCCAAACCACCTTAACATACCTTTCTCAATCTTTTTACTACACCTTCTTTCACACCACACCGCTCCCTTATCACGCTGTTTCTCACTCTATCTTTCAAAGTTACCCCACACATACTTCTCAACGCTCTCATCTCTACAGCATTTATTCTACTTTCATGTGTCTTCTGCCATACCAAACTTTCACTACCATACATTAGTGTCGGCGCCAATACCTTTATTCGTTTAGATAGTAGGAAATCTATATTAAAAAAAACCGGTTTCGGTTTGAGTTTGGAAGTGTAAGAACCGGTTCCCAAAATAGGGCCGGTTCTCTATTCCCTAGCTATAATTCTTGTGCATGAAGCTCGAGAGTGTTTATAGTCAAAGTTGTTATGGCTCGTGAGTTTTGAGTACTTAAAGCGTTGAACGCTCGAGTTTAAGGCTCTTGAGCGTCGTCTCGCGCGCTTATTATGACAAGAGTAGTGAACTTACTGTGCGAGGAAGGCGAACAGGTAGCGCAGCACGATGACGGCGGGGGCGGGCAGCGCGCCCAGCGTGTCGCGCATGCGCCGCACGAACTGCGCGTCGTCCGGCAGCGCCGCCACGCGCAGCAGCCGCTCCTGCAGCTGCGGCGGCAGCAGCGGCGGCCGCACCTGCGCGCACCGCACCACACGCACCACACACACTATACTCTCTATACGTCGGGCAGCGCCGCCACGCGCAGCAGCCGCTCCTGCAGCTGCGGCGGCAGCAGCGGCGGCCGCACCTGCGCGCACCGCACCACACGCACCACACACACTATACTCTCTATACGTCGGGCAGCGCCGCCACGCGCAGCAGCCGCTCCTGCAGCTGCGGCGGCAGCAGCGGCGGCCGCACCTGCGCGCACCGCACCACACGCACCACACACACTATACTCTCTATACGTCGGGCAGCGCCGCCACGCGCAGCAGCCGCTCCTGCAGCTGCGGCGGCAGCAGCGGCGGCCGCACCTGCGCGCACCGCACCACACGCACCACACACACTATACTCTCTATACGTCGGGCAGCGCCGCCACGCGCAGCAGCCGCTCCTGCAGCTGCGGCGGCAGCAGCGGCGGCCGCACCTGCGCGCACCGCACCACACGCACCACACACACTATACTCTCTATACGTCGGGCAGCGCCGCCACGCGCAGCAGCCGCTCCTGCAGCTGCGGCGGCAGCAGCGGCGGCCGCACCTGCGCGCACCGCACCACACGCACCACACACACTATACTCTCTATACGTCGGGCAGCGCCGCCACGCGCAGCAGCCGCTCCTGCAGCTGCGGCGGCAGCAGCGGCGGCCGCACCTGCGCGCACCGCACCACACGCACCACACACACTATACTCTCTATACGTCGGGCAGCGCCGCCACGCGCAGCAGCCGCTCCTGCAGCTGCGGCGGCAGCAGCGGCGGCCGCACCTGCGCGCACCGCACCACACGCACCACACACACTATACTCTCTATACGTCGGGCAGCGCCGCCACGCGCAGCAGCCGCTCCTGCAGCTGCGGCGGCAGCAGCGGCGGCCGCACCTGCGCGCACCGCACCACACGCACCACACACACTATACTCTCTATACGTCGGGCAGCGCCGCCACGCGCAGCAGCCGCTCCTGCAGCTGCGGCGGCAGCAGCGGCGGCCGCACCTGCGCGCACCGCACCACACGCACCACACACACTATACTCTCTATACGTCGGGCAGCGCCGCCACGCGCAGCAGCCGCTCCTGCAGCTGCGGCGGCAGCAGCGGCGGCCGCACCTGCGCGCACCGCACCACACGCACCACACACACTATACTCTCTATACGTCGGGCAGCGCCGCCACGCGCAGCAGCCGCTCCTGCAGCTGCGGCGGCAGCAGCGGCGGCCGCACCTGCGCGCACCGCACCACACGCACCACACACACTATACTCTCTATACGTCGGGCAGCGCCGCCACGCGCAGCAGCCGCTCCTGCAGCTGCGGCGGCAGCAGCGGCGGCCGCACCTGCGCGCACCGCACCACACGCACCACACACACTATACTCTCTATACGTCGGGCAGCGCCGCCACGCGCAGCAGCCGCTCCTGCAGCTGCGGCGGCAGCAGCGGCGGCCGCACCTGCGCGCACCGCACCACACGCACCACACACACTATACTCTCTATACGTCGGGCAGCGCCGCCACGCGCAGCAGCCGCTCCTGCAGCTGCGGCGGCAGCAGCGGCGGCCGCACCTGCGCGCACCGCACCACACGCACCACACACACTATACTCTCTATACCTGGCATACCTCTCTGCGCACCCAGTCTTGATAACTCAAAAGCACACGTAATAATGTGTTTACGAAAACGAGCATCTAAAACTCGGAAATATTTTGTTCTATTTGAATTTTTGTGTTTTTTTTTGTTCTGAGTTTTAGAGAACAGCAATATTTTTTTGATATAAACATAATGTATATTATTATATAATAATGTATCTGGTGATAAGTAGTTGAAGGAGTCGTCTAGTATTGTATAGATTACTTCTCTCAGGTAGAGTTTGAGCAGTCCGCAGACGGAGTTGATGTCGGAGGCGTCGCGCACGTTGGCCAGCGGGTCCTCGCCGCGCTCGAACGCCGCGCGCAGCGCCTGCATCTCCACCTGCGAGCCCGACACGCGGAATATGCCCTGGTGCCGCAGCCCTGCACAGGCACACACCGCGCACTGACACACTGACACACCGCTGCACACTGACGCGGCGGCACACCGGCGCACACCGGCGCACACTCACCGTACGTGGCCACGACGCGCACGCACGACGTCAGCACCACGGGCAGGCGCTGGTCCAGCGGCGCCGCGAACTGGCCGCGGCGCAGGCGGGCGGCGGCGCGGCGCGGCGGCGACGGCGGCGAGCCCCCCGCCCCCGCGCCCGGCCCCGCGCCCGCCCCCGCGCCCGCCCCCGCGCCCGCCCCCGCGCCCGCCAGCAGGCGCCCGCGCACGCCCGCGGCCTTGCTCTCCAGCCGCGCCAGCCGCCCCGCACATGACACGTACGAACGAAACTTCTGCACACATAAATAACATTTTTTATTGTATAACTTTAGTATGACAATCCGAAAGTACAGACTGGATCATTTACTAGCAAATAAATCATCAAAGCGCTGTGATGTTTCCATGTGCGCCATAGCGAAACAATAGTGATGGCACTCACCGCGAGGTAGTAGTCCTCCTGGTCCTCGGGCACGGGCGGCGCGGCGGGCGGCAGCGCGGCCGCGCCCGCTCCGCCCGCGCCGAACATGCCGCTCACATCCCACTGACTGTCGCTACCCTCCATCTGCCAAACAATGCCTCAAAGCTTATCACTAAATACATTAGGTTTTTTAAGTGATAGGCTGCAGTCTCTGTCGTACCAAATGCCGTAGATGACCGAATGGACACGTTAAACGACGGAGTATACGAGCTGAATATGGAAAAAATTACAATGAAAAAAGAATTAATAGCAGATTTATGACAGTGAAAGAAAGTGCAATACTGTGTGTTGTATGATGCATCAGATCCTACTAATATTATAAACATTCCTATTTCGTATAATTACGAGTATATTTAAAATAAATTAAGTCACTAAGATAAATAAGCATGGCTCAGTTGGCCCTCGAGAATGTTATGTTGAAATTTTTACCACGTTCCGTGACCGGTCACGTGTCGGTCGTCCGTCGTGACGTCACCACACGCAGTGTGACCGTATACCTACCTGCATAGGATCGGCGTGTGTTAGGTTAGATCCTGTCCTTGTATAGTATATTATAGTATAGTATAGTAGGTAGTGACCTGTCGGAGGAGCTCGGCCTCGGCGGCGTCGAGGGTCTTGGCGTTCTCGCGGCACTCGGCGCGCAGCTGTCGCGCGCCCGCCTCCAGCTGCGCCAGGCGCTGCGCCAGCTCCAGCTGCACGCGCGCGCCGGCCGCGTCGTGCGCGTCGGCCGCGTCGGCCAGCAGGTCGCGCGCGTGCTCGGGCAGCGCGGGCGCGGGCGCGCCGGCGCGCGGCAGCGGGCGCGGCAGGGCGAAGGCGGCGGCGTGCGCGTCCAGCAGGCGCTGGCGGTCGGCCGGCGCGTCCAGCGCGGCGGCGGCGGCGCGCAGGGCGGCGGCGCCGGCGCCGGCGGCCGCGCCCACCGCGCCCTCGCCCGCGCCCGCCGTGCTCACCGCGCGCCCCACCACCGCCTCGAACCCCACCTCCATGCACTGCAACCAACATTTTTATCAAACACTAAGGACCACTTGCACCCACTCTTTAAGTATGTTTAAATTGTATTTAAACACAATTTTTCATAGTAAATTTACGTTTAAATACAATTTAAATACATTTTAGAAGTTGGTGCAAGCGGCCCTAAATGATGATCTATTTAAACCTATAAGTATATGAAAATTTAATATTGTTCGTTAACAGGAGAAAATTCTACGCATTCGACAGTAACGATTATTATTTTTATCGCTCGCTAGTCGGTGCTGCGCTGTCCGATTGACCGTCCTCGCCGGCGAGACTCGTCGCAAAGACTCTTTATACTTCGACTTTTAGGGCCACTTGCACCAAATTCTATTTAAATCATTCTTTTATGCATTTAGTTAAATATTTTTAACTCCATAAACATAACACTTATAAGATCATCTTGCACCAAGTCTGTCATAAGTCAATTTAGTTAAATGAATTGAACATGTCGTTAAAACAGTTCTCTACGTTCCGTTTTTACATTACATCTACATTACATCATAGTAATGTGAAAAATCTATTAAAAAAATGATGTTATGAATAATATATATAAAATTAAATCAAATTTAATGATTATTACAATTATAATAATTTTAATTAATGATAAATCGATGATTTTTATTGAAAATAGTCTGCATGTAACGAAACTTACGCCATTATTTTGACTTTTCGTTGCCATGACAACCAATCCAAACAAAGTCATATTTATTTGTTGTGTTTTTATTTGATAAAATGAAAAAATAATCTTAAATAGGTGAATAATCTCTCATAGAAATTATTACAAGGCTTCTAGTAGTAGGTATTTTATCTTAAAATAAACTCCATTCGTCAGATGACAGTTCAATAAACGGCCATTCATATTTAAGTATGATTTAAATAGGGTCTTCAGCGTATTTAACTTTGACAGGACTTTCAACGTATTTAACACGGAAATTATTTTGGTGCAAGACGAATGTTTGACTTAAATCAAAAATCGTGTTTAAATACAATTTAAACGAATTTAAGAAGTTGGTGCAAGTGGCCCTTAATTGTATTCAGCAACTTGAAAGGTTACCAGTTTTTGACAAAAAAAAGATAGTGAGGTTATGTAAGAATGAACGAAATTGAATGAACTTATAATAATGTACTTACATGAACAAACTTTTTATTTATTTTTAACTAGCTTCTGCCCGCGGGTTCGCCCCCGTGGAATTCGGTCTGTCATCACATCCCACGGGAACGGGATAAAAAGTATCCTATGTCCGTCTCCTGGTTCTAAGCTACCTCTCCACCAATTTTCAGCCAAATCGGTTCAGCCGTTCTTGAGTTATAAATGGAGTAACTAACACGACTTTATTTTATATATATATAAGATAATATGTTTTCGAAACACAATATAAACTGTCACAAATTGTAGAATTTGTTTCTCATTAGTAAGGTAATCAAAATGTCGAAAATAACAAAAGTAAAATAAGTAAAATTACCAATTTTATTTTTGATTTATTTCTATTAATAAAAAAAAAGGAAATTGTTTTTATTAATTATTCTTATATTTCACATCTTATTTACGAATTAATATCTGATCCTATGCAGTATGTTGTACTATTTTTTTGTATCTGTACAGATACATAGACAAATACGACTGTCGGAGAACGCTTGCAGAATCAATGATAAGAAGATTTGCTAGTTATAAGATGACATGTTGTGTGTATAGTGTAGTGTAGTGTGGTGTGGTGATGTGTAGTGTTGTGTAGTGTTGTGTAGTGTTGTGTTGGTGGATGTGACCGCCCACCAGTATAATGTCGGCGATGTCGTCGAGGTAGTAGCGCTGCAGCGTGGCGTTGGCCGCCTCCAGGCTCAGCACGTAGTCAGCGCGCGCCCGCAACGCGCGCACGCGCGCCTCGCTGTGCCGCGTGCGCCTCTGGAAGCGACACAAAGCGACCCTGTACATACATGTACACACACGCACATCTTTTTAGGGTTCCATAGTCAAATGGCAAAAAACGGAACCCTTATAGATTCATCATGTCTGTCTGTCCGTCCGTATGTCACAGCCACTTTTTTTCCGAAACTATAAGAACTATACTTACTGTTGAAACTTGGTAAGTAGATGTATTCTGTGAACCGCATTAAGCTTTTCATACAAAAATAGAATAATAAAACCATAAATTTTGGGGGTTCCCCATACTTAGAACTGAAACTCAATCAATTCGTTTCATCAAACCCATATGTGTGGGCTATATATGGATAGCTCTTCAAAAATTATATTGAGGTTTCTAATATCATTGTTTTCTACACTGAACAGTTTGCGCGAGAGACACTTCCAAAGTGGTAAAATGTGCCCCTCCCCCCCCTCCTCTGTAACTTTTCAAATAAGAGAATGTTAAAACTAAAAAAATATATGATGTACATCCCCATGCAAACTTGAGTTTGCATGGGGGAGTCTTGGTTTGAGCGAGATCTAATAAGTAGTTTGTTTTTAATACGACATAAATCGTAAACGGCAACTTTTTTTTTATAAAGCTTACTAGCAATGTGTGTCACACATTACTAGTATTCTTGTTAACCCCTCGTGCTAAGCTAAATGCTTGTGTTACGAGTGGGTTCACGTCGGTAGTGCAATGGGTGGGTTTCGAACCGGCAACCACATGATCGCAAGTCCGACGCCCTAGCCATTAGGCTGCCGCCGCTTCAAGTAACACACAAGTAACAATTTACCTTAAAACATCGATCAAAGTTACAATGAAGTACAATAACTTTTATATTATGTTACTTGCTGCTACGGATAGATATACGCATATTCGGACAGCAACCGGGTGCATTCGCCTTTCATTTACATTTATCATCATAGCGTAGCTTTCAGTATCGTAATAAAGTGTTTTTAGCAAGTGAATAAATCGTTTTAACAGCCATCTTAACAGCAATCAGCAATTAGGTCGCGTACCGAACAGAACCCTTCATGGGCGAGTCCGACTTGCACTTGGCCGCTTTTTTGTAGTACGTATAACCACCGATCGTCTGCCACCCGAGGAGATGACAGGGTATTCCAGATTCGTACCGACCAAAAACACCTCAATGCCTCAGTTTAGCGAGGCAAGGGCAACAATCGGTTTTCTTTTGCAAGAACTTGTGGTTTGTCATCTGATATAGTGCTGGGCCTTAAGTGTGTTCACAAACTGCTGATTTCTTAAAACGGCGGCGCTTGACATCTGCGATAAGTTCCTTTACACGAGTCCCTATGCTTCTTTTTGTTTGGCCTATATATCAGACCGCAATCACAGTCAAGCTTGTATGCATATGAGGTGTATATAAGCATTGAAATTAAAAAGCATCCAAATTTTAATAGACAGGATGGCTGGGTATATTGGTACCTGCTGAAGCCTGAACCATATTATAGATTCTTTTAAATCTAAATCCAAGTCCACAACTGCAATACCCATGGATACGGTGAGCTCATTAAGGATGCATGAATCGAATAACGAATTTTTAAAATAAAAGTGAAATGTTAATGGAGGGAGCTGTCAATAAATACAACGACAAGACGCAGGACACCTCAGTCTGCCCGTGACTATGAACGCTGTAAAGGGTCCGAAACATCAGGATATGATATAACATAACATAACATAAACATAACATACCATCACGCCTGTATTCCCCGAAGGGTTAGGCAGAGGCGTACTAATGTACACCCACAGTTCGTCGGTATGTTTAGGTCCCATGTAATAGGGGGCGAGCCTATTGCCATTAACCGGGCACAAATACCTAACTCCGAGCTGCTACTGGGAATTTCATAGAAAAACCCAATAACACTTTTTAACTATTTTCGAACAGTTTGAATGAATTCAGACGATATGTTCTCATTTCTTGATTATTTCTGTTACAAAATGTTCATTTGTGTATTTGTATGACTCCATTCAACGCACTTAATATTGTACAATTTTAATTTTATTTCTATTCTTTTAATTTTAATTCCGATCAATGTAACATGTCCTAATTTATTTGTTATTTTTATAGTATTCATTTATAATTGCTTTTCTATTCCAATTTGATTGATGTTTCTAACTTCTGAATCATACTGTATTTTAATTTAATTTAATTTAACTACTTACTTGACATTTTAACTTTAATGTAAATCTTGTAAAATTGTTTTTTGAGTTTTTATTATTGATATTATACAAGTGCTGTGCACACCTGTAAGTGACGAATTCACCGCAAAACTGTTGTACTATAATATATATTTAATGTAATGATTAGTGAATAAGTCGTTGGTGTGTCAATAAAATAAATAAATAAAAATAAATAAACACTTTGCTCGACCTGGGAATCGAACCCAGGACCTCTAGCGTAGCAGTCGCGGTCATGACCACTTGGCTAATGCGGCAGTCAGTCAGGATATGATTTTTACAAATATAACGCGATGGAATCCGTAGTAAGTTGTTTTATTTCAATATTCGCCACATGTTACAAAACATAGAAAAATAGATAAGTATTCATGAGATATAAGCAAATGGACATAGGTCGTAAATATTCTCTTGTACATGACAACAGAGAGAAGTGCAAGTTGCAGCAATTGATTTTCGTTAGAGAATCGGTTACCTTATCGAGCTCCTTGTCGAGCGCCTTGAGTTTCTTGTGTCTCGGCGGGTCGGCAGCGACGACGCGCTGGCGCTGGTCGTACGCGTGGCGCAGCTTGAGCGCGGCGGCGCGCCAGGCGGCGGCCGCGGCGGCGTGCGCCTTGCCCGCGCCGCCCGCCTCCGCCAGCGCCGCGCCCACCTCCTCGTGCCGCTCCGCCACTGCGCACGGGGACTCGGTCACACTCGGGCACACTCGGGCACACTCGGGCACACTCCCCGTGACCTATGTCGGCACCTACCTATGTCGCGGCACTTGCGGTGCAGGCGCAGCGCGTCGTCGGCGGCGCGCTGCAGCCGCGCGGCCAGCGGCCCGCCGTACAGGTCGGCCAGCGCGGCGTGGTCGCGCGACAACGCCTTCGTGTTGTCCAGCGCTGCCTGCCAGCACGCGTACGCGCCTGTCAGCGACCACTGCTCGCGCCTGACAAGTCACAAACACAACAACTCTATGCGTAACCAGACATACGACCAACTAACGCCCCGTGTCTGTGAGTCGCAGTTAGAGGTTGCCCACGGTTATGCCCGCGCCCCCGAAGGACTATTACATTACATTTACGTGAATATAACATGTGCAACGAAATGAATACAATTTGTGCGCTATTTTCCATTTAAATAGGCAGTAGACACTAGTGTAGTGTGTGCGCTCACTTGTGCTTCTGGTCCTTATGTCGCTGGTACGCGGCGCGCGTCAGCTTGTCTAGCGCGCGCGCATACTCGTGCTCGACGTCGGCGCGGCGGCGGCAGTAGTCGTGCAGCTCGCCCGCCACGCCCGCCGTCGCCTCCGCGCGCGCCTCCAGCACGCGCGTCTGCTCCGACAGCTGCATGCGGATATCTGCAAAATGCGCACCCCAAGTTACGAACAAACGATTCTTGCTGGAGTAACGTTGTTGCAGCAGGAAATTCTAAACGAATGTTCAGAGAGATAAATATTGTGCATGGGAAGATAGCTTATATTTGTGCAAAAATGTGCGCATAAATAGACAAAAACAAAACATGTAAACAACGGCTGGTTATCCGACCAAATTCGAATGACAACAAACAAGTGACGGATTCGTACATAACGAGGACCTAACTTTACTCACAAAACGGTTGAAACGTGTTGTGTGCCAGAACGTGTTGTGTGAAGTGTGTAATTTATACTTCAGTGTACTCACTGAAGTATAAATTACTAGCTTCTGCCAGCGACTTCGTCCGCTTGGAATAGTTACTTGGTCTTAACGTGATGATATATAGCCTATAGCCTTCCTCAATAAATGGGCTATCTAACACTGAAATAATTTTTCAAATCGGACCAGTAGTTCCTGAGATTAGCGCGTTCAAGCTAACAAACAAACAAACTCTTCAGCTTTATATATTAAAGTATAGTAGATAGTAGATATCTAGAGTATAGATATAAAAAAATAAACTTGTTATTTTGGATTATATTCTACTAGTTGTTGCCGTAAAAACCTGAAGACGCAGAAATTATATTTTCGAAAATAATTTTTGCACAAATACCTATAAGCTCTCTGCCCACGCACAATATTTCTATCTATATCGTTTAGAATTTTCCTGTTGGAATAACGTTACTCCAGCAGGAATAGTTTTCCAGTTTTTTTAGCTAAACGCCATTTACAGTGCAATGAAAGATACACTTTCATTCATACTGAAATGATTCATTAAAAACATATTGAAAAAAAAAACAAAACTGCCTTCAAAATAAAAAATAAAATTGTTATGTGCGAAACAATTTCAAAAATCAGTGCCATTGATTTGGTTGGATCTTTTATTTTCGCCACCGATATTTTATTTAAACATTTTGAGTGACGAGTTAAATCAGACTTGGGTACCTCGACGACATTGTTATTATGTGTTATTACAATTTATTTCTAAACTCGTGATCATAATTATCTTCGCCAAATTTGATTGGGAAAACCTAGGGAGTATATTCTTCCCATACAAAAAATCCAAATCGGCTTACAAATGACCGTATAATCGCGTAAAGAAACATACAAAAAAAAAATAAACGAATTAAGAACTGATTTTCAATCGACTTCAAAAACGAGCATCGATTGTTACTGATGGGTGTAATGGCGTAATAGCGGGAAAACTCTATATCCGAGTTTCTTCAAGACTCGCGACGGTGAAACCGGGGCCGCAACTTTTACCTGCCAGTCTGCCACCTGCCCCCTGTACCTACTGGCGTTTTGTGATAGTGAGGTGACGAGTCACCGTCTGCCATCCCTAAAGATTATTTTTCGCAGATCAAAGGCAGACGCCGTTTTCTTCCGACAACAGAAGCTTTAGGGCCACCTAACACCCATAACCATAATCTAATTATTTGTATTTTCCTTATTTTATAATAGTCCCTCATCGGAATACTATGGCTACTTCATGTGTGCCCCATTCAAGCCACGCATAAAATTGGCTACATCTTCAACCCTGCTTCAGTCAAGACATGTAGGGACATCAAATAAAAAGCTGAAATAGATCAGTCAATTTTTGCCACGTTTCAAGTGCCACATAATTCTACAAGATGCAGATGCATACAAGTTTGACCGTGATTACGGTCTCTCATAGGGATAGAGAACACATCGCTGCCTGATATCAAGCATCATCAGTTTGTGAAAACACACTTGACAAAGCCCAGCATTATATCCGATTTGATAAACCACAAGTGTAACTATAAAGTTGACAAACACTATTCAAAAATTCCAATAGTATGTACAAGCGAATATTGCATAGGTACCTTAACTCTCTCGCTCAATCAAGTCACCTTTCTAACCATAGACACACACACAGGCATGTTTAATAAGCAAGCCGATTAACAAGCCAATATCCATTAACATTTATAAGCCATTTATAAGCGATTAATAAGCCATTAACAATTAACAAGCCAATTCTTAAACCTAATGCTAGAATTTAAATATACTCAACACATAAATAGTCCTACACGTACAACACAGACCTCATCTACATGTCTAGACTTAATTTTCACTAACTTTGATAATAGGAACATGCACACCAGTATAGAAGAATTTGGTTTCTCAGACCATATGGGAACTGTCCTACACATGAAAATACCTAAAATAATTAAACAAACATGGTATGTTAAAAAAAGACTGTATAACGATAGCAATATTCAACAATTTAAAACTGAATTAAAATTCATAAAATGGAGCAATATTATCTTTAAAAATAAAAATATAAACGAAAACTATAACGCTTTTAGTAATGCCTTAATAAATACACTTAACCTATGCATACCGGTACGTAAAATTAAACTTAAAAACAAATATAAAAAATACTGGCTAACTAAGGGCATAAAACAGTCATGCAAAAATAAAAGACTTTTAAAAATTCTAACATTAAAAAGTAAAAATCCTATTATTACCAAATACTACAAAAAATATGAAAAAATACTAAAAACAATAGTTAATACAGCTAAAAAATACATTATACGAATAAAATTAAAAAATCAAATAACAAAGTGAAAACTATGTGGAGTATAATAAACGAGCGTACTAATAAAAAATGTAAAAACGAAAAGTGCAACATCCAATTAAAAATAAATAATACTACAATCTCTGAGCCCACGCAAGTTGCAAACACTTTAAATAGCTTTTTCGCATCTATCGGGCAGGGGAGCTGCCATTTAGGAAATGATACACCTCGTGGTACAAATGTTATCACACCTACCGAAAATACCATGTTCCTTCGACCAGCAGACCCTCAAGAAGTATACAACCTGATTAAAAATTTAAAAAACAAAAAGAGCTACGGCATTGACGAACTACCACCATTTCTAATCAAACAGTGTGCAGACGTACTGACTCTTCCATTCTATCTGTTGATAAATCAATCCTTTGAAGAAGGAATATTCCCCGACATGTTGAAACAAGCTATTATCAAACCTATCCATAAAAAAAATTCAAAGACAGACCCTAATAACTACCGTCCTATAGCCCTCTTGTCAACAGCTTCAAAAATATTTGAAAAAGCCATGTGCGTACGAGTATATTCTTTCTGTGAGAAATATAAAATATTTGATGAAGCTCAAAATGGTTTTCGGAAAAGTCGGTCAACTACTCTAGCAGTATACAAATACATACAGGAAGCGCTTAATATTTTAAACAACAGGGAATACGCAATAGGTATACTGCTGGATATTCTATTAAATAAACTACATGGAATAGGTGTCAGAGGAAAAGCGCATGAATGGTTCGCATCTTATTTATTAAACCGAGAGCACACAGTAGAAATTGAATTTTTTAATAACAACACCATAGAAATCCAAAGTATACGTTCTGACAAGGAAGTTATCAACGCCTCCATCCCACAGGGTAGTGTCATCGGATGTCTACTATTCCTGCTGTATATTAATGACTTACCAAAACATACACACGGTCCCTGCGTTTTATTCGCGGACGACATCTCCCTATTAGTATCATGCCGGAACAATATAAATTTAAAGAACCAACTCGATACTCTCCTAAACAATATAAAATCCTGGATGAACCTACATAACTTAGAAATAAACTACTCCAAAACCAAATTGATAACTTTCCATCCGCCTCAAAAAGCGCCATTAAATCTAAATTTTGAGTTCCAAGATCAAAAGTTAGAAGTAGTTAGCAAATTTACCTTATTAGGCTTAAACATAGACACCCATATAAATTGGAAATCTCATATAAATAAAATTAAATCAAAATTAGCTAAGTTTTCATATGCTCTCCGCGAAGTAAAAAAATCCACAGATATCCAAACAGCACTCGTCACCTATTACGCCTATGCTTACGCTTGGCTTAGCTATGGTATTATCCTGTGGGGAAACAGTACAGAAGCGCCATCACTTTTAACTCTTCAAAAGAAACTTATACGAATACTTGTACACATAGAAGATACTGATAGCTGTAAGCCGCACTTTATAGAACACAAAATATTAACGATACCTAGTCTATACATTTTAGAAATATGTAAGTTTGTTAGAAGTCACCAAAATTTCTATACAACACGAGAAGACAAAAACCAGAGACTAAGACATAAAAATAGATTAAACCTACCAAGCTCCCATCTAAAAATGCATTCATCTAGTCCACATGTCATGTCGATAAAAATATATAATTATGCTACCCCCGCGAATAAAAAATGAAATTAAAGACAGTATTTTTATAAAAAAATTAAAACACATCCTAATAACTAAATGTTACTACCATATAAATGAATACCTAAATGATAAATGTATATGAAATATAATAAATTGAAATTTAAATAAATACTTGTAATAATATACCTAATAATAACATAAACACAAATACATAAATAATATACAAGCATGACATACATTTATAATAATATCTGGGACATTTAATTTATTTTCTTTTTACAAACTGATAATAATGATAATGACCATAATTACAATAACATATAATTAATAAAAATAAAATAACATATAATAAAATAATATAATTACATAATAGAATATCAAATAATAAAAATAATTATAGTAATATATCTAACTATAGTAAGCGCACCTTAATTACCTATAATAATATAATAGTCAATAAATATCAATTTATTATAAGTAAAATATGAAAATAATAAAATATGTAAAACTTCTTCCTCTCTCCTACATCTTGCCGTGCCGACAAGGCCCACACATGTTTCTTATATTATACCATTGTAACATCAATTTAACTTGTGGAGTGCAATAAATGTATTGAGTATTGAGTAATATAATGGTACCTAATATAATATATATATATAATAATAATAATAAAAATATATATATAATTTATTGAAATAATACCTACTTTTACAATTTTGATGTGCCCTATCTATCTTACCTCTCTATTTGTGTCGGGTTTTAAAAATGATAGAAAAGACTTCGATACAATTTTTTTACATATAAGTATTAGGTAGGAGATAGGTAGGTACCTACTTAAACAACAATAAATGACTACCTGGTAGGGTAGGTATATGGTAATCTCGGGTTGTCTCCAAAGGTCCACGAATCTATTGTTCTCGAAAAATGAAAATTCATACTTTACTTTCCCAACGAGTCCACAACATTTTAAAATTGTATAACATAATAATATTTTGTTTTCCTACTGGTCCATGTGAATGTTTGTACAGTTAGCAATAAAATGTTTAATTTTTCTATGAAATAAAAGACAATTATTAACTAAAAACTCTTATCACCTGAGCCCGCCAAATTAAAATTACAATTTGTTTTTCGCAATTTGTAGATCTATAACACATTCTAGATTCATAGCTGTCTTATCTTATCTTGTGTAGGGCCGAGGCAGCAAGGCCTCAGTGCACTTCGACCCAATGGGATCTTTTGTGTTTCCCCTAGATAACTTATTCCTCATCCCCTCCCAGTTCTACAAACAGCTCTTCCATGAGCTTTATAATGAGGCCTGGGGGAATGAGTCTGTAGTCCTCTGGTCTTGGATAACCCTGACCAAAGAGGCACATTCGCTTTCTAAAAATATAATTATAAAACTGCCTCATTAGCCAAGTGGTCCTGAGCGCGACTGCTATGCCCGGTTAATGGCAATAGGCTCGCCCCCTATTACATGGGACCTAAACATACCGGCGAACTGTGGGTGTACATTATTACGCCTCTGCCTAACCCTTCGGGGAATACAGGCGTGATGGTATGTTAATTATAAAATAATAAAAATATAATTTCTTTCATAGCTGTAGTAATTGCGCCATTGCGAATGGTTAATTGCCACAAATTTACACATTTCAAATATGTACCTATATGTATAGACGGGATTTTAAACTAAAGTAGCTTTTTCTCAATAAATAAAGGTATTTTTTTTGGACTGCGAGCAAACGAGCAGACGGATGGTAAGCGATCACCGCCGCCTATGGACACCCGCAACACCAGAGGAGTCACAAATGCGCTGCCGGCCTTTTAAAAGGGAGTACGCTCCTTTTCTTGAAAGATGAAGGTTATAAAAATCTGTCCATTTGAGAAAACATCGATCAATGTGTCAATCATTCAACATTTATCTATTTGATCTATGAACGCTCACTGAGCGTCTGTAGAGTATCCCCATATATATAGGTACAGTAGTAGTTGACTGTGGTATACCATTAAAGCTGATTACTTGTTAGGGATTTTAGTCTAGTTGGACTTTTCAAAAGTACCTTTTTTAATGGTCTAATTGAAATAAAACATTTTGATTTTTGACTTTTTTATTTTCTGACGTTCAAATACTTTATCTACTTGAGGTTTCCAATTGCAAATTCTATATATATAACTATCCCCAAAAATGTTATGTCATGAACTACATAACATAACATACCATCACGCCTGTATTCCCCGAAGGATTAGGCAGAGGCGTATTCATATTCATATTCATTTATTGCGTTCCATAATGTACAAAAATACCTATATATAAAACAGATGGTAGGCTTAAATCTAGGAATCAATTATGGACCCTGTTGGGCACAGCACAGCTTAGTAGGAGAGAGGGAGACGTGTCTATTTATTATATTTTCCAAGTTGAAGTCAATATTCTTTAATATTAAGTATACATTTTATTTATTATATTTACGTATTATTTACAATTTTAACTATAATATTTTATTGCACTATTTTTTTTTATCACAATGAGTAGGTTACATTTATTTTCTAACCACCTCTATTGAGTACATATATATTTTTTATTATGTCTCATTCATAATCTAATTAATGCAATTAGTGAGAATTTATTTATTTATGTGTTTTTCCCATTATAGCTAAATTCTGTTTTATTTTGTATTTAATTTTTGGTGTTAATGGTAATTTTTTTTTTTTTATCAATAATATAGTATGTTTATTTTTATTTTATTTGGTGTTTGTTTTTAATTTGATTTGTATAATAGAATATTTATTAAATATATAATTAATAATATTAAAGTATTTATTTTTAATTAAATTTAGTTATGTCTGTATTGTTAGCAAAATTATATCATATTATATTTTAATGGGTTATTATAGTTTATCGTCAAGGTATTATTTTATACTGTAGTAGGTTTTTCTTATTAGGAAGTGTTTTAATTTATTTACAAAGATATTAAACCTATTTTCATTTTTAATGTTGTTTGGTAGCTTATTGTATATTTTTATAGACATGACCAGTGGGCCTGAGGAGTGCATTTCTAGTCGAGATGTTGGTAGGTTTAATCTGTTTTTATGTCTAAGTATAATTTTGGTTTGTATGTGTTCGCGTTTGTTATGGAATTCAGGGTATTTACGGACAAATTTACATAGTTCTAGAATATAAATGCATGGTAGGGTTAAAATTTTTAGGTTTTGGAAATGCGGTTTACAAGAGTCAGTTTCCTCAATATTGACCAAAATACGTTTTTTTTTTTTGTAGGATAAAGAGAGTAGATGCGTCTGTACTATTTCCCCATAATATTACACCACTGATCCAAGAGTAGGCCGTATGCGTAATAGGTAATAAGTGCTGTTTGTTGGTCTGTGGTCTTTTACACTACTACTAATGTACACCCACAGTTCGCCGGTATGTTTAGGTCCCATGTAATAGGGGGCGAGCCTATTGCCATTAACCGGGCACAAATTCAAAACTCCGAGGTGCTACTGGGAATTTCATAGAAAAACTTTGCTCGACCTGGGAATCGAACCCAGGACCTCTAGCGTAGCAGTCGCGGTCAGGACCACTTGGCTATTGAGGCAGTGTCATGGACTACTTTTATTTTAATTCAAAAATCTTATGAATTTAGTTTTGTTTACATTTATTTTTAAATTATTTACATCTAACCAATCAATGAAATCTCTCAATGCTTAATTTGTAACAATTTGGTAATTTTTGATATCTTTATATTTAGTCAAAACAGTAGTAAGTATCGTCTGCAAACAATAATGTATATTGTTCATTTCATTTATTTAAAATTTTAAATTATGATCAATATAGGACCAAGGACATTCCCTTGTGGCACACCACAGGGGTTTTCAAAAAATGGTGACCTTTATGGTTCCTGGGTGTTTGTTTTGGAACACTCTTTTTTATATCCGTAGGTACATTGTTGCTCGGCCTCTCAAGTAACTTTTGAACGCGAGCTATATGCAATGCCTCTGATACCATATTGTTCCAGCTTAGTCAAAGTCAAAGCGTCTGGTGTATTTGACCAGAAGACGCAGGTTCGAATCCTGCCCGCAGTCCTATTTATATACTTACTGACTATACTTTGGATAAATCTCATGGACTCGTTGGGAATCTATAATAGGTAATTGAACATTTAAAACAATATTTTACTTTTTTCATGGATCTGTTGGGAAAACAAGAACAATAGAATCGTGGATAGAACCGTGGTGATTCCCTTTGGGAACAACCGGTAATCTCCATATCTATTTTAAAAAAAATCTTCACTATTTCAGATGAGCATAAACGTCATATGTATATACCTACTTACCTAAGTATTAGGTACTATAAAAGCTCGAGAAACCTACAATATACCTACCTACTACTTTTGGTTAAAAGTCCGTAATATTCTGCGATCATCGTTCATTTCGAACTTTTACCAGCATTCACTCGGTCAAATTAGCTCAATGTGATTTTAATTTAGCTATCTTATACAGGTTACCTATTCACAAAGAAATTGTCTTGAAAAGTTGCGAAAGATGTCTCGTCGCGTCCTAGTCCGAGATTCCGGGAGCACATAATAATGAATATACTTAATGATACAAGGCGAACAGCGAACAAGAACAACAAAAACAAAAAGCAAGCACGTGCACTCGTTACGCGTGTGTGTGTTGTGGTATATTGTAGTGTGTGTACACAGTGCGCAGTTGATGACGTTGCCTGTAGCGCAAGCGCGGTGCGGCAGCGGGGTTCAAGAGGGGAGAGCGCTACACTCACTTGGGGTCTTTTCAGTGACTAGGTACCTACTGACAGACTGATACACGCATGTTGCATTGGACTCATTCACTTCAAAACTTTAGGAAATGTCAGAACTTCTTTTGTCAGAACCAAGAAGCAATACAATGTGATATAAGCAGGTAGGTTGGTATTAGAGCGCTCGCGCACTTGTGATTTTTAGTCGGGCGATAGTTTGATCGTTCTGGGATTCACTATGGAGTTATATGGCAGTGCGCGCATTTGACGATTAGAATTAGACATGAAATACATACACGACTACTACAGCGACTAAACTATCGATAGAGTAAAAATCACAAGTGCGGTTAGCCCTTAGTATAGCAAACACGGTGAATACCGTTTCACGTAGGTAGGTACAAAAAAAAACATTTTTAATCCTCATTAGTCATTATATACCTACCAAGTACTTACCTACCTATTTCTCTTCTGAAAACTTATTAAGTCAGAATTGGCTAGTTATTGGCAGGTAGGTAGGTACTAGGTACCTGCCCCCAATGTCCATCGTGGCACCTGCTTGGTATATTATTCCCAGCTTAGATTTAACCACAAAAAATATAGGAAGCACAAACCATCACCGTGCACCTCGGTACACAGAGGGAGCTACCGAGTACGATCATCTCACGAGGCATCGGTTAGCGAACCGAACGGTCTGCCTTCTCACGCATCAGACAATGCTACGAACAACAATAACACAGTTTCACATGAACCGCGAAACACCGTCGCCGGCGAGCTTCCTCCGGTAAAAGTAATAATTTAAGTAGGTAGGTATCTTTATTTCTAGCAGGCACAGCTATTATTAGTTATTGGCATTTAACACGAATCGCTTTTGCGGCCATGAATACATTTTAACGGTGTCGTGCGAGCCGGCGGTGGCGGTGGCGGTCGTAGGTACCGGGGAATGCATTAGCGAGGTCGGGCGGACCCCAGTCGTGACGCGGCTGCACAATACAGTGGAACATGGCAGACGCTACTCGCGCCCGCCGGTGGTCGACTGCCGGCAGCCGGCCTCGGGCCCGGCCGGCGCGCAGCCTCCGCGGGATGCGCCCCGGACTGGGCCGCGCCGCCCGCACCCCGCCCCGCCGCGCGCCGCCGGCTTGCACCCTCCCAAGCTACGTCACACCGACGTGACCTCCGAACGGTTCACTTACACGAAGAGAAGAATGTAAATTTTAAAAGGATTCGTGGACCGGATTTAACGTCTCGGACATTCATTTCCTAAAAATTTCCTCGGTAGGTACTTACTATTTATCAGCATATTCTTATAGAATGCAACAAGTTCACAGATGTGCTACCATTCAGACTGAATAGGATTTCATGTGCCTATCAAAGTGTTGGAAAAAGGTGTCTTTTTGGCATCCAGTAGGTAATAATCATTGCGGCGGCGGTTGCACCATGCGCAGGGGGAGTAGGGCGAATGCGTCGGACGGGGAGGTGAGTTGCATAACTTGCATACTACCTATGCAACGACTGGAAAATCAAGTCTAGAAAGATATAGGTAATTCTGAGCTCAACTAGCGCTTAAAATGCTTTGTAGTCCTAAGTCAGTTCACTAACAATTCATCTGCAACTGCATTTTTGCAAATAAGTAACTAATCAAATATCTACAAAAGATACCAATGGCAAAACTGATAAATATCGCGGTAACAGACCCGTTTAACATTTTCATTTGTATAAATATACTAGCTTCTGCCCGCGGCTTCGCTCACTTGAAGCTAAAAACCAACAGTGATGATCTCTTAGGGTTAGAGACCCATACAAAGAAGAGATCATCACTGTTGGTTAGTACTACAATAAAGAGGTGAAGCTGTATCTCAGGTTCCGATTAATTATTTGAGATAAGAAGTATACCAGTTTTTAAGTTGGAGCACATACTTTCTAACAGTGATAACTAAATTAAAATTCACAGTTCTCGGTGCGAATTCACCCATTCCGAGACTATGTAGAATCCTGAATAGTTTCAGTGACTTATTGGATGTATGTACACTATGATAGTTTAAGTAAATTCCGTAAACCCATTGTTAATGTTAACTCGCAAAACCGTGAAGTATACCTATTAATTAATTTAAATTTTGTTTATTATTGGAATGATTATGTATTGATAATATTATTATAATCTTAATCTTAATTTTATTTCTTTTAGTTTTAATTTTTTCCAATTTTAATTTTAAGTAGGCCATATTGTTTTCTGCCGATAATTATCATTGTATAAAATCTCTTTCCCCGTTTGCCCGTATTAATTTGTGCATGCTGTGCATATAAGTAATTGTTGCACTTGCATATGTAAATTACTTGCTATTATATTGTTAATGTATCAGTGTAAACAATTGTTGGCTAACCTATTAAAAAAAACTATTCAGTAGTTTTTGCGCCAACCCGTAACAAACAGACAAGAATTTTAAAAATCACATTTTTGGGTTCGGAGACGTTTAAACGCCATAACCCATCTATATTTTTTTAATATCTTCAATGTACAGACACAGCTTTTTTACAATCCGGTTGTTTGTTGTTTACTATGTTCAAAATGAAAGAAAAACAATCACCGTGGAAATCAGGAAAAGGTGGTTGACATAGTTGCCAAGAGGAGCCAACTACCTATGTCAACAGAATAACTATTTACCAAAATAAAATTTATAATATGCAGGTTGATCCTGATTTATAAATTTAAAATAAAAAAATGACTTTTTTTAATAAGCAACTACTAAGTAATTTTCAAATTAACTTCCCCACTCGTATACTCAGAAAAAAAACTTAAATGCACTTTTTCATATATCCCTTATTCAAAATCGAACCTCGGATACTTTGCTGCTGTGCCAAGGCTTTGTAGGCAATACAAGAAGCTCTCTAAAGCTGGTGTGGCAGATATTAGTGACACCCTGCCTAAATACATAAATCATGTCAAAGAAGCATTTTCATGTTTATTAGGCATAAATGCACTACTTTACTTTTACTTTTATATATTACTAGCTTCTGCCCGCGACTTCGTCCGCGTAGCGTGATGATATATAGCCTATAGCCTTCCTCAATAAATGGGCTATCTAACACTGAAAGAATTTTTCAATTCGGACCAGTAGTTCCTGAGATTAGCGCGTTCAAGCAAACAAACAAACTCTTCAGCTTTATATATTAGTATAGATAGATAAGTACATATAAAATGCTTTGTCCTGAATGACTGACTCGTAGAGAACTGAAACTTGGAGGGTATTCTTTGTATGACGTAGTCATCCGATAAGAAAGGATTTTTCGAAATTCTACCCCTAAGGGGGTGAAAAACGGGGGCAGAGTTTGTATGGAACAACGTGATTCCTTGGTCCAATCTACTTCAAATTTTGCATAAACATTCTATAACAGAATTGATGGAAGACGGGATTCTTATTTTATTGAAACTCATCCCCTAACGGGGTTAAAAATGGGAAGTTATTTTGGGGTCGAAGTCGATATCAATACTCCTTAGTGATATCAATAAATTTAATGATAAAATACTCCGAAGTTGATATCAATACTCCTCCCTTGATTTAAATTACATTTTATTTTGACACATGTTTGAAAAGTCAATCTGATTTTATTAAAAAAACGTCTTAAGAGTATGTAACTTTGTGATAATACGTAGGTATTATTCATTGTAAGAATGCCTCAAAAAATTCGAAACTCTCCCAGTGCAGTAAAAATGCTAAAAGTATGAGATTAGTTCAATCACAAGAATTTGATGAAGATTGTGAGATGATACTACTTATTCTACGTCTAATAATGTGTATAGAGAAGCATTGATGAAAATAGAAATTTTAAAAATTTATGTAAACATGTTACTATTGCTACTAGTATCGTCAGCGGAAGAGTTACAAGACCATGGCAACTAGCAGATGAAGGGCATAATGTACTTACTTGTGTGTGATGTAAAGAGTCAGAGGTAGTTCATTGGTGTGTTCATTAGTGCGTGTCAAAAAGGCAAGGGTGCATGTCTACACTTATGTATGGAAGTCACTGTTGGGTGTGGCAGAATATGCATGAAAGTAGAATAAATGCGGTGGACATGCATTCCTTGCGAAGTATGTGCAGTGTTATTTGGAATTATAGATTGATGAACAGTATGATAAGACAACGCTACGGACTGAAGATGATGCAGTGACACGTATTAAAAAGAATATGCTGAGATGGTTTGGACATGTAAAGAATGAATAAAATACAGTTAACGAAAGGAATTTATAAGGCGAATGTCAGCGACAGCGTCGGAAGATGTCGGTCTAGAGTGCTACCCAAAGCAGCCTATATCGACCCCCAGGAGTTGACGACGACCTGCAAAGGGGTCTATGTCAGCGGGAAGAAAATTAAGCGTCCATGAGCGTATAAATTATATAGTCTACCAAAACCCGCACAATATGGCAAGCGGTCGACAAAATAAAAAAAGTTTGGAGACTTCTCTAGAAAGACTTACGCCGATCTTTGATATTACCTACTGGCGAGCTCCTTATGTATCAATATGAAAGAAGTATGTAAGAATCGTAGCAAGTGGCGGTCTACAGTGTGCCTACCCCTGTGGGAGACTGGAGCGAGTGTGTGTATGTATGTAACATATAAAATGATTTTTCTGCCACTTTCTTCTATGTATTTTCTTATAATTTAAAGTTAGACAAATATATAAGAACTTTTGCTATAAAATCCAAAAACTGAAACCCACGCGACCGGAGTCACGGTCAGTAAATAAGAAGTAATGTGTGCAATCGTTTCTGAAAATACCATGTACCCCTAAAGGATAAAGTCCACGCGGACGAAGTCGCGGGCAACAGCTAGTCATTCAATAAAATATATTATTTAAAAAAACATTTTTCTTTATATTATTGTTATCTTAAGAATACCTGTGTAAAGTGTTTTTAATCAAAAACCAACAGTTATGATATCTTCTTTGTATGGATCTGTATACATCAGAGAGGACAAGCTGTATCTCAAGATCCGTTCAATTAATTGAAGTACCTAAGAAGTTCACCAGTTTTTAAGTTGGAGTAATTATAACAGTGACAACAAAATTAAAATCCATTCAGTAATTTTTACGCCAACCCGTAACAAATAGTCTCTCATTTTTGGGCTCGGAGATCTTTACATACAGACTCTAAACCTTCAAAATATATTCAATGTACACTCAGACACAAGATTTTTACGATTTTATATAAAACAGAAGGTAGAGATAAAATTATGACAGTGTGCAATATTTTGATAGGTGGCGTAAGTGCAACAAGTGAAAGGTTTGTACATTTCTACAAAGGGTTCTATGTTTACTAGAGATACTGTACTGTAGCTCTCACGCTTACCGTACTGCATGAGAGCTACATTGTAAGGAGAGTGAGAATTAGGTGAATGAGGGGCAACACACTTTCAGGCAGGCCTCTCTTTTCCATTGGGCACTATGGACAAGTGCCCAGGGTTCTGCCAGGAGGCCCCCCAGTTCCTACTCCATTTATTTATTTTAAATAGTCCCCTGACATATCATATTCAACAGGTTAAAGACGGCCCTGCTTTAATGCGTGTGCTAACAAAATTGCACATTTACATAAGGAACCGGTGCGGAACACATCTGACATGTAACACTAGGCGTTGCAGCGCAGGCCGCCATACGTTTGGCCAAAGTCCACTGAAGCCGGCAGATGGCTGCGGCATAGGTCGCGGGGCGCCGCGAACCGGTCGCCTGCCACACCAACACCCACACCAACCACCGCTGCACCGCCACCAAACCCTATGCATCGTTACTACAATGCATGCCCAATTGCTGAGCCTGCATATATATAGAACACAGCTGATTGCATGAAATAGGTGCATAACTTAATATTTTCATAGAGAATAGGGATATTGTCTGTATTTAAATAAAAAAATAAATAGTAGATTGTTACACAGGGGTGGAAAGGAATCAATACCCATACGAGGTATTTAGACTATAGTCCGAGTAGAAATTGATGTCTTTCACCCGAGTTAAGCACTCTACTTTTCATTTCGAATATAAGGAAAGTAAAAAATAGTAGTGTTTTGTAAATATTTTTCGATTACTGTATTTCCCTCGTCTTTAACAAAATCTGGGGTCAACATGTCAGAATCACTTGAACTCATTTTTAATAAAGATTTCGATATAGCAAAAGTTAAGTTAGTATCCCGGCAAATTATATACATATTGTCATAGTCTATTTAAATTTTTAATTAGGGAACACACCGCGTCACTGCCTCAGCCGCACGCGTTTTTTTTTAATTCACACTGGCCGTTTATAAACACACAAGACCGCAGCATTTTTTTTTCTTAATTAAAATAGAATAGAGAGTGCATAGCATTGAAGTAAGACAAGCACGGAATCTAGATAAAAAAATGAACCTGAAACTGTCTTTGGTCTTGTTCTATCTTATGGCATGAAAAGGATGTAAGAATGATACAAACTATTCACTTTTTGTTTTACTTTTATTGGCATGTCATTAAATCAATTGTCAGTTGGTTATATTTAAATATAACCAACTGACAATTGAAAAAAATAATACGACTAAATTTGGTTGTATTACCCCAAAGTCTGCCCATTTCAGTGTTGCCAGGTGCATTGTAATTACAGTAAATTTACTGTATTGCAGAATTTAGGTATTGTATACTGTAGGTTATACAAAAATACAGTAAAAAACTAATGATTACCTAGATATTGTCAAATAGCTGCATATATTTCATTTTTGAAAAATAAAATGATACGACTGAACATAATAATAAAATGTATCCGACAAATAATAAAATCATCGTAATTCAAATATTTTACTACGAAGTTCCCATATAGCAAACACTGGACGAATGGAAAAAGAATATTTTACTGCTAGCGCCATTTCTTTATTTCCGAACTTCTGAAGTACTAGTATCTATGTTTTGTTCGATAACCCACCATTATAATAAACTATAAATCTTGCAACCTGTTACATGAGCGAGTACGAGCCACCAAAATGAGTCAAATATAACGAAAGTTAAAAAACTAAAATAATTACTATTTCACTTGGAAAATAGGCAATTTAGAATATTCGTCAAACCAACACATATAGTAGGTACACATTGTATAAGCGTAGCGTAACGGTTATTTATTTATTTAAAACTCTTAAACTATCATTACAGGTTATGACAATCACTACATTTATATTATGTAGTATATTTACACCTCATTGTTGACAATCTCATTAAAATTCCTTGTATTAAGGTTAAAATAATTATTTTTAGTTACTGTAATTTTGTACCATAGGTACTGTTATTTTTTATGCAAAACACTGTAACTTTTTAAATCTCACTTAACTGGCAACAATTGTCCGTTCATTCATTTGAAAATATTTGACTTGGTTGCATATTCATTGTTTACGTTTTAGTTGTCATCTCGTATGTGTTTTATGATATTGTGGTAATAATACTATTATGGATTTATAAAAAGTATTTGTATTATTCAAAATAGTCACTGTTGAGATCCTGTGGCATAATGTGTTGTGCGGTTGAGAGCTGAAAATCCCATTAAACAAGCAAACAAAATACGCAGGAACTATTGACCTTCCATCGGTAATTTTTCCTATATTGTTTGCTGAATATAAGTTATGAACCGAATTTAATACGTAACAAATGTTGCTGAATCACTTTCTAGCGAAAATCAGACGTAGAAATACGTTTTAGGGAATATTCGGAAAATGCATTGAGGTTATTGTAGTGACGTGAATATTATTGTCGATAATTTTACTTTAAAGATTTCCTAAAGGCAACATGAAAAGAATTACCTTAATAGATAAATCGCATAGCTAGAAAAAACGGGAGTCCAATTACTCATAGTCACATTTGCAAAAACAAACTATATGGAGACAACTTAGGGAAGATAATATTCCTGCATTACCTATTTATTATAGATAGAACAGGTGAAATGGTATGATAATCATCATATCAGCTAAAAAAATCCACTGCTAAAAAGGCATAGACTTCCACAAAGACCAATTATATACCGCCTTCAACCAACGACTCCCAACGACCTTTACTAGCATTATTGATATAATGTTGTGTGCTTGTAGGCAGAACATAAATGGATACTGTACTTATAAACAAATTATTTATCTAACCTAAGCTAACAAAAAGAAACTCCAAGAAGAATGGCGTGCAATGGAGGAGGCCTACAAACATCATTGGGAGAATAAAGATTGTGAAAGAACATGCTTACAAAATAAATTAATTGGAATTTGAAACTGGTGGCTTTATTTGTAAATTATACATTTCTTTACCTATCTTTTTATACCTATTTGCCTCATTTGCCCTGTGGTCTGAAGTGCGACTGTTACACTAGACGTCCTGGGTTCGATACCCAGGTCGAAGTGTGTAGGTTTTTCTACAGAATTCTCAGTAGTATCTTGGAGTCTGAATTTTGTGCCCGGTAAATGGTAACGGGCTCGCCTCGAAGTGAGACCTAAAACATTTACTGGCTAACTGTGGGTGCACATTAATCTCTGCCTAATCCTTCGGCAATACAGGCGTGATGGTATGTATAAATTTTCTCTTCTCCCAGTTTTTCAATCCTATTTTCATCCTTGTATTTTCGCATCTTGAATCATGTAAAAATATACCTAGTTTTATTTACATACCTTTCCATGGTACGGATAAATTCGAGGTTAGGTCTATACCCGTCCGTTTTTACCCTGCTTTTGTGTATCGATCCAAATTAAATTGTATAAGTACCTACATTATGAACTTACTATATACTTACACTATTTACATAAATTACATAAAATTAATATATATGTAAACTAAAACTAAAAAAACTGCGGCGCGGCTATGCGTCAAAGTATTCATCGGCATCGCTGTCGTCGGGTAACGTGCCCAGAAGGCTGGCAGCATTACCACGTTGAATGGCAATGTTTATACGCTCCCCTAGAAACAAACCAGCCCTCTGGTCACGCGAATTGTTGACTAGTCTCCTTGAAAGTTCTTTATAAAGGAGACGAGCACTCGGACCCCACGACCCGAGCGTTTCGACCCCAAACGGCTCAAAAATATAGTTACCAGCAGCAGCGCCAGCGCAGCCAGCTGAGCTTGAAAGATGTGATGGCGCAAGGGTATCAACACAGGTTGCGTCCCATACCAAAGGCATAAGAACTAACTTAAAAATAAGGATACATATTTTATATTATCGAGGTCTGTTATCGATAAATTTTATCGACGTTGAAATAAATAGCTTAACATCACTGGTCCGAATTACAGTATGCGCCAACCTACGTAACTTCGAAATGATTTTATTTATATGTCCTTTTCTTTCATAGTAAGTGGGTCCATAAGTCGAAGTGAAATAAATATATTGAGTTCAGTTGCAATTTTATGGCTTTCTCTATGTCATAATTATTACTCTATGGTGCATAGGTACCTTCTAGGCAAGCGCGCTTCATCGTAGACCACTTCGGTGCTTAACATCAGGCAAGTTGTGGTCAAGCGTAAGCCTATCAGTGATAAAAAATAAAAATAAAAGATTTTTTACAGCTGATTGCCTAACCTAATATTGTTCTATTTTTTAAATTATTTTCCACCCTAGGGAGGAAAGCATTTACTATGAGTTATTCCCGCCCAAGGGTGGGAAGTAGCATTTTCCACCCGCTATTCAGATCAAATAAACACTACTTTCAGAGTATGAGAAATGAAAAATAATTTTGATGCAAAGTGGTAAGTAGTTTCTAAAATAGAAACTCTAAAAATGAAAATTTCATTAATATTTATTACTAGCTTCTGCCCGCGGCTTCGCTCACTTGAAGGTATATCAGGAGTAAAAAACCCGACTGCATAAAAACACTTTAAAAAAAACTAAAAAGACAAAAACAAGTCTAGTAGTCCAGACCTATGTAAAGTAATATTGAATAACTACACCATTTAAATGTTTTCATGATCGATAAATATATAAAATAATAAATTATAATGTAGAATAAAGTCAATCTTGCAGTTGGGACCCATTACTGGGAATTTTAGAGACGGTCACGATTTTGAATGGGTGTAGTTATTCAATATTACTTTACATAGGTCTGGACTACTAGACTTGTTTTTGTCTTTTTAGTGTTTTTTAAAGTGTTTTTATGCAGTCGGGTTTTTTAGTTATATTAATTACGTAACTTGTTTCCGGATTTTTAGTGCAAAACTACGAAAAATCTGCAGTAATGTAATGCTTTCGCTAATTGTTACCGAAAATTTTAGAATACATGATACGGAATGCTCAAAACATATTTTTCAGCCCACGCATTAAAGCGCATAAAATCCGCCATTTTGATTTTTTTTTCAGTGACACTCGTGCCATCAAGACAAATCTAATGAGGTATCATTTATCTAAATCGGTTGCACCGTTGAATAGTTACGAGCGGACATAGGAACGGACATACATACATACATACATACACGTCAAACACATAACCCTCCTCCTTCGGCAGTCGGGTAAAAATGAAAAACCAACATTGATTACGTCTTCTTTTTTTCCTCTATACATTGCCCTCTATACATCAGGGAGGTCAAGCTGTATCTCAGGATTCATTTAATTAATTGAGATAAGAAGCACCAATTTTTAAGTTGGAGCATAATTATACTTAAAATTAAAATCTATTCAGTAATTTTGCTCCAACCCGTAACAAACAGACAAGAATTTTAATAATCACTTTTTCGGATTCGGAGATTTTTATTTACCATAACCCACGTGTTTTTTTTAAATATCTTCAATGTACAGACAGCTTTTTTACAATTTTATAATAGTAGAGAAGAGAAAAGAAAAGAGAAATAAAATAAAGTGTAATTAAATCAATCTGTGGTCACGTGATAGCAAACTTGGCTAGCATAGCTAGATAGCAAAAATTTTGTTAATATGTATTCCTACATATGTATATATACCGTGTATACATCCAAATGCTCTTAGTAAAAAGCGGTTATTTTAATATTACAAACAGACACTCGAATTGTATTTATTTGTATAGAAGAAAAATAGTACTCTGATTTTCTGAGAATTGGCTATTTTACGGCGATATTACATAAATTTGTTGCCAAACATGTAATTTTCATTGAAATAAAACTATTTTTTACGGATTTTATCGCGTTGTATTAATTTTATTTAAATGTATAAAATCCGTAAAAAATAGTTTTATTTCAATGTCTAATATTCGCGTAAGTGTCAGAAACCAGTATGTAATTTTCATCTTTGATAATGAACTTCTAACAAAAAGTCGTTGTCTTGTGGGACCGCTAAGTGGTAGAAAATCGGTCTTGATTCATTTTGCTAAGGATAGCTGTTACTTATTAACGCAGTGTTTTAATATTTACACCATTTTATCGTTCAGCAATTTTACTATTTTATACTTTGCGGTCCCCCGATATAACGACGCTTGGATTTAAGGGTATTACATTGCCCAATGACCTTGACGATTTGGTCTTTGTGCTAGTATTTGTTAGTACGGCGCCACCTATCGACATTTGATCGTACACAATAGAAGGAACTGAAAGATTAGGCAAGAATACAGATGTGTCGCAGTATTGTCATCGTATTTGCCTATTTCACTTCTTCTCTGAGAGACTGATGTATGACATTTTGTTCTTGCAGATAAAAGTTTTGTACGAGTTGCCTACATCTAGGTATTATTTATACATATATATAAAAATTAATCCCTATTTTTTTATACTATCCCTTTTGTATATTATTATTTTTTCTGCTCGTTTGCCCGCTAGGGAGCAGAAAAAATAAAATAATATAATATATGATGGTAAGCAAATTTCCCTTGGTCACGGCATCACACGTGAACGGCCCAATTTGGATAGGGTAAACATACCGGTTTACCGGCCACTACCCCTTTTTGGCCACTTCGCACGTTATTTTGAATAATAACTTCACGTTTCGTAATCCATTCGCCATTTCAAAATTTGGTGTGTGGATGCGTGTCAAATTAAGCGAAAAAAATAGTACGTGGTTTCATTTTCAAAGGTATGTTTTCAAGTGTTACTGTTCGTTTATTGGTGATTGACTTGGTTTGTGTGTATTTAGCATGTTTAATTTCAATATTCAACTACCCAAACTCATAAAACTTTCCATAATTTGTGATATTTTTGGTGGTCGGACAATACGTTAACGATTAATTTCAAAATCTACTTTCCGACCAGGTGGCCCCAAAACTGGTTTATTCATGTCATATCTCTTTGCCTTTTTTGCGGAAACCTAAATTCATCAATATAGATTCCATTATATTTGTGAACAGCTAGAATGTTGTGAATTTACAACTAGACTACACTAACTACCGGCCGCCACTATTCCTCATATTTTCAAAGATATGACCCTAAAAATACCGAACGTTTAGCGGCAGATAATTAGTCAAAAATAAACTCTGTCCCGGCCATTAGTTATTTAAGGTCGATAATTAGTAAAAATAAGACCTGTTTCCGGCCGTTTGAAACAAAGGGGGGTTGAAACAAATGAATGGTTGTAAACCATTCATTTGTTTTATTTATGGCATTGGTACCTATTTTAGTTCGTCAGTCTTGGTTTAACTGGGCATGAGAGTAAAAATATACCGCTTATTGTGAATTTAATGTTTTACTTTCATACTGTTATAAACCCTATAAGTTATACAATAAAAGTCGTTTTTCTACCATGAAGTAGGTAGGCCGATAGCTAGTGCCCTGGTGGACGACAACTGAGTGAAAAGGCCGATAGCAGGTATATTTGCAATTTTTTCGAATCATATATTTTAAAAAATTATGTATAACTGATAGGACTATAAAAGTTAGATTTTATTTAAACTAGAAGTATTATAGGAAGAGATATATTTTTTTTTAGTCTTGTGGTATGGCATTATGATCAAAATGAACTCTGAAGTCAACAAATCGCCTAAACGGCCGATAACCGGTATATTTACCCTAATTCTTTTTTGTTGAGTTTGTGATTGTAAGGAAAAGGTTTTTATTAATTATACTGAATTCAATAGATATTCATAGGACATGAGAACGTCAGTCGGGTCGGCTAGTCTATTGTAAGAAACGGAAATAGCTAGGATGAACTGGCTTTCAAAATTCATCTAGTTGAGGACGGTTGCTACTACATGATACATTCTGAGGGTCTGATGAAGATCAGATAAGTGCTTATAGGTTCTCAGAAACGGAAATAGCTAGGATGAACTGGCTTTCAACATTCATCTAATTGAGGACGGGTGCTACTACATGATACATTCGAAGGGTCTGATGATGATCAGGTAAGTGCTTATAGGTTCTCAGAAACGGAAATAGCTAGGATGAACTGGCTTTCAACATTCATCTAATTGAGGACGGGTGCTACTACATGATACATTCTGAGGGTCTGATGACGATCAGATAAGTGATTATATATGGTATGATATGGTAAAGTTTAATGCTGAGAGATTTGAATCCTTAACAAACAATCTCTCGTGCAACTGTGATCACTCTGTTCCGCCTCCTGAGCTCCGGCATGTATCTTCATTACCCAAGCTAGCTCAACCTTTGTCTGCCTGTGAACACATCCAGCCAAACTATAAATGTTTAGTCTATTCTGATAAGATAGGAATTGGTTTCGGATCCATACTTCAAAATAATATGAGTCATAGTGTAACTAACAACTGTCATCACAATCTGCATTTTAATCTTATTGTCGACAAGATTGTAAATTCCAATTTAAATAGTCAATCACACATTGTTTTACTTATAGGAAATAGTATTGGGGTTAAAAAAATAGATATTGTTAATGGGATCTCTGCCTTACTAAATTTGAATGTCGGAAAAATTATGATTTGTGCTCTGCCTTACTCCCATTTGTTATCTGATAAAGAAAATGACTATGTTCATAAATTAAACAATATTATTTATATGTTGACATGTCGTCATGGTGATAAATTATTATATTTTGACACAAACAAGTTTGTTAGTGGCTTTCAATTGACTGGTGAAGCTATGTTTCTTCCCAAAAGATGTAAACACGTGATGGCTTCTTTGATAGCCTACAATATTCAATCTGTGATAGAAAATATACCAAAGAATAGGTTAGTTAGTTTTAGTGACGAATCAGTATTATCTAGCCTCACTAATAATACTGTGATAGATTGTTTAAACTTTCCCAACCAACAATCTGTGATTTTTAGTGACAAATCAGTATTATCTAGCCTCACTAATAATGCTGTGATAGATTGTTTAAACTTTCCCAACCGACAATAGAGAGGCATAACGATAGCATTCTTCTTTACCACCAGAACATAAATCGCTTCTCTGGCAAAATTTTAGATGTAGAACTTTTAGTAGATAAATATTGCATTGACATCTTATGTTTTTGTGAAACATGGTTAAAACCTGAGACAATGCAATTTAATGTAACTAACTTCACAGTTGCCAGTGCGTACAACAGAATAACAGCCGCGGGTGGCGGAACATTAATTCTATGTAACAATAATCTTAAATTCAAAGAACGAAAAGACATCACCTCGTGCTCTGTTGATCGCTTATGTGAGGTAGCATGTGCTGAAGTAGAAAACTATATTATCATATGCGTGTATAGGCCACCATCTTCAAGTTTTCCAACATTTTTGATAGTAATGGAAGATGTTCTTAGAAAAGTATTTAAATGCAAGAAACACATATTTGTTTGTGGTGATATAAACATTGATATTTTAATAGAATCCCCTGAAAAACGTAAATTTCTAGCATTATTTAATTCTTTTAATTTGGAACCAATTTTTAATGAACCTACTAGGATTACTGCTACTTCCAATACTTGTATTGATAATATTTTTTCAAATTGTGCAGTTCAAGGCTCTTCAATAGTTAGCGGTGTTAGATCGGATCACATGGGACAACTGATCTCTATAGAGACTAACAAAAGGCCACCTATTAATAAAAACATATTGGTTAGATCTCTGAAAGAAAATAAATTACGTTCGTTCTACGAGCTAATTACAATGCAATTGTGTAACACTAATTTTATTTCTAATGACCCCAACATAAATTTCAATAAGCTATTCAATATAATATGTAAATCATTTAATAAGTCATGCCCTCTTCGAAGAGTTACCCAGCGTAAAAAATGTAAATTTAATGAATGGGCCACAAACGGCATTAGGAAAAGTAGAGATGTTCTTTACAAACTGTACTATGAAAAATCATTAACCTCTGACAAAGGTTTTCATAATTATGTACGACAATATTCTAAGTATTTTAAAAAAGTATGCATTCTAGCGAAATCGAAACTCATTAGCAGTCAAATTAACAAATCCGATAATAAAATTAAAACAGTGTGGAGGATAATAAATGCGGAAACTAATAAAAACCGAAAACAGGACACAGATCTGAGTTTAAAAGTAAACAATAAAATAATCTCAGACCACGCGGAAGTTGCAAAAGCTTTTGAAAAATACTTTACTAATGTCCCGATCGAGGTCACGAAATGTTTAGATTCGTCCCCTTTAGTAGCAGAATCTCTAGCAAAGAATTTTTTCAAAAGAGACATACCAAACTTTGAGTTTAGCCAAGTATCTCCGCCTATGGTTATAAAAGCGTTTAAAAGTTTAAATATTAAAAATACTGAAGATTTATGGGGCATATCTGTTAAAGCACTAAATTCAATAATTGACAATATCGCTCCAATCCTTACAAATATATTTAATCTTTGTATTAAGACAGGAACCTTTCCAGACTTAATGAAACATAGTAAAGTTATTCCTATCTTCAAATCAGGCTGTAAAGCGAATCCCAGTAATTATAGGCCCATTTCTGTTCTCCCTGCCTTAAGTAAAATATTTGAAAAGCTTATGCTTAATAAAATGATAGCACACTTTCACAAAAACAAGATCTTACATGATCAGCAATTTGGCTTCACGAAAGGCAGGTCAACGTCTGATGCTGGTACAAAGCTAGTCTCTCACATTTTAGAGGCTTGGGAGGGTTCACAGGATGCTATAGGTATCTTCTGTGATCTTTCCAAAGCTTTCGATTGCGTTGATCACGATACGCTTATCCGTAAATTGAACTACTACGGTATAAGAGGGCTATCTTTGGAGCTTGTGTCTTCCTATCTTTCTAAGAGGCTGCAAAAAGTGGGCATAAATGGAGTCACATCTCCCGGGTCTGCAGTTAGAATTGGTGTTCCACAGGGTTCTATTTTAGGCCCTTTTCTTTTCTTAGCGTACATTAATGACCTTCCCTATATGATGTCTGAGATATCGAATATAGTATTATTTGCTGACGATACCTCACTTATATTTAAAATCGATCGAAATGATAGCAATCTCTATAATGTAAATGAGAGTCTAAAATCCTTATCCAAATGGTTTGCTGCTAATAACCTACTACTTAATGCTAGCAAAACTAAATGTCTTAAATTTTCGTTACCAAATGTACCACAAATTGAACCTAATCTAATTCTTGAAGGCAGCAAACTCGACCTAGTTAATGAAACTGTTTTCTTAGGTGTTACGGTTGATTGTAAGTTGCAGTGGGGTGCGCACATATCGGCCCTGTCTAGCAGGTTAAGTTCCGCTGCATACGCAGTGAGAAAAATTAGGCAGATCACTGATGTAGCTACAGCCAGACTCGTGTACTTTGCCTACTTTCACAGCATTATGTCGTACGGTATTCTGCTATGGGGATCAGCTGCAGACGTAGATTCCATATTTATCTTACAGAAAAGGGCCATCCGCGCAATCTACGATATGGGCCCTCGCGATTCCCTAAGAGAAGTGTTTAAGAACATCAATATACTTACGATGCCGTCACTCTACATCCTTGAAAACATAATGTATGTGCGCAAAAACCTGCAGAAGTTCAGTGTCAATAGTGACTTTCACAACCTTAATACTAGGAATAAACATAAAATAGTGGTACCTAAATTTAGACTAACTAAAACAAATAAATCATTTCTAGGAAATTGTGTGCGTTTCTATAATAAACTCCCAAAATGTGTCACCGATCTCACTGGCAAGAAATTTAAAAGACACGTCAAATCTGTTCTTCTTAAGAAAGCCTATTACAAAACCAAGGACTATGTTAACGATAAGAATGTGTGGTTGTTAGATACGGATGCATTTGCGGCCTCCCTGGCAAAATGAAACTGTTGATTATTAGAGACTAATATAAGCTTATTAATTTTCATGTTGGTCAGTTAGTAGCTATAGTAGGAACCTTATAAGTAGATGGACATAGCTTTAACAGATTCCATATTATTTACATATCGAGATGCCTTCATATGGAAAGTATTGTTTACCACAACAGAAACTGTAAATGTGTGTACGTTGTGGCTTGTCTAAGTAGACACCTAGTTTTATTTGTCGCTTTGATGGTGTGCGTTACCACATAGTTTTTTATTTAGAAATGACATCGGATTCTCAAATAACGTGAATCTTCGTTTAATATAGTCGACCTCGGTCAAACTTGGACATCCTTCAACGTCCTCACATCTTGTTATCGCAATATTGTACCAGTGAAGTTTGTAATTCATTTATTTTAAAAGAGTGTCCATGGAGTTTCTTGCCGGATTCTTCTCCATAGGATCGACCTTTTGGAACCGTGCAACTAGAATCACAACGTTTCATAAACGCTTGTAAAAGCTTATTTGAAATAAAAACATTTGAACTTGAACTTGAAATTATAGGTTCTCAGAAACGGAAATAGCTAGGATGAACTGGCTTTCAACATTCATCTAATTGAGGACGGGTGCTACTACATGATACATTCTGAGGGTCTGATGAAGATCAGATAAGTGCTTATAGGTTCTCAGAAACGGAAATAGCTAGGATGAACTGGCTTTCAACATTCATCTAATTGAGGACGGGTGCTACTACATGATACATTCCAAGGGTCTGATGATGATCAGGTAAGTGCTTATAGGTTCTCAGAAACGAAAATACCTAGGAGAACTGGCATTCAACATTCATCTAATTGAGTATAAGCTACTACATGATATAATATTCTGAAGGTATAATGATTAAACATTGTTTCATTTAATTACTATGCCTATACCTATTCATTTATCTTCTTCAGCAGCTTCATTTCTAGATTTGCTAAGTGCTTTATCCCAGGTGTTAGACCCACCATCAGGAGCTGAAACCATCATTGTCACCTTGGTCTCCATGAGCCCTTTGAAATGAGTCCAAACACGATGATTCTTCAAAGTGCCGTCACCGAGATCCTATACCCAACTTCGAAATCCACCATCAGGTAGCTGAAACCATCATTGTCACCTTGGTCTCCATGACCTATTTGAAATGAGTCCAAACACGATGATTCTTCAAAGTGCCGTCACTGAGATCCTATACCTACCCAACTTCGAAGTCCACCATCAGGAAGCTGAAACCATCACTGTCACCATGGTTTACATGAGCCCTTTGAAATGAGTCCAAACTCAATGATTCTACGAAGTGCCGTCACTGAGATCCTATACTCACCTTCGAAGTCCACCATCAGGAAGCTGAAACCATCACTGTCACCATGGTTTACATGAGCCCTTTGAAATGAGTCCAAACTCGATGATTCTACGAAGTGCCGCCACTGAGATCCTATACCCACCTTCGGGCTCCATCATCAGGAAGCTGAAACCATCACAGTCACCTAGGTCTTCATGAGCACTTTCAAATGAGCCCAAACATGATGATTCTACGTAGTGCCATCACTAAGATCCTAAACCCACCTTCAAAGTCCACCATCAGGAGGGTGAAATGAACACAATATTGCTGTCGCCCATTTCCTACCTCCGTCAAAAGAAAGAATTCTCAAGATAAATAAATATAAATAAATATTCTGGGACATTTTTACACAGCACCATCTAGTCCCAAACTAAGCAGAGCTTGTACTATGGGTACTAGACAATGGATATAATACCTACTTAGATACTTTTCTTTGTAAATACATACTTAAAATACATAAGGAACACTCAGACGAACACAAACACTTATATTCATCACATAAATTTTTGTGTCCTGTGGGAATCGAACCCACGACCTCATGATCAGCAGTCCGGTACTCGAACCACTAAACCACAGAGGTCGTCATACCTAGCTAAAAGCGATAAAACAATAAACGACATAGAAGATAGGTAGGTCGGTACATACATACATACATACTACTTATGTATGTAAATGTTAGGTACATTTATGTAGTTAGCACGGAGGAGAGAATTTGACTTATAATTTTGGAGAACTCGGCCACGCTTCACGTTACTTTTATTTTTATATTTAGGCATAGTCAGGCTTTTTACTCTATGATAGTATTCAAAACAAAAAACAAAGTTACAAACTACTTTAAATATATTTACAAACTTAATTTCTACGTAATATTTATATTTGTTCTATTTACAATATAGTTTAATTCAAAAATCATTCAAAGTTGCTAACTTTTGGAATTTATTAGCAAAAAATAACGCATGTACAGCCCACCCGTCACAACAGTCGTCAAGACACTGATTCATCGCGTCTTGGGTATGCATCACGGGCATTGCGGGGGTGCTTCAAGCGGGGTGCTAGTGAAATATCGGTTTTTCTTTGTTATTTCAAAATATTCAAAGAAATAAGAAAATATAAACAATACAAATTGTTAAATACGTCAATACAATTTTTTTGGTATAAAATTCATGCCTAAATATTAAGCCGTTACAGAGAGAAAATGCAATTTAGGTTCAAAAAAGCCTATTTTCCATAATTAATTTTAAAAATTTGGGCAAATATATACGAAAAGTAATCAATATAAATTGTTTGTGATGACCTTAAGTATAATATATATTTTTTATGTAGCAAATGCACATAAGGATACATCTAGAAACTTCTTTAAACCTAGCGTGTTTTTGGGATTTGAGCGATGTAATCCCCTTAAATCTCTCTCTCTCTTTTGGTCGGTCCCTCATGTCTGAGGATTGTGGTCAGTGTCAGAGTTGCATTTGGAGCGGATGATCTGCCTCTACCGGTTTCTATCCAGCGCGTCTCTTACGACTGTGTAGAATTTGGAGGACGACGAATCTTTTACTCGATCGGTCCAGTTGGATTTAAATATTCTACATAAATTAAACGTAAAGAGACAAAATATTCAGATATTATTTTATTGCGAAAGGCTGCTGGCATTAGCTGGAAGCGACAAGCTGAGGATAGGGTGAAATGGCGCATAGTGGGGAAAGACTACGTCCAGCAATAAAAATCCTATAGGATCACTAATTTGTTGTATCGGGAATAGTACCCTCCGGTGCGAGCTACGAGTACACGCCGCTCATTAGCTTGCGGGCGTCGCGTCGTCCGCGCGCCGGATGCCGGCCGCAAGGTGCGTGCACGCATCGATTGGTTAGGCAAACCGCGTCGCGCTCGCCGCTTCGCCCATCACCACCAACTATTGTATTCACTACGAATTCAATTCAGATAAGGTACTTCCAAGAACGACTCCATTCAAGACGTGTGCAACTTACAAGGTCGCGATTTATAATGTAAGGATTTTTCCTAGTCTCTACAGATTATGATAACTTACAGGAATGTTCAATCACACTCTCGCTCATAGGCCAGTTGACTGATTAATTATTTTCTTGGTTTCTTAACGAAGTTCCCCATATATAGAGGGCGATGAAAACCAGCGTTGATAAAATTTATTATTTTTGACATGTGGTTTATATAATTACTAGCTTCCGCCCGCGACTTCGTCCGCGTGGAATAGTTACTTAGTCTTAGCAGGATGATAGCCTATAGCCTTCCTCAATAAATGGACTATCTAGCACCGAAAGATTTTTTCTAATCGGACCAATAGTTCCTGAGATTATCGCGTTCAAGTTCAAGCAAACTTGGCAGGTGGTAAGAAGATGATGATCCCGTTCAGCGGCTTGTAGTATGTTTTGATTGAAGCTCACTTCAAGATATAGCCAATATTGTTAGTTGATAATTGAGTATTGAGTATCCGAGCGGAACTTTAGTAAAATATGTCACGGGAACATGAATAATAAAAGAACGCTAAATGAGGATATGTCCTTTAGAGCGTTTGTTGGGTCCGAGCGGACCCAAGCTCGGTCCACACGAATACAAAAAAAACGCTCTAAAGGCTGATGAATAACGTATTTATTTGGATAAGGATTAATATCATGTTTATAAAAACACCTACGCAAATAATGCATTTGGAATTTTAGAACAAAGTTAGCATAAAAAAGGTTATAGTGAGCCAACCTTAAAAGATAGACATATGCTGTCGCGGACTTTTTTTTTAAACTTTTAAAGAGGAACAATTCTGTTATATATGATTTTTGCGAAACTTTAACCGTTTACGCAGCGCACGCATCGGAAGCTCTCAAAAGGAAAAAAAAACGAATTTTAGAACAAAGTTAGCATAAAAACGGTTATAGTGAGCCAACCTTAAAAGATAGACATATGCTGTCGCGGACTTTTTTTTAGAACTTTTAAAGCGGAACAATTCTTTCATATATGATTTTTGCGAAACTTTAACCGTTTACGCAGCGCATGCATCGGAAGCTCTCAAAAGGAATAATCCCGATTATGAAACATTCTTCATTGATGCTCCGCTCCTATTGGTCTTAGCGTGATGATATATAGCCTATAGCCTTCCTCGATAAATGAGCTATCTAACACTGAAATAATTTTTCAAATCGAACCAGTAGTTCCTGAGATTAGCGCGTTCAAGCAAACAAACAAACAAACAATCAAACAAACAAACAAACAAACTCTTCAGCTTTATATATTAGTATAGATACTACCTAGCTGACTCGGCGAACTACGTACCGCATCACAATTTTTTGTTTTTTTTTTTCATATTTACTCACCTTTTAAACCTTCCCTGGACTTCGACATAGATAGATGTATAAGTATTTTTTTGTAAGTAATTGTTTGTGTAGGTCTGGGTGTTTCTTACTATCATAATATCAGCAGCTAAAACATCAACACCGTAAGACCAACGATTCAAAATCTCAACACTTCAGAATGTCAGCAGCTTAGTAAGTCAACAGTTCACCAGACCAAAGTTTAAACTTTAAAAGTATTTTTAAAAAATTAGTTACTTATAAATTGAATAGGTTAGGTAACTGTGACCAAAACCGAAATGTCGCCATTGTGCATAATTGTATAGAAGAAATTTTGGTGAACTTGACGACGACGAGCATAGGCCATAATTATGTTTTGTGCTGATGGTGGCCACCGGGGTGGTTTTAGTGGGTAAAAATCCCACACTCCCCGGTCTTAATCCCCGAAGACCGGTCGCCTTTTGAAGGTTTCCCCCCGTAAACAAAAAAAAAAAAGGCCATAATTATGTTAACTAATTTTTTTTAAATACTTTCCAGGTGTGCCAAAATAATCAAGGATTACATTTGGATGACATTATTTTCAAAACATAAAACCCCGATATAAGTACTTTTATAATAAATAGACAATTATTCTCTCATGTCTACTTTTGTATTTTTTATGACCATTTGAAATGTTACCGGACTTTTGGTCCACCAGTATTAAATTAGACTCCTGATTTGGCGGTTTCACTGAAAGAAATTGACATAATAATTAATAGACGTTTTATAAGAAGATAATATTCTCATTAAAACGCATTGAAAATGACCTGTGAATTGTGATCACTTTGAAATTGTTTATATAGATATTTTTATTAAAATCATTAATTCGTCGCTTCTGGATTTTTGTCTTTAAGTTCAGTCTATGCATTCCATATCTAGTTTGGCTGTATGATGCAGGTAAGTGTGACATGAAAATACGGCGTCCCTATCTCATTCGGCTTTCTTTCATTTTAAGTTGTATTTTAATAAATTTTTTTTAAACAAATAAACAGAAGCTAAGAATTGATTGAATGACTTATAATAAGATACTTTATGCTGATTTCTTACTTTAGTATAACAATTTGTGCAACAGGACGGCGATAGCGAAATAAAATTAATATTAATTGCTGTCAATAGCGCTGTCAAACACACCAGCTTATCTCGTTCAACCGCGTATGACACACAAGGAAATACATTGACCACCGACTGAATCTTCACGTAAGATGATAAAGTTGTTTTAGTGAAGGAAAAATGCAAAAAATCACAAAAACGTTGTAAGATGATATTTATGTTATAAATGTGTCTGGTACCTATCTACGAACACGTTACAGTAATCTGCGTCTCAATCAGTCAAACCGTTCTTGAGATAAATGGCAACATTTGTTGTCACAAACAAACACTCTTTATCCCCAAATGCATACACGGACTCCGTTCCGTTGCAGGTAAAAAGAGTATGTAGTTTCTTGCCGGCTCTACTCCATAAGACCTAGGTACTTTGGAACCGTTCATTTTCAATTCATACATCTCTCTTTTTGTTTCAAATACTTATGTATGATTTTGGGGCAATTTTTTTTTAACATAGAGCCGAACAACATAAGCAAAATTTAAGCATGTAAATCATCCTGTTTTACGACGCGCGAATATTAGACATAAAGTCCGCCAGATTCTTAATAAATAATCCTTGTTATTGTGATAAAAAACAGATCAAAACAACAACAAAGTTGTGTGATGTGTCCGCATCTAAATGATTTAAGTTTTTTTAACTAGCTATAGTATAGTAGGTAGGTATGGTTCAGTATTGTTCGATTGCATTGCGTGTTATAAGCTAGGGATTGCCGGCTGATTAAGTGCAGTGCCACTGACGAGGGTGCGTCAGTCACCGGTGTCCCGGGTTCCCGACTACGATCGTCCCACCCGAACGTCCGCTCAGCACTCGCTCCCCCTTTACAGTACAAAAGACCAGTGGAATAATGCACTTACGTAGTAGGTAATAAATAGGTAGTTACAACAAACAAGAGGACCACGCATTGTCTTAGGAATTTGAGTCAGTAAATATTGCGATTTATTTATTTATTTAATATGGTACACCAACAGCTTCTGTATACAAAATATCAAATAAAAGTATCTTACAATTAGATATGTTCTTATACAGTTGCCAATAACAGGTGAACCAACATTAAGGCACCAAATTCTTAAATGTGTTTAAGTCATATTTAAACACAATTTTTCATAGAAATTTCGTGTTTAAATGCAATTTAAACACATTTATAAGTTGGTGCAAGTGGGCCTAAGAGTCTTTCCGCCACACCGACTTTAAAGACACGAAGACCTTACTAGGAACGTTGTGACGGAAAAATATGAGAATAGGTACATCTTCTTTTCCTTTATCACTTCACCTACCTACTTATTGTAATTTCAGCGTAAATTTAGTTTTCATTGTTTCTCGGTAGATACGTTAATTGCAGCTACTTTCGCTTTCCATACTTTTACTTACTACAAGGTCTTCAAAAACGTGACGCCCTCTGTGTTATGAGTGTTATGAGACCAATCAGACAGTCGGCGACCGGCGTACGTACGAGTACGTGCAGCAGTGAGCTTAGTCTGTGGGGAGAGGGCAGTAGCAGACGGCTCCGCTATGGCGTGCAGGCGGCGGACGCTAAATATAGCGCCGGCGCCGCCCGCTATGCCACTGATTCACGCATAACACGACACCAACAACTCTGTACAGAATAGGTATTATATTTTAAGTTTTCTGAAAGTACTCGTCAGTAAATAAGTAAACTGTTAATGGCATCAACCTGAAGGCGAAGTCATTATTGTGACAAAAAACTGACTGTAACTTCTTGCGATGTCATGTTATTACTATTATTTCGTATTTACCTATAGCTTATTATCGCTCATTTTTGGCATGGGGTACCTATTGGGTTTATCGTAGGTACTTTATTTGCAGATACGTTGCTAAACTAAAGCAGTTTATGTTTTGTTTTCCCTACTGTGCATGTAAATAATATAGTAGGTACCTATCTAAGTAATAAAAAAAACAAAATTCATAAAATACTCTCAAACATGATTTAACATTGATTTATATAGAATAGCTGCTGTACTCCAATAATATGGAAGAACCTAATGATTAGTAAACACAAATTAAAATTAATTTTTATTATTTCAATTAAACCATAATACAGACACTTTTGAAATGTCAAAAGACTACATGTACGGTTCCAAATAGTAGGTCTTACTATAGAAATTTTAAATATGTAAGTAATTGCACAATTTATTTCAACTATACATATAAATAAATAAATCTTTATTATCACATATAGTTGCGCTTACATCATTTAGTTGTACTTACGAATAGTTTTACACTAGTACTTATAGCTAGTTGGGCTCTGGTACCCATGGTAAGATTGAACTTGTGAGAGTACCTCTCTCTGAGATAACTCAAAACGATACTTTGTATTGAACAGATGATTATAAGTTAATAACTATAGGTTTGTGTGAGTGTGTGTGTTTGTGTGTGTGGTGTGTGTTGTGTGTTATGCGCACGCGTATAAATGTTATAAGGTGGTAAGTTTTAATAAATTTTCAATTTGGTCATTATTCTTTTCTAAAAGCCAGTCTGTAATATTACTTTTACATTTTTGGTTGGATTATAATATTACAATGTTTATTTAGGAGGTTGTATAGGTGTCTAGAGATAATACGGATATGTCGTTTGGCTAGAGTACATCTGAAAGTGACAGCAGGATACACCTTTTATGAACGACGTGTGTTCTGGTTGTTTGGAACGTACTGGCATTGTGTTTACGCAAAAAGTTTAAAGCACAAATATTTTACGAACATTAGATAATTGGGTTGTTGGATACCTAAAGAGTCTGCAATACATGACTTTTAGAACCGCTCTTTGGGCCCGTTCAAGCGGCAGTAAGACCGTTTTGGCAGCACCTCCCCAGACGGAAATACAATATGCCACAATAGAGTGTTGGGCCAAGAATCGAACCTTGGGGAACTCCATAATTGACGGGAGCATAATTACTTATTGAAGAATCTATCTTGACACATTGCATTCTTTCAGCGAGGTAACTTTTAAAAATTTGGAGCGACAGTCCGCGGATGCCGATCATTTCCATTTTAAAAACTAGGTGGGAAATAGAGATAGTGTCAAATGCCTTGGCTAGGTCCAGGAAGATACCGAGATCAGTAGTAATCAACCAATGTTAAGAAGCGTCGGTAGCCTAATGGCTAGGGCGTTGGACTTACGATCATGTGGTTGCCGGTTCGATATCCACCCATTGCACTACCAATGTGAACCTACTCGTAACACAAGCATTTTAACTTAGCACGAGGGGTTAACAAGAATACTAGTAATGTGCGATCCACATAGCTAGTAAGCTTTTTTAAATTAAAAAAAAATGTACAATAAGTATTGTGTAGTTTGATGTAAGTGATAAAAATAAATTACCTTCCAAAAAGATAACATAATTTTATCCGGATTGGCATGGCATGATCAGCATGTATGAGCCGACCAGTCCCGAGAGACGGCACCCGTTCTATACAGGGTAATTGGTAATCAATCGTAAAATGCTAAAGGGCTACTTCTCTACACCATTTGAAACAACATTTTGTTCTACGACTTTTGACAATTCGTTAATATTTTTTCCCATACAAAAATAAAAAAACTAAAAATCTACACTAAGTTTATCATAAATCTATGGTACGAGCGTACGATTCAGCGCGGCACGTACCGCCCGGAGCCGAGTCAGATCGCTGCGGATGACCGCAGCTGAACTTGGCCGAAACGCGGGGCGCGGCGCCTCTAAACCTCTGAGAAATATAGAGTATTAGGTTTTGAGAAGTTATAGAAAAAAAGTTGTTCGTAGAGGTGTAGAGAAGTAGCCCATTCGCGATTTACGATTGATAATCCACCCTATAAAAAAAATATTATAATACTAGCATCTGCCCGCGACTTCGTCTGCGAGGACTTCAGAAAAATGTAGCCCATGTGTTATTCCAGACTATAATCCATCTCTGTGCCAAATTTAATCCAAATCCGTTCAGCCGTTCTGGCGTGAAAGAGTAACAAACATCCATCCATCCTTCCTCACAAACTTTCGCATTTATATATTAGTAGGATTAGGTTTTGAGAAGTTATAGAAAAAAAGTTGTTCATAGAGGTGTAGAGAAGGTAGCCCATTCGCGTTTTACGATTGATAATCCACCCTATAATATATTTATTATAATACTAGCTTCTGCCCGCAACTTCGTCTGTGTGGACTTCAGAAAAAAAGTAGCCCATGTGTTATTCCAGACTATAATCTATCCCTGTGCCAAATTTTATCCAGATCCGTTCAGCCGTTCTGGCGTGAAAGGGTAACAAACATCCATCCATCCATCCTCACAAACTTTCGCATTTATAATATTAGTAGGATTCATTACATTATGACATTTGTAACAAAAATAGTTTTGATTTTATGTTTGATACATTTTCCGCAAACAGGGTTGTCATATACCTATATACTGTACAAAAATCATAACATCATATTAGTGTAGTAGCTTCTTCAGCAACAGAGACATTGCTCAACCCTCGTGTTACTTACAGACAACCATCTTTGACTTGAATGCCCAGCACGAATTTGGCTCACGACTTGCAGAATGAAGTTATGGCGAGATAATTAAGCTTTTTCCTGTTACTTTTCTATAAATAAATCATGAGTTTAAACAAGCTATTTCGCGATTATATAAAGGTATATTGTAAAATACATGCATCCTCGTCATCCTACTGTTGCCTACACTGTAGGCAACACCTGTAACTGTAGGCAATTGATGGATCACCTAAGGTTTACAGCAGGTATATATAAGAGGATGACGTCACGGGCAAGAGCTTGTAAATAAATAAAATAAAAACCAGCCTAGTGCGAGTCGGACTCGCGCACCGAGGGATCCGTACTTAAAAATATTTTTATTATAATTATGATGTAACTAAAAATTTGTGCTATTCGCAATTTTTCCTTTATCTGTGCTATAAGACGTTGCTTCGTACCAAATTTCAAGATTCTGAGTTCATGGAAAGTACCCTGTAGGTATTGATTTCTTTGGGTCTTGACAGACAGACAGACGGATGGACGCACAACAAAGTGATCCTTTATGGGTTCCGATTTTTCCTTTCGAGGTACGGAACCCTAAAAAAGATTTTATTGTCACACTTAACAACACGTGCAATATAATTTATACAGAAAATTTAAAGATAACGGCCGAATGCGAGCCGTGCGCCGAGGGTTCCGTACTTAAAAATGTTTTTATTATATATGATGTAACAAATAATTTATGATTTATAAGACATTGCTTCGTACCAAATTTCAAGCCTTTTGAGGTACAGAAAACAAAAAAACACAAAACAACTACCTACTTACCTATATAGAAAAGGAGGTGACAAGCATTTCATAACATTGATTGAAAAATATTTTGTTTACACTAAACGGCGTAAATTTGCAGCATTGGCTTTTCTAGTGTTAAAAGCAACAACGTGGGTGTCGGACTGCCGGTGACTGCTTTTGCCGCTCGAAGGAAGTCGCCAATGAACAAGGCATTCGTGTTACGACAACGCAATAATACGCCATATTACATCAATTTACTAACTGCTGCATGCTGTTGAGTATAGCTCACGTATCACGACAGAAATATAGAATGCCCCTTGCTTGAGACAATGATCCGCTCATGTATTCACACACTACGGCGTTATAAATAAAAACCAAAACTAGTGGATCTGGATTATACGCCGAAGAATAAACACAAACGTTTACGTTTACACAAATTTAGAGTTGCCCCAGCGTGTAAAATAATCATAAATGTATTAATGCTAGGCATTAGACATCCATTGGAAAAACTTTTGCTGTTTAGTTTAGACCAATCCAACCGCAAACAAAAGACAATTAAAATTTTAAATCACTAAGTAGGTATGTATCTAGTGTGGGGCCGAGGCAGCAATGCCTCAGTGCACTTTGACCCAATGGGAACTTTTGTGCTTCACAGCACAGGCGATGCTATAAATACCGGCCGCGCTAACATTTCACGGAAAAACGTAATTGAGAGCCGAAACAAACTTGTGTCTGAAAGTGAGACCACTTTACAGAAAGTCTCAGATTGGGGCAGATTTAATTTGGTCCAATTTAACCCTACAAAGACATAAGTTTGCGTTTTCACCGCAAAAAAACTACCGTTTTTACCGTAAATTACCGTTCGAGTTTAGAGCATCGCCTTAATTGCCTCAACCAATATTGGAATACTTGGTATCGAATATCAAATTAAGTGCAGTTCCGCGGTCATTTAGAGATTAAGGCTAACTAAAGTATTTCACTCCGGCCCACCGCCTATTACTTAATAAGGCCCAGGTCCGGCCTCATATGGAATACTGTTCTCATCTCTGGGCAGGAGCACCTCAGTACCAACTTCTCCCTCTGGACCGCATCCAACGAAGAGCGATTCGAATCGTCGACTGCCAAGATATTTCAAACCGGCTAGACTCCTTGGCGCTGCGTAGAGATGAGGCTTCGCTATGCATTTTCTATCGCCTATACTATGGGGAGTGCTCCGAGGAATTGTTCGGATTGATCCCTGCAGCCTCTTTTCGCTATCGTTCTACGCGACAACAGTTCCATCCCCATCACCTTGATGGCTGGCAGTCCACAACTGTGCGTTTCTCTAGAAACTTTCTGCCTCTCAAAACAAAACTGTGGAATGAACTGTCGCCTGCAGTAGGTATTTCCGGACCAATACAACCTTCAAACTTTCAAGAAAAGAGCATACTCCCTTTTAAAAGGCCGGCAGCGCACTTGTGACTCCTTTGGTTTTATCCATGGGCGGCGATGACCGCTTACCATCAGGCGATCTGTCTGCTTGTTTGCCCGCTACCCCATAAAAAAACCGGCCAAGTGCGAGTCGGACTCGCGCACGATGGGTTGCGTACCATTATCGAGTCCGACTCGCACTTGGCCGGTGTTTTAGTACTTGTTGTTACAGCGGCAACTACATAATAATAATTTGTGAAAATTTTACTGTCTAACTATCGCGATTCTTGAGATACAGCCTGGTGACAGACAGACTGACAGACAGCGACGTCTTAGTAATAGGGTCCCCTTTTTACCCTTTGGGTACGGAACCATAAAAAAACAAAAAAAACAAAATTGGCAGCATCAGGAAAGCTCAAAGGAGGTTCTCAGACCCGTTTGTACCTATGAGTATTTGTCTGTGTTTTCAGATATCTAAGTATATGTTACATTCACAAGAAGGTTTTGGTATACAACAAATGGATACACCGTGACTTTGTGGATGTGCATGGATGCATTATTTATTATTATTTGAACTCAACCGATTTTGTGGATGCGGTTTATTGTGTTTGCAACTCGTCTTCTATACTTTTTAAACACCCTTCTTCATCATTCTTTTATATTTTGACCGACTTCAAAAAGAAGGTTCCTCTGTTTATTTATACAATTTTACTGCTTTTGAAGCACTGGTTTACACTCTAATGCACAATTGTCTGGGTAGCACCTGGTCAAAATTGACAATAAGGACTGACCTAAATAAAAATGATCTTCTATATTTTGTTTCTTTTTCCTTAATTCATTCAAAGCTCTTTTTTATGGCATATGGGGGGCAAATGAACAGACGGATCAGCGGCCAGACTTTTAAAATACTTTGGGCCTCCAGTATCCTCACTCACTCGGCAAACAATGTAAATGTTGTTTCACACTGGTTTTCTGTGAGGCTGTGGTATCACTCCGGTCGAGCCGGCCCATTCATTGGACACAAGGCGCTCCCACTACGTATTTTACTTGAATGTGAATAGTCTATAGAGTACTTAGTTAATAGTTCCTGCTAACTTTGTGTGCTTTGTCTTGAAAGAAGTCCAAAAGGTGTCACCTATGACACTCATATTGACACAATAAGCCTATTTGTAGTAGAGAAGGTGTTCAGTATCACTAAACCTCTTTCGAATTGCTATACCCTTTCTGAATAAGCTAGTGTGTAACCATTAACATTTTGCGTTACTCACTGTTGAAGGCCGCTAGCTTCCTGGTGGAGCCGAGCCGCTTCATGGGCGTGCGCGGCTCAACATCGCGGTCGTCCAGCGGAGGCGCCTCCGTTGTCGTCGGCGTTGCCGCCCCAGACATCGCTCTTGCTGTATCACGCACTATGCCGAAACACCATTACAATATTGAATATTACTCATTCACGGCGACCGTTCTTCACAAATCACAACTTTTTTCTAATCACTCGTATAGCAAACCTACTCCAATCTATACTATGCTATCAAATCGCCGTAAATACATCCGGCATCAAGCATCACTCAAAAGTTCAACGGTAATTTTTTTACCAGCATTTCTTTTTTCAATACACTATGTTATTTTTTATTTATAGCAATCCACCATTATCAGATTTTGTAGTGAGAACTCGTTTCCTATGAAATATTATAAAACTTTTCGAATTTGCGTCGTGCAACTTCGCCGAGCGTAACAGAAAATTTTACGATTTTACGCACGAAACCTCACTCATCGTCCTCAGAAAAACGACACACGCGTATCGCTTTATTTGTCATTACTCTGAAGTCTGCGGCTCTGAGCAATAAAAACTCAACCGTCTCATGAGTTCTTCTTGACTTGACTGACACTGACAGTGACGCGACGAACGAAGTGACGGACGAGTGACGCTTGACGCCGGGGCGACATGAATCAGATCAATGTTGCCAGGCCCCTGAGTTGAAAAGTACGTTTCGTTTCCTGAAAAGTAACATTTTTGGTGCAAAAGTTACATTTTGGGATCTATGATGTCGAATGACTTTTTTTTTTATCACCTGATTTTATTCAGTTATTATAAATGTGAGTTCAATTCGGATGCGTTCGTATACTGTTTGCAATAAAATAAAAATCTAGTATTACTAATCTCGTTGTTCTCAAAAGTTACGAAAAATGCCTTAAATATAAAAAATACTTACGTGTTACGCGAGGGGGTCAAAAGTTACGAAAAATGTAAGAAATGTAACCATCTGGCAACACTCATGATATGAGGATGACCGTGACCTCAGATTCTTCAGATTAAGTTTATAGCTGAGTTTAGGCGGGAAAATGAAAAGTGCACGTTGTCGATTTTATATTATTTTTCAAAAATTGAATTTCTCCGAAGTTTAATATGTAATTATGGTGGATAATTAACCATTAAGTGAGAGTGAACGTGTGAGAGTGTAGGCAAATGATATAAAATTGAAAATCAAGACTTTTTGGGTTCACTCCTAAACTCCATCGAAGCCTCAATAAAGTTTTTACCGTTTTATTGGGGCAACTGAACTTAAACTTGACATTGGCGAACACAAAAAGTGTGGTGCCATAATACAATCCCATGATGGGAAATATTCTTTGAAAATACTCTAATTACATGATTAATACTTGACATTGGCAAATACACAAAGTGTGGCGCATTAACTAGTGCAAAGGGCATGTAAAATAATTTATCGATATCGATACTGGTCTGTGAATCTATGATATTTTTTCGTATTTTATTGTCATAATATTGTTACTCTGAGTATTTTATGTTGATTGTACTGAGCGGATGCAGCCAGTCACAAGAATGTAGGATTTTTTACTCTATGCAGCACGGGGTTAAACGTATTTCATGTTCGCGTTTAACACCACACTGCGCGCTGCACAAAATTCAAGCCAATAATTCTGCATTCTAGAGATTGGCTGCGTCCGCTCAGTATGGGATTCATGCTGCTAAGAATCCTCTGGGTGGAAGCAACTAGTCTCGCTAACCAGACTTTGTCCTCGGTGATTAATATTAGTCGTAAGATGGAATGGACTTCTTTATTTCACAAAAAGGAAAAATACCCAAGTACAGCAAAACACTCATACTTGTTCATAAAAGAATCTTCAATTTGATTGAATATGAATACGTAGACTTTAGTTTTATTGATACAATTATTTTCAGGACAAACATAACAAAAGCCTTAACAAGATAAAAAAAACCCAATTGCATAGAAATTAAAATAAATAAAATTGCATATTCATTAATTGCATTGATAAAACGAATAGTCCGTTATACTGGCGGACAAGGCGAGCTGAAGGAAACGGGGCACTACCAACCATTTCTTAAAACTTTTTAATGTAGATATGTTAAACATTCAAGTTCTCAGAATAAAATGTAAGCCCGTCGAAAATATTAGGTCTTTACCTATGAAATTGCCGTTTTGTATGAAAAAAGTTCATTTAAATTTAAATTTTAATTATTCCAGACAATCGCATTATTTAGTTCTTCTGTTTAGTTTATTTAGCGCAGTCTTACACGACCTTTCTGCCGTAATGACTTTATTTTCAACAGACATCGCAAATACGATGATATTTTTAGGGCTGATCGTTCATTTGAGCCCGCCAAATTCTTTCAACCGGTATTTTGCAATTCGCAAAATTGTCGGTCTTTAGCACATTTTAGATACATGGCAGTTATATTTCGCCATTTTGTTTTTTGATTCAAACACCTATCGAAGAACACTTGTTTAAAACGAATCTAAAGATACCTTAACTGTCGAAATCCATCCACCCGTTTGGAATATAGGTAATAAATTAATTTACAAACATGACGTGTCGTCATCATATTTCATATACATATACATATTTTTGGTTTAGGATTTGGGAGATAAAATTAAAATACATTTGTGGGTTGTAATTTTTTGTAATATTGAGTAGGGTGTGTCGATGACATGACATGACATCTCAGGTGTAGAGGCGCAGCGTGCTGTCTGCGCAGGCGGCCAGCAGCCAGGGCTGCGCCGGGTGCCAGCGCAGCTCCAGCACGCACAGCTCGGCGGCGCAGGCTGTGTCGATGACATGACATGACATCTCAGGTGTAGAGGCGCAGCGTGCTGTCTGCGCAGGCGGCCAGCAGCCAGGGCTGCGCCGGGTGCCAGCGCAGCTCCAGCACGCACAGCTCGGCGGCGCAGGCTGTGTCGATGACATGACATGACATCTCAGGTGTAGAGGCGCAGCGTGCTGTCTGCGCAGGCGGCCAGCAGCCAGGGCTGCGCCGGGTGCCAGCGCAGCTCCAGCACGCACAGCTCGGCGGCGCAGGCTGTGTCGATGACATGACATGACATCTCAGGTGTAGAGGCGCAGCGTGCTGTCTGCGCAGGCGGCCAGCAGCCAGGGCTGCGCCGGGTGCCAGCGCAGCTCCAGCACGCACAGCTCGGCGGCGCAGGCTGTGTCGATGACATGACATGACATCTCAGGTGTAGAGGCGCAGCGTGCTGTCTGCGCAGGCGGCCAGCAGCCAGGGCTGCGCCGGGTGCCAGCGCAGCTCCAGCACGCACAGCTCGGCGGCGCAGGCTGTGTCGATGACATGACATGACATCTCAGGTGTAGAGGCGCAGCGTGCTGTCTGCGCAGGCGGCCAGCAGCCAGGGCTGCGCCGGGTGCCAGCGCAGCTCCAGCACGCACAGCTCGGCGGCGCAGGCTGTGTCGATGACATGACATGACATCTCAGGTGTAGAGGCGCAGCGTGCTGTCTGCGCAGGCGGCCAGCAGCCAGGGCTGCGCCGGGTGCCAGCGCAGCTCCAGCACGCACAGCTCGGCGGCGCAGGCTGTGTCGATGACATGACATGACATCTCAGGTGTAGAGGCGCAGCGTGCTGTCTGCGCAGGCGGCCAGCAGCCAGGGCTGCGCCGGGTGCCAGCGCAGCTCCAGCACGCACAGCTCGGCGGCGCAGGCTGTGTCGATGACATGACATGACATCTCAGGTGTAGAGGCGCAGCGTGCTGTCTGCGCAGGCGGCCAGCAGCCAGGGCTGCGCCGGGTGCCAGCGCAGCTCCAGCACGCACAGCTCGGCGGCGCAGGCTGTGTCGATGACATGACATGACATCTCAGGTGTAGAGGCGCAGCGTGCTGTCTGCGCAGGCGGCCAGCAGCCAGGGCTGCGCCGGGTGCCAGCGCAGCTCCAGCACGCACAGCTCGGCGGCGCAGGCTGTGTCGATGACATGACATGACATCTCAGGTGTAGAGGCGCAGCGTGCTGTCTGCGCAGGCGGCCAGCAGCCAGGGCTGCGCCGGGTGCCAGCGCAGCTCCAGCACGCACAGCTCGGCGGCGCAGGCTGTGTCGATGACATGACATGACATCTCAGGTGTAGAGGCGCAGCGTGCTGTCTGCGCAGGCGGCCAGCAGCCAGGGCTGCGCCGGGTGCCAGCGCAGCTCCAGCACGCACAGCTCGGCGGCGCAGGCTGTGTCGATGACATGACATGACATCTCAGGTGTAGAGGCGCAGCGTGCTGTCTGCGCAGGCGGCCAGCAGCCAGGGCTGCGCCGGGTGCCAGCGCAGCTCCAGCACGCACAGCTCGGCGGCGCGCGCGCCCACGCGCAGCTGCTTCAGCGGCACCAGCAGCGGGTTCTGCAGCAGGTCGCTAACACAAACCGACACCTTGAGTGCAAGCCACACGCCCAAACAGCGCAATTCTAATGTACTATCGACAATCTTGGCGGTGAACCACCCTTAAGGCTAAAATCGCTTGCACTGAGCGCGCGGGCGTGCGGTGCGTTATCACCCCTTCCCCTCACCCCGCTGATATCCCCTTGAGCTTTATGCGCGTTACTTGATACTTTGAATTTCTATTAAATCGTATGATGAGTTTTCGCAATATAAACTATCCTAATTGGCGGAAGTGAAATGTGGGTGTGGCTGACGCATCGAGAGTTGTTCAAAGCATTTTGTTAGAAAAATGGTCGACCGCCAAGTTTCGCGACTGTACAACCTAATACACAGAAGACATACCAGTACATGTTCTAATGTACTGGTATGTCGCAGATTGAACGTGACAGTCGTAAACTCGAGATACACAAACTGATATGATCATGCATATTCTGCCACACCCAACATTAACATCCATACAGTACTCTTCAATATTTTTGGCCGGGCTGAACATCGGCGCAAGCCGCTACGCAGACTGCATTTAAAGGTATCATAGGGGAAGGTGGAAGAGCGCGGGTGTACAGGGAGTCTACGTACATAGCCAGCCATACGGCTTCACAAAAGGGCGTAATACTACTGACGCTGGCATCAGACTTACTAAACATATTTTTGATGCCTACGAAGAATCTCAGGATGCGATCGGTATATTCTGCGAAAGCCTTTGACTGCGTAAGTCATGTAACCCTGCTGTTAGTGAAGTTAGAGCATTATGGTTTGAAGCACAAGTCCTTGAAACTTGTCTAATCATACTTGCGGGATAGACAACAACAAGTTCAAATAAAGGGCTAAATCGCCTAGCACATATTATGTGAAAATGGGCGTACCTCAGGGTTCTATTCTAGTTCCGTTCTTATTTTTAGTGTACATAAACGATTTACCATACATGCTCAAAGATCAAGCGAAGATTGTGTTATTTGCAGGTGATACTTCTTTAATTTTTAAACTGAACAGGCGTACACCTGTTGGATATTAAGTAAAAATGAGTTTCAATAAAATACGAAACACTTCTTCCACTTCTTCAGGAATCACGTTGTCCCATACAAACGTTGCCCCCGTCTTTCACCCTCTTAGGGGTAAAATATCGGAGAATCCTTCCTTTTCGGATGCATACGTCATACAAAGAACACAACCTCCAAAGACAGTCAGTCCGTCAAAATTTGGTCCATTCAGAAAAAAACATTTTATATGTATAGATAGATATTGAGATCATACGTTACAATTATAACTTCCTATCTAATAATAAAAACTATAAACAAGCCAATACAAGTTCTCGAGAATCTTTTCGAGATTTGCCCATGACTAGATGTGATAATAGTAGGTTGCAGTGTCGCTTAACATCAGGCGAACTGGTGATCAAGCGAAAGCCTATCAAGAATAAAAAATAAATAGTAATAGTGAGCATATGAGATGAGTTACTTGTAAACCATTCCGTGGGACACGACGATGTTGTCGTCGTCGCCGGCGGTGGCGAACAGCGGGTAGCGGCGGTGGAAGGCCGCGGCCCGCACTGCGCCGCCGTGCAGCCGCAGCGTCTGGTACGGCTTGCTGGACAGCTCCAGGTCGAACCTGCCACAGCACGTACACGCGGCTAGCACACACTCAACATCAATGCCACGACCACTGCTCATACCGCATATACATACCACATGCACTTTCTGTCGTACGAGGCGACCAGCAGGTTGTCTCCTCCCGGGTGCACGGCCATGTGACTGATCCATTGCGCGCCGGTCAGGAGTTTTCGCACCAATTCCTGTTTCACTAAGTCGTACACGCGAACAACTCGTTGTGTCTGCACATTATTACAAACAAGAAATAGGTAGGTATTATTTCAGGAGTCCGAGGATATGCGCGGAGATCTGTAGTGTAGGGCATACTCACGGCCACGAAGATTTGCGGGCGCGTGGGGTGGAACAGCGCACACTGCACCAGGCCCTTGGCGCGCGTGAAGGGCAGCTGACTGCGGCGCCGCGACAGCTGGTGCACCACCACCGAGCGCGACGCCGCCTCGCGCAGCGTCACGCACACGTAGTCGCCGCGCGCGTGCCACGCCACCTGCCGCCACACACACGTCAACACACACACACACACCACCGAGCGCGACGCCGCCTCGCGCAGCGTCACGCACACGTAGTCGCCGCGCGCGTGCCACGCCACCTGCCGCCACACACACGTCAACACACACACACACACCACCGAGCGCGACGCCGCCTCGCGCAGCGTCACGCACACGTAGTCGCCGCGCGCGTGCCACGCCACCTGCCGCCACACACACGTCAACACACACACACACACCACCGAGCGCGACGCCGCCTCGCGCAGCGTCACGCACACGTAGTCGCCGCGCGCGTGCCACGCCACCTGCCGCCACACACACGTCAACACACACACACACACCACCGAGCGCGACGCCGCCTCGCGCAGCGTCACGCACACGTAGTCGCCGCGCGCGTGCCACGCCACCTGCCGCCACACACACGTCAACACACACACACACACCACCGAGCGCGACGCCGCCTCGCGCAGCGTCACGCACACGTAGTCGCCGCGCGCGTGCCACGCCACCTGCCGCCACACACACGTCAACACACACACACACACCACCGAGCGCGACGCCGCCTCGCGCAGCGTCACGCACACGTAGTCGCCGCGCGCGTGCCACGCCACCTGCCGCCACACACACGTCAACACACACACACACACCACCGAGCGCGACGCCGCCTCGCGCAGCGTCACGCACACGTAGTCGCCGCGCGCGTGCCACGCCACCTGCCGCCACACACACGTCAACACACACACACACACCACCGAGCGCGACGCCGCCTCGCGCAGCGTCACGCACACGTAGTCGCCGCGCGCGTGCCACGCCACCTGCCGCCACACACACGTCAACACACACACACACACCACCGAGCGCGACGCCGCCTCGCGCAGCGTCACGCACACGTAGTCGCCGCGCGCGTGCCACGCCACCTGCCGCCACACACACGTCAACACACACACACACACCACCGAGCGCGACGCCGCCTCGCGCAGCGTCACGCACACGTAGTCGCCGCGCGCGTGCCACGCCACCTGCCGCCACACACACGTCAACACACACACACACACCACCGAGCGCGACGCCGCCTCGCGCAGCGTCACGCACACGTAGTCGCCGCGCGCGTGCCACGCCACCTGCCGCCACACACACGTCAACACACACACACACACCACCGAGCGCGACGCCGCCTCGCGCAGCGTCACGCACACGTAGTCGCCGCGCGCGTGCCACGCCACCTGCCGCCACACACACGTCAACACACACACACACACCACCGAGCGCGACGCCGCCTCGCGCAGCGTCACGCACACGTAGTCGCCGCGCGCGTGCCACGCCACCTGCCGCCACACACACGTCAACACACACACACACACCACCGAGCGCGACGCCGCCTCGCGCAGCGTCACGCACACGTAGTCGCCGCGCGCGTGCCACGCCACCTGCCGCCACACACACGTCAACACACACACACACACCACCGAGCGCGACGCCGCCTCGCGCAGCGTCACGCACACGTAGTCGCCGCGCGCGTGCCACGCCACCTGCCGCCACACACACGTCAACACACACACACACACCACCGAGCGCGACGCCGCCTCGCGCAGCGTCACGCACACGTAGTCGCCGCGCGCGTGCCACGCCACCTGCCGCCACACACACGTCAACACACACACACACACCACCGAGCGCGACGCCGCCTCGCGCAGCGTCACGCACACGTAGTCGCCGCGCGCGTGCCACGCCACCTGCCGCCACACACACGTCAACACACACACACACACCACCGAGCGCGACGCCGCCTCGCGCAGCGTCACGCACACGTAGTCGCCGCGCGCGTGCCACGCCACCTGCCGCCACACACACGTCAACACACACACACACACCACCGAGCGCGACGCCGCCTCGCGCAGCGTCACGCACACGTAGTCGCCGCGCGCGTGCCACGCCACCTGCCGCCACACACACGTCAACACACACACACACACCACCGAGCGCGACGCCGCCTCGCGCAGCGTCACGCACACGTAGTCGCCGCGCGCGTGCCACGCCACCTGCCGCCACACACACGTCAACACACACACACACACCACCGAGCGCGACGCCGCCTCGCGCAGCGTCACGCACACGTAGTCGCCGCGCGCGTGCCACGCCACCTGCCGCTACACACACACACTACTACGCAGTACTCACGTGCGTGACGGGCTTGAAGTGTGACACGGCGACCCTCACGCCGCGAGTCCACTCCTCGGCACTGACACGTTGCCATTCCACGCACGATGACGTGCGCTCGTCGACTGTAACGTTACACAGTATTCGTACATTGTTTGAATAGTGGCTACAGTGTAGTATTTTTTTTTTAATTTAGAAATGTCTTTATTTTCAGGAAAATACACAATACATTTCACTTAGAAATATGTTATCTTAAGAGGGAACTCTAGTGGGCCTTTCTCCATACAAACGTATTCCTCTGTTTTCTTCGTGGATAATGGCTCTAGAGCAGAGGCGGCTCGTCCTAAGGAGCGCTGGAGCGCTGCACTCCCAAAAAATTTACTCAACAAAATGTATTTTATTTATCTAAGTCTCCTCAACAAAATGTGTTTTTACCAACATATATGGTAAAAACACATTTTGTTGGAATTATTAATTTACGTAATAAATTACGCATCGATTTACTATTTACGTTCTGAAGCCGACGCAGTAGAAAACAGTATAGGTACAAAATTTGGCGTCAAGATGTACTGAGTGGATAGCGCGGTGCGCCGGTAGTCGGCGCTCATATGAAAACAAAGTTCAGTGCAACGGTTTGTACGAAATTCAATGAGTGCGAAAGAGAAAGCCCGCTCGGCGCGTGAAACGGATGATTTGTATGAGAAATTAGGCAAATCTGGAGCGGCGCTCTTGTGCGACGTTGCCAAATCTCGATAGAGCGCGGCCCGCGCCGCCGCCGGCGCCACGCGACGGCATCGTGCGTTGTTGCCGGTTTGATGTCAACAAATAAACGTCAGTACGACTACGTATTAACTTTATGAATGAAGAATAAACATCGTTGTGCAATATTTGTATAAAAATATAAAGTATTTATAATAAAATGCATCAATGCAGTGTACCTATATTTTTTTAAAAACTGTGTTGACTTAAGAGGTAGGTACGTCTCGAACTGAAAGCAAGTGGGCCGAACATTGTTTTAATACAAAAATGTGTTACAAAAACTAAAACCTAGGCTCGTGTTTTTAAACCTGAACAATATATCAAAACCCGGTTGTGTGGTTGTGAAAAAACCAACAAATTGTTTTGTTTCCCGTATCTTGTGTATGGTTCCGGCGGCGGTGGAGGTGAGTCTGCATGGATTAAAATGGGTGTTGATGATTTAGCGCACCTTTCAATGAAAGTGAAGAATGCGCTGTCTCGATTTCATAATTCTTAGTAATACTACTAGTATTCTATTATCTGTGGTAATACCTATGTTATGTGAAGTGCATTGGCATCTATCGAGCGACAAGGTATTCGTAGGTACAGTAGGTAGGTATACCCGGAATCTAGTCCGGGTATCGAAAATCTATTAGAAAATTTAATGAACGTACCAAAGATACCAATATAGCGCACAGATTAGTAAGTTGAAGTATAGTTTTAAGGGCCATATTTTTTTGTGAACACCCAAGAAAAATTTTCACGAGCCGCCACTGCTCTAGAGCAATATTTTTTTCCCAAAAAATCTAGAGCGTGCTATTACATGCCCCTATTTATTCCTTTTTACAATAACAAATTAAATTAAAAATTTAAAAAAACCCCCGACACAAAAATAAACTTGAAATTATAACCCTTCGTAAGTACGTATGAAGTTTTTTGATTAAATTTTGTCGCGTCGGGGGACCGCTCTCTAATTATGTGAATCCTTTCCTTTCCTTTTGCTTCCCGAACGTGAATCGCGCGAAATCAGAATTGATGTGGATGGCGCGTACATCGCCGCGACGCGCGGGAGGGTGTAAAGTGGGCGGAGCGTAACATATTCAAGTTTGGCGACCCGAGCGGGCAGACACGCGAGAGCTAGAGAGCGGTCCCCCGACGCGACAAAATTTAATCAAAAAACTTCATACGTACTTACGAAGGGTTATAATTTCAAGTTTATTTTTTTCTTTTTATAGGGATTCAGGTTTATTTTTGTGTCGGGGGTTTTTTTAAATTTTTAATTTAATTTGTTATTTCACACTTTTTGTAGGGACTCCTTAGTTATTTTGTTTAATTTCTTTTATTTTCTTGCGTTTTAAGATCCAGGTAATTTAGTGTTTAATTAGGTATTTTCTTCGTTTAGTTATTCAACTTTTGTACAATTATTTCATAGCTATTAGATATCTTATATCATAGTGTATAGTATTCTACTTATCAAGCCCTTTCATTTGATACCAATATTGTGGGGGTTGTGAAAAAATATGTAAACCGCCATCTTGTGGCGGCGGCCATCTTGGACCGATTTTCATCAAACATAGCTAAGAACACTCCCCACTTATTCACCTTTCAAACAAAAAAAACAAAATCAAAATCGGTTCATCCATTCGGGAGCTACGATGCCACAGACAGACACACACACACACACACAGACAGACACGTCAAACTTATAACACCCCGTCGTTTTTGCGTCGGGGGTTAAAAAGATAATTACTAAAAGAATTATAACCATCCAAAAACTCGAAAAAAGGGCCCGTTTTTACTGCCATGTTCAGACGACTATCAGACAAATTTGGTAAGTTTCTTACAAAAAGTAAAAAAATAGAAGCATAGATATACTTTTCCTCTGAATTTTGATATAAAAGTTTTTTGGATCGGTCCAGTTTTGATCGAGAAAACAGCGGAATACGAAACGATGTTTAGTCAAGATTTTTGTAGGGTAAAATCAGCCTGAGCTGCATTTGTCCCTTTCCCACTTTACAGTACAGTAGTGTGTAGTGTGTAGTGTGACTGACCGGTGACGTCGTGCGCGGGCGGCGGGTCGCGCAGCAGGTCGTCGGTGCGCGTGGCGGCGCGGCGCGCGGCGACGCCCGCGGCCAGCAGCAGCAGGCGCGCGCCGGCCGCGGCCGCCAGCAGCCCCAGTAGTGTGTAGTGTGTAGTGTGACTGACCGGTGACGTCGTGCGCGGGCGGCGGGTCGCGCAGCAGGTCGTCGGTGCGCGTGGCGGCGCGGCGCGCGGCGACGCCCGCGGCCAGCAGCAGCAGGCGCGCGCCGGCCGCGGCCGCCAGCAGCCCCAGTAGTGTGTAGTGTGTAGTGTGACTGACCGGTGACGTCGTGCGCGGGCGGCGGGTCGCGCAGCAGGTCGTCGGTGCGCGTGGCGGCGCGGCGCGCGGCGACGCCCGCGGCCAGCAGCAGCAGGCGCGCGCCGGCCGCGGCCGCCAGCAGCCCCAGTAGTGTGTAGTGTGTAGTGTGACTGACCGGTGACGTCGTGCGCGGGCGGCGGGTCGCGCAGCAGGTCGTCGGTGCGCGTGGCGGCGCGGCGCGCGGCGACGCCCGCGGCCAGCAGCAGCAGGCGCGCGCCGGCCGCGGCCGCCAGCAGCCCCAGTAGTGTGTAGTGTGTAGTGTGACTGACCGGTGACGTCGTGCGCGGGCGGCGGGTCGCGCAGCAGGTCGTCGGTGCGCGTGGCGGCGCGGCGCGCGGCGACGCCCGCGGCCAGCAGCAGCAGGCGCGCGCCGGCCGCGGCCGCCAGCAGCCCCAGTAGTGTGTAGTGTGTAGTGTGACTGACCGGTGACGTCGTGCGCGGGCGGCGGGTCGCGCAGCAGGTCGTCGGTGCGCGTGGCGGCGCGGCGCGCGGCGACGCCCGCGGCCAGCAGCAGCAGGCGCGCGCCGGCCGCGGCCGCCAGCAGCCCCAGTAGTGTGTAGTGTGTAGTGTGACTGACCGGTGACGTCGTGCGCGGGCGGCGGGTCGCGCAGCAGGTCGTCGGTGCGCGTGGCGGCGCGGCGCGCGGCGACGCCCGCGGCCAGCAGCAGCAGGCGCGCGCCGGCCGCGGCCGCCAGCAGCCCCAGTAGTGTGTAGTGTGTAGTGTGACTGACCGGTGACGTCGTGCGCGGGCGGCGGGTCGCGCAGCAGGTCGTCGGTGCGCGTGGCGGCGCGGCGCGCGGCGACGCCCGCGGCCAGCAGCAGCAGGCGCGCGCCGGCCGCGGCCGCCAGCAGCCCCAGTAGTGTGTAGTGTGTAGTGTGACTGACCGGTGACGTCGTGCGCGGGCGGCGGGTCGCGCAGCAGGTCGTCGGTGCGCGTGGCGGCGCGGCGCGCGGCGACGCCCGCGGCCAGCAGCAGCAGGCGCGCGCCGGCCGCGGCCGCCAGCAGCCCCAGCCCGGCGGCCGGCAGCCACGCCACGCGCGCCACCGCCTCGCCCAGCGCCACCACGTGCACGCAGCGCCCCGTGCTGCACTCCCACACTGTGCGCATCACAACGAACCTCTAGTCTACACTAACTCTCACTACATACTACACTATTATACGCTAAATAACTATTACTACAAGTTCAGAGTGTGAAGCAAATTTCGACATGGAAGATGGGCCTCGCGGTGGCTTAGTGGTCATAGCGTCTGGTGTATCAAATCAAAAGACGCAGGTTCGAATCCTGCCTGCGCGTCGAATTTTTCCTTCACTAAAATAACTTTATAATCTTAGCATAAAAAATGCAAAAAAAAATCACAAACAAAGTGACGTTGTTTGTTTGAAATTTTAGCGATATTTTAAAACGGTCGAGGGCTGATCGTTGTCGGTTGTCGGTTCCCGGAGAGGAGGCTCACCCCGCACGGTGCCGTCGTCTCCGCCCGACACGACGTACTGGCCCGACGGGTCGAAGTCCACGCTGCGCACGAGCCCCTCGTGGCCGCGGAACACGAGCGCCTGCGCCGTGGGGAACGGCTGCAGCTCCCGCGGCGACGGCAGCTTCGGCACCAGCTCCTCGGGGCTAATTGTGAGCTGTACGACATCGACATCACCTCATAGTTAACATCTACTAATGAGTAAGATATATTGCACTATATATCCACAAACCATAAACATAATTATCTTATTATACTAAAAAGTATATATATGTCGGCTCATGTAAATAGTAATGAGTCTTAGAAAAGCATAGGAAAATAAATTCATATACAGTAATCCTAATCTATGTGACCGGGCTGAAGTTGTTGCAACCGCCTTCTTGCGCATGGTACAGTCGAGTGGAAAATTACTAATACAAATATCCTATTTAGTATTAAATTAGTAAGTAAATGTATTTTAATTTTATACATAATGCTTAACATAATATACAGGATCATTTTTTAAGCAGTGCGCAAAAAAATTTTGGTAGTTCAGTATCAGTAATAGAACACATTCCCATTATTAGTTCAGAACTTTTTTTTTAATTTTTATCCGGCTTGAAATCAGCAAAATATGGACACATATCTATTCGCAATAATAACAATAGGCACGTGCGCCAGCCGACTCACGCGCCGGTGTCAGCGGGGGTGAGCCCGCGGGGGTGGCAGCGGGGATGGGGTAGCGCGCCCGCCGCCCGGCAGTCTACTCGTCGCACGCGCCTGTGACGTCGTGTGTATCGCTTTCCCGCGCGATCCCGGCGCCGCCGCCGCCCGAGTTTCGTATTTCGTACTGTGACCGGTCACACACGATGTCAGAGTTTAGTAACCGTGAGTTTTACGAAATGGTGCGAGTGTATCTCTTAGTGGTGAAAACTTGCGGGCAGCTCGCAGAGTGTGTGCCTCGAATGCGAGCCCATGGGATTCATAACCCCGCGGTCTCTAATGAGAGGACTATTTTAGCCGCCAATCAAAGGATTTCTTCGAGCGAGACCCAAGTACCAACGATGCAACTCGTCGCTTCGGTGTGAGCCAGTACGCGGTTTGGAAAGGTCCTCGTTCATCCGTTGTACTGCTGCTGCTGTATCCTGAGCTTTAAAAGATATATATAGCTGAATATCATCAGCGTACATATGGTACTTGCAGTGTACAAACGATTTAGCAATGTCTGCGCTATACAGGATGTACAGTAGAGGACCAAGTATAGATCCCTGGGGAACACCCCTGACCACAGTAAGAGGCTCAGATTTATATGTTAACCCATCCTCACTCTGAATCTCCACACACTGCGTTCTGTTTGTGAGGTAACTAATGAACCTCTGTATTGCACAACCCACTGCAAAACCATAATAAGCAAGTTTGGAAAGCAGTACAGTGGGGTTTATTGCGTCGAACGCCCGGGAATAGTCCAGCAACGTAAGGATGTCACGAGCCTCAAGGATATTCCCCACGACATCAAGAAGAGCCGTTGCTGTACTTCGACCCTTCCTAAAACCAGACTGCAAGTCTGGTAAAATGTTATTAGACTCCAGATAAGCCATCATTTGTGTGTATACCACTCGTTCCAAGACCTTCGAAAGGCAGGGCAGTATACTAATTGGACGAAGGTCCCTACAAGTCACAGGGTTTGAGGTTTTAGGAATAGGGCGGACCACAGCACAGCGCCATAAGTCTGGAAATGTGTGTGTGAGTATAGACCTATTTACGATGTCGGTTATGGCCTGTAAAGTCGTTGGCATGGTCAGTGAAACCATCTCCAAACTTATTCCATCAATCCCTTGTGCATTTGACTTAAAGCTTCTTAGAACCTTCCCTACCAAATCACGATCAACTGTACTCAATGCAAACTTAGCGTTGCTGTATCTGTGATGCTCAAAGAAAGACAGTTGTGAAATATTAGTATAACATGTTCCTGGAACCTCTAGAAACGCCCTGTTCACTGCATCTGCATCGTGAAAATGCCTTGGTAATTGATTGTCTTTGTGTACAGGCAAAACATCAGACTTCAGAGTTTTCCATAGCGTTTTGGGGTCCTTGATATTGCTGTTGACAAACCTTGTGAAGTAAATCTTTTTTTCCGATATTAGTGCAGTAACTGCCTGATGTTTGAGGTCCAGGTAATATGTTCGCGAGGAATCACTTTTTGAGCAATGATACTTGTTCCTGGCTTCATCCCGCAGCCTGAACATTAAGCGAATGTTGCTCGTGATCCATGGTGTTGGGCGTGCCCTGAAAGTCCTTTTTTGTAACGGGGCATGGAGATCAAATAAGTTAATAATATTTGAGGTGAAAATATGTACCATATCATTCACATTTGTCAAATTCCTTATTTCTGACCAGGGATATGACTTCAAGTCTACAAGAAAAGTATCCTCCAGTATGTCATGTAGTTGGCACCCAGCAGTACAATATTATCATATGGCGCTAGAGCGCTAATGCTGTATGTTAACCCCTCCAGAAACCTGGTAAGGTCAGCCCATGGTGGACGGTAAGCAGTTCCAACCAGTAATCTTCTGCCATTTAGACTGAGAGTCAACCACATCTGCTCAACATCCAACTGCTCTGGGTGAGCCTTAACTCGCACGCTAATTCCAGTCTTTATGTTGAAAGCCACCCCCCCTCCGCGTCCTCCATGTATAGACGCAGGTCGTGGTATGTGCTTTAACCTGTAGCCTGGTACAACAGGAGCTCGACCTTCTTCCCCCAGACGCAGCCAAGTCTCATTTATGGCCATGATGTCTACTGCGTGGCGGTCCATGGCTAGCATAAATTCGTCATGTTTAGTACCCAGAGAGCCAGCATTTAATAGGCCAAACTTTAAATGTTTAGTACGAGTCATTTATATAATGTATATTTATGTATATAGTGTGTGTTTAATAGTATGTTTTGTGTATTGTAACATGTATTATTTTGATAGGGGTCATATTTAAAATGTGTTAAATATAAGTAGATTATGATAGTGTAAATAATTAATATTGTAAATAGTAGGTTTAAACAAGTAATAATTAATATGCATTCTTTGCCAAACTTCTTGGCAGTATATGATTAGGTATAAATGAGACAAAGTTGTAGTATAGTCTGGTTATAATTATCCAAAGGTGCATCTTATATACTAACGACTACGTGTTGATCACGGATAGTAGAAACATTTAATAGATATTGAACGTGCGATAAAGATCATAAGATTGCGATGTAGATTGTAGATACAGCACAAAGATATTGTACTGTAACAGTACACCCCTCTTTAAAAAAAAATTATTATGGTAATAGTGTTTACAATATAAATTTGACCTAGACCTTACTAGTTATTTGCTGATGTATATAAATAATAATGCTATTGTACGCGGTGGAATTTGATGACGCCTGTAAATGGACGTAGTTATACAGAAACGTTCCAACCCACAAGCCACCCGAAATCGAGACAATGCGATCAAACTACATTTTCTGACACTTCGCGTCAGATTAGCAAAAAGGTTTCAAGATATAAGTCTTATATCTTGAAACCCACCCACTAATCCGACGCGAAGTGTCACAAAAGGTAGTTTGATCGCACCATCTCGACTTCGGGTGACTTGTGGGTTGGAACGTTTCTGCATAACTACGTCCTGTTGTGGTGTGATTTGCTGACGTATGTAATTTTGACTTAGCTGTTGCACGAGTGTTTATTATTTTTTTCCGTTAAACTCTTCATTCTTCTGTCCAGTGTTTTCATTATGCCGTAAAGTAGGATCACGCCGATTGTTAAAATAATCTGTCCCATTGCAACATTTCTTGTCCACCGTAAGTCCTCCTGGATCAGGTTACGGAGTTTGTCCGCTTCGTTTTGATTGAGGCAACTGTCCGTATTGTATGTTATCTGGTCCTTAGAACTTTGATTTCCCATTTTAGATGTCTTGTTGTTACGAGTAGTTGTGAATTAATGGTATATGTTAAGATCTATGTTAATATATATACGAATAGCTTGCTTATATCAGCGATTTTTTTATAGACGTACTACTGGCTTTACTTTACGTCCCGATCGTGTAGTGTACGTGTGTGAATGTCTGTAGAAATCCTTTGAATCTGGCACGTAGTTTGATTCGTCATTGATCATGAATGCTGGTTTCAATCTATCAATTGATATCACTGTCTCTTTATCCCTAATTCTAATGCAAAATGTTTTATCTGTTTTACTAATTACTGGGTAGGGTCCTTCATACGGCGGTGTCAGGGCTTTCTTAATTCTATCACACCGAACAAATACGTGTGAGCATTCTTTGAGTTCGGGATGCACAAATATAGCTTGGTTGTGGTTTTTTCTTTTCGGAATTGATGTCATTTGTGTGATGTCCTTTTGAATTTGTTTTACAGACTCTTCGTACGTTGATAACTGTGCTGCTGATGACTCAAAAAATCCTCCAGGGAGTCGTATTGGCGTTCCATATGTCATCTCTGCTGAACTATAACCTGTGTCTTCTCGCAAGCTACTCCGCAACCCGAGTAAAACTGTTGGAATTTCTTTTAACCAATTTTCGTTGGATTCTCTTGTCATTAACGCCACCTTTAAAGTTCTATGAAATCTCTCTATCATTCCATTGGATTGCGGATGATAAGGTGTTGTCCTAATTTTATGTATTCCCAAAAATTGTGAGAGTGACTCAAATATTCTTGATTCAAACTGTCGGCCTTGATCCGTAGTAATGCGCAATGGACATCCAAAACGAGTAATCCATCCTTCGAAAAGTGTCTTGGCTACTGTTTCTGTAGTTATATCTTCTACCGGAAATATTTCGGGCCATGACGTACAACGATCTATGATTGTGATTAAATATCTCTTCCCTTGTGAAATCGGAAGTGGTCCGACGATGTCAATATGTAAATGTTCAAAACGTTGCGCTGTCATAAATGTACCAGGAGGTGATATCGTATGTCGTTGTATTTTTGATTTTTGGCAGGCTATACATGATCTACACCAATTATTGATATCTTTGTTCATATACGGCCATAAATACCTTTGGGTTATCATTTTTCTCGTAGTTCTTTTTCCTGGATGGCTCATACCATGAATGGTATCGAAAATTTGTTTGCGAAATTGCTTTGGTAAGTAGGGGCGGCTTTTTCCAGTAGACGTGTCGCAGGTGATGTTTATTGTGGAACCCGGAAGCGTAATGTTTTTGAATTTTAATCTTTTATTGTCACGTAATTAACTTAGTTCATTATCTGTTGATTGACATTTTTCCAATTCAGCGTAATCGATAGGTGATGGCACGTATATTTCCTCTATTCGAGATAAGGCATCGGCGGTAATATTGTCACGTCCGCTTATGTGTTGAATGTTGGTACTGTATTGTGAAATGAAATCTAACTGCCGGACCCGTCGCGGTGTATCGTTTGATGATGGTTTTTGGGAGAATGCGTATGTCAAAGGTCGGTGATCCGTAAATATTGTAAATTCTCTTCCCTCGATTAATCTGTGAAAATGTTTGACGGCCATGTATATTCCTAACAGCTCTCTGTCAAACGTAGAATATTTTTGTTGAGTTTCGCTCAATTTTTGTGAAAAAAAACCTAATGGTTCCCAATTGCGTCCGGATTTTTGTTGTAAAACTCCACCAACGCAAGTAGCACTAGCGTCGGTCATGAGCGCTAGTGATGCGTTGCGGGAAGGATGCGCTGTTAACACTGCGTTTTTCATGCTTTCCTTGCATTTTTCGTAAGCTTTGTCTGCTTCCGTTGTCCAAGGAACAGGTGAATTATCGTTCTTTTTTGAACCATGTAGATATTCGTTTAAAATTCTTTGATTTTCCGCTGCGCGTGGAATATTACTTCTGTAGAAATTGACCATGCCCAAAAATCGTCTTAATTCTTGAATTGTTTTCGGTTTGGGAAATTCCATGATTGCTTTGTAATTTTCTTCGGTAGGTTGTATTCCTTGGCTCGTTATATGATAACCTAAGAAATCTATTTCCCTTCTGAGAAATTCGCATTTTTCGAGATTAATGGTTATTCCATTCTCGTGTAAACGTTTGAAAACCGTTTCTAAATGCTGATAATGCAAATCTTCGTTGTCCGATGCGATGAGACAGTCGTCTACAAATATAAATACGAAGTTTAAATCTCTAAATAAGGAATCCATGAATCGTTGAAATGTTTGTGCCGCATTGCGTAATCCGAAAGGCATTCTTAAGTACTCAAAAAGTCCGAAAGGTGTGATGATGGCTGTTTTTTCTATATCTTTAACAGGAATACAGTGGTATGCTTTGCGTATATCTATCTTGCTTAGTATCTTCTTATTTTCTAATATGTATGTAAAGTCAGTTAATCTTGGTAGTGGGTATTTGTCCGGTACTGTCGTGCTATTGAGCATTCGATAGTCTCCGCACGGTCTCCATTCGCCATTTTTCTTTTTTACCATATGTAATGGGCTTGCCCATGGGCTATCTGACGGTCGGCAAATTCCGAGCTCTATCATATTTTGAAATTGCTTTTTGGCTATGTCGTATTTTTCTGGAGGTAATGGTCTTGCCCGAGCTGCGACGGGTGGTCCTGTAGTGATAATGTGGTGTTCAATCTTATGTTTGGGTGCATTGCGTAGAGAGGACTCTTTCGTGATGTCTTCGTATTTGTTTAAAAGTTGCGTAATACGTGAATTCGTTCCCACTGCGATAGTACGAATTGTTTGTTGTGTCGCTTTTTCTGAAGTTACATGCGTTGTCAGCTCTGTAACTTTGTCGATAAGTTTGCGACCTGCTATGTCGACTAATAGTTTATAGTGCTCTAGAAAATCTGCTCCAATTATTGGTTGTGTAACATCGGCGATTATAAAATTCCATTTATAACATCGTTGTAGTCCTAAATTCAAGGTAAGCGTCTTCTCGCCGTAAGTCCTAATTTTAGTCCCATTTGCAGCGTATAGTGTGTATTGTTCATTTTGTAAAATTGAATATCTCTGTTGCTTGCTAATGACTGAAATATTTGCGCCCGTGTCAATTAAAAACTTCATACCACTTTTTCGGTCGGTAATGGTGAGGCGATTGGATGGGTGGATTGCACAGAGTTTCGCCGTTGTCTGTGCTCTTATTCGTTTCCCTGGTTCCGTACGTAAGTCATTGGTTTCCAACCGCATGGTTTAATGCAGTTCCTTGCATATTTTCCGAATCTTTCGTGGTAGTAACAAAATCGATTTGCTCCTCTATAGTTTGTTCTCGGCCTCATAATCGGGAATTGTTGACGTTTCTTGAAATGATTGTGCGTGCTGGGTCGATAGCCATATTGACCTTGCTGAATTGCGTCAATATCTATCTGTAATTTTGCTAGCTGGGGTAAAATGCATGCTGTATTGTTGTCGTTTGAAGTGTCGTTGCTAACAGCTGATATTTCGGTTACTTTTGAATTCATTATTATTTTGTCTGCAATTTGGCTCAGTTTGTCAATTTCCATGTCTTCCGTAACTGCTAGAACCGTAGTAACTGATGTTGGTAAAAGCCTGAACCATAGTAGTTTAATTGTTTCGTCACTGATTTTTCCTCTCCCGAGGACTCGCATTTGACGTAATAACTGCGAAGGTTTTTGATCACCGAGTTCTGTCTCTGATATTAATTTTTGAAACTGTCGCTGTTCTGTTTCTTCGTAACAATCAATTAAACGTTCCTTGATGTTTTTATATTTATCTGTAGTCGGTGGTGAAGTGATTAGGTCACTAACTTGTAGTATTTCTTCCTTGGATAATTTTGCTATTACTGTACAGTATTTGTATTCGTCTCCTTGCTTCTGTGGTGCTAATATGGCTTCTAGTTGCGTGAACCATAATCTTGGTTGGTCTTTCCAAAATTCCGGAATGCGAGATAAAACCGAGGTGCCAGCAGCTACTTCAAGTGTTCCTTGCTGATTTATGTTCGCCTTGCATGGTGATTGTGCCATGTTTCTTGCTGCGTATTCGTTCGTCGGGGTCACCAATTTGCCAAACTTCTTGGCAGTATATGATTAGGTATAAATGAGACAAAGTTGTAGTATAGTCTGGTTATAATTATCCAAAGGTGTATCTTATATACTAACGACTACGTGTTGATCACGGATAGTAGAAACATTTAATAGATATTGAACGTGCGATAAAGATCATAAGATTGCGATGTAGATTGTAGATACAGCACAAAGATATTGTACTGTAACACATTCCTTCCTAATATAAGTATACCGTGTAAATAATATGTAAATAGCGCTAATTTTACCACAGCAGGATGACACCGACCAAGTAGTTTGTTGTTGATAGTAATATGATAGACTTACATCCCTCTCTAACTGATTAATAAACTGAAAAAATAAAAAGATGTAACATAAAATATAAAAAAAAAATTAAAAAAAAAATACATTTACTTTGTTTTATTTTCAGGGCCAAAGACAGCAGATATGTCTGACTCTGAACGAATCCTACATATTGGATCGCCAGGCTTGTTCCGCACCAAAATCCGCCCCCTCTTTGTCCAAGCATACCTCCAGCCGTGAAGACTGGCGGCCTCTCGCGTCTTTCGAAACAACTGGCGATTTGTTCTCGTCAGCCGTTCGTTTATGAAGAACTTCTTTGACGGGCCAGGCATACCGAGGTCGGCAGTGGTAGCCAGCAGCTGGTCGCGCAGGTCGCGGCGCGCGGCCGGAGCTCCACAGCGCCGGAGGGGCTGCTCGCACTGCTGTGACGGCCACCGACTCGCTCCGCGCTGACAATGTCCCGCTCTTCCACGGTGACCCCCAACTTATTGCCGATATTCCTCACAATATGAACTGGGTTTTCAGCGTTCAACTCTGGCACATTGGAGATTTCAATGTCATTCGCTAGGTCTTGATCCCTGTCATTGAGCTCACGTTTGAGCTCCTCGACGATATCGCCAACACTCGGAGAATCTACCGAGCTCGTACACGCGTGCTGCTCCAAGACCTCCACCCTAGCTTCAAGACTATCTAAGCGGGTGTTACAATTAGCCATGGCCCCTTTTAGCTCGGACAATTCGCTTTGCAGCTGTAGCCTGAACGCCTGTATTTCAGCTCGCACAGCTTTAAACTCCTGTAAGACTATCTGCAAGTCGGAGCTGGTGCACTGCACAGGCTGTCGGGTCTCTTCTGTTTTGGCGACTGGGATAAGTGGGCGTTGCATATCCTCCTCTCCACGTACGACCTCAACAACAGGACTAATGCTGTGCAGTAGTTCGTGAGAGTCGTCTCCGGAGGCACTGTTGTCACTCTGGCCTGGAGTCTCTACATCCGCGCTGACGCCAACCTGATAACCTCTCACTGGTGTCTCAGCCTTATTGTCCCTAGGAGTTTTTTTTTACACTCCGGGCATCGCCAGTTCGGCGTGATATTACCCTTAGCAGGCAAGCTCACGCAAGCTCGGTGATACTGCAAAGTGCAGTTTCCGCATTTAACGCCATCTGTCGACGAGATGAAGCGTCCGCACCCTCCACACTTTGCTAGTGGCATGTTATAATAATGTTCCGGTCGGATGGTTGATTGGTCAGATGGCGCTAGTGAACTACCACCAATCGTTCTATACGACTAGATGGCGTGACTAGGTTCGAAATCGATCTACCACTTACAGTATGCAATAGATGGTGGCAAATTAAAAATTAAATTGATGAGACAACTAATTATGTTTCAACTATGTGGGTAATTAGTTAAAATAAAGTCAATGTGTCCAATTTTTTCGCTGTGTTTTAAGGCTTATAGACACCACTTTTACTGTTCACTACACCAACACCACTGTAATTAATCACTGTGATAATTTTTAAATACTATTCACAAACTATTAAGCTTTGTTTTATTTTTAAATTGTACGAGAAGCAGACACGGGTTCTACCATGACAGACGCCAAAACGTCCATCTTAGTGTACTGTACTTGGATGTATTTTCCTTGTAGATCAAGTACAAAGCAATATTCTTTACTCGGAGAAAACTACAGATTACACTATGCTTAACCTGTGCAATAACATTCCTCAAATTATTGCTTTGGTAAACAATCTACTATTATTGTACCATTTATAAAGATAATTCGTGTAATTACTGTCAGTAATTTTGTAAGATGACTTACTAGTGGTGACCCTATAATTAATAAATCCATATGATTTATGATAACATCCTTCAAATGTTCTAATATTAAAATTAATGCATTAGCTTACTAGAGACAGTAGTTTTAGTGGTACTACTTTAGTCATTTTGAAACTATGAAAAAAATAAAGCTCATGCAAATAAAACACTTGACAACTTGGTATTCAGACGACTCCATCGATACAGATGGTAGGGAAGTGGTTTGCAAAGTTACGTTAGTAATCGCTTACAATCAGGCAATCCGTCTACTAGTTTACACCCCTATTCCATAAAAAAACTAGTATTTTCCACATTTGACCACAACGTAAGATTGCTATACAACACCGATGGGAACAGTGAAGTGGTGGTGGTGACTGACCCGCATCTTGATGGCGCGCGGCGCCAGGTACAGGTCGAGGCAGCGCAGGAAGCGCTCCCTCGTGAAGCGCTCGTAGGCGCCCACCTCCCGGAGACTGTTGTGTCTCGTGGGCAGGAATGTGTACTTGCGCTTCCATGGTGTCTCGCTCAACTTGTTCCATTCTTTTAACTGTAAATATTAAACATTTATAACAAAAATATTGTGAACTAAATAAATACTGTGGAACACCTATCTTAACTCTGTTAAAGAAATGGAATCACGCCATCTCTGAGTACACTTGTGCCCACTTTCTGTTGTCATGGTAATAGGAAAACAGAAGCTCTTTTATAGATATAGTAGTAGTCCAATTTACGAATAAGCGTGTTGTGATTAATGCGATCGAAAGCTTAGTAAAGATTCCAGAAAATACCAATGACATCTTCTCACTATTACCAAGCCTCTAAAATGTGAGAGACTGCTGAGAAAGTAGCTAGACCTGACAGCATCAGACTTTGCTACAGCTACTTTTGTAGGTTGTAGCTCTCGGCGTGGGAGGCAGCGGCCGGCGCGGCTGTGTATACGAGTGAGGTAAGGTACCTCCTTGGCGTCGAGCAGGTACTCGGGCGGCGGGTTGTAGCTCTCGGCGTGGGAGGCAGCGGCCGGCGCGGCTGTGTATACGAGTGAGGTAAGGTACCTCCTTGGCGTCGAGCAGGTACTCGGGCGGCGGGTTGTAGCTCTCGGCGTGGGAGGCAGCGGCCGGCGCGGCTGTGTATACGAGTGAGGTAAGGTACCTCCTTGGCGTCGAGCAGGTACTCGGGCGGCGGGTTGTAGCTCTCGGCGTGGGAGGCAGCGGCCGGCGCGGCTGTGTATACGAGTGAGGTAAGGTACCTCCTTGGCGTCGAGCAGGTACTCGGGCGGCGGGTTGTAGCTCTCGGCGTGGGAGGCAGCGGCCGGCGCGGCTGTGTATACGAGTGAGGTAAGGTACCTCCTTGGCGTCGAGCAGGTACTCGGGCGGCGGGTTGTAGCTCTCGGCGTGGGAGGCAGCGGCCGGCGCGGCTGTGTATACGAGTGAGGTAAGGTACCTCCTTGGCGTCGAGCAGGTACTCGGGCGGCGGGTTGTAGCTCTCGGCGTGGGAGGCAGCGGCCGGCGCGGCTGTGTATACGAGTGAGGTAAGGTACCTCCTTGGCGTCGAGCAGGTACTCGGGCGGCGGGTTGTAGCTCTCGGCGTGGGAGGCAGCGGCCGGCGCGGCTGTGTATACGAGTGAGGTAAGGTACCTCCTTGGCGTCGAGCAGGTACTCGGGCGGCGGGTTGTAGCTCTCGGCGTGGGAGGGCAGCGGCCGGCGCGGGGCGGGGATGTGCTTGTGTATGCCGCGTTGTCGCTCTTCCTCCTCGCTGGTCGCCGAACCCCACAGGTTGTAGAATTGTTTCTCCTATACAACAGTATTATCTCGTCTTACTAGTTATGCAAAGACATTTCGAAAAGGACCATTTAGAATAGGTTGAATGCGGGAAGTGGCGCTAGCGTATGGCGTATCACATGAAGCCTGACCCTGTTGTTCCGTCGCAGGTCGGCGAGCTCCCGGCGCGTCTTGGTCCAGCCCATCTTGAGCGCGTGCACGAGGCGCGCCACGTGCTGCTGCTCGGAGCGCGACGGCAGGAACGAGCGCTTGTGCTCCGGGAACGCGCGCAGGGGCGTCGCCAGCACTTCGCGACTGAACCACTCCACCCACGGCTGTCGATAAACGCACCCAAATATTTCATCAAACATTACGTATTTTTACATAAGGAAAAACGCCAACATTTAAAGAACCAAGGACTTAAAGAACTATAAGTCAAAATGTTTACGCTCGATTTGTAGCCATGTGTGCCATATTAACAAAATTTACCGAAACGAGTGAATTTTGTGCACGGCCTCTGCAACCGTCATTGGTCGGTGGTCAAGGATCATGTATGGTAAAGGTATATATATATATAACAGGTAAGTAGTATATAACCTGGTATTCGTCGTGTGCGGGGTCGGGCACGAGCCCGTCGCGCAGGCGCTGTATGAGCTGCAGGTCCCGCTGGCTCAGCACCACGTCCTGCCCCGTGCTCGGGTCGCGGACCGTTCGCCAGAACTCGGGATCCTCGCATTTCCTACAAGACAAAAGGTTTCGCATTTATTTGAATCACTCAAGTTTATTTAGCCTCGCATAGAAAAACCATTCGAAGACACTGAATACTGTAAGAAATAGTATATATATCCACTTTTTATAATTGACTAGACCAACAGTCTTATTCACAATTCATTTTGTTAAAATATTTATGTATTTTCTATATTCTTGTCACGATAACATAACTTTTTAAGTGCAAGCTGTGTTCACATCTAGTAGGATATAATCATGAGATGTTTAAATAGTAAGATTTAACATCTCTACTATTATAGAAGTCGCGGGCAAAAGCTAGTTTATTTAAGATTGTATCCAGTTTTGTGAACCATAATAAAGAAAAAATATAAAATAAATATTCTGGGACATTTTGCACAGCACCATCTAGTCCCAAACTAAGCAAAGCTTGTACTATGGGTACTAGACAATGGATATAATACTTATATACTTTTTTTTGTTAATACATACTTATTGTGCACTGCGCACACTTGCTGTTACTGGATTGGGGGTACTTCGCTGTAGAGGGGTACGGAAATGAGACGCACAGAGGTCGGTAACACACACTCTTGAGGTTTATTCACGTTACAATATCTTCCGGCAATTTCTTCCAGTAATTTCTTCCAGCACTTTCTTCCTGTATTTTCTTCCAGGTTTTTCTTCCAGGTTTTTCTTCCAGTTGTTTTCTTGCTGGCTGCTCGTAGGGAAGTGCATGCTGACCCACAAACCCGCGCTGCTTATATATGTTTTTGCCTCAAAAAATGTAGGCGCTCTGATTGGTCGACCAATCAGAGGCAGTTTTATTGACCAATCACAGCGCGGGCGGGCGCGCGTGCACTTTACTAAGGTAAGACACAACTCGACCGTATCGAGAGCCGTTTGCTATTTCCTATTTATTTTTACTCTAAAATACGGAGTTATGTAATAATATTCTAAACTGTTAATTTCTTACAATATTCCTATTAGAATCATATTATCTTAGTAGACTTAGTCTAAAAATAGATATTTACATATATTCTTATTAGAATACTTAAATCTAGAGGTAGTAAAACGACAAAACAAAATATAATTTATTTTCTTACAAACTAAGTTCTTATCTACTATATTAGCTTATTAGATACTGTTATTATTTATTCCCTATTCTAATAAGATATAAAATGTAAGAAAATATAACATTATAATCGTAAGTAACTACCTATATAAACGAACCTATTCTATATTAATACTGTACATGAATTATGTTTCACTGTTCATTATTTACTGTTTATATATTCACTGACGTCGTCCTGCACACTTATAATACATATTGACGACCTCTGTGGTTTAGTGGTTCGAGTACCGAACTGTTGACCATGAGGTCGTGGGTTCGATTCCCACAGGACACAAAAATTTATGTGATGAATATAAGTGTTTGTGTTCGTCTGGGTGTTTCTTATCACTACTTATTATAAAACAAAGTCGTTTCCCGCTGTCTGTCCTTATGTATGTTTAGATCTTTTAAACTACGCAACGGATTTTGATGCGGTTTTTTTTAATAGATAGAGTGATTCATGAGGAAGGTTTTAAGCTATATAACATAACGCTACGACTCTTAGGAACGGGGCAGCGCGGGTGAAACCGCGGGCGGGTCGCTAGTGTATTATAAGTATGTATTTACAACAAAAAAAGTATATAAGTATTATTATCCATTGTCTAGTCTATCCGTGTTGTGTGAGGAGTGAGGAGTGGGTTATGGGAGGGCTCACTTGAGGAAGTCGTCGATGTGGTCGCGCTGCGGCGGCTTGAGGATGCGGCGCGCGTCCAGGTCGTAGCCCACGTGCGCGTACTCGCGGTACCACCACATGGGCACGTTGCCCACCGTGTTGCGTCGGTCCTCCTCGTCCGACGTGTCGCCCGACTCGTACTCGTCTGATACCAACACCAATATACAATTGTAATATAATAGTACCGGACCTAGCCAATCATCCGACTAACCAGTTTCCCACAAAGGTAAGTTTTTTTAATGATGTTTTACTATCGTTCAATCAAGAAAGTATTTCGACATCACATAATATGTACATTTTTGAATGAATGAATGACATGAAATGCTGAGGGTCTTTCCGGCATATGCTGCCTCACACGGACTTGTTTACAATGTTAAATAGTGCGAATACATTGTCTTTAAAGCCGGCGATGTATTCCCAGATACTATACCTGACATTAGCATAAACGGCTTGAACGTCAAAAGAGTGACAAAGTTTAAATATCTAGGGCATTTTCTCACTGACGACCTTAGACGCAATAATCGATATTGAAAGGAAGCGTATTGGCCTGAAGATTCGCTCGGTGTAGCAATCTATGTGACACGAGAATTTTATATATTAGATAATATTTTTAGGATGCTGTTGGGACTGCCATGGTGGTGCAGCGCTTCTACTATGTTTGTGAAAAACCGAACTGAATGATGCTCGATGGGAATGCGCAAATACCACCTACCATCGAAACTTGACCACGGTGAAAAAATCTAGCGTAACTTGAACAAATGATTTTTGATTTATTTGAATTCGATTTTTAATCCATTCAATTTATCAATAACGTGGTATTTAAACTTATGAAAACACCGATTGCCCGAACGATTTGCCGATACGGTTGACGTAGCGGCCAATCGGCTTCTGGGCCAAGGGTTGTCGGTTGAGTTCAATCCCCGTATGGAACAAATATTTATTCCTATACCTACAGTAATTGTTCTGGGTCTGGGCGTTTATTTATGTGATAATTTGTGTTTGTTATACCCACGATACAGAAGAAAATCGTAGTGTGTTTGCCCCACACTAAAATCAATTTTACTGAAAACAATACAAACCGTACAAATTTCGTTTCATTCTTAAACTTTATGCTCGGAGGTTTACCCGCGCATATGGAGGGTAGAAGATAGGAGAACCGTTGACCTATTTTCGGTAAGTTTTCCTATATTTTTAGTCCAGTATAAGCTATTAATCGAATAAAAATACATAAAAATGTTCCTGGATCACTTTGTAGCGAATACAGTTTTTACAAACTGCAGTACAAAGAAGTTTTAGCGAATATTCGGAAAGTGCATCTAGTGACGTCAATAATATTGTCGCTAATTTTACTTTACAGATTTCCTAAAGACAGCGAAGAAATTGGAGTCAAAAAACTCATTGTCACATTTGCTCCAAGCATTTTACTTTGCGTTCATATATAAATAATGAATAATATGTAAATATAATATAAATAAATATAAAAAAAATTAATATAAATAATTAATGAATAAATAATGAAACTATATGAATGATATTATTCCTACATTATTTATTATGGATGAAACGGGTGAAATGGCGTGATGATTTCATCATCATCATATCAGCCAAAAGACAAGAACCGGTTAGATACCGCTGTCATCTCAATGCACTCTAGTACCTTTAATATATTATTCTATATTTTTGCGAGTCTATTTACAATGTGGGTCATCATAACATGGAGAGGTAAAGACATAGTTAATTAATCTACACTAATATTATAAAGAGGAAAGATTTGATTATTTGTTTGTTAATTATTTGTATCGAATAGGCTCCGAAACTACTGGAGTGATTTGAAAAAGTCTTTTACCATTAGAAGCCGACAGTATCCCTGATGAACAAAGGCTACTTTTTACCGCGGGAAAATGCTCCATTCCTACGGGAAAAAGGGCGTAGCCGGGCCGGGCAGCTACTTATTATATGAATAGCAACTTCATCTATATACTAACCTTTCTGTTCTACAGGCTGTATGTTGACACTTGCTTTTTGTATAGTGTCCACTAGTTTATCTATACTGTGGTCAGGTGCCTCCTTCACTGTGCCTTGCTTCACTTTCGCTCTCTGTTTCTTGTTCTTGACAGGTAGTTTTTTTATCTCAGAGTCACTGGCAGAGTGTGTCTGTGCAGCTCCTGACTCTGCTCCACTGTCCACACTCTCTTCCTGTTCATCACCGTTGTCTTCCTTGTCACTGTCATCATTCTCTGTTTCATTATCAGCTTCAGAGTCTGCAAGTTCCTAAAGTAAGAAGTTAAATCTATATACTAATACTTAATACTTAATCTATATACTAATATATAAAGCTGAAGAGTTTGTTTGTTTGCTTGAACGCGCTAATCTCAGGAACTACTGGTTCGATTTGAAAAATTCTTTCAGTGATAGATATCTCATTTATCGAGGAAGGCTATAGGCTATATATCATCACGCTAAGACCAATAGGAGCGGAGCACCAATGAAAAATGTTTCAAAATCGGGGTTTTTTTTTTCCTTTTGAGAGCTTCCGATGCGTGCGCTGCGTAAACGGTTAAAGTTTTGCAAAAATCATATATGACAGAATTGTTCCTCTTTAAAAGTTCTAAAAAAAAGTCCGCGACAGCATATGTCTATCTTTTAAGGTTGGCTCACTATAACCTTTTTTATACTAACTTTGTTCTAAAATTCCAAATGCATTATTTGCGAAGGTGTTTTTATAAACATGATATTAATCCTTATCCAAATAAATACGTTATTCATCAGAAGTATTTAATTTAAAACAAAAGTGCCCTTTACATCATTGGATTTCAATGAATATCTTAGGAGATATCGCAGTTTTAAAATAACATCGCAGCAAAATAATGATCAAGTACCGTGCGCGCATTTATGATGTGCAAGGCAGTCATGAGGGGGAAGGGCGGTGAGCCCAGTTAGCTCAGCGAGTTAATTTTCTTTAGGGTATTGTTTCTGATTTTTTAGTATTTTAAGCTAATTCTTTTACCGTGGGTAGGCGATATCTTATCGTATAATCTATACTAATCTGTACTTAATGTATAAAGCTGAAGAGTTTGTTTGTTTGTTTGTTTGTTTACTTGAACGCGCTAATCTCAGGAACTACTGGTCCGATTTGAAAAAATCTTTCAGTGTTAGATAGCCCATTTAGTGAGGAAGGCTATAGGCTATATATCATTACGCTACGCGGACGAAGTCGCGGGCAGAAGCTAGTAATATATAAAGCTGAAGAGTTTGTTTGTTTGTTTGTTTGCTTGAACGCGCTAATCTCAGGAACTACTGGTCCGATTTGAAAAATTCTTTCAGTGTTAGATAGCCCATTTACTGAGGAAGGCTATAGGCTATATATCATCACGCTACGCGGACGAAGTCGCGGGCAGAAGCTAGTAATATATAAAGCTGAAGAGTTTGTTTGTTTGTTTGCTTGAACTCTCTAATCTCAGGAACTACTGGTCCGATTTGAAAAATTCTTTCAGTGTTAGATAGCCCATTTATTGAGGAAGGCTATATAATTATCATCACGCTACGTGGACGAAGTCGCGGGCAGAAGTTAGTAAATAATAATTATACTGAATACACATACATTCTCTCATACATTAATCAATGTTAATTATAATGTATGCAACTTACAGAAAGATTTTTGGAATTTTCAACATTAAGGGGATTAAATGGGGGTAGAAGTTTGTGTAAAAATTATTGCACTTTAAAATTAGAAACATGAAAATTAGAATTACAGCTACTGAGTAAAAATAAATAAAGACACATTCATTCAGGCTTTTCGATTTTCAGATTTGAGGGAACCGAGGGGTAAAATTTTATATGGTACAGTAGTTTATTATAGGTTAAATTATGAAAGAAAGAAATTGAAATTGTAGCTACTTAATATAATGAATTGGTGAAGCAATACATTTACAGTTTTAGGTAAATGGATCAATATAAACATCCATGAAAAAACATGTTCACACTTACTGATGATTCTTCTGAATCATTGTCTGCCTGGTCATCATCTCCAAATGTAGAATCAGCACTGTCATCAAATAAAACTTCCTGTAATTATGTAAACAAATTATTAGATGCCTACTTATAAACCTGCAACACAAATAAAAAGGGTATTATAGGTTTAACACAGTGTAGCATCTGTTTGTGGGAGTCACAGAACAGATTGAGTGTGCTTGGTTATGCTTCAATGAATAAGTTGATTGTGTGTTTGTGGCCATGATACAAGAAAAGCTGTTCAGTTACATATTTAAAGGCCATGAACTATTTTCTAGTTAATGAAATTTGTTATCCTGTTACTACAATGATATTGCAGGAACATAATTCCCTTGAACCAATAGTGTAGGGGTTTGTTAATTTTACTTGTGATTTGTTATCACAGTTCATTTATTATACTTTTTGTAGCTGCAAACTAAAATCCAATGTATGTCACTAATGATATAAATAATTATTTAACCTGTCAGGTCCCTTACAACAAACACAATGCAAAATCACTTGTCTTGGTCTCAAAGGGTCATTTTGGGTGCTACTAAATTATAATAATTATATTACATGATAGTAATGCTCCATGCAAAAATTAAGCAGAATATGTGTGCAAGAAAGTGTAATATTACATCTTGTTCATGATCTGAGGCATCTTCACTTCCTTCTTCATGCTCTGAATCTGTAGCATCATCCTCACCACCAAGCTCTCCTTTGATTAACTCTTCACTGTCTGATCCATCCTCTGACTACAAACAAACAATAATAAGAAAGTGTATACTGAATCTACTGTAATGTTAAGTGAGAATAAGAAGAATGATTTGTTAAATAATATTCACACATTGATATTATTTAAATACTGATGTTTCAAATTCTTTACAGCCTCCATTGACGTATTGGATAATAACTAATCAGTCAGTGCATTTGCTTACTAAGAGATAGGATTTTATAAGGTCCCTAAAAGCAATGTCAAAATCCTACGCCTGGTAAAAAAATCTATTGACGGATTTGTTATTGAGAACCAACCTTAATGTTTAAATTACTAACAGCTGTCTTCCATTTTGTTAATTATTAGAAATCCAATTCATGCAGAATGAGCTCTCCATATCTTTTGGTGTTGCACTTTAGGCTTGGATTTAGATTAGATTAGATTTAGATTAAATATATTGATACAATGCGATACAATCCGTAAAATGTAGTTATATTTTCAAAACTTTTATTGAGCACCATACGTATGAAACACCAAGAAAAAGCATACAAAACATAAATGCATGCCAAGCCAAAATATGGTGCCAATCTCAGCTGATGCTACAAAGTCACCGCAGCAGTGATTTTCAGAAAAACATTGGTGGTGAAGCAGAACTTTACAGAAGCATAGAGGTAGATTTCAGTCAGAAAGTCACCTTAGTGCCGGAGTAAGAGTTGAGTGTATATATGCTCAGTGTCGTCAACTAATCTAATAGAAAATAGTCATTGTTTCCATTTTAAGGTAACATAAGTGAATAGGGTCTTGAATATTCACGAAAATCTTATAGGTATTCTCATTCTATATTCTTAGATTCATAATAGGAATATGGAATCTATTTAGCCGTAACAAAATATCACTTACTTCCTCAGATGGTTTTTCAGGAACGTTTCGTTTAGACTGTTCGGTACCAGCTTTTCTTTTGAGTAGTCCGCTTCTAAATGGAGGCATTCTTAAATTATAACATTAGCATAATGTATTTTACTTATTTTCTAAGGTATTGAACCTCATAAAATCAATAAATTGTAATAAACAGTTCAACACATTGAATTATGACAAGTACCTAGTCTCAGGGTTCAACACGTGTTTTTGACTTGGCCCATTTTTTTTTGCTCATTCATAGATTTATTGAACCACAGACTTTTGATTAAAGTCAAAGCCAGAGACAGACTATACTAATACTTTGACATTGGTATTCAATACAAAATATTGTACGTTGATGGTGAGTTCGATAGCTCAAGGGAAGCAGTAAAATTCACTGGACTCTTAAACTGATGTATAATATATAAAAAGCAAGAATAACAATAAAAGCAGCGAGGTGTCAAGGTCGTGGTATTTGAAGTAAAGCTGAAGTCTTTTATCAATCTCGTCAGTCGTTAATGAGGATAGGCTTATCATACTTAGTCTGAGGGCTTATCCAACCATACTCCCTGAAGATGAGATATTGCAGTCAATAATCGCTTTTCAAATTGATTTTCACAAACATCTGGGGGCACGGCAGCGCCCCCGCCAAGTCGAGCGCGAAGCCATTTCGCCGCATTTTCAGGCCCCTATTGGAGAACCTCTGGATAAGACCAGACCGCAGAAATTTTCGTCATCCAGTAAGCTATAATCACATACTTAAAATCCAAAATTTCAAGTCTATAGGTCATTTAGTTCCGAAGTTAAGCGAAAGCAAAGTTTCGCATTTATGAAACTCACTCACTCATGATCAATGACATCATAAAGTCTCGCATTAGCTGCGCTTTGATACAGACGTGTTGCTGACCGCAATATTTTTATAACTCGTGTAGCGCGGCGTAAGCCGTTGCTCGTAATTATTTTAGCGCCATGAGTCAACAACTTGTGGCGAACGAATTGCTCGCTTTCCTGCAGCAGAAGCTGGATGTGATGGATGAGGTGTCCGCAGTCCAGATCTGCTCCTCGAATTTCAGTGAGGATGACATCGCCGCTTCCAAGCTGCTTATTTACACGCTGTTGAACAAGACAGACAAGATGGTGTCCCGCAGGCGTGACGGGACAAAGAAAAGCGTTCAGGACATCATAACGCTGCTTAAGGAGACCGACCCTGACGACGTGCCGACGTTTGTGGCGAGGGATTTACACAAACTTCCTCCAGTCAGCTTCGACCACGTCGATGTAACCAGCCTGCTGAAAGATATCGTCTTCCTAAAGGCAAGTCTAGTGGATGTGCAGAAAAGGTTAGATGCATCCCAAAATACTGTCGCCGATTTGCGCAATGAACTTGTAGAGTTGCGTAAGACGGTTGCAGTAACTGGGTCACCATCAAGTGCATCGAACGTAAACACGCGTCGCGGAGCGGGCCTCGACCTGTCGGGGGCAAGCTTCGCGTCAGCAGTTTTGTCGTCGTCGCCGCCGACGAACGCTGAGCCTGCAGAGTGTGCACCGTGCGCGCCCCGCAGCCCCGCTCCCGCCCCTGCGGCTCCTCCTCGCGTCGCCGCTCGAGTTACCCGACCCACGAAACAGCTGACTGTGTCAACACAATCAGTTAAAAGTACTGAAACTGCTGGAGTCACCGTGAGCAGTCTTGATGCTCCCGCTAAGAAGCCCGTGCCTGAAAAGGCATCGAAGCGGGCTGATGATGATGGTTTCGTGATGGTGCAAAGGAGGAAGCGCTGTCAACGAACCAACAAGAACCGATGCGGTACGGCTCCTGTGGACCCCACGCCCACCATACGCGCTGCGTTGCCGAACACTCCGGTGTATATTTCCCGCCTACACTACAGCACCAAGGCGGAGGATATCGTGGAGTACGTGCGCCAAAGGCTCAATGGATCGCCGAGAGTGCAGCTACTAGAATCGCGCCGCAACGTCAATTTCAAGGCGTTTGTAGTGCGAATACCAACTAGTTTTTTGCACCTCGTCATGAAAGAGGACTTTTGGCCGCAAGGAGTGGTGTTTCGTCGTTTCCGCGGACAAGTGCCACCAGATCGCACAGTGACATAGTGCTAATGAAGTTTTTACTAATATAGTTTTAAGTTATATACTAACTAAACTCTGTTATATTATAATATATATGTTAGTTTGTAAGGTATATATCTATGGGCCAAAGTAGCCTGATAATAAAGAATTTATTATTATTCCATTTATTCCTTTAAAATCATATAATTTACATTTTTAAATATTTTTATATAAAACAAGGGAAAATAAAAACATTTAAAAATATAAAAATAGTTGTCCACCGGCATGGGGAGCAGGGTCCAAGCTACCGGTGGTTAGGGCCCCAGAGACAGGAACCTCCTCACAATACGCGCCGTATCAAGGAGTACTGCCTTCTGAATCAGGCCCTTAACCCAGCCATCCAACTCGAGCCTCCTGAGGTGTTGGTCGAGGCTCTTGGCGATAAGTCCATTGACCGTGACGACTATCGGTACAATGATGGCCGAGTCCACATCCCACATGGCGACCACCTCGTGGGCTAAGTCGAGATATTTTAATTGTTTCTCTTTCTCAGCCTTCACGAGGTTCTCGTCATGCGGGACGGTGACATCGATAATCATTGTGCGGCGCGCTGATCGATCTATTACCACTATATCAGGCTTATTGGCAACAATAGTCCTGTCAGTGATAACAGATCGATCCCAGTACATCGTGACATGGTCATTCTCAAGAACTGGGTCGGGCGCATACCTGTAATACGGTACCTCAGAATCCACAAGGCCGTATTTTAAAGCAAGTTGCTGGTGGATAATCCTGGCCACTTGGTTATGTCTGTGCAAATACTCACCGTTAGCCAGACGAGAACACCCAGAAGTAATATGCCTGATAGACTCACCGGGACAATGGCATGCCCGACATATGTCGATCGTCCCGTCTTTCATGATATACTTCCGGTAGTTATTCGTCAGCATAACTTCATCCATAATTGCACAGACCGCACCCTCGGTTTCCCCGAAGAGGTCACCAAAGCGTAGCCAGGCCACGGACGCTAAGAAATCTACGTCGGGCCCATGAAGGGCACGGAAAAAGCGTCCGTGAAGCTCCTTGCTCTGCCATACTTCCTTGCGGTCGTTGGTACTAAGCACCACAGGTTTGCGCCAGTTCTCTTTAGCCAGAGATAGCGGGGTGAGTCCCTTGTCCACTGCGACCACATCTCGGTGCATACCCACGTCAGCCTTGAGAAAATATTCTCTGAGACTGCACACCTCGCGGTTGTGGAGGGTCTTAGCATTTAAAAAACCTCGACCCCCGCACTTCCGCGGGATGTACAGCCTCATGACAGACGAACGTGGGTGATGCATCCGGTTTGCGGTCAACAGCGATCGGACTCTCCTATCCAAGGCGTCCAACTCCGTCTGGGTCCACTTGAGTATGCCAAAGGAGTACATCAGGACCGGCATGACCCAACCGTTAAAGGCGCGCACCTTGTTGCCGCCCGACAAAGAACTATTAAGTACCTTTTTCAGGCGGCCGAAGAAGTGCTCCTGCAACGCTTGTTTCATGTCAGCCCCGTTAATGCCTAACCCCTCTGACATTCCCAGGTATTTGTAGGTATCAGTTGCGGAGAGTGATCTCAAGTTTATAGAATCTGAGAGTTGTAGTTCCTCAGATTCCACAATCCCGCCCCGCCTTACATGCATGACCGCACATTTATCTACACCAAACTCCATCCTAATGGAATTACTAAAAGTTTCAGTTGCCTTTAGTAACTCCATCAGTTGCAATTTGGTGGAGGCAAACAATTTTAAATCATCCATGTAAAGCAGGTGGGATATTACCTGACCCCCTCTCCGCAACGTATAGCCCAGCCCTGTACCCTCCAGCAGGGTGCTGAGGGGGTTCAGGGCTAAACAAAACCACAGTGGACTCAGACTGTCGCCCTGGAATATTCCCCGCTTAATCTCAATGGGTTCGTCGTTCCCTTGAATTTGCCTACATCCTGGATAGCGAAGAACAGTTCTCCACTGCCCCATACATGACATCAGGAAGGTGCGTAAAGTTGTATCTATTTTATACAACTCCAGCACCCTCATGAGCCATGTATGCGGCACCGAGTCGTAGGCCTTCTTATAATCTATCCAACATGTTGACAGATCCTTTCGGGATCGACGGACCTGTTGGCTTATGGCCATGTCGATGAGGAGAAGCTCCTTGGTGCCGCGGGACCCATTCCTACATCCATTTTGAGAGGCTGACAGAATAGAATTTTTTTCTATGTGATAATAAATTTTTGCTCTCAAAATGGACGTAAGAAGTTTATAGACCGTCGGTAAACATGTGATCGGTCTATAATTTTTGGGTTCCGCGGCATCACCTGATTTATGGAGCAGGTGGGTGATTCCCGTTGTAAGGAACTGTGGTAGCGATCCAGACTCTAAGGCCGACTGGAATTGCGATGCCAAGCGTGCGTGTGAGCTTTGTAGCCATTTAAGCCAGAAATTGTGCAGTCCGTCCGGCCCCGGTGATTTCCAGTTCGGTACCGAACGGGCTGCACTGGCTACATCTGAGGCAGTGATTACAACTGCCTCCATCTCCGGTATGGCTCCACGCACGCGCTCAACATCGCGCATCCATTCAGCCTCAGTGTGGCAGACGGGCACCGACCAGATGTTGCGCCAGAATGTACTAGTGGCATCATCATCTGGGCGGCTTCCATCAACCACAGTTTGGTCAGGTCGCTCCCAAGCTCTATACACCCACCTTTGATCGCTCTGGAACATGCGATTCTGGGTATACCGCTCAACCCGTCGCCTATACCTTCGTATACGGCTCGCCCATGCACAGACCTTCTCCTTCAGGAAGTCAATGCGCTCCGCGACACGGGGCATATATTCTTGAGGCCTGATTCCAGTCCCCGAGAATGCCCGCCTCACAAAGCGCATCACTCTAGGTCGAGTATTGCCCTCCCTAAAGCAGTATAGTTTGCCGATGAGCACCCTAGTCCCCTCGATACGCTGCTCGATCCTGCGCTGCCAGGCCGGTACGGCGGATTTTTGTCGTGTAGAATTGTCACATTTTGGAAATGTGACATTAGCTACACGACACGCCGCAACAGCCGCGCAGTACATTATCGAGTGAGTATCGAAGAGATCTTCGCTGCTTTCAAAGTAACTACCAAGCAGCGAGTCCAGGGCACACACCAACGCCCTATTCCTTCTGTGCATAGGCAAGCGAGGTAGACGAGGCCTAAGTTCGGGGGGAGCAGTTCTAAAGTCCCGAATCGCATCCTCCAGTGCGCTCCTCAATCGGTCGTTGCACTGGCTACTTACCGTAACAACCCCATCGTCTCCCTCCCTATCGTTGACATTTGACCGCGGTTGTATAATATCGCGTGCTAGCGGATGTACCGCGGTCTGTGCAGGGACAGGGATAGGGACGGTACGGTTGTTTAGTACCTCTGAGCGTAGCCTATCAAGTGCGGCGTCGTCCAATCTGTGATTCCGTTGGATAACCCGCACCTGATCCGACAGTCGTTGGGCCGAGACGCTGATGGCTGGTTCAAGTTCCTGGAACAGAGACAGCATCCTATCGCGGTACGCAGTGAGGTTAGTTCCCCCCTCTGTAGCCCTGTAATATGCGCGCATGACGTTCTCATTAATTTTTAGAGTTCATTTCATGCGCTGCACACAACCACCGGCAGCGGGGACCCGGCTAGGGGCCGGTTGGCCCCTGGATCCCATGCCGTTCGGTGGCCGGCCTCTTCCCGGCCGACGTACAGGTGGTGGCGACGTCGGTGGGGAGAAATACTCGTCGCTTGAGCTCGACGCGGCTGCAGCTGCCGGTGTCACTGGTGGTCCGAGTTCCGGCGGCGGCGAGGCGGAGCTGAGCGACGAGTCCGGGGGTGGTGGGCGTGCGATTTGTCTACTTTTGGCTCTCGTCAACATTTTTATTATTATTATTATAAATAGAGGATCATCAAAATAGAACTAGTAGGTACTTCCCATAAACTCAGAGAGCTGAAATTTGGTACAGAGTTCGGGTTTAATGGCCACATAAAGGGAAAACTATAGAAACTAGGATAATCGAAGATCTGGAGTACCTGGTGACCCTGATTAGAAAACACAAGAGCCCAACCAAACTATTAGAGATATCGACATAAAATAAGTCAATAAGCCCACGTTTCTACAAAAAGAAGGGAAATCCCATCAAAAACATACCGCTTTGCTTGCTTTTAGTTTATCTCTAAACATTTTTTTTTATCATTTTTTATTTATTTATTTCTCCACCTTACAGCTATCATTATAGGTTTTTTTTTATGCCCCAATGCGATAGTGCAGTTTAACAATTTTATATAAGTACCTATAAGTGCTTTATTTATAACAAATGATGCACATTGCTCCCTTTGTGAATTCATTCAGAGTACAATGGAATAGATCTATGTCGCTAGCTAAGAGGTTAAGAGTGCGGAATGCACGCGTCAGAGGCGCCTCTCGCAGAAGGTTAGTCCGAGCGCGCGGTTCGACCAACAATCGAGGCTTCCGTCGCCGCCACACGTACCCATCCGGCACACACAATCCTATCAACCCTAAAATATCCGCATTATGCACCCTCCCTCTAAATACCTTGAATATGTACGATGTGAGTGCGAGATCCCTCCTGACCCTCAGTTCGTTATATCCAACCATACCCAAAATAAATAAAGTGGGGTACATTAGCGGATAAAATGGGTATACACCATACAATCGCAAGTGCAAGTACCTTATAAACTTATTTTGTATCCGTTCCAGCATAAACCTATATTTAGATTCATGTGGAGCCCAGATGACTGTGTTACTCTCTAGTTGGCTTCGAACCAAACAATTATATAAATATTGAACACCCGCACCAATCGGAGCATAAACCCCAAATTTCGATAAGCTTTTTTGCAGCAACCAATGATGTGATCACGAAACTTTACCTCCGTGTTGAAACGTACCCCCAAGTCCTTTACTTCGTTTACCCTAACCAATGGTGTACCTTCTATCTCATAATTATATAGGATAGGAGCATGAGCGCGCGAGAAGGTTATCATCACACACTTGGAGGTGTTAAATTGTAAGCGGTTATTCTTGCTCCAGCGCACCACTCTGTCAATGTCCCTTTGCAGCTTAGCACAGTCATCCACACTGCGTACCTCAAGAGACAGCTTCAAGTAATGAAATCTAGTAGAAGTCGTGCCAAGTCTATGGTCCCTTACTGCGATTTCTTTATTATTTATAGTTAACTAGCTTCTGGCCGCGGCTTCGCCCCCGTGGAATTCGGTCTGTCATCACATCCCACGGGAACGGGATAAAAAGTATCCTATGTCCGTCTCCTGGTTCTAAGCTACCTCTCCACCAATTTTCAGCCAAATCGGTTCAGCCGTTCTTGAGTTATAAATGGTGTAACTAACACAACTTTCTTTTATATATATAGATATAGCTTCTGCCCGCGGCTTCGCCCCCGTGGAATTCGGTCTTTCATCACATCCCACGGGTACGGGATAAAAAGTATCCTATGTCCGTTTCCTGGTTCTAAGCTACCTCTCCACCAATTTTCAGCCAAATCGGTTCAGCCGTTCTTGAGTTATAAATGAAGTAACTAACACGACTTTCTTTTATATATATAGATAGAGATAGATTTACAACAAGGGAACCTAAATGGTTTCTATGGTCAAGGCTAACCCCATGCTGTTAAAGGAACGGAAATTTTCGAACGAAAAAAAAATCATCATATTTGTTTCTGTCCTGCGCCCGTAAGGATTAGGGATACACAAGATAAAGATCGTTCTGACACATAAATTTTTCACGAAATTTTTCTTTTGTGATTAATCGCGTGTTTTATGGCGTCATCTCATGTGTTTCAACCAAAGCTACAATTCTTTTCCAGAAAAGATTATTGTCAGCCGTTTCATTTTGAAAATATGGAGCATTTTATGAAAATTAAAACATAATTGAAGCCCCTTATCTCGGAAACGGTGCGTCGAAGACCATGGTTCTCTGAACCTAAATGGATTCTATAATCAAGGTTAACCCCATGCTGCAAAATACCTAACAAAATTCGTAAAAAAAATCTCTTTTCTCTATAACGCCCCTAAGGCTCCTACACTCCAACTAAGGAATGGTGTACAAAAATAATCTCTGTCTTTCAAGTTCAAGTTCAAGGAAATACCTACCTACATAGTCTTCATGGAAATACCGAAAGATAGTTCAAAATAGCTCACACTTTTGTGTACCTACTGTTTCCAGCTCGTTCTTCTTACTAGAGAGCGACAGTTTGCGTACAGAGCCTAGACTATGAATGAATAAACATCGTGAACGACGAACGGATGAAGTACTAAATGAATGGTGTACAGTAGAGTTCATTAATATATTGGCACTGTCAAGGATTCAAAATATTGTAAGCGTTGGAAAGTTCGATAAATTCTATACAACCTATAGATCAAAAATATGTGCTCATGTGAACGGTACAATAATATATGCTGTGCATAAGGCAATAATATGTGATCACCGTTTTCAAATATATATCTAAACTGTATTGGCTTCAATAATATTTGAGCAGGCTAATCTTCTTAATTATGTGTACATGCATGGGAAAGTCAATTATATTCTCCAACAATTAAGATCTAGTTTATATTCTCAGAAATGACAGTAGTTTAAATTGTTTTCCTCGCGTTTGCTTTTTTGTTTTTCAAATGAATGTCTTTCAATGCATGTTTTCGTACAGCTTGGCCATTTACGAATTACAAAAAAAAATTGCTGTGCCCGCGTCTTCGTCCGCGTGGAATAGTGTCTTTGGGTAGCATTTTTTGGCTAATTATTCTACAAATAAGACACAGACACGTTCGGGTAAGCACACTATCAAAGGCATATTTCCCCACCAACACCGCGTCGTAAGCGCGGTTGCACAGCGCCTATTGTGTACTAGCTTCTGCCCGCGACTTCGTTTGCGTGGACTTCAGATAAAAAGCAGCCCATGTGTTATTCCAGACTATCTCTGTGCCAAATTTTATCCTGATCCATTCAGCCGTAGTGGCGTGAAAGAGTAACAAACATCCATCCATCCTCACAAACTTTCGCATTTATAATATTAGTAGGATAGTAGGATGGTGCGGTGCTTGGAAAGTTTCTTACTCTCGCTCTCATTAACTTCAGTTTCACAATTTGTAATGACTCCGTAAATGTTACATCAGAATAGCTCACATATTTTGTCTCTTGTCGCAAACTTATAATACATTCACATAAAACTTACATACATAATTCCATAAAAACATACAAAAATTGGTATAAGTAGGTACTTCTTATCTCAAATAATTTAACGGATCCTGAGATACAGCTGGATCTTTCTGATGTATGGAGACCCTTACAAAGAAGATATCATCACTGTTGATTTTATTAAATTATTTTTGGGATCCATTTTTAATCCTAATATAGCTTCAGGTAAGTGTAGCGCGGGCAAATGCTAGATAAAGTATAAACTGAATTACTTTACAAGTATAAATAAGAAAAAATGAAAAAAAAAAGAAAACATTTTATTGACATAGTTCGGGCATAAATCAACACACAGGTACTATTATGAAACAAAAAATAAAATAAAGTACACCTAATGTAACGAAATAGCACTTACGTAAAAAAAATAACAAACAATATATTTGATAGATTTGATATTTCAAAACTCCTTGACCGTGCAATTTTAAGATTGCTACTAGAATCATCTTTATGACGTAACAATATGGCTGAATTGGAATTACGTTAAATAGTTCAGATATTATTGTATTTATGCGTGCATACATACTTGTGAATCTTACAGTTGTTCATATATTAATGTGCCTTTGGCTTTATACATGTTATTGAAAAATAGCAGTTACATAATAATGAATCTAAATCTTGACCACAATTAAATGATGCATAAAGTTGTCACAATATTATTAACTTTTTTGACGTTCATATATTTTTGAAGCCTGGAAGAGCCAATATATTAATGAACTTGACTGTACTAAAAACACATGAGTATGAGTAGTTATGTCGTAGTAGAATTGTCTATTATTTATTTATTTTTACAAAAGTGCTTAAAATTAAACATTGCCCCACAAAATATTATACGTAATACATACATACTTAGTGAGGTATGTAGTTAGTTACTGTATCTTCTTAAGTTTATACATGCATAATTAATATTGTCAAGGAAATATTTTCTCAATTTACACTATAATTCGCTATTTTACATAACTGCTAGCTGCTATACAAAATAGCTCTGTTATAATATATATATATATATAATATAATATACATAAATATAATATAATATACATAAATATAATATACATATATAATATTTTACAATAATGGCTTCCAGCTGAATTGTCATTGCGATACGTTTATCAAAAACGCTACCACACCGCTACCCACGTTTTGTTGTTTTGTAGAATGACTTCATTGCAGAATACGAGTTACATTTTTGGCTTTGCAACTGTACCATAATCTTTGTTGGCAACCGTCAAAAGTCAATAATTGACAGTAGGGATGTATTTAATGTAAAAGAATGGATTAAATAAAAATCAATTTTTCTTTATTCAATGTTAATCGATTTGTCAAAAATCGATTTAAACAAAATAAATTTTGTTTTTTGTGAACAAATCGATATTTTCTATTATTTGAAAATCTACATGCTTTTCATATTCCAATAATAAACCTAAGAGATTCATATTAACAATTTATCAGATTAAAAATAAAATAAAATTATATGAATAAAAAAATAACCAATTCAAAACTAAAATCAAAGCGAATGTTCCTTTAAACTTTCAAGGTAGGTAAGGAAACCAAATATCATTATTGATACAAATTTTCACTACCATTAAACGTTTTATTATAAGAACAATGAAATGACCAGCATCCCAACTAAATGATAACTTATTCTTCTCTATTCGTCTCAATATATCAAAACTAAAATATGTATAAATGAAATAAAAAAAACTGTCTTAAAATGTACAGTACATTTTACATTTGACTAGTTTTAAAATAACATACTTAAAGCGAGATTTAAAAAACTAAACAACAACGTTGTGGTATCAAAAACTAAAATATAAACAAATCTTTCGTTATTTTTTAAGTTAAAACAATCAAAAGCAAACACAATAAAAAATGTCGTCCTATTTTACATTTGACTAGTCTCTACTATTATAAAATTGAAAAAGGCTGTGTCTTTACATTGAAGATATTTAAAACTACTCAAAGAAGAGATCATCACTGTTGGTTTTTGAGCTTCAAGTGAGCGAAGCCGCGGGCAAAAGCTTGTAGGTATTAAAATAAAATATTTAAAACGAGAATTTAACTGAACGACTATGTCATTGTCTTAAAAACGAAAATCTGAAACAAATGTTTCGTTATTATTTTCCAAGTTTCAACAATCAAAAGTCGTAGTTATGAAAATCGATTTAAACGTGTAATTAATATAACCAATTTATTGAAAATCAATTTAGGTGTCCGAGCTACGCTAGACCCACTTTTGAGATTACCTCTTGGATTTTCGCAAGTGACAACACTAATACCTCCCCTCTACCCGCTTATCGGCCCCCTCCCGCCCCCGTCCGCTTGAACGTCATCGTGCTGCGCCGGGCGAGTAGCCTCGCTCCTCAGTACGTCTTGGATTTTTTCGAAGTGAACACGTGCGTTGGAACAGTACAGTAAAATTTTTTGTTAATAAAAAATACTTCTGTTCCGTACACGGAAACATAATCTAAAGGTAAGTAATTGATATAACTATTTAGTTTCTTCGAAACTAACAAAAACAGGAAAGCCCTGTTAATGATTTACATTTGCCCGCTCTCAGGACGGCATACCCATAGTTAAAAAGTACCTACACCGCTAAGGAAGGCCCTTAGTTCATTGTAGGTTTACTTCTAATTCGCTCGTCACAGCCGACTGTCGGCTAAGCGCACACCCGACGTCGTCTGCTAAGCAGGCGACGTTCGACGGTCATACAGACGACACGTCGGCTGCCGTGCCCGACGGCTGATTAAGAACGACCTCTGCGTGCATTACACCAGCAGAATATATAAACTTATACATAGTACTGCTTACAGATGGAGCAAATTACGATGGGCACACTGACTGAATGGAGACCCCCGACTAAAGAAGAGGCTTTCTTCAACAATATTGTGCAGGTTGTGGATGAAGTATTCCCAGATAATTGGAGAGCTTGGGTTATCAACACACCCTCCTACAATGACCTGTTCGGGGAACATATCCCCTCGGACTTAGAGTGCAGGTTACGATTTGCCATTCCAACAGTCCGACTGGCAAAGGCTTACAGTACTGAAACTACACTGAGCGAACGTCGCTACAAAAAGATTACAAGAATCCTATTAACTTGGCCATTGGGTCGAGCTCTGATCTATGCTCCTTTAACAATAATGGCGAAAGTTCATCCGGTACTAGCTTATAATAAATTCAGCGAAACTATCAATATGATAAAAGCCTTACTCATTTCACGCCAGGAGGCGTCAGAAATATTGAAAAAAGAGGCTAACATTGAAACATCATCCATTTCCAATAGCTCAAAGGCTTCTAAGCGCAGTCATAGCCCAGAGCCTCCTGCCCCCGCTAAAGAACCAAGGATCAGTGAATTTATGGCACAACAAAACTTTATTTTAGAAAAGCTCTGTTCTATAGCGCAAACCACGAACGAGAACGTGAGACTAATTCTCCAAAAAGATTCCCACTCCGTCAATTCTTCCCAAGGCACTTTAACGCCAATCCCAGACTCTAACAAGAGTTTTGATGGAGATACCTCTGCTCCACACGTTGAGGAGGATAAATGGTATGCACCGCCCCTCATTACCGAACCACAGCAGAACGGGTACTTAGATGGACAGGATGTGGATGATGAACCCTTGCAAGATTTTAATCCTGGAACGAAAGAAACCGAGGCCAAAATTACAAAAGCAGATGATATGCTGGTAAAACAAGGAGTCAATTGCCAAAGATTCAACTCTGAAAACTGGCAAAACATACGGTATGCTGAAGTCCAAAAACAATTCCAGGCATCGCCGGCTTTCACCGCCTTAAAAGTAAATAGCAATCTAGCTACGGTGACTCCTCCCTGGCAACTCGTATCAGTGTTGGAAAAGATGGACTTATGTCTCGGTGCAGTCACACACGGTCTTTTGCAACAGCGTCGAACTTTCCAACTGATTTATGAAGATGCACCAGCTCCAGTAAAGGCATATATCAGTAAAAAATTTTTAGACCTTCAGTCAGAATTTCGAAAATGTTCTGATTCCCTCCTGCAATATGGCTGTGGAAAACGCGCTGAAGTTATTCAACAAAGAAGAGCTTTATACAAACCACAAAATAAAATTTTGGGGGACCTGCTCCATGCAATACCACCCTCAGAAACTTATATTTTGGCTGAACCACAACTTTCGGAACTTGTGAAAGAGCAGGGCGGCATTGCGAAGCTTTTTCCCGGAAAATTCCGAAAAGCGACACCTGCCTCAGCGACGACAACGAGACCTTATAGAGACAGACGTCCTAAACCCCCGACACCAGAAGCTAAGGAGAGATTTCGACAAAATATCCAAAACAAAAATATGGCACCTCGGAAACCGGAAAGATCTCGGTACCAGACTAAACGAAATCCCGATAAGCGGAGTAGAAATAAAAAATACTAAATTCCGCGCAGGACAGGTCCGTAAAAACCTTAATACCTGGGAAACACTTGGGGCACCGACAAATATTTTATCAATTTTATCAGGGTATCGGATACCATTTGCTACTCGTCCTCCAACATACAGATTCAGTTATGAAACTTGTTTACGTTATCAAACAAAAACTTCTGCGGCAATGTCCCAAGAAATAGAAAAAATGTTGCAGTCAGGTGCGGTCAGAAAGTGTAACAAAAAATCCGGCTTTCTATCTCCTTTATTCTTGCGTCAAAAATCTGACGGTTCCAATCGTCCTATATTTGATTTGAGAAATCTGAATCGCTATTTACGACTGCAAAAGTTTCGCTTGTTTAACCATTTTAGAATACCGCTCTGCCTAAACACCTCAGATTTCATGACAAAACTAGACTTATCACAAGCCTACTTTCACATACCTATAGCCAATGCACACCGGAGATTCTTAGCTTTTGCTTACCAAAACAAGATCTATGAGATGACGTGTCTACCCTTTGGCTTAGCTACCGCTCCTTGCACCTTTTCAAACATTTCTAATTGGCTGGCTAATCATTTCAGGAAAGAAGGCATCCGCATCATAGTGTACCTGGACGACTTTTTGATTATGCACACAAATCCAAATGTGCTGTCACAGCAGACACAACTGGTACTACAACATCTTGTGAACTTGGGTTGGTGTGTGAATCTAGAAAAATCAATCACGATTCCTACAAAAATAATAGAATACCTAGGAATCGTATGGAAAACAGACCAAAACCTCAAATGCCTTCCATTGCTCAAAACTCAAAAAATTATCAGTCTACTAGAGATTACTCTAAAGAAAAATTGGTGGACATGGCTCAGCGCAAAAATCATTCTAGGGAACCTCAACTTTGCGTCATTCGTCGTTCCGCTGGGTCGACTTCATTGCAGACCTATCCAAATAGCAGCTGATGGGGCTTCAGATTTCTCCAATGAAACTCCCGAAATGTGATTTGGTTGTTTAATACTCGATTTACAATATTATAATGTAGGAGCAAAATGATCGAGACTAAGGTGAATAAAATACAAGTGAAGGTGATCGGAAATATGTCGGTACATGGAAAAATTACGACTGCGCCTTGCAGTTTTTAAAGGCAACACATAATTGCTTAATTATAATGAGTCGCAGTTAACGCAGGCGTCAACATCCTCCCCCCGTTGAAACGTGTAGTCTTCAACCCTCTCTTAGTTCTTCCTCCGTTGGTAGGGGGCAAACGCGAACCAAAGGGCGTCGCACAGTTCCTCTAGTAGTGTTCACGTCAACGACACGCGATATTCCGTCGGGTCCTGGGAACAGCCTTGCTATACGTCCAAGTCTCCAGCATAGGGGCGGCACGCCATCCTCTTGCAGTAGGACCATGTCTCCAATTTTGACAGTTCCGGTATTAGTCTTCCATTTACGGCGCTGTTGCAACTCGGCGATATACTCGCGTTGCCACCGTTGCCAAAAATGCTGATGTATTTGCTGTAATCTCGCATAGCGTTGAAGGTTATTTGGGTTGCAGTCCTCCAGAGCAGGTGCGGGCAGAGCGGTGAGAGCTCGACCAATGAGGAAGTGCCCAGGGGTAAGGCAATGGAAATCGTCAGGAGAGGTGGATAGAGGATAGAGAGGTCTACTATTCAAAATAGCTTCCACTTGTGCAAAAAGGGTTTGAATCTCCTCAAAAGTTAAATGAGAATTACCCATTACCCGCCTAATGTGAAATTTGGCCGAGCGGATACCGGCCTCGAAAATGCCGCCAAAGTGAGGAGCGTAAGCTGGTGAAAAGTTAAATTTTATGCCTTCCGCACATGCAAAATTAGATAGATCTTTGTGATTAGATTTGAAAAAGGAATTAAGTTCTTTAGCTCCGGCAACGAAATTGCGACCATTGTCGCAGAACACTTCCGCTGGCCTGCCTCTTCGTGACACAAACCGGCGGAATGTCATTACAAAGGCGTCCTTCGACAAATCGCTCACCGCTTCCAAATGTGAAATTTTGTATCGTAAACATATGAAAAAACAAAGATAGCCTTTAACTAACGAGGCACCGCGTCCCTTTCTGTTTAATATCAGGAATGGACCGGCGAAGTCAATTCCTACTGTTTGAAATGGAAAGTTTGGCGTGACACGTTGTGATGGCAAATTACCCATTATTGGGGCAATCGTCTTCCCTTGAACACGTCTGCATATGGAGCAATTACGAAAAGTACGTCTCGCTAAATATCGACCATTAATCGGCCAAATATAATCTCTAACAATGGACAATAATAATTGTGGGCCAGCATGTAACCCACGTTTGTGCTCGTACTCAAATATTAATCTGGTAAAATGATGCGAGGCGTGGAGGAGAACAGGGTGTTTCTTATTATAGCTATAATCCGAAGATCCTAGCCGTCCTCCAACGCGAATAACTTTGTCATCACATAAAAATGGTGACAAGGATAAAATAGATGATTTAGGACTCAATGATTTGTTTTTGTATAATAAATTGTATTCATTCAAGAATGATTCACGCTGGCTTAACCGACACAGCAACAGAAATGAATGATTTAATTCATCTACAGTTAAGTTACCGAGAATTTTATCTTTCTTATTTTTTGAATTATAAATAAACCTAAGTGCATAGGCAAAAGATCGTTTTAATCTAGTTAAGCTCGAATAGTTTTTAAATTGAATAATAGTTTCATATTGAGTAACAACATTAGAGTTAATGGAGATAGGTTTGGTTTCAGGCAAATCATTAATATCGGCTTTATTTTTTAAGATGGGCCACTCGCTTTCTGGCTCCTTGAGAAATGACGGGCCCGACCACCACAGCTTCATACTGCCAAGTTGATCTGGACTAATTCCTCTAGATATAAGGTCCGCAGGGTTGACAGATGTGGGCACGTAGCGCCACGACGAAGCATCTGTCAACTCACAGATCTCAGCAACTCTATTGGCCACAAAGGTTTTTAAATTTTTAAAACTGATGTGAAGCCATCCTAGCACAACTGAGGAATCGCACCAGTGTACTTGATGCTGAACTTCACATCTTAGTGATTCCCTGACAGCCTTACATAACTTTGCTGCCAGTAAAGCTGCACATAATTCAAGTCTGGGTATGGTTATACTCTTAATTGGAGCTACTTTGGACTTGGAACAAAGCAACTTGACTGTCACCTCATTAGCAGCATTTACAGAACGCATATAAATGCAGGCTCCATATGCATGTTGCGACGAGTCACTAAACGAATGTAGTTCTACAGATGTTGGCGCATCGCAGAGAACACGCCGGGAAACTTCCAGTGTTAGAAGAGTATATCCCAGTCTCTTCGAATTTCCGGTGGGACTGGAGAATCCCAAGTTAAATTTTGCAGCCACAGCTGCTGTAATAAAATCTTCATTTTTATTACGCAAGGGCTGATCAATCCTAGAGGATCAAATATTTTAAATAGAGAAGAGAGAAACGATCTTTTCGTGAAAACAGTACTATTAGGAGGGGGCACATTAATGGGAAAATGGAGTTGATCGGTAGCTGGGTTCCATCCCATGCCCAAAGTACTAGTGGACTCACTGACTATAAGATTGTCATCTGTGTGGTCAACTAAAGTTAGTAGTGATGGTAAATTCGTCTTAAATTTACGAAGATTAAAGCATCCTTGTTTTAATGCTTTAGTTACAGCTTGGTGGATATAACGTAAGGAGTCCTCACTTTCAGAACCCGTGATTAAATCGTCCACGAAAAAATCATGCTGTATTATGTCCTTGACTATAGGATCAGAGGATTCTTCACCAATTTGCCACAGGCACCGTGTACTCAAGTAACTGGAGCTTGCCATCCCGTATGTAACAGTATTTAATTGCAACGTTTTGATTGGCATAGACTCGTCTTCCCTCCACAAAATAAGTTGAAGATTACGGTCTTTCTCCTGAACACGTACCTGACGGTACATCTTCTCGACGTCACCGGTGAGGAGGTATTTATGCAGACGGGCTCTTATTAAAATAGAGAACAGTGAGTCCTGCATATTAGGCCCAACTAAAAGGATGTCATTGACAGAGTGGCCCGATGAAGTAGGAGCTGAGCCGTCGAATACGACTCTAATCTTAGTGGACTCACTACTGTCCTTGAAGACGGCGTGATGACAAAGGAAATATGTTGATGTGTGATTAATAGGTAAAATTGATTCTGAAAGGTGGCCTAGGTTTGCGTATTCGCGCATGAAATCGATGTATTGCGACTTGACTTGAGGTTGTTTTCGAAATCGCCGTTCTAAATTTAATAATCGTTTCTTAGCCAGTGAATAAGATTCACCGAGGCAATCAGGTGAATCCTTTAAGGGAAGACTGACTGAGAATCTACCGGTTTCTAGGCGAAAGGTATTAGATAAAAAATGTGTTTCACATGCCTTTTCGCTATGACTCATAAGATATTTATTTGATGGAACATTCTCTAAATTCCAGAATTTGGTAAGTTCTTGATGTAAGTTATCATCCGCTGACACGCAAGAAACTATTGAATGTTTACATTCTGTAGTCATTTTATTTGATTTACCCTTTGTTGGAAAATTCAAATAAATTGGACCAGACATCAGCCAACCGAAATGAGAACTTCTCAATATTGGACAATTAAAACCGAGGGAAAGTTGTTCGCGGCCGAGAATATCCCAAAATATATCAGCGCCTATGAGGACATCAACAGGTGCTGGTTGGTGGAAATGGGGGTCTGCTAAAAAGATATCACTCGAAATATTGAGTTGTTTGACATCGATTGGTACTCTGGGTATGTTGCCGGTTAACGCTGGTAACACAAGGAAAGTAGAAGTGACGGTGAAATGCTTCATTAAAGATTTTAGTTGGACTATACTAGTCTCCGTAGCCTGACTAGTCGTTTTATTACCTATGCCAATTATGTTAACGTGAAACGTAGAATTAGATTGTAGACATAGTTTTGTTTTGAGGGATTGAGTTATAAAAGATGACTGACTACCACAATCTAAGAGAGCGCGAACTTTCTCAGTTTGATTAGTCATTGGATTGGCAACTTCAATATAGGCAGTAGACAGTAAAACTTGAGTAGCACTTTGATTGGAAAAATTTACTATGGTGTCGTCAGTATCGTCGGGTGCAGTCGTGACAATATTGGAAACATTTTGATTTTCTAGTTTTTTATGTAACAGCCTATTATGCCTCGCATTGCATAGGCGACAAGGATGCAAGCGACAGTACCGTGCAGGGTGTCCAGATCTTAAGCAGTTATGACAAAGTTTTAATCTGCTCACTTCAATGATACGCTCATCTACACTCTTAGCCAAGAAGGTAGGGCAGTCGTAAAGACGATGATTACCGCTACAAACGCTGCACGATATTTCAGTAATATTATTATGCTCACCATTAGAAACGTATGACTGTTGAGACCTAGGATTAGAAACTGTGCGGTGTGGTGTTGCCTGTGTCTTAGTTTTAGGGTGCGGTTGACTGCGACTAATTGACTCGAGCACATCAGCGCGGTCGGTAAGGAACTTAAAAAAGTTTTGCAAATTGATACTGTCATCATCCAACGTGCCACGACACTCTTCCCACTTTGTAAGGGTGTGATTATCAAGTTTAGCACTCATTATATGAATTATTATTTCATCCCACGCATGGGTAGCTACTGTAGCTAGCCCGAGACTAGTTAAGGCACGTAAGTTCTTCGTTATGTGATCTACAAAAAATCGCAATGATTTATCAGACTCGCGTGTGATTGGCTGTATATCTAACAATGAATTTAAATGATGACTTTTCAATTGACGTTTATTGTCATATCTATCACAAACTAATTTCCAAGCATTGTTGTAGTTCGCACTGGATACTTCTAAATTAGCTATAATGCGCGCTGCATCGCCCGTCAGATACGAAATAAGATAGTGGAACTTATGAATGGGAGCGATACGATCGTTATTATGAACTATTGATAAGAATGTATCACGAAAATCAAGCCAACGGAAGTATGACCCGTCAAACTTAGCAATTTGAATGCGAGGTAATTTAAAACCAACATCATGATGTTCAAGATTACACTGACCTGTGGATAACTGGCTTGAATTTATATCTTTATAGTTACTTTCATCATGACGATTTGAGTTATATTTTTGTAAAATACTTTGAGCAATTGCAATGTTGGATATAAACAACTGCTCTATAGTATCACGCTCATCTATCTCATCAGGTAAATTAGCAGAGTTTGATACTTCTATTTGATTTTGCAAGTCATCGAAACGGCTATAAATGGATTCAAATTTGTTTAATTTTAATGTTAACTCAGCGACCTCAATCTGAGAAAGTATTTCTTTAGAAGTAACATTTGATAAAAAGTTTCTAAATTTTGTAATCTGTCCTTTTATAGAACTGCGTTTTACTAATAGATCCTGCAAATCTTGCGGATCCTTTGTGCTAGTCTCACCTCCATAATCTTTACCCATTGTAAATTAGAATGATAACTTACTACTATTTTACTATTTACTATTAGTTTACTATTAATAGAACTTTAGAATAAAATTAGTTGCAAATAAACTCTTATGTATGTTGGTTGACTATAGAATGCAAACTAGCACAAATTAGGTTGTAAGCAAATAATAATAAAATTTAGCTCACGCTCCTCGCCCAACGTCACCTGAGGCCGGCTGTGCGCTCGGCGCTGGGCACGACTGCGTCCCGGTTTTCACACGGCCTGAGTTGGGTAACCCACAGAAGTCGGCCTGGAATGTTCGGCGAATGAGGTGAAATATATGCGAATATTATGGCTAATAAGCCTGTAATGTTATAGTACACTAATATCGTAGGTAAATTTAGTTAAATATGACTTGTATCAATGATAACCTACAAATGTTTTATGATTATTGATGGATGTTACCAATTAGGTACCTATGTATGATACAATTTAATAAGTTTTATCACTATAAATCTTGCACAAGTAGAAACTACTCGATATAGGTCTTAGGTTGATGTTTAAGTAGATTTGTAGGAATATTGGTAGGTAGTTAAAAAGGTATGTATAAGGGAATTCTTAAGGAAAAGGGCACTTAGCTGCATTGGCCGAGGCTGCGGTACGATGCTGAATGCTGATCGTGGACCGGCAATGACTGCAATGGCTGGTACACCTCCAAGAAATCCAGGATTATGACTTGATTTCGACGTAATCCCGCTGCGGCGCAATAGCTACACCGGCGGCTTGCCGTCTTGATAATCGAACTTGTTTTTTCGAAAATTCCAGGTCCTTTTTACGGTCGCCAGATGATGGGGCTTCAGATTTCTCCAATGAAACTCCCGAAATGTGATTTGGTTGTTTAATACTCGATTTACAATATTATAATGTAGGAGCAAAATGATCGAGACTAAGGTGAATAAAATACAAGTGAAGGTGATCGGAAATATGTCGGTACATGGAAAAATTACGACTGCGCCTTGCAGTTTTTAAAGGCAACACATAATTGCTTAATTATAATGAGTCGCAGTTAACGCAGGCGTTAACAGCAGCAAATTCACTCCCAAAGGACAGGAAAAACAAGAAATTTCGCATCCCAAAATATGTAGCAAAAGAACTTCAGTGGTGGTTACATCACGCCGACGAAACATCACCTATTCACCACAAAGATCCAACAGTATTTGTAACGACAGATGCTTCAGACCAAGGATGGGGAGCCACAGTCAACGACATAAGCTTAAGCGGTACATGGACTATCAATCAACAATCGTGGCACAGCAATCGGAAATAATTGTGGACTCTAAAAGTAGTCCTTCAAGAAGTGGCACACGATTACAGGGGCCAGACAGTCCTAACACAAACAGACAACCGATCTGTGGCAACATATGTCACCAAAGAAGGGGGGACAAAATCCTTAAAACTTCTACAATTAACAAACGACATACTCGAGACAGCACAGCAACATCAAATACACTTAATTGTCCGATATCTACCAGGGAGATACAACCTATTAGCCGACAGCCTCTCCAGATTTCGCCAAGCTCCAGAATGGACATTGTCGAAGCAGATAATACAAACTTTATTCGAAAAATGGGGCACTCCACTGATAGATCTCTTTGCCAGCTCACAATCAGCAGTGGTGAGGGAATACGTAAGCGAAGATGCTCGAGATCCAAGTTGTGTATTTGTGAATGCCTTCAGCAAAATATGGCACTACAGACTCGGCTGGCTTTTTCCTCCACCGTCACTCATACCGCGAGTCTTACGACATCTGGAAAAGAGCTCGGGCACGTATTTACTTGTCGTACCGAATTGGAAAAAGACCTTCTGGAAAGCAGAACTGAAACAGAGAGCATTGAGCCCCCCATTCACGATTCACAACGTGCATCGACATTTAATAGATCTTCAAACCGGGAAGCCCCCACCAGCTGCGGAGAAGCTGTGTTTGCAGGTCTGGAGGGTTCGGGCTGGACCCGTTTAGTGGAGTCTTGGCAAAAAGGAGATATAAATCTTCTAGAAACCTCCTGGCGGCAATCTACCCTGAAGACATACAAGAACGCCTGGGAAAGGTGGCGATCATGGTGTCAAGGAAAGTGTCCAGTTGACAACCCAGAACCTGGTGATCTTTCAAAATTCATTTGTTACCTACACAAAGAAGTTAAACTAGCGCCTAGTACGATTGCGGTACACAAGTCGGTTGTGGCCACGTTTGCAAACCCGGAGAAATCAGTCGCAATTTCTGGACACCCACTTGTTAACCAAATAATGAAAGCAATAGCTCTAACAAAACCTCCACCTCACAAACCTTCGACTTGGGAGGTAAGCACTTTAATTGAATATCTTCAACATTATAATATTAATGTTGATAGCATATTTCAAACATCACGGCATGTTGCGGCAATCCTACTTCTCTGCACAGGAAGACGGGTACATGACCTTACGTTACTGGACATCAGCCCAGAATTTTTCTCTAACAAGGATGATCACGTCATATTATGGCCTAAATTTGGGTCTAAAACGGATTCTGCAACATACAGGCAAGCTGGTTGGCGCCTTTTAAACGATGGTCCAGAGAGGCTCAACCCAGTATTGTGGATTAACAGACTTGTAACTTTATCACAAAAGCGACGAAAAGCGAGGCTAAACCTTACAAACTTGTTTATCACAACAAGAGGTAAAGTTAATGCAGCCTCTAGATCAGTTATTGCTGGATGGATCAGGACCCTTTTCCGAGAGGCCAATATTCAAGATTCTCCTGGCAGCTTCAGAGCTGCAGTCAATTCTGACAGGTGGCTCAATAATAATATGAATATTGACGACATTCTGACAAAAGGCAACTGGAGGAGCAAAGATACATTCCTCAAACTTTATTTTAAGGAGATCCGGCGGAATGAAAACGAGAACTCAGACGGTCCTAATCTCACGAGGCTATTTTCACCTGTTTGATTAAAAGTGGCATTAGAATTTCTAAGTTTATAGTTTTAGTATCTAGTTATAAACCTAAGTTTATAAACACACAATCAAGAGTTAATGGTACCTTTTTTTGTTAGATCTGTTTTTTTGATTAATTAATTCTTATTACATTGCTACAAAAATACAAAAGTTTTCACTTTTAATTACCTTCACCAATCCACCCGCACACAATTATTAACGAATCGCTCACAGTACGTCATGTGGCGCCGGCAGAGAATAAACACGTCTCAAAAGTGGGTCTAGCGTAGCTCGGACACCTAAATAACACCGTTTTCCCCCCGAAGGGAAGAAAACGAATATTTAGGTTCCAGCGTAGCTAGACCCACTAAATTATCAGACCTTGCCGGCTTGAGAGTGTACTGAGGAGCGAGGCTACTCGCCCGGCGCAGCACGATGACGTTCAAGCGGACGGGGGCGGGAGGGGGCCGATAAGCGGGTAGAGGGGAGGTATTAGTGTTGTCACTTGCGAAAATCCAAGAGGTAATCTCAAAAGTGGGTCTAGCTACGCTGGAACCTAAATATTCGTTTTCTTCCCTTCGGGGGGAAAACGGTGTTATTATGAGAAAAAAATAATCGATTTAAATAAATTCGATTATTTTTCAGCATCCTCTAAATCATGCTATCTACCTGTATCTACCTAACTAGGCGACTGAGGTGAGGAGGATATTGCAAAGAGCAGGTGAGCTAGATGTTTGTGTGAGGCTGGTTCTTGCTCGATCTATGAACGGAGCGCTCCGTACTAGTATAAATCGTTCAAATGTACTAGTTCGGTCTTCTAGTACTATTAGTACAGTAGCTCACTAAAGGAAACATGAACAAAAATAATCGGTTGGTGTAGCCTAGTATTCTTTTATCTGTGGTGTAGCCTTAGGGGCACTATGAAAAAAGGACTTAGAAAAATTTCACGAATTTTCGTTTTGTTTTTTTTTTCAAATGTCCCTTTTTTTGCACCATGAGGTTAACCTTGACCGTAGAAACCATTTATGTTCAGAGAACTATGGTGCTACGGCTACGACGAACCGTTTCCGAGTTATGGCACTTTATTTTTTTTTTCATATTCATACTAATTATGCTCCATATTTCCAAAATGAAAATGCTGACAGAAATCTTTTCGGGAAAGAAATTGTTGCTTTGGTTGAAACACGTCAGATGGCATCATAGAATCCGTAATTGATCACAAAAAAAATTTCGTGAAAAAATTTCTGTGGGGATCGATCTTCAGCTTGGATATCCTTAGGGGCGCAGGACAGAAAATATTTTGTTATTTTTTTTTTATGGAATTGTCTCGTTTTTTTTGCAGTACCGGGTTATCCTTGACCATACAAACCATTTAGGTTCAGAGAACCATGGTCATACGACGCACCGTTTCTGAGTTATGGCCTATGGGGCTTCAATTATTTTTTAATTTTCATAAAAAGCTCCATATTTCCAAAATGAAAACGCTGACAATAATCTTTTCTGGAAAAGAATTGTAGCTTTGGTTAAAACACACGAGATGACGCGATTAAACCCGCGATTAATCACAAAAAAAAAATGGTCTAAGTTTTTCTGTCAGATCGATCTTTAGCTTGTGAATCCTTAGGGGCGCAGGACAGAAAAAAAAATGTTTTTTTTTGTCGAAATGTCCCGTTCTTTTTGCAGCATGGGGTTAGCCTTGACCATAGAAACCATTTAGGTTCAGAGAACCATGGTCTTACGGCGCACCGTTTCCGAATTAACGATGCAAGAGCGAGTGAAGCGAGCTCGAGACTTGGGGCACCCCAACTCGGATAGATTAGGTTAGAAGGGGAGGGTCATCCCCTTCGTGGTTATTTTTTTTTAAACCACCCAGAAGTAGGAGCCCCGCGCAGCGGGGCTCCGTCGTCTACGCCTTTCAGGGATATGAGGCTTCACCTCGACTTTTTATTTTTATTATTTTATGTTGAGAATTGTGCGGCGGGGAATATTAGGGGGGCCAATTTTCATTATTTTTGCGATAGGACACACCGTTTTCGAGATATAAGCAATATTAGAAAAAATAGTCGAAGGTCACTTAACCGTGACCGCAAAAATCACTCAACCTTGACTTCCAAGGTCACTCAACATTGACTGAGCTCAGAATCAGAGATCATATTTTTGGAATTTTTACCTTGACCTTGAGTCTCCAAGGTCACTTAAATTGACCTGTTCTGTGTTCAGAATCGCAGATATTGATTTTCGTAAATTTGACCTTGACCTCAACGTAGACCTTCCAAGGTCACTTACATGACCTCAAAGGTCGCTCTTGACGTCCAGGAAAAGTTCCTGGACTTTCTTAAGTTTGACCTTGACCTCAAGGTCAATGACCCGAGGTCAAGGTCCATGGCCCAAGTGTAAGGTCAATGACCCGAGTCAATTACCAAAGTTCAAGGTCAATGACCTTTGGGTGTCCCCCCACACGTTCCCACACCCTATTACTCCCACATCCCACCCGGTCCCTAAGGCGATAGTTTGAAAACGAGACAATTCCATAAAAAAAATATTAAAATATTTTCCAAGTCCTGCGCCCCTAAGGATATCCAAGCTGAAGATCGATCCCGACAGAAAATTTTTCACGAAATTTATTTGTGATCAATTACGGATTCTATGATGCCATCTGACGTGTTTCAACCAAAGCAACAATTTCTTTCCAGAAAAGATTTCTGTCAGCATTTTCATTTTGGAAATATGGAGCATATTATGAATATGAAAAAATATATAAAGTACCATAACTCGGAAACGGTTCGTCGTAGCACCATAGTTCTCTGAACATAAATGGTTTCTACGGTCAAGGTTAACCTCATGGTGCAAAAAAAAGGGACATTAGAAAAAAAAAACAAAACGAAAATTCGTGAAATTTTTTTAAGTCCTTTTTTCATAGTGCCCCTAAGGCTACACTCCAACCAAATAATCACTGGGATCATAGATATAAAGTTCAAAATAGCTTTGTTCTTGCTAGTGAGCGACGGTTAATAGTAGTCGTTCACAATGTACTACTGGAGTTCAAACCTCAAATGAGCGGTGAGCGACGGAGCGTTCGTGTCGGGCACGCTCACGAGAGCCAGAGGCAAAGAGTATAATAAATTAATAATATAGTTGTACGCCAGAGGCTACGACGCACGACGAAGTACTAAAGGAATGATGTACTAGAAAGGAAAAGGAATAGTTCGTACTAGTCTGTGTCAGGAATCAATTCCTAAAGTACATGTTCTACAAAGCCTAGTGAGATAGTAATTGTCGTCAATGTCTAATTATTGTTGAGCCCATAGAAAATAATCCCAGGAGATTTTTTTTAGGAGTTCCTACAACCCGTGTAGCTATAACTAGATATATAGTCAAAGCGTGTAGTGTCTGGTTCTGGTGATCTGTTGTAGGTATTTATTAGAAGACGCAGGCTTGAATCCTGTCCAAAATTTTTCCTTCACTAAAAATCTATACTCTTCTTCTTGTGATAAATAAAGCTGAAGAGTTTGTAAGTTTGCTTGAACGCGCTAATCTCAGGAACTACTGGTCCGATTTGCAAAATTCTGTCAGTGTTGGATAGCCCATTTATTGAGGAAGGCTATAGGCTATATATATCACCACGCTACGCGCACGAAGCCGCGGGCAGAAGCTATAACTTTATAATCTAGGCATGGATAAATTTAGTGCCAAAAAACATACAAAAAGAATGAAGGTGGTGTCAATTCTCAAGCCAATTTATTGAGTTAGGTACCTCTACAGCTTTATTTTAAATACTAACCTGAATGTAACTGTACCTACTGGTATCCAGGGGTGTAGCTTCTGCCAAATCAGCTGTATCAATGATACAGAGCCCCAGGCAAAAAAATCATAGTTCATAAATATCCACACAGCTAAGACCATACTCAAAATGTAGACGGGACCCTTGTAGAACAAGCTACACCACTGCTGTTTACTGTACTGTACTGCTGTAACATTTTATTACACTCAGAAAGGACAAATTTAGATATATAATAAACTTCTATACCTACTAACATATTAATTCCCTATTTGGGTTGAAATTGAAACAAGACATAGGTAATACCTACTTGAAATAATACATAATATATTAAATGAGGCACAAGCCTTGTTTGAAAATATTAATTTATTATAAAAATTAGGCAATATTATATTCAAATATCTAAAACCTACTAATTCCTTAAGAAGTTTTGTTTCTATAGAATCACTATTTACAAATAAATTATTTACATAATTGCTTGGTTATTTATCAGCATCTACTGGTACCGCAGTATGAATTCGGATACCATGCATCTCTGCAATCTCACTCTTCAAAGTCTCAGTTACCATGCGATGTTGTTTGACACGAGATAGACCAAGAAATTCCTTAGCTTCGACATTAACCTAGAAATCACAGATACAGTTAATAGTCAATATTTGAAAGGCAACAACTTTGGCTAAGATTTAAGTACTTAGGTGAACACCTCAAACATAGCGCCACAACCACCGGAAATGTCCTCTACACTGACGTACGTGATGCCCGGTAACGATCGCTTAAGCGCCTCCGACAGCTGCTGCTCCTTCGACCCACTGTTGCGCTCGAAAGCGCCGCCGTCCCCTGCCGCCATTCCGAACCGTGCTGTCCCTGACTACCAAAAACAATACACCACCAGTCATATTCTTGCCATCTTTATAAACCACACAAATAGCATAACTAGCCTCTGCCCGCGGCTTCGCTCACTTGAAGCTCAAAAACCAACAATTATGAACTCTTCTTTGGTGGGTGTCTATACATTAGAGAGGTCAAGTTGTATCTCAGGTTCCGTTTTATTATTTGCGATATGAAGTACCTACCTATACCAGTTTTTATAATGTAGTGATAACAAAATCAAAATATATCCAGTAGTTTTTGCGGCAACCCGTAACAAATAGACAAGAATTTACACAGTAGGTACAAGAATTTGTACAGACAGCTTTTTTACAATTTTATAATAGTAGAGAAGAGATAGAGAGAAAACGCCACTCACCAACTGATTTCTGATGGGTTCCAAAATCTTAGCCAAGTTACGAAACATTTCTACTATAAAACCAAAATATTGCTAGTTCTAATTAGAAATTTTGTAGGATTGTTAATATTTAAACATGTTAATTTGATTTTATAATAGCATCATTTTTTCTTTTTCCCAGTTTCAAAAGAAAGACATAACGTAACTAAAACAGAACCTACGAAGAAGTACAAGTTTTTTTTTAATTATGGTGCCACACCATAGAGGAAAGTAATGTAATGTGTCATACTTTTTGTGTATTTGCCAGTGTCAAATATTAGAGTAATCAAATAGGTAATATTTCCCATCATGGGATTCTATTATGGCACGACACTTTTTGTGTTCGCCAGTGTCAAGTATAATATATTTCGAGAGTGTTTCTGAAGGCATGAGGCTTAGTAAAGCAATTTCTACAACTAAGGCTATTCCACTAGATTCCATTCTAGCATCTATTAAGGATGGGAATGGTAAATTGGCTGAGACTGGGGAGGAGGTCTTGAATGTAATGTTCAAAACTCATTTCCCGGGATCAGTAAACGATAAGGAGGACTCAGTGACCCTGGAAGATCCTATCTGCCCCCCCAGGGCTGACTGCGATACTGCTAAAAAGGTGGTAGATGAACATAGGCTCAGGTGGGCAGTGATGGGTTTCCAACCATTCAAGGCCCCTGGACCAGATGGGATCTCTATCAATCCAAACAAGGCAGTTGTCATTCCATTTACTAGGAAAAGACTGCTCTCAGGCCTTGGCCAACTTCGGCTTTATGGCAAACAACTAAACTGGGCCTCAGAGGTAAAATATTTAGGGGTAACCCTGGATAAAGAACTGATGTGGCGAACACATCTGAACAATACCATAGCCAAGGCTCTAAGAGTCTTGGGTATGTGTCGCTCAGCCTTTGACTATATAGATAGATAGTCAAAGCGCTCAGCGTATGGCAAAACCTGGGGACTTAGACCAAAGGTTGTGCAGTGGCTGTACGCCATGATGGTTAGACCAATCATCACATATGGCAGCATTGTTTGGTGGCCCAGGACGCAACTAGGGATATGCAGGGAAGCCCTCGCTAAACTACAGCGAACGGCATGCCTACTATCACAGGGGCGTTGAAAACCACACTAACAGCGGCGATGGAAAAGGTACTCATCCTTGCACCGCTACATATTGTCATAAAGACTGAGGCCCGTCTTGCACTACACAGACTGGCAATAAATGGCATGTGGGATAGTTCTAAGCCTAGAACTAGACACACAAAGCTTAAAATACAGGAAGGCCTTGACGAACTAACAAACAACAAACAAAACAAAACAAAACATGGGCTGCATTTTGTCGCAGCCAAAATGCAGCCCATGTTTTGGTTCAAGAGATCTTACAAGGTTCATCTACCGTCAAGGGAAGAATGGATGAAGGGACTCGACCCACCAGAGGAGGGCAGTCTGATATGGTACACTGACGGTTCGAAAACAGAGTCGGGTACAGGGGTGGGCATATATGCAAGGGACCATAAGGTCAGTCAAAGCATGGGCAAATTAGCTACAGTTTTCCAAGCGGAAACATATGCTATTCTTGCCTGTGCATATCAGATGGAAAGTAGCGGTACCACAGGTAGATCCATCTACATTCTTAGTGCCAGCCAAGCGGCACTCATGGCCCTGACCTCCTACAGGATCGATTCAAGGCTGACCATGGACGCTGCCCGAACTCTTAATGAGCTGGGAAAGCGAAACAAGGTCAGGCTTGTTTGGGTCCATGGTCACAGGGGTATTGTGGGCAACGAGCATGCTGACGAGCTGGCTAGAGAAGGTTCTGGAACCTCACTAATTGGACCGGAACCATTTGTAGGACTGGCCCCAAGCACAGTCAAAACGGCATTTCGGGAGTACGCAAGGGCGAGGCACATGGATGAGTGGTTGAGCCTCACGGGACTTGCTCACTCCAAGAAATTCATAGGTTCCTCATCGAAATGGCAAAATGCCATTTGGAACTTGATGGGGGCGCTGACCGGACACTTCGGGACTAACGATCTCCTACAAAAGATGGGTCTGACGGATACATCAGCCTGCAGGGCCTGCAAAAGGGAAATTGAGAGCATGGAACACCTTCTGTGTACATGCGATGCAATGGCTGGAAAGCGAATGTGCCTTTTGGGTCAGGGTTATCCAAGACCAGAGGACTACAGACTCATACCCCCAGGCCTCATTATAAAGCTCATGGAAGAGCTGTTTGTAGAACTGGGAGGGGATGAGGAATAGATTATCTAGGGAAAGCACTAAAGATCCCATTGGGTCGAAGTGCAGTGAGGCCTTGCTGCCTAAGCCCTACACAAGATAAGATAATATATTTTGTTTAGTTGCCCCAATAGAACGGTAGAAACTTTATTGAGGCTTCGATGGGGTTTAGGAGTGAACCCAAAAAGTCACGATTTTCAATTTTATATCATTTGCCTACACTCTCACACGTTCACGAACACTTAATGTTTAATTTTATTATCCACCATAATTACACATTAAACTTCGGAGAAATTCAAGTTTTGAAAAATAATATAAAATCTATTATATAAATATATATAAGTTACTCTATGTATAAACCTCAGAGTGACTATTGAGAACTAGAACAAACAAAATAATGTAATGTTAGCCGATGAAATGGCTGGTGCTCTCAGGTACAGTACAACTATATTATTTTATTATACTCTTTGTGCATATACTTAATCTGAGAAGGAGATTTAAGGTCATCGCGAATAACGAAACGAAAGGACGTAGTACTTTTATTGTGTAGTCTTTGGAAATACTAAATGAATGATGTCTACAAAAGGAAAAGGAATAGTTCGTATTAGTCTGTTTCGGGAATGAATTCATACATGTAATTTAATTAATCTGAGCATGTAATACAATACATTGTTGCATTTTAGTATAGTCTAGTATCTCTAAGTAATCTGTGTCTAGTAGTCCACAGAGTATAGTACCTAATAAAGGATGAAATGGTCTCATCTGTGCTCACTGCACTGCTCTGTGATTAGTATGATTCTTGCTAATTCAACATGGCGCTTAACTTAAGTGTCAAGATTCATCCCGTAGTATTATTTCAAATTGTAGACGCTTACGAACGCCGAAATGCAGACTCTCACAGAGTTATTGGTACCTTATTGGGTAAGTAATGATCCTGTAACATTCCAGTCGGATTACAATAGCAGATTCCAGATTACAGTCAAAGCTGCCTATCGATGTCATGTGCCCTATATGTTAGCATTTTCAGTCTCGTGGTTGTGTCATATTTTCCCAAAGAGGAACAAAATGAATATTTGATGATAATAGTTATTGGCGCCATGGCGCGGGAGTCCAAATAGATTTTTGAGGTTATGTTGTTATGCATAGGTACCTGTGATAAGGGTGTTGTGGAAGTGACCAACTGCTTCTGTGTACCACACAAGGAACATGCTGACCAGGTTGAGGCAGAGCTCAATTACGCTATGGACGTATACGAGTTGAACAGACGCGTGAATGCATCAGAGAATATTGTCGGTAAGTTGGTATTTTCTATATACAGTTGGCCCCTTGGGCCTCTGAGCCCCTTTAATGTACAGTTAACTGTTAATTAAACCTTCTTTGTTTGAATATATTATGTTCAGATCTCCTCAGTGTCTGTATATCTATACTATTATATAGAGCAAAATTTAAATTTTTTGAATGTAATGGATAGTTTTATTGAAGGAAATGTAAAATGGATAAACTTAAAAATTACTTAAAACTGGTATTAAAAACGTTACAGCTCACTGAAGAATATGTACCAATACGATATATTTTAATATAAATAAATAATACCAGCATCCAAATCGGAAGACATTTTATTGGAGACAAAACACAATCGTGACAGATATTGATGATCGGCCACACAGTGGCCAACTACATTACACCTCCCCCATAAATCTAGAAATCATCGAAACTTAGTACAAAGTCCATCACCATAAGATCTCTAATAATCAATGATCCAATAACATAAGTTACAGAAGTCCAGGTCTCACTTGTTAACAGTTGCTAGACTAAACTTGGATTAGGTACAATCATGAGTGTTTAGTCGTAGTCTAAAAGACAATTAATTATTATAACGAACAAAATGTATGCTTATTGCGCTAAAATTAAATCACCTGGTTAACAAATAAAACAAACATAACAGAACCTATATGAACAATAAGTATCTCCATTCTAACTGACCAACCCCTCTACTCATACCTAATTGGAGGACGGCATGGGCGGGGACGAAGAGATCTTTCAACAGGTGGCACCGGGTCCACCTCCACTCGTGGTGTAGCTGGTCGAGTGATAGACTCATGACTGTCCATTCCTCCTTCACCCAAGACCACTCCTTCTGGTCCTGTGTCATTGTTAGTCTCAGTAACTGACGTTTTGTCCTCACCCCTGCTTTGCCGTGGACATAACTCTGAAACCTCATTCGGGACAGTAACATCAGATAATCTGGACCTGTGCCTTATCTGGTCAGTATGACGTTCTATGAGTTGATCTCCTCCATTATCCAAAACATATCTACGTGACCCCTTCCTAGCGACTACTGTTTGTTTTTGCCATTTATTTTGTGAACCATAAGCCCTGGCCCAAACTGGTTCCTCGATATCGAAACTTCTTTGTACTCCGCCGGCATTTTGAACTTGTCTATTTTGAGCACTAAATACCCTATCTCCTACTGTTTGTTCACTCCGTAACAAATCAAAACGTGATCGTAATGAACGCCGCTGCAACAACATTGCTGGACTCTCACCCGTCGTACAATGAGCCGTATTCCTATAAGCAAAAAGGAATGCCTGTAATGCCGTATCTATCTCTACCTTATCATGCATTGCTTTTTTAATTGCCCGCTTACACAATTTAACGGCATTTTCGGCCGCACCATTTGACTGAGGATGATAGACTGGTGAAAATAATTGTCTTATGCCATTCAATTGTAGAAAATCAGCTAATTCTCGACTGGTGAAAGGTGGTCCTTGGTCTGACACCACCTCCACTGGCAAGCCAAACCTGGCAAACAAACTTCTCAAAACCTTGATAACTAATAAGGCATTTGTATTATTCATTTCTGAAATTTCTAACCACTTCGATGATGAATCTATGATTACTAGATACGTTTTACCCCTAAATGGTCCTAGGAAATCCATATGTAGTCGGCTCCAAGGTTTTGTATGATACGGCCATGATTGTGGTGTGTGACGCGGCGGTGCATCCGCCTCGAGCGCACAGCTCTCGCACTCCTGGCATGTGCGCTGCAAGTCTGTGTCGATTCCAGGCCACCAAACGTAGCTGCGTGCCATCATTTTTGATTTTACAATACCTAAATGCCCTACATGTAGTTGTTTCAAAATCGCCTGACGCAGCAAACTGGGTACCACAATCCTATATCCCCACATAATACACCCTGCCTCACAATAAAGTTCATTACGCCTTTTGAAATAGGGTTCCAGTTCATTTGAAGGGCACCTCGCTGGCCAACCTGACTGTACATACAAGATCACTCTACTAAGTTCTACATCTTTCATTGTTGCTTTCTTCACCTCTTCATTCCTCACCGGTAAGAAGTTTTCAACAAAGTTAACGTATGTTATTTCTTTTTTACTTTCAAGCTCTTTAGTTGTTTTCGCTGGTAGTCTTGATAACGCATCAGCACAATTACTCTTTGATGCTACATACTCGATTGTATAATCATAACCTGATAATAGAACTGCCCACCTTTGCAGACGCGACGCGGCCATAACTGGAATTCCTACTTTATCACCGAATATATATGTAAGGGGCTTATGATCTGTTCTCAGCGTAAATTTCCTTCCATAAACATATTGGTGAAATTTGCGTATTCCGAATATAATCGCTAGTGCCTCCCTATCAATTTGTGAGTAAGCCTTTTCTGCTACAGAAAGTGTGCGCGAGGCGTAAGCGACCGGCCGCTCCCCCGCCGGTGTGTTGTGTGATAAGATTGCGCTGACACCGACTGCGCTGGCATCTACTGTCAGCACCAATGGAAGTTCCTGCGAGTAGTGAATCAGTAGATCACTACTGGATAAACATTCCTTCACTCTCTCAAAGGCTGCCTGGCATGTCGCGGACCATTCGTACTTGACACCTAATTTAAGTAGGTTATATAAAGGCGACAGAATCGTGCTTATGTCTTTAATGAATTTGGCATAATACATCAACATTCCGATGAATGATCTCAACTCTGAGACATTTTGTGGTGTCGGTATATTAACTATGGCCTTTACCTTTTCTGGTGAAGTATGAATTCCCTCTTTACTGATTACATAGCCCAAATATGTCACAGACTTTGAGAAAAACTCACACTTTTCTTTCTTCACTCTCAGTCCATATTTCTCCAATCTTTCAAATACCGTGTATAAGTTGCTGATGTGTTCCTGGCTATTTCTTCCCGTAATAATAATATCATCCAAGAAAACCCCTACTTTAGGCATATCGGCAAACATCTGTTCCAATCTCCGTTGAAAAATTCCCGGACTAGATGACAGACCGTATACTAACCTATTGTACATAAAGAGACCCTTATGGGTGTTTATAACCGTTAATTTCTTAGACTCATCGAGGACCAGCTGTGCATAAGCTTGTGATAAGTCAATGTTAGAATATCTCTCTCCCCCCTCAAGTTTGATCAACAAATCATCAACTCTGGGTAATGGATATCGATCAACTTCAAGAACCTTATTTAAAGTAAGCTTATAATCAGCACAGATCCTAATGTTACCATCCTTCTTGACCACTGGCACGATGGGTGTCGCCCACTCCGACCGCTCTACAGGGGTGAGCACGCCGTCCCGGACCAGATCAGCTAGCGCTCTCTCAACCGGTGCACGCATCGCATATGCTAATGGACGCGCCCGTAGGAAACGCGGTTGTGCATCCTCGCGAATGTGGATGCCCACGGTGCCACCAGTGAAACGTCCCAATCCGTCCTCAAACACCTTAGAGAATCTGGAACTAAAGTCCTTTATGTCAAAATTGTGTGGGTTTAACATATTCACAGCTATATGTTCATCAATAAGTTTTGGTAATTCAATATTTAGGGATGCTATCCACTGTCTTCCTAATAACATTGACTGACCATTTGGGATAACATACAAATCCAACACATCTGATCTGTTTTTATACACAACCCATGGACTGACCACCCCTAACGGCCGTATAATTTCACCTGTATAGTACTTTAAACCAATATAACACTTTTGCATTTTAAGGTCTCTGAAGTTTTCTTCATAAGTTTCACGGCTTATACATGATACTGCACTTCCTGTGTCACACTCCATCCAGAAGTCTTTCCCATTTACATTAAGTTTAATCTTATAAGGTGTACATTTACTCAGAGCCAGTTGGTAGTTATTAACAAAAATTACCTCATTACTTTGGTCACTGTCCACCAAAGATGGTTCCTTCTCATGCTTGTCCAAATAATTATGCTTTATTATGTTGTTTGGACACATCTTTTTCAAATGCCCCTGCTGGTTGCACACCCTGCACACATATCGGGCATACTTGCAGCTTCCTGTTATGTGATTACCTCCACAAGTTGAACATCCTTTGAACTGTCTTAAAGTTGAAGCTGTTGAGGATGTCACCTGGGTGTCCGGGCCCGTGCCTTTGCGCCTCTGCCCTGCACCAGTGCCCACGCCGCTGTTGTAACCGCGACCCCGATGTGCCGACTCTGCCCTGCCACGCCATGCTCCCGCCATAGCTTGGCAGTCTGCCGTAGTCGACGGTCGCCCATCTCTTTCAGCCATCACGGCTGACGCGTCTTTCTCCGCCGCCTCCATGCTCGCCGCTAGTTTGTACGCTTTTCCGAAATCTAAGTCGTTCTCCGCAAACAATCGCTGTCTTATTACCTCGCTTCTTATCCCGCACACTAACTGGTCCCTTAAACTGTCCTCCAGCCAAGCCTCAAAACCGCATGTTTTCGACATCTTTTTCAAGACCGCTACATATTCTGAAATGCTTTCTCCGCTGTTTTGTTTCCGATGGCGAAATTTATACCGTTCGGCCAACTCGCTTGGTTTTGGTTGTAAATGTTTCGCCATAATTTCAGTTATGTACCCAAATGTTTTTTCATGTGGTTTCGCCGGGGTACATAGGTTTACCAGAAGTTCATAACCTTCTGCGCCCATTAACGTAATCAGAGTCGGAACTTGCATATTCGCCTCTATCTTATTAACCAAAAAATATTGTTGTAGCCGCTCGATGTACAATTGCCAGTCATCTGTTTGCACCTTAAATTCGCTGATTTTCCCGATGGACATTGTAAGTTGTGCTTTGCTCGCGTAGCTTCTTAAATACTCGTCGCCACTGAAGAATATGTACCAATACGATATATTTTAATATAAATAAATAATACCAGCATCCAAATCGGAAGACATTTTATTGGAGACAAAACACAATCGTGACAGATATTGATGATCGGCCACACAGTGGCCAACTACATTACACTCACAATGTCATATTAGCTTTAGCTTAACTAGGTATAACTATGGGGTATACGAGTATCAAAATTTACATTGACTGTAAATTTAGTGTAACACTATAAACAAATACAAAAAAAATTCACCATCAAAATGATGAAAAAATGAACATCATGATCAAAATGAATACAAACTTAAAAATCTTTGATTATCCATAGGAATAAAAAAATCATTTAAAAAAAAAACAAATAAAATCATTAATTATTTATCTTATTGGCGAAGTCCTTCAAAAAGGTCATTTGCGTAGTACTCGCAACCGGCGCGTATGTATGAGAAGATGTATGAATGTCGCAGAAGCAAAAGAGGCATGCAAGAATCGTAGCAAGTGGCAGTCTATAGTTTCTGCCTACCCCTGTGGGAGAATGGCGTGAGTGTATGTATGTATTATTTAGAGTGAACTGTACTACAACTTTTACAGTCCATTTTTTTGGACTTGTCTTTTTTGGTTATCAAACCCTGCCCGATGCGAAAATCACAAGTTTTTCTTTAATCACGCACTTGATGTAGGAAACAATTTTATTAACACTTACATTATACACATACACTCTAAATTACACCAAAAACTGCTTCGAAATCACTATAAAAGCCTATTATTTTTAATGAAAACTACATTTTATGTAATTTCATTTTCACAGATTAAAATAATCATGATAATTTGACTTTTCAAAACTCTAGATTGTATACCAATTTTAGGGATGTGACAAAATAATAAATGATTTTGATTTATGTGAATGAACTGTAATTTCAAGTTCAAATGAAATGGCAGCCAGTAAAAATGTTACTGTATTACGCCTTCCGCCTTATCATTGCGAATTAAATCCCACAGAATTAATACAGGCAAAATTAAAAGGCCAGTTGGCAAAAATAATAAATCTTTTAAAATGTTTTAGCATACTTACTCGTTAAATTGTTTAATGTTCAAATTGTGCTTTATCAGAACCATGCACTTTAACATTGAATAGGTATTCCAGAGAGACGAAGGCTTCATTTTGTTGGAAAGATCATTGAAATACGGAAGAAAAACATTTTCGGATAAAGATTTAGATTTCCTACTGATTTTCCACTGCACAAATTTTTCATAAGCAAGCTTTAATTTTTCCTTTCAGTTTCGCGGTATCAAATTGTCAACCACTAATTTAGCTTCATCTTTGTCTGGCGGTGTTAAACACATTGAATCGGAAGAATTTTCGCTTTGAGAGCTCATTTTTAGCAAAAATGTCACTAAGTAAATAAAAACAAAATTTTTGCTGAACCGCGCTTTTGTTACCTACTTCTTTGTTTTTTTTTTGAGCAATGGTAGTTGGAACTATACAGCCTAATATGAAATAAAATCTTTTTGGATTTGATTTTTAAAACGTTGAAGAGTTTAGGCGGGAAAATGAAAAGTGCACATTGTCGATCTTATATTATTTTTCAAAATTTGAATTTCAAGTTTAATGTGTAAATAAGGTGGATAATTAACCATTAAGTGTTCGTGAACGTGTGAGAGTGTAGGCAAATGATATAAAATTGAAAATCGTGACTTTTTGGGTTCACTGCTAAACTCCATCGAAGCCTCAATAAAGTTTCTACCGTTTATGACAAGGCTGTATGGTTCAAACCTTTGCCTGCCTTTTGGCGAATAATATTAACAACAACAATAAAACGTTGAAATGTCAAAATAGCGGCCGGCAAAACATTGCCGGCCTGTTAAAGCGGCCAGCAAAACTTTTTTTTTATTTTTTTTATTTATTTATTATGGTCTGCCAACAGTTATTACAGTGGTGAATTATTTGGTTGTCTTATGACTAATTACAATATTTGCATTACTGCATAACCAATTACAGGCAAACACAACTTGCTCAATTATAACTGATGCGGTATCACGGACGGTGTTCTTATATCTAATACAGAAAAAGTTTACAATGGCAGCATGTTACTAGGCATGATCGATTGGAGGGCGATTATTATTTCTTGAGAATCTTGCCAAGCCATCTGCATGAATGTCATACATGTCGCTTCTCATGTTGACGTGTTTACACAACCGTGGAATGGGGGAGTTAGCGCCAAGTTTTGTACGTCGAAGTGGGGGGGCTAGTGGCGTTATGGGTTTCCGAGGACGATTACGGGGAACTCTATAGGCAAATTTACTTAATAGCTCAGAGGAATCAATTTTATTATTGAGTAGTTTGTGGATAAACCTAAGATCTAAGAGGTCTCTTCGATGTTCGAGAGTGGTCATGTTGAACTGCGCTAATTTAGAAGCATAGGATATTTTCTGGATCCTTGTTGAAAAACTTAGGTAGTTTAAGAATCTTTTCTGGATGCGTTCAATTCTTAGTGAGTGGTTTGCGTAATGGGGCCTCCACACGACACTGCAATATTCCAATAAGCTGCGAACTAAGCTATAATAGAGGACTATTTTAGTTTTAACTTTGCGAAACCCCTTGCAATTTCGAATAACAAAACCCAGATTACGTAAAGCCCTTTTGGTTATATCATCAAAGTGTGGGATAAAAGTTAATTTACTGTCCATAATTACTCCTAAGTCACGGATTTCACTCACGATTGCAAGTGGAGTCCCATGTATGTGGTAGCTCCTTGAAACAGAACGGCAAGGTCGACTTTGCTCAAACAAGGTTGTCAAAATAATGACCACATTACATGCATTTTTGAGTAAAATACTTTATAATACAGTAATCTAATAAACCACAACAATGCCTCATACTAAACGGCCGACCAGTGTGGGTGGTACTTGATAATTTTTTCGTTGTGTAGTTATTTTAAAACTATGATATCTCCTAAGATATTCATTAAAATCAAATGAAGTCAGTGGATATTTTGTTAAAAATACTTGTAATGACTAACGTATTTATTTGGATAAGGATTAATATCATGTTCATAAAAACACCTTCCCAAATAATGCATTATTTTAGAACAAATTTGATTACCATAAAAAAGGTTATAGTGAGTCAACATTAAAAGACAGACATATGCTGCCTCGGACTTTATTTGAAACTTTTAAAGGGAAACAATTCTGTGGTACATGATTTTTACGTAACCCTAACCATTTACGCAGCACCTGCAAGGGAAGCTCTCAAAAGAAATAACTTTATCCCTTTTTGCTACATTTTGACGACCTATGTGGTTTGGTGGTTCGAGTACCGGATTGCTGACCATGAGGTCGTGGGTTCGATTCCCACAGGACACAAAAATTTATGTGATGAATATAAGTGTTTGTGTTCGTCTGGGTGTTTCTTATGTATTATAAGTATGTATTTACAAAAAAAAAGTATATAAGTATTATATCCATTGTCTAGTACCCATAGTACAAGCTCTGCTTAGTTTGGGACTAGATGGTGCTGTGTAAAAATGTCCCAGAATATTTATTATATTTTATTTATTATTGATGCTCAGCTCCTATTAGTCATAGCGTGATGATAAATAGCTTACAACCTTCCTCGATAAATGGACTATTCAACACAAAAAAGATTTTTTCAATTCAAACCAGCAGTTTCTGAGATTAGCGTGTTGTATAGTTAGTAGTAGCGTTTTGAGACTTTCATTGCATAGGCCTAAGTAAGAGTTTTTGTGTTTCTATTTTATAAAATTGGAATTTGTAAGGAACTTGAAAATTTGTATTATCGCTGTTTATAATAAAAATATTACTAAATGTTTTAATGTGAATGGCACGGCGTCGTTTAGGGTGGTGGGCGACGGGCAACGAGGTGACAAACCACTCGTCGGTGATCCACGAGTACTACGCGCGCGAGTGCCGCGAGCCCGTGCACGTGACGCTGGACACGGCGCTGAGCGGCGCGCGCATGGGGCTGCGCGCCTACGTGTGCGCCGCGCTCGGCGTGCCGCGCGGCAAGCGGGGCTGCATGTTCACGCCCATCCGCCTCGACCTCGTCTGCTACGAGCCCGAGGTACTGTACTACTCTACTGCTCACCACTGACACGGCGCTGAGCGGCGCGCGCATGGGGCTGCGCGCCTACGTGTGCGCCGCGCTCGGCGTGCCGCGCGGCAAGCGGGGCTGCATGTTCACGCCCATCCGCCTCGACCTCGTCTGCTACGAGCCCGAGGTACTGTACTACTCTACTGCTCACCACTGACACGGCGCTGAGCGGCGCGCGCATGGGGCTGCGCGCCTACGTGTGCGCCGCGCTCGGCGTGCCGCGCGGCAAGCGGGGCTGCATGTTCACGCCCATCCGCCTCGACCTCGTCTGCTACGAGCCCGAGGTACTGTACTACTCTACTGCTCACCACTGACACGGCGCTGAGCGGCGCGCGCATGGGGCTGCGCGCCTACGTGTGCGCCGCGCTCGGCGTGCCGCGCGGCAAGCGGGGCTGCATGTTCACGCCCATCCGCCTCGACCTCGTCTGCTACGAGCCCGAGGTACTGTACTACTCTACTGCTCACCACTGACACGGCGCTGAGCGGCGCGCGCATGGGGCTGCGCGCCTACGTGTGCGCCGCGCTCGGCGTGCCGCGCGGCAAGCGGGGCTGCATGTTCACGCCCATCCGCCTCGACCTCGTCTGCTACGAGCCCGAGGTACTGTACTACTCTACTGCTCACCACTGACACGGCGCTGAGCGGCGCGCGCATGGGGCTGCGCGCCTACGTGTGCGCCGCGCTCGGCGTGCCGCGCGGCAAGCGGGGCTGCATGTTCACGCCCATCCGCCTCGACCTCGTCTGCTACGAGCCCGAGGTACTGTACTACTCTACTGCTCACCACTGACACGGCGCTGAGCGGCGCGCGCATGGGGCTGCGCGCCTACGTGTGCGCCGCGCTCGGCGTGCCGCGCGGCAAGCGGGGCTGCATGTTCACGCCCATCCGCCTCGACCTCGTCTGCTACGAGCCCGAGGTACTGTACTACTCTACTGCTCACCACTGACACGGCGCTGAGCGGCGCGCGCATGGGGCTGCGCGCCTACGTGTGCGCCGCGCTCGGCGTGCCGCGCGGCAAGCGGGGCTGCATGTTCACGCCCATCCGCCTCGACCTCGTCTGCTACGAGCCCGAGGTACTGTACTACTCTACTGCTCACCACTGACACGGCGCTGAGCGGCGCGCGCATGGGGCTGCGCGCCTACGTGTGCGCCGCGCTCGGCGTGCCGCGCGGCAAGCGGGGCTGCATGTTCACGCCCATCCGCCTCGACCTCGTCTGCTACGAGCCCGAGGTACTGTACTACTCTACTGCTCACCACTGACACGGCGCTGAGCGGCGCGCGCATGGGGCTGCGCGCCTACGTGTGCGCCGCGCTCGGCGTGCCGCGCGGCAAGCGGGGCTGCATGTTCACGCCCATCCGCCTCGACCTCGTCTGCTACGAGCCCGAGGTACTGTACTACTCTACTGCTCACCACTGACACGGCGCTGAGCGGCGCGCGCATGGGGCTGCGCGCCTACGTGTGCGCCGCGCTCGGCGTGCCGCGCGGCAAGCGGGGCTGCATGTTCACGCCCATCCGCCTCGACCTCGTCTGCTACGAGCCCGAGGTACTGTACTACTCTACTGCTCACCACTGACACGGCGCTGAGCGGCGCGCGCATGGGGCTGCGCGCCTACGTGTGCGCCGCGCTCGGCGTGCCGCGCGGCAAGCGGGGCTGCATGTTCACGCCCATCCGCCTCGACCTCGTCTGCTACGAGCCCGAGGTACTGTACTACTCTACTGCTCACCACTGACACGGCGCTGAGCGGCGCGCGCATGGGGCTGCGCGCCTACGTGTGCGCCGCGCTCGGCGTGCCGCGCGGCAAGCGGGGCTGCATGTTCACGCCCATCCGCCTCGACCTCGTCTGCTACGAGCCCGAGGTACTGTACTACTCTACTGCTCACCACTGACACGGCGCTGAGCGGCGCGCGCATGGGGCTGCGCGCCTACGTGTGCGCCGCGCTCGGCGTGCCGCGCGGCAAGCGGGGCTGCATGTTCACGCCCATCCGCCTCGACCTCGTCTGCTACGAGCCCGAGGTACTGTACTACTCTACTGCTCACCACTGACACGGCGCTGAGCGGCGCGCGCATGGGGCTGCGCGCCTACGTGTGCGCCGCGCTCGGCGTGCCGCGCGGCAAGCGGGGCTGCATGTTCACGCCCATCCGCCTCGACCTCGTCTGCTACGAGCCCGAGGTACTGTACTACTCCACTGCTCACCACTGAGCCTCGTTACTATATGTACGCATTATTTATGGGGCTCTAACTGAACAAAAGTTATTTTCACCTCACAAGCTCGGAAAGATTCTGTTTGTCATTCGAAATCTGCGTGCAAAAGTGTATTTTTTGCGCTAGCGCGAAGAGTTTTTGAAATTCGAACCTTTCTATTCAATTATTATTTTCTATACCACCGGGTCCACTGAAAATACATGTACGATGCACGTACATGGGTTTAAAATATTTAATTTATAATTATTGCAATAAGTTAGCTAGATAGGCTCGCGTATGTGTACTTTGACCGCGGCCTACATTTTTGTAGTGCACTGACATGCAGCGAAGCAAATCTTATACAGTTTTATTCTTTAGTAATTTAGTGTTCAATAAATCGTGGTTCTAGTCGGACAACTTGCATTTTTACTGACAGTTCCATAGACACTCAATTAATTGCATTTACATTTATAATTACATTTACATTGATATTTACATTTACATGGACATTTGCATTATCCTAAATTTTCGATTAACACATTTTACAATACATAAATACTTATTTCATGTCAATGCGCCAACCGCATTTTTAGAAAAATCGCACTGGCCAGTAAGACGACTGCATGAAAAAAAAAGACTTAAAATTTTCTTCTGTCTAATCAATTCACCTAACATCATTAATTTTAGATTGTTTATTGTTATAATCGTAAGAAATCTAATAATATGAGTGAGTCCAGTAGTATTGAAGGTTAAGTTCAGTGGATGGCACCAGTGGTAATAAAAACACTATATTCATGGAAATAACAGAAATTATATTTAATTCGTACTTGTTACAACATTTTTATTTTTGCACCTCTATCAATTGTTTTTCAGTACCAAAGACAAATTTATACACCATAAAGTATAAAGATAAAACTTCCAAGAAGTTCATATGTGTACGTTCATTGCTATAAACCTCAACAAGTAGCAACGAAGATATAAACTGAACACCTGCAGAGTTAGTGCAGTGCAAGCGGTACACGGTTTTTCCATGTGATTGTGTTCCATATCCATAACGTTACAGATCGTGGGGCTGAACCTGTGCCAGAAGACGATGGGCGGCGGCGGGCGCTCGCGGCCCGTGGCTCCGGCGCCGGACCTGGCGCAGGTGGCCGATGCCGCCGCCAAGCTCTCCACACTACTGGATCAAGTTATTTACTTTCTGACTACTTTTATTCCTCTTCGTCATTGGTGGTTTTGTTCATGACTCAGGTCGAGAGATCATCCTCTGAGCCGTTAAATATGTTAATCTTCTCGTGAAATTCTCAGAAATCGCTACTTTTATAATGTTTCTAGTAATGGTATGCTACGTAGATCACAGTGTCGCTTACGATCAGATGAACTAGCGATGAAGTATCTAGCGATAAGCCTATCAAAAAGTAAAACAAAAAAAAGATTTTATCTTTTCTGTAAACATTAAATAATCAAAGTTCTTGATGTGAAAATGTACTCGAAAATTGTCCATCAGAATTAATGAGCAGTGTTTACACAAAGGTTTTCCTAGACATACATGTATGTGAGTATGTGCAGGTGCTGTCGTACGTGGAGGAGGTGCTGGCCGAGCGGTCGGAGCCCAACAACGCGGCGGGCCGGCAGCTGCTGGAGCTCGTCAACTCTGTGCCCAACCTGTCCGCAGAAACCTTCGCCGACGCCTTCGCTTCCAGCGTCAAGGATCTCCTCATGGTAATACAGCGTATGGTTGTAGCCTACCAGTACACTACCATTGGTGTGCCAACAAAGGGTGGTTCAAAATCACCAATACCAACCATCACTTACGCCAACCATTTTGGATGAGGAGTAATTTATATGAACTGTCTACTGAGACAGTTAACTGGAGACAAGCCAGACCACGGAAGAGATGAAGGCCACCGAAGGAGGATCTGACTGTCTTTCTTGGGAATTGAAAGAAAGTACCACAAAAGTGGAAATAAGGGAGAAGCCTTTGCTTAGGAGTAGAAAAATATACCGATATAACGTAGTCATGTTTTTTTTTAAAGAAGTATTATTGAGCTTCTTGCCTTCTCTTTTCCTTATGACCCACTTTTTCGAACCCCACAACTAGTTTTGACTTTTTGAAAACTACCTAAGTACCTATTTCACTGGTCTAATTGAAACAAAAAAAAGCATTTTGTCTTTGACTTTTATATAATAAAAAAAATACTCTGGGATAGCTTGGGTTTTTGGTGGTAAAAATGTTCAGGAATATTCTGCATTCACTTATGGGCGGTTTTCAAAAAAATTGTTCGTTGCGTAATGGAATTCCACCCAAAAAGAAAAAAACAATATTGAAATTAAACAATTTATAATATAACGAGATATATCATGTTTTAAAAAATTATGAAATTTAATATGATATGTTTCTAATTTAACGAGAAATACATATTTTAAGAAGGGATGGTTACTAAAAAGTTCCGTTACGCCACAAAGTTTAGATTAGTATTAAAACTCACTGGTAAATCAAATAAGTTTTTTTTTTATTATAATATATTTTAACAAGAACAGTCTTCAAAATCACAAACTTATAATTAGTAATAATAAGTAACATCAACGTTTTTTCTACGAAAACTATTCCTCTACGTTACTTTATGGCACGTTTCATTGCACAGCCAAGCCTCTACTTTGGCATTTTTCTATAAAATATGATATAAAAAATTATGTTTCATAACACTTTTAAATAATATTAATAAAAACAATTTAAGTCAGAGTAGTAATCTTATGAGAATATTTTTAAATTAAATCTAAATATCACCATGAAAGTAGGACAAGTGACGTTAATAGAACAAATCGTCACGTTTAGGAATTATAAGGCACAGTTTACATTACTTAGAATTAATCAACTTTAAAACTAATCAAGTAAAGTCATTTAAAACACTCTAAAATAACATTTTGAGGAATTCTTAACACATAATAATTATGTAACGTAACATACGTATTCTTAATAACGTATGTCTTTATAATCGTAAAAACAGTAATTAAATTTTGTTTTCTTAGTGGTGATTCGTTCGTAAAATAATTAAATTATTTATTTGTACGAACGAATCTACACTATGAAAATTATAGCATACCGAGAAGTAGATTATGAGATCCATTTAAAAAAAATATGATATTTACTCATCATCACATAAGCACACTGAACAAATATAATCAAATGATGTAGTACCACTACATGATATGCAAACCCATTTGCTGCACACCATACACTTTGCCATTTCTTGCAGAATGAAACTTTGGCGAGTTTTACAAACATGACAAGGAAATGTTCTCGATGACGCATTACGTTTCCCTATTATTATGTTCTGATTCTCAACTTTTACTTTTAATATCTTACATGAGTTTGATTGGGGTTTATTGGCGTATTCTTCATAGGGTATGTCCTGGTTCTCAACGTTTTCTTGTAAAATCTTACTTGGGTTTGATTGAGGTTTATTAGTGAATTCTTCAAAGGGTACTTGAAGGGGTTTGAGCACCTTTACTTTTTTAATGGGTGACGTAAGTTGGATGGGATCGCAATCTAAATTTTTGTGATTTCCTTTAACGGTCGTCGGTGGAAAATGAGTTTCAAGCGAGGAATATTTTGGAGAAACAACTAGTGGTACGGCTTCTGTACCTTCCAAAAAAGGACATTCATCAATTAGGAAATCGGTTTGAAGCAGTGATATAGACGGTTCTGGGCCAGAAATTAAGGATGGTCCTGGATCTGGACAATCAAGAAACGAAAGGTTTGATAGCTCATTAATCGTATCATCACTTACAGGTGCTACAGTAATTGATTTCATCTGATCTGTCAATAAATGTGTTTTGGGATTATAACAACTGCACAAACCTCGCATTTCACCACAGAAACAACTCAGTTCACGGTATTGGATCTCATGGGGTTGAGCAGAAATGATTTGATGCAATTGCATTGTTCCAGGTACGGCGCGCAAACCATCAGGGATTAGTTTTTTTAAATTGTGTATGTCACTGTCCGATATGTAAAGACACTTTACAGACTTCATAATATTTTGCAAAACATGACACGCTTCAGTTGCATTGGTAATATCATGACCATACGATATTCTTTTGTCAAGCTGTCTTTTTACAGATCCTCCGATACCATCTGCCATACTTTTTCCATGTCCTGCTTCAGAGAATGACCAGGTTGAGTAGGCTAGATTTAATTTCTGTGTGAACAAATTAAGCAAATAGAAATTTTTTTTTGTCTATATTGCGTGCTGGGACCATCGGAAAAAAAATGGATTATTTGTGTGTTTGGAAACTCCTCTTTGGCCAGTTTTAAAATAGGCATAAGATGTGCCCAAATGGCATGCGGCTCGTGACAGTTATCGTCGGACACCGTGACAAACGATTGTGAACGCTCATTTCCAAAAATCACACCACAATGCAGACTAATTGCATTTTTCGACGCACCAAAGTGCATCGACTGAATTTCTTCGCTGTATTTGCATTCGTAATTTTCAGAGAAATCACACAAAATACCAATTTCTTCCTCTTTCATATTGGTAACACAAGCTCTATACTGACGTTGCTGTTCTATCCAATTAAAGCAATGAGTTTTAAATGCAGGCAATTCTTTTTTAAACTCCGTGATAAGATCTAGTACAGTACCTTTTATTTGTTGTTTAGTAGTCTTTTTTGTCGTCATTTCTTGGCCTGATTTTACATAGGTATGAATCACCCTACCCCATTTGAACCAAGCTATCTCATCGTGCACTTTGTCTTCATTGTATTGAATTTTAGCAATTTTGCATTGATGACATTTATTGTACATGCAGATATAAGATTTAGTGTCACATGCGATTTCGTTTAATACCTCAGTCATGCTTTTATGTGGTATGACTCCTTTGAGTTTCAGAGCATTAACCATGAATTCTATGTTACTGTGCTTGATACACATACATGTGTTTCTGGTTGTTGCACTTGGTGAAATTACGTAATATGGCTTATACCTGAAAAATGTAGTAAAGCTATGCTTTCCGCCTTCATCTTTATAAATTTTATAAAGATTTCGCATGGTATCGACTAGATATCTGATCTGCACTTTTATTTTATTCTTCGTCCTGGTTTCACGTTTACCTGCAGTGCTTCTACTAATATCATCACGATTGTAAAACTTCTCCAAGTCCTCCACAATACTTTTGTTCAGAGGTCTGCTCTTCAAATTGGTTTTCCTTACTTGACCTTTAAGTCCCAACAAGTTTCGTTCCGGTATTGTGTTCATTTTTTCACCTACTTTTAAAGCTATATTTTTAATAACTCTTTTTTCTGGATTTTTCCTGCAGTCGGTGTATGCTTCACGTATTGCCACTTCCATAACTTCTTGCCGCGCCTTAAGCTTATCGTTGTCAGTCTGTAGTAAATGCATATCCTTTTCATGTTGTTTTTCGCTCGGTATAGCTTCTTCCTTATGTTGTTTAATGCTATTTTATATTTTTGTATATTGTTCAGAGCGATCCTATAACTTTTACTAAGTTTGTTTAATTTTAATTTAAGCAAACGAGGAACTGCATTGCCTTCTGACTGTTGTTCCGCTGGAGCCAACTGCTGTCTAGCTGTAGCCTCCCCTTGTCCTAATGACTTCTTCTTATTTTCCTTTTGATTTCTTTTTTGTTCTCTCCATCGCTTCCGTCTGGCGTCTTTTTCTTCTTCAGTTAATTCGTTTATCTTCTTAAAATGCTTCTTCAGTCTTGTAAGTTCTTTTTTTTTATGAATTTCGTGCCTTACTGGGTCTTGTTTTATTTTTTCCCGGTATCTTTTCGACCGCTCCGCTGCCGACAACACCATAGTCTGATCTAAAAAAAAATAGTCTAAAGCTCCATAATTTACGTTTTAATTATCGAAAATAGTGATTATTACAAAAATCTGTAACTATTCGATCTATTAAATTATTTTAATTAAACCTTTATGCCTTGCACAATTACTTTTCACTAAAAATAATCAATCAATCTCTCAACAATTATTATTTTTTTATTTCAAATTGATTTGATTATAAAAACTATACGACATGTGTAAACCATGCTTTAAAATTCCACACGTCACATTTAACGTTCCGCTAGTACAATACGTAGCGTACTGGACGTGACGTATGATGGCTTCACAAAAACAAACTCAAGAAATCAATAGTAAAATGTAATTTAACGGAATGTTCCACTTAATTCCGATTAAAGACACTTTTTTCTAATTAGCTATAAAAAGTTATTAGTCAAACAAACATTACTTACTTAATAAAATCAAGTTCGTAGTGGAAAATGCGAACAGGACTTCGTGATGCCCGACCGCTCACACTCACTTTTAGACAAAACTGCTGTTATTTAACAAATATGGCGGTCATGTACGTTTTTAAATGTTGCCAACACTAAAAATATACTCTTAGTAACATTCAATTTTCTACTCAAAATCGGTAAAACAGTGTAGCGTATATGGAATTTTCCATCAACGTAATTTTGAGGGACAAGATAAAACGTGTATTTTAAATAATTTTATACTCTAGTACCCTATGAATTAAGTTTATTATTCAATTAAGATCATATAATCCTGCCAAATTACATAAAATTACTGAACAAAAAGTCGGATAACAGTGATATTTTACGTTCGGAACTTTACAAAACCAGCGTGGGACACGTCAAAAATGATCTTTCATCTTCCTGATAATGATTAATTTAATCAATATTACACAGATTTTCGTACTACTGAACATTTTAATAATAAATTTAGAACGTATTTTATCGTTTTCTGATTAAAACACTAAGTTTGAACTGCATTTGCCTGAAGGATAGAGATTTGAAGTCGTAGGACACGCAATTTTCGTATGAACATTTTTTTTGAAAAAGACCCTTATGTCAAGTGAACAAATACTAATATTCCCTTGTGTGTGGCTGTTGCAGGTTGTGACGCTGGCGCAGTTGATCAAGACGCAGCTGCAGCTCAACGAGAAGCTTACACTGCTCACGTCGCAGTGAGCGAATCCGATATGATATGTAATCATATTTTATCTTACAATAAATAACCTACGATCAGCACTGGATTTTAACTTAACTTCCTCCTCCCCAGAAGTTCCTACCGAGTGAGCACCATCTGAGATGTATCGCCCCTAGGCCGCGGCCTATTGACAAATGCACGATTGCTATCATTTCAGTTAACAGTACAATCAGGAGTCATTTCAGTGATTCAGCTATGGTGGCCGAATAGGTATTAGGTTTGTTGGAAGAATAAAACTCGTATCTTACGATTTGAACCTAGTTTTTGACATTTCAAAAGTACCTGTATTACTGGTTTATTTGAAATAAAACATTTGACTTTGACTTTTGACTTTGACTTTGAACAATTGAATAAGGTGTTTTTAAACAAATAATTACAATGGTATCACGGCGGTCCGGCGGGCGGAAACGGTAGGAGCGTTTGAGCCGCCATGCAGGCGCTCAGCCACGCGGGCGTCACGCCCGGCGGACCCGTCCGGTCCGCCCGGCCCGACGGGTCCGCCCGGCCCGGCGGGTCCGTCCGGTCCGCTCGGCCCGCCGCGCCAGCCCCTGGCTGCCCGCGCACTACAAAATCCACTTCGCTTCCCTCTTCTACTGCAGACATCTGAAACAAAACGGTAATAATTATGTACGACAATTTTCTCGCTAATATCCAACACTAACATTGAAATGTCAATATTATTATTATCCTACGGTCAACTAAGTAGCAGCACGAGTGTGTAGGGGCACCTACATGCAGCACGAGTGTGTAGGGCACCCACGTGCAGCACGAGTGCGTAGAGAACTCACCTCCAGCACGAGTCCGCCGTAGGCGCGTACGTAGCGCGTCATGAGTGCGGCGGGCGCGGGCGCCGCCTGCAGCGCCAGCGCGCGGCCCGCGAACACGTCGGCCAGCGCGCCGCCGAACTGCGGCACCGCGCCCGCCCCGCCCCCGCCCGCCCCGCCCGCCGCACCGATCTCCTCGTCAGTCTCGGCGTCGTACTCAGAATCCTGTACCTCCACGTTTTCTGTATCTTTATCATTGTTAGTGGTCACAGTAGGCGTGTCGTTAGTCATTTGTTTGACTGTAGATTCCTCAAGTCGTCGTTTTTTTTGCTGTTGCAGCACGTTTTCAATTTCATCGTCTGTATCTTCTGAAATATTAATGTGATACTTCATATGTATTTTTTACCCGAAAAGAAAGGCTATTGCTTAAGTTGTTAGAGCTGATAATATTGATACAAATTACCTGAGTTGGTGTCGTGAGCAGTGTGAGTAGGGGAGCGTTGCGGCGGCGGCGGCGGCGTGTCGGGGCGCGGCGCCTCGCGCAGCTGCGGCTCCGCGGCGAACCAGCGCCACGGCAGGCGCCGGCGCCGCGCCGCGCACTCGCGCAGCCACTCGCCGCGCGGCGCCGGCACGCGCGCGCCGCCCGCCGCCGCCCGCACCGCGCGCAGCTTGGGCGTGCTGGGGAACGCGCAGCTGTACACACAGAGAGGCCGTGAGCGGGGTGCCGGGGCGGGCGGGGCGGCGCACTCACATGAGGTGCGTGCAGTGCGGCGCCCAGTCGCGCTGGACGCGGGCGCCCAGCGCGAGCGCGAGGCGGGAGGAGGCGGGACTGGGCGGGGCGGGGCGGCGCACTCACATGAGGTGCGTGCAGTGCGGCGCCCAGTCGCGCTGGACGCGGGCGCCCAGCGCGAGCGCGAGGCGGGAGGAGGCGGGACTGGGCGGGGCGGGGCAGCGCACTCACATGAGGTGCGTGCAGTGCGGCGCCCAGTCGCGCTGGACGCGGGCGCCCAGCGCGAGCGCGAGGCGGGACTGGGCGGGGCGGGGCGGCGCACTCACATGAGGTGCGTGCAGTGCGGCGCCCAGTCGCGCTGGACGCGGGCGCCCAGCGCGAGCGCGAGGCGGGACTGGGCGGGGCGGGGCGGCGCACTCACATGAGGTGCGTGCAGTGCGGCGCCCAGTCGCGCTGGACGCGGGCGCCCAGCGCGAGCGCGAGGCGGGACTGGGCGGGGCGGGGCGGCGCACTCACATGAGGTGCGTGCAGTGCGGCGCCCAGTCGCGCTGGACGCGGGCGCCCAGCGCGAGCGCGAGGCGGGAGGAGGCGGGACTGGGCGGGGCGGGGCGGCGCACTCACATGAGGTGCGTGCAGTGCGGCGCCCAGTCGCGCTGGACGCGGGCGCCCAGCGCGAGCGCGAGGCGGGACTGGGCGGGGCGGGGCGGCGCACTCACATGAGGTGCGTGCAGTGCGGCGCCCAGTCGCGCTGGACGCGGGCGCCCAGCGCGAGCGCGAGGCGGGAGGAGGCGGGACTGGGCGGGGCGGGGCGGCGCACTCACATGAGGTGCGTGCAGTGCGGCGCCCAGTCGCGCTGGACGCGGGCGCCCAGCGCGAGCGCGAGGCGGGACTGGGCGGGGCGGGGCGGCGCACTCACATGAGGTGCGTGCAGTGCGGCGCCCAGTCGCGCTGGACGCGGGCGCCCAGCGCGAGCGCGAGGCGGGAGGAGGCGGGACTGGGCGGGGCGGGGCGGCGCACTCACATGAGGTGCGTGCAGTGCGGCGCCCAGTCGCGCTGGACGCGGGCGCCCAGCGCGAGCGCGAGGCGGGAGGAGGCGGGACTGGGCGGGGCGGGGCGGGGCGGCGCACTCACATGAGGTGCGTGCAGTGCGGCGCCCAGTCGCGCTGGACGCGGGCGCCCAGCGCGAGCGCGAGGCGGCGCAGCTCGGCGCGCTGCGGGTTCTCGTAGCCGCTCAGCACGAGCACGGCGCCACGCAACAGGTTGTGCGGCTCGTCGCTCACCGGACCTTCAACAATTTAATAGTACATTACTGCCGCTGTCTATAATGACTACTTTGCTGGTCGCTGATGATGGCCGACATCGCAGCTCCAGGCCGACACAGCGCGGTCAGCGTGCAGCACTTGACGGACGAGCTGAGATTTACAGCGAGGACAGCAAGGGCTGCAATGATGGCCAAGCTGAAAAGCCTAGAGCGCAGCTAGGCTAGCTCGAGGCAATCATAGCGTGACCAGTGAAGCAGTCATTGTGGGCCAAGGTTTGTATAGTGCTTTACTCAAAAATGCAAATAGGTACCTAATCTAAATAAAACCAGCAAGTAATTTAAATAAAAAATATATTTATATCCGTCTGACTGTCGTTTTAGCATACTCGTTAAATTGTGGTAATTTTTAATGTTCAAATTGTGCTTTATCAGAACCATGCACTTTAACATTGAATAGGTATTCCAGAGACACGAAGGCTTCATTTTGTTGGAAAGATCATTGAAATACGCAAGAAAAACATTTTCGGATAAAGATTTAGATTTCCTACTGATTTTCCACTGCACAATTTTTTCTAATTTTTCCTTTGAGTTTCGCGGTATCAAATTTTCAACCACTAATTTAGCTTCATCTTTAATGTCTGGCGGTGTTAAACACATTGAATCGGAAGAATTTTCGCTTTGAGAGCTCATTTTTAGCAAAAAATAAAAACACAATTTTCGCTGAACCGCGCTTTTGTTACGTACTTCTTTGTTTTTTATTTGAGCAATGGTAGTTGGAACTATACAGCCTAATATGGAATAAAATCTTTTTGTACCTATCTCTACATATAGATACAAACAGCTGTTTTAAATAAAATCTTTTTGGATTTGATTTTTAAAACGTTGAAGAGTTTAGGCGGGAATATGAAAAGTGCACATTGTCGATCTTATATTATTTTTCAAAATTTGAATTTCAAGTTTAATGTGTAATTATTGTGGACAATTAACCATTAAGTGTTCGTGAACATGTGAGAGTGTAGGCAAATGATATAAAATTGAAAATCGTGACTTTTTGGGTTCACTCCTAAACTCCATCGAAGCCTCAATAAAGTTTCTACCGTTTATGACAAGGCTGTATGGTTCAAACCTTTGCCTGCCTTTTGGCGAATTATATTAACAACAACAATAAAACGTTGAAATGTCAAAATAGCGGCCGGCAAAACATTGCCGGCCTGTTAGAGCGGCCAGCAAAACTTTGCCGGCCGCTCCTTGAGACAGAACGGCAAGGTCGACTTTGCTCAAACAAGGTTGTCAAAATAATGACCACATTACATGCATTTTTGATCTGTCTAGATCCTTTGTCTAGCAAACACCTGAAGTATTAGTTCACCTTATAAAATTATGAGGTGTATTTATATACACGCACACTACGCCGATATGTAATAAAATTAACAACACTAGCACAAAACGCCTGTGTATACTTTATTACTTTCGTACACCCACAATTCGCTTCGTCGATAATTATGTTTCAATATCATAATGTTAGAGTTGTAGTCTAAAACTTTTACCAATAATGGAACAAAACACAACTACAAACTTGGTCAACCTTTCCCAGGTTGAACAAGTTTGGATTTGTGTTTTGCTCAAACCCAAAACCACTTTATTACCAAACGAATTATTACGCTGGTCCAAATGACCCTAGTGATTTTATAACCACTGAAATAGAATAGAGAGTACACTAATTGTTTGATATTTTCGACTTGACATTTTACCATACTCGTATAATATAATGAACAGGGAAAGCTGCCAATTGAATACAGACAGTAACTTTTACCTGGGTTTTCCTGGCTGTCAGAACGCCTGCGTTTCCTCAACTGTTTATCTTTGTGCTGATCACTTAACCTATCATTATGTTTGCTTGCTTTACTCTCAGGCGTCCGGTTTCTCGGAGGGGAGTCACTTTTGTTTCTCTTAGCCGTATCCGCGTCATCTCTTAGTTTTACAGCGATATCTTTTAGTTTCGCAGAGCTGACATTTGCTTTGTCCTTGTCGTGTTTGTCATTTTTGCATTTGTTCTCTCGTTGCTTCTCATCTTTGTGCCTCTGCAGCACGTGGTCGATCTTGGCATTCGGCTTATCTTCGTCGTGGCTGTACAGCAGCGTTTCTCTGCTGCGGTCAATACTGCGGTCAGCGGTGCGGTCGGTGGGAGGAGTGTCTCGCTTCACGCTTGGCTTGTTAATTGGAGTCTTCATGAGTTTCGTCGATGTTTCAGGAATGTTTTTGAGAGCTTGTGATGTTGCTTGCCTTATCTGTGCACCTGGTAATGTTAGTGAGTTCATGTAATACAAATACATACGTTAAAAAGCAGTGATAGCCTAGCGATATGACCATTGGACTGCCAAGTCTGTCAGTCGATCAAAAGGTCTGAGTTCAAATTCAATTTAAGGCAGGCACTTCTAAACTTTTCGAAGTTTTGTGCGAGTTAATAGTTAATTATGACGCGCTTAAACGGTGAAGGAAAACATCGTGAGGAAACAAACTCAGAGAATCATGGCTCTTTTAAAATCCAGACATAAAATAATGCCAAATAATGTGAGTGGGACAATGTTATGCAGGGCAATGTCTGAAATGGCCTTTTGAGGAAAGAACCATAGCAGCTTTGAGTAGACCAGTCCTAACTGACGGCAAGCATGCATCAGTCATCGTGTAGCTCAACCATAATTAAGGGGGCTCAAGACCCGTCGCACGGCAATAGGACATTCGTGTAGGTCGTATGAAATTCCCAAAGCCTCCAGACTATAAAAACTGGTATAATATAGTGGGACATTATAATGGGTTGATTATGTTATGTTATGTAAATACTTAGGTATTCATTCAGCACAGTCAACTTTATTATGTAAGTACTAGCTTCTGCCCGCGACTTCGTCTGCGTGGACTTTAGATAAAAAGTAGCCCATGTGTTTCCAGACTATAATCTATCTCTGTGCCAAATTTTATCCAGATCCGTTCAGCCGTTCCGACGTGAAAGAGTAACAAACATCCATCCATCCATCCATCTTCACAAACTTTCGCATTTATAATATTAATAGGAAGTAGGATAACGTTTCCTCTAGTCTAGGTTTCACATGAACATGAAACAAGCTTCTTGAATATCCTTAAATATATTACGTAATAATAATAAATAAGTAATCTAACTACACATTAAGGGTATCACATATTGCTGTATGGTGAAAAAAATATAGTGTAGGTACCATACCGGTATTACTAAGTGTTTTAGCTGGAGTTTCTGCAGCGCTGGTCTTTTGCAGGTGCTTGGCAAACAGCTCACCAGGCTTGAACTCGTCCTCGTCGGAGGAGAAGGTCTCCAGCGCCAGCAGCCGCGGCGGCAGGCTGGCCCCGCCGCCCTCCGCCTCGTCGATGTGCACAAACGACAGCCCGTACTGCGGAACATCACTTTACGGATTGGCTGCTGCCCAGAAGAGGAAAAATCCTAGACGTACACATGCATCAAAAAGTTTGCGATCACTAGCTAAGCTGATATAATTTTTAAATTGAACTTTATCAAGAAAAATTCTTTGTTGTGTATTTTCTTTAAATAGAAATACCCTGATTGAAATTAAAAAATAAAACTACCTTTTATTTTTTATGAAAAAATAACAAAAAAGATTCGATTTTTCAAAGTGATCCCAAACTTTTTTGATGTGTGTATGTCACTGGCCAATGGTATGATACCTTGCAGTGTTTGTTATAAGGCTGCGAGCAGACGATCCGCAGGCGGTCCCAGCGCTGTGCGCGGGCGGGCTGGCCGAGCTGGGCCGCGCTGAACGAGCGCACGCGCTCCGAGCCGACGTCGCGCCGGGACTCCGAGCGGCTTAAGAACACGCTGCTCGGAACTAGCACCTGATTTATTCAAAACTTCATGTCAATTTTTTTACCTACCGACAAAAGTAATTTTTTTGTTCAAAATTCAAATTTACCTATATAACTTTTTGACCTCTATAACATATCATCACAGTACCTATATTGTAATAATGTGATATCATTCAATACATAGCTGACCTCTGCCAATCAAAATTGTATTGAAATAATTTTGATTGGCAGAGCTCTATTGAATATTGAAAAAAAAAATGAAAAAAGGGATAATTGGATTTTCATACAACTTTACAGCCCTAGGGCGAATATGCTACTTTCTAATGCGGTATAATAGTTGTAATGGGCCACTTTCCAAGTAGGTGAAGTTATGAAGTATACCTAAGTACCTACATTTGAGCATGTAATAATAACTCCTATAAAACTTATCAATATAGCAAACCTGGAACTCTTCGCTGGATGTCTCCAACCGGGCTACCAGCACTTCCACTAGTGCTGCATGGTAGGCACCAATGTGTACTGCTGATATCTATACAATAAATAATAATCATGCATTATGGTGCTAATGGTTTGAGTGAAAGCAAGTTAGCAGAGTATTTCTGATCCACATTTACCAACTAAAAACTGCATTTGCCTTCCGTGGGCTACGGCCACAGGATTCGTGATAACACTCATCATAAATGACAGCCTGTTATAGTATCAGTTACAATCACCTGACCCCATCAAGAGGTGAAGCACAAGAACCACATATATATTATATTGTAAAGGTAAATTATGTACCTTGACAGCTTTAGCCAGCTGCAGCACCACAGAGCAGGAGGGCTCCCCCTTCTTACACAGCCACTTCTTCTTGCTCACCTCTCGGTTCAGCAGATTGCTGGCTGGGTGCTCCTGTTTTATGATCAGAAATAGATTTTGTTAATATTTTAATCTGCCTCACCCTGTGGGTATGGACAACTGTTAGACCAACATAAAGTTCTGGGTTTATTGGGCAGTATTATTGGATTTCTCTATTTGTAGCAGCTTGAAGGAGCCAGATATAATACTTAAATTTATAATTTAAGTTGGTAATATCCAAATCAGAAATGTTTTGAAGTCAGTGGTCAGAGAGTCATTTTAGGGCCAGAGGGATGATGATGCACATACATAAAAAAAAAACAATAAAAAATACTATTTCATTTGCTGTTTTTTTATGCATAGAAAGACTATCACAAAAACAGTGTGTCGTAGGACCATCCTTCTTGGTTAACCAAGTTTTTCTATGATTAACCCAATACTTACTGATAAGAAAATCAGATTTTTGAAGGTCTGAAGATAGATCCAACAGTTTTTCATGGGTCTTTTTTATGTTACATTGATAAATGATAAGAAGCTATACTTACAGGATCTTCACTGCTAAAACTGACGACATAGTCTATTTTCACTCGCGGCATTATGTATAAGCTCTTATCTTATATCTAACTAGCAGGCCCAGCAGATATACTATCCTGAAAATAAAAAAGTCCCAGTACCCAATTACAGCGCCACCTACTGAGTCCAATTATATTTTCAAAGCATAACCAGTGACCCACTCATATATAACCACAAAATTTAATCTAAAACGGTCCAGCCGTTTAGGAGAAGTTAAACAAACACACTTACCTACAGAAAAATTATATCAATAGAAGAATAAATAACATGTTTCTTTGTTCTTTGTGGCAATAATTGATATTGGCTGGTTGCTTCACTGAATGGAAACAGTACGGTTTGCTTGCTGTTGGCTTGAGTGAGAGTTTGACTGAGTTTGGCACTTGACCGACTTAAAACTTAACGAGTGCGTTCTAACTATTAATTGAGTAAAACAGTGACAACTCAACTCAATGGTTTAAATTTTCAATAGGTACATGATGATGGTACATTAGTTGGGTACCGAGAACCTTGTAATTGTTCATTGAATTATGATTACTCTGAGGTGATTGTTTTATCTTCTATTTTTAATTTATTCGTGGCTTTTTTTCCCTGTTTCTCACAGCGTCACACTCACGTGTTGTTTATTTGTGTTGACAGTAATAATGACATTGACTGGACACTTGAGTTCACTTGACAGTATTGCGAGTTTTGGTTTTGCGATTGACTTGACATGATACCTCAGCTTGACACTTCATTAGCATCATCAACACAGACTACGAGATACTAGTATATTAGGCATCAGCCTATATCAGTCCACTGTACACCATAATTATTATACTCTTCGAGTCCACTGCTGGTCTTGACACTTGCTAGGTATTTTAAGTAGGTACCTAGCCATTCTGTACTATGCCCTAGCCCCTAACGCTAACGGGTTTCATGACATTTTGACTGACCGATTTTTATGGTCTTTGATAACTTGGATTTGTCTCCAACCCGAATAGCATGACACATTAAAATATCGGAAAATGCGCAACACTACGGTAAGATACGATTTTAAGAGTAGGTACATACCTACGTATTAGTTAAGATGTAAACTTTGTTTTCACGTAGGTACCTTGAGAGCTTTACTTCAGGACCATTTTTTCAATTAAATTCAAATGTTTTTATTTCAAATAAGCTTTTACAAGCGTTTTTGAAACGTTATGATTCTAGTTGCACGGTTCCAAAAGGTCGATCCTATGGAAAAGAATCCGGCAAGAAACTCCATGGACACTCTTTTAAAATAAATAAATTACACACTTCACTGGTACAATATTGCGTTAACAAGATCTGAGGACGTTGAAGGATGTCCAAGTTTGACCGAGGTCGACTACCTATATTAAACAAACATTCACGTTATTTGAGAACCCGATGTCATTTCTAGATAATAAATAAACTATGTGGTAAAAACGCACACCATCAAGCGACAAATGAAACTAGGTGTCTACTTAGACAGGCTACAACGTACACACATAATACAGTTTCTTTTGAGGTAAATCATACTAAACATATGAAGACATCTCTATATGTAAATAATATGGAATCTGTCAAAGCTATGTCCATCTACTTATAAGGTTCCTACTATAGCTACTAGTAACTGACCAACATGAAAATCGCCGTCGCCGTAAGATATATTTTTGATTGCCCACGAGTAAAATGAATTCGTTAATGAGCTAACAACTATTGAAAAGGATTATTAAGAATTGTGAAGGTGGCGAGTGTTCTCATACCGTAGCGATTTATGTAAGTATCTAGTTGTTTACGCAAATAAAAAATGGATTTACGGTAGGTAGCCTAAACTGTAACTGGCAGAGCCCAGAGACATAATTTAATTTAATTTAAGTTATTTTAAAAAAATCTCATTCTAAGTGAACATTGTAATTTAGGTTCTTATGGGAAATAAATAAATTCTTTAAATCGAAAATTAATAAGCATATATTAGTCTCTAATAATCAACAGTTTCATTTTGCCAGGGAGGCCACGAGTGCATCCGTACTTAACGACTACACATTCTTATCGTCAACGTAGTCCTTGGTTTTATAATAGGCTTTCTTATGAAGAACAGATTTGACATTGATCTCTATAATATAAGTATAATAATACCAGTATAGTATTATGCAAGTTAGTTTACGTAGGTCCTTACGTAGGTACCATAAACACGTCAGTGTTCAGTGACGCCAACTGGTGAGGTTAAAGACGGTCGCTCTCATTGTCTTTACACCATAGTTACAATATGGATCCCAGGGCCCCAAGTCTGCTATTAAGTCGTGTCAAAATGGTAAATCAATGGCTTCAGAATTGTTGATTTTTAACCCCCGACGCAAAAACGACGGGGTGTTATAAGTTTGACGTGTCTGTGTGTGTGTGTGTGTCTGTCTGTGGCATCGTAGCTCCCGAATGGATGAACCGATTTTGATTTTGTTTTTTTTGTTTGAAAGGTGAATAAGTGGGGAGTGTTCTTAGCTATGTTTGATGAAAATCGGCCCAAGATGGCCGCCGCCACAAGATGGCGGTTTACATATTTTTTCACAACTCCCACAATATTGGTATCAAATGAAAGGGCCTGACTAGTAGAATACTATGATATCTAATAGCTATGAAATAATTGTACAAAAGTTGAATAACTGAACGAATAAACTAGAACGAAAAAATAATCTTGAAATTATAACCCTTCGTAAGTACGTATGAAGTTTTTTGATTAAATTTTGTCGCGTCGGGGGACCGCTCTCTAGCTCTCGCGTGTCTGCCCGCTCGGGTCGCCAAACTTGAATATGTTACGCTCCGCCCACTTTACGCCCTCCCGCGCGTCGCGGCGATGTACGCGCCATCTACATCAATTCTGAATTCGCGCGATTCACGTTCGGGAAGCAAAAGGAAAGGAAAGGATTCACATAATTAGAGAGCGGTCCCCCGACGCGACAAAATTTAATCAAAAATCTTCATACGTACTTACGAAGGGTTATAATTTCAAGATTATTTTTTTCTTTTTATAGGGATTCAGGTTTATTTTTGTGTCGGGGTTTTTTTTAAATTTTTAATTTAATTTGTTGGAAATCTGTCTGTTCTAATGTCATTTAGTGCAGTTGAACGACCATTCTGATACAACTGAAATAGCAGATTTGAGCCCCTGTTATTTTTCCTAGCTGTACACTGTGAGTTTTGATTCCTATTAAAATTTACCATTGAAAAACCGCTTGACGACAACTTTAGAAGCACCCAGATCCTGGGTTCGATTCCCAGGCCGAGCAAAGTGTTATTGGGTTTTTCTATGAAATTCTCAGTAGCAGCTCGCAGTTTGGAATTTGTGCCCAGTTAATGGCAATAGGCTCGCTCGTTATTACATGGAACCTTAAACATACCGGCGAACTGTGGGTGTACCTTAGTACACCTCTGCCTAATCCTTCGGGGATTACAGGCGTAATGGTATGTTATGTTATGTTTATTGACTTTAGATAATATATGCTGAAGATTTTAAATCTTAAATTACGAGAAGTTTAAGGCTGTAACTTAAAACTGAGAATTTTGACTAAAATAACGCATTAGAATAGTTTGACTGAAATCCGCCGGTTGTAAGCTCTGCCTATGCTCTAGCCTAGCCTATAATCCTCTGCTAGCCTCCAAGCCTCTGCATAATCAGTTGCGTGTTTTGGTATAAAAGTTACTTCTCGCTCGCATGCTCACCTTTACCGCGCACACTTTGTAATGTGTTGAAATAGACTAACTAAACTAGAATATGAATGCATTATTTAATGTTCATATTTATAATAAAGTAGGTACCTACCTAATCATTGAATTATTAGTCCTGTTCGGGTAATTTGTATAGTTCGCGCAAAATAACTTGACCCAAAACTAACGGAGAGGGGGAAAGTTCGCGCAGTACATTTGCGTTCAAAATGTACTAAAAATAGACTACTGCGCATCCGCCATTTTGTTTTTTTTTAATGTGATAGCAGGCAAACGAGCGGACGGATCGCCTGATGGTAAGCGATCACCGCCGCCCATGGACACCTGCATCACCAAAGGAGTCACAAGTGCGCTGCCGGACTGGCTGGTTCAAGTTATTTTGCACCAACTATACTCGAAGTCCTTACTATCCGAGAGTAGGTAAGGACTTGCATCAGCAGGAAACTGTGCAACATTTATCTAATGTGTATTCAATTCTTTATCCTATCTATCAATAAAAAAATCTTCGATACTGCTAAGTTTTGATAGATACTTAAACCGCGCTTTCAGGTAAACCATGCTACAATAATATCTACCTTATCTAGGTGTTTGATAGAGACAAGTGCTAAACATTGTAGGTTACCTAGCTACTAGGTACTTACAAACGTTGTACATATCATTAGTAATAGATATTTATTTCGAAAATAAGTCCTAAGTACATAAAAATATACAATACAATCCTGTGTAGGTAGGTACAAGTTAGGTACTTAAAAAGCGCGGTAAAAGACCAACAGTCTTTAATTTATAACAATAATCTAAAATTCTACAAAGATTAGTTTTACAGACGAAACTAAATGTAGTCTTAAACTAATTAACTGCATCGCCAGGTCATATATTTACATGGCATTAATATCGGAGAAACGCTATAATACATTATTTAACAAATTAAAATGATTAAATTCTACGAGATCTACCGTTCTTTTACTATTCTATACTTGTGCACGCGAATGATGTATGGCGCGTCGGCGGCAGCGGCGGCGGCTGCGGGCGCGCGCTTGCTGTGCTTGCTGGGCGCGCTGCGGTACGTGTAGCCGCCGTGCGGGCTCGCGCGCGCGTACAGGATGCTCGGCTCCTCCGCGGTGCTGGACGCCGCCGCGTACAGCGCCGGAGACTGGTGCTGCTTCGCGTACGGCATCGCCCCGTACTGAGCTGAACTGTACTGCAGCGGCTCGTACTCGGAATGCGCGGGCGACACGTACTCGGTGTCTGTGTAGGGCGCGCGCGCAAACACAGGGTGGTGCACGGAGGGCGCGTGCTTGCGGTCGCGCGCGCCCAGCGGCGCCGCCGACAGCACGCGCAGCACGGGCACGGGCGCGTGCAGCGGGATGGCCGCGAACATGTAGGGCTCGTAGTCGCCCGAAAAGTCAGTCGCGTACACGCCGTAGCTGCTGTGGCGGCGCACTGCATCGCCCAGCGGCTCCCCGCGCGCGCACGCCAACACGTACAGCAGAACTAGTTGCATCTGAAATTGATCGTCTTGGTCAATTTAACACATTTAGCACTTCAAACAGCTTGTCCTAGTCACCCGGAGACCCGAAGTTGGGCTAACACACCGCTGATTGCATAGCTGTAGTCCAAGCACGAACAACTATCGAATTCGTATCGTAAACGAATGAGTTTTTCTGCTAAAAATCTCGTAACTACATACGTATTTTCACATGTGTCTCCCGTGTCCCGGTGTCCTCCCGTGTGTGGGGGTAGATCCCAATGGGAGAGCAGAGAGAGAGGGGCAGAGACAACATTTGCTACGATCCTGGCACACCACTTTCGCTTCATCTACGTTAATTAAGCTCCTCATACAAATTATTCTCGATTTCGATACGAATACGTTTTCGAAAGTATTCGTGCTGGGGCTACTGGTAGCAAATGGGTAGGTGAAGTGCTCGCCAAAGAGGGACGGCACCTGACATTTGTTGCGGACCCCATTTTCACTAGAAGTGCACTTTTCATATCATTAGAAGTTCACTCTATTTTAAGTTGAACGATAACAGAATATGTTCCGTTTACAAAATACATAATATCCTCCTTCACACTTTTGCACAATTATGAGGCGTGTTATGTTATGATAAAGTGTAACGCAGGTCCACTCACGAGTGCGTCCATATCGTCCAGGAGGTGCGCGCACAACTGGCGGTAGCGCACAGCGTTCACAACTTCAGCTTCAGCAGGACATCGCGTGCCACTATATCGAGCTGTTAAACTGTGACAACAGCCTCACTTCCTGTGACAAATAAGAGTTAAATAGTTTTACAAATCATGTAACATTCGATGTGCTTCATGTTCAATCCGAATAACCACTACCTAGATGTAGTAGGTAGATACGTAAATCATGAATACTAAAAGGTGATGTAAATTCGGTCGTCATTCCCTCGTTTGTATGTAATGCAGCAGTAGAGCTGAAGCGCGAGTGTGAACACAATGTAAGCATATACATACCAATTACATCAAGGTCTCTGGTAGGTGCTATTAATTGTGCATTTGATTTCCTTGAGATCACACTGAGCGGTTGGCTTTCTGTTATCTGGTCGGAAGCAAAAGCCGGCAACCTTAATTCTATATTATGTAACTAGCTTCTGCCGCGACTTCGTCCTCGTAGCGTTATGATATGATATAGCCTATAGCCTCCCTCAATAAATGAGCTATCTAACACTGAAAGGATTTTTCAAATCGGACCAGTAGTTCCTGAGATTAGCGCGTTCAAGCAAACAAACAAACTCTTCAGCTTTATATATTAGTACAGAAGTATAGCTATGTAACTGAAAAATCATTTTCATTATTTATTGTACCTATAAACATCACGTAGGTAGCTACCTATCGTCGGGGATAGTGCAATACCGCGCGTCGCGGATAGTGCAATAGTTTCTTTGTTTGCTTGAACGCGCTAATCTCAGGAACTACCTACTAGTCCGATTTGAAAAATTCTTTCAGTGTTAGATAGCCCATTTATTGAGGAAGGCTATAGGCTATATATCATCACGCTACGCCGACGAAGTCGCGGGCAGAAGCTAGTCGATTTATAAAACAAGAGCCAGTTAACATGGTAGGTATAATTTCGATCATTCAGCTCTATGCAATCTGAGGCGCGTGCGTAACTAGTCGTGCGCAGTTGTTGACAGGTGGTGCAGTGCAGGGGCGCCGCGGCGCGTGCGTTTCCTTCCGCGTGGGTGCGTGCGACATAAACACGTAATTAGGCGGTTAGGCGTACATTCGGCTTTTTCATTCGGTACAATGCATTACCAAATTTATTGCATTTCCTTTATCGGACATTCTGATTGATTGATGAAAAAATATCACCTTTGCCGAACCTCTGCAGGACTAACTACCTACTAGATTTTCATATTCTACAAGAAAGTAGGTAAGTATCGTAGTCTTCTTTTGTGGTTTCGATTCTTTCGTCAGACATGATGTTAGTTTTAGTGATGATTTATATGATACTAGCTTCCGCCCGCGACTTCGTCCGCGTGGAATAGTTACTTATAGTCTTAGCGTGATGATATATAGCCTATAGCCTTCCTCGATAAATGGGTTATCTTACACTGAAAGAATTTTTCAAATCGGACCAGTAGTTCCTGAGATTAGCGCGTTCAAGTAAACAAACAAACAAACAAACAAACAATCAAACTCTTCAGCTTTATATATTAAGTATAGATTTATTCTATTGTAAAACTAAAACGTTGTGACGAAAATCTGCCGCGTGGTTGCACAAACGTGTGATCTTGCGCTAGATTCGCTCGCACGGCGCGGGCGCACCACTGGTACGGTGACCGGTGACCACCGCACGCCTGTAGCATTTCATTTAGCGAAGCGTTAGTTACACACAGTCATACATACACGCATACGAGATCAATTCAATACTATGTGTAACACTTACGATTTTAGACAATTTATGACATAGGACACAGGGCATCATTATGTGACAAGTACTACATTTTCTACGATTTGCCTTACGATAAGTGGTTATTAGTAGCCGTTTATAAATGGCCGAACAATAATAGTCGTCATAACATACAGTCGAATTGAGAAGTTCCTCGTTTTTGAAGTCGGTTGAAAAGGGTATTTGATGATGATTGATGATGCCATAAAATAACCTCCTATCCTGTCCACACGTCCTGTTATTGCAATATTGTACCAGTGAATAATGTAACACCATTTATTTTATTTAAAAGAGTGCCGGATTTTTCTCGACTCGTACGAAATTACCTCGTCAAAACTATATTTGGTTTCAAAAATCCGTGAAAATATAACTAAATGTCATAGGTTTTTTATATAAAACGCTTATCGCAACTGCAAATAAGTCATTCTACAAAACAAAAAAATTGGGTTGCGGTTTTGATAAACGTTACGTAATTTTTCACGTGGGCTCTCCCACGTGAAAAATTACCATGCTTCGGCACGAATGGGCCGGCTCGACCGGAGTGATATCATGGCCTCACAGAAAACTGGCGTGAAATAACGCTTGCGTTGTGTTTCGCCGAGTGAGTGAGGTTACCGGAGGTTACCCCAAACCCTTTTAAAAGGCGGGCAACGCACTTGTGACTCCTCTGGTGTTGCGTGTGTCCATGGGCGGCGGTTATCGCTTACCATCAGGTGATCCGTCTGCTCGTTTGCTCCCCTATACAATTAAAAAAAGGCAATTCAGCTAGAAGCCATTCAGCTATTTTACATAACAGAGCTATTTTGTAAAGCAGCTAGCAGTTATGTAAAATAGCGAATTATACAATTCTACTACGACATATTATAAAATTGAATCCCTTCCTTAGAATTGAATCCCGCGTGATGCCGTGACCAAGGGATATTTCCCTTGGTCACGGCATCACGCGTGAATGGCTAGACCAATTTCAATAATTATTTTTTCGTTGTGTTTGTTATTGTAAGGAGAAGGTTCTTATTAAAGATAAATCAGACTAAGAAAGTTGTTCGGAACATTAGGAAATTTAAGAAAACTTAACGACCATATTACTTGTTCATAACCTCATTAGAACCTTTTAAAAAAACATTTGAACTTGAACTTTGGTAATAAGTTACCTAATATTTAAATATATAGAAATCCCAGATTATTAATGCGGAAGCATTTCCTGTTTTGCGCCAGAGACATCTTCGTTATATCATATCACCGTGGTGATTTTACTTGGGGTTTTAAATATAACGAGTAGTTTTTATTACAAATGATTTATTGTTAACAAAATATCCTATTATTTACAAAATAAACAATTTAGTATGTATGTAATTGTAGATACTTGCGATAGATCGTATCTACTGATTAAACTAATAAGTATTTTATTCTAAATATTCTTTATATATTTATAATTTAATTGAATTACTTATGTAATGGTCTAGTGAGAAATTCCTCGGGTCACCACCAGCCGGAGGAATAGGACGGCGCGTACGAGTAGGTGACGCGCGGTGCCGGCGCCGACACGTAGCGCGCCACGTGCACGTGCGGCACCGACACGACCTTCCGAACAGAAACCACCTGCAAGACAAGCCAATACTCTGAATTCAATAAATTCCTGTGGATAGAAAGATTAGGCTGCATTTGCGCTCAGAAAGGCTGAGAAAGTAAAGGGCGGATCCAACCATTGAGAGGTATCACAGCGTGTGAGATCTCTCAAACCACAACGGACCACGAACCTGTGAGTCACAGGTTCCAAATTATAAACAAATAACAAACAACATTGCCCAATCCTTTGAACTCCATCCGTTGTAGAAAACTGGACTGTTGTACATTGTCCATGATGGAGTGCTAAAGGTTCAAAAATTCCAAACGTTTCACCTCCTTTATATTTTGGCTTTATATTTTGGAAGATTAAAATAAAAAAATAATAAAAACTTTTTATTTCGGATATCAAAGGATCCATACAAAGAGTTGTTAGTTGTTATAAATACTTAAAAACTAAGGTTAGTAGGTACTTAGAAATAACTCACAATTTAAAACACCTTACATACTACACTACCGCATGCAGTCTTATCCATCTCTCTAAAAATGGAGAATCCCACCGGTCAGTTAATATTTGCAGGATACTGTTGGTGCTAGCGCGCATGCGTGTCATCATGGAGGCGCAACGTTTGCGTATGACTGTCGCAAAACCATCCACAATGGCTTCGGCAAACATGCCTGATGCACTGCAATACTTGGGTAGCCCCATCAGTATCCTGAACGCATTATTATACTGCACTTTCAAGTCGCAGTATGTCCGCTTCGTAAAGTTAACCCATAGGCTGCACGTATACAAGGATTGACAATAGGCCTTGAACAGAGTTACTTTTACTGGATTTGTGCAGCGTGCAAACCTACGGGCCAACATGTTGCAGCGAACAGATAAGGCCCTACGTTCCCTCTCTATATATATATATAGATTAGCTTAGCTTATTATCTATAATGGGTAATAACATAACAATGGAAGAGGATGGAGGAGTTTATTACTTAACAATAGAAGATAACACAAAATGACTGAAAAGTTTGTAATAAGACACGAGTACTAGACTAGGGAAATGTAGCAGCTTGCACGATTCTTTCCGGAGAAGACGAATCAAAACACAGTGTACAGTAATGAGCATAAATATGTATACACTTAGGTACTATAATTCAAGAGACGATTGTGAAATAATACCAATATCATTAAAGCATTAGTTCAAACACAAAGCAGTGATATCCTAGTGATATGACCATTGGACTGCCAAGTCAGAGGTCTCGAGTTCAAACTCAAGTCTCGCACCTCTGAATTTTTGAAGTTATGTGCGTATTAGTAGTTAATTATCACGCGCTTAAACGGCGAAGTAAAGCATCGTGAGGAAACCTGCATGCCTGAGAGATTTTCTCGACGGCGTGTGAAGTCTCCCAACCCGCATTAGGCTAGCGTGGTGGACTATAGCCTGACCCTTCTCATTATGAGAGGAGACCCGTGCCCAGCAGTGGAACATATAATGTGTTGATTATGTACTTATTGGTTCAAAAATACTGTGTCCATAGCACTATAAAATTTCAATTAATACTTTAAGAGAAAATCACTTTAGAATTCTGCCAACTGTATACATAGGTACCTGCCCTGTGCTGGTGACTATTGCCAATTACATAGACACATAACATGCACTTATTAATCTCAACGAGCATCGTTGATTCAACTTCTGTACACCAACAACAAGTCCTCGAGTTACGCAGTTAATCTTACCTGGGGCACGCTTACAATTTTCTTGACAGAGACGATGGCTGGCTCGTGGATGACGGCGGCGGGCGCGGAGTACACTATGGGAGCGTGGCTGATGAGGGGCGCACCCGGGCTGTGCGCGCTGCTGTAGCCCAGCTCCGACAGACCCAGACCCCACGGAGCTGCGCGCGCACACGCCGCTACCGCCAACAGGACGATGCATACCTGACAATAAACGATGGTTTAGCGATTTCCTGTTCAATGTATAGTAATTTGAACTTGTCTAGTTTTCCCACTGAGCATTACTGGGAAGTTGACTAGTTAGGTACTCACGAAAGTGTTCATTGTTGTTTGTATAACGAAGTGGTTGTGCAGGAGCCAGTCACACTGATACCCGGGACCGCACGGCGCTGGCGTTATATACAAATACACTGTGACAAGTTACAAAATTTCGCAAAAACACCGCCATTGTTGCGAAAACTCATGTAGAACATTAAATAGAGCCATTCGCAGTTTAGTGAGTGACATCACTGTCGATCAAGCTGAATATCTTATGTCGTTGCAGCACCGCACCTGGCAGGACGCGGGCGGCGGCGGCCGCCTTGCCATTTGAAAAACGAATCGTTTCTGCTGCTCTTCATATAATAGATACCCTTATTGCCATGATGGCTAAGGTGGTAAAAAAAGAAAAAATATCGTAGTACATTCTATCTAATTCTGTGCAGTATCGCCATTCATACGAACGATTAATGTTTGCTAAACGAGAGACCATACTATCGCGAATTTTTTTAAACGATAGAGAGATTCTACGTCAATATAATGTGTTCAGGATCATCATCATCAACCTTTATATTGTATCACTGCTATACAAAGGTCTTCCAAAAAATAACGAGTTATGCTATAGTCCACCACACTGGCCTGCGGTAATGCGGTTTGGCGGATTTCACACAAGGAGATCACACTCACGGTATTTTCGAGGATACCTCGAAAATATTTTGTAGTTTTCTATCGAGAAAATTTCATGCTATCGTGTTTTCCTCTTATGCGATTCTATATTATATGCTCAACAATCACATACCGAAAAATTATATTCATAGTATGTAAACTCAAAGAAATACACTGAACTGAAAATCCAAAAAAATTTCGAGGTGTCCTCTTAACCGAGTCATAACTAACTATTTAATAGCCATATTTAAATGAAAATTCAGGGTAACGTAACTGAAATTCGACTTACAGGATCACGACTTCGTTCGAATGCTAGATTTAGTTTTTGCGTGCTTGCGTAATTGTCTCTAATGTGTTTACACAACTTTTTATTTGTTTATTTATTAATATATTTCATTACTACGGTTACAACCAATTACAGTAACTAAAACTAAAAAAAGACAATTATAACAATCATTAAAATAAACAAAGAAAAGTAAAAATTAGGTTAACAATACTCATAAATTCCTCTCACAGTTCTTCTAACATATGCCAATAAAATCTTTGTCCACCCAACTTTTTGATGTATAGATATTGCCATAGATGTGCAAATGTATTTAAGAATCTTAAAATAAGAGTTATGACTGATTTCTGACACTTACGCGAATATTAGACATTGAAATGAAACTACTTTTTACGGATTTGGATTTGCATTACGGACCATGGATGCTGTAAAGGATCCGAAACGTCGGGAACTAAATAATATCAATATACCGAGATAAAATCCGTAAAAAGTAGTTCAATTTCAATAAGAGTTATGGTTAGATTAAAATAATATCATAGCTTCTAGGTTTGATATATAAATGATTTAAGTACCGGAGACCAGTATCTATCGCTTACGAATTCTTGGTAAGGCTACTGGGCATGGCTGCAGCAGCGTACATCAAGTAGGTTTTTGTGGGTCAGTTAAAATAGGAGTTTTTGGTTCCTTGAGGTCACGACTTATGTGACGATCGTCGGGAGAGAGAAAAGTTTCAATATTGTTAGTATCGCAAGTGTGAGTCGTTATGATATCATCGCATTAGTAATGAATGCATTTATGTAGTTAATTAAGCCCGTCGCATGCATGTGGAAGTAGGAAACGTCATGGGGTGGCCATTAATTAACACGCGGTAATTACTTGTGACAGTGCTACGGCGTACTTCAACATGCTATTGAGTTGTAAGTGAGAAACGGAGCTAAACACGTTGTATAGCGCCTTCTCTTTCTAACTAACATAGCGCTAATAATAACATAGTAGTGCTTGAAATTAAAATCATTCACTGGAACAACTGATCGGCTTAATGCAATATGTCAGTCAGTGTTGGACATTTGGTACGAATTAGTGTACCATGATGATATTATTTAAGTATTGGTTGGCTATTATTAATTAAATCACTCAGCGAATGAATGATGTTAGCTGTAACTTTAGCTTTGTTGCACTAACTACCGACTTTTAACTGTAATAGCCAATTTATACAGATAAAGTTAATTGCTTGCGGAATAGAACATTGTATTTGTAATTGTAGGTCTAGTTTTGAGGCTATATTGGCACATATTGACCCGCGCACACACACTAACACACACACAACAAATTGGAACAATATAATTATGTAAATTATTATTTTTGTGACAAATAAAAAAATATTTTTTCACCATCCTTTTTTTCCGACTTTTAGTGTTACCTATGTTTCTTTTGTCTTTTAGAAGTTCTTAGTGTAAATACGAAGAATTATAAAATATCTAGCTTTAGCCAGGTTACATGTTAAGGCTAAGAGTGTTATGTTTTTAATTGTTAGCTTTCATAATCCGGTTTTATTTATATACTCATTTCCACTTTAGAAGTAATAAAAAACTCTAAAGTAAAAATAAAGAAACTGAAATGGCAATACACATGGTGGTAGTGACACCGAAGATCCTCCCTGAATACAAAACACGATCGTATATGATCGCTTTGCCCACATTTAAAAAATTCGCCAGTTTTTTGTATAGTTACGGTGTGGTTACGGCAATCCGTGTATCTACGATAATCGTGAATTTTAAATGTCATTAATGTTTTCTTTTATGAATGTTTTATATTTGATGATGTGATTGAAAAAATCAAGATATAGTATCATTATTGAACCGTAAACTTTGTGTGGGTTTGGCTTAATTATGGCATACATACTTTGCATTTAAAGACAACAAAAAATTATAAATTTCGTGCGCAAATTATAGTAATCACTACCTACTTGTGCCTGCTTGCATGCATGATTCATTAACGGAACTGTTATATTAATCACTTTCCACTTACACACATACGAATGATGTTAATTGCCTCGGTCTAGTGGTCGCAAGCGCGGTTCAGTGTGCGTCTATCTAGGTTTGAATCCCGGGTTGAACAAGATGTTATTAGGAATTCCATTAAGCAATCCTCCTTAAAAGCAGTTCCTACCACAAAGTTTGGGTTCGTGCTTGACTATAGCACCAGAGCAACAGGGTCTATAACCTACATGAGGCCTAAAACATAATCTTTTCTTTGTGAAATGTGAGTGAGCATGCCTTCGATGATTATTTTGGTGATAGAGAAACTTCACGCGGAGAATGCCCGCCGACGTGCACTAATCAACGCAATACAAAGTGATTGCCAGGTGCGTTGGCATCGCGACGGCGCGTGCATCGTGAACATATCTCCGTATACATGTGGCGGATAGATAGCTAATAATTGTGTGAATTATCAATATAATTATTATAATGATGATACTTGATAGAATGGTCGCTGACTTGTCTCAGCTGAGCAGGTTGAATCTACATGGAATGGCGGACCGAGCACAGAGAACGGGTGCTACTCCCTTCAACAAACACCGGATGACAGGATTGGACAGGATGACAGGATGGTTCTTTTCTTTACAGACTCTTTAATAAATATTTAACCAATTCTATTAAGAAAAAAATTAAGCTACATTTCGCCACGCTAGATTGATCTCGCTAGCTTGATTTCTTAAAATTGAATCAAAAAGTGGCTTTGATTAATTTGCATTTTATCACCATTTCGTGGAGGTCGCTATGCGTGGGATAACAAGATAGTTTGACGCGTCATGCTGTCTAGCCTCACTTGATCTGATGTCTGTTGATGTTATTGAACTGCACAATTATACGTACACATACACATTTATACACAGTCATGCCGTTTCATGAATCCATGGCTGCACAGTGCAGATACCACCTCACCAACGGAGCCGTATCTTTCTGTGCTAAACATTACCAAAAACCCCAAACCTTTCGTGCTAAATTGGTCGGGGTAGTGCCCTCGCTAGGATGAGGACGACGGGAGCAGGAAACTACGTACCTTTACTGGAAGTGTGACGTCACAGAATAGTATCAACCAGTTAGTATCTAGCATGAGTAGAGTGACACGCTTAGGAAAGACTCCGCAATACACGTGGTGTAGAATAGGGTAGTTTTGTTTTCCCAGTTCAAGTAAAGGAACTGGCTAGCCAGCGCCGAGTGTAATATTACACGAATCAGTTGGTGCCACTTTTGACCCTTCTATATTCTTTATAACAGCTCACAGTTAGGATCTATACCCTGTTAATGGCAATAGATTTGTCCCCTAGGGACCTTGAACATACCGGCGAACTGTTGGTGTACAATGTGTACATCATACACTTTCTGAAATACACAGATAAAGTTTTAAGAGAAGAGGGATACTCTTTCCTTTTCCTGAAAAATTAATGTCAGTATTTTTTTTTTAAAGTGGGTCACACATTACTAGTATTCTTGTTAACCCCTCGTGCTAAGCTAAATATGCTTGTGTTACGAGTGGGTTCACGTCGGTAGTGCAATGGGTGGGGTTCGAACCGGCAACCACATGATCGCAAGTCCGACGCCCTAGCCATTAGGCTACCGCAGTATGTAATGTGTAAGGCGCAAAGTGCTATATAGTGCGTTCTATGTGTGCATACAATTAAAATACTAAACCGATGTTTTTTATTAAGATCCGGCTGTATGGTCAATTTTTCTTTCAAGCATGTTCTTGCAATTTTGCAGTTTTATGATACCTTTAAAAATAATCAGTCGACTAGCCTACATAAGTATTTAGAAAATCTTTGGATATGTTCTATTTAGGAATGTACGATATTCTAGGCATTTTGATGATGCACATAACATTCGATGTGACGTTTCGCAGGGCTCCTGTTATCTGATCTACATAATTGTGTCGAAGCAACTATGACTGACCACAATGCTAAATAAACAATATTAAAAATATATCTGATTGATCACGGAAAAATTGAATAAGAAAAGGTATGAGGTATAAGAAATAGAATAAATAGGCTAAGATGTATGTATTTTCCAATAATAATCGGATAAAATTGTAGAGTCGCGTTCAATGAGCGGACGGAGCCTAGTATTATTTGTGATACAACATGTAAAACTACGGATTGCTACTTGCTATATCACTACGACTTTAGATTCACTACAACGAATAGGTGTGATTCAGGGTATTACCATTTTTTGTGTATAATCCTTAATAATAAAAATGGTTGATTTCCTAATGTTCAATTGATTAAACCTGTTGTGTACCTATTTAGTGTTAGTAATATCTAGAAAATGTGGCATATTGCAGGGTAGGTATACATTTATTAACAGGCACTTTAAGCGCCTTTGAAAAAAATATAAAGTATATAATATGGGTTAAAATATATAATATGGGTTTTTATATGAAATTCTCAGTAGCAGCTCGGAGTTTGGAATTTGTGCCCGGTTAATGGCAATAGGCTCGCCCCCTATTACATGGGACCTAAACATACCGGCGAACTGTGGGTGTACCTTAGTACACCTCTGCCTAACCCTTCAGGGAATACAGGCGTGATGGTATGTATGTAAAGTACCTATATAATTTTCAAATACGTCTTCGTCATCTATTCGTCACACAAATGCGAACAGAAATATAACCGACAACACCTACCCCGACAGTTCGCGAGATAACAAACATTTTTCGCCCTTCCTTTTTGTTTTTGTTACCTATTAGTTAAGCAAAGCCTTGTTAAAATCAGAATTCCTTGTCTTATGTGATTATCGTCAATCTATGTGAATATCTAATTACTTACTTATTTCTTGCTATTGCCATTACCACAGCAAAAATCTAACAAATTCTGGAGCTTAAAAATTTTTTTCAAATCAACATACTAAGTTTACACATATTCAGTTACAACATAGTTAGTTAACTTACTTTTTCAATAACACAATAAGGTTAGAAACTAGGACTATGAAAGCATGAAAAATTTCCGGCCAAAGCCAAGCACAAAATCATCCCCTATCAGCCCTGAATAGAGAAAAGCATGTCCAAGGTAAAGAAATTCACATGATACAACACAGAATAAGATCAATGATAAAAGCCATTAATGCCTTGAGCTCTGTATACCTAACCTAACAGTAACCTAAAATGAATATAGCAGGTCGAGTGGTGATCGGTGCTTCACAGTAGTCGGTCGTTTATCGTTGTCGCTGCGTATTTGTATTAGTTTTTTTTTTTACCTATATAAGCGCGAGCCCGGACCGGCCGGCTTGGTCGAGCGGCCGTGCCGTCGCGCACGTAATTAGTAAACAACAAATGAATGAAAATACATTAGACAATGAATCGACTGACTCATTAAATGGAGAAATTGAAGCTGAAGACTTAACAATGATTTGTGAAGACAACACACCAAATATGTATGAGGAGGAGCATACAATGAGAAAAAAAAGGATCAGGGATGACAATTCATCGGAAGAAGGATGGAACACAGTAGAACGAGGTCGAAAATTGGTAAAAAAAATCAGTAGATAGAGGAGGTCAGTTTACAGCGGATGACAAAATCCAAGTTTGCATATCAAGCAAAAATCCACTGCCTAAACAATTTTCTTTGGCTCGCATTTTTAAAGATAACAATATAAGTCACACTACTCAGGTCAAATACGTACATAAATATAGAATGCATATAACGTTTGACAGCGAATCTAGTGCAGACCATTTTTTGCAATGTAAAGCATTTGCTGACTTAGAATGGAGAAGCAGAAAAACATCCGTAGTGAATATTTCTTACGGATTAATTAAGGATGTCGACTTAGACATATCTGATGACGAAATATTGAAGAATATATCATGTGATTATGAGATTGCATCAGTGAAGAGACTAGATAGACGCTGTGAGATTGCAGGCAATCCTGGGAGCAATGGTTGGGTTGCCAGTGAAACCGTTCGCCTTGGATTTAAAGGAGCCTCACTGCCACCACATGTTTATATATTCGATATGAGAATCAAGGTGGAACCTTTTGTATTTCCGGTGACCCAATGTAGCAGGTGTTGGAAGTTCGGTCACCATATGAAATTGTGTCCTTCAAAGAAACTTGTCTGCCCCAAATGTACGGAGAACCATGAAAATTGTGATACCTTGTCATTTACATGTGCTAACTGTAAGGGTCCACACATGGCACTCCACAGAAGCTGTCCAAATTACGTCAAGGAGAGGAGACTTCGAGAATTGATGGCGGAGTTCAACTGCACGTATAGGAAGGCGCTTACCTTGTATGTTGACCCAGTCTCCCCCATTCCTGAATCTTCTGCAGTTCTGTCTACTAATGATCCAGGAAAAAAAACTTGAATCCTACATTTGCGGCTATAGTTAGTGAGCCTACTTTGACTTCAAGTTTAAAACAGATGTTTCCGGAACACAACAACCTGCCACCTAACAATGCGGCTGAGGAGAACCATCCCTGTTCTGTCTTAGATGAGTCCTACAGAGCAAAATTGATAGGTCGGGTGAGTGGTAAGTCGAAACTGAAGAAGAATCATCGTCCATCAACTCCTGTGTTTAGCTTTAGTAATGATAGGGAAAACTCGTCTGATGAAGTCGAAGACCCACCTGCATGCAACGATGAAGTTACAAGTAATGCACAATCAGTAAAGCACAAAAAACAGGTTACCTTTACACAATTATTAATAAAAATTAAAAATATTGTTACGAGCAGCGAATCACTGGAAAATAAAATTCAACAGTTTGTTGTTACTCTTGCAGAATGGCTTATAGCTAAAATTTTGAATAATGTGTCTGCTGGTTCGTTTTTTAATTTGTTAATTAACAATGGATAATCCTCGATTATTTGAGTTTAACATTATCCAATGGAATTGTCAAAGTGTAAGGCCTAAGACGGTTTCCTTGGAATTACTGCTCAACCGTGAAAAGATACATATTGCAATCCTGAATGAGACATGGCTTGAGCCCGATAGCTATTTTAGAGTTAATAATTATAATTTGTTTCGTTTAGACAGAGATGATGGTTATGGTGGGGTTGCCATCTTGACTTACCGTTCAGTTAAAGCTATTCCGTGCCCTATACCTAATAGCAACTCGGGAATTGAGATGCTACAAGTAAGAATTCTCAATTTCCAACATATTGATAACATTATTGCCGTTTATTGCCCCCCATCCGTCAGCACTTCCTTTAGAGACTGGGATAATATATTTTCTCTTTGTAATAGTAAGTCTCTAATATTAGGGGATTTTAATGGACATCACTCCAACTGGTCATGTAAAACTGACCGTAGAGGACAGCAGATCTTTAATGCCATGCTAGTTCATAACTTAATTCACTTGAATGATGGTAGCCCTACTAGAATGAGGATGGTAAGAGGTTCCCTGCAAAAATCGTCCCCGGATATCTCATTTTCCTCTTGCGATCTGGCTCTCTTATTGGATTGGAAAACTATGAATGAAACTCTTGGCAGTGATCATATAGTGATTAAAATATCCCATACTGCGAACGTAACCCCAGAGTTTCGGAAGAAAAGGAATTTTCGTAAAAGTGACTGGGAATCTTATACTCATTTTTTAGGCGTTTTATTTACTGACACTGTTATCCCTTCTGATTCTCAAAATTTATATAATATGTTTGAAAGCAATTTACAGAAAGCTGCTGAGGCGCATATTCCTTACATTAAGATTCCACATCATATCACAAAGAACTTCTCCCCAAAACCCTATTGGTCTCCAGATCTATCTAGAGCAGTAGCAGCACGGCGGTTGGCCCTGGCTAATTTGAGAGGTAACCCATCGCTTGCGAATTGGGATGTCTTGCAAAATAAAATCAGCGAGGCGCAAAGAGTCATTCGGAATGCCAAGTGTTCTTCTTGGCGAAAATTTTGTTCCGCTACAGATGAAACCACATCATCCTCTGAAATGTGGCGTAGAATGAGGTGGTTCAAGGGTTCCCGTTTGCCTAGTATCTGCGTGGATAAAGAGAAAGCTGGGCTTTTACTACAAAGTCTCGCCCCAGACTTTGTTTGTCCTCCCGATCCTTCCTTCACTTCAATCAATAGTCAATTGGAATCTGAGATTTCCTTGCATGAACTTGAGAACTGTATTAAAAAAAACGATACGGCTCCTGGATGTGACGAAGTATCATTCTCCATGCTAAAATATTTCTTCCTTCTAACGGTAAGTCCATTCTTCTCTCTATTTATAATAAATGTCTTTTATTCGGTTTTGTCCCCTCACAGTGGAGAGATGTTAAAATAATTCCCATTCCTAAACAAGGAAAAGAACCAACCTCATTGCGTCCTATTTCCCTAATCTCTTGTATTTGCAAGACCTTTCACTCTATTCTCAATAGGCGGCTGGAATGGTTTTTTGAAAAAAAAAATCTGTTCTCTGCAGATATGGTGGGTTTTCGCAAAGCTAGATCTTGTCTTGATAATCTCTGTCGACTAGTCTCGTTTATTCAATTAAACTTTTCCAAAAACTTGGCTACAACTGCTTGTTTCATTGATATCGACAGCGCCTACAATAATGTAGATGTTAATTGCTTATTAAATATTCTTGACCAAATGGGGGTTGGCTCTAAAATATGCTCATACTTATGGTCTTATCTAAAAACCAGACGCCTTAAAATCTCTACCTCGGATAGCGATTTGAATAGAATTACTGGCCGTGGTGTAGCTCAGGGAGACCCCCTGTCACCCCTTTTATTTAACATCCTTACTATATGCAAAAGTGTACCTAATGTCGAAATCTCCCAGTATGCGGATGATTTCGTCATGTATATAACAAAGAAAGATATTAACTCAGCTGTAGACGAAATGAAGATAGCTTTACATACTATAAATCGGTTACTTAATGGTCTAGGTTTAGAGATCTCCCCAAAGAAAAGCAAAATTTGTATTTTTAAAAGAGGTCATTTCAGGGGTGATGTTGCATGTTCTTTTGACAGTGATGGAAATACTTCTATTCCTGTCGTAAGTCAGATTAAATATTTGGGTATCTGGTTCGATAGCTCTTTAAGATGGGGAAAACATATTAATGAATTAACTGAAAAGGTAAATAAGTTCATGAACTTGTTAAAAGTATTATCAGGCTCTGGGTGGGGTCTCCATCAAAAACATTTAAGAAGATTATATATTTCGATAATTCGTAGTAGAATTGATTATGGTAGCTTTTTGTTCGATAATAGCTGTAAAACTAATTTGGCAAAGTTAGATAGGGTACAAAATCAGGCTCTTCGTATTATAGGTAGCTATATACGCAGCACCCCTATTCATGTCATGGAAAATGAATTGTGTCTCCCACCCCTTTTTATTCGCAGAAAGTATTTAGCAGGGAAATTTTTGCTTAAGGCAAAATCATTCCATGACAATAAAACCCTTGTTTTAATAGAACATATTTTTATGAATAGGCAGTCCAGGTACTGGGTTGGTAAGAAACTTCCCCTGCTTCTATCTTTATTTAATGATTTTAATTCTCTTATTATGCATTCCAGTCCTCAGCTTGATATGTTTTCCCTTGATACTTGGGTGAGCAATGTTAACATTAACCAAGTGGTTCATGAGAGCATTCCTACGTTGTCCCACGCTAAGCGACACTACGATATTCGAACTATTAGGAATATTTGTACTGACTTTATAGAATTTCAGTATCCTGATTGTCATAGAATCTATACAGACGGTTCCAAGGATGGGAGTTTGGGAGGCGCAGCTTTTTTGGACCCGCAACTTGGGAGTGCTGTTAAACTTAGCATTGATTCTAATATCTCTATCATGCATATTGAATTAATTGCTATAGCAGAAGCACTTTCATATGCAGAATCAATAAACCGTAATAAAATTGTTATTTTAACAGACTCCAAAAGTGCCTTACAGCATCTAACTCGGTACACCTCGCCCGGGCGAGGCTGCCCGATAGCTTATGTTATTTACAAGTCCATTTTAAGAATGCGGTCTTCAAAGACTGTTTTTATCCAGTGGATACCATCACACGTTGATATAGACTTCAATGATAAAGTGGACTCTCTGGCTAAACAGGCCCTAATTGACGGAATTCCCTTTAGTGTTAATCCTCTTTACTCAGACTATATCATTCAAGTTAAAAGAAAATGTTTAGATAGTTGGCAGGAATACTTTGACGAACGTTCGAGGGAAAAGGGCATTTGGTACCGAACTATTGAAGCAAATGTATATAAATACCCTTGGATTGATCAAGTAAAACTAAGTAAACCGTCCCTAACTGCTGCTCTAAGACTCCGTTCTGGCCACATTCCTTCGAATAAATTCGCGTTTTTAATGAAAAAAAAGCCCTCTCCCAACTGCTCTTTCTGTAATGTCGTAGATGATGTCCTGCATATTCTGTTGGAATGTAGTCGGAACTCTAGTCTGAGAACTTCACTTTTTGGTCAATCTAAAATCTTTGATGTCGGCTTTTGCAATAGTATTTTATCTTGCCCGGCTTCTATTGAAGCCAAGCGTCTGTATAAACTAGTTAATGTGTTGATTTAGGTTATTATTATAATGTATTTTTTCTAATAAGGCGATGTGGTCGCTATGCGACAAAGCCTTCAAAAAAAAAAAAATATAGCAGGTCACCAAACGAGACTTACAGATCAGATAAGAAACGTAAAAAGAGCTCTGTAGAGAGGCCCTTACAAGGGAATAGAGGCTAAGGAAGATCAGTAACGTGATGGACAGATGAGATAAAAAGAATTGCAGACCCAAACATGATCCAAACTCAAGTAGCACGAAATAGGGCAAAACGAGCACAAGATAAGGAAAATCTTTAGAGAAGGGCCTAACCAACCGGCGGTTCTTGCTAAACAAAGGATAACAAAATTAAGAAATTAGCATTTAATTAAAGAAAAATTCAACTAAAAGATAAACAGTAGGTAATTTATATTTATTTTATAGCTTACATTTAATTCTTATCTACTGTTTGGTGTTTTGTACTTCTTCATTTGTCAGTAATGTTACTTTTGTACTTAAATAAGGTTAGTATTGTTAGGTATAAGGGCCTTTTGCAGTGAAAGCCTCTTCCAAACCATTCGTGGCTCTATCCTTTGCTCATTTGGGCCATAAATTTCCGGCTATTTGTACGATTTCGTCATTTTTTGGATGGTCTACCCTGTCTTTCTTTTTTGTATATTGGGTACCAATTTGTATCTAATCTGTGACCATCTTTCATCATACCTCTCTAAATAAGGCCTGACAATTTCCATTTCAGTGGCAGGAACTTCTTGCCCCCGTCTCTCGCCTTTGTTATTTTCCTTATCAGTGAACTTTTGACTGTTGATCTTTCAGTTTGGTTTAGTATTTATATACTTTATTAATTTAAAGAACAATACTACTTAGTACATAATTAATCAAAAGGATTTTCTTCTGAACCAGCTTTCTCTTTATCAGTAATTTTTATGAACGTATCTCGGAATCTGAATGTGTATAATTTTAGCAGTTCTATTGGCCTACTTATGTGTATTGTAATTGTAGCTGATAGCAAGAACTGAGTCAGAATATCGAAATGTAAGTATTTGAAGTTTAAATAACAACAAAATATTAAAAAGATAAAAATATTTATTAAATGAACTTTAATTAAATCACATTTCGCACTGATGTAGACTAGAGTGTTCACCACCAACCACCGCTGGAGTGACCACCGGAGTATCCGCCGGAGTAACCGCCGGAGTATCCGCTGGAGTATCCGCCGCCGTTTCCGCCGGAGTATCCGCCGCTGTATCCACTGGAGACGGGCACAATTTTCTTGACTGTGACGACCTGCGGCTCGGAGACGACCTTGCGCACGTTGATGACCTGCGGCACGGAGATCTCACGCTGCACGTTCACCACCTTGTTGACGGACACGACCTGAGCAGAGGGCGCGCTGTAGCCGCTGGAGTAACCGCCAGAGTAACCTAGCGAGCTGCCGCCGGAGTATCCGCCAGAGTAGCCGAGCGAGCTGCCGCTGGAGTAGCCACCGGAGTAGCCCGAGCTCGAGCCCAGACCCTCCCAGCCGCTGCTGTAGCCGCGCTTCTCACGCACCGCAGCACCCGCAGCCGCAGCCACCAACGCGCACAGGATGATCTGGACATGAAATAGTTTAGGCATTAAGGTACCTGCAGTTAGTTATAGGTTATATTGGTCTTCCAAGTTAATAACCATTCCATGTTCCATGCCTTTGGTGTAAAGGGGTCGAATCTTCTAATTATTATCAATATGAATGTATAAGACTCGTTTTAAGCTTTAGTAAAAAGAACACTAAGAAAAAAGTTAACGAAGTAGACCCAAAAAACTGTCGCATGTTACATTTAAAGGCGGTAGCAGTTCATCATTCTGCATATCAGTTCATGTAGCCTGATGGACTGGTACAGCCTTGAACCTTGACACCAGAACTGGTACTCACTTCGAAATCGAAGACAAAGCTGGGGTTTGAAAAAATGAGACTTTAGAAAACTGAGACCACGGATTTTTATAATTTTATGTTATGTAATAACAGTACTATGTTCAAAAAACTTTGTTCGATCCTAAAGGGTTATGTGGGTATTCTAATCAGATCACCAAATAAAATAAGTCATATTTAATATTCAGTAAACATATAAATGTAGTTTAAAAGTCAAAGCCCAAATTACCGGAATTACCCCAAAATCAAGCAAATTTTATTAAATGTGATATTAACATTATAGGCCTTAGTCGGAACCCACCCCTCTGTTCGGCACCGGCACCCAGGACGGTGTCACTGACACCGTAAGTATTGTCATTTCAATTTCCTCGTTTTATTTATTTTTTACTTGGAAAGTGAAATAAACTGTAGAAATAGAACCGGATCTCGATATGTACATATAGCAATACCTTTTACGGATCGAATAGGGTTTTTTTTACACATTGTATATAGATGATAATTATGTAGATACTTACAAAGGCTTTCATGTTGTTGTGAGTGGTTGTTGAATGATGTATGTGCCGCGCTCCCGACGTTTATATACGACGAGCGTAGTGCGCTGACGCAACAGCGTCCTCGCGCATACGCCGCGCGCCGCCCCGACCACTGGGAACATCCACAGAATGCACCCTCACAACCTTCAGTGGAGGATAAGGAAGTATTTTTGTATTGTTTTAATGTTTTTAAACAAATTTAATATTCAGTTCATCACCGCGATGGTGTGATTCGCCTCTCACCAGGCGAATCCTTAATACAGGTAAGGGCACAAAAAACAGCCTCTCACCCTAAACAAATACACCAGCTCCTTTCTATCGTAGGTAACTGGACCTATTCCTCGCATCTCACACAAAGCTCTCCTTCTCACCAAGGCTGTCACGAATGGGTGACGAAAATATCAGATGAGCAAGTCTGATATTTCGCCATTTAGAAGTCGACTCTGCAGTGAGTAACTGTATTGTAACCCTCCACACGTGGAAGAGATTTTTCCCAGGAATTTCTCTTCAAGGGTGACCAAAACAGAAGTGAATGAGAGGATTCGGTAGCCACATATTGAGCAAGATGTACGAAAGTTTCGATATTTTGAGCTAGTTTTAATTTTTTGTTTCATATTGTCACTTTTCATTCGATTCGTTATGAATTCATTGGCTACCCTAAATATGTATGTTGTAGCGATAAGCTATCCATTTCGAATAGCTTACTAAATGGATTTCCTGTGGGAGAGCCATGCTTCGTCACGAATGGGCCGGCTCGACCGGAGTGATACCACAGCCTCAAAGAAAACGCCGCACGAGTTACCGGACATACCGGAGGTCCAAACCCGTTTAAAAGGCGGTAACGTTCTTGGGACTCGTCTGGTGTTGCGGGTGTCCATGGGCGGCGGTAATCGCTTACCATCAGGTGAGAACTCAGAAGCTATTGATTTTCGGTCAAAGAGGGATGCCGCTCAAAGTCATTGTCAAAATGATTTATTTCAATTAGACGCTAAAATACGTATTTTTGAATAGTCACTCATAGACACTCATTGTACGACGTCTGATCAGTGGTCTTTAGCCTTACGCAATAGGCACTAGGGCTTTTAATCGTTTAAAGTAGATTTAGTACAGCCTACATCCAGCCGTGCACAATTTTTTTTTATTTCATGATGATTTACACTTAAAATGAAAGTCAAACAGAATTTGCGTAAATATTTACAAGTTTACGTTAGGTATTTGCTAATATACATTGCTCATCAGCTTGGAACTGCCCTGACATCAAAATCCATAAAATCGCTCTCCTCTTGGTAGATATTATTCGAATGACTAAAGAAGGACCAGTGCCCCTTGATACCTGAAGGTTGCTACCAGAGCTTCTTACCCGAAGGCCGGTCGTTTTGAAGAAAATAAACAAAAAAAAAATGTAATTCCTTGCGCCTTTTGTTTGAGTAATATTCGGTTTGGTTCGTATGTCATGCGTTGGTCCCGATTAGGTTCTATGCCACTAGTGTAGGTAGGTATATGGTATGTATGCTAGCAGTCCTTGGTTTAATTACCAGGTGAAGATTTTCTTTAAAAAGATTCCCAGTAGTTGCTCGAAGTTAATCAGGACCATAGTATTATAAAAAAAAGTGGGCTTACTTGGGCTGTCAATATACACTGCGTAATATAATATAGTTTCTTTTGTGTGCGCCAGACTACCTATTTTTCGCCTTTCCTTTCTCTAGAGTCCATCCAAAGGTTGTCTGTACGAGATTGCTTTTAGCGATAAGACCACCCATTGTACCATATTATTATTCTGTGATTGATAACTTATACTTGACATTAGTTTTTGGTTTACAATAAAGGATATTCTATTCTATACGAATAGAATATAATATTAATTCTATGTATATCTGCTGGCTATAATTTGTTTTAATAAAAACGTCGCCTTTATTAGGATTTTGTCCTGTATTGCGTAAATGTCATAAATTCTCACATACACAAACGCTCAGACCAGGAACAACTACCTGTAGGCCATACAAATATTTGCTGTAACCTGTCGTCGGACTTACATCAGCGCACTACTGATGCTGCGTGCCTACTTTGGGCATCAAGAATAATATTATGGTGCTGAATATAGGGGAATATTTTTTTACCGAGGTAACTCTAATAGACCTGGTAATACCCATGTAATGTAGGCACTGCTAAGCGCCGACCTCGGTTATTAAAACTTTTTCTTTACATGTACCTAAATAATTAATTAAAATAATTTGTATGTCTTCCACTGTTCTTATCTATTTATTTATTTTCTTGCATGCCTCGTTAGTCCAGTGGTCTCAAGTGCGACCGCTACGCTAGAGGTCCTGGGTTCGATTCCCAGGTCGAGCAAAGTGTTATTGGGTTTTTCTATGAAATTCTCAGTAGCAGCTCGGAGTGCCCGGTTAATGGCAATAGGCTCGCCCCCTATTACATGGGACCTAAACATACCAGCGAACTGTGGGTGTACTAAAGTACACCTCTGCCTAACCCTTCGGGGATTCAGGCGTGATGGTATGTATGTAAAGTATATAATTTTCAATGTTATTTGCTTGCTTCTTGTGTTTGAATCTAGACAACTGTTGCATGGTTCCTGTCGGACCGACAAATTCAAAACTACCTAATGTGTAATCTATATTATTTTAGTGAACGTTACATATCAAGGTATTACACTTCCAAATAAAATAATAATGTTCTCTAAAATAATAAGGTTATCATTAAGAAATAAAATGTGAGCTAATTGTGAAATACAAACGTAATATGAATTATTGCGCCGCTCTGCGCATGCGCCGGTGATCTCTGCGCGGTCTGCGCCCGCGCACCCGTCAGTCGATCTTCATTTACACCTAATTAGTCAATAAACCCCTACCTGATTTTATTATTAAGCATTTAGTAACGATATATCAATTTAGAGCACACCTTTCAAATCCGGGACATCAATTCTCAAATTCAATTTGTGTAATCAAGCAACCCGCTTTAAAGACTTTAAACTTTGACGATACGTCTGACGAAACTGCTGAGCGATCGGCTTCTGAGACACGTGTTGTAGGTTCGATCCCCATACGGAGCAAATATTTGTATAATCTACAGGCAGCTGTTCCCGTTCCTGGTCGTGGCGTTTGTGTATATGAGAATATGTGTTTGTAAACGCACCCACGATACAGGAGACAATTATAGTGTGGGGCAACGTTATCTTTAAATAAAAAGCACAGTGCTCGGGAAATGTTATCCCTAGCAATTAGCTGCCAACTAATAAGTAACTGATATAACTCAAAGTATATTAATCTTCATGTTCGTTAGTAAATGTAGATATCAACATCAATCAATATTAAGTGCGCTCAGATTTAATTCGCTGCCCATCAAGTTCCATTACTGCTACCTTTCCGATACTTTATTCGAAACATAATTGGTATCATATGGTCCATATTCTGAAATGGCATTCTAACTAACCGAGGTAACTAGTTACTTATGTAGTGTTGGAGCGAAGTATTTGAATGAAAGGTAGTAATTTTAGGAGCATGCCGTAATATCGGCCTAAGCCTAAGTGCATACTACGACTACTTCTGGTGATTTCCTGAATTATATCTAATTGCAGTGTCGATAGATCCTTAAATTGCATAGGAGCTTAGCTTTAATTAGTATTGTTATTATTATCGAAACGTAAATGATGACGACCTCTGTGGTTTAGTTGTTCGAGTACCGGACTGCTGACCATGAGGTCGTGGGTTCGATTCCCACAGGACACAAAAAACGTATGTGATGAATATGTGTTTGTGTTCGTCTGGGTGTTTCGTATGTATTATAAGTATGTATTTACAAAAAAAAAAGTATATATGTATTTTATCCATTGTCTAGTACCCATAGTACAAGCTTTGCTTAGTTTGGGACTAGATGGTGCTGTGTAAAAATGTCCCAGAATATTTATTTTTATTATTATTATTATTTATTAAATAGCCAAGAAGGTCCGATAGGAAATCATATCTCGGCTACATTTCAACAATGTACTCTACTAAATTACTTTTAAACCTGTCCACTTATTTATGATCATAAAAAGTAACAATTGTTTTTTTAGGAAAAAGTGTCCAAATCGACCTCGGCCATTACAGATGATAGATAACACTAACATACGACAAAAATTAGTGCAAGTTGCAATACTGTACCGAACAGACTTACATGTAGGTATTGCGAATTAGAATACTGGTTACCTTATACTCGGGAACTGGACTTGTGTGTAATATGGAGTAATAATGTATGTCTCGCAATTAAGCTTCCTTCTTTCAAATGAAGTAATGTCGTATAATGTTTCATTAACGCAACCTTCTTAGTCCGCGGACTTGAACGGACAATAACAAGAGTGTTGAAGATCTCTGGTTGCGACACTCCTTACGCGGTACGTGCGTGCTTGACAACATTTTGGATATGATGACTATGACTTGTGATTGTGGCCAAACTTTCATCAATATGCGCTCTTTATTGTTTTTCGCGCGCTTTATTCTTTCTTGTTTGCTATACTTTTTGTAATACTAGATATGTATACAGCCTATAACAGTAACAGTGTATAGATTAAAACTTTAACATACAATATACCAATTGGCTGTGAATTTGTTAATTTTATAAGTGCATGAGTACTATAAAACTTTATTTTCACCTCCGTAATCTCTATTTGAAAGAAAGAAAGAAAGAAATATTTCTTTCTTTATCTTATCTTTTCTTTCTTTCTTTCTAATCTCTATTTATTTAAAACTCTGATACACAAAGGTGTCCATGTAAACATTGATATTTAATAATTAATTAATTTCTTAAGTTGTTTCAGTCGCAAAAGCTCATACCTACAATAGGGTTTACGAAATCATAGTCTGGAAGGAAATAAATATACTGCATGAAGTATATTCATATTTCACTTTATAGTTATAAAGCCTGTATTCCCCGAAGGGTTAGGCAGAGGCGTACTAATGTACACCCACAGTTCGCCGGTATGTTTAGGTCCCATGTAATAGGGGGCGAGCCTATTGCCATTTACCGGGCACAAATTCCAAACTCCGAGCTGCTACAGGGAATTTAACAGAAAAACCCAATAACACTGCTCGACCTGGGAATCGAACCCAAGACCTCTAGCGTAGCAGTCGCACTCAAGACCACTATGCTAATGAGGCAGTCTTATATTATAGTTTATTTTAAGTAATTATTTAATTAATAATTACTTAAAATAAATGTATCTGTAGTGCAATGTGTGTGTCGTGTAATGTCCATAGTAGGGAGGTATCGATGAGTAAAATGTTGGGAAAGCTGGATTGTTGCAACACATAGGCAAGGCGCGTACAGAGACAGTGAAGTAGATTCATGGTGGACATTCCAAAAACCCAAACAAAACGCTTTAAGTCCACTTTTATCATACGCACTGCTGAAATGTGGAATGGGCTTCCCGAGTGGGTCTTGCCCGGATCGAATCAGGCCCCGTAGACAAGTGGCAATGTGAAGTTCGAATAGACAAACGAATAGAAACAAAATGTATGGAGATGACATTTGTGCACGCTCGATTTGTCCAAAGCTTATGTCATTTGCATATATTGAGAATTCTATTCTATTATATTCGATTTGCGTTCATGCCACTTGTCTAGAGGGAGTGGGTGTCTTTAAATCCCTAGTGAATCGGCTTCTTCTAGGCAAGCGCGCTCCATCGTAGATCGCAATGTCGCTTAACATCAAGCGTAAGCGTATCAGGAATAAAAAAAGTAATACGGCCGCTGATCTTCATCTGGCGGACCATAACTAGTACCTGTGTAGTACTGTATCGTACATTCAAGGTAGGTCCTAAGTTATAGTCTTGTAGACTAGGAGTAATAATAATAAGACTTTGCAATTACATTAAATACAAAATTTATTAAACTTAAAAAAATCACATTTCGCACTGATGTAGACTAGAGTGTTCACCACCAACCACCGCTGGAGTGACCGCCGGAGTATCCGCCCGAGTATCCGCCGGAGTATCCGCTGGAGTATCCGCCGCCGTTTCCGCCGGAGTATCCGCCACTGTATCCGCTGGAGACGGGCACAATTTTCTTAACTGTGACGACCTGCGGCACGGAGACGACCTTGCGCACGTTGATGACCTGCGGCACGGAGATCTCACGCTGCACGATCTCTTATGATGGTTAGACCAATAATCACATATGGCAGCATTGTTTGGTGGCCTAGGACGCAACTAGGGATATGCAGGGAAGCCCTCGCTAAACTACAGCGAACGGCATGCCTAGCTATCACAGGGGCGTTCAAAACCACACCAACAGCGGCGATGGAAAAGGTACTCAACCTTGCACCGCTACATATTGTCATAGAGACTGAGGCCCGTCTTGCACTACACAGACTGGCAATAAATGGCCTGTGGGATAGTTCTAAGCCAAGAACTAGGCACACAAAGCTTAAAATACAGGAAGGCCTTGACGAACTAACGAACATGCACTGCGACAAAATGCAGCCCATGTTTTGGTTCAAGAGATCTTACAAGGTTCATCTGCCGTCAAGGGAAGAATGGATGAAGGGACTCGACCCACCAGAGGAGGGCAGTCTGATATGGTACACTGACGGTTCGAAAACCGAGTCGGGTACAGGGGCAGGCATATATGCAAGGGACCATAAAGTCAGTCAAAGCATGGGCAAATTAGCTACAGTTTTCCAAGCGGAAACATATGCTATTCTTGCCTGTGCACAACAGATGGAAAGTAGCGGTACCACAGGTAGGTCCATCTACATTCTTAGTGACAGCCAAGTGGCACTCATGGCCCTGACCTCCTACAGGATCGATTCAAGGCTGACCATGGACGCTGCCCGAACTCTTAATGAGCTGGGAAAGCGAAACAAGGTCAGGCTTGTTTGGGTCCCTGGTCATAGAGGTATTGTGGGCAACGAGCATGCTGACGAGCTGGCTAGGGAAGGTTCTGGAACCTCACTAATTGGACCGGAACCATTTGTAGGACTGGCTCCAAGCACAGTCAAAACGGCATTTCGGGAGTACGCAAGGGCGAGGCACATGGATGAGTGGTTGAGCCTCACGGGACTTGCTCACTCCAAGAAATTCATAGGTTCCTCATCGAAATGGCAAAATGCCATTTGGAACTCAAGCAGGCGGCAGGCCCGTCTTTTGATGGGGGCGCTGACCGGACACTTCGGGACTAACGCTCTCCTACAAAAGATGGGTCTGACGGATACATCAGCCTGCAGGGCCTGCAAAAGGGAAATTGAGAGCATGGAACACCTTCTGTGTACATGCGATGCAATGGCTGGAAAGCGAATGTGCCTTTTGGGTCAGGGTTATCCAAGCCCGGAGGACTACAGACTCATACCCCCAGGCCTCATTATAAAGCTCATGGAAGAGCTGTTTGTAGAACTGGGAGGGGATGAGGAATAGATTATCTAGGGGAAGCACAAAAGATCCCATTGGGTCGAAGTGCACTGAGGCCTTGCTGCCTCGGCCCTACACAAGATAAGATAAGATAAGAGGGAGTGGGTGTCTTTAAATCCCTAGTGAATCGGCTTCTTCTAGGCAAGCGCGCTCCATCGTAGATCGCAATGTCGCTTAACATCAAGCGTAAGCGTATCAGGAATAAAAAAAGTAATACGGCCGCTGATCTTCATCTGGCGGACCATAACTAGTACCTGTGTAGTACTGTATCGTACATTCAAGGTAGGTCCTAAGTTATAGTCTTGTAGACTAGGAGTAATAATAATAAGACTTTGCAATTACATTAAATACAAAATTTATTAAACTTAAAAAAATCACATTTCGCACTGATGTAGACTAGAGTGTTCACCACCAACCACCGCTGGAGTGACCGCCGGAGTATCCGCCCGAGTATCCGCCGGAGTATCCGCTGGAGTATCCGCCGCCGTTTCCGCCGGAGTATCCGCCACTGTATCCGCTGGAGACGGGCACAATTTTCTTAACTGTGACGACCTGCGGCACGGAGACGACCTTGCGCACGTTGATGACCTGCGGCACGGAGATCTCACGCTGCACGTTCACCACCTTGTTGACGGACACGACCTGAGCAGAGGGCGCGCTGTAGCCGCTGGAGTAGCCCCCAGAGTAGCCGAGCGAGCTGCCGCCGGAGTAGCCACCGGAGTAGCCGAGCGAGCTGCCGCTGGAGTAGCCACCGGAGTAGCCCGAGCCCAGACCCTCCCAGCCGCTGCTGTAGCCGCGCTTCTCACGCACCGCAGCGCCCGCCGCCGCAGCCACCAACGCGCACAGGACGATCTGGAATGTGTATTTTCATTATTGTTTTTACATAATATCAAATAACTAAAGCAATTAAGCATTAATGTGAAATTTAAAAAATATAACCGTATCCGGGATAAGTTTAATACATATGTCTGCAACATATATATGTATAGAGCTTTCTCTGAACTTTGTTTTTAGATCTACATATAAGAAGATTAAATTATAGTAAAATACATCAATAAAATTAAAATACTAAAATATCGTTTAGTTTAATTAATTTGACTCACAAAGGCTTTCATGTTGTTGTTGTTGTTTGTGGTTGTTGTATGATGCGTGTAGCGCGCTCCCCACGTATATATACGTCGCTCGCGCTGCGTTGACGCAACACGCCCTCCACAGACGCGCTGCAACCTCCGCCTTTGCCGCCGCCTCGCTGCCCGGGAGCTCTACGCGCTGCTCCATTAAGACAAGTAGATACATAACAACTTCCTTAATTGAGAATAAACACATTATCTTGACGTGCAGTCAGGTGTAGCGGTTAAGGTGGTCATCTCGCCACCGAGTCCACGTTGCACTGCGTCTCATGGATTTGATTCCTACCCGAGGCAAATATTTGTGTTTCACTGATAGTTGTATCGAGCCTGAGTCCGCTGCGACTTGTTCCAGAGTGGAGCTGTTTTTTGAATAAACCAGAGAACTACTTAACAAGGAATTGTTTTAAATCTACCATATTGTACACAACCTTGGTTCTCAATACGTCACACTGTCTCGGCTTACTTTATATGTTAATCTGAATTAATTTTACAGTTTATGCTACAAATGTATGTTTTTCTCTTGAGTGATTCATGATTGTGTAAAGGGAATGAAACCGCCTGCTTTATACAATTAGAATCCACTCTCAGGAGTATCTTAGTGTAGATGTAGGTACTAAGGGTTTTATTGTAGGTAGTTGTAAACTATACCTGTCAAGGCTATATTGAATTAAAACAAGATAGTGGTAGGAAGATGACTAATCGAAAGACATTTCAGTAGGAAAAGGCAACTCGTTTACCATATAAGCAATAATAACTAAGGAAGCGTGACGGACTTGTGGCCACTTGCGAAAGTCATAATCTGTTTATCCTTGCGATGGCATTGAGAGACAATGTAACATCCAAAGTTTCTCGTGGTACTTTCATATATTATAATAAACACATGATTTCATTTGGTTCCACACCAAAAATGACAATGATTTGTACAATACATCAATTAAAACATTATGTGCGTAATTTAATTTCAATAACAACAATAACGATAATCCTGTATACAATATTTTTGGCTTCCATTTCCTTGTGTATATAAGTATATGTATATTATGAAACTTCATTGAGTTTACTTATATATTTTTATGGCTATCTTCTGTTGGTGTAGGCAGAGACCATAGATTTCTACTTGTTACAATCCTAGCACACCACTTTCGCTTCATCTACGTTCGTGCATGATGCCGGCTTAGGTTGCTCTTACCCGAACATTTTTTGACAACGTCCGTATTTTGATTTTGGTGCCTACGTTCGCCAAGGTCGGACCTTTCGGCTTCTTCATATAACTTGAATTTATTAAGAGCGCGTTTAACTGACTATTGCAAGATGGGAGATTCTTATTGAGGATAATATAGCTAGCATATTACCATCACGCATGTATTGCCCAAAGGATTAGACAGAGGAGTAGGTACTTATTTACAACCACAGTTTTCCGGTATGCGTATGTCTATGTTTTGCCATTAACTGAGGACTAATACTGAACTCCGAACTACCCTTAAGAATATCATAGAAAAACCCTATAAACCTTGCTCGACCTGGGAATCAAACCCACGATCTCTTGCGTAGCAGAGCGCCTAGTACTAGCACTTAACTAATGAGGCAGTTAAAATAGTTAAAACTTGAGAAATAATTTTCCTCGCTCAGGTCTGATGAAGAGATTGTTTTAAAATAAAGAGTGACTTTGTAACTGAAAGTTACGGCCCTACGCCTTTTTTTAATTTACGATATAGTTTGACAAAAAGGTAGAGTAAGGTAGATACAAAGTAAGTAGGTAGCTATTATAGTTTTCTTATTTAAAGAAGCTGCCACAATGAAAATATTAAGTACTAGCTTCTGCCCGCGACTTCGTCTGCGTGGAATTCAGATAAAAGTAGCCCATGTGTTATTCCAGACTATAATCTATCTCTGTGCCAAATTTTATCCAGATCCGTTCAGCCGTTCTGGCGTGAAAGAGGAACAAACATCCATCCATCCATCCATCCTCACAAACTCTCGCATTTATAATATTAGTAGGAAGTAGGATATTAACATACCTACCATCACACCTGTCTACCATCACCTGCCCCAAAGAGTTAGGCAAAGGTGTACATATGTACCTACACCCATAGTCCGCTGGTATGTTTTGGGTCCCATATAATAGATGGCGAGCCTATTGCCATTAACCGGGAACAAATCTCAAACTCCGAGCTGCTACTGAGAATTTCATAGAAAAATCCAATAACACTTTGCTCAACCTAGGAATTGAACCCAGGACTTCTAATATATGAGTCGCGCTTAATAATATAAGTAGTAGGTATTTCAGTCATATGTGCAGATGAACTTTGTACACTTCCAGTATACTCCACTTTGTGCAGTCCTCTGTCGATTTTATTTTAAATTGTTAGGGTTTTCAGAAAATTAAATTATACCATGAAGTAACTTAAAAAAATAAACTTTTATTAAACGATCTTTAAATAAATCACATTTTGCACTGATGTAGACTAGAGTGTTCACCACCAACCACCGCTGGAGTGACCGCCGGAGTATCCGCCCGAGTATCCGCCGGAGTATCCGCTGGAGTATCCGCCGCCGTTTCCGCCGGAGTATCCGCCACTGTATCCGCTGGAGACGGGCACAATTTTCTTGACTGTGACGACCTGCGGCACGGAGACGACCTTGCGCACGTTGATGACCTGCGGCACGGAGATCTCACGCTGCACGTTCACCACCTTGTTGACGGACACGAGCCGAGCAGAGGGCGCGCTGTAGCCGCTGGAGTAACCGCCAGAGTAACCTAGTGAGCTGCCGCCGGAGTATCCGCCGGAGTAGCCGAGCGAGCTGCCGCTGGAGTAGCCACCGGAGTAGCCCGAGCCCAGACCCTCCCAGCCGCTGCTGTAGCCGCGCTTCTCACGCACCGCAGCGCCCGCCGCCGCAGCCACCAGCGCGCACAGGACGATCTGGAATGTGCATTTCACTTTAGTAACTTCTAAAAACTAAGGGTTTGAGACATTTGTTTCAGATTCTGTCACCTAAGTTGGTTTGCTTTGATTAAAATTATAAGATATTTAATACGTTGTGTACTCACAAAGGCTTTCATGTTGTTGTTGTTGTGAGCGGTTGTTGTGTGATGTGCGTGTCGCGCTCCCGATGCTTATATACTCGGCGCGCTGCGCTGACGCAACCTGCGGCGTCCTCCACGGTCGCACCGCGCCGCAGGGTGCTACTAGTACCTACACTGTGCAGATCAATAACATATTATCACGACTGTATTCCCCGAAGAGTTAGGTAGAGGTGTAATAATGTAAACGCACAGTTTGCAGTAGGTGTGTGCCAATGTATGCCGCCGTCCCACCTCATAGGGAGCGAGCCTATTGCCATTATTTTAAAAGAGTGTCCATGGAGTTTCTTGCCGGATTCTTCTTCATCATAAGATCAACCTTTTGGAACCGTGCAACTAGAATCATAACCAACGTTTCATAAACGCTTGTAAAAGCTTATTTGAAATAAAAAATATTTGATATGATTGATTTATTGCCAAACATGATTGGCACAAATCCAAACTGTACCTACTAAACTACTAACTACTAAATGAACTGCTATTCAGAATCTAGAAAACCTCAAATTACTTTCATTAAACTCTTGCTCGACCTGGGAATCGAGCAATAGCGCTTAGGACCACTAAGATTAATGAGACAGTTTTTTAATCGAAATAGTAACAGAAAAAAATATTAAAATAGATTGTCAAAGTATAAATTACCCACCTATTTTTTTAAATATAGAAGTTCAACAGTTGTTTCTCGGGGTGGATGTCACGGGGCCTCAAATATTATATTAAAAATTTTAACTCCTGAAATGTATAGTAGGTACAGAACAATAATATCAACACAAACACTGCAACTGATTCTTCAATTTGATAGGGCAAAAACTTGTGAAAAGCGTCTTCGCTTTTCACAAGTTTTTGCCCTATCAAATTGTAAGTAAATCAGATTAATTAATTATTTATCTGATTTACTTATATAGAATACTCTACATTAGATTGCAATATTTTTGAGTTAATCTGTTTGCAACACATGAGTCAGCGGTAGTCAGTGCGCGGGCGCAGCTCAGCCGGTTGATCAATAGGAGCTCACTTACAGGTTTGTATTGCACATGCATTACGTGAAAGGTATCGTTTGCTAATAGATAGGTAGGATAGGCAATGATTAGAGAATGTATAACATTTATTTTTACATGCCTGAGTATTTTTATTCATACACTAGTTATTTAGTTTTAAATTATAATAATTAAATTGTCTCAATTCTTACAGAAATGGAAGCAGTAAAGGCCGTAATGCGAGGTTTTCTGATCCCAAACTATTTTATTAATCTGGTTAGTTACCGATGAAGAGTCGTGATGAAGTTGTCAACCGATTTCAAACCCAAAAATATTTTGAATTCTGTGGTAACTATCAGCAAGAAGAAATTTTCTTAAGTCCCAAGCGGCAAAGCTATTGTTACGATGAGAAAATAAATTCCCTTTCATTTTACTTTCATGATAATACAGGTAGGTATAATGGAAATCTCTATACCTAATCAGAAAAAAAACAGACCTGTTGCTCCATCTAACTACTAAGCTCAGTGTTAGAGTGGAGTGGCGTAATTAGTAGATTAATACTAGTATTCATGTCCGTCCTGTTTGCATTCCCACACTTTCTGTTGTCGCATTGCACGTAACATGACACCACACATCTCACCAAACTGTGACAGAAACGACCTTGTAAGTGCACAAATATTTGTCGTCGATGTGTACTGCGCTCGCAGTTGATATGCCCCCGACACATCCAATATCCGTTACTAATAAATGTCTGCATTTAGAACATTAGACACAACAATTTTACGCAGTCTGTAAGACTTGTACCTACATGTACATATTGAAGCACACGGTAACGTAATTTGTAGTTTCCAATAAATTAATGCTTAAATACTTGTCATTAGGGCTCAGGTTACATAAGACTACACCTGTATTCTTCGAAGGATTAGGTAGAGGTATACTAATGTACAGTTCGCCTGTATGCCGTTATCACGACTGTATTCCCCGAAGAGTTAGGTAGAGGTGTAATAATGTAAACGCACAGTTTGCAGTAGGTGTGTGCCAATGTATGCCGCCGTCCCACCTCATAGGGAGCGAGCCTATTGCCATTATTTTAAAAGAGTGTCCATGGAGTTTCTTGCCGGATTCTTCTTCATCATAAGATCAACCTTTTGGAACCGTGCAACTAGAATCATAACCAACGTTTCATAAACGCTTGTAAAAGCTTATTTGAAATAAAAAATATTTGATATGATTGATTTATTGCCAAACATGATTGGCACAAATCCAAACTGTACCTACTAAACTACTAACTACTAAATGAACTGCTATTCAGAATCTAGAAAACCTCAAATTACTTTCATTAAACTCTTGCTCGACCTGGGAATCGAGCAATAGCGCTTAGGACCACTAAGATTAATGAGACAGTTTTTTAATCGAAATAGTAACAGAAAAAAATATTAAAATAGATTGTCAAAGTATAAATTACCCACCTATTTTTTTAAATATAGAAGTTCAACAGTTGTTTCTCGGGGTGGATGTCACGGGGCCTCAAATATTATATTAAAAATTTTAACTCCTGAAATGTATAGTAGGTACAGAACAATAATATCAACACAAACACTGCAACTGATTCTTCAATTTGATAGGGCAAAAACTTGTGAAAAGCGTCTTCGCTTTTCACAAGTTTTTGCCCTATCAAATTGTAAGTAAATCAGATTAATTAATTATTTATCTGATTTACTTATATAGAATACTCTACATTAGATTGCAATATTTTTGAGTTAATCTGTTTGCAACACATGAGTCAGCGGTAGTCAGTGCGCGGGCGCAGCTCAGCCGGTTGATCAATAGGAGCTCACTTACAGGTTTGTATTGCACATGCATTACGTGAAAGGTATCGTTTGCTAATAGATAGGTAGGATAGGCAATGATTAGAGAATGTATAACATTTATTTTTACATGCCTGAGTATTTTTATTCATACACTAGTTATTTAGTTTTAAATTATAATAATTAAATTGTCTCAATTCTTACAGAAATGGAAGCAGTAAAGGCCGTAATGCGAGGTTTTCTGATCCCAAACTATTTTATTAATCTGGTTAGTTACCGATGAAGAGTCGTGATGAAGTTGTCAACCGATTTCAAACCCAAAAATATTTTGAATTCTGTGGTAACTATCAGCAAGAAGAAATTTTCTTAAGTCCCAAGCGGCAAAGCTATTGTTACGATGAGAAAATAAATTCCCTTTCATTTTACTTTCATGATAATACAGGTAGGTATAATGGAAATCTCTATACCTAATCAGAAAAAAAACAGACCTGTTGCTCCATCTAACTACTAAGCTCAGTGTTAGAGTGGAGTGGCGTAATTAGTAGATTAATACTAGTATTCATGTCCGTCCTGTTTGCATTCCCACACTTTCTGTTGTCGCATTGCACGTAACATGACACCACACATCTCACCAAACTGTGACAGAAACGACCTTGTAAGTGCACAAATATTTGTCGTCGATGTGTACTGCGCTCGCAGTTGATATGCCCCCGACACATCCAATATCCGTTACTAATAAATGTCTGCATTTAGAACATTAGACACAACAATTTTACGCAGTCTGTAAGACTTGTACCTACATGTACATATTGAAGCACACGGTAACGTAATTTGTAGTTTCCAATAAATTAATGCTTAAATACTTGTCATTAGGGCTCAGGTTACATAAGACTACACCTGTATTCTTCGAAGGATTAGGTAGAGGTATACTAATGTACAGTTCGCCTGTATGCCGTTAACCGGGCAGAAATCTGAATTCCCAGGTGCTGCTGGGAAAACACGGCTCGACCTGGGAATCGAACCCAGGACCTTTAAGCTAGCAGTCGCACTTGCGACCACTACACTAATTAGCCAGGCAGGCTTTCAGTTTTCCTCAAGATGTTTTCCTTAACTGTTTAATCGCGCTGATTTTAATTATTAATACGCACATGACTTCGAAAATTTTGAACTTGAACTCAAGACCTTTGACTTGGCAGTCCAATGGTCATACCCCTAGGCTATCAGTGCTATGAAAATTAACATTGGCCTTTTAAATATATATTTTCTTCTTGTTCTATCGGGTCTATGAGCTATGTATCTCATGCTGTAAGTAAAAATGAATATTAGCGATAATAACATACCATCACGCCTTTATTTCCCAAATTGTTAGGCAGAGGTGTATTAATGTACACCCACATTTCGCCGGTATGTTTAGGTCCCATGTAATAGGGGGCGAGCCTATTGCCATTAACCAGGCACAAATTCCGAACTCCGAGCTGCTACTGGCAATTTCATAGAAAAACCCAATAACACTGGGAACCGAACCCAGGACCTCTAGCGTAGCAGTCGCGCTCAGGCTCACTGGGCTAATGAGGCAGTCATTTAGTTTTTAGTCATTTAGTCATTCAGTTTAGCGATAATATGAATAAAAAAAACCCGGTTTGAATAAAAAAGTGCGAAACCGGCTTGTGTACCACGAAATGATAACGCGGACTGAAGGACAAACTTAATTTCATATGTGCGCTAGTACGACTGACGCTCACTCGCACGTAGCGTGACCTCACTCAATGTTGCACGCGCATTAGACGCAAGCGCACAAGTTGAAGTTCACGCGCATAACCTTACAAAACGGGCGTCGCCTTGGGCGTCATCTTAAACAACTTAAAATTGCTTCTTAAAACGTCATCTAAGATTCAATAACTTTGGTGTTAACATGGATAGGTACCTCTCTACTGTTCTCGACTCTACTGACTGCTGTTGCTGGCGTTTACATACTTTGTTTGCCGCTTACAATTAGGCGGTGGGTCTGATTGTCGTCTTATTACAGAAAAAAATATAGTTGTTCCGGGACCAGGTCTTTGTGTACGGGAGTTTTGTAAAACTTCTCACCCTACTACTATACAAACCAGTACTATTTATATATTTATGTAGTAGAATATATTTTGTTTTTATGGGATAGGGGAGCAAACGAGCAGACGGATCACCTGATGGTAAGCGATAACCGCCGCCCATGGCCACCCGCAACAACAGAGGAGTCGCAAGTGCGTTGCCCGCCTTTTAAAAGGGTTTGGGCCACCGGTAACCCCACTCACACGGCGAAACACAACGCAAGCGTTGTTTCACGCCGATTTTCTGTGAGGCCGTGGTATCACTCCGGTCGAGCCGGCCCATTCGTGCCGAAGCATGGCTCTCCCGCGTGAATTTTTTTTTCTTTATTTCTATTATTATACTAGGGGCTTTTAACGCGCCGTGTATACTAGCCCCGCATCGTAAGTCTATTATAATTTACACGGACAAACCATTAAAAATGGCACGATGGAAATGCCATGAAGTATATTTTTTTAATGTGGCCCCACTCTAGGAATGTCTCCTGTATCGTGAGTGCGTTTACAAACACAAATGCTCACATACACAAACCTAGACCCGGAACAACTACCTGTAGACCATACAAATATTTGCTCCGTATGGGTATTGAACCCACAACTCGTGGCGCAGAAGCCCATCTCGGAGCCGTATTCGTATCGGTCATGTTCCATTATTATATGTTGAAGGTCCTCAACAACCCTAAATTCTTTGCAGTTGGGTGAGGTTATTTTTTTTATGATGAAAGAGAATATTTTAAATGTAATATGTCATGATCTGACTCTATGGGTTGAAAAAACTAATTTCCTATTAATATTCACTCGACTCCTCCGGCATTGCGGGTGTCCATGGGCAGCGGTAATCGCTTACCATCAAGTGATCCGTTTGCTCGTTTGCCCCCCTATCCCATAAAAAAGGGAATATATTTATTTCTCCAGTAGGTATTCAGTCGAAGAGTGTAAGGTTCCTCCAATAATTTATTAGTTAGTTTGTCCAAGGTTAAGCCTTCTTAAGATAATAAAAATAAATAAAATATATAAATTAGTTTCCAATGAGTATGACTTCGATTTTAAGGCTAATCATTTCGCTCAGCCCGCCAAATTTAAATTTCAATTGGTTTTTCGCAATTTGTAGGTCTATCACAAAAACCAAAAACCAAAAAACCAATTGAAATTTGAATTTGGCGGGCTGAGCGAAACGATCAGCCTTAAGCAAAATTTATAAGCGAAGTATTTTCTCCGTCTAAGTAATATGTCGCAATTATCTACCTAGCTAGTTAGTTATGTAAAACAGTTGAAAAGCGTTCAGCAGTTTTGCATAATTGGTGCATGACCATTTTGTGTTCGTCAATACAGCGCGTTAACGTTTAGCGGTACAGTAAAATACCGTGAAATGACACATCTGATTGTAAAGTTTAGTTCTAAAATTCAGTGCTCGTGGCGCTGTATGTCACATCAACGGAAAAGTTCTTCAAAATAACCCTAATTTCTTCCATGTAAGGATGCACAATGGCTACAACTTGGTTCGGTTGTCTAAACGGTTCGGATGCAATCTCCATGAAGTGCCAGTACTTTTAAGTAAATTGACACTTCTCTGCACTTTTTCAATACTCCAGCGTGGCGACATGTCTAACCAAACTTAACCAAACTCTTAAACAATTATGACTTTCCACAATTACTTAATTTTAATTCTACTTGTTGTCTTCTAAAACTCCTTCTAAATGTGCAAAGATTAGACTTATCTGCCCATAGTTCTAATCCCATTATATCAAAGACATATTACAAAACGTATTTAGGGTTATTTGCAACTCAGTCTGACATGCCCGCAAATTATTAGATAAACAGTTGCATATTGGCACATAGTTGTACGTCTGAATTTTTTTTTAAAAGAAGCTTGCTAGCAGTATGGATCCCACATTACCTACTAGTATTCTTGTCAACCCTGCTAAGTAATAAGCTCTAAGCTAAATGCTTGTATTACGAGCGGGTTTACGTCGGTAGTCAAATTCAATCGTGATTATGTTAAAAAGGAAGGGCGAAGGTTTCAACTTGTGCTAAACCTCAATCACAAAAAAGTTCACCATAGTTAAAATAACATTAATACTTTATTGAACTAAAAATATAAACATAACACGTTATAATAAGTTGACTAGATATGTTCACCACCAGCCGCTGGCGTAGGCGGGCGCGGAGGAGAGCCCTTCCAGCGCTAAGGAGCTGTAGCTCTCCGCTGGCACCAGCTTGTTGATGGTGACGAGCTTCGGCTCGGAGATCACCTTGCGCACGTGCACCACCTGCGGCACGGAGATCTCGCGCTGCACATTCACCACCTTGTTGACGGACACGATGCGCGACGCCGGCGCGGAGTAGCTAGCCTCTGCCGCCGGGGCCCACCCGTGCTGCACCCAGCGCTTGTCGCGCACGGTGCCCGCGGCCGCCGCACACACCAGCGCGCACACTATCACCTGAAACAGTGCCGCGTGTTACTGTACCTGCCACACACCGGCTGTGCCACGTGACGTCACACACTTGCTCACGTCATCACACGCACAGCGCACTCGACCACTCACCAGGGTGTTCATGTTGTAGTTGCTTATCGGACTGATCGCTGGATCACTGATGCGTATTGTCACATAACGCGCATATATATATACCGCGCCACATGTCCTCCTCTAGACTCGCTGCTTTATGTGCTAATACTAATATGATTATCGAAATATTCGTAAACAAAGTAATGGCCAAAGAGTTATGTTTTATTAAACCTCATGAATTAATTAGGTTGTGCAAAATATTATGTTGCGAAAAGCATAGTCTAATCTTAATTCAGACAATTATTGACTAACGACGAATGTGTTAAAGTGATTGCTACAATCCTGCGTGTCACCTCCACGCGCACGCAGTACTACACTGATACTGAAACTGAAATTGTCACAATCATACCTACAGCTACGGCGTAGCAGTTCACGATGCTACGACAGTGTAGCTTTACACACTCGTGTGCTTTGTTTGTTCTTTGCTAGGGCCGTGAACTACACGATATCATTTGTAATCTGTACTTTCTATATTGAGTGAAGAATAGTGCTAATAACGTCACCTATAAAGGCAAAGTAAAGAGCTACTTCCGCCTCGGTATTAGAATAGTAATGGGCCACTTTCCGAGTAGATGAAGGAAAAATGTTTTTATTAAACACGCCCTTCTCTTTCTTCGTCTTCTTTACACTAGAATAATGTGTAATGTTCACATGTAGTTATTGGAATATGTGACGTGACAGGGGCTCGTAGCTCAGGAATAACTAAGTTGATCAACCGATCTGCTAAGCTAAGCGCTTGTCGCGGTCAGTGTGAAGATGGGTGACCATTCATAAAATCGTTGGCCCCGGCTGTCATACGGACATCTATGATCATCATTACGATATCAGTAGGTATTACTGCATTTGCTTAGATTGGAAGCCGACCCTATATGTTGGGAAATGGCTTGGAGCATGATTATTATATAGGATATGATAATGCTATCGATTCTGTTAGTTTGAGAGCAACACGGCAGCCGTTTTCTTTGACAGAGCATAAAATATTAACATACATTATTATTTATTCCCGTTTGGGGACGGGCTATAATACAGCTCCTTAACACTATTCAGATAGGCATCTAGTAAGAGGCGAAAAAATATTGATAGGTGGTAGGAGCTCTTAGAGTCTGGCTGGCTGGTAATTACCCTTACTTCGGTGCCTTTCGTAAAGGACCTTAGTGTGTATTTCGACTTTTGCGCGTGGGAGTTCCCCTTCGGTTGCTACTCTAGTAGTCTGCAGGCCGTACGGGCTCTTACGGCTCGCCAACGCATCAGCTTGGTGTTGTTGGTGTTCATGAGTAGGTTCATATATCAGGTGGCTCATTGGCTGACTTAACCAACAAAATAAAATTAAATAAGAATAAAACGAGCCACCAGAAAGAGTGAAATATCACGAAAGTAAAAAAAAAAACTAGCATAGAACGAGTACTAAATTGTCTATTAAAATGGCATAGGTAGGTATATTTACTTGATTAAAGCTTTTCAGTTGATTTATTCGTAGCCGGGTTTTACTTATTTTTCTAATTTTTGTTTTTAACCTACTTCAAAAAGAAGAGTGTTCTCATTTGGACTGTATTTTTTTGTGTGTGTTACGCGATTATTCCGCAAATTATCAATCGATTTTGATGACTCTTCTTGTGTTTGGTAGGACATACTTCAGAGGTGGTCCCATATTATTTCGTCACATAAATTAGAAGATAGATGGTAACACATACCGTTGCAATAACCTATGACATCGTCAACATAACTCAAAATTTAGAAATAAAAAACCTTTTCACAGAGAGTAAAGTCGCCTTCAAACACCTTAAAAAGAATGTAACTCATGTGCAAACAGTTTCGGCAGTCCGTGGTGTAAGCAAAAGATGCGACCAAATCGAAGTCACCGGCAGAAGGCGATTTTACCTACTTTTTGTGAAAAGGTTTTTATTTCACAATTTTGTAGCTTGTGCTTACTTTATGTATCACAATGCAAAATTTTTAGTATATTTTAATCGGTTCTGGAACATAATATCGATACTTAGTTATAAAGAAATAGTTGATTTACAGATCGCACTTTCCATTCGTCCATTGTTTGAATAGGATTTTATGTGATCGTCTTAACTCTTAATCCAAAGGCCAAATTCTATTATATTCGAATTCCTTTCATACGCATCGTAGGCCATATTGCTTTATTAAAAAAATCAACCAATAACCATCTTACTGTAAAGGAAAATCGATCGCCACCCCATTTGTCAAAATTCGACCAGCAGTTTTTGAGCTACGATCGTATGCGGGTCAAAATTGAGTATATTGTACATTATCGTCCGATTAGACATAGTCTAATACATATAGGCCCAATTGGTTACCATGAAATTTAAATATAAAAATATTGGGCAAGGCGGGCTTTATATAAATGATAAATTAAGATAAGTCAGATTGAAGGACAAACTGAAAGCTGTTGGTGTGCTAATAAGAGTATTTGAAGACGGCGCTTGGGTATAGTTGTACCGGGCTGAGGTGTTTGTATGTAGGAGTTTTGTAAAAACCTCATTTATATTTAATAGAATAATACAAGAACTGCCTCAATAGCCAAGTGGTCCTGACCGCGACTGCTACGCTAGAGGTCCTGGGTTCGATTCCCAGGTCGAGCAAAGTGTTATTGGGTTTTTCTATGAAATTCCCAGTAGCAGCTCGGAGTTAGGAATTTGTGCCCGGTTAATGGCAATAGGCTCGCCCCCTATTACATGGGACCTAAACATACCGGCGAACTGTGGGTGTACATTAGTACGCCTTTGCCTAACCCTTCGGGGAATACAGGCGTGATGGTATGTATGTATAATACAAGAAACTTAACCACAGTTAAAATAACATTAATACTTTATTGAACTAAAAATATAAACATAACACGTTATAATAAGTTGACTAGATATGTTCACCACCAGCCGCTGGCGTAGGCGGGCGCGGAGGAGAGCCCTTCCAGCGCTAAGGAGCTGTAGCTCTCCGCCGGCACCAGCTTGTTGATGGTGACGAGCTTCGGCTCGGAGATCACCTTGCGCACGTGCACCACCTGCGGCACGGAGATCTCGCGCTGCACATTCACCACCTTGTTGACGGACACGATGCGCGACGCCGGCGTGGAGTAGCTAGCCTCTGCCGCCGGGGCCCACCCGTGCTGCACCCAGCGCTTGTCGCGCACGGTGCCCGCGGTCGCCGCACACACCAGCGCGCACACTATCACCTGAAACAGTGCCGCGTGTTACTGTACCTGCCACACACCGGCTGTGCCACGTGACGTCACACACTTGCTCACGTCGTCACACGCACAGCGCACTCGACCACTCACCAGGGTGTTCATGTTGTAGTTGCTTATCGGACTGATCGCTGGATCACTGATGCGTGTCGTCACATAACGCGCATATATATATACCGCGCCACATGTCCTCCTCTAGACTCGCTGCTTTATGTGCTAATACTAATATGATTATCGAAATATTCGTAAACAAAGTAATGGCCAAAGAGTTATGTTTTATTAAACCTCATGAATTAATTAGGTTGTGCAAAATACTATGTTGCGAAAAGCATAGTCTAATCTTAATTCAGACAATTATTGACTAACGACGAGTGTGTTAAAGTGATTGCTACAATCCTGCGTGTCATGTTCACGCGCACGCGCGTATCATTGATGCACACGCAGTACTACACTGAAACAATTGTCACTATCATACCTACAGCTACGGCGTAGCAGTTCACGATGCTACGACAGTGAAGCTTTACACACTCGTGTGGTTTGTTTGTGGTTTGCTAGGGCCGTAAACTACACGATAGCTTTTGTAATCTGAGCCCGTAGCCAAGTTGCAATCTTCGAATAGACAAACGAATAGAAACAAAATATATGCAAATGACATAAGCTTTGGACAAATCGAGCGTGTACAAATGTCATCTCCATACATTTTGTTTCTATTCGTTGGTCGATTCGAGCGATAGATTGCAACCTGTCTAGGCCCTCTGTACTTTCTCTATTGAGTGCAAAATAATGCTATTTATATTACACAATATGCTACGAGGAAAACAAAAATAAGTTTAAACATATCTGAAAATATTTATTGTGTGAAAGTTTCAATGTATTTCTGTGTTAAAAAACACAGATATATACAATGAAAGTGAAAGTGTAATACATAGTTAAATCAGATTAATAATGGATGTTAACAGATCTTTCTAGCCCTAGGGCTGTAAAGAGCTACTTTCCTCCTCAGTATAAGAATAGTAATGGGCCACTTTCCAAGCAGGTGAAGTAAAAATGTTTTTATTAAACACACTCAGTCTCTTTCTTCGTCTTCTGTACACTTTACTAATGTTTACATCTCTCATATTCTCTCTACAATTGGTAGTACTACTACACCTCACGGTAAGTAGGTCCTTATTACCCCCAAATGGGGCTTTTAGGTGACCAATTAGCTCTCTAGGGTTATAATGTAGCTAGAGAAGCCCTATGGCGGTAAGTAATTAAAAAAAACACTTCACTCTTTCAAAAAGTTCGCGTACATCTAACCATCATACTGGCAATAGACATCATGCATTCAGCCCAATGACAAAAGAGGTCGCTTCGCTATTCAGCGTTGTCTTCGTATAAGTATAATAGTCATCAATTTTAAATATCGAACGGCGAAACTCAATTTCGTTCTTGGAAAAAAAAAAATTAAAAGATGAAAAAAGGCGGGAATCGTAAACTTTTACTTTAAAATGTTTTATTCTTGTAATGCCGGTTTTTTTACTTACCTCACAATCGACATGTAAAGCAGAGTAGTTAGCTAGGGTGTAAACATGAATTGCACCCTCGAACTATAGGCGCCCTCGCTGCAAGGGCTGCAATTGATACCTTACAGCCCTTGGCTACTAATCTACTATTAATGGTCACATGTATTAGAATATGTGACGTGACAGGGGCTTGTAGTTCAGGAACAACTAAGTTGATCTACCGATCTGCTAAGCTTGCCGCAGTCAATGTGAATATGTGATATGATAATGCTATCGATTATGTTAGTTTGAGAGCAGGCTGTTGTGGTAATGACAGCCGTTTTCTTTGACAGAGCATAAAATATGAACATACATTATTATTTATTCCCGTTTGGGGACGGGCTATAATACAGCTCCTCAACACTATTCAGATAGGCATCAGTTAGAGGCGTGAAATATTGATAGGTGGTAGAAGCTCTTGGAGTCTGACACGCTGGTAATAACCCTTACGTTGAAGTCTGTCGTAAAGCACATCAGTGTGTATTTCGAATATTGCGTGTGGGAGTCAGTTCGATTCTGATGGGGTTTAAGTAAATTCAAAGACCGGTTTGAGATGCTAGAAGATTTTATAATTTAGGTATTGAAAAAATGTACGACATTATAGACGGTAGAGAGAACAGGACAAGAAAGTTCACAGACTATCACAAAACCAAATTCAACAACTTAATGACATTGTCCATCCTTAAATAACAATATATTTTCATCAGTTTATGTACGCTACGATTAGGTATATCTAATGCTAGCCCTTAAACTAAGACCACGTACCTATTAAATAGTCCGTTAACAAATCTCTCATTCTTTTGTTAGTGACTTTATGAAAATATCAGCCATTACATCATTGAGATCAATAAATTATTATAAATAACTAGATTATGAAATGTTACTAACATAGTTTTAAGTAATACTAACATTATTGAGTCATGGTTACTTTAATAAATGATTTATTATTATATTATTATTATTACAATGTTTTTACATATTAACTCTCTTCCAAAATTATGTCCTATGTTTAGTTCTGGAATGAGATATATTACTATTACATATTTTCTGAGCAGACTGATTATCATTATTTAAATGGATTTTACAAATCATACCCAGTACATTCATGAATAAAGGTTTGTAAAAATTTGCTTCTTTACAAGATTCAGAGATTACCGTGTACTCAGCCTCTGTGCTTGAGAGTGCCACCGTTTTCTGCTTCCGGCTTTCAATACTCAATTCGTTTATTGCACTCCACAATGTTAAAAGGTGTTGAATAATATAAAAGTATCAATCGTGGCCCCTGTCGGGCACGGCAATGTAGGAGAGAGGGAGAACTGCATATACTTTGTACTTTGTCTTGTATATTATATAGTTTCTATTTCATAATTTCTGTTTGTCTAAGTTATCTGTCAAAAAACAATAAATAATAATAGTTATATTGGTTTTCAATGACCTTTATATTAAGCAAAATTTATAAGCTAAGTATTTTCTCCACATATTATAGGTAGAATGGGACTACACAGAGCTCACTCCGTGACATGTATTGGAGTAGTTTTTATGAATCCTCCTATCATCCTCAAGACTGATTTTAGATTTTATTTAACTTTAACTAACATCATAAAGATGATAGTGATTCTACTTCTAATCAATGCAATGTAAATATTAATATGTCTAAAGTGTTTCGTGTGCACTCTCCGGGAAGTGCCAGAACTTTAAGTAAATTGAGACTTGTTACTTCATTTTAATTCTACTTTTTGTCTTCTAAAACTCTTGCTAAATATGCAAATTTTAGACTTATCTGCGATTGATCTAATCCATTTTATCAAAGACATTAAAAGCGTGTTTAAGGCTATTTGCAACTCAGTCTAACATGCCAGCAAATGATTAGATAAACAGTTGCATATTGGCTCATAGTTGTATTTCTGATAGTATGGAAAAAATTTTTTTAAATAAAGCGTGCTAGCAATGTGGGTCCCATAGTAATATGGGCCTATTCTTGTAAACCCCTCGTGCTAAGCTAAATGCTTGTATTACGAGCGGGTTTACGTCGGTAGTCAAATTCAATCGTGATTATGTTAAAGGAAGGGCGAAGGTTTCAACTTGTGCTAAACCCCAATCACAAAAAAGTTCACCATAATTAAAATAACATTAATACTTTATTGAACTAAAAATAAAAACATAACACGTTATAATAAGTTGACTAGATATGTTCACCACCAGCCGCTGGCGTAGGCGGGCGCGGAGGAGAGCCCTTCCAGCGCTAAGGAGCTGTAGCTCTCCGCCGGCACCAGCTTGTTGATGGTGACGAGCTTCGGCTCGGAGATCACCTTGCGCACGTGCACCACCTGCGGCACGGAGATCTCGCGCTGCACATTCACCACCTTGTTGACGGACACGATGCGCGACGCCGGCGCGGAGTAGCTAGCCTCTGCCGCCGGGGCCCACCCGTGCTGCACCCAGCGCTTGTCGCGCACGGTGCCCGCGGCCGCCGCACACACCAGCGCGCACACTATCACCTGAAACAGTGCCGCGTGTTACTGTACCTGCCACACACCGGCTGTGCCACGTGACGTCACACACTTGCTCACGTCATCACACGCACAGCGCACTCGACCACTCACCAGGGTGTTCATGTTGTAGTTGCTTATCGGACTGATCGCTGGATCACTGATTCGTGTTGTCACATAACGCGCATATATATATACCGCGCCACATGTCTTCCTCTATATTCGCTGCTTTATGTGCTAATACTAATATGATTATCGAAATATTCGTAAACAAAGTAATGGCCAAAGAGTTATGTTTTATTAAACCTCATGAATTAATTAGGTTGTGCAAAATACTATGTTGCGAAAAGCATAGTCTAATCTTAATTCAGACAATTATTGACTAACGACGAGTGTGTTAAAGTGATTGCTACAATCCTGCGTGTCATGTTCACGCGCACGCGCGTATCATTGATGCACACGCAGTACTACACTGAAACAATTGTCACTATCATACCTACAGCTACGGCGTAGCAGTTCACGATGCTACGACAGTGAAGCTTTATGCATAACTTCATGATTTTATTCGCGGCTCAGTTAATAATAGGTCTACGATTACTTAGGATTCGTAATATAAATTCCATTAAAAAGGACAAAAATTCCAAATGTCGCAAAGTTGCAACGCAATTTATCTACGTCTATATAACTTTTCTCAGTCCAGACTTCATCATAGCCTTTGTCCTATTTTAGGTTCAGTACAGCATGTTCATCCGTTTCTTTTCTTCTAGAAATTGTCACTGGTCTCCTGCTGGTTCCATGCAACGCACAAGTCATACTTTTAATCAAGTTTCTGTTTATGGAGGAGATGGCGATACATGAGATCTCACAACTTTTTAGAAGAATTGTGATACGAGATGTGGCATTTTTGTACATTTTATACGTCATTTACATAGGTACTTTTTGTATGTAAGTAATATTCTCTTTTTTCTGGTCGGGTTAGATTTCTGGCACATTACATTACCTACAGTACCATAACATACCATTGCGCCGAAAAGTTAGGTAGAGGTGTACTTAGGTAGAGGTATGTTTAGGTCCCATGTATTAGGGGGCGAGCCTATTGCCATTAACCGGACACAAAACCCAAACTCTGAGCTGCTACTGGGATTTTCACAGAAAACCCAATAACACTTTGCCCAACCTGGGAATCGAATCCAGGACCTCTAGCATAGTAGTCGCCCTTGGGACCATTAGACTATCGAGACAGTCAACCAACAGTAGCCTAAGGACGAAGAACTATCGAATTTGTATCGTAAACGAATGAGTTGTTTCTGCTACAAATCTCATACATACATACATACATATTATAGTGAACAGAGGCACACTTTGAGGAGATGAATAATTCCTGCAGGTATACCTACACTACACAGTCCACATTTTTGGTCCTTCGAGTCGCGGTTTGAATTTACCTACATTACATTGCGTATAAATAAGCGTCGAGATGATTCTTCTTCTCTATGGTTATTTCTTCAGTGACGTATTCAAAATTTGTCTTTGGAATACTGAACTACATTTTTATAACAACTTATTAACCATTTCCTCCGAGCCTTTTCTCAACTATGTTCGGGTCGGTTTCCAGTCTAACCAGATACTGCTGAATATCAGCATTTTACATGAAGCTAAGACTGCCATCAAACCTCCGCAAATATTTTTTGGGCAATACCGATATTCAGAGGATTGACTGGTTGTCAGGCTTTGGGCTACCACTAACAATAATTGTCAAAGATGTTCGAATGTATACTGGGACCGATGGTTTTGCGTGCTCTCCGAGGCACGTAGGCATCTCAATGTGCTAAGACTGGTCACCAATCCACACACAGACCGCGGCGAGCGCAGCTTAAACTTGCAGATCAGTTGTACAGCTTAGCCAAAGTAAGACAATTGTGTAGTTAATCATTTTTATCAGATTTAGATATATATGCTGTTCGGTTTTTCAAATTAACATAACCAAGATTTGTTTTGTATGTGTAATAGACAAACATTTGCGCTTGCGATGGAAAGAAATAAAACAAATTGATTTAATTACGTAAGAATTAACATACTCTGTTTTAACATTAAGCTAGCTAAATTACTTATGCGTTGCGTCTAGAAATAGACCAATGCATTATTCAATTATCCAACCGGCTTAAATACATAACGATCTATTAGTTGCTAAAATTATAGTTTCCTTATATAGTAGGATTTTACTATAAATATATTTATCGTCCATAGATGTGTGTGGGACGTTTGCAAAATGTATCTGATCTATTTATTTATTTATTTAAGGACAACCAACAAAGCATACACCAATAGTACATAAAAAGGATGCAATGAAATAATACATTTATATGGCGTAGCCTCAATTATAGGCTGCCACGGCATGCATTAAGATACTAGGAAAATACAAGTGTTGTCGCAAGAATAAGCTAATTACAAAGATTGATTATTAATTCGATACCTAATAATAATGATAATTTTGTGACGAACTAAAACCATTATTTATTGCGACGGACGAGAAATAAGAAAATCTACTTTAATTTTTTTTTTTTTAAAGCTTACTAGCAATGTGGGTCACACATTACTAGTATTCTTGTTAACCCCTCGTGCTAAGCTAAATGCTTGTGTTACGAGTGGGTTCACGTCGTAGTGCAATGGGTGGGGTTCGAACCGGCAACCACATGTTCGTAAGTCCGACGCCCTAGCCATTAGGCCACCGCCGCTAAATTAATTACTTAAGAATAAAATTGTTTTATATAAGTGTGAAAGAACAATAAAAAGTACGAAATATTATTTGTAGGAGAATTCCTTATACAAGATGGATTTAACTTTAAGCAGGCTGTAAGACATATCGATATCTACACCAGAAGTGCTTGAGAGGCGACTATATTGCGCCTGCATCCTGTTAATGGCAGAGAAATGACCCAAATTAGTTTTAAATGTTTTGGCAGACAGCAACCGATACCTTGATAAACGAGGGAGTTTGTAAGGCACATTTACTTTTATTTGCGCAAGCAAATGCGCACAATCTATATATGTGTTCATTATTTTATATAAAAATAGGTTATCTAGGATTATCCGGCGGTTTTCAAGGCTCGTAAGTTTAAAATGTTTTAAGCGAGAATTGTAATTAGTAATTTTTTTAACTATATTGCATTGATAAGACAAATGCCAAACAAATCTTTTTTGAACTGATTCTAAACGCCTTTTGTGGATTGCATAGAACGGAGTCCAAATAATGCTGCAATATTCCAAGTCAGATCGCACTAGTGAGTTAAAGACTGCAATTTTTGTTGATGCGCATTTGAATTCTCTGGTGTTGCGTAGGATAAAGCCTAATAATTTGAAACCCTTAGTGACTATTTTATCAACGTGTGTGTTGAAGCGCAGTTTGTTATCAATATGAACACCAAGATCACGAATTACATCCGTTTCGTCGATAATTTGGTTGTTTATATTATAGCTACGATAATAAGGTCCTTTTTTCCTGGAAAAATGTACGTGACTACATTTACTAGCATTAAATAGCATGTTATTATCAAGACACCATTGGGAGAAGCGATCGAGGTCCTCTTGAAGTCTAAAGGGATCATGATCATATTCCATGCGTTTTATAATTTTAAGATCATCTGCGTATAAATATATATCTGAGTGAATAAAACAAGAAGCTATGTCGTTTATGAAAATATTAAAGAATAGGGGGCCCAAATGAGAGCCCTGGGGTACGCCTGACAATGTCGGAAACGACTTCGACGAATAGCCGCTGATCACAACCCTGGATGAGCGATTGACAAGATAAGACTCACACCACTGCAAAAAATGTTGTCATGTATGTCAATCAAATGTTGGCTGCTTTACCTGAGGAGCATTACGTTATCTGACTGTAAATTAAATCAACTACTAACGGTGTCACATTACATCGTTAGTAGTTGATTATAAGAAAACAACTAATTTTATATAGAAATGTAATTTTAATGAGCCGAACATTTTCACCACAACTTGTTGTCGCTTACGGATATCGTTGAGCTGCCATCGTGATACTCTTTTGAGTTTTCACTGGAGTAAACGCCGGAATACGCCCTGGAGTACGCACCGGAGTACCCACTGGGCACCCCTCCGTTAGCGTACCTGCTCGCCACTCCCACGCCGGAGTACCCGCTAGCTGCCCCCGCGCCGTAGCCCGTGTACCCGGCGGACGGCACCACTTGCTTCACCGTGATAACCTTCGGCTCCGTGATGACCTTACGCACGTTGACAACCTGCGGCACGATGACCTCGCGCTGCACGTTCACCACCTTGTTGACGGCAACCACGCGGGTGACTGGTGCCGCGTAGCTGGACGCGACCGCGTACGAAGACGCTGGCACCGCGTATGAAGACGATGGTACCGCGTACGCAGCAGGGGAGTATGACACCGCCGGCGTGTAGCTCGCTGCGGGAGACGCATAGGCGTAGGGGACGGCGACCGGCGCGGCGTTGCTGTAGTAGCCGTGGCCGGCGCCGTAGCCGCTGCTGGGTGCCGCGCCATAGCCGCTAGATACGGTCCCGTAACCGTATGATTTGTCGTAGGCCCTGCGGTATCCGCTACCGTAGCCTGTGAACCCACTGCTGAAGTCGGCGCCCAGCAGCCCGTGCAAGAAGCGCTTCTGACGCTCCTCGGCGACTGCACTCAGGCCCACCAGGGCGCACAGTACCAGCTGCAATCACAAATAATACTCTAATTTTTGTCGTTCCATTTCCAGACTTCACATTAACACAACGCTGTCAATTGCAAAGCTGATTGATTCGTTTTGGGTGGTATTGATGCAAAACCAGTTTTCGATTAAGATGACGAATAAAACACAGTTGTAAATTTTTTAAAATTAGAATCAGTAAAATTTGCAACCATTAGAAGCTGTGTCACTATCAAGATGACAATTCGACAAACTTTTCAATATGTAGGATATGAGATGCTTATTATATAATTATGATAGTTATGAGATTTAAGTGATTATACAATAATTACTTAAATTAGGTGCTCTTGTAATACTCACAAAGGCTTTCATGTCGTGTGGCGGGTGATGATTTGAGTGATGCGCGGTCGAGGTCGCGCGGCATATATACCGCGGCAGTGACGTCACCGACGCACGCGCTGCCCTAGCCTCCGGGAACTAACTGAAATAGAAAATGACGGGAAAAACAACAGAATATTCCACATTTTGTTCTGATGTAGAAATCGCTTTGAGATAATAATACGCGCCTCGCTTAGCGACTAGTTCTTGACACCTTGACTCTTGACTTTATGACTTTTACAAAGTCTAAAGCTGTGTGTTAATATATTGTAGGTACACTGTTACTTTTTACCTGTTGTATATTTACTCGGAAACCCAACAGTTGTGTTCTATGTTTTGAGCAGTTATATGTGTTTTATCATCATCGTTACCAATGTGTTAGTAGCTGAGCATGGGCCTCCTCTCACAATAAGATGGATATAGTGTTGAGGCTTTTGTCGTTGTTCTGATATCGCTGTGTTCCAGAAGATCTCTGAGATACGCAGGTTTCCTCACGATGTTTGTCTTCACCACAATTATTTTTTATTTTTTTTTATTTCAAAGCTTACTAGCAATGTAGATCGCAGTATTCTTGTTAACCCCTCGTGTTAAGCTAAAATGCTTGTGTTACGAGTGGGTTAACGTCGGTAGTGTAATGGGTAGGTTTCGAACCGGCAACCACATGATCGCAAGTCCGACGCCTTAGCCATTATGCTACCGCCGCTTAAACAACAAATCAATTGATAATAATTAATTATTCAAAACACACATCATTTTGTTGGTAGAGGTGCCTAAATACAGAACGACTATGAAAATAAGAATTCATTAATTATATCAATAAAGAAAATTATCTCCGAAATATTGAAACTGGAGCTCCTGTAGAACTGTTCCGTTAAGCTCCTGCCTGATGGGCTGTGAGCTGGACTCCTCTCAGCCGTCCCGTCCTCTGCAGCGGGATCGTACATTTTAATATTTCTATCACACCTGTACGCTATGTAGAAGAATTAACTAATATAACTATGTGTATCAACAGTTCACCGATATGTTTTAACTTTAAAGTATGAAATACATGAGGTGAGCCTGCACAAATCCAAACTCCAAAATACTGATGAGAGTTTCTAGAAAAACCAAACAACTCTTTGTGCGACCTCGGAAACGAATCCAGGACGTCACGCTCAGTAGCCGCGCTTGCGAGCAGACTTGCTGTAGTGGGGTGGTATCTAACAGACTGAATGACATACCTGTGTTGATAGTCCGCGCTGCCTTATCCACCAGACACAGACACACATGTGGCAACGTGTCGTCTTCAGGCAACACTAAACAATTACATTTCGTCTTTACCTTGATGTTCAGCGCGTTGCGAAACGTTCACGCAATTAATACATCCCACTGTTGACCAACTGTGCTCACATTGTGTGAATACTCCGTTTTATTAAGTTAATTTTTAATTTACTATTATATTTTTATTTGCCGTGGGAGAGCCATGCTCTGGCACGAATGGTACCACCGCCTCACAGAAAACCGACGTGAAACAACGCCTACGTTGTGTTCCGCTGAGTGAGTGACGATACCAGAGGCTCAAACTCTTTTACAAAAACTTTTTTATATACTTGAGACTCATCTGGTGTTGCGGGTGTCCGGGTGTGATTGGCGGCGGTAATTGTTTACCATAAGGCGATCTGTCTACACGTATGCACCCTATCCCATAAAAAAACTAATTATTGCAAAACTTGAGCAAGTCTAAAGTCTCGATTTCGAATCCAAGGTTCTTTTCTTTCTCCTCGCAGGAAAACATTGTGAGGAAACATGCATGCCTGGAGATTTTCTCGATGGCGGCTTGTGAAGTCTGTCAACCCGCAATAGGCCAGCGTGGTGGGCTATAGCATACTCATTCTGAGAGGAGACCCCCGCTGTTAACATGAAAAAGGACATTACCCACTTGAAGTTGAACCCCGGGATGAAACTGTAGAATTCGGTACATGAGCAAATAACGTGGGAGAGCCATGCTTCGGCACGAATAGGCCGGCTCGACCGGAGTGATACCACGGCCTCACAGAAAACCGGCGTGAAGCAGCGCTTGCGTTGTGTTTCGCTGGGTGAGTGAGGTTACTGGAGGCCCAAACCCTTTTAAAAGGAAGGCAACGCACTCGTGTCTCCTCTGGTGTTGCGGGTGTCCATGGGCGACGGTTATCGCTTACCATCAGGTGATCCGTCTGCATGTTTGCCTCCCTGTCCCATAAAAAAAAAATTAAAAAAATAATGCATGTTCCGTATTTTGCGTATCGTCGGTGTATTTGTTTATGTTATTTAAAATAATATAGATACTTATTAAGTTTTTTTGACTTAGGTAATATACATATATCACGTGCGGTAATCGAAGCTAGCCCATACAAATCAAACAACACCAATTATTACATATATATATTTTTAGTGGTTTATTGTAAATCTGTGAATTTTTTTATAAGTTAGGTACCTATTTCTATGGAATTCGTTATCGGTTCTTCTCCATAAGACCCACTATTTGGAATCGTGCACCTAGTTTTAACAATTCAAAAGTACCTGTAATATTGGTCTAATTGAAATAAAACATTTGACTTTGACTTTGATGGGGATTCGAGAGGATAGCACCATCACGATTATCTTAGTAAAGACACCTACATATAGCGTGTTAAGATTCCGCCAACGTATTCGGTTAAAATACTTAAGTGTGGTCACCGGTCGTTAAACCAGTTTGTATAAAACTGTTTGTTCTTGTCAAAGCTTCAGACGTCTGCTTCCTTTATTGCCAAGTTCAGTTCAACGGAAAGGATATTAGATAAGTGTTACTTGTGTTAACATAAACGTTTTGACACACGTCGTCGGTGACTTAATATAGTCGTCTGTATAATATTTGTGTGCATTGTATGAAGCATGTACTACTCTCAGGGTATAAGGGTGCAAAACTTGAATAAAAAACCATATTACAACTAAAGAATTCAATTTAATATATCGCCGTCTCCAACGAATAATATCGTAACCGCAAAAATCAAATTTTACAGGAAAAATACAAAACTGTTTTTTGCTTATAACTTCGTAACAGGTTTACATAGGAAGATCGTTGGCATATCAAAAGATAGCTATTTTTTTATAAACTAATGAATTGTCGTTTAATAAAATTCTGGTTTTGTTCCCTTAAAGTTATAACCAAAAATGTATATTACCAGAATTGAAATACAATTTTCAACTGTAATACAACAATACGATTTTATTCGTGTAAATTGTTGACAGTGACCTATACAGCAATAGTTAATAGCGATCGTCTTGAGTATAAAGTAGAAGATTTAGATTGTAATGGTTACTTATTATTACCATATTATTCCTTGCTCAAATCAATCTATTGTGATAACAGTAAATTGAATAACGTTAATATTCCATAGCAAAAGGCAGACGTGCTGCTATTGTAAAAATCTATTACCGATAATATTATATTGCAAAAATTAAGTAATAATGACTCGTATTATTAATAAAACATTACTGGAAAGGGGGTTAAAAAGAAATTTAATCAAATTAATCAGGTACAGCTTTAAAACTTACATAATTTTAATTTTTAGCACTCATACACATATTTTATATTCATTTTTTTTCATCATTTTCATCCGATTCGTTGCGCTCGACTAAGTTTTGTGTTTCTGGAGTACCAGCGCTTGTCAGAGATTCGTAGAAACCGTGATAATGTTTGGGTATAGCTTCGGTGGCGCACAACCCAAGTAAGTCATCGTATAGTGGTTTAGGTATAGGGATAGGTTGATGGTAAACCTGTTTTAGGCTCTCGACGACTAAACGTTCCACAGGATTTTTCGGTTTTCGTCCACGCTTTCGTTTTCCTGTACCCTGTTCAGTGTCCAAATCCAAATAGTCTGCCCCAAAATCATATTTGAATTGCAATACATGAGGTCTTAAATGAGATACTTTTATTTCCATAATCTTCGACCATGCAATTTTTCTGCCCTGTGTATCTTTTAGCCAGTTTTTTTCAGAGATGAGACTTTTTAAATCATAGAACGCGCTTTGCTCCATTTCTTTTAATTTATATGTTTCACCTCTTATTTTTGCATTTAATATAACACTGTATACTTGGTCAGGAGTATATAAAGTCTTATTCTTCAAAGAAAAGCAAAGGCATCAATCTCATACGGGGTCGTCGGTTTTCGTAATTTTATTAAATAATCATAACTGAAAGAATTAATTGTCAGATGCATCAGTCCCAGTTATTATAAGTGTATTTAGAGTAAGTGTTGATGTATTTGATGTGGCTGTACTATTTAAATAAATAACTGCATAATAAATGCGTATTCCTTGATGTAGACGTAGATGATGTAGATGTACTTCAGTATAAATTTCGGTAAGTATTCCAAATTTAAATCACATTCTCCCCCTAGAGGTGAATGAAATTCAGTATAATTTTCTTTTTTTTTTTAACAGATTAAAAATGACTATTGTTATGTTTGCTTTTTGTGGCATAAAATGTCCCTTTTTTGAGCAAGTGGTACGAAAAGATTATTTATACCAATATAAATGTTATTTTGTTCATCTTAATTTATTCGTTCCATTAGGTACTGATAGTTCAAACTAATACATTTACATCCTCCATCATCCCTTATTTTATCCCCATAGGAGTTGAATTTATCAAAATCGTCAGTTCGTCATAGTAGCTCCAATCTTTAATTTAATTTCAGTTCAATCAGTCGAAAATCTAAGAAGATTTATACAAACTTTCATCCCCTATTTTATCCCCTTAGGGGTGGAATGTATCAAAATCCTTTCTTAGGGGATGCCTACGTCATAGTAGCTAGCTGCATGCCAAATTTCAGCCCGATCCCTCCAGTGGTTTGGGCTGTGCGTTGATAGATCACTATATGTCAGTCAGTCACCTTTGAGTTTTATATATTTAAGATTCATGCCGGAATCATCAGCTTCCATCAGTAAGTTGACATACTGTGGATATTTTTGTTGCTTTTCATTGTTTTAAAATTATAAAATATAGGAACTATATACTTTACCGAAATAAGTTTTTATTTTTCTGTCCTAATAAGATCGTAATTACAGTTTACTGAGAAAAGTAAAACATTGAGGGATCAGTATTAATGCATTATGACTATATTCGTCATAAAAAAAGTTTTTATGTTGAGAAGAATAATACAGTTCAATCCATTATAAAATGTCGAAAATTTATTAACTCGAAAATTAACCGGATGAATCACGTGAAAAAAATTCACAAGGTGTAATCTCACCTCTAGAACAATAATCCCCACTAAAAGCAAAAGTGTCGCAATAGTCGATTACGATATTATTCGTTGGAGACGGCGATATATATATATATATATGTTCAAAAGGGTCAAACACGACGCGATACACGTGACGACCAGTAGTGTGTTGGTAAGCATTGTACCGAACGTTGATAGAGATTTAATTAATTACGCTGATTAGTTCGTTAACGTGCTACTTTGTTAGAGTCCAGTCAGCAGTGTGGACGATCGATCTGTGACAGCTGATAACGAGCTGATGCGCCGTGGCCACTGTGTGACAGATTTATACCAGGGACCATTCAACATAGCAACATGAGTCTTATATAGGATAAGACTCATGTTGCTATGTTGAATGGTCCTTTTATACCCACGGTGGTGAATAGTAGATATTAGGATGTGTTTTATTATGATATCTAACCATCACAGGTTTCAGACAGCTAGACAATATGTTTCTGTTTCCATGTAGACAAATACGTCACGAACCAAGCCACTAAATCTTCATTACGTCATTATTATTTTAATGAAATAAACTTAATACATCAATTATTTATTTTTTCTTATTGTCTTTTTGTATTATATTTAACTTGCTCCGCAATTTCACTGCCATCTCAAAGAACCATATGAGACAAAAGGTAGCATATGTGAAGGACATGCGCCCAATCAATTTATACATCAATATTCATCATAATTGATTCAGTGCATTAGGCGTAAAAAATAACAAACAAACAGGTAGAGTTACTTTCGCATCAATTATATTAGTTTTTACAATTAATCTAGTTTTTATAGAACACTCAATGGCAGAATTAACGATAAATAAAATGATCTCGGCTCAGTTTTTGTGTCGCCACTTCACTGACCGCTCCCGCTGCAGTAGTGCCAGCATTGGCCGTGAACTTTAAGTAGCACACCAATCAGATTGAGACTACACTTGAATATTATTCTAGCTCCACTTTTTTGACATTTATCTGTTTCATCTGCCAAGAATATCTAAGTATTTATTTTATTTTGCTAAAATAATAAATCATTAACATTTTATTACTAGCTCTACTAATAGGTAGGTAGATAGCCTACCCAGACCTACTAGCTGACTCAGTAGACTTTGTTCTATTCAAGTTTCAATTAAAATATTGTTTTCTGCTCCTCGTATTTTAAAAACTTTTAGCGCCATTCTGCATGATCACTTCTACATTGTTCAATTAGAAAAAAAAATCAACTGTATTAATTATCACGAAACTTAAACAAGAATCTAGAGATAAAAATCTCAAATAACTGTTTCGGCATCAGTATTCTTTCTAACTTAGTACATAACTAAATACAAAAATAAGTTATAAATATTTGGTTTTCAGTAATGATCTGCGTGTGTGTCATGTGCGTAGTACCTACTCGCAACCGGCCTGTGTGTATGGCAAGATGTATGAATGTGGAATGTGGAAGCAAAAAAGTTGCAAGAAACGTAGCAAGTGGCAGTGTTTATTTTCCGCATACTCATATGGGAGAAAGACGTGAGATATTGTACAGTAATGTGAATAATGAGAACTGAAGGTTTTTTTAAAGTTTACTAGCAGTGTGGGTCGCACATTACTAGTATTCTTATTAACCCCTCGTGCTAAGCTAAATGCTTGTGTTACGAGTGGGTTCACGTCGGTAGTGCAATGGGCGGGGTTCGAACCGGCAACCACATGATCGCAAGTCCGATACTTTAAATGCTTCAAAAATATAGCGTTATTATGACAAAAGTTGCCATTGGCAGCATTGATTAAACTGTATAGGAACAATATCTTGATATTATCTATATACTTTTTAAAGTTAATCATGATAATTATCGAAATGCCAGTAATTATGTGAGCATGACTCCATTCTTCACATTACGTTTTATGGTCGTCATCAATTAATTAAACACACATAAAGTGAGTTCATATACATTTTTAATGTTCGCACAACGTTTAAGCAAACCGAAAGCGGTATAATTTGTTTAAAGATCAAATACTTGACCTTTGCGCTGTTGGTGTCGGGTAAATACTGGTACCAGTGTATGTAGTCGCTCCGTAGGTACTAGTGACCTAGTGACAGTGGTATTCACAACTGTTTCTTATGAGAAAAGCTTTCAGGAATATATTTGATACTTGTTGTTTGCTAAGCGATGACTAATCATCCCACCAATAAATATTGGAGGCGCGTCGATATTATATCAAAGTTGTTTAAGTACACAGTAATGTTTGCAGTAATGTGTGTTGTGTTGTTGGAAAACAGTGATACAGATCCTGCCCGCCGTCGAATTATTCTTTCACTAAAATCTATATATACTAATATATAAAGCTGAAGAGTTTTTTTGTTTGTTTGTTTGCTTGAACGCGCTAATCTCAGGAACTACTGGACCGATTTGAAAAATTCTTTCAGTGTTAGATAGCCCATTTATTGAGGAAGGCTATAATATATATCATCACGCTACGCGGACAAAGTCGCGGGCAGAAGCTAGTAACTTTATAATCTTAGCATGGAAAATGTGAAAAAAATACAACAAGAAAAAAATTAATAAAACAGTGATACACTTTATTAACTTAATGTTTTTATTACAAATGGAAAATTCCACACACTTATTTTCGTTTAAGGAGGAAAGTAGATTCCTTGAGGTTCATTTACATTTCCTCAAAACCTGTGGATTAATCAAATTAAAAAAATAGTTGTGTAGGCAGTATCACTACACGTACCGTATTTCTTTTGTCCCCGCTCCGGCCTGGTAGCCGTGACCTTGACAGTGAGATGCGCGTGCGCCGCGCTCGCGACCCGCACGCTCCACTGTACACTTATGTAACGCTGTTACGTGATTAGACATTGTACTCCATACATACATTTAATAAATGGCAATAAAGTACGGAGTTAGGTTTATCAAAAGATCATGTTCATTCAAAGTCAGCACGGACTGCTGACCATGAGGTCATGGGTTCGATTCCCACAGGACACAAATATTTATGTGATGAATATAAGTGTTTGTGTTCGTCTGGGTGTTTCTTATGTATTATAAGTATGTATTTACAAAAAAAAAAGTATATAAGTATTATATCCATTGTCTAGTACCCATAGTACAAGCTCTGCTTAGTTTGGGACTAGATGGTGCTGTGTAAAAATGTCCCAGAATATTTATTTATTTATTTAAATTACTTTGTTTTGTAAGCTGTGGTAGTCTTGCTTGTGGTTAGTCAAAATTCAGCGCACGCGCCTCGAACTTTACGAATTTATGTGATGAAAATTGATTTTCAGTTAATTTGTGAGGGATAAACTGCATATGGAAGGGAACTTATATATCTGAAAGAGTCAATAAATAGTCTAGTTTAATGGTTTAATCTAAATAGTAGTAGACACAATTGTTATTATAATATTCATTACTAATCGCCACTGCTCTGCGGTTGCAGGAGTGTGATGAAATAAATTGCGATGAAGTTAATGAAAATGCTACCTATTATCTGTAAAAATATCATAGACATTAACAGATATAAGTACCTACATTGTTTTCGCAAATACCTTTAATGATAGCGCGGTATTTTTTTTAACCCCCGACGCAAAAACGACGGGGTGTTATAAGTTTGACGTGTCTGTGTGTGTGTGTGTGTGTGTCTGTCTGTGGCATCGTAGCTCCCGAATGGATGAACCGATTTTGATTTTGTTCTTTTTGTTTGAAAGGTGGAATAAGTCGGGAGTGTTCTTAGCTATGTTTGATGAAAATCGGTCCAAGATGGCCGCTGCCACAAGATGGCGGTTTACATATTTTTTCACAACTCCCACAATATTGGTATCAAATGAAAGGGCCTGACTAGTAGAATACTATACACTATGATACATTTCAAATTCAAAATGGACGCCATCACAAAATGGCGATTTAATTCGCCATAACTAAGGAGTCCCTACAAAAAGTGTGAAATAACGAATTAAATTTAAAATTTAAAAAAACCCCCGACACAAAAAATTCTACTTAAAAAACCTAAAACAAAAACTATGATGAAATAACCACAAATAGAACAAGAAAGGAATAAACCTGAATCCCTATAAAAAGAAAAAAATAATCTTGAAATTATAACCCTTCGTAAGTACGTATGAAGTTTTTTGATTAAATTTTGTCGCGTCGTTTTCGCTAGCTGTATATTTCGTTATTAAAAAGCTAAGATTCCCGTGTAACTAGCTATCACGTGGGTGACAATACAAGTTATGGATGTGATGTTTGTTTGCCTCTGTTGGACAAACTATTTTTGTTTGCGAAAAAGGTGGCCCCAAGGAGGCGATATTTCGTATTAGTACCGACTAAAATAACTAAATAACAGAAGCGATCTGTATCAGTGATCCTCTTTTCGGTTGACCTCGGTTATAGGCAAATCAGATTGCAATATCTATTAAAATGTTAATAGCCAACTCATCCTTCATATGGTATTAAATAAATTAAGATGTCGCAATATATTTACGCGTGCATTCCAAAATTTATTGCCCTGTGAAGGATATATGCGAGATGGCAGAATACATCCTAAAATAATAATATGATGGTTTTCGTTTATTAATTACCGATCACTGATAGTGTTTTGCTTTTAATTAATATTCACTTTGGTACATTAACACGTAAGTGGTTATGCACAATGTGAACCTATCATCAATCATGTACATTTTATAGTGTATAGGTACCTAATTTTGACTAAATATATAATTTTGTAAAATGTATAGTTGGGGGAGGTCGTTATCTGCAAATATGATCTGGAAGTCTTAAGTAAGGGTATCTATAAGTAATTCAATAGTTGTCGCTGACAAACATACATACATACACTCACGCCTATCTCCCACAGGGGTAGGCAGAAATTATAGACCGCCACTTGCTACGAATCTTGCATACTTCTTTTGCTTCTGCCACATTCATAGATCTTCTCATACATACACGCCGGTTGCGAGTACTATGCACCCGACTTTTTTGAAGGACTTCGCCAATAAGATCGGCGTACGTCATTCTAGGAAGACTTCTTCCGATGGTGCCGCTGATATTTGCCTTGTAAATTCCTTTCGTTAATCGTCTTTTATTTATTCATTCTCTCAACATGTCTAAACCATCTCAGCATATTCTTTTGTCACTACATCATCTTTCAGTTGTCACTGACATTAACTTTAAGTCGGAAATATAGAACGTGAAGGCAAATTTCGACCTGGTGGGTGGAAGTTGCGGTGGCTTAGTGGACATAGCGTCTGGTGTGTCTAACCAGAAGATGCAGGGTAGAATCCTACTCGCAGTGGAATTTTTCCCTCACTAATATAACTTTGTAATCGTAGTATGGAAAAAAAATACAAACAGATATGCAGATATGTCTGGTAATTTTCAGGACAATCGATTTACATGATCGCACATGTAATTGATAAATAATAATTAGCCGCATCCGGCAACCAACCGGCTTCAAAATTGGATAAATGCTAACGCAATGGCGGGTAGTAGGTACATTGGCATTGGCTGTCCAGCACAGCATGTTTTGTAGTAAACACATCTATAAATCTTTCATCCTCACAGTTACACTGATTCTCACGCACCGCATCACTCCAAATATCACTAAATATTGACCTCGGCGAGTAAATTACATATATGGAGATAATTTATGGCATCTGACCGGGCGGCGCGGGCGCATCGGCCTCGAGTTACACATCTACCGAATTTTAGCATTATCTATGAAGTTAAATGTGACATTAATTATTATAATGCAAAACTATGAGTGTTGTCAGTAAACTGTTGTAATGTTATTCCGAAAAATATATCAGTCTACAGCATAAATGATTAGATTAGCACTAGATTTTAATGCCTTTTAAATGGATTAGATAAAGGCAACGACAAACGCTTAGATTCTTAAATAGTAATGACAGAAATTATTCTTTAACGGAATCGAGCACGCAGCCTGTAGGACAGAATCCAATCGTTCAAACATTGTGCCAACGATTGAGAAACAAACATAGCGCTATATCTATACCTAGATCTATGACCTACTTATTATGATTTACAAAAATGCAAACTGGATCTAAGTCTAAGACATTTATTGTCAGATTTCTAGGCGTCTAGATTCGCCACGGTGATGCAACACCTGGAGTAGAACTTGGCTGGCTTTGATTAATTGGTGTTACTACAGACTATAAAATATACCTGCCATAGGTATAAGCACATTGTAGGTACACAGTGTGCACTATGGCACCGAATTCTAGTAAATACCACACAGGTGCGTCTGACAATGACAAATTGACGGTAACGACATGTGCATGTGCAGGCGCAGATTATTGTGCAGTTGCAAGTAATTAATGAAATAACACACCTGCTGTGATCCTGACAGAACATCTTGTGCTTGGTAGTCGCTAGCGTCTATCAACAAATATTTTAATGAAATTATTATATTTTAATTAGTATATTTTACTAGCCTACTAGCTGTCTTATTAGCATAGTGGTCCTGAATGGGACTGCTACGCTAGAGGTCCTGGTTTCGATTCCCAGGTCGAGCAAAGTGTTATTGGGTTTTTCTATGCAATTCCCAGTAGCAGCTTTGTTGTTAGCGGAGTTTGGAATTTGTGCCCGGTTAATGGCAATAGGCTCGCCCCCTATTACATGGGACCTAAACTTACCGGCGAACTGTGGGTGTACCTTAGTACACCTCTGCCTAACTCTATGGGGTATTGGGGATTGATGGTAAGTTATGTTTTATGTAATTAATATATTTTATGTAAACAACATATAAAACATTATATGTATATTCAGTTAAAAAAATACAATTATAACATGAAATATACATTTAAAGCAGACTCAATTAATTAATAATTAAACTGTAAACCTCAAAAAACAATTAAGTAATTCTATGTGGTAATCATAATTTACAATGTAATTACCTACCTATGTATTTTTTCATGTATTTCGGTCAGTTTCGGGAAAAGCACTGGGTTTTTTTGGTTTGCAAATATTACATTAATATTCCAAGGATGCGGGATGTCCGACAGTCCGATTCCGTAACGTTTATCGAGTTGATATCGATTATGACAACATTCACTGGAAGTACTTACTTTTACGAGGATTATGGCTGAGACGCGTGAACAAAATTATCGTATTTATTAAATAAACTCGTGTATGTTCGTCGTTATGATCGTAAACAGCTTCAATATCGAATATTTGTATCGGTTTCTGAGAGCTGGAATTGTTTTTTTATGCTTGCCCTTTAGTTTTTTAGTAGTAAGTAACATTAACCTCCCTTAGCATTGCGCAGTCGGGTAATAACGGAAACGCAGTTATAATAGTATTCAGTGGATATTTTTTGAATGGCTTAATAGGTACTTACGTAAAATGCTAACATTAAAATTTCAAAGGGTTGGCACGTTAAAATCAAAAAATTGTTTGCCATTAAATATAACTTGCTTCTGCCCGCGACTTCGCCTGCGTGGACTTCAAGTATTGGGTCCGTCCTAGATAAATAGCAGCCCATGTGTTATTCCAAACTATACTCTATGTCTGTGCCAAATTTTATCCAGATACTTGTAGCGGTTCTGGCGTGAAAGAGTAACAAATATCTATCCACATTTATAATATTAATAGGAAACCGTCTATCAGGCTATGTAACATTTGGTCCCTAGAGTATCATACGTAACGTAGTACCCTTACGTAATCGTTTCTCTCGTGTTATTCTAACGGGTACAGCAGTCCAATATTAGTCTCGTAAAGTCAGCCTACACACTAATGCTGCGATTCACAAGCATTACAACATGTACCGTGTTTATAATAGTTTAACTATCAAGTTTAACTAGTACAGGTATGGTGCTGCGATAATCATAATGTTTGCGTTTTAATGTGGCTGTCAATCGCCGCGAGCGTTTGGAATGCATAGTTGCAATATAACTTTGATAACTCCGGGATTCTTACGTTTTACAACATGATATTAAAATTGGGTAACCTTTGCGATATTTACAAACAGAGGGAGTAAAGCAAAGAGACGCATCCATCAAATATGTTGGTGTTAATAGTTATCTATGTCGTCTCTTACCTCTCATAAACATATCATGACGCCTGTATTCCCCGAAAGGTTAGGTAGAGGCTCAGATCGGCGATATGTTTAGGTTCCATATAAGACCTTATACTGATTTTATAGAAAAACATTATAGCACTTTGTTTGACCTGGGAATCGAATCAATGACTTCTAGCGTACTAATTGCGCTTAGAACCACGAGACATTGGGCTGTTATAACCAATAATAATATAATCTGACATACTCGTAGATATAATTATAATTTTTACCATGATAAATAATACTATAGATTCGGAAGAAAGAAGAATTCCTAGAAGTGGTGTGCCAGGATCGTAGCAATTGGAAATCTATAGTATCTGCTTACACCAATGGGAGACAGGCGTGAAATTATGTATGTTTGTATAAATACTAAGTAGGTATAGTATTTGGAATTAAAGTTTATCGGGTTAGATACCACTCGCAAGATCGGAAGATTTACTGCGTTTCTTCATGTTTGCGAAAGCCGGAGTCCTAACAGAATTTTTCCTTCACTAAAATAACTTTATAATCTTCGCATGGACAATGCTAAAAAATTACAAAAAGATAGCCTTAACAGGTTTTTCCTATATTACCCTGCATGTGCTCACAATTAAGCAAAATTAGGTCCCAACGCATTAGTGAAAAATTTAATTGAGAAATGAGCGATTCTAATTGTAGAAATCACGTTTGCGTTCACACGGAGAGGATGTTTGAATTGACTTCGAAACAGTGACTTCGCAACTTCGGCTGCGATGGGGTGCGGCTGCGCATGAGTTATGGAGCTCGACACATTGATCAAGACTTTATTTATTTATATTAATCTATCGACTTATTTCGAAGGATGTCGGGCAAGGCCCCGGCAAAGGAAGCGGATTTGGACCGTGAAGCAATGCGATCGTAAGTATACAAGTAGACACTTTAGCCATTATTTATTATAACATAGCATCACGCCTGCATGGGGCTAGGCAGAGGCGTACTAATGTACACCCACAGTTCGCCGGTATGTTTAGGTCTCATGTAATAGGGCACAAATCCACCAAACCCGGAGCTGCTACTGAGTATTTCTTAGAAAATTTTGGTCTGAATTGGGAATTCAACTTGGTACCTCATGCTGCGCAGCCGCGTCGGCAGCTACTAACACAAAGAGATAGCTGTAAATAGCTATGACTTGAGTAACTAACAACACATCAAGTGTCAGTGTGTGAGTGGGAGTTTGTGTGTGTGTGTGTGATCTAGTTGCAACACATCACAGTGTTTGACAACAAAGTTGAGCCACACAAATGTAATATATTCAATTAGCTAATACTAGAAATACATATGTCCTAACCTGTGAATTATTTGAGTGACTAGATTCAGCTAGCGTCGGTCCTAGGTTCAGTTTCTACACAAAACTAAACTGTGTGTGGCTAACTGTAGTTCCAGATCTTGTGGTTAATGTTAACATTAGTCGAATAGTTAGATTAAATAGTACGTTAATAATATACAGATTCTAGTTTTAGATATATTTAATAGGCCAATTATTGAAAAACAACAATTGAGATATTAGTAATTCGATTAATAATTTATATTAAGGTAATTTATGACTTTACATATGATTTTTCTGTTGTCACTTGCATGGCGGTCTACCACCATCCGCCACGCCATCCGCCGGAGCCGCCCGACCACCCACCAGAGCCGCCCGACCACCCACCGGAGCCGCCCGACCACCCACCAGAGCCGCCCGACCACCCACCGCTACCGCCCCAGCCGCCAGAGCGCCAGCCGCTGCCGCCCGCCCAACCAGAGCTGTATGCGGGGCGGGAGTACACGATAGGTGAAGACCATCCGCTTTTGATGTACCCAGCAGACGCCACTGCCAGCAAGACGAACAGAGCAACAAATGTCACCTGAAAATGATGTTATATTATGAGCAATATTTAGAAAATAATATGTTTTCACCATAACATAGGTGATAGAAACCGACTGAAAAAAAAAGTTTTAGTAAGATAAGTAATATTTCTTAACTAATAATTAGATGTTTATAAGAAAACGGTAAAATCAAAATAAGAACAAATATCATTATTGAATTAATCGATAATGTCGCTGAACATTCGTTCATACAAAAGACATCAACGCGCAGCACCTTTGTATTCTTGGTAATAAACACAACACGTTACTCGCCATTGTCTCAAGTTCTGATAAAAATCTAGTTTACTAGTAAACAATGTAACTAGATAAAAAAGAATATTTATGATGCAATTAAGTAACTTTTTCGTTATGGCATCAAATGTAGGTTATTACTCCTTCTGAAAGATTCTTTGTTGCGTTTAATTTTAGAATGTCATACTAAAATACGCTCATTCTATAATCTATACTAATATATAAAGCTGAAGAGTTTGTTTGTTTGTTTGTTTGCTTGAACGCGCTAATCTCAGGAACTACTAGTCCGATTTGAAAAATTCTTTCAGTGTTAGATAGCCCATTTATTGAGGAAGGCTATAGGCTATATATCATCACGCTACGCGGACGAAGTCCCGGGCAGAAGCTAGTATATAAATATATAAAGCTGAAGAGTTTGTTTGTTTACTTGAACGCGCTAATCTCAGGAACTACTGGTCCGATTTGAAAAATTCTTTCAGTGTTAGATAGCCTATTTATTGAGGAAGGCTATAGGCTATATATCATCACGCTACGCGGACGAAGTCACGGGCAGAAGCTAGTTCTATAATATACGTGTATATGTCGGTTTATGTTGTATTGTATAGTAGGTAGGTATCCAAGCAGTGGCGGACGGTGGCGGTTGCTACACGTCCTCGTAATCAGAGCAGTCGTCGGTTCGCACTCAACCTGTATTTGCTCACAATTAGTCGGAGTATGCCATTCGCACATTTCGACACTTTGATAATAAACATCACTCGCGAATTATTTTAAACGATCCTCGTTATTTGTGCGAAGTGTTACATAAACATGCGCACGCGCGTCGCTCCACATTACATTATAATACATTCAAATTTACTTTATGTATGTAGTCCTTTTCATTTCTTCCTTGTTAAGAAATATTTAGTAAAACTATGATAATTGTCTGTTAATATAAATCATCATAATTATTTACGTATATTTCTCTTTAAGCCGCTTTATGAGGTTTAGTTGTAATTGTGTTTGATTGTAAATATATTTTTTATATTATTGGAGTATTATCGTTTGCAAGAAACACAACACACAAACAGGGAGAGCATATAAAAACGACTTTATTATTAAAATTAATGTGTATTTTATACTTTGATTTGCAAGCAACTGACGATTGTGAGTAAAATTTCCTTAAATGTACATGTATGTGGAATTAATTATTCCACATACATCATATCAATAAATTGCATCAGATTATAAAACAAACAGTTTCTTTTTTAGTTTAGCTCCAAAATTTATGAGAGTTGCGCATGCACAAGTGCATCTTGAAATTTGATCTGTGAGACGCAACAGACAACCAATGTAGTCCACTGAAATACTGTCACACACTAAATGTTGTACAATTATGACATTACAACGTGGTGTAATGTTGAGCGATAAAATATCACAGATTAGAACATGTCTCATGCAAAAACAAAGTTATAGGTACTATTTGAAACAATGAATTCAATTTAAATCAGCCGCACTACATACCTAATAGAAAAACTTTGATGAAGAAAGATCCACAATTATGATTATAAACAAATTGATTACTTTCGCCATTATAGGTAGGTATACTGCTATTTTTTATATTTAGTTTATTGTGAAAATTATGAATAAGGTGAACTTACAAGAAGCTTCATGTTTGTGGGTACCGAATGGACCGCTGCACTTGTATGCACCAGCCATTGCATCCACATCCTTATATATTACTAACACACCCATCTCATCACAGAACTTCACATCACAGACTAGATAACATTGTTTTCAACACCAGTGCAACCAGTTTTAGGCAACTGCGTCTTGTGAAGGAATATAATTCATATTTTCAATCTGTGATATTTTGCCTGTGGCGCAGCAAAGCCCTCCTAATGTGGATAAATTTTTTGACGTCCATCCCAATAGAAGATTGGCATCCATTGCTTATCTAATTTAATGCGTAAAAGAATATGTTGTTGATAACCAGCAATGTATAAAGAAAACGGGCGATGCATCATTTCGTAGAATGTTTGTCGCAATCAACCAAGCGCTTTAATGGTCGAATTAATATTTGGAGGCTAGCATCTGTAATAATACTGGGTCACCGACTCTATAATAAGTGCATGCGATACTAGATAAACAATGTAGATTTATTATATCACTTAACCTCGTCCCACGGCCAGCTTTTGTTTTGAAAATTTCTGAATTTTGAATAAAAAATATGTAGTAATATGATTTCGTATTTTATAATTCTGCAGTTAATATGCTATTGAGGCAGTTTAATAACCATAAATTATTGACTCAATTGTGATGATCTTGAAAGTATTGAACTGTCAAAGCCAAGCAACGACTTAGTAGTTTACACACGTCTGGATTTGAAAACATAATATTTATTGAAATGAAACTACTTTTTATGGATTTTATCGCGTTGTTTTGGTACAACGCGATGAAATCCGTACGTACAAAGTAGTTTCATTTCAATGTCTAATATTCGGGTAAGTGTTAGTAATCAGTATAACATATCATCACGCCTGTTTTCCCCGAAGGATTAGGCAGAGGCGAACTACTGTACACCCACATTTCGCGAGCCTATTGCCATTAACCGGGCACAAATTCCAAACTCCGAGCTGTTACTGGGAATTTCATAGAAAAACCCAATAACACTGCACGACCTGGAAATCGAACCCAGGACCTCAAGCGTAGCAATCGCGCTCAGGATCACTAGGCTAATGAGGCAGTTCAGTATAATTTTTATCAATTAGTATCTAAGTAGCCCGCGGTATGTATGGGTACCGACACTTTGATACCTTAACCGTCTCCATGTTACTCTTAATGTATAAGCAATTATATTACTATGATTTATTACACATAAATGTAATTATGGTTGTTTGTAATTTGTTATGTACCTATATATTAAACCAGTACTCATTTATTATGACTTATTAAGATTGAAACGTTTCGGCATTTTCATTATTAATGTATAATTTTCATACTACTAACCATTGCAATCTCGAGGTTAAATATAAATCAATCAGATCTGTCTACGAAGTTAAGCCTTTGCGTTATGTAAAAGGTCACTAAGTAGCGTGATGGTGTCAGTTTATAAATTTTAAATTAAAATATATACATTGTTTTATCTTTATTTACATTATTATATTAGCCTAGTGGTCAAGAGCGCGACTGCTACGCTAGAGGTCCTGGGTTCGATTCCCAGGTCGAGCAAAGGGTTATTGGGTTTTTCTTTGAAATTCCCAGTAGCAGCTCGGAGTTAGGAATTTGTGCCCGGTTAATGGCAATAGGCTCGCCCCCTTTTACATGGGACCTAAACATACCGGCGAACTGTGGGTGTACATTAGTATGCCTCTGACTAACCCTTCGGGGAATACCGGCGTGATGGTATGTTATTGTTTATTGGCTTGAAAGGGAAGAAATTATGACAGTGTGCATTTTTTGATAGGTGGCGTAAGAGTGGAACAAGTAAAAGAGTTTATATATCTGGGTTCTTTGGTTACTAGGGATGGTAAGCATGAGAGTGACATTGAAAGGAGAGTGAGTGCCGGTAATCAAGTGAATGGGGCGCTGCACACTTTCATGAATAGCCGAAGTGTGTCCGAAAAGGCACGGCGGGCTGTATTTGGGGGTGTGTTGGCGCAGACACTAATGTATGGTAGTGAAAGTTGGGTATGGCAGAAGAGACATGAAAGTAGAATAAATGCTGTAGAGATGAGAGCGTTGAGAAGTATGTGTGGGGTAACTTTGAAAGATAGAGTGAGAAACAGCGTGATAAGGGAGCGGTGTGGTGTGAAAGAAAGTGTAGTAACAAAGATTGAGAAAGGTATGTTAAGGTGGTTTGGGCATGTACAGAGGATGGATGAACGGAGATTGACGAAACGAGATGATGAGTATGGATGGAAGAGTTGGAAGGGGCCGACCTCGACGAACGTACGACAACCAAGTTGCGGCCGTTCTTAAAAAAGGACAGGTTAAGAGCACCCTAAACCGACGTTCATGCATGAGGAGGTTAATGAACATAGATGAAGCGAAAGTAGTATGCCAGGATCGTAGCAAGTGGAAATCTATAGTCTCTGCCTACCCCAATGGGAGACAGGCGTGAAAATATGTATGTATGTATGAAACTGTGCGTTGTTCCAGAGATACGATAGTTTGTGCATATAGTTCTTTATCAGACACAGAAATAAGTGACGGGTTGCAGTGTTAATAGGGTATTTAAAAGTATTTCTTTCCTTCTATCTGTTTTATATGAATTCTCTGGTACTCCTCTGGTGGTGTGATAGTTATGTTATTAACCACTTCAAGCTCTAACTAATATTTTTGATTTTTTTTGCATTTTCACCAGACGTTGTGACCACTAAGCCACGGCGTAAACTCATCACATGTCTCCACACTTTCTGAGTTTACGTCACAAGTTACTGTGATTCCCCAATCAGAGTAGCTTGTTTTTCAATAGATACTACAGACGTCAACTTTAAGACGTAAACTCAGAATATAAAATAACAATTTGAACACTTTTCCATAGCAAAATATGCTATTAAATTTCTTAAAATTTTGTTATAGTTATAATCTAACCTTGCCAACATAGCGATTTAGTTTATTTTACTTAATTGCCGAGTCAAAAGTACTCGAGGGTCGTTACAACGTTCCAATCAGTGTTAGCCCAATAAAGGCTGATTGCGATCGCTTTCATAATATAACATAACACATCTGTATCTAATTGTGTGATCCTTGCTCAGAATTAGTTGCAGACAAGATAATGTAGGTATGTATGCTACTGAGAAATGGAGCTACAGGTCAAAAGGCTAAGTAAGCATTATTTTTTAAGAAATACCATTTGGATTTGCTTTAATAATCAACAATTAACTCTTGGACGTCGCATTCATAACTGTCTGTAATTGAATTTAATTAGGTTTAATCGTAAATTATACGTGTGATATTGCTCATAAGCCTAGTTACTGGTCCTGAGCGCGGACTGCTACGTTAGAGGTCCTGGGTTCGATTCCCAGGTTGAGCAGGGTTGGGTTTTCTTATGAAATTCTCAGTACCAGCTTGGAGTTTAGGATTTGTGCCCGGTTCCCGGCGCCATATCACATGGGGCCTAAACATACTGGCGAACTGTTGTTATACCTTAGGACGCCCCTGACTAACTCTTTGGGAAATACAGGCCTGATAGTATGTTATGTAAAGTTATAGGTTTGGTTAATCTGTCAGGTTTCATCAACTCGATTTTATTTACGTTTGCTAATAAAAAAATATTAAGTGTAATCAAAGACAGTTTAAGTAATTTAAGTTTAGACAGTTTAAGTAATTGCCTCAGCGCCTCAGGCTCGTATGTCTAAATACTTAGCTATACATCATTCAATCTAAATAAATCAAGGCGAGTGTTGCGGGTAGTCAGCGGCAGCGGTTTCCTGTTGATGGGTTCGACGCCTCATTACGAAATGTCCAATGAAACTAGGAGTATTTTCATCGCAGGGTAATTTGGTGAGACGTCACTTTGTCGGTCTGAGATGTCATACACATATGTATATGATAACCGTTATCGGCTAATCAGGATATCAGTATTGCCCAGAAATTGTGCTGCGGACGTCTGGTGGCATGGCCGTTGCTTAGTATACAATTTGTGACATTCAGACACATCAAAAAAGTAATACTAAAAGACTTGATGGACGATAAATCAATATGACATTAGAGTGACATTTTCACGTGGGAGAGTCATGCTTCGGCACGAATGGGCCGGCTCGACCGGAGTGATACCACGGCCTCACAGAAAACCGGCGTGAAACAACGCTTGCGCTGTGTTTCGCCAAGTGAGTGAAGTTACCGGAGGCCCAAACCCTTTTAAAAGGTGGGCAACACACTTGCGACTACTCTGGTTTTGCGGGTTTCCATGGGCGGCGGTTATTCCTTACCATCAGGTGATCCGTCTGCTCGTTTGCCCCCCTATCCCATAAAAAAAATAGTAGTTTCAATAAGCAAGCAATGGATTCATGTTTGTTCATTATCTTTATAAACAAATATAAATATTCTGGGACATTTTTACACAGCACCATCTAGTCCCAAACTAAGCAGAGCTTGTACTATGGGTACTAGACAATGGATATAATACTTATATACTTTTTTTTTTGTAAATACATACTTATAATACATAAGAAACACCCAGACGAACACAAACACTTATATTCATCACATAAATTTTTGTGTCCTGTGGGAATCGAACCCACGACCCCATGGTCAGTAGTCCAATACTCGAACCACTAAACCACAGAGATCGTCAATTACAAATACCTTATAGGAACAAGGTAGGTATTCTCTCTTTTGTCTGTATAAGAAAAAACTTAATAAATCTTCTTAAGTCTTAATAAGTCTGGACTTCAAAAGACACCATGATTCTCAGAGTGTTTTTGGGCATTTTTTCTCAGAGGTCATTATTTAGGAAATGCCAGTGTCAATCAAGTTAAAAAATATAAAACATTGACTTGTAAAAGTGTCCTTATAAAATTTATTTACAGAAATAAACAACATTTATAATGTAACTTTAATAATTTTTAAGTTAAGACGTGATCCAAGTTACTCCGTAAGAAGGGACAGCTTGCACTTGCACAACGTCAGCACACCTGTCTTCACTCCCGCTACGGAGACTTGACAAAATGCTCGCAAATCTGCGGCAGACGCATATATGGACATTGACTCTTATATGGGAACACATGAAACCTTATGCAAATCATGTACATTGTAGTAAACTTTAGGACAGTGTTGTGGAGACATACATACGTCAAAGATGTAATGAAATGATGCGAGCTATTATGAAACATTTAGTCTTCTTTATAATTTCAACTTCACATGATGAAACCGTATTGCGATTGTTTGGAAATTGTATAGTTCTCATAGTGTCCTAATATTAGCCTCTAATTGTAGCATTAAGTAGGTACAGAAAAATATATGTTTCCAAGAAAGATACAAGAAGCTGTTTCTTACTAAGTTTTCTTCACTATGACTTAAGAAAGTACCTGATGAAGTTAAAAAGTCAAAAGTGAGGGTATTTACACTTTACACCATTATCGTCCTTCGTATGTTTGGCATCTAGGTGATATAAGGTTCTTGGCACCCAGTGACGATTGCTACTGTACCTATATATTGTTATATTTTCATAATTTGCCATTTTTCCTCATTTTATAAAAATACAAGTAAGTATTTTTTTTACTTGTTACCTACAAGTAAAAAAAAATACGTACTTGTATTTCTATTAAAATATTTCTTAAAAATACTTATTTGTACTCTGAAAATTACTTTTATTAATAGAATTAAAACTCGATACCTAATAATACGTTCACGGATCAGACAGGGTTTCCACAATACCTTCCGTGATTGTTAGGAAGATGTAAATATTCCAAACGCATCAGTACGAAATTCTTCAAAAACGTATACATTACTTACCTAGTACAGTGGAACCACCTAATTAGTTTACATCAACACATGGATAACTGCCGTTGTTATTGTGTGCGTAAACTAATAAGACGATGTAAATCAGTAAGCATACTAACGTCCAAGCGAGCGAGTTCTACTACACACACACCTACATCAATACTTAGGCATGGCTAACACGCTATAATAGTCCTTATTACTAATTGGTGTGGTTGAATGCATTGCACTATTTCAAACAGTTTTACTAGAGCAGCTTTAGCACCGTTGCTAATGTCTCTGACTGGTAAATCGTATGCCGTATGATCAAACCACACTTGCGAATTATATTCTTTTTATAATATTATTTAAATCTTTTACAAGTTACTATTAATCCAGTTCATAAGACAATCGAAGTTTTGCAACGTTTGAGATATGCCATCGAAACTAACTACTTAAGCATTTTATTTTGTGTCCTTAGTAGACAAAGCTACCCACAATTTTTCAATTATTTTATTTTATAAGAATTGAACGTCGTCATTTGTCCAGTCTATTTGCATTAACCATTACGACCTTCGTTTAAGCATAGATTGCTTCTTACAACTCCTGTAATAATTTGTGTGCGGTGTTATCCTATTTTTTATTGCTTCATCATGCAACATTTAACGATGTTTAAGAAGGCCGAAATTGTTGTATTACACGAGCAAAACATTTCTATTAGTGAAATAGCGAGGCGATTAATGATATCGGTGAGTAACATTTATGGACATTTTCATTATGAACCTATGCTCTTCTTGCCTGTAAATGTTAAATTATACTATATTATATAGTAAGTATATTAAATATTTTATTCTTTCCTAAATGAATTAATTATTATGTGTTTTATTAAACTATAATTAATAATATAATTAATTAATTATATTAATAATATATTATAATATGATATATATATATATATATAATATATATAACACATAATACTTATAATTAGTTATATTATTAATTAATATAGTAAGTATATTAAAACACATAATAATTAATTCATTTAGGAAAGTGTCATATAAATAATACTGACTTAACACAATATATAAATAAATTAAATTTATGGCATAGGATTTTAGCCAAGATTCAATTATTCGAATTAAGTAACTAATATTAATTATGTTTACTAATGATGATACAAATAATAGGTATATCATTGGAATCAATGTTTTGAGTATTATAATTATATTAATATGACATGTTAAATTATGATTAATATTTATTTACACATATCAGCATTTATATACTTACTGGTTTCTGAGCATTTCTTTTTTATTACAGAGAAGAACCGTGCAGTTATGGGTTCGACGATTTGCAGATTCCGGTGACGTAGACCATCGCCGACGTGGGCCAAAACCATCGGCGATTTTTTCAAATGACTCCGGGACATCATATCTAGGCACAGAGCGGACCCATTCCTCCCCACCCGAATAACCGCAACAGCTCATGTGTGCTTACAAACCGTGCGAAACCACTTGCGTGCAGCTGGTTTACGATGCAGCAAACCAGCACAGAAGATTTGACAACCAAGAAAACATGACTATTATTGACTGGCCTGCTAAAAGTCCAGATTTAAACCCCATAGAAAACCTATGGGGTCACATGGTGCTAAACTGGGACTCATCGAATACAAGATCAAAATCTAATTTAGATGACCTAGTTACGTCCACTTGGGAGTCGCTACGGGTTAATAATTGCCATGACGTGTTATATTTTTCACACTATATTTTAAAAGTGATCACACTGTTTTAAACGACGTGTGTATCATAAATAATGAAAGTCTTTAGTTAATATGTAGCCATTTTGTAATGTGAGTGATGTTATTGTTCCTGAGGTTAGAAATTGCCATAATTTCTTCCTGTAACATGTTGATTCACTTCACATTTTATTTTACTATGATTAAATTGATATACCCATACTCAATACTTTGACAAAATATATTACGTCCATCCATATCCAACAAAAATAACTTTGTCTTATTATGATGTGAAATGTTAACTTGTAAATTTTTATTTACTTACTTGACGTCTTTATTTTTGATTAAATTGATCACCTCTAACAAAATATTACGCTCATACTTACCCATCAAACAAAACTTTGTATTCATAACTGATAAAATAGTAACCGTTTCATTAAAGAAACGATTAACTGTAAGTTGATTTTTCAACCATTATTGTAGTGGAGGTTATCCTGTAACGATACGAGTAGTGTGTGTAATAATAAATAAATAAATAATAACTGCCTCGAGACTCGATAAAATTGTTTTTTTATTGTGTATATTAATCGATCCGTTATTTAGTTAATTAAATGTTTTAATATACAATTTTTGTTGTTTTATTTCAATAACAAACAAATCAATACAACACAAATAAAAACAAGTCAATTAAACCAAAAGAGTTTACACAATTTACTTTTTTAAAATATAAAAAGTATGACATAAATGACAAAAATAATTTCCTCTACCGTGATTTGAACTCACGACACGCCGCTTGTGCTTCGATTCCAGTCACCTCACCGTAACGCCACGGAAGCTATTATCTTGTCAGCTAAAATATTGCATCATATTCATTTTATGTATGAGATTAATTTCTGGTTTGGTTATAGTTGTGTGCAAGTCGTTTTATTAATCGTCGCTTGAGCGTGTGCATAATACGCACTGTACGTAGATACGCACACATTGAATTAGACAACACCGGTGCCTGTATCATCCGCTAGGGTCGCTAGTAGTATGTAAACCAAACCATTTTGCTTCGTGTACTATAAGTATGTACGTAGTTACATTTTGGGTATTTTATGTTTATGTAAATAAATGAAACGTTTAATTATGTATTTATTTTTAATAATATTAATCAACAACATTGTTAAAATAAAACATAGACAAAATTAACAATATTTTCAACAAAGTATGTAAAAAAAGTAATAAAAACTAAATAACTTAAAAACTTATTCATGTTATAATTCCCCAGCAAACAGTAGTGTTCCTACATCAAGCAACAATCCGGTGAATAGGTAATGTATCTCATTAGAAAGACTAGTTAGTTATGACTCGATTGGGACATTGGCCGACACGCCTATCGCCTATATTCATCGACCTTCAATCCTCCTCATAAAAAAAAGAAAAATGATTTATATATTTAATGATAACAGATAGTCAGAATATTCTCGTTCACCACCAACCGGTGCTGTGACTCGAAGGTTTCTTTATCACTTTAAGAACAACGGCGTCGTGACTGTGGTGGGGACTGTGGCTTTCATGGTCATAGTGACTGTGGGCCGGCGCGTACGAACTCAGAGCCGAGTGGCTTAAATGGGGAGAAGAAAGGTCTGAGTAATGGGGAGCGGAGTGGCTCAAACTTAATGGTTCAGAGTGGCTTAGTCTTAATGGCACTGAATGGCTTGAATAATGGGGAGCATAATGAGTAGATAGAGGTATAGAGTGGCTCAAACTAAGGGGAGCAGAGTGGCTCAAACTTAGAGGGGTAGAATGGCTTAAACTAAGAGGTTCAGAGTGACTCAAACTTAAGGGAGCAGAGTGGCTTAAACTGAGAGGTTCTGCATGACCCAAAATTAAGGGACGAGAGTGGCTCAAACTAGAATGGCTTAAATCCAGCGGAGCAGAGTGGCTCAAACTGAGAGGAGCAGAGTGCCCTACACTCAGAGGAGCAGAGTGGCTCAAAGTCAGAGGAGTTGTATGAAGGGAGGGTGAGTGGTCCAGATGCAAAGGACTCGAATGCAGCGAAGGTGAGTGGTCTAGGTGTAGAGAAGCTGAATGTAAGGGGGATGAGTGGGCCAAATGTAGGGGGGCCGAATGCAAGGTAGGGTAGCTCAAATGTGCAGACGAACCCAGATTAGAATGTAAATTGAGAGGTGCCTCTGCGTGTATACTGTGTAAAGGTTCTTGATGGAGCGAATGCGAGCTATGCAGTGGCAGTGCGTGCAGAGAATGTGATCCGTGCAGGGGCTCCGAGTGCGAGCTCAGCAGAGGCGCACCGTGCAGCGAGCCGTGAGAATGCAGTGGTGCCCCATGTCCGTATGAAGTCGGATGAGGTCCGTGCGAGCCGTGGGAGAGCAGGCTGCCGAGGCCGCCCGGCTCGCCGAAGATGCCGCGCTTCTCCCGTGATGCCGCCGAGCTCACTATCAGCACTAGCGTGCATATCTGAGAAACATATAAAAAGTCTCATTAGTCTAGTGGGCCTGAGCGCGACTGCTACGTTAGAGGTCCTGGGTTCAATTCCCAGTTCGAGCAGTGTTATTGGGTTTTCTATAAAATTCTCAGTAGCGGCTCGGATTTTTTGTGTGTGTTTAAGATCTATTGCGCCTGCGTAATGGTAATAGGCTCGCCCCGAACTGTGGGTGTTCATTAGAGTACACCTCTGCCTAACCCTTTGGGGAATACAGGCGTGATGGTTTGATGGTATATAGTATAGTAGGTATCCTATTTGCTCTGTTTGTTCAACATTTATAATTTTCTCTATATGCACAGTATAGTTATGTACTATACTGTGATATAGGTTACCTAGTGTACCAATTTACAGTACGTGGTTTCTCTTACACATGTTAAAATCACTATATCTTAGATACTTATAAGAATAAATAATCACTTTTATATACTCTAAAGTATCGATCCCGGACAAAATATAACCCCAATTGAAACTGCATTATAATTCATAGCTAGTCAAATATTTTGTTTCAGATTGTTTAGGCATAGGTGACCGCCTAATGTCACGTTATTTGTGATGATATGATCATATTTTATCATAAATTTAAGTAATTTGGCAATGACAGACTTAATTCTAAGCTGTGTATAATATATTGCTCAAGTAAATCAAAACAGTATTTAAATAAATTGGGAAAACGTACGGACTACATAATTTAACAATCTAATCTACATTTTATAAATAATAAGAAGGTATATGTTAATATTATAAACACTGTTATTAGAGGTGAGCTAAAAATATTATTATTATTTACACACCTAGGTAGCTACGAATTTCATTCTATGTATATCTGAGTATTTTTATGAGTAAAAAGTAGATTATGTTTTCATTAATAATTATTTTAGTTTATAATTAACGGAGCTAAAGATACACCATAAAATTATTGTTTGGTTTTCTTTTTGTTAATAGATTTTTTATGGCATAGGGGGGCAATTGAGCCGGATCGCCTTATGGTAAGCGATTGCCGCCGCCGATTGACACTAGCAACACCGGAGGCGTCGCAAGTGCGTTGCCGGCCTTTTAAAAGGGTGCCTTTGGTATCCTCACTCATTAGCCGGTTCATTATAATATAGACACAGAATAGACAAACGAATCGAAACATAAGGTATGGTAAGACGACATTTGTGCGCGCTCGATTTGTCCAAAGCTTATGTCATTTGCATATATTGAGAATTCTATTCTATTTGATAAACGTTCACGCCACTTGTCTAGAGCGTCCGATATAACTTCTTAATTATCCATTAATAACTTATAGTATACTCACAAAAAGTTTCATCTTCGCTGTGTTAGATCACAATATCGGCAAAGTATTGACGCCCTGCGCCTGCGCCGGTCTCAATATATACTACTAGGGTATATTATAATTCGGAAATTACGTAAATTGCCCTCCGACATGTTGAGACATCTCCAAGCGCGCCCTTGCGTAACAGTTTAAATTTAAAACTAAATATAAAATAAATCATTAGCAATAAAATAAATTATAAATACCTAATGAGCAGATTACGTTGAGAGTATGATCGTAGTTCCATATTTGGGTATTAATGACTTTGTTCCTAAAGGTTGCAATATACCTACTTGTCTATTCATTAGATGCTAGCTTCTGCCCGCAATTTCATTTGCGAGGACTTCTGAATTGGGCCCAACCTAGATATAGTATCTTATGTGTTAGTCCAGGTTATAAGAAATCCTTCTGAAATGTGTTGACTCGCTTTTGGGTGAATAACAAATTTCTTTTAATTAGGTTACGTATTATTTATAAAACAACAGCATTTATTTATAACAAGCCAATATAATTATCCATGCCTATAAGTATTATACCATGACTATTTAATCGAGATAATCAGTCCATTATACTGTCCCACTGCTGGGCACGGGTCTCTTCTCACAATGAGAGGGATTAGGCTATAGTCCGCCACGCTGACCTAGTGCGGGCTGGCAGACGGGAAATCTCTCAGGCACGTAGGTTTTCTCATGATGTTTCCCTACACCGTTAAAGCGCGTGATAATTAACTATTAATATGCATATAACTTCGAAAAGTCAGAGGTGCGTGCCTTGGATTCGAACTCGAGACCTTTGACTTGGCAGTCCAATAGTCATATTACTAGGCTATCACTGCTTATATAAATAATAATATTTTAATTGAGATACTAATTGAATATTGGGCAAATACACTATGCCTTAACAAAGCAGGCCCGAACCCAACAGCAAACCTTATTGGACAGAATTAATATTCCAGAAAATAAATAAAAGTAAGTACCTACCTAAGTATTATCTATGTATACCTATGATGTTTGTTATATTATCTAACACACCAGCCGAATTATAGATTTATGAATGATTTCACCGGAACAGAGCGAGGCTTTCCGTTTTTATTAGATTTATTTATGCAACTGTGTCAGCAAAACCATTTAGAAGCTCTCCGATACCTCGTGTTATCTCACACGATCATAATATGTAACACAATTATTACCTACCGCTGGATTAGAAACGAATTTATGTATCAGATACCCAAAACTTAAGGAAGTGACGCCAATGGGATCGTATCTGAATCAGGGCCAAGAATCGGATGCACAAACATTCTTATGATTTTACTATAAGTAGGTTAAACGTAAGACTAGAAATCTAATGTGAAAATCGAATATACACTGTTCTCATTGGATACGATTTGACTTTGACATAATGTGGGAGTTCTGCGAATTATTTAGATTAGCGCCTGATTGAAATAGTTTGGCAATATGTTCAACCGCGTTAATTAGTAGAAGTGTGAAGCGTTAAACGTTAGGCGTTTTGAATTTAGTATCCTGAAGTCTGAACCCTAACTTGCTGGTAACATGTTGGAAAAAGAGTTGAATATGATGGAGAGGAGATATAAGAGAGGACGAGAGGGATGGAGAAGAGGAGATATTGTGAAGAATAAAACTGATTGGTCGCTTTATTTTTGACCCTGTCCTTACGCGTAGGTACATATCTCTAGCAGTTTACAAAAAATGCATGGTAGAAGTTTTGCCGCCTTGCATTTTGTTAAGAGCAATATGACCTAATGTAACTTTTCACTGTGTTATATTTAGTTTAGTTTTACATTATTTATTAAACCTTCTCGCCTCCTGTGTTAGTTAGAGCCATATGGTTTTTTAAGGTTAAAGTTTAAAATACTGCCTCATTAGCCAAGTGGTCGTGAGCGCGACTGCTACGCTAGAGGTCCTGGGTTCGATTCCCAAGTCGAGCAAAGTGTTATTGGGTTTTTCTATGAAATTTCTAGTAGCAGCTCGGAGTTAGGAATTTGTGCCCGGTTAATGGCAATAGGCTCGCCCCCTATTACATGGGACCTAAACATACCGGCGAACTGTGGGTGTACATTAGTACGACTCTGCCTAACCCTTCGGGGAATACAGGCGTGAGGCGTGATGGTATGTAAGGTATAAAATACATGATATTCTTATCCTTCCTTAACCCATGGTGTAGTCATCATATAATTTTTATTGCGTAGGGCGGCGGCTGGTCCTTAATAATTATACAGTCGGCAAAAGTTCTACAGAAAATGCTCATTTGAAAAATCTATCAAATTGACTTTAACTAATTTCTCTATACGTACAATCACTGTGAATTTTCTCTGACTACTAGGTACATTATTGAGGTACCATTTGTAATATCTTAAAAATGTTTGTAAGAAGTCAATACTGCCATTTAGCATACGCCATTGAAGATACGAGTAGAGAAATATTAAACAGTTCCAGTAGTTACCTCTACTCATTAATTATACAACGACCATTAAACTAAATGAAATCAAGATGTGTTGGATGCCAGGTCGGTCATCGGCGGCCCTTTAGCTCGGCCCTGTCAGCCCTACACAAATGTCAGCGCGACCTTACACTTCCACCGACAATCTAAATTGAGTTTAATTACGCAATACTTTATAATCTAGTTTAGCTTTTAACAGAATTTATTGTTTATTGCAGGGTGCAGATACAGATCATAATAAAACTATCTTGATATTGGCACTTGATACTATATATTCACTCCATGTATCAAAATGTTGATACACTAATTAATAACCGCCGTCCAAGTGTTATAAACCATTATAAAGCTCCATTTATCATAATTATTTTGACCCTCTGGTAGCTAACTAGGTATGTTGTGATCGGTTAGAATTTCTTACTTAATAGTTCTATTTTATCAGAATTATGCTAGGTGTGAAATGAATATTACAGGGTCAGCAACGCGCGAGTGATACCCCTGGTGTTACAAGCGTACGGTAACCGCTTACCATCAGGCGGGTCGTATGCTTGTTGGCCACCTTAGTGGAATAAAAACATATATTATACTCATATCCCAATTTTTTACCAGAATTTCAAGCCTCTACAGAGTGGTCATACGTACATAGTACCTACCTTAATTCTCCTTTTATTTTTTACCCTCCCGAAATTATATTCCCAGAATCTAAATTATACTTAATGTATCTACATAAGCGGGTCACCATGAATTCCGTGACTTCCCTCCTTACCCAATTCTACTTTGTAATATCGACTATCGGCTATTTATGATAACATTATATAACTTTCACGAGTACAGTCCAGTCTTACCGTACCGTACCGCAGCACTGAGACACTTTAATAGAAGGACATTACATGAACTATGTGGAAAGTTGTATACCTAATACAGATAGTATTTACAAGCTGTTGTTAAATGTTACACAGTTACACAGAAAGGTCTTACAGTCGATAAAGTTAAACTTAAAGAATCAATAACATAAACAAAGTTAACTTTCCTCAGTATTAATAATTTTACATAATAATTCGAACATGTCTCAAAATTAAAACATTCATACATATATTAAACTCACGGTTTTATTCCCATAAGGGTAATCTGGAACCACATAACGATATGCACACAGATCATTGCATACCTAGTAGAAGCACCTTACATTTGAAAATGGATTTTATAAAATTCTGCAATTACATCTATTAATAATATTAATTGAGAACGAAAAAACGACGGATTGAATTCCCTGGCCTATTGAACCATCACCATAATTCGATGATCACCTCCGCGCTTTCAGTAACCACAATCCATGAAGTGGGCGTACTTGATGGAATATATTTAGGCAATAATAGACTTTAAACTGCATTCCTTTTAGGCCTTATTTCCTTGATCTATCTACTCCAATTTCCGCATAATATAGAGTTCTTGAGCAATAGTTTAGAAAGGGGTGCGAGTGAAATATATATTGTATAGTACTTTTATGCATTGTGGCTGTACTGGTACTATGCTGTAACTTTGCTAGCCATACCAAAATGGATCGAGTTTTAGCAGTACCGGGAGTGGTGATTTATGTGGGGCCGCGAGACCATTCCAAGTCACTTGACGAACAAGTGCACAGACTACACTTTGTACAATAATTGAGGACAAGTATGGCGTAGCGGCTGAGCCAACGGATTCTGCGAAACATGTTGTGGGTTCGATCCTCATACGGAGCACATATTTGTATGATCTACATGTAGTTGTTCTCCGCATTTGGGCGTTTATGTATGTGAGAATTTGCGTTTGTAAGCGTACCCACGGGCCACGATAAGGGTGTAAATCCTAGAGGGTTTTTTATAAAAAAAAATTGGTAATACCAGTAGTAAATGACGTCAAACATATCACCGTATATCTATAGTCTCAGACAGACACAGAGTAAATTGTGGCTCTTAGTGGAATGGTATTCTGTTCATTAACATGTTTATTACATTACTAGCTTCTGCCCACCGCTCCGTCCGCGTAGTGTGATGATATATAGCCTATAGCCTTCCTCAATAAATAGGCTATCTAACACTGAAAGATTTTTTTTAATCGGACCAGTAGTTCCTGAGATTAGCGCGTTCAAGCAAACAAACAAACTCTTCTTCTTCTTCTTCTTCTTCCTGCCCATGTCCCAATCTATTTGGGGTCGGCGCAACATGTTCTTTTCTTCCATTCATCCCTATCAGCCGTCATCTCACCACTCACTCCCTTTCCCATTATATCGGCCTTAACACAATCCATCCATCTTTTCTTTGGTCTCCCTCTACCTCTCTGTCCCTGCACATTCATACTCATCACTCTTTTAGTCACATGCGTTTCATCCCTTCTCATCACATGCCCATACCAAGACAAACGATTCCCTTTCAGCTTTTCTGCCACTGGCGCCACTTTCAGACTTCCTCTAATATACTCGTTTCTTCAAACAAACAAACTCTTCAGCTTTATATATTACTAGCTTCCGCCCGCGACTTCGTCCGCGTGGAATAGTTACTTAGTCTTAGCAGGATGATAGCCTATAGCCTTCCTCAATAAATGGACTATCTAACACCGAAAGATTTTTTCTAATCGGACCAATAGTTCCTGAGATTATCGCGTTCAAGTTCAAGCAAACTTGGCAGGTGGTAAGAAGATGATGATCCCGTTCAGCGGCTTGTAGTATGTTTTGATTGAAGCTCACTTCAAGATATAGCCAATATTGTTAGTTGATAATTGAGTATTGAGTATCCGAGCGGAACTTTAGTAAAATATGTCACGGGAACATGAATAATAAAAGAACGCTAAATGAGGATATGTCCTTTAGAGCGTTTGTTGGGTCCGAGCGGACCCAAGCTCGGTCCACACGGATACAAAACAAACGCTCTAAAGGCTGATGAATAACGTATTTATTTGGATAAGGATTAATATCATGTTTATAAAAACACCTACGCAAATAATGCATTTGGAATTTTAGAACAAAGTTAGCATAAAAAAGGTTATAGTGAGCCAACCTTAAAAGATAGACATATGCTGTCGCGGACTTTTTTTTTAAACTTTTAAAGAGGAACAATTCTGTTATATATGATTTTTGCGAAACTTTAACCGTTTACGCAGCGCACGCATCGGAAGCTCTCAAAAGGAAAAAAAAACGAATTTTAGAACAAAGTTAGCATAAAAACGGTTATAGTGAGCCAACCTTAAAAGATAGACATATGCTGTCGCGGACTTTTTTTTAGAACTTTTAAAGCGGAACAATTCTTTCATATATGATTTTTGCGAAACTTTAACCGTTTACGCAGCGCATGCATCGGAAGCTCTCAAAAGGAAAAATCCCGATTTTGAAACATTCTTCATTGATGCTCCGCTCCTATTGGTCTTAGCGTGATGATATATAGCCTATAGCCTTCCTCGATAAATGAGCTATCTAACACTGAAAGAATTTTTCAAATCGAACCAGTAGTTCCTGAGATTAGCGCGTTCAAGCAAACAAACAAACAAACAAACAAACAAACAATCAAACAAACAAACAAACTCTTCAGCTTTATATATTAGTATAGAGTATAGATATAGATAAGTATAGATTTTATATATATACTAGCTTCTGCCCGCGACTTCGTCCGCGTAGCGTAATGATATATAGCCTATAGCCTTCCTCAATAAATGGGCTATGTAACACTGAAAGATTTTTTCAAATCGGACCAGTAGTTCCTGAGATTAGCGCGTTCGAGCAAACTAACAAACTCTTCAGCTATATTATAGATTTTATATATGCAAGTCAGAGAATACATTATTGAGATGCCTGTCAAAAAACAGATGTTGTGTGTGTGTGTTGTCATAATACTTATGTATTTATAGCTAAATAGATAGAATATTATTTATTGCATATTAAAAAAACGAATAACAGCTTAAATTAGAATCATAAAGCTGGAACAATGGGCGGACTTTTCTCTAATTAATTTATTACCTACACATTAACGTACAGGATAGATCACATTGCTCGGGAATTCACAGGATGCTTGAGTCTGTTTATGCCTTTCTAATTAACTTTATAAATACAAATACATGTAGCATTTCATAGTACTAAGTCATTGACCAATGTGGGTGAATTATGAAATAGCCGGCAGCCATAACCTGATATAGTGTGGTACTGGTATGGAAACCGCGCCCTGTCAGGGAAGCTATCTGTGTCACGCGAGATCTAGATCTGAGCCTGTGCGGTGGGAAATGTGACTTCTTACCTAAGTATTCTGCTGTTTTAAAATAAACGTAATAGAGTCGAAGTTACATAACATTGTACGCCTGTGTACCTTGAAGGAATGCTAAACTGTTATAGTAAGTAGTACTTCGGTTTGCCATTAACTAATATGCTCATATTAATACTCAGATGCTATTGGGGATATTTTTTTTTTAAGCTTTCTTTCAATGTGGTACGCACATTATCTACTAGTATTCTTGTTAACCCCTCGTGCTAAGCTAAAATGCTTGTGTTAGGAGTGGGTTCACGTCGGTAGTTCAATGGGTGGGTTTCGAACCGGCAACCACATGATCGATAGTCCGACGCCCTAGCCATTAGGCTACCGCCGCCGCTATATATAGGAATATAAGTTTACATTTACTGTCCCACATCACTATGATATCACTGCTCTCGGGGATTTTCTAAAAAATAAATATGCTTGCAGTGGAAATCGAACTAAAGAATACATGCTTAGCACTAGATCCCAGCTCAAACCGTGCACTAACTCCTAAAAGAAGTAAAGCATCTCTTCTACATTTGTAGATGTCAATATTTAAAACAACCAGAACATAATTATCATCTCGCCTGTGAGATGAGAGTGAGAGGTGTAAAGTATGGCACATGTTAACGTATAGTATAAAGTATCTTAAGTCACATCTTCGTGGTCATTACTTACACTAGAAGGTGTCTGGTTGTATTTACTTAATGTTTTTAATTGGGTACATTGCCCTAGATGTATGTGCTATGACCGCAGTGCGTGATTCATTCACAGTTTGCAATCAATTCACAAGTAACTGCTTATTACTACTAGATTCAACAGATGTGTCACAACACAACCACATGTTTCACAACTTCCGGACGACGCCGGCGCAGCTTCCGGTTGCGACACGCCATCTAGCGACTAAAATCTAATAATTTATCCTATGACGACGGAAATACATGAATTCGGCGGTAATTTTGAGTTAATTAATCGACTGAGTAACTTTATTTCACCACAAGAACCTACAGGAGTTACATTGTAACACTGCAACTAGCTTTGACTTTTCAAAAGTATCTTTAATGGTCTAATTGAAATAAAACATTTTGACATTTGACTTTTTTGGCCTTTGTCCCATGCACCCTATCTCTGCTATCATACCTGCTGACCGGATAATCCTGTGTGAACTATTATTGTGTAGATCAAATATAAGCTCATAAGTCTTTCTCTTATTTTTGGGTGATGAACTTTTTAATGAAAATTCTTTAACGTATAAATAAACATTCTTCATAAACCATCAGTCGCTTCTAATGTTCTTATTACCTACTTATGTATTAAAGAGAGATTTCACAGCTCCACAAGTATGTACTAGTGGAGTGGTAGGTACTAGTATATAGATATTTGATTTATAAACCATTGAATTTAGGTTATTTTCTCTCTAAGGGGTTATGAAAGTATATCTACACAGAAGAAATGAGTCATGATGTGGAGATTTACCTTAAAATTCTTTAACTTTCCTAAGTTTAGTATTTCTCTAGGCGTAGGTATAACATTGCAAGAGTGCAGTTAGCGCACTGTGGTGTGTGGTAATGTAATCTACTATGTAACCTATATGCATATAATGTAACAACATTATAAATATTATATTTGAAAAAAAAATTTGGTAAAATATTGCTTGATCTTCTGTGGTATACTGGGAGCTCTGTAAGTAAGCGTTCATCTCGTAAATAATCCGCAATGTTTTTCAGTAGGCAGTATTCTAGGTACTCATACAAATAAAACTATTTAGTTATACAAAATATTTTTTAATAGAGAATTTCGTATCAAATCACCAGCAAAACTTACTAATTTGGCACTAAACAAACACTTTAACTTGGTTGAAATTATGTTATATTGTAGCCTCAATGCCAGCCGTGGCCCAACCCGAGGAGCGGGCTCCCGTAGTGTCCGCTCACCAACGGGGCGGAGTACGAATGTGACACAATGGGAGCTGAAGCGATCACACCATGGTCGAGGCCGTACCCGTGTCCGAAGCCGCCGCTGTAGCCGCCGAAGCCATAGCCGTGGCTGATGATCGGCGCGCTGTGGCTTATAATCGGCGCGCTGTGGCTGATAATCGGCGCGCTGTGGCTAATGAGTGGAGCGCTGTGTGAGTAGAGGCCGAGTCCGTGCCCGTAGCCACCGTAACCGCCGTAGCCGAGGCCTAGCAAGCCTCTCTTCTCGTTCTTCTTCTCTTCCGCGCCCGACACCAGGGCCACCACCAGCAGGAGAACGCACAGCTGCAACAACAATACCATTATAAAACTTGACAGTAGTGAGTGAGCGCACAAGAAACTAGGTATTTTGTTGGAAAACCCAAAATATATTTTATATGGTAGATTAAGTAGTTGCAGTAGAGAAAACAAGATATTCGTCTCTAATAATTAACAAAAATGTAAGGTAGCAAGTAATTTTAACATTGAGACGTCCAACACCTGTCTATTCGTGACCATGGATGCTGTAAAGGATACGAAATGTCGGGAATTAAATAATATCAATATACCGTGATAAAATCCGTAAAAAGTAGTTTCATTTCAATGTCTAATATTCGCGTGTTAGAAGTCAGTATAATAAGATTTTTTTTAACAGGTTACATTAACACCACTACTCTAATGTTATGAAGGATAGGCAGAGTTATACTGATCTATCTCCATGCACAGTTGCACACCCTTCTGGTATAACATTAAAACTCAAAGTAAGACATAATTACACTTGCAATCTCATTTCCCATCAGTAATTATTTTTATATTTACACGACAGGGGATACCAGCTACTATGTACCTAGGTCTAGTGCAATGTACGCTGTCTTAAAATTTTATTTTCTGTCACATTCCGGGACCTCATTTTTTCGCTTTATTAAAAAAAATATACAAAACTCTGTCAGGAACTGATTTATTTTGTCCTGTTTATTATTTGATTATGATACAATCAGTGAATTCAGACCGAGAAATTGTCTGGATTTCAAGTCGCAAAACAGAACTGTGAGGATAATTATACAACTAGATTCTAAGGCTTGCTATAGTTTAAATGTCTCAATGGCGATCCTTTCGATTGGGCCGTGTGAAACAATATGGTTGGCACCCAATCGTGTCCGCGCCGCTCTAGTATTAGCATAGCTTCGTGATCGACTGTGAGGCAAGCGCCGCGTCCTGGGTTCAACTCCGTGGCGTCGGCCAGTCCTCTTGAGGAGTTACTAGTTAATTATAGTTTGTCACTTAGTTAAATGCTTTTGAACATATAAATCTTTGTGAAAGGATGATTCAACATCAGGCAGGAGTTTTTTAGTAACTACATTAATAATAATAATTTTTAGTTTATTTTTTACTGTTGATTGCTTTTGTTACTAGTTTTTTTTTTTGGTTTTAAGTATAAGAGCAAGCAATTCAAGTAAATGCCTTCTCCTTAGGGCTCTGGTTCACTCATACATTGACTGAAGATAATAAAACTGTTTGAAGCTAGTCTAACATATGAGGGTGGTAGCGCATAGCTAAGCATAGTAGGTACCTACATACAATAAATGCTTTTAAATTGCAATTTTACCAAAACCCATCACTATTAAACAAGGTTTGATGAGGGTCTATAGGTATATACTTAGTAATCTTTTTATATCAGTAAAGTCTGCTTAGTCTTCAAAATTTTTTGGGTGAGCTTTGGTGGCATGGATTAGCGCAATTATATGAAGTTTAGTTCGTTATGATATAAAAATATTGTTGATATAACATAACATACCAGCACGCCTGTGTTTCCCAAAGGGTTAGGCAGAGGTGTAGTTACTAATGTACAACCCACAGTTCGCCGGTTTGTTTAGGTTGACATAATGATATCAAGAAATTATATTTCACTTTAATATAAAACAGGGTGTCATGTCATATTAAAACAATAATAATTAGATTATTTCTAAAAGTACGAATTTAAGTAGTTTTTTTTTACACAAACTTGTAATTTAATGTGTAAATGAGTTTAATCACAAAATAAAAGGAATTAGTACAAATATGTGTAACTTACAGCAGCCTTCATGTTATCAATGTGTTGGTTGGACAAGCACTGGTCCTTGCGCCGGCGCCGCGCACCTTATAACTCCTGGCCACCCGCGTACCAACATTTTAAGTGTAATGCTAGTACTTTATGTAGCCCTACAAAGCCCCCGTACCAAGTTAACGTATTTCTAGAACGACTTAAGGCTAAGTCGATCGAGCAGTGCCCCAGATTAAATTGAAAAAAATGTTTAGTTTATCACAAATTGGATTTATAAAAATAGTGGTTGCGGCAATGACTCGGTATACAGTCTCTACGTGATGTTTATTTTAGGTACTTGTGCTATAAAGTGCATGTGCTGTGCAGTGTTTGTGCTCAAAAGAAGAAGTAATTCACGATTGATTCTTTTATATTATTCTAACACCTTTTAACATTGTGGAGTGCAATAAACGAATTGAGTATTGAGTATAAGGTCTCAAACCTTACTTCTTTCATTTTTTAGTCTTGATAGGCTTACGTTTCATCGCCAGTTTACGACACTGCGACCTAAGATGGAGCGCGCTTGCTTAGAAGACTTCACTCGTGATTTAAAGACACCCAGATTATATCTATCTGGGAAGCGCATTCCACATTTCGGCGGTATGCGTGATAAATGTGGACTTAAAGCGTTTTGTTCGGATTTTCGGAATATCCACCATGAATCGATGTCGTTTTTTTGGGCTTCTGATCGTCCTAGAAATGGCAGGGGAAATAAGATTCTTTAATTCATTTTCTTCTAGTTCAAAGGGCTCAAGTATTTCTTGGTCAGTGTCGAAATATAAAATGGCCGTAATTTTTATTGCGTTCACTTAAAAGCCTAATTTGTTGCAGTTCAAAGGGCCCGTATAAGATTTCAATTTGATACCTCTACCAAACCTCTACAGATTCCTGGAAGAGACACGATCTGTTCCTTTATGGGTCCCTTGTTTCTTATTAAGTACGGAACTTAAAGATGGAAGCACGTTCTATTTGTAGTCTATTTTTTTAAAACATATTACACATATAGTTAATACCATCACGCATTGGCTCATTGTTGGTCTGACATGCGACAGATATGTGCAGCCCAGTTCTATTCCAGTGTGGCAGCTTTCCGAGTGACCTCTGTTATTTTTGTCTTAGAACGGATGGCTGTATTCCTAACCCGGTCAATAAGTTTTATACGCAGAGTACTCCGTTCCATTGCTGTCTGACAAACCTCGAGCGTGGACCTCAACTCTTCTCTCTTCATACTCAGGCTCAAAAATATTGTCTATGCTCTTATTGACTAAATTAGTGTAGGCATAGTTTCATCAACAATTCAAATACAAGAAAGGTTACATCAAAAACAGTAATTCTTGTTAATTACATTATCGCAGATTGCGTTATAATAGTTTCATGTGGGTTGACGTGAGCAAGCAAGTGAAGCCGAGCTTGCCGAGGTCAGCCCTAATTTTGGTAGTTAGTACTTGTGGGGATAACGATTCAATGCTTCTGAACAATCGAAAATTCTGAAACTTTCTGTCGTCAATTTCATACAAAATTTGTTGCTTATTATTTTGCAAGTTCAGTTCTGACATGTCCATCCCAAGGTTGCCTGGAAGAAATTGCTGCTAGCGATAAGGCCACCCATTGTATGTTTTTTTGTTTTTCTTTTCCTGTCCTTGTTATCATTTTGGTGTACAATAAAGTATACAATAAATAATAAATAAATCGAGAACTGCCTCGGCGTGCTTCTTGGCTAGGAGAAGTTATTCTTGCTACTAAAATATGGCAGTTTTCAAAGACCCCAAATAGAAAAGGGATGTTAAAATATATGTCAACACTATTCCGTCATTCTATCGATATACGGTTAACACTCTTATCTACTAACGTATATTAGGTACGGAGAAAATCGTTAATTAAAATATATGGCTTTAATTACTTTTTAAGCTGTTTACGCGCGTTTTTCCAAGTAGTTTTGCCCATAATTCACTGGAATGAGCAATTGATCTGCATAAAACTTTTTGCACTCGTTGACTTCCGTCGCAGCGTTGGTTGTTGAGTAACTAACTAACAGGTTGTCATACATAAGTACGTACTCTCTGTCTCCGCTTTTTTACTATATTTAAGAAGAAAAAAAATAATCATGACATCAGCACGCCTATAGTCCCCGAAAGATTAGGCAGAGGCGTACTAATGTAGACCCACAGTTCGCCGGTATGTTCTAGGTCCCGTAAAAGGGGGCGAGCTTATTGCCATTAACCGGGCACAAATTCCAAACTCCGAGCTGCTACTGGGAATTTTATAGAAAACTCAATACTACTTTGCTCGACCTGGGAATCGAACCCAAGACCTCTAGCGTAGCAGTGGCGCTCAAGAACACTAGACGAATGAGGCAGTTCCTTGTAATATAGAAGATAATATAATCGTGCAGATTTTTAAATTCCCATATGCCCGAGCCCCAGCCTACTCCGAGGTACATACAAATACAGACGCTGGAGGGAGTTACAGACTCTTTGGTTGTGCGCTTCCTGATTGATATGTGGAATATCAACCAGGCAGGGATGATATCCTGCGGTGCGACTGGAGCTCCGATTAAAATATAATAAGTCAATAAATCATATTATCATCAGTCATTCACTTATTTTAGTAAAATTTAATTCACTCACTCGCTCTTTGCATCCATAGCTAAAGTTATTTAAGTTGGATTAAATCATAATTCACAAAAACTTTACTTCGATTAACCTTTCAAACGTTCACAATGGTTGTTATACACACAGTTAAGCTCAGGCCACAATAACTAGATAGCTCTAAATAAGGTAAGGAATAGAAACGCGCCTAATATCTAGAAATGTTTCTGACACTGAAGGATAGTATTTTTTTTTAATTAGCCCTTGATATCCCCCTGCTGGGCAAAGGCCTCTCCCAAGTCTTTTTAGGTAGGTAAAAAAAGCAGTAGCAGTACTAGCAGTACTAGTTAGTAATTTCAACATTAATAATACCTACATCCAACACTTCAGTCTCCCCGTGACTGTGGATGCTGTAAAGGATCCGAGACGCTGTGAATGAAATAATACATATCAATATAACGCGATACAATTCGTAAAAAATACAGTTTTACTTCAACATCTCTTCATCTTTTCCATAATACGATCCTAAGATCCTTGCAATACCAATACACCTGTATTCACCGAAGGGTAAGGCAGAGGCGTACTAATGTACACCCACAGTTCACCGGTATGTTTAGGTCCCATGTAATAGGGGGCGAGCCTATTGCCATTACCCGGGCTCACATTCCAAACTCCGAGCTCATACTGAGAATTTCAAAGAAAAACTCAATAACACTTTGCTCGACCTGGGAATCGAAACCAGGACCTCTAGCGTAGCAGTCGCGCTCAGGACCACTAGACTAATGAGGCCTTGTAATATAGTAGATAATCGTGCATATTTTTAAGTCCCCATGTGCCCGAGCCCCAGCCTACTCCGTGGTATAGGTTTTGCTGATCCCACAATAGGGCACAATGAATCATTCGTGCGACCACTACATTGTCCCAGCGAGCACTTATTGATTGGCCAACCTTACTATTGATACGCACGGAATGAAACTGACTAGCTATTCTATTGTTAATACTACGTTGTCTAGGTTTTGTAGTGCTTTTGTATGATTGGCAAATAGGGCGATGGTTTGGGCAGTGGGTATGCCGCGACTTGTGACCTGGTATTTTCTAGTAATATCGAGGCGGTGCGGACCACTTTCAAGAGCTTTGTAATGTCTTCTTGGAGGCGCAGGTTTTGTCACATTATTTTCCTTTACGGAGGCCCATGAAACCAATGTAAAAACTGTGAGTAATAGGTACTTAACCATTTTATTGTTATCTGTCTGCTATCAAGCTCAATCGGCCTATCGCGGTGGCTTAGAGGTCATAGCGTCTGGCGTACCTAGCCAGAAGACGCAGGTTCGAATCCTGCCTGCGAGTCGAATTTTTCCTTCACTAAAATAACTAAAATAACGGCCTATTGTGTTTCAATTTTTTTAAGTATTTCTCAAAATATCTAGGTAGTTAATATTCTGGCTTTTAATACTAGATTTTAGCTAAGTAGTTGTCAAACTATAGGTCAGGTTCAATTCGTATCAGGCTTAATTGTTTGTAAATTATGTTTGTGAATGTGATATTCAGACTCGAAAAAACTTTTTATTTACTGAGATAGATCAAACAGGAGTTAAGGTTTTTACGAAAAAAAGAATGGCTATAAATGAGGAGACGCGCCTGCCCATATTTTACTGCAATCTGTTGTCACCAGACGACTCGGTTACCGTTTCATTTAGTTTTCCACTGCTATGTAATATTGGCTGGATTTTTATTCATACAGACTAAAAATCTTTTCTCGGTTTTCGTGGAAACTGCGAACTGAAGGATGTTTATTAATTAATAACCTATCATATACGGTGCGCGAGCGCTGACTGCCGCTGGTGTTGTAAAACGCCGCCCTCGTAAATGGCTCTCTATATCTGGATCTAGGCAGACATTGAGCCTATGTTATTTGTAAGTGCTTTACGCCTTATTAAGACTAAGTTATTTGCTTGTGTATCAGGTGAATACCTGAGTTGCGTAGTTTGTGCAGAGATCAAAGTTACCTACTTATTAATAGGAGGTAAAAGTCCAGCTGATGAGTTATCTATCGATATATTGATAGCTGGATGGGCGCAGTAAAAACAGCAGCGCTACGGACACACACTACGGTCACAGGTTCGATACCCGGACAGGTACGTAGTAGTTCCAGGTTTGGGTAGGTATATTGTGTATCTACATGAGAATTTTTATGTAATCCCTTCTAATTCTTGCAACTGGAAAAATAACTTTTTAAATTTCTCACTCGTTTAAACGGTAGAGGAAAAGCAACGGGCGTGTGATCACCAACCTGCCCCCGACCGGACCGATGGTGTTATAGAGTGGCGTGGTGGATTAAAGCGTAAACGCCCTTCATTCCATAGGGAGCCAAAATTGAAATATAACATACAATGTTGCAATGACAAGTTACCATATAAGATACGCTGGGCGGCCGGCTGGTATAATCGCATAATAAACAGTGTTTTTCCACTTGCCAATGTCTATGACTAATACTTCCAAATCACTCTGTTGCGCCCGCGCCGCCTCAGCCTTGTATTTAATAACACATGCTAGATATGTCACCGCCGTGTCATTCCTTTCTAATGCGTATCCTGGCAGGATATTATGCAGTACGCTCGCACCGGCCAGTTCCGTTTACCTGAGATCATTAACAACTGTCCCATAAGGGTGAGATTTAATTTTCTGTCTGCATTTTGGTGAAAAAGCGATGGCCAAAATATTCTGAAGAAATTGGCAAAGAAATCGCAGCCTCTACGTTCTAGGGTACGCAGTCCCTTAGAAAAGACTGAGAAGAGGAAAGCTAACACAAGTTACACAAGTAGTTATGTCTACATGTCAATAATAGAGTATTATTTATGAAAATATCAGCTGATCTGTTACTCTTTTCTATTAAAAAAAGTTTTTTTTTATATTGATCTACGTAATAAACACACTCATTTGATCGTATGCGCATCATAGGAACAGTGATTCGTGAAGGCTCTATGATGCGCGAGAGGACTCTAGTGGGCCTTACTCCATACAAACATATTCCGCTGTTTTCTTCGTGAATGGCTCTAGAGTAGTCTAGAGCAATGATTTTTTTCCAAAAAATCTAGGGCGTGCTATTACGTGCCCCTATTAATTCATTTTTTAAAGTTTATTTTTAAAATAATTGTAATAATCCAAAATTCGAAAAACAGGCCCGTTATTACTGCCATGTTCAGACGATTATCAGACAAATTTTGTAAGTTTTTAACAAAAAAGAAAATAATAGAAGCACTTTTCCTCTAAATTTTTTTTATTGGTCCAGTTTTGTTCGAGAAAACAGCGGAATATGAAACGGCAACGTTTAGTCAAGATTTTTGGAATTGGAGAACACGCAGTCACTCATTTCACTCGTAGCCAGCTGTTTTGTCGTGAGAATGGTGTGCTCACGACTTAAATCGGGTTACAGTGCATGTATAGTCTGTGTCAACACACACAATAACTCACTAGGTTACGTTTAGTGATATATGTCTTATTGTCTCGAAGTTTATGTATGTAATTTGATCGGGGCCATGCAGTTTTCATGCTGATCAAGGATTTTTTTTTTTTTTTTTTTGACTATTTCGTGTGCTTCAGTTGATATAGGCAAAAAGATGAAATGACAAGCACAAGTAAATATTACTTAAATGATATTTATTTCTGTAAATAGATCTTTTTTTAAATTCGATGGCGCGGGCGCCGGCATTTCCTAACTGAAAACATCTGAGAAGAAACACCGAAACAAACTCAGAGAATCGTGGTCTCTTTTAAAGTCCAGAGATAGTAGTAGCAATATGTGAGTGTTACAATGCAGGGTATTGTCTGAGACGGCCTTTTGAAGAAAGAGCCATAGCGGCTTTGAGTAGACCAGTCCCAGCTGACGACACGCATGCATCAGTCATTGTGCTTAGCTCGATCACAATCTCAAGCTCAAGCTGTCATAAGAATAAAAATAAATCTTTTGCCATCTTTTTTAGTCAACAGTTTTGACAAATAATAACCAATTTAATAACTAAACTCACAAGTAAGCTTGTTCATATATGCAAATAAGTATTTACTTAAAGTGCTTTTAACTGCAGCTAGCTATTGAGCGTGTGCAGGTGCGGCGCGGGCGCAGGCCGCGTGGCGGCTACAGTACGTTGGAGTATAAACATAATTATGATAGCCACCAAACACACGTGCGCCCCACATTAACAGCTAACTACCACATGTCCGTATTGCCCAATAGTTAGGTCACTCCTTCGCTACGTATATCCTACTTAGATTTATCTTTGATGTTGAACTTTACTGGTATTTTATGTATATGTGACTAACGTGAACTAGTTTTAGGCATAATCTTTATAGTCACAGGAGACGTCATAAGGTTCATTTCCTCCCTTAGGATGTATACCTTCTTGCCTTATATCAACATCCTTTCAGCTGCTTACTTAGGTGTGAAAAGGTAACAGACAATCACACAAGAATAAGTGTATTATCTCAAAGTATGTAAGTACTTGTTTTAGTCTTATGTTACTGTGTTACGTACCCTTTTGTCCGTAAATATTCTATTATTATTTTGTCACTAAAATGTGTTGTATTCCTTTTATATCTTGGTCATGATGGAAAAGGACCGATTTGTTGAATTTGTCACCTAAATCAACTTCCTTTATGATCAAACTAAAATTCAAGAACGCTTCAAAAATATTTTTATTTACTAAAATATAAATAAATAAATCTTTCTTATAACTATGTTAATAACTAGAACTATTTAATGTTATTAGGCAATACATGAACGTAAACTTTATCTACAAATGATACATACAGGGCGAGACATAAGACACACAATCTAACGATGGATCGCAACCAGATCTCACGTAGATCTCATCTTAATTACTGTACCTACTTGTAATAATATTTTTGTCTTGTGTTTCTAGTACTTACATAAGTTACGCATTTTGTTGGTTGAGTTTGCAAATGATTAGCAATAAAAGTGTTTCGACTAACTATTCCGACTTGACTCGATTATGACATTACGATTTATTGGTTTCAAATGTAAGCAAATTCGACTGAATAGTTTTCTGATAATTCGTGATGTGGTGATGTAATACCTATGTCTGCCAGCAGTTCACACACAGCTCTCATTCACTCGTCGAGGTAACTGATAAATGCTGAACATTGGTCCATATACGGTAGACCGAACTACCGGAAATGTTCGAGCGGCCTTTCCAGAGGCGGCTGCAGCATCAGAGGGATGTGGTTGTGGTACTGAGGCTCCTCCTCACCTTCAGCACTGCTCCGACCCTCAGCCCCCTGGGGCACACCATACTCCGCCGCTGGCTGCTGCTGGTTAAAGTCCTGCCCAAAATTCTGTTGGTTAAAATCTTGCCCAAAATTCTGTCCCTGTTGACTATAATCATGGCCTTGCTGACCGAAATTTTGTCCCTGTTGACTATAATCATGGTCTTGATGACCGAAATTCTGTCCATGTTGACTGAAATCCTGGCCTGCCTGACCAAAGTTCTGCCCTTGCGAGAAGTCCTGTGCACCGTGACCAAAGTTTTGGCCCAGTTGAGGCGTTCCGTACTCCTGCCCCAGTTGATGGTGTTGCTGGTTGTTTATGTGTTGCTCGTACTGCGCCTGCTCGAGTTGCTGCTGTATATGATGCTGCAGCTGGTTCTGAAAGTCGTGGTACTGTTGGTCTCCGGTATGTTGCTCATACACCTGCGTGCCATGTTCCTGAGTGAATTGGTGATGGCCATCTTGCCCAAATTGTCCATCTTGACCAAAGTGAGCACCCTGAGTGAATTGCCCGTCTTGGACAAATTGGTTTCCCGGTTGAGCTGTGCCCACGTCATGGGGTTGTGTTTGTACAGGATGCCATCCGTCTTGCTCGAGTGTTGGCTGAGTAGGCTGCAGGTGCACATTTGGTTGAGTGGGAAAAATGCCAGGCTGAGCGGAGTGCAAATGAACTTCCGGCTGACCTGGATGCAGATGAACCTCAGATTGACCCGGATGCAAATGAATTTCTGGCTGACCTTGATGTAAATGGACATCCTGCTGACCTTGATGTAAATGGACATCCTGCTGACTCTGATGTAAATGAACATCCGGCTGAGCGGAGTGCAGATGGACTTCTTGTTGACCCGGGTGCAAGTGTACTTCAGGTTGCAAGTGAAAACCCGGTTGCGTTGGTTGCAAGTGAAGTGTCGGCTGAGTGGGCTGTAGATGAACGGCGTGTTGTGGAATATCCCCATGAGCGTGTAGGAATGTAGGCTCTACGTGGGCACCTGGTTGCTCGATCACGATGCCGTCTTGAGCTGCTTGCGGAATTAAATGTAAGTGGGGTGCTTGAGGACGCTCGTACAGGACTTGGCTGACAGCCGGGGCAGGCTGCGCCAACGGATACACAGGACTTTGGAAATTAAGCAATGGGTATCTGGGGTATGTTGCAAAGTAAGAAGTTTGAACTGCGTTACCAGGTCGAAGAACATACGGAAACTGATTAGCATATGGTAGGAGCGGAGTAAAAGGAGGAGCAAGCGGTGCAGGTGCAGCAGGGACTGCAGCAGCTTGTACTACGGGCCTTAGGTGGGCATGCTCCTGGGCAAAGAGGTGGGTATGCGCAAGTGGTCCAGCTGGGAAGACAGGTGCGGGCGCGGGTATGGGTTCTTGTTGCAGAACCAACGGAGGAGGTGGGGCCGGCACGGGATGAGCTACAGCTGCCGTGGGCTGTGCCAGTGGTACCACGGGAGTAGCAGGAACTGGTACAGGAGCTGGTACCACAGGAATCACTGGTTTTGGATCAACGTGGTGATGATGGTGGTGAAAATGGTGATCTGGTTTTGGAAATAACACTGTTTTTGTATGATGAGGAAATTTGAGACCATAATGAGGATGGGGCACTGGGACTTTATGTCCTACTGGCACAGGGTAACGTGATGTTAGCGGATGAGCGAGAGGGACCTTCACAGCGGTTACTGCAGCTGTAGGCGGGTATGACACTACGAGAGGTTTCACGACAGAATGCGTTACAACTGGGATGTCGTATCCAAGCTTGTAGGGTGGCACAGAGGACAGCACTCCTCGTTTGTGGTGCTTGCCTCGCGCAAGCCGACCTATCAGCTTCGTCTTGGCTGCTTTCAGGTGAGCGACATCTCCCGCCGACAACCACACGCACGCGCACAACACCAACGCGATCTGAAATACACCACGCACCATTTTAATTATGATTCTCACTAAAACACTATCACTGTCACTGTCACAAGATTTCACATTTATTCCAGGGCTTCAGTACTTACGATTGTAAGTCTCATGTCGATACGGTCGCCCGGTCAGCGCGACTACCACTCAGAAACCGATTGTCATCAGAGTCTTCCACCCATACTTATAACTTAAAACATTTCAAATTAGTATGTAGCATGCGTGCAAGTTTCACTAGGCAGCCGGACGTGCCAGCTGCGAACTTCGTCCTTACGCGATTATGCTTTCGACCGTTCCTAAACGAATGCAGCTAAATTCTTCTTCCGATTATGCGTTATACAAAATTCAATTCTATAGCTCACTTGCAGAGTGGAAATTGGTGTTACATTGATATGTTTTAGGCATCACGTAGGTGGCTGCCGTCATTCCTGTGTAACAAGTGTGCGTTCGCGCATACCAATTGATCAAGAAACGTAATCGAGAGAAAATTGTACCAGCCGGTGCAGGGATGGATTCGATTTTATATTCGTACATTTTAATACTTAGGTATACTTATCAAAAAATAAAATTAGCAACTGTAACATGGTCTCAGGTCAAAGACAAAGTTACAATTAGACTTTATTAAAAGTAGTTGTTTGTAAGTAGATGTTTTAGGTTATAGCAGTCATCCGTTTGCCGGCTCACAATCTATACTAATATATAAAGCTCAAGAGTTTGTTTGTTTGTTTGTTTGTTTGTTTGTTTGTTTGTTTGTTTGTTTGTTTGTTTGTTTGTTTGTTTGTTTGCTTGAACGCGCTAATCTTAGGAACTACTGGTTCGATTTGAAAAATTCTTTCAGTGATATATAGCTCATTTATCGAGGAAGGCTATAGGCTATATATCATCACGCTAAGACCAATAGGAGCGGAGCACCAATGAAAAATGTTTCAAAATCGGGGTTTTTTTTCCTTTTGAGAGCTTCCGATGCGTGCGCTGCGTAAACGGTTAAAGTTTCGCAAAAATCATATATGACAGAATTGTTCCTCTTTAAAAGTTCTAAAAAAAAGTCCGCGACAGCATATGTCTATCTTTTAAGGTTGGCTCACTATAACCTTTTTTATGCTAACTTTGTTCTAAAATTCCAAATGCATTATTTGCGAAGGTGTTTTTATAAACATGATATTAATCCTTATCCAAATAAATACGTTATTCATCAGAAGTATTTCATTTAAAACAAAAGTGCCCTTTACATCATTGGATTTCAATGAATATCTTAGGAGATATCGCAGTTTTAAAATAACATCGCAGCAAAATAATGATCAAGTACCGCGCGCGCATTTATGATGTGCAAGGCAGTCATGAGGGGGAAGGGCGGTGAGCCCAGTTAGCTCAGCGAGTTAATTTTCTTTAGGGTATTGTTTCTGATTTTTTAGTACCTATTTTAAGCTAATTCTTTTACCGTGGGTAGGCGATATCTTATCGTATAATCTATACTTAATATATAAAGCTGAAGAGTTTGTTTGTTTGTTTGCTTGAACGCGCTAATCTCAGGCACTACTGGCTAGTTAGTTACACTATTTATAACTGAAGAACGGCTGAACCGACTTGGATGAAAATTGGTGGAAATTGGAGCTTAGAACTAGGAGACGGACATAGGATACTTTTTATCCCGTTCCCGTGGGATGTGATGACAGACCGAATTCCACGTGGGCGAAGCCGCGGGCAGAAGCTAGTTGTTTATAAATACTTCTTCACAGATCAATTTCTATAGCCACAATACTTAGCTCATTGCGAAATTCAACGTGACAGGTTAAATTAAAAGAGGGCTCGAATAAAAGATAAATTATTTGTTGACCACCTTACTTATTTTATAGATTTTTCTGAAAGGTCGTTACCAGCGCCTTCGACTCTTGCATATTACTGCGTTAAGTAAACTAGCGAATAAATTCAATAGTAATAGAACATTTCCATGTGGGTAGTACTATACTTGAAGCGGCGGTAGCCTAATGGCTGGGGCGTTGGACTTGCGATCATATGATTTCCGGTTCGAAACCCACCCATTGCACTACCACTCGTAACACAAGCATTAGCTTAGCACGAGGGGTGAACCTGGCCCGTTTGCGGTTACAGATGCAGTGGCTCCCGTAGACAGATATGTACTAAGTTAGCATTACGGCAATAGTATGCGCTCAATATTAAAATTATATTTCGGTGAAAACCGTTACCAACTCCGTCCCTGGTTGGCAAGGATATCGATATGCGGGCACACGCCCAGCGGTTACCAAATGTACAGCGATCACTTTCCTTGGCTCTCACCTGCGTGCGCGCAGATCACTCGCCATCGCCGCCCATACGCGACATACACGATTGCGTAACTGACTTTATAGTAACACATAAAATATACAAATAGTTGCAGAAGGCCAAATAGGGCTAACTAATACCTGAGCCGATATTGTAATAGGTACTTGAACTATCGTAAGGAAACCAGGACATAATAGTCTAAAATTGCAATGAGTTGATAATAATCCATATGAAACGTACTGTGCCGGTTGTGAGACAGTTTCTGTCTGATAATCAAAACTATTGACCCTGCTTATTATTTATTTCGGAAAAGTGGTGTCTATAAACCTTCTGATGTTTAAGCTATTAGAGACAGAATTCCTACTCCTGCACAATAATAACGATTTCAAACACGTAGTTAGGGCGGTTTTACCTACACTGCTGTTCAGAATAAATCTCAAATGGAATTGTATGTCTTGTTAGGTAATAAGCATCAGTATCATTTCTTGTACTGCAAATTGGGTTAAACGGACCACATTGGGCAATTTGCCAGTTTACCTTGATGACGTGTGAAGCATTCTCGCATCAGGCCAGGCAGCGTAGTGTACCTATCTGTCCTAAAGCTGGGTACGGGCACCCAGGTCTATGACAGTTAATGGGTTGATGAAGATAAAAATAAATAAGGTCACGTGCAAACCTACAAATACCTAAGTGTGAAACAGTTTCATTAATTTATTTATTTTATTTTTATTTATTTATTTATATAATTACGTTTGATTGGTTTTTAAATTGAGTATTATTTCAGTATGACTTTTGTTTTATAACTTAGGTACATTGTATGACTTTTATCTATTCAGCAGGACTTTTTTTTATTTCGTAGGTACAGAACAATTATGTAGGTCGAAAGTTTGGCTGGAGAAAGCTATCAATAAAAAATGTAATTTCTGGCGAGTGCTAGAACCGAATTAAGTATTTACTATTTTGACGAGATTTTACTCTTAATTTTAAAAGTCCGCTGATCGTTAACCCACTGTGTATATTTTTATTTAAAGGTTCATGGTAAGCGATACTATTAAATTGACAGCTGATTTACAATTTATTGCTGTTGTCATTTTTAAAGTGCTATTATATATATCTCTTAAAAATGCGTGGAAAGGTGTGAACATTTGAAAGAACATTTGACTTTTGACTTTGATAGCAAAGAATAAAAAAAAAAACGATTTGACATGACCTCAGATGACCGTTGATTGAATTATGACAGTGACAGTTGGCAACTGACAGAATCACAGAACATTCCGAAATAGACAGTCAGTTGATGCTTATCTTTTGTCTTTTGCTTACACCTGTGTATAAATATATTTTTGTTTCTTTTATTACAAATGTCAGTCAGTACTGATAAGATAGAGTTTGTTCCATTTACACTTTGACACCAAATAGAAGGACATTATTTATTTACGTATTTACTAACATTAAATTTCAATTTTGTAGTAGGTACTAAGTAAGTTTAGTAACATAATACATCCAATACTTATCGGCACTATGGATAAGATCAGTGACGTGACCACTTGCAGGATATGTTTTAAAAAAGAAGATACGTTATACTCATTATTTTGTAAACGTAAAGGCCTTTCTCCGTGCGAGGAATTGAACAAAATAGGTGTGAAAACTGATGTCAATGATGCAGGACCTACCTGTATCTGCTGTGACTGTCTCACAGAGTTAGAAACAACAGTAAATTTCCTAAAAAAATGTCAAAAATCAAACCAAGTCATTGCAGAACATTTTTCTAAAGGTCTCGAATTTACGGAAGAACCTGAGAGTTTTAAAAACATTACGAAGGTAAAATTAAACAATGATGCATTATACTTCGAAAATAGAGTAGTGCAGAGCGTACAAGATGAGAATGTGGACTCAAATAGTGGAGATGTGAAGATTAGTGAGGCTTTATCGTGGGAAGATGCGCGTTGTGAGGAGTGTGGATCTCGGAGGCGCTGCCGGCACTGGTCCCCACCTTCCACTCACACATGTCCTCAGTGCAACAAAGTGTTTACTAGGAAATTCAACTTTAAATTACATTTGTGAGTATTGGAGTATTTTTCCATTTCAAATTTCCGAGGTAGTTTTAATACATACCTACCAAGAAATGTGTAATTTCACCACAACATAAAAAACCTATTCTTACATAAATATACATTAGACAGAAGCATACTAATGTTACCAGTTCGCCAGTATGTTTAGATCCCATTATTAGGGAGCGACCCTATGCCAGTAACCAGACAAAACCTGAGCTGCTACTGAGAATCTAATAGAGAAATTGAATACCTAACTAATCTAATCAAACCCAGGACTTCTTGCATAGCAGTCACGCTCAGGACCATTAGGCTAACAAGGCAGGTACATACAGTACAAAAATATAAATACCAAATTAAATAAAACAAATGAATTAAGCTAAACTGATATCATATTCATAAAACATAACTGTTTGTTATTCTATGCAAGTTATAGAAATGTGCTACTCATATAGAATTATTAACTTAACTCTGTCTGGTCTTGACATTGTAACTGTTGATATGTTGTTTTGATAACCTTGAATGGTACAATGTTTGAAACTATTGCTTTAAGGGTACAAGCATAGCTTATGATGTAAAAGCTATTGGATTATGTTGTTTTGTACATGATATTCAGGGCTCCAAGCTATCCAAATTATTATATTGCAAATAATTTGTACTGTGTGTTGACCAACACTGAACAGGGCATCAAGAAATGTGTGAGTCAACAAGTCAATCAATGTGAAAGTGAAATTAAGTATGTACTATGAATGCTAGGACAGTTACAGTCTGCGTGTGTGTTTTTATTAGCTGTGGAACTCCCTACTGGAATCAGAAGTAGGTAAAAATTGCAATAGGGAATCCCATAATTCAGGACCACTCTATCCAAAATTTTATAGCCTTTTTACAAAGGAAAAGTATTTTTTGTATTGCTTTCAAACTGGCTGTTGCCTGCGGTGTCATTTAGAACCCAAAATTATTTACTTACTATAACCTGGTTTCTAGTTGGCATTAAAGATGAAACATACACCAGATTTTGAATTAGACCTCCAGCAATACAATTATGAAAACCGTCTCCAATGTCATACAGCAACTTTTGCGAAATATGTGTATTAATTAACATACAGACAGACAAGCAAACAAATTTGTTAAAGCTGATTGTTGTGGCTTTTTGTGCTCTTATAATGATTATTATAATATTTTTTTCTTAAATATCTCATATGTACCTACATAATATATATTGGCCAGTGTTGATTTAAATTTAATTAGTGTGATTTTATACAATTCCCATCACATGTTCTGGAGAGACTTGCGCCCAAGATGTTGCGCCAAGTATCTAAACTGATAATTATCTGCAAGTATAAGGGTGTGCCTACCACCAGCCACATTCAGCTATGACAAACATTTTTGTGCTTATTTTATTGATATTTTTGTTGATCGGCTTTATGTATGGTAGACTTTTCTACGGCCATAAGTATTTCATAGTAAATTAGCCTACTGTTACTGGTAGTCAGAAGCTCTAAAAGCTTGAGGGGATGGTTTTGTTTTCCGTAACAGAAAGCGGCACAGCAGGCAGAGCGAGTGGTGGTGCGCGCGCTGCGGGGCGTGGTGCGCGTCGCGCGGGCAGGCGGCGCGCCACTGCGGGCCGCGCGCGCGCCGCGCCTGCCCCGTGCCCGGCTGCGGCCGCTCCTACACCACCACCACCAACCTCAACACGCACATCAGGGGACATAACGGTGCGTATTTCAAAAGTAAATGAAGCTGCTATTTTTGCTCGTTGTATTGATATTATTTACAAGTTTCGGCCCGCGACTTCGTCCGCGTAGCGTGATGATATATAGCCTTTAACCTTCCTCAATAACTGGGCTATCTAACACTGAAAGAATTTTTCAAATCGGACCAGTAGTTCCTGAGATTAGCGCGTTCAAGCAAACAAAGAAATTCTTCAGCTTTATATATTGGTATATAGATTTCCCGACGTTTCGGATCCTTTACAGCATCTATGGTCACGGGTAGACTTAGGTGTTGGACGTCTTATAGTTACAATTACTTACAACTACCTTACACTTTTGCGATCCTTTTCACCCAGAGTGAGCTCACCGTATTCTTCTGTGAACATGGATGCTGTAAAGGATCCGAAATGTCAGGAATTAGATAAAATCAATAACTACAACGTGATAAAATTTGTAAAAAGTAGTTTTATATCAATAAGTTGCAATTATTTTCACATACATTTTTGGTTTTTGTATGAGCCATGTGTAAGTCAGTGTAAGCCATACGTCTGTTGCAGGTGAAAGACCGTTTGAGTGCAATGATTGTGACAAGAAATTCGCTAGCAAGGACACCTTGCAGAACCATGTAAGGATACATACAGGTTGGTACCTTTATTTATAGGAGAGAACACAACTTTTTTTTGTCAGACCATTCACATTTCATTGTAAGAAGAGTTTTAACTCTCTTATGTTGTGACCTTTCAGTTGAAAACTCATGCACTTTACAGGTGCGTTGCCATACATCTGTCCTATATGCGGCAAACGTTTCCGTACGAACAAGTTGTCGGTCCACATGAGCGGGCACGTGGGCGCGCGGCACGCATGCGCCGCGGCGGGCTGCGGCCGGCGCTTCGCGTCGCGCCCGGCGCTGCAGAGACATGCGCGCATGCATGTGCAGGACCCGCGTGCACATGCGCAGGACCCGCGTGCACATGCGCAGGGCCCGCATGCGCAGGCCTCGCTCCACGCATGCGTGCTGTGCACGGCGCGTTACCGACACAAGCAGTCGCTCAATAAGCACGTGAGGAAGCAACACGCCCAGGTCTGTGACACTATCATAATTTTTCAGAGAATTATAATTCTCTTAAATACACTGCACCACGAAAAGGAAAACTACACAAATCTAATCTATTGAAATAAATAAAAACAACTACAACATATAAAAAAAACAATGTTCAAAACTTTTGTCTTTCGGTCTGTCCCAACTAATCGAGACGAGAGAGACGAGACTCACTGGCAGATAGCTGATATAATATGAGTAATTTAGGCAAATTTTATAGTAAGTAAATGGTTTTGCGTCGCTAGTTAAACCGCGGGCAAATACTAGTCATTTATAACACAACTCTGCTTCCAATATCTGGGTAATTGTGGCTGAATATCACTATTCCAAAATCCTAACTGGAGGATTGTATTGTTACAGAAATCAATTGCAATTGAAGTGGAGACTAGCGAAATACCCCAACAAATGGAATGTGATCTCTGAATAAATTCTGTAATACAAAGACAAATTATGTACCTAATAAATTATACCTACATATAGTAAAAAAATTCGTTCGTGGATAATACAGCTACTAATATTTATCACAATGTATTTAACTGTCATTTTAAGAGGAAACCTGTGCCCACGTAAGTGGGCACTGAATAATAATGACGTTGATATTATATATTATGGGATTGCATCGGTAGTTGAATGGTGGTCGGTGGTCAATTACAAGTTATTTATATACGGCGAATGTGCTTTCTTGGGGCAGGGTTATCCAAGACCAGAGGCCTACAGGCGCATACCCCCAGGCCTCATAATAAAGCTTACGGCAGAGCTGTTTGAAGAACTGGGAAAGGATGAGAAATAGTATATCTAGGGGAAGAACAAAAGTAAAAGATCCCATTGGGTGTGTACCGCGCCTTGCCGCCTCGGCCCCACACAAGATAAGTCCGTTATTTCTAGTGAAGATGTCGCTGCTATTTAATAAAAAATATATTTTATCTACAGTTCTACACTGACGCAAACCTTAGTATTGTCAGCTTTATAGTCGCAGTCATGTTTTCTGCACTAGTTTGCGGGCCCGATTCACACTCGGAGCAAATGTTTGAGTGATCTGAGTCTATAAGAAACCTATTATATAATGCGTACTTGTAAGGTAAGTAGCCGAAAATATATATTAATAAGGTACCTATGTAACTAATTTAATAACTTGTGGTAAGTTTATTTTTCCAAGGTGTTGTGGTTTAGTGAAACTTGTGTATTTGTCGGAGTGCCGCGGTCAAGGCCGGCGCTGTGGGCCAGTCGCCGATGCTACGTGATAATAAACCTATTTGTCACAGATTATAAACTTATTTTCATTGTGATTGTATTTTATTAGAACTAATGATGAAAGTATTTGGCAATGTGAATGCTGTAAATTATTAGGTAAGGCATTGAGAATGAGAAATAGGTACCTAAATGATAGAATAATGCATATTGCACTGCAAATCATGTCTCGTCGTGCTAAACTCACCTGTCTTATAATTTTATTATGTGACGTTTTGTAAAATAATGGTGGTATGACGTAAATCTGATGTCAATACCTCGGTCGGCACGGACCGGCTGCTGGCTGGCTGCAACGGCAGTTGCAATTCCACAAAAGACTAGCAACTTTGCGAAAATCAATTAGGTCATTGCACCTCTCTCGGAACGGCCTTTTCTAGTCGTTTTCTACTCGACGTGACACCGGGACCTTCACCCAGTTACTGACGGTCCCCGACCCGGCGATTTCACGCCCCAACAGATTCGTCTCGGTCTCAGTAATGAAATCGATTATTTAGAAACAGTTTATTTAGAAACTTATTACAATTCGCTTAAGCTAAATATAAAAATAACAAGACTATCGATATATGCAACGCGTAGGTACATTACAACTAGAACATCACAGGTAGCCGCTCCACTGCGATCACGACATGGGAGCCGTTCTTTCGCAGATCACGTAGAACATTGACTTCTTACATTTAACTCAGTCGCCCGCACACAGAATAATTTTTCTTCACACAGCATTTCGTGTGGAATACTAGAGCGAGCACCCTCCAAACCCCCTTGAATTTCTTTAAATTAGATTCTCGTATGTGTGCGTGTACTCGTGAGGTAATGTACGTAGTCGATTGTTTATCTAATATGTGTAATCTGCGATTATATAATTTCTTCTACAAACGTGACGAGTCACCAGCTCTTCCCAATAAATAATAATTACAATTATGGCGTGTGTTATGCGGCGGGTCACGCCTGGCCTGTCTTCACGTCTTTCCTCTTGACGGTGGCGACCGCCGGCCGAGGGTCGTCCACCTGCACGTTGGTGGCTCGCACGTAATTGTTCTTGTAGCCAGACTCCCGCACGCGCGCATTCGGGCTCAGTTTGTCACTCCGCTCCTGCTCATCAGCTCTATCCTCTTCGCCTGCCCGCTCTTTGTCCTCTGCCGAACGCTCCTTGTCCTCCTCCGAACGCTCCTTCTCGCCCGATCGCTCCTCATCGTCTACTGGTTCGGAGTCTTCCGAATCGTCGCTTTTAACCTCTTCACGAATCCGGTGGCTCGGATCTTCTCGTATCCGTTCATGGTCTTCCAAGAAGTACCCGCTATTGACCGGCTTTTCGTGTCTCGCGACATCCGCGTCCAGCGTCGGTGGCGGTACCGTCAGTTCCATGTAGAACTTTTCCTCTTTAGAGATGGGAACTTTTTTGCCGTAGTAGTCGTATTCGCCAGCGGTGTAGCGTTCGTGATCAACGGCACGGGTCTTGCGGCTCTGCTTGCGGCGTCGCCTGCGCTTGATGGGTCTCTCGGTGCGAGGCGCCAGCGAACTGTTGTCCCCGTCCGTGTCTTGCTCGTATTCATGTTCCCGGCTGCTGAAATCCCTGGGCTCTTCCGTGTCCTCATCTCTATCCGGGTGCTCTGGACGCTCTCGATGCAGTTTTCTCGGTCGTTTTTCGCGGTATATGGGCGGTACTCGCACCGTCACTGTATCTATTTGGTTCGGGTTGTGTTCGGTTGGAGGCAACACGCGCGGCTTAAGAGGCTTCTTTGGATCTTCTGTTGTAGTTGTGACCTCGGAGTCGTCTTCGGCCTCAGGCGCAGGCTGCGGGATTCTGTTAGGACGCGGACGCTCGCGTTGGAGACTCTGATGAGACTCACCGTGGTGGCGGCTATCATCGGCTAGATTCCGATCCCCGAAATGTACGTTTTGGTAATGGTTTGCAGGAAGCCTCTGCGCTTTTTGCTGTATTGGTCTCTGCTGTTGCTTATGTTGCCAGAACTGATCGACAGCATTGCCGAACTGTTGCACAGCAGCCTGGCGGTCGCGGGACTCCTGCACATCCTCGTAGTCATCGTCGTCTAGTTGTTGTTGAGAGTTGTCGTCATCATATGCGAGATAATCCTCTTCGGCATTGGCTTGTTGTGGGTTCAACTGCTTTGCGTCCACTGTGTCCACACGTCGCGCTACTCCGTTTCTGACGACAAATGCGTCGACGTAAACTCGCGGCTTTCGCGGCTCGGTTTGTGGTAATTTGGCCGCACGAGGCTCTATGGGGATCGGTACAAATTGCTCCTGGTTATCGGCTTCAGGTTCTGCCTCTTCAGCAGCTGCGGCCTCAGCAGCGGGCGCTGGTGTAACTGGGGTAATTATGCCTCTGTTAAAATTAAAGTTTAACCTAAGGTTAGAGGTAATCCTTTCAAGATTATCGGCCTGTTTTGGTGGAGGCGGAGAAGGAGCACAGGGTGCTGGTGTGGCCGGGTTGGCTCTAGGCTGTGCACACGGTGGCGGCGGCGGTGGTGGTGGGGGTGGAGTGGTTGATTTTGGTTTGGGCTTGGGTCGTGGCGCAGCTCTTGGTTTAGGGCACGGTGGAACTGCTTTCGGCTGCGGTGGTGGCGGCGGTGGCGGCGGCGGCTTCTGAGCTCTGCAGGGCGGGGGACCAGCCGCGCGGGGCTGTCCACACGGCGCAGTCGCGGCAGCGGGCGCCGGTGCTGGCGGCGGCGCTGGGGCAGCCAACGGTGTGTCTATACCGGGCACTGGTGGTAGCGGCGGTGGTAATGCAGCCTGCGGGGGCTTCCTTGCCACATTATAGCCAAGCACGTCAGCCAGTCCTCTAAACACTATATCGCCGAATGTCCGTTTCTTGCGTACCACTTCCTCGGGGTTGCCGTCAAGTTCGATGATAGTTCCATTGACATCGCGCAGGACGAGCGTGCCGTTTTCATTGTCGACGACGATGGTGTCATTGCTGATGAGTGTGTCGATGGACTCGCTAGCCACTACTTGTGGTGGTTCGTCGGCGGCGACTGCTGCTAGTAGCAGCAGCAGCAGCAGCGGTGGCGCGCGGCGCATGGCGGGAGTGTGAGTGTCGCGCGGGAGGGTCGCGCGCGCGGTTTTGTCGCACCGAGCCTTGCTCAAGCTTCGTCACGCTCCGCTGCAGACGTGTACCGATCTGTATTGGACATCTAATTGATATATTAATGAATCAGAATCAGATGCATGACAGAAAAAATATTGGCACCTATTTTGTTGCAACCTAAAATACCTTTTTTAATTATTTGGTTTGTAACAGACTATTGTATTGGCCTACCTATTTGTTTAATTATTCTAAAATCAATTAGATATAGTATTGCAATGAACTGTAGGTACTGAGAGTAGATAAAGTTATTGCAATTAATTATTTCTCAATGATCGAAACAGCCTTTGACATTTTATTATGTTAAAAATAATATAAAAAGCAATATCTGACCAACATAAGCGCGCAGAATTAACTGGCTGGTCACCAGATCTGTCTTACATTGTTAGAAGTCTTCATGGAATAGGTACCGGAATACAACGGGGCAGATGAAAAAAATCTAAATTTGACCCTTCTGGAATGCACCGCCAACCCATCACATTCCTTGGACGACTCCAATTTCTAACCTTCCGAACTGAGCCTAGCAAGATTGCCTATTAGTAGCAACCCGCTCTTGGGCTAGCCAGGGCAAGTTAGCAATCTTCGTACCCTCTCAAGACAACTGTCTTCCTCAAGTGAGTAGGTAAGTTGTACATGGTTCAGGAAAGTCAAACTTGGTGCGTTTGATTCGAATTCGAGACCTATGACTTCGAAGTCGAGGGTTATATCACGAGGCCATTACTGGCCGAGATACCTAATTACAGAATCTAATTTAAACATTTCGCCATGTCGCACCTTATTTGTGGCTTGTAACACTTGTCCATTGTCCAACTGAGTAAAAGTAACTTACGTCATAAGTAGCTGTACCTACCTACCTATGGCAAAACTAATAGTACCTATCAAAAGGCTAAAATGAAACAAAAAAGTTATTGCGGGCAGCTATGTTAATTATAACTGGGTCAGATATGGTCATTCGTAAAGTAAATACCTATATAGGTAACCTGTAACAGACTAAGCGCAAGACCTTAGGTAAGACCTACAGGAATCAACTACTGAATCGCTTACTGTGGTTTTTAATACCTACCTATGTGTTATTTTTTCCCGAAAGGATAATTACAATACTAATAATAACATAACAACTATATATTAATGACATAATAATAAAATCTATACTTATACCTACTAATATATAAAGCTGAAGAGTTTGTTTGTTTGTTTGCTTGAAAGCGCTAATCTCAGGAACTACTGGTCCGATTTGAAAAATTATTTCAGTGTTAGATAGCCCATTTATTGAGGGAGGCTATAGGCTATAGCCTATAGCCTCCCTCAATAAATGGGCTATCTAAGCGTAGCGTGATGATACATATATATCATCACGCTACGCGGACGAAGTCGCGGGCAGAAGCTAGTATTATTATAATTTCGTTTCTATTTTTATTAATTCTACTTTTGTTTGGCTATTTTGTCTTTCTTTTCCTTTGTGGCTCACATAAGCATGTTATCACTTTTTAAATTGTTATCAACGAGCTCAAAAATTGTTATTTATGTGCGAAAACATATAAATGGTGTATAGATACGTAAGATGTTGTAACTACTTAGATATAAACACTGTCTTTTTTCCAAAATAAAATAATAAAATACCCGAAACTATGTCCCCCTGATGCATCAGTGGCTCGAGTTGTGGAAAACTAAACCCTATTTGCACAAATTGCTATTGCCTGCGTGTGCGCACCGATATGGTAGTCGTGGGTACGAGTGAAGTACAGCCACGAGTTTAGGGTTTAGCTGGTATACCTAAATTCTTGAAAAAAAAAAAAACTTTCGTGACTTAAAATGACTTTAGGGTTTCGTCAGAAGCTAGTTCATTATATTACACGTTGTATACGCTGCAGGTGTTTGAGTGACTTAACCTCTATAGAAACATAATACACTGTCTCCCATAATCATAAAAATTTGAACGTTTATAAACTTTTTATAGTTAACATAACATACCATCACGCCTGTATTCCCCGAAAGGTTAGGCAGAGGCGTACTAATGTACACCCACAGTTCCCCGGTATGTTTAGGTCCCATGTAATAGGGGGCGAGCCTATTGCCATTAACCGGGCACAAATTCCTAACTCCGAGCTGCTACTGGGAATTTCATAGAAAAACCCAATAACACTGCTCGACCTGGGAATCGAAACCAGGACCTCTAGCGTAGCAGTCGCGCTCAGGACCACTTGGCTAATGAGGCAGTTCTTTCAGTAACTTCTTAATAGTTACTTACCTATAACAACAAGACAAACTTACTTAGGCCGCATTTCACCAAGTCCAAGTAGTAAGTATTCCCCGAATACCTTAATTAAGAACGGTAACGGGAACTTACTCGAAGTTGACGATATGTGGCCTAAGACATGTTTTTGAATCTTTTAAGTAAGTTTCGATTTTATGAAGCGATAAGTAGGTAATAAGGGGTATACCTAAACGTAAAAAAATATCAATTTATATAGTAGGTACTTACTAATTAGTTATTCTGTGTCTGGATACTCAAAACGATACTTTAAGGTTTCTATAATATGCGACGTTCGCTGCCTACCCAAATAATGCGCGGCAGCTAGCGAGATTTTGGTGTATACAGAAACCTCTGAAATGTCACGCTTCATGAATCGCCTTGACAATAAACAGGCACTTGTCGTTTAATTCAAAATAACTGAACATTCATAAATTAGATAATTACTTGAAAAGGTAATCGAGACAAAATTGAATAAAATGTAATTTTCAGTTATGACCACATCGATAGTATTTTGTCTTCGTCAGTCTGGTGTTTTGTCATCATGGTCACGTAAACCACTCTAGTTTTGGAGGCTTAAAATGGCCACTTTTGACGCTAGGCTGACCTCAAAATTCACTGGCTTTACTAGAGTTCTGCTTATATGTATGAGGGAAGCATATATGCTAAGTATTCTATGTAGATATGTCTGATTCTTCAAATGAACATTTCATCCCACGTGCGCAGTTATTTTAAATTGAGTGCAATACATAACTTAGCTATTTTGAGTTCCTTATCTAGGTCCATAGAGGTGTAGTGTCTCTTTTTGTATTAGTGCCGCGAGTGGGTCGGGCGTGTTATTTAGCTTTTTAAGAATCAATCTGTGAAATTGAGACGGAAAATACAAAGTACGGACGGCCCCTTTATAATACGGTATCAAGGCTGCTTCATTTCGATTGAATAACCAATTTTTGTAAAAATGTTTCACGACTCAAGATTAAGACATTATTTAATCGGCCTGATAGGCCATCCGTCTGCAGCGGGTTGCATAAATACAGTGCACATAGCGGGGACTGTGACAACACTGGCCATTCGGATAAATTGCAGCTTATTCTATTACAACATCTTTGGGTATTAGCATATACCTAACCAGATACAACTAGATAAGTAAGTAAAGTATACATATATTTATAGTCGACCTAAATCGTTATCCACTAAGAAACTTGAGTTGGTGGATGGATGTCAAATAATACCTATCTTCAAGTTATGTCTTGTGACTATTCCATCACCGTTAGCACAGTGACGAATATAATAAGTACACATAGCTGTGTGTGCAAATTAGGAAAGTTTATCACTAAGAAAATCCTGCAGTTTATAGTTGATTTAGTGGTGAACTATAACTGAACTAGTGGCAATCACAATGGACCGACTACGGTCGCAGACTCGCAGTGATTAACCCGCAAATAAACAATAAAAAAGTCAATCTATACTCTATACTAATATAAAGCTAAGAAAAGAAATAAAGCTGAAGAGTTTGTTTGCTTGAACGCGCTAATCTCAGGAACTACTGGTCCGATTTGAAAAATTCTTTCAGTGTTAGATAGCCCATTTATTGAGGAAGGCTATAGGCTATATATCATCACGCTACGCGGACGAAGTCGCGGGCAGAAGCTAGTTAGATATATTGGTGCAGTCCCACTTCTTTGGAACAGCCTTGATAAAATCCAAGAAAAAAATATTAAGTCACGAGCTACCAGTAGTTGTTGGAGAAATACGGGGTGTATTTGGAGTAGGAGGATCGAAAAAATAAGGTGACCTAGCGGTAGGATAAGTTCTCCAACTACTGGTAGCTCGTGACTATTATTTTTTTCTTTTTGGATTTTGTCAAGGCTTGTTCGATATATCTATACAATATCTATCTATACTTTATACATAAATACAAATAAATAAAATTGTAATATCAGCTGTTTGTAATATCAGCTTTTTACTAAGTAGGTACATTTGGATGTACAGACCTATACACGATACATACATATATACTTACCAAAAAAACATTTATTTAATTTTTGTCCGTCTGTTTGTCTGTTTGTTCCGGCATCTCTGAAATTGCTGCACAGATTTTGACGGAAATTCACTGGCAGAGCCAGTATAGGAGCGCGGGGTCGGTCGCCTACAAACAGGTCTGGATTTGAGAAACATATTTATTTACACTGTGTACAACCGGAAAAGTGCCCGGAAAACATTTAGATGGAAGTAAACCTTGTTTTAATTTAATTGATTATGATTTCTGTGACCTACGCCAGACGCCTCGGTTTTAGCAAGCGGGTCAAGGTGCCACCGACCACAAATTCGCCATAGACAACGAACAAATTAGTAATCGTAAAATCGTTTTAATAAGAAAATGACGAAAATAAAAATATAAAGTTGTAGCAAAGATCTCGTTTGGCGATCGATCAGCTATTACGCCACGGCTGCGCGGGTTCGAGCCCCGTACCTAAGACCTAAAAATAATAAATATATTACCTAGAGGTTGTTTCGGATCTGGGATAATTATTTGTGTATGAGAACATTTATGTTAGTAAGCGCACCAACAATACCTACATTGTTACAATACGCCATAATAAAAGAATTCTGCTGGAAGAGGTTCTTGAACAAATCAGCTTTAGGTACTTTAGGTACCTACTTAAGAAATTAGTCATAGTTTTGTCTTTTGAGTTTATAATTATCACGTTGGTATTTTAAAAAGGATAAGTTGGAGCCGTACTGCTGTAGTTACACCCACACAGAGGAGTGAGGCAGTACCTAATTTATAATTTAAAAAATAAACCACACCAACACCAACCTACCTCCTGTAATACAGAGATCGCTGGTACCTACACATGTTTTAGATCCCATCCCATAAAAAGAGAGATATGTCTTGGTCATAAGCAATAGCAGGCCTTTTCTTATAAACTCCAATCAACTATACTTACCTAATTAAAATTAAAAATAAAATGATTTTATGAACCAGTAGGTATTACCTCACGCTCAGTGGCTTGCAATAAAAAAAAATATTTTCCTCTAATCATTAGACTATTTTGAAGTAGGTAATAAATCTTTTCGATGCGGAGTACAAGTATCAAGTATTACAGGTATATACAAGCGCCTGTAGCATATATTGCTTACAGAGTCTTAAACAAAATTTATTGCTATTAAATTTGACGCAGGCACTGGTCTAAAATAAGCCGTGTTGCAGTTAACTCTGAATTTTCTTGTAGGCGCTTTTTCTACAACAGTCTTTTAGTTAAACGGATCTCAGCGAAGTATTTAGGAAGGGAATCATTAGATTAGCATTGATTTTTAAATGGATCTCTTTTATAAAACAAAATAATGATTGCTTCAAATCTTTATTCAGCTACTTGTTGGAAATAAGTAGGTACCTACTTCATGAAGTATTTATATCCAACAAGTCTGCCACGTGAGTCTCAATGTCAAACAAAAACGAAATTAAACACAAATCCTATTAAACGAGGCGCGGAGTGCGAGTGCCGGATCACTCACCCCTCTTTAATTGACTAATTGGGTTAAATAAAAACTCACAGATATTCTATTCACGTTAATTGCCATTAGATTACAACTCCAAGATTCAACCAATCTCTCTATTAAAATTTCGGGCAGTTCTGCCGAACTTAATAAAAAGATACCTACACTGAATTGTTTAGCACTGATAAATATTATTATATAAGTAAGTAAGTCTTGACGTGGGAGAGCCATGCTTCGGCACGAATGGGCCGGCTCGACCGGAGTGATACCACGGCCTCACAGCAAACCGGCGTGAAACAACGCTTGCGTTGTGTTTCGCCGAGTGAATGAGGTTACCGGAGGCCCAAACTCTTTTAAAAGGCGATAGGCGCACTTGTAACTCCTCTGGTGTTGCGGGTGTCCATGAGCGGCGGTTATCGCTTACCATCAGGTGATCCGTCTGCTCGTTTGCTCCCCTATCCTATAAAAAATAAGTACCTATTTTAAGTTTCGATTGCAGTTCAACTCTGCGTCCGAATATTGGATAGATACAACATCATGTTTTTCTTAATATAAGCTGTACTTAATTAGAGAGAAAGAAGATATCCCTTGCATGATTTTTATGTGTTATTTTTATGAGGTTTCCAACAAAATACCTTAAAACAATCGTTGACAACCATTATATATCATATCAGTATTCAAGACATTTACTCTATCTGGGCTAACATTATCATTGAGTAAACAAATATGAAAATCTATTCGGTGCCTACGATACGGTATACGGTGCAGATATGTGATGATTATCAAAGATACATAATTAATAATGCGTTAGATATAAGTAGGTATATAAGTACTACAGAGATAGATAAGATCTTTGAATGCTGGGCCGCAGCCTGCCATGTTTGTGGCGACCGTCACAAATTCTTCGGCCCCAGCTTCGTAGAGCAAGAGAAGGTAATGTGAATTTTTGTCGGATATCTTACAGTCTGTCCTGGGAGAGACTGTAAGATATCCTCGTAATGTAAGATGTAACGTAATGTAAGACGTCCTCTTTGGAGGACGATCCACATGGGTTTCCCACACCCCTAAAATCTTAATCCCCACACCTACCTGTATTAACAACAGTTGTCTAGATCAACCCATTAGTAGGTTAAAGCAATTAATGTGATATGAAGCTTGAAATAATTCAATTTGTATCAAACACATGCGTGTCTCGTCACGCGCTCGTAATTGGATTTTGGCGTGTACCGTCAGCAGTGAACTGTGGGTACCGTTGGCAAATTAACGATCAACTGTCGATACACGACGTGTTAAAGAAATTAGGCCATACATTTCTCATCCATCGGTATAAGTATCTCTACTATTATAAAATTGTAAAAAAACGGTGTCTGTACATTTAAGATGTTATACTAGCGGGTTAGGGTATATAAACGTCACGAATAAAAAAAATTGATTCTAAATATTCTTGTCTGTTTGTTACGGGTTGGAGCAAAACTACAGAACAGATTTTAATATTTGTTATCACTGTTAAAAAGTATGTATATATCTAGGTACTCCAACTTAAAAACTGGTGATCTTCTCAATTAAATTGAATGAATCCTGAGATACAGCTTGACTTCTCTGATGGATCTCTGGTTTTTCCATTTTTACTCCTAATATAGCTTCATGTGAGCGAAACCGCGGGCAAAAGCTAGTTATTCCTATGTTGTGTGATATGATGATGAGTTTTCGTAATCATGTGCTTTTTAATTGTTAATGCAGGTCAGGGATCGTATACTCACTATGGGGTAAAAATCGCGCAGGTTCTTTGGGTGGAAGTGTTTTGAACGTAATGACAAATTCAAATTCAATTTTCATTCTGAATTAATGATTAAGATTATTGAGATGAGACTCAAATCAACACGCATTAATAGGTGCAAATTCACTGACCAAATTCTAAATATTGTATGGCCCTCAGCTTGTGCCACCCACCACGTTCTTGTGTTACTCTCAAACTCTCAACTAATTTCAACCACTGATATGAACTTTGTCGACGACATAATTATCTGCTAGATGCCCGATTCTCCTCCTGCGATGCCTCACCATTCACTCGATGCCCCACTCCACCTTACATCACTCCGACTCGCCAACTCAATTTTAATTCCATAATCCTTCTTCCATAAACATACTTGCAAAAGGTCGATGAACTTAAAGCCTAAGAGAATCGTGTTTATTGCAAACCATTGCAATACTTTATTGTAATTCCAGTGTTAATCTCAGTTCTTCAGCTTCGTATCGGAGATCAGTAAACTGGACAATGCACGTCTGCAGGTCAAATTAGCGTTAATAATGTGGCGTTCAATTAGATTTGTGCATTGATTACTTCGGACTATTCTAGGTAATTCTTGCGGAAGTAACACTTGGGAAATTTAAGATAACAATGAGCTCGGGTTCTACTATTCTATTTAGTTAATGTATTAATATGTAGTAATTTATAGGTATATAAAAAGAAATACAGTGCACATTAATCTTCAATCTTTCAATCCATGTCGGGAAACTGAGAAAAACTATTACCTCACCTACCCCAAAGAATCAAAACCGTACCTAATTATTGCATCAAACTCAATGTATTTTATTTTAAGCCTTGAAAGCCTCCGAAAAAAAAACTAGTTGCGTAAACGTAAACGTAGTAGATAATGTTATTGTAGAAAAATAAAGAAGGTGTTTCTTCTCGATGGACACACACAATTAGGAATTAATGATACGGATTACAATTTAGTCTTAGTTTAAAGTTTGATAACACAACATGACCCGTGAAGTTCCAATAACGAACACTGAATCGACCTGTGGGAATCCAGCTCACGAGCAAGCCGTGGAAATATTAATTACAATCTCAATAGGTGTAAGTATTTTATTTAATACCAGGAAGGCACACACATTTTGAAGACATTTGTACTATGTCTAAGTAAATATCATAACGGGAGTAGTGTGCGTCACATCCATAGTACAAAATAAGGTCGTCATTCAGCTTGAAGCTGGAGGTGCATAAGCTCCTGACAGCGCTGATTTTCAATGACAACCTTTTATTGACCCTCAACGTATGCTGTAAGCCTGTAGATGGCTTGCTGAGCAAACGCAGGTCACGGCAGCCGTCATCCTGTCCGACTCCCAGTCAGCACTGGAAGACATACAAAATGTCTACAGTACACATCAAATCACCACCTTCATACAAAAATTCTTATCCACCACACACATTCACATCAAACTCATGTGGGTCAAGGCTCATGCGGGGATATCTGGCAACGAAGTCGCCGATATCGCCGCCAAAGTCGCAGCAACGACACAAGTTAAACCGACATTTGCACACTTCCCACTCAGCTATATCAAAAAGGTTGCCAAAGATAACAGCTACGATATGGCTGCGGCAGTCTATAACAGCAACACTAAAGGCACAATAATAAAAACCTGGTGCCCTACACTCCCTCAACTACACAAACTCATAGCAACCACAGGACACACCTTTGCACTCACCCAGTTACTCACAGGACACGGCTATCACAAACAATACTTACACCGCTTCCACATCATCAATAGTGATACATGCCCCTGCGATAATACCACAATCCAAACACTCACACACCTCATCACCCAATGTCCCCGATACACTCGCATAAGACTCACACACGAACAGTACTGCCACCTAAAACAGCTAAGCCCCTACGACCTAGACACCATCATCAACAACAACACCGCAACCGACACATTCATGACACACCTCACGCACATAATAGAAACACTCAAGAAATTCAATAACACTTAACACACACCGAAAACAAATGCACCGCCTAGCCACACAAAATCAAACAATTTAAAATAATTAATATACTAGTCTAACTTATCCATGTATCAAATAGCAAGGTGTACCACACCGCAATAAACTACCTTTCGGGGCGGATTTACCCCCGAGAGGAAAATTGTAAAAAAAAAACGTATGCTCGGCGGGGAATGATTTGGCATAAAATAAAATAAGCATATTAAAAAAAATAAAAATGGTTGGTGGTAGTTTGCTGAAGATTATTTTGCTCACAAATGTAACTTAATTCGCACAGCTACTTAACTAACCACATTTTTCATATCGATGAGACTGATATCAGATACCATCTACAATTTTTTCTATGTAAGTAGGTAAATGTAAAAAAAACGAATTGCAAAATCGTGTTCGATATGTTAAATTCTGTCACGTAGCTACCTACTTACATTCTTATTTTTATGTTACCGCAGATAACATTGCAACAGCATTGCATGTTAATCTTCGCACATCTTATAATCGGCCACAAAATTGGTATAAAATGTAACACTTTAAGGCACATCATAAAATCTATAACTGGGTCATGTAACTGATCGTTTTGTACGCGAGATTAAGATTAGCTTACCGCAGATTCCCTGTAGGTTACGGTTTTATAAGGACTACCTAGGGCAGTCGCTATTGGTCTTTAGAAGTCTGAAGGTCCGTAAATCAGGGTAACCTTCATATACTGCGCAGACATTGGGGTGCAGAGGTTAGAAACAACAGTTTTACATTCCGTGCAGAGCACCGCCTGAGACGCGACTCCCTGGTCACATTGGAATATGATCTCTACAAAGAAATTAAATGAAATTATATTTATTTATGTAAATAGATCTTTAGAGACACTTTTACAATTCAATGGTTCTTTTTTTTTTAGCTAGATGGCTTCGGCATTTCGTAACTGACGACCTCTGAGAAGAAACACCGAAACAAACTCAGAGAATCGTGGTCCCTTTTAAAGTCCAGACAAAAAATAATGCAAATAATGTGAGTGGGACAATGCAGGGCAATGTCTGAAATGGCCTTTTGAGGAAAGAACCATAGCAGCTTTGAGTAGACCAGTCGTAACTGACGGCAAGCAGTCATCGTGTAGCTCAACCATAATTAAGGGAGCTCAACGACCCGTCGCACGACCATACCAGAGTAGGAAACTAGTATCAAATTGGATTCAGTGGTTTTCCTGCAAACTGGTTACAGCAAGTACTTTCTTCTTCTTCTTCGAAGTGCCTCTCCAATTACTGGAGGTTAGCCGTCTGTTCGGAAAACTTCAGTTTGTCCTTCGCGGGACGGAACAATTCACTGGCGCTATTGATGCAGGTCCTCTCGCGAATATTGCGTAGCCACGACTTATTGTTCGGCCTACTAAGCTTTTTCCAGCCACAGCAAGTACTTACCTACTCATACTTGCTTTTGCTTTTTGTACGAAAGCGCGCGATTGGCTCACACGGATGCGCATTAATTTTTTTTTAACCACTGTGCCAGACTTTTTAGGAAAACTTTTCCGGCTTTTCTATTTTTGGGCCTGGCAACCTTAACTGGGAGTTGCTGATAAAAGTGTAGCTTGGCCGTCAGCACACTCATTGTAGACGGCTTCCGTGTGAACAGGACTCTGGGCTTCCGGGCTAGGTATCATTACTTAAATACAATAACATTATCTATAATTAGTTATTCATTAAATTATGTTTACATAATTCAGGTAAATTAGTTACTTTTGTCTTTGCTTGTTACGAGTTCATATCGGAAACAATTCTTTGTTAGTTGAATAATAGATAGGTACTTAGTTTATTAAAATTGGTACGCTCTTAACCTATTATGATCTAGATAGGTACCTACTACTGCTGCAAGATTTATTTATTTATCAATGCTATGTGTAGAATGATTATGATAAGCCTAGTGAGTCCCACTGCTGGGCCAAGACCTCCCCTTCGTGTCTCCTCTTCTATCACAATCTTGTGCTATTTGGACCTAATCTACATTAAGGCTACTCATAAATGCAAAGCTTACTCTGGCAGTCTGTCTTTTATGTTTTTACAATTAAACCGCTGAACAAAAAATCATGAAAAATTTTCATGATTTTTTGTATAAAGCTAGATTAGATCTTGAAAAAGGACATAAGTGACTTTTATCTCAAAATGTATTTTCAGATACAAATAAAACCACGGCCAACTGCTAGTTAATTTTTGCGTAATTGCGTATTATACTATAGAAGAGTTTAAGTTGGCAAGTCCTTAACATTAAATTTTAATGAAATGCAATTATTATACCTAATTTACTACTAATTAAAAGTAGGTACCTTTAGAAGGCAATCGCCTTACAGTTACATAATAATCATCATAAAACATAGTTAATCGTTAAAATAACTTATTAGCTGGTCAGTAATCATTGCATTTACTAACCAGCGGTTAAGACTAGGTTAAACAACAATTACTATTATAAGTAATGGTTTACACTTAAAATAAACAGTAAAGATCAATTTACTATGAATTTATGTGAAGTGAGGTTTGATTATTAAACTGAGCTTTTATAATATAATACCGTGAGTGATAGAAAGCTAAAATTGGTCAATATGTTATCGAGAACTTTTGTGTCCTTATTAGATACTTCTAATACTTATTATGAAACAGACTCCTGCCGTGTCTGTCTGTCTGTCTGTCTGAACTAATATAGATATTATATTAAAAAACTGAATAAATTTTCAAACGATTTTCATTAATGGAGAGAGAGAGGGGTTCGTGGTTAATAACTGCGCTGATCATCTGATCTGCAAGGTTAAGCAGCGCTCGCCGCGGTCAGTATGTGTATGGGTCGCCACGTAAAGCCGTCGGTTCCGGTTGTCATATGAACGAAACTATAATGACAATTGTTAGTGGTATTCAGCAGCCCAAAAAGCCTGAAAACCAGTCTATCCTCCGAATATCGGTATTGCCCAGAAATTGGGTTGCGGAGGTCTGATGGCAGTCGCTTCGTGTAAAATACTGATATTCAGCTGCATCTGTTCAGAACTTCAGACTGAAAGCCGACCCCAAGGCCTAGTCGGGAAAATGCTCGGAGGATGATTTCACTAATGGAGAGATTGATTCATGAGAAAGGTTTTAAGCTTTTTATAATCACACTACTACTCTCAGGAACGGTGTAGGGTGAATGCGGGATACAACTAGATTGGTAGGTATAATTTTATTAAACTTGTAATTTTGTACCTAATGTACACAATCAACATAACATAACATACTATCACGCCTATTTTCCCCGAAGGGTTAGGCAGAGGCGTACTAATGAAACACCCACAGTTCGCCGTTATGTTTTGGTCCCATGCAATAGGGGGCGAGCCTATTGCCATTCAACGGGCACAAATTCCAAACTCCGAGCTGTTACTGGGAATTTCATAGAATAACCCAATAACGCTTTGCTCGACCTGGAAATCGAACTCAGGACCTCAAGCGTAACAGTAGCGCTCAGGACCACTAGGCTAATGAGGCATGTACACAATAAAAATACTTTATTGTTATTATGAACATTGTTCTCACGTAAGTGACGATTTTGTTTTTTGAAAATAAATTATTGCTAAAAGTTAGTGTTAGGTACCTATTGGAATTAGCCTAGATTTCTTAGTCTGGGTCGCTTAAGTTGTGAAACAATTACCTGGTATTCTTTTACTATGCAATAGGTTTACGTTATTTCTGTTAGTCTGAGGAAAAACTATACCTAACTTGTAAAGTTTTTAATCACCAGCTGTAACAGACAATAATGTATAATTTCGAAAACGTAGATCGCAATTTTCGGATGCTTCGGCATTTAGAAATGGACCAAGCGCTTGCGCTTCATTTCATCATTTCATTTCATCATTTCATTTTATCATTTCATTTCATCATTTCATTTTATCATTTCATTTCATCATTTCATTTCATCATTTCATTTCATCATTTCATTTCATCATTTCATTTCATCATTTCATTTCATCATTTCATTTCATCATTTCATTTCATCATTTCATTTCATCATTTCATTTCATCATTTCATTTCATCATTTCATTTCATCATTTCATTTCATCATTTCATTTCATCATTTCATTTCATCATTTCATTTCATCATTTCATTTCATCATTTCATTTCATCATTTCATTTCATCATTTCATTTCATCATTTCATTTCATCATTTCATTTCATCATTTCATTTCATCATTTCATTTCATCATTTCATTTCATCATTTCATTTCATCATTTCATTTCATCATTTCATTTCATCATTTCATTTCATCATTTCATTTCATCATTTCATTTCATCATTTCATTTCATCATTTCATTTCATCATTTCATTTCATCATTTCATTTCATCATTTCATTTCATCATTTCATTTCATCATTTCATTTCATCATTTCATTTCATCATTTCATTTCCTCATTTCATTTCATCATTTCATTTCATCATTTCATTTCATCATTTCATTTCATCATTTCATTTCATCATTTCATTTCATCATTTCATTTCATCATTTCATTTCATCATTTCATTTCATCATTTCATTTCATCATTTCATTTCATCATTTCATTTCATCATTTCATTTCATCATTTCATTTCATCATTTCATTTCATCATTTCATTTCATCATTTCATTTCATCATTTCATTTCATCATTTCATTTCATTTCATAGATTATTGTTATTGCCAATAACAGTTTATTGTCGTTTTGAGGAATCCTGTTCAGGAACAATCTCAATTGAAAATTTGACCATTGCACTACTTGAATAAAAATCAAAGTCAAATTTTTTGGGTACTACAATTAGACCATTGAAATAGATATTTTTGAAATGTCAAAAAATACTTGCAGTTGTACATACACATACAATTCCAGCACATCTGATAGTAATATTCACGATTTAATAAAAGTAATTTCCTACTTAGTACGCAACACGAAGACCATTAATTTCAATCCGTTGGAGAAAGTAAGATGGATGGCCAGTAGTCATTATCACACGGCGCGGCGCTGGAGATGAGCACCAGATCATTAGTATCGGCGGTAAATGATCAGCTCCTGACATACCGTGTGATGGGCGGAGGTGGGTAGGGAAACTAAATGATAGACCCCATCTATCTCTCTATATATATAGGTGAATAACTCGAGTTCCGTCAGATAATAAATAAATAATTTTAACTTTTACAAATTATTTACATAGGTACAACATACTTATATGTTCCAATAAAATCCTTATAATGACAGATTATGTAATTAAAAGTACCTAATCCTAAGATATAATGTCAAGGCAAAATACAACAATTTTAGTCAATAAACAGCCTGCCTGAACTAGGTCAAACATGTATTTCAGGCTATCATTATTCAAATTATTAGATAATTGATTGTTGATTATGACGGCATACCGTTTTGTGTACGTTTCGACTAAATTAAATAATTACTTTAGAAGTTTAGATTATAATAGAATAATCTTCACTATAATAAGATGCAAAATGTATTAAATAAAAATAAATATAATTAGGGTACGGACAAACAGGTAGGTAGGTACACATAATACTTTTATCTATCTTGAGTAACCAATAAAGTATTTTGTCCTAGCTTAACTTTACAGAACACGTGTTTTTATACAATCAATTATCCGGTTTAAATGAATATATACCATCAAGTCAGTATTTCCCGAAGGGTTAGGCAGATACGTATTAATTTACATCTACAGTTTGCCCGTATGTTTAGGTCCCTTAAAATAGGGGGAGAGCCTATTGCAATTAACCCGACACAAATCCCAAACTCCGATCTGCTAACCTAACCTAACCCCAATTACACTTTTGCTCGAACTGGTCATTGAACCGAGGATCTCTAGCGTAGCAGTCGCGACCACTATTTCCAATAGGCTAATAACGCAGTTACTTAAGATAACAAATAAGATATATTAGGTATATGTATGTACCTACAATCAATTCGCTAATCTTATAAGCAGTCACGTTTACCTATAATTATTTATAAAGGTATTAATTTTGCCATTTCAACAATATGCTAATTATATTGTTGCGTCACTAATCATTTAAGAGTGTTACATGAAGTGAAAGATCGCGATAACATGGCGCCACGAACCACATAACACATATAAATATAATCCTTACGTCGGCGGCGACTGCATAATGAATAACATTAAACTTTTTAATATATAATCGGCGAGAAAGTAATCGAATTTTAAGAAAATCACATAAAACTGTCGTATTGAACCGTTGTATTGAACTAACCGACTAAATTTAATACCCCCGAACTGTCTTTTACGAAGATTGTGCACAGTGCATCTGCAATTTGGCCATGTAGCCCGGCCGAATTCTCCCGCTACAAATTCCTGAGTCTCCGTTTTACATAACTGTATCGACATTTCTGTGTTCAGCATTACTTTTAGTATAATTTCGCAAGCAACTCACATATGGCCATTGTCGGTCAATAATATCAGATAATACCATTGAGGTATATAGCACCTTCTGTTCTAGAGCAAAATTTGGAATCAGGTCACGTCAATCCATATATATACTCGTATATACTTCTTAGATTTATACATTTTTCTCGTGAGTATTTAAACAAACTGCATAACATTTCATAATATTCAGGTCAGTTCGCGGCTTACTAATTCACCACTAAGGCATTGTGGCACTTACTCCACAACTTGCGAAGAAAAAATTCCCTCGCATTTCGTCTCTACTTTGTAATTATTTATTTATTTTCATTTATGTATTATGTTGCATGCTTGTAGTCAGCAAGTTTCCAAATCTATCCATTGTGTTTCAAAATGATTTGCAAAATGTTTGTTGGCTAACTGTGAAGTTTATTACAAGCGATTTACACTTTTATTGTTAGTGATGTGTCCTATTCATGTTTTGTTTAATGTTTTGGACAACATACAAAAGCACAATGATTTTATTCTTATATTCAATGAATGCGAGGGTTGCACAAATTCGTTTCAGACTAGTCTTTCACTTATGTTAGTATTTAGTAAAGAAGGGACGGGTCTTCATCACCACATTCTCTGTGGATATTGACAAATAATCAACCCACTGCTAATATGTCCCACTGCTGGGCACGGGTCTCCTCTCACAATGAGAGGGATTAGGCTACAGTTCATTGACATCGACATTGACGAATAGACTTTAGATATCTTCACATTTTTTCTGAATATTTTTTAGAAATAAATATCACTATGAAATAAATCAGTGCTTGCTCAGAAGAACATCGAAAGTACTACACGACACACCAGATGTTTCAGAACTTTACGATTTGTAAAAAACGATTAGTCGGGCTGGCATCTGTAGAAATAGTGAAATCAGCTTAGTTTACTTGCCTAATAAAGTGTACTTAATTTTAGAATGCTCCGTGAGTACTGTTATGCCCTTTTTTATTTTTGGCACATCGAATTTTGTAGCTTCGGCGAAGCCCTTACGGATTCTTTTAATCGATAAAGTTATACATATAGACTGATCATATTTTTCTACAGATTATCAGCGGGCAGAGTTAGTGTCGCACGTCTCCATTCACTTTCACGTCGAACCCAATCAATTAGTAAGAGTTCGAGGAACTGATTCGATTCCGAAATTTCACCGTTTCGAGGAAATCTCTACTGACCATTGAACAGGACAGAATAGTGTCGTTATTTGTAATTTACGTTTATTTGATAAGTTGTTTCGCTTTATTGTTGGGTAGTTTTGCGTTCGAGCGTTCAAAACCATGTAACACTCTACGACAGTCTTGTAACTTTCAGATTTATTAATGTGAATTTATTAGAGTGTTGAAATTGAAATATAATGGAAACGCATTCATGATGTCTACGCTAAGGCTACGGTGTAATACGCTTAGTGAGAATTCAATACGTGGTTCAATTGTCATATGGCTGATTCGCCTGTCATTTGTAAAAGTAACCGTAAAAGGCACAGCAAAGCATTTATCGTAATCATGCGTTGGCAGACACTCGTTGTTTAAGAAAAATATTGTTCTGCATTATTAGCAACCAAACATCCTTATTGCTAGAGCTTCCGACCTAGGAACTAAGACCTAAGATGTAAAAAATAAAACAATGATAGAAGCAACTAGTTAATTAGGAGTTGTGAAATCAATTAATGAATCGATTCTTCAAACAGTTGCATGAAGTCGAGTTGAATAGCCGTGACGCACCTGCTCAAAGCCTTGGCGATAGAGAAAATATTAGACAAACAGACGAAGGTTTGAGTGAATGTTACTTATATATATATATATATATATATATATATATAATTAACTTTTTTATGACGTAACCCAAATTAGAAAATATTTAGGGAGAAATTAGAAAATGTAGGGACTTTGGCCCATAAAACAGCAGCATCGGAATACGGAGCTGGAAAAACGCTGTTTAACGCGAACTTACATCGGCAACTGCAGAATAGGGATGCGTACGGTGGCTTTTTTATCTTGCTGTCACAGCCTCGCTGAAGGAAGTTTTTGCGTAAAACTTCCTCACAATTTCTATAGCAATTTCGGAGTAACGGTAACACATAATTATAATCAAATAAAGCCAATGACGGCGGACACTGAGCTCTCGTCACGGCGTCCATTTCCGACAGTCACGAACATCGATGGACAAATAAATGGCATTTGTAAAGCTTACGATTGCTTTCAAGTAAAAAATGTTACGGATTTTCTACACAATGCACGTGCTAGGCCTCTTTGACGATGATGGATCAACAAAGCTTGTTGAATGCACGGAGATTGTAATCGAGTTTGAGTGGCCGATAGTCGCTAGCGATCCTCGACGAATGAACTATAAAATTATATGATGGCTTGATTGGCGCAATGGTGGAGCTGCATTGATAAAATGCACAAAATTCTCACGTGGGAGAGTCATGCTTCGGCACGCTCGACCGGAGTGATACCACGGCCTCACAGAAAACCGGCGTGAAACAACGCTTGCGTTGTGTTTCACCGAGTGAGGGAGTTTACCGCAGGCCCAGGCCCAAACCCTTGTAAAAGGCGGGCAACGCACTTGATGACTGACTCCTCTGGTGTTGCGGGTGTCCATGCGTGGCGGTTATCACTTACCATCAGGTGATCGGTCTGCTCGTTTGCCCCCCTATCCCATAAAAAAACAAAAAAATATTCGTATGATAAATAAACTTATTTAAAGTTTGGATGTCCAAAGATGTCCCACTGCTGGGCACGGGTCTCCTCTAATACGATTTTCATGCTATAGTCCACCATGCTGGCCTCATACGGGCTTTCAGACTTGGAGAAAATCTCTCAGGCATGCAGTTTTCCTCACGCTGTGTACGCACGTGATAATTAACTAATATTGTAATATGACTTCGAAAAGTCAGAGGTGCGTGTCTTGGATTTGAATTCGAAACCTTTGACTGGAATCGGTCATAATCACTGCAAGGTGTGCCATGGATTCCCTCAATAGCGAATATACAGAATGATAAGATTTAAACAAGTGCACCACCCAGGAAACAGCAGAAATACCTTCAAAGAAAGTTAAGTGACTAAATACTGCACACTCAGTATTGAGTATACTTCGCTAAGTAAACAGTGTGTTCTGTGTGTTTGTTTTTTCGGTGACTCACCGCGCCAGACGCGAGAAATACACACAAGTAACTCGTAAATACTAGACCAGTAGGTCCACTTCATATGATATTGAAAATGAGTGGATGGTAACGTGCCGTGACAGTCAACAAGACACACACCTTTGTGTGTGGTGTCACATATAGTTCTTATAAAATATGTAATATCTGATTGGTAATTAGCATTTTGATAAGGTTGAAGAATATTATATTAAATAGTAGTAAATTGTATAACACTGACTCCTAAGTCACAGGTTTCCCCTAGTTTAGGAGGCAGGGTTTTATCTATCTAAGCTACCTTATTTAACTAGTAATGTAATCATTATGTAGGTACTTTTTAAAAGGTTATTTGCATCATTAAATAATATTTAATTTAATATTATTGGTTTTAGAACGATTAAGCATGCCAATTGACAGTAATCAAATAGAATTTCGCCTATCTCTCGAGAGAAACATTATACACGTTCTGTCGCTTCAATAAACGATATGCCACACTAGAATTCTCACATACACAAACGCTCAGATACGGAACAATTACCTGTAGGTTAAACTAATATTTTTTGTGAAATGGAAAAGAAGCCGATCGCTCAGATACTACACCGAACGTGTAGACACTATACTATGGCCAGTAGTAAATATAAGTGGAAAGGAGTATAGTCACTATTTTTACCTGAAACAATTGTTATCAGTGGACCGTGTTGAATCGTGGACGGAAATGTAACAGAGAGGAAGAAGGCTTTTATTTTGTCTTGTATATTATATATAGCTTCTATTTCATAATTTCTTTTTATTCATTATTTTTATATTACTTCTCATACCCATACAGAAAAGCGAGAACGTGATGTGACATAGCTATGAAATTGATTGATGAAACCTCGTTATAGCTACGTCACGGATCATCGATTGCGTCGCACACTGTCAGACTGTCCACGACGGAATGAGCCTTCTTCTCTGATTTATATTGTAAACGTTAAAATGTAAGTACTATGTAATATAATGACTATCATAAAACTATATAAAATTGTACGTGACTCACGAGAAAGGCTTTAAAAACAACTCGTTAATAAACGATTTGTGTAGCAAGTAGATGAGTATATAATACTATGAAGGAAATGTATGTGTGCACTTTCGATTATTTAGCACTGTCTGGAGAAAGTAGGCTTTTAGATGTGGGACCACCTACGAGATGTGTAACAAACAAAACGAACAAATTATTAGCAAGCGGAGATCAGAATTTACGACGTGTCACGGTTGACGTAGTGTGTTGGAAAGATCTCATTCACATTTATTTTAATAATTTGATTGGCGCAGACCAAGGCGAAGAAAATGAGAAAGAAACAGAGACGTATAGGAAAGGGAGATAGGGAGAAGGAGGATTTTGCCCTGCAGTGACACAAAAAGTAGCAGGCTAGTATCTACTGGCGATTCTACTATCAGACTGGCGCAACACAAGGGATGAGTGACGTAAAAGGGGATCGGAGGACTTATAATATGATAGCGATAGGCAAGAAACATTTGCGAGAGACTGTTGACATGAAAATATCTTAAGGAAAAAACATGGGTCCCCGTGGCTTATCTAGGAACTAAGCCCATAAATTCACTGCCCATCTAGTCTTACAATATCCGAGTTACCACATTACTCTGAAGTTGCAGAAACCTGTTGGCAAACTCTACGTCTAAAATACAGCCTCGTCTGATTCATTGTGAGCATAGGAATAGAAAATTAAACAAGGTTAATACTATTTTTTTTGTAGTGCCTATATTTTAGTTTTTAAATAGTTACACATGTGAAAAGCACAATGATCGATTCCTGTTTATGAATCATAAAATTTAGTTCTGCGGGAGCCATGACAATATTAATAAATACCAGCAACACATGGCTGAATAAACGTACCTATGTGAGTAAGATTTATGTTTGCTCAAGTGCTTACAGCTATAGTCATGCGCACTTCAAGCATACTTCCAGTAACAGACGGTGATGCCTACGTCACGATAGCCACATCCTCTGAGTTGCGGTGAAACAGATTGGACAAGCCTCATGGATCTGCTGCCACCATGTGAGGTGGACTCTTACCATCATAACCGCATTTGCCTTTAAAGCCACAGTTCCCACCCAGACGATCACCTACAGAATCTAAACATCCTGTCAATAGTACCCTCTGGTCTTGGTTGTACTGAGTACAAAAGCAGTTAGGAGATATTATAGCGCATGCGTCGACACGCGTGCGCCGCAGCACGGATCGTTTTTGCATGTCGACTGCATTGCGGTACATGATAGGGTTGCTACGTAAATAAACAGTTTATATGTGCTGTTATTTTAAGTGGGATGTAACACAATTCTCTATTAATTTCTCTAATCAAATTGGTTTAATCGGAATAAATATAAAAGTGTCCTTCACAAATTATTGAAGACCCTGGATAGGAACATCTCTTTAAATCTATTTCTGACCAGTGAGCCTGTCTTCTGTAACAATTGTTAAGGGTTCTTATAGTTTGCTTTAAATATCTTCTTTCTTTAAGTATTTACTAATGTTTTTTTTTCTAATATTACTTACTCGTGCCAATTGGGTTTAGTTTTTGACGCTCTAGTGACCATATTTATTGCACACCACTATACAGTACGTTGTACCCCAGCACGGAACTAACGTGAAGCGCACGCGTCCAATTACACGGCTGCACGCGCTATCTTCGAACTCGTGCGAAGAACAGACACTATCGCCTAAATTACACAAGTTGAAAGAAATAATTATAATGTATTTATTCGATCATCTTTATTCGTCCGACAAACAGCTTGTCTATGCATAGTTACCTGTTCGGTGATTGCTAACAACATTAAGGCAAAATTTCCTCTTTAAGGCTAAGGGCGTTCCAGCAGTAGGAAAGTAAAAAAAACCGATGTAAACATATGTCTATTCCATGATATCATGGAAACCGCTCGATGATGATGTGCATTGTGCATGATAAATGTTGGTAATATACAGGATAGGATAGAGACTCACTTCGGTCTTTAAGGTCAAACTAGGCCAAGCCATTTCCATTCTAATATTTTTATTGTGGTCTGTACCATGTAGCAATACTTAACATTTCTATAAAAGAACTAGTTTTTGGACTATTGTAGAAAATCGTGACTTGGTTAAATACGTACGTCAATGAATGTTTCAATAACTGCGGCGGTCGTTTTCCTAGTTTTTGTACGAATGTCGAGATCAAATTAACTTAGTAAGTGGAAGACAATTTGAGGAGTCAATGATTCGCTACGAGAATTTTAATTATCTGTATCGTCGTGGTGAACATTTCTAGGAATCATTATTTTGTGAGGAGTTACAGTTTATTCTTCGCTTCAATAGATACATCAAGTATGTGATATGGACAAGTTAAAATGTAAAAAAATAATGTTGGTAAACGTGTTGCTGAGAGAGATGTAATGACGATTAAGCGCAAGTCTATCAAGAGAAAATACAGTGCAGCAATATTTATGAACGTACTTTCTGAAAAGGTTACTTTTTGTACACAGATTTGTGATTAGAACTAATGGAAGACTCTGCTGCGCATTATACTCCTGATGCAATACCATTTACACCTGATACCGAATAGTCAGGAGGCATTTGACGGGCTAGGGTTTCTAGGAAAGAAAATAAAATTTATGCAAAAATTGCACAAGCCGCCTTCTGTAGATTAAATATTCTTCTACTATATAGGTAGTGGGAATACTAGGATGACCACTAGGAGGGATTTTCATTCAATTCACTTTACCCATGGTAGAGCTACGCTCTTTACCTTTTATGAAGTGTCAGACCCATCTTTTGTAGATAGTACCTACCTACCTACTTATACATATAGACGTTTTCAATCTGATGTTTATATTTACGTGAGGAACCGTTATGTCTGGATGTCAGACAATGCGATGTCCGTCGCAGTTTACGTAGATACTAGAAAATTAGTATCATCATGTTCTCAGTAACAAATTATAGAATACTGTTTTGTTGGAAACGTTGGAGATTACAGGGTTTTTACGTGGTTTTATTTATGATTATGAGCTACAAGAAATTTATCGTTTATTATTGGAATATAAGTCAGTGAAATTTAATGGAATTGGAATACAGTAACGCTATAATTACTATATTAATACACAGGCTCTGATTTTTATATGACTTTGAGAACATGTGACACATTGAAATGGGAGGTTCAGTAACCTTTACTTACTCATTTTAAAAACGTAATTTTAATAATCTAAATTGTAAAAAAAACGTGAAGTATGGTAACGCTTTGCACTTAAAATCATTTACAATTTTTTTACTATTCACGAAATGTAGTAAAGGTGCACAAGACGTTGCCAAACTCTTTTTAAAATAATTAAAAAAAAAACTAATCAAAATCCTTTGTTACATAGAATCATATATTTTAATTTGTCACGTCTATTCAATTTCATCCATATATTGGTAAAAAGTAATTTTATCTCAGTTGTTTAGTCTTAACACAGACAAACTGAGCTCCACACGAGTCTAAAACATCTCCCATCTTCAGTTTTGTCTTTTGATATCACTTGTTTTGACGCTCGAGTCGGATGAACAAGCTGAGGAGCGGCTCTCTACAGTTACAGACGCTGCGTGAGAACTAGGTGAGGTTTTGACGTCACTTGACAAACTTACATACTGACTGTATTTACTAATAAACAGACTATGACTAATTATTCGAACTATAGTAGAACTAGCGACAACAGAGATAATCGCGCGTCTTAACTAAAAAATATGTGCACACAACAAAACAAAATAACTAGACAGCTAACAGCTCTATATTATTTAAGTAGTAGGACCTTCTAAGGCCCACCTGCTATGGAGGATGTCTTTAACAATTTTAATATATGAATTAGAGTTATGATCAAAAATATCCAATAACACATTATCCTTCACCATATCGTTATATTGACGGGCCATTCGCGTCAGTGGGTTGAAGTAGGAAATGTTATTTTTATAAATTTGTAAGGCAAATAGATTCGTTTGTTTCGATCTACGAGCACTATATTTAACATTAAAACTAATTTGAGAGAGCAAAACTGGTGAATCGATGATATAATGTATTATTTTATAAAAATATACTAAATCGAAATATATGCGTCGGCTTACTAGAGCCTGGACTTCAAACTTGGAGAGTCTATCATGGTAATTTAGATTAGATCGACCGGGGTTTTGACGATAGTTGAGAATTCTAAGGAATTTTCTCTGAATGCGCTCAATGTTCTCTATATGAACTTTGTAATTCGGCGACCAAACGGGAGTACCATATTCTAATACAGATCTCACCAGGGCAAAGTATAAATATAATGTAAGTACTACGAGGCTTTCTAAAATCTTTAGTAGTTCTCAAAACAAAGCCTTGCATTTGATTGGCTTTGCCTATAATATGATCATAGTGAGCACGAAATGAAAGTTTGTCGTCAAATAGGATGCCTAAATCTTTTACTATTTGTGTACGACTAAGTGCTTGATCATCAATAGTATAGTTCCAAATAATTTTATTACGCTTTTGAGTAAACGATATGACAGAGCACTTGCCAGGGTTCAAGTACATGCGATTAGACTTGCACCACTCAGATATATTATTTATATCCTGTTGAAGGGCTAAGCAATCATCTGCTTTAGATACTAATGTAAACACCTTTAGATCATCAGCGTATAATAGGCAGTTGCTATTTTAAACGAAATAAACGGTACTATCTGATATATAAATGTATCATATAATCTATATCATATAAATGAAAGATGTTGCATTAAATAACATATTACGTTTCCCTCATTATAAAAGAATTCCTTAATTACATCAATGAAAGTTCATAAGACAATAGGAAATATTTTAAGCTCGACACTGTTACACAACCAGAGGTAGGTAATCTTCAGACGATCGCAGGTCTACCATCAGTATGAAAGTGAAACCTTATCACTGCGAAGTCTGACAAATCACTAAACGCCACATATAGCTTCAACCGGCCGAATTAAAAATCGGTCTTGCAGATTAATTACATTCACGCTACAGTTACTTCGTCACATAGCCGTGTTCACAAATATTTGCGTTTTATTTCCAGCGGCTCCCAAATTTTTGCACACCTACCACTTGTACTTAGGTACTTGCTTACTTCGTTCTCAAAACGATGCTCCATTTTACCAACGCTTGATAACGCTTTAACTTCATTATAATCCAGTAGTAACTGATCCTAGAAAGTAGTACAATCTCTCTGCATATAGAATAGAAAAGAATATCCTTTATTGTACATCAAAAACTAATGTACAGTATAATCAAGTATAATAGCGACGTTAGCCTAATGGCTAGGGCATCGGGCTTGCGATCATGTGGTTGCCGGTTCGAAACTCACCCAGTGCACTACCGACGTAAACCCACTCGTAACACAAGCATTTAACTTAGCACGAGGGGTTTACAAGAATACTAGTAATGTGCGACCCACATTAATAGTACTCTTTTAAAAAAAAAAAAAAAAACATAGAATATGGTTAAATGGGTGGTCTTACCGCTAAAAGCGATCTAGATCGATATAAGACAATGATAAAATTATGCTTTTTCTTAATTAGAACCTATTGAAAAGTTTAGGTGAGAATCTAATGAAGTGCAGTGATGTCTTAAAAACTGGGATGCGTTCAGCGACTGAGGTCACTGACCGCACAAGTTTAAGAAACTCAGTCCATGAAAATCGCGTGTATGACCTTTGCAATTTTTTGCTTTACTTCACTTCGTACGTAAGAGCAATGCGGTGGAAAGTTTGGCCGGAAATAGACGCTGATACAATGATTACCTAACAGACATAATAGATGAGGGAACTCTTAAAGTTATGATAATGAATGATTATATGAGTTATGTTGTTACGACGTAGTTATTAAGTAGGTACACGCATTGCCGAATTGCTTAAGTGGAGTGTGAGAGATATTGGTGCTAATTCTGTAGTGGCAAACTAAACTAAACTAAACTAAAATCCAACTAATTTTAGTTTAGTCGTCATTGCTATTCAGATAATACGCGACTAAACTAAAATTTGGTTTGACAGGACTAATTTTATTTTAGTTACTCAATTTAGTTTAAATTGTTATTTTGGTATTCTGTTGTACATGTTTTACGTCAAATTACGACTTAAATTGGAAACGTCAAACTAATTTTAGTCGTCATAGAAATAGGTGTCTACTAAACTAAATTTTATAGTCGTAGGCGGACATTTGTAAAAATTTGTTCTCAGTAAACATTTTTTCGTGATTATAATGGCAGAACATGTAATTGTGACTCTTCCGAATTCATTAGAGAGGTAAAATACTGAAGGCAAATAAATTAATTCTTAAGTACCCAAACGCGAAAAGTTATTTTTCAGAAACTATCAAGATTAATATAAGACTTAGGGATAGTCGATCTAATAAAAGCTCTCTTTGCTTTTTTATTGACTCTTTTCGTAGCACTGATTGCAGACGCCATTTTTTTACATAAAAAACGGAGTTGATAATATTTTACTTTATTGATAATAATTTAAATTATTATCAATCAAGTAAATTATTATGTAGGTACCTACGCTGTTTTTTTTTAATATGGCCCCACACTGCTTGTGTATTTGCCAAGGTTAAGGCTGATCGTTTACCTGAGCCCGCCAAATTCAAATTACAATTGGTTTTTCGCAATTTGTAGATTCTAGATTGATAGCTGTAGTCATTGTGCTTATAGCTATACATTATTCACAACTCAGTTGTGAAATTGTATAGCTAATCAGCTCAGATCTACAAATTGCGAAAAACCAATTGTAATTTGAATTTGGCGGGCTCAGGTAAACAATCAGCCTTAAGTATTTGGAGTTATCAAATAATACTAGTTCCCATCGTGGGATTATATTATGGCACCACATTTTATGCTATTATAATATTTTCACAAAAATTATTTTCATTAAAATTTTTCATTTAAGATTGTCATTCGTTCATTACGATCTTTCATATCAAGTTCTTAGATAGGACCGTCTGATCGTGCCGAAGCCCCATAAAAGTAAATTATAATACTTAAGACTGGCAACACCAAATTAAGTTTACTGGCAACATCATATCATAGTCAAGTAAAATAAGGCTTCAAGGACATGTATCCAGGGCCGTTAAATAAATTAATAAAATAAAGTCAACTAAAATAAGTCGTGTCAAATTCGATTTTGGTCGGGCTTTTAATTTAGTTCGCCGTAACAACAGAATACGTTTTAGACTCAACTAAACCAAAATTGGTAAAAATTTAGTTTAGTTTAGTTTGGTCAGTTGAACAACAGAATTAGCACCATTAGCAGACGATATTTTTTTTAAATTAATCTTATTGACAACATAGGTACCTGTATCTTCATATATTTCTCAAAATACCAACCATAAATTATTAAAAACATCACAAGAGTCGCAAGTGCATTGCCCGCTTTTTAAAAGGATTTGGGCCTCCGGTATCCTCACTCCCTCAGCGAAACATAACGTAAGCGTTGTTACACGCCGGTTTTCTTTGAGGCCGTGGTCTCACTCTGGTCGAGCCGGCCCATTCGTGCTGAAGCATGGCTCTCCCACGGTAACAACTAAGCCATTCGTATATTATCGGCAAACAAAATTAATATACCTACTTATTTATCTGCTTTCCAATATATAATATTAAGTAGATATAAGAATAACTAATAAGAAGTATTTTGTAAAGTATTGCGACTACAGAACGGAAAGTGAAAGAACTTTGTAGTCTCAGATTATTAGTGTTAACTTGAAACTCGACATGCAACTAAGTTGCAGGAATATAGAATTCGTGAAAGCATGTAATGATTTCCTTCTTAACATATAAAATGAATAGCCGAGACCGACAGCCTCATTAGTCTATGGGTTCCGAGCGCGACTGTTACGCTAGAGGTCTCGTGTCCGATTCCCAGGTCGAGCAAAATGGTATTGATGGCACGAGCCCATTGCCATTAACGGGGTACGAGCTCTGGGTACCAACTCCCTATTATATGGGACCTAAATATACCGATCAACTGTCTACATTAGTTTACCTCTGCCTAATCCTTCGGGGAATATAGGCGTAATGGTATGTTATGTTATTGTATGAATAGTAATACTTCGGTATACTGCTACACTTATTCAAAAAAAATTATGCAATAGGTATACAAAAATACAATCAGTATTATATTTATATCTAAAGGGTTAAAGGATGGTCGACTATGATCTATAATCTATATTAAAAAAAAGATTCATTAGAATAATGATTCATTCGTTATTTATGGACATTTTTTAAGTCCAACATTCTTTCAAAGGCTTTGGCGTTAATAGCTCCTGCCTCCTGCAAAGAATGGGTAATTGGTCAGCACGCTCATTACACAGTTAGCGATTAGCTGCGTATACGCATATGAGAGTATTTGTTAATTATTCTCTACAAGTCCAGGCAGCATACGCACCTTAATAATCATTATACTCATGTCTCGTCCTCGAGATTAAGATAAGTAACGCCTTTCGGTGGTACTGCTCATCCATTCCTAATTTCTTCGCACGAAAACACTTCGTATAATTATGATAGAACTTCACCTAAGGTATGGTTGTTTAATCATTAATTAATCATAGGTAGTTTCAATTTTCATAGGTAGTGATTCAGGCCGCATACGCACCACAATAATTATTAATCACAAATTTAAGAACAGTAGTCTACTTCTACTTCTACTACTACTTCGTTTTCTTTTCATAATGATCTAATCATCGTATTTTTTACTCAACCATGGTTGGGTCGGCTCCCAGTCTAACAACAGATTAGGCCAGGAATACCATAAACTTTTTGCGGCCCTACGGTAAGCGCCAACTACACCCTTAGACCGGTTTCCAATAATAAATCCATCGATAGATTTGCTTACTAGAGATAGAATTTTGACATAACTTGTATGGATCTTATGTCAACTTCCTATCTCTAGTAAGCATCAGTAGGTAGGTACTCACACTACATCATTTTCATCAGTTGTCATCTTGGAACCTCTGCCTAGTACATTAACTGGTTACTTTAGCATTACCCTTCAAATCGGAACACAATAATATTAGTAGGTACATTATTACTTAGCGGTTGAGCAACGCACAAACCTAGAAAACTCAGCAATATATTTCTACCATCTCAAATAGTCTTGCCTTATATAATAATTTATATTAAACTGTTTTCATAGAAATAATGGTGGTTATAGGCGTGACCGTGTGAAATTGTGTACGAAATGACGATTTGTGTGAAATCTTACAACACTGTTTTGTTTTCAAACCATGTTTATACTACAAGTTGTTTTTCTTTTATAGAAAAAATAACATCATGTTCTTTAAACGTAAGCTTTCTGTAACTGTCCTAAAATAAAGCTAACAATGCTAGTAAGTGTTTGATTCGGCATCCTATACGTATATCTTAATTATTATCATTCAGTAGGTACCAATTAATCTGTTCACAAAATAGATGTAACAAACAAGCAAATAGTTAAAATGATTATAAAATAGTAAAGGTTCAATTTTAGGGCGGAACCCTAACTAGGCTAATTAACTAAACATTTCCACGGTCGTCAAAAGGCGCCTATTACCATAACCTGTGATGTTAAACGCTGCCTGTATCGCCATTGATGTACGATAGCTATGCGGACCGTCCGCATAGCACGCTTCGTTTGCCTCAGAATACATAATGTTACAAGATGAGATACTTCTAGTGATACATACTAATGAGATTTGCATAATTCTTTCTCTAGTAAGGCTACTTATAAATTAGATTTTATAATTAAAAACATAATGCTTGCATAAGCGACTAAGCGTGTTATGTTTTATTGCAAAACTAATTTGTTTTTCTTTTTGTGACTAGATGTCTGCCTTGCATAAAATCCTAGTTTTGGTTTGGTTTTCTATTAGGGAATTCTCAGTAATCCGAAGTGGATTTGTGGTCAGTTTAATGGTAAAAGGCCCTTACCTAGACAGACATAATTATAGGTTATATCTATCTAGAAAGACATACCTGTACAATATGAGTAATTTATTACACCTCTGCCTATCCTCTCAAGGACTACCAGCTCTACATTATATTTATGTGTGTGTATGTGAGAATTTGTGTTTGTAAACGCACCCACGATACAGGAGAAAATCCTAGTGTGGGGCAACGTTTTTAAAAAAAAAATGTGCCCCCAACTTGAAGTTGGAACACGGGTCAGCCTTAACTGTTGATATGACAAGTTCTTGTTTCGATTTCGATTCGAATTATGAAGTAACCAGTCTAGAAATCGACTTGTCAGCCGTTAATGATTCTCAAATTGCAATAATATCAAAATACAGTCACAAATTATGTAGCAGATGACCTTTCCGGCTCATTATTTTACCAAAAGCGAACATTTACGTAACTCTTCCCACACGGTCGGACGGTAGCGCGCCGCTATAAATATAGAAAGAAAAGATAAACAGAACACCTACTCCAAACAATATTGTAATATGTCGTTTGACAGAAAGACAACTCATGCATCTTTAAAAGTACGTAGGTAGGTCGTGAACTAACTCCAAAAGGATTCCTGGTATCTTTTTGCCCGACTTCGCCAGAAGAAGGGTTATTTTTTAGCTTCGTGTCACACTGTCTTCTCCTGAAACATGGATGCGTATAAAACTCAAACGTCACAGGCACAACATTTTTAAGAGTCAGAAAAACTGCCTTAGTTCATGCAAATACTTAAACTGAACCAATTAACCCACAATATATATTGAATTGTAATCATTTTGTTATTTTTTTTCCTCATTGCTGCCTTTTTATTCTAGGGGTCGTAAACGCAAAGTGTTATTGGATTGTTCTGTGAATTTTTTGTAGTAGCAAAATTGTCGCGACGTTTTTTTTATTGGCAATACTTTAGGAAATATAAAAGTAACGGTACTTTATTTTCTTCTATAAATGCTTAATTTTATTAGATTTTTGAAATTCTCCAGTGTTTTTTTATGTTAGCATTTGTTTACATTTTCTTTAATAAACTTTTCTAAACGCAGGAATACGTGCAATATGCAAGTGGCCCTTCTGCCTATTTACTTCGCAGTGATCGTCACATACGCAGGAATGCATTACGCGACGCGTCCGCATGTTTCCGGCTTCTCGCTGCACTTTACGTAATGCCCTCCTAATTGGAGTTCACCGCACCGTATCATTTTATAACACGCGAGATAAGGATCGTTATAAAAGTGTACTGTTATCTATGTGGAACTTAAAGATTAAAAGCTTTTTATTTTTTAAGATAAAGACTAGACAGGGCTAGGCGTCCTTTTTTCTCATAATTTCACTATCATTAATTTCCAAAACATGCTTAAAGCATCCAGCTTATAATTACTGCCAGCAACTGATTGCAACTAAATAGTATTGAAAATTCTGAAACCTGAAAGCTTAAGAGATTGTATATGATGACGTAACATAGCTATCAAGACGAGCTTTGAAGGTTTCCCTGTCGCAAAAGGTATTAAAAATATTGCATTGACTTTTAGCATCAATACGAAGGTGAGTGCAATTCGATTTGAAACCCAATTAATGTAAAGGTTAATAGATGAATCAATACAGATATAGCTAATAATACGTATGTGCCGATATATGTACAATATATTGCAGAATTATGCATAAGTATCTGTTTTTTTAAGCCTTGCGCTATTGTTATGGCTCTACAAATTACGAGCCGCCTGATAATAAACAACCGAGAGGGGAACTGTCTCTTGAAGAGCAAAAGTTGGAACCCACGCAAAAGCGGCCCCAAGAGGCCTTACAACTGAGTAAATAAGATATTTTCTCGCCCCTTACGAGAAAGATACCTTATGAGATCGTTGCAAAGCTCTATATAGTATACATGTATTTTTTAAAAACGTCCTATACATCTATGGAGTTTCTTGCCGGTTTTTCTGCATTAGACCCACTTTTTGGAACCGCGCAAGTGTGCAACTAGTTTTGACTTTTCAATTTCAATTTTATTTTCGTGGTCTAATTGAAATAAATTATTTCGACTTTGACTTACCGATCTGAATGGCATTATTGTATTGTAACCCGTCCCCACATGGACTTATACGCTATAAATGTGCAGCAAGATATAAATATACAGCTTACTTTGAAATTCATTTAATTTTCCTCGAGTCGACTATTATATTATACATAAAGAGAAAGTGTAACCAAGTACTATGTTTATTTGTTTGTTCGCCTGACAAGTAAACCATATATTTTAATCGGTAATATCGGCGCGCGCGGCGTCGCAATCCATTTGTTATAAGACGTATCGAATTGTCGTGAAAGTAACTCCACTTGTTAACAAGTGAAGGATGCATTCACAGTAATTGATCTGAGCGGATCGAAATCGTAAAAAAACTACTTCCTTTGCGTCTTTACCGCATATTTTTTTTGAGACGTAATTGTAACTTTTCCATTTCTCGAGGAAAAGTCATCGCGATTGCAGGTAATTTCCAATTAATCCAACTGCCTTTGTAGTCTAGCGGTCGTAAGCACGTCTCCTACGCTAGTGTTACTGGGTTAAATTCCTGGTCGAGCAGTGTTATCGGGTTTTTCTATTAATTCTCAGTAGCAGCTCAGAATTTTTATTTGTGCCCGGTTAATAGTTATAAACTCGCCCTTGTAATGTGGGACCTTCAATCTCTCTAAAAAAAACGCGATTATCCAATCGAGTACTAACATCACCCACCTCATTAGCCAGTTGAAGTTACAGTTTCTACGGATATGACCAGCCATATCTGTAGAAGAACTGACTGCTAGGGAAGATTTCTTGAGTAGAGTCCGCGACTCAGCAAGCGTACCGTAAGACGCCCTCCGGCAAGAGGGAGTGATGATTTGCGGAGGGCTGCTGGCGGAAGCTGGATGCGACAGCCTGAGGGCAGGACGAAATGGCGCACATTGGGGGAGGACTACGTCCAGCAGTGGACTGATATAAGCTGATGATGATGATGTATGTTGTAAGGGTGTATGTGTAGTAGTGACGTATATATTCATGTATGCACTATGCATCTGTGTACTTGATACAATATAATGTTTAGATCTTAATAAACAGTCAGTCTTAATCTAGCATTGAAGAGTTTCATTTCTCTCTATACCCGACCAACATCACATGGCGACCCTGCCATGCGCGAGTGCCCTGGCCCTTACAGGCCTGGCGGGATGTAATATCTGTGAATGTATTAGTACATAGAGTTTGACTACCTTTATTGTAATCCATTAAGAAAATCTATATAAACTTAGTGGTGAGAAATAAACTATTTATTATTTATTCATTTAATGTTTATCCGGTGCGTTTGAGATGTGAATTGAGTGTGAGCAATTTGTATGAAGTTCCAAGGAATCCGCAAACAACTCAGCTTATAGTTTTCCTTATCAATAACGTGGGTAGGTAGGTACACGGTGCAATTTATTATTGTTCAGCTCTGTTGCCAGTTATTGTTAGAGCGTTTATTTACAGTTTTCCAATTATATTACATTATGCTGTAATTTTTATGAAGATTAGCGTTTCAGGTTAATAAAAGTTAAAGAAATTGTTGTATTACAACATATGTAACTGAATTGCCGTGCCCACTTTGAACATAACACAATTATTATTGAAGAAACTTTCTAAATGCCTGAGGTCGCCAATCTTGCAGGTGACCATACGTCATACAAAGCGAGATCTCTTCGCCTGTCCGTCTGTTTTTCATTTTATAGTATTAGCAAATATACCTTTTATTTTTTTATACTTAATTATATGGGTAAAATTGCAGTATCTACATAATATGTATATGCATTTAACGTGTTATTTTATGAGCGTTACCTAATAGTTAATACATAGGCATTTAAATTATTATTATTATATGTTCATGTATATTTTATATTTTATTTACTGTGCGTACACGCACTTTTAAACCTTAGCAAGAATCGTCTAATCGCTCTCTTAATTCTTAGTCATTAGATTTTGATGCGTATTAAATTACATTGCCAACATATTGTTGTAAATTAATATTATGTGCCTACTTATAATTATTTGAAATCACAGCTCATAGTGCCTAAAGTGCCCTGATATAAAGTCATAACTAGGACTCGACTGTGCAATAAAATATTTCTTCAATGTCTATCTATACTAATATATAAAGCTGAAGAGTTTGTTTGTTTGTTTACTTGAACGCGGTAATCTCAGGAACTACTGGTCCGATTTGAAAAATTCTTTCAGTGTTAGATAGCCCATTTATTGAGGAAGGCTATAGGCTATAATATATCATCACGCTAAGGCTAAGTAACTATTCCACGCGAACGGAGTCGCGGGCGGAAGCTAGTTCTCAATATTCGGCATTATCCTCGCTTTACGGCACAATGTTCACGGTAAAATTCTAACGCTACGTACAATTTTGATACACAACTATGTGTGACAGCGGCTGTGACACGCATTAACATAACAATGAGCTGTCACGTCAGCTGCGGCGCGGGCGTCACGCCCCGCGGACCCAATCTCAACAACCATTTAAATTAATACAAGCTCGGGATATAGAAAAGTATAATAGACTGTTCTTCAAAAATACCCTGGATTATTGCTATAGTGAATGATTTACTTAATGACTCCACTAAAGAATTTTAATTAAATAGAGAACTACAGTATTCCAATTTTAGCCAGCCCCCTAAAATTACCCTTCACCGTTTCACAAAAAAAAAAATCGCAACCACAGCGTATATCGTATATCAAAAGGATTCTGAATTTAAATTTGAAATTGAATTTAAGCCTCCAATTAAAATTCTGACATTTCGTATGTAGCGTGCATATAAGGAATGTCAGAATTAGACAAAAAAAACTAAGACAGTCCGTATTATTTCCAATCTCTTGGTCACCGTCTCCTTGAAGTATGAAGACTTGACAAATTGATACTTATTGTCAAGGAGCCGCGTACGCTCCCGATTGTGTCGGACTCTTCTGACACCAATGTGGGACAAAAGAGGATGAGTGCTATGAATAATTCACATTGGTGACGTGTCGAGTGTTTTGGGGTCCTTGCTATAGTTTTTTTTCCTTTGCGTTCTTTCAAAAGAAGTTACGAGTAAATATGTCGTTTTGTAATGACAATTTTGTTAAGTAATCTCTTAGAAAGATCGAAGCTTTAGTTGTATTGAAAACAAACTAATTTTATTGCACCGAGATTTTCCTTAATAACCAACCTGGTAGTCGTCACACAAACCTTCCGACACAAACGATTCGAGTCGAATCGGTACGCTGATATCGGTATAAGGCAGATTCGATTAAGGGCGTGTCATACTCGGTCGCGGCGTGACGGATCGCTTCGCTACTGATTCGCCGCTATTTGTTTACCCCGCCCCCGCCACCCCCGCACGGCCATCTCACACAATTATCAACAGTTTTCCAATTGTGTTAATTTCTCAATGTGACGTCTTTCGAGCGGTTCGCGTTGCGAAAAATGAAGAATGGATTTATGGCATATTCATTTTATTTTCCTACCTTTTATGTTTCTTATTTTTACCCACTCATGTTAGTAAAAGATCGAGCTGAAGATATTTAATATAATAAGTGGGAAAATAACTCTATCTATTTGCTACGTGTTCACGTCTAAAATGCTTAACCATATTTGATAGATTGAGCCTTGAAGAGAGATATAGGCTATACAAAAATCATTTTGGGGTGCCCGGTCAGCTCTGAGTTATTGTAATCATGATTACGAGTTAAAATATGCAAGCGTGTAAGCTCATAAACTATAAATTAGTAAGTAGGTAGGTATTTCAATGCAGGCAACGACCGCACGCTAATTATAAACATACGTAAACAAAATGTACAACTAATATTAATATTCTTTCTTTTAAATCATCGGTCAAGGTCCTGTGATGGATGGTTCTTAAAATGTATAAGCAGTTTAACATTTGTCTTCATATTTTACTTTATAGCGAACAATCTTTATCAATTCAGAAACGTTTCATGCAAAAACTTTGCCAAATTTTGGTACCAGAGTTCTAGTTAATAAAAAACACACGTTTAAAGATGGTAAAAATATATGCAATTATTACCCTTCCTTTTTCGTAGTCGGATGAAAAGGACATTCTATCTAAGGGTAGTAATCTATTATCTGTGCTATGGGTATATCGTCACTGATGAATACAAATACAAAGTCTATTAGGTACCATTTATTTCTATAACAGTGTATGTTACAGTCAAAACTCATAACAAAGTCAAAAGTACTTTTAACTGCAAAAAAACAGTCAAAAGTGGCTTTGACTGTAACATATATAAACCTCAAACATTCCCTAGTGTCCCACCGGCGGGCGTCACCTCCGCCGCTACAACCTTTATAAAACAAGTCAACAGCATTAAACCGTCCGTTGCTTTATACTAATACGTATAATAAGACGTTGTGTAGGGGACGAAGTAGGTCAGGGATGGGCCCGGCCGGGCGGCCCACCCTGGTCTGTCCTCGACACTAACAGCTATTGTCTATGTTCTTCACTAAGGTTTGGGTACCTATCTGCTATGTGGTATTGTGAATTTTAGGGAGACAATCTTTCACAAAACATTATGATTGAACTTGAACATAATTAGCGAATGCATCATATACTTATACGGGGTTGGCAGACTTCACACGCCGTCAAGAAAATCTCTCAGGCATGCAGGTTTCCTCACGATGTTTTCCTTCACCGTTTAAGCGCGTGATAATTATACTATTAATACCTAAACACGTATTAGAAGAAAATATGTTGTTTTTTGCGGAGAACCAATTACAGTCAATAAAAGAACTGTCAAGATAAGCGAGCAATAGTGTCATACAAGCATCATCGCTACACAAACAGACAGACACACGACGCGGCCGCGGGGGCGATGAACTAATTCAATAATCTCGAACTCGCCAGATGAACGTCTATGTAAATCGTATGAGCACGACGCGCGGCGCTCGCGCAGACGAATGTGTGTACCGTGTACTGTGTACAGTCAGGATAAATGGGAAAAGAGTGCCAGGTTCCTAAGGAATGCTTCAAGGATATGCACAATCAGAACTAAAGCTAGTATTCAAGCAGAAAATCAATTGACAAATGCTTTAAATTTTTGCTACTACTACTAAATTCACCCTTCATAACAGTTCTACCAATTTTTTAATGATTGTTTACTGTTTAATTTAAACCAGCATCGAATTTAATATGTTTGACAATTTATTTCGGTAAACTTTCTGTGTCACACATATTTCTGTCAATTCTCGTACATTCGTATGGTGTACATAAATAAAATAAAAAAAAATTATGATAAGTACACTTCTGCCTAATCCTTCGGGGAATAACAGGCGTGATGGTATTATGAACATACGTATATAAAAATACAATACCTTATATATTTTTACCTATGCGCTTTATCTGCTGTCCATACGTGCAGATGTGATGGCATTCATAGGTTATGTTAATAGCGTGATTATCATCGTACTCACAATCAATAGAGATATGTAACACGATTGCATATTTAATATATTCAATGTGACGTCCTATTGTCGTCGCCTGCACATTCTAAATCATACATGATAATTAAAATTTACTGATCTATGATAGAGAAATGCCGTTCCGTCTAGTTATCAAACTTGGCTAGTTTTTTTAATACTGTTAAGTATTCCGGCTTTAGAATCATTAATTTCAAGCGGCAATAAGCCAAACAGGAAAGAGATTGAACTGGCGAGCTAGAACAGTTACACCTAAAACCACACACGTTAACATGAGCAAATCCAGTTTTGGTATGTCCAATTTACAAGTAATTATCGTCAAACTACTTAAATGTTTTTTATATTCATGCCAAAAGTACATACGTGCCATATATTCTAATTCATGACGATCCATGGTCGTATCACTGAGCGATCCCTAACAAGAAGGTACCCTTCATATCGTGTAATTCTAAATTCGAAAAAGACAGTCCACATGTCTACATTTCTTATTTTAAGCTTCTGCCCGCGACTTCGTCCGCGTAGCGTGAAGATATATAATATAGCCTTTATAGCCTTCCTCAATAAATGGGCTATCTAGGTAGCCTATGTCCTTTCTCAGGGTCTAAAGATTGTCTGTGCCAAATTTCATCAAAATCGGTTGAGAGGTTTAAGCGGGAAAGCGTAACAGACAGACAGACAGACTGAGTTACTTTCGCATTTATAATATTAGTAGGGATAGTAGGGATTCTCCTCTCGCATGTCTGCTGAAAGAGATTTCTTTAGGAAATAAGCAGTACCTTTATACCTAGTAGTCCTAAATAAGTTATTTGTATTACTTTGTATTGTTAAGTGTATAGGATCGGCAGCTCGGATAGTCTACATTATTATCTAATAACGAAAAATAAATAATAGGCGTTATTAAGAGCTTACTCACCCTTGTAGTTGTACAGATTCAGATAGGTTCAGCACTGTAATATGGGCCTCACGTCAGTCTGTATATGGATTACGTTCTGAAGTTATCTGCAAGTGATTTTTCCGTGGTAAGATTGATTATAAAAACTCTGTAAAGACAGTTAAGGTCGTAAATGTATCGCAGTCGTGATTACTGTCCTTAATATCTTCGATATTTTTGCATAAAAACACATAAATTAAGTCATTTGACCTGCGAAGCTGTTCACAATGGCGAAGTTCAGATGCGCGTATTATTTCATATAAATTCGAAACAAGTTTGTTCGTATTCGTCGTACTTCAAGAATCAATTGTTATTTCACCATCGCGGGACCAAGAAAGTCACTGGAGACTTCGCGCAACAATATTACACTAATCTGCAGTTCAGCACACGACGACGCCGGCGCAATAACCAGATTGATTATTGATAGTCACCAGATGTATAGTATTGGTACAGACACGTCAGTGTCACAACTCGAATATCTTTTGAGTTGTGACATTGACGTACTCGTCATAATCAAAACAGTGAATGAGGGTCGTGCATACCCCCGAAATACGAAGACTGTTTCATTACTCATTAGAAAACAATGTTCAACAGACTTTTTTAAAAGCTTACTAGCATTGTGTGTCGCACATTAGGTACTAGTATTCTTGTGAACCCCTCATGCTAAGCTGAATGCTTGTGCTACGAGTGGGTTCACGTCGGTAGTGCAATAGGTGGGTTTCGAACCGGCAACCACATGATCGCAAGTCCGACGCCCTAGCCATTAGCTCATAGATAAGAATTAGTACTAAAGTACATTATGCAACCGCTGCTTAAATGATGAAGTAATTTATTGATTATTTTTGTAAATATAATGTTTTTGCAATCACATCATAAACTTTGTTAAATATGTAATTGCGTCAATATGATGCTAACTGTAAACAATGCTAATTGATGATTTACAAAAACAAAAACTACAATGCCATATAAACATATTAACTAGATGCATTACTGTAAAATATATAAAAATGTGAATGATAGATTCATACTAAAACTATGTGCTTAATTTTTAGCTTCATTTGATAGATCATACTATAGTTAACTTAAGAGATACAATTTTATCAATAATTTAATTGATGTGACAATCAGTACACTATATTTTATCTGTAAAAATATTGTGCCTGCGGTCTGAGCTTGTCATGCTCACCTGCTGATGGTCGCGTTGTGTGTTGAGTCGAACCACGCCCGTTCACGAGCATGACGCGTGTGTATCAACACGCGTCATGCTCGTGAACGGGCGTTTTGACTTTTCAAAAGTACCTTTTATAATGGTCTAATTGAAATTAAACATTTTGACTTTGAAAGTATATTAAAGAGAAATAATAATAAGTTTCTAATAGAGCATAAGAAACCCAAAAAATTACCTTTAGAATTTTTGTTTGTCTGTCTGCCTGTCTGTGCGCACATCACGCGAAAAATACAGCGATCAGTTTTTATTTATAAAAACCATTTGGGATATTAATTATTAAAACCATTTGGACACTGTGAAAAATAGTGATGGCCGAATGTCAGTACTCGATAACACCCAAGAGCACCGTCACCTGCTATTAAATAAAGACCGCTCTGTGAACAGTAGTGATGTGCCCGTCAATAGAGTTGTCTGCAGCGATAACGTCACCTGTTAATTGATTGCTACGTTCCGCTAAATTTGTATATACAGAATAAGGCACAAGCGAAAAGCGAGAATAGTATTGTTTTGTTTATAAGTTAGCAATATTAAGGAATGGGAGAAAAAAGAAATAGATTTATAGGATATAACCTTTGTCCAATATAATATCTACTTAAAATACTATTAAAAAAAATGCCACCACCCACCGCTTCAAATTAAAAGGGCATTGTATGTAAAAAGGTGTGTTTCTAATCCTATTTGATCCTAATATTGAAATGATAATATTGAATAGAAAAATATCTGGTGCATCTGCTATCCGCTCAAAACTTGAGCACAGCCATTCAATCCCATCTCATCTATGAATGTTGCGTATGATTCGGTACAGTCTCGCACGCATACTATGTGCGTGTGTATGTGTGTGTTAGATCTGTATCGCGGTGATCTCCGTTACGGTACAACGCGGTCACAGATGGAGTATGTGAGAACTGGGTGCGTAAACAGTATGCAGTAAGTATTGTTCATACTTACTTATTTAGATTAGATGTAACACGCCTAGAATCTCAGCATGTTCCGTCGATGCGAGTTAGCCAGCAGCGCGGTTGCTGCTAGTTTCGAACACGTGGTAAAAGTATAGTTACTTCTTATTACAACTGGCGCATGAATATATTCTGCGTAAACACGCACGAGCGCTTTGACAACAATTTAACGCACGATATTTTTAACGCTTTCAATAGACATTGATTTATCCGTGTTTGCTCTTGTGTGAGTCTGAACTCTGAAGTGTCCGTGGTCGTTTTATTTCCTCTGAGAGTTTTTCAATACACCGCGCTCTAAATTAAACTCTATTATTTTAATGGCATAGTGATTTTTAACGCTCCTTTGAACAGCGACGTGGGAGCAAAGCTTTTTACTGATTTCTTTAATTTTCCGATTTAAATTCATCTTTTGAAATACGGCGCTGATTGTATATGTTAGGCCTAGAATTAAATAGAAAGAGTTTTATCAGCTTTCTCTCATTGAAACATATTGAGGGACAACAATTGTGATAGGATATATGGTGATAAGAGGAAGTATATGGAGTGTCTTGTGCTCTCATTACAAAATATTGTTATCATCATCAATTGCACGTGTGGAGGTAGAATGTATGGCTATATTTCCCTATAACTAAGCCTTGTTCGATAGAGGGTAAGTCTTGGAATTGATTCAAGAAGAAAATTGACCTTGGATCAATACGCTATTCTTTGGGAATTTTTCGTGCACTTAACTGTTCTACATAAATGTAGAGTATAAATGTTTTTTTTTTATATAAGAGGGAGGTAAGTGAGCAAGAGAGGTTCACCTGATGGTAAGTGATTACAACACCAGAGGAGTTGCAAGTGCGTTGCCGGCCTTTGAGAAAAAAGAAGGCTCGGTTCATCTTCTTCTCAAAATATCACCGACATATTTGCCAATATACCGGTGATGTTTTTGATTCTGATGACATTTGGGTTCCAAATTCGAACATAGGTACTATCATAAAAAACATAGCATACCATACGCCTGTATCTTAAAGAGGTACTTTTGATAAGTTAAAAAACTAGTTGCACGGTTCCAAAAAGTGGGACTATGGAGAAGGGTCAGCAATTGTTCCACAAGTATTCCCCGAAGGATTAGGCAAAGGTCTACATAATATACGACCGCAGTTCGCCGACCTCATGGTCGCGGAACTGCGGTCGGTTTGGGTCCTATTATACAGGTGGATCCTATTGCCATTTACCTGGTACTATTTAAACACCGAGTTGATACCGAGGATTTCTTGGAAAAATCAAATTTTAACTTTTTGCTTTGATCTGGGAATCGAACCCAGGACCTCTGTCATAGCAGTTGAGATTACGAATACTAGGATAATGAGGCGGATTTCTCAATATAGGTTAGAGGGTGTCTTAATCTCTCTCCGTGTCGTCTTTTGGGGTTATACTGTTTTACTACTGTTTGAGTCGTTAATTCATTGGTTAATTAAGACTGACGCAGTCACGCAGTTAACGCTGCGTGTGCCCGAAGATATCGTTGTTTATTCTGAGTCAGCGCCGCGCGCCGCCACCTGCATACACGGTGTTCACTTATCAACTGATAGCTTATCAGTTATCACCGATATGTATCGTTCGAACCGATCGTCTAATTAATTCTTTATAACGTAACATTGTCAATATTGTTGCAACTATTTAATCATAACGGAAATACCTTTGATTGTTGGATCCGAGAGCTTTCCATTTGGAACTCATATGGGGCTGTCGCCATGGCAAGGCAGGAGAGGTCTATGTCGGTTTCTACCAAATAGGTATCCATCATCAAACCCAGATAAATAATCGGAGGTTAGGAGGAGATAATCTTAGTGTGGGGCAAAGGTTTAACTAGAAAAACGCGAACATTATGAAGGCATAACATACCATCACGCCTGTATTCCCCGAAGGGTTAGGCAGAGGCGAACTAATGTACTTACACCCACAGTTCGCCGGTATGTTTAGGTCCCATGTAATAGGGGGCGAGCCTATATATTGCCATTAACCGAGCACATATTCCTAACTCCGAGCTGCTACTGGGAATTCCATAGAAAAACCCAATAACACTTTGCTCGACCTGGGAATCGAACCCAGGACCTCTAGCGTAGCAATCGAGCTCAGGACCGCTTGGCTAATGAGGCAGTCTTTTATTTAAATCATGATAATTATGTGTGACGACAATATAAGAAGTGTTTTACGAAATATCATGTGGAGGAAATCGACACTTAGATAACTATTTTGCAAAGAGTTAATTACTTATAAGACAACGTTGCATTCATTCTGTTAATTAACATTGCATCGTTTCTTAATTGCATCAAAAACGATTGTGAAAACTATTCCAAACATTAGTTTCTAAACACAAATTTGTTGGTAACAACTACGAGTTAATCGCAAGGACCAAAAGTAGGAGAATTTGTAGATATAATATTTGTAAAAAAATATCTCTGAATATAATTTTTTCGCCTGATGGTAGACGATTACCGCCACCCATGGACACCCACCAATAACAATTTTTTGCGTTGCCGGCCTTTTAAAAATGGTTTGGGCGTCCGGTAACCTCACTCAATCAGCAAAACCTAACGTAAGCGTTTTTTCACGCTGGTTATCAGTAAGGCCGTGGTATCACTCCGGTCGAGCCGGCCCATTCGTGCCGAAGCATGGCTCTCCCACGGTGGATTATGTGAATATGTGTGATGAATATTCTTACCAAATATTTTTATTTTTTAGCTAATACTGCGTAAAATATCTACATAATTGTATGCTTGCAGACGATTTACAAGGGTTATAGTTGCTTCTTAATTAGCGAAACCTACAATAGGTTTCGCTGATTAAGAAATTATTTTATTTTTGTATAGGTGTATTCGCAGAAGGAAATTAATTATGATAAAATTATTAGGTGTGTTCATCTTGATGAAGTAATGTTTGCAACGTAGATACCTACCTATCACATATTTTTACGTTTTATGATAAGTAATATATTGAAGGTCACACATGACAGGTGTTTTCGTTTTCATTTGCATGGAATTTAGCATAATACCTACTCAAAACTTGATTCATTACATTTAAGTTTAATATTCCTTCCTATTTTCTCTATTTTTTACACAATTGTTGAAACAAAAAAAACAGGTAGTAATTTTGCTTTTACAACACTTGACATTGACACTACATGAGGCGGTAGCGTGCATGTGTGCGACACCCACACTATCACACATTATCGACGCCCGATCGATCAGCTGATTACTGGCACACATAAACAGCTATTCGCATACCTATCTATGTGTGCCTGTTATTATATTGTATCGTTTATATGTATGGAGTTCGTTATCAAAAGTGCGGATTACTGGTTTGATTGCACTGTAAACATCTGGCTGGTTATATAAAATATTTAAGTATTTTAATCAAAACTGCGATTTGGAAGGTTGAGCTGGCCCTACATGTGTCACAAACACAATCGTCATTCAATTCAATGGCTTTATAATTCTGGATTTTTGTCAACGTAATTTGTCAGTTCTTATATCATTTAGTTCCATTACACGATCTTTCTAATACAATTCATTTATTAGACTTGGTATAAACACTATACGTGAGATCGTCACGGGTTGTAATAAACCCGTAAATTGGCCAACCGGTCTATCCATAGAATAATCGATCTTACGGAAGTCCGACGGCACTTCGTGATCCTCCGCTTAAAATACTCAGGCAGACCGGAGGCTAATGCCAATACTAACGTTCTAGTACTATTCTACATACATTCTTACAGTATTAAATCATTGACAATGACACGAACATTATGGTTACTGTTATCTATAAATGTCCAATCAATATTTATTGCAAGTAGGTACATCACATGTCTGCATCACACCACTCACACCTTGAAACAATTATAATGTGTTACTTAGTGTACGTGAATAATTAATACAGACTTTTGATTAGATTTATTATTGTGGGTGTGTGAAACCATACTATGATTTATCGGATAGGATCAAAGCCTTCAATGCCTTTACGAGTTAGACCTGGATCACCGTATACCTACTAAAGCTCAGAATAATTGTTATAGGAAGGTAAATTAAAATATTACGAGAATCAACCCCTTTTTTTCCGGTGCGGAAAATCCTCATGGACCGTCCGCCACTTGGGGGACGGCGGGGTATGTCGGACTCGTACCGACTAAAAACCAAACTTGCCTTCTCTTGCCCTGCAGCCACGGTCATGAGATCCGTGACATGCACCACGACCGACGAGGATCATCCCTATCACTGCTATCAACCCGAACTGTTATAATGAAAATCTGCGAAAGAATATGTACACAACGCTTGTTCATCTAACAGCCTTAGAGCCTAATTAAACATTTTAAAGTGCTTCGCATAACTTCCTGCCTTGTTATAAAATAACTGATATGACCGATGACGCAGGCAGGTAACATGATTTCACCTCCGGCAGGTCATGGACCATGCGTCATTGAGAGGAAAATCCTATAAGCGGTAACTTTAAATATTGTTTATTTGCTTCTTACTTCATACATAAATTGATGTATTTTCCTTGAATACATCTCAGGGACTTTGCCTCTTAGCGTTACATTAGTTCTTAGGTGTTTCAACGTGGTTGTTCTGTGTCACTAGGTATAGTGTCTACAGTCGCCCTCGCATTTTAGGGTTAGGAAAGGGAGATGATGACGAAGATTTAGGTACCATTATTTCTTTAAATACATATTTAGAAATACGACGACCGCTGTGGTTTAGTGGTTCGAGTACCGGACTACTGACCATGAGGTTGTGGGTTCGATTCCCACAGAACACAAAAATTTATGTGATGAATATGAGTGTTTGTGTTCGTCTGGGTGTTTCTTATGTATTATAAGTATGTATTTACAAAAAAAAAGTATATAAGTATTATATCCATTATCTAGTACTCATAGTACAAGCTCTGCTTAGTTTGGGATTAGATGGTGCTGTGTAAAAAATGTCCCAGAATATAAAAAAAAAGAAATATAACTTTAATCTATGAATTCAAAGACTTTCATTGTCATCCAATAAGTACCTAGAACAAAAACAAGGTCATATATTAATGGAATTGGAATAAGAGTAGAGATTGAGGCATAAAAACGAGAGAGTGCAGCTATGACCTAATAGTCTTTAACAAACCAAAGCCAATCGGCGCAGTGGCTAAACGATCGGTTCTGCACCACGGGATGAGGCCCTGCACGGTACAAATATTTGAGTGGCGTACACCCAGTTAATTGTTCCAGTTCTATACATATAATGGTATCTTAGTGTAGACTCAAAGAACCTCAACACGGTAAAGAACATATTATGGTATTTTGGTATTTCAATAACTGTCACTGCGTACATCGCGGCCCTGAACGATGTAAGCGGACACAGCGGCGCTGTTATGGTCCCCATGCCATCAATATCTAGCACAATGTCATAACGCGAGTGGGCAAATGAAGCCAATAACGCGTACATCCAGGATAAGGCGGTGTTGCCCAATCAGAACAATGGGCAATTATGACGTATCGGAGCATCAGCCCTGCAATCTCGAATGCAGTAGGGCTTTCACTCAGCTTTGATAATTAAAATCTATACTAATATATAAAGTTGAAGAGTTTGTTTGTTTGTTTACTTGAACGCGCTAATCTCAGGAACTACTGGTCCGAAAAATTCTTTCAGTGTTAGATAGCCCATTTATTGAGGAAGGCTATAGGCTATATATCATCACGCTACGCAGACGAAGTCGCGGGCAGAAGCTAGTACATAATATAAAAAATATTTTCGACTATGTATTGGTAATAATAATGGTGATAGTAACAGTACAAAGCCAAGATTATATTTGTATGATCTGTGTGTGTGTGTGAGGATTCGTGTTTTTAAACGAACCCACGATACGGGAGAAAATCCTAGTAGGAAAACATTTTTTTAAATGCCATGATTAATTTATTAATCTATTCAAAGTTTTCTATGTTACTCGTAGATCACATGGTATATTAGTCTTAATTTAGAGAAAGATGTAGTTGTACTAAATGCTACATATTTATTTGGCATTTTCTTAGACCGACAGATTCCCAGTCATATTTGGGCTCATGAAAATCAGATTCAAATCATTCAATTCAATATACAATACATTTCTATAACATTTCTAAGAAGAACGGAAGTAGAGGGAAAGAAAGTACATATGTAGGTATATTTATGATACTTTTCTGAATTTTGACAGCCCTTCCATTGCAGTATGCACTTGATATAGCGAAGCTAACACAATGATAGCGTCATTAAACAGTACTTTCAGTACTTAGTGGTATTCAGTACTTTCTCGCACTGTATTACAGTCTGGTCCTGGTCACTAACCGGGTCAAACATTACTGTAATAATAGAAATACCTGTAATTTAAAAAATAACATAAATACATACCATCACGCCTGTATTCCCCAAAGGGTTAGGCAGAGGCTAATGTACAACCAAAATTCGCACAGGTCCCATGTACCTAATAGGCACAAATTTAAAACTCCGAGCTACTGCTGGGAATTTCATAGAAAACCCAATAACACTGCTCGACCTGGGAGTCGAAGACTAGCCTAATGAGGCAGTCTGTTATTTAAAAACGCCAAAGAAATATCGAAATGGTAATCTAGGTACTTGTGAAGTAAGTAGGTAAGTTCCAAATCTAACTACTGTACCTACCCTCACAATAAACATATTCCAACAATGCGGAATGTGTTCGTGTAGAATTCTGCGAAAATCCACTTAGTTAAGTACTTATTGCTTAAAAGTGCTATTAGGTACCTACCTATTACATATTTTTATAAATCCTAAGCAGTATTGAGGAAGTACGAACACTTATCTTGCCTTTTCATTTAAGTATTGCAAAATATGTATACCTAAACGTCGACAAGACCATTTTTTTTTTGTGATAGGGGGACAAACTAGCAGACGGATCACCTGATGGTAAGCGATAACCACCGTCCATGAACAACCGCAACACAAGAGAAGTCACAAGTGATTGCCCGCCTTTTAAAAGGGTTTGGGCCTCCGGTAACCTCACTCACTCGGCGAAACACAACGCAAGCTATGTTTCACGCCGGTTTTGTGTGAGGCGTGGTCACACTCAGGTCGAGCCGGCCTGTTCGTGCCGAAGCATGGCTCTCCCACGTGAAATTTGCAATATTGCATTGCAATATGAGTCTTTTCTTCTTCTCAGACGTATGGCAGTAGTACCTCATTGTCTCACGCCATCTCCTTCTAAGCGAAGAATTCCGAGCTCACAGATTTAGGGGTGACTCCGTGGAAGCTTTTGACTTGGTCAACCCACCGAAAACAGAATGATAATGGCCACTTCTCTGACGAAACTCCAGTGACAATGATAAATTAAATCGTAGAATGACATTTAATGGTGCAGGTCTAATAATAACCTAAGGCGAGACATATATTATCATTTTGAGTTATTATTTTGATAGACAATCTGTTTGTTGAGTAATGTAGTAGTGCCTACCGTGATTAGATACAGATGTTGTATCTGTGGTCATTTCTAAGTGCCCATGGCTAAAATTAAGACATTTATTAGACACATAGCAATACGGAGGAAATATTCGACTGCGGGCAGGATTCGAACCTGCATCTTTTGGTTAGATAAACCAGAGACCGTATCGTAGTTTTGCCATTATTTTCCGATTGAAAGAGAGGGATGCCGTTTCAAACCCAATAACACTTAGCTCGACCTGGGAATCGAACCCAGGACCTCTAGCGTAGCAGTCGCCCTTAGAACCACTTGGCTACTGAGTTTATATATAGAAAGATATTATATACGATGGATATTTAAAAAACAATCATAGCCATCGATTAAACAATTTTGCCAGTAAAATTACAGAGCAAACAACATTGTTTGCTACATTGTAAATCGGATATAATATTTGCACTATAATGGACATAATCGTAAAACTTTATGACCTAGTATCAGTTTCGCAAACCTGTTTAAGGAGTTGGGTGTATACATGGAATTGAGACAGTAATGGCTTCGAGGGTGGTGGAGTTACTTTGCTTGTGTAGCCTGGTTCACTGACCTATTTTTTTATATTCTTGTGGGTTCAGATACAACCTCTTTGTTTGGTGTTTCATTTGCCGCCATTATAGTTTGCAGAGAGGCTTGGCAAACAAAGCTGCGGGCGGAAGCTAGTATCATATACTCACGTATTATAAATTGTATAAGAAAATAATTCGTAGTAAAATAATTCACGGAATCAGTAGCCCGTATCTCTGTGTACATAATTATATTTGCTTGTATGATATTTTGCCTGTTATCTGATGTTGTGATACGAGTGCAAATGAGCGTATCTCGAAGAAGATGAATGAGCCTTATGTAAATAGATGTAAATATTTATGTAATAGGTATATAAATTATGTGTGTGGCGCCTAAATATTTGGCGGTTCCGGATCTTCGCTCAAATGCATCACAGTTCCGGTGAGATATAATATGTAAACTTTTACCAATTTCTTATTTATTTTTTATCTACTAACGACTCATGCACAGCTTGGTCTTTAACTACATAACACAATACAAACCATCACGCCTGTATTCCCCGAACGGTTAGGCAGAGGCGTACTAATGTACACCCACAGTTTGCCGGTATGTTTAGGTCCTATGTAATAGGGAGCGAGCCTATTGCCATTAACCGGGCACAAAATCCAAACTCCGAGCCACTGGGAATTTATAGAAAAACCTAATAACACTGCTCGACCTGGAAATCGAACCCAGGACCTCCCGCGAAGCAGTCGCGCTCAAGATAAAAATAGTCGTATGTAATTTTTGTCGAAAAACCTACTTACATTAGTACTAGTATTCTGTTATCTGTGGTACGTACACTTCTGTCTTACCCTTTGAAGACTACAAGCTGATGGTAGGTTATGTACATTATTCCCATGTAATCTTAAAATGTTGATAGAAACATTACTCCTCAGGTAATGGTGGTACATTACACCGTATCAGGCTATCTACTAGAGCTGAGTCAACCTGGGCAGGTCCCCGTCTATGGAAAGTGGTCGCGTGAGTCGCTTCACACTGACGACCGCTTTGCTCTCGACGGAATGCTAGCCGGCGACAACTGGGCGTGAGTCCCGCGACTTCGCCTATCTACTATATTGTTTCATCCAAAGAAAACAAAAAAAAGGTAATAAAAGGTTGGCAACGCATTTGTGACTCCTCTGGTGTTGCGGGTGTCTATGGGCGGCGGTTATCGCTTACCATCAGGTGATCCGTCTGCTTGTTTGCTCCCCTATACCATAAAAAAAAAACAAAATATATAAACAATAATGTTTAAGGAAGGGATCGCTCACTTTTATCCTTTGTTCAATAATTTTCAGTAGGTACTGGGATATTCTGTGAATCACTCAAACTCGACTTGTGGAGAGAAACCTATCGCGCCAGTATCCCTGCAGGGATAGGTAGGGGTATACTGATGTACCTACATACACCCACAGTTTAGCGGTATATTTTAGATCCCATGTCAAAGCGGCCGAATCTGACCAGGACAGCCTATAACGGGCGACAAAGTCCAGACCACTACTGCCAATAAAAACATAAAAAACATACCATATCGCTATACCCCAAGGTTTAGGCAATGGCGTCTCTGGTATGTAGGTATAGGTCCCATATAATTGGGGGCTGGTAACCCCGAGCTGGTACTGCAAATTTCATAGAAAACCCCAATAACATTTAGCTCGACCCGTGAATCGAACTCAGGACCTCTAGCATAGCAGTCGTACCTTAGGACAACTAGACTAATGAGGCAATCTTAGACGAATGAAACCGATGAACGGCCTGAGTTAGCAGAGGTTGTTAATATAAGCTTAGATAAGTAAGTACCCTTCTAAGTATGACGCAATTATTTTTTCAATCATATTACCATTAGACCACTTTAATCGATATTAGGTTGGATTGCAAAATCTTCAACACCGCTTCAACAGCTATCTTTTAAGGAACCTTTGACACAGTTCAAGACAACTTTAGCAAGGAACTTGGCACAACTGGTAGCAGTATTGAGATTACCTCATAATGAGGTACAGATATCTCAGGTTGTATCGCTGAACGCTGCGGCGCTGCCGTTTCGAAACCAGACGCGCCCGGAATGTCCAACTGCTGGCCTGAATCGCGCACACCTGCGCAAACGCAGCCCGCTGAGGAATTCGAGGGATACAGACTGACATCAATGTAGCCATTGTTTTGATTTAAATAAACGAGAGTTGCATGACATTTAAGGAATTATTTTAATCAGGAAGGACGCTTTTGTCTCGGAAGACTTAACCCTTTACAAGAAAACGTGCCGGCATCCAAATGTGAAAGAAGTATTGTCCCCGTACTAAAGGACCAGACGGGCGTTATACTCAAAGGTGTGATGTATGTATGTAACATGGGGAACAGCTATGGAGTAAGACATGCTTTTACCGTAGAGAACCATGCTTCAGCACGACTGGGCCAGCTTGACCGGCGTTATACCACGGGCTCACAGAAAACCGTCGTGGTACAACACTTAAGTTGTGTTTCACCGAGTGTGAGAGGATACTAAGAGGCCCCTTTTAAAAGTCGGGCAACGCACTTGCGACTCCTCTGGTGTTGCAGGTGCAGGCGGTAATCGTTTACCATCAGGTGATGCGTCTGTTCGTTTGTCTCCCTATCGCATAAAAAACGCACTATTCTTGGTGATTTTTAATTGACTGTTAACCTTTCAGAGAATGAAAGTAGGTATAAACAACTTTCACTATGCTATCAACCCTGGGATATCGAAAAAAAATAACAGTATTTTCATACAAAAACAATTGCACATTTTTGTTTTTTAATATTCGTAGTACGTTTTCCTAATTCTTATTGATTAGGTACTGCAGGTAATGAAAAACTATGAGCAGGGTTAAGAAAGCTTTGTGTAAAAAGTTAGTTTATAATAACAAACGGCTCGCTGACCACCTCGCTCTAGTTTACACGTTCATTCATAATATATGAGCAACCCAGTGACACTATGTGAATACTAAATAGAGAGATACACAGAAGATCCACTTTGTATTGACTTAAGAGGACTTGGATTAATGTTGGCCGAAACGACAAAGTCCTAGTCATACCCTATGTAGCATGGAAGTGTCTGGAGACTTGACACTTGAGCAGCAATTTCTCATTACTACGTTGAGGTTATGTGTGGGACTATCTTGACAGCTCTTAGACCATTTCATTAGACGTGACAGCTGTATAGTAACACATATGACTTCTGTGCTTAAGAGTTGAAAACCAAGTGAGATCTTATTACCTGACTGACGTGCAAGTTGTTCTATCATCGCATACTATTAATACTGGACCAAGAGTCTACCTATGAAAGGAATAATCAATCTGAGATATCCTAAAACTACCGAAGCAGCTAATAAATGCACAGTAAATGTGTCTGGGAACACGCACTGAATTTTATTAGGACCCTTTTAGTGAGAAGACCTGTTCCCTATTAGGATAATAATATTAGATTTTTATTAGTTGGTGTAAGGTACAAAAAGTACAACAATAGAAGCTACTTTCAGTGACACACATCGGTATATACAACGTAACATAGGCCTTGTGAGTCTGTTATCATACAAGGAAATGGAACAACGCTAAGGTTTTTTTATATATAAGGGATTGTCGCGTAGGCACTACGGATCACCATTATAGTTAATGACGATACCTTTGGTGTTGCAAGCTAGTCCATAGGCTGCGGTAACCTCGTACAGTCAGCGCCAAAAGTCGCTGAACACGATGCAATCTTCAAAACGTTTTTACACCATTACTAACTTCTCAGGTCAGAATTTTTTGGTTAGTAATGATGTAAAAACGTTTTGAAGATTGCATCGTGTTCAGCGACTTTTGGCGCTGACTGTACCATCAGGCGGGCCGTATGCTTGTTTGCTACTTTGGTGGTATAAAAAAATATTCCTATTATGTGTACCTAATTGTTACGTGTTTTATGTGCGTATTATTATTCCTGTCTTTTCTTCATTCTTTAAATTTCTGGTATATTGGTTCACGTTACGGTCATTGTGACGCTTTGACTATATATCCAATATAGTCAACGTTGTGACGCTGTGACCGCAAGGACGTATGAGAATTTGGCTTACTTCTACGTTACGGTACTTGTTGCTGTCTCCCTTTGACGTACGGCAGAATTGACTGAGGAGAGAGAAGAAACATTTTTGGTAAGTTTTGCGAATTTAGTAAAAAGTTTTTAGTCGTTGGCGATACATTTAGCAATATTAACATCCTGTAGATAATGGTTGCGATATACACGCATTGCACAACTTTATGCATGCATCTAATTAAAAATGGAGACTAGTTCTAATAAGTTAGTGATAGACTATTCAACCTCTACTATTATAAAAGTGTAAAAAAGCTGTGTCTGTACATTGAAGATATTAAAAAAAAACATGTGGTTTATATGGTATATAAACGTCTCCGAATCCGAAAATGTGACTTTTAAAATTCTTGTCTGTTTGTTACGGGTTGGAGCAAAAACTACTGAATATATTTCAATTTTATTATCACTGTTAGAAAGTGCTCCAACTTAAAAACTGGTGAACTTCTTATCTCAATTAATTAAACGAATCCTTAGATACAGCTTGACCTCCCTGATGTATAGAGGCCCATACAAAGAAGAGATCATCAATGTTGGTTTTTTTTTACTCCTGATATAGCTTCACGTGAGCGAAGCCGCGGGCAGAAGCTAGTATTCAATAAAAAAGAAACAAAGTTATCGTGAACCAACAAGACAAACAAACGGGGGACAAACGAGCGACGGATCGCCTGATGGTAAGTGATTACCTCAACTCATGGACACCCGCAACACCAGAGGAGTTGCAAGTGAGTTGACGGCCTTTTAAAAGAGTTTGGGCCTCCAGTATCCTCACTCACTCTGCGAAATCCAACATAACCGTTGTGTTTTCTGTGAGGCCGTGGGCGTATGACTCCGGTCGAGCCGGCCCATTCGTGCCGAAGCATGGCAATTTCTTGCAACAGAACGTAGTCCGATACACCGTAAAATGGTGTTGGCAGCAGCGGATTACGCTTGGTAACTTCAGTAATTAATTATCAGTAATATATGTTTGATTATTCCCTTTCATTCCTTCTCCTTATACCTACTCAGATATCTATAGAGATATATCAAAAACAGTGTTGCGTATGAGTTTGCGTAGTGACAATACAAGCGTACAAACTACAAACCGCACCAAATTATAACTGCTGAATTTATATAGAGAAAATGAAAAAAAAAAACATTTAGGCTATATTTTTATTCAGTTCGGTTCACTCTATCAAAGTTATTAAGATTTTAACCAATGAAACCGTTGAGTTTGAAAAACAACCATTGAAGTAAATTGCCTTTTGTCGCATTGCTGTACTAGACAAGCATGGGTCTTAAAAGATGACAGAATCAAGTATTACATTTAAAAAATACACTAACAGGTACATAAGCATTGGTACTTGCGCAATTATGACTTACCAAAGGGCAAACTGCGAGGGAACTTCCAGAGTGTAGGTATAAAATTCTGTGCATGTATCACTGTGGTCACTGACGAGGCGTGTGGCGTCAGCGACACTCATCAGCGATGCCCTGCACACTCATTGACGGGTTACCTCATCTTACACTCCTTGACACAACACATCATTTGCATCTGTTTACTTCACTCAATTGACATAGATGTTTATAACGTAGCTTTAAGTATAGAGGGCAAACACTTGTTTTAGGAAGGGAGCTGCAAGAACAGGGAAGGCTAAGGGCAGTTTTTTCAGCGACCTCGAAGATTATATTTCTCCTCCGGTACTGATGGTCAGTGCCACGAGTTTCTATATATGGCCGTATCGAAATGTGGCTAGGAATTCTTCCTAAGAGGAGGGATAGACTCTCGGATGAACCGACCACAGATCGTTCGTACCTAGAAACAGTTAGTATTTCAACCATGTCGATTTTTCAAGAGTAGGGCAAAGACCTGTCTCTAAGTAAGTGGCATTTAACTTAGCAACGCTAGTCGCTTGTAAACAAATCAAGGTAATGCATTTTCTTGCGGCTGTACCTGCACTCATTGCATGTTACCTGCGTGCAAAATAGACCTACTGGATTGTAAACGAAATGCGGTGCATATCTTCAAAGACCCTTATTCGCGACCCTAAAAAAGACTGTTTTGGATCTTGTAATAATGGATGGGATTTAGATATGTTTGTCTCCCTGGAATTACCATCATCAAATCAGGCAAATGACGTCAACTGACGTGAACGAACGTCAAGTATGTATTCAAGTAGCAGTAGTAGAAGTTCAAGTAAACAATGACATTCAAAGTACAAAAAAAGGTGTTACCAAGTATTAAAGTCAGATTTATGATTTAGTTGGTGTTGCCTTGTAGCAGTTATTAATTACCCCAACTCGGGTAATTAAAAGAAGACAATATTATTGTCTTAGATTTATGTGTCGGTGTCACATCGCGTCGAGTGCGGCGCTGCTCAAAACAATTAACTATAATGAAGTGCGGGAGACTTTCCTTCCGCATTCTGTTGCGCTTGCGCCTAATCTCTCCGTCGGGCGATTTAAATATTTTTTTAGCGGGCAGCACCATTAATAAAACCGTATTCTTTTCATTTAGTCATTAATGTCCGACCATTAGGCAAAGGCCTCCCGCAGGTCCTTCTTGGTAAAGTTTTCCAGTGCATCCTCAACCGAACCCATGCAGACTCGCTTTGAGTATCTATGTACATCAGGCTGTAGAATGAAGTGTTATTGCGATCATTTTGAGATTGAGAGAGTGGGAATAAATAATAAATAAATATTCTGCGACATTTTACACAGCACCATCTAGTCCCAAACTAAGCAGAGCTTGTACTATGGGTACTAGACATGTAACATCTAACAAGAATACTAGTAATGTGTGACCCACATAGCTAGTAAGCTTTTTTAAAAAAAAAACAAGAAACACCCAGACAAACACTTATATTCATCACATAAATATTTGTGTCCTGTGGGAATCGAACCCACGACCTCATGGTCAGCACTCCGGTACTCGAACCACTAAACCACAGAGATCGTCTCAACTAAAATGCCTCTCTACACACTAAATAGAGCCTTAATCTTTTTATCATAACTTAAAATGATCGTAACAATAATATTTAGTATGTGTACGGCCTCTGTCGTAGCTACGCATCTAAGTCACCTCTCCTCTCTGAGACGATAGATAAGACCTATGTAGATACTTAGTAAAACATTTTATCATCTATTTTCGATCTCCTTTTACTGTATTACTTCGGTTAATGTAAGCTCGCAATCAACACCAACTTAAATCATATCTGTATGCGACGCGCGCGCTTGCAAATCAGTGCGTTAGTATGCGCATGAGCATCACACTGTACTTACAATGTTGACGATAAGTTGCAGGGTCGATACAGAATATTTAGTGTGTTTAATAAAATGTTTCCTTATTAGTCGATGAAAGGCCTGTGAACAAAAATTATTTTATTTTCAAACTTAATATTAGATATGAATGTGAAAGTATATCTGTCTGTTTGTTACGTTTTTACGCCTGAACCGCTGAACCATTTTTATGGATATTTGTATAGAGACAGATTGAATCTTGAGGAAAGGCTTTAGTCTTAAAAAGTTAAAAAAAGATATAATACCTACCTACTTTATGACTTGAGCCTTTTTTTTACGAAGTAAAAGTATCTACTTAATATTATTCAATGCTACTGGAGAAAGGTATTTTTTCTGATTGCATATCATATATCATAGTAGTAGTAAGCTACTACTATGATTTAGAATATTCCTTATAGATAAATATCGAACAAATTATTAACCGTTACTGCTCTTCTTAACAACCGTTAAAAAGTAATTCAAGTTATATCATTAATTAGGTGACCAATTATTAAAGATAACAAATCGATTGTTAAAAAATATTTCCTATAATAAAACTGTAATTAAGGCTAGGAAATTGGCTCAGCAGACATTTTTTTACGTTTGAATCGTTAAAAGTATTAATTGCTTTTAAATGAATTATCAACGTATCATCGAACTAGCAACTAGTTAACAACAGAAGTGCTTAACTAAGCAGAATTTTCATCAAATCAACAATAAATATAAAGTAGGTAGGTTACTTTTACTTCATTAACTGTACGCTCATACAAAATTACAGATTATCGACTCCCACGCAGTAATTTTACATTCGATACAAATCGTAACTGAATCTAGTTTCGGTAACTGTCAACTACAAAGTACAGTTATAAAAATAATTGTTGTTTGCTAATTAAGGATGCGATCCATCAATTCTTTGCATACCGTACGGAATGATTCATTCGAAAAGAACCTCTATCTCATTTCATGTAGCGTATGTTTTTGTCTATGAACTGTCACATCCGATTAATCGCATGATCAGCTAGACAAACTAGGTAATTGAAAAGCGCGGGTGTCTGCGTGTAATAGTCGGTCATTACGCGTAATTTCACATTGCCGTGTAGGAAGACTGTTTTGTAGTCCGTTTTGTTTCGTCGTTTGGTAACCCGGTAGGCTGTTAGCTATTTTTGAAATTAAATGGTGACTTGAACCTTTAAAAAACACCTAGGTCCGAAAACGAGCGATGAGAAGACGATTGGTATACAAATTAACGCACATTGGGCCAGTCTTGTAGATAATGGCCAAGTGAAATAATTTCTGAATATTAAAAAAAAAATGTTTGTTTAAAAAAAGGTCCTGTCTACCCAAAAGATGGCCCAGTTCCCAGCAGTATGGGTACACTTTATATAAATAAGTACGATGCATAAGCTGCAAAACCTAAGGCTCCTAAATTTTTTAATAACAAATTTGACTCAGAGAGAAACGATTGTTTTTTTGGGAATATAATATATTTAATGTAGCACACAAACAGACAAACGAATTATTTCGTAATCCATCCATATCATATTTCACTCGACGCGAATCAGACCTGTCGTAAACTAGGTTTGTACTGATGAGGCGATACTGTGCGCGGAGTGGTAGCGATAGCGTATTAAACTTAGCATGTCATAGATTCATAATTATTTTTTTGTTACTTCAGCTTGAAACCGAATAAGAAATTGTAAATTGTACAGCGATAAATATAATATGGTTAGGTTAGCCCACCGCAACGCTGGTCGCTCCCTAACCAACGGCGAGCCACTGGTAAGGCATTTTTTTTATGGGATAGGGGGGCAAACGTGCAGGCAGATCACCTGATGGTAAGCGATTACCGCCGCCCATGGACACCTGAAACACCAGTAAACATAGATCGTAAACACAATGAAGCGTTGTTTCACGCCGGATTTCGGTAAGTAAGGCCGTGGTATCACTCCGGTCGAGCCGACCCATTCGTGCCGAAGAACGGCTCTCCCATGATCAAAATTATATATTATAGTATTGCTAATTCACACCACTGATAAGTACTACCTACCCCGGTAAAATGGGTCCGAAACGTCGGGATTGGATTTGTCCTGGGTAGATATTTAAAAATGGTTGTATTATAGTATATAATCGTCTCCGAATCTAGAAATGTAATTTAGAAAATTCTGGTCTGATTGTCTGTTTCTTGCCAGTTGGCGCAAAAAGTACTGAATAGATTTTAATTTTGTTAGCAGTATTAGAACGTACGTGCTCCAACTTAAAAACTGGTAATCTTCTTATCTTTTATAAAGTTATTTTAGTGAAGGAAATATTCAACTCGCAGGCAGGTTTCAAACCTGCGTCTTCTGGTTAAACACCAGACGCTATGACCACTAAGCCACCGCGAGTCCCACCTGCCATGCCGAAATTTCGAAAATTCGTAAGTGTCAGAATAAGAATCTTGTAGTAAAATAACTAAAGAATCAGTAATGAATATTCAAAAGGCCAATCCGTTTTTAGTCGGCCAGTAGTTCTATAAGCAGAACTGTTCAGTTAAACAGGTACCTCACTAATTGGCTACGCATTTGTTATTTAAATTTGGTACCTAGATGTTTTGTCGTATTTCGCGGTCATGATTACACATAACATGCCTATTATGGCTGACATGGCCTTTGAAAATCAGAAATGTGGCAACTTAACCTTTGTGATACTCTACAATACATCACAATTCCGATAGTTGGATTCTGTAGTCGATCTCGTGACCAAAAAGCCACTGGTTCCATATTTTTTTAAACTTCTCATAAAGGAGTTTCAATCTCAAATCTAACAAAAGTATATACGCTGGCTGTATGACGAATCTCCTGTTGCCCGTCGTTATAATTTACCCACACGTCATCGACTTTATTGACATTTAATTGATGGTATTTTATATTTCGCGCTTTCACTTGACTCTGTGGTAAGGCAAGGTGTTACTTAAAGCGGAGATCCCGCTTCGTCTCGGGAGGATTAGGTACGTCCGCTTTAGGCTTGGTTTTACTAGAGTAGCTTCTGACTGCGGAACACCGATTATTAACTGAAATTAGGTAGGTACTTATCAGTGGTGTGAATTAGCAATACTATAATATATAATTTTGATCATGGGAGAGCCGTTCTTTCGCACGAATGGGTCGGCTTTTAATTTTACATCGTCGATGGCGAGTCTATTCTTTCCTCTTTATTATATCAGTGTATATAAATATTCATTAAAATTCGCGCACATTAAGTGGAGCACTTTATCACTACAATAATGTACAACATTAAACGCAAGTTGCCTATTTACATAATTATATAATTAAGAGTCTACACTCAAAAAGAGTCGGTAAGTAGCTAAATAACAATCACTAAAATCGGTTGAAATATAAAGTTAAGCTGTGCTTGCTGCGGTCATTACACCGATCATATATACATGAACATTCTTAACACGTGTAGGTTAATAAAAGTCACGACAGACCTTGATAATCAATCACTTATACTATGTGCTTAGATACAGGTAGTTAGAAGTATGAAACTACCCTGAAGATTTTAGGGACCTAATCAAGTTCAATGATAGTTACTTCATGTACCTATGTAAAAAAATCAGCTGGCTCAAGTTTGATTGGAAAAATATCTCATTGGGAAAAGTTTAGATAGAATGAGACGACACGTTTCGCGTAGTGGATGAGCGATTGGCTTCGGCACGTGTGTTGTGTCGTGGGTTCGATCGCTACACGGAGCAAATAATGTTATGACCTACAGATAGTTGTTCAGGGCCAGCACGAATGAACCGCCTCAACCGGAGTGATACCCACGGCCTCACAGAAAACTGGCGTAAAACAGCGTGACGTTGTGTTTCGCCGTGTGACTGAGACTGCCATAGGCCCAGTTTTAAAAGGCCGGCAACGCACTTGAGACTCCTCTGGTGTCCATGGGCAGCGGTGGTCGCTTGCTATCGGGCGAACTGTCTGCTCGTTTGCCCCCCTATCCCATAAAAAAGTATAGATTTTTTATAAAATTTTGCATTACGCATGCTCAATTCCGAAAGATGTAAATTTTAATGGAAGAAAAATTAGGTCTCACGCAGGGCTTGAACCTACGGTTAAGTACACCAGACTGTAGCCAAGTAAGCTACAGAGATTGGGGTCTCAGGCAGTGCAGGGAAAATATTTATCTTAGATAAAATCATTAATAATTTCCTATCGAATACAGACCAAATTAAGAACTAATTATAGCAGGTAATTTGTACAGCTAACCGTTAAGAGGCTTAACAAGTTATGAGTACATAACCTTACAGAGTCCTAAGTTAAATCCAATTACTTGCCGACACACAAGCCCCTGCTTCACCTACTTTTTAGTAAAGAAAAACAGTTAACATCGTGTCTTGATGGTTACCATTTTTCACGTCATTTCAAACGTTTCATCATCATCACTACATATTATAAAACAATGTCGCTTCCCGCTGTCTGTCCCTATGTATGCTTAGATCTTTAAAACTACGCAACGGATTTTGATGCGGTTTTTTTTAATAGATAGATTGATTCAAGAGGAAGGTTTTAAGCTATTAAACATCACGTTACGACTCTTAGGGACGGGGCAGCGCGGGTGAAACCGCGGGCGGGTCGCTAGTATCACAATAAATTGGAAACTACGATTACTGGTCCAGTAATGCAATAATAGCGTAGTGATATGACTATGTACTGGCCAGGTCTTAGGTTAAAGTTCGAACTGCGACCCTTGAATGTGAAACATCTTAAAGAAACCTGAATCCTGAATCCATACGTGAAGTCTGCTAGCTCCTCTTATTCCGAGTACAGACTCATACCCAGGAGTAGGACAGTAAAGGGACTGATGATGGAATAATTGATCAATGTATTGAGACATTTATTCCAATGGCAACGCACTTGCGACTCCTCTGGTGTTGCGGGTGTCCATGGGCCGAGGTTATCGCTTACCATCAGGTGATGCGTCTGCTCGTTTGTCCCCCTATCCTATAAAAAATGAACATTAGGGATTAATAAATAAACGAATGCAATTTGTTAGTTCTGCCACTTAAGTACGCAATTTTTATTTAAGTTGTTGGATAAGGATGTCCTCCATATCCTTCCACATTTTGCCAATCGAAACTTTCTCCGGCTAACAGTAGGTACTATATAAAAATAATACATAAGAACTGAGAATAATCTGCTTTCTAAAGTCGGTTAAAACTGCTCCAAGTCATTCCCGCTTTATTATAAGATGTCCCGGGGATGTCCTTTGGAAGTTAACAAAAACACTTTGCAAACATAAATTTCTTTAGGAACGTTATGGCGAATTAATAAAAGCATTCAAATTCCTGATGTCGTGTCACCGATAAAATCAACAGATTACACCCACATTATCACTTATATTATGTTCAGCGATTAAATTGATAACACATGTGTAGCGTTCTTTGTTAGACAGTCATTTTGGACAAAAATTATTGTAAGAATGAATAATTTTATACTGAACTAGCTGACCCGGCGAACTTAGTACCGCCTAACAGTCGGTTCAGAAACTAACGTCACTCAATTGTTGCCTTCCCGGAACCCCTCCACTCACACTTAAACTTAATGGTATAGTATTAAAGTTCAAATTGACTTTTAAGTATTATTACGAATCTTTTGTATGGGAATATAGAAAAGTGTTGTTTTTAGACATTTTCAGGCAATTTTTAATTTTTTTCTCTCCGTACAAACCATCCTCGTACTTCAAGGAATATTATAAAAAAATAATTAGCGAAATCGGTTGCGCTGCTCTCGAGATTTGCGCTTAGCAACACATTTGGCGATTCATTTTTTTATTATAGATACTACATAGACTTGACTAACATCTTTATAAGCTGTAGGTATATATGTTCTATTAGTTTTATTATATAGAAGTGTCACAGGGCGTGAAACAATACTTGCGTTGCGTTTCGCCGAGGCGATAATCGCTTACCACCAGGCTATCCGTGTACTCGTATGTCCCCAGTCCCAAAAAAAAATCAACGCGTTTACCTATAAGGAGAAAAGGTATTGTAAAAGCTTCGATATCTGTTTGTATTCCGCCATGGTATTTCCTAGAACACTCACAGGTAACGGGTGTTAATCCAGCGTGGTTGTAACTTTACCTAATAGAATGCTCATTATAAATAGGCTGATGTCGATGAACGTTTTTTCCCATATGTACCATAGTAAAGCCCCCAATTTCCCAGCGATTCGCTGTACTGACATTTAAATAATTAGTTACCTGATGCGTGTAGCATAATCTGTTCTTACATTAGAAGGGTTCCTTGAAAAATTAATTTCTCCTAATAATGCCTAACATGTCATCTTAATTTCAAGGAATTGTGTAATGTACATACATTACGTAATAGCAAGAATATGTAAAGCAATATGTATGTACAATGTACATACATTATGTAATAAAAATAAGTAAAGCAAGAATATGTAGCACAAGCACATGCTTGTGCTACATATTCTTGCTTTACTTTTTTCTTTCAAATTTATAGAATAAAACGTTGCCCCACTGTAGGATTTTCTCCTGTATCGTGGGTGTGTTTACAAACACAACTTCTCACAAACACAAATACCCAGACCCGGAACAACTACCTCTAGATCATACAAATAATTGCTCCGTGTGAGGATCGAACCCACAACACGTGTCGCAGAAGCAGATCTCTCAGCCGCTACGCCAAACGTGTCCTCAAAATATGCCAAAATATGCCTTTGTGTAGTGTACAATAGAGTATATAATAAATAAATAAATCATCTGATGATACAGGGGGAAATCTACAAAGTTGGGTAAAGTGAAAAATATTTGTGTAAATATTTACGCGATTGGTAAGATCGCAATTACACTAATATAGGGCTTGAGGTCAGTTCGGACTTCTGACTATCTCGTTCTCGAGGCTCTTGTGTTAGTAATGATTGCACATTTATCAGACGCAAAACACGCAAAGCAATATTGCCTACTAGAATAAAAGATCAAGACAAAGTTCTTCTTACAAGTTAGAAACAAAAAAGTTTATAAAAGGTTCTACGTGACACAGTTTGGAGTAACCGGACCGCTACCGCAAGTTCCTCGCCCCAGTCGTCACATTACAGGAAGTATACTTTTTTCTTTTAACTTTCAATAGCAACATGAACAATATTACGTGTGTTATGTGCTTTGTAAGTATACAAGTGTTATATGTCAGTGAACGCAGGCGCCGACCGCCACGGTGCGTGATGTTTAATTACATTTTGTAATAATGCACTGGTTTGTGTTAATTTTGATATTCTTTTTTACGTTTAGGGAGGGTAGGTAGCTATTGTTCAAAAGAATTCCAGAGTCCCAAATGAAGGCATTTGACAGCGACTGGCGTATCAGATGAGCAACATACATCCTACAGCTGTCACTGAGGTGACAGCTGTAGGATGGTAGGTGAGAGGTGCTGTAGCTAAGATCCTCTGATGTTGCATATCCATGTGCGACGCTGATTACTTACCAACTTGTTTGGCGACTTAGCCCGTAAGAAATGGTCTAAAATCCAGCATGGGAAGAATATGGTCTGCCCATGTTAAATGTTCGAAGTTACAATGAAGACTTTTGAATGAAGTCGAAGCGGAAAAAATCCATCGAGAAGCTTCCAGCATTTGGAAATCCCCATAGGTATCGTCTAGTAAGGTTAACTCATTAAGTTAATGAAAAAATATATACGAGACCGTAATGATCCAGACATTAGCACTCCAGTTCTAAATGATACATAACCACATAGAGGTCATTTGTCCTTACGCAGTTGCCAGGCGAAAACAAACCTTTAAGCCTTACCAATAAGGACAGGAGAGCAAGCATGACGACCCAAGGTGAGCGACTCGTGACTCCGAACTTGACATTATACCGACTATACACAACGGAGATAGCTATCTATACTCGTATTTTAATATAAGTTTGAACGAAGATATTAATCGGGTTGGAAAAACCCTTTATAGATTAATTTAGCTATTCCGGCAAACTAGAATTAAACGTAGGTACTGTCAATAATACAAGTTATCCTATTCAGAACAATAAAAAAATAATCGTAACCGCTCGGCGACATATTTATCTCTTCTTATCCCATCAATAAAACTCACAAAAGATCATAATATTGAAGAAAAATGCACAATTCAGGTCTATTAATTTTTTCCGATATTCGGAGAGCTTTTCGAGCTTTTTGCTTTTCCTAAAAAGCTTTATACTTAGTTAACGTTTAAAAGTTCTCATTGAATGTGATCCGCTAAGCAACACAATATTTAAGTATTTCTTATATATTAAATATAGATTTATTTAGGTACCTATTGGAAAAGATTAGGAAAATTAATTTGTCATGCTATAAATATTATGTTAACAGCAATCAGACGGCATTGACACTAATGATATAATTATTATAAAAACAGTTTTCTAAAATCAGTTACAGTTGACTCTCGTTAATTCAAACCTGCGATAATTCGAACCTCTCTATAATTCAAAGTGATCACGAGTTCCCTACAAAATCTCTTTATATTTCGAACTAAATCAATACATTTTCATACACTTGGTAATTCGAACGAAAAAATCATTGCTATATAACAAAACGACGCGTTAATTCGAACTTATCGGCGTCCAACACTCGACAATTCAAAGTTGCAGAGAGAAAGAGGCGGAAAGATTGTAAGTACATTTTGCGACAAGTTCAAACTTGTATCAACGTACACGAGCCTTTGTTTTTGTTTTGATTAGTTTGACTATGTACCTCTAAACTTTTGTCATTATTATAGAATAGCAGTTAATAAATAATAATTGATCAACACTTAATAATTCGAAGTTTTATTTATTTTCTCTCACAAATTTCGAACCATTTGATATTTCAAACACTCGATAATTCGTAATATTTTAAGAGTCCCTCGAGTTTCGAATTAACGAGAGTCGACTGTATATTTAAATTGAGAGCAAAACCAATTAATGTTCCTATTTTTGCGGTAAATTCTAAATGAACCGTTGACTCGGCATGATGCATGAGCATGACAAGCAATGATTTTGAATTTAAAAGAAATTGACGTAACGGAAACGTTCGAATTTCGGAAGTCATTAAACAAAGTTGTCGAAACGGATTGTGCAGGCTTCAATCTTCCAGTCATTCTACATAATGACATTTAAGCATATGTAGTCTAATGATTCATTATTTCAGAATAAAGAAATTCTCATTATAAATAGTTGTAGTAGGAATATCGACAATTAAGATCATGTACCTATATAAATTTTCGCTTCTTTACAGTATCCATGGATGCTGTAAAGGATACGAAACGTTTGGAATTAAATAATACCATTAAATCGCGATCCGTTAATAGAAGTTTTAATTTTAATCATTTAATTGTAAATTCTTCTTTCGGAAGCGTGTGAAATAACACATGTAAGCGGTTAACAAACAGATAGTGATAACATTTAACAAACACGAGAACCACACAGTACACAGACCGTATCCTAAATAAACTGTAGCTTACAACTTTATACAACAGATAAGTATATCTTGTGAAAGATTTAGATCCCGGCGGAGAATTTAATAAGATAAAACCTGTCGAGATTATAACACAAATACCCAGATTCCCGAGAACCAGAGGAATGGGCACGTTGTAGACGAGGGGTTTAAAGTAGAAGAGCATTGGGTAGAAAAGACAGAAGATCGGTGTGCACGACCTTATGCTCAGACTGAAATGGACGTCTTTGTTGTTTAAAGAAACACACTACTAATATAGTAATCCCCTACTAAGTAGTTATATCTCCCGTTATTGAAAAAAGAAAAACAAACCGTTAAGCACTAGTCTTGTCTAGCGCACACCGCCGCCTCATTAAATGGTGATCACCGCTTGCGCATCAATGAGTCTCAATATTAATAATAAAACTAAATGAGCACAAATTAACCTGTACGGTTCTGTGAATCTGTTTTCATCATCCATTCAGTAACAGCTAAGTATAACACTCAATTATCACCTTTACCAATACACAATACGGTTTACAATACCTTTGTAGAAAACAGGCTTCCCAAATCTTGGCGTGACTTCAAAACGATGCCACCGATTGTTCCCAAGAAAAACTTATTTATCAAAGATAAAGAGCTATTATACCTGTCATCGTTAATAACGATTATTTCTATAATTCTATCTGAGGCTATTGTCCATTATAATTGAATTTTGAATGTATTAGGAAAGTGATAACCGTGAATAGAAACAATGGAGTAAGATCACGCTGGTTCGTTCAATAGATTGATGTCAATGATGACAGTAGTGGATGATTATCACGAATCGCTGAGGTAATTCAATTGTTCTCTTGACACGATGTTTACTACTGAACTCAATGAAGTTTATGTCACTCCTGCAGCAAGTTTTAAAGACGATTTGGGAAGAGCATCTTAAATAAGCGGCAGCATAAATCAAATTATATTGCTGGAATAGGATGGACCGGCAACTCAATTATTCGCTTTATTTCCTTTGCTGTTATGTTCGAACCATTTTACTAGTTGTTGAGTCAAGGGCTAATTTCCACCTTACAAAATATTTTCCCTGAACTGTAACCTTTTACATATAATGTCATTGTTATGGCGAAAATATTGTATTACACAACTATTAATGGAGATAACTACATAGGTAACGTTTAGGAATACGCAATGCGACACCCCACACTTGGCACTCGAGTAGTGGCGGGAGGGCAGCCCACATAATGATGACCAAAATAAAACATGTTAGTTTACCTTTTTACAATATTTATTGCGAAAAATTCTTAAACAAACATAAATTAACATCTGATATCTAATATGGACAGTATAGATACTTTTTGTAAAGTTTACGAGTAAACGACAGTGGCATATAACGTACAAATAGTTTTATTTTAAATATATTATTTTAAGGCAATTTCATATCACAATTTGTTAAGATTATGCTGAAAAATCTATTCTTCTTGTATAAATAGGAATTTATTTTATCAAGGCCTCTTTTTAACAATAAATATTTTATTGTTTACACCATGTGGCACTGATCATAAATAGAAACAAACTTAATTAACTACTTATAAAATATTGCAACAATTAACGCTATCAATCTCAGTAATTATTATTTTGATCTATGCACTATTCCATTAAATTAAATTGACTAATTTATTATTATGCTAAAGGAAATGTTTCGATTAAGTACCTAGTAAATAATTTATACGATTAGTACTAGTGACGTTTTGTTCCTAGTGCTAGTAAAATATTACTAAAATCGTCATTTTGACATATTTAAGAGAATACGTAACGCAGATATTAGTAACGGAATTCAATTTACAAAAAAGCCCTAAAGATTCATTAAATGTAAGTTCTAGGTACTATTTAACGATTTCAAAATAAAAATTCATCTTCATTATTTTATAGGCACGTAATTATCATTTATTACCAAGTAAATGAGACAATCTATTAACATTACTAATATCTTCGCTAGCCCTGCTAAAACAGCTTTATCATAAATACGTACATATTATATAGGAAATGCACATTTTTCAATAACTTTAAACGTTGTGCTAAATTCTAGAGTACAAATATGTAAGGCACGGACTATTTGACACTTCTAGGTGTTTAGACAAATACATAATGGATATAAAATCACGAACAAATATGCTCTAAACTACCTAATTGAAAATTTGTCATTTCGTAAGACTTCATTCGTTTCAAAAATTCGAAAAATAAGGCTTTTTGCATATTGTCGATTATTCTAAGGCAGTGCGTAGATAACAATGGTATGCAACGATAAAACTTAGTTGCTACCATTGGCCTTTATTTCTGAATAGCAAAATCGAGTATAATATAGATGATAGCCTGCTTTATGATAATAAAAACAGTTTTAATATTTATTACAATAAATACAAAACACGAAGGCCAGCTTCGACTAGTTCAATTCTACCGGTGCTCGAGTCGAACCACAGCCAACATGGCCACACATCTCAACATTATGTGAAACAATGCTATAATGTTTTAACGATGAATAAATCATGTAACCGCGCAGCATAGTGAATGCAATAAACGAAAGTACAACAGATAACACTTAATCATACATATTGTGTCTTGCTCGGAATTAATAACTTTAGCTAAAGCGAAAGCAATTTCTAAGTTAAAATACTTTCTGATTTATAACTCTCAAACATTTTAGAGGTGTTTGAAACTTTACATATACGCAAACTACTCAAATGCTTAGAAAATAAACCGGAAACACGGTCTAATGGCTCATAAATCTACGTGAGTGATATCTTGACAATACTGGGAGCCGATTTCAAGGTGTTATTAACTTGTTTCTTACACTCAATTTTCTCACAATGACAAAGAGCATAGTTTTGCAGCTGGTGCGGCATACAGCTCCCCGTGAGTGTGGTACGGCGCGGGAAAGCGGCGCCACACCAAAAAAAACCTCATATAGTTTTTCAATTCAAAATATTGACGTGAAACAATAGGAAGAAACCACTTTACTCACACTTCGGAGAGGAGTTCGCATCATGTGTCGGCCGCTTTCCAAGTGCGCGATCGCGCGAGATAATTGCTGTTACGGATAACCATCATTTGCATTGTTCGCAATCTAGAGAAAATTAATTGCTTCACAATTGATTGGTAGACGAAAGAAATCGATCAGTGAAATATAACTCCCAACGCGCACTGCACCGGAGGAATCATTTACATATAACTTAAACGTGGCCATATTAAATCGAGGCGATTTTTGATTGGATAAACTTCACTTACACCTCTTCGTATAGGTAATCGTCCACGCACACGCCGAAGCTACCCGAACGCTTCCACTTTCGGCTTTGCATATAATTTTCACTATGCGGCTGTTTTCAAACGCGACGGTTTTTGAAGGCGCTAGGCGCCCGTTACATCAAAATATTTGAACCAGTTAGCCTTTCCGAACATTTGTTACGATCCTAAGCAGCGCCGGCTTCTTGTTTCTGCTGTATGAGGGACTCCCACTTGGCTATGAGCCGCGTGGAGCTGGGCGCGAGGAATTCTTCTCCCGGGGCAAGCGTGCACAATTCCGCTAACGACTTGGCCGGCTTTAAACTGCCAATCGAGTCCTGCCCAGAGCTATTCCGTGGAGATGGCGACCGCAATTCCTCATTAAGGGCCTCATAAAGCTCTCCTATTGACTTGGTGGCCTTTAGTTTTCCAGGCATGGGGATTTCCTCATCCTCAGACTCGGAGGTGGTTTCAGTGTCACTCAACTCCAAGTCGTATGGCTTTTGCTTCTTCCTCATTTTCTTCAGTTCATGTTCTCTGTCTTTCATGTCCTGTAATTCTTTCTGTATTTTCTCCTCGACGGGTACGTAGCCCTTTCTGACAGGTTTGCCTTCTGGGGTACGAGTGATTATGGGAGGTGACATTACAGGCGCGATTACTGGAGACGTAGGGAACACGAAGGGTGGCGCGAGTGGGGTGGTAGGTGTGGGAGGCATGGGTCCTCCAGGGGAGTTCGGCAACTTGCCTTTGTTAGCGATAAATCGCTGCATGATTCCTTTTGTTCCCGTTTGGGGTGTGAAGCGGCGCGTGTATCCATTTGTGTTAAGTAGTGAGGGTGTGATCGGGGGCGAGGGTGCGATTGGGCCAAGTAGGTGAGAGGTAGACACGGCTCTATTGAGGGTCTTCTGCGGTTTGAGGTCAGTATCACCGTTCACATGGCCGTTCTGGTGGTTTACGTCTATGGTAGACTCTGACATCAATCGGTTTATACGAAAATGTCCTTCCTTGAACTCTCTTTCTCTCTCTGTCACTTCTATAATCTCTCGCTGGATCCTGGAGAGAGGATCTTCCTTTAGCAACGACTGTAATAGAAAGAAAATATTTTTGTTAATTATAATGTTTAGGAGTACCATTTTAAAGATAGTATATTAGATAAGATGTACTTATAAGAAGGTCTCTAATAAACGTATTATTGTCTCTTACTTTGAACGAGGGAAGCTCACGCTATGAACCTACAGGTTGGATACTGATTTAGTTGTAATATAATTTAATTTTCAATACGGTACTTAATTAAGCTATCGATTTATCGCAAGCCCTTACCTAGTATTCACGTTTTTCAATGTTACTATTTTAATAGATGCAGTGTCTAGCACTATTAACATCGGGGGCGCTACGATTATTACGCCATTTTAATAGGCGATACTAGTTTTTCCACATCATACTCGAGTTTATGTGTGTCTCGGTCGACTTCGACTAGGTTGCGCACACGTCGCGTTGACCTTACAGATACGAACGATCGATATCGTTCTAGCCCGTATCAATAGATTATGTAAGTAAATAAATATTGGGCCGCTCTAATACTTAGGAGATGAAAACCTGTCTTACGTTATTTGGATCTCGATTCTTTAATAAGTAGGGTGATTGCTACAATTATTTTTATAACTTGCAGACATGATATCAATATTAACTCTGGAGATCTGGGACACTGAATAAACACAATATGATTTCTAATGGTAATGTCAGAGTAGCTTCCACAAAAACTGCCGCAGTTTTAAGAATATAATTCTGATAGCCCCAAAAAATCTAAACATTGTTTCTATAATTACCATTTCATTGTAGTTTATTGCTCTTGAGGATATATCTTCAAATTTGTAAAACCAATTTATTAGCCACGATCTGCCAGACCACGAATCTCAATGTCAAAAGAAGCTAGCAATAAAATTACACATTATATGGATGAAGTTAATTCTCCTTCAACTAAAAGAATAAACCGTTATTTATAATTACAAAAATAGTCAAGGAAACACAAAACACTTCTATTGTTCTGTTATCTCATTAATTTAATCGACAGATTGCATTGATAGATAAATTAATTTCCAGAAAGACTACTAGTAGGTACTTTATTTTGATATACTTGTAGGTTTGTGCGTTTATCTTCGTTTGCCGGTGATATGATATCCTTGTAGATTAATATCTTAATTTTCGGAAACTAATTTCCTATGATGATAGCGGCATCCTGTTTTATGTAAATTGACTATTTATCTTGATAATCTTTACGTTTCTTTCCCTACTGTTCTAGTGGTTCCAAGTGCGACTGCTACGCTCCGAGCCGCTACTGAGAATCATAGACTGATAAACCCAATAAAACTCGGCTCGACTTAGGAATCGAACCCAGGAGGATCTTTAGCGTAGCGGTCGCGCTCAGAACTACTGGCTAATGAGGCAGTTAAAGAGATCCAATAAGAACAAATTAGAGATGGTCATTACGTCAGCTATGTTCTGCCGGTATGGCTAATTTCAAAGTTGCGTAAACACCTAAAGATCATTGTAAAGTTTTATAACAAAAGCGATAACCTAGTGTTAGTTTTGCACTGATCGTAACTTTTGCATGTCATTGCACAATTTTGGCGTACTTTAACCCAACTTTAATGATGGCACCGAAAGGTAAAAACATGCAACTCATTGGCGCTTATTTCTGAGAGGCTTTCTAAGCAGACGGCATCTGCAGTTTTCACTTCTAAAATAACATCAAATGATAATGATTTAGCGAAACGAGAACAAGTTGTGAAATGTCTTGCAATTTGTTTTTAATCTTTGACTTGTGGGTACAAGAAGTAGTGACGTGTACAAAGTACGTATGTGTGGGAAGCGAGTTTATTTACTTAAGTTTTTTGTTTGACCTAGACGTGATTACGGACTGGTTGAGTAGTTAACTAGGTAATGGCGTCTGTGTTTCGGCTGAATAACACGTTAATCGTATTTACAACTTTCTTCGACGATCTCCTTGACATGTTTGGGTTAGTTCCGCATTGTAAAAGTATTGCTGTTTTATGCAAATTTCGCGTTAGCATGAAGTGCTAGGTAAGTATTTCATCATTACGTGCATTTATTCTCGAAAAAGAGGCCAAGCTGTTGCAGCTGTATGTGCATTTGTGCAATATGCTCGTTGACCTACGTAATGCCATATTCAGTTTCACTGGCCGGTCCACTCCGCCCCACTGGCGACGATTCAAGTTTAAGAGACTGGTGTTAGGTACGTGGAGAAGTATTTACCCACTTCACGTAGGTAGGTAAAGATTTAATATCTTTTCCAAGTAGGTACGTAGGTACCGGTAATCGTGACTTCATAGAAGTTATTATTGTGAATTCATAGATTAAAACACTACAATCGAAGCTTAGGCACACGTAGCCTGTTAATTCCTAGAGATAAGACAATAGCCACTCATTTATTATTGAAAGAACGTTCGACGCCAATAAATGTAAAAAATCGAACAATATCAATGATAATGTATCAGAAGCGAGCGTTATCAGATGTATAACAGTACACCGAATACTTTTACCGATGCGATGTGGCTGTTCGAGTGTTCGGCGACATGTCTCAGAGCTTTCTACCGGGTTTCGACACACATACCCGAACACACCATTATCGAGAGTATGAAAGCGTTAATTAATCCGTGGGGCGCGAGCGGCGACCCGCAACACCGATCTGCACAACTGTACCTCATGCCGACGACCTACGAACCTACGATTACGATCTCACAGGACTAGCCTCTCTGCAACCATCTAAACTAGAGCACGCTCGCATTCCATGGATTCAAACGGACATTACAAAGTACTCACTTCTCCCATAATGAAACACGAAGGTATCCAACAATCCGCACAGTATATTAAAGTCGAGCACACACGAACTGTAACACGGTCTAAACCATCACGGCACCGACACCTGCCACGATAGTGATGTTGTCGCGAGGCGATACGTGCGTTACGGCGGACGGTCGCGGGCTAACGTCCTCTACGCGAGTCTACGGCGACTCGCGAAGCCTCCGCGTATCACTCACCTGGCCGCTTAATTGGCGCGAGAGCGAGATAGTGCGACGACGTCATACGATGAAAAGAGAAAACAACAGCAACTTACAATACCTGGAGCTGTTTTACCGACGGTGGTTACTGTTTTACCATAGGATAGTGAGGGCGCGTGTTTAAGAACTTGGCGGCGGATTTCCGCGCCATTGGTTCGAAGGGTCTGTACTGTCGCTCCCCTACTGTCGGACAGGAAGCGGGCTTTAATTAAGGAACCTGTTCATAATTCCTGTAACGGAACGTTGATTAAAATATCTTGTTACGCGTGAGAACCAGCTGGCAGCCTGTCGGATTAACTGAACACATCCGTAGGTACTGCGCACCTCAATACTCAGGTTAATCTATGTAAGTATTTCAGTTTGTCATAATGTTGTTGTAGGTACTACCTATCTTGTAAACATACCATCACGCCTGTATTCCCCGAAGGGTTAGGCAGAGGCGTACTAATTAATGTACACCCACAGTTCGCCGGTATGTTTAGGTCCCATGTAATAGGGGGCGAGCCTATTGCCATTAACCGGGCACCTATCTTGTATGTGTTATGAAATTGGGCTTTCCTATTGGGAAATTTTCAGTGGCGTGGCTTGGCTACAAAGCCAAGCCACGCCAGTGAAAATTTCCTCGAGGCACAACACAAGCCTCGATTCCTGGAACCTAGAAAATAGTCTCTCGCCCATTACGTGGAACCTAAAACATAGGAAACTGGAACTGCGAAGTATGTGGTTATGGTATCTACCTACCTACTAATATTATATTGTAGTAGGTACCTACTACATTTTAGTAGTAGGTAGATCTAATACCACCATGAGTCCATGACAACCAAGTGGTTGCATGGAGGTACCGACTAATATTTTAAGAGTGGGTATAATGTTATAAAAAAATGAAACAAAAACCTAATATTTACAACTGCCTCAATAGCCAAGTGGTCCGGACCGCGACTGCTACGCTAGAGGTCCTGGGTTCGATTCCCAGGTCGAGCAGAGTGTTGTTGGGTTTTTCTATGAAATTCCCAGTAGCGGCTCGGAGTTGGGAATTCGGCTCGGCGAACTGTGGGTGTAGGTACATTAGTACGCCTCTGCCTAACCCTTCGGGGAATACATGCGTGATGGTATGTTTATGTTATGTGTGTTAATGTAATATTTACAAAGTATTTTTCCCCCAATGAAGACTGTCAATGGATCAGTGTTATTTATCCACTTGATATCTTTATCACAAAGAAACTAAGTAGGTACAACACCTAGGTACTTATTTGATAGACATTGTTTTAGTGAACGATTAGCTTTTAATGCCGATGACCTACGTATAGGTATGAATAGTTCGCCTTTTAGGTAAATAAATTAAAATAAAATGTATAGTAGGTACTCATAAATTCATGTTTAGTTTACGATACGTGTAGACAGAATCCATTACACCATCCAGCGCTTAGGTTCGTCCGTTCGATTCTGTTGAAAAGGTGTAGCTATAGGTAATATCAGTTGCACACAATTCAGAAACATTACCTATGTACCTATACAGGATTATTTCCATAGAACTATTACCGAATAAAACTACATGATGTTTCGGACTCAGTACCGATTTACCGAATACCTAACGGGCTAATGGCAAGCCATAGCGGTAGTTACGCAACTTTCGTAAGTTGGTTACCTATTATAAAGATTTCACTCTTACCCTTACCACAGACAATAGAATACTAGTAACTACTTACCTATGAATATGCATTCTAAAAAAAAAAATCCCTATCAATATTTCAGACTTCCAAATTCAAATCAAACAATATTAAAAATTAAAGTTCAAAATGGCTTACATCCCTCTTTGAACTTTATTAGCGGAAGGTAATTAATTCGACTGCATGTTGGCGTAGTGGTCACCGCCACTACCATTGCGCCCGTGTGTAATGAGTTCTATTCCCACACGAGGCAAAATTTGTACGTTGAAAACATGTACGGGTACTTTGTGTCAGTTAATTGAATTTTTTTTGAAGTCCTAGCTATACCTACAGGGCTTAGTTCCCTAGTGCATTCATTAGAAAAATAAAGAAAATAGGTAAGTTGAATAATATTTAACGTTATTCTTTGTCGAAAATCATAAGATTAACTACACTGGAGGTCGTCAGACTTCTTTCGTAATAAAACAAGATTGTAAATAGGTATTAAAATATAATGTTTATTTATCTTACAAAACAACGACTAGCACAATAGAGCATAATGTAACTATTAAAACTAGGTAGACGGCCTTGGAGGTCTGTCCTTTTCAGCTTAGTATATTAATTAGGTACATACTTTAATATGGTATTTGCCTATTTTAATAAGTAAATTATGACGGGCTAACATACTTACATGCCGCGATCACTAATTACTTGTCGCAATATGCCATCTTCAGCTATTGTTTCGGCACGAGACATGTCATGGAACGACAAAAATTACTGCGTGGCGAGCACGCTAGTTTAGCGATTTTAGCATGTTACCACCTACGAAGGTTTCACTTCAAAACTGATAAATATCACAACCCAAAATATATAAACCCACAAATATAAAGAAAATGTCTACATCGATAATCTAGCGGTCTCAAGCGCGACTTCTGCTACACTGACGTCCTAGGTTCTAACAGTGTTATTGGGTTTTACATGAAATATTCACGCAAACAGCTCGGATTTTAGATTTGCGCCTAGTTAACGGCAATAGGCTCACCCCATGACGCAGGACCTAAACCTCCGGCCAACTGTAAATGTACAAAAGTACACCTGTGCCTAACCCTTCGGGGATTATAGGCGTGATATTATGTATAAAAAAATTAGCATGGAAGTCAAATAAATGGTAATTTTTTTTTGTATCCAGTCATATATCATATTCTTCTTATTTCTACATTGAATATCCTTAATGAGCTACTAAATCCACAGAACTACTGCATAAAAGTTATGGCACCAATATTTAGGATCCATATTTTTATAATTAGGAATTGAAAATAAATTGAAATCTATTTCGCAAAATGGCTAGAATTTATTACTTAATTCATATTTTTTTATCTATCTCATGTTTTTCCCCCTTGATAACTGGCTGTTGTATGCAACAATTTTGACTAGTTATTTTTTATATAGCAAAATATGATAAAAATACTTAATCAAAATAAGTTATTTCCTCTCTGATTAGTTACCACTGTTATCCAAGCCAAGTTAAGACTTATTATCTTGCATTAACTTATAGTTCATGAATAACGTGACTTAAACACTGAATAACAATTTTTAGAAGTTAGAATTGTACTTATAAAAATCTACTCATTACCAATTTGTAGGGAACAATTATTGGTCCCAATAATTGGAGAACCAGATATCTGATGCCTAGGTATTCGAGATTCTATGGTAGCTGTATCCATATGGCTAACTCTGAGATGTCGTGACAAATCACTCATCCTGAAAAACCCTCTACAGCAATGATGGCAGATGTAAGGAGTATGGTTGGTGTGCTGCTTGAGGAGGTGAAACTCCAGCATCATTGCAGTTGGGAATGTTTTCGTGCATTCTCCTATAGAACACTTAAACTTTGATGCATTCTCATGCTTAAAACCCATATGGTTTGACAAACTTCTTTTACTAGCAAAACATTGATCACAAAGCTTGCACACAAACGGTTTTTCTCCTGTGTGTTTCCGCATATGTGCCTCTAAATCTGGGAATGTTTTTAAACAGACATTACACTGGCCAGATTTCTCTGAGTGTATCCTCTTTATATGAACCTGGAGGTTGCCCTTCAAAGAGAATGTCATGCCACAGTAACTGCAAATGTTATGTTTTTCATTGGAATGTATTCTCATATGAGTTTTGAGTGCATTTCTAGTTTTTACAGATTTACTGCACAGATGACAGGTGAAGTTCTTCTCATCAGTGTGGACATACTGGTGTCTCATCATATGGCTTTTATCTGTGAACTTTTTAAAACAAATTGAGCATGAGAAAGGCCTTTCACCTGTGTGCATGCGTTTGTGACGTATCATTGAAGCAATCTGTCTAAATGCCTTCCCACAGTATGGACAAGAATAGGGTCTTTCATCAGTATGAACTCTTATGTGTGTAATGATATCATTCTTAGTAAAAAAGCTGTTTCCACATGTCTCACAAATGAATTTTCGTTCTCTTTGGGTGTGATGTGTAATTATATGTCTTTTAAGAGAGCCTTTAATGTTAAATCGTGCATCACAGGAGTCACAAGCGAATGGTTTCTCCCCCGTATGAGTTCTCATGTGACTTTCCAGGGCAGATCGACATGATGCTATTAGGCCACATACCACACACCTTACTGGACCCATTTTCGGTCTTAATTTCCTTCCATCGATTTTTTCTTTGACTTTATTTGACTTCTTATATTTCCTTTTAACTTTTTTAACATTGTAGATATCACAAGAGTCTGTGGGGTTTTCTAATAAAAAATGATCAAAATGATCTTGGTCCTCGGGTCCATTTTCTTCGTTGATAATATCTTCTAGTTTGATTTGGGGTTCTGATTTTGCCACTATATCAATAAATAGGTCTGCAACGTTAGCACAGCGGAGGGCCTTGTCGGAAGCTTCGCATTTGTTCACGAACTCGTACGTCGCGGTTAGTTCAGCCACACAGCTCTCGCATATGCTGTCGGGAAGCCCATCACCCTCGACCACCACCACATTGACGCACCGCATCACCTTAGTGCTAAACTGAATATCATCCTGTTTATCAAATAGGGATATGGCTGCTGCTTTGTTAAGACATAAACGGCATATTTTGGACTCCATGATCTATTTAAGTCTACTTTATCTTTAGTTGGGAATCTCACAATGTAATCAGCGCAGCGTAGTTTCTTCAAAAATTGCAAAAATCATAACAACTTTGACATTGACTGACAATAATAGACATGACATTTGGTGATGTGATTTTTTCTTCGATTTTTCTGACATTCTTGATTTCGTTTGAAAGTTCAAGTTCGTTTGTACTTACGTAGTACCCCATTACCAGTTTGGTCAAAATCACGAAAACAAAACAAACAAACACCCTCTCACCCCAAACGCATATACAGTCGCCTTTCCGTCGTGGGTAAAAATACCTGGAATTATCAGAAAATTAACGTTTTATCTTACAACGCAATTATTATGTTATTTTGAATCAATATAGTTTGGTTACAAAAGGTTAGATACACGGTACACCAGACACGTACTAATTACTAAACTAATATTTATTATACTCTTTGCCAGACACAATTTCCATTAAGCCATCGGCCCATCGCGAATCTAACCAGAACACGCAGGTTCGAAAGCTCGCGTCTAATTTTTCCTTCACTAAAATCACAGTCTATTGTTAAATCATATTTATTTAAAGTATAACAATCTCTACTATTAGAAAATTGTAAAAAAGCTGTGTCTGTACATAGAAGAAGTACGTACGTAGTCCGTACGAAGATATTTAAAAAAATCAAGTGGGTTAGGGTATATACATATACGATTCCGAACCCAAAAATGTGATTTTTAAAATTCTTGTCTCTTCTCTCTATACTTCTTATCCTTTGACTATCTATCTATAAGGACCCGCCTCTCATGATCATTCCCCTCTGTCAAGGTAGTGGATTAAAAAATCTAACGCGTTTATCAAAACTGTTTCCGAAATCGATTTTTCATTAACAGAATCGTTTCCGCTCAGTAAGGTCATCATAAATGCTCCGTGTAAATACCGATATACGTGCAGTTAATGTATGCAAAAAAATATCTAATATCTTATTTAGATAAAGATGGAGTTATTTTCCGTATGTAAGTATTAAAGTTCATTTATTTCTATTTAAATCACATAATACAATTTATTAATAAAGATCGAGGACGTTACCGATTCAATAATCGAGCATAAAATAATCGTTTAGTTCAAGCATGCACTCCCCACGAGACTACCCGCACTCCCCACGAGACTATCCGCACTCCCCACGAGACTAGCAAATTTTTTTTACTATCAATATCAGCCTTCTGCTAATACACGTAAGATTTAAATTTGAAATATCCATCAAAATGACATTTTTTGATTTCAATTATATATCATCCAATAGGATGTCACCATTTCTGATTTCCAATTATAGGTCTTAATGCAGAATTACCGTTTTTTGGCAATTATAGGCCTTATATATATTATGACATAATGCATAAAACTCGAATTTTAAAAAGTGTAGCGAGACTATGTCCCTCTTTTGTTTTGTCATTTTAATTAATGATGTGATAGTGTTTGTTTACGATTTCGAATCGATATCGATATTATTTTCGTGTTCAATGTAAGACCAAATTATAATAATTGCTAAAGATCACTAAAGATGAATATCATGAATTTATGATATCACTATATTTTAATAAAATAACATTTTTGGAAATGACGTAACTAAGATTATTGATTATTTTTGATATCCAGTATTAGATATTTTATTTGTTACTTTTTCAGATCTACAAAAGACCTTCATTTAAAATGATATAGGTGTGATTGATAAATAATAGCTTAAGCCGTTGCGAATAAATTTGTTGACAAAAGAATTTATAAATTAACATATTTAAATCGTATTTCAAAAATCATTGAAAATGATTTCTAAGATACGGTATGGTTAGAAGGTCTGGGGTTTCTTTTACCGCTTAGGTGGAAAACCAGCACATGTCCCGCCTGATGGTAAGTGTATATACAGTGTTAATGTACTCTATTATATGAACGCTTGCAACGCCTGGGGTATCACTCGCCCGTTGCCGAACCTGTAAAAATCTTTTCACCCCCGGTAGACAACCCACAACACCGGTACCCCCACTACCAACATAACGCTTCCTCGCGGAGCTCTGGCGATCTTGCTCACCTTTAGGAACACAACATAGTACAGTCACAGATAATAGAATACTAGTAGTACAGTGCTATGTTATTTGGCTACTATTTTCTGCAAAGTGTAGGTGTTTCCCCAGTTGGGCAGCTCCAATTGTAAGTGAGTTATTCAATTCCACTATGCCCTGCCTCTCGGGGTGTTTCTTCAAACACATTATTTTCTTTTTTCGATATCCGGCTCAAAGAAATAACGAGAGTACGGTACACGACATACCATCACGTCTTTATTCCCCGAAGGGTTAGACAGATGCGTATTTAGGGGGCGAGCCTATTGCCATTAATCGGGCATCAACCCTTAATTTTATAGAAAAACTCCAATAACACATTGCTCGACCGGGGAATCGAACCCAGGACCTCTAGCGTAGCGCTTCTGTTCATATTAACGCGCGACATAATGAACAAAATCGTATTTACTCCTACTTATATCTCGTGGGAAACAAAATGCTCTGTCTAGTGTTATTCCTAATATATCAGCCTGGCAAAGAAAAGAAAAAATCAAAATGAAAGAATCAAACTAATCGGTATCAAAGTATTTGTAACATAACGTCCCCAATATCCGCTCTATCTATACTAATATTATAAAGAGGAAAGATTTGTATGTATCAATGTATGTAACAAATAAACTCAAAAACTACTAGGCCGATTTCGAAAATTATTTCACCATTTGAATGCTACATTATTCAAGATTAACATAGGCTATAGAATATGTATTTCGAAAAGTTTGCGATTTCTCTCACCCGTGCGTTTATTTTCCAATTACATAGTATGTTACACCTATTTATCTATACCTAAACAGTTCCCACAGTATTTCATTAGCATGCAATGAGAGCATTGCATTGAAAATAATTATGACGCAAGATATTAAAAAGGTGTGTATGGATGATTTTGATTTTGCAAATAAATAATTACATATAAAAATAATTTGTAATGTTGTTATGTTTTTCTCCATTCTTCCTAAAATAATCTATCGATATAAAATATCGACATAGTAGCTTCCTAATTATTTTTATTGTATTATACGTTCGTATTGTCGTCAATTCTTGTATGTTGACGTATTTGACCTCTATGTGTGCGTAAATTGTGTTAGTGGTGAAGAATTTAATATGTGTGAGTTCGTGGCGATACAAAATGATTTTGAGTATGTGTGCAGCAATGTCTATGTAGTGTTTCCTCCCCCGCACCAAAAGTGACAGACTTTTTTGTTCATAGAATTAAGCGCGTCACTTGTCCAGGGATAGATAGTCAAAGTTCTTATCTCAAATAATTAAACGGAACCTGAGATACAGCTTGACCTCTCTAATGTATAGAGACCACCCATACAAAGAAGAGATCATCACTGTATGTTTTTGAGCTTCAAGTGAGCGAAGCCGCGGGCATAGGCTAGTAATAATATATAATAATAATCAATTCCTTCAGACCCTGCTCCCCATGCCGGTGGACAACTATTCTTATATTTTTAAAATATGTTTTTAATTTCTCTTGTTTTTTATAAAAATATTTAAAAATGTAAATAATATGATTTTGAAATTGAATAAATGGATACTAATCAATTCTTTTGCTGATGTCCGAAGAGAAACCACTGTACGTTTCTTTTCTTTGAAAACAATAATGATGCACTTCTGCACTAGATAAGATCTCAGATAAATTCACAGACTAATAAGAGCTCAGATTATGTTTAAACCTAGTCAGATAAATCTGAGGGTTGGACATTTGATCTTTTTAAAAACGTACATACTTTGGGTCGATTTGACATTGACGTTTAATTATTTATTTACCTACCTATTTCTGTTGTGTATGGTGTCGTCGTAGTTATTTGAAATTATGGACAGAAAACTGTGTAGATTGTGCTGTGAGAATGAAGGTACTTTTCATATTTGGAAAGAAAGAAGTGATGATATCCCAATAAGTGCAAAAATAATTTATTGTTGTTCAAATATAATCATTAGAGACGGTGATGGGCTTCCGTCTCATATTTGTGTAACCTGCGAGCAGGAACTGACTACCAGTTACCAATTTCTTCTAAAATGTGAAGCTTCTGACAAGAAATTGCGGTTTGAAGTATTGGAAGTAATTTCCCAAGTTATCGCAGGTCTGGACAACTGCTCGCCGAAGGTTGAAGTAAAACATGAAATACACAACAGCGACGACGATCACCATTACGATGATTTACAAAACGATGATATTACTCTCGAACAGATGAGACAAGAATTAGAAGTTAAAACGGAAAATGTCGGCCGAAAGATAACCAAAAGAAAATCATATAAAACGAGATCTAAATTCAAAGGTGTGCATCTGTGTACCTGCCCTGTCTGTGGTCGACAGTGTGCTAACCCATCAACTTTAAAGATCCACATGAGGTCTCATACAAATGAGAAACCATACCAGTGTCCTTCTTGTGACAAGAGATATAAAGACAGTGGTACTCTAAAGCGTCACAGAGACCGAAACCACATCCAGCACAAGAGACAGCGTAACTTCATTTGTGAGAACTGTGGTAAAGGCTTTTTCTCAAAAAATGATGTAAAAATTCACATGAGAACACACACAGGAGAAACTCCTTATGGATGCTCTATATGTGGTGTCAGGTTCACACAGATCAGTGCATTACAGAGACATAGAAAACGTCACACTGGTGAGAAAGACCATTTATGCACATCATGTCCAAAAAGGTTCTGTACTAAGGAGGAATTAAAAAATCATCTCATGGTTCACAGTACTGAGAAAAATTATGCCTGTCCATTATGTAATGTTTTATTTAAATACCCTAACAATTTAAAGAAACATCTAAGACTGCACTCTGAGCCCAATAGATTTGTGTGTAACCATTGCGGTCGTACTTTCAATGTTAAAGGAAATTTAAAAATTCATATAGATAAACAACATTCTGAAAAGTCTGGTCACTGTTCTGTTTGTACAAAGAATGTCCCTAACATTGAAGTACACATGTGGAGGCATACAGGGCAAAGACCATTGAAATGTGAACTCTGTACAAGTAGTTTTTATGAGCTGAAGGCATTAGCTCGTCACATGAACTTTAGGCATAAGAAGACTGACCGATATAAGTGTGAGTCAGAAGGTTGCCTGATGTCATTTCCTTCAAGACCAATGCTAGACTTCCATACAGCCAAACTCCACAGCACTCACATCCCATTCCCATGTGATAGGTGTACTAGAGCATTTTATAGGAAGAATGATCTAGCCAGACATAAAATAGGCACACATAAAGAAAGACTTGTCTAGTTGTAAGATATTTCCATGATGTAAGCTGTAACCATTTTTATAAAAAGACCAAAGTATTTATTAATCAGTCACAATTTACTGTCTAGTCTAAGTGTGTAAGTAATAATAAATTGTGAAAAAATATTTTCTTTTGTGATGCCATATTATTACATAGTCCTGCTCAACAAAACATGATGATTAGTTTAGCACAAGCATACTCCAACATGATTTAAGAACTAAAAGAATAATGGCTGTCAGTTAAAAGGATAACATACTGAACTGCATTGCGTAGGTCCCTTATTTCACATGCACTTGTTTCTGCTTAGAATCTTGGGAAATAGTAATTATGTCAAATATGAATACTAAAGCTGTCATGCTGAACTCTCGAACATAGCTGTTCAAAAACTTTTTTACAAGTCACTATTATTTTGTACATTGAATTTCTTTGTATGCTGTCCTAGTATAGGCTTGGCTCTAAAAAAACCTAAACCAGTATGGTTCTGAGAGAAAAATTTACAGTCTGGTTTCAGGGTTGATGGTAATAAGAACAACACCTAATGTTATAGAATATTTATTTTTAGTGCTGATGAATATCATGATCGATGATCCAAAAACAAACCGTATCACAGTCCGCTACAGATTAGTAACTAAAGCTCTTGAACACAGATGTGAACGAAAATATTAACAGAACAAGAATTGAGGTAAGTGGGGTAAACAAGACATATAAGCTTCTGTACAATTGACTAAATATAAACATCTGTAGACAGCATGTAAGCCCCAAACGAAACAATTCCTAACACAATAAACCAATACATTTCATTATAATATTATATTATATCTGTCATCAACACATGTTTTGTACAAAACAATAACCCTTATAAATACAATGTGAAATAGTTCATTATTTACATTTGAATTCTATAAGTTTCATAATATAGACATAATATTGTGTAAATAAAAAATAATAAATTGCACACATTACAATCAGATTTTTGATCCAGTCAAAACGTTAATTGCTGAATATAAATATCCATTACACTAAAATAATAAAGATTAAAATAAAAAATAATAATAAACAGTTTGCGAACTTTATAAATTATGCAAACATCAGTCAACAAGTTAATAACTAATTCACGTTAACATTACAATAATTCTGTTCTTTATGAACCGCGTAGATCGCGCGAACAGTCACTTCAACAATAACCCAGTCATACACAGACAACATTATTATAAATATTCACTTCTGCTTTGAATCAGCTTGGCAACTCTACAATACCACTCATAATCACAAAACGAGAGAGATTGTACAGAAATAATCTGCTCGTCTTTTGTGCTTCATCATATCTGTACAGCATCGTAGTCACGTTACAGTCACGAGATGCCAAGCTAAGTCGTCATAGCAGTACCGTAAGAATAATTAATATTATAGAAGCAAAATCTGTCATATGATACGCTCAGGGTTATTATCATGTATGCAGGTACTTTCATGCAGGTTGTACCTTGGATGTTTTTTAGATATTTGACTGGTGGCGTTTGTGGCACAGGAAGCAGATTAGTTTCTACATTAATTATTATTCTTACGGCAATATGCACATACATTACTTGACAAAGTAAACTATCTACGGCGTCCGTTCCACGATCCCGTGGTCGCGCCTTGACTACCTACACTATACAGCTAACTACAAATAAAAACCTCGCAAAATTAGCACCAGAGAAATGTAGGATACGATTACTTGTATACGATCGAGTCGATGTCACCGATTGATTACACTAGCATTATCGATAGAATACTAAACGTTAAGTATTCGGGGAGCGAACTATACTGACAAAATGCGGGTGATCTGTTATAAAAAGCTATGATCCTGGCCTACCTAGTAATAATTTGTATACATTGTCGGCAGGGTGTCGTCCGGTCGCCAGACTCGAATCGACACCTGGAACCGGAATTTCTCTAGCTACTTGCGTCACTAGGGCCCCGCCCGCCGCGGGCCCGGTCAACAAAACTAAGGATTCCATAGGAAATCGTGCGTAAATAAAGTTACGTAATCGTAAGAATAAATAAGGAGGAGCGGCGCGGGTGGCGGGGCTCGGTCGGTGCGGGCGCGGGTCAGTCGATGGCGTGCTGCGCCACCTGCAGGCACAGCGCGTCCAGGCTGGCGTAGTCGTGCGGCGGCGCGCGCGGCGGCGCCGGCGGGTACGAGTGCGACTTGCCGCGCGGGCCCGGCGCCGGCCCCGCCCCCGCCCCCCCACCCGCGCCCGCCAGCGCCGGCCCTGGACCCGCGCCCCATATGCGTGCGCGCAGCGGCTTCGGGTGCCCGTTGTGGTGGGGGCCAATGCGCCATCTGATAAGTGTACATAAATACTATATATATCTTAATTAAAAATGCTGAACAGAATACTCGATAATAACAAAGAACATTTGTATCTATTTACCAACGCCGTTATGCGAGAATTTTTACCAAACATAACACTAGACTCGCACTCTGTTACATGGGTCCTAAATATACCGGTAAACTGTGTGTCTATATTAGTACGCCTCTGCCTAACCCTTCGGAGAATACAAGCGAGACGGTATGTTGCGTTTTTACCAAATAAAAAATTAACTAAACTTAAAATTAAATTAACAGGATCAGTAGCCCAAGCATGATCAACTATCGAATTCGTATCGTAAACGAGTTAGTTTTTTTCTGCTACAAATCTCATACATACATATTTTCACATCTGTCTCCCATTGGGGTAGGCAGAGACGACAACATTTGCTACGATCCTGGCACACCACTTTCGCTTCATCTACGTTCATTAAGCTCCTCCTCATACAAATTATTCTCGATTTCGATACGAATACCTTTTCGAAAGTGTTTGTGCTTGGGCTACAGGCCCTGTAGACAAGTGGCAATCTGAAGTTCGAATAGACAAACGAATAGAAACAAAATGTATGGAGATGACATTTGTACACGCTCGATTTGTGCAAAGCTTATGTCATTTGCATATATTGAGAATTCTATTCTATTCGATTAGCATTTATGCCACTTATTTAGAGGATCTGTTTTAATTAATTAAGCGATGTAGATGTTACCTAAGGTATGATAAACGGTTATTCTTGTATAAGAAAAAGACCGACTGGGAGTCCTTCCGAGAAATGGTGGATGAAAATTTAAAACTCCAAATAGCCCTTAAGACAAATTAAGAATAAGAGAGCGCTACCAAACACTTCATGACTACGGTACTAAGCAGCTGTTGGAGCTGTACACCAGAAATCAACGACCAAAATATAAGACATAGCGTCGTACCTGAGCAAATACGATTGAAAATTCTCGAAAAGAGACGATTGCGTAGTCGGCATAGCAGCCGTCATCCAGCAGAAAAGAAGGCTTTAAATAAAACAATTAGGGAGCTAAAAGAAATTCTTGCAGATGCTGCAAACGCTACTGCTATAGCGCACATAGTCACTAACTGCTACTAGCACCGCAAACTATTCGTTGTGGAAAGTATCCAGAAGTGCTAATAAGCCGTCTATGCCGAAACCACCCATTAAGAACTCCGATAATTCTTGGGCTCGAACAACTCAAGAAAAAGCCGATACTTTTGCAAAACACTTGGCAAACACCTTCACTCCTCATCCACGTGATCCCGAATATGATGAATTAGACATCGATCAAGTCCTTAGACAGGACCTCCAACTTGAAAGGTCAGTAGATACGAAACGGGGCACTATGAAAAAAAGACTTAGAAAAATTTCACCAAAATCCATCGCCTAATCAAGCCTTCGGGACCCGGTGGGATTTGGGAGTAGTAGGGTGGGGGAACACCATGGCACACCTCAAGGGCATTGACCTTGAGGTCAAGGTCAAATTTCCGAAGCTCAAAATCCGCTATTCTCCTGAGGTTACCTTGACTTCAAGGTCTGGTGTCCTTGAGGTCAAGGTCAAATGACATTACAGTTAAGAACAATTGACTTTGAGGTCAAGGGGTCAAGTGATTCCGGTGGTAATATTGCGGGGCTCCTACTTCTGGGTGGCTTAAAAAAAAATAACCACGAAGGGGATGGCGGGGTCTTCTAGACCCCGCCATCCCCTTCTAACCTAACCTATCCGAGTCGGGATGCCCGAAGTTCCGAGCTCGCTACGCTCGTTCTTGTATCAAAAAAAGTCCCTGACGCCTTTAAAATACAATCCCTTCGACATCGCTTTTACGACAAACGGTTGGTCGGAGACAAACATCGCCCAGATGCTTTTCGAATTATTTTTAGGTGTTCTATACAATAGAATCGAGAAAATAAACAATTTATGAAAAAAAAAAATTGTAAATAATTTCTAAGTCTTTTTTCCTCAGTGCCCCATTACGTATACTCCAACCGAACAATCAATATATTAGAGGACAGAAAGGCTCCGGGATTCGACCTTCTAGACAAAAAGGTACTCAAGGAACTCCCACGTAAAGCAAAGGTCTATCTCGCTTGCTTGTTCAACGGGGTTATGAGAACTGACCACTATCCGGCTATATGGAAAGTGTCCCAAATAATAATAATAATGGTACCCAAACCCGGTAAGCCAACTAGTGAAGTGACCTCATACAGGCCTATTACTTTGCTGCCTATCGTCTCGAAGTTGTTTGAGAAAATTTTGCTGAAAAGGCTTCTGTACTCGATTACTGGGACATCAAAAATTCCGGACCACCAATTTGGCTTCAGACGAGAACATGCAACTATTGAACAAATTTATAGAGTCTGCCAAGCCATCAGAACTTCACTGCAGAAGAAACAGTATTGTTCAGCAGCATTCCTGGATGTTCAGCAGGCTTTTGATAAGGTGTGGCACAGAGGCCTGCTGTACAAAATCAAAGCATTCCTTCCTCACAAATACTATGGAATCCTAGAGTCATATCTGTCGGGAAGACTGTTCCAGGTACGAGAGGGTGAAAATACATCATGCTTCCATGATACAGTCGCCGGTGTGCCTCAGGGCTCTGTCTTGGGCCCAGTACTGTACACAATATTCACAGCAGATCTAACACAGAGTCCTGGAATAACAGTGGCGACTTTTGCGGATGATACAGCAAAACTCAGCTCTAGTACAGATCCTTTAGACGCATCTGCAAAAGGGTCTAACGAATATCCAACACTGCCTAAAAAAATGGAGGATTAGAGTTAGTGCATCAAAGTCCGTCCATGTAACTTTCACCCTTAGACGAGAAAATTGTCCAGTAGTCAAACTTTGCGAACAGCAGCTTCCGCACCATGACTGCGTTAAATATCTGGGAATGCACCTCGATCGTAGACTCACTTGGAGAGACCACATTAAAGCCAAGAGAGATGCGCTTAACATTAAATATCGGGAGCTGTATTGGCAATTGGGCAGAAACAGCAAACTCAATAGACAATAAACTGTTAATTTACCAGACCATTCTAAAGCCTATCTGGGCTTATGGTATCCAGCTGTGGCGCTCTGCTTGTGACTCCAACTTAAATATTATACAAAGAGCAGAAGACTATTTTGAAGCAAAGCAAAAAAGCTAGATAAAACATGGATAATAAAAAAAAAGATGTTACCTCGGCTTAGGACATCTCCTGTTAAGTGGCATGTCTGACACGTGGTGGAAGAACTGTCGCGGCGGCAGCCGGTGCCGCAGACCCTTCAGCGTTTCCTGTAACTCGGGCCGGTTGAACGCTTCGTGGTGTAACGCCTAAAACAGAATAAAAACTTCATAAATGTTTCACTGTTGGAGGTCAACATATAGGTTGATAGGTACAAGTATTAATAAACCTCTGAACAATCAAGCAATCCCAAAGACCAATGAAACAAATATGAAGGTTAACAGTGCAGGAAATTACAAAGTGTTTGGAGCGCCGCGAGTGCGTTTTATTGCGTTGAATTAAAAGCTTGATTTTGTAACATCTCCAAGGGATCATTAATTTTTACTTGATGCCCCCATTTTTTCCTGAGAAAAAGGTCACTACAGACAGATCATATAAAGGATACAACGTCTCACATCTTGTTATCGCAATATTGTACCAGTGAAGTTTGTAATTCATTTATTTTAAAAGAATGTCCATGGAGTTTCTTGCCGGATTCTTCTCCATAGGATCGACCTTTTGGAACCGTGCAACTAGAATCACAACGTTTCATAAACGCTTGTAAAAGCTTATTTGAAATAAAAACATTTGAACTTGAACTTGAACTTGATACTTTTGAGGTATGGTACTAGATGCCGCGAACGCGCCGATTTTTATTGACTTCGAATTCTACTTTTACGTTTTAATTTAAACGACGTGTTTGAAGTTAGTGGTGGCGTAGTGGTGTAGCCAAAAAGTGGTGGAGAGTGGTGTACCTTCTCGACGAGCCAGCAGTGCAGCGACAGCGGGTCCACGGGCGGCTCGTGCTCCGCCTCGTCGGGCGGCGCCGCCAGCCGCGCGGGGGCCGCGCTCACCGCGCTCGCCGGGGACGATGCGTTGTTCACACATTTTGATGCTACAACCATGTAAACATTGTATTTAAATAAGCGGCGGTAGCCTTATGGCTAGGGCATCGCACTTGTGATCATGTGGTTGCCGGTTCGGAACCCACCCATTACACTACCCACGTGAACTCACTCGTAACACAAGCATTTTAGCTTAGCACGAGAGGTTAACAAGAATACTAGTAATGTGCGATCCACATTGCTAGTAAATTAAAAAAAATAACATTCTGTCTTAACATTGTGGTGCGGGATATAATCTTATGCCAAACATGAGACTCGCGATTTCGGCCTTTATAGTTGGCCTATTAGGTATTTATAGACATACATACCATCACACAACCTGTATTCCCAGGGTAAGGCAGAGGTGTACCTTGTACACCCACAGTTTTCGGATAAGGTATGTTACCTACTTTCACGATCGTGGCGCATGTCAAGGATCCCATGATCGTGGCTATAGGACAAGTACGGTTTTTAGTAAGTACGAGTCTGACATACCCCGCCGCCCATCAGGTGGGGGAGGATCCATGAGGATTTTCCGTACTGGAAAAAAGGTATGTTATACTTCGCGCAACGTAACATGACCCAAAACTAATGGAGAGGGAGAAAGTTTGCGCAGTGCATTTGCGTGCAAAATGAACTAAAAATCGACTACCTACTCTGGTCCGATAAGTATTAGGACATCAAAAAGAAGAGGTCATCATGCCCACAAAGGTTACATAAGCATTTTTGTATGCATGGCTAGCTTTTTTGTCTTGCCATCTGGTGGTTTTATTTAACCCCATTTAGAATAGTGACGTTCAGTGAGTGCAGTGTTGCACAATCCACCATTTTGGTTCAAGTTATTTTCCGGCAAGTGTACCTAGATGCCTCATTAGCCCAGTGGTCCTGAGCGCGACTGCTACGCTAGAGGTCCTGGGTTCGGTTCCCAGTGTTATTGGGTTTTTCTATGAAATTGCCAGTAGCAGCTCGGAGTTCGGAATTTGTGCCTGGTTAATGGCAATAGGCTCGCCCCCTATTACATGGGACCTAAAACATACCGGCGAACTGTGGGTGTACATTATTATGCCTCGGCCTAACCCTTCGGGGAATACAGGCGTGATTGTATGCTATGTTATGTACTGTGACATGCTCAGCCTCTGTCACCCCTTCTCCACGCCTCGAGCCTCACCCCGCGCGTCGCTATAAAAGCATCGGCAGACGACGTGCGGGCCTTCGTCTTCCTGCTGCAGCTGCTCGACTTAAGTGCCGAAGAAGTTGGTGCAAGTGGTCCCTAGTGTCAATAAATTTGTATATTTTGTGTTCCGAGTGTAATTTATCTCTTCTAATCCCGGTCGGCCACGTTCCTATAACGTTACAGTACCTAGATGCAGCGCCCTGACGATGGCAGCCGGCAGGTCGGAGCTGGGCGGCATGGGGCTGAGCAGCACGTGGCGCAGGCGCTGCAGCGCGCGCGCCGCCCCGCCCGACGCGGCGCCGCGCAGCTCGCTCTCGTTCCTATAACGTTACAGTACCTAGATGCAGCGCCCTGACGATGGCAGCCGGCAGGTCGGAGCTGGGCGGCATGGGGCTGAGCAGCACGTGGCGCAGGCGCTGCAGCGCGCGCGCCGCCCCGCCCGACGCGGCGCCGCGCAGCTCGCTCTCGTTCCTATAACGTTACAGTACCTAGATGCAGCGCCCTGACGATGGCAGCCGGCAGGTCGGAGCTGGGCGGCATGGGGCTGAGCAGCACGTGGCGCAGGCGCTGCAGCGCGCGCGCCGCCCCGCCCGACGCGGCGCCGCGCAGCTCGCTCTCGTTCCTATAACGTTACAGTACCTAGATGCAGCGCCCTGACGATGGCAGCCGGCAGGTCGGAGCTGGGCGGCATGGGGCTGAGCAGCACGTGGCGCAGGCGCTGCAGCGCGCGCGCCGCCCCGCCCGACGCGGCGCCGCGCAGCTCGCTCTCGTTCCTATAACGTTACAGTACCTAGATGCAGCGCCCTGACGATGGCAGCCGGCAGGTCGGAGCTGGGCGGCATGGGGCTGAGCAGCACGTGGCGCAGGCGCTGCAGCGCGCGCGCCGCCCCGCCCGACGCGGCGCCGCGCAGCTCGCTCTCGTTCCTATAACGTTACAGTACCTAGATGCAGCGCCCTGACGATGGCAGCCGGCAGGTCGGAGCTGGGCGGCATGGGGCTGAGCAGCACGTGGCGCAGGCGCTGCAGCGCGCGCGCCGCCCCGCCCGACGCGGCGCCGCGCAGCTCGCTCTCGTTCCTATAACGTTACAGTACCTAGATGCAGCGCCCTGACGATGGCAGCCGGCAGGTCGGAGCTGGGCGGCATGGGGCTGAGCAGCACGTGGCGCAGGCGCTGCAGCGCGCGCGCCGCCCCGCCCGACGCGGCGCCGCGCAGCTCGCTCTCGTTCCTATAACGTTACAGTACCTAGATGCAGCGCCCTGACGATGGCAGCCGGCAGGTCGGAGCTGGGCGGCATGGGGCTGAGCAGCACGTGGCGCAGGCGCTGCAGCGCGCGCGCCGCCCCGCCCGACGCGGCGCCGCGCAGCTCGCTCTCGACCGCCTCCAGCACGGCGCCGCGCTCGTTCAGTTTCTTTATAGACAGCAACAACTTGTGGCGCGCACCTTTTGTTACACCTATAACGAGAAAAGTCGAAGTCAAAGTTACTTTATTGCTTTACTAGCTTCCGCCCGCGACTTCGTCCGCGTGGAATTGTTACTTTATCTTAGCGTGATGATATAATATAGCCTATAGCCTTCCTCAATAAATGGGCTATCTTTTTTTTTTAAATCCGACCAGTAGTTTCTGAGATTAGCGCGTTCAAGCAAACAAACAAACGCTTTATATATTAGTATAGATATAGATATATTGCTTCACTAGCTAACCCGGCGAACTTCGTACCACCTAACAGTCGATTCTGAAACTACCGTCACTCAATTGTTTTGCCTTCCCGGAATCCTTCCACTACCACTTAAACTTTATGGTATGGTCTTAAAGTTCAAATTGACTTTTAAGTATTATTACGAATCTTTTGTATGAGAATATAGAAAAGTGTTGATTTTAGACGTTTTAAGGCAATTTTTTAAAATTTTCTATCCGTAAGAACCATCCTCGTACTTAAAAAAATAATTAGCGAAATCGGTTCAACTGCTCTCGAGATTTCCGCTTAGCAACACATTTTGCGATTCATTTTTATATTATAGATAGATGTGTGATGTGTGGTCTTAAAATCAGGTAAGTAGCAACATGAAACCCCATTAGGGCACAGGACAGAATCATAGTAAACTAAACTAACATTAAACTACGTCACGGCTGACCAATCGGCTTTTATGCTAATGGTTGCGGTTGCTCTACTACAGTAAATGCGTCATCTCTATCAGGTAGAAAAAAAAAAATACCAGTTAAAATTCAATTTAATAGCTTGGACAAACTGCCAACAATAACTAACAAGACACTTATGATTCATACATTTTCACAATAATTATGTGATGTGAACTTTTTAACTATTGAAATAATATAATGATTTAAGTGAGTAGGTAGTTTTCTTTAGGCTATTAATATGTATGAGTCACAATGCAATATTCAACAAGTCAAGAGTTGAAATAAAATTATTTTTTACGGATTTTATCGCGTTGTATTAATTTTATTTAATTCCCGACGTTTCGGATCCTTTACAGCATCCATGGTCACGGGTAGACTGACCAAATAAAAACTGGTAAAAAATAGTTTTATTTCAATGTCTAATATTCGCATAAGTGTCAGAAACCAGTAAGTCAAGAGTTATTGTGGTAGCAGAAAATTACTTAAAGTACACTGTAATTTAAATCCAATAATACGAACTATGTACTAACAATAGACATTTCTATGGGGCATTGTTTGAGTTAAGATATACAAGTTCGTTCTTTTTTTTTTTAAGTTTCCCCCACACCAGGATCTTACAAACACAAATTCTCACATACACATACACCCAAACCCGGGAATCCATGTGGGGATCGAACCCACAACACGTGTCGCAGAAGCCGATTGCTCAGCCGCTATGCAAGACGTGTCGTCTGTCGTATCCGTTCTGAGCTTTGTTTTTATGCTACACTAAACCTGAGAAACTCACCTAGTTTTTCCAGATACTTCTCATCCATGGTCATCATGTGTTCATAACTCATATTAGTGAACAGCCACACATATTTATGTAGCCGTAAGCTCTTTAGCCACTGTGCCACATTTGACATGCCCGGGTGATCGCCAAAATTGTGAGACCTTAAGTCATCCAACCTCGTCTCACTCCCCGTTGTCCCATACATTATACTAATAGGCCTAATCTGACTCAAACTGTGCTCACTTGATAGTGAAAAGCTCCTAGGTTTCTGTACAAATGGTTCGTCACTCAAATTTTCGGCTGACGAAGACATGTGCATGAAATTTGTGGAAGGAGGTGTCAAACTGTTGGATCTTTGCGATTTTGGCTGTGCTATTGTCGCGTCAAAATTTAATTTCTCTCCTTCTATACTTATGTCCACATCTCGGCCATTTTTCGAGAATGATTCTTGTAATAAGTCTGTATTGAAATGGTCTACATTGTCTATGATGCCTCTGAATTCGACATTTTTGCCGATTGTCCGTCTAAAAGTGTTGTTTGTGCTCCAAATGTTGGTGTCTGGCATCAGACAGGGATCTATCCTTTGTTGCCACACACTATCTGTTCTATTGCCAGATATATAATTTTCTAGGTACTTTAACCATGGAGTCAATATTCTGAAATAAAGTAGAATAATGGTAAATTATTTAGGTTAATGGCTACCACAGTGTCAAAATGTTAAGTTTTGAACCTTTTTTGGTACAAAAACCTTTTTTGGAATCTGAATAATATCATGAGTCATCTTACAGTTCTTCATGTATGAATTATATACATATAAAAATGTTCAAAGAGTAATGTTCAAAATTATTGTGTTTCTACTATTGGATAAACATTAATGAATAGGAACATACCATGTAAGAAATTCTTGTAAATACCTACCTACATAAACTCTAGCAAAGTAACATACCCCTGATCATGGTGAGTTAGAGCAGGATGCACAAGCAAGTACGACAGCAATTGTCGGCATAGCTCGGGCACCACCGAGGAGCGACGTGGCGCGTCCACGCAGCGCTGCACCAGCGCGGGCGCAGCAGTCACATACACGTCTTTGCAGCGATCGCTCTCCATGCGCAGTAAGGGCAGTAGAGCGAGCAGGCGATGGAGACGCTCACAGCCTGTAGACAAACATTTATAGATTGACATAATATATGTTTTTTCTTAATATTATAAATTGAAGTCTCCACTGTGTTGACTTTGTGTTTGTCTGATAATGTCAGAAGGTATATTATGCATTTTGGCATATTTTTCACTAATGGGGATGATTTAGGAAGACTGTTATTTATAATCTGACTCATGCAAACCTGGGTTGGGTCACTTTATAAACTTTAAAAAAGACTTAAATTCGACCAAATGGCAAAATATAGTTGTTACTACTGACTAAAACAAAGTTTTTATAAGTCTAGAGTTGTATAGCCTCAGTTCAAAACTTGTGGAGAATAATTAAGGCTGTGTGGAGAATATTTCTATTATATTTTTATGCATTTGTGATTATTCTGTAATTATGACATAATAATTATCTAAATAACTATCAGTATTCAGAAATGATCACTCAAAAGGTTTGGTTAGTTAGAAAACTCAATTTTGAGTTAAGCTCCCCTTTGTACATTATTTGTTTTATAATTATTATATTAATTATATTAACATTGTTGCTTACAATAAAGAATAAATAAGTATTTTTTAACAATACAAAGTCAGGAACAACATACATTAAACAAATTACTTGTAAATAGGATATTATAACATACCTACATTTTTATTTTATCAATTTAACTTTTACTGTATCTGATAAATTATGCATGTTTGAAATATGTCCTAACCACACCAACCTTTATCTAATGTTATGAATAGTCAATAATAAATTATTGTTTACCTAGAATATGAATTTGTGAAATTATGATTTGAATTGAATACTTGTAAATTGATTTTGAATTTATGAGTGTCACTTTTTGAAGGTATGTTGTACAATTCATAATTATACATAACTTATTCATTAAAGGCATTAAGGAGTCACACTCTTAGACCTCACTGAAACTGTTGACTGGTTATACCTAAGCAAGCATAAAATTAGCATGAAAAGTGCAAAAAAATCACAAAAAGTTGGTTATACCTTTTATGCAAAGGCATCATGTAGATCATGCAAATAGAAGTCCAACAGCAACAATAACCAATTGAACACTTATGTTGGTGACAACACTGTCAGGCATACGATGTAGAAATTGTTATCTATTTGGTTTACTAATTGTTTCTCTACATGTTAAGTCTAAACTACAGATTTTCTATTGTGATAATTTTTAACTTATCAAGTTCCATACACACACAATAAATCACACCTTTTAGTCATTACGGCTGAGTTAAGTAACTTTATAATGATATTCCTTCCTGTGCTTTACCAAAAAACGAATAAATGAATTCTATTCTCTATGAACGCTATTACAGTTCAGTTTTTATTAACATAAAATAACATACCATCACACCTGTATTCCCTGAAGGGTTAGGCAGAGGTGTACTAAGGTACACCTGCAGTTCGCTGGTATGTTTAGGTGCCATGTAATAGGGGGCGAGCCTATTGCCATTTACCGGGCACAAATTTTTGCTCGACCTGGGAATAGAACCCAGGACCTCTAGCGTAGCAGTCGCACTTGGGACCACTAGACTAACGAGTCAGTTGTTTTTTTTAAAACTACAAGCTAGGTCACATTAAGATTGCTTGTGTAAATAAGTCTATTTTTACAAGTGGGGTAGTGATTGTACTTTTAAAGGATCTTTTTTAAATCTAAGTAGGTAATTTATCTTGGAAGAACTCAAAGAACAGCTAGTAAAAAATTGAAAACTTTTCCTAACTAAAACATCTATGTTGCCTATAAAAACTAATTTAATTTGCTCATACTGAATTAGAGTTACTTACTCATAAATCAAGTCATACAATTAGAATCCCTTCATTATCAGTGCTTTACTAGCATTTACCGTTTAAGGAAAACTGTGTATAAAAACATGAAATGTTAAAAAAAAGTTCTTTGACATACCGTCGTCGTCGTCATCATCGTGGACGGTGAGCAGGCTGGCCAGCAGGATCTCGTCATTGGCGTCCCGCTCAAGGCGCTCGTCCTCTACGTGGCTCCGCAGCGCCGCCTCCACAGCCCGCTGCACCAGCTTCAGTCCCGGCCACGGCACCCGCCGTGCCAATGTGCAAGCCAACACAGTCTGCTCGCACGCCCCCCATTGCTCGAAGACCCCGGCTACGCCCCCGAGCTGCTCGTAAAACGTGCCGTTCATCGTGAAAACAGCATAGCAAACCCAAAATATCAGATTTGTTTGTGTTCTACACGTCAGTAGTACGTGACAGCTGATCGTTGAGGCACTATTTGACCCCTTTGGAGACAAGTGGTACACGAGGCAATGACGGTGGCGAAAGTGCCGCAATTATGTCGCGTAATGGATACGTTAATTTAGTATTAAAATTACAGGTAGATTGAAAAACATCGAAATTGTTCCGACGGTCAATCGGATTATCAAAATCCAAAATGGCCGACCACAGATAAGAAATAATGTTTGAATTTTTTTTTGCCTTTGGAATGACAAGTGATTGATTTTAATGTCTGCGGATAGGTGCTCGTTCTCTTCTATAAATGTGGAACGAAAAACTAAAAAGCTTCTTTATTTTAATTTTATTTATAAAATGATCTAATTATAAAAGTAATTTATATAAAATATACTGTAATAGAAATTTATATTATGATATTGAGTCGACGATGTGCCACCTGTACTTTTACCTTACTTCAGTTCTGCTACTTGACGCTAGATGTCAGGTCAGGTATATTTTATGCTAGATTTTATGGAAATTTAAAAAAACAAATAGGTATTGCATTACAATCAAATTATTTTAAGTACCTAAGAACGGAGAAGGAAATCTTTCTTTAATATGTGCATGCTCAAATACAACAACTTCATCAATCACCTACCTACCTTCCGACAATTTTTTAAAAATTATTTCATCTGTGACGAGTGACGATTTCACGACTGTGGACTAGTATTCTATTATCTGTGACTGTGGTGATCAAAATCTGAGTTGAGAACTGTGACCGATTTCGAAAATAAGGTGCGAATGTGCGAATATTGCTACTTTGCTAGGCCCCCGCCCAAGTCTGTCTAAATCTAAATAGCCAGGATTAGTACCTACCTATTTTGTGAGTAATGGTACCGATCATCTCCATAATAACTTTGAATAAGTAGATAAAGTAGGTAGGAAAGTATCTACCTACCCACTCAGCTAATTGAGTATTTTCATTCAAATGATTCGACTTATAATTACTACATACACCCTGAGGCTCAGTAAAGCAAAAATAGTAGGAACCTAGTAAAGTAAAGTGTAGTGTGTAGACCATTGCGTGTGCAGTACTACACTCACGCTCATTGTTAGGTACAGGTAGGTAGGTACCTACCCACTGGATAAAATTGCTGTCAGAAAATACTTAGTCAGAAAGTCGGAATATTTCTGACAATATTAAAGGACTACCTATATCGCCGCCCGCACCACGTACCTAAGTAGTAGGTACTTACCTACCTGTTTTACCTACTTACTGTCAGAGTTTTACCGTTTAGGTACCTATATATGTACCAACACGGAACGTACCTATGTTCTGTGTGTACCAATTATTATCTATTTCTAGACCTACCGTAGATTTTTTTTAAACAGGAGTCTGCGTTGGTGGTCTTTGCGATTGTACAACTGAAGATTGTCGCCTAATCCTTTAAATATTGAAGTGAACTGCCTAAGCTGCGAGTAAACTGCCTACGAGAAACTACCTTATTTTTATGAATTTAAGGTAGGTATGTATTTCTTTGTTACAATATAATGTGTGTTCGTTCGTCACTAATATGTCTATTTGGTTAACAGACAATAGTGGACGCAATACTTTATAAGATTTTCTACCTACCTCACTGTACGTAAAGCTGATAGGTAGATAGAGGAGCTGAAAAGTTTAATATTTGAAAGCTTTTCTAAAAGTGTAATTTTGTGATAATCTGGATTTGTATTTAGTCTCACAAATATACCTAGGTCACAGATAAAAGAATACTAGTACCTAGGTAGTATTTTTATACTACTGAGGTGGCAAACAAACTTACGACCCGCCTGATGGCAAGCATGCACCGTAGCTTAGGAACGTCTGCAACACTAGAGGTGACGCTCGCGCGTAAAAACCTTTTTCACTCCTTTTTTTGCAAAATCCTTTGCTGTAGTCTGTAGTCTTTTGGGAACCTACTTAAGTACTTAGGTACCTATCTACTTACCAATAATGTTTACTTATATAAGTACCTACTTACTTTCCTGCTACATAAGTACCAACATAATCTTTCATCATAGACTTTAAGATCTCATATTCACCAACGTCCGCTTGCCTAGTGATGTTAAGGAACCGTTATATCGGTTTGAACTATTTAATTTAGTATATTCATTCTATCTCACGAAGTCTTGTATGACTGTCCTGATGACCTTTAAGTGATTGAAATAAAGTTCAAATTTCAATAATTTAACAGCCTTCGTGAATTAGAATATTTCTATAGTCAGTTAAGTAACTATCGTTATAACGCCATCGATATTTCCGTATCAGCGTTTTTTATGGCATGGGGTGCAAACGAGCAGACGGATCACCTGAGAACACCAGAGGAGCAGCAAGTGCGTTGCGAGCCTAATAAAAGGATTTGGGCCCTTGATATCCTCACTCACTTGCGAAACACAACGTAAGTGTTGTTTCACGCCGGTATTCTGTGAGGCCGTGGTATCACTTCGGTCGAGCCGGCCCATTCGTGCCAAAGCATGGCTCTCTCACGATGAAATGGGGCTAATAAGTCCCGTAAGTAAAGCCTGCTCTATGCCACGATGAAAATCCAGTTCCATAATTTTACGATAAATGCAAAGAAATGGGGTTTATTTATGATGTACAAACAAATTTAAAATCTAAAATGACTAACTGAATCTGCATGTTTGGCTCAAAGACACGGGTCTTATTTAATAATTGGTACAACTCAGCATTCTTGGAACTAACCCTGCAAACGCAACATGCAAATTGTATAATCCGCATTGTGCTACATTTTCAAAGGACCAACCCTTTTATGCTCTTAGAGACAATGTAAAATTCAAAATAAAACTTTCTTCTGGACAATAAAAACCGTTATTTACGCCAAATTTTTGGCGACATCGATTTTTGTTCGGCTGTAGATCATTTTCGAGATGTGCATAGTTTAAACCGTACCATAATTTCTTACTAAAATAATTTCTTATAAATACCTATTTTAGATAAATTGAATAGCATAATAGCCTGCCAATTAACAAAGTACAAATAATAAAAAATCTACATTTTGAATTTACTGAAATCATATTGCATTTATTTTTATAGATAGTGAAATTTGACATGAAATGATAGGTAACCTGCAATGTCATTCATAAATGTTACAAAATTATTTTACTGCGCTTACGCAGCTTATTATTTAATTTAGCATATTTAGGTAAGTGAAATAGTCGCGTGCGCAAAGATAACACGAATCCTTTCAACGAACAAACATTGACAGCTCGTTCAACCCGCCACGCGCCCAATGTTTTTACAGCTAGTTTCACATGAGAATTGTGGAAGAATAACATCATGGAGAGAAATGTGTAAGATTTAGACAGAGATGACGATAAGTTTTTCTAGAATGTTCACTATGTTTGAGTATCATCATATTGAGTAGGTATCCTAATATTTAGTAAATGCTGTGTATGAAGTGACAATGACAAATTTGTACTTGTGTAGAATTTTAAACTATGTACCTTTACGAATTTATTTATCAATGATCTACAGAATTTTATGACAATAATTATTACACCAACATCTTTTATTCTTGAATCTTCACGAAGACGTTGACAATTTTCCTTTAAAGGATAAAAAAACATATTTTTTGACAGTAATGTCTGCACAGGACCCATACTTAGAAATAACTTCAAAGAAATGATTGCTTGTCCAGCGCACGCTTTCATAAAAATCATCGGTGCGTCAATAATATCGCAACTGTCGCGTTACGGACATGATCATCCAGTTTTTGCCGCAAAGTCGTATTGTGTTCTCTACTTCCGATTTTCTGCGACTATATAAGCAATATCGCGGTGGTCTCTACGAGGAGGATATACTATTTCTCACTAATGTATGGCAGTTTAAAGCTAAGGGAATCTGCCAAAATGTTCGAATATAAGACTTTTTAATATGTTTTTAGGGTTAGGAATGCCTATTTATCTATTTTAATAGATTTTTATTATCTGTGTTTTTATTATTTCCACTTTCATAGTGATGTTTTAAAGTCCTTATTCGTAAAGGCTTGGATTAGAAATTGTTTATTTAAAAATAAAAATTTCTACATTATTTTTTGTCAGATTTTATTTCTTTCCGATTATAAGAATGATAAAGGCACGATTTCCAAGTACTGTGTCTTAAAATAATACAAGAATAACTGCCTTACTTTCAAGTCTTTCTATTTATATTCCGCACACAATTGTTTTATTGGTCATCGTCTGGCTAATAGAGTTAATCTTACGACCTAGATTATAACACGGCAACGACACGGGATTATGGTCCAAATTGTAAGGTCATAAAAATGTTCCTAAAATAGACTATTGTATTGGCGGCAAAAATAAGTCACTTATAATTCTATAAGAAGAAATAAGAAATAGATTATAATGTTAGTATATTTAGAAGCACACCTTTTAAATTACATATAAGTAGTATCGGTTCCTTTATCGTAATCTTCAGTCCCAGATTTCTTGTGTTATAGATGAGAAGCTTTGTAGTTATTTTGACCAATGCCATCAAACAACCTCAAATTCCTGTATTTTGAATCACTGATTGAGAACCAACGAGATTTGAATTGTAACTAATGATGTTTAATATGACTGCTCATAAATGTCTTTAAGGAAAAGTCCAGAAAACGCTCTTAGTAATAATAATACAGTTAACTAACGTGAATGCGGAAGGGTTCTGCAATTGACAGCCAAGTGATAATCTAATCCCTTTTTAACAGAAATGTTGATACGAAAATAACCACTACCCTTACGCTTATAAGGTTCTTAATTCGAGGTATGGTTAATGAAATCCTATGCAGCTGTGTCCAGAAAGTATTTGTTCCGTAATACAATCTGTTCATATAATAATGCGGGGACTAGCAGAGCGGCTCTATGTGGTGGTCAATTAATAATTACCTACACTAACCAAGCGTTGTGGATGCCTTTTAGTTCATATTACCTAATGCTATCTACCAAGGCCTGAGAAGAGTTCAGAGAGATGTTCACAATACTGAGAAAGCATTACGTAGGTAAGTACATTACCTACGTAATTTAAAGCCGATATGGACTTACGGCATTCAACTCTGGGGATCAGCTTGTGACTCCAGTATTAATAAAATCCAAAGAGCTGAAGACTCCATCCTCAAACAACTAGCCAACTCCCCGTGGTTCATAAAAAATGCAGAAGTTCATGACTAAAAATCAGCACAGTGAAGGAAGAAATAATCTCATTCACAACAAAGTACAAAATGCGACTATTGCGCCACCCAAAAAAACTTGCCGTGGAACTTACAGTTCCGAGAACCCTGAGACGACTAAAATGGCGTGAAATATTGGAATTGGATATATAAATATAATTATATCGCCGAATAAAGAGATGGTCCCAATGGGGTAGAGTCACTAAGCTGCGCTTACCTTGCCGATCTCCAACACATCTGCTCATAGTCCAGTGACTGATTGCAAGATTTAAATTAAAAAAAACTACGTAATTAAGGAACGTGCTCATTATCATTATAATTTTAAAATGTCGCAAACAGAGTGATTACAGGATTGTTCTGCTTTATCATAATCACATAAATGACTATCGCCTTTATCGGTACTAACCATCTTGGAAGGATGGTGAGAGCTATAACGTTAAGTTCATTTACTGTATTCAAAAAATCAAATACAGACCCATAAATCAAACAAAGACTCGAGGTCCGTTAGGGTGGCTACCTGCGTTCAACCCTTCCACGAGGGGTGGTCACTCGAGCCCCGCCTCTTTTAAACGACACTCGCCCGCCAAAACATACGGACATTCGTGATTTGCACGTCAAGCAGACAAGTTCTCAAAATGGCCCTGTGGACTCCTTACGCGCAAGAAGCTGCCTTGGACTTAAGTAAAAGCGCGGTGAAGTCGGAGAGAGCTTCTCCGCTTCCCGCATCCAGTGCTCCTCAGTCACCACCTCTGTCCGGATTGCATCCAGCGTACACAGATTCCCAATTCTACGCCACGTATCCATACCAGCCCGTGACGTATGCAGTGCCATCAGCGATGTCTCCTGAGTCGATCGGAAGTTGGTCGCACATCAAGCCGACTGCGCCTTCACCGCCGAATTCCCCCGATTTCTACGATTCAGAGTCATTATCTGATGATGTGGAATACCAAGCGTTTGAACAAGATGCCTTAAGGGTTATGGCTGAGAAGAATGGGGGAACATTATTGGGTAATAACCCGAGAATGCGGAGAGCCGTGCAGACGAGCCAGGCCGCTGACGATTCGTACAGAAAACAACGCGAACGGAATAACTATGCTGCCAAGCAAAGCCGAGATAGAAGGAAGCTGAGAGAAGTGAGATTAGCTTTCCAAGTGACATATTTAAAGAAGAAGATGACGGAATTGCGAGCTAGATTGACAGCCGGAGTGTGTGGCCGCTGCCGACAAATCTGCGAGTGTTGAAACTAGATGATACTGTGCTTGGACTTTAAAGTGAAAAAAATAACTTATACATATCTGTAAATATAAATCTTATTAACATAAACATACCATCACGCCTGTATTCCCTTAAGGGTTAGGCAGAGGAAGGGTTAGATCAATCTTATTACACAGTAAATATTTGTAAAAAATAGGTTTACAACGAGATTTAAAAATATTGGCAAACCAAATGAAATTTAATTATTATGATTGTATTTATTTTTGTGTAGGTAAATGTACATAGCTAATGTAAGTAAATTAATAATATCTAGTGTAGAAATAAAATTTATAGACGAACCCGATATTTTTATTTTACTCTCTTATGCAATGTGTGAACTTTCAAAATAAATAAAAGCTTTTTTAAAGTCAGTAATAGTTCAAAAAGTCAGTAATAGTTCTAAAAGAAGTAACTTTTAAATCACATGAAAAGGTAATAGCATTATTTTACTTTTTATTATTTTAAGGTTATTAAAATTACTTCTTGGGTGAATACTGCAATTATGTTGTAAGCGGCATCGTATTTTGTATATTACATAGCACCAAATTCTAGAAGTCTTACTAATCGCTGGAAAAACCGTACTTAATCCCCAATAAAATTATTGTAGGTACTTGACGGATAAAATATCTTGTAGGCGTTTATTGTTGCCGCTGCTTATTGCATTTATTTTTTCATCTTAAAAGCTTAAAAAGAGTACTTACCTATCTAGCAATTATTTCGGCCGTTTATGACCAGCCGCTGGCTAACGGATTACCGCGGCAATTATAGGGTTGAGGATTATTTTATAGCGTGCACCTATTGTTACAACAAGGTTCCATTACTATTTCTAGAATCTCTACAATTCATTGCGAATTATAATATTTGTATCTAATTGTAGGAAATAAACTTTTGAAAAGTGCTCGGATTTTCTGGTTTTTCTAATCAGTCGTAGAAGATGAACAAATGGAATTAGGTAGGTAGGTAGGCTATTCAAGATATTTCTGTGGAAATAAAGAATATTTGAATGTTTATATTTATTTAAATGTATCTTTTATGCCTCGTTTTAGATAAGTACGTTAATAATAAGTTAATTTAATGATGCCTCTGTCAAACTATTACGTATCTGATCTGTGCTGTTTTAAAAATATGATACTGAACAATAATTCAGTATAAGTTACAATACCTACCGCACCCCAGCTTACGTTTCATTGGTCGGCATTAGGTACGCGTGCTTATATGGCGCACGCGCAGGCAACGCCCACTTATGACTCGTGTAATACAAATACAATGAAAGGGAAAAATACAAATAGAATGGGGCATTATTTATTTTTATTGATTTTGTTTTACTTATTGAATTAGGATTGAAAACTATCTTTCGGAATAAAAGTATTTGTTTAATGACATCTGGCAGAAATTTGCCTACTACCTATGCGCAAATTATTACGTACCAATCTATTGTATTCTTTTTAGGTAAGTAGGTACTTAGGTATTCAGTTGTATGTATTATCTATCTCTTACTCTTACCTACTTGAGGTAAGTATGGCAATATTCCTATGTATGTATAGAAAACTATACATATTGCATGCTGTATTAAAATTACACAAAGTTCTGCCCTAAGTATGACCCTAACCTGCATGAAAGAAGACGAAAATACCGAGTTGCTCCAGTAGAATTCGTTAAAACCACATATGCAAAAAGACAATTCAGTGCAAAATCCGCTGCTCTATATACTTAATAAAATAAATAAAATATACTGATTTCTGACACTTACGCGAATATTAGACATTGGGAAACGTCGGGAACTAAATAATATCAATATACCGCGATAAAATCCGTAAAAAGTAGTTTCATTTCAATAAATAAAATTAATAACATATATCCCATGACTACTAAAGACTGCAAGAAGACAATAGTACTATGGTTAAAACCTAAGACCTATGATGACATAGAACTGCTCCTACAAACATAAAAATATCAGTGGATTATTAGTATATACGCACACACATACACACACACACACACACACGCACACACACACACATGCACACACACACTTTTAGAAGGTACTTTTAAGTTTTTCTGTTATTTGAAATTTATAATTCTTTAAATTCTTTAATTTCTTATTTTTATATAATATTTTCGTAAGTACACAACTTTGTACCACTTTGTTTTGTTATTGAAGAGCGGGGCCTCCTAGCACAGGTATATATTTTACTTAAAAGGAGGTCTCTATGTCACATTTACTGTAAAAGTTGTACAAGTTTCTGCAATAAAGCTATTTTTTTTATTATTCATGCAATTCGCATGTTTAGTCACACTTCGGAAAACTAGTAACATTTCCAGTGACATGCTGACAGATCGGCACGTGTGCTAAATTTTTTTTCAACTGAATTCCACAAAACCTTTTTGTTAGGTCTAACATTGGGACAGGGATTATAATATCAGAAATAAGTAAATGTGGCACAGAAATAAATATAAATGATATTATTGTCCTTTGCAAAAGTTTTAGCTAAGCTTTTACTTATTTTACATAAAGCTTTTAAAAATTTGGTAAACAAATAATTTGGATACTACCTACAGTGGACGGTGGTTATTTTATCTGAACAAACAGTTCCTTCTTTCAGTCGATCAATACTAAGTATGTATATTATCTACTCACAGTAGGTAGGTAGGTACTTATACCTATTGCTCTCGTAAAAGCAAGGGTTTGTTATTGCGCCGGCTAGGGGAGAACCCTTACTCAATTAGTGTTGCACCCTCCATGCAACGTGACCAGGGGTCCAGGGATCTAACTCGATCACACCAAGAACTGTGTTTTCGCAAGCAATTTATTTTTCCAATTTATTTATTCTGAGACTTTTTTCGGATAATACCTACCGAAGTTTATCAGATCAAACTCATATCACACATTCATTAAAGTCATTATATTAAAATGTACTATTACTTAGAAAGAAAGAAAGAAAGAAAAAACGTTTATTTGGAGCGAAACACTCACACATACAATATAAGAGATGATTATGTTATAATCTATGTAAGTATAAGAAACGGAGGAAATAATTGTATGTGTGTGTGCCTAACCGCAATAAAAGGGTGTCTAGCTCAGCATGTGCCAGGATGTTATATCCTAGCGCTGATATTCTGCCGGATCCCAGGGATGCATCTCCGAATGTCGAGCAAACCACCATCGACTATGTATAGTGTGTGTGAGAAGTGTGGTTGTGTGACGTGAGTGTGATAATAGTATGAACAATACTATTGTGTATTGCAATACTGCTACTAAACTAATACTAAAATTACTATCTAATAAGTACCTAAATAACTCCCGTACATATTCAACCAGAATGATATTTTTTATTCGCATATGTAATCTTACGATCAATTCCTATTAAATATCTACTTAAATAACGAACTAAAACAATAAACTAACTAAATAAAACCTATAACAAAAAAGGGGATCAAAGAACTCCTCCGCAATCGCTATGAGCCGGAAGGGTTAATATATATTATTAGAATGTTTGAAATAAAATAAAATGTGAAATTCAAGACTATTAGAAAATTTACAAAGGCATAATTGCATGATTTCTAATGAGACAGACAGATGATCTTACAGGCTTCATAAAGTAAGTAGATCATAGGCTACATCTGATAATATACTTATTCAATTCTTCCTCTTAGACCAGCACTGTAACTGTTAGAATTTGGAAATAATGTTTCTTTTTATGTTTAAATTGAATAAATTATATTTTATTTTCTATCGATTATTATATACTTAAATAAATAGGTAAACTAAGTATGAATCGCCGAAATGTAGGTACGCGAATATTCCCAAACAACCAAATTGGACAATTTTTTTTTTCTGTTCCTCTTAATCAGTGTCAGGAGTCAGGAAAAGGTTTGTATAAAAGAAAAAAAAACTACGGAAAGTTCTAAAATCAGATGGGAAAATGTATGCAGGTGAAGGCTGCGCAAGTCCGAATATCCGATCTGGAATCCGCAATTCCTAAGCGAACACGCTTGTGAATGTGATACTGATAATATTAAATTATGATATGAAAAAGTTTATTAAAGTCGCAGATCTATAAAGAACTGCTACCTTCCAAAAATATAATGCGGACGATAGCCGCGGGCATCAGCTAGTTTACGAAAGCATCATGTCTGTACATTGAATGCTTGTCTGTTGTTTGTCTGTAAAGCGATATGATTTTGTCAACGACTAATGCAATAGTGTGAACGAAACCATAGCTCGAATTTAAACGCGGCAACGCCATCTAGTTTGGTTCTGCGAACTATTTTTGTCCAGCAGAACTTGACGAAAATGTTATATTTTACAAAGTAAATAATGCTATGTTCTAATACGTCATAATAATAATAAGTGTTGTTTTTTGTTTTTAGGTGCATTAGCATTTTTTGTATTTTTTGGCACATAAACACGACAGAATATTATAAGAAAACAATAACAATATTTTACCAAAGATGTAAAATAATTGATTAAGTACTTATCTACCTACCTATTTTAGTTTGAGTTTTATGATAAACTTAGAGTTTATCATCTTCTTCTTCTTTAATTTAAGAGCTCAGCTCTTGTCGGTGGAGCAAACGGCACTGTTCTCTATCTTCTGCTTTACGTTTTACCTCTTGATACGACTCGATCGCAACCCTTTCCTTCACTTGTTCCACAAAACTTCGTCTAGGTCTACCCCTTCCTCGTTTTCCTTTAATTTTACCTTCTAGTATAGTTCTGAAGAAGTCGTCATGTCGTATCAAGTGGCCAAACATCTTTCCCCTTCTATTATCTATGGTTCTTAACAACTGTCTTTTCTCCTACAATTACTAATACTTCCTCATTAGTTTTCATTCCCGGCCAACTGATAGTTAGTTTATCATAATAAATCATAATTATTTGATTTATTATGATAAACTCTAAGTTTTAGGGGTAAAAAGATAGAATGAACGCTTTTATTTCTAGCTACTGGTGGCGCCATCTGGAGCTTAAAAATGAGATGATCTAATTGAAAAAACATAAAACGGTTTCAACAAAATTGAATCATTTGAATTAGATGAAAGATTGATTGATTACAAGACATATATAATATGTTATGTAGGAGTTTAAAACACTTAGGCCCACTTGCACCAACTTCTTAAATGTGTTTAAATTATATTTAAACTCGAAGTTTCTATGAAAAATTGTGTTTAAATATGACTTAAACACATTTAAGAATTTGGTGCAAGTGGGTCTTAGAAGGAACCTAAGTTTCACGGTTGTTAGTTGTTAAGTTTTAGCTGGGAAGAAGTAGTGCAACAATTTCCCCCACAAAATTGCATCTATCTTTTCTGTTAAAAAAAACCGGCCAAGTGCGACTCGGACTCGCGCACCGTGGGTTCTGTACTTAACATAACATGACATACCATCATGCCTGTATTCCCAGAAGGGTTAGGCAGTGGTATACTAAGGTACACCCACAGTTCGCCGGTATGTTTAGGTCCCATGTAATAGGGGGCGAGCCTATTGCCCAAATTCCAAACTCCGAGCTGCTACTGAGAATTTCGTAGAAAAACCCACTAACACTGCTCGACCTGGGAATCGAACCCAAGACCTCTAGCGTAGCAGTCGCACTTGAAACCACTACACTAACGAGGCAGTTAGACTAACTTTCGTATCTACTAAATTCTGTACTTCATATTTTTATGATATGATGTACCTAACTTAAAATTTATGCTTTTCGCAATTTTTCCATTATCAGTGCTATAAGACGTTGTTTCGTACCAAATTTCAAGATTCTGAGTTGACGGGAAGGTAGTAGCTTGTAGGTTTTGATTCCCTTGCGTGTGTCGAATATTTGCGGCATAAACAGTTGTATCTTTTGATTGGCTCGTTGGCTTAGAAGTTCACAGCTCCAAGGGACAGTAGACCTGGGATTTGATATAAATTGCAGCTTGATACCTCCACGCATACCTGAGAAAAAGGGTCTTGACAGACAGACAGACAGACGGACGGATAACAAAATGATCCTATAAGGGTTCCGTTTTTTCCTTTCGATGTACGGAACCCTAAAAAGAGTAAATTAGTACACTAGTACTACAGTTTACATGGATCAGATTCTTGTCATAAGCCACTTCCACACCACGGCATTTCTTCAAACGGGCGACTGTGACAGGACCGAATTTATTCAACCTCGTACCTTTATTAATCTCGGTAATGTGAAACTTGAGTTTTTTATACCACAAACAAGCTTACGGCCCGCCGATGGTAAGCAGTTACCATAGCCTATGGACGTCTGCAACTTACTCGCGCGTTGCCGACCCTGTAAAAACCTTTTCACTTCCTTTTTGAAGAACCCCATGCTTTTGGGAAATCATCAACGGGTAGCTCATTCCACAGCCTGATTGTACGTGGGATGAAGTTCCTCTGAATCAGTACAATACGCCATGATAGTGGTAAGGTGTGAGAATGTATTCGCTGCCGATGACGAGAGGTGATGATAAAATGTGGTCGCGGGCAACCTATGAAACAATACCTCAGACAGAACACAGTCCATTATACAGGCGGTAACAAACAATCACACAAAGGGAGGCGAAGTCTTTTCTCTTCAAAAACATTATTAAGGTCAACGATCAAGTACCCTGACCTATGAAGTATGACACTACAGTTCTCTAATCCAATCAAGCCTTCGAGTAGGTACTTATAGGTAGAGTACTCTACTAGCATATATCACACTAGCGATACATAGCCATGTGTCGCGAGATTATGTTCCCTACAATACCTCGCCCATTCGCTTTGAAGGTAATTGCCTGTAGTTAAAACCTTTGTGTGAGAACCAAAGCCGCCCTTGACAGGTTGCACAATGTCGTACCACTTCCCTTGCCTTGGGGTGTGGCGCCTTGCACAATGTGCACTCTATACGCTACGCGATTGGTCGAATGGCCCTAGGTGGGTCTCCAGCATGGAGGTAAAATATGTATTTAGTAAATGCGCTCAAATAGTCCATAAAAAGAAATAACTTTTCCTTGGCCTCGCCATTTATGAAGCTATCAGCTAATGGTCAAAATTAGCGTTAGACCTTTTAAGAGTTCTACCTGAAATAGGTAAGAACTTAGTAAGTAGCTTAGTGCTTAGGTTAGACGTGCGATTTCGGTGGCATTAACTTTATAATTTGGGTGTATTTACCCATGTGTAGGTGCTGTTATTATTTTTTATGGGATAGGGGAGCAAACGAGCAGACGGATTGCCTGATGGTAAGCGATAACCGCCGCCCATGGTGCGTTGCCCGCCTTTTAAAATGGTTTGGGCCTCCGGTAACCTCATTCACTCGGCGAAACACAACGCAAGCGTTGTTTCACGCCGGTTTTCTGTGAGGCCGTGGTATCACTCCGGTCGAGCCGGCCCATTCGTGCCGAAGCATGGCTCTACCACGTGAAAAATGTAGCTGTGTACGAAATGTAGGCTTCGTAGTGCACATAGCTACCATCTTGGGCCATCCAATGATTTTCTGATCTGATCGGGGGCCCTGGTTTTGTTCCCTTGTAGAAAAACGGAACTATGTGCAGGTACTATCAGTAAGCTGTAAGAAGTCGGGTAAAAAAAATCGGCAACAAATTACAAACTATACTTCTATCGAGCCCACCAAGATACTGTAAAAGCCCTGTCCGCACGACGACGCCTTCAATCAGATAATTCCATCATTGTAGTGTCCCGTTGTTTATTTCGCAAGTCTACGTGGAATTCCTATTGTTTCTATCCCTTGCGTTAATCCTTTACAAATGCTTCACAATGAATCTGTTTGCGTATTATACAGTTTTATTAAAACTACCTTTACGGTTGTAAGCGCCTTTGGCTGAAAATATAGTTTTATAATTCTGTAGATTTCGCTTTCAGTTCAAACCGATTTAGAGAATGGTTTTTAGGCCTATGGTCGGAGAGTGTTTCAAGATTTATTTATAATCTTGAAGCAATTATAGTGAAAAGCTATTTGGGTTTGATTTTAGCAATGGCGATTATGATTCTAGAGTTATGATCACGGATTCCAATCTTGCTGTCAATGGCTGCGCTCGACACCCTTCTCTTTAGGGTTGCAGCTTATGTAATGTTATCTGTTATACTTGGTGCTATGTAGAACCGTGTCTTATACGAGCAGAACGCTGCAAAATATCGTAGAGCACTACTTAGAGATTATAAAGACCTCTTGCCATATGGCACATGTTATTTATAATCGACTTGTATCGGACAGCTACACCTGTTCTCTTTCATTCACCTGACCGACTACATCAGACTCGTATATCGAAAAAGATCTCAAGATGGTCACCAATCATGTTCAAGTTCAAATGTTATTAGCTTTTACAAGCTTTATGAAACGTTATGATTCTAGTTGCACGGTTCCAAAAGGTTGATTATATGGAGAAGAATCCGGCAAGAAACTCCATAGACATTCTTTCAAAATACCTACCATAATTTAACATACCTACCTACCCACCATCATGCCTGTATCTTCGAAGGGTTATATTTAAGTACTTACTACTCTAAACATTAAGACTTCGCTGTTGTTTTCTTAGATCCCATGTAACCCGAGAATAGTTAGCAAGCCTATTGCTATTTATCCGGGTATAAATCCAAGCTACTGCTGAGAATTGTCTTACAGACAATAACACTGCTCGCTCTGGAAATTAAACTTATGAGATAATGACCTAACGTATAGTGACCGCTTGCGATCGGCAACCACAAGAAACAAATCATAGCAAGCTAAGGAGTGCGTAAACGAACTCCTTAGTACCTACAAGGGTATCTCCTAAGATATCTACGGGGATAAATATAATGATCACCAAAATGCTTACTAAAATAGATACCTAATTGGTTTAGGTTAGGTTAGAACTGTGACCACAACGCACGAGCCGAGCGAAGCGAGCGAGTGCTTGAGTCGAATTCTACCTATTATACTTACTTCGTGGGTCAATTATTTGTATTTTTAATTTTACGCTAAAATGGGGATTTATTTTGGTGATCCGTTACTATTTTTATCATGTGATTTTTTGCAGTCACATTTTACTAGATCTGGTGGTTAGTTAAACATAAGCCGATATCTACTAAGGAAATACAGATACTTATAACTGCAAAACTACGCCAATTCCCAATAATGTCGATGACAAATCGATCGATCACGTTGTCCAACAGTGGCCACAGAAGGACGGCAACCCATTCACTGGACGACACCGCTATTGTGTCAGCTAGATTGATGGAGTTCAGTTCCGGACACACAGCTTGAGGGAATTGAGCAGTTTTAATAATATTACAATAGATAAGGAAGTAACTCAATACTAGGCTAGAGGCGTAACGATCTCATTTCATAACCTAGGTAGGTACCTACTAATGTTTTCTCTAGTTATTCTCTTCGAAAAAAAGAGCGTATCCTCTGCACCAAGAACTTTTTTTTTTAAATCTAATCCAGGTACCATAGAGTTCGCTACTGACATGAAACCTATTTTTTGAGATTAAGGGAATGATAAGGTGAAGTAGTTCCCAGCTGCATTGGTAAACTTAAAAAAATGTCCGGGCACCAGATTTTCAATTAGCCACTGACAGTCGACAGACTGGCCAGCCTATTATATCAATAACAATATTCATACAAATGCATTTCCGCAACATCTCAGTTGTCCACTCACGCGCATGTCCACGACACACCGCACATTAGAGTTGGCCATGCGACAATAATGTCGCAACTGTCGTCCGGCAGCCTCATTGTCCTCTAACTCTTTACTACGATTATGATGTCATGGTGGTCTCATGAAAAGGGATATGTTACGATTATTCAATGGATTTTTTCAAACGAATATTACTGTTTTGTGTTTGGAAGTATAAAGAAAAGCTAACTGTCCAGTTATAAGCATTGCGCATTTTAAAGCAGTCTCTAATATTCGGGTAGATCAACTATTAAGTATTTAGAGATAGAGATCAAGAAGTAGAATCGCATCCTTATATTCCTATCAGAATTAAAAAAAAAACAATTCAAAGCTGCGATCTATCTCCCCTGCTGCACCTTTGGGACGTAACTAGGTACTACTTACCTACTTATACTATACTTATTACATAACCGTACTTAAGTTGTTTTCCGGATGCTACCGACGAACTGAAAAAATGGGCTATTATTAAGTTTACGGAGAAATTAAATTCATTGTAGAAATAATGCATGCTATAAAAATCATTGCAGTCGAATAAAGTATGAACTGTTGTTGTCTCCGTGATTTGCGAAAGGTTGCTGGCGGAAGCTGGATGCGACAAGCCGAGGACAGGGCAAAATGCCGCACAGGCCCACGTCCAGTAGTGGACTAGTTTAAACTGATGATGATGAACTGTTGAAAGTTGTTTTGAGCTGAGCGATCTCTAGCTTAAACTGATATAATTTTTACCCTGTTTGAAATTAAAAAATAAAGCTGCTTTTTATTTTTTATGAAAATGAAAACTAGCTTCTGCCCGCGGCTTCGCCCCCGTGGACTTCGGTCTGTCATCACATCCCACGGGAACGGGATAAAAAGTATCCTATGTCCGTCTCCTGGTTCTAAGCTACCTCTCCACCAATTTTCAGCCAAATCGGTTCAGCCGTTCTCAAGTTATAAATAGTGTAACTAACACGACTTTCAAATAGATTGAGTACAGGCTAAGAAATTAATCTTAATGTAATTGTAAAAGATTTCGATTTTTTCAAAGTGATCGCAAACTTTCTAGATGTGTGTAGTTCTCGAGCTACCTACGTCTTGGTACAATTTGGTAAGATTTAAATCGAGTCTACACTGGAGAAATTCTAACTTGAGTCGTAAAAGATGTCCTTTTAATCTACAAAATTAAAATTGTAATTCATTTAGACACAATACTGTTTTATAATGCGGGCTGCAAGCTGCAATGTTTCGAATCATAATCCTTTACCTTTAGATACTTATAATCTTTTAATAACATAAACAATAGATGGAATTAATTTGCCGCTTTCATGAGCGGTTACCATAAAACAATATTATTTTCATTTGAGCGAATTTTAATCTACTAGGTAGGTAACTACTTTTAATCCCCTGAAAGTTCCATAAAAGAAATTTTAGTCATAAAAATGGCTACCTTTTTTAGATAAAAGCATAAAATAATGCACCCGTATTGTAACTTGGTTGTGTAAACGGTTGTTTATGGTCGGTGGAAGACAATGAATGGGCGGCGCCCGCGCAGATACGGTGTGGTCGTCGCGTGCCTTTGTGATGTTTGTTAGGTAATGTAATGTTATATTACCTAAATATTTTGCTGGTACCTATTGTCTTTTGTTTATGTTGCGTAGTTTTAAAAAGGAGTTGCGTGTGTGAAGACTATTGTAATAACTACTTTGGCTTCCGAAATGGCAGTTATATGGCCACACATAAACAAATAAAAAATTAAAACAATTTCATTGGAAATATACGTCCAAATAAAATTAGAATATAAAATAAATTAAAATGTTTAACGTTAGATAAATTAATTAAAATGTTTAACGTATTTGATAATAGATTAAGGGTCTTAAAAACTTAGACCTACCTACCTATATACCTTTTGCTCAAAGGACCAAATTAAAAAGACCTAGTTTTGAAATAGGTTTTCTATGTGCTCTCAGTGTTTTCTCTATTGAAGATTGCAAGACATTATCGGAGTGTTGCAAAATAAATTATGAAAACTAAATTCTACACATTTATATTTATCGAAAATATTATGGGTGAATGTAATTAGTATAAAGATGTTTTGGACAAGAGAGCTCATTAAAAGTTCTTTACATCAAAAGCTGTTGACGAACTTAATCTAATGCTATTATAGGATTAACTAAGATAATTATTACTAACTCATGAAAGTCATTTGCGCAGATGCAGATAGCGCATGAGGTGAAAAACAAAGTGATTAGCAACTTTAATTTGAACAAAATATTATTTTGACCATTAACATAAATATACTTCGCCATGTTATTAGAACAATTACCTAGGACATTACATTGTTTCACTGTTTTGTTCATCTAGGTAGGTTTTAAATTAAACAGGCGTCTCACGAAAATATTATGTTACTTTGAAGTAGGTACCTATAGGTCTAAAAATATAGTAGTGCCTACCTAATACTTTTAGAAATTATAAATAAAACATACCTAAATAATTTACCTGTAATAAAAATAGTTCATTCATCGTTCATTTAGGCTTTGCAATAGTATTATAATATTAAATACGAACCAACTTGCTGGGGAAAGCACCACTTACTCGCGCCTTACATACCCTTAACAATATTGCTGACTAAATTGATGTCTTTTCGTGCTCTTTGAGTGAATTCACAAAAACACACTACCGCATTGGGGTTAACCTGTTATGATAGTTGTGTTGCGAGAAATAAATAAATAAATAAAAAAAAAAACTTCAGAGAAATCTAAATTTCCCTATAGCTAAAACGGTGGAGATAATATTTATATCAAAGCTAAACAAAAAATTTCCAGATAATGATCAAAATTCGCCATATCATTTTACTGACATATAACTAGCTTCAGAATTATAGGACAAGTATAGTGACTTTTATATTATACACACACGCAACGTTTTGTAAAACAGTAGGCAGTTGCACCAACTTATTTGCACCCAAAAGTATTTACGCCATTGTTTTCTCCCCACAGTACAGTTAGGGAGGCAGGTATCGGCTCGGGCAACCCTTCCACGCGCGGCCCCTACCACCGCGCTCCGCCCCCGACCATTTAAGGGCGCGTGAGCAACCCTCCGAACCATTCCCCGCTCAACCTGTACCGAACGCACACGCAAACATGGCTCTCTGGACTCCTTACGCCGAGGACGCCGCCTTGGACTTATCGAAGACTGCCGTCCAAGATTCTCAGTTTTTTAATTATACGCCGGAGTTCTCATACCCATCGCAGCCGTCAGTACCGCAAGATTACTTTCCCTACAATGGATTTTACGCGCCACTTGGACAAATATCGCCTGGAGGCAGCTCTTCGGGCTACGATTCAGTGTCATTCAGCCCGATGGCGCCTCGCCACGTTACACTATCACCTCCAGCATCTCCTAAGGAAGTTACGTCAAAGAGGCCTTATCATATGGTCGATGTGGACTCATTATCAGATGACCCGGACTTCCAAGAGTTTGAGAGGAACGCGCTTCGAGTTATGGCGGAGAAAAATGGCGGCGCATTGTTAGGCAACAATCCACGCATGCGCCGGTCAGTTCGTTCTACCAACTCCGACGCCGCCGACGACGCGTACCGACGTCAGAGGGAGAGGAACAACTACGCCGCCAAGCAGAGCAGAGATAGGAGGAAGTTGAGAGAGATCCACTTGGCTCTCAAAGTGAGTTACTTGAGGAAGGAAGTTGCTGCGCTAAAGGCGGCCTTAAGTACAAGAGTTTGTGGTCGGTGTCAGCAAACGTGTCTTTGCTAATTTCACAAGACTTATTAATTAGATTAGCTGGTAAATTATGTTCCTATTTAAAGACTGTGCAATTTATTGGTAGTTAGAATTAAGTTAGTATAAGATGTTTGTAAAACTATAATCTACCTCCGCAGTACATACCTTTATTGTGCAATTATTTAAAATTACTTATTTATATATTAGGTAGGTACTGTAGGTATAAAAATAACGAGTAGGTATGGCTAGGTAAATTATTTAATAACTTAATGTTTAATTTAATTATAGCTTAAGGAACCTTGTCCTAATTTATAATTTCAGAACACAAAATTAAAGCGAATTTATATGACCTACCAAACTTTTTTAATTACACACAAATTGTATTAACCTACCTATATACTTAAACTACCATTTTTTCATGAGTACCCACAGTAAGCAAACAGAGTATAGCTATATGGGCGTGGCTTGCGCCAGCGCACCACTGTAGCTTTGCAACTGTTGTCCAATAGGAATCGATAGTCTATACTTATGTCTATAAAGTTTATGATTGATTTAAATGTCAAACGAAAACAATTTTAAGATTTGCTGTTCATAAACCTACGCTAAATTATGGTCGGATCAATATTTTTATAACTCACAGGGTACACTCAATATCTAAAAACAAACACGCGTGCTCTTAGAAATGTTTAGCCGTTTTGCAGTCAATGGTTTTGGTATATTTTAATGAAATTTCTCCGTTGCTGGATTGTTTAAGGTTTTAAAACAACCTATTTATTATAGTGCCGCTTTATGATTAAGGAGATAAGCTAAGCCCCATTGCCGAATACTATTGTTTAGGTATTTTATTATTTGTGAGTATAATTTAGCGTACGAAAAAATAGTAAGTTGTTAATAAATAAAAATGCCGTATTGTAATAAAACTATGACGTATATATTGTACTAGAGGCATTAGAATTAGTTGAGACTACACTTTTTGTTTGATCACATGCGGCAGGTCGTACTTGCCGCGGACACACTTCAGCTTTACACCGGGACAGTCCTTCAACCTGGAACATCACAATGCTTATATTAAGTCTAGAAATAAACGCGGTTACAAGGACCAGAACCAACTTGGTAATAAAGACCAAAAAGTATGGCGTATACATAAAACAAAGGCGACTATTAGGACCAGAAATGGAAGTAGGATAATTTTATTTCTGATGTCGAACTATGACTCAGTTAGAATATTTTGCAGGGACCATAAATTAATGTGTAACGGTTTTAATTATCTGAAAAGAACAATATACGGCTTCAGACATCTATTACCTATTTTTAATTTAAAACTAAAAGGATCAAAATAACTGTGCATTTGCTTCGAATGCAAGCATTATGAAATCATTCTCTTATAAGTAACTATGAATTTGTTAAATTAAGTGTAATGCATATCTCTCTTATTCGGTCATACGCTAAGATTGTCAAATGTAGTAATCATCATTAACCATAAAATTTACTGGTCCACAGTTTTGAACGAGTCTCATATGATTGAGAGTATCTGTTAGGCTTTAGTCCATAACGCTAGCAACGGCTGAGAAAATCTCAGGCATGGAGGGTTCTTTTCCTAAAAACAATTTTATGAAAGACACCAAGCAGTATTCAAGTAGTATACTATGGCTAGAGTGAAACTAGAATTCCGGCACATGCCGTTCAGTTGTGGCGGTAGTTTTTGGCTTGCATTGTGATACGTGTTTCGTTAGACGACGGGAAATATTTAATTTAGAGTTTCGCTTCTAATATCCATGCTTAGAACAGTAGTAGTACTGCATACCCTTGACCGGGCTGTCTATAATGGAAAAATTACGTTCAATAAGTACTACCTAGTAGTCTATATTGTATAAATGATTTTGACTTTGATTTTTCTCTGTATAGTCTGTAACGAACTGACCTGCCAACTCTTACGAGTACAATGTTGTGCTCCTGCAAGTTGTGCCCGATACCTGGCACGTAGGCTACCATCTCCTTGCCGTTAGACAATCGCACCAGTACGCACTTACGATTCGCAGAGTTTGGCTTCTTTGGTTTCTTGATCACTGTTTTTAGAACTACGCCCTGGAATTTTGAAATGAGGAATAAATATTACGTACAATTCAGTCCATTTTAGCCTTGAATGATAAAATAAGTAAATAACATACCATCACGCCTGTATTCCCGAAGGGTTAGACAGAAGTGTACTACTAATGTACACCCACTGCTCGCCGGTATGTTTTAGTCACATGCAATAGGTGGCGAGCCTATTGCCCTGGGCACAAATCTCAAACTCCGAGCTGCTACTGAGAATTTTATAGAAAACCCCAATATTACTGCTCGACCTGGGAATCGAATCTTGAGTGCTTAAGATCCCTAGAGTAATGAGGCTAGAGGTAATGGGATAAATTTCTGGATTATATTGCAAAAATGACCTAAAATTAAAAATTCATAAGTCAGATTTTATACAATCGTCATGTATTATACCTTAGCAAAAGGGTTTCCATTGAGTGGATTTCTAGACTTCCTTGATTTCATATGCGGTCCGCTCCTGTGCATTTGGTTGAGCGAGGCCATGGTCCTGGTCAGCAGGTCCATCGATGGGAATACTGGCGAAACGGGCACTAGGGTGGCCGGCATGGCTGGAACTGATATAGATAATATAATTACATAACTTAATAAAAAGCAGATAATGAATAAGTTATAATTCAGGTCTGCCAACTCGTGGATATAGGAAGATATAGTTTTTGATTGAAAATAACCAATATAAAAACTTTGGTTCTTTTCTTGTATACAGCATTCAAAATAACCTTATCAATAGTCTCGTGGCCCAAAGCGCAACTGCCACGCTAGAGGTTTTGGGTTTAATGTAAGTAAATGAAATTCTCAGTAGCAGATCTACATCTAGGTAGGTTCTGCTAGGTGAAACATATCTGAGAGTTAAAGGTGTAAAAACATATTTTATAATTCACATTGTGGTCACTACAGTTTGTCTTCACATCTTTAAAAGTACGTGGATTTCACAAAGGTAATATATATGTCTTTTTGCTGAAGGCATATTAGGTCAATCCTAAGTATCACGAAATTATACTTGATGCTCCTTGTTAATGCCTGCATTAAATAATATAATAACATTGTTGGTCTTACATGATGCCATGTACAGAACTAGTAATCTCCAAGTTCCATCTATGTGTAGACATGTGCCATTTCAAAAAATAATCTCAAGCACAACGGCAAAGCATCATTGTGAAAATTATCAATAACATCTTTGCATACCGTTACTAACCCAAAATGCCCAAATTTCACAATAAAAAGCAGGTGCTAAGGGCACATTGTCATACGAGATAAACCTTTCACTAAGGATTTTGTGTAAAACTTACGGAAAACCACGTTGTCAAACAATTTTGAGACTTACACGATAGGCACGAGTAAGTGTAAGTTAGAAGTAAAAAAAAAGACTTGCGCGGAGCTAAGGACCAAAAAAGGCAATTGTAAACCTGAAGTTCAGTACGGTACAGATATGATGAGCGTAATTTGAGCCATAAGTAAGATACAACACAAGATCATCGCTTAGATACCTCACATTGGTATCAAAACGTTGAAATTAAATTAAATAGTGATTTATGTACTTGGGTTTTATATCATTTTCATTTACCTAGGTATCATAAGTTTAGTGGTGTTTACAATAATTATAACGTTAATATCTTTATAATATTATCATTTTAATCTAAGTAATTATGTGCAAGTAAGTACCTATATAGTAATTTGTTGGCCAACATACATTTTTAAGTAAGGACAAAAAATTGAGGTACGGCTTACGGATCCCTAGAAAGGGTAAAATAAAACAGTTATCGTATTGTCGGTGGTTTCGAGGCGTTCCCGTAATACATTGTGTCAATTGTGGGCATTGTGGAGGCTTGCGATTCGATTCACATAAGCCTGCGATTTGCGTGGCGCATAGCGGGCTATGATTGACATGTCAATGTAGCTGGCCAGTTTGTGAGCCTTTGTACAGGAAGAGTTTGTGGCGAAATGTGGGAATCTTGTATGGAGAGCATGTGAAGTAAACGGTACAAGACCTCTCATAATAGGGATTGCAAACATTGTGAATTTCAAGTGTATAGAACTGAAGATTGTGATTGTATCAGGATTAATACATCATATTCATATTCTTTATTGCATACCATAATGTACAATAAGGTGGTGTAATTAGACAAGAATCATTATGGACCCTGTAGGGCACAGCAATTTTAGAAGAGAAGAGGATTTATTTTACTAGCTACGGTAGTTACCAATTATAAATTATTGGGTACTTATTATAAAATAAAGGTATGTTATTATATTAATTAAAGGCTTTGTCTTTTTACATTACATTACATTATTTATTTGAATTATTAAGTATATATACCATGTATTTAGAATATTACGATACAGATATGTTAGTTTATTTTTTTGGAACTATTTATTGTATTACATTATTTTATTTGTAGAGATTTTTGTTTCATTTAATTAGGCTTACTTTATTTAATATTATTGTTAATATTTACTTATAAGTAATTATATAACTTATTTTTTTTTTATTTATTTAAAAGTAACACGTGATATTATTATTATTCGAATAGTTCTATTAAATATTAATTATATATTATTATTTTAATATATTATACATATTATATTAATTATTTATCATATTTTTTGTTTGAATGAACCTATTAATAAAAGTCAGTACTATCTACGTCATTATTCCGTTATTTATAGGTATGTTATTTTTACATATTATTAAATATTTTTGTGTAGGTACGTCTTATTTAATTTGAGTATCATTGAGGTAGTCGTTGATTGTATAGTAGGCTTTGTTAATAAGAAGTTTCTTTAGATTATTTGTAAATTTTAAATCACTAGTTTCATTTTTTATTGTGTCTGGTAGCTTATTAAATATTTTTATGCACATCGCATATGGGCTATTTGAGTGTATTGTTAGGCGGGAGTTTGGTAGCATTAGTCTATTCTTATGTCTTAAGGAACGATTGGTATTTTTATCGGCACGTGTTGTAAAAAATGAAATATATCTTCTGACAAATTTGCATATCTCTAGAATGTATATGCATGGTAGTGTTAAGATTTTATGTTTAATAAAGAATGGTTGGCAGCTGTCAGTTTGTTGTATATTTGTAATTATTCTTATTAATTTTTTCTGCAAAATGAAAAGGGTAGGTGCATCCGTACTATTTCCCCACATGATAATACCGTAGCTTAGCCACGCATTAGCATAGGCATAGTACGTAGTCAGAGCAGTTTTTAAATCGGTAGTTTTTTTAATTTTTCTAAGGGCGTATGTAAATTTTGATATTTTTGATCGTATATTGTTTATGTGAGTTTTCCAAGTGATATGTGTATCTATGGTTAGGCCTAATAAAGTAAAATCGTTAACGACGTCTATTTTATTACCGTTAATGGTAAAGTTAATTGTCAACGGGGATTTTTGGTAAGGGTAAAAAGTCATTATTTTAGTTTTTTTATAGTTGATCTCTAGATTATGTTCGTTCATCCATTTAATTGTTTTATTGAGTATGGTATAAAGTTTTTCGTTTATGTTATCTTCTTTTTGGCATGAGGTTAATAACGATATACCGTCCGCAAAGAGCACACACGGCTCTTCCATGATCTTTGGGAGGTCATTAACATAGATTAAAAACAAAAGACATCCGATGACACTGCCCTGTGGGATCGATGCGTTTATAATTTTTTTGTCTGATCTAATTTTTATGATTTCTTTTTTAGCGTAATCGAAGCTTTCCATTTCCACGTACTGTTCTCTGTCTTTCAGATATGATGCGAACCATTTGTGTGTATTTCCGCGGATTCCAATATTATATAATTTTTGTAATAAAATTTTGAATTGTACTTTATCATATGCCTTAGTCATATCGAGAAGTAATCCAACTGCGTATTTCTTATCATTTATTATATTAATAACCTCCTGTATATATTTGTAGACGGCTAGCACTGTAGATCGTTGTTTTCGGAAGCCGTTTTGGCAGTCATCAAAAATATTGTATCTCTCACAGAAGTTGTATACCCGGTCACACATGGATCTTTCAAAAATTTTTGAGGCTGATGGCAAAAGTGCTATTGGCCGATAATTATTAGGGTCTGTTTTTTTATTTTTCTTGTGAATTGGTTTTATTATGCTTTTTTTTAAGAGCTCGGGGAATATACCTGTTTGAATTGATTGATTTATCAGTACGCAAAATGGAAGTGCAAGTTCATCCGCACAATGTTTGAGTAGTGAAGGTGGTAATTCGTCTATTCCATGACTATTTTTATTTTTAAGATTTTTTATAATTTTATGGGTTTCTTTACAATCTAATGGTCTAAGGAAAAGGGTATTTTCTATGGAGTTACTAATAGATAATTTATGCGGTTCATTACATATTGCTTGTGAGTTTGCTTCACCTATTGAAGCAAAAAAATTATTGAATTCATCAACTATTAATTTTGGGTTTGAAACTGTCACGTTATTTATTTTTAATTTAATATTATATTTTTCTACTATTGATTTTTTGTTTGCGCGTTCATTAATAATGTTCCACATTGCTTTTACTTTATTTTGCGATAATTTTATTTTATTTATGTATTGTATTTTTTTAGCTGTATTTACTGTATGTTTTAAAATTTTTTCATATTGCTTGTAATATTTTTTAAGGATTGGGTCGTTGGTTTTTGTGGTTAGGATTTTTAATAATCTTTTATTTTTACAAGATAATTTTATACCTACCGTCAGCCAGTATTTTTTATAACGTGTTTTTAATTTTATTCTACGTTTTGGTATGGTTTGATTTAGTATAATATGTATTAATTTGTCGTTAAAGGCTTTGTAGTTTTCATTTACATCATTGTTTTCTAGGATAATGTCACACCAATTAGTCGATTTTAGTGTAGACTTGAATAGATCTATATTGTTTTTATTATATAAGCGTTTTTCGGTATACCATATTTTAGTTTGACATATTTTAGGTACGCTAAAGTTAAGAATTGTGCCGCTGTGGTCGGAAAACCCTAGGTCTTCTACATATGCATTTAAATTTATATTATTAAAGTTTGTGAAAATTAGATCTAAGCAGGTTGATGTTGTTTGCGTTACATGAGTAGGATGTTTTATATGCTGTTTAAAGTTATATTCGTTCATAAGATCCAAAAAGCTGTTTGTCTTTAAGTTGTTTTTTAAAATATCTATATTAAAATCTCCTCCGATAATTATATTAAGTTTATAGTATTTTTTATTTATGTAAGTCAATATTTGGTTAAGCTGTTTATAAAATATTTCTTCCTCTCTCCTATTCCAATACATAGTAATCAATAAAATATTTTCGTTCGGTAATTCTGTCGCGCACACTTCTAAAATATATTCTAGTGACATTTCCGTGATGTCACATTTTTCTTTATGGACAATGTGTTCATCTAATAGGATGCAGACGCCGCCTCCTCCACGGTCTTTTCGACAGTACGACGCTGCTACTTTATAGCCAGTAAATTGGATCATGCTTAATTTTTCTTGGGAGAGCCATGTCTCAGTAATACATATTGCTTGGTGGGTTTGGTTTTGATTAAGAAAAGCTTCCATTATATGTTGTTTGTTATATAGGCTTTGTGTATTCTGAAAAAGTATATTAAATTGTTGGTCTTTGCTTTATCATGCTTACTATTACCTACTAGTATTCTATTTTCTGTGCTATATACAAATAAAAATGTGCAATATGTTGTGTTCTCGTTTAAATCATTATATTATTCAATTTAAGGAGCTGTTCACGTTGAGAACGTACCCTTTAAATAACATAATCAACCCATATGCTGTCCCACTGCTGGGCACGGGTCTCCTCTCAAATGAGAGGGATTAGGTTATAGACTACCACGCTTGCCTAATGCGAGTTGGCAAACTTCATACGCCGTCGAGAAAATCTCTCAAACATGCAGGTTTCCTCACGATGATTTCCTTCACCGTGTTGTAAGCGAGTGATAATTAATTATTAATACGCACATGATTACGGAAGGTCAGTGCCAGAGGTGCGTGCCTTGGGTTCGAAGTCGAGATCTACGACATGGCAGTTCAGTGATCATGCTTGTTACACTTTAAATATTGTCACTAAATTCAAGTTAAAAGCTACGGTATCTCTCTACATAATTGTAGTAACACTTAACTATATGGCAACTATTACATTTTTCTATATAAAAATTTAGCCTGCGTATGTTTGTGTTCACTAGTCCCGAAAAGTAGTCAGTCGAATGAGTTGAAATTTTAACACAGCCTAGCATCAAATACATGCTTGTGTATTTAAAGACATAGAAAATAAAAGTGAGCCATACCGAAACGTGGCCGGGTATCTAGGAGATGAAAAAATATTAAGGAAGATTTGAGATTTAATAAAAAAGATATTGAATGTAAAAGGATAATATAAGATGCCAAAGTATAATGATAAAGATGTATTTTAGTTGATTTAAGTAGGCATAAAGGAAATTGCCCGCCAAATCCTTATTGGTCGTACCTACGTACGTACAATGGAGAAGTGAGAATTTTTAATTTAATTCACAAGGAGTACAATTAATACACATTCTTCAACCACAATATATATATTCATGTATATTGTGCTCGTTCTGGGAAACTAAGGGACCAGAAATTGGTAGTATTTGTGAACAGCTTAAAATAACAAACGCAACAGCAACTGACTCCCTGAAGACTGGTCACGTTTTGGTCAGTCCAGTGCTGTTATTGTTTGGGATAATCGACAGATCCCGTGGGACGATGACGAGCATTGACAACCTTGCATCTGCTAATGCAAGCAAATATTATGACTCAAGGGATGGGAGGAAGCGTACAGTCAAATATATGTATGAATGTTCTCTGAGAGCCAATAAGGCTTTCGATATACTAATAGGAACTATAATTGCCTAATATAATGATAATCTTGCCAATATCAGGAGACACAGATTTAAAGATCTGATTATTAATTTAGCGTGAGCCTAGGCTAGGCTAGAGAAGTAATATAGCAATAGACTTTCAATGAAATATCAAATGACATACAAATTATGTAAACAATATTTACAATCACATATCTATCATAATCGTTATCGCATCACTTGGACCACAGGACGCAGTCCACATGACAGTACCTGCTCTTTTTGCGGATTATAATCCGCTAATAGTGGGCATTGTCCACAGATGACGGACACACAGACTCAAAACGATTCCTTTCTGACAGCATGACTCTTGTTACAATCGCAGAGATCAAGAAAAAATCGGGGACAGCAAATACAATGGGCAAGAGTTAGCAACCAGCTTTGACGTTCTGGGAAATGCTGTAAATCATATTTGTGTAAGAATAACATTAATAACTTGTGGTGATAATAATCAATGAAATGTTCAAGAATTTAGGAAAGAGAAAGATTTGATTGTAAATAGCGTTGATGTTCGTTTCAATCTGGGATTCTCAATACGTTCCAAAAAATGGTTTTAAGGAAGCAGGAGTACAAGTTGAAGGATGCCTCAGGGGCCTATTTTAGGTGATTGGAGGTTTTATGGCTAAGACGAATTCGATATATTTTATGTAAAATTCGCAAGTTGTAAAGATAAGGAACGATACCCGAGAGTCGTAAAATTTTAGACCAAGTTCGGACAAAATATTCAGCTCTTTTATCTGAATATCTAGAGCCAATTGTATAATCCATAAAACGGTAACAATCAAAAACATGCGCGATTTATTAGGGATAAGTACTTAATTTTTTTTCTTAATTTATGTTAGTCTAGCTTAGTCCAGATTATACCAAAATATACTAAAATCACACCCATAACTTAATCTCCAAAGATTGTAAGCTGCAAAATGTAACACAATTATATCACAAAACTGATAAATGATAATAATCCAAAATAAAGATCCATTGTGACTGTTCGAATCCTTTCGCAATTGTCATTCACCTCCTCCACAAAGACACTCTTCACAAATAACAGGAATTTATCAGTTTTTAATCCCACGCGACTATTACGCATTGGTTCCTCTGTTTGAATATCAAACGAAATTCATATTTTTCCCAGAAGGATCTGTTATGATCTGCTTCAGCTATGAAATAAATTGTTAGGATAGAAAAAATATGCCTGTGACTGTATGAAAGGGTGCTCATATATTTATTTTATTATTATTATATTATATTACGTTTAAAATAAATTATTTTTAAACAATATTTTTATCGAAACTTCTCTATAAACATTAGGTTTTACTCGATAAAATTAAAGTTAAGAATCGGGACCTGAAGAGATACAAAAATCAATATTCGCAATTAAATAAGTCTCACAATCATTAGGTATTGTTGATACGAACTTCCGTTGAGATGTGAATAAAAAGCTAATGTTTGGTAGAGCGGTTCTTAAGAGAGGCGATCGAGGGTAAGGTATCGATACCCGGACACTTTCTATGAGAAAGTATCTCACGAGGAGATCCCACGTTACGCCTACGATCGATTATTGTGGTGTTTGTCATTACGTTGTTGTATCAAAGGATTGCAAACTGATGGACCTACTTCTACGAAAGCTTCCAGAATTTTTGATAAAATTATGCCACAAAATATTGACAGCAAAATTAAATCAAAGGAGTATTATTGTGCAATTCATACTTATTATAATAATAGGTTTCATAATATTATCCATGGACCGTGAATACTAATAAAACTAAGATTATCTTGATTTACCGACATTAATAGCTTGAATAATATTACATGGTTCAAAGGCGCTAGTGATGTACATTTATTTAGATTAGAGAGAGGTAGAATTATCACTGAAGTGGCAAGAACTATTTAGTTCCAATCTATCAATTTGCGCCATTGTCGGCAACCAAATCGTTACGTTTTTGAAACCAACAAATTGCTGCTACGAGACCTATTGAAGAACTGACGAGTCCTTATCATACATCAAATTCTATTCTCCATACATGGTCAATTCAAGAACTTCAGTCAAATTCGATTTGAAAGCGATAAAGGCTTAGTAAATAGAAACATCAAGTCACGCGAGTCTTCGGACAATGGCCGAAGTGTGAATGGCAGTGGACGAGATTATAGGCACCGTGCGCAGTTGCGGTCAGTGCAGGATCTGCTGACTCATTGCAACCCTTCGCAATTTTGATGGCTTAACGTGTGGTTGGCAAAAAAGTTTACAAATTGTTCATGCGTGTGGCAAAGAATGCATGCGTAGAGTTTTCCAATCATTGCACTAGCTAGATCCGCAAAGACTAGGCAAGATATAATGTCAGCGTTTCAATGCGCCATTTGCGTTGATCCATACACAATTCGTAAAGCGTTTACATAGAATATGTAAGTACCGAGAATTTTGCGATTAATTTATCCTGTATTATTTTTGGCATCTTCAGTCGCGGTACACCTACTTACTAGCGGTATTTTTGGCATAATAGAAAGATAAGATCAAATAAATAGAAATAGAACACCATCCCGAGATTACAACACAAACCCGGTTGCGTTTCTAGCTTCGCTAAAAATTTAAACCCGTAATCATTTACTCAAACACTCCAAAAACAAAAGTACAGTTATCTTTTCTCGAAATGTGTAACACAATATCTTTTTTGCGAACCATACCCGATCCCCGGGGATATAATCCGTGTCCACGCGGAAGGGTTCCAAATGACGGGAGTGTGACAAACCCTTGCAAAGATTATCGTAATGTTTCATACAGGGAAATATAATATTTATGACTGGTTACATTAGGTTCATTTCTATATGAACATAGTCGCAGCTGCAATTAGATGCAGATGTCGATTCTCCGCTATATTTGACAGTTATGTGCAATTTCCTATATACTTGTTGCGATATTATCAAACGGGTTTGGGTTTGCTAAAAATGTGTCGCTATAATTTGGGAGAGGAACTATAACAAAAGCCTTATTGCACATTGCACATGTTCTGTGTTCCTATTTTAATGTGAATAAATAATAATAATTTATTGTTTAATTTTAGTTAGTCAAAGTCAAAATCATTTATTCAATACTAGCGTCCCGCCCCGGCTTCGCACGGGTGGAAATATCCCTAACTTAAAAAAAAATATTCTATACCCTATGTTAATCTGTAATAATGTAGCATTGAAATGGTGAAAGAAGTTTTGAAATCGGCCCAGTTGTTTTTGGGTTTATTCGTTACATACATACACACATATATATTCTTTCCTCTATATAATACTAGCTTCTGCCCGCGGCTTCGCCCCCGTGGAATTCGGTCTGTCATCACATCCCACGGGAACGGGATAAAAGTATCCTATGTCCGTCTCCTGGTTCTAAGCTACCTCTCCACCAATTTTCAGTCAAATCAGTTCAGCCGTTCTTAAGATAAAATAGTGTAACTAACACGACTTTCATTTATATATATAGATTATAGTTATAGATAGACTACTAGGTAGTACTTTTTGAACGTCATTTTTACATTATACAGACACACAGCCCCCAAAAAAGCGCCAAACCTTCACCACCTCCTAGTGTTTTTGGTGTTAATTGACAATATTATTAGTGTTTAGGAAAACCCTTAAAGTAAACACTTACAAGATGTTGACAGTAAATCAACCCACAATATTTATTCAAACATGACAACTATCACAAATTAGCTTGTAACTTAGGCTTAGACTTAAATCATGGGTTGATATACCCATGGTTAAAGTCTAAGCTATTCCCAGACTAAAATTTATGTACCAAAAATTTTAGTCTAAAATAATGTATCCATAATATAAAATATGGTGTACAATAAAGAACATTCTATCTATTTATAATCTATTGTAATTACCCAAAGGTAACAAATGTAGAACATGATAAATCTATATCTTATATATATAAAAGAAAGTCGTGTTAGTTACTCCATTTATAACTCAAGAACGGCTTAACCGATTTGGCTGAAAATTGGTGGAGAGGTAGCTTAGAACCAGGAAACGGACATAGGATACTTTTTCTCCCGTTCCCGTGAGATGTGATGACAGACCGAATTCCACGGGGGCGAAGCCGCGGGCAGAAGCTAGTGTTATTATAGTTATTCTCTATCTCCGAAATTCCTGATCACTGAAATAGAAGTCAAATCTCAATATTTTTAGTACTGGATGATTTGTAGATTGAAATGTTAGAGAAGTATTATAAAAGGGCTTTTTGAAAAATCCATTTCTCAATCGTTTGGACATGGTACTGTAATATAAGTTAATTTCAGAAGCAATAAGAATTGATATTGAATTGGGTAATTTTCTCAATTGTCTTAAATTTGCCAACCTGCATTAGGCCTATGTTATGGATTATAGCTGAATACCACTCAGAGATAGGAGTAGGAGGAGGTGAGAGGAAATCAATATCCAGAACAGTGGGTCAGTACATGGGTTGATCTTGATGATGATGATGAATTATTGAATGGGTTTTTGTTAGAGGAGATTACAGTACAAGGGATAACAGTGCCCCAATCTTAGCATCTAAAACCAATTATTGTGTAGAGTGGGTGGGGGTTAGTAAAACTATATACCATCACCATGCAGTGAAAACCTTGTATAGCACCAATTCATGGTTTTTTAGTTTATTTATATTATGGAGTTTATTTCTTTCAAAAAAATAAATAAAATAAAAAATCATGAATTTATGCTTTACGAGGTTTTCACTGCACATCGACGATATACCATCAAGCCCGTACCTATTCCCCGAAGGATTAGGCAGAGGCATACTAATCTACTCCCACAGTTCACTGGTATGTTGAGGTCCCATGGGACAAACCTATTACCATTAAACAGCACCAAATACAATGGAATAGGTTCAGTATAATTATAGGTATAATTCCATATGATTAACCAACTACCTCTTTAAATACACAGTTTTATGCTCATACTGACATTCATTTCTTTCTTTCTTTCTTTACAAAGCCTGTGTAGTGAACTAATTCCACTCAATTTCAGTGGAGGTCCATAATTTCGGTGACATACTATAGACTTTTCCCTTGATTTTATGTAGACCAAAGAGTAGGTACCTATTTATAAGTAATATATTATACACATTTCTAATTAGATTTCAAATTATGTACAAAATTTTTTGGTTAGGCTAGGGTTTGGTTTTAGTGTGCTAGTTGTGTTGCTTAAAATATAAATGAAAATCATTCGAATAGCTTACCTATGATTTGTTTACATTGTGCCTTGATACCAATTGATAGTAGTGATAAACCCCGTTGCAAGAAATTCATCTAAAATCAAAAATTATGTTTAAGGTACTTATTCATCAGATGTAAGTAAATTTTTATTATGTTTGTGTATTTTACCTTTTTTCCAGAGGGAATAAAATAACGTCGGCTTGCAACAACTAATTTATAAAGATGTATAAACCAAAAATCATAAATAAAAATGGTTTTATTTATAACCTCTTCTAATTTGACAATAAGTTTGTTTTGACATTTCAATACTCACACACAAACATCACTGTCAAATTGCAAAAGAAAAAAAATTGCAAAAAATAAATACAGTCCGTTTTTTTGGACTTGTCTTTTTTGGTAAACAAACCCTTCCCGATGCGAAAATCACAAGTTTTTCTTTAATCACGCACTTGATGTAGGAAAAGATTTTATTAACACTTACATTATACACATACACTTTAAATTACACCAAAAACTGCTTCGAAATCACTATAAAAGTCTATTATTTTTAATAAAAACGAAATTTTATGTAATTACATTTTCACAGAATAAAATAATCATGACAATTTGACATTCAAAACTCTAGATTATCTACGAATTTTAGGGGATGTGACAAAATAATGAATGATTTTGATTTATATGAATGAGCAAAAAATCCAAAAAGTCCTTATCTTCACAAAAATAATATTGTGTACAATATTATCCATAGCATTTTTTTGCTATTTAGCATACTACGTTTTTAATCATGAATCCTGTGCTGACATCAGAATATGAAATATTAAAGATGGAATTAACAAGAATTGGAATTAAGAACAATAATAGTTGTAGCTAGGAATTTTGTCGACTTTTTGCGGACCACAGTGACGACGTTGTTTCCGAGGTGAACGGCGTAGAAATGAGTGGTGGTTGAAGTCTCAAGGCCAGAAATACTGCTCCAGGACCCGACGGCTTGCATGGCAAAGAGTGGGTCGCCCGGCCTTGGCGGCTCTCGGGCCTCGATTGAGGGAGTTCCTTAGCGCACGAGGGGCCAATTCCACTCCGATGGAAAACGGGGAAGCAGATCCTCTGCGAAGCCGGGACGCCCTGCAGATTCTCCGTAGGCATTCCTATCCTAGTGCTGCCCGTCGAGGTGGGCAAGCTAATTGAAAGTCCTTGTGGACTGCCTTGTCGGGCACCTGGTGGGGGTGGGTTTACTCTATCGGGTACAATGATACTGCATCAGATGCACCGAACCAGAGGTTCATAATATATGTGTCGGAATTTTCTGACGAAAAATTCTGACACGTGTATTTCAGAGGAACTACTAATAAATTAATGTTTTGCAGTTGTCGTTTTATTTCTTCATATTCACTTCACACATTCACTTAATATTAAAATTAAAAAAACAAATCAGTACTCGTCAAGGTGAGAATCATTCTTCAATAGTCTTGGCTAAATGTATTTAGTTCAGTCATTCATTCATGATTTTGATTTCCCAACATTATATAACCACTATCAGTTATCTCTGGTTACTAGGACGCCATATTTGTTTACCAAAAAAGACAAGTTAACTGGGATAGACTGTACGAGAACGAACATACAATAAATATTTTTCTAAATTATTAGTGATAGTCATATTATTAAGTAATGGATCGTGATAATAGTACTAGTAGATAATGCAAAGTATGGTCAAAAGTTTTGTTCAATTTCATCTTGTGGCTCGATAGTTCTGCCATCTGGCGTTGAGTGGACGCACTAGCGGACTATAACTATCTATGACATACATTTAATATTCGTCGACAGATGGAGCTAAATTTTTTTTTTAACAGGAATGAATTATTATTAGAATATGTACGTTCATAATTATTATTATAATAATATGTCGAAGTTAAATATAAATATATAAATATATTCTTTATTCATTCAAGGATTTGTACAGTACTAGTAAAAAACTTAACATAAAAGATTGTTACAGGTAGTACAAATTAGTTGTTAAACCCTGATTTCCAAACTAGGCAGACCTGTATGTTGGAAGTCAGTGTTCGGTCAGTTGGACTACTTATATATAAATAATTAATAATAAATAGTTTTACAAAATCGCTATGTTATGTATCTTGCGAAGTATGTGTGGTGTAACTCGGGATGATAGATTGAGGAATAGTTGCGGACTGAAAGATGATGTAGGGACACGTATTGAAAGGAATATGCTGAGATGGTTTGGACATGTTGAGAGAATAAATGAAAGACGAAAGGAATTTATAAGGCGAATATCTGCGGGAACGTCAGAAGAGGTCGTCCTAGAAGGACCTACACCAGTCTTATTGGCGAAGTCCTTCAAAAAGGTCAGGTGCGTAGTACTCGCAACCGGCGCGTATGTATGAGAAGATGTATGAATGAAATGAAGTGGCAGTCTATAGTTTCTGCCTACCCCTGTGGGAGAAGGGCGTGAGTGTATGTATGTATAAATTAGCTGTACAACGTCCAGCTGGATTATCATTGCAACACGTTTACCAATACCTAGGTAGGTACCTACATGCCGCTACTCACACTTAGTTTTTTTAATTTATTTTTTTAAGAAAAGCTTACCTAATTTTATTATCAATGTGGGTCGCTTGTACAATGGCGTATTAGACAATCTAACTTCGAGGGATACCTACACAAAATATAAAAACAAATCAATGCAGTAAAAGCTCATAGGTATAGGGGATGAACATTTTACAGTTTTTAGACAATCATGAGAACCGACCGTTTAATGTTAGTGAACTTTATAGCAGATAATTTTCCAGCAGAACTATCGCATGCAGCACAGTTCTATAGTTCCTGATACTTTTCAGAAATTGATCTACCGTAATTTCGGTAAACAGAGCAGTTGAAAAACTATCTGCCTAGATGAGAACCCTACTTCAGTATAGGAAGATGAAGAAATGCATTTGATGCCTAACATTGGTGTTGTGGGCAAAACACAGCGACGCAATTAATCTTCTTTTTAAAATCTACCTGCGCTGAAACATTCTAAACATCTTCTATTAAAAAACAGGCATCATTAAAAGTAAAATCAGCTAAATTATTTGCGGATGCAGAGATCGATGAAAGAAGAGAACATACGATACCGTTTTATCTTTGATATTAGCTTCAGCTAGCGACGAAGGACAAAATAATATGAATAAACGTGGGCAATTAAAATGTTGTAGCGAAGTCCTACACTGAAAGCTCCTAGGTAACCTATTGACAATTATTTTCTTTGTAAATAGTTTTGGCGTTTTGAATCATTCGATATTGCGGCCCTCACGCGCTTTGCCGAATTTATATCTATACCTACTTCTATACTAATACTATTTTTTTTTAATATATAAAGCTGAATAGTTTGTTTGTTTGTTTGCTTGAACGTGCTAATCTCAGGAACTACTGGTCCGATTACAGTGTTAGATAGCCCATTTATTGTGGAAGGCTATAGGCTATATTATATCATCACGCTACGTGGACTAAGTCGCGGGCAGAAGCTAGTTATGTATATTCTGAAAAATAAAGCCCGCTGCGCTAAGCAAGCCGTCGTTCACTCAGGTATTGAGACAATTTTGGTTAGCAATAACTACAAGTATGTACCTAATTATGTATTTTGGTTAGCAATAACTACAAGTATGTACCTAATTATGTATTTTGGTTAGCAATAACTACAAGTATCTACCTATATTCTTTCTTTCTTTCTTTCTTCTTACCTAATTATGTATTTTGTGTGTGCGATGTCAATACTTCTGTTCGAGTCACCCATGTGCCAATGACGTGGTTCAATCATCAGATGTGTAGATCTTCTACTGTTTGCAATAGGTAAGTGCAAAGCCGTTGCACATAGAATGATAATCGAATCAAACATTAAAAAAACATGATAGGTACCAATAAAACTGTAATGTTGGTCTAAAGTACTTTTTATTGGAAGATCGCGCCGTGACAGACGAATGAATAAAACAATAGGCAAAGCTACAAAGCTTTTATTTCTCATACATTTAGGATTAAATTAAAAAAATCTGTCGTAATTCAAGCCAAGTTTTATTGGAGCCGCGTGGCGAAAATTTGACTTTTAACATTTATATTGGAATTTTAACATAATCCCGCGAAAAGTCTGTCTAAGTGATTCCTACTTGACACCTTTCCGAAGGTTTTTATTTTATTTCCTTCGTGACCTTTTGATAATTTATCGTCGAGTGAAATGTGCTGACGTTAAATGGACGTAAACGTTTTAACGAACTGGCTTGTATTGTGGTTGGTTTTTGTTGTCCATGTAATGTGCCTAGGCATCAGGCGGGATTCTGTTGAATGAGCCTGATAATGTCTGCGGAGACAGTCTTCTGAATACACAAAATTAATGAACTGTCAGCGTCTTCTACTGAGGATTTACTGATATAGCCTACATGCTTCTGTCTGATGTACCTAATAATGTTGGCCTTCGTTGAGTTAACGATGAAATATGTACCTTCCTATTGTTGAATATTATTCAAGGCAGATTATTTTATCACGCCCGTCTTTCATAATAGTAGGCAAATATGTATAATCGCAGTAGATTTCCATCTACTTGATCCTTGCACAGCATTCTTTAGCTCCCGCATAAGTTATGGATAAAAGTTATATGCATTTTTAGGCTTATTGAGGTTTGCAATTTTATTTGCTCTTCCGTTTGCCGAGGTCAGCGCTTTTCCAAAGGGTTAAGTTTGAAATGATCCATTCATTAAATTATTGCCAGAATGTTGAATTTTATCATTTTGCTTCGAACTTGATACTTGATTGGGTACATCGACTCGGATAGGAATTACAAAATGGAAGTAGAGCGTCAGGGTTTTGAAGATGAATAATTGCCAACAATCGAAGATCAGCTTAATAGACTATAAAAAATATTGGGGAAGAATTGGGGAGGACTGTACACAACGGAACAAGATAGTGTTTTTATATACATCTTATTAATATTTTTATTTCCAATAAATTATGTTAATTCAAGTCTTAAATATGTAATATTCAGTCAATTCTTCCGTCATCATCATCGTTACTTGAGGTTTGAGTCTAGGTAGACCTGACAGATGTAGGGTTGTCGCAGGTGGCACCAGTAGTCCCTGAAGCCAGGGTTCACGGCGTCCATGCCCACACAGTGTGGCTCCTTTGGGTCATCGCTGTTTATAAAAAATGTACAAACTTTGTTAGACATAAAGGTTATTTTTGAATGTTGGAGTTTGTCTAGAAACCTGTTTAATTTCGGGTAAAGCTCTGTTGTATGTAGGCTATTTTTGCTACCTCGGTATGAGTTCTTTCATACTTTTATTAAAGCGATATGAATGCAGCATGTAATGTGTCTATTCCTGTACCCAGTGAGGACGTTGGCATGAGCCAGTGATATACGCGTCCTCTCTGATAGGCAGGTACAATACCCGCTACACATTTAAGCGGGTGATTTAGGATAAAGACAACGTGCGATGATAAAACATAGAATCTGCTTAGGGTTTTAGTATTTTAACAGCATTATTTATTACCTGAATCCAACATCACTACTAGCCCACTCGTGGAAGCCGGTGTCATTTATATTCTCACCTGAAAATAGCACAGAACATTCTTTAGTAGTTTTTATGAAATGATCTTTTTCTAAGTGGTAAGACCAGTGCTAGAAATGTAACTGTGGAACCATCGCATCTCCATCTTAATAGTTAGACAATGAAAGGGCATAATTGTCCTAGTATTGCATACGCTTTTCGTATACATACTAACGGCCCTATGACAAATCAATTAACAGATCCGGCCTGCTATTTCCGGACCAATACGACCTTCAAACTTTTAAGAAAAGAGCGAACTCCCTTTTAAAATGACGTCAACGCTGTTGCACTTATTTCCGTGGCAGTTGTGTCTCCTCGGGAGTTGCGGGTATCCATGTGCGGCGATGATCGCTTAACATCAGGTGATCCGTCTGGTCGGTTTTTTATTTTATGAGATAGGGGGGCAAACGAGCAAACGGATCACCTGATGGTAAGCGATAACCGCCGCCCATGGACACCCGCAACACCAGAGGAGTCGCAAGTGCGTTGCCCGCCTTTTAAAGGGTTTGGGCCTCCGGTAACCTCCTTCACTCGGCGAAACGCAACGCAAGCGTTGTTTCACGCCGGTTTTCTGTGAGGCCGTGGTATCACTCCGGTCGAGCCGGCCCATTCGTGCCGAAGCAGGGCTCTCCCACGTGAAGAGGTTGCCCCCTATCCCATAAAAAAACCTATCTCTAGTAAGCAAATCTACTGATGGATTTGTTATAGCAGCTGGCCGTTAGAGGTCACCTAGTCCTACCATCAATGTTCATCCAGACGGTGTAGTCTTCGACGTTGTTGATGCCGAGCCACACCAGCAGCTTGTACCTGGTGCCGGTGATGTGCGGGTAGGACATGCCGCGTACCAACTTTTGGATGAACTGGAACTCCTCCTACAAAGAGAGACACGGTCAGAATGGGAATGTTTTAGTCCAGAAGAGAGGGGGAAAGGAAGAGAGGCATTGGGAACAACGCTTAAACTGAACATTTATATAACTTGCAATTATACAAGTTATGTAAATATAGTTACTTCAGTCAATCGCCTAACATGACTACTTACAAGTAATGATATTTCTAATGTCTGTAGATACTTGCAGTAATTTTGATAATTCAAAGGTATTTTTATTAACAAATCAATAATTATTATTGTGATCATTTTTGTCTGTCAATATAATTTGTTGGTGTAATAGAATTATTTCTTCATTGATATATTTACGAAGAGATTTGCATTTTTTTTAAATATATTTAACTCTCTATAGTGTTGCCGGCCCAACCCCACACATGATTCCAATTACGAATCTCCAATGAAAACGATTCCTAGTTCTCTATTTGAAAGTTATAGTCGTGTGAAGTTAGTCAGAGATCTCTTAAAACTTGCGTCGACCATTTAACGTTGCTGCTATCTCTACATTGTACAAGTTATTTCTTTACTTTACTTTGTGTGAACAAACTTGGATTGGTTCCCGCTCCACCTGTCACTTAACTTTCTTGTTAACACAACGCTACGCTGTTCTCCTGATATTTTTAGTGAAATTTATATACGGTTGAAATACTTTTGGGGATCTATGCACCCACAATCGGAATATATTATTTTGCTTCGAGTATAGAGGCACTGGAAGCTATAAGAGTACCGAGTACCTTCGGATTAAAACCTCTGGTACCAATAAGTACCCCGTACTACAACAATGGCGAATCCTACGTACCTATCGGATCACACCCACAACTCTGAGATAAAATTGTTCTTTTCCTTTCAAACCGCAACAAAGCGGCAGAATATGTGCCTATGGGTGACGAACGAAGAGTTACTTGCATAAATATTATTTATTCCTTATTTCTACTTAAAATTTACAATTCATTCATTACTCACAATTTCGCTATAATTACTCAAGGAATACATATACCTGTTTCCTCATTGCTTTATTAAAAATATATTTATAACAACGACGGGATTGCAAGTCGTCATACAGAAACTGATCTCTCATTCTGAGGAAGTTTGCGTATAACATTTGGATTGCTACCACTTAAGTGCTGCCAAATATTCTGCCTTCTTCTTCTTTAATATTTTAGCCTTTGTGCATCTAGCCGACCATCGAAATATTCTGCCGTTTAGCAATAATTGCTAACAATTGTATCGAATGAAGAGATATACTGCACGTAATGATATTAATAATAATGAAAATCTTTTAAAAGCATCATGAAGTATGTATGGTACACACACTCACGCACACGCATACTCACACACACGTACACTCACACACACTCACACTCACGTATACTTCACACACACACACACACACACCTGTTCCTTTTTTGTGATCTTGCTTGCTTAGTACCTACTTATGAATACTTATTATTAAACTATTGGTTAGAAGACACGTTTCGCGTAGCTGATGAGTGATCGGCTTCTGTGCCATGAGTTATATGACTCACAGGTTCCGGGTCTGGGCGTATGTGAATTTATTGTTTGTTTATAAAAGTAGCCACAATACAGGAGGAAATCCTAGTGTGGGGCAAAAAACTAGATTTGTGAACCTACCTTTGATTTGGGCACAGCAAGCGTGGCGCCTTCTTTCTCGCACTCTTCTTTCGCGCGGCTCCACATTTGAGACTGGTACATTATCCTGTACGCTTTGCCGGCTGCTTTGTTTTCTATGTATCCTAAAAGAAGAAGAAAATAAAATTATTAGAGTCCTGGTAAAAATACTCCCAAGCTTATTAGATATGATATTAATTAATTCCGAAATCTCGGATACTTTACTGCTTATCGAATGTGCCTGTGGCCATGCATGTTGTAAAATACGTACGTAATAAATATAAAAGTGTAAAGTCTCCAAAACGTTCTTATTTCCTTACTATTCTTGGCTGATTTTGTTCGAAATCTTTAGAAAATAAAGACGAAAAACAATACCATACAAGGTTTGTTGAGATTGCGCGGAAACTTTTTTCTACAATTTAAATAGAAACCGCTAGCATGCGGGTATTTATAATTCAACCTTGCGTCTACATATTTCTGTATGTTTCAGCTTTCAATCATAACATATCATCACGCGTGTATTACCGAAGGGTGGGGCAGAAGTCAACAGAGATATACAGCACACATACCTACTTTGCCGATACGATTTTATATCCGACTAGCTGTTTCCCGCGGGTTCATTCGCAACCTAAAGCCCAGTTTATTAATAACAAAGAAAGAATCTATACCTTTAGATCGTAGAAGTAAACAGCGATAAAGTCAACCATTGTATATTTTTCAAATCTTATACCTATTTATGTATTATTTGGTAAAGGTGACAATAAAGTATACCTACACCACGCATCATCCTCCGAGCCTTTTCCTAATTATGTTGGGGTTGGCTTCCAGTCTAACCAGATGCGGCTAAATATCAGTATTTTTCACGAAGCGACTGTCGTCAGACCCCCGCAACCCATTTCTAGGCAATACCGATATTCGGAGGATAAACTGGTTGCCAGGCTTTTTTGGGCTTCTCATTGACGTTCTTATCACAACCGGGACCGACGGCTTTACGTGCTCTCCGAGGCACAGAGGAGTCTCGATGTGTTAATAATGGTCACCCATCCTCACACTGACCGCAGTTAGCGCAGCTTAACTTGCAGATCAGTTGATCAGCAGATCAGCTTAGTTACTACTTAGCCACGAGGCGCATACAATAATAAATAAGTTTATCTTCCCCAAGGCGAAGGATTTCTACGACAGATTGACACAAAAATTCCAAAATATACTTTGATTTTATTAGCAGTTATACTTAATTACTTAATAATTTATGAGATCTGATATCTTTTAAAAGTCTTCGGTCGTTTCTCCAGTGAACTAATTAGTTGCAGTACAGCTTACCATGAGGGGCTTTGCTTTGTGCGCAGACTACTACCGCCAACAACACGACGACACCAATAGCTCTGCAAAATTCAATGAATACTGTAAAAGTACTATTTAATTAATTATGACGTCAATGATGGACTTCAGAGGACATTATAAAATTATTTATTAGGACATTATAAAATTATTTATTACTAGCTTCTGCCCGCGGCTTCGTCCGCGTAGCGTGATTATATATAGCCTAAAGCCTTCCTCAATAAATGGACTATCTAACAAGAATTTTTCAAATCGGACTGGTAGTTCCAGAGATTAGCGCGTTCAAGCAAACAAACAAACAAACTCTTCAGCTTTATATATTAGTATAGATGTGTATAAGTGTAGTATTATAGATCGCCGGAATAGCTGGGATCTGGTGAATAATACTACTCTGGGACAGACTGGGGTCTGACGATAAAATACGATCGTTGTCCCTCCGCAATACAGCAGCAACAAACTATAATACGCGCACGTACCTTGGTATGCCGCTGCTATCGCTGAGCCGCCTTTCGATGATTTCACGAGCCGATGTTGACTGTTGATGTTGACTTAGGGTTGACGAGGAGCTGGATTCACGGTAAGACTAGCTAGAGAGTCGCGCGCGTTGATGACCAGCCCGAGTCTTCAAATATAACGAGAATCCGTTGTTCGGTGAAGCAACGTGTCGTTCGAAACGGACTACAGATAACACAGTGGCGCCAACTTTGATGAGTACGGCGCGTATGACAACTGGGCTGTCAGTTGCTACGTTTTGTTGCCGCATATACAACGACGGAACACCGATCGCATTTCATTTACGTTTAGTGGTAACGAAACATACCGCCCACCAAAATAGCAATGGTATTTTCTGGATTCAAAAAAAAATGTAATTATACTGAGACGGAACAAAAAAATTAAAAATTAACTAAACCGAAAAGCTTACTAATCTAACTTAATCGATAATGTAGTGTAAGGGAGAAAGTAATTAGTCCTCTATTGGTAGAGGACATAGCTTGACTAAAGGTCTTTTAACTGATTGACTGGTAGCAGTCTTAAGGATAGCGACTCTTACGACCCCATCAACACCTGGGATGAGTTCAACAACGCGACCAAGGGGCCATGAAAGGGGAGGATGATTGTCATCCTTGATGATCACTAGGGAACCCACCTTCAAAGGCTTAGAATCTTTGGTCCATTTTGCGCGCTGAGTGAGACCATTTAAGTAATCGGTTTTCCATCTGGACCAAAAATTCTGTTGGAAAGCCTGAAACAACTGCCACCGATGAAGCCGAGTAATATTTATGTTAGAAAGATTCTCATCGGGAACAGCGGTCAAGGGCTCAAGCGTAAGGAAATGGCCCGGTGTTAGGGCTGATAGGTCATTAGGATCTGAACTAATGGGACACAATGGCCGTGAATTTAGAACGGCTTCAATTTGAACGAACAATGTAGTCAGCTCCTCGAAAGTTAAAAGTTGATCACCGATAATACGATATAAATGTGATTTCGCTGCCTTAATTTGTATCTCCCAAACACCTCCAAAGTGGGGAGCAGATGGGGGGTTGAATTTAAACTCAATTCTCTCTGTGCTAGACGCTTCCTGCATATATTTCGATAATTGGTTTCTAGCACCTATAAAATTGGTTCCGCAGTCAGCATGTATGGTATTACATCGCCCACGACGGCCAATGAAACGGCGTAAGGCAGCAATGAAACCGTCCGTCGACAACGTAGACACGACCTCAAGATGAACGGCCTTCGTGGCTAAACAGACAAACAGGCACAAATATGCTTTATCTATTTTAGCCCCGCGATGCTTACTTAACTTGATACGGAATGGTCCAGCGAAGTCCACGCCAACCACGGAGAACGGTTTTACCTGATTAACGCGGTATGAAGGTAGATCGCTCATTACTGGTTGCAATGGCACAGGATGAGTGCGGTAGCAGTAAACGCACTTTGCGAGACATCGACGAATACTACGCTTTGCAGAAATTATCCAAAATTGTTGCAAAACCAAATATAAAGTCGTATTAATTCCTGTATGACAATGATTCCGATGAACAGAATCTATTATTAAAGTTGTAAGGGGATGATTAGATGGCAAAAGAGCAGGATGTTTGTGCTCATATTGTAATTCGGATCTAGCAATACGACCGCCCACCCTGAGGATACCACGTTTGTCTAAGAACGGATTGAGCTTACGAAATGACTTCATTAAAACTTGATGTGAATTTAATTTATTAATTTCTTCAGCGAAAACACTACTCTGCACATGCTTAACAATATTCAATAATGCAGTATGACGCTCTAAATAATTAAGAAAATTATGACGATTAGCATTGGCTGGATTGCGAGTGTTGTTAATAAAACGGTAAATATATGTTACGACTGTTATTACCTTTTCCAAAGATGAAAACCGCTGCACGATGAAATCAATTATTGATTGATCGTTTTCCGTCGTACATGAAGACACTAACACGGGTGATTTACGAGTTTCCGCCTCAACAATCATCTGCTCTTCATGGGAGACGTTATCAACGCAAGACGGCCATGATTCGTGATGTGCTGACAACCAACATGGTCCCGCCCACCATAGCGAATTGTTTAGGAGTTCGCTTGGAAATTGACCACGCGAACAAATATCTGCAGGGTTGTCAGCAGAAGGCACATGATGCCAATATTCAATAGGTGTTATTTCTTGGATGTGACTCACACGATTTGCAACAAAAGTAGTCCAGCGATAAGAAGGAGAACGCAACCATGAGAGGGTGACCGTTGAATCCGACCACAAGAAAACAGAATCTATTGGAATACGAGACAGATAAGTTTCCTTCACGAATTTGTACAGATCCGAGAGCAACACCGCGGCGCAAAGTTCAAGGCGTGGAAGAGAAATTCGCTTTAGCGGAGCAACGCGAGCCTTTGAACAAACTAGAAATGTGCGGTACTGTTTATTGACGTCTATTAGCCGTAGGTAAATTACAGCACCGTATGCAGTTTCGGAACTATCACAAAATCCATGCAATTCATACAAGTGTACACTATTGCTAGTTAATTTACGAGGAATTATTAATTGTTTTAATTGAGGTAGTTGGTTCTGATATTTGTGCCATGTACTGATAATGTCGTCGGGTGGAGTTTGGTCCCACGTAGTACCGATAATCCAAAGTTTCTGGATTAAGCTTTTAGCTTGAATTGTAATAGGGGATAGAAAACCTAATGGGTCGAAGATTCTAGCGAGCTCGCTAAGAATCGAGCGTTTGGTACATGGTCCTTGCGAAGATTCCACTTCAAAAAGAAATGAGTCGGATAACGGATCCCATTTGAGACCCAATACCTTAAGACAAGTTGGTTCCGAGTTATCTAAGGAAATAGAACCCTTTAGACAGTCTTCGGGAGGGATGTCTGCTAAAAGACGATCATCGTTAGACACCCACTTCCTAAGTTGAAATCCTCCCGTCTTGAACAGTGCGATAAGTTGAGACTTCACCTCATGTGCCGTAGCCAGATCGGTACACCCAGTGACCACATCGTCGACGTATATGTCCGACAAAATTGCACGTTTGGCTAACGGATATAAATCCCCTTCATCGTCAGCAAGCTGTCGCAGGGTACGGCAAGCGAGATACGGGGACGATGAAATGCCATACGTCACCGTGTTCAAGCGAAACTCTTGAAGAGGTTCGCTAGACGAAGCTCTCCAGAGTATTCGTTGATAATCACGATGGCCGCGAAATAGTGCAATTTGTCGGTACATTTGGCGAACGTCTGCCATGAAAACGATATCGTGTTCGCGAAAATGCAAGAGGATTTCACAAATGTTAGCCTGTAGTTTTAGGCCGATGAATTGACTTTCGTTCAACGAGCGAGAATTTAAATCCTTGGCAGAAGCGTCAAACACGACACGGAGGCGAGTTGAAGTGCTATCAGGGCGCAAAACACAATGATGAGGAATATAATATTTCCCTTTACCTACATCATCTGGTGAGACTAATGACATATGACCAGCACTAATGTAATCAGACATGAATTCACAATATTGACGATATAGATCGGGATCACGTGACAGTCTACGTTCAATTGAGTGGAATCTGCGCAACGCCAAATCGCGGGTACCACTGAAAATTGGTTCAGAATCGTCTTTAAAGGGCAATTGCACGGTATACCTTCCCGAAGGATCGCGCGAATGTGTAGATTTGAAATGTTGTTCGCACAATATCTCGTCTGAAGTTAATGATGGAGCCCTCGGCAATGAATCCAATTCCCAAAATTTTTGAATTAATGAATTTAATTGATTGTCAGTTGACGACGTGTGTAGCAGTGAATGGGATGCTAGAGGAGTCTTTCCAAAAAGAAGCCACCCGAAAACTGAATCGAATGCGATAGGTTGATGTGAATTTCCTTTAATATGACGGTCACGAAGGGAATCGGCAAATACATCAGCACCGAACAAGAGGTCGATCCGACCAGGTATGTCAAAGCCCGGGTCGGCTAATGGTAGCGAATTAATGTGAGACCAACCCGATGTGTTTAATTTAGCAATTGGTTGATCTCCACAAATCCTTGAAATTACGTGCATGTTTAAATTAAAGAGAGTTTTATTGTTAGTACCTACCGAACACGTTATATCTCCGAGTAATGAGGCAGACACCTCGCCGATACCGTTTATGTTCATAGAAGCTCGAGTGGGTTTTAATTGCAATGCATTGATAGCACATTCTGTAATTAAATTACTTTGACTACCAGAATCGAATAGTGCGCGGAACGATAGGAAATTGCCTGAAGCATCCTTTACTTGGACAATAGCAGTCGCTAGTAGAACCGTAGTGTGTTTTTGGGAAGATAAGAGAGTGGTCGAATTTGACTCAACTTGGTTCTCCTTGTGTAGTAAGGTGTGATGTTTACGTTTACATTTACGACACGAAAAAATGGAATTACAATTTTTTAACTGATGTGAAGGCTTTAGACAGTTGTAGCACCAATTATTTTTGGTCGCTATGGACATACGATCTTCAAGAGATTTATCAAGAAATTGTTGACAAGAGGAAATAACATGAGCTTCACTACAAAAAGAACACTTAATGCCTTGTGGGTTGACAACATTTAACGAGTTTTCGGATTTACCTATGCTACCAACAAGCGTATGAGAAATATTAGAACGTTTGATATGTTGGGCAGATTTAGTAATTTTATTAGACTCTAAAAAATGTAAATCACGTATTAGTGCCTCACACTTTGACTGTAAGAATGTCTTTAATTGTGCGTATGTAGGTAATTCAATGTCTGAATGCTTCTCCTCAAAACTACAACGTAACTTTGTATCCAATTTCGACAGAATATGATATACCAATATGAAATCCCATTGATGCGTCGGTAAGTTAATGGTTCTTAAAATAGTTAAGTTTTCGTCAAATGAATCTAAAGATTTTCTAAAATCACTACCATTATTAGTTTGAAAGTTTATAGCTAAGAGGTCCTTCCAACATGAAAATGCTAAGTCTCGTTTATTTTGATAACGGGTCATGAGCGCTTGATAGGCATCAAGATAATTTTCTTGAGTCAATGGAAACGTATTAATCACTGATAATGCATCACCGTTTAAAGACGACCGAAGATAATGGAATTTTTCGGTTTTTGTTAGCGAAGTAGAATTATGAATAAGCGAATTAAAGGTATCAAAATACATGGGCCATTGTTTGATATCCCCACTAAAACTAGGAAGAACGATTTTCGGCAATCGAATGTTTGATGAAGAGCTACCACTATTATCGGTACGAACCGAATTTTCACATTTAGTTAAATTGCGATGAATTGATAAAACCTTAAAATACATATCATCAAAACTATTTTGGAGGTCATTGTCTTCGTGATCCGGATCATCTAAAAGTTCCAATATAATGAGATGGGCATCTTGAAAATTGGTTGAGATTTGTTTCAGTTCCTGGCAGTATGACAGAAACAGGTCACGTTGGGTGTCATCGCTAGTGGTCACTAAACCGATCTCCAAAGCCTTACACAACCGCTTATAAGCTATAGTACGTTTTCTACGCAAGGTTGATAAATCATGAATCGAATACTCAATATCAACAGATTTCGATTTAGTCCTCTTCAAAGAACTGAGTTTACGTGAAGAATGTTTACTTAATAACGACATTATTATGATCAACCAATATTACGAAACGAAAACAAAACGAAACCGCTAACAGTTATTACTAAGCGGAGGATACAAGCACCTACTAAACAATACAAACACCTACAAACAAAATAAGTGTATAGGTACTCCCTAGGTTCGCAATGGGTAGACACCCACTGATAAAACAATGTGATAATTAATAATGTTAAATGTTAACGAGTCTAATTATTACTTTTACAATATGGACTTAATATCTGTAACAATTAATTTTAAAAGGTAATTAGGCAACAAAATTAATGTTCCGTTTTGCTATGTAATAAACTAATAATGCTTCTTTGAACTAATAACAGGCCGTAGCTAGCTTACGGAAAAGATGAAATTGTAGGTAGGTTGGTATAATTCGATGTTGGTATGTACTGCGAGCGAGCGAATGCGAACGACTATAACCTACCTCCGTTTCGAAATATGAATAAAATAAATGTATTTGTTTTATGAACTGAATAGTAAAGTTGATGTAGCAAGTTATGATTGGGAAATTAATATAGGCCGATAGTAATATTAGGCACCGATTATTGAGTGATTGCCTAATATTGTGTTCCTACAATAATTTTTACCTAACCCTGAAAACTACCTAACTTGCGATTCAAAAACGTGTTATAAAATGTTTTTTTTTTGTGATCTCGTGAAATGTAATGTTTTATACGATTGAATCCAGAAATTACGATACACTTTTACGATGATAGGTATAAAACACATGTAATGGCGGAGCTCCCGGGTTTCGGCACCAAAAAGATGTAGTATTATAGATCGCCGGAATAGCTGGGATCTGGTGAATAATACTACTCTGGGACAGACTGGGGTCTGACGATAAAATACGATCGTTGTCCCTCCGCAATACAGCAGCAACAAACTATAATACGCGCACGTACCTTGGTATGCCGCTGCTATCGCTGAGCCGCCTTTCGATGATTTCACGAGCCGATGTTGACTGTTGATGTTGACTTAGGGTTGACGAGGAGCTGGATTCACGGTAAGACTAGCTAGAGAGTCGCGCGCGTTGATGACCAGCCCGAGTCTTCAAATATAACGAGAATCCGTTGTTCGGTGAAGCAACGTGTCGTTCGAAACGGACTACAGATAACACAGTGGCGCCAACTTTGATGAGTACGGCGCGTATGACAACTGGGCTGTCAGTTGCTACGTTTTGTTGCCGCATATACAACGACGGAACACCGATCGCATTTCATTTACGTTTAGTGGTAACGAAACAATAAGTAATAGTTTACACATTAAGGACTTACATAAAATAGACCACATTTTAGTTAACATAATCACTGCTGGGCACGGGTCTCCTCTGATAATGAGAGGGATTAGGCTATAGTCCACCACGCAGGCCTAATGCGAGTTGGCAGACACAGAAATTTTCTTCACACGCCGTCAAGAAAATTTCTCAGGCGTGCATTCCTCACGATATTTTCCTTCACCGCTTAAGCACGTGATAATTAACTATTAATACGCACATGACTTCGAAAAGTCAGAGGTGCGTGCCTTGGATTCGAACTCGAGACCTTTGACTTGGCAGTCCAATGGTCATATCACTTATTTACTACTTATTTTGCTTATTTATTTCCTTGTTCATTTGTATTAAATTTGCAAGCTTATGTGATGTGACATTAATTATTATTAGTTAGTTATAGGCCTACACTTGTACAGTATACCTATTTTATTGGTATATTTTAGATTGGCCATATAAGAGCCATTTGCGAGGCTCAAAATCAAGCGTCAGAAGACCAGAAAAATAACACATTCCTCGTACTAAAAATAATACCAGAACCTCAAACCTAACGAGGCAATCTTGGCTGCCTTGACCAACCTTGGCTGCCTTAGATAACCTTGGCTGCCTTGGACAACCTTGGCTGGCAGTGGTATAAATCAATTTAAAAATGATTAAGTCACTTACCTCATATTAATATTCTCTTTAAAAAAAAATATAATCTTGTCACTTTCCACAATTTAAATATTTTTAGTTACTAAACAATAATTACTTTCATAAGATTTTTCCTTTGTTTTTATTGTTACTCTAAAAAAATATCTATTATTTAAAAAAGGAATTATTAATGAAACCGGCTGCTATGCAAAGAGGTTAAACTATACTGAGTGATATGAAATGAGAACATGGTTTATATGTACGAAGATAATTGACACACACGTAAAACATGGCCAAGTTCACGTCGGTACAACGTGATAGATGAACGAAGTTTTTGTTATGTTTATAAATAATAGATAATGATTATTCATTATTATTGATAACTTAAGTTTTTTTTTTATAGCACAAGCATACGGCCCGCCTTATGATAAGTGGTTACCGCAGCCGCTTGCAACACCAGGGGAATCACTCGCGCGTTGCAGACCCTGTAAATATGTAATGTAAAAATCTTTTCAGACCATTTTTGAAAAGTTAGGGTAAAGATTAGGAAGCGCTGGCAGCATAGGAGACAATAAGTGTGATGCTTCGAAACACTATCGATCCCCCCACTGCCAACACAACGCTTCCTCGAAGGACTCTAAGTACATAGCACGGAGTATCCACATAGTCCACCACTGTAGCCTAATGCGGGTTGGCAAACTTCACACGCCGTCGAGAAAATCTGTCAGGCATGCAGGTTTCCTTACGATGTTATCCTTCACTGTTTAAGCTTGTGATAATTAAATATTAATACGCACATGATTTACAAAAGTTAGATGTGCGTGCATTGGATTCGAACTCGATTTTAAATACGTTATTGTTAATAAATATAGATTAAATAGATAATATTAGCACTTGGCCAAATAAAATATTTTCTTTATAATATTTGTATTTTTTTTTATGTGATAGCAGGCAAACGAGCAGACGGATCGCCTGATGGTAAGCGATCACCGCCGCCCATGGACACCTGCAACACCAGAGGAGTCACAAGTGCGCTGCCGGCCTTTTAAAAGGGAGTACGCTCTTTTCTTGAAGGTTTGAAGGTCGTATTGGTCCGGAAATACTGCAGGCGACAGTTCATTCCATAGTTTTGTTGTGCGAGGCAGAAAGTTGAAGTAAAGTTGTCAGTATCTTACGCTGACGTGGATTTCATGTCAAGTTCATGCGCAGAATAATTTTTTTTTAAATTATTTACTAAACGCGGGTATTAATAAGCTATCTCTTGATTATTTTCTATACTGACAAAAGCTTTTAGGTAGGACTCTGCTACTAGAGTGAATTTGGGATGGTTTGCCTAATATTAGGCCACAGCATGTGCACAGCAAACTAAGATTATTGTATTCAGATTTGAAGGGCCATGTAATAGAAATTACTAGAGTATATTTGAGACTTAATAACTGAGTTGTCAAGATGAAAACGCGCGAGTAGGTACCTACCTACTATAATTATTGATGTCATCTCTAGCTGCGTTTCCCGCATACCATCTGGCGGCCCGTAGATATGCTTGTTTTGCCTTGCTTAAGTATCATCTCATTAGATACAATAATCAGTTGATCTCATTCAATAAGTTAATCTCAATAGTAGTATGTTATTTCTCCATAATAATATGCTACATACATTTTACCTAGTTATGGGTACTTAATATATTCAAGATTGTGTAGGCACTACCGTGATATTCGCAAAATAAAGAATAAAGATTTCATTTGATTCTATTTCCTGAGGGGAGGAAATTGCCTAGTGAAGTTAAGCTATCGACTGGAGTAAATTTTTGTTTCTTTAAACTCCCAGTCTAAAGCCAACGTTTACAATCATTTCGCTAAGTAATTGTACGCGGCTTGCTGGCACAGTGACCCATTTCTTCACCCTTTCGGCTTACACAGAGCAATTGTACTCAATCGAGTCTTAAGCCACGTGGAAAAAAATTGCGCGCATTCGTGAACGAATTGCCGGAGATAAGTGGCTGATAGCGTTTGTTTTTTTATTCCAGGGTAATGGCACAGGTAATGGGCATGGTTGAAACGTAGAAAAACTCTTAGGATAAGAAGAAATGCACTAGAAATCCCGGGGCTAGACCCTGGTGCATTTATCGTGGAATTCTCTAGACTAAACGTAGGTACACGGGCCGTATACTGTCTTTTAAACAAACTATCTCGATGCAAATGGTACTTGACGGTGGAGAGTCCATATGAAATCCGAACAGCCTGCAGGATCTACCTAGTACAAAATGCAAGGAGGAGAGTTACCGACAGAGCATAAAGATGGCGACTCACGTGAACATTTAACCGTAACGTATCACAACCGATAGGTGTACTCGGTTCTCTCTCTCATAGTGCCTCTCCGACTAGCGAAGGTTGGCAGTCAATTTAGCATATCGATTCCTATCTCTAGCGAGGCGAAACAGTTCGGCAGCACTCGCTATCCCCGTCCACTCCCTGATGTTACGTAGCCATGACTTCTTCCTCCGACCAACACGTCTTTTCCCTGCGATTTTTCCCATCATAATAAGTTGCAGCAACTCGTATCTTTCATGTCTTATAACATGTCCTAAGTAGGCAACTTTTTTCTGCTTGATGGTTTTAAATATCTCACGCCTCTGCTTTACTCGTCGGAAAACTTCCTCATTCGTGACCTTTTGAGTCCAGCTTATAGCAAGCATCCGTCTATATTTCAAACGCCTCTACACGTTTCCTGAGGTCTTCTTTAATTGTACTCGGTCCCCAGGTATTTATTTATTTAACACTTTATTGTACACCAAAAATACAAATTAAAACATCTATTTTACAAAATAATGTTACAATGGGCGGCCTTATCACTTAAAGCGATTTCTTCCAGGCAACCAAAGTGATTTGAGCACTGGACAAGAAAAAGGGACTACCTACTTACTTAATCACATGCTGACTTTGGAAGATGTTAGGTACCTACGCTACGTTTAAATAATGTCGGCCAGTCGCCAGCTAAATGTGCGGCTAGCCTTATGTAGTAAGGGACAACAATAATCGTCAAGACATATTATCATTAACAGTAATTAATCGCAAAACAGAAGGAACTAATTTTCCCTCGTTTTAAACTTTAGTACATGGAAGAACACATTTCATTTCATTCATTCATTTAATTTTGTTCATTGGCATCACAAGATGTTCCCACAGACTCCAGACGTCGCGTCGCTAGTAACAGATAAGATTACAGTAACTAACATCAGTTTACATAATGGAAATACCATACATTAATTTATCACTCGTAGGTCGGCTGATTGCACTACGAATACAATATGGTCTATTTCTGATAGGCACCTGATTTCGCAAAGATAATACTTTTATCTCCAGACAGATCATATTAGGAAATGCCGGCGCTACCTAGTTCAAAAAAAATTAAAACATTGACTTGTAAAAGTGTCTTTATAAGATCTATTTACAGAAATAAATATCATTTATTAAACTCAAAATAAACATTTATTCTTGCTGCAGCTTAGCAATATAAATAGACGATTACATAACATAAATGAAATAAAATGTAGCTAACTTCTACAAAGTCCAGTCTATCTCTACACCAAAATTCAACCCAAATTTGATCAGCAGTTTAGACCGAAAGCGTAACAATCTAATAGACAGAGTTTCGCATCCGCATCGGATAGAGAAAACACAAAATAAAGGTTAGGTATAAGTAGCTATGTCCTAACCGCGCTTGATACGCTGATTGAGATTGAATGATTATGCCCTGGATTTGATTCCCAGGTTAAGCAAGTTAAGTATTTAGGTTTTTCTGTGAAATTGACAGCTTGGAGTTTGGATTTGTGCTCGGTTAATATCAATACATAATTTATTTTTAATTCAGCAAAGCCCGTAAATATTCTCGGGTAGTGTTTTTTTATGGGATATCGGGCAAACGATCTGACGGATCGCCTAATGGCAACACCAGAGGAGTCACATACAACTTCACACAAGTGCCTTGCAAGTGCAAGTGATTTGAAAAGGGAGTAGGTATTGTACGCTCTTTTCTTGAAAGTTTGAAGGTCGCATTGGTCCGGAAATACTGTAGGCGACATACCACAGTTAATTAGTAATTAAGACATATACACACAATAAAGGATAGACATTCAGTAGGTAGGTGTTACTTTGTTTCGATTTAAAGACCTTTATTTCTCAAAAGGTACATTACGTGCCTAAATTTATTTATATTTTGATCACTGCTGACTGACTTCTAAAAATGTATTTCAATGAAAATGAAAAAAGTGACCACGTCATGTCACCAAAGTGAATGCGTTTGAGGCTAATCTTGGTTATCTCACCGATATCTCACTGTCTGGCTATATGTCTGGCTGACATTTTATCGCACAAATAATCACATCAATTTCACAAATCCAATGTTAAAGTAAAATATTTTGACACTATCTAAAAATACACAGGACATTTCGAAAATTGATCACAATTTCTGAAAATTAATTTGCTATTGCTAACGGTATTCTGATCTCGCGAACTTAGCCCACCCACTAAATATTTAGAAAAAATATATTATTCATTCACACTGTATTTTTATCTCGACATCTCATTGAATTTTAAAAAAGAACACAATTTCGGATTCACACACTAAAATAAGCACTAAATTCTATTAGCTATAATTTAAATTTTAAAATAAGAACACGTCAAAAATTTTCTATTAGGATTTTGTTTTGCATTTTTTTATATACTTATTGGTATTTTTTTATTTAAAAGATGAATAGTTTAGGTATTTTTTTAAATTTATACGTGGAAATTTGCCTTTTGACCTCGTCAATATTATTTCACTATTAATAAACCTGTCCCGATGTGTTATCACTTCCACTCGGTGGCGGTCAGTGGTCAGTGTTGCTAGCCTTTGTTCGTCGCAGTGAAAGTAGAAACTGACGGGCATACAGATGAGGATTTTAATGACATTGTTTACACTGGTGCGAAAATATTTATGTGTATGATGATCTTTCCGCGTTCAGAAAGACATTAATAATTAATTTGAATGAAAGATTATGATTTGGGATTTAAGATCAGTTTTTTTTATCACAGATGTTTATATATCCTCTGCAATTTTAATTGTTAAATGATTTTGACATTGTGAAACTTATCGTAGTACCGGTATATAGAATTTATTTAGTTTTTTTTGGATTGAGACGGACTAATTATTATTAATTATTATACGTACCCATCCAGAACCATCAGCGTAGCCACGGTCATTATTTTCGCTTCAACTTGCTTTTCTCCTGCCAGACCTTTTATATACCGTACTTCTTAAAAAAAGTTTGAATATAGGTATCCATTCCACCGAAAATTCTAGCCCTAGGATTTTCGGTTTTGGTATCATTCAATTCCCCGTGTGAGGCGACCCTAAAGGAGCTATAATCACTGAGTCACTCTTAATACGGTATAATTAAGCATTCATTTCTTTAAGCATATAAATAAATAAATAAATAAATATTCTGGCACATTTTTACACAGTACAATCTAGTCCCAAACCCCAAACTAAGCAGAGCTTGTACTAGACAATGGATATAATACTTATATACTTTTTTTTTGTAAGTACATACTTATAATATCGAATTGTTAATACTACACAGGTTGTTATGTTTACACGCAGTAATTAGGATTGTAAACAATTTGAGAACCATTGTGAATCTTAGAAGAATCAATTTGATTTAGCTTTATGATGGAAAATTAATTATGTAAGTTTTACTAAAGCGGGCGGTCGGTGCAACATCAGTTATAGAATCTACGCTAAGTTAAAATAAGAATATGCAAAGATATCAACATAAATTGATTAAGATTTACAATTTAATGTAATGTCAAACAATTCAGTTCTTGTTAAGTCTGCTCTCTGTGGAGTATTTTCTATAGTGGGTCTTGTGTAGGAAGTCTTGTACGAGCGTATTGCCATTAACCGGGCATAAATCCGAACTACAAAAATATCGATTACTAATTTCGAGTGCCATTGCAATAAAAAAAAACAAAAATAACTGTCTGTGACATAATGCCTCAAAAGCGACGGTAAGGGCCCATACCTCAGATTAAGTATATATACCGTCGCTTTTGAGGCATTATGTCACCGTTTATTTTTAGACCACAAACTACTAATTTTACATCCATTACAAGTACCAGTACAGTTCAATAAGAATTAAGTATAACCTCATACGTCGATAGCTGGAATCTGTAGAACTACACATCTGGCGCAACAAAGAGCACTCTAGGTAAAACGAACAAATAAAACATGGCTACAATTTTTACAATTACCTGATATTTTACAGAGGAATCAGAAGGCGCACCTCATGCTTGATACTCTCCTATAATATTGTTGTCTGCTTGATACGGACAAGTTTACACTGAAAGATGCGCCATATTTAATTTTATTGGAATGTCAATGCGGAAGTAGGAAATATAGCTTGTATGCAGAAGTTCTTCATGAAGTTATTTATCGCCAAAAGAATATACTGCATCGCAAAGAAAAATGTGGGTAATCTACGGCCCGTAAGTAAAGTTTGTAAGGTTTACATCTCTACATAATAATTACCTATGTTAGTGTAATGTTGATCCATGAGTTTTTTGACTCAAGTTATAATTATACTAGCTTCCGCCCGCGACTTCGTCCGCGTGGAATAGTTACTTAGTATTAGCGGGATGATAGCCTATAGCCTTCCACAATAAATGGACTATCTAACACCGTAAGATTTTTTCTAATCGGACCAATAGTTCCTGAGATTATCCCGTTCAAGTAAACTTGGCAGGTGGCACTTGACAGGTGGTAAGAAGATGATGATCCCCTTCAGCGGCTTGTAGTATGTTTTGATTGAAGCTCACTTCAAGATATAGCCAATATTGTTAGTTGATAATTGAGTACTGAGTATCCGCGCGGAATTTTAGTAAAATATGTCACGGGAGCAGGAATAATAAAAGAACACTAAATGAGGATATGTCCTTTAGAGCGTTTGTAGGATCCGAGCGGACCCAAGGTCGGTCCGCACGGATACAAAACAAACGCTCATCATCAAATCATGTTTATAAAAACACCTACGCAAATAATGCATTTGGAATTTTAGAACAAAGTTAGCATAAAAAAGGTTATAGTGAGCCAACCTTAAAAAATAGACATATGCTGTCGCGGACTTCTTTTTAAGAACTTTTAAAGAGGAACAATTCTGTCATATATGATTTTTGCGAAACTTTAACCGTTTACGCACCGCACGCATCGGAAGCTCTCAAAAGGAAAATAAAACGAATTTTAGAACAAAGTTAGCATAAAAACGGTTATAGTGAGCCAACCTTAAAAGATAGACATATGCTGTCGCGGACTTTTTTTTAGAACTTTTAAAGAGGAACAATTCTGTCATATATGATTTTTGCGAAACTTAAATCGTTTACGCAGCGCATGCATCGGAAGCTCTCAAAAGGAAAAAAACCCGATTTTGAAACATTCTTCATTGATGCTCCGCTCCTATTGGTCTTAGCGTGATGATATATAGCCTATAGCCTTCCTCGATAAATGAGCTATCTAACACTGAAAGAATTTTTCAAATCGAACCAGTAGTTCCTGAGATTAGCGCGTTCAAGCAAACAAACAAACAAACAAACAAACAAACAAACAAACAAACAAACAAACAAACTCTTCAGCTTTATATATTAGTATAGATAAGCCTTCGGAGTTCTTTGCTTAGTGTTGTTGTTGATACAAGTACACTGCGGGCCATTGCGGTTCACCCGTGTGTTTTCTGAGCCAAGTATTTGGCAAACGTCATAATTTAATTACACATCAGTGCATGTGAATTTGAGCAAAAATTTCGAGAAAATTTTACGTTCCTTTTAATGTAGGTACCCCTCTTATTTAGTTCCTCTTTATTCAATTGCTTGGTTTTTATCTTCGCCGCAACGCAGTTTGCGACTCCTCTGGTGTTGCGTGTTCCACGGGCGGTGGTATCGCTTACCATCAGGTGATCCGTCTGCTCGTTTGCCTCCCCATACTATTTATGGAGCACTAAAATCAAATGAGAGAGTTCTCCTAATACATTAAAGGTCCTAAGGTCCGGTTTCACACGTTTGGTCGGTACCTAAAAGTAGTAACGTGATGTTAAATAGTTTATGATCTTCTAAATAGGAGAAACGTGAAACCGCGTTCGAACAAACTCATTAGATCTCTATGTTCACCAGACCCATTGATGGAGCGTCGTAATAAAACCAAAATTATAATAAATAATTTATTAAACAATAAATTGATATTTTACTACTACTGATATATCTGCTACCCGAATATATGGAACCCATGACCAGCACCTTGGCCCCCAAAGAAAAGACCAGTACCGTAACCACCATAGAAGGTCCTAAACCTATTCACTTCTTCATTGTCATTGTCATCCTTCTTCTCCATAACCGTGTAGTGATCTAGCTTCTGGTCCAACTTGTGAACAGTTTTCTGTAACGGTATTACCGATAAATCGTGTACCGGGACTAGATTGTGGTGCAACGGTATCAGAATCGGTATTACCGACGTTGGGTGCGTGATGTTCGCACCACTATGAGACACTGTTTGGGTGATTATCGGTATTTTTACATTATCATGAGTAATAATATGCTTGACGTCTGTATGGATGGTGCTGTGGTGTATATTCGATTGTGGTGGGCCGTTGTGTATTGGTATTATGTGGAACTTCGGTACTAAAATCTGCTGTATCGGTATAGATATGATGTTCGGACTTTTCTTCTCTCTTGTGATGGGCGCGTGGACAACGACGTGCGGTATCGGTATTGTTGAGTGGTGTTGCGGTAGTAATATCGGTATTTCTTGACCGGGTTTCAGTTCTCGGTATTGTCGTAACGGTATATTCAATGCCGGGTGAGCAAATATGAGCAGGAGAGTTAATTTTGTCACCATCTGCAATCAAAAAAATTGGTTAGGTTTTTCTTAGACTCCACACAGTATGTCTTAACCATGAGTGAAAATGGCGGTTCATTTTTAAACATACCATTACACCTGTTTTCCCCAAAGGGTTAGGCAGAGGCGTACTAATATACATCCACAGTTCGCCGGTATGTTTAGGTCCCATGTAATAGGGGGCGAGCATATTGGCATTAACCGGGCACAAATTCCAAACTCCGAGCTGTTACTGGGAATTTCACAGAAAAACCCAATAACACTTTGCTCGACCTGGGAATCGAACCCAGGACCTCAAGCGTAGCAGTTGCGCTCAGGACCACTAGGCTAATGAGAAGTCATTTTTAAATATCCTTGCTAAAGGCTCGTGTTAAGGTCCACACCAGAATGTATAATTTCAGTTGAGCTATAACTCAGAGTGGCATCAGGTGCGGCTGTTAATAACTGTCAGTGGCCGGTAATGACGTGGCAACGTCACGCGCGTCATTGCCGCCATTTTGACCGGCGCCATATTAATGACTGTATTACAAACGGGTGATACTGTCGTTTGACGGGATTAGGTGGAGATTGAACGGCCAGATTATGTTTATTAGTGGCGTAGACCGCTCTATTCTATGTGAGCCAGTAGAGTACGTAAAATAGGTCGTATCTTTAATAATTTAATAACGTGTACACATCTCAAATACGGTAGTAAGCCACTGATGGATATTGTTTCATTCGCCTGCTGTTTCATCCGCATTTCACCGATCCTAAGGATCGTAATTATGCACACTTAGGGGTGGAATAAAAAAAAACCATTCTTAGAAATTTCATGCGTCTAGACCCAGCGGTTTCAGTTGTGCGTAGATACGTCAGTCAGTCACGTTCTTCTTTTATATACGAAAAAGTATATAGATTATGTCAACAATAATTGCTGCAGCCAAATTGTCGGAGAGATGCTAAAGCTGGAAAGATAAAAACGTATAAAAGATTGATCATTTACTCAATGTCACCTAGTATTTTAGGGTGAAGTTCTAATAACGGTCTGATTATCTAAATTGTGACCGCAAAAAAACACTTTTCATTTAGTTTCACATAATCACTCAAATTGATCAAAAAAATAATCCGATATTAATTTAGTGATGCACAGAAGATTACAACTGATTCTTTTTTATTAAAAAAGAAAAGGTTTTATATCGAACTTTTTCCAATATGGAGTTGAAAACTAATTAATGACTGCAAGCAGGGTCGATGGATGCACAAAGGGCAGATATTCTTGTACATTTCATATCAGGGGCGCCATTGTTTTAGCGTTTTTTATTGTTATTAGCGTTTGTATGAAAGTACCTAGTATTTTCTGTGATATTACCTATATGGAAAACATCAGGATAAATCTCAGGAAAAATAACAGAAGTGATCAAATAGTGTTTGTAATATTTCTCAACATAAAATAGATTATAGAACGATATTGTAACCATGACTTCTAAGCTGGATAAAGTCCTACATTGTAGGAGCCAGAAAATTCAATAATCGAATAATATAATCGTATTCTGTTTTATTTTCGTAAGGTACAGGATCGTAGCAAGTGGAAATCTATAGTCTCTGTCTACCCCAATGGGAGACAGGCGTGAAAATATGTATGTATGTATGTACTGGACTGCTTCGCTACAGGTCCTGGGTTTAATTCCCAAGTCGATCAAAGTGTTATTGAGTTTGTCTTGAAACTCTCAGTAGCAGCAGGGGTTTGGGATTTGTGCCTGGTTAATGGCCATAGGCACGTCCCCTTTTATATGGGACCTAAACATACTAACATTATGTAGTATTAAGTACTAACTTAAGCTAATTCATTTGTTACTCACAAGATGGATCTCAGTAGTCTGATATATTATATATAAATAATAATAAATATAGGCGGACCTAATGCCACGAGCATTCACGCTGCTTGCTGTGCTCCACATCGCTGTCAGTGTGGTGAAGCTGTCGACAGCCTCGGACACCATGGTTTGTCTTGTAGCAGGAGCGCAGGTCGCATAGCGCGACACGCCAGTATTAATGAAATCATACGTCGTGCTCTTGCCACTGCCGGCGTTCCGGCCATTTTAGAACCGAATGGCCTGGCCCGCGACGATGGCAAGAGACCGGACGGGATGTCATTGCTACCTTGGAAGATGGGTAGGCCTTTAGTGTGGGACGCGACATGCGTCGACACTCTTGCGCCATCCCATCTTCCTAGCTCGGCGGGTTGCGCTGGCGCTGCTGCTGCAACTGCGGAGACCAACAAGCGGCGAAAATATAACAATTTTACTAACTGTTATATTTTTGAACCGTTTGGGGTTGAAACGCTAGGACCGTGGGGACCGAGTGCACTTTCCCTCTTTAAGGGTATTGCCAAACGCCTGAACGACACTTCACGTGACCCAAAGGCTGGCGTATACTTTGGTCAAAGAATCAGCATTGCCATCCAACGTGGCAATGCAGCCAGTCTTCTGGGTACCCTACCGGCTGATAGCGATGGGGAGTTCTTTGACGCCCTTTTTTAGTCTTATTTTCTAGTTTTAATTTAGTTCGTTTTTGTTTTATTTAGATATTTAGGTAGTTATTTTAAGTTATTTAAGTTTTAGATAGTAACTTACTTACGTATATAATTATATATTTTTTCCTTTGAGATAGGTACTTACTCTACTAGTTTATTGATACTAATAAATTAAGTATTTAATAATAATAATAATAATACCGGCGACACTGTGGGTGGGTGTGCATTGCCCATCTTTTAAAAGGGATTGGACCTCCGGTATCGTCACTCACTCGGTGAAACACAACGTAAGTGTTGCTTCACGCCGGTTTTTTGTGAGGCCGTAGTATCACTCCGGTCGAGCCCAAGCATGGCACTCCCACGGTTTAATTTTTGTTTTAAATTCTTTTTAAAATACTGAATCCACGATGAGCTATACTCTATACAGAAGCTGCGGTAGCCGGCTAGGGCGACGGACTTTCGATAATGTGGTTGCCGGTTCGAAACCCACTCATTGCACTACCGACGTGAACCCACTCGTAACACAAGCATTTAGCTTAGCACGAGGGGTTGACAAGAATACTAGTAATGTGTGACCCATATTGCTAGTAAGCTTTTTAAAAAAAATATACTAATCTATATCTAAGTATACTAATATATAAAGCTGAAGAGTTTGTTTGTTTGCTTCAACGCGCTAATCTCAGGAACTACTGGTCCGATTTGAAAAATAGCACATTTACTGAGGAAGGCTATAGGCTATATATCATCACGCTACGCGGACGACGTCGCGGGCAGAAGCTATATCTATACTAATATATAAAGCTGAAGAGTTTGTTTGTTTGTTTGTTTACTTGAACGCGCTAATCTCAGGAACTACTGGTCCGATTTGGAAAATTCTTTCAGTGTTAGATAGCCCATTTATTGAGGAAGGCTATAGGCTATATATCATCACGCTACACGGGTGAAGTCGCGGGCAGAAGCTAGTACTATTATATACAGTTGAAGAGTTTGTTTGTTTGTTTGCTTGAACGCGCTAATCTCAGGAACTACTGGTCCGAATTGAAAAATTCTTTCAGTGTTAGATAGCCCATTTATTGAGGAAGGCTATAGGCTATATAATCATCACGCTAAGACCAAGTAACTATTCCACGCGGACGAAGTCGCGGGCAGAAGCTAGTATTATATAATTACAGTCTTAAACTTGCATATTGCAATTTTAGATAGTGTAGCATGTGCCGTGACTACACTTGGAATCTATTAACCTTTACCAACACAAGCATCAAGCTCATAAAACGTAACTATTAATTAACTAAACGCGTTTTCTCACAAAATAATTAGGTCATACTTAGCATATTATCTGGCTAACACTAATTCTGTTTAGCGTTATAAAACGTGTAAGCGTTGTTTGAATGGCGAGGTTGCGATCAATTTCGTGTAGATACGAAGTTGTACCCTAGAGGCCGCTCGCTACAACTTTTGAACATTCATATCAATTAGTAATGTCAGCTTGTTTTAAAAGTTATTAACACTTTTATTGTAGGGCTATAATAAAATGCTAAAAATAATAATGAGATCGACCTACTTTTGTGATTTTGATTTAAAACAGAAGTGGTAAACTAAGTGCAATTTGCACCAACTTCTTAAATGTGTTTAAAATTTCAATAAAAAATCGTGTTTAAATACAACTTAAATATAATTTTGGAGTTGGTGCAAGTGGCCCTAAGATTATATATTTTGTACTGGTTTCTGGTCCGACACTTACGCGAATATATATATATATATACTTAATATATAAAGCTGAAGAGTTTGTTTGTTTGTTTGTTTGCTTGAACGCGCTAATCTCAGGAACTACTGGTCCGATTTGAAAAATTCTTTCAGTGTTAGATAGCCCATTTATTGAGGAAGGCTATAGGCTATATATCATCACGCTACGCGAACGAAGTCGCGGGCAGAAGCTAGTACATATATAAAGCTGAAGAGTTTGTTTGTTTGTTTGCTTGAACGCGCTAATCTCAGGAACGTCGGAACGATGGTCCGATTTGAAAAATTCTTTCAGTGTTAGATAGCCCATTTATTAAGGAAGGCTATAGGCTATATATCATCACGCTACGCAGACGAAGTCGCGGGCAGAAGGTAGTATTGAGATAAAATTTCTTTTACTGCCTGCCATGCAATAGCCCAGTGGTCCTGAGCGCGAATGCTACGCTATCGGTCCTGGATTCGATTCTAAGGATGAGCAAAGTGTTGTTGAGTTTTTCTATGAAATGCCCAGTAGCAGCTTGGAGTTTAGAATTTGTGTTTGTGCCCAGTTAATAGCAAAAAGAGTTTTGTTTAAGCAGTTTGTTGCTAAGCTGTACTGTGGGTGTCATAAATTTTAAAAAGTCAATATTCTAATCAATATTAAAATGAGCGTCGCCGCCACACATGTGAGACTCATAAATATGCCTTTATAGCCACTAAATCATTATTTTTCTAATTCCTAGACGATAAACAGGTAATTTGTAAGTTTCTAGTTGATGAACGGTATCCGTTAGATATTGATGACTGGGTCGAATGACTCTTTTATTCGTAAACATTTTATTGTAAATCACCTTGATTAATATAAAAATAGTATTTAATCACTGCTAGTTTCCATATCGCGATGTTTCCGGGTTGCAATTTCTAATGATCAATGATATTTATTTCTGTAAATAATTCTTTTAAAGATACTTTTACATGCCATTGTTTTGATTTTTTAACCTAAGTGGCGCCGGCATTTCATATCTGATGACCTATGAGAACAAACACCGATACAAGCTCATAGAATCACATAGGTCTCTTCTATTTAAAGTCCAGACATAGTAGGAGCTTAAATTATCAATACTGATTAAAATGGTAGTTCTTGGATAAATAGTTTCTTTCTCGTCAATTTCTCTCCATGCTATCTTTCAATGGTCTACTATCTGGGTATATTAAACCCCATTTATCTTCCCTCGGTATGGTATAGCGGGCTATTTTCCGTAACTCCACGACAAAGCGCGTATTTTGGAAGGATTTACTCCTCGAACCATCCTAACTCCTCAAGAAAGTCTAGCAAGCGCTCAATGTTGCTGGCGATTTCTAGGAGAGTACTCGGTTTACCGAGGTACTTTGCCCTGTATGTGGACAATGTAGAAGCATGGGCCGCTGTCTCGTCGTCCCCCAGGCAAGCTCCCTTGGCTGGGGGCTGGGAGCTTCCCTTGCCCTATAATGGACATGGGGTTTATGACATTCGCCACTATGAAAGGTTCAGGACCAGTTCTCTATAGGACCTGTTATTTCTAATATCTGCTATTCAAATGTACGTTGTAATTTCTATACAAAACATCCTGAGTAAAAAAAATCGGGAGAGTGTAAGATATTGGTAATCCAAAATACGAGTTTAGAGAGAATTTTTAGAAAAATCTAATAACTGCTCGTAGTAAAGTAAATAGGGATATACCAATTTTAATTGCGTTACTTTTTGATGATACTACTGTTTTGTTTTTATACTGGGTTACATAAAAAAACTATAACGAAACTATTAATATAAATTACACTGATTTTATGATGTAATAATTGTAACAAATGTCAATCTGAACAAATTAGTACAATTTATGTAATGTTACGCTACATCATTTCTAAATAAACACTGAGTTCGCGCGCTCATTGCATTTGACACGTTGAAATTATCAAGCAATTGGTTTTAATTAACACCGCTAAAACAACAAATTGACATCATTAAGATAATTTAAACTGGATATTGGCTGTAGTAAGTAAGAAATTGATGTAATAATGATACATGTTATAATTACAATGGCGTTTCAGCGGTCATTTCCTACGCTGCATGACGCCCCAAGTGGCGGATGGAACAATTATTACTTATTTTACTGTTGTGTATGGTCCAACCAATTGCTTTACTATATTCTGCTTGTTGATTGGTGCAAATTGAATCTGAAATAGCCGTGTCACAGGCATTTGTGTAAAGACCACTGCTTAAAAGGAAGATATCTTTAAATCACGAGTGAATCGGTTTCTTCTAGGCAAGCGTGCTCCATCGTAGGTTGCAGTATCGCTTAACATCAGGCGAACTGGCGCTTAAGCGTAACCCTATCAAGAATTAAAAAAAACAGACTATCCATAGTTTCCACTGGGGTTTTGGGAGAGAATGTCCAAAAAATAAACCAGCTTCGAATCACAGAGACCCCTTGGGTTTTAAAGGGTTGTAAAGGACATTGTGGCATCAAAGCATTTTCTTTTGTTTCTAGATAGCTATAGTATAAAAATTGCCTTGACGTCGCAAAGTCAATTGCGCCCTTTCAAAGCTAGCTAAGCATAGAGCCCAAAACTGTTTACCACTATCTACTCAATAACGTAAAGTTTTTTATACCACTTTCATTGAGTTCATACACCGCTCATATGGCATCGATAATATTTGCATAATATCATTAATATAATTGGACAAACAAACAGGTTTTGGTTTGCGGTCTATTCTGAATTTCTGATACAATTGTGTGTCACTGACGCAAGGACGGGCCATAGAATATGTAGGTGGAGATAGGTATGTCTGTTTTTTTGGTATAGATACAATTTAGTGATGAGATTTTCGTAGGTTTTCGCAGGAACAATAGTTAAGTTACATAATATATGCATGGTAGGCATTTAAAATAAGTTCTAAAATAAACTAAACTAGAAAAATGAAGAAGAGTAATGTAAGAAGAGGTCGTCCTAGAAGGACCTACACCGATCTTATTGGCGAAGTCCTTCAAAAAGGTCAGGTGCGTAGTACTCGCAACCGGCGCGTATGTATGAGATGTATGAATGTGGCAGAAGCAAAAGAAGTATGCAAGAATCGTAGCAATTTGCGGTCTATAGTTTCTGCATACCTTCTTTTCTGTGGGAGAAAGGCGGGAGTGTATTTATGTATGTATGTAAAAAATGCATTTTCCTATACAGGAATGCTGAGGCTCATTACAGGATCTTCCCTTATGTAATTTTTTGATAAGATGAATAGGCGAGAATTACATTTGTTTTAGTCATTACAACATTTTTTGGGAAGACCACGAATAGAACGTCCAGTAGACTTATATCTAATGGCACCATAACAGTAGCCTGAATGGAGTTCCTGGCCTCGGCGTTAGTGTGTTTTAGAATACGTGTTAGGCACGAGAAAATCTTAGTTCAAAAACGTTACAATAATATCATAAATTATAAAGTTATTTTAGTGAAGGAAAATGCGACTCGCAGGCAGGATTCGAACCTGCGTCTTCTGGTGAGGTACACCAGACGCTATGACCTCTAAGCCACCGCGAGTCCCACCTGCCATGTTGTCACCTAAGTCGTCGAAATTTGCCTTCACATTCTGAACTTAAATCTTAAAAATGGTGCCAATAACATCTATTGAAAATCCTGATCCGAATCCTGCCTGCGAGACGAATTTTTCCTTCACTAAAATAACATTATAATCTTATCATGAAAAATAACAAAAAGATAATTACACTATTATCAATTTACCCCATACATACATATGTACTACCTACATAATTTTTTACGCCTGTCTCCCAAAGGGATAAGCAGAGACTATAGATTTCCACTTGCTACAATCCTGACACCGCTTTCGCTTCATCGACGTTCATGCCATAGGTTTGGGAAATATTTTGGAACCATCATCTGCTTCATTAGCCTAGTGGTCATGAGCGTGACTGCTACGCTTGAGGTCCTAGGTTCGATTCCCAGGTCGAGCAAAGTGTTATTGGGTTTTTCTATGAAATTCCCAGTATCAGCTCGGTGTTTGGAATTTGTGCCCCGTTAAAGGCAATAGGCTCGTCCTCTATTATATGGGACCAAAACACACCGACGAACTGTGGGTGTACATTAGTACGCCTCTGCCTAACCCTTCGGAGAATACAGGCGTTATCATAGTTTTCAGGTGCTTGTACCATGTGCGTCACGTTTTCCCTAGTGGTGTCATGTGTCCGGTCTGTGCTGCGCGGGCGCCACTTGCGCGCTATCGCTGCGCGCCAGTCATGCTCGATATACCGCACGTGGATTTTAATTGGCGCTTGTTATAAACGATCATTAACTGCGGGTTTACGTAAGGCTTGCACTTTCTCGTGAGGTCTTCGAGAAGATTCATAATCGAAGTATTTCTATGAAGAATATCGATATGCTTATTTTATTGTTGTTACATTTTATTTTTATTCTAGTATGTTGTTCCATTTAACTGCCTCGTAAGTCTAGTGACTTGGTCTCAAGTGCAACCGCTACGCTAGAGGTCCTGGGTTCGATTACCAGGTCGAGCAAAGTGTTATTGGGTTTTTCTATGAAATTGTCAGTAGCAGCTCGCAGTTTGGAATTTGTGCCCGGTTAATGGCAATAGGCTCGCCCCCTATTTAATGGGACCTAACCATAGGAAACTGTGGGTGTACCTTAGTACACCTCTGCCTAATCCTTCGGGGAATACAGGCGTGATGGTGTGTTATGTTATGTTGTTCCAGTAGTGTTATGGTCCCCCAATATCCTTTCACAGCTACCTAAACTTCCTCACAAAATTCGCCAAAATGTTAAGCAGACATATATTACTGACATTACTGTACCTACACCCAGTTTGCTTTGGGTTGGATCCAAACCCCAAGCTGCTACCAAGAATTTTATATAAAAACCCAATAACACTTTGTTCGATCTAGAAATCGAACTAAGAAACTCATGGTTAGCGGTCTCAAGCGCGACCTCTACAACAACAAGTTTAAATTACTTCACGAAAAAGGTTCAAACAACTACTGTTTACTTTCATCAGTTTCATCTCAAACGCTCCTTACCTAATTAAATTAAACAGCGTCATCGCTCGAGCCTTTGTAACTACTCCATAGTATAACTTTCCGTTAATTAAGTTTATCTAATTCCGAGCTTACAATTAAGTTAAATATACATTACATTCAATCAATAAGAAATTTAATTGGAAACTGAAGTGTGATTAAATTCTGCTCTGAGTTTCAGTTGTTTTCGACCTACTGCGACAAATGAGGTAGTTCATTTGATATGCATATAAAAATAATCATAGAAAAATAACATGCTTGCAACAACTAAAGACAGATCCCATCAAAAACATAAAAGTCAATGTTAAGAATAGGTATGGTTCATGGTTCATCCAACTTAAAAACTAGTGAATTTCTTATCTCAATTAATTGGAGGGATCCTGAGATACAGCTTGACCTCTCTGATGTATACAGACCCATACATACAGGATTTTAATTTAATTGTTTCTGGGATCCATTTTTTATCCTAATATAGCTTCATGTGAGGGAAGCTGTGGACAAAATCTAGAACAATATAAAAACAGTAACTTGCGTATAACATACTAGCTTCTGCCCGCGACTTCGTCCGCAGAGCGTGATGATATATAGCCTATAGCCTTCCTCAATAAGTGGGCTATCTAACACTGAAAGAATTTTTCAAATCGGACCAGTAGTTCCTGAGATCCTGAGATTAGCGCGTTCAAGCAAACAAACAAACTCTTCAGCTTTATATATTAGTATAAATAGAAGTATAGATAGGCAAAGTTCTATCTACGTAGACGACTGATATCCAACGTAAGAATTAACGTCACCGCCATTTGTCCTTTTGTAGCAAGGAAGAGATTTTCAACTGTTTATAGTCAAATTAATACCATCATGATAAAATAGAGGTCACCATATTTTTTTGTTTGTTGTTTTCCTTAAGCCTTCCTTTGTTATTATATTTATATTAGTAACAGCAGAGGAATACAAATGATACGCTTTTGTTATGTATGACCGGCTCGTCTCCAAAACCGGAAGTGCAATAATATTCAGTGCATTGAACTCTGGGTGAGTGAGGCACGCGCGGATTGAACGGGAAAATTATCGGCGCCGGAGTTAAGTATTTCTTTATGCGTTACCGTAGGTTTTTCTTCCGTATCATAGCTGCGTTCACAAACAAAAATTCTAACTGTACACAAACACCTATACTTCGACTTATAATTGTATTCAGTAACTTGACAGTTGAAGGGCAGATATTGACAAAAAAAATGATAGTGAGGTGGTCAAAGAATGAACGAAATTGAATGAAAATAAATAATGTACGTATACGAACAAACTTTTTATGTTAAACTAGCTTCTGCCCGCGGCTTCGCCCCCGTGGAATTCGGTCTGTCATCACATCCCACGGGAACGGGATAAAAAGTATCCTATGTCCGCCTCCTGGTTCTAAGCTACCTCTCCATCAATTTTCAGCCAAATCGGTTCAGCCATTCTTAAGTTATAAATAGTGTAACTAACACGACTTTCTTTTATATATATAGAAGATGTAATAACTTGTCTTCAAAACACAATATAAACTATAAAAAATTGTAGAATTTGTTCTTCAGTAGTAAGGTAATGTATAAAATGTCAAAAATGACAAAAGTAAAATGACATGATTTTTATTTTATGTTTGTTTCTATTACAAGAAAGGAAATTAATTTTATTAATTATTATAAATAATTCTCATATTTCATATCTTTTTTACGAATTTTTAGAATATTTTTTTCTTTCACTCTTTACGCAAAACCATTCACTACCCCAACACTATTAATTGTAGTGTGGTATCATTATTTCTCTTCGAAATGTCAATTTACTGAATACAATTAAAAGTCAAAGTATAGGAAATGTATTTTTAAAATATATCATGATTATGTAAGCTATGCAATGATATGGATTTATAAGGTAACAAGTAAATAAACAATGAATTAGCAGAACAGGTTCTTATGAATCTTAAATTTTGGGCGCGTTTCTATTCTAGACAAAACATTCCATTAATAAACACATACGACACGGAATAATATTATAAAGAGTTGTATTTATATGTAGAACTAGCTGTATCCTGCGGTTTCACCCGTGTTGCTACAAAGAGTCTTAGCGTGATGTTAAATAGCTTAAAATCTTCTTCGTGAATCACGCCGTCTAATGGGAAAATCAAATGGCAATATAATGGCAAAAATATAGACAAATATTCTTTAATTTCGACCTACGGTAATTTTAGTGAAAGAAAAGTTCGACCGCGAGCAGGATTCCAACCTGCGACTTCTGGTTAGATACACCAGACGCTACGACCACTAAGCCACCGCGAGTCCCATCCTGCAGGTCGAAATTTGCCTTCAAATTCTGAATTTATGTGTTATAGGTGACGTCTAGCTACGTTCTACCTACGATTTATGTATAATGTAATAAATTGTGTCTATATGTATGATGTTATGATTGTACTAAGTTATTTATTTGCAGGTTTACTCTGATCTCGAAAAACTTTTTGATAGATGCCAAAAAACTAAGTAGCCGTTACTCCAATGTCCTAACTATCCCTTTAACAAAAATTCATCAAAATTGTAGTTCAAACGTGAACATAACAAACGAACAGACTGACAAAGATACTTTCAGAAATAATATGAATATGGAATATGAATTCATCTTACATCTTACATCAGGAGTTCCGATCCTGCTACTAAAATGTCGGTGAAGTTAGTGATGGTGAATTGAACCATTACTGTTAACGTTATAATAATTAGAATAAATTATCTTACCTCTTTATTCTAAAACGAACTGTCTCATTTCATTCTTATATTAATAAAGAAGAACACAATATGATTTTAAAATGCGTCATTAGTCTAATGGTCACAAGTGCGACTGCTACGCTAGAGGTCCTGGCCTCGCTTCCCAGGTCGGGCAATGTATTTTTCTATAAAATTCTCAGTAGCAGCTCGGATTTGGGGATTTGTGCAAGTTTAATGGCAATAGGCTCGCCCCCTATTACATGGGACCTTAACTTGCCTGTGAACTGTGGGTGTACATTAGTACGCCTTTGCCTAACCCTTAGAGGAATCTAGGCGTGATGGTATAATTTTAAAGTGTCGCGAATTAATAGCTATGTACTGAGCCTTTTTGAATTTCACACTGGGTATCAAGATCTATATGAACTATTTAAAATATGTAATGTATGCGTTGACCTTTACCTTTTCCAAAGACAACAAGACCGCAGACAGTTCTAATATAATATAACATTAACATAAAATACACGTAAGGTCATTCCGCATTACATTTTTATTTGTGACCAAGTGACACTGTTGTTGTTAGGTAATGCTTCACCAAAGATATATCTAACGTACGCAGTGTACATCTAGTTTCAAGTTTATCGTAAATTTTGAATCAAAAATACAATATTCCTATCGTACTTTTATATAATTTTACTCGGTGTACTCGTACCTACATTTCATAATATTTCCAAAAATATTAATTTATTTATTGCGGTATAAGAAACACAGTACTAAAGTTCCTATATTATGGATTGAATGTATTTTTAACTGACATGAAAAATAAGGTTCATATTCGAATGCATTTTGATTATTTTACGTGAGGTCTTCGTCAATTTTAGGTCGATTTCAATGATAATAGGGTCCAGTTCCGTACTATCGGTTCAGTTTCAGTGTCATAAATGTCAATAATATCACCTTACCATTGCGTCTATTTTCGATCTCGGTTCAATCCAATTTGGTCGTATTTAGTTTAGTAGAATACCGATGGCATTTACAAAACTGGGACGATTGGAATTATATTTTGAACATTTTTTAATTCTCAGACTTTCTCTTCTAATAGTATATACTATCAAAATAGACCCTATAAGTTTTGGTGGTGTGAGGTGTCTGAGTGTCGGTTAAAATGTTTAACAAAATGCTGGAAGAATGTTTTCTTTTTTTCTCAAAATTTAATTAATTTATATTGAAACTAGCTAAACTCGGCTACGTTTCGCTGTAGCTCAGTCTAGCAGTATGAAATATCACGAGCTATTGTTATACCTACTTTATAAAAACATTAAAACAGGTCGAGCCGTTTCGGAGAAGTGCGACCAATTAATGCGGCGCTAGCTTAATGGCTAGGGCGTCGGACTTGCGATCATGTGGTTGCCTGTTCGAAACCCACCCATTACACTACCGACGTGAACCCACTCGTAACACAAGCATTTAGCTTAGCATGAGGGGTTAACAAGAATACTAGGAATGTGTGACCCACATTGCTAGTAAGCTTATAAAAAAAAACTACAGAATGTTCACAGCTTTTATAATGACACTTCTTCCTATATAACCAGTAAGTAAGTATGTAGTTAAACCTCTATTAAAAACAGAATCAGTAATATAGTGCAATTGTGATTGTCGTTATTGCTTCACCATAGTTTGAAGTAGATTGCTACAGTTAAGCAACACAGAGCTTTGCTTAGGTAATGATGATTGCTTGGGCTTCCAGACTAGTGATGTTATGTCATTGTTAATTATAATGATGCAACGGAAGTATTGCTTAGATACTACCTACTTTAATATTAATTTGGTCACAGCAACTGACGTGAGCAAAGGAAATAGACAAAATGCCAAGGAGGCTTAGGGCCGCTGATGAGGTTTTATCTAAAATAAGACCAATAATAATATTTCAGAATAAAACTCACCGGGTGTGTACTGTTTACCGTTTGTGTTAATTAACCATATTTTAATGAAAAAAATACAAAAAAGATAATTGAAAATTTTATTCTAAACCTATCACCAATATTTTTTTATGGGCATAGACCCACTGGATTTTTTATCTTGAGTTTTGACGGTCTCTGTGGTTTAGTGGTTCGAGTACTGGACTGCTGACCATGAGGTCGTGGGTTCGATTCCCACAGGACACAAATATTTATGTGATGAATATAAGTGTTTGTGTTCGTCTGGGTGTTTCTTATGTATTATAAGTATGTATTTACAAAAAAAAAAAGTATATAAGTATTATATCCATTGTCTAGTACCCATAGTACAAGCTCTGCTTAGTTTGGGACTAGATGGTGCTGTGTAAAATGTCGCAGAATATTTATTTATTTATTTATTAGTTTCATTCGTAATTTAGTCATTTCTGTTGTAAGATTAACTAAGTCAGTTATGAAGAAAAGAAAGAGTAAATGTTTATCGCTGCACATTGTCAACCTTTAAGGCTAGGCGCAGCGGTTTTTGCGCTAAACTTAACACCTTCGATTCTCGCACTGCACAAACAATATTTTGTATGACCCATGCATCTTTCGGGTTTGTAAACGTTATTATTGTATTGTTTTATGTTTGTAAACACAGTCACAATATATGCAAAGGACAAGGACTAAATAAATAAACATAGTAGTAATACAACTATCATCTTTATAAAAGACTAAAAATAATGAAATTACTAAAATCTTACCTTTCAATAACACTTCCAGAACACAGCGGGTTTAACTTTTATCTAAATGAAATTAATCAAAATACTATAAAATGTGTAGCCCACAGATTGTGTTATAAGGCCTGCGACATGGTCAAATTCCACCAACACACTGCACCGTTGAGCCCAAGTGACGGACGGAGCGAGCCGGCGGGCCATTAAATCAGCGATAAAATACGAGTAAAAGTCGATTAAACGTCTTTGTTTTGAAGAAAAACAGTTTTATAGTTTTGACGTAGAAATTAGTGCAGCAGATCGAAGCGATTGAGATGTAAAAGGTCACGAAGTGAGCGGCCTAGAGTTTTGTTCACAGCCCACCTTTACTTATTGTGGCTACTCCGATATAATAAAGTTTACAAATAAAATCGCACAAATTCAGACAAATAATGATTACTTAAGTGTGTGAAAGGAAAACCAGAGTGAATTAATGGCGCGATCGGTGTGGATGTCTCGAAATGTAATCAAGATAAGAACATGTAATGAATCTTTGCGAAAAATATTTTAATGTAATTGTTTTTGTTGTGCGATTTTAGACCAGAAAATCTCTACCTACAAATATAATTTAAAACATTCTATATCTATGCCCTACGTTAGATGAGCGTTTCATAAACATTGGTTGTACGATTAACTGTTATTTATTTTTGCAAGCCGTCCATAAAGGTAGCCATAAACTTATTACAGTTGCCGCAAAATAACTTGAACCGAAATGGTGGATGCGCAGATTTTTAGTACATTTTGCACTGCACTGCGCAATCTTTCCCCGTCTCCGTTTTGGGTCAAGTTATTTTGCGCGAACTATAGATTGACATTTTACATTCTAATGCGGATGTTATATTCTATTTTTTATTTTTATTTAATAATGTGCTTCACTCCGCTGGTTTTATGGCCTAATAGTCAGTTGCATGCTTAAGACGTAACGGGGAAAGGACACCATATACCACCACGACGACGCCTTCAAATATTATGTGCCATCGCGCATTGATGAATAAATGAATAATTTATGACAAATCAAAGAATATCCTTATGCGGATATTTTGGCAAAAAGTGGCAAGATTTTCAAGTACTCAAACACATGTATCGTAAATGGTTTTTTGGTTAAACATATATTTGTTTTGTGCAAGAATCGAACTCATGATGCTAGCATAGAGTTTTATCGATAAAAATGTAATGTGGTTTTAAATGTTCACTTTTATAAACCATTTGAAAATATAAATAGGTCCTCCAGATGATATTATTTTATGCATCGCATTAAAATAGTTTTAATTAAATCCTGTCACCCAACTATCAATAGTATACTTCAGAATGGGATTGTCCCACCAATCACTGCCACCATCCCGGTGTCCACAATGAAACTCCGCGTACCCAGGTAGGCATGGCCGGGTCATACCCGGTTATTTAGTATTCAGCTGGGCGTCCATGATTGATGCCCGGCCGCACCGGTGCGCGATGTATCCGGGAAATGCATTAGGCTTTACGTCTTTTTGCCCAAATTGAGACTGGTCTTTATTGGTCCTTTTGCGTCACTATATTTTTCTTATTCTGCAATGCCATTTTTGGAGAACAAAAATAAAATTATGTAGTTCGAGGAAGGAGGATTACTTGTACTTTCTTATAAGTCATGTTGTGCTACTAGAAAACGTGATGTATTTTATATGTAACATGAATAAAAAATCACAGACTTCTAGATGGAAAATAATTATCAGCTGCAAGTATGTAAGTAACTCAATAAAATATCGAGAACAATTCGCCTAATTTTTGTTTTCTGAATATATTTCTGAAGGTATTCTTTTCCCGTAGAAACCGAAGCCGACAGAATGAAATCTGTTTGAGCAGCTAGCTGTTATATATTTTTTCTACCTACTGTAATATATTTGATATACAAACAGTCCTTATTATTATGTAAGTACTTTAATTAAATGAAATGATGAAATTATATTTATTTCTGTAAGTAGATCATTAGAGATACTTTTACAAGTCAATGGTTTGTTTTTTTTTTTATAGCTAGATGGCTTCGGCATTTCCTAACTGACGACCTCTGAGAAGAAACACCGAAATAAACTCAGAGAATCATGGTCTCTTTTAAAGTCCAGACATAAAATAATGCAAATAATGTAAGTGGGACAATGCAGGGCAATTTAGACCCCGTTTCGTGCGTGCACATTATAATTTTGCGCAGTAGGTACTCGCATATCGGAAATAACACGTCACTGCATCTAATAGGTACTCAAGAATATGTTAAAAAGTGTATAATCTTAGCTAGGTCACAACAAACAAAATTACGCTAACTTAAACTTCACAAAAGTCACAATTGATTAAGTTATAGCATAAATTTGGTGTCGTTTGACGTCCTACATACATACCTGTATCGATTAAACTCATTGTGATTGTAGTTGGCCTCAATCTAGGCAGTCACCGTGACCAGAGGCTGGTTCATATTTTTGTGAACGATGATTTAGATGCTGCATATGTCATTTAGTTATAAGAGAGCTCATGGAGATTTCTCTATTAAATATCCTTCGGGAAAGCACTCAATCAGCTTTCTTGGGAGCTGTTTAGAAGCAAGGACGCAAGAACGCGTAGGCATATTGTCTTTGGCGAATGTGCCCTGTAAGTTAATTGTTAAACTAAATCACCAGCATATTAAATCACATTAGATCTACACATAATACATACCTACATATAATGTAACACACATCAAATATAAAATTATGCATATTTAAAAAATATATGAAAATATTACTTGAAAGTTATAATAGTGAAGCTTGCTGCACACGTAAGCACACCTTTCTACCGTTTTATTGAGAGTTGAAATACCATCTGTGAACCTATCTAGAGTTGAGCATAGGCAAGTTAAACTGTATTAGAGTGTAGTATTTTATTTTCGCACATCTTCGTTTTTAATTGTGAAGTACAGAATCCTAAAAATATATATCCGTACGCTCGTTCGCCGCATAATTAAAAGTCATATATATTCAGTATGCAAAACAGAATCACAGCCCAATCATCGCGGAATTGAAAATATATAGGTACGTCCGGACAAAATTCAAGCGGATTACAGCTGTGTCCGATTTTTTTACATAATGATGTCCAGCCGGACGAAAAATGGGTTGAGCCCGCATTTTATTAGTTTGGTGGAGCCAGGATTACACTGGAATGTACTGTCGGATAACGTATGAATGTGTGGGTGGATAAAACACGTAGATTTGTGATTACAAAGAAAATTGTACCGACAATAATCACAGCGTTGTGTTACTGTTTTCTTCTACCAGGTGAAACGTTAGGAAGAGCGGGCGATAAATGGCGATAGGGATCCGTATAATACTTTATTACTACTGTTTTCTTTATAGATCTATCTTTTATTTTTATTAATAAAATATTTTAAAAGTAAATTGCTACCACCATTTTTTCACCACAATCGGGTAGACATTGTCTTGGCTTGAGCCATTAACATTGTCTGCTCATATGCTTTAAAAAAATGGAAATCTATAATATAAAAATGAAACCTGTCTTTGTGAAACCTAGGACTTAGTTTACAGATTCGATAAATTATATTTATTTCTGTAAATGGATTCTTTTTTTTTCTATATACTACTTTCATTCAATTGTTGTTAGCAGGCATCACAATATTAAAGTAAAATAAAATGTGTAAAAAAAAACTTATAAGATTTGGAACCACTAGTGATCCGAGGAATACTAGCTCGAAACCACTACTTTTAAGAACTAATTTAGATAAAAGTGTATGTAAATGATATATCTAATCGTATGGCCTCCCCCTTGGGCGTGTGTGGCCTTACACTTCTGTCTCACACTTGAGGCTGTTCTTACTTTCTTTCCCACTAATTTGGGTAAGGTCGGCTAAAACGACTTTGACGATCTCTGTGGTTTAATGTATGTATTTACAAAAAAAGTATATAAGTAACTATTATATCCATTGTCTAGTACCTATAGTACCTACAAGCTCTACTTTTTTATAGGAATTTCATAGAATGGATTTCTTTTTATATATTTTTTTCCCTGCACATTATAAAACAAAAATTATAAGATTAACTCAAAAACTGCTGAATGGATTTTCATGCGATTTTCACTAATAGACGAAGGTTTACAGCTTTATGCATCACGCTATAACTCTTAAGAATGGGGCAACGTGGGTGAAATCGCAGGTGGGTCGATAGAACTATACAGTACAGAATTCGTTTACAGGAACTAAATAAAATAAATTCAACTTACCTCTAAGCGAGCTAGGAATTCAAGCACTTAATTCGATCTTGGCTAATCTGGAAGTTTATTGTGGTTTAACTAGTAGTCAAGCTGTGTGCCTGTGTTCCACACCTCGCGTATGTTTGCACGCTAAATTGGCATTCTGATGCATTCAGAGGGTTAATGTGGGTGAGTCGGGGTTGTAAGGAGCGGGGCTTTGAATAAATTATTTTTTAATAATGTTGAATTAAGTTTCATATTTGCTTGTCGGCCTTTGTGGTTATTTTGTGGAATACGGAATCTATGGGAACTCGTCCCATTTTAAATCTCAAATTTTTATTATAAACAGATTCCTAAGGTGGATTCTGTAGAAGTCACCTGGGTGTCTTAATTTTTTTACTGGTACTCATTTTAACTTTAACTCATTTGAACTGCCTCATTAGCCTAGTGATCCTGAGCGCGACTGTTACGCTTGAGGTCCTGGGTTCGATTCCCATGTCGAGCAAAGTGTTATTGGGGTTTTCTATGAAATTCCCAGTAACAGCTCGGAGTTTGGAATTTGTGCCCGGTTACTGGCAATAGGCTCGACCCCTGTTATATGGGACCTAAACATACCGGCGAACAGTGGGTGTACTATTAGTACGCCTCTGTCGAAGCCTTCGAGAAAAACAGGCGTGATGGTATGTTACTCATTTTAAATTGCATTAAGAATCGTTTTTTTAATACACGGCTTATAAAATAAAAGAGTTTCTTGAGAGTTTTTCAAAGCTATAAAAGTTTAAGAACTCCAACACCTCTTATATTATTGTCATATTCAAGTAAAAATAAAGCCAATTTTAAAATTAATATCTGCACAAGTTACAAAAGCTAAGTTTCTTTATATGAATATACAAGTATATTACCTACCATTAAATTTTGTTGGTAACAACTTGTAACATCAGACGAAACGTTCAGGTTCAAAGTAAAATTCAAAAGTGATTCTAAAGATGATAACGGCAAATGATATGTCTAGACAGACAACCTTAGTGTTCTCTGCTTGTAATTTTGTAATGTGCTGAAAAGTTTTGCAAGATATTATTGTAAGATATAAGGAGAATTGTTCAATGAAAACTTTCTAAGAAAAATTATAACATATTTTGGATATAACAGACTATATATTATTGAAGATATCATTATTTGAAATAGCTTGCTAGTGTTATAACAGGCTCCATGTGTGCTCCAAGGTCGATATATTCTTTGAACACTTCAGAATATCGAGCTTTGACACTTGCATTCTTCTTGAATTTATTTCTATGAAGATGAAATCTTTTCATATCGAGGTCTCTAGAACTTCCATATTGACACTGCGGATCTTGATCGTGAATATGAACGACATACCGACCTTGGGCCCTGGGAATCAAACCATAGATCTCTAGCGTAGCTGTCACGCTTGGGATCACTAGACCGATGACAAAGTCTGACTAAAGATGGTATGTCCCTATCTAGTGCGAGGAACCTCGTAATTCTTATTATATGATTATAGTAAGTAATTTAGAAAGAATAAAACATAGTTGCATGATATTTTATTTTGAGAATAAATAATCTTAGCGCACCGTAAATTATAAAAACTTTTGCTTTGAATTTTTATAAAATAGTTGTCTCAAAGATCGCTGGCGGCATTAGATTATATATATGTATATTATAATGTTTTGTGTCTGAAATCGCTTTTCCTTGATTAGTTTGTCTGTGCTGTTTTGTTTGCGGATGGATGGCAGGACATTTATTATTATTGTTATGGATTTTCGTTTTTGTGAGAGGAGAAAGATTGCATGTTATCAAGTTATGTATTTCCTATTGTAACTGTGGTTGGTTTTGTACAGATTAAAATTTTGGAAATAATAAATTACCAAGACATAAAGAATCGATTTAGTTTTAAACAATAAAATTTCAAGACAAATATATTTCCAAAAAAACTTTCAAGCTGTTGCTATTCCTGTTTCCACAACACACTACTAGATCTTTCTCTTGGACTTTGAATTTCTTACGTACAATTTATGCTTTCAATACCTCAATATGGCAGCTATGTTTGATTGGAACATCGAAACAATATCACAAGTACTTGGGATCTTCAAACAAAGTCCAACTTAACAATAACGAAAGGCCCAAAAGGGCTACGTCCCAGTCCTTGAACATTGTGTACACAGGCCTTTGTCAGGTCGCCCGTATTCGGCGAGGCCGTGGCGTAGTCCATAAAGCTGTCTTTTGTCTGATATAATAATGGGCCTGATTCCCGATAGCCAATAGGGATTTGTATCTTAATGTTTGGCCTGATACGTTGTTCGGATGTAATATTAGAGGGAATCAGGTTGTGTAGTCGACCCAAGGGATTTTTGTCTTTTTGTTATGAGACTACTTTCCAAAAATCTGGATGTAATACCAGTCAATAGGTGATAAACCTTTTTTCACAGAAGAAAATAAAAAAAACTTGTTGAAATAAGATATATTATGTCTGTTCTAAAATGTTCACTCCAAAGAAAATCTAGAAATTCTAATTATTTTTACAGCAGTTCCCTGAAGTCTAGAAGAATACTATCTACGAAAAAAATAAGAACTATGACTTGTAATGAATGTCTAAGGTGTATTTAACAATTTCCATCCCGCAAACCACGAACAAATAAAAGAAGACAAAATAATGAGGTCCAATTTAGGCGATTCTCCCCGCATTACACACAGTACCGCGGCCGTGTCATTAACAACCTGTTACCCACATTTTCAGGTTTTTTCAGGTACTTTCAGTTTCGTTACGGACTACGTCGTAATTGTTATACTCAGCACGAGACGATTACATTAAAATGTTAGGAAATTTATTTAAATATCTTGGGAAACGCGATGCAATTATTTAGTTACTTGTACGTAAAATATGACTTGAAAGATACCTTGTTATTTTTAACCAAATGAAAAAATGTGGAGATTTCTTAGTTCGTCTGTTTATTGTTTTAGTTTATGATTCGAATCTAAGCATTATTTTTTGGGTATTTTTGGGATATTGTTGGTACCTATTAAAAAATGGAATGAGGTAGAGAATGACCAGAGATTAATTGAGAAGAGATTCGACTGTCCCTGTTCATAGTACTCACAACTACCTAATTAATTACTTACCATGACATAGATCTCATATATTCTGGCTCAGCCTCAATATAACCCCGATCTTGTAAAGGGCTTCCTTAGAATGTTTAATAGGTACCTGTATTACAATAAAAACCTATCATCTCTTATTATTATTGTTGTATTCTTATAACTCGCGATGAAAAATTCTCATGTAGAGAATAAGGTTGCTATTAAATTAATATCAGGCGCGAGGAGTTATCCTGAAGCAAGTGGTTGTGCAGGGGTTTTCAACTTCTTTTAGAAGCGGCGGTAGCCTAATGGCTAGGGCGTCGGACTTGCGATCATGTGGTTGCCGGCTCGAACCCCACCCATTGCACTACCGACGTGAACCCACTCGTAACACAAGCAATCTAGCTTAGGACGAGGGGTTAACAAGAATACTAGTAATGTGTGACCCACATTGCTAGTAAGCTTTTTTAAAAAAAAAAAAACTTAAAAACTCGGTGTAGGACAATTTATATTCGTGAATATATCGCAATCGTGATTATTGTCCGTATTAGTGTCAATATTTTTGCATAAAAACATTTATTTTAGTGATTTAACGCCTTTTATTATAGAATGGCAAACGGATCGCCTGATGGTAAGCGATTACCGCCCGCCTATGAACACCCGCAACACCAAAGGAGTTACAGGCGCGTTGCCATCCTATTAAAAGGCTTTGCGCCCCCGGAAAACAAATGCGAGTAAAATAGAACGTATAATGCCTATTCCTAATATTTACGAAATAATACCGTGCTTCGGATGAAACGTAACGGTAATAGGGAATGCTTCGGAAATAAGAATGTAATCTATGCGTGTAACTCATTGCTATAGTCTTTTGTTTTGGGCTCAGATAGCAGTACGTACCTATTATCGTTATTTTTTATTCTTTTGTTATCTTTTCATTTTTACTGTTTATGTGGAGATCGTTGTGGGGAAGTTATAAGACAATATTGTGCGCATCAGATATCTTTTTCGTATAACCGTTTGGATTTGAGTAGGATAAAGAAAATAGATACAGAACGATGTTTTAATAATAATTTCGTTTTTTTTTATATGATACTTTAGGTGTTCTTGATTAGATAATAATGACATTTTTTTTTTATATATACTCGATAATTATGATGTAAGTTTTGGTTGCCTATAATAGAAGGTACATTTCGTCTTGTTTATCTTGATATTTGTGAAATGTATGAAGTATTTAATGTAGCTTTGTTGGCGATCCTTAATTAAATGAATAAAATAAATAAATAAAAAGATATAAAGGCTGTTTTTAAATAAAATAAAACAAAATTAAAATAATAATGATATAATATCACGTAGATATAGATAATAAACTCATAGAGTCATGGTAATCATTTTATTGAACTCTTCGTCGAATTATAATAATAACTAATAATATTTTTTTTCGGAATGACATCCATATTTGTTAGTAACAATAGAAGCTTACAAACTAGTGTTAGTTACATTTATTTATATAGGCTGCAAGGGAGGCCTATCTTGGGGAGTGACTACCTAATTGACTGCATGCAGTCGTATCCACCGCCCCAAGATCGGAGAGTCCCACCTATCACATAATATTCTGAGAATGGTGTTGGGGCTGTCGCGAACCCGGCGTAGTAGAGATGCGCATCTCTTGTGCATAATGGCCGAGATTATGCGCATTATGAAATCAAATGAAGGTATTGTCTCTTTTGAAATAATATAGATTGATTTTAGAATAGATAATACGTATCAACTAAAGTGTTTATTTAAATTTAAAAGCATGTCTTTGAAAAGTCTTCTGAATATGTATTCCAAAACAAATAAATCCTGAGATTAGTCCCTCGCGATAGTGTTAATCAAGTCAGTGGAAGTTAGGTGCTGATAATATAAGTCAAAGTAACTGCAGGTGAGGAAGGGTTGAGCCTGCGTTATCTGTTATTTATGTGTTAACTTTCGTGTTACCTTTACGATAACCCGGGGATCATAGAGTTCTGTTGGTGAGCGAATCTGAGGTACTTATGTTGCGAGTTATTTTCTTAGTCGTTAAGATACTGAGTTTAAAAGAGGGATGGGTTTCCTATCAGTTCTTATTAAATTTATTGGAAAAATATAGCATCATAAAATAACATACTTGTATTCCCCGAGGAATTGTTCGGATTGATCCCTGCAGCCTCTTTTCGACATCGTTCTACGCGACAACAGTTCCATCCCCATCATCTTGATGGCTGGCAGTCCACAACTGTGCGTTTCTCTAGAAACTTTCTGCCTCGCACAACAAAACTGTGGAATGAACTGTCGCCTGCAGTATTTCCGGACCAATACGACCTTCAAACCTTCAAGAAAAGAGCGTACTCCCTTTTAAAAGGCCGGTAGCGCACTTGTGACTCCTCTGGTGTTGCAGGTGTCCATGGGCGGCGGTGATCGCTTACCATCAGGCGATCCGTCTGCTCGTTTGCCTGCTATCACACAACTCACAAAAAAAAAGGGTTAGGCAGAGATATACAGAGGTGTACGCCGATATGGTTTAAGGTCCCAAGAAATAGGGGGCTAGCCAATTCCCATTAAACGCAAGCTAATCCAAACTCCGGGCCGCTAGTGATTATTTTATAGCAAAACCCTATAATACTGGGAATTGAGTGTAGGACCTCACACTCATCAGCCACGCTTGTGATCACTTGACCATTGATGTTCAGTAGAAACATTGAGTAGAAAGATATTAATATTTTAGAATATTTACTTGAAACGTTAAGTGGTTTATTTTCGGAACCCATTGATTTCTTCATCTCAAACCAATGAAAAAATTTTTCAATTCAATTTTTTGCTTCTTTTTATAGACATCTTAGTATGGAATTGCAGCAAAAAATAATATTTTCCAGATAATATCAAGTTAACTATGTAATCTTCCTAACCAAGCAGTGAAGGGTTAACCTAAGATTTAGAGGGACTAAGACAAAGTTAATTTTCACACAATTTTATTACAAAAGCTTTACAAATCTCAATACATATGGCATCACTATTGAGCACGCACCATCTATTCCGAACACTCTGTCATCCTCACCTAATATAACAATACTCGTAAAATAACAATAATACTAACATTTTATGTACAACACTACACAAATTATATTTACACGCGAAATTTATTCACAAAGTTTTTCGTTACAAGAATCCGACTTTATTTTTGGTATTTGAAAAACTTGGAATATGATACAAGTCTCACTTTACCCTCGTAAACAATTCGATTCTTAGTTTATTTTTATACATCCCTAAATCAATATATAATAATTATCTGCATGTCTATTTACTTAAAAATAAAAAAGCCAAGAGTCAAATTTCTGTCAATGTCCGCCAAACAAAGACTGCGCATACTTTCCAAAGTATTGCACATCAGATATCGCTGGTGTACCAAAATTGGCATTAATTCCTGGTCGAGTTACGTACTCTTGTTGAGCATATATTTCAGGCAGAATTGGCTGGAAAGGCAATAGAATTGGATCTAGGAATCTACCGAAATCAGGTGTAGGATTAGGCTCAGTCGGTGCAGGTGCTTTCTCTTGTGGCTCATGCGGTTCTCCTGTCGTTGTTTTAAATTCTGGTTGATGTTGAGTTTGGGACAGTGATTGTGATTGATGGTTTTGTAGCTGTTCTAATTGCTGTTCAATTTCTTGAGTAGGATTTGTTGTAGTTTCGATTTGGTTTTGAGATTCTGAATTATCTTTTTGATGTTGCTGTGCTTGTAATTTTTCCGTATCCTGTTGCAGTTGTCTTGGTTCGTTTTGTTGTTGTTGATTCGGCTGTTGAAGCTGAAGTTGTTGAGATTCCAAATATTGTTGATTTTGATACTGTTGAGGCTCTATTTGATCTATAGATTGCTGTTGCAGATATTGTAGCTGCCGAGCTCCTTGTTGATATTGTCGAGCAAGTAATTCTTGTAAACCTTGCTGAAATTCCTGAGTCCGTAACTGATCTAGTTCGGATAGAAGTTGAGACTGTATTTGGCGTGATTCTTGTTCTTGTTGACTCTTCTGATGCTGTGATTGATAATTGGGTACGCTGGAAGGTTGAGGAGAGGGTTCTAGAACTAATTCTTGTAGCTCCTGTTGCTGAATTATAACCTCGTGACCAGGTGATGTTTGGATTGGTTGTGGATGTATTGTTGATTGATATTCCGGCCGTGAAGTAGAATATTGTACGGGTTCTGATTGTGCTTTGTACGTAGAGAATGGTTGCTGCGTTGTAGATTGAAAAGATACTGGTAACGCCGCAGGTTGGGATTGGTGAATTATTTCAGGCTGTGGTGTTGGAGACTGCGGTTGTATTTCTACACTAACAGCTCCACTATTAGGTTCTTCGTGGTCTTTTATATCAGGTTCAATTGTAGTAGATGATACAAGTTGATCAGCATTTAGCTGTAATTTCGGAGTTGATGTCGGGAGTGGTTGCAAGGGTGTTGGTAAGAAAATTGGTGATGTTCGAGTATGGGGGTCCAATGGCTTGACATATTGATTATAATTAGGCTTCAATGGAGGTAAAGGAGTGAAATTCTGCTGAGGCAATACTAGGGTTAATTGTTGGTCGTTATGGTTTGGGTTTTGCGTAGATGGATCTTGATAACCATTTGATTTTGGTTTAGATACTGGTTTGACATGAGTTAACGGGACATAATGTGATGTATTTGATGGATGAAAAAATGATTCAGCTGTAAGTTGAGACTGAGGTAATGGCTTGAATGCAGGTAAATGCTGAAATTGAATCGTTTGTTGCTGAGTTAAATGCGGAGGATCTTGGAAAAGTAAACGATGTAGTGGATTTAATGACCTGATCTGACTTTGTAGGGGTTGTTGGAGAGTGATGAATTGGGGTTCTGGTTGATATTTTGGAACTTGTTGGATATATTTATGTGATATTGGTGTATACTGAAGTTTTTGTTTCAGTGTTGCTATTTTTTGTTTCTGAAGATGCGGTCGTTGAACTAAAGCTTGGTATTGGGAAGATAACTCTTCTAGTTGCTGATGTGTAAGAGGTTTGGCAGCTTGTGATTGCGGTGCCAAATACTGCTCCGATTGCGTATTGAAAGGCAGATTCTGCGAGAAACTTGCGAAACTAATCGCCCCATTTGGATGAGCGTGATAACCCTGAAAGAATAATAAATTGCGTTATAAACATTATAAAAAACAGGAGAGTGTTGTCTGGACATCGATAAAAAAAATGTACTCAAGAATTCCATTATTTTTTCTGCATCACAAACACTTCGCCGCCATTGTTTAACCCCAATTCGGGGAAGATTGTTGGATCAGGCAAAACTTACATCTATTTTGGCCAAGGGCGCAACAATTATTATTCTCTCCGAAAATGATTATTACGTACAGAAATCACAAAAAGCCAGAACAGGCTGATGGGCATTAATAATTTCAGACAAGGTAGGGCTCATAAATTATACTTTCACAAACCTGTTTAGGAGCTGGTATATTCTGCAACGTAGGCCTTTGCGTCGGTTCTGCTTTTAATGCCTCGCGACTTCCTTGATTAGGGTAATCTTTTTCATCACGAATTTGTTCTTGGTTGCTGGGACCAACAGGTAGATGATGATATATTGCTTGCTGGTGCAAAAACTGCGATGGAAGGATGTCCCCTTGATATCTGATAGGTCTGAGCTGGTCATACACCAGAGGTAACAATGAAGATGCAGGTGTTCTTGAAAATTGTCGTGGCTGGTAAAGAATGTCTTGGGTTGATTGCTGGCGAGAAAATTTAGGTCCGTGAGACTCAAAGTGTTGTTTATTAAACATTGGTTGCTGTACAGAGAATACTGGTGCATTATTGAAGTTATCTCTTCGTAATTCCGTCTCTGTTGGAATTTCTTGTAGTTTCTTGTCATCTGCAGACTTGCGTTGTTGGTATTCGTTCTGATTAGTATAGGCTATTTGAGATGCCGCAGGTGTAGGTACTTCGAATAATGTTGGTGATGATAGCTGTAAAAATAATTTTGTTATGATAGTATAATCATCAATGCTGGCTGATTTAGTCGTTCACTAAAAAATATGATTTCAGGAATGGTGCAAGATTTCCTATTCGTTTATGAATTTTCGCTCCTATCTTTGTTGGTGTTGATTCTTTTTTAATTAATAGAGAAGGTGTACTTGATCGACGCACTCATCGTGGTTGTTTGTGGAAATGCGACATTCTCTGCAGATACCTATTTTTTATTATGGAATAATACTATAAACATCCTCAAATGTGACGAGTGATGTTGGATGACTATACATTATGTGTATTTGGCACACACCACTTCAATCTGCAATCGGTTTGGCACAGTGTCGCGGCGTTTAGCGATCGTAAACAATAACTTACTTATTGACTACTGATGCCAAATGTTATATCTGTTTATATTCCATGAAACATATTAGGCTCCGTGACATTATATATTCTATTTGCTAATTTATTTACTAAGCCGATACTAATGTCTTTTGTAGATAACTTAATAAAACTTTTAAGAGGGGGAACTTCTACGTAATAACGACACTGATTAATCCATCTGCAGATTAAGCTATGCTCCTTCCATTTTTGCAACCTTAAGACAGATATTCCGTATAAACATAACAACATTACGCCTGCATTCCCCAAAGGTTAGGCAGAGGTGTACTACTGTACAGTTTACTTTAACGAATGGAGTAAATCGAATGTAATTTTATTAGAGGCCAATTCTTACAGAATTTTATTTCCTACTAGCTTCTGCCCGCGATTTCGTCCGCGTAGCGTGATGATATATAGCCTATAGCCTTCTTAAATAAATAGGCTATCTAACACAGAACGAATTTTTCAAATCGGACCAATAGTTCCTAAGATTAGCGCGTTCAAGCAAACAAACAAACTCTTCAGCTTTATATATTAAGTATAGGTTAACACTTGCCATACATTTCGGAACATGAATTTGAAGGTAAAGGCTAGACTCTAATTCTAAATAAGCATAATGCAGCTTACTCTGGCTTGGTAGACCGAAACTGGCGCATACAGATGATTGGCGACCGCCGCCTCGAAGGAAGGACCCTGTCCCGTCAGCACATCTGATATCTTAGCAATTTGAGGCAGCCGAGTCCCGAAGATTTGCTGTGGAAGAAAACACTTTATCATCAACAACAGAAAGTTGTAATTATATTGTAGAGACTAGGTTATTTTTAGATGTTCACTGAAATCAATAATGAGTATGAAAGATAAATTTGGGCGTATGTTTAATGGATGATCAAGACGTAATCTCAGTTTAGTTCGGAAATTGTTTAAGATGATATTGGTAAAGCTATTTTAAGGTTCATTATTGCGTAGTCAGAAGTTTTTTTCGACGTAAGTTTACTTCAATCTAACAGGAACATTTGTTTAATGTTATTTTTACCCGCGTCGGAATAGAGTAGGTGTATGTGTTTAAGGTGAGAGGGTGATTATTTGTTTGTGTCAACAAATTATGTCATTTATCTGCAAAATGGTTTGACCGATTGGTTGGGACGCGGTGTTGTTTAAAGAGTTTGTGATACATTATCTATTGTAATATTTTTTTTATACCCCTATGGTGGCAAACTTAAGCATACTGCCCACTTGACGGCAATAATAAATACTGATTACGTAAGACTTGACGTTGAAGAAATAGACTTCCGCTCTAGGAAAAATGCTTTGTGTCGTGGGGGATTTCTCAAATATACATTTAACGTTCTCAAAGTAGAACAGACTCAAAAAAAGCTGTGGGAAACTAATAAATTTGCATCGGTGGAACCAATGACACGTCTGTGACTAACCAAACTGTTAGATACTAAATTGGCATTTCTTTAGCAGGGATATAATCTTTTGATATCCTTCGAGGGATCATTATAGCATTCCCCAGGCACCTAGCCTGAGTGACAGACACTAATCCACTTGCTAAATGCTGACTTCGCCTCGTCACGGTGACTTAATGACGGGTACAGACATCGTTCGAGTTCTGCAAATTTTCGCTAAGCTCGGCCCTTCATTTTAAAGCCAGTGTTGAAATGAAGATTGCTGTAATTGTTAAGTTCATTTTGGATTTGTTCGAGACAGAATCTCTACTATGATAAAAACATAAAAATGCTGTGTCTGTAATTTGAAGATGTTTAAAAAATACCAAGTGGGTTAGAGTATATAAACGACTCCGAACCCAAAAATCCGATTTTTAAAATTCTTGTCTGTTTGTTACGGGTTGGCGCAAAAACTACTGAACAGATTTTAATTTTGTTATCACTGTTAGAAAGTATATGCTCCAACTTAAAAACTAGTGAACTTCTTATCTTAATTAATCAAACGGATCCTGAGATGCAGCTTGACGTCTCTGATGTATATAGACCCATACAAAGAAGAGATCATCAATGTTGGTTTTTTTATGGGATAGGTGTGGGCGAGCAGACGGAACATCTGATGGTAAGCGATAACATCCGCTCATGGACACCCGCAGCACCAGAGGAGTCACAAGTACGTTGCCGGCCTTTTAAAAGGGAGTAGGTACGTTATATTCTTGAACATTTGAAGATCGTATTGGTGCGGAAATACTGCAGGCGACAGTTCATTCCACAGTTTTGTTATGCGAGGCAGAAAGTTTCTAGAGAAACGCACAGTTGTGCCAGCCATCTAGATCATGGAAACAAAAATTAGTAAAAAATAGTTTTTTTCTCAACCTTTTATATTATCGCTAGATCTACATGATTTCGCCTCAACCAATAAAAAAAGAAAACACAAATTCACCTTGACTTTGGTACGATAAAAGCTAAAGTAAATGAAATAACGTATGTTTAATGTGTAACAGCACCGATAGGGGTTGACATAAAAAATAAACACGTTTCGCCTCCGAGTCCGCCTGCCTCGCGTCTCAGTAGAAAGTCACTTTTACGCAATTGGCACACAAATCACGAAGCAGCAAAGTACGAGGGATGTATGTGTAGTAGCGACTTTTTTTCTTGTTATTTAATTGCAAGGTAATTTGTAATAAGTGTTACATAAAGTTTTGCTGCGATGATAATGATGTTTAGATATATAAAATTTTTACATAACGGAGTTGTTGGTTATATAATATCTCGCCTGTGTTCTCCGACGGAGTGGGCAGAGGTGTATCAATGTACACCAATTCGCCAGTATGCCTAGGTCCCATATACTTAGGGTATTACATGGGACTTAAACATATATACCAGCGAACTAGCAAGCCTTTTGCCATTATCCGGGCTCAAAACCCAAACTCCGAGCTTCTACTGAGAACTTCATACCTTTTCATACCATAGAAAAATCTCCGCCTAACCACTGCGGGAAAACAGGCGTGATGGTATGTTATATGTTTAAAGCCGTACCATCAAAAACATATCGTAGGTACTGACATTCTCGTTTTATAGCCTATACTATGAATACATCCCCAAACGAGTGAGAACCGCGTCACCAAAAAGACTTCGTGGTGGAAAATAAAAAGGAGCCAGTACTTAGTACACGGCAGATGTAAGGGCCCCTGTCCATTACCCTCCACTTGATAAGAACGCCAAGTAAATTTCATTCATTAAACCTTACTTAAGGCATTGGTTGTGAGCATATTTTAGAACAGCCGACATTTTGTTTTTATTTAATGGAGTATTTTTGTTACAAATGTTTGTTTGTGGTATGAAATCAGATTTTAATGATGATGATACGGATGTGGTCCTGAGAGCGACTGCTACGCTAGAGGTCCTGGGTTCGATTCCCAGGTCGAGCAGTGTTATTGGGTTTTTCTATGAAATTCCCAGTAGCATCTCGGAGTTACGAATTTGTGCCCGGTTAATGGCAATAGGCTCGCCCCCTATTACATGGGACCTAAACATACCGGCGAACTGTGGGTGTACATTAGTACGCCTCTGCCTAACCCTTCGGGGAATACAGGCGTGATGGTATGTTATGTTATGATACGGTCAGCGTAGTGGTTGAGTGATCGGCTTCTGCGTTACGGATCGCGGGTTTTTTAATGTTCTTCGTATTTTTGTATTTTGTACCAACTAATGCTTCCTAAAACTAGTGTTTCCTAGAAACAATCCTTTCCATTCCGTAGTCATCCTTTTCTGTACAAATATACAAAATTTTTGGTTAAAATCTTAGTGGGGGTGTTATCCAGGAATCTTGTTCATCAAAACTACACCTTGTGTGCATTCTGTGTCTATGGTATGTACGCCAATATGACGCAAATAATAAATGATTTTATAAAACAATTGCAGATCTCGTGACGACTCTTTCTAGCACTGTAATGTACTGTTATTTACGAAAGAGATGGCATGGGACTTCAAAAATAATTATGATTATAAATATTGGCGCGTAGTTCTCCGTCACTTTGACAGTTCTTGGTTCAAGAATTTTATATTATCTATCCACCTCGATTAGGTCAGCTTGCTACATACCTGAAAATTTGTGTTACTAATAACGTTTGTGTAATGAAATCAATACTAACATTATCTTGTCTCCGTTTCACATTTCCGATGGAATTAGCTATATATTTAATGACGGTACCAATTATACTGCTAAGCAAGTGTCGCCCCCAGCATTAGAAAATGATCTCATATCTCTGAACAACCTGTTATTTGTAATTCAACTAGGTACAGAAGTTTTATATAACATTTATAAAAGGCAAGTATTATTAGAAAAAATCATAAATACTTGATCCTAATCTTCTCCGAATTCAAGTTCTGTGGTCTTCTATAAGAGACACATTTACTTACATGTCTTTAGTTTAATACCTAAGTACAGTGATTAACTCTTAACAGTGCCTAATTAAATAAGTGTATTATTCATTAATGTTTAGAAATATATATTGGTAGGTACTGAATATTTTATCAAAGCAAAGTCGATTTTCAAAACGTTTAAAAATCATCTGGCATCTATATTTTCGTAAAAAGGTTTTATTTAAAGCCACTATTTAGTTTCTTATCACTACTAGATTAGGTACAACGTTCCTGATATTATTTCAGCCCAGTAAATTTCTGTTCTGGCAACACGTTCTCTTAGTCTGAGGTACCTACAATGCTTCAAGTAAAACACTTCAGAAGGTTAAAGCCATACACAAAAAAATATAACGCAAGTATTCAGCTTATCGACACAGGTAAAGCTGGAGAAGTTAAAAATCATACTGATTTAATTAAATTAGCTGGCCTATATCTACAGATATAGGCCAGCTAATTTAATTAAAAAAAAGCAAAGGAGATATTTATGAAAAAAATATATTGGGTTTCATACTTCAGCAAAAGACGTCAGAACATTTGTTGTTTGTCTGTCCGTATGTTTAAACGCACATTGTAAAAATTAATGTACGAAATTGGATGCGATTTTCACAGTTGTATTACTGGAGGTTTAACTTAGACGACTATAGTAAGTAAATATTGATAGCACGTTTTGCGTGCACTACTGTTGCGCCGATTGTAGTGATTGGGTTCGACTCCCGGGTGTTACAAGTCTCGGTTTACCAAATGTAACTTACATGCGCTTACTAGTGTTTGCTAAGATATCTACAAATTTATTATATCGCTATGCTCGGAAACTTGTTATTGGCTTAATGTAGCATAAGCTAATTGTTTATTTAGTTAGTATAGCTGTTGGTTTTTCATTACCAAATAAATAATTCAAATTAACAATTCAAAAGTTCTCCCTTCGCCTGCAAAACCTGACCTTCTGTGTTCGTCTCCTCTACGTCATTATTATGAAACTAATCGCCTTATCTTGCCGGCGAGTCCTCCCCCCACAGCCGCTGGTTCAGACATTTGGTGCTAATAAGATTGCTCACATAACCCCCACAACGCTTCTGACTAAACAAAAATGTCTCGCGTATCTCGAGAAGGCAAATTAGTACATTCTTAGTTTTGATCCTGAGACTGTAACCTACTTTTTGCCCTACTTGATGTTTGTAAATAGGGGGATGTTATTCATTAGTCTACTTATTAGATATGCTGTGAAACCTTGTTGTGTTTAGCACGTATTTTATTCTGTTTACTCCTGAAATAAGTTTACTTTGTAAGTTAATTACTGACAAGTGAGGTAAATAGCGGCGGTTAGGTAGCCTAATGGCTAGGGCGTCGGACTTGTGATCATGTGGTTGCCGGTTCGAAACCCACCCATTGCACTACCGACGTAAACCCACTCGTAACACAAGCATTTAGCTTAGCAGGAGATGTTAACAAGAATACTAGTAATGTGCGAACCACATTACTAGTAAGCTTTTTTTTTTAAAAAAAATACAAAATTTGATCACGCTGAGACTCGAATTCAGTATCATGAGTTTTAAACGTGCATAAGCTTACGTATACGTTTTTATAGTAGCTTGGCAGCCTCGGAAGGTTAGTTTCTCCACTGAGTAGACACTCAATGTACGAGTAAGTACTGTCATTAGGTACGACCGTAAGCATAGGATATCCCATAGCTTATTTACCTTCCAGCATCACCAATCGTTTGTCAGCGCAGTTATCAGCTAGTATTTAAAACAAAGTTGTAAAGCTCAATATTGTAATTGTGATTATTTAAAAAAAAGAGTATCTATGGAGTTTCTTGCTGGCTCTTCTATAAGAACCAGTTTTTGGAACCGTGCAACTAGTTTTGACTTTTCAAAAGTAAGTACCTTATTGGTCTAATTGAAATAAATCATTTTGAAATTGATTTTGACTTGGCAATCAACAAAACTTGACTGACTGTAATATAAATGGTACATATTATACGCTAACATTAAATATGATAACTTGCAATCTATCTTGGACGATGTCCAACACTTCTGGCAATAAAGCCTGCACGATTTATGGGCGTTTAAAACTCGGAGACAGTTTTACGTTGCTGAAATCAATTTGGGCGCTTCATTGGTCCAGTCAGCTACTTTTTTGGAAGAAGACTAGATGCTGGACTTCGATATGCTGATAAAGCATATTATCTTGAGGGAGTGTTATATGGAAGTTTATCGTCTCTACTATTATAAAATTGTAAAAAAGCTGTGTCTATATTGAAGATATTAAAAAAAAATCAAGTGGGTTAGGGTATATAAACGTCTCCGAACCCAAAAATGAGATTTTTAACATTCTTGTCTGTTTGTTACGGGTTAGCGCCAAAACGACTGAATAGATTTAAATTTTATTATCACTGTTAGAAAGTGTATGCTTCAACTTAAAAACTGGTGAAATTCTTATCTAAAATTATTGAACGGTTCCTGAGATACAGCTTGACCTCTCTGACGTAAACACAGACTGACACAAAGAAGAGATGTTGAAATGAAACTACTTTTTACGGATTTTATCGCGATATATTGATATTATTTAGTTCCCGACGTTTCGGATCCTTTACAGCATCCATGGTCACGGGCAGACTGATGTGTATAGAATCTATAAAATCTAAATCCAAGCCCAAAACTGCAAGACCAAAGGATACGGTGAGCTAGTTCTGCGTGAATCGGATCGCAAATAATTAACAAAAATGTAAGGTAGCTGTTAGTAATTTTAACATCAAGACGTCCAACACCTCAACTGAACTGTTGCAAAATCCATAACTCTCTGCCTACCCCTACGGGAGGGTAGGCAGAGAGTTATGGATTTCGCAACTTAGAGTGCCATTTGGGTATTTAATAAACAATAATATATATTACTATGGCAAACCACCATAACTCGATGAAATACTCGGCCATGGCTCACATAAAATGTCGACAATTACACTTAAAATTTGATGGGCTACGTAAGAGGATGAATGGTATAATAGTGGGGGTTGTACAGAGCCATGAACATTAATATGCCATCACTCTGCATAATAAAGGGTTGTTAACGGTAGGGGGCGAGAATGAGCTCGGAGACATGCCGACGACGACACGACAAGGGGGCGAATAGTTTCATTCATTCATTTGTCTCTAGATACTCAAGCATTGTTTTAAACTGCTATGAAATTAGAGGATAAATATATAATTTTTATGCCTCTTTGCCTAGTGGTAACTGCTTCATTAACTAGCTAACTGCCTCATTAGCCTAGAGGTCTTGGGTTCGATTCTCAGGTCGAGCTAAGTGTTATTGGGTTTTTCTATGAAATTCCCATTAGCAGCTCGGAGTTTGGAATTTGTGCCTGGTAAATTGCAATAGGCTCGAACTGTGAGTGTACATTAGTACGCCTCTGCCTAAACCTACAATATAGAGCGAGGGAATACAGGCGTGATGGTATGGTCTCTTTGCTTGTCTTCTGTTTGAAGTTGGAATACCATATATACTTCCAGCTTTCTGGATTAATTGCGGATAAGATAATAATATATAGGTATTTATATAACTAGCTACAGCCTGGCTGAAGGGCGGGCGTTTTGGGGGCTGTCTATAATGTAAAAATGACGTTCAAAAAGTACTACCTAGTAGTCTATATTGAATAAATGATTTTGACTTTTGACTTTTGACTTTGCATCTCAAAAAACTTTTTAAGAAAAAAAATTTGAACACAAAAGGTAGTTTATGTCCTTCTCCAAGTTACAATCTATGTCCATGCTAATCTATACTTATACGTCTTTACTTATAAATATTATAAAGAGGAAATATTATGTGTATGTATGTAACGAATAAACTCCAAAAATACTGGGACGATTTCAAAAAATCTTTCACCATTTGAATGCTACCATTAGTCCACATTAACATAGGCTATAGAACATATTGAAAAAGTTAGGGATTTCTCCACCCGTGCAAAGCCGGGGCGGGCCGCTAGTTTTTAATAAATTTGGTTCAGCAGTTTAGGCATGAAAGGTAATTATAGTACCTACGGATTACATTCTATATCAGTTGGTACTTATGAGTTTATATAGCTAAGGTTTTTTAAGTCCGATGTGATGTTGAATTGGTCTACACTTAACAACTACCGTGAAAATACTGATATGCTTAGGGTGGACAAACTGACGGGTATTCAGGATATATTAACCATCCACAGATTTATTATGACACCAAAGTGATGTCTATCAATTGGTATCGAAGGCTTGATCCAAGGCCTAGACAAGTTTCAATAGACACTCCGAGATCTCAAGCTTCCGGATCGATCAAGTCCCAGATCAAGTTATCTTATTAACGTACAGGTAACTGAATGAAAGTGAACTGAAGTAACTTTTGAAGTTGTTTCGATAACTCTTGTAAGTTCCGAGCAAACTACAGGCAACAGGTCTCTCCTTAATTTGTTTCTAGATGATGGGGAGATAAAATATGCTTTGTCGCTGAACTCTATGTACCTATTCACAATCAACCCGTTTTACTGTCCCATTGCCAAGCACGAGTCTTAAAAATGAGAAGGGATATGCTACAGTTCATGCTGGCTGGCTTTGTGCGGTTTGGCAGACATGCATGCCACGTCTTAATATATACTTACAATATTACTAGATTCCGCCCGCGACTTCGTCCGCGTGGAATAGTTACTTAGTCTTAGCGTGATGATATATAGCCTTTAGCCTTCCTCGATAAATGGGCTATCTAACACTGAAAGATTTTTTCAAATCGGACCAGTAGTTCCTGAGATTAGCGCGTTCAAGTAAACAAACAAACAAACTCTTCAGCTTTATAATAAAAAAAATATAGATATAGATAAATGTGAAAGTTTGAGGATGGATGGACGTTTGTTACCCTTTCACGCCAGAACGGCCGAACGGATCTGAATAAAATTTGGCATAGAGACCGATTATAGTCTGAAATAACACATGGGCTACTTTTTATCTACGTCGGACCCAATTCTGAAGTCTACTCAGAAGAAGTCGTCGGGCAGAAGCTAGAAAATTATAATATTTTTACCTGATTTATTAAAGAGCTATAATCGAATAAACATAATTTTGTTTCGTCAGTTGACTCTTTGGTCCATGGTCTACTGCGAGGCGAGCAAGTAATGCTTGCAAAGGAAGCGGCGACTGCGAAGCGGAAACACCCACCTCCATCCCGATCCGAAGTAGACAGACCTCCAGTCAGCCGGAGGCGTCTGCCGCCAGACAATGTACCAGTTTGAGGATGTGAGGCAAGGCCTGATCCTTTGAAGGGGTCTAGCAAAGGCTGGACCACAGCCTGTTATGGCAGTAAGGAAGGCAAGAACGGTTTTTAGTTGGTAGGAGACCCACAAATCCTGCCACTTTCCGAGGAGGCAGACGAGCCGTCTTCGTACTACTAACTAACAACAGATGAAAGTTAACAAACATTGCACACTGCCGACCCGCTTAAAGTATTAGTGTAGTATTATAGTTTGTCCGCCTAAGACGAGATTTTGGGAAATTCCTACGAGAATGGACAAAATGAGATCATCGCGGGTAATCCCGCTGTGAGAGTCAAAATGGCGGGTGTACCATAACAAATTAAATTATACCAACTACCAAACAAATGTACCTATAACGTACTATTTTGTACCTAACTCTAAAAAATCTGTACCTCCTTCAGAACGAAATTATTTCGAAATTAAAGTACACCCGCCATATTGACGTCAAGATGGCGGGTGTTCTTTAATATTTTATTATATAAGCATAACTCATAAAATGTGATTACACCAAAAAATTGTACCTATAAAGTACCTCGAATGAATAGAAAAACATACTTGATCAGTGGGATAGTTCCTGAGAAATAAAACAACCGTGTCTTGTGTATAAGGAAACACGATAATTATCATGATATATTGATATAGTTATTTATACATTTATGTTTTATGGATATTTATTAATTACGAATTAAATGCACACGAATAATTATTATATTAATAAGTTACTAGCAACCGTCCGCAACTAGCTTCGTAAATGCACATAAGCACGAGTACCTATGATAGATAGATAGAATACTCTTTATAGTACACCAAAAAGATTACAGAGAGATATGGTTATCATGTTTATTGCTTAGTACAATTGGCGGTCTTATTGCTGAAAGCAATTTCTTACAGACAACCATTGGATGGACACAGATTATGTAAGAAGAAGAAATGGGCAATAATTGGTGGTGTATATAATAGTACATAAAAATATGCATAAGTTTCTAAACTAAATTATATAATATTGGTTTTATTAAATATATGTCTATATATGTAGGTACCTACCATACATACATACATATACTAAATATTTTACAATAAATACAAATTTAGAACATGATACTTATTTATATACAAAAACATGGTAAATTAATTTAGGAATTTAGATAGCATTCTTTCACCATCTTCTTAAATGTTGCCAGAGTTTGTGCACGTCTTACAGACACCGGCAGTACATTCCACAGGCGAATGGCCAGAGGGCTTAGACAAGTGTCATGAACGCTAATCGAATAGAATACCGAGGTAAAAAGCTTACGAGTAATGTGCGAACCACATTACTAGTAAGCTTTTTTTTTTAAAAAAAATACAAAATTTGATCACGCTGAGACTCGAATTCAGTATCATGAGTTTTAAACGTGCATAAGCTTACGTATACGTTTTTATAGTAGCTTGGCAGCCTCGGAAGGTTAGTTTCTCCACTGAGTAGACACTCAATGTACGAGTAAGTACTGTCATTAGGTACGACCGTAAGCATAGGATATCCCATAGCTTATTTACCTTCCAGCATCACCAATCGTTTGTCAGCGCAGTTATCAGCTAGTATTTAAAACAAAGTTGTAAAGCTCAATATTGTAATTGTGATTATTTAAAAAAAAGAGTATCTATGGAGTTTCTTGCTGGCTCTTCTATAAGAACCAGTTTTTGGAACCGTGCAACTAGTTTTGACTTTTCAAAAGTAAGTACCTTATTGGTCTAATTGAAATAAATCATTTTGAAATTGATTTTGACTTGGCAATCAACAAAACTTGACTGACTGTAATATAAATGGTACATATTATACGCTAACATTAAATATGATAACTTGCAATCTATCTTGGACGATGTCCAACACTTCTGGCAATAAAGCCTGCACGATTTATGGGCGTTTAAAACTCGGAGACAGTTTTACGTTGCTGAAATCAATTTGGGCGCTTCATTGGTCCAGTCAGCTACTTTTTTGGAAGAAGACTAGATGCTGGACTTCGATATGCTGATAAAGCATATTATCTTGAGGGAGTGTTATATGGAAGTTTATCGTCTCTACTATTATAAAATTGTAAAAAAGCTGTGTCTATATTGAAGATATTAAAAAAAAATCAAGTGGGTTAGGGTATATAAACGTCTCCGAACCCAAAAATGAGATTTTTAACATTCTTGTCTGTTTGTTACGGGTTAGCGCCAAAACGACTGAATAGATTTAAATTTTATTATCACTGTTAGAAAGTGTATGCTTCAACTTAAAAACTGGTGAAATTCTTATCTAAAATTATTGAACGGTTCCTGAGATACAGCTTGACCTCTCTGACGTAAACACAGACTGACACAAAGAAGAGATGTTGAAATGAAACTACTTTTTACGGATTTTATCGCGATATATTGATATTATTTAGTTCCCGACGTTTCGGATCCTTTACAGCATCCATGGTCACGGGCAGACTGATGTGTATAGAATCTATAAAATCTAAATCCAAGCCCAAAACTGCAAGACCAAAGGATACGGTGAGCTAGTTCTGCGTGAATCGGATCGCAAATAATTAACAAAAATGTAAGGTAGCTGTTAGTAATTTTAACATCAAGACGTCCAACACCTCAACTGAACTGTTGCAAAATCCATAACTCTCTGCCTACCCCTACGGGAGGGTAGGCAGAGAGTTATGGATTTCGCAACTTAGAGTGCCATTTGGGTATTTAATAAACAATAATATATATTACTATGGCAAACCACCATAACTCGATGAAATACTCGGCCATGGCTCACATAAAATGTCGACAATTACACTTAAAATTTGATGGGCTACGTAAGAGGATGAATGGTATAATAGTGGGGGTTGTACAGAGCCATGAACATTAATATGCCATCACTCTGCATAATAAAGGGTTGTTAACGGTAGGGGGCGAGAATGAGCTCGGAGACATGCCGACGACGACACGACAAGGGGGCGAATAGTTTCATTCATTCATTTGTCTCTAGATACTCAAGCATTGTTTTAAACTGCTATGAAATTAGAGGATAAATATATAATTTTTATGCCTCTTTGCCTAGTGGTAACTGCTTCATTAACTAGCTAACTGCCTCATTAGCCTAGAGGTCTTGGGTTCGATTCTCAGGTCGAGCTAAGTGTTATTGGGTTTTTCTATGAAATTCCCATTAGCAGCTCGGAGTTTGGAATTTGTGCCTGGTAAATTGCAATAGGCTCGAACTGTGAGTGTACATTAGTACGCCTCTGCCTAAACCTACAATATAGAGCGAGGGAATACAGGCGTGATGGTATGGTCTCTTTGCTTGTCTTCTGTTTGAAGTTGGAATACCATATATACTTCCAGCTTTCTGGATTAATTGCGGATAAGATAATAATATATAGGTATTTATATAACTAGCTACAGCCTGGCTGAAGGGCGGGCGTTTTGGGGGCTGTCTATAATGTAAAAATGACGTTCAAAAAGTACTACCTAGTAGTCTATATTGAATAAATGATTTTGACTTTTGACTTTTGACTTTGCATCTCAAAAAACTTTTTAAGAAAAAAAATTTGAACACAAAAGGTAGTTTATGTCCTTCTCCAAGTTACAATCTATGTCCATGCTAATCTATACTTATACGTCTTTACTTATAAATATTATAAAGAGGAAATATTATGTGTATGTATGTAACGAATAAACTCCAAAAATACTGGGACGATTTCAAAAAATCTTTCACCATTTGAATGCTACCATTAGTCCACATTAACATAGGCTATAGAACATATTGAAAAAGTTAGGGATTTCTCCACCCGTGCAAAGCCGGGGCGGGCCGCTAGTTTTTAATAAATTTGGTTCAGCAGTTTAGGCATGAAAGGTAATTATAGTACCTACGGATTACATTCTATATCAGTTGGTACTTATGAGTTTATATAGCTAAGGTTTTTTAAGTCCGATGTGATGTTGAATTGGTCTACACTTAACAACTACCGTGAAAATACTGATATGCTTAGGGTGGACAAACTGACGGGTATTCAGGATATATTAACCATCCACAGATTTATTATGACACCAAAGTGATGTCTATCAATTGGTATCGAAGGCTTGATCCAAGGCCTAGACAAGTTTCAATAGACACTCCGAGATCTCAAGCTTCCGGATCGATCAAGTCCCAGATCAAGTTATCTTATTAACGTACAGGTAACTGAATGAAAGTGAACTGAAGTAACTTTTGAAGTTGTTTCGATAACTCTTGTAAGTTCCGAGCAAACTACAGGCAACAGGTCTCTCCTTAATTTGTTTCTAGATGATGGGGAGATAAAATATGCTTTGTCGCTGAACTCTATGTACCTATTCACAATCAACCCGTTTTACTGTCCCATTGCCAAGCACGAGTCTTAAAAATGAGAAGGGATATGCTACAGTTCATGCTGGCTGGCTTTGTGCGGTTTGGCAGACATGCATGCCACGTCTTAATATATACTTACAATATTACTAGATTCCGCCCGCGACTTCGTCCGCGTGGAATAGTTACTTAGTCTTAGCGTGATGATATATAGCCTTTAGCCTTCCTCGATAAATGGGCTATCTAACACTGAAAGATTTTTTCAAATCGGACCAGTAGTTCCTGAGATTAGCGCGTTCAAGTAAACAAACAAACAAACTCTTCAGCTTTATAATAAAAAAAATATAGATATAGATAAATGTGAAAGTTTGAGGATGGATGGACGTTTGTTACCCTTTCACGCCAGAACGGCCGAACGGATCTGAATAAAATTTGGCATAGAGACCGATTATAGTCTGAAATAACACATGGGCTACTTTTTATCTACGTCGGACCCAATTCTGAAGTCTACTCAGAAGAAGTCGTCGGGCAGAAGCTAGAAAATTATAATATTTTTACCTGATTTATTAAAGAGCTATAATCGAATAAACATAATTTTGTTTCGTCAGTTGACTCTTTGGTCCATGGTCTACTGCGAGGCGAGCAAGTAATGCTTGCAAAGGAAGCGGCGACTGCGAAGCGGAAACACCCACCTCCATCCCGATCCGAAGTAGACAGACCTCCAGTCAGCCGGAGGCGTCTGCCGCCAGACAATGTACTAGTTTGAGGATGTGAGGCAAGGCCTGATCCTTTGAAGGGGTCTAGCAAAGGCTGGACCACAGCCTGTTATGGCAGTAAGGAAGGCAAGAACGGTTTTTAGTTGGTAGGAGACCCACAAATCCTGCCACTTTCCGAGGAGGCAGACGAGCCGTCTTCGTACTACTAACTAACAACAGATGAAAGTTAACAAACATTGCACACTGCCGACCCGCTTAAAGTATTAGTGTAGTATTATAGTTTGTCCGCCTAAGACGAGATTTTGGGAAATTCCTACGAGAATGGACAAAATGAGATCATCGCGGGTAATCCCGCTGTGAGAGTCAAAATGGCGGGTGTACCATAACAAATTAAATTATACCAACTACCAAACAAATGTACCTATAACGTACTATTTTGTACCTAACTCTAAAAAATCTGTACCTCCTTCAGAACGAAATTATTTCGAAATTAAAGTACACCCGCCATATTGACGTCAAGATGGCGGGTGTTCTTTAATATTTTATTATATAAGCATAACTCATAAAATGTGATTACACCAAAAAATTGTACCTATAAAGTACCTCGAATGAATAGAAAAACATACTTGATCAGTGGGATAGTTCCTGAGAAATAAAACAACCGTGTCTTGTGTATAAGGAAACACGATAATTATCATGATATATTGATATAGTTATTTATACATTTATGTTTTATGGATATTTATTAATTACGAATTAAATGCACACGAATAATTATTATATTAATAAGTTACTAGCAACCGTCCGCAACTAGCTTCGTAAATGCACATAAGCACGAGTACCTATGATAGATAGATAGAATACTCTTTATAGTACACCAAAAAGATTACAGAGAGATATGGTTATCATGTTTATTGCTTAGTACAATTGGCGGTCTTATTGCTGAAAGCAATTTCTTACAGACAACCATTGGATGGACACAGATTATGTAAGAAGAAGAAATGGGCAATAATTGGTGGTGTATATAATAGTACATAAAAATATGCATAAGTTTCTAAACTAAATTATATAATATTGGTTTTATTAAATATATGTCTATATATGTAGGTACCTACCATACATACATACATATACTAAATATTTTACAATAAATACAAATTTAGAACATGATACTTATTTATATACAAAAACATGGTAAATTAATTTAGGAATTTAGATAGCATTCTTTCACCATCTTCTTAAATGTTGCCAGAGTTTGTGCACGTCTTACAGACACCGGCAGTACATTCCACAGGCGAATGGCCAGAGGGCTTAGACAAGTGTCATGAACGCTAATCGAATAGAATACCGAGGTAAAAAGCTTACGAGTAATGTGCGAACCACATTACTAGTAAGCTTTTTTTTTTAAAAAAAATACAAAATTTGATCACGCTGAGACTCGAATTCAGTATCATGAGTTTTAAACGTGCATAAGCTTACGTATACGTTTTTATAGTAGCTTGGCAGCCTCGGAAGGTTAGTTTCTCCACTGAGTAGACACTCAATGTACGAGTAAGTACTGTCATTAGGTACGACCGTAAGCATAGGATATCCCATAGCTTATTTACCTTCCAGCATCACCAATCGTTTGTCAGCGCAGTTATCAGCTAGTATTTAAAACAAAGTTGTAAAGCTCAATATTGTAATTGTGATTATTTAAAAAAAAGAGTATCTATGGAGTTTCTTGCTGGCTCTTCTATAAGAACCAGTTTTTGGAACCGTGCAACTAGTTTTGACTTTTCAAAAGTAAGTACCTTATTGGTCTAATTGAAATAAATCATTTTGAAATTGATTTTGACTTGGCAATCAACAAAACTTGACTGACTGTAATATAAATGGTACATATTATACGCTAACATTAAATATGATAACTTGCAATCTATCTTGGACGATGTCCAACACTTCTGGCAATAAAGCCTGCACGATTTATGGGCGTTTAAAACTCGGAGACAGTTTTACGTTGCTGAAATCAATTTGGGCGCTTCATTGGTCCAGTCAGCTACTTTTTTGGAAGAAGACTAGATGCTGGACTTCGATATGCTGATAAAGCATATTATCTTGAGGGAGTGTTATATGGAAGTTTATCGTCTCTACTATTATAAAATTGTAAAAAAGCTGTGTCTATATTGAAGATATTAAAAAAAAATCAAGTGGGTTAGGGTATATAAACGTCTCCGAACCCAAAAATGAGATTTTTAACATTCTTGTCTGTTTGTTACGGGTTAGCGCCAAAACGACTGAATAGATTTAAATTTTATTATCACTGTTAGAAAGTGTATGCTTCAACTTAAAAACTGGTGAAATTCTTATCTAAAATTATTGAACGGTTCCTGAGATACAGCTTGACCTCTCTGACGTAAACACAGACTGACACAAAGAAGAGATGTTGAAATGAAACTACTTTTTACGGATTTTATCGCGATATATTGATATTATTTAGTTCCCGACGTTTCGGATCCTTTACAGCATCCATGGTCACGGGCAGACTGATGTGTATAGAATCTATAAAATCTAAATCCAAGCCCAAAACTGCAAGACCAAAGGATACGGTGAGCTAGTTCTGCGTGAATCGGATCGCAAATAATTAACAAAAATGTAAGGTAGCTGTTAGTAATTTTAACATCAAGACGTCCAACACCTCAACTGAACTGTTGCAAAATCCATAACTCTCTGCCTACCCCTACGGGAGGGTAGGCAGAGAGTTATGGATTTCGCAACTTAGAGTGCCATTTGGGTATTTAATAAACAATAATATATATTACTATGGCAAACCACCATAACTCGATGAAATACTCGGCCATGGCTCACATAAAATGTCGACAATTACACTTAAAATTTGATGGGCTACGTAAGAGGATGAATGGTATAATAGTGGGGGTTGTACAGAGCCATGAACATTAATATGCCATCACTCTGCATAATAAAGGGTTGTTAACGGTAGGGGGCGAGAATGAGCTCGGAGACATGCCGACGACGACACGACAAGGGGGCGAATAGTTTCATTCATTCATTTGTCTCTAGATACTCAAGCATTGTTTTAAACTGCTATGAAATTAGAGGATAAATATATAATTTTTATGCCTCTTTGCCTAGTGGTAACTGCTTCATTAACTAGCTAACTGCCTCATTAGCCTAGAGGTCTTGGGTTCGATTCTCAGGTCGAGCTAAGTGTTATTGGGTTTTTCTATGAAATTCCCATTAGCAGCTCGGAGTTTGGAATTTGTGCCTGGTAAATTGCAATAGGCTCGAACTGTGAGTGTACATTAGTACGCCTCTGCCTAAACCTACAATATAGAGCGAGGGAATACAGGCGTGATGGTATGGTCTCTTTGCTTGTCTTCTGTTTGAAGTTGGAATACCATATATACTTCCAGCTTTCTGGATTAATTGCGGATAAGATAATAATATATAGGTATTTATATAACTAGCTACAGCCTGGCTGAAGGGCGGGCGTTTTGGGGGCTGTCTATAATGTAAAAATGACGTTCAAAAAGTACTACCTAGTAGTCTATATTGAATAAATGATTTTGACTTTTGACTTTTGACTTTGCATCTCAAAAAACTTTTTAAGAAAAAAAATTTGAACACAAAAGGTAGTTTATGTCCTTCTCCAAGTTACAATCTATGTCCATGCTAATCTATACTTATACGTCTTTACTTATAAATATTATAAAGAGGAAATATTATGTGTATGTATGTAACGAATAAACTCCAAAAATACTGGGACGATTTCAAAAAATCTTTCACCATTTGAATGCTACCATTAGTCCACATTAACATAGGCTATAGAACATATTGAAAAAGTTAGGGATTTCTCCACCCGTGCAAAGCCGGGGCGGGCCGCTAGTTTTTAATAAATTTGGTTCAGCAGTTTAGGCATGAAAGGTAATTATAGTACCTACGGATTACATTCTATATCAGTTGGTACTTATGAGTTTATATAGCTAAGGTTTTTTAAGTCCGATGTGATGTTGAATTGGTCTACACTTAACAACTACCGTGAAAATACTGATATGCTTAGGGTGGACAAACTGACGGGTATTCAGGATATATTAACCATCCACAGATTTATTATGACACCAAAGTGATGTCTATCAATTGGTATCGAAGGCTTGATCCAAGGCCTAGACAAGTTTCAATAGACACTCCGAGATCTCAAGCTTCCGGATCGATCAAGTCCCAGATCAAGTTATCTTATTAACGTACAGGTAACTGAATGAAAGTGAACTGAAGTAACTTTTGAAGTTGTTTCGATAACTCTTGTAAGTTCCGAGCAAACTACAGGCAACAGGTCTCTCCTTAATTTGTTTCTAGATGATGGGGAGATAAAATATGCTTTGTCGCTGAACTCTATGTACCTATTCACAATCAACCCGTTTTACTGTCCCATTGCCAAGCACGAGTCTTAAAAATGAGAAGGGATATGCTACAGTTCATGCTGGCTGGCTTTGTGCGGTTTGGCAGACATGCATGCCACGTCTTAATATATACTTACAATATTACTAGATTCCGCCCGCGACTTCGTCCGCGTGGAATAGTTACTTAGTCTTAGCGTGATGATATATAGCCTTTAGCCTTCCTCGATAAATGGGCTATCTAACACTGAAAGATTTTTTCAAATCGGACCAGTAGTTCCTGAGATTAGCGCGTTCAAGTAAACAAACAAACAAACTCTTCAGCTTTATAATAAAAAAAATATAGATATAGATAAATGTGAAAGTTTGAGGATGGATGGACGTTTGTTACCCTTTCACGCCAGAACGGCCGAACGGATCTGAATAAAATTTGGCATAGAGACCGATTATAGTCTGAAATAACACATGGGCTACTTTTTATCTACGTCGGACCCAATTCTGAAGTCTACTCAGAAGAAGTCGTCGGGCAGAAGCTAGAAAATTATAATATTTTTACCTGATTTATTAAAGAGCTATAATCGAATAAACATAATTTTGTTTCGTCAGTTGACTCTTTGGTCCATGGTCTACTGCGAGGCGAGCAAGTAATGCTTGCAAAGGAAGCGGCGACTGCGAAGCGGAAACACCCACCTCCATCCCGATCCGAAGTAGACAGACCTCCAGTCAGCCGGAGGCGTCTGCCGCCAGACAATGTACCAGTTTGAGGATGTGAGGCAAGGCCTGATCCTTTGAAGGGGTCTAGCAAAGGCTGGACCACAGCCTGTTATGGCAGTAAGGAAGGCAAGAACGGTTTTTAGTTGGTAGGAGACCCACAAATCCTGCCACTTTCCGAGGAGGCAGACGAGCCGTCTTCGTACTACTAACTAACAACAGATGAAAGTTAACAAACATTGCACACTGCCGACCCGCTTAAAGTATTAGTGTAGTATTATAGTTTGTCCGCCTAAGACGAGATTTTGGGAAATTCCTACGAGAATGGACAAAATGAGATCATCGCGGGTAATCCCGCTGTGAGAGTCAAAATGGCGGGTGTACCATAACAAATTAAATTATACCAACTACCAAACAAATGTACCTATAACGTACTATTTTGTACCTAACTCTAAAAAATCTGTACCTCCTTCAGAACGAAATTATTTCGAAATTAAAGTACACCCGCCATATTGACGTCAAGATGGCGGGTGTTCTTTAATATTTTATTATATAAGCATAACTCATAAAATGTGATTACACCAAAAAATTGTACCTATAAAGTACCTCGAATGAATAGAAAAACATACTTGATCAGTGGGATAGTTCCTGAGAAATAAAACAACCGTGTCTTGTGTATAAGGAAACACGATAATTATCATGATATATTGATATAGTTATTTATACATTTATGTTTTATGGATATTTATTAATTACGAATTAAATGCACACGAATAATTATTATATTAATAAGTTACTAGCAACCGTCCGCAACTAGCTTCGTAAATGCACATAAGCACGAGTACCTATGATAGATAGATAGAATACTCTTTATAGTACACCAAAAAGATTACAGAGAGATATGGTTATCATGTTTATTGCTTAGTACAATTGGCGGTCTTATTGCTGAAAGCAATTTCTTACAGACAACCATTGGATGGACACAGATTATGTAAGAAGAAGAAATGGGCAATAATTGGTGGTGTATATAATAGTACATAAAAATATGCATAAGTTTCTAAACTAAATTATATAATATTGGTTTTATTAAATATATGTCTATATATGTAGGTACCTACCATACATACATACATATACTAAATATTTTACAATAAATACAAATTTAGAACATGATACTTATTTATATACAAAAACATGGTAAATTAATTTAGGAATTTAGATAGCATTCTTTCACCATCTTCTTAAATGTTGCCAGAGTTTGTGCACGTCTTACAGACACCGGCAGTACATTCCACAGGCGAATGGCCAGAGGGCTTAGACAAGTGTCATGAACGCTAATCGAATAGAATAGAATAGAATTCTCAATGTATGGGAATGACACTAGCTTACGACAAGTAATTTGAGCCAACGAATAGAATTAAAAATTGGTAGCCAAATGTCCATTTAGTCTATTCGTTTAAACGAAACGCTAGAGAAGTACAATAATCTCCATAGAAATCCTAGCCAAGTGCCACTTTTGACAAACGAATACGCTTGCTAGCGATCGACACGTAGCGAACGCCAACACCTTGTAGATAACGCTACAAAATGGCGGATCTATGATCAGCTGATGGTGAATTTGTTGTGATTGTGTTTAATTTATGCTTAATAAATAGATTGTAGGACATGGTTTCATATTTTTTTATTAATTTAATATATTATTACATAATTATAACCAACTAACTTAATATTTATTTTCATTTGTAATTATTTATAGTATCAAATGCATAATGTGCATGTTCCAATGGAAGTTCATTAGCTGCACTTCCAGCCTAAAAACAGAGGGTAATTTTAAATACAAATAAACTTTAGGTATGTTCAACAATCATTAATAGGATATTTTATAAAAATTCTGGCGTAGATACCAAAAAGCAGCTAGTAAATAACGAAGGGCTAAAACTAAAATGAAAGCCTTGCTCTTGCTTTATCTGATGATTTATTAACAGCGCCACCAAGATAATTTTCTATTTTCTATTAATTCCTGCCACAGCCCACCAACTTGGATCCGTCCTTGAGGACCTGTATGTCTAAAACATAAACAATTTTAAGTACCTACCCAAGTGTTTTAAGTGGTCTGCCCGCCATATGATTCGGTGATGTAATTTTTTTAGGTACGTAACCTACCTATATTATAATTACGGTAGATATAACTAATGCTTCGAGTACCTAACACAAACAAATTAAATAATAATAATACCTTGCCGTAAAGTCTATTATAGCAGAGAACTGTTCCGGACTTGCTCTTAACCTTGGTTGGGTTTAAAGAACTTTATTTTCTCATAAGAACATAGTTCACTTAAAATGAGATTCGACAAATTAAATTATAAATATATATATCTTAGCTCTAGTCTAGTCTTAGTTCCATAACTAAAACAAAAATAAATAGGTTGTTTACATTAACTTAAAAAATGATGTAGAAGGTAAATTTTTGTAAGTACACACAATTAAAATAATAAAAGATTTCATCCAAACTAGGTATTAAATAATAGTATTTCATTGTACTTACCAAATACTTTAAAATTTCTTTTTCTTAGTTTCACAAGGAAACTAAAGGTGGTTTAACTTATGTAAGACCAATTCTTATAATTAATGATCTTTTAATATTGTAATATAGTCGTATCAGAGAAAACAAGATAAACAAACTATTTCTTACTTTCAAAATAATTTGAATTTTAGCGCACTTTTGACACTATCAAAACGAAATCATAGACTACGTCAAACTTTTAGCGTATGATGGAATAGACTGAGCGTTCGGCAAGTCCTTGTACACTTGGCTACCAAATTGTTAGCGTTAACGTTACGGCGTTAGCGTTTTTCGACATAGAATAGATACGGAGCGTTTGGCACTTGTCTAAGCCCTCTGTAAAAGACGTATCGTAAAATTTTGTGGAGTGCATGGGCATCTTTAGCTTTAAATTCTCCGATGACCGTAAGGATCGCGAATGTGTACAGTCCCAGACGAACTCAAAACGTTCTTAAAGGTAAGAAGAAAGAAGTAAAGAGAATTCAGTAAAGTAATGAGAGTAAATGAGCATTCCGTCGAAGGCGTATTGGAAGCCACTTGAGTTTAGCGCGAAATTCTGACACATGATCATATTTGCGTAAGCCAAATATAAATCTGATACAAAAATTTTGAACGCGCTCAAACTTATCGAGTTGGTCCTATGTGAGATCTAGATAGCTGACATCGGCATAGCCAAGGATAGGCAGGAGAAGAGATTGTGCAAGCGCAATCTTAGTGGCAGTTGGAAGGAAGTTACGTAGTCGTCTCGAGGATCCCGCTGACGCAAACAAGCGGCGACTGGTTTCTTGGTTTTGTCAATTTATATACCCAAGTTCTCGACCTTATCACTAAATGGTAATGTAATGCCTTCAAATAGAACTTGCGGCTTTGATGGGTTAACTGTCAGTCCGTGATATTTGCTCCACTTCGATATTTCTGCAAGATCTTTATTAATATTATTGATAGCCATTGACAACTCTTCCAGCGGAGCTTGTGCATAGATCTGAAGGTCATCTGCATAAAGGTGGTAGGAGGAAAGAAGTTGATTAGAAATTGCGTTAATGAATATTGCGAAGAGTAATGGGGATAACACGCCACCCTGAGGTACAGCAGCTGCTGTATCGCACCACGAAGAGAATTTATCTTCAATACGATTACGTTGCCGGTGACCAGTCAGATAACTATGAAACCAATCAATTACCGTTGGAGATATGTTAAGAGAGCTGAGTATGGCAAGCAAAATGTCAAAGTCAACAGTATTGAAAGCGTTACTGAAATCAAACAGCGCTAGTACCATTAGCTTTCCATTTTCCATGTAGGCTTGACATCCGGCTAGGGCCGGATGGCATCCGTAATGTTAACCAGGGCTGTGACAGTACTATGACCAGGACGAAAACTGGATTGGTAGGGATTTAGAAGTCTATTCTTACAAAAGAATGAACTTAGTTGATTGTGAATAAGACGTTCCAGGACTTTGGATAGAAAGGGTAGAATAGAAATAGGACGATATTCAGAAAAGGATGCAGGATTGGATTTTTTAGGTAAAGGAGTAATCTGGGCGTCTTTCCAAGCATTTGGAAAAACACCACTGGATAAAGAATTATTTAGGATGTGGCATATGACTGGAAGGATTTTGTCAAGGATAGGAAGAATGATAGATGTATGTTGCGGGTAGTTGATAAACAATTTGCAATTTGCACTCTGTTTCCTGATTCATCATACGAGCTTCATAGTTTACAATACGCAGATAACTTTATTTTCATTAATATAATTTTCGTTGCAATCATATAGAATTAATCACTATGAAACGCGGAAAAAAAATGTTGTTGAATTAAACGAACAGAAAAAAGTGTTATGTAAGTGAAAATGTTGTTTGTATTAAACAACATTTCCCATCGATTCATGATTTTCAAAAAGGTCTAGTGAACTTCAACGACAAATATCGCTTATAGCACTTTATTTATCGATTAAAAGCAATTTTGAATACTTTTTTCCCGTGGAGGATGAAAACAGTCAAGATAAAAATTATGTAGGGTCAGAGAATAAAACGGAAGACGAAGATTTGTTAATTACGAAAGATGTTGATGCAGAAAAAGAGATTGAAGAAGAAAATAACGAAGAATTTTTTTACGTCATGGATAAAACTACATTAACTGAAGAAATCAAGGTAAAAATTAAGATTTACCATCTTAATTTTTACCTTGATTTAAATATCAATGGAGGAGAATTTGGCCAATCTCAAAATGCTCTGTTCGTATGAGAGTCAATAATCCAGTTAAACAAAAAAAGTGCATGTTTGTCGGTGCATGTAAAGAATGCAATGCTAATAAAAATAGTGATTACATATCCTACAGAAAATATTGCTTCTTGTAACAGTTTCTTCAGTACATGTAGTTTTATCCACGACGTAAAAAATTTCTTCGTTATTTTCTTCTTCAATCTCTTTTTCTGCATCAACATCTTTCGTAATTATTATATCTTCGTCTTTCGTTTTATTCTCTGAACCTACATAATTTTTATCTTCATCACTCTTTTCATCCTCCACGGGAAAAAAATATTCAAAATTTCTTTTAATCGATAAATAAAGTGATATTTGTCGTTGAAGTTCACTATTTGTTACATTTTTGAAAATATTTCACTACACGGTGAAGGTAATTCATGAAACGATGGGAAATGTTGTTTAATACAAACAACATTTTCACTTACAAAACACTTTTTTCTGTTCGTTTAATTCAACAACATTTTTTTTCCGCGTTTCATAGTGATTAATTCTATATGATTGCAACGAAAATTATATTAATGAAAATAAAGTTATCTGCGTATTGTAAACTATGAAGCTCGTATGATGAATCAGGAAACAGAGTGCAAATTGCAAATTGTTTATCAACTACCCGCAACATACTTTATCATGAATGTGCTTATGTGCATTTACGAAGCTAGTTGCGGACGGTTGCTAGTAACTTATTAATATAATAATTATTCGTGTGCATTTAATTCGTAATTAATAAATATCCATAAAACATAAATGTATAAATAACTATATCAATATATCATGATAATTATCGTGTTTCCTTATACACAAGACACGGTTGTTTTATTTCTCAGGAACTATCCCACTGATCAAGTATGTTTTTCTATTCATTCGAGGTACTTTATAGGTACAATTTTTTGGTGTAATCACATTTTATGAGTTATGCTTATATAATAAAATATTAAAGAACACCCGCCATCTTGACGTCAATATGGCGGGTGTACTTTAATTTCGAAATAATTTCGTTCTGAAGGAGGTACAGATTTTTTAGAGTTAGGTACAAAATAGTACGTTATAGGTACATTTGTTTGGTAGTTGGTATAATTTAATTTGTTATGGTACACCCGCCATTTTGACTCTCACATCCCGCTGGTATAAAAATTGCCAGTAAAATAAATGTCGTTCTGACAAAAAATAAACAGAACGGATATTACTTTTTTTTTTTCATAGCAAAACTCCTCGGAGTCACGATTTGTCGCCGGCCAGTTCGCTAACTCCTACACAATAATTTTGACTTGTTGCTTTCAAATTATATCTACAGAACCTAAACCATAAATTAATGTTACAGAAGGACTACTATTACTTTTCATTAACACCTAACATACTATTACGCTTGTATTCCCCGAAGGGTTAGGTAGAGGCGTACTGATGTACACCACAGTTCGCCAGTTTGTATAGGTCCCATGTAATAGGCGGCGAGTCAATCGTTATTAACCTGGCACATATCCCAAACTCCGAGTTGCTACTGAGGATTTCTTAGAAAAAACCCAATAACACTTTGCTCGACGTGGGCATCGAACCCAGGATCTCTAGTAGCGTAGCAGTCACACTCAGAACCACTAGTCCATATGAGTGAGTATTATTTCAAAGCTTGCAACGAATAGGATTTCTGTCCATTAATGTGTAATGTCTACAAACATTTGTAAGTTGTCCCAAAAAAAATATCATGGCACTTTTTGTTTCTATAATAAGGCGTGAATGAATGTTTATAAGAATAGAATGGAGAAAATTGAGCTTTCCTTTATGAATATTATAGTAGACGAGACAAGATTATAAGAAAACTTTATACTATGAATTTTTGAAGGTTGTGAAAATAAAATCAAGTACCTAAGTGTAGCTGGACCTGCGTCATGAAATCTAGAAATGCATAAGTAAATAGACTCACACCTTCGGAGGTAATGCATTAAAATAAAGTTTAAGTAATTTCATATTTTAGAGCCCGTAGAAATTCAATTTCAATTTTGTAATATTCATCGAAATGTGCCCATTTAAGCTCAACTGGTCCCAATGTTTTCTTTTTTAATTATTTTACCCGAACAATCTATTTCCGTTCAAAACTAACGGCAAGTTAAAGGAATAGCTTTTCGCAGGAATTGATATTGATATTGTACCCCTAAACCGCCAATGCCTTAATCACTGCATCAATTGGAAATTCATCTCCACATCTATACATACAAATATACACACATATATCTATACTTCTATACTAATATATAAAGCTGAAGAGTTTGTTGGCTTGAACTCGCTAATCTCAGGAACCAATGGTCCGATTTGAAAAAATCTTTTAGTATTAGATAGGCCATTTATTGAGGAAGGCTATATATATCATCATGCTACGCGGACGAAGTTGCGGGCAGAAGCTAGTAATAAATAAAATTGGAGTGTATCTGTCTGTAAAATAACCGCTTTTTACTAAGTATACACGGTACTTACATAAACCAAAACAACATTTATTAAAATTTTTGTCTGTCTGTCTGTTTGTTCCGGCTAATCTCTGAAATGGCTGGACCAATTTTGACGGGACTTTCACTGGTACATAGCTGATGTAACAAGGTGTAGGCGACTATTTTTTTTAAATACCACGCGGACAAAGTCGGCGGTGACAGCTAGTAATTTTTTTTCACTCGACCCTACTCTCTTTTCTAGTCTGCGTCTCAGACGTCACCAGAATATCCTGCCCTTTCTAATCCACCCCATAAAATAATAGCGTGAGGATAACTCTAGTGAATTGCAACGCAATGAGCTGCTTCCGCCATTCTGTGTCGTGTTAGGAGGCGATTACTCAATACATATCCCTTTATTTATCGTACAGGAAAACGTGAGCGAGTGTACGAGTATGTGTATCTCTACTACGGCTGATATAATCGAGTTGTATCGTTTGAGATTTAAGTACCCTTGAGATATAATTTGATGTATGTCGTGTGTAAATTAACTTTTTAAGGAAAGAAAATCGATTTAAAGTATTTTGCGTGTATATCATTCAACACCAGTATTTTGTGGCATAATTATCCTTTTCAAGTAGGTACATACTTTGTGGTGTATCTTCTTCAAGTATTTTGCGGTGTATATTATTCAAGTATTTTGTGGTGTATCTTCTTCAAGTATTTTTCGGTGTATCTTCTTTTTTATCAACCTTCTTTTGCAACTGATATATGATATTCCTTCTCTTCCTTTCAGTATTTTGTGGTGTATCCGTTTCAAGTATTTCGTGGTGTTTTTTCTTCAAGTATTTTGCGATGTCTCTTTTTCAAGTATTTTGTGGTGTACCTTCTTCAAGTAATTTGTGGTGTGACTTATTCAAATATTTAGTGGTGTATCTTCTTCAATTATTTTGCGGTTTATCTTCTTTATTATCAACCTTCTTTTGCATCTGACGTAGGATATTCCTTCTCTTCCGTTCATTTGTTATATTTGTTCTAATAACTTCCATTAGTAACATCGTATTTGTCTTAACACTAACATTCGTCGCTGATGGATAGCCTAGTGATTCGTAACACAGGGTTTCCTAAGGTTCACGATCGAGTAAGCTATTGTGTAACATTCACACAATAAACAGTTTAACTGTGCACCCCTATTTTTTAAGTTAGTTATAAAATATAACTGGGCACATATCCCAAACACCGAGCTGTTACTGAGAATTTCATAGAAAACCCTCAATAATACTTTGCTCAACCTGGTAATCGGACCACTAGACTATTAAAGCAGTACCTATTACGAAAACCTCAGAACTATAAACACACGTTTCGAAGGCTTCCGGTCATGTTCCGAAAATCAGCACAATTCGGAAATAGCAATTGTTGTTGCCACACCCTCGTTTAGTCACCATTAATACGAGCCCTTTCACAAGATACAGTTATAAACTACTAGTCTCGTAAGACAAATCATGCGAGAAGTCAATGTACATATTATAGGTGGTGGTAATTACGGGAAACGGTGGCTGTGGCAAGTGTTGCAATGTGCTAACAATCTTTAATTGCTGGAGTGTCGCAAGCTGGTGACTGACAGTCATATTATATGACATTCGTGAGTGTGAGAATTTTAGTAGACACACTGTACATAATACTGGTTACTTTGTCCCATTGAGAAAAACTTTAAAACAATCGTAATCAATCAAAATGTTACTAGACCGTTGTATTTTTTTACATTTGTTGTAAAATCCCATATAAATATTTGTGTAGGTGCCAAGATTTCTGATTGAGATAACCGCGATCCTAAGAAGAAGCCAGCCAGAACTTCTTCATTCATGCTAAGTATATAGTTGTTTACTAATTGAATTACAGGTTAATTCAACAATGTTGTCAGAGGATATTATGGAGAGATAGATAATTAAATATTTTTAACATACCATCACGCCTGTATTCCCCCAAGGATTAGGCAGAGGCGTACTAATGTACACCCATAGTTCGCCGGTATGTTTAGGTCCCATGTAATAGGGGGCGAGCCTATTGCCATTAACCGGGCACAAATTCCTAACTCCGAGCTGCTACTGGGAATTTTATAGAAAAACCCAATAACACTTTGCTCTTCACCCAATAAACTTTAATTGAAACTGATAAAAGTAAAAGAAAAGATAAAATCCAAGTTCCTTTGCCAAGTAATAATAAGAGCAGGACTCAACATTAAAATCGCAAAAAAGACACTTCGACAAATGCCTCTCATATTTTATCAGAATTAATACAACAATTTCGTAACTCATAAACAGACACAACCCTTTACAAATAAAACTTGGGAGTAAATTGTGAACAAAAAACGTAATAAAATGTCCGCCTTCTTAATACAGTCGTTTGTTTTGCACAAGTTTTGCGTCACCGCGAAGTTTGGCGGTCGTCAAAATAAAAGAAAATGTCTACTGTTAGGAGGGATGGTTTTATTTTTATGACTCCTCTTTGCAGTTGCTGGATGTTACTGCGTCACTAGCCAGCCTTAAAGGTGCCAGGGAATGACATTAAGGCTGGACAAGCGACCACAATAGACTTTGTTTCCTTAACCTTTTTCAGTTACGACGTCAACTCAAAGCTGCTATGGCTCGGTCTTCAAAAGGCCTGTCCCGATATTGCCCTAAATCGTAACACTCCCCTAATATCTAATAATATAATAATATACTATTACTGTCTGGACTTTAAAAGAGACCATGATTCTCTGAGTTTGTTTCGGTGTTTCTTCTCAGAGGTCGTCAGTTAGAAAATGCCGGTGCCATCTAGACAAAAAAAATTAAAACATTGACTTGTAAACCTACATACATACCATCACGCCTGTATTCCCTGAAGGGTTAGGCAGATGCGTACTAATGTACACCCACAGTTCGCCGGTATGTTTAGGTCCCATGTAATAGGGGGCGAGCCTATTGCCATTAACCGGGCACAAATTCCTAACTCCGAGCTGCTACTGGATACTGAATTTCCTAGAAAAACCCAATAACTCTTTGCTCGACCTGGGAATCCAACCCAGGACCTCTAGCGTAGCAGTCGCGCTCAGGACCACTTGGCTAATGAGGCAGTTTTTTTACTTGTAAAAGTGTTTTAAAAGATCTATTTACAGAAATAAATATCATTTATCACTTTTAGGATATATAAAATGGTCAATATCATCCAGAAACTGCAAGGGGGAGCTATGAAAATAAAACTGTCCCTCCTTACAGTGCTTTCCTAGCGGGAAATATACCAACAATTCAGTTTAATAGCCGTGCTGGCGATCAACGAGGCAGTCTTAACCTCATTAATTATACTTCGGTATTCTTCATTCAAGAGCGTTGGCAAGAGAGCTTAAAAAGGAATTTCATGCTTTGGTTTTCTTTGAAAGAAATGCTGAGGCTTGAACGTTACCCTCGAAAGTTATAGCGAAGAATATCCTACTAATATTATAAATGCGATGGATGGATGTTTGTTACTCTTTCACGCCATAACGGTTGAACGGATCTGGATAAAATTAGGCACAGAGATATGTAAATTAGAGACTGGAATAATACATGGGCTACTTTTTATCTAGATCGGACCCAATTCTGAAGTACGATCCCGTTAATCTAGGTTCCTGCTCTACCATTTCATCCAAAATATTTTACTGGGGGGATTTATGGGATAGGAGGCAAACGAGAAAGCGATCACCGCCATCATTTTAAAAAGGCTTGGGTCTCCAGTATCTTAACTAATTCGGCGAAACACATCGTAAGCGTTGTTTCAAGGCGGTTTTCTGTGAGGCCGTGGTATCACTCCGGTCGAGTCGGCCCATCTGTGCCGAAGCATGGCTCTCCCACGGTTAGATGATTATACGAAACTAGGATTGGAATACCTATATTATTAGAACAGACCTTCTCTCAATGATTTGAAATGTAAGTAAGTACTATCAATGCTACAAGCAAATGTCAGTTGTAACAAGATGATGAACGCTGAAGAAATGCGAGCTCATCTATCGACATTACAAACGTTTTTCAAAGTGCGTTAAGTTAACTCTGATAATACCTAACGCGGATCCCGAAAATCACCGAAATTTCCCGAATCGCAAGCTCGTAAGTCTGCATAAGCCACTGTATGGAAGAAGGCAGAAGAATTACGAAGTTCATAATAAGTTCAAGAATAATTGCGTTGACTTAGAATTTTTGTACAGCTCCAGTTATTATTTTCAGCTTGATATTTTTTCACGGTCATGGAAAAAAGGTCTTGACAACTTAGTGAGATATTTTCTCGCTTCTTCCGAGATGCCTATCTGAATACCAGCAATTTCTATAGTGTATAAAATCCATGTCGTGTCTAAAATCCGGATCTTGCCTCATTAAGATGATGGCTTAGACTAGTGTCGATTGAAATACAGTTCCACAAGAAGTTGTACTACTGCATTTATTTCGTTATGCTCGTGTAAAGCTTCCCAAAATTTACCGATGCACACGAAACCCGTAGATAAAGTTTAGGGTAATATATTAAATTCGCTGCAGTGTTGCTGCGATAAATAAAGCGATTTAAAAGTGAACGTATTTAAAACTAAAAGTAGGTAATTTATTGAGGTGCATAATTTGTTCGCTCAATTTTCATGCACGATTCAGCAAAATTTTAAAGTAGAAGTCATAACTCCTCACTACAGTACTCACTTTATGAATGAAGCAATGGAAGTGTTGCTTATAGCACGCACAGTTCTGTAGATTCCGTCTACCTTTGAACTATGGGTAAAGGTGGGGAATATTTAGTTTTGAACCTCATTTTGGCTGAAGGCTGATGTTTTACGTATTGAATCAATAGAATCACTCTATAATATAAGATTTTGTTGAAGTTGAGATGGTTTGGTCATGTTGAAAGAATGAATGAAAGGAGACTGACTAAACAGATATGCGAGAGTCAAGTGAATGGGAATGTAGGAAGGGGAAGGCCGAACGTTCCGAAATCAGATTGAGGACGTTTTGGAAAATGGCTCGGTCAAGAGTACCCTAAACCGACGTTCATGTATGAAAAGATTGATGAGTGTGGATGAAGCTAAAGAGGTATGTCAGAATCGTAGCAAGTGGAAGTCTGTGGTCTCTGCCTACCCCTACGGGAAAGAGGCGTGACTTTATGTATGTATGTATGTATGTATATAAGTGTATAATTACTTTTCACACCTTGTTTATGATATATTACTAGTATAAGATAATACAATAGATAAGCGATGCCGATAGAATTTGTCATGTATAAAAATTCCCATAGATATCTAACTTGGTCTTGAAACGAGTATCTCTGAAGCAGACACCCCTCCTACTCTACCGAATAGCCTTCCTAAATATAGCGTAAAAATGTCGTGGTGCATACGACCCGGACGGAAGGCAATAAAGTCACCGGGCTATCGTGACCGTCATAGCCGATAATGCGGCGGATTACCGGGCTATGGGCCGTGGGGCTATTTCCCTCTCGGCTTCCAAGGGTTTAGTGAGGTTTAAGTAAGTGGAGGTGTGAGTTTAAGTCACGTCCGTACTTTGAATTAGGTGCCTTTTTGTTTTCGGTTAAGAAAGTAGTAAAAGAAAGCGGAAAATTAATTGTCATGTTGGTAATTTATTATACCTACATATTATGTTTGTATAGGTCAGGGGTCGGCAACCTGCGGCTCTTTAGATGTGAAGCTGCGGTTTTTTTATTAATTACTAGCTTCTGCCCGCGACTTCGTCCGCGTGGAATAGTTACTAATAGCCTATTTATAGCCTTCCTCAATAAATGGGCTATCTAACACTGAAAGAATTTTTCAAATCGGACCAGTAGTTCCTGAGATTAGCTCGTTCAAGCAAACAAACAAACAAACAAACTCTTCAGCTTTATATATAGTATAGATATAGATTATTTAGTATAGAAAAAAAAAACATTGAAAGTCGTTCTGGGTCGATTAACGAGAATTAGGCATAAAAAATTTACTCATGCAAGTACTATTTATTGTTGGCAAGAATTTTTTTGTGGCCTTTTAAAAACTTTGAAATTTGATAAATTGTAATTTTTTACACGTCCGACTCAAAAGGTTGCTGACCCCTGGTATAGGTAAAAAGGAAATGTTGTTTAGGAGTGAAAGAGATTATCAATAACGTTAATCCCCACATGAAAGTACACAATCTATATTATTGCGTAAGTTTTTTATCTAGCTGCTCTTTATTCTGACTTTGACTTCATTAAGGTCATAAAAATTAGCTCTCAATTCAGTTTTAGCGTTTTAATGTTTTAGAATAAACCTTTTTGCTGGGGAGTTTGTTGCGCCGCGGCCGCTTCTTCTTCCCAGCGAAAACACTAGGAAGCCGTGAAGGGTGGGCGTTTTGGGGGCTGTCTATAATGTAAAAATGACGTTCAAAAAGTACTACCTAGTAGTCTATATTGAATAAATGATTTTGACTTTGACTTTGACTTTGACTTTGACCATCCACATTTGTATAATGGCGGCCCACACGTTACGAACAAACCATGTATCAACGAAAATTATATTACCACTATTTAACTTTAATAATCGAGCGGTCATAAAACACCGTTAATTCATTAAAGTGAAATTAAAAATATAAATCACGGACACTCCGTACTTCGCACCCGTAAAATTATAGTCTGGCAACACAATACTTCATTGTTACCGCGCTAAGCGTCTTAATTCCGCTATTAAAATTAATTTTGCAGAGCGGCAATACTTATGAACTTGGGTCGTAAAAACAAAGGGTAAGTTACTTGTATTGATAATTATTGTGTTTAAGCTGTGCTTGCTACGGTCTGATATTGGATGGGTGGCATTTTTGTACACATGGTAAACATGTCCAGTATAAGCTGACCTTATGGTGTATAGGATTCCATACTATGATATTGCAGCTTACAATGAAAAAGCTGTTACCTACCCGCTTTATGGATAGCAAAGGAAATTTTGCGATCAAAGGTAGCATTTGTCCTTCTACAAGGTTCTTTCTATCTCTATACCAGAATTCATCCAAATTTAGTACAGTGGTGTAGGCGTTAAGACGTGACAAACAAACATGCATTTTATAAGTATGGTTATTTAGCCGGAACCTAAATTGAAACCTAGGTCCTTCGTACGTGTAAGGATGACACGGCTCTCGGAAGGGTTAAAATTGGACGTCCGCGGTGTGATCGCGGAGCACGCGAGAGCGATTTTCGTGATCCACCACTGTGCGGAAGGTGGTAGTGGTGGTGGTTTTAGTCGGTATGCCGGCCACCTGGCCGGAAAGCCCGACATAACCGTCCTGCAACCCCGAAGCAGGGCGGCATGCATAAGGCGCATTTCCCCACCCGAAAAAAAAATGTCCTTCGTACGTGTTGGTACTAATATTGTAAACGTGAAAGTTTGTGAGGATGTAACTAATTCTTTTACACAGAATGGCTGAACGGATCGGATCTGAATAAAATTGGGCACTGAGATAGATTATAGTTTGGAATACACATTGGTTACTTTTTATCTAGGTCGGACCCATTCTGAACTTCCACGTGCACGCAGACGAAGTCGCAGTCAGAAGCTAGTAATAAAATCAGTTTTAAAAAGAAGTGAAAAGGAGAATTTTCACTTGTCGTTTGGAAAAAGAGTGTGACTGAGTTCTACATCCCCATAGGTCCACTGAGTACGTTGAGTAGATGGACGCTCAGACAGACATCCAGATAATATCACTTATATAAAAAGAGAAGACTATGTTTTACAGCTTTGAAAAAATACGGGGGGATTATCCCGAACGAAACGTCCGTATGAGCGTGTAAATTGCAGTAGCGTTTTTAACAGCAACCGCAGTCTAAAACTTATGGCTAAATTTTAAGTCACGAACCAATCAATCATTGAATAACAATATTAGTATCATGTATCGTCATCCCGCAGTGGCAAAGATTAATTTAAACTAATAGACAACTAATGTTAATTTAAAGTAAATTCATGAATTAGAAAATTTTATAATCATCAAATGGCTGGTTAGATTTTCTTAAATTATAGCTAAGAACACTCTTGATCAAGTTGTCTTTCGAACTAAAAAAAACGGAATCAAAATAGGTCCATTCGTTTCGGAGCTAAGATGCAACAGACCTCCTGAAACTTATAACACCCGTCTTTTTTGCGTTGGCGTAAAGAAATAATATTTCAACGGGCGTGTGTAATTTGCAACCTAACTTAGGGCCATCGTTGATCCTCTTCATTCTGAAGAGATACCTGTGTTTAGCACTGGGATACAAAATGTATTGACTCCGTTATGTAGCTACTACTAAGCCAAAATTAGATCTTGCTTTTGCGTCGTCCTCTAGGTAGGCCTCTTCAAGTGAATTTCACAAGCTCTTCTCATTGAGTCGTTACCCGCCGCTTTCCACAATTATTTATCGTGTCTGTTCCAATAAAAAACGATCCGTATGTTTTAACAGATTTAAGTAGCGGAGTGAGCGGTCCATTTGCACAGATAACTTCTCTTCGATAATGTTTTTAGAATAATCTAAGTTTGAGTACCTCTTCCTCCTAAAAGCGACGGTAACACCGGATGTGCTTAGATTTTTAATACACTTCTCGAATCGGAATATTTTGCTCTATAAATGGATTAGGTTTTCAATATTTTCCGTGCCAAAATTTATGCTTACGGAATAAGTTATAAAATATTTTATTTTAATAAAAATATATTATCATCGTATTTATACGTGTTTAAAAGCTTCCATTTTAAAATAGAAATATAGCATATTAAAAAACAACAATTGTGTGTATTACATAAATATTGTTGAATATTTTGTAATTTTGTGGGTCAAATACTGAACAATTTGAGAAATATCATACGAAAAATTTAACTAACGAAGCGTAAATTGAACGACTTTAATTTAAAAAGAATTCATTTTCCAACAATAATTCACGATGATAACACAATATTTACTGTCATCATTAACCATTCTCAAAAAGCTTAGTCTCGTAGAAACTGTTTCATTGCCTCTGCAGCGACCATTTAGAAACAATTACAAGAAAATAATCGTCAGTGTAATGCGAACTTCATTACGCAGTCGTTGGCGCGGGCATCGCATTCAAACGATATTAAGACGTCGTGCCCGTTCCAGATGGGTCAATCGACATTGACTGGATGTTGCCAGATTCTTACAAATTTTCCCATTAATCTTACTTTTTGTTACTTTTAATTTATAAGGAGACAAACATGCATAAAGCCTATCCCATGGTTAGCGGCAACCAACCATTATAGCGAGTGATGGTGCCTTTCACTATCTTAAGACTTTAGTAGTTAAGCATAGATATATATAAATCCTGATAGATAAACAAATCCAAGTAAAATACAAATAGTTTGTTGCCAGAAAAGTAACAAACACGAGTTATGGTGAGCCTCAAACTAAGCATAGCTTGTATCTTGGGGCTCAGGAAACGGACAAACAGAACCTCTAATTGAGCCATCATCCAGGAAGTGTTAGGAAGCTTTGAGAGTTGAACACACATATGCCGATCTAAAATCTATAGCCCAATCTGATTCAACATGCTATTGTTCTCTGTCCCGTGCTAGTCTTATATTTTTATGTCGGTACTGACAAATTATACGAGCGTTCTATCATTCTGCTTTTTTTTATATCTTATTAAAATTAACCTCAACTTAGGGAGTAACTCCTACTCTGGCAACACTGGTCTCGGTATGCGCTCGTTTGCTAGAAGCGGTATGCGTAGAGCGAATTCCTAGCGTGAACTAACTTTACGAACGGAGCTTTGACTTTGACAGTATTATTTACTTATCAACATTTTACAGTCTCTTGTAAAGTTCTATTGAAGACAATTTCTCAGTTGCAGCCCGGAGTTCAGGATTCGTAACCGTGTAATACCAATAGGCGCACTTCTAGTAGGTGGTACTAACATTTTTCAAATTGCGAAGGCGCGTATATTTCGTAGTGTGCATTGAAGACGACGAGAGAATAAACGTTAAAAATAACTGTCACTCAAAGTGACATTGTCAGTTTGACGTTTGAATCTGCATAATGTTACTAACATTTTAGTATCGTAGTTTGTGCTATTTTGTCCATGAAGTTCCTATTGTACAAAAATATGTTATATCCGCAACCACACTGTATAGTGCGAGCCTATTTGAGTTAGGTACGGCATGTGGGTGTGGGCTGTGCGAGATAGTTTCAAACGTTATTGACACGCTCCCAACGACACAGGCCAGACATGTGGGAAGTCCCGAAAAAACATACATTTGTTGTCAACTACGAAAGTCATTATAAGTTGACAGTAGTGGTTTATTGAGCATCTTCTTCGGTTCGAATCTGAGGTTACGCAATGTGTTGTTAGGTATTTCTATGAAAATCTCAGCAGCAGTTCGGAGATTGGGATTTGTGCCCGGTTAATGGCAATAAGCTCACTTCTATAACATGGGACCTAAACATACCGGTTGTACAATAGTACATCTCTGCCTAACCCTTCGGGGAATATGGGCGTGATGATATGTAATATTTTCTGTTATGTAGTAGTTTAAAGCAGGAGTTAGAAACTGTAAGACCAGGCTTAAAAAGGTAAATTAGTTATTTAAATAGACTTAAAACCTTCAAAGTAACTTATAACAATTACGAAACAAAGACTAAAAGTCTTGGAAACAATAGATAAGAATTGTCTTCAACATTGAAAATTATAAATAACAATAAAAACACAAAATGGCGGACGTGACGTTTAACAAATAATTGTCCTAGCATTAGCGTCTAATATCTAAAGCCTAGGCATAGCATAAATACTTTAGGGAGGTGAATGAGTTAATTCAGAGCGACCACAATAACCACAAAAAGAAAAGTATTTTCTTTCTCCTTTTCGAAAAATCTTTTACATGAAGATTTTTGATATTTTCTGTGATTGAATTTACATACATACATACACTCACGCCCTTCTCCCACAGGGGTAGGCAGAAACTATAGACTGCCACTTGCTACGATTCTTGCATGCCTCTTTTGCTTCTGCGACATTCATACATCTTCTCATACATACGCGCCGGTTGCGAGTACTACGCACCTGACCTTTTTGAAGGACTTCGCCAATAAGATCGGTGTAGGTCCTTCTAGGTCGACCTCTTCTGACGTTGCCGCTGATATGCTCCTTATAAATTCCTTTCGTTAATCGTCTTTCATTCATTCTCAACATGTCCAAACCATCTCAGCATATTCCTTTCAATACGTGTCACTACATCATCTTTCAGTCCGCAACGTTGTCTTATCACACTATTTCTCAATCTATCATTCCGAGTTAACTTTGATTGAATTTAACAATAAAATTATGTAAAACCACATTTATTGTAATCGCTCTACCCACGAAAGTTCATACAAATATCAGGCGGTATACAGCTCGGCAGTGTTTGCTGGGTCATTCTTTGAAAACGAGTGTTTTTGACTAATTCGTATGGCTTTAATTAATTTTTACTTTTAGATCCAAATTATAGTACTAGTTTTTGTAAGTCATTAAATGTAATAACATATATCAAACGCATTTATTTTGTCCCAGTTGTTAATTATTTTGAGCACACAGATGAATCATGCAGCCAGGTAAATTATGACAATGGCAGAAGAATGAGATTGTATAGAAATATTAATTAGAATTATACAGATAAATAAAATTTTAATGATTTTCATCTTTAATTAACTTTATTAATAAATCAATAACAACTTTTTAATCACATTATGAATTGTCAAACCATTTTTTATATTCTATAACAAACTGTATTATTCTTGCATACTGAACATGTTCGTTGTAAACAATCCACATTATAGACGTTAAAACATAGCAAAGACAGAAGATCTTGGGAAGTCTTAACTTATAGTATCTTCCTCTGGTGCAATCCCTGAACGTATTAGTGTGCAATCTTAACAAATAAGTGTCTCGTGATCGAGAATCAGGTAACAGTGCAGTATCCAAATAAGTCTTAACTTGGAAAATGCTAAATAGCTGGTGTTAATAATGTTAATATGGTTATGGAAGGTAATATGATTTTTAATACTTTCTCCATGTCTTTCTCTGTAATTTCTGTTGTCTAGGATTCATTTCGTGTATATGTAGTTTCTTTTCCTCCTTCCTTCCTACGTATGTAGTTTTGTCTATTCTTTTATTGTTTTTATTTCCATAGATCATCATTGTTTTTATTCTTATCTGGTGTTATATCATTGTATTTTATCTTCTTTTCTCTGAGAGCCTTTTTCTTCTTAGCCTTTCTTCTCGTGTTTGCTTTTGATTTTGCCATTACAAGATAGATATCTAAAAACGACTCATTTTTTAAATCTTTTTGATCAATACTTAATATCTTAATACTGAATCTTAAGACTATGTATCTGGCTTATAAGCAGTTGCAGTTTTTATACATATTAATGTGTAGGCTACAGGCTAAAGTATTACAGCTTATAAAACCGTAAAAATCGCTCAATAAAAAAAATCAGTGTTACATACACTACTTTTTTTAGTAATATATAAAATATTACTTTATCGAGTTATACTTTTGCTCAGTAATTATTCATCTGATTTTATGAGCCGCCATACTTTATGGTTAAAATCTAATTCATCTTGCCCATTTAAATTCATCTGGCCTAAAGAGCCAGATAAAACCAGATCAATGATATCCAGATAAATGAGGAATATGGAGATAATCGAATTCTACTTATTTATATAAAAACGCTAAACTAAAGAAGCATAATTAATAGTAGTTAAAATTTGATGCAAACCTATAGTGACGCTACAAATCATGACAATAGCACGCAGTTTTTCATAAATAAAGACAGATGGATTATGCTACTTACCTTACAAATGCCAGATCACAAGTTTTAGTTGTATTTTTTTACCAAAATATGCGCCGGCCACGAGTGCTTCGTTGACAGATCGGCGCTCACTGGGACAACCAATCACGAGTCGGTATAATTCAATGGAATATTTTGAGATAGCGTTGAATCTAAGTTTCGACATATTGAGCCAGATGAATGATTATTTTTACCGCGGACACTTTTATAATTAATGTAATTTTAAGAAACTTATATTATTAGAGATTTTGACTTGAAAATATCAGGAAATATATATTAAAATATCGGTACAACTTGCTAATTTTAGTATGATGCGAAAATTATTTGATGAAATTTGTGTAATTCAACGAAAAATCGTCATTGGGACAGGCAAGGTTAATGAGGTTTTAACGTTTTCTGTAAGTTTAAATAGGGTTTATTTTGAATATTTTCAAATAATTACATTATGCCTCGATATACAATTATCTTTAACATTAAACCTTAAATGGATGTTTAATTTGGAGATTAGTTAGATATGTTCTTCAGTGAAAATAGCGTCAAAACTATGTTTCAAAGAATCACCCTGCTACCGACAGCTGTACCTATCCCAACATCGCTTATATCTCAAAAAGGTGTCATAGTTACACTACTTAGACTTTCATCTTCATCATCAACATTTATACCGTCGCACTGCTGGGCATGGCAAACTGCCTCGTTAGTCCAGTGGTCCCAAGTGCGACTGCTACGCTAGAGGTCCTGGGTTCGATTCCTAGGTCGAGCAAAGTGTTATTGGGTTTTCTATGAAATTCCCAGTAGCAGCTCGGAGTTTGGAATTTGTGCCCGGTTAATGGCAATAGGCTCGCCCCCTATTACATGGGACCTAAACATACCGGCGAACTGTGGGTGTACGTATTAGTACGCCTCTGCCTAACCCTTCGGGGAATACAGGCGTGATGGTATGTTATGCTGGGCATGGGTCTCTCTCAGAGTGAGAGGGATTAAGCTATAGTAAACCACGCTAGCCTTCTGCGTGAGAGCAGACTTCACACGATGTTTCACTTCACCATATAAGCCAGTTAATACAGTAGTTGTTCACAATAATTGATCAAGCCGATATTATCCGAACTTCTAAGTTATAGCACGTAATACATATATTTGAAGAAATATATCGCGGGTACCCCCAAGTTTGGCGGTTTTACGACCTCTACACCCAACCAGAGGGCGCGCTACAAGCATTGAATTATTAATTCTTATATAACCCAAGTTTTTGTGGTACATGAATCTACATCAAATATATTTGTTAGGTAATATTATCGTTTTAGGAAGTCATTTGTAGGTTTTTTTTTAATTACGGAAACTGTGGTCATTAGTAAAGCTTTTTGGGTCAGTAGTTTTTTGATCATCAATATGAATCAATTCTAAATCACAGTACTTTTTTATTATTATATACATACATACATACACTCACGCCATTCTCCCACAGGGGTAGGCAGAAACTATAGACTGCCACTTGCTACGATTCTTGTATGCCTCTTTTGCTTCTGCGACATTCATACATCTTCTCATACATACGCGCCGGTTGCGAGTACTACGCACCTGACCTTTTTGAAGGACTTCGCCAATAAGATCGGTGTAGGTCCTTATTATTTACACATAGTTATTATTATATAGCTATGTGTAAATTTATATACATACATACATACACTCACGCCATTCTCCCACAGGGGTAGGCAGAAACTATAGACTGCCACTTGCTACGATTCTTGTATGCCTCTTTTGCTTCTGCGACATTCATACATCTTCTCATACATACGCGCCGGTTGCGAGTACTACGCACCTGACCTTTTTGAAGGACTTCGCCAATAAGATCGGTGTAGGTCCTTATTATTTACACATAGTTATTATTATATAGCTATGTGTAAATAGCAGTGGATTGTCAAGTCTCGAATATAAGGCCTAAACCTATACATACCGGCGAACTGTGAATGCCCTTTGCCTAACCCTTCGGGGAATACCGGCGTGATGGTATGATATGCATGTTTTTACATCAAATTCTCACAGTAATAGAACAATATTGTAAATAAAAGAAAAACTTTGTTTACTTTAAAAAAGTATTAATTAAGGAGCGGTAGCCTAATGGCTAGGGCGCTGGATTTGCAATCATGTGGTTGCCGGTTCGATACCCACCCATTGCACTACCGACGTAAACCCACTCGTAACACAAGCATTTTAGCTTAGAACGAGGGGTTAACAAGAATACTAGTTATGTGCGATCGACATTGCAAGTAAGCTATTTTTTTTTTAAAAAAATGTGTTTCTTTGCCGGTTCTTCTCCATAACACTTTGAAAACGTGCAACTAAATTTTGACCATTCAAAAGTAATGCAGTAGATATTTCTAATAATGATCTAATTAAACATTCAACTAAGAATAAGTGGTTGAGAATAAAGTATATACTCGTACTATTACTACTTATATACAAATTGGAATATTTGTATGTAAGTACCTACTTGCGTACTTACCCATAGTATTTGTGGTCGCAAGACAAATTGTTGTCGTAAACCAGCCCTGTGAGTAGCGGTTAAGGTATTTATGTGAATTTGTCATGGCGGCCGGTCTCGCCCTAAGCCTCTCAAATTAACGCTTCGACCCTTTTCCCGGTCGGAGCCGCCCGGAATTTGGACACTTTCATTATAATTATTTTTATATTCCTTTTGGCTTAAGAGACATTTTCTTTAATTAATTATTTTGTGTTTTCATATTTGCAATTTGTTTCTTGTACTAACCTGAATATTTTGTAACGATATTTTAATGTAATTAGTCGGTTGTAGATGCACTCATAATATTGTCTGATGAACAATTGTATATAACTGCCTCTTTAGCCAAGTGGTCCTTAGCGCGGCTGCTACTAGCTAGAGGTCCTGTGTTCGATTCTCGAGTCGAGCAAAGTGTTATTGGGTTTTTCTATGAAATTCCCAGTTGCAGCTCGGAGTTTGGAAGTTGTGCCCGGTTAATGGCAATAGGCTCGCCCCCTATTACATGGGACCAAAAAATACCGGCGAACTGTGGGTGTACATTATTACGCCTCTGCCTAAGCCTTCGGGGAATACAGGCGTGACGGTATCATTTTACATGTAAAAACATTAAAATTGAGAAGCGCTGCCTAAACATTTGGGCTCACGATGCTTGCCGAATCGCGAATCGATTCTGAACATCCATTAACACCGATTCGCTTCCATCCTAAACTTTTTTTAAACACCATAATTATGATAAACCATGGTTTTCAAGTGCTACTCTCCATAACTGCTACATGAGACCGGTTAGTATTACGTATGATCGGATCATGTGTTACGTAACTAGTGGATCAACTCTCACCGGCGCGGGCGCATGTGGACTTGTTACTTATAGGGACCGGTGCAGCGGTGTAATTGACAGATGGTCATATTTTTAAACAAGTGGGACACAATGGTGCTAATTCTGTTGTTCAACTGACCAAACTAAACCAAACTAAATTTTTACCAATTTTGGTTTAGTTTAGTCTAAAACGTATTCTGTTGTTACGGCGAACTAAATTAAAAGCCCGACCAAAATCGAATTTGACACGACTTATTTTAGTTGACTTTATTTTATTAATTTATTTAACGGCCCTGGATACATGTCCTTAAAGCCTTATTTTATTTGACTATGATATGATGTTGCCAGTAAACTTAATTTGGTGTTGCCAGTCTTAAGTATTATAATTTACTTTTATGGGGCTTCGGCACGATCAGACGGTCCTATCTAAGAACTTGATAAGAAAGATCGTAATGAACGAATGACAATCTTAAATGAAAAATTTTAATGAAAATAATTTTTGTGAAAATATTATAGCATAAAGTGTGGTGCCATAATATAATCCCACGATGGGAACTAGTATTATTTGATAACTCCAAATACTTAAGGCTGATTGTTTACCTGAGCCCGCCAAATTCAAATTACAATTGGTTTTTCGCAATTTGTAGATCTGAGCTGATTAGCTATACAATTTCACAACTGAGTTGTGAATAATGTATAGCTATAGGCACAATGACTACAGCTATCAATCTAGAATCTACAAATTGCGAAAAACCAATTGTAATTTGAATTTGGCGGGCTCAGGTAAACGATCAGCCTTAACCTTGGCAAATACACAAGCAGTGTGGCGCCATATTAAAAAAAACAGAGTAGGTACCTACATAATAATTTACTTGATTGATAATAATTTAAATTATTATCAATAAAGTAAAATATTATCAACTCCGTTTTTTATGTAAAAAAATGGCGTCTGCAATCAGTGCTACGAAAAAAGTCAATAAAAAAGCAAAGAGAGCTTTTATTAGATCGACTATCCCTAAGTCTTATATTAATCTTGATAGTTTCTGAAAAATAACTTTTCGCGTTTGGGTACTTAAGAATTAATTTATTTGCCTTCAGTATTTTACCTCTCTAATGAATTCGGAAGAGTCACAATTACATTTTCTGCCATTATAATCACGAAAAAATGTTTACTGAGAACAAATTAACTTGATCATTTTACAAATTGTTACAAATGTCCGCCTACGACTATAAAATTTAGTTTAGTAGACACCTATTTCTATGACGACTAAAATTAGTTTGACGTTTCCAATTTAAGTCGTAATTTGACGTAAAACATGTACAACAGAATACCAAAATAACAATTTAGACTAAATTGAGTAACTAAAATAAAATTAGTCCTGTCAAACCAAATTTTAGTTTAGTCGCGTATTATCTGAATAGCAATGACAACTAAACTAAAATTAGTTGGATTTTAGTTTAGTTTAGTTTAGTTTGCCACTACAGAATTAGCACCATTATCTATTAAACTTAATATATAAAGCTGAAGAGTTTGTTTGTTTGTTTACTTGAACGCGCTAATCTCAGGAACTACTGGTCCGATTTGAAAAATTCTTTCAGTGTTAGATAGCCCATTTATTGAGGAAGGCTATAGGCTATAATATCATCACGCTTCGCGGACAAAGTCGCGGGCAGAAGCTAGTAATCTATAACCGTAATACTAGCTTAAAAGGTATGTGTCATAAAAAGTCGCTAGTTTAAGGACGCTATCACAATTTTTTACAAATATCAGTGCTTTTCAGGTACCATTTTAACGAATTAGGAGCACAACTGCGAGGATATCTTGGTTTCAAATTAAAGATAATATATTCATCTCCACAATGATTCCATAAAAAATGTATAACCCTATACAAAATTTTCACACAAATACGATTTCACCATCACACTAATCGCAAAAAAAATCGAAAAATGGGGTCTGAATAGGTACCAGTATAGCTAAATCCACTGCAAATATAAACATAAAAATAATATAAAAACGTTGCTTATATAGTCCTCTATACGAATAGCTAAAAATTTTGTAGCCAAATGAATAAGTTTTTAATTTATGAGAAAAAAATGAAACGCTCCCAAATTTCTCCATACAATTTCTACTCGCCGTTCGTCATACCGCGCTCAAACGCGCTCGTGGAAGGACGGGTGTATTGCATGCTGTCAAAAAAAATAATACGTAAAAAGAGAGTGCCGTGTTGTATACTCTGGTTGGACGAAGTTGATACTTTTTCGGTCCGAAATAGAAGTAAGTACAATTATTGAAATTTGTTTTAGAAATAAATAGGTACATAGTTGTATTTATAATGGATGTAGATTACGGATAAAGATTACGGAGAAAGATGATATTATCAACTACAGGAAAAAAAAATGCGTAAAAAAATATTTTTGAGATATTCGATACCGTATATACTAATAGTCGATTTTGGGATTTTTGGGGGTGGTGATTACGAGTACGCACGGCTACACATTAAGCTATACAAAACCAGTTTACGCTGGCCTCTTATTGCATAGAAAGTCTATAAAGTGCGAGATCAGCTTAGACTGGTTTTGTATAGGTAGACCTGTAGCCGTGTGTACGTCATTCATGTTTTAATTCAAAATGGCGGGGTTATTTTTTTTTATCTATATATTGTTATTGATTGTGGAGGTGATGTTTATATTATATATATATAATAGATATTTTTGATTCAAGATGACAGATGTAATATTTTTGTGATAAATCGAATTTTTTCACTCGATATTGAACTTAATCACCAAATTTACAGCTTTGTATAACCTGATGTGCGTGATGTGTGGCGTTTGTAAATGAAACAGGCGCATGGCTGTAACTTTTGATACCAAGTATGCTTTTTTTGTTGGGCATTGCTAAAATATTGATATTTGTTATTATAGATGCCAGGACTTCGGAAATTTGGACAAAGAGCAAAAAAAAATGCACACGTAGCAATTAAAAAAAGGATTGAGACTTTGTAAGTAATCAGAAATAACAAATCTACTCTGGAGTTTTGTAATGCCATACCTTATATTAGAAAATATAGTAGGTTTTTTTATTTAACAGGGAGTGCAGCTTAGATGTCTCCGTAGGTGATCATGACCAAAATTATATTTCACTTGAAAGTGTTTAGAAGCGGCGGTAGCCTAATGGCTAGGGCATCGGACTGTGGTTGCCGGTTCGAACCCCACCCATTGCACTACCGTCGTGAACCCAATCGTAACACAAGCATTTAGCTTAGCACGAGGGGTTAACAAGAATACTAGTAATGTGTGACCCACATTGCCAGTAAGCTTTTTAAAAGAAAAAAAAGTTATGTCAACGATTGTACCTACGTAATTTTTTTTATTTGATTTTCCTTAGGTACCTACTAATGTTGCCTTTTTATTTTCAGGAGCAGGAATTCGCGATAAAGGAATATAAGCCAAAAGGCAGAAGAATAATCGAGATTGATTATCTTTTTGAGCAGCTCATCCGTATAGGTAGCTACACTTCTCAGAGATCGTCAGATTGAAAATGTCGGCGCCACCTAGTTTAAAAAAAAAGTAAATAATTGACTCGTAAAAGTGTCTTTAAAAGATATATTTACAGAAATAAATATCATTCCATTTTGGTACACTGCTGTATAATTTTTGCAACTTGTATCCTGCCTATATACTATATTATATATTACTATATATTATACTGTTTACTAATTACCTACTTTTTTATCAAAAATCTGATCTTGTGCCCAGTCTCAGTAAATAAAATACATCCATAAGAGAATGATTATTTTTAAATATCAAAACGAAAATCTACTATAAACTCCCAGGCTAATATTTGAATATATATTGATCCAACAATTGTCAGCACATAAGTACTTACATCTTTTCAAAATGGGGATCTTGGGTTTTCCTTGTAGGTAATAGCAAAATGGTCGTTAGATTCTTAAGAATATGGTAATTAGTCCATTTATTTTGGGTACCTACATTATGTACGTAATGAGTATTGATAAACTCCAAAAAATACTGAAAACGTGATTATCACGCAGATGGTACTTGTTAATAAGTACCATCTGCGTGATAATCATGTTTTCCATGGTTACCAAATTCGATTGCAAACTTATTACTAATTTGACTCAATACCAGTAAAATAAAAAAATAATACCTTCATGTATCAAGATTAGTTAAGTTACGTATAAAATCGAGCGGACAGCGGTTTCAATGTGTGCGTGCGCGTAAGGTTGTTGTGTTGCACATCAGATACCTAAATTTGAGCAAGTTCAAAATGTGATAGCGTCCTTAACAATAAGAAGAAAAAAAAGGTATAATGTGAAAAAAAAAAAACTCCAAGCAAGCAGCTTTTGTTAAGTGTAGCGAGTTCAATCTCTTGGAACAAAATAATATTTGTATGACCGAGGTGCCTACAGTTAGTTGAAGTACTAGTTCAAGTCTATGCATATAACTATTTATATTTGTAAACACACACGCGACATAGGAGATAATCCTAGTGTAGGGCAACGTATTTAGGGTTCCGTAGAGTTTATGGAGTTTCTTGCCGGATTTTTCTCCATAGGATCAACCTTTTGGAACCGTGCTACTAGAATCATAACATTTCATAAACGCTTGTAAAAGCTTACTTGAAATAAAAACATTTGAACTTGAACTTGAAAAGATACAACTATTTATGTCATATTTCGACGGTTTTTATAGCATATGAACATCCATCCATTGTTGCAGATTGTGATCTCTTGTTGAGATTGTTCACCAATAAAAACACTAGCACTTGTTATACACCGTTTATTATACCTTTTTATGCACTTGTTACACTGAAAACTATTGGTATTATATTTTTAATACTGTTATAATCCTAGACGGGGTGTGAGCGTGTGATTGACAGAAACAGGAGAGAGGGAGACAGCAACAATGAATGTGAAAGGACAATTTAGTATGAAATACTAAACATCCATCCTTCCATCCTCACAAACTTTCGCATACTATAATATTAGTAGGGTAATGAATGATGATGCATGTAGCAAGTGTGTACGGAATCCTCGGTGCGCAAATCTGACTCGCACTTACCCGGTTTTTATAATGACACTCCTTATAAATTACAGTATACCCAACCACAATACACAAAACGTTACAGCTACTTCTAATTTATCGGGGCCGAAATGAAACATTCCTCGAAACTTCTCGAAACTCGTATTATACAAATTAATAAAAGTTGTTCTTTTAATTAATTTCTTCGGGTCGTTGGTACTTTTTTGGACAACTTCGTGAGAAAAGGTCCGTTTTAGATTTGGCCGAACGGAAAGCAATAAGGATTTGGGAACTTGGGCTTGAACTGTTGATGAAGTAATTATGAGCTGCTACAGCTGAATCACTGTGAGAACTGGAAGGTGGCAATAAAAGATTTTGATAAGTCGATGTCGTACTCAGAAAAACTGAATTGTACCAAAAAAATATAATTCATAACTATTTGGAACCTAAACTGAACCTACTTTTTTTATCCGACTATTCAGAATTTCAAGTGATTTCCGTATAAGGATGCGTTGGTATACTTATTTTTTAATCCGTTCATTTGAAGTTTAACACAGTTTGAGCATGAAGTAGGGAAGGCCTTGATACTCAGGTCAAGTAAATAGATATTAATTGCTTTTTTCTATGAGTATCTTAGTACGTAGGTAACTTTGAGTTTAGACACGCACAAATAATAGCATCATCAGCATTCAAAGAAGAATCCAATAACATTTTCATCTAAAGCAGTGATAGCCGTCGTGACTGTGAAATCTTGGATCTCGAATTCAAATCCAAGGCACGCCATTATCTTTTCGTAATCATGTGCGTATTAATAATTAATTGTCACTCGCTTAAACAGTAAAGCAATCGTGAGGAAACCTGCATGCCTGAGAGATTTTCTCGACGGCGTGTGAAGTCTAACAACCTACGTTAGGTTAACGTAGTCCCCACGTTGACCTAACGTAGGTTGTTAGACATAGCCTGACCTCTCTCATTCTGAGAGGAGACCCGTGCCCAGCAATGAGATTGTAGGCATTGTCTCTCAGGTGTACTCATAATGTTTTTCTTCACCGTTTATCACCGATCGGTCCCAAAGAAGCCCAAGAGGAAGCAAATGATTACGAAAAGCCAGTCAGAGACAGTGCATTGGATTGGTTGTTATGAGTTTGGCACCTACTCTATTCAAAAAGCAAAGTGATACTCGATCGCATAGATGCTCATAAGACAGCTATTAATACCATTGACGTAATTGTGTCCAGCATTTGGACATGATACCAGTAATTGTCACTTATTGCTATCGCCTTTCCAATGCCTTTATCAACGCTAGAAACAGGAACTGTCAACCGAATATTACAACATGCTCTAATTTATCTTGCTTCTGAACAAACAACTTAATAAACTACATTCAATTCAAACAGAATTATTTTGTTCTTTTTAACGGCTCATAGTAAATTTTGCGAAACTTTGATCATATAATAGCGATTGGTATTGTCAGGTGAACTTATCAGATGAACCAATTGCTATTGAGTTACGTTATTACACTGGCGCGACAGTGTAATTTGGTCGCTGTGATGTAACAGGTTAATGTATCTACTTATCGAGTGATTACTTAGCAATCTGTTATTATTGCTAACTAGGGACTAGTTGCAGCTTTAACCATGGCGTAACTATGCATTTTTTTATTGTATCTTTGATTCGCGTTTTTTTTTTATATTTCTATTGGATTATTGTAAGTTATGTAAATACTGGTTTCTGACACTTATGCGAATATTAGACACTAGCTTCTGCCCGCGACTTCGTCCGCGTGGAATAGTTATTTGGTCTTAGCGTGATGATTTATGATATAGCCTATAGCCTTCCTCAATAAATGGGCTATCTAACTCTGAAATAATTTTTACAATTTTTTTAATCGTTCCTGAGATTTGCGCGTTCAAGCAAACAAACAAACAATCTCTTCAGCTTTATATATTAGTATCAGCTTTATAGATAAGTATATAGAAGACATATAGTATAGATTAAAATAGAACATTTTTTTGGGATTTTATCGCGTTGTATTAATTAATTCCCGACGTTTCGGATCCTTTACAACATCCATGGCCACGGGTAGACTGAGGTGTTGGGCGTCTCAATGTAAAAACTACTAATCTAACATTTTTCCCAATATAGTTATATAAATGTTTATTTTTCAGTTAATGTTATACCCGTTTCTATTGCTTGCTATTGCTATGGGCCAATTAAATATTTGAAGTTGAAGGTTTATATCGCAGTTTATATCATGCATGCATAACAGGTTATTAATCTGCTAACTGCCTCATTAGCCAAGTGGTCCTGAGTGCGACTGCTACGCTAGAGGTCCTGGGTTCGATTCCAGGTCGAGCAAAATGTTATTGGGTTTTTCTATGAAATTCCCAGTAGCAGCTCGGAGTTAGGAATTTGTGCCCGGTTAATGGCAATAGGCTCGCCTCCTATTACATGGGACATAAGAAAGGATTTACCGAAATACTACCTCTAAGGGTGTGAAAAACGCGGGTTTTGTTTAAAGAAAGACAGATTAACATAACATACCATCACGCCTGTATTCCCCGAAGGGTTAGGCAGAGGCGTACTAATGTACAACCACAGTTCGCCGGTATGTTTATGTGATGCCTACGTCATACAAAGAAGACACCCTCCAAGTTTCAGGTCTCTACGATCAGCTGTTTAGGCTGTGCGTTGATACATCAGTTAGTCATGCAGCAGGACAAAGCATTTTATATGTATAGAAGATTGCCTTTTGCTTCCGTCTACAGTTGAATATCAATAAAGTAACGTATTATAATCAAAACTCCAATTTTAATTATTAGAATTTAGTAAATCTAGTATAAACAGTCAAATATAATATAAAAACAACAAATCGAAAATTCTATTCATTTTCCCGAGATTTAAGAACATAGATACGTTTGTGTTAATTGTTGATCTTATTACAATAATAAAATACATCTCTCACGATTAAAATTGTTTTAAGTTTATGTGAACAACATTCGACATTAACAAAAAGACCGGAATTATGTTTAGAACATTTTTAATTACCTAAATTGCCTTTATGACCTTCACCGCAATTACCAAAACTAGATTTGATCACAATAAAATCTCAATAATGTCTATTGACACGAATGTCCTTAGTACACATTACATTGATACCACTATCGTGGGATTGAGTGCTAGATTCAGCCCAGTTCACACACGTTACAACATTGTTTCATGTGAGTTAATTACCCAAAACAAATGCTTGTATTACGAGTTGAGATTATGATTTCAGCAACTCAAAATGTTCAAAATATAATTCCGATTTAGTACCATCTCAGATAACATCGCGCTATTATTGTCCGAAGGGTTAGTCAGAGGTGGACTGCTGCTGTAGACCGATATTGCCTGTATGTTTAGAGTTAGGAACAAAACATACAGAAAGGGCTATTACAAACAGAAGGATTATGCTTTTTTTTAAAACGTTGCCCCTACAAATCGTCACACAAACAAACGCCCAGACCCGGAACAACTACCTGTAAATCATACAAATATTTGCTGAAAAACCCAAGAACACTTTAACTCGATCCGCGAATCGAATCCGACAACTCATCAGTCGCTCTAAGACTATAGCGACTGATGAGTCCGATCAAGTCTCAGTATAACATTTCAACGTGAGGAGGTAATGTTATTGTCAAACCTTTAATTATGTTTTTTTTATTAGATTCCTGAATGGTTTGCACTGTGAACTTTACGAGTCACAGCTGATTTGTACAATTAACTAATTAATTTATATAGAACGACTAATCTTATCCGTTTTACACGATTTAATTAGTTACGTGCACACTGCGCGTCATTCGGATCGGTCGGCTTACAAATCGACCGCTAATTACTGGCCTACCACCAGCCTACCACAACTTCTACCTAAAACAATTGTTCGAAAAACATTGTACCTATCGGTCTTCTGACTAAGAAAACAAAGGAAGGTTCGGATGATTGAAACAGTTTGTTGGTTATCTTTAGGTCACATGTAATATTAGGCGAGCCTCTTATCCAAAATCTGGGCTGTTTATTAAAAAATATTGGAAAAGATTATGGTGATTAACATACCATCACGCCTGTATTCCCCGAAGGGTTAGACAGAGGCGTACTAATGTACACCCACAGTTCGCCGGTATGTTTAGGTCCCATGTAATAGGGGGCGAGCCTATTGCCATTAACCGGGCACAAATTCCAAACTCCGAGCTGCTACTGGGAATTTCATAGAAAAACCCAATAACACTGCTCGACCTGGGAATCGAACCCAGGACCTCTAGCGTAGCAGTCGCGTTCAGGACCACTTAGCTAATGAGGCAGTATGGCGATTAAATTACCAACTAAATCAATGGTGAAAGGTGCGCGAGCGCAGGGCAATAACAGCAGGCGCAAAATGATATGATACAAGTATTAATGCAATAGCTCACTGCAAGCCTTAAATAAGAAGGTTAATTGCTTTTCTATTGTTTTATACGCTTTACAATTTTACTTAACAGATAGGTATATTATTTTCATTTTATATATACTCGCCCAACGCGATCGTTTAGCGGTGCTTTGATAACCGCCGGTTGATAAGTCACATAGCCAGAATACTTAGTACGATTAACACATAATAATATATGTAGGTGCCTCTAGAGGTCACCTGAAGATCTCGTTTTGAAAAGCGGCGGTAGCCTAATGGCTAGGGCGTTGGACTTGCGATAATGTGGTTGCCGGTTCGGAACCCACCCATTGCACTACCGACGTGAACCTACTCGTAACACAAGCATTTAGCTTAGCACGACGGGTTAACAAGAATACTAGTAAATTGCGACCCACATTGCTAGTAAGCTTTTTAAAAAAAATACTCAACATTTCGTCAGACGTATTCAAGCCAACAAACAGTTAAAACAAGCAAAGACTGCAAAAATATCTATCCCAAAACAACACAAATGATATTGCCGATAGATATTACAGTTGGTTAATGACATGTCTCAATGCTAATTACGTATCTATGTCAAAATTATGTTAATGTGTCCGTCTGTCAGTATGCTAATGTAGTATGTAATGTTGACGCAAACGCAAGGTGATCATCTAGATACATTGCGATGTGATTTTGTAAACACAATTGCTATTGAAGTGGTGTACTGAAATTGTTGATTGTATTGCATTTTTCTTGCTTTGTTCTTAGTTATTTAGCATAACATACCATCACGCCTGTATTAGGGGGGGGGGGGGGCGAAAGAGGCGTACTAATGTACAGCCACAGTTCGCCGGTATGTTTAGGTCCCATGTAATAGGGGGCGAGCCTATTGCCATTAACCGGGCACAAATTCCTAACTCCGAGCTGCTACTGGGAATTTAGAAAGAAAGAAGAAATAAAAAAACATATCATAAAAAACCCAATAACACTTTGCTCGACCTGGGAATCGAACCCAGGACCTCTAGCGTAGCAGTCGCGCTCAATACCATTTGGCTAATAAGGCAGTTAGTTAGTTATTTATATATAATTCTAATTAATTAGTTAATTAATTAATTTAAGTACCTATTGAAGTCTTTCAATTATTGATCAAAAATGAGATATCTGTAAGTGTAACCTTCTTTAATATTGAACCTACATATTGCAATATTGTAAGTACAACCCTTTCGCTCTGGATGCTGGCTGTGTTACCATCTTTTATGCAAATTGTACAATAGGTAGGTAGTTTAGTAAAGTTTATATTGTGCGAGGGAAATCTTGTACGTTATACGGAGGGAAATAAAAACGTTTTTCTTTCTTTCCTTTTTTTCTTAGGAAAACGTGTTATGTCAATGTTTAAATTTTACCAAATATGTGGCTTTGATATGCATTCTTTTTTTTAACAAAGAAAATACGTTTAAAGATAAATATTATAACTTTTGTTTACAAAAGCATATTGCATTATATTTTTTTATAAACAATTGCCCCCAGTAACATATTTGTGTTAATTTCTAACCGAGCGATCTCTAAATAAAAACATACTAACTTATTCCATTTCGACAGCATACTTACACATACGACTACCATAAGTTGACAAGTCCATAATCCCCCAAAACCTCAAGAACGATGGTGACATAACCTTAACAACGCCCAGAGCCAAGTTCCAAGAAATTTAATATAAAACTTGGCCATACTTGGCGGGCATAAAAAAGCGGCACCTTCCATTTTGTTGAAGCACACATTTTAAAAAGTTTCCTTATGAATAGTTCGCACGATGATACGCTTTTAAAAAGTTTTATTGCCTTATCAGATGTCAGAATGCTAACGTTATAAAAAATAGGTAATATCTTCTCTACTATTATAAAATTGTAAAAAAGCTGTGTCTGTACATTGAAGATATTAAAAAAAAAACAAGTCGGTCAGGATATATATATATATCCTGACCGGTATATGTCGCCGAATCCAAAAATGTAATTTTTAAAATTCTTGTCTGTTTGTTACGGGTTGGGACAAAACCTACTGAATAGATTAAAATGTTGTTATCACTGTTAGAAAGTACTTACATGCTTCAACGGACATACATACATTGAACGGACCTACATACATACCTACATACAATGAGCTTGACCTTTCTGATATACATATACCTACATATACAGACCCATACAAAGAAGAGATCATCAATGTTGGTATTTCCATTTTTACTTCTGATAGCTTCACGTGAGCGAAGCCGTGGGCAGAGGCTAGTAACATATAAATTTGAACTTTGTTTCCGATAAATTCAATGTTTTACTGAATTCTGTTGTGAAGTATTGCATTGTTCATTATCACTAGTATCAATATGAAAAATAAATAATTATTTGATTATTCAAAATACTCAAAATATAAGCAACACCCCGCATTAGCTCTTGGAGTTGACGGAACTGTTGACATCCCTTATACAACACAGCGGTTTGTAATATTATATTTTCTACAATATTATACATTATTTTGTTAATAGTTAGATATTTAGTTTATGTAATTATTGATTTTTTAGTAAATAGTTAATTAATTGGCATAGGTAATGATCCTGTGAAGTTAGAGTGTAATCTAACATATCAACACACCTGTAAACCTCGAAAGGTTAGGCAGAGGCATACTAATACAAGTACACACAGTTCGATATGTTTAGGGTCCATGTAATAGGGAGCGAGCCTATCGCCATTAACCGGGCACCAATTCCGAGCTGCTATTGAGAATTTCATAGTAACCCCAATAACACTGCTCGACTTGGGAATAGAACCCAGGACCTCTAGCGTAGCAATAAAATTTCTGTACACTAGGTTAATGAGGCAGTTGTAACCTTGACATTGCCAAAATATACATACAATTTTAATTAAATACCAATTTAAAATGATGAAAGGAGATTCTATTCTATATTCGAAACTAGCTGACCCGGCGAACTTCGTACCGCTTATCAGGCGATTCTGAAACTAACGTCACTCAATTGTTTTGCCTTCTCGGAGCCCTTCCACTAACACTTTATGGTATGGTATTAAAGTTCAAATTGACTTTTAAGTACCTATTATTACGAATCTTTTGTATGGGAATATAGAAAAGTGTTATTTTTAGACTCTTTCAGGCATTTAAAAAAAAAACCTCTCCATAAGAACTATCCTCGTACTGTAAGGAATATTATAAAAAAAGAACTAGCGAAATCGGTTCAGCTGCTCTCGAGATTTGTGCTTAGCAACACATATGGCGATTCATTTTTATATTATAGATAAGTACTCACATGTGCTGGGGATTGGTCTGGAAGTACTTCTTTTATGGTTTGAGCATACTGGATTCCTGGAGAGGCCCCTGAGGCACCTGCAACATATTTACATAAGAATAGTTTTGACGGGATCAGTAACAACAAATTAAAATTAATTTTCATGATAATATGAAACGATTTGATGATTTTTTTAACCCCACTTAAAATCCCGACTTAACTGCGACCTATTTATATTGATTTCTTCGGAAACCTGATGCATTCATATTTCCAACAATAGTCATCATTCCTCCGTGGTACTTTCAACAATGTTGTCGAACTTAGGTTCGAAGTCATATTCAAAACCATTTAATTAATATAGACTACTAGGTAGTACTTTCTTAAGGTATTTTTTTCATTATAGACAGCCCCTAAAACGCCCGCTCGCCTCCTCCTAGTGTTTTCGCTGGGAAGAAGAAGCGGCGCAATAAAATCCCTAGCAACACATTTAAAAATGAAATGTTTGGGTAGTTATTTAATAATTTATTCATTGCTATATGTCGTTATTGGCTTTCAGTGAGTATTGACTACCTACTGCCCTTTGTTACCCAATTATTTTAAAGGCAGGATAGTGTAGATACAAATTTATAATCCTTGAAAGTTTTTGATGTATGTCCTAAGTTGTAGCCGTGAAGACAGCCTCAACACTACCCGAGGGGATCATAAAAATGAGGAAGAGGTTTTACTTGAAGTTCGACTACGGTATTTACAAAAATCTAACAATTGTACACACACACACACACTTAAAGTAGTTATAAGTCTTACTTAGCATTAAGGAAACAATGGGTCCAGGTGAAAAACAGCGCCAAGTACCTTGACGTACTTGACAATAGCTGAACCTGGATGCCTATTTGGTCGGGCCGGATAACGACATGGACCCACTACTTATATATACCCGCTGTAATTGATATAATGTTTGTTCTCCTTTGCCTTGGCCAAATAAATATATTTCTTTCTTTCTTTCTTGTAGAGTGTCGCTTTGAATTTTTTATGCATTTTTCATGCTAAGATAATAAAGTCATTTTAGCGAAGGAAAAAATCAACTGCAACTTTTTAATAGTTGCCACTGAGGTAAATTCACAATGTGAAGGCAAATTTCAACCTGGCGGGTGGGATACGCGGTGGCTTAGTGGACATAGCGTCTGTTGTATCCAACCAGAAGACGCAGGATCTTCAAATAATTGTAGAGAGTGTAACATAAACGCGATTCCTTTAAGAATGTTAGTAAACGTACCTTGATCTTACGGAATATTAGAAAGAAATAAAAAAACCGAATACTGGATTTTTTCGCGTGATACCTATTATTGAATTCTGACGTTTCAGAATCTAGTTGTGCACATATGTCCAGTGACCAAAGATCGGAATAGCAGGAGTTATAATGTAACGCGATACATTCCGTAAGCAGTAGTTTTTAGTGTAAAAAGTATTTCAACCTTTGATCTAGAAATTAATTGTTAGTGTTGTTTGAGGAGATATTAACATTTTGGAATTTTCAAAAGTTGCATAATATCATGAATATGGACATGGATATCCTTTGCAATTCAGAGATTTAGTCGTTGTTACCTACTGAATAACGCGAAAAAAAATAGGCATCATTATAAGTTTCACAAGATTTAAGAAAAGATTTGCTTGTAAATGCTTTTATAAAGTAATGCTTGGCCTGCATGGAACGATTATGTGACCCAACAAGGTTTTCTATAATGTGAGCGTTTAGATTTGCTTGTCTAACATGCACAAATAACAAGACCCGGAATAATTGTTAAGCCATACTAATATATCTTTCGTGCGGAAATTATTTACGTGCACTACGCGGTAAAATAATTGATTAAATAATCTGTTCTTAAAATAAATCATAGTATTCAATTAATCATTTTCTGTAATATGCATATATCTATAATATGCATGGAATGTCAGTCTTCAGCTCTTACAACTCTTCTATCACTGCGTCATTCAAATTAATAAAGACATAAACATACCTACCATCACGCCTGGATTCCCCGAAGGGTCAGGCAGAGCCGTACTAATGTACACCCACAGTTTGCCGATATGTTTTAGGTCCCATGTAATAGGGGACGAGCCGGTATGTTAGTATAAATTAACCGGGCCCAAATTCCAAACTCCGAGCTGCTACTGAGAATATCATAGAAAAAATCCAATAACACTTAGCTCGACGTCTTAGTCGTCCTTGGTTCGATTCCCAGAATCGAACCAAGGACGACTAGGCTAATAAGGCAGTTAGTCAGTCCAAATTGATAACGAATAATGTTTGTATTTTTTAAAAAAGAACAGTTTATCACAAATTACATTAAATTTCCGAGCCTATTATGCAAATTGAATAGTTTTAATATACTGAATTGCTATTCGATAATATTAGTTTGCAGCTGTTGATAATATATGCGTATGAATTAATGTTATTTTTTTACTTCTTTATGCTAGTAAAACAACTAGTTTATGTCATGTATAGCTGCTAAAATAATAAGTATTTATTATTTATAAAAGGTAATTACAATTTACTTTAATGTTTGAAAACTATGAACCAATTAATTGTCTTTTCATCGATGCCGAGTGTTGAACGTGAACTCTTGTGTACCTAATAATATTTTCCTGGTATTCAGTGACGGTTTGGAGTTTGTGCCTAGTAAATTGAAATAGGCTCACCCTGATAACTCGGGGTTTAATATAATGATACCGGTGCAATGGGGATGTAACTATATTACTACACCTCTGCCTAGCCTCTCGGGGAATACAAGCGTGAATGTATAATTATTGTTTTTGTTGAGCTACAAAGTGCATTTCATCAAATAAGAAATATGCAACTTACCGTATTTTGTCAATAGTCCATCTTTTCGTTCTCCGAAGTTGCCTTCAAACAGTTCTCTTTTGCTGGTCTGGCTGTTATCCGACTGCTTTGTGGTAGAGGTCTTTGTGTCTGGGCTCTTGGTCTTCGGGCTCTTGGCATCTGAGCTCTTGACTACAGACTCTGTAGAAGCAGCTTGGCCCAATGCCACTAACAGTAGGAGCGAGATCTGAGGGATGTAATACACAATTCATGACTGATTGCAGTTGGATGATTTTACCTTTAGGTGCTTATAATTATTTTGTTTCTAACAGGATACAAACATTTCTATTAAAATATAAATTCAAAATTCACTTAATTTATGAATTATATCTGACGATTCTATTCACCCCGGTTGTGTTCCACTCATAAACACAAGCGTCCTCTGAAGGGGGTGATCAGGCCATCCCATTTACGGGTCTATGTCATAGATATAGGCTGATACTTAGATATATGTTAGAATCTATTATTAATATGTTAAAATTTTTAACTTCTTCAAATTCTTCAAATTTTATTGTTTCAGAACTCAAAGGTCTAACATAAAAGGAAATAAACAGCGTGAGCTTCGACTTCAAGATGACATGAGGTACGTAGTAAGCTACTCTATTTTACCCTATAAACACCAATGACAATTATATTCAACACAAATCCATAATTCACTAAACACCACGTGAAAACTAACCGGTAGCTTCATTTTTTCCCACGAGACGTCCGATACGCGTGAGTTGCGCGAGGCGACGCGCGACCACCACAGATCTGCGCATGCGTGCCCCTGTGGGTGGGGTTTATATGCTCTCGCGCATAATCGAGGGATAGTGATTACAGTGAATCATGAAGATGACTGGCCGATATGGAACTATTATGCCAGAACTGTGTTTTGCATTTTTGTAATCGTTATGAGAAAAAATGTTGATTGTGGTATTGCTGATTGCATTACAAAGATACTTTTTGAAGATGAACTCTAATTTATCGTCATTATTTGATTTTAATCGTTTAGGCTATTTTTTATCACTATACTTACTCAGCATTTGGCATAAAATATAAATAAAATAAACACAGTTGCGAAATTATGGAGCGAATTAAGTAATTAATAATTTTTATTTTAGTTTTGCAGACGAAATTAATCTTATTTGCCTTGAGAAAATGTTTAGCACAAGTAATACCTATACGTTGAATAAATAAAATATTATACAGATGATCGTAGTAAAATCGAGGTGAGTTTTCGAGCTTTAAAAGCTCCAAACGCGAGATAAAATTTGGGCAGTAAATGTCGAATCACCTGAGCTTTTATTTGGAGGGATACTGTTCTTATAAATAAATGGAATGTATTCACGAAACAGCTCGCTTTTAAGAGATTATTTCGCAATATAATTAAAATGTTGTTAAATGTTAATGTGTACAAAATGCAAATAGAAAGGGGTCGATGTAATTTTGGCGAAATGTCTAATATACCAACACGCTAGCATCCCTGAAGGGTTAGGCAGAGGTATAATGATGAATTCTCGTAGTTATCTCATATGTTTTAAGAAATGTAAAAGGGGCGCGACTATTGATATCAATCGGAAAAATATCAAAATTTCCGAGCTGCTATTGAGAATTTCATAACATCAACGAGAAAATCTAATAACAATGCGACTTGTGATTTTTTGCTCTGATTTTTTTTGTATAAATCATATAATCTCAGTTTTTCCAAGTAAATGCAAACTTTTTGATGTCTACATGTATGGGTAAATATGAAATTATGGTTACATTTAATTTTCAGTTCATAATCTTCTGTCTCAATGTTCTCTTATGCAATTCGTCAAAGTAAAGGTCTTCACTTCAGGTTGTACGTCAGGCGTCTTGGATCTCTCTTTGTTAGCTTGAAAGCATTGACTTTGAGGCATGCCAGAGAAAGCCATGTTTTACCGAAGATTCTAGAATCTCGGATCTTTTAGTTAATAGGAAATCAGCATCCTATATTTCCTTAGTATCACGGTTATCTATATAATAAGCATGTTACGCATTTATTTATCGTTAACTAGCTTCTGCTCGCGACTTTGTCTGCGTGGATTGAGTCCGACCTAGATAAGAAGCCCATGTGTTATTCCAGACTATAATCTATCTCTGTGCCGAATATTATCCAGATCCGTTCAGTCTGTCAATGGATATTTGTTACTCTTTCATGGCAGAACCATGGAAGAGTAACAAATATCCATTCATCAACCTTACAAACTTTCGCATTTATATTATTAGTGTGACTTATTGAGTGCATTTCTGTACCCGAAGAAAGGCTTATCAAGAATAAAAGAAAAGAAACGTAAAAATAATGGATATATAGTACAGCAATTACATTCAGTGGGAATCGAAGCCACGCGATGCAACGGTAGTGCCTGTAGCAACCACCTTTTAATTATTCTAATGAATTGTCACTGTGATGTAACTTGCGCATTTTGAGTTCACTGTTATGACTGCATTTCGCATAACACTTATCTTATTCGATCTTCGTTGAGAAGGTGGCCTTGAAGAAGGTGATTGTAATAAGCTGAATGTTCTGAAACACGAAGGAATAGCTTGGCGAATGCAAGGACGATGGAACAATTGATAATGATATTGTTTTGTTCATATTTTTATAAAAATAGAAATATAAATATATTCGTCTATATTAATATTAATTCAAAAGCAATAATCAATCAAGTGACTTCATGCTTTTGAATCTGGAAGTTTTAAGTATTTTTAAGCAAGGAATTTAATATAGACAAAGAAAGATGCGCTTCTTCTAATGGTGATGCGCCGCCCATGAACTTTATGCTTGATACAAGTTACCAAACCGTTGAAAACAAAAAAAATACATAAGTATAGGTAGTACTAAGAATCGGAGAGTGTGCATCAGATATCCAAGATCTTACTCTCTCTTTCCCTATCGGATGGCCAGAAGCACGAAAAAGCGACATCGAATCATGGTGCATACATACATACATACACTCACGCCCTTCTCCCACTGGGGTAAGCAGAAACTATAGACTGCCACTTGCTACGATTCTTGCATGCCACTTTTGCTTCTGCGACATTCACACATCTTCTCATACATACGCGACGGTTGCGAGTACTACGCACCTGACCTTTTTGAAGGACTTCGCCAATAAGATCGGTGTAGGTCCTTCTAGGACGACCTCTTCTCAAGGTGCACATTCCAAAAAACCCGAATGATACGCTTTAAATTCACTTTTATTATGCGTACTGCTAATTAATATGGAATGTGCTTCCCGAGTGGGTCTTTCCCGAATTTCTTAGAGTGTCTTTGAATCGGTTTCTTCTATACAAGTGCGCTCTATCGTAGATCGCAGTGTAGCACTGGCGGTCAAGTGTAGTATTATCGAGAGAATATAAAATTAAAGTGTGGGGACACTGTTGTGTATTTGCCGCTTATTATATTACGTAACAATAACGTAACGTAACGTATATTTATTTTTATTTTATACATACACTAAAAGTTCCTCAATTATTTATTGAATCCCACTTACTATGATTGTTACTTTGCTCACATAGCAGGACCGAATCGTTGGTGAAGGGGTTGCGTCAGACAGTAAATCCCGCGAGTTGACCTGTCATGTCGTGTTTTCCGACTTTAGTAATTTCTGTCCACTCAAGTATACAGTAATAAATAGTTCCGTAAGCTTACACATAGACACCTTTTTTCTATTACCTTGGCGTAGCAACTGAGCGATCGGCTTCTACGCTATGTGTTGTGGGTTCAATCACCGCACGGCACAGGCGTCTGGTGTACCTAACCAAGAGACGCAGGTTCAAATCCTGTCTGCGAGTAGAATTTTTGCTTCACTAAAATAACTTTATTAAGTATAAAGTTGTCATCTTGTCATCATGTAATCTTAGCATGAAAAATGAAAAAAAATCACAAAATGATACATCATTAAAAATTCTAAAAACAAAAACATCCAAGAATTAAAACATAAAAATAATTTAATAATAATGAGGTGAATTAAATACCACTCTCGTAAACTAGCAACAGTTAACACGACTGACAAATTGCGTTTAATCGCTGCGACATTAGGTAGCACCACACTTTATATGTTGTACAATGTATCGGTACGAAGGTCCACTCCACGCAAATTAACCACTTAATTTTTCCGCATTATGGAAAGAAATTTGTTGTATAAATTAATGAATATTTACAATGGTCCATTGTATATTTAGAGCGAGTGATAAATACAATCACACTTTTGTTGTTATTTTTTACTTCCCAGGTAATAGGGGGTCGAGCCTTTTTTTTATTTTATTTTATTTTATTTATATATTTGGCTCTTCAACAATGGGTACACTATTACATCAACAAAAAAAATACATTTCCAATTATGACTAAGCGCCCCACTACTTACAAAAGAGCACCGCATGAGCTATTATGTAGTGTTAGTATTATCTTAATTTATTGTATAATATATTGAGTTATTATTATTACATAGTTTTATAAAAAATAATGAGCTAGATTTTTTAATTAAATTAAATTAATATTATTACACATTATTACACATAGGTATATTGAATTATTATTATTACACATGTTTTATAAAAAAAAATGATGAGCTAGATTTTTAAATTAGATTAAATTAATTAATTATTAAGTAGTTAGTTGGTGCCTACTTGTTTAATCATTCATAAATTGTATTGTATTGTTTTCTTTAACTGAAAATCTAAATCTAAAAATTGAAGTTACATTTAAGTCAATGTGATCTTCATGATCTCTATATTTTTCCAATTCATCACCATTACCATCAAGCCATATATCTTTACCTAGGCACTGTGCTGGGTATGGGTTTTCTCTCAAAATGAGAGGGTTTAGGTCATATTCCGCCACAATATGTAGTCATGTAGTACTTATTTGAATTTGAATATCTTAATCTAGGTTGGCAGACTTCACGTGCCGTAGAGAAAATCACTCAGGCGTTCAGATTTCTTTATGAAGTTTTCTCTCACCTTTTAAGCGAGTGCACAAGTTTTCGAAATGTCAGGGGATTAGAATTCGAGACCCTTTTACTTGGCAGTCCAATAAACTAGACTATCACTGCTCCAATCTCTTTCCAACTACTTGGGTCCATACCGGACCGCTAAGGAGAATTTCCTAACAAAGACATTACAAATACAACCTGGAACTCCTTCCCTGAATCCATCTATATATTACTAATATATAAAGCTTAAGAGTTTGTTTGTTTGTTTGCTTGAACGCGCTAATCTCTGGAACTACTGGTCCGATTTGAAAAATTATTTCAGTGTTAGGTACTTAGCCCATTTATTGAGGAAGGCTATAGGCTATATATCATCACGCTACGTGGACGAAGTCGCGGGCAGAAGCTATCTATTCATAAAACAAACGAAACCGACGGCTTTAGGTGCGCTCCGAGACCGCGGGTTTCGATGTCTTAAGAATGGTCACGTTTCCACATAATGACGGTTGATCAGCTTGGCTATTACTTAGCCTCATCCTTATGCTGATATATTGCTTACTACACTTTAATATGGGCGAGTATTCTGTGTAGTTTATGTTGCCAGCTCAGGGCAGTATGTAGCGACACTACGCGAATTAACTCCCGTGTCACAGCTGCACTACGTTGCAACACTGACGGCTAGTGTGATATATACCAGCTTTTATTTATGTAAAGCTTTGTGCATTTAAAATGCAATGCTGTATGAGAGCTAGCTTTAAGATGCACATTATGGTAATTAAAAGATTTGGAAACTTTGTACTAAGTATATAAGTTTTAGATCAATCCTTTCAAATTGTTTAAAAAAATCCCTCCACTGCGTCTGCCCGTCTGAACGCGATAAATGATGGACGAATTGATTCATGGGGAAGGTTTTACGCTATTTAACATTACGCTATGACTAGGAATAGAGGGAAAATGGGTGCAACTGCGGGTTACAGCTAGTGAAACATAGTTATTATATAATCTGTGATTGCCTAGTGATTGGATTGCCAAGTCAAAGATCTCGAGTTTGAATACAATGCACGCACCTCTGACTATTAATAGTAAATTATCACGCTCTTAAACGATGAAGAAAAACATCGTGAGGAAACCTGCATTCCTGAGAGATTTTCTCGACAGCGAGTGAAGTCTGCCAACCCGCATTAGGCTAGCGTGGTGGACTCTATAGTCCACCACGCTAGCCTAATGCGGGCCTAATCCCTCTCATTGTGAGAGGATACCAGTGCCCAGCAATAGGACAGAATAATGCTTTGATTATGACACAATCTGTAAGAATAATAGATCCGTCCATATATGATCTATAACACATGAATCGAGGTCACTCTTTAACAAAATCAGGCCGTTGATAGTTAATTATTACCTGAGCGCACCATACATACAAGTTGTATAATTTCCCCTTCAATTACTCATAATTATGTGGGACACAGCTGTGGTTGAGTCTAGAACTATTGCAAAACTGACACCTGCAATGTGTGGCGACCTGCACGCACATGCCCCAGAACTTTCAATAAAGATATAGTGCCCCAGCTGCATTAGAGTGGCTCGTGGCTACATAATAAGTAAGCTATAATAATAATAATAAATAAATATTCTGGGACATTTTTACACAGCACCATATATTCCCAAACTAAGTAGAGTTTGTACTACGAGTTTGTTTGAGTATATATATAAGTATTATATCTTATTATATTATAGAGTATTAGAGTATTAGAGTATTATAATACTTATATACTTTTTCATATTTTTTTTTTATATTTTTGCAAGACAATGTCGTATATTGGCCATTATAAACATCTTAGTCTGCCTTTGAGTGGATTCAAAGACTATTGACTTGGTAATTTTCATGGACATTTAATTAACTCGCAATATATAAAGCAAGATATAGATACAAGATAGGTAAATAAACAAATATGCAATTTTTTAAAGAGTATGGTGGTAGAACTTACCCAGATGAACACATTTTTTCCATTATGGCTTCATAATGTCTGTAATTCATGTTGTGGCGAAAAGATTAGGTATTTTGACCTTCTGTATTTATGATTTCGTGTATTCGTGTTCAGAGTGTGTATTTCTTGCCTATTTCCGTAAAAAAAACGACCGACGATAAGTAAAATAAAGGAAAATTTACAATAGTTTCATTAATAAAGCTTGTATAAAAATTGTAGTGATGTTCAAACTGATATAATATAACATAACATAACATACCATCACGCCTGTATTCCCCGAAGGGTTAGGCAGAGGCGTACTAATGTACACCCACAGTTCGCCGGTATGTTTAGGTCCCATGTAATAGGGGGCGAGCCTATTGCCATTAACCGGGCACAAATTCCTAACTCCGAGCTGCTACTGGGAATTTCATAGAAAAACCCAATAACACTTTGCTCGACCTGGGAATCGAACCCAGGACCTCTAGCGTAGCAGTCGCGCTCAGGACCACTTGGCTATTGAGGCAGTTAATATAATATATAATATAATTAGGTATATATCATTTAGAGCATAATTAGCTTAAAAGCCTATATTCTTACTCTGTGCCTATGATACTTAATACTGCATTGGAAACAGTAAGTACGTATCAAGTTCATAACTTTTGACATAGAAATAAAGCATGAAATTCAAACAATACGTTTAATATGTGCTAAAGAATGTTATAATCGACATCAGCGAAGAAGTACCTAATCATACATTTAATAATAACAATACTCCCCTAACTTGTAGATATTTTCTCAATAACTATCTGTATATATGACTTTGTTGAAACTGTACTTGGTTAAAAGCGCATAAGTTTGCAAGCTAAGTAAGGTAACAGCCAACAACCGTCCAGTAATGAGCAGCCGGGTATAATACCCGCTAATACTTTTACCTTTCTATTGTCAAGAAAATGTTAACTTTAACTTTGTTCAAGGAATTAATTTTAAGTGTGGAATTTAATTTTTATCTGAAATGGTGCTCGTAGCATCCTCTGCGTAGAATAACTACTTCTTTTACTCTCGACAAACTACAAGCTCAAGCTGATAACTATATCCATACTTGAATTCATCATGTGTTTTAGGGGTATATCTGTGAAAATTACAAAAAAACAGACAGACGCATTTATATCCACTATTAGTTTACTTTTAATTGTAATTCACATCAGCCAATAAAGCTCGTTGAGCAATTCCTCTGAAATCAATTAATTGCCAAAAAAGTCATCAGTCATCAAGCTTATTTTTTAAATCTGTTATTATCGATGGGGATTGAACCCACAACACGTGGCGTAGAAGCTGAACATTCAGCCGCTACGCCAATCGTATCGTCTTCAAAACATCACAAGCCTTTCTTTGTCCATCATGGTGACATAAATCCCTAAACTAGGTCAAACAACAACTTCAAAGGATCTACAATCCGAATTCCAAGTTTCTAAACACCATTCTCATACAAACGCTTACAACAAACAAAAGAAAATAATGGCGATCTTAGGCCCGTTACTCACAGACGGATACACGAAAATCCAGTTATGCATGTACACTAATCCTTACGCTGGTAGTAAATTCGTAAGCACTCAGTGGAAGGGTTCAAAAGGGTTAGCATGGTTTTAGAGTTGCGTAGTCAAATAACCCTTTTAATTCTGTTACTGCCATCTTTGCATGCCATCTTCTAATATTGTATGTAACTCTAAAAATGAACAGATTTCAGACATCTGTACTATAAAAAAAAAGAAAAAAAAGCTGTGTCTGTACATTGAAGACATTTTAAAAAGAAGTGGGTTATATAAAAATCTCAGAATCCAAAATAGTGATTTTTAAAATTCTTATCTGTTTGTATGACTGAATAGATTTCAATTTGTTATCAACTTGGACTTGCGATCATGTGGTTGCCGGTTCGATACCCACCCATTGCACTAGCAACGTGAACCCATTTGTAACACAAGCATTTAGCTTAGCACGAGGGGCAAGAATACTAGTAATGTGCGACCCTCATTGATAGTAAGCCTTTTTTAAAAAATAACAAGAAAAAACTGTCCATTACAAGTTAGTATGACTAAGTAATATCTTCATCAAAATATGGCATTGACACATTATTTTCCTATTATGATTGAAATATGTTTTGCTAACCATTGAGCACTATGAAAAGCTTTGCTTTTTTAATGATCCTTAGTAATATTTCTTTTAAATGTTGAGATTTCAAACTAAAGCCTGGTTCACATTAGCAGAGTTCGGTATGTCAGGAGACTGGTAGCTTGCTAGATACATACAGTGAAGTGTAGGGACGCGAGTTGGAAACTGTGTTTTTAGTTTTATTGTCTCTTAAGCAATTTATTACTATTATCCCCATCCGTGCCTCGGAGAGCACGCAATGGTACCGGTTGTCATATGAACACCAATAATAATCGTTAGTGGAAGTCAGTCTAAAAAATCGGATAACCAGTCTCTTCTTTAGATATCAATACAAATTAATTGGATTGCAGAGTTCTGATGGCAGTCGCTTCGTGTAAAATAATCATATCCATCTTCATCGGTAGACTAGGAGCCGACCCCAGCATAGTTAAAAAAAGACTATGAAGATGATGTCATTGTTGACCTTTTATCTATGATGAATATAGTGAATATGTCGTGAATGCGATTTCCAGGATACTACATTTTCCCGCTAGGAAATACTCAGTAGCTGCTCAGAGTCTGCTTTAACTGTGGCATTAATATTTGCATTATCTGGGACCTAGAGGCCGGTGAACTATTGATGAACAGTTCACTTTGCTTAGCCCTTCGGGAAATCCGGGCGTCATGGCGTGGCTATGTGTGTAATGTTGCATATAATTTAACCATGCAAAGAGTGTGCTAGCATGCCTTACTACTTTACTTGTGTGAACCCACCATTATTTGAGTGAAACTTCGAACAGACTTAAATGATGACATGGCTTATTTGACGCCCACATAATTAACGGATTATCTCAACTTTATTATTTAAGTTTCATTTTCTTGACGACTGGCACACTTAACCTTGACCTGAATAGCGATGAATGAATTTCAAGATATCTAGTTAGTTTTAAGTTCTCTTTTATAAGTACCTAGTTATTTTTTTGTTAGGAAATAGGGTCATTTAAATAAATATTTTAGAATTTTACTTGATTTACCAGTCTTTAGGTGAATAGTGATATTATTTTTAGTATTTAGGTTAATAGTGAAATGATTTTTTGTCTAGAAGTGTAACCTAAAAAGGTGTTTGATTAATTAACAGCAATTCTAGTGAAAAATATAATTGTAACTTTAATATACTGCAACAATAATTTAATTGCATTTGCATTGCGTTTAATTTAAGTTCAAATACTAAAGTTTTAATTAATGGGACTTAAACATACCGGCGAACTGTGGGTGTACATAAGTACTCCTCTGCCTGGGATGGTATATTTTTTTTCTTATTTACTGATCGTCTCGCTTTATGGGTAATTTTAACTAGCTCAGCAAAATTGCACTAGGCTCGCTCCAAATCAAGAGACCTATCTTTGGGATAAAACCTACACGTCTGCGTAGCCTTTTCAGTAATATCAGCTTAAAAATATGCGTTACAAACAAAAGTTTTATCTATTTCCTTGTTACATCATCATTTATTTCTGTGTTCAAATAACACAGCTGGTACATTTAGTCCATTAAGGAAATCGTCCTAAAATAAGTGGATACAAAGTATTCGTCGTTAACTGTACACAGCCGTATTTGACGTAAGCAGTGCGTAATGTGGATAGTAAATATTTGAAGTAAATCGGCAATTCTGCCCTCTCCCGGGACGTGGGGACTTGGGGGGGGGGGGAGAGAGGAGACGGTAGACAATGTAACCTAAATGTTTTGTGTCCTCTGGGATTCGGGAATTTTGGGTATCGACAGTATTAGTTACATAGTCATAGATGTGTGTTCGTAATACCTGCCATTAACATTATCATTAATATTACAATTTTGTACTCGTTTTTAGGTAATATTTTATGAATAAAAGTACCTTTTTGTATTTTTAAGCGTACAATATAACGTAAAGTAACAGTTTACTAAAAATACAAAAATAAATCCCACTGCTGGGCACGGATTTTCTCTTACAGTGAGAGGGATTAGGATATAGTCCACTACGCTGGCCTAGTGTGGGTAGCAGACTTCACACGCGTGGCGCCGAGACAATCTCTCAGACATGCAGGTTTTCTCACAATCTTTTTCTTCGCCGTGTGATAATACGCATATGATTTCGAAAAAAAGTGTTCCTTGGATTAGAGACTTGGCAATCCAATGGTCATATCACCACTTGTTATTTACACATTTCTATATACATATGTATTATTGTTGTTTCCTGTTTAAGCGCGTGATAATTAACTACATGACTTCGAAAAGTCAGAGGTTGGATTCGAACTCGAGGGGTGGCAGTTGACTTGGCAGTCTAATGGTTATTTCATGGCTTTTATTGATTAAAAATTATAAAAACATGGGAACTTATGTAAAATTTTTGACTTCATTACTATTATCGAAACATTTTCATAGCCCCGGTTGTTATACGAACAATATCGAAAATCTTGGTAGTGAGATCCCTAAATATCTGACAACTATTTTATTGTCATTGTCTTGAAACTGAGTTGAGGTCTGATGGTAGTCAACTCTTCTAAAATACTGATAATTCAGCCGCCAATATCAACATAGAACAAGGAGTTTAGGAGTATGATGATTTTATATTTACAATTTTTCGCCCATTTCTTCCGCCAAGCAATACACTACCCTATTTAATTATGCATCACGGTACAAAGTTATTTTATTCCAGCTTAATAAGAGCTTACACAGACCTGTTCAATAAACATGAACCAGGTCTTAGACTGAACCTGAGGCGCGGCTTAGTGCTTGTTGCAATTATATTAGTATGCAAACAGCGGCCGGTTGCTGCAACGTGCTACACAGTTCTGTAGTGTTTCAGTGAAGCTTACATTTTGAATTTAGGTAAATTGATATATAAAATTGTTTGCTTTTAGCTCTAATTCGCAGGAATTGTAGATCTCGTCTTCTTCTCTGCAACACATTATACTTAGTTCTGCCTAACCCTTCAGAATATACAGGCGTGATAGTAATAGGTAACATTTCACTATTTCCTTATCTATCACTTAAGTGCTTATACCTATATATTTCTATAGCTCCCGCCCAAATTGTTCAATGAAAATCTGTATGCATAGCTGTGTTCGATAAAAATGACTTAGTTCTATGCGTTATTTTTTATATTTGAATACGTATGTTTTTATCCTAGTTTACTGAAGCGATTTCCATTAAATTTTTGGTAATAACCGTATTGTTTTATATCTGCAGTGCACACGTTTGGTACACCGACTTTTTATGAAATGTTGGCCAATATTTTTATGTACATACATACATACACACACGCCCTTCTCCCACAGGGGTAGGCAGAAACTATAGACTGCCACTTGCTACGATTCTTGCATGCCTCTTTTGCTTCTGCGACATTCATACATCTTCTCATACATACGCGCCGGTTGCGAGTACTACGCACCTGACCTTTTTGAAGGACTTCGCCAATAAGATCGGTGTAGGTCCTTCTAGGTCGACCTCTTCTGACGTTGCCGCTGATATGCGCCTTATAAATTCCTTTCGTTAATCGTCTTTCATTCATTCTCTCAACATGTCCAAACCATCTCAGCATATTCCTTTCAATACGTGTCACTACATCATCTTTCAGTCCGCAACGTTGTCTTATCACACTATTTCTCAATCTATCATTCCGAGTTACACCACACATACTTCGCAAGGAACGCATTTCCACCGCATTTATTCTACTTTCATGCCTCTTCTGCCATACCCAACATTCACTTCCATACATAAGTGTAGGTACCAGCACACCATTGTGGATAGCCAACCGTGCCTTTTTCGACACACACTGATTAGCCACAACCGCATGCATAGCACCATTCACTTTATTTCCCGCATTCACTCTCCTTTCCACATCTGCATCAATCTTTCCATCCCTAGTAAACACACTTCCCAAATAAACAAACTCATTCACCTGCTCCACACTCTTACCCTCTATCTTTACATCACACATACATACATCTTTCTCTCTCTCAAAAACCATCACTTTCGTTTTACTAACATTTATTTTCATACCCTTCAGCTTATATGCTTCATTCATTAAAGTCACCATGTCTTGCAACTCTTCCGCTGACGATGCAAGCAGAACCTGATCATCAGCATAGAGAAGGCATTTGACAGGTAACTCACCCATTTTCAACCCACAATCACTCTCTTTTAAGTCTGCCAAACAACTGTCCATATATAGATTGAACAGCCACGGTGACGCGACACAGCCCTGTCTGACACCTCTGGAGATGCCAAACCAGCCTGAGTACGCCCCATTTAGCCTAACACAGGCACTAGAATCCCAGTAAAGGGATTTCAGTGCCCGCACCAAGCGTCTGTCCACTCCATACATAGCCAGCGTTGACCACAATTCATCCCTCCACACACTATCATAGGCCTTCTCCAAGTCAATGAAAGCGCAGAAGACTTTCTTGTGCTTAGCCAGATGTTTTTCGGCTATACACCTTAGGGAGAAGACCTGATCCATACATCCCATCCCAACTCTAAAACCTGCCTGAACATCCCATATTTTCTCATCTGTTATTCTTATCACTCTATTAATCAACACCTTAGCATACAGTTTGCCGACAACACTCAGAAGACTAATGCCGCGGTAGTTTTTACACTCCTGCTGTGAACCTTTTCCCTTATATAGTGGAACGATAACGGCCTTGCACCAGTCACCCGGAACTTGGCCGTACCTCCAACATATATTAAAGAGCTGGTACAACAGGCTTGCTACCACCCCGTCACCACTCCTGAGCATTTCAACAGACACTCTATCATACCCTGCCGCCTTACCAACTTTCATACCTTTCAGTGCTTTTATAATTTCATCCATATCAATCTCACTCTCATTATCTCCATCTATGTCTGAGTTCGGTGAACACACTTCCACCCAGTCACTCACTCTTTGTATACTATCCTGCCAGCTAAATAAACTCTCAAAGTATACCTTCCAACGTTCCAAAACCTTACATTCTTCAGTCAACAAGCATCCATCTTCTTCTCTAATGACATTCATATTCGATGCCCCTTTAACTCCTCGAGCCAATCTTACCTGCTTCCAAAACAGTTTAACATTGGCCGTGAAGTTATCGGAGAATTTCCTACTATCCTGTTCCTCTTTTTCATTCTTCTTCATTCTTACTATCTCTTTTACTTTAGCTTTCATTTCGGTGTAACGTTTCTTCATTCTTTCCAAATCTTCTTTCATATCTGTTGCCTGATTCATTCTTGCTTTGGCTTTGTAAGCTAATACGTTTAGCCAAGCTTCTTTCTTCTTTCGCACCTCCTCTTTTACTTCATCATCCATCCAATAGTCATTCTTTTTCCTTCCATTCTTCCTATGCACCACACCACAAACCTTTGTGGCCGCCTGCACCATACTAGATTTTACACACTCCCAGGCTTCTTCTATACTATAATCTTTCATATCATCGAGTATGTCCTTTGTCTTCTCTCGCACGTTTCTCTTGTATTCTTCTTGTATATCCAATTCTCGCAATCTTTCTACTTTTATTCTATCAAGTGCGGTCACAGGCACTCGAACCCGATGGCGCCAACGCTTGAACAGACCATTTATCCGGCATATAACCAGGTAATGATCAGTACCCACATTAACACCACGGTAAGCCCTTGTATCTACCACTTTACTTTTCAATCTTTCATCTACAATAACAAAATCAATCATACTTCTACTTTTTTGCCTCTCATTTCATTTCATTTTTATGTAAAACCACCAATTTGTTGAAGTATTTAGCTCTGGCTGATTTTAAACGTTCATGAAGTGAAAGTGGAGTGTCAGGAAATGTATGTAACCTCTGCAGTTTTATTTTTCAGTGATATTGGAGTATTTATGGGAAACAGACATTTTTTGGGACCGTGGGAGAGCCATGCTTCGGCACGAATGGGCTGGCTCGACTGGAGTGATACCACAGTCTCACAAAAAACCGACGTGAAATAACACTTACGTTGTATTTCGCCGAGTGAGTGAGGTTACCGGAGGCCCAAACCTTTTTAAAAGGCGCGAAACGCACTTGTTACTCCTCTGGTGTTGCGGGTGTCCATGAGCGGTGGTAATTGCTTACCATCAGGTGTTACGTCTGCACGTTTGCCCTCCCCACCCATCCCATAAAAAAAGAAAAACACAAATATTTGCCTTGGATGGGAATCGAACCCACGATTCGCGGTGCCTATACCTAACGTGGAAAAAACAAAGCAGAAAGGTCTAATTTCAACACTTTATGTCTAATGAAACATTGTTTAATTATAATGTTTCATTAGACCATTATGTCTCAAATGTGGAACCCTTCCGTGAATTCTTCTTCACAATTATAATTACCGTAACATACCCATATAAAGGTCAGTGACAATTCAAAACCCAACGCATGTTGAAATTATTTAACTACAATAGTGGGTTTCTTACTAATTAGTAACAGACAGACAAATATTCTCACGGTATAGTTGCGGTATCAATGTATAGATTGTCGACGAATTGACTAATGTGATAAATATCCAAATGATAATACATGCACTCTTTGCAACTCCTCCTATAAAAAGACAAAGTCAAAATGTTTTAGTTATTTTAGTGAAGGAAAAAATCGACTGCAGGCAGGATTAGAACCTGTGTCTTCTGGTTAAATATACGCTATGACAACTAAGCCACCTCGAGTCCCACCCGCAAGGTCAAAAGTTGCATTCTCATTCTGAATTTTCGTCTTTGAGGTGACATCAAAATGTTTTATTTCAACTAGACTATTAGGTAGGTAATTTTGAACAGTTTCAACTAAGTAATTGAAAGAATGAAGGAAGTACGGAGAAGAGCTGGCCAGAAACTACATAGATACTTTACTAAGTATGTATTCCGTCAAACAAAATACCAATTCCTAAATAATAGTGTCTACTGTATGGGCTCCATGTGATTGTAAGATCCGAATCTAAGGGGGCAATCTGATATACCTGGTGGCAGGTTCAGGGAGCATTGAGAAAGTTTTCTTTTAAACAATTATCTCAAACGCTGGAGGGAGGGGGTACAATTAAGAAGTTTCTGCCATGGTTCCCCGGGGTATGTCAGCGCGCCATAGAGCGCAGTACGATGGAACTCAAAACAGACCGCAACACAAATCAAGCATCAGATCGCCAAACAAAGTAACGGATGGGTTCCCCAAAATGGTAGACGACAACGTGGCAGACCTAGAAGGAGATGGCGGGATGAGCTTGACTTCTTCTGGAAGGCTTGGCCCAAAATAGCGTTGAGCCGTGACGAATGGAAAGAGGGAAGGGAGGCCTTTGCCCTGCAGTGGCACGACAACGGCTGAATAGTAATAATGAAGACTAATTATCCTCTGATAGATGCAAAGCTAAACCTACCTCCAAAATGTTTGTAGTCCTGCTAGCAGAGAGATTGTTTCTTTAAGATTAGTGAAAAAGCGTTTATTAACTTTAGATTCATAAAACACTGTAAAAAATTATAACGTGTAACTGTTTATCATTCCTTGATAATGATTTTAAAAAAATTGCATGCAGCAGATAGTGTAGAATAAGATGAAATACCTGTTCATTTAAATAAAAGATATCTACACTAGTTTTTAAATAGCCAGACGATGATGGTAAAAGAATTTATTGATATAACATAACATAACATACCATCACGCCTGTATTCCCCGAAGGGTTAGGCAGAGGCGTACTAATGTACACCCACAGTTCGCCGGTATGTAATAGGGGGCGAGCCTATTGCCATTTACCGGGCACAAATTCCTAACTCCGAGCTGCTACTGGGAATTTCATAGAAAAACCCAATAACACTTTGCTCGACCTCGGAATCGAACCCAGGACCTCTAGCGTAGCAGTCGCGCTCAGGTCCACTTGGCTTATGAGGCTAACGAGACAGGCAGCTATTGATATAACAAGAACTTATTTATAGAAAGAGTTAGTTTAGAAATAGTTAGTATTGTTATTTAGAAAAGTATCGTGTCCCCATTGTAATGCAAATAATACAAGAATGTTGAGATTCTTTCGTTATTTATCAACATTAATGTCTCTTGCTTTAAGATCGCTATGAATGGTATGTTTTGTCACGTGAACGGTATAAAAATGAGACATAACCCCATTAAAAGGTGCTGAAAGGGTCTTTAACATAATTATGTTATTTATTTATTTTATTTTATTTATTTATTTAAAACTCTCATTACAGGTTTTGGAAACCTAATTCGATAGCTAAGCCTACTTATATATTAACTATTTTAAAAAACACTACTTATACTAACAATAAAAGAAACAATTAACATGAAATAAACAATAAACATAAAATTACACTAATTGTTATTTTCGTAACATATTATATATAAACTTACTTTTGCAAGTTCACTAAAGTAACACGAAAAAATGTCCAACCTATTCTGAATTTCGTTAACAGTACGAATTGCTCGCGTCAGAGGTGCTTTGGCCAGCAGGTTGGTTCTGGCAGTTGGCACAGCCAGTAGTGGCGGGCGCAGAAAACTGCAAGCACTGAAGTACTCCCGGATTGTGCCCCTTGCCCCGGAGTAATTTTTTTAAATACCATCACGACTATATTCCCCGAAAGGTAAGGCAGAGGCTTGCCATAGTTCGCCGGTATGTTTAGGTCCCATGTAATAGAGGATGAACCTATACCGGGCACAAATTCCAAACTCCGAGCTACTACTGAGAATTTCGTAGAAAAACCCTATAACAATTTGCTCGACCTGTGAATCGAACCCAGGACCTCTACCGTAGCAGTTGTGCTTGGAAGGCTAACGAGGCAGTCATGTATAAGTATGTAGTTACTTTACATTTTTTTTTTTAATCAGAAGGTAGTCAATGTCCTCTCTCGGGTCCTATCTGTCTGTATAACATAATTCATCAAATTTGATGTATGATCAAATAGTACCTATATTCTCGAGATAGGCTCTTTTATAAGAGCCTATATTGAATTGGACTCTGGCCTCTGAAGAGGGTCAAAACACTACTTCCACCTGTCATACCTCTTAATTATACAGCGTAAACATATCTTCCCCTTTCTCAACACGCCCAGTTAAAGGTAGTCATTAAATATATATTAGCCTCGTATTTAACGTTTATAAACGTTTCGGGTTCTCTTCCCGGATGGCGCAGGTGTACGTGAGCTGAACGTAAATTCCGCCAAGTGTTTATGTCAATTACTTTACTGCTTACCACATACAGTTAGTGGGGTGAAGATTTGCCTTCTTGGTATTATGAGTTCGAAAATAGAACAATAACCTACTTGCTGACGGACAAAGGCTGTTTTTAATGAACTCAATAGTAGGTATATTTATTGTAGGTACGTGCATCCTGGGTTCGATTCCCGGGTTGAGCAAAGCGTTACAGGGTTTTTTCTATGAAATTCCTAGTAACATTTTGGAATTTGTGCCCGGTTAATGGCAATAGGCTCGCCCCTATTACATGGGACCTAAACATACCGAAGAACTGTAGGTGTACATTAGTACCTACGCCTCTGCCTTACCCTTCGTGGAATACAGGAGTGATGGTATGTTATTGTCAGCGTTAACGCCAATCAGCATCACAACATAAGTAACAATTTACATAATTTCAATTTCTTTGTCCAAGACGGAATAGGTTGAAAATATGTCATTTTTGGTGACGAGTCGACATTGAAGTGTCGGATACAGGCGGTTATTACGGATAATACGCAAGAGTTCACAAACAGCCTGCTGTGGCGTTTCATATTTTTTTAATAATAACATTTAAGTTTTTTTTATTTATGTTTTGGTAGGGATTACTAATATTTTTTGTAAATAAAAATATTACACATCTGCCTACCTTATTAGCCTAGTGGTCCTAAGCGCGACTGCTATGATAGGTCCTAGGTTCGATTCCTAAGTTGAGCAAGTGTTATTGAGTTTTTCTTTAAAATACACAATAGCAGCTCGGATTTTGAAATTTGTGTCCGGTTAATGGCAATAGGCTTGTTCCCTTTTACATGGGACTAAAACATACCGGTGAATTGTGAGTGTACTTTAGTACGCCTCTGTCCTAACCCTTCGGGAAATACAAGCGTGATGATACGTTATCTATACTAATATATAAAGCTGAAGAGTTTGTTTGTTTGTTTGCTTGAACGCGCTAATCTCAGGAACTACTGGTCCTGAAAAATTCTTTCAGTGTTAGATAGCCCATTTATTGAGGAAGGCTATAGGCTATATATCATCACGCTACGCGGACGAAGTCAAGGCAGAAGCTAGTGTAATAATATTACTGCAGTCATTCATCTGGGGCCTCTCTATCTGACAACATTTGGTGGGCACTATTGCCCAGAAATTGGATTGCGGTCATTTTGAGTAAACTGCTGATATTCAGCAAAACCGGTCTGGACTAAAAGGAGACCCACATAGTTGGGAAATAACATAACATACCATCAGGCCTGTATTCCTCGAAGGGGTAGGTCGAAGTGTACTGACATACACCCACAGCCACTCGCCAATATGTTTAGCTTCCATTAACCGGGCACAAAATCCAAACGCCGAGCTTCTACTTGAGAATATAATAGAAAAAGTTATCTTAGTGAAGGAAAAATTCGACTTGGTTTTCAATAGATGTTAATGACGTTAATGACGCGGCTGGAACTCGCGGTGGCTTAGTGGTCATAGCGTCGGGTGTCTAACCAGAAGATGCATGTTCGAATCCTACCTGCAAGTCGAATTCTTCATTCACTCACACAGTCTTAGCATGGAAAATGCTAAAAATACACAAAAAGATATCATAGAAATACCCAATAACACTTTGCTCGGCATGAGAATCAAACCCAGGACCTCCAGCATAGCATCCGATCGTACGACCACTGGACGTAAAACCCTGAAGTAGCAGAAAATAAATACCTAGAATAAAATTAAGAACAACGAATGAAGTTCTTTTTTTATTAACAGAAGTAGGTACTTAGATATATTATGTACCTATGTAATATCTTTTAAAACTCTCAATATCGGCTCTAAAAGTTTTTGAATATTGTTATTCTGAAACTGGAAAGTTAGTTGGAAAGTCTTAGAGAAAGAATAAATTTTCATTTTGATAGGGACCTAGTTACAGAACAAAGCGGTGTAGCTTGCTATGTAGGTATAGATAATATATTGCCCTAATTATATTGTACCTATTTACTTTGGATCTTTAATATTCCAGGGGTTCGGTACTCAAAAGATATTATTTTACAGAAATTAAGTAAGAGTTTTGAAAAGAAGTTGCTATAGTAATAGTATATTTATAACTCAATGCAAATATTGTTCACTGCCTGTATACTAAACTCTTTTGTCAACTGTACAATGAAAAATGTGGCGATGAGCAGAGATGTCATAGCTACCTGTGTGCGTAACTCTTTTGCCGATTGTACCTGACTGACGGTTATAGTTTTTTTAGAACCGACTAGGCCGTGCAAGCATTCATTATCTCAAAGAAATTCATCATAAATATAGACCTGTGAATTATTTATCTCTTGCTTAATAGATTCTATGTGACATGTCAATAAACTTAAAATAACATACCATCACGCCCGTATTACCCGAGGGCCCCGAGGGGTTAGGCAGAGGCGTACTAATGGCCGGCGAACTGTGGGTGTTCACCCACAGTTCGCCGGTATGTTTAGGTCCCATGTAATAGGGGGCGAGCAAAGCGACAAATTCCAAACTCCTAGCTGCTAATGGGAATTTCATAAAAAAACCCAATAACACTGCTCGACCTGGAATCGAATCCAGGACCTCTAGCGCAGCGGTCACACTCAGGACCACTAGGCTAATGAGGCAGTTATATATCAATACACCGTAAATTTAAGTTGCACTAATGTCTGTTGTCTGTGCGTTAAAATGACGATTCTTTAGTCTTCTTCTTCTTATACTTATGAGCTAGGCTCTTGTCGGTGCAGCATCTTCCACCGCTCTCTGTTGAGAGCCAGCTCCTTGACCTCCTTATACATCACGACTTTCAGTTTATCTTTGTTTTGAGTAGCTCAGTCTCGGCCTACCCCTTCCTCTTTTTTTGTGTCGTTTTTTAATGGGATAGGGTACCTAGCTAACGATCAGACGGATAATAAATAAAAGTTTTAATGACATAAGCGATAACCGCCGCCCATGGACACCCGCAACACTAGAGGAGTCACAGGTTCGTTGCCCGTCTTTTAAAAGGGTTTGGGCCTCTGATAACCTCACTCACTCAGCGAAACAAAACGCAAGCGTAGTTTCACACCGGTTTTCTGTGAGGCTGTGGTGTCACTCTGGTCGAGCCGGCCCATTCGTGCCGAAACATGACTCTCCCACGTTACGTCCACTCCTTCCTTCTACCTTTAGCCTAAAACCAAATATTTTTTTTAGGAAGGTCTAGTTATTCCAAGTTTTATTAAGGGGCAGGTAAATTACCGTAAACAGAGCACAGCTCCAATTACCTTTATGTCGTGATCCTTCCACTTTACCCAAAAGTATATGTTACATTTCGGTCGGTGATGTTATTAATTAGTCACTAGACGGCCCTAAGTAGAGGTCGATTGACCCTAGTTATTTACATTAGAGGTTACTTTTACGCTATGTAATTATTGAAAAGGTGTACAATACGTATTTACAGGGATTCAATACATACACACGTAGGTACCTGTTTACCTTAAAAAATATATTTTATTCCCTCACAATAATGTCATGTTCTGTGGCTTCTTTGAGGAACGCTACAATAATTTATATGGATATCTCACAAAACACCGTACCTACCGCTTAAGAATGATAAATTATAAAAATCAAATAAATCTGAACGTCGCGTTACAATACAACACGTTGTACCACCCCCTGGCACCTCCAGCACCCCCAGCACCCCCACGCTTCCTGTTTATCCGCGAGTGCGACTGTCAAGCAATGTGTCTGCTATATTATTCAAGTCGTATCGTATTACTCGAAATCAAGATTTATGAAAAAAGATCTTTTGTATCTCGTACTGTGAAAATAATCATTCGGGAAGGAAAACACTAAGGAAATAAATATATTGTCTCTTTTTACGATAAAATATCCAAAAAAAAACAAAAAAAAAATTGCAAAAATTTTGGGCTCGTCCGGGATTTGAACCCGGGACCTCTCGCACCCTAAGCGAAAATCATACCCCTAGACCAACGAGCCGGCTGAGAAATTGTCCGAAATAGTCACTCTAATACATTTTATTAGTCTACTGTGTCACCTTTCACTGGCAAAGGAATCTGGGTCACACTTCAATCTTTATTACTATGTTGATAAGAGAAACAACGACAAAAAAACGCTATGATTACGCGTCACGATATTATTAGAGTTAATTCACACCGTATTGGCAACATTTCGATAACTCTTACAATCCTGTGACACTGTTTTTAGCCAGTGTTATTATATTTTTTCACTCTTGCAACATTAATTGTTCAGATTTTTTTACCAGTGAAAGTACCATTACTTTTATGCGGCACGCATGCTTATAGTAAATACCGCGTTGGATGAATATCACACACAAGTCCTGAAGGATAATTATTCTGATACAAAATATGACATAAAGTCCGTTTTCTGTACCATCAATGTGCATTGAAGACTAAATAAATAAAATAAAAAATAATGCCAATGTAATTTTCAACGTCATAAATGTCAACATTGGGCTATTAGATTTTATTATTTCACACATACCTCTGCCTAACCCTTCTTGAATATCTACAGGAATGATAGCCTGTAGGTATTCGTGAAGGGTTAGGCAGAGGCGTACCAATGTACACCAACAATCCACCTTATATCTAAGCTACTACTAAGAATTTCATAGCAAAACGCAATAACACTTTGCTCGACCTAGGAACTGAAACCAGGACCTCTAGAGCAGCAGTCATGCTAGATCACTAGAGTAACGAGGCAGCGGTCACACGAGGAACTAGATCTTAAAAAAACACAGGTAGGTATACTCGCGACCATTCTGATTACTTACTTCCGTTTAAAATATAGAACATTACAACAAGTGAAACTAGACCATAATTACTTAAGTAAAAGTACTTAAATCACTTAGCAACAATTTAAATTGATGCCGTTTTGGGGGGAAAATGGCGACTAATGGTCGTACAGAAGAATAAGACGGGACATTTCCTGGGTAATTTGGCGAAGTTGGCCACCCTAGTAATTATGAGATAGACATTATTATAATGTAATTATGTCTGGATCGCGTAGAGAATAGTCTTAGTGAAGTGAAGTTAATGTTACATAATAAAACCTCATTATTAAGATAGTAACTATCAGCCAATCTTAGCACTTGTTAATGTGGTTATTTATAATTTGTGGGAGAGAGACAGCACTATTTCATGTGTAGCGCCATCCCTCTCTCACGATCTCAAAACAGTTCTGAAATGTCATTTGTATCCAATTTTTGACACTTACACGACTATTGACAGGTAATAGTAGATAACTTGACATTTGTGGTAAGAACTGACAGTTGACAGCATCATCATTTGAAGTAAGTCACGCTGTGTAGACGTTGTAGGCTCCGAAACGTAATTAATTTATCTTGCTAAATCTGTAAAAAAAAAAAAACTATTTCTAAATTTTTTCTTCATCTATTGAAACTTGTCTGGAACTACAAGCAAATGTATCGCTGTAGGCAATCGCATGAAGACAATGACTTGTTTGTCCCAGTTTGACCTATTAACTGCGTTCTGAATGTAATCATGTTTACCGAACGATGTTTACCTATTGGTCAAACTCACTGTGCCTATTATGCGGTGAAAATATAAATGCTTATGTTTAACGATCCACCAGATCTAGTAAAATGTACCTACGTGAATGATCTAGTAAATGTATAAACGGCAAAAACACTTCATTATGCCACAAATAGTACATTATCACCAACATAAATTCTCATTTTAGCTTGAAATTAGGAACAAAAATTTACGAAATATTTCGGACTCCAAAATATGATGTTACAATGAGTTTTTATCACAAAACCACCAGAAATTCTCTATACTTTATGTCAGATTGCTGTAAGGGTTCTTCGTTAAATACGGAATCCCAAAAAAACAAGGAAATCGGCATAGTCAGGCAGGCTGCAGCGCATCAATTTCCCGACCGCAATCCTTATGGTTCCTTTGGGATCGCTCGATGCAGCGCTTTACAGCGAGGTCCTTAGTTCAAGCTAGACTGATATTTACGAGCTAGGATGGGCCAACTCCATTATTTTAAGCCACAAAGCAAGCTAAATTATGCTCGTATCATTAGCGGAGTTCTGGAGATACGAGCACTGGCTTGCCGCTCTTCTTGCTATCAATATAGTATTTATTCTGTAGTTGTAAAATTACGATTGTCAATCTATATCCTTGGATATTGAAATTTCAGTTCAGTGTTTATGGTGTGAAAGGGTAGCAGACAAATAGAGCTAACTTCTGTGTACGGTATATACAACCGTCGCTTAAATCTGACGTTATACCGTAGGAGAACCATGCTTCGGCACGAATAGGCCAGCTCGACCGGAATGATACCACGGTCTCACAAAAAACCGGCGTGGTAGAATGCTTGCGTTGTTTCGCCGAGTGAGTGAGTCAAAGTTACTGAAAATTCAGCAACCAAACTGCTTCACAAAAATCCCTTAAAATTGTCTATTTGTCTCAAGAACCCAATAAATTCTACATGACAATGAATTCAAAGCTGTCAAAGTATCTATGCTAATTAGTATCGGGCCATTTCATTAATTAACTAGCTAGGGCTCATTCCTATGCTGATTTGGAAAAGTTTGAGAAAATTCGAGAATTTCCCTTTTTCTTTGTACCTACCTATCTGTCGGAAAATGTATTGTATGTTTTGTTCTTTAAAGTTGGGTTGAATTCGTTAGGATCTAGTCTTGCTAGACAGATGGAAAGCACAACCACCTCTCAGTTAAATAAATCGAATAATTCTTCTTCTATTCTAATAATTAATGATTAGTGTAAGGAAAAACTTTTTATTTACGTGATAGGCAAATGAGTAAACTGATCACCAGACGGTAAGCGATTATTGTCGCCCATAGACACCCGCAACACCACAAGTTTGGGGTTTTTTTTAATTTTTAGTTAGTTTATTTAAAGGGTTTGGGCTTCCGGTATCCTCATTCACTCGGCGAAGCACAACGGAAGTCATTCTGGTTGAGACGACCCATTCGTGCTAAGGAATAGCTCTCCCATGGTAATAAAATTCAACTCAAGTATGTAAGAGAGCCAGAAGAAGGGTTCTTCTGGCTCTCTTACATACTCATATTATACAGTAAAATGCTTTGGTGCCAGTCTTATAAGCTTGAGGGTGGTAGCTAGCCAGGCAGATCACAATATAAACACACTATAAATCTTTCAGATTTTGACGACCTCCGTGGTTTAGTGGTTCGAGGACCGGACTACTGACCATGAGGTCGTGGGTTCGATTCCCACAGGACACATATATTGATGTGATGAATATAAGTGTTTGTGTTCGTCTGGGTGTTTCTTATGCATTATAAGTAAGTATTTACAAAAAAAAGTATATAAGTATTATATCCATTGTAGTACCCATAGTACAAGCTCTGCTTAGTTTGGGACTAGATGGTGCTGTGTGAAATGTCCCAGAATATTTATTTATTATAAACTAGCTTCTGCCCGCGGCTTCGCCCCCGTGGAATAAAAAGTATCGGGAACGGGATAAAAAGTATCCTATGTCCGTTTCCTGGTTCTAAGCTACCTCTCCACCAATTTTCAGCCAAATCGGTTCAGCCGTTCTTGAGTTATAAATGGAGTAACTAACACGACTTTCTTTTATATAAGTACTAGCTTCTGCCCGCGGCTTCGCCCCCGTGGAGTTCAGTCTGTCATCACATCCCACGGGAATGGGATAAAAAGTATCCTATGTCCGTTTCCTGGTTCTAAGCTACCTCTCCACCAATTTTCAGCCAAATCGGTTCAGCCGTTCTTGAGTTATAAATGGAGTAACTAACACGACTTACTTTTATATATATACTAGCTTCTGGCCGCGGCTTCGCCCCCGTGGAATTCGGTCTGTCATCACATTCCACGGGAACGGGATAAAAAGTATCCTATGTCCGCTTCCTGGTTCTAAGCTACCTCTCCACCAATTTTCAGCCAAATCGGTTCAGCCGTTCTTGAGTTATAAATGGAGTAACTAACACGACATTATTTTATATATATATAGATATAGATATAGATTTAAACGTTATACCGATATAATTAAGGCTGAAGAGAAAATTACTTTTTACCAAATCTAAACAACCGCTACCCTTCCACAAATAATGCCTATCTAGACTAACTCTAACTTAGACTGAAAAGAAAAAAATAAACAAGAAAGCATCGCCGGCTACAATTAATTCAGTCCCAAAGTAATTAAAGCTAAGCTAAATTGCCATATTTTTTAACTTACACATTTTTTGTGTCGACAGTGAAATTTTCCTTCCCTTAATTTATGCTAATGTACCGAAGAGCGGGCAAAGTCAGCCACAGGGAACGGGTTCCTGATGGACGCTGAAAATAGGGAGATTGGATGTATTAATATTTTAAATATTATATAAGGCCCTTTTTATGACACATGAAGCTCTTACCTTTTAAGCTAGTATTAGGATTATAGATTATTTTAGTGGGTATTAAGGTCCGTCGCACATAAGCGCGGTAAGAGATTTATAAGTGGCTAATAATATACTGTTTATAAAGCTTTTAAGTATAACTGCCTCATTAGCCTAGTGGTCCAGAGCGTGACTGCTACGCTAGAGGTCTTAGGTTCGATTCCCAGGTCGAGCGATGTGTTATTGGGTTTTTCTATGAAATTCCCAGTAGCAGCTCGGAGTTTCGATTTTGTGCCCGGTTAATGGCAATAGGCTCGCCCCCTATTACACGGGACCTAAACATACCGGCGAACTGTGGGTGTACACTAGTACGCCTCTGCCTAACCCTTCGGGGAATATAGGCGTGATGGTATGTATGGATATATAATTATAGCAAGTATCCAAGCGTTGCAATGTGTAATTTTTGCTGACTTGTAACATTTTCACTGCTGCAGCAAAATAAGTCAGAAAGAAAGAGAGAAAGGAGAATCAGATAAGCCTTTTGGTAGTAGTATATCCAACTATGGAATGAACTGTCGCCTGCAGTATTTCCAGACCAATACGACCTTTAAACTTTCAAGAAAAGAGCGTCCTCCCTTTTAAAAGGCCGTCAACGCACTTGTGACTCCTCTGGTGTTGCGGGTGTTCACGAGCGGCGGTGATCGCTTACCATCAGGCGATCCGTCTGCTCATTTGCCTGCTAGCTCATAAAAAAAACTATGTGGATGTCCGCTTCCAGTCCAGTAGGTTGAATCAAATCAACGTCAAAAATCTAAACTAAGCTTTGTATTTCAATTTACGGAACCCCACAAGCCTTGTTTGACGACTTGAGCTTGATACAATCAAGCTCAAGTCGGAGAAACGAAAAAACGTGCGCTAAGTTAAACTCGGTTTAACTACATTTAAAACTGTCTTCGCCGAGGAAATATCGTTAAGGCTATCGCCGCCCCTTCAAATATATTTCATGTTGTCTTTTCCAACGATCTTTTTACAATCTTGGATTATTGTTGCGAGAAATTTAGGATATTTAGGAAAAATTCATCGCTTCATTAGTCAAAGTCAAATGTTTTATTTTTCAATTAGACCAGTAATACAGGTACCTACTTTTGAATTGTCAAAAACTAGGTGCGCGGTTCCAAATAGTGGGTCTTAAGCAGAAGAACCGGCAAGAACTCCATCCAGTCAGGTAATAACATAGTTCATTATATTATCTTTTTGTATTATATTTCTTAGTCAAAGTCAAAGTCAAAGTCAAAATCATTTATTCAATATAGACTACTAGGTAGTACTTTTTGAACGTCATTTTTACAATATAGACAGCCCCCAAAACGCCCGCCCTTCACCGCTTCCTAGTGTTTTCGCTGGGAAGAAGAAACGGCGCAACAAACTCCCCAGCAAACACATTTCTGTCCGTTAAGTTATTAAAAGGCGTTATACAAAATAGAATTCACATCATTGTTTGGGGTACTTATTAATTTATTCATTGCTACTGTCAGCTGGCGCACATGTTATTATTATTAATTTTCAAGCAGTATTTATAATATTAGCAAGCCTCCTTTCTTTTAGTTGAAATGTCAATTTTAACTATTAAAACAGTGAACCTGCCTACACGAGCAATGATAATATGCATAACTAGAACCTACAAGGCGATTCAGTTAACTTTTAAAAAGCTATAAATGTATTAGATAGACTTAGATTTTCCATGCTAAGATTATAAAATTATTTTAGTGAAGGAAAACTTCGAATGCGGGTGAGACTCACGGTGGCTTTGTGGTCATAACGTCTGGTGTATTTGACCAGAAGACGTAGGTTATAATCCTACCCGCAGTCGATATTTTTCTTCTCTAAAATAACTTTATAGTTCAACACTAGCTTTTGCCCGCGGCTTCGCTCTACTGAAGCTAAAGTAGAATTATGAATTCCAAATGTAATCAATATTCTATATATATCTATACTTAATATATAAAGCTGAAGAGTTTGTTTGTTTGTTTGCTTGAACGCGCTAATCTCAGGAAGTACTGGTTCGATTTGAAAAAATCTTTCAGTGTTAGATAGCACATTTATTGAGGAAGGCTATAGGCTATATATCATTACGCTACGCGGACGAAGTCGCGGGCAGAAGCTAGTTTAATATAAACCAAGAGTGATGATCTCTTCTTTGTATGGGCCTCTTTACATCAGAGAAATATAGCTGTATGTGTGGATCCGTTTAATTAATTGAGATAAGAAGTTTGCCAATTTTTAAGTTGGAGCATATACTTTCTAACAGTGATCACAAAATCAAAATCTATTCAGTGGTTTTTGCTTCAACACGTAACATCAATAGCTTTCTTTAAATTTTATAATAGTAGAGATTTTTAATTTGTCTCAGCAAATATAATGTTTCAACTAAATAAAATGGGAATCGAGTTTACCTATCATAAACTTTTAAAAGTGGGTCTGTGAACTATACATACATAATATTTCTTTATGTACTAATGTCCAAACATTAGTTCATCTGGGTTTCTACCATCGCATTGCCAAACATTCAGCCGCTAACGAAATTGTGCTAACATTATTGTGTTTCGATTTGAAGGGTAATATAGTCAGTGCTATTACTGGACATAATAATCAGATTAAGGAATGCGTTACTCGAATTACGAATCATAAGCTCGTTACATTTATGACTATAACACTGATTTAAAATCAATAAAAACATAATGCTTTGAGGATAGAGCGCCTTTGCAAAATAACACTGCAACAAATGCTACTAGTGGAAATTGCTAGTATATCTTTATAATATACCTAACTCTTTTGTAGGTACGTGTGTATAGAACTGAAATTCTCGAAGGCTGGACTGTTTTTGATGATTTTTTCATTGTACTGATTCTTTACATGTGACTTAAATATACAACGAAAAAACATACTGGAGAACTGTGGGTGTGAGCAAATTTTATTGTATACATATTAGAATACTTCTGCCTTACCCTTTGAAAAATACAGGCGTGATGGTACGTAAAAATCTGCCTATTAATTAAGAAACAGACTGATTAACTTCAGAAATGGATGATATTATTATTTCCGTAATTAAACACACGAGATATAGGTATGAAACAAACGACATAGTATCAGTAACAAAAGAAAGGCATTCTAGCAACATTGCACTATTGTAAAAAAAAAAGACAAAATTCTAATTCGAAAATTAAATCATGTTACAACATCATTCCGGGCAAAGGGGACTTGTACTATTAATAAAACGGGGTGTTTTATTAATACTACAACAATTAGCTAATATAGACCGTTTGGCGTTATGATAAGGTGCATAATGCAATATGTATGGCACTGGGGTGTTCAGGTTGAAGTTATGAATGGGGTATGTGGTGAGCGGAAAGCGGTTTGAAAAACAGCACAATGTTGGTTCAGAACGACTTGGCAAGGGAGTCCCTGTGTCTTCAAAAAAATATAACTGTTTCCAAATTGTAAAGAGTAGGTGGAGGAAAGGGTAGAGGTGTACTGATGTACAGTTCAGTTCAGAAGTCCTGTAGCAGTTTCGCAAAACTATCGCAAATAAACCTAGTCGCACTTATAACCTTCTTCCTTATTGACATTTCACAGCGTGTGTGTGAAATGTCAATAAGGAAGAAGGTTACACGCGACGGACGCGTACCGCACTCCCATTAGTTGGCCGTGGTTTCATGACTCATGCCAATACAAACGATGTATTCCTGTAATTTAATGTTTCAACTTACGTGTTGTTTAAATTTTACTATTGAGTATATATAATTCTAATATAAATATCGACCTGGAATGTTTTGTAAATTCTGTTGATGTAAGAAATGTCTGCAAAAGTATGAAGAAATATTTTTTTCTGCTCAAGCGGAAATTTCTTCCAGATCCGCGTAATCTTATTATATACACGGTACTTGCAGTATGCAATAGTGGTTGCAATAAATAACAAGAGATGCAGTGGCCTCTAAATTAGCTTTGTGCAAGACCTGGCTGTCGGCACTGATTCGTTTTAAGGCCAAGAAGAGGCTTGGCTAAAGAGGCACTCGAGGATCCAGAAAGCGCCATAGTTTCGTTCCAGCGAGAGATTTTATCGTCTTAATATGGATATTAATTGCTTACTTTGTTGTTCCCTTGTGATATTGTATTGCTGGAGCGTTTCATTTCATTGTTGGGGATGGAATGCAATTTCCTTAAAGCGCTGTGCCTTTTTTTTATAATCCTGATCTTTGAAGTTAGTAAGAGGTCAGGAATGGATCAGTATCTAGTAATATTTTTGTTCACAGCTTGCAGCACCAGTCTCACAAAGAGTTTTTTTGTTTAGACTAATCTTTAATTGATCATCATCTGAATCACAACATACAGTAATTTAAACTTTAATACCAATAGATATTTACCAAATTAATCGATACAGTAAGTACTCTTACATACCAGGAGCAGCAATTGCAAGCAGAGATTACCAATTTTTCTGACCATATTTCAGGTGGCTTCGAATTGCTTTTTCGTGTTCACCAAGCTATATATCAAGCCTTGCATTGCGCTTTTAGAATTACCTGAATTGTTCCAAGAAGTGGTCAGTCCCAAATGGTTAGATAGCTTTAGTTGAAAGCTTAGAGATCCAACTTGGCAATACTTGGCGGCAGAGCCAAGTGTAATTTCAACTCGATCGAACATTAGAGGTTGTAAAGATATAAAGGAGACTAGTTTTAATGTCTCTTATGGTCTCTTTAAAGAATCGATTCAGGTTGCTTTATCGTTTAGTAGTCTTTGTCCTGACTGGGATCATCTCTCTCTCCATAAATGCGATCTGATCGTTACATGCTATAAGTGGTAGAGATTTTATCTCATTGCACAATTTAGCCAAGTACATTGATTGGTCTTAAAAAGGTGAGGAAACTAGGTGAGGTGAGGAATATAAATTACCGAAGCAACAACAACCGTGAGAAAATTTGCGCTCATGGCAAAATTTGAATCACATCAAGGTGTAATGAAATGAAATAAACCCACTTGAAGGATTTTATCGTGTTATATTTACATTAACAAGGGTTGTTAATGTAAATATAATACGGGGCTCGTGGCTAAGTAATAATTAAGCTGATCAACTAATATGCAAGGTTAAGCTGCGCTCTCCGGGGTCAGTGTGTGGATGGGTGACCATTATTAACACATGGAGATCCCTCCGTGCCTCGGAGAGCTCGTAAAGCCGTCGGTCCCGGTTGTCATACGAACATCTTTGACAATTGTTAGTGGTAGTCTGGAACTCAAAAAAAGCCTGACTACCAGTCTATCCTCCGAATATCGGTATTGCCCAGAAATTGGCTTGGTCAGATGGTAGTAGCTTCGCGTAAAATGCTGATATTCAGCCGCATCTGGTTAGAGTATAGTTGGGAAAAAGCTCGGAAGTTGATGATTTGAAACATTAACAAAGGTATCACGTGAGGAATTGTATTCTATCATCATATCCCAACAAATAGTAAAAGCTTCCCAATTTTCTGTCTCCAAGCCCTTATTTCGTGTAGCACCTATAAAGGGCTACCTTTCAGTTCGGTTAACACCGGATCGTTGTGGGTGACCCTGTCTCGTATAAACTATGGGATGGTCACCCGTCACAAAGTAAGGATGGATAGCGGGATCTTATAATATTTAGGTGGGGCGTATGATTTAGTGGCGTCGGAGTATGCCTTTCACCGTTAGAATTCAGAGCAATTTGGACTTACTCACTAATAATACAATGGAAACAAAATTAATAGTGAAGTGAACAAGCAGTTAAATATAGTGTTATTTCTGAGGATATAAGGATTTCTAAGCTCAGTAGCAGTCGGCATTTGTCTGGTTCATGGAGCAATGATGACACATTTGGATGACATAGTAGGGGCTGAACGATCGGCATCCATGCCACGTATGAACCCCGCACGGAACAAATATTTGTATGACCTACGTTGTTCCCAGTCTGGACGTTTGTGTATGTGATAATTTGTGTTTGTAAAAGCGCCCACGATACAGGAGAAAATCCTCGTGTGGGGCAACGGTACTTAAAAGTGTGTGAGGTCTTGACAATCCTGTCTTAGATTAAATTCACAGTTCTTAACCCACTCCTTCAAGCAATCCTGGAGAACGCCCGACACTGATTAAATTGCTGATCATAAGGAATCTGGTAAAATTGAACAATTTATTACTAAATACATACACTTACACCTTTTGCCCATAGTAGGGATATGTAGAGCCTACACGGTAAAGATCACCAATAGTTTACGAACGAAAAAAAAACCATCAAACTGCCTCATTAGTCAAGTGGTCCCAAGCGCGACTGCTACGCTAGAGGGCCTGGGTTTGATTCCCGGGTCGAACAGTGTTATTAAGTTTTTCTATGTAATAATCAGTAGCACTAGCAGCTCAGAGTTTGGGGATTTGTGTACGGTAAATGGCAATAGGCTCGCCCGCTTTTGTATGGGATCTAAACATACCAGCGAATTGTGCTTGTAATTAGTACCTCTGCCTATTGTCCTTCGGGGAATAGAGGCGTGATGGTATTTAATGTTTTATGAATTATGTCAGTTCAAAGTTCAAATCTAATCCTACGAAAACTTGAAATCAAATCACTTCACACCAAAGAGTTCTTTTCATACCGATATGAGACACACACACAGACTCAATGTACACACAAACACAGTAACTCAATCTAAAACCGCTCGATCGCGTCGATCCGCTCCAAATGGATACAAATACAAACAGATATCGATACAAATTCTTAGCGACACAATCTGTTTTTGGAGACAGGCGTAGGTATCTACTGCGTTCAGCTACTTTCACACCCCGCGCTCTATGAGGGGCTGCAAAAATAGCGACTTTTAGGACGGGTTTAATTCATACGTTTCTAATAATTGCTATTTTGAGGCGAACTAATTCAAGCATTGTTTGGTTAGTCTAGTTTAGTCTAGTTTAGAATATATATGTTACATAAAATAAAATAACATAGGTACTCATACACAAACCATGCTTGTGTTCCCCGAAGGGTTAGGCGGCCGCAAAAGGCGGCCCGCCACTGCCGGGTCCGCGGACGAATGCTACAGCGCTCCCGTAGGCCCGGCACCAAAGTGGTGTCGCGAAACGCCGAGGTTGGTTTTAGTCGGTAGATCGCTCTTTTCAGAGCGGAGTCCGACACACCCCACCGCTCTCCCCGGAGTGGTGGATAGTGCATAAAGCATTTCAAACCCCGTCAACAAAAAAAAAAAAAAAAGGCGTACCTATTAATATGCACAGACAGTTCACCAGTCCCATGTAATAGGGGCGGGCGAGCCTATTGCTATTAACTGGGCTAAGTTCCAAGCTCCAAATTGCCACTGACAATTTCATACAAAAACCCAATAACACTTTGCTCGCCCAGGGAGTAGAAACCAAGACTTCTAACGTAACAGTCGCCAGGCGACAGGCGGTGTTTTGTGAAAACTATTAAACGAGACGGCCCTTCACAAATAATTTATCTCAGTTGGTCATAAATATTGTTATTATACTAACAGAAATGTCGAGCGCGACTGTTACGTTAGAAGTCTAGTACCTACCTATGTTATCTTATGCAAAAAACTGGTATAAGTATATATAACACCTAAGCAATGTTCTACGTGGGAGAGCCATGCTTCGGCACGAATGGGCCGGCTCGACCGGAGTGATACCACGGCCTCACAGAAAACCGGCGTGAAACAACGCTTGCGTTGTGTTTCGCCGAGTGAGGGAGGTTACCGGAGGCCCAAACCCTTTTAAAAGGCGAGCAACACACTTGTGACCCCTCTGGTGTTGCGGGTGACCATGGGCGGCGGTTATCGCTTACCATCAGGTGATTCGTCTGCTTGTTTGCTCCCCTATCCCATAAAAAAAAATTACTTACTGAAATGATATAATTTATTTCTATTTGTATCCTCAGCAGCGGCGCGCTATTTGGATATAATGTCCCATTGGTAATGGCTAGGCTCGCTATTACAAGGGACATGGGAAAACTGTGGGTGTATTACAAAACTGTCTAACCATCTAGGAAAAACAGGCGTCATGATGTGTTTTTCATTTGATATTAAGGTTAATTTTTCGCCATTTTCAGGGCCCCACTCGCGTACTACGAGCGTATTGCAGTACGCCGCGTATTAACATCAGCTGTGAACTGTTCCCAACGTTCAGTGAATGTTTGCACTTTGTGGACTGCCTGCAGACTATAACACTTGTTTCGTAGTACGCCGCGTGCTGTTTCGGGGTTTGTTCGTATCGATAAAATCTCTATAAAGTTCATTCGAAACTGAACTAACAGTGGCAGTGTTGGAAAAGTCTATAAGTATTTTGTACAGGAAATATTATTTTTGCAATATCCGTAGGTATTACTCACAGTCAGTTTTTGAAAAACTTTGACAGCAAAAGAATATCCTTTTCAAATAATACATTGGTTACCTACACACGAGTTATAGATAAGTAGGTAAGGGATTCTATTGTTTGAACTTTATGTGAATGATACAAATGTCATCGCACTGAAAGAAGAAAAAAATTGGTTTAATGGGACAAGGTTCGTACAACACACAGATAAAAAAAAATGAACAAATAAAACAAAGCTCACCGGGATTTGTTGTCCGCATGCTTGGGTTGCTAACTCAGCATTATGCTGTGCGTTTAATATCCAGCGCTGGTTTTCAGCTGGCACAACCACTGGTTTTGGTGAGAAAGAATTACTACATAATATATAATATACTAGCTTTTGCCAGTGGCTTCGCTCACCTGAAGCCAGAAATAGAAATGGATCCCAAAAATAATTTAATCAAATGAATGATCTCTTCTTTGTATGGGTCGCTATACATCAGAGAGGTCAAGCTTTATCTCAGGATCCGTTTAATTAATTGAGATAAAAAGTTAAAACATACACATTTTAAGTTGGAGCATACACTTTCTAACAGAGAAAACAAAATTAAAAAAATCTACGTACCTACCTATTTGTAGTTTTTGCGCCAACCCGTGTAACAAAGAGACAAACATACAATAATTTAAATAAAACACATTTTTGATTCGGAGACGTTTAGATACCCTAACCCACTTGTTTTTTTTAAATATCTTCAATATGGACAGCTTTTTTACGATTTTATAATAGTAGAGAACATATAATTATGTCATTCTTAGAAGCAAATCTAATATGTTGTAAAATCCACTTGGCGATGTCGATAGATTTGGAATAACATTTAAATAGTCAAACTTTCTACTGATCTATTATGCTTAAAAGGCAGTAACAGCAATATGGTAAGAGTTCAACCATTTACTTCAATTAAAAACAACAATCAAACACACATTTCTCATTTATAGCCGAAATGCTGTAGTGTTGTGTTATATGAGTTTTACAATCTGTACTAGGACCCTATTACACGATGCCATTAGCCCCACATACTCCGCATAACATCCCCGCATCTTACATGTGCTTTCTGCCAGATATTTTTTAATTAAAATTTCATATGCTGTCATGCGGGGACTAAAAGGCTTGGGTCGGCGGGCGAGGCTGACATTGAATAGTGAGAAAATGGAGTGTTCATTCACAATTATAGTCCAATAAACAACTTCATATTTTCATTTAACTACTAATTCTTAGTTACAGGTCGTCCTTAGCTTGCTTTGCACATTTAATGCACAATGAAAGTAGTCCGACTGCTACGCTAGAGGTCTTGGGTTCGATTCCCAGGTCGAGCAAAGTGTTATTGGGTTTTTTTATGAAATTAACAGTAGCAGCTCGGAGCTAGGAATATGTGCCCGGTTAATGGCAATAGGCTCGCCCCCTACTACATGGGACCTAAACATACCGGTGAGCTGGGTGTTCGCCTCTTTATTAGTACGCCTCTGCCTAACCCTTCGGGGAATACAGGCGTGATGGTATGTTATGTTAAAGTAGTCCCATTGTTACTATAAGTTACTCCGAGTGTGGTTCTATTCCTACCTAGTTTTACCGGAGGTATAACTCCGATTTCAATGATAATTCTTCTGTCATGGATGACAGTAATTCATGTTAGGTATATAAAAGCATATCAGCATTTACTTTCTGAATTATTATAATTTTTTGCCCGATCGTAAAATATTACTTAATAAAGTAAGTGTACCTATATTGAAATTTTTGAAGAAATACACACTAAGGACCAGATAAATAAAGATTTTTTAGCGCTGTAGTTTAAGTAAAGTGTTAGACTTGTTTTGTATAATATCTCTCTCATTATTATACATTTATTTTACATTGTTCGTTTGTATATTATCACTTCATTTGCATTCTACTCCGTGTTGGCAAGGAAGGTCGCCTTGATGAATTGCCTGGGTCACTTTATTTAGTGAAATATAGGCGAGTCCCCTGCCTTACCTGGGTTTACGTTCATGTTATAAAGGATATAGGACTACGTATGGAAATACAGCTTATAACAATAGGGGATGGTAGGTAGAAATCAGTCTACGAACAGTTTATAGAGAAAATATTTTTGCTTTCTATTTTGTTTTCTAGTGATAACCTAGTGATATTACCATTGGACTGCCAAGTCAAGGGTCCCGAGTTCGAATCTAAGGCACGCACCTCTGACTTTTCGAAGTTATCTGCGTATTAATAGACAATTATGTCAAAATACATGCCTGAGAGATTTTCTGTCCGCCAACCCGCATTAGGCCAGCTTGGTGGACTATAGCTTAATCCTTCTCATTCTGAGAAGAGACCATTTTTTTGTCCTCTTGGTGAAGTTTTGGGCATCACTTAGATAGTAAATACATACATAACATATACTCACACCTTTTCCCATAGGGGTAGGCAGGAACTATTGAACTCAACTTGCTACGATTCTTGCTTATGTACCTCTTTTGCTTCATCCTTATTCATACATCTTAGATAATTATATTTTTTTGCAAAAAAATATGCAAACCTTATGAAGTCATAATATAAATTAATTCCGTGTACGTTTATAAACAGAGCTTATTAAAACAGCTGGAACTTCATTATGATCGAAGATAAGAGTTTAAAAACTGACGTTGATTATAACACTAGCGATCGGCTCGCGGTTTCACCCGCGTTGTAACGTGACGCGGGAGAAACCGCTTGCCGATCGCGGCCTAAGAGTCGCAATGTGATGTTGAATAGCTTAAAACCTTCCTCGTGAATTACTCCGCCATTGCACAAAGCTGCATGAAAATCTGGTCAGTAGTTTTTGAGTTTATCGGCGGTTTTATCTGCGTATTTTATCGGCGTCGGCGGTTGTCTTTATTTTATAATGTAAGGATACCTATACAATATACATGTCGGAGAACCAGGTTATAACCATCTCGTAATCAAAAATGATAGTCAATAATTACCTCGGTGAGCGCCAGAGTAGGTCAATGTAACAATAGTCTCGATCAACAGACCGTTCGTTATTATGTTACGCTCTGACATACATAAAAACGTAGATTTAGGAATCATATTAAGTATTTCGTTCTTTGAGTTTTAAGTTATGCCATAGTAAACATAGTAAATATCATTATCCTACGTGGTTTACAATATAAGCAAAGGGTGTCTAGTGTATAGGAGTGGAACCAGACTTTAGTAGATATATTAAGGCTGGGTCACACAGCATGCAAGTGATACACGGGATAGTTGTAATATAAAACACGGAAAACCTTGAAACAACACTTACGTTGTGTTTCGCCGGATGACTGAGGATACCGGAGGCCCAAGCCCTTTTTAAAGGCCAGCAACGCACCTGTAAGTCTGGTGTTTTGGGTGTCCATGGGCGACAGTATTCTCTACCATCAGGAGATCCGTCTGAATGTTTGCTCCCTATACAATAAAAAAAATCGTGGTGTCACATTGTCCTTAACGCATTGTTGCCGTTCCTTTAATGTATTGTACACGCAATAGTGCATAGTTTTATACACAACTAGCTTCTGCCCGCGGCTTCGCTCGCATGAAGCTCAAAAACCAATAGTGATGATCTCTTCTTAGTATGGGTCTCTATACATTTGAGAGGTCAAGCTGTATCTCAGGTTCCGTTTAATTATATAACTGCCTCATTAGCCAAGTGGTCCCGAGTGCGACTGCTAAGCTAGAGGTCCTGGGTTCGATTCCCAGGTCGAGCAAAGTGTTATTGGGTTTTTCTATGAAATTCCCAGTAGCAGCTCGGAGTTAGGAATTTGTGCCCGGTTAATGGCAATAGGCTCGCCACCTATTACATGGGACCTAAACATACCGGCGAACTGTGGGTGTACATTAGTACGCCTCTGCCTAACCCTTCGGGGAATACAGGCGTGATGGTATGTTATGTTATGTTATGTAAGAAGTATACCAGATTTTAATTTGGAGCACATACTTTCAAAAATTTCAAAATTAAAATCTATTCAGTAGTTTTTGCGCCAATCCGTAGCAAACAGACAAACAGACAAGAATTTAAAAAATCACATTTTCGGATTTGGAGACGTTTATATACCATAACCCACGTGTTTTTTTTTAAATATCTTCAATGTACAGACACATCTTTTTTACAATTTTATAATAGTAGGTAGAGAGGTAGAGATATGTGCAGTTTCACATCGTCCATGCACACGGTTTTCGCACGAATGAGCGCGACACCTCGGTTTCACATACTCCCTGCTGCTACATTCGCACAGCCCCGACACCGATGTAAATACCTATTACCACGGCAAGGGCACGAAAATTTGTGTGTGCGTTGTTATGATAGGGCTATCAGTGAGCGTTCGAGCATAGACGATCAAGAAGGTAACGTTATTACTTAGAAAAATATGTGAAGAAGGGGAAGCTGTCTAATAACAATTTCACCTATAACGTAAATATTTACTTTATTTGATTGTCGCTTGGTTTAGCAAACTGTTAATATTAGTAATCATCGCTTTAAATATAAACTAATTTAAAAATATTAATCCGACCATTGCAGACGCACTGAAAATGCCTGGAAGAGCTATTGGTCCATGAAAAACCTCATGAAGGGTGACCTCCCTCTCACTCTTAAAAAGAAACTGATGGACGTGTGTATTCTGCCTGCCTCAGACTTGGTCTTTGACGAAACATCAGAAGTCCGCCCTCGGGGTTTGCCAGCGAGCCATGGAGCGCAGCATCTTAGGAGTCCGGCTATCAGACCGTATAAGGAACAGTGTGCTGCGCTCCAGAACTCAGATTGCCGACGTGGGCCAGAAAGCTGCAAGCTTAAAGTGGAATTGGGCTGGTCACATCTGCCGCATGTCAGACGAGCTGTGGGCAAAACTTACAACTGAGTGGAACCCACATAACGTTAGACGACGTCGCGGCAGGCCCAAAAGGAGATGGCGGGATGAGCTGGACATCTATTGTAAAGATTGGCCACAGAAGGCTCTAAACCGTGAGGAGTGGAAGAAGGGTAGGGAGGCCTTTGCCCTGCAGTGGGACGATAACGGCTGAAAAAAAAAAAAAATCCGACCATTGACGACGTGGTCGCTATGCCTATGGATCTTAAGACAGCTTACGGTCACTTTGGGAGCTATAGAGCGAACTATGCTTGGTATTTTAGAAATGAGGAAATCTGTAGAAGAACTTGAGTAGCAATTAGCAAGCTTAAGTGGTAGTGGGCGGGTGCGGCTCTGGTAGTCCGCAGTCCACAGCAACGCATCAGGAACTCCTCTGGTACATATTGCAAGTGTCTATGACAACTTACCACCAGGCTCGTCAGCTCTTTTGCCGAATTAATCAATAAAAAAACTATTTTTTGACTTTACACGCATAGTGTGACGTGACACCTAACGCACAGTTAACAATTGTTGTTCGCATTGATGCTATTTCGCACCGGTTTCGCACACGTTCTGTGTGACCCAACCTTTATATCGTTAACGTTCGTGACGGACATAATCTTATCTTTTTTATTACGTCTGTTACTTTATTCGTTAAACGTACAACTATTTTGAAAGCGATTTGTTTGTTTTAATTACAACGAGTCGGACTCAAAAAGAAGAAATAATTTTGGTGTGTTCAATTTATGACTGTGTGACGTCTGTTTTTCGTGAACTAGTTTATTTTGGCACCATGTTTGGCGTAGTGGCTGAACGATCGGCTTCTACCCTGTGTATTGGGTTTGGTCCCCGCCCGGATTTTTTTTGTAAGATCTACAGGTAGTTGTTAGCGGGTCTGGGTGTTTGTAAGTATATCGGAGAAAATTAAAGTGTGATGCATCGTTTTTTTATAAATATTTTAATATTATTTTCAGGGCGTATTCTCTAGATTTTTACTGTGAGAGAGCCTTTGGCACAATTGGGCCGGCTATCGGTGATCCCACGGCCTCACAGAAAACCGGTGTGAAATACCGCTTACGTTGTGTTTCACGGAGTGAGTGAGGATACCCTTTTAAAAGGCCGGCAACACACTTGTAAATCCTCTGGTGTTGCGGGTGTCTATTTGTGGCAGTAATTGCTTACCATCAGGTGATCCGTCTGCTCGTTTGTCCCCAATCCCATAAAAAAAATCACAACAGCGTTGCCTGCACAACACAAATACTTATTATATTTAATCTAATCGCTGTTCCTGCCTTACAACAACATAGGGGTTTTGGAATATCACTTAAGTAAATTAAAATTAATGCATTGATACAGTAAAATAATTAAATACAGTCCAGCCCAGAATTGACAAATGCTCTGTAAGATACATACATTTTATCGATTTAAAAAATTAAAACAGACTTCGAAGATATCTTAGATTGAACTCTATTCTTCTCTCTAAGACTTAGGCCCACTTGCACCAACTTCTTAAAGGTCTTTAAATTATATTTAAACTCGAAATTTCTATGAGAAATTGTATTTAAACACATTTAAGAAGTTGGTGCAAGTAAGAGTTCACTGAGCGTGTCGAGTTTGTTAATTATTATGCGTAATTTATATTTTGGTACTTTATGTTTCTCGCTTTTATAATTATTATTGTACTAAATGAATAATTGGTATTCGATTATATTACTGCATTAATAACATTCATTTTGAATGTACATACTTAACTTACAGAATTGATGTCCAAAAACAGTTCCAAAAAAAATTATCCTCAGTTCCTACTTTTCGTTTCTGTTACTCGAACATACCGTCACGCCTGTATTTCCCGAAGGGTTAGGCAGAGGTGTACTAAGGTTCGCCGGCATGTTTAGGTCCCATGTAATAGGGGGCGAGCCTATTGCCATTAACCGGGCACAAATTCCAGACTCCGAGCTGCTACTGAGAATTTCATAGAAAAACCCAATAACACTTTTGCTCGAACCCAGGACCTCTAGTGTAGCAGTCGCACTTGGGACCACTAGACTAACGAGGCAGTACTGTTACTCGAAGATTAAATAAATTAGCGCTAACTATTCTGATAACTGATAAAGTTACATGAAACAAGTTACGATACTAGTTTTTATTTAAAACGTTGCCCAACACTACGATTTTCTCCTGTATCGTGGGTGCGTTTACAAACACAAATTCTCACATACACAAACACCCAGACCCAGAACAACTATATTATGTGGATCATACAAATATTTGGTTTTGTGTGGGGACCGAACCCACAACACGTAGTTTAGAAGCTGATCGCTCAGCCATAATTATGCCAACTGTGACGTCAGATTGACAATAGAAACACTGTCTGTAAAGAAACACTGTCTGCCCGACACGGCAATTGATCTATACACAGTCAAGCCATAAGCAAAATTAACTGCATGAAGAAAGGGAACCACAGAAAAGCAATTAACATTATTCATTATATACTTAGTCAAAAAGAGGTATTAACGTGTATGCAGGTAATACTTTTTATCTTAACATCAGTTCCTTACAAAAATAATATCTAAGGGAACGCCTGTGGTGCCTGTGTATCTGTCTGTCACAACCGTTTTCTCGGAGAATATTGGAAGTATATTATGAAATTAGGCACCTCCTTCACATTTTAGTATCTAGAAAGAAAGAAAGAAAGAAGAAAGAAAACACATTTATTGAGACAAGGAGACAACACACAGATAAAATGAACTGTAAAAAAATAAACCTGAATCCCTATAAAAAGAAAAAAATAATCTTGAAATTATAACCCTTCGTAAGTACGTATGAAGTTTTTTGATTAAATTTTGTCGCGTCGGGGGACCGCTCTCTAATTATGTGAATCCTTTCCTTTCCTTTTGCTTCCCGAACGTGAATCGCGCGAATTCAGAATTGATGTGGATGGCGCGTACATCGCCGCGACGCGCGGGAGGGCGTAAAGTGGGCGGAGCGTAACATATTCAAGTTTGGCGACCCGAGCGGGCAGACACGCGAGAGCTAGAGAGTGGTCCCCCGACGCGACAAAATTTAATCAAAAAACTTCATACGTACTTACGAAGGGTTATAATTTCAAGATTATTTTTATAGGGATTCAGGTTTATTTTTGTGTCGGGGGTTTTTTTAAATTTTTAATTTAATTTGTTATTTCACACTTTTTAACCCCCGACGCAAAAACGACGGGGTGTTATAAGTTTGACGTGTCTGTGTGTGTGTGTGTGTGTGTGTCTGTCTGTGGCATCGTAGCTCCCGAATGGATGAACCGATTTTGATTTTGTTTTTTTTTGTTTGAAAGGTGAATAAGTGGGGAGTGTTCTTAGCTATGTTTGATGAAAATCGGCCCAAGATGGCCGCCGCCACAAGATGGCGGTTTACATATTTTTTCACAACTCCCACAATATTGGTATCAAATGAAAGGGCCTGACTAGTAGAATACTATACACTATGAAAAATTTCAAATCCAACATGGCGGCCTCCACGAAATGGTGAAGTTATTAAATTTTTTCACTACTCCCTCAATAAAGGTATCAAATGAAAGGGCTTGACTAGTAGAATACTATACACTATGATATAAGATATCTAATAGCTATGAAATAATTGTACAAAAGTTGAATACTTAACTAAACGAAGAAAATACCTAATTAAAACGCAAGAAAATAAAATAAATTAAACAAAATAACTAAGGAGTCCCTACAAAAAGTGTAAATAACAAATTAAATTAAAAATTTAAAAAAACCCCCTACACAAAAATAAACCTGAATCCCTATAAAAAGAAAAAAATAATCTTGAAATTATAACCCTTCGTAAGTACGTATGAAGTTTTTTGATTAAATTTTGTCGCGTCGGGGGACCGCTCTCTAGCTCTCGCGTGTCTGCCCGCTCGGGTCGCCAAACTTGAATATGTTACGATCCGCCCACTTTACGCCCTCCCGCGCGTCGCGGCGATTTACGCGCCATCCACATCAATTCTGAATTCGCGCGATTCACGTTCGGGAAGCAAAAGGAAAGGAAAGGATTCACATAATTAGAGAGCGGTCCCCCGACGCGACAAAATTTAATCAAAAAACTTCATACGTACTTACGAAGGGTTATAATTTCAAGATTATTTTTTTCTTTTTATAGGGATTCAGGTTTATTATTGTGTCGGGGGTTTTTTTTAATTTTTAATTTAATTTGTTGTAGGGACTCCTTAGTTATTTTGTTTAATTTCTTTTATTTTCTTGCGTTTTAATTAGGTATTTTCTTCGTTTAGTAAGTATTTCGTGGAGGCCGCCATGTTGGATTTGAAATTTTTCATAGTGTATAGTATTCTACTAGTCGGGCCCTTTCATTTGATACCAATATTGTGGGAGTTGTGAAAAAATATGTAAACCGTCATCTTGTGGCGGCGGCCATCTTGGGCCGATTTTCATCAAACATAGCTAAGAACACTCCCCACTTATTCACCTTTCAAACAAAAAAAACAAAATCAAAATCGGTTCATCCATTCGGGAGCTACGATGCCACAGACACACACACACACACACACACACACACACACAGACACAGAGACACGTCAAACTTATAACACCCCGTCGTTTTTGCGTCGGGGGTTAAAAAAAGTAAGGTTGTCGACATGCTTGCCTCGAATGGGTTGCTAGCTCAGCATTATGCTGGGTCTATTTAATACCCAGCGCTGGTTTTCAGCGCTGGTACCTACGAGGTCTTACAGTTGTTCCAGGGTTGTAAGGTCATTAATATTGAAAACTCATGGGTTTTTTTTGGGCTCAAAAAAAAAACTCCAAATTACCTTTGGAGTTTTTTTTCTATGGATATCAAATTAAACTTTTTGAAACAAGATTTTAACAATATAACTGAAATAAGCCTAGTGGTCCTGAGTGCGACTGCTACGCTACAAGTACTGGGTTCGATTATCAGGTCGAGTAAAAAAAAATCCCAGCTCGAAGTTTGGAACTTGTGCCCTGTTCAAGGCAATAGGCTAGCGCCCTATTACATGAGACCTACATAACCATACCAGCGAACTATGGGTATACATTAGTACGCCTCTGCTACTACTTTTTTTTCGAAGTTACCAATATAGGTATTAATACCTACTGTATTTTTCCGTATCTCCAAAAATAACTGTGCCTGTTACAATCTGAACCGCGAACATAATATTTCTAATATGTACATATATATACTCAGTAGGCAGGGTAGGGTAATTAGTACGAAAAAATTATGATTACATTTCATAATGTTTTTTCCGGTTAGTGAGGCCTCACACAAAATGTGCGCAAAATAAAATAATGTAATTTTCGTAACAAGCAAAGAACGCAGACACACAGCACACACAGCTGCTTTAACAAGTATCTACATCTTGCACTTGTCCAAATTAATTCTGTCTTCATACAAATATACTGGGTGAAATTGAATAGGCGTGACAAATTAAAATATATAATTCTATGTGTGAAAAAGAAAATTTCGAACAAGTGGTTAAGGGAAAACACTAAATTACGAACAAGTGATTTAGGAAAAACATTTTTTTTATGTGATAGCAAACGAACAGAGGAATCGACCGCCTATGGACACCCGCATCTCCAGAGCAGTCACATGTGCATTGCTGGCATCGGCATCCGGCTGTAACCTTACTCACTCAACGAAACACAACGTAAGCGTTGTTTCACACCGGTTTTCTGTGAGGCCGTGGTATCATTACGGCCCATCCGTACCGAAGCATGGCTCTCCCACAGCAAAGGGTAAAAAGGATATAAGCCATAGTATTTTGAGATTGGCAACGTCTCTATTGCTACTTTTCTCGTAAATAGAAAAAAAAAATGATCGCAAATGCGCAGCGTTGCCGGGCGAACTGTTTGCACCATCGAAGATGACAAATAAGATTTTTTTTGTACAATTTGTATAATTAAACTACATTTTAAAATAAACAAATAACGGTCACAGAAAACCGGCGTGAAACAACGCTTGCGTTGTGTTTCTCCGAGTGAGTTGAGGTTACCGGAGGCCCAAACCCTTTTAAAGGCGGGTAACGCACTTGCGACTCCTCTGGTGTTGCGGGTGTCCATGGGCGGCGGTTATCGCTTACCGTCAGGTGATCCGTTTGCTCGTTTGCGTATCCCATTAAAAAAAACGGTTACTGAACCTCCCATCTCGATTTGTTGCATGTTTTCTATTAGTCACCCTGTATATTATTTACTAGTAATAAAACTATTATAAATATTTATAATTGTATCTTGTATAATATTGTAGTGTGTGAACAGCGCATGACCTTGTATTGTGTTTTTGTTTAAAGTGGGTGCAGTAATTTACTATTTTATTCTGCGATTAAAACCGAAATACTTGATAAAAATTAAGCAAGTATTCCTTATATTGTATTTCCTTTACAGCAATATGTATCGACTTAAAGTGAACCAATTAAACCAATTTAATTACAAGTTTTCTACGTGTTGATTGAACGCTATCACTGCCTCTTCGGAGTTGGTAAAAGTGAAACCTCTCATCAAATCTTTGATTTTGGGGAAAATACAGAAATCACAGGGTGCTAGGTCGGGGATATGCGCAGGATGGGTGACGAGTTGTACTTTTTCGGAAGCTAAAAATGACTTTGTTTTGTTGGCCGTGTGTGAAGAATCGTTGTCATGATGTAGGAGAACGCGGCTTTTGGGTCCTCTTTCGCGATTTTTTTCTTACACCCTGGGTAAATAAATGGTAGAATACCACTCGACATTAAGGGCTAACGCGCACTTATGATTTTTAGTCTACCGATAGTTTAGTCGCTGTAGTAGTCGTGTATAATTTCATGTCGAATTCTAATCGTCAAATGCGCGCACTGCCATATAACTCTATAGTGAATCCCAGAACGATCTAACTATCGCCCGACTAAAAATCTAACACTCTTTTGATCTTCAAGTGGAATTGTACAGATGGGACCCGTAGCTGAGAAAAAAAACGCGATCATTTTTTTACCAACGTTTCTCGCCTGCCTTACTTTTGTTGGCCTGTTCTCATTTTCAAACACCCATTCACAAGTTTGCTTTTTTTTTCGGGTTCAAAACAATAAACCCATGTTTCGTCTCCTGTGACAATGTCATAAACAGCATTAGAATGTCCGTGATCGTACTTCAGTAGCATCTGTGAGCACCATTCCACGCGAGCCCGCTTCTGCTCCGCTGTCAGTTCATGAGGGATCCAACGACAACAAAGTTTAAGAACTTTCAATTCTTTGTGTAAAGTTTTCTGAATTTGGCTCATACCAATCCCCAATAGTCCTCGAATTGTCTCATAGGTAATCCGCGGATTTTCTTCAATTAGCCGCTTAACAGTAGCCACACTATTTTCGTTGACGGCAGTTGAAGGCCGCCCTTCACGAAATTCGTCATGTAAAGAAACTCGACCTCTCTCAAATTCTGCAAACCATCGCCTCACGGTGCTTAAACAAGGTTCTTCTCCCCCAAAAGCATTTTGAAGACGAGTGGCACAGTTTTGCGGAGAGAGAGAACTTTTAAAATCATAAAAAATCATCGCTCTAAAATCTTTTCGACTTAATTCCATTTTCGTTGCGTACGTAGAACTTTGATGTGTGATAAAAAACAATTGACAAATGATTTCCCGCCAATTGTTTTTTTTTTATTACTAAGAAGGTTGCAACGTTTAAGAAAATATAACATTCGAAATTCAAATAGTTCCGATTAGCTAGAAGTGCAAAACTTTTAGTGTGCCCCATGTACAACCATAATCAACAAAAGTGGTATTACTGTTGACTTCTGGTAATTTCCCATTATTTCCTGAGACAATATTATCACAAAAAAAAGATATGAATAAATGACAATTAAATGCGTAAATATATGTAAATTATTGCGTCAATTACTTTAAAATAATGCTTATCAAGTACTTAAGAACGTGAATACGTATCTACACACATATATTTCATGGACTGCATCATTGCGCTGTGCTCTACAGTACTGTAATAGCAGCTGGTGAAGTTAGTTGACGATCTGACGGCAATGAGCGTCATAACATTTAAAGTTAACGGAGTCGAACATGAAGGTAAATAATAATTATTTCATTATTTAAATATCGAATAAGCTTTTCAACCTTTAAGTAAAAAAATTAGTAAGTACAAAAATATAAAAACACGTTTATTTATTGTGCGTAAACTTGAAAATATACATAATTCTGTATATATACTCTAGGATGATTTATTAATTGTTAACATATTATTATTTTGTTATTACTTATAAAAAATAAAAAATAGTAATTTTGAGGCATTAAGTGGTACTTAACAATATTTTATTCCTATAGTCTCTTAATCACATACATTTGTGTTCTTTTTAAAAATTTGTGAAAAATTAAAGATTGAAAGATTAAAATTTGTGAAAATATTGCAAATATTTCCTACCTACTAAAATAAAACAAAAGTAAATAAGAAGTAATTCTTCCTTTTTGAATCCCCGCTGTTACAGAGCTATGAGCGGTATTTTAATATAGGTAATCAGTAAAATAACAATTACCTAATGCGTATTATAAATGATCAAACGAACTTACCTGTTGTGAAGTTCGATCATTATTATATGAAGTACCCTGCTCGAAGATATATATTTAAACAAGCAGCTCTCATCATTCACTGGCAACTCTGCGCAATTTTAGAAGTAGCTAAAAATTTGCTTAATCTGTGCTCGGTGAACGCTTTCATTCTTTTTAGAGTCGCGAATTATCTCAAATTTTACCCGGGGTGGGATGGGTAGGGACCATATATCTTCGAGCAGGGCACTTGATCGAACAATGATCGAACTTCACAACAGGTAAGTTCGTTTGATCATTTATTATATTGCGTGCCCTGCTCTCGATATATATTTAAACAAGCAGATGTTTAGAGTATTGGTAAATTTGAGATAAGCCGAAAGCATAGCATGTATTCCTGTAAAATAAATCTGTTAAATCACATTGCATTATTTTAAAACATATCAGTCTCTTGACTTTCTGTTAAGGACCAATTAGCTAACACAAAGCCGACCAGCTACAATTGCTGTGACCCTCCAGAGGGTCAGGGTTCATCAATCATTTTATTAAATATGTAAGAAGCTGATTCCCTTAGATAGTATTTACGGTAGGTACCTGGAACTTGAAAATAAATGTTAATGATCATTCTTAATTGTTGGAGAATAATGAATTTCGTAGTAGGACTACATATGGCATGAATCAGCAAGATCAGTGCCTGATATTAAGTACTAAGTAATAATTCTGGATTAAGCACAGGATAAACAATAAAATAACATCATAGTCCTGAATGTAAAGACATGGCGCCTACCAGGTTCCAGTATGGCTCTGGTATCTATAATACTGACTCGAATAAAACTTTGAAGAATACTTTATTTGACGATGTAAAACATAGTTATAGTAAGGTAGATAGGTACTTTTAAAAGAATTACATTAAAATTTCAGAGCTGTACTCTACACTACTTTCTAATCACACAATTTTCCCTTCACTGGGCGAATGGGCCATTCATCACATCTAGATTATAGATAAGTGGTAATGATTATATCAGCACACCCTTCATTCCATATCTGTTGTGCTTAATACAGGGAACTTCATTCCATATCTGAACAACCCCTTGCCACAAAAACACTATTTCTTAAATAATCATTTAAAAATGTAATTTACAGTAAAATATGAATATAGAACTTTGTTTGGCACAGTCCTACATATATATATTGATATTTACCAATATTAGTTTGGACTTATACATTCCCTAGAGACTCCCTTACGAACATTCCCCCCCAATTTTAGAGCAAGGATGAAACCGACTTATGACGGACAGTCTATAGGCAGCCGCAAATCCAATGATTTTTTCATAAAATACCTACTTAATACCTGGTATGGATAGAGGAGATCTCCCTGAGAATGGGTTCGCCATATACTATAGGTGCTTATCTATGTTAATATTATAAAGAGGAAAGATTTGTATGTACATATGTTTGTAACGAATTGGCTCAAAAAATACTGGGCCTATTCCAAAATTTCTTTCACGGTTTGAATGTTACATTATTCCAGATTAACATAGGCTATAGAATACTTTAAAAAAGTTTGGGATTTCTGGCAATGAGAATTGTTGGTGGATGAGGTTTCTGTAGGAAGACTGTAACCTTTATTTTTGGTGAGATTATCAGTTTGTTCTAAATCTTCTAATCAAAAGGTGTTTGGAAGGACACCATAACAAAACAAAGAAAAGATAATATATCCAAGTCCAAGTGAAAGTTTCAATATTCATTGGCTTTAAATGTTTCCAGAAGACTAAGGCAATGCATTTATTTATTATGAGTCTAGCCCAGCTTTATCCTAGTAGAGGCACCTAATATTGTAGTTCTAAACAATGTAGGTATGTACCTATTTGTATCTAAATTCTCCTTATAAATGTGAACTTTGATAAGTACAAACTGTTCAAAGACTCAATATTTTTATCAGTATAATATTTTCTGAATAAATGTAATTATCACTACTATATAAACATTGGTGTAAGGTGTAACAAGCAACAGCCAGAATCTTTTCCAGGTCAAATACCATATTTCTGGGTTAATTATGTAGTTCTCTTGTTTAAAAATAAAAGTACTAAATAAACTTTATTTTTAATGATGTCCTGTGACCAAAATGTGCTAGCATGTGTTAACCCTTTGCACTACTGCCATATGAATGTGGCCAAGGCAATTTAAATGAACAAAGAATGTCTATGTATAATAAATGAAATGTTTATTAGAAAATTTACTAGGGTATATGACACATCATGACACCTATGTCTTGTTATACAATAGGATGATTTATGATGTTGCTTAACATGCACAAAAAAAAATAAAAAACTATATAAATATCTTATATATGATGTAGGTATTGTTACTACCTACACCTCTTATCTTTTCTAAAATCAATGGTATGCACATAAGGGAATTTATGCACTATACAAATGTTACAACCTAACCTGGATTGGTTAAATGATTTTCGGTTGCTTGTCCACATTTTTTGCAAAATCCATGGGCTTCAAAGTCTAGGTCAAAATTGATTTATTTCAATTAGACCAATATAATAGTTGAAAGGTTGAACTACTTGTCAAACTGGATGCTTGTTGACACAAACAGCACTGGATTAGGTGATATAGACTTTACCAAGTAAATGCTATGTCATAATACATAAGTTATGCAATACTTCTATTTTACATGATAGGTACTCCTATAATAAACAGGAATTTTATTACAACATTTTAGTTTATCTTATCTTGTGTATAATATACCTATTCACTGTGGCCCAGAATTTGGTGCTGGGCAAGCTGCAATAAATATTGCTAAATATTATTATAATGACATATTTCTGGTAGATATCATACAGGAGCTAAGAAATTATCAAGACAATGATAACTGGAATTTTTTACTGATAAATTCTAAGCATTTCTAGAGCTAAAGTTTCTATAATCATATCATCTCATCTCCATGTATATAATATAAGGAATACTTTATATTAATAACCAGATTCTATACATATTAATGTATTAATTATTACGCATCTGAGCAACCCAATGTAGGAATTACTTTATTATAACAATATAGGCAATACTATATTCTGAATAAACATTTACTAATAAATGTGGTTTTCCAATAACTTTTTGGTATGTAATGTCATTTCCAAATGGAAATAAAGCTCTATTTGACAGCATTCTTCTGAGATGTTATTTTTCTGATACTAAAGTTTGTTGTATCATAATGGGAAATGAAAACTAAAGTTGGCCAAAGTAGATAGCTCATCTGATTTTCCTGAAGACAGTAATGGCACCAAGGTCTTATGAGACTTGATTACAAAGGTAATTGAGTATCCTTTAACATGGTTAAGTAATACACTTAACATTGCATGCTATCCTGCAGTGAGGTAAAAAATGTGTTAGCCTTCCGGCATGACTTACCACTATGGCTAAGTTGGCCATTTCTTGCACACAATGTTGGTCTTGTGCACAATGCTGGTGTTCCAGCCTGTATTGAAGATTCATGTCCTTCAATAGTAATGGGACAACTACCCATTACTTTCACTTACAATTGGTTGTAAGCTTATTGAAGAACTGGTCGCTTTTAATGGCAGGTTTTCAAAACATCTTGTCACACAGGCATTCTATAGATGCTTACAGTGGTCTTTTACTATTTCACAACATATAAAAACTAATTATCACATATAGGGAGAACTAGAATTCTCATTATTTTTGTTAGGGCAAAATGTCAGTCAGGATCCATCACAAAATCCACAAAGTATATCTTTTATGTACCCTTAGTGAGATGAATTTACATTGTTATTGTTATACTGCATATTATGTATTTATTCAACTCAATATCCTTGTCTATACTGACAATATTGTTGCTTAACAAAACAGAAACCTGTGGATATTGTCTAACCGGGATCTGTTCCACAAGATTTTGTGGTGTCTTTAGATCATTGGGCATTGGGGCCCTCAAGGGTGGCCGTGCCCTATTTATAGGTGAAAATTGAAACAAACCAAGATGTAGGTTTATCTAGCATGAGATTGTGTCTCCTAGAGCATAAAACTCCAGTGAGTTTTGTGTTCTTCTAGAACCATATGTACCTACTCGTTTTAATTATTATATGCACTCCTTCGAATTGTGATCAGCACAAGACTTACATGTTATTGTAATCTGCAGTAAGTAGGTATAGGTAGTTACCTATTATTTAAATCAACATACCCATGAAAAAACATTGTAGGCACTTACATGTGATTGATAAAACTGCTTATTGGAGCCTCACGGGCTCCACATAAGAGTAAGAGATCTCGTGTGTACATCTCGTGTACGCCCCGAGTCCAATGAGCACGTCAGTGTATCACGTACACCACCCGCGTCAACCGGTACCTACGAAGGTTATGGAAACTCTTGCTGCTTTAAACTGCTACGAGAGCCAGTAGCCATACCGGTGTAATCACAAGACAACTTGTCACTTTTATTTCATGAAGAATAATTATTATCTCCGTTCCAACGACGCTAGGTACTCCGCTTTATGACGTCACTTTATTCGGCTTATAATTTTAAGACGACATTTCATTTATCGTCTAACTTTTGTAAAACTTCTTTATGTTGCCGTTTAGGCATAGATTTGGTTGAAATTATATTAAAATACACTTTTAATTAAAATAAACACAGAGAAACTCAGAATCAGTTGCCGCGCAAACGAAAAGAATGAAAGCGTTCACCGAGCACAGATTAAGCAAATTTTTAGCTACTTCTAAAATTGCGCAGAGTTGCCAGTGAATGATGAGAGCTGCTTGTTTAAATATATATCGAGAGCAGGGCACGCAATATAATTAGAGATTATTAAATCACTCAAATTCGTGATTGTTACATAACATAACATAACATACCATTACGCCTTTATTCCCCGAAGGGTTAGGCAGAGGCGTACAAATGTACACCCACAGTTCGCCGGTATGTTTAGGTCCCATGTAATAGGTGGCGAGCCTATTGCCATTAACCGGGCACAAATTCCAAACTCCGAGCTGCTACTGGGAATTTCATAGAAAAACCCAATAACACTTTGCTCGACCTGGGAATCGAACCCAGGACCTCTTGCGTAGCAGTCGCGCTCAGGACCACTTGGCTAATGAGGCAGTTCATTGAGTGTAAATTACATAATCGTCAGTGAAATCGTGATTGTTACATTGAGTGTAAATTACATAATCGTCAGTGAAACTTAATTACCCATGTTTAAAGCAATTAGGTATATACATTGGCCTGCAAAACTAAATATCACACTTTTAAAATTGCAATAACTTTTTAAGTACACAAGATAAACTTTCGGAATAAAAAGGACTTGAAAGAGAGTTATTTAAGTAGTTTACTATAGTTTCTAAAAAAGCAGATAAAATTTGTTAAAAATGTTTTTATTTCAAATCTTAACTTCTATAGTTTAGATAAAAATTAAATTTGATAAGTGTAGTACCTACCTACTTAGTTTTGCAGGCCAGTGTACGATACTTTTAGCATCGGCTTACAAAATACAAACATGATTTTGAAAAGCCTAAGTCAACATCACAAATCGTTGTCATTTACGGCCAGTCCCAATATTACATCCGTAGATAGATTTGATTGATTGATGATAGATTCGATTTTGACATAACTTGTATGACATTGACATTATCTTATGTCAGAATCCTATCCCTAGTAAGCAATTTTGTTAACAGATCTGTTATTGGGACGGGCCGTTGAAGTATCGTGTGTATTGAGGTCTTTACTTTTGGAGGTCTAGGTGGCGGCGGCGATCTGTGAAAAAAATATTCACTGTAAAAAATGTCTCTATTTCTCGAATAAGACATACGAGCGCTTTATCCACAACTAGCTCCTGCACGCGAATTTGTCTGCATGGACTTTAGTATTTGTCCTGACCTGGATAAAACGTAGCCTTTGGCTTATCATCATCACTACTTATTATAAAACAAAGTCGTTTCCCGCTGTCTGTCCCTGTGTATGCTTAGATCTTTTAAACTACGGAACGAATTTTGACGCGGTTTTTTTTAATAGATAGAGTGATTCAAGAGGAAGGTTTTAAGCTATTTAACATCACGCTATGACTCTTAGGACCAGGGCAGCGCGGGTGAAACCGCGGGCGGGTCGCTAGTTCCAGAATATAATCGATCTCTATGCCAATTTTTTACAGCTGTTCTGAAGTAAAAGAGGAATAAACATACCTACCTACCTCACAAACTTTCACCTTTGTTATATTAGTGGGCTTTAGTAGGATTTCACGGCAGTCATTTTTGCGTTCGAATGTGGACTTGGGCGGCAGTAGCACTGAATGTCTCGATTTGAAAATGTTAAAACTTGTCAAGTCAAAAAAAAATCGCCGAGCGTGTTTTATTTAATGTTTTTATACCTAGGGAACGATAAATCTTATTACCGCAATTTTTTGACATACATTATGGAAACTAATAACCACTTGTATGTTTGTTCGCCAGTGGGATGCGATGTCAGCTCGGATGTGATGTTGCTGGACTACTTGCGGCACTACTTGGGCCTACGTGGCACAAAGTATATGTGTCGTGAAGCCGGCTGTGGCGGCTGCATCGTCAATGCCAAAAGACCTTCAGCTACTCCTTACGCTGTCAACTCGGTAAATTTAATCGATTCAAAACATTGTTATTATATTGCTACTATTTCATTAATCAACTGCCTCATTAGTAAAGTGGTCCAAAGCGTGACAGATACGCTAGATGTCCTGGGTCTGATTTCTGGGTCGAGCAGTGTTGTGCGTTTTTCTATGAAATTCTCAATAGCACTTCGGAGTTTCGGATATTTGCTCGATCAATGGAAATAGGCTGACCCCCTATTAAAAGGATCTAATATACCAGCGAACTGTGGTTGTTCATTGGTACAGCTTTTCCCAATCCTTCGGGAAATACAGGCATGATGGTATGCTATGTTGTATTTAATAATCTTCCTACCTTTACATCTGGTCGATTTTAGTTTCGAAACTTGGGGTCACTTGCACCAACTTCTTAAATGTGTTCAATTGTATTTAAACACAATTTTGTATTGTCATTTTGTGTTTAAATTCAATTTAAACATATTTGAAAAGTTGGTGCAAGGTGGTGGCCCTTGATTCGGTTTCTGTTTCCAAGTTACTTCTATTTTCTGCTTTCTCGATTGCTGGTTTCATTAATGACTCATAAGTCTTTCCATTTTAAGTCGGCATCTATAGTAAATCTGAAGGACAACCTTCGAATTCACTCTTTATTCATAACTCAATAATTAAAAAGCTCAATCTCCATTTTGACAAAGAGAATTTAGTAACTATTGTATACATATAGTGCATGATACCAGTAACATCATGTCACGGTTGGGAAGTCACCACCATTGATGAGTTGGGCAACAGGAAAAAGGGGTACCATCCACTCCAGACCCGACTGGCTGAGGAAAATGGGACCCAGTGTGGATACTGCTCTCCTGCATGGGTTATGTCGATGTATGGGTAAGTAATTAGCTTAACATTTTACCAATATTCAGACTTGGAATCTCTTGTAAAGTGGCTTAGCTACGAGTTTTTCTGACATGTTTAAAAAAGGCGTCACCTATTAATAATGGCTTTACGCGTCCCATTTTTTTCACACGGCATCCCTATATCCATTTCCATTTTGTTTCTATTCCAGTGACATCCTTAGATAATATGTTACTTTGCAGTCTTCTTCAACAAAACCCTGACATTACAATGCTGGAAGTTGAAAAGTCATTAGCAAGCAATGTCTGCCGCTGTACTGGGTATAGGCCAATCTTAGATGCCTTCAAAAAGTTTGCTTCAGATGCTCCAAGACAAATTAAGCTCTTAGATATCGAAGATCTTTATATCTGCAAGAAAACTGGAGATCCCCGTGATAAAAATAAATGTGAAGATAGTGAATGGTGTATCGTTAATCAAGAAGATGTAAAAGAAGATATAATAGAGATTAAATTGAAGGATGAAAGGCTTTGGTTTCGAGTGCAAAAGGTTAAAGATATATTTGAGATTTTAGGAAGAGAGGGAGACGACTCTTATATGTTAGTTTGCGGGAATACTGCCCGAGGTTAGTCTCTCATATCATTTATTGTTAAGTAGAAGAATTAATTAAAGTTAGTAGAGTTAAGTAGTCATAGTCAAAATAGGCCACAGTCCTAAATATTAAGAAACAAATTCTTATTATAAGTGAAATAATGTGCAAGGTAACTTATCTAATTCAGTTTACAAACTAAGATGGTTCTTATTCAATCAATTTGTTACAGGAGTATATCCAATTGATGAATACCCTCGTGTCCTGATAGACGTGAGTTCTATACAGGAATTGAAAGGTTACACCTTAGACCAGAACTTAATAGTAAATGCAGGAAATACACTCACAGAGTTTCTGGATATACTCAAAACTGTAGCTAAGGAAGAATACTTTGAATATCTGGAGAAACTATACGATCATATGCAGAAGGTGGCGCATATTCCTGTTAGAAATGTGAGTGTGAAGAAACGTTATCAGCTCAAAAGCGTTTGTATTCTCAATATTGGTTCCAACAGCTGTTCGAGGCAGTGTTATTATATTTTATATTTAGCAAGTAGCAAGCGTTGTTTATTGTAAGACTCTTTATTAAGTTGAGGAGAGTCAGAAAAGTACAGTACTTAATACAAATCGACGATCATACAAAAAAGGTTTATTCTTTAAACAAATTTTTTATCGACTTATATACGTTTCTATATTTCTAGAGGATACTGTATGAGTATTTACAAATCGTTAGCGCAGACTGGAAAATATTAAAATAAAAATTAAAAATCGATAAATATATTTTCGACAGTTTCTTTTGTTAGCGAAAACGTTCAATATGCAAATCTATTAACAGAAGTTTGTTCCTACATTTAGACTATTTTGAAATTTAGATTGAAGTTATTTGAATTTGTAGGTGTCTAAGAGGCTCGTAGCTCTGACATATTTAATGTATTTCTTTCTAGGTAGCATCGATAGCAGGAAACCTTATGATCAAGAACCAGCACCATTGGTTCTCGTCTGATATTTTCTTGCTTTTGGAAACAGTTGGGGCTCAAATCACTATAGGTGAGTATTACTTTAACTTTAAAATTTTGTTAGTAGTAGGAGTCATCCCTACTGACGTACAATATTCATCCCTAGGTGGGCTGGCTGGGTTATTTATATGTAATTATCACTCAGGCTCTTTGAACGCTCCCACTTTAACGTAGTACTGCTAAATTATGGCTGCAATAAATTATCTCCTGAGTGCATCAGAAAGGAAACAGTATTTGAGAAATGCTGAATTATCATGCCTCTTACGTAGTACCTTTACGTGATGACCGATTGTCAAGGAGGACATGAACGTTTTATCGCAATATTACCGTATGTATTGGACGTGCATTGGCACATTAGCTTCAATAAAAAAAAAACAAGTAATGGAATATCCTGCTACCTTAATTCTCGCTTATTAAATATTAATTATTTTAGAGGACAGAAAGGGCGCAAGGGACACTTTGACAATGCAACAGTTTCTAAAAGTCAATATGCGGGGGCGTGTGATCTGGAACGTGATGTTACCACCACTTAGTAAGAGGCATCGTGTGGTAACCTTTAAGGTATTTTATTTTTATGAGTAACTAGCTTCGTTAGTCTAGTGATAGCAATAGTTGGTTATCGCGACTTTATTAAAACTTGAGGCATCGATACATGAAGTTGCCGTGTAAGCCGATGTTCAAAGTTTTACCGCGAATGACGTGCCTTCTGGATTATATCAAATTTGCGTCATTACTAATCGTAAAAAGGTTATTGCCCGAGATTCAGCGAAATGGCTGATAGTAATCGAGTTTCTTTGTAAGTTTTGTCTATTTTTTAGACTAAACTTACAAAGAAAACTATTTATTAATGAATGTCGTGTGTAATTTTGTTTATTTTTATGTATTTTTTAGTAATTGTATTTTAACCTGATAATTATACTACACACACCTCACGTATGAACTCACTTTTATAATTAGGTTAGAAGAATAATTCATCCAACTAGCCTTTTCTAACTTAATACGCTAGGATACTACAGCATTTAACACGAAGCGATTGCCATCAGACCTCTGTAAACCCATTACTGGACTATACCGATATCCTGTGGATATACTGGTGCTGGCAAAGATTAATATTATGTCTATATATATTAATACTTTGGAATTTCCTGGGCATTCTAGAAGTCTCAACAGACTACGTACTCATGTCTGCCGGAGCAAACTAAACATGTTCCAGTGGGTATTCTTCAGTGGCACTAACTTAGTTTTAGGTGTGGTGCAGTGGAAGATATGGCCCATATGCTATCATGCCCAACGTGCCCCATGCACCTGCATACATCAAGATTTAATGGCCGCTACAGAAAATGCGCGTAGCGAAATACTAGGCCAATCTATCTATCGCTCTCCTCTTTCCGTTTGTTATCGATTCGATAAGAAGAAGAATACTTTGTGTATTCATGTATTACCATGTGCTAGTTTTTATATTCTTCCAAACAGAGACATTTAAATATGTCATACAGGAAAGTCAGAAGGAAATTGCGGACAAAGTCGTAATCCCATATTACATATCGTACTAGGGGTTACAAGTTACTTTGTCTAGACATAGTTAAGTATGTATGATTAAGAAAGAAATGAAATGAAATCAGGACGAAAGTGTATATGAAATTGTTTCAAATGCTATCTCTATAGTCGTTTAAATTTCTGGTTCCAGGTGATACCACGCTCCCAAAATGCACATGCTATAGTAAATGCTGGATTTATGTACCAACTAACTTCTAACAACGTGGTGAACTGTGCTAGGATTGTCTTTGGAGGTCTCTCACCATCTTTTGTCCGTGCTCTTGCGACAGAAAACTGTCTGGTTGAGAAGAAGCTGTTTACTAATGAGACTCTGGCATCTGCATTGAAGATACTGGAGGCAGAATTGGTTGTAGAAGATAATCCGCCGGAACCTTCAGTGGAGTATAGGAAGAAACTTGCTTTAGGATTGTTTTACAAAGTAAAAAGGGATTTATTTATCGAATATGAAGATAATGAAGGATGCTTAAGCTGTACTATACCTACTATTGTAACTGCTTTGGAATTTGAATTAAGTACCTCAGCTTTAAGGGTGTTGGAACCATTGCGCTACTTTTAAAATTTTCATAAATATGTCTATAGTCTGGTCTGGTCTGTTCTGGAATATCATTATGTATATGGAGAACTCCAACTAACTAAACCCTGAAACGATCATCATGTAGATATCTTAAATCTTGTTATATACTCACCCTTATAAAACTTTTCTAGTTTAACATACCTACATCTAGTATCAAAGTTTTAGTTTGAAAAATAAAGTCCATTTAAAATCCCTGATATTGGTTGAACACGCGGAACATTTCTAAATTTCAATTTCCAAGCTCGCGGCTCGCGATATTCAGCAATTTGATCGGCATCAGCTATCTCTCATTCATCGGTTAACTCGTCTATTTTTACTTGGTTTCATTTTGGTATTGAAATAAATAAGTGACTGTTAACCAGTAACTGTACCTTTATGGTTATGTTATGTTACTGTAATATTTTTATCCTAGTTAAGTAATTGTATACAGATACGGGAATTAAATACCACTATGAACTAATTAAAAAATCTACTAGAAGAAGATTCTGATTACTTAGACTTACGCAAATATTAGACATATTGAGATAAACCACCATTTCTATCGCGTTATATTTACATTAACAATTGAAAATCCCTACGTTTCGGACCCTTTACACAGTTTTTAGTCAGGGTCACGTCGCAATTTTGATTGATTAATGTAAATAAATCAAATCCGTAAAGTAATTATATTTCAAACAACTACATAGAAGAAGACAATAAAATATGTATTGTTGCCATGTAAAATGTTGATTCAAAAAGATTCTATTTATTCACTATCCCAGGGTCTCCTGACGCTATCTCCAGAGACAAATCTTAATGCTTGTTATAAATCAGGAGCTACCAACTTGGATGATATCCGACCAGTGTCAAGAGCTACCCAAGTATTTGAGACTAACCCATCGGTGTGGCCCTTGACCCAGCCTATACCTAAAGTGGAAGCTTTGGTAAGAAATAGGACCTGCTTATTTGGACTAAAGTATTTTTTGTAATATCAAGTCATAATAATAAACACAAAAAAGCAAAAGATATTTATCAAACGCTCTTGGTTATTATTGTAAAGAGTATACACGGTAAACATAATTTAATTTCTTAATATTCTATCCGCTACCGGGTATTTCGACTGGTGCATTAACAATGGAGAAAAAAATGTAATATTTTTTTCATAGGTACTTCCAATTCTCAGACAGTCATCAAAACACAAATAAATATTTGTGTTTTGACGACTGTCTACTCGACCAAATATTTCTTCCACGGAAAGTACGATTGTACACTTACTTCCGTAAATACTTTGTAGATTCAATGTGCGGGAGAGGCTTTCTACACTGAAGATCTGCCTAAGTTCCCTAATGAAGTGTTCTGTGCCTTTGCTCTAAGTACGGTCGCGTTAGGAGATATTGTATCCATCAATACCAGCAAAGCTTTGGTAAGATATCATTAAAATAAAAATAAAAAAAATTAAAACTACAATAACTCTGTACGAGAACAGAATAGGCTCCTATCTCAGCATAATGCTGCGACATTAAGAGCATAATGCCGCAGCGCTGGTTTTCAGATAGGACCATGGCACAAGTGATTATTGAATGCTAAGATGAAAATGTCTTTTGAATTTTTTAGGCTTATCCAGGTGTAGTAGCTGTCTACACAGCAAAAGATATACCGGGAATAAATTCATTTACTCCACTGGACTCTTTCCTGTACTCTGCAAATGAAGAAATATTATGCGATGGTTCCGTCAAATACTTCAACCAGGCAATCGCCATCGTCGTAGCTGAAAGCCGTTATATCGCAGACAGAGCTGCTAAACTAGTAACAGCTACGTATAAAAATACTAAAAAACCACTTCTAGAATTAAGAAAAACGATAGATAATACAACAAGAAATACCGTTAATACAGTAGTTGATGCTACTGATAGAGGTAACGATGTAGTTAAAGTAATAAAAGGTCTAAATTCAATTTATGGACAGTACCACTTTACTATGGAAACGTTGACTACCGTCGTTAAGCCATCTGACGAAGGATTGGACGTATACTGTGCGACGCAGTGGATGGAAGGCGCTCAGTTGATGATATCGAGAGCTTTGAATATGGATCAGAATCGGTACGCTTAATTATTATGTAATTTCTAATTACCTAGAATTTTGATTCAGAAAATCTCTTTTTACTGTTGATGTATAATAATACGTTTGAACTCAGTCTCGTCTGTTGTAAAGCACTAAAAACGTCAGGTAACCTTTTCGGGAACTGGCTCTCATTAACATATGATTTTACATAGTGACACTATTTGTAGTTCGTCTTAAAATATGAGCTAGCCAGGTGGACACTAAATCCGACCACCAAGCCGGATAACCTTTCAATAAATTTCTTTTGGGTTTGAAAACTGATACTGAATTTGTATTTTTTAGAGTTGATGTCCACACACGTCGTGTTGGAGGCGCATACGGTATCAAAATGTCTCGGAGTGCTCAAGGAGCGATTGCTGCTGCATTGGTAGTAAAGAAACTTAATAGACCTTGTCGTATAATCCAGTCTCTGACTACTAATACGAGAACGGTTGGCAAGAGGCTGCCTTGTTGTTCAGATTTTGAGGTATTGTCTTATCAATATTGCAAGTAACATGATAGTAAAATTTGTGTAATCTATATACTAATATATAAAGCTGAAGAGTTTGATTGTTTGCTTAAACGCGCTAATCTCAGTAACTACTGGTCCGATTTGATAAATTCTTTCAGTGTTAGATAGTTCATTTATTGAGGAAGGCTATAGGCATATATCATCACGCTAAGACTAAGTAGCTTTTCCACGCGGACGAAGTCGCTGCTAACTACACTTTTTATAAACTTTTACGGCAAGATCCACCGTCACTTTTTGTTTATATAGGTCGGCGTGAATAGCACTGGAATTATTCAGTATATAAACTACAGAGTATTCGAAGACAATGGGTACAAAACTAACGAACTGTTCACTATGCTTGGCACTGGGCAGTTTAACAACCCCTACAATAGGTCTCGTTGGACCTACAAAAGTTATGATTCTACTACTGATACTGCTAAGAATACTTGGGCGAGAGCACCAGGTACGGCTTATTGTGACGTCATTTTTTTTCTGAGACTACTGAAAAATAAACTTTGATACCCATTTTACTCTTAAGAAAATTTAATTTTCATGCTTTATGTGAAACTATTTTCATTTTATAAAAAAAATAGTATGCTTTACTAATATTTTTTATTACCAAAATTATATAATGAATTGATCACTTACAGGCACGCTAGAACACGTGGCAATGGCAGAATTTGTGGTGGAGCAGATAGCATACGAAATGAACCTAGATCCTCTTGACGTAAGACTATCTAACCTTGACGCAGAGTACGCCAGTGACATGAAAGAAGTAGTAAACAATCTCATCATTAAATCTGATTACATAAAAAGGCGACAAACAGTCAACAAATTCAATATTGAGAACAGATGGAAGAAAAGAGGCTTAAGGTTTGCATTTCTAAGATGGACTCCTATAGGAGGAATTAATCTTTACATAAATCTAGCAGTATACCGTGGAGATGGGTCCGTTGTAATCACTCACGGTGCTATAGAAATGGGACAAGGAATAAATACTAAGGCTGTACAAGTAGCAGCCTATATGCTCAAGATTCCAGTGAACAAAATTATAATTAAGGAGAATAATACAGTGATAGCACCCAACTGCTATTTGTCTGGCGGAAGTATTATGAATCAGAACGTAATTATAGGAGTAAGAAGGGCTTGTCAGCAACTCTTGGATAGGCTAAAGCCTATAAGAGACGAAATGGACAATCCCACTTGGGAGGAATTAATAACGAAAGCATACAATAGTAATGTAGACTTACAAACCCATGGGTTTACAAGGACTGATGAGGAATATCCGTATCCTATTTTTGGAGCGACGTTAGCTGAAGTTGAATTGGATGTACTAACAGGGGAGTTTCAATTGCTAAGAGTAGACCTTAGTGAAGATGTTGGGCAAAGTATTAGTCCAGAAATTGATATTGGCCAGGTGGGTAAATTATTTTTGGGTTAAGGTTATTTTATGCACCTAAATGGTTGGGGTGCAACGAATACCTTAATTTAAGCCTTTAAAGGTCCTTCGGACGCTGAATTGTCCATACAACGTCATAACAAAAAAAAACGTAATTGAAATACAATTGATCTGGGTTCTTTAATATTAATTGCTCTACTACTTCTTCACTGAAATAAAAGGTTTCGAAAAGTTATAAAAAATTACATTCACTTGACAAAATTAATTAAATTATCTTGGAATTACGATTTATTTTGATTTTACGTTTGTATGGTCACATCGGTCTGCTAATTATAGGACCCTTAAGTTCTATAATTATTACCATTGGTATATATTTTAAAGTCCTCACCGTACTGAATATGTGTGTTTTTATTTGTTTAATCTAACAAACTAGGATCGGAGTTATACACGGTTTTCACCAATAGACAGAGAAGACTTTACCATATTATTATTGAGCATATTCATGCAAAGTACAAGTCGCCAGTTTCACGTGATTTTTTTAATATTGTCTTATAAGTTAATAATCCTGGGATAAAATCACTCGGAATTTAAATAGGTGTAATCAGGCATCTCATTATTAATGGTCCGATTAAAAGGACGAGTCGAAGAAATGCAGAAGTCATCAACAAAATATTAACCAGTGATTATTAATTACTATGACTGGTATTATACTCGTATCATGTCGAATAAAATGTAGTTGCGACGCTTACTACAAAAGTTATGAAAGTGAGCCGGCGTGAATCTGAAATCAAGTTAATTTACATTTTAAGTATAGCTTGGCTCGAGGGTATTTCTAACTTAAACATTCAACAAACGGCCTCACAGCCGACCTAAAATGTGTCGTATTATTATAACTAGTAGTGGTATTAATATAACATGACTGTCTGATCCACTGCGGAGTGTGAGTTGCGAATTCGAGTCTCAGGTGAGGCGGGTATTGATTGGATTTATTAGTTGGGAAATTTTCAGTGATGGCTTTTGTTGTACCCATTTCTTGAAAATGCCTCATCTGCTGTTGCTCTGCTACTGTGTTTATATCCCAGCCTAAACGCAAAATTATGACCGACCATAGTCCTGTCTTAATTTTTTCCACAGACTAGCTAGGATCTTCTGCCATCTACCAACATTTTAATCAAAACATCTACCTTCTTGCCCCTTCTAGATAGAAGGTGCCTTCTTGATGGGAGTAGGGTACTGGACGTGCGAGCACCTGGTGTACGCTGAAACAGGAGAACTCCTCACAGATCGCACCTGGAACTACTATGTCCCTCTAGCCAGGGACATTCCCCAGGATTGGAGGGTCTACTTTAGAAAGAATTCTTATAGCGGAGACGCTGTTTTCGGGTCTAAATGTAAGTAGTATTATCTGAAAAGAGAAGTAAAAGTCGCAAGATGTATTGAGAATGATTTGAAGGTATTTTTCCTTTTAACCGACGACTAAAAAAATATTTATCATCCTCCGAGCCTTTTCCCAAATATGTTGGGGTCGGCTTCCAGCCTATCCAGATGGGGCTGAATATCAGTATTTTAGACAAAGCAACTTCCATCAGACCTACGCAACCCATTTGGGCAATACCGATATTCGGAGGATAGACTGGTTAATGGTAGATGTTCGTATGATCGGAGCTGTCCGAGGATCGGAGGGGTCTCGCGATGTCAAGAATGGTCACCCATCCACACACTGACCGCAGCGACCGCACCTTAACCTTGCAGACCAGTTCATCAGCGCAGTTATTTCTTAACCACAAGCCCTTATAAGAAAGAATTTTTATTTTTGTCCGGTTTATTATAACGACTTATATCTCAACCTACCCCATTTGAGGAATACATTTTTTGTGAGTGTGGAACATATGAGGCATAGACATGCATGAATTTAATCCGGCTTATATGAGGCATCCTAACACGGTCTTGCATAAATCATTCTCGTGCTCCATAAGGCACAGAAGGGTTCACGTATAATGGCAAAGCCTCTGGTATCGTATTCTATATAAGCAATTCTCAAAATGCAATAATTCCTTTTGGGGTAACAAGACAACTCTGTATATTAATGATAATTGGTTGCCTATTGTCTTTGCGGGTCGTAATTTATTTCTTTGGGTTAAGCTTATCATTGCTCGCCAGTATGATTCTATTATTCCTGTAAAATTTATCGTGTTATATTTAAATATTATATAAATATCTTATTGGATTTATTTTATAATGGCCAGAGCAAGTTAAGGAGATTTTTAACTCAAAAAGACTTCGCTGTCTGTCTGTCAAGAACATTTTCGTGAAGGTATCAAGTTAGGATTCATAACAAATACTGGTTTATGGTCTCTTGGAGCTGTAGAAAAATCAACTTTCTAAGGCAACACGAAAAAAATACAGCAATTTATTTATCTTTAATGTTCACATTTAGATTTTAGAACCTTATCTGTATAGTTCAGAGATAGGCAGTTAGTTACTTACAGTTGGGTTGTTGGATGTGAGTTGACGAAAACCACGGACTTCACTAAAAGTTATTTTAATCGTAAAAGTTACACGTATGTTCAGTTGGATGCTAATCCGCGGTTATAGCAAGTTAAGGCGTTAAGGCAGTTATTAATCAACTAAAGAAATTATAATTATAAAAGTCAATATAACGAGGAGCCAAAAGTAGGCCGCAGTGTAAGCATTTTGCCTGTACGTGAACCGTACATTATCATTAATGTTTGGTATTTTTTCATCCTGTTTTTAATATAGCAAATAACTTTAATTGAGGTTACGGGAATAGAGTGTTTCTATTCTGATATTTTTTCTTATTAATCAAGTAGGTAATGGTAGTCAGACTTTTGTCCGAACTTTCTACAGGCATCGGTGAGCCGCCAATTTGCATGGCTGTGGTGGTAGCCTTAGCATTGAGAGAAGCGATCGTCGCAGCGAGGCTCGACTCATGCATTCCTACCACGCAGTGGTTCCAAGAAGGTAAGTGTACGAAAAGGACCAATGAGGTCAGTGCCATATTTACCGTGCCGTTTATCAAAGGTGATAGTTTTAGCTAAAACTCCTCCACTTCGCTATCCTGGTATATACATATATTTACCCAGAATAATAGGCACCTAGAAGGATAGTGTATTGTCATATTATTATATTATGATTACCTTAACTTTATAACTACCTCATTAGCCAAGTGGTCCTGAGCGCGGCTAAGCTAGAGGTATCTGAGTTCGATTCCCAGGTCGAGCAAAGTGTTATTGGGTTTTTCTACGAAAATTCTCAGTAGCAGTTCGGAGTTAGGAATTTGTGCCCGGTTAATGGCAATAGCCCCGCCCCCTATTACGTGGGACCTAAACATACCGGCGAACTGTGGGTGTACATTAGTACGCCTCTGCCTAATCCTTCTGGGATTACAGGCGTGATGGTATGTTATGTTATGATACCTTAACTTTGTAACTGACAATCAAATTACTCATCGTATAGCTTCGTGCGGGAACAAAGTCACTATTAACTAATCTGTCGATATTGTTGATTGATGCGCGAGATATCACAATTATAATTACTATGGAGTACACTAACCAAGGTTTAGTTACTTTGATCCTGTTCATCATTCTACAAATTAATTAATGTAATGTTCTGAAGGTATAATAAGGTTCGAAGAGAGCAGATGACTATGATCGGGACCTATCATACAACATTAGTATGTTTCTAGTATTTTTATATATAGAATTTATTTACAAAAGTTCAAAACTGTATCACGAAAAATCACGAAGTTATATGCTTGTTCTGATACATGATTTTCCATACAAAAACATGTCACCACGTCTTAGGCCCGGCGCCCACTGGCGGAACGGCATGGCAAAGTATTTTTAGGCGTCGAATAAAAATATAACTTAATAGTAGGTATGGGATTAAAGTTGAATTTTCAATGTTAACGGTCGTAAGTACAAAAATAATACCGCAGTATGCTTATCAACTTGCTTTCAACTTTATTTCCATACCATTAAGTTATATTTTTATTCGTCGCCTAAAAATACTTTGCCATGCCGTGCCGTCAATGGGCGCCGGGTCTTATACCGTGCGTCCGCGCCTAGTGCCGCTGTGACTTACCGTGACTTGTGTTGTATGCGTATGATTGCGGAAAGATACTTGCACACTTGCACCAACTTCTTAAATATGTTTAAATTGTACTTAAACACAATTTTTCATAGAAATTTCGTGTTTCAATACAATTTAAACACCTTTAAGAAGTTGGTGCAAGTGGGCCTAAGTGTCGCTAAGTATTAAGTGTCTACTTGTAACCATTTTTAAATATTTTTAGGACTAAATATAACATGGTGTAAAAAATATTGTAATCGATTCAACTCTGAACAAACTATGTTCAGGTTTCGCATATACTAAAAATAATATTTTTGGAAAATGAATATTCTTACAATTAAAGTGTTTTCATCTGAAATTAAGCGCCCTTTTAGATGATTAACGCTCATAACTACGAAAATTAAAAAGCGGCGGTAGCCTAATGGCTAGGGCGTCGGACTTGCGATCATGTGGTTGCCGGTTCGAACCCCACCCATTGCACTACCGACTTGAACCCACTCGTAACACAAGCATTTAGCTTAGCACGAGGGGTTAACAAGAATACTAGTAATGTGTGACCCACATTGCTAGTAAGCTGTAAAAAAAAAAAGGAAATTATATTTATTTCTGTAAGTAGATCAGTAGAGACACTTTTACAAGTCAATGGTTTGTTTTTTTTTATAGCTAGATGGCTTCGGCATTTCCTAACTGATGACCTCTGAGAAGAAACACCGAAACAAACTCAGAGAATCATGGTCTCTTTTAAAGTCCAGACATAAAATAATGCAAATAATGTGAGTGGGACAATGCAGGGCAATGTCTGAAATGGCCTTTTGAGGAAAGAACCATAGCAGCTTTGAGTAGACCAGTCCTAACTGTATTTGTGTCCTAACTATACATAAATTAAGTAGCAGTTCGATGGTAAGCGCATTGACACATGAGAGAGGAACTGGTTTCTCAAATTTTCTTCAACGTTCGTAATATTCCAAATAAGGTCTTTAACCTATGTATAAATGTGAGTTTAGATGACATATTTATTTTTACAGATGGGCCCTACACAGTGGAAAGGAACTGCTTACTATCTTCGACCAGCACTAAAGATTATAAATTTAACTAGGCATACGAATGTAACGTGGCCTATGGAATATCTTGGCCTTTTAAGGTAGACCTCTGTGCAATATAAAATACTGTATTCTTATTCAATTTTTCTTTGGTTTTCTCGTTTGCCACAGGCCTAGTTATAATGGGCAGTGTATTCTCTCGCAGGATATGTGAAGGTCATTTGTCAATGTCAAGTGTTGTCAAATTAAGATCGTTATAATATCAACATTCATATTATTACAACTTGGGTAGGATTTAATGTTAGAAAAATAACGAATTTTATGTGTATTTCAATATCGTGATTAGGTACATACATATATTTGAGTAAGTTTTATTATTTGAAATTTTGTATGTAATAATTGAAAACTAGTTGTGGCCAGCGAAGTCTGGTAGGCAATTGTGGTTGAATTGCAATAATAGTTGAGCGGCTGGTTTTTGGTTGATTATTATACAATACAAAACCCAGTGTCTGGCATTATTCATTAAATATATTTGATAACATTTCTTTAATATCGTAATAGAGGTAAATGTTTAGTAAACCATTTCTTTGTTACTTTGTGTTTTTATTGAAATTATCTAAGTATTTATTTTTGTGCGAAGTTCTTTGAGAGACAATTTTATATTTTGTGATGTATCATCTATAACATAGAATATTCAACAGCAAACTTGAATGCGGCGCCAAGAAATTACTATTGTGTCTGTTTTTTTATGGGATAGCGGGCAAACGAGCAGACGCGTCGCCTGATGGTAAGCGATCACCGCCGCCCATGGACACCCGCTACATCAGAGGAGTCACAAGCGCGCTGCCGGGATTTTAAAAGGGAGAACGCTCTTTTCTTCAAAGTTTGAAGGTCGTATTGGCCCGGAAATACTGCAGGCGACAGTTCATTCCACAGTTTTGTTGTGCGAGGCAGAAAGTTTCTAGAGTAACGCACAGTTGTGGACTGCCAGGCATCAAAGTGATGGGGATGGAACTGTTGTTACATAGAACGATGGCGAAAAGAGGCTGCAGGGATCAATCCGAACAATTCCTCGGAGCAATCCCCATAGCATAGGTGATAGAAGATGCACAGCGAGGCCACATTTCTACGCAGCGCCAAGGAGTCTAGCCGGTTTGAAATATCTCGGCAGTCGAAGATTCGAGTCGCTCTTCGTAGGAGAAGAGGAGTATATATTTATTTATTTAATTTATTTATTTCATTCATTTCATCTTACAAGCTAACAGATGAGACATCCAAAACGCTTATAAGATTAACAATTCGGTATTACACATCCTCGTCATTATATTATTATATAGGTAATAGCAAAATTAATTTACAATATCTAAATATATATATGTATATATATGTAGACTAGATTCTGCACTTTCTTGGTATATTGGGACTCAGTGTAAAATATTAATATTTAGCAACATAATAATACTGTCCATATAAACGAAGGCTAAGAAAATGATTGGAGTGCATCATAATGTAACAAATAAAATTGGGATTATAAAGATTGGTAGTATAGATTTTCTAGCAATGTTGATTGCACATTACTAGTATTCTTGTTAATCCCTCGTGCTCAACTAAATTATTGTGTTTTACGAGTGGGTTTATGCCGGTAGTGCGGGTGGGTTTCGAACCATAAGATCGCAAGTCCGACGCCCAAGCCATCATATTGTGTTTCATCAAAATTCGCAATTTTAGCCTCCTTGTTCTCTAAATTATAATCGAAGAATCGTGTTCAACGGCTTCAATCTAAAAACCAATACATCCAAAACTTAAAACGCCTTTGTTTTGACGAATTTGATTTGCGAGGGATCGTCCCAAGGCCGGGCCGGATTGGAATTTATTTGATTTTCGTTCTCATTGAGAGCAACCCTAAATGAGTCGATGGTTAGTCTCGACACGTACTCTGAACATCGAACTGAAATACGAAGTAATACCACGCTCATCTATACTTGCGATTTGTTTTAAATTAGTTTAGTCGAGTTTGAGAAGCGTGATACAGACATATATTTTTAATCCCTTTTTGTTATGGTTTTGAATTTAAAATTCTTGCTTTTGCGCATCTATGGTGATGTTGATACGTATTCGAAAATATTTTAATTTATATAAGAAAAATTATCTTATACCTCAATGGTGTAGTGTCCCATGCAAGGGTGGTTATTATGAGTTCTTGGGTTTGAAACCTGGGTCGAGTTCTTAGCAGTTTAGAGTTTGGATATGTGCTAGACTAATGGAAATAGACTAGCTTTTCGCTAATAGAAATAGTGTATTCTTATTTTCCCATTAACCTGGCATATTAGTAAACCTCTGTCTAACCCTTTGCGGAATAGAGGCGTCATTGTATGTTATGCTTTACAATAGTAGTTACAATTTCATTTATTTTAAAAATTGCTCTCTTTTCTCTTCCCTCCCTAACCCCTCATTAGGTGGAGGTTGAAGTTAATAAAATAACTATAAATTATCGTGTTACGATTAAGTGATTGATGTTAGATTTTATCGTGAGAGAACCAGACTTCGCTCAAATGGGCCGGCTCGACCGGAGCGATGCCACGGCCGCACAGAAAACCAGCTTGAAACAACATTTATGCTGAGTGAATGAGGATACCAGAGACCCATCGGTAATCGCTTACCATCACGTGATCCATCTGCTCGATTGCCTCCCCTATCCCATTAAAAAGTTCTTGTAAACAAAAACAGGTTGGTTTACATAGATATAAATTTTATAAAACAGGATCGTGTCAAAATGCCACTAAAAGTTCCGGGGTCAGTGGAACAGCAACACATTTGCACCGAGGGATCTTTTATGTTTAGAGCATTAAGGATAATGTTTGTTTTACGCGGAACAAAAATTAATACACGTCACCTCGAGGGAAACCACTCGGAATAAACACAGTTCAGAGTTTTAATGTGCCGAGTTTTGGATTATTTTGGTTTTTACTGTCAAATGCTATTGAGCAGAGGTAGTAAAGCTCTAAATGTTACTCTGTATGCATGTGATGCAAAATTTTGACTTATATTGAGTATCTGTGTTTTTTCATAGCAGATATGTATTATTAAAAAAGTCTTTCAAAAGAATCAATATCTGTGATTTTTTATATGTGACAGCTTTACCAGTCAAGTTAGATAATAATTACTTTTCCCTTACAGGTAGTAAGTAGGTATACGTTTTGTAGTTCATCTAACTTGAATAAAATACATACATCCATACTTCCATACATCCTCATTTAAATAACCGCGTAAAACAAACAGTGGCCTTATGGAAGTTTTATTTCTCACGTATTTGGCGGTGTTCTGAGACTACCTTTTTGTGGATAAAAGTAAAACTTTACTCGCGTTTACACTCGACTTGCACGCGACTATAGCATTTATATTGGTCTCATAAAAGCTATTTTACTGTAAAAGCCACTTAGAGTAAACTTTCAAAGTAAATTAGACTTTGATTCAAGAAAGAAGGGTTGAGTTTTGTGGGTTTGTATAGAGGTTAAGTAACGTTTAGAGCATTATAATGCGTCCTGTTAGCAGAGGATTTGGTTTAATTCAGTTGATTAATCATTCCAGTATGATCTCTTAACCAGCTGTTACCCGCGACTTCGTCCGAGAGGTATTTAAAAAAATAAAAAAGTAGCCTAAGTTACTCTTTGTTACATCAGCTTTCTGCCAGTGAAAGTCCCGTCAAAATCTGTCCAGCCATTCCAGATATTAGCCAGAATAAACAGACAGACAAAAAATTAAAACATGTTGTTTTGGTATGTACTGTAGAGGCCGGGTTAGATATAATGGGGGTTTTTTGCGTTTAATTAAAGAATACACAATGAGAGCGAATACTGCGCGTTTATTACTCAAGCGAAAATTCTTATAGAATGACAATAATCAAATTCTTTCTAGACATTTTCAAACTACTTACTTTTTTGTTCTAAAGTACTATGTGCCTGGGCGCGCACAATAAAAACTCCTTATTTTAAACTCTTACATCAGCTACGCCCCTGCATTTGGGTAAAACAAGGCAATAAAACATAAAAAAAAAGTTTTACCCAAATAAAAACAAAAAAGTAACTAACTACCTGCCTATGTCCTAACTCGAAACATTAACAGGCGAAAGGAATTCACTTACAACCATGCATGAGGCTCGCCCCTCAAAGCAGGATAGTCTATGGCATGTGTATGGTTAAGTTATCATTAAAAATTTACAAAGCTTTAGCATAGTTAATAAATACTACACGCCATAAACTTTGACGCACCAAAACGCCTGAAAAAGATGCGCCACGGCCTCCTATCCAATGATGCTTCAAAATTAATTACATTGAAAGCTAAGCATCATGCCTGAAGGGTTAATGAGACTGAATATAAAAAGAATCAATATCATATGCAAAAACTTTAACTTCTTCTAACGCAATTGAGTCAGAGGGAGGGAAAGTTTAAGAAATCATATTAATCCTGTCATGAATTCATTCCGAACTATAATTAATTAATTTCCATGACTAATCTTAATACCCCTCTTTATTATTATATTATCTAATAAAAATAAAAAATATTTGCTGAATCATATGTGTCCAACTCAGACACCCTTCGCAAGGACTATGTCCATTTCACGAAGTCGATACAGCCTGTGCAGGGTCCCCCTCCTGCTAGATAAAATAAATCCCTCTAAAATTTTTATATATTCGGAATGTCTTCAACCGAAAACGCCGTGGCATCTTTTCCCTCTCTTGGCTCGTTCAGACAGCACATCAGACATGAAAACAAACACAAATATTAGTATCATACTTTTCATAAATAAACAATAATTATTAAACATATACTAGGTTTTAAGTCTAATTTTATTTAAACTTTCCTTTAAATACTTTAAATTATTAACCCAGCTTAGTATTTTATACGGCTCTTTAAAAATATTGGGAAACTTCTCCATTCTGCAATTATTTATAGGGTCAGGTCTATAAATTCCAATTGATTGGTTATTAATAAATTTCCTGAACATTTTTTTCCTAATAAAACCTCTTTGTATAAACCTATTTCTCAAATTATATAAAACTTTTCTGAACTGAACTTTATGAAAATATTTGTGTCTTCTGACACTGTCAGTCTTATGATTGTTACTCTTGGTAACTATTTGACCAAATAAAAATAAGGGCTTGGTCACGCCAACCTTCTGTAATAACATATTATCATTTTTAATATTATCTATAAAATATTCTTTTATTACTGGCTTTACCTCAGTTAACTGAATCGAAGGTTTTTTCTTATTCGGCAGAGGTTCATCCTCCTTCTCTGAAGTAGTTGCTTTTAGCAAATCGTCGTCAATCATCAAAACCTCTGGATTAACAGATTGTCCTTCATCGTCATAACCAATGGACTCTTCCCTACCTTCAGTTATAGCTATGTTCATATCAACATGGCCTACATTAACTGGTTCCTCAATCTCATGGGAATCCAACAAATTATTATTATTCATTTGATGTACACCTAAACCATATACATAATCAACATTATCATGATCATTTATAACATTGCTATCATTATCTATTTGGTCACAATGATCATCATACACGATAGAGTGAGATACAAACGCGTCTTTCTGTAGACAAGCCTTATCTAAAAATTTCACATTAAAACGACCCTTTAATACTAAACAGTTATTACAAAAATCAACTAAAACATCATTTTTATAAAAGAAGTCTTGACCTAGTACCAACTCTTGGTTAATGTCTTTTATGATAATAAATTTATTCTTAAATAAACAAGAGTCAATTGTGAAATTAATAATGGTCTCACCCACAACATTCAAGTAAGAACCCGAAATAGATTTAACCATACGTTTATCTGCAGGTTCACACGTGTAACGCAGATTCAGCTTCATCATCAGTCGCTCTGATATACATGAGATTGATGCACCTGTATCTAATAGTGCAACATAGGGTTTATTACCAATAAATAACTGAATAAATGGATTAGACTGACCAATGTTCTTATTTTCTTTAGGTTGTTGATCAGCCTCTGACACAGCAAGCACACTGCGTGGGCTGCATCTTTGGACTTTTGGAGCTCGCGGCTCCCATCTTGAGCTAGAATTAAAATGTGTTTTACTATCTACGTTCACAAATTTATTTTGTTGTGATTGAAAATTATATTGATGTCCATGGTCTTCATAATGTCTTCTTCTCATCGGTGACATTGTAGACCTTTGCTCGTACTGAATAGCTGGGGATTCCTTATCTCCAAATAAATATTTTATTTGCATCATTGTGGCACGCAATTCTGCTTTAGACGAATATACTTGTGTGCCCAATCTATGTTTATCCTCCAATAATAAGCCTTTTAAAAATGTTCTTATAAAAATATTATCATCTAAAATTTCGGCTTTCGTAGCCAAATCCGCTAGACGATAAAAATATGTCATGGAGTCTTCTCCGACCTCTTGTGTAGTAGTATAGAATTTCTCTACGTAATTACTTCCGGAAGGGAATTCTGCCCTCAACTTATCACAAATAGTTTTATAGTCAATACCATCGTAATACGTGGATTTAAAAAAGATAAGCGCTGGTCCTTGCAAATATGCGCCTAATATTAATCCCAGGTCATTTTCCGGCCATTTATTAATAGCGGCGACCAATCTAAATTGTATCAAAAATTCCTCTAGGGACACGTCATTCAAACCAGAAAAGAAACACATTTCTTCCGCCATCTTGTAACATAAAAACAAAACTTAGCTGTTTAATTCCTTTTTCTCCTCGCGAAGCGACATCCGCAAATCGCAAGCTTCAGGGACAATATTTCTTCACAATAGAGCAGGCACTTCCTCTCTGCTCCGTATCTCGATGTGTGCGGGGGAGAAACTTCCAGCACAACAATATGGTCTTCACTTTGACCACTGCAACATATAATTAAGCACTCATTAATATCTGCTTTACGACATTACCCGGCGCCTCCACCAACTTGTAGAGGCCGGGTTAGATATAATGGGGGTTTTTTGCGTTTAATTAAAGAATACACAATGAGAGCGAATACTGCGCGTTTATTACTCAAGCGAAAATTCTTATAGAATGACAATAATCAAATTCTTTCTAGACATTTTCAAACTACTTACTTTTTTGTTCTAAAGTACTATGTGCCTGGGCGCGCACAATAAAAACTCCTTATTTTAAACTCTTACAGTACCGTGTATACTTCCAAAATCACATAGTAAAAAGCGGTTATTTTAATATTACAAACAGACACTCCAATTTGATTTATTTGTATAGATTATAAAGATACTAGACGTAACTTAGAAGTAATGATAATGTTTTGATTGCCACATAACTAATTATTAAGTACTGACACTTCACATCACAAACAAAAAATGCTGTTGGTATGAAGGCTGAAACGATTTGGCATTAAAAAAAAATAAGTATTCGTAATTTTATTGCATACTAGCTTCTGCCCGCGACTTCGTCCGCGTAGCGTGATGATATATAGCCTATGTCCTTTCTCAGGGTCTAAAGATTGTCTGTGCCAAATTTCATCAAAATCGGTTGAGAGGTTTAAGCGGGAAAGCGTAACAGACAGACAGAGTTACTTTCGCATTTATAATATTAGTAGGGATTCTCCCATATACACAAGACTAAACACAGCAAAACTTTTTGAAGCCAGTCTTACATTGTATAAAGGCGTTTATTCGCTGGACGATCAGATTTTTAAAATTTCTCCAATATAGTGTCAGGTGTAATAATAATATTATTTGTTTTAGCTCTATCTACCTTCTTTAATTTAAGAGCTCAGCTCTTGTCGGTGGAGCAAACGCCACCGTTCTCTATGTTCTGCTTTCCGTTTTAGCTCTTGATACTTACGACTCGATCGCAATCCTTTCCTTCACTTGTTCCTTATCTACCTACTTTTTCATAAATAATTTGTATTTGTATTATTATACTTAGACCCAAGACGTGGTTAGGATTGGCTTTATGCGCCACATCAATGGTTCCTGAAGGAGCAGAGGTGTACAGAACCCACCTCGAAAAGAGCTTGGAGACTAACCAAGTATATCGTACTAACTACATTAATAAGTCGGAACGCTGGTACTGTTTATATACCAGTATGCTCACTTAGCTCACAGTAGGTACGTACTGGAACTGAGATACAATTCACGAGTCGTCTTAATTGGAATAGAAACTACACTAGGCAAATAACATGAGATACATATTATCACGACTATATTCGAAGGGTAAGACAGAGGTGTACTGTTGTAAACATATTACAGGAGGCCTGCAAGTTCTCCAATACTTTCAGGATTCATGTAATAGGAGGCAGCAAAAGAGTGGGCCTCGATAAAGAATGGATCAGCCTCCCATAAACTAACAAAGGCAGACGTAGACATCTTATCGATTTAAATTTAAGGTATCTATTACTCAAAAACAAGCCCTGTCTTCTAGGATGTTCTAGGATGTTCTCCTGTGTCGTGGGTGCATTTACAATCAAAATGTTCACATACACAAACACCAGGATTATACAACTATTTGATCATTGAAAATGATCAAATAGTTGTATAATGATCAGATCAAAATGATTTAATGTTTTTAGTCGGCGTGGAACAACGCTTAAGTTGTTTTGTTTAGAGAGGACACCAGAGGCCTAAACCTTTTTAAAAGGCCGACCACGCACCTGTGACTTCTCTAGTGTAGCACCCTCCATGGACGGCGTTAATAGCTTACCGTCAGGCAATCCGTTTACTCATTTGCCATAAAAAATGAGCTTGTTGTTGCTTTTAGGGACGAAAAGTTTTAATCCTCGAACACTTCCTACACAAGCTGCGTATCCCAGGTATGACCTCAACCTGTCTCTGAATATTCAAACGAAGGTTAAACAAATTCGGAATATTAATGCAATGGCCACTCTCGGACCCGCGCTCATTAGCATTACTGTTAAATACTTTGCATTCCCTTTGGCAGTGGATATCCCATGTTATATTAATATTTGGTAGGCAAAGTGTTTCTGCTAAAAGGAGGTACCACATCCTGATGGAAGGACCAGGATTCATGGTCAGTGCCGCAGAGTGGGTTTTGTGAAAATGGAATCAATTTGCAAAATAATTCATTAGGATAAATAAACTGGTCATATCTAGATGGTGATCTAGTTTTTGTAGTCTTGTAAAACTTCAAGAGATTTTTTTAGCGAGTAGGTGCTATCCACGTCAAAGGAAAGTATATCTCGGTCCGAGTTCGATCTAAAACATTATTATGCATCTTTTTCTGACGCGCTTTTGATTGAAATATTTCCCGTGACTTGAATTACAATCCAAAATTTTATTGTCTTGTGGAAAATAAAATAAAATAAAAGACAGTAAAATTGTCCTTCGGAGGTCCTTACAGACGTGAGTTAAATTTTTTAAGACATAAAATTCTACCAACAAGCACTAGCAAACTAGTATTAACATCAGCAGTACCGATAGTTTAGTTGTTGATAAACTCAAAAGTATACTTTATCAGCGCTTTTTCAACCTTATTCCCTCTCTGGTAGTGATTTATTTTAGACGAAACTCGTAAATCTTTTGTTATTTAGTAAGAAAGAAAAAAAGAAAGAAAATAAATTTATTTGCATAGACAAGACGCACACACCATTGTGTATTTAAACAAGGAAGTAGACTAGGTAGGTACATAATTTGCGAAAGTATGCGTCACATCCACGCAAAACGGCCAATCGCTCAGCTTTTTGTTATGACTCGTGCAGGGAGCAGAATCATAACGCTGGTTTTCAGCGACAGCCGGTGTCGACGTCTTGACGTCGGACGGAGCAGCTTATACAAGATTATGAAACATTATAATAATGCGATTAAAATTTTGAAAACTTAAAACAGTATAATACTAGTACGACTATAGATAGCAGTTGATCAATTATCGACTGTAAGATCCGGATAATACACATTTAAATAGAACTCTAATAATAGAGTACTCTAAGATACATATCTTTCCTCTTTATAATATTAGTATAGATATAGTTAAATTATACAAAATTAGGTACCTATTTGAGTATCTACACTCTATACTATACTTACTGTACTAATATATAAAGCTGAAGAGTTTGTTTGTTTGTTTACTTGAACGCGCTAATCTCGGGAACTACTGGTCCGATTTGAAAAAATATTTCAGTGTTAGATAGCCCATTTATTGAGGAAGGCTATAGGCTATATATCATCAAGCTAAGACTAAGTAACTATTCCACGCGGAAGAAGTCCCGGGCGGAAGCTAGTATTTTATATGATTGTTTATTTCTAGTTTGTCACTATTTCTCAGATATTTTTTTACTATTTATAAATTTCTGTCCCTGCCTTCCTGTGATACTTTTGTGCACAGAAGTATATTAAGATTGGAAGTAGTCAAACTCCAATTACGATTACGATTAGCCTATTGTGTCCCACTGCTGGGCAAAGGCCTCCCCCTCATGTCTCCATCTATCACGATCTTGTGCTATTTTGGGTCCAAATAGCACAAGATCGTGATAGATAGAGACATCTGCACAAAAGGTATCTAAATCGTCACGCCATCTCTTTTTTGGTCTGCCACTGCCGCCTATCGGTATCAAACTCCAATTTTTAATAGTGCTATTCTTTAGATAGACGAGGTATCGTCCATAGACGAGGTACTCCATAGATATAAAAACGATTATAAATTAAAAATCATACTATTTACCTAAATACGAATGCAATACCTAGTCTAAATAAGTTACTTGGAAAGCTATAAATTCAGTGAAAGTAATATTTTCCAATAAAGTGTTATCATAATCAAACTTTACATTTACTAAGAGCTTGAAAGTTATTTCAGAAATAAAATAAATATGTACCCGTATTTCAAAGTTGGGCGATAATAAAAATGCCGGATAAAGTTTGCTAGTTCTTACAAGAGCTTATCTTTTGTACAATATCGCTTTGTATTGATTGATGGACTGAATTTTGTGAGATTGGATATAATGTGAACATTATTTGTTTTCACTCAGGAGGCTAAGCATTGGGGCCATGTGTATATTTTATAAAATAAATATTCTTACTGGTTTCTAACAAGTGAATATTACACATTGGAATAAAATTAAATAAAATCTATATTACACGATAAGATCCTTAAAAAGTAAAGAAAGAAAGATAGAAAACTTTTTGATTAGGACTCGCATTTATAGGCGCAACTTGAATTCCCACAAAAACATAATACCGTAATAAATCGTAATACAAACAATATTTTATTAAATTTTATTATTATTCGGATTGAGATACCCTACCGTACCATTTCGTATACTAAGACTTCACTGGAAATAAACGACTGGAAAATCGTTCCAAACTTGATATATTTATGAAGAATTGCATTTTCTTACATTTATTTCCAGTAGTAGTATTTTAGATTAATATCGGAATCCGAAAAATAACACACTTTGAATAAGTTCTGTTTGAATTACGATTTATTTTGATATTACGTTTCTATGGGAAATTAAATAATAAATATTCTTCGACATTTTACTGAGCAGAGCTTGTAGGTACTATGGGTACTAGACAATGGATATAATACTTATATACTTTTTTTTGTAAATACATACTTATAATACATAAGAAACACCCAGACGAACACAAATACTTATATTCAACACATAAATATTTGTGTTCTGTGGGAATTGAACCCACGACCTCATGGTCAGCAGTCCGGTACTCGAACCACTAAACCACAGACGTCGTCATTCCATCCACAATTACATCCACCGCGAATTTATAATTGTTTAGTTAGGTACCTGTATGTGCGAGTACAAAATGAAAAGTTTAATTTCTTTCTTTCCTTGCGCGATGCCAAAAAAGGTCCCTATCTCAGCATAATGCTGCAACATTCAAATAAAGCGCTGGTTTTCAAATAGGGCCTAGGAATAGACTATCGGCCAAGACGAAAAAAGAAAATAAATAAATTAGTATAAATTAGTAAAATCATATTATATTAGTAGAAATATTCTTGTGAATATCCCGCAATAAATCTTGTAATAAGTCTTGAGATTTTTTAAATGTATGAGCACCGTATCTCTCAACTCTTTAGCCATGAGCCCCTTAATTTTAGCCACCAGCCCTTAAATAATTAATCAACATAATAATATAATTTGACCGCAAGCATCAAATAATTATATCTAATTGGTCTTCGTTCCAAAAACAGTAAAACTGGGAACTAATTACGTGGAATATTTTCTATTCATTATGCACGCCGTACGTACGCGACATGCGAGTTTTGCGACACGTCCGTGAGTTTTCACATTAATTTTATTATAGTCCTGCTAATTGAGTTCATAGTTTATTATATTCGGTGCAAAATTACATTTCTGGGAAAATTTTGATTATGATTTGAGTACTTACTAGTTTTTTACTAGAATCATAATTATTTTTTCCCATAGATTAAGAATACATATTAATACCGAAACATAATAAGATTTTTATGTTTCGGTACGAATGGGCCGGCTCGACTGGATTGATACCACGACGTCACAGAAAACCGGCGTGAAACAACGTTTACGTTGTGGTTCGCCGAGTGATTGAACATACCGGAGGCCCAAACCCTTTTAAAAGGCTGGCAACACACTTGCAACTCCTCTGGTGTTGCGGGTGAACAGAAGACACAGACAGTCCGTTGTCGGCAGTAATCGCGTACCATCAGGCGATCCGTCTGCTCGTTTGTAGGTACCTATATGCCATGAAAAACATTTTTTTATGTAATTTTTACAAAATATAACATTTTGTAAAAATTATTGGAAGCGACTCATTGTTTAGATAAGTAGGAACAAAAATATTTATCTTGAAAATGCCTACTTCAAAAACTTCACAAGAACGGAAAACAACATTTTCTTACCTGTGTATCTCCGGTCACAAGGGCGGCGCCTTCAGGTGGAATGGAGACCCATTTTTCGCGCGTTGTTTATGCTAATTTGTCTTTGTGTACCTACACGCCTTGATAATGTTTTGCGCCATACATTTTATCGCTCATGCTGCAATGGTTGGCAGCTGACATTTTAAATAGGTATCTACTCTAAGACAGTAATAATTGATAACGTTTATTATTTACTGTTATTTTCTCAAAAAACAGACAAAGGTTGATTGATTGAAATTGAAAATTGAAGGTTGATAATGATGAATGAATTGATTTATTAAAAAAACAATTTTAAATGAGCTCTTTAAAATAAATTTAGTAAAAAAGGCACCGACTTCCGAAACTGTTTTGCATGTAACATTATTTTTTATGATTTTGAAGGCGGTTTCTACTTTTTGTGTAAGTTGAGTGTCGAGTTGAATATTACTTACTTACCTCGACAATGTCGGGTTATTAGGGTGGCACGTGGTATTATCATTTATGATCAGATCATCACCAAATTTGAATGAATAAACTCTTTCAAATAAATAAAAATCAAATTGGTTTTATATGACAGAGTTCTAAAAAAATACATATTTTTTTAAGTTTGATAAACATACCTTCACGCCTGTATTCCCCGAAGGATTAGGCAGAGGCGTACTAATGTACACCCACAGTTCGCCGGTATGTTTAGGTCCCATGTAAAATGGGGCGAGCCTATTGCCATTAACCGGGCACAAATTCCTAACTCCGAGCTGCTACGGAGTTTTTCATTTCACGGAATTTCACAGAAAAACCCAATAACACTTTGCTCAACCTGGGAATCGAACCCAGGACCGCTAGCGTAGCAGTCGCGCTCAGGACCACTTGGCTAATGAGGCAGTTTGATAAAAAGCAACATGTGCTACCTAAAATGTGAATTAAAACAATACACATGCTTTTCACCACAACAAAAGCCAGCGTTCCCCCAACTTCCAAAAATCGTAAAACTCAAAACTTTTTGCCTCGCAGTTACCCAGTTTTTCCGGAGCGACGCAAAACGTCCCCGTCCGCTTGAAAAATGCAGAGGGCAATCTGCATAACAAATCATATGCGCTTTGTTACTGACATTTTTGTACGCTAATTGCCCGGTCTAAGTGGGTAATGCTATTTGATGCTCGAATACATCCGTTGTGGAAATTTTGATTTAAAAATGTTGTTTGCTCCACTTTAATTGTAAGTTTTATTCATTTGCCTCAGCTATTTACATAATATACCTACAAAGTATATCAGCACACCTATAGGTGTTCTGTGATTTGATGTCACATTTCAAAATCACTTTTTAGTGTATTTGCGCGACCGTAAGGAATGGCCTAACTTCACGCACCAATAGGTAGTTATTTCCTCCGAATTGTTAGGAGTAAAAATGGCAGACGATGGCTTTACTCAGCTCATTTATGTAGCTAGTATAATATATAAAATAAACAGTAAAAATAATACATTTTTTATTCATCATGCGTGTCGACAGTTGGCTTAATTTCGAACTATTTTGCATGTTTATAAATATTAAATTTCGCAACGTACCTACATTGTTTAAAGTTTATTTGTGCGCCCGAGCGACGCGACAAAAACTTGTTTATAAATGTATAATAATTTAAAAAAATACGAGCTATTCGTGCCGAGCTTATGTTTACGTAGTTATTTTAATTCCAGTAATCCTTGTAACCTAATTTTTAAACGCCTTTTGACCACGCTTCTCATAAATAAATTTTCATACTGTCCTTCTTTCTTTAAATAAATACCCAATAAACAATTAAATTAAATATAAGTGTAAGTAAATATAAGTGAATAGGGAAGCGATGAGTTAAAAGGGCCATTTAAATTAATTGAAAGTGTCTAATTTAAATTCCTTACTAGTTTTTCAATTACTATAATACGCGCCTACCATGAAAAACCGCTACCAAACTAGTGTGTAAGCGAAACACTACAATATTTAAAGGAGCAACAAAATTTCCGATCCCGGGGCAAAAGGGCGGACCGCTTCCGGGAATTTGTCCGGTACTCTGTAACGTTACAACACTTCAGAAAATTTTGAGCACAGTATCAACATTGATCTTTATTTTTTTTTGCAACAATACTGACCGATATTTCTAGTAAAGATAGATTATTATCCTCCTCGTTCTAGTCCTCTATTAACTGTTACGGTCAGCTTCTAGTCTAACCAGATGCAGCTGAATACCAGTATGTTATACAAAGCTAAAGACGATCAGATTTTTTTTTATTCGTATTTGAAATAAATCACGTATCTAGTACCTACCTATACTTTGAGAGCACCCCTACGAAGCCTTACTGGTCAATATAATAAGATCTTTCATAACAACGAATTCTTTGTGTTCCTGGTTGTAAATTTCGATATTTGCATAAAACCATATCAAACTTAGGTAATTAATAAACTTAGGTAATATACTGATTTCGAATATTAGACATTGAAATGAAACTACTTTTTACGGATTTTATCGCGGTATATTGATATTATTTACAGCATTACTTTACAGCATCCATGGTCACGGGCAGTCTGCCCGTGACCATGGATGCTGTAAAGGATCCGAAACGTCGGGAACTAAATAATATCAATATACCGCGATAAAATCCGTAAAAAGTAGTTTCATTTCAACTTAGGTAATAATTACAAAACTTAGGTACCTATTATAATACTAGGATTAGGGTAGTATGAAACTTTTTAATAACTAAGTGGAAAACGTTATTGGTTATACATTTATTGCCACTCAAGTTCAAAATTGTTTATAATACAATACAAAATGTGTATGTAATTGTTTATTTTCCAAAATATATAAAACAAAATACTTATACCGTATTTGAGGAAGTTAAGAACACGTACAAAAATCTTCGCTAAACGATAAAAAATTCCATCCCCTAATAAAAAAAAAACATTCACTCGTAACCTCCCTTTGCATGTACCTAATGGAGTGAAGGGTCACTCCTCGGTAATTTAGCGCCACTCTTGGCCAAACCAACTTATTTAGCCCTCCCTAAGGAGGCTATATAACTTCCTCCCTTAGGCCCGGTAATTGATAATCAAATGGATCTGGGTTGCCCGGGAGAGCTTTGGTTGCATGCGATTTTTTGTGTAAACACACTGAATAACTAATAGTCAAAGTCAAAATATTTTATTAAAATACTAAGATAGATATTTGCAAAAGTCAATACTCGTTGCACAGTTTCTTGAGACATTTTTGATTCCCCGTACAAACTAACACCTTCCTTTTCACCCCCTTATGGGATGATTTCCGAAATAAATGCTATCCAAATTTCTTCTTATTCAGTTTGGTGGATTCTCAATTATTTTAGTTGAGAAATATGAGGCAGATGGTATAAGAAGGCAAATAGCCAATGATTTTGCCTTTTTTTATACCGCTAAGGTAGCAAACAAGCATACAGTCCGCCTGATGGTAAGCGGTTACCGTAATCTATGCAACACCAGGGGTATCACTCGCGCGTTGCCGACCCTGTAGAAATCTTTACACACTCTTTTTGAGGGATTGGGGCTTAGGAGGAATAGTTGGGCTGGCAGCATAGAAGACAATAAGTATGACCGGTCCCCCCCCACTGCCAACACAACGTTTCATCGCGGAGCTCTGGCGATCTTTGCTTACCGTTAGGAACCGAACATAGTGCCGAGCTATGTTATTTGGCTACGATTTTCTGCAAGGTGGAGGTATTTCCCAAGACGAGCAGCTCCAATAATTCTAGGACATTCTAGGACATATTCTAGGACATTTTTACACAGCACCATCTAGTCCCAAACTAAGCAGAGCTTGTAATATGGGTACTAGATAATGGATATAATACTTATATACTTTTTTTTTTGTAAATACATACTAATAATACATAAGAAACACCCAGACGAACACAAACGCTTATATTCATCACATAATTTTTTGTCTTCTGTGGGAATTGAACGACCTCATGGTCAGCAGTCCGGTACTCGAACCACTAAACCACAGAGGTCGTCAATTAATTGTGAGTGAAATTGTTGAATACCTCTCTCAATATTATAATATGCACGTAAGAAAAGCTATTTGAGCATTACTTAAGGGCTCTTTAACTTGGAGTATACATAGATGAGTGTGCTCCAACTTCATAAAATATCGCCTATCCGTACGTAGAAAACTAAATTTTCCGTTCAAACGAACCTTCCACACCCGGATTTGTCGAAAATCTCTTTCAAATAAAACCGATTATATAATAGAAGATTTCATAGCGTAGGAAATCCTACTTATAGTAGTTGCCGGGAAGAATAAACTGTGCCCGAGTGAACGTAAGATGGCGCCACTGTCGTCACGGACGGAAATGTATGGGACAAAGAAATGTTTGGATGAGGTACTTTTTAAATAACTACAAAACATACAATGGAGGCTGTCAGTTAATATTATTTTACCAGCTGCCCGGCCCAGCTTCGCCCACAGGAATGAAGCATTTCCCCGCGGTAAAAACTAGCCTTTATTCATCAAGGATAATGTCGGCTTCTAATGGTAAAATAATTTTTCAAAACGGTCCAGTAGTTTCGGAGCCTGTTCAATACAAACAAAGAAATAATCAAATCTTTCCTCTTTATAATATTAGTGTACCTAGATGTTATATTATAATATTGTATGTATATTATATGTAAGTATATAGATAATTAGTACGAAGGGTTAACAAGAATACTAGTAATGCGCGACTCACTTTGATACTAAGCTTTTATTTAAATAAAAAAAGTGCTTCATTTAGGGCACTCTCAATGAGGTGGCGGATGTCATTGACATATTCACCTGTACACTGAGTGTTTTCACAAGGGCCACCTACTGTATAGCATGTAAGGAATAGGGTGGTAAAATTAGTTTTAATTTACTGTGTCGCATTAGATTTATATCTGTAATGGCAATTGTAGCATTATGTAAAATAAATAAATAAAATCGAAATTTCTAAATGTCCCTTTCCCCTGTTACGTTACCACATCCAATTTTCTCGCATCTGTGTCGAACGAGTGCTCACTGAGCGATAATCGGCGATAGTTCCTGCGAATGCATTTAATCCCAGCTGACAAACGCTCCGAGTAATTCCTATAGATTTTACCATGGAATATGTATATATACGAGTACCTACATATCTTCTCTACCATTATAAAATCGTAAAAAAGCTGTGTCTGTAGGTACATTGAAGATATTTACAAAAAAGTGTTATATAAAATGTCTGCGAATCCAAAAATGTGATTTTTTAAATTCTTGTCTGGTTGTTACGGGTTGGGGCAAAAACTACTGAATAGATTTTATTTTTGTTACCACTGTTAGAAAGTATATGCTCCAACTTAAAAACTGGTGAACTTCTTATCTCAATTAACTAATCAGATCCTGAGATACAGCTTGACCTCTCTGATGTATAAAGACCCCTACAAAGAAGAGATCATCACTGTTAGTTTTTTATTAATTTATTTTTGGGAACCATTTCTAATCCCAATAATATAGATTCAGACGACCGAAGTCGCGGGAAAAAGCTAGTTATAATATATGTGAGTAACATTTTTTAAATTTAAATTCTGACAATGGAAGATAAATAACGCACCTATACAAATACAAATAGTTTATTGCCAGCAAAATAACAAACAGAGAACACGATTTTTGGTGAGACTTAAATTAAGCATAGCTTGTATCTCCCCAAGATACAAGCTATGCTTAATTTAAGTCTCAGGAGTGTGATTATACAGAGACAAGTATGCTTGAGATCCATTTAAGTTAAGGGACCACTCATAGTGGTGGTGACTTTTATGTGTTGTGTGTGTAACCTATAGTTATGACATCTTTCAAACTAAAAAAAAAACTTAATTACGCCTTCCCGCACTAAAGAATAAGTCTTGTATCGCGGCGTACTTCACAAATATACAAACTTCAAAAACCTTGAAATGGCGGCCGGTTTTCGGGGATTAGACCCGTAGGGATTTTTACCCACTAAAACCACCCCGGTGGCCATCATCAGCACAAGACCGGGGCGCCTGTGCCCTCTTAAAAGACCACCAAAGAAACCCCATGTGTAACGCCTGTTTGGGCACATTCCTGAGGAGACTGACGCCTAGAGAAAAATAAAATCCATAAAATACACAAGTATTTGCCTCCAACTCACGATATAATTAGAACTTATTAATACTGTTTTACCCGACTGCGCCAGAAGGCGGGGTCATGTTTTTCGAGTGTATGTAAGTATATAAACGGCCTGATGGATTTTAGATTCAGAGGCGTCATTAGATTCATATTAATTGTGAGAGTGAGACTGGGTATATCAAAATTATCCGATCGGCCATTATATATCAAAATAAACGGTTTTAAAAAGGGCAACTTATATTTTTAAATGTTATTTGAAAAAAAAAATTAATTAATTTGGTTGATCTAATTTGGTATAAATAAAAACATAATTCAGAAAACGCAAATCTTTTACACCGATTTCCGAAAAATGCATGTTCCGAAAAATTCCTAAGTTATTAATAAGTATATATATTTTTATTTTATCGTTTTAGTTTCGGATTTTAGTCATAAAAGCTGGTTTAATATTCTAGGTACCGGCGAACATAATATAATATGTTCTCTGCTCGACAATCTCTGCAAATGCATTTAATTCCGCTCTAGCAAACGTAGATTTTACTGACGGCGAAGTGAGGAATTATGCATTTAACAGCTGTGCCAGCATTGTCGGAATAAATTCTTCAGTCTCCGAGATTAAGCACACCATGTGTGAAAGAAAACACGGTGAAAGATAAATCTATAATTGTACTAAGACTTCAGTAAGTTTTTGAAACTATGAAATTAGAAATAGCCCTAGACCAAGATTGAGCCTTGCACTTTTGATTCGGAATTCGGAATCGCAAAATTGTCGTATTTCAATTGAAAGCAGAAGTCAATCAATAAATATATTGATAAAACAATATTTAAATTAAACATTGTTTTTTTTTCTTAAGGGATTATATTATATACCTACACAATAGTCTCCCATTAAATATTAAAATTTGACTCCTTTGAGGCAATCTTTGAGAGACACTCTTTGCTAGCGCCGTCTCACACTATCTTGGAATATTGAATTTCATATATACCTAAGCATTATTCTATGTCTGGACTTTAAAGAGACCATGATTCTCTGTGTCTCTAAAGATCTACTTACAGAAGTAAATATAATTTCATTTAAGTTAACATTTTTTTTATTATAATTAAAATAATTATTAAAATCTCACCCGTATTGACTAGATACATATTCAAAGTATGAGGAAAAAACCGTTTACAAATATACAACACTTATGATTTAATTCCTGTGAGAGCAAAAGATAGGCTTTTTACATATAAACGTTCAAAATTGACCTCTTCACTCGATAATGGGTTACGGGCTCCCAGAGAAATACTCATAAATTATGTAAGCGCCTAGTTGGAATTCATAATGGAAGGAACCGAGTGGGCCGCCCCAAAATATTTATTATAACAGCTTTTAAAATAACCAGCGTGCTTGCGTTACGCGCAATATTATTGCGTAGATAATTATATTTTGGGCTCTAGTGTATTAAACATAAGAAAAACTAGTTGGTTTATATTTGACATAAAGCAAACAGGTTTTATCTCTAAAAAATCTTTTCTATTCTCGCAAAAATATAAAACAAACGAAGTCTTATAATTAAATTATAAAAGCCCTGGGTGTTTGTTTGACATTGATTTTAATCATAATCCAATTTTATTTTTAAGTTACAACTTTGCAATTGAGAAATTATTTACCATCTCATCCATTATTCATTACGGAGCAATAAATTTGTCAAAATACTGTCAAGGATTCAAATTAAGAATAATTTTCAGTTTAGTTAAGAAATGAAAGAAATGCTTGTGTTGCATTTAAGAAAATATTTTTAATTTTGCAATGTTATACATCTTTCGAACTTGCAGTAGTTTCAACCTATCAAGGGTGATAATAACATATAATGTTTAGATTGAATTAAAGTTTTAAAGACATGCTTCAAATAAAAAATGGTTGAATGGAGTTTATTGCCGGATTCTTCTCCATAAAATCAACCCTTTGGAACCGTGCAACTAGAATCATATCGTTTCATAAACGCTTGTAAAAACTTAAATGAAATAAGAACATTTGAACTTGAATTGAACTGCTACGGCCGGTGACTATAATATCAAATCTATTGTGGATAGGATTATGACATAACGTTTATAGACTTTATGCCAAAATCCTTATATTACCCTGAGCCAATACCTTTCTCTAGTAAGTAAATCTACTAAGTAAATAATTTGTTATTGGGCCGGCAGTAGGTACCTACGTCATTTTGTGATCCACCGCCAACAAAAAATCTAGCCCTCAGACGAATGAATATCTATAATGTACTGTAGCCCATGAAAATTGTTAAAGTTTGTAAAACTTAATGATTGATACGCGCATAACAGTTTTTTTTACAACCCAAATGTACCTACGCATTTTCATACAATATTGGTGGTAACTAACAAAAAGGATATATGCGTCTAAATAAAAAAATCAAATTATATATTTGATTGATTATAAATGCATAATGAAAATATAATGAATCGAATGATAAAAACATTCATGAATATTTACATAACAAAACGCAAACTTGCACAAAATTAATTATCAAGCACCTATAAAGTAACGAAATAATTACCTATTTTACTTAAGTAAGAACCAACTCGTTACAATAAGAACGATAATTAGAATATAATTTAAACGAAGACCGCGTTTTTTTTGGCATGGTTCGATATTTAAAATAAAAAAAAGAAAATTGTTGCCACTTTGAAATAAAATTATTTACTTGTTTTACTAATATGTAATAACCTGTTTTATACTTTCAGCATTTATATGATATTATTATACTATAATCCTAAGTCTTTGAGGCTGTACCGTCCGACGTTAAAATGTCGACACCGGCTGTCGCTGAAAACCAGCGTTATGACTCTGCTCCTCGGACGAGTCATAGCAATAAGCTGAGCGATGGCCATTTTGCGTGGATGTGACGCATACTTTCGCGAATTAGTTTTATTTCTTTGTATAAATACTTATTTGTGTGTGCATCTTGTCTATGTAAATAAATGTATTTTCTTTTCTTTCTTTGCTTTTTAATTTTTTTAATGGCGAGTTTGCGAATGATGACAATTCAGCCACATACGAAGTGAGATGGGAGTTTTAGGCGGGAAAATGAAAAGTGCACGTTGTCGATTTTAAATTATTTTTCAAAACTTGAATTTCTCCGAAGTTTAATGTGTAATTATGGTGGATAATTAACCATTAAGTGTTCGTGAACGTGTGAGAGTGTAGGCAAATGATATAAAATTGAAAATCGTGACTTTTTGGGTTCACTCCTAAACTCCATCGAAGCCTCAATAAAGTTTCTACCATTTTATTGGGGCAACTGAATTTATACTTGACACTGGCAAATACACAAAAAGTGTGGCGCCATAATTAAAAAAAAAATCAAAAAAAAAAAAAAGTGAGATGGAAAAACGTAATTCTTTCTTTCATGTATTAGATTTATCCAACAACACATCAATCCTAGAAATGTCACTTTGTCATCTGTCATTGTTAGGAACCCGAACTTGACCATTTGTTAACCTCAGTATTGGAATTGCCCAGAAATTGTATAAGGTCTGGTGGCAGCTGCTTTGTATAAAATATTATTCAGCTGTACCTGTTTAGCAAAAAAATAGGGAAAAGACTCGGATAACGACAAATCGATTATGAGAAGATTTATAATAATAAGTAATTCATATCAACAATCCCTCGTGTTAGATGAGTATTAATAATTATAATTGGTTCGCCATTAAAATATTTAAATCCTTCATCAACCTAAAAGTTAGCCATAAAACTTTATTTGACGAATCATTTAACTCTCTTGGGTATAAAATGGAAGCCTAAATAGATATGGGACCTCATTACTCATTCATTGTGACATTTATTACAGTTCGGTAGACAATTCTGTAGAATTATGATTTGTTTTAACGGTTATTATGAAACTTATGGAATAAACTAAACGATTGAGTTATGTAACTAAACTGTGGTTGGACATTTATTTGAAAATTAATTGTGTGTGTGTTCACTGAGTCACTGAACTGATGTGCAATAGTACTTCTTTCCACCGAGTCAATGGCGCTAGTATCGCTGGCTGTACAGGCTGTGTTCCTTTGCCTACTACCCTTTCCCGCTAGTGCATACGTTGCGAGTGAATCGGGAATGAACCAGTCGTCCAAACAGTATAATGATAATCAGTCGGCGACGCATAAGCTCGCCCTTGCGATCGTTTGTTATTTGATGTGACGTAATCCTATTACCTGCAAATGCGTATATATAGTCAGGTGAACACGGAAGTTTGGGAGGCCAGCTATTGCAGAGAATCGGTGAGTCCTACTCAAATTTTCTTTGCGGGATTTATCCAATCTGGGTGATTGCATGACACATTTTTTTTTCTATCCTAGGTTATCCATATCTTTTTACTTCACTGCTACACAAGTTAACTTTAAAGACAACGATTTTTTCATCATTCGTTTGTTCTTAGCTCGTTTAGTAGGTAGTTTGTTAATATTATTTATTTGATTTTGAGGCTTTTTTATTCACTTGCCCTCTTTGAGTACATTCTCTTCTCAAGATTTGAGAGTACAAAGCGGTGGTGTTTAATTCTTGTAAGGTACAAGCAGCTTGATTAAGATTAACAGTAAAAATAATGACAAGAGTTTTAGACATTTCGAGGTACTATTATAGCTTGAAGAGCTGATGGCAAATTTGGGGAAGGTGTTTTAGGCAAATTGAATTGCGGTATTAGAAAAAGACTGATAATGACCTATGTCTGGAGTATAGCATTGTATGGCTGTGAAACCTGGACTATGACCCAAAGGGACAGAGAAAGGTTAGAGGCATTTGAAATGTGGTGCTGGAGGAGGATGGAGAAGATCAGTTGGACGGAAATGAAAACTAATGAGGAAGTATTAGTAATTGTAGAAGAGAAAAGTCAGTTGTTAAGAACCATAGATAATAGAAGGGGAAAGATGTTTGGCCACTTGATACGACATGACGACTTCTTCAGAACTAAGTATACTAGATGGTAAAATTGAAGGAAAACGATGAAGGGGTAGACCTAGACGAAGTTTTGTGGAACAAGTGAAGGAAAGGATTGCGATCGAGTCGTATCAAGAGGTAAACGGAAAGCAGAAGATAGAGAACAGTGGCGTTTGCTCCACCGACTCTTAAATTAAAGAAGAAGAATTGCGGTAATGTTGCTACTGTGCAATATTTAACTTTAAAAAAAATATATACCTACACAATTTCTGGTGAAACTCCTCGGTTTTTTTTCAACTATACTCCATCTTTATTCTATATTCCTAGAATTCCTTAAAATTTTCTCTTCCAAAGTAATATCATAAAGCTACCCTCTCAGTTGTCATTCTGACATCTCTAGGTACCTACGAATACAAAATTACGTTCAAACACATCTATTTAGCATTTGACATGAACACAATTGCTTCAATCCTTTGGAATAAAGGCTGCTTTGAGGAGACAGCCCCAGATTACCGATATTGAAATAAAATTTCATTTTTATTGAAACCGATTGAAATAATAAAGGGATTGAACCTGTGATGTTATAACAATGGGTTATTCCAATTTGGTAGTAACAATATAAAGTAATGGTTTTCTTGTAGAATATGTACTTCTTTTCCCAAACCAAGTCTTTCCTTATATATTATATATATATATAAACTCAACATAAATCTAAAATGGCTTCACACAGCATCACCTCGCAATGTTCGTACAATATTTCAGCCCAGGATTTGCGGAGCGAGCTACGAATTGATGTCAGTGATATATCGTGCTGGTGGGCGCAGCCTTTATATTATTTTGAGAAGATTTATTTACATAGTTTTGTATTATGAAGTGTGAGAAATGTGAAGTGCATTACATATTATTCCTTTAAAAATCTTCCGCTTCTTTAGATTTATTTCTTGAATTAATGTATACAAGTGTATGTGACGAGGTTTTTAACTTCAGTTTTCCGTAATGTCCTACCGATGACACGCATTGGCTGATTGGCTAGGGACTTGGATAGAAATTCAGTCAATTCTATAGGTGCTTTATGGGATAGGGGGCAAACGAGCAGACGAATCACTTGATGGTAAGCGATACCGCCGTCCATGGACACCCGCAACACCGGAGTAGTCACAAGTGCATTGCCGGCCTTTTAAAAGGGTTTGGACCTCCGCTATCCTCACTCACTCGGCGAAACACAACGAAATGTTGTTTCACGTCGGTTTTCTGTGAGGCCGTGGTATCACTCTGGTCGAGCCGGCCCATTCGTGCCGAAGCATGGCTCTCCCACGGTAAAACCTCCTGCGTATTGGACACACAAATAATTGGTAACCACAAACAAAGATTATCTGTAGATTACAAATGAGCTCCATGCGGGGTTCAAATTAGCGACAATCCTATGGAAGCCAATCTCGGCATCAACGTAGATCGAAGACATTATTATTTCTTTATTTCAAGTTTAAGTTCAAAAACATTTGATTAGAGATTTTACAATCGTTTAGGAAGCGTTATTGTGTCTAGTTGCGCGCTCCCAAAAAGTTGATACTATCGAGAAAAGAAAAATTCTAAACAGTCCGTACTAATGCTGCCTTTTTGCAGCGATCCCTGCAATACTTATCTATCTTTTTTTACATTCCTCTATTACCTATAAAAACAAAACTTATCCGATCATGCCCAATTGATACCTATGTCATTATAATTTTACGAAAATTTGATTGTACCCTGTGAACGCGACTGTACGAACCTTTACTGGATGGTGCTAAAGATAATGCGTGTATTCATAAAAAAAAGTTTGACTTTCTGCTTCTAAAACGCGTCTTTTCATGAAATTAAGTCACTTTTCCCCTGGTAGAAATCGTTTCATTAGATCACTGAGTAAAATAGAATTAATATACGACCGTAATTACATTAATTATATATTATCACGACATAGCGGTACAGCTCCCGAAATTAATTTCCTATGCCCAAATCCGAGGACATCTCGGCGACAAGGGCCCACAAGAGGTCCTCTCAATAATTTCTTAATTGCCTTCCCTGTATCATTTACTGAGGGTATATCCGGAATGATTGGAGCATCAAGGAAATGTTTATCGTTCTTTTAAATTCCTTTGAAGTAAATCCCATTTAAGGATTTTATCGTGATTTATTATATCTATTATCTATATTTAAGTTCCAAATACCCGAAATAATTAGAAACTCTTCACAGCCTCCATGATAAACTACTTCATTAGACTAGTGGTTTTAAGCGAGAATAGAAGTCCTAGGTTCCTATATTCCTCTATTGAGAAAACTACTATCTTAGTAGTTTCTCAAAATAATCAAAAGATAACTTAGGCAATACCTACAGTTTTCTGAAAAAAAAATATAAGTAGCAGTTCGGAGTTTGGATTTGTGACAATTGCTCGCTCCCAATTCTGGACCTAAACAATTAAACATACCGGTGAACGGTCATTAGTTGTGTCTTTGTCTAACCCCTTAAGGAAAGCTAATTTTTCAAGTTTCCCAATTTCTTTAATGTTTCTTATAATAATGCCATACTTGCAAGAAAAAAGTTACTTGTTTATGTGTTACCTTTAGGTACTCGCCTGAACCGCTCAACAAATTTCTATAAAATTTAACAAAGAGATAAGTTGCTGGTCGCTTCAAAAAATCTTTTGGGATGCAAATGAATCCGCAGACAACAGTTAGTCGATTATATTTTCCATCTCCACCCATTTGTTTATGGTATACTTCTTCGTACCCAATTATAAGCCAAGTAATTAAGGGTATTCGTATATTTGGCAAGATTCCAAGCAACAATAATTGGGTGCCCAACTTTGAATAACCGGCACCCAGAGATGTGACGGAGATAACACTGTTATAATTTAAATTTTCCGTCCCTTATAATAAGTATCTACTAAGTATATTTGTAATTAACTTGCTTAAAATACGGGATCATTCATAATATACCGAAATTACTTTAATTATGCGGTATGGTTGGCTCAGCGACTGAACGATTGGTTTTATTGCAAATGATCGCGCACTTGATTCCCGCACGGAATAAATAGAACTTACAGAACAGGTAAATAAATAATAATAATAAAACATTTATTTCAGACGATACTTATAAATAGTCCATATTTTAACACACATAATAATATAAAAATAATAAATAAATATAATTGAATGAATGAAAATGAATTAACATGATTCTACCTGCCCCAAGCCCTATATATGGGTGCATGTAAGGCCTGCCAGTGTTGTATGAAGGGCCCGTCCAACCTGTTGGCAATAACGGAAAGGAGACCGTTGCCGCTGCCCCGCACTCTACTCGCTATAGAGCTCGCTCTTTTGCGCATGCTGGCATAAAAACAGTCAATGCGGACCTTTGCGAACATTCCCGATGCGCTGCAGAAGCGAGGCAGCCGCAGCAGTGCCCTCAGCGCGTTATTATATTGAAAAAAGTAAAAGCCAGAGTCTATTGTGAAGCACCTTTGTGTGTATTTTGGCTTCTGTGCGTGGAGAGCTAATCTCTCTCTGGCAGTCTGCAGTCCGTAGGTGTTCTTAAGGCCCGGCAACGAATCAACAACTCATCTAGTGTTGCTGGTGTCCGCGAACTGTCGATGGCTCTACTATTATAAAATTGTAAAAAAGCTGTGTCTCTACATTGAAGATATTTAAAAAAATATCTCTACTATTATCTGTTTCTCTGTTTGTTACGGGTTGGCGCAAAAACTACTGAATAGGTTTTAATTTTGTTATCATTGTTAGAAAGTATGTGCTTCAAATTAAAAACTGGGGGAACCTGAGATACAGCTTGACCTCTCTAATGTATAGAGCCCCATACAAAGAAGAGATCATCACTGTTGCTATTTGAATTTCAAGTGAGCGAAGCTGTTGGCATAGGCTAGTAATCAATAAAAAAATATAATTCCTAGTATCTCGTAAGGCGCGAGAAAATATCTGACTTGCTCGGTGGTAAGACATCTTGAGGTCTGACCGATTGGGAACTTCGACGTAAGGGTACGTCGAAGTCTGCCGTAAAGCAACTTTGTGTGTGGTCTTACTTTTGTCAGTCGCGTCAGTCTGCCCTCTATATTACTGCGGCACTGGCGGTCTTCAGATCGTAGGGCATGTAAAGGCTGGGCAGCTCGGCTGTTCCGATCAGCAACTCCTCTGGTGCTGCAGGTATCCATGGACGTTGGTAACTATTCACCATGGCGGCTCGTCTCACATTGGACGACAAAAAAAAGAAGTTAACACAATTTCTACCAATTAACTTCAGATGAAAAAACAATCAAACACCAGAAGTAAGTATATAAAGAGGCAGTTCCAAATTGAAAAGGCTTCAATGCCCCTATAGCGATGATTATCTGCATAACTGAAGAAAAGGCTCAATTCTCCAGCGCCTCGGTTCAAATCAAGCGGGGAAACGCGCCTCTTTCTTACCTTTTTGTTGAGAGCTCATTGTTGAGATCAGAAGGGAATATTGTGCGATTGATCTTTATGCCTATAGTTAAGACTCCTCTGTGAGAATTTAATAGTCTTTAAGATGGCTGAAATGTGGTAGAACGGTTTCCTGAGCACGACTGCTACGGTAGAGGCCCGGTTAATAGCAAGAAGCTCGCCCCTTATTACATGAAGCTTAAAGATGGCGAAGACCATGGCGAACTGTGGGTGTACATTAGTACGCCTCTACCTAACCCTTCGGGGAATACAAGCGTGATGGTATATTTGGGTTGGAGACATTATAATTTAGTTAGACATTTAATTTAGATCTTAGCTGATATGTATAGAGTGTTAATGCTACCGAATGCAACCTATTTCATTAAATGGTCCTAAAGAGGTGTTTCATTTTATTTTTATTTTATTCAATCTGTTGCAAATGCCTCAATAGCCAAGTGGTCCTGACCGCGACTGCTACGCTAGAGGTCCTGGGTTCGATTCCCAGGTCGAGCAAAGTGTTAATGGGTTTTTCTATGAAATTCCCAGTAGCAGCTCGGAGTTAGGAATTTGTGCCCGGTTAATGGCAATAGGCTCGCCCCCTATTACATGGGACCTAAACATACCGGCGAACTGTGGGTGTACATTAGTACGCCTCTGCCTAACCCTTCGGGGAATACAGGCGTGATGGTATGTATGTTATCTCAATCTGTTGCAAAATTGTTTACCCAAATGTAATAAAGCTATTTAGCTAGCAAAATAGCTTACTACTACATACTATTACACCTATATACCCAAGGACTATAGATATGTAGGTACCATTAAATAAACTACGAGCCTATTACCATTAGCATTATTAGGGGACAAACTAAGCTTCAAGCAGCTACTGAGAATTTTATAGAAACGTCAATCTACGTCGTCTTATAGCTCTTGTTAGACGATCTTGCGACCAATAAACATGACTATTTACTTAATTCTTTCCAAAGAAAATTGTTTCTCATCAAAATGCCGCTTTAATATAAAAAACGTATAAGCCCCTTACTTCTTAAACGTAACTTAACGTACAACTTAAAATAACTCTTCTCATTCAAGAGTAAACTTTATTTTATTCTTTGCCTACTTATTCTTAGGGTGATTTAACTTTGAATTTATTCTGTGGCTCATTCTGTACCTACACTCCGTGGAATCTGGCACTTCTGTTCATTTCACTCATAACGCGACTAAAGCCCGTGAAACAGAATCTATTGCTCGTTTACCACGAGATGGGAGAAAGGGTTTCAATTTTTAGTCCGCAATGGATGCTTGTATAGGAATTTTGTACGTGAAATTTAGTGGTGGGTGTCGACGAATAGTTGAAAGGAATTGTGCAGTTTAAATTGCGTCTCTCGTTGAGTCAACTCGCTCTTATTTCGAATGCTTTTGCTTACTGTTAGTGGATGGAAGTTGAATTTGTGCGAAGTTGAGACGCCAGTGACAATGGATTTTTTTGATAGACGGTGTATAACTACGGGTAGGTATTTAACTGTCGTGAATATAGGCTATTTTTTAAAAAGTCTATGAGGCTATTTATATAAAAAAAACTTGCTCCTTTAACACACTCGTAATAGAGCCGAAGAGCTAATCGGTTGATCAAAATCTTTAATTAGAAAATTATTGACTGATCACGATTTAAATTGTCATTGAAGGTATACTATCTTAGTAAGTACCTCCCATTCAAGTAGTAGTACTTATATGTGATTGTGCAGGTGTAATATGAGGGTAGTCGGGAGTCGGATCTAATACACCACGGCATTGTAGGCGACACAAAGCGGCTCACACCGACAATACACTCTTATATTTGATGGGGGTTCAAGGTAGAAGATGTAGCGGGTGTATGTCCAATTGAGACGATAGCTCTGTGTAGTCTCTCATGTTCTGCATCCGAGATATATGAATTCCATTACAGTGCAGACAGGCTAAAAAGGCTTTTTTTGATAACATAACACAACATACCATCACGCCTGTATTCCTCGAAGGGTTAGGCAGAGGCGTACTAATGTACACCCACAGTTCGCCGGTATGTTTAGGTCTCATGTAATAGGGGGCGAGCCTATTGCCATTAACCGGGCACAAATTCCTAACTCCGAGCTGCTACTGGGAATTTCATAGAAAAACCCAATAACACTTTGCTCGACCTGGGAATCGAACCCAGGACCTTTAGCGTAGCAGTCGCGCTCAGGACCACTTGGCTAATGAGGCCCTTTTTGATGAATCTTAATAAAATATAGACCATTATAAACTGACCCCCCATTGTTCGAAAAGACTATACAATGAGAGATCAGCATATACTGAACTTTCTAATCTCTACTTATGTGTTGTTCTGTAAACTGTAAGAAAAAACGATGACTTAGAACATTATAAAGGTAAGTGTTTGATGAATTTTTTGAATACCTACACGTCCTTCAGGTACCTATGTACTTGTACATAGTTTTAAGCAACAAATGTAACTGACTTTGACTTTCATGCATACCCGTGCGTACTTTATTATAGTACTTACTTATAATTTAATTTTAAGAAGAAATAAAAATAAAATAAATAAATATAAACTGCCTCATTAGTCTAGTGGTCCTGAGCGCGACTGCTACACTTGAGGTCCTGGGTTCGATTCCCAGGTCGAGCAAAGTGTTGGGTTTTTCTATGAAATTCCCAGTAACAGCTCGGAGTTTGTGCCCGGTTAATGGCAATAGGCTCGCCCCCTATTACATGGGACCTAAACATACCGGCGAACTGTGGGTGTACAATAGTACGCCTCTGCCTAACCCTTCGGGGAAAACAGGCGTGATGGTATGTTATGTTAAATAAATATAATTTATGAACATACTTATAATGGTTGTGTAAGGCAGGTTTGATTAATTTAAAAAAAATGTGTCAAATCTCTGTCCCGCTCCGCTCATGCCTTGCACCTCACTACACCACGGATAATGGTCGAGTTGTCTTGAATCCCGAAGTCAATTCCCGGCATATTGTCCGGGCAGAAAGACCGAGCCGATCTCCGGGGACGCCCGCTAAATGTACTTTTAGACTATTTTATTAGAAAATGTCTTCAAGTGGCTCTATTTAACTTCGGAGAAGTATAGTTGGAAAAGACGTGCATTTTGGATTTAATTTCTTCTTGTTCCGTTTCTTTAAGAGAACGTGTTGATTTTTTCAGTTTTTACTGTAGTCATTAATAGTTTCAGTAGCTCTTTATTTAAAGTAGTAACTATGGAGTCTCTTCCCGGTTGTTCTCCATAAGACCCACTATTTGGAACAACGCACCTATAATTTACAATTCAAAAGTACCTGTATTACTGGTCTAATTAAAATAAAACATTTGATGTTCGAAGTGCGAATGCAGGTCGAAATTTTCCTTCACTAAAATAACTTTCATGAAAAATGCAAAAAAGTCACAAAAAGACATTAGACTTTGACTAAAATATTGGAAAAAGTTAATTTCTCTAAGAAAATCTGTAATGAAAAGTATTTTTTATTGCAATAAGATCTCAAAGAAGTATAGAGGGAGCCAGATGGTAAGCAGTAATCGCAGCCTAAAGACGCCAGCAACTCTAGTAATATGACTCGTTGCCATCTTGGCAGGCAGGCCAAGCCGAGATAGCCTAGTGATATGACCATTGGACTGCCAAGTCGAAGGTCTAGAGTTCAAATCCAAGGCACCTTTGACTTTTCGAAGTTTTGTTCGTATTAATATATATAAACCCTGCCTGAGAGATTTTCTCGACGGCGTGTGAAGTCTGCCAACCCGCATTAGGCTAGCGTGGTGGACTATAGCCTAATCCCTCTCATTGTGAGAAGAAACCCGTGCCCAGCAGTGGGACATATTATTATAATGGGTTGATTGTTGCCATCTTGAGACATCGAGCCATTTACTGGCCATTTTACCCTTCAAACCGGAACACAATAATGTTAGCACATTATTGCTTAACACCAGAATATTTGGCAATGTGGTGGTGCCACTGAATTTATCAGCAAGGCTTTATCGTCTTTAGTATTCGTTAGGTTGATTATTTTCAGCTTCATTAGTATCTAGTTATGACCCGTGGTTTCACTCGAATCCCAAAGTATAAATAATTATAAGTAAAATAATAACTGTGTAACTTGGAGAGAAAATCTTGTAATCATAAATACCACAATATTATTTAAGTGGTAATACCTTATGATAATGCCATATAATTATAATTAATTATTCATATTGATACATAACTACTGTAACATCCAACATACATATGAAAGCAATAAATATTTGAATTTAAATTTGAATTTGAAAAAAGGACTTCAATACAAAAAGTAAAATTCGTTCTCCAGGGTTCAATCTATCTCTTTAATATGGAAATCGGTTCAACTGTTTAGGTGTAGAAAAGTAACAAACAGAAAAACGTTACTTTCGCATTTATAATACCTATTGTTAAGTATGTAGGTATGTAGGATTGATTAATAATTATGAACAATAGCAAAACTGTTGGCTCTAAATTTTCAAAAATATGGTCCACCTATACCTATTATTAAACCTTAAATATAATCTTCGAAAAAGTAGTGTTTCTCAAGTAGGGGTCTAAAAGTTACGAACTACTTTTAACAAGGCATTAAAGTTTTACCTAACTAGTCGCCTTACTTCAGAAATTAATTATTTTTTATCACAATCACAAGAAAAAATATTAGAAGAAAATCACTTGCTTTAATGACCATCATAAACAGACCCTAATGTTTAGATTAGAAGCGTTAAATCTTTATTGAATCACGAGTTTAATCGTAAAAGTCGCATTAAATTCTACTCAGTAGTTTTTAAGTAGCAACGCATAAAGACGAAATTCATCGTTTTGTTTCTCGAAGCAATATTTTTGGATGACATGAATGGCGCAGTGACGATAGATAGGCCTCTACATTATGGGTTGCGGGTTGGAATCCCGCACGCAATAAATATTTTCCAGATCTGGGTATTCGTATGTTCAGAATTCGAGTTTGTAAAAAAATCCACGATAGGTATGTAGGTACATAAGAAAATCCTACGGTACGTTATAGCTTAAAAAATATCAATAAAAAAAAACATAACATACCATCACGCCTGTATTCCCCGAAGGGTAAGGCAGAGGTGTACTAATGTACACCCACAGTTCGCCGGTATATTTAGGTCCCATGTAATAGGGGGCGAGCCAATTGCCATTAACCGGGCAAAAATTGCTAACTCCGAGCTGGAAACGCACTTGCCACTCCTCTGGTGTTGCGGGTACCTTTGGGCGGTGGTAATCGCTTACCATCAGGTGACATTTGTCCCCCTATCCAATTAAAAAAAAGATTTATATTGTAATGCTGTTTTAAGTACTTATCTATGGAGTTTCTTGTCGGCTCTTCTCCATAAAGCCCTTTTTTGGAACCATGCAACTAGTTTTGACTATTCAAAAGTAACTATTTTTGTGGTCTAATTGACATGAAACATTTTGACTTTGACTTTGAATGAATAGCAAAGAATAGTAGGAGAATATTACTAGCTTGATAGATGGGATTAATTTCGTAAGCACCTATAAAATAGCAGCCAACATAAACTGTATCCATTAACTATCAATATCCCGCGGCACCACGCTCTCCCTAGGCCCACATAAAAAGTCTATCTAGAAAATTGAGTAATCAATCTAGTCGATTAATGAGTAATAGATCGGCCAGTGATTACTTTAGGTTAGGGCGATAACCATTAAATGATGCCGAAAACTAATAAATGGTTAATTACGCGTGACTTAGGTCCAGTTTTTTTACCCGTAGTCAAACTGTATATAACCATTTAAAACACCATTTATTTCAAGCAAATAAATATTGAATTGAATTGAATTTATCTCTTTGTATATTTTTAGCATTTACCATTTTAAGATTATAAAGTAATTTTACATAACATAACATACCATCACGCCTGTATTCCCCGAAGGGTTAAGTAGAGGCGTACTAATGTACATCACAGTTCGCCGGTATATTTAGGTCCCATTTAACAGGGGGCGAGCCTATTGCCATTAACCGGGCACAAATTCCTAACTCCGAGCTGCTACTGGGAATTTCATAGAAAACCCAATAACACTTTGCTCGACCTGGGAATCGAACCTAGGACCTCTAGCGTAGCAGTCGCGCTCAGGACCACTTCGCTAATGAGGCAGTTTATTAAGCTAACAATTTATCAAAAACACATTTTCCCGAAACTTAACCTTTCGTCAATATTGGTTGAATTATCTACGAATCAAAAAACCGGCCTCCTGTATTTGGTTAAAATATTAATTTAACTTATCACTTATATCACACATTATTACGTTTGTTTCGGTGTTTCTTCTCAAAGTCATCAGATAGGAAATGCTGTCGCCATCTAGTTAAATAAAAAATGTAAAACATTGACTTGTAAAAGTGTTTTAAAAGATCTATTTACAGAAATAAATATATCATTCTGTCAGGTCCTGTATACTTACTTATCTACTCATTGTTTAGGTTTCGGGAGGCGAATCTGTTGCCATTGCATGCCATCACGCCTGTATTCCCCGAGGGGTTAGGCAGAAACATACTAATGTCACCCACAGTTCGCTGGTATGTTTAGGTGCCATGTAATAGTGGGTGAGGCACAAAACCCCGAGGCTTTTTTAAAAAGCGCAATTGCACTGCTCGATCTGGGAATCGCACCCAGAACCTCTCGCGTAGCAGTCGCGCTCAGGACCATAAGGCTAATGAGGCAGTTCTTATCGTTAATCAAGCACAAATTCAAACTTATCCAACCTTTAATCCAATAATACTTTGCTTTCTCGACCGGGAAATCAAACCCAGTCGCATTTATTTCCACTAGATTAATGAGGCAGAATTAGGTAAAGTTGAATTAATTATTTTTAAAAGAATTTTGAAAAGATAAAAATGGAGTTAGTTGGTAACTGTACTCAGCTTGTGGCTCGTGGCTAAGTAATAACAAAGCTGATCAACTGATCTGCAAGGTTAAGCTGCACTCTCACACTATACAATGGGTGACCAATCTTAACACATAGAGACTCTCCGTGCATCGGAAAGAACGTAAAGCCACCAGTCCCGGTTGTCATACGAATTTCTACGACAAATATTGTTAGTGGTAGTCCGATACCCAAAAAAGTCTGACAACCAGTCTATCCTCCGAATATCGACCCAGTTTTTTTTTTTTTTGTTTTTTAAAAAGCTTACTAGCAATGTGGGTCACACATTACTAGTATTCTTGTTAACCCCTCGTGCTAAGCTAAATGCTTGTGTTACGAGTGGGTTCACGTCAGTAGTGCAATGGGTGGGGTTCGAACCGACAACCACATGATCGCAAGTCCGACGCCCTAGCCATTAGGCTACCGCCGCTTCAAAAATTGGTCTGATGGCAGTCGCTTCGTGGAAAATACTGTTATTCAGCAGCATCTAGGTATACTGGAAGCCGACACCAACATACATAGTTGGAAAAATGCTCGGAGGATGATCAATCGTTTTGTGCGTTTGAGGTGATAGCTTAAAAAGTAACAATGCAAACACAGGGGGTATTTCTGGAAAGAATCGCGGCTAAAAGTCAACAAAACACAGCACGCTCGGCGGTAGGATTTGATGATCCACCTGGCTAGCAACCACCGCATGCCAGATTGGTCCCGTTTCTGTAACAGCCACGCTTCGCAAGGGTATTTACTCGGATTGCATGCTCCATCTTAGAACTCGAGAAATAGGTAAGGAAACTTTCGAATCGCGTTTCGACAGACAGCATAACATAACATACCATTACGCCTGTTTTCCCCGAAGGGTTAGGCAGAGGCGTACTAATGTACACCCACAGTTCGCCGGTATATCTAGGTTCCATATAATAGGGGGCGAGCCTATTGCCATTAACCGGGCACGAATTTCGAACTCCGAGCTGCTACTGGGAATTTCATAGAAAACCCCAATAACACTTTGCTCGACCTGGGAATCGAACCCAAGACCTCAAGCGTAGCAGTCGCGCTCAGGACCACTAGGCTAATGAGGCAGTTTCGACAAACAGATACTTGCTTATTAGCGATTCACGCGCAAATTACACGGATACAATCTTAATTAAAATTTCATGTGACTACATGTATATAATATACAGAAACTGAAATATTAATTTGAGGATTAAAATTATGTAGATAGTTTTATTTTAATGAGTTCTTTCTCTAAAGAAATGTGTTCAATGTTTCGGGTATACTGAAATCTTTTAGTAATTGACATTTGAAACTAATATTACGATAAACAATGGTTATTGTATTGAATAAAACAAATGTATGTAAAAACAGAATATAATATATTTAAATCATCATCACAATTTTTCGCATAGAAAGATATAACGCTGGCACCTAACATGGCGCCCGTGACATAGATACTGACGGTGAGTACAGTCAATAACAATATACAATTATTATTTAATAAAATGTATTATTGCTTTTTAAACTATCCTCTACGTATTTTATGTTACAAACAATATTAGTTTTTTTGTATATTATTTACAAAAAAATATACGTGGGATTATTTTATTAAAATGTATACAGTATGAGTTTTATTACATAATTTTTAAGTTTATTATTCGAATATATTTTATACATTATTGTTATTGACTTAACTCAAAAGAAATTGCGATTAAAAATCAACAGAGTTTTTAGAAACAGTTTGAATTCACTAATACTTATTGCAATATTTACAGTTTCAACGTATTATATTATATAGTATTCTTTTTAATAAAGGGAACTGTATACAGGCAATGAACAAAAAATACGATATTGGTTTAATAGAGTATCGTCTACGTTGCAAGTACTAAAATGTTTCTATTAAGCCCGACATTGGATAACATTATTCATATATACTCCTCTATCTATAGATAGAATATACACAAAACTTCTTATATTATTTAAATTATTTTAAAGTTTCTAACTAACAATTTTGATAAAATGATTAAATACGCGGATTCTTACGATGAACCCTGTAGTTTTTATATACAATATTACAATTTACATATAAATAGATTACAATAGACAGACATCTAATATTATTGTTTCGTTATTTAACAGTATTGCTTAAACAATTTTATATTGAGCCGAGAGAGAAAAAAATTGTTGAGCAACTTAAATTTATTTTAGTTGATATTAATTCACTTTACAATGAAATATAAGATTTATTTATGTACATGTTTTATTAATTTTAATTGAGTTGATGATGTATTATGAATATGATCTATATTTGAAGAAAAATCTAATAATTAAAATAAAAAAATAATTCAAGTAACTTTATCGCAAAATCAAAATCTTAATAGATTTTAATCGAAATCAAAACTGGCAATTGCAATATTTGCGCTCAAATTTCTTCGCTATTTTTTTAAAGTGTATCTTTGCGTAGAGTATTTTGTCTCACAATTTGGCCATTTCTATATAGAATTTTTAATTTTGTGTATAATAATTGTGTGTTACTAAGATTTGTTTACTATTGACAATATTTTTACCATATTATCAAACAAATTCAGTACAAAATGTTAAAATGTAAATATAAAACGAAGGTATTTCATGTTTATGTAGGTATATGACAACTTATTAGGATTTCGAAATCATTACATTATTATAACCATATATTGGTTTTTCGTGCGTAATATGACTACTTTATGTTAAAAAATATGACTAGGTACAGAAAAAAGTTGAGCAAATAAATGTGAGATCATAGTAGAAGGACCCGTAATATTGGGACCCTTTTTATGGCGCATGAAAAATATTTTCATAAGTTACTAGGCACCTAATGCTTCTAAATTTATATTAGGTACCTACTTGAAGTGTTGAAGCATGTAAACACTTCATATTATTTAAATTGAACAGATTAAATTCGTACTACGTAACGAAGAAGAAAAATATGCGGTGATCTTTACATTTTATTATTCAAACAGCACAAGCGTGCTATCAAACTATTTTTTTTTCTCACTATCAGAAGGTAATCAGGAGCACAATTAAAATAAGATCTACCTAGTATCGATCAAGTATGTCGTAGTGTTATATACTATTTTCACAAATTAAAAAACTACGTCTCCAACGTTGGAAGATATCTAGATGATAACGTCTAAAAATTTTGTATTACCAGAATTTACCTCTGAGCATAAGTCTTTAAAGATACAGTACAAATATATGTTTAAATTATATTTAAATACAAAACTATAATGAAAAATTGTGTTTAACTTTAAATTCAATTTAAACATAGTTAAGAAGTAGGTGCAAGTGGCCCTAAATTCTTGAAAAATTATCGATTGCGACATATTATTTTTCTCTACTGCTATTATTGTTATTTTTTATTCTATGACACAATGAGCTAGTTTATTACCTATAAAATAACGTTTGATATGATATTAAACATGTAGTTACAATTTTATTTACAGCAAAATAATAACGATTGAGTAATACTTGCATATATGTTATTTTTGAATCATAGCTTTTCAGAGTTGTGTTACTTAAATTTAAATAATAATACTGTGCCAATGTCAAATATATATACTCCTAAAGAGTTTCTTAAATTAGTATTAGTTATCTATTTATGCATTTACGCAATCATTATTGTTTTGTTGTCTTAATGAAATATATTTGGCAAGTTAATTATAAACTACCTTGTCAAATCTCGCAGTGCATTTTCTTCCAACGACTTTGTCATTCATAGGTCTATGACTATCTAATATTATTTTCAAATATCTACTAAATAACTAGAAAGGGTGAGAAAAGCGTGTGCGAGAAACACGTGGACGGAAAAAGGCAAAATAATATAATAACTGTATCAAAGATAAGTCAAATAAGAAAATCTTTAGTCTTTTTGAAATTTACTCGCATTTTGCTAGACAAAATGTTCATTTATTTTGAAAATATATCATTCAAAATGCTTTACTAACAATAATGTAATGACGTTTTGAACACTAACTCTTTTTAGCTTGCAAGTAAAATGGTTGTAGATTTTATTAAATATCTTAAATTATAAAACAGCATTCCGACTTTTTGTACACCTAAAAGAAGTATATATATTTTTAATAAATTTGTAAATAAAAAAGCTTAATTATTTTATTTGCTTTAAAAACATTTTATTCTCGCTCTAATAAAAATTTAAAGAAATTTAACACTTCTTTTGATGATAGTACATTTAAACTACATTCACATTTCATATGGTTAACAATAAATTGAAAATTAAAATAATCACAACCGTAAAAATAACTTGAGCTTAGTAATACCGCTTTAAATATCTTTGGCATATTATAATAATACTGATGACTAGAATATTATGAGCTAACGAAGCTATACAATAGCAATACATTTTTACAATAGTTTTATATTACCTACCTATTACAAATTTTAAATACATGTTGATATGCTATTTTTCTACTGCTAACACGACACATTTAGTTTATTGGTTTATCACATTGTATAAACTTTTGTATTACACTGTACTTTGTACAATTTGGTCGTCTAGTAGATCTCTTGAAAATAGAAAAGAGTTTACATTTTGTTGTAGATTTTCCCATCCATATTATAATGATTTTTCTCTTGAAACACTTTTCTTCACCAATTGGCCGTATCCTGAACGTGCCTGACGTAACACCGTAACGTAATGCCACACGTAGTATTATATTTTGTTAAGATTGAAGTAAAAGGTTAATTAGTTACGTCGCAGGATATTTCTTATCATGATCTAGTAGGACATAAAATAAATGCCATGTATGCAACCGCCCAAATTGATAACATGTGTTAGCCACATAATTATAATCTGAATATAGAATCAGGTCACTGGTTAATTTTATAACATTCTGATATTTTTTATATCCCTGTATCCACAATTCGTTCTGTTTACTACGTATTTTAATCAGCTTTCTTCATAACGAGTAATTAACAAACCGACTTCAAGTCAGCTGCCAATCTCACGCAATTACGAAATATGCCACCATACCCCTCATTGAGTAGTAAAACTCATTGATTTGACATAGCAACTGCCGGGAGAATTCTTTGTAAAGTTTCTCTGTATTCATTAGCGGTGTATCTTCTCGCAAAACTGGGAGATTAGCAGTAAAATTACCTCATTTTCTTTCAACTAACTATACATTTATCAACATTCACACTACTTACATTACGTTACGTTACAGCGGTACCTTATACCTTCAAACTATTATAAAAATATCTAGTATAATATGTATGGAAAAAGTCTTTCCAACAAACGAGATCTACTGCGTAAAGACGACCAAATAGTCCACGGGCTAGGTACCGCAATGGAGTATCTTCCTAAACGCCTTCCTGAACTCAGGGTTGAATATGGTGTAGATGACGGGGTTGAGGAACGAGTTGATGTAGCCCAGCCATGTGGTCAGGATGAACACGGTGACGCCAGGATCGAAGGAGAGGCCGATCTTATCGCAAATAGCGCCCAGGACTGAGCAGGTGAAGAATGGTGCCCAGCAGAAGAGGAAAACGCCTGGAAAGATGAAGCTGTGTGAATAATATTTTATTTAAATTATATGCCCATGGTTTTTACTTGCATTTGTTATGGGATAGTGGGCATGCGTGCAGATGGATCACCGGATGGTAAGCAATTACCGCCGCCCATGGACACCCGCAGCACCAGAGGCGCCGCAATTGCGTTGCCCGCCTATTAAAAAACCGGTATCCTCACTCACGAGGCGAAACAAAATATAAGTGTTGTTTCACGTCGGTTTTCTCTGGTATCACTCCGTTCGTGTCAGCCCATTCGTGCCGAAGCATGGCTCTCCCACAAAATTGTATATAAAAATGTAAATAATGAAATTAAAAACAATAACAACGCTCGTTACCTAATCTATACTGACGACTAATATATTTTGAGACACCAGTGTCCACAAGACGTCATTTTTCAAAAAATAAAACAAGGAGAGTTTTACGTTATTTCACGCCGGTTTTCTGTGAAGCCGTGGTATTACTCCGGTCGGCCTACTCGTGCCGAAGCATGGCTATCCCACGGACATCCATGCATCCTAAAGAACTTTGAGATAAACGGTAGCCTCCTCAGGTTCAATCTATCCCTATACCAAAATTTATCAAAAATAGTGAAACGATTTCGGCATGAAAAAGTAACAAACCTTGAGAAAGTGTTAATTTCGCATTTATAGTAAGTATAATGCTTGTTGAAGGAAAATATTGATCATGAAATTCTCTGTGGCAGAATTTTTATTTACGTTAGATGGAACCTAAAATCTATCGGAAACTCCATACATCGCTACATCTTTTTTGTCTGTATAAATTCGTAAGGACTTGTAACCTTAAAACTTACCTAAAACTATCGCCAGTGTCTTAGTAGCCTTTCTCTCTTTCTTCGCAGAGGATTTCTCTCGTTTCTTCTTGCTCGCCTTATTGGCCTTGTATATTGTAAAACGGGCGGTTGCTGCACTGGCTTTTCTTTCCTTCTTAGAACTAGATCCATCTCGCAGATCATACTGGCTGGCTGTGACTTCATCATCCGACCGAAGAGCCAAGGAGACGTTTCTAGAAAAAATATTAATAGTCATGCCTCATACTTTAAATTATTCTTTACTAGAATTGAATTGTCTGCTAAAAAATCAAAAGGGTAAAGGTAAGGGTAAGGGTAAGGGTAAGGGTAAGGGTAAGGGTAAGGGTAAGGGTAAGGGTAAGGGTAAGGGTAAGGGTAAGGGTAAGGGTAAGGGTAAGGGTAAGGGTAAGTAGGTTACTTTCTATGAGTGAGTGGTAAAGTAAGAGATTTTATAACTACGCCTTCTTGGTCAAAAGGGTATTTAAAATTGATAACATGAAGGATTTGCTTGTAAAACCCTCAAATAAATAAAGTTACACATACAAGGAGTAAGGACTACGTGTTCTATGTTACTCTCTCGGTAAGTAAATGCACAATGCTGATTTTGATTAATATAATCATTACGAAATTATTGATTTTGATTGATTATTGATATTAAATATTATTGAAATGAAACTCCTTTTTACGGATTTTATCGCGTATTATTATTTATTCCCGACATTTCAGATCCTTTACAGCATCCATGGTCACGGGTAGACCGAAGTGTTTACCGTAGATTAAAATTACTACATTTTTGTTAATTGCTGGCGATCCGATTCACGCAGAATGAGCTCACCGTGTCCTTTGGTCTTGCAGTTTTGGGATGGGGTTCCAAGCAGCTGGTAAAACCCAGCCTTTCTCTATTGAAATTTGGGTGTCAAAATCCTCACGAATCATCCTGTGTAGGAATCGCTTTTGCGAGGACTTATGGTTTATCAAATCTGATATAGTGCTGGGTCTTATAGAAAGTCTGCAGTTTGTGAACACACTATTGTGTTCACAAACTGCAGACTTTCTGGAGCGGCGGTGCTTGACTTCGGCAATATGTTCTTTTAGTCGGGTCCCTAAGCTTCTTTTAGTTTTAGTTTCATTTTAATGTCTAATATTCGCGTGTGTCAGAAATCATTAAATATTATATTTTATGTAGTAACATTATAAATCATAATTAATTCACTACTCTAATTTCCCAATGCAGCTCAACACAAGCACAAGAAAATAGTCATGTTTCGAGTGAATTAAAATTATAGATAGAATTTGAACAAAAAATCTTTGTAATCGTTTTATATTATTATTATTATTTGTTAATATACAAATACCGATTTTTCAACTCAGGCCATGTAACTCAAAATTGAATCTCTTACCTCGAGTCCACGGACAGCTTTGATGTCTTCCCATTCTTCTTCCACTTGGAGCCATCACAGGCCATGTTCTTCAGCACCGTGGCGTCTTTCAACGCTGGCGAGCCCGGCGGGGACACGTGCTCTCTGATCGTGTCCTCCATGTTCGAGGGCGCGTACCCTGAGTCGTTGTTCCCGTTTGGGTCTGGGATCGGCTGGGACTTGATGTTTCTCTTGGGAGTACTGGGGGAAGAAGCTTAGATCAATAGTAGAAAGAGTAGAAATTCTTATAATGCAGCGGTATTCAAAAATTCAGATGTAAGTCAAATTTATTGCGAATAGAAAGCGAATTCAGTATTTGGCAGGATTGCAAAATATAATATGATTCACCAGAAATTGCTAACGATTGCCCAATTAGAATCCTTAGCAGATCCGTAGCAGTTTTCTAATTTGATATATTTTATATGATTCACCAGCGACCCCCTGCGGTTTCACTTACGCTGCCCCGTTCCTAAGAGTCGTACGGTCATGTTAAATAGCATAAAATATTCCTCTTGAATCACTCTATCTATTAAAAAAATCGCATCACAATTCGTTGCGTAGTTTTAAAGTTACATAGGGACTGACAGACAGCGGGAAGCGACTTTGTTTTATAATATGTAGTGGGTAACATGCCTTTGAAACTATTATAATGTTATTATTATCTACAGAATAAAATTTAATGTCTTTGTCTATTGCTTCTGATGCCGCATTCACAACAGTATTGATAACTATTACGATATTACACAAAAATATACACTCACGGCTTTCTTCCATAAGGGTAGGCAGCAACTATTGACCGCCACTTGCTACGATTCTTGCATACTTCTGATACATCCATACATCTTGTCATACATACACGCCGGTTGCGAGAACATAGATACTACCCACCTGACCTTTTTGAAGGTTATGCTTATGGCTGATTGAGTAAGTTCGCACAGAGTGCTGGCAAAGACCACAAAAATATGAAATGAAGGTAGGAAGAAAGTGTAGTGATTTCATTATCTTTCCTTTTTCTTTTCTTTAAAAAAACATTGCCCCACATTATTTTCTCCTCTATCGTGGGTGCGTTTACAAACACAAATACTCACATACACAAACACTCAGACCCGGAACGACTACCGGTATGTCATACAAATATTTGATCCGGTTGGGGATCGAACCCACAACGCGTGGCGCAGAAGCTGATCACTCAGCTGCTACGCCAAACGTGTCGTCAAAGTGAAAGTGATTGGACTAAAATGTTTGCGAAAAGCGCATCAACAAAATGCTCTCTTTAAATTTCAAAATAATTATGTAGAAGACTGAGGGAGGTGTTTGCTTTTAAAAACTCAATTCCAACCCCCGACCAGGCACTGAGAAATTCATAGTAAAACTGAATGATTTTTTTCTTGACCTGCCGAACGAAAGTCGAACCCAGGACCTTATACTTGAAACAGCGTTGTCAAACACGCCAGTAATAGGTACCTATTCTATTATCTTCGCCTCAATAATAATAACTATTAAAATTGTAATGAAATCAACGTGGAACAGGTGAGTCCTTTCATAACGAATCCTTTTGAATCAGATAAAATGTTGGCGTAACTTTGAACAAAAATAAACGGACGACTGAGTGATTAATGGATCATCATTTACATAGCAATGAGCATGAAAAATCATGAAAAATGTCTGCTACATCCGTGAAAATTAAAAGTATAAATAAATTGTATGGACGTGTTTTTAAAGTAGGTCATGTTTCGTTTGTTTCTTTTTTTATACAACCTCTTTTGTTCAAAGCTTTATCAATAACGTGACGCTTGTATTCCTAAGGGTAAGTTAGAAGTGTATTGATAAATACAATAGTTGTCGGATAATGCATCTTTATAAATAATAGATTGGCGCGAATATTGCGCCTTATTGCCAAATCAAAACTATAAGCTATGTATTATAAATATTGTAGTAGGAAATCTCAATACCTAACTGTCTGAACCAACTTGAACACAAAAGATGATCAAAAATTAAAATACCTAATCAAAATTCGCCGACTACGCTCGAACCTCATTAGGCGATGGTACTGTATCTATAGTCGCGCCACTGAATTCATATGAGCATCATATTATACAAAGCATGGAGTTTTGCTTTTGCAAAACTGTCCCAAAAATGAGCGCAATATTCAAAAATGTCCCATGATACACAAAAGTGTATCATGGGACATTTTTGAATATTGCGCACTTAATACGTGTAGGTTTTATTATAATATTTATTTTATTTTACATATTACTTTTTGATATATATAATTTTAATTCCGAAAATCAGCGCTGCAGCTAGTTCATACGTATGCTGCAGCATAGTAGGGCCCTTTCTGACGCCACAAATAATGGCGCATCAAATTAACACTCCAATCATGTTGTGTACAATTTGATTGTAGTGTCAAATTTGAGTCACTTTATTTAATTTTTTGTCTTGGGTTGTGACTCACAATAAACTTAATTTCTCTCTTTTAGAAGAAGACAAGATTTCATGATACCTATCTTAAGGAATTAATTAAGAAGAAAAAGATAGTATTATGATATTTAACTTACTTAGCTGTCTCCTCCGTGACGGTAGCCAGCATGAACTCAGTAGACTTGTCGTTGGGGATGACATGGCAGTCATCCACGTCCGCTTCCAAGTCTGCCGACCTCTTGTCAAAACTGTGTAAGGACAACGATAGTAAAAAATACGGATAATTATTACTTTTGTATGTCTTTTGGTACGTGTATTTATTCTTTAATAAAAAAATACGTAATTTAGTGCTAAATTAAAACAGACAGCTAAAAATTTAAACTTGGTCGATCTTTTTCGCTTACAAAAATCATTTTCGAAGTCATTAATTTTCTCTTCGTACTAGATATTTTTTTTATGGGATAGTGGGGCAAACGAGCAAACGGATCACCTGATGGTAAGTGATAACCGCCGCCCATGGACACCCGCAACACCAGAGGAGTCGCAAGTGCGCTGCCCGCCTTTAAAAGGGTTTGGGCCCCCGGTAACCTCAACTCACTCGGCGAAACACAACGCAAGCGTTGTTTCACGCCGGTTTTCTGTGAGGCCGTGGTATCACTCCGGTCGAGCCGGCCCATTCGTGCCGAAGCATGGCTCTACCACGTGAAAAAGATTTAATGTAACGCAGAAATTAATTAAATTAAAGAAAGACGCGAATGAAGTTTCAAGACTATCGATTAGAACCATTTATTATTTAGACACCGGAATTAAAACAACCTTCAAAGTGAATAGAAGAAACTGCTTGATTTTGGACAAATTAGGGTAGCGAAAATATACAAATGAAATATACGAGACTATAAATTTGGCGACCTCTGTGGTTTAGTGGTTCGAGTACCGGACTGCTGACCATGAGGTCGTGGGTTCGATTCCCACAGAACACAAAAATTTATGTGATGAATATAAGTGTTTGTGTTCGTCTGGGTGTTTCTTATGTATTATAAGTATGTATTTACAAAAAAAAAAAGTATTTAAGTATTATATCCATTTTCTAGTACCCATAGTACAAGCTCTGCTTAGTTTGGGACTAGATGGTGCTGTGTAACAATGTCCCAGAATATTTATTTATTATTTATTTATAAATAGAAACGGATCTCGACACCAGGGTGCCGAGTCTACTACAGTTGTGTCAGAATTGTGATTCAGTGACTTCATAATGGTTGATTTTTAACAGTTTTGTCTACGAAATCTGTCTGTTCTTATGTCATTTAGTGCCATTGAACGATCATTTTGATACAACTGAAATAGCAGACTTGGGCCCCTGACAATACCTTTCACGGGTCGGACAAAGTTTTAACACACTGTAGAAAATCTAAGTTATAGTCTAACTGACCTCTCATTGTAAACTAATCTCTTGAAATGAGAGTTCAGCTTATACCGGAATATTAATATTTGTTGTAATAGAGTAAGTTCTTATTATACAAAGAAAACAAAGAACTTACGTACATGTAGCATTAAAACCGCAGGCTTTAAGGAGAATAGTCTGCCTCGTGCCACCCGTGGCACGTGTGCTACGGTTTATACCGAGACTTAGAAAATAATTATGCTTCATACCTATAAATCGATATATGTTCACATAGAGCTGTAAGTGGTTTTAGTTTCTGTAAAGTAATAAAATCATACCAACACGGTGAACACGCCTGCATTCCCTGAAGGGTTAGACGGAGGTATACTATATGTATATACACCCACGCGTCCCATACAAAGGGACGATCCAAACTTAGGCTTAATCCAAACGCCATTGCTATTTCGCTCGACCTTGGAATCAATCCCAGGATCTCTAGCTTAGCAGTCGCTCTTAGGTCCACTAGACTAATGAACTAGTTCTACTGACATTTGTCTGATAAATTCCATATATTGAATCGTTGGATGGAGGCAGCAGGAAATCTATATTCTTCTTCTTCACTTCAGGTTAATCTGTCTTTCTTTCTTGTCTTAGACGCTCATGATAGCGTTCCGTTTATTGATCCCTGACTCTACACAGTCTACACTCTATGCGGCCACACCTAACGCCATTGAGGTGGCTTCATATTACTCATATATTGTTTGACCATTGATACTTTAGGAAGAAGATTTCAGAGCTTCTCCTCATAATGTGTGGTAAACGGCCTCCATGTGGAATTTCAGTCGGGAGAAATCTGATATACTTAATCCATTATTAGTATTTCCATACTGGATAAAAAGGAAAAAAGGTGGTCCTTGTGGAAGCCTGATATAATTATTGTGCTTTGTCACAATATCCTTACCTATCTTCATGGTCATCTTCATTGCTCCCTGACCCAGTGTTGGTAGGTCTGTCGTCATGCAGCACAGTCTCCGCCAGTCTCCTGGTCTGCGCCACGTTTTCTATCACAATGGCGGTGGTGGTTCCCGTGTGTGGTTCCCCAGATACCGGAGGCTTCTTCGCTGCTCTCTGCTTTTTGGCACGGTTTCTTAACGCCTGGAGAAATAGGGGGAACATTAATTTGTAGATTATTTTCTTGTCTGAAACAAAGATAAACTTTAAAAATGCTGATGGTTTTAACTTAACATTACTTCGGGAGTTCCCAATCCAGTAGATTTTTTTAAGCAGATTAATCTGTATTTGTTAAAAATAAACTGCAAAAATTGAACATATAACTTGTGGTGCGGGAGCTGATAAGACAATCATGGGTTTAATATTAAACCACATCTAAAATTTCTAGATTTAAACATAGCATACTTAATAACTCAACTGACTTTTATTGTTCTCCAGTCTAAACTTAGTTGAAAAAAGTTAGTCTAAACAAAACGTACTAGAGGCGTACCTACTAATATACTACATTGTACACCCTTAAATCGCTGCATGTTTTGGTGACCTTGACCCTATACCTACTTTCTCACATTAGAGAATCCATTAAATCTAAATCAAAACCCAAAATTGCAAGACCAAAGGACACGGTGAGTAAATTCTGCGTGAATCGGATCGCTAATAGGTAATTAGCAAAAATTTATGGTAGCTGTTAGTAATTGTCACAGTCTACACGTGACCATGGATGCTGTAAAGGATCCGAAACTTCGGCAATTAAATAATATTAATACAGCGCGGCAGCGCGATAAAATCCGTAAAAAATAAAAGGAAAATGCCTACTGACGACTATCCACGTAATATTTATAAGTAAAAATTGATTGTGTAAAAAATGGAATTACATCATAACATAACATACCATCACGCCTGTATTCCCCGAAGGGTTAAGCAGAGGCGTACTAGTGTACACCCACAGTTCGCCGGTATGTTTACGTCCATGTAATAGGGGGCGAGCCTATTGCCATCAACCGGGCACAAGTTCCAAACTCCGAGCTGCTACTGGGAATTTCATAGAAAAACTCAATAACATTTTGCTCGACCTGGGAATCGAACCCAGGACCTCTAGCGTAGCAGTCGCGCTCTGGATCACGAGGCTAATGAGGCAGTTAAAAAATTGAATTAATTATTTAAATTTTTCGCACTATACTATTACTGCGGTCTATTTATAATTTATTTTCTCAAATAATTTTCCTTTAGGCATTTACTTTAATTAGCTTTTCCGCTTTTTAAAAATGAACTATTATTTGTACAAAATTTTGATTTTTGTACGTAAATCCCACCAAATTACGAAACCTAAATTCGTTCACCACATTATAGCCAAAATATTTTTTATTAAATATCTAATCTACCTAATATTAATCATTTTTCTAGGATATACATTGCCACACACAACTACTCATTACTAGTATCTGGTCTAGACATTTCTATTGAAAGTGACCTAATATTTAGGTCTCTAACCTAAATCCCATCCAGATACCATCTGGGGTCGCATATTGAGGTCTAATTGAAACTGGAATGTTAATCTTGTTACCGGTAACGTGGTATGTATTCATTACTATGTTTGGCTAGATTAAGAACACCGAGTTAGAGGCTTGGAAGTTTATGATAAAACATTATATTATCTACATACATATGTTTTACCTGCTCCTCTCCCATTAACTCTCAAAAATCATAAAACAAGTTAATATTATTATTTTTATTTTTGGCAGACAATTTAGTATTTATATTCATCAAACGACAAATGTCACATCAACCACCAGTCGCACGGCGAGAATGACTTTAAAAAAATAACCCAATTTTAAAAATCGAATACCAAAATAAAACTTAAATCCAACCCAATTTATATAAAGTATGTTATTATTCGGATTCCGATACCGTTATCCTAGGGCCCTGCTCTCCCATTTCGTTCAAAATACTTCACTGGAAATAAATGTAAGCGAATGCAATTTTTGATATCTTCATCAAATTTGGAACGATTTTCCGGTCGTTTATTTCCAGTGATATAATAGGTAGTAGACGAAATGCTACGGTAGCAGCCTAGATTGCTAGATGCTACGGTATCTCAATCCGAATAATAAATTTGATAAAACATTTTTTTCTTAGTTGAGTAAAAAATAAGTTCCTTCCATACTCACCTTAAATATATTATAATAAAGGAACATCATCATGATGCAGGGAATGTAAAAGGATCCGAGGGAAGAGTAGATGACGTAGTTCTGGCTATTGAAGAGGCACTCATCGAAGTTTCTATCGGGGGTGTCGTTGAGTCCCAGGACGATGGGGGCGCCGATGGCTGCCGAGATCAGCCACACCAGCACGATGGTGAACCACACGCGCCGGTTGTTCTTGTGCTTCGCGTATTTTATAGGCTGGGTTACTGCGATATACCTGGGGACATAAAAAGGATGGTATTGTACTAAGATGACAAACAAGCATACGGGTCTAATCATAGTAAGTAGTATCCGCAACCTATAGATGCCACCCACACTAGTGGTACCACTCACGCGTTATCATCTTGACACCTCTTTTTGCCTCATTTTGGCAAGTAATTTCATTGGCTACAATACCCCTCAAATCTTTTGGATTTGATGATAGAGCGTGATTTATTCCTGGAATCATATTTTAGAGAAAATGCTTTGCTTTTTATGGAAACTAAAATACCCATATCTGAACAGGTGCTTAGCTGATGTTAGGTAGGTTTAATAGTTATTTTAGTGAAGGAAAAATTCGACTTGCAGGCAGAATTCGAACCTGCGTCTTCTGATTAGGTACACCAGACGCTATAACCTCTAAGCCACCGCGAGTCTAACCTGCCATGTTGAAATTTGCCTTCACATTCTGACCACATAGAACACACCATAAGGTAAGTCATGTCGGTTGAGAGGCAAAGTAACTTGCTTTTCAATAGATGTTACTGACGGCATCTTTAAGACGTAAGTTCTGAATGTGACGGCAAATTTATCCTGTCCTGAAGCGAGTTTAACATTTTTTACCCATCCCAAAAAGTTTCGAAGTTTTCACTTCAAAAATTACCACAATTTTTACTTACCTATCAACAGATATGGCGACAAGATTGAATATGCTGGAGGTGGACGATGTCACGTCCATTGCGATGTACACGTCACACACGAAGGCTGGCAGACCCCACGAGCCGTTTACCTGCAACAACCATTGTCATGGTTAAGTATAGGCATACTACATTCTGAAATTTGTTCTGATTCCGTTGACGTCCGAGATTCGTACAATGCAAATGTGTGCGGTTGTGCGCTTGTTTCATATAAAACAAACACTATTATGTACAGGGAGCAGTATAGTACTATCAGATATGCGTAAGTGGAGGTAGACGTGAACCCACTTGTAACACAAGCACGAGGGGTTAACTAGAATACTAGCTATGGTAGTCCCACAATACTTACCAGTATTGTGGGACTACCATAGCTAGTAGCTTTTAAAAATATATATACCTATGGTTTTATTGATGAGTAAAACGTATACTTCAAAAGATTATAGCGTAGATTGCAGTTCTAGTTCTTATTTTTTAAATTAACAAGATGATAAAAGACCAGGCACCTACTGCCTAGCTACTACCAAGCTACTCCAGCAACACTACTACCGCATTTTCATCTCAAGACTTCTTGTTGATAAGATATTGTAATAGTTCAAATGTCTGATCTTTCTTAAAAAAATTTGGTCTTTCAGTCACGATTTTGAGAAAAGCTGAAGTAAACAAAGAACCTGGCGATATCTAAATAGTTTTTACCAACAAACACAAAATATCGCTGACGTAAGAAACAAATCGAAATATTTATTAGAATACAATTTCATAAAAACCTGTTTAACTACATACTTTAGCAAAAATTCGACTATGAAAATTATTATGATGAAAAACACCGTCACATTCACCTAGCAAATATTTATCTGGTTTGAACAGGGCGTGCCGTACACAGTTCGATGCTTGCGCATGAATATTCATGCTATTGATGCGATGTGGTTCATGTGATCAGCTGTAAGGGGACGGCAAATTGGAAAACTTATTATGAGCTTGTTGTTTTTAGTTGTATGCGTGTTAAGTAAAGTGTTAAGAAAACGCTGTCCGACCCGTGAAGGTTATAATGTATCGATACTTGGTTCTACTTCTTTCTTTTCTTCTATTAAAAAAGCTATGTCTGCACATTGAAGATATTAAAAAAAAACAAGTGAGTTAGGGTTAGGATATAAACGTCGCCGAACTCAAAAATGTGATTATTAAAAATTTTCTCTGTTTTTCTGTTTGTAACGGGTTGGCGCAAAAACTATTGAATAGATTTTAATTATAATTATGCTACAACTTAAAAACTGGTGAAATTTTTATCTTAATCAAATAAACATATCCTGAGGTACAGCTTGGCCTCTTTTATGTATGCATGCTCATACAAAGAAGAGATCATCATTGTTGGTTTTTCAGGAATCCATTTCTAATCCTACTATAACTTCACGTGAGCGAAGCTGCGGGCAAAAGCTAGTAAGTATAATATATAATTATTTTTACTTTACAAGGCAAAAAATGATAGTTATCACTGGGTGACAAATATGTTAAGTACCAGCTTTTGGCCGCGGTTTCGCTCATATTAGGATAAAAAATGGATCCCAAAAATAATTCAAAGATCGAAACGAAATCTCTTGGTTTGTTAATCGACATGTCCTGGTTTTTCAGGTAAAGCAGTGTTATTGGGTTTTCTATTAAAACTTTTTCTGTGTATTATATCTTAGGCGAAGGTAGTATATAGTCAAATCTTTCTCTTAGCGATACAAGTCTTATTTTCATTGAACTGACTTGGCTGAATAACTTGGCTATAACAATTGCAGCCGTGATAATACTCGCATTGATCTCATATTATTATTTCTCAGGCTTAGTCTATAATCTACATGCTAAATTTTAAGTTGGTGGGCTCTAAGTTTTCAAAGATTTCGTGATTAATCATAGACACATAGATAATAAATAAATAAATAAATAAATAAATAAATAAAATAAATAAATAATTCAAGGATTCAATAAAATATCGCCGCCAAAACATTACAGGAAATAAGATAATCTTACATATAATAAGAATGTAAGTGAGCCGTGTCTGTACATTGCTTATTTTTACAAAAAAAAACTAATTTGGGGGACTCAGAATCAGTAACACAATCCATTTCTATTATTTTTGGAACTTTTGTCTGTCTGTTTGTCTGTCGGTTTGTCTGTCGGTTTGTCTGTATGTTTGACCACGCATCAAATGATAACTACTGAAGAGATTTGGAGGAAGTGGACAGGAATTCATAGCCTGTTTCTTGGATTAACATTTAGGCTATATTTCATTAAAATCGGTTCACTCTATCAAAAGTTATTAACATTTTAACGATTGAAAACGTAGAATTTGAACAATAACCGTTGAAGCAAATTTCCTTTTTAAGTATTTCCGTACTAGACTAGCACGAGTCAAACATTATAACAGAATCAAGAAATAAAATTAAAAAAATACACACAGGTACTAAATAAGATAAAACAAGAAAATAAAACAAAGAAATCAAAAACAATTATTGTGAACGGGAATTATTTATTAGTACAGTTATTCTAACTCTACTTATACAAGGCATCACGGGACATACATAGGACTTATCCAGCGAGCATCAGCCGGTGTAAAAACTAAATATTTGAGTAGGGTAAAGAAGTGAACAAAGAATGACAATTTATTCTCTAGAAGACTAACACGACATCGTTATTACCTCAATGAAATTTGATTCCATAACAGGTGTCATTTTGAGTTGTCAATTTTTGACAATCATTCTTTTCTTCTTTAAAGCATTCAGCTTTAAAGTAACTGATTTTATAATGAGAAACCTCCATAGTGTAGATTCTAGAGTTTCCATCTAATCAAATCATAAAATAATATACCACGTATTCTATCTATGTATAATAAATAAAAAAAATCGTTAATCTTTACTGATGCCGAAACAGTTATTTGAGATTGTTATATATGCAGGTAAGTCTGTTTATATTTGCGAACATTTTTAAAAAATTAAGTAATGTAAATTAAGTCAATGGCGCTAAGTTTAAAAATATGGAAAATCAGAATCCTTTTTCTATGAGATTTTTCGTGGTAGTTAGTTGAAACTTGGAGAGGACAACGTCTCTCAGGTCAGCTAGTATAAGATAAGATAAATCTTTATTTGCCAGAAACTAGACACATAAGAGTAAAAAATACAGTAAAATGAGGAAACAGTACATTTTAAATTTATATAAATAAATAGCTCACAAAAATATTTTTAAAGTTTACCTGATTATTATGTCTCGCTGTAGCAAATAGGTGTCCAGCTCAGCATGTGCCAGGCTATAAATACCAGGCGCTGGTATTCTGCTGGATCCCGGTAGTGACATACGGATGTCGAGCAATGTAGATTAAATAGGCATTTTATAAATAATGTTATGTGTGTATGTGTGCATGTGTGTGTTGTGTGTGTGTATATTTGCTAGATAGAGAAATAGTTCAATAAAACACAGAAACTTTCAAACACTTTTATTAATTCCAAAACGTTCCCTTAGCTTCTTTGTGACGTCATCCTAGTTCCGGTTTCCGACATCCGGTGGGCATTATGTGCGTTCAACGTCCTCTAACCTCTGTCTTGTCCCCTGTTTTATTAGTTTGTCCTCTCCAAGGTAGTCAAGACAGATTTAGAGATCACGACTGCGACACGATTAACTAATAAATTATTATTAGTTTTTATAAAATATACCTAGCTATGCATTTCTAATAGGTGTATTTTTAACTCCAGAAACGTTGGACTCATGACTCCTAGGTGTTATGAGTTCAACTTTTGTATGTGGGTCCTCGTTACTCCTAAGAGAATGCACTAATTTTGATTCAGGTTTTGTTGTTAGAAAGGTGACTTCTTCGGTAGTGTTCTTGGCTATGAATTGAGAAAATGTGGCCCGCTGTTTGAAGATTAACATCTCTTTTCTAGTTCATGATAGGTGTGCAATTTCAACAGGTCTGACTGATTTAAAATTTAGGGTCCTGTTACTTCAATGATGTGGTGGTTTTTTTATTTAAGCATAAACGGAGTAAAAAAGTGATTAGTAGCTTCAAAGGTACGTCATCACCTGCTACAACGTAACTGTTTACTATTATTTACGCAAAAAATGGAACTAATTTCGAACTTCATCAAATAAATTAAGAATCGGCCAAATCTTTAACGAAAAATCGTATGAGAGAATAAACAATAAAATTTTGACTTTATCAAAATTTGCCATGTGGTGTTTATAACTGACGACCTGGGACTCAAGTATGGTCGTTCAATGTCATTAGAGGTAGCAGATTTAGTAGATGAACGTGTAACAAAATCGACAATTCTGGAGTCAATGAACGACGGTTGTGGCACTATAAAATAGTAAACTAGGCCTTGACCATGAATAAAATTACAGAATATTTTTTTTAATAACACAAAAGTCGTGACCTGTAAATATTTAATAAGCGCACATCTGACACATCGGGCCCTCGTTGCACATTACAAATGGATGCGAGGACGGTACCTAATGTGTTTCTTGAACATCTTGTTATTGCTCAGGGGTAGGTGGAGCCAACGTGCATCGATCGATCTTATATGTCAGATTTTAGGACGTTAAAAAAAATATTTTTCTCTAATTATAAAATTGTAAAAAGCTGTGTTTATACATTGAAGATATTTTAAAAAAAACAAGTGGGTTAGGGTATAAAATAACTCCTATCCCTAAATGTGATTTTGTCTGTTGGTTTTTTGGTTACGGGTAGGCGCAAAAACTACTAAATAGATTTTAATTTTGTTATCACAGTCTTTGATGTATGTGTACCCATACAAAGAAGAGATCATCACTGTTGGTTTATGATTAAATTATTTTCGGGATCCGTTTCTAATCCCTAATAGCTTCTCGTAAGCAAAATCAAGGGTAAAAGCTCTCTACTATTATAAAATTGCAGAAAAGCTGAGTCTGTACATTGAAGATATTATTAAAAAAAAACACGTGGTATATAAACGTCTCCGAATCCGAAAATGTAATTCTAGAAATTCTTGTCTGTTTGTCTGTTTGTTACAGGTTGGAGCAAAAGCTACTGAATAGATTTTAATTTTATTATCACTGTTAGAAAGTATATGCTCCAACTTAAAAACTGGTGCACCTCTTATCTCAATTAATTAAATGAATCCTGAGATACTGCTTGACCTCCCTGATGTATAGAGGCCCATACAAAGAAAGGATCATCAATGTTGGTTTTTCCATTTTTACTCCTGATATAGCTTCATGCGAGCGAAGCCGCGGGCAAAAGCTAGTTATAAAAATATTATTGTATAATTTTTATATTAACCACCACAATCGAACATGATTAAAGTTTATGAAGCTCTAGCGAGTCCCAAAAAGGGTTTACTTACTATAACTCGGCTTCTAGTTAGCGCATTGAGATGAATAACATGCACCAGATTTTAAGTTAGCAATAATTACAACTGCATCCAGTGTCTAATGTTTGCGTGACGCGCGTACAAACAGACAAATAATCCAAACATTATGGTTTTGACTTCTGTTCCTCTTAAATTAAATAAAAAAAAGCATTATTATTATTTGCTCTGTTCCTGTAACATACAAGTACAAAAAAAAATCTTCACAATCTAAACCCACAAATACACACGGAACACTTTCAAACCATACCCGATAACAAACCACATACACCCTGTATAATATCATAAAAAAGCCAGCCATTCACATTTACGCTCACTCATACTCGTTTCATGTCCCATAAACGGGGTTTCAAGGAAGAATATAGCAAAACAAAGGCACCCTGTACAAAAGTATCGGGACGTAGACACTCGGTTACGGAATAATCGGGCGTTTATCAGTAGATTTGTTACTAGGGCTGTCGCTGTACGGGGCATAAGCCAAAAATGACCCATATTGTTATTTTAACTTATTATAGCACAACTGCCTTATTGGTCCAGTGATTGTAAGCGCGATTGTAACGTTAGGTGTCCTACATTTGATTCCCAGGTCGGGCAGTGTTAGCTTGGTCTATGAAATTCTCAGTAGCAGCTCTGAGTTGAGATTTGTGCCTGGTTAATAGTAATATGCTCACCCCCTGAGTCTAAGACATGTGGGCAAACTGTGAGTGTACATTAGTAGGTACACCGCTGCCGAACCCTTCGGAGAATACAAGCTTAGTAGTATAATATATCACACATATTATTAATGCAATCTGAGACAAAGCCCAATTCCTGTTGTGGAAAAATAATGTCAAAGTTATTTAACATACTATCACGCCTATCTATATATTCCCAAACGGTCAGACAGATATGTAGCGGTCGTCCACTATTAATTATAATATAGTTTTTATTGGTTTCCATAAATATATTTTATATCTTCCATGATAAATAAACATTTCATTATCCAATAACGCTTTTATTCAAAGTCAAATATTTTATTATCTTTTCTACAATATTATTATCTTACAGCGGACTTTAAAAACACTGTCGGACAAGAGGTCAACCAGAAATGACTTATTTATCAGGTTCAGTATGTGTTTACTTAGGATAGGGGCGTTATTTTAAACAATGATTCTTCGTACAGGTTAGTTGGTTATTCCGTACTAGAAGGTCCGCGGATGGGTTAACCTTCTCCGTACTTATATACGATAAATGTGAGAAAAAACAAAGATATATATATATATTGACTGAAGTAATGTTATTATTAATACTGATAAAATTTAAGATATTCTGATTTTATAGTGCAAAAGCAGTAAAAGTTGTCATCCCTAGCGACTGAGAATTAAACACATAAAAACCAAGTGATGTCCCAAATTGTTAGAGTGGGCCATAACGTGCCAGCCCTACATCTTTTGTTGAAGGCCCGTATCTCGATGGCCCGCAATTTTCACTCATACAACTATGCGTATATCTATCTCGTCGGCTGGTTATATCAGAGATTCGATTATGTATTTTTTTATAAAGGTGGTCAGTATTAGATGGATTCGGTGTATCCTACATGTACCTACATAGTTAAAATGTTTAATTTTACTATTAATTTAAGCGAATTAATTTTTTCAGTTATTAATAGATCCGTATCTTTTTGTTCTGAGTTGTATTGAGAGTTTGTATTGAGTTTTTCTATGAAGTTCTCAGTAGCATTTCGGAGTTTGGTATTTGTGCCCGGTTAATGAAATGAAATGAAATGAAATGATATTTATTTCTGTAAGTAGATCATTAGAGACACTTTTACAAGTCAATGTTTTGTTTTTTTTATAGCTAGATGGCTTCGGCATTTCCTAACTGACGACCTCTGAGAAGAAACGCCGAAACAAACTCAGAGAATCATGGTCTCTTTTAAAGTCCAGACATAAAATAATGCAAATAATGTGAGTGGGACAATGCAGGGCAATGTCTGAAATGGCCTTTTGAGGAAAGAACCATAGCAATGGCAATAGGCTTGCCCCTATTACATGGTACCTAAACATACTGGGGAACTGTGGGTGTAAATTAGTATGCCTCTGCCTAACCCTTCGGGGAATACAGGCATGATGGTATGTTATGTTTATTTTCTCCGTATATTTTTCCACAAATAATAGTGAAAATCTTTCACGTACACACTATAACATAACTAGAAATAAAGTCTAATTTCATAGATTTTATTCCTCCAGGGCGCGACAGTCTAGGACAAACTTTGAATACAAAACACAACTTTTATTCAACCTTTTAAAATCGCGAGAGCTACTAACTTCGAAATCCCCACCGCAGTGCTATATCACTTAAGATTTTTTCATATTCAACTGCCGTTATTCCAAGAGCGGGTTGCACAAACTTATCTTGGATATCTTTTAAGTCAAAACATACTTTATTTCCTAAGCTGTAAGACTGAGAAAGTCTGCAAAGAAAAGTTTGTTCAAGTGTTCCGACTGTGACAGCCAATCGTGGTGAAGTAGAAACGCTTCATGCCAAGCTTCTATTACAAGGGGCTATCCTTTTTAATACAGCCTCCGCTTTTTACCCTTTGAATTTGAAATAATACCGTCACGTGGTAAGAGCGTGATCGGAATATTGCGGCTAGGGCTGTCGGCATGCGGATATTTTGGAAAGATTCGGTTATATCTCGCGGTTATTCGGATACAAGAAGGGTTGCATATTTGTCACGTAAGGGATTGTACATTGTTGTTGAAATAGTTATAGTGTTCTGTACGGGCCACAAATTGCCAAATAATTCATATTACAAGTAGATATTTCTTTAGAAATCTATTATAGCTATCCACTTCAATACAATAGTTTCTAGGTAAGTTTTTTTTACAAAATATGAACTGAAAATAATAGTAAAAAGAGTCAGTAGATACTTTTTTGTTTTTAACTTATTCTTAGACCTATATTAATCTTTTTTATTTAAAATCAAGATTTTGCCTATTGATACCTGGCTACCTCAAGATTGCGTATAATTATTAAAAATCGTCGGATATTAACAGAAAGATATTTTGAAAACCCTGAGCCGTTCCAAAAACCGATGTATAGGAATAGCATCGACATTCTGTGAAATAAACTTTATCGTGTAATATGATCGAAGTTAGACCCTTTACGTAAATCTCCCCGTTTTGGACAAGCTTCGAATTTTTAGTACCTTTTGATCCGAAAGGATATAATATACTTTCACTAGTCTTTTGTCGCTAGGCGGAAAATGTGTCGTGTGTGCTCCATGTATCGTGTAGGCGATAAAATATCGTAATACGTAATATACTTTTGAGACAAGGTAATGTCTTTCGTTCACGATTATATTTTTTAGTGATGCCGAACTATCGATAGTCTTGCTATTATCGACACTATCGAGATTCTTCAGATATGAGTGTTTTACAGATTTTTACATTTTATAGTAGTAGAGTTTATAGATTCACTCTCGACCCTTATTACAAACTTATAAACTGGTGAATTACGGATACTTTCACCAGTGTCTGCCTTCACGTATGTTAAGCCTAGCAATAGAACGAAAATAATATAAAAAATAGCGATTTTGCGATACATCGAATATCGATGTTATGTCTGTCTGTAAAGTCGCCTGCTGAGAGGCATCACTTACTTGTATTGCCTAGAATTGCCATTATACAAACAATGGTCTATAACAGCTGTCGCAAACAGCCAGAGGCCTATTACAATTTGATATGGACAATTTATTAGATCACTAATACTATCATCCCTTGTTTCTCCAACTACTACATCTGTGAGATTTGTATTAATGTTTATACCGTCATCTGTATCCTGTAATTCATGTGACCACAGCCTGTCATGGTCATAGCAAACCTTATGAGCCGTAAATATGAGAGGAAAGTAAGAGCGATTTTTAGTCGGTAGAAGTCTAAGATGCTCTGTTGCCTTTCCATTCCAAGTGATAGAAGATCCATAAGGATTTTCTCCGTAAGTGCGTTCACAAAAACCCTGACTCATACCGAAATGGTCCTCAGTAGCCACCATTTGTTCATGAAAGAAGGCTCCTTCAGGAGACACATTTCCATCCTAAAGGAGCCTTCTCAAAAATATTTGTATGACTAGGTTACGATAATTTTATAAATTTAACCATTTAAACCTGTCAATTGAAGACAAATGCAATCTATTTTCTCTATTCAAATCTCTTCCTCTTTGTCTCTTCATCTTCGTCACAGGGGGTCGGTGCGGGCGTTGCTGAATTAGTGGGTAAAAAATCCGCACTCTTCAGTCTAATCCCCAAGACCGGCCGCCTCTGAAGACTTCTTCCCGCAAGAAAAATATCGTAGAAATATTTACATGGTATGGGACTCAAATTCTAAAATAAAATTCAGCAGTCAATGAAGTTGTTATTTTGGACAAAAGTTAGTTAGAGACATTCTTCCAAATTATATTATTAAAATAATTTTGGAACGCCGAAAGGTCAATTTAATTAACAGCCAGAACAAAAATAAGAACCTTTGAAAACATCTTGAAGGTTTGAACCGAAAGTGAATCAATTAGTGAACATGGCAACAAGTTCCTACAATGAAGTTTCTATTAATGAAATAACAAGCATTGCATTATTATGAGGATAACAATAATATGATGCCTTCTAACCATCATGTTGCCAATTTTAAAGTTCTTGTAGAATTATATTCTTGTGTTTCGCCGAGTGAGTGAGGTTACCGGAGGCCCAAACCCTTTTAAAAGGCAGGCAACGCACTTGTGACTCCTCTGGTGTTACGGGTGTCCATTGGCGGCGGTTATCACTTACCATCAGTGATCGGTCCGCTCGTTTGCTCATCCTATCCCTTAAAAGAACTATACGTATCTTGTAGACTATGATATTGTAGGTCCACTGTTTACCAATAAATATACCATTACGCCTGTATTCCTCGAAGGATTAGGCAGAGGTGTACGAATATAACACAGTTCGCTATGTTTAGGTGTCCTCTAATAGGGGGCGAACCTATTGCCGTTAATCGGGCACAAATCCAAACCCGAGCTGCAATTGAGAATTTCATAAAAAAAAACAATAACACTTTGCTCGACCTGAGATTCGAACCCATCGTAGCACTCAGCCTCAGAACCACTATTATTATAAATTCTATAAACATATTTAGATAAATATTGATTTGAACTTAGCTACAATAAATTCGTTTCATTATGTCACAGACAACATTACGCCCAATACTGTTTTACTATTAACCCTTTATCATCTCATTGTATACCTAAAATATCAAACTAACAGCAAGTGTATCCTATTCACAATAATGACCCCGTTTCCCGCAATTTAGTCTCATAAACAATTGAAATCATAACCCAACACGATCGCCATTTTATCGAGCAGAAACCAGCCCGCTGATTGATTCGAGCTAAACGATGGCATTAGGGTTGTTCTACCGTCCGAATTCAGCTCACGTCCGGCGGCGAAGGGTTTCAGATATTACGTATCCGAATAGTGCGTGGTCATTCGTACCCGCAGCGTTATTGCACGGGTTATTAAGTTATCTTGCTTACACGCTGTTGCTAGTTTGGTTATTTATTTCCATGTGTGTGGTCGTGGTTTATGGGCGAGATATTGTGTGGGTCATAATGTTGGGTAGGATATTATAGTGAATTATTTATTATTTGTAAGGAAGTAATAATTTATCCACAGATATTGGCTTGTTAACTGATATTGGGAATTACGATGCTTTGGTAATTGCAATTTGGTTTAATTGTAAATTACAAAATATCATCAAAATGTCTCCACTTCACAGAAATGATGGAAAAAAATTCAAAGTCAAATAGAAAACTGAGTGTAACTTTCTTATATGTCCAATAAATAATGGTATTCACCGAATGGCATCAGTAAATAAAATATTATAGGTACTAAGAAAAGTTTTTCTAAGGTATTTGTTAGAAAAAAATGCGTATTTAAAAATATTTCTTATAATTAAACTGTTTGTAACCAATAATCTACTATACTTAATTAAACTTGATTACTTAAGTTGAATACAACTAATTTGTGAGAACCTATTTCTTAACTTACCTACCTTAAAACTACTTGTATAATCTGACTCGTTTATAATTTACTGAAGCCTTAAAAAATATTTGTAGAAATTGATAGCTATTAGGTGCGATACAAAGTCTGCAGATATACAAGATATTAATATTATTAAAATCTGTTAAGAGCATTTCAATAGCCTCCAAGACTGATGACAATATTAACGTGGATTTGTCGTAAGCTGTGCTGTTAGCCTTAATAACCTCCTGACTAGTATTTTTTCTCCACGGCTGTTGTTATTGCTCATGCTGTTATAATAGAACTGGAAGGAAATTTAAATCCAGGCTTAAGACCCCTAACCGTACAGCATATAGATAAAAGTTTCTTGCAACAATCGAAGTCCCACCATTTTGACGAAGACCTTTATCGCTTAAACTAATCATCTGACATTCACCTTAGTTAATTCTCAAAAACTATCCCTCAAATTCTCAAAAGCTCAAATTCATGTTATCATCGTGGCTCATTGTGAGTTCGCTGATCAAGGACTTTTGCTCCGCTGACATGGAACTCCTCAGGCTTGCCACGCAGGTCTTGCTCCTCCTCAAGGGTGGTCTGCCTCGGATCCTGCCTTCGTATTTATGCCTCTTGTGGTTCACAGGACTTTCAGCGTCTGAAAGCTCGTCGCATTTACGTTTGCATGACGATGATGTTGAGTTGAAGGAAATTGATCTTTGTGGAGTTGTTGGATCTGCAAAAGATTAGTATTTTGTAAATGTTATTAGGTTTCACGTACGTATTTTTACAAAAAGAAACTTTATATACTCAAAAAATGGAAGGAACTGAATAAACTTTAATAAACGTAATATATAATTATGTACATATTCCCATTTTTTCAATAATTATAACATACGTTCAATGAGAAAAACTCTAATTCCAGACATGCAAATCATACGAATTTCAGTTGAGTAGCACAATTAGATTGCTCAAACGTTACACGAATAGAACTATAATTAATCACAGCTTCTGTATCATATTTATAATAAAATGTCCTGAAAGTACAGCCCGTATAACAAATTCAAATCAAAAACACCAACTGTCGACAGAATTACATGATTAAAACGTCACCATCAATCTAAAAATCAAGCGACAAAAATTCTAAGCAACAATTTCCGAAGCAGAAGAGCGGAAAGTAATAAATTTAAAAGAAAAAAAAAATCAAGAACGCAAGAAAAAAAATGAGAAAGCGGCACGACGCAATATGATTGAAGCGAGACTCCTCATGAATAGAAAAATGCAATAATGCCTGCCACTTGACACGGAATGAAATTATGGGCCGTTTCAAAATTTACGATTTGAATTCTCTTCGCCTGTACTTTTTTCTTTAAAAATATGTTCCTCGCGTACCTATAAAGTTTTTGGATGATATCCAGTCTCATTGTTTGAAAAGTAATGGCGCTATTTTTTAAGAAATGAAGGTAGGCTTGTTTTATTCAAAAAAATTTTAATAACAACGATTGTAGTTCTAGTGGGAGTTTTCCACGTGGGAGAGCCATGCTTCGGCACGAATGGGCCGGCTCGACCGAAGTGATACCACGGCCTCACAGAAAACCGGCGTGAAACAACGCTTGCGTTGTGTTTCGCCGAGTGAGTTGAGGTTACCGGAGGCCCAAACCCTTTTAAAGGCGGGCAGCGCACTTGCGACTCCTCTGGTGTTGCGGGTGTCCATGGGCGGCGGTTATCACTTACCATCAGGTGATCCGTTTGCTCGTTTGCCCCCCTATCCCATAAAAAAAAAAAAAATTGTCGGTAGTATATTTTGATTTTTTCTCAAACCTATTATTTATTGAAGTGAGCAATAAAAACGAATAATAAAACTAGTTATTTATCTTTCAATTTGTGCTTTCGTAATAGAATTGTTTCTATCGTTATTGTACGTATCTCAAGTACCTACATAATTTGTTAAGTTAGCTAGAAGATGGAGCACCTCTGCGTGTCTCGAAGGATTTCAAGCGTATCAATTATCTATATTGATGATATTGTGTATATATTGAGTGCTGTAACCACAGTGTACAATATGTATAATGGCTATTGGTGTAACACTGTTTAGTTTACAAGCTTCAATTAGCAACATATCGTTATTGTCACACGTAAAAGCATTATTGGATATTCCAGGACTAATTGTTGGAGACTTAGGCATTGATTTGCATACATAAGGGAACATGTTGCGGGACATTAATTTATTCACATTTTGGGTTAGTGGAATCTTGTGACTTGTGCTATATAACATAAAACTTACCATCCCGCCTGTATTCCCCCAAGGGTTAGGCAGAGGCGTAGTAATGGTCCTACACCATCAGTTTGCTGGTATGTGTAGGTCCCATGTAATGGGCGAGCCTACTGCCACTATCCTGGCACAAGTTCCAAACTCCGAGCTGCTATTGGGAATTTTATAGAAAAATCCTATCACTTTGCTAGACCTGGGAATCGAATCCAGGACCTCTAGCGTAGCAGTAGCGCTCAGGACCACTAGGGTAATGAGGCAGTTACTTGTGCAATATAAAATGTGCTGTATTTTGAGTATTCTTGAGATGTCATTTTCATTAATTGTATGATTGTATTATTACTTCTAAACAAAATATAGAAGATTGTGAGGGACAAGCATCATTTTGATTGGTAAACATTTTACTGAAAAAAAAAGCAGGCAGCTTATATCCGCCATTCATTCGCGACTGAAAATAAAATGGACGGGACATTTTTTACGAATAAATACCGAACAATTCTTTATTGTTGTTATATTTTGACAAAGCGTTTGTCACTTAAGAAGTTAAAGAATTTCCCGGTATTCAAATATTTAACAACGGCAACATTACAGTTAACTTTTAAACATTAATATTGTCAGATTGAATAATAAGTATGAAGACAAAATGGGAATGTATTACTTTTGCTTCATAAATCATACTCTGTAAATGTTCCAAAATTATCGGTTAATATAACGCAGTAAAACCCGTATTCGTTTTATTTCAATAAATACAAGCTTGTAGGATATGACTCTGGTATTTGTTTTTCATTTCATTTCCATAAAACTCTTATAAAATTATCGTGTATTTCAACCTTGTATGGCTAATTCAAGCCTATACTGTCGCAAAATGCACAGCCGTTTTCCAAATAAAATTTATTACCCACTAAATATGTTCTATTTTCCAGTAAACATTTTAAGTTAAGAAGCAAAACATGATGAGTTTGTCAATATTTGCACGCAGTGTTTACCGTTCGCAGCGAGGGTGGGTTAATACGTTGAATTTAGAACGTAATTATTGGGAAATTTCAAGCAATATGAAAATTGGTGGAAAATTTGACGTCGGTTAGTATCAGAATACTCTTAGATTTTCATTTAGAGGAGACACATAATGTGTGACAGATAAGCGGTATTTTGGTAGGTTAATTTCGTAAAAGTATAGAAAGGAAATTATAAAGAAAAGATGGTGCAGGCAAATGATGAGTGTGCAATTTGAAGCACATTATTGGAAATGAAATTTTAAACGGAAAATGTGAATTTTAATATTCCTTGGAATTTACTAATCATTGAATAACTTCCACACAATCAAAAATTAGAAAATATTTTAGTTATATCCTTAAGTCACCGTGAAATCTATTACACGCCGACAAAAGTTATGGCTAACAGAAACACTCTACAAAAATAAACAAGTGAGAACCCCCATTAATAGAAAGGAAACCAATAAACATACTCACCTAAATTAGCGGCTTGCTCACCCCAAAACACATTTCTCACAGCCTTCGCCACGCTCGACCAGATGTTCTCTTTAATCGATTCCAGATTCTTATCGATTGCACTCGATTTCTCATCTACGCCGGCAGTTTCCTCTATTATTCTCTTTACGCTAACTTTCTTTTTAGTTATAACAAACTTAAACTGAATCTCCGTTTCTTCTTCTGTATTCATTAAAACTGACGTAAGGCAGTTTTGTAACGAACCAGCTATGTTTGTTGTTAGTGCTGATATTGCGTTTTTACCTACTTCGGGAGTACCGATACACGTTTTGAATAATTCATTCGATTCTTTCGAGTTTTCCGATTCGATTTGGGGACTATCTTCTTTAAAGTTTATGGCTCTGGCGGGCATGTTGGAGGGCTCTCCGACAGGCGGTGTATTTTCTTGCTCGTTGCTAGCTTTGTCCCTTGTTTTTGGAGTTCTAGCCATTATCATTCCCTGGTTTTCAAATCGGTTAACTAGCGCTTGGAATCGAGGGTTATGACAAAACTTTGGTCTCTGTGGTCCGGGTGTAAGCATCCTCTTTGGTTTTCTAAACACTGAAATATTAATAAAACATAAAAAGAACATTCGTTTGAAAAGTTTATTGAAGAAAATTTCAAACTTTAACAGTTTGCGTTCAGCGTTTGTACTTAAATATGCAAAATGCTAAAGTTATCGCAATGAAAAGGGTAGCCACCCACGTATCAGCTGAAAATTTACAATTTAATACAGTCAGCATCATAAGTAGATGATGAAATATAGGACTGGATCCAAAAGACATGACCTTTTTGCTTTCAAAGACCTCAGGAGAAAGTACCTTTTTATTACATTTACTTATCTTGGTGTCATCCACTTATTCCATATTTAAATTAGGTATAATCATTAATAGTAAATCAATGAAAATAAACGATATCAATTGCTAAGCAAGGTTAGCTGTAGCTGGAAAAGATGCACGCAACTAGCCAATGTGGGCGTGATTAGTAGGTAGTAGGTACTAGGTACTAAATGGACAGGCGTTTATAACATAACATCAAGGGTTAGGCCGAAGTGTACTAATATTTTTCTATTGACCTGATAATTTCTATAGGAAATACCTAGATTTATCTTTTCTAAAATGAAAACTTAGGCTTTGGGAATTTCATACGACCTACACGAATGTCCTGCTGATCTGGTATTGTCGTGCGACGGGTCGTTGAGCTCCCTTAATTATGGTTGAGCTACACGATGTCCGATGTATGCTTGCCGTCAGTTAGGACTGGTCTACTCAAAGCTGCTATGGTTTTTTTCCTCAAAAGTCCATTTCAGACATTGCCCTGCATTGTCCTATTCACATTATTTGCATTATTTTATGTCTGGACTTTAAAAGACACCATGATTCTCTGAGTTTGTTTCGGTGTTTCTTCTCAGAGGTCGTCAGTTAGGAAATGCCGAAGCCATCTAGCTATTATATAAAAAAAAAACAAAACATTGACCTGTAAAAGTGTCTCTAAAGATCTACTTACAGAAATAAATATAATTTCAACATTTCATTTCAATTCTTTTGACAAGTTTCAGCTATATTTTCATTTAATGTCGTATCGTGGTCTCCATCTTGTACATTTAATAAATGTTCTAATTTTATTGTCAGCAAGAATTAAACCATATTTTACCTACCTCGTTTAACTTTAGCCTGTTCAAAAACTGTGTCATCAGCAAACTTAACCTTCTTAGTTTTTATGGAGCCCTCGTTAGAATCCTGGAAGGTAACGTGTTTCTCTGTGCTATCTTGACTGCCAACGCGAACTTTACTTCCAGTTACAATAATACTCTTGAGTTTCGGATGTACTGGATCAAGCTCAGATTTGGATGGCTGAAGAAAATAATAAATATGTTATTACTATATTTTATATGTTTCACTTTTTTATTTTATTCATGAACTGGATGTTAACACATCCAGTTCATGACCCAAGTAATATGTGATGAAAACAGGATCTAAGACACAAATGGAATAGGGTAACTTTGGCGCCGTTACATAATACAAGTAATTCTAACTAAGGAAAGTCGGATCTTTAGATAGACACCACCTACTCACTATTTTTAGAGCTTCAAGCTTAAATACACCAAATCAGCGTTGCTTCGCTAGAAATTTTAATTGGCATCTGTCTATTGCTAGCGATATTATTTAAAATAATTTGCGAAACAAAATTGGAATTTAGCACAGAGCTGGATCATGATCGATCTAGCAAGTGTAGCACGTACTTTTTTATTGTATACCATAAATAACTACACGAAGAATACTCTCTTTATTCTGAACCCCTCAACATAAATCAATGTATTTTAAAAATACATAGATATATGAATGTGAAACTCCTTTTTTTTGTATTAAATCGGCAAATAAGCTGATGACTGACTAGTTGTTAGTAGTCATCGTCGCCCATCGGACACCTGCTACACCAGAGGAGTAGTTGAACCGTTACCAACCCTTAAGAGTCCCTACCGACTGCAGACTAACAGAGTCGCAGTCACCGATGGGAACTGGCTCTTACCAGCAAAAGTCGAAACACTCACGAAGGTGCTTTAAAACAGACTGCGACGTATGGGTGGTCGCCAGGCCAGGAAAAGTACACGCCGAGCTCTCAGAATTGCCCTAGACAAGGGCAACGAGGAGAACTGGAATAAATATAGAGAACTAAGAAATAAACTAGGCCAAATGTGCAGAAAAGAAAGCAGGGCAGCGTGGAATGGTTACTGTGAAAATATCAGTAAACATTCGGACACTGCACGGATAGTCAAGGTTCTGTCGAAAGACAGAACGTGTAAACTAGGTAGCCTAAAGGCAGGGGAAGAAAACATAACTGACCCGACCAAGATACTTAAAGTAATGATGAGCTGCCACTTCCCTGGCTGTACAACTTATCAAGAAGAAACAATGATAACTGCAAACCAAGGCGAGGTAACCCAAGCCGAGGTAGAGGAAATCATAACAGAAGAATGTATGAATTGGAGTATAGCAACCTTTAAACCATACAAGGCACCAGGCCCAGATGGCATACTCCCCAAGATACTACAGCAAGCATATAAATATATTAAGAAAGACTTACTAGAGAACTGGAGAAAAGTCAAAGCGGTCTTCATTCCAAAGCCTGGAAAACCGACATACCAAGAAGCAAAGTCTTTCAGGTGCATAAGTCTCTCATCTTTTGTACTAAAGACCTTGGAGAAAATAATAGACAGATATATTAGAAACAAAGTGGAAAGAAGCAACTCACCGCTACATGGCAACCAACATGCATACATGGAGGGCAAGTCCACGGAGACAGCCCTTCATAACATAGCGGTAAGGATCGAGAGAGCTCTCGAAAACAAAGAATTCGCTCTGGGCTGCTTCTTCGATGTGGAGGGAGCTTTTGACAAGGCCAACTCTGCATCAATTGAGGCCGCCCTTCAAAGAGAAGGCATAGCAAGCTACATGTGTAGATGGATAGGAAATATACTAAGACACAGAGCAATCCAGGCAGAACTAGGTAACAGAACAGTCACAGTAAGAGCGGTAAGAGGTTTTCCACAAGGTGGCTGCATCTCGCCGCTTCTCTGGTGTCTGTTACTGGATGACCTGCTTGAGAAGCTAAGTAAGATGCATATATACATACAAGCATACTCGGACGATGGAGTGCTACTAATTACTGGAAAAGTGATCAGCACCATCGGCGAAGTGATGAAGAAAGGAATCAGGACTACTCTTGGATGGTGTAGGGAAAGAGGTTTGAATCTCAACCCCACTAAAACGAAATTAGTCCTATTCACCAACAAAAAGAAATACACGGAGCTACCACCAATTTGCATTGATGGGGAACGAATTGAGGTGGTCAAGGAAATCAAATATCTAGGCGTGGTCTTAGACAAAACTATGTCATACAAGACACACATAAAGGAAACGTGCGAGAAAGCGAAAATTGCATTAATACAGTGCAAGAGAGCCGTAGGTAGAACCTGGGGAATGAAACCGGCTGTAGTAGCCTGGATCTACAACGCCATAATCATAACCAGAGTCATACATGGAGCAATTGTCTGGTGGCACAAAATGCAAACCAAGACCAACAACATAGAACTATCAAAGGTACAAAGATTGGCCGGACTTATGATAACAGGGGCAATGAGGACAACACCCTCAGCGGCCCTGGACGTCCTGCTAGGATTGCTACCACTTAGTCAACAGGTCAAGAGAAGGGCCCTGGAGCAGTGGTCCAAACTGAGAAGCCTAAACCTTTGGAAAGGCAACTTTATGGACAAAGGTCACGCAACAATAGCAAATCGATACGAAGACAATCTATCAATGATCATGGCCAATAATGACCTGATCAAGAAAGAGAAAATCTTCGACAAGAAATATAGAATACATATAGGAACAAGAGAAGTATGGTCAACCGAAAAAGAACCATCCACGGTTGTCTGCTATACGGATGGATCTAGAAAGGAAGGTACAAAATTGTCCGGCTCCGGGGTTTACATCCCCGAACTGAACATAAGTGGCTCTTTCCCATTAGGCAGATGTGCGAGTGTATTCCAGGCAGAGCTTTATGCCATTATGGAATGCACTCGAATAGTCAAGGAAGCCCACAGACTGGAGGGCTCCAAGATAGTCATATACAGTGATAGTCAAGCGACACTCAAAGCACTGGACAAAGTGGAGGTCACCTCTGCACTAGTGAAAGAGTGCAAAGAAGCACTCAATGAACTAGCAGAAACGGCAGAGGTGATAGTCGCATGGGTCCCTGGTCATCAGGGACACAAAGGGAACGAAAAAGCAGATGAATTGGCTAGGAAGGGAGCTGATGAACCCTTCGTGGGACCAGAACCTAGGTTACCGATCCCATACAATATCGTCAAAGGAATCATCCATAGAATAATGGTAAAAGAGTCGAATCAAAAATGGCACACAATGGAAGGTTGTCGACAGTCGAAAATCTTCCTAAAGTCATATGACGAAAGGAAATCCCAAAAATTACTGAGGATGAGCAGAGAAAACATAAAGATAGCAGTAGGGATCGCAACGGGACACTGTGGACTTAACAGACACCTGGCGATCATGAAAATAAAAGAGGACCCCATATGCCCAGCATGCGGGGAAGCAGAAGAAACGAGCTTTCATCTACTAGCAAAATGCACAATGTATGCGCTACTTAGATGGGAAATACTAGGAACCGATGAGATAAACGAAGAACAGCTAGCAGAACTCTCCATCAGACAACTGGTGGGCTTCTGCAAGGCTACGGGAAGATTTGCGACGCCGAGCGCCAGTAACCCATGACGGGATCCACCAAAAATGGGGAACTGGGCGAAATAATCCCAATATGCGGACTGATCGCCCGCCTGGTGCCTGCCGGCGTCCCCAAATTATAAATAGAATAGAATGGGTGGTCGCCAGCCAATAAGACTCCAAGAGTTTCTACCAACGAGCAAATCAGATAATTATTTGCTCACCTCTTACAAGATGCCTATCTGAAAGGCAGTGAGGAATCGTATTTTAACAAGTCCCCACATGGGGAAAATGGCCTACCTCAATATTAATACTCTGAGCAGGACTCTCGGTGTTCTCAATCTCTGAGAGTGGAGAATCGGCTCCCTGATCAGCAAACAGCGGCCAGCCGTTACCAGCAGGATGGGTGGGCGTACTGGTTGTGACAATTTGAGCCAGCTTGATGAGGTGCGGTAAATGGGATGTGGGTGTCGTCATCTCTTTTTGGGGATCTGTAACTAACGGGAAAGTAACTATGACACAATAAGGAATAGTTTAAATTAATATTGATTTCATACATTAAGAATTTAGAAACTGTGCTTCTGACAACTAAAAAAGAATTAAATGAGACTTATATGATCTTAATCTGATCAACCATTTAATTGGTTCACGAGTACTACTTTTATGGAGAGGGCATACTTTGTTTGGATAAACGATTGTTGAGTATAAACTGCACGATTTCTGCCTAATGGACGCTCCTGTCCATTAGGCAGACATCTCAACATTAAACTCTTAATTAACTATATTCTTATATTTTGAGGAGAAAAATTCTTATATTTTGCTGAAAGTAGACAGGTACTAGTAGAATTACTTACCTAGATTGTCAGTTCTCACTGGCGTAGTTTTATTTACCGGAGATCCATCAAAGTGACCATCTCCAATAGTTTCCTCATATTCTTCCACAACTTTTTGTTTCATCAGAGTCAAAAACTTTTTCGTGTGAGGAGTTGCAGCTCTTTGCTTCTTTAATCTAGGGGTTTTTGGAACTAGTTTTGGATAAAGACTTATACTCTCTACTTTGTCCTCATCCTCACTGTCACTCGACTCATAATCTACTAGATTTTTCTTCCTAACAATTGGTGTTATAACAGCAGTTTTACTGTTTCTATTAACAGAAATAATACCTTCAAAGTTTTCGCCATATTTATTAACTTTTTCATAAATTGAATCAAATTTCTCATCTAATTCTTTAATTTGTGTATTTCCGACCTCAGCTTCTTTGCCTACTAATTCAGATATGCTTGTACATTTATCTATGTTTATGAAATCTTCCATATTCATAAAAATTTTGCTGCACTTTCTACAATGTAAAGGGGTATGTTCTTCCGTTAAATGGTTTAAGAAATCTTGATTGAGTTGTTCAAGTCTGCAGAGGAAAGGGAATCCTCGACAGATGGGGCAGTCGTATGTAAGGCCGTGAGTTACTTTCTCGTGTCTTCGACGACAATCGGCACAGCAGAAAACAAATTGGCACACTATGCAACGTACCTGGAAAATATTATATAATCTTAATCAGTATCAGTTAAAATTTTTAGCCACTTTACCAAAAAATAGTACTATTAAAAAGGATCACATTCCTTTAAAATTGCATGGCAAATTTCATTACTTAATTTCGCGTACCTTTGTTCGAATTTATATCCGAATTTTGAATAATTTTTCATCACGTAAGTATTACGTGAAAACATTTGTAATAATTATGAGTTGAAATTATTTTTCAGATGACGGGACGTAAAAAGTATTACTGAAACTACATGACGAACGTGATAATTAATATCAAAATGGTCAGGTGCATAGTACTCGCAACCGGCGCGTATGTATGAGAAAATGTATGAATGTGGCAGAAGCAAAGTAAGTCTGCAAGAATCGCAGCAAGTGGCGGTCTATAGATTCTGCCTACCCAGAGAATGGCGTAAGTTTATGTCTGTAATCATTATGTTGCAGAATATACTAAGGCCCACTTGCACCAACTTAAAAATGTGTTTAAATTGTATTTAAACACGAAATTTCTATGAAAAATTGTGTTTAAATATGACTTAAACACATTTAAGAATTTGGTGCAAGTGGGCCTAAGTGTATACATTAACTCAAACCCCATTGCATTTCTATATTAATTATTGTTTTACTTTAATTATTGTGTTTTTCTTTATTTAGTGTATAAAGGTTTACAATGAAATATTTACACTTTCATTGCATTTAAATCTTCAATGAAGGTGAACTTGAAGAAGGCTTCTTATCATAAAATGATTTATAAGTTCTTCTTTGTGATTTTATAATGAGCTATCCAAATTAAATTAATGTTAAATTAATGATAAGTTAGGTTATATTCAAATTTAATTTTATAATGCACATCACCATTTTTCAAAGAGAGACTCGATGCTAAATAATAACTAAGCTTATCAACTGAGGATCAGCAAGGTTAAGCTGCGCAAAAAAGTCCATAAACCAATTTATCCTCCGGATATCGGCATTGCCCAAAAATTGCATTGTGGAGGTGTAATGGCAGTCGCTTTGTGTAAAATACTGAAGCGATATTATGGTATAATACTGCATTTGGTTAGACTGGGAGCCCACCTCAACATAAGATGAAGATCATTAGCACAAAATTTAAAATCCTGTTACTTAAATTAATACAATTATACCGTGCGACTGGAGTGATACCACGGCCTCACAGAAAACCGGCTTGAAACAACGCTTATGTTGTGTTTCGCCGAGTGAGTGCGGAAACCGGAGGCCCAAACCCTCTTAAAAGTCCGGTAATACAGTTGTGACTCTTCTGGTGTTGCAGGTGTCCATGGGCGGCGGTATCGCTTACCATCAAGCGATGCTCGTTTCCGATCGATCCGTATGCTCGTTTGCCCCTCTATGCCATAAATAAATGAATTGACTCACTATGGATCTTAATCTCTTAACTCCATATACTAAGTACCAATTTCTATTCACTACGGTTACAATTTCCTTATCAGTCAGTAATTAGGGAAGCTGCATCGTGTGTATGTGTTTGCGGTTCTGATTGCGTTGTTGACCTGATTGCTAACAGCCTACTAGTATGCCTCGATCATTTGAGTGAACGAGTGATTCGTGTCACGATGGCTTCCACTGTTTATTAGTTTTTGTTACATTTATATTGTCACTATACAATATATTGTCACTATAAAATATATTGTGTTATTTTTGCATCGAAACTCCTCCTTTACACAGGTAATTCCATAACCTAGCTAGGAGATCAATGCTCCACCCACAAGATTGTAGATAGTACTTCTTATTATGTAAATGCATTTTTAGTGGGTACTACAATAACTGTAGTAAAAAAAATAAATGAAAAAAACTACTACTAAAATGAATAACAATTATTGTTATTTAAGAGTCACAACTTATTATTAGTCTCTCTGAGTGAGTGAGGATACCGGAGGCTCAAATCTTTTTAAAAGGCGGGCAACACACTTGTGACTCCTCTGGTGTTGTGGGAGTCCATGACCGGCGGTAATCGTTTACTATCAGGTGTTCCGTCAGCTCGTTTGCTCCCTATCCCATAAAAAAAACTATGTTAGTGCTCTAACCGCGAGGCTATGACCTACATCGTAACACACATATCTTATAATACTACTACTACTGTCTGGACTTTAAAAGAGACCATGATTCTCTGTGTTTGTTTCGGCGTTACTTCTCAGCGGTCGTCAGATAGGAAATGCGCCATCTAGTAAAAAAATGTAAAACGACTTGTAAAAGTGTCTTTAAAAGATCTATTTACAGAAGTAAATATCATTTATCATGTACATATTCTAACTGTGCTCTTAGCAGCAGTGAAGCCCCTTGAAACATCATTTAAAGATCACAAGATTCAACACCACACCAAGTTTCCAAAGTCCAACAAAGTCAACGTATTCCTAAGTACATTGCCGAGGCTGCATAACTCCAAACTCTGGTACGTGCCGGGACAGGCTTAGCAAAAAGCGAAAGCGTGTACGACCCAACCGCATTACCGACCAAATGTGTTCTACATGCGGCCAAGGTTAGGCGGAATACTGAAGTATGTGTTAGAGCTGCTTTGGGAATAGTGTGATTTTGTAGAATGAACGAGATATATTTTTTTAAAACGTTACCGCACACTTAGATTTTCTCCTGTGTCGTTGGTGCTATTACAAACTCAAATTCTCACATACACAGACCCGGAACAACTATCTGTAGATCATACAAAGATTTGTTCCGTGTGGGGATCGAAATCACAACACGTGGCGCAGAAGCCGATCACTCAGCCGCTATGGCAAACGTGTCGTCGTGTCTTCATATTTATGTTGGATAACATAACATAACATACCATCACGCCTGTATTCCCCGAAGGGTTAGGCAGAGGCGTATTAATGTACACCCACAGTTCGTCGGTATGTTTAGGTCCCATGTAACTCCGAGCTGCTACTGGGAATTTCATAGAAAAACCCAATAACACTTAGCTCGACCTAGGAATCGAACCCAAGACCCCTAGCATAGCAGTCGCGCTCAGGACCACTTGGCTAATGAGGCAGTTTTTATTTTGGATGGAAGTACATTATACTCGTGTGATATACTCCTGCCTTATTAGCCAAGTGGTCCTGAGCGCGAATACTACGCTAGAGGTCCTGGGTGCGATTTCCAGGTCGAGCTAAGTGTTATTGGGTTTTTCTATGAAATTCCCAGTAGCAGCTCGGAGTTCGGAATTTGTGCCCGGTAAATGGCAATAGGCTCGCCCCCTATTACCTGGGACCTAAACATACCGGCAAATGTAGGTGTACATTAGTACGCCTCTGCCTAATCCTTCGGGCAATACAGGCATGTATGTATGATATACTTCTTATGATGCATCATAAACATAATGTTGTGTACATTAGGTACATCATGTACACTCACGATTCCCCAATGAATGCCATTAATCGAGCACAAATCTGACCTACTATCGAGAATTTTACTATTCACACAATAATACTTTGCTTCATTCAGGAATTTACTATGGGGGATCCCATAGTTGGGATTATTGGGATCCCCCTTATTGGGATCAATGAGGTGGTTATTTGATGCATCTAAACCACAGAACAGATTTGAATAACAAGGAAACAGATTGCATGCTGAGACAAACCTACCCTTTGCTTGTAGCAAAAAAAAAACTAATTTGGGTGGGAGTGAAACCGTGGGCAGAGCTAGTATTACATAAATTGATACAAAATAGATGGCAAAGTAAATACTCCCTTCAACCTAACCCTTTTTTGCCTCTCGGTAAACGTAAGAAGGTAATCCGCAAATGTTTTGACACGTTGTCACCGAATGTCTTGAGATCAAACAGCTATTCATATTGGAACTACGTGTTCGTGTTCAAAGTATGAACGTGAGGGGGTTGACAGGTGACGTAAGAATTTTCTGTATGTTTGTGTACTACTCTTGTAGGTACTAATATTTGTAACTAGCCTATGCCCACGGCTTCGCTCACTGGAAGCTCAAAATCCAACAGTGATGATCTCTTCTTTGTATGGGTCTCTATACATTAGAGTGGTCAAGCTGTATCTCCGGTTCCATTTAATTATTTGAGATAAGAAGTATACCAGTTTTTAAGTAGGAACACATGCTTTCTAACACTGATAACAAAATTAAAATCTATTCAGTAGTTTTTGCGCCAACCCGTAACAAACAGACAAGAATTTAAAAAATCACATTTTTGGGTTCGGAGACGTTTATATAACCTAACCCACTTGTTTTTTTTTAATTATCTTCAATGTACAGACAGCTTTTTACCATTTTTTAATATTAGAGATTTCTGAAATGAAGTTAGAGTAATCTAGACAACATAGAAATGTCATTAATTATTTAAATGAGATTCAAACAAAGAAAATAAACTTCACTTTATTTTAAAGTTAATGCAGCATATGACTAATTGTCCCGAGCACAAAAACTTTGCTAGAGGTGCTGGGTTCGATTCCCAAGTCGAGCAGTGTGATTGGGTTTAATTTGATACTCTTAGTAGCAGTTGGATTTACTAGCTCGCACTTTTTGGAATATTTTAGTACACCTTTGCCTAACCTCTCGGGGAATACCTACAGGTGTGATGGCATGATGGTATATCTTAAGAAGACTGGTGTCATAAATAGCATTCTAAAAGAGAAAAGGATAATTATTCCTCCTTTAATTAAAAGAAACCCACGCAACGAAGCCAAAAATATTTTTTTTAATTCATTAAGCTACACTTGCGAGCAATGATTTTCTATTGCGTTTTATACAGACACTCCGTCGAGAAAATTTCTCAGACAAGCAGGTTTCGTCACAAATTTTTAACTATTAATACGCACGTAACTATTTTTTATATTGGTAGACTTACACTTCGCCGCCAATTCGCTTGATGTTAAGCGATAGTGAGATCTATGATGGAGCACGCTTTAGAAGAAACCGATTCACCTATAAGTTTGAAAAGTCAGAGGTTAATCATGCCTTGGACTCGAACTCGAGAGCCCAACCCAATGCATTTCACCCTTATCTCCTATGCGTATCGCATCAATTTCCAATCGTTGCAATGCAGAACCATAAATAGTGATGTCTACTGCGATTCCGGAATCCCGGATGGGACTATTCCCACGGGATCACTCGACAAAACGGGACTATATACAGAATTACAGATACGATTAACTTCGAATGCTTTTTTCATGCGTTTTTTTAATTGTAAAACGTTGTGTCGGAAATTGACGTGTTAAATATGCAAAAGCAATTTACTTTGTAGCACCTATCTTTGTAGCCAAAGAATGAAAGTTTAATTTGTACCTACGTATTTATTTAGGGATGTTTTTAGATTTCTACTGAATGTTAAAAAGAAGTGAAACACTGGGCTAAAAGGCATATAATCATAGGTACCCTTTCAATGTAACGTTTCTCTTCGGTTCCCGGACTCTTCGACTAGTAGGTATTGGACACAAATAGTAGATACCTATCTGTGTCCAATACCTATTATCTTTATAATTATTATTTAAATATCGATATTGCTTTGGTTAACCGTTATGTTGCGACAAAAGAAAGACTAGGTGACTGGCGATGCTTGCACAAAACTGATAAATTTATATTATTATACACTAAGAATATATCATAAACTAAGAATAATTTTGACGTCATGCATCGTTAGGTAGTATTCTAATATCGATCAATAATACTAAGGAATAATAAAATACAAATTCATAACTCATTTGTATTATTTATCGTAAAATATGTACGTGTAATGATTAATAAATAAAATTCCCACAAAATACTTATAATGTTTTAAATCCAAATTTGAATGCGTTAAAAAGTATTTAGATACGACAAAATCGAAACAAAAAATACTCGGGTCATAACCGTGAAATGCAAATTCCGTTTCAATCAAACATTACTAAAATAAGTCGTACTTACCTCAGCTGGCACTTTCATCTTGATCCCATATTATACCAAATCGAATAAAATACTGCACCACAAAATTGTTCACAGATTTCTATTAATTTTAGCACGAATTCACACGAATGAACTGAGACGTTACTTGTTTTAATACTTTCAATATACTTCTACCCGCATTCGCGTTAATATTTTTGTATTTTACGTTTGCAACATTATACGTTACTAGCTAATTCCTCTTACAGTGCTACAAACTTATTTAGGATGGTGATCGTAATTGGAACTAATGTTATTTTGAAACTCGCCAATTTGATAATGTCAACCTATGTCAGCTGGGCTCAGTGTTCCATTTTCGAATGTTCAACCATTTCAAACGTTATCATGTTATAATATAACATTCTTAACTTCAAACCACTCAACGATTAAAATAAAATAAAGCATAAAGATGTAGATTAATAACATTTTAGGCCTTTGACTAGTCAAAGTTTTAGGTTCATATTCTAAATTTAATTTTCGAAACTTTTGACGTTGCTCGTTGTTCTTATTTTATAATTATCTGGTTATTAGTATTTTTTAAAAAACCTTTAGGTATTAGTAAAATATTAAAATAGCAGTAGCAGTAAAATATAAAAAATACTAGCTTCTGCCCTCGTCTGCGTGGACTTCTGATAAAAAGTAGCTCATGTGTTATTCCAGACTATAATCTATCTCTGTGCTAAATTTCATCCAGATCCGTTCAGCCGTTCTGGCGTGAAAGAGTAACAAACATCCATCCATCCATCCATCTATCCTTACAAACTTTCGCATTTATAATATTAGTAGGATAGGATTTAATTAAAGTGCAGCGGTGGCGAACATGTGAGACAAATTGGAACTCAACTTTGCACGGTAATTATGTTTGGATACATTTTATGAAGTTCGAAGTTTAATGAATGAGTAAATCAAGGTCGTCATAATTATAATATTTATAATACTCGTAGAATAAAACAATATAAAAAAGTATGTAGGCGTACTATAAGGTAAAAAATAATTTTCTTTTTATATTCTCCTTGTACAAAAATATAACCATTCATAAATGTCAATTTGGCGGAGTAGATCCCGCCAACACCTGTCATTCATAATATCAGCAAATCAAATAAATTCTGGCATTGGACTTGGGATTTTTAGGAACGGAAATTCAGAATACAAATTTAGAATAAAATATTGTAGCATGGTATTGTATCTTTAGAAATAACGTACGTTGTTCACCAAGAGAAATATTATCAAAAGAGAACATTTTGAACATCACTTTTGATTGCCAAGAACTAGTTGCACTTAATATTTAAAAGATTTTTTAAGAATATCTTAAATAGTAGTGGAAGAAAAAAATCGATTTAAGGCATGATTCAAACTAGCATCCCTCCAACATCGAACATCGAAGAGATGTAGTAGGTAGCCCTTTAAGCAAAATAATATAATGAAGAATAACTAGTTTCTAAATAGTTTAAATGATATCTTTATCTTTGGTTATTTACAGTTTTCTATTCCGAGGATTATTAATTTATTTTTTTGATGAAATTTTATAATACCTATAGGTAATCATTGTCAGTCTTGTCATTATCAACGTATGAAATAAATTCAAACGAAGTGGGATTACTTCTTTCATAACATAATCAACGCATTGCTCTGTCCCACTACTAAGTACGGTTCTCCTCTCAGAATGAGTGGGATTAGGCTATAGTCCACAAATACGGGTTGGCAGACTTCACACACCGTCAAGAAAATCTCTCAGGCATACTCTCATACATCTCTCGGTTACCCCGCGACGTTTTCCATCACCGTTTTAGCGCGTCATAAGTCAGAGGTGCGCCTTGTATTCGAACTCGAGACCTTTGACTTGGCAGTTCAGTGATCATATCACTAGGCTATCACTGCTTCATTCATACATGGATAATGACACTCGACTCGTTGAAGGTAGGCGGCATAACTGGTCCTGTAAGTGTATGGAGGAGGACTTAGGTCAGCAGAGGACATTCGGTTGATATAATGATAAATAGGAAAGTTATATATAGTGGTGAAATTCCTGTGTAAGATATTCCAAAAAAATCATAAATCATTTCCAAACCTTATTCTGATAGCGTAGGTTTAGTCTCGCCACAATATTGTGTACGGTTTACCAACAAGTGCGCTAGAAACGGACGCGGCGCAATTTCCTGCTGCCTTTGTGAGAGCCCAGGAAACCAACTCAGTTTCACTGCACGTGTGAGGAATGCTCTGTGCCGTATTTTTAATGGGATTAGTTGGGACACATCTTTTTTTATATAAAAAGAGAGGAATAATTGATAAAATTTCGGTATGAATTCGATTTCAGCGTGAATTTAATGTGGCTTTACTGATTTTTATTTAGTAAGCTTAAGTCGCAGTAGGTGGAGCATATGCTGGTAGAACTGACGGCCACTGGGGCAGAAAGGTTTTCGATTGGAGACCACGCACCGGAAAACGAAGTGTGGGACGACCTCCAACGAGATGGACGGACGACGTGGTAAAGATCGCTGGGAGTCTCTGTATGCAGGCGGCATACATCCGGTCCCCGTGGAAGTCTTTGGGGGAGATCTTTATTCGGCAGTGGACTTCTATTGACTGATATGATGATGATGATAACTAAATTACTGTGCACTTAACTATTGACGTCAAGGAAATGACAGCGCATAATATTACTGGTGTTCTACGGTTGCCGCTTACCATTAGGCAGCTGGTATGCTTGTCATTTTATTGTAATTATTTTACAAAAAAATATAACTAAGTAATTTGGTAGATTATAGGTACTTGTGTGCGTTTATTGCAATGCCACTTTTTTCAGAAATATTTCTGTGCAGGTACGCAATATCTGGTCAAAGTTTCATCGTTATATGAATGGTACAAATAGATAGGTAGATATTTATTTTTGTTTGAAATACAATTAAAATGTACTCACTAATTAGGTAGTCTCCTAAATAGTGGATATTTAGTTACACATTTATGTCATTCAGTTGTTCAAGTTCAACTTCAAATGTTTTCATTTCAAGTAAGCTTTTACAAGCGTTTATGAATCGTTATGATTCTAGTTGCACGGTTCCAAAAGGTTGATCCTATGGAGAAGAATCAGGAAAGAAACTCCATGGACACTCTTTTAAAATAAATTTAGTTACAATCTTCACTAGTACAGTAGTTGTAAAGTAATACCTAGGTACCTGATATCTAATGCAGTACATTAGCTCGACTCAAAAAATTTGGATCTTCAATGGTGCTTACCTGTAACAAGTAAAATGCATCTTTTAGTAAAAATCTATAAGAGGAGTGATTCCCGGTATTACCCGTAAGGCACACCCCTTCGAGTAAAACCAGCAGGGATATAATAATCCAAACTATCAGTTCGCCGGTATAACTAGATCCTATGTAAAAGGGAGCGATCCTATTGCCATTTAACCGGACACAAATTCAGAATTCGAGCTAGAACTGACAATTTCTTATACAAGTCTAATAACGAATTGAACCTAAAGCCTATAACATCCTATTAAAATCTGTAGCCTATTAAAGGTGAGTATACACTAGATCATTTAATTGTAAAATCTAGCCGCGCTGTAAAGTGCCATTCATACCTACCGAAATCTCAAAGTTTTGTCACTTGATTTTAAAAGCAAACAAGCAAATTTGTGTAAAATTTTATCGAGCAAGATATGAAAGCAAGACGCTCAACGCAAGATATAGATACAAAACATAAAGATTACAAGTAAATACTCGCATGCAAGACATCTTGTATTATGGTTTAAGATATTTATTTTCTCAAAAGATGAACAAATCACTTACAGAGAAAATGCAATGTTTATAACTTAGTACTATTTTACTAGCAGATTAGCGTAGTGTGCAAAATATTAATTTATTATAGTGTTATAGGGTTTAGTTTTTTTTTTTAAAAAAAAGCTTACTAGCAATGTGGGTCGCACATTACTAGTATTCTTGTTAACCCCTCGTGCTACGCTAAATGCTTGTGTTACGAGTGGTTTCACGACGGTAGTGTAATGCGTGGGTTTCGAACCGGCAACCACATGATCACAAGTCCGACATCCTAGCCATTAGCCTACAGTCGCTTCAAAGTTGCCGAAAAAATGTTGAATTGAATGAATGTATTGAACAAGTTAGTCTGTGTGTGTACAGAGTTCGGTATAAATTCGAGAAAATTCGATAAAGATTTGTCGGTCGGCAGCCCACAAGTGACATCCGTGCCCCGCCTGAATTTTCTCGAACCATATTTTCTCAGATTCGATTCAGGTCAGTGCTGTAATGCTTCACAGAGTTTTTAAAAAGGGAAAAAGTATATTGCAATTTCATGATAACGCACGAAATTTTAGACAAAAATCATTTTTAGATACACATAACATACCATCACGCCTGTATTCCCCGAAGGGTTAGGCAGAGGCGTACTAATGTACACCCACAGTTCGCCGGTATATTTTAGGTTCCATGTAATAGGGCGATAGCCTATTGCCAATAACCGGGCACAAATTCTTAACTCCGAGCTACTACTACTGAGAATTTCATAGCAAACCCAACAACAATTTACTCGACCTGGGAATCAAACCCGGGACCTCTAACGTAGCAGTCACGCTAGGACCACTAGAGTAATGACACAATTCCAAAAATGTATCATTCAGGTAGGTACCTGCATTTTAAATTGAGAACCAAGTTCGTGTTTTGAGGGTTGCAAGTACAGTTGCTGGAACTATTAAGTAGGTACTATAATATGTACTAGCATGTCTTAGGCCCATAAACCCAGTGGACATCATGACATGCCAGGAGACGCTGGTATGCATAGATAAGAAAAAAGTAATAAAGTTTTAGTGGAGGAAAAATTCGACTCGCAAGCAGGAGTTTGAGGTTTATGCCTGGATAATGGCAATAGGCTCGCCCCTTATTACATGGGACGTAAACATATCGGCAAACTGTAGCTGTACATTAGTCGTACACCTCTGCCTAACCCTTCGGGGAATACGGGCGTGATGGTAGGTTATGTTGTACGTTTTTTTTTATGGGATAGGGGAGCAAACGAACAGACGGATCACCTGATGGTAAGCGATAACTGCCGCCCATGGACACTCGCAAAATCAGAGGAGTCGCAAGTGCGTTGCCCGCCTTATAAAAGGGTTTGGGCCTCTGGTAACCTCATTCACTCGGCGAAACACAACGCAAGCGTTGTTTCACGCCGGTTTTCTGTGAGGCCGTGGTATCACTCCGGTCGACCCGGCCCATTCGTGCCGTAGCATGGCTCTCCCACGTGAAAAACGAATGCAGTACAATACGAAATACTACTTCAGAACATACTCCCAACTCCCCATAAACAACAAAAGTGCCTAAACAATACGTTCCTAAAGTACACAAAGCCACAAACAGTATATTTTAATGTATACAAGAAAGGTTTGTAAGCCGGCATTTAAAACCACCTGTCGGCCACCTGTTGGGCGGCTCATTTAAAATTTCGCAGCTAAGAGAAAGTTACAGTTGAAATATTTTTGTTGTTTTACCTTATACATATTATTATTTAGCTAGAAGGTTTACTATAACTAGACGTAATGATTAAATGATAAACGGGCATATGGGCTACCAAAAGCGACAACCACAGCTTATAGACGCAAAAAGAACCACTGGTGATTATTGTCTATAAGCTGTGGGTGTCTTTAAGCTGTGGGTGTCTTTAAACTGTGGGTGTCTATAAGATGTAGGTGTCTATGAGCTGTAGGTGTCTATAAGCTTTGGGTGTGTATAAGTTGCGGGTGTCTATAAGCTGTGGATGTCTATGAGCTGTGGGTGTCTATAAGCATTGGGTGTCTATAAGCTGCGGGTGTATAACCTGTGGGTGTCTATGAGCTGTGTGTGTCTATAAGCTGCGGGTGTCTATAAGCTCTGGGTGTCTATAAGCTGTGGGTGTCTATAGGCTGTGTTGTTACCCTCATTTGCCCAGAAATTCGATGGGCTATATCACCATTCAAACCACAACTCACTTACATAATCAACCCATTATTCTGTCCCACTGCTAGGCATAGGTCTCCTTTCAGAATGGGAGGAGACCTTTGGGTTGGCAGACTTTACACATCATCGAGAAAATCTCTCAGGCATGCAGGTTTTCTCACGATGTTTTCCTTCACTATTATTAAATTAGTTAAACACAAATATGTTAGCACATAATTGCTTAATAATCCAGACAAACTTCGCAACAGAATTCTGGTATCTCAATTTACCATACTACAACCCGTACAAAACACTGTGTCATATAATGAAAAAAGAAATGCTAGACTCATGCACCGAAGATTCCTATTACTTGCACCAGTATGAAGTGTGTGAAATCTCCATGCGTTCCTGACAAAAAGGGTGTTTCCAGAGATTTTTTTTACATGCATACCATCACGCCTGTAATCCCCGAAGGGTTAGACAGAGGTAGTGTTCGACCGAAGGTGCAATTCTGGCCGAAGCCGAAGCCGAAGCCGATTAATCGGTATTCACCAAAACCTTCGGCCGAAGCCGAAGCCGAAGCCGAAGGTGTCATTGACCTTGAGAAATACGATATTTACTTTGATCTCAGAATATACTAGATACATATTGTGAGAGCTTTAGAGATTTAGCCCAATAACGAGCCGAGTGACCAACATATACAAGTAGGTAATAAAATATTGTCTAAAATAAAAGTTTCAAATATACAATGTTAATTAAATATTTATTTACTTAAAGTAATTTTAACAAAAATAATCAAATAATCAGTCACATTTTTTTAATTATCAGACGAACACAAAATATTTCTATAAAATAATTGAGCAAAGTTTAACGCTTTTTCAATATCTATTTTTTACATATAATTTTTTGGAATTTTTGAGAATATTAAATATAAGTAATTTCTTTGGATAATTAAGTTAAACATTTTTGGTAACAATTGGAGAAAATAAAAACTTAACAAGTTTTGGTAACAATTTGAGGCACCTTATTAATAAAAAATAAACTCACTTTTTTCGACTAGTCTTAATTAAAAATAGCTCTTTATACTTAATTATATGGCGAAGCAGTCATTTATCAAAATTATCAATAATATACCTATTTGGGAAAACTAAACTATTATAAAAACTTACAATTAAAAGAAAATATGAACATTTTTGTTCACTATTTGGAAAAAAACCTTAGGTAGTAGAAGAGGCTAGACTTAAAGTTATAAATGCACTTTAATCAGCTAATTCTAAAGATTCTCTAATATAAAATAAAAAACATATTTTTTCGATGAAAGTATACATAAAACAATAATTAAAAACAAAACACTTATTAGAATTTTAAGACGCGCTCTCAAACTTGTTTTGACTTGTTTAGTTTACTAACTGCGATTCGTTTGGTCCGGTGCGGCGGCGCGGCGAAACTCTGCTGCTCTTCACACTCTCCGTCTCGCTCTAGCATCGTTCAGTAAATTTCAAATTTTGACAACTAGCAAACCTTCGGCTTCGGCCAAACCTTCGGCAAATTTTTGGCCGAAGCCGAAGATTTGGCCGAAGATGCTTTTTTGGCCGAAGGTGGCCGAAGCCGAAGCCGAAGCCGAAGCTTCGGTCGGACACTAGACAGAGGCATTAAGGCATTAAAGCATTTTAAAAAAAAAATTACATACATACATACATATTGTCACGCCTGTCTCCCATTGGGGTAGGCAGAGACTATAGATTTCCACTTGCTACGATCCTGGCATACTACTTTCGCTTCATCTATGTTCATTAACCTCCTCATGCATGAACGTCGGTTTAGGGTGCTCTTAACCTGTCCTTTTTTAAGAACGGCCGAAACTTGGTTGTCGTACGTTCGTCGAGGTCGAAATAAAAAATATTTAGTGTCAGTATTATATAGTATGACCGTTAACTTGTATGTGTGGTGTAAACTGTTAGTATAAGTTGGTTAAGAAATAAATAAATAAATAAATAAAAAGAAAATAAATAGAAAGAAAGAAATAATAAAATTTATTTAGCACATACATGAAACGCACACGGTACATAGAACTTACACAAACAGATTTAAAAATCGCAACCAAATACTACCTTACACACACATTTGTGCCGGTATGTTTAGGTCCAATGTAATAGGGGTCGAACCTATTGCCATTAACTGGGCACAAATTCTAAACTGCCGAATTACTGAGAAAAAAAACTGAGAATTTCATAGAAAGTCATTAACACTTTGCTCGACCTGGGAATCGAACCCAGGACCTTTAACGTAGCAGTTGAGCTCAGGACTACTAGGGTAATGAGGCCTGTAAAATTTGTCTATAGTCAAAAATACGTAAACTAAACTCATTATACCTAGTTAATTACACAGCTGCATTTGCCAGTTGAGTGAACCATCCTGCGGGTAGGCACACATTGTAGACAGACGGAATAACGGCCGGCCGCTAATTGGCTCACTTTGTCGCCCAAGGCGTCGCCGACGAGTCAATTTGGATTTTTTACCCTCTTTCATTCAATTTACAATGTATCTGGTGTTTTAACATTTCATTCTACAATTTTATGAGTTGATTTTTAGGTCTTTTAAGTGTGTACTGTCCATTACTTTAGACTTAAAATTATATTATTACTAACTAGCTTCTGCCCGCGACTTCGTCCGCGTAGCGTGATTATAATATGTAGTCTATAGCCTTCCTCAATAAATGGGCTATCTAACACTGAAATAATTTTTCAAATCGGACCAGTAGTTCCTAAGATTAGCGCGTTCAAGCAAACAAACAAACAAACTCTTCACCTTTATATATTAAAAAAAGTATAGATTCAGATTTTTTATTCACTGACTCGTTGGTCTAGTGTTGTTATTGCTTGAGGTCCTGGGTTTCATTTTCAGGTCAAGTAAACTGTTGTGTTTTTATATGAAATTCTCAGTAGCAGCTTGGAGAATAGATCTGCGTCCGGTTAAGGGTAATAGGTTCGCCCCTATTACATGGGAGATAAAAACATACTTTTGAACTTTGTGTATAGCAGTACGCTAATGTCTAACCCTTCTGGGGATAAAAGCGTAATGTTGTAGGTATGTTACATCTAAAACAATATTTTGAGCGTGAGTTTTTGTGTTCGATGGGAATCAAACGTCGAGTACCTAGTGTTTTCTTCTCTAAATCTTTTTGTGATGTTTACTTCACTTTTCAGAAGTAAATTCAGAATGTGAAGGCAAATCTCGACCTGGCTGGTGGGACTCGCGGTGGCTTAGTGGTCATAGCGTCTGGTGTATCTAACCAGAAGACGCAGGTTCGAATCCTGCCTGAAAGTAGTTTTTTTTCTTTATTAAAATAACTTTATAGTCTTCTAGTATGGAAAATGCTAAAATACAAAAATATAGTTAATAGGTATGGAACATCGTACGACATAGAACTAACCGTAAGGTAAGCTATGTCGGTTGAGAAGCAGAGTAACTTACTGACAACACCTTTAAGACGTAAATTCAGAATGTGAATGCAAATCTCGACCTGGTGGGTGGGACTCGCGGTGGCTTAGTGGTCGTAGCGTCTGATCTATCTAACCAGAAGACACAGGTTCAAATCCTGCCCGCAGTCGAATTTTTCCTTCCCTAAAATAACTTAATTAAATTCTCGTTTCGTTGCGTGTAGTTTCTGCTTACCCCTAATGGGAGACAAGCATCAGTGTATGTATTATAAAAGATTGATACAACACAGTTATACATTAATCAAGTAGGTTCAATTAAACATTAATTTCAGTTTGAAACGTAAGTGTAACCACACCGGGTTGCGTGCCCAGAGTAAGTCAATTAGAGCACCCTAATTCTTGTTAAAGGAAAGGGTATGCGCATAAGAGCGAGCGGGTATCGGAGCGGAACAACTTGTGTTACTTTTAAATTATACAATTTATCTATTCCTAAAGTACTGTTATTATCCTCATTGCATTTATTTTTGTAGGTACCTATTTTAATGGTCTAATCTAAATGAAATGTTTATTATTGATTTTGACATTGGAGGTGGAAAGTGTAGATCTGTCACAGGAACGCACAGCAGATGAAACGCGGATATAGCCTAGTGATATGACAATAGACTGCAACGTTTCGAAATCAAGTGCGAATTACCTTAAGAGGCCGTCCTAAAAATTCACTCGATCGAGTTTAGGTAAATTCTATGTTTGTGTGCGCTTTTCACGCACACATGGCTGCAGATCGAGCGTACGAGCCTATAAACAATGTTGATCCTTTCATTATTAAATTAATTTTCTAGTTTTATTCTCGTTAGTTTTTTTTGTATTTTCAATTTTGTTTTTAATTTAGTATATTTTTATACAAACAATATTCAATAAACATCAAAACATAAAACTTTGAAGGCGGAAATTGGGGTTAAAAATTGTAATTTTTGTAGATACTGATTACTAATAAATACCTAGTGACGAGTTTAATGATTTATGGATTTTTACATTTTAAGGGTAGGAAACGGGGGTTAAAGCCTGAAGATTAATGTACTTATTAGTATGGGTGAATAGTTTTTAAAGGTAGGTATTTGAAAATGAGATATGTAGCTACTCATCATAAAAAATGTGTTTCAGGGATTTTGAATTTTCAAACTTTTACTTTGGAGGGTTGATAGTTTCATATTTTGCTAGGCACTTCAAAATCTTAATATTTTGTTAAATGTTTATCAAAACACATTTTGGTCACGACTGAAACCGCTCGGTTGTATGTACATCTGTGCTAATTGTGGTATGTAGTTTAACTTTGCTCCACTTCATCGTGAAAAGTGTGAGATGAGATGTCTGAAGAACTGGTATTTGTTTTTCATAATTTACCATGCACGTAGAATGTGCCTAATGAAGGACCAACATAAGACATTAATTTTGTACTACAGTAGTAATCACGGCGGTAACTACAATATTCATACCTTTGAATGTATTAAAACCTTTGCTTATAAATAATTTATTGTAAGATGAGGTTGCTTTTGACTAATGAACATAGAGCTTTGTAATGATTGTATAATTTTGTTTGTAATATATATCATGGCATATTTTAAATCTATACTAATACTAGCTTCTGCCCGCGGCTTCGCCCCCGTGGAATAAAAAGTATCGGGAACGGGATAAAAAGTATCCTATGTCCGTTTCCTGGTTCTAAGCGACCTCTCCACCAATTTTCAGCCAAATCGGTTCAGCCGTTGTTGAGTTATAAATGAAGTAACTAACACGACTTTCTTTTATATCTATATCTATACTAATATATAAAGCTGAAGAGTTTGTTTGTTTGTTTGTTTGTTTGTTTGTTTGTTTGTTTGTTTGTTTGCTTGAACGCGCTAATCTCAGGAACTACTGGTTCGATTTGAAAAATTCTTTCAGTGTTAGATAGCTCATTTATCGAGGAAGGCTATAGGCTATATATCATCACGCTAAGACCAATAGGAGCGGAGCACCAATGAAAAATGTTTCAAAATCGGGGTTTTTTTTCCTTTTGAGAGCTTCCGATGCGTGCGTTGCGTAAACGGTTAAAGTTTCGCAAAAATCATATATGACAGAATTGTTCCTCTTTAAAAGTTCTAAAAAAAAGTCCGCGACAGCATATGTCTATCTTTTAAGGTTGGCTCACTATAACCTTTTTTATGGTAACTTTGTTCTAAAATTCCAAATGCATTATTTGCGAAGGTGTTTTTATAAACATGATATTAATCCTTATCCAAATAAATACGTTATTCATCAGAAGTATTTAATTTAAAACAAAAGTGCCCTTTACATCATTGGATTTCAATGAATATCTTAGGAGATATCGCAGCAAAATAATGATCAAGTACCGCGCGCGCATTTATGATGTGCAAGGCAGTCATGAGGGGGAAGGGCGGTGACCACATCCCCAGTTAGCTCACCAAGATACCATGCCGCGCGGCTCACGGAACGGTTGTGCTCAGCGAAATACTATTTAAATTTGTTTTTCAAAAAATATCATCGAATAAGTTTTGTTTTAATTTAGTTATTTTTGTTCATTTTCGTATCCAAATAGATACTGTTTTAATTTAGATATTTTTGTTCATTTTCGTATCGAAATAGATACATTATTATTTGATTTTGTAGTATTTAATTTTCTTTAGGGTATTGTTTCTGATTTATTAGTATTTTAATTCTTTTACCGTGGGTAGGCGATATCTTATCTATCTATACTAATATATAAAGCTGAAGAGTTTGTTTGTTTGTTTACTTGAACGCGCTAATCTCAGGAACTACTGGTCCGATTTGAAAAATTCTTTCAATGTTAGATAGCCCATTTATTGAGGAAGGCTATAGGCTATATATCATCACGCTACGCGGACGAAGTCGCGGGCAGAAGCTAGTATATAGATATAAGCTGAAGAGTTTGTTTGTTTGCTTACTTGAACGCGCTAATCTCAGGAACTACTGGTTCGATTTGAAAAATTCTTTCATTGTTCGATAGCCCATTTATTGAGAAAGGCTATAGGCTATATATCCTCATATATCTCCTATATTTCCTCTACGCGGACGAAGTCGTGGGCAGAAGCTAGTAATATATAAAGCGTTATAATAGCTACTAAATTACCAAGCATTGCGCTGTCTAAATTTGAATGCTTGAATTGCCGGCAAAAACATAATACCATAATAAATCGTAATCCAATAAATTGTGTTTTACTTACGATATAACTTGGTATTACGTTTGTATTAGAAATTCGGTGGCAGACTCTTGAGAGCTATAGGTATTATACTTAATGTCGCAATCACACGCAGTCGCAGTCGTAAGTACCTCGAACATAACATACCATCACGCCTGTATTCCCTGAAGGGTTAGGCAGAGGCGTACACTAATGTACACCCACAGTTCGCCGATATGTTAAGGTCCCATGTAATAGGGGGCGAGCCTATTGCCATTATCCGGGCACAAATTTCAAATTCCGAGCTCCTACTGAGAATTTACTACGCCTGTTTTTATTAATAAATATTTTTTTTTTATGTATTTTATGTTATGCCAATGTATAAAATAAAAATATATCTACTTACTGATCTAATACTAAATAGGATAATTGCATTAGTAATTTTCCACTTGACTGTACCATGCGCACGAAGGCGGGTGCAACAACCTCTGCCCGGCCAAAAAGATTGGGAACTACTGTACTGTACGTTTCCAAAGGAACTACATCCCAACTACAATCAGGCTGTAGGAGCTTCTTCAAAAAAGAAGTGACTTTTCAATAGATATTACTAACGTCACCTTTAAGACGTAAATTCAGAATGTGAATGCAAATTTAGACCTGGCAGGTGGGACTCGCGGCGGCTTAGTGATCTTAGCATCTGATTTATCTAACCAGAAGACGCAGGTTCAAATTTTGATCGCAGTCGAGTTTTTCCATCACTAAAATAACTTTATAATACTATCTAGGAATGTGCAAAAAAAATCACAAATAGTTAACAGTTCATATTTAACTTGAAAAAAATTAACCAAATTTTAATCTCTGGTTTCAAAATTAATAATTATGATATTGATTTCTGAAGCTTACGCGAATATCAGACATATTGTCTAAATGCACGCCCAAAACTGCAAAACAGAAAGATACGGTGAGCTCATTCTGCATGAATCAAATAACAAATGATTAATGTAAAAGTGAAAGGGTTAATGGAGGGGAGCTGTTCAATAAATACAACGATAAGACGCATGACACCTCAGTCTGCCCGTGACCATGGACGCTGTAAAGGGTCCGAAACGTCGGGATTTGTATTGTATTTAATACTAATATAACGCGATATAATCCGTAAAGTTTGTTTTATTTCAATAATAATTATGATTTTCGTAATCAGCCCCTGAGAATCCTTGAAATTGACACCCATATCAATTTATTTAGAAAAGCATTTTCGTAATCAGCCCCTGAAAATCCTTGACATTGACAGCTGTATCAATTTATTTAGAACAACAATGTCCGCTATCTTGGATTTAAAAATTAATGCCATTTTCGTAATCAGCCCCCAAAATTCTTTGAAATTGACACCCATATCAATATATTTAGAAAAGCAATGTCCGCCATGTTGGATTTCAATGTTAATATCATTTTCGTAATCAGCCCCTGAAAATACTTGAAATTGATACCCATATCAATTTATTTAGAAAAGCAAAGTCCGCCATCTTGGATTTCAAAATTACTGTCATTCTCTTAATCAGCCCCTGAAAATCCTTGACATTGACACCCGTATCAATTTATTAAGGAAAACAATGTCCGCCATCTCGGATTTAAAAATTAATGTCATTTTCGTAATCTGCCCCCGAAATTCCTTGAAATTGACACCCATATCAATTTTCACCCGCCATCTTGGATTTCAAAAATAAACATTTACGTAATCAGCACAATTAGAAACTTGTACTACCCATACTTCCTACAAAAAATACCAGACCATATTATATTATAGGGCTTTTCTAGAAATTAGAAGTTATAAAATAATCAACGTATCAAGTTGTGTTAATCGCAGTATAATTTGGGAAAATATTTACGTCAAACAAGCGCACGCCTGTGACACAAAGCGATACGTCCTCTCGCTGGGAAGGCCCAAACGTGACTGGCGCGAGCGGCTTTGCGGGCTGGATATTATAGCACAATTATAGGTCTTTTCATCTTTGATTTACTAAATCAAAATATTTTTTTTTTGAAAAAGTAATTTTTGATCCTATTAGAGGGATAACTGAATATTATTAAGTAATTTAAAAAATAATCAAAATGTCTTTCTAAAAAATAGAAAAAAATACATATTTGTCTGCAATTTTCACGAAAAATTACGTTACGTAAATATTTCTTTCCTGCTATATTTTGTATGAAAATTGAAAAAAGTGCTTCCGCTAGTGCCAAGTAGAGCATATGCTGGGTTTTATAGTATTTTTTAATATTCAGTAATACTAATATTTTCTTGTAAACCGATCATCAAACTTCACTCGAAACGCGTTTTTTGGGAAAAGGAGTTGTCAATAAAAGGGATTTACGATTATTATAGAAGTAAATTGAAAAATCCATTTCCGCTTGTGCCAGGTTTAAGAACAGTTCTTTTCAAATAATTAATAACTTTATATAAATTCTTTGTAGATTCCTCACAATCGGTCAACAAAATTCACTAAAATGCGTCAATTTTTAGGACGGCCCCTTAAGATTAATTTTTAAATGTTGAAGAAAAATATCTTGCGAAATCTTGCACGCTTGACAGATTTTTTCAATGGCGCAGTTGTCTGCCAAAACGCAGTAGGAAAACATGGCACACCCCTTTGACGACACATTGGGCGCAGTGGCTGAGCAATCAGCGCCACGTGTTGAGTGTTCGCTCCCCACACGGAGCAAACATATGTATGAGATACAGGTAGTTGTTTCGGGTCTACGCGTTTGTGTATGTGAAAATGTCCCAGAATATTTATTTATTTATTTATTTAAACTGTAGCCCAACCCCACTAAGTCTTAAGTGGATTAATGTTTTAGTAGTACCATAGAAGGACGTGTAGTTCTTCTTCTTCCCAGCCAATTCGCTCTTGGCAGAGCGGTCGTGGCCGTCATGTAGATGTGTCAGTTGGGGGCAGATGTTATTCGCCTCACGATGTCCCACCAACTCGCTCTGTTGGCCGTCATCCCGTGTAGTTCTAGACTGTAACTTTATAGGAGCGCGTGATAGCAGCAAGGCAACCTATTCCGGTGTAATTACATATTCGTTCAACCATCTCTAATTCACTCATTTACTCTCCACTTACACAGACAACCAGATATAATCCACTGCTATTTTACTTTTCGTTGTTTACTTTTCCTATATAATATAAGTAACTTAGATTAAGTTGTAAGAATCAATTTTGAAAGCTTAAGTTGTAAAAAGTCAACTATTGTGTGTTGTAAAATATGTGGGTACTTCTTTTTTCTTTTTTGTTTTCTCAAAGTTATGCAATGTGTTTTTCACTATAATAAGTATTATGTACCTGGGAAGAGACTGGACTCCACGACACAGGGTATCCTAGTGTGGAGTCCAGAGAACTGTAAAATTTAGCACATCATAAGTTCATACATATAAATATTGTAACCTGTTTATATAAACATACCTATTGTACAAATTTTTGTTACAAATAAAGATTACTTACTTACTTACTTACCTCAGAGCGTAAAACAACGCAACCCGCTATTCCGTCATTACTATAACCTCACCCTACTTGGGTATGAGCGTATTCTTTTTGACTAATGTACAACATCCCGGGTCTAATTAGTTCGCAACATTTTAACGTATGTTTTAATACCTAGGACCCAAACACAGCTTTCATTACTGACAGTGACAAGCTGAAATTTTAATGGTTATGTTATGATATTGTGTGACTTTTAATGAGATTTTGCGTTATTCATGACTAGTTAAATGGACAGACTGAGATGTTTCTTGTTTGCCAATAGAGATCCTATGTGTGGGTTAACTTGCCTTCGAACCAGATGCACCTAAATATTCAGTATTTTTACACAGAGCGACTGCCATCAGATATAGCTAAGTAGTTCTATGTTCATAGGAAAGGAGATTTTTTTATGGGATAGGGGAGCAAATGAGCAGACGGATCACCTGATGGTAAGCGATAACCGCCGCCCATGGACACCCGCAACACCAGAGGAGTCACAAGTGCCCACCTTTTAAAAGGGTTTGGGCCTCCGGTAACCTCATTCTCTCGGCGAAACAAAACGCAAGAGTTGTTTCATGCCGGTTTTCTGTGAGGCCGTGGTATCACTCCGGTCGAGCCGGCCCATTCGTGCCGAAGAATGGCTATCCCACGTTAAATTAGGGTTGTTGAACATTTCGACATTAGTTCAAAGTATCAAGTTCAAATGTTTTTATTTTTCTACTAATTCCCCGACAAACTTCATTCCGTCAAAAGTTATTGTTTATACGATAAGAAAGATGCTATGTTTGACGACCTCTGTGGTTTAGTGGTTCGAGTACCGGACTGCTGACCATGAGGTTGTGGGTTCGATTCCCACAGAACACAAAAATTTATGTGATGAATATGAGTGTTTGTGTTCGTCTGGGTGTTTCTTATGTATTATAAGTATGTATTTAAAAAAAAAAACGTAAATAAGTATTATATCCATTATCTAGTACCCATAGTACAAGCTCTGCTTAGTTTGGGACTAGATGGTGTTGTGTAAAAAATGTCCCACAATATTTATTTATTTATTATTTATTTATTGTTTTCGACGCATTTTTTCTCTATAAGAACCTCTCCGATTTGGTCGAGCCGTTCTAGAGTTTTGAGCTTAAAAACACATTTGGTGATTTATTTTTATTTATATAGAAGTTAACCTTTTATAAGCGTTTATGAAACGTTATTATTCTAGTTGCAGGGTTCCAAAAGGTTGATCCTATGAAGAAGAATCCGGCAAGAAACTCCATGGTCACTCTTCAAATAAATGGATTTATAATCTTCACTGGTGCAATAATGCGATAACAGGGTATATGAACATTGGAGTCGAAAGCGGTCATTATGGATTTACCAAATGCCATTACCAAATTATTTTTCTAAAATGCTTCCCCATTGGTGGAATTGACATAAATTTGATATGACTTCCAGTGCGGTCTTGAGCTTATGTCAAAATTTTGCCGATAAACGGTCAAAAATATCCCAAATTATTAACCAATAGAAAAGCAGGAACACGCGACACTAGCGCCATTAGTTCCTCAGTTCTCCACCCCAACTCTGAAAGCTGTTAGCACGATTATCCTTCTTCACTCAATATCAATTCGAGACATCTACACATTCGAGACAAATCGGATTATACCTTATTACAGTGACGTCATTGAGTTATGACACTTACCTCCGTCAAACGGACGGGTGCTGTCATCACAGGGTGACGGGGGACAGGGGAACACTGATATCGATGGGCCGAGCTGTGACGTGTGAAACAATGGTTTGGGTAAAGACGGTCACATACAAATATATACTACTCAATCACTACATATATGATATTGGTCGCTACACTAAAGGTCCTGGGTTCGATTCCCAGGTTAAGCAAGGTGTTGTTGCATTTTTCTATGAAATTCTTAGTAGCAGCAGCTCGGAGTTTTAGATTTGTGCGCGGTTACTGGGACGCTTGCCCCCTATTATATGGGACCTAAACATACCAGCTAACTATGGGTGTACATTTGTACACCTCTGCCAAACCCTTCGGGATACAGGCGTCATGATGATGATAATGTTGCTACATAATAGGGCATTACACCTTTTTTTGAAAACTGTTTTAAATTAATCCTTAGATCGTAATGAACCCAGTAGAATTTTTATTTCAATTTTATACAACCAAAAAATGCTTTAAAAACGATTTTTAATTTAGGATTTTGAATTTACGCGCGAAAACGCTAGCCGCCATGCTACTTCGGCTCGTGACGTCACTTCATTGGTAAACAATACAACTGCCAAAGTCCAAGTAACACGATTTGTGAAAATAATGAGTTATATTATCATTGGTGTCTTGTGCCTGAATGCAATAATAAAAGTGTAAAAACGCCACAAAAATTTGTGAATTCAATTGCTTTGTGTATCATTCAATAAATATCATATCCATTTTAAGGCGGATCGTTCACCTGAGCCCGCCAAATTCAAATTTCAATTGGTTTTTCGCAATTTGTAGGTCTATAACACATTCTAGATTCCTAGCTGTAGTAATTGCGGCATTAGCTATACAATATTCACAAGGGTGTGTTCACAAACTGTAGACTTTCTGGAGCGGCGGTGCTTGACATCGCATATAACAATATCAATACAATCCGTAAAAAGTAGTTTCATTTCAATTTCTAATATTCGCGTAAGTGTCAGAAATCAGTATGTTAGCCAGTACGGACTGTCTATTGCAAATAAAATACGCACACTTTTCACACATCTTTGAAATTTTTGAAGAGATGCAGGTACAACAGCGTCATTCCTATGTATTCCTACGTGGAGCGAATCCCCATATCCATCGGGTCTATATAAACATAATATGAATATCGAACCACCCCTTTGCTTTCTCTATAAACACTGCTTGTAAACTACCATCACACCATTGATTATATTATCACCATTAGAAATCAGCGTGTTCAATTAATTGAACAGCTATGCCCTACAAATTGCATGTTCAATTAGTTCAATTAATTTGCTCTGTAATTATGTCAGCATTGATTCAGTATGATTAAAGGAAAGTTTCACTAGATTAATAGTTTCGGATTATGTGATGCAACCATGGCGTTATAAAGTATTGATAGCCATAGTGACTGCCAAGTCAAATGTCTCGAAATGTCGGGAATTAAATAATATCAACATAACATACCATCACGCCTGTATTCCCCGAAGGGTTAGGCAGAGGCGTACTAATGTACACCCACAGTTCGCCGGTATGTTTAGGTCCCATGTAATAGGGGGCGAGCCTATTGCCATTAACCGGGCACAAATTCCTAACTCCGAGCTGCTACTGGGAATTTCATAGAAAAACCCAATAACACTTTGCTCGACCTGGGAATCGAACCCAGGACCTCTAGCGTAGCAATCGCGCTCAGGACCACTTGTCTAATGAGGCAGTTACTAATGAGGCAGTTACTAATGAGGCAGTAAATAATATCAATACAACTAAAAATCCGTTAAAAATAGTTTTATTTCAAAGGTCTCGAGTTCAAATCCAAAGCACATATACCTCTGACTTTTCGAAGTTATGTGCGTATTTATTGTTAATTAATGGCAAAGGGAAACATCGTGAGGTAACCTGCATGGCTGAGAGATTTTCTCGACGGCGAGTGAACTCTGTCAACCCGTATTAGGCAAGCGTGGTGGACTATAGCTCTAATCCCTCTCACTGTGAGAGGAGACCAGTTTCCAGAAGTAAGATCGTACAATGGGTTGATTATAGTAATGTTATGTAATATTAACTGCCTCAATAGCCAAGTGGTCCTGACCGCGACTGCTACGCTAGAGGTCCTGGGTTCGATTCCCAGGTCGAGCAAAGTGTTATTGGGTTTTTCTATGAAATTCTCAGTAGCAGCTCGGGAGATAGACTTTGAGTCCCGCCCATATTACATCAGACAGATTTTATACATATTTTCATACTAACTTGACTAAGGCATTAGCCAAGTGGTCCTGAGCGCGACTGTTACGCTAGAGGTCCTGGGTTCGATTCCCAGGTCGAGCAAAGTGTTATTGGGTTTTTCTATGGAATTCCTAGTAACAGCTCGGAGTTAGCAATTTGTGCCCGGTTAATGGCAATAGGCTCGCCCCCTATTACATGGGACCTAAACATACCGGCGAACTGTGGGTGTACATTAGTACGCCTCTGCCTAACCCTTCGGGGAATACTTACATGCGTGATGGTATGTTATGTTATGTAATATTATCAGAACTCTGCTTGACAGTGTATGGCTCCCTAGATTAGGGTCGAACTACACAAGTACACAAGGACATGCAATGCATGCGTGCCGTCAGATGTGACTGGTCTTCTCAAAGCCACTACGGTTCTTTCTAAAAAAGGCCATTTCAGACATTATCTTGCATTGTAACTCACATAAATATATTTGCTCTAAGTACTGTCTGGACTTTAAAAGAGACCATGATTCTTTAAGTTTGTTTCGGCATTTCTTCTCAGAGATCGTCAGTTAGGAAATGCCGGTGCCATCTAGTTAAAAAAAATATATAAAACAGTGTCTATTTACAGAAATAAACATTTATCATTATAATGATAATATTTATTTGTTATGTAAATAATATCTAGAAATGATATAAAATTATGGAAGCTTAGGTTCAGGCTACATATTTTAGCCCCATATAATCCAGGCAGTACATAATACCCGTACAAACCCTAGCCACGACCCTGTTCAATATATTAACACCGCCATAAAATTACAAAATGGTCCTTTCGTTACTGAAGACAGTCATAATGTTTGAGTATGAATAAGACAAGCTAAAACTCGCCGCTATGCAATGGGAGAAAAACTTTTTTTTTGTCAGCACGGTTACTACGCGACTGATTGCTTTGGATTGAGTTCTACTAGTTTATGTGCCACTATGATTATAATAATTTACACTTCATTTTAAATAAGACAATAACCTACATTGTCCTCGTCTTTGGTGTACTTAACAACTCTCAATTTTAAGGAGAATGGAATTTCTAAAGTAGTCTATTACTATTATTGGTACTGAATTATTTTCTTATAATAAGTAGCAAATTAACTTTACCACAAGGAGTCAAAACAATGTGAAGAGACATTCTCTGAGAGAGGCATGAACGTAACTATATGGCACTGTTACACCTAGCCTTATTCATACTCAAAGCTATTGTAATTTCCATAACGAAGTCAGCTAACCCGACTAAAAGGAGGTGTCGTTAATTACATTATATTTCTTACACACAACTGACATGTAATTTTGCAGGGTTGGTACATAAATTACGATCTTTAAAGGTGGTGTAGTTTTCATTTTAACGTTAGCTTTACAGACATTGTATAAATATACAGGATTTCCAAGAAAAAGGGACATTTATTGAAATGGGTGAAAGTATATCGTACCAGTAGGCTATTAAAAAAATTTTTTTGGAAAAAAAAAAACCAAAACAAATGTTTGTTAGTTTTTAATAAAAAAATGTACACAGCTGAAAGTTCATAACCTGGATGATTTGTAAACATGATTAAGGGGAAGCTTATCGTAATAACGCCAATTTTGGAAATGGTTTTCATGGTTTTTTTTCAGTAAACGCTGGGTAAATGACAAAATAAAAAAATCGTAACATCACAAATATGTTAATTTACAGGTTCCAAATTAATGCATTTATGCGAAAAAGTTGTGAATTTATGGTGAAAAATTTTCAACTTCAAACGGCTGTAACTCTCAAACAGATAATTTTTTTCCAATTTTTTTTTGTGTTAAGTATACCTTACTAGTAAAATGTAGTTTCACATTTTTTAATAAGTCTCCCTTTTTCTTGGACACCCGATATATATATAATTATTATTTTGTATGCTTTTAGATAAATTTATTTTTTTAACTGCCTTATTAGCCTAGTGGTTCTGAGTGCAACTGCTACGTTAGAGGTTCTGGGTTCGATTCGCAGGTCGAGTAAACTGTTATTGGAATCTCTATGAAATTCTCAGCATCAGCTCGGAGTTTGGTATTTGTACCCGGTTATTGGCAATAGGCTCGCCCCTTATTACTAAAACCATCTGACTCATTGCTAATTTATTTTAAAATCTATCCATCTGTTTAGATAATGAGATCAGCATAACGTTTGCATTTAAGTGTGATATTGGTATGGTTCTAGCAATAAATACAATCTATTCCATCTTTACTACTTTTGCGTTGGAATTTTCAACACAGAAATCTCCAATCCAAATTAATAGGGAATAATAAAAAAGTCTGAAGTAATTTATTAAAGTGGTTTCGTAATTAATACAGCGAGGTCTTCCTGAGAGCTAATTTAGTAGCAATCCGTAAGAAATTTACATTTTTACTAGGACTCGGTAAAAAATGGCATTAATTTTAACGGCAGACGATTTAAAAAGTTTCTAGAAAAAAGTAAATGGCATGGGAATAGTAGAAAAGTAGTGTAAGCTACCGAAACATATTTCGTAAAAGTATTTTTTTATTGGATAGGGGGGCAAACGAGCAGACAGATTACCGATTGCGAGTTGCAAGTGTGTTCCCTGCCTTTTAAAAGGGTTTGGGCCTCCGGTACCCCTCACTCAGTCGGCGAAACACAACGTAAGTGTCGTTTCAAGCCGGTTTTCTGAAAGGCCGTGGTATCACTTCGGTCAAGCCGGCCCATTCGTGCCGAAGCATGGTTCTCCTACGATAAAAACAAAGTACATTCAAAATGCGCCAAACTTTGTTTATATCTCATGTGTTAAGGGGCGAGCCTATTATAAATAAATAAATAATAAATAAATTGTTTATTTTGAAAAAAGAACAATACATTTTCAATAGGTACAAATCTTACAATTAGAAGAAGCCTTTTACATACTATATTATGCCTGAACTAGGTTGAACCTGTGTTCAAGTGCTTGTTTCAAGCTACGAAGTGCAAGTTACAAATAACAATTAAAATAAACGTTCTTTTTTATTTTTTAAAAATGGTAGCGTATTTAACATAAGGATAATTTAGAACAAAGTGTATCAATTTTATAATTTAGAGTACTTAAAATAAAGATTTATTTACAAACTATGAGCAAATCTTCAGTTTGTTCATAAGAAATGCTTTGTAAATATTCACTTAAACATTTTTTACAGCTATAATAATTTAAATTATAAATATTTAGTTCTTTATTTAATCTGTTATATAAAAATGGTCCCAAGAATGTAAAAAATCTACTTATAAATACATATTTTGAAGTTGAATTAGAAGTGCAGACTATATCATACCGTCTCTTTTTAGTAATGTCAGCATTATACGTAAGCATGGTGTGTTGTTTTAATATTAAGTGCTTTATGAAAAGTTGACGAACAGTCAGCACGTTGCAGGATTTATATAAGAGATATGTGGGAAAGAAAAAGGGGTGGAAATTGGCTACTTTTAAAACAGCTCTCTGAGCTCGTTCAAGAGGAAGCATATAGGTTTTTTGTGCTCCGCCCCATGCAGTGATACAATAATTAATGACAGATTGACATAGGGCCAGATAAACTTGTGTAATTACTTTTGAATCTGCGATTGTCCGGAGTTTTTTAAATACATATATTAAATTACGCACTCTTTTAACTAGACTGTCTATATGTTGTCTAAAACAGAGTGTGTCGTCAATAATAACCCCAAGATATTTTGTGTTGCAAGTTTTGAGGATTGTAGGGCAATCACACAAGTTGACTGAATGGTTTTCACATTGATGTGCGTACAGAGGTGGGTTAGTCATGTTGAGATGAGGCTTACGCATGGAGAAGTGTATATAATTAGTCTTGTTAGCATTCAGTGTTAGTACATTGTTTTGAAGCCAATTATTGACAATATTAAAACCTAGTTGAGCGTTCTCGTAGAGTTCGCTGCTGGTTTTAGCTGTAAAAATTAGCACGGTGTCATCAGCGTACGAAATAATCTTTGTGTGTTCAATATTAAGATTACACAAATCGTTAATATAGATTAGGAATAGGGTAGGGCCCAGAATGCTGCCTTGTGGGACACCAAAACCAGTACTTTTCTGATCTTCGCTAGTTATATTATCTATTCTAACACATTGGTATCTATCGCTTAGATAGTCACCAAGTAGTTTCAGAGGCGTACCTCTTATACCCAAAGCCTCTAATTTGTTTAAAAGCATAGTAACAGACACAGTATCAAAAGCTTTCGCTAAATCAAGGAAGATTGCCAAGGACTGGTTCCCTTTACTGAGTTCCTGGGTGACATAATCGGTTAGGCTAAGTACCGCATCAGCAGTGGATAATTTAGATCTAAAACCAAATTGCGCAGGTGAGAGGAGATTATTTTTTTCAAGATAGTTAACCAGTCTACAGTTTATAATTTTCTCAAATATTTTAGATATTGAGGTAAGTAACGATATTGGTCTATAATTATTGACTAACTCTTTACTTCCAGATTTAAAAATAGGGATGATTACTGCCTTTTTAAGACAGTTAGGGAAAATTCCATTGGATAGACAAAGTTGAAAAATATATGTTAAGTGTGGTGCCAAAATATGCTTGAAATCTTTTAGGACCTTATTGCTTATGCTATCCCATCCAACTGCACAATCATCCTTTAGTCCTGAAATGATACGGACTATTTCGGAAACGTCAGTGTCCAGCATAGCAAAAGATTTCAAGTTATAGCTATTATTCAACCTATGAGAAGCGGTACTATGAGATTGTTTTGAAAATTTTTGGGCAAGGTTTTTCCCTACATTCACAAAAAACTTATTGACGTTGTTAGCAGACACAAGCGGTGATGGATTTGTTAGTAGCAGATTCGGATTTGATTCACGCTGTTTTGTGGTATATGTGACGCATTTTATATGTTTCCAAAGTTGTTTGCTATTATTACCTGCTTTGTTCAATTTATTTTTATCGTAATTAATCTTCAAATTCTTTAAGAGATTATTGCAGAAGTTCCTGTACCTTTTGTAAGTCATTTGAAGTGTTTGGTTATGAGGGTATCTCTTAGTTCTCTGATGGAGTTTATCTCGGTGCCTTATACACCGAATAAGTCCAGGAGTAATCCAAGGTTTAATATTATACAGTTTTTTATTCAATTTACTCACTGTCGTATTTGATAATATAGCTTGTTGGACTTGTTTTATTAAGTACGATAAAGATAAATTAACGTCAGCAGTATTATAAACTGGGCTAAAATCGATGTTGCGTAAATCATATCCGAGTTTATTTACGTTTAGTTTGGTCTTTGTCTGGGGACGGTATTGCTTGGGCAGCGATAAATTGACGGTTAGTAGGACAGCGTAATGGTCAGTAATTGTTGAATTTGTTACTAGGGTAATAAATGATAAATTAGATTTTATCATCATGTGATCGAGACAGGAACCGCTCTGATGTGTAGGCAAAGTATGTGCTGGAAGAAGCCCATGGTATGAGTATAGATTAAGGTAATCATGGGTTCCTGAATCGTAGTTTTCGGAGCTTATGTTAATGTTGATATCACCTGTTAGTATAATGTTTTTAAAAGGACTTAGTGCTTGAAAAATCTTGTCCAATAAACTGTGAAAGGAGTCTAAGTTTCTAAGGGAAGGGGATCTATACATAGCGATAATTGCTAAGGTTGAACCTATTTTGATAACTAAACAATTACTCATGCAATCTTGTGTAGACGGTTCTTCAACTGAGACCTTTAATGTTTTCTTAGCGTAGACTACCACACCATCATTTTGATTGTGGTTTATTGAGCTATAGAATACGTTGTACCCTGTTAGTTCTGGGAGGTTATCGTGCCGATTTGTTAGCCAGCATTCAGTTAGTACTATTATATCACAATCGAAATTGAGTCTGTGTAGACTAATCTTAAAACTATCTAAATTTTTATAAATACTACGAATGTTTTGGGTAAGGATGGTTAAGGGATTTTGATAGTCACATAGATATTGTCTGCAGTCCTCTAACTCACATGATTTTGATTTAGTTAAAAATGTATTATCTATTTCGGTGAGTAAGTTTATTGCCGTTAACCAGGCCCAAATGAGAACTGCGAACTGAGAATTTTATAGAAAACCCCAATAACACCACTCGACCTACGAAAAGAACCCACCACTTCAAAATAACACTGCTCCACCTGCGAGAGGAACCCACCTCATTATCAGCCGCGCCCTTACGATCACTGGACTATCGAGGCAGTTGTGTGAAGTGTAATTAAATTAGATGTATAGTTCTGACTATAAAAGAACTGCCTCATTAGTCAAGTGGTCCTGAGCGCGACTGCTACGCTAGAGGTCCTAGGTTCGATTCCCAGGTCGAGCAAAGTGTTATTGGGTTTTTCTATGAAATTCCCAGTAGCAGCTCGGAGTTAGGAATTTGTGCCCGGTTAATGGCAATAGGCTCGCCCCCTATTACATGGGACCTAAACATACCGGCGAACTGTGGGTGTACATTAGTACGCCTCTGCCTAACCCTTCGGGGAATATAGGCGTGATGGTATGATGGTATGAAAGTTTGCATAAACAATATTCCAGTTTTCCAAACAAGGAATGATTGAAACAAACAGACAGCGTATCACCGTGTTAATTGTATCAATTTGTCATTGACAATCAACAAACTGAATCATGTCATGACTTCACTAAAATCTCTACTAAGTATTATAAAATTGATAAAAAGCTGTCTGTTTTGAAAAATATTGAAGATAGTTGAAAAATAACAAATGCGTTAGAGTATATAAACGACCAAAAACCCAAAATTGTAATTTTGAAAATTTTTGTCTGTTTGCCACGGGTTAGCGCAAGAACTACTGAATAGATTTTAATGTTGTTATCACTGTTAGAAAGTATATGCTCCAACTTAAAAACTGGTGAACTTTCTATCTCTATTAATTGTACGGATCCTAAGATACAGCTTGACCTCTCTGATGTATATACACCCATACAAAGAAGAGATCATCACTTTTGGTTTATTATTAAATTATTTTTGGCATCCATTTCTAATCCTAATATAGCTTCAGGTGAGCGAAGCCGCGGGCAAAAGCTATAACAAACTAAAACAAAACAAACAAACTAAAGGTGAAAACTAAAATCTTGTAGTAAAATTGTTCCATCACGAAACAGATTACGTAATCGGGACGCCGAAACCTAAAAAGGTACCGTCTAATAGATCCAAATTTACAGATAACGCTGTTTCCGTATCCAATCCAATTATTCTCACCTTTTATTGCCTGCAAATAAAAGGATTTATGAGTTCCTACAAAATCCAACGCTTTGATAGAAGGATTCTATTGAAAGTGCGACATGGTTTTAAAAAAAAAAGAAAGCTGGAAGGTTTTTTATAGGATAAGGGAGCAAACGAGCAGACGGATCACCTGGTGGTAAGATATTATCGCCGCCCATGGACACCCACAACACCAGAGGAGTCACAAGTGCGTTGCCCGCCAGTTTGGACCTCCAGTATCCTCACTCACTTGGCGGAACACAACGTAAGCGTTCTTTCACGCTGGTTTTCTGTGAGGCCGTGATATCACTCTGATCCAACCGGCCCATTCATGCCGAAGCATGCTCTCCCACAAATTAAAGTTCATATATTTACGAAACCTCAAGTTATAAGTTATAACCCTGTATTTGTAGTAGACTATGTCGTGTCGTCAAAATTCATATTTTAAATAAAAAATAATATACATTGTCTCCTTTTATCCCCATTGTCCTAAAGGAAATTTAAAAAGAAAATGGCCGGCAAGGGTAGACTTGAAAATGCACTTTTCACGGCCATAGCCACGGATTCACAACGGTGGCGACCGTTGTGAATCCGTAACAACTAAGATAATAAATGCCGTGATCTAGCGTTCCTTCATAGGTTGTATGATAACATAAATAAATGCTTTCAAAGGTTGAATATAATGTAGTTGTGAATAAATAAGTCAAAGTTGTGGCAAAAAACTCCTCAATTGATAATATAATTCCAATAGAGGCTTATGTTTCAATAAGACAACCATTAGTTTCAGGTCCTATGTCATAAAAACATACGACCTGCCTACCCTAGCCGCCACGACAAAACCCTGAACACGACCCCATTCACAGGCATTGAAAACCGATACAGACTGAATAGAACCCTAACCTATACAAGTAATTGTCAATACCACAATGCGTGATGAATAATGTAAACTGTAGGGCGTGTCGCGATTCACTGTCGCGCGTGTCGCGTCATGAATGTCCGGCTTTATTTGCCGTAATTAATTCGATTACGCGAAGCATTATGTGTGTGACAGGGGGCTATGTGATAAGGGTCAACTTTTCACAAACTTATTCGTCGTTTGCTTTGTTTTTGGGAGTAATTATCGATATTTCTAAAAATAAATCGTTTTGGGTGCCAGGTGCCGATTTTAATTAGGTTTTGAATAATGTGATTATTTGTAGCATTGCTTGTGTACCACTTACCATAACATAACATAATCTAGGTATGATAGATCGCTTTGCATCAGGTGATCCGTCTGCTCGTTTGCTCACCTATCCCATAAAGAAATACTTTAAAATATCCTCACATTATTTTCAGAATAAATAAATGCGAAAATAACTCTGTCTTTTACCTTTTCACGTGTCAACTACTGAAAATATTTTTCGAGAAAATTTAGCGAGTTTTTTTATTGGATACCTAGGGGGGCAAACGAGCAGACGGATCACCTGATGGTAAGCGATTACCGGCGCCCATGGACACCTGCAACACCAGAGGAGTTGCAAGTGCGTTGCCCTCCTCCAAGAAGTCTTTTATAATGAGACTAAAATGGAGGACAAAAGCTCTTTACACATTTAAAGCTAAGTAATTAAAACTACACATTCTCTGTAAGCAAATTAATGAAATTAATTAAAACAACCAACTTGAGACATTAAAGTCTTGTATTTGTACTCAAATAATACGTTTAATTTTAACTATTTGCGCTCAAATTATGGAGATTTAGTTTCGTTATGTGCCTACTCGAGCCGTGAGGGTAATTAAAAATTATATCATCAAAAACTTTGAATTCTATTTGTTATTTAAACTAGCTTTAAACAGCTCATAATTAAAAGTTAAACTAATTAAAGTAATACCCTAAACCCTTAATTATATATTGTACCTTTTAATTTAATATACTTTCAGAATATCACGCTTGTCTTCTCCGAAGGGTTATGTAGAGGTGAGCCATGTTTCGGCACGAATAGGCCGGATTGATACCTTGATTGAAAGAAACTGGCGTGAAACAACGCTTACGTTGTGTTTCGCCGAGTGAGTGAGGATACCAAGAGGCCAAAACCCTTTGAAAAGGCCGGCGACGCACATGAAACTCCTCTGTTGTTGCGGGTGGCCATGGGCGGCGGTGATCGCTTACCATCAGGTGATCCGTTTACTCGTTTGCCCCCCTACACTATAAAAGGTGTACTAGTGAACACCACTGTTCGCCAGTATGTTTAGGTACAATCGAATATGCACTGAGAGATTGCAATTAACTGAACACAAATCTAAACTCTGAGCTGCTACTGAGAATTAATAAAAACCCAATAACACTTTGCTTGACCTGAGAATCAAATCCAGCATCTCTAACGTAGCAGTCACGCTTGCAAACATTAGGCTTATGAGACAGTAATCTATACTTCTGTACATACATATACAGCTGAAGAGCTTGTTTGTTTGAACGCGCTAATCACAGGAACTACAGGTCCGATTTGTAAAAATCTTGCAGATAGCCCATTTATTGAGGAATCCTATATAGGCTATATATCATCACGCTAAGACCAAGTAACTATTCCACGTGGACGAAGTCGCGGGCTGAAGCTAGTCTTAGTATAATTTTAATGCTAAGTGTGTTTTGTGTAAGTTAAAAGATTTTTCTAGGATTTTCAAATAAAATGCTAGACTTGCTTTTTGTATTCATGTTAATAGCAAAGCAAATAATAACTTATTTATACTTATTTCTGACATTTACGCGAATATGAGACATTGACATGAAATTTTATCGCGTTGTATTGATAATTTTTAACTCCTGGCGTTTCGGAAACTTTACAGCATCCACACGTCCAACACCTCAGTCTACCCGTGACCATGGATGCTGTAAAAGATTCCAATATATTGTATAGGTACTTACATAAATTGATAAACTCCTCTTTGAAGTCGGTCAACAAAACAAAGCTTTTAAACTTATTCGTATTATTTAACTGTTATTACTTTAATTTAATTTCATATCACCACGAATTTGTGGAATTGCACATAAAATTTATCCTCATTTTTAGTGTCACATTGTACGCTCCAAGATGGCCGCCACACAAAATGGCCGGCGTTTATTGCTTATTTATTTAAATTGGCTCTAATTAAGAACGGTCGATGTATTTTTTAAGGGAATTATTTATTAGGTGTACGCGGCAATTATAAAGTTATATTTTTTATGCAAAATATCTAATTGGCAGAATTTGGAGGTTTTTTGAAATTGTTTTATTTTTTACGTTTGTGTTTTTGTTTGTAGTGAATACTTATTTCTTATGATTTGTGACAGAATCGTGTACTTTTCATTACCTTTACACTTATAAAAATTGTGTGAAATATAATGAAAAGAAAAAACATTATAGCAACACATTTTTCAATACACTCACGGTCAGAAAAAAAAATGCTATCATTTTAACAGTAATTTTTCCCCGTTCCTTTGAAAGTTATCGTTGAGAAATTTTCCAAAATGTTTCCCTCAGAAATAACCAGAAAACAGTATTTAATTAAATTAAACACAATCGCATCAATCCAATCAACAAAGCATATCTTCAGGCTGAAACTGTGTCACGTGCAGAAATTTCAGAAGACGCAAGATAAAGGTTCTTTCAGTGGGTGAAAAGGAATTTGAACAAAGGCGGCGAATACAGAACGGACACCGCGGTCACACAGGGCTGACCCATTACGGAACATATGACATATTTGATCTTATTTCGTGTCATTAGACCTTGATGAACGATTAAGGATTTCAAAAACTATGTAGGAAAACTGTTTTATACAGGAATATTTTTTAAGCAGTGCGCAAAAAAATTTTGGTAGTTCAGTATCAGTAATAGAACACATTCCCATTATTAGTTGAAAACTTTTTTTTAAATTTTTATCCGGCTTGAAATCAGCAAAATATGGACACATAATATCTATTCGCAATAATAACAATATGCACGTGTGCCAACCGACTCACGCGCCGGTGTACAGCTGATGTAGGTACTAAGGCGCGCGCGCTTTGCCGTGCGCTAGCGAGTAACCATAAAATCAGTTTCAAAGTAAACATCTTTCGTTAACGATAACTTCGATATTTTGTACTAAGACATATCAAAATAACAAATTGGTGTTTAATAAAAGTCGTTTAAGTATCAATTGTCAAAGTTTGCGCACTGAATAAAAAATATTCCGGTATAAAAATTGGCTGTGATTATAAGGTTTGAAAACTAACTCCTCATGTGGGTAAATTAAACTAAAACTTATTAAGCTCCTTGCTCCTTTTTCGCAGCTCAAAAAATCTGGGCAGAGTAATTTTGGCTAGTATGAAGCGTATTTTTTAAAATAGAAAACAGACTCCTAATACTTGTTGGCGCTGAAATCCCCTTCTAGGAATTAAAGGCACCTTTTAGGTTGCCCGTAGTAATTAGGCGAATTGCGTAAGAAATATCCCTTCATATTCTATAGTTTCAAGTCCTTGCCTACTTCTTTTAATGGTCGTATTTAAATAAAACATTTTGTCTTTGACTTTGGTAAAAGACATTTGTTATTGTATCTGCAAATTTAGTCCTGGATGAAGAATATGTACTGCCTCATTAGCCAAGTGGTCCTGAGCACGACTGCTACGCTAGAGGTCCTGGGTTCGATTCCGAGGTCGAGCAGTGTTATTGGGGTTTTCTATGAATTTCCCAGTAGCAGCTCGGAGTTAGGAATTTGTGCCCGGTTTATGGCAATAGGCTCGCCCTCTATTACATGGGACCTAAAAATACCAGCGAACTGTGGGTGTACATTAGTACACCTCTGCCTAAGCCTTCGGGGAATTACAGGCGTGATGGTATGTTATGTTATGTTATGAAGAATTTGTAAATAAAATACCAGTAAAGTTTTGTAAGGAATAAAACTATCATGGAATCGCGTGCCAGCCCTACGACCCGCGCAATCAAGCCACGCATCCGCTCGGAACAAGCCATTTAAGATATTTCGCACAACGAACTAGTTTTTAACTTTGATCTAAAGTGCACGCCACTTGTGCTGGAAGTGAAGCATTTATCTTTGTGTATTGTGGCGATGTGTGTAAGTATGATTTGTAATATCTTGCAAGCTTTTGTGGAAGCTAGAAAGGGTAATGGATTGGTATGATCTAGTGTGACAGAAGCGCTTGCGAAATATTATAGTTGTTAAGGTTATTTTGTTGGGATGCTTGGGCTATTGAGAGAACCCAGAACGATTTGCTATTTTTATATCAGACCGCAATAAAATTTTCTCATGCAGTTTTAAAACACAAATATCATAGACGCACTAACACCCATATCTGGAACAATGAACCCACTCTTGTTTCATTCTCTTCCACTCTCCTTAATGTTGCTTTAGCTAGTCTAATGGCTAGGGCGCCGGTTTAAAACCCACCCATTGCACTACCGACGTGAATCCACTCGTAACACAAGCATTTAGCTTAGCACGAGGGGTTAACAAGAATACTGGTAATGTGCGAACCACATTAAAAGTAAGCTTTTTTTAAAAAAAAACAAAACACATCATGCGTAGGTACTGCTGAAATGTGGAATGCAGTTCCCAAGTGGGTCTTTGCTGGTGTCTTTAAATCACGAGTTGCTTTCTTTTAAGCTTGCGTGGTCCATCGTAGATCACAGTGTCAGTTAATATCAGGCGAACTAGTGGTCAAGCATAAGCATAACATAATAAAAAAAAGAATGAGGCAATTTTACTCTCAAAGTACCATAAAAACAATATGGAATGCAATAAAAACCAAAGGACACGGTGAGCTCATTCTGCTTAAATCGGATCGCTAACAATTAATAAAAATGTAAGGTAGTTGGTTAGTAATTTTAACATCAAGACGTCCAACACCTCAGTACCCGTGACCATGGATGCTGTAAAGGATCCGAAACGTCGGGAATTAAATAATATCAATACAATGCGATTGAATCTGTAAAAAGTAGTTTTTTTTATGGGATAGAGGAGCAAACGAGCAGACGGATCACCTGATGGTAAGCGATAACCGCCGCCCATGGACACCCGCTACACCAGAGGAGTCACAAGTGCGTTGCCCGCCTTTTAAAAGGGTTATGGCTTCCGGTAACCTCACTCACTCGGCGAAACACAACGCAAGCGTTGTTTCACGCTGGTTTTCTGTGAGGCCGTGGCCGTTTTCTTTTCTATTACTCCGGTCGAGCCGGCCCATTCGTGCCGAAGCATGGCTCTCCCACGTTAGTTTAGTTTCATTTCATCTGAAAACGATTTGTAGGCCATAGGTACATTGTTTTTGTGCGTCAATAGAACCAACTGTCCGTAGCAGCAGAAGCCAATCTCTCAACAACTTCACATATTGTAAGATTGCTTAAAAACATTGACTACAATTTACGAATAATAATTACAACTGCCTGCCTCATTAGTGGTTCTGAACCCGACTGCTATGCTAGAGGTCCTGGGTTCGATTCCCAGGTCGAGCAGTGTTATTGAGTTTTTTCTATGAAATTCCTAATAGCAGCTTGGAGTTTAGGAATTTTGCCCAGTTTATGTCAATAAGCTCACTACAGTGCCTAACTCTTCTGGGAATATAGGCGTGATGGTATATTATCACTACGTAGTATAAAACAATGTCGCTTACCGCTGTCTGTCTGTCCCTATGTATGCTTAGATCTTTAAAACTACGCAACGGATTTTGATGCTTTTTTTTTTATAGATAGTGATTTAAGAGGAAGGTTTTAAACTAACATAACCCTACGACTCTTAGGAACGGGGCAGCGTGGGTGAAACCGGGGGCGGGTCGCTATTGTTAATAATAAAAAAGTTTCCTAAGCTAGTATTATATTCAGTTATATCCTGCCAGCAGACTGCCTCATTAGCATAGTTGTCCTGAGTGCGACTGCTACGCTAGAGGTTTTGGGTTCGATTCCCAGGTCGAGCAGTGTTATTGGGTTTTTCTATGAAATTCCCTGTAGCAGCTCGAAGTTTGGAATTTGTGCCCGGTAAATGGCAATAGGCTCGCCTCCTATTACATGGGACCTAAACATACCAGCGAACTGTGGGTACATTAGTACGCCTCTGCCTAACCCTTCGAGGAATACAGGCGTGATGGTATGTTATATCCTGCCAGCTTAAAAATGACAGGGGAAGGTAATCAAAGACCTGACTTCGCTCGTAAGCTGAGGCATTAGGGGAAAATATTGTTTCCGCAAAGTATTTATCGATTAAAGCTTCGAGGGTATGGTAGGAGCCATGATAATAAAACCATTGAATAACGTTTAGAAGAATCAGAGATTTATGTATCATTATTATGTGGAAAAGGAAAAGCTATATTTTATGTTAATGTAGGTAAAATTCGACTTGCGGGCAGGATTTCAACCTGCGTCTTTTCGGTGGATAGATGACGTCAGTGACAACTATTTAAAAGCAATAACTTTTCTTCTCAACCGACATGACTTTAAGACGAAAGAGTGTGAAATCAAATTTCGGCATGATGGGTTGGACTCGCGGTGGCTGAGCGGTCATAGCGTCTAGTGTATCTATCCAGAAGACGCAGGTTCGAAACTTTCCTTCATGAAAATAACTTTATAGTCTTAGCATAAAAAACGCGAGAAAAAAATACAAAAAGAAGGTATATTTAGTCATCACGCCTGCATTCCCCGAAGGGTTAGTGAGAGGCGTACTAATGCACACCCACAGTTTACCCGTATGTCTAGGTCCCACGTAATAGAGGGTGAACCTATTGCTATGCACAAGTTCCAAAATCCGAGCTAGAATTTCATAGAAAAACCCAACAACACTGCTCGACCTGGGAATCGAACCCAGTGACTCACTATGACCCACTTTACTGGTAAGATTCTTAAAAAAATAAATAAACTTATTTCGTGTAGTTTTTAATCACGTGACCTATGTACAGCGCTAATAGGTAAATCACTATATATTTTAATGTAAATTACACCAAAAAATCTCAAAAAAAACCCATAAAACACGTCCTTAATTTCCTGTAGAGCCAAAGATTAATGGTGTTTAAAACCCCATTAATTTGACTCCCCCATGAACGTGAGAGCCAGGTGGGGCTTAATATCGTGATATTCGACAACATAGCACACCATGGAATGTGGTGGATGACAGCGCCTATGGGAATTTGATGGGAAATTCTCCCGTTGCCGTGAATCAGTAATGAGTCGTATTGTTATCAAAAATAAAACGTAATAAGTTCTGATGCTGTAAAAGTAGACTCTATTGAAGGCCATCCATAAATTAGGTACGTCACACGTTAGGGGGGAGCGGGTCAATGAAATGTGACATTGTGTGACAAGGGGTGGGAGGGGTTATCAGCTTGGTAATGTCACATGTAAAAACCTATATAAAAAAATTGGTTGTTAGATGTATGTGACGTCACATTAGAGGGGATATCACAAAAGTGACGACGTCTTACTATGGACGGGAGGATCACAAATCATGAATACCGTGTGACGTAATTTATGAATGGCTCCTTGCTATAAATATAAAATACATAATGACATAGGTATTACTTTTATTTGAATAAATGAGTGTTTATGACAATTGTGACGTGTTGACATTGGACTATGGCAAATAAATCATCATCAACCCATTATATAATACTGTCCCAATAGTCCACCACGCTGGCCTAGTGCAGGTTGGCAGACTTCACACGCCGTCAAGAAAATCTATCAGGTATTTAGGTTTCTTCACGATGTTTTCCTTCACCATTTAAACGCGTCATAATTAATTATTAATACGCACATGACTACGAAATGTCAGAGATGCGTGCGTTGGATTCGAACTTGAGACCTTTGACATAGCAGTATCACTACACTTTATTTACATGGCATAAACAACATTACTTAGTTTTAGTGTATGGGAAGCCGAGACACGTGTCTAGTATTTTTATGTGAAGAATCTATGTACAAAATTTCAAAACTGTATCACCAAAAAGTTATAAGCTTGTTATTACCTGGTTGTCCGTACAAAAACATGCTCACCACATCTTATTATCCCTGCCCGGCTGTGAGCCTGCGCCTAGTGCCGCTGTGACCTGCCGTGACTTGAGTTGTGCGCTTATGATTGCAGAAAGATACTAGGTTTGATCGGTGTCCCACTGGATCATTTTTTAAATATGTTTGGGACAAAATTGACTGCCTCGTTAGTCTAGTGGTCCCAAGTGCGACTGCTACGCTAGAGGTCCTGGGTTCGATTCCCAGGTCGAGCAAAGTGGTATTGGGTTTTTCTATGAAATTCTCAGTAGCAGCTCGGAGTTTGGAAATTGTGCCCGGTTAATGGCAATAGGCTCGCCCCCTATTACATGGGACCTAAACATACCGGCGAACTGAACGAACCTTTCGGGGAAGACAGGCGTGATGGTATGTTAATGTTTGGCACAAAATATAACATGGTTTACATGTTGTTTGGTTTGGAATCGTTTCAGTTACTTATTCTGATCAAATTACATTTAAATTTCGCATAGGTATAACTACCTACTAAAAATAATTTTGTATATTGTGTAGGTATTTCTCAAATTAAGAGAAAATTAAAAAAAATACCTACCTTAGTCTTCGCTTAGTGACAATATTTCCTAAAGTTTACAATGTTTGCTACGGTTGTAACTCGTAGCAAGCGAGTGTGGAACTGCTACGCCAGCTACAATTTCGTAGCAAATGTCGTAGCACATGCGCTACGCGTCCCCTTTTTGTCTTTCATGCTTTTTATTTTACCTAAACAGAACCTTTTTTCTGGTGACTTTTTATTACCTATATGGGGTGGAAATAATTTACTGTTTATTTTTGGACGGCAAAACTAAGAGTAATAAATAAAGTGTGCAAACATTTATTATAATAATAGCCCTATACACATTTATATAGCATAACATAACTGTCAAAATTAACAAAACCACTGTTTCGTTGGATATGATAGAGAAATAAAAAAAGAATTAAGCCACCGCGAATTCCATGCGCTAGGTCGAAATTTGCTTACACATTCTGAATTTGATAATAAGGAAGCAGTAATAGTCTTGGGGTATGACCACTAGTCTACCATGTTGTAGGTTTCAAGTTCGAACCCAAGGCACGCACCTCTGACTTTTCGTAATTGATAATTAATTATCACTCGCTTACAACGGTGACAAAAAACATCGTGAGGAAACCTGCATGCCTAAGAGATTTTCTTGACGGCGTGTGAAGTCTGCCAACCCGCATTAGTCAAGCGTATGGGACTATAGCCTAATGCCTCTCATTGCGAAGGGAGACCCGTGCCCAGTAGTGGGACATTATATGGGCTGATTATATTATGTCATTTCGAATGTACGTCTTTTAGGTTACATCCTATAGGTTTCAGTTCTAATAGTCCATGACAATATGCCGTGTATTAAAAAAATAAATAAATGATGCATACAAATTATTTCTTACTAGCTTCTGCCCGCAACTTCGTCCGCGTAGCGTGATGTTATATAGCCTATAGCATTCCTCAATAAATGGGCTATCTAACACTGAAATAATTTTTCAAATCGGACCAGTAGTTCCTGAGATTAGCATGTTCAAGCAAACAAACAAACAAACAAACTCTTCAGCTTTATATATTAGTATAGATTTAAACTAAAACTAGATTTTTAATGTGAACAGAGAAGCGCTTTAGCGGAGTGCCGTGTGCTTAAAATTATCCTACATCAAGATAATTACTAGGTTCCGTGTTCGCTGCGAGCTCATTTGAGGAAACATAATTATTTTGTTTCAAAGCATTCAGTTCAAGAGTAAGACTGTACGCTTGGTACATGCGAGTTTTTCTGATACCTGGGCTAATATCTCTAACAATGATTAATTCTACTTTAGAAACAAATTCAAAAAAGAGGTGAATTATTTATTAATAGTTTATGCATGTATGTAAATGTGCAAAGGCGCTCATAATGCCTAGCCATTTTCTACCAGACGACCTTATGCAATAATTTGTGAAAAAAAAGAACCTTTTGGCACGATTTGGACTTTATTTCCATGGTATCAACATACATACTATCACGCCTGTATTCCCCGAAGGGTTAGGCAGAGGAGTACTAATGTTCACCCACAGTTCGCCGGTATGTTTAGGTCCCATGCAATAGGGGGCGAGCCTATTGCCATTAACCGGGCACAAATTCCTAACTCCGAGCTGCTACTGGGAATTTTATAAAAAAACCCAATAACACTGCTCGAACCGGGAATCGAACCCAGGACCTCTAGCGTAGCATTCGCGCTCAGGACCACTTGGCTAATGAGGCAGTTATCAAATTAATAAGATTTGTGTGATTATTTATAAAGATACATAAACGAACTCGTTTTATTGTCCAGAAGGTTAATTAATGCACCCCACGACTGCCCACGACACGGGATATCCATCAATCCGTAATTATAAATTACTAGAAAGAGGGCTATATTTCTTATAGGAATAATTAATACGTTTTTGTCACTAAAAACGATTAACTGTTACCATGCTTCGGCACGAATGGGCCGGCTCGACTGGAATGAAACAACGACCTCACAGAAAACCGGCGGGAACCAGTGTGTTTCGCCGATTGAGTGACGAAACCGGAGGCCCAAACCCTTTTAAAGGCTGGCAATGCACCTGAGACTCCTCTAGTGTTGTGGGTGTCTATGGGCGGTGGTAATCGCTTCCCATCAGGTAATCCATCTGCTCGTTTGCACCTCTTTCCCATAATAAAAACAGTTTCTAGAACGAAATTCTTTCGGGATTTCCCTGAATATTTTATCCACTACTAAGACAATGATATTCATTACAAGACTATTCAGCACATTGCGATACTAAAACAAAACACTAAGAATACGTAACTAATTTAATTCAACACTCCGAGGAAAGATCCAAATTATTGCTTAGCATTATTGCCACCAATGCACCAAGACTCGTACTCTCGTGCTACTATAGTGCAGAGACAGCTCATTTTATACTGGATTTGAAAGTCCAATTCGTAAAGACCTCTTATAAAGTACAGCATTTAGTACTTCTAATAGCATTCGTTCCTTACACCGAAGGGTCATTTAATTCTGGGTACTGCATTTCAATGAGAATGTTTTTTTAGGAACTATTTGAAACTTGTTGGCACGCTCGCCAATTTCTGTTTTCGAATATAGCTTCCGGGTTCAATTCTGAGCCAAAAAGACGATCGCAAAATAGGTTAAAAGTTGAAATAGACAGTATTAAAAAGTGTTTTCAAAGTTCAAAGGAGTTCTATTGAACTTTTGGAATTGTCTATGATATTTGAACATAGCTGTATCTTTTTCTTTTTTTCTTCTATAGGATAGGGGAGCAAACGAGCAGACGGATCACCTGATGGTAAGCGATAACCGCCGCCCATGGACACCCGCAGCACCAGAGGAGTCACAAGTGCGTTGTCCGCCTTTTAAAAGGGTTTGGGCCTCCGGTAACCTCATTCACTCGGCGAAACACAACGCAAGCGTTGTTTCACGCCGGTTTTCTGTGAGGCCGTGGTATCACCATTCGTGCCGAAGCATGGCTCTCCCACGTCAAAATACGTATGGTTCTTGTTTTGAATTCTAACCAAGATGAGAAAGAGTTATAAGAAGTGGCAGACAAAAAAGATGGATGAATATGTGTAAGAAGAGAAATATGTGAATAAGAGATGACGTCTGATACGATGTGATCGAAGAAAATACAGAATTGATATTAGGATGTGGGCAGGGGTTTAATTCTCAAGTTCTTTTTTTGTAAACTAGTACCTCTTTTCTGTGAACTTTATGTCCTCAGGAGTGACACACAGTATTTTTGTAGATTTAAATACTTATCGCCAAAAATCTCTATCACTTTGGGATCGGTAGGTATAATAGGCATGATGACTGATTTTCGAAAACTGTTCTAAAATATTCTTATGTATATACTATTTCTGAAAAATAAATTATTTCTGCAATAAAAAAAGGATTTTGATACACAAATGTGATTTTAATTCAATGTTTTTAAATTAGCGCGAAAACGGTCGCTGGTGTCTACAATATATGTACAATATATGTATACAATAGGAGATTTAAACAACTTATCAGATAATATTTTTGATATTTTTTATTTAGACATGACTTCGCAAGTGTAAAAGTGGTGTGCTGTTTACTATCTCCAAATTTTTTTCTCGACGTTTTTTTCAATTCTTGGATTTTTCAAATATAATTATCTTAAAAGCGGCGGTAGCCCAATGGCTAGGGCGTCGGACTTGCGATCATGTGATTGCCGGTTCGAACCCCACCCATTGCACTACCGACTTGAACCTACTCGTAACACAAGCAATCTAGCTTAGCACGAGGGGTTAACAAGAATACTAGTAATGTGCGAACCGCATTGCTAGTAAGCTTTTTAAAAAATATATATATATATTGTAGTACAGATTGCCTTATTACGAGATCCCAAGATCTCTTGGTCACTTTGGTTCATCTATTGGGTTTTCTACATTAGTACACCTCTGCCTAACTCTTCGAGGAATACCAGCGTGATGGTATATTTTACTAGGTACAACGGATATCAAAATTGTGTTATTCACAAAATACACACTGTATAGATATTTGGCAAGGCACAATACAGTACAAATCAAAGTTGTTTCTTCACATTTCGTCTCGCAGAGATACTTTGGCTCGAAGCTAGAACAAGTTGCATAAAGTTTTAGACTATTACACGTTATGTGAACTGAATACCGTACATCAGTATTATTTATGTTATACAAGGGTATTTGAATTTGCTGGAGAATTATTTTTGGAAAAGAAATATTATCGGAACGATACGAATGTCGTTTTGTCTTTTGCCGTTTTTTATGTCTGTTATATAATATTGTTTTCTGTAAATACATCTTTTGAAATAGAAAATATCGGCCTCTGGAGGGTCGTAACATCGTCGAGAAATGGCTATTGGTAACTGATAATGGTACCTTATCGTTTCTTTCAAAGCCATCTAGCTATAAAAAAATCACTTTTTTGTAATACAATGACAAACAAGCTTAAGTGTCGCTTGATATAAAACCTAAATCACATTCAGGAGCCTCATGCCCTACCTGCATAGTGGAATTGAATAATTCCACACACAATTGAAGCTGCCTGACTGGGGAAGTACCTACACCTTGCAGAAAATCGTAGCCATATAACATAGCTCCAGTCTATATCGTGTTCCTAACGGTGAGCAAAGTTGCCAGAGCTCCGCGAGGAAGCATTGTGTTGGACCGATGGTGTTAAAGCATTACACTTACTATCTCCTATGCTGCCAGCCTAACTATTCCTCCTAAATCTTTACCCCACCCTCTCAAAATGGGGTGTGTAAAGATTTTTACAGGGGTTGGCAACGACCGAGTGATACCTCTAATGTTGCAAGCGTACATAAGCTGCGGCCCGCCTGATGGTAAGCGTTTAGCTTACCATCAGGCGGGCCGTATGCTTGTTTGCCACCTTAGTAGTATAAAAAAGCCTGTAGACGCCAGCAGCACCAGTGGTGTCTCTTGCGCGTCATCGTCTTGGTCAGTAATTTTACTGGCTACATTCACTTTAAACATATATTTTTTTTAGATAAAACGTTGCCCCACATTAGGATTTTCTCCTGTATCGTGGGTGCTTTTTACAAACACAAACAACCAGACCCGGAACAACTACCTATAGATCATACAAATATTTGCTCCGCGTTGGGATCGAACCCACAACACGTGTCGCAGAAGCCGATCACTCAGCCGCTACGCCAATCTTGTCATCGAATCATTCAATCTAGTCGACATTGAAGGTTGTAGAGGAACAATGAACAATAACTGAATCGCCCTAGAGAAGTTTTCGTTAATGTTAGCAGATTATTAATGTCCCGGGAAACTACCGAAACGACCTCAGCAGCAGAGTTATATCATCTAAGGCTAAGTATATTTTAAGCTAATAACAGAACTATAACAGAGCTCAGAAGGTGTTACACCACCAATATTATTACTCCGTAACCTAGCAACCATAATCTCTGTTTCAATAACATCCAAAAACTCAAAACTGAATTAAAAGGCACCAAAAATCGCTAACGAATTAATGTAAAGGCTTTTTAATAGAATTGGAGTGACATCACAGCGTTATCACTTACAAAGGAGCTCGGTTACAAAAACGGTTAGCCTTTTGTAGGATTAATTCTGAACAGAAGCGATAAACGACGTGGGATTATTTGACATTACTAGTTTTTTTTAAATACATATTTGATTGCAATTTATGAAAGACTATAGTTGAATTAGAACGGCCAGACAGATTTAGATATTATTTTCAATGTGTTCATAATTGTCAGAACAAGGTCAGTACGAAAAGGTTTTTAAAATCTACGGAAAAAAAAGGGAAATTTGTTCATAGTGGAAAAAGACCCATATCTGATTTGCGGGCTACATATATCAATGTGTAAAACTATATGAATAATAATAATGTCAGCAGTCCGGTATTCGAACCACGAAACCACAGAGATTGTCATCTCTGTGGTTTTGTGGTTCGAATACCGTACTGCTGACCATGAGGTCGTGGGTTCGATTCCCACAGGACACAAATATTTATGTGATGAATATAAGTGTTTGTGTTTGTCTGGGTGTTTCTTATGCATTATAAGTATGTATTTACAAAAAAAAGTATATAAGTATTATATCCATTGTCTAGTACCTACTACTACTCTCTACTCTACTCAAAGCTGCTATGGTTCTTTCCTCAAAAGGCCATTTCAGACATTGCCCTGCATTGTCCACCTCACATTATTTGCATTATTTTATGTCTGGACTTTAAAAGAGACCATGATTCTCTGAGTTTGTTTCGGCGTTTCTTCTCAGAGGTCGTCAGTTAGGAAATGCCGAAGCCATCTAGCTATAAAAAAAAACAAAACATTGACTTGTAAAAGTGTCTCTAATGATCTACTTACAGAAATAAATATCATTTCATAATTTCATCATTTCATTACCCATAGTACAAGCTCTGCTTAGTTTGGGACTAGATGGTGCTGTGAAAAATGTCGCAGAATATTTATTTATTTATTATTATTTTTTTTTTTTGTCCTGTTTCAATCATGCAGGCTACAATTCAACTCTTTGACCTCATTCGTTTATAATGTAGACTGGTATACATCATTTTTTCTGTCACAACAAGATACGAGATAGTACATCTGTTTGAAAAGGGCTTCATGAAACGTTTCGTATCATTTTTACGACAGATAAGTTCAAACAGAATACAATCGAAGCAGATGCTGAATGTAGCGTTGTTCATGACAGGACATATGAGTATTTACAAAGTGAATATTGTATGAACATTTTGTTGTACCTACTGTTGGAACTCAACGAAATTGGATGGTGATTTGGTAACTATAAAAAATTGCTTTTGTATTCATTATTTATAAACAATAAAATACCCATTAATGGTGTTGGAAATATCATTAAGGAAATTAAGAGTTAAATAGAAGATATAAAAACATGTGCTAATAACAAAAGAAAAATTGCTTTCAGGAGCATAATGTGAGAGTTTTTCTTGCACACTATCCCAGGTTTATCTTCAACTAGATAAAACCACATACTTTCAGATCCTAGCTATGTCTTTGTAAGCTTCTCAGCTAAAAAGAAGTAATTCTAAAAATTTAGGTGCATAAATAAATATCTACGAAATGAAGAATTACCGAGTAAAGAATGAATTCTTTACAAAGAATGGACTTTTTAATCAAATATTTTCGCTGAAACTTAGACGATCTGATTGCTGCATACTGATTTAGATAACTTTTTAAGTAAAAAATAACATAACATACCATCTCGCCTGTATTCCCCGAAGGGTTAGGCAGAGGCGTACTAATGTACACCCACAGTTCGCCGGTATGTTTAGGTCCCATGTAATAGGGGGCGAGCCTATTGCCATTAACCGGGCACAAATTCCTAACTCCGAGCTGCTACTGGGAATGTCATAGAAAAGCTCAATAATACTTTGCTCGACCTGGGAATCGAACCCAGGACCTCTAGCGTAGCAGTCGCGCTCAGGACCATTTGGCTAATGAGGCAGTTGTAGAAAAGTAAAAAAATATTTTATATAAAATTCCGACGCACTTAATAAATTTGAAGGAACCAATTTTGTAAATAATATGGTGAAAAACGATATTCGTAACACTAGAGGCAAGAGAACTTAGATGAAATAGCAGCATCTTGTTTGCTGTATGTGAACTTGTAAGAAAGCTGAACATTAAATACTCGTATATGTTACAAAAGTTCCAAGTATCAAATAAATAAAACTATCGGTACACGTGACAGCAACACCACACGTCTGCGCGTGTTGAATACTAAGCAAGTAATGGAACATGAGTTTGAAAAAAGAATTCGCCATTTATTTTTTTCTCACGACGCGAATGAGTTATTATGTCAGTGAGTGCCTACTTGAAAAAGTACTGTTAATAGTTCTCGAGATAAATTGAAATAAAAATGAAACAGACCGTCCTAATTGATTGCAATTGTATGAACAAGACTATTTTTTTAACTTACATAAGTGGAAAGATTATTTAATTTATTTGAAAGTACGTTTCATGTTGCGGTTAAAGTGCGCACCGAGGTCCTTACTTAGATTCCCATATGAGGCAAATATTGATTTCCTGGTTCCACAAATATTTGTTTTTGATATGTGTAGATACTTTGCATCAGTTAATTTTATGTATAGACAAAGGGATTAGGATTCATAAATAGAACGGAATACATCTTATTAAAAGAAAACTATCAAAAAAGTCTTTGAACATTAGTATGTAGTAAAAAATGTTCGGTCCTGGGAACCGAACAAAGGACGTCACGTTCAACTGCCGTATTAGCAACTCCTTTTTTCCTCAATTTCGTATCAATATCCTAAAGTATTTGTACAGTCACCACCAACCGCTGCAGAACAGATGGTCCTATCAATATATGTCAAAAATCATAACAACAATATCCATTACACAATTTTCCTTTTTGTATCGAAAGCTTTGTGTCTTTATATATCTTTTGCTAAAAATAATTACTATGCTCTATTGAATGCCCCAAATATCGAATATCAGACATCAAAGATGGGAGGTTTGAATGTGTTTTATTCATATATGTTATTAGTGTGTTAGTTGTAGTTGATGTTATTTTGATATCCAGCTTCCTAAATAGACGTAAAAGACTTAGGCCCACTTGCACAAAATTCTTAAATGTGTTTAAGTCATATTTAAACACAATTTTTCATATAAATTTCGTGTTTAAATATAATTTAAACACATTTAAGAAGTTGGTGCAAGTGGGCCTTAGATCCCTTAAGCTTTTTGAATTTCGAATGTATCTTTACCACGCAATGGTTTATATAACGTAAAAAATTATCGATCACTGCGCCAATAAAACTGTCAAGTAACCCGAAAGTTAAATCGATTGGAATATCCTGAAATTCTTTCGCTGCTCTTCGCATCTTATCTCCAATCTTTCAATACTTGGAGTTCTGCTCACCCAGTAAAACAATAGGGCCGTAAAGATAAGCCAGATAAGTCTATTTGCACGCACATCACGTAAAAGCCGTTGAACTGAAATATTATGGGGATTTATTTTATTATCTCACTGGTCCACTAGTAGTAGTGAGGTTGCTGAGCATTGAGGACTTCCTTTCGATTCTCAGGGTGAGCGAAATTATATTACGGATTTTCGGTTGAGAATTTCTCATTAATAGTTCCAAGTTCGAATTTGTGGCAATATGCTCTTTGTAATTTTTTTTTTTTAAATACTTACATACTTACCATCACGCCTATACAGGCGTATCCCTGAAGGGTAAGACAGAGGCGTACTAATGTACAACCATAGTTCGACGGTATGTTTAGGTCCCATGTAATAGGGGGCGAGTCTATTGCCATTAACCGGGCACAAATTCCTAACTCCGAGCTGCTACTGGGAATTTTATAGAAAAACCCAATAACACTTTGCTCGAACTGGGAATCGAACTCAGGACCTCTAGCGTAGCAATCGCGCTCAGGACCACTTGGCTAATGAGTCAGTTTTGTTTAAAATGCTATGTAATAAGATGGTAAGCTAGCTGATGGCTAGTCATTGGACAACGCAAACGGAGATGGGTGGGCCATATAAGCCAAATCACCATTGGGCCAGGAAAGTGATGTCCTAGAAGACCTAGGTACAGGTGAAGAAGTGTCGGTCATCAGCTGAATAGATGGGCTGACCTCATCATAAAATTGTGAAGAAAAACTGTATGAGAAACAGCGAAAATAATGGCATGCAAAAAAGGAGGAATTGAAATGAATGGACATTGTGTTTGTGAAAGCACCTACGATACAGGAGATGTCCTAGTGACGAGCAATGATAAAAAAAAATATATATAAATAAAGGTAGCTCTGACTCTGTCTGCTCTGTAAACAAAAATTATAGAAGAAGAAGAAGAAGATGCGAGTCCACATAATGAGGATATTCCTCAGAAAAATCTTATAGTACTTACTTTCACTTGGAGATGGAAATCAAAACCAAAAGCTGTTATGAAAAGACCTCCGTTAAGTTAATAATAAATGGCTGACCTCACCTACATATTTCGCCAACCTCCAAAAACCCGACCACCGTAGGTATTGCCCTCATAAATACCACCACTTGCCAATCGTCATCAAATTTAATTCTGCCGACCGCCTATTGCAGTAAGCGTGAATTTATAGCGTGTACCCGGCACTTAAACGTCGATGTTTATATACCATCACTAAACGACGATTCTCGATATAGTTTATCGACTCTTCCAGCAATTTGTTTTTATTTTTTTATTTACGATTCGACTTTCTGATTACGTTTTTTACGATTGATCGTAGGGTAAGGGAAGGTAACCTAATTATGTTATTGGGAAAATTATGAGAAATTTTATATGTGATAAGCTTTGAAAACACGTGGGTCCTTTATACATAAATTGGGTAAAAAGGTATCATCGATATAAATTGCATCGATAAACGGCTCATAAAATGGCTTGTTGTAAAATTTATTGGAAAAATATTATAAATGGGAATTTAGAAGGATCAAATCTTTTATAAGTCAATCCTAGTAGGTATTGTATGGTTTTGTTTTCACTGAATTACGTATAAATGCCTTCTTACAAAAGTTTATAATTTATTTTTATAGAAGGTTATGATCTATTTTATTATTATATTATTCTCTTTGAATGCAATTAGCTTTAGAATTAGTTTAGTTAGCACTAAGCTACGTTTTCTTCTAGGTTTGGGGATATAGGTATATTAGAAAAAAGTTTTTGAATAAAACATAACATACCATCACAACTTTATTCCCCGAAGGGTTAGGCAGAGGCGTACTAACGTACACCCATAGTTTGCCGGTATGTTTAGGTCACTTGTGAGATGTGTTAGGTCAATGATTCCAAACTCAGAGCTGCTTCTGAGAATTTCATAGAAAAACCCAATAACACTTTGCTTAACCTGGGAATCGAACCCAGGACCTCTAACGTAGCAGATCTAACGCAGCGAAAAAAATATATTAACGTAAAAAAATATTTTTTTTTTCTTAAAAAAAACTTCTAAAAAAATCTTAGTAAAATTCGACTCGCAGGCAGGATTCGAACCTGCGTCTTCTGTTTAGGTATGCCAGACACTATGACCTCTAAGCCACCGCAAGTCCTACCTGCCATGTCGAATTCACTTTAGCTTTTCTACTTCACTACTGTCGATGTAATATTCTAAATCTAAACAAATATTCAACAAAAAAAAAACATCAAAAATATACCCTGACGTTGAAGCACACTTAAAATGTAAGCTCACATAAAGCAGCGCACTCACTGTCCGACATAATCCGACATCACGGTCGCCGGTAAGCGGTCGCGCTGTCACAAGCGTAGTGACGAAACCGGACTGTGAGCCAGACTCGACGCTCCAACCGAGAGAGAAAATAACGTGTTGAAAGGGAAATCGTAAAGCTTGAAGCCCTGGATTCTTATAGTGTTATCTTATTTTGTCGTTTTTGGAGTTGGTTTGAGGGATTTATGGAGCAAAATGTGGAAGATAAATGTTTTTTGATTTGCTGGTGGAATCTAGACCGCCATTTGCAATAAGTTACAGTCATACATCGATTTATAAGTATCGTCAGACTGTGCTTGTCTAAGGTTCATGATCAGAGATGATTTTTAGCCTAAACTTATACTTCTACAAGTCAATTCTTTATGAAAGCATATACTTATTTACCGTTACAATGATCTCTGAATATAATAAGCCCAAGGTAGTACTTGTTAAATCTCCTAAGGAGAGTGATCATACGACCATATTCTCTTACTTTTTCAGGCGAAGGAGAACATTGCCCGGAATGTTGTAAATTGCACCCTAAAACTGCATGCATACATACGAATTTCAAGTTCTCCCAACTCACATGCAGTTAGAATTCAGATCTAAATCTACGTACTATTTTTAGAATGGACATTTTCCGGTGAAAAGTAAGTATATTTGTAGATCGAAACACTTTTTACCGGCGAATACTCGATTTTCTGTGCCTATTGTCCGATAAAATAAAAGGTACATTGTTTAGATATGTAGGTACAGTTACACGAAAAACTGTTTGTATTTTTAAATGCTAAAATTCGGTGGTAACATCAAGGTACGTTGGTACACGTCAATCGCTGAGAGATATCCTACCCGCAGACAAAATTCCCGAACGCGAAAACACGACTTTATGCGACAGATTTCACGCGGCCGGTACGTAGCTGATGCGACTTTTTTTAATCGCTTTTTTATCTTTATTTTTGTCGGGAAGTCGGTGAGCTGTGGTTAGATTTATTTACGGTTGAACAAGGGGCGTGTCGTGTTTGTATCCAAAATTTATAGGCTCCTTTTTCCATGTCGATCGGAGTTATGTGAGAATGCTGGCTTTATTTTCCTTAGAGGGTAGGTAACATTGCAAACAGTCTGATTTATAGTCCATTTGAATGCGTGTTTAATACTGTGTTGTGAGTGTATTGAGGTAAATGAAAACTGTCCCCAAGACAAGGTGTTTTGGTATAATGAGGTGACCTGTTTGACGAGAATATTCAGAATCTTTATTTTTTCAGAAAATTCGACTAACTCTAGAATTTTCTCCTGTATTGTGGGATTCTGGGGTAGCTTACAAACACAAATTTTCACAAACAACCAGACATACCACAATTACCTGGAGGCTAAACAAATATTTATTCCGTGCGAGAATTGAACATACGTACCGTTTTAAAAAACGATATTTTTTATTAAATTACCTAGCAATTTAGATTGCCAAAACTAACTTATTAGATTTTTAACAAAAAACACCGTAATCAAATCTTATCTTCACACAAATTCAGCAGCCCATTCACGAACGTATATATCACTAAAAAATAACCCTCCGTTCCTCGTTCATTCCTCTTTTCCGAAAAAATAACCCTCCGTACGCGACATATGGGTCGAAAATATCGTCATAACACAGTAATTGTACCCAAGATACGCGTTATCGAATTTCGAAGGACGTACGATACGCATCGTCGTTTTTTATTGGGTTACGAAGATACACCTTACGATTTGTCGTGAGTCCCCGATACGATCTGTATCACAAATTTGATTTACCTTGAAAATAATGAAGTTAACTCACCTAAATGCGTCACGGATTTTTTCTGAAAGTTATGTTGCTTGCAATGCTTACCTGAAAAGAGAAAAATATAGCTTTTTATTTTCACTTGTAGAATTTGTAGATAGTGTTTTCGTTTGTTTAGTAGTGAAGCACATATTGGAATCAATGAATTGGAATGAGTTCAAAGAAATGTGTGAACAAGGTGAAATTGGGTTCGTTTTAGTATTTGTGTTATTCAAAGCTTTGATAAAAACTTGTTTTAAAGTATTTTTTTGCTATTCTAAAATAAACTGAGCCTAATTCTGCTACAGTGTCTATTCCCAATAAAGTAAGGACCACTTTTCTAGCCTCTTCTTAAACTATACTATGTTGTATTGAAATAAAACAATTTTACGGATTATATCGCGTTATATTAGTATCAAATACAAAACAACTTTACGGATTATATCGCGTTAGATTAGTATCAGTCTGCCCGTGACCATGGACGCTGTAAAGGGTCCGAAACGTCGGGATTTGTATTGTATTTGATACTAATATAACGCGATATAATCCGTAAAGTTGTTTTATTTCAATATGTCTGATATTCGCGTAAGCTTCAGAAATCAATATAGGTATACTATACTATGTTGTGATCTGTAGCCCACGCACGAACAACTATCGAATTCGTATCGTAAACGAATGAGTTTTTTTCTTCTACAAATCTCATACATAATACATATTTTCACTTGTGTCTCCCATTGGGGTAGGCAGAGACTATACTTGCTAGGATCCTGGTACACCACTTTCGCTTCATCTACATTCATTAACCTACTTCTCATACAAATTATTCACGATTTCAATACGAATACGTTTTCGAAAGTGTTTGTGCTTGGGCTACAGTTTGGTCGATTTACGCGGTTGCTTTAAAACAACCGCAACCCAATTACTAGACAATTCTAATGTCAGAATGACTGGCTCTTACGATTAAACAAACACAGCTTAACTTTGCAGATTGATTAATCGGCGTAGTTAAATTATACACTGAATAAATAATACTAATTTTGGTACAAAAGCTCTTACAACAATGAATAACTTGATAATTCTACAATATTTATTTTTAAATTGTGAACAGTTATTTTTAAATAGCGTTGCCCACACTACGATTTTCTCCTGTATCGCGGGTGCGCTTACAAACACAAATTCTCACATACACAAACGCCCAGACCCGGAACAGCTACCTGTAGATCATACAAATATTTACTTCGTTTGGGGATCGAACCTATAACACGTATCTTTGAAGCCGATCGCTCAGCCGATACGCCAAACATGGTTATCCTAGACATTATTACGTAAGTACTACAAGATTTCCCAATGAAATCATTAAAGAACATAAGATCATGAACACACTTAAGAACAATTTAAGCTCCATTCACTTCAATCGATGCAATAAAATGTACATCCACCGAGATTGCTACGGTATATTAAGTGTCCCGCTACTCTCTCATTTGATTGCTAAGACAATTAATTGGTTTTAGTGCAATGAAAGCAATTTAATTGAAAGTGAGCAGTGGAGGGTTAAATACACATATAAAATCACATGTAGGGTCGGGTTAGTTAGGGTTGAATTTGAAGGAGGTCCTTCGGATATAGGTTTCATAATTGATTTCATGGTATATAGTGAAAAATAATATACACAAATTAGCAGTGAGTAATTTCTAATATATTCTATATTATTAATTATTTCTATATAATTTCTAAATTATTTGGATAAGCATTTCTCTGTCCTAGTGCAGGATGGCCGGCTTCACACGCTGTCAAGAAGAATTTCAAATATTTTCTGAGACACCTCTTTGTAAAAGTGTTAATACACACATGTGACCTAGAAATGAAACCTAGGACTTCTAGGGTCGCAGTTGCACCTAGGAACACCACTCTAATGGAGCAGTTATCATTTAACATGTTGCTCAATATATCTATTTATTTCACTTTTTGTTTTTTTATTTTTATATATATTCATTATTTTGCTTATATAACCTTACGTTAGGCATTATAGGCTGGTATGGCAAGTTTTACCGCTTTATTAGTTCTGAGATGAGATTTCACCATGTTAAAGGTACCCTAAACATTATTTTGTGTGCCGTGGATCTTAATAATTGGTTTCATTGCATTCACGCGAACTGAATTGAAAGTGAACAGCGGAGGGTTGGTTAGTAATAATAATAATTTTGTTTCTTGAAATTACTGTAACGTAATTTTTTAGGTAAAGCTTTTGTGGAATAAATTTGGGTAAACAGGTAATAAAATAAACGCTACGTTGCGCGCCAAATATTTTTTTAATACTTTCCCTTTTTCTTTTATTTCGTTTAAAACCCTAATTTAATAAATTAAGTTGAACATTTTTAACAAATACAATAATAAAAACAAAGTAGGTACGTATTGCAAAATTAAAAATTTACCAACCTTATTATTCTAAGGCCCACTTGCACCAACTTCTTAAATGTGTTTAAATTATATTTAAACACGAAATTTCTATGAAAAATTGTGTTTAAATATGGCTTAAACACATTTAAGAATTTGGTGCAAGTGGGCCTAAATGTTTCAAATATTACAGAATTTAATAAAAATAATCTTAATAATTTTTAAGAGGTTGTAAAAAAATAGAATTTTATATTAAAGATATAGTCCATGTCACTCTTAATAAAAACATATTTTTACAAACGTAAACGAAGAAGGCTTTATATCGTTTTTGATAGTAAAAATTTGACAGCTCTGAAATATTAAGGGTTAAAGATATACATATACTCGTAGTATAAGGGTTAAAGGGATAAAATGTCGTCGCGAAAATGAAGGTGATAACAGAAAAGATATAAAAAATATTTAATTTTATGCATTGGGCAAATGATTAAATATTTTTGTACTAGTTTTTGGCATCACCTTTGCTAAATATTGAATTAGACATGAAAAATAAATTTACTGATATATAGGAAATTAAGATGTTGCAGAATGTGTATAAAATAGACCATAGGGTGGGGACAACGATGGACTTTTATCGGCAACAGTCGTTGGAATTTTAGTGGATTTTTGCGGATAAAAGAGCCTCGTCTGCGGATGCCTTAATAATGATACCATCCCTGTTGTTTTAGTATTATAGTGAAATAAAACAATTAAAAACAATAGTAACACGTATTTTTTCGGGTAGACTTTTAAGGAAATATCCATCATTCCTTTGTTTTTTGCTAAGCTTATAGGCATGTTCATTTTGTTACCCGTTGATTACCATAAACTGCGCTTACCCCCTTGGGTTCATAGCACACAAAGTATAATGAAACAAAGACTTTATGACATGATTAAACGCAAAATATGCGTTACAAGTACATACCTAACGTAGTAAACATTACCTTTTATGTTTTTTTACATTCCACTGAGTTAATTTGCCGTACAAACTTTGATGAACCATAAAAGCCATGTGAATATCTACTGTATATTTATATGACTACGTGTATATAAATACCATACACCTATACTAATATAATAAATGCGATTTTTTATGCCTATGCTACTTTATCTTAACTAATACTATGCGTACTAATTTAAATAAAACTAGATTAATTAACTATACATAGAATCGACATAATAAATTAGGTAAGAATTGTTATTGTATTGTATTGTAATATGCATTGAAAATTATAGGCTTAAACTAAGGCAGTTTTGTTTTGTATATATCATGTATTTGTATACAAGAAAGGGGTCATTCATGAACACAAAACGCGTGTGTCTATTTCGACCTACGTTCAGCTCTCGACTCTCGCGGATAAAAGTGGCTCGTCTATTAAGGCCCTTATTCGCCATATTTCTGACGATTTATCCTAAAAGTGGGGAAATGACCACTGTTTTCCTCGTTTGAATTTAATATTTTTATATCGTTCAGAGTTAATTTGCAACGTAAAGTCTGATGAGCCATAAAGTCGTTTTATGTAATTTTTGATGACGTATGTGGAGATAAATGATGTACCTACCTACTCTATGGTATCTTTCCAAACAGAGCATTTTATATGAGCTTTTTATTTGGCAGGGTAATATTATGAATGTTTGTATTGAACGTGTTTTACGCCCCTTTGGTTGTAAAAGCTAGTTTCAGATTTCTATCCGAATAAGGATGGCAGTAATATAAGTTTACTGAAAAAAGTTACTATATTATTTGTAACACATGACCTTAAATTAGATACTTTAACGGTATTAACTTCAAAAACTGCCTCAGTAGCCAAGTGGTGCTGAGCGCGACTGCTACGCTAGCGGTCCTGGGTTCGATCCCAGGTCGAGCAAAGTGATATTGGGTTTTTCTATGAAATTCCCAGTAGCAGCTCGGAGTTTGGAATTTGTGCCTGGTTAATGGCAATAGGCTCGCCTCCTATTACATGGGGCCTACACATACCGGCGAACTATGGGTGTACCTTAGTACACCTCTGCCTATCCCTTCGGGGAATACAGGCGTGATGGTATGTTATTGACTTCAAATGAATAAAAGCGAGCAATTTATTGAGCCAATATCTTTCTAACCCAATTAAAACAGCTAACTAACAGTCTTATTGCTAGCTTTTATCCATTAGACCGCCAATTGCGCTATTATTAATTATTTACTTTTTTGTGCACCAAATTAAACATGGAATAAGACATACTGAGACAAAAAACATACTATGGGCGGTCTTATAGCTTATAAGATAGTTTATTTCTTATCTGTTATATTTTTGGTGTACAATAGAAAATACCACACAATGTACTTGTGTTCAAAAAACATAGAATGGTCTGTGGTGGCCGCATGCCACCGGGTGGCCTGTATGCTTGTTATAACAAAAAATCTCGAATGTGACAACACTAGTGAAAGACTTCCCCAAGCTTTTAGCTTAGAGCTATTGTTCTTTCAACCAAGCCATCTCGACCGAGTTCATAAAATCAGAAAGAAAAGAAGTAAAATTTAATTTCCCCACCGATCCGTTTCTTAAGTTAACATAGTACTAGCTAGTTATAAAATTAAAAAAAGTGCTTATTTCCGGCCAGACTTGAATTACAACTTGTGGGATGAAAGAAAAATATGAGAAGCTTTGGGGGCTTTCGTTTTATATTGAGTGTGGTTGAGACCCGCAACACCGGAGGAATTACAAGTGCGTTGGCGGCCGGTTTGGGCCTCCGGTATCTTCACTCAGTCAGCGAAATACAACAAAAGCATTGTTTCACGCCGCTTTTCTGTGAGGCCGTATCACTCCGGTTGAGCTGGCCCATTCGTGCCGAAGCATGGACCTCCCACGGTATACAAATATTTACTACTACTACTGCTTTCACTTCGCTCACCTTAATTATTTATTAGGATTAGAAATGGATCTCAAAAATAATTTAATCAAAAACCAACAGTGATGATCTCTTCTTTGTATGGGTCTCTATACATGAAAGAGGTCAGGCTGTATCATAGGATTTGTTTAATTAATTGAGATACGAAGTTAACCAGTTTTTAAGTTGGAGTATATACTTTCTAACAGAAATACACAAAAAACAAAATCTATTCAGTAGTTTTTGCGCCAACACGCAACAAACAGACGACTTTTCAAAATCCCATTTTGGGATCGGGTAGGTTTATGTACCCAATGTACAGACGCATATTTTTTTACGATTTTATAATAGTAGAGATAACTGCCTCATTAGCCAAGTGGTCCTGAGCGCGACTGCTACGCTAGAGGTCCTGGGTTCGATTCCAGGTCAAGCAAAGTGTTATTGGGTTTTTCTATGAAATTCCCAGTAGCAGCTCGGAGTTAGGAATTTGTGCCCCGTTAATTGCACGTCCCCTATTACGTGGGACCTAAACATACCGGCGAACTGTGGGTGTACCTTAGTAAACCTCTGCCTAACCCTTCGGGGAATACAGGCGTGATGATGGTATGTTAATAGTAGAGATAAGGCAGTTGGAATGCTATTAAAAATTACAACCACATTTAATTAAATAATAAGCATATTTTGTTCCACATGCATAATTATTGAATAACAAAGTGGAAAACAACTCCTTGCTTACAAGTTAAGCGAACTCCCGACATGTATAAATTATGAATGGCAAAATAATTAAAAGTTACCAACTTAGTTTTAAAACATTTTGTTTACAGTTTCACGTGTAATGTTGGCGGGAGATTAGAATTGTTTGTGTTGTTAGAAAAGAATTACATGTGTTCCTTAGAACGTGTTTTGTGTTTGTTTCAAAACAACTTGTTCACTGTTGTTTCTGGCAACGGGTTTTGAGACACAAACAAGCATTTATGACAAAAATTTTAGAAGCGTCGGTAGCCTAATGGCTAGGGCGTTGGACTTGCGATCATGTGGTTGCCGGTTCGATACCCACCCATTGCACTACCGATGTGAACCCACTTGTAACACAAGCATTTTAGCTTAGCACGAGGGGTTAACAAGAATACTAGTAATGTGCGACCCACATTACTAGTAAGCTTTAAAAAAAAAAGAAATAATAAACTTGTCTATAATTATACATAATGTAAATTGGATCTTGAAAGTCTTTTTTCTCTAATGTATGTGCCAATACGCCTAGTATTGGCACATACATATACAAAAGCTTTTTTCTTATTTTTTTTACGTTTTCAGGCCATACTTGCCCTAAACTCATCGAGATCGTTAGTGCCACCTTCGTAGCGGCCGACGTAGATAGCATTGAACATGTCAGGCGTGCTTTTGGCGACAACTTGTGTTAAAGTCAACGTGACTTTTTCCACCAACATAGTTGAGAACTACAACATGGTTGAGTTTTTACTGAACAACAGAAATCCAAACCCAAGATTTGCCTACAACCAAATAGGGGGCAGCATATAGGAGAGGATTTAAACTGAATGTTTGAAACACCACCCTGCGTTTCAAAACTCAACTACGTTATGTTACTTTACTGATAAAAAAGACACTGATAAGACTATAATTGGTTGCAAACAGCGAATTTTTATGGGCCATGAATAATATTAATTTACCATCCTATTATATAAAGCTGAAAAATGATAAATAAATTTAAAAAAAAATTAAAGGAACAATATAACTAAGATGGGCACCGTTGCCTCTGCGTAAAACGTTGCAGAAAGTATTGCCGCCCATAAAAAATACTTCGTAAAGAAATTTAATAACAGATTCCAGAAAACTTGTAGCGCTGTTGTTCGGTATACTTTGACAACTTTATGTTATTGCATACATTTGTCTGAAGTATTGTGCCGAGTTAAAAAATGCCTGATAATCCGATTCAGTAGCAACTTTGAGAAACAATTTGGTGTTTACTGTTAACCAACCCATCTGTATCGTATAATACAAAATGTAATTATTAATTTGCGAATTTATTTAAACAAAGGATAGATATTCAAAGAAACAAAGATACAAAGAACGTTGAGAGGTTTTATAAAAAGTTTGGATATGAGATTCTTGAAATGTTTCTACCGAACTCCCCTCATATTAAAAAAAAACTGAATATTTTGCAGTTATATTGGTATATAATGTCGACCTACATAATATTAATTATGTATCTACATAAAAGTTGGCGATAATCGTCATTGGCTTAGTGGCAAGCGGCTACTAAACGAATGGTGCTCAGTTTGATTCCCTAGTCAAACAAACTGCTATTCGAGTTCCTGTATAATAAATAATGTACTCTAAAATCAGTCTGTTTTTCAAGCCTGGTTTTATTAAGTTTCTTGTTATTGCAAACAACTACGTTTCCTTAATATAAAGAAAAATAGTGTTGGAAAAACAAGGGGGAAAATTAAGCCAAATAAGTGTCGTCAGATGAATGTCGTGAATTATATTGTAGTGATTTTACCCACCCTTGAAATCGCCGACCCACGTACCGTCGCGTACGCCTCTATTTTGATATTGCGGCACATACCTAATCGACACATTATCTGTCTCACTGTTCGGTACGGTTTTTTTTTATGGGATAGTGGGGCAAATGAGCAAACGGATCACCTGATGGTAAGCGATAACCGCCGCCCATGGACACCCGTAACACCAGAGGAGTCGCAAGTGCGTTGTCCGCCTTTAAAATGTTTGGGCGTCCGGTAACCTCAACTCACTCGGCGAAACACAACGCAAGCGTTGTTTCACGCCGGTTTTCTGGTATCACTCCGGTCGAGCCGGCCCATTCGTGCCGAAGCATGGCTCTCCCACGTAAAGTCCAATCCAAAGACCAATAAGTCTCCTTTCACAGTGAGAGGGATTAGGCTATAGTCTACCACGGTGGCCTATTGCGGATTGGCAGACTTCACACGCCGTCGAAAATATCTCCCAGCCATGCAGGTTTCCTCACGATGTTTGTCTTCACCGTTTACGCACATGATAATTAACTATTAATCAGTCAGAGGTGCGTGCCTGGATTAGAACTCAAGACCTATGACTGGGCAGTCCCATGGTCATATCACTAAGCTAGCACAGCGCTATAACTAGGCTATCACTGGGCTATCATGTCTCTTCTTCTTTTCGTGCCGAATTGAGCGGTAAATAAGGTTTTTGCTAGATAGCTACTCTAATGAAGCGATAAAATATCGTACGCCGTAACGAAGTACGTTGTTGACACGATTCGAAGGCTCTTGACGCATAATAATACCGGGCTCGAGGTAAAAAATGTGAGGCCATGAAATATTGGATGGAGAACAATGTAAATACAATAGATAGTCAAGTTTCACTCTGTGGTACTGAAAATGGAAGTAACATTTTATATTTGACTGATACAACTCATAATATCGAAACATTTAGGTATCGTTACCGATATTGAAGTTTCAGGCGCATGTGATATCTGTGGCCTTCGATTCAATTCTGAGTTTGAGCAAAATGTTATTTAGAGTTTTTGTTCCATTTACCTATTACTAGCTTCTGCCCGTAACATCGTCGCGCCAACTACAGAGTTGAGTCTTCGATCTGCACTATTTAAGATCTTAATCTATCTCTGCGTCTGCAAATTTTATCCAGATTTGTTGATCTGTTCGGGCGTGATTGAGTAACAAATATCTATCCATTGAAACTTTTGAATTTAAATAGTAGTAAGATATTTTATCATTCAAAATGTTTCACGATTAAGCCTTAATTTACAACTAACGGCCCGCCCCGGCTTCGCACAGGTGGAGATATCCATAACTTTTTTCAAAATATTCTATAGCCTATTCTGGAATAATGTAGCATTCAAATGGTGAAAGAATTCTTGAAATCGGCCCAGTAGTTTTTAAGTTTATTCGTTACATACATACACACATACATACAAATCTTTCCTCCTTATAATATTAGTATAGAAGTATAGATAGTAAAGATATAACATGCTGTCACTTTTATCTTTTGCAAAATATTCGCCCGGATTTAGGTATGCCTGATTACCGACAGTTGATGCGCAAGCTATTACATAAAACCGAAAATTTACAGACAACCTAAGAATATAGGTATACCTATACACCCCCAACCCTGTGATACCGTGCCTGATGGGCGTGATGTTATATACTGACTATCAATGTTATCATGCCACCGAATATCAGATTTAAAGCATGATTTCTAAGTTCCATTATGCCGAGGAAGTTACTAATAAATCACTATTATTCTAGTAGGTAAAACCATTTCAAATTACCATACACAACTCCAATTCCTCGTTCGCAAATAGTTGAAATTCTAATCGAAGACATTTGGAAACTGAAATAATAACATCTTTATGTAAACTAAGCTGGCTGTTACTGAAAATAAGGCTGGGTATACATGTTAGATTTTTCCATACCACGGCTTCCAATCCCGCAGACTGTACTCAATCTCGGTATTTGCGGAACTAACATACCATCACGCCTGTATTCCCCGAAGGGTTAGGCAGAGGCGTACTAATGTACACCCACAGTTCGCCGGTATGTTTAGGTCCCATGTAATAGGGGGCGAGCTTATTGCCATTAACCGGGCACAAATTCCTAACTCCGAGCTGCTACTGGGAATTTCATAGAAAAACCCAATAACACTTTGCTCGACCTGGGAATCGAACCCAGGACCTCTAGCGTAGCAGTCGCGGTCAGGACCACTTGGCTATTGAGGCAGTTTTTGTGGGACTAGGTATTTCTAAACTCGCGGATCCCGGTATTTGCGGTATCCCATACTCAGATCTATGAATTCCGGGATTGGAAGCCTTATTCCACTGATATACCTAAAATTTATCAAATACTAGCTTTTTCCGCGGGCACGGGTTTTTCAGGCACGAATTTTTCGGAACGAAAATGTGGATGATTGTCTTTGAAATCTGTGTGTGTGTGTATATATCTGTTGTAGTGGGTATTTGGTTTTTGTGTAGTCCTGTGTCAATAGCCATGCTTCAATCTTAGTTTTTACTTAAATTTTAATGAATACGATCCGATAGTCTGATCAGACAATCGAAAAGCAAATTCTGACGTGTATTCCCGGCCTAACGCGATCGAGTACGCTGAATTAATTTTATTGTTGAACTCGAGTTGTTTTTGGGCTCATAACATAACTGTAACTAGCCCAAGGTCTAAACAACATTTACTTTATTAGTCCCAAGGTGTTTGGATACCGAACCAACATTTATGTTTTGAATACAATAATGTTTTGGGGCAATTTGGGCTTTGCTGTCTTACAATCAACACATATCATTTAAAAGGCAGAATATATTACTGTATTCTGCTCCGAAGTATTAATATAACGTTTTTTATATTGACTTGCAAAAGACCCTGTTCTTGCTTGATAGGAAGAACCAACAAGGTAGTGTTAAGAGGACTTATGCTTTTCAACTAGATAAATACTCTTTCTGCCGTTGGCTCTCAGCTCTCAGTAATAGACATCTTCCAAGTTCATGTGGTAGACAGATTGGCGGCAGCTTTGATTCATCACTGAGGATTCTCGATAATTGTCTAAACATTACAGCTCTCTAGTTTAAGGGCCACTTGCACCAACTTCTTAAATGTGTTTAAATTGTATTTAAACACAAAATTTGTATGAAAAATCGTTTTTAAATACAATTTAAACATATTTAAGAAGTTGGTGCAAATGGACCTAAAAATGACAAGCCTCAGTTATAGCTGTTTAACACTTGTATCCTACTCCATAATCCTTCATCTTTTAAGTTCTGAAGGGTAAATGTAACTAGTGAAATTATTTGGCAAATGGAACTTAACTATTTAGGTCTCACAATGAAAATGCGCTAAAAATACTACTGGTTTTGCGAGCATCTATAGACTGCGGTTGTCGCTTATAATCAGGCGACCAATATCTAAGCTTGTTTGTTATGATATCGAAATAATTATTTGTCAGCGTTAAGTCGGCAAATGAGGAGATAGACGAATCACCTGATGTTATGAGGATCGCCACTCATAGAACCTGCAATACCAAACGAGTTGCTGATGCGTTGCCAAGCCTTTATAGTCCCTAAGGACTGCCGACTACCAGAGCCGCAGAATTTAGAGGGGAACTGGATTTAATGACCTTTTCTCATTTTTCATTCAAGCTACAGATAATGTAGGCAGGTACATTTGAATAACGTCTTCTTTCAAGATGTCAAAATAAGACCGTTAAGGAATAATTTAGTTCAAATGCGCCACAAGGGGGTCTTAACCCAAAAATTGTGATTAAGTTTCATGTTACGACAAGTAGGGACATCAAATTGTCAAGTAATGCATTCTTTGGTCCTCCCTTGGTATTTTGGTTAAAGTTGATTGTTATTTTTATAATACATTAGTGGAGGGGAGCATTTAAGTTTGTTTTAATAGGATTGGGGGGCAAACGAGCAGACAAATCGCCTGATGGAAAGCAATTGCCGCAGCCCATAGAGACCCGCAATACCAGAGGAGTCGCGGTATCCTCATTCATTGGGCGAAACACAGCCTAAGCGTTGTTTCACGCCGATTTTCTGTGAAGTCGTGGAATAACTCCAGTCGAGCGGAAATTTAGCACTCCCACGGTAAAACAGTTTGAGTAATGTTTAGTTTGTCATCAAGTTTTTAGTGCCAGTTCTAACAAATATTGAGCAAGAAAGAGACAGAGCCAGGTCTCCATCATAGGGTGATCAACTGATCATAGAAAAGCAGAGACTAATGATGAACTAAGGAAAGTCGTAAGATTTCAGTAGAAACTGAAGAAAATTTATGAAAAAAGTAAAGTCGCTTCCCGCTGTCTATATGTCCCTACGTATGCAACAAATTTTGATGCGGTTTATTTTAATAGATAGAGTGATTCAAGAGGAAAGTTTTAACATTATCATCTCTATAACTCTTAGGGGCGGGGTAACACGGGAGAAAGTAAAAAATAAAACAAAAGAAGCTATCAATAAAAAAAGAATTTCAAAAGCAAGTCATTGAAAAAAAAAATAGTAAATGAGAAAGTCAATTATTTACATTAGCAAGATACTCAACGAGCGAGTCAAACGAGCATTTCTGTGGAATAAGTGTAGCAACAATGAGCTTGGAGCCTGCATGTGAGGCCAACAGCCTGTTTGCTTGGAGTTCGCTTCTAGGCCAGATAAGTCACGCTTCACGGACTTAGTAGGGTTGCCCGCGCGGAAAGTCGAATTCGAATCTAAATCTACGCAGATTTATTAACATAGTTTCATCACGTCTGAATTCCCCAAAGGATTGAGTAGAAGTATAGTAATGTACACTCATAGTTGGCCAATATGTTTTAATTAGAAAAATAGAACTAATCTTAAATTAATTGATAAGGATAACATACCATCACGCCTGTATTCCTTGAAGGGTTAGGCAGAGGCGTACTAAGGTAACACACAGATCACCTATATATTTAGGTCCCATGTAATAGGGGACGAGGCGAGCCTATTGCCATTAACCGGGCACAAATTCCAAAGTCCGAGCTGCTACTGAGATTTTATAGAAAAACCTAATAACACTTTGCTCGACCTGGGAATCGAACCCAGGACTTCTAGCGTAGCAGAGGCACTTGGGACAACTAGACTAACGAGACAGTTAAAATTAATTGATTTTTTAAATAACTGTTTTAATATAGAAAATGATTCCATATTAGTTTAGAGGCAGCCCTGAATGACTGGTGGCTCTCGTAACGACACATGACGTCATAAATCCTGCTTAGCTTCGTGCCTCTCTACGTGTGTATTTTTGTATTGTCGCTATAAGTTTGAATCACAGACGCTCAATCTTCTTTATGTTTACGCATTTTTAGTTTAAAGAATGTGACAGCAGTGTACCAAGGAGTTTCGTGAGCGCAAGACGTTTGCTTGTCTGGTATTTTTTAATTTAAGCATTTTAGATAGTTGGAGAGCCATGCTTAAGGACGAATGGGCCGGCTCGACTGGAAACAGGCCTCACAGAAAACCGGCGTGAAATAACGCTTGCGTTGTGTTTCGCCGAGTGAGTGAGGTTAGCAGAGGCCCAAACCTTTTTAAAAGGCGGGCAACGCACTTGTGACTCCTCTGGTGTCCATGGGCGGCGGTATTCGCTTAAAATCAGGTGATCCGTATGCTCGTTTGCCCCCTATCCCATAAAAAAAACACAATATAAGCGTTTTTCATGCCGGTTTTCAAACCAACCTCCTAGTTAGGCAACGGTCAAAATCAATGCAATGCAAAATATAATTGACTAAATTCAATGTGAATGAAATAATTTAGTATCATTTATTCGTGACACACATACAAATCTTTCTTCTTTATAATATTAATAGTTTCTGCCCGCGGCTTTGCTCGCTTGAAGCTCAAAAACCAACAGTGATGATCTCTTCTTTGTATGGGTCTCTCTCTCTATATATTAGAGAGGTCAAGCTGTATCTAAGGTTCCGTTTAATTATTTGAGATAAGAAGTATGCCAGTTTTTAAGTTGGTTAACGTACTTTCTAACAGTGATTACAAGATTAAAATCTATTCATTCGTTTTTGCGCCAACCCGTAACAAACAGACAAACAGACAAGAATTTTAAAAATCTCCTTTTTGGGGTCGGAGACGTTTATATACCCTAACCCATTTTTTTTATATCTTCAATATACAGACACAGCTTTTTTACAATTTTATAATAGTAGAGTCCTCCATCAAATTCAGTCAACGATATTGCCCTATTTTTTTGATCCCAAGAAATGGCAATAATGTCTATCAATTGCCATTCTTACTCAATTCTCATTTCGCTAAGTGACAGTTGAAAAGCAATAAGCATTCGACGCCGATACGCAATTTGATACGATTTAATTTGAGAAAGAAGTATGTATTCTATTGCTGTCAATTTTCCTGGTATAGCAACTCAAAACTCTTTCCGACCAGTGCGAGTTACCAGTAGTGAGTCAAGCAATATATAAATCTTAGTGTGGGACATCATTTTGTGATACCAACCAATATCATTGAAGTTCAAGTTCAATAGGGTATTACACCTTTTTTTGAAAACTGTTTTAAATTAATCCTTAGATCGTAATGAACCAGTAGAATTTTTATTTCAGTTTTATAAAACCGAAAACTGCCTTAAAAACTATTTTTAATTTATGATTTTGAATTTTCGCCCGGAAACGCTAGCCGCCATGCTACTTCGGGTCATGATGTCACTTCGTTAGTAAACAATACAAAACTGCAAAAGACCAAGTAACGTCAAGTAACTATCGGAGTGACATCACGTCGGAATCCAATATGGCGGATGGCGTTTTAAAACAGATTAAAAAAGACTATTTTTGAAATTGAATTATAAAATTTACATTGCATTTTTATAAATAAATACTAACGTTTCTCGTTTACTTTTTTAAAATCTATCATAAACATGCATTTTTATACTTTTTCTTACATGGTGTAAAATATTGAAATAAGCGTTTATGGAACGTTATGATACTTGTTGCAGGGTTCTTAAAGGTTGATCCTATGGAGAAGAATCCAACAAGAAACTCCATGGACAGAATGGACACTTATAAAAAAATTGGATAAAACTTGGATAAACTTGGTGAAGATTGTTACAATCTTTACCAAGTTAATCCAAGTTTGACCGAAGTCGATAATATTATTACGATCACAGAATTTGCAAACCCGATGTCATTTGAAGAGAATAAATCAACTATAATATGGTAAAACACACACCATCAAAGCAGGCAAATGAAAGTAAGGGCATTTGAAATTTCATTTTCAGCCGACTAAGGAAAAAATATTTATTAGGTTAAAAAATATGTTTGTTATTTATATTCAAGATATTGATTGAAATTATCTTTCTATAAAATATTTTTTCTTATGTTTCTCTCCCACTCTCATTACTTATTCAGAAAGCAATGCAGCTGGTTCGCTCCATATTTTACAGCTTCTAAGAAAATATATTTTAAGTAATCACTTTTATTCAGAACTTGTATCTATGCTTTCAGTGAGAATATAAAATCCTCTTTATGTTATTTCGATGTATTTGAGTTGTATTTTTTTTGAGTTCCGTTCTCGAATTGTTATTACGATCATAGACGCACAGTTTGGTTGACATACGGGAAAAAATGCGTTGGCGAGAACTCTGCGGTTTAATAATATTTTAAGGGCATACAATCACGCCTATATTCTTCGCAGGGTTAGGTACAAGTGCACTAATATACACTCACAGTTCATGGGTATGTTTAGGTCCCATGTAATAGGGGCGAAATCATTGCCATTCCATAACTATTGTTACAAATCCAAACACTTCGCTACCGACTGAGAATTTTATATAAAACCCTAACATTGTTCGAGCTGGGAATTAAACCTACAACCTCTAGCCTAGAAAACGCGCTTACGAACACTAAGTTATACTTTAATAACGAACCATCAACTTCTTGGAGGCGCCTAAGGTTTCATCCTACCATTTGGCCGATAAACAGAACAAAATTGGGTCTCGACACGCGTTCACCACAAAATTCATTAACAAAATTTCCTGATGTGAATACCTCGAGGAAACCGCCGCGGGTCCGTCGCCGCTGTGGACCCGTACGTTTCCAATCCAAACCGTGGAGCCGGTAATGGATCTAAGATCGATCCCAGTAATATCCATTTAAGTCTTGAGGCATGCTCGATCAACACTGTGTACATTGCAATACGCCTCGGGGACAAAATTGTGCCTACATATCGACCATTTCGCATGCAAAGTGTTAACTACGGTATCCTCATTTTTAGAAGAGCCATTTTGGGTTGTCGTATGAAATAGGTTCGTAATCTCCGCTTAAATAGGTTTGGGTTTCGTTCGATACAAAATGGAAGTATCTTGATTGTAATATTATGAACTAATTTTGTTGATAAGGCTATCGTACCATTTCTTTATTTTTATGAAAATAATATTCCTATGTTACAATTTATTTTTCTATGGTGCCTCCTGTCTGATAGTACTTGACAGTTTAAGGAAATATTTTTTTTTATTCTAATCAATCTTCGCCCAAATTTTAAATCCGTTATTCGTATTTGATGTTATTATTAACAACATGTAACTATAATATTATTGAAAATAAATTACATTATGTGAAGTGGAAAATAATGACAAGGAACTTTGCTGGATGCGAAAGAGAAAAATCTAGAAGCATGTATCAATTGTTTGGTGGCTAATAAAAAAATACTGATATTTATAACAAACCTTCCTTATTCATAACTCCACTATAGTACATACCACACCATCACGCCTGTATTCCTTAAAGGGTTAGGCAGAGGCGTACTGATGTACACCCACAGTTCGCCGGTATGTTTAGGTCCCATGTAAAAGGGGGCGAGCCTATTGCCAATAACCAGGCACAAATTCCAAACTCCGAGCTGCTACTGGGACTTTCATAGAAAAACACAATAACACTTTGCTCGACCTGGGAATCGAACCCAGTACCTGTAGCGTAGCAGTCACGCTCAGGACCACTAGGCTAATGAGACAGTTATCTACTATAATACCTAATAGTACCCATTTAAAATGCTCTATCCGAATTTCGAGAAAATACAATCCCATTATCGTTCACGCTCGTTCGTTTAACTTAGTTTGGTAGCGTTTGATACACAGCTAACACATCTAACATACCATCACGCCTGTATTCCCCGAAGGGTTAGGCAGAGGCGTACTAATGTACACCCACAGTTCGCCGGTATGTTTAGGTCCCATGTAATAGGGGGCGAGCCTATTGCCATTAACCGGGCACAAATTCCTAACCTCGAGCTGCTACTGGAAATTTCATAGAAAAACCCAATAACCCTTTGCTTGACCTGGGAATCGAACCAAGGACCTCTAGCGTAGCAGTCGCGCTCAGTACCACTTGGCTAATGAGACAGTTGTGCTAACACATCTAACACTAAACAGTTTAGCCAAACAGCGTCTAACCATAACGCGGAAGTCTTTAACCCACAAATGAATAATTTAAACAATGAGACAGTACCAATTACCAATTCAAATCCTAACGTCAAGTTTACGTTCGTAATCTGTCTTGTTGGCGTTTCGGCGAGATTGCAATTAAACAAGGTTTAATTCGGCGATTATACTTAACTGACATGACCCAATTACTATTGCGTTATATGCTAACGGAAGATTTGGGTAAATGATGTATCGTTTCACGTTGAACTTGTGAAGAATATTATGACTACATGAATGGTTCTAAAGGTAGATCAGATGTTCTGGATCAGGGATTTCGAGCAATTGTTGCAATTACTATTCAACTTCACACGTTTTCATTAAAAAGACCGGTCTATTTACGAAATATTTTTTTATAAGAAAATAAACAAATACAAATATGGGTAAAAATCCAAGCATCGTCTACGATTTCCGGCACATTTATTAAAGATAGCAAAAACAAACACTATATTTCATTTTTGCCATTTTTTGTGCCAAGAGAGTAATCCACATTATTGCTTTTGCAGCTATAAATAAATCTGTGTTCAGTAATCCTGGTATTAATACAGCGCTGCTTAAAGCGCCCAAGTAGGCGCTTACCAGATGTCAGCTGTCTGCTATATTAGCGCGTCGTGAACTTGGCGAAGGATTTTCGTTATGGTTTTCATTTATATTGAACAACTAGCTTTTGCCCGCCGCTTCGCTCCCATGAAAGAAAGAAAGAAAGAAAGAAAAAAGAAAGAAAATACTTTTTATTTACGTCGACATGACGCACGAAAAATTGGGTTAAAAACAAAAACCATATAAAATAAAACTGTGGAAAACATGCGTCACACCCACGCAAAAATGGCCATCGCTCAGCATGATGCAGTGTCTCATGCACGAGGCAGAGCCACGGCGCTGATTTTCAGCGATAGCCGGCGTTGACATAAAGACGTCGGACGTGCGAAACGTTATTATTACATAGATATATGTGTATAATAAAATAATTCATACATAATTATTATTAAATATATAAATTAGAATTAAAAACCAGGTAGTGATAATATTCCATATCATTGTCCGCGCGACTCATGAATTGAGCACGCAGAAACGATTATTAGTCTGTGGTACACATGCGCCTACGCCAATTCGCTATTTAATTATCTATGACCTCATCTATGACATAGACCATAGAGGAAGGAGAAAAGACATGGGATGGGCCGAAAGACATGAGATAAGATCAAAAATGGATCCCAAAAATAATTTAATAATAAACTAACAGTGACGATCACTTCTTTGTACCTATATCTGTATATATCAGAAAGGTCAAGCTGTATCTCAGGATCCATTCAATTAATTGAGATAAGAAGTTCAAGTATGTATTTGTTTTTTTTAAGTTGGAGCATATAGGTACAATGGGTTATAGCTGTTACCTGACCCACCTTAAAAATTTACGAATTTGAACCCTCTGCTTGTGATATTACGGGTTATTCAATTTGTATGAGGTAATCAGACTAGCGCTACTCGATGACAAATAAAATAATAATACAGACTACCTACTAAGCAATTTTGATCTTTAAAACAACGACCTAGGTCGTTGTTTTAAAGCGACTTGTTCAAGATAGGCAAATATTATAAACTACAGTTGTGCCAATTTGATCTTTAACACGTAACGTTAGGGTAGGTAATCTTTGAATATTGTTTTGTCACATGATTGAGGAGTTGTTAATTTCAATTTTACTTGTTAAGGTGATTTGGTCTGGTGGTTGCAACAGTGTATCTATGTTAGCATGGTTATGAGTTCAAAACTAGCCCTGCGCTTCTTTTAGCTTTTTATGTTTACAATATTCAAATATATTGTTTTTTGAATTCCAAATGTTTTTATATGATATTTAAATACTATTTAAATAAAAATAACAACAGAAATGAAAAACATTAATTATTATGATAACGATTTTATTAAATATAGAATACACAATTACTTGTCATAGTTATATAATTATATATATTATATAATATTTATACTTATATTAAAAAGCAAAAACGTAAAAAGAAGTTTTAATACTTATGAAAGCTTGATTTTTTTTATTAAAGTTGTTACTTACTAAATATTTTCTTTGTTTTAAAGTTGCCTATAAAATACCCATTTTTATTTTTAAAGTAGGTAATTAATCTAATACATACCTACTTTAAACAGTAGTCAATGTAGTGAATCAACATGTTAAATGTTTAGAAATATAATATAATATTTCTATTTTTATAACAATAACATCACCACATAAACTATCATACCTACTTTAAAACTTATGTGACAATAGCACTATACTTTGACCTACTTTATAGGTTTTTAAATATTTAAATAATAAAAGTTATGATCGCAAAAGGACATGCTTAATCACTGTAAGAAACACTTCCTTAGAAATTGTGATAACAACAATTGATTTAACACACTGACACATAAGTATTGTTAACTCCAGTGGAGCACCATCTCTTTCTATAATTTGTTGCAAGGGGCTTCGCATGCCGCACATCATGTTTCAGCAAGCATTACTTCCTCTCATCAGTTCCCATGTTGAGTTGTGCCAAATTTTCTTTTGTCCTGACTTCTAATGAATCCCAATTTAAAATCATTTGACCCCACAAATTTTCTATTGGGTTTAGGTCAGGCAGGGCTTTTAGATGGCCAATTTATTGTCTTGACACCTTCTTGACTGGCCAGCCAATTTTGCACCACAGCAGCTCGGTGTATGGCGCAATTATCTTTCATGAAGAAAATATCCGTGTTGTCACGTAATATTTCCAAATATTAGTGACTATTAAATCGGCCATTTCCCGTTTCTTCAAAACGTCTCAACCACAATCTGACGGTATTTCTCTGAAACAAAGAAGGCATATAAAAATATGTTTGATTAAAGCAATAGCTAGGTATAATAATGAAATTTAAAATTATAAAAATACACTTACTGCTATATCAGTCTCCTAGCAATTTCTCTGATGCCAACATTCTCATCGTGTAAATAGTTTATTTTGTATTTTAAATAATCACAGACAATGACATGATAATAAAACTACTACAAAACAAAAATTAAAAAATTGGAAAAATACGTTGTTTTTCACAATTTAGTAAGGCAAGGTAAAAAGTGTTCGCGCGTAGTCACTGCAATTGTGCGTAGACTGGCTTTAGCTTTGTTGTCACGGTTTATTTTTATTTTCCTACCCTAAAACTTAGTAACATTTGAATACCAGTTTTATAATGAAGGCGTATTTGTCTTTCATCTACCCACTTATTACAAGTTAAGTGAAAATATAACCAAGTTAGAAACTTTATATTTGAAGAATGTGTCCGTCTATAGTTCTTTACAATAATGTAAGAAATACTTCTTGAGTAAATTCTAAATTGAAAACAAAATAATATACGCCATGCAGGATTTGAACTCGCATCTTGCTCGTCTCAGTCTTACACACGAACCACAAGACTAGATCTACTTGTGTGTATTATTTAAAATAAGCTATTAGTAGCAATGACACTAATTATATTATCGAAGATAAACCTTTAGTCTTACAGCATAAAAATCTAAATTGAATAACAAGTAGTTATAAATATCCTAACGCAAACGTTTTGCGTATCTGTATTATTATTGTATTCGTTCATCGAGTAGCGCTAGTCTGATAAACTCATACAAATTGAATAACTCTTTTAGTGTAACAAGCAGAGGGTTCAAATTCGTCCGTTTTTAGGGTGGGTCAGGTAACAGCTATAACCCATTGTACTTTCTAAGAGCGATAACAGAATAACAATCTATTCAGTAGTTTTTACGCCAACCCGTAACAAAAGACGAAAAGAATTTTAAAAATCTCAGTTTTGGGTTCGGAGATGTTTACCCACGCACTTGTTTTTTTTAAATATCTTCAATGTACAGACATGGTTTTTTTACGATTTTATAATAGCAGGGATAATTTGCTTAACATAAAAGAAACAATAAAATAAATAAATTATGATTGAAAAATGAGGTACTTAAGGAATCTTTGAGTAGGAATCTTTATGAAGGGTAAAGGCAGAGGCATAGGTACTAATCGCTGGTATGTTAAGTCTCATGTAATGGGGGGGATCTATTTCCGCTGCCATTAAACGGGCACCAATCTAAACTCAAAGTTGCTACTGAGAATTTTGTAGAAAACCCGATGACACTTTGCTCGACCTGGAAATAGAACCCAGGACCTCTAGTGCAATCTCGCTAAGGGCACTAGGCTAATGACAATACTTTAGTAAATTAGATAATGCTTAGTATCTATCCTATCCTACTAATATAATGTGAAAGTTTGTTAGGTTGGATGATTGTTATGCTCTTTAACGCCAGAACGGCTGAACGAATCTGGATAAGATTTTGTACAGAGTTAGATTATAGTCTGGAATAACACATGGGCTTTCCCAATTCAAAAGTTAACGCAGACGAAGTCACGGGCAGAAGCCAGTTAAATATCAAAGACAGAATAGCCACATTTAATTACACCACATAATATTATTAATCGCCACTCCTCCAATGTAAACTGCTTGAAATTACAAGAAATCTTACCAAAACTTCGTCAAACAATTCCTATTTATTTCGTTCCAACCGCGAGTTTAAATTTGAGTAATCTATTAAATTGGAAACAACGTCGGCACTCTCGTTAACGACTAGCGATTTGAACCTAGCCCATTGATTGAGTAAGCGTTGAATATTGTTTTGTTTGTAATTTAAACACAAAAGTTTGTTTTGCACTCCGATACTGTTACAATGTATCTTTGTTCTATTTGAGAAACTTTGTTGCAAACAAGCAAATAACTTATTTTATTGATTTCTGACATTTCGGATACTTTACAGCATCCATGGTCACCTCACGGTCAGTCTACCCGTGATGGATGCTGTATAGGATCCGAAACGTCGGGAATTAAATAGGTAATATCAATACAACTCGATAAAATCCATGAAAAGTAGTTTTATTTTAGAACTTACCATCAACAACATACCATCACGTCCGTATTCCCCGAAGGGTTAGGCAGAGGCGTACTAATACGTACACCCACAGTTCGCCAGTATGTTTAGGTCCCATGTAATAGGGGGCGAGCCTATTGCCATTAACCGGGCACAAATTCCAAACTGCGAGCTGCTACTGGGAATTTCATAGAAAACCCAATAACACTTTGCTCGACCTGGGAATCGAATTAAGGACCTCTAGCGTAGCAGTCGCACTTGAGACCACTGGACTAACGAGGCAGACTTATTTTAGAACTTAATTTGTTACAAAAATATGAGCAGTGTTACAGGTTGTGATATAGTGGTATGGCTAGGGCGTTGGACTTGCGATCATGTGGTTGCTGGTTCGAAACCCACCCATTGCACTACCGACGTGATCTCACTCGAAACACAAGCATTTAGCTTAGCACGAGGGGTTAACAAGAATACTAGTAATGTACGACCCACATTGTAAGTAAGTTTTTTTTAAATATAAATTGGACTGACAAGGTAAAGGTCCCGAGTTCGAATCCAAGACGCACCTCTGACTTTTCAAAGTCCTGTGCGCTTTAATAGTTAATTATCACGCGCTTAAACGGTTAAGGAAAACATGGTGAGGAAACTTGCATACCTGAGAGATTTTCTCGACGGCGTGTGAAGTCTGCCAGCCTGCACTAGGCCAGCGTGGTGGACTATAACCTATGATGCCTTTCATCATGATAGAAGACCCGTACTCAGCAGTGGCACAGAATAATGGGTTGATTAGGTATGTTATAAAAAATATATTATTCGATATTTTGACGCCTGATATTTGTAACGCTTTGAATAGACTTTATGGCTTCTCCTGTGTGTATTTACCTAATAAAACATAACATACCATCACGCCTGTATTCCCCGAAGGGTTAGGCAGAGGCGTACTAATGTACACCCACAGTTCACCAGTATGTTTTAGGTCCCATGTTATAGGGCGAGCCAAAGCAAAGCACAAATTACTAACTCCGAGCTGCTACTGGAAATTTCATATAGAAACCCAATAACACTTTGCTCGACCTGGGAATCGAACCCAGGACCTCTAGCGTAGCAGTCGCGCTGAGAACCACTTGGCTAATGAGGCAGTTGTATTGTGTATTTGGACGTCATTTTACGCCGGCAATGTTTTTGAAAATTTACTGAAAATTTACTGTGCTATCAAATAGATCATGATAGATACAAATCTATCATGATCTATTTGATAGCACAGTAAATTTTATCGCTCATTTGAACAGCGTGGGAGCTGAGCGGTAAAATTAATCGCTGAGAGCCATAAAGCAACGTTTTCTTAATCTCCCGCTGCAAACAAGGTCTAATTCTGCTTTATTAAATTATTATTTGGAAAGATACATGAGTACCTACATTATAAGCGAAAGACTTGTTCCAGGTTCCAGGTTCCATAGTTCCAGGTAGGTATTGTAATTATCTTTTCGGAAAAAAGTTACAGATATTAAAAACCACTGTTATTAATTCAGTAGTCTGAACAAACTACTTTCAGGTATTACGCTTATTCTGAGACAACTTGTATATCATTGATGAATCTTTCTGCCTCGCACAACAAAACTGTGGAATGAACTGTCGCGTGCAGTATTTCTGGACCAATACGACCTTCAAACCTTCAAGAAAAGAGTGTACTCCCTTTTGCGTACTCCCTTTTAAATGGCCGGCAGCGCACTTGTGACTCCTCTGGTGTTGCAGGTGTCCATGGGCGGCGGTAACATCGGGCGATCCGTCTGCTCGTTTGCCTGCTATCACATAAAAAAAAAACAGTACATACTATTTTTGTTGAAAATATTTTCTTAGTGAAGTTGGTTGTTCGATTTTACTAATACTAAGGATAATTTTAGAGATAAATCCTTTTGGAACGCGAGTGAAATGGCGGGCAAGAACTAGTAACTATATATCAATAAATAAATTTCACATCCTTCATGCAAAAACCCTAAGCGTAGATCTTGAAAAATTCTTAAGATTTATGTAACCAATCAAAGTGGCTCCGGTCATGGACCTACCTTTATATTATGAAATTCCAAGATGTACCCAAATTTTTTAATATCGGTACTTCATCATATTTCGTTATATAAGAAAATACTCCTCCGCCTTGACCTTTGAATAAGTAAATTCTTTTTTTTTGTTAGCTTGTTAAACGAGTAGACAAGCCACCTGGAGGTAAGTAGGCACCACATGGACACCTGCAAGTCTAAAGGAGCTGCTGCTGTTGTCAATCGGTAAGAGTCCATAAGGATTGAAAATGCTCTCACGCGCAAAAGTCGAAAGTGCACCAAAGTGCTTTACCACAGACTTTTTTTATTGTTTCAAACTTCTTTTTATTGTTTTTTTATTGGCAAACCAGCTGATGAACCGTCTGGTTCAAGTTCAAGTTCAAATGTTTTTATTTGAAACAAGATTTTACAGGTGAAACGTTATGAGTCTTTGCATAGTTCCAAAAGGATGATCTTATGGATAAAAATCCGACAAAAAAGTCCATGGACAGTGTCCATCGTCGTCAATAGACACCTGCAACACCAGAGGAGTTGATGCGTTGCCGACACTTAAAAGCCTATACGGACTGCAAACTGACAGAGCCATAGCAACCTAGGGGTGATTGGCTCTTAGGCGCAAAAGTCAAAACACACACCAAAGGTCTTTACGGCACACTCCGACGTAAGGGTGGTCGCCAACCAGTCAAACTCCAAGAAGTCATACCCCCGAGAAAGTCAGATATTTTCTCGCCTCTTATGATACATATCTATTTAAAAATAAAAATATTAACGGAACGAAGGTGCCTGGAACTCACGACACAGGGAATCTTAGCGTGAGTTTCAGGAATCAATACAGTGAATGTAATTTCTTACACAATAAATTATCCTTATTCTTATGAGTGCTTATGTGAAACTTTATTCTAGCCTGTGTATTCTGTTGTTCCTTTATAAAAATCTTCTACGGTAAATACGTCATAATTAACTCATATAAATAAATCCCTTTAAAGAATTGGGTGGAAAATCAAACCCAACCGGAATTAGGTTAATACGTTTATTGGCATCCAAATTAGATTTCGGAAGCTCACCCTTTGTTTGCTCGATGGCTGGTTTCGGGAATACGTTTTATGGAACAAAATTAATTTTAGATGGTGGCTGTTTTCTTTGGTATACAGTGTAGTATATTATACTCGTAAATATACAGGGTGGAGAAGACAATATGACAATGAAACCACAGCCTAGCTAAGTAGCTAAGTTTATCAGTTCATCGATATAATTTATATACTTAATATATAAAGCAGAAGACTTTGTTTGTTTGCGAACGCGCTAATCTCAGGAACTATTGGTCCGATTTGAAAAAATCTTTCAGTGTTAGATAGCCAATTTATTGAGGAAGGCTATAGGCTATATATCATCACGCTACGTGGACAAAATCGCGGGCAGAAGCTAGTACTTTATATATAAAGCTGAAGAGTTTGTTTGTTTGCTTGAACGCGCTAATCTCAGGAACTATTGGTCCGATTTGAAAAATTCTTTCAGTATTAGATATCCAATTGATTGAGGAAGGCTATAGGCTATATTATTATATCATCATGCTACATGGACGAAGTCGCGGGCAGAAGCTAGTAATTTATATGGAAAGCTGTTTTTTTTTGTTATATAAAGCATTTTTTATTTATATTGTTTCTTCAGACTGGCTGGATAGACTGTGGTTTCAATTCTAGTTGTTTTTATTTTTGTCTCCAATCTGTATATTTTTTTGTTTAAATGCGAAAATAATTAATTCCGTATCAAATAAATGTAGGCTATCCGAATCCCACATTGACCTATAAAATACACCCTTTTGAAGGATATTAGTATTGGTCTAGTGGTTGTAGGCGTGAGAACCTGGGTTTGATTCCAAGGTTAAGCAATGTTATTATAAATACATAAATAATAAATAAATAAATCATTTATTTGACTCAAAATGGATGTACAACCAAACACTTACAAGTACCATAAATGCACGAAGAAACAATATAGCATCATGCAGCATTTGTATGAACTCTGGTACCCAAAGAAAGATTTAACTTGTGTTATGGGTACCAGCATTCTCGCATTCATACAATTATGATATACACAATAGTTACACTGTATGACTTGGCAATTTGGTTTAACAGTATTGAGGCGAAGTGAAATTAAAAATAGCACACTATGTATGTGTCTGTGTGAGTGTTGTTAGAGTAAGATGTGTGTGTTGAGTTAATACACACCCCGTGTATGTGTGGATGTAGTGTATTAAAGAAGTGATAACTTTAAGAGGTTTTCTGTTTCTATCTATTAAAAATCTCGGAGTAAGGATTTTGTGTACGGAAAATGGCAATAGACACGCCTATTATAATACTGATTGGTTATCTGAGGATGTAGATTATTTCATTTCTGCCTAATCCAACAGGGACTTAGCATGATGACACGTCATTATATTTGTATTGTTGTAGTTACAAAGATACGTAGCCATATATAATATATTTTTTTAAAGTTACTAGTTAAGTTCTTGTTAACCCCTCGTACTAAGTTAAATGCTTGTGTTACGAGTATTCACGTCGGTAGTGTAATGGGTGGGTTTCGAACCGGCAACCATACGATTGCAAGTCCGATGCCCTAGTCTAGGCTACAGTAGCTTTCCATATTGTGTCTTCTAAAGAGAAGTAAGTAACAATAGATTTCATCTTCGCCTATCCTTCTCCATATATTTCAAGGCTGACTTCTAAGGAGATGCCTTAAAATATCAGTGTTTTAACATATTCCCGAAGATTTCTTCTGAACACATTTTTACACATAACAAAAATCCATTTGCGCCGCTAACTCGAACCAATTTTCTCAATAAAATCCTATCAAATGTGTTTCTATGTTTTCCCTCTCAACTTCAACCCTCCACCGTCTTACTGGTGACATAATGACCTATTTTGATTCGATAGAATGAAAATGCCGATGCGTTCTTTTTCGTATTGACAATTTGAAAATATATTTTAGAGATTGTGTCATTTGAATATTGGGAATTTCTATATCGTCATTAATTACTTCTGAATTGTTGATTTTTGACAGCTTTATCTACCAACCATTGAATCTCTGTGATTTATGAACGACCAACTGATATAATCATTGATATCATTACAATTTAAAATAAACAATTGAAGGCCCCTTTTATTTGGTCGAGGAACGATTTTTGGCATTGTACGGGTTGGCTTCTCTGCTATATTGATATTATTGTCAAAATCATTTATTCAGTATAGACTACTAAGTAGTACTCGACATTTTTACATTATAGACAGCCCCCAAAACGCGCGCTTTACCCGCGCTTTACCGCCTCCTAGTGTTTTCGCAGATGATCGACATGATTTTTGTGTGTTCCATTCTTGTTTGTGAGTTTATTTATTATATTCTTTATTGTACCTAAATTAAACATAGGTCAGGACATAGTGACACAAAAAAACGTACAATGGGAGGTTTATCGTTAACTGAAATTTCTTCCAGGCGACCTTAGGATGGACATATCTGAACTGAACTTACAAATGGGATTGACCACGATGCACGTAGGTACCTATCTGTACCTAGATGCACAATTCTACTAATATTATACATTCGAAAGTTTGTCAGGGTTGATGGATGGATATTTGTTACTCTTTCACGTCAGAACGGCTGAACAGATCTGAATAAAATTTTGCATAGAGATATGTAAAGATATACAGTCTTTAATATGGTTGTTAAATCATAAGTTACATTGTAATCATCGTCGATAAAGGTGCAAGTAAGTAACTAATTAAAAATAGTTTGAAACGTCAAAGGAAATAACCGTAAAACATTATTAAAAGTCAGTAAAAGTTTAACAGCTCATAACTAAAGAAAGTGTTATACTTTTATACTTTTACTTTTATACTTTTTACTAGGGAAGCGATCGTGCCACTTATTGCAGAAAGGAATTTTACTCAACCGAGGAAATTAGAGAGGGGACCGAGGAATTGGAGGTAACCTTTTACATGAAAAGGGAAAGGAACCACTTTGATTATTTCAGTAAAACTATTTTAAGGTCAAGTATTTAGTGTAGTTTGGGGACTCAAAGGAAATGGCGCGCATGAAATATTTTACGAGACTAAAGGGATTTTTATTCTATATTGATAAAATATTTACTGAATAACTAACAGCCTCATTAGTCTAGTAGTTGTTAGTACGATTGCTATAGAGATCCCGGATTCAGTGCCCAGGTCGTGTAAATGTTATTAGGCTTTTCTATAAAATTCTCAGTAGCAGCACGGATATTTGGATTTGTGCTCGATTATAGCTATGGGTACATAAGTATACCTCTGCCTTTCCTCCTCCTTCAGCTGCCTACGTCCTTCAGCGATTTTTATATTAAAAAAAACAGGATCGATTATCAACATTAATTGCTACAAATATTTCCCAATAATTATCAATAAAATACAGCCGTGGTTACTTGCTGATAATGTAGCTTTCTATTGGTGAAAGAATTTTTGCATTCAGTTTAGTGTTTTAGGTGTGAAAGCGTAATAAACAAACAAACTCACTTTCACATTTATAATATAAGTACCTATGGATGTATATACATACACTATAATAATATAGGTAGTATTTTTCTCGCAATTCTCCTTAACAATTGAAATAACTTAACGCATAAATACATAATGTATTATGTATGTATATGGCTTCTTCGATGGGGTTCCGTATTTGTGAGCTCCCCCTTTTGAGAGCGTTAAACAAAACAATTCAATTTTCACACAAACTCCGCCTGCTGTGTGGTATGTTACTGTATAAAAACTGTATGACATAGACTTATTTTAAAGAAATCTCACTTTCATTTTTTTTAGATGGATGTAGAATAATAATTAAATTTGTAAGTTCATGGGTGACCATTTCTTAACACATCAAAGTCTTGAAACATCAAGGTATTACAATTGTTAGTGGTAGCCAGAAGCCCAAAAAAGCCCGACAATCAGTCTATCCTCCGAATATCAGTATTGCCCAGAAATTGGGTTTCAGAGATCTGACGGCAGTCGCTTCGTGTAAAATACATATATTCAGCCGCATCTCGGTAGACTGGTAGACTTGGAAACAAAATTCTCTTATAATAATCGCTCAGCCCTATACAAATCCCATATGTGGACTAAACATAGTGGCCGGAACTACAGCCTCCATTGATTATCATCAATAATCACCTGCGTTAATTAAACGAGCCGGCGCAAACCCTTCCATAAATACACAGCAATTCCACTGACAGCCCTAGGGAGAGGTAGGGTTATTAGAGGATGTTACTGTTATGGGAAAATAGAATGTCATAGTTTTCTCATATTATTATATATAACATAACATAATATACCATCACGCCTGTATTCCCCGAAGGGTTAGACAGATGCCTACTACTGTACACCCACAGTTTGCCGGTATGTTTAGGTCCCATGTAAATTAGGACCAGCCTAGGGCACAAATTCCAAACTCCGAGCTGCTACTGGGAATTTCATAGAAAAACCCAATAACACTTTGCTCGACCTGGGAATCGAGCCCAGGACCTCTAGCGTAGCAGTCGCGCTAAGGACCACTAGGCTAATGTTACTGGTAAAACTTATAATCGGTCAAAACTAGTTTTGTCCGATGTGTTGTCCGGATTTTAAAGTCATAGTAGAAACGTTTTCAAATAGACCACTAAAACAGGTAGGTACTTTTGAAAAGTCAAAACTATTTATCGATTATTTGCGTTTCAAAACGTAGCCCCATACAAGATTTTTTTTAGACTTTGAATCGAATTAATTCCAAAAAAAAATTGATTAATAAGTTTGTATGTTCTACAGCCCTTTGTTTTTGAAAAGTTTGATCGATTTTGTGTTTTTTTGTAGGTACTTTCTAAAGTACCTACAAAAAAAAACTTGCTTGCATTACCTCTGGGTAATGCAAGTAATTTTATAAGCATAATTATTTTTTTCAATTTATAAGCATATATATTAAGCATAATTTACCAAAAACTTGCACACCTCACAAACTTGCAAAAGTACACGTCTGAGTAACGCTTAGATGAATACAGGCTTGATGGTAGTCAGATTTGAAATATTTTAAGTAGGTATTCTTAATCGGGGACATAAACGTCTAACTACAAATAAATTGTCATTTTTTCCCTTCATAGTCAAAACACCCAGCAACATACCTCACAGCGACATCTCATATAAAAACGCTGGCGTTTAATTTTATTTTGTTTGCTCACACGGAAGCTTGGAAGAGCTCCTGGGGTGCAGAGGGGCCGGGAGGACTGTATAACAACATTGTCACCGTCGCGCACCGCAATTTGCCTGATTATACCAGCCCTGGGGTTCATTGACTCTAATGTGATGTTTATTTTGGGTAATAGAGAAGCGCTATGTACATTAACGCTCTCTGCAGGGCTTTGAGAGAACTAATTCAAATTTATTTATTTGCCAAAAAGGTACGTGATCTATACATATAATAAAATTATAACAGAGGGATGTCTGTACATTAAAGATATTGAAGAAAAACTGATATAGCCCCCCCAAATTAGTTTTTCTTTATTAGAGCAACAGAAGCGAAAACAACAATTTTTTGAATTTTTGTCTGTCTGTCTGTTTGTTTGTACGCGCATCACGCAAAAACTACTATATGAAATTTAATGCTGTTTTCACAGTTGTATTTCTGGGGTTCTAACTTAAAATCTGGTATAATATGCCACTCATCAAGGTAACTTGCCCTACTAAGTGCAGTTAAAAAGCCGGGTTATATTGAATCCTTTTGGGAAGCAAGTAAAACCAAGGGCAGCAGCTAGTTTAACTTAAAATTTTAGTAACACTACGCTTCACTATCTTGGTATAAACATATGAATAAGTTTAATTAGTAAGTCTTAATATTACATATAGTTACTCAACAATTACAAATTGAATGACAAAAATGTCATATTGGTTTATCGTCTAACTAAAGTATATGATTTTTAAAGGTGCGAACATACACTGTAATTTTTCAGTCGATCCGTCTGCTCATTTGCCCCTATCTCATAAAAAACAAAAGTAATCTTATTTGAGTAAGTATGGACGTGCAGAACTGTATTTAGTTTTTTTTTGATGTTGCGTGTTGCTAGGTAATCGAAAACCGCAGTCTATAGAAGCCAACAGTACTAGAGGTATAACTCGCGTTTTATAATTTTCAGAGCTCATTTACCTAGGTATTTCGCACAACGATAATTTGCAAAACAATATAAAAAGCGTAGTGCGGATCTTAATGAGCGTACAACCCCAACGGCTTTCTTTTTCCAATAAAATCAACCTATCAAGTAATTTAGATCATTAAATTACTGCGGTTCAGAAATTTCACGTAATAATTAATAATAACGCGGCCCAAATTCCCTGTAGATTTATAATTTTACGAAAAATTCGATGTAAAAATGGAAAAAGCAAAATTGGGCTCGTCCGGGATTTGAACCCGGGACCTCTCGCACCCTAAGCGAAAATCATACCCCTAGACCAACGAGCCGGCTGAAAGACAGGTCCAATTTTAGATTGTGATACAAGTTTATATAATTACTGCCTCATTAGCCTAGTGGTCCCGAGTGCGACTGCTACTCTAGAGATCCTGGGTTCAAATCCCAGATCGAACAGTGTTATTGAGTTTTTCTATGAAACTCCCAGGCAGCAGCACGAAGTTTGGAACTTGTGCCCGGTTAATGACAATAGGCTCGCCCCCTATTACATGGGACCTAAACATACCGACGAACTGTTTGTGTACATTAGTATGCCTCTGCCTAACCCTTCGGGGAATACAGGCGTGATGGTATGTATATTTATATAAATATTAAGCAACCGTGAAGTGCAATAAATTAACTTCAACGATAACATATCCCATGGATCATAAAATTATCGTTATCAATAATTTTCAAATATAGGTGACTTCTTATCGTATGTTTATGACGTAGATCAATGCAGTGTTCAGTAATAATAACTAACCAAACAATTAAACATAGGTACGTAGCAAGATCTAACTGAGAAAAATCAATAATAAATTATATGATAAGTATTTATTTCTCTAAATAGATCTTTTGAACACACCTTTACAATGTTTTGATATCGGTATATTTTGATGGCGCCAGTTATTTAAAATTTTAATTAAAACATTATGATTTTTACGATAATTTTTGCTGAAAACCAAGGTACTTACATCATTTGATGCTAACTTTCTCGGTATTAAGTAGGTAGGTACCATGAATCTTGATGCTCCGAGAGTGAGTTTATAGTTAAAACCCGTGGTTATAACCAACACGGCCTCTTTGATATTTCACGAACACCATCTACACTACTATTATAAAGAGTAAAGATTTGATTGTTTGTTTGTTTGTATTGAATAGGCTCCTAAACTACTGGACCCATTTGAACAATTATTTTACCATTAGAAGCCGACATTATCCCTGATGAACATAGGCTACTTTTTACCACGGAAAAATGCTATATTCCTCCAGGAAAACGGGCGAAGCCGGGCTGGGCAGCTAGTGGAAAATAAAATAAATTTGATGGACTTACATCAGTACATTTCTGCCTAACCTCTCGGTGACTACAAGCTTGATGATACGTAACAAAATCAGAGTCAAGGAACAAAACAACTTTACCCCATACATTACGTCACCATAAACCTCGTCAATTGCATTGCTACATCTACCTGGACCTCTGTAAAGGACAGATAGCGCCCCCTGTCGGGTCGTAAACACATAAGTATGCACCCCAGCACTCCAATACCCCATAGTAGTCCCCCGTTACAGTGTACTGACCTAGTTGTGAAACAGATTGGGAGGCTATAAACACGCAAATGCAATGGGTATATACCCCATTGAGGACTTTATTACTTCTTTATTCATCGTCCTTTGAAGAGGAAAGAAATACACCCAAATTACTAAGAAGCAGGGCAATAAATATTGATTTGATATAATGGTTATACGGGAATCATACCCACGAAGCCTCCCGGTCTCTATCTCCAGCAATTGTGCAGTTGAATGTAAAAAGTACCTAGGTATGTTAAAACATGGATACTTTATGGGTCGCGGGCGCTTAGAATAACTCGAGGCGTCCGTATCCCGGGAGGATAGCAGCTTAAAGCTGCATATTTCGTGACGTGCCAAAGGCAAAGCACAGGAGGGCCACCGGTGCGTTCATTAGAGATCTCGGAGCCCCCTCCACAATGTGCTGTGGACGGCCGTGTGTTTTTAGTCGGTAGGAGTCCGACATAACCCTCCGCCTTCTCTTTCGAGGAGCGGAGGACATCCATGAGGATTTTCACACGGAATAAAAAAAAAAAAAGGTATGTTAAAACATATACGTTTTTGTTAACTGCCTCATTAGCCAAGTGGTCCTGAGCGCGACTGCTACGCTAGAGGTCCTGGGTTCGATTCCCAGGTCGAGCAAAGTGTTATTGGGTTTTTCTATGAAATTCCCAGTAGCAGCTCGGAGTTAGGAATTTGTGCCCGGTTAATGGCAATAGGCTCGCCCCCTATTACATGGGACCTAAACGTACCGGCGAACTGTGGGTGTACATTAATACACCTCTGCCTAACCCTTCCGGGAATACAGGCGTGGTTAAATTTGCCCCTATTACATGGGCCCTAAACATACCGGCTAACTGTGGGTGTACATTAATCTACCTCTGCTTAACCCTTCGCGGTATATAATTGATATTTATTAGTTTAAACTAATATTATAAAGAGGAAAGATTTGTATGTATGTTTGTAACGAATTGGCTCAAAAAGTACTGGGCCGATTTCAAAAATTATTTCACTATTTGAATTCTACATTAACATTTGTGCGTGGTTAATGGCAATAGGCTCGCCCCATACCATGGAGCCTAAACTAATTGGAAAACTGTGGGTGTACAATAACAACGAGTACATTACATAACCCTCTGCATAACCCTACGGGTAATACAGCCGTGATGGTATGTGATAAAATAGATAATCCTTCCACAGCCACGTAGAACATAAATAAAATTTACCTAAAGAGATAAAATAAACTCCTCCCCGATTTACGGGAGTATTCTCAGTACTTACAGGTATTTAATGTTAAGACTTGTACGTGTGCGGCAACTAGAGACGTCTGTTACATCTCACACGTCTAACCCTCTTTTACCTGCCTCTTAATATCCGATCGTTACACTAGATTGCGAATACAGCCACTAGAGATGGGATTGAGTCGATAAAAAAAAAACTAGTTATTTTTTATCGCATTGACATGATGCTTTATACTATTATCAGTTGAATATAAATAACAGAAATATACTTGGAATATTCATAAATGCTTGGAAAGATTATTTGAAAAGAGAACATTATTTTGAATTCGAACTTTCAACGGCGAATTTAGCGAAAGAAATGTTTGATCTCAGACAGCGATAGAACATGTGCTGCTGTCACCTTCAAATATGTAAGAGCAATTCGACATGACAAATACTATCCGCAGATTCGATTGAATTTTTCTTTCGGTAAAATCTATCTCTTTAAATTATACATATTTGCGAGTGTAGTCTAGTTGAATAGTAGTATTGGACCAGAAAGACAATAGTTTTGTTGCTTTTATTTGTGATTTGTATGTCTTTGTATAGTATCTAATCATAATAATTATAATCCTCACACTTTGAGCCCGCCTAAGGAGTAAGTTCAATTAAGTAATATGTTTTATCGACTATCGATATTCTTTTGAATATATGGAACAGCTCTATTACAGTAGCACAAGGCAGAACTGGAGGTCGGTATACGATAATGTTAACGTTAATCACGGGATGCCCGCGCCGTAATGAAGTTTCTTGTTAACTTTACTAAACGCAACCTCTTGCACGTTCGTGACACCCTGGTACTCGCTCCGGGAATTCGATAATCGTTTCAGCTAATTGAGGTCGTACCAGGACGTTATTGCGATTATTTTTAGTTTGTGAGAAAGAGATGGCGCTATTTGATGGATAGAGCGGTATCCCGTATTCTCAATCGAAATAACTTGAGGCGACCTCTATATAAAGAAAATTATTCTCAATAAAGACTGCCTCGTTAGTCTAGTGGTCCCAAGTGCGACTGCTACGCTAGAGGTCCTGGGTTCGATTCCCAGGTCGATCAAAGTGTTATTGGGTTTTTTCTATGAAATTCCCGGTAGCAGCTCGGAGTTTGGAAATTGTGCCCGGTTAATAGCAATAGGCTCGCCCCCTATTACATGGGACCTAAACATACCGGCGAACTGTGGGTGTACCTTAGTACAACTCTGCCTAACCCTTTGGGGAATACAGGCGTGATGGTATGTATGAATGTATGTATTCTCAATAAAGGTGAACGCACACATGTCAGAGTCGAAAGAAGCGAAGGAGCCGAAAAAACCCAGCTTAAGAATCCCTTACTTTGTTTGAAATCCGAACCACTTATTCGCGTCGAATTGGAAGAATCGGTCGGTGCGGACAAGTGTGCGATTACCTTATAAGGTATGGATAACACGTAAAAAACTCTTATTCTCTTTTTGAAGGCCCTTTCACACCTATCATCTCAGTTAAAAAGTAAAAACCCAAAATTCCTTCCTTTTACAGATGGTTATGAAAAAAAATATATTAAGAATTTCAGCTTTCTAGATTTGAAATGAAACTATTTTTTACGGATTTTCTACACTTATTAGATTTGGCTGTGCATTGATAGTTCAGCAAACTAAGGCTTTATCATGACATGTTATTGCCATCATTTTTCGATTAAAAGACAGAGATGCCGCTATAAAGATTAAATAGCGCTATCCCATTCTCACAACATAAAAATGATACCGATAACACGTTGCAATACAGCCCCAGTATTAGTTTAGATATTCTACTCACCTTTTATAAACGTGGAGAGTCATGCTTCGGCACGAATGGGCCGGCTCGACTGGAGTGATACCACGGCCTCACAGAAAACCGGCGTGAAACAACGCTTGTGTTTCACCGAGTAAGTGAGGTCGGAGGCCCAAACCCTTTTAAAAGTCGGGCAACGCACTTGTCCTCCTGTGGTGTCGCGGGTGTCCATGGGCGGCGGTTATCGCTTACCATCAGGTGATCCGTCTGCTCGTTTGCCCCCCTATACCATAAATTAAACACCTTCAGCCCAGTAATATATTTAGTGTAATACACTTGATAATATACTTGATAAATTCCAAAGAGTCAAGAACATAAAGTTGTTTCTTCTTACACAATTACCTTCACTTATCTAGACAGGCGGGTATCCTAAGTATGTTTCCACCATTAATTACAACGTGTATCCGACACTCAGAAAATGTTCCCCGTATATCTTTTGTAACAAAAGTTTTCGAGGTGAACGCCATGGATAAATGAAGCATAAAAGTATTTGATGACGTATTTAGCAAATGACGACTTATCTGTTTCATACCAATCATCATCATCATAATCATAAAATCTCCTCGCCACAATTTTATTTTAGAAAATATTTTATGTATTAAAATTAGTTTGAATTTTCACAAACTAAAAAAGGTTATCATTAATTGCGAAAATACGAAAGTAACTATCTGATAATTTTTATTTTTAAAAAGCTAACAAATAATGTGGGTCGCACATTACTAGTATTCTTTTTAACCCCTCGTGCTAAGCTAAATGCTTGTGTTACGAGTGGGTTCACGTCATAATGTAATGTGTGGGTTTCGAACCGGCAACCACATGACCGCAAGTCCGACGTAGCCCTAGCCATTAGGCAACCGCTGCTTTAAGTTTTTTTTTTTTTTATGGGATAGGGGGGCAAACGAGCAAACGGATCACCTGATGGTAAGCGATAACCGCCGCCCATGGACACCCGCAACACCAGAGGAGTCGCAAGTGCGCTGCCCGCCTTTAAAAGGGTTTGGGCCTCCGGTAACCTCAACTCACTCGGCGAAACACAACGCAAGCGTTGTTTCACGCCGGTTTTCTGTGAGGCCGTGGTATCACTCCGGTCGAGCCGGCCCATTCGTGCCGAAGCATGGCTCTCCCACGTAAAAACGTAAGTTTTTTTATAACGTTTGTTTGTAACGTTTTCATCTCTAAACCGCTGAACTAATGTTGTTATTTTTGGTATAGAGATAGATTGTATACCAGAGAACGATATTGTACCCGCAATCTCATAAAATCCTTTGGAAAGCGAGTGAAATTGCAACAACTATGTTATCCAACGTGTAAAGGATTTTGTGGTAAGTTATTAATGGAAATACCTCGCTTTTACGTCTAACAACCTTAAATCAACAACAAAACAACACAATATGTAGCAGTGTACCCCAACAATAACATAATTAAACAATTACACTTGCCTCCAACAATTTCGTGCCAAGGACCCAAATCTGCCAAGTTTCGCCATAAGAGCACATTACGGAGCCCACCGTGGCAACATGTGGTCGACACCAAATTGATTTTATGAAACAAGTTTGACACCTTGTTTTCCTATAAGACGTTAAGGGTTGGCGCACATAACGTGCAGAGTAGCGCAGGGCACAGTTTAGGAATTTGCTATTCCTAAACTGTTTTGAAATTGTTATTTTATTGAAGGAAAAATTCGACTAATAGGCAGGATTGGAACCTGTGTTTTCTGCTTAGATACACCAGACGCAGACCTACAACTTATATTAGAAACATACAATACACAACATACTGTAGATAACTTTATAATTTAGGCATGAAAAATGCAAAAAAAACACAAAAAGATTGTTTTGAAATTGCCTCATTGCCTAGATTAATATCTAGTAGTCCTAAGTGCGATTCTGGTCCCAAGGTCGATTCGTAGGACGAGATAAGAGATTTTGGGTTTTTCTACTAAATTCTCAGTAGCCGCTCGGAGTTGGGATTTGTGCCCGGTTAGTGGCAATAGGCACGTCCCTTATTACATGATATTACAAATTACACTGCTGCTTACCTCTTAGAGAAATTAATATAGACGTGATGGTATCGATTCAACACGTTTCAATATGTAATACTAATGAATTGAATAATATAGGCATTTTGTTGTAGTTTCCCAAAATTCAATGAACTTGTACAAACCAAATACACCTATTTCAATTTAATCCCGATATACTAAGTCTCACTTAATGAAACATAACACCCCTCTTTTTCTTCGGGGGTTAAAAGTACAGACAGCTAATCAATTCACATGCCACCTCCCGCGGGTGTCAAAAATCAAACGCGAAACAAAACGATATATTTAAAAGTGACTGGATTTTAATCCAGGCTTAAAAGTAAAGTTTAAAATTTATTATCAGCAACCCATCAGCTGGGTAAAGTTTGCAATCCACGTAGAAGCGATGCTGCGAGAGTGATATACGCAGCTATAAGTAATTAGTACTTTAATGCCATTGAGAAAAATAATGATGTTCCTAATGATAAATGATATTTATTTCTGTAAATAGATCTTTTATAGACACTTTTACAAGTCAATGTTTTACATTTTTTTTACTACAAACTAAGCTCTAGTAGAGAAAAGTAAATTAAATCAATGAAATTCAGGCTATTCGATTTCCACACGTTTATTTCTATAACGCATAATATAAATTGTGCCCAATGTGCATTAATTGTAGTTTCATGTTCTTTTTTTTATCTATGTAAACGTTGTGTTACTGAAATACACTCACGCCTTTGTCCCACAGAGGTAGGCAGAAACTATAGACCGCCACTTGCTACGATTATTGCATACTTCTTTTGCCGGCGCGTATGTATGAGAAGATGTTGTGTTATTGGTGTGCAATAAAGTGTATATACTACTATACTATATACTTTATATATTAAATAGACTACGATCGAATGAAATGTCCAAAAAACACTACAGTTAAAATAAAGCATATATTTAGCAATTCATTTAAAAATTAAACCTATCAACAAATACTAGACACATTTAAAATTCCACTTCTATATTTCAAATGTAACGAAGATATAAATTAAACAAAATGGCGTACATATCCAGCTCTGCACGCGCTGCCGAGCTAAATTCAAGCGCAAATTAAATATGGGCCGATTTACGAACAAACAAATACCTACTCAATAGCTGGCCGCCAGCTCTGAACGAGAATTGGCTGTGAATGTATCTCTGAAACTTATCTACGTTATTCTCGGAACGCTTTTGAGGTAAAATCATTAAAATCTTACCTCTTGTCCTGTCCCCAGACAGGTTAGAATACGATTTCTCACTGCCATAATTCAAATCCAAGTCATCAGTCCATCCGGACCCAGGGCCTTTCACACTACGCTTGCCCAATCGCAGTCTCCACTCTAACACTTGTCTGCTCCATCTTATCTTATCTTGTGTTGGGCCGAGGCAGCAAGGCCTCAGAGCACTTCAACCCAATGGGATCTTTTGTGCTTCCCCTAGATACCTAATCCTCATCCTCCCCAGTTCTTCAAACAGCTCTTCCATAAGCTTTATAATGAGGCCTGGGGGTATGAGTCTGTATTCCTCTGGTCTTGGATCCTGCCCCAAGAGGCACATTCGCTTTCTAGCCAGTGCATCGCATGTACACAGAAGGTGTTCGATGCTCTCAATTTCCCTTTTACAGGCCCTGCAGGCTGATATCTCCGTCAGACCCATCGTTTGAAGGAGAGCGAATCGTTTGAAGAAGTGTCTGCTCCATTGGTTGTCTGTCCGTCTGCAGTGGTGGCGAACGTATATTCAATTTAAATTGTAAGGACTATACCCAAGAGGTTATCCCAACAACTATTCGCACATTTCCACATCACGAAGATTAGTGAATCAGCTCAATAAAAGCCGGTACTAAACTGTCAAATAACACTCCGGAATCCCATTTTAATTGGCACCGCAAGGATTAACGAGTACTCGATGGAAATTGCGAGACAATGGCATTTGTTGAGATCCCTACCACATTAGTCTTGGGGCTCCACCCGCAAGAAACTCATTAGAATAGCGAAGTGCTAGGAAAACTTATTCCTAGTTTAGTTACAGAACATATATTGTACAGATATAGAAACATATTGTGGTTCGCAATTACGTAGTATGTTAAAGAACTACTTTACTGACCTAGTGGTGGAAAGTGATTGCCTTATTAGTGTACTGGTCCCAAACGTACCTGCTACGCTAAAGGTTCTGGGTTTGATTCCCAGGTCGGGCAAAGTGTTATTGTGTTTTCTATGAAATTGAAGCTTGTGAAGTCCGTGGTAAGCACATAATCTAACCTCTCTTATTTTTAGAGAAGATCCATCCCAGGTTGATGATGATGGTAGAAAGTGTGGCTGCTGAGCATGTCATGGATTCCATTCCCACACCAAGCAATCTCTAAAAAAGAATTCAGTCTGCTACTGAATTCTTTTTTATAGATTGCTTGGTCGCGGTCCTAATACTTGGGACCTAAAAATGAAATGTGGAATACAGTACTAGCTTTCCTCTGTCTAACCCCTCGGGGAATATAGCCTAGTGTATACTGTACATCAAAACATATATGTAGAATTACATAGCACAATCGCTTTTAGCAAAACAGAACATCGTTAACACGATTAACGATTGCGAAATCTTAACTATCGTTCATTAACGTAAAAGACGTGGTTGCTTCAAACTGTTGTTAAAATATCATTGTTAACAATAGCTGTTCATTGTAATTAAATTTAGTATCAAGGATCTTAAATATCAATGCTGTTGTGTAACTATATTATTTTAATAATTAAGTTTGTGATGTAAGTAAGGATGTTTGTGGCCAAAATAAATTGAGTTTGTTGATGAATTTCTCTAAGTTGGTATCAGCTCATTGCCAAATATTCTACCGCTATGCAATAATGTTCTAACATAATCGTGTTCTGGTTTGAAGGGTAATTCAAATTACTGGGCAAATTTGACTTTTTAGAAATATTACCTCTAAGTATACGAGTAATACCTCAACCATCATTTAGTGCCTACCTTGTAATTACCGCCAATTTATAACTCACTATGCAAAACTTGCGTGTACCACCCATTGAGTTATTATATACACTCCAAAACCGGAACGCAAGTTTTGGGTCCATGAATTGTGGAGAATGCCCTACAAGGCCTTGTGAGTTGAGTGGATCACGAAGTTTCAATTAAGTTTAAAAAAGACTGTCAAAACAATTATTAAATATATTTAAAAAAACAATTAGGTACGTTTACATGAGCAGTTGCTCTCTTAAATTACAAATAGAATCAGAAATGAAACAGTATAGGTACTGTTTGTGTACAGTTCTGATTTTATTCTATGAGCAAAAAATTTTGAAAGAATTTACAACACAAGTAAAAACACTTAAGCTTTACTTCACGTAACACTTTATTTATTTTTTATTATTACTTAAGTATTTGACGCGGCTACTTTATCACGACATAATACCTCAATGGCTCTACCCTTTATTAGTAGGCCAATGTCAGCGGTCAAGAACATTCGTGCAATCAAGTGGTTCCGAGAGATTTATGTGTTGAAGAGGAGCATGTTCCTTCCTCGGTGACCTTGTGAATCCAGAAATTTATGAGCCTCAGGGTCGATATTAAAACGATTTTAGGTTTATCGAACCGCCTCATTTTATAGATAAAGAGTGTGAAAGCGAAGTATCATGGTAACGTAATAACAACTTTTATTAATTGATCTGCAAGATGAAGCTGCGTTTGCCGAGGTCAATCAATGGATGGGTGATTATCTCTATGGTTCGAAGAGCACTTTAAGGTGTCAGTTTTTGTCTAGAAATTGGGTTACTTAGGTCTGATGGTAGTCGCTTCGTGTAAAATACTGATATTAAGTCGCATTTAGTTAGAATGCAATCCAACCATAAAATATGATTTCATTTCCTCTTTGAATAATATATCACAACGCTTGTTTTACCAAAGGGTCAGATAGAGGTGTACTAATGTACGTAGTCCACCCCTTCGCCGGTATCTTTAGGTCCCATGTAATGAGTCTTTTGCTATGAACCGGTCCAAGCTGCTACTGAGAATTTCATAGAGATTCGCAATAACACGTTGCTCGACCGGGGATTGAACTCGGGACCTCTAACGTAGCAGTTGCGCTTGCACCACTAGACTAATGAGGCAGAACTCGTTACATAATTTATTTACATTCAGTTAAGCTGTTGACAAGTGATATCGTCTGATCAGTGTAAATATTAAATTAATACAAGTATAACGTGATTTATACGATAAAATGTCTACTTCGTTAAATTAAATCGTTGTTAATCCCCAGTCTATAATAAATTCAATAATAATGCAGTGGTTTTCATGCATAATCTATACTTAATATATAAAGCTGAAGAGTTTGTTTGTTTGCTTGAACGCCTTATTAACTTAACTGCCTCATTAGCCAAGTGGTCCCGAGCGCGACTGCTATGCTAGAGGTCCTGGGTTCGATTCCCAGGTCGAGCAAAGTGTTATTGGGTTTTTCTATGAAATTCCCAGTAGCAGCTCGGAGTTAGGAAATTGTGCCCGGTTAATGGCAATAGGCTCGCCCCCTATTACATGGGACCTAAACATACCGGCGAACTGTGGGTGTACATTAGTACGCCTCTGCCTAACCCTTCGGGGAATACAGGCGTGATGGTATGTTATGTTATTAAAATAATAAAACATTTTTAAGTAAACAATATCTAAGGTAATATTAGCACGTGAATCGAAAGACAATTCCTGGATTGATAACATGCTATCACGCCTATATTTCACGAAAGATTACTAATATAATAACCTCAGTTTGCTGGTATATTTATGTCCCATGTACTAGAGGGCGAGCCTATTGCCATTAACCGGGCACAAACCCAAACTCAATCCGGTTCATAGAAAACCCAATAACAATGCTTAACCTGGAAATCGAACCCAGGACCTTTCACATAGAAGTCGCACTTGAGAAGGCTTAACTAATAAGGCGGTCAGTCATGGGTTGATTTAGACTTCAATTAGGTGTAATAAGCGAAACAAAATATATAAAGCATGAGGAATGAATAAGTTTTTACCGTGGAAGAGCCATGCCATCGGTACGAATGGGCCGGCTCGACCCCTGCTCGTGTGATACCACGGCCTCACAGAAAACCGCCTTGATACAACGCTTACCTTGTATTTCGCCGAGTGAGTGAGGACACTGGACGCCCAAACCCTTTTAAAAGGCAGACAACGCACTTGAGATTCCTCTGATGTTGCGGGTGTCCAAGGACGGCGGTAATCGCTTACCATCAGGCGATTCGTCTGCCTATTTCTGCTAGACTATAAAAAAGCATAATTCAATTCGAACCGTTTTACTAAATCCGTTTTCCAAAGCTTGAAAATTCTAGAATTTCTTTCTCTACGGTATAATAGCATGTGAATACAACAAGAGGGCTTTGCCAAGCTTGCCGGCAACTTGGCGAGCGCGTTTAATACCCACTCGTGTGAAGTTTACACCTATTAAAACCTGCGAGTTATCATATTCACTGGAAAATGTTATTTTATTCGGTACAGGAATATATTTTATGAAACGCGGCGTTTATAAAATCAGTGCAGCATAGCAATTTTACTCTGGTAACACTAAATTGTATTTTTAGTGCTGTGAGAAATTGCGTAGATATCTCATATCAAATCCATCGCCTATCTCCAGTTTATAATCAAACTAGCTTCTGCCCGCGACTTCGTCCGCGTAGCGTGATGATATACCTATAGCCTATGCCTTCCTCAATAAATGGGCTATATATACTGAAAGATTTTTTCAAATCGGACCAGTAGTTCTTGAGATTAGCGCGTTCAAGCAAACAAACAAATAAACTTCAGCTTTATAGATTAAAAATAGAAGGTGTTTCTTCGTATTTTTCTGTAAGTTTGTATTGTTTATTGTGTCTTTTTCTTTTGATATCTGATAAATTTGACTTTCGACAAGGTATCTATCTGACTAATGATTTTGAATAAATAAATATGACAAAATGCTTGAAAAAGGTTTTCTTTTTCAAAAAATAATTATCATTGTCAAGGTAATCCTAAGAAAACTTAATTGACCAAGGGATATTCTCGACAAAATATCTACTAGTCAGCGTATTGGAATAAATATTTTTCCCTCTTAGTCGGAAAGGAGACTTATTTCCAATTGTGGGATAGTGATGGTTATGAGATATTAGTATGCAATTTTGGAACACAAGCGAAACTGCAGACATACTATCACGCCTGTATTCTCCGAAGGGTTAGGCAGAGGCGTACTAATTTACACCCACAGTTCGCCGGTATGTTGAGGTCCCATGTAATAGGGGGCGAGCCTATTTCTATTAACCGGGCACAAATTCCTAACTCCGAGCTGCTACTGGGAATTTCATAGAAAAACCCAATAACACTTTACTCGACCTGGGAATCGAACCCAGGACCTCTAGCGTAGCAGTCGCGCTCAGTACCACTTGGCTAATGAGCAGTGAAACTGCAGACACCTTGTTTTAAGAGAAATTATATTTCAAACTAGATAGACAGCGTTATTAGCAGCGGCTAAATATAATTTTAAACAAAGCGAAAACCATCTGAACACCTCGGGATTTTAAATAACAGCAATGGTACTGGCTGCCATGTCTAATGATGAGACATAATTTAGCGAGATCCCAGAGAAACACGAAAATACAATCCTCACAAAAACTTTTTTCCATCCGTAAAAAGAAACAAAAACAAACATTTTGGAGTCCAACTCTCGGCACAATAAATAATTAATTATAAGAGTCGCTAATGAGGGCGCGCAAGTTTTTCAATTAAAATGTTTCCTTGTCTACAATAAAATTACTCCTCGCTAGATTTAGCTGGAAGTAACACAATTCTATGGTATTGGAAGTAAAATGTACACGCCTGTATTTTTCGAAAGGTTAAGCAGAAGTGTACTAATTAATATCCATAGTTCATCCATCCATCCGTCTATCCATCTGTCCATCTGTTCATGTTTAGGTCACATGTCAAAGAGGGGATAGAATTTCATAGACTTTAATAACACTGCTCGACGTGGGAGTCGGATCCAGACCTTTTAGCGTAGCAGTCACCCCTTCGATCAATAGACTAATACGGCAGAATGTAATTATCATTATATTACTTACTAGCCTATGCCTGCGGCTTCGCTCACTTGAAGCACAAAACCAACAGTGATGATCTCTTCTTTGTATGGGTCTCTATGCATTAGAGAGGTCAAGCTGTATCTAAGGTTCCGTTTAATTCTTTGAGATAAGAAGTATACCAGTTTTTAATTTTGAGCACATACTTTCTAACAGTGATAACAAAATTAAAATCTATTCAGTAGATTTTGCGCCAACCCGTAACAAACAGACAAGAATTTTAAAAATCACATTTTTGGTTTCGGAGACGTTTATATACCCTAACCAACTTTTTTTTTAAATATCTTCAATGTACAGCCACAGCTTTTTTACAATTTTATAATAGTAGAGATTTATGTAGAATTAAACGTAAAAAACTCTCAGATTGACAGGGCTTAGGCCATAGTCCACCACGCTAGCCTTCTGCAGCTTGGCAGACTTCACACGCCTTTGAGAAAATCTCACAAGCATGCAGATTTTCTGTGTTTTTGAAGTCTTAGATTCAAACTGGTGACCTTTCACTTGGCAGTTCAATGGTTGTATCACTAGGCTATCATTTCTCTATTCGAAATATAGCAGGCCATATTTGACTTATGGGAAGTGCAAAGAGCATTAAGGAAACCACAAAACGTTTGCACGTGTTCGTAGAAATGGAATATACAAGACTATTTCTATCGGCATCGTGGATGGACCGAACGTCAATGACACTCAATTTGTGATCGTAGACGAATCAAAGTTTTATCGTCATTTACCACGCAAAGGACCATTTAACAATATTATGACAGCAAATTTAGGTATACCGTGTCCGTTGATTGTCTGTTTGTGAAGACACAAGGCTTATCCCCTAGTATTCTTAAAAAAAAAAACAATACTAGGTATTTGTCAGTGTCATTGTCGCGTATTCCCTAGGAACGATGTTGCGGTTGGCTTCCATTTTTTCGATTTTATCCAGTAATTAGGACGCAAAAATTTGCAGTTGCTGCTTGTCACTTATTGATATTCGGCCACATCATTAAATTAAAACCTACCCCAATAGTATTTAAAAAAAAACATTGCTTACACCTGGAACATAATATACCATCACGTCTTTGGTACAGAATTTTTTACATTATAAATTTCTACATGAACAATGAAGTCTACTTGGCTTATCAAGATGAAACATGCACCAGATTTAAGTTAAGTTAGACCCTCAGCAATATAACTGTGAAAACTGCATTCAATTATGTTTAGTAGTTTTTGCGTGATGCAAGTACAAACATACAGACAAAAATTCTAAAAGTTGTTTTTTGGCTTCTGTTGTAACCCCCTAATAAAGTACCCCCATATACTTTTTTTTTAATATCTGCAATGTACAGACATCGCTCTGTTACAATTTTATTTTAAGTAGGTATAGAATAGATATCTGCAGATCATACAAATAATTATGAAGGACATTGCACAGACGCCGACAGCAAGCCACTGCAACAACCGTATGCTCAAAAAAGATCGGAAAGGAAACCACGATGCAAAACTAATGTTTGGGAATGCAAATAATATCTAGCTACCCAAATATATTCGGCTTTTTTGCAATTTCTTTTCTTCGTCCTCAAAGTGCCTACCTTACATTCGAGCTAGATTAATATACAGTACTAATATTAGTCCGTACCTGAAGTCTCGAATTTCCATAAGATACCTACCCTTACATAATTCGCAAAACCCAATATAAAGCTGTGTGCACACTTCCGAATACGAATACCAATCATACTTATTTTAAGAACTAATGTTATCAATAAAATGTCATCATATTTTTTTCAACTACCAATATAAGCATTGTTATACCTACTAAACTTATTAATGATGATTTATAATACCTACTGACAATCAGATTATGGCTGGAATTAACCCGATCAATTAATTTACCTACTGGCGATCGATATGATTGAATTTGACATTAATTCTTTGGAGCTATAGGTATATTATGCCAATTTCGATTTTTTTAATTACGGCCAAGGATAGAGTACCTACATATTTCAGTGTAACATAAAATAGTTTATAATTATTACGCTTGAAGTTTTGTAATTTTCCATGAAGTTAAATGGATGAGAAAAAAAACACTGACGTTGCTTACTACTTGCTTGCTTACTAAACTTGCTTAATTAATACTTAACCTTGCGAGAATACATTTAAAGTATAATAAGTATTAAAGGGTAAATAATGTTAAAAACATACATATATACCATCACGCCTGTATTCCCCAAAGGGTTAGGTAGAGGTGTACTAAGGCACACCCACAGTTAGGGGCGAGCCTATTGCCATTAACCGGGCACAATTTCCAAACTCCGAGCTGCTACTGAGAATTTCATAGAAAAATCCAATAACACTTTGCTCGACCTGGGAATCGAACCCAGGACCTCTAGCGTAGCAGTCGCACTTGGGACCACTAGACTAACGAGGCAGTCTATCTGAGGCAATAATGTTAAAAACTCATATCAATTATTAGCTTCTGCCCGCGACTTCGTCCGCGTAGCGTGATGATAAGCCTATAGCCTTCCTCAATAAATGGGCTATCTAACACTGAAAGAATTTTTCAAATCGATACAGTAGTTCCTGAGTTTTTTTTTTTTTAATGTGATAGCAGGCAAACGAGCATACGGATCGCCTGATGGTAAGCGATCACCGGCGCGCATGGACACCTGCAACACCAGAGGAGTCACAAGTGCGCTGCCGGCCTTTTAAAAGGGAGTACGCTCTTTTCTTGAAGGTTAGCGCGTTCAAGCAAACAAACAAACAAACAAACTCTTCAGCGTTATATATTAATATAGATTTTGAGTAATGCAAAGTATTTACTAAATTCGCTCCAAATGGTAAGTGTACACTCTCGTTTAGACAAACTCCAAAAATTCAATTTAAACATTGATTTGTTCGGGAAAATTGACTCATGGAATTTTTTTTTACAATGTAAGGCGATATTTGGATCAAAGGGAGGCCTCAAGCGATGGTTCGATAGCCGTAAAAATTGTTCGACGTATCCCCTTTCAGGGCGAAACGGTGTTTTGTTTACATTAATTGATTAAATGAAAGAACATTTGTTTTACATTTCTGTTTTGTTTTGTTTACGTTGAGCCGGGAAATAAATGGTTGTTTGTGTAACACGTAGCGTCTAAACTCAATGCTTATGTTCGCTAGTGGCCACTAGTGGGTAAGCAGGAAAGGCTGCAATCTGATTGGATGACGAAATAAATTAGGATATTTTTAGTCATTAAGAGGGAACTCTAGTGGGCCTTTCTCCATACAAACGTATTCCGCTGTTTTCTTCGTGGATAATGGCTCTAGAGCAATGATTTTTTCCCAAAAAATCTAGAGCGTGCTATTACATGCCCCTACTAATTCCTTTTTTTCAAAAAAATAATTACTAAAAGAATTATAACAATCCAAAAACTCGAAAAAAAGGCCCGTTTTTACTGCCATGTTCAGACGACTATCAGACAAAGTTGGTAAGTTTATAACAAAAAGTAAAAAAATAGAAGCATAGATATACTTTTCCTCTAAATTTTGTTATATACTTTTTTTTGATGGGTCCTGTTTTGATCGAGAAAACAGCGGAATATGAAACGATGTTTAGTCAAGATTTTTTAGGTGAAATCAGCCTGAGCTGCAATTGTCCCTTTCCCACTTTACGGGTGGAGGTTGGAGTAACGACGACGGCAATAGTTTCTTCAAATACCTATTTTTCAAATTCCTCGCGCCTAGAGTTCCCTCTTAAATATATACCTTGTAGGCTAGTATATCCACGGTACCTATTTAAATGGAAAATCTTAATAAAATTTACGGATTAGAATAGTATTCCTCACCTACTATCTCGTAAGAGCCGAGAAAATATCTGACTTGCTCGGTAGGACCTGAGGTCTGAGTGTCTGGCGACCACCCTTACGTCGAAGTCTTTCGTAAAGCACCTTCGTGTGTGTTTCGACTATTGTGTGTAAGAGCACGCCTGGCATTCAAGTTTGATGGGGGCGAGCCTATTGTCATTAACCGGGTACAAAACCCAAACTCCGAACTGCTGATGAGAATCTCATAGAAAACCCAATACCACTTTGCTCGACCTGGGAATTCGACCCAGGACCTCGAGCGTAGCAGTCGCACTTGAGACCACTAGACTAACGAGGCAGTTAATTGATAAAGTCACTTACAAAAAAAAAAAAAAAATTTTACAATTTAAAACATTTTGCAAAAAAATACGAGTGAATAACTATTTCCAGCTTCTCATTGGTCATACAAAACATTGTTGACAGATTGGATCAACGTTCCCAAGCCTACATCCCCATTAATCGGGGCAAAATCTATTTAATTAGATCTCACTAATTAGTGGCCGATGTGAACTCTGCCCCGGTAACGTTTGCTTATCAAATTTTAATCAAGTTTTCAGATAATTAGGATAATTAAGCTTTCACCGGTCGTCGGTAACTGATCCGCTAATATGGATTTTAATTGAAATTAATTTATCACTGGTTATCGTTAAGGTTCAGTTTATTTGACGACCTCTGTGGTTTAGTGGTTCGAGTACCGGACTGCCGACCATGAAGTCGTGGGTTCGATTCCCACAGAACACAAAAATGTATGTGATGAATATAAGTGTTTGTATTCGTCTGGGTGTTTCTTATGCATTATAAGTATGTATTTACAAAAAAAGTATATAAGTATTATATCCATTGTCTAGTACCCATAGTACAAGCTTTGCTTAGTTTGGGACTATTAGTTTGGTGCTGTGTAAAAATGTCCCAGAATATTTATTATTTATTTATTTATTTTAAGAAGATACTTGTGTTATTATTATATCAATACGTGAAAAATAAACTTTGTACTTAACCCTTTTTAAGTATATTATACGAATGGAGAATTGTAAGATAGTACATAGTAAAAATTTATATAGAGTAGAAGTGCTGAATCCTAATATTTTTTAATAGTGCTTAAAAATACATTAAACTCTCTACCATACGTTTGACATACTGACACACACCCTTTGTTTAAGGTATGAACGTTGAAACTCCATACTTTCAAACTGCGACCATAATATACTCATATTATAGTCGAATTTCGAGGACCGGGCGACAACTAACTAATTTAATTATCTTTTAAACATACATACCATCACGCCCGTTTTCCTGAAGGGGTAGGCAGAGGGGTACTAATGTACACCCACAGTTCGCCGGTATGTTTAGGTCCAATGGGGCGAGCAGATTGCCATTACTTCGAGCTGCTAGTGAGAGTTTGTGAATAACACTTTCTCGACCTGGAAATCGAAACCAAATGCCCTAACGTAGCAGTCGGATCCAGAACCACAAGGCTAATAAAAATAGAAACAACTTATCAAGAAAAACAACAGTCGGGAAGGTTAACTGCCTCATTAGCCAAGTGGTCCTGAGCGCGACTACTACGCTAGAGGTTCTGGGTTCGATAACCAGGTCAAGCAAAGTGTTATTGGGTTTTTCTATGAAATTCCCAGTAGCAGTTCGGAGTTAGGAATTTGAGCCCGGTTAATGGCAATAGGCAGGCCCCCCATTACATGTCCCCTAAACATACCGGCGAACAGTGGGTGTACATTAGTAGGTACGCCTCTGCCTAACCCTTCGGGGAATACAGGCGTGATGGTATGTTATGTGAAAGTTAATTCCGCACACAATCCGTCATTACACTACCTAGTATAATAGATTGCTTGGAGAGTTATTAACTCATTACTCATCAGCGCCAGTAATTACCTACTAAATTAATTAGCTTCAGCCATTATTGCATACCAGTTAGTTACACCGTTAAGGTAAGATTTTTTTTATGCGACAAGAAAGCAAACGAGCGGACGGATCACCTGATAGTTAGCGATTACTTCCGCCCATGAACACCAGAGGAGTCACAGGTGCCCATCTTTTAGAGTGGCTTGGGCCTCTGGTATCCTCACTCACTCGGCGAAACACAACGCAAGCGTTGTTTCACGCCTGTTTTCTGCGAAGCCTTGGTATTACATTTTTGTTATAATAAAATTTTATTTCGAGTCATTAAAATTATTCCTTCAGTAACGTTAAGACGATCTAAGCTTCCCGAGTGGGTCTTTACCGGTAGGTATAATCTGGGTGTCTTTAAATCAGGAGTGAATCGGTTTCTTCTAGGAAAGCGCGCTCCGTCGTAGATCGCAATTTCGCTTAACATTAGGCGAATTGGTGGTCAAGGGTAAACCTAGCAAGAATAAAAAATAAAAGAAAAAAAAAATTCTGCTAGTGTTCCTTAAATTCTACATATACGAAATCCAAATCACATTCGTAAAAATAAATAAACGTCAAACAAAAAGCCAATATCAAACTAACATCTGACCCTTTGTTGTAACATTTGAAACTCGTTAAAAATCCAATACGAAAAAGTTTGGGCTCGTCCGGGATTTGAACCCGGGACCTCTCGCACCCTAAGCGAAAATCATACCCCTAGACCAACGAGCCGGCTGATTTTAATACCGAATCTTTATATCGCTTATTGTTTTATTGAAATACTGCTTTTAATCATTTATTTATTTCTAGATTAGTTATTCTTCAATATCATTCAATCATCAATCATCAATTTATGTTCAGACAAATCAGCCTATTACAATTTTATGATATTACTAGCTTCTGCCCGCGGCTTCGCTCGCATGAAGCTCATAAACCAACAGTGATGATCTCTTCTTTGTATGGGACTCTATACATTAGAGAGGTCAAGCTGTATTTTCGGTTCCGTTTAATTATTTAAGATAAAAAGTATACCAGTTTTTAAGTTGGAGCACATACTTTCTAAAAGTGATAACAAAATTAAAATCTATTCAGTAGTTTTTGCACCAACCCGTAACAAACAGACGAACAGACAAGAGGGCTACCCCAATGTGTGCTATTTCACCCTGTCCTCGGTTTATCACACCCAGCCTTTTAATAGTAACAAAATTAATGAAATTAAAAAAATAAACATTGCCATGTGAAAGGAAATCATGCGAAAAGAATCAGTCAATTGAAAAGAACATAAAAAAATGACAGCATAAAAATTTGGGCTCTTCCGGGATTTGAACCCGGGACCTCTCGCACCCTAAGCGAAAATCATACCCCTAGACCAACGAGCCGGCTGAGAGATATGTTGAAATTTATAATCGTATAAATGATGACTCCACCTTTCACTTCGTCAGCGATAAATATCAGGCAGTGGTTTGATAGCGAGCGGCGATTGTAGCGGAGCGGATTCAAGTAATCTCTATCTCTTCTCTTCTCTAATCTCTACGATTATAAAATTGTATAAAAGCTGTGTCTGTACAATGAATATATTAAAAAAAAAACAAGTGGGTTAAGGTAAAGGAGTATAAACGACTGCGTACCAAACAATGTCATTTTTAAAATTCTTGTCTGTTTGTCTGTTTGTTACGGGTTGGCGCAAAAAAACTACTGAATATATTTAAATTTCGTTACCACTGTTAGAAAATATATAGTATGCTTCTTACTTCTAACTTAAAAACTGGTGAACTTCTTATCTCAATTAATTGAACTGATCCTGAGATACAGTTTGAGCTCTCTGATGTATACTCGTACAGACCCATACAAAGAAGAGATCATCAATGTTTCTATTTCCATTTTTGCTCCTGATATAGCTTCATGTGAGCAAAGCCGCGGGCAGAAGCTAGTATCCTTTCAACTCACATTTAACAAATAATTACAAATTGACAGAACTCCACGGTGGACTAATGGATCAAATAAATTTATCTATAACTAGCTTCCGCCCGCGACTTCGTCCACGTGGAATAGTTACTTAGTCTTAGCGGGATGATAGCCTATATAGCCTTTCTCAATAAATGGACTATCTAACACCGAAAGATTTTTTCTAATCGGACCAATAGTTCCTGAGATTATCGCGTTCAAGCAAACTTGGCAGGTGGCACTTGACAGGTGGTAAGAAGATGATGATCCCCTTCAGCGGCTTGTAGTATGTTTTGATTGAAGCTCACTTCAAGATATAGCCAATATTGTTAGTTGAGTATTGAGTATCCGAGCGGAACTTTAGTAAAATATGTCACGGGAACAGGAATAATAAAAGAACGCTAAATGAGGATAATAATACCTATGTCTTTTAGAGCGTTTGTTGGGTCCGAGCGGACCCAAGCTCGGTCCGCACGGATACAAAACAAAAGCTCTAAAGGCTGATGAATAACTTATTTATTTGGATAAGGATTAATATCATGTTTATAAAAACACCTACGCAAATAATGCATTTGGAATTTTAGAACAAAGTTAGCATAAAAAAGGTTATAGTGAGCCAACCTTAAAAGATAGACATATGCTGTTGCGGACTTTTTTTTAGAACTTTTAAAGAGGAACAATTCTGTCATATATGATTTTTGCGAAACTTTAACCGTTTACGCAGCGCACGCATCGGAAGCTCTCAAAAGGAAAAAAAACGAATTTTAGAACAAAGTTAGCATAAAAACGGTTATAGTGAGCCAACCTTAAAAGATAGACATATGCTGTCGCGGACTTTTTTTTAGAACTTTTAAAGAGGAACAATTCTGTCATATATGATTTTTGCGAAACTTTAATCGTTTACGCAGCGCATGCATCGGAAGCTCTCAAAAGGAAAAAACCCCGATTTTGAAACATTCTTCATTGATGCTCCGCTCCTATTGGTCTTAGCGTGATGATATATAGCCTATAGCCTTCCTCGATAAATGAGCTATCTAATACTGAAAGAATTTTTCAAATCGAACCAGTAGTTCCTGAGATTAGCGCGTTCAAGCAAACAAACAAACAAACAAACAAACAAACAAACAAACAAACAAACTCTTCAGCTTTATATATTAGTATAGATTAGTTTACACAATAGATAGGTAGAACCTATCTACAATTTATTAAATGTCACCTTGTCCCAAGAAAACAATACGGAAATATTTAAAAACAGAAACTTATGAAACGCTACCTACGCGACCACAGCCGCAAATTATTGTGTATTTTTATAAATGAATGACTGTCTTATTTCACATCAGAGTCTGCTCTATGCTTAATTAGGGTGATACTTCAAGGTTTGGTTAGCCAATCGAAAAAAAATACATTTAAATATATTTTTTATAAAACGTTGCGCCACACTAGGATTTTCTCCTGTATCGTGGGTGCGTTTACAAAAACAAATTCTCACATAAACAACCACCCAGACACGGAACAACTACTAGTAGATCATACAAATATTAGCTCCGTATGGGTATCGAACCCACAACTTGTGTTTTAGAAGCCGATCACTCAGCCGCTACGCCAAACGTGTCATCAGAATATAAATAATATATATAATATATATAGAATATATATAATATATTATTATTGTTATCGAAATAATATTAATTTATAACATCAAGATTTTTATCAATTAAACTTACAATCTTTATTGCGGATATTGTAATAGCAATAGTTTATTTATTTACTTTTAATAATAAAGTAAAATACTTAGCAAATATGTTGCTATATTATTGTTAAATGAAGCCAATTTTTTTATAAACATTTATTAATATTTGTATAAATCTTTACACAATCCTACAAAAAGTTTGGGCTCGTCCGGGATTTGAACCCGGGACCTCTCGCACCCTAAGCGAAAATCATACCCCTAGACCAACGAGCCAGCTGACAATGAGTTCCAAAATAGTGACCATTATCGAAGTCGTGCGGTGAATGGTGGCCTACATACGTGCGTTTACGCATGCCGAGCCAACGCATGACGTCACAAAACGTGTTTCCGTATAGAAAGTAATAAACGTGAAATGTTATATAAACTAAATCTTATCTGGTTATTTAAGAAACACCTACTGATGGCTAATTTGCATGTGTTAGACAGTTGGCTCGTTGGTCTAGGGGTATGATTTTCGCTTAGGGTGCGAGAGGTCCCGGGTTCAAATCCCGGACGAGCCCAATATATTTTTGAGAAAATACTTGGATTTTTATTACAATATTTTGAGGCTTAATCTATACTAACTATACTAATATATAAAGCGGAAGAGTTTGTTTGTTTGTTTGTTTACTTGAACGCGCTAATCTCAGGAACTACTGGTCCGATTTGAAAAATTCTTTCAGTGTTAGATAGCCCATTTATTGAGGAAGGCTATAGGCTATATATCATCACGCTACGCGGACGAAGTCGCGGGCAGAAGCTAGTTCTTAATATAAAGCCACGAATATATTCCCGAAGGGTTAGGGAGGCGTGTATGTACTGATGCACATCTACAGTGAGAAATCTATAGTCTCTGCCACAGATAATAGAATACTAGTAGTCTCTACCTACCCCAAATGGGAGACAGGCGTGAATATAATGTATGTATGAACAGAATTACTATTACCTAAGATCAGTAATAATGAATATTAAATATTTACGACGTCTTTACACTGAGATTTTGTATGACGTAAACTGTTCAAATGCTTGGATCTTTCTTCTGACAATCTCGACTCAGTCGTTGTAAGTCATTAATGTTATGTCCTTGAATGTCCTCAGACCTTGTTATCGCAGTTTTATGCCAGTGAGGATCGACATCAAATAGTGTAATCGTGTTCCATCGCGTAAAGTAAGTATAATAATCCCGTCAAAAACATTCTGTAAAAAACTAACCAAGTCTCGATGGAGCTGCTTGTTTATCTCTAAAAAGTAATGAAATCGCTTAATTTCGGAACTAAATGACCTACAGACTTGAAATTTTGAATTTTAAGTATGTGATTATAGCTTACTGGATGACGAAAATTTCTGCGATCTGGTCTTATCCAGAGGTTCTCAAATACGGGCCTGAAAATGCGGCGAAATGGTTCCAGTAAAGGATGGTACGGCAGTGTTTGCTTCGCGCTCGTCTTGGCGGGGGCACTGACGTGCCCCCAGATGTAGCAGAGCCAGGACCCTATCTCATGGCCCTAACCATAGGATAAGGGAAGGGAAGTGTGGGTTCTAGTCGATACTAAACTGACATACTTCCACCTCGCCGGGTAGTCGACGATTCATGAAGATATAAACAAGGAAAAAGGGACCAAAAGGGTAAGCTTAAGTAGTCCATCTTAGACGGTGTTCCTTGAATTGCATTGCATGTAAGAACTCCATCTTAGACAATGTTCAAACTTCCAACACACACAATAATAAAGCAGACTCAAATTTAAAAAGTTTATTAAATGTAGCTGGATCAATTTTTTTACCAAGTCAAGTTTGCTTTGCATGATTTTTGCCCTTATAAACCCCAATACGTTAGAGTAGTTTTCGAGGACATGATTACAAACAAATGCAATGATGCCGCTCCTATAATAATAGCTGTCTGTGTAAATACATAACAATCATAATGTTTTTTTTTTACATTGGTTAAGTCGGCAAATGAGCAGAAGACGACGGTAATAGTCATCGCTGTCCATGGACACCTGCAATATCAGAGGCGGTACAATATTGCGATAAAAAGTGCGTGATAATTAACTATTAATACGCACAAAACTTAAAGTGGCAGGGGCATGTCTTTTTTTAGGATAGGGGGCAAACGTGCAAACAGATCACCTGATGGTAAGCGATAACCGCCGCCCATGGACACCCGCAACACCAGAGGAGTCGCAAGTGCGTTGCCCGCCTTTAAAAGGGTTTGGGCCTCCGGTAACCTCAACTCACTCGGCGAAACACAACTCAAGCGTTGTTTCACGCCGGATTTCTGTGAGGCCGTGGTATCACTCCGGTCGAGCCGGCCCATTCGTGCTGAAGCATGGCTCACCCACGTGAAAATATGGATTCAAACTCGAGAACTTTGACTTGGCAGTCCAAAATCATATCGGTCATATCACTAGGCTATCACTGGCTGTCTATAATCTATATGGCTTCGATATTTATGTAATTCTGAAAGTGAAATGTGTTAATGCCGATAGCTGTATTGTGTTTCGATGTTGAAGTCAGCCGGCTCGTTGGTCTAGGGGTATGATTTTCGCTTAGGGTGCGAGAGGTCCCGGGTTCAAATCCCGGACGAGCCCAAATCTTTTGTTTATTGTTTAATTATTATTAGTATTCGTATTATGATAATACCTACAAAGAATTGCAACAAAAAAACGAGAGAAATCATGATAAGATTTTCGAATGACAATTTTTTTGCAATTTTACATGAATTTGCACCCGTAAACCCCGACATTGTATACATGGAGAATGTTATTCTCTTTAATCCGGGAGAGCTATGCTTCGGCAGAAATGGGCCGGCACTACCAGATTGATACCACGGTCTCATAGAAAACCAGCGACAAACAATGCTTACGTTGAGTTTAGATAGATACCAGAGGCCTAAACCCTTTTAAAAGGCGGCAATGCACTGGCGTTGCGGGTGTCCACAGGCGGCGGTAATCGCTTACCATCAGGTGATCCGTCTGCTCGATCCCCCCGCTATTCCATAAAAAAGCCGTTTTTGAGGTTTCTCAAAAATTGTGAAATTTCTCATTGTAGGTTTCTATGCAATTACATAATATAATGTTTCTTTTTCTTGAAAGTTGTCATCGTCGCCCAATGGACACCTGCAATAATAGAAGTCCAGTTGATGAGTTGCCGAGCCTGAAGAGCCCCTACGGACTGCAGACTGCCAGAGCCACAGCAACAGAGATGGATCACTGACTCTCACGCCTCAAAAGTCGAAACATACTTCAAGGTATTTGCTATCTACATATAAATAATCTATATGGCTTCGGTTTTTATGTAATACTTAGAGTGAAAGGCGTTAAGACCGATAGCTGTGTGGTATTTCGATGTTAAAGTCAGCTGGCTCGTTGGTCTAGGGGTATGATTTTCGCTTAGGGTGCGAGAGGTCCCGGGTTCAAATCCCGGACGAGCCCAAAACTTTTGTTCATTGTTATAATTGTTTTAAGTATTTTTATTATAATAATGCAAAGAATTGTGACAAATAATTGAGAGGAATTATGATTATGAATTATTTTAGATGTGTAAACAGGTAATACAGGCTTATAGGAACAATGGTATGTTTTGTGATATTTTCTAAGCTACCTAGCAAACATTATTCCATAAATCGACGCCAGTAATCAAAGCCATTCACCGTTGGAGAGCCATTATTCGGCACGAATGGGCTGGTTCGATAACGGCGTGAAACAAAGCTTACGTTAGATATGTTTCGCCGAGTGAGGGAGGATACTGGAGGCCAAAACCCTTTTAAAAGGCCAGCTACGCACTTGTGACTACCCTGGTGTTGTGGGTGTCTATGGGCCTGATCGTTTGCCCTCCTATCTCATAAAAAAATACAAATTCTTACATAGGTACACTAACGCCCAAACACAGAACAACTTCCTGTAGATCATATATTCGCTCCGTGTGGGGATCGAACCACCATACGTGTCGCAAATGCCGATCGCTCTGCCGCTGCGCCAAACGTGTAGTTTTTTATGGCATAGGGGGTCAACGAGCAGACGGATCACCTGATGGTAAGTGATTACCGCCGCCCATGGAGAACCGCAACACCAGAGGAGTCGCTAGTGCATTGCTTACCTTTTAAAATGGTTTGGGCTTCCGGTACGCTCACTCGCTTATTAAAACACAACGTATGTAAGTGTTGTTTCACGCCGGTTTTCTATGAGGTCGTGGTTTCGCTCCAGTCGAGTTGGACCTTTCGTGCTGAAGCTGGCTCTCTCATGACACAGGAGAAAATCCTTATGTGAAGCAAACTTTTTTTAAAAGAAATTACAAATTATTAAGTATGTTTTTTTTTTGTAGCTAAACCAAATAAATAACATATATTTATATTTTTTTTCTAAAACTAAGGTTACTGTCAAACTCCTTTGATGTTACATAACATACTATCACACCTGTATTCCCCGAAGGGTTAGGCAGAGGCGTACTAATGTACACCCACAGTTCGCCGGTATGTTTAGGGCCCATGTAATAGGGGGCGAGCCTATTGCCATTAACCGGGCACAAATTCCTAACTCCGAGCTGCTACTGGGAATTTCTTAGAAAAACCCAATAACACTTTGCTCGACCTGGGAATCGAACCCAGGACCTCTAGCGTAGCAGTCGCGGTCAGGACCACTTGGCTATTGAGGCAGTTTCCTTTGATGTTAAAATATGGAATACATCATAACTTCACAGCAAACATATTTCATTTCCTATGCAGCATTCAACAAATACAAGGTAGCGCTGGCAAAGTAAATATCTCAAGATATATCCAATATTCTGCGTCTCAAATATCGGGATACGTTGATAAAGCAATGGTGTATCTACCAAAATATCGTCGTTGTATTTTGAATCCCATGTACAGCTGTTTTCATCTTAATTTTCCGTGTGTCACTTCGACGCAAATAAAAATAAACTGCATTAGCCAAGTGGTCCTCAGCGCGACTGCTACGCTAAAGGTCCTGGGTTCAATTTTCAGGTCGAGCGAAGTGTTATTGGGTTTTTCTATGAAATTCCCAGTAGCAGCTCGGAGTTAGGAATTTGTGCCCGGTTAGTGGCAATACGCTCGCCCCCTATTACATGGGACCTAAAACATACCGGCGAACTGTGGGTGTACATTAGTACCTCTGCCTAACCCTTCGGTGAATACAGGCGTGATGGTATGTTATGTTATTTTCTTTCCTTTTCAGTTTTTTTTATGGGATAGTGGGGTAAACGTGCAGACGGATCACCTGATGGCAAGCGATTGTTGCTGCCCATGGACACCCGCAACACCAGAGGAGTCGCCGTTGGCGGGAGCTGCATTCAGATCTACAAGCACATCATAGCAAATAGAAGTTGGATTTTCTTGAAGCTAAGTGAATATGTTTAGGTACTCATTTAGTCGGAGGATTAGAAAATATTATTTAATACTTTTACAATTAAATTCGTGGCAGGTTTTTTCAAAAATCATAATGTTGTGTTTTACTTCTCCTTCAATCCTTTTTAGCCATATTATCACCTCTCTCACAATCCATCTATCAATTTACTACACCTTGTAGTATATATTCTGTCTTCTGCAAGAGAGGCTCGTAGCTAAGTAATAACTAAGCTGATCAACTGATCTGCAAGGTTAAGCTGCGCTCGTCGCGGTCAGTGTGTGACCTCATCGAGACCTCTCCATGCCTCGGAGAGCGCGTAAAGCCGTCGGTCCCGGTTGTCATACCCGTCAACCCGGCAACCAGTTTATCCTCTGAATATTGGTATTCCCCAGAAATTAGGTTGCGGAGATCTGATGGCAGTCAATTCGTGTAAAATGCTGATATTCAGCCGCATCTGGTTAGATTGGAAGCCGACCCGAATTTAGTTGGGACAAGGCTCGGATGATTATGTAATACGAGCTGAAGAGTTTCTTTGATTGTTTGTTTGTTTATTTGCTTGAACGCGCTAAAACGGTCCGATTTGAAAAATTGTTTCAGTGTTTGATAGCCCATTTATTGAGGAAGGCTATAGGCTATAATCATCATGCTAAGACCAAATAACTATTCCACGCGGGCGGAGTCGCTGGCGGAAGCTAGTGTAATAAATATTCTGTATAAATCCAACCAAGTCTCTACATCCATGCATAACTGAACATAGTTTCGATATAAGAGGCCGTTTTGCGAACCAGACCGAATTTCAATTTAGCGTCCAGAATATTCTAAAGGTATTTTAGGTCGCTGGTCGTAACTCCAGATTTGAGGGTTCGGCCTAACCAATGTTATGATATGATAATATAATATCAAGCTAAGACAATATCGTCTCACCTAAGAAATAGATCGCTTAGAGGAAATAGGGAACTGGTTGGAATATAGAAAATATTTATAGTATTACAAGCTTCTGCCAGCGACTTCGTCCGCGTGGAATAGTTACTTAGTCTTTACGTGATGATATATAGCCTTCCTCATACTATCAACAAACTACTTCCATTAAGTACAGAATATTATTTAATACTTACACTATTCAAATAATTCAAATACATTCACGTAATAACTAGCAAATATTATATCAGTATCAGTTGGGAAGGTATCTGGGGCTCTACTATGAAAATTGAACGAAGGTATTCGAAACAACGATGCACAACATATTATATAAACTAACTAATTTCTAACATGAAACAACACTGCGAATATTAGACAATTACATACCATCCCGCCTGTATTCTCGAAGGGTTAGGCAGAGCTGTAAGTGCTAATGTGCACCCGTATATTAGGTCCCACGTGATAGTGGACGAGTCTATTTACCGGGCGCAGATCCTATCTCCGAACTGTTACTGAGATTTTCATAAAACAAAAACATTTTCATAAAACTTTGTTCGACCTGGGCGTCGAATACAGCGCCACAAGTCTTATGAGGCAGCTATAGACTAATACTAAACATTGAAATAAAACGTTTTACGGATTTTGTTGCGTTAAATATTAATAATATTAAATCCCAATGTTTCGGATCCTTTACAGCATCCATGGTCACAGGCAGACTACATATGACTATCAATGAACTAAACATCAAATAAGATAAATTAACTTCAATACTTGACAAAAAATTATCAGCGAATATAATAACTTGATTGCTACATCGTAATACCATGTTTCGGTGAATCATGCGTTTCAATACCACGAAAGTGTTTCGCATAGTACCTAGAGTTTAGAAATCGAAATGTGAAAATCGATTTCACATTTCGATTTCTAAACTCTAGGTACTCCCGAATGTATTTAGTTATTTGACAAAACATACATAAATATTGTAAAAAAATTGTGCGAAATGGAATCAATCAAATCACGAGTGAATCGGTTTCTTCTAGACAAGCGCGCAGGCGAACCGGCGATCAAAGCCTATCAAGAATACTAATTAAAAAAAAAATGATTGACTAGGTATTTCGTTTCGATTCGAAGCTTTTACGTTCGATGTTCGTAGTTGGCCCCCTGAAAATAAACAGCGGAAGCGTTCAATGCTATCCTGTATCTTTGAAAGGCAAATAATGTCGGTATAAGGCAGTTTGCACACTAGTTTGAAAACTGATTTGAACGTTTGATGGGATTCAAATTAAGCGATAATATTATGTAACTAGCTTCTGCCCGCGGCATCACTCACGTGAAGCTATATCAGGAGTAAAAATGAAAAACCAACATTGATGACCTCTTTTTTGTATGGGCCTCTATACATCAGGGAGGTCAAGCTGCATCTCAGTATTCATTTAATTAATTGAGATAAGAAGTTCACCAGTTTTTAAGTTGGAGCATATACTTTCTAACAGTTATAATAAAATTAAAATCTATTCAGTAGTTTTTGCTCCAACCCGTAACAAACAGACAAACAGACAAGAATTTTATAAATCACATTTTCGGGTTCGGAGACGTTTATATACCATAACCCACGTGTTTTTTTTAATGAATGAGAAGATATAATAATTTAGAAAAGATGTGTTTTGGAAGCAATCCAACAATGGATTTTCAAATTATTGAATTTCCTCCCCCGCATACTCAGGTTGTGGAATCAGCTCCTCGCCGAGGTTTTCCCGAAACTATAGCATGAGGATCTTCAAAAAGGGAGTGAAAAGATTTTGACAGGGTTGGCAACGCGCGAGTGATACCGCTGGTGTTGCAAGCGTCCATAGGCTACGGTAACCGCTTACCATCAGGTGGGCCGTATGCTTGTTTGCCACCCTAGTGGTATAAAAAACTTACCAAAAAGGCCTGTTAGATCTCAATCTCTATAGTTAATCTCACTATAAATAACAACCTTTTGGCAAATAAAAGCCCCATGACAGTTTGTTTGACCTAATAATCGAACCTAGGACATCTAACACAAGTGTTTGCGTATCTCATTAATCTAGTGACTAGATGACTGCCTCGTTAGTCTAGTGGTCCCAAGTGCGACTGCTACGCTAGAGGTCCTGGGTTCGATTCCCAGGTCGAGCAAAGTGTTATTGGGTTTTTCTATGAAATTCCCAGTAGCAGCTCGGAGTTAGGAATTTGTGCCCGGTTAATGGCAATAGGCTCGCCCCCTATTACATGGGACCTAAACATACCGGCAAACTGTGGGTGTACATTAGTACGCCTCTGCCTAACCCTTCGGGGAATACAGGCGTGATGGTACGTTTATGTAAATAACAACCTTTTGGCAAATAAAAGCCCCATGACAATTTGTTTGACCTAATAATCGAACCTAGGACATCTAACAAAAGTGTATGCGTATCTCATTAATCCAGTGACTAGATGAATGAGACAACGTTGGTTCAGTAAACTACAAAAAAAATTGCTGAAATAACATACCACCATGCATCACACAATCCTATATTACCCGAAAGGTTAGGCAGAGTTGTACTGTACACCCAGAGTTAGTTTGTTTAGGTCCCGTGTAGGGAATAGGGGCGACCCTATTGCCATTAACCGGGCACATATTATCCAAAATTTGAGCTTCTACTGAGAATGCCATAGAGAAGCTCAATAAAACCTAGGTTGCTCAACCTGGGAATTGAGTCCAAGACCTCTAGTGTAGCAGTCGCACTTACGACCACTACATAATAGAAGCAGTGTAGGTTAAATAATAAAAAAATAGGCAAATATTGAAAAGAAGTACCTAAGATGTATTTGTGTAGGTACCTCTGTAATGTGTATATATACCTCTATGTATTAATAAAAAAAAACAAATGGCCTAGTACAGTTTTTAGTCAGTACAAGTGTGACATACCCTGCTGCCTCCCCAAGTGGCAGAAGATCCATGAAGATTTTCCGTGCCAAACAAAAAAAAACGATAACAAAAATTTGGGCTCGTCCGGGATTTGAACCCGGGACCTCTCGCACCCTAAGCGAAAATCATACCCCTAGACCAACGAGCCAGCTGACTGATCAAACAAAATATGCGAACACATAAAAATATTTCGTGAATGCCTTTCACTGAATACACTATGTTGTAAACTTGTATATTGATAAAGGCATTACCTAATCACTAATGTTATTTTATATGTACGGTTATTTGGACTAGATCATCAGCTGGCTCGTTGGTCTAGGGGTATGATTTTCGCTTAGGGTGCGAGAGGTCCCGGGTTCAAATCCCGGACGAGCCCAATATATTTTTGACGTTTCTATTGAGACATTTGGTCATGTTAACTTTACAAAATCTTTTAAACTTGTTTTCCTATGGGATAGGGGGCAAACGAGCAAACGTAAATCGCCTGATGGTTAGCGATTACCTTTGAGAGGAGTCTTAAGAGCGTTGCGTGCTTTTTAAAAGTGTTTGCGCCTCCGGTATCCTCACTCAATCGGCGAAACACTACGAAAGCGTTGTTTCACGCCGGTTTTCTGAGAGGCCGTGGTATGGTATCACTCCGGTCGAGCCGGCCCATTTGTGCCAAAGTATGGCTCTCCAACGGTAATTGCTAAATTGAGGTCTTTATAAGTGTAATATATTTTTAATTTAACTAATATAATAAAATGGTAACTGGCCGATGTCTGTATATTATTTTTTGGGAAAATTGATGTCAGGAGTTTTTACAACGTGGCACAGTTTTTAAAGGATCATGACCTATTTTAACGTACCAATTAAAATACAACATTACTTACTTACTTTTGATCCAAAGTTTGTACCAATATTTCGATACGAAATACTAATAAGACCTATTGCGTATTATATAGTCCATGCACTTGACAAACATTTTCAACAAGAGGACTAGTACTAAGAGCATAGCTATGCAAGACGTTTATAGTTTAGCATTGCAAATCGCCCAACGTTCGAGAGGCCAGCTTGCTTGCAAGTATCACTAAGTTTCGCCTACATCTTGGTATCTATACTAATATATAATCTATACTTATCTATACTAATATATAAAGCTGAAGAGTTTGTTTGTTTGTTTGTTTGTTTGTTTGTTTGTTTGCTTGAACGCGCTAATCTCAGGAACTACTGGTTCGATTTGAAAAATTCTTTCAGTGTTAGATAGCTCATTTATCGAGGAAGGCTATAGGCTACATATCATCACGCTAAGACCAATAGGAGCGGAGCATCAATGAAGAATGTTTCAAAATCGGCGTTTTTTCCTTTTGAGAGCTTCCGATGCATGCGCTGCGTAAACGATTAAAGTTTCGCAAAAATCATATATTACAGAATTGTTCCTCTTTAAAAGTTTTAAAAAAAAGTCCGCGACAGCATATAAGTATCTATCTTTTAAGGTTGGCTCACTATAACCTTTTTTATGCTAACTTTGTTCTACGAGAGTTTAGGCGGGAAAATGTAAAGTGCACATTGTCGATTTTATATTATTTTTCAAAACTTTAATTGCTCCGAAGTTTGATGTGTAATTATGGTGGTTAATTAACCATTAAGTGTTCGTGAACGTGTGAGAGTGTAGGAAGATGATATAAAATTGAAAATCGTGACTTTTTGGGTTCACTCCTAAACTCCATGAAAGCCTCAATAAAGTTTCTACCGTTTTATTGGGGCAACTGAAGAACTTATACTTGACACTGGCGAACACAGAAAGTGTGTTGCCATATTATCATCCCACGATGGGAAATATTACTTGATTACTCTAATACTTGATACTGGCAAATACACAAAAAGTGTGGCGCCATAATAAATAAAAAAAAAAAACTTTGTTCTAAAATTCCAAATGCATTATTTGCGTAGGTGTTTTTATAAACATAATATTAATCCTTATCCAAATAAATACGTTATTAATCAGCCTTTAGAGCGTTTGTTTTGTATCCGTGCGGACCGAGCTTGGGTCCGCTCGGACCCTACATACGCTCTAAAGGACATAATTATCCTAATTTAGCGTTATTTTATTATTCCTGTTCCCGTGACATATTTTACTAAAGTTCCGCTCGGATACTCAATACTCAATTATCAACTAACAATATTGGCTATATCTTGAAGTGAGCTTCAATCAAAACATACTACAAGCCGCTGAAGGGGATCATCATCTTCTTACCACCTGTCAAGTGCCACCTGCCAAGTTTGCTTGAACGCGATAATCTCGGAACTATTGGTCCGATTAGAAAAAATCTTTCGGTGTTAGATAGTCCATTTATTGAGGAAGGCTATAGGCTATCATCCCGCTAAGACTAAGTAACTATTCCACGCGGACGAAGTCGCGGGCGGAAGCTAGTAATATATAAAGCTGAAGAGTTTGTTTGTTTGTTTGTTTGCTTGAACGCGCTAATCTCAGGAACTACTGGTCCGATTTGAAAAATTATTTCAGTGTTAGATAGCCCATTTATTGAGGAAGGCTATAGGCTATATATCATCACGCTACGCGGACGAAGTCGCGGGCAAAAGCTAGTTACGAATAATTTTGTTGCAAAATGTGTGGGTATAACATACTATCAAGCCTGTAGTCACTGAAGGGTTTGGCAGTGGTGTACTTATGTAACAGATGGTTGCTTGCTTGCAGAATTGTTTGCTTGACCTGGGAATCGATCCAAGGACCTATAACGTAGCAGTCGTGCCTACAATCACTAGCCTAATGAAGCAGTTTGTGGAAATACTTTAATATGGAAAGTTAAAGTGTGCAAAAATGATATTTCTCAGCAGCAAATCGGTCTGAAGATCTTGTGGAGACGACTCTCTGAATTGCACCGACTCTTAGGGCCACTTGCACCAACTTCTTAAACATATTTAAATTGTATTTAAACACAAATTTACTATGAAAAATGGTATTTAAATGCAACTTAAACACATTTAAAAGTTGGTGCAAGTGGGCCTTAGTGGGATAAGTATAGTAATAGCGATACATCGCGTATTTTACTCACGCTTCCCCTTAATAAATCAACGATAATTGCTACATAATCATATATAACGCATAGGTACCTAATCAACCCATAATACTGTCCCACTGCTGGGTACAGGTCTCCTCTCAGAATGAGGGGGATTAGGCTTTAGTCTTCCAAGCTAGCCTAACGGTTGACAGACTTCACACGCCGCGCCGCTCAGAAAATCTTTCAGGCATGCAGGTTTCCTCACGATGTTTTGCTTTACCATTTCAGCGCGATAATACTATGAATACGCATATGACTTTTTACGTGGGAGAGCCATGCTTCGGCATTATTTTCATTTTGGATGACTTTAAATAATAAAATTAGGAAATTAATTGATAAAAAAAATCACAAAGATATAGGTAATTATTATATAAGAAAATCTTTATAAAAATACATCAAGAATATTTTAAAAGTAAAAACACAACACGAAACTTCATAATTAAAAAAAAAACAAATATCAAAATAGAAACAGAAACGGTAAAACAATGCGATATTATTAGATTTTCACGTGGGAGAGCCATGCTTCGGCACGAATGGGCCGGCTCAACCGGAGTGATACCACGGCCTCACAGAAAACCGGCGTGAAACAACGCTTGCGTTGTGTTTCGCCGAGTGAGTTGAGGTTACCGGAGGCCCAAACCCTTTTAAAGGCGGGCAACGCACTTGCGACTCCTCTGGTGTTGCGGGTGTCCATGGTTATCGCTTACCATCAGGTGATCCGTTTGCTCGTTTGCCCCCTATCCCATAAAAAAAGACAGGGGCCTTTGATTTGAATTCGAAATCTTTTCCTTGGCAGTCCAATGCTCATATCACTATGCTATCACTGCTTTGTACTCTTTGTGGGTACCCCTATAAATATATCAAATATAATATCCATTGTTTTACCTTTAACGATGGCTGAATGAATATCTATTTCAAACCAACAGCCAACATAATCCTTTCATTCACTTCCGTTACCATCCGAATCTCGTGTAGATAAAACAACAAAGCGAACATATAAATATTTTTTATTGAAAACGAGGGTATCCGGGTATCAGTGAGTTGATAAAAATGTTTTATGGTAACTTCAGCTTAACATGTTGGGGATTATCTTAATAAAGATTATGTTTGTGATAAACGTGGTTAGGTAATCCGGGTGTAGATATTTTATTATTGAATAAAATTAATTTTATTAACATAACATCACGCCCGTATCGCCTGAGGGGTAAACAGAAGCGTACTAATGTATACCCACAGTTGACAAAGTAATAGGGGGCGAGCCTATTGCCATTAACCCGGGCACAAAAACCAACTTAAAGCTGCTATTGAGAATTGCATAAAAAACCCAACTATGTTATTTTATTGAAGGAAAATTTTAACTGCAGCATTTTAACTGGCGTCTTCTGATTAGATACACTACACGCTATGACCACTAAGCCGGCCCTGCAGTCGAATATTTCCTTCACTAAAGTAACATTTAAAACAATCTTAGTTACTAGCAATGTGGGTCGCATATTACTAGTGTTCTTGTTGCATTGTTAAATACTTGTGTTACGAGTGGGTTCACGTCGGTAGTGCAATGGGTGGGTTTTAAACCAGGAACCACATGATAGCAAGTCCCAACGCCCTAGCCATTAGGCTACCGCCGCTTCTTTATAATGCTAGCATGGAAAAAAAACTACAAAGATAAACCCAATAATAATTTACCTGACTAGAAACCAGGACTTTTAGCGTAGCATTCAAATCTAATCTATATTATCTATACTAATATATAAAGCTGAAGAGTTCGTTTGTTTGCTTGAACGCGCTAATCACAGGATCTACTGGTCGGATTTGAAAAAAAAAAATTCAGTGTTAGATCGCCCATTTATTGAGGAAGGCTATAGGCTATACATCATCACGCTACGCAGACAAAGTCGCGGGCAGAAGGTAGTAATATAATATTAGTCTTTCTAAAATTAGGTCGAGAATAGACGATACAACTTGCAACACGTTACATATTACATGCTACACATAGCTCTCGTGTCCCGCAACATTTTCCGCTTGAATGCTCCATCTCACATTGTGGCGAAATGGAGTTTTTACGATGTCACTAAAATTATTATTGTTTTCAGACATCATAATGGATGTGGCCAGCAAATTTTGCACTCCAGTGAGCATTCATTATAGTAGAAGTAAATATATATTTTATACCAGCTCTGTTTGTCTGTTTGTTATGAGTTGACGCAAAAACTACAGAATAGATTTTAATTCTGTTAAAAATTATCTGCTCCAACTTAAAAACTGGTGAAATTTTCTCTCCTTTAATTGAACGGATTCTGAGATACAGCTTGACCTCTCTGATGTATACAGATCCATACAAATAAGAGATCATCACTGTTAGTTTTTGATTAAATTATTTTTGGTATCAATTATATTTTAATCCATAGCTTCACACTAGCGAAGCCGCGGGCATAAGCTAGTATATTAATAAAAGTGAAAAGTACGAAAATACTTAAATTACGAATTATGTTTGAAAACCTAATAAATGTTTCATCCGCGCAAAAAATAGATTAATGTTTGAAAATTGTGCAAAGATCGTAAAACTAATTAATCTTTCGGATTGTTACAGCTTATATGGAAAATAGATTCTGCATAAAAAACACAGACAATAAATGAGTTGATAATGATGGCGATGATATGAAAATCACGGTCTTAAATGCGTTCCACATAATATTTTTTTTTTGCCTTGAAAAAATAATTAGCAACAAGTCACACAATAGCAATAAATTATTACTGTTAGTATTTGTTTCAAAACTTTTTTAGTTAGGGGGATTAAATATACCACGTTGGTCTACTGTGAGTTAAAACTGTGGGAGAGCCATGCTTCGGTACGAATGGGCCGGCTTGACAGGAGTGATACCATTGCCTCACAGGAAACCGGTGTGATACAACAGTTACGTTATGTTTCGAGTGAGTGAGGATACCGGAGTTCGGAGGCCCGTGCAACTAGAATCATAACGTTTCATAAACACTTGTAAAAGCTTATTTGAAATAAAAACATTTGAACTTGAACTTGCCCAAACCCTTTTAAATAGCGGGCAAAGCACTTGAGACATACCTTAAACTTATCATAAGGCGCTCCATCTGCTCGTTTGATTCCATAAAAAATCTGTCAACTAATTGCAAGCGACGACCCACGAAATCTAATTAAAATCCCATTTCTTTATCAAACACAAGTTTTCTGTAAAAAAACCAAGCCTTCACTAGTAACTTCTGCTTATGCTTATATACAAGAACTTGCGCAGCGAATCATGAAAAAATGCTTCGTCATACGTTAAACTTCAAAAAAGCCTGTAAAGATGTTTGTGAATAATCATCAATTTAGTTGAACCTATGTACATCAATTTATTGCAATTCATTCTAGTACGTTAGATAATAAACCTAACTGGCTTGACATGAAACCAAATGGGGCGTGAAGAAGCCTGAAATACTAACGTTTTTAGGCTTTTATCAAAATTTGCTGATGTAAGCTTTAAGGCGGCGCCAACATACAATATAACAGTTCCATTATGGAACCGAATGGAAAGTGTTAGTCTCGTATTTTTTTTTTAAAACTTTGTCCCATGATTTGAGTGGTGATTGAATACGTTCTCTCTGTCGGGCATTCTCATCATTTTATGGACTAAATTTCTTTGCTGCGTGCGCAAAGCATCGACTCGTTAAAATGCAACCCGATGTCTCTGAGCGGTCTGACTGAAATAAGAGGCTTGAAGTATTGGACAGATTTATATTGAGTTCCACATAAATCTTGTAACTGCATCGTCCAATATTCCAAAATCTATCTATATACATAAAAGAAAGTCGTGTTAGTTACACTATTTATAACTTAAGAACGGCTGAACCGATTTGGCTGAAAATTGGTGGAGAGGTAGCTTAGAACCCGGAGACGGACATCGGATACTCTTTATCCGGCGAAGCCGCGGACAGAAGCTAGTATTATATATAAAGATACTAAATAAGTGGATATTTCATATTCCTTATTGATTTTTAACACACTCGGGATACAATACGTAAGAAAGTAGTTTTATTTCAACTATCTGTATTTTGTCTCCCTATCAACCAGTTATTGAGCGACTGATAAGCATGAGTATTCCTTCAGAGAGTTTGGCTCAAGTCTACTAACTATAAGCCGAATTTAGTAGCTAGAGTAATTAATATGAACATGGCTTTGACAGAACCAATATTATTTACATCTCGAGATATCTTCGTATGGTTAGTATTGTTTACTACAACACTGATCCTATAAATGTGTGTATGTACATTGTAGCATGTCTACAAGTAGAGAATTAGTTTGATCCAGTGTGGTTTTTATTTATCATGAAGTTTATTTATTTTACTTTATTGATATCGATTTCTCGAATACTGGTTACCTAATAATTATCAAACATTTGTATCGATCCAAATTGAACATTAACCTTCAATTTCACATATCCTGATATCTCATTATTGTACCAGTGAAAAATGTCCATTGAGTTTCTTGCCGAATTCAACCTTTTGAATTGAATTAGAATTTAATTGAAAATTGAATTGAAATAGTGTTAACCTTTTGAAATCATGTGCAACTGTGCACCTAGAATAAAATTATAATGTTAAAAAACGCGTAAAAGCTTATTTGAAATTTAACAAAAACTTTGAACTCGGCCTTTAGGCTAGCCTAATGCAGTTTTTTCCATAAGACCCTCTATTGAAACCATGCAACATTTTTGTACTATTTAGAAATATCTGTAATGTTCTGGACATTTAAAGTTGGCTTTGGTTTAGTGAGCTAAATATTCTAAACGTTTACTGTTGAGACTTTCAAAATTATTTCAAATAAAATCTGTCTTAATGTTATCAAAGGCAATATAGGGTTAAGTAGGTACAGTAGTTATCTCAAAGAAAAACAAAGCTATTCATATTCTTGCTGGATTTTAGTATGCAGTATTTTTGAAGGGTAACCTTACAAAGGACATTGATACCATAGTCTTAAACAGTATTTTTATAGTTGATCTGTTTTTAGATATTACAACCGAAGGATTAAAGTACATGCCAGATTTACTAGAAATTGTAAAAACAAAGTAAACAATATTCTTAAAGAAATCAAGTAAACAATATTATTAATCTATACTAATATATATCTATACTAATATATAAAGCTGAAGAGTTTGTTTGTTTGTTTGTTTGTTTGCTTGAACGCGCTAATCTCAGGAACTACTGGTTCGATTTGAAAAATTATTTCAGTGTTAGATAGCTCATTTATCGAGGAAGGCTATAGGCTATATATCATCACGCTAAGACCAATAGGAGCGGAGCATCAATGAAGAATGTTTCAAAATCGGGATTTTTCCATTTGAGAGCTTCCGATGCATGCGCTGCGTAAACGATTAAAGTTTCGCAAAAATAATATATGACAGAATTGTTCCTCTTTAAAAGTTCTAAAAAAAAGTCCGCGACAGCATATGTCTATCTTTTAAGGTTGGCTCACTATAACCGTTTTTATGCTAACTTTGTTCTAAAATTCGTTTTTTTTCCTTTTGAGAGCTTCCGATGCGTGCGCTGCGTAAACGGTTAAAGTTTCGCAAAAATCATATATGACAGAATTGTTCCTCTTTAAAAGTTCTAAAAAAAAGTCCGCGACAGCATATGTCTATCTTTTAAGGTTGGCTCACTATAACCTTTTTTATGCTAACTTTGTTCTAAAATTCCAAATGCATTATTTGCGTAGGTGTTTTTATAAACATGATATTAACCTTATCGAAATAAATACGTTATTCATCAGCCTTTAGAGCGTTTGTTTTGTATCCGTGTGGACCGAGCTTGGGTCCGCTCGGACCCAACAAACGCTCTAAAGGACATATCCTCATTTAGCGTTCTTTTATTATTCCTGTTCCCGTGACATATTTTACTAAAGTTCCGCTCGGATACTCAATACTCAATTATAGAAAGAAAGAAAGAAAGAAAGAAAAAGTTTTTATTTTCGTCCTTATGACGCACAACAAACCAAAAATACAAAAAATATTAAGTACTTATTATAAAACTTACTATTTATAGGTTGCCTAAAGATTACCAGCTGGCAACACAGCCAACTACTTTTATTATAGATTTTTGTGTTGTCTATGAACAAAACGAAGGAGGTACCAACACAACAATAACATAATGTTAGTAAACATAGCACATCAAAAATGACAATAGCAGAATATTATTATCAAACAATCAGACAATATTGGAAATTGGTACCTAAATAGTTATAGAAATTTATTAATTTAGTACAGAGTAAAAACATGAAGAGGATGTGCGCCATCTCGGTACGAAAATTAGGTCAACGCTCAGCTTAAATGCTGTGGTGTCGCAACTAAACAACACCAACAGCGCTGGTTTTCAGCGATGACCCTGGTGACGCCTTGCGTCTACCGGTCCTGTGGAGATTGTGTTTTATCGAAATTAGAAAAAGAACAGAAATAAAACTAACTGTGTAAGTATATTGATAGTTTTTTTTTTTGAGGTGATATTGTGTTTACTAAGTGTGTAGTGCTAAGAGATTTGTGTATGAATAAATAGTAGTGGTGATAAAGAGTTGGACCCACAGAACAAAAAGACCGACATCCAATGACATTAGTTCTCAATACATATTATTCATGGATATAAATATTGTATCGATTAGATGTTAACGGCAGCTGCGCCATGCATGACTGATAAATAAGCGATCGATCCAGCGGAGTCAGCGGCTTGATCGATCGCTCTTTATTCCTATACCTATGCACCTACACCAATCTATATATGTGTGAATTGAGAATGAGAACCCCGAAAACTGCTCATCAACCGTGCGTGAGGCGTCATCCATAATAACTATCTTAACTAAAAACGTGGTGAGAAAAACAAAAATTGCGGCGTTATAAATTGTTATTACTACTGTTTTACTATCAATAATTGATTTCATTAGAATTGGAATTAAATAAAACATTACAAAATTATAAATCAAAAGGTTCGTAGCTAACAAGACCTAAACCTACCTAGAAAATTACAGTCATTGCAATGTTCAATGTAATAAGAAAATAATAATTGATTTTATATAATTTTAGACTTTGTAGTGGTGACGACAGGAGGGAAAATACTTTTATCATCGTCAAGCCCTGTGTTCATGCCCCACTCACAATGTAATCCCAACATTACTATGTGCGCCGAAGCACAACAGCACAAGCATGGAGGAAACAAGGAAAAAACACTGCCACCCCATGGAGAATTCCACCTAAAACCCAGTGGCTGCACACCCAAGGTATGCTGTTGAATATTATCCACATATCAGAGTGCATTATAGGAAGTTTAAAGTTGCATATTAGAATAAAGTTTTTTTAAATGGAAAATTAAACTTTGCTTGGATTTCAGGCTGCGGATTGGTGGTGGAATATTATTCCAACAGTGAGTGGCAGCATATTTGAAGCTCCCTCGAAATGCTGCAGTGCTGTGCCTCGGGACAGCCAGCGGGTTTACTATAGACCGTAAGCTATGCTTTGAATGAATTTGTCTCCATTCCAATTTATTGTACAGGTAGCTAGGTTTTTCTGTTGCCAAGACACCAAACAGTAGACTAGCCAAATGTATCCTCCTCCTGGCAGCCATTTTGAGCAAATTGTGTTCATTCAAGTAAGGTGTGATGTGATGTCTCCTAGGTATGTTAAAACAGAAACGTGCACAAGCATTCTGTACACGCTGGATCAATTTCTCTGTTCTAGACAGCAGGCAAGGACCATAAACAGTATCACAATAGTTCAGTTTGGATAATACAAGACTATCCACCAATTGCTTTCTTATGGGTACACATAAGTATTCCCTTATATTGTACAGTATTTTGAGTCTATAAAAACAGTATCTTAAGGCTTTACTGATGTGAGCCTCAAACCTTAACTCTGGATCCATTACTATTCCCAAGTTATAAGCAGAATCGACTTGTGGGACTTTTTGACCCATAATAGCTATCACAGGGTTGGCGGCTAAAATGTCGTGTATTTGATGTTTGCTACCAAACACCAAAAACTTTGACTTTGTTGGGTTCAACACTAGGGAATTTTGATCAGACCAAGTGGCTATCCTTTGTAGGTCCTCATTCATCCTCTGTACTGCTGATAATGTGTGAGAGGGCCTAAAAGAAATGTACAACTGGATGTCGTCAGCATACATGTGATATTTACAATTAACGAATGAATTGACGACATCAGCGCTATATAAGATGTATAATAGAGGTCCAAGAATGGATCCCTGTGGTACACCCCTTACCACACTACGAGCGACAGATTTATCCAAATGACCACCTTCTCTACGAATCTCCACACATTGTGTCCTGCTGGTCAGGTAACTGTTGAACCACTCTATTGTCTCCACTGCGAACCCATAATAGGCAAGCTTAGAAAGCAATAGAGTGGGGTTTATTGCATCGAAAGCACGAGAATAATCGAGTAGAGTGAGGATTGTTCCCTCTCCTCGGTCTCGAGCCTCGAGAATATTCCCTACAACGTCTGAGAGAGCAGTAGCAGTACCCCGGCCCTTCCTAAAACCTGACTGAAGATCTGGCAGTATATTGTTTGTTTCAAGATATGTAACTATCTGTATATAGACCACTCGCTCCAGAATCTTCGACATTAAGGGTAGAATACTGATTGGACGAAGGTCCTTGAAGGTCACAGGATTGGGGGTTTTTGGGATAGGGTGTACTATGCCGCAACGCCACGAGTGAGGGAAAGTGTGTGTGAGAATGGATTGATTTATGATATCAGTAATGGTTTGTAGAGTCGCCGGTAATGTAAGGGACAACATCTCCAAGCTGATACCATCCATACCCTGTGCATTAGATTTGAAGCTTTTAATAACCTTCAACACAGAATCCTTCCCGACTGTCCCCAAAGAGAACTTGCCACAACCATATCGGTGATGTTCAAAGTATGACAGTTGGGAAATATTTGTGTTACACAAGCCTGGAACATCTAGAAATGCCCTATTCATGACATCCGGATCATTGAAATGACCCGGCAGCTGACTTTCTACATGCTCTGGAAGTACGTCAGATTTGAGGTTCTTCCAAAGCGCTTTGGGGTTCTTGATGTTATTATTAATATTTTTTGTAAAGAAAGCCTTTTTTTCAGAGAATAGTCCAAAAGTGGCCTGTCGTTTGAGGTCCAAGTAATATCTTTTGCATGGCTCATTTGTGGGACTTGCATGATATCTGTTTCTGGCTTCATCTCGCAGTTTAAACATCAACCGTATGTTATCCGTAATCCAAGGTGTTGGGCGTGACTTAAAAACTTTTTCTTTTAATGGAGCATGCAGATCAAATAAATATAATACATGTGAAGTGAAACAATCAACCATAGCATTTACATTGTCCAGTTTAGCCACTTCTGACCAAGGAATTGAGTATAAATCTAAGTCAAAAAAATCTGGGAGTATGTCTCGCAATTGGCGGTACTGCACCAGTCTGGGCTTGGGTCTTTCCTTTTTTATTATAGTGTCACAAGTTATAAATGAATGGTGCCCAAGCTCAGTGATATGGTCCACCACAATATTACGTATCGCGATGTCAGTACAAATGACATCAATTAATGTGCTACTGTTTCCTACGAAGTGAGTGGGTGTACTGATTATCTGGTTGAGGCTAAGATAATTTATAAATTCTATGAGCTTCTTTGTTTTGTCATTGTCTGCCTCCAACATATTAACATTGAAATCACCTAATAATACTATGTTGTCGTATGGGGACAAAGCGGTGATGCTATCAGTTAAGCCCTCTAGAAAGCTAGTTAGATCAGACCATGGTGGACGATATGCAGTTCCCACTAGTAACTTTTTGCCATTGTGAGTTATAGTTAACCACATCTGCTCAATATCTGGCTGCTCGGGGGGGGATCTAACTCGCGCGCTAATTCTGCGTCTAAGGTAGAACCCTACTCCTCCTCCGCGGCCTCTACGTATAGCCGCTGGTCGGGGGATGTGTTTTAAACTATAGCCTGGCACACTGGGGGCTCGCCCATCTTCTCCCGGCCGCAGCCACGTCTCATTTATGGCCATAATGTCTACTGCATGGCGGTCCATGGCCAACAGAAATTCGTCGGTGTTTGTCGCCAGGGAGCCAGCATTAAAAAGGCCAAACTTTAAATGCTTAGTTCGTATCATTGTAATAAGTGTCTGTAAGTGAATATATTAAAAACTGTGTATGTCATTTTAAGATTAACTTTGTAAAGTAGTATGTTGTTAGTGTGAATGTATATATTGTAGTAGTTATATAATTGTTGTAAAATAATGTTGTTATGTAGAATGTTTAAAAAATATAATACATAAATATTGTAAATATATATGTATACATAGTTATGGTGTAGAATGTCATGTAAATATACCATGTAGTGTAACGTTAATTTCACATAATAGTTATTATTCCACAAAACCTCACCGATCAAAAACGTGACTTCTTGAACGTCACACAAGAGACGCACGAACCTCTTCACATAGGGAAAACTAATAAAAAAAGAAATAAACTTATCTAGGTAAAAAGTAGAAATAAAAATAAAAATCTTTAAAATTAGGAAACTATATAGCTTGACTTGTAGGCCCAATAATGGTTGTGATGTCTGTTTCAGACCTGATTCTACGGGTTGGGTCGCCAGGTTTGTTGCGAACCAATATGCGTCCTCGGTTTGTCCAGGCGAACCTCCAACCATGAAGACTGGCGGCACTACGAGTCTTCCGAAACAACTGACGATTCGTTTTGGTCAGCCGTTCGTTGAGGAAGAACCTCCTTGCCGGACCGCTCATGCCGAGGTCAGCTGTGGTGGCCCCGCGCCGCACTCGAGCGCTGCGCATCAGCTCGTCGCGTAAGTCGCGGCGCGCCAGTCGTACAGCAATGGCACGTGGCCGCTGTTCCACGGCTCCTCCAGGACTGCTGGCAATGATGTGGCGTCCGCCGACTCGTTCCGCGCTGACGATGTCACGGTCTTCCACAGTGACCCCCAGTTTTTGGCCGATCAGCTTCACAATATGGACTGGATTTTCCGTCTTTAACTCGGGCAAGTTTGATATTTCAATATCGTTAGCGAGGAGGTCCTGGTCCCTATCGTTAAGCTCTCTTCTGAGCTCCTCAACAATACCGTCCACATTTGAGTCCACTGAGGTAGCAGCAGCCCGTTCTTCTATTGCCTCAACTCTTGCCTCGAGGCTGTCTAGGCGCGTGCTGCAGCTACCCATGGATACTTTTAGCTCGGCCAGCTCCGTCTGCATCTGTGCCCTGAACAGCTGTATCTCAGCACGCACAGCTTTTAGCTCCCGCAAAACGGTCTGCATGTCGGTATTACACGGAGGTTGGTAGGTATCCTCTACTGCTGCGACCAAGACAGGTGGTCGGTGCGTCTTATTCGTGGCAGTGCTTCGAACCGGTGTGGTCACTCGTACGACTTCTGCTAAAGGGCTATCACTATGTGGTAGCTCCTGCGAGTCATCTGCCAGGGAGCTGTTCGTAACACTGTTGTCACTTTGTTCTCCGACATCCAAATCAGCCTCCATACTGACGCCGACTTGACCACTGGCAGCTCTCACCGGCTGTCTCTGTCTTATTGTCGCGGGGTATTTTTTTTTTTACACTCCGGACAGCGCCAACTCTGTGTTACACTGCCTTTCGTTGGTATGCCTACGCATGCCCTATGAAACTGTAGGGAGCAGTTTCCGCATTTCGCGCCATCTGTTGCTGAGATGAAGCGTCCGCATCCACCACACTTTGCTAGCGGCATGATAAAAGCGAGAAACTCCGCTAGATGGCGTAAAAGTACTACAGAGTCGAGTGTCTCTCGTGACCGACTCGGATCGATCGCCTTTACGGTACGTGTACGGTAGATGACGCTGACTTAAAAGTGAAGGCTAACTTATATTTTAACAGCTGATAAAGTTGAGGGTAAATTGTTAATTACAAAAATTATCACACGGTTTAATGCAAGATTTGTAGCACTTTTAACCACTATAATTGTTTCCCTTCACTTACACTAGAGTATTATGTCACTTAGATTACTTTTATAAATTGTTTTGGATCTATTTGCACTTGTTTTATTTTATAATTAATTAAAAATTGGACTAGCACCCCACCGTGACAAGACGCAAAACGTCACTCCCAACTAACTATCAATAAACAATATTGGCTATATCTTGAAGTGAGCTTCAATCAAAACATACTACAAGCCGCTGAACGGGATCATCATCTTCTTACCACCTGTCAAGTGCCACCTGTCAAGTGCCACCTGCCAAGTTTGCTTGAACTTGAACGCGATAATCTCAGGAACTATTGGTCCGATTAGAAAAAATCTTTCGGTGTTAGATAGTCCATTTATTGAGGAAGGCTATAGGCTATCATCCCGCTAAGACTAAGTAACTATTCCACGCGGACGAAGTCGCGGGCGGAAGCTATAATATAATAAAATCGTAGGAAAGTCAAAACTGTACTGTAATTCTTGGGGCGTCATCTACAGTCGATATCGAAGCCAAAAATATAGTTTTTAGAATTTTTGTCTGTATGTATGTCCGGGCTAAACTCAAAAAGTACTGCATGGATTTACTTCAAATTTTGCATGAATATTACTAACAGATCGGGTCAACATAAAGGCTACATATTATTGAGGAAGGCTATAGGCAATATAATTATCATCACGCTAAGACTAAGTAACTATTCCACGCGGACGAAGTCGCGGGCGGAAGCTAGTAATATATAAAGCTGAAGAGTTTGTTTGCTTGAACGCGCTAATCTCATGAACTACTGGTCCGATTTGAAAAATTCTTTCAGTGTCAGATAGCCCATTTATTGAGGAAGGATATAGATGCGCTATCATCACGCTACGCGGATGAAGTCGCGGGCAGAAGCTAGTTAGTAATAAAGAAATAAAGATATTGGATGATATTTTTTATTTGAGAAGAAATTTGACAGTATTTATTTTGAATCTCTGATAATAACAATATGTTTTACATTGTATAAAGGTTTTTGTAATGTATAAATGAGACTGATTCAATCTACATTATATGTTTATTTTTTGCTAGATGTAAACTGACGATCATATCGCAGCAAGCCCAGATATATTTGGCGGGGACAAGCTAGACGATTACTGGAACAATTGGCCGCAGAAAAATCTAAACTGAGAGGAGTCGAATGAGCGTAGGGAAGATACGGCCAGTTTAGGTTTTAAGGTTGACCCTACAGTTGTGCCGAGTATTAAGGATTCCATTTCCACCCAAGACAAATATTTGTATACTAGCTTCTGCCCGCGGCTCATAAACCAACAGTGATGATCTCTTCTTTGTATGGGTCTCTATTATATTAGAGAGGTCAAGCTGTATCTCAGGTTCCGTTTAATTATGTGAGATAAGAAGTATACCAGTTTTTAAGTTAGAGAATTTACTTTCTAACAGTGATAACAAAATTAAAATCTATACAGTAGTTTTTGCGCCAACCCGTAACAAACAGACAAACAGACAAGAATTTAATAAATCACATTTTTGGATTCGGAGACATTTATATACCCACTTGTTTTTTTTAAAATATCTTCAATGTACAGACAGCTTTTTTAGAATTTTATAATAGTAGAGATTACTCAGATATTCGTTTCGCATCTAGGTGTAGGTACTTTGTGGCCCTCAATTCAGCAGAGCACGTAAAGATCCGGGACAAAAGAACAATATTTGTATTGTGTCTGTAATTTGTTACTTGACGGTTAAATTATATGATAAAAAATCCCCTGTGTTAAAATTTCTAGTTTGCTGTGTATTCGATGAATTATAAAAATGTATGAGCCGAATGAACCAAGAGCCACTTCAAAACGTATGTTGAAAAAAAAAAAGTAAGTAAACTAAATCCCGACACCGTAGTATGTAACTGTTTTAACTAATTAATTATTCCACTAATGGCACCTGCGAAAAAGATTGATAGGTGCCGTATGTGGAATACCTCAGGTGCCATTCACTCAGGTAGCGTTTAAAGGGGTGCCAAATGTGGAATACGTCATTTTTATCCATCTAAGAACAGTGATTGAACCATATTGATGTTTTCTTTATCAAATATTTGTAGCAAATAAAGACCTCACTATAACGAACCAATCGACAAATCGTTTTTTTTTAATTTATGAGTACACGTGCCAGTGTACCAAGTTAGGCGTACTCACCTACTATGCCATTATTGAACTTATTTTAAAGGATCAAAGAGGATCAAAGAGATTCTTTAATAGTTACTTACCGTATTCCATTTTTCCCTTTCATCAGATCAAGGGGGGATCATTTTATTATTCATAACTTTTCCTGAGGATAAGTTTAGTTGAGGCAGAAACCTTCTCAAGTATTTTCGCATCAAGAACTAAATTATCAGCCATTCAAATACAGATGAAAATATTCCACAAAGAAAAAGGTTCGATACCTAACTATCGGATCACTTACTCTATTTTATTTAGAACTACAAGATTTTTCCCGGAGTAAACATTAAATTACTTAATCTGGAGTAAACTTTTTACTAAAAGTTATTCGATCGTTAATTAGTAAACAAAGTATTCATAAAATAAAATATTTCATCAAAACTCTTTTACAAGGTAAACAGGATTACACAGCTGTTACACATAAAAACTTTAAAGTTTCAAACATTATGTAGTCAGTCGCTGATTGCAACTCAAAGTCCTAATTAATAAAGTATCAACTTCGTGTTTCCCAAACAAACTTAAACTGAGATAGTTCGCTCTCTCGCATAGGCCAAGTATGAAGATGAACGTTAATTAAATAATACGAAAAACTTATTAATTTCGCCTGTTTACGTTAATAAATACGAGGGTTTTTTCTGGAACCGATTGAGATCCATATATCAATGGTTTTTAACGCCAGTAGCCTAATATGGTTGAGGATATGAGGTGACACAATAATTAATCATGTTAATTATGAAGTTAGACAGGGTGAAATCGCACACATTAGGGGAGGCATACGTCCAACAGTGAACTAGGCTGATGATAATATTATTTTCTTTTTTCTTTCTTTATAGGATAGGGGAGCAAACGAGCAGACGGATCACCTGATGGTAAGCGATAACCGCCGCCCATGGACACCCGCAACACCAGAGGAGTCACAAGTGCGTTGCCCGCCTTTTAAAAGGGTTTGGGCCTCCGGTAACCTCATTCACTCGGCGAAACACAACGCAAGCGTTGTTTCACGCCGGTTTTCTTTGAGGCCGTGGTATCACTCCGGTCGAGCCAGCCCATTCGTGCCGAAGCATGGCTCTCCCACGTCAAATATATGAAATAAATGCTATAAAATTAAATAGTGCTAACAATCTATTTATATTTACATCAATAAATAAAAAATATAATAATGTAATCAAAGCACATACCTTATAGTTAAAGTCAGAAAATATTAAAGGCTTATTTAGCAAAAAAAAAAACAAAATATAACTAAAAGTAGGTAATGAGAGCTTGATGAATAATTAAATTAACAAGCTCCAACGATGAAAATAAATGAGAAGAAGGCAACTTGTTTTAATGAACTTTGTATTGAGTGCTATGACGTAGAGATGAGCAAAAGTATACTAATTAGAATACTATGAAAGGTTTTTGCTTTTTGGGGTGGAAAGAAAACTACTATATGAGGTGAAGGATGCTCGGGTGAAATGTATAATCTCGCTCTGTACAAAATTTAATGAAGATGATTTTTAAAATTGGTTTTTAACTGTTTTGTTGTGGTCTTTCCAAATTCACAACTATGAATATTTAAACAATGTTTCTAACCTGATTGAAAGATTCTATCCGTTTATCAGAAGGAATCATTGTTCAGTATTATTCAACCCACCAAAAATGGTTATAAATTTTAGAGTAATACTATTTTGTTTAACTAGGTAAACCTTTAGGAATCGTTTTATCAAACGAATGTCGATTATTATCAAATCCAGATAATTTTACTACAGGTTCGACATTGCGTTTTACATTATTTAAAATGACGATACAGATACCCAGTGGACTATAAATTTCAAAGTAACCCATAATTTTAATGCTCTGCAAAACAATTGAACAAAAGGTACAAATGTATTTGGACGATATAATTTTGTATGCATTGAAAATTGTTAGACCGTCAGTGCTGTTATACCTATCTAATAAGAATAATAATTATTGGTATTTACATAAGGAAATGTGATAACTTACATAGAATCTTTCTAAAAGTAAATATTAACGTAATATTGGCATATACATAATAATATATACTTGGGAGAGTTTCTTTAATCATTTACGTGGTGAAGCCTATATTTTTTTATAATCTTCAGAATTTAGGTTCTTTAAGATTAATATTTCGATCAAATCTATTTTTTTATAATTCATGGTTAATATGAGTGTAGATAAGGCGATTATGGTTAAGACGATCCTGAAAATAAAATCATTTTTTTACATTTGAACATGAATTGCTCCCAGTTTAATTAAAAAAGTTAAAACCATACAATATGAATCAATAAGGCAACTATTTGAATCGGTTATTGACTATTGGCTCGGGTTGAACGAGTTCCATTAACATCATAATGAAATTAAACCCGGCAAATGATAAAGTGTTCCAACGCCCCTACTTTGGTACTTACATGCCATTACAGAAACGCCAAGTGTAAGCTTTCAAGGTTCTGTGTAATTGGATGTAATTACTTTTAATTTTATTTGTTTCTGGTTTATTGTACGCCTCAATTTCAGCTTATGGTACTTTAATTATATTGTCGACACTGTTAGTACTGTTTTGTTTTAATTTTTGGTTTAATAAAAACGTGGCCCCACACTAGGATTTTCTCCTGTATCGTGGGTACGTTTACAAACACAAATTCTCACATACACAAACGCCCAGACCCGGAACAACTACCCGTAGATCATACAAATATTTGCTCCGTGTGGGGATCGAACCCACAACACGTGTCGCAGAAGCTCAGCCGCTCCGCCGCTACGCCAAACGTGTCGTGTTTTGAGTATGTTAAATAGAAGTTAATAGTAATAATTGCTACAACAGTATTGATTTGTCTATTTTTTTTATTTAGAATCAAGAGATCTTAGAGATAAAACACTTAATTTAATTTAAGAAATATCAATGTTTGAAAAAATATTTACATAAAATGAATATAAATTCCTACACGCTTTAAGTCTCTAAGTTGATAAATTTTTAAAGATAAACGGTCAAATAAAGAATCCATAGATAAACACCAGCAAATAAAACGAACAGAAAGAACAAACTGTTAGTATCTTATTTTATCTTACCTAGGTATTTATTTATCACTTTTGCTTTAAATTCTTTGCATAATTTATCGTCCTACGTGTACAAAGCTCCTCTTTGTCGCGTTCACTAATGTTCATGTTGGTGACATAATCCCAAAATCCGACCAAAGTTAGTTTCAATTGCACCCACATTTATTCTCCTTTGGTTCCATTCAGCAATTAGCCTCTATACTAAAAACCAGAGCAGTAAAGCTAGGTTTACCGTTGCCGATATCCTACACTAACAAAACGCCTAATTCCGACCACAAACTAACCATAACAATAAACAATTTCAGATTGGACTTTGCCATGGCAACCACACGTCCGAAAATCCGGTGTCTCCGTAATCAGATTTCAATTTATAAAATGACACATCACAGTCACCAAAATTTGAACTTAATTTCTCTTATAATAGAGTCCAATTTCTAAAATCATGAATAAGCATATTCAAATAAACCAATTAAAATTAGACTTTAGAATTTAGAAGATAGAGCAGAGTTTGAATGATACAATCTATAAGATTATTCAGAAATTTCTCTGCCATAAAATATGATATGTCAGTTTGTGTGTTAGTTAACCGTGAATCAGTATATACTCGTAATTGTAATTTGATTTCCATGTTCACCGCTATGTGTCTGTTGTTTATATGTTTAGTAATTAATTATAATTAAGAATAATTGTTGAAAAATGTTATCTATAGGGCTAAAAATTTTAATGATTTTCAATTCACCTAAGTACTGTAAATATGAATTGATCATAGAGGAATTTCTCAATGTGACACTTTAAAGTTTTAGATAATTAATTACATTGTAGCGTTATCACAAATTTATTTTTTGAAGATTTATTGTAAAATAATATTTTATTAAAATCACGTTTCAGTAAAAAATAATCAGTAGTTATAATCTCTCCGTGGTTCATGATCACCAAATGATTGAGAAGAATAACAAGTAACCACTAATAATTTAACACTTGACAATTGTGAAAATGGGTAAACTATTTGTGAATAATTGCAAACAGGATGTTGAAAAGAAAGAATGTTCGTTAAATCAAAATAAAGATGAACAAGATTCCTTTAAAAAGAAGACAAATCTTAGTTTATGATGATCCAATGATAGTTCTCAAATTTAATAAAATTATTACTAAGTAGCACAATATAGAACGACAATTCTGACAACAAAAAAATAATCAAAATATATAATATAAATCTTCATGTCGTCATAAAATTTCATTTCATATAAATCAACCTTTGGTGGTTAAATTTTATGATTTCATTACAATTTATATTAAATTGTGAACATTAGACGTGAATCAGTATTTAGAAGAATATCATTCGTCATTTATATCGTATACATTGTGACAAAATTTTACACAAATCTCCAATATGTAGGACCCAGACCGCACGCTCATGACATTTGCGGTCACTCAGTATTGTGGGCACAACCGCGGAATGCTCTTTGTTGACAACGGGATACATCGAATTGATGGAAGGAATGTGGTGGAATGATAATTGTCTTACTAACTTACTACATTGTCTGGTGAATAGTTTCTTCTTCATTGAATAGCTTTTCAGTAACATCGCTAGCAACAACATTTCTTTAAGAAACACACATCACATTATCAACGTCAAATTTGACTATCAAATTTGAGTATAGAGTATTGCTTAAACCTTGGTTAGTGATCACATGAATTTATTTAAAAAATATGAGACGCAAACTCACAACAGTTCTAAAATTATTGTAGATGAAACTGGGATCTCTAAAGAAGAGACTACCAACGCCCTTGGCCAGCTTGGTAGCATAAATAGTAAATGATGAAAAATTTATTCATAGATACTTTTACAACATAATTTGTGTGCTGTACGAGATGGAGGAGTATCTTAACTGATAATCTAATAGAAGCCAATAATATAGGAGTTAATCCTTGTAATTCTAAAGGTCAAAACTTATAACTGAGTGGAACATACATAACGCTAGACGACGTCGCGGCAGGCCCAAAAGGAGATGGCGGTATGAGCTAGACATCTATTGTAAAGATTGGCCACAGAAGGCTCTAAACCGTGAGGAGTGGAAGAAGGGTAGGGAGGCCTTTGCCCTGCAGGGGGACGATAACGACTGAAAAAAAAACTAAAGGTCTCGTTAATGAAACAATAAAACACAAATTAATATTAAAATAAACTGGACTAACCTAAATAAACCAAAAGCTGTCAGGGAGTGATGAATGAATATACGATTTGATTTGATCGTATCTTTCCGAATTTTAATTAGTGCCCATTTTTCCATCAAATAATGTCAATTATTTGCATTCTATATTTGCACCGATCGATGATTAAAAGTGTCACTTTTTTCGCTTCCCTGATGCTAAATGGACCGAAGGCTAAGTAGATAATATATGATACATCAGACGTTGATAATGTGATGTCGTTATTTCATGATGAGTAGGTACACGACATTGGAGGGGTAAGGTATTAACGGAATATACACTGGGACAGATCAAAATTTGGTATTAGAGATTATTGAAGTATTACGAATGGTAAATTAGTATAAAACTAATATCTATACTAATATATAAAGCTGAAGAGTTTGTTTGTTTGTTTGCTTGAACGCGCTAATCTCAGGAACTACTGATCCGATTTGAAAAATTCTTTCAGAGTTAGATAGCCCATTTATTGAGGAAGGCTATAGGCTATATATCATCACGCTAAGACCAAGTCACTATTCCACGCGGACGAAGTCGCGGGCAGAAGCTAGTAATTCAATAAAAGAAGAATATAATAATATATACATGACGTTCCACTGCATAAAAATAATGACTATTACTGAGGCAAACAAAAAAGTCAAATTATCTTTCTAAGTTATGAATATATTTAATAGTTTAATTTTATAGATATTACTTACAACTAAATGCTACAGTCTTTCTTAAGATGACCCGGTAAAAACTTGCTTTTTAGTTTTCCTTTCCAGGAAATTAGGAGTAAATCCTAAAGGAGTCCTCAAAGCACTTAAACCAGTGCTGAGAACTTCAAGTTAAAAATTGTCCGTCAATACGTCGGTAGGGACGTGCCTCAACGACCTTCTATATTTTTTCTAAACTAAACTATTCTATGCAGTTTGTAAATATTTTTAAGTCCTGTAATTGTGTTCTGTTTAGGTACAACCAAAAAACATATCTTATTTTAATAAGCTTTGTTCACACCAAAAATTTCCAGGTTACCGATCAAGGAAAAATCGTTGCGTTTTTAATGGACCGGACTACGTCTGTTATATTAGTATAATTTTATCTCCACGTAATTTTTTCAAGACATTTGCAAGGTTCATATTTTTATCTGGGATTCTTCAAGAGTTACAAGAGAATAAGTCCCTTCTAGGCAAGTGTTCTACATTGTCGATCGCATCGTTACTTGACCTTAGCTGAGACTGTTAAATGAGAGCGTGTCTGAAAGAATGGTAAAATACAAAAGTGGTTGAAATTATACAAAATGGGATACAATATGGCAAAGGCCACTTAAAACACATTTACCAAAACCAAGGCCACAAAGCCTTAGAAGATATAGAAATACAAAGACCACACAACCCTTCCTCACACAATCATAAAGTACCTAAAAATAAGCGCCAGACAAAATATATTTATTATGAATTAGAAGACGCGTATTACTTATTCACTTACAAAGAAAAACTTCTCATATGAGCTCTATCCCATTATGAATATACAAAGAGAATTTCACAGTTGTTTATTCAAATAAGAAAGAGTAACTTTCTTATTTGAATATTTTTTTGTTTGTTTGGAATTTTCCGCGCTGATCTCTGGAGAAAAATATGTTGTTGATAGCAAGGTGAGTGAGGAAGTCTTAATTCCAAATTGTTTCATTCGTTAGAAGGGAAGTTCGCGATTTGGTATTTTAATAACGGTGTTTTGGGGTAAGATGGCTAAAAATAGCAGTAATTTTGCTAGTATAAGCTTTGTATACCATCAGTGATTTTTTCTATGAATTATAATTATGGTGAAAAGATGTGGAATTGTTAAGAAGAAAATTGTGAAAAGGAAAGAATGAAATAAATGCAGTTGAATTACTAATTATTTACCTTATACGTACTCCTGCAGTCCCTTACTCTAGTTATATATGAAGCATTGTTAATGTATCTACAATGCCTATCAAGTATCAAGCTATCATTTAGTTATATAGGTAAGGTGCGTTGATAGGTAAGTGTATGCCTAGATACTAACCTTGGTAACACTCGACCTAAGGCTTGTTAATCAGGAAGCTACAGAAATTGGAATCATCAGAATTGGAACCCCGCCCAGCCATTTAAATCAGACACGTCAAAGTTTAAATTATTTCAAAGTGGTGGGGTTGTTACAGTAGCAAATCGGTACCCCAATAAAGTGCCATTAGGAACCCCTACACACAAATTGCTCAATAAGTACCGTTTTCGGCTATTTTTATACGTAAATGCTCGACGCAGTTAAGTACGTAAAAGTGGCTTTTTATAACGTTGGGGGTCTTTGTCAAAACAATGTGTTATGTATGTACGTGTATTCTTTTTATTTGATAAGGATCGAAAAAGATAGATAAGATTACTTTATAAGTAAAAAGATTTCGAATAGCTGAGTTATTTATAGAAATTTTGGATTCCAGCAAGTCTAATGATCAAACTTGAATCCAATCAAAGTCTTTATTTGTGATTATAGGTTTAGAGATGGTGTTACGTATGCATCTTTGAATCAGCTATGATGATGCTCCTACCATAAATGGTGTACATGTTACGTGTGTTTAACTCAGCGAAGGAATCAGTTACTATAATTGGCTGTAAGAAAAACGATAAAAATAAATGAAACCTAAATAAATTAGCCGTTATCATTCTGTTGCCGTGCAAAGGACCTATCTTCCTGTAGCCAATATTTCTATGGCCAATCTCTCCAAAAAGTTTAGCTCGAAAAAAACAATTCACAAAATAATAATATTGCAAAAATATACCTTTCTTGATATTTGATAATAATATATAATTCTAATTTAGATCAAGTCAAGAAAATGATTAAGGAAGTAAAATGATTTCTGTTCAAGGTCGTGGTTATGCCAAAATGACAAAATTACCCTCATCAAAATCAAATTACTATAAAATATTGTGCGTACAAGGACGATCGTAATTACCAAACCTTCGTCATGGAAGTGTCGAATACAAGCTCTAATAATAAAACAATACAACACCTCACTCGATTGGCAGATGAAAATATTATTTCAGTACCTATAGACTTTTGCTGTTAGGGCTTTACATAAAACCCTTCTAGGAGCAAATGTTTACACCACCGAAACAGCTTAAGTGCAAGAACTAGTTGGTTCAAAATCGAATTAATTGGAATCATCGAAGTGGTTTATTTTTCGCGAAACTAGAATTACGTTAAGAATAAGATAGTTGCAAGTAGTATTGACCTGAAACTATGGCTCCTTGATCCAACAGTGGCTGGAGTTATGGAACACTGAATGAAACCTATTTGCACAAACAAAAATGAAACCTATTAGTACAGCCATGAGCCTTTGCTGTTTTTTTTTATTATCCTTGTATCAAAATGACCTTAGGGTTCGTTATTATAATTATGACTCGATGCTATAATTGATATGTTTCAGGTATTGCGCTTAGCAACAGCAATTGAGAGTTCGGATTTCTGCCCGCTTAATGGCAATAGGCTTGCTCCCCATTACATTAAACCTAAACAAAGGCCAACTTTGGTTGTACATATTCGTATGTCTCGCCTAAGATTTCTCAGTTTAATAAAATAAGAAAATAGGCATGACAGTATTTAGTTATTTAATTTTGTCATGTCAAAATTTGTATCATGAAGGTAATCTAAATATAATTTATGCGCAACATGTAGTTGAACCTATATCAAAAGAAGATACATAACAGATTTATACTGTTTTGTGTGTAGATATTTCAGTATCTGTTCCTAACGGAGCATAAATAAAACATATTGAATACACCAGTCAATTGAATGATGATATGTCTCAAGAGGCATTCATGCTGAGTGAACACACTTGATCTGTAGATTTGGTTTCGCAAAACTAATCCGTACAAAAAAAAATGGAATGATGAAGCTATAATTTCTATAGTATTTACGTTATTGTTAAGAATATTGTTTGCATAATCATTGTTTATTATCACGCTTATATTCTTCGAAGGGTAAGTCAGAAACTGAATACTCTGAATGACTAACCCGTCACACACCGGGAGCGAATCTCACTTGGAAGCAAATATCTTAAAAGAACATCGAGATTTAACCTCTGGATAGCTGAGGCTAATTCTGGGGATTGACTTCTTCAAAAAAAAAACCAGGTTCCTCTTGGGACGACTTGGGTGGATACTCCAAGCCTGATTTATTAGGTGGTTAGGTGGTCTTACATTATTTTTTTTTTGAAATGGACATTAGCTGTTGATTCAGGGAATCTTAACAGCGTAACCGAAATGTCAGTCTAACTTCTTATACAACGGGCGGAGAATCTTAACACCGTGATTCACAATGTGACGTAAATTGTACACTGCCATCTTGTTGTACCAAAAATACATTATAATATATAAAAGTCATGGGTGTCAAAATAATTATGCTACTATTATTTACCAATAGATGGCCTCAACATCGAGTTTCTATTAGTTAAGTTTCAATAAAAAATCCAATATCAGAAAATACAGCAATACAACGTTCTACAAAAAACTCAATCGCGAATATAATTTTATTATTATATTTTATGACGAACTGGAATTCATGTGGCACCCTAAAATTTTTACGTCCTTCCCTCTGTATCGGGGGTGTATCACATAAAACGGATCATGCGTGAGGGTAGCTGTAAAATTACTATCTTTTTATTGTGTTCGTCTTATTTCGGATCGACAATGTGACTTAGATGGAGCTGTAGGGAGAGGTTTAGTGCAAAATTTGTGGTCTTTTCAGCTATTATTTAGCTATCTTCACGCTCTAGTTGCGTTTTGGGGTGAACAGATGTGCAGGTGAACTTTTTATTAGTTTTTAATACATGGTCGATGTGCGACGGTGTAGAAAACTGAAAGGTGTACATCATACTAAAAATAGATTTTACATCTTCTTCAGATTCTATTTCTTCTTTATACGGCAATATCGATGATATTGTTTGCGTCTTTTAAAAGTATCAATATTTTTACTTACTAGCAATGTGGGTCGCACATTACCTACTAAGTAAATGCTTGTGTTAAGAGTGAATCAATGTCAATTTTAATTTAAGTAAGTCAATTTTAATAAAGAGTAAGTAATATTTTTCCAAGATTATATGCACACAATTCTTTGATTCCATAAACTCTAAACTAAACTGCGACAAATGTTGGTGCAGCGTACAACTAGCTACAATTTCATTTAATCCTTTTGTTTAGTAGTTAGTTGGAACTGTCTCGCTACTGCTAACTGCCTTCCACGTAGGAATTTCAGAGGATTTCAACTTGCTACTTTGTATGTTCAAAATGATTTTCGTTTTATGCAAGACAGCTGCATGCATTGGTACGTTTCATTACATTGCTTCAGTGATATTGTTAATAGTAATATCCTTTGTTATTGCCTTGGCTTGATTATATGTTTATTTAGGATGAATGACAGGTAAATAATTTAGCTTTTATATAAGGAAAATGTATATTACATTAAAAAGAATAAAATCAAAGTTATAGTCCCACCCAGGTCAAGACTGGCGGATGGCGAAGACGCAGGTTCGAATCCTGTCCGCAGTCAAATTTTTCCTTCACTAACATAACTTTATAATAATAATATTAGTATAGAGAATGCGCAAAATCACAAGAAGATAGAAAATTAATTTAAAATACTTACAACAAAGCTATGTTAGTCTATTAAAAATCGAAAACGACTATCAGGAAAATTTACAAAATATTTTTGAATTATTAGTTCTGCTCTTGTGAACGAGTAATATTGAATAGCAGTACTTGGCGCTCTTTAAAGCGGAATCACACATCGCCACCTCGGGGCGCCACACACTCTAAGCTCGTAAAAAGAGAGCTCCGGCAATGGACGGTTGTTAAAAAACACTCAGTACTTAAGGAAAACGTTGTGTTTGTTCATTAAAAAGTTCTTAAAGATCCTCCTTATTTTCAGTTTCAACAGGCTCTTAGTCATAAATATAAGGAAAAGATGTATCGTAAGATCAGAATTGGCTTCTAATTTTATTGCGTTTTCTTTTATTACCGTTATACCCAGCTTATTCCGCTATTTCCTCAATGGAGAAAGACTTTTACCCAAGCATGAAATAGTACATGCTAACAATCCATACTTTTACAATCTGAACATGTTAAGTGTTAAGTTTCTGATATACCTTCATACAGCAATAATAAATCTAAAATTGCGGTTCTGATTCACATAAATACATAATTTCGAATAGGTTATGATTAGTTTTCAAAGAAATTAAAATCTAGCACTTACCAAATAATAAACTCCAAACGGCATCACGACGACAGCCACAAGGAGATCAGCAACAGCCAAGCTCACTATAAAATAATTTGTCACAGTTTGCAGCGTCCTCTCCCTCACAACACTCATTATCACTAACACATTCCCGAACAACGTGAAAAAAGGAAAGATTAACAGCAAAAGTGCCCACAGATTCTGGTCCGAATCATCTACTTGTCTATTAAAACATGATATATTGAAAGTGCCGTTATAACTACAGTTTGTGTATCCATACACGTCAGCCAAGTCTAAGCTTGAGTTTGTGCCAAAGTCATGGGACGTGTTGCCATAGAAGTAATCACTAAAGTCTTCAACTAGCTTCATGAAGTCACCGCTGGTGTTGGTGTCTCTAACTTCCAGTTTGACTGTAGCATTCCTAACGTCAGGTGGCCTTTTTGATGGATAGAGGTATGTGTTGTAATGTGTGTTGTTGTGGTATGGCACTAGTGTTGTGCTCATGGTAGCTTCAATGCTCGCCTTTGAGCTGTAAGGCTTTAGCGTCATTTTCCGGCGTCTCTGACGCGTCCATTTGTGCTAGTTGCCGCGTCGCATCTGTAAGAGAAAAAGTTGATTTATGTTCCGCTAAATAGAGTTATTATTCAAAGCTGGTGGAAATTAATATTTTTATTCTGTAATGGGAAAAGCGATTTATTATCTCTGGAACGGCTTACGAGAAACTATTTTCTCTTTTAAAATTATGATACGATTATTTTACAGATTAGCTGATCGAAAATAAACAGCTTCCAGAATCTTTTCCTCCGAAAGGATATTACAAATCTTTCTTTTTAGACGCCGTGCAGAAATCCAATTTATTTTAAGATGTTTTTTTATTTACTTACAAGTACCTAAGTATTTAGGTAGGTACTTTCTTCAATGTTATTTGAACTCTTAAACTGGGTAAATATAGGTAAGACCTCAATTTTCTTCAATGAACAGAAAAAAAGTGTGCACTGTAACAAGGACATTCCAGTCATTTCAGTCCTTAAGGACATTAGAAATCATTAACCTTGATCTTTAAAATGAACAAATCCGATTTGTACCCCACGGATCACGGGAGTGACCTCATCAATCAATCCTCAAGGACTCCGATTGAGGTACTCATCCGCAATCTTTTTTATAATTCTCCAAGTCAATTTAAAATGATTGATTCGAGAAAAATCTAAGAGGTTATCGGGATGATAGATTATCCTTGAGTTTCCGTTAAACGCTGCTTTAATTACTAATTCTTTAAGTGCTGCATTATTGGAGAATTGAACATGAAAGCAATTTCTTTTTGAGTATTCTTACCGGTGATAGAATTTTGCTGCTGAATTCATTTTGGTCAGTATCGCATTGCCTTATATTTTTTCGTATTAAAGCAGTAGGTAGTGTGCATAATTTTGTTTTAAAGTAGTTACATATATTGGGGATGATCCCATTTATCTAAATCGAAGCACTGCAAGAACAAATAGTCTTTACGTGAATGGTTTCGCTAATAAATTAACAAAATGGATGGATGAAATATCCAACACCTCAATTTACCCTTAAATTCAAAACGTCGGGATCTATATAACGCGATAAAATCCGTAAAAAGTAGTTTTATTTTCATATACTATTTTATGATAAAGAAAGTTGTGATTCTATATATTTCAATAATTCCGTAAGTAATAATGAAAGCTGTGATACTTATACCACTAGCATAGAGTTCAAATTGAATTATATCACGCGCTTTCGTGAAATGAATTATTAAATATATATACAAGTTCCATCATTCCACCATCTTTTTCTCAAGCTACAGAACTTTCATTTTGTAGCGCTTTTTCACATTCATGTGAAATAGACCTTATGAACGACTTGCAGGTTGGAATTATAGTAAAAAATCATCCCATATTAAATGAAAATTAAACAGCAAAAAACTGTCGGTGTTCATAAGTACTTGATGGTAACCATATTTTAGTCCTTTTGCTTCTAAGATATAAGCAGTTTTAAGTTAATTTTAACAGTAGGCAGTAATAATTTGCACGTCTTCTTAGAAAGTTAGCCTCTCCAAGCATGAAATTTTCATGGTAATATCATGCCAAGCTTCTACCCTAATGACTGACGGTACCTATTCTACTCACCCATTTTCGACATCATTAAACTCTAATTAAGTTCACTCACATGAAAATGGCATGACAGACACAATGACAGTTTTCTTATTAGCATTTCACGTGATAATGCGTTTGTAGAATGTTCTACCGATTAAAATCTAAATTGTGGTGTCGTCAGCAGAAAAATGGGGGTTGTTATCTGAATTTCTGTCCTAATGGGTTAAGTGAGAGCACGTTTTGTTTTGGCAGGTTGTTTGTAATTTGATTTTGACTTTGAATATACGTATTCTAGGTAAACTTTGAGTTTTATCTCAGTCTTGTGCTAAAGTTATATATCTTATTTACCTACTTATTTATTTCAATCAATACATAACATAACATACCATCACGCCTGTATTCCCCGAAGGGTTAGGCAGAGGCGTACTAATGTACACCCACAGTTCGCCGGTATGTTTAGGTCCCATGTAATAGGGGGCGAGCCTATTGCCATTAACCGGGCACAAATTCCTAACTCCGAGCTGCTAGTGGGAATTTCATAGAAAAACCCAATAACACTTTGCTCGACCTGGGAATCGAACCCAGGACCTCTAGCGTAGCAGTCGCGCTTAGGACCACTTGGCTAATGAGGCAGTTCAATGAATACGTTTTAGTTTAATACTTGTATCGCATTTTGTATTTGTTTTCTATATAGGTGTATGATTATTTTTCTAATCAGGTATTACCTACAACTATACTTATATCTCCATTTACTTTACATTCTTTGTCCTGGAAAAAAGCCAACAAAATCATTTTCATTTCCTCAATTTTTCAATGATTTAGCGCTCCCTAAAATATATTTTCTCATCATAAACGCTGATCCACCAGAAATTCCTAATGCTTGGTATATGCACAACAATAGGCAATAAATTGTTCGGAAAAGTGCTGGGCGGACCGGGGTTCCGTCAAATCGCGGGACGACCCATTAACATAATACTTTCCAGAATGATACTGGTGAATTTAATTCATGCCATTATTGATTTCATACTGATCATTGCAATAATAGCTGATAATAAACATAATCTGATTATTACTAAAGAAAAACTAAATCAAATTCCACCACAAAAAAGCCTTTAATTTTAAGACCCGTAAAATCTAGTTATACCTTGTACTGTTCAATACTATGAAGAAATAACTTTTGAAATAGAATTTTCAAAAAAAAAATCGTTCTAACACTTTTAATTGGGTTGCTCAAATTGAGGTCTTATTATTAATAAACACTACCATTACAGTGGAAGACGTAATCAGGAATATATATATATCGCAAAGATGCGATAGTTGGAAACATAAATATCAGCCATTGATAATACAAACAACACACTATAGCTTATTTCAAAAGGAATCTAGACAATTAAAAGGATAAGAATTGAATTATAATTATATTTATTGTAGTAGATTTTTTGTACTCGCAACAATTTCTTTATCCAGTTTTTGACCAGTCCAATGCCATCCAGATTACCTTACAGATATGCAGATGGCAACACTGTCCTTTGCCAAGACTCGCTCAAAAAGTTAAGATCGTTAAGTGGACAGCACCAGCTTCCCGACACCCGTGATAGATGATAGATCACGCCATTAAGCCAGGGAGCTCGGCAGGACTCATTTATCTTAGCCAATTTATATACTGACACACGAAGGCGTAGTTTTAGTTCAGTAATTAGTTTAGACGTTATAAATGGGTTTAAAAGGAGGCTTAGAAGTTGGAAATCAGGTTTTAAAGTTACTTGTTAAATGAGTGAAAACAGCTGGGAGTTTGGGAGATTTACTGAAGAAAATGTTGCATTAGAGAGGTCATGTGAACGGTCTGATATTGTTGACCTGAGATTATTGGGCAAGACATTCTTCCTAAGAGATTTCAATCTAAGATAACTTTAAAACTACTTTGACAAATTTTGCTTTAACTCCTCACATAAATGCATGCAAAGCACTAAAAAGGTAAATTGAAATGAGTTCTTGATTCGCCTCGAAGCTCCTGGATTACTTACAAAATATCTAATAGTCCAAGTTCCCAGAGCGATCAGACATAACTTATTTTCACATAGATGAAACCTTAGGTTCTCAGTACCGTCTCATGTTCTTTGAATACCTGCGTGCTTGTAGAGCTCGGCTAGTGACACCTGGGCAGGTACCAGGTAAGAAAGGTAACTAAAAATAAGAGTTAGTTAACTTACATTTATATGGCTGTTTTTTATACACCGAGACTTTTTAGTTGTTTTGGAACTGAAAATGTTAGACTCTATATCGATAATAAAACCTATAGTTAATGTATAATTTAAAGTAAATAAAAAATATTATTTTTGATTTGACGAATATTATTACTTTTGACGACCTCTGTGGTTTAGTGGTTCGAGTACCGCACTGCTGACCACGAGGTCGTGGGTTCGATTCCCAAAGGACAGAAAAAATTATGTGATGAATATAAGTGTTTGTGTTCGTCTGGGTGTTTCTTGTGTATTATAAGTATGTATTTACAAAAAAATATATTTAAGTATTATATCCATTGTCTAGTACCCATAGTACAAGCTCTGCTTAGTTTGGGACTAGATGGTGCTGTGTAAAAATGTCCCAGAATATTTATTATTATTATTAAATACCCATATACTTTTCAATCTAAGTTAAATAGAACTGTAGATAATTTCGGTTCGTACTATGTAATTAAAAATTAATTTCACTAATTAATATAGTTTCAATGCAATTAACGGATTCCAATAATTCTGGATAAACAAATAGACAATCATTCTACCGTTGAACTATAAATGAAACAGTATAAATTGAAACAAATTTTGCTATTTAATGCAAATTTAATATAATTGGAGTACTTGCAATATATACCTATGACATTAATTTGATAGTATTGTGGACCTAATTTCCCTATTGCACTTTTCAATGAATATCACTATTGTAGTATTTTTTTTTTGTGTGTGATAAGGGGAAACGAGTAGACGGATCACCTGTTGGTAATTACCACTGCCCATGGACACCCGCAATACCAGAGGAATCACAAGTGCGTTGCCCACCTTTTAAAAGTTTGTATCTCCGGATATCCTCACTCATTTCCGTTTCACGCCGATTTTCTGTAAGGACGTGGTATCACTCAGGTTTCCGAGCTGGCCCATGCGTGCCGAAGCATGGCTCTCCTACATTACTTTTAAGAGATTCCTACAACATTACTTTAAATTCATAATAATGTTAGCTATATGTCTAAAGTAGAAGCTTTCCAAAGTAGATTTTTTAATCTTATCATCAACGTTGCCTTTAATTACGGTTTCCACCGAATAGCCTTAAAATCCCCTTGAAATATCAAATTAGGCTTTTATATGTCAAACAAAAGCCCTGCCCGACTTATCACCAAACGCCCACCGGTATTATAAAAGCCGTAAATAAATTAGCACATTAACAAAAGGGTTACACCTGCGTTTAACATCAATAAACGCGGAGTTTATTTAACTAGATGATTTATTATATTATCAGCTATCACTATTATTAAGTTAGATTTTGGTTACCAGTTTCGACAACGCCTGTATTCCCCGAAGGGTTAGGCAAAGATGCACTAATGTATATCCATGGTTCGCTGGTATGTCTGGGGAGAAATTACAACCTACGAGCTCCTACCTACTGACGATTTCATAGAAAAACTCAACAATACTTTGTTTGAACCTAAACATACCGGTGAACTGTAGGTGTACATTAGTACGAATCTTCCTAACTTTTCGGGAAATACAGGCCTGATGGTATGTTACGTATGTTTGTCTAGCACATAAAGCCTTGTAAAATAAATTCAGCCAAGATTGTGGTTGGTTGGAAAAAGATGTTGTCAAATGTAAATGAATAAAATTTGCCCCAGAAGGTACTTTAAGTATAAAAATATTCATGTCATAGAAGCACTATATCATAGAAATATATTTCGAGTCGCCCACTTTAGAGATACGACGCATAACTCATACTTTATTCGCGGAGAAGCGTCGGTAATGAAACAGCTAGTCCCCACTCTAGTCACAATTTGTCGTACACTTTGAAATAGCAACCCTTTATTTGATGCTAAGATATGTCTACTTTTCAACGAGGCTCTCAAGATTTCTTTTCGTTCAGGGCTGGCAGGGAAATAAGAAGTCAGTTGTTTTTTACTATTAGATCGTATTTAAAATAAATAATACATTTAAAATGAAATCAAATTGAATACAAATATAGATCACTCCTAATTTCTTTTGGTCTTCTAAATTAGTGAGAGACATGAAAATACAATGTTTTAAGATGGTTATCGAATCATATGGATATTTTTCGTGGGACATGAGCGGGCTAGTGGTGCAGGGCCCCGTGAAGTCCAGAGCCTTTCTGTGGAATATCGAAAACACTCAAAGAAACCTATAATTAAGAACTCTTGCATTAAGACTACCATCAAGCTCTAGACGGAGTTACCAGGCGTGGTCCACTTAAATCCTGATAGTAAAAAGAACACAAACGTATAATCATAGAAAGCGCAGATCTTCAGATTGTGGAAGGAGACAGTTGGCATTAATCCGCAAATCTTGGAAAAAAGTTATTTTATTATAATTTATAAGATAACTAACAATAAAGCTGTGATAGCCTAGTGGTTAGACTTCGTATCGTCCTGCACATCCAAGATAAACATACAGAGCGTATGTCAAGAAGTCTGCAAAGCTACGCTAGACTAACATGGCGGCGATATCCCTTCTCAATTTGCCAGAATGCCTGGGGAACATATGTTCGAATTTTTATGTTCACATTTGTGAGTCATATTGGTAAAGGTACGTTACTCCTTACAAATTCAGTCTAATTAAAATTCCTCGCTGAGTTTTACATTTTGTTACACTATGACTGCATTGAAATAAAGAGCAAAACCCTCCAACTCGACACAAACTGGAATTTCTGTGCGGTGTGACGTCACGTGCTCGTGTTGCCATCATTATTGTTATAATTATGCCTGTCTGTCAACTACGTGCTTGGGCTAAGAACACTTGTTATTGCGTTAGAGTTGGTTTTTGTTTGTGCGGAATTTTCTTTATACCGTGTGGAGTGGACTGGATTACTGGGGATATTGTGTGCGTTCCTTTGTATGTTTTGTTTGCAAAGTAATACATTTTCTGAAATATAGGTCACCGTGTATTTTTGTGAGACTTTGCAAGCAATGAGTACTGGATTATGACAAATGGAAGCTTATCAGACATTATAAATATAATGAACAAGTTTGTGAAAAAAGTTATCCGCTACAAGGATAATGTAAACTTTAGGTAATTTTAGTTGTGAAAGATACAAAAGATAGTTATTATTTAACTTGGTAATGTTTGTGTTGGGACGGGTCTACGCAGAATTCTTTCTTTAAAAGGCTATTTCAAATACCTATATATAGTGTCCTTACATATTTCGGTTATTTTCTCAGAGGTCGTAATTAAAAAAATGCTGGTATCATATAAAATTCTATTGACGCCACATCAACGAATGTCTGTGTGTGATAAATAGTAAATAACTGTGTTTTGGAGTGAAATAAAAAATATTCTATTTTATTTTAACCATTCAAATAGTAGGAAATATGTACATCGTTTTTTGTATAACAAAGTTTAAGTAATTAGAAATGTTTAAAGTTTAAAAATCAATTGCCGGACGAGAACATCCATGTTTTGACTTGACATCACTAATATCATAAATATAGCTTCAAAATCTTACGAATAATAATCCTATAACATTCAACATCTAACATGGACATAATACAGATAAAATCTATACTGATCCTAACTTCAAAATATGTCCAAGAAAAGATTTGTCTTGCTTTGCTCCAAACACGCTAAATTTAAATCTTTATCTGTCGCCTGTCTTACGAACCTAAATCAATCAAAGACAGTCTGCAAGGTCATGCTCAAAGTTCTAAAAATAAGGCTACGTCTGGGTATTACGACATCTTTACGTAAAACCGTCTTATTTTTACGAGCAGAAATATTAATGCTTATTTATGATGTGTTGGGGAAGATAAAATTTATGTTTGTCGTCGATAGCCGCTTTGGTATTATTGGGTTTGGGCGAGAATTTGGATAAAACAAACGACGGCAGTTTTTTTCGTTTATCAAAATCAGCAGATTCTTGTGTTTTTCTTCCTTTTGATGTGAATGAATTCATAAGTACTAACTATTTAAGTGTCTTCGAATGATACATTGTTATGAATAAATATTATTATTATCTAGTTATACAACTTATTGTTAAACACGTCTAGTATATTTGTTCTTATTTAAACTTTAAGAACAACCTAAATCATTTAAATCAACTATTATGCATGAGGTGGTCAATGAACGTAGTTGAAGCTAAAATTGTATGCCAGGATCTTAGTAAGTGTAAATCTACTGTCACTGCCTACCCCAATGAGAAACATGCGAATACATGAAAATACATTTGCACGTATTTAGACACTCAATACATTTTTAAGCAGTTTTATTGATTTTTAAAGAAGTTTAAAAACATTAATTATTTTCAAGTGATTTTTAAAAAAGTTACTCTTTTAGTATTATAAGATATATTTCCCACGTTGAACAGACCAAGTTTTATAAAAATCAATGAATTATTGAAAATCCTTTCTTAATACGCACCTACGTCACCAAAGGAATATTTGCGTGAAACATGCTTCTAGACTCAGCGGTTTCAGCTGTGCGTTGATACGTCAGTCAGTCATTTAGGTTATTCATATCAATATAAAAAATAATATTTTTCTACCAACAAAACTAACTACAGAAAATCAAAGATCTACAAATATAGATAAACACAACTCAGGGTATACAATAGTTACAGTGGTACGACACAATTTGCATTGGAAGTGGAACTACTCAGTAAGCATGTCAAAGTAGTTCTCTTACTTCGTTGCACATTGACTAATGGACAAGGTAAAACTGATACAGCCCTAGCATTAAATACTAAAATAAATAGAGACATTGGTATTCTCAGACGACGGGGGCTGAGATTTAAAAATTGAGACGATTTTATGATAATGGTTAACAGTAAGAAAATAAAAATCAATTTCTAGATGCTATTCTACCTATTAATGAAATTATTACATTATATAATTTGAATAGGTAACGCCAAAAATCAAAGAACAAGTAGAGATGAAAATCTTATGGGGTACAAATTAAATTCTACTTTTTTTCTTCAATGTGATCGTCCCAAAAACCTGGCGATATACAGTACGAGATGAGACAAAGAAGATCGGTTCATGGAGCGAAATAAAGGACGAAGGTTAAGCTCGATCGACATGGAGAATCACTATAATAGTATAATTGGATCTTATGTAAAAGTAGGACACACTTCTATGTGTCTATATTGAACAATATTTACAAATATCAAATATTTCTATCCAACAATTTCAAAATAAATATAAATATCTCTCAAGGTATTCAAGAGATCCGACGGAATTACTAATCAAATGATTATAAGATAAGATATCTAAAATCACCTTGAATTTGCTTTCCGTAATCTAAATAGGACTACAATCTAATTTCCCTTATTGTCTCCAGCCTGAAATAAAGGAAATGGGGGCTAATCTGAAGACTATTTTCTTTTAACGCAGCTGTGAAGTGTTACTGCTTGCTGATAAATTGTCATCTTTTGTTCGTAACATTACCCAATATTGCGAAACAAAATGTAGATATTTTTTTAAAGGATAGGAGAGCCCTCCTATCCTTTAAAAAAATATCTACATTTTGTTTACGAGCATACGAATCACCTGATGGTAGGCGATTACCGCCACCTATGCACATCCGAAATCAAGAGGAGTCGCAAGCGCATTGCCCGCCTTTTCAAAGGGTTAGGGTCTCCGGTATCCTCACTCACTTGGCGAAACTCAACGTAAGTGTTGTTTCACGCCGGTTTTCTGTGAGGCCATGGTATCACTGCGGTCGAACCGGCCCATTCGTGCCGAAGCATGGCTCTTTCACGGTGTGCATATCCATCATTATGAACCCAGTATTCGGTCACACTGCTGGGCACGGGTCTCCTCTCAGAATGAGAGGGATTAGGCTATAGTCCACCACGCTTGCCTAATGCGGGTTGGCAGACTTCACATTTTATCGAGAAAATCTCTCAGATATTTAGGTTTCCTCACAATGATTTCCTTCACCGTTAAGCATCACGTGCTTAAAAAGCGGTGAAGGAAAATTCACGTTTGGCGTAGCGGTCGGGATCACCTTCTGCGATACGTATTGTTGTTTTGATCCCCACACAGAGCAAATACATATTTGTATGACAATTACCTGTAAGTTGTTCCGGGTCTGGTCGTTTATATGTGTAAGAACTTGTGTTTGTAAAAGAACCTACGATACAGGAGAAAATCCTTGTTGCAGTTTTATTTTAAAAAATGAATGCCCGAGAACTGCCTCATTAGCCAAGTGGTCCTGAGCGCGACTGCTACGCTAGAGGTCCTGGGTTCGATTCCCAGGTCGAGCAAAGTAATAACACTTTGCTCGACCTGGGAATCGATATCGATAATCGATCGATCGGGTTTTTCTATAAAATTCCCAGTAGCAGCTCGGAGTTAGGAATTTGTGCCCGGTAAATGGCAATAGGCTCGCCCCCTATTACATGGGACCTAAATATACCGACGAACTGTGGGTGTACATTAGTACGCCTCTGCCTAACCCTTCCGGGAATACAGGCGTGATGGTATGTGTTTGAATGCCCGAGATCAAGTTCTTTTTAAATATTTCCCTTTGAAGTTAAAGCTGTGCTGAATAATTTACTGCTACTTATCCTAAATGACAAAAACATAAATCTATTTTTACCAGACCCAAAAGAAAAGAGGTAAAGATGTCGTGCATGAATAAATCGAGTTAGTAATAACGTTGTTTATTCACCTGTTTGTGTCAGAAAGACGCTGGTAAAGCATTAGAAGCATATTTGAATTATATTTTACTGTGAGATAAATTCTTGTTTATTTTTAGGACGGATTCAAGTAGAATGGGTCCAATAATAATAAAACAAATAAAAGAAACAATTCTGTACGTGGGAGAGCCATGCTTTGGCACGAATGGGCTGGCTCGACCGGAGTGATACCGGCCTGGAACAACACTTACCTACGCTGTGTTTCGCCGAGTGAATGAGGATACCGGAGGCCAAAACTCTTTTGAATGGCGGGCAACGCACTTGCGACTCCTCTGGTGTTGTGAGTGTCCATGGGTGGCGGTAACCCACAACACCATCGACCCGTCTGCTCGATTATCCCCCTACGTCATGAATAAAAATTCAAGGTGTATATCGATAAAGAAGGAGCCTTAAGAGTCCGGCGGACAGAATTTCCAATACAAACATAATACCAAAATAAATCGTAATTCAAACACAATTTCATGAAAATGCGTCATTAATTGGATAAATATTGTTTGGTATACGATTTTGGCCAGTCCAAGCTCTGCTGGACCCTGCATTTGAAATAATGACATATTGTCATGTCTTCAATTTCTAAACCAGCATAAAAACTAATTGTAACCAATTGTATTTGTTTACTTGGTCAATACCCTTGACCTTTCTGACGTAAACCAACAGTTTAAACTACTATCATTAATATATTATTTACCTCAGTAACTGTCCAATGGTAGGGTTAATCAATTATTTGAGCATAGAAGCTAATGTAGGAACTGAAATGAAAATAATTTATTACTATGTTTCTGTTCTATGTTTATTATTTAACCTAGGTATTTATATTTTATTAAGTATGTACACCTGCAACCACCCATTGATTTGTCTACTCAACTCTTGTCCATCCAATGGTTGTGTGTAAGAAATTGCATTTAGCGATAAGACCGCCAGTTGTACTTACTCTTTTAACATTTGTTTTGTATCTCCGCTCAGTCCAATGGTGTACAATGAAGAATACTCTATCTATCTATCTGTCTATCTATGTTAGTCGTTGTTAGTGTTAGGTAGAGTCGATATAACCTTTATTTTTTTACGGGGACATTATTTTTTATGGGATATCTGCACCAGGGGAGTTGCTGATGCCTTGCCGACCCCCCACGGACTGCAGATTGCCAGAGCCACAGCAGCAACCGAAGGGGAACTGGGTCTTCCCTTAACTTAGCGCAAAAGCCGAAACACACGCGAAGGTGTTTTTCGATAGACCCCGATGTACGGGCCCAGCCAGTCAGACCCCGGAAGGTCTTACCACCATTGCTCTGGAGTAACATTAATTCGATTAACAATTCTCGATTAACAATAAAGGCAATCGAGTTAAAATATAATAGCGTTACTTTAGATCGCGAGTGAAACCAAGAGAAACAGCTAGTATTATACAAGCGTCAACTACAAAGCCAGCTATAAATTTCCCAAACAAAACATAGCCCAATGATTGAATTCCACCCACTTCTATTTATGAGCCAAAGTCGCCACAGCTCGAGTGTCGAGACTATGTTTTTGTGTCAGAAAGTTTGTGTCAGCGGTGTCCAACACTGATTAACCAAGTTTCCAGTAAACTTCATAGTTTGTCGCGAATTTAAGTCGGCATTGTTATTTAATCCCTTAATAATAGTTCAGTGTGGATAGTCGGTGATTTTGCGGCTTCTTGTGCTTATCGTGGTCAGTTATGCTATAAATAAATATGCTTAATGTAGATAATTAAAGATGAAAGATTAACTTACTGAAAAATCTAGCAACTCGCTGTTTGTTCCACAGTAAATAAACAGAATTATAAGGAATATTTTTTTTTTCAATCAAGAAGCTCAACAGAAATTTCATAAAAAAAAAATCACGACGTTGAAATGGAACCCAGGACCTATAACGTAGCAGTCGCGCTCAAGACCACTAAGCTAATGAGGTCGTTATATTTATTAGGAAAAAGTATATTAATTTATTGTTTTTATACTGGCTCATTTACCTAGTGATCCTAAGCGCGACTGCGAAGTTAGAAGTCCTGGGTTCGATTCCCAGGTCGAGCAAAGTGTTATTGAGCTCGGAGTTTGGGATTTGTACCCTTATAGTAAATAGGGTTGACTTAAAATATGACGTCATAAATTAAATAAATAACAAGATGGATGGAATCGCACAATACTACGCCTGCATACGCAGTATATAATTGTACTCTATTGTAAATACACGAGAGTACATTTTGCAATCCATCAAGTTTTTTTCGCACTTCCATTTAATAACTTGCCGTCTGCACGCAGTGATGGATTGTGTGGACGCTATGACGTCAGCTGCCACGCACACTAAATTTAGTGTTCACCTTTGTGACATAAGTATTCATATTGAAAAAAGTTATACAGAAAAGATAGTAGTGACACACATACATACACTCACGCCTTTCTCCCTCAGGGGTAGGCAAAAACTATAGACCGCCACTTGCTACGATTCTTGCATGCTTCTTTTGCTTCTGCGACATTCATACATCTTCTCATACATACGCGCTGGTTGCGAGTACTACGCACCTGACCTTTTTGACCGACTTCGCCAATAAGATCGACCGGCGTATGTCCTTCTAGTACGACCTCTTCTAACGCTTATATTCGCCTTACAAATTCCTTTCGTTGATCGTCTTTCATTCATTCTCTCAACATGTCAAATCTCTCAAAATATACCTATTGAGATGGTTTGGACATAGTTAAAAATAGTTACAATACTTTAACTATGCTATTCTAATATCTGTGACTATTTTTTGATGGGATAGTGCGGCAAACTAGCAGACGGATCACCTGACGGTAAGCGATAACCACCGCCCATGGACACCCGCAACACCAGAGGAGTCGCAAGTGCGTTGCCCGCCCTTTAAAAGGCTTTGGGCCTTTTTTTTTTTTTTTTTGTTGACGGGGTTGGAAATGCTTTATGCACTATCCACCACTCCGGGGAGAGCGGTGGGGTGTGTCGGACTCCGCTCTGAAAAGAGCGATCTACCGACTAAAACCAACCTCGGCGTTTCGCGACACCACTTTGGTGCCGGGCCTACGGGAGCGCTGTAGCATTCGTCCGCGGAAAGGCTTTGGGCCTCCGGTAACCTCAATCACTCGGCGAAACACAACGCAAGCGTTGTTTCACGCTTGTTTTCTGTGAGGCCGTGGTATCACTCCGGTCGAGCCGGCCTATTCGTGCCGAAGCATTGTTCTCCCACGTGAAATGACTATGCTAAAAATACACGCATCATTCATCTTAATAAGATCAATTGGCTAAAAAACTCTAAGTAGTTACTATTTCAAATCAAGAACGAACTATTTATATTTAAAAAAAAATGTTACTTCAAAAGTTTTTCAATTGTGTGTCGAGGGATCCAGAACTCCTGATTTTACTACAGTCGTACCCAAAGATAATACAATTAGGCCTTCACACGCACACCATAACAATCTGTGCAAATCGGTTTGTTTTCCATAACTCGAGCCACTGATATAGGTATCAGAGATATTTATATGTGGGAGAGCCATGCTTCGGCACGAATGGACCGGCTCAACCGGAGTCATACCACGGCCTCACAGAAAACCGGCGTGAAGCTTGCGTTGTGTTTCGCCGAGTAAGTGAGAGTACCGGAGGCCCAAACCCTTTTAAAAGGCGGGCAACGCACTTGTGACTCCTTTGGTGTTACGGGTGTCCATGGGCGGCGGTTATCGCTTACCATCAGTTGATCCGTCTGCTCGTTTGCCCCCCTATCGCATAAAAAAACAGGGGGCTATAGTTTAGGTATTGTAATAATCTTTTCGGTAGAAATAGTAAACAGTAGTTGATTTTAACTACTAAGTTTCAGTTTGTACTCATTCTGATAAATTTATGTTGTTTATGCAGGAAAGAAGTTAAAGCCAACGAAACCAAGCATAAACTCGATATCAAACAACTATAAACTTCAAGTTAAAGCAAAAATTTCAAAACTCAATTTTACTATAGCTACCCATAAACTGGGAACGCCACTCAAAAATCGTTCAAAACGGCACTATATTATATCTATGAGCATTGTAAAGCTGTCAACAGTTTCTTTAACACCTATAAAATAGTTTAATATACGATAACTGGCTATCGACACTAACCGAAGAAGTAGTAGTTTAAACCCAGATTTATGGCGAAAAGCTACTGAAGTTTTTGCGTTGCTTAAACGGCAAACAATTTCAAGCAGTTCTTTTTTTGTTTTGTTTTGCGTGAATATTGATAGGATCACTGGATTTATTTCAGGATGAGTTTGTACTGTGTGTTTTAGGTTTTTATCAGAACATTATCGTTTCTAAACGTTTCGTAAACTGCCTCATTAGCCAAATGGGGGTGATTCCCAGGTCGAGCAAAGTGTTATTGGGTTTTTCTATGAAATTCCCAGTAGCAGCTCGGATTTAGGAATATGTGCCCGGTTAATGGCAACAGGCTCGCCCCCTATTAAACGGGACCTAAACATAGGCGAACTGTGGATGTACATTAGTACGCCTCTGCCTAACCCTTCGGGGAATACAGGCGTGATGGTTCAATGTCAAAGTCAAAGTCAAAATCATTTATTCAATATAGACTACTAGGTAGTACTTTTTGAACGTCATTTTTACAATATAGACAGCCCCCAAAACGTCCGCCCTTCACCGCTTCCTAGTGTTTTCGCTGGGAAGAAGAAACGGCGCAACAAACTCCCCAGCAAACACATTTCTGTCTGTTAAGTTATTAAAAGGCGTTATACAAAATAGAATTCACATCATTGTTTGGGGTACTTATTAATTTATTCATTGCTACTGTCAGCTGGCGCACATGTTATTATTATTAATTTTCAAGCAGTATAAATAATATTAGCAAGCCTCCTTTCTTTTAGTTTAAATGACAATTTTAACTATTAAAACAGTGAACCTGCCTACACGAGCAATGATAATATGCATAACTAGAACCTACAAGGCGATTCAGTTAACTTTTAAAAAGCTATAAATGTATTAAGAAACCATAGCCAGCAAGTCGACCAGTCACCACAAGCAGCACCCGTTCACGAGTATAACGCACGGATCAGCCATCACCCCCCTCGCCATTTTAGAGGGAAGGAGGTGACCCGACCAATGTCGCTACCGCAAGCAATGACATCTAAGGGAGCATGACGACAATGCAGCCAGGTTCAGATCGTATTAAACAACAATCAAGTTTAACTGTTAGGTTAGGTTTAAGTATATATGTTATATATTATCGTTTCTAGCTGGCAATGGCATGCAATTTTACTCTACAGGATATATTCCAAAACGCATGCTTAGTAGGTAAAATATATTGCTACAACCATGCCTGATCTTAAACGAACATCTAAAAATCGGCTTGTATGGTGTTTAAGTACCTACTTGTGTTGCGATTTAAAAGGCCTTATTCTAGCTCTTCTTTTTTATAGTATTGGGGGGGGGGGGGGGAAACAAGCAGACGGATCGCCTGATGGTCCATGGACACCCGCGACACCAGAGGAGTAGCTAGTGCGTTACCGGCCTTTTTAAAGGGTTATGGCCTCCGGTATCCTCACTCACTTGGCAAAACACAACGTAAGCGTTGTTTCACACCTTGCTCGTTTGCCCCTCTATCCATAAAAAAATATATTTGTCTTCCTTTTTAGCGTATACTTGTTCGTCTAGTAACAAAAATGTAGGTATAATACTTTAACTGACTGCCTTGTTAGTCTAGTGGTCCCAAGTGCGACTGCTACGCTAGAGGTCCTGGGTTCGAATCCCAGGTCGAGCAATGTGTTATTGGGTTTTTCTATGAAATTCTCAGTAGCAGCTCGGAGTTTGGAAATTGTGCCCGGTTAATGGCAATAGGCTCGCCCCCTATTACATGGGACCTAAACATACCGGCAAACTGTGGGTGTACCTTAGTACACCTCTGCCTAACCCTTTGGGGAATACAGGCGTGATGGTATGTATGTAATACTTTAACAAATTTTCGGTTTTCGTGAACATTCAGGTAGTGGAAGTCTCAAATACATAAATACATTTAACCTCTAGTCGCTCTGTGGTCGTCGCATTTAGACCTCTAATTGGTCCCGGACATTCTCCAAGTAAGAGCTACTCTTACCTTTGTGATTAGCTTTCATGTATTTGAGCTAGTAGAACAAGGGAACTTTAAAGAACCTTGACATGATGCTTGTTATTTACAGAACGGCGTATTTTTCTTATCTATACTAATATATAAAGCTGAAGAGTTGGTTTGTTTATTTGTTTGTTTGTTTGCTTGAACGCGCTAATCTCAGGAACTACTGGTCCGATTTGAAAAATTCTTTCAGTGTTAGATAGCCCATTTATTGAGGTAGGCTATAGGCTATATCATTATGCTACACGGACGAAGTCTCGGGCAGAAGCTAGTTTATTATATTACTAGCTTCAGCCCGCGACTTCGTCCGCGTGGAATAGTTACTTAGTCTTAGCGTGATGATATATAGCCTAGCCTAGGGCTATCTAACACTGAAATAATTTTTAAAATCGGACCAGTAGTTCCTGAGGTTAGCGCGTTCAAGCAAACAAACAAACAAACAAACTCTTCAGCTTTATATATTAGTATAGATAGTTTTGGTCATTGTGTTGAGTTGTTGATACAGTGATTTTGTAATGCATCCTTCAAGACATAAGAGATATAATAGGAAAATAATGTTTCAATGCTATGAAAGGTCACGATTTTTTTATGAACTAGAACATTTTATTCCCGCGACTTCGCTCACATGAAGCTGTATTAGGATTAAAAATGGATCTCAAAAACAATTCAATAAAAACCAACAAGAATGATGTCTTCTGTGGGTCTGTATACATCAGAGGTCAAGCTGAATATTACGACCCGTTGAAGAGAAGAGACGAGAAGAGAAGATATAAGGCAGATAGATTTTAGCTAAAAGGAGCTTCACTTCCGGTAATATATTGATTAAACCGAAAGTGTAGCTTACATAGAGAGAGCTATAAAATATAGCTATTATAGTAATATCATAACAGATTTATTCAACCAATGCGATTGAGACATGAATTACAAAGGATAAAGTAAAATGAAATCAAACAAATTTAATGATGCATAAATAATATAATGCATGTATTTCAGCATAAATAACATAATATCTTGTATAATGCATGTGTTTCACTACTGAAACAAAAGAGTCTTTATATAGCATACGAGTATAACAAGCAACATTGTGTGCTTGGTTTTCAGTAACTATATTTACGATCATCTCAGTACTAATTAATTCGTTACACATTATTATGTAAAGTATCTTTATGTTAAGTATAACATTCATAACATTCATATATTATATTATTCATCATAAGCCGTGATAGCCTAGTGATATGACCATTGGACTGCTAAGTCAAAGGTCTCGAGTTCAAATCCAAGGCACGCACCTCTGACTTTTCGAAGTTATGTGCGTATTAATAGTTAATTATCACGCACTTAAACGGTGAAGGAAAACATCGTGAGGAAACCTGCACGTTTGAGAGATTTTCTCGACGGCGTGTGAAGTCTACCAACCCGCATTAGGCTAACGTGGTGGACTATAGCCTAATCCCTCTCATTGTTAGAGGAGACCCGTGCCCAGCAGTGGGACATATAATGGGTTGATTATGTTTATATAACATTCATAATAGACGCCTACGCAGACTTTAATATTATCCAATTTAAGTTACATACAGTGTAAGGCGTTCATAAGATTTGAATGTCTATATCCTATCATTTTATCGCAATATTGCTACATGACCGAATATTTTAACTAAGTTAGGCTAGGCGACATAATATATCTTCTTCTCTTTCTTATTCTTCTTCTTCTTCTTCTCTACTATTATAAAATTGTAAAAAAGCTGTGTCTGTACATTGAAGATATTTAAAAAACAACACGTGGGTTATGGTATATAAACGTCTCCAAATCCGAAAATTAGATTTTTAAAATTCTTGTCTGTTTGTTACGGGTTGGAGCAAAATGAATAGATTTTAATTTATTATCACTGTTAGAAAGTATATGCTCCTACTTAAAAACTGGTGAACTTCTTATCTCAATGAAACGAATAGTGAGATACAGCTTGACCTCCCTGATGCATAGAGGCCCATACATAGAAGAGATCATCAATGTTGGTTGATCCATTTTAACTCCTGATATAGCTTCACGTGAGCGAAGCCGCGGGCAGAAGCTAGTTATAGATAAAGTTATTTTTGCTTGAATAAAATTCTAATCCGAACAAACATTCAAAACCAATAGCGATGCAAACATTTGTCACCAACATCGCCAACTGCCATTACAGTCAAAGTTTCCACAGGTAACGCTCTACTTGCATTAAGATTTAGTGTTTGTTCAATCAATCAATCATCAATCAATCATCATTTTATTTGCTTGAATATGGTACATAATACAATAAAGGTCTTAAATAATTTAAACATTTGGATCTCATAATCTGCCGTGTGGCGTACAAATATTAAAAATAATAGCATCTAATGAAATGTCAACAGAATACATTATAAAACGAATTACATACTTTACTTAAACATTTTACAAATTATCATTTAAAAAATCGTTTAAGCTATAATAACATTTGCTATATAACAAATCCTTTACTTTTTTTTTAAATTCATTTATATTCAAAGTTTGGTATGAATTAGGAATTTTATTGAATATTTTAGGAGCTACGCAAAACAAACTTTTCCACATGAGAGTTGTCCTAGATTTACGCATACATAAGGCATTATTACGTCGGTTACGATTAGCAGTATCTGAAAGACGAGGGAATAAATGCGGATTTAATTTAACAAATACAGCAACTTCTAAGATATATAAAGATGGTAGGGTCAGTATTTTATGTTTTTTGAAATAAGGTTCGCAACTATCGGTTGTTCGCGATCTTTTTGTTTTAAAGCTCTTTGTGTGCCATTTTCTTAGTTTTAATGTACTTTTTGTGTGAAATGGAATGTTATAAGTGCCACTTATGTATTTCTTGCGGTATTACTTTGCAAAGTATTTAAGGCGGATCGTTCTCCTAAGCCCGCCAAATTCAAATTTCAATCAGTTTTACTAAATTTGTACGTCTACAACACATTTTAGATTCATAGCAGTAGTAATTGCGACATTAACTATACAACATCCACAACTGAGAATTAAATCCTTGGCTTTAAAATCCATAACAAGCCAAAAACTTGCCTAAACTGTGCCAACAGCCAAAATTGACGATTGACTTTTAGCTACAATATCGGTTTATAAGCAAAGGTTTTAATTCTCAGTTGTGAATATTGTATATCTATGACGCAATTACTACAGCTAGGAATCTAGAATGTGTTATAGATCTATAAATTACGAAAAACTAATTGTAATTTGAATTTGGCGGGCTCAGGTAAACCATCAGCCTTAAGTAATTTTGGTGGTGCCTTTATGTTTAGAGGTTAGGCCTAAGCTCAGATTGTATAACGATAGCGCAACTATTAACAAAACTTTTGGACATATTAATATACAATAAAATATATATAACTGCCTCATTAGTTTAAGTGGTATCAAACACTGAGAAAGATATGCGAAAAGTAGCTGTACTTAAATTGAAATTAAACTCACAATAGTTTAACTTTAACCTGTTGCTAAGTTATTTCATGCTAACTGATTTCTGAAATATAGCACAATTGCTGTATTTTTAAATCGTTTAAACTCCTCATTCAACAGAATTTAACAAAATCAATGTCAATGGTATCTAAATTTTCAATAAAAAAATAAAATGTTCATTTCTTAATGAAAAGAATCTTAAGTTTTTTTTAAATCTAATAAGGCACTGTTCATACATTGAAATTAAGAGTTCTGCACTAAAACAACTATAAACATGTTAACTATAAAGTATAAAAGGCAATAGTATCTACTATACTAATCAACCCATTATAATGTCCCACTTCTGGGCATGGGTTTCCTCTCAGATTTAGAGGCTATAGTATACCGCGCTAACCATATGCACGTTAGCAGACTTCACGCACCGTAGAGAAAATCTCTGAGGCCTCCAAGTTTCCTCATGATGTTTTCCTTCGCCGTTTAGGCGCGGGATATTTAACTATTTATACGCACAAAACTTCGAAGCCAGAGGTGTAGATTTGAATTCAAGACCTTTGACTTGGCAGTCTAATGGTCATATCACTAGGCTTTCACTGCTTCTTTGAAAGATACGTTAATATTGTTTAAATTTAGAGCTGTTTTGATTGAAATGCACTATACTTAGAGGAGCCCCCGATTGAAAAATAAAATATAAAAAGAAGATATGTTTTAAGGTTTTCAACCTAAGGTTACTCGTCAAAAGTCACTTGAAATGTCAAAAATAAATAAAAAAGCAATTTTGGACAAGTTTCTCAAATTAGACGCCCCCATCAAACAAATAAGTATCTAGAACTAGAAAACTTTTTTAAATCTTAGCACTCCAGCGCACAGTGAGTGCAATTAAACCAAAACGGTCAAATAATTAAACTTTTCACATTGACAAAGTTGAAATAAATCAGTTCAATTCTCATCTTCAATCAGTTTGAAATAGTTCTCCTAATTCGTTAGGTGAGGTCGAGTTAATGACCTGAGTTCGAGTGAAGGTGACGTGCTTCCAACTGATTTGATCAATTATTATCAGGATTACAGAAGTACCAACCGGTAGGGTGGATTAAAAAAATATTATATATTTTTCGGAAGTTGTTGTATTTTTTTGTAGGTAGTCTCGAGGTTATGGTACTTTCGCCGAAATCTGCCCCTTTCAACTCTTCTATCTGTACTCGCTATGTATACACGTTTCTAAGTCCAGTCATCCTCTCTACATGACCAAATCACCTTAACTATCATTGTATTCAGTAGGAAAACCAAACAAACATAATACCAAAAAAAAATCCCAAAGGCTTCTCATTCCAATTACCGCAGTTCCAAACGAAACGATAAAAAAGACAGAAGTGGGAACTGCCATACATCCTGCCGAGGCATTGAACGTTGGACCCCAAGTTGGACTGTAAATCACGAAGCCAGAGATTTATATCGCAAGTTTGTTTGCACCTGTTGGTGGGAGTTTTCTGATATTTGCAGCTAAATGAAGCCGACTATATTCGTTTTAAGTTGAATTTGATGGCCTCGATATTGAGAGTAGAGAATTTTGGAGAGGTATTTTTTTTTTAAAAAGCTTACTAGCTATGTGGGTCAGACATTACTAGTATTCTTGTTAACCCCTCGTGCTAAGCTAAATATGCTTGTGTTACGAGTGGGTTCACGTCGGTAGTGCAATGGGTGGAATTCGAATCGGCAACCACATGATCGCAAGTCCGACGCCCTAGCCATTAGGCTACCGTCGCTTCAATTTTAAATTCATATTATGTACGTGCTTAACATTTTGTATTTTTGGTAGCCAAAGAATGTTACAAATTAAGTTACACACCTCTGACATTTATTTAATTTCTAGATTTTACCCGTTACTTCACTCACTTGATGAAGTATTAGGATTCAAAATGGATTGTGCCAGAAAAAAAATCACACGACCATAATTTTACAGTTTCATCGTTTCATTGCACCAGCTTTGTTCCAACTAAGTGGTTTATTCGTCATTAAATATCAAACCTACATACCTACCTTAGAGATTCTTTCAATGGCATGAAGTATGCGAAACCGCAATTAGGCTAGTGTGGTGGAGTTCGTATAGCTTAACCCTTTTCACTCTGAGAGGAGACCCGTGCCCGGCAATGGGAAAGTATATATAGTTTGATGATGATTATAATGTCACTCGTTATGATTGTCACTTATATTGTGCCTTCCCAAACAAGTTTTACAGAGATAAAGCCGAAACAAGTTCTTGTAGACTATCAACATATGTATATCTTAATGATTTCAAAACTCCATCCTCAAATGAATCTAATAATTATGTATTCTTACTTGATACATGATTAAGTCAAGCGTAGGACTTGTTTAATAACATCAATCTATTGTAAACATGTTTACATTTAATGTTTCACTTTTGAACAACGTAGCAAAAGTTTCTGAAGAACTCTTGCGCTAAATAATAAATTGCCTAATACGTATATCGTTGTGGGAACTGAGGTACAGGGTGCCATCTGGTGTGAAACATCAAAGATAGCAAATGATTTACAGCGAAGACCGTGAGGGAACAAGACAGAAGGATATGACTTTCAAGAATGGAGCTAACGAAACTAAATAAGTTTCAAGAGGTTGTTATAGACTTACAGATGTAGGATGAAGGGTTGACTCTAAACAAGACAGTACCAAGAGAGAGAAAACGAGATGTTAGCAGACTACTTGCCAGATGTTTTGATGATATAGGAGCAGATAAAGGAAAGACATATGGATGAGAATCGCAAAAAAAACATAGGTCAATGTCGCAGAAGAGAAGAGAATTCTTCTTCTTCTTCCTGCCCATGTCCCAATCTATTTGGGGTCGGCGCAACATGTTCTTTTCTTCCATTCATCCCTATCAGCCGTCATCTCACCACTCACTCCCTTTCCCATCATATCGGCCTTAACACAATCCATCCATCTTTTCTTTGGTCTCCCTCTACCTCTCTGTCCCTGCACTTTCATACTCATCACTCTTTTAGTCACATGCGTTTCATCCCTTCTCATCACATGCCCATACCAAGACAAACGATTCCCTTTCAGCTTTTCTGCCACTGGCGCCACTTTCAGACTTCCTCTAATATACTCGTTTCTTATTTTGTCCATTCTAGTCACTCCACACATCCACCTTAACATTCTCATCTCCGCTGCATGCAGTCTTCTTTCATCCATCTTCTTAACGGCCCAGCACTCTGATCCATACAACACGACAGGTCTTATAACGGATTTATAGATTTTGCCCTTCAGCTTGAGAGGCATCCGTCTATCACAGGTTGTTCCCGTGACCTGTCGCCATTTCATCCAACCTGAGTTGATTCGACATGTAACGTCCCGGTCAATTCCGCCATCGCTTTGTACACGTGACCCAAGATACCTAAAGTCGGAGCAAACTGATAAGGACAATCCATCCAAAGATATGGACGCAGTACCGGAAAGTCCGCCGAAGTCACAAAACAAGTACTCTGTTTTGGTTCTGCTTACTTTCAATCCGACACTTTCCAGTCTCTGGGACCACACCGTCAGCCTGCTCTGGACCTCGGGACCACTCTCATCCACTAGCACAATGTCATCGGCAAAAAGCATGCACCAGGGAGCCTCCCCCTGTATGTCCGCCGTAAGAGCATCCATGATTAACAGGAAGAGGTAAGGACTAAGAGCCGAACCCTGGTGCAAGCCTACAGCCACATTGAAGCTGTCAGTGGTGCCAGCTGTGGATCGAACTTGAGTACTGCACCGACCATACATCGCTCGAATCAACTGCAGGTACTTCCCAGGTACACCATTCTTCTTAAGGAAGAGAGAAGAGAATTATTCCCAGCAGTAGATCGATCGATCTTTACTCATTACTGCTACGGAAAATGTTACGGGTCCAACAAGACTTGATGGTTTATCGTTAAAACTTGAGTAAAATGTTCAATAATTAAATTGGACATGGACTTCACCTTTCCTGTATACTTTCTTTCCCGTCCTCCCCCTCATGTTAGGAAATCGAAGAGTAACTGTTTGACTATCAACATATGTAAATAAGGTTATGGCAAACATAGGTCATGATTATGTATGGGTTCGTAGCACCTTGCCTCCCTAAGGGAGAACGTAGAACCAACGGTTCCATTGTGGTAGTTAATGATGGTCAATAGCATGAGGAGTCTTACAATCAATTTATCCTTACAATGTCGATATTGTCCATACATTGAGTTGCGGTTCTGATGGTAGTTTCTTCGTGTAAAATACAGCATTCAGCTGTATGCTCAGATTCAAGTTCTTATAAATTGTTACTATAAATATTAGTAGACGATTATAAATATTAAACTATTATATAATTTAGTACAGCTTATATCAAAACAACCCTTTAAAAATCAGATTGAAAGTCAATTTTAAAAATTAAATTCACCATCTTGAGCCGTTAATAACAAAAGTCGTCCTTTGCTAAATAATTCATGAGCCTTCAGTGTCGTGTCCTTCGACTGATAACCTTTTAAATATTCAGACACTACGATTTACAAATGTTTATTTAATAATTAGATAAGTTTACTATTCCAAGAAGAGCTTTAAAATTCCAAATGTTTTTGCAGGAGCAACAAAAGCTTAATATCGTGGTGTATATGATCGCGCCTTAAAATAATCTTAACGTTCTATCTATTGGATAGCATGCATACGAGACCCAACATTTTACAAGTTCACATACTAGCTTCTGGTATTATTTCTCCAAATAATTGGAGAAGGATTTTAGAAGAAAATGAAATAATGTCTTAAGTTAGCAGTAACAAGGTGCTTAAGATAGAAGAAATCAAGGACTACCCACGTTAAAGAGTGAAAATTTATCCTACATCGACTAAGTGAATGCTAAATAAAATTTTATAAAAGGTTTATTTAGCAAGACAGACTCTAACAATAAACCTTGATACCATAAACATAAAGAGTATTACGATCAGACACATAAAATACCCGGGCAAGCTAACTCGAATTGTAATTAAACATTTTATAGACTGCGTTAACATTATGCAGTTTTTAAAAGACAGGTTAAGACTCACAGATTTTACAGATAGGTAGGTTTTATCTTAATGGCTGCAGATTAGCGAAGAAACATAAAATTTTCATTTTGCCAACACCGGGAGAGGCTCGTGATTAACCAGAAGCAACGCAGTTATGCTAATGAATGTACTGATGAAAAAATAAAGGTTGTAGAGACTTTAAGATATTTTAAAGGTACTTTGTGCGGGTAAATTGGGGAGATAAAGGTTCCGGGCACAGTAATTAGTACGGGCCATTTAGAAATAGATGTAGATTGTGGAAAAGGGGGAAAGGATTATGGGGTTAAAAAAAGTATAATAAGCGTTAAAAATATAAAGGATATTTTCAAAGATGGTAAGCAATTTTGTTCCAGTAACATAATTGTCACAAATGAAAAAAAAACCGCTTCAATAGTGTTACATCGTAGCATGTAAACAGAGTGAAAGATAATTTGTAAGTCAACCAAATTACAATTGATGAAAACAATAGCCAAGATTTGATGGAGCTATAGCATACCTCTATAAATCTAAAATGTACAAACATTCACCCTGGAAATAATAATATCTGTGAACAAGACATAGACTGACTATTGAAAAAGCAGTACTAAGTAGTTATGTATTTAAAGCGGATTTAAAAAAAATCTGAAATCTTTCACTTAACCACCATTGAAGCAACAACACTTTTCCACTTAAATCTAGAAGATAATTGCTATTACTAGGCAAAGTTATATCTCAGAATAGAATATGTATATTCTCAATCTTCTTCTTCAACCTGTTGCCATCCAATGCTAGATGTGGATAGCTTCATAAGCAACCCATTTAGAACAATCTTGGGACTTCCGCATCCAATTCGATGATATGAGATTCTCATTTTTGACTACCCATGTTTACATACCATATATCAGGTATTATTATGTGCTTTAATGCCGGAAATCTAATTATATTGACTTGTCAATCTTGCAAAAGCAAATTTACTTAATATATTTTCTATTGAAAGTCTTTACACATTACGTGTTTGGGTTTTATCATCGCTTTTCATTCAAGGAGTGTTATTTGTAAAGCTTCTGTATGTATTTACTGCTTAATGTTACAGGAAGGGGACTGTATTTTTTTATTTCCTTGAACTTTCTTACTTTCCTTGCCTATTTTATTTAGTTTTTTTGCTTGTTAATATAATAGAACTCAGTAGCTTAGTGTTAACCCCAATTTAAAATTCGTATACAGTGGGGTCATGGTCAAATGGATATTTTGGTGAACTGATTGATTCATTACTCATTTTCCGACATTATAATTATTACTAATAGCTTTCCCTGCGGCTTCGCTCACCAGAAGCTATAATAGGATTACAAATAGATCCCAAAAATAATTTAATCAAAAACTTACAGTGATGATCTCATCTTTGTATGGGTATACATCGGAGAGGTCAAGCTGTATCTCAGGATCCGTTTAATTATTTGAGATACGAAGTACACCAGTTTTTAAGTTGGAGCATAATTATACTTTCTAACAGTGATAACAAAATTAAAATCTATTCAGTAGTTTTTGCGCCAACCCGTAACAAACAGACAAGAATTTTAAAAATAGCATTTTTGGGTTCGAATTCCTAATCCCAATTATATACCCTTCCCCACCTGTTTTTTTATACCTTCAAAGAACACAGCATTTTTATGATTTTATAATAAATGTAGTAGAGATATAGCAATCATGCATCTGCACATGCATCAAAATCATTACGTGAAGTGATCTCCAAATTTAACTATGAAGAATCCCACCCCCACGTGAAGAAATTAGATCACATTCCAGATCACTCATGATTCAGTTTCATGATAGGATGTCCTAAATGAATTATACACGTTTGTATCAAGACTTAAGAATTATTTACGTACGTAAATAAATTCCCAACAACTTAAAGTTTACGATGCGAAATTTCGCGTAAATCCCAAATGACCATCGAAATTTGTCCAAAACATTTCAGCTCGGAGAATCGCGACGATTCTTCAAAGAAAATGCTCAAACAAAAACGTTCTAACATCTGAAGCTTGGTCTTAGAAGTGCTATCAATAACTTTATTTAATAAGCCAACAACGGTGAACAGGCACATCGCATTTTCGGGACCGCCTTTCAAATTTGTACCCATCGGACTGCGAAAATCATATTTTGTGTAACTGTTAAGATTCAAAGTTCTCAGACGTTTTCTTGAGCTTGAATTATATTGAAACTCGTATTTCTTTGGAGGTAATCGTGAAATTTATGGCATATTTCCTCAGTACGCTGAATACAGAATAAATATTATAAATGCGATCGAGAGCTGGTTTGTCTCGGCTTGATTTTCACGGATGAAAATTTGCACAGATTTATGAGACTTACAACTAGTACGAAGAAATATCTCCATTGTCCATTTGTTATGTATTGCTGGAACCCAGTTGAACTTTGACATCCATCACGCGATGTAAAGATAAATTAAGTTTTTGTGATATTTTAGGGAACGTTATGTATAAACAAAGACAGCCCCCTTATACTTATAAACACTGATATAATTTGTGTATAACTATTTTAAGTGTGGGGTAACTTTGAAAGATAGAGTGAGAAACAGCGTGATAAGGGAGCGGTGTGGTGTGAAAGAAGGTATAGTAACAAAGATTGAGAAAGGTATGTTAAGGTGGTTTGGGCATGTACAGAGGATGGATGAACGGAGATTGACGAAACGAGTATACATGATGAGTATGGATGGAAGAGTTGGAAGGGGCCGACCTCGACGAACGTACGACAACCAAGTTGCGGCCGTTCTTAAAAAAGGACAGGTTAAGATCACCCTAAACCGACGTTCATGCATGAGGAGGTTAATGAACATAGATGAAGCGAAAGTGGTATGCCAGGATCGTAGCAAGTGGAAATCTATAGTCTCTGCCTACCTCAATGGGAGACAGGCGTGAAAATATGTATGTATATAGGTAAGTTTTAAATGAGATATACAACGCCTCTCGTGGAACCTTAAAAATATATTGCAAAAAAAGCACGATCATTGAACAGCTGATTTAATAAGACCTGGTTTTTTTTTTTTTTAAAAGATTACTAGCAATGTGGGTCACACATTACTAGTATTCTTGTTAACCCCTCGTGCTAAGCTAAATGCTTGTGTTACGAGTGGGTTCACGTCGGTAGTGCAATGGGTTGGGTTTGAACCGGCAACCACATGATCGCAAGTCCGACGCCCTAGCCATTAGGCTACCGCCGCTTCTAAAGTTAGTAGTCTTCTAGTTTTATCTTAAATACTTACAGCTATCAATACCGAACAGTGTATATGTAGCGAAAATAATTAGAAGATACGCGTAGATAAAACGATACAAGTAAATACGTTATCCTTATCCAATGTATGTTATATTCATTATCTCTTTACCTAATTACTTACAACTAACTGCCTTATATAGTAAAACATGACTGCTGCGTTGGGTCTTAGATTCAGATCCAGTATGCAATTCTCAGCTACAGCTGAATTTGAATTTGTACCCGAATAATGGCAATCGGGTTTGGACCTAAATATACAGGTGATCTACGGATGTATATCGTTAGATCGCTGCCTAAGGTTTAGGAGAATAAAGGCATGATGGTAGTACCTCCTTCGTAACAATATATTTTACACGAACCACCCATTCCTCTGCTCCTCGTTCCATTCATCCTTTCTCATTTACGCTCAAACTATTCTAGCTCATATTGATGGTGAAACAGCGGAGAAAATGGCGTGGTAACAAAAAGCGTGTGTTGCGGTAACGATACTATGTGGCCAGTGTGTACAGAGGGACACCGCTACATGGTACAAAAATAAACAAGTGCGTGCGTATGTGTGTGTGAGAGAGAGAGAGAGATAGGGGTGGCGAGTAAATATTGTGTGAACTACTGTTGTGTAACTTTAAGTATTATGGTTGGCAAATAAAGCTATTTTTAACTGACTTCAAAAAATATAGATGTTCCATGTTCCGCTGTATGTATACTCACCGATATTTAACGTCAGATATGGACCGATATCAATTCTTTTTTAAAGTTGGACCGAGGCAGACGATTTTAAAGTTATTTAAGACTTGATTGCTATATAAACAAAAGAACAATATAAACAAAGGATGAAATAGTGAACATAACTCAAAATGCAGAAATAAAAACATTTAACAATATTCAGAAATCTTACAAACCCTTATATGCAGGTTTGGAATTCAATGGCAAAAATAATGGGTGGTTCGATTCCAATGTCAACCTCGTAAAATGTCTTCCTATGAAATTCTTTGAAGCAGATTAGAGCTTGGTTAATGCTGGCTGGTTAACGGACATAGCCTTGCCTGCTGTTACCAGCGAAGTATAGGTGTAACTTAGCATACTTCTGACTAACCCTTCGGGGAATACAGTCGAGATGATGGTATGTTCAACATATCATCATCGAAAAGTTTTGGATAGCTATGGAAAATATACCATATCTTTCGGGATATTAAGTATAGGTTTAATAAATTCTCGTTCATGCCAAAATAAACAAGAGGTTTAAAAAAGCAAGCGTAAACATTTGTTATTTTACCCTCAAAGTATCGATACAGTGTGTGTAACGACATGACAAAAAATCAATATTGCTTTATAAAGAAAATTTACTAAAACCAGACCGTAACACGTAAATTCACGGCGCAAAACCTTGTGACTGCTCGCCGAGATTTTCAATTTATTAAAAAATATTCCAGAGCAAAAGGGAAAATGTGCCAGCCCTAAGCACCGCTCTACGATAAAAGCGAAGCGTGAAGAACCGTTTAAGTCTCTATTTTATTACACTCCTCTATAATTTATGTCCTTTTTATACTTAACACAATATGGCTTGTGTATTAAATTTTATGCTGATGTAAATACTCAAGATGCAGAACATTAATTGTTGTGGAAATGCATTCAATAGTTTTTTAGGGTTCCGTACCTCAAAAGGAAAAAATGGAACCATTATAGGATCATACTGATTTCTGAAGTTTACGAATATTACGCGTATATGCCTTATAGGATCACTTTGTTGTCTGTCTGTCAAGATCCAAGGGAACCAAAACCTACAGGGTACTTCCGGTGAATTTAGAATCTTGAAATTTGTGCGAAGCAACGTGTTGTAGCACTAGATAAAGGAAAAAGTTCCGAAAAAATTTTTAGTTACATCATATAATAAATAGTTTTTTAGGTACGGAAATCGGTGCGCGATTCCGAACTTGGCCGGTTGTTGTTGGGAAGTTTATGGCTAAAAAAGCTATTGCGATGGTAGTCAGTGGCAATGACCGTCACTCGCGATGGTTGTTAGTCTATTGTCTCATAAATCTAATAGTCCCAAGTGCAACTCCTAGGTGGGTCCTGGTGGTTTCCAAAATCAAGCTAAGAGTTATTTGGTTCTATGACATTTTCATTTGCAGCTTGAAGTTTGAAGCTGTACTCGGTTAATGGCAGGGCTCGCCCCCTATTACATGGCCCCTGGCGAACTGTTGGTGTACTTTTACCATGGAAGAGCCATGCTTCGCCACGAATGGGCCCGCTGAGTGATTCCACGCCCTCACAGAAAATCTGCGTGAAACAACGCTCACGTTGTGTTTCGCCGAGTGAGTGAGGGGGCCAATACCCTTTTAAAAGGCCGGTAACGCACCTGTGACTCCTCTGGAGTTGCGGGTGTCCATGGGCGGCGGTAATTGCTTACTATCAGGCAATCCATTTGCTCATTTGCCGCTTATACCATAAAAAGTGTATATTAACATAATGGCTTAAGTCTTTGGGGAAGACAGTCGTGATGGTATGTTATGGTGGTTTATTGAATTAATCCTACGACTGTTTTATTTTGCAGAAATTACTTCCTGTAATTTTCTATTACGAACAAAGTATACAACTCTCTGAAAGCAGATACTTAAAGATGAAGTGCTAAAATATAAATTGCTTCAATTTCCGACAAGCTACATATTGCCCGACACCTTCGGATGTCGGTATATTTGAAGCAATAAAGTGTTACGAGCATGACTGTAACAAGTATGGCTTCCGCATGTGAATGAATGCTGACATAACTCGGTATTGCCTGCTTGTGAGTGTTCCATTTATCGACGAAATGTGTTCGCTGCATGAACAGATACTGTTATTGACTACACAGTAACGGCCATGTTTTAAATAAACAGCCTTCTTTATTGTTTAACATACCATCGCGCCTATATTTCCCGAAGGGTTAAGCAGAAGAGTACACATATACACCAACATTTCGCCTTGTAATAGGGGGCGAGCCTATTGCTAATCGTAAACTAATCGTAAACTCCGAGAATTTCATAGGAAAACCCAATAACAATTTGCTGGGAATCTAACCGAGGACGTCAAGCGTAGCAGTTGCACTTGGTACCAATAGACTAAATTACACTATTAGAAATGAGAAAGTAGATGTCTGTTTTCACGCCTAAACTGCTAAAATAATTTTGAGGAATTTTGGTATAGAGATAGATCTGACTTTAGACATATTTTCACTGAAAAGGACATAGGTATCTACCAAAGATTTTGTTATAAAAAGTCATTTGTAATACGTGGCTAAAAAACCGTAAAAATAAAAGTTTAGAGATAGCAATAAATACACAAATTAATTTAACTTACAACTTTTGGATTACAAATAGGGCCACTTGCACCAACTTCTTAAGAACTTCTTCAAAATGTCTATGTAAATTCGTGTTTAAATGCAATTTAAACATATTTATGAAGTTACTGCCTCATTAGCCAAGTGGTCCTGAGCGCGACTGCTATGCTAGGGGTCTTGGATTCGATTCCCAGGTCGAGCAAAGTGTTATTGGGATTTTCTATGAAATTCCCAGTAGCAGCTCGGAGTTAGGAATTTGTGCCCGGTTGGCAATGGCAATAGGCTCGCCCCCTATTATATGGGACCTAAACATACCGGCGAACTGTGGGTGTACATTAGTACGCCTCTGCCTAACCCTTCGGGGAATACAGGCGTGATGGTATGTTATGAAGTTGGTGCAAGTGGCCCTTAGCGTGCAATAGGAAGCCTATTTAAAGCTATCACATTCAAAATTGTCAAGATCAATCAAATGACGTCATCCCCTCTCCACGTGACATGCGTCGCAATCGAAACGCTGACACGTACAACTTGTTTTTACCTCGGTTCAAAGCCGAAATTCACGAAAATTTTAACGGAATCCGGAACTTTTATACGTTCTACGGTTATGGGTAGATCAGCACGTGTCTGCTTTTGTATTTATGGGAAAACATTCTATAGGGATGTGTTTTTATGGTATTTTGTTAAAACAAGGTATACTACATTATTGTAGTATATTGCAAAACCTGAATATAGTTTGTTCAGAATAAGTAACTAAGAATTTCTAAGTGAAACTGAATATCATATTTAAACTTATAATCTATACTAATATATAAAACTGAAGAGTTTGTTTGTTTATTTACTTGAACGCACTAATCTCAGGAACTACTGGTCCGATTTGAAAAAATCTTTCAGTGTTAGATAGCCCATTTATTGAGGAAGGCTATAGGCTATATATCATCACGCTAAGACTAAGTAACTATTCCACGCGGACGAAGTCGCGGGTGGAAGCTAGTATTATTATATTTGCTCTGGTTTTGACACGCCTCTGCCTCTGCCTGCCTCATTAGTCTAGTGGTCCCAAGTGCGACTGCTACGTTAGAGGTCCTGGGTTCGATTCCCAGGTCGAGCAAAGTGTTATTGGGTTTTTCTATGAAATTCTCAGTAGCAGCTCGGAGTTTGGAATTTGTGCCCGGTTAATGGTAATAGGCTCGCCCCCTATTACATGGGACCTAAACATACCGGCGAACTGTGGGTGTACCTTAGTACACCTCTGCCTAACCTTTCGGGGAATACAGGCGTGATGGTATGTTATGTTTTGACACGTGATATTTTTTGTCAGGGAAAAGAAGACAAATCATATTATAGATATAGGAGATATTATAGGTATCAGCCCGCTTGACTATAGTAACTCATTGCTGATCGTCGTGCGACGGATCGTTGAGCTCCCGACATAATGGTTGAGATACATGATGACTGATGTATGCGTGCCGTCAGTTAGGACAGGTCAACTCAAGGCTGCTATGGCTCTTTCTTCAAAAGGTCTGTTCCGATATTGTCCTACATCGGAACTCTCACGTATCTTATAGTAAGTACTACTAAACTACTGATTGGATTTTAAAAGAGACCATGATTCTCTGAGTTTTTATTCAGCGTTTCTATTATCTATCGGCAGTTAGGAAATTACGGCGTCATGTAGTTAAAAAAATTAAAACATTGACTTAAAGTGACGTAAAAGTGTCTTTAAAAGATCTTTTTACAGAAAAAAATATTATACACTATATTTTTTATACGTGGTTAAATTCTTAGGTCAGTCGAGAGTTGGTGGGAATTTTCTGTCAGTAAATTCTGAGTGCCTCATTAGCCTTTTGGTCCTGAGTGTAACTGATGAGTGATAAAATTATCATTCATTAATACTTAACCGAAAATACTAAATTATGTTGTTTATATTGTACCTCATAGTTTCAATTATTAAAGTGAACACCCATAAAGTATTACCTGAAACAAAAAGTAAATATAGATTAGATACTGTTACTTTATTGTATGAAACATTGCATCGTATGAAAAAAACGAACTACAAACAAACTAACTAACTAACTACTACGGTTTTCAAACAAAACTCATATCTAATTTTCTGTGAATCACCGTAGCACGTCGTAGCAGCGACGTAGCAACTCGTAGCTACTTGCGTAGCATTTCGTAGGCACACCGTCGTAGCTCTTCGAGATCATCATCGATTATCACGGGACGCCATGCTGAGTGACGTCATGAAACGAACCGTCATCAGTCATGCGGAACGAAGGAACATTGGAAATGTTGTGTATTCTTCATTTTTACCGACTGAGCCGAGTAAAAGTGATGATCTTCGCTACGTTATCTCACAATATTGTCAATAAATATGATGGAGAAATTAATGCAGTATCACTTTATTCATTAATTTAAAAAAAATAAAACGAAATTATATTTTTTAAGCCACGGTTTATAATATTGTGTTAGGCAATAACCCTTCTTTAAAAACTAATAATGAACTTTAAATTGACTACCGAATAAACAGTAATAAAAAATACATAGAATCTAATTTGGCATTCACGTCTCTTACAATTACAATCAATCTTCATTAGGTGAATTTTCTTCGAAAATGAAATAAAAGCCCCAAACCGTAGCTATAAAAAAGTATTTAACATTTAATTTGTAAATTACAGAAGGCTTATGAGCGGTTCCTGACATAAATGACTCAAAGAAACGAAGGCAGGGTAGGGGAGGACCCCGAAGAGGGGGCACAAGGAAAATGTCTTGATAACGCAGTTCCCCTGTAAGGAATTAATTAATAACCGTTAGGCGTACCATTAAATATATAACGACATTAAGGAAATTAGGTTCTCATGTATTAGAGATATTTTACTTTATTATGGTCCTACCGGCCGTATTAAGGTTTCCGAAGATGGGAGAGGAAAATCATCTGTAATATTTAAGATAGTCCCAGGTAAGCCGTTTTAAAATTTAAAGCTTCTATTCCAACATGGATTTTCCAGTGAAAAGCTTTAATAGCAATGTTAAAAATTAACTAATACACAAATTTTATGTTAGAAATCATAACCTCTTGTAATTAGCTTGTGTTCCCCAGGGTGTGATGTGGGTTTAATATAAAATTTTGTATTCAAGCTAACTGAGTGAGCTCTAACTCGTAGTTCTGTAGTCGTAAATGCTGCAAATGCATACACCAGTATCATAGCGCGTTTCCACTGGACGCGTCTCTAAGGACCAAAGATCTCGGATCTCGTTGCAAGCTGGGAACGTGTCGAGTTTACGAACCACTAGCTAGAGTAGCTAGCTGCAAAAGTAATGGCGGGATTTCAAGCACAATTTGTATCTACTGATGGAAACGCAGCTGGAATACAATTTGTTGAAATATAATAATTATAATGAAGTTATGTATTATTAGTATAGATATCTTAACATATCATCACGCTTGTATTCCTCTAAGGGTGAGGTGGAGTAGTACGAATGTACACCCTCGGTATATTTAAGGTCTCACATAATAGGAGGAGAGCCTATTGCCATTCACCGGGCACAAGTCCTACCTCCGAGAAGCTCAGTAAAAAAAGGTATACTAATATACACCTAGAGGTCACCAGATGTTGAAGTGTAATATGTCGTAATTATTTGAATGTAATTTTTCACATGTTCTGTGGCACACCTTTTTAAAAAATCTCGAAGATAATCTTAAATTCGCATAAAACATTAATCCGAGTTAAGTGTACGAGAAAATAAAGAATAAGCCCTACCATAAGATGGGAATTATAATGCTCAAGAGAGAGCGAATTTGCATAAGATGAATAACTGCTAAGAGCCTGTCCAGACGGCGCGTCTTACGTGCGGCGCGACCGACACGAACGATGTAGGTATTAATTTGAGATGTATTAGACGTCATATCGTGGCGTTATTAACTAAGACCTACGCAGGTAATATAGCCAAAGAGGTTTTAGAACTTATCAGTTAAAATTTATGCTATATTTATTAGTCTGCTGCGCTAAAAGTTCTGGTTCGATTTCAAGATCGAATAAAGTATATTGTTTTTTTTTTATAAAATTTTCAGTATTGATTCAGTTTGGATTCCTGCACAGTCATGGAACCTAAATAATATACCATCAGGCCTGTATCCACCGAAGGGTTAGTCAGATGTGTACTTACAAATGTATACCCACAGTTCGGCGGTATCTTTAGGTCCCAGGTAAAGGGTGGAGCCGGCCCCTATCTCATAAAAAAATATTCAAAGTACGAGCTGAGAATTTCATGAAAAACTCAATAACACTTATACAATTATACTTACTATATACAGTTCCATTATGATATGCCCCCGTGAAGAAATCAATTAGACACTATCTTAGACAGGTATATTTAATAAAATATTCATAATCACATGATAAGTTGGTCCTTTGCGTCTGAATTTATTAAAAATGACAGACAGCCTATTCACAAAACCCTAACTTGACTAACATAAAATTAACTCATGAAAAAAAGCGTTTATTAAAACAGCTGCCTGTTACACCGGGTTCAAAGGCTGGTACTCGAGTAGGCACCGAACCCGCACTAATGTGCTAATCGATGAGACACATTTCCTGTTCTAACAGCGCCTTCAACCAACTCTAATATACTTTATTTTACATTGATTTTACGTGACTGGAAGCGACAGCCGTAAGTGAATTAGATTATCATTTATTGCTGACACTGTAGACACCGACGCGCGACTCAAGTATTAAAAGTTCGAGAAAGAATACTTGTCTACAACACATATTATACCGTGGGAGAGGCATGCTTGGGCATGAATGGGCCGACTCGATCGGAGTAATACCACGGCCTCACAGAAAACAGGTGTGAACCAACACTTTGGATGTGTTTCGCAGAGTGAGTGAGGTTACCGCAGGCCCAAACCCTTTTAAAAGGTGGGCAACATACTGACGACAACTCTGGCGTTGCGGGTGTCCATGGGCGGCGGTAATCGCTTACCATCAGGTGATCCGTCTGATCGTTTGGCGTAGCGGCTGAACGAACGGATTCTGCGACACGATCAGGAGAAATTCTTAGTGTCGGGTAACGTTCTTTAAAAAGAAAAAATAATAGGTAATTAATTATTAATTTATTGAATTACTTTTGTATGGTCAATTTAGCATCCGCCGGACCCTTAAAACATACCAACAAGACCCCAATAGATACGTGTTTTATTTAATAATTTTCTCGGTCACATTTATTTAAGATATTATGTACTTAAAGAAAGTCAACGCTAAAGCAATAAAAACCGTAATTATAGAAGTAAAAAAATATACAAAAAAGTATTATAGTATCATTTAATTAAGGTCGTAGGCATACTTTGAAAGAAATAAAAATAGCCTTTATTAATAATATCTTTTTTAAGATTAAAATAAATTTAAAGGCATTTGAATTCAGCCTCTTAAGCCTACTTAATCTTAAATTAAGCACTTGGGGCTTACACTTTAATACCAAATAATAAATAAAACCCATACTGGCTGTAAAGGTTTTTAAATTATAAGAGAATGACTGACTTATAGAGATCCTTGCAAAATGACAAATGTGTAGTTTTTTTATCTGACGTAAGAGTATAGCGAGGGCTTGTGGCATCGCTAAGTTCATCAATCGATCTGCAAGGTTAATCTTCGCTTGCTGCGGTCAGACTATGGATGGGCGACCATTCTAACATTGACGGACGGTGATATTCTTCATCCTACCTCAGAGGTCCTACCTCCGAGCAAAAGCAACTGTGTAAGGTGTATAATTATATGAACGTGGAATCAAAGAGTGTGCAAGCATTGTAGCGTCTGTACTTAGCTACAATTTTTGTATCTATACCTACTAATATATAAAGCTGAAGAGTTTGTTTGTTTGTTTACTTGAACGCGCTTATCTCAGGAACTACTGGTCCGATTTGAAAAATTCTTTCAGTGTTAGCTAAGCCATTTATTGAGGAAGGCTATCCCTAATAATATTATAAATGCGAAAGTAACTCTGTCTGTCTGTCTGTCTGTCTGTTACGCTTTCCCGCTTAAACCTCTCAACCGATTTTGATGAAATTTGGCACAGACAATCTTTAGACCCTGAGAAAGGACATAGTCTATATATCATCACGCTACGTGGACGAAGTCGTGGGCAGAAGCTATAGGCTATATATCATCACGCTTCGCGGACGAACTCGCGGGCAGAAGCTAGTAAAAAATAAAATCTTTAGTAAATATATGTAAAGTTATGCCAAATAATCCGCATTTATTCTAAATTCAATGAGAAATAGTTCAGAGTCTCAAGCTCGGATTTACTGCGAAATCCATACAGCTTTCTTTACAATTTATTTGAGTAAAAATACAACTTCTTATCTTTTTGATGTCATTGTATTTAAGAATATTTTTCTATTAGGTATGTATCATAAAAAGATGTGAGATTTTGTAAAAATCGTACTTTTATAAAGCTATTGTACATTATAGCTTTTGTATTGCTTTGTGGTGGTATCTGGACCATAAGAGATTTAATATTCAAGATTTTAGGATTACTATATTTTCTTTTTAAATAGCGTTGGTACACAGATGGTATTATCTTGTGTTCAAGGTGCGTTCAGAAAATGTAACATTAAAAAACACACACTAACCACCTGTATTAACTTCTTTGTTCAGTGCCGGAATCGAACCCACGACCCATAGCACAGTTATCGATCACCATTACACATCTTTAGTTTAGGAATAAAAGACATTATAAGATTCAATATGCGTTTTACTTTTATATATAAAGTGTAAATATTTAAATAGTTAAACCTCAATAGCCTATTGATTAAGTAAAAAAACGCATTAATACAGGCGTTTTGAACTTCAATCGTAAAAGGCATTCCCAATAAAATTTGCAAGTTTATTAGATAATATTAAGACGCGAATCAAAGGACCAAAAAAACTTTTATTTATTTTCCAAAAAAATATGTTTTTTATAGCGAAATCATCTCGTAGAGATTATGGGCTCTATCAATAAGTTAAACTAATAATACTTTTTTAGGTACACTATTGTTCTTTGCGCTCGTCAAATTTAATACAATATGAAACCGTTTCAAACGGCGACAAAAAAGTTCCTAAAATTTTAATTAATAACATAATATACCATCACGCCTGTATTCCCCGAAGGGTTAGGCAGAGGCGTACTAATGCACACCCGCAGTTCGCCGGTATTTTTAGGTCTCATGTAATAGGGGGCGAGCCTATTTCCAAACTCCGAGCAGCTATTGGGAATTTCATAGAAAAACTCAATAACACTTTGCTCGACCTGGGAATCAAACCCAAGATCTCTAACGTAGCAGTCGCACTCAGGACCATTAGAGTAATGTGTTTTAATTAACCTTCCGCATTTTAATAAAAATTTATCTATCACAAGCATTTCGCTAACGAATGAATTTCATATCAACTTTGACTAGCAATGGTCTTAGTAGACGGAGTTAACAGGCAAAAAGGTTAAGAACCTACTCACGTGATGATATGAAAAGGATCGCATTGTCTGAACCTGCGAAAAATGCTGAAACACTAATCTTTGTAGACAGAATAATGAAAGCAGCCTGAATACATGCATGCCTGTTACCTTGAGGGGTAGAAAGAAGCTAAAGTACTAGCCATGAGTTTAGTACCGCTAGAGGGCAAAAAGTACGGTAGGCGCTAGCTTTTTACCGCTTACTAATCTCTTCTTGGTAAAACTGGAAGACAATCAACCTATATGGAAAATGGAACCTATACAGAAAATAGCTTGTAAGAGGACTGATGCCCTCCTCGAGCTTGGGAGTAGGTAAATAAGGGAACGTAACAGTCAATAATCCTGTTATAACCTCACTTCATTTCTCACATCGTGTAGGTAAGATAAATTTGTTTTCTCAATGACCATGGAAGATCAGAAAAATAAATCAACGGCGTGTATAATAATATACATAACAATACTTAATCTTATTCAACACGAGTTACGCCAAAAGGAGCGAAAACAAAACTAGGTACAATTTCAAATAACACCACTTCCAGTCTCCTTAATTCAACAACATCTGTCCCACTTCTCGCTTGCTAAGCAAATATGGACCCAGTGTGAATACAATAAGGGTCAAGTGTGAAGAGATTGCTTTGTTTGATGAAGTTCAGGCGACGTGCGAGGAGACATTTCTCGTTCAAATGTATGACATCTAGGAATGAACCATTGAGATAGTATGTTGACGCTGACGCTGCGAAACAAATAATTCCTAAAGATTAGGCGAGAGGTGCCTTTTGTGAAATTGTAACGTCCTCATTCCTGATGACCGTATTTTTAATACAAAGTTCGCATTTACAAGCAACATAAATGAATCTATGATGGTACTTACTAGTATCTTATAACATCTAAAGAGACTCCATCTGTTTTTGAGCTAATGAAGATTATTATTTATTTTATATAGTACGTTGATAAAATTAAAATGCCTTGGAGTTTTTAATATAAGGTATTAAAAACTCCAAGTTTAAAATGCTACTTCCACTTGCTAAGTATTATCCAAGCACACATTTTTACAGGAGTAATCTTTTACAATATTTTTGTACTTAATACCTCAATGGATCGAACATACTTTTTGTGTTATGTGATGGATGTCGGTGCCTTCATGAAGTGCTTCTGCGTGGTAATATTGAAATTGAATTCATGTTGTATTGGCTATATATAAACCCATAGAGTTTGATAAGTAGTAGTAGTAATTACTTACATTACTACAAATATACCTAATACCTACATGTAGGCATAGAACGAGATAAGTGAAAGAGATGAAGTATTTTGACTGGAAAGATGCGATAACGAATGAATAATAAGGATTGATGATTTTATGATTAGGTAGATGATGATTGAATGATTAGATGGCATAAATTATTGACCAGTGCCAGATGACAAATAAAAGATATATGAGTGACAGATGATAAAGAGATGTGTAAAAGATAAACCGAACCCACTGACCTCTATAACACATCCTCTATAGTACACTAGAAAAGTATAGAGATCAGTGATCGAACTAGACGTTGCTTTTTATTTAAAAAAAAAGAAATTATAAATTCACCCTAGAGTTTTTATTCCAGTCCCAAGTAGTACATCCAATATACATACCTATATTATATTTAATTATATAATTAACTGTATCAAATGATTATCAGTATTTTATATCAAAATTATTTAATTTCCGGGGTGAAGGACCAAAAGCCCACAGGCTCCGTCACTCAAGATAAACGTATACAAAGAAACGCGGTAATAGCTGTAATTTTTGTGTATAATTTTCCTCAATTTCATGGAATCCTATCGGTGATGTGAAAATAATTAGATCGACGTTTCTATTGTAAACATCTACCTTGGTAACCATTAAACAGTTGTATTTACACATTATTTAAACACACAAAATGAAAATCTTATTAGTTTTCAATAATATATAAAATTTATAAACATAAAAAAAACTGCCTCATTAGCCTAGTGGTCTAGAGCGCGACTGTTACGCTAGAGGTCCTGGGTTCGATTCCCAGGTCAAGCAGTGTTATTGGGTTTTTCTATGAAATTCCCAGTAGCAGCTCGGATTTTGGAATTTGTGCCCGGTTGATGGCAATAGGCGCGCCCCCTATTACATGGGACCTTAACATACCGGCGAACTGTGCGTGTACATTAGTACGCCTCTGCCTAACCCCTCGAGGAATACAGGCGTGATGGTATGTTATGTTATGTTATAAACATATATCCTATATCCCCGAATCGTCAGAGATATTGGCGATAGTATTATCGAATATTGACCTTTATCTTTATTTACTAAAAAGATTGAACTCCTGTAAACCTGTAGCTATTTTGGTACCTACTTAAAACTTGTTCAATTTATAATTTTAATCGAATCTCAATATATCGTAAATGGCAACATTCAATTTCACGTTAGACGTTCATTAGTAATTTACAACAAGTACTAAGTACCATTCTTGCCATTCTTTGAGACTAGAGTGTTATTGCTTATAATTTGAACGATTTTGAATACCAGAATTATTCTTCAGGAAATAACAGTTCGAAAACATTTTGTCTGTTGTGAGGGCCAACATATATGATTTCCAGTTACCGCAATTGCAAAAAATAAAATATCTCCAAAAGTGTCCGACATCGGACATCTAATGTAATGAGCTTTTTGTTGCCTTTGCATCCTATAGCAGCTCCATCAGAGTATGCTTCGAATCAAAAGTAATGCTGTATAAAATCATTCTTGTTTTCCTGTAAATTCAATATTAACCTTTGGGATTATAATTATTTTATGGGATAGGGGAGCAAACGAGCAGACGGATTACCTGATGGTAAGTCATAACCGCCGCCCATGGACACCCGCAACACCAGAGGAGTCACAAGTGCGTTGTCCGCCTTTTAAAAGGGTTTGGGCCTCCGGTAACCTCACTCACTCGGCGAAACACAACGCAAGCGTTGTTTCTTTGAATTTAGGTTATGTCCAATGTTTTAACGCGGCGTGGCTAGGGCGTCGGACTTGCGATCATGTGGTTGCCGGTTCAAAACCCACCCATTACACTACCGACGTAAACCCACTCGTAACACAAGCATTTAGCTTAGCACGAGGGGTTAACAAGAATACTAGTAATGTGCGACCCACATTGCTAGTAATCTTGTTAAAAAAAATTATCTATAAATGAATACGATTGATATTTGTACCGTACGCCGCTCTTTCATCCAATGGGCCATATTTCATTATATCAGTATTACAAAACATTTTCATATCCAAATACCCACCCATTCTAGGGCTGAGTTGCCTCGAAAATAGCCCAGAATCAATAAGAGTCGGAAATCGAAAGATATCTGGTCCATCGGGATTTATAATATAATATCATTCAATAAGGGCCGGGTCTAGGGATATTTTCCTTATTCCTCTCGCTAACGCTATTACCGTTATGGGCTGAAGATATTTTTGCTTAAGCTGCAGTAATTTTTTCATGTGGAGGCTGTTAGAGACAAGAGAGTAAGACCCGAATGTCCACAGGTTCAGGGTGTTTGAGTATGTGAATATTTGTATTCACCAATAATACAAGAGAAAATTCTAGTGCAGGTCAACGACACGTTTGGCGTAGCGGTTGAGCGATCGGCTTCTACGACACGTGTTGTGGGTTCGATCCCCACACGGAGAAAATATTTGTATGATCTACAGGTAGTTGTTCCGAGTCTGAGTATTTGTGTATGTGAGAATTTGTGTTTGTAAATGCACCCACGATACAGGAGTTAAATCCTAGTGTGGGGCAACGTTTTTTTTTTCAAAAAACTTAAACATCAAAATACTGCACTTTTGGTCGGATCCGATTCACAGGTTAAGCACAGTATAATATGGGATCTTTCTGTGTAAGTCTCAATCCGGTGAATGATAATATTAAACTCGGCCTCCATTACATATGACAAAAAAAAAAAATATTGACCAATTCTGTGTATATATTATCCATGTTAGTATCTACCTACACCTCTGCTCAACCCTGCCAGGAATATAGGCGTGAAAGTATACGAGAACTTGTGCATAATTTGCAGTCCGATTTGCTGGACTTAATTGGGACGCCGCACTAACAAGGCATATCATACTATACAATGTAGTAATCATAAGTTGTATCTCTACTATTATAAAATTGTAAAAGAGCTGTGTCTGAACACTAAAGATATTTAAAAAAAACAAGTGGGTTAGGGTATATAGTCCCTGAACCCAAAAATGAGATTTTTTAAATTCTTATCTGTTTGTTACGGGTCGGCGCAAAAACTACTGAATAGATTTTAATTTTGTTATCACTGTTAGAATGTATATGCAGCAACTTAAAAACTGATGAACTTGTTATCTCAATTAATTGAACGGATCCTGAGATACAGCTTGACCTATCTGATGTATACAGACCCATACTAGGAAGAGATCATCCATTTTGCTTATTCTATTTTTACTCCTCATACAGCTTTTGCTATAATTTTACTTACCCAAAAAGAATAGCTATAAGTTTTCTAAATAAATTACTTTATTGTCTGTATTATACGTCTCGGAATGTGTGCATATAAATCATTTTCTTTCTATTCTCTTTGCTAATGAGCACATAAATCAGAGAGTAGGTACACGAATTGTATTTTTCAAAGAACAACTGCAGTAAAAAGTTATCTAGCATTCAACTACATTTTTACTACTCACCAGACGATAAAGTTTTGCAAACAGCATTCCTTCACAACGCTACGGAAATTAAAAATGCACATTAACAATACGCGACCACAGAGTAGAAAATGTTAATGTAATTCTTTCGACAACTTTAGCAGTGCGCCAATGACTTGTGAATACAGTTTATTTGTATACCGCCCACACCGTCCCGTCCTTCGTGTAAACGTATTTAGAAGTTATGCTCAACTTATAAAAGCTATTATCTGAAACATTATGGTGGGATGAATTTGACACGAGCCCTTACCATTGGTGTCAAGCAATATTTCAAAAATATTCATGTTTACTTCTCTATTGAAGATGAACAACCACATTATAGAACGGAATCTGTATTTCACGTTATCGTGGGAGAGCCAACTCGACCGGAGTGATATCATGGCCTCACAGAAAATGGGCGTGAAACAACACTTACGTTGTGTTTCGCCGAGTGAGTGAGGAAACCGGAGGCCCAAACCCTTTTAAAAGGCGGGCAACGCACTTGCAACTCCTCTAGTGTTGCGGGTATCCATGGGCGACGGTAATCGCTTACCATCGAGTGATATGTCTGATCATTTGCCTATAATATAATAAATAGCATTTAAAACTAGTTATTGAAAGGAAGAACCATCATCACCAACCCATAAATCTCACTGTTGGGCAGGGGTCTAAAATCCGGTCGTGGTGCAAGTCACTGATCCCATGACCGTGGCTGCAGGGCAAGAGAAGGCAAGTACGGTTTTTAGTCGGTACGACCCGACATACCCCGCCGCCCCCCAAGCGGCGGACGATCCATGAGGATTTTCCGTAGTTAAAAAAAAAGAAAAAAGTAAGGGGTCTATAATCCACCACGTTAGCCCACTGCGGATTGGTGGAGAGAAAATCCCTCAGGCGTACCACGATACTTTCACCATTTAAGAGAGTGATACACAATTGATTAAGGATAATAATTTCAGCTTTGTTTCTTGGACAAACGTAATAGGGGAAAATCCTGATTTCCTCCTGTATCGTGGTTGCTTTTACAAACACAAATTTTCTCACACACAAACACCCAGAACCGAAACACCTATGTACCCGTAGTTATCCCAATATTTGCTCTTTGTCAGGATCGATCCCACAACAAGTGGCACAGAAGCAGGTCTCTCAAGCGCTACGTCAAATGAGTCGTTAAAAAGAAAAAGCTTGGCTAAGTCCTATTACTCAAAATCTTGTAAATCTAAAAATAAGTAGGTATATACAATAGCACTCAAAGCACATAGTATAATTTTCCATAAATAACCTATCATCATACTGTGGAGCATCCATTTGTTTTCACAAAACAATACGAATTCGGAAAAAAAATAGCTATGAACAAAAAAATATTCATACGGTGACAATAGAAAGAAAGAAATATTTTTTTCGATCTCCGTGACTATGGGGAACGTATGGAGTTCATAAGGTGTGACATAAGTTATATCTCACGTGAAGTGATAAGCAAATGCTTTTGTCGGTTGTTTTTGGAATAACTTATCTTCTATGATATTTGGTGTTGATGAAAGTAATGTTAGAAATTTGTAGAATGATCAATTTTTTTTTTATAAATAGGCAAAGACAAAGTCGTTGAGGAGTATTTTCTTTTCTGTTTGTGACTTTTTTTTTGTTTAGAAGCTCTTAATAGTATTATCTATAAAAATAAAGGAATTTATGCAGGCGAAACGGGATCTCTAATTGTAATAAAATGATAGACCGCCTGATAGCAAGTAGCAACCGTAGCCGATAGACGCCAACGTCAGTTATGAAGCCTCATTTGCCCAGAAATTTCACAACAAGGTAAAATAACGGAAATAAGTGTTTATATGCAAAAATATCGAATTAAATAAGTGACACTTACGACCGCAATTTACACGCTCAGTTAATTCGACTATTTTGTACTTAGCGGCAGATTACGTAGCAATGTGGTGGTCCGATGAAATGAAATGGAATGATGAAATGGAATAATGAAATGAATTGATGAAATAATATTTATTTCTGTAAGTACATCTTTAGAGACACTTTTAAAAGTCAATGGTTTAGTTTTTTGTATAGCTAGATGGCTTTGGCATTTCCTAACTGACGACCTCTGAGAAGAAACACCGAAACAAATGGGCAATGTCTGAAATGGCCTTTTGAGGAAAGAACCATAGCAGCTTTGAGTAGATCACTCCTAACTAAAAGTGTAGCTCAACCAAAATTTATGATGCTATATAAACTTAGCGATAGAGCTTTATCACCTCAGTAATTGTACTATTAATATTTATATTATACAATTATATTTCATTCTCTAAGTACATTTGTGAAGTCGCTTTAAAATGAGAATGATATCCAATGGTAAGGGACAAAAACTTGAATGTACCAATTTACAAGTAACGCTCACAACTTACTTCCACACAATAATGGCGAAATATGTCGACTTGACAAGTTTCTGTGACGTACTTTTGATAAATAATGATATTGACGCGTTATTCTGAGAAGGATTTCTACCAAATTTTAAGTACAAAATGTATTGTTTATGGGAAGTGTGCTATGCTATATTTTGACGTCATTTAGATTATTTTACGGTAGGTTATGGTAGGCCTATTTGGCATAGCGTCTGAGCGATCGGCTTCTGCGCCACGTGTTCGACCCCCAGACAAAGCAAATATTTGTAAATATTAACTACAGGTAGTTGTTCCGGGTCTGGGCGTACGTATGTAAAATCCCCACGATACAGGATATAATCTTAGTGTGGGGCAACGATTTAAAAAAGTCTACCGCAACTGCTACTCTACGGGTTCTAGGTTCGACACCTAGGTCTAACAAAGAGATACTAGTTTAAAAAAAACCCTAATGATCGATGTTTAGACTTGTGGCCACTAAATGGCAATATTACATGCGTTTGAGTATTACATGGAACTTAAACATAACAGAGAACTGTGGATGTACATTAGAACATATCTGCCTATCCTTTCAGAGGATAAAGGTGTGATTGTATGTTATCTCATCCGTGAAATCTCAAAATTAAACTATATACAGACACAAACCCAAATAAAATCGCTCCGAAGTCTAGTTAAAGTGTCGTTTCTCAAAACACGACACTGTTTATCTCGCAAACAGATCTTTGCTTCGCTTCCAAATACACTAGAAATAACTTTTCCTTTTTCGTGTATCGATAAAGAAACAAATCGATATTCCATTTAGAATAATCGCTATTCAATATGTTTTTTGAACGAGCAAAAGTTTTTATAATAACCTTATTGCTGATTGGTCGACTAAAAGAGCTGTACCCAAAACGTAAGCCATTATGTGTTTGGTCATTTATAGACCATTAATTCCATTCTTTACCATGTTTACCTTCGCGGTAATTATCTTGAATCTATCTTGAAATTTTTATGTTCTATCTTGAGGGGATCGTGGCTAAGTAGGTAATAACTAAGCTGATCAACTAATCTGCAAGGTTAAGCTGCGCTCGCCGCGGTTAATATGTTGATGGGTGACCATCCTTAACACATCGAAACCCCTTAGAATGGAAGCCGAGCGTAACATAGTTGGGAAATGGCTCAGAAGATGATGAGGTGATGATGATGAATTCCATCCCTTACGATGTTTTACTTCGCGGTAATTATTTATATCCTATTGATGATATATTTGTACTTTTTGCACGAAAACTGACAATTACTGATTTGTTTTTGGCTTTAAAACCGGGACACCAAGAAAGTTTAATAAGAGGTTATTTTGGGAGTTTATTGTACTTAACAGAACCGATCGTCAAATAATTAAAAAAACGCCTACCAATCAATGTTGGAATTAGTGGAAGAGCCAGGATAGCCATGAGACTTCCAAATATTATTATATCTTGCCTAAGGTACCCTTAAAAAAAGAATAGGTCAGTGCATCGACCATTCTTATCACATCAAGTCTCCGTCTTAAACTGGATTTGACAATCGTTAATTAGTCAGAAGGCTGAATAATCTGACAACCAGTTTATTTATCGGAATTGCATAGAAATTGGTTTGCGGAGGTCTCATAGCAATTGCTCTGTGTAAAAACTGCCTCGTTAGTCTAGTGGTCCTGAACGCGACTGCTATGCTAGACATACTGGGTTCGATTTCCAGGTCAGCTGTACTATTGGATAATTCTATAAAATTCTCAGGTTGACGGCAATAGGTTCATACCCTCTTTAATGGGACCTAAACATACCGGCGAATTGTGGGTGTATATACATACAAACATTAAGTACGCTTCTGGCTAACCTCTTAGGAATACATGCCTGATTTTATGTGGTGAACTCGTGTTAAACTGTATGGCGATCACAACAAAGTTTAAGAATAATTTCAGTGTGATGTTTTTTGTCAAATGACTACAAGAGAAATGACATAGAGAAATCTTAATAAAAGTTTCAACATTTCATGTGATCTGGGTTTACCTGTGCTGACAGCTGACAAGGATCAATGACTGTCATCGGGAATCTTAACCCTACTTTTAGGGAGTTCAATGACCCGCACATCGATTCCATCAGGCTGCATAGTCGGGACAGTCAATCATCTTCCTGATGATCTATAGATGTTTTTTGTAGGAATGTCACTCAGATAATATTTTCCCTGTATTTTTTCTGCTAAAAGTTTATAGGTATCCATGTTTATCTCAATACCAAAGATAGTCTCTCTTTGTAGGTTTCATCATCACAGCGATGAAACCCCCGAATTGATGTAGCAATTAATGGTTACTGCATTAATTTCGTTGCACCGTGAGTGATGGGTTCAATTCACATCCGAGGCAAATATTTGGGGTTATTTGTCTTGTGTGTCTGTGTATTTTGGGTGCGTTAACTTAACCTTTGAAATCCGCCGCGACTTAGAAAATATTTCCTAGTGCATAAAGCCAGAATGTCTTAAAAAGGGTTTTTTGGTTATGCGATAGTACTCCACAGAAACTTTCACCGAAAGTATTACAAGCTTTCAAGTAGAAGAGATCAATTCAAGAGCTTAAAATTCGTATTGCAAAACTGTCGATAAAACTCGGCAAATAGACCACTACCACGACCACTAATTGAGGCTTTGTCGAACATGACGCGACTAGAATCAGTAACTGGTCGCTACTTTTATGACGTGCAACCCCCACAGTTGCAAAAGAACAATTTGTGGAGATTGCTACTAATTGAGCGGGTTAAATGATATGGATGTTTTTGTTTAATGCTTTTTAGAGCAGTTTTGTTCATTCATTGAATTTGACACGATTGAGGTATTTATAGCATTCATTCATTGAATTTGACGGGCCGATTGGCGTAGTGGCTGAGCTATTGGCTTCTGCGTTACGTGATGTGGGTTCGATTCCCACACGGAACAAATATTTGTATGACATACAAGTAGTTTCTCCGGGTCTGGGTGTTTTTGTATGTAATAACTAGCTTCTGCCCGCGGCTTCGCCTCCGTGGAATAAAAAGTATCGGGAACGGGATAAAAAGTATCCTATGTCTGTTTCCTGGTTCTAAGCTACCTCTCCACCAATTTTCAGCCAAATCGGTTCAGCCGTTCTGGAGTTATAAATGGAGTAACTAACACGACTTTCTTTTATATATATAAGATTTGTGTTTTTAAACGTATCCACGATACAGGAGAATATCTTATCTCCGCAAAGATAGGATTTCCAAAGAATTAAGAAAATTCACAGCTCTTATAGAGATCTTAGCACTAACATCATGTTGCCTGCTTAAGTTCCATAATATTCATAATATAAATCCCTAAACTGTTGAATAAATTCATGAAAATCAAGGTAAATTAAGCGCAAGTGAAGTCACGGGTGGGTTATAAATTAACATGAGACGTGAATATAGTACGCGTTATTAAAATTCAAGCGTGGATGTAATACCTCAATGCTTCGATGAACAGGTAAAGATCTAAACTTCAAATAATAGTCTTGACATGACGATGATGCTTCTAGATATTTTTCAACTATGTACTTATATTTGGGTCGGTTTCCAGTCTAACAAGATGTAGCTATATTTAGTACTTTATACGAAGTGATCATTGCCAGATTTCCGAGACTCAATTTCTGGGCAATACCGAGGCAATAATAAATAAATAAATATTCTACGACATTTTACATAGCACTTTCTAGTCCCAAACTAAGCAGAGCTTGTACTATGGGTACTAGAAAATGGATATATTACCTAAATACTTTTTTTTTGTAAAACATGCTTCTATACTAATATATAAAGCTGAAGAGTTTGTTGGTTTGTTTGCTTGAACGCGCTAATCTCAAGATCTATGGTCCGATTTGAAAAATTCTTTCAGTGTTAGATAGCCCATTTATTGAGGAAGGCTATAAGCTATATATCATCACGCTACGCGGACGAAGTCGCGGGCAGAAGCTAGTAATATATAAGAAACACCCAGACGAACACAAATATTTATATTCATCACATAAATATTTGTGTCCTGTGGGAATCGACACCACGACCTCGTGGTCAGCAGTCCGGTACCCGAACCACTAGACCACAGCGTTCGGCAATACCTATAATGTCAGTAATAGGTGTTCGTGTTTGCCCATAAGTGAATTCAACTTCAACTAGTAAAGTTATCACAAACACACGTATGCTTCTAACAACATGTTACTAATGTTCTCGTATGAACTGTAAAGTTCAGTGTTTCAGCGTTTTCCAGCGCAATGGTCTAGATAATGCGATTTGTTTGATATCGTTGCGTGATGAGGGTAGACAGAACTCCTGCTGTTCTGTTCACTCGGTTCTGTTCACTCACACAACTAAGACATGGACTGAGGGAAAATTATATGATACTAGCTTCTGCCCGCGACTTCGTCCGCGTAGTGTGATGATATAATAGCCTATAGCCTTCCTCAATAAATGGCTATCTAACACTGAAAGAATTTTTCAAATCGGACCAGTAGTTCCTGAGATTAGCGCGTTCAAGCAAACAAGGAAACAAACAATCTCTTCAGCTTTATATATTAGTATAGATTACATAACATACCATCACGCCTGTATTCCCCGAAGGTTTAGGCAGAGGCGTACTAATGTACACCCACAGTTCGCCGGTATGTTTAGGTCCCATGTAACAGAGGGCGAGCCTATTGCCATTATCCGGGCACAAATTCCAAACTCCGAGCTGCTACTGGGAATTATACTTTGAATGTTATATCTCTACTATTATAAAATTGTAAAAAAGCTGTGTCTGTACATTGAAGATATTTAAAAAACGCAAACACGTGGTATATAAACGTCACCGAATACGAAAATGTGATTTTTAAAATTCTTGTCTGTTTGTCTGTTTGTTACGGGTCAAAAACTACTGAATAGATTTTAATTTTATTATCACTGTTAGAAAATATAATATGCTCCAACTTAAAAACTGGTGAACTTTTTATCTCAATTAATTAAACGAATTCTGAGATACAGCTTGACCTCCCTGATGTATAGAGGCCCATACAAAGAAGAGGTTATCAATGTTGGTTTTCCATTTTTACTCCTGATATAGCTTCACGTGAGCGAAGCCGCGGGCAGAAGCTAGTGATATTATAATTTCAATTTAATCAAAATGTTGAATGGTATGTAGTCTTCTAAATTATCAATGAATAACGAGAACAGTTTATTGACCAAAATTATTTTTGGTCAATAAACTGAAAAAAAATTAATAATTGCCCCTGTTTAAATCTTTTCTAACTGGTATGGCTAGAAAGCGCAAGTAATGTAAGGATCCTTTACATTACTTGTGCCTTCCTTCTTTCTTCTTCTTTTTTCGCGATCTTAGATGCATATAGCTAATTTTTAAAAAAGCATTATAACCTTAGTGACCATTGGACGCCGAGTCAAAGGTCTCGAGTTCAAATCTTAGGCACACACATTTGACTTTTCAAAGTTTTGTGCGTAGTAATAGTTAATTATCACGCTCTTAAACGGTGAAGGAAAACATCGTGAGGAAACCTGCATGCCTGAGAGATTTTCTCGATGGCGTGTGAAGTCTGCCAACCCGCGTTAGGCAAGCGCGGTGGACTATAGCCTTATCCTTCTCTCAAACTGGTGCCCCGAAGTGAGAGATTAAAATGGGTTGATTAGTTATATTAAATAAATAAATAAATAAATATTCTGGGACATTTTTTACACAGCACCATCTAGTCCCAAACTAAGCAGAGCTTGTACTATGGGTACTAGACAATGGATATAATACTTATATACATTTTTTTTTGTAAATACATACTTATAATACATTAAGAAACACCCAGACGAACACAAACACTTATATTCATCTCATATTTTTTTGTGTTCTGTGGGAATCGAACGCACCACCTCATTGTCGGCAGTCCGGTACTCGAACCACTAAACCACAGAGGTCGTCAAAATATTAAGATTATGTAAGTCTCAAATAACAAACAGAGTACCTAGTCCTTTTGGGAGGCAAGAGCAATATTGTAAGGCAACGCATGTAGTTGCCTTACAATATATCAACTCCATTCTCAGTTAAATCAACCTTGACTACGTTTCCAAACCACGTATTGGACCTCAAACTCATAAGATAAGTTTATGTAGACCAAGTTTTTGGTGCGTGGATTTAAATCTAATTTGTTGGCTTTCTTTGTATGTCTATAGTTTGGGGTCGGCGATACAGGTAGAAGAGGTTGGGGCCTCAGTGTGAGCGGATAACATTTATTTATTTATATCGGCATGAAATAATAAACGACATAGATGACAATGGCAAAAGTCAAGGGTTTTTTCTTGCAGAGGAAGATAACAATGGATGACCTTTTTAACTTTTTTTCCTTTTTAGTGGAATACATGGAACTCGACATCAGATTCGCTAGGACGATTCAAGATTAAGTTCGTGCATTACGAACTAATAGTACGTAATAAGCTAGTTTATGCTTATTTAACTAGGTATTTTTCATGACCTTATGAAAATGTTTACTATAAATACAGTCAATCGATCAAAAAAAACAAAATCAGCAACAAATCAGTTAAAAAATAAGGAAGTTATTTATTGATTCAATACACAGAGTGTATTGTAAAAAATAATGACGTCAAGGTCAAACTCACTGTGCCATAGAAATTATATCTTTTGGTTCTGACTCTACAGTATAAAAAAATTAAAGCGTTTTTTTTGTGGCTGGCCTATTACACGGGAACTAAATAATAGCCGCTATAAGTGGAACCACAACCCATCCACAGTAAACACAACACGTACACAAAATATTATGTTGAACGCACTCGAAAACTTTTGAGCCGGTATCAAAGCTTCGCTGATCTCTCCTAACTAACTTCAGATGAAAAGGTTAGCAGTAAGTAGTTGCCAGCAGTTTCAGTAACTGGTGATAGCGGTTTGGCCTTTGATAATATGTTCTGCTGGAGTCTGGGTATGAAGGTTTGGTTTTGAAAGGATATTTGGCTTTGAATTACATAACATACCATCACACCTATTTTCGCCGAAGGGTTAGGCAGAGGCGTACTAATGTACACACCTAATTCGCCGATATGTTTAGGTACCATGTAATAGGGGGCGAGCCTATTGCCATTAAACGGGCACAAATTCCAAACTCCGAGCTGTTACTGGGAATTTCATAGAAACACACTATAACACTTTGCTCGACCTGGTTATCGTACCCAGGACCTCAAGCGTAGCAGTTGCGCTCAGGACCACTAGGCTAATGAGGCAGGCTTTGAATTAGACGATAAGTTTTGCGTAGCGGCTGAGCTATCGGTTTCTGCGACACGTGTTATGGGTTCAATTCGCTCACGGTAAAATATTTGTACCTATGAACTACGGGTGGTTGTTCTTTGTGGCTTTTATGTATGTGAAAATGTGTCTCCGTTTGTAAACGCACTTACGATACAGGAGAAAATCCTAGTGCGGGCCAACATTTACGGGTTGGCGCAAAAATTGCTGAATAGATTTTAATTTTGTTATCACTGTTAGAAAGTATAATGCTCCAACTTAAAAACTGGTCAATTTCTTAACCTCTTACCATCAACCTTCCTATCCTTCTTGACCTCTCTGATGTATACAGACCAATACAAAGAAGTAATCACTGTTGGTTGTTGATATTTTTACAATTTCTAATCCTAATATGACTTCACGTGAGCAAAGTCGCGGGCAATTGCTAGTAAAATAGAAATGTATACTTAGACAACTTTTGATGATTGAACATGATTTTGCATGATAACACTGTAACTAAGAGGAAACACTGAAATAATCAAAGTCTCATTCCATAATACTTCATCATCATCATCATCATCATCTCAGCCAAAAGAAGTCACTGCTGAACAAAGGCCTCCCCTAAAGACTTCCACAAGGACCGGTTGTATGTCGCCTGCATCCAACGACTCCCAGCGACCCATAATACTTACTTAGAGCATATTTATGTGATCGATAAAACTAGCTTTGAGTAGACCGGTTACCTTTTTTATGGGATAGGGAGGCAAACGAGCAGACGGATCACCTGATGGTAAGCAATAACCGCCGCCCATGGACACCCGCAACACCAGAGGAGTCACGAGTGCGTTGCCCGCCTTTTAAAAGGGTTGGGCCTCCGGTAATCTGACTCACTCAGCGAAACACAACGCAAGTGTTGTTTCACGCCGGTATTCTGTGAGGCCGTGGTATCACTCCGGTCGAGCCTGCCCATTCGTGCCGAAGCATGGCTCTCCCACGGAAAGACACATTCGACCAGTTGTCGACAGAACAAATGCGTCAGTCATTTTAAAGGTTATGACGTATTACAAGCAAAACTGAACCTAGTACCAAAAAGGCAAACACTGACAATTCCTTTAGAAAGTCATATACCTAACTGTATTTAAAGCGTTAATTACATCATGACGACGACTAACTGCCTCGTTAGCTAGTGGTCCAAAGTACGCTAGATGTCTTGGGTTCAATTCCCAGCGTCGAGCGAATAGTTATTGGGTTTTTCTATGAAATTCTCAGTAGCAGCTCGGAGTTTGAAATCTGTGCCCGGTTAATGGCAATAGGCTCGCTCCCTATTACATAGGACCTACCGGGGAACTGTGGGTGTACCTTAGTATACCTATGCCTAACCCTTTGGGGAATACAGGCGTGGTATGTTATGTATGTTAATTACATCATGAAACAACATTCGCAAAAGTCACAAATTATAATATATTATTCCAATATAACAAGTTAATTAGAATTTTAGGGGCTAAAGCGAGGCGAGTTGTGAAATAAGAGTAATTTACGAAGGGAAACAACCCTAGCGTATAGATACCTACGTGTTTAAATATGATCTCGTTTTATTATGTGTTTTGGGTGTCACTGTAAGCGAGGAGCGATTTTATTAAATTGAATTTGAACATTAACATACCATCACGCCTGTATTCCCCGAAGGGTTAGGCACAGGCGTACTAATGTACACCCACAGTTCGCCGGTATGTTTAGGTCCCATGTAATAGGGGGCGAGCCTATTGCCATTAACCGGGCACAAATTCCTAACTCCGAGCTGCTACTGGGAATTTCATAGAAAAACCCAATAACACTTTGATCCTGGGAATCGAACCCAGGACCTCTAGCGTAGCAGTCGCGGTCAGGACTACTTGGCTATTGAGGCAACTTGGCTATTGAGGCAGTTCATGGCTATTGAGGCAGTTGAATTTGAATAATATTAAAAGTAATGTAATATCAGTATAAGCTTTGTCCTTATAATGTTATAGTTGGTGCAAAATAACTTGAACCAAAATGGCGGATGCGCAGTAGTCGATTTTTAGTACATTTTGCATGCAAATGCACTGCGCAAACTTTCCTCCTCTCCGTTAGTTCTGGGTCAAGTTATTTTGCGCGACCGATACCTATTCTTTCGGTCTAGTTTTATCGCGTGTAAATGACCTTAAATCCTGACTCAGAGGATGCTTACATGTTATAGCGTAGCATCCGCCTTTTATTACAAACGTTTTGCTCTAGCCATAACTTCAATTAAACGTTTTTTCCGCTATAAAGTTCGTGATATAGGTTTTGTTCACTAAACCGTTTTAAACCGATTTATTGAAAAAAACCTATACGACGAGCTCAGCCTGGACTGGCCATCGCGTCGTTACCGTTGGATCTCGCGGAATAAGCCGGTCAAATGAGGGTTTTCAATAACGCTCTTTTAACGTTTACCCTCCGAACGAAATAATCGAAAAAACTGAATTGAATTTTATTGTTCTTAACCGGTAAATTTCGAAAAATCTAAAAAACCGGTTCCAAGCCTTGAGCATAGATACCTAAGTTGAAGCGAAGTAGTACTGGATTCATTGTTACGTAATAAAGCGGGTTTCATAAGCGGAAAGCGCAACTCGCTCACAGTATGACCTAACACGTATATAATACCTACCGTATTTAAAGCCAACATTATGCTTCAAGATGTCGTCACATGCCGTTTTTAGGGTTCCGTGTCTTATAATAAACTTTTACTACTGTCTGTAGACTTTAGAGTTTTGTATCAGTATATTATAGCTACTTGTGTATTGCTGTTTTCAGTAAAAAAATATGTTGATTTTTTTTACTAATAATCTATGTTTGTATTTTTTTCATTTTAGTGAAGGAATACTTTGACTTGCAGGCAGGATTCGAACCTGCGTCTTGTATGACCACTATGCCACCGCGAGTCCCACTCGCCATTTCAATTTTTAATCAGTTTTTATTTGTTCAGCTTGTATGTAATTTTTTTTTTTTATTGGCAATACCTTGACTAGCCTAGTGATAAGAATATTTTTATTTATTTACAACATGATATTACTTATATTTAAATAAAATTTCAAAGACCGCAGCAAGGACAGTTTATCCTTATACATCGGTTATTATTTAGCCACAAGCCCCCAAAATTGATAAGAACATAAATCAACTAATTATCCGCTGCTATTGTGGCACGCGCAACTTGCTAGATATCACAAACTGATTAGAACTTGATACAGAGGCCCCCAAGTTGTTCCCTAATTGGAATCTCCAATTCTGCCAAGGTACACTCTATAAATCCTTTAAGTTCTGTGTTGTTTGCAATACACGTGCCAATTAAAATGTATCTAATAGCGAAGGAATTCTACCAGCGCTGGAATTATTTTATTGAAATCTGAGAAAAAAAGCTTTGAATCCCCTGTTTTTTCTTTCATAAACCATTTTAAACATTGCCTTAAATTATAAATCCCTACATACCATGTTTTATTACGTCTACTTAACAATAAATCATTATTTGAATTTTATTACGCACAAGCTGTGTACACGCACGGTTTGTGCACGCTTGGATGCGTTGCAATGCCTCTTTATAATTTTTTTGAACGCAGAACAACCCACCAAGATTTCATCAAAATTATTCGAGTATCGAATATGAAACTCAGGCACGCGTTTTTTTAAATAAATAATAATTAAACAAGTAGAAGTTATACTACCTTTAGCTCGGTTAATCTGAAAACATTCAAAAATACACAACAAACAAAATAAAATAAAAATATTATACTACCTGTGTACTTAGGAGAAAATCCCAAAAAAACCCATATTTAACATTATCCGAGCCACGACGTAAAAAGTATTTTATCACTGAAACAAAATGAAGGCACAAAGTCTCGCGTTATTAGGCTCTGGACAAACAAGATAAAACATATTTGACCCTAGCACCGGCATTTGTCGAGTCTCACTGATTTAAATGGATTTACCCGACCGTATGAATGTATATGAAACCGACCTATATTATATTTACTCTGTGGCCGTATTAAAGCTGCCACCAGGTAATATGGACCTGATCTTATTATGTAAACCTTGGGACTTTGATGGACAAGACCGGGATGGTTGGCGCTCTTTGGGGGAGGCTTACGTTCAGCAGTGGACGGCAATAGGCTGATATGATGGTGATGATCATGGGACTTTGAGTTGATTTGCATTATAAATAATTATGTTAATTATACACTTGCACTGTGTATTTGCTATATTTTAGGCCCAATAAATTCAGCGTTGTGGTTCAGTAATAGAAATTTAAGCTGATAGAAACTGGGTTCGAATCCTAACCGAGGTAAATATTTGTGCGTATGTTTCATGGATATTAATTTATATGTAGATTTACTTTGTGACTGTGTTTTTGCTAAAAAAAATACTGCCCCACACTAGGATTTTCTCCTATAACGTGGGCGCGTTTACAAACTAATATTCTCACATACACAAACGCCCAGACCCGGTACAACTACCTGTAGATCATACAAATATTTGCTCCGTGTTGGGATCGAACCCACAACACTTCTCGTAGAAGCCGATCGCTACGCCAAATCGTCGTCAAGTACGGTTTGTGAAGTAACCCGCAATATAGAACTACTGCCATAATTCAGGAAGTGTTTAAAAAAAAAGAAATACAGACTTCAAGGAATATAAAGTCTTATAATTGAGATTGTAGAGTTTAATTTCCCTATAAAACTTCCTATATCACTACACCGACGTCTAAGGTACATGTTCTCGGTTTTCTCGTATCAATTGTAGTTGGTACACTCTATATTTTTCTTTAATTCCCTCGTACGTGAACAGTGCACTGTGTTACATTTCAATTTGCTTCGTGCAGATATTTGACTTTCATCATACGGACTATTCAAAAGTTAAAAACGATTCGAAAGTGTCGCATTTTAACGGGACCCATTTCTATGTGGAATTCAATTATTAAGTTATTTATATTTTCACGCCAGTAACATAACATAACATACCATCACGCCTGTATTCCACGAAGGGTTAGGCAGAGGTATACTAGTGTACACTCACAGTTCGCCGTATGTTTAGGTCCGATGTAAGGGGGCGAGTCTATTGCCATTCATTCAAATGTTTTTATGTCAATTTTTTTTCTATTTATTGATTAAAACAAGAGAAATATAACATAATTAAATGATAATAATCATACCACACAAACCATTTTAAGTTTAACCATGGCATGTCAGTCACAACCACTCAGTACATATTCATGTATTTTTGTCGAGGTAATGTCGAATTATAACCTTTTTACAATTTTTTTCATTAATAATATTGTGTATTTCGACAGGTATACTGTTTTATGAACAGTATACCTGTCGAAATACACAATGCGGCAACATAATATATATTCCGACGTCCGCGTCCCATAAACATTTGTGTATTTAGGTAACTTACTTAAAAGTAGGCAAATGTGACAGATAGCGTAACGAGTTGGGTCTTACATAAATAATCTTTTACAAGCGTTTATGAAACGTTATGATTCTTGTTGCATGGTTCCAAAAGGTTGATCCTATGGAGAAGAATCCGGCAAGAAACTCCATGGACACTCTTTTAAAATAATCGTGTGCATAAATGTGAGTGTAACAAACAACAAAACTTTTTCTTTCTTGCTTATTTTCATACAGTTCCACTCACCAGCTACATATTTCCATCATGAAGTGTCGGTCTAATAAAACAGACTATAGCCATCTCTTTCTGGGGGGTTTATTTGAAGCGGTAGCTATCATGTGGAAAATCAAAGCTTGGCGTAGTGGAGTGTGAAGCTTACCGGCCCGGCATGCCGCATGCACCCCCCGAACTTACGACCATGTCTCGCCTATGCGTTTTGAATGACAATATCATCCTTAAATACACTGGATTTAGAATATCTGAAGACAAATTTTGATAATAAAATCAAAAATTTATAAGCTTCTGAATCGCGAATATACATAGATTCATACCATCATGCCTGCATTCTACGAAGGGTTAGGCAGAGGCGTATTGATGTACCTACAGTTCACCGGTATGTAATAGGGGGCGAGCCTATTGCCATAAACTGGGTACAAATTCCAACTTCCGAGCTGCTACTTGGAATTTTATAGAAAAACCCAATAACACTGCTCGATCTGGGAATCGAATCTAGGACCTCTAACGTAGTAGTCACGCTCAGGACCACTAGGCTAATGAGACAGTTAGTATACGCGAATATTAGATAATGCAATAAAATTATTTCAAAAGTAGAATATATCAAATGTAGACTTTTTTGTTCTTGATCGTGATTATCAGCAACTGCGATCTACGGTAGAGCCTAGAAGAAACCTATTCACTTCACTCGTTACATAGAGACGCCCAGATTATATATATACATATAGATTATATAACCACTGCTGATAGTGCTGACGCGCGCACTGGGCATCACAACAAGTCAGACCTATTCATTTGTACTCTGAGTGAATTTAACAGAATAGCATTATGGGTAATTCGATATTGTAATTAAGGCCCACTTGCACCAAATTCTGAAATGTGTTTAAATTGTATTTAAACACGAAATTTCTATGAAAAATTGTGTTTAAATATGACTTAAACACATTTAAGAATTTGGTGCAAGTGGGCCTAAATAAATAAAAAAATAACGTATACTTACCGTAAAAGTGAAAACTTCTATTCATATAAAAATATACATATATATTAAATATTGTACTGGCGATACATGGGTATATCCTGTAAAGAGGGTATATGTCTTCGATAAATTAAAAAAAATATATATAAATACTAATTTATTTGACACACAGAACAAATGTTACATTCAAATAGATATACAGGATACATATATCTATCGGGGAAGACCCAGTCAGCGCATTCCACATTTCGTACCTACGCATTGTAAAATATACTAATCTTGAGCTGAATAACGCACAGTACAAAGCAAACAATTTCACCGTCTTAATACAACAAATCGGTAAGCGAACGGTACAAAAAACAGCCTAAATTCAACAAAGGGTACGTCGGATTGAGACCTATACACTTAAAGGCACAATGGGTACAAACAAAACACTACATCGTGGCCAGGATATAACCTCGGATGGCACGAAATAGGAATTAGACTGGACTGGATTGGAATGGATACAATATACGGATTTCTTAAACGGGTGATTAATTCTCTTCAATTGTTTACATGAATTACTGTTCTCAAGGCTCACATTGTTGTTATTATAATGAGAACTAGATACCTACTAAGTTCTGAATTTTCATAAAATTATAAAATATATATATAAAATTGGATTAAAATTGTTTATTTATAAGCAAATTTACCTGTAACAGTTTGTAGTAAGGTATATGCCATCCAAAACAAACTTGTAAAAAAACCAAGTCTCGAAACTCAGTTCTTCTATCGTAAAAAGTTGTGAGATCCATGTAATACCAAGTCGGTCAATTTATTCAGTCCCTACTTAAGGGACCTTCTGTTTTAAGTTATTACGTAATTAGCTAACCTAAGAACATCTTATAGTGAACATATCAATATTAAAATTATTTTAACATAACATACCATCACGCCTGTATTCCCCGAAGGGTTAGGGAGAGGCGTACTAGTGTTCACCCACACAGTTCGCCTGTATGTTTAGGTCCCATGTAATAGGGGGCGATCCTATTGCCATTAACTGGGCACAAATACCTAACTCTGAGCTGCTACTGGAAATTTCATTGAAAAACCCAATAACAATGCTCGACCTGGGAATCGAACCCAGGACCTCTAGCGTAGCAGTCACGCTGAGGACCACTAGGCTAATGAGGCAGTTTAAAATTATTTTATGTTTTAAATAAATAGACTGACTTGGCAAACGCACACAATCGAAATATAATCATTTCTGGTGTATCCAATAAAATATTTACACGGGCAGTGTGAAAAATACAATGATGAAAAATTACTATGCTGTTTAATTCGGATGGACTGCAGCCACGAATTATCCCTAATAACACCAATGCATAGTTACTTGAAGAGTTATAAAACCTATTCTTTCCCAAAGACAACATGTACTACCATTTTCATAAAGCCTATTATGAGAGGCACGTAATCCCCTCTCATCACATAAACCGCATTAATAGCTGATTAAGCCGATACTCGATCGATATCTCCTTAATTAAGTGGTTTAAGAACCCAGTTAAACAGAACTGTTTTTACTGGCGGCGCAATAAAGTAAGCTCCTGAGATGATATAATTAACTGGATAATGTTGAACGTAGGCGGCTTTTCTATACTAACTTCCGCCCGCAGCTTTGCATGCGTAGCCGTATATTGATGAAGCGGCGGTGGCCTAATGGCTAGGGCGTCGGACTTGCGATCATGTGGTTGCCGGTTCGAAACCCAGTCATTGCACTACCGACGTGAACCCACTCGTAACACAAGCATTTAGCTTAGCACGTGCGACACGCAATGCTAGTAAGCTAAAAAACGTAAAAAACGTCACCGAACCCAAAAATGACATTTTTAAAATTCATGTCTGTTTGTTACGGGTTGGAGCAAAAACTACTGATTAGATTTTAATTTTAATATCACGGTTAGAAAGCATGTGCTCCAACTTAAAAACTGGTAAACTTTTTATCTCAATTAATTGAACGGATTCTTAGATACAGCTTAGCCTCTCTGATGTATACAGATCGATACAAAGCAGAGATCATCAATATTGGTTATTCCATTTTTACTCCTTGTATAGCTTCATTTGAGCGAAGCCGTGGGCAAAAGCTAGTATCAATATAAAAGTAGTGTATCGCACTCACGAACAATATACATTACTACCAGCGAAAGAATTTTCAAAATCGAAACAGTAGCACCGGAGATTAACCCAAACTTTTTTATGGGGGGCAAACGAGCAGAAGGATCACCTGATGGTAAACGTAAAAGTAAAAGTCGCAAGTGTATTGCCCGCCATCTAAGAGGGTTTGGGTCTCCGGTATACTCACTCGGCGAAACACGACGTAATTAGTGTTGTTTCACATTGGTTTTCTGTGAGGCCGTGGTATCACTCCGATCGAGCCGAGCCATTTGTGCCGAAGCATGGCTCTCCTATGGAAAAAATATTATAGTAGATATTAGTATCAATATACGATTTTTTAAGCATACTCGCTCTCCGTCTCTCAACTTACATAAAAGCGCTAAATTTAGCTAGTAATCCTACTAATGTACACAATAATGGGGTATTAATGTCCCCCGAGCTGCCCCGAGAGTCGGACAGTAATTGGTGCTGACACCCTAAAGCGTTGGCCAAATATATCGCTCGCTATACTCTAGGGAAGTGCAGTGTTCTAAACGATGTCAATTAATTAAGTTCAGAATAATTTAATTAAACATTCTATTATATTTATGTATTTCTGTTGACTCTACTTAACTTTTAGCTTGACGGAGTGAATAATGAACAACAAGTTATAAACTGAATCATTAGCCTAATGCCTAGTAGTCTAAAGCCCAACTGTTACGCTAGAGATCCCGGGTTCGATTCCCAGGGGTTGATTTTTTTTTTTCAATAGCTTACTAGCAATGTGGGTCGCACATCAGGTACTAGTGTTCTTGATAAACCCTCGTGCTAAGCTAAATCCTGAGTGTCCTGAGCGCGACAGCTACGCTAGAGGTCCTGGGTTCGATTCCCAGGTCGAGCAAAGTGTTATTGGGTTTCTTTTTGGGATTTTTTTGCATTTTAATGCTAAGATTTTAAAGTTATTTTAGTGAAGGAAAAATTCGACTCGCAGGCAGGATTCGAACCTGCGTCTTCTGGCTAGGTACGCCAGACGCTATGACCTCTAAGCCACCGCGAGTCCCACCTGCCATGTCGAAATTTGTTGGGTTTTTCTATGAAATTCCCAGTAGCAGCTCGGAGTTAGTGGGTTAATGGCAATAGTATCGCCCCCTATTACATGGGACCTAAACATACTGAACTGTGGGTGTACATTAATACGCCTCTGCCTAAACTTTCGGAGAATATGTATATCCGGGATTCTACCAAAATTAAACATGATGTCGAATGAGCTTTTTTTTTTCAGCTCCTCATTTTTTCATTTGTTAAAAATGTGAGTTCAATTTGGATGCGTTCGTGTATTGTTTGCAATAAAATAAAAATCTAGTATTACTTATCTCGTTGTTCTCAAAAGTTACGAAAAATGCCTTAAATATAAAAATTACTTACATGTTACGCGAGGGGCTCAAAAGTTACGAAAAATGTAAGAAATGTAACCATCTGGCAACACTGATTGTTAGTCTCTTCGAAAACCTTGCATATCTCCATACAGCATAATACTAGAACCATTTATCAATTGGATTGACAGTAGCAACCACCTGTAAGCCGATAGCGAATTACATTGAAATCCAAATTTCCCCGAGGGTTTCTGCGGTCAGACTACACAGTGAGTTGCTTGCCTTCAAAATTGTGTACATCGAAAAGCAAAAACCTTTGAAAATATTGTCTGCGCAGTAAGATTTATAACATACCATCACGCTTGTATTCCCAGAAGGGTTAGGCAGAGGTCCCACGTAATAAGGGGCGAGCCTATAGCCATTAATCGGGCACAAATTCCAAACTCCGAGCTGCTACTGAGAATTTCATAGAAAAACACTTACGGTGGCAGTGACCATCGGTACTGTGAACTGTGGCAATATACAGATGTGTATTGCCACAGTTCACAGTAGCCTATATTTTCCGAAGGGTTAAGCAGATGCTTAACCCTTCAGAAAATATAGGCGTGATAGTAAAAAAACTTTAGCTTTAGGTACATCAATTCCTTGGAAGAAGAAATTTCGTAACAAACTCCCAACAACACATAACTGAAGTACATAATGAGTGGTTCTATATACTCACAACTTTCAATAGAACTGTCGTGTCGAGATAATCCTACAAACAAATGCAAGAGGATATAAGGAGGCAAGACAAGACGAACTTCAAGATAAGAGCATTAGAGAACTTGTTTGAAGAAGATTCCGTGTAATTTTGGGTCTGTATATCTGAAACAATGGATTCTAAGTATGGTATAACTGATGTCGATAAGACAATATGTATCTACTAATGGTTACATAACAAAAGATCACTATTCTGGAAGAACTATGTATGCCTAGCTATACTAATATATATATTTCGCCCCCTATTACATGGGGCCTAAACATACTATGTATTCAGTATTCATTCATTTATTGCGTTCCACAAAGTTTTTTTTGGATGGTAAGTATACATAATATAAGTACATTGTGGACATTGTGGATGTTTAGGTCCTATGTAATAGGGGGCGAGCCTTTTGCCTTTTTTTATGGATTAGTAGCGACCCGCTCGCGGTTTCACCCACACTGCCCCGTTCCTAAGAGTCGTAGATTTATGTTAAACAGCTTAAAACCCTCCTCTTAAATCGATCTATCTCTTAAAAAAAACCGCATCGAAATCCGTTGCGTAGTTTTAAAGATCTAAGCATACATAGGGACAGACAGAAAGCAGGAAGCGACTTTGTTTTATACTATGTAGTGAAGTCGGCAAACGAGCTGAAGATGTACGTAGTCATCGGGGCCCATGGACACCGGCAATACCAGAGGAGTGATGCGTTAGCCCCGACGGACTGCAGTCTACCAGAGCCGCAGCAATTGAGGGGAACTGGCTCTTACGCGCCAAAGTCGAAACACACACCAAGGTGCTTTACGACTGATTAAGGGTGGTCACCAGTTAAAAAATAATTGAAGGCCGGCAGCGCACTTGTGACTCCTCTGGTGTTGCAGGTGTCCGTGGGCGGCGGTGATCGCTTACCATCAGGAGATCCGTCTGCTCGTTTGCTTGCCATCACATAAAAAAAAAAACATAGAGGTCATACCCCAAGAGGTCCGACCACTGACCAAGTGAGATATTTTCTCGCCTTTAACGAGATTACTATCTGAACAGTTATGAAAAGTATTCTAACCATTCTGACACGGGACAAAAACGTAACTGTTATTTGTCCCAAATATATAAGACTAGCTTCTGCCCGCGACTTCGTCTGCGTGGACTTCAGGTAAAAAGTAGCCCATGTGTTATTCCAGACTATAATCTATCTCTGTGCCAAATTTTATCTAGATCCGTTCAGCCGTTCTGGCGTGAAAGCGTAACAAACATCCATCCATTTATCCTCACAAACTTTCGCATTTATAATACTAGCTTCTGCCCGCGACTTCGTCTGCGTGGACTTCAGATAAAAAGTAGCCCATGTGTTATTCCAGACTATAATCTATCTCTGTGCCAAATTTTATCCAGATCCGTTCAGCCGTTCTGGCGTGAAAGAGTAACAAACATCCATCCATACATCCAACCTCATAAACTTTCGCATTTATAATATTAGTAGGATAGGATTAGTAGGATTAAATAAAAGTATCCAAACTCCCAGAACTGTGACATAGATTTTAATAAACCAATAAAAAAAACGTAAAATATTTAAAAAAATAATTGAATAATATCCCCGCGCCAGCAAAAAATCCAATTTAATCTAACCCCTCGCAGCGTTTTTTTATTGACCTCCGTATAAACAAGATAATTTTTATCAATACAGAGTAATTAAAATTTGACATTTAATTTTTTCACCGAAAAAATGTTTTGGTACAAGTAATTATTGGGGTCGTCTCGATGGGACGCTGGGTATTTGGGGGAATAAGTCTAAATGAAATTTTTGGGACCACACGGTTGTTGGGTAGGCTGTTATGAATTTAATGCGTGTTTTTTTAGAGACCAACTCAGAAAGTTATATAACAAGAAAATATATTATATATTACTGACTGCCTCGTTAGTCCAGTGGTCCCAAGTGCGACTGCTACGCTAGAGGTCCTGGGTTCGATTCCCAGGTCGAGCAAAGTGTTATTGGGTTTTTCTATGAAATTCTCAGTAGCAGCTCGGAGTTTGGAAATTGTGCCCGGTTAATGGCAATAGGCTCGCCCCCTATTACATGGGACCTAAACATACCGGCGAACTGTGGGTGTACATTAGTACGCCTCTGCCTAACCCGTCGGGGAATACAGGCGTGAGGGTATGTTATGTTATTAAATTCTCAGTATATCGGATATCGGAATTGTACCTGGATAATGGTAATAGGCTTGCCCCCTAATAGGTACATTGAACCTAAACATACCAACTGTGGTTGTACATTAGACGCCTCTGCTAAGCCTTTGGGGAATACAGGCATGATGGTATGGTATATTATGAGACTCGATCTAAACTCTAAACTCCTACTAATTTCTGACACTTACGCGAATATTAGAATTTCAATAGAATTTCATTGAAATGAAACTACTTTTTACGGACTTTATCGCGGTATATTTTTATTATTTAGTTCCCGACGGTTCGGATCCAGGAAATGTAAGGTAGCTGTTAGTAATTTTAACATCAAGACGTCCAACACCTCAGTCTGCCCGTGACCATGGATGCTGTAAAAGATCCGAATGTCTAAACTCCTAGTCAGGCTACAGATCTATAAAAAAATACTAGTACCATTAAAGTAAATGCTGTACTCAACAGTTTTCTACCAAAAAATCGGTGGAGTGAAGAAAAGTACGTAATAGGCTTTCCTCAGAATCAATAAAGTGTGATTGATGAGGTCGCTGACAAAATTATTAAAAGTGCTAACGTACGAAAATACGCGGGTAGTAGAAATTATAATGAAGTTCATGAATTTTCTAGTAATTTTTGGTACCTTTCCGGTGGTCCTTTGGCACTCTGCCAAGCGTGGTAATAATGGCAGTGTGTCTTCAAGACCCCACCATTTATCATAGATGTCTACCTGATTTAACGATGATCATAATCTCCGATCTTAGAAGAAAATAAATTTTAGTAAATCTATCAAAAACCGTCTCAATTAATTACAATATGAATGTCAACTGTTCTTTTTTATAGCTATAATTTCTATGCGAAGATTCAAATTTAGAATTTATTGGTCCTCTGATCTTTAGTTGCGTACCGCAAGACTTTAAAGGGTCGAAAGTTTATTATAAATCTTTCCATTTTCAAAATCTTAAAGAAACAAAATGGTTTCTCTAAAATTAAATTTCAAACTTCCTTTTCAACCGAGAGTTTCATTCCGCCACAAAATGTATCCAAACGATTTACGAATTGGTATCTCGAGTATTTTTCACGTAATCGATTTATTTCAGCTTACGTTCAAATTATGTTTTAAATAAGAATCCTAACGTTTTTGATGTGACTCAGTCGGGTGTGAGATCGCAAATCCCTTTTTGGGATGTGTAAGGGGTCTTAAATATGAAATGTCGGGAAATGCTGATTCAAGTCAATGTTTCATTACTTTCCTTATTCAAATTGAACCTTACCTTGGTTGTACAGTAGCCGGGACGTTACCACAAACTGTCAAATTTCTCCAATGGATAATAAACTCTAATGTTTGGAGATAACATTGAAAATCGATTGTCTTTTTTGCATCTGTCCATCACCCATCTACAGACTGATTGCAGCAAGTAAACCCCACAATCAATTTGTAGACCATCGAACTAATACAAACTGCTACAAAATGACGCATTAATTTAATTTATTATTCAGTAATTTTAACAATAGCAACCCCAATACATTAGACGTGCTTATACCCTCATTTATAAGCAAATAAAAACAAATAATAAAATTAAGCAGCCCAACGCCGCATTTTGTGCTGACCCGACCCCAAGTAGGATAAGTTTCAAATATTTATGCTTGCTGAGGCGAAATTTCAGCAATTAATGAAATTAGTTAGACTTTACGCCCAATCGCGGCTGTAAACTTGCCGACTTCGGCGTTTAATCAAATTAAATGTTTGCTGAAAAAGACATATTGGGCGAATTAAATTTCCCGAGTTGCTGATTGGTTTTATAACAATTATTTATTTTGTTTTGGTTTTTTTAGGCTGGCAACTTTGTGATTTATCAGGTAAAATAGAGTCGCCTCGAATATTAGATTGAAATATTATTTTTAAAGATATGAATTGTAGTAGAAGAAAAATTTGATCTCAGGCAAGATTCGAACCTGCGTCCCTGCGGTTAAGTAGGCACACCGAACGGCTTAGCCACTAAGCTACCGAGCCCACCAACCACTCTACATTCAGCCGTCCCTAGCTGTCCCCCCAGCCACGCCCTAATCCGAGGTCCGAGTCCCGTTAGGGGACGCCCTTAGCTGTTGTTGCTTAGTTCATAAGTTGCTCCCGGCTGGAGGCATTCGGTGCCTCGCCACCAAGCTCGGCTACGCTGTGAAGATTCCCTGAATCAACAGCCTACGTCCATAATAAAAAAAACACTTACATTTTTAATTTGACGACTTGATCCCTCCTTGTTTTACTAGCGAGACACGGCTGCTGAAGAGATTAAGTAAAATAATGTGTAACTGGATTTTTCAATGAAAACATTATTAGACTAATACTGATTTCTGAGACTTACGCGAATTTTAGACTCATTTTATTTGTCTTTTAATCGTATAATCATTATTTAAATTATAAAAAACTGCCTCATTAGCCAAGTGGTCCTGAGCGCGACTGCTACGCTAGAGATCCTGGGTTCGATTCCCAGGTCGAGCAGTGTTATTGGGTTTTTCTATGAAATTCCCAGTAGCAGCTCGGAGTAGGAATTTGTGCCCGGTTAATGGCAATAAGCTCGTCCCCTATTACATGGGACCTAAACATACCGAAGAACTGTGGGTGTACAATAGTACACCTCTGCCTAACCCTTCGGGGAAAACAAGCGTATGGTTGTTGGATGGTATGTGTTAAAAAAACGTAATTATATGGTGTTTTATACTTGGTAGATAACTGAAGTCTTAATTTAATTTCATGAACAGTGCCTTTGAAGATTTAGATTAAAGAAGACTAAAAAGAACGTTTACATTTTGAGCAGATGTGATTGAAATGGACGATAGTCTTCCACTTTGTCCGTGATGCGGTATGGTAGACTTCACATGCATTCTTCCTGAAAATGCTTTTCTTCATCGTAAACGCGTGATAGTTAGCTATTAATACGCACATGACTTCAAAAGGTCAAAAGAGTGCCTTAGATTCGAACTCGAGACTTTTGAAATGCAATCCAATGGTATTACTGAGTAATTCGAACAATGAGGCATTCAAAAAATATATTTAAATATTCTTTCTATATCAGTAGGCACCTTAAGTAGGTATCGATATTTCAACATCAAGCAGGATATTGGAATCGATTTGAGTCGCCTTACAGCCGGCTTATACTCAAGTTAAGGGTACCTACCGGCTTGATACTGTAGATTAACATTTTGTGAAAAAATCCTTAAGGTTAAGAAAGGCATATTGCGACAGTACCGTCCTCATAGCCTTTTAGTCTTAATATATCAGTATTTTACATGAAGCGATTACAACCCTCCGCATCCCAGAGGTGTACTGATGTACACCTACAGTATTGCTAGTAACTTTTGAAAACATGGCATTTAAAGCGCTAATCTATATACTAATATATAAAGCTGAAGAGTTTGTTTGTTTGTTTGCTTCAACGCTTAATCTCAGGAACTACTGGTCCGATTTGAAAAATTCTTTCAGTGTTAGATAGGCCATTTATTGAGGAAGGCTATAGGCTATATATCATCACGCTACGCGGACGAAGTCGCGGGTAGAAGCTAGTCATAATATACACTGTGTGTTTATAAACACTATGCTTACCTATCAATTCCTGTCTCTGCAACACCCTAAGGTCGGCTGCTAGAAAATGCCTTTGGCGTCCGCTTTTGTACGCTGAATGTGCATAAAGAATTAATTATCCTGTGAATTTCCTAGTAGAAAAACACTACAAAACCAGGATTTTCCGCTCGGCAAGCATCAAATTATAAATAACTAGCTTCTGCCCGCGACTTCGTCCGCGTAGCGTGATGATATAGCCTATAGCCTTCCTCATTAAATGGGCTATCTAACACTTAAAGAATTTTTCAAATCGGACCAGTAGTTCCTGAGATTAGCGCGTTCAAGCAAACAAACAAACCAAACTCTTCAGCTTTATAGATTAGTATAGAAGTATAGATTGTAATATATATGACGAAAATATAATAAACATGTAGGTAGGTACTTGCCTTTAACCCGACCAGCATCATAAAGTCACTTGAGTAACGTAGCTTCTCGCCTAAGAACACCGCTCAAGACACTAAACTCTTCACAATAATAGGTATTGTTTAGCTAACACTACGCGACAAAATGTCAGCACATGCCACGAGTTATGAGCAACAGAAACTTTACGAGAGACGTTCCCCAGTACAGAGTCTCGTAACCGATGGCGGGACACTCTGTACACGACAGTATCGCAAGCGCAACTGGCGACACCGATGTCTAGAGCGACTGGCAAAATAATCAAAACATGAGGGTAGATGGAATAAAAGTAATAATAAAAATTGGTGATTACCCTCTCACAAAATTTACATTACAAAAAGGTTGCATACCTACCATAGAAGTCGCCAGTAAATTATAAAAAAATAGGTTTCATATTAAGATACGCGAACTTATTATTTTCTTTATCCGGATACATATTCCGAGATATTCGGGGTTGCTATTGCACGCCAAAATGTAATTACTCACAGACTGGGTTGTAAGCTATATGGTATATTTTGCCGTGGCAAAACGTATCTAAAAAAGTTTACCGGTAAGCGATTAGATACTTAATACTAGCTTCTGTCCGCGACTTCGTCTGCGTGGAATAGTTACTTGGTAGCCTAGCCTTCCTCAATAAATGGGCTATCTAACACTGAAAGAATTTTTCAAATCGGACCATTAGTTGCTGAAATTACCGCGTTCAAGCAAACAAACAAACTCTTCAGCTTTGTATATTACTCGTAGAAGAGATACGATTAGACAATATATAAAGACCGATATTGTTTTCTGTTAATAAATCTTAAAACAGTTTAATTAGTCAATAATTCTAGATGGCGCTGATTAGACAAATAGTCTCTTGCAAAAGAAAACTCAACTATGTTTATGAGATACGAAAGTTTGTTTTGCTTTGGCGAAACAGCTAGCATAGTAACTATTATTGCTCATATAGTATAAGAACGTTCACAAAGCTCATACAATTTGTCGTCATAGCACTGTCATGTTAGAGTTGAGTATTTGTCAAGTAATTTAGATGGAAGTGTCTGAACACCCCATTTTCCGTTTCACACTGATATCATTTAGACAGTGACGTGCTCAAGAAGAGGGTGGGGTATCTGTGTCAGCGATTATACCTATGTCAGTTTCCATGACGCAAGTCTCGGTAGAACCAATTAGGGTAGGTATGTATGTTAATGTTCAGACTAACTCAGCCACCACTACCGTTAGATCCTGGTCTCCCTTCCGTGGAATAGTGCCATTGAGTTTTACTGTGAGAAAGCTGTTATTTTTTTAATGGGATAGGAGGACAAACGAGCAGACGGATCACCTGATGGTAAGCGATTACCACCGCCCATGGACACCGGCATCACCAGAGGAGTCACAAGTGAGTTGCCCGCCATATAAAAGGGTTTGGGCCTCCGGTATCGTGACTCACTCGGCGAAATACAACGTAAGCAATGTTTCACGCCGGTTTTTTGGGAAGCCGGTTCTCTGGGAATCACAGAAAGTGGTATCACTCCGATCGAGCCGGCATTCGTGCCGAAGCATGGCTCTTTCACGGTCTTAGTAACAGCCTGGCATTTGTAAACATGTCGCCAATAGATGGTGGTGGGCTCACGCGCTATTATGGGATAAGAAAAATTATCATCACTGTTGTCTTACGGATATACAATAGTATATTTCCACTTAAATCTTCAAGTAATAAATAGTTCTGATGTTATAATTATGTGTAACATAGATTAACATTGAAAAACTTTATTTTCAATTATAAAGTTTTTAATATTATTTATTCTACACGTGGGTGTAAAAGATCATGATTTTTAAAAATCAAGAAACCATACGTCACCTCTACATTGAACGGAACGTTCCGTATCTTATCATGTGAAGGGCCGAGGCAGAAAGGCCTCAGTGCACTTCGACCCAATGGGATCTTTTGTGTTGTCCCTATAATTTTTAACTAGATTTCATATCACCTGTGATTTGCTGTTTTACGATGCATCAATCGCTATCTGAGCCCACACTATCATCAAACAGATACATTAATACTGTTATGTTGGCAGAATGCGTCACACCCGATACACTAGTAACGAGTTACCAACTGCTAGCAGTTAACTTACCTCCCTTTGATTGACTTGCAGCCTCCTTGATTAGAAGCGAATTCCATTTCAGACTTAATTATCCTTTGAATAGGGTGAATAATGTTTTGTTGTGACATCTTCTGTGTGCAGAAGACAAAAGATTGGCGCCAAATTATTTTGATTTGTTTCGTCGTGTGTATGCAGACTTCGGCAAGGTATTTAGTTGCTCCATATTGGACCCTATACAGGAATATTTTTTAAGCAGTGCGCAAAAAAATTTTGGTAGTTCAGTATCAGTAATAGAACACATTCCCATTATTAGTTCAAAACTTTTTTTTAAATTTTTATCCGGCTCGAAATCAGCAAAATATGGACACATAATATCTATTCGCAATAATAACAATATGCACGTGTGCCAGCCGACTCACGCGCCGGTGTACAGCTGATGTAGGTACTAAGGCGCGCGCGCTTTGCCGTGCGCTAGCGAGTAACCATAAAATCAGTTTCAAAGTAAACATCTTTCGTTAACGATAACTTCGATATTTTGTACTAAGACATATCAAAATAACAAATTGGTGTTTAATAAAAGTCGTTTAAGTATCAATTGTCAAAGTTTGCGCACTGAATAAAAAATATTCCGGTATATTTAGGTATAGAGTCCTATCCAATCAGCTTTCCATCAGCTATGACTAGATCCAAAAGATGACACATTTGGCATAGTGCCTGAAAGATCAGCTTCCCCGCCATGGGTTTTGGGCAAATATTTATCACGTACAGGTAATTTTTCCGGGACTGAGCACCTAAAATACAGGAGAAAATCCTGGTGTAGGACGAAGTCAATAATAAAAAATGGCAGACAGTTAATGTTAACTTGTTTTTACCTGCAATATTGATAATATAAACCTCTTTTAAAATTATTGGTAGTACTGTGAAAACCTTTGCATAAGATTTAGAAATAAAAAGTTTCGAATAAATAAGCATATTTTACCCGTATGCGAAGCACGTATAATGTATCTGTGATTCCGGTGACAGCTTAAATGACATTTGACAGAGACACATTGAGCCTAAACGTAAAAAAAAAATATTTCGATATTGAACCTATGTTAGTTTAGGTGATATTAATTAGTTGTATAATTTCACTCTTCCGCTACAGCCATGTTCAATTTTAAACATCGCATCTTTCATTAACAATACTAATGCAATAACTTTACCAATTTAATAATAAATTAATATAATATAATAGTATCACGCTTCTATCCCCGAAGGGTTAGGTATAGGTGTACAAATGTACACCCACAGCTCACTGGTAGGTTTAGGTCTTATGTAATAGGGGGGCGAGTCAATTGCCATAACCGGGCACAATTCCAGACTCCGAGCTACTACTGAGAATTTCATCGAAAATCTCAATAATAGTTTGCTTGATCTGGGAATCAAAACCAAGAACTCAAGGGTAACAGTCACAATGAGAGGTATTGTTACCTACATTATGAAATCTTTTTATCTCCAACAATATCGCAGAAATACATTCAGTAGCCTTTGCATAAGTAACGAGGTTCGAGTACCATTTCGAGACAAAGCGTAAATAAATAATAAATTACTTTCGTCTTCATCACATAATAAATGCTTTGTGAGCGCATTTATTGTTCGATTTCGGGTTCATTTGTGCTATTTAGACCTTTGGGACCCTGAATTGGTCTGACTGTGAATTCTATTAGTCTGGGCGTAGACTCTATTTGTTCTAGATTAATTAATCTTTCTATTGAACCTATAAATCATGGGTTCCATTAATTCAGTGTTAGAAATTGATAACTAGTATTTATATCTGTAAAAACTGCCTCATTTGTCTTGTGGCTCTTAGTGCAATTACTAAGCTAAAGGTCCTAGGTTGGAATCCATCAATCTAGGTCCTAGGTTGCGCAGTGTTATTGGTTTTCGCTACTATTATAAAATTGTAAAAAACCTGTGTCTGTACATTGAAGATATTTAAAAAAAATACAAGTGGGTTAGGGTAGATTACTAAATAGATTTTTCTTATGAGAATAAAGTTCTTTAACCATATTTGAAATAAAAACATTTGAACTTTTACTTGAATGTTTTTCAGTTATTTCTTGTCCTTTGCTCTTCTCTTTCCGTTTGCTAGCTGTCGATTCAATAAGAAGAAGCGAGTGTCTAATCTACTTCCAAAAATATTTGTTAATCAAATCAAATCAAAAAATTAGGAACCACGACACAACGACTGACAATAGAGAGGTTCTCATATACTCAGAAATGTAGGTCTCATTAACGCCCACATAAAATTCCCAAATGCCCCGTTTCACTACAAATCCACAACACTATTTACTTAGGTAGGTCGTTTGCGCCAACGTCAAACATAGTTATAATCATTGAAGTATTATGTATCTGGAACAACCGTAATAGACAACATTTTAATATTATTTTTCTGGTCAAAGAAATCAGCTGAGTTCCGCTACAGCATTAATTACTAGAATATTCTGCCGGTAAGGAATAATGTGCTAATTTGGAGGGACCAGTGAAATTGCAGTACGTTTTATTATAGAACTGCAACTAATATTAGTAGTAGTATTTACAAACAAGTGGTGCTTATAATCTTATGACTCATTAGTATATAGAAATTCACCATCGTCCGAGCCTTTTCTATGTTGGGGTCGACTTCCAATCTAACCATTGTATGAACGCTAATCGAATAGAATTCTAAATAAATACAAATGACATAAGCTTTCAACAAATGTCATATTGCTTCTTGTCTACAGGCTCAGATGCGGCTGAATATCAGTTTTATACGAGGCGACTGCCATCTGACCTCCGCAACCCAATCTCTAGGCAATACCGATATTGTCACGGTCGTGGTGCATGTCACTGATCCCATGACCGTGGCTGCAGGGCAAAAGAAGGCAACTACGGTTTTTAGTCGGTACGAGTCCGACATACCCCACCGCCCCCCCAAGCGGTGGACGATCCATGAGGATTTTCTGTAGTTAAAAAAAAAAGGCAATACCGATATTCGGAGGATAGAATGATTGTCAGGCTTTGTTGGGTTTCTGACTACCGCTAACAATTGTTATAGATGTTCATAAGACCACCGGGACCGATAGCTTTACGTGCTCTCCGAGGCACGGAGGGCTCTCAATGTGTTAATAATGGTCACCCATCTGCACACTGAAAGCAACGAGCGCAGTTTAACTTGCAGATCAGTTGATCAGCTTAGTTATTACTTAGCCTGTCTTATTTATTTATTATTTATTTATTTATGCACACAACATAACAATGAAACTTAAAAAAACTAAGGACTAATGAGTACAACGGTGCTGCTTATTTCTAAAGAAATCTCTTTTAGCAAGTAAACCCCACAATCAATTTGTAGACCATCGAACTAATACAAACTGCTACAAAATGACGCATTAATTTAATTTATTATTCAGTAATTTTAACAATAGCAACCCCAATACATTAGACGTGCTTATACCCTCATTTATAAGCAAATAAAAACAAATAATAAAATTAAGCAGCCCAACGCCGCATTTTGTGCTGACCCGACCCCAAGTAGGATAAGTTTCAAATATTTATGCTTGCTGAGGCGAAATTTCAGCAATTAATGAAATTAGTTAGACTTTACGCCCAATCGCGGCTGTAAACTTGCCGACTTCGGCGTTTAATCAAATTAAATGTTTGCTGAAAAAGACATATTGGGCGAATTAAATTTCCCGAGTTGCTGATTGGTTTTATAACAATTATTTATTTTGTTTTGGTTTTTTTAGGCTGGCAACTTTGTGATTTATCAGGTAAAATAGAGTCGCCTCGAATATTAGATTGAAATATTATTTTTAAAGATATGAATTGTAGTAGAAGAAAAATTTGATCTCAGGCAAGATTCGAACCTGCGTCCCTGCGGTTAAGTAGGCACACCGAACGGCTTAGCCACTAAGCTACCGAGCCCACCAACCACTCTACATTCAGCCGTCCCTAGCTGTCCCCCCAGCCACGCCCTAATCCGAGGTCCGAGTCCCGTTAGGGGACGCCCTTAGCTGTTGTTGCTTAGTTCATAAGTTGCTCCCGGCTGGAGGCATTCGGTGCCTCGCCACCAAGCTCGGCTACGCTGTGAAGATTCCCTGAATCAACAGCCTACGTCCATAATAAAAAAAACACTTACATTTTTAATTTGACGACTTGATCCCTCCTTGTTTTACTAGCGAGACACGGCTGCTGAAGAGATTAAGTAAAATAATGTGTAACTGGATTTTTCAATGAAAACATTATTAGACTAATACTGATTTCTGAGACTTACGCGAATTTTAGACTCATTTTATTTGTCTTTTAATCGTATAATCATTATTTAAATTATAAAAAACTGCCTCATTAGCCAAGTGGTCCTGAGCGCGACTGCTACGCTAGAGATCCTGGGTTCGATTCCCAGGTCGAGCAGTGTTATTGGGTTTTTCTATGAAATTCCCAGTAGCAGCTCGGAGTAGGAATTTGTGCCCGGTTAATGGCAATAAGCTCGTCCCCTATTACATGGGACCTAAACATACCGAAGAACTGTGGGTGTACAATAGTACACCTCTGCCTAACCCTTCGGGGAAAACAAGCGTATGGTTGTTGGATGGTATGTGTTAAAAAAACGTAATTATATGGTGTTTTATACTTGGTAGATAACTGAAGTCTTAATTTAATTTCATGAACAGTGCCTTTGAAGATTTAGATTAAAGAAGACTAAAAAGAACGTTTACATTTTGAGCAGATGTGATTGAAATGGACGATAGTCTTCCACTTTGTCCGTGATGCGGTATGGTAGACTTCACATGCATTCTTCCTGAAAATGCTTTTCTTCATCGTAAACGCGTGATAGTTAGCTATTAATACGCACATGACTTCAAAAGGTCAAAAGAGTGCCTTAGATTCGAACTCGAGACTTTTGAAATGCAATCCAATGGTATTACTGAGTAATTCGAACAATGAGGCATTCAAAAAATATATTTAAATATTCTTTCTATATCAGTAGGCACCTTAAGTAGGTATCGATATTTCAACATCAAGCAGGATATTGGAATCGATTTGAGTCGCCTTACAGCCGGCTTATACTCAAGTTAAGGGTACCTACCGGCTTGATACTGTAGATTAACATTTTGTGAAAAAATCCTTAAGGTTAAGAAAGGCATATTGCGACAGTACCGTCCTCATAGCCTTTTAGTCTTAATATATCAGTATTTTACATGAAGCGATTACAACCCTCCGCATCCCAGAGGTGTACTGATGTACACCTACAGTATTGCTAGTAACTTTTGAAAACATGGCATTTAAAGCGCTAATCTATATACTAATATATAAAGCTGAAGAGTTTGTTTGTTTGTTTGCTTCAACGCTTAATCTCAGGAACTACTGGTCCGATTTGAAAAATTCTTTCAGTGTTAGATAGGCCATTTATTGAGGAAGGCTATAGGCTATATATCATCACGCTACGCGGACGAAGTCGCGGGTAGAAGCTAGTCATAATATACACTGTGTGTTTATAAACACTATGCTTACCTATCAATTCCTGTCTCTGCAACACCCTAAGGTCGGCTGCTAGAAAATGCCTTTGGCGTCCGCTTTTGTACGCTGAATGTGCATAAAGAATTAATTATCCTGTGAATTTCCTAGTAGAAAAACACTACAAAACCAGGATTTTCCGCTCGGCAAGCATCAAATTATAAATAACTAGCTTCTGCCCGCGACTTCGTCCGCGTAGCGTGATGATATAGCCTATAGCCTTCCTCATTAAATGGGCTATCTAACACTTAAAGAATTTTTCAAATCGGACCAGTAGTTCCTGAGATTAGCGCGTTCAAGCAAACAAACAAACCAAACTCTTCAGCTTTATAGATTAGTATAGAAGTATAGATTGTAATATATATGACGAAAATATAATAAACATGTAGGTAGGTACTTGCCTTTAACCCGACCAGCATCATAAAGTCACTTGAGTAACGTAGCTTCTCGCCTAAGAACACCGCTCAAGACACTAAACTCTTCACAATAATAGGTATTGTTTAGCTAACACTACGCGACAAAATGTCAGCACATGCCACGAGTTATGAGCAACAGAAACTTTACGAGAGACGTTCCCCAGTACAGAGTCTCGTAACCGATGGCGGGACACTCTGTACACGACAGTATCGCAAGCGCAACTGGCGACACCGATGTCTAGAGCGACTGGCAAAATAATCAAAACATGAGGGTAGATGGAATAAAAGTAATAATAAAAATTGGTGATTACCCTCTCACAAAATTTACATTACAAAAAGGTTGCATACCTACCATAGAAGTCGCCAGTAAATTATAAAAAAATAGGTTTCATATTAAGATACGCGAACTTATTATTTTCTTTATCCGGATACATATTCCGAGATATTCGGGGTTGCTATTGCACGCCAAAATGTAATTACTCACAGACTGGGTTGTAAGCTATATGGTATATTTTGCCGTGGCAAAACGTATCTAAAAAAGTTTACCGGTAAGCGATTAGATACTTAATACTAGCTTCTGTCCGCGACTTCGTCTGCGTGGAATAGTTACTTGGTAGCCTAGCCTTCCTCAATAAATGGGCTATCTAACACTGAAAGAATTTTTCAAATCGGACCATTAGTTGCTGAAATTACCGCGTTCAAGCAAACAAACAAACTCTTCAGCTTTGTATATTACTCGTAGAAGAGATACGATTAGACAATATATAAAGACCGATATTGTTTTCTGTTAATAAATCTTAAAACAGTTTAATTAGTCAATAATTCTAGATGGCGCTGATTAGACAAATAGTCTCTTGCAAAAGAAAACTCAACTATGTTTATGAGATACGAAAGTTTGTTTTGCTTTGGCGAAACAGCTAGCATAGTAACTATTATTGCTCATATAGTATAAGAACGTTCACAAAGCTCATACAATTTGTCGTCATAGCACTGTCATGTTAGAGTTGAGTATTTGTCAAGTAATTTAGATGGAAGTGTCTGAACACCCCATTTTCCGTTTCACACTGATATCATTTAGACAGTGACGTGCTCAAGAAGAGGGTGGGGTATCTGTGTCAGCGATTATACCTATGTCAGTTTCCATGACGCAAGTCTCGGTAGAACCAATTAGGGTAGGTATGTATGTTAATGTTCAGACTAACTCAGCCACCACTACCGTTAGATCCTGGTCTCCCTTCCGTGGAATAGTGCCATTGAGTTTTACTGTGAGAAAGCTGTTATTTTTTTAATGGGATAGGAGGACAAACGAGCAGACGGATCACCTGATGGTAAGCGATTACCACCGCCCATGGACACCGGCATCACCAGAGGAGTCACAAGTGAGTTGCCCGCCATATAAAAGGGTTTGGGCCTCCGGTATCGTGACTCACTCGGCGAAATACAACGTAAGCAATGTTTCACGCCGGTTTTTTGGGAAGCCGGTTCTCTGGGAATCACAGAAAGTGGTATCACTCCGATCGAGCCGGCATTCGTGCCGAAGCATGGCTCTTTCACGGTCTTAGTAACAGCCTGGCATTTGTAAACATGTCGCCAATAGATGGTGGTGGGCTCACGCGCTATTATGGGATAAGAAAAATTATCATCACTGTTGTCTTACGGATATACAATAGTATATTTCCACTTAAATCTTCAAGTAATAAATAGTTCTGATGTTATAATTATGTGTAACATAGATTAACATTGAAAAACTTTATTTTCAATTATAAAGTTTTTAATATTATTTATTCTACACGTGGGTGTAAAAGATCATGATTTTTAAAAATCAAGAAACCATACGTCACCTCTACATTGAACGGAACGTTCCGTATCTTATCATGTGAAGGGCCGAGGCAGAAAGGCCTCAGTGCACTTCGACCCAATGGGATCTTTTGTGTTGTCCCTATAATTTTTAACTAGATTTCATATCACCTGTGATTTGCTGTTTTACGATGCATCAATCGCTATCTGAGCCCACACTATCATCAAACAGATACATTAATACTGTTATGTTGGCAGAATGCGTCACACCCGATACACTAGTAACGAGTTACCAACTGCTAGCAGTTAACTTACCTCCCTTTGATTGACTTGCAGCCTCCTTGATTAGAAGCGAATTCCATTTCAGACTTAATTATCCTTTGAATAGGGTGAATAATGTTTTGTTGTGACATCTTCTGTGTGCAGAAGACAAAAGATTGGCGCCAAATTATTTTGATTTGTTTCGTCGTGTGTATGCAGACTTCGGCAAGGTATTTAGTTGCTCCATATTGGACCCTATACAGGAATATTTTTTAAGCAGTGCGCAAAAAAATTTTGGTAGTTCAGTATCAGTAATAGAACACATTCCCATTATTAGTTCAAAACTTTTTTTTAAATTTTTATCCGGCTCGAAATCAGCAAAATATGGACACATAATATCTATTCGCAATAATAACAATATGCACGTGTGCCAGCCGACTCACGCGCCGGTGTACAGCTGATGTAGGTACTAAGGCGCGCGCGCTTTGCCGTGCGCTAGCGAGTAACCATAAAATCAGTTTCAAAGTAAACATCTTTCGTTAACGATAACTTCGATATTTTGTACTAAGACATATCAAAATAACAAATTGGTGTTTAATAAAAGTCGTTTAAGTATCAATTGTCAAAGTTTGCGCACTGAATAAAAAATATTCCGGTATATTTAGGTATAGAGTCCTATCCAATCAGCTTTCCATCAGCTATGACTAGATCCAAAAGATGACACATTTGGCATAGTGCCTGAAAGATCAGCTTCCCCGCCATGGGTTTTGGGCAAATATTTATCACGTACAGGTAATTTTTCCGGGACTGAGCACCTAAAATACAGGAGAAAATCCTGGTGTAGGACGAAGTCAATAATAAAAAATGGCAGACAGTTAATGTTAACTTGTTTTTACCTGCAATATTGATAATATAAACCTCTTTTAAAATTATTGGTAGTACTGTGAAAACCTTTGCATAAGATTTAGAAATAAAAAGTTTCGAATAAATAAGCATATTTTACCCGTATGCGAAGCACGTATAATGTATCTGTGATTCCGGTGACAGCTTAAATGACATTTGACAGAGACACATTGAGCCTAAACGTAAAAAAAAAATATTTCGATATTGAACCTATGTTAGTTTAGGTGATATTAATTAGTTGTATAATTTCACTCTTCCGCTACAGCCATGTTCAATTTTAAACATCGCATCTTTCATTAACAATACTAATGCAATAACTTTACCAATTTAATAATAAATTAATATAATATAATAGTATCACGCTTCTATCCCCGAAGGGTTAGGTATAGGTGTACAAATGTACACCCACAGCTCACTGGTAGGTTTAGGTCTTATGTAATAGGGGGGCGAGTCAATTGCCATAACCGGGCACAATTCCAGACTCCGAGCTACTACTGAGAATTTCATCGAAAATCTCAATAATAGTTTGCTTGATCTGGGAATCAAAACCAAGAACTCAAGGGTAACAGTCACAATGAGAGGTATTGTTACCTACATTATGAAATCTTTTTATCTCCAACAATATCGCAGAAATACATTCAGTAGCCTTTGCATAAGTAACGAGGTTCGAGTACCATTTCGAGACAAAGCGTAAATAAATAATAAATTACTTTCGTCTTCATCACATAATAAATGCTTTGTGAGCGCATTTATTGTTCGATTTCGGGTTCATTTGTGCTATTTAGACCTTTGGGACCCTGAATTGGTCTGACTGTGAAATCTATTAGTCTAGGCATATACTCTATTTGTTCTAGATTAATTAATCTTTCTATTGTACCTATAAATCATGGGTTCCATTAATTCAGTGTTAGAAATTGATAAATACTATTTATATCTGTAAAAACTGTCTCATTTGTCTTGTGGCTCTAAGTGCAATTACTAAGCTAAAGGTCCTAGGTTCGAATCCATCAATCTAGGTCCTAGGTTGCGCAGTGTTATTGGTTTTCGCTACTATTATAAAATTGTAAAAAACCTGTGTCTGTACATTGAAGATATTAAAAAAAATACAAGTAGGTTAGGGTAGATTACTAAATAGATTTTTCTTATGAGAATAAAGTTCTTTAACCATATTTAAAATAAAAACATTTGAACTTTTACTTGAATGTTTTTCAATTATTTCTTGTCTTTTGCTCTTCTGTTTCTGTTTGATAGCTGTCGATTCAATAAAAAGAAGCTAGAATGTCTAATCTACTTCCAAAAATATTTGTTAATCAAAATTAGGAACCACGACACAACGACTGACAATAGAGAGGTTCTCACATATACTCAGAAATGTAGGTCTCATTAACGCCCACATAAAATTCCCAAATGCCCCGTTTCACTACAAATCCACAACACTATTTACTTAGGTAGGTCGTTTGCGCCAACGTCAAACATAGTCATAATCATTGAAGTATTATGTATCTGGAACAACCGTAATAGACAACATTTTAATATTATTTTTCTGGTCAAAGAAATCAGCTGAGTTCCGCTACAGCATTAATTACTAGAATATTCTGCCGGTAAGGAATAATGTGCTAATTTGGAGGGACCAGTGAAATTGCAGTACGTTTTATTATAGAACTGCAACTAATATTAGTATTAGTATTTACAAACAAGTGGTGCTTATAATCTTATGACTCATTAGTATATAGAAATTCACCATCGTCCGAGCCTTTTCTATGTTGGGGTCGACTTCCAATCTAACCAGTGTATGAACGCTAATCGAATAGAATTCTAAATAAATACAAATGACATAAGCTTTCAACAAATGTCATATTGCTTCTTGTCTACAGGCTCAGATGCGGCTGAATATCAGTTTTATACGAGGCGACTGCCATCTGATCTCCGCAACCCAATTTCAAGGCAATACCGATATTCGGAGGATAGAATGGTTGTCAGGCTTTGTTGGGCTGCTGACTACTGCTAACAATTGTTATAGGTGTTCGTAAGACAACCGGGACCGACGGCTTTACGTGCTCTCCGAGGCACGGAGGGCTTCCGATGTGTTAAGAATGGTCACCCATCTGCACACTGAAAGCAACGAGCGCAGTTTAACTTGCAGATCAGTTGATCAGCTTAGTTATTACTTAGCCTGTCTTGTATTTTTTTTATTAACTCTTTTTGTTCTAGTAGGTTCTGACGTGGGAGAGCCATGCTGACGTGGGAGAGCCATGCTGTCGTGGGAGAGCCATGCTTCGGCACGAATGGGGCGGCTCGACCGGAGTGATACCACGACCTCATAGAAACCGGCGTGAAGCAACGCTTGCGTTGTGTTTCGCCAAGTGAATGAGGTTACCGGAGGACCAAACCCTTTAAAAAGGCGGGGAACGCACTTCAAGTTCAAGTTCAAGTTCAAATGGTTTTATTTCAAATAAGCTTTTACAAGCGTTTATGAAACGTTGTGATTCTAGTTGCACGGTTCTAAAAGGTCGATCCTATGGAGAAGAATCCGGCAAGAAACTCTATGGACCATGGACCATCCTCCATGGACTTGTGACCCGTCTGGTGTTGCGGGTGTCCATGGGCAGCGGTTATCGCTTACCATCAGGTGATCCGTCTGCTCGTTTGCTCCCCTATCCCATAAAAAAGGTCCCATCAGTGAATGCAAGAAATTAGTAAGTTGGAACGCTAACCATTCTCATAGCTCTCTTACAATGTATTGTATTTACTGCGAATACACAACAATTTGCCTCACATAATTGTCTTTACAGTCCGACTTAATAAAGATCAGCAAATATGCTTTAGGTATCATCAATTCCCTCTACAGTCCGACTATTTAATAGCGATCAGCAAATATACATTAGGTATCGTTAATCTATCCATAATCCGAAACAAATACATTTTACGAGTAATCGGTTAAAATAATTTATTTTACATTTTGTTTAGAATTAAAGTTATTTGAGTGAAGGAAAAATTCGACTACGGACAGGATTCAAACCTGCGGCTTCTGGTTAGATAGATCAGACGCTATGACCATTCAGTCCTCTCCTTCCAGTCTATTCCTTAATGATGACAATAATCTATATACTTATATATAAAGCTGAAGAGTTTGTTTGTTTGCTTGAACGCGCTAATCTCAGGAACTACTGATCCGATTTGAAAAATTCTTTCAATGTTATATAGCCCATTTATTGAGGAAGGCTATAGGCTATATATCATCATGCTACGCGGACGAAGTCGCGGGCAGAAGCTAGTATCTAATACATAGGTATTACGTACATACTCTATGTTTCCTCAAAGATTACGTTGACAGATGGGCTTTCGCCGTTACCACACAAACTCGTAGGTAGGCATGTTTCGCACATGAAACTTACTATTCGCGTGGGAGTCGCACATTCTCCAGGAATACCTGTCGGGAACTTAGTGATGTATAATTTAATTACTCTATCATTAATGAATTCCTTCGGCTGTTCATACTGAGGTCGGCATTCAGCATATCAACTAATATCAAAAGATAAAATGTACAGTTCGCATGAATTAAGAGTATATTGGACGGAATGGATTGTTTATAATATTATCTAAAGTACCACTTTATCTCAAGATGATAAAATCCATGTCAGAATCATACTTGTCGTACTGCCTCATCAGTCTTGTGATTGTAAGTACCTATAACTTTTTTTAAATCAATACTGTCTAAAGTACAAGTACAGTACGTATTAGACCTAATTTTGACTACTCAGTATGTTCACATAAATTATTTTTGCTATGCCTACTAATTAATATAATAAAGAGTAAAGATTTGTATGTATAAAACTACTGGGCCTGTTCGAAAAATTATTTCTTCATATGAATGCTACATTATTCCAGATTAACATAGGCTGCACAACAATTTGGAAAAAGTTAGGGATTTCTCCACCCGTGCGAAGCCGGGGCGTGCCGGTAGTATATTATATTTCTTATTTGTGCAGACCTATTATTGGCTTTCTGCTACCTAGCTTAAGTTTATGCTACTCGTAATTGTTTTATGCTGTTGGTCTTTCTTTGAAAAATAATAATATTAGAAGGCTGTATTCCCGGATTGAGCAAAATGTTGTTGGGTTATTCTATGAAATTCTCAGAAGCAACTCGGAGTTTGGACTTGTGCTTGGTTGATGCCATTAGGCTTACCCCCACAAATTCCAAACTCCGAGCTGCGACTGTGAATAGAAAACCCAATAACACTTTGCTTGACCTAGGAATTGAGCCCAGGACCTCTAATGTAGTAATCGCGCTCAGGACCGCTAGGCCAATGTGGCAAAATTTTAATGAATTTTAGTATATAGAGGTATATTGCATCTTGGATTGGCTAAAGTTCTTTTCGAATGTGACTAAAATAGCTTGAAGTAATTCTCAGAACAAAATAAAACTGTTTTCTTTTTGTATGTATATCTTCTATGTACGGTAAACCATCTATGGACTAAATACCGTTGAACTGAGCTAACCCAGCTTTAATTCTATGACCAAACTACCCTCAATACCATTATTAATTTGCCTTTAATTACAGCTAAATTAACAGTAATTATATTTAACCAACACTCAACCTTGACGCTATCGGTATTTTACAGTCTTTCATAATTTTCAGCAAAGGTTTCAGGCCTAAATAAACTCAGACCTTTTGAAATTTAAATGTTAAGTATACACTACTTAGAAATTCTTTGTTAGAATAAGCAGTGGCTAGCTGAGTATTTTCTGCTATTATTTTAATGTGTGAGAATATGAAATGCAAGTCTTTGATAGTTACATAAGTACGTAGTTATGTAGACACTAAAAAATACAAACGAGTTTCACTCCATGTTATGTACGGAAAATTTTAGATTTCGTTTTGCGAATGAGAAATTTTAAAAGCAATTTCACGTACCTAACTGAATCCCCAGAGGATAAAGTACCTAGTTTGTATTAACTAGGTATAGTTCAATGAAGTTTTAGGTCTATCTAGTAGATCTAGTTATGGTCATTCGACTGCTGAGTCAAAGGTCTTGGGATCCAATCAAATCCATCTCTGACTTTCCGAAGTCATGTGCGTGTTAATAGCTAATTATAACTCGCTTAAACGGTGAAGGAAAATACCGTGAGGAAACCTGCGTGCCTGAGAGATTTTCTCAACGGCGTGTGAAGTCTGCCAACCCGCACTAGGCTAGCGTGGTGGACTATAGCCTCATCTTTCTCATCCTGAGAGGAGACCCATGCCCAGCTGTGCGATGGAATAATGGTTGATTATGATGACTTAAAATTTGCAATGCGCCCTATTCGCATAAGATCGGCTGAACTGATTTCGATGTTTAGCACATACATAAATAGATTATAGTTTATACTTTCCATCAGGCTGGCCTCAATTCTGAAGTTGACGCAAACAAAGTTGTGGTTAGGCGCTAGTTCTAAATAAAATATCTCCCATAAACGTCTCAATCCAAAAAAAAAGTGCAAAAACATTTTCCGTTAAACAAAATAAACACACAATTTTCCCTTAATATGAAAAATTAACCAATACACGACAAAAAGAGGGAATTTTGTCAAAGACGATGTTAAAACGGACCTTACCCTTTATGTAAGGGTCCGTGGAGATCATTACCATAAAAATATAAAGCGATTTTGGGGTCCACAGGGCTTAACAGTCAAAGAACTTTGTGAAGTCCGTTTTATTTCCGAGCGCAACCCTCATTGTCTCATATTTACATATACAGGAAATTGTATTATGTATCTTTACATATAAAAGTAATATAAAAATAGATAGAACCCTATTTTCTTTGCGAATTTTGCTGATTTTGGATCAAGCATGTTTAACTTTTCGCGTACCTAAATAAAATTACCGTTGTGGTTTTAGGCGAGTTAGATGCCAGATTTCTTTATTTAAATAAAGTAAAAGTATGGATGGTTATTTTAGTGAAGGAAAAATTTGGCTGCGGGAAGGATTCGAACCATCTTTTGGTTCTGTCAATACACCAGACGCTACGACCAACTAAGCCAACGCGAGTCCCAGCCAGGTCGAAATTATCCTTCACATTCTCAATTTCTTTCACTAAAATAACATTATAATCTTAGCATGAAAAATTCCATGCTCTTAAATTAAGCATGGAATTCAAGTAGAGGTATTATAATAGGTTAGAACGAAAAAATTCTGGTGCACACCTAGTATTGGTAACCGGTGCATTTCGATGAACTGTTGTTCATGAGCTGAATGGACTGGGTATGAATGAACAGTTTTGTTGAACTGGGTCTCAGTACTAAATTATTGTGTGACACAATGACTTCAGAATTGTTGATTTCAGTCAGTTTTGTCTTCTGACTGTCAAATCTGACATTTAGGATCATAGGACGTCCATTGTTACACAATTGAAAGAGTAAGCTTGGAAATGCTATGCAATAAGTGACTCAAGTCTGCCCATCTCTCTCTGTTTGACAAAATCAAAACAATCTTTATACAGTTTTGATGGCCCATTTGACGTAGTTACTGAGTGATTGACTTGTTCCCCACGGGTTGTAGGTTCTGTCCCAACACAACAAATGTCGAACACTAAAAAGTGGGATCGTGGGAGAGCCACGCTCCGGCACGAATGGGTCGGCTCGACCGGAGTGCTACAGCTGCCTCACAGAAAACCGGCGTGATATAACGCTTACGTTGTATTTCGCCGAGTGAGTGAGGATTCCGGAGGGCGAAACCCTTTTAAAAGGCGGGCCATGCTCTTGAGACTCATCTGGTATTGCCGGTGTCTATGGGCGGTGGTAATCTCTTACCATCAAGTGATCCGTCTGCCCGTTTGCCCCCCTATTCCATAAAAAAGGTGTATGTGAAAATGTCTATTCGTAAACATACGGTATAATGAGACGGTACGATGAGATAAATGAAGAACAGCTAGCAGAACTCTCCATCGGACAACTGGTGGACTTCTGCAAGGCTACGGGAAGATTTGCGACGCCGAGCGCCAGTAACCCATGACGGGATCCACCAAAAATGGGGAACTGGGCGAAATAATCCCAATATGAGGACTGATCGCCCGTCTGGTGCCTGCCGGCGTCCCACAAATATAAAAAAAATAAACATACGGTATTGAATAAAATCCGAGTGAGGCCAACGTTATAACGAAAAAAAGAGAAAGACAATATTTTTCATTTCCAACTCTTTCCTCGGATCGGAGTCAACCTTAATTCACAATGCCCGTTCAATAATACCCGGAAGCGTCCATTTTAATCGTCATTACCCGGGTTACACCCAGATTATCAGGGTGGCATGATTAAAAACCCTTCGTAATACCCTGTTAGGGGCCTGCGCTTCACTCTTGTTTTAATTAGTACTATATTTTTATTTTAACGAAACCGTATTCCATTAAACAGTGATTGGCGAACGACAATAACAACATTGTTATTTAAAAAAAGATGACTAGTAATGTGTGTCGCGCATTACTAGTATTCTTGTTAACCCCTCGTGCTAAGCTAAATGCTTGTGTTACGAGTGGGTTCACGTCGGTAGTGCAATGGGTGGGTTTCGGACCGGCAACCACATGATCGCAAGTCCGATGCCTTAGCAGTTAGGCTACCGCCGCTTCAAAATTGGACTGAAGTCAGGTCAGTCAGTCAGTCAATAGAGTCTACAGTTTTCTTTACTGCTACGCTTGGAGATCCTTAGTTCGATTCCCATGTCGATCAAAGTATTATTGGGTGTTTCTATGAAATTATCAGTAGCAACTCGGAGTTTGGGATTTGGCAATAAAAAACACCTTTAAGTTAATAAATGTGTATAAAGTGAAAGTGGTGGCAGAGACTATAGATTTCCACTTGCTACGAGGATCGTAGCATCATAAATCTATAGTCTGTGCCTACGCCAATGGGAGACAGGCGTAACAATATCTATACTTCTATACTTAATATATAAAGCTGAAGAGTTTGTTTGTTTGTTTACTTGAACGCGCTAATCTCAGGAACTACTGGTCCGATTTGAAAAATTCTTTCAGTGTTAGATAGCCCATTTATTGAGGAAGGTTATAGGCTATATATCATCACGCTACGCGGACGAAGTCGCGGGCAGAAGCTAGTGTATGTATACGAAAATATATAGAACAATGCCTACCTAATTAAAATTAGTCAGAATTAATGACAATAGCATCCACTTTAACATTGTAGAATAAAATTAGAATTCTGTTTATATATTAAGAAGTATGTGCTCAATTCGGCAAACAAGACATTGCCAACTTAAATTACTATATTATGTCGTATTCTATTTAGTCAAACATGTAACTTAATTAAATGTTTCAGCACATAAACTCATATTTAATGAGAGATTTATTAAATCTTAATGAATTTATTAAACGACTTTGTTGTTTGAAAAAGAAAATCAAATAAAGAAGACTGAGGGAATGAATAAATGAAGACGAATTTGATAAGCGAAGGGTTACAATACTTATAGTAATTATTATAAACCCTTTGAAGTTTAAATTGAATTAACCTATGGTGATTAATACCATAATTTTTTGGCTGATCTCGTATCGTCGTGCGACGGGTCGTTGAGCTCTCTCAATAATGGTTGAGCTACACGATGCCTGATGTATGCGTGCCGTCAGTTAGGACAGGTCAACTCAAAGCTTTTGGTTGGTTTGGTTCTTTCTTCAAAGGCCTGTTCGAATATTTCCCTACATCGTAACACTCACATATCTTTTATTATTATTTCTATTATCTGGGCTTTAAAAGAGAACGTTAATCTTTGATTTTGTTTCAGCGTTTCTTCTTAGAGATCGTCAGTTACGGAAAGCCGGCGCCATCTAGGTAAAAAAAAATTAACATTGACTTGTAAAAGGGTCTTTTAAAGATTTATTTACAGAAATAAATATCATTTAACATAATCTGGAGAAGTTTATGCGTAGAGATGGGTCGAGAAAATATTCTCTGGGGCGATAACTTATGAGAATTTAAAATTCCAATGACTATTTTGACCTATCCAAGATAAAAATATAACAACATATTATTTGAATATTTTATGAAATTTACATGAAGTACTTGAACATGTACCTACCACATTTCAGTCTTGTAGCATGATTTTATTTACACTATATTTATAGGATAACTGCTATTTTACAATTTCCGACACATCGAGGCTTGGATTAAAATATTATACTTATTTAAAAGTTTATTTAATTTTGTTTCTTGGTAGGTACCAAATTAGTACCAAATACAAATTAGTATTAGTAAGTAAGTACGTAGGCAGGTGCCTACGTACTTACTTACTAATACTAATTTGTGTCCAAACTGTGTCAATAAAATTATATCTTTTCTTACTAAAGGGACAATATTATGTAGATATTTTTTTTCTTTTCAGAGATTTTTGCGTCAGGGGTTTCTTTGATTTTTAGGACACTATACTGATATTAATAAATCCAGATATTTCAGATCTTTTGGATAAAATATAGGTACTTGAGTTACATGATTAATAATCTTTTATTTTGTTTAATTGTCTAGTCAAATCCTTATTTGGGCACAGCGGCCTAAATATATTTACCTCAATTTAAGTGTAAGAAGTCATCTCGGTAGATACTATAAATTACTTTCGCGTCTGATGTAAAACATTTGAACACATTAAGCCAATATCAGCTCATAATTTATCAAGGAATGTTAATATTTTCAGATTTTACTACGTAATTTGTACACGTCACAAAAACTGGTAGCTTGATATAAATAACAACACTTCTTCAGAGCAAGACAACTTTAATCATTTGTACCGGGAGAGGTCATTAGATCGCGGAGAAACTTAACACCGCGATCTACAAATATGACGTCACGGCACAGCGACATCTCTTATCAAAAAAACATAAAACAAATTCATACTTCGAAGACTTAACATACCCCCCACCATGGACAGCTATGTCCATCATAATACTTTCATAACACAAGACAATAACACATTACACACAAGACAATGCAAACAATAACACATGACAATACAAATAATAACACAAGACAATACAAACAATAACACAAGACAATACAAACAATAACACAAGACAATACAAACAATAACACAAGACAATACAATACTACAATCTTCGTTTCGACACAAATTTAAGGAAAACATAACCCTTACAACCTAACCTGGCCTTAAAATTTCTATATCTACATAGTTGCGGGTAATATTACTAGCTTAGACACTTTTAATTAGTTTTACACCTGGTTGCTGGTTACACGAGTAAGGTTGTCCATCCCTTGATGTCCAAACATAATTTCCATGTCGTGAAGGGATAAATATTCATTTAATACAAATGAATATTGCTTTTTGAATTTAGGATCGGTCAAAAAACGTTTTTCTAAAATCAAAAATCGATTCAAAGGTGTATTCTTTGAAACGCCATAATTACAAGTCAGGTCTGATGATTTAATTGGCAACACTATTGGAGACCGTTCAGACTTGTCTCTGTAACTTGAAGTTGGATTTAAACTTTTATATTTAACCTTCTTTGGGTTCAAAACATGTTTATTATCACAAATATGTTTAGTTTTTACATTCAAAAACCCTTTCAGAGGTTTGACTTCATCTGGAAGTACAGAATGCATGCTCACGATGCCATTGTGACTTGTCTCGCCATGGTGAACGTCTGCGTTTATATGACCAGATAGGATCCAACCAAGTTTGGTGTTCTGTGCCATAGGATAACCTGGTGGACCCTTGATTAATCCTTCTAACAATATTTGGCCATATACTTCTGCACCTAAAAGCAAATCTATTTTATTTGGGTTACCAAATAATGGATCTGCTAATTCCGAAGACGAGATTGTGGTTAATTGAGCCATAATGTTTGTCTTTGGTAGAACTGTGGTTATGTTCTTCAAAACATAAGCTTTGACGGTCACGACAAAGTTAGGGTCTAGACGTGATTGAACTTTTATGACTACCATTGAATTGGAAGTCATAATTGAACTTTGATCACCGCCAATACCTGAAATTATGTCTTTATTAGGTATGCTTTGAAGACCTAATAGCTTGACTACCGACTCTGTCACAAACGAAGCCTGAGATCCCTGATCTAGTAAGGATCTCAGAATAAATGAAGACCCGTTTCTCGACTTGGCTTTGATTAAAGCCGTGGCCAACAATACTTGGCTGGGGTTACTTGAGAAACAACTTACTATATTGGTGGACTTGCTCTGCTGGGATGATGTAGTTGTTGCGGCTGTAATGCCATTGTCAACAACTGCATCATCTGTACTCTCGAAACTCTCGATGTAATCTGGTTTCGAGTTATTGTTGACGTGAAGAAGTGTATGATGCTTTCTCATACATAAATTACATCTAATGGACTGGCGACATGAGTATACTGAGTGATTGCCTCCTAAACAATTATAACACAAACTGGTTGTTTGGACAAACTTACGTCGTGTATCCATATCAAGTTGCGAAAACTTTTTACAATTAGCGATCCCGTGGTCACCCTGACAAAAAGAACAAGAAATGTTTAATACATGCTGTACAGACGTATTTTCGCTACGTTCACCTTTATTATCTAAAAACTCTAAAGCTCTAAACCTCTGTTCTAGAAAACTTTGAAATTGCGTAAATGTTGGCAGCTGGTTAGAGACCTCACTGGTCTTTGCCTCCCATTGTTTACGTGACTCATTATCTAACTTTAAACACAAAATGTAAATTATTATTAAATCCCAACTATCAACCTGAATTTCTAAATTACGTAAGGCATGTAAACATTCATTTGAAGTATCCAAAAGTTCTTTTAAAGTACTAGAGGATTCAGTAACAATATTCTTTTGACTCATAAACCGTTTCAAAATACAGTTGGCCAAGTATTTTTTATTATTATATCGACTTTCTAATTGTGACCAACAAATTAAGTAATTTGAACTAGTTATAGGGATATGTCTCAAAAGGCCTTCAGCTTCCCCTGATAAATGAGATTTTAGGTAATGCAATTTTTGTACGTTATCTAACTGATTATTGTTATGGATTAATGAAGTAAATAAATCGCGAAAACTTATCCATTCCGAGTAGTTTCCTGAAAAATTCGGCAAAGAGATTTTTGGTAATTTCACCTTGCATGATTCCTCCGAATTTTCCTTAGAAGTACTCTGCGACATCTGTTGTGAACTAAACTTTGATAATATTTCTCTTAATTCCGTTTTGTAATCAGTGTATAGCTCATCTGCATTTTGGTATAACTCTGACGTATAATATTGAGACTTCACATAATCTGTTTCTGTAACTTCTCTTATAATCTTATTATGTGTCTCAATGAATGATGTCCAAAGCTTCTCTAAGCTCTCCATTCTTACTTCGACATAAGCTTTCGAAATTCTATCACTTGGTGACTTTTTAAAATTACTTCGTGCTCGTGTTATTGACGCCAGTGTGTCCAATTGAATTTTGTTAAACAATTCCATCTTAGCCTCTTGATAATAATCTTCGCAGTTATAACGATCACTCAGTCACTCCTTTATAATACAGCTCTCAAAACAGGGAGGGACGAAACAGCAGCAATGCGCTTCTGCCTCTCGGAATCCCTGCACTGGGTCTGCTTCTCCGCTGACTGTCCACCGCCTGGGCCACAACACTTGTAAGGTGACGTGGCTGGCTACACTCACATCAGAGTGCAGCTTGATTCTTCCGGTAGACAGCGCACATCCAGTCCTTTATCCGGCTCGAAGGACCATATGTACACGTCACAAAAACTGGTAGCTTGATATAAATAACAACACTTCTTCAGAGCAAGACAACTTTAATCATTTGTACCGGGAGAGGTCATTAGATCGCGGAGAAACTTAACACCGCGATCTACAAATATGACGTCACGGCACAGCGACATCTCTTATCAAAAAAACATAAAACAAATTCATACTTCGAAGACTTAACATAATTTAATAAAATTTATATATTATAGGGGAGACCGAGGGGAGTTGAAACAATTTTCACATTTTATGACGTACACAAAAGTCTAACTGTCAGAATCGTACGAGATTGTTATCATTCGATAGCTTATTTCTTCCACTTTTATGTAAGACCAACAAAAATAGCATGAGTATGAATTTTGGCGAGATATCTAAACTTAAATGTGTCAAGTCATTTTGTTTCAACTCCCCTAATACCGAGGTAAGATGAAACAGGTACCGAGGAGAGTTGAAACAGTTATTTATATTAGAGAAAAAGGGTTGTAAATTAGAAAAAATACACAATTTAAAACGGGTTTTATTAAAAAAATAAAATCAAAAAGTAACAATCATCTTAATTAAGTAATATCTGCATTTAAACAAGACAAAACCTCTTTTTAAAAATAATCCTTATGTTTCTGCAAATTATGCCTTACAATTGTAATTAAGTTTCGTGAAAGACCGAAGCCAAACCTCACCTGCCATCTCATGTTCCACCCAAGAAGAAGGACATGTTTTATTATACTCTACAGCAAGCTTATAGGCGAAACGTCTGGTTTCTTTGGTAGTTAAACCATAGTTATCAGCAGGATAACTACAGTTACAGGCTCCGAGGATGTAAAAATGGTCTTCTCTGCGTATACTACCTTTGGAGGAACTGGCGTTCAGTCATAAGCCTTTTTCTTTTTATATAGGTACGTGTACAATGATGTATGGTTGAAGTGATGCTACTACATACTGAGATTGAAGTTAATGATGTATAGCTGAACGCAGCATCTCGAAGACTTTCGTGGCGCAATAAAACCTCTTCTGATGCTATTTCTTATATTTCTTGGCTCGCCATACCTCTGTCTGTTTTTCGTTTATAGTCCGTAGGCATGCTAAAACCAAAACAAAAATAAACTTAACCCTATTAACCAAACAGAAGCCATACAAAATAGAAACGAGGAGAGTTGAAACAGTCTGTTTCAAATCTCCTCAGTAGCAAAAATCCACCCAACCGTTATAAAATCACAACCTAAAACCAAACCACAACTAATAATTTCCACCAATACTATTCATCACAATCCTTAATCAATGAGCTTTCTAAACGTATATAATACATGCCAAAACACTAACACATTATTAAATAGTAGGCAGGGGAAAAAACTATGAAAACTTACTTTTCATATTTATTTTGACACGTGTGCTAGAACTACGCAACCGCGCGCCGTGAGCCAAGGACGCACACTGAGGGGTCCGCGGGTGGTGGAACGCCGATAAACAGCGCTTTTGCCAGCTCGACAACGGTTATAGATTCCGCGAAATTAACGTTGTTTCAACTCACCTCTGTTTCAAAACCCCTCGGTCTCCCCTACTATTTTTTTTTTCGTACTATCTTTGTCCTATTTATTAGGATCAAAATAAAAATAAACCCTAAAATAACCCTTTCTCTAGTGATGGTCTCGATGCGGAAATTGATTTTACTTACTCTTCTTACTTATTTGTTTACCAGTTTTAGCGCCAGGTTCCACTTGGCCAAAAGTATTTACATAGATACTATACTCGGCGATTAGGAAGAATATCCAGATGGAACATAGGCTCTGTTTAAGTTAAATCTGTAGCAATACAATTGTAAAAACTGAATTCAATTTCATGTAGTACAGTCGACAGACAAACAAACATTTTAAAGGAAATTTTTGCGCCTCTGTTGATTTTATTAATCTATTGCGTACCATAGTTAGGAAGGTGCTGAAGGCATGATAATATATGATAATATTGATTTGTCTTTCAGTTTAATAACTCAATGGACCACGTGTCAATATGGGCGTAGCTGTCTTATAAGTTAAATACTTACGGTATGAAACGTCATTAAAAACTGTGTAGGCAAATAATCGTTAATCTTATATTATATCAATGAATCTTATAGCATTAATTATATTAATAATTCGCGACGAGCTATACAAAGATAACGGCCATAATTTTTATTATGTTTAGTTAGGTACTATAAGTACATCAATCATAATTATCTCATTCGTCTTTTAATTAATTATCAACATAAAGATTTGGCGCAAAAATTTGAACATCATTAAAACAGCCCCCATGATATACACGGCAATTAAAACGCCGCCTTCAAATTAAATGACTAATTATATTTACATCTTCGTCTTGCCTATAGAGAAATAAAAAACAATTAAAGAAATATTAACGTGCAATCAAAAACTCACCTTGCTTACACATAACACATCACAAAATCAAACGACACTACTTATCAATAAAAAACACAACACTACGTTTCGCGCGGTTGATACGCGGTCAATCGGTGATTGATACGATACGCGGTTGGTACGCGGCGGAGCCCATACGACACTGACACACAACTACGAAACAAGACGGGTGAAGTTTTCACGCATGCGTAGTACGCGGGACGTCAGGTGTTTCAACTATTTCGGTCCTTGAAAGTCCTTTCGCTATTTCTATGTAGAAGATGTTTGGGCCAATTTGGTTGATAAAATATTTTATACGATTCGATTAAGTGTCGTTTATTCGAAAATTGTGTGTTAAATTTGAATTGGATTCGCTTATTTGGGGTTTTCGTGTGAATTTGGTAAATAAAATGATCAGATGACGACCGTCTATCGCACAGTGAATTCAGCCGGATTCTTCTCCATAAGATCAACTTTTTGGAACCGTAGGTACAGATAAAATTATAATGTTTCTTATATGCTCGTAAAAGATTATTTGAAATGGAAACCTTTGAACTTTGAACTTGATGTAATAGGGGGTGAACCTATTGCCATTGTCAGGCACAAATCCAATCTCCGACCTGCCACTGATAATTTCATAGAAAAACCCCAAAAACACTGCTTGACCTGAGAATCAAAACTAGGATCTCCACGTAGCAGTAGCCTAAGACAACGAGACTAATGAGTTCGTAGTTTTAATTAAAAGTACTAAAGAATTCTAAACACGAGTTGTCTCTAACTTAACAAAGATAGGAGAAAACCGTTTAAAGTTTAAAACGATCTCATTATCATATCTATTAATGTTTACAGAGTAAGTATAATTGTTTTGGTCTAAACTATAATGTTCTGTAGTATTCAACAACATAACAAGCACTTATGAATCGTGTGGGAGTTGGGCTTGAATTGTTGAACTGTTTGTTGATATCCGATCTTGTTACCGAACTGATTTTGGTTTAGTAAGATTTGTGTATTGTTTTGCTGTATTGTGATGATAAATTATTACTGTATTAGGCTTATTTACTAGTCATATTATAAATTTGATTGATTTTATATCATTATATTATAAACTTGTTTATTTACAACATTATTTTTAGGACAAGCTAAATCTTGCCTCAATAGCCCAGTGGTCCTGACTGCGACTGCTACGCTAGAGGTCCTGGGTTCGATTCCCAGGTCGAGCAAATTGTTATTGGGTTTTTCTATGAAATTCCCAGTAGCAGCTCGGAGTTAGAAATTTGTGCCCGGTTAATGGCAATAGGCTCGCCCCCTATTACATGGGACCTAAACATACCGGCGAACTGTGGTTGTACATTAGTACGCCTCTGCCTAACCCTTCGGGGAATACAGGTGTGATGTTATGTTACAAGCTAAATCTGAATTTAGTTTGTTGAGAACTGAATCGATTCTAATATTTTTTACACCATGTTATAATTTGTCCCACAAATATTTAAAAAAGGTTACAAGTGGGACCGAGCGACACTAAGGGGCAATTGCACCAACTTCATAATTGTATTTAAACACGATTTTTCATAGAAATTTCGTGTTTAAATACAATTTAAACACATTTAAGAAGTTGGTGCAAGTGGGCGTAAGTATCTTTCCGCAAAATACGCGCACAACCGGCACAACACAAGTATGACAGGTCATAGCGCACTGCGGGGCGGGGCGGGGGTAATAAGACGTGGTGAGCATGTTTTTGTACGGACAACCAGGGCCCCAAGTCTGCTATTTTGTCGTGTCAAAATCGTCACTCAATGGCTTCAGAATTGTTGATTTTTGACAGTTTTGTCTACGAAATCTGTCAGTTCTTATGTCATTTAGTGCCATTGAACGACCGTTTTGATACAACTGAAATAGCTGACTTGGGCCCCAGGTAATTTTGGAATCATTGGAATTTTTTTTTGGTGATTTTTTACATAAAATACTAGACACGTGTCTGTAGTTTCGCTTATACTAAAACTAATGTTATATATGGATTTATAATAATTATCAATAAAACGCGAAAAAATCTATAAAAAGTAGTTTTATTTTAACATTTTTTATTACGTTACTAGTTTTCAGTCTAGGCTCATAAACTTCAGGCCCTGTCATAATTTGATGGCATTCTATATCAGTTCCTTTTGTGGGCCCATATTGTTCCCTTTATGTCCAAAGAATGTTATTTTAGCAAGTTATTGTGGAAAATCTCCGTGTAATATGTTTTTTTTTGGGGGATAACATATTTTGTTCAAGGAAAGATTTAAAGGTTCATTAATGTGCACCTACACTTTTTATGGGATAGGGGCCACAAAAGTAGACTGATCACCTGATGGTAAGCAATTACCGCCGCCCATAGAACGCCCGCCCACACCCGCAATACCACAGCAGTCGTTGCCGGCCTTTTGAAAGAGTTTGGGTCTCCGGTATCCTCACTCACTCGGCAAAACACAACGTAAGCGTTGTTCCACGCTGGTTTTCTGTAAGGCCGCTCTCCCACGGTAAAACTAGAATCCTAGAGCTTTCTTTAAAAAAATACTTGCTATTTCAGTTGCATTGCAAAGAACCTAGTAGTAGTAGTTTTCTCCAAGCCCTTATCTGTATTCCAAAATTGGTTTAGTTATGACGTAACAAACAAGCAATCAGAAAGAATTACATTCACATTTATAATATTAGTATAAAATTTCAGCAATTTGTTATAATTTATTAACATCACTGCTTAGTACTTAGTATTTATTAGCTCAATAAATTTGTACACAATAAATTTGAACACAATATACTAGTGATAGTTATTGATACTTTAATGTAAGCTAAATCTTTATTGTAAAAGCTCTAATAAATTATTGGATAAATTTATTGTAATTTTATTTTATGTGTGTAATAAATTGCATGGTATTATTTTGAAAGTTTTAGAACTAACTAGCTGCCTGGCCCGGCTTCACCGTTTTCCTGTAGAAATGAAGCATTTTCTCAGGGTAAAAAGTAGCCTATGTTCATCAGGGATAGTGTCGGCTTCTAATGGTAAAATAATTTTTCAAATCGGTTCAGTAGTTTCGGAGCCTGTTCAATACAAACAAACATTCAAATCTTTCCTCTTTATTACATTAGTCTAGATAAGCAAGTACTTACATACCTATGATATGACCATTGGACTGCCAAGTCAAATATACTTATTGAGTTCGAATCCAAGGCGCGCACTTTAGACAAATATCGTGAGTAAAACGTCTTTTCAAAGATTTTCTCGACAGCGTGTGAAGTCTGCCAACCCAAATTAGACCACCGTGGTGGACACAGCCGGCCCATTCGTACCGAAGCATGGCTTTTCCAAAGTAAAATATTTCATGTTATTTGCACTTAATTTAAATGTATACTTAGTTTAAATGCACTTAAATTTTATTTTGATAGTGTAACTTTCAACAACATCAAGATATTTTAATAATGATTTCCTTGAAATTGTTAGATATTTTTAAAATACGTGTTATAAAGTTTTATGCATGATGTGGTCTCAAATAAGTGAAGGAACTGAGTAAAATATTTTTTGTAATATTTGATGTAACTAATTGTGAAGATCCTTTAATTGTAATATTTGATGGAGATCCTGAAATAAAAAAAAACAACGAGTTGCACTCATGGAGTGCGGGCAGAATGAAAACTTGAATATTAACGAAGATTTCACTTCAATAAGTCTTACGGTCACGGTCTTACGGTCTTATCTGTCGCGATATGATCCGTTGCGAGTTTATCATTTTTTCCCATCACAAAAAGTGCAGAGCGCCGCTAAAGAGCGCCGCTTCAAGCGGCGGTAGCCTAATGGCTAGGGCGCCGGGCTTGCAATCATGTGGTTGCCGGTTCGAAACCCACCCATTGCACTACCGACGTAAACCCACTCGTAACACAAGCATTTTAGCTTAGCACGAGGGGTTAACAAGAATACTAGTAATGTGCGATCCACATTTCTAGAAAGCTTTTAAAAAAAAAAGTTTTTACTTCAAAAATACACACACGCCAGTTGTGTGTACTACCCAATTGAAATATGTGTCTCTGCTCTTTTTATGCTTTCAATAACAAAATAATATATATATTCGATGTAGGTACTTCATAAAGTTAGATCCTATTACAATAGCAAAATGTATGCCTAGATATTAAAATTAAATCAACTTTCTTGACTAAAGTCAGAACATCTCGGAGTTTATCATTCAATTTCCTGTCAATAAACAATGTCTCTCACATAATTCTGTTTTCCTAACTATGTATCCAATAATTTTGTTTGTACTACATAACTTGTGCAAAGATTAAAGAGAGGAGAAAAATATGGGTGAAGGATTAATTTTTTTAACGTCAAGAAGAAGATTTTATGACTACACTAGCTTCTGCCCGCAACTTCGTCCGCGTAGCGTGATGATATATAGCCTATAGCCTTCCTCGTTAAATGGGCTATCTAACACTGAAAGAATTTTTCAAATCGGACCAGTAGCTCCTGAGATTAGCGCGTTCAAGCAAACAAACAAACAGACAAACTCTTCAGCTTTATATATTAGTATAGATAACATTCTTCCATGCTTGCAAGGTTAGGAAAAGGTATGTTTTCATGTCATAGAGGGTGCGCCTATTGCCATTAAAAGGGCACAAATCCAATATCCAAGCTGCTACTGATGATTTTATGAAAAAACCCAATAAAACGACACACGTTTGGCGTAGCGGCTAAGCAATTGGCTTCTGCGACACGTGTTGTGGGTTCGATCCCCAAACCTAAATCAAACCCACACAAAATCCTAGTGTGGGGCAACGTTTTTTTAAGAAGAAGAAGAAAAACTGCTCATTCTGAGAATCAAATCCAAGACTCTAAACGCCGTTAACACCACTAGACTACCTACTGAAACCGTTAATTACAATTTATCCAATTATATTGAAATTATTAGTTATCTGTGTACCTGTTTTATTTGGAGGCCTTATCCAGAAATACTTTCCATTTTCTCAATTTCTAGAATCTGAAATATTATTGCGCTAGTTTAATAAAGCCTAATTTAATGGAATCTTAAAATATCTCGGTATTTTGTTTACTAGAAAAACTTTTTAGATCAAAATACTGTTTATGGGGGCAAGGCTACGAGATGAGATGATTCATTACTTAGAATAGTGGATAGTAGTTGATATTTGGCAAATAAATAAATACTACAGGATGATTTTGAATTCATTAACACTGAAATAAAACTGCTGCTTTACTAACACTTTTTATCGCATTATATTAATAACTAGCTTCTGCCCGCGGCTTCGCCCCCGTGGAATTCGGTCTGTCATCACATCCCCCGGGAACGGGACAAAAAGTATCCTATGTCCGTCTCCTGGTTCTAAGCTACCTCTCCACCAATTTTCAGCCAAATCGGTTCAGCCGTTCTTGAGTTATAAATGGAGTAACTAACACGACTTTCTTTTATATATATAGATTATTAAACTCCTAAAGTTTCGCAAATATCCAAAACGCCAAACGATTTGTGCCCGGTTAATGACAATAGGCTCGCCCCCTATTACATGAGACCTGTGGGTGTACATTAGTATACCACTGCTAACCCTTCGGGGGATACAGGTGTGATGCATAAATATACATTTCTAGTTTGATGTAGTAATTCTATTAATTGTATATTTGTAAAGTCACAATATTGGTTTTGTATTATGTGTGTTGTATTTTTCATAAAAAAAAGAATCAGCTGAACTCTACAGGGAGTTCAGCTGAACGACCGATTTATTTGGAAAGTTTTTTAATCTCTGGTAGGGTATAAATATTAACCCCAAAGCAAGCAATTACTGGGTTGTACACCTCCACGATTTAAAGAAGGTGGCTGGCAGCGGATGGATGCGAGCTGCCCAAGACCGGGATGAATGGCGCTCTTTGGGGGAGGCCTACGTTCAGCAGTGGACGGCAATAGGCTGATATGATGATGATGATGATGACACCTTCAACTCTTAGACTCAATGGTGGGCGAGCTTTGGCAGGAGAATGACAATAAGAAGGGAAGTGAAACGTTAAATAGATCGAACCTGTCTCATTAGCAATGACGACAAGTTTTTTTTTATGGGATAGGGGGGCAAACAAGCAGACGGATCACCTGATGGTAAGCTATAACCACCGCCCATGAACATCCGCAACACCAGAGGAGTCACGAGTGCGTTACCCGCCTTTTAAAAGGGTTTGGGCTTCTAGTAACGGAGCATAATAATTGTATGACCTACACATAGTTTTTCCGGGTCTGAGCGTTTGCGTAAGTGAGAATTTGTGTTTATCAAAGCACCCACGATACAGGAGAAAATCTAAGCGAGGGCGTTATTTAAAAAAAAAATGCCTGAGACGTCATATTTCAAAATTCCTGCCATTATAAATTACGACATATTATCATAATATAATAGAGCTCAATTTGTCCCAAGCTACGTATGTAATAATATAGAATTGCAGCTGGTTGGACTCTCATGAATAAAAAGATGCAATTCGCGACAGAAACCAGCTGTTAGAGCTAAATGCGTTATCTTTGTAGCAGCTATTTCATCTCAATAAGCTAGGAACCGGAAACGAGGAAAGAATATAAAATTTAATTAGGTACATAGTACATATCTTCAAGTCTGTCAACCATTAGGGTAGACAGAGTGTATAGATTTCCATTTGTTACGATCCTGGCACACCACTTTCGCTTCATCATGACATAAACATATATACTATCACGCCTGTATTCCCGAAGGGTAAACCTGTAGGTCAACCTGTAGATCGTATAATTATTTGCTCCATGTGTGGATTGAACCAACAACACAGTCATGTCGCAGATGCCGATCGTCCAGCCACTGAGCCAAAGGTGTTGTCATAGGTGTCTCTCACTCTAGTGGACGTTAGAACGACTGCTACGCTTGGAGACGAAGTTCAAGCATAGTGTTATAGGGATTTTCTATGAAATCAGTAGCAGCTCGGAGTTTCAGCTTGTTCCTGGCTAATAGCAATAGCCCTATTACATGGAACTAAAATTTACCGTAGAACTGTGGGTGTTACATTAGTACACCTATGCCTAACCCTTCCCCGAAGGTCAGAGACCAGAAAGTCGTCTTGACGTATGGCAGCAAAAATGACCTGGTCGAAATGACGAAACGGTTGACAACCGACAAGGACCTCCAAGTGGAGGACGCCCCGACGTAGAGGCCGTTGGTGGTGCTCAAAGATCTCCTCTCCTATAACACCGATGAGGAGATCATCGCGTCCCTTAAGGTGCAAAACGCCGCAGTTCTGGGTGATTTGAGCGGCGAAGAGTTCGCTGCCACAGTTAAGTACCGCAGACGAGCGAGGAACCCGCATGAGTGTCATGCCGTGCTGCAGGTCTCGCCTAAGCTGTGGCAGCGACTCACGGCCGCCGGTAAGGTGTACATCGACCTGCAACGTGTCAACGTGCTAGACCAGACGCCGCTCATTCAGTGCACGCGGTGTCTGGGGTATGGGCACGGCCGCAGGTTGTGTAAGGAGGCGGCCGACTCGTGCTCTCACTGCGGCGAGTTGCACCTCAGGGCAGACTGTCCGAAGTTCGCTGCCGACTGCCAGTTGCAAAAATTGTAAGTTGGCTAAAAACCCGGCAGCGAACCATAACGCCTTCGACGGTGACTGCTCTGGGCACAGGAAATGGGACGCGATAGCACGTACGACAATAGCGTACTGCTAACGCCAACGGCCTCAGAATGGACAGGAACGAGGACACCGACCTAGGGACAACGAGTAGCAGGAGTAAAGTACTCGGAGGGCTTTTTGACGCAGCGAGCTTGCAAAGTCTGGACCGGAAGACCGACCTCGGAGTACGCAGCACAAGTGCTGAAGACATGGTAACATGCAAGACAGGCTGGCATGGCGGAAACGACAAGTCGGCCACTGGTCCAAGTTGTATAGCAACCGCCACAACATGCAGTCTTTTAAAGCCCTCCGAGGAAGAGCTTAGTAACGCCGCTCTGCCCAATGTGTCCTCGTCCCCAAAACTACGTTTTCTGAAATGGCCCGGCAGGAGCCATCGACCGCGACGCAGGTGTTCTCATTCCATGGTGAATTTCCAGCACACATACACCTATTTCATAGCATGGAAGATCCCGCACGCATATGTGTTGCTGGGAATTCTGAGACCAAAAGAACGCCTGCGTACTGAGAGCCCGAATATGATCGCACCAGGTTCGATCTGGTGACCCAGGTCGAGCCTGGGTCAGAAATTATCGCCCACACAATGCCATTTCGGAAACCCAACACCATTTGTACCCTCCCTCAAGGTCCTTGCTAACAGAAACCCGGCTGACGTCGATCGCACTGTACTCCGTGGACTACAGCTTGCTGATGCGACTAAACCCAAATCAGGACTCTGATAATGTCAGAGGAGCCGCCGAGGCAGGGGGTGGTTTTAGTCGGTAAGAGTCCGACACTACCCCAGCCACGTCACAAGTGAGGTGACTGGGGTGTCCAAGAGGATTTCCACCTCCTGCTAAACAAAAAAAAAAAGAAACCCTTCCCCGAAGGGTTAGGCATAGGTGTACAGGCGTGATAGTATATATTTAAAGTACTTTACTAAAAATTATAAAATTCTCGGTAACAGGCAAATGTTTCTATACTGTTATGAGTACATGAACACAATATTTAATTTGACTACCTAGCTTAAATTCTTATTTTACGGGTTGTATCTAAAATAATATAGTGTTAATTTTTTTTTGTGTAAAACTCATTTGCTTGCTTATTTTATTATAGCAAAATATTTCTCAGCCTACTAATATTATAAATGCGAAAGTTTGTGAGGATGGATGGATGGATGTTTGTTACTCTTTCACTTTTCAGAGATAGATTATAATCTGGAATAACATATAGGCTACTTTTTATCTGAAGTCCACGTAGACCAAGTCGCGAGCAGAAGCTAGTCTTTTATAATAACAACAATCAGTCCACAACTATCTTTTGTAACTACGCAAATAAATCAATTTTTAATTTTTGTTTTTTAATTTTTCCCAAGACCTTGCATTTAGGAGCTGAAATAAATCGCTTATTGGCCGGAGAAATGATGAGCTTCCTCGTTTTCTCGCGAACTTAAGAATCGCAAGTTTACGACTTTTAAATATTCATGAAGGAACTGACACAGTATGCTACTTCATGCTCGTTTTATGTTACGAGGCAGGCAGACTATTAGTTGGAAGTAGCTTATTAAGTACCTTGGAACATTGCCTTCATAAACCGCCAATTTAAGAGTCAGGCTGCTAATGTTATAAGTATTTTACTCGAAGTCACTTCGTGTAAACCATTAAAACTCAATTTCTTTTTTCTTATACCACCAAGGAGGCAAACAAAGCATACGGCCCGCCTGATGGTTAGCGGTACGAAATAGGATAAATGATGATAAATGATAAATATTTATTTCTGTAATTAGATCTTTTCGAGACACTTTTACAAGTCAATGTTTTAAATTTTTTTAACTAGATGGCGCCGGCATTTCCTATCTGACGACCTCTGAGAAGAAACGCCGAAATTAACTCAGAGAGAACTGGTGGTATTTGGATTTTTAGGGCTCCTGACTATTATCGGAGGTGTTCGCATGTCAACCGGGACTTAGGGCTTTAAGTTCCGTCTCGTTAAGTTAAAATTAGTCACCCATCCACATTCTGTCCGCAGCAAGGATCAGTTGAACATCTGAGTTATTATAAAAAGTGTTAAAATAATATTTATATCTGTAAATAGATCTTTTCAAGATTTACGAGACATTTTTTTTTAACTAGTGTGAAATTTACTAGCTGACTCTGATAAGAAACACCGAAACAAACTCAAAAAATCATCGTCGCTTTTATAGTTACAATACATAATATATAACAATAAAGGGCAAAATCTGAAAACTGGTATTTTGGAGAAAGAGCCTATAGCAGCTTTGAGATGCACAATGATTGTTGCTTTCCCAAGATATATTTGTACACCTAAATGTTTTGAGCGTAAGTATTCAACCCAATGCCAATCACTCATTCACAGCCTGCGGTCATAGAACCATATGTTTACCATGTGCTAAAGCTCCTGCGAGGAGTACCTTATTACCCGGGTGAGCTACGTCACCTGATGCTGTGCGTGACAGACCGGTACGTGTGCGGGCGGTGGCGACCGCCACTGCTGACCGTGCCTATTTCCAAAACCCGCTGGCAAAAACTCCCCTCACCCGCACAATATGTGTTTTGAACGAAGTGCATGAGAGACTTGACATATTTTCATATCATCATCATCATCATCAGCCTATAATAGTCCACTGCTGGACGTAGGCCTCCCCCAATGTGCGCCATTTCACCCTGTCCTCGTCCTGTCGCATCCAGCTACTGCCGGCAGCCTTTCGCAAATCATCACTCCATCTTGCCGGAGGGCGTCCTACGCTACGTTTGCCGAGTCGCGGTCTCCACTCAAGAACACGTCTACTCCAGCGGTTATCGGTTCTTCTACAGATATGGCCAGCCCACTGCCACTTCAGCTTGCTAATTCGGTGCGCTATTTCGACGTCTTTGGTTCTCTGTCGGATAACCTCGTTGCGGATTTTATCCTTCAGAGAAACTCCGAGCATAGCACGCTCCATAGCACGCTGAGCGACTTTAAAATGGTGGAATAGTCGTACTGTGAGTGTCCACGTCTCAGCACCGTAGATCATCACGGGTAGGACGCACTGGTTGAAAACTTTCGTTTTCAAACTTTGCGGTATGGGTGATGAGAAGACTTGACGAAGTTTTCCAAATGCTGCCCAGCCCAGTTGGATCCTCCTCTTGGCCTCCTTCTCAAAGTTGTTTTTACCCATCTGCAAGATCTGCCCGAGGTAAATATATTCTGAAACAACTTCAAGAAGATGACCATTCACAGCAATAGGTCTCAGATCAATGTGGTCATTTAACATGACTTTGGTTTTATCCAAATTCATGCTGAGACCTACGCTTTGCGAGGCTGATGCTAGGCTGTCCAGCATCTGTTGAAGCTCCTCTAGCAACTCTGCCATTAGGACTATGTCGTCTGCGAATCGTAGGTGCGAGATGTAATCGCCATTTATGTTTATGCCCTTACCTTTCCAGTCCAGAGTCTTAAACAAGTCTTCCAATGCGCTCGTGAACAGTTTCGGGGATATGACGTCCCCCTGTCTCACGCCTCTGCGGATGGGTTTAGACTGTTGGTCCTGTACTTGGACATTCATAAAGGCCGATTCGTAGAGAGATCTCAGCACCTCGATGTAGCGATAGTCCACTTGGCACCGCTGTAAGGAATCCAAAACAGCCCAGGTTTCCACTGAGTCAAAGGCTTTCTCATAGTCCACAGATACCAGGCACAGGGGCCGATTATACTTCTCGGACTTCTGTATAATCTGCCTCACTGTGTGAATGTGGTCTATGGTGCCATACCCCGTGCGAAACCCGGCTTGTTCCGGTGGCTGAAACTCGTCAAGTCTCCTAGCGAGACGATTTGTGATAACCTTAGAGAACAGCTTATAGACGTGGCTTAGAAGGGAAATGGGTCTGTAATTTTTAAGAAGAGTTTTGTCTCCCTTCTTAAAAAATAGAGAACCACCACACTCTCATGCCACGCCTTTGGAGTTCTCCCGCAGTGAATGATGGAATTGAATAGTTTTTGCAGCTCCCGGACAACAGGGGCTCCTCCTACCTTCAGGAGCTCTGAAGTAATTCCATCTTCACCGGGGGCTTTTCCATTTTTAAGCTGTCTTAAAGCCAACACGATCTCGTCGTGGCTGATATCCGGCAGTTCGTCGGTGTAGTGGCGTATCAGGGCGGCTCTTGAAACGCAGTTTTCCCGCTGTGGACGAGGAACAATAATTTTCATATAATATGAGTGAATTCACAAGAGTTCTGTTAGTTAAGTAAGTATATTTAAAAAAAAATGTTTAAGTATTATCTGTAAATTGATTTATTTTTATAATCAGCATTGTATTGGTGTTACCATGTAATGATAGTGTGAGGAGGTAATAAATAAATATAAAATCAGACTAAAGATTTCCGCCACAAAAATTCACAGTAACTATTCTAACACACTTGAAGATAAACTGCTAACGTGCGCGAGCGTGGCGTATGTAACGAGCACACTGCAGTAAGTGACGTCTCCGTCGGCTGGTCAACATAAACGGGACACGGCGCGGCGGCGGTTCCCAAAATCCCGTTTAGTTTGAAAATGCTGAAAAGGATTACTCTGTGACTATCCATATAGGTACTCCACTAGACTACATTTTAGAGGTAAGAGTGCTTGCGAAAGCTGTTGGTCTGTTTTAGGTCTTATTTAATAAGCGGCACGCCTATTATAACATTTTATTTATTGATTTATTTACAACCATACACATACAACTTTACAGTTACATCAAAATGTTGCAGTGCTTAGAATTACAATAATAAAATAGATACACACAAAACTTATGTATATAAAATACTAGCTTCTGCCCGCGGCTTCGCCCCCGTGGAGCCCGCGGCTTCGCCCCCGTGGAATTCGGTCTGTCATCACATCCCACGGGAACGGGATAAAAAGTATCCTATGTCCGTTTCCTGGTTCTAAGCTACCTCTCCACCAATTTTCAGCCAAATCGGTTCAGCCGTTCTTGAGTTATAAATGGAGTAACTAACACGACTTTCTTTTATATATATAGATGTGTGTATAAAATATTATGTGAACTCTGCTAACCCACATTAGGCTAGCGTGGCGGATTATAGCCTAATTCCTCTCACTCTGAGAGGAGACTCGTGCCCAGTTGTGGGACAGATTAATGAGATAAGTACGTTAAAATACCTGAAGTTCAAATGTTTTTCAAATAAGCTTTTACAAGCGTTTATGAAACATTATGATTCTAGTTGCACGGTTCCAAAAGGTTGATCCTATGGAGAAGAAGGCAAGAAACTATACAGAAACATTTTTAAAATAAATTATGTTACAATCTTTACTGGTACAATATTGCAATAACAAGACGTGTGGACGTTTACGGTGCGCGGCGGTTTTTGACCGAAGTCGATAATCTTTTGTGTTTTTTTTTTTAATTTTTCATGCTAAGATTATAAACCTATTTAGTGAAGGAAAAATTCGAATTGTAGGCAGAATTCAAATCTGCGTCTTCTGGTTAGGTACACCAGACGCTATGACCGCTAAGCCACCGCGAGTTCCACGTGCCATGTTGAATCACAAAAAGGTAGTTAATAGGTATGGTAGCATCGTACGACATAGAACTAGAATCGTAAGTTAAGTCATGTCGGTTGAGAGGCAAAGTAACTTGCTGTTCAATAGATGTTACTGACGTCACCTTTAAGTCGTAATTTCAGAATGTGAAGGCAATTTTCAACATAACAGGTGGGACTCGCGGTGGCTTAGTGGTCATAGTGTCTGGTGTATCTAACCAGAAGACGCAGGCTCGAATCCTGACTGCGAGTCGAATTTTTCTTCATTAAATAACGAAGTTGATAATACTAAAAGAACCTACTCGCCCCCTATTGTGCCAATTATTGACCTGAAACTGACACTGACTCACATTAGTGATCAAACACAGACACAGTGACAAAGTGATAAGTGAGTGAATACTGTGTAGTGACTAATATGTCCAGCTACAGTAGCTATCCGAATAGCACTCGTTAGAACTGAGTCGAGTGCCTCGTTAGTTCGTGTTAGAACATTTGCATGCTAGCCAGTTCGGGCCACGAAATCGCCGGTGAGTAAGGAGTTTGAATACGTACAACTTTGCCGTTGAGTTCACCTGGTTCGTCACCATAATATTGCCAAATATTCTGCGCTAAGCAATAATGGATTCACATTATTATGTTCCAGTTGAAAGACTAATTTACTGGGCAAATGTGACGAGCTCTCAAGATAACAACGCGAGGGCCACTGATGGTGTTGCTGTCGTCTTTAAGCTGTGGTTACCGCTTATTTGCTGGCCACACACGAAGATAGGCCGCACGTGCTTTGAAAGCTAGCTTCAATGAAAAGGGGACGATGATTTAAGAAAACTGCACGTTGTGAGATATGGCGATTCATTTAGCTTGTGATTTTAATGAACCTAGTTAAGCGGTATCTCAATCCTAATAATAACACAATTAGATAAAATATTGTTTGGATTACGATTTATGATAATATTACGTTTTTGTGGGACCTTCGCGCTTTGCCGGGCCCTCAAGACGTGAATGTGGAAGATGAATTTCACATGGTAAGCAGTAGTCTCTGTAGCTTAACTAGCAAAATCGTCTGGTGTTCTTAACAGGAAGCATGCAGGTTCAAATCCTTCCTAAAATCAAATAAAATTTTACTAAAATGTATTTATTTAAATACAATATTTAATGGAAGAGACTAATCTAGTATAATAATAGACAATGTTTTAAGTGGATATGGTAATCGCTAAATATTATAATATAGTAGCTATTGCACGCGGCTTCGCTCGCCTGAAGCTATAGTAAGTAGGATTAGAAATGAATTCCAAAAAAAATTATAAATACCAACAGTGATGATTTCTTCTTTGTATGGACCTCTATACATCAAAGAGGTCAAGCTGTATCTCAGGATCCGTTTAATTAATTGAGATAAGAAATTCACCAGTTTTTAAGTTGGAGCGTATTCTTTATAACAGTGATAACAAAATTAAAATCTATTCAGTAGTTTTTGCTCCAAGCCGTAACAAACAGACAAACAGACAAGAATTATAAAATCACATTTTTGGATTCGCAGACGTTTATATACCCTATCCCACTTGTTTTTTTTTTAATATCGTCAATGTACAGACGCAACTTTTTTACAGTTTTATAATAGTAGAGATTCGATGAACTGTGGTGGAAGCCGCCTGAATCTATATACTAATATATAAAGCTGAAGAGTTTGTTTGTTTGTTTGCTTGAACGCGCTAATCTCAGGAACTACTGGCCCGATTTGAAAAATGCTTTCAGTGTTAGATAGCCCATTTATTTAGGAAGGCTATAGGCTATATATCATCACGCTACGCGGACGAAGTCGCGGGCGGAAGCTAGTCTATCTATATCTATATCAACTAAAAGCTGAAGAGTTTGTTTGTGTGTTTGTTTATTTGTTTGCTTGAACGCGGTAATCTCAGGAACTAGTCTGATTTGAAAAACTCTTTCAGTGTTAGATAGCCCATTTATTGAAGAAGGCTACAGGCTAATTATCACACTAAGACTAAACAACTATTCCACGCGGACGAAGTCGCGGGCATAAGCAAGTCTGTCATTAATTACAGGTTTCAGCAGAATACCAGCGTCAGGTGTTACAGCCTGACACATGCTGAGCTGAATACCTTTTTGCTGCAGCCGGGACACACTCCGCGCGTTGAAACTGTGAACCTATTATATACTAACAACTCTGAACCTAGTATTCGTGTGATGGAAAATTATGTGGTTCTCTGTGTATAATCTAGCTTCTTAGTTAATTTTAGTGTGTCTTGTACGAAGTAAATAAACTATTTTTCTTTCTTTCTTTCTTTCATTAAAACAGCAAAAATGACGTCAATTTTCAAAGGGAGAACGCATAAGTCCGTAACATACGTACAGTAGTCACAGTGGGTATGAAGAGATAATTTTCCTATATCTCGTACGGATCCCGCCCAAAGCCGAAACCCGTCAAGTCCCGAAGGCTTCAACGTGCAAATTGCATGGTCCGTTCGTAATGTGATGGGAGGATACGGAGATATGGTACAGAGAGGTCGAGTCTTTTTGAATATTAAGAATTTTGATCAGATGAAATAACTCACTATGCTCAAAATTTGTTTTATATCGTTCAATTCCTAATTTATGCATCTGACTTTGTGTTTGTCATTGTTTTTGTATTTATTATTTTTGTTGGCAGTGCTGGCACTTGGTTGTCACTTGCCAGTGTTGCCAGATGTAATAATTTGTTTTATTTTATTTATTTGTGTTTATGTTATTTTTGTAGTGTCTAACTGACACATTGGCCTTTGGCTAAAAAAAAAAAGAACTTGTGCGTCGTTATGGGCGAAAATAAATGATCTTTCTTTCACTAGTTTTTAATAAATAATACACCAGTTAATTATAATTACTGGTGTTTTAGCTCTAGGCCTATATATAGGACCTAAACATTCCGCCGAATTATGGATGTTCATTATGCATCTGCCTAATCATTCGGGAAATATAGGCGTGATGGTATGTCTCTACTCTTATAAAATTGTAAATAAGCTGTGTCTGTACATTAAAGATAAAAAAAAAACAAGTGGGTTAGGATTTATAACGTCCCCGAACCCGGAAATGTGATTTTTAAAATACTTGTCTGTTTGTAACGGGTTAGCGCAAAAACTACTGAATAGATTTCAATTTTGTTTTCACTGTTATGTATATGCTCCAACTTAAAAATTGGTATACTTCATTTCTCAAATAAATTAAACAAATCCCGGGATACTTTTTTGGCTTGAGATCATGTGATCACTATTGGTTTTTAATTAAATTATTTTTGGGATCCATCATCAATTATAACATAGGTTCAGTTGAACGAAGCCGCGGGCAAAATCTAGTTATTATTATATAATTCTTACTACCTTCTGCCCTCGACGTCGTCCGCGTAGCGTGATGATATATAGCCTATAGCCTTCCTCAATAAATGGGCTATCTAACACTGAAAGAATTTTTCAAATTGGACCAGTAGTTCCTGAGATTAGCGCGTTCAAGCAAACAAACAAATAAACAAACAAACAAGCAAACCAAGAAACAAACTCTTCAGCTTTATATATTAGTATAGATAAGTAAATAAGTAAAGTAAGTAATAAGTTATTATATATTAGTAAGAATAGATAGATAATAAAAGGGGTACAGTTTACCTAACATATAATCAAAGCTGATATAGCATATTCTTGGCCGATTATACTCCCTCTATAAGCCTCTCAGGAAATGTGTACTTAGCGCAGTGAGTACCTCTCGAGAGGCCTCAGAAATGCACCGACGGATGGATGAGCTGTGACCTTCCGACATAGGATTCCATGAGATTTGCGCTTAATACCTTTCAGTGAACTTATGGTTGTTATTTTACTGAAAGATAGACTTTTGGTCTACGGATAAGTAGGTACAGATAATATAATAAGATACTACAAGCTGAAGATTCAATATAATATTTTATTTGCGAATAGCTTCTGCCCGAATGCGCCTGCAGAGTTTAGGCCGACCTGGATAAAAAGCCGATGCGTTATTCCAGACTAAAATCTATATCTGTGCCAAATTTATCCAGAGCCGTTCAGCCATTCTGGCGTGAAAGAGTAATAGACAAACATACATCATCCTCACACAAACTTTGCAATTAGTAATTACTTATACTCGAGCCCCTCTCTGTTCGAGCAACGTTATTTGTCACGCTTCCAACCCCTATACTAACGAGGCAACAATCTGGAGGTATCGATAAAAAAATATATTCTAACTAGCTTCTGCCCGCGACTTCGTCCGCATAGCTTGACGATATATAGCCTATAGCCTTCCTCAATAAATGGGCTATCTAACACTGAAAGAATTTCTCAAATTGGACCAGTAGTTCCTGAGACTAGCGCGTTCAAGCAAACGAACTCTTCAGCTTTATATATTACTAGCTTCTGCCCGCGACTTCGTCCGCGTAGCGTGATGATATATAGCCTATAGCCTTCCTCAATAAATGGGCTATCTAACACTGAAAGAATTTCTCAAATTGGACCAGTAGTTCCTGAGATTAGCGCGATCAAGCAAACAAACTCTTCAGCTTTATATATTAGTATAGATTTAAAAAATCCAATACCTTTACGTAAATATTAGACATTGGTATAAAACTACTTTACGGGTTCTGGGTCTATCCGTGACTAATGACACTGTAAAGGGTTATAAAAACCATAAAGTAAAAGTACCTTATTAAACTAAAAGTATTTTCAGCTTCATTTTACTTCTATACACAATATTTCTTGGAAAATCAACAGCGATCCTCAAAGTTGCGTGTAGTGTATAATACTTATATATCGCTAACATATAAGTTTTGTAAGATGAGACGATAATGGACTTTTATTACTATAGGTGGCTCGACAAACATATTATATGACATTTCTGTTCACATATAGGTATTAAGATAACTTACTTATACACAGTCAAAGGCAGCAGTATTATATTAGTACCCTTTTCTGTGTGAATTACTAGTTTCGTCCGCTTGCTCGGCTCCTAAGGGTATCTTGCTGCAAAGATGTTAAATCTTTATTACTAATATATAAAGCTGAAGAGTTTGTTTGTTTGTTTGTTTGTTTACTTGAACGCGCTAATCTCAGGAACTACTGGTCCGATTTGAAAAAATCTTTCAGTGTTAGATAGCCCATTTATTGAGGAAGGCTATAGGCTATATATCATCACGCTACGCGGACGAAGTCGCGGGCAGAAGCTAGTCTATATTATAAAAGAAAGTCGTGTTAGTTACACCATTTATAACTCAAGAACGGCTGAACCGATTTGGCTGAAAATTGGTGGAGAGGTAGCTTAGAACCAGGAGACGGACATAGGATACTTTTTATCCCGTTCCCGTGGGCCGTGATGACAGACCGAATTCCACGGGGGCGGAGCCGCGGGCAGGAGCTAGTAGTCTATAAAATTCCTTGAGAATTGGGATATCACATGGAAAAGGTCCTTTATATCCTGCTAATTGTTCCAGACATAAGGGCATTTAAACAAACTCTTCAGCTTGCAGCTCTTAGATAACTACTTATGTAAAGAAAAAATTTCAGGGAAGATTCGAACCTGCGTTGTTATTTTTCGAGATTTTTAACGTTTAGTTTTTTGTAAAAGAACCTTCATCATCATCTTTTCTTTTGTTTGGTATTCTTGATAAGCTTACGCTTGTTCGCCTGATGTTAAGCGACACTGCGACCTAAGGTGGAGCGCGCTTGCCTAGAAGAAACCGATTCACTCGTGATTTAAAGACACCCAGATTATATCTATCGGGGAGGACCCACTCGGGAAGGGAATTCCACATTTCGGCGGTATGCATGATCAATGTGGACTTAAAGCGTTTCGTTCGGATTTTCGGAATATCCAAATTGAATCGATGTCACTTTTTTGTGCTTCTGGTCGTCCGATAGTAGAAAGGGCAAGGGGGAATAAGATAGTGGAGATGTGATGCACACTCTCCGGTTTCTTACATGTGACTTTTCAAATTTTTACATCGACCTCTTCCACTTAGACATAAACCTTCAATGTTCACACAAGCCGCTATCGTAATATTGTACCTGCGTGAAGATTGTAACCTTATTTATTTTAAAAGAGTGTCCATGGAGTTTCTTGCCGGATTCTTCTCCATAGGATCAACCTTTTGGAACCGTGCAACTAGAAGCATAACGTTTCATAAATGCTTGTAAAAGCTTATTTGAAATAAAAACATTTGAACTTGAACTTGAACTTGAAATAATTAATCTACCGATGTCCTGTCCTGTCTTTCGAGATTCAATTCTTAGGCGCTTAGTTTTCTTCCGCAAATATTTATTACTAGCTTCTGCCCGCGACTTCGTCTGCGTGGACTTCAGATAAAAAGTAGCCCATGTGTTATTCCAGACTATAATCTATTTCTGTGCCAAATTTTATCCAGATCCGTTCAGCCGTTCTGGTGTGAAAGAGTAACAAACATCCATCCATCCATCTATCCTCACAAACTTTCGCATTTATAATATTAGTAGAAAGTAGGATTTTAGTAGGTTTGTTCTTGCCGGAGCCAATAAGATCAACTAGTTTCACATAACTCTCTTAAGAAGACACTTTAACCAGTAATCTAGGCAATTTGTGGAGTAATGTGTGGCTGTAATAGCCATTATAGTGGGGTCGCCGGAAAATGGCCTAAATCAACACAGTTGTTGACGATGCGTGACAGCTTGCTCGGAGCTTTAGGTCAGTTAACATTGAAGAGTACATATTACATACCATCACGCCTGTATTCCCCTTAGGGTAAGGCAGAGATGTATTAATGTACAACCACAGTTTTGTGGTATATTCAGGTTCCATGTAATAGGGCCAAGTATATTGCCAATTAACACATACATGATTGTACATAACATAATCAACCCATTATAATGTCCCACTATGCTTTTTGCTTTTTATTTCTCTAGTATTATAAATCTAACATGTCACTTAAAGAATGAATTTAATTTAACAAAGTTACGTGTTCCATTTTGTCCGCAAGGTGGGAGCTTTTGAAACCTATTCTAGTCGTTTCCTCGTATTACATTAGTTATATAAATTTACGTGAGGATAACGATGAAGCAATGGGGATTAGCCCCAGCGGATAGCCGCTTATTACTTAGGAGTGACGCTACGGTCATAGCCTACGCTGTCAGAAGGGGGCCAGTCGTTTGAAGAGCGGCTTGTCCCTATCCTTTTTCTTAATATATTGAATTTCACCTACTCTAGTAGCAAATAGAAAGGGATTATGTTGCCCGTAACGCGTGTACTCCGGGCCTTGTTCTTGTAGCCCCTCGATAGACAGAGATTTTAGACGTTCTATCATGTCGCCGTGGAGATCGTGCTCACGAATGTGCCACGGGTCTTGTTGCAGTATATCCCAGAGTAGATCGGTATCGGTGCGTCTAGGTAACTGAGCGGCACTCTTCAATGCCATTTTATATTGTCTCTCAATTTTGAGCAGGTTTGATTTGCTATACCTTGGTAGCAGTTGTATTACTCCGTAGTCTATCACTGGTAGTAAGCATGCTTGAATAACTAGCAGTTTGACGTCAACGCTTAGCTTTGAGCGGTAGCCTATAATTGGGTATAGCGCTCCTTTGACCCTCTTGGCCTTTGCGATGTTTTCTTTATGAGCCAGACTCCGAGGTATTTTATTTCATGTTTGACATAGTTGCGGTAGCCTGCATTCAGATTATTGAGTCTAGGTCTCTTGTAAGAGAACATGATGCATTCTGTCTTGTCGACATTGCATTTGAGGCCCCATTTTTTGTAATAGTCGATTATATCAATAGCGGCCCACTCTGCTCGGCGAGTAGCGTGATCCGGTCTTTCAGCTGCGTTAAGTATACACAGATCGTCGGCATACTGTGACAGCATCTGACCTGCTATTCTTTCATTTGGCAGGTCTGCCACATAGAGATTGAAGATTGCTGGGCCGAGTATTGATCCCTGCGGCACTCCATGTGGCACGCGCTGCTCCGTTCCCAGAGTTGTTCTGAAGTTACCCCTTGTTGTCCGGTCGCACAGATAGTCCTCGACCATCTTTACTATATTGTTGCGTGCTCCGGCGTCGATCAGCTTTCGACAGAGTCCCTTGTGATTAATAGAATCGAAGGCTTTGCTGAGGTCCGTTGATATCATGGCGACGCTATGGCCCCTGTCCAGTGCGTCCGTGATGTATTTACCTGTGCGAAGAATTTGCGTTGCGGTGCCCCTATTTCTCGTGAACCCGTGTTGGTGGCTTGGTATTATTTCTGTCAACTCTGTCTCGATGCGATTGAGTATTATTCTCTCGGCCCATTTGCCCATGATGTTTAGTAGGCTGATGGGTCTATACGATTTGGGATCACTGTGGTCCTTACCTACTTTATGCAGAAAGATACATATACTGGTTTTCCATCGTTTCGGAAAGTAACCTGTCTTGAGTACGTAATCCATGATTCGTTTGAATATCGCGATCATTGTGTCGCCGCCCAGTTTAAGTATGTCGGCTTTGATGCCGTCGGGTCCCGGAGATTTGCTATTCTTGAAGCGTCTCAGAGCTAATCTGAGCTCATGTTTTGATGTTTGATCAATTGGAGCGAATGGTGTATAAATTTCTGTACATTCGTCGCAGGCACTGATGGTGGCTTCCTTAACTATGGCTGTATCTACCATTCTGTCGATGATTTCTGATTCACTGCAGCAGTCGCTAAAGTGAGGCAGTTTCATGATGGGCTTTTTCATTCCCATAATGTCCCACTACTGGGCACGGTTCTTCTGTCGGAGTGAGAGAGGTTGGGCTATAGTCCACCATGCTACTAAGCTAATCATTAATTCAAGGAAAATACAATAAAAACGATGAAACAACTTGCCAAAATTATTTTCATTTTGGATGACTTTAAATAATAAAATTAGGAAATTAATTGATAAAAAAAATCACAAAGATATAGGTAATTATTATATAAGAAAATCTTTATAAAAATACATCAAGAATATTTTAAAAGTAAAAACACAACACGAAACTTCATAATTAAAAAAAAAACAAATATCAAAATAGAAACAGAAACGGTAAAACAATGCGATATTATTAGATTTTCACGTGGGAGAGCCATGCTTCGGCACGAATGGGCCGGCTCAACCGGAGTGATACCACGGCCTCACAGAAAACCGGCGTGAAACAACGCTTGCGTTGTGTTTCGCCGAGTGAGTTGAGGTTACCGGAGGCCCAAACCCTTTTAAAGGCGGGCAGCGCACTTGCGACTCCTCTGGTGTTGCGGGTGTCCATGGGCGGCGGTTATCACTTACCATCAGGTGATCCGTTTGCTCGTTTGCCCCCCTATCCCATAAAAAAAAAAAAAAGATTATCAGAGGATTCGATTAGATTAAATATCGCACCACCGCTCAAATAGTGTCGAAAGTCAAAAAACAAGAAAAAACTGTCAAGAAAGAGGCGTTTGAAATTTATTCTAACGTTTTTTCACTTTTTGGGTCATAATTCAAGAACTAATAAAATTTTCGCAATTCGTTTTTTAGTAAGTTACAAGAAAGCAGAAAGAAAATTATGAAGAACGTTGACTGATTTCAGAAAAGCAAAATACAGACAATCAATAAAAAAATTAACATCGCGTTCTATGCTGGTTTCGGTAATGCCAAATAGATGGCGTTGTGTGCATTAACAGCTGTTTTTATTTTAGGAAAGTCGGGACATCGTGCCAGGCTTACCTAGTTATGTAGGAGATATATTATAATAATATGTCGAAGATGGATAGTATAATACACTGTTTTACATATCCGCTAGTTGTTTTATAAAACAACTATCATCTAAAACAACTGTAGGTACAACGTTATTCATCTGTTTTACATAACCGAGTTTTGAAAATTCATATTATATAAAGCAGAGTAATTTAATGCATTAAGTATTTGCCAATCTGTAGCTATCTCTGTCTTGCAGTGCTATATTGGTTACCGTGCGACAAAGATAGCACGACATGTTCGATAATGTTTTCCTTTTCGCATATAATTCAATAATGATATATTCTAAAACAGTTTAAAGTCTTCTGTATTAGTTTTCATCGACATGCATACTTTTTCAATGGAATAGGGTCCACCTGAAAATTAAAATAACAGATTTTAAGATATTACAATGACGAGCATTTAAGATTCTCAAATCGTCTGTGTGTTATCTGTGAACCATAATATGATTTATACATAACATAACAAACCATCACGCCTATATTCCCCGAAGCGATAGGCAGAGGTGTACTAAGGTACACACACAGTTCGCCGAAATATTTAAGTCCCATGTAATGAGGGGCAGGCCTATTGCCATTGACCGGACCTAAATTCCACTACTGAAACTCAATAACGCTTTGCTCGACCTGGGAATCGAACCGAGGACCTCTAGCATAGTCAATAAGGACGTCAAATATAATCTTGATACGACGACCTATCTGGTTTAGTGGTTCGAGTACCGGACTGCTGACCATGAGGTCGTGGGCTCGATTCCCACAGGACACATATATTTATGTGATGAATATAAGTGTTTGTGTTCGTCTGGGTGTTTCTTATGTATTATAAGTATGTATTTACAAAAAAAAAGTATATAAGTATTATATCCATTGTCTAGTACCCATAGTACAAGCTCTGCTTAGTTTGGGACTAGATGGTGCTGTGTAAAATGTCCCAGAATATTTATATTTATACATACCAATATCAAACCAAGTATTGCAAGGCACCCCAGTCTCCTGTCTTGCGTGAGTTATTGCTTCTCTTATTGCAAACGGTATCACTACCGAAGAACAGAGTGCTGGCTCGCCGACACCTGTTGAAGATGTTGAAGATTTTTTTAAATAACATGCAATCACATCTGAACAGAAAAAGTTCGCCAGTAAGATTATTGATTAAGTTGTAATACAAAATGAGCCTATTGCCGTTAATCAGGCAGAGATACAAGCTTCTATGAGTTTCATAGGAAAACCCAATACCACTGCTCAACCTGGAAATTGAAGCCAGAAATTTCTTGCATAGCAGACTCACATAAATCCAGTAGTCTAATGAGGCAAACTTGATATCATCCAATCATATGATTTGTTTCTTACCTTTAGATCCAAGTAATACCTAATGTATTGCTGTACGAATTGTTTAAAAAGGTCACCCTGAAATCTTGCTTCTGGTAAGTGGTAGTCCCAAGATCTATCTGTGAGAATCTCGCCTGTGTCAGAGTCGTAAACAAGCTTCTCACACGTCCAGTAGCCGACACCCATCATGAAACCTCCCTCAATCTGGATGGAACGTATTAAAAAAAAAAGTTTACCTTTGAGTAAAATAACAATCTGTGAACTTTATTAATTTTAAGTTAAATCTCCCGCAATAAAATAAAGAAAACCCAAGCTAATTTCATGCAGTATTTTTGCGTGATGATTGTGCAAGCATACAGACAGACAAACAAATTGTGACTACTTCGTTTAAGGAATAAGGGGGGGGGGGGCAAACCTGGTTCTATTTTGATGTCGGTTTAAAAAGAAATGAAATTATTTCTACAAGCTAATCATATTAAACTGAATTTATCGTACTGTAAAAAATACTCACTTGTCCTATATCAATCTCGGGGCTAATACTAACCCCTACATCTTGCAACATATCAACTATCAATATTTCAGTTTCATTCACCTGTCAGTACATCTATTTATTTATTTATTTATAATTACTTCTACTTCAGCTACGGCTATGCTATAAATGTCATATGTCTGCGGTTCCGTAATACCAACGTGACTATGCACTTTAAGGTCAACATCAGCTGCATATGCTGCAGTGACGAGCTGTTCCCAGGTTGGATCAGTCAAAGTCACTTTAACAGGCTCTTATCTCGTCGTCAACTGTTCAACACATTTTTTAGTTGCAATAATGATACAGTCAGCAGAAATACTACCACCAGTTGCGAAAATATTTGGCTCTATTATAGTATTACTGCGCTTGACTTGAATCTTGGACAAAGGTACGTTTAGGAGATAAGCTGTAACTTGAGCAATTTTAGTATTCAAACCTTGTCCCATTTCAACTCCACGATGGGTTATTATAATACTACCGTCTCCATGATACACTGCTAAATTTACATCTAAGTACATGCCACCTAACGGACTCCATCTGTTGAAAGCGAACCTTAATCCTCGCTTTTTCCATCTATTCTGCGTATTAAAAGAATCATTACAGCAGCTCTTCTAATGGTATATTCAGAACTTGTCTTGACTCGCGAGAAAAGGAAAGATTTAGTCAGTCTCATTTCAGTGTTGTCCTGTTTGTCTGTCCTTGTATCTATGTATTTTAGTTGATAATATAATATTCTTGATCAATATTATTTGTTTATTTACTTCACTACCATTGCAGCTTCCAATGCGATACGTATAAATAAGGTTGTAATCAATTTTTAAATTCCGAAGTTTACCTGGTAGGCTGCAGTAGATATTTTTAGCTGTATCAGTAATAGTATCATATGTCTTGTAGTTTATTTTAGTGACATCATAGCAATAAGAGTACACATCGGTACCATAAACTGCAATGGGTTCATTAACTTTATACCCAATAACAGTTTATAGGTTCGTGTTTAAGTATTGGATCACTCCCGCGCTGTTCACTGCGCATGGAAATAAAAACTTCAATGATAGGTACCTATTTTCGACAAAAAATTATCACACTTATGTTAACTGTGTCGCCCAAACCTCATAGTCAGCAACAGATGGCATCCTCTTTCCAAGAGCTCTGAAGTTGGTTGTCAGCGGCTGAATGATTCCACAAGGACGGTTAAGCTTGTGTACCACAAGACTGCAGGTGACAGCTGACTGGGTACTTCGAGTTATCTTCATTCCGTACGAGCCTCCAACACGACCAACATGTACGTCAATCCTGAAGAAATACAATTTGTGCTACCTACACTGACCTGAGCTAAACTAAGTAGGTACCTATCACACTTTTAAAAGTGCCATAACTTTTTAAGTGAAACACTAAGTAGGTACCTATCACACTTTTAAAAGTGCAATAACTTTTTAAGTGAAACACTAAGTAGGTACCTATCACACTTTTAAAAGTGCAATAACTTTTTAAATGAAACACTAAGTAGGTGCCTATCACACTTTTAAAAGTGCAATAACTTTTTAAGTGCAACACTAAGTAGATAACTATCACACTTTTAAAAGTGCAATAACTTTTTAAGTGCAACACTAAGTAGGTACCTATCACACTTTTAAAAGTGCAATAACTTTTTAAGTGAAACACTAAGTAGGTACCTATCACACTTTTAAAAGTGCAATAACTTTTTAAAGTACACAAGATAAACTTTAGAAATAAAAAGAACTTGAAAAAGAGTTGTATGGTTTACTATGGTTTCTAAGAAGGTTGCTAAAATTTGATTTTTATTTTAAATCTCTAAATTCTATAGTTTAGAAAAAGAAAACAATTTTAAGTGTAGTACTTAGTTTTGCAGGCCAGTGTAGGATATTATCAGTGCGTGGTTTTTTTAAAGGAAAGCGGTCCCAAAAGCTCGTGCCGAACTTTCTCACTCCGAGCTCACCCCTAATTAGATGTGAACTAATAACTTGCCGGTAAACGGTAGGTACTATAAGTTATTAATTGTCTATATTCCAGCATATTTACTGGACCCTTTTAAACTTATCAAACCGGATTCACCTGTTGGAACTATTCTCTATCATTTCATGCATTCAGCCACATTTATTTTTTGGGAAACAAACAGATACAATATAAGAGAAATACATACACTATTGACAGATATATACAGATTTGGAAGGAGGGAAGGGAGGCCTTTGCCCAGAAGTGGGACGAAACGGGCTAGGAAAAAAAAAACTTACACTATAAGGGAGGCCTTTGCCCAGAAGTGGGACGAAACGGGCTAGGAAAAAAAAAACTTACACTATAAGGGAGGCCTTTGCCCAGAAGTGGGACGAAACGGGCTAGGAAAAAAAAACTTACACTATAAGCCATACATAATCTAACAGTAAACAACAGTTTAACAGTAACAGTTTCCACATCTTCCATTTATTCCATTACTTATCTTGATTCTGACTTGGTCAAAATGCTTCTCTATTTATTATTTTCATTTTTCCGGAACATCGTGTGAGAATTCCAAACGATAATTATTTAGACATGATTTAAAAACTTTATGATATTAAAATATATAGTATGCATAGATATATAATTAAGATTATGTATGTGAGAATTTGTCGTACCTTTAGAACAAAAGTGGCATAATCCAAAATTCTTGTTTTTTGGCAATCTCATAAAATATAAGAATCAGATTTTTTATCACAAAGTAGTATTTGGATTATGATATTAGTTTAAATAGATTATGTTTTATTTTTTTTATTTTTTATTGCAGTTCAAGGATTGTTATAACGTATACAAAAGATTATTTTTCAGTATATTCATATAAAGCATTAAATATTTATGTTTGAAATAAAATGTATCACTTATGTTTCGAAACAATACAATATCATTATGGGTTGTCCTAGCCTAAAAGTGGCAGTTTTTTATAGATGAATTGAAAGAATATGATATTCCAAGCTTTTCTATTGAATAAAGTCATTTTGTCAAAATTTTGTATTATGCCACTTTGGTTTTAAAGGTGCGTTGTGTTGCTAAACACAACCACGATACAGGAAAATCCTATTGTGTATCCTATATACTTATTCAGAGGTAAGTATTTTTAATGCCCTCGATATCATAATTTGTGGTCCATCCATCCACTGCGTTGATAGATGCACTTCCAATCCTTCTTCCGTAGGCTTAGCTACACAGATCATGGTTTCCATATGGAAATGGTACTGACCATGTAGAACATTACTTCCAGTTATAGTCTTGTATACATCTGTGGCATCTACGGATTTGTACAAAGCATTCCTGGAACTATCGTTTCTAGCCACTTCTATATCTACAACTGGAGTGGTTATATTACTGTATGCAACTTTTACAAGCTTGGCAGCTCTCTCAGCTACGTGTTGATTATCGGCCATGATAATTCCTATTGGTTGGCCATAGTATTTGACGGAGCCTCCACACAATACTTCTTCGTTGGCACAGTGTTACAGTGAATGAACCGGTTACAGTGAATGAACCGTCCGCGGGGGTGAAAGAGTTCAAGCCAGGTATATCTTTGGCCGTGTAAAATGCTATATATTACACCACCTGAAAATGAAATTATTTGTGAGACAATTATTAAATACTAGCTTCCGCCTGCGGCCCAGCTCAAAATAATGAAATAATATATGAATATGGAGTTATTTTCAAACGATGATATCTCCTAAGATAGATGTATTCATTAAATACGTGTCAAGGGCAATTTTGTTAAAAAATAATAAGTACTTGTGATACATAGCGTATTTATTTGGATAAGGATTTATACTTATCATGTTTATAAAAACACCTTTGCAAATAAATCATTATCTTAGAAGAAATTTGATTACCTTAAAGGATGTTATAATGAGTCAACTTTAAAAGATAGACAGCTGTCACTAATTTTTATAAATCTTAAAGAGGAACAATTCCTCATACCTACATGTTTTTTACGTAACCAACTGTTTTTCAATTCGAACTAGTTCCTGAGATTGGTGCGTTCAACCAAAAATCAAACAAACTTCAGCTTTATAATACTATTCAGTATAGATGTACTTGGTGTGTATTTATTATCACTTTGTTAAACAGTAAAGCAAAACATCGTGATGAAACTGCATGCCCGAGAGATTTGCGCGAAGGCGTGTGAATTCTGTCAACCTGCACAAGGCCAGCGTAGTGGCTTTAAAGCCTTACATAAATTTATCTTGCGAGGGGAACCTGGGTTTGTTGAGATCATTAATGATGATGATGAGAGTTGTATAAAAAGGAAAAATATAAGTCATAATTAATGAGCTTACCAATCCTTCGCTGGCATCCATTTTGATAATGGTACCTACGACTATAGTGCAAAGCACAAAAGCACCAAATACTTCGTCGTGGAAAGAGGGAATGTCGTCAGTGTATTGGGCTTCTCCAGCAAATTGTATCTGGAAGGGTATTTAAATAATATATTTTGATACGACATGACGACTTCTTCAGAACTATACTAGAAGGTAAAATTGAAGGAAAACGAGGAAGGGGTAGACCTAGACGAAGTTTTGTGGAACAAGTGAAGGAAAGGATTGCGATCGAGTCGTATCAACAGGTAAAACGGAAAGCAGAAGATAGAGAACAGAGGCGTTTGCTCCACCGACAAGAGCTGAGCTCTTAAATTAAAGAAGAAGAAGACAAAAGGTTTGTCATTTTACTGAAACTTTACTGCTAAACTTCAACCGGTGTATCATGGAGGACAGCCATCTGTGTGATTTCAGCATTCAGCTGTTCATTGATGTAACCCAGCACTTTAGTGCCATACTTTTCTACGTCACGTGTTGTTTAGACATATTTATTTACAGCTCTTGCTTCTAAAGATCATGACTTGTGTTCAGCCATTATCATCCTAGCTATTTCTCTGCGGGGTTAGCTTCCAGGCTATTGAAGCGAAATATACGTATGTTCTTTGTTCTTAGGCACCTCGGCTAGGGAATAATCCTAGTGCCCCAGTGCCAATTCATGGATATAATACGAAGACACGTTTAGCGTAGCTGCTGAGTGATCGGCTTCTGCGCCACGTGTTGTGGGTTCGATCCCTACACGAATCAAACATTCGTATAACGTACAGGTAGTAATTTTCCCAGTAACAGCTCGGAGTTTGGAATTTGTGCCCGATTAATGGCAATAGGCTCGCCTTTGTTTGTTCGTTTGTTTGTTTGCTTGAACGCGCTAATCTCAGGAACTACTGGTCCGATTTGAAAAAATATTTCAGTGTTAGATAGCCCATTTATTGAGGAAGGCTATATAGGCTATATATCATCACGCTAAGACTAAGTAACTATTCCACGCGGACGAAGTCGCGGGCGGAAGCTAGTGATAAATAAATAAATAGACTGTAGGTTGGATACAGAGACAAAATGTAAATTATAAACCTCCTAATCATACCACTATGCATAGATTGTGCAGAGTGAAAGTAGTTTAGATAAAATCTTGTTCAACGAGTGTATGTAATATATTTCTTGTTACATTTCTTAAATGTACGACCGTGGCTACCTTGCCACCCGAGGCCAATGACATGTATGTATTATGTGTTCTACCGATAAGTATTTGTATAGTCTAGAAGTACATTCTTAAAAAAAAACGTTGTAAGCACCCACGATACAGGAGAAAATCATAGTTTCTCCTGTAGCATCGCACCAGGCTCTTAGGAGTTCGGAGAATATGTATGCATAACGCAATCTGCTGGCCTAAAAGAAACAGCAAACAACGCCATCTTCGTTTTTATCCGTGTTTTACTTTTTTGAAATCATTCAATGCGCAGAACATTAATTTTCTTCATAATTTATATTTTCGATATTTTATTAATTACTAGCTTCTGCCCGCGACTTCGGCCGCGTAGCGTGATAACCTAAGCCTATAGCCTTCCTCAATAAATGGGCTATCTAACAGTGAAATATTTTTTTCAAATCGGACCAGTAGTTTCTGAGATTAGCGCGTTCAAGCAAACAAACAAACAAACAAACTCTTCAGCTTTATATATTAGTAATATAGATTCTGCTATGCGAGGTTCAATGGGTCTAGCCAACCTTAAGTTAATGTTAATGATGGTTACGCCTGTTTTCCCTGAATTATATAATTATTAGGTAGGCAGGGGTATACTCATATACACTCACATTTTGTCAGTATGTTTAGGTCTCATGTAATAGGGGGCGAGCCAAAAAATCCGAAATTCCAAGCTGCTACTGACAATTTCATAGAAAAACCCTGGGACCTTTAAAGACCTGGGATCTAACCCAAGATCTATAGCGTAGCAGCCGAGTTTGGGACCACTAGACTAATGAGTAAATTTAATAAGAATAAATAATGAGTTAATTTAATTATAATATAAATATTGTATATATGTTCCAAAAAAAAATTAAATTAACATAACATAACTATTGCCATTAACCGGGCACATATTCCAACTCCGAGCTGCTACTGAGAATTTCATAGAAAAACCCAATAACACTTTGCTCGACCTGGGAATCGAACCCAAGACCTCTAGCGTAGCGGTCGAACTTGAAACCACTAGACTAACGAGGCAGTTCAGTATGCAGCAGGTTAAATATTAAATTATTTGAGAATTAATAAAAATCTTACCTACTTGAATTTTGATTTGAAAAACCTCTTCAACATAACATAACATACATCACGCCCGTATTCTCCAAAGAGTTAGGCAGAGGCATATTTATATACGCCCGTTCATCGGTATATTTATGTCTCACATAATAGGGAGCAAGCTTATTGCCAAATCCCAAACTCTGAGCTTCTACTGACAATTTCATAGAAGAACATAATAACACTTTGCTCGATCTGGGAATTGAACCCAGATCCTTTAATTGACCTGCCTCTGCTTGACACCACTAGCCTTATGAGGTAAACGTTTTAAAGATGAATGTTATAGACATTGTTAACTAACTGAATAACGTCACCTTTAAGACGTAAATTCAGAATGTGAAGGCAAATTGATTCGCGGTGGCTTAGTGGCCATAGCGTCTGGTGTATCAAACCAGAAGCGCGACGCGCGCTGCGAAGACGCAGGTTCGAACCCTGCCCGCAAGTCGAATTTTTCCTTCACTAAAATATTAGAAATTTTTATTGAAAACATTCTTATCTGCATCTAAAACAAAATTAAACACAAAACGAGATAAGCATTGTTTATGCCTCTTAAGTTCTATATTACGCGTACAAAAATCTCGCGGTGTTTAGTAGGTATATATTTTTTATTTATTTATAGTAACGTTGGTTGAATACGGTTTGTCGGTCAGTTTGTTACACGGACTCGTCAGGTACAGACATGGACTGCATCAAGGTTAAGGTCAATGGAGTGGAATATGCAGGTCAGTAATTCGTTTTTTTGTCTCGTTCTAATCTCTAAGGGTGAATGATTAAAATTAATAGGTCAATGAGATAAAATATGTCAGGAAGGGTTTTTTAATTTATTTTTTAACTAGCTTCTGCCCGCGACTTCGTCTGCGTGGACTTCAGATAAAAATTAGCCTATGTGTTATTCCAGACTATAATCTATCTCTGTGCCAAATTTCATCCAGATCCGTTCAGCCGTTCTGGCGTGGAAGAGTAACAAACATCCATCCATCCATCCATCCTCACAAACTTTCGCATTTATAATATTAGTAGGAAGTAGGATAGCAGGTCAGTTAATTGTATATTTTTTGTCTCGTTCTAAGTGTGGGTGATAACATTAATAGGTCAATGAGGTACTTATTTCAGGAAGCTTTTGCCGTATGAAATTTTTTTTCAAGCAGGTCAATTAATCTTAAATTTTTTGTCTCGTTCTAAGCGTGTGTAATTATCTATAAGTAATATCAGAAAGCTTTTGACAGATGATTTTTTTTTTCTGCAATAGAATATTTAATCCATGGCGTTTGGAAGCGTTGCGGAAAATATCACCTTTTTAAAGGTGTTATATTTTTTTTATTATTTTATCTGATATGTCAAATGTACCTACACACTCCCTGTCTATTATTATTCAGATAACATATTTTCACGCTTTTCTCCATTGGGGTAGGCAGAGACAATAGATTTCCACTTGCTACGTCAATCAAAGGTTTTCTGGTAGAAAATTCAATTTTGAGTTAAATTCGCCTTTGTTTGATTTATAATTATTATATAAATATTTATGTGCACAATAAAAATTATACAAACTGGTAATTCAGCAAATTCAATTACTTATAATTTTTTTATGGGCAGATGCTTTATTTCTTTGCAATTTAGCCAAAACTAACTTATTTAAATGCATATTTTTTGCGCGTGCTAATTAAGTCTAGTTAGTTTTGATTTGAGGAATCTCTGTTACATTTTACACAAAATTTGAAAGAATATATTGCCGTTATTTAGATAGCTTATTTGGCTAAAGTGTACTATGGTATATTGAACCGAAGAATATAGCGAAGACAATATTGTCTTCGCCCGACCTTCAACGCCTCCTATTTAGGAGGCGTTGAAGGTCGGGCGTCTTGGGGGCTGTCTATAATGTCAAAGTTACGTTCAAAAAGTACTACCTAGTAGTCTATATTAAATAAATGATTTTGACTTTGAGTATAAATACACACGGCTACATATCAAACTATTCTTTCCAGTATAAGAAAATCTATATAAAGCGATTGAAGCTATTTTCAAGGTCTTATTGTTATTATTAATGTACTGAGCTGCTAATGAGAATATCATAGCAAAACCCAATAACACTACTCGACTTGGGAATCGAATCCAAGACCGAATCAAGCTTACAACCAGGAGACTAAACTGCATAATTCTCAGCAACTATACATACCAAAATTGTAAAGCTTATTGTAATCATGATTTATGTTATTTAAGGAATATTATGAGGAATATCTATGGAGTTTGTTAGCTATTTTGGAACCGTGCAACTAGTTTTGACTTCTCAAAAGTAGGTACCAATAGGCATGATGACTGATTTTCAAAAACTATTCTAAAATATTCTTATGTTTATACTATTTCCGAAAAATAAATTATTTCTGCAATAAAACATGGTTTTTGATACAAAAATGCGATTTTAATTCAATGTTTTTCAATTAGCGCGAAAACGGTCGCTGGTGTCATGGCGTCTGCTTATGACGTCACTTCAATGTTTTGGCATCGTACACAATATGAGATTAAACAACTTAACAGATGATATTTTTGTTAATTTTTATTTAGACATGACTTCGCAAGTGTATAAGTGGTGTGCTGTTCCCCAGTGTGATAATACGTCAAAAAAATACCCTGATAAATTATTTGTTTACGTGCCACACAACAAAACAATAAGATATAAGTGGCTTAATCTTGCACGCCGAGATTAAGCCACACAGTTTTGCAGCTTCCTTTTCTTTCCTTCCTTAATAAACTTTTCAAATACTCCAGTATTTAATTGCAAACTAGGTTTACTATTGGATAAATATTTTGTTGTAATATATTTCATTGTAGTCCAAACCCGAGATAGCTTTGATTTCATCCCGTAGCATTCAATGGATGTATCGGACGGTTCTTCACTCCTACGATGGACCCACATGAAAAATGCAATGGCATTTTTGCAGCCCCCTTGTGAGGCAACACTGTCATGGCATTCTACCGATACAACTTCTTCCTTTACTTCGTCAACTATTAACGTCACTGCATATAACTTCGCGTGGACCTTGTGTTCTGCGCAGATTTTTGATCTATCTATACACAGATTTCCATCGCGTTTTAACTGAACGTAGCTAATCGCGTCGTCCCCATAAGATGGTCTGGAGGATCTAAAACAAAGAAATCGATAGGTAAGCATATTTTATCAAATAAAAACATTATTAAAACTAAACATTATGAAGCTGTGCTTTTTAAAAGTGTTTTTTTTACTATTGTAACGTATACTTAGTTACAGTAATTTTAATATAGTTTTTATTTAATAATAAATAATACTTACATTGTAGTTTTAACATTTCTGCTGAACAGAAGTCTTTGTTTGATGCCAGGAACTGCCCCAGCATGCATTAACAAATCAACTCTGGGCAAATTAGAGCTGTTTGCCTCGGTAAACCCTTGTTCCATTACTTAATAAGTTCTTAACAAGTCGTAGAACAAAAAACTAAGTAATATACAATTAGGAAATACATAATAAACAATTTTTAAGCGCGGAGATCGTCGAAATTCGTACGAAATTTACGTGACGGTGACAGTTCAACATAGATGTGACGTAATTGAATCTGATTGGTGTTCAACTGAACATGGCGGACTTGTATATTTTGGAGTTTTATTTTATCAAATAAATTAATAATCCCGTCTTATAAATAAAAATAAATATTTTTTTCTAAACATATTAATTATATTTCAGTATATGAACATATTATTTTAGTAATTCTTGCTAACCGTCATCATGCCTATTTTAGAGGTCCAATCGAAATAAGACATTGTGACTTTGACTCTAAATACAATATATAAAAACTTAAAAATACATGTAAGTAAGTACATTGTGCGATAATTATAACAAGTTCTCAGCGAGTAAAATAGTTATCTGCCTTGTTTTAATTTACAAAGTTTTTAAGTTAAAATTTACTCATAATTATTTACCTACTGAGTAATGTAGAGATAACATACAATTAACCAAGTGCTGTGAATTATCTCTAAACTAGTTTTACATGGGAAAATGTGTGGTAATTATTAGTGACCTTATGTGTCTAGTGGTTCTAATCTCGCCTGCTTCGCAAGAGATCCTACGTTCAATTCCCACGTCAAACAAAATGTTATTGGGTTAGCCTATAGGTGCAAATTGTTCTTCTTCTCTTCTTCTTCCCTTCTTCTTCTCTACTATTATAAAATTGTATGTATAATGTATATAAACGTCTCCAAACCCAAAAGTGCGATTTTTAAAATTCTTGTCTGTTTGTTACGGGTTGACGCAAAAACTACTGAATAGATTTTAATTTTGTTATCACTGTTAGAAAGTATGTGCTCCAAATTAAAAACTGGTATACTTTTTATCTCAAATAATTAAACAGAACCTTAGATACAGCTTGACCTCTCTAATGTATAGAGACCCATACAAAGAAGAGGTCATCACTGTTGGTTAATGAGCTTCAAGTGAGCGAAGCCGCGGGCATAGGCTAGTGATGTAGGTATAATTTTCAGTCGTTCGAAGTTTGTATTTATACTCTGGTTAATAGCAACAAGCTTAAGCTTGTCCGCCTGATGTTAAGCGACACTGCGGTCTACAATTGAGCGCCTGCCTAGACGAAACCGAGTCGAAGACACTCATGATTTAAAGATACCCAGTTTATATCCGTCATCGAATCCACAACACTGCACACAACACATCCACAAACTGCCTCATTAGCCAAGTGGTCCTGAGCGCGACTAATACGCTAGAGGTCCTGGGTTCGATTCCCAGGTCGAGCAAAGTAATATTGGGTTTTTCTATGAAATTCCCAGTAACAGCTCGGAGTTTGGAATTTGTGCCCGGTTAATGGCAATAGGCTCGCCCCCTATTACATGGGATCTGAACATACCGGCGAACTGTGAGTGTACCTTCGTATACTTCTGCCTAACCCTTCGGGGAATACAGGCGTGATGGTAAGTTATGTTTTTATGAATACACAACACGTGTCGCAGAGGCAGTTCGCTCAGCCACTCCGTCTAATTAGCACTAATTCAGTATTAATGTTTGTGAACAATACAATATAATGTAATTTCATTTACGAGACTTGACATTTAATATATTCGTTGTCCTGTTCCGGGGTCAACGACCATCATTATTCTAATCATTGCAATTATTCTACGCGTCTGTGGTTAACATCAGAAATGGTTAAGGTTAACCACATTTACATAAGTCATCAGAAAACAAAATCAAGGACTGAGTAAAGATAAGATAAACGTGTGTTTAATGTCAAAAGTGTTACAGTTCCTTAACCTAATACAATATAACATAACATACCAACACGCCTGTATTCCCCGAAAGGTAGGGCAGAGGCGTACTAATGTACACTCACAGTTCGCCGGTATGTTTAGGTCCCATGTAATAGGGGGCGAGCCTATTGCCATTAACCGGACACAATTCCAAACTACGAGCTGCTACCGGGAATTTCATAGTAAAACCCAATAACACTTTGCTCGACCTGGGAATCGAACCCAGGACCTCTAGCGTAGCAGTCGCGCTCAGGACCACTTGGCTAATGAGGCAGTTAATAATAATAATACAATATTGTTATTATTTTAATCTATTTCTCAGTAAGATGTCCCCATGTTAATGTCCCTCTGTTGGGCACGGGTCTCCTCTCAGAGTGAGAGGGATTAGGCTATAGTCCACCACGCTAGCCTAATGCGGGTTGGCAGACTTCACACGCCGTCGAGAAAATCTCTCAGGCATGCAGGTTTCCTCACGATGTTTTCCTTCACCATTTAAGCGTTTGATAATTAAATACTAATTCGCACATAACTACGAAAAGTCAGAGGTTTGAACTCGAGACCTTTGACTTGGCAGTCAAATGGTCGGATCACTAGGCTATCACTGATTCCTATTTTTTTTTTTATTTGCTACAATGTTGATGACGTCAAACACCCAAACGGTGAGAATTAAAACAAAAATAAAACAAAACATACATAACCACTAGAACAATAGTAGGCATGTTTAATAATATTTTGACATGCCATTCATTAAGTTCCAGTAAATTCTAGAGATCTACGATTATATGATTTCAAGTAGATTTTGCCCGCAGCTAAGCTCATCTGAAGCTATATTAGGATTAGAAATAACATAACATAACATAGGTTACAACATAACGTAGGGTTAGGCAGAGGCGTACTAATGTACACCCACAGTTCGCCGGTATGTCTAGGTCCCATGTAATAGGGGGCGAGCCTATTGCCATTAACCGGGCACAAATTCCTAACCCCGAGCTGCTACTGGGAATTTCATAGAAAAACCGAATAACACTTTGCTCGATCTGGGAATCGAACCCAGGACCTCTAGCGTAGCAGTCGAGGTCAAGACCACTTGGCTATTGAGGCAGTTTTAGAAATGGTTTCAAAAAAATATTTAATCAAATAACAACTGTAATGATCTCTTCTTTGTATGGACCTCTATACATTAGAGAGGTCAAGCTGTATCTCAGGATCCTTTTAATTAATTGAGATAAGTTCACCAGTTTTTAAGTTGGAGCATGTACTTTCTAATAGTGATAAAAAAACTGAAATCTATTCAGTAGTTTTTGCTCCAACCCGTAACAAACAGACAAGAATTAAAAAATCACATTTTTGGATTTAAGCCGTTTATGTCCTAACCCACTTGTTTTTTTTTTAATATCTTCGATGTACTGAGACAATTTTTATTTTATTTTATAATAGTAGAGATTTTAAATATTTCTATTGTGTCAGAATGGTTATAATATGGATCTTATACGACAGAACTGAAAGAGAACTGCCTCATTAGCCAAGTGGTCCTGAGCGCGACTGCTACGATTGAGGTCCTGGGTTCAATTCCCAGATCGAGCAAAGTGTTATTGGGTTTTTCTATGAAATTCCCAGTAGCAGCTCGGAGTTTGGAATTTGTGCCCGGTTAATGGCAATAGGCTCGCCCCCTATTACATGGGACCTAAACATACCGGCGAACTGTGGGTGTACATTAGCACGCCTCTGCCTAACCCTTCGGGGAATACAGGCGTGATGGTACGTTATGTTATGTAATGAAAGATTTTAATGGCAAAACCGTCAAAAATCAACTTTACACAGAATAAAATAGTAGAATTGGGGGTTTGGTCAGATTTCAATTGCAACAGTTTGTCGTAGGAATTTATTTCCAAAGCTTATTTCAAAGCCTTAATGTTAATTGCATGAACAGAAAAAACATACTATTATCATTCCTGTATTCGTTACGCAAAACGCCCGTCCACTATCGTTTATTTCCGGTGGAGTACTAGCAGACGAAATGATTAATAAGCCAAAAAAAAACGATTCGATTTATTTCGGTATTACGTTTTGTAGACAATTTTCCGGCTCGACCGGAGTGATACCACGGCCTCACAGAAAACCGGCGTGAAACAACGCTTGCGTTGTGTTTCGCCGACTGAGTGAGGTTACCGGAGGCCCAAACCCTTTTATAAGGCGGGTAACGCATTTGCGACGCCTATGTTGTTGCGGGTGTCCATGGGCGGCGGTTATCGCTTACCATCAGGTGATCCGTATGCTCGTTTGGCCCCCTATCCCATAAATAAATAAAAAAATTCAAGCTCTTCTGGGCCCTAAGTTTAAGCTATACGACTTAAAGAATTTATGAAAGGCTTGGCAGCCTAATGTAATGTATTTTTACAACATACTTAGCTATGTAGTTCATATTATGAAATTAACTATCGCTAGACATTCGTCTCGCCAAGCTACCACCAAAACACCTGTTCTTACACCTTCCGCATACTTTCACTAACTTTGATACAAATATAATATCTTATATCAACTTACATGTCATGCTATGATGCAAAATCTTGGATTTATACGTATATTATATGTGTATAAGTACTTAAAATTTGACATTTTTAAACTCATTTACCTTAAATGTCTCATTGGCCATAGTGGCAATAACGACACATCTTTTCAACCGACTTCAAGAGGACCTCAATTCGTCTGTATTTTTTGCGTGTTTGTTACGCGAATATTCGGCCATTTATAAACTAATTTGAAAAATTTTGTATGAAAGAATATACTCCCGAGGTGGTCCTTTTCAAATTTGGTGAAGATTTGATCACAAGTTAAGAAAAAAATTACAATAACACGTATTGACCGACCGAATATATAAATTACAACGTCTTCGAGGTACGTCAAATTCTACTCGCGACACAATGTTGTTGAAATAAAATAACTTTCAACAAAAATTAAAACCACCTTCAAAAAAAAATTGAAGTCGGTGTCGAAAACAAAAGATCTGACCAAATCAAAGGCACAGACTTCCGAAACTGTTCCGCATATAACATTGTAGTAAAGTAAAAAGCGTTTTTACTTTTTGTTAAAAGTTTTTTAATTTGCACTTGCGTTCCCTTGCGCTACAGTCACAATCATGGGATTCACGGCATTTGCTACAACCACGACAGACCGTGGTCCAGCATTATACAGGACCCCTTCAATCTACATGGGACCCTGTGAGCTGCACCTGAGAATTTCATAGAAAAACCAATATCATGTTCGATCTGGGAATGGAATCCAAGACCTCTTGCGTAGCAGTCGCGCTTGGACTAGACTGAATAGCGAGGCAGTCAGAAAAATACTTTCAATTTTTTTTTCAGACAGTAATAATCCATTAAATAATAACATTATAATTCTTATAAATAAATAATATAAATTATTAATAATGATTATTGGAAACGATAACCTATAACAGTTACCGATAACTAGTTAACAATTTCAGGTCATATCTAACATTTATAGGTATTAATTGCAGGTTGACAATAAAATTAATTACTTAATTTCGTGTAACTGCAAATAATTATAGAGAAAATGTATAAAAACCTGTAGAACAATGGTGACAATGACAGGAATCACGGGTATCGGTAAATAAGTACTCACGGCCGAAGGTAAGCAATTTCCATCTTCAATAAGCGTAGGTAATAGATTGGTTGCATGATATTCTCAAAACTGCCTCATTAGCCGAGTGTTCCTGAGCGCGACTGCTACGCTAGAGGTCCTGGGTTCGATTCCCAGGTCGAGCAAAGTGTTATCAGGTTTTTCTATGAAGTTCCCAGTAGCAGCTCGGAGTTAGGAATTTGTGCCCGGTTAATGGCAATAGGCTCGCCCCCTATTACATGGGACGTAAACATACCGGCGAACTGTGGGTGTAAATTAGTACGCCTCTGCCTAACCCTTCGGGAAATACAGGCGTGATGGTATGTTTATGTTATTCTCACAATACTGATCATAAAGATCGATATTTTTTTCAGCATTTTTACACTCCTACCTTGTTCGCCTAGTTGTAAACATACCGGGTGTGATGTTGGTCGGGTATAGAGAGAAATGAAACTCTTCAATGCTAGATTAAGACTGACTTGTTTATTAGGATCTAAACATTATATTGTATCGAATACACAGATGCATAGTGCATACATGAATATGTAAGTTACTACTACATACACACCCTTACACGGGGAATTATGTGTGTATTCTAGTACCTCTGCCTTACCCTTCGGGGAATACAGGCGTGATGGTATGTTATGTTATCTTAAAACTGACAATTATTTTAAACTAGCTTCTGCCCGCGGCTTCGCCCCCGTGGAATTCGGTCTGTCATCACATCCCACGGGAACGGGATAAAAAGTATCCTATGTCCATTTCCTGGTTCTAAGCTACCTCTCCACCAATTTTCAGCCAAATCGGTTCAGCCGTTTTTGAGTTATAAATGGAGTAACTAACACGACTTTCATTTATATATACATATAAGATATAAACTGTACTTGTATCCACTCGCTATTTTTTACTACGTTTTTGCCCACCGAAAAAACATGCTTAAAAAATCTTTCAAAGTGCGGAAACCTGCGATTAAAATCTAATCCGAACTAATATCACAAATGCTAAAGTATTATTATATAGGTACCTATATTTTCAGCCCTAAACCACTAACTGTTTTTTTATTAATTTTGGTGTAGAGATAGATTGGACCCTGGAGAAAGACATAGGCTCCCATCATTATCTCAAAAACCTTTTGAGATGCAAGAGAAACCGCAAAAAACAGCTAGTTCATACTAGTATGACTGGTTACCCGTGCGTGTAGAATGTTCTTATACCTAATCTAGATACTTACTATATATATTAGGTACTTATACTTTACACTAAGCTACTTGATCAGGTACAGTGAAAGTAGAAATATTATTATAATCACGCACCGCAATAACTACTCATTAGCCTGGTGGTTGTAAGTAGTGGGTTTGATTACCATTGAGCAAAGTGTTATTGATGCTTTCTGAGAAATTCTCAATAAAAGTTCAGTTTTGATTTATGCCTTACTTAAAACCCATACGGCATTAAGGCTACCTTTACATAAGTGTGTTATGAATAAATAAATGTTTTTACGCATGTCTGTATAAATTGTATAATTTATAACAACATTCGAAATACTCTAAAAGAAAATTACTTTCGAATTTAAGTGAACACATATTTGTGTTTGTGACTGTACACTGTTGCCTAATCCTTTAATCATAAAGGCGTGATGGTTTGTGTAAAACTTGCTATAAAATCGTTATAGTATGATTACTTAATTCAACTTTTTGCAATTAGACTCAAAAACTTTTCATAAACGCTTATCTGAAAAATATAATAAAAACAACTGCAAGACGAAAGGATACGGTGGGCTCGTTCTGCGTGAATCGGATCGCTAATAATTAACAAAAATGTAAGGTAGCTGTTAGTAATTTTAACATTAAGACGTCCAACACCTGTCTACCCGTGACCATGGATGCTGTGAAGGATCCGAAACGTCGGGAATTAAATAATATTAATACAACGCCATAAAATTAGTAAAAAATTGTTTTATTTAAAAAAAAACACTGAATGGACGGTGTTAATTCACTTAAGTAGTGGTTACAACAAAAGCAAAATAAATTGTAATGAGAACCGGTTCGTAGTGTAACAGTTTTTGTACCGAATTACATATCCAAAGTATGCATTCGATATAACAGTGATTTGTGATCTATACTAATATATAAAGCTGAAGAGTTTGTTTGTTTGTTTGCTTGAACGCACTAATCTCAGGAAATACTGGTCCGATTTGAAAAATTCTTTCAGTGTTGGATAGCCCATTTATGCAGGAAGGCTATATAACATCACGCTACGCGGACGAAGTCGCGGGCAGAAGCTAGTCAGATTATAAAGCGCCGAAATGGTTCATTTTATTCTATTACTAGAAATTGCCTGCGATTTCACTTGCGTTCCAAAATGATTTAGTTACTTACGCGGCTTATAAGATGCGTATAAGGTGAATGCACTAGATTTAAAGTGAGACCCATGTGTGTAACTGTCCGTCCATCTGTCACCAGGCTGTATCTCATGAACCGTGATAGTAGACAGTTGATTGAAATTTTCATTGATGATGTGTTTCTGTTGCCGCTAAAAAAACAAATACCAAAAAACCGGCCATGTGCGAGTTGGACTCGATAATGGTACAGAACCCTTCGTGCGCGAGTCCTCGTACTTGGCCGATTTTTATAAATATTTTCTAGTAGCTTTTGCCCGCAGCATCGCTCACATAACGCTAATTCCAAAAAATATTTAATCAATAACCAACAGTCATGATCTCTTCTTTGTATGGGTCTGTATACATCATTTGATTGATTAGAGAGGTCAAGCTGTATGTCAGGATCAGTTCAATTAATTGAGATAAGATGTTCACCAGTTTTTAAGTTGGTGCATATACTTTCTAATAGTTATAATACAATTAAAATCTAATCAGTAGTTTAGTTTTCAGACGGAGTTCGGAGTTGTTTACTAACCCACCTTGTTTGTTTAAATATCTTCAATGTACAGACACAGCTTTTAAGTAAGCCACTTCTTATGACTCCCAGAACATTAAATAACAATGTTCAATAATTAATTATAATTTAGCGTTATTGCTAAAAATATGAATTCTAAATGCCCACACAGTTATTTTATGATAATGATTATAACAATGCTTAATTAAATTGATTTATATGTCATTATTAATCTTTAAAATTATAATATTATTAATTCAATTCAATAGATTTAAATCTCATTAATTAATTTATATTCTAACTAGCTTCTGCCCGCGACTTCGTCTGCGTGGACTTCAGATAAAAAGTAGCCCATGTGTTATTCCAGACTACAATCTATCTCCGTGCCAAATTTTATCCAGATCCGTTCAGCCATTCTGGCGTGAAAGAGTAACATACATCCATCCATACTCACAAACTTTCGCATTTATAATATTAGTAGGATTTAATTGAATGATGTTCCTATTTTAGTATTTTTTAACGAAATTATTTATGTTGTTGTCTGTACGTAAAGATTTGTCCTTTTAGCAATCAAATGGCTAACTCACTAGACTATCAATGCTATGCAATGCAATGATAGGTATGATGTGCGAGCCACACATCTGAATCATATCTCTAACATATATTACGTTTAATTCCTTCTTCAGACGTTTATAAAAAGTGCCAAAAAAAATTTACTTCGCAAATTTATAATTTAGTATCATAATTATAGCTTTCAATGGTAACAGTATTTTATTGTACCGGTATTTTTAATATAAAAAAACCATGCAGACTTAAGTGCAAATTGCGTTTGCACAGTGTTTCACTCTGTTAACTTTTATTAAGATAGCAAATGAGATTGTGAAGCTTTTTTGTATGTATCGAAAAAAACGCATCATAATCCAATCTTTTTAGAGTTTGATTTATCTTGATTCGGGACATTGACCTCCTAAATTGACGTTCAAGCTTTCATTTCCAGTTAACTAAACTTATGTACAATTGTGTCACAGTTGTTGAAGCTTAAAAAAAACAACTTAAAAAAGAGTTTCTATTCGTCCGTATGTATTTTATGTATGTTCTTTTTTTATGGCATAGGGCGGCAAACGAGCAAAAAGATCGCCTGGTGGTATGCGATTACCGCCGCCCATGGACACCCGCAACATCAGAGAAGTCGCAGTCACCCACCTTTTATAAGGGTTTGGGCTTCAATTATCCTCATTCACTCGGCGAAACACAACGTAAGCGTTGTTTCACGCCGGTTTTCTGTGAGGCGCCGCGGTATCACTCCGGTCGAGCCGGCCCATTCGTGCCGAAGCATGGCTCTTCCTCGGTAAATGATGATCCACGTGATGCTATGTTTATAAACAATTTCCGGACTCCTAAACTAGGAAGTGCGCTTAAGAATGAGTGATGCAATATGATGAGGAGAAAAAACTCAGTTGGCTAAAGCATTTGTTACCGAATTTAACTAATTTAGAACTTATGCACATACGAATTGATCTGATTTTTCTTCCACAGTGGGCAGCGAGGTGAGCTCAGACGTGATGCTGCTGGATTACCTCCGTAACTACCTTCAGTTGCGTGGCACTAAATATATGTGTCGTGAGGCTGGCTGCGGTGCTTGCATAGTCACAGCCTCCAAGAGCCCAGGAACACCTCAGGTCGCTATCAATTCTGTAAGTACTTGTGTCTGTTCACCAGGGACTTTTTTATTAAAACAGTGCCCGAACTAGGATTTTCTCCTGCTTTACAAACACCAATACTCACGCCCAGATGTGGAACACCACCAGAGGCCGTATCATGACGTGTTATTGCCATCATTTTCCGATTGAAAGAGAGGGATGCCGCTCTATAGATTAAGTAGCGCTATCCCATTCTCACAACTTAAAATGATAGCGATAACACGTTGCAATACAGCCATATTAGATCAAACTTTGTGCTCCATCTGGAGATCGATCTCACAACACACGTCCAAGTAAGTACTCAAACGCTCAATTTTCAGACGTCGTGAAATCTCGCGCCGTCACATACTGTTGGACTTAAAGCACTTAGCCAATAGAGATAGCATAGGCTTAACGGTATCTTAAACTTGAGTACCAAAGTAGATTTTAAAAAAATGGCTATTTGAATATTTCTCAAAAATATTTCAAAAAATATATCGTGACTAGTGTTTAGGTATTTATGGTCAAATTTTATGAGGCCAAATAAAATGACCAGTTAACTAACCTAATATCTAAGATCATAAGACACAGGCCTTAAACTTCAATTATCGTCCTAAAATGTTTCCCAACAAAGGCGTTTAGGAAGATGATGGCATGTAGCAGATCAGTTTACAACAATTAGGAGTAAGGAACACGAAAAGGGCGTAACTGAACAATTAACTTAACTACAAGGCCTAAGTAACATGAAAATTCATAAATAAACGAACATGAACCAGTTATACCCGGTGGCGAAATCAATGTTTCTGACGCCATTTTTTTTTATTATATCAATGTATATATCCTATCTCCTAACATTGATGTTAGTATTCTTTTTAGTTCATGGCTATCAAAGCCAGTCTATCTGAAGTCTAGAGAGAGTCAAGTTACCTCGCTCTCACTTTGGAATGATCCATCATTTATTCTTCTACAGTGTATGATATCTATCGGATCATGTGATGGCTGGGATATTAGCACAATTGAAACTCTGGGTAATAGGAAAAATGGCTACCACATACTGCAGACTACGCTGGCTGAGCACCATGGAAGCCAGTGCGGGTACTGCTCTACTGGATGGATCATGGCTATGCATGGGTGCGTTGATCTACATCATAACACAAATAACATACCATCACGCCTGTATTCCCTGAAGGGTTAGGCAGAGGCGTACTAATGTACACCCACAGTTCGCCGTATGTTTAGGTCCCATGTAATAGGGGGCGAGCCTATTGCCATTAAGCACAAATTCCTAACTCCGAGCTGCTACTGGGAATTTCATAGAAAAATCCAACAACACTTTGCTCGACCTGGGAATCGAACCCAGGACCTCTAGCGTAGCAGTCGCGCACAGGACCACTTGGCTAATGAGGCAGTTCATTATGAGATCATCATTAGTTCAAATATTTAGATAATACGTCAAATTTTCTATTTTCGTCATGTTGCGCCCATACTCATATTCATTCAATAAATCAGGAGTTTGATAATGCTTGAATGAGCTCACTAAATTATATTTGAGCTACATGATTGTAGTTAGGACAAGTCTATTTAAAAATGCGCTTTCTTCATAAAGCCTGTTCAGGTATTGTCTTACATTGATAAACTCACATTTCCCATAAATTTTAGTTTAAAAGAGACAATAATTGTCTCAGTTTGCTTTAGTGTTACTTTTCGTCAGATGAAATGCCTTTAAGAAAAATATAAAAAATCTAATTACAGATCAATATCATTTTATCTTGAAACGTCTTTGAAATGAAACGATAGTAACTTGTCGTTTGAATTGTTTTACTAAAAACAAAGTATCAACCGGGGACTTTTCACGGTGTATTATTGCTGTACATAATCTTTATTGTATATTCCACAGCCTGCTAGAAAGTAAGAAAGATCTAACAATGTTAGAAATAGAACAGTCTTTTGGGAGTAATGTCTGCCGTTGCACTGGCTACAGACCTATCCTGGAAGCCTTTAAGAAGTTTGCCAAAGATGCTCCGAAGGGCGACAGGATCATGGACATAGAAGATTTGTACATCTGCAAGAAATCTGGAAAGCAGTGCAATAAGTCTGAATGTAGCGATGAAGATGATTGGTGTATAGTGGGCGAAGATGATTTGAATGTGGAGAAGACTAAGAGGATAGTATTGAAGGACGGTAGAATTTGGTTCCAACCCAGAGTTCTACAAGACGTTCTCAATATATTTCAAGAATCTCCGAATTCTTATATGTTAGTTGCTGGGAATACTGCTAAAGGTAAATAAAAATTATATATGCGATACAACTAGGTACAGTTGGCGCAAAATAACTTGAACCAAAATGGCGGATGCGCCGCAGTAGTCGTTTTTTAGTACATTTTGCTCGCAAATGTACTGCGCAAACTTTCCCCCTCTCCGTTAGTTTTGGTTTAAGTTATTTTGCGCGAACTATATCCAAGTGAATTCAAATTTTATAAAGTCTTTTAATTACTCTCGTAATAAAAGTATTTTATTGTGTTACAGGTGCAGTCCCAATAGATGAATACCCTCGTCTACTAATTGACGTCAGCTCTTTAGGAGAATTGAAAATTGTTACATTTGACCAGAACCTCATAGTTGGTGCCGGGACAACACTCACAGAATTTCTGGAAATCCTTAAAGCTGGATCTACACGAGAATACTTTGGTTATTTGTCAAAGTTGTATACACATATCGATTTGGTAGCGCATATCCCAGTTAGAAATGTAAGTATTACATTTGGTTTCATCATCATATTCTGCCTATCATTTGTCCCACTGCTGAGCTCCTAGATTATTGTCAAGCTATACAATGACTGATGCTTGCTTGTCGTTAGCTGGGACTGGTCTAATGAAAGCCGCTAAGGCTTTTTATATGGAAAGGCTATTTTAGACATTACCTTGCGATTACCCTAAGATGATTCTCTGAGTTTGTTTCAATTTCTTCTCAGAGATCGTCAGTTATGAAATGCTAGTGCCACCTAGTTAAAAAATATTTTTTTCAAATAGTTTTTTCACGTGGGAGAGCCATGCTTCGGCACGAATGGGCCGGCTCGACCGGAGTGATACCGCGGCCTCACAGAAAACCGGCGTGAAACAGCGCTTGCGTTGTGTTTCGCCGAGTGAGTGAGGTTACCGGAGGCCCAAACACTTTTAAAAGGCGGGCAACGCACTTGTAACTAATCTGGTGTTGCGGGTGTCCATGGGTGGCGGTAATCGCTTACCATCAGGTGATCCGTCTGCTCGTTTGCCCCCCTATCCCATAAAAAAAAAACATAAAATATTGACTTGTGAAAGTGTCTTTAAAAGTTATATTTACAGAAATAGATATCATTTATCATTGCTAGGTACAGTGCCATTTCGGAAAAGGAGAAGTGAGGCTGTAAATTAGTGCATGTATATGATTGGGTGATATAAGTAGATAGACAAACTGAAATGGCCTTTAAAAATAAGAAAAGGGTGAATGATAAGATGTGAAGTAGAATACAAATAAACAAGTCTAAATCATTTATAGTACTTCTAGTTAGTAGTAATAGTCTTTAATTGATATCAGATTCTATCTTGCTCCTTTTTTTGATTGTTTTCAGGTCGGTACAATTGCTGGTAATTTGATGATCAAGCACAGAGACAACTTCTATCAATCTGATTTGTATCTGCTATTTGACACCGTGGGAGCTCAGTTGACTATTAGTATGGAGATATCTTTCGTTGTTTTTATAATTGTCGATCATAATTTTATTATCTGTTTTATTGAATGGTTTCAATTTGATCTGGTCTTTGAGACGGCTATAATAATAACTGTTGAATAAGACTCTTACTATATTAAAGACGAAATGCAAAAAGATAATATCCTGACGTCTCCTTTTTCAGTTGGCTGGCATGATACTGTTGAAATAGTGACTATGGAGAACTTCTTGAAATTGAACATGACAGGGAAAGTGATTGTAAATGTTTTGTTACCGCCACTCAGCGATGCACACAAATTGTTTACATATAAGGTAAATATTAAAGAACAAACTCTATCTAGCTTACAGTCTATTATAATAATGCATCAGACTGATGTATGTTCGTGAACTTAATATAATGTGAAGAACTTTACGATAGTTTAAAAAAATATGCAACAGATTTAAGAACCTCCAAGGGATGTCAAAATGTATACGATCTTTGTCGGCATTCTGTCAATATAGATTAAGTAGGTACTTATGGGACTGCCGTGTTCTTATTCAACAGAGGTCCATAAACAACAACAACAAAATGGTATAACAAGAACAAAAAAAATCATTTCGTTTTGGTATAAGCAATCCACAGTTAAAAGGTTTGCCAGTTGACGAGCTTAATGAGAATGATAATTCTGAATAAAAAGAACTCGTCATCACTCATCTACGCTGAGAAAAATTATCTATGCTAAGATGAGGATTAAAATACAGAGAAGATATTAAAAGTCAAACCAATTCATGAATCCATTATATACGGAATTTGCTAGCTAAACTAAACATACCGGCGAACTGTGGGTGTACATTAGTACGCCTCTGCCTAACCCTTCGGGGAATACAGGCGTGATGGTATGTAAGTTTGCTAGCTAGCAGTTTTTGGCCTTGTTTACTATCTTGGTTTAATACAGCCCACATTGTTTTATATTTATGCGGAATGTTTACTTATAGTGTAAACTATCGTATGTTCTGATATCTTTATTTTTTTTTATTCTTGATAGGCTTACGCTTGAGTGCCAATTCGCCTGAAGTTAAGATTTATATCTCTTTTCTTCCAGCTTATGCCAAGAGCCCAAAGTGCTCACGCCATTGTCAACGCAGGATTTCTCTACAAATTAAACTCAAGTAACGTAGTTCAATCAGCTAGAATTGCTTACGGAGCTCTTTCTACCAAATTTCCTAGAGCAAGTGCCACGGAGAGATATCTGGTCGGGAAATCCTTGTTCACCAACGACACCTTGCAAGGGGCTTTGAGGGTTTTGGATGGAGAGATGATTGTTGAACCAAATCCACCTGAACCGTCCGTGGAATATAGAAAATTTATTGCCAAGTCTCTGTTCTTTAAGGTAGGTTTGAATTCTCCAAAAATTTTTTGAAGTTACTCTAAAATTTTGATTGATTACCTACTTTGTTTTATCTCGTATTTTTTCCAGCTTACCTAAATTAATCAATTATTTTATTTTATATTTTAGCGACCCGCCCGCGGTTTCACCCGCGCTGCCCCGTCCCTAAGAGTCGTAGCGTAATATTAAATATCTTAAAACCTTCCTCTTGAATCACTCTATCTATTAAAAAAACTGCATCAAAATCCGTTGCGTATTTTTAAAGATCTAAGCATACATAGGTACAGACAGCGGGAAGCGACTTTGTTTTATACTATGTAGTGATCTTTTTTACGGGATAGGAGGGCAAACGAGGTGATGCTAATGGATACCCGCAACACCAGCGGAGTAGCACTTTTAAAAGGGTTTGGGACTCCAAAGTAAAATAAAATTTTTACAGCGGGTAGGATTCAAAACTGCGTCTTCTGTTTAATATACCAGACGCTATAACCAAAGACCTCAAAAAGTTTCCCTTGATATACAAACAACTGCTATTATTACATTCATCGATAAATCAAAAGGAAATTATAGCTCTTGATACATACATATGATATCATAGCCATTTTGTTGAAGTAACCTTTCACGACATACAACAGGGCACAATAATGATAAGAGCAAAAAAAATATCAGTCTTCTACATTCTCATGGTATAAATATTTTCCTGCTTCCATTGTTCTCGAATGTTTTGTTCTTTCTGGTGTGTTTACGTCCCGAAAAATGAGAAACGCGCTCGAATTCCGTGATTACTTTGTAGCACAAACGCTAAAATGCACTAACAATATACGCCATTAAACTTTCTCGTTTTTATGTTGGTTGAACGACTCATTTCCTGTCTAGACCAAGTTTTAAAACAAAGCTTGTTTGTACAAATAGATAAGTTTTACACTGGTACTGTTTACAAGCCACTTACTAAAAAACTATTACGAAGCTTTTTCTAATCTTGTTTTGGGATCGGCTTCTAGTCTATTTAGCAACTGCATTTTTGGATAAATAGCAACAACTTTACTTTTCTAGTTTCGAAAGCAATAGCAAGATTTAAGTATTATTTTGGTTAGTTATTTAAGTACCTACGGAAAGAAAAAGGAAAAGTATCATCGATTTTACAATATCTTCGTCCAGAACGATTTGAAATGGATCCTGTCACCACCCGCTCTGAGTAAATTTAATAGAGGTTTCCACAGTCTTCGAAGGCAGTGTATATCTTCTCTAAGTACAAAAGTTGGGACACGCGAACTAAAAATGATCATCTTAAGAGTTACTTCTGAAAAAAATGGATAGATAATTATATAATCAACGGCTTCTTTTTGTAATATCCTAAAACCTTACTGTCATGGAATCATTATATCATCTAGCGATACTGTTCTTTTACGAAACGTAAAACGAATCTATATAATATTATCATCGATAAGATAATATTTATGTTTTTTTAATAGCTTTATCGTGTTCGTGGTACTAAATGCTGTTAAAACTCTTTTCATCATAATTTCATATATGTTTACGAAGTTATTTAAATACTTTTCTAGGTATTTTCTAATGTATTTCCTCATAATTTTACCCGTTTTCATTTCAGGGTCTTTTAACTCTCTGCCCAACATCCACCAGAGCTACACGCTTTGATTCAGGTTCTATAAACATCCATGCTTCCAGGCCTGTATCTGATGCACGTCAGATATTTACTACTGATCCTACTAAATGGCCTTTGAATCAACCTATTGCAAAACTGGAAGCTGTGGTGAGTTCAAAACATAATATCTTAATACTACTAATTAGGATATTTATTTTTAATATTCTGTTTTTATTATAATTCCCATACTACGAGTCAGATTTCTCTTGAGAAAGGTGATTCGAAAGTATTTTTTTCTTCTCAATTATTTACCATTAAAACCCATCAATAATTTTATTATAGGCTGGATCTAAACACAAATCGTATACCAAATACTCTGTTTTGTCATCACTATATACGATTGATATAGGTATTTATTAATTAGGTTTTATCCTAAAAGTTTGTAGAATATAATGAAGACGGCTTAGACACATGTCACGGTAATAAATAAAGTAAGTACAACAATTCATTATAAAATTGTTTCTTCTCGTCAGATCCAATGTGCTGGAGAAGCTCAATACACTGAAGATATCCCTTCTTTCCATAACGAAGTATTTGGTGCTTTTGTACTCAGTACTGTGGCTAAGGGAACTATTGTTAAAATAAATGCAAGCACAGCTCTGGTAAGGATTTATGACATTACTAATAAATTATCTATTTTATAACACCAAGTACATTCTTGTACCTTCTTGTTGTCTTAATTTTACAACTTATTTGGAATCAAAAGATTAGCACTAGATTAGGTTTTTTTATATGACGCCTATATTACTGTAATTAAACAAACTTTTTGTAATACGGTATATTATACATTTACTGAAAGTTATTTTAAACAGAATGATGAGGTTTGGTTTTTGCCCGGTCAATAGAAATTATCTAACTTTATTGCTTTAATCTTTTTTCGTAGGATACTCATCATGTCATTGTCCTTACCGTCACTTCACGATGAACAATCACTTAAATTAGACCAACAATGAGCATTTTCCACGTCCAAAAATAAAAAGTTTTCATTTAAAAATATTATTGTTTTGTATTTTGTAGAAATACCCCGGGGTAATAGCATTTTACACAGCCAAAGATATACCAGGACTAAATTCCTTCACGCCTGCAGACAGCTTGCTATACGTAGCTAACGAGGAAGTTCTCTGTGACGGCACTGTCAAATATTACAACCAGCCAATTGGCATAATTGTAGCAGAAACTCAGTACATAGCTGACAGAGCTTCGAAATTAGTAACAGCAACATACAAGAACGTAACCCAACCTGTTATAGACATCAGAGAAGCTAGAAAGGACAGTACAAGAAATACTCTGTTTGGGGCAGTAAACGCTACCAGTACTGGTACAGATGTGTACAAGACGTTTACTGGAAGTAATGCGTTCTATGGACAGTATCACTTTACTATGGAGACTTTTGTCTGTGTCGCGAAGCCGACGGAAGAAGGATTGGAAGTACATTCAGCAACGCAATGGCTGGATGGAATGCATGTTATGATATCCAGGGCATTGAATATGGAGGAAAATAAGTGAGTGAGACTTTAAAATAATCAAAACTGCCTCAATAGCCAAGTGGTCCTGACCGCGACTGCTACGCTAGAGGTCCTAGGTTCGATTCCCAGGTCGAGCAAAGTGTTATTGGGTTTTTCTATGAAATTCCCAGTTGCAGCTCGGAGTTAGGAATTTGTGCCCGGTTAATGGCAATAGGCTCGCCCCCTATTACATGGGACCTAAACATACCGGCGAACTGTGGGTGTACATTAGTACGCCTCTGCCTAACCCTTCGGGGAATACAGCCGTGATGGTATGTTAATCAAATGTGTTGCTACCAAACTTTGGTAAAACTACTTAAGGCCTTAAGTCTTTCAATGGTGTATTTAAATCACGATTGAATCGGTTTTTTCTAGGCAAGCGCGCTCTAGTCGTAGTGTCGCTTAATATCAGGCGAACTGGCGATCAAGCGTAAGCCTATCAAGAATAAAAAGTACTTATTTGATTGGAAATAATTTTGAAAATAAGTTTCAACAAAAAGTAAAATAGTAACCAAAAAAAAAGATTCTGCAAAATCAATGGCTGCTGCGAAACTGTATCCCACATAACCATTTTTTGTTTGTTTTTGGCCTTCAAAAACAAACAAAAAATGGTTATGTTGGTTTTACTTTTTGTTAAAAGTTATACAAGTTATATATTTATTTCAACATTTTGAGTGTCGATTAAAATCTGACGTTCCTCGACGACGTGACGTTGTTATTCTTTCGGTTTACAGCACATTTTTTAAAGCACATTATAATGGCATTTTTTTCTACATTTGTGATCAGATCTCCACCAAATTTGAATGAGATCACCTCGGGAGTTTGAAGTCTTTCACACAAAAATAATAATTTTCCAAATCGGTTTATAAATAACTGGATCATGTAACAAACAAAAAAATACGGTCGAATTTATAACCTCCTCTTTTTTGAAGTCGGTTGATTAAATAGTTTTGACATAGGTATTTACTTTTTAAACTGAAAGGTGATATTTTAAAGATGTATATTTTAAAAGCTATGTAATAAACAGCGAGATTATTAAGCAACTAGACAAATGTAAACTCCGAGCTCCTACTGATTTCTCTTATACTTATTTTAGAATTGATGTCTACGTGCGTCGGGTTGGTGGTGCGTATGGTATGAAGATCTCCCGAAGCATCCAGTCAGCAGTCGCATGCAGTCTCGTGGTTCAAAAGCTGAATCGACCATGTCGGTTCATTCAGCCTCTTACTACAAATATGAGAGCTGTAGGCAAGAGGTTGCCTTTTGTAAATGATTATGAGGTTATGGGTCTTTAAATTATATTACGGAAATAAAATTCAACCATAGAAGATACAAAATCTATTAGGTACTACTATTTGTAAATAAAAGGCGTGCTAAATATTGCCATAAGCCTTAAAACTAAGTTAGCGTGTGTCGAAATTTAACAATAGGGAGATCTTGAATCGTACTCAATAGAATATACTTATAAATTATTATATTTTTCAGGTTGCAGTAAATAGGACAGGTGAGATCCAATCCTTGACGTCAACAATTTACGAAGATAATGGATACAAATTGAATGAAACATTGACAGCTCTTGGATTTGATGTCTACTATAATTGTTATGACGCTACCAAAATTAACTTCAAAGCTTTCGACACTGTTACTGATACACCAAAAAATACGTGGTGTAGATCCCCAGGTAATTAATGATTTAAATGGTCGATATTTTTCTTTATTAACCCATAAATATTTCTATATCTGGGTGATAACAATAAAGTATTTAATCCTATTCAAGAGATTGACTGAGTAAACCGATAGGTTTTCTATATGTATGTCACAACTAGAGAAGATGAAAAAAAAAACTATTTATTGTCTTTTTCGTAGGAACATTGGAAGCCATAGCTGCTATTGAATTTATAATGGAGCGAATATCATATGAACTGTCTTTAGACCCAGTTGCTGTACGCCTTGCCAATCTCGATAGAACCAGATTTAATGACATATCAGATATGGTAGACGTTCTAAAAACAAATGCTGAATACATTACTAGACGAGCAGCAGTAGATTCTTTTAATACACAGAATAGATGGAAGAAACGAGGATTGAGATGGGGCTTTGCAAGATGGGCCCCAGCTGGCGCGCAACGCCTTGACGTGAACCTGTCAGTATTCCACGCAGACGGCTCTGTAGTAATCACTCACGCTGGTGTTGAAATGGGACAAGGCATTAACACAAAAGCTGCTCAAATAGCCGCTTACTACTTAAAAATACCAGTAGATAAAATACAAATTAAAGGCAACAATACAATAATTGCACCTAACAGTTTCATATCCGGTGGGAGTATAACGACACAAAGTGTAATAATTGCTTTACAAAGGTGTTGTAGTGAATTGAATGCGAGAATGGATCCTATTAGAACTACATTAACTAATCCAACGTGGGAAGAACTGATAACTGCGGCGTATAATGCAAATATAGATCTTCAAGCTCACGGCTTCGTTAGTCTGGCCGATATACAGTCTTACAACGTGTATGGTATGGCTTTGTGTGAAGTAGAAGTTGATGTATTGACTGGAGAATATGAAGTATTAAGAGTGGATATATTGCAGGATGTGGGACTTAGTGTCAGCCCTGAGATTGATATAGGACAGGTAAATGTCTTCATTCTAGTTTTGCCTAAGATTTTAACTTAGAAAATCAAGTGTCTTGATGGATTATATCCGTTCAATAATAAATATGTGCTTAGATCCGTAGGTATAAAGTTTTGAAGCGAAGGAGTTTGCTTTAATCTCATGTTTAGTATCTGCGCTTGGTTTATTAGATCTACGAGATTGTCTATCTATCCATTTATGTTTTTATTATATACTACCTTCTGCCCGCGACTTGGTCTGCGAGGACTCCAGAATTGGGTCCGAGCTAGATAAAAAGTAGTCCATGTGTTATTCCAGATCCGTTTTGCCATGAAAGAGTAACAAATATCCATCCATGCATCCATCCTCACAAACTTTCGCACTTATAATATTAGTAGGATCTTTTAATGGAATTGTTTTGTATCCGTGATTTTTATATCATTCCCTTTTTTTAAGGTGGAAGGAGCTTTTATCATGGGCCAAGGGTACTGGACTTGTGAGAAACTCTACTATGCTGAAACTGGTGAACTTCTTACAAACAGAACATGGGACTATCACGTACCTGAAGCTAGAGACATACCGCAAGACTTCAGGGTATACTTTAAAAGAGGCTCATTCAGTAATGACGTCATACTTGGATCTAAAGGTAAAATAATGAGTGAATGAAATTGATGATGAATGAAATGAAATTTTTAAACTACCTCGTTAGTCAAGTTATCAAGTGCTGGTGCTGAACGTGAGATCATAAGTTCTATTCGAGGGTCAAGCATATTTTATTGGATATTTCTAGAAAATTATTGGTAACAGGTTGAAGTTTGGATATGTGTCCGGGTTGAGGACAATAGGAAATCTTATTTTGGAACTTAAAATATACCAGCGAGGAATATAAGCGTTATAGGTTTTCAATAACAGCGTCATTAGACTAGTGGTCCTGAGTGCGACTGCTACACTAAAGGTCCTGGGTTCGACTCCCAGGCCGAGTGTTATTGGGTTTTTCTATGACTTCCCAATATCAGCTCGGTGCCCGGTTAATGGCAATAGGCTCGCCCCTATTACATGAGATCTTAGTATACACCGGCGAATTGTGGGTGTACATTAGCGCCTCTGCCTAACCCGGAGAATACAGGCGTGATATATTATTATGTTTGTTATGGCTTTCAAAACAACTAAAAATATTAAAAATAATTTTGTTCGTGGAAGAGCCATGCTTCGGCACGAATGGGCCGGCTCGACCGGAGTGATACCACGGCCTCACAAAAAACCGGCGTGAAACAACGCTTACGTTGTGTTTTGCCGGGTGAGTGAGGATACAAGAGGTCCAAAACCTTTTAAAAGGCGGAAAATGCACTTGCGACTCCTCTGGTATTGCGGGTTCCATGGGCGGCGGTAATGGCTTACCGATATAAAAAAAATCATACGGCATTTGCTGTCATAATTTTTAATTTTAACTTCTCTCTATCATCAAGTTGTCAATTGTTTGTTAAAGCAACTGGAGAACCAGCGACCTGTTCTTCAGTGGTGGTTGCGTTTGCCATCAGAGAAGCCATTGCTCAGGCTAGACGGGAATGTGGGATCCCCACCACACAATGGTTTACGATTGGTAAGAACCTTGTTTCTATACCCTTCTTTAATTTATGGTGACAAGCTTGTTTAATCTATAACTGGGCTATTTTAAATGATTTACCTAATTGATAAATTATATTTATTTCTATAAATAGATCTTTTAAAGACACTTTTACAAGTCATTGTTATGATTTTTTTAACTACATTGCGCCGGCATTTCCTAACTGACGATCTCTGAGAAGAAACACCGAAACAAACTCAGAGAATCATGGTCTCTTTCAAAGTCCAGACATAGTAGTAGCAATATATGTGAGTGTTACAATGCAGGGTAATGTCTGAGATAGCCTTTTGAAGAAAGAGCCATAGCGGCTTTGAGTAGACCAGTCCCAGCTGACGGCACGCATGCATCAGTCATTGTGTAGCTCGACCACAATCTAGGGAGCGCAACATCCCGTCGCACGATGATATCAGATCAACCAAACATATGTGTTGGCGACAAGAAATACTCAAACTTCAAATGTTTATCGTTATTGGAGAAAACGACACATAGTTATATTGTTTTAAAACCGGCTGAGGAAAATTGTATGATCCTTTTAACGGTCATTAATATTATGTGTATGTAATTCTTTTCTTTTTTTTTTCAGATGGACCATGCTCTACAGAAAATATTTGCCTAGCAATTAATACCCAGACCACCGACTTTAAATTTTATTAGAAAAGTATGTTAGTACTTTTAAATATTAATGTTTGGATTTACTAAGAAGACTGTGAAAGATTATCTTTGAATAAAAATGGCATCAAAACGAGTAAAATAATATGGCTATTTAAAATAATATTTTTCAAAGTAAACACTAAGTATATATAAGTAATGATAATGATTAATTGATAAAAAGAAAGATATTATTACAATAAAATATATTTATTAATGTTTTACATTTTGTTTACTAGATGGCGCTGACATTTCCTAAATAACGGGCTTTCTAATTTACCTACATCTCTGCCTAACCCTACGAAAATAACAGGCGTGATAGCATGTTAAAATATCAGGTTAACACACTTATTAACTATAAAAGGTCTCAATGTATACTGAAAGTAGGTATCCGAAAAGTAAAGATTATATAATTACTTGGTTCGTTCATTGCTAAGTAACGCGTGAAGATTGCGAAATAAGTAACAATTTAATATGCTATCTTGACTTCATTTACAATTTAGGATAAAAAAGAAGGTTAAGAACACAGGTAGGTAAGAAACAGAACTAAGTGTAATAGACAGAAAGAAATACTTAGACTGAATAAATCCTTTTTATTTAAATAATCCCATAATCTTAATAATATAACGTCAGTAACACCACCGTCATCACATACAAGTTTTTACCTTGATGCATCAGCTGACTCATGAGCCTAGTGGTCCTGAGCACGACTGCTACGCTAGAGGTCTCGGGTTCGATTCCCAGGTCGAGAAAAGTGTTATCGGGTTTTTCCGCATTAACTGAGAGGGAACTGGCTCTTACGCGCAAAAGTCGAAACACCAAGGTGTTCAATCCGATGTCACGTCTTTTATTAAATCAAGTTTTTTACAACTATCTGATTCGTTCGTCAGTGGTCCCAAGTGTGACTGCTAGAAGTCCTGGGTTCATTTTCCAGGTCGAACGAATTGTCGGATGTTTTTATGAAATTCCCAGTATATAGCAATAGCCAAATAGTAATAGGCTCGCCCCCTATTAGGCGAACTGCGGGTGTACCTTGGTTGGTACACCTCTGCCTAACCCTTTCTTGGAATACAGGCGTGATGGTATTCATGTTATGTTATTTAGGTTGTGTATAGTATACCTACGAGCTAAACCAGGGCTGTCAAAGTCATATCGATCGACACTATTTCCATCGACGGCTTCTGACCAGATGCTAATCGGTTCACTAGTTTTACGATGGCAGTCGTAGTCCGTACACATTAGAGGAATTGGATGCACTTCAAGATTGGATGGGCGTTCGGTGTGAGCTTTAGGATGAGTGCGTTGCTTGGTGGGAAACTTAGATGGTATTATATCACTCGCGTAAACGCAACTGCCTCGTTAGTCTAGTGGTTTCAAGTGCGACCGCTACGCTAGAGGTCTTGAATTCCCAGGTCGAGCAAAGTGTTATTGGGTTTTTCTATGAAATTCTCAGTAGCGGAGTTTGGAATATGTGCCCGTTAATGGCAATAGGGTCGCCCCCTATTACATGGGACCTAAACATACCGGCGAACTGTGGGTGTACCTTAGTACACCTCTGCCTAACCCTTAGGGGAATACAGGCGTGATGGTATGTTATGTTTATATCACTCGCGTTTCCAAATATTGGTGGATTCATCTGGACTCTAAATTTTCCTTTTATCCTTATGTATTACTAGCATTTGCCCGCGGCTTCGCTCACGTGAAGGAAGAAGAAAGAAAGAAAGAAATAATTTAATAAAAACTAACAGTGATGATCTCTTCTTCATCAGTGAGGTCAGGCTGTATCTAAGGATCGGATTAATTAATTGTGATAAGAAGTTCAGCAATTTTTAAGTTGGAGCATATACTTACTAACAGTGATAACAAAATTAATATCTTTTCAGTAGTTTTTGCTCCAACCCGTAACAAACATCGCTTTATTACAATTTTAAAATAGTAAGAGAAATAGAAGAGATAAGAGAAAAAGAAAAGAAGAAGATAAATCAAAATTCTCCGACGAGTCTTTCGGTTCTAAAAACGTGATAATAAAAGCAAACAGACAGACATAATTGTAATTTAATGATATTAATGGACTTTGCCTCGTAATTCTCTCTATCCCGTATTACAAATCTAAACACCTTGCTATTGAGAATTCCAAAGACTAAATCTCAGCGTACGCTGATAAAACTGCACCGTTATACTGAACTTACCAAGGTCATTCTGTAGATGAGCATTCATCCTAAATCATCCAGTAACTGGGCATGGAATATGAGGCAACAGTGTTTTCTCGTGCCTAAAGCGAACTCTACTAATTACCATAATAAAAACATCGAACTCGTTTAATTATGTCAGGTCAACCACTTTTTAAATATAATTAAAGTAAGCATATCTGGGTAATTTAGAAAAAAAAAAACATTGTTTCCTTACTTATTTACATTTAACGCACTTCTAAATTTAAAAAAAAATATTATTCATGAACGTCGTTTTAATTTTATAGTCCACAATAAATTACTATAAAGATAATGATTATGTTCATTCTAAAGCAATTTTCTATTATACGAAAATTACTAAGGTAGATGTTTCTTAAATGTGTTATTCCTACTTTCAGTTATATAGTTCATAGTTTTACACAATGTATTGTTCATAGTTTTATAAAAAGACAGACGTTGTCCTACTTGAACGTTGGACAGCGTCCACTGAGTCCAATTGAAAATCTAAACTAAAAGATAGGTCTGATGGAAACTTCAGCCTGCAGGGCCTGCAAAAGGGAAATTGAGAGTATGGAACACCTTCTATGTACATGTGATGCAATGCCTAGAAAGCGAATGTGCCTCTTGGGGCAGGGTGAGGATTAGGTATCTAGGGGAAGCACAAACGATCCCATTGGGTCGAAGTGCACTGAGGTCTGCTGCCTCAGCCCCACATAAGATAAGATAAGTCTAAACTATTCCAGGACGGACCCATTAAAGCACACACAAAATCATTGAAATCAGTCCAGAAGTTTAAGCGGTGTTCAGTCACGAACTAAAAAGAAAATGGTATCCCACCGGTATCGGACGCAGGATTCAAGCTATCTACGGCTGACCTGGGGAGACAATGGCTTCCTTAGCGGTGCGTGTATATACCATACGTAGCCTTTGAAAGGGTCCTGCTGCTGGACAACAATCTATCATTGTCTTGGCGAATGGCACGAATCCTATATCTATGACTATGGAAGGCAAGCAAGGAAAGGCAAGTGTTTTTTTGTTTGGACCCTATATATAAGGTGCTATAAAAATGTCTGCCACGGCTGCAATGGGAGACAGTATTGTTTTTAAAGATTACAATAGTAAAGATAAATTATTGATTATTTGTTTTTTTCTTTTTTGAAAAAGAAATGGACTTATAAATTTGAATTGATTTATTAGTATAAAACCATCCCGTAGACTTAATAGCTGTTGCCGACTTGATAGCAATTGTTTTCATTGACGAAGTGACACATCGCGCGTAATTTGTGAACCACGGTATGTAGAGTAGAGTCAATGTTAATTTAACTACTTTATTTTCTCAAATTGAATTAACTGTTCCGGTGTACGAAAGTTCTTCACTATTGTAATCTATAAACACAATACTACCCCCCACCTTATTTATGGGGCTTAAGTATATACTATAAAAAAATTTGTGTAGATACATCAGTATACTTCTGGATAACTTTGGAAAGACAGGTGTGTTCTATATCACAAAAATAATGTTTACTTAGAATGTACGTAGAAAAATAGCGGCTATGTAAATCTTACTAATATTATAAACGTGAAAAATTGAAAATTAAAGTTTGCCAGGATGTCTGGATGTTTTTTACTTTTTCATGCTAGAACGGATCTGCATAACATTTGGCACAGAGATAGATTATAGTCTGGAACAACACAACATAGGCTACTTTTTATCCACTGTCTATGCAGGTGAAGTTGCGGGCAGAAGCCAGTATATATATGTATGTTTTGTGAGTATTGCAATGCTAGGAAAGGTATTGTCCATTTGAAAAAAGAGCCATGGCGGCTTCGAGTACACCAGTCCCAGTTTTCTGTATCTTTGTTGGATATATTTTGCTGCTGCCGGAGTGCTGCGAAAAGTTTGGTGTTCTGAGCCATGAGGATCTGATCAGACATTCTGGTAGAACTACCTCTAAACTATTTGCTGTGTGGTCAACTTTGTCTGTTACTGGGTGGATTGCCGAGTATACACAAACACCCAGACCTAGAACACCTATCAGCAAGTCATAAAAATACTTGTTTCACGGAAATTGAGCCAAGAACTCGGTGCCACTGCGAAATATGCACGTGACTCTAAAACAATAAAAATAAATTATTATACCAAGTCGACCTATTACGCGTCCCCCGCTTACAATAAAACACCGTTTGTGTTCACTGTTTCTTTTAATTTGTTTATTAATCTGCATTATAATTATGCACATCACACATCTTTGCCGTCTGCGTTTGTCTGTGCACGACTGTGTTGGTAGTGTTGATCATGGGCAGAATAAAGTTTAAAATTAATAAAGTGGAATACTCTGGTAAGTGTTTTAGGAAATATATATTATAGGAAATATATAATATAATAATCTTTACTAATTTAAAAAGCTGAAGAGTTTGTTTGTTTGCTTGAACGCGCTAATATCAGGAACTATTGGTCCGATTTGAAAAATTCTTTCAGTGTTGGATAGCCCATTTATTGAGGAAGGCTATAGGCTATATATCATCACGCTACGCGGTCGAAGTCGTGGGCAGAAGCTAGTATTATATATAGGGGTTAAAGTATGAAATTGCCGATTTGTACTGAAAAAATTAAATTAGTTTTTTTTAATATAACCTATTTATTTAATCAAAATAATTATCATTACACTTGTATATGCTGAATAAAAAAAACAACTGAAAGTCTATAATCAAATAAAGAAAGAAAGATAATGTATTATTATTGGCACACACAACAATTATGTGGTACTTAATAATAATAATTAAATCTAAAAAAGAGCTTAATATCTGTCTGTGCCAAAGGGCCATCAGCTCAGCATTATGTCAATCGGCAGTCCTGAGTACTGCTACTGCTAAATGTTGCACATTTTATAAAAGAAGACTTTCATAGGTAACGTGAAAAAAGTTTCACTCAATATCTCAAATCATAAAGGTTCTATGTCAATTTGAAGTACCTATTTTTTTTTAACTGCCTCAATAGCCAAGTGGTCCTGACCGCGACTGCTACGCTAGAGGTCCTGGGTTCGATTCCCAGGTCGAGCAAAGTGTTATTGGGTTTTTCTATGAAATTCCCAGTAGCAGCTCGGAGTTAGGAATTTGTGCCCGGTTAATGGCAATAGGCTCGCCCCCTATTACATGGGACCTAAACATACCGGCGAACTGTGGGTGTACATTAGTACGCCTCTGCTTAACCCTTCGGGGAATACAGGCGTGATGGTATGTTATGTTATTATTATTTTTTTTATGAGATAGGGGGCAAACGAGCAAACGGATCACCTGATGGTAAGCGATAACCGCCGCCCATGGACACCCGCAACACCAGAGGAGTCGCAAGTGCGTTGCCCGCCTTTTAAAGGGTTTGGGCCTCCGGTAACCTCCTTCACTCGAAACACAACGCAAGCGTTGTTTCACGCCGGTTTTCTGTGAGGCCGTGGTATCACTCCGGTCGAGCCGGCCCATTCGTGCCGAAGCAGGGCTCTCCCACGTATATTGCTATTACAATAATACGCCAATTTCATACTTTAACCCCTATTCTTAAGGAAAAAGCTATGCTGAGGGGCTCGTAGCTCAATAATAACCAAGCTGTAAGGTTAAACTGCGCTCGCTGCTTTCAGTGTGTGGATAAATGACCACCCTTATTACATCGAGACCCCTCCGTGTCTCAGAGAGCACGTAAGGCCGTCGGCCCCGGTTGTCATACGAACATCTCTGACAATTGTTAGTGGTAGTCAGAAGCCCAAAAGCCTGACAACCAGTCTATCCTCCGGATATCGGTATTGCCCAGAAATTAGGTTGGAAATGGCTCCGACGATAAAAGCAACGCTAGAGGTAAAGAGTAAATGAGTTTTTAAACGAAATTCTCAGCAACAGCTCGGCGTTTGGATTGCTGCGTGTCCTCGAGGCAGTCCTCGCAATGGTGCCAACTAGGACGGGCGTTGGCTTTTCGCGTATTCTACACTATTATTATATTACTTTATTACTATTATTATAAGGTTTATTATCCTGAGGTAGTCTCAGGATATGTTGTGTCGCATAAGCTGAGTCAATCGGGACTGCCGGAAATCTCTAACCTCTAATTAGTGATGGGTGTTACTGCGATTATCTACGTGCAGCTAAGCGTGATAACTTAGCAAAACATATTAAGGAAAACGGCAACAAAATAATATTTTAATTAAACCTCTAATTAATTATAGCTTGAACACAGTGCCTTGAATTTTGAAAACACGGGAGTTTCTTAATTATTTTAGTGAAGGAAAAATTTAAAAAACCCACATTGTTAGTAAGCTATTATAAAAAAGGCCATTATCATTTTCCAGTTGGATCTGAAGTTAGCTCCAACGTGATGCTGTTGGACTACCTCAGGGAATATCTGGAGCTACGTGGTACTAAGTACATGTGTCGCCAAGCTGGCTGCGGAGCATGCATTGTCACAGCTCAACGTCCTCCTGGTTTGCCATATGCTGTCAACTCGGTAATTATCTTAAACTTGATTGATCAACTTTAGAAAAGTTGTAAGTATCACACACTAAAATTTTACCCCACACCCCTAGGCAGAAACTGGAAGCAACTTCCTACGATTTTTGGATAACACTTTTGCTCAAGTCTCAAGCGACATTAATATAATGATTTTTTTAAATTTACTTTGAAGAGAACTAAACCAAAATTTTATTCACTTTGGTTAAGCTGTTTTCGTGACTAGACTATTTTTTTTGCTATCGGTGATTTTCGGTGATTTTATAAGACTGCAATGTAACAGTGACTTGATGTTGAATTCCCTTTTCCTGACATTTCAGTATTCTCATAAGAGAATTCAACATAGAGTCTTGAGTCGAGAGTTCAACAATGAGGATTCAGGTCAGGTCAGCTCATTCAGTTTAAAAAAAGTTTTATCGTAATTATAAAGTAATAGTAGCCCTTGTAATAATATACCTAAACCAAGGGTAAAAATATAAAGATTATCACACGAAAAGGACTCCAATTATCACTTCGATTCTTAATTACAGTGCATTCTCCCAATCACTGCGTGCCAAGGACTGGAAATTACCACAATAGAGGAGGTAGGGAACAGAAAGAAAGGATACCATCCCTTGCAGACCACGCTGGCTAAATACAATGGTACACAGTGCGGATACTGTACTCCTGGATGGATCATGGCTATGTACAGGTACATAAAAATAGCCATCTTATACGTAATAACGTATTTTTTAAAACATATACAAATGAATAAAACGATTCTTGCAGCCTCCTACAAAGTAAAAAGGATTTAACAATGCTAGAAATAGAGCAGTCATTTGCTAGCAATATATGCAGGTGTACTGGCTATAGATCAATCTTAGAAGCATTTAAAAGTTTTGCCAGTGATGCACCCGAGCCTAATACAATCCCTGACATTGAAGATTTGAAACTTTGTAGCAGATTTGAAAAATCTTGCATCAATTCTCGTGAAGATGATGATTGGTGTATTGTATCTATGAAACATCTCAATACAGATGACGGTATAGTTAAAATTAATTTAAAAGACGGCAAAACGTGGTACAACGTTAATAAAGTCACTGATATATTTAGTGTGTTAAAAACTGAAGGCTATGATTCATACAAATTGATATGTGGTAATACAGCAAAAGGTGAGAAGGTTACAAAATTATTTAGTTATTTGGTGATTTTATTATAGGAAATAACATATTATGATTGCATTATCACTAATAGCGATGTATTCCAGACAATATTTTGACTCTTTCAATATGTTTTATTAAAATAGGTACTTTTGAAAAGTCGAACTAGTTGCACGGTTCCAAAAAGTGGGTCTTATGGAGAAGAGCTGGCAAAGAACTTCATATCTATAATATCATTGGTTTCAATATTCGAAACTAAAATGTATTTTACTAGAGTTGTATTTAAATACACCACTATGTAAGGCTGGTGATAAATATTAAATACGAACGAAAAATGGTTTCAGGAGTCTACCCAGAAGACGAAATGATTGATGATTCTCGTGTCCTCATAGGTATAAGTGAAATCCAGGACATAAAAGGTTATACTTTAGACCAGAATCTTATCATTGGCGCTGGAACAACTCTTACCAACATGTTGAATATTCTAGAAACAGTTTCTGAAACGGAATATTTTAGTTATCTAAAGATATTATATGATCATATTACATTGGTCGCCCATCTAGCTGTCAGAAATGTAAGTTTTTTACCATTTTCATTAAGATTATGATCTTAAAATTTTAATCCTTTATTATTCTTTGTCATCGTTTCCTCATGGCTAAGGATCGTGACCACATATTATGATAGATCTTCTAGCATTGCTGACCTCTAATGTGTGATTTTTATACGTATAACCATTAAGCATACAATAAAAAATTCAAAGACCATCATAAGATAAAATAACACATTTTCAGATAGGCTCAATAGCAGGCAACTTGATGATAAAACATAGGCACAATGAGTTTCAGTCCGATATTTTCCTGTTATTTGAAACAATTGGGGCTCAGTTGACTATAATCGGTATGTAGATAATGTTTTTTTTTCTATCATGGGAATAGACATTAATGTTGAGTGATTGCGGTAGAAATACATTCCAAATTATGTATGGTGTAAAATATGATATAATAACCCTAAGTAATTTAAAAAAAGCTGACATGGTTTGGGCATGTCGAGAGAATGAATCAAAGACTAGACTTGGGAGGCTATTGTAATGAACTATAGCCTTACCCGTCTCTCACTGTGAGAGGATAGCCATGTCCAGAAGAGCGACAGTAAATGAATTGATGAATTAAATTGAATTTAGGTATAGTAGAAAAGTGGTTTTTGCTATGGAACACATTTTTTATATCATTACCCATATTGTAAATAATTATTTTATTACTTATAGTAAATTCGTCAGGTACAACAAAAGTAGTGACAATGCAACAGTTCTTAAAACTCGATATGAAGGCAAAAGTAATTGTCAATGTGATGCTACCACCCCTAAATAATCAATATAAACTAACCTCATTCAAGGTACGATGTTCAGTCTATGCAGATTTAATTTCCATATTGTATTCATGTTTTGATTGGAAACTTAAAAAATAATGCTATTTTACAGATCATGCCACGCTCACAAAACGCACACGCAATAGTGAACTCAGGTTTCCTATATAAATTGACTCCGGATAATATTGTTATTCAATCAAGGATAGTATTTGGTGGTCTTTCAGCTTCTTTTAATAGGGCATCAGCAACTGAGCGATTCTTAGAAGGAAAACCATTGTTCGCAAATACGACTTTACAAGCTGCGTTCAATATTTTGAAAACTGAATTAGTGGTGACTGAAAATCCACCTGAACCTCCTGTAGATTATAGGCGGAAGATGGCGTTGGGGCTTTTTTACAAGGTGAATATTGCATAGCAAATTCAGCATTTTTTTCAATTTAGTAATGAGCCATTATACCTAGAAATCAAAATTTTGATGAATAATCACAAGAACTCTTTATTAGTAGCATAACTAAAAAAGATTCTGTTAACAACATTATTGTAATACTCTTGCTAAGGCTTTGCAACTTGTTGCTAAGAGTAAGCCAACGAGAAATTGTTTTGAAAACTATATTTACTTCATTTGATTTTATAAGGTAATCGTCTCTTAGACGCAATCGGAATAGTTATATGTTTTAAATTGTAGGGACTGCTAACGCTATGCCCAGACTCCATTCTCAATCCTCGGTATAAGTCGGGAACTATCCGATTACACGAATCGCGGCCAGTATCTAATGGACGCCAGATATTTGACACTGACCCAAGCACCTGGCCCATCAATCAGCCGATACCCAAGATTGAGGGTTTGGTAAGTTTAAAGATAAGAGTTAAGTACAGTTTAAGTATTGAATCAAAGTAACAAAAACAGTCTTCCATAACTTTTGTCAAAATAATTAACCTTTCTAAAATAAAAAAATAAGCAAATCAAATAACTTAAATTGTATATTTTGCAGATTCAGTGTGCAGGAGAGGCTCTGTATACCGATGACATGCCTACTTTTCCAAACGAAGTTCACGCCGCGTTTGTTCTGACTACTATTGGCAAAGGTCACATTGTATCGATAGATCCTTCAGCTGCTCTTGTAAGCTTATAATGAAAAAAGCAACTTTTCTATATCTCCTTGTTTAAAGAAAACCTACCTAACTTTATCTATATTGTAATAACGAATTCTTTCATTTCAATTTTAGAGCTACCCAGGTGTGTTAGCATTCTTTACTGCGAAAGATATCCCTGGCCTGAACTCGTTCACACCAGCAGACGATCCTATCTACCAAATGAATGAAGAAGTATTCTGCAGTGGCGAAGTCAAAAATTACAACCAACCTCTAGGTTTAGTAGTTGCAGATACCCAAGCCACTGCTAATAATGCCGTGTTTCTAGTTAAAGTAAAATATACAAATACTGAGAGACCAGTCATTGACGTGAAAGAAGCTCGAAAAGACCCTAAAAGAAACATTCTATTTCAAGAGATTAAAGCTACACAAAGGGGACAGGATATAGCAAAGGTCATAAAAGGTGAAAATTATATTAAAGGGCAGTATCACTTTCCCATCGAAACGTTGGTTAGTGTAACCAAGCCTACAGAAGAAGGGTTAGTTGTATACGCGACGGCGCAATGGCCTGCTGCAACGCAGGTCATGATATCACGCGCTTTGAAAATCGATCAGAACAGGTAGTTCAGCTTAATCTTATGAATTACACTTACAGAACCTACATTCATATGGAACAGTTTTTAATATTATACTTCCTAGTTAAGCTTTTTGTATTTTTTTCGCATTATCCAAGCTTAGATTATATAGTTATGTTAATGAAGGAAAAACTCGCCTTAAGGGCAGGATACGAACCTGCGTCTTCTGGTTAGATACACCAAACGCTATGACCTATAAGCTATCGCGAGTCCCACCCGTCATGTCAAAATTTGCCTTAATATTCTTACGTCTTAGAGGTGACTTAGTAAGTATAACTACTATATTCCAGGAACCTTGTTAAATATTTTTTAAGAAGAAGTATTTTTAGTTTTTTTAGTATGTTTATGAGTTACTTTGTGTTCACATTTCAGAATCGACGTACACGTTCGTCGAATTGGAGGATCTTATGGCATCAAGATATCGCGCAGCATATTAACATCAGTAGCTTCAAGTCTGGTGGCCATGAAGTTGAATTGTCCCTGCAGAATCATACACAAAATGGAAACCAACACAAAAGCGCTTGGGAAAAGATTCCCATGTTTTACAAATTTTGAGGTTCAATATTATTACTTCATATTTTGTTAAATACTATTTTAACCTTATAAATCTGGCTTTGAAAAGGTTTCCCTGGTCTGGAAGAGACCAAGAGATAAGATTACTACATTATAGTCTTGAAGCGTAGTTTACATGAAAGTTTAAAAATATTCATTAATATTCTAAAGTGTGTGTTCCAGGCAGGTGTCAATAAACTAGGAGTTTTTCAATACGTAAACTACAATCTACACGAAGACAATGGATACTCAGTAAATGAAACCTTGTCCCAAATTGGTATAATCGTGTATAATAATTGCTACAACGCTGCAACGTGGAACTATAAATGTTTTAACACCCTCACAGATACTGCAAAGAACACTTGGTGCCGATCACCAGGTACCTATATTTTTTTTAAATGTAAACTTAGTGTTATGCTAATAATCAGTGAAGGCAAAATGAAGCAGTGATAGCCTAGTGGTATGACCACTCGACTGCCAAATCAAAGATCTCCAATTCAAATCCAAGGTACCTCTGACTTTTCGAAGTTGTTGTGTGCGTATTAATAGTTAATTATCACGCGCTTAAACGGCGAAGGAAAGAAGGAAAACATCGTGAGGAAACCTGCATGCCTGAGAGATTTTCTCGACGGCGTGTGAAGTCTGCCAACCCACATTAGGCCAGCGTGGTGGACTTTAAATAGCCTAAATCCCTTTCATTGTAACAGGAGACCCGGAGACGGAGACGATTATATATATATATTATATCTAATATTATTATTATATTTATTTATATATTTAAATATATAAAAAAAAACAATTACAGGCTCACTAGAAAATATCGCAATGGCCGAGTTGATGATGGAACGTATATCCTATGAGCTTTCAGTAGACCCAATTGAACTACGACTGGCTAACTTGGATCCTCAACATGATGACTTGAGAGAAATGTATGAAACATTGAAAGCTACTTCAGATTACACGACAAGAAGAATTGCTGCTAATAAATTTAACGCAGAAAACAGGTGGAAGAAACGTGGACTAAGATTTGTATTTCTTAGGTGGGAAGATAGTTACCCAAGATATTTTGATGTCAATCTTGCAGTATATCGAGCTGATGGAACTGTAGCAATAAGCCACGGAGGAGTTGAAATAGGCCAAGGCATAAACACTAAAGCAACACAAGTAGCTGCTTACATGCTAAACATACCTATAGAAAAAGTGATAATAAAAGAAAACAACACAATAACAAGTCCAAATGCAGCAGTAACAGGAGGAAGTCTCACAACTCAGAATATAATTTTAGCTGTTGAGAAATGTTGTGAACAATTACTTGCAAGACTAGAGCCGATAAGAAAACAGTTAAAAAACCCAAGTTGGGAAGAGTTGATTGAGAAAAGTTTTGAAATGTACATAGATCTGCAATCTCATGGATTTGCTGGAGATAAAGACGTTCAGAATTATCAGATTTATGGTGTAACACTAGCTGAAGTCGAAATTGATGTGTTAACTGGAGAAACAGAAATACTGAGAGTCGACGTGCTACATGATGTTGGTAGAAGTATAAATCCTGAACTTGACGTTGGTCAGGTAAGACAAATATTATATAATTCTAGCTACATAACATATCACGCCACCACGCCTGTATTCCTTGAAAGGTCAGGCAGATTTACTAATGTGCACTCATAATCCACTGGTGTGTCTAGGTCCCAAGTAATAGGAGGCAGGCCTATTGCCACTAACAGGATACAAATCCGAGGAAGATGCATTTTGGAAGTACTAATCATAATTTTAAATCTGATCAACTAGCTGGTATCCTATTCTACATTTAAAGATAATCTAAAGATAATATTAACTTTCTGATTTAACAGGTAGAGGGTGCTTTAGTCATGGGTATTGGATATTGGACCACCGAGAATCTGGTCTATGATTCCAAAACAGGAGAACTGCTCACTGACCGCACATGGAACTACTACGTACCACAGGCGAGGGACATACCTCAAGATTTTAGGGTATATTTGAGAAAAAAATCTTATTCGACTAAGCCAATATTTGGATCTAAAGGTAAGCTGAACGGTTAAAGTTAAACCAGTAATTTATATTATCATGGAATTTAAGGACTTCAATTATACAATTATTATAAAAACGCTAGAATAAATGATGATTAATATCAGTTTTAAGACTGAAGCAAGTTTTTTTAACCGTAAAATAAGGAAATTCCGTTAGCTTCCTTGGCACGGCATCGGCCGATAGCGGCAGCTTGCAAGATACAACTTCATTTTATTTGTAAAGCTTATAAAATAGGCTAAGCCTTTTCTAAAATGTTTCAAAATATATATATTTTCTACATTCTTGGAACAATTTCAAACACTGAAAACAATTTTAAAGAACTTTAGACTTCCATGAATAGAATTTCGCAGAAAAATACGATCACACCTATATGTATTTCCTGAAGGGTACGGCTGAGGTGTATTAATGTACAACCACATTTCGCCTCTTTATTTAGGTCCCATGTATAGGGGACGAGCCTATTGCCATTAACCGCGCTCAAATCCAAACAGCAAGCTGTTACTGAGAATTTCATATAAAACTAAATAACACTGCTTGATCTGGAAATCGGACCCAGCACCCCTAGCATAGCAGTCGTGCTTGGGCGCACTAAACTAACGCAGCAGTACATATCGGAGAAAAGAAGCTGATAATATTTCTGTATCTAATACTAATATTTTGAAGTACTCCACAGGATGCAGTGAACCACCTATTTGCATGTCAGTGGCAATACCCATTGCAATAAGAGAAGCTATCATGTGTGCCAGACAAGAAGCTGGCTTGCCTAGCACCACATGGTTTAATATTGGTAAGTGTCAGCAGCATTAACCTATTTTTCGTCCCACTGATGGGCACGAGTCAAAAAATAATCATAAAGAATCAAGTCAGAATCAAAAAGAGGGCTTAAAAGTTAATTGATGATGAAGATTATGAAAAATAACGAAAATTAGATTTTTAAATAATTAAACTGGTAGGTAATTTTACTGAGTTCCATTTACTTACTTTAAATCAACTTTAAACTTGGAACTATATTCTGTATACCAATTGAAATTATTGAGTTCATTACTCTTTTAATACTATTTTAATTCTTGACTGTATTTATGTACTTTTCAGATGGTCCCTATACAACTGAACAAATATGTTTGGCATGTGAAACACGGACCGAAGATTTTAAATTTAATTAAATATGCTTATAAAATAGGGTTTATGATTTTTGCTGTTAACCAAAGGGTTTTATATTTCACAAAAATATAACAGTGAGCGAACCTGGGAATTTTACAACACCAAGCTCTTTTAGCATAGTGTTGAGGCGCATGTAAAAATCTTATTTTAGTCAAGACAATGACGAAGGGGCCCGATATATTGCATCGGAAAATTGCTTCTCGTATCTAAAACATTTACTAGTATCCAAAGAGTATACGAATATGTACCTAAAGAGAAATATACTGAAGGAAAATTTAATATTTTCTCGTTTGAATTAAAATCCAAGGAGTACCAATTAAAAATCTGTTAGTACCACTACTTCATATTTTTAAATTGACAAATAGTAAATATTTTTATTATTTAATAGTAGTTGCAAAACTGGTTCCTCAATGGTGCAGGTGTATGGACCATACATTTAGAATTTGAATGCTATCCAAAGACTGATTTCTATATTACTCTATTCCAGTGTACTTACTATAGAGGATATTATTTAATATTATGGTAATCAGGGCGTCCAAATAGGTTGGCAATTCGAAAGAGAAAGATATTTCTTAGTTATTATGACTAAGTAAAGTAAGCTAAGTAGATCATTCACGGACACACACACATATTATCTGACACTGGCCCACGTCTAAATCTCTGGACGTCAGTCAAATTCTAAGGGCCACTTGCACCAACTTCTTAAATATATTTAAACTGTATTTAAACACAAATTTACTATGAAAAATTGTGTTTAAATGTAATTTAAACATATTTAAAAAGTTGGTGCAAGTGGGCCTTAATCTATTTCTCCATAATACAAGCCCCATGATGGCCGTACAGTCACTGCAACTACAACTATTAATAGTATTAGTAGCGGTATCATTTCATAAACAACAATATCAGCAATTCATATTTTATTACAATGTAAAATACTTCTACTCTAAAATAAACAAATTTTAAACAATAAACAACTACAGGACTATTATTGACTATTTTCGGATGGTTTAACGAATGTAGGTAAACGAATTTCGACGTTATCGATCTTCCTTTGTACTTCTTCGAGTTCTTTTAATTGCCTTTCTCTATCATCTTCCCTTTTCTTCCTGAAATAAGCATTATAATCATCTTCTGAGTATACAAAATTGTTTTGTCTTATATTCTTTACATCTTCTTTTAATTTTGTCTCAGGGAAATTGGTTTGGTAGAACTGTCGGCTGTTGTGTATTATTCTCTTCGGAGTTCTTCGGCGTCTCGTTTTTCCTTCATTGGTAAGGAATAGCTTCTTACATTCCGGGCACAGCTTCCCTTGGTAAGACCTCTTTTTCTTATAGTGCAGTATTGGGTCAATGCTTATTTTGGAATCATCCGGGAGTTTCAGCCCACCATCTTCTTTCTTGGGACAATTAAAGCAAAAAAGCTTTCTTTTTTTGTTTTTCTTTGGTTTTAATGGTTCTGATTTGTTATGGGAAAAAAACGGGAACTTTATATGTTTGAGGGTGCTGAAACATACCAAAACTTTTAATTGTATTTTGAAGTATTTTTGCTTTATCTATTTTAAACGCGAAAAAATAATTAAACACAATATACTACTATATCTGATAACGATACGCTAATTACTACGGTTGATTCTTACTGTAAATAAAAGGAAGGAACAAATGAAGGAATTCAATATTAGAAAAAAAATAAAGGATAGCCCTTTTAGGATTTTTTGAGATTTGTTTAATTTCTGTATCATAACATAACATACCATCACTCCTGTATTCCCCGAAGGGTTCGGCAGAGGCGTACTAATGTACACCCACAGTTCGCCGGTATGTTTAGGTCCCATTTAATAGGTGGCGAGCATATTGCCATTAACCGGGCACAAATTCCTAACTCCGAGCTGCTACTGGGAATTTCATAGAAAAACCTAAAAACACTGTGCTCGACCTGGGAATCGAACCCAGTACCTCTAGCGTAGCAGTCGCGCTCAGGACCACGTCTTGGCTAATGAGGCAGTTTCTGAATCATAACGGGCACAATATCAAATTGGAAGTCGTTCTTACCATTTCTTCTCGTGATTGTGTACTACATTTTGATCCATGAGTAAATCATCTTTATAGATATTCCTAAATTTCTCATGTCCATATTTTTCGCTATGAAGATCGTCTAGTGAGTTATAATTATTCAAATGTTTTGTATTGATTGAATCCTTAAAAAGAGGAGGGTTAATGTTCAAATCTGGTGGACTATCACCGATGTTTAGGTAATCTGGACTCTTATCTCTCTTTTTGATTCCATCTTCGACGCCCACAATGGAGCCGTATTCGTAAATTTTTGGTGTACGTCGCCTGAAACGTACGTATTATTATTAGCAAAATTAAACCATGAATTGAGAAACGTGACACCTGAAATTACTAGTTGACAATAATTTAAATAAGTCTAATTTAAATAAGCCCTATAATTGTGTATCATACTTTAAAATTTCATTACTTTTTAAATAAAGACAATTGACAAATGATGCCCTAGATGATCACAAATACAGTTTTCGAAGAAATAACTTACCGTTTCTTATTCCTATGCCTAATAGCTTCTTCATCGTCCAAAGTTTCCTCATCAGGCTGAATGAAGCTAGCAACATCAAATTCTACCGGGCTTTTGTCATAATCATACTCTTGACGTATGAGAATCTTACGTTCTTTTGGTCTTCTCAACCTCCTGATCCTGTCCCTTCTCACATTTCTTCCCAATTTATTTGGATTACGCTCAGTGACCTCATCAATATAGTTATAACAAAATGATAATTCGATACATAATAAGAAACTTAGTAAATAAAGGAATCGTAACATCGTTTCGTGACATGACCGTCATTCATGACAGTTGCACATTTTTGTAAAATTTTATGGCTTGGCTTATTACCTACCTTTTTATTCTGATAGAATCTTTTTTGCAATGTTTATCAAAAAGATTGAATTTACTTTCCGTCTACTCGTGAAAGTTAACAAATCTTTCTAAAAGTAAATCGTAGAAGCACTATAATGAAATTAATTAGTTGTTTTTTAAATTGCAGCCATATACATTTACGATGAGAATGCTGTGCATATTGTAAGTTGTATGAAAATTTGCATCAAGGCAAACTTGTTTAAAATAAGATAAAATAGCAAGAATACTTGATTTAATATTTTAATGCATTATTAAATAATTACGTAGTGAACACCACAGCCATGGTTTATTTATAATCACCGCTATGACTGATAATTTTCAATCCAAATAGAAAATTAAACGCAATGTAAATGTTACGCCAATCTGGCATCGTCGTGCGACAGGTTGTGGAGGCCCCTAGATTGTGGTCGAGCTACAATGACTGATGCATGCGTGACGTCAGCAGGGACTGGTCTACTCAAAGCCGCTATTTCGGTTTCTTCAAAAGGCCTTCTCAGACATTACCCTGCATTGTAACACTCACATACTGCTACTACTATGTCTGGACTTTAAAAGAGACCATGATTCTCTGAGTTTGTTTCGGTGTTTTTTCTTAGAGGTCGTCAGTTAGGAAATGCCGGTTCAAAATCATAACAATGACTTGTAAAAGTGTCTTTAAAAGATCTATTTACAAACATAAATTTCATTTATCGTTTATTTTATCAAAACTTATACACACATACAGAGTTTTAACTGTCTGGTAGCTTCGAGAGTTTTACGTGGCCTACCCAAATGTTCCGTCTATTCTAGTAATGTCATTTGATGGGTTGTTAATCTCCCTATATTATGGCTGGGCTACACAATGACGGTGCATGCGTGCCGTCAGCTGGGACTGGTCAACTCAAAGCCGCTGTGGATATTTCTTCGAAAGGTCATTTTTATACTATTTTGTCTAGACTTTAAGGAGAACATGATTCTGTGAGTATGTTTTGGTGTTTGTTCTGAAAAAAATAAACTAGGAAAGGCCGATACCATCTGGTATTTAAGGTGTTAACTGATCTACATATTTACAAATTATCATTTCATTTTATTTCATTTGCTATCTTATCACATCTAAGAACAATCTTACGCAAATAAAATTTACACTAAAACACGATGTAGGTATATCCCCAAGAACGGATCTCTTTCCGGGGCGTTAGTCATACAATTTATTACGAACGTTTGTCCATGCCAGTCGGGAAAGGGTTTATGAAGCTAAGGATTTCTTGGGTATGCTGCAGATCGTTTCTCAGATATAGCTCGATGTTGTAAGATCTGCAGTTCTGTTTCTATTAAGATCTCGTTGAAGTACATTTTCTTAGGACTGACATATAAGTAACATGATGTAGAAAAGAAACCTTAATATCATTCATGTGGCAATGGCAGAGCGAAAAAGGATTGATAAAATTCAATGGAATAATGGTGCTAAATTCAGCCAATCACTGATCTCTATATTACTCTGTGCTGTTTACTATACAGGATAGTACCTGTTATGGAGATCAGGATACAGTCATAAGTTCATAACATATCCATCACGCCTGTTTGCCCCAAAGAGTTAGGCAAACGCATACTAATGTATACCTACGCGGAGTTTGCTGGTATGTTTAGGTCCCATGTAATAGGGGTGAGGCTATTGCTATTAACCGGGCATAAATCCAAACTCCAAGCTGGACTACAAAACTATTGAGGCGTTATAACCACAGTTTTCAGGTCGTTAGGTCCTCTAAGTACATAATATATACTTAGCTCTCACCACTACAAGAATATTTTGCTGTTAGGAAGAAGTCGTGAACTTTTTAATTTGAGGAAAGAAATTCACTGTGTTTCATCACAATATTTTTCAAGGCCAATAAATAGTTGTTTTATAGGTAATTAATTGATTGACATTTTTTTTATGGGAAAGGGGAGCAAACCAGCAGACGAATCACCTGATGGTAAGCGATAACCGCCGCCCATGGACACTCGCAACACCAGAGGAGTCACGAGTGCATTGCCCGCCTTTTAAAAGGGTTTGGGCCTTCGGCAAATATCTCCTCTTAATACATAGAAGATATGAAAATATTTCACTGTCACAGATGAGATAAAAATGCTTCCTAACATTCCGCCGACAATAACAGCCGTAACAAATATTATCTGTCAAATGATTATCTTTTCCTTAAACCCTACAATAATCATGAAGTCATATCGCTATATTCTGCAAAGCAGTTTCACACATCTGCTCTGTATCGTCTCTGAGCAATCAAGTGAGCCAATTAAGCGGTTATGTCCAATAATAAGATCTCGTAGTGAACACGTCACATGGATACGCCCTGCTGTTAATAAGATTCTAAGCTTAGTTAGTCATTACGAGACGGGGACGACACGATTTGTTTTGTATAAACGGCAAGGCAAATTCTGTCTCTATGTTTATGTTTATATCTTCTTATAAAAACTGTCGATAGATTTGCTTACTTACTAGAGACAGGATATGCTTATGTCAAAATCCTAGCTCCAGTAAGCAAATCTACCGACTGATTTCTATTGGGACCGGTCATATTATGTCAAGTATGTTAACTGCTAACTGTTGTTACTGCTACAGCTTACGTAAGTTGCACTGTTGTCCATCACACACGAGGAATTACTGGTGAATTTACAATGATTAGTTTACTAATATTACGAGTACTAGTCGCCGACTTACTTTTGTCCATAAGATAACCGACGGAATTATTTTTTCAAACTTAGAACATAGGCGTATTTTAGATACATTTTTTACTTATGTCCATAATACGTTTGGCGTAGCGGCTGAGCGATTGGCTTCTGCACCACGTATTGTAGGTTCGATCCCTACACGGAGCAAATAGTTGTTGTAGTTGTAGTTACGGGTAGTTCGCGGGTCTCGGCATTTGTGTATGTGAGATTTGTGTTTCTAAAAACACGATACAGGAGAAAATTCTAGTGTGGCTAATTGAATAATGAAACCGATGATAGAGCCAATTTAAATCCATAAGCCTGAATTTTACTAATTCCATTAAAATTAATTTATATAAAATCTATAGCAAATCCTTAGTACTTATCAAATTTGAATCGTAATAGGACTCAAAAAGATTTTAGTGTCAAAATAGCTCCGTGACAATTTCTGATTATTGACAGTTTTGTCTACCGACTCAGCACTCCGGTAATCATTGGGCGATTATTCTGATACAAATTAAATAGCAATAATTGGTCATAAACTTGGTGTAAAAGTTTGTATGTATGGGTTGGAATGCCTTGATGTCATTATGGTCTCTTCAGCGTACAGAGTACATACTAAAAAATCGTCTCCTCTAAACACCCCAACAGTTATTAGGCGGGAGTAGACCAATTAGAAGAGGCAACTGTTCTAAGACATAAGCTTTTGTATATGAAAGTGTAATGCGCTAAGGGTATCCTTACCAGGGTTGTGTAATCCTGACTTTCAATAACGGACTCATAATGAACCTACAACCGTTTATGTTTTCTAATGAGGTTTTCGGCATTGTGAACATTTGGGAGAATATAATAATAAGTAAGTGTATTAGTATTGCGAATGAAGTAATGAGGGTTTTCTAGCTATGTAATAACCACGCAGATATTTATGTTCGAGGTTAAGCTGACCTTTATGGCGATCAATTGGTTGGAGGATAAACTTTTATACATGACGGAGAACTCTCTCTCGGGTGGGGTTTATACCCGTCTTGCCATCAGAAGTGATACTTAATGACATTGGCCTGTGGGCTACTGTGGGTCATGCTGGTTCAAACATTAAAACACACATTTAGAAGTCTTTGTAAGTATTTCATTTAATCAGACTTCTTAGTACTTTTGTACGTCAATATTACAATACAGACAACCCCCAAAACGCCCACCCGTCGTGGCTTTGCTAGCGTCATTGGGAGAAGAAGCCACAAGAAACTCCCAATCAACGGTAATGGTCTGTTACGATTATTAAAATGACTTTCAAACAATATCGTTAGCAATAACTATGCAGGTAGACTTATAAAGGAACTCATGAGAGTATTACGATTACTAAAGTGACAAACTATATCGTTAGCAACAACTAAGCAAGTAAAATAAAGGAACTCGCGATAGCACAACAACGCGCGTACAAGTCGGATCCAGTATGTGGAGAGCGACCCTGACCAGAGTCAGGCACAGAATGTGTCTGCCGCAGCTCGGCTTCACCGATGCAGTCGTTCCCCTTCCAACCGTCGGTCGCAATTGATACCATTTAGTACCACCAGGTGGCGCTGACGTCACGATTATGTCACATCCGTAATCATGTCTCGCTCCGACATACATATAAAATCTGCTTAATGGTGTTATTTCTCTGTATCAAGTGCACATTTGTCTTGGCTTTTACCCGTTTTATTTATAACCATCAACCTATTTACAGTTCCACCGCTGTGGTCTGCTCTCACAATGTAAGAGTCCACTACGCAATCCTGCTGTGGGTTGGCGGACGTTTTTTTAAATGTGTGTGCCTTGGATTCAAACTTTGAAATTAAGCGATAAAGAAGCGGGCAACGACTGCCATATAAACTGACTTCATTTTGTTCTCTTTAATTAAATTAGCTTATTAATTAGACCATCTTGTAAGGGCTGAATAGAGTGAAGATTGTGAAACAGATTTTGAAATTTTGAAGGGATTCCCAATGAAATTTTTAGTTGTAGCATGGAGTTTGGATTTGAGGCAATAGGTTCGCTCCCTTGTACATACATGGCACCTTAAATCATATCTACCGGTAAACTGAGGGTGTACATCGAGTTCCTGGGCTCTATTCTCAGGTCATGCAAAGTGTTATTGGGTTTTTCTATGAAATTCTCAGTAGAAGCTCGGAGTTTGGATTTGTGGCCGGTTTATAGCAATAGGATCATTTCACGAAACCTAAACATAACCCAGTAGAGAATAGTGACATGATTATATGATGTTTTATAAGGATTGTTCAGAACTTTCTTATACATTAATATTTCTGTAAGTAACTTTCTTCCCCCTTTTTATTTCCTAATTTTTCGTTAATCTCTTTTATGGCCGATAAGGGTTTTTTCGTTCTTATTTTATGATGGCTCTTCAACGACTTATTTATTACACACAGTAAAAATATGGAACACAGACACTTTGACGGTGAATTCGTCACTTAAAGAAGTTCTTCTTCTTATTAAACATTTTAGGAGATTTTAGGTATGTAAAAGTTCCTTTTTCAACCCCCACAAGCGGTGGATACTGGAAATCCACATAAGCTGTGAATAAAAATATCCTCCGAAGAGTTTTGACTATAAATTTATTTCACTTGGGCTGTCAACTGTCACAAGCTTTATTTATAGCTACCCTTTGGACTACCTTTGTTTAATATTCGCTTGAACTAGCAGAGAATCTGCCGGATTTTCATATAGGGAGGTACTTAGTTGGCTTTCTTTGAGATGCAAGTTACATATTATATTCGAATTTAAAGCTAGCTTGTTTGTTGTTTTAACTGACTTCAAAAAGTACGAGGTTCTACCAATATTTTCGTCAATTATGGACCGATTTGAATTACTCTTTTTATTATGAAAGAGTATACTCCCGAGGTGGCCCTATTCATATTTGGCGACGATCGGATCACGAAGTTTAGGAAAAAATGTCAATATCACGTGCCGATCAAGTAAATTTAATGTAACTACGTCACCCAGTAGTCTAAGCACTCAGCACTATCGAATTCGCATCGTAAATGTATGACTGTTTTTCTGCTACAAATCTCATATATATATTTTCACGCCTGTCTCCCATTTGGGGTAGGCAGAGACTACACATGCTAGGATCCCTCTTTCACTTCATCTACGTTTATTACCTCCTTCTCATACAAATTATTCTCGATTTCGATACGAAAACGTTTTCGAAAGTGTACGTGCTTGCGTTACCGATTTGTCAGATTCTACTCGGCACTGAAAATGTTGAATTATAAAAAAGAATGCATACAGACGAATAAAAAATCTTTTTTTTTACGGTGAAAAGTAACTTTTAACAAAACTAAAGAAAAATTAAGTTCCGGAAGTTGATGGCCAAAACAAAAGGTCCAACCAAATCGAAGACTCCGAGACTATCGCTCATAACATATTTTTTTGCTTTGGAATTTTTTTTATGGAATAGGGAGGGGTAAATGAGCAGACGGATCAACTGTTGGGAAGCGTTTACCGCCGCCCATGGACACCCGCAACACAAGAGGAGTCGTAAGTGCGTTGCCCGCCTTTAAAAAGGGTTTGGGCTTCCTGTATCCTCACTCACTCGGCGAAACACATCGTAAGTGTTGTTTCACGCCGGTTTTCTGTGAGGCCGAGGTTTCTGTGAGGGGTATGCAGAACATTAATTGCAACGAGTCTTGCATAGGCACTTATTTTGCTTCTTTCAAATTCATAGACATTTTCATCACACACCTGAACTTTTTGAAGGACTTTAAATATTCTGGGACATAATAAATATTCTGGGACATTTTTACACAGCAATATCTAGTCCCAAACTAAGCAGAGCTTGTACTATGGGTAAGTACTAGACAATGGATATAATACTTATATACTTTTTTTTTTGTAAATACATACTTATAATACATAAGAAACACCCAGATGAACACAAACACTTTATATTCATCACATAATTTTTTGTGTTCTGTGGGAATCGAACCCACGACTTCATGGTCGGCAGTCCGGTACTCGAACCACTAAACCACAGAGGTCGTCAAACTTTGCCAATAAGATCGGTACCTATGTGTCGGTACCTATGTGGTAATCTAAGGATATCTCTACCGATACCGTATTTCATTCATTCTCTCAACAAGTCCAAACCATTACAACAAAATAGTAACAACAAATACAAAAACGGGACAACAATAAGAAAACAATTTTATTCCCAACTCGTACCTATCAATGCCGAAGCTATAAATAAATTCTTCCTAAAAAACTAGTAGTACGTAGCTTTATATCCAGACTAGATCGAGAGATAGTTGAAATAACTTTAATACACAATAGAAAAGTTAGAACTTCGCTGACACAAATAAATCCATTGAGTGGAACTTGATATTGAAGCTATAGCGCTGGGATTAGTTTCCCAAAAAAAAATACAATCGTAAACTTTCTGTGTTGAACTATGATGTTATTTATAAAAAACCTTCAAATCAAATCATTTATTTCTTTGCAAACATGGGTATAATAAATAGATATTATCCATTAGCCAAGTGGTCCTGAGCGCGACTGCTACGCTAGAGGTCCTAGGTTCGATTTCCAGGTCGAGCAAAGTGTTATTGGGTTTTTTAATGAAATTTCCGGAGTTAGGAATTTGCCCGGTTAATGGTAATAGGCTCGCCCCCTATTACATGGGACCTAAACATATCTACCGGCGAACTGTGGGTGAACATTAGTACTCCTCCGCCTAACCCTTCGGGGAATACAGGCGTGATGGTATGTTAAAATGTATGTTAGACACGTTTGAAGATTGGCAGAGATTAAAGGCAGCAGCTAAATCGTGCAAATTGATTGATGAATCTAATGACAAATCCAAACGGCGGCTGATTTTACAAGTGACGCAGACAAATCAATGGCTCTTACTTACGTACTATAAATTATGTTTAGAATAGATATCGTGTACTGTAGACACGTTTGACTAACTGCCTCAATAGCCGAGTGGTCCTGACCGCGACTGCTACGCTAGAGGTCCTGGGTTCGATTCCCAGGTCGAGCAAAGTGTTATTGGGTTTTTCTATGAAATTCCCAGTAGCAGCTCGGAGTTAGGAATTTGTGCCCGGTTAATGGCAATAGGCTCGCCCCCTATTACATGGGACCTAAACATACCGGCGAACTATGGGTGTACATTAGTACGCCTCTGCCTAACCCTTCGGGGAATACAGGCGTGATGGTATGTTAAAATGTATGTTAGACACGTTTGAAGATTGGCAGAGATTAAAGGCAGCCTAATACACGGCACTGGATGATCCATACATTCACGCCTATATTTTTTTACTAGCTTCTGCCCGCGACTTCGTCCGCGTAGCGTGATGATATACAGCCTATAGCCTTCCTCAATAAATGGGTTATCTAACACTGAAAGAAATTTTCAAATTGGACCAGTAGTTCCTGAGATTAGCGCGTTCAAGCAAACAAACAAACAAACTCTTCAGCTTTATATATTAGTACTAGCTTCTGCCCGTGACTTCGTCCGCGTAGCGTGATGATATATAGCCTATAGCCTTCCTCAATAAATGGGCTATCTAACAGTGAAAGAATTTTTCAAATCGGACCAGTAGTTCCTGAGATTAGCGCGTTCAAGTAAACAAACAAACAAACAAACTCTTCAGCTTTATATATTAGTATAGATATAGATACTAATAAGGTGTCAAACAAGCATACGGCCCGCCTGATGGTAAGCGGTTACCGTAGCATATGGACGCTTGCAACACCAGGGGTATCACTTGCGCGTTGCCAACCCTGTCAAAATCTTTTCACATAATTTTTGAGAGGGTGGGTTAAAGATTACGGAGGAATAGTTGGGTTGGCAGCATAGGAGACACTAAGGGCCACTTGCACCAACTTTTTAAATATGTTTAAATTGAATTTAAACACCTTTTTTCATAGAAATTTCGTGTTTAAATACAATTTATTTATTTATTTATTTATTTATTTATTTAATTAAGGATCGCCAACAAAGATACATTAAATACTTCATACATTTCACAAATATCAAGATAAACAAGACGAAATGTACCTTCAATTATAGGCAACCACATCTTACATCATAATTGTCGAGTATACATAAAAAAAAAATTAAAATTAAAATTGACATTATTACAATACAATAAATAACAAACAAAACAAATCAAAAATTAGTTAGATGAAAGAGAATACAACCAATGATCTTAAAAGCCCTGTGCTGAAAAATAGTTATAGAGTTTGATTTTAAACTTCCTGTAATTATCGAAATTAATGTCTAAATCTGCTATCCTACATAGGGAGTTATATAGTTGTATAGCTCTCGTTAGGGGAGAGTTTCTGCCCAGATTGGTTTTATACAACGGTCCACTAAATAACTTATAGGTTTGTGAGCGAGGTAGCCTACTCGGTACATTTATGTGTATATTTGATAGAAGATCAGTATTTATTTGAGATGTGAGTAATTTATGTAAGAAACTCAAATCCAAGACCTTTCTGCGGGTAGATAGACTTTGAAGCTTGTAAAATTCAACCCGGTCTTTATACGACTTTAACGCCTTAGCTCTATGGTCCTGATACGCAAGGTAATACACAAACCTTTTTTGGACTCGCTCAATTCTTTTTGCATGAACCTCGTACTGGGGTGACCACACCTGCGAGCAGTATTCCAAATTACTACGAACTAAAGAGTTATATAGTAATATTTTGGTTTTCGGACACTTAAATGGTTTAACGTTTCTTAATACAAACCCCAGCATTTTATTAGAATTTGTAATTATATGATCGATATGGTTATTAAATGTTAATTTATTATCTAACAGAACGCCCAAATCACGTACGCATGAAACCTCCACTAGTTTCTTGTTACAAATAGAGTAATTAGAGCGAATAACATTTTTGTTTCTAGTAAATTTTATATGTAAACATTTAGCAACATTCAAGCTCATGTTATTATCCTTGCACCATGCAGCCAGTCTGTCCAGATCATTTTGGAGTAGATAGGAGTCTCTTATAGATTGTATGGGTAAGGTTAATTTGAGGTCATCCGCAAATAAAAATGGTCTGGAATGTAGAAAACACTTAGTGATTGAGTTTATAAATATGTTAAAAAGTAAAGGACCCAAATGGGAACCTTGTGGAACTCCGGAAATAGCATTAAACTGTTCTGACTTTGCTCCATTTACGACTACAAAAGACTTACGATCATTGAGGTATGATCCAAACCATTGCAAGAGTGAGCCATACACACCGAGTTCAGAAAGCCTCCTGACTAAGAGCTGATGGTCAACTTTATCAAAAGCCTTGCTGAAATCGGCGTACACTGCGTCGACTTGAATGCGTTTATCCATGTGATGAATCAAATTTTCTGTGAATGAAATTAAATTTGAGTTCGCAGATCTGCCCTGGAAAAATCCATGCTGCTCATGCACAATAAGACTTTTAACATGATTGTAAATATATGGATAAACAAGCGATTCGAAAACCTTAGGAATCGCTGAAATTATAGAAATCGGCCTGTAGTTTTGTATTTGGTTTTTACGGCCGCTTTTAAAGATAGGAACAATTTTAGCGCTTTTCCACGCAGATGGAAAACATCCTGTTTTGAGCGAATGATTAAATAGCATTGTGAGGGGTACCGATAACGATTCGTAACATCTAGCTAAAAATATTGGTGGAAGCTCATCTGGACCGGACCCTTTGCGGATATCAAGATTTTTCAGTTTATTTGCAATAGTTTCTTTGGTTAGAGTTATTGAGCCTAAAACATTTGAACTTTCGCTTTGATGCAGGCTGGTTGGTGTTAATGTTGTCTGCGAGGTGGTATATACGGAAGAGAAATTTTTTGCATACAGCTGACATATGTCGTTACCGTTGCATGCTAACTCATCGTCCAAAATCATTTTATCGGGTATTGTACTTCTATTTTTGCGTTTGTGTTTAATATATGTCCAAAAGTGTTTCGAGTCGGTTTTTATTTTTGCTTCTATTGTATTAATATAGTTTTTATAACAAGATTTATTGAGATAATGGCATTTGTCTTTCAGTGAGGATAAAATAATCTTATCCATTGCGTTTTTGTATTTTTTAACTCTTATCCTAAGTATATAAGTTTGTCTGAGTAGCTTAGTAAGATCTTTGGTAAACCAAGGTGGTCGCCTATTTGATCTTATGTTTTGCGAAAATGGTACGTGTCTGATAATAATATCCCTAATTTTTGAGTAAAAGTTATCGATCATATCATCAATGGTTGTACTTTCGTCGAACACCGCAGCCCAATCAATGGAATCGATACCCTCCTGAATAGCTCGATAATCAGCTTTATAGTAGTTAGGTGTAGGTTGTTTATGAGAAGTCAAAGTTCGCTCTGGCTGTATTTTTAGGCTAAGTAATAGCGGAGGATGGTGTATATCTACTTTGGATAAGGGATCGTTGCATAAAACCACATCAACATTAGGCAGATTAGTCAGGACCAGATCGAGGACCTTAGAATTCACATTAGTAACACTATTGAACTGTTCAAGGCTGTTTAACGCAAGGAATTCCGTGAACAAGTGATTAATAGAACAATTCTTAATTTCAGCCGTCATAAAAAGATTACTATCAATATTATCCCATCGTATGTTATTCAAATTAAAGTCACCCACTATCAACGTATCGCTCTCTGTAGCCATGACCTTGTTGGAATTTTCCACGAAATGTTCCAGAACATCAATTTTAATAGGTGATGGAATATAGACCGCGCACATACATAAGCTGAATGTCTTATTTTTAGTTTTTATAAGTATTTTAACCCATAGGTCTTCACATAAACTATTATAATTTTCCATTTCAAAGGAGTCGTGTTGTTTCAAGACAGCGATCAAAACTCCACCACCAGTCCTCTTTTTACAAAGGTCATTCAGTACGCGGTCCCTTCTGTAAACATTATATCTACTATCAAAGAGCTCAGAACTCGAAATGTTTGTGTTTAACCAGGTTTCTGTGAGAATGACAATATCGAATTCATTAACTAAGATGTTGTGATACAACTCGTGACACTTTGTATTCAAGCCTCTTGTATTTTGGTAATATATTTGTAAATCTGTGAATTTTACAATACATAACAATTTATCTTACAACGTGTTCAAGAATTTATTACATAAGTATATTATCAAGAGAGTCAATGTCTTTGATGTGAATACGATCGGACGTTTCCGTTTTTTTAACATAAATGCGTCCATTACGAACCCAAACAAACTTGTAGTTCCTCTCCTTGGCGGCCATCCTGGTAGCTTGATGTAACACCTTGTTGTGCGGGGCCAAGTGTTCAGACACATATACGGGCTTCTTATCACCTCCTATACCCAAGTGGCTGGTGTTAAGTTTGTCCGTCCTATTCATTTTGTTAAACTTTATTACCGAAGCCAGAAATTCATCGCGCAATGCAGGTGAACTAAGTTTAACAACTATGGATCTGGGACGGGCGTTGTCAGGGTTAAGTTTAGCAGTTCTAGTGCACATAATAACATCTTTCTCATGTAAAGGACATGATATTGTTTTACACATTTGCATTACTGTGACTTTTAAATTTTCTGCCTTATATTCAGGGACCGAACAGATCTCAATGTTAGACGAGCGCGAGTGTTGTTCCATTTCAGTTATTCTTAAGTTGAGATCCTTAACTAATGGTTTAATTCGATCATGTTCTCTTTGAAGCAGCCCCAGCTCCTTTATTTTATTTGTTAGCTTAGCTTGCATGTCGTCGTACTGCGTACTTATAAAAGTCATCGATTCTTTCATCTGTCCCAATTCGCTCCTTATATCTTGTAGTTCTGATCTCACACACTGCTGCACCACAATTCCCACATCTGTGGTTAAAATGTTACGCAGTTCTGTCTGAATAATCTCTCTTATTTGCTCAGCAGTGACACATTGATGTATAGTTGAAGCGTTAGCGCCTAAACTTTCGGGCGAGTTGTCGTTAGAACCATTGCTACTATTTCTTCTCAGGCGCTTACATTTACTACGTAATGTTACTTGAGATTGAGAAGCCGGCGTTTGATCTATATCCTTTGTAGAAATATTTTTTTCGATAGATGATGGAGGTGTTCTCTGCATATTTATAAATATCTTACAAAAAGAACAACGATATTTTGTGAGAATCGAACTCGGTACTCAATGCTTATCAGTCAGTAGTGTAGTCGCAATGGCTATACATCCATGTTGTTACAAGTTCAAATAGTTGATATAGTTCTTCTAAATTATTGTGAGTGGGTAAACCGTACTATGGCAAAAGAAAAAAGATTTCAATGTACCGACACAAAGTAGAAACAACATTGAGTTTTGAGATTTTTAAGTTTTAACACTTTACACTGATTTTGCTTAATAGATCGTAAATGGTGCTATCACTAAACATTACGGATACAAGTAGTTAGCATCACAATGACATGTACGTGTTTATACTTTCACGGGAACTTTTTACTGTCACTGACTGTTATGAACTTGCTCACTGTTAGGCGTTATTGCTGAATGATAACACTTATGCTGTAACCTCCATAGAATCCTTGTAACTTAAATTCCCAAATAAAAGTTTTGCACACTTTTACTATTTATCTGCCGTCTAATATATTTTTAATTTTGTTTATAGTACGGACTCGACGTATACAGTGGCACAGGGGTACCCACAAAAAATATATAGCCTATAGCCTTCCTCAATAAATGGGCTATCTAACAGTGAAAGAATTTTTCAAATCGGACCAGTAGTTCCTGAGATTAGCGCGTTCAAGTAAACAAACAAACAAACAAACTCTTCAGCTTTATATATTAGTATAGATATAGATACTAATAAGGTGTCAAACAAGCATACGGCCCGCCTGATGGTAAGCGGTTACCGTAGCCTATGGACGCTTGCAACACCAGGGGTATCACTTGCGCGTTGCCAACCCTGTCAAAATCTTTTCACATAATTTTTGAGAGGGTGGGTTAAAGATTACGGAGGAATAGTTGGGTTGGCAGCATAGGAGACACTAAGGGCCACTTGCACCAACTTTTTAAATATGTTTAAATTGAATTTAAACACCTTTTTTCATAGAAATTTCGTGTTTAAATACAATTTAAACACATTTAAGAAGTTGGTGCAAGTGGGCCTAAGTGTGATGCTTAAACACTACCCGTCCCCCCTTCAAGTACTAAACGCCTGCAGTAAAAATGATTGCAAACATGCACTAGTGACAGATTGCTCTTCTGTTATTAAATAGATTTCGAATGGCCTAAAATGGCTGTTTTGGTTAACATAACATAACATTCCATCACGCCTGTATTCCTCGAAGGGTTAGGCAAATTTTAACTTATATGAGTACACCAATTATCCTCTTATATAATATACTAGCCTCTGCCCGCGGCTTCGCTCACGTGAAGCTATATGAAGAGTAAAAATGGAATAACCAATATTGATGATCTCTTCTTTGTATGGATATACATCAGTGAGGTCAAGCTGTATCTCAGGATCCGTTCAATTAATTGAGATAAAAAGTTCACCAGTTTTTAAGTTGAAGCAGATATTTTCTAAGAGTGATAACAAAATTTAAATCTATTCAGTAGTTTTTGCGCCAACCCGTAACAAACAGACAAGAATTTTAAAAATCACATTTTTGGGTTCGGATACGTTTATATACCATAACCTACTTGTTTTTTTTAAATATCTTCAATGTACAGACACACCTATTTTTACAATTTTATAATAGTAGAGAAGAAGAAGAAATGAAAAAGTTTCGTGAGGATGGATGGATGGTTGTTACTCTGTCACGCCAGAACGGCTGATTGGATCTGGATAAAATTTGGCACAGAGATAGATATTTTTTTTTTTTTATATTAATATTTATTTTTATATTATTTTTATCTAGGTCGGACCCAATTATCTAGTCCACGAAGACGAAGTCGCGGGCAGGACCTTGAGCTTGAACTTGATCATCTCTGCCTAACCCTCAGGGAGAACAGGCGCGATGCTAAGCGTAGTTATTCCTCATGCATCAATAACAATGTTCCTAAATAAAAAACAGCTTTCACAATCAAAATATATGCGAAGTCGTAACAAAGCTACATTCTTTATAAGCTACACACATCTCTATTGTAGTCACAAAAGTACTTGAGTTTCTCTTTAAATGTAATTTGGAAAGGCTTTTCGTGTCAAAACTTCAGCTGTATTTACTAAAGGCAGGTAACTCAAACACTGAGTAGCAGATTGAGTTTGTGAGTTTTCGTACCATTTGTGATTGGTGCGTGAGAATTTGGTGAGATTTCAAACCATTTGCTAATGGTTTGCTCGGCGGTAGGAAATCTTGGGGTCTGATTGAATGGTGACCAAGGCGGCGTCGGACTCGTCGTAAGGAAAGAGCGTCGAAGCGCAGTGAAGCGGAGCGCAGTTTCAGTGTCATATGAATTTTAACTTTATTTTCATTACTATAATACTTATTATCCGTAGGTACTATAATACTTGGTATTCCGGCGAATTCCATAAACGGAGCCTTCTCTACCGAGCGGGTCGCTGCGCTTCGCTGCCCTTCGCCGCACTTTCGGTGTGAGTTGAGCCTAAAGCATGTGTCTTTGGTTCTATTTTGCGCGTAAGAGCCAGTTCCCCGTCGGTGGCTGCGGCTCTGGCAGTCTGCAGTCCGTAGTCCTCTTAAGGCTTGACAACGCATCAGGAACTCCTCTGGTGTTGTAAGTGTCTATGGGTAACGATGATTACTTTCCACTAGTGGCTCATCATCTCATTTGCAGATTAAATCCATGTCAAAATCGTAGGTGAGAATTAGGAGAGATGCTATTTTATTTTGTATAGTTTTATTTCACACCGATACCACAAATCTTAAAACGCAAAGAAAATATTGGCAGCTAAAACTACTTTACAAATCTATACTTAATATATAAAGCTGAAGAGTTTATTTGTTTGTTTGTTTGCTTGAACGCGCTAATCTCAGGAACTACTTGTCCGATTTGAAAATTATTTCAGTGTTAGATAGCCCATTTATTGAGGAAGGCTATAGGCTATTTATCATCACGCTACGCGGACGAAGCCGCGGGCAGAAGCTAGTAATATATAAAGCTGAAGAGTTTGTTTGCTTGAACGCGCTAATCTCAGGAACTACTGGTCCAATTTGAAAAATTATTTCAGTGTTAGATAGCCCATTTATTGAGGAAGGCTATAGGCTATATCATCAAGCTAAGACCAAGTGACTTTTCCACGCAGACGACGTCGCGGGCAGAAGCTAGTTAATTTATAAAGACTTCTGACTTCTTCTTCTTCAACTGAATCATCTCACAAAATAATCACATCAAAATCACTTCAAAACTAGCAACAAATAGTAGGAGAGTGTTTCAAAATGTGAGTGCGTCTTCTTGAACTACAACTCAAATAATAGGTCGCCCATTTCGCCATTACACTTTTAGATCAGCTCGGAAACAATGCCTGAAGTTTAAGACCTGAACTTTGTACCTACATAAGATTTTATCAAGGGAATAATTTGCAACAAAAACTTTTTTCGAAGCTTTCGAGGTCTTTTGTAGACATAATATATTGGCTTCAGCTTAAATAAATACTTAACTTAAAAGAATATTTTAATACTAGCTTCTGCCCGCGACTTCGTCTGCGTAGCGTGATGATATATAGCCTTTAGCCTTCCTCATTAAATGGGCTATCTAACACTGAAAGAATATTTCAAATCGGACCAGTAGTTCCTGAGATTAGCGCGTTCAAGTTAACAAACAAACAAACTCTTCAGCTTTATATATTAGTATAGATAGATAAATAGTTCCATTACATAACATCCCGTCTGATTTATTGCTTTTAAACATACACAAAATGAATTGATACACGAAAAAGATATAAATCTTAGTCAGGGAATAAATCATACTAATTTAATAAAATTGGGACTTGCCGATGTATGTGCATACATGAAAATTTAAGAAAACTTAATATAAGGTGTATTTTTAAGAGTAACGTTAGATGCCAAAACAATACTTGTTTTTTTGAGTGATATGAATGAATAGTATATATATGATAATTATAATTTATTGCATATATTATTTAATTTAAATTTTCTTTTTATATACCTAACTTTTATTTGTTGCCTGGAATGTTGTTTTAAGTTGCCACAAATTATCCCAATGGATAATAAACACTATAGTTATGAGATTAAATTGAAAATCGATTGAAGACCACCACTTGTTAACTTACTGCCTTTCTTTGAATAATGTACCATTGTGCTTTCATTTTTTCAATTCTATTAGAAAAAACTGCCTCAATAGCCAAGTGATCCTGACCGCGACTGCTACGCTAGAGGTCCTGGGTTCGATTCCCAGGTCGAGCAAAGTGTTATTGGGTTTTTCTATGAAATTCCCAGTAGCAGCTCGGAGTTAGGAATTTGTGCCCGGTTAATGGCAATAGGCTCGCCCCCTATTACATGGGACCTAAATATACCGGCGAACTGTGGGTGTACATTAGTACGCCTCTGCCTAACCCTTCGGGGAATACAGGCGTGATGGTATGTTATGTTAGAAAAAACCTTTTCAAGCACAGTTTACACTTGAGCCCCCGTTATTATTCTGTCTCCGTACAGAGAACACTCGAAGTAATATAAAATCCATCTTATTTAAAACTACAGCTTCAATATTCTATGAGTGCCTAGTACGTAGAGAGCTCAGTCCTCTAATTTCCCAACGGGCGCATTCGATTTGTCGAACTACCGTCAATGCCAAATTCGTAAAGTCAATATTTACGGAATAGATTCGATATAGTATCGATAGGTAATAGATCCGACTAGGTTAATAGCCTTGTATTATCTTTGAAAATATTGTTTTGGAATTGTAATTTTTATGATGATCAATTGGTCGTGGTTTTAGTAATTCTTTTTTCTCATTCGTTTTTTCTGTGTGTTGTACGGACCTTGTCTGTATTTACTTGGTTTTTTTTTCATTTCGTATATTTTCTATGTAAGTAAACTTAGCAGATCATTGTCAGCAGATCAGAAATAAATAAGAGTTCTTTTTGCATGCGGCAGAGTTCTACAGTTCCTGATACTTTTCAGAATTAGTTCTGCATTATTTTCGAAAAAAACCTCTGTTGAATAAATTTCGCTGGTAGCCTTGGACTTGCGATCATGGTTGCCGGTTTGAAACCCACCCATTGCACTACTGACGTGAACCCACTCGTAACACAAGCATTTAGCTTAGTACAATGGGTTAACAAGAATACAAGTAATGTGCGACCCAAGAAATATATCTGGATCTTCCCGTAACAGATCATTTAGCAGCAGATAAAAAAAAATTGTGTTGAAAGGAATATCTACAATACTATTATATACCTTCACGCCTGTTTTTCATGTAGATTCAGGTAGCTTGCACGTATGTTTCGATTCCATGTAATAAATAATCTGCCCATGACTGGACGCTGTATTTTAACTAGGTATTCTATTCTTCTATCTAAAAAACACACATTCTTAGCAATTGTTTCTCAAAGTTTGAAACTACTCCAATAAGTTGCATACAAATTAAACGAGACTGGTCGACGTGTGAATAATATGCAGACTCGGATAGTGAGCGCAATAGTTTGACAAACTTTGTGCTTCCGTGTCGAAAGTTTGCACGTGGCGCCATCTATTGGCGGCTTTTATTAATTATGTGTTTTACGATGAAGTTTTAATGAAGAATTGGAAGCTTGTAAGGTTTCTGTGAAGCTTAACTTGAAGATGATTATTTCAGTATTTTTCTCAAATGTAACTGTAGGAGTAACTGTTATAAGTGTCGTATTACTACTACTTTTTTATAGTGCTGCAGGAAAATCATGTCATGCAGCGTTAGTTTAGTATTCTTAAGCACGACTGCTACACTAGAGGTACTGGGTTTGATTCCAAGGTAGAGCAAAGTGTTATTTTGAGTGTTTCTATGAAATTTTCAGTAGCAGCTCGGAGTTTGGGATTTGTGCACGGGTTCGCTCCCTATTACATGAGACCTAAACATACCGGCGAACTGTGGGTGTACTATTTACCTAGTAGTAAGCCTCTATCTAGCCCTTCGGGGAATACAGGCGTTATGGTATTGGTATTAATACAAAACCGCTGAGGTGTAAATAATCGGCAACCCCACACAAGGCAATAGTTGTAAACTACGCGGGGCTTTGAACAACTATATAACTTTACTACGGAGAAAGTTTGCAGCGCCGCCCGCGCCATCTATTGCTAGTTGCGATAATTAATTAATAATTTCATATTTATATTTAGATGGTTGTAAAGGGACTCGAATGCTTCGGCACAAATGGGCCAGGTCGACCGGAATGGCCTCACAGCAAACTGGCGTGAAACCACACTTCGTTGTGTTTCGCCGAGTGGGTGAGGCCTAAACCCTTTTAAAAGGCGAGCAACGTTGCTACTCCTCTGGTGTTGCGGTTGTCCATGGGCGGTGGTAATCGCTTACCTCTAGGTGATCCGTCTGCTCGTTTTCCGGAGAGAAGAGGAGTCACAAGTGCGTTTCCCGTGTTTTAAATGGGTTTGGACTTCCAATATCCTCACTCACTCGGCAAAACACAACGTAAGTGTTGTTTCAAGCCGGTTTTCGGTGAGGTCGTAGTATCACTCCGGTCGAGCCGGCCTATTCGTGCCGAAGCATAGCTCTCCTATGATGAAAAGTCTGATTAAGAGATACTCATTCATTCTTATTTCGGTCCAATTCAGATGAAAACAATATCGTATGCCACAGGAAGCCGCGGCCATTCAATACTGCAATGATTTATAGGGTAATGGATATTGAACCAAATGCAATGGGCCCTCTCTGTTATTAATGACGTAGTTACATTGACTTTTGTGTTAAACTGTAAATATCATCCTCTTATTTTTTTCAGCTAATTTAGGGTCGGCCTCCAACCAGATGTTACTGAATATTAGTATTTTACTCTTATCAAACCTCCGAAAACCAATTTCTGGGCAATACCGATATTTAAACAGCTGAATTTATTTCTCGCATTAAGCTATTGATGATAAATGCCTATGCAACTACTACTTACATTAGAGATCCTAGGTTCGATTCCCAGGTCGAGCAGTGTAATTGGATTTTTCTATGAAATTCTCAATGGCAGGTCGGAGTTTGTAGTTTGTGCCCGGTTCCTCCTATTATTTAAACCTAAACATACCAGCATAGTGTATAATAAAAAATACCTACTTAGTACGCCTCTGGCTGCTCCCTTCGGGGAATACAAGGCGTAATGGTATGTTAAATAAATTTCGATGAAGATTGGAGTCTGGAGAATAATATCTTACTACCTTTTGTACACTGGGCTGGGTACATACACACACATACACATGCATACACATGGGAGAAGTTTTTAAAACAATGATAAACATAATAATACATTAGTTACATAGTTTTAAAGTAATACTAACAAAAATTATGGGTTTCATTTCATTTTATATCAGTACATTCATTTGACAAATTAATATCCAAGAAGTCCTTTGGAATGCGAATGAACCCGTAGGCAACAACTAGTACATATATGTAATTATACATAGACTTCTTTATACTCCGATCTCTCATAAATCGCGTTCCTCTTAGCTTAATTTGCAACTAAGCGGTGCAGGGTGTGAACATTTTGCTATAGCTAACATTGAGGTAATAATGGACTAGAGACGACTACAAAGTTGTGGTTGTAATAGTGAGCATATTCCGATACTTCTTCTTTAATAAATCGCAAATAGTAACTACAATGTAAAAAAAGACCTTATAGAAATACTATTTTTAATCTAACCACATCAATTTTAAACCAACAAATCGTTCGTCTCTTGTTCAAATTAATGGCTTCGTAACCTCTGATTTTTCATAATAAACATAATTATCACTTACTTCAACGGTAAAGGAAAACATCGTGAGGAAACCTGCATGTCTGAGAGATTTTCTCGACGGCTTGTGAAGTGTGCCAACCTGCACTAGGCCAGCGTGCTGACTGGGACAGTAAATGGGTCACTGATGATGACCTGACCGCTAATGTTTATCTTCACACAAAATCTCAAGTCTATCTCTCACTTATCTTCTATCGCCAATAGATCTCACTTCGGTGATGATGTCAAGAGAGCAGAGAGTATATTTAACCAACTAAAAATAGACAGACAGAAACAATTCCTAAATAACGAACAGAAGCCAACAATCACGTCAGACGTGATCGTCGATTGTCAAATAAATTTACTTCTAAATCCCATTGAAAAAAAGAAAGTTTTATTTGGAAACATAACAAAAACGCATTGAGATATAATGGTTAAATAAATACGTAAATAAAAACTACATTTAATTGAACGTGACTGCTCTAATACGATGTGACATAAAACCTCAGTGTGAAAACATTTTCTACTAAGTATGTATACAGTAAAACAGTTAATCTGTACAATTACCACGCCTTGGGTAGTTGTAAATATACCCAGAGTATAATTATGGTCCTCGATACGGTTATCCAAGAATGTTATACAATTTTGTGTATAATCTATAATTGGTTGATTATTTTATTGCCTTTGTTCTTGCATGGAAAATGCACTGATACTGATACCCTCCTTCCGATGTTTTAACAATGGTTACCCATCCACAGAGTGACAACGACAAGTGCTAGTATAAATTATAATATTATCTCTAAGGTAGCTGTATGCATGCATCTCACATTGAATGACACTTTTTTTTCAAACACGTAAGACTATAACAAACCCATATTTGAAATGAAACTACTTTTTACGGATTTTATCGCGGTATATTGATATTATTTAGTTCCCGACGTTTCGGATCCTTTACAGCATCCATGGTCACGGGCAGACTGAGGTGTTGGACGTCTTGATTAACTTAATAATTAACAAAAATGTTAGTAATTTTAACATCAAGACGTCCAACTCCTCAGTCTGCCCGTGACCATAGTTTCATTTCAATGTCTAATATTCGCGTAAGTGTCAGAAATCAGTACGTAAACCCATATGTCATAATAGACAAATAAAGAAATAACTAAATATCCTTATAGGTAATACGTTTATGGTTGGCATTGAAAGCAATACGCCGCAGTTCCATATTGTGTTCTCAACAATGCATCAGAATTCAATAGAAACGCGCCAAATATTGAATTTACAATGAGATTTGAGAGAGAAAGGGCCGAATTTATTGAATAACCTACTTTCAGGGCCATTTGGATGCTGATGTTTGGAGTTAGAAGGTCAGAGAAGTGGATACCATTTATTAAAGACAACCCTCTCAATATTAATTACTTCTGGGTTATAATAACCATTTTCAATAGATCTGTATATCGTCGCAAAATGTCTTTTTTCTGCTCAAAATGCTTTACACCTATTTTGTTTACCGTGACAGAGCCATGCTTCGGCACGAATGGACCGGCTCAACCCGAGTGATACCACGACCTCACAGAAAACCGGCGTGAAACTACGCTTATTCATGCATGTTTCATCTAAGTCATACCATAACGACACATACCATCACGTACATACATACCGTAACACATACCATCACGCCTGTATTCCCCGAAGGGTTAGGCAGAGGCGTGCAAATGTACACCCACAGTTCACCGTTATGTTTGGGTCCCATGTAATAGGGGGCGAGCCTATTGCCATTAACCGGGCACAAATTCCAAACTCCGAGCTGCTACTGGGAATTTCATAAAACTCAATAACATTATGCTCGACCTGGGAATCGAACCTAGGATCTCTAGCGTAGCAGTCGCGCTTAAGACCACTGATCTAATGAGGCAGACACCTGCCTCATTAGATTCATCTTGATAGGCCTAAAAGCAGAGTTATATGTAGTAAGTAGGTACAAGAGCGATACTGCGTGCTACTGCTAGTATTACTTGATACTCATGGTCAGTTTTTTTAGATAATGCCTTCAGACACTTGCCGCCCGCCAAAATATAAAAGCTAATTATATAATAACGATGGCAATAAAAACTAGACTGTAATAAAATCTAAGTAGATAAGTATGTACTTGTACAAATTGAATGAGTCAATGTTTTGTATAATCACGGCGCAAATATGTAAGACTGCGCAGTATAATTTGAGACGGTTCCTGAGTCGATCAAAGATTTTTCTCAACAGGTTTACCGTGACCCTTAAGTCTTGAATAGTTGTCATTACTGATATCTTCTCTAACATTATAAAATTGTAAAAAAGCTGTGTTTGTCACGGGTCGGATCAAAATATACTGAATAGATTTTAATTTTGTTGATAACAAAATTAAAATCTATTCAGTAGTGTTAGAAAGTATATTATGCTCCAACTTAAAAACTGGAGAACTTCTTAACACAATTAATAATTCAGATCTTGGGATACAGCTTGAACTCTCTGATGTATAGAGGCCGATACATGTATAAAAAAAAGATCATAACTGTTGGTTACTATTAAAAATTTTTTTTATCCATTTCTAATCCTACTATAGCTTCGGATAAGCGAAGCTGCAGGCAAAAGCTAGTTACGTATAATTCCGAAAGTAACTCTGTCTGTTTGAACCAATTCTGATGAATTTTGGTATTGAAATAGATTGCACCTTTGATAAGGGCTTATGCTACCTATCTTTTTATATCTAGTTTAGTATTTTGCATAATAAGATTTTGAAGTTATTATACCTAGTTCTTTTTTTTATTCTTGATAGGCTTATGCTTGATCGCCAGTTCGCTGCGACCTAAGATGGAGCGCGCTTGCCTAGAAGAAACCGATTCACTCGTGATTTAAAGATTTAGAGGATTCGAACTTGCGTCCTCTGGTTCAATACACCAGGCCAACTAAGCCACCACAAGTCCCACGGATCCCATCCGCTAGGTAGCTTGATCATAGCGTCTGATGTATATTGTAGCATACAATGCAATTCCATACAAAATAAGTAATTCTCTTTGTTTACAAATGTCGGAGTGCATTGGAGCAGAACAATGAAATACTAAGACCTTATGACCTATGATTATACCCCACAAATTGATACTTATCGACACTAGTTATGTGTAATAAGTAATACTTACAAACTCTACAGTTGTGGGGTAAGTATTTAGAATGAGTAATAGTAAGGTGGAAGACACAGTTGGCGTCCAAATGATATAATCTTCTGACACTTACGTAATTATGAAATGAAACTACTTTTTACGGATATTATCTTGTTATATTGATAATTCTTAATTCCCGAAGTTTCGGATCCTTTAAAGCATTCATGGTAACGGGTAGACTGAGGTGTGAGGAAACACCTAGAATATTCGAGTTGTAGTAGTGTTGTATTTTATTTTACATAGCTGCCCGGCCCGGCTTCGCCCGTTTTCCCGTAGTAATGAAGCATTTTCTCGCGGTAAAAAGTAGCGTAAGTACGTATCAGGGATAATGTCGGCTTCTAATGGTAAAATATTTTTTCTAATCGGTCCAGTAGTTTTGGAGCCTATTCAATACAAACAAACAAACAATCAAATCTTTCCTCTATATAATATCAGTGTAGATGTGTAGAAAAGAAACACTTTAATGGACAATGCTTTGGTTCTTTCCAAAATCGCTGACGGTCAACGGGGATTGGGCCTTTAGCACGGCATTCAGACCTCACACGGCTGTAGAAGCTATAAAATATAACTTCTACTTTATAGTGAAGTTTTTATCATGAATTATTCCAAATTAAATACTGGTCCCGTAGTAGACTTGGGGCCCATTTTATTATGTGAAAATCGTAGTTCAATGCCTTCAGAATAGTAGACTTTTGACAGTTTTGACTTCAAAGTCTGTCAATTCTTATGTCATTTAGAGCCATTTGACGAGAGAGCCACGTGGGAGAGCCATGCTTCGGCACGAATGGGCCGGCTCGACCACAGTGATACCACGGCCTCACAGAAAACCGGCGTGAAACAACGCTTGCGTTGTGTTTCGCCGAGTGAGTTGAGGTTACCGGAGGCCCAAACCCTTTTAAAGGCGGGCAACGCACTTGCGACTCCTCTGGTATTGCGGGTGTCCATGGGCGGCGGTTATCGCTTACCATCAGGTGATCCGTTTGCTCGTTTGCCCCCTTATCCCATAAAAAAAACGACCATTCTGATACAATTGAAATATTAGACTTGGGCCTCAGATCGTGAAGGTAGGTACTTGTAAGGGTACTATAGTGATTATACAAACGCCTCAATATTGAAAGAACGCTAACAATAAAAGCGAAGGTCTTACGTTCTTTTGTCTAAATTAATTACAAATTTTCCACGTCATTCGTAGTGAAAAAATATAATCAATCCTATTGCAGAGAAGCAATTAAGTCGAAAATAACTCCCAAATTAAAAATGAAAGTGGAAACACTCGGTTTTTCGATTTGGTTTATTTATTGCGAATGTTTTTGTGACATAACATACCATCACGCCTGTATTCCTGGGGTTAGGCAGAGGTGTACTAATGCAACTAAACACTGTTACATATGGAAATCTGCACACAACACCAGAGGAGTTGCTGATGCATTGCCGAAATTGACTGCAGACTTCCAGAGCAGCAGCAACCGAGGAAAACTGTAACCTACTTTGAACTTTGAACTTTGAAAAGGACTGTAGCCATGAGTTTTGCGTTTAACTGGTGTAGGGTCCGCATATAATATGTTTATTACACTGGCTCACCAATACACCAAGCACCGCCTTCGTCGCGTCCACAAACTACCGGGTGTGTCTCTTGCAACATAATTATAAAGGCATGATCTCACTGCAACTTTGTATTGACAACTGACAGCTGTCAAGACAAGTTGTCCGCTAATACTTGTGTATGTGAGACAGTGTCATTAAATCTATGAAATAGATATAGAAACACAAACACTACAGCTGGTATACCTAATGTCTTGAAAAAAAAAAGCGTACGTGTCTCATAATTACATTACATACCATCACGCCTGTATTCCCCGGAAGGTTAGGCAGAGGTGTACCAAGGTACACCCACAGTTCGCCGTTATGTTTAGGTCCCATGTAATAGGGGGCGAGCCTATTGCCATTAACCGGGCACAAATTCCAAACTCCGAGCTACTACTGGGAATTTCATAGAAAAACCCAATAACACTTTGCTCGACCTGGGAATCGAACCCAGGACCTCTAGCGTAGCAGTCGCGCTCAGGACCACTTGGCTAATGAGGCAGTTTACTTGGCTAATGAGGCAGTTTACTTGGCTAATGAGGCAGAAAATTACTTTAGGGTTTCGTTATTATAATTATGACTCGATATTTAAATTGACGTATTAGAGGTCTTGAGCTTATTCAGTTATAAGTTGTAGGTACACTTATTGCCTTTGGCCAGACCTTGATTCAAACTAAAGTAGCCAACATTCTAATAAGCAGGTGTAGACTAGGAAATGACCGGGAAACCTTTCACGATTCTGTGAGTTTTTTGCTGTTGATCTAGTATGATTATTATATTTAATGGACGCCTATATAATATGATTTGCGCACACGCCGACTGACGAGCGATAGGTCGTGGACTTGTAACACAAAATATTCGCAATTGAGATAAAAGTTTTACTCTAGGGCCGAAAATAACAATGGTTCCATTATTATTAGATTCTTTCAAAATCTAGTGAGTAAAAGATACATCAGTAGTTCCATCATGGAACTGTTAATGATACTAGTAGCAGCGAACATAGTCTGAGGCAGCCTATTTATCTGGAATTTTTGATAAGGTCACCTATATTGTTGACTCTAATAATTGATTTAATAACTATATAGTGAAAAATGCTCAAGAGAGGTTCAGGAAAGCAGGCAGCAACAATTCACAATAAGTTTTATTGGTTTTCACTTTTACAGATTATTGTATTTGATACATTCACATTAGAATGACCCGGCTGTCACTCGGTATGTTTGACACGGACCGTCACCTTTCACATCTGTCAGTGTCAGCTCTCATAATTATTTTATTAGATTAATCAATGAATGAATGTAACAATAGTAACTATGACCTTGGCATTTATTAAATCAAATAATTCAGATAAGGAAATAAAATATTTATTTTCACATCACGATCTTGGTACATTTCAGATTTCAATGTAGCTCCATTATCTGTATATTATCTAGAAGTAAATGCCATAACAATCACATACATGACAGTCTAAAACTAGTTGCAAATAGGTACGGATTTAATTAATTACGCTATTATTAATTCACCACGACTGTGACAGCCGTTGGTACAGCTTCGCAAGATTCCTTCAAAGGGCGATGCCTGGCAGCCACATGACAGGACAGCTACTCCCCTTAGGAAAATCTCTCTATTTCGACTTTTAATTGTATTCAGTAACTTGACAGTTCGAAGAAAAATAATGATACCACACTACAATTAATAGTGTTGGGGTAATTAATGATTTTGCATAAAGAATGAATGATAAAAATGGTGGCTAAATATTAAATGGAATAAATGTGGAATATTAGAATAATTAATAATTATGAATAAAAGTTTTTTTCTTCTAATACAAACAAACTTAAAATCGTGTAATTTTACTATTTATACTATTGTCATTTTTGTCATTTTTTAGATTAGGTACCTTACTACTAAGAAACAAATCCTACAATTTTTAATAGTTTTTAATTTGTTTTGAAGATATATTATTAATTTAAAATGAAAAGTTTAGCATTATTTAAGTTCATTCAATTTCGTTCATTCTTACACCATCTCACTATATTTTTGGAAAATATTTAAAATTGGAAATCCTCCAACTGTCAAGTGACTGAATACAATTTTAAGTCGAAGTATAGAATTGAAACGGCTATTTGGAAAAATAATATTAGAAAAATGGACACACAAAATAATGGTCTTCCACTTGTTTTTTTTTTATTTTGATTTGGTGAAGGAATAATATTGCTATTGCATATTTAGGAGGAGAATTTGAGACTTAGAAGTTGAATAAATATATTTCGCTGAAAAACATACGTAGGTACTAGGGATGATCATGAAATGACGCGGTTTAAAAAATATCAACCTGAATAATTTTGTTTATAAACTTATACCATTATGACATGTATTAAAAAAAATGTAAAACATTGACTTGTAAAAGTGTCTTTAAAAGATCTATTTATAGAAATAAATATACCTAATTTATCATTTAAGACTTTAGAATCAGAATACGAGTTAATGTAGATAAAATCTAGTCACAATAATATTTTATTATTCTACATACATAGGTATATCTATAATCGTTTTTGGTACTATTATTACAAAGGAATTCGCGCCGCAATGAAAACAGCCACAAAACCAAAAATAAATAAACACAAAAGAGAATAAGTATTTCAATTCGCAAATGTCCGACGGTAAACTAGTTGGATGTAAAACGGGATAAAATAAACGTTAAATATAACTGCTCCACAGTATTCCGCAAAACAGAGCGTGTGATATAGCCGATATAGCTTTTTGCGGATTTCGGTACCAATTTGCATTTTCATAGGGTTTCATTGACAAAAATGCCTGTAATTTAACTTCTAACATAATAAGACTTTCAAAATTATAATTCGATCACCAATATAAATATTATTTTAAGTAAGTATATTATAGGTACGTGTTTTTTCTATCCCAAAATTTTAAAATGACAATATTTCCCATTTATCTAAAATATTCTTACATTTTTGTCTAACCCTCAAATGAAGTTGAATTATTTTGAGGTTATTACTGTCACACCTACATAGGTATGTACATTCATTTTCTATGTTTATCAATCTTCAGAAAGTTTTCATTATATTTGTATTTATCCTTGGAAATCTATGAGGGGGAAAATATGATTGTACCAAAATCCATTGAATCCGTGTATCTTGGCTTACCCAAATCCGTCGCCATACAATTCAATCATGGAGAGATAACGTACACAATTAGAAAAAAATATATCTTAGAGATATTTTATAAATATACCGTTTTTGTAACAAAAAGGCGGTAGATTCCTTAGTTGCTCATAAAATGTAGAATTTATTTTCAATATGTCTATATCCTATCGTAATACTTATAGTAAATTGATCTAATATTGAAATTATTGTTATAAAAATCAATGAGGAGATTAATGTTGACCTTCTTTTTCTTTTATTGATATACGTGATTTTGATAGTTTTTTTATGATATCATAATATACATACAAGCTGAGCATGAATAGTACAATATTATTATTAACTTCATGACTGATTTACACAGCTGTGTAAGTATTTGACAGTATTATAGTTATTAGCTAGCGTATCGCCGCTATGCGAAGAATACGCGTATATCTGTATTTACCGTTTGTATAGAACACACATATAACAACTAGGTATTATAACCTTTTAATAATAGGATAAAAATTTAGTTGTAATTTTTGACCAAGTATAAGTAAGTATCAAACGTATTAATGCATGGAAATATGTTTAGTTCATACCCGGGTACATAGATGGCGCTAGTTGTTGCATTATTATTACTGTATCCTCATTCCAATATTAGCTATGTTCCGTATAATCTGAAATTAACTGAATAAATTAATTATCATCAATCTGAATACTGTTTCATTTTTGAATAATCGAGTAAGCAATTTTAATAATGTACCTATAACTAGGTACTTTTGTATATTGTGAAATATATATTACTGAAAAAAGAAACATGGGTAAATTAATATTTGACAACAATTCAAGTATTTTTAAAATGGACCACTCACCTTGGCTTGCTTTAAGTTCGACCTATTTTATTATTATAATTATGAAAACCGTGCGTTAAGCCGAACGCTATGATGGTAATGCCGTGACGTCACGTATGTGGTATTTAAATGAACATAAAATCAATTCAATGACGATCACAAATAATAATCTTACTTTCTTTTTATGAAAAATCTTTTAATACTATTAAATAATAATAACTGAGCGGGATAAGGGTTAAACCAAAATTTTTAAAAAATTGACCCCTCGCTCGATAGATGGCGTTGGGATCGAAATAGATCGCGCTATGGTTTCGTTACCGGCGAAACATGACTTCGCTCGGCGAACGCTGATCAAGTTGCCATCAGGAGGGTCTTAACTGACTCGACTGAACAGCGAATGATGAGTAAGGAAATGATCTCAGTGATTATAATCCGCTCGCTCGCGTCTCAACTATCGCAGAGGCGCGAGTCGAATAACTGACGCTGTTTTTGGCCTTTATAAATTATTATTATATTATATTATATTATTAATATTAAATATTAAATTAAAAATATATTAAATTATATCATAGAAATACTGAGCAAGTTGCCGGTAATGATATCGTCAAGATATAACTGGCGATATTATAAATAATAGTATTTGTATAAATAATAATAGTATAATTATTAGTATAGTTCTAAATTTAAGCTTAGGCCCTAAGGCCGAACAATGAACATTATTATTTTGCACAGAAGAAATTTAAAGCCATTCTGCACATGCCAGTTTGCACAGAAAATAGTTTTTACCACTAAATCTAGCACCGAGTAACGATGCACTTGATTTTTATGTAAAAAATATAAAATATCTAACTAAACGTAATTGCTAAAGTAAGTTCTAAAGATAACAGTGCATTTTTATGAGTTATAATTAAATATTCAAATTAGTGCGGTTTTTAATTTTTACTGTTTAGATTACAAGTCGTGTTAATTGCTTACTAGATGCGCCCTCTGTTAGAATGGAATTGGTTCTATACAGATATGCTTATTAATAATTTGAATTGACTAAACTACTGTCATTTCATCCAACAATCACTTGGCTAGTGTTGTAGACCCGATCCCGTATATTCACAAATAATTATGGATCAGTCATCGTTCCTGCTATTTTATTCAAAAGACGTTACAGTAATAGCGAACGTATTATAAAGGTGAATCAGAGCATCGTGTTCAGTGAAGCGAGACGGCGGCCTTCAACCGTTTATTGTCAAGTTCACTGGCGAACTTCTTTGTTGTTATGCAACACTCGCATACCGGACTTTGAAAAGATATTGAAGGAGTTTGATAAATCTGGTAATCGATGAATTTGCTTTCATCTTTCTGTTCGTTAAAAACAATAGATATTGTTGATTACAAAATGGGTTAAGTTTAAAACATAATCCATAACAAACTTTTAAATCCTGATAACTTTAATACCATATTATATCCCAATGACCATTCAGATGGTGGTTATTCAATCAAGGTCGTAGTAAAAAAACATCCAATTTAGTTTTATTCTTAACTTACCGTTAACTCTATCTACGAAAACCTATGGTTACGCATCAGTAGCCAAGGTTGTTCACAATGGTCGATTACCCAGTCCTTCCTTATCACGTAAAAATATTAATAATCTAGCAGCGCAAGTATTTCCAATGGCAAAACTAATTTTGTAATGGCGTTGCGTGATCTGGCACGTCGCGTCGGTTTGTGAGAATTTGTGGCTATGGATGCTTTGGAGTTGGAACATAAGTTATCCCTGTAGACTATTTAAAACATTGGCTGGATAAAGTTCTTATAATTGTGTGTAATTATCATCTAATCAACTTTCACAGTTTGATCATTAGGTTCATTTTACTTTGAATACTAAAAAAATCATGCCATTATGTAATGGCATGATTTTTTACATACATACATATTTTTACAATAATGTTGCTTTTTATAATGCCATCAACTTCAGCTTAGTATATAATATACTCAGGCCTATATTCTAAGGAGTGTTAGGAGGAGATATAACCCCATAAGTCGCTGGTAGGTTTTAGGTCGCAAGGTACGGTCGCAGTACTTAATATGAACACTAGTTAGAGCAACATCGTTTAGAAACACAGCGTCGAGCCAATTTCTTAACTATTTGAATTAGCAACATTTTTAAATTCTCCATGCATTCAATTACTCTGTACCACATCTTCATATTCATTAAAACATATGAATAGATCAAAGTAGTAGGTATTTTGTCTTTTTGGATTGCATCCAATGTCCCAAGTTCCTACTATTACCAATACAAAGTGACGAATACGCGTGAAAATCATCCGTTTGTGTCGAACAAACACACAATATTACTTGTTTAGCCGACCTACATCAGCTTTTGTGGTAGACAAAACTGTTTTGTTTTGCTACTTAACTTCAATACAAGTCAATTGGCTAACTTATTTAACATTACGGCTGCTTTAACTTGTTTGACTGAAAAGCTGTCATTAATATCAATGAAATATTTGCTTAAATGTATTCTAATAAAGAGTTAAAACATTTGAGCTTTTCAAGATGACAAAAATGATAATGTAACAGCAGTCTCGTTAGCCTAGTGGTAGTGGCCTTTGCTCGACCTGGGAATCAAAACCAGGACCTTTAACGTAGCAGTCGCTCTCAAGGTCACTAGAATAATATGGCAGAACCTAATATCTGTCTATTTATGCTTGCAAATAATGCGCCAGGCGTACTATTCTTACAGACGATAAAATTGTACGGGTATAGGCAGGCTTCAATACTAAACTACGCCATTATACCTTTCTAAGAATTTTCATGACTGCTCAAACGAGGTACAGAAAAGAGGTCTATCACGAACTGATTAAATAAAAAAAATAACATAACATACTATCACGCCTGTATTCCCCGAAGGGTTAGGCAGAGGTGTACCTATATACACCCACAGTTGTTTAGGTCCCATGTAATAGGGGGCGATCCTATTGCCATTAACCGAGCACAAATTCCTAACTCCGAGCTGCTACTGGGAATTTCATAGAAAAATCCAACACTGCTCGACCTGGCAATCGCACTCAGGACCACTTGGCAAATGAGGCAGTTAATAAAAAAATCTCACGTATTTATCGATATCACACGACTTCACATTTACATTTTTCCTTGTCACACAGATTTTCCCAGGCCATTCTGTTTAATGACCAGAAGTAATAATCGCGGTAAACAATAATCACCTTCAAGCAAGTGAGACAAAGCTGTGACAGTGACTCACAAAGTAGGGCGCGACTTTGCTGCAACGTATAAAGGTTCTTGTCAACTCATGTGTAACACAGGTATAATTTATTTAATTTGAGAGTGAAGTTACAATCACTACTACAGTTTCTCTCGTGTCCAAAAAGGATTTACTTAGGTACTCTCGGTACTTGACGGCGTATCAAAATGAAACATGTAGTTAGACCTCCTGCATTCAATTTCGTATAGTAGTTTTTGTGTGATACTAAAACAGACAGACAAATACACAAAAATCTAAAGATCTTGTTTAGCTTTTGTCTCTTATTATGTTTTTCTTAAATGTCTCATATGTGGGTACAGACATCGGTCTGTCATCACAAAACAGGCATCAGCATTATTTTATTTATCTCTATTATAGTCTCTCCTTTCTTTGTATTAAAAATGGATTAAATAAACAATTAGCTTGTTAGCTAAATGTTTAAATGCAATTTTATGCTAAAACTCAATTAAATGTACACAAACATTGACGATCCCTTTTATTTTATTATGTACTGTTATGTCCATCCTAAGGTTGCCTGGATGAAATCGCAGTCTGCGATAAGGCCGCCTATTGTATATTTGTAAAACTGTTTTGTCCTGTCCATATGTGTTTTATTGGAGTACATTAAAGTATGTCTAAATAAATAAAATAAAAATCAACGGGTTGCACTCTGGGAGTGCCGGCAGAAGTGAAAACTTGAATATTAACAAAGATTTCACATCAATAAATGATAATGTTCAGTTGTACTGTCTAAGAAAACATTTGTTTTCACTTTTATCTTACAGTCTTACGGTATTATCTGTCGCGATATTTTCTGTCGCGAGTTTAACATTTTTTTCCATCACAAAAAGTGAACAACGCCGCTAAAGAAATTTTTACTTAAAAAAATATCGTTATGAATTTATGATTACACTATCATGGACAGCGACAATAACTATTACAACACATATAATACGGAATTATTTATGTGTGAAACGTAACGTAATGGCGTCTAACGTGATACATATTACGTTTTATGACTTGGCAGTTTGTGGTTTTATATTTATACAATTCTATGCATTTTATGTGCAGATTTTTTTTATTATGTGCAAAATGGCAAAATCTGCCACGATGCACAAGATAAAAAATATTAGAGATTCTTTTTGATATTGATATGGAATTTTTGACAATAATTGTAATTCAGGTGATGGTGCAATGACAGAACTGTTCACGCCTGTATTCCCCGAAGGGTTTAGCAGAGGCTAACGTTCACTCACATTTCGCCTGTATATTTAGGTCCCATGTAATAGGGGGCGAATCTATTGCCATTAACCGGGCACAAATGCTAAATTTCGAGTTACTGTTGAAAATTTCATAAAACAACCCATTAACACTTTGCCACTTACACAATCAATACAAGCACACTCGATCGGGGAATCGAACCCAAGACCTCTAGCGTAGCAGTCGATCTTACGACAGCTTATTAGTTAGTTTAAAACCCAAAACTACCTAAAGAACTAATAAACACGTGACTTGGTTTCTTAATTCTTATTTTTATTTTAATAATTTCGCTATGCACCGTATGAGAACCGAATTAATAATCTCACGAGTCCGGTTCTAGCGTTTCCTCTTGAGTAATTCACATCCTTAATTATAAAATGTTTGAATTAGATAGGTATGCCTGCAATTTGTCTTATACGTAGGTACGTGGTTGTGATTACATAGGTATTACGTGTTGTTACGTTTATTACAAATAAAACGTACCTATTGATAACACACAATACCTACTTGTTTCATTGCGTAGTAATGTATTAATCAGTAAGACCTAAGAAGAAATAAAAGTGATTTTAGTGAAGGAAAAACTCGACTCACAGACAGGAGTCGAACCTGCGTCTTCTGGCTAGATACACCAGACGCTATGGTCACTAAGCCACCGCGAGTCCTGCCTGCCATGTCGAAATTTGCCTTCATATTCTGAACTTACGTCCTTCACTAAAATAATTTTATAATCTTAGCATGAAAAACGCAAAAGAATCACATAAAGATAAGAAATAAAAAGTAATCAGGGTTATTGCTCTTAAAATTACTACTTCGAAACGTTGGGAATCAAATAATACTTAACATGATATTGAAATGTATTTGCTTGCTTCTATTATGTATCTTGCTTTAATAACATAATATTATTAGCTATACACAATTATCAATTAATTACAAGTAACCTAAATAACTATTATCTAACTTATATAAAACCTTAACTACTTTATACGATTACTAAAAAAAATAACAAAAAACAACTTATAAAACTCAACAAAAAATTATAAAATTATATTTTTAAGTTCCAGTTCGAAAAATCAGGTTGTATTGCAGGTCTCACATCTAGTTCGTCATTTGATAACAAGACCTATATTCTATATTCAACTTTAGTAAGTTATCGCAGGAAATTAACGTCAATTATCGCCAATTAATAGCCAGAAATATCCGAAGCTCGCGATGAACACTAAATTGTATCTTCACGGCTTGTATGTCAAGGGTAGACAGCGGCCGCCAAATATGATTTGAAACAAAGACGTTTCTCACATATGGATGATGTATTTGTAAGTTCCACACAAAGAGATATACATATTATACACCTGTACCGTGAGAGAGCCATGTTTCAGCATGAATGGGCCGGCTTGACCGGAGTGATACCACGGCCACACAGAAAACCGGCGTGAAATAACACATACGTTGTGTTTCCCCGAGTGAGTGAGGATGACGACCTCTGTGGTTTAGTGGTTCGAGTACCGGACTGCTGACCACGAGGTCGTGGGTTCGATTCCCACAGGACACAAATATTTATGTGATGAATATAAGTGTTTGTGTTTGTCTGTGTGTTTCTTATGTATAATAAGTATGTATTTACCTACAAAAAAAAATATAAGTATTATACCCATTGTCTATAGTACCCATAGTACAAGCTCTGCTTAGTATGGGACTAGATGGTGCTGTGTAAAAATGTCGCAGATTTTTTTTATACCCTTGGCGACTCCTTTGGTGTTGCAGGTGTCCATGTGCCTCGGTAATCGCTTACCATCAGGTGATCCGTCTACTCGTTTGCTCACCAATAAAAATCGCTCGGTTAATAAAAAACAACTATACAGTAAAGTAGTAGTAAATAGTAGTTTATCGTGGTAGAGCCATGCTTCAGCACGAATAGGCCGGCTCGACCGGAGTGATACCACGCCCACACAGAAAACCGGCGTGAAACAATACTTACGTTTTGTCTCCCCGAGTGAGTGAGAATACCGGAGGATACCCAAACCCTTTTAAAAGGCGGGCAACGCACTTGCAACTCCTCTGGTGTTGCGGGTGTCCATGGGCGACACGAATCCATAAACAAAATAAATGGATTACGAATTTCTTCGTGTCGTCCCGTGTATCGTTTCTATAATATAGCCATATAATATTTTAATTGGTCTCCGTGCTCTACATTAGATCCTGTTTCCACATTTCATCAGGCCAAACTATGGCTAATCACATTCAAGTGTGATGCTCACATCAACTCACATGTGACCTCTTGAAGTGGTGATTAGCTTCAATTTCTAGGCTAAATTGTTATTGGGGTTTTGGGTGGTGTGGTTGGGTAATTCTAAAGTAATATAAACATTATTCTTTTATTAAAATTAGAATTTATGTTGAATTTATGGTTCACCGACCTCTTTTTTTTAAATAATAGAATTATAAAACATCCATCTATGTCTATGACTTGTTTATAGTTTTAAAATTCAATTCTTTAAGTAATTTAAATTTTTAATTACCTTCCATGTTCAGGTACCGAATATTGTTTGATAAAATCATCATCAATCTTTTTTTTAATTTATGTCATGTTAAACTTACTTCCTTTTTTTGTTAAAGTAACTTCAAAGAGTTTTTATATCTATATCGTCAAAGTTTTTTTATTCACTCGGAAGGGCTTTAATGATTCCTAATTAATTTAATAATGGTATCTATCTTAATTGCTTTAAAATAAATTATTTCATAATTATGATGAAAAAAATATATTTTTTTAGAGGCGTTTACTTTAACGGTGGAGTTTTAGTAGACAAAAAAACTGTTATAATGTATACAGGTTATAATTACGTAATAGTTCCGTTTATATGCACATTAAAATAAATTTACCATACGAGAGCCAATGAATAGACTCACTCGACGGGTACCACGGCCTCACAGAAAACCGGCGTGAAACAACACTTATGTTGTGTTTGAAACACCACAACACTTATGTTGTGTTGTGTAAAGATTGAAGTACACTGGGATAATCCCAATAATATTAGGATTTTGAACTGCCTCGTTAGTCTGGTAATCCCAAGTGCGACAGCTACGCTAGAGATCCGGTTCATTTCCAGGTCAAGCAAAGAGTTTTTCAAAGGGTTTTTCTATGAAATTCTCAGTAGCAGCTCGGAGTTTGTGCTCGGTTAATGGCAATAGGCTCGCCCCCTATTACATGGGACCTAAACATACCGACGAACTGTGGGTGTACCTTTGTTAACATGGTGGATTAATGAAATTTCCCCAAAATCTAGGAATTTTTTAATGTGTTTAATCATTATAGTCCTTATAGTCCTTAGTATGTTTGTCACCTACGGACGGCATCGCTGTGTTGCCATTTCAGTTTCCTCGTTTTTTTTTTCGGCGACTTTCTTTGTTCTATATAACATAACATACCATCACGCCTGTATTCCCCGAAGGGTTAGGCAGAGGCGTACTAATGTACACCCACAGTTCGCCGGTATGTTTAGGTCCCATGTAATAGGGGGCGAGTCTATTGCCATTAACCGGGTACAAATTCCTAACTCGGAGCTGCTACTGGGAATTTCATAGAAAAACCCAATAACACTTTGCTCGACCTGGGAATCGAACCCAGGACCTCTGGTGTTGCAGTCACGCTCAGGACCACTTGGCTAATGAGGCAGTTTTGTTTTATATTGAAAATAATAATATCCTCCTCACAATACTTTTACGGGCCTTACAGGGTTTCTTTACCACATTGTTTAAATTTGGTTTACCTATGTAAATTCTTTTGCCTTGTTTCAACACCCAAAAAATAATTAACATTGAAATAATTTTGGCTATCATAATTGTATGTCAGTAGATACCTTACATTCATATTACGATTGTTTTAATTAACCATTGCGCTATTACGTATATTATTTAAAGCGTTTTACGCCACGCGTTGTAGTCTGCATTCTACAACTAAGTACCTATAGTAATTTAGTGACACAGCTATAAACATTTGAATAAAATAATATTAAAAGGAATTACACATAAAGCTGAATTTTCAAAAAAAAACTCTCATACTTACCCGGAACACTAAAACATGAAACAAAAAATTAAATAAAAACTAAAAATAAAAAAGGCCCAATTAACACGTTAGAGTGATGATGGTGACTTTATTTAAAAATTTTCACATATCTGCTCTATTGTAACAGAACTTAATAGCTCAATGTACTTAACTAATTCATTTAGAGTCAATTGCCTTGAGTTAATTAGTTCTAAAGCGTAAGTTTATCATTATCGTGTAATATAATCTAGTAATCATGTCAGTACTGCACACGCATCGATGTAGTTCTAGAAGTTATACACAAATGATTACTGACTTGGAACTGCCTCATTAGATTTGTGGTTCTAAGCGCGACTGCCGCGATCCTGAGTTCGATTTCCATGTCGAGCAAAGTGTTATTGAACTTTTCCAGTAGCAGCTCGGAGTTTGGATACATGTACTTGGATAATAGCAACAGGCTTGCCCCCATTTATATTGGATTTATCCGATATACATATATTATGTCTGCAGAACTCTAATACATAGCGCTAAAATTAATGTGAATACCGATATTAATAAATAATCACATCGAAAACTGCATTTCTACTACCTACATCAGTTTTTTTATGAGATAGGGAGACGAACGAGCAGACCGGTGATGGTAAGCGATTACCGCCGCCCATGGACACCCGCAACACCAGAGGAGTCTCAAGTGCGTTGCCCGCCTTTTAAAAGGGGTTGTCTCCGGTATCCTCACTCACTCGGCGAAACACAACGTACATACATATACTCGTACTAAGTGTTGTTTCACGCCGGTTTTACGTAAGGCCGTGGTATCACTCTGATTGAGCCGGCTCTCTCAGGGTTAAAAGTTTTGATCAAGCATTCCAATAATCGATTCCAACCTAATCAGATGACTGACTGATCCTTTTTAATCTACCCCGCCCTCTTAAAAAGGGTGTGAAAAGATTTTTACAGGGTCAGCAACGCGCGAGTGATACCCCTTGTGATAAACGGCCATAGGCTACGCTTACCACCAGGTGGGCCATATGCTTATTTACCACCTTATAACAAAATTCCATTCTACATTTCTACAAATACATCCGTGGAAGAGCCATGCTTCGGCACGAATGGGCCATCTCGACCGGAGTGATACCACAGCCTCACAGAAAACTGGCGTGAAATAACGCTTGCGTTGTGTTTCGCCGAGTGAGTGAGGGTACCGGAGGCCCAAACCCTTTTAAAAGGCGGGCAACGCATCTGCGACTCCTCTGGTGTTGCGGGTGTCCATGAGCGGCGGTTATCGCTTACCATCAGGTGATCCTTTTGCTGGTTTACCCACGTAGCCCATAAAAAAAAATACGTATCGTATCTAGTTGATCGCGCTGCGGGATCACATACAAAGCGCGCTGTTAAATGGGGTAACGTTTCTCTCCGCTTTAACCTAGTAATAAAACCCCTACCACGGTACATTATCTGTCTCGAATATTTATAACACTATAATCTATAATTGCCTCATTAGCTTAGTGGTCTTGAGAGTGACTGCTACGCTAGAGCTCGGCCTGCGTTGGATTCCCAGGCCGAGTAAAGTATGATGTGGTTTTTCTATGATATTCTCAGTTGCAGCTTGAAGTTTGAAATTTGTGCGCGGTTAATGGTAATAGGTTCACCCCCAATTATATGGCAAATATTGATGATATTCTTCGTTCACCTAACCTTTTCCCAAACATGTTGGTGTCAGCTTCCAGTTTAAACTTAATCGTTTAACCTTTACCAGCTGAATACAAGTATCTTATACGAAAGGACAGCCCGCGACTTCGTCCGCGTGGAATAGTTACTTATAGTCTTAGCGTGATGTTATATAGTCTATAGCCTTCCTCGATAAATGGGCTATCTAACACTGAAATATTCTTTCAAATCAGACCAGTAGTTTCTGAGATTAGCGCGTTCAAGTAAAAAAACAAACAAACAAACTCTTCAGCTTTATATATTAGTATAGATATAGATAGGGCATAGTGGAATTGAATAATATACATCTGAGGAATTACCTGCAGCTTGCAAAAAATCGTAGCCAAATAATATAGCTCCGTGCTATGTTGTGTTCCTAAACGTGAGCAAGATCGCCAGAGCTCCGCAAGGAAGCGTTGTGCTGGCAGTGGGTGGACAGGTGATGTTTAAGCATCATTATTGTCTTCTATGCTGCCAGCCCAACTGCTCTTCCTAAATCTTTATCCCACCCTTTTAAAAAGGGAGTGTACAGATTTATACAGGGTTGGCAACGCGCGAGTGATACCCCTGGTGTTGCAAGCGTCCATAGGCTACGGTAACCGCTTACCATCAGGCGGGCTGTATGCTTGTTTGCCACCTTCTATTTCTATTTATATTTCGGGGACGCCGGCTGTCACCAAGCGGGCGATCAGACCTCATGTTGGGATTATTTCGCCCAGTTCCACATTTTTGGTGGATCCCGTCATGGGTTACTGGCGCTCGGCGTCGCAAATCTTCCCGTAGCCTTGCAGAAGCCTCCAGTTGTCCGATGGAGAGTTCTGCTAGCTGTTCTTCATTTATCTCATCGGTTCCTGTTTGCCATCTTAGTGGTATAACAAAAAACAAAGAAAAGGGAAGTCGAAAAGCACACGTCAGAAAAATATGAGTTCAAACAAATAGTAGTGTTATCGAACAGAATCTGCGATGCATTGCCGGATTACTCGATAAATCAGAGCCATATTGTCTACTGCTGCATGTGAAACTTTCATAAAAAAACGATTATATCAGCAATTATTATAGTTTCTTGATGAAATGGAATAAATTCGCTTTTTATGGAGATTTTCTGTAGGAAAATTTAGGTACTTGATTGGTTTCCGTTATTTAGTTGTATATTTTGAGTTTGTAATATGAATGGAGTAACCATTATATACCATTTAATATGGTTGGAGATGTAGATAAAAATAGGTACTGAACAGTAGCTTCGAACTAGCTGTTATGAATTTGATTTTGAAATCAAAGGGATGGTTAAATGGGAACAAAGTAATACTTATTGAATTCGATACTCCAAAATAAATATCGAATTATCGATGGGCATATCATAGATTAGAAATACCGACGCTGTATATCAATATTTTCTTTAAAGAATATAAATAAAGTCGAGCATGGTTTTTGTTAGTGCAGAAAGTAACTCGGTAGCAGCTCGAAGTTCAAAAGGCTTCGGTTATGGTTCGGCGCCTAGATCATATTGCCGGAATCACAGTAAAACCCTAACCTTTTGAGGAATGCAGAACATGTGAACAATGTGAACTAAAAATGTGACTCAACAATAACCACGCCACAATAACGACACGTTTGGCGTAGTGGCTGAGCAATCGGCTTCTGCGACACGTGTTGTGCGTTCGATCCCCACACGGAGCAAATATTTGTATGATCTACATGTAGAGTTGTTCCGGGTCTGGGCGTTTGTGTATGTGAGAATTTGTGTTTGTAAACGCACCCACGATACAGGAGAAAATCCTAGTGTGGGGCAACGTTTAAAAAAAAAACCGCGATGACTACGTTAGGACTTTCACAGGCACGTGACACATGAAATCACATAGTAACTCCTACTGTCTAAGCACGTGCTACTATTATTTACCCTGCCCTGGTCATTAGCGAGTCGGGAGTCATGAGTGTGCAGTATATTTAAATCCGCAAAAAAATAGTTTTTTTTTTTTACTAATAATGGGTTTGCTCTTGACGTCAATCTTGCCCAGGCAATCATGAAGCCGACGGTGGAGCGAGCGCACCCAGAAGATGCCTATGCACTCTAGATTTGAATAAGTTCGGGTTATATTCACTCGGAAATACAGACGCAGGGAGGGAGTTCCACTGCCCAGCTGTGCGCATTATGAAGGAGTTTTTAAAGCGCTGTGTTCGAATACGCGGAACATCAACCAGGTAGGGATGATAACCTGCCGTGCGTCTGGAGCTCCGATGGTAGAAAGGGGAAGGCGGTATAAGCTCGTGGAGTTCTTGTGCACACTCCCCGAAGTACAATCTATAGAAAACCGACAAGCAGGCAACCTTACGGCGGTGATCCAGGCTGTGAAGCCCAGTCTTCACCAGCTTTTCGTCACCTATAAGCCTTTTGGCTCGGCGTTCAATCGAGTCAAGTGCGGCAAGCAAATTAACCAAATACTATGTTTTTCACACGATGTTAAAGTAATAATTGACATTAATTAAACATTAGTCTCAAACGGAGGCAGAAAAACAGTCTGTCTCAATTTTTTTTTTATTATTATTAGAGGTTATTAAAACAATAGTTACAATAGGTAATTTGGCACTCCAGGGCTGTCTTCACTTAACAGTGATAGCCCAGTGATATGACCAGTGGACTACCAAGCTTACATCTCTAATTTCTGACCCTTCAGTAAGACATATCCTTTTTAAGACTGCCCTCACTAATACTGCCGTGGTAATAAATAGCCTTCCGTCGCAGCGGACCTTAAAATCATGCAATAAGCAGACGTGCGTGAAATTTGTCTTCAGTTTAGAATAGAATAGACTATTCTTTATTGCACACAAAAACAAATATCATGTACAATTTATACAATAGGGGGTCTTATCGCTAACAGCGATCTCTTACTGACAACCTATGGATGGACTCGTGAGAAAAGGAAAGGAAATACATAAATAGTCTGGTGTAGTTAGTAGTTTAGTGAATGATAAAAGCTTAAGTCCTTTTTTAGAGAATTAGTGTCTTCGTGGATCCCTGCTGAATAACCAAAATCATTAAGGATCTCGAATTGCCCACAAAAACGCAATACCCAAATAAATCGTAATCCAAACAATATTTTGTCAAATTGTGTTACTATTAGGATTGATATACCGTTAATCTAGGCTCCTAATGTACCATTTTTCGTCTACTATTAATTCACTAAAAATAATTATAATTTTCACGTGGGAGAGCCATGCTTCGGCACGAATGGGCCGGCTCGACCGGAGTGATACCACGGCCTCACAGTAAACCGGCGTGAAACAACGCTTGCGTTGTGTTTCGCCGAGTGAGTTGAGGTTACCGGAGGCCCAAACCCTTTTAAAGGCGGGCAGCGCATTTGCGACTCCTCTGGTGTTGCGGGTGTCCATGGGCGGCGGTTATCACTTACCATCAGGTGATCCGTATGCTCGTTTGCCCCTATCCCATAAAAAAAAAAATTGACCGGAAAATCGTTCAGAATTCATAAAGTTATCAAGAATTGCATTCACTTACATTTATTGCCAGTGAAGTATTTTTGGACGAAATGGTAGAGCAGGAACCTAGATTAACGGTATCAGAATCCGAATAATAATAATTCACTTTCAATAAATTGTGTTTGAATTACGATTTAATTTTGGTATTACGTTTGTATTGGAAATTCTCTCTTTATTTTTCAAAAAAGCATCATTCTTCTACTACTCCTGGAAAAGGTACTGGATTTGCACGACAGCCACAAAGAATATACAATAATATACCATCGCGCCTGTATTCTCTGAAGGGTTAGGCAGAGGCGTACTAATGAACACCCACAGTTCGCCGGTATGTTTAGGTCCCATGTAATAGGGAGCGAGCCTATTGCCATTAACCGGGCACAAATTCCTAACTCCGAGCTGCTAATGGGAATTTCATAGAAAAACCCAATAACACTGCTCAACCTGGTAATCGAACCCAGGACCTGTAGCGTAGCAGTCGCGCCCAGGACCACTTGGCTAATGAGGCAGTCATTAGTAGTATAGCCAATATTACGCAATAAATCAAATCTAGGCCAATAGGCTCATGGTAGCCAAAAAAATAAATTACGACCTAAAAATCATCAAAGTCACGCAAGTTTCTCTGTAAGCCTTGTAGTTTAGGAGCTGTATCATAAAAACAAACATGTAACGTACTTGGCAGTAATTGGAGCGACCTCAGCGACGCGAGGCGGTACTTTTTTGTGGGAAAACCTCCGACAATGGGGACAAATATGGACAGATGGGTTGTCGTTGGTAGGTAATTAAATTTTTCTCTCAACAATAGCGTGGCTTAAAATTATAATTGTAATTAGTTGGGAACGATACGTGATATTGTGATACCTTGTATTTTAGATATGCTTGTCGTAGTAATATACTTATTTTCCAAACGATCAGGGGGGTGATAAAGCGAATTACTTCCGGAGTAGGTCTTCCCCAATAGATATAATCTGGTTTCTACTGGTTGGTACGTCATTTGTCAAAATCTGATCAGTACTTAGTGATCCACAGTTTTTGAGCTACCAAACATAATTGTTTTTTAAACTCATCTTCCTTTTCCGTAGTCAGGTAATAAATGGCTTTTTCAGGTAGTAAGATTCTAGGATAACTGTCCACTTTCCTTCTTATCACTAACTTAAGTCACACATATTCTTAGCTGCGGTGTCCCTGACTTAAATGCGTCATCTGAGTATAAAAATAAATCTTAAAAAAAAAAACAAAAGGAAATGGTAGTCGTTCTACATTTTAATTGCCCTTAAAATATTGTGTAACGACATTACAGCGCACTTAGTCACATAATTGTTTAAATATAAGTATATTGCGTACAGACTAATGAACTTGAACTGAGATTTTTTTCCATAATTTGCTAGCTGTGTCTGACATAGTTTACAATGTAATACTTCATATACCAAATACATTTCTGTTAACCTTGAATGCTTGAAAGACAAATAAATAACATCAATTTCTACTTTTTTTAAGTACCTACTTACTTTTTTTTATGGGATAAGTATGGGTGCAAACGAGCAGACGGACCACCTGAGGGTAAGCGATAACCGCCGCCCATGGACTCCCCCAACACCAGAGTGCGTAGCCCGCCTTTTAAAAGGGTTTGGGCCTCCGGTAACCTCACTTACACGGCGAAGCACAACGCAAGCGTTTCACGCCGGTTTTCTGTGAGGCCGTGGTATCACTCCGGTCGAGCCGGTCCATTCGTGCCGAAGCATGGCTCTCCCGCGTCTGAAACTTCATGCCTAATCAATACTGTAGAGTTATATTGCTAGGCCTTCTCTATAAAACCGACTATTTGAAACCGTGAAATTAGTTTTGACTGTTCAAAAGTGAGTAGGTACCTATTTTAATGGTCTAATTGAAATAAAATATTTTGACTTTGACTTTCAAATTGCTTTTTTGCCTTTTACTTAGTACAGAAACAATGAAATAAATTTTTATTTCCCAAAATGGTTCATTTCACCCTGAATATCAACGAGACTTTTAAGTGTCATAGTTAGTTATATTTAGTTTATTTTTACCTATTCGCAATTAAGGCTATCTAAGTGGTAGATTTTATGAGATAATTTTGCGTGCAACATCACACTATATTGTTAAAATTCCTCAATATCGCACTTTATTGCAAGAAAAAGAATATCGGAATACAAATCTGTAGCAAGCCAATAACCGGCACAAGGCCACAAATACTTTTTTGCGGTTCAGTACCTACTCAAGGTAAAATTAAGAGGGTAAAAGAACTAAGGGTTTTATGGGTAATAAGTATAAGGGTTAATAAGAAAGGGAATATTAGTGAGGGTAAATAAGAAAGGGAATATTAGTAAGGGTAAATAAGAAAGGGAAAATCAGGTCGGACAAAATGTTAAGGTAAAATTTGTAAGTCTAAAGATAAAATTAATAAGGGTAAACTATCAAGGGTAGACCAGTAATGGTAAAATATTGAGGATAAAATATTAGTAGTGGCAGATTTATCATGCTGTTCGGAGCCCTTATGTAAAAAGATACATATTTTATAACTTATTATGTACAATAAACTATGACAAGAAGTGTTCTGGTATTTATTGATGAGTTATGTGCTGAAAAGTAGGTAAGTATCAATATTTCTTCATTTATAATTAGTAGGAATTCAGTTTGTAATAAAACTGTGTAATTTTGTAGGTAGGTAATTGGTTGAAATTTTTAATAACATCCTGCTGGGATAGATATTAGGAAATTTCCCATCCATAATTATTTATTTGTTAGGACATGACGTGAAGTACATCCTAAAATCTGAACCTAAATAACGTCACTTAAAGACGCTTTTAAAACAACAAATCTATACTGATATATAAAGCTGAAGAGTTTGTTTGTTTGTCTGTTTGCTTGAACGCGCTAATCTCAGGAACTACTGGTCCGATTTGAAAAATTCTTTCAGTGTTAGATAGCCCATTTATTGAGGAAGGCTATAGGCTATATATCATCACGCTACGCGGATGAAGTTGCGGGCAGAAGTTAGTATAAATATATAGGTGCTAGCTTTTGCCTGCGACTTCGTCCGCGTAGATATTTGGCATTTATTTTATTTTTTAATATGAGACCCGTAGATGTTCAAACATGCTTGATATGGATGTAAATTGTTTTAAATTTTCGATAATGCTTGGCGGAAGTTTATATTTTTGCAATACTTGTCATGCATGTTTGATCGTCTAAGGGACCCGTTTAGAATCCAAATTTCAAATGTACCTATAAAAGATTATTAGGACATATTATCCATGGTTCAATTCCAAGATGACCAAACACAGAAACTAAGATAATCACAAATGAATCAAAAATACAGTTGCGAAACAGAAATCATCCCATGTACGCTGAAATTGATGTTCTAAAATTTCCTTTAAAGTTTACCAAACTGTATACAGGATGTTAGTGAGAAGAATTTCTAAGGTTTCACAATAAATATTTTTAAAGTAAGAACGTCACATTTATATAATTATTATTATTATAGTAATCACGTCAGGAATCACGCCATCTTTCCGGAGGGCGTCTGACAATACGTTTTCCGAGTACAATACCTCTGCCAAACCCTTTAGGAATACAGGCGTGCTGGTATGATTTAATATTATAATTTACTGTATTTATCTTCCTGATTAAAATATGGTAATCCTAATACAATGATCTAGTAAGTTGATATAAGCATAGGTACGTTACTTTCTAGGTTTTGTGGTTACCCGTTTCACTTTTATGCCTATCGAATTGTTTTGAAATAAGATAATATCATTTAAGGGGAGTTTCACCGAGTGAGTGAGGATACTGGAGGCCCACGAGGAGTCGCAGGTCTGTGTCCATGGGTAATCACTTACCATCAGGTGATCCGTCTGCCGTTTCAATAAAACTGCGAGAACATGGTAACCATGACTTCATGCTGCAAGAGTTTATTTTATTTAAAATTTAATATTATTGAAACATAAGTCAACACCTTGTACATTACACACATACAATGCATTCATTGTTTTAATTACAAAACGTTAGATGCAATTAGCCGATATGTTCCAGAATTATAGTTGGAGGTTTGTGTTGCAAATATTACGTGATTCATCCTGTATTGAAGCTTTGTATGGCTGAGTTATAGCTTGAGAAAGGCAGAAGAACCGTTGTGAAGTCATAGAAATGTTAAATTGATGATATATTTACACACATGCATTCCATACCGATACAGATAAAATAAATAGGTAAATAAAAAATATTCTTCGACATTTTACACAGCACCATCTAGTCCCAAACTAAGTAGAGCTTGTACTATGGGTACCAGACAATGGATATAATATAATACAAACACTTATATTCATCACATAAACATTTTTGTCCTGTGGGAATCAAACTTAAGACCTCGTGTTCAGCAGTCCGGTACTGGAACCACTAAACCATCATCAATAATTAATTGATAGACAATATTAATAACCATAACCATATTGATAGAATGATGATATATTTACAACATTATGCATTGCCTACAGAAAAAAGGAATCTAACTATTCGTAATACATCCGTTTATATAAAAGACTATTTTTCTTTAAAGTGTCAAATGCGATGTATTTTTGACACGAATGTCTTTGGACATTAAAGATATTTCTCTTGGGTAGGTGTCGAAACTTCGAACAGCTCTCTACTGACATCGACAGTTCGCATGTGTATCTAGGTACCATGTAGTAGTAGGCGGTAAGTATATTGCCATTAACGGGCATAAATGCAAACTCTGAGTTGCTACGACACTTTCCTCGATCTGGGCATCGAACTCAAGACCGCTAGCGTAAGTCGCAGTAGACATAAGGCACTGATGATGGTAATGCTAAATGAAGTGGTGATTCAATATAAATTCACTCAATCATCAATTTATCATAAGATAACATACCATCACGCCTGTATTCCCCGAAGGGTTAGGCAGAGGTGTACTAATGTACACCCACAGTTCACCGGTTTGTTTAGGTCCCATGTAATAGGGGGCGAGCGTATTGCCATTAACCGGGCACAAATTCCTAACTCCGAGCTGCTACTGGGAATTTCATAGAAAACCCCAATAACACTTTGCTCGACCTGGGAATCGAACCCAGGACCTCTAGCGTAGCAGTCGCGCTCAGGATCACTTGGCTAATGAGGCAGTTATAAAGTATTCAGGTCAATTTCATCTCGTTATATATGTAATTGTTTATCAAGGTCGTATTGTAATATACTGCAAAGAATTCCACTACTTTGACACCAAAAAATAACAATAAATTGAAGAAAAGGTCAGCTGGGTAAACAACATGTGCCTTACTAGTCTAGTGGTTCTAAGTGCGACTAGTACACTAGAGGTCCTGAGCTCAACACTTAGGTCGAGCAAAGTGTTATTGGGTTTTTCTATGATAATCTCAGTAGAAACTCGGAGTTCGGAAATTACCGGTTAATAGGGTAGCCCCCTATTATGTGGGACCTCTGCTCTACCTTCCGAGGAATTCAGGCATGAGATACTTAGAGCCTTAACAGGACATTGTTGCTTAAATAAGAACAAGTTCAGTCAGAGGTTGGGCTATATACCCAAACCTGTCGAGGCTGCGAGGAGAAAATAAACCGGCTTGAAACAACACTTACGTTGTGTTTCGCCGAGTGAGTGAGGATACCGTAAGCCCAAACTCTTTTAAAAGGCGGGAAACGTACTTGCGACTCTTCTGGTAGTGAGGGTGCCCCCTATCCCATAAAAGAATTAGCATTTCCCATGCTAAGATTAAGCATCTTAGCATGGGAATGGAATGGGAGTGGCCTTAAGGCAAGATTCGAACCTGTTTCTTCTAATTAAATACAACACGCTATGACCGTCGTTCGCAGTCGTCATGGCGAAGACGCCAGTTCGAATTTTACTTCACTAAAATAAAATAAATGAATTAATCGCGGGTCACACCGTACAGAGCTAGTATTGTATGATTACGTAACATTGAAAAGTAAATGTTTTTTTAAATATACATACCTATCTACAGAAAAATAACTATTTATAGAATGAAGGGCGAGGCACGAAAGGTAGTAAACATATTGTACTGGAAATTTTGTACCGGAACAGTTAAAATTTATGCATAGTATCCATCCAACTGCCTTATTACTCAAGGTCCTAAGGGCGTCTGCTATCGCTGGCATCGTTTTCCACAACGGGCACAATCCAAACTCCGAGCTGCTGCTGAGAATTTCATAGAAAAACCCAATAACACTGCTCGACCCGGGAATCGAGCCGAGGACCGTCATCATCCTGCCGTTATCCCGAGTATGTTTTGCCATACATCTCTATCAGCCTCTATCATCTCCTCATTCACTTCCTTTGTAACCATATCATTTAATATTCTCATACAGTCCATCAACAATTTCTAAAACAGACTTTGATAATATGCGTTTAGTTTAAAAAAATCGCAATCCTAACAAAATTATATCATCACGTCTGTATTCCCCAAAGGGTTAGGCAGAGGCGTACTAATGTGCAACCACGGTTCAAAGGTATATGTAGGTCCCATGTCCATCCCCATAGGGGGCGAGGCTATTGCCATCATCCTATCACAAATTTTTACGTCAGTAGCATCTCAGAGTTTGCCACTAACTCTTTGCTTGATGTGGGAACCGAACCCAGGACCACTCGCGTAGCAGTCGCGCTTGGGACTACTGGGCTATTGAGCAGAGAACGTCACGATTCGAACTCAAGATATCATTGTTTTTAATGAATCAAAAGACTGTGAAATGAACTCGAATGTCTATAGAAACACCCTTGAAACGCTAAAACCAACAATTGTAGACATATCCTGTCATCATCATTCATTGGCAGTCTTCCTCCAAGGTCTCATCAGGGTCAGCTTCCAGGGTTGAGTCTTCCTAACTAAGTCACTCTGAATATATTCATTCATTTGAACCATTCACTACTAATAGCGTTACTTCTAGTACTACTATAGTATCATTGGCATCCCTATATACATCATTGTTAATTCTATAATATAATCGCCTTGAATTTTGTTTTATTTATTATATCGCTATGCGTGAAAACCTTTAATTGGCTTAATGTAGTTAATTGTTTATTTAGTTTTTATAGCTGTTGGTTTTCTAATCTTCTTCTATAACATAAAAATGAATCGCCAAATATGTTGCTAAGCGCAAATCTCCAGGGCAGCTGAACGATTTCGCTAATTCTTTTTTTATAATATTCCTTGAAGTACGAGGATGGTTCTTACGGAGAGATTTTGGTTTGGTTTTTGGTTACCGGAGGCCCAAACACTTTAAAAGGCGGGACACGCACTTGCGACTCCTCTGGTGTTGCGGGTGTCCATGGGCGGCGGTTATCGCTTACCATCAGGTGATCCGTTTGCTCGTTTGCCGCGTATCTCATAAAAAAAAAGAGAAATTTTTTAAAAAATGCCTGAGAAAGTCTAAGAGCAGCACATTTCTATATTCCCATACAAAAGATTCGTAATAATACTTAAAAGTCAATTTGAACTTTAATACCATACTATAAAGTTTAAGTGTTATTGGAGGGGTACTCGAAGGCAAAACAACTGAGTTGCGTTAGTTTCAGAATCGACTGTTAGGCGGTACGAAGTTTGCCGGGTCAGCTAGTAACAAATAAATAAATAATGATTTTATATATTTTCTGAAACAAATATATATTGGTATTTAACTGCCTCGTTAGTGTAGTGGTCCCATGTGCGACTGCTACGCTAGAGGTCCTGGGTTAGATTCCCAGGTCGAGCAAAGTGTTATTGGGTTTTTATATGAAATTCTCAGTAGCAGCTCGGAGTTTGGAATTTGTACACGGTTAATGGCAATAAGCTCGCCCCCTATTACATGGGACCTAAACTTACCGGCGAACTTACGTACCTAGTACCTACACCTCTGCCTAACCCTTCGGGGGATACAGGCGTGATGGTATGTTATGTTATATATATTGGTTAGGTCGGCAAACAACAGACGATCCACCTGATTTGGTCCAAAGAGTTTCTGATGAGTTGCCGAGTCTTAAGAGACTACGGAGCTCTGGAAACCCTTGGGGTAAAATCTAAACATATCAAGGTGCTTCATGACATACTCCAACGTAAGGGTGGACGTCAGATCATCAGATCTCAAGAGGACCTACCAACGAGCAATTCATATATATTCTCGCCTCTTACGAGATGCTTATCTGATTAGCAGTGAGGCACTGTGTTGTAACCCTTCACACGGGTAAAAGATATATAAATAAATATGTCCATATGACAATTATTACCTATTTATGCTGGGTTCCAATCCCATGTCGAAAAAAAAGTGATGGAGTTTTTATTAAACTCTCAGTAGCAACTCTGTGCCCGGAAATTATTATTAGTAGGTGGATGTCGTATAATCCAAATTGCAAGTCTAGCAACTAAACCTAGATATAACATTTATTTGTATCTGAACGGATATCGAACCTGCGATCCGTAAGTACAGCCATTCCCTGGCTCTTTAAGAATTCGTGGCGGTTAAATAATTTTCAAATATACCTTCTCGAATATTGGAAATGTAAGTTAAAGTATACAAAAACACGTTATATTTAAGATTTACCTGATGTAATTTACTTAGCTATATGTAACCCCTTCATCAGGAATCCCAGACTTGCAAATATAACTTCTATACAAAAGACTATTCGGTCCAAATTACCTCGTTCGCCACTCATTGCGAAGTATTACCTAACTCACTTCATCCCTACGTATCGTATCCTTGGCAGTAGAAAAAAATTGTAAATAATTGTAGCAATGTACTTTGTCGGCTCAGTGCGGTATATAAGCGGTCTGCGCAGGAGTTGGTCATCAGTCGTTGCAGTGAAACATTGTAGCCAACATGAAATTCTTGGTAAGGCTTCTTTTGTTTTATTATTTTTGGGGCTTTAGATATAAATCAGGTCAAATAATCACAAAAAACACTAATATAATAAAACTGTGCTAATAAATAAATAACATTATTTAAAAAAAATGAGGAAATATAACAAAAATAATCTTTTTGTTACGAAATTTAATGAATTTTAATTTTATATGTGACAAAATGTTAGTAATGTGCTTCAACCAATAGCAATTTAAAAAAATCTCGTATTGGTGAATAATTTATTTATATTTAATATTATTTTATGAAAAAACAATTTGGAGATTTGTCAAAACTTAAAAAATAATATAAATCTTATAACTCGGATTTAAGTGGGTGTTATTAATATTTTTATTCCAACTTTCATGCATGTTCCTATAATATATATTAGTGTACTTATGACTATAAGAAATATGTACCTATACAATTTATACATGTCTTTGCATGCGCTATTGCACCAAGTAGAATTGATTGCACGTAATTACTTTTTTAATTTCAATAAAAGAAATTCATACATTTGACAATTTCCAATTATATCTATTGCACAAAGTAATTTAGTTCACCTACAATATCATACAACACAGCAATTCTTGATTAAAAAGGCCTCAATAAGTAATTGTTCTGAAAAACATTCATATTTAGATCTCATTGAAAATCTATATGAATCATATTATGATAAACGAAAGTGACCTTTATGTTCCTTAAAATTAAATCACCCAAATCGCTTAAAAAATGTTCGTTATCAAAAATTTCAAAAAATCTTCATTAATTTAACTACTACTCAGGACTGCACCTCATGTTTTAACTGAATCACTTATCTATATCTGCAATACATTTCACAGATAATTGCACTTACCTAGATATAATTGCATGTACAGAAGTATTACTGGTCACCCTAAAACCAGCTGCATAATTCCAAACTCCTATTACTTACAAGCCTCTGGCATTATGTCCAACAAGGGCGATACGCTCGCTATAGGAAATTGCACAGTTCGCCCTAGATCACTATGGCAAATTACACCTTAGTTCAGACCGGGGCTATAGGATATGACTCATACGATTGTCGACATTTAACGTTGCAAGAAACTATAGTGACAGTGTGGCTCATTATTTGTCATTAATTGTGTTGAAATGTGGGCGCTAGTTTTCTGTGTAGGGTTTATATCAAATAATACCTACTCTAAATCAACGTCAATGCAGAAATCTACATAATTATAAGATTGTAATGTAGATTTCTCAGTTTATTATTCAAAAGGATATACATACATAATATTTAAAATTTATTTAAGTAAATATGAAAAGTAATAGTTGATGTGACTGAACTTCAGTCTATAATTTCAAAATCAACAAATACCCGTACAAAGGCTTCGTAATCTTGAACAGTTGTGAATTTCGTTGTAATTTCGATCACAATTAACCCCATGCACTGCATATTTGTAATCAACACTATTTGACTAACCATTCCAAACAATGACTCAGTGCTTGGCTAAAATCGAAGCTGGATTTGAACTAATGACCTTTCAATCGCCGGTCCACGCCTTCACCTTTTGGCCAGTGTTATAATTAAGGGCACATTATGGTAGTAAAGATCGTATTGGTTTATATCTTGGAGATTAATACCGAATAGGTACTTATAATATTATAGTCCTTAGATTCTCATTCATTTATAACTTACACTTATTTATGTATATTTTTAAATATTTTTACAAGAGATATTATTTACAAAAACATTTTAAAATATAAAAAATAATAGTCCACCGGTATCAGGGCCCCAGAGAAAGGAATCTCATAATCTAATAATACGCGCTGTATCCAGGATTACCGCTTTCTGTATCAAGCCCTTAACCCAGCTGCCTAACGAGAGCCTCCGTAGGTGTGAGTCGAGGCTCTTGGCTTAGAATATCCCACATACCGACTATCTCATGCGCCAAGTCCTTAGATAATTATTATAATGCTCGCATCCTGTATTTTTGGTTAAATATATGAAATCCAATCCACTAGATCTGTCGGAAAATGTATGAGTGCATCAGAAAATTATTATTGTATTTTGAAATAGAATTATAGAATAATTCTTGAAATAGCTCTAAAACTTCGGGTCTAAGAATAAAATAAGTATTAAATGTCTTCGATAATAATAGGAATTTTTTTCTTGGTCCAATTTCTAAAATCGAATTAACTGTTGCTTATACGTATTGGGCCAATCTAAATTTATTTTTATTAGACATCACAGAACATTGCAACAATTCGTAAAACACAATAGAATTAGAAAAATAAAAAATATATGTAGGTAAGTACTACCTACTTCTAAATTGGTCTATAATGTCTTTTCATAACAAGACCATATTTCGTGAAACTGAAATTACTTAATACCTAACTTTGATTACGACGTAAATGTAGGTAGGTACTGTTAATGATTAAAAACATAATTATAACAAAGCTACAGTAGGCGTGGCTAGACATCATTATTTAAATTAATTATACAAAGATAACGATCAGATTCATTTAATTATTACTTCAATTTTTTTTCTCACGTACTTATACATTATGAGTCTGTGGAGGCGTTAATACATTACTTTTAACAAAACTCAGAGCATTCTGATCTTTGGTCGGCGTCTTTACAAATCTATACAAATAAAAATTTAACGCTATTTGATAATAAGTGCATTACTTGAGAAAGCTGAAGAGTTTGTTTGTTTGTTTGCTTGAACGCGCTAATCTCAGGAACAACTGGTCCAATTTGAAAATTCTTTCAGTGTTAGATAGCCCATTTATTGAGGAAGGCTATATATCATCACGCTATGCGGACGAAGTCGTGGGCAGAAGCTAGTATGAAATAAAAGGAATAAAAATTGCTGAAAGTGGTCTATTCTATAAAATTTTATAACTATTGAGCTGCCCGGCCTGGCCTCGCCCGTTTTCCCGTAAGAATGAAGCATTTTCCCGCGGTAAAAAAATATTATGTTTATCAGGGATAATGTCGGTCTCTAATGGTAAAAGATTTTTTCAAATCGGTCCAGCAGTTTCGGAGCCTATTCAATACAAACAAACAAACTTTCGTCTTTATAATATTAGTGTAGATTGAGATTTTAACAGGATTTTTTTTCTGTCGAGTCGTCTCATACGCACAAGTTGTATATTCTAGAATATTTAAAAGATTGTATTTAATATTATTGCCTTTTTAAACCTGTGACAAATTTGATAGGGGTCCACTAGACTAAAAATAATAATTAATTGAATTAACTGACAACATCAGACTTTGGGTCAACATTTTTCTTCAAAAAGAAAAAAGAATTGTATTATACGTGTTTATAATTATCTTGTTATTTTTTGTTATGCGTGTTATTTTTTTCTATGCTATAGTTTAGATAGAGTGGCACTTCAACCATATTTCTAAGGAAGCGTCTCTAATTATTATTACATTAAGGGCTTAATCAACATCAATCAGGATTCTCCATGCCGCTTGACCAATCTAATAACGATTGCGATAATACGACAATGAGCTCCAGATAATTGTGCGCACTTATATCTCAACTTGCGACAAATGTGTCGCAACTGAGGATGTCCTTTACGGAGAAGACAAAAAGAATTATAGCAATGGCTATGGGTTATAGTTTTGTATATTTAGTTATATCTAGATAGATAGTTTTGTTGAGAATATCCGGGTTATAGGCGGCTTATTATGATCTGTATACGTATCCTCGCTTTAGGGGCAACAAACACACACCCATATAATCATACTGTATTCCCCGAAGAATTTGGCAGAGGAGTTTAGGTCCCATGTAATAGAGGCTATTGCCACTATCCGGATATAAATCCTAAACTCCGAGCTGCTACAGAGAATTTCATGGAAAAACTCAATTAAAACTTTGCTCGATCCGGGAAACGAATCTCTAGCGTAGCAGTCGCGCTTTGGACTTCTAGTAGACTAATGTGCAGTTTTAACACACCCATACTAGTATTGATAATTGGTGTCAGAAAATTATATTTAAATTACCTAGCGAAGTAAACTAATCATTCAATCATTATTTTAATTCATCAAATTGCGTTAGGTATAATGCACCAAATTCTTAAATGTGTTTAAGTCATATTTAAACACAATTTTTCATAGAAATGTCGTGTTTAAATACAATTTAAACACATTTATAAGTTGGTGCAAGTGGGCCTAAATGACGGGTTGCGCTATACAACCTAAATGAAACACTCATGAGTATAAAGATCAATTTAATTTAATTTTCCATTTGTGTATCTCCAGATTGTCCTCGCCGTAGCTCTGGTGGCGGTCTCCGCTGAGGAAGAGGAAGCCGCGAAGAAGACCGAGAAGCGAGGCCTCTCTAGCCTGGGATACGGCGGCCTCGGATACAGCGGTGTCGGATACGACGGCCACGGATATGGCGGACTCGGATACGGCGGACTCGGATACGGTGGATACGGTAAGTGTTGTGCTATATTAGAAGGTATTCTTCAAGACATCATTATTTGTCTTGCCATGTATTACTTAGTCATTGACGTTGACATATCTCTACTATTATAAAATTGTAAAAAAGCAGTGTCATGTATGATATTTAAAAAAAATCTGGATTGTGGGTTAGGGTATATAAACGTCTCCGAACTTTTGTTATCACTGTTAGAAAGTATATGCTCCAACTTCAAAACTGGTGTACTTCTTATCTCAAATAATTAAACAGAACTTGAGATAAAGCTTGACATCTCTAATGTATAGAGACCCATACAAAGAATATATCATCACTGTTGGTTTTTGAGCTTCAAGTGAGCGAAGCCGCGGGCAAAAGCTAATTGAGCATAATATAAAACTTTATTTTTATGCAGTTTTCTTTTGTTAAGAACTTGTAACATGTTCGATGAATACAAACATATTTTTTCGAACGCTAGCTTTTACACTCATAGTTGACGAATGAAATTTGGGCTTGAGTCATTATATTAATAAAAGTAGTAAAAGGAAGTTAAAGTACCTACACATGGTACTGAAAATAGTTGCATAGCAAACAAACTAAATCTCGTGAAATATCAAGAATATCATAATAACTGCTAGGCTACTCACGTCTAACAGGCTTAAACATACCTAATATTGGAGGATTTAGTGGAAATTTCAAACAATCTACCGCAGCCAAGTTGTCTGCCCAACTTTAAATTGGCCAAAAGCCTTACATCGGGGAGACGTGACATGGGCGCCAAATACTCGGATCTGGTTGGCTCGTTTAGAACATTTAAGAAGTGTTAGTTTTTTTAATAAAATGGAAGTTTGTTATGGTAGTTGGCGAGTGCATTCCATATAATTTATGATTTTTTGATAAACGTGACATCTGAAAAGCCCAAAAGTAGAAAAAAAAACCGTTTTATTGTTACAAAAAAGACATTTTAATTGTAATGATGTACAACCAAAATCCTGTTATAGGATAAATAAATTTTAACACTGCAAAAGGTACAGAAATAGCTAATACTTCTTCCATCAATATTCTTAAAAAGTAATATCTAAACAAATACAATTTTATTCTTTAATGAGAATATATATATATATATATATCTCTATAATAGAAGTCAGTCGAACTATTCGTTTCTTGTTTAAATAGTCTATACATTTTAGAGTGCAAATCATTGAGCGCGAATTAACTCTTCTGAGACGACCAATAAAACAGCGCTACAGTGCTATAATTTCTAATAGATTAATACAAGTGCTAATTTGAGTACTCTTTATGTTGACTGAATATACGATTTCGATTTCCAATCTCATTTCCATATTAAGTACCTTAATTTTGGTTTTGTCTATTGAAAATTAATTTTAAATATTTCTTTGATTTAATAGAATAATCTTTTTAATCTTTGATAAAATAGATTTTATAGGAAATTACTTTAAATGTGTATGATTCCTCCTTAAATCTTGAACCAGCCAATTGACTTCAGGTAAAAGAATTACGGGCAGCTTTTATAGGTACTAGGGAACAACCCTGTGTACTACCTAATACAGTTACATCGTTAGATTGTATTATGGATTTGATTCATTCAACAATCTTTGAAATATTTTCCAAATCAAAGCACAGTGAAATACAAAAAGTGTAATTTTCAAACAACACAAATCAATGACTCTACGTCCGGACAAGGTAGTGCCTAATGTTTTTGCTACAATTTTTTCCCAAAAACTCCATCAATAAATGGTCAATGAATTGAACGTAAAGGTCACAAGATTGACAATTAGGCACAAAAAGTATCGTAAGTTATATCTTTTATAATAATTATCTTGTCCGCATGACTGATCGCTGTGATTGTATGAATCAGTTTTTTTTTTTCATCGAAGCCATTCACTAGAAAATCGGCAAAGTATTCGAGATAGTTCTTGTTTATATCTTTGTGAGGTTGATATACAGGCTATTATTTCTTTCGAGTTAGATTTAAGAAAACATTTCGGGACTAACCTGCCTAATTATTTCTTAATCAATTCACTATCAAATCTTAATTAAAAACAAAGTAAATAGCTACAATTGTCGTTCATTGTTCACCAATGTCACAAGCTAACGTGTGAGAATTTGCGGTCCTTGGCACACTGTGCACAGTAATACATGTAATTTTGTGTTACGCTAGCAGTCATAACGCAAGGGACAAGTAATGAGTTGCTTGTTTCTTTTGAGTTTTTGAGCTTATTTTAAAGCTACGTAATTAGTTACGTAAATAGATTTTACATTTTATATGTACTTAAAGTCCTTCACGAAGACGAACACACAAAAATAAGAACTTAATTTCAGAGATTACAAAAGATAGCCCACTTACTTCTTCATGTTTTAAGTGTTTGACCTACAACCATATCTCTGGCAGAGTTTACTTAAAGTCAAGGTTTCAGTGTCAAGTGCAGTACCTACACTATTTAACACATCTATAGGTACTAATATATAATATACAAAGTTCATTCAAACTCTTCAGTTTGTTTGTTTGCTTAAACGCGCTAATTTCAGGAACTACTGGTCGGATTTGAAAAATATTTCAGTATTAGATAGCCCATTTATTGATAAAGGCTATAGGCTATATATCATCACGCTAAGACCAAGTAACTATTTCATGCGGACGAGGTCGCGGACAGAAGCCAGTTCAAAATAAGATTCTATTGCTGAATATCATTAAGGCAATTTTTTCAAAAATAAATTGAGTTCATGACATATATTTCTCTTTTGTTTATCCTCAGCTGCCGCTCCAGTAGCAGTCAGCAAGGTTGCATACACCACCGCTCACGGCGCCGGCTATGGAGGCCTTGGCGGATACGGCGGATATGGTGGATACAGCGGCCTCGGTGGATACAACGGTCTTAGCGGCTACAGCGGCCTTGGTAAGTCCGAAAACTGTTAACTGTTGCATACTACAAGTTTTAGGTTCCGTATTAACTATTTTACATTCGCAGGTATAGTTGAAATTTTTTTATGAGTCGATATAGCAAATTAAATTCAAATTTGTTTTGAGGTATGCAGTAGACAGCAAGGTTTTCCATTGTGTGTTTTTTTTAAGTTATTCAATATTAAAAGGAAACAAATATTCAATTAAATGTTACTTAATAACTGGGCAAAATATTTTATACAAGCATAAAATATTCCAATTCTAATTACATAAAATTGCATAAATTAATATAAGACCCAATTATACCGTTACAACTACAAATAAATTGTCTGATATAAAACGGAATCCTAAAATCGTGGGAACGCTAATCAAGTGTAAAATAGTTTGAATAATGGCGATTTTAATCTCAAGCACAATGCTTGCTATGCTAGTATTGTTTCTAACAACATTAATATCGATAGTATAATATGTTTTGAAATAAATAAGCATGTGTTTCTAAGCAAGACGTGAGACTTGAGACTAGATTCGCTAGTAACATAACAATAAGTACTACAAAAGAGATTTTAAGAAAAAGGTTATTGTGTTGACACGTGCAATATTATTTCTAGGCTACGGTCATGGTGGTTACTACAGCGCTGCTCCCGCAGTCAGCTACGCCAACCAGGTCGCCTACGGCGGTTACGGCGGATACGGTGGATACGGCGCGCACGGGCTCGGATACGGCGGTCACGGCCTCGGTTACAGCAGTGGTCTCGGATACTACGGACATCACTAAGCCTCCGACTTCAATTTCCAAATTGTGTTCAATTTTTTTTCAACATCAGTAAATATTTTTTAATACTTGTGTTTTTGAGTTAAATACTCACTTTGCATAATCTGTGATTGATATTGGGATATTTTTTGTGATGTCAAGATGTATTTTTTATGATTTGTTTGTGAATATGTTGTATTAAAGCCCATAGTGTGTTGATTGATTTATATAACAATGCAGTAAGCAAAAGCTTGCCACAATTTTTATACAACTAAATAATGCCTGAGAGTCTTTGTAAATATCTAAATAAAATATAATTGAAAACTAACTTGCATTTGTTTGTAGTCCGTCCCTTCTTACTACAGTCTATTTTCGAGCAAAGCAAAGCGAGAAACTTTTGTTTCGTTTTTAAGAAGACAAACGAGATCTAAAACCCTTTTATCAGATAAATTCTCTTGAGATCTTCAGCTTCTATCGTGTGACACGTACTATACATTAATATTTTTAACCCCAACCATAAGGCAAAGGGAGTTTTCAGTCGGGGTTGGCCCCTTGGCGACTTGCAAGGTTTTCCTTGCTATAAAATAATACAAGCGGCCCATCCCGGCTTCGCACGGGTGGAGAAATCCCTAACTTTTTCAAAATATTCTATAGCCTATGTTAATGTGGAATAATATTGCATTCAAATGATGAAAGGATTTTTTAAATAGGCCCAGTAGTTTTTGAGTTTATTTGTTACATACGTAAATATCTTTCCTGATTATAATATTCGCATAGATAGATTATTATAACAAACTTTTATCATTTTAATTATATCAGCCAAAATAAGTCTAATTTTTTATGGTGTAGGGGCGTATAACTAATTACCCTTAGCAATTGTAAAGTGAATCATAGTATGACATAATATTAGAAGCCTTTTTAGCCCGATAAGAAGCTGAATATAATCAAAAATGGTTCAGACAATCTTCTTTCCCCTAAAATTACGATTATTGATAAATCTATATTGTTTCCAAGAGCACGTGACCGATTTTATAAAGCTACTTCATGTCTATAGCGGCTGACAAGACGAGAATGAGATTTTAGGTTCGATGCCAGATAAAGCAGTGTTATTAGATTTTTCTATTAGTAAGTTCTCAATAGCATGAAGTTCAGTATTATGCCCGGTTAATTCCAATAGGCTCGTTCTCTGTTACATGTGGCCTCAAAATATACTACTAAATTGCAGATGAAGAGTACAGCTGTGCTTAACCCTTTAGGAATGCAAGCGTGATGGTATTTATAATTATGTTGTCCGCAGTTCGCCTACTATGACAACATCACTTCACGTACAAATGTAATTGCCCGCAAAATTTTACTTAAACAATACTTCAAGTTTAATATGGCGTTAAAGTTTGAAATAATAACTAATTATTTTAACTTAAAGCCTTACAACAGTTTCCAAATTTTAGGACTAACAAAGTTATTCTAATTTCATATTGCTAGAAAGTTTAAAATCTTTACTACGGCTATTTCGAGATTTTGTTCGAAAGACCTAAGTAACAACTCGTACAACAATTATAATATAATTGTGATTCAGCGACCTTTTTCATGTGCAGATTTCATTAGGATTTTTAAAGGAGTGTCTATGGATTTTCTTGCCGGTTCTTCTCCATAAGACCCCACTTTTGAACCATGCAATTAGTTTTTGAATTTTCAACATTACTTAATTTAATGCTTTGACTTCTTATCCGTTTTGATCAAGGTCATCAAAGGCGCGCAACGCACTTGCGACTCCTCTGGTGTTGCGGGTGATCGGGCGGTAAATGGGCGGCGGTAATCGCTTACGTCGCTAAATCGTTTGCGCCCTATTCCATTAAAAAAATCCCCTTGTGGACAACCTCAAACACGCTCAGTTTTTTTTTATAAAAGCTTACTAGCCATGTGGTGTGGGTCACACATTACTAGTATTCTTGTTAACCCCTCGTGCTAAGCTAAATGCTTGTGTTACGAGTGGGTTCACGTCGGTAGTGCAATGGGTGGGTTTCGAACCGGCCACCACATGATCGCAAGTCCGACGCCCTAGCCATTAGGCTACCGCCGCTTTATCTCAGAGTTATCTCGATCGTACCATAAGCACTCAGAAACAGGGTTATCAACCAAAGATAATCGTATTTATAACTTGCTAAACAAATTATTTTTACATCAAAGGCGCCCCTCGCTAGGGATACCCCATTAAAAGTTTGAAAATCCAAATATTACTCTAATTAGCGAAGTTCGAACGGAAACCGGGTAAATAAATTAGGGAAGATTAAGCCAGTAATTATATTTTTTTCCCGTTCAACCCTACTTCCTCTTTAGGTAGTTTGTGTTGGCTTTGATAGGGTTGTGCCCAAGTATAATAATTATTTATTCATAAGGTTTTAATTACTCGTCATATGAGCCCCGAAGGATTCCACTTTAGAGGTCCATAGACACGCGGGTGGATAGATCTGTGAAGTTCAACGAACCTTGTCACGGTTAGACCTGCGATAGGTGTTCGTTCTTCAACTTAAAATTCCTTTATTGCTTCAAACAGTACAACTGTTACCGGTTCTGTGAACCCATCATCAGCATTTCCTATCTTGAATATTTTTATTTTTATTTTCCTTTTTTTGGCCAACCAACAATTGTTTACACTGATAACATTTAAATTAAGTATATAATATCTAAGGTTAGTGTAACAATTAATTACAGGTTAGCACCGCATGCCCCATAAACAAATAAGATGTGCCAGAAGCACTGAACTAAATTAAACATTATTATTTAAAAAAAAAAAAAATTACAATCGAAGTCAAAAGTCAGTTTAAAATCACAATTAATATTAAAATCAAAATTATAATAAAAAAATTAAATCGAAATCAAAATCAAAAGTCTAATTAAAATTAAAATCACAATAAATATTAAAATCAAAATTAAAATTAAAAACTAAGTCAAAATCAAAATTGAAGTTAAAATTGAAATAAAAGTAAAAACAAGCAAAAACAAATTAAAAAATTGATACAGTAATTGTTCTATGAAACTTGGCATATGAGTCGAAATGCACGTCAATAAGATCACTACAGCTATTTAACAATTTGCAAAGACGAGGAACGACAGAGTTCGCACCAAGTACAGTTCTGCGGAGTGGAGGGTGTAAAGGAGTTATAGGAGCACGAGGAATTCTAGTAGGAGCACGAAACTGAAACTTTGACAGTATTAGAGGACAATCAATTTTGCACCGGAGTAGCTTATAAGCGAAGGAAGAGTCAATGACTGTTCTACGTTTCTCAAGTGAGACCATCTTAAAATAAGATAGTCGGGATTCATAGGATCGTATCCTTTTAGCGTTTCCGCTAGCATAGGCTAGATGCCAGAGGAATCTCTTTTGTATTCGCTCCAGTCGAAGAATGTGAGTAGAGTAATGAGGTCTCCAAATCGTGCTGCAGTATTCTAAGATACTACGAACGATGCAGTTGTACAATAAGATCTTCGTCCGATTACGCTTAAAACCAGCAACATTCCTTATGACAAAACCTAGCATTCTAGAAGCCTTTTTGATGACGCCCTCGACCTGAGGTACGAATGTCAAGGCGCTGTCGAAAACAACTCCCAAGTCCCTTGTTTGATCTACCTCTTGGATAACGTTAGGGCCCACGCGATATACACTAGCAGTTGCTTTCTTTTTTCGGGTGAATTTTACGTGGTAGCACTTTTTTATGTTTAAGCTCATTTCATTATCGTTACACCATTTAACCAACGAGTCAATGTCCCTCTGAAGTAATGTACAATCGTTTTCAGATTCGATTATCCGTGAGAATTTAAGATCGTCTGCATACATAAAACATTCTGAGAATCTTAGGCAGTGCGGGATATCATTAACGAACATAATAAATAGAACTGGTCCAACATGTGAGCCCTGGGGGACCCCTGATGATGTTTTGTAGGTTCCCGATTGGAAACCATTAACTGCGACAAAGAAGGAACGATTTTCGAGATAAGACTTAAGCCAGTCGTAAAGTGTACCGGTGATTCCATACGCCGATAACTTCGATAGAAGTATATGGTGAGACACGCGGTCAAAGGCTTTGCTAAAGTCTGTGTAAATCACGTCAATCTGCTTGCCACAGTCAATGGCATCCGATAGCATTTCTGTGAAAGTCGCCAGGTTAGTGCAAGTAGATCTAGATCCTACGAACCCATGCTGAGAAATGCTCAAATACAATTTGAAGTGTGCCTGAATGTAAGGACAAACTAAGGATTCGAAAACCTTAGCAAAGGTTGATAAGATAGAGATAGGTCTATAATTTTTAATGTTGTCTATTTGATCACTCTTATAAATTGGAATAACCTTTGCTTTTTTCCATAAGTCAGGGAAAACACCTGAGCTAAGAGACTTATTAAATATTAGTGTTAACGGGGATACCAAAGCGGGAGCACATTTATGAATAAATATTGGCGGAATACTATCAGGCCCAGCACCTTTACGAATATCCAATAATTTTAGCTTGTTCAACAGGCTATCGCGATCAATCACAGGTGCTGTTAGTGGTAGACTGTTGTTCTTCATATTATGAAGAAACCCGGACTCGGGTTCACTATGGGTCACTGTCGCACTACTAAAAGCGGAGGAAAAATTTGACGCGAACATTTCACAAATTTCTGGACCATCTGATGTTAATACGGTTCCATTGGTCATTGTGGCTGGATAGGAGCTAGAACCACCTTTTTTATCTTTAATGTATGCCCAGAAGCGGTTCGGAATTTTGGGTATTTCATTTTCAATGTCTCTAATATAATAATTATAACTATCGGTAGCTAACTTGGAACACCGTTTTCCCAATAATTTGAGCACGATTTCATCCCTAGGGTTCTTATAGACTTTGAAGCGAGATCTTATTTTTTCCTTTTCTTTTAAAGCTCTTATTAAGCTTTTATTAAACCAAGGAGGATATTTATTATATTTAAAAGTGGGTTTAGTGGGTTCATGCATATGTATAATATCCATGAGCCTGACATAAAATATTCGAAGCATTTCGTTGACATCAGCCATGTTTTCAAAAAGTTGTTCCCAGTTTATATCGTTTAGATTCTCGCAAATTTTCGTGTAATCCAGTTTATTATAATTGATTTTTATAGTCTGAGGATTGTATGGGAGTCGGGGTTCATCACTCGCTGTAATCAGGATTTCGATTGGGGGGTGATGAACATCAATGGTGCTGAGGGAATTTAGGGCCGCACTAACGCTACCGGCAGGTACATTACTTAATACAAGGTCTAATATTCGGCCAGACATATTTACAATACCATTAAGTTGTGACAATTTATGCAAGTGAATAAAGTCAGTTAGTACATTAGCAATGCCAGGAGGAGTATAATTATTCTCTGCGTCATATACCAGATTCCATTGTATATTACTTAAATTAAAGTCACCGACAATACAGGTGCACAAGTTTGTATGTTCAAGGACTACGTTACAACGGTCCAAAAAACTGTCCAAGGTACTACGTAACACAGGGGGTGGCAAGTAAACTGCGCACAGAGCTATTCGACGAATAGATTTTAAAAACGGTACCTCTATAGTTATCCAGAGATCCTCACATAGACTTTCCCACTGAACCATACGTTTTGAGTTAATTATTTTTAATACAGCGATCAATACGCCACCCCCGTCCTTTTTCCTACCATCTCTATCTCTTCTATATACTATATATCGATCGTCAAAAAGCTCCGTGCTCAGAACGCTATTGTTCAGCCATGTTTCAGTTAAAATCACAATATCATAGCTCTCTAAAGACAACTGACGACAGAAATGATGCGTCTTTGTGCGTAGACCTCTTGTGTTTTGGTAATAAATATTAATATTATGAGCTGAGAATTTTAACTATAATTAATACCAATGCTGTTACTACAATAAATGTTAATGAAAGTCAAAAGTTATTTTAACTTATTTAAAGTGTCCATGTTTCTAACCATGATATGATCCGAGGCTTCTACTTTACGCATAAAAATCTTACCACCACGAATCCACACAAATTTATAACCAAGTTCTTTGGCTTTGATCCTCGCAGCAGCGTGCAGAGCCCTGTATGTGGGGGACAGGTGTTCAGTCACGAAGATTGGTGTTTTTGGCCCAGAATAGCCGAGATGCACGCTGTTCAGTTTATTATCCTTATTATTTTTATTAAAATTAACAATAGCCGCTAGGAATTGATCACGAAGTCGAGGAGAAGCCAGCTGTACAACTATTGAACGTGGTCTTGTATTATTAGGGTTTAGTTTGGCAACCCTAGTACAATGCAAAATATCTCTGTTTTCCACAACACACGCAGCAACTTTAGAAATTTCTGACACAATATCAAAGAGATTTTCGTGCTTCTTCTCAGGTACGCATTGAATTTCAATGTTGTTAGATCGAGTTTGTTGCTCCAGCTGATCTACACGAACATTTAGCGACTTCACATTATTGCTGATTTCAAGGTTCTCCTTCCGCAGTACCTTAATGGTCTCCTGAGATGAAGCATGCTCCTTTAGTAGGTCCTCATACTGACTGTTCATGAATTTCATCGATTCATCCATGGCAGAAATTTTTGCATTGATGGGCTGCAACTCTCTATGTAGTATTGTATTGATAGTTTCATTTAGTTTAGATAACATCATCGATAATTCCGACTCCATAACTTCCTTGATAATTTCACGAACATCATCTCGCGATAGTACATTTATGGTAGTCGCCTGAGGTGGGGACCCAAGAGCTTGCCTTTTGCTCCCTCTGGTGGTCGAAACATTACGCAGGAGAGCTTTTTCGTGCTTATTTTTAGGAGATGTGTCATCAGCCATGTTTAATTGTTGTTAGTGAAAAAGCAAAATTAATTCCAAAATATGCGTATTATGGCAAAAACTAAGCAGTTGCCTCTAAAAAAGAAGCAGATCAACAAAAAAGGCAAGCATCAATAAATAAAAATGCAAAAAGAAAAGCTTGTCCTCGGGCTCGAACTTGTGCTCCCTTTAGTGAGGAGTCGCGTCTAACTTCTGTTAGCTATCTCGACGCATAGATAGTGGCGAAATAAGCGATCACTATTTCGTACTTGTGTATTGGTGGGCGGGGCAATTGTAGCAGTTGTAGATTTGTAACCATATATGGTAGCGCACCGAGCCGTTTAGTGTTTTCTGACTCACCGCCGACTGACGAATAAGAGCAGCGCGCGTAGTATGACTCACTGTTGTTTGGTGCTTTGTTTCTTCGTTCATGTTTCAAACTGCTTATTTCTTCGGAATTAATGAAGAACTCGTGGATATTATTTCACCACATGAAAACGTGTAGTAACCAGTGTTATATTGTCGTAAAACTGTACTGATAAAGCTAATAAATTAACAGAAAATATTTATTCTTAACGGAGCGACTCGCAACACGTCTTACTGCTAGCGCGCGGCGCGTAGGATGTGAATATGAATGGAGCATTGCCTAAACGATTAGCTTCTTAGGGTATCTAGGGTTAAAGATTCGATTCCCAGAAAAAATATTTTATATGACCTACAGATGGATGTTCCGGGTCAGGGTATTTGTGTACGTAGATTTTTTTTTTGTTTACGGGGGAAACCTTCTATAGCCGGCCGGTCTTCCGGGATTAAGACCGGGGAGTGTGGGATTTTTACCCACTAAAACCACCCCGGTGGCCACCATCAGCACAAAACGGGGGGCACTGTGCCCTCTTAAGACCACCCCAGTGCAACGCCTGTTTGGGCTCATACCTCGGGAGACAGTAAAGGGGCTATATGTAATTATTGTTTGAAATACATGTGATACAAAAGTAAGGTCTTCTCGGCCGATTCGCTCTTGGCAGAGCGGTCGTGACCGTCATGTAGATGTGTCAGTTGGGGGCAGATGTTATTCGCCTCACGATGTCCCGCCAACTCGCTCTGTTGGCCGTCATCCTGGTACACTCACTTATGGAGCCACCAACTGCCTTCTTGATTTGGTCAGTCCATCGCATTAGAGACGGTAAGTAACGGTAAGGTAAGAAATTGTAATTTAGCATAGTAACTTTATATTTTTTGTAAATATTGCAATGTTTGGTAGCCTGCCATCTTTTGACAATTAGGAGCAACTAAAATAGAACGTGCTACAACATGTCCTTCTAAGCTAAAAATTCGTCTCCGTGTTTCTTAAAACATCCACTAGATGACAACAACATAGCTCGACACTAATTTCAGACACTGTCAGTCCGTTTATAAGAAGATTTATAACACTCGAACTAGATGGCGCCACTTGGATTGCTTTTCAATATTATAAGCATACCATCACGCCTGTATTCCCCAAAGGGTTAGGCAGAGGCGTACTTATGTACGCCCACGCCGGTATGTTTAGGTTCTATGTAATAGGTGGCGAGCCTATTGCCATTAACCGGGCACAAATTCTAAACTCCTACTGGGCTATAGGCTGCTATATATATATATAAGCTACTACTGGGAATTTCATAAAAAACCCCAATAACGCTTTGCTCGACCTAGGAATCGGACCCAGGACCTCTAGCGTAGCAGTCACGCTCAGGACCACTAGGCTAATGAGGCAGTTGCTTTTCAATATTGAGAGGGCTAAAAAGGTCAAATTACTCAGTGTCTCGTTATAATAAGTCTTTAATAAGTTAGGTGATCCTAGTGAAAAGGGGTATAAGTCTGATTTGCAGGAATAGAGGCACAGTTTTATGTACCTACGTTTTACGTCGTGCTAAATAAGACAATCAGTTCTATAATACTTTAAATAGCCTACAATATTAATCTTCCTCTCACATGATATAAAAACTTTTAGTAAAACTAGGTTACCAAGGTTAATAAACCTTACCTACTCACCAAAATACTATTAAAATTATTATTTATTTACTACACCTGAATAGTATTAAATTATAGAAATAGAGAGCTACGCTAGAGGCCTAGAGGTTGGATTCCCTAGTCGAGCAAAATGTTATTGGGTTTTTCTATGAAATTCCCAGTAGCAGCTTGGAGTTTGCATTTGTATTTTACCCAGTTATTGGCGTATTACATGGGAACGAACCTAAAAAATATAAAGAACCCGTCGGGGAATACAAGCGTGATGGTATGTTAAGTAATATTATGTTTTATATACTTACTAATTACGACGACACTTCTTCAACAAAAGACGACCGCTATTGTTTGGGAAACCCGTTCATATTTGATTGCACAATACGGATGAAATTGCTTTAATATTGCAAGTGTAGGTTGCCCCCGATCGCGGCCACGCTGGGACAGTCCTCTTGATTATTCATTGAAGTTCTGTTGAGACTCGGATGTACGCCCGACGCTAATTAGTTTGAGCCATGCTCAAGTTTAGCTTGGGACATTATTTAGTAGTGGCACATGTTTCGTAACAGGTAGGTAAAACTATACTTAAGTTCAAACATGGGTCGACACGAGTAAGAATTCTTTATTAATTTCAAATTGACGAAGTTGAAATTGTTAATAATAGATAATTGATGTTAAGTATCATGTCTGACGGGCTGCACTCACGGATTCATAAGTCAACTTTATCATAAATCATAAAGTCACGGATTCATAAAGGCCATTATATTGCCTCATAAGTCTAGTATTCCTAAGCGCGACTACTACGTAAGAGGTACCAAATTCGACCCCAGGTCATGAAAAATGTTATTAGGATTTTCTATAAATTGTTTCTCCCTACCTACTTTTGACTCGATTCACTTAGTTTCACATAAGCAAAAACATTAAATTTGGATTATGATTTTTGTTGATCTCGTGTCGGTCACCGTTGACCGGCATGGTGTGGAAGCTGTTAAATAATAGGTTGCTAGAAAAAAAAAATTTCCCTAATAACTGATGCTATGCGAAATTCCGAAATTAGTTGTATGAGCGCCATCTTTGATGATTACATTTTTATATTACAAAGCTTCTGCCCGCGACTTCGTCCGCGTAGCGTGATGATATATAGCCTTCATCAATAAATGGGCTAACTAAAACTGAAAGAATTTTTCAAATCAGACCAGAAGTTCCTGAGATTGGCGGGTTCAAATAAACAAACAAACTCTTCAGCTTTATATATTAGTATATAGAGTATAGATTTTAAATAATAACATACCGTTACTTCCTGGATTCCCGACAGGATAGACAGATGTTTTTGAACCTACAGTGAAAATTTGAGGAGTACTTATGTAATATCTGCAAAATAAAACTAATTCAGTAATATTTTGTCTTTTTCTCTGTAGAAATCATGGTCACATACCACAGTTGTCCGTTGGCCGCATTACACATTGCGTACTTAATTATTTGTGACGGTGAATATTAACAATAATTATGACATTTGTTATTTATGAGACATAACTCTGACATGGTTTTAAGAGATATAATTTTGCTAATGTATTTTGTTTGATACAATTTTTATGGTATAAACATTCATTCTACGCGCATTCGCGCGACTGCTAACGTAGCAGTCGCGCCCAGGTCCCATATATTTCAAACTCTGAGCTGCTGTTGAGAATTTCATAGAAAACTCAAAAACACTGCTCGACCTGGGAATCGAACCTCTCAGGACCGCAAAGCTAGGAAGTTATAACTGTCCTCATAAATTCGAGTCTTAACTAGTAACTTGATATTATAATCCACGCTATTGACGCCAGAATCTGCCATTTAAGTACCAATATACAGATCTAAATTTAGTTTCACGCATCAGGGAAGTGGGACAATCGTGTCGTGGGACAATTGCATCTGGATAACGGAATCAGGCCTCCCAGTGAGCTAACTTGGTTAGTGTGCACTGAGAATATGCCTTGATGAAGCCGCGTTCACATTGCATGCATGTTTGGTTCCGATACCAGTAGCCCAAGCACAAACACTTTCGAAAACGTATTCGTATCGAAATCGAGAATAATTTGTATGCGAAGAAGGTTAATGAACATAGATGAAGCGAAAGTGGTGTGCCAGGATCGTAGCAAGTGTAGGGTAGTCCCAATGGGAGACGTGAAAATATATGTATGTATGCAGAATAGAATATGATAGAATATCCTTTATTGTAAACCAAAAATAATGTCAAGTATAATTATATAAGTAGTTGTTCCTGACGTCACATCGAGCGTGATGGACGAACAAGTAGACTGATAGCCTGACGGTAAGCCATTATCGCCGCCCATGAAATGAAATGATATTTATTTCGGTAAGTAGATCTTAGAGACACTTTTACAGACAATGGTTTGGTTTTTTTTATATGGCTAGATGGCTTCGGCAATTTGGGCATTTCCTGACTGACGTGACTGACCTCTGAGAAGAAACACCGAAACAAAACAGAGGAGTATGGGAGTCACAAGTGCGTTGCCCGCCTTTTAAAAGGGTTTGTTCCTCCGGTATTCTCTATTCTCACTCACTCGGCGAAACACAACGTAGGTCCCTACCTAAGTGTTGTTTCACGCCGGTTTTTAGAGGCTGTGGTATCACTCCGGTCGAGCCGGCCCATTCGTGCCGAAGGATGGCTCTCCCACGGTCAAAAGCTATCTTACAAATAAGTATTCTTCCTTGGGCCACCCGTTTAAATGGCACCTGAGGTATTCCACATACGGCACCTATCAATATTTTTCGCAGGTGCCATAATTTATTATTTGAAATTTTATTCCACAAATGGCACTTACGGATCAGTAAGTACTAGTGTTGGGATGTTTATTTTTTAGGATGTTTAATTCAAAAAGTCGATTAAAATCAGCCTAGTAAGTTTAATAACATGATAATAAAACTATAAGTATGATTAGCTAAGCGCCATCTATCCAATTCATCTGAACTACTTCCACTTCTATTAGGTATGTAGCTTCATTAAAATTCCTATCTAATCATAATTCATATATTAATGTATCTAACTATATTCTTCTCCTTCTTCGGGTGCCTCTTCTGCCATCTCAGTGACCTTCTTCAGAGAAACAAATCTTCGACACAGGCAATAATGGTCAACAAGACGATGTTTCTACTTATATAAGCAATCCACTTCAACATTTATAATTAAGTATTTTTGACTTTAATTAAAGGGAAAACAACACAATAAGTACTTATACAAAACGAAACAGACACAAACCTGTTCAGACCTTTAGAAGTTTAATTTAAATGTCAAACGTTTTCCACATCTAATTGGTAGACGCATAGCTAATTTTAGATACGTAATTGTAAAAGCGTGTAGAGAAACGTAAGAGCACTTGGGTAAGGTAATGGAAGCCAATAAACCACATTATCATCATTAATTCAATACAAATAATGTAAAACATCTTATGAACCTAAAGTAGCTGTCTTAAAATTGTTATATAAAATTTATTATTCGGTAAATGAATATTTGACTGACGTTTTTGTTTTAGAATAAGTTGTTGATGTTAAATAAATTTGTGGTTTATGTTTGTTATGATATACTATAGTTTAATAGTTATCTCATAGTAATAAGTTCATAATTGTACGCCAATATTGGTAAGATATAGCGCTCCTCATTATTAACACCATCTTAAAATGTAACTATGTTCTACAAATAAAAATATTTGAATTTGAATTTGAACTTGTTCTTGCTCAGGACCACTAGGCTAATATTCATTAGCCTGGTAGTCCTGAGCGTGACTGCTACGCTAGAGGTCCTGAGTTCGATTCCCAGGTCGAGCAAAGTGTTATTGGGTTTTTCTGTGAAATTCCCAGTAGCAGCTTGGAGTTTGAAACTTGTGCCCGGTTAATGGCAATAGGTTCGCCCCCTATTACATGGGACCTAAAACATACCGGCGAACTGTGGGTGTACATTAGTACGCCTCTGACTAACCCTTCGGGGAATACAGGCGTGATGATGATGGTATGATATTTTGTGTAAGGGAAAAGAAGACAAAACATAATTATTGTAGCTATAAGAAGTTAAGACATTTTATATTGTTTATGAATAAGGGGGTAAGTTTTGTGTTTTTATACATTTTTACCACGTTTTTACGATTGCATCGGCTCGACTGGAGTGATACCACGGCCACACAGAAAACGGGCGTGAAATAACGCTTACGTTGTGTTTCGTCGAGTAAGTTTAAAAGGTGCCCTTTTAAAAGGTGGACAACGCATTTGAGACTCCTCTGGTGTTGCGGGTGTCCATGGGCGGCGGTAATCGCTTACCATCAGGTGATCCGTCTGCTCGTTTGCTCCAATAAGTTTAAAAGATAATAGAATACTCTAGGCTACCGACGCTTATAGGTAAATAAAACTAGGTATATGAAAATCCAATAACACGACTCCACCTGGGAATTATTTACCGATGTAGCAGTCTTTTATTTATTTATTTATTTTCGGAAAAACAAACAGTTACACACTTATATTTATATGAGAATTAAAATATAACAAATATTTTTTCTTATGTGCAATTTAACCCACAGCGTTTTCCACGTATTTTACATATAAGTATTATAATAACTAATAAAATAACTAAAAAACCCGACCGCACAAAAACACTTTAAAAAGACAAAAACAAGTCCAGTAGTCCAGACCTATGCAAAGCAATATTGAACAACTACACCATTCAAACGTTTTCATGATCGATAAATACATAAAATAATAAATTACAACGTAGAACAAAGTCAGTCTTGCCGTCGGGACCCATTCAAAATCGTGACCGTCTCTAAAATTTCATGTATCTATCGATCATGAAAACATTCAAATGGCGTAGCTACTCAATACCACCTTACATAGGTCTGGACCACCAGACCCGTTCCCGTCCCCTTAGCCTTCCCTAAGCGTTTCCATGCAGTCGGGTTCCCTAGTTATTTTAATTACGTAACTTGTTTCCGGATTTTTAGTGCAAAACTATGAAAAATCGTATTTCCTAACCTCAATTACGGACATTAACGAAGAAATTAAATGCTGTCTTGAGACAGCGTGTAAAATTTAAATAGGCAAGAAAAATCTAAATAGCTTCATTTCTGACATAAACTTCGCCTGCCTTAATTGGCAAATAGTACCTAACAGTCAGCCCGCTGGGGGCAATGTTTAAACAACCGCGCAAACAATTAGGTACACTTGCTTAGTGAACAAAATTGTTAGCATTTAACCCTAAATAACTAGTTTTGTATTATTGTGGTAGAAGGGTTTTTGCGTTTTTCAGGGCCTTTGTTGTTTATATTGCAATGTTTTATCAAAGAACGTTTGTAATCATATTCAGAGACAAAGTAACTGTTAGGTACTTTAAAATATTCACAAAGGATTTTATACACTCTTTAGAAAATTAATATAATTTATATTGATTCAATATTATATGTAGCGAAAGTAACACAGTATATCTGTTACCAATTAACGGATTTCGATAAAGGCCTATAAAGTATATTAAAAATAGAGAATAGGTAACTTATTTTATACTATTTCAATAAATTACCATTTCACTTGGCAACTGTGTAATGTTCATATATTTAAAAAGACTGTTCATAATTTTTTAATTAATAATGCATATTATAGTATCAAGGAATACCTAGAAGATAAAAATATGAACATTGACATTTAATTTGCTATTGTAATAATAATAATAATATATTGTGAATAATTATATTGTAATGTTAAAATTTATATTGCTGTAATGTTGTAAATATCAGGACATTAAAATTGTATTTTAATATTTGCATGCCTACCGGTAGAATGTGGAGATCACTAACTCTATTGTACCATCTTTATTTTTGTACCCATATTCGCAAATAAATAAATTGATTGATTGATTGATTGATTGATTAGTTTAATGAATTACCAAAACAAAAAAGGTAGCTTTCTAATTTTAACATTCAGGCGTCTAACACCTTAGTCTCCCCGTAATCAAGCGGCGTTAGCCTAATGGCTAGGGCGTCGGACTTGCGATCATGTGGTTGCCGGTTCGAACCCCACCCATTGCACTACCGACGTGAACCCACTCGTAACACAAGCAATCTAGCTTAGCACGAGGGGTTAACAAGAATACTAGTAATGTGCGACCCACATTGCTTGTACTTAAGCTTAAAAAATAAAACATGGATGCTGTAAAGGATCCGAAACGTCGGGAATAAATAATCATAATTCAAAAATCCGTAAAAATTTTTTTTGCCAGTAGGTACCTAAGTATCCTTAAAGGAGGAGGAGAAGGATTTTACCCTAGGTGTTACACAGATACATACTATTGGGAGAGAAAGAAAGGATTTATTCCGCGACAGTAAAGACATGTCATGTACATGTATTCTAAGAATAAAGTAAGTATACTATAAACAAAAAAATATATATGTTCAACTATGACATATTGGATACCCTCTTATTGCGCCAAAAAGGATCTGGTTCAGCATATGCCAGATTGATTTGCCCAACGCTGGTTTTTAGTTGCTACTGATAAAACATTTCACCGCTCAATATGGGGTCAGCCATTTTGGATAACTCCCATATCATCATCCTGTCCCTAGCTCTACGGAAATGTAGTTTTATTGTACCTTCATATTTTATTCACAAACCCTTGATACATACATATTCCATCCCAGGTTCGCAGGACACATTTTGAAAAGGTTTCATCGGAAAATTTATTCCTATTGAAGAATGCATCATTTGGCGCGCCACCTGAATCAATTGACCCCGCTCTCCGCCACAATGGCAGTAATCCGAAGATCTTTCAGTACAAAAGAATTTTAAGTCCTGAAACGGACGCTTTGAAAGCATTCGCACTGACATCCTGATCTAATTGCGGCTCTTTGCGATCTGAAGAAAGATGCATTAGTTTTATTCCACTTTTCTTTGTATTGTCTATCTTCTAAATTATATAAAATAGAATGATAGTGGTTCTCAGTGAGATAGCTATATTAGAGGATTCCCAGGTCAAGCAAAGTGTTATTGGAGTTTTCTATGAAATTCTCAACAGCAGCTAGGAGTTTGGTAATGTGCCCAGTTAGTGGCAATAGGTTCACCCCTATTACATGCGACCTTTTTATACAGACGAACTGTTATCCCCTTACTCACAAACATATGTATATATCTTATAAACTTCCTAAGAACCATAGAGGAACCATGGAAAGATGTTTGGCTACTTGATACGACACAAGAACTTTATTAAAAGGTAAAATTGAAGAAAAATAAGGAAGGGGAAGACTCATACGAAGTTTTATGGAATAATTGAAGGAAAGGGTGGGAATCGAGTCCTAACAGGATGGACGTAAAACGGAAAGCAGAAGACTACAGCGGCGTTTGCTCCACCAATAAAAGCTGAGCTCTTAAATTAAAGAGGAATAAACATCTCATAGCTTATTACTCATAGGGTTTGTCTTGTTACCTACATAATATATTTAGTGACAGGAAAAAGAAGACAAAATATATTATTTTATATTTTTTACGAATAAGTGGATCTACAAAAATATCTAAACACAGAATTTTTGTTCGTTATCTTTTTTTCACATTAATACACCTCAGCCTTACCCTTCGGGGAATACAAGCGCGACGGTAATAGTTAATTTCTACTCCAAATTCATTTCCTCATTGTCATTATCACTTCTATTCGTAGATTTTTCCGCGCGCGGCACTTTTTATGACGCGTCTTTAGTGCCTCGGTCACGTACCAGACGCGCCTCTGTGGCACTTCGTGTAGGCATAGTGTCATGTTGAAAAAAAGGTTTATTTCGGGTTTCTGTGCGAGATTTATGAGCCAAGCCCTAGGAAAAGGATACGCTTGCACGTTAATAAAAAGAAAGTATGTAATTTAGGGAAAAAAAATTAACACGTTTTAGGAATTAGCTCAAGTAGGCTTTTTAGGGTTTACGGAAAAGCTAAGTGAAGTAAGTAATGTGATAAATTATAGGGAGGGCAACATCTGGAACAACATACGGATAGGATAGACGATGTACAGTGAACCGTAACAGATCCCAAAGGTTCTCATGATACCTACATAATTATGGTAGAGCTATACAATGACTGATGCATGCGTAACGTCAGCTGGAACTGCTCTATTGAAAACCGCTGTGGCTCTTTGTTCAAAATGTCATTTCAATCATCGCCTTGCACCCATATATATAGAGGATTAAAAACTCATTACTGCCTGCTAAAAGTGTCTTATAGAAAACACCATCTTTGGGTGCACTTAAAGGAGAACCAAATCGTCCCTTAAAAAACAAAAAAATATATATATATTGCGACATTTACACAGCACCATCTAGTCCCAAACTAAGCAGAGCTTGTACTATGGGTACAATACCTATAACAATGGATATAATACCTACATATAAACTTTTTTTTTGTAAATACATAATAAACACCCAGACGAACATAAACACTCATATTCATTCATCACATAAATATTTGTGTCGTGTGGGAATCGAACACACGACCTCGTGGTCAGCAGTCCGGTACTCGAACCACTAAACCACAGAGGTCGTCAATAAGTTATTTTACAAAAGTCATAGTCTGTTTTCAAATTCAATATATCATGTAAGTAGGTACTCTGGTAGCAATAAAATAGGATTGCTTCAATAACATAAATGTAGGAACATAGTTATAACGGCGCGAGTAATGTATCGCTTTCATGAAATACAAAGGGAATATTGAATTGAACGTAGGGAAGAAGAATTTCAATATAAACTGCTCCTATGTGAATGTTTTATTGTATATGATATTAAACTTATAATGTTTCATAAGTAACTTTGCCGCATGCATCCAACGACTCCCCCCAGCGACATTCACCAGTACCCTAAGCAGTAAGAACTATCGAATTCGAATCGTAAACGTATCGAGCTTTTTTCTGCTACAAATCTGATACATACATATTTTCACGCCTGTCTCCCATTGGGGGGTAGGAAGAGATTATAGATTTCAACTTGCTTTGTTCCTGGCTCAACACAACACACTCTGTGTAAAACAGCTGTATAATATCCAGTGGATTGTCATTGCGACACGTTTTCCAATACTGCTACCCACGTTTATTTGTTTTGTAGAATAACTCAGCTGAGGCTAAATTGAGTTATAATTATTTTGGCAATAAGATTTAGTTTCGAATGGGTAAATTTGGGATGAAAAATATTTATATTGTTTAGGTTAGGTAAGAACTTTGACCAGACGACGCACGAGCCGAGCGAGCGAAGAGAGCGCAGCCGCAGCAGCGGCCGATGAGTGCCAGAACCGATTGTAGCCACTGTACATACTGTCATGGAAAAAATTAGGGTTATTTTTACCGTTGTTATGACATACAGCTACGAGCGCCAAATTTTTGTACTAAACTTTATAATCCCTTTCATTTCACGCTATTTTACAAGACTGCTAAACATTAGCGCGCTGTATTGCCAAACGCAAAACGTTCTGGCAATTCTGCGTGTTGAAGGTCACTAAATTATGCAAAACTGCTGAAAGTTGTTCAGCTGTTTTAATTACATAACAGTGCTGATTTATAAAACAGCTAGCGGTTAATGTAAAACATCGAACTATACAATTTAACTGTGACATTTACAGATGGAACTTAGCCTTTGAAAAAAAATGAAGGTACTTGAGCTTAGACTTACAAAGAGAACATGAATCTGTACTTTATATCTACATTTATTTTCAATATCGATATTTCGTGTCTCCAAAGGCGTTTACTGTCTGCCTTTGATTTTACACTTCACTTGATATTTCCTAGATCTTACACTTTCGAGGCATTCCAATCTCACCTTTATTTCCTTTCAAAAAGCTTTTTACGTTTTTTGCTAAAGAATTTTTTGTAGATCTTGAGAAGGATCTGTACTGATCGGAAAATTAAAAAATACGTACCAATCTGTTTTCTTCTTGTGGTTAATTGAAAAAAATATACCTATGGTATATAAACCTCTATTTATAAACGATTTTTGTATGTATGTAAAATCCCCGGCAGTCTTGTGATTTTACGTTTTTGTGGGCAATTTAAACTCCACCGGACTTTTTAGTGCGACTGCTACGCTAGACGTCCTAATTCAATCGCCAAGTCGAACTTTTGTATTATGTATTATTGGGGTCTAGATAATTATGTCCTGAGTTCGATTGCCAGGTGTGGAACTTATGTGGGTTTTCTATGAAAAACTCTGTAGCAGCTAGGAGTTTGGCTTTGTTTTCGATTGATGATAATAGGCTCTCTCCCATACCAGTGAGATATGGGTCTAGTAACAGTCAGAAACACATTAAGTTACAATAAACTGTCAAATTGCTGCAATGGCAATTTAAAAGAAATTTGACATTTGTGCTCGTACCGCTTGACCGTACATAAATACACTTCTGCTTATCTCTTCTTGGAATATAGACGTGTTATATTTTAAATCAGATTTACTGAAAAATTCATAGAAAGACTGTTTATGTCTGTCTGACATGAGAATTGAACCCAGGACCTCTATCGACTTGCTTGCAATCAGTAAACTAAGGCAGTGTTTACTGATTTTAAAGTTGAAAAAAAAACAACGAAAAGGTTAGTAGCAAAAACGACCTAAGTAATGTTTAGGTACTGAGAACTACACAAAATTGTTTATAGATACTCCCTTTAACTACCATTAATTACTTTGAAATCGGCGAACAATTCTCAAACAAAACTTAATAAATTATAATAATTCTATGGAAAATTATAAGCGCTTACAGAAGCTTACAGTTTAGAAGTTACTTCAACTAAGGTACCTAATAACATTGTTATCTAACACTTAGGTACCTTCTATAGCTTCAAGTTTTACTTAGCTTACTACCTCATTAGCCCAGTGGTCCTGAGCGCGACTGCTACGCTAGAGGTCCTGGGTTCGATTCCCAGGTCGAGCAAAGTGTTATTGGATTTTTTTTTCTGTGAAATTCCCAGTAGCAGCTCGGAGTTTGGAATTTGTGCCCGGGTAATGGCAATAGGCTCGCCCCCTATTATATGGGACCAAACATACCGGCGAACTGTGGGTGTACATTAGTACGCCTCTGTCTAACCCTTCGGGGAATACAGGCGTGATGCTATGTTATGTTATGTTATTATGAGCTGAATTATATACTCACCACGCATAATATACGTATTTCGTGTTGATTAGCGCGGCGAGAGCTGTCGCTCGTAATTACTCGCAATGAGTCCTGAACTTGTGGCGAATGAGCTGCTGGCGTTCTTGCAGCAGAAGCTGGATGTGATGGACGAGGTGTCCGCTATCCAGATCTGCGCAACGAACTTCAGCGAGGACGACATAGCTGCCGCCAAGCTGTTGCTGTACGACGTGCTGAACAAGCGCGATCAGATGGTTTCCCGCCGACGTGACGGGACTAAGAAGAGCTTGGAAGACATCATCAAGCTGTTCAAGGAGACCGACCCGGACGACGTGCCGACGTTTGTGGCGAAGGAGCTCCATAAGCTTCCCCCCGTCACTTTCGACCACGTCGATGTCACAAGCCTTCTGAAGGACATTGTCTTTTTGAAGGCCAGACTCGCGGATGTGCAGGTGAAATTAGACGCATCCCAGAACACCGTCGCCGATTTGCGCAAGGAAGTTAGCGAGTTGCGTAAAACTGTGGCGGTAACTAGGTCACCAGTCGATGCGTCAAACGTAAACACGCGTCGCGGAGCTGCCCTCGACACGTCGTCATCGAGTTCCGCGTCAGCAGTTTCGTCGCCAGCGCACCCACCGATTGCTGAGCCTGCGGAGTGCCCCTCCCGCGCGCCCCGCAGCCCTGTGCTTGTTGCCGCGGCTCCTCCGCGCACCGCCGCTCGAGCCTCTCGCCCCGCCCCGCTGCCAATGCCTGCAGTCTCAGCAAAACCTATCCAACAGGATTTTGCGACTGTCACCGCGAGGGCTCCTAGTATGAAGCCTGGGCCATATAAGGCAATGGAGAAGGCTCATGATGATGATGGTTTCGTGACGGTGCAAAGGAGGAAGCGCCGAATGCGAACTAATAAGAACCGCTGCGGCAACGCTCCTACGGAGCCCAACATGAGTCTGCGTGCCGCTAAGCCGAACACACCGGTGTATATCTCCCGCCTGCACTACACCACTAAGGCGGAGGACATCGTGGAGTACGTGCGCCAGAAGACCAAGTACACGCCGAGGGTGCAGTTACTGGAGTCGCGCCGGAACGTCAATTTTAAGGCGTTCGTGGTGCGAGTACCGAATTGATTTCTACCCCGCGTCATGGAAGAGGACTTTTGGCCGCAGGACGTGGTGTTCCGTCGCTTCCGCGGACAAGTGCCACAGGACTGCACAAAGACAATAAGTGCAAAGTGAAGTGCTACTAACATAGTCTTAAGCTCTATATACTAACATTTTTTGTATATATTTTATATATGTTAGTCTGTAAGGTATATATCTATGGGCCACAGATGCCTGAAATAAATGGTTTATTATTATTATTTTGTTTTATTATTTTTTTCTCCCACTCAGGGGGTAATATAGCCTAACCACACGGGCCTTAGCCAAGCGTAGATAAGCGTTATGTGATTGTGTAGGCAGAGGAGACGGATGAAGTGGTGAGGAATTTCCGAGTGATTCGGCATGTGTTGAGTATAACCGCTTTTTGAAGTAGCTGTACTGTGTGTTTGGGGACCTGTAAAATATCTAAGCTGCGCTGTAGGCTCTTTGGTATAACTCCTGTTGATGAGATCACTATTGGGACTATATGTATGGTTTCTGCTCGCCATTGGCGTTTCAATTCTATAGCTAAATCTTGATATTTGGTGAGTTTTTCCGATATAGTAGTTTGTATATTGTGGGTGTTAGGTACAGCTATATCTATGAGGTAGACAGTTTTGTTAATTTTATCGAATAGTGTAATATCAGGCCTATTGAAATGTATGGTTTTATCAGTTATTATTGTTCTGTCCCAATATATTCTGTAACTATTATTTTCCAATATGTTATCCGGTTTGTACTTATAGTAAGGAGTCTTTTTTTCTATAAATTTATATTTGTGTGCGAGGTGTTGGTGAATTATGGACGCTATTTGGTCATGTCGGTGTTTGTAATCGGTTTGTGCGAGGGCTCTGCAGGCGGACGTTACATGTTGAATAGTTTCTGGGTTCGAGTGGCAGTGTCTGCATGTGTCTGTGGTTAATGTGCGTGAGCGTATTATGTGCTTTTGATAATTTCGGGTATCAATAACTTGATCCTGGATGGCCATCATGAAAGCTTCCGTTTCTGGAAAAAGTTCACCGCGTTGTAGCCAGGCGTTCGACGCTTTCTTGTCGACATGTGGCTGCTGCAGATCTTGGCGATGCCTACCGTGCAGAGACTTCTGTTGCCACGCGGTGATCTTATCCTTGGCCTCAGTTATGCGTTCATTTCTCTGCGAATTTCGGTCTTGCAGGTTTAATGGTGTGAGGCGTCTGTCTGCTAGTGTTGTTACTTCATGGAGTATGGAGCGTTCTGCATGTTGATGGAAGTAGTGTCGAAGGGTTGTTATTTGTTTGTTGTGTAGATTAACTACATCTATAATTCCTCGTCCTCCCTCAACTCTAGGAAGGGTCATCCTTTGCACGCAAGATCTAGGGTGGTGTTTTCGGAATGCCGTAAGAGTAGTGTTTATAGTACGTTGCAGGTTTTGCAGGTTTCCTTGAGTCCAGTTTATGATACCGAATGAGTATGTGAGTATTGGGATGGCATAACTGTTTATAGCTTTAGTCAAGTTGCGCGAGTGGAGTTGAGATCGGAGCAAAATATTGAGACGGTGTTTGAACTTCTTTTTTAGAGTTTCTTTGGTTTTGTTTTGATTAATCTGCCGGGCTTGTTGGAAACCTAAGTATTTATATGAGGTATGTGGTTCTAAAGGTTCTACGATATCTCCTGATTGTAAAGTATAGCTATTTGGGACAACCTTTCCATTCTCAACAGAAAATGTTTTGCATTTGTCTATCCCAAACTCCATATGAATATCGTTTGAGAAAGCTTGTGTTACGTCTGCGAGGCGGTGTAATGACTGTATAGTGTCGCTGTAAAGTTTTATGTCATCCATGTACATCAGATGTGTGAGTGCTGTGTGTTTATGTGCAGCGGTTACTGTGTAACCAAGGTTGGACTTATTTAGGAGATAAGAGAGCGGATTTAGTGCAAGGCAGAACCAAAGAGGGCTGAGAGCATCACCTTGATAAATACCTCTACGTATTGGGATTTCTGGAGTTACTATGGAGGAGTGACCTATTGTTTTAAGCGTGGTTGTTCAATTGAGCATTGAATTTTCAAGAAAATTTATAATTTGTGGATGAATTTTGTAGTGTTTAAGTACATGCAAGAGCCAGGTGTGAGGCACGGAATCGAAGGCTTTCCGGTAATCGATATACATGGTGTTGATGTTTTTCTTTTTGATGATGGCATGCTTCATAGCTACCGAATCAATTATAAGCTGTTCTTTGCATCCCTGGCTGCTTTTCCGGCAGCCTTTTTGTTCTTCTGAGAGTATGTTATTTTTGGTGATGTGTTCATGTATGAGTTCGGCGATGCAGGCTGTAAGTATTTTATAGATGGTTTGTAAGCATGTGATCGGTCGGTATTTAGCTGGATTATAGTGATCATTGATATCTTTCGGTATCATGTAGGTAAGGCCTTGTGTGACATGATGTGGCATTGTATTAGGTGTTTGTATAAAATTATTGATGTGGTTGTGAAGTAAAGGATGAATTGTTGTGAGTTTCTTATACCAGTAGTTGTGTATACGGTCAGTTCCAGGTGCTTTCCAACTATGAGCTTTATTAAGTACGCGTACAAATACTTCTACTGGTATATACTCAAATGTCATTGGTGTAATTTTATCAATGAATTCGGTGTCTGCATTAAGCCATTCCGCGTTAGCATTATGTTGTACCGGCTCAGACCAGATACCGGCCCAAAAGTTGTGTAGTTGTTCGACGTCTGGTGGTGGTAATTCTTGTGTTGTCCTCGTTGTGTTATTTTGTGTGTTCGATGATAGTGTTCTATAAAACTGCTTTTCATTATTAATAAACTGTGTATTTTGTGCTTTTCTGAGAGTGCAATTAAGATATCTTTTTAATCTACAGGCTGCTACATTTAATTTTTGTTTGAGAGTATCAAGAAATTGTTCATTGCTTACGTTAGCGGGTTCATGTTGTGAGTGTATTCGGTATTTATTTTTTATTGATTCTACTAGTGCGATTAATCTAACGCTTCGGTTCCCTTTAATATACTAATAACGTTAATCTTCCAATATCTCTTCTGAAATCTTGCACTTCTGAAATTTTGGAGTCTTTTCTGCCAGGCGGGCTCTTTTTTTTGGTTTTGACTAGTTGCTGTAGTTATACAATCCTTAATTTTAGTTCCATTACAAATAGCTGCTGTGTAAGCTGCGCAATAAATAATGGTTTGCGTAGTTTCAAAATCTTGATCTGAAGCAATGAACTCGGGGAGTATATTTCTGTTAATGTGGTCAACAATTTGAGCTAGTTTTTTTGAAGTTTTTTGTTTCGGTATATAAGGCCTCACATGTAGATCGGTATTTTGGAATCTGTCTATTGTAATTCTGAATTGCTCCAGGATTTTTAACGGGTCATAGATTTCATTTTGAATTTGAGTAGTAGTTATTAGTGATTCATTGTTCTGAGTATGTGTTTGTGGGCTTAGGGAATGTTGAGTGATGTTGTTTTCTAGTATGTATGAATGGGTGTCGGTTGTTTGTGTATTTTCCGGTTCGACTGTAAGTGTTGTGAGGTGTAATGTGGATTGCATACTCCCATCTGCATTGTAGTGTTGGGCGTTAATATTAATTGATATAGTTTCACGTATTTCTTGTAGCCTTTGATCACTAATCATTTTGTTATTTAGTATCGCGCGTAATTGATCAGATATTCTCTGTTCGCTTACTTCTGCAAGTTCTGGGTGTTCTGTTATGACTGCTTGATGAAGAGGTTGCCGATAAGCTGACCTGATTTCCCCTAGTTCTGTAATTCTGTAGTAATTTCTTACTATGCATTCGTTATGTTCCGTAGTCCACCTTCTTCTTTGTCCTCCCCTAAGTGTTTGTGTGATTGTGTTGGTTTGATTTTGACTATTTTGTGGTTGTTGTAAGTATGTTGCGACCTCTTCCTTAATGTGATCTAATATTTGTTGAGATAATAATTTGTTTCTAACTATAGCTCTGCATTGGTCTCCTAGTCTCTGTCTGCTCACCTGCATGTGTGGGTACATCTGTGAAAATTCATGGTGTAGGTGATCGAGATATATTTTACTAGTATTTAATTTGGTGGCTATGAGGTACGTGCGCCAGATGAATTTATTCATTTCTTCTGACCATCTTTTCCGCGCACGGTTTGTGCCTGGGGCGGGTGCAGGTACAATGGCGTTTGCCTCCTGCACAACATCCTCAGACGTGGAAGATGTGGTCCTAGACCGTGATGAAAGCTGATATGAATATGGGGATGAGCTGGGTGATTCAAATGAATGAAATGGCGATGGTGTCGATGAATTTCTATCGCTAAGTGTATCGGAATCCAAATGTGTTGCTTGAGTCGTTTGACGGGGTTCTGTCGTCGCTCGGGGATTCTTCGCATCCCTACGTCCAGTCTCAGGTTGGCTTCCGTCAGAACCAGTACTGCTACTGGGCGCGCCGAGCACTTGGGGCCTTTTTGAACTGCTTCTTGTTAAAACCATATTTCTCCATTTGGGTTTGGGACCGTTAGTTGGGAAGGGTTAAGCCAAGGTGTAAGTGGCTGATTTAGTATGATCGTACCTCCTATATTTGATAAATCAAATACAGGGTCTGGTCTAGGTTTTAGTGACAATTTAAGCGTACAAGCCTTCCCGCAAGCCCCCCCACCACGGCAAGGTGGTCCCCCGGGGGGGTTATTATTATTATTATTATAATATCAAACTCCGAACAGCTATTCATCTTCATTCGAATTTCACAAAAAATCTCATTAGCTAACTAATCATTCATACTTATCAGTAGTATAGCGGTCTTGAGCGCGACTGCTACGCGACTCTACTACGATCCTGGGTTCGTTTCCCAGGTCAAGCAGTGTTATTGAGATTCTATGAAATTCGCAGTAGCAGCTCGGAGTTTGGGATTTGTGCCCGGTAGATGGCAATAGCGCGCTAGCACAAGCTCTAGGACCTAAACATACCGTTGAACTGTGAGTGTACATCAGTATGCCTCTGCCTAGCCCTTCGGGGAATACAGGCGTGATGGTAATGTTGTGTTATCATTCAATAACATATCGTTATATTATTCAATAACATTACCCTCCATCTAGGAATCGAACTCAAGACAATTAGCGTAGAAATCGTAATTTCGACTACTTGTACAAAAAAAATGTGTTTTTTTTTTAATTTTAATTAAATCAAGCACTGGGCATTATTGTGCTTATTAGGTAATAATTAGTATCTTATATAGTCATATAACTATATCTGTATCTATACTAATATATAAAGCTGAAGAGTTTGTTTATTTGTTTGCTTGAACGCGCTAATCTCAGGAACTACTGGTCCGATTTGAAAAATTCTTTCAGTGTTAGATAGCCCATTAATTGAGGAAGGCTATATATCATAACGCTACGTGGACGAAGTCGTGGGCAGAAGCTAGTAACCTTATATAGTAACTGAGTATACCCAGCAGGCGTCGGGCTGTAGATGATACAACATTTTTCTAATCCAGATTTCCACCTCAAGTCGATATTTTTCTCAAGACAATTCTCAAAGAAACTTCCGCCAGAAACACTCTACAACACGTCATACTTCCCTGTCATTTCTTTTTACGAATCCTACGCTTCGACGTGGCGGGTAGCGTGAAAAATATATTTATAAAATAGCTCCTGAAATCCAGTTGTCGAGTATCGTCTGTACCGCTTTCCATTTAAAGCGTGGAACATTTCAAATTCACTACATATTTCATGTCGGATGGATATTTTAAAGGTACACTTTTAGTTTTGAGTATTTTGGTGTTTTCTTGAATAATTCTTTGTTAACCTTTGACTATTGTAAGTATAGTCAAAGCTGTTTACTGAAAAAATAAAATTCACTAATTAAAAACAGAACCTACCTACTTCGTATGAACCTTTTTTTAATATGGCGTCACACTTTTTCTGTACTTGCCAGTGTCAAGTATACGGAGTAATCGAGTAATATTAGTTCCCATCGTGGGATTAATATGACACCACACTTTCGTGTTCGCCAGTGTCAAGTATTCAGTTGTTCAGTTGCCCCATTAAAACGGTGGAACCTTTATTGAGGCTTCGATGAAACTTAGGCGTGAACCTGTTGGATTCACGCCTAAGTTTCATCGAAGTCACGACTTTCAATTTTATATCATTTGCCTATTATCCACCAAACACATTAAACTTCGTAAATAAAATTCAAGTTTTGGAAAATGGTAATATTAACCTAAAAATATTATATGTTTAAGTAGATTAAAATTTAAAAGATTTGACATTAGACATTAGAGTTTACATAACAACTGCCTCTTATAGCCAAGTGGTCCTGCGCGAGACTGCTACGCTAGAGGTCCTGGGTTCGATTCCCAGGCCGAGCAAAGTGTTATTGGGTTCTTCTATGAAATTCCCAGTAGCAGCTCGGAGTTAGAAATTTGTGCTCGGTTAATGGCAATAGGCTCGCCCCCTATTACATGGGACCTAAACACACCGGCGAACTGTGGGTGTACATAAGTACACCTCTGCCTAACCCTTCGGGGAATACAGGCGTGATGGTATGTTATGTTACATTAGAAACAGGGGTCGTAGATACCATGTGTTATTGCAATGGTTTTTGAAGGCGGGGTGCCGCTTTCCACATAATAATAGGTATTTACCTATGAAATTGCCGTTCTGCAGTACTGGCCATTTCAAATCAAAATATTTTTTGTTTGGCTAAGAATTCTAATTTCAAATTAATTTTATTTTAAAAACATGGAATTATTTTTCCAAAAGTAGTCATTTGTTTATTGATTAGTGTTACATTTTCATCGCATTTCAATCTTTTTCGTCATCATGGATACGTTAAAATTTCGAGTAATTATGGAATATGAGTACCGTCGTGGCAGCAACGCGGCACAAGCGGCACGCAACATCAACGACGTTTACGGAGCTAACACTACAAACCAACGCACCACCTGTTATTGGTTTGCTCGATTCCGTTCTGGGAATTTCGACCTGAAAAATGAACCTCGCGGTCGTCCGAAGACTTTAGTCGACAATGACGAATTAAAGGCGATTGTGGAAGCTGATGATACACAATCGACGGCTGAATTAGCAGCAGCATTCGACGTTAGCGTCAAAACAATATTGGTCAATTTGCGTCAAATTGGCAAGGTAAAAAAGCTTGACAAATGGGTGCCCCACGAACTCAATGATCGCCAGCGCGAAGTACGCGTCGAAACGTGCCTTACACTGCTCAACAGACGCACAAATGAAGGAATTTTGAACCGCATTGTTACCTGCGATGAAAAATGGATTCTGTATGATAACCGCAAGCGCTCAGCAAGTTGGTTGGATCCTGGTTCAGCACCTAAACAATGCCCTAAACGAAAACTTACCCCTAGAAAAGTAATGGTCACTGTTTGGTGGTCTAGCGCCGGTGTGATTCATCACAGCTTCTTACCAAACGGGATGAGCATTACTGCAGATGTGAACTGTGATGAACTGAACACAATGATGGAGAAGCTGGCACATCTCCAACCAGCATTGGTCAATCGCTCGTCTCCGCTGCTCCTGCATGATAACGCGCGACCTCATACTGCACAGCAGACGGTCTCCAAGTTGCAAGAACTGGGGTTGGAAGTTCTCCGTCATACGCCCTACTCACCAGACCTTGCGCCTACAGACAACTACTTTTTCCAGAATTTGGATAACTTCTTGGCGGAAAAAAAATTCAATACCCGAGAGGCAGTACAAAATGCCTTTGAAGAATTTGTTGCCTCTCGTCCAGCTGATTTCTTTTAGAAGGGCATCAATAAACTGCCACTGCGTTGGCATGCATTGAATGCATGGGTGATTACTTCGATTAATACAAATAAAAAATACATGAAAAAAATTCTTTTAAATTTTTTCATACAAAATAGCAATTTCATAGGTAAACACCTAATACAATTCCTTCTCACTACCTAAAAAGAATCGGATTATTTTATTTTATTAGGATCTCCAACAAAGAATACACCTTACATGGTATAAAAGTGTTTACATCCTTGTGTTTCCTCAATTACCTACAGGAGACCACATCATGCAGTAATATTAAACAAACAGAAAGAAGGATTAAATGCACTTAGTATGTAAAATTAACAATAATATTGAATACTTAGGCCCACTTGCACCAATTTCTTAAGGGTGTTTAAATTGTATTTAAACACGAAATTTGTATGGAAAATTGTGTTTAAGTACAATTTAAACATATTTTAGAAGTTGGTGCAAGTGGGCCTTAGAGTTTAAAACTTATTAGAAGAAAATAAAAGAATTTAGTTTTTAATTATTGAAGTAATTACACAACACACATCGTTGATCAGAAGAAAGGTTAGTTGTAATTAATATTAGTTTTCAAAATCAGAACTAAATAATACAAATATCGCTGGTAATTTTCCTTTCTCCCCAACGGAGCGACGCGTGAAGTTTTTCCATCAACTCGAAGTTAAGTGGGAGTATGAAATGCATCGGTATGCATGGAAACCGGGATGGGAAAGAACAGGCAATCAAGAAACACTCGCGTGAAGTGGAATGAGTCTGATACTGCAATAAATAATGTAAAGAAGTTGAAACTGAATAGACACGACAAACGAAAATACCAATATAATTCATTTGTATTTAGAAAATAATATTTAGGTATATTTTTTTTTTCGGTTTTTTCTATGAAATTCCCAGTAGCAGCTCGGAGTTAGGAATTTGTGCCCGGTTATTGGCAATAGGCTCGCCTCCTATTACATGGGACCTAAACATACTGGCGAACTGTGGGTGTACATTAGTACGCCTCTGCCTAATCCTTCGGGGAATACAGGCGTGATGGTATGTTATGTTATGTTATACTTTTTTAGTATTTTGAAAAGAGTTTGGCAACGTTTCATGCGCCTCTAAATGATCAACAACGTAAAAAATAAACAAATACAAATAATGAAATAGAAACTATATAATATACAAGACAAAGTACAAAGTATTTGCCTTCTTCCTCTCTTCTACATTGCCGTGCCCGACAGGGGCCACGATTGAAACTTTCATATTATTCTAAAACCTTTTAACATTGTGGAGTGCAATAAACGATTTTAGGTTTGAGTACCATTAATGCAAAACGCTGCCATATTTATAATTTATATTATATATATATAGACAAGCCGTGATAGCCTAGTGATATGACCATTGGACTGCCAAGTCAAAGGTCTCGAGTTCAAATCCAAGGCACGCATCTCTGACTTTTCGAAGTTATATGCGTATTAATAATTAATTATCATCGTGAGGAAACCTGCATGCCCGAGAGATTTTCTCGACGGCGTGTGAAGTCTCCCAACCCGCATTAGGCTAGCGTGGTGGACTATAGCCTAATCCCTCTCATTGTGAGAAGAGACCCGTGCCCAGCAGTGGGACATATAATGGGTTGATTATGCTATCATGCTATATGCTGCCATATTTATCCGTATAATGGATTGATCAGGCGTGCCGCACGAATTTTTTGGTAGCTTTAAACATAAGGAAATAAGAATTCAAGAGCTCCTTCTCTCTCCTACTTAGTTATTAATGTTGTTGTGCCCGACAGGATCCATAATTGTTTCTTCTACTGAAAAAGTGTAGCAGTCGGGCAAGCACCCATTCTAGAAATGGAGGCTTAGTGACTCCATTCTACTGACTAGACGGCTGACTTTCTAGAATGGGTCCCGACTGCTAAATTTTTTTTTTACAATCGGGTATGACGTCTTTCTTGTTTTAGGGTTTTTCATTTCCAAATTACACAATTAGGATGGAAAGAAAGAAATCAATGGCGCCATTCACTGCAACCCTTTGACTGCAACCCTATTGGCTAAAACCTTTTTGTTTATAGCTAATGTCAAATAACACGTTTTGATTGGTTGTTGGCCTAAAGTCGAAGGTGCTGCCATCTGTATTAGCTTTGCGTTGCCTTTCTTGCGTGCAGTTTTAAAGTTACCCACTATTTTTCTAGAGAAATTATATCTGTGACTACCGTTCCATTTTCGAATAGTCTGCATCTGATTCCCGTCATAGGAAGAATGTGTTTCCGTGTACATAATTATGGCTTTAACAACTAGAATTTGATACGCCCTGGATAACTGTAGACATGAGGGATTTGTTGACGAAAAACTTGTCTTATATGTCACTTTTTACCCAAATAAATTGTTGGTTAAGTCGAGTATAGAGTCGACAAAGCCCTTTGTATACACGTTGTCAAGCTACATTTATAATGGCGGTGGTCACTTCTTGGGTCAAGTGCTGTGTGTTTTTTCCGCTTTATTCTCAGTCTTCAGTGCTAGTGATTAGTGATAGTGAATATGTGAATGGAGACGTTCTGATAACATGAAGCAGAGATGGAATGGCGGTGAGAAATGCGAGGAACGAGGGTGTCATTGAGGTCAGTGATATATATATTTTTTTAGTTATCTCTATATATTCATTTGTAAGAGTTTTTAAGTACAATCATATTTCAAGAATAAGACGCAGACAATATGTAAAGTTTCAAAACAATTATTTATAAACTTACGAATTTCTAACAGTTTTACAACACGTATTTAATTTTCTTGTGCACTGTATGCACGAGAGTTATTGTTCTCAGACGTCCTATTACGAGCAAAAACTGTAAGTAGATGAAAATTACTACAAGTTTGTTTGCATTGCAATGCAACTTCTTCAATACAAATTTAGTAATACTTACTACGCCGATATTCTAATTCTATAAAATAAATAAATTATATTCTATAATTCGATATTCTAAATTCTATGCCTTTAAACTAGCATTTGCCCGCCGCTTCGCTCACCTGAAGCTATAGTAGGATTATAAATGGATTCCAAAAATAATTTGATTAAAACCAACAGTGATGATCTCTTCTTTGTATGGGCCTCTATACATCAGAGAGGTCAAGCTATATCTCAAGATCCGATGTATTAATTGAAATAAGAAGTTCACAAGTTTTTGGTTGTAGCATATACTTTCTAAAAGTGATAACAAAATTAAAATCTTTTGTACAATCTGTGATTAAAATAGGGTGATATTTGCAAAACCCACCTCTTTTTTTTTAAAAGGATTACTAGCAATGTATGTCGCACATTACTAGTATTCCTGTTAACCCCTCGTGCTAAGCTAAATGCTTGTGTTACGAGTGGGTTCACGTCGGTAGTGCAATGGGTGGGTTTCGAACCGGCAACCACATGATCGCAAGTCCGACGCCCTAGCCATTAGGCTACCGCTGTGTTGTTAAAGTAACAAAGTGACAAGTAAAACGATCCGACCGATATTTGAGTGCTAAGCTGTGTGTTTCTGGGTACTTATACACAGAAACACACAGCTTATAAAACATTGATGACCAAGCGATTAAAATACAGGGTCAAGACGTTTCAAAGAAAAAGGTAGGCTTACCTAATGAAATCTCTTTGTTGTTTTTGGAAAATTCAACCTAAGCCAAGAAATAAAATACTAATTAGTACCTACATTTTATTCTTTCACAAATGAATCTGGCTTCATGTTCGTTACCAGAAATACTGGTTTTAATATTCAACCTGTTATAAAAACAGATTTTAGTATTTTTCCTTTTGCCGGTATTTTTCAGTCCAACTTGTATTTTTTAAGTAAATATTGTAACAATTTTTTTTTGGACGAGATGAAAAATTAATAGTTCATTATTTAAACACATAAAAGGTAACCAATACAATTTAAACTTAACATACTAAATTGTCTATGGGTTTTAAAAGAATGTTATTACGGTTGTGTTTCGGTGTTGTGAAGTTTTGCCTGCATTCATCGAAGTTTCATCAAGACAAAAGTTAGGTTCAATTTAAGTTCAGATGTTATTATTTCAAATATGCTTTTACAAGCGTTTACGAAACGTTATGATTCTAGTTGCTCGTTCCAAATGGTTGATCCCATGGAGAAGAATCCGGCAAGACACTCCATGGACACTCTTTTAAAATTTAATTATGTTACAATCTTCACTGGTACTATATTGCGATGACAAGATGTGTGGATGTTGAAAGTTAATGTCCAAGTTTGAGCGAAGTTAAGTTAACAGTTACGATCAGAACTGTTCGAGATAGACGTTATAGGTAGGTGCCTACCTACCTATAACGTCTATCTCGAACAGTCACTTACGAACTTACTCTCGAACGTAACTTTCGGAACGTCATTTTTACATTCCAGTCACCCCTTCACAGTCTCTAGGTATTTTTGCTGGAAAAACTAGGGAAATGTATATCGCGCCATTCTAAAACCTGAATATTAAAAAAATGTATTTACTATCAGCTGTTGTATCCCTACATTTGAAATATAAAGATTCAAAAGTAGCAAGGGCATTCAAAGTCATATCGCAAGATGTCGTTATGTTTTCAAAGCTCAAAGTCAAATGCTTCAAAGAAACATCAAAATGTAAATAAAATACAGTTTAAATATGCAAATTGAACAGAATTCAACATAGTCACCATCAGTAAGTACTAAATTATTTCACTGCCTACAGCGACACGCTAATTTGAATTCAATTTTGTATTGTTTGTTCTCAAAACATTACAAGGAGCGCTCTTACCTTCGAATTTGTATCAATGTTACAGTCAAAACTTGTAACCAGTCATACTTAATTTTGACTGTGAAATTCTTATGTCTAAAGACACCAGCGAACTTAGCGATTTCCATCAATAGGCTACTGCCTATATGTAATAAATCTATATACTAATATATAAAGCTGAAGAGTTTGTTTGTTTGTTTGTTTGCTTGAACGCGCTAATCTCAGGAACTACTGGTCCGATTTGAAAAATTCTTTCAGTGTTAGATAGCCCATTTACTGAGAAAGGCTATAGGCTATATATCATCACGCTACGCGGACGACGTCGCGGGCAGAAGCTAGTATATTATAAAAGTAAGCTTGTAAGTAAGCTACATAGAAAAACTTCGCCGGACAAATCCTGAATCGCGCTAGTGAAGTTTGCAACGCAACTTAGATATGCATAAACAACCGCCTAATATCGGTTGATGTCGGGCGGTTGTATATATCCTCCTTCCAGCGTAATCGGGTAAGAACCAAACCGGTTTATACTTTTTTTATTTTGATCTACGATTCTACGCAATAAAATAAAAAAAATATTAAAGTGACTTAGTCAAAAACTAATTTTGATTTTGACTGATGGGCCTAGACAAACCTTGTGTTGACTAGTTAGAATTTTTACTGTAACATGGATATTATGCGAAAGGGGGAATAAATGTTTACAATATCTAAGTGGAATTTAATGTAAGTATTTCGAGTGACTCCCGAATTGGGGTCGTCAAGACTGAAAAGTGAATTGCTTCTATTGAAAATGGAAAATCAAATTCGCTTTGCCTAGAAATAGGAATTTCAGAAAGATTTGATTGTAACTTTTTTATTGGTCTTGACAACTGTGTTAATTATTTACTACTAGCTTCTGCCCGCGGTTTCGCCCCCGTGGAATAAAAGTATCGGGAACGGGATAAAAAGTATCCTATGTCCGTTTCCTGGTTCTAAGCTACCTCACCAATTTTCAGCCAAATCGGTTCAGCCGTTCTTGAGTTATAAATGGAGTAACTAACACGACTTTCTTTTATATATATTAAGATAGATATAGATGACAGAATGATTTTGAAAAGGAGTAAATTTTATTTTAGGTACCTTTTTATCTCTTATCAATACTATTTAGATAAGTATTGAAGCAACAAAAAGGGAAAAAAGTTATTTTAAGGAAACTTCTTGTAGTGCCAAGTGTTTTGGGATTGTAACACGAAACACATAATATGTGTTTTATGATGTAGGTAAAGATAAAATACTTTCGAGGTTGGGTGGATTTTGTGTCCGTTAATCGTTTTCGCCGTGATAGCCTAATTGGAATGCCAAGTCAAAGGTCTTGAGTTCGAATCCAAGGCACGCACCTCTGACTTTTCGAAGTCATGGTAGCTTATTATCACGCGCTTAAACGGTGAAGGAAAACATCTTGAGGAAACCTGCACGCCAGAGAGATTTTCTCGACGGTTTATGAAGTCTGCCAACCCCTGCTACGCTAGCGTGGTGGACTATAGCCTAATCCCTCTCATCCTGAAAGAAGACCCGTGTCCAGCAGTGGGAGATGATAATGGGTTGTTATCGTCCTTATTAGTCTAGTGGTCTTCAGCACGACTACTACGCTAGAGGTCTTGGGTTCGATTCCCAGGTAGAGCAGAGTTATTGATTTTTTCTAAGAAATTCTCAATAGCAGCTCGTTTAAGATCTGTACCCGGTTAATGGCAATAGACACGCCCCCTAATATTGTGCTGTTGCTTCAACATTTCGGCGAACTGTGGGTGTAATTAGTACGCATCTGCGTAACCCTTCGGCGAATACAGGCGTGATGGTAGGTATGTTATGTAAATCATATATTATACAATGTTTATTCTATAGTAATAAATGTCTTTAAATACCATCTGTGACGAAAAATGGAACTAAATTATATTACATACATACATACATAAAGTCACGCCTCTTGCCCGTAGGGGTAGGCAGAGACCACAGATAATAATAATAAATAAATATAAATAATTATATTTTTTAAATAAATTCTTATTGTTAGCCAAGGAGAAACAAAAACACCAAAGTTTTTAAGAGCATCTCCTAAAATATCTTCAGGGAACTCGAGTGGAGAGATAAGGACCTCCTAATTGAAGTAGAGTGACTTACCATCATGATAACATCGACCTCATTCAACCATGATCGAAGGGTTGCAATGACTCTGCCAAAATAGAAAGCCGGAAGTGACGATAGGCATAATGAATGATATCAGGATGAACCATTGTCATCAGCCAAGACTTCTTAGTTTTTACCCGACTACTAAAAGGAAGTGTTATGATTTTAGCAGTCTATCAACAGTGATCAGTCTATAACAGTTTAACAGTCGATGTTTTCTCTCATTCTTACCGTTCAATTTACCTATTACTTCTTTCCACGTCCCTTTGGGTATGTCAACAAACTCAATATCAATTCATGAAAACCCATTTAACAGCTGGCTCTGAACTTCAGGAGTCAAACCCAGACAGTATCACTTCTGTATATATACACACATAGGTATCTTCGTCTGTTGTCTTTGTCTTTAACCGAATTCAAAAAAGGAGGTTCTCAATGTAACTCTTTTTTATAACTGTATGAATAACTAACTTTTCCTGATTTTTTTTTTCCTTTTTCATGCTAATTTTATAAAGTTATTTCGTGTAGGAAAAATTCGACTCGAAGGCAGGATTCGAACCTGCGTCTCCTGGCTAGGTACGCCAGAAGCTATGACCTCTAAGCCACCGCGAGTCCCACCTGCCATGTCGAATTTGCCTTACGCATGTATGAATTTTTGTATCGGCCGTCTTTTCGGCGATCGTAGACGGATATCAATGTTTCTTTTTTATCTGATAGATTATACTTTCCAGTTGGTACTAGGTATATAAACGTTTTTACCTATCTGACGTTTAGTTCTCAAGATACACTACAAAAAGCTATGCGTCATACCATCACGCCTGTATTCCCCGAAGGGTTAGGCAGAGGCGTACTATAATTTACACCCACAGTTCGCCAGTATGTTTTTTTAGGTCCCATGTAATAGGGGGCGAGCCTATTGCCATTAACCGGGCACAAATTCCTAACTCCGAGCTGCTACTGGGAATTTCATAGAAAAACCCAATAACACTTTGCTCGACCTGGGAATCGAACCCAGGACCTCTAGCGTAGCAGTCGCGCTCAGGACCACTTGGCTAATGAGGCAGTTAAAGTAGCTATGCGGCATACATAAAAAAAATATACGCATCGACTTGAGAACCCCCTCCGTTTTTTCGTCGGTTAAAAATACTCGCAGTGAGTTGTATTTTCCAAAAAAAGTTAGATAATAACTTGTGTAATGTATTGGCAATGACTAGCCACATTAGCTGACAAGCCTTCTTTCCTGATCATAACTGAGGTTAAGTGTATCTTTCACAAATTATTTGGCTTCTGCCCGCGACTTCGTCCGCGTAGCGTGATGATATATAGCCTATAGCCTTCCTCAATAAATGGGCTATCTAACACTGAAAGAATTTTTCAAATCGGACCAGTAGTTCCTGATAGTACCGCGTGCAAGCAAACAAACAAACAAACAAACTCTTCAGCTTTATAGATTAGTATAGATTAAAATAAATTAACATATATTTTTGTTGTAAACATGACAATAAAGCATACATGTGGTTTTATGGTAAGCGGCAACCGCAGGACCGGACGACCGGTAAAGGGCGGGCGTTTTGTGGGCTGTCTATAATTTAAAAATGACGTTCAAAAAGTACTACGTAGTAGTCTATATTGAATAAATGATTTTGACTTTGATCGTAACCTATAGACGCCAGCAATAACAGTATTATCACTGGTTACATTGCCCTTCAAACCGGAAATTTAGTTTCCAAATAAATTTAGTTTCTTTCTTTCTTTTCTTTCAAATTAATACTGTTAAAACATTATCGCTTAGCGGCAGAATATTTGGAATTTCTGTGGTACCACCCCAAACGAACTCAGTAGCAGAGTCCTACCTTCACAAACTGTGGTACCACCCCAGACGATCTCACTGCAGAGTCCTTTACAACCTTCCTTGATAAGTATCTACTAAACAGCTTTAAATCTCTTAGTAGTACAACAAAACAAAGTTTCCGTAAACTAATTTATGTTTTAATAAATAATGCATTTTGTTAATTAAGAAGCTTATGAGAACCGTCTAGGAATTTCACATCAACATTGTATAAGTTTGTCACATTCTCACAAAATGTCTCAAAATTCTAATCATTCTCTCAAAATAATCCGTAGTTTTTTGAATACACTGTTCAGCCAACAGGTAGCTATTTGTTTAGGTTAGTAAGAATTGTATTAAAGGTTTTTTAACACATAATATACCTAGTTATTTTAGTGAAGGAAAAAATCTACTGGTAGGCAGGATTCGAACCTGCGTCTTCTGGTTAGATACACCAGAAGATATGACCACTAAACCACCGGTTGTGCCCGGTTAATGGCAATAGGCTCGCCACCTATTACATGGGACCTAAACATACCGGCGAACTGTGGGTGTAAAAGTCAAAATCATTTATTCAATATAGACTACTAGGTAGTACTTTTTGAACGTCATTTTTACAATATAGACAGCCCCCAAAACGCCCGCCCTTCACCGCTTCCTAGTGTTTTCGCTGGGAAGAAGAAACGGCGCAACAAACTCCCCAGCAAACACATTTCTGTCTGTTAAGTTATTAAAAGGCGTTATACAAAATAGAATTCACATCATTGTTTGGGGTACGTATTAATTTATTCATTACTACTGTCAGCTGGCGCACATGTTATTATTATTAATTTTCAAGCAGTATTTATAATATTAGCAAGCCTCCTTTCTTGTAGTTATGACAATTTTAACTATTAAAACAGTGAACCTGCCTACACGAGCAATGATAATATGCATAACTAGAACCTACATTAGTACGCCTCTGCCTAACCCTTCGGGGAATACAGGCGTGATAGTATGTTATGCCTACAGCTATGGGAATCGAAGCCAGGACCTCTAACGTAGCAATTGTACCACTAGACCAATGAGGCAGTAAACTAATGGTTTCTTAATCTCTTATTTCAGTGTATAACTGGTAGTAATGTGGTATAACTTAGATTTTTATTTTGTTAAGATTTCTGTCCTAAAATTGTTTTCACAGAATTTAATTGACTGAACATTGTCTTATACGAAGTGAATCAAAATGTCGTGAAATTATAAAAAGTTCGGAAGTTTTCCGGAATGTTGAAACGTTTACAAAAACAATTAAGATAAAATTAATGTTAATAATTTTGAGGAAAAAATGTTAAATGTATATAAAGCTGGTACGTCATGTTTGAAATGTAGGAAGACGGTAAGGAAATTAATGAATTCGTGTAATGAGTAATGACAGAAAAAGAAATGAACGTTATTTCTTTATTATTGCGTTTGACTTTATTTTTTAATGGGAGAGTCTCGAGTAGACGGATCGTAAGCGATTACAGTCGTCCATTTACACACTCAACACCAGAGGAGTCACATGTGCGTTGCCGGGCTATAATATGCCTTCGGTATCGTCACTCACTCGGCGAAGCACAACGAAGCGTCGATAAATTCACAGTATTTGAGAACCCAATGTCATTTGAAAAGAATAAGCTAGGTGGTGAAACACACGCAATCAAAACAGACATATGAAACTAGGTGTCTACTTAGACATGCTACATTACAATGTAGCATGATTTTATTTGACGTGGGAGAGCCATGCTTCGGCACGAATGGGCCGGTTTGACCGGAGTGATACCACGGCCTCACAGAAAACCGGCGTGAAAGACCGCTTACGTTGTGTAAAAGGCGAGCAACGCACTTGTGACTCCTCTGGTGTTGCGGGTGTCCATGGGCGGCGGTTATCGCATACCATCAGGTGGTCCGTCTGCTCGTTTGCTCCCCTATCCTATAAAAAAATAAAAATTCTTCTTTTAGTACCACAAAGGTGGCAAAGAAGCATAAGTACGGCTCGCCTGATGGTAAGCGGTTACCGTAGCCTATGGACGCTTGCAACACCAGGGGTATCACTCGCGCGTTGCCGACCCTGTAAAAATCTTGTCGCAATCTTCTTGAGAGATTGGGATAAAGATTAAGGAGGAATCGTTGGGCTGGCAGCATAGAAGATAAATGTGATGCTGAAACACCACCGGTCCCCCCCACTGCCAACAATACGCTCTCTCACGGAGCTCTGGTAACCATACTCACTGTGAGCTATGTTATTTGGCTATGATTTTCTGCAAGGTGGAGGTACTTCCCCAGTAGCAGCTCCAATAGGGTATTTTACACCATGTAAGAAAAAGTATAAAAATGCATGTTTATGATAGATTTTTAAAAAAGTAAACGAGAAACGTTAGTATTTATTTATAAAAATGCAATGTAAATTTTATAATTCAATTTCAAAAATAGTTTTTTTTAATCTGTTTTAAAACGCCATCCGCCATATTGGATTCCGACGTGATGTCACTCCGATAGTTACTTGACGTTACTTGGTCTTTTGCAGTTGTATTGTTTACTAACGAAGTGACGTCACGACCCGAAGTAGCATGGCGGCTAGCGTTACCGCGCGAAAATTCAAAATCATAAATAGTTTTTAAGGCATTTTTCGGTTTTATAAAACTGAAATAAAAATTCTACTGGTTCATTACGATCTAAGGATTAATATAAAACAGTTTTCAAAAAAAGGTGTAATACCCTATTGTGAGTGGAATTATTTAATTCCACGATGCCTCTCTAAAAGTTCTTAAAATAAGTTTATACAAGTAATTTACGGACCGGGTCGGATATTTCAAACAAGGTAGTTTCACAGACGCTACACCAAGTTAATGTAGTTCTAAATTAACTCACATTGAGTTCATATGTAGATCAAACGAGGTTTGTCAAAGTTTTTAATGAACACAATTTTTTCTATGAATTTTAAACGAGACATGTGTGAACTGCCTCTTAGGTTCAGTGGTCGCAAGCTTAGCGTTCGTGGGTTCGATTTCCAAGTTAAGAATATTATAGGCATTTTTTTTTATTATTCAGAAGATTGGATTTAAGCCCACTAAAAAAGAGCAGGATTTTTTAGAGCTTAAGCTTACTGATACATTAATCAATGTAATTATGAAGGAACCTCAAGGTCCTCCTAAAAGCAATGATAGCCAAGTGATATGACTAAAAAGTCTCGACCTCGAATCCAATATATACAAACCTGTAGGTAATTCTATTCTAATCTTATGCGTATTCATAATTACTCGTTTAACTGTGAAAGAAAACGTGAGGAAACCTGCATGCCTGAGATTTTTTCTCAACGGCGTGTGAAGTCTATCAACCCGAATTACGACAGCGTGGTGGACTTATAGCCTAATCCCTTTTATTTTATGACGAGATCCATGCTCCTCCAAAGACATCGTGTACCTACTGATCAAATGATAATGTCAAAGTACCTCCATTCCATTTTCAAATGAAAACTAAAACTATTTTGACAGACAATGAGACGTCTGTTGGAATAGGTTGGAATTGTTTAATCAAATGAAAGGTTTTAATTATGCAGGTTTAAAATAATAAAATTTACATAGGACTGCATATAACAAGAATTTAATTAGTTCTCATCTATGCTTTGCTAATTTTAATTCATGTTCAGTTTTTAGTATTTTAATGTTTAAAGTTTATTAATTTATTATTAATTGCCATGTTTTGAAAACAATTAGCCTCGCGTGTGCTATAAACAATATTTTATTGTTTATAATATGGTTTCATTGGCTCTTTGTAAGCTCTCTCAAGATCATCCGAAATAATTACGAAATACTTAATTATTATTATTAATGCACTATTCACAGCAAAATTGATGTTCTTTTATTGTGCAAAGATAATAAAAAGTCATACGGTCCGTTTAATTGTAAACGCAACCACACTGATAGTACCACTCGTACGTTGTCATCTTGAGATTTCAGTACTTTAAAGTCACTGGCCCAGTAATTTACCGATCAAATGTTGGCACATTTTTGGTAATGCGGTGTCAACCCAGATGAACTTTCTTGTCTTGTGTGTTCTTCTTGTCACATCATCATGAACCGCTGTCTTGAAAGTTCTGGTCTCAAATCTAGATTCTTTTAACAATATCTAATCTTATCTATACCTACTGATATAGTCCCGCGAGAACCATTTACCATTGGCCATGCAGTCGGTTGGCATAAAAAACAAAATGGAAGTGCATATTTTTATTTAAAAAAAATATAAGTATTTTTAGAAAAACAAACAGTTGTGAAGCTTATATAGAAAATTATGGAGACGACGTGAGACGAGACGTTGGATTGGCTTTGTGTACCCAACATATACAATTTAGGGATTTTCTGCACTGCAAAATATTTACCCCTAAAATGTACTGCGTCTCAACCTCATTTCGCTCTCAATGATAATTTAAGCAAACAAACTTACCCACATTATGAGGTCTCCAAGGGAGCTATATTATAAAGCCAAGTATTCACTGGTAAACATTTGTTTATTAAAATTGTTGTAGTAACAAGAATTAATGTGTTGCACAGAATATCTATTAAAGCGGAACGTATCTACCATATCTAAATCTTGCAAATGAGCTGTCGGTGTTCATAAATACACTTCTGTCAAACGCTTTTGGGTACCTAGGCGTAATTTTATGTTTTATTATGCAAGCCCGAGGAGCTCGGCAGATACTGATGACGTACTTATCCGGGCCGGATTAACTATGCCGGGGCCCCTCGGCAATGCACGTGTCGGGGTCCCTTTAATTTCTGACTAAAATATATTATTTCTACCAAATCGCAATTTATTTTTGAATATTTTTGTTTCGAAAATACCTAGTACTTAAAAAATGTTTTTTAAACAAAATGTTTACAAATGAATACGTGACTTTATGTTTGAGAAACACTAGCCAACATCTACGCAAAGCCTTCTGAATGGATTTAATTACGATCGAAGACGTCACGGAACTCAGAGTCTGTATGGAAACATATTAATAGATACAGTTATGTATGCCTCAATGTTAAATTGGTTTCACTCAAGTAATGCGATTAATTATAGATCTGTTTGTTGTGGTGTTTTTGTTGAGCTTTCATAGATTATATACAAACACACAGATTCTGAACAACTATTTATAGGCTCCATGCGGGTATGAAACCTACTGAAGCCTACTGATCAGATACCTCGACCGCTGCGTCAAAGTAACCCTCAAATGAAGAACAATGTTTTGTGTGTTGCAATTTAAAAAAAAATCTCAGTACGTAAATATTTATTGGTTTTGTAGCCAATACATAAGAAGTACCTAAGAACGATTGCAAATATAAGTGGTTTAACCCGTCCAAGTAACAAATTACAGACACAATGCATAGTCTATTTATGGTTCTTGTGACTCAGCAAAAGTAGTGTAGGACGCCTTTCGGCAAGATGATGAGTGATAATTTGAGAAAGGCTGCTGACGGAAGCTGGATGCGACAAGCTGAGGACAGGGCAATGGAGCACATTGGGGGAGGCCTACGTCTAGCATTCGACCTGACATAGGCTGATGATGATGATATTCTTTATATACAAAGGTAGACCTAGTTGCGACTATATAGATGTCTTTATGGTCATCAAAGGACATTTCAATAGTACAACCCATGGCAATAATTTGCTCAGTCGCTCTGTCTCTTTCCTTTGCAAAATGTTTTTTTTTTTTTTTAATTTTGTCTATATCCTCTCTACCATACTTGTAAGTCTTTTTGGTTGCCATACTCTTAAAAGTTCCCAGAACAGAAAATATGAGTAGGTAAATGATTATAATTGACATACAACTCTTGAATTATCCTGCAACTCGAAGGGTTCTTTTTGCTTGAAAACTTTGAAATATTCTTAAGAACAAATATTTTATAACAGTATATCTACCTTGGGGAACACTTGGTCATAAGTACACCGGGACGGATTATGTAATATTTCATTTTTGTCGCCTCTGCTTGGGGGAGTGGTTCGAAATGATGTCGGGATTTAAATTTTTAGAGTTAAATGTGCGAATCATGAAAATATATTGCTAAGTTGCGTGAAATTAAGTACGGGAAAATATTAAAACTTGAATAGAGTTATTACAGTAGGTATTATTCAGTTTAGGTCTTAAATTATATTATTTTTGCCAGCAGCTTTGCTCCCGCAGTTATGAATTTATTGGACCTATCAATTTCAAGTTAGTTTTTTTTACTTTAAAGTTTTAACAGTACAGTGCTTTTTATTCTTTATAGAAGAACCGAAAAGAAACCCAAATAAAAAACTTATAGGTACATGTTTTGAGGATACGGATCGCCTGATGGTAAGCAGTTACCGCCGCCCAACACCAGAGGAGTCGTAAACACAACGTAAGCGTTGTTTCACGCCGGTTTTCTGTGAGGCCGTGGTATCACTATGGTCATGCCGGCCCATTCGTGCCGAAGCATGGCACTCCACTTAGAAGCAGAATACTTAAGAGGGAACTCTAGTCGCGAGGAATTTGAAAAATATGTATTTGAAGAAACTATTGCCGTCGTCGTTACTCCAACCTCCACCCGTAAAGTGGGAAAGGGACAATTGCAGCTCAGGCTGATTTTACCTACAAAAATCTTGACTAAACATCGTTTCGTATTCCGCTGTTTTCTCGATCAAAACTGGACCGATCCAAAAAAAAATTATATCAAAATTTAGAGAAAAGTAAGTATATGTATGTTTCTATTTTTTTACTTTTTGTTAAAAACTTACCAAATTTGTCTGATAGTAGTCGTCTGAACATGGCAGTAAAAACGGGCTTCTTTCGAGTTTTTGGATTGTTATAATTCTTTTAGTAATTATCTTTTTGAAAAAAGGAATTAATAGGGGCATGTAATAGCACGCCCTAGATTTTTTGGGAAAAAATCATTGCTCTAGCCATTATCCACGAAGAAAACAGCGGAATACGTTTGTATGGAGAAAAGCCCACTATAGAGTTCCCTCCCCGAAACGAACTCAAGTTGCAGCGAAGTCCACCTTTGGAATCCGACCAAACCTGTAACAAAATGGAAGTTTATTGCATCAATTGATGTGCACATTCGATTTTATGATCATAAGGTCATCCAAAAATAAACTTTATTGCATTCAATTGAGATGCTTTTTCTTTTGAGAGTTCTGGGCTTATTGCCAGTACCTAAAGCCAAATAATTTACAGTGCCAATCCAAACAATTTACAACTGAAGTGGATACTTTTTCCAAACATGTTACCCCCTATTCTAGAAGAGATTTTGTAAAAGATAAAATAAAATAGTTACGAACAAATTTATGATTTTACAGTTTATTATAAGCTATAAAGATATATAAATATATTAAGAAAATGGATATCGTAAGAAGTTAAACCTATCGTATGAGAGATTTCTTTAACAAAAAAATTAAAGGACCATACCAAATACCTACTTGTGCCGGCGATAAGCTAGCCCCCTATTACATTTTTAACCCCCGACGCAAAAACGACGGGGTGTTATAAGTTTGACGTGTCTGTGTGTGTGTGTGTGTGTGTGTGTGTGTGTGTGTCTGTCTGTGGCATCGTAGCTCCCGAATGGATGAACCGATTTTGATTTTGTTTTTTTTTGTTTGAAAGGTGAATAAGTGAGGAGTGTTCTTAGCTATGTTTAATGAAAATCGGCCCAAGATGGCCGACGCCACAAGATGGCGGTTTACATATTTTTTCACAACTCCCACAATATTGGTATCAAATGAAAGGGCCTGACTAGTAGAATACTATACACTATGAAAAATTTCAAATCCATCATGGCGGCCTCCACGAAATGGTGAATTTATTAAATTTTTTCACTACTCCCTCAATAAAGGTATCAAATGAAAGGGCTTGACTAGTAGAATACTATACACTATGATATAAGATATCTAATAGCTATGAAATAATTGTACAAAAGTTGAATAACTAAACAAAGAAAATACCTAACGCAAGAAAATAAAAGAAATTAAACAAAATAACTAAGGAGTCCCTACAAAAAGCGTGAAATAACAAATTAAATTAAAAATTTAAAAAAACCCCCGACACGAAAATAAACCTGAATCCCTATAAAAAGAAAAAAATAATCTTGAAATTATAACCCTTCGTAAGTACGTATGAAGTTTTTTGATTAAATTTTGTCGCGTCGGGGGACCGCTCTCTAGCTCTCGCGTGTCTGCCCGCTCGGGTCGCCAAGCTTGAATATGTTACGCTCCGCCCACTTTACGCCCTCCCGCGCGTCGCGGCGATGTACGCGCCATCCACATCAATTCTGAATTCGCGCTATTCACGTTCGGGAAGCAAAAGGAAAGGAAAGGATTCACACAATTAGAGAGCGGTCCCCCGACGCGACAAAATTTAATCAAAAAACTTCATACGTACTTACGAAGGGTTATAATTTCAAGATTATTTTTTTCTTTTTATAGGGATTCAGGTTTATTTTTGTGTCGGGGGTTTTTTTAAATTTTTAATATTTTACCCTCATGGGACATAAACATACCGGCGAACTATGCGTGTGTATTAGTATCTAGTACACCTCTGTCTAACCCATCGAAGAATAAAGCGTGATAGCATGTTTTAATACTTTTTATATATTTTACCCTGCTCGAATTCCCCGGTTTCAATTCCCAGATCAAAGAGTGTTATTGGGTTTTTTAGCCGCTTGGAATTTGAATTTGTACACGGTATAAAGATAATAGACTCGCTCCTATTACCGACTTAAGTACACTTCTGCTTAAAGTTTCAAGAAATACAAGCGTGATGGTTTATCTGTCTAATTGGATATTTCCACCTTTAATACTTCACCTAGGTAACTTTATGGCGGTCATAACAAAGTTACAGAACAGTAGTTTGTTACCTTATGTTACCTACGATATAAAGTACTACAATGTCACACTCGTAAAACAAAATTTATTTTACCAGTTAATATTCTACCGCTAAGCAATAATGTGGTAACATGATTGTGTTCCAGCTTGAAGGGCAATGTTGCAAGTGACATTACTGGGAAAATCTCAAGATCATCTATAGAATTTTTCGCCTTGTCGTGGTGGGGGGCTTAGTTACCATGGATTGAAGGCCTACGGCGAAGCGAAGTAGAAACTCAGGGACTTGCTGCTCATGCGGGCTTCGCACAGGAAGCCGGCATTAGAGCGGCCAATGTACGACACACGGCGACACTGCGACTGGAGATTTGAAGCCCGCGGCGGGAGAAGATTGCCGGTTCCACGGTGCGCCGCTCTCCCTGCCTTCCGTGGCCTCGGTGGGGCCGCATCATCCGCAGGACTGCGGACATGGTGGGGCAGGGGGAGAGGAGTTTCCGTATTACGACGCGCCGCTCTCCCTGCCCTCTGCTAATGAGAATACAAGTAACATAACGTAACATACCATCACGCCTGTATTCCCCAAAGGGTTAGGCAGAGGCGTACTAATGTACATAATGTACACCCACAGTTCGCCGGTATGCTTAGGTCCCATGTAATAGGGGGCGAGCCTATTGCCATTAACCGGGCACAATTCCTAACTCCGAGCTGCTCCTGGGAATGTCATATATAAACCCAATAACACTTTGCTCGACCTGGGAATCGAACCCAGGACCTCTAGCCAAAAAGGCAAAGGTGAAACCGACACACACAGCTCACTATACTGTAATGTATAATAGGTAACACTGTAGGTACTGTACGCTGACCTTAACATTGCACAGTTTGATAAACACATAAGTTCCACTACAACACAAACGTTTTAACTAACCTGACGGAGTTAATTACTGTGATTTATAAGTGTTCTTGAAATTTTCTTTCAACGCCTGCAATTAGGGAAAAAGTAAAGAGTTTTTTTGTTTTCCTTTACGCCCCATATATAGTGCATATTTTCATGCTATTGTTTTAATGGTGTTATAATAAAATTGCAGTAAATTCATTAATAAAATTTATAAGGAGTTACTGCGTTTTTCATTTGCTATAATCTCTCCAGCCTTAAAAATATTTTCCACCACTATGCCTACATGTTTTATGGGAAAGGGGGGTGAATGAGCAGACAGATCGCCTAATGATAAGTGATAATCACCGCCCATGGACACCTGCAACACCAGAGGAGTCGCAAGTGCATTGCCCGCCGTTCAAAAGGGTTTGGGCCTCCGTTATCCTCACTAACTCGGCGAAACACAACGTAAGTGTTATAAAAGGCGGGCAGCGTACTTGCTACTCCTCTCTCTCATGGGCGGCAGTAGTCGCTTACCATCAGACGATACGTCTGATCATTCGCCCTCGTGTCCCATAAAATAAAACTGCAACACCAGAGGAGTTGTACGCGTTAATGAGCCTTAAAAGCACGGACTGTAAGAACCGAACTGGCTCTCACGCGTAAAAGTTGAAACACACACCAAGGCCATTTATGACAGACAGATAGACAGACTCCGATGTAAGCAGGTCGCCAGCCAGTGAAACCGCTAGAGGTCTGACTACCGAGGCAGATATTTTTTCGCTTCTTACGAGATGCCTACTGAATTTCAATGGGGAATTGTATTCAACTTGTATTCAACTGCCTCATTAGCCAAGTGGTCCTATGCGCGACTGCTACGCTAGAGGTCCTGGGTTCGATTCCCAGGTCGAGCAAAGTGTTATTGGGTTTTTCTATGAAATTCCCAGTAGCAGCTCGGAGTTACGAATTTGTGCCCGGTTAATGGCAATAGGCTCGCCTCCTATTACATGGGACCTAAACATACCGGCGAACTGTGGGTGTACATTAGTACGCCTCTGCCTAACCTTTCGGGGAATACAGGCGTGATGGTATGTTTTATGTTTATGAATTGTATTCAAACCTGTCCCCCACCCGCCTGCCACTTCAAGCAGAAAACATACCGTGAAGACTTTGCCACTCCTAAAGGAAGACAAGGGCCCTTTAACTGAAGAAAATACAATAAATAAAACAGCTTAGAGCCAAACAACTATTTAAAATATTTATAGCAAGTCTCACTACTTGTGTTATATTAGAAGACAATAATCACTGCCTCACTATCCTAGTGGTCCTGGGCGCAACTGCTTTGGGTTTGATTCCCAGGTCGAGCAAAGTGCCAGCTCGGAGTTTTAAAATTGTGCCCGGTTAAAGGTAATAGGCTCGCCTCCTATTACATGGGATCTAAACATACCGGCGAACTGTGGGTGTATATTAGTACGCCTCTGCCTAACACTGTATGTATGTAGTAATTATATGGACACACCCAGAAATTCCCAATTATTACCTGAAAATATTAGGCAAAAAAAACTTCCTGAAAGCTGAAATATGGCCAATACATCAATAATAAAATGTGTTGGAAGCATTACATAAATTCTATGGTATATTTTACGTGATAACTCACAATATATGGGCCCTACCCTCCATAAAACTACTTTCAGGGGATTCTATTTATATGTTAACTAGCTGAGTGTGTCGGATTCACCTGAATTTATTCATATTTATGTAGGAAGTATTTATGATTCTTGTACAGTTTTGCCTAGCTTTTCGGAGAATACAGTCGTGATGATTGTGTCCAATTATATTTTAAAACCACAAAATGAAATGATAAAGTACATTAACGATAAATCTATATCTATATATATAAAAGAAAGTCGTGTTAGTTACTTCATTTATAACTCAAGAACGGCTGAACTGATTTGGCTGAAAATTGGTGGAGAGGTAGCTTAGAACCAGGAGACGGACATAGTATACTTTTTATCCCGTGTCCGTGGGATGTGATGACAGACCGAATTCCACGGGGGCGAAGCCGCGGGCAGAAGCTAGTATATGTATAAAAGAAAGTCGTGTTAGTTACTCCATTTATAACTCAAGAACGGCTGAATCGATTTGGCTGAAAATTGGTGGAGAGGTAGCTTAGAACCAGGAGACGGAAATAGAATACTTTTTATCCCGTTCCCGTGGGATGTGATGACATACCGAATCCCACGGGGGCGAAGCCGGGGGCAGAAGCCAGTCTATATATATAAAAGAAAGTCGTGTTAGTTACACTATTTATAACTTAAGAACGGCTGAACCGATTTCGCTGAACATTGGTGGAGAGGTAGCTTAGAACCAGGAGACGGACATAGGATACTTTTTATCCCGTTCCCGTGGGATGTGATGACAGACCGAATTCCACGGGGGCGAAGCCGCGGGCAGAAGCTAGTATTGTTATAAAGGTATAAATTTACTTGCTTATATAACGCAGTTCGCTTTTGAAAAAAACAACACTATGGATAAAAATACAGACAAATACAACTTCCCTTTGTCTATATTTATTTTGATAAATGATAATTATTTTCTCTTAATTCAGTATTATTTCATCTAGGTATTCTGATATAAGCTTCTACCTGCGACTTTGTCTGCGTTAACTTCAGAATTCAGTCTGATAAAAAGTAGAGAAGTAGAGAGTTACTCTAGACTATAATATATCTCTGTCAAAATTTTATCCAGATCCCTTCAGCTATTCTGGCGTGAAAAAGTAAAAAAAATCCATCCATTTATCCATCCTCACAAACTTTCGCATCTGTTCCTCCTCTCAGGAAATCAGGCTCTTTGGCTGAGGAGCGTTGCGATTATTTTGCAACTCTTAGTTAATCTGGCCTATGTTTTTTTTTTTTTACCCTTCTTGGGCCACACGAGAACTTTTAATAATATATTAGTAGGATAGGATAAGTAGGATAGGATAAGTAGGATAATAGGTTCATGGTCCGTGGGTAAAAAATAAATCACTTACTTTATACAAATTATTTTGGATAATGTTTATATCTTTACCCATTGAAAAAAAGATAATCATCATATTTTTCATAATACTCAAAAACTTTGAACTAAAACCGTAGAAATATCGTAAGGAAACTATCACGTTCCTAATAAAATCTAATGGACTCGCCCGTTAAATTTTATCACTCACTGCGAATTTAAAGGACGTGAAACTCGACGTGCCAGTAGAGTTCAATAATTTTATGCTAATGTAAAACACTGATAGCCTATACTTAGTGGGTAGGATCGCTACTCCCAATTCCGGTCGTTATTTAAAGCATGGTTGCAAGCAGATAGAATCCATTGCTTTCCGACTTAGCAGAGCGCATCCTGTGAGTACGTACAATGTACATATAGCATAGATTAGTATAGGTTAATTAACTGATTATTACCCAACTATGCGACGAAAAGAAAGGTAATATATTTATTAGCATATAACTGCCTCAATAGCCAAGTGGTCCTGACCGCGACTGCTACGCTAGAGGTCCTGGGTTCGATTCCCAGGTCGAGCAAAGTGTTATTGGGTTTTTCTATGAAATTCCCAGTAGCAGCTCGGAGTTAGGAATTTGTGCCCGGTTAATGGCAATAGGCTCGCCCCCTATTACATGGGACCCAAACATACCGGCGAACTGTGGGTGTACATTAGTACGCCTCTGCCTAACCCTTCGGGGAATACAGGCGTGATGGTATGTTATGTTATATAATTATGTCTAGATGTATTTAAATTCTAAATTTATACCGCTTTTTATGGAATAGGGGGGCAACCGAGCAGGCGGATCGCCTGATACACCCGCAGAACCGTGGAGTTCCAAGTGCGCTGCCGAAGTTTTAAAAGAGTTTAGGCCTTGGTTATCCTCACTCACGTCGGTTTTCTGTGAGACCGTGGTATTACTCCGATCGAGCCGACTCAATCGTGCCGAAACATGGCTCTCCCAAGGTTTCTTAATTCGCAATCTATTTTCAATTATTTATTTATTAATGCTGACTTACCGATTACACGAGCCAATTATCGCGTGTGTGCGCGACATTAATTATGGCTAATACGCCTAGGACAAGGTTGAAACTTGGAATGTTCTGGAACACGCAATGTTATGAGTTCATTAATTAATTGCTAACTTTGCTTACTTTTCTTCAGCTTGCGTTGTGAGATATTTAGGTAATTTGGCTTGACAGCAGAACTCTTTACTAACTCTATCTCTCCCGCTAAATCTTATTAAGTTAAAAATGTAATAAGATTAAGCGGGAGAGTTCTAACGGGGTTTAGTCTACTGCTAAGTTACCTAACAGTCAGTGACACAAACTAGATACTAAAAGGTGAAGGTTAATTTTAGTTAATTGCTGTTTAGTAAACTGCCTCATTAGCCTAGTGGTCCAGAACGCGACTGCTACGCTAGAGGTCCTGGGTTCGATTCCTATGAATTTATTTTTAGATTTCTATGAAATTCCCAGTAGCAGCTGGAAATGTGCCCGGTTGATGGCGATAGACTTGCCCCCTATTACATGGGACCTAAACATACCGGAGAACTGTGGGTGTACACTAGTACGCCTCTGCCAAACCCTTCGGGGAATACAGACGTGATGGCATATAATGTAATATGTATGTAATTTTAGTTAATACGAATAATATGCTTTAATAAATGAAAAACTATTTATTTTTTAAAATAAAAAGTGTTATTGGGTTTTTCTGTGAAATTCCCAGTAGCAGCTCAGAGTTTGGAAATTGTGCCCGGTTAATGGCAATAGGCTCGCCCCCTATTTCATGGGACCTAAACATACCGGCGAACTGTGGGTGTACATTAGTACGCCTCTGCCTAACCTTTCGGGGAATACAGGCGTGATGGTATGTTATACAGCTAAAAATACATTATCAACTTGAACTTGGCACAATGCGTTTATAAGTCAGAAGCGGCCAAGTTTTTTTTTATACCACTAAGGTAGCAAACAAGCATACCGTCCGCCCGATGGTAAGTGGTTACTGTAGCCTATGGACGCTTGCAACACCAGGGGTATCACTTGCGCGTTGCCGACCCTGTCAAAATCCTTTCACACTCTTTTTATGGTGAGGTAAAGGGTAAAGACTAAGGAGGAATTGTTGGGTTGGCAGTATAGGAGACAATAAGTGTGATGCTTAAACACCACCGGTCCCCCCACTGCCAGCACAACGCCTCCTAGCGGAGCTCTGGTGACCTTAATCAGCATAAGGAACACAACATAGCATGGAGCTATGTAATTTGGCTACGATTTTCTGAAAGTTGGGAGCTAGTTATTGGGGGTACTTCCCCAATAAGGCTGCTCCAATTGTGAGTGCAGTTATTCTTTTCCACTATGCCCTACCTCGCTAAAGAAAAGTCAAATAGAAGTAGCCACCAAATTGCGTGGGCAGGTCATAATTATTTAATAAAAGGACATCCCTAACCATGAATATATTTATGAAATTAAAAAACTCCTAAAGTATGCAAATTTCATTGTAATTAAAGATTCGGTATGGGTGTAGTACACAGATATAGAGAAAAAAATGCTTAGAAATGTGTGTGTCTGTCTTTGTGAGTTTAACTTGTAAATTTGAAAAAAAATAGTGCTTTGTTTAAACAAAGCACTATTTTTTTTCAAATTTAAGTAAATCCATTGATGGTGGTTAAGCTGCCTTCTTTCTTCATTTTAAACTCTTCCGTCTTAAATTGTGTTTTTATTTTATTTTTAATTTTCCGTTTTTTTTTCTTCCATTTAAAAAGTTTTAATGTAAAATGTTTAAACACCACACCTGTTGAAAGCTTGTAATAAGCAAAATGATTATTTATTTTTTGTAATTATGATATTTTTAATGAGTCTGTAAGCTTTCCTGAAATAAATACCTTAGTAAAAATTGTTCAGAATACATACAAATCTAATACTCATCATTAAGTACCTAATTACAGACATCGCAATAGACGGTCTGCGGTCGCAGTGATGCTATAGCTGCAAGCAAATAATAAATAACATAATACAGACACAATTCAAAATCTATTGTAGCTATTGTACTACTAGATGACCTATGTGGTTTAGTGGTTCGAGTACCGGACTGCTGACCATGAGGTCGTGCGTTCGATTCCCACAGGATACAAAAATTTATGTGATGAATATAAGACAGTTTGTGTTCGTCTGGGTGTTTCTTATGTATTACAAGTATGTATTTACAAAAAAAAAGTATATAAGTAGGTATTCTATTGTCTAGTACCCATAGTACAAGCTCTGCTTAGTTTGGGACTAGATGGTGCTGTGTAAAAATGTCCCTGAATATTTATTAATTATGTATTGTGGATTATTTAGACTGCCTCATTAGCTAAGTGGTCCTAAACGCGACTGCTACGCTAGAGGTCCAGGGTTCGATTCCCAGGTCAAGCAAAGTGTTATTGGGTTTTTCTATGAAATTCCCAGTAGTAGCTCGGAGTTAGGAATTTGTGCCCGGTTAATGGCAATAGGCTCGCCCCCTATTACATGGGACCTAAACATACCGGCGAACTGTGGGTGTATATTAGTACGCCTCTGCCTAACCCTTCGGGGAATAAAGGCGTGATGGTATTATTGTGGATTTGTGGCACCGGGATCCTTCCATTTATTTGCTGAATTTTGACCAACTTAAGAAGAAGGTTCTCAATCCTGTTTTATTTTTCATGTTTAATACCACAGAACGCCGTCATTTAAAGACCGATTTGGAAAATCCTTTTCTTTATATTATAGTTTTATTATTGGATAATTATATTTTAAACTTGGTATTAGGTATCGAAGCCCGACCTTTTGGATCTTGTACAGCATCCATGGTCATGGGTAGACGGGAAACCTTTTAATAGCACTGGCACTTGTAGGGAACTCCTGACAAACTTAAACTTACTTATAATTATGTAAATAATGTGCACTTGAGTTATATCCAGCTCACTTTATATCTGTGGTCCAACTTTCGAGGGAACACTTGAAGATTTTAAAGCACCTTTTTTCTTTAAAAAAATCGAGTTGGATTGCTAAGATTTTGAGCAAACTTATTAATGTGCTTTTTAAATGTTAATTACTAAGATAATGAGGAACTTTGTTAGCTTTTTCTGAATAAATATTTATTTTGCGGTTAAAGGTTTGTATTTTCTTAATAACTGTATTCCCTGAAGGAATAGGCAGAGGCATAAAGTATACATCAAAAATTCGCTGATATGTTTAGGTCCCATGTAATAGTGGGCGAACTTATAGCCATTAACCAGGCACAAATCCCAAATTCCGAGCTACTGGTACCTCTCGACTTGGGAATCTTACCCAGGACCTCTAGTATAACAAGGAATTCACGAAGTCAATTTAATCTATATACTAATATATAAAGCTGAAGAGTTTGTTTGTTTGTTTGTTTGCTTGAACGCGCTAATCTCAGGAACTACTGGTCCGATTTGAAAGATTCTTTCAGTGTTAGATAGCCCATTTATTGAGGAAGGCTATAGGCTATATATCATCACGCTACGCGCACGAAGTCGCGGGCAAAAGCTAGTTATAAAATAAACTCATTCACTTATTAATCCAGTAATTAGAATCGTGACTGCTCGTAACACTGGTTTAGAGCAAGGCAGCTCGGAGTTTTTTTTTAAATCTTACTAGCAATGTGGGTCGCGCATTACTAGTATTCTTGTTAACCCCTCGGGCTAAGCTAAATGCTTGTGTTACGAGTGGGTTCACGTCGGTAGTGTAATGGGTGGGTTTCGAACCGGCAACCACATGATCGCAAGTCCGACGCCCAAGACATTAGGCTACCACCGCTTCCTGTTGCCAGTACCCGATTAATGGCAATAGGCTCGTTATCTACGACATGGGTCCTAAACATACCAGCGAACTGTTGGTGTACATTAGTACGCCTCTGCCCAACCCTTAGGGAATACAGGTGTATAGATGGTATGTTAAAACTTGTAAAAATATATAAATAGTCAACTATTTATTTCAACCTGCACGCGAGGAGATAATTAATTGACTAAGGTTTCGTGATCTGAAGTGAGCGTGGTCCTTCGTCTATGACCTTCAATAATTGTTTATGTTATACGCAATAAACAAACAGAAGAATGTAGACTTTTGTATTGGTCACTGAGCCCGTTAAACACGTAGCTTTTTTATGGGATAGGGGAGCAAACGAGACGACGGATCACCTGATGGTAAGCGATAACCGCCGCCCATGGAAACCGGCAACACCAGAGGAGTCACAAGTGCGTTACCCGCCTTTTAAAGAAAGAAAGAAAGAAAGAAAAATCTTTAAATGGGTTTGGGCCTCCGGTAACCTCACTCACTCGGCGAAACACAACGTAAGTGTTGTTTCACGCCGATTTTCGGCCGTGGTATCACTCCGGTCAAGCCGGCCCATTCGTGCCGAAGCATATTTATCATTATCATAGTCTATAGTATTCTTCTTTTGGACCAAAAAATGAAACCAACAGACAGACAAACTCAGTTACTTTAGCCTTTATGCCTCATTAGCCTAGCGGTCCTGAGCATCAATGCTACGCTAGAGGTCCTGGGTTCGATTCCCAGGTCGAGCAAAGTGTTATTGGCGTTTTCTATGAAATTCCCAGTAGCAGCACGGAGTTTGTAATTTGAGCCCGGTTAATGGCAATAGGCTCGCCCCTTATTATATGGGGCCTAAACATAACGGCGAACTGTAGGTGTACATAAGTACGCCTCTACTTAACCCTTCGGGCAATACAGGCGTGATGGTATGTTATAAAATTAGTATACAAAATTTACTGTCATAGGTGTTCATTTGCGACCACATTATTGGTCCATATTCATGTATTCTTACACGCTCGATTGTCACTACAACGTGGTCTCTACTTATCTATGAATTCTTTATCTACACACGCGAAAGAATGTCCAGCCAAGTTCAAAGCAAAATGAACTGGCTACGCAACAGCCGTTTGTAATAATACTTGGCAAGTTTTCACATACAAGTTACCATAAATGATGGTGAATTATCTCATTTTCTTTATTTTATACGCAACTTACTGTTTTATATTGTATTTAAATTTTCTTTTATAGTCACAACTAACCAAGTTAAATCTTATTTACAGGACTTGGCACCCATTTACATTTTAATTCTTTGCCGATGAAATTGAACTTGGCTCCTATTTCCACATTTATGATTTTCATAGGATCGATATAACATGAGCCTTTGAATTCAAAGGATGTCATTAACCTAACTGTATGATCAATTACAATGATTTGCGTGTAATATACCGCAATACTCAGAAATTACATGTATTTGAAATCTAATAATCCTACTAATGTCGGTCCTTCTAGGAAAATGTAATAACATTGTTACGTTTAATGATATCCAGGTTTAATGTCAAAAGGATAAATAAGCAATCAATACAAGGATACTTCAATGCCAACAATTTTATTACCATAGAAAATATAAATTTACTTACATTATGGATATTTGTATTTAATAAACTTGCCCACTAAATTCCATCCATAAAACGTGAAAGTTTGTGAGGATATACCTATGGATGTTTGTTACTCTTTCACGCGAACTAAATGGATTAGACGTTATGTTATGTTATGTGTTAACATAGGCTACTCTTTATCCAGGTTGGGCCCAATTCCATGCAGGCGAAGACGCGGACAGAAGCTTGTACAATATACATGTACCTACCATGAAACAACATGTAATTTTTTTTGTTTCTATATTACATAACATAACCTTCACGCCTGTATTCCCCGAAGGGTTGTACACCCACAGTTCGCCGGTATGTTTAGTTCCCATGTAATAGGGGGCGAGCCTATTGCCATTAATAACCGGGCACAACTTCCAATCTCCGAGCTGGTACTGGGAATTTCATAGAAAAACCCAATAACACTTTGCTCTACCTGGGAATCGAACCCAAGACCTTATAGCGTAACAGTCGGACCACTTGGCTATATAATGAGGCAGCAATAATAAAACAATAAATCTTTCACTCACCGTAATAAATTTAAATTAATTTATCCAAATGAATACTCACGTCATTTATAACAATTACATATTTTAACTAAAATTATTTCAAAGTAATTTTAACTGCAGGTTTAAAACCGCCAGTCATTAGGCCTAGTCTGCCGTTAAACTGATAACAGCTCGTAATTAATATGTCAAAATGTATTTTAATTAAATTTCCATCGTATTAACATAATATTACGTCTTTTCATAAAATCACATGAAGCTATTCAAATCGTCAGTGTCAGGTAAAATCTTGAATGAAATGCTTTAATTAATCAGAGAAAATTATTTAAAGCATTTTAACCATTCGAGACAGGTACTCAAAAACAGACAATTGAAAATTAATTATTATTGAAATGTAATAGATATTAGTAACAGAAAATTAATTTATCGAAACCTCATACTGTTTAATTAGATTTCTTAAATCTAATTACACAAAAGACGAGAAGAGAGAGTTTCGACAAAAGAAAAATCAGGTAATAGCAATAATATCTATCTTTTTGTTTACATTTTTTGCATTTTCCGTGACGTTACCTCAGAAATGTAAATTCAGAATGTGAAGGTATATTTCGACCTGGTTGGCGGAACTCGCGGTAGCTTAGTGGTCATAGCGTCTGGTGTATCTAACCAGAAGACGCAGGTTCGAATCTTGCCCTCAGCGTAATTTATCCTTCACTAAAATTACAAAAACTCTGTTTTATTGCCTCTTCTTAATTTTATTTAGAAAAATCAAGTAAAATGAACACATAACATAACATACAGACAGAGGTGTTCTGATGTATACCCACAGCGGGTATGTATAGGTCCCATATTATACGTGGGGAGCCTATTGCCAGTAACCGGCAACAAGTCCATACTCCGAACTACCAAAAAAATCAGTAACACTTTCCTCGACCTGGAAATCGAACCCAGGACTTCTAGCGTAACAGTCGCTTAAGCTAATGAAACAGTTATTCTTCTATAGTTCTTCTTCTTATAATAAATTAAATTTCTTGACGTGGGAGAGCCATGCTTCGGCACGAATGGGCCGGCTCTACCGGAGCCACCAAGTGATACCACGGCCTCACAGAAAACCGGCGTGAAACAACGCTACCGTTGTGTTTCGCCGAGTGAATGAGGTTACCGGAGGCCCAAACTCTTTTAAAAGGCGGGCAACGCACTTGTGGCTCCTCTGGTATTGCGGGTGTCCATGGGCGGCGGTTATCGCTTACCATCAGGTGATCCGTCTGCTCGTTTGCTCCCCTATCCTATAAAAAAAAACTTCTTTTGCTTCGTCCACCATCATACATTTTGTTATTGACGCACGCCATATTTTCAAGTTCAAGTTAAAATGTTTTTATTTCAAATAAGCTTTTACAAGCGTTTATGAAACGTTATGATTCTAGTTGCACGGTTTCAAAAGGTCGATCCTATGGAGAAGAATCCGGCAAGAAACTCCATGGACACTCTTTTAAAATAAATAAATTATAACCTTCACTGGTACAATATATTCTCCAAAGAGAAAAACTTACGACTTACTATAAATACTTCTTGATAACTTATGTAGCAGTGCGCGTGTGCGTTTCAAGCTTACGATACAGCCTTCAGTCGGCTTCAGTAGTCGCGAGAGTAAGGCGCGCCGCCCTACCCGCCCGCCCAAAAAAGTTCGTGGAATTAAGTTTTATTTAGTGCTTCAAAGTCGTGATCGGTGTTATTTTTGTGTTGTGTGGTGTTGTTTGGTGCAAGGTATGTACGTTGTTATAATTATTTATTATAAGGAAATAAAAATATAAGTTTATTTATAGATTATGAGAAATTAATTCCGAAATATTATGCATTTTTTTTTTCAAACTTAAACTTTTCGACTTCAAGGTACTTACGAGTATGTGTGAGATTTTAATATATTTTACTCAAAAACTTTGTTTTTAGTACGGTATTAGATTTTTGGGTACTTATGTACCTACAAACTTTGTTATTTTATACAGATTTCTGACACTTACGAGAATATTAGACATTAAATGAAACTAGTTTTTACGGATTTTATCTCGGTATATTGATATTATTTAATTCCCGACCTTTCGGATCCATTAAACACCTCATTCTACCTGTAACCATAGATGCTGTAAAGGATCCAAAACGAGTTTTTTGTCGAGTTTTGGGAATATGGTAGAAATGTAGCTGCAGGGAGTCCATCGGAACCTGGCTGGTTCCGATTAATTTTGAAAGTGGTCTTTGAAAAAGGTCTCGAAACCTCTGGCCTAGTGGTACCGAGTGCGACTGCTACGCTAGAGGTCCTGGGTTCGATTCCCAAGTCAAACAAAGTGTTGTTGGGTTTTTCTATGAAATACCCAGTAGCAGGTCGGAGTTTGGAATGTATGCCCGGTTAACGGCAATAGGCTCGCCCCCTATTACGTGAGACCTAAACATACCGGCGAACTGTGGGTGTACTTTAGTACGCCTCTGCCTAACCCTTCGGGGAATACGTGATGATGCGTTATATTTTTATTACCTATTTACTTTTATTTTAACGCGTGTTGGGTTTTTAGACTATTACGATACACGTTTCATCATTACTTTTTGTTTTATCCATTGATAAAATAAATATATTCCAACTCTATTGATTGAGGAATGAAATTCTATGACAATCAAAATAAATTATTAATTCAATATTTTAGACAAAAGCTTTTATTACCCAACTTTCATTGTACAAGTGCTTGTACAAGCGCGTAAACTCATTTAAAAGGTCTGATTGGTAAAGTTCCACTGTTGTTAATGACACTTAAACATACCATCACGCCAGTTCGATAATAGGTTAAGCAGAGGTGTACTACACACTACATTATATCCGCTGATGTATCCAACTCTCTTTGTAATAGGGATGGTTGGATGCCATAAGCTGGAGGTTAGACGAAATTACGCGCTAGCAAAATATATATTTCGTCGAAAATTATATAATCCTCAAAGTCTTGGATCCGGTACGGGCCAAGAGGGAGACTTGTCGAGGTACCAGTAGCCCGTACAATTATTTTATTTATTCTTAATTGATCCCATATATTTGTTTGCGTTCAGACCATTGGTTCAAAAGATACACATACATAACGCTTAAAATCGGTATTTTTTACATAACATAACATACCTTCACGCCTGTATTCCCCGAAGGGTTAGGCTGAGGCGTACCTACTAATGTACACCCACAGTTCGCCGGTATGTTTAGGTCCCGTGTAATAGGGGGCGAGCCTATTGCCATTTACCGGGCACAAATTCCTAACTCCGAGCTGCTACTGGGAATTTCATAGAAAAACCCAATAACACTTTGCTCGACCTGGGAATCGAACAGGACACACATACAGGACCTCTAGCGTAGTAGTCGCGGTCAGGACGACTTGGCTATTGAGGCAGTTATGATTAAAAGGTATTTTTTATTAAAAAGTTAATATAATGTGTGTCCATAAATAAATCCACCAAACATTACGGCCCTCTCGGGATAAAACCTGACTGAAACAAAAATATACTGCGCTTTAATAAATTCCCAATAGCTATTTTAACAGCAAACATAAAAATTCGGATATAAACGAGCCGTGTGAACGTGTCAAATAAAGTAGATACGTGATCCAAAATGGAGTACTTTCATTTATATTTAATTTAAAGCTTTTCTTCTTACGTGATAGCGCAATTCTATTCAATAGAAACATGTACACTAAAGCAAAATACCGGCCAATTGCGAGTAGGACTCGCGCACCGAGGGTTCCGTACTTAAAAATATTTTTATTATAATTATGATGTTACTAAAATGTATGCTCTTCGCAACTTTTACCATATCTGTGCTTAATGACGTTGCTTCGTACAAAATTTAAAGATTCTGAGTTCATGGGAAGTGCCCTGTAGGTTTTGACTCCCTTTGGTTGTGACAGACAGACATACAACAAATTGATACTATAAGGGATCCATTTAAAAAAAAAGCGGAACTAAATAATTGAAAAAGTGCATAGACTGTGTTATTTACTTTGAGGTCCTCACATTCTGTAGAGAAGTGGTCCGAAGTCGTCCAAAGTGGTCCAAGTGGACCCCAGGCGTCCACGCGAGACTTGACGGGGGTCTACGTAAATTTCTTATTTAAATCTAATCTTCACATTTCTTGTCGAGTTTTGGGAATATGATAGAAATGTAGCTGTAAGGGCGTCCATAACCAGATTTATTTCTAAAGTGGTCTAGGAAAAAAAAGTCTGGGAACGAGTAAACGCGTCTGCTCTATTATTGGGTTGGAGATCTATGATTGAGCAGTCCAACGGTCACATCACTAGCCATCGCTGTTGTTATGGCTACATTGTTTCCACTTTCGAGGTCCAAAATCTAACATCTAAATACATGATTGCATCACCTTTTGTTTCCCCTGCAACAGCGCGTTTGACAAAGGGCATCCCTCCTATATTTCATGGTGTCCTGTCGTTTCTCATCGTGATTGATGGTCACAATATTGGTTTATTGTCTATTGTCGGGCTTATGAAAAATTATCCTTGGAAAGTTATTGATTGCGTCGTGGAGGTTTGGAAATTGTTCTTGGAAACCCGAAATAGGTGATAGGTACTGTGAATAATGAAATGACAACGCAATTTCTAACTCTTTCACCGTCTACAAGTGGGATTACTCTGACAAAAATTATGATAGATAAGTGTAAAAAAAATTAGAATGATATCATAGAATTCAATACATATACATAATTATCACGCCTGAATTCCTTGAAGAGTTAGGCAAAGGCGTACTATTGTACACCCACAGTTCACCGGTATATTTTAGGTCCCATGGTAGAGGGGGTGAGCCTATTGCCATTAGGCGGGCACAAATTCCAAATTCCGAGCTGCTACTTGCTGTTATTATAGTACTAGCTTCTGCCCGCGACTTCGTCTGCGTGGACTTCAGCTAAAAAGTAGCCCATGTGTTATTCCAGACTATAATCTATCTCTATGCCAAATTTTATCCAGATCCGTTCAGCCGTTCTGGCGTGAAAGCGTAACAAACATCCATCCATCCATCCATCCTCGCCAACTTTCGCATTTATAATAGGTATTAGTAGGATTATTTTATTTATCACACTTCTATCCTACAAACTCTCCTCTCGCAGGTCTGCTGGAAGAGTTTTCTTTAGAAATAAGCAGTACCTTTGTACTTAATAGTCATTAGTTGGTTAATTTTCATCGTATTGCTGTGTGCATATATAAATATAATATAATAATAAATAGTCTATGTGTCACAAGTGGTCCAAATAGCACAAAGTGTTAACCCCTCGAAGTGACTTCGAGTTCACGAAGTCCTGGCCATTCCCAGTGGGGAAGAAAATGTGAAAGTGCTTGAATTACAGCGTCCTAAACCTCGCCATAATGCATCCATTACTAGTACATTGACAGCAGAAGGCTTTTAAAACTTATACAACTTTACAGTTTTTGCGGGCTATTACTTGGTGACATCACATTGTTTGTTTCAAAGTTTGGTACACGAGCAATTAGCATTAGACTATTAAAACTTTTTAAAGTGGCTCATGTAAATATGCAATGGCCAGGTGTGCCCATGGTTAATAAAGAGTAATAAAAAAGTTGAGCTACGCTAGAGGTCCTGGGTTCGATTCCCAGGTTGAGCAAAGTGTTATTGGGTTTTTCTATGAAATTCCCAGTAGCAGCTCGGAGTTAGGAATTTGTGCCCGGTTAATGGCAATAGGCTCGCCCCCTATTACATGGGACCTAAACATACCGGCGAACTGTGGGTGTACATTAGTACGCCTCTGCCTAACCCTTCGGGGAATACAGGCGTGATGGTATGTTATGTATAAAAAAGTTTGTGAGATCCTAAAAAACTCTAGACTTCGGGATCAGTCGGGGCAAGTTTTAGGACTGGAAGTAAAATCTACGAACCTCGAACTTTAAAAATCAAGTTCTTAATAAAGCCGATCAATCGAGCAAGTTTTTGGATTCAAAAGTACCAGTAATAATATTTATTTCTGTAAATAAATCTCATAAACATACTTTAAGCCTTTATTGCATACAAAGTCATTTTTGGCTATAAAATATATAACATTTTACTACAGTAATATAAAATAGTTCAAACTGAAATGAAACGTAATTTTTATTGTCTGTAGCCAACATTATAAGTATATGATTATAGCTTCACTTTTATCTGGCGCGTACGCAAATTTGTTATTAAAATAGAAGTCTATATTTTTAAACTAGGTGGCGCATTTTCCTAACGACATATGAGAAGAAACAAACTCAGAGAATCATGGTCTCTTTTAAAGTCCAAACATAGTAGTAGTGATATGTAAGTTTTTTTTATGGGATAGGGGAGCATACGAACAGATAGATCACCTGATGGTAAGCGATAACCGCCGCCCATGGACACCCGCAACACCAGACAAGTCGCAAGTGTGTAGGCCGCCTTTTAAAAAGGTTTGGGCCTCCGGTAAACTCACTCACTCGGCGAAACACAACGCAAGCGTTGTTTCACGCCGATTTTCTGTGAGGCTGAAGTATCACTCCGGTCGAGCCGGCCCATTCGTGCCGAAGCATGGCTCTCCACGTGAAAATTAAAATTAAGGGCAATGTCTGAGAAGGCGTTTGACGAAAGAACTCAAGCGGTTTTGAGTAGACCAGTCCCAGCTGATGGTACGCATACATAAGTCATAGTGTAGCTTGATGATCTATCAAAATGACCAATATCATCACGCTTGTATTTCCTGAAGGGGCAGGCAGAGATGTACCTACTATTTTACCTACACCCACAATTCACCAGTATGTTTTTGTTTAGGTCCCATCTAATATGGGACAAGCCTATTGCCATTAAAACATACCATCATGGCTGTATTCCCCGAAGGGTTAGGCAGAGGCGTACTAATTTAGATACACCAACAGTTCGTCGGTATATTTAGATCCCATGTAATAGGGGGCGAGCCTATTGCCATTAAACGGGCACAAATTCCTAACGCCGAGCTGCTACTGGGAATTTCATAGAAAAGCCCAATAACACTGCTTGACCTGGGAATCGAACCCAAAACCTCTAACGTCGCAAGCGCTCTCGAGAACACTAATGAGGCAGATTTAACATTATATTTTTATCGTGTCGGTCTTTTAAAACATTACGTAACAAAGTGTCTTCAGTAAAACTTCACGGTAGAAAAAATCCGAACTGAATCGAAAAATATATTTGTTATAAAAATTCAGCCCACGTTGAGTCTAGGCCAGCGTCGGTCCACTGTGCAATATCAAATTTTACGCATCAGCTGTTGATGAAGGCAGATAAATCATTGCGACGAAACTCTTTTAGAGGGAAATCTATTTTAGACACTGTGCTGTCTTTTTGTTAAGGGGTAGATAGATTTTTTTATTATACATTGGGGTAATCTACACCAATACCTATTATAAAGAGGAAATATTTGATTGTTTGTTTGTTTGTTTTGAATAGGCTCCGAAAGTACTGGACCGATTTGAAAAAATGTTATGTTCTACAGTTAATTAATATTAATATTTAGCTGTGAAGGTTTGCCAAAGCAATTAGTTTTTTTTATTTACTACTATTTTATCCAATACTAGTTCCCTTTCGTAATAAGCCTTCTTAAAAATAATAAAGTATTAAGTCCCATGTAATAGAGGCCGAGCCTATAGCCATTAACCGAGCATTAAAATTTGAGCTGCTTCTGAGAATTTCATAGAAAAGCCCAATAACACTTTACTCGATCTGGGAATGGAACTCAGGACCAACGCGGCAACGTAGCAGTCGAATCACATTTCAAAATAAAATAACAAGCACTCAAGACGTGGAAGTCCCAAAGAAACATTGCAACTGACATTAAAAATGTCCACCCTTTGTGTCAGTACTATTTATCTTATTACAAAGAACAAAAGACTGGCTCTTGGTTTGTCGTCCGTGTGGACGCATCTAGAGAATGCCTTTTTGTTTTTTTTTATTACATAGATACAGAACAAGAGAGCATGAAGTTAAAATTTCTGTAAAGAAATATCTCTGCTATTATAAAATAGCAAAAAAGCTGTCTGTGCATTGAAGATATAAAAAAACACTTGGATTGGGGTATACAAACATCTTCCACACAAAAATTCTCTTCGAACCCAAAAATGAAATTTTTTTAATTCTTGACTGTTGCGGGTTGGGGCAAAAACTACTGAATAGATATTAATTCCGTTATCACTGTAAGAAAATATATGGTCCAAATTAAAAACTGGTGAACTTCTTATCTCAATTAATTGAACGTATCCTAAGATACAGCTTGACCTCTCTGATGTATACTGACCCATACAAAGAAGAGATCATCACTGTTGGTTATAGTTTGAATAATTTTTGGTATCCATCTTCTTCTTCTTCTTCTTCGAAGTGCCTCTCCAATTACTGGAGGCTAGCCGTCAGTTCGGAAAACTTCAGACTGTCCTTTGCGAGACGGAACAGTTCAGCGGCGCTGTTGATGCCGGTCCACTCGCGAATATTGCGCAGCCACGACTTGGTATCCATGTTTAATTCTAATATAGCTTCATGTAAGCGAACCTGCGGTCATAAGCTAGAAGCATATAAAATTATTTAGCTTTTTCAGACAGACCCACTGTGCGCCATTTATAAGCTGAGTTATAGTAAATCCTTTTGGAAAGCAAGTGAAACCGCGGGCAGCGGCTAGTATTGAAATAAAACTACTTAATGAATACTATCGCGCTAATTAGTGCTCCGTGCCTGAAAGGTCCAAACGGAACCATGTTGCTTTCACTTATTTGTCCGTTTGACAAACAGGGTTTTACAACCAAACGGTTGGAACTACAGTGTTCAAATTTTCTTGTTGAACCAATATCATACAAATTGTCTAAATATGTTTATACTATCTTCTGCCCGTGACTTCGTCCGCGTAGCGTGATGATATATAGCCTATAGCCTTCCTCAATAAATGGGCTATCTAACACTGAAAGATTTTTTCTAATCGGACCAGTAGTTCCTGAGATTAGTGCGTTCAAGCAAACAAACCAACAAACAAACTCTTCAGCTTTATATATTTATGTTTATATATGTTTTTGAAGGTTCTTCTCTAGATATATATACTTACTCAGAAATTTATCAATATTGGTTCAACGACGAAAGAAAGTAACTTTGCTTCTCAATAGATGTTGCTGACGTCACCTTTAAGACGTAAGTTCAGAATGTGAAGGCAAATTTCGACATGGCAGGTGGCACTCGCGGTGGCTTAGTGATCATAGCGTCTGGTGTATCAAACCAGAAGACGCAGGTTCGAATCCTGCCTGCTAGTCGAAGTTTTCCTTCACTAAAATCACTTTATAATCTTAGCATGAAAAATGCAAAAGAGTCACAAAAAGAATTGGTTCAACGATTTAATCGTGAAACGTAATAAACAAACAGTTAATTTCGCATTTATATTATTAGTACGGGTTTGTGTTAGTACCTACCACTATGGTGTCTCATTTGACATGTCTTTGCAAAGCGTGTTTACTGTTTACTAACTAATCAATTCATTAACCGCTAATGCGTTGTGTAAACAGGCTTTGAAAGCCCGCGTGCCCTTTGTGTCATGTTAAACATTTGATTGTTAGGAACAATTCAAAGTGAAAATCATTAATTCAAGATAGACAACTAGTACCTACTTTTTTATAAACAGCCCCCAAAACGCCGGCCCTTCACCGGAACATAGAACTCTTATAACATGGAACCTAAACATACCATCAAACTGTGAGTTTACAGCAGTACGCCTGTGTCTAAACCGCTGAACCAATTTTGATGAATTTTAGTAAGTATCAATAAAGATGCACTATGGAGAAGGATATAGGCTACTTTTTTTCTCAAAAAGTTCTTTAGAGTGCTAGTAAAATCACAAGAGACGGCCATTAACTTACCCATGTATAAATAGAGAGTGATTTTATTTCTAACTAGCTTCTGCCCGCGGCTTCGCTCAATTGTAGCTCTTAAGAGGCCGTCCTAAAAATTCACTCGATCGAGTTTAGGTAAATTCTATGTTTGTGTGCGCTTTTCACGCACACATGGCTGCAGATCGAGCGTACGAGCCTATAAACAATGTTGATCCTTTCATTATTAAATTAATTTTCTAGTTTTATTCTCGTTAGTTTTTTTTTGTATTTTCAATTTTGTTTTTAATTTAGTATATTTTTATACATACCTACAATATTCAATAAACATCAAAACATAAAACTTTGAAGGCGGAAATTGGGGTTAAAAATTGTAATTTTTGTAGATACTGATTACTAATAAATACCTAGTGACGAGTTTAATGATTTATGGATTTTTACATTTTAAGGTAGGAAACGGGGGTTGAAGCCTGAAGGTTAATGTACTTATTAGTATGGGTGAATAGTTTTTAAAGGTAGGTATTTGAAAATGAGATATGTAGCTACTCATCATAAAAAATGTGTTTCAGGGATTTTGAATTTTCAAACTTTTACTTTGGAGGGTTGATAGTTTTATCTTTTGCTAGGCACTTCAAAATCGTAATATTTTGTTAAATGTTTATCAAAACACATTTTGGTCACGACTGAAACCGCTCGGTTGTATGTACATCTGTGCTAATTGTGGTATGTAGTTTAACTTTGCTCCACTTCATCGTGAAAAGTGTGAGATGAGATGTCTGAAGAACTGGTATTTGTTTTTCATAATTTACCATGCACGTAGAATGTGCCTAATGAAGGACCAACATAAGACATTCATTTTGTACTACAGTAGTAATCACGGCGATAACTACAATATTCAAACCTTTGAATGTATTAAAACCTTTGCTTATTATTAGAAGATGAGGTTGCTTTTGACTAATGAACATAGAGCTTTGTAATGATTGTATAATTTTGTTTGTCATCTATATCATGGCATATTTTAAATCTATACTAATATATAAGCTGAAGAGTTTGTTTGTTTGTTTACTTGAACGTGCTAATCTCAGGAACTACTGGTTCGATTTGAATTCTTTCATTGTTCGATAGCCCATTTATTGAGAAAGGCTATAGGCTATATATCCTCATATATCTCCTATATTTCCTCTACGCGGACGAAGTCGTGGGCAGAAGCTAGTAAAATATAAAGCGTTATAATAGCTACTAAATTACCAAGCATTGCGCTGTCTAAATTTGAATGCTTCAATTGCCGGCAAAAACATAATACCATAATAAATCGTAATCCAATAAATTGTGTTTTACTTACGATATAACTTGGTATTACGTTTGTATTAGAAATTCGGTGGCAGACTCTTGAGAGCTATAGGTATTATACTTATATGTCGCAATCACACGCAGTGGCAGTCGTAAGTACCTCGAACATAACATACCATTACGCCTGTATTCCCTGAAGGGTTAGGCAGAGGCGTACACTAATGTACACCCACAGTTCGCCGATATGTTAAGGTCCCATGTAATAGGGGGCGAGCCTATTGCCATTATCCGGGCACAAATTTCAAATTCCGAGCTCCTACTGAGAATTTACTACGCCTGTTTTTATTAATATAATTTTTTTTTATGTATTTTATGTTATGCCAATGTATAAAATAAAAATCTATCTACTTACTGATCTAATACTAAATAGGATAATTGCATTAGTAATTTTCCACTTGACTGTACCATGCGCACGAAGGCGGGTGCAACAACCTCTGCCCGGCCAAAAAGATTGGGAACTACTGTACTGTACGTTTCCAAAGGAACTATATCCCAAGTACAATCAGGCTGTAGGATGTTCTTCAAAAAAGAAGTGACTTTTCAAAAGATATTACTGACGTCACCTTTAAGACGTAAATTCAGAATGTGAATGCAAATTTAGACCTGGCAGGTGGGACTCGCGGCGGCTTAGTGATCATAGCATCTGATTTTTCTAACCAGAAGACGCAGGTTCAAATTTTGATCGCAGTCGAGTTTTTCCATCACTAAAATAACTTTATAATAATATCTAGGAATGTGCAAAAAAATCACAAATAGTTAACAGTTCATATTTAACTTGAAAAAAATTAACCAAATTTTAATCTCTGGTTTCAAAATTAATAATTATGATTTTCGTAATCAGCCCCTGAGAATCCTTGACATTGACAGCTGTATCAATTTATTTAGAACAACAATGTCCGCTATCTTGGATTTAAAAATTAATGTCATTTTCGTAATCAGCCCCCAAAATTCTTTGAAATTGACACCCATATCAATTTATTTAGAAAAACAATGTCCACCATGTTGGATTTCAATGTTAATATCATTTTCGTAATCAGCCCCTGAAAATACTTGAAATTGATACCCATATCAATTTATTTAGAAAAGCAAAGTCCGCCATCTTGGATTTCAAAATTACTGTCATTTTCGTAATCAGCCCCTGAAAATCCTTGACATTGACACCCGTATCAATTTATTAAGGAAAACAATGTCCGCCATCTCGGATTTAAAAATTAATGTCATTTTCGTAATCTGCCCCCGAAATTCCTTGAAATTGACACCCATATCAATTTATTTAGAAAAGCAATGTCCGCCATGTTGGATTTCAATAATTTTCATAATCAGCCCCTGAAAATCCTTGAAATTGATACCCATATCAATTTATATAGAAAAGCAATGTCCGCCATCTTGGATTTCAAAAATAAACATTTTCGTAATCAGCACAATGAGAAACTTGTACTACCCATACTTCCTACAAAAAATACCAGACCATATTATATTATAGGGCTTTTCTAGAAATTAGAAGTTATAAAATAATCAACGTATCAAGTTGTGTTAATCGCAGTATAATTTGGGAAAATATTTACGTCAAACAAGCGCACGCCTGTGACACAAAGCGATACGTCCTCTCGCTGGGAAGGCCCAAACGTGACTGGCGCGAGCGGCTTTGCGCGCTCGATAATATAGCACAATTATAGGTCTTTTCATCTTTGATTTACTAAATCAAAATATTTTTTTTTTGAAAAAGTAATTTTTGATCCTATTAGAGGGATAACTGAAGATTATTAAGTAATTTAAAAAAAAATCAAAATGTCTTTCTAAAAAATAGAAAAAAATACATATTTGTCTGCAATTTTCACGAAAAATTACGTTACGTAAATATTTTTTTCCTGCTATATTTTGTATGAAAATTGAAAAAAGTGCTTCCGCTAGTGCCAAGTAGAGCATATGCTGGGTTTTATAGTATTTTTTAATATTCAGTAATGCTAATATTTTCTTGTAAACCGATCTTCAAACTTCACTCGAAACGCGTTTTTTGGGAAAAGGAGTTGTCAATAAAAGGAATTTACGATTATTATAGAAGTAAATTGAAAAATCCATTTCCGCTTGTGCCAGGTTTAAGAACAGTTCTTTTCAAATAATTAATAACTTTATATAAATTCTTTGTAGATTCCTCACAATCGGTCAACAAAATTCACTAAAATGCGTCAATTTTTAGGACGGCCCCTTAAACCAACAGTGATGATCTCCTTTGTATGGGTCTCTATACATTAGAGAGGTCAAGCTGTGTCAAGGTAACGTTTAATTATTTGAGATAAGAAGTATACCAGTTTTTAAGTTAGAGCAAAAACTTTATAGTAATGACAGTGATGACAAAATTAAAATCTATTCAGTAGTTTTTGCGCCAACCAGTAACAAACAGACAAGAATTTAAAAAATCACATTTTTGGGTTCGGAGACGTTTAGGTATATACCCTAACCCACTTGTTTTTTATAAATATCTTCAATGTACAGACACGGCTTTTTTACAATTTTATAATAGTAGACAAGAAGTATGATATAGGTGTCTATATAGGTTCATATTACGTATGTAGCGCATACTTGAGGCTTGGAGCAGAATCTACATAATTGCCTTAGACATACACCTATATGTATTGCAGCATTTCTACTTGAAATGCCTACTGAATACTAACATGAGCGTCAGTAATTCTGTGAACCTTGACAGTATTGAAGTGGAATATTATACATACATACATACACTCACGCCTTTCTCCCGCAGGGTAGAAACTATAGATCGTCACTTGCTACGATTCTTGCATATTTCTTTTGCTTCTGCCACATTCATACATCTTCTCATACATACGTGCCGGTTGCAAGCACTACGCTGACCTTTTTGATGGACCTTTTCAATAAGATCGGCGTATGTTCTTCTAGGAATATTATTTATTCAAAGAAATGTAAAGCACAAACGTCAAAAAGTATTTCAACTGAACCTAACATACCCTACCCTACCTGTATTCCCATTATTCCCAAACTCCGACCTGGGAATTGAATCCAGGCCCTCCAACGTAACAGTCGCACTTACTTCAAATAAAAATTGAGAGTATTTAGGAGCATGTGAGCAAGACGATAAGTAAATTTTATCGATGGTTAGTATCGAGACACTTACAAGTTAGAAAAACGTGCGATTCGTCAGCCAAAACTCCGTAGTAACTCCCCAAAGTTGAAACTTATTTAGGTAGCTGGTATTTTAGTGGTAAGGTTTTCGTCGTCTCAGTAAACTTATGACATTTGTCCTTCAGTTTTTGGAAGTAACGAAGATCATTAATCATTATAAGAAACTTGGTTCCTCCTTACACACATAAAATAACTACGTAGATACCTACCGAGATGAAATTCGGCTCCTTCTATGGACATAAAACGGACGACCTTTCTGATATAGAAAGATAGTATTATATTATACGTGAGCGAAGCTATATTAGGATTAGAAATGGATCCGAAAAATAATTTAATCTAAATCCAACGATGATGATCTCATATTTGTATGAGTATCAATACATAAGAGAGGTCAAGTTTTATCTCAGATATAGCTTGACCTCTACAAGCTATATCTCTATATCTCAAATAGTTCTAAAAAGGGAAGGAGGGTGATGAGATGCCTACATCATAAATATTAAGCCGATTAAAAATGTCTTTTATAGTTGGCCCTCCGACACAGGGGCGGATTTGATACCATAGGTTATCCTAGCTAGGCCCACTCGAGAATGCCGCTCGGACCAAAGTCCCGGGCTCCAAAATCTATAGAAGAACAAAACAATACGTCTAAATTTGGAGTAAGTTAGTAAGCAGAGAATACGAAGAATCCAACTTTTAATAACCTGAATCTCCATTATGGGATTTTATTAACGAGGTGCTATGTATAAAAAAAATTACATAACTTACCATCACGCCTATATTCCCTGATGAGTAAGGCCGAGAGGTACACCGATACAGTTATCATTAACACATAACTGGACCGCTACTGAGGTTTTCTAAAACCCAATCAAATTTTGCTCGACGTAGAAATCGAACTCAGACATTCCAGCGTAGCAGTCGCGCTTAGATCACACAAAGGAGGCATTTATGGACACATTTTGAGACGTCCGAAGGGTGGGTTCACAGTCGACGCGACGGAAAAATTCACTAAGTTGTGCCACTCTAGGCCCGGCCCTATTCGGCCTATGGAGAAAAACGTCCAGTCCATCCATCCCTGCTTCGACCACAACACCGCACTAATCCTATTTAAATTCAATTCCGATTTTACATACGATTAATTCATCTTGAGCGCTGACCGATACCGACCTAATGTATTTCCGAATTTAATTGAAATATATATTTGCTAATAACGACCCTCATTTAGGGTACAATTTACAAGATTTTTTTTTGTTTACGGGTAAACATTTTTGAAAGACGACTGGTCTTCGAGGTTGAGGATCCTACTAAAATAGGTACTGCTGTTTTACTGTGTTCCGTCATGTGCACGCCAGAGCTCGAAAGGGTATTTTTACTTGAATTACTAATTTTATTAGAATGGAGTCCTCATTCTAGACTGTTCTAGTTGCCTTTAGACAAGACGTCATGCATCGTGTGATTTCTGTTAGAGCTGGTCAGGCTTTATTTGCCGTGGCAATAATGATTTTGTTTTTTATGACATAGGGGGGCAAACGAGCAGACGGATAGTCTGATGGTAAGCAATTACCGCCGTCCATGGCCACCCGCAACCTAGACGAGTTGCAAGTGCGTCGGCCGCTTTTTTAAAGGTCTCCGGTATCCTCATTCACTCGGCGAAACACAACGTAAGTGTTGTTTCATGCCGGTTTTCTGTGAGGCCGTGGTATCACTGCAGCCCATTCGTGCCAAAGCATGGCTCTCCCACGGTAAAATTAATCTGATAGGTATAATTAATAGAATAAATATTACAGATCAAACTGCATAATTCTCACCCATATATGTATTTAAAAGAATGTACATATTATTGTTTATTTTTTGGTTTTTGTGCGTCATACGGACTAAAATAAGATATTGTTCTTTCTTCTTTCATACCATCACGCCTGTATTCCCCGAAGGGTTAGGCAGAGGCGTACTAATGTACACCCACAGTTCGCCGGCATGTTTGGGTCCCATGTAATAGGGGGTGAGGCTATTGCCATTAACCGGGCACAAATTCCTAACTCCGAGCTGCTACTGGGAATTTCATAGAAAAACCCAATAACACTTTGCTCGACCTGGGAATCGAACCCAGGACCTCTAGCGTAGCAGTCGCGTTCAGGACCACTTGGCTAATGAAACTTCTTCTTTCATAAAGGTTAATATTTTAATCACTTTTTTAAAAGGGGTATTTGTAAAGTTTCTTGGCGGCTCCATAAGACCGACTTTCTGGTAATATAAAAGATAGTTAAAAAGTTTAAAAGGTAGTTAGTTTAACATTTTAAAATGTACTTAAGTACGTTAGTGATCTAATTAAAATTTGAAAAAATAATTAAGCCCACAACCCTGTACACAATATTATAAATATTAGTTTGCATTTTGTGGTTCTACCAATTGTGGTTTTCGTAATAAACCACAATTTCCCATAACATACCTCATTAGGTACATTTCAGGAAAGCAATATTAATTATATATTCCTGCTAATGACTAGCCTAAAACAGGCCTCAAAGCGAAATAAGCCGCAAATGATAGATCTGTGCGTATTTAACCTCTGGATAGCTAGCTAGCTCTGGCTAATACTGGGGATTCACATCTTCACACAAAAAGAACTAGGATTCTATTGGGCCGAGTTGGATTGACATTCCAAGCCTGATGTATGTATGTCATTAGCTCCAAATATGCTACTATTATTTACTAATAGATGGCCACAACAGACGTGGTAGGATCACGTCGGTCCACATTTTTTAGGGTTCAGTTCTTAGAACGAGTAAAATGCCTATCATGTCTGTCATGATATGCATAATGTGGAATACGCTTCCCGAGTGGGTCTCGGGAAGCGTATTCCAAATTTCAGCCGTATGCGTGATAAAAGCCTGTAGCGTTTCTTCCGGGTTTACGGAATATCCACCATGAATTGAAGCGGCGGCGGCGGTAGCCTAATGGCTAGGGCGTCGGACTTGCGATCATGTGGTTGCCGGTTCGAAACTCACCCATTGCACTACTGACGTGAACCCACTCGTAACACAAGCATTTAGCTTAGAACGAGGGGTTAACGGGAATACTAGTAATGTGCAATCCGCATTGCTAGTAAGCTTTTTTTCTAAAAAAAAAAAAAAAATGTCATTAGCTCCAAATATGCTACTATTATTTACTAATAGATGGCCTCAACAGACGTGGTAGGATCACGTCGGTCCACATTTTTTAGGGTTCAGTTCTTAGAACGAGTAAAATGCCTATCATGTCTGTCATGATATGCATAATGTGGAATACGCTTCCCGAGTGGGTCTCGGGAAGCGTATTCCACATTTCGTCGGTATGCGTGATAAAAGGATGTAGCGTTTCTTCCGGGTTTACGGAATATCCACCATGAATCGATGTCCCTTTTTTGGCGAGGGGAAATAAGATCGTGAAGATCTAATGCACACTTATAATTTTTTTTATAAGACAACTAGTAGGTTTTATATTATTAGGTATAACTTCTACCAATATACTGAACTAGCTTCTGCCCGCGACTTCGTCTTCGTGGTATAGTTACTTGGTCTTAGCGTGATAATATATAGCCTATAGCCTTCCTCAATAAATGTGCTATCTAACACTGAAAGAATTTTTCAAATAGGACCAGTAGTTCCTGAGATTAGCGCGTTCTAGCAAACAAACTCTTCAGCTTTATATATTAGTATAGATAGATATAGATTCGATATTTTAAAACGATACACTCGAATCGATACATCTATGCTGAATTTCCATTCGATTAAGTATTCACTTCAACAGCTGGGGCGGTAGAGAGGGACGAATTTACACGGGTTACGTGTTTCACGACTATTTATGTTGATAGCTACTTTGAAACAATAGAGCGAGACCAGACTGTCGGCTCGTTAGGTTTTATAGGTGCACTGAGCTTGCTAGCGCAGATACCTAATATTTTTAAATAAGTATTCCAGTCTGAATTACTGAAAAGTGATATTCACTTCTAAGATAGCATAATAGTAGGCTTATGTAGTTTCGTAAACAGTGTCGTAAAAAGTTTTTTTTATAGGTAGGGGGGCAAACGAGCAGACAGATCACCTGATGGTTACCGATTACCGCCGCCCATGGACACCTGCAACACCAGGGGAGTCGCAAGTGCGTCGTCCGCCTTTTAAAAGTGTTTGGGCCTCCGGTATCCTCACTCATAACATACCATCACGCCTGTATTCCCCGAAGGGTTAGGCAGAGGTGTACAAAGGTACACCCATATGCTCACTTGACGAAATACAACGTAAGTGTTGTTTCACTCCGGTTTTCTGTGAGGCCGTGATATGACCCTGGTCGAACCGGCCAAAGCATGGCTCTCCCGCGGTTAGTAGACCTGGGTTCGATTCTAGAAAAAATGGGTTTTCTATGAAATTCTTGAAAGAATTCAGAGTTTGGGCTTGTCCTCCATTAAAGACATATAAACTTGATCAATTAAACGGGATCTAAACATATCGGCAAGCTGTGGATATTCATAAGTACACTTCTGCCTAACCCTTTCGGAAACACAGGTGTGCTACAGCGAATTTTATAGAAAAACCCAATAACACTTTGCTCGTCCTGAGAATCAAATAAGGAACTGGTTTTACGTCCGCGCATCATTAGAGGTCTGGTTGAAAACCAGCGTCGGGCAAATGTGTCCGGTATTATGCTGTACCAGATCCTTTTCGACGCAAATATAAGGGCATAGTACATACATAAAAATTACATACTATTTTGTTTTTATTATAGTTTATACTGAACTGCCTGAAACACAGGTTTTATAAACCTAGATCAGGCAGGTCGCTACATACCTCTGGACTTACGAATATTTTTATCTGCACCTATTGTAAATATATGTACTTTAGTTTTAGTTATTTAATTATATATGTATGAATGTCGCAGAAGCAAAAGAGGCATGCAAGAATCGTAGCAAGTGGCGGTCTATAGTTTCTGCCTACCCCTGTGGGAGAAGGGCGTGAGTGTATGTATGTTGTTAGTTTTAGTTATTATTAAGACACTAATTACATACTGTTAAAATGTAATATTGAAGAAATGTACACCCTTTTATAAATGGTGAGGTGTTGTTTTTTTGTTCTTAACATAAATGCAGGTACTTGTATTTATTGTCGCGGAATAAATTGTTTCTTTCTTCTTTAAACCTACTTCTCTCTGTTTAAAGTACCTCTAGCGTAGCAGTCGCTCTTAGGACCACTAGGGTAGGTAATATAGCAGATAATAGCAGTCACTGAATACTACATAATATAACATGGCCAGCACTGGTCAGCCAAGGGTGACAGGAGTAACCACAGCTACTAGCGACAAAGTGGACTTAATGCATATTTGATTTAATGCCATTAGAAGCCAGAATGTCCAGAGGTCGTACGATGCGATATTGCGATTGAGCGAGAGGGATACCGCTCTACAAATTTCAATAACTCCATCTCTTTTTCACAATCTAAAATTGACGGCTACATATAAACATAACATACCATCACGCCTGTATTCCCCGAAGGGTTAGGCAGAGGCGTACTAATGTTCACCCACAGTTCGCCGGTATGTTTAGGTCCCATGTAATAGGGGGCGAGCCTATTGCCATTAACCGGGCACAAATTCCTAACTCCGAGCTGCTACTGGGAATTTCATAGAAAAACCCAATAACACTTTGCTCGACCTGGGAATCGAACCCAGGACCTTTAGCGTAGCAGTCGCGGTCAGGACCACTTGGCTATTGAGGCAGTTATAGAGTTACTTATCTTAATACTAATATATAATACTGAAGAGTTTGTTTGTTTGCTCGAACGCGCGAATTTCAGGAACTACTGATCTGATTTGAAAAATTATTTCAGTGCTAGATGGGCCATTTATTGAGGAAGGCTATAGGCTACCTAATTATCACGCTAAGAATAAGTAACTATTCCAAGCGGACGAAGTCGTGGGCGGCAGCTAGTTACGTATATATATATATATATAATATATATTACATAATTGATTCCCATTATATTGTTCCAATGCTGAGCACGGGTCTCCTCTTACAATGAGAGTTTAGGGTCCACTACGCTAGCATAATACGGGTTCGCGGACTTCATCTTCACCAAGTTTGAATGTGGCCACCTTATAAGTAGACATTATACTCTTTCATATTTTTTTTTTGAAAACCGTTCACAATAGACGAAAATGTCGGCAAACATACATAAAAAATACATACAGACGAACATAGAACTTCCTCCTTTTTTTGAAGTCAGTTTTTATAGGGGCAGTATATAACTGTAAATTAAAAAATCTTCCTTTTCTGTAAAAAAGAAAGCCAATCCTAATCAAAAATACTGATTGCACAATAAAATATTTACGCACGGCTTCGCACGGGTGGAAAAATTACTAACTTTTTTCTATCTATAGCCTACACACGTCAAAAAAAGTTTGCGATCACTTTAAAAATCGAAATCTTTAACATTAGAATACTATAGAATAGAATAGAAACATTTTATTCATACGAACAGACGGATACAATACAAATACATACACATCAAATTTTGATTAATTATTCAATTTTTTTTTTTCATAACAAATAAAAAGTAGTTTTATTTTTTAATTTCAAACAGGGTATTTCTATTTAAAGAAAACACACATAATAGATTTTTTCTTGATAAAGTTCAATTTAAAAAATTATATCAGCTTAAGCTAGTGATCGCATACTTTTTTTATGTGTGTATGTTAATCTGGAATAATGTAGCATACAAATGGCGAAATAATTTTTGAAATCGGCCCAGTAATCTTTTAATTTATTCGTTACATACACACATACATACAAATCTTTATAATAATAGTATAGAAAATGACTCTCCGAAAAAATTACTTCACTACCTACTGAAAATTTATGTCGATAGGTATCTAATTTATAATATTCAAAGGCTTTATTAACCGATTTTCATGTTAGGTAATCAATCATGGAGCTATTTGATTGATGTTCCGTAACAAACTTTAAGTAACCTAAACTTCTAGACTTGTTATAATATTTCATAACGGTTAAAGAAAGTTTTAACGACTAGGTAATTAGGTTTTCAATGTTAGTTTAAATAATACTCTGCTTGGAAAACTTACCTTTTGAATTTTATTAAGTAGGTACCTACTTTTTCAAAAGTACAGTACAGTTGGTAAATGGTACAGTTCTTAACCTGACCATAAACCGACATAAGTGAGAAGGATAATGAACTTAGATGAAGCGAAAGTGGTATGCCAGGATCGTAGCAAGTGGAAATCTATAGTCTCTGCCTAGCCCAACGGGAGACAGGCGTGAAAGTACATAAGTAAGTATTTTATAGATAAACATTTTTAAAATGGTCAATGGTCAAATTGAGGTCCTGGATTACATTCCCAGATCGAAGTGTAATTGGATCTGTCTAATCTCAGAATTCAGGCTTGATGGTATCTTATACCTATTTATGTCGAAATCCTGTGAAAAGTATTTAAAAGTCAAAAGGAAAAATATTTACCTATAATTATTATAGTACTTAAATGTGTATACTTAAGTAAAGTTGTTATGTGGTCCAGACGAAAATAAATAAACTGATTGCTTAAATATTGCTTCTTTGAGATCTTTGGATATAATAAAATCCCAAAACAAACTCCGACCTACGTACAACTGAGCTACAAACTTATTTCACCCGATGGCCGTAAATTTCAAAGTTGCCATTTTGATAAATAGCAGTTGAACTCAGTGTTACTATTTTATATGAGAATATTTGTTACCCAATTACACAATCATGTAAAAAAACATTAATTTGAGCGCAGAGTAAGAATCCTGAAATAGTACGCGAATTTTTTCAGCTTAAACGTATTAGTTATTTATTTTAAATCGTTTCTGTTATATTTATTTTAAAAGCAATATTACTAAACTCGATGATATTGACACTGTCAAGTTTTATCGAATTATTCCCAATAGTCCCCTCTAGCCCTGTCCTCCGGGGTGACAGCTGGGAATTGTCTTCCCAGTTGTCACCACCCTCGGTGACAACTGAGAAACAGACTTCCCATTTGTCCCCTCTAGTCACTTTTCAAAAGGAACCGTCGGCACAAATTGTCACCCCGGTGACAACTGGGAAGACAATTCCCAGCTGTCACCCCAGAGGACAGGGCTAGAGGGGACTATTGGGAATAATTCGTTTTATCGCAGTGTCATTAAAAAATCTGTCATCACCAGTTCTACGAGCTAGTGCCCCGCCCCCCCATAACCCTTTGAGCTACGGCGGCAACTATAATTATATAATAAGGATATAATAAGGAGATACGCAGGGCCAAAACTCTGCTGTATGAGTCGCTGGAAATAGCCGACCGGATGCCGTCCCGCAGGAGGGATGAGAAGGGAGAGAGAAGTCTCCAAGACATTATAAAAGTGTTAAAGGAGACCGAACCGGACGACGTACCCACTTTTGTGGCAAAGGATCTGCGCAAGCTGCCTCCTGTCACATTTGACCACGTCGACGTCACCAGGCTGCTGAGGGATATCACATCTCTAAAATCAAGTCTAGTCGAAATGCAGTTGAAGTTGGAAGCATCGCAATCCACTATCACTGATTTACGTAGTGAAGTGGCAGATTTGCGCAACTCGGTATCTAGGTCACACGAGCCGAGCAACAACAACACACGTCACGGAGAGGTCAATGCATCGCAGCTGAGCTTCGAGTCAGCAAAATTCAACTCGTCGCCGGCCGCTGTCACTGCAAGCGTTGCAAATCCTCACCACGCCCTCCCCGCGTCCCCCGTTGTGGGGATGCCGATGAACACTAGCACGTCATCACCAAGACGTGCTTACTCGGATGCCGTTATTGCAGCTCCAACAAATAATCAGCGGCAACCTCCATCTGCCCAGTTGCCACCTGTCCGCGTTCGCAGCGAGCTACCGCCAGTTGCAAGTCGTGGACAGGCCGATGAAGAAGGCTTCATTAAGGTAGAGAAGAAAAAGAAGAAGAAGATGCCTACTAGTCGTAATCAGTGCGGAACTGCATTGACCGGACCGAACATGTTGTTGCGCCCGGCTACTCCATCGACGCAACTTTATGTGTCACGGTTACATTACACCACGAAGGTAGAGGAGATCGTGGAGTATATTAAAATAAAAACCAAGTTCACCGTGAGGGTCGAGAAGCTGGAGCCACGCCACATAGTTAACTTTACATCTTTTGTGGTGCGAGTCCCGAACAGTCACCTGGAGACGTTCCTAAAAGAGGAATTTTGGCCGAAGGGAGTCATGTATCGGCGTTTTCGCGGAAGGCTATATGACACCACGACACAGCGCACTACGTCGCCGACCTTGCGTAGTCAATAGTATAAGTTTTTAATGTAGTATTTTATGTATCAGTGTATTTTTATGTTTTGTATATATATGTATTGTTTTTCTATGGGTCTATGTCACCTGAAATAAATAAACAAATAAAAAAAAATAAAAAATAATTCTTCTACGGATCTCCTCTAAATCTGATTCGATCGCGTAAAGAAATGCCAAGCACATGTCGCTCCATAGCTCGGTGAGTGACCTTGAGCCTTCTTATCGGACCCATTGTGAGCGACCACCTCTCTATGCCCTAAGTCATCACTGGTTGTATTATTAAATAAAATAAAATAAATAAACAGACGAGTCAAAAAGTCAAAAATTCAAAGAAAAAGAACTTTAACCCTTCATCATTTCAGTTCAGACTTTTATTCACAAAAAATATTTTTTCTTTAAATCTCAGCGAAAGAGAAATGAATAATATTTGTGTTATCAAAAACAGCACTTCACGGTTGAACAGGCCATAATGCCGGGATTCTATTCTAAAATAATATCGTCCTTTTGTAAAACACTTACGAGAGTGTATGATAAATGGTTCTACATTGACAGGTTTCAAAATGGCGGCGGCATTGTGTGGAATGAATATCTGGCGGTACAATATCTTACGTTGATAGTCTTTCCGCTCTTCTTTTTATGAATTTAGGAAGGATTCTTGTTTATTTTTTTTTAAAGTATGTCAAACTATTTTTTTTCACGATGATGACTTATTTCATTTTAATACCAATATATTTTTATATTTATGAAAAAAAATCAATAAAAAATACAATACTAATTTAATCCATCAGAAGATCTATATTATGAACATAACATAACATACCATCACGCCTGTATACCCCGAAGGGTTGGGCAGAGACGTACTAATGTGGTGTACATTAGTACGCCTCTGCCCACAGCCCACATCCCTAATAAGGGGGGGAGCCTATTGCCATTAACTGGGCACAAATTCCTTACTCCAAGCTGCTGCTGGGAATTTCATAGAAAAACCCAAAAACACTTTGCTCGACCTGGGAATCGAACCCAGGACCTCTAGCGCAGCAGTCGCACTCAAGACCACTTGGCTAATGAGGCAGTTAGGCTATATTATGAATCTCAGTAATATTTTTAAAAATTCTTAAATAAATCAATGTTTATTGTAGTTTATTGTCCAAACCGGATCATTTATTCTGAAATCACATAAAAAAGGTTAAATCGGATTATTCTATTACTAGCTTCTGCCCGCGACTTCGTCCGCGTAGCGTGATTATATATATAGCCTATAGCCTTCCTCAATAAATGGGCTATCTAACACTGAAACTGAAAGAATTTTTCAAATCGGACCAGTAGTTCCTGAGATTAGCGCGTTCAAGCAAACAAACAAACAAACTCTTCAGCTTTATATATTAGTACTAGCTTCTGCCCGCGACTTCGTTCGCGTAGCCTGATGATATATAGCCTATAGCCTTTCTCAATAAACGGGCTATCTAACACTGAAAGAATTTTTCAAATCGGACCAGTAGTTCCTGAGATTAGCGCGTTCAAGTAAACAAACAAACAAACAACCTCTTCAGCTTTATAGATTAGTATAGATTAGTATAGATTATACGATAAGATATCGCCTACCCACGGTAAAAGAATTAGCTTATAATACTAAAAAATCAGAAACAATACCCTAAAGAAAATTAACTCGCTGAGCTAACTGGGCTCACCGCCCTTCCCCCTCATGACTGCCTTGCACATCATAAATGCGCGCGCGGTACTTGATCATTATTTTGCTGCGATGTTATTTTAAAACTGCGATATCTCCTAAGATATTCATTGAAATCCAATGATGTAAAGGGCACTTTTGTTTTAAATTAAATACTTCTAATGAATAACGTATTTATTTGGATAAGGATTAATATCATGTTTATAAAAACACCTTCGCAGATAATGCATTTGGAATTTTAGAACAAAGTTAGCATAAAAAAGGTTATAGTGAGCCAACCTTAAAAGATAGACATATGCTGTCGCGGACTTTTTTTTAGAACTTTTAAAGAGGAACAATTCTGTCATATATGATTTTTGCGAAACTTTAACCGTTTACGCAGCGCACGCTTCGGAAGCTCTCAAAAGGAAAAAAGCCCCGATTTTGAAACATTTTTCATTGGTGCTCCGCTCCTATTGGTCTTAGCGTGATGATATATAGCCTATAGCCTTCCTCGATAAATGAGCTATCTATCACTGAAATAATTTTTCAAATCGAACCAGTAGTTCCTGAGATTAGCGCGTTCAAGCAAACAAACAAACAAACAAACTCTTCAGCTTTATATATTAGTATATAGATAGATAGATAAAAACACGCACGCCTTTTCACCACAAAAATACGGATGTTTTCTTCCATTATTTCTCTTCCTTGTGGCATATTTATACTTAAGTTGTACATAAATACCTTAAAAACTTAACGACATTGACATGTCAATAACTCATGCTGTAAGTAAACCTTAAGTAATATAACGACAAGATTACTTCCAAAACATTAGGCTAAGGACGACCATACATCACCTTAACACAGGCACGTCAAACTACAAAGTAATTTGAACTTTATCGTTATAAATTTTAAGCTGACAGCAACAATAGCAGGGGAGTTTTCTCAAAAGCAAAGTCCTATTCCTACTTATGCATAGCGTACCGTTTCCCGAACTTCGTCGAAGTTTACCGAAGTTTCCCGATGTTCGGGTCCTATTAGAAGGTAAGTTTGGCTATCAGTATATCTATACTAATATATAAAGTTGAAGAGTTTGTTTGTTTGTTTGCTTGAACGCGCTAATGGTCTAAGTCCTGTGGTGGAACTACTAGTCCGATTTGAAAAATTCTTTAAGTGTTAGATAGCCCATTTATTGAGGAAGGCTATAGGCTATATATCATCACGCTACGCAGACGAAGTCGCGGGCAGAAGCTAGTCTATATATATAAAAGAAAGTCATGTTAGTTACACTATTTATAACTTAAGAACGGCTGAACCGATTTGGCTGAAAATTGGTGGAGAGGTAGCTTAGAACCAGGAGACGGACATAGGATACTTTTTGTCCCATTCCCGTGGGATGTGATGACAGAGCGAATTCCACGGGGGTGAAGCCGCGGGCAGAAGCTAGTTTTGTATAAATGAATTCAGAGGGATTGTTGTGTCCATGCAGTTTTCAATTAAGTAGAATCTTAGACATAGATACATTACGTTATCTTACAGTGTTCTTCAGCATAATTCATCCTCCGAGCCTTTTCCCAACTACCTTGGGATCGGCTTCCAGTCTAACCAGATGGGGCTGCATATCAGTACTTTACACGAAGCGACTGCCATAAGACCCTACCGATATTCGGAGGATAGACTGGTTGTCAGGTTTTTAATAACTTCTGATTCCAAAAACAGTTTTCATGGATATTCGTATGACAACCGGGACCGACGGATTTACGTGTTTTTCAAGGCACGGAAGGGTCTCAATGTGTTAAGAATGGTCACCCATCCACACACTGACCGCAGCGAGCGCAGCTTAACCTTGCAGATCAGTTCATCAGCTTTGTTATAATTTAGCCACGCGCCCCTCTTGGAATTATAACATACCATCACGCCTGTATTCCCCGAAGGGTTAGGCAGAGGCGTACTAATGTACGCCAACAGTTCGCCGGTATGTTTAGGTCCCATGTAAAAGGGGGCGAGCCTATTGCCATTAACCGGGCACAAATTCCTAACTCCGAGCTGCTAGGTACTGAGAATTTCATAGAAAAACCCAATAACACTATGCTCGACCTGGGAATCGAACCCAGGCCCTCTAGCGTAGCAGTCGCGCTCAGGACCACTTGGCTAATGAGAGCAGTCTTCATTCATTCCTACCCAGGATGATTCGTGAGGCTATTGAAATCAAAAAACACCCAAATTTCAATAGAGAAGATGGTTGGGTCTTACCAGCTGCTTGGAATCCCATTATAGAATCTATAAAATCTAAATCCAAGCCTAAAACTGCAAGACCAAAGGATACGGTGAGCTCGTTCTGCGTGAATCGGATCGCTAATAATTAACAAAAATGTAAGGTAGCTGTTAGTAATTTTAACATCAAGACGTCCAACACCTCAGTCTGCCCGTGACCATGGATGCTGTAAAGGATCCGAAACGTCGGGAACTAAATAATATCAATATACCGCGATAAAATCCGTAAAAAGTAGTTTCATTTCAATGTCTAATATTCGCGTAAGTGTCAGAAATCAGTAAGTCTTGGAATTAATTCATCATTCTATGTATATATTTACGACAAATTCCCTATTATAGTTTGACTACCCTCTCCAACTCTTGCGGAAAACTTCGGCCAAGATCGATACTGATCGAATGTTGTAACAAAGAACATTATGGCGTGTTTTCCTCATCAGTCGCCATTAATCACACATTAATTTGTGCTCGGGACATTATTATGTATGTTACGATGTTGTTGGCCTATTTGGCATTTTGTTGTTGTTTATTCAAGTTTCTCGGATAAGATCGTAAACACCATTTCCGTAACTATACTTTTACTTTTAATTGTATGCAGTAACTTGACAGTTCGAAAAAAAAAAATTATCATTCCACAACTAATAGAGTTGGAGTAGTGAATGATTTTCGTAAAGAACGAATGATAAATTAATGGTTTAATTTAAATCAAACTAAAAATTCGTAAGTATATGTTGTGGATTATAAGAATCAGTAATAACTAAATACTAATAAAAATTATATATTTTTTTATTTTCTTGTAATAGAAACGAAATAAAAAAAACAAGTAATTTTACTTTTGTCATTTTATAGATTACCTTATTACTCAGAAACAAATTCTATAATATTTAATATTTTAATAAACAAGTTTGTTGTACCTTATTTAAGTTGTAGTGAAGCGTCGGTAGCCTAATGGCTAGGGTGTCGGACTTGCGATCATGTGGTTGCCGGTTCGAACCCCACCCATTGCACTACCGGCGTGAACCCACTCGTAACACAAGCAATCTAGCTTAGCACGAGGGGTTAACAAGAATACTAGTAATGTGCGAACAGCATTGCTAGTAAGCTTTCTTTAAAAAAAAAAACATTCAATTTCATTCATTCTTACACCACCTCAACTCATCCTCAATTGCCAAGTTACAGAATACAATTAAAAGTTGAACTATAGCAATGGCCCAATGACTGCCTTTTTTTGAGAGGTGAAAATTTCTCGTGGATTCCTGCCGTGGTAAGAAAATAGGGTATTTTGGACTCCTATGAAAGTACCATACGAAGCCTTAAACCTATTATCCTCTTCTTAGCTTCGGCCACGAGGCCACTGGGTCATGGTCAATGAAAATATCTGGACGTTGCAATTTCGACGCCATTCTGATATTTGTCGTGAAGCGACAGATAAAAGACTAAAAACAGAAAATACAATTTATTTAAAAAAAGATGGGTGATGCACGTGATAGGATTTTTTAGCAGACTAGTAGTCGGCGGAGCACGAGGACAGCCCGCACGCAGCACGGTGTGCAGCCGGAGCAAAAAATTATAATAATTAAGGATAATGGTGTGATGAGAAGTGTATTATGCCTGAAGGACAGATAATTGTGAAGATAACTAAAGGCTAAAGGAATGAAACAGGTATATATACTACATATTCTAAGGATAAACTGTAGGTATTATTTATACAACCATTTACGCCTCTTGTTCATAGGGTTAGGTAGAAACAAGATGACATTCAACAGAATGACACTTCCATTATCATACACACGAAAGGACCTCACTGATTGGTATATAATCTACTTTTCTAGGGTATCCCGGTGGCTCCCTTGACATTTGCTTAAGAACAACCTTTAACGTTGTCTTCCTACAATATAACTTAATCTATCATATCGAGTTACAGCGCATATACTTGGCAAGGCAAGCACAGCATTTATTATTAAATAAATAAATAATAAATAAATAAATATTCTGGGACATTTTACACAGCACCATCTAGTCCCAAACTAAGCAGAGCTTGTACCTACTATGGGTACTAGACAATGGATATAATACTTATATACTTTTTTTTTGTAAATACATACTTATAATACTTATGAAACACCCAGACGAACACAAACACTTATATTCATCACATAAATATTTGTGTCCTGTGGGAATCGAACCCACGACCTCATGGTCAGCAGTCCGGTACTCGAACCACTAAACCACAGAGGTCGTCTAAATTTACTTTCATGATTCTTCTACGACACCCAATATTCACCTCAATAGATACATAAGTGGGGTATTATTTATACAAGCGCTATAATATTCAAGTGCTACGCTCAGTTTCCAAAATACGGCATCAAGTTACGAAGTTCCAATAACATTGCTATCTACTTTGAGTGATTAAACTTGAAAGAACCTCAAAGTGTTGTAACCAAATCTGGAAATTCTACACTGATATTATTAAACCTGATTCGGCTGTACCAATTTTTGACTAAGTCATTCGGTCCATCTGTCTTTATCCGGACCGGGACGAAAATTACGTTGGAGCAAAATTACATCTGGGTTTTGTCGGCGAATTTCTTGTAAATAGCATTCAAGATTTAGGCTTTTTGTAAAGAGTCATTGAGATATTAGCATGCCATCAAATCTGTTATAACAAGATTTCATTTCGGACAAACACATAAAAAATAATTATTTTGACTTCTATTGCTCTTACAAAGACCTTACTATTTTTTTCTTAAAATGTCTGTTATGTGCGCACATTATAATAATAACATAGGTACATAATCAACCCATTGTAATGTCTCACTGCCGGGCACGGGTCTCCTCTCAGAGTGAGTGGGACTAGGCTAGATACACATAGTCCCACCACGCTAGCGTAATGGGAGTTGACAGACCACACTATTGCCACTAACCGGGCAATTTATCGATATCAGTGAAGGAAATATTATGTAGAGTTCTATTCCATGGGAGAGCTATGCTTCGGCACGAATGGGCCGGCTCGACCGGAATGATACCACTGCCTCACTGAAAACCGGCGTGAAACAGCTTACGTTGTGTTTCGCCGAGTTAGTGAGGATACCCTTTTAAACGGCCGACAACGCACTTGTGACTCCTCTGGTGTTGCGGGTGTCCATGGGCGGCGGTAATCGCTTACCGTCAGGTGATCCGTCTGCTCGTTTTCCCCTGTACTTAAAAAGAATGATTTCATCACTAAAGACTGCGTCTGAAGTTTTTGAATGAATGAGGACGTCCCGTTTTGAAATGGATTTTTAAGAGTAAAGTATGTACTGAAAGAAAAACTGAAGTGTAAATTAAGTACCCACAAGAAAAACATTGTTCTTAAGACAATAAAATTCAATTTGAATTTAAATTAAAAAATCATAATTGCCAAGTGCCTCCAACTCTATAATGAACATTAAAATATTCATGATTGGACCAGTCTTCGGGTGAAGTTTGAACCTATGAATTTTGATAACCGGAATGGTAGAAATATTAAAACATCGAATTCCGATTTAACGCCTGTATTCCTCGAAGGGTTAGACAGAGGCGTGCTTATGTACACCCACTGTTCCTCGGTATGTTGAGGTCACATGTAATTGGGAGCCAGCTTATTGCCATTAATCGAGCACACATCCCAAATTCCGAGTTGCTACTGAGAAATTCACAGAAAACCCTAATAACAATTTGTTCGACCTGAGAATCGAACCCAGGACCTCCAGCGTCCACTTAACTGGGCTAATGATGCAGTTTCTTATTTTACATCAGAATTCTTTAATAATTATTATAAATGCAACTGCTACGCTGGGTTCGATTCCTAGTTTGATGAAAGTGATCATGGGTTTGGATTTGGGCCAAGTTAACGGTTAATGACCATAGGACTCAAACATAGCCAAACATATCGTGGGCTGTGGCTGTGGATAACTAGTATACCAAAAAGTTATTCAGTCTTTCACTGAGAAGCCGATGTCATTACGAACTTTAGAATTAAAGTCGTTAATTATAGTCATAACACGATAATACCAAAGTTTGATACAACTTCGCCATGCGCCGTTGGGCAAATTGTGTAGAAGTTAAAACTACATCGTAACAGTATTCGTCTGCAATATAAACAACTTGGCACACTAAACCGTAATAATTTTAATTAGCCGACTATGACCATGGCCAAATAGTCAGAAACCGGATAGTCGTCAGAAGCAGTATAGTCGTCAGAAACCGGATAGTCGTCAGAAACCGGATAGTCGTCAGAAGCCGGATACTCGTCAGAAACCGGATATTCGTCAGAAGCTGGATAGTCCATGCTAATTGCCGAATAGTCACGGACTAGTCGGAACAAATTTCGTCAATGTTGTATGGGAAATGGATTTTATGTAAAAGCAATTTGGTGTGTTTCGACTTTTGCTCGTGAGAGACTATTCCCTCTCGGTTGCTGCGGCTCTGGAAGTCTGCAATACGTAGGTACCCTCCAGGGGCGGCAACGCAACGGCAACACTTCTGGTTTTGCTGGTGTCCATGGGCAGCGATCTACTCAACATCAGGTCACTCGTCTGCTCGTTTGCCGACATGATCAATAACTTAAATTTCCTATATAAAATGTCTGTGGTCGTAATTTTGAATCCGTCCCTGTATATGTTAATTCAAAAAAGATACTTTAATTCAGACAGGCACAGAATGCCGCTGTAAGTCGAAATAGATCGATCCAGGTTGGCATTCAGCCACTAGCCTGTCTTGAACCAGGAAGTAACCACGTATAAATCCACTATCAGGCTATTTTATGGACAAGTTAATGGTCATGGAGAACCGTGAGATTTATTTGTTTCTTTTGATGCTGCTAAGTTATTGGATAAGTAGGGGTAAGAGCAATAAGTTACGGGAATTAAGTACCTACCTGAATGTATTTATGGGTCAATGTCGGTAAACGAAAATTCGGAATACCGACTAAGTGTTTGTAGCATTCGTAATAAAGAAAGAAGAAAGAAAGAAAAATGTATTCAGCGACAGTAAAGACAAATACATTTATTTATACTAAAAATAAATAAACAAAAAAATATATACTTATTCATATAATTTATATTATTATGTACTATGCCTCATATAAGGCACAAGGATAAGGTACTTTTATGATGATGTTTTGAAACCTTACTTTTGTTGACGTACCAAAAGGTCCTACCAATAGAGCAAGTCGGATATTTAAAATAAAAATAAATTAAATTCATTTAATTCAAGCAACGAGGCCCATAGGAAGAAAAATTAAAATTTTAAACACATTATAAGTATACTGATTTCTGACACTTACGCGAATATTAGACATTGAAATGAAACTACTTTTTACGGATTTTATCGCTGTATATTGATATTATTTTGTTCCCGACGTTTCGGATCCTTTACAGCATCCATGGTCACGGGCAGACTGAGGTGTTGGACGTCTTGATGTTAAAATTACTAACAGCTACCTTACATTTTTGTTAATTATTAGCGATCCGATTCACGCAGAACGAGCTCACCGTATCCTTTGGTCTTGCAGTTTTGGGCTTGGATTTAGATTTTATAGATTCTATAATGGGATTCCCAGCAGCTGGTAAGACCCAACCATCTTCTCTATTGAAATTTGGATGTTTTTTGATTTGGAACAAAATAATATCAATATAGCAATAACATTATAAGTACATTAATAATCAAAAAATAACTCATTAATAATAAAAATAAGCAATCATTGCCAGGACCGTGTTGGAGCTGGCCCGAACTCTGCGCACCAGGGAGATGCTCCGCCTACGCATAGTTGTATGAAAACATGCGGTGCGCGCCTCCGCGAACATGCCCGAGGCGCTGCAGAACCGGGGCAGCCCCATCACAATCCTGAACGCATTATTGTAGAGAATGCGGAGGTCGCTGTAGCATTTCTTTGTGTAACGAGCCCACAGGCTGCAGGTGTACAGCGATGTACAATAGGCTCTAAATAATGTGATTCTTACGAGATGCTGATCTGAATAATATTGAAGGACAGTATTCTACTTAATCTTTTTTCCACAAACGTTGATGTAAGGAAGAAGGACTAATCAATAATTGGTTAGTTTCTCAATTAAAAAAAGACCGAATGACTGTAATTTTCCAATCCTTATTGGACATGCTTAGTACTTGAACCTATTAAATACCTATTAAAATCTCTATCACAACAGAGCAAAAATAAACCTTTTTATCCAACGAATACAGTTTAGAATTCACTTGGCAATCAATGTAAGTTCGTTCGAGAGTACATCAGCTCCGTCGAGGTAAACTAGCCTTAAACTTCTAAACATAGAGTTCAAATTAACTTGTAAATTATTTAGGAAGTAAGTTTCCATGTGTTTTATGGTGTTATAAAATAGTATCCAATTCGATTTTCTGAATGGCAGGCATGTGATTCCGATTGCCGTAAATTCTGTTTCAGTGTGTCGTAGAGGTAAAAACGGCAAAGAATATTCAATGAGATCAAATGAGCTGTAAATTCCAAGTGGTTGGCACTTCAGTTTGATGTCTTTTCCATGTGATATTACCAGAAAAGTTTATAGCTAGTAGTTTATAGGCCACTGTAGGAGAGCCATGCTTTGGTTCGACCGGAGTGATAGAAAACCGGCATTTCGCCGAGTCAGTGAGGATACCGGTAGCCCAAACCCTTCTAAAAGGCTGGTCACGCTCTCGTGACTCCTCTTGTGTTGCGGGTGTCCATTGGTGCTGGTAATCGCCTACCATCAGGCGATCCGACTGCTCGTTTGCAAACTATACCATACAAAAAAGGCTCGCCCCAATTACATGGGATCTAAACATACCAGCGAACTGTTCGTGTACATTAGTACGCCTTCGCCTAACCCTTTTTTTGAGATGGACATAGGCTGTTGATTCCGGGAATCTTTACAGCTTAACCGAGCTTGGTGGCGAGGCACCGAATGCCTCTAGCCAGGAGCAACTTATAAACTAAGCAACAAAAGCTAAGGGCGTCCCCTAACGGGATTCGTACCTCGGCTTAGAGCGTTGCTGGGGGACAGCTGGGGATGGCTGGATCTGGTTTAAATTATTTTGGGATGAATTTAAAGCTACTGGCTCGGCTTGGGCCGGCTCGAGCAAGGGTCGGGGTAATAGAGTCGTCTTGTTTGTTAATATATCAAATCGCTCTTATTCCGAGTCGTATGACTTGACTCAAGCAATACATGTTGGAACTGCATCTAATTGAAGTACTTTATAGGTAGACGATCTCTGTGGTTTAGTGGTTCGAGTCCGGACTGCTGACCACGAGGTCGTGGGTTCGATTCCCACAGAACACAAATATTTATGTGATGTTTGTGTTCGTCTGGGTGTTTCATATGTATATATATATATATATGTTTCATAAGTATGTATTTACAAAAAAAATGCATATAAGTATTATACCCATAGTACAAGCTCTGCTTAGTTTGGGACTAGATGGTGATGTGTAAAATGTCGCAGTTTTTTTTTTATTCACGTGGAGCCTGAAAGTTAGCGAGTAAAACCGCTTACAGTGAGCAAAGTTGCACGACACAACTTACCTAACCGACGCGATGGCGGCCATATGTAAATTAATTGAAATGGAAGCTTTTGAAATTAGACTAGAACCTTGCTATTTAGGGTTTCGCGCCTGAAAAGAATATTTAAAAAAAAATATGTATATAAAGTATGTACCTAACAAGATGTTTTTCTTATGTCCAGGAACAGTAGTGATTATAGGTGTAGCAAGCAAAGTTATAAGCAAGCATACAGCCGGCCTGATGGTAAGCGGTTACCGAAGCCCATGGTTTGTTTTTTAAATAAATAAATAAATATTCTGGGACATTTTTACACAGCACCATCTAGTCCCAAACTTAGCAGAGCTTGTACTATGGGTACTAGACAATGGATATAATACTTATATCCTTTTTTTTTGTAAATACATACTTATAATACATAAGAAACACCCAGACCAACACAAACACTTATATTCATCACATAATTTTTTGTGTTTTTTTTTTTTTATGTCATAGCAGGCAAACGAGCAGACGGATCGCCTGATGGTAAGCGATCACCGCCGCCCATGGACACCCGCAACACCAGAGGAGTCACAAGTGCGCTGCCGGCCTTTTAAAAAGGAGTACGCTCTTTTCTTGAAGGTTTGAAGGTCGTATTGGTCCGGAAATACTGCAGGCGACAATTCATTCCATAGTTGTCCTGTGGGAATCGAACCCACGACTTCATGGTCAGCAGTCCGGTATTCGAACCACTAAACCACAGAGGTCGTCATGGATGACATTGATGCTTGCATACCAGGGGTATCACTCGCGCGTTGCTGACTCTGTAAAAATCTTTTGCGAGAGTGGGGTAAAGATTTAGTAGGAATAGTTGGGCTGGCAGCTTAAGAGACAATAAATGTAATGTTTAAACTTCAACGGTCCCCTCTACTGCGAACACAACGCTTCCTCGCAGAGCTCTGGCGACATTGTTCACCGTTAGAAACACAACTTAGCTCTAGCATGTTATTGACTAAGAGCATATGAGATATGTTATTTGACTAAGTTTTTTGCAAGGTCAAGAGGTCCTATAAGATGGGTCTGACGCCTGCAGGGCCTGCAAAAGGGAAATTGAGAGCATGGAACACCTTCTGTGTACATGCGATGCAATGGCTAGAAAGCGAATGTGCCTTTTGGGTCAGGGTTATCCAAGACTAGAGGACTACAGACTCACTCGAAGCTCATAGAAGAGTTGTTTGTAGAACTGGGAGGGGATGAGAATAGGTTATCTAGGGGAAGCACAAAAGATCCTATTGGGTCGAAGTGCACTGAGGCCTTGCTGCCTCGGCCCTACACAAGATAAGATAAGATAAAAGGTAGGTTCGAACTTAAATTACGACCACATTGCTAGTAAGCTTTTATAAAAAAAAAACATGCAGTTACAGCGGCACCATATTTACAAAAAACTTATACATTTACCGACTGCAAAGACGAAACAATACTAAACTAAATACTATCAAACATAGGTACATAGACTGTTAAACTCTTTGCAGGAACACTTCGTTAATCATCCGTCAGTCAGACCCTTTTTCGTAGGAATGCATAGAGGTATCAAATGGAAATTAATAATAGATACACAGATCTTCGATCCCTCGGAGCTGCAATCAAGTAGTTAACCAAAAATGATCATCCTAGATCCCTTGTTGACAGTTGCTTAGCAGACACAGTTTGCTTAACAGAGTCTATAATTATGGCTTTTTTTATACTCTGCCGCATTAGCCTTAAAGACACGGTCATGTTTCGTGTCGTTCAAAGTTATGTTTACAATCCGCATCAAAATTCTCATCAAGCACACCCTGTACCCAATCTAAATCCCCATATAATTTGATAAATTTCACCAAATAAATCAGATTTGCTCACTACATCCTGTTTCTCTACATAATTGTATAATTTGTGGCGGAAATCAGCATTATTTATGCTTAATGGTCGGCTGTGTAATTCTTTTTCTTTTCTTTACGCAGTGAGGCGGTACCAACTTGAAATAAATTGTTTATAATTTATAACGACTCTTTTAATGCTTCTACAAAAACCTTTTAGAGGCTTATGTAATTTAGCTCTTAGACTTAGGGCCACTTGCTCCAAATTATATTTAAATCATTCTTTTATGCATTTATTTAAATATGTTTAACTCCATATACATAACACATTTAAGATCGTCTTGCACCAAGTCTGTCTTATGTCAATTTAGTTAAATGAATTGAACATGTCGATAAAACAGTTCTCTACGTTTCGTTTTTACATTACATCTACATGACATTACAGTAATGTGAAAAATCTATTTAAAATAATATGTTATGACTAATAGATATAAAATTAAATCAAATTTAATAATTATTATAATTAATTAATTTTTAATTAATGATAAATCGATGATTTTTATTGAAAATAGTCTGCATGTAACGAAACTTACGCCATTATTTTGACTTTTCGCTGCCATGACTACCAATCCAAACAAAGTCATATTTATTTGTTGTGTTTTTATTTTTGATAAAATTATAAAATAATCTTAAATAGGTGAATAATCTCTCATAGAAATTATTACAAGGCTTCTAGTAGTATTTTATCTCAAAATAAACTCCATTCGTCAGATGACAGTTCAATAAACGGCCATTCGTATTTAAGTATGATTTAAATAGGGTCTTCAGCGTATTTAACTTTGACAGGTCTTTCAACGTATTTAACACGGAAATTATTTTGGTGCAAGACGAATGTTTGACTAAAATCAAAAATCGTGTTTAAATACAATTTAAAAGTTTTTAAGAAGTTGGTGCAAGTGGCCCTTAGGGTAGGCACGATTAGGTTGATTGGCATAATAATATACGTTTTAATAAATTACTTATGTACATTATAAAAATACATAACAAAATTGGCTCTGTAATTTGCTATAAGTAATTACAAATTAATTGAATCTTTTTTTTTATTAACCGGCCAAATTCAAATTTCGAATTGTAGATCTGTAACACATTACATATAGGTTCATAGCAGCAGTAATCCCTTTATTGCCTAACAATCTTTTTGATTTTTTTTTTCAATTTTCCATGTAATATTATTATATCAGCTATTTGGAATGACTGAAAAATTTTAAAGAAAAATTTGACTTGCGGGCACGATTCGACGTTATTAGACGTAAATTCAGAATGTGAAGGCTAATTTCGACATGGCGGATGGGTAGCGTCTGGTGTATCTAACCAGAAGACGCTGGCTCGAATCCTGCCTGCAAGTCAAATCTGTTATCGCTTACCATCAGATGATGTCGTCCATAAAGAAAAAGCAAATGTTTTGGTTTTTAGTTTTGAATATTGTCATGTCACGGCTGCTATTAACAACCTAGAAGCTGTTATAAACTTGCATGTTGCGCTAATATTTTGGCGGGCTAGATCGCACTACCAGACGGATTTTAGAATTGGGACACGGACTGTCAGGTAGGTAATTGTCTAGGTTCTGGGAATAAGTGTTAGTGTTAATTTCGACCACAATACGAATCTCCCCCTTGCTGAGAAGTCTGTAAAAACTAAATAAGTAGACAATATTTAGAAAAAACCCGCTCAGAAGAAACATTGAGGTAATATTTTTCTCAGATCAGTAAGCCAATATCTTTTATTATTTATGCGAACATAAATCAGGTTTACGTGCTAAACACCTGATCTAAATAATTGATGTAACACAATTTATCAAGATGCCTTATACTTTTGGTATTGGACCATAATATATCTTTATTTTATGCAAGATTATAAGGAAACCGCGGGAATTTCAATATTTTTGAAGATAGATTAGATTTTTCACGTGGGAGAGCCATGCTTCGGCACGAATGGGCCGGCTCGACCGGAGTGATACCACGGCCTCACAGAAAACCGGCGTGAAACAACGCTTGCGTTGTGTTTCGCCGAGTGAGTGAGGTTACCGGTGGCCCAAACCCTTTTAAAAGGCGGGCAACGCACTTGCGACTCTTCTGGTGTTGCGGGTGTCCATGGGTGGCGGTTATCGCTTACCATCAAGTAATCCGTCTGCTGGTTTGCCCCCTATCCCATAAAAAAACAAATGTAGCCCATGAAATCACTGGACATATTATGAGCCACGCTAGTCATACCATGCATGATAGCATCTAAAGCCTGCGGTAGCTTACCATCAGAACCCTAGTGCTTGTTTGCCATATCTATATATATACTAATATATAAAGCTGAAGAGTTTGTTTGTTTGTTTGCTTGAACGCGCTGATCTCAGGAACTACTGGTCCGATTTGAAAAATTATTTCAGTGTTAGATAGCCCATTTATTGAGGAAGGCTATAGGCTATATATCATCACGCTACGCGGACGAAGTCGAGGGCAGAAGCTAGTCTTATATATAAAATTCTCGTGTCACAATATTAGTTACCATACTCCTCCGAAACGGCTTGACCGATTTTTATGAAATTTTATATGCATATTCAGTAGGTCTGAGAATCGGCTACTATCTATTTTTTTTTAAGTGATAGAATATTATGAAAACGTTAGGGATTCTCCACCCGTGCTAAGCCATAGTAACTAATAGTACAACTATATATATACTATACTACGATATAGTAACTAGTAGTAACGCTAGTAACTACATAAGAAACAACCTACCGTATTTTTAGTATTCTGTAATTATACAAAGTAATCTTGATTCTTAGAGTCTAATAAGTAAACTTTCGAGGAACTTTGACTCGGCGGCAACGGCCGTAGATTTATTTACTCCAAAGCTCGAGTAATAAATTCAGAATCCCTTAATAACAAAAGTACAGTCGGGTAAAACAATATCTGCGCCCCTTAATTACCAAGGTTTTTCTAGCCCCGCTCATTTCGTCAGCTAATTAAGGTCAATAAATGACCTCCTTAAAAGCCTTAAGGCAATGTTACCTGTTACAAAGATTGTATTATGTACAGTAGTAGTATATTTTTGGGGTTTATTGTTCGTGTATTTTGTTTTGTGGTCAATTAGGGGTGCTACATTCCAATGAAGGTTTGTTGAAGGTTTAGCCAAGTGGTCCTGAGCGCAACTGCTACGCTAGAGGTCCTGGGTTCGATTCCCAGATCGAGCAATGTTATTGGGTTTTTCTATGAAATTCCTAGTAGCAGCTCGGAGTTAGGAATAGGCTCGCCCCCTACGGCGAACTGTGGGTGTACATTAGTACGCCTCTGCCTAACCCTTCGGGGAATACAGGCGTGATGGTATGTATGTATTTTTAGATGCGAAAGTGGTGTACCAGGATCGTAGCAACTGGAAATCTATAGTCTCTACCTACTCCAATGGGAAACAGGCGCGAAGATATGTATGTACTGTTTCTTTTGTTCTGCTAAGTGCACAGTCCTGGATTTTAATTCCCGGGTTGACCTCAAATTGCGATTTCCTTTAGGGAAAAATGTATATAATACTAGCATCTGCCCGCGGCTTCGCCCCCGTGTAATTCGGTCTGTCATCACATCCCACGTGAACGGGATAAAAAGTATCATATGTCCGTTTCCTGGTTCTAAGCTACCTCTCCAATTTTCAGCCAAATCGGTTCAGCCGTTCTTTAGTTATAAATAGTGTAACTAACACGACTTTCTTTTATAATTATATATAAATTATAAGGAACCTAATCATACCGGAAAACTAAATGGATGCCAGGTACACAGGTAGTACGGTACTATGTAATTTGGCTAAGAGTTCTGCAAGGTGCGGTACTTCTCCGGTCGTGCAGCCCCAATTTTGAGTGGAATTATTCAATTTCACTATGCCCTACCTTTCTGAAAACCCCTTACGAAAGTTTCAAATTCATCTACGCTGGAGTGTCATAAGCATTAAGCTTATACCTCATTGGCTAACCCCCGGATTTTAGCGTGATTTTCTTTATTCAAACAACTATTTCAAACAACAGAGACCGTGAATTTGAACCGCTTTTTCGCTGAAGGGTAAATATAGAACGTTTGTTTAAACCGGTATTACATACTCGATCTCCCTTTTGGACCGGGTCTCGGATTTTATTTGATTTTTACCTATCCTTTATCGAGCGTATACGTCTGCTTTCAAAGGTAAAGATATTCATTTGAAATGCTTAGGTAGTGCCAATGCGTATGTTCATATGGGTTTTGGATAAAACCCTTTTTCGGATTTACACCTCATTGCGTCCTTCTTTGATCCCTATTTTAGGAATATTTTTATGCACCTCTTCACCCTCTATTAGTTCAACAAGTGAAGTCACCCAATAGTTAACGAAGCTTAAGAAGATGATATATACACAACTTACAGAACTACAGAAATTCTAAAGAAGTTCTTAAAAACCGTAATTCATTGTTAAAATATCCTCTCATCAAGAAACATTTACAATAATACCTATACCCCGAGAAAAAAATAGGAGAAATGTCTTCTCAATTGTGTTATGGTCGGCTTTCAATCGAACATTGCGAAACCCCCTTGTTCCTTTCCAGGTAGAATAGAAATAAGTGGTGTGGCTGAAAATAAGTTTGACATATAACTACTACCTCTGACAATTTATATGAAAATGGCTGTTTCCCGCGATTTCTTTCGCATCGTAGAAAAATATGAGCCTATTTTTTTCTCCAAGGTCCAGTTCATCTTATTACCAAATTCGTTTAATCAATTTAGGGGTGAAAATTTTATAAAAAAGAAAACAAATGGACAGTTACTTTCGCATTATTTTATAATAATTATTAGTTTGAAATGTCGGCAGCAGCTTGGAATTTGGATTTATGCTCGGTTGGTGGCAATAAGCGGTATTACATGGGCCCTTAAACATGCCAACGAACTCTGAGTGTTACTTAACATACCATAATGCCAGTGTTAGGCAGAAGTATTCTAATGTTCACATCCACAGTTCCCCGATATGTATTGGTCAATAGAAATCAGAGGCGAGCTATCATGTCATAGACAAGAATCCTAACTCAGAGACGCGGCTAAGAATTTTATAAAAAAACCCAATAACATTGCTCGATCTGGGATTCGCATCTAGGATCGAGAACATAGTAATTACGCTTAGGACTACTACACTACTGAGACAGTGCTTTGAGTGTAAATTCTGCCAAACCTTTCAACGACGTGATGGCATGCAAATACAAGTTAAGCTGGGATTTTACTAGATATTCTTAGCATACTCCCACAAAAGGGCTTAAAAGAGAAACCTGCAAAAATGTAATAAGTACGGTATCTCCAGAAATTTTCAGGCTTTTCAGGCAGCCATACAATACGCTTGTACAAGGCCGACTCGGAAACACAATCCCTTTGTGAATAGAAAGGCTGAAAAATATCGCTGCAGCGCTACGGAGCGCTTAAATCGCTTTAAAATGCTGCATCTGTATGATGTAACTTATATAAGCTTGGTATTTTTGCTTTATGAAGTATTGCATGAGATATAGTATTCGCTAATCTCGTTTCAGAAATAATGGTAGTGTAAATTAAAATGGGGGTGTTATGTGTAGAATTATGAAAAACTTACCAATAAAGCGATGTGAGTTACAGGGTGTCGCCACTTGCTACGATTCGTGATTGATTGTTTGATTATATAGGTTTATATATAAATACTATATACTAGCCAATGCCCGCGGCTTCGCTCACTTGAAGCTCAAAAACCAACAGTGATGATCTCTTCTTTGTATGGGTCTCTATACATTAGAGAGGTCAAGATGTATCTCCGGTTCCGTTTAATTATTTGAGATAAGAAGTATACCAATAAGTTGGAGCACATAATTTCTAACAATGATAACAAGATTACAATCTATTCAGTAGTTTTTGCTCCAACCCGTAACAAACAGACAAGAATTTTAAAAATCACATTTTGGATCGGCGACGTTTATATACCTAAAAAACAAGTGGCCACTTGTTTTTTTTTAAATATCTTCAATGTACAGACAGCTTTTTTACAATATTATTAGATAAGTAGAGAGAGATTCTTGTGACTAAAAGTATTTATCAAGGTTGTCACATAGCGAATAAATAACCAGTAGCCCGTAGCCACCAGCACAGAATTATTCTCGACTTAGGCACGTAGTTCCGAAGGATCGGGCACGTGACAACCCTAACAAAGTTAGCTGCGTAGACGATACTTTGAAACTATGTATTAATGTAGGTTAGTATCTATTGTTAGTTTCGATACATATATATACAATTTGTCTAAACGATGTTGTTCTAAACACTTCAAAGAAGGGTTAGCGGTGTACTAATGTACACACCCACAGTTCGCCGGTATATTTAGGTCCTATGTAATTGGGGACGAGCCTATTGCCATTAACGGGGTACGAACCCAGCCTCCAAGATGCTCCTGAGAATTTCATAAAAAAAAACAATAATACTTTGCTCGACCTGGGTATCGAACCCAGAACGACTAGCGCAGCAGTCGCGCTTAGAACCACTAGACTAATCCAAACTTATATTATTCATAAACGTGAAAATATGTCTAATTGTCTGTTTGTATTTTATCTTTTCATGCCTAAACAGCTGAATATAATAATGATTGCATCCGAAGAATGCAATATTATATTATGCATAGGCTACCTTTTATTAAAAAATAATAGTAACTAGTTCTTTTGAAATAAGAGGTAAACCGGGGGAAATAGCTACTGTAACGTAGTAATAATTATTAATTAAAATTAACTTGAACTACAAGTTTCTACCTTCCCCTTTTGTAATTAGCCAAATTCCACGCAAGTGCGGTCGGCACGTAGCTACCTCTGTTCCTATACGTGACAGCCCTTAATAAACTTACATACGATAGTTTACTGAACTCTCTATATATAAATAAACTTACCTTCTGTCTGTTATCTACTATAGCCGCCCCTTTATTTTCGAATAAAGATAAGCAATATTTTCGAAGAACTGACGAATTGCCTTCGCCTTTATCGCCGGGGTCAACCTGAAAGTAGTTTATTCAGAATCGACTACTAACTTGATTACAGTGGTTTTTCATATGTGTTAATTTTTTCCGAAAAATATAACTACAATGCCTGAAACTATGGCCCCTTCAGTGGCTCTAGTTATGGAAAACTGCAACCTACTTGCACATATTGTTATTGTGTGCGTGTGCGCGCCGATATCATAGTCGTTTTGGGTATGACTAGTAGGTGATGCCACGAGTTTTGTGTTTAGCTGGCCATAACTAATTTCTTAAAAAAAAAATGCTTACGTTTCTCAAAATGACTTTAGGCTTTCATTCGTATAATAATGACTCAATACTCTAACTGACGTGTTTGAGGTAATAAAGTAATTAATCAAATAATCGCTTGGAAATTTCGTCTTGTTAGCATCAATCTAATCTAAATCTTTTCAAAGCAATGTTAGTACTCCAAATAGCATCCCTTTCCATTTTTAAGGTCGACAGGTATCACGTACAATGTCAAATAGCCAATTGTCTCGAAACACTTTCTTTACAAACGTGATGCTATTAAGATAACGTGGTAACGACAGACGGGGTAGACTTATAAGCGATGACGACAAGGTTCAAGACCGCAAATGATGGATAAATCACTTTTGGGAGTCCAGCTAATTTAATATTGTCATGCGCAATAGAGTTTGTAGCAGTAAACATTATAATAATGTATTTTTTATGAAGGTAAACCAACAGATGGATCGCCCGATGGCAAGTGATTACCGCCACCCAGGGACACCTGCCGGCCGTTGACGGCCTTTTTAAAGGGTTTGAGCCCAGGTACGAAACACAACGTAAGCGTTGTTTCACGCCGGTTTTCTGTGAGGCTGGTCACTTTGTACCGAAGCATGGCTCTCGCACGGCAATATAGTCGTCCCAAATAGAGATTTAGGTTTATTTAAGTACACACGGCTACACTAGTTATAAATACCATTAACAGCTGACTTCACATTGTATAGCTTTCAGTATGAGAAGTAGAATAGTAGTAGAACTTAAGGTGGTGTACTAGCTATTGACCGCGATTTCACTAGGAGCCCAATAGGACTTTTTGGGACAAAATGTAGCCTATGTCATTCTCAAAGGTCCAATCTATCCCTACACACAAATTCGGGGGCTAAGGCGTGTAAAGTTAAGACAGAGTTACTTTCGCATTTATATTATAAGTTGAGACTACCGATATAAAGTTGGGGCTACCTAGTGAGATATCCCAAAATTTCCTCATTTCATCTTATAGCTCATATTTATGGAATACTATGAAGAATTTCGTACTTCTAGACCCACCAGATTGCTTTATCTGTACAATGATAAAAGCCTTCTTCACGTCGCCCCATTCAATGGCCTCACAGGAGTTCTCTCACGAGAGTCCTTTTAGAGCAGGGGTTAGGCTATTATAGCCCACCACGCTGGCCTAATGAGGGTTGGCAGACCTCATACGCCGTTGAGGAAATCTCTCGGGCCTTCAACCGTTGCCACACACTAGTATTTTCCTCTGGTATGTGTGTGTTGACAAACAAAATGCGAATACAAGCACCTAGATTTGAGACAATTACCTGGTAGGCGTTCCAAATCATTGCTGTGATTCGACACCGGGACTCATTGTCCACATGTCGATCTGGTCTGGACATGATTCTCTGAGTTTGTTTCGGTGTTTATTTCTCCGGTGTCGTGAGCTAAGACATGCCGGCACCATCTAGTTTACAAATTCAAACATACACTTAGAAAAGTGTTTTTATTTCCATCAAATTTCATTCATTATTCATACTATAAAATTGCTATCCCTATAAATACTAATACAATACCTATGGTAGAATAATAACTTACCAACTTAAATACTCTCCATCTCCTAAAACTTACATTATATTATTTCCCGTAAAACGAGAATCGAACTGCCAAAACATTTTGCAACATTAATAAATTCCCAGTTGGCTGTCAAACTTTGCACTTACAACGTCCACACGAGATAACTTGAAGTTCCAAATGTTTTGTTTATTGCAATACCAGCAAAATTGTTGGCGAAACTTGTTTCAAACTTGTGTTTAAATGTTTATGTACGATGGAATTCTTATGCGTAGACATTCTTGAATTGGGACTTTGAAAGAGACTATTATGAGTCATTGGGCAGATTTTGCAGTTAATGTAAGTAAACATCTTTGAGAGAGAGGCTAAGAAGAGGACAAAGTCAAGTCAAATCAACCCATACCGTAAAGTTTGAAAACGAATTTTTCAACCAGTGTGGCCTAACCGTGATGACCTACAGTACTGAGAAAGGGACACTCACAGTACGGCTAGTCCACCAATTTAAAGTAGCTCAGCGTGATAAGGAGCGTGCTATGCTACGAATTTCTCTGAAGCATAATATCCACGAGGTTATCCGACAGAGAACCAAAGTAACCGACATAGCGCACCGAATTAGCAAGCTGATATAGTAGTGGGCTGTCCATATCTGTAGAAGAATGGACAACCGCTAGGGGAGACGTGTTCTTGAGTAGAGACCGCGACTTGGTAAACGTAGCGTAGGACACTAACCGGCATGATGCGGTGACGATTTGCGCAAAATTGCTGGTGGAAGCTTGATACAACAAAAACCAAGGACAGGGTGAAATGGCACACATTGAGGAAGGCCTACGTCCAGTAGTGGACTGTTATAGGCTGATAGAATAGAATAGAATAGAATAATCTTTATTGTACACCATAGCAGGAACTAAATTAAAGATTTTTTTAAAGGCTGATGATGATAATGAAGAGTCATTGATGTTCAAGTTGAGATATGGAACAGTTCTGGAGTGTTCTAGAAAATAACCGTAATAAACAAAGTTTTATGTAAGACATAGAATTTGTATATTATCAAGTAATTATGTCAGTGAGATTATTAGAAACTCCAAATGTATTGTTTATTGGTAAATTTACTCAAATTTGTTCGAGAAACTTATGTCCAAATATTGTCATAAGTACGGTGTAAGTATTGTACGAGAAAATTCTTAAGTAGGGATCTTGTGAAAATGACCAAGAGTCATTGAGTTCGTCATTGAGATTCAAATTGAGATCTTAAACATTTCTCAAGTTTGAGTTTTAAAATGATCGGTATAAACATTATTTTACGATGTAGATTGGGTTTGCGTACCTACTGTTGAATTTGATGTTGAGATTTCTTCCTGTCCTTCCTTGAAGTCCTTCAAAAAGGTCCAGTGCGTGTTAGTCTCAATAGTCAGATGTTTGAGAAATTTGAATACAGAATGCTATTTTAGTTATCCACAGAAAATAACATTTCATCACGCCTGTATTCCTCGAAGGATTAGGCAGAGGCGTACTAATGTACACCCACAGTTCGCCGGCATTTTTATCATGTTAAAGTCTCATGTAATGGGGAGCGAACCTTGTGCCATTAACCGGGCACAAATTCAGAGTCCGAGCTGCTACTGAGAATTTCATAAAAAATTCAATAACTATTTGCTTGACCTGGGATTCCATGCCAGCCACGATACAGGAGAAAATCCTAGTTTCAACATTTTTTATAGAGAAAGAAAAGAATATGAGAAAACTACGCTAAATAATTTTAAAAAGCGTATGACTTATTACCTACTGTTATTTTTTCACAACAATATTAAGTACTATTATTTGCTACAACTCTTGCAAACCAAAAGGCAACAAGGTATGCTCTCTATCTTAGACTATATATTCAAAAGCTTGCATAAAATACACCTAATATATTTTTCCCACTACTTAGATACTAATCTAGTTTTTTGCATTTTTCATGCTAAGATTATAAAGTTATTTTAGTGAAGGAAAATATCGAATCGCAGGCAGGATTCGAGCTGCCTCTTTTGGTTAGATACACCAGACGCTATAACCACCAAGCCAGAAGATGCAGGTTTGAATCCTGCGAATCGAAGTTTTCCTTAACTAAAAAACTAGATCCTCATAATTATTTTAAAGAAGAAAATCCCTTGGAGTGCATCATATTTAAAGTGTTCTTTAAGAAAATAAGCGAGGTACTTGGAGTAACCACTGAGTAACTTAGAGTAATATTTCACTCTGGAAATGCTTTAATGGGGTTATTAAGAGGCACTTGGAAGTAAGTAATAGAAAAGTAGACTGGTGTTTGATTTAGATTAGAAATATATACCATCACGCCTGTATTCCCTGTAAGGTTAGGCATGTATGTTAATAATTATTCTAAATAATTGAAAAAACCTAAAATTGTTAATACCGTTAGATTGTAATTTATATCGCGAGATCTCGCGAAATTATAAACTGTCAAAAGATAGTGAACCGTAACATACTACTTACAATTTAAAGCATTATTTCTCGGTAGATTATAATCTATCAAACCAAATATTGGTTAGTGTAGAACTGTGACCATACGATGCAATTAATTGTAAGTGGTATACTCTCCACAATCTCTCAACAGGTTACAATCTCGTGAGATAGATTATAATCTAACGGGATTTAGAAATTTGCGGTGATATAAAAACATAACATAACATACCATCATGCATGTATTCCCCGAAGGATAAGGCAGAGGCGTACTAATGTACACCCACAGTTCGCCGGTATGTTTAGGTCCCATGTAATAGGGGGCGAGCCTATTGCCATTAACCGGGCACAAATTCCTAACTCCGAGCTGCTACTGGGAATTTCATAGAAAAACCCAATAACACTTTGCTCGACCTGGGAATCGAACCCAGGACCTCTAGCGTAGCAGTCGCGGTCAGGACCACTTGGCTATTGAGGCAGTTGCAGAGGCGGTGATATAAATAAAAAGAAAAGCGTTCCTCTGGAAAATTATGGTCCATTTGACCCCACTCTTCTCCTTTATCTCTAATATCATAAATCTGTGGGAGTATGTCCCCGTAACATTAGAGAAAGTTTTGTGAAAAAAATATTGTTTTCCTATTAGAGAGGAATAAAAATGGGCTTTATTTTAGTATTCTTAGAACTGGTTTTTAAACGGTGAGGTATATATTTCTATCGAAGAAAATGGTATTTTTGTATAAAAATTCTGCAGTCTGCCGCTCACTCTGTAACGCACCTGGCTCATTAGCCGCTGATTTATGGCTCAGAGTCGGCTGGCAAAGAGTGAACCGTTTACAATGATGTTTTCTAATAGCGAGTCGAATTTTTCCTTCACTAATATAATTTTATAATCTTAGCATGAAAAATGCAAAAAATCACAAAAGGATAAGTGTTTGTGTTCGCCTGAGTGTTTCTTATGTATGTATGTATTTACAAAAAAAAAGAAATTATATAAGTATTATATCCATCATCTAGTACCCATAGTACAAGCTCTGCTTAGTCTGGGACTAGATGGTGCTTTGTAAAATGTTGCAGAATATTATATTATTATTATTATAGCATGGACAAAATAACTAAATCAAAAACTGAATCAAAATACCACAGACAGACACACAGACACACTCGTTAAACATAAAATACTGCTCTTTTTGCGTTTGGGTTAAAAAGAAAAGAAAAATAGCTCTGTATTTTTCTTCACAAAGTATCTAAGGACCTTTTCCCTCTAATTACTAATTGCGTGCTTTTCTATACGGAGGGAGTACCTCTGAAACCTCTAAAGCTCCTCCTTAGTGCTAACAGCCACGTTAACCTCGTGGGAAACCATTTAATTAACACCTTATTTATTTTAATAGTGTGAGCCTTCACCTCGTGTTGTATGTTTAGTCTTTAAGACTTACAACTGAAGGGAAACAGTCTTGAGATTAATATCTACGATGACTGCAACGATAAACTGCACTTGTCGCGGTCAGTTTGTGGATGGGTGACCGTTCTTAGCACTCCTAGATACTCCTCCGTGCCTCAGAGAGCACGCAAAGCTGGCAGTTCCGGTTGTCATACAAGTAACTAATGACAATCGCTAGTAGTAGTCAGAAGAGCAAAAAAAGTGTATGATACTGGCGTTCAGCTGGATCTATCTGGATTTAGAAAGAGGCTCGTCGAGCAACAGAGACTTTTATCAAGGTACAGACGACAAAGATGTTTGTAGCTCACTACAAATAAAATATACTGTATTTTATACAGCAGACTCTGCCCGACTCTGAAAATTCATTAAATGTGACTGTTATTTTATTTCAAATCTATGATTTCTTTTTATTATGCTCTAAAATGAATACATATTTTTTATTATATCTGGCATTAAAGTATGTTAAACACCTATAAAGACAATAATAATACATTTTAGTGAAAAAAAAACAATCTCAAACAGTATTCCAGCCTGATAAATTCTGCATCATGGACGGTGGTCTTGTAAGCTTTAGTGGCTGTAGCGTTCGATTTATGTACTTTACTGGATAGACGCAGGATTGAATCTTGAATCTTCTCGAATATTTCTTGTACTCAAATTTGTCTTTATTAAGATTAAAGCTCAAACAAAATTTTAAATTAGAACAGGGTTCTGAGTTTTGAATGCAAGGTGTGAGTGACTTTAGCCGAGAGGCTATAGCAGCCACCCACGAGTGTGGTAGGGTGTCAATCTTGCCGATTGTACCACAGATTATGTACAAAATGAGATGAGATTTTATCGCAACTCTTTATTGCCTACACGATAGTAGTAATGTGTTTTTGTGAGAAAACATGTGATAAATCTCAGTGAACATAGTATATCAATTTGATGTTAATGTGTGCGTAATATATTAGGCGCCCGAATTTAGGCCGACCATACATGGATGATGTAGTGACTATTGCATCAGCAAATAAACGATTGGAGTTGCTCGCTATTTATTGGTTGGCAAAACGAGCATAGCGCATGCTTGATTTGTTGTTGAATAGGCAACTGTCCTAAAGAGCTAATACGTATGAATGATTTTGATGTAACCATGTACGTATGAATGTATCGCTTTTCGTAAGCGAATGTTTATTTGAAATAAATAAAGATTGTACGCAATCATTCTCCGAGCCTTTTCGCAACGTAGATATCATATTGCTAGAACTAATCAGTTGTATAAGTCAGTGGAACAAAGCAACTAACTTCCCACACAATAGTCGATCCGTGTGTGGTCAGCCTTAGTAAATGTAGTGTAAACTACGTACTATTAAGACTTTTGCACTCTTACGATGTTTACGGATAGTTATATAAATAATGTGAATGTGACATAATATCTTTCTCTCTTTAACGTCTGCTAGTGGCTGTTAAAGCAATTTTTCATCCTTGCTATTTTTGGGCAGTCTTTGTAGGTATCAAAATCGTTTTCAGTTTTCCGCAATGGTAAGCATCTTGTCGACCTACAACCGTATAGTAAACTTTATGAACAGTCAGGCCCTTTAGAAATTACCTAAAAAGACGTCAAACTATTAAGATTATTTTTTCGTTTTCTCCAAATATTTCCAGCATTCAAAGTGGACTGAAAGCATTAAAAGCCTAAAAATATCTCTCCTGATAGCGCGATTGACGAGCACATTGCGTGTGTGAAGGTGAACGATGCCTTCAGGTTAGGCAATAAGGGGCAATTTCCTCATTTGAAGTATAAAACATATTAAATGACCAATGACCATGCTATGTTTACTGAGCTGTAACTGTTATAAATATACTAGTGATATATAAGTTTTTATGCTTAGTTGTGAATATTGTATAGCTAATGGCTCAATTACTACAGCTATGAATTTAGAATGTTTTATAGATCTACAAATTGCGAAAAATCAATTGTAATTTGAATATAGAAAAACTGCTTGCGTTCAGAAATATTTAGAAATAGTAATATTCAGTGGCGTCTAATTAAATTACATTTTAAATCATGACGTAAGACTGTTAATCAGAATAATAGTTTGTATACCTATTATGTGTTAAGCAAAAACTGTAAAACGTCTTAATTACACACACAAAGTACTTTTGCCAAGGTACAATTAATATGAAAGGAGGTTAAGAATGTTTATTATAACAGTTATAACACCAAAAGACATCATCACTTTATATCATAAATTGAAGTCCCCACTGTGCATATAATTATGTTTGCACAGGCTAATCTCAGAAACTTCTAACCGGAATTTCATACGGTTTTCAACAAAAGAAAGAGGGATTCTCTAAAAAGATTATAGTTATAATATAAAACTATACCCGTGCGAAGCCGGGGCGGGTCTCTAGTAAAAACAGCATAGCATACAGTATGGCATAATAAGTAAATATTCAATTCTATCCATGTTCATCACATACTCACTGCGTGTAATACTGTAACGTTAGTTTCAAACGAATGTCAGTTAAATTATCGACAGCTTGCATGTTAACTAAAGTGGCGGTGACAACGCTTTTAGTTGAAAACAAGGACAAAAGTATGCATAGTTTTGTAGGATTTTTGAATAATTGAAATTGATGGTGGAGCGAAGCTATTGTATTTGAAATATTAAATTAAATTTATTTTGGAGAATGCTTGTGATGATTTATCTAAACATATTCAATTCTTCTTACTGTATACATATATTATAATTGTGTTAAACTGGTTTCTGACCCATAAGCGAAAATTAGACATTGAAATAAAATTACTTTTTACGAATTTTATTTCAATAAGCAGTGATATGTCGGAAAACAACGCAACTATTAAGAATTTAAATCCTGCCCACAGTAAATTTTCCTTTCCCACAATTTATAATCATAATCAGCAAACCTATTTGGTATATAGGCAGTTAATAACACCTGCATTTTTACTGAAATTACGTGATACATTATAATACAATAGTTATATTATAAAATAATTATAATATAAAATAGATGTAGTTTTCTACCTGTTTAGCTAACACATTTGTCGACTGTACACGTCATAATAAACTATTCATTCATTATTCAATTATAGAGACTATTAGACGAGTTTATATTTAGTAGATTTAACTGATGGAAAATCTTATAAAGAACTAAATAAAACTGTTACCCTGTAAGGAGTATTCTTTATGAAGAATAAAGCCATCAATTTATCCTTGTGAAAATTATTCAACGAATAAATAGGAGAGTAGTACCTGGTGACTACATGCGAACTGAAATAATGTGCATTTGTATATTATAGTAGGTAGGCCTATTCAAAAGAGAAGCTATTTTTCATTAAAACCGAAAACGTAAGTGCAAACACAGCAATTTATTTAATTCAATTGATTACACGGAACATAATTTAATTAGTTCATATTTCAACCATAAATCAGAGTGAAATACCAATTTTCTTAGAATCAAGTGGTTGGCTTGGAAAATTGGTTTATTCAATCTCAAAATTGGGGCACATTAATTTTAATTTTATTCTCTTGTATATTTGATTTTGGGAGGTCCGGTCGGTGGCCCCCGGGGTGAGCGGTGACGTCATCCGGTAGTGATAACTCGACCTGACCTCGGCCATCTTGCCACAACCGTTGTGGATAATGTGGGCTAGCTTAATGCAAGAGGTACGAAAGGCAATAAATGAAATATTTTGGGCAATGAGGTCAACAGTTCGCCTTCCATGTTTTGTTTATTTTAGACTAGCTTCCGCCCGCGACTTCGTCCGCGTGGAATAGTTACTTAGTCTTAGCGGGATGATAGCCTATAGCCTTCCTCAATAAATGGACTATCTAACACCGAAAGATTTTTTCTAATCGGACCAATAGTTCCTGAGATTATCGCGTTCAAGTTCAAGCAAACTTGGCAGGTGGCACTTGACAGGTGGTAAGAAGATGATGATCCCGTTCAGCGGCTTGTAGTATGTTTTGATTGAAGCTCACTTCAAGATATAGCCAATATTGTTAGTTGATAATTGAGTATTAAGTATCCGAGCGGAACTTTATCTAAAAAAATATGTCACAGGAACAGGAATAATAAAAGAACGCTAAATGAGGATATGTCCTTTAGAGCGTTTGTTGGGTCCGAGCGGACCCAAGCTCGGTCCACACGGATACAAAACGAACGCTCTAAAGGCTGTGAATAACGTATTTATTTGGATAAGGATTAATATCATGTTTATAAAAACACCTACGCAAATAATGCATTTGGAATTTTAGAACAAAGTTAGCATAAAAAAGGTTATAGTGAGCCAACCTTAAAAGATAGACATATGCTGTCGCGGACTTTTTTTTAGAACTTTTAAAGAGGAACAATTCTGTCTTAAATGATTTTTGCGAAACTTTAACCGTTTACGCAGCGCACGCATCGGAAGCTCTCAAAAGGAAAAAAAAAACGAATTTTAGAACAAAGTTAGCATAAAAAAGGTTATAGTGAGCCAACCTTAAAAGATAGACATATGCTGTCGCGGACTTTTTTTTAGAACTTTTAAAGAGGAACAATTCTGTCATATATTATTTTTGCGAAACTTTAATCGTTTACGCAGCGCATGCATCGGAAGCTCTCAAAAGGAAAAATCCCGATTTTGAAACATTCTTCATTGATGCTCCGCTCCTATTGGTCTTAGCGTGATGATATATAGCCTATAGCCTTCCTCGATAAATGAGCTATCTAACACTGAAAGAATTTTTCAAATCGAACCAGTAGTTCCTGAGATTAGCACGTTCAAGCAAACAAACAAACAAACAAACAAACAAACTCTTCAGCTTTATATATTAGTATATAGATAAACGCTACACAAAATGTCTTTGCTTCTACACAATCTTTAAGGAATCGTTCATAATTTTACCCTTCCATAAAGTAAATTGAAATAGTTATTATTTCTTATCAATTAGGTATTCCAATTATTTTTTTGTTTTATACAACATTATTTTTAGTATATGCGAAACCTGTATACAGGAATATTTTTTAAGCAGTGCGCAAAAAATTTTTGGTAGTTCAGTATCAGTAATAGAACACATTCCCATTATTAGTTCAAAACTTTTTTTAAAATTTTTATCCGGCTTGAAATCAGCAAAATATGGACACATAATATCTGTTCGCAATAATAACCATATGCACGTGTGCCAGCCGACTCACGCGCCGGTGTACAGCTGATGTAGGTACTAAGGCGCGCGCGCTTTGCCGTGCGCTAGCGAGTAACCATAAAATCAGTTTCAAAGTAAACATCTTTCGTTAACGATAACTTCGATAATTTGTACTAAGACATATCAAAATAACAAATTGGTGTTTAATAAAAGTCGTTTATGTTTCAATTGTCAAAGTTTGCGCGCTGAATAAAAATTATTCCGGTATATTTTGTTCAGAATAAACGTTAAAAGAAAGATTCGTAACTGAATCGATTCCAGTAATTTTTACACCGTGTTATATTTTTTTTGGATTGTGCTGTAATTTGTATTGCAGTACCGGTATATACATTGTACATTGTATGCTATCGGTACAATCAGTGTCAGGATCGATATTATCGGTATCACGATCGGTGGCAGTACCGGTACTATCGGTGTTAGGATCGGTACTATCGGTGTCAGGATCGGTGGCAATATCGGTACTATCGGTGTCAGTATCGGTACAATCGGTGTCAGGACTGGTACAATCTGTACTGTCGGTGTCAGGATCGGTACTGTCGGTTTCAGAATCGGTGTCAGTATCGGTACTATCGGTGTCAGTATCGGTGTCAGTATCGATCCTATCCGTGTCAGTATCGACACTATCGGTGTCAGGATCGGTACTATCAGTGTCAGTATCGGTACTATCGGTGTCAGGATCGGTACTATCGGTGTCAGTATCGGTACAATCGGTGTCAGGATCGGTATTATTGGTATCAGGATCGGTACTATCCGTGTTAGCATCAGTGTCAGCATCGGTACTATCGGTGTCAGTATCAGTACTATCGGTGTTAGGATCGGGACTATCGGTGTCAGTATCGATACTATTGGTGTCATGATAGGTGTCAGTATCGGTACTATCGGTGTCATGATCGGTACTATCGGTGTCAGGATCGGTGTCAGTATCGGTACTATCGGTGTCAGTATCGGTACTATCGGTGTCAGGATCGGTACTATCGGTGTCAGTATCGGTACAATCGGTGTCAGGATCGGTATTATCGGTATCAGGATCGGTACTATCCGTGTCAGCATCGGTACTATCGGTGTCAGTATCAGTACTATCGGTGTCAGGATCGGGACTATCGGTGTCAGTATCGATACTATTAGTGTCATGATAGGTGTCAGTATCGGTACTATCGGTGTCATGATCGGTACTATTGGTGTCAGGATCGGTGTCAGTATCGGTACTATCGGTGTCAGGTTCGGAGTCAGAATCGGTATTATAAGTGCCAGTATTGGTACTCTCGGTGTCAGGATCGGTGTCAGGATTGGTGTCAGGATCGGTGTCAGGATCGGTGTCAGGATCGTTATCAGTATCAATACTATCGGTGTCAGTATGGGTACTATCGGTGTCAGGATCGGTGTCAGTGTCGGTACTATCGGTGTAAGGATCGGTACTATCGGTGTCAGTATCGGTACTATCGTTGTCAGGATCGGTATTATCGGTATCAGGTTTGGTGTCAGGTTCGGTATTATCGGTATCAGTATCAGTACTATCGGTGTCAGTATCGGTACTATCGGTGTCAGGATCGGTAATATCGGTGTCAGTATCGATATTATCCGTGTCAGTATCGGTACTATCGGTGTCAGTATCGGTACTATCGGTATCAGGATCGGTATTATCGGTATCAGGATCGGTACTATCCGTGACTCTAAATGCCTTAGCCACATAGCCTCTTGTGTAGCAGTAGCTAGTGCCATATATTCTGCCTCCATGGTTGATAACGCAACTGTGTTCTGACGTTTAGAACACCATGAGACTGAAGCACCCTGAAACAGAAAAGTGTAGCCAGAGCATGATCTCCGGCTGTTAATGTCTGAAGCCCAATCTGAATCACAGTAGCCAAACACTCTTCCTTCTTCTTTGTTTTGACTGAATGTTAATTTACAATCCTTTGTTCCCTTTATGTAGCGCAGCACTCTTTTTACTGCTAGCCAGTGTTGTATTTCTGGTTTATTATTGAAGCTACTCAATTTATTTACTATGAAACATATATGTAGTCTTGTACCCTGTGATAGGTAAAGTAAACTCCCAATTGCTTCTTGATAAGGAACATTTTTAACAATATTACTTTGCTCTCCTGTGCTGATCAATTTGGCGCTAAGATCACAGGGTGAATGAACTGGATTACAATCTGTCATATTGAATCTTTGTAGATTTTTTTCTATATAGGCAGTCTGATCAATATGAATTTGGTCTCTGGCCACATTTTGACTTATTCTCCAACCAATAAAATGATTCACAGGTCCAAGCATTTTTATATCAAATTTACTTTTAAGTTGTTGATTTATTTCTTTACCTTTCTCTACGTTGTTATAAAAAAATTAATAGATCATCGACATATATCAATATAAAAAGAATGCTTCCATTATCATTTTTGTAGTACACACATGGATCCACAGACGTACTTTTCAAAACCAACTTTTTTAACACTGAAGTGAGTTTTAAATTCCATTGGCGACATGCCTGTTTCAAGCCATAAATGGACTTATTTAATCTGCAGACTTCAGATCCATGTTCGTAGCCGGGTGGTTGATTCATATACCGGAATATTTTTTATTCAGTGCGCAAACTTTGACAATTGATACTTAAACGACTTTTATTAAACACCAATTTGTTATTTTGATATGTCTTAGTACAAAATATCGAAGTTATCGTTAACGAAAGATGTTTACTTTGAAACTGATTTTATGGTTACTCGGTGTCGTACCGATAGTAGTACCGATACTGACACCGATTGAGTCGAGCCTGACACCGATAGTACCGATACTGACACCGATCCTGACACCGATCGTACCGATCCTGACACCGATAGTACCGAGCCTGACACCGATCCTGACACCGATAAAACCGATACTGACACTGATAGAGTCGATACTGAAACTGATACTGACACCGATAGTACCAATACTGACACCAATAGTACCGATCTTGACACCGATAGTACCGGGGCTGACACCGATAGTACCGATACTGACACCGATAGAGACGAGCCTGACACCGATAGTACCGATACTGACACCGATAGAGTCGATACTGATACCGATCCTGACACCGATAGTACCGATACTGACACCGATCCTGACACCGATAAAACCGTTACTGACACCGATAGAGTCGATACTGACACTGATCCTGACACCGATAGTACCAATACTGACACCAATAGTACCGATACTGACACCGATAATACCGATACTGACACTGATCTTGACACTGATAGTACCGATCCTGATGCCGATAATACCGATCTTGACACCGATAATATCGATAATGACACGGATAGTACCGATACAGACACTGATAATACCAATTCTGACACTGGACCTGACACCGATAGTACCGATACTGACACCGATCCTGACACTGATAGTACCAATCCTTACACCGATATAGTATAGTAGACTGACACCGATCCTGACACCGATACTGACACGGATAGTATCGATACTGACAACGATCCTGAAACCGATCCTGACAGGGTCGGTATTTTTGGTATCAGGATCGGTATTATCGGTGTCAGGATCGGAGTCAGTATTGGTACTATCGCTGTCAGGATCGGTACTATCGATGTCAGGATCGGTACTATCGATGTCAGGATCGGTACTATCAGTGTCAGAATCGGTGTCAGGATCGGTATTATCGGTGTCAGGATCGGTGTCAGTATCGGTACTATCGGTGTCAGTATCGGTACTATTGGTGTCAGTATTGGTACTATCGGTGTCAGGATCAGTGTCAGTATCGACTCTATCGGTGTCAGGCTCGGTACTATCGTTGTCAAGATCGGTACTATCGATGTCAGGATAGGTACTATCGGTGTCAGGATCGGTGTCAGTATCGGTACTATCGGTGTCAGTATCATTACTGTCGGTGTCAGGATCGGTGTCAGGATCGGTAATATCGGTGTCAGTATAGGTACTATCGGTGTCTGGATCGGTGTCAGTGTCGGTACTATCGGTGTCAGGATCGGTGTCAGTATCGGTACTATCGGTGTCAGTATCGGTACTATTGGTGTCAGTATTGGTACAATCGGTGTCAGGATCGGTGTCATTATCTGCACTATCGATGTCAGGATCGGGATTACCTGTGTCAGGATCGGTGTCAGTATCGGTACTATCTGTATTATCGGTGTCAGTATCCGTACTATCGGTGTCAGGATCGGTGTCAGTATCGGTACTATCGGTGTCAGGCTCGACTCAATCGGTGTCAGTATCGGTACTATCGGTGTCAGGCTCGGTACTATCGGTATCAGGATCGGTACTATCGATGTCAGGATCGGTACTATCAGTGTCAGAATCGGTGTCAGGATCGGTATTGTCGGTGTCAGGATCGGTGTCAGTATCGGTACTATCGGTGTCAGTATCGGTACTATCGGTGTCAGTATCGGTACTATTGGTGTCAGTATTGGTACTATCGGTGTCAGGATCAGTGTCATTATCGACTCTATCGGTGTCAGTATCGGTACTATCGGTGTCAGGATCGGTGTCAGGCTCGGTACTTTCGGTGTCAGGATCGGTACGATCGGTGTCAGGATCGGTGTCAGTATCGACTCTATCGGTGTCAGTATCGGTACTATCGGTTTCAGGCTCGGTACTATCGTTGTCAAGATCGGTACTATCGATGTCAGGATAGGTACTATCGGTGTCAGGATCGGTGTCAGTATCGGTACTATCGGTGTCAGTATGATTACTGTCGGTGTCAGGATCGGTGTCAGGATCGGTAATATCGGTGTCAGTATAGGTACTATCGGTGTCTGGATCGGTGTCAGTGTCGGTAATATCGGTGTCAGGATCGGTGTCAGTATCGGTACTATCGGTGTCAGGATCGGTGTCAGTATCGGTACTATCGGTGTCAGTATCGGTACTATTGGTGTCAGTATTGGTACTATCGGTGTCAGGATCGGTGTCATTATCTGCACTATCGATGTCAGGATCGGGATTATCTGTGTCAGGATCGGTGTCAGTATCGGTACTATCTGTATTATCGGTGTCAGTATCCGTACTATCGGTGTCAGGATCGGTGTCAGTATCGGTACTATCGGTGTCAGGCTCGACTCAATCGGTGTCAGTATCGGTACTATCGGTGTCAGGCTCGGTACTATCGGTGTCAAGATCGGTACTATCGGTGTCATGATAGGTACTATCGGTGTCAGGATCGGTGTCAGTATCGGTACTATCGGTGTCAGTATCATTACTGTCGGTGTCAGGATCGGTGTCAATATCGATACTATCGGTGTCAGGATCGGTGTCAGTATCGGTACTATCGGTGTCAGGATCGGTGTCAGTATCGGTACTATCGGTGTCTGTATCGGTACTATTGGTGTCAGTATTGGTACTATCGGTGTCAGTATCAGTATCATTATCTGCACTATCGATGTCAGGATCGGGATTATCTGTGTCAGGATCGGTGTCAGTATCGGTACTATCAGTATTATCGGTGTCAGTATCCGTACTATCGGTGTCAGTATCAGTGTCATTATCTGCACTATCGATGTCAGGATCGGGATTATCTGTGTCAGGATCGGTGTCAGTATCGGTACTATCTGTATTATCGGTGTCAGTATCGGTACTATCGGCGTCAGGATCGGTGTCAGTATCGGTACTATCGGTGTCTGTATCGGTACTATTGGTGTCAGTATTGGTACTATCGGTGTCAGTATCAGTGTCATTATCTGCACTATCGATGTCAGGATCGGGATTATCTGTGTCAGGATCGGTGTCAGTATCGGTACTATCTGTATTATCGGTGTCAGTATCGGTACTATCGGTGTCAGTATCCGTACTATCGGTGTCAGGATCAGTGTCAGTATCGGTACTATCGGTGTCAGGATCGGTACTATCAGTGTCAGTATCGGTGTCAGGATCGGTATTATCGATGTCAGGATCGGTGTCATTATCTGCACTATCGATGTCAGGATCGGGATTATCTGTGTCAGGATCGGTGTCAGTATCGGTACTATCTGTATTATCGGTGTCAGGATCGGAGTCAGTATTGGTACTATCGGTGTCAGGATCGGTACTATCGGTGTCAGGGTCGGTACTATCAGTGTCAGAATCGGTGTCAGGATCGGTATTATCGGTGTCAGTATCGGTGTCCGTATCGGTACTATCGGTGTCAGGCTCGGTACTTTCGGTGTCAGGATCGGTACGATCGGTGTCAGGATCGGTGTCAGTATCGACTCTATCGGTGTCAGTATCGGTACTATCGGTGTCAGGCTCGGTACTATCGTTGTCAAGATCGGTACTATCGGTGTCAGGATCGGTGTAAGTATCGGTACTATCGGTGTCAGTATCATTACTGTCGGTGTCAGGATCGGTGTCAGGGTCGGTAATATCGGTGTCAGTAGAGGTACTATCGGTGTCTGGATCGGTGTCAGTGTCGGTACTATCGGTGTCAGGATCGGTGTCAGTATCGGTACTATCTGTATTATCGGTGTCAGGATCGGTATTATCGGTGTCAGGATCGGTGTCAGTATCGGTACTATCGGTGTCAGTATCGGTACTATCGGTGTCAGCCTCGGTACTATCGTTGTCAAGATCGGTACTATCGGTGTCAGGATCGGTGTCAGTATCGGTACTATCGGTGTCAGTATCATTACTGTCGGTGTCAGGATCGGTGTCAGGGTCGGTAATATCGGTGTCAGTATAGGTACTATCGGTGTCTGTATCGGTGTCAGTGTCGGTACTATCGGTGTCAGGATCGGTGTCAGTATCGGTACTATCGGTGTCAGGATCGGTGTCAGTATCGGTACTATCGGTGTCAGTATCGGTACTATTGGTGTCAGTATTGGTACTATCGGTGTCTGGATCGGTGTCAGTGTCGGTACTATCGGTGTCAGGATCGGTGTCAGTATCGGTACTATCTGTATTATCGGTGTCAGGATCGGTACTATCGGTGTCAGCCTCGGTACTATCGTTGTCAAGATCGGTACTATCGGTGTCAGGATCGGTGTCAGTATCGGTACTATCGGTGTCAGTATCATTACTGTCGGTGTCAGGATCGGTGTCAGGGTCGGTAATATCGGTGTCAGTATAGGTACTATCGGTGTCTGGATCGGTGTCAGTGTCGGTACTATCGGTGTCAGGATCGGTGTCAGTATCGGTACTATCGGTGTCAGGATCGGTGTCAGTATCGGTACTATCGGTGTCAGTATCGGTACTATTGGTGTCAGTATTGGTACTATCGGTGTCAGTATCGGTGTCATTATCTGCACTATCGATGTCAGGATCGGGATTGTCTGTGTCAGGATCGGTGTCAGTATCAGTACTATCTGTATTATCGGTGTCAGTATCCGTACTATCGGTGTCAGGATCGGTGTCAGTATCGGTACTATCGGTGTCAGGCTCGACTCAATCGGTGTCAGTATCGGTACTATCGGTGTCAGGCTCGGTACTATCGGTGTCAAGATCGGTACTATCGGTGTCATGATAGGTACTATCGGTGTCAGGATCGGTGTCAGTACCGGTACTATCGGTGTCAGTATCATTACTGTCGGTGTCAGGATCGGTGTCAGTATCAGTACTATCGGTGTCAGTTTCGGTGTCAGTATCGGTACTATCGGTGTCAAGATCGGTACTATTGGTGTCAGTATTGGTACTATCGGTGTCAGTATCAGTGTCATTATCTGCACTATCGATGTCAGGATCGGGATTATCTGTGTCAGGATCGGTGTCAGTATCTGTACTATCTGTATTATCGGTGTCAGTATCGGTACTATCGGTGTCAGTATCCGTACTATCGGTGTCAGGATCGGTGTCAGTATCGGTACTATCGGTGTCAGGATCGGTGTCAGGATCGGTATTATCGATGTCAGGATCGGTGTCATTATCTGCACTATCGATGTCAGGATCGGGATTATCTGTGTCAGGTTCGGTGTCAGTATAGGTACTATCTGTATTATCGGTGTCAGTATCCGTACTATCGGTGTCAGGATCGGTGTCAGGATCGGTGTCAGTATCGGTACAATCGGTGTCTGGATCCGACACCAATAGTACCGATACTGACACCGATAGTACCGATACTGACACCGATCCTGACACCGATAATACCGATCCTGACACCGATTCTGACACTGATAGTACCGATCATGACATCGATAGTACCGATCCTGACACCGATAGTACCAATACTGACTCCGATCCTGACACCGATAATACCGATCCTGATACCAAAAATACCGACCCTGACACCGATAGTACCGATACTGACACCGATAGTACCGATCCAGACACCGATTGTACCGATACTGACACCGATCCTGACACCGATAGTACGGATACTGACACCGATAATACAGATAGTACCTATACTGACACCGAACTTGACACAGATAATCCCGATCCTGACATCGATAGTGCAGATAATGACACCGATCCTGACATCGATAATACCGATCCTGACACCGATCCTGACACCGATAGTACCGATACTATTGGTACTATCGGTGTCAGGATCAGTGTCAGTATCGACTCTATCGGTGTCAGTATCGGTACTATCGGTGTCAGGCTCGGTACTTTCGGTGTCAGGATCGGTACGACCGGTGTCAGGATCGGTGTCAGTATCGACTCTATCGGTGTCAGTATCGGTACTATCGGTGTCAGGCTCGGTACTATCGTTGTCAAGATCGGTACTATCGGTGTCAGGATCGGTGTCAGTATCATTACTGTCGGTGTCAGGATCGGTGTCAGGGTCGGTAATATCGGTGTCAGTATAGGTACTATCGGTGTCTGGATCGGTGTCAGTGTCGGTACTATCGGTGTCAGGATCGGTGTCAGTATCGGTACTATTGGTGTCAGGATCGGTGTCAGTATCGGTACTATCGGTGTCAGGCTCGACTCAATCGGTGTCAGTATCGGTACTATCGGTGTCAGGCTCGGTACTATCGGTGTCAAGATCGGTACTATCGGTGTCATGATAGGTACTATCAGTGTCAGTATCAGTGTCATTATCTGCACTATCGATGTCAGGATCGGGGTTATCTGTGTCAGGATCGGTGTCAGTATCGGTACTATCTGTATTATCGGTGTCAGTATCGGTACTATCGGTGTCAGTATTGGTACTATCGGTGTCAGTATCAGTGTCAGTATCGACTCTATCGGTGTCAGTATCGTTTTTATCGGTGTCAGGATCGGTGTCAGGCTCGGTACTATCGGTGTCAGGATAGGTACGATCGGTGTCAGTATCAGTGTCAGTATCGACTCTATCGGTGTCAGTATCGGTTTTATCGGTGTCACCATCGGTGTCAGGCTCGGTACTTTCGGTGTCAGTATCGGTACTATCGGTGTCAGGCTCGACTCAATCGGTGTCAGTATCGGTACTATCGGTGTCAGGCTCGGTACTATCGGTGTCAAGATCGGTACTATCGGTGTCATGATAGGTACTATCGGTGTCAGGATCGGTGTCAGTATCGGTACTATCGGTGTCAGTATCATTACTGTCGGTGTCAGTATCATTACTGTCGGTGTCAGGATCGGTGTCAGTATCGATACTATCGGTGTCAGTATCGGTACTATCGGTGTCAGGATCGGTGTCAGTATCGGTACTATCGGTGTCAGGATCGGTGTCAGTATCGGTACTATCGGTGTCTGTATCGGTACTATTGGTGTCAGTATTGGTACTATCGGTGTCAGTATCAGTGTCATTATCTGCACTATCGATGTCAGGATCGGGATTATCTGTGTCAGGATCGGTGTCAGTATCGGTACTATCTGTATTATCGGTGTCAGTATCCGTACTATCGGTGTCGGTATCAGTGTCATTATCTGCACTATCGATGTCAGGATCGGGATTATCTGTGTCAGGATCGGTGTCAGTATCGGTACTATCTGTTTTATCGGTGTCAGTATCGGTACTATCGGTGTCAGTATCCGTACTATCGGTGTCAGGATCGGTGTCAGTATCGGTACTATCGGTGTTAGGATCGGTACTATCAGTGTCAGGATCGGTTTTATCGGTGTCAGGATCGGTGTCATTATCTGCACTATCGATGTCAGGATCGGGATTATCTGTGTCAGGATCGGTGTCAGTATCGGTACTATCTGTATTATCGGTGTCAGTATCCGTACTATCGGTGTCAGGATCGGTGTCAGTATCGGTACAATCGGTGTCAGGATCGGTACTATCGGTGTCAGTATCGGAGTCAATATCGGTACTATCGGTGTCAGTATCGGTACTATCGGTGTCAGGGTCGGTATTTTTGGTATCAGGATCGGTATTATCGGTGTCAGGATCGGAGTCAGTATTGGTACTATCGGTGTCAGTATTGGTACTATCGGTGTCAGGATCGGAGTCAATATCGGTACAATCTGTGTCTGGATCGGTACTATCGGTGTCAGTATCGGTACTACCGATAGTACCGGTCCTGATACCAAAAATACCGACCCTGACACCGATGTCAAGGTCGGTATTTTTGGTATCAGGATCGGTATTATCGGTGTCAGGATCGGAGTCAGTATTGGTACTATCGGTGTCAGGATCGGTACTATCGATGTCAGGATTGGTACTATCAGTGTCAGAATCGGTGTCAGGATCGGTATTATCGGTGTCAGGATCGGTGTCAGGATCGGTACGATCGGTGTCAGGATCGGTGTCAGTATCGACTCTATCGGTGTCAGTATCGGTACTATCGGTTTCAGGCTCGGTACTATCGTTGTCAAGATCGGTACTATCGATGTCAGGATAGGTACTATCGGTGTCAGGATCGGTGTCAGTATCGGTACTATCGGTGTCAGTATGATTACTGTCGGTGTCAGGATCGGTGTCAGGATCGGTAATATCGGTGTCAGTATAGGTACTATCGGTGTCTGGATCGGTGTCAGTGTCGGTAATATCGGTGTCAGGATCGGTGTCAGTATCGGTACTATCGGTGTCAGGATCGGTGTCAGTATCGGTACTATCGGTGTCAGTATCGGTACTATTGGTGTCAGTATTGGTACTATCGGTGTCAGGATCGGTGTCATTATCTGCACTATCGATGTCAGGATCGGGATTATCTGTGTCAGGATCGGTGTCAGTATCGGTACTATCTGTATTATCGGTGTCAGTATCCGTACTATCGGTGTCAGGATCGGTGTCAGTATCGGTACTATCGGTGTCAGGCTCGACTCAATCGGTGTCAGTATCGGTACTATCGGTGTCAGGCTCGGTACTATCGGTGTCAAGATCGGTACTATCGGTGTCATGATAGGTACTATCGGTGTCAGGATCGGTGTCAGTATCGGTACTATCGGTGTCAGTATCATTACTGTCGGTGTCAGGATCGGTGTCAATATCGATACTATCGGTGTCAGGATCGGTGTCAGTATCGGTACTATCGGTGTCAGGATCGGTGTCAGTATCGGTACTATCGGTGTCTGTATCGGTACTATTGGTGTCAGTATTGGTACTATCGGTGTCAGTATCAGTATCATTATCTGCACTATCGATGTCAGGATCGGGATTATCTGTGTCAGGATCGGTGTCAGTATCGGTACTATCTGTATTATCGGTGTCAGTATCCGTACTATCGGTGTCAGTATCAGTGTCATTATCTGCACTATCGATGTCAGGATCGGGATTATCTGTGTCAGGATCGGTGTCAGTATCGGTACTATCTGTATTATCGGTGTCAGTATCGGTACTATCGGCGTCAGGATCGGTGTCAGTATCGGTACTATCGGTGTCTGTATCGGTACTATTGGTGTCAGTATTGGTACTATCGGTGTCAGTATCAGTGTCATTATCTGCACTATCGATGTCAGGATCGGGATTATCTGTGTCAGGATCGGTGTCAGTATCGGTACTATCTGTATTATCGGTGTCAGTATCGGTACTATCGGTGTCAGTATCCGTACTATCGGTGTCAGGATCAGTGTCAGTATCGGTACTATCGGTGTCAGGATCGGTACTATCAGTGTCAGTATCGGTGTCAGGATCGGTATTATCGATGTCAGGATTGGTGTCATTATCTGCACTATCGATGTCAGGATCGGGATTATCTGTGTCAGGATCGGTGTCAGTATCGGTACTATCTGTATTATCGGTGTCAGTATCCGTACTATCGGTGTCAGGATCGGAGTCAGTATTGGTACTATCGGTGTCAGGATCGGTACTATCGGTGTCAGGGTCGGTACTATCAGTGTCAGAATCGGTGTCAGGATCGGTATTATCGGTGTCAGTATCGGTGTCCGTATCGGTACTATCGGTGTCAGGCTCGGTACTTTCGGTGTCAGGATCGGTACGATCGGTGTCAGGATCGGTGTCAGTATCGACTCTATCGGTGTCAGTATCGGTACTATCGGTGTCAGGCTCGGTACTATCGTTGTCAAGATCGGTACTATCGGTGTCAGGATCGGTGTAAGTATCGGTACTATCGGTGTCAGTATCATTACTGTCGGTGTCAGGATCGGTGTCAGGGTCGGTAATATCGGTGTCAGTAGAGGTACTATCGGTGTCTGGATCGGTGTCAGTGTCGGTACTATCGGTGTCAGGATCGGTGTCAGTATCGGTACTATCTGTATTATCGGTGTCAGGATCGGTATTATCGGTGTCAGGATCGGTGTCAGTATCGGTACTATCGGTGTCAGTATCGGTACTATCGGTGTCAGCCTCGGTACTATCGTTGTCAAGATCGGTACTATCGGTGTCAGGATCGGTGTCAGTATCGGTACTATCGGTGTCAGTATCATTACTGTCGGTGTCAGGATCGGTGTCAGGGTCGGTAATATCGGTGTCAGTATAGGTACTATCGGTGTCTGGATCGGTGTCAGTGTCGGTACTATCGGTGTCAGGATCGGTGTCAGTATCGGTACTATCGGTGTCAGGATCGGTGTCAGTATCGGTACTATCGGTGTCAGTATCGGTACTATTGGTGTCAGTATTGGTACTATCGGTGTCTGGATCGGTGTCAGTGTCGGTACTATCGGTGTCAGGATCGGTGTCAGTATCGGTACTATCTGTATTATCGGTGTCAGGATCGGTACTATCGGTGTCAGCCTCGGTACTATCGTTGTCAAGATCGGTACTATCGGTGTCAGGATCGGTGTCAGTATCGGTACTATCGGTGTCAGTATCATTACTGTCGGTGTCAGGATCGGTGTCAGGGTCGGTAATATCGGTGTCAGTATAGGTACTATCGGTGTCTGGATCGGTGTCAGTGTCGGTACTATCGGTGTCAGGATCGGTGTCAGTATCGGTACTATCGGTGTCAGGATCGGTGTCAGTATCGGTACTATCGGTGTCAGTATCGGTACTATTGGTGTCAGTATTGGTACTATCGGTGTCAGTATCGGTGTCATTATCTGCACTATCGATGTCAGGATCGGGATTATCTGTGTCAGGATCGGTGTCAGTATCAGTACTATCTGTATTATCGGTGTCAGTATCCGTACTATCGGTGTCAGGATCGGTGTCAGTATCGGTACTATCGGTGTCAGGCTCGACTCAATCGGTGTCAGTATCGGTACTATCGGTGTCAGGCTCGGTACTATCGGTGTCAAGATCGGTACTATCGGTGTCATGATAGGTACTATCGGTGTCAGGATCGGTGTCAGTACCGGTACTATCGGTGTCAGTATCATTACTGTCGGTGTCAGGATCGGTGTCAGTATCAGTACTATCGGTGTCAGTTTCGGTGTCAGTATCGGTACTATCGGTGTCAAGATCGGTACTATTGGTGTCAGTATTGGTACTATCGGTGTCAGTATCAGTGTCATTATCTGCACTATCGATGTCAGGATCGGGATTATCTGTGTCAGGATCGGTGTCAGTATCTGTACTATCTGTATTATCGGTGTCAGTATCGGTACTATCGGTGTCAGTATCCGTACTATCGGTGTCAGGATCGGTGTCAGTATCGGTACTATCGGTGTCAGGATCGGTGTCAGGATCGGTATTATCGATGTCAGGATCGGTGTCATTATCTGCACTATCGATGTCAGGATCGGGATTATCTGTGTCAGGTTCGGTGTCAGTATAGGTACTATCTGTATTATCGGTGTCAGTATCCGTACTATCGGTGTCAGGATCGGTGTCAGGATCGGTGTCAGTATCGGTACAATCGGTGTCTGGATCCGACACCAATAGTACCGATACTGACACCGATAGTACCGATACTGACACCGATCCTGACACCGATAATACCGATCCTGACACCGATTCTGACACTGATAGTACCGATCCTGACATCGATAGTGCCGATCCTGACACCGATAGTACCAATACTGACTCCGATCCTGACACCGATAATACCGATCCTGATACCAAAAATACCGACCCTGACACCGATAGTACCGATACTGACACCGATAGTACCGATCCAGACACCGATTGTACCGATACTGACACCGATCCTGACACCGATAGTACGGATACTGACACCGATAATACAGATAGTACCTATACTGACACCGAACTTGACACAGATAATCCCGATCCTGACATCGATAGTGCAGATAATGACACCGATCCTGACATCGATAATACCGATCCTGACACCGATCCTGACACCGATAGTACCGATACTATTGGTACTATCGGTGTCAGGATCAGTGTCAGTATCGACTCTATCGGTGTCAGTATCGGTACTATCGGTGTCAGGCTCGGTACTTTCGGTGTCAGGATCGGTACGACCGGTGTCAGGATCGGTGTCAGTATCGACTCTATCGGTGTCAGTATCGGTACTATCGGTGTCAGGCTCGGTACTATCGTTGTCAAGATCGGTACTATCGGTGTCAGGATCGGTGTCAGTATCATTACTGTCGGTGTCAGGATCGGTGTCAGGGTCGGTAATATCGGTGTCAGTATAGGTACTATCGGTGTCTGGATCGGTGTCAGTGTCGGTACTATCGGTGTCAGGATCGGTGTCAGTATCGGTACTATTGGTGTCAGGATCGGTGTCAGTATCGGTACTATCGGTGTCAGGCTCGACTCAATCGGTGTCAGTATCGGTACTATCGGTGTCAGGCTCGGTACTATCGGTGTCAAGATCGGTACTATCGGTGTCATGATAGGTACTATCAGTGTCAGTATCAGTGTCATTATCTGCACTATCGATGTCAGGATCGGGGTTATCTGTGTCAGGATCGGTGTCAGTATCGGTACTATCTGTATTATCGGTGTCAGTATCGGTACTATCGGTGTCAGTATTGGTACTATCGGTGTCAGTATCAGTGTCAGTATCGACTCTATCGGTGTCAGTATCGTTTTTATCGGTGTCAGGATCGGTGTCAGGCTCGGTACTATCGGTGTCAGGATAGGTACGATCGGTGTCAGTATCAGTGTCAGTATCGACTCTATCGGTGTCAGTATCGGTTTTATCGGTGTCAGCATCGGTGTCAGGCTCGGTACTTTCGGTGTCAGTATCGGTACTATCGGTGTCAGGCTCGACTCAATCGGTGTCAGTATCGGTACTATCGGTGTCAGGCTCGGTACTATCGGTGTCAAGATCGGTACTATCGGTGTCATGATAGGTACTATCGGTGTCAGGATCGGTGTCAGTATCGGTACTATCGGTGTCAGTATCATTACTGTCGGTGTCAGTATCATTACTGTCGGTGTCAGGATCGGTGTCAGTATCGATACTATCGGTGTCAGTATCGGTACTATCGGTGTCAGGATCGGTGTCAGTATCGGTACTATCGGTGTCAGGATCGGTGTCAGTATCGGTACTATCGGTGTCTGTATCGGTACTATTGGTGTCAGTATTGGTACTATCGGTGTCAGTATCAGTGTCATTATCTGCACTATCGATGTCAGGATCGGGATTATCTGTGTCAGGATCGGTGTCAGTATCGGTACTATCTGTATTATCGGTGTCAGTATCCGTACTATCGGTGTCGGTATCAGTGTCATTATCTGCACTATCGATGTCAGGATCGGGATTATCTGTGTCAGGATCGGTGTCAGTATCGGTACTATCTGTTTTATCGGTGTCAGTATCGGTACTATCGGTGTCAGTATCCGTACTATCGGTGTCAGGATCGGTGTCAGTATCGGTACTATCGGTGTTAGGATCGGTACTATCAGTGTCAGGATCGGTTTTATCGGTGTCAGGATCGGTGTCATTATCTGCACTATCGATGTCAGGATCGGGATTATCTGTGTCAGGATCGGTGTCAGTATCGGTACTATCTGTATTATCGGTGTCAGTATCCGTACTATCGGTGTCAGGATCGGTGTCAGTATCGGTACAATCGGTGTCAGGATCGGTACTATCGGTGTCAGTATCGGAGTCAATATCGGTACTATCGGTGTCAGTATCGGTACTATCGGTGTCAGGGTCGGTATTTTTGGTATCAGGATCGGTATTATCGGTGTCAGGATCGGAGTCAGTATTGGTACTATCGGTGTCAGTATTGGTACTATCGGTGTCAGGATCGGAGTCAATATCGGTACAATCTGTGTCTGGATCGGTACTATCGGTGTCAGTATCGGTACTACCGATAGTACCGGTCCTGATACCAAAAATACCGACCCTGACACCGATGTCAAGGTCGGTATTTTTGGTATCAGGATCGGTATTATCGGTGTCAGGATCGGAGTCAGTATTGGTACTATCGGTGTCAGGATCGGTACTATCGATGTCAGGATTGGTACTATCAGTGTCAGAATCGGTGTCAGGATCGGTATTATCGGTGTCAGGATCGGTGTCAGTATCGGTACTATCGGTGTCAGTATCGGTACTATTGGTGTCAGTATTGGTACTATCGGTGTCAGGATCAGTGTCAGTATCGACTCTATCGGTGTCAGTATCGGTACTATCGGTGTCAGGATCGGTGTCAGGCTCGGTACTTTCGGTGTCAGGATCGGTACGATCGGTGTCAGGATCGGTGTCAGTATCGACTCTATCGGTGTCAGTATCGGTACTATCGGTGTCAGGCTCGGTACTATCGTTGTCAAGATCGGTACTATCAATGTCAGGATAGGTACTATCGGTGTCAGGATCGGTGTCAGTATCGGTACTATCGGTGTCAGTATCATTACTGTCGGTGTCAGGATCGGTGTCAGGATCGGTAATATCGGTGTCAGTATAGGTACTATCGGTGTCTGGATCGGTGTCAGTGTCGGTACTATCGGTGTCAGGATCGGTGTCAGTATCGGTACTATCGGTGTCAGGATCGGTGTCAGTATCAGTACTATCGGTGTCAGTATCGGTACTATTGGTGTCAGTATTGGTACTATCGGTGTCAGTATCAGTGTCATTATCTGCACTATCGATGTCAGGATCGGGATTATCTGTGTCAGGATCGGTGTCAGTATCGGTACTATCTGTATTATCGGTGTCAGTATCGGTACTATCGGTGTCAGTATCCGTACTATCGGTGTCAGGATCGGTGTCAGTATCGGTACTATCGGTGTCAGGATCGGTACTATCAGTGTCAGTATCGGTGTCAGGATCGGTATTATCGGTGTCAGGATCGGTGGCATTATCTGCACTATCGATGTCAGGATCGGGATTATCTGTGTCATGATCGGTGTCAGTATCGGTACTTTCTGTATTACTATCGTACTATCGGTGTCAGGATCGGAGTCAATATCGGTACAATCTGTGTCTGGATCGGTACTATCGGTGTCAGGGTTGGTATTTTCGGTATCAGGATCGGTATTATCGGTGTCAGGATCGGAGTCAGTATTGGTACTATCGGTGTCAGGATCGGTACTATTGGTGTCAGTATCGGTACTATCGGTGTCAGGCTTGGTACTATCGGTGTCAAGATCGGTACTATCGGTGTCATGATAGGTACTATCGGTGTCAGGATCGGTGTCAGTATCGGTACTATCGGTGTCAGTATCATTACTGTCGGTGTCAGGATCGGTGTCAGTATCGATACTATCGGTGTCAGGATCGGTGCCAGTATCGGTACTATTGGTGTCAGGTCCGGTGTCAGAATCGGTATTATCAGTGTCTGTACCGGTACTATTGGTGTCAGGATCGGTGTCAGGATCGGTTTCAGGATCGTTGTCAGTATCGATACTATCGGTGCCAGTATCGATATCGGTGTCAGGATCGGTGTCAGTCTACTATACTATATTGGTGTAAGGATTGGTACTATCGGTGTCAGGATCGGTCTCAGCATCGGTATTATCGGTGTCAGGATCAGTGTCAGTATCGACTCTATCGGTGTCAGTATCGGTACTATCGGTGTCAGGATCGGTGTCAGTATCTGTACTATCGGTGTCAGTATCATTACAGTCGGTGACAGGATCGGTGTCTAACCGATACTATCGGTGTCAGGATCGGTGCCAGTATCGGTACTATCGGTGTCAGGTCCGGTGTCAGAATCGGTATTATCAGTGTCTGTACCGGTACTATCGGTGTCAGGATCGGTGTCAGGATCGGTTTCAGGATCGTTGTCAGTATCGATACTATCCGTGTCAGTATCGATATCGGTGTCAGGATCGGTGTCAGTATCGGTACAATCTGTGTCAGAATCGGTACTATCGGTGTCAGGATCGGTATTATCGGTGTCAGTATCGGTACTATCGGTGTCAGTATCGGTACTATCGGTGTCAGTATCGGTACTATCGGCGTCAGGATCGGTACTATCTGTGTCAGGATCAGTGTCAGTAAGGGTACAGTCGGTGTCAGTATCGGTCCTATCAGTGTCAGTATCGGTGTCAGGATCGGTATTATCGGTGTCAGGATCGGTGTCATTATGTGCACTATCGGTGTCAGGATCGGGATTATCGGTGTCAGGATCGGTGTCAGTATCGGTACTATCTGTATTATCGGTGTCAGTATCGGTACTATCGGTGTCAGTATCCGTACTATCGGTGTCAGGATCGGTGTCAGTATCGGTACTATCGGTGTCAGGATCGGTACAATCGGTGTCAGTATAGGTACTATTGGTGCCTGGATCGGTGTCAGTATCGGTACTATCGGTGTCAGGATCGGAGTCAATATCGGTACAATATGTGTCTGGATCAGTACTATCGGTGTCAGTATCGGTACTATCGGTGTCAGGATCGGTATTTTCGGTATCAGGATCGGTATTATCGGTGTCAGGACCGGAGTCCATAGTGGTACTATCGGTGTCAGGATCGGTACTATCGGTGTCAGGATCGGTACTATCGGTGTCAGGATCGGTACTATCGGTGTCAGTATCGGTACTATCGGTGTCAGGATCGGAGTCAATATTGGTACTATCGGTGTCAGGATCGGTACTATCGGTGTCAGGATCGGTACTATCGGTGTCAGTATCGGTAGTATCGGTCTCAGTATCGGTACTATCGGTGTCAGGATCGGTATTTACGGTATCAGGATCGGTATTATTGGTGTCAGGATCGGAGTCAGTATCGGTACTATCGGTGTCAGGATCGGTACTATCGTTGTCAGTATCGGTAGTATCGGTCTCAGTATCGGTACTATCGGTGTCAGGATCGGTATTTACGGTATCAGGATCGGTATTATTGGTGTCAGGATCGGAGTCAGTATCGGTACTATCGGTGTCAGGATCGGTACTATCGGTGTCAGGATCGGTGTCAGTATCAGAACTTTCGGTGTCAGGATAGGTACTATATGTGTCAGGATCAGTGTCAGTATGGGTACAGTCGGTGTCAGTATCGGTACTATCAGTGTCAGTATCGGTGTTATGATCGGTATTATCGGTGTCAGGATCGGTGTCATGATCTGCACTATCGGTGTCAGGATGGGGATTATCGGTGTCAGGATCGGTGTCAGTATCGGTACTATCGGTGTCAGGATCGGTGTCAGTATCTGTACTATCGGTGTCAGTGTCATTACTGTCGGTGTCAGGATCGGTGTCAGTATCGATACTATCGGTGTCAGGATCGGTGCCAGTATCGGTACTATCGGTGTCAGGTCCGGTGTCAGAATCGGTATTATCAGTGTCTGTACCGGTACTATCGGTGTCAGGATCGGATTCAGGATCGTTGTCAGTATCGATACTATCCGTGTCAGTATCGATATCGGTGTCAGGATCGGTGTCAGTCTACTATACTATATCGGTGTAAGGATTGGTACTATCGGTGTCAGGATCGGTCTCAGCATCGGTATTATCGGTATCAGTATTGGTACTATCAGTGTCAGGATCGGTGTCAGTATCGGTACAATCGGTGTCAGGTCCAGTGTCAGAATTGGTATTATCAGTGTCTGTATCGGTATTATCGGTGTCAGTATGGGTACAGTCGGTGTCAGGATCGGTACTATCGGTGTCAGTATCGGTGTCAGGATCGGTATTATCGGTGTCAGGATCGGTATTAGGATCGGTACCATTAGTGTCAAGTTCGGCCTTAGTATCGGTACTATCGGTGTCAGGATCGGTGTCAGTATCGGTACAATATGTGTCAGAATCGGTAATATCGGTGTCAGTATCGGTGTTAGGATCGGTATTATCGGTGTCAGTATCGGTACTATCGGTGTCAGTATCGGTACTATCGGTGTCAGTATCGGTACAATCGGTGTCAGGATCGGTATTTTCGGTATCGGGATCGGTATTATCGGTGTCAGGATCGGAGTCAGTATCGGTACTATCGGTGTCAGGATCGGTACTATCGGTGTCAGGATCGGTGTCAGGATCGGTGTCAGTATCGGTACTATCGGTGTCAGTATCGGTACTATCGGTGTCAGGATCGGTATTTTCGGTATTAGGATCGGTGTCAGTATCGGTACTATCGGTGTCAGTATTGGTACTCGAAGGTAATTAGGTATTCGAAGCCGCGGGCAGAAGCTAGTATTTTATATTTATTTATAGGTGGTTCGTTCTTATTATATCTGTTTTCAATTCGGCAATAGTTATCGGTAACGTGTTTTCAACGGAATGTTGTTTAGAAATAATTGTCTTGAAAACGAAACAAAGAGTACCTTGGATATTTTGTTCAGGAATTTCTTTGTCTCTTTGAGTACTTCGTTTATCTGTCTGTCATTCACAGACAGGACTCAAATTTGACATCTATTCCCAACATTTTTTATAGCATAGTAATGTCAAGGCACGCACCTCTGACTTTTCGAAGTTGTGTGAGTATTAATAGTTAATTATCACGCGCTTAAACGGTGAAGGAAAACATCGTGAGGAAACCTGCATGTCTGAGAGATTTTCTCAAGGCGTGTGACGTCTACCAACCCGCATTAGGCAAGCGTGGTGGACTATAGCCTAATCCCTCTCATTGTGAGAGGAGACCCTTGCCCAGCAGTAGGACATATAATGGGTTGATTATGATATTATGAGTCTATCACTTTAGTGAATTATAGCTTCTTGTGAAGCACAGCTATTATTATTATTATTTTTTTGGATTGTGCTGTAATTTGTAACCTGATATCATTATTTATAGATTAACCAGCTTAAATATAGAACATGCATTAACTTCCAAAAACACAGAGATGTAGGTAGGTACTGTTGTAAACTTCTGGTTCGCCAGCGAAGTCAAATGAATCCTGTGCCATCTCCTGGACATAAATTCAATCTCGGAGTATTTAATAAGAGAAAAATCCAATAAAACTTTACGAAACATGAAGCTACCTAGAAATCCAAGCTCATAACGCTTGCGACTCCTAGAACAAGTAAGTATTTTTGCAAATACCCTCAGATTACATAATCATGAACCTATAAGCTGTCCTACTGATGGGTGCCTATGGGTCTTCTCCCAAAGTGAGACAGGTTAGGCTATCGTCCACCATGCTAGGCTATTGCGGGTTGGCAGACTTCACACTCGGTTGAGTAAATCTCTCAGACATGCAGGTTTCCTCACGATGTTTTCCTTTTCTACCTTGATCACCTTCAAGCGTGTGTTAATTAAATATGAATACGCAGATGGCTCCGAAAAGTCACAGGTTTTTGCTTTGTATTTGAACACAAAACCTTTGACTTGGCAGTTCAGCGGTAGCATCACAAATTCACAAGGCTATAATTTCTCTAAAATAATTACTTCAGTTTTCCCTAATAACGTGTAGGTATAGTTCCAAACAGAACAGATTAAATGAAACGAAACGAAATTATACTCAAAAGCGAAACATTTCAAAGCAATGGCAGAAACAGTTTTAATCACAGGTATTTCTTGTACACCCTGGGAATTTTGATCAAGAATTTCATTCGGTTCGCACCTTTGAGTGAATGCGGGTGTAAAGGCGACATTTACAAATGTTATTGGAATGAAAAATTTGTAGCTTCAGGTAAGAAAAATGGAAGGTATGAATTATAGGGAGTATTTTGAGGCTGTACTTTTACATTATTGAATGAACCGTTTTGACTGATATTAAAATTTGACATGTTTATTTTGTGTTAATATTTTTCATGTTTAATGAGGGGCTCGTGGCTAAGTTATAACTATGCTGATCAACTGATCTCCAAGGTTAAGCTGCGCTCGCCGCTCAGTGTGTGGGTGGGTGACCATTCTTAACGTACCGGACCCCTCCGTGCCCCGGAGAGCACGTAAAGCCGACGGTCCCGGTTGTCATACGAACATCTATGACAATTGTTAGCGGTAGTCAGAAGCCCAATTAAAAACCCTAACCACCAGTCAATCCTCCGAATATCGGTATTGTCCAGAACTTGGGTTGTGGAGGTGTGATGGCCCAAGTCACTTCGTGTAAAATACTGATATTCAGCTCTGGGTAGACTGGAATATTTGGGAAAAGCCGAGGAAGATGATGTTATGTAAAAGTAGATATATGTGGAAGCTGGATGCGACAAGCTGAGGACAGGGCGAAATTGCGTATATTGGGGGAGGCCTACGTCCAGCAGTGGATCATTATAGGCTAATGACGATGATGATGAAGTATGTTTTTTGGTGAATACGTATTTTTAAATAAAGAAACAATAAGTGGTACATGGTAATAGAATTTTCAGAATCAGCTCATTACTTCCGGAGATTAACCTCTTACATAAATATAAACAACAAATGTTACCTCTTAATAATAATATTACAGTTATAGTTAAAGATTGAGTAGGAATAAAATTTCACGGACGACCATTACTTACTACTTATCATAGACAATAGGCTCGCCCCCTATTACATGGGACCTAAACATACCGGCGAACTGTGGGTGTAAATAAGTACGCCTCTGCCTAACCCTTCGGGGAATACAGGCGTGATGGTATGTTTGTAAATTTTTAACCGCTGGTAATTGCCGCCCAAATTATCGACAAAAACGAAATGATTCCCAATGGCAGGCAATTTTCCTTAATAAGGCATAAAAACTTAATTGCTTCACCGACGAAAACTGGGTTATAAAATCAACAGGGCAATGTAATAAATCCATCTGATTTATACAAACGATTGCGTTCATTGTTACCGCTGAGTTCAAGGTTCGAGTGTGTTTGCGTGAAAGTTATAACGTCTAGCTAGGTTTTGGATAACAATCTAAATAAAAAAAAACCTAAAAACATACCATCACGCTAGTATTCCCCGAATTTTCCAGGATACTTGTTTATGTAGAATATAATAGGGATCTTGAATTTCGTATTTTGAATGAAATGGTAGAGCAGACCTACAGAGATGATTCTGGAATATATAAGACCTATGTATGTAGGATGTAAAATGGGATGGGATATGTAAGTGGGATGACGTGAAGGTCCGTCTATAAAAGAAGCCACTGTGCCAGTAATGGATCTTTATGACTAAGATGATGATTATGATGATGGCTGGCATCTACTGATAAAAAGCATTGCTCTCTATACCAAAAATTGGTTCAGGCGTGAAAATGTAACAGACAGACAGACAAAGTTACTTACACATTTATGGATTACTAGCTTCTGCCCGCGACTTCGTCTGCGTATACTTCAGATAAAAAGTAGACCACGTGTTAATCCAGAGTATAATCTATCTCTGTGCCAAATTTTATCCAGATCCGATCAGCCGTTCTGGCGTGAAAGAGTAACAAACATTCATCCATCCGTCTATCCTCACAAACTTTCGCATTTATGATATTAGTAGGACTTTGATGTAAATGTAAACCTATATACTAATTACTTTTGTACCTTGTTATACAGTACAATGTTTCCATGGCGTGTCAAGTTGCCTCGTCACAACTTGAAGGATTGAGTTATCGCAATTTGGGGTTGTTTTGGAAATCAGAGATGTGTGTTGAGTGATGAGTTTCACTGCAAGATTAGAGGCAATTTAAATGTCACAGGTTAGCTGGGATTGGATTGGATACGCAAAATGGAAATACAGCATGATTAGAGGCAATTTAAATATCACGGGTTAGATGGAATGGAATGGATTGGATGCACAGAAAGGAAAATACAGCATGTTTTCAGTAACAGGTGACCTATGAAAGTTATAATATACCATCACTATCACGCCTGTAGACGTTGAAGGGCTATACAGAGGTATAGATCCGCACATCCGTAGTTCGCTGATATGTTTACCGGGCGAGCCTATTGCCAATTTCCTATCAACCGGGCACAAATCATCAAACTCGGAGGTATTACTGAAAATTTCATAGAAAATCCCAATAACACTTTGCTCAAGCTGGTAATCGAACCCAGAACCTCTAGCGTAGCAGTCGCACTCAGAACCACTAGGCTAATGACGCAGTTTTATTTAAGTAAATACATACCTACATACAAATATTATTTCCATTAGGTTATTGATGTATAACACAGTCCAGTACTAAATAGAATATTGGAATTATAACTATAATACCTAAGTCTCGTGTTAATACCTTTGTAGGTAGGTACAGTATTTCGTTCAGTACAAAGATATTAATAATTCTTTTAATAACTCTTACAAAGAACGGATTTTGGTTAATCTCCCAAAAGTAATTTGCGAAATGGTTTCGCTAAAAGAAAATAACTATTTGTGATCATTTGTCCGAATTATAGTAGGTAGGTACAAGAAATATAAACTGGCAGAAATGTCGAGAAAATAGAATTTATAACATACCATCACGTCTTGTCTCCGAAGGGTTAGGCAGAAGAGGTGTACTACGTATGTATGTACCTACACCCACAGTTCGCCAGTATGTTTAGGTACCATATAGGTAATAGGACGCGACCTTCCTGCCATTAACTAAACATAAATTCACACTCCTGTCCTCCTCTTGAGAATTTAGCAGAAAATTACACTTTGCTGGACTTGGGAATCAAACCCAGGACCGCTGGCATGGCAGTCGTGGTTAGCTCCACTAGACTGAGACAGAGGAGAGAATTATAGGTAGCGTGGCACGTGAGTTAGTAGTAGTACACTGAACAATTGATCCGCAAGGTTAAGCTGCCCTAGCCGCAGTTAGTCTATTTTATTTATATTTACTTAATTAAAACGGCCGGAGGCCACTTACATTAATTAAGGACATTGCTAGCACACTGACTTCTCACAGAACTTCAGGCATGCTGATAAAATCTTCTTCCATTCATCGGCAAACATATCACAATCTGTACTGGCTTCCAGGAGAGCGTTAAGATCTATGGTCTATGGATGGCCCACGCCTAACATAGTTTGGAAAAGCTTAGGAAGAATGTAAAACTGTTTTTTCTTATGACTTCTATTTTTCTAGTTTACCCATGACCATGGTTGCTGTAAAGTATCCGAAACGGGTCGGGAATAAACGTCGGGAAATAATCTATAGGTACTTCTATAGGTACTAATATACAAATCTGAAGTTTGTTTGTTTGCTTGAACGCGCTAATCTCAGGAACTACGGGTCCGATTTGAAAAATTCTTGTGTTAAAAAGTGTTAGATAGCCCATTTATTGAGGAAGGCTATGAGCTATATATCATAACGCCAAGACCAAGTAACTATTCCACGCGGACAAAGTCGCTGGCAGAAACTAGTAATTTTTTTTTCATATTACGTCACAGCTAAACTACTTTTTCCTCGCGTGAACTGAATAAATTCCAGCACTAAGCTACATTAACTGTATTTAATTAAAAGGTAAGGGGACACTGTCCTTAGCTCGCCAATTCTTTACTAATTATATGAAATTTCTCTTGGGGACCTTACTTTGTGTACCTAGCTTTATATACAGTACTTACTTAGGTTAAGTTAGGTAGCAAGTTCATTTTGCAAAGGTCATTGGTAGTTCAAAGTTGTGGTGAGATGGAATTAATTTGGGATTCTGTTCATATAGTGTGTGGTCTGTGTGTGTTTTTTAATATTAAACAAAGGAGACTGGGACCATGATTAACTCGGACCGTGGTCCCAGTTGCCGGTTCCATTTAATTTTAATATTTACCTTCGGGCGACGGGGACTACCCATAAATGAATACATAAATCTATTGTTTTATGCAAAAACAGTACAGTCAAATAAAAAAAAAATAATTAATAAAAAATACAACATTTCTTTGATTCAAAAATAAATCTATCTATACTAATACTAATACTAATACTAATCTATTACTAATATATAAAGCTGAAGAGTTTGTTTGTTTGTTTGTTTGTTTGCTTGAACGCGCTAATCTCAGGAACTACTGGTTCGATTTGAAAAATTCTTTCAGTGATAGATAGCTCATTTATCGAGGAAGGCTATAGGCTATATATCATCACGCTAAGACCAATAGGAGCGGAGCACCAATGAAAAATGTTTCAAAATCGGGGTTTTTTTCCTTTTGAGAGCTTCCGATGCGTGCGCTGCGTAAACGGTTAAAGTTTCGCAAAAATCATATATGACAGAATTGTTCCTCTTTAAAAGTTCTAAAAAAAAGTCCGCGACAGCATATATCTATCTTTTAAGGTTGGCTCACTATAACCTTTTTTATGCTAACTTTGTTCTAAAATTCCAAATGCATTATTTGCTGTTGGATAAAATAATTTCATAGTCTGTGCCACAAGTAGCAACACTGTTTTTATTTTTTAATTTCTCTCTTCTCTGTGCCACGTGGTCACACAACACGTTTGTAGAACTACCAATTTCAATAAAATAACTTTATTAAGAAATCTGTGTTATTGGATACCCATAACCTTATTACAGTCAACAGGTTATGGGCCCAGTAAAACGCTTACAATAACAAAGAGCAATTCAAGTAAGTGAAATTCGGTATAAGATAATTGAACTTGAAGTCTCGTACTTAACCTCCAATACAATGGATGTTGCCGGGAGTACGAAGAATATGGAGCGTTTCGATGGAAATAACTTTCGACAGTGGCGGTTTCAAATAAAGTGTGCCTTAAAGGCAAAAGGCATTGATATTTCTAAACCAAAACCAAAAGAAAACGATGAAGAGTGGTTGAAAAACGACGGCATGGCCATGTTCATAATCACTGCCACAATGGAACACAAACAAATTACTTTGATAGAAAATTGTGAAAGTGCTGCAAAAATCATGGAAAAACTTGAATCAATCTATGAGCAAAAGACAGAATTCAACAAAATGATGATTCATGAGCGATTCTATCAATATAGAATGAACCCAGCAGATTCTATGGCTCAACACATCTCAAAAGTTGAGGGATTGGCTCAACAGTTAAAAGAAAGCGGTGAAGAAGTGAGTGAAACAGCAATAATGACTAAAATACTCAGCACACTGCCTTCTAAATATAGATCTTTGCGTCAGGCATGGATGTCATTAGATGGTAAACATCAAACCATACATAATCTCACTGCTAGATTACTGGATGAAGAAAATAGCTTAACTTCAGAAGAACAAAACGATGTGGCTCTTGTAACTCACCAAGAAAAAGAAAAATCAACTAAGAACAAATCACCAACTCATCGTTTTGCTTGCCATAACTGTGGTAAACGAGGTCATTTTGCCCGACAATGTCGTGCACCAAAGAAAGTAACTGATACTTCTGAAAACCAAAGTAATATGCTAGCATTTCATGCAGAATGCGTAAATATCGTGTATGATCAAAATGAGGCAATGTGGTTACTGGACAGTGGAGCCTCCGCGCACATGACCCATAGAAAGGACTTTTTCAAAGATCTATATGAATTTACTGATGATGAACACCGATGTGTAAAGCTAGGTAATCAACAAGATCTGAAGATATGTGGCCTGGGAACAGTTCTCATCAGGAAGTGCATAAAAGGACAGTGGGAGGACAACATACTGAGAGAAGTTCTTTATGTACCTGACCTAAAACGAAATCTTTTCTCCGAAGGTGCTATTATGCGTTTGGGTTATGAAATAATAAAAAAAAACAACTAATGCCTTTATTTACAAAGATATGAAACTGGTTCTGAGTGCTACACAACGACCAAACAACTTATATGAAATGAACTTCAAAACTGTAATAAGTGCAAGTTGTAATACAGTTCAAAAACCACAAAATGATATAAAACTTTGGCATGAGAGACTTGGGCACTTGAGTGTAATTGAAATTAGAAAGATGATTAAAAGTGGATTACTACAGAGTGACGATGATGATAGCGGCCAGTTTGTTTGTGAAGCATGCATGTATGGCAAACAAAGTCGTACACCATTTCAAACATCTCACAGAGGCCAATTGAATACTGGAGATTTGGTATATAGTGACGTCTGTGGTCCAATAAGCCAGCCATCAATACAAGGTATGAAGTATTTTATTCTTTTTAAGGATGCATCTTCAAGTTTTCTTCATGTTAACTTTATGAGACACAAAAGTGAAGCATTGGATCATTTTAAGTCATACAATGCCCTAGTATTGAACAAATTCGGGCACAATGTCAAAATCTTACATACAGATAATGGCAAGGAATATATTAATAATGACTTTAAAGAGTACTTGTCTCATAATGGAATTATTCATGAGCGTACAGCCCCTTATACACCACAACAGAATGGGCGAGCTGAGCGTGAACTTCGGACCATCATGGAAAGGGCACGAACAATGCTTCATGGACGCAACTTGCCATTGGACCTGTGGGCTGAAGCTGTTTATTGTTCAGTATACTTAATTAATAGAACTTCTTCTAGTCAAACTTCAGATAAAACTCCATATGAAATCTGGATGGGTGAAAAACCGAATATAAAGCATCTTAGAGTGTTTGGGTCCTATGGTTATGTACATGTACCTGATGTATGTAGAACCAAGTTAGAAAAGAAAAGTAATAAAATGATTCTGGTTGGATATGATCATGAAAATTATAGAATGTATGACTGTAACACAGGTAAAATAAAAATTTCTCGAGATGTGACATTTGATGAAGATGAGCTTTTCACAAATGATAAATATGTCACAGTTGATATTGAAGAATCTGACTTGACACCGTGTCTTTCTCAGGAACGTGGTACACAACAACAGCTAGTACCTGCGGCAACATCAACACCAACTCGCAATGAAAATGAGCAAACGGTGACCATTATTGATGAAGATTCTTCAAATAGTGATAGTTTGAGGAGCTGTGATAATGATAGTACTTATGAACCATCGGAAGAACTCGAGGATGATAGTACCATTGAATATATAAACCTGAGACCAAGAAGAGACCAAAATTATGAAGTACACTTAACCGAATTACATATACCACTTTCTTATGATGAAGCAGTGAATGGTCAAGATTCAGAAAAGTGGAAGTTAGCTATTGAAGAAGAGTTGAAGGCTCATGAACTAAACAAAACATGGACAATAGTCGACAAAACTGATAAAAAACCTATAACCTCCAAATGGGTTTTCAAAATAAAAAGAAATAATTCTGGTGAAGCAGAGAGATACAAAGCAAGGTTATGTGCACGAGGTTTCAATCAAGTGAAGAATGTTGACTATACAGAAACATTTGCTCCAACAACTAGGTATGATTCCATAAGGATTCTACTCAGTTTGGCTGCCAAATACAACTATGAAATACTCCAATTTGACATAAAAACTGCGTTCCTACATGGCGAACTTAAAGAGGACATATTCATGGAAATTCCTAGTGGTGTCAAAGTTAAAAAAGGAAAGGTATGTAAACTGAACAAATCTTTATATGGCCTTAAGCAGGCACCTCGGTGCTGGAACACCAAATTTTCAATGGTTTTAAAATCCTATGGGTTTACTCAGTGTCAATCTGACAATTGTGTTTTCATAAGTAATGCTAATGGTGAAAAAGTATTATTAATACTGTTTGTAGATGATGGATTAATTTTTTCATCAAATAAAAATATGTTAAATTCTGTTATAGATTTAATGAAAACTAATTTTGATGTCAAACTGCTAGATTTGAATTATTTTGTTGGTCTTGAAATTCACAAAACTCCAAATTCCATAAGCATAACACAAACAAATTATATTGAACAAGTAATTAAAAAGTTTAATATGTTAAATGCGAATCCATGTAACACTCCTATTGACTGTAATGTATCTTATGTTAAAAATGTTGATGAGACTGTTAATTTTCCTTACAGAGAGGCAGTAGGTTCCTTATTATTTTTGGCTTCAGTATCTCGTCCAGATATATCATTTTCAGTTAATGTAGTGAGTCGCTTTGTCAATAATCCTAATATTGAACATGTAAAAGCTGTAAAACGAATTATGAGATATCTGATTGCTACTAATCATATTGGAATAGAATTTAAAGGGAATAGTGAACTTGTTGGGTATTCAGATGCAGATTTTGCTGGTGATTTAGACTCCAGAAAATCAACCACAGGGTACATATTTGTTATGAATAATGGACCTATCACATGGGCAAGTAAAAAACAACAGACAATTGCTCTGTCTACAATGGAAGCTGAATTTATGGCTGCCTGTGATGCCACCAAAGAACTTTTGTGGTTGAAACAATTTTTGATTGATATTAGTGAATGCCAATCTGTCCAACAATCTGTTACATTGTATGTAGACAATCAAGCTGCAATTAAGTTGTTATGTAACCCAGTGTATCATCAAAGATCCAAGCATATTGATGTAAAGTACAACTTTATACGTGAGAAAATAGAGCAAGGTATTATAAATATTAACTATATTTGCAGTTCAAATCAGTTAGCTGATTTCTTAACTAAAGGTCTTCCGTCTCAAAAATTTGTATTAAATAGAGAGCAAATTTTAACAAACTTTAGTGTATAATTAATATACCTGATTAACTGAAGTGCTGTGCTCAATATTAATTTACATTTACCTAGTCCATAAGAAGTGAACAAACTAGGTACTATTTTGTTAAATATTGCCAAGTCCTTAAATACCTATCATATTAGCTTTTAAATTATTTTATAGTATAGGTTGCTAGTTTGTATTGTTGTAGTTATTGAGAGTATTATATGTAAGTATCTACTTATCTTGTTAAAGTTTAGTTTAATAAGAAAATAGTGGGAGTATGTACCAAATATACATTTACCTAACTTTGTCCATACTGTTAAACAATATTTTAATTTTGTTGATGTTTAATTGTGCAGGTACCTAACCTACCTACTTAGTTTGGCCTAAGTAGGTATTTTTGTTTCTTTATTTACATGCGATAATTCGGCTGTCTACTCACTGATAGTAGGTGCAGTAAACTGTTACTCTGTAATATTAACCTCTTATAGTTTAGTTAAAGTGTTGCCTACTAGATGGCTTATCAAGGACTCAGCTATACCTAGATTATTTTAATTCTAATATACCTACTGAATGTTTTTGAAAATTATGAAATTAGTGGGAGTGTTGGATAAAATAATTTCATAGTCTGTGCCACAAGTAGCAACACTGTTTTTATTTTTTAATTTCTCTCTTCTCTGTGCCACGTGGTCACACAACACGTTTGTAGAACTACCAATTTCAATAAAATAACTTTATTAAGAAATCTGTGTTATTGGATACCCATAACCTTATTACAGTCAACATTTGCGAAGGTGTTTTTATAAACATGATATTAATCCTTATCCAAATAAATACGTTATTCATCAGAAGTATTTAATTTAAAACAAAAGTGCCCTTTACATCATTGGATTTCAAGGAATATCTTAGGAGATATCGCAGTTTTAAAATAACATCGCAGCAAAATAATGATCAAGTACCGCGCGCGCATTTATGATGTGCAAGGCAGTCATGATGGGGAAGGGCGGTGAGCCCAGTTAGCTCAGCGAGTTAATTTTCTTTAGGGTATTGTTTCTGATTTTATGGTACCTATTTTAAGCTAATTCTTTTACCGTGGGTAGGCGATATCTTATCGTATAATCTATACTTAATATATAAAGCTGAAGAGTTTGTTTGTTTGTTTGTTTACTTGAACGCGCTAATCTCAGGAACTACTGGTCGGATTTGAAAAATTCTTTCAGTGTTAGATAGCCCATTTAGTGAGGAAGGCTATAGGCTATATATCATCACGCTACGCGGACGAAGTCGCGGGCAGAAGCTAGTAATATATAAAGCTGAAGAGTTTGTTTGTTTGTTTGCTTGAACGCGCTAATCTCTGGAACGACTGGTCCAATTTGAAAAATTATTTCAGTGTTAGATAGCCCATATATTGAGGAAGGCTATAGGCTATATATCATCACGCTACGCGGACGAAGTCGCGGGCAGAATCTAGTAAATGATATTTTTGAAATCAATATATTTTTTCTTGAATTATTACTTAGAACTTTTTTCCATTTGTGTGTAACTGTTTTTGGCTCGAACAACAGATTTTTGTATTCATTTATGGGTGGTCCCAGTTGCCTGCAAATATTAAAATTAAATTAATCTGGCAACTGCGACTATGGGCCGAGTTAATCGTGGTCCCAGTCGCCGGAATCCTCAACAAAGTACAGATTATTGTATGAAACTGTAACTTTTTTTTATAAGGGCATTGACTTCTCGACTCCTGGGAATATTCTTTTAATAATATCGACTTCGTTCCAACTTGGACATTAACCTCCAATGTTTACACATCATGTCATCGCACTGTTGTATTTGAAAAAAATAATAACACTTAATTTAAAGGAGTGTCCATGGAGTTTCTTGCCGGATTCTTCTCCATAAGATCAACTTTTTAGAGTCATGCAACTAGACTCAAAAATCACTACGTATAAAACAAACTCGCTTCCCGCTGTCTGTCTGTCCCTTTGTATACTTAGAGCTTTAAAACTGTGCAACTGATTCTGATGCGGCTTTTTTAATAGATAGAGTGATTCAAGAGGAAGGTTTTAAGCTATTTAACATTACCCTACGTCTCTTAGGTACGTGGGTGTAACCGCGGGCGAGTCGCTAGTGTTTCATAAACGCTTGTAAAAGCTTACTTGAAATAAAATTTTAACTTTAATAGGAATATGAGACAACTCAATTGGTTAATTTTGTTAACTACCTCGTTTTTCTAGTGTTCACATGCGCATCAATTGAGTGTGAACTTAAATTTGCCTCACGTTCAGTTCTCAGGCTGAGTAAAGTGTTAAACAAACAACAGCTTGCCGTCAGTTAGGAATGGTCTACTCAAAGCTGCTACGGTTCTTTCCTCAAAAGGCCATTTCAGACATTGCCCTGCATTGTCCCACTCACATTATTTGCATTATTTTATGTCTGGACTTTAAAAGAGACCATGATTCTGAGTTTGTTTCGGTGTTTCTTCTCAGAGGTTGTCAGTTAGGAAATGCCGAAGCCTAGCTATAAAAAAAAAACAAACCATTGACTTGTAAAAGTGTCTCTAAAGATCTACTTACAGAAATCAATATCATTTCATTTCATTTCATTACATACACGTCTTTTATTTCTATCATAATACCTATATTGTGTACATAAGATCAATGTTTTATATGTACTTAATATATATTCTTTTTACAATTTTCCGAATCTTCGCTATTTCTATTACCGATATAAAAACAGTGATAACCCAAGTTTCGCGATAAATAAATCTTATATGCGCGTATAAAATAGAAACGTTTACTTTTACGATAGTTTTGCAATATGTCAAGTGTTTAGAACACTTTTGTGAGCAAATAAAATATTTATTTTTGCTGTTGAGAAGGTAACATTAATATAATTGATGGTAGGCGATCTGTTTGCTGAGCGAGTCGTGCGTTATAAATGGCTAAGTTTCTTGATAAATAAACTCACACGCATGCTTGTGTTTTCTTCTTCAATAATTTCATAGAAAGGCCCAACAATACTATGCTCCACCTGGGAATCGAACTCGAGACCTACAAACCTGAAACCGAACACTAGAAACTGGACCAAAGATATAGTATATTCATGATGTATATCGTTTTCCCAATAAAATGATAAACAAAAGTATAGTCGACGGAACAGTGGCTCACCGGCTGATTGTGGGTTCCATTCGCGCACGGAGCAAATGTTTGGCTTACAGGTTGTTCTGTGTCTGTATGTGTGTGTATAATGAGAATTTTGTGTATATGCTATATTTTTTTTCTAAGTTCTATCCAAATACCTTTATAATTAACTAGCTCCTGACCGTGACTTCGTCCGCGTAGCGTGATGATATGTAACCTATAGCTAACCTACCCCTGTTGACTAAGTCTTGTGATTATTGTAATGTATACTGCTGTTTGTTGTCTCTAACAAAATAAAATAAAAATAGCCTTCCTCAATAAATGGGCTTTGTAACACTGAAAGAAATTTTCAAATCGCACTAGGTTCCTGAGATTACCGCTTTCAAGCAAACAAACAAACTCTTCAGCTTTATATATTACATATAGAAGTATAGATTACACGAATATTTATTTTTATTTATTTATTTATTTAGAATTTATTAAGTAGAATTAGTACTTAGTAGTAGTTTAAAACAAACAAAAATAACAACAGTTCTGTATATTTCCAAAGAAAGTTCTCTAAACTTACTTAAGTGCCGTTCTAAAACGAAGTTTAAAGACCATTGAGTGTAATATGTAGCTTTCACACAGTTTTAAAACGAAACGATTTCTTGCAAACAGGTGTTAGAAATACACTACACCTGCTTCGGAATAAAATGTTTAGTATAGCTACAAAGGAACCTTCCATTTTAAAACACTACATAGATTTTTTAGAGAAGGACATATTCGTTTTCTGGTTATATATATTATACCAGACGCTATGACCACTAAGCCACCGCGAGTATCACTCGCCCGGTCGAAATTTACCATCACATTCTGTATTAATGTTTGTAACTCTGTCACGCCAGAACGGCTGAACGGATTTGGATAAAATTTGGTACAGAGATAGATTATAGTCTGGAATAACACATGGGCTAATTTTTATCTAGACCGGACCCAATTCTGAAGTCCACACAGACGAAGTCCACGACTTCGTCTGTGTGCAGAAGCTTATATATCATCTTTATAATCTTAGCACGGAATATGCAAAAAGATAACTCTACTTACGTAGTGTAGGTTTATGTAACTAATATTTTACCATCATACTTCTAGTATTTTTTAGTGGTTCGAGTACCGGACTGCCGACCATGAGGTCGTGGGTTCGATTCCCACAGAACACAAAAATTTATGTGATGAATATAAGTGTTTGTGTTCGTCTGGGTGTTTCTTATGTATTATAAGTATGTATTTACAAAAAAAAAAGTATATAAGTATTATATATCCATTGTCTAGTACCCATAGTACAAGCTCTGCTTAGTTTGGGACTAGATAGTGCTGTGTAAAAATGTCCCAGAATATTTATTATTATTAATTAATTTTCAGCCAGATGCAGCTGAATATCAGAAACATAAGTTAACGTACTATCACACCTGTATTCTCCGAAAGCATAGGCAGAGGTGTACTAATGTCTCTGTTTATTGCATTGGGTTATGGAGGTATGATGACAGTCATTCCGTATCTCTAAAATCCTGATATGTAGCATGAATTGCCTCATTAGTCTAGTGGTCCTAAGTGCGACTGCTAAAAGGTCCGAATTCGAATCCCGCGTCATTAGGTTTTTCTATGAATTTATCAGTTTAGATTTCTGCTGGGTTAAACATACATAGATGCCTACTAGCCTTCGCACGGGCTTTAAAAAAAAAAAAAACTTAATCTTAACACATTCTACCGCCTATGTTCATCAGGGGATAATGTAGGATACTAATGCTGAAAGAATTGTTCAATTCGGTCCTAGTTTAATCGGTATTGGTTTCAGAGCCTGTTCAACGCAAACAAACAATCTGATCTTTCCTCTTTTAAATATTAGTTTAGACTAGTTTAGATAAGTCGACCTCTGTCTTGCTCTTCGGGGAATTCAAGAATGGTTTTATATTTTTTCAATTCTCTTGACAAATAACTAAAACAACTTCAATATTAAGTATTTCAATAAAAAGTTGTTTCAAAATTAAAACATATATAATATATGAACCATGTCACGCACCTCCCTAGCGAATATAATTTATCTTGAAGGCTAAATTAAAGGAAAACAAAGGCTCCATAATAATATATAAGATTTATATTATGAAACCTCTGAAGGGTAGATAAAATATTGTCTTCATATTTCGGATATGTTAGTACCAGATTTTCTTTATTCGCATTTCTAGGAATAAAAGGTAGCTTTGAAATAAGCATATGGAAGCTTATGTAAAAAGAATAAATTATTCCGACTGTTTAGAATATGTAATATTAAACCAAGCGAAAAATGAAGTCAATTTAGATATTGTAGAAAGAGACTTAAATATGCTGTAAGTATATTATACATGTCGGAGCAAGACATGATTACGGATGGTCTGTTGACTAATCGTGACGTCAGCGCCACCTGGTGCCACTAAATGGTATCAGTCTCGACCGACGGTTGGAAGGGGAAACGACTGCATCGGTGACGCCGAGATGCGGCGGCGCACATTCGGGCCTGACTCCGGTCAGGGACGCACTTGACATCCTGGGTTCAACTTGTGCACACGTCGTTGTGCTATCGCGAGTTCCTTTATAAATCTACTTGCTTAGTTGTTGCTAACGATATAGTTTGTCACTTTAGTAATCGTAATACTCTCATGAGTACCTAAGTCTACCTACATAGTTATTGCTAACGTTATTGTTTGAAAGTCATTTTAATAATCGTAACAGACCATTAACGTTGATTGGGAGTTTCTTGTGGCTTCTTTTCCCAATGACACTAGCGAAGCCACGAAGGGTGGGCGTTTTGGGGGTTGTCTGTATTGTAATATTGACGTACAAAAGTACTAAGAAGTCTGATTAAATGAAATACCTACAAAGACTTCCAAATGTGTGTTTTAATGTTGGAATCAGCATGACCCACAGTAGCCCACAGGCCAATGTCACTAAGTATCACTTCTGATGGCGAGACGGGTATAAACCCCCGCCCCCACACGAGAGAGGCTCTCCGTCATACATATAAACAATACACGTGGGGGAGAGGCATGCTACGGCACGAATGGGCCGGCTCGACCGGAGTGATACCACGGCCTCTCAGAAAACCAGCGTGAAACAACGCTTGCGTTGTGTTTCGCCGAGTGAGTGAGGGTACCGGAGGCCCAAACCCTTTTAAAAGGCGGGCAACGCACTTGTGACTCCTCTGGTGTTGCGGGTGTCTATGGGCGGCGGTTATCGCTTACCATCAGGTGATCCGTCTGCTCGTCCGCTCCCCATTCCCCTGAAAAAAAAAGTAATCAAATTTTTTTATAGGTCAGAAATAAGGTATTCAGAGGTCAATGGCGCTAAGTGTATTAAACATAATATGGAAAACCAGATTTTTCGAGTTGGTTAGTTGAAACGTGGAGAGGACAACGTCTGTCAGGTCAGCTAGTGTTAAATAAAAATTTCCTCACAATCACAAAACAGTGGCCTAAGGACGAAGAACTATTGAATTCGAATCGTAAACGAATGAGTTTTTTTCTGCTACAAATGCTGACGACACTTGCTACGATCCTGGCTCACCACTTTCGCTTCATCTACGTTCATTAACCTCCTTTTCATACAAATTATTCTTGATTTCGATACGAATATGTTTTCGAAAGTGTACTTGCTTGGGCTACAGGTCTATATATCAACAGCAGACAACATATTAACTTCACCAAGATACCCCAACAATAAAGCCATCTGCGAACGTAATATAACCGGCTAATTACGCCTCGCTATCCGCTTCAAGCCTAAATTTTGTCAATTAATTTACAAAGAGACAGTTTGCGGGTGCTGTCGGCAATAAAGCCCGACTTCTCACGCTCAGTAGATTTTTTTAATCCGTAGTCTCGGATTAATTTGCCTACTTTTAAAAGAATAAGATATCAAATTAAAGTTTAAGAGTGAGGGGAAAAGTTGGTGGATTAAGGTTTGTTTTGAGAAGGAAATTGTCGTGAATTGTGGGTCACTTTGTTCTTAATGGAGAGCGTAATAAGTATTAAAGCGCCTTCCTTTTTTCAACAAGGAAGCTTTTGTTAGAAAACCACCTTTGTATAATTAGGTATGCTGTTCTATAGGAAAATGTCGCAACGAGATCCAATTATTAGTTTTGAGTTGCAATTAGTGTTACAGGCGCCTATTTATGACTTTTCGAAATAATATGATATGTAAGACATCTTAAGAAAATCTGTACATCACCCAATAGCTTTCACCGTGGGAAAGCCTTGCTTCGGCTCGAATGGGCCGGCTTGACCGGAGTGAAACCACGGCCTCACAGAAAACGCGCGTGAAACAACGTTTACGTTGTGTTTCGCCGAGTAAGTGAGAATACCGGAGCCCCAAACACTTTTAAAAGGCCGGCAATGCACTTGTGACTCTTCTGCAGTTGCGTGTGTCCATGGGCGTAATTGCTTACGCGATCCACCTACTTGTGAACTACAGACAGTTTTTCCAGGTCTGGGTGTTTGTGTATGTCAGAATTTGTGTTTATAAAAGCACACACGATACAGTAGAAAATCCCATTGTGAGATGTTTTATTTAAAAAAAGACTTAAATGGGGACATTTACCTTCCCAAATATTCGCAGTATAATATCAAAATGGAATCTATCCTATAGGTAAATCGCTGATACGGCGAAGGACATCGTGAGTAAGTCCCAAAGGTATATTTGTAGGCGAAGGAAGACATTGAGTTAGCCCCTACGATGCATTTGTAGTCTATGCGTACGAGTTATTAGGTCAGCGTGCTTGGCTATTATAGCCTAACCCTTATTATTTGTAACATTGCAGATTAATTGATCGACAAAACTTTATCAAGTACTTTAAACCAATTTCTGCACAAAATGTTTAATAAAGCACACCCTTAAAGAACTTTAAAGTTCAATGCACTCAATAACAACGCTCTTAGAATAAGGGCCAGAGCACACGGTACTTGAACATCAATTATATGTGATTTCACGACCTCGTAAAGTTGCTGTATTAACACATTTTGTAACTAGTAGTTAATACTAACATTAGTTATTATTTTCATTTATATAACATTAGAATTATGTTCGAATATCAGCATGATTATTTTCCGATTTCATTCTTTAATCGAATGGCACACGTAGGTACGTTATATTTTTTTTTTACTTAATTTTCCTGTGATCTACTCCATTCCAGTAGAAGACTCTTTAAAAAAAAGAAATTTTCCAGTCCACTTCAACTCTTTAAAAAAAATTAGTTTCCAAATCGATTTAAAACTACTCGAGTACTGAGGTTACAAACAAAAATTAACATACCTACAATCAAATTGAAAACCTCCACCTTTTTTTATGGTCGGTTAGAAAGTATCGTGTGCGTCAAGCCTTATGTTGGACGGGAAGACGAGAACTGACTGGCTTGTTTAACGTGAACTAAACACGATTGTAGAAAAGTGCAGCGTTGTAGCAAGAACTAAACGGCGTTGTCGATGTCTACAGTGTTTTAAGGGAAATACTTTGTTTAAGAAAATTGTTTGCCAAGGAGAATCGAAGAGTGGATAATCAATTGAATATATAATTTAGATCCCTTTTCTTTTGAACTCAAAAACCGCACTTGCTTTCCTTTGCCTTATGGTGTAGAGAGATTGAGGCAATCATGAGAAATTTCTGATCTCTGACAAGTGATTGAAGATGTGATTCTGACATCATCACGATTTGTCTTGTCCTGGCTACATGAGAGAGAGAAACTCAGGGATTTGATTATGTAAGAGTATCTCCAAGAAGACTAACTGTACGTTTATTAAAGACCGGAGCTCCCTTTTCAATGTGCTAGTGATAGCCTTCTAGCCAACATTCATGAGGATCTGCATAAGAAACAATGTTTAGTGGTTTTTATAATATGTTCCACGGCTCGAGCTCGAGGCTAGAGTTGCTGGGTTTGATTTTTAAGTCTAGATAAGTTTTATTACCTAGGTTTTGCTATGGAATTCTCAATAACTGCTTGCCCCCATGAGACCTACACATAAAGGCGAACTGTGAGTAGGTATTCATTAGTACATTCATTACGAACAGAATCAACCCATTATATGTCCCACTGCTGGGCACGGGTCTCCTCTTAGAATGAGAGAGATAAGGTCCACCACGCTAGCCTAATGCGGGTTGGTAACTTCACAAGCCGTCAAGAAATCTCTTAGGCATGTTGGTTTCCTCACGATGTTTTCCTCCACCGTTCAACCGCGAGATAATTAACTAACACGCACATAACTTAGAAATGCCAGAGGTGCGTACCTTGAATTTGAACTCGAGACCTTTGACTTGGCAGTCTAATGGTCATATCAGTAGACTATCACGAGTAGGTACTGTAGAGACCGCTCCAAGAAGGCGACCATATTACGGGTTGACTGGCTGGTTAAAGAATAAACAATCAATTTAATTTTTGTATCTGACGTAGAAGTGTCTAGTCTGCGAGTCCTGACAGACTCACTTGTATGTGTTAGGGCTTCGCCCCGTAATAAATACGAAAGTTAAACGATATAACTCTTTTTAATTATATCATATACTCGGTACCTCGACAGTACCTACAGCTGGTATATATTAGTACGCCTGTGCTTCTTCGAGGAATACAGATGTAATGGTATTGTATGTTTAACGATTTACATAGACCGTGAAAACTGATCGTTCATTATAACACCAATCACAACCTGCCAATCGAAATCGTCAGTCTACAAAATCATTGTATTTATTACAGAAACTCAATGTTTATGTTGACAACAAAAAATATTTGATACGGAACCCTAATATTACACGAGCGTAATTACAAAGGTACAATGGTTTAAAAATAAACATTGTGTTCAATATCATCTGGAAGCTTGAAGAAGGTCTGACAAGACCATTTGAGTCAGGGAACCATCTTGTTTTGAGCTCTACGCCACATTTTATAAGGTTGCGAATTTATTTCTCAAAGTTTCTGTAATTTGAAAGAATACAATGTAAAAAACAGCTTTTATTTATTTTAAACTACGTCCCACCCGCCACTTTAAAGACGTAAATTCAGAAGGCGAAGGCAAATTTCGACCTGGGGGGTGGGATTCGCGGTGGCTTAGTTCGTCATAGCGTCTAGTGTATTGAACCAGAAGTATCCTGCCAGTAGTCGAATTTTTCCTTCACTAAAATAATCTCAATAACACTTTGATTTTCCTGGAATTCAAACCCAGGATCTATAGCGAAGAAGTCGATCTTATCATTAAATGTACAGTTACCAAGTAAGAATAATTAAACAATCATTAATTATTCAAGAACTGAATTGTAATCTTCATTTTCTTCTCATATTCATACTTTTGCGTTCGCAAATCAAAACGGAAATTATATTCGACAACTCGAAAGAGAATTCAAAATATGCCGAAATCCCTTTTAAAAGTATGATTGCTTTTATATGATTTAGCTCCATTCTGAATGAAAGAAAGATGAAATGAGTTATCGGCTTATCTGTCGTGAGATGAAAGTTAAGTGAGGAAAATAAGATGGGAGACGTAGACAGCTTTGTGGGCAATTGTTTAGGAAATTTCGACCTTATATTTTATCTCTACTATTATTAAATCCAGTATAGGTACCTTAATAATTAGGCTAGTGTGTATACTTAGTTTTATGTGTGTAAATAAATAAATAAAAAAAATATATGAATTGATTCATCTGTATTTCCCCTTTTTTTACTCATTCATATTCCACAAATATGATTAAGAACCTCTTTAGATTAACTTTTTTTTTTCTTTTCTTTTACAGGAAAAGGTGATTGGCGACTATCAACCTACTGTTCTACTGTAAGTAAACATCAGAAATCTAATTTCCTTTAACACGAACTATCTGGGCCTAAGATAGTACCTTAGTGAAATTACTTTTCGTACACACATCGGATTTACCTTGTAGGCTAAAGTCACGAATCTAATTTCAGATAATGTATTTCACGTAATCAGAATTGAAGTTGTAATCATTGTCTAATCCCATCTTGCGTTCAAAGACAGTTAGACAGGCCTAACAAGGAAAAGTCTTCCAAAAATGTTCTCTTTTAAGTTTAAGGACAGAAACCCGCTATTTCGTTTGAGATCAGGCTAAGTGTTACTTCTACGGAAAATCTACCTGGGTCGTCTGCCTTTGTGGTGGTGGCAGGGACTTGTTGATATTTGGAACTACCCTCATAGGAAAGTATACACAACTAGTAAAATATCGTAGTACGTACTTGCTTGTTTAAAGAATTCGTCCACATTATATAACTTTTGGTACAATTATTATAGTCAGATTCCAATTGAATAGTATGAGATCCTCTCGGGTATCTTATGTGTACGAATGTTACCTAATTGGGAGTAGTCATAATGAGCGATAGAAACGAACGTACCTAGCTGGCATTTTGTAGGTATATTTATGGAAAATCATCTAGCCTATGGAACTAATATGGCAATGAAAATGTTAGCGTAAATCGCTTAGGTTATTGAGATAAGTGCATTATTACACAGAAATAATCAAGAATTTCTTAGTAGGTTTTAATGATTATATTTGAATAAATAACATATAAATGACACATTCTTTTAAAAAACAAATGATATACCTGCTATCGGAGAATAATAATAGCTAGAAAAAATTCTTTGATCTTTGAGAACCCCTTCTTTTCTGAAGTCAACTCCAAACTCAATTATCTTCGTTCATAAGGATCAATTTTTCGCATACTTTTACCCATTTCTCGCTTATCCACCGTTTCAACTCCACCTGCATCGTTCAATGTAATTAACTTGTTCCCCTCGCCGACAATTTGTACGGACAAGTCGATTTACAAGTTCCGCAATAAAGAGTATTTTACCGATCTTGATAGCAGCTACCCTACGGGAACTTTATTAATAATGGGGAATTATGGGGAAATGAAGAAGGGGGACATCCTTTATTTATATCTAAACACGTTATTCGTTAATTATAACCAGCATAAGTATTTCGTCGCTTTATACATATATTATTAGCAATTAGAAGTGGTAAAATATAAAAAATAGGAAACATGGCAATAGGCTCGCCCCCTATTACATGGGACCTAAACATACCGGCGAACTGTGGGAACCTCTGCCTAACCCGTCGGGGAGTACAGGCGTGATGGTATGAGTATAAGAATCATTTGAACACAATAGTCTAATTTAGTTCAGATTTAATGCAATTCAACAAGAATTTACCAAATCAACACAATTTCAAACATAAAACAGCCGTTAATTTACACACAGCAATTAGTTATCACAAAAATGACCATAAAACAAGTATGGAACGAATTTACTGTAAGCAGCATCGAAACCAACTACCTTACCGACCGGCGACGGAGGAGGGAGTGAGTAGGTAGGAGTGAGTAATGAGGACAGGAGTGAGTAGTCGGCCTACTCACTCCTTTATTTTTCTATATGGCAATAGCTGTTGATTCAAGGAATCTTGACAGTGTAACTGGACTTGGTGGCGAGGCACCGAATGCCTCCAGCCAGAGGCTGAGAGAGAGAGAGAGACTCGAATGAGCGCTTGCTTTTATAGGCGGTAGTAGGGATCGGTGTTGCCTGTTGTAACTTTGGCTTATAGCTAATCATATTTATATTGCTAGAGTAGGTGTCTATGGTATAAAAAACCAGTGACAGCATTATCTTTATGTTTTGAATTCCAATAAGATAGTGATAGCCTAGTGATATGAGCATTGGACTGCCACCTGCATGCACATCTGATTGTTCGAAGTTATGTGCGTATTAATACTTAATTATCACGCGCTTAAACGCTGAAGGAAAATATCGTGAGGAAACCTGCACGTCTGAGAGAGTTTGAGAGTGTGCCAACCCACATTAGGCTAGCGTGGTGGACTATAGCCTAATCCTTCTCATTGTGAGGAGACCCGTGCCTAGAGTGGGGCATACGTGTATAATGGGTTGATTATGTATTATCTTTTTGTGATATTTTTGAATTTTTCATGCTAAGATCACAAAAAGATAGTTAATAGGTATAGCATCGTACGACTTAGAACTAATCGTAAGGTAAATCATGTCGGTAGAGAGGCAAAATAACTTGCTTTTCAATAGATGTTACCGTCACCTCGAAGATGTAATTTCAGAATATGAAGGCAAATTTCGACATGGCAAGTGGGACTCGCGGTGGCTTAGTGGTGATAGCGTCTGGTCTATCTAACCAGAAGACGCAGGTTCGAATCTTGCCTGCGAGTCGAATTTTCCTTCACTGAAATAACTTGATTATGATTGATTATTATTATATACTAATGTTATATGACACACCTAAAACATTTCAAAATCATGGGCGTATTTATAATTATTTATACTTTACTACCTTTTGCCCGCGGCTTCACAGGCATCCTATGTCCTTTTCCAAGGTGCAATCTATCTCTATACCAAAATTCATTAGAATTGCATCAGCGGTTTTAACTTAAAAGCATTTCGCCATATAATATAAGAACACCCCGTTCATTTATAGAGGATATTTCAAGAAACATGCCTGAAACATGACTTAACAGTCATTTTAAAAATAGAAATGTCGAACATAGTGTGAAAATTACCTTTTAGCTTTTTCCCCCTTTTTAAAGTACCGAGCTCCAAAAATAGATGACGGTACGGACTTGACGTCAAAGGGAAACACTAGTCATGGGTATCAAAGATGAATGAATGCAGTGACTGTGCAAGCGTGCCGGACCTAAAAGCACCTGTTTCACTTCCTTTTTTGTCGATTCCGGGATCCTGTGAACGGCATTGTTCTCTTTTGAAATTCGCTTATACACGGTATGCAACTTTTCTAGCGGACATCCACAAAATATCCTGACTCCTGGCATAGGGAGGCAAACGAGCAGACCGATCACCCGATGTTAAGCGATTACCGCCGCTCATGAACACCCGCAATACAAGAGGAGTTGCAAGTGCGTTGTCCGCCTTTTAAAAGGGCTTGTGCCTCCGGTATCTTCGCCAGTATCTTCACTTACTAGTGTTGTTTCACGCCGGTTTTCTATGAGGCCGTTCGTCTATCACTCCAGTCGAGCCGACCCATTCGTACGGAAGCATGGCTGTCCCATGGTATCCCACGCCATTTGCGTCGATAGTAACTGCAAAGCTTGTCAGTCCAATCATGAAAGAATGTAAATATTCCAATTTAATCAAAAACCACCGAATAGTCCATTCCAAATCCAATTCCTCCAACAATATCCGGCCAATAAATTCTGATCGCACAATTTCCGTAGCGCGCATAAAACAATGTAGCCATAAGATATCCCGGACGTCCGAGGCGAAAAACTAGCACGTAACGCAAACGTGGACAGGTGCGGTTTTGTCTCCAGTTTTGAAAGCGGTCTTGTCACATGACGTTAACGTTTTTGGGTAGCTTCCCAACATCTCCTGTTGTTTGTATAGAAAAGTGAGAGATGATAAATTGTTTTGGTGTATTAACATTGACGGATTACGGGATTTATGTCTGTTTGTACCTGTTTGGACAGTGTTTGAAAATAAATGACACTTCCTGTGGGAATATTTTATGATTCCCTTCCTAAACACTGACTGAGAACACACTGCTGCTTACTTACAGGTAACTAAAGCCTGAGGAAATAAATTAACGTTTTTATTCTGACTTGAATTCGTGTAACCCTAATCTCGCCTTATGGTAAGCACAAGACCTCCATTAGATAATCAACCATCAGCCATATATTTAAAACCTGAAGCCCGAAAGTTTAGGCAGAGATGTAGGAACAAGCCTATCATAACTGAGCACACATTTTCTTCATATTTTAAGCCGCAACGTTGACATACCACACTATTTTACTACTTTACCCTATAGCATGTTGCTCGCCTGGGAATCTAGCCCAGGACGTCTAGCTTAGCAGTTGTACTTAGGCCCACTAGACGTACTAAGGAAATACAATTTCGGGTTTCGGGTGTACATGCTACACAACAATTTAGTTGATAACTAATTGATCCCAATTCACTCTCAGCAATAAAGAAATGCTTTGAGAAACAAAAGAACAGTAAAAATTAACAAGAATAATTAGCAAGCATTCATTTAGACAAAACGATAACTCACAAGATTGATGATTGATATATTAATTAATTTTAACCTGAATATAAGGTTAGAGCGTATCCCTCTCACTCATTGACCTTTCAAATAGGAAGTCATTAACTCTGAAAACAAGAACAAGAGATGAACCCTAATTTTTCTTACTGAAAAATATATTATTTAATATTAGAAGGCCAATTAAGGTAATTAAAATTGACGTAAATGTCAAGTAGTACTCTACAAAATTTAAAAATAAGTCAAACTAGAACCAATTGCCTATATTATAAGTACTGAAATCGAAAATTGATCCCAATATATTTGTGACGTTTAGGACACAGACAAGATGGAGTGTTTGAATATGGATATTGAATCCTTTACTATTTCTCATCATCAACATCTACCATTTTATGAATCGCATCATTTTTTGCATCATAGTAAGTGGTACCGCCACCCATAGACACTTACAACACCAGAGGCGTCGCACGTGCGTTGCCGGCCTTTTAAAAGAGTTAAGGCCTCCAGTATATATACCCACTCGGCGAAATACATCGTAAGCATTGTTTCATGGCGGTTTTCTGTAAGGTCCTGGCCGTATCACTCCAGTAAGCCGGCTCATTGCTCTTTCACGGTAAAATCATCTTCATCATCAGCCCGTATACATCCACTGCTGGACGTAGACGACACAGCGCGCCATCTTCAGCTCTTTTCATCCAGTCACCAAAACTATAATCACCATAATAAACTTCGTGTTTTCGAAGATTTAAAGTTAAAATTGAAATCTAATGTCAGTAGCAACATTAGTTAAAACCATTTATTGTATGAGATTGTTCTACAATTTGCGTGCGGCCTTCGCTCAGGAACAAGTTTGCTCCAACGTTTGTCTGTTCTCCTAGACATGACCGGCCAATTGCAACTTCATCGTACTAATCCTTGTCTGTTACTTTGGTACTCTGAGGGATAACTTTGTTGTGAATTCTACTCTCAGATAGACTCGGAGCATTGACCCAAGATCCGAGTAATCATGTACAGATGAATAATTAATTATCACTTGCATAAACGTCAATAGAAAACATAGTGAGGAAACCTACATACATAAAAAAAGGCCAGCATTATTATTATCTATTTTCATTTTGAGAGAGAAAAGACCCAGTGGGATAGTAACACTGAAACTGTACAAGTGTACAGGCGAAACCAACGCTGAACAAACATTTCATCCTAAAACATTATCAAAGAATACAGAATACAAGTTTACGTAAGTGATACCGAAAAGTACTAAAAATTCTGCCGAAGAAAGTGTTGAAAGTATTCTCAGAAAATAAAAAGAGCTCACTCCTAGTTTTTACGATGAATTCGAAGATAAAAGAACATTCTCGAACATTCTATGTTGAAGTGAAAACGAGGACAGATTTTAGAATAAAATTGGGCCTTGACAACAGCGGACAAAGTCTTAAAAGTTAATTGAAATCATACCACCACGCCTGTATTTCCCGAAGGCTTAGCCAGAGGTGTACTAATCTGCACATTCTGCACCCACAGAACACCGGTATGTTTAAAACGCCTTTAAAAAAAATAGAGTAAAGGTGAGAATTCCAAGAAATTCTATAAGTATAATTTTATAATATCTATAATATCTATCCTAGAATATCAATTAATATTATTGGCCTGAAATCAATAATATCAATCCTAATCCAAATTTTGCTAAGATATATATTTCAATCTATTTTTAGAGAAAATCGTGTCAATATTCAATTTATAGATTTAGTTTGCAATCTTTAAAATCAATCTATCTACCTTTGAGAGGAGGGATTGCAGATTAAAGATGCCCTCTGTTCAAAAATTACCTTATATTGACAGCTTGCACATGTCTTTCTTTCTATCCATGCATCTTGATGTTTGGTTCGATTGATGAAGTAAACGATCACAGATTGCAATCCGAGGAATTTGTAAATAAACCATTGATGTTTAAAAATGCATCAGTACTAATGGAAACTACTCTCTCTCCTCCATAAAAAGGTGAAACCTTAGTTAAGTCTTAAAAACACTGAGGACATGGCAACGCCGTACATATTGACGTAGTTACTTCTTTGTTGGCTCGTAATTCTTATCTATACGAGCAGTAAAACCGTTTTTATTACAGCGAGAAAAGAGTTATAAATGGTTTGAATACTCTTAGCAGTACTAGAGCAGCATCTTTTTAAACGCGTTGTTTCGGATCCATGTTTTGCATAATTATGTTGAATTGCCAAGTTTGTCAAAATATGTGCGTTTTCAAGAAGTTTTGTATAGTTGAAAAACACTAACTACCTTATCAATCTAGAGGTCCTAAGCGTGACTGATACGCTGAAGCTCCTAGATTTTTAAAAAAATATTTTTTAAGGTCTTATTAGATCCGATATTCGGTAATGGGTGTCCTTGTATAAATTCCCGGGGTCTCAGTCGAGGGATGTAAATAATACAACTGGATAGTATTAAGCACGTATAATAGCTTTCACAGTGTATTACAAGTAATGCTCACTTTCAAAAAAAAAATCAATCTACCAAACCAAATTCATGTAACGAAACCATAGCGCGATCTATTTCGATCCCAACGCCATCTAGGGAAGTAGTAGGAAAACCTTTGATTTTATTAATATTGCGTGATCGCGCTATGGGTTCGCTTCCAGCTTGGACATACCGCCCACCAAGGACATACTGACAAATGTCCTTAAATACCGCCCACCATGCCAGAAAATAACCATTATAATTTTATTATGAATGTGTATGTCATTGGTGGTAGGGAAACAATACACCATAAGAAATCTTAACCTCTAAAAATCAAGTGAGTTTACAATTTTTATAAACAACTAATTTAAAACTTATACATTTTTTTACTAACCCTTATTTTAAACTTACGATAAAAAAAAAAAAAATTAATTTGCGACATCTTTGCGAAATTAATTTGCGATAATTTGCGACCATGCCAGAAAATAACCATTATAATTTTATTATGAATGTGTATGTCATTGGTGGTAGGGAAACAATACACCATAAGAAATCTTAACCTCTAAAAATCAAGTGAGTTTACAATTTTTATAAACAACTAATTTAAAACTTATACATTTTTTTACTAACCCTTATTTTAAACTTACGATAAAAAAAAAAAAAATTAATTTGCGACAGGTAATAAACACAATTTCGACGTTGGTCTTTTAAAAACCGAGGTTTGAGAACGCAGAGTTACCACGCGGGTAACCCCGTCCGGTCCAGGGTGTTTCTCTTCGATCCTACCTAGCAACCACTTGCCAGGAGGCATGTTATCCTCCATTACGAGTACCACGTCTCCAACTGATGGTTCCGGATTTTTATATGTCCATTTATGACGTTGTAAAAATTGTTGTAGGTAGTCATGGGACCAACGTCGCCAAAAATCCTGCATCATACGCTGGTGGAGTTGCCATCGTTTTAAAGAACTTACATTAGATTTCTCATAATTGAGATCTGGAACGATAACAAGTGGTTCTCCGACCAGAAAATGACCTGGGGTTAATATAGTAGGTTTGTCCTGATCCTCGATAAAAGATAATGGCCTCGAATTGAGGCATGCCTCAACTTGAACCAAGAGAGTGGCCATCTCTTCGTACGTTAACGTCGAGTTTCCAATAACTCTTCGAAGATGATATTTGGTGGACTTTATTCCTGCTTCCCAAAGACCACCAAAATTCGGGGAGTGAGGAGGAATAAAGTGCCATTCCGTCCCATTATTAGCGAAATACTCAGCTAATTCTGGATTGCAGTCAGACTGCTGTTTATTAAATAAATAACTCAACTCTCGTGCTGCACCTACAAAGTTTGTGCCATTGTCGCTGTGCAATTCTGCACATCGACCACGCCTAGCGACAAACCTTTTGAAAGCAGCCAGAAAACCTCTAGTGCTCAGCTCACTAACGACTTCTAAATGCACTGCCCTTGTGGACATGCATATGAACAGCGCGATGTAACCTTTATAAGCTTTATTACCACGGCCCTTTGACAACCTGATGCTAATAGGGCCTGCGTAATCTATACCACTACAGAGAAATGGTTTGTTGGGTGTGACACGTACCGATGGTAGCTGCCCCATCAGCTGGGTTCTAGCCTTGGCAGCAAATCTAATGCAGGTAACACAATTTCTTACATATTTTTTTACTAATAGCTTCATTCCGATGATCCAGTACTTAGAACGTAGATATGTGAACATTAGTTGCGGACCACCATGCAGAGTTTTATAATGCGCGTCAGCGATCAACAAACCTGTCAAAAAACTTTCCCTTGGTATGAGAATTGGATGTACGCGATCATAACTTAAGTTAGACTTTTCAAGTCGTCCTCCAACTCTCATAATTCCCTTTGAGTCCAGAAAGGCGTTTAATGATTTTAACGTTCCCTTTGTTCGTACCATTTTATTTTCCAGGTCTTCTAACTCAACGGCAAATCCTTCTTCTTGACACTTTTTTATGCATATTTCTAGTGTGTCTTTTAGTTCCCTTGTAGACAAATAGGTAATCCCTATATCCTTACTACTTGTATTTTGTTTTCTGCAATTGACTATAAACCTACGGCAATATGTTATCACTCGTACTAATCTTGATAACGATGAAAATGTTCTCCAGAAGTGGACATCGATAGCGGCGGTATGGACCCTTACTTCTTCTATACGAGTTTCGAGATGTTTTGGCCTTTTACACTCAATTATCCTTTCCCTTAAGAAGCTGGGCCCATCCCACCACAGCGACGTCTGTTCAAGTTCCGAAGGGAGTACCCCACGAGACGCGCAATCGGCTGGATTTTGCTTAGATGCTACATGGGCCCAGTGATGCGTATCCAAGATGGTCAAAATATCTGAAACCCGGTTAGCCACAAACGTTTTCCACCGACTTGGGTGGCTATTCAACCAAGCCAGTACCACCTCGCTGTCGGTCCATGCATGCCAATCCGCCTTTTGTATGCCTAATATTTTACCTACCTCCGTTATCAACTTAGCCAGTAGAACTGCCCCGCAAAGTTCTAGTCTCGGGATGGACACCTGTTTTATAGGTGCCACCTTTGTTTTTGATGAGATTAAAGAAATGTGAATATTTCCTTTATCATCTATCACCCTCAGGTAAACAACTGCCGCATAAGCCGTCTTCGATGCATCTGAAAACCCGTGCAAATCCCGCTTCAAATTATTTGAATTACTGTGGTACCATCTAGGAATTTTTATTCGACCTAAGGAAGACAAATTACTGCGGTAAGTATTCCATTCCTTTAGTAAATTGCTTGGAATTGTTTCATCCCATTCTAACCCGGCTAACCATAATTTCTGGATGAAGGTTTTTGCCAAGATTATGCTTGGTGCCAACCACCCCATGGGGTCAAACAAACGTGCAATATCGGCTATAATTTTTCTTTTTGTTTCAGGTCCAGTCATCGGCGGAAGATCTACGGAGTATTGGAAGAAGTCTGCGCTGGAGTTCCAGGTAAGCCCCAGAATCTTTGTTACCTTATCTATTGTTAGTTTTAATTGCTCATCCCTAGTTTCACTTGATTCCCTTATTTTATTTAATAATTCCTCACTATTACTCTTCCATTTTTGCAATCTAAATTCACCCTTTGCTAAAGTTCTAGTTAGTTCTTTATAGATGTTGAATCCATTTTCTACACTTTCTGTCCCGGTCATTAAATCGTCTATGTAGAAATCATTTAGAATGATGTCCCTAATCTCTGAATTATCCTGACACTCATCATATGCTACTTGTTGCAAAGCACGTACCGCCAAATATGGTGCTGAGGCAGTACCAAAAGTCACCGTAACTAATTCATAATGATTAATTTCCATTTCAGGACTCTCCCTCCACAAAATGCGCTGAAATATTGTGTCCTCCCTGCTCACCAAAACTTGCCGGTACATTTTTATTATGTCTGCTACGAGACATATTTCATGGGATCTCCACCGCATAATAGTATGTCGAAGTTCGGCTTGTAAGGTTGGACCAATCAACAAATTGTCATTTAATGACATCCCATTTGATCCCTTGCAGGATGCATCGAATACGACTCGCACCTTGGTCGTATCCTTATCTGCTCTGATGACTGCATGGTGACCTCACCATGCAGTATGCATGTACCATGCAGTAGTAAAAAAGCAATATACTTACCTAAGTATATTGCTTTTTTATTATTAAGTTTATCTGCTGGTACCCGTTCCATGTGATTTAATTGTATATATTCTTGCATGACCTTCCCATAATCAGATTTTAATTTAGGGTTCCTTTCCAGCCTCGATTCTAAACCTTTTAGTCTTTTTTCAGCAATAGCCTTGGAATCGCCATACCTTTCCATCAGAGCCGCGTCTCGGATTGGTAGACGGACTTCGTACCTTCCACTTTCTCTTCGTCTCGTAGAGGCTTTAAATAAGTCCTCACATTTTTGTTCCTCCTCTGTGAGAATTTTCTTTGTTTCAGCTGGTTCGTTTTCCAGTTCCCAGAACGTCTTAAGTAATTCGTCTGTCTGAAGAGAACAATGCATCACAGTGAGGTGAGAATAACATTTTGCTGTGTTATCCACCTCAGATACGCCCGATAAAATCCATCCTAAAGACGTATCTTGTGCTAACAGGGTGCCGCTTGGGTTTTTCTTTACTCCATTTTGAACGATTTGGCTGTATACTTCAGCACCTAATAAAATATCAATTTTATTAGGTCTGTAATATTCCGGATCAGCCAAATCACAATAGCTCAAGTCTACCCATTCTACCCTGGTTACTTTCGTAACTGGGAGAAGGGATGTGACCGAGCTCAAAACGTACGCGTTGACTTTCAATTGGAACGTTGGATCTATTCTAGATCTAATTTTGATAACCACCTTAGACGTTGCAGTTGCACCTTTTTCTCCACCCACACCTAACACTATATTTTTAGATGGTATTTTCTTTAAACCCAAATACTGGACCATGGCCTCAGTGACAAAGGAACCCTGGGATCCTTGATCCAACAAAGCCCTAACAATGTGGTAAGTACCATTTTTCGACTCAGCCTCTACTAAAGCTGTTGTTAATAATACAGTTTTCTTACTGTTTCCTGTCGAAAAACATGATACTATTTGTTTTTCAGACACCTCCGCCTGAGCGGCCACATCGTCTTTTTCCTTTGTTGCACTTGACGAGGATTCTCCGCGAGCATCACTACCACTACTACCCTCACCAACCGAACCCGAACCATCAGCAGGGTGCAACCATGAATGGTGGCGACGTCTACACACCTTACATCTGCTAGTATTTTTGCAATATCTTGCAGAGTGGTTACCATTTAGGCATATAAAGCACAACCCTTTTTCCTGCACGAATTTACGACGACTGTCGCTAGATTCTTTAGTGAAATTTGTGCAAGCCGTAATTTTATGGTTAGCAGCGCAATATGCGCAAGATTCCTTCCCTTGAACTACGTGCAATGATTGTGTTGCTGTAGGCTTCCTATCTATCCTATTATCTAAGTTTTCTAAAGCTCTAAAGCGACTATGTAAATATTCCAAAAATTCTTCGAAGGTTGGCAATTCATCACTTGAATCTGTTGCCACCTTTAATTCCCAGCCCTTTCGCGTCTCCTTATCCAATTTACTACTAACAGTATGTATTATAATTATATCCCATGATTCAATATTTATCCCTAAATTTTTTAGTGAACTCAAGCATTCCTCTGTTGTACTTATTAATCTTTTTATTTCAGTAGCAGACTCGACTGTTAAACCCCTTTGACTGAAGAGACGTTTTAAAATTTCATTCGCTAAAAACCTTTTATTATTGTACCTCGCTTCTAATTTTTGCCAACTTGTTTTATAATTTTCAGCGGTAACATTGATATTTTTTAAAAGGCTTTCCGCTTCCCCAGTTAAATAACCTTTGAGATAATATAATTTCTGCGCATCATCTAGTTTTTTATTGTTGTGAATTAAACCTAAAAATAAGTCTCTGAACGTCTGCCACTCTAGATACTTCCCTGAAAACACCGGAATTTTTATTTCAGGCAATTTAATATTACTACTCCCTGTACAATAACTACCTTCAGTACTGTGTTTATCGCTAGAACCTTTTTTGTTATTCAACATTTCCTTCAACTCGCATTTGTAGTCTAAATATAATTCTTCCACAAAATCATAAATACCTTTTTCATAGTACTCCGAACATTGAAGGTCGGATGTCTTTGTTTCTAATTATATTATTGTGATTATTGAAGAATAATGACCATTGTTTCTCGAGATTCTCTAGTCTAGCATCAATATATGTACTTGTAAGCCGTTCCTTTGGCGATTTTTTAAAATTGGATCTAGCCTTTACAATTTTTTCTTTGATGTCTAACTGTTGATTATTGAAACCTTCCATCTTTTATTTTAATAACAATATATCACTAAAATAAAACTTAATTTGCACCTTTTTTTACAAGTGTTTTCAACTTAACAATGTGACGTAAAATCTGGCTAGATTCCCCGTCTAAACCACTACTAAGCTTAAATATAACAAGTTCAATATCACCAAAATACTTGTATAATTTTCAGAAGACAAATTGAAATTATTTTAAGTCCCAGTAAACTATTGAAAAATTTTACAAGTGTTTTTATCTTTACAATTCTAAGTGAAATCGGGCATAGGTTCCCCGTCTCAACCACAATTGTACATAAAATTTTACAAGTCTAAGCTACACTTATTAAATCTATTCTTACTATAAAGTTCCAAATTCCTTACTTTAATTTTCAAAGTTCAATAATTCTTCTTTAATTATAAGGTTGAAATTGTACTCACGGTTTATTTTCATCTGTTCTTGATTTTCACTGTATTTTAATTAACCAAACATCACATCACTCACTGACACTGATGACGACACGCGCTGTGCTAGTGGCGCCCTCTGTGAGCGCACAGCACCTCTGCTTCCTTACGTCGTTACTCCGGATGATGCACCAGACCAGTCAAGCTGCACCACGCTCCAACTGGCTGTTGTTCCTCTCGCTCCGCACCTCCAACGCCTGGGGTAACCTCTCACCTGGTCCCCGTGTTGAAGGGGTTTTGCTCTGGACAGCGATCCACTGCCCAGTAATATGACGCGAAGGGTGGTCTCCACACCACCGATGAACGCAACACTCGCGACACTAAACTTGCGACGCGACGCGTATCCGACTCGATAGGACCATGTATAAATTCCCGGGGTCTCAGTCGAGGGATGTAAATAATACAACTGGATAGTATTAAGCACGTATAATAGCTTTCACAGTGTATTACAAGTAATGCTCACTTTCAAAAAAAAAATCAATCTACCAAACCAAATTCATGTAACGAAACCATAGCGCGATCTATTTCGATCCCAACGCCATCTAGGGAAGTAGTAGGAAAACCTTTGATTTTATTAATATTGCGTGATCGCGCTATGGGTTCGCTTCCAGCTTGGACAGTCCTAGTTGTTAGCAATTTCTCAGAAATAGTCCAAAATTGGATTTTTGCTTGACTGCTTTGCTCTGCCACAATATTAAAATTCTGCCTAACCCTAAGTACATAAAATTCACGTCTCAGTAATAAATTCCCCGAAAAGACTTAATCATTTTTTTAAACTGAATGAGACACCGAATCGCAAAACAATTTAGCCAACGTTGGCTTCGGACGTTATTCTTTTAATTAAAAATAAATAAAACGACATGGAGCCCCGAAAACGGGGCTTGCAAACAACACAGATGGGCTGTGCGCCAAAATGCATGTTCCCTGTTGGGTAAAGAAAAAAAGAATTCGTTGTATCGACAGAATATACGAACGGATACCCTTGTGACACAGGATAAACTATTATTTGCTTATGTGATACAAATTGAAGTTTTGATATTCATGATCCTGCTTGGAATAGTAGCAGTAGTCCTACTGTGCTTGCACACCTAAAGTTAGTCGGTATGTTTAGCTGTGAACTGCTTTTATAAGGGATTGGGAGCAAACGTGCTAACGGATCACCTGCAGTGCGAGTCAATCGCTTACCATCAGGTGATCCGTATGCTCGTTTGCCTTGTCACATAAAAAAATGCAACCAGCCCCATCTTCAGCTCTTCCTATTTAGACATCCATACGCTCATTCCAACTCAACACCTTTACTAAAGCCATGACAGGAATACGAAATGCACCCCATAATCCCTCGTACTATCTCACGTGAGACGAATATTCAGTAGTAAATGTTTGTACCGCTGTCATAGAAGCTAAACAATTTATCGACAAACTATGTAGATAAAAATTCCTTGAGTCAATAAGCCTCTCGTAAACGCGCCAGCCGGCTCGATCAACAGCATGCGAAATGTTTTGCGTTCCTAGTCTGACGTAGGGATGGGACCCACTCGAGTATTTGCGGATAATTTCGTATATAAATAACGCAATAAAATCTTATATTAATGATGAATATGAATGTAGTTATTTTAATAAAACCAGAAATAAGATAATTTTGTAGTAAGAATATGAAAAGTAAAGGCATGCGTCACGCAACTGAATAATATCGATACGGACCAATCGATTAAGCAATCGCATAGTCCGTTGTTGAGTTCCTCTCTCCACAAGCAGAACGACTGAAGATCATTATTGACGAAGTCGGTAACTAAGGGTATTGTAATCATCACAGTAATTTTATCACAGAGAGTATGTATTAGATATGTAAGGTGGAGGGACAAACATTAAACACTCTAGCTAATGACTCACTGATTTAATACAAAAAGAACAGGTAATACACCAGGACGCAGCCGCGGCACGCAACATACACATCGCAACGGTACGATGACTGTGATCACTAATTGTTGAAAGTATAATTTAATTCACAATATCTGTAGTATAACTGATAACAAATAAGATGTTCTGGATATGGTATACCCTAAAAATTATGATGGATATCTTGCTGTAAAACGAAGGATGATTATCTAAATTGGAAAAACCTTATTTTGAAAAAAAAAACGTATTCGTATCGTAAAGCGGCTCCTATCTAGGTTAAATTGTAAATTTCCTGTAGAAAATGAGTTTAATCATGTTTTTTTTTTGCTAAGGGCACCTCGGTAAAGGTACTAGCTTTCATTATTTGATACAAAACAACATTTCAGATTCAGATATAAAATGAAACTTGTTAGCTGCTTTAAAATGTTATTGGTACACCTAATAAATGTTGATGAAGTTATATTTATGCAAGTTTTCTATGTTAGATCGTTAAAAAAGCTTTGCCATTGATTTTGAGATATTTAGTAACAATAAAAAATAAATAAAAATGGCATCTGGCTTGACTTTATCATACCTATCGCAAATTATTATTTTATACTTTCTTACGATACTTTTCATCGACTAAATATGCCGTCTACATAGGTACTCGTAATTATGTTGATTAATAAAGTAATATAGTATATGTATCATAAAGTTTTGGATATCGATGCCATGAGCCCATCCCTATTAATCAGACTCAATGTTAATTCCAAACACGAATGTTAAGTATTTTCATCAATTAAACTCCTGGAACAGTGAGTGTGTTTTTTCTAATTAAGCTCATCGAATGAACAATTAAAAGAATACCAGGAGCTTTAACAATTGTCAAAACAATATTGAGAGGGAAGAATTTTGAAGAGAGAACTTCTTTAAAATTGCATAACATTTAGGAGTGTCTCAAAGAGCTTTTTTAGGGACAGCTAGGAGGGAACTCCTAGCTGTCAAAGATGAATTGTCTGGAAAAAAACTTTATAATTCAAAATTGGTATCACTATGTAACCAGTGTTTGATACTGATTTGGTAGGATCTATTAAATATTATATCTATTGAAACTTGGTCCAGTTTAAGTATATATCCACAAAACAAATGCAGCTTCTGTATTCATGAATACAAAGGTAGCTTCCAACCATTTGTCCGATATTATACTTTACTAACATTTTACGGCACCCACGGGTGAAGATAGTTCTCAGCTCTAGTACGAGGACACAGCATATCTGAATGCATAGCAATATTTTTACTTTACGAGTAAAACATAACCTGCATTTTTATAACAAGTAAAAGCAAAAATATGCTTAAATATTTTAAGTTGTTCAACAATGACACAATTCCAAAAAACAATATGACAATACTCGAAAACAAGGGAACTATTTCATAATTTTCGTACGTATGTGTTAATTCGTAAAGTTTGGTTGGCTCGTAAAACTCATTTATTCATAGCTGTGTCTATACTGTTTGTGTGATATAACAACAGCACATTATTAGCAAATCTAGTATCATTAATTTTTTATCTCATTGTGTTAGTGAGAGAATATCTGTGACAACAAAATTATTTCATAGCGCCCTTGTTAGCTGGATTCATGTTTCGTTGAAACGAGAAACAAAGTGAACCAATATTTTAAATATTCTAATCTATAATATATTATGTATTTACGAAGGAATAGGAAGGTTTAATGTATATATTGTGATAAATAACGCAGTCCTGATTAGAGGAATAGGCTATAGTCTACCACGGTAGCTTACTGAGGATTGGCAGACTGCATACCTTTGAGAAAATCTTTCAAACGTGCAGGTTTCCTCACGATGTTTTTCTTCACCGTTTAAGCATAATGATAAATGAATATGCTCAAGATTCCGAAAAGTCAGGGGTACGTCTGAGGTGCGGTCCGATTTGAAAAATTCTTTCAGTGTTAGATAGCCCATTTATTGAGGAAAGCTATAGGCTATATATGGCTATACCATCACGCTAAAACCAAGTAACTATTCCACGCGGACGAAGTCGCGGGCAGAAGCTAGTATTAGTATAAGTATAGATTTTGATGGAACAAAGAGCGTGGAGAGCTGAACGATCTAGCTTTTCGCGATCGAGTATTTCCACATTCCCTACCGACGTTCTACATCCCTGAAAAAAGTTGAACAAGCCCCTTTTGTTCCAGGGAAACTGATTCCATTTCTAATTTCGGTTTTCCTCTCCACCCGTTCCATCCTACATTGCAATTGTAATATTTGCGACATTTTTCGCTAACATTCCCTCGATGATATTGGATAGATTTGAACATGTATTCCTCTGCATTTTTTTGTTTAACGATGCTGAAAACAAAAGGCAAATTCTATTGTTCCTTTATTATGTCCCCTTTGGAATGCCCGTATTCCGTGGAGTGGTGATTTTGTAGATGCAACCAGCTCGTCATTCTATGGTATTAGAGAATCTTTAGATATCGATAAGAATTGATTTACTTGAATTGAAAACATAAGATACATTACGCCTGTATTCCCTGAAGTGTTAGGCAGAGGCGAACTTATATAATAGTACGCCGTTATGTTGTACCTAGCCAAATTTTATGTTGCTACTGAGAATTTCTTAGAAAAATCCAATCCTTAACATTTTGCTGAACCTGGAAATAGAACCTAGGACTGTGTAACGTAGCAGATGCGCTTAGAAGCAAATATTAAATAATTACGGGTTGTCGAGAATGATCTACTTGACATGACTTTGACAGCTGTCAAGCTGACAAGGCAATAACGCTAAGGTGCATTCAAATATTTATGATGCATTCCTTTAATTTAATAACCACCTTGCTCTTGAAGTCGATTAAAAGTGGAACTGTTGATATAATGTAACACAAATACACAAAATAAATGTTGAATTGAGAACCTCATCCTTTTTTTGTAGTGACTTAAATGACTGCAATTAATTAAAGAAAATGGTATCAGCAACGATCAGCTATAAGTTATATTTTCTTTTATTTCGTCAAGCTTTTTTCCAAAATGCCTTGTTTGTCTGTATTGGGTTTCCATAAAATTGGGACGTAGATCGTTTGGTACTGACGCTGGCCTTATGTAAGCTAGATAAATCGCGGTCACACGATGAAACGAACAAGTCACTTTTTTTATTCGATAAAACCATATTTATCTATGGAAATGGAATTAGGTGCTGGTAAGACATAAAATGATAATTATATGAACGTTTTTCTCCTTTTTACAAAAAGTGGTGAGCATTTTCATATAATATTTAATCGTTTTTATTTATTACGGTACCTAAATACATTTTAGTTCTTATTTCAGACTAATTTTGGTACATGCATGTATTGCAACGCCTTATTTTTGGTTTATTTTTGTTATAAACCTTCACGGAAGTACGCTAAAAAACACCAAAATTGGTCAAGCCTTTTCGAAAAATTATTCTTAAGAACAATTATTTATAACCTCTTAGCTGTTTCGAACTTTGAAAAACCAATACGCACAAACATACTAAGTAATTGACACATTTCACGAATGAAATTGTATTTAAACACGAAATTTCTATGAAAAATTGTGTTTAAATACAACTTAAACACATTTAAGAAGTTGGTGCAAGTGGGCCTAAATCTTTAACCAAAACTTGTTCATGTTCTAATAATTATCATTATTTGCGCTGTGAATTAGGTACTTACTTGGTCAGCGAGTAACGCCCCGGACATTGATAGCTTACTGATTGATTGATGAATGGGTGGGCTTTCGCGGATTGACAGATTTCGTGCGCAACAGACTTTGGAGAGTTCATTAACCATTACCGAACATTTGCACGAGCGGTTTTTCCAAATTATTTGACTTTTCTGATCAACCTTTGTGTTCACGCATGGATGATTTTTGACGACAACAGTTTCCTTACATGAAATACCTATATCCCAGAAATATTTTGCACTCAATGACAATCAACACGACATTCGATTGTTATGACGTTACAGAAATACAGACAATAGGGGCAGAGCGGCACAAAGTACGGCTTTCAGTGTAGAATAACTTCTGTCCCACCATGGCAACTAACTTTTTTGTTCGAAATGTATAGCGTTAGCATACATATTGATTTATAAAAATCTCTAATTTACGATTGTATTGTTGGCCATCTTTTGCTGCTTTCAGTGTTTGTTTTTAAAATATATTATTTTCGCACTTTGAGTTATTTAATTTGATTTTTTTCCATCCTTATAAACTATTTTACTTTAAGATATTTCCCGATAAACAAAGGTGGAATATGACGAGAAATCTCCGTTATGTGTTCACATGCTTATGCATAAACGTCTTCTTTATTAAACAAATTGGTCTTCATGTGTAACTAATGGTCACCTATCCATGGACTGATCAGAGCATGCACAACTTGACTGGTGCAATTATTTCGATCTAAATAAACTAATTAAATTATTCGTTCGTCATGCATAAATCGCCGAAAGCTTACAAAAGCACTTCCATATTTTTTTCTCGCGGATAAAAAATTGTTCCACTCAATACATTTAAATTATTCAAAACAAATTGTAACAACAAAAAACTCCATCTCAAAACAAGAATTATTGGAAAATCTGACCACGAACAAAATCCTAATCGCAACTCGAAAAAATAGCGGATTAAATAAAACGCACCGCAATTTTGTACCGAAACTCGTTTGAAAAACAAAGTTTGTTCATTTCCCGACGTAATGTAAAAATTCGGACCATCATTGTTGATAAAAAAAATGTTTTAATCAACTTTTTTTGGCGACGGTACACAGTGTTATGGACGTGTAACGTATGTTACAACATTTTAAAGGAATTTTTCCTTTGTGATTTTTTCCAGGTTTTAATAAGTTTAATGTGTGCGGTATGGAATAAGCAAAAAGGTTATAGAGAGAAGTGAAATTATTACAATAATGGCATCGTGGTTCTGAAAAATATAGTTGGTGTTGTTGTTATAAACAACCTGTAACAGACTAAGCCAAGATGTTCAGAATCGACTACTGAAGCGATTACAGTGGTTTTCTAAGTGCTATACCATCATACCATCACGCCTGTATTACCCGAAGGGTTAGGCAGAGGCGTACTAATGTACACCCACAGTTCGGCGGTATGTTTAGGTCCCATGTAATAGGGGGCGAGCCTATTGCCATTAACCGGGCACAAATTCCTAACTCCGAGTTGCTACTGGGAATTTCATAGAAAAACCCAATAACACTTTGCTCGACCTTGGGAATCGAACCCAGGACCTCTAGCGTAGCAGTCGCGCTCAGGACCACTTGGCTAATGAGGCAGTTTTTTTAAGTGCTAATTTTTCTCAAAACGATACTTACAATAATTAAAACTATGGCCCCCTGATCCATTAGTGATTCGAGCTATGGAAAACTGAAATCTATTTGCACAAATTGTTATTGTGTGCGCCGATATTGTAATTGTTGTGGGTACGTCTGTAACTAAATTCTTGAAAAAAAATATGCTTTGGTACGTGTCTCAATATTACTTTATAGTTTTATGACTCAATATTCTAATTGACGGATTTGAGGTCTCCCGCTTTCAGTTAAACTTCAGTTTCAGTTAAACGTTGTATACCGACCTATAGGGGAAAACAGGCAATGGTATGTTTTAAAGTTAATTATGTTTATTAATTGATAATTTGCGATTTATAATTTCGGATCTTTAGTTAATCTATTTGTCATACGATTCATAAATGTCAAAGCATAAATGTCAGTCAATGTCAATGTCATCTATTCATCATCATCATTTAATTTTTACATTTTTATTGTTTAATTTAATTTAATGTTTTAATTTTATTTTTATGATGTCTTAATTTTTCTTTTATATACTTACCTATTGCTTTTTGTCTGTTCTGTGTCCTCTTGGCCACGAAATAAATTATTTTTCTTTCTTTCTTCTTCTTCTTAAAACTTTATATATCAACGAGCTAACCAATGAATTTCATAGTATACAAAAATATATATTCTTCTGTAAATTCTACTCGTTCGGACTTGTAAAAGTTCTGGGTTGAATTTCCACCATTTCCCGTATTTACGACTTCGAGGTTTTGTATCAAAAACTAAAAGTCGGCAAGTGAAAATAATATTACCATATGAAGCGGGATTTTGAACTGAATTTAACGACACCACATGGATACAAGTAAAGATTGCTGTGAGACATAGTATAATTCTAAAAGCAGTAGTACAAATATGTTCAAGTAATATGTTTATTATTATTTGACTGTCTTACTTGTCTACTGGTCCCAAGACAGACCATTACACTAGAGGTCCTGGTTCGATTTCTATGCCGAGTAAAATCGTATTGGTTTTTCTATGAAATTTTCAGTATCAGCTCGAAGTTTCAATGTATACCTACTCAATCAATAGTGTAAACCTAAATAAGGAAATAAATTAATCACTCACACGATATTTTAGAGTGAATACCGTAAACGAAAACTATCATTCTAACGTGTATTTTAGGCAATCGAGTTAAGTTTAATTTCTTTAGTAGCATTAACATGCTACTAAAGAAATTAAACTTAACGTGGGAGAGCCATGCTTTGGCATGGATGGGCCGGCTCGACCGGAGTAATACCACGGTCTCACATAAAACCGGTGTGAAACAACGCTCACGTTGTGTTTCGCCGAGTAAGTGAGGTTACCGGAGGCCCAAACCCAAAAGGCGGGCAACGCATTGTGACTCGTCTGGTGTTGCGGGTGTCCATGGGCGGCGGTTATCGCTTACCATCAGGTGATCCGTCCGCTCGTTTGCTCCCCTATTCCATACTAAAGTAAGTAGATAATTATGAATAGTCTGCTGGTTCCGATATATTTCATGCTGATTGTACTATTAGATAAATAGAATATTCTTTATTGCATACCTAAAACTACATATTTCCAAGTTACATAATGGTACAATAGGCAATCTTTTATCTATAACCGATCTCTTACAAACAACTTTTGAAGAGGGATGGACGAGAGAAAAATAAATCAATAAAAAATACATAGAAGAAACGAGATACTTTAAATGAAATACATACAGAAAAAAAAAATATTGTTCTACTGCTTGTTTATGCACTGTGGCACGATTGTAACCTGTAGCGCAGCAAATCAATGTTCAGCAAGTTCCAGCTACAAGCTGTTTCGAATGTTCAGCAAGTTCCAGCTACAAGCTGTTTCGAATGTTCAGCAAGTTCCAGCTACAAGCTGTTTCGAATTCTACTATACTTTTCTACGGAACAGAGATAACGGGATTTTGTAAGAATTTTTAGCTTTTGTACTTTTTATCTTGTAATTTATTGTTACCAGTTGTTTTGGCAAATACTTTGTTTATGTATTTTGTGATAACCTTATATAACTTATGGTGAAGGCGTTCGTTTGGCCATACAATTACCAATTTTTTTTTAAAGATCACTTAAAAAAAGATACTTATTTTAAAAATCATTTTTAAAAACTTTAGTGTCTTTAGTTTTTTGAGGGCAGTATTTTCTGACAACCACTGAGAAGAATCACCGGAACAAACTCAGGGAATCATTGTCTCTTTCAAAATCCAAAAATTATAAATATTTGAGAATCACAATGTCTGCAATGGTCTTTTGATGAAGGTGACCTATCCCTATATGCAAGTTGTAAAAAACAGATCTTTAACAATATTTTATGAGTTCATTGGCTCTTTCTGGGTGGCCTCCGTCGTTACCCTCGTATGTAATACGGTACGTGCTAATGACGCTGTTTGCAGATCGTAAAAGCACTTATTAAATGTTAAAGTCTAGCAGTGACACTAATATTTGTGTATACGTACTAATCTATACTTCTATACTAATATATAAAGCTGAAGAGTTTGTTTGTTTGTTTGTTTACTTGAACGCGCTAATCTCAGGAACTACTGGTCCGATTTGAAAAAATATTTCAGTGTTAGATAGCCCATTTATCGAGGAAGGCTATAGGCTATATATCATCACGCTAAGACCAATAGGAGCGGAGCACCAATGAAAAATGTTTCAAAATCGTTTTTTTTTTTCGCGGGCAGAAGCTAGTATGTTATATGCAAGAGCTAGTTACTTCTCCAGGGGACTGCTATGGAATCCGTAAAGCTAAAATGATAAAGAGAATCCAAACCATAATAGTGAGTTTCACAAATGCTTTTTGGAGGGAGAGATTTAGTTAGGGAGTACGAACCGATTTGAAAATTTCTTTTTTGTGTGAACGAATATACAAACTGCCGCGGTGGTCCCATTCAAATTTAGTGAAGATCTGATGACAAGTTTTGAAAAAATTACAATAAAACGTACTGACCGCATAAATGACAATGTAGTCTCGCCAATCAAAATCTATACTAATATATAAAGCTGAAGAGTTTGTTTGTTTGTTTGTTTGTTTGCTTGAACGCGCTAATCTCAGGAACTACTGGTCCGAAATATATAAAGCTGAAGAGTTTGTTTGTTTGCTTGAACGCGCTAATCTCAGGAACTACTGGTCCGATTTGAAAAATTCTTTCAGTGTTAGATAGCCCATTTATTGAGGAAGGCTATAGGCTATATATATGATCACGCTACGCGGACGAAGTCGCGGGCAGAAGCTAGTGTTGAAATAAAATAACTTTTCCAAAAGAAAAACCGCAAAAAAACAAAGAAAAATGTTATGTGCGAAACGGTTTCGGCAGTCGGTGGTGAAAACCAAAGATTATGGATCTTTGGTTTTCACCACCGACTGTCGAAACCGTTTCGCACATAACATTTTTCTTTGTTTTTAAGACCGTTTTACTTTGGTTGTGTTTACGTTCTGTTGTTAAAGAAAACTTCGTTTGTAAGAGACGTTGTTTTAACAAAGAATTGTAAGTCATATTTATTGTAATGATAAAAGTACATTGTTTCTTCGTATTTATTTGCCCGTATCTGTGAAACATGGATGTTGCTCCTCTGTTTCATACAAAAATATATAACATAACATAGCTTGGAGCAATGCAGTATTTATTATAAAGGTACGTTCTATTCTCTTAATATCGATATTCGTGATAGCGTGTATTCGAATGTTGTACCTGTTTATCTTGATTTTATAGACAGGTTTTAGAGTTCATGGTAGAAACCGTTGAATTGGAAATATTTGTCATAGTTTTTCCAACGGGAAATGATTTATGTTGATTTTGAAATTATGTTGGGGTCGGCTTCCAGTCTTACCAGATGCGGCATCAGTAGGTATTTTATAGCGACTGCCATCAGACCTCTGCAACCCAATTTCTGGGCAATATCTACCGATATTTGACTACCACTGACAAATTGTCATAGATGTGCATATGGAAACCGGGACCGACGGCTTTACGTGGTCTCCGAGGCACGGAGGGGTCTCGATGTGTTAAGAATGGTCACCCATCCGCACACTGACGGCAGCGAGCACAGCTTGCATATCAGTTGATCAGCTTAGTAAATTACTTAGCCACAAACCCCTCTCAGAATTTATTAAGAAGTAATTAGAATAAATAATTAATTGATTTAATAAATTGACTGCCTCATTATTCCAGTCATCTCAATTGCTCCTACGCTAAAGATCCAAGTGCCATTCCTGGGTCGAGCAAAGTGTTATTGAGTTGTAGGAAATTCTCAGTAGCAGCTCGGTATTTGGGAATAGGCTCGCCCCCTATTGGACATGGACATACCGGCGATCTGTGGATATACAATAGTACCTACGCCTCTGCCTCACCCTTCTGGGAATACTGGCGTGATAGTCTGGTATGGTTATGGAATGTTATGTTATGTAATTAAAATAGTTTAAAAAATAGGGGAGTACCTAAAACAAGTTTTTTTATTAAGCAAAGCTAATAAAAAACTTTTTACAGTCCACGATAATAAAAATTAATAAAAAGACTTTGTATATAACATTTGAATATTTTAATTGGCTGTTCGCATAATATCATCTGTAACGTAATAAAAACAAACATAAATTCCCTGCAGTTTTTGAATTTAAAAATAAACGAATGTAACGTTTGTATCTCGTATGTAACTGCCTCTATAGCCAAGCGGTCCTGAGCGCGACTGCTACGCTAGAGGTCCTGGGTTCGATTCCCAGGTCGAGCAAAGTGTTATTGGGTTTTTCTATGAAATTCCCAGTGGCAGCTCGGAGTTTGGAATTTGTGCCCGGTTAATGGCAATAGGCTCGCCCCCTATTACATGGGACCTAAACATACCGGCGAATTGTGGGTGTACATTAGGACGCCTCTGCCTAACCCTTCGGGGAATACAGGCGTGATGGTATGTTATGTTATGTAACGTTTGTCTATAGCTATTTCAGTTATAAGTATAAAAATTGTTGCGGACTTTGGATACTCGATGTTTGAATTACGAAAAGGTGTGAATTTCAGTTAAACCTTCAGTTTCTGTATACTATTTTATCGGTATAATTTCCTTTTTATATACCTTAATAATTTAAAAGAGACACATTAGTACGCCTCTGCCTAACCCTTCGGGTAATACAGGCGTGAAGGTATGTGTTATGTTAAAGAGCTGTATTAGATTATTATGTAAATTAACAAGCCTACTAAAAATCTGGTCCGTGAGGCATTTAATAACTTTTCATCACTACATAGTATAAAACAAAGTTGCCTCCCGCTGTCTGTCTGCAACATTTTTTTTTTTATTTTACTAGCAATGTGGATCGCACATTACTAGTATTCTTGTTAACCCCTCGTGCTGAGCTAAATGCTTGTGTTACGAGTGGGTTCACGTCGGTAGTGCAATGGGTGGGTTTCGAACCGGCAACCACATGATCGCAAGTCCGACGCCCTAGCCATTAGGCTACCGCCGCTTAACCTATGTAAGCTTAGATCTTTAAAACTACGCAACGGTTTTGATGCGGTTTTTTTTAATAGATAGTGTGATTCAAGAGGTAGGTTTTAAGCTTTTTAACATAACCCTACAACTCTTAGGAACGGGGCTGCGTGGGTGAAACCGCGGGCGGGTCGCTAGTAACAGATAATTTGGACCTGGCTCCAAATTACATACGCATGTTAGTGAGCCGGGTGTGTATATGTGTGATACCAACATGCCTGTATTCTCCAAAGGGTTAGGCAGAGGATTTAGTACTGCCTAACCCTTCGGGGAGATTGACATACATTAGTATGTACCACAGTTCGCCGGTATGTTTAGGTGTAATGTAATAGGGGGCTAATCCCAAACTCCAAGATGCCACTAAACATTTCATAGAAAAATTCAATAAATTCTTTGCATAAATCATACATTTTGGAAAAAAAAATACATATCTATTTCTTTATTTTTTCTTTTTAAAAAACGTTGCCCATCACTAGGATTTTCTTCTGTAATGTGGGTGCATTAACAAACACAAATGCTCACATACACAAACACCCAGACCCGGAACAACTACCTGTAAATCATACAAATATTTGGTCCGTGTGGGGATCGAACCCAAAACATGTTTCGTGGAAAGCGATAGTTCAGCCGCTACGCCAAAGTGTCGTCTAATATAACATAAAAAATAAATAAGTTTTAATGTGCAAATAACTAACCAACTGCGTACGTTCGATCCAAAACTTTGTTATTTTATAAACCTTACCCAAAGTATTTTACATATCATATTCACAAATTACAGTTTAAGAACTAATATCAACTAAAACTTTGCTCATACGCGTTTTAATAATTCAAAAACAATCGTTTTAATATTACATAGATTGGTATTTTATTACGTTTGTCATTGGTTCTTACTTGAGCTTGAATTGCCGACAAAAACCTAAAACCATAATAAATCGTAATGCAAACAATAATTTATCAAATTGTGTTATTATTCGGATTGAGATATCGTTAATTAGGTTCCTACCGTACCATTTCGTTAACTACTACTGCACTGCAAATAAACGACTGGAAATCGTTTCAAACTTGGTAAAGTTATCAAGAATTACATTCGCTTACATTTATTTCTACTGCAGTATTTTGGACAAAATGGTAGAGATTACCGCCGCCCATGGGCAACAACACCAGGTGCGTTGCCGGCCTTTTAAAAGGAGGCTTTTATCTGTGAGGCCGTGGTATCACTCCGGTCAAGCCGGCCAATTCGTGCCGAAGCATGGCTCTCTCACGTGAAACTTATTATATAGGTACTAGCTGTCCCGGCGAAATTCGTACCGCCCAGTCGATTCTGAAAGTAAGTAACGTCACTCCACTAACAGTTAAACTCTATGGTATGGTATTAAAGTTCAAATTGACGTTTACGTATTATTACGAGTCTTTTGTATGGGAATATAGAGCGAGTGGGCTTACCGGAGGCCTAAACCCTTTTAAAAGGTAGGCAACGCACTTGTGAGTCCTCTGGTGTTGCGGGTGTCTATGGGTGGCGGTTATCGCTTACCATCAGCTGGTCCGTCTGCTCGTTTGCTCAGCTATCCCATTAAAAAAATATAGTGTTACCAATCGGATGATAATTTAAAGAAACTAATTCTAATGGCATTTCAATCCAATTATATCAAAAGTATTATAATAAAAGGTAAAAAGTAAAAGGCATTTCTTAGCTTAATTATAAAGTTCACTGACGTGACCAGACGTACGCGTAGGTCAGTCAATGTTATAAGTATTTTAGAGCAGTAAAATTTGTCTTAAAAAGTAACAATGCAAGTCTTATTATTACTCTTAAATCAATTTTTACCGCTCTGAAATACGAATATTATTTACATTCTAACTTTTTCATTCCGAACTTCAAGATCGGTTAAAGGCCCGCTCATGAATCATAATAATTACATTTAAAATTTGTGTAAGAGCTGCTTTACGCTGTAAATATAGATAAATTGATTTCGGAGGAATTGTTAAATGTAGCCATTTTATGATGCCTTTGTGAACGCCACAATTAAGATATATAATAAGATGATAAATCACCATGCGGGCCGCCTGATGGTAAGCACTCACTTACCGCAGCTAATAGTCGCCAGCAACATCAGTAGTTTCAATGGCACGTTGTTATCTTGTTACCTCAGTTGTTAAGCCTCATTCACCCAGTAATTTCACTAAATACAAAATCCTATAAGCGGAAATACAATATTTCTTGCACATTATTGCTTAGCGGTAGAATTTTTGGCCGTGTGGTAGCTATCAAGTTCAAGTTCAAATGTTTTTATTTCAAATAGGTAAGCTTTTACAAGCATTTATGAAACATAATGATTCTAGTTGCACGGTTTTAAAAGGTTGATCCTATGGAGAAGAATCTGGCAAGAATCTCCATGGACACTCTATCGAGATGAACTCAGCTGAATTTCAAGAAATACTCCATAAATTACCTTGAGATTACTTTCTTAAAACATAACATACCATCACGCCTGTATTCCGAGATTAGGAAGAGGCGTACTAATGTATACCCACAATTCGCCGATACGTTTAGGTCCCATGTAGGTGAGCCTATTAGCGTTAACTGGGCACAAATCCCAAACTAAGAGCTGATACTGAGGAATTTACTGTCTCATTATTTTCACAACTGCCTCATTAGCTAAGTGGTCCTGAGAGCGACTGCTACGCTAGAGGTCCTGGGTTCGATTCCCAGGTCGAGCAGTGTTATTGGTTTTTTCTATGAAATTCCCAGTAGCATCTCGGAGTTAGGAAATTGTGCCCGGTTAATGGCAATAGGCTCGCCCCCTATTACATGGGACCTAAACATACCGGTGAACTGTGGGTGTACATTAGTACGCCTCTGCCTAACCCTTCGTGATGGTATGTTATGTTATTATTTCATCACATGACAAAAATAAATGTAATTTAACTCTGACATCGTTCAAGTCAACGTTCTAGCAATGTTGGCACCATGGTGACACATTCAATACTTCTTCAAGGCCATCAAGTGGGTGTAAACACATTAATAGGATATTGTTCCCTCATCAAAAAGATTTGTGAATACATTGTTGAGAAAAGGATATTTATCCGTTTCAGAATTGCCTTCGAGGGATAAACAACAACTTTTATAGTCGTTGTTCTTTCGTCTATAAAGTATTACATCCCACTCTTGTATTCCCTGAAGGGTTAGGCAGAGACATACTGCTGAAAACAAATTCGCCGATATGTTTTAGGTCTCAGGTAAATGGGTGGCAGCCTCTTTTTATAATGGATGGGGGCAATCGATCAGCATGGACACCCGCAACACCAGAGAAGTTGCGTTGTCCGCCTTTTAAAAGGGATTGGGGACTCAGTATTCTCATACTTTGCGAAATACAATGTCGCCGGTTTTTATGTGAGGCCGTGGTATGGTCGAGCCAGCCTATTCGTGCCGAAGCAGTCATAGTCAAAATCATTTATTCAATATAGACATCCCCTAAAACCCCCGCCCTTCTTAGTGCCGCTCCTAGTGTTTTCGCTGGGAATCAGAAGCGGTGCAACAAACTCCCCAGCAACACACTTCTGCCTTAAGGGCAGGACATCGTATAGCCGCCCGCTAGTATTCCATAAATCACATTAACTCTCCCTCCATAAATAAAATATCTTCATCTACCATACCCATTATTCTCCACATAATATTCTCAGAGCGTTGCACCCAAAGCTAATGCATTTGTGATCATTTATCTTCTCTCTGGGAGCTGCGTTGTGGTGCAGACAAATGAAACTTACATTAATGTAAGTTATAATTTAATGAATCACATACCACGAAATGAATTAGATTTAAATTTTAAAATAATTAATTTCATGATACCTATGTGATTCATTATGATGTTGAATATAGTTTATATTTCGAAGTGTTCATTTCGTAAAATAGAATTTCATACAATCACGCCTGTATTCCCCAAAGGGTTAGTTAGGCAGAGACGTACTAATGTACACTCATAATTTGCCGGTATGTTTAGTTCTCTTGGAATAGGGAGCGAGCCTATTGCCAGTATATGGGAATTATAGAAAAACCCAATAAGACTTTGCTCGATCTGAAAGTAGTAGTAGACAAAATAGATTTCTTCTTCTACTACTTCCTGCCCTTGTCCCAATCTATTTGTGTTCGGCGCAGCATGTCCTTTTCTTCCATTCATCCCTGTCAGCCGTTGTCTCACCATTCACTCCCTTTCCCATCATATCGGCCTTAACACAATCCATCCATCTTTTCTTTGGTCTCTCTCTAACTCTCTGTCCCTGCACATTCATATTCATCACATCACATCCGACATTGGTCGGGTCACCTCCTTCCCTCTAAAATGGCGAGGGGGGTGATGGCTGATCTGTGCGTTATGCTCGTGAACGGGTGCTGCTTGTGGTGACTGGTCGACTTGCTGGCTATGGTTTCATAATACATTTGTAGCTTTTTAAAAGTTAACTGAATCGCCTTGTAGGTTCTAGTTATGCATATTATCATTGCCCGTGTAGGCAGGTTCACTGTTTTAATACCTAGTTAAGATTGTCATTTAAACTAAAAGAAAGGAGGCTTGCTAATATTATAAATACTGCTTGAAAATTAATAATAATAACATGTGCGCCAGCTGACAGTAGCAATGAATAAATTAATAAGTACCCCAAACAATTATGTGAATTCTATTTTGTATAACGCCTTTTAATAACTTAACAGACAGAAATGTGTTTGCTGGGGAGTTTGTTGCGCCGTTTCTTCTTCCCAGCGAAAACACTAGGAAGCGGTGAAGGGCGGGCGTTTTGGGGGCTGTCTATATTGTAAAAATGACGTTCAAAAAGTACTACCTAGTAGTCTATATTGAATAAATGATTTTGACTTTTGACTTTGACTTCACTCTTTTAGTCACATACGTTTCATCCCCCCTCCGATTAACGGTAATATTAATAGGAACTAGGTATTAGGAGGAAATAGGTATTAATAGGAACATAGATTAACGGTATCTCAATCCAAATAGTAACACAATTTGATAAAATATTGTTTGGATTGCGATTAATTGTGGTATTACGTTTTTGTGGGCAATTCAAGCTCCTACGGACACTTAATCCATCATTTTTTATTAAAACACTAAAATATACCTGTAAATGTCAGGATACACAGTCGTATTTCATCTACAATTGAATTCCTATAAAAACGCCATAAAATGCGAATAAAAATCGTAGAAGGTGTTATTGCTCCCATAAAAACTGAGACTTTTAGGGAATAAGGTCTTAGTAGAAACTGCCTCATTAGCCAAGTGGTCCTGAGCACGACTGCTACGCTAGAGGTCCTGGGTTCGATTCCCAGGTCGAGCTGTGTTATTGGGTTTTTCTATGTAATTCCCAGTAGCAGCTCGGAGTTAGGAATTTGTGCCCGGTCAATGGCAATAGGCTCGTCCCCTATTACATGGGACCTAAACATACCGGCGAACTGTAGGTGTACATTAGTACGCCTCTGCCTAACCCTTCGGGGAATACAGGCGTGATGGTATCTTATGTTAAGTTCTTAGTAGGTAAGTGAAATGCCAAGTTGTCCTTTTAACCGACTTCAAAAGGGAGGAGTTTACAATTTTGTTGTGGCATATGATGGCAAAAGAGCAGACGGATCACCTGATGGTAAGCGATTATCGTTCATGGACACCCGCAACGCCAGAGGAGCCACAAGTGCATTACCGGCCTTTTATTATTTATTTATTTATTACCCTTCGGCGTTTACAGGCGTGATAGTATATTAATGTAAAAGTATCTATGCGCTTACGCAATGCCTTAAATAAAAAACTATACAGAATTAATTTGAATGCATTTCATAATCCTATTAGGAATAGTGATTCCATTCCGATGGTCTGAGTTAAAAGGGTATCTCGGAGTTCACATAAAAGATCAGTTACTACAGAAGGTTCACTCACAAAACTATATAGGTATTCCAAACGATCCGTAAGTTGTCCGCGGCACGCGCAGCTTATCTTTCCAGATTTATTGATCAGCGTAGTTAGGTACCTATTATTTACCCATAAGCCCTTCTACATAATAGAAGAATTAATTGCTTAAATTCTTCAATCTAACCTAAACATTTACATTGACAAGTAATGCGTCTCAACCTAACCTAAACCTTTTCATTGACAAGTATTATATTGTTTTAGTTCTAGCATTACACTGTCAACATCGTTATATTAGTGGTAAAATTGAGATTTCTTGAGGCTGGTATTTTCGAGCATTTGGCCCCCGAAATGGAAGCACCTCTAACTACACGAAAAGGTCATACAATGCTAGGTCAGCCTATACTGAAGATATATTTTCAATCGGCTCACCTAATTACATGGGACCTAAACATACCGGCGAACTGTAGGAGGTATTAGTACTCCGCTGCTTAACCCTTCGGGGATTACAGTCGTGATGGTATTTTTATACAGCACGTTATGTAGCAGTGTGTGTAACCGTGTAACGGAACATGTAACAACAAACAAGCAGTCTCTTTAACCTACTTCGTGTTTTCACTATTTCGTGCACCAACTGGAGTGAGCCTTCGGTAACAATTTTGTTATGTGGTATTATAACTTAAGCAGCTGCAGGATTTAATTCAATAGTAATAGCGGGGATTCTTGGTTCCATTTTAAGGTAGGGATTTATTGGAATGGTGGATTAAATAGTGATTAAAAATGGAGGGGAGTAGAAGAGACAAGGTTCTAAGTACTCTTAGTGCTTTTGCATTTTCTTTGGTATCTGTTTTCGCGATCTTATTACATGGATACCATCACGCCTGTATTCGCTAAAGGGTTTGGCAGAATTGTAATGAGGTAGGTAGCTGCGACGAAATTTCGCGAGTAAATACATTTAAGGTAAGTACCTATAGAGTGCAAATCTATTGTTATTATACCTCAATATAACATAGGCTATAATCAAAATATCTATGCAGATGAAGTTGCCGCATTAGATTAGTGGTCGTAAGTGCAACTGCTACGCTAGAGGTCCTGTATTCGATTCCCAGGTCGAGCAAAGTGTAATTGAATTTTTCTATGTCTAGTAACAGTTCGGAATTTGGAATTTGTACCCGGTTAATGGCAATAGGCGCAGCCCCTATTACATGAGACCTAAACTTACTGGTGAACTGTGGGTGTAGGTACATTAGTACGCCTCTGCCTAAACCTTCAGGGAATACAGGTTGGATTTGATGGTGTGTTATGTTATGAAGTGATGCAAATAAGCGACTGAAGGATTGACTGAAGGAAATAAGGAAAAAAAGAGAGCAGGAAAAAATATTAGCATGGAAAATAAAAAAAAACACAAAAAGCTACGTAATATCTATCAAATCTTTTTGAAGCGGCGGTAGCCTAATGGCTTGGGCGTCGGACTTGCGATCATGTGGTTGCCGGTTCGAACCCCACCCATTGCACTACCAACGTGAACCCACTCGTAACACAAGCATTTAGCTTAGCACGAGGGGTTAACAAGGATACTAGTAATGTGTGACCCACATTGCTAGTAAGCTTTTTAAAAAAAAAATAAAAAAAATCTGGCCAAATGCTCTTATAAATATTTGATAAGTATTTCATCCGATTTATCATTAGAAAAGTACTGGTCCTCAGAGAACGTTATTCAGAAAAGGGTACAATTGCCACTAAGCAAATAGGATATCAGTCAATGTTGCCAGACGTTTTGAAATGGCGTTAAATGTAGATCTGAAATTGCCGTTTGGGACCAGGGATCTAGTGAAAAAAATACCAACTTTGAGGTAAAAATAGGCAGCATACAATTTTGTTGAAAAATATAGTTTATTTATAACTTTATTACAAAATAGTAATATTTTTGGCAGACGGATCACCTGATGGTACCCGCAACAACAGAATAGTGGCAAGTGTGTTGCCCGCCTTTTAAAAGGGTTTGGGCCTCCGGTATCCTTACTCACTCGGTGAAACACAACGTAAGTGTTGTTTCACGCCGGTTTTCTGTGAGGCCGTGGTATCACTCCGGTCGATCCGGCCCATTCGTGCCGAAGCATGGCTCTCCCACGATGAAAAATAGGTATATAGTACTACTTTCCATATTAAAAATAAGTTTTTACAACTTTGATATACCAAAAAAAGTTCTTAATCATAATTTATTTTACCTATAGTACTAGTATTCTATTATCTGTGCCTACAGTAAGTCTTTTTGAAACAATCTGAAAATGAAACTTAAAAAGCAGGTTAAGTTTTTGGGTATTGTTTTGGACTCTAAACTTACAGGTGTTCCTCACTGTGATTATGTTGTAAATAAATGTCAAAATCTTCTCAATTTGATGAGGTGCCTTTCAGGTGTTTGGTGGGGTGCGCATCCGTTTTCCTTAAAACTTCTTTACAATGCTCTGGTTCGAAGTGTTCTTGATTATGGAATCTTCTTATTGGAGCCTTGTAACGTGGCTGCCCTTAGGAAACTAGATTCCATCCAATCAAAGGCCTTGAGAATAATCACAGGTGCTATGAAATCTAGTCCTATTAATGCATTACAAACTGAATGTAATGAACCTCCTCTTAGGCTGAGACGTCAATTTTTAGCTGACCGATTATTTTTTCGTGTTTTACAGTTTTCTAATAGCCTTTTAATTCAAAAACTTCAGATACTTGCTGACCTCATTGACTCATCAAATTATTGGAATCACAAATCTCTTCCCTGTTTAGTTAAAAGTTATATTCGATTTAAATCATTTCATGCTCCGACACATCGATCTCCGAAACTTGATTTGTTTAACAGTGAATTCGAAACCTTAATCCATGAGCCATCTGTTAAGTACATTTTAGATATTGATAAAACTAACGCTAACCCCCACTTTAATTTTATTGTTGAAAAAAATTGGCCTGAGTGGCATCATATTTTCACTGATGCATCCAAGCATGAATCTGATGATTTTGTGGGGGTAGGAATATATCATGCACAGTATAATATTGTTCAGAAAGTAAAATGTCCACCTGAAGCAACAGTTTTTACTGGCGAATGTCTTGGCATCCTTAAGGCTCTAGAATACATTTTACTTTTAAAACTTGGAAATAGTTTAATTTTAACTGACTCCATGAGTGCCCTTCAGGCGCTCTTGAGATATCCTTTTAAGTCCAAACCACTTTTTCCTCTTATAGCACATATTAGGAGTAGACTTTTTGAGTGTGTTTTCAAGGGCTTTTCTGTAGTTTTTGTCTGGATTCCGAGTCATTGTGGAATAAGTGGTAATGAAAAAGCTGACAGAATTGCCAATGAAGCAGTGATCTGTGGGGATACTGTACCGTTTAAAAATTATACTCATGACTTGGCTACCCTGCCTAAACATTATCTTGGGGATTCCTGGGATAGAGTTTGGGCAGAAAGTATACAGTCGAAAATACCTCGTAAACCTTGGTTCTCTGTCCTCAAACTTGGTAAGATTGCGACAACCATTCTAATAAGAATGAGGTTAGGTCACACTACATCTCCGGCACATCTTGCACGTTTACATATTATAGATAGTCCTCAGTGTGAATGTGGACATGTCTTTGGGGATCTGAACCATATATTCTTTTCATGTCCGATTCATGACCGTACTTCCTTTTTAAATAGTTTGATATCCCTCCGTGTTCCTTTCCCTACTTCTGTAAAGACTCTTCTTTTTTCTTTTAACCCCTCCATATACAGTGTTCTTTCAGATTATATTTATGATAATAATATTCGTATATAAAATGTATAAATATTTAACTATGTAGTTAACAGGCTGTGCCTATTATTTATCTAAAATTTTTGTATTATGTAAGTATTATATTTTTTTACACATTCCTGATCCTGTTTCCTTTTTTCCAAATTCCTTTATATTGTCTTTTCGGGTTAAATGTTTCCTTACCTTTACATTCAAACAAACAAAAAACAAAACTTGACGCTGGCGGATGCACCCAAGTGCTAGCCAAGACCTCCTGAATAGGAGGGAAAAAAAAAAAAAAAAAACTTATTTGCATGGTCGACAAAGAGTAGTAGGTCAAGAAAGTTAATAATATAACGTTGTCGGAGAAGTTTTAACCAAAGGGATTAAACAAAATATTATATAGCTTATAAGGCTGTAATCCTATCCTACTAATATTATAAATGCGAAAGTTTGTGAGGATGGATGGATGGATGTTTGTTACTCTTTCACGCCAGAACGCCTGAACGGATCTGAATAAAATTTGGCACAGAGATAGAATAAAGTCTGGAATAACACATGGGCTACTTTTTATCTGAAGTCCACGCAGACGAAGTCGCGGGCAGAAGCTAGTATTATATAAAATATCTTAGTTCAATTTTTTATTGTGTGCTTGTGTTTTTTTTTCTAGCTGACCCGAGAGACGTTGCTCTGTTTTAACTATGAATATTGAATTCTAATCTGCAAGTCAAAGTATTTTTAATTGCATCGCGCATATTTCTGTCAATTCATTCTGTCAATTGCGCCAGCCAAGAATGTTTTGGCGCCATCTGTCACATAACTGACAGTTATGTGACAGATGGCGCAAGGTCAAACGCCATAAGGTTATATAAGGAGAAAAGTTTTAAAAAAAGGTTCTTATAATGTTCTAATGTTCCGCGCAACTTTCTTATTTTTTTTTTTTCATAAGAATCGTCTCCTTATAAACACACCAAAAAATAAATAAATAAATAAATAAATAAATCTTTATTGGCCCAAATAACAAGTAGGTACATAGTAGTAGTATATACTTAATATAGGTACAGATTATCATAATTTTAATGTTCTGCTGGTACTTAAAATAGGTTAACCTGTGCTATAAGTACCAGCAACCTTCCAGTTTCACAATTCAACTATGTAAAAATCTACTGGTTACAATAAGAAAGTAAACCTACCTACATTACAAACTGTTGAAGTTAATATTAAAAGTTTAATGAATGGATGAATGAATAAAGAATTCATGGTAAGATTTATTAAACCTGCTATTTTGATATACTGGATGTGAGGGAAAGTTATGTATTGATGTATCTCTACATTATATGTGCGATACGTGTATGTAGTGTGTGAGTGTGTATGTGTGTGTGTATATATGTATGCGTGTGTGTATGGATGTGTGTGTGTGTGTGAGCGATTGAAGAAAATATGCGATCTGCTTGAGATTATTATTTTTGTATGTATCAAATATAGTTCCTTATGTTATTGGACGTATTAGTTTTTCGGTGTCGTCATAAGAGAGTTTTTGTAGCCATTTAATGAGCTTAATCTTACACTGATATTTATGGTTTGTATCAATATCTAGAACTTTACAGATTTTGTTGTAAATGAATCGTCCGAGGAAGTAGTAAAACCGTTCACTGAATGTGGTCCTATGACAATCAGCCGGCGGAAGCCTTATTGTATTGGTAAAATGTATTGGTCCAGCCATTCACGCGTGATGCCGTGACCAATGGAAATCGGGATTCATTTTTATATATATATAATATATACCTAAGATTTCATCAATGTGCGTCAATGTGAGTGTAACAAAATAAATACTATTTCTTTCTAAATTGGCTAATCAGAATGAATGGATTTATTTCAGTGTCTGTATGTTATATATTTCTATATATTCTCTGATCTTATTATCTGATTTGACGAATGAATCCTAAAACGAAGTTAACATTATCTTTGGCGAATAAAATAAATAGTTTTTATCTCAAAACCCTAGCCAAACAAAATATTGGCAATTTATTTAGCCCACTCTATTGTTTCTAGGTTAAAGATGTACCTAAATGGCGTAAAAACTGAGTTCTTCTGACCTCCCTACATATTTATGAGTATAGTGCTTTGAGCTTTGTTGTGGGATAAAATTGGGGTTGATTAAATATAAACGGACAACTGGGATTTAGTTAGGTACTACTTATGCTTGATATTTTCTACATTTTTTGTATAATATATTTTTTGTTTGAAGGTGAATGGGATTTGTCTTGCCCGGTCAATGGCAATAGGCTCACTTATTTTAGAAGAAATCGAATAACTATAGCTGTCAAGGTATATATTAAATGGACCTAATAAATACTAGCTTCTGCCCGCTGCTTCGCTCACGTGAAGCTATATCAGGAGTAAAAATAAAAAACCAACATTGATGACCTCTTTTTTGTATGGGTCTCTATACATCAGGGAGGTCAAGCTATATCTCAGGATTCATTTAATTAATTGAGATAAGAAGTTCACCAGTTTTTAAGTTGGAGCAAATACTTTCTAACAGGGATGATAAAATCTATTCAGTAAACAAAATATTGGCAATTTAGTTTTTGTTTTTGCTCCAACCCGTAACAAACAGACAAGAATTTTAAAAATCACATTTTCGGATTCTGAGACGTTTATATACCATAACCCACGTGTTTTTTTTAAATAACTTCAATGTACAGACACAGCTTTTTTACAATTTTATAATAGTAGAGAAGAAGAAGATAACAGGTTTGCTGTTGAAAAAAATTATAGCTACGAAGGTACCCTAGAAAAAGTCAAAAATAGCAAAAAAGTACTCATCATTGAAAGTTGATTTTTATGAAGCGAAGTACATACATAACTACACTTAAATTAATTCAGAACTAGTAGACGGGTAAAAAAGAGAAACACAAAAGACAAATCTTCGAACTCACAACATAAATAGATCGTAAGTTCTAGAAAGAATGTAGTGTCCCCGATAAAGTTCCACTTTATCCTAGGCCATCAAACACCGCATACATTGTAATTGTACTTTACATTTGTTTTGGTGTGCAATAAAGAATATTCTATTCTATTCTACATTCTTGTTCTAGGCAGATTTGAATGTGAATTCAGTTTTTGCGTTCTTATCTTGGCGTTTGATTTCCATTGCTTTGTCTCTTCATCCTCTTCCTTTATTTCCCCAACAATGCGGGCACTGGTTTATGAATAAACAAACGAGGCATAAAACCTTCATGTTTGTAGGCTAACAATGACCCTTTTAGAAAAATTAAGGCCGAGGTCGACATTCAATCCAACCAGATAACACGAAGAATCTGTCGTGTGACATTCTTCAAAAGAACTGTATATCAGCTGAAAAACAGCACTGCTAAAGTCGCTTGCAGTACTAGTCATCTTATTTCCCCAGTAATAGGATTATATTAATCTATCTCATCAATAGTGACTTTCACAACATTAATACCAGGAATAAACATAAAATAGTGGTACCTGAATTTAAACTATCTAAAACGCATAAATCATTTCTGGGAAATTGTGTACGTTTTTACAATAAACTTCCAAAATCTGTCACCGATCTCACTGGTAAGAAATTTAGAAATTACGTCAAATCTGTCCTTGTTAAGAAAGCCTATTATAAAATCAAAGACTACGTTGATGATAAGAATGTGTGGTGTTTTAATACGAATGCACATGTGGCCTCCCTGGCAACCTAAGGTTATTCATGAATACATACAGTCAAAAATTTCGTGTTGTCATCATGTAGTTATTTATTGTTGTCCCCAACTATTTATAAACAGTACATTGTAGCATGTCTAAGTAGACACCTAGTTTTATGTACTTTGATGATGTGTGTGTTTTCCACATAGTTTATTTTTTTTTATTTTTTTTTTATATCGATTTCTTTCCACTTAGACATTAACCTTCAATGTTCACACAAGCTGCTATCGCAATATTGTACCTGCGTGAAGATTGTAACTTTATTTATTTTAAAAGAGTGTCCATGGAGTTTATCTGTTCTATAATTATCTGTTCAACTGTCTGTCCCATAGATCAACCTTTTGGAACCGTGCAACTAGATAACGTTTCATAAACGCTTGTAAAAGCTTATTTGAAATAAAAACATTTGAACTTGAACTATCTTTTATTATATTTTAATAGCTACTAGCTTTTGCCCGCGGCTTTGCTCACGTGAAGCTATATTAGGATTAGAAATAAACATAACCAACATAAACCAACAAAGATGATCTCTTCTTTGTATGGGTCTGTATACAAGAGAGGTCAAGCTGTATCTTAGGATCCGTTTTATTAATTGAGATAAGATGTTAAGCTTTAAGTTGAAGCACATAATTTCTAACAGTGATAACAACATTAAAATCTATTCTATAGTTTTTGCGCCAACCCGTAACAAACGGACACGATTAAAAAGAATTAGATTTTTGGGTTCAAAGATATATCTAACCTACTTGCTTTTTTTTTATTATCTGCAATGTACAGATACAACTTTTTACAATTCTATGTGTTTTTACAACCGGCTACCAGTGTTGCCAGTGCAAAAATATCGCACAATGGCAAAGTAATAGACAGTGCGGCGGTACCAACCTAGACGATATTAGTAGCAGAGTTGTATCACCTCCCTAGTATTTTATTTCTTTTAAGGATCTTTTAGGGGTTCATTTTTGTCGTGCCTCATTTTGAATGAAAAAAAAACAGATGAAGTTCAACAAAATCTTTAATGAATTTTCAACCTTGAACCCTCGGTCTAAGGGTTATTAAATATGAATATTATAATCTGGCTTCGCAGCCCTGACCGAGCTTCAAGGATAAGCCTCGGGCGGGAAGCATCTGCTATTCCACTTACAAACGAAATACATAATTGATTGGCACGAGCAATGAACCTTTGCCCTTGACCATCAGAGTCCACGTGTCTACACAAGGAGTTATAGCCAAGTACCCAACTACACACTACACTACCGCTACGTCTCTTTTTAGATTCGTGCAACTAGTTTTTGAATTTACAAAAGCACCTACAATTGAAATAAAACATTTGACTTGGATTTTCGATGTTTTCATCATTCCATGTGCCATCCAGCATTCAAGGAGTAAGGCAGAGATGTTCTAAGGTACATAGTCCACCAAGGTTCTCTGTATTAGTGGTCTATCCTACTGCTTACTTTTCTTTGACTTTCCTAACGTCGTCTGCTAGTAAATGCTTTAGGAATTAAGTCCGACTCTTTACTAAGATTTTGCATAAAGTACTTTTTTTTATCCTAATTTGAAAGCTACTTCGAAAAACCCACCTTACTGATTTATACGCGAATATTAGACATTGAAATGAAACTACTTTATACGGATTTTATCACGTTGTATTGTTGTATGTAAAACCGATTCCTACCTAGGATGATTCGTGAGGCTATTGAACTCGACAAACCCAAATTTCAATAGATAAGATGGCTGGGTTTTACGAGCTGCTTGGAACCTCATTATAGCATCTATTAAATCTAAATCCTAGCCCAAAACTGTAAGACCAAAGGACACGGTGAGCTCATTCTGTGTGAATCGGATCGCTAACAATTAACAAAAATGTATGGTAGCTGTTAGTAACATGTGAATGATCCGAATCTTTGGGAATCAAATAATATCAATACAATGCGATAAAATCCTTACACCTTTCTTGACCTGTGAATCGATCCCGTATTAGGACTTTTGTGTTTTAGGAAGTTCTGTAGTCTCGCTTGCAACCACTGGACACTTGGACAGCTTAACTAAGATTCCAATCATTAATTAATTAAGATTCCAATCACCCACTATATAGGCTTATGTCGGATTACCTGGAGGCTTACCATGAAAGCTTAATACAATGCTACATTGGTGCTTAGGATTCCGAAATGCATTTGGATTCCTGAAATTGGGTCTGACATTGGTTTTGTGGTCGCCAGCGAGATGGGGTTTAAGTTCGATTACCATATCGAACATAGTTCTGTTGGTTTTTTCTATAAAATTCTCATCCATTCTCAGCCATCATCCTCAGCGGAGTCTTGGCTATTGGTAAAATGCATTTTTTTTTTGTAAAAAACCCTAATTGCACTTTGTTCGAGCTGGGAATCGAACCTTAACATTTACCCATACTACTACAAGACCAATGTCAGTCAAATTAATTAAATAGGACCTCATTAACCAGTAGAAATGCAAACGCCATAATGCCACTGAGAATTTAACGGAAAAACCCCAATGATATTGTATTATAGAATTTTATGGATACATCTAATGGCCTAATGGCTACCCTGTCGGAAACCGGTTGCCGGTTCCAAACCCACTCATTGCACTACCGACGTGAACCCACTCGTAACACAAGCATTTAGCTGAGCACGAGGTGTTAACAAGAATACTAGTTATGTGCGACCCACATCGCTAGTACCTATATTAAAAAAAAAACACTTTTTTAGACCTGAGAATTGAATTCAGCTCGCACTTACGAGCACTAACAACTAATAACACTAATTAGCCACAAGTTTCTCTTTAAGTATAACCAAGTCCGGTAACTATAATATTATTATGTTACATAGCTTTCCTTCATTCTTAATGGCTGAAAGTAATTCTACCCCCATTAGGAGAGTAGAGCTTTTGTAGTACCTACGTACCTGATTTAACGAGCCACTTGAACCGCGCAACGGTAATTTTTAGAGGCTGACGGTAATAAGGCCTTCGACGGTATAAAAAAACGATAAAAAGGCCTTTGTTGGTTAATGAGAATGGGTTTTCAATTTAATTATTTTTCCAAAGTTGTAATGGCCCTCGTTAGTAGCGACTGCTACGCTACAAGTCCTAAGTTTGATTCTCAGAAGCAGTGTTATTGAGATTTTTCTATTAAATTCTCCGTTTGAACCCAGAGCGTTCGAATTTGTGCCTATTTAATGACAATAGGCGCGCCACCTATTACAAAGGACCTAAACATATCGATGAGGGGCTCTGCCTAGCCTTTCAGGGAATAATGGCGTGATGGTATGTTACCAATTAATAAAACAACGACAAAAACCAGTTTAAATCATAAATCACAATCAAAATATTCACACAAATCAACCATTTTGCCTCAACTTAGAATCTTGAAAGTAGTTTCAAACGGGCGTCTACTACAGTAACTTTGTAACCAAACTTATCAAAACTACCCTTCCTACATTCTGAAGTCACAAACTTTGTGGTGTGTAAATAAATGACCCTCTACTGACTTGACTGACCCTTTTGAAGGACCTACAAAGACCTAAAGCTTGTTTGAATTTAATAAGCGAATTCAAAAGATTTTTACTTGACATCAAAGTGAGTTTTATTTCTATTGTGTTGGTATTGAAGATAAAATATTCCTAAAGAATCATTGGGAAATTTAATTAACATAACATACCATCACGCCTGTAATATCCGAAGGTTTAGGCACAGACGTTCTTAATGTAGCCCTACAATTCGCCTGGTGTAATACGGGACATGCCCTTTGCTATAAACCGGGCACAAATTCCAAACTTCGAGCTGCTTTCGGAAGTTCTTTTTTCGATAAAGCAAAACAAAAATTATGACGAAAGAAGAAGCTAATTCCCTGGCCAGATCTTAGAAGGCCACGCATTAAACATTATGAAGTCTTGTCAATTAGTAAAGAAATAAAATTACAAATTAAATTAAAAATTTAAAAAACCCCCGACACAGAAATAAACCTGAATCCCTATAAAAAGAAAAAAATAATCTTGAAATTATAACCCTTCGTAAGTACGTATGAAGTTTTTTGATAAAATTTTGTCGCGTCGGGGGACCGCTCTCTAATTATGTGAATCCTTTCCTTTCCTTTTGCTTCCCGAACGTGAATCGCGCGAATTCAGAATTGATGTGGATGGCGCGTACATCGTCGCGACGCGCGGGAGCGCGTAAAGTGGGCGGAGCGTAACATATTCAAGTTTGGCGACCCGAGCGGGCAGACACGCGAGAGCTAGAGAGCGGTCCCCCGACGCGACAAAATTTAATCAAAAAACTTCATACGTACTTACGAAGGGTTATAATTTCAAGATTATTTTTTTCTTTTTATAGGGATTCAGGTTTATTTTTGTGTCGGGGGTTTTTTTAAATTTTTAATTTAATTTGTTATTTCACACTTTTTGTAGGGACTCCTTAGTTATTTTGTTTAATTTCTTTTATTTTCATGCGTTTTAAGATCTAGGTAATTTAGTGTTTAATTAGGTATTTTCTTCGTTTAGTTATTCAACTTTTGTACAATTATTTCATAGCTATTAGATATATATATATATATATTATATATATCATAGTGTATAGTATTCTACTAGTCAAGCCCTTTCATTTGATACCTTTATTGAGGGAGTAGTAAAAAAAATTCATAAATTCACCATTTCGTGGAGGCGGCCTTCTGGATTTGAAATTTTTCATAGTGTATAGTATTCTACTAGTCAGGCCCTTTCATTTGATACCAATATTGTGGGAGTTGTGAAAAAATATGTAAACCGCCATCTTGTGGCGTCGGCCATCTTGGACCGATTTTCATCAAACATAGCTAAGAACACTCCCGACTTATTCACCTTTCAAACAAAAAAAACAAAATCAAAATCGGTTCATCCATTCGGGAGCTACGATGCCACAGACAGACACACACACACACACACACACAGACACGTCAAACTTATAACACCCCGTCTTTTTTGCGTCGGGGGTTAATAAACCACCATTAATATCGATGTAAGGCCTGTGTCAGTGTCAAATGTCAAAAGTTAAGTGATGACAAAACTTGGTCCTCTTGGCCTCTGTCTCTTAGATAGGAAGGTAGGCGATAGCACCCTACCCCTAATGTAACGGAAAACTTTCATAAATAAAACAGTTTAATATAATAATATGCAGTTTAATATAATAACTGCCTCAATAGCCAAGTGGTCCTGACCGCGACTGCTACGCTAGAGGTCCTGGGTTCGATTCCCAGGTTGAGCAAAGTGTTATTGGGTTTTTCTATGAAATTCCCAGTAGCAGCTCGGAGTCAGGAATCTGTGCCCGGTTAATGGCAACAGGCTCGCCCCCTATTACATGGGACCTAAACATACCGGCGAACTGTGGGTGTACATTAGTACGCCTCTGCCTAACCCTTCGGGGAATAAAGGCGTGATGGTATAATATGGTCGTTTAATATAACTGAAACCTAACACGCAATCTTTTTTTCAATGCCAGCCTCACAAGGCTAATTAATTCGTAGGTATCAGAAACAGTACCTACGTCGTTAAAAGATAAATCGAATCAAAATTAAGCTTACTTTGTCTCGAACCTATATCAAAGACAAAAGGTTACACTTTTCGCCTTTGTTCTCGAAACATTAAATTAGCAACGCCCTCCGGACATGTTATAACTTATAATATAAGCAAAGCCATTTAACTTCCTAAGTAAACCAAGTAAGAGCAATTATACAAGTGCAAACATGTCTGATGCTGTACTATAAGTACTCTCACTAAGCTGGTTTAACCAGATGCAATATGTGCCGCGTTGAACGGTTTTTTTATGGAATAGGGGGGCAAACGAGCAGACGTATCACCTGATAGTAAGTGATTACCGCCGCCCATGGACACCCGCAACATCAGAAGCGTCACAAGTGCGTTGCCCGCCTTATATAAGGGCTTGGGCCTCCTGTATCCTCACTCACTCGGCGAAACACAACGTAAGCGTTGCTTCACGTCGGTTTTCTGTGAGGCCGTGGTATCACTCCGTTCGAGCCGGCCCATTCGAGTCGAAGCATGGCTCTCCCGCATTAAAAAGAAAAAAATGCTAGTTTTACACCCCACAATGTGTTTTTATTCATAAATCCCACCAGCGTATAAAACTTCTTTATTATAGCACTCATTAAGGATTAATGGCCGTTAATTCGGCTCAATAAAACTAAGTTCTAATTGGACGCCTTAAATCTGTGTTAAGTGATATAAAACATTTAATAGCTCTTCAGTAATCGTTCGCGTATATGTGAAAAGAGATTAAATGAAAAGACTATATGTTAGATTAGAATGATGGAGATAATTAAGCATCATGCCTAGATGTAGTCGTCCTCGAGGGGTAAGGCAGAGGTGAATTACTGCACGCAAAAATTTTCTCTTATGTTTTTTCAAGTCGAAGTTCTTTATTGCCTCATTTGTATACAGTACATAGAAAGAAAGAAGAAGACAGAAAAGGCTTTTAATTTCGTCCGTATGACGCACTGCAAACCAAAAAAAAAACCCCCGACACAAAAATAAACCTGAAACCCGATAAAAAGAAAAAAAATAATCTTGAAATTATAACCCTTCGTAAGTACGTATGAAGTTTTTTGATAAAATTTAGTCGCGTCGGGGGACCGCTCTCTAATTATGTGCTTCCCGAACGTGAATCGCGCGAATTCAGAATTGATGTGGATGGCGTACATCGCCGCGACGCGCGGGAGGGCGTAAAGTGGGCGGAGCGTAACATATTCAAGTTTGGCGACCCGAGCGGGCAGACACGCGAGAGCTAGAGAGCGGTCCCATTTCAAGATTATTTTTTTTCTTCTTATAGGGATTCAGGTTTATTTTTGTGTCGGGGGTTTTTTTAAATTTTTAATTTAATTTGTTATTTCACACTTTTTGTAGGGACTCCTTAGTTATTTTGTTTAATTTCTTTTATTTTCTTGCGTTTTAAGATCCAGGTAATTTAGTGTTTAATTAGGTATTTTCTTCGTTTAATTATTCAACTTTTGTACAATTATTTCATAGCTATTAGATATCTTATATCATAGTGTATAGTATTCTACTAGTCAAGCCCTTTCATTAGATACCTTTATTGAGGCAGTAGTGAAAAAAATTAATAAATTCACCATTTGGTGGAGGCGGCCATCTTGGATTTGAAATTTTTCATAGTGTATAGTATTCTACTAGTCAGGCCCTTTCATTTGATAACAATATTGTGGGAGTTGTGAAAAAATATATAAACCGCCATCTTGGACCGATTTTCATCAAACATAGCTAAGAACACTCCCGACTTATTCACCTTTCAAACAAAAAAAATAAAATCAAAATCGGTTCATCCATTCGGGAGGTACGATGCCACAGACAGACACACACACACGCACACACACACACACACACAGACACGTCAAACTTATAACACCCCGTCGTTTTTGCGTCGGGGGTTAAAAACAACAAAAAATAAACAAAAATACCTCAATAATATGTATGTACGTATTGTGAACTTATTTATACGTTGAATAAAGATTGGCAACTGGCAACACTGCCAACATACTTGTTTAAGAGCTCAGCTCTTGTCGGTGGAGCAAACGCCACTGTTCTCTATCTTCTGCTTTCCGTTTTACCTCTCGATACGACTCGATTACCACCCTTTCCTTCACTTGTTCCACAAAACTTCGTCTAGGTCTTTCTCGTCCTCGTTTTCCTTTAAGTACATACATAGGTCTTGAAATCACAGCACAGAATTTATAGGTAGGTACTTAAAATTACTGAAATAATAATTACAAATTATTATAATTATTATTTAAGTATTGTTTCGCCGAGTGAGTGAGCATACCGGAGGCCCAAACCCTTACAAAGTCTGGCAACGCACTTGCGACTTCTCTAGTATTGCAGGTATCCATGGGTGGCGGTAATCGCTTACCTACCATCAGCTGATTCTTCTGATCGTTTGTCCCCCTAACCCATAAAGAAACCTATAAACATTATTAGGAAATAACATTTATAAACATTGAACTTAAAAGTATCATAAACAATTTAGTGTATTATTAGATATGTATTGTTATTATTAGTTTTATTCTATTGTACGCAGTTTGTTAACACATTGTTTTAGATCCCGTTGAAGAGGACGCTAGCAAAGTGCTAATAAACCGGGCACAACTCCAAACTCCACAGCCTGCTCGACCTGGCAATCGAACTCAGGACCTTACTGGCAAACTGTGGTTGTTTGTTACTTCACGTCTGCCTTACCCTTCAGAGAATACAGGCTTGAAAGTATGTTTCTATTACCTATAATGCTGTACAAATATTGTGTTTACCAAGACCACTACTAAAAGAACGAAGAAAGCAAAGATTCCGTAAGTTTTTTCCTACATAAAAGCAAAAAGCAACTGCGATAGTCCACAATATGTTCCCAGGGGAAATACTGGGAAATCAAAGCTCACACATGAATAGAAACAGCCTGTATAGGGAAATAGGACGACTATAATACGTTATTCCGTTTCTTTATAGTGCGTTATAGTTTTTTGAAAGTATGAGTATTGATTGGGCTGCCCGGCTGGTTTGAAAATGATCTGATTTAAGACTTACTGAATTCTGACACTTACGCAATTATATGAAACTAGCTTCTGCCGGCGACGTCGTCCACGTAGCGTGACGATATATAGCCTATAGCCTTCCTCAATAAATGGGCTATCTAACACTGAAAGAATTTTTCAAATCGGACCAGTAGTTCCTGAGATTAGCGCGTTCAAGTAAATAAACAAACAAACAAACAAACTCTTCAGCTTTATATATTAGTATATAGATAGGGGCTAACGAGCAGACAGATCACCTGAAGGTAAGCAATTACCGCTGCCTATGGATACCCGCTACACCAGAGGAGTCGCGGACTGCGTTGCCCTCCTTTAAAAAGGGTTTGGGCCTCCAGTAACCCCATTCACTCGGTGAAACACAACGTTAGTTGTTTCACGCCGGTTTTCTGTGAGGCTATGGTATCACTCCGGCCGAGCTGGCCCATTCGTGCAGAAGCTTGGATCTCCCACGGTAATTGCATAGAAACTACTTTTACGGATTTTATCGCCATTTTATCTGATTGAGACTGTTACGCTAGAGGTTTGATTCCCAAGTCGAGCAGTCTATTAGGTTTTTATAATGAATTCTCAGAAGTTGCTCGCAGTTTAGATTTGTGCCAGGTTAATGGCAATTATATAGCCTATTATATAGGCCCCCTATTACATGGGACCGGGTAGGTCCAGCCTACCCCTTCTGGGAATACGGCGTGATGGTATGTTATTTTTATGTCAGTAAGACCTAGTTCTACTAATTAGATAGCATCATATATTGTCGATGGGGTCAATTACCTATACCTAGGGTTGCCAGATGTCCAGCTTTTTATAGTCGTGTCTGGACAAATAAGTCCGACCTGTCCGGCTTTCGTTAGGCTTTTGGGCAACCCGCCCCGCCAACATATATGCAAACGAAAGCGTGTAAGAGACTCACGTATTAAAAACCAGTGTGTCAGGCTTTCACGGCAAAATGTCCGATTATGTATATAATATATAATGTATATATATAATTAATGTTATGTTATGTCCGATTAAATATGAATCTCTGTCCAGGTGTTCTATATTTAGGCCTGGCAACCCTACCTACACCCATGTAGATACAATTGGTTCATGTATGAACCATGTTATGAGCAATCCCATATTCATAAAAATATAAGTATTTATTTTGTGTGACTATCGTAACCCATATTCATGAAGTATAAGACCTTTTGTAGATTATAAGACATAACATACCATCACACCTGTATTCCCCGTAGGGATAGGTAGAGGTTCTAATGTACTCAGACAGTTCGCTGGTATACTTACGTACAAGAGTTAAATATGAACAGCGTTACTGTTAACTAATTTTATTTCTTGTAAAAAGCAGCAAAAGATAAACACCTCTATGAAATTTTCAGATTTGTGACCGTTTATTGGCAATAAGCTCGCACCCTATTACAGGGGACCTAAACATACATACCTTCCCTACATCGGGACACAATCATGCGTGAAATATTACCTATAGTAGCGACTTAATCATGCAAAAACGGCTGAACGGTGAAAATTGACGAAGTTAAGTTTATAACCTGAACTAACACGTACATCAGTTGAACCCAATTTTAAAGTCCACACATACATAGTTTGAGTTCAGAAGCTTGTATTTAAATTATAATTTTCATAGGAAAACTCAATAAAATTACTCACCCTCAGAATCGAATTCAGGACCTCTAGATAACTAACACACTAAGCTAATGAAGTATTTCTGATGTAGGTAAAAATTATACTATTGTACCCATTTTCTTGACCAACAACACACACATTCATTCTAAATACCTCAAGGAAACTACCCTTGACCTTGGGAGCAATTTCAGGGTACACCATCCAATTTCCTCTCGTTCTATTACACCGAATGATGCTTATCTTATACGTCTCGATGGTGTCAACGTGCCGTCTATGGCTTACCATAAAAAGTGACCATGACCGACGCAAAGCAGCATTATTTTATGGGACCATTTTTGACCTTTCCCCACAAACTTTCATGTTTTAAGTGGGTCGCGACCGATTTTATGACTAGTGCGGGGAAAAGCTGATTTGATTACAGTTACATAAAACTTTCTGGTGTGAACGTGTCCATGTCGTGTTGTTAAGTAGACTGGACTTCTAAGTGGAATGCATTTTTTTTTACTATGTTTTTTAAGGTTTACGCTTGAGCGCCAGTTCGCCTGATGTTAAGCGACACTGCGACCTAAGACGGAGCGTGCTTGCCTAGAAGAAACCGATTCACTTGTGATTTAAAGACACACAGATTATATCTATCGGGGACAACCCACTCACAGGCAGACTTATTTAATTTACCTGTGACTTTTTAACCGACTTTCATAATGTTGTTAGTAAATGGGTATTCCACGTAGATTTTTAAAGACTACTGTGTACATTAGGTACGTACTATCTATATCTATATATATAAAAATGAATCCCTGTTTTCCTTGGTTACACTTGCGGCATCACGCACGAACTGCGGGACCAATTTCGGTCATTCTATTTTTGTTGTGTTTGTTAATGTAAGGAGAAGGTTCTTAAAAAAGAAAAACCGAAAAAAGTTGCGCGAAACATTAGGAAATTTTATAAAACTTAACGAACATATTAACTTATCTTATAATCTTTTTAGACGTGTCAATTTTTCTTTTTATGTTATATTTTTATAGATCTTAATTATAGTTGAATGTTACTTACTGTATAATACTTGAAATTAAATTACAATAAGATAATAAATTAAAATCACACCTTTTTTTTACCTTTTCTCCTTAAACCTTAAACTTATGGCGTTTGACATAATGCCAGTTGTGGGACGTACAAACTTACAAACTCAAGTCGCAGAACGCGCAATGCTACCACAAAGATATATCATATACTTGTCATATTTCTGAAAGATATGATATACCTACAAGAGCAAATAGCTATGACAGTACAACAGACGTTAGTCAAAGTCAAAATGTTTTAGTCAAAATGTTTTATTTCAATTAGACCATTAAAGAAGGTACTTTTGAAAAGTCAAAACTAGTTGCACGGTTCCAAAAAGTGGGTCTTATGGAGAAGAGAAGAGTTATCCTCTCATATTTGCCAGCTAGTAAATAAAAGTTCTCGATGTCAGAATGTTATCGATGATTGCGCATCACTAGCCACGACGGCCGGAACTGGGCGGGAGGCTTATCGTGGCGCCCGAAGCACGCTGAGGCTAGAGGCACGATATCATGACGGGTATCACCCATCCACAGATAATAGAATACTAGTAACCCATCCAAGAGTTGACAGGGACTGGTATTCAAACTGATCGGTTAAATCCGCAGAGATTTAAGGAAGGGACTATTTTCATAGAAATATTTTGACCACAGTTCGTTTTATTGTCTATCTGACAGGCTGACATATGACAGAGACCGAGCTATTTATGTCCAACTTGAGAAAAGTGAAAAAATGCAATTTTGTTCGTGTGTTCACTAGTAATATGAATAAACTTAGGTAATACAGCCGAATATCTACTAAGTTTTTATTATGAGATAGCTTCCGCCCGCGACTTCGTACGCGTGGAATAGTTACTTAGTCTTAGCGTGTTCATATAGCCTATAGCCTTCCTCAATAAATGGGCTATCTAACACTGAATGAATTTTTCAAATCGGGCTAGTAGTTCCTGAGATTAGCGCGTCCAAGCAAACGAGCAGACGGATCGCCTCATGGTAAGCGATTACCTCCACCCATGGACAGCCGCAACACTTGGCCACGTCTGCTCGTTTGCCGACGCCTAAATATAAAAAAATATATTTAAAAGAATTAAAACTGCCTCATTAGCATAGCGGTCCTGAGCGCGACTGCTACGCTAGAGGTCTTGGGTTCGATTCCCAAGACGAGCAAAGTGTTATTGGGTTTTTCTATGAAATTTCCAGTAGCAGCTCGGAGTTTGGAAGTTGTGCCCGGTTAGTAATAGGACCTAAACATACCAGCGAACCGTAGGTGTACATTAAGTACGCCTCTGGCAAACTCTTCGGGTAATACAGGCGTGATGGTATATTATGTAAAAAAAAAATGCACTACAGATAAACAATTTAACACTTTTGATTTATATTTATCTTGCTTTTTTTAGCAATGTGACACCATTATTGATAACTTGATAACAGCTATTCGCTATCTTTCTCCCTCGTGTTGTTTATCAATAGTTATTTCACAATGAAACAATAAGTCTTCGGTAGTATAGTGGTAAGTATCCCCGCCTGTCACGCGGGAGACCGGGGTTCGATTCCCCGCCGGAGAGAAACTTTTTGCATTTATTTTTAATTTATTTTTTCAACATTTTTATTTCAGATCCATCTTATTTTGAAAGGAAACTCTGACCCAACATTGGGACACTAAATTAGATTTTTTAATGTAAGTACGTACCTACTAACATTACACAAACCTGTTTATTCTTAAGTAACATAAACATACCATCACGCCTGTCAGGTCTGCTAAGGTGCAAAGCCTGCAAAGGTGTCCTAAAATACCCACACATTTTATCGGTATGTTTAGGTCCCAAGTAATGGGGGGCAAGCTTATTGCCACTAACGGGGCACAAATGTCAAACTCCGAGCTGCTACTGAGAATTTCATGAAAAATCCCAATAACACTGCTCCACCTGATAATCAAACCAGGACCACTAGCGTAGCAGTCGCGCTTTTGACCACTAATCCAATGATGCAAATTTTCACCGTGGGAGAGCCATGTTTCCGAAGCGAAAACTGGCATGAAACAACGCTTACGTTGCGTTGCGCCGAGTGAGTGAGGATACCGGAGGCCCAAACACTTTTACTAGTCGACTCCTCCGGTGTTGCGGGTGTCCGTGGGCGACAGTATCGCTTACCATCAGGCGATACGTCTGCTCGTTTGCCCTCTATGCCAAAAAAAGTTATATAATATGTATAAACAATAAATCAACTTTCCAGATAAACAATTTCGACTTCTATACGACGTCTTCGGTATCCATTTACAATACATACTTAAAAACTTTTCCCCTTCGAGACTTGGCGATAAAAGATACACAATATCTTTGTAACTTATTTAAGTGTTGCCGAAGTTACTATTGATATAAGAACTGTCTTTTACTTTTAAAGTATATAAGAGATTGTCTATCTTTGCGATTTTACTTATAACTTGTTTTTTTATTTATTTTCACCGGCCGGTATAGTTCCAAAAGTCAGATTGGACCTTGGATTCAAAATCATGATTGTATGTGAAAAATTATATACTAATTACTTACCTAAGACAATTATATTATTCTGGAGTCAACATATTTTTAATTATTGGAATATATCTACTTTTACGGGTTTTATCGTGTTGTATTGGTACCTATTTTAATTCCCTACGTTTCGGATCCATTACAGCATTCATGGGAATTCATCGTCGGGAATTAAATAATAATTAATTCAATAGAACGCGATAAAGTCCGTAAGACTGCCTCATTAGCCTTGTGGTCCTGAGCGCGACTGCTACGCTAGAGGTCCTGGGTTCGATTCCCAGGTCGAGCAAAGTGTTATTGGGGTTTTCTATGAAATTCCCAGTAGCAGCTCGGAGTTAGGAATTTCCTGACTCCGAGTTCGAAGTCCGAAAGTCGTATTATTATATTCGCGTAGGTTTAAATTAAGAAGTACCTATTTTTAAAATTATTTATTTTTACATACGAAAACATAAATTGATATTCTATGTACAATAAAATAACATTCGATACAGCCACCATTTACAAACCAACATTCAATAAACTCAGAATATTTTTCCACAATCAGTAAATATCCCAACACAACTACGTAATCAAAGATTAATTTGCAGATAAACCCGTTAGTTAAGAGTTGAACAACAATATTCAGTTCATTGCATTAATCATGACAAACTGGGTAGATTCAGCTGTGTTCTGATAAGCCGCGACCTCCGCAATCCCGGACGATAGGACCTTTCATTATGTTCGGCCGAAGTCCCACCGTTGACTAAGCGGGATATTTCAACTGTACTAATATGGGAAGTATGTACCTTTATAACAATATCACTATGATAGATAACCGTTTGTACTACTCCTGTACTAAATAATAAAAAACAACTTCATCAAACGGCGAGGGGTTTCCATCCCAAAAATAACAAGGGCTGTATTTAAAATTAATTTGATGAAGGAGGAGATTTGGATACTATTAAAAGAAACAGTCATATCAGAACGCATTCGCAGAACGGTTCGACTGTCAGTAGGTACTTGAATCATTGTAGTATGGTCCATGTACTGACTTCTGTCAGAATATTATTTTAGTTTAAGGTACTTATAAATTATTAATTTGATGTTATTTATTGTGTATTTTTATTTGTAAATTAATTGAATTAAATTTATAATCTTTAATTTATTAATTTGATGATATTTATTGTGAATTCTTTTTATGTCAATTTAATTTAAATGTATAGTTTATATAACACAATTATTAATTTAATTATGTTAATTTTATTGTGAATATGATCCTTAGTTGGTCGAAATAAATGATAAATAATAAATAATAATAATATCGTTCTGATAAAAAAATATATTTTGTTGTCAATGAACATAATTATGTTATCAATTGAAAAGAACAGTAGATGCTTTCTGCGACTGTTGGATTACCCTCATAATGTAAGCCAGTATTTTTACATATAAAACATATAATTAAAAAAACACTAAACAAAAAAGTGAGCATCTGCTTCGAGGTGTTACACCCCAAGGCTACAGTTGATTAGAATGTAAGGTTGTTTTAGCTAAGCGGAGCAAGAAATACTTCAGTTCATCTCTCAGTGAAGCGTTTCCTCTGAGCCCTTTTCCAATTATCCGCAAGCCTCACTGAGGTTGAAAAATGGAATCTCTACTTCCGATCGTCGTAAAATTAATAATGATAAGGAAATATTTCTTACTTTGTCGGGTTATCCAATCTACTAAATCATTAATGGAATTACGTAATTTAATTATTCCTAGTCAAATATTTTATGAGAAATATGTAGTACTTAAAAGGAATAATTAAAAGAGTTATTCTCTGACGCCTACGAGCTTGTTGTCAAAATATTAATTTTTAAAATTATGTAAACTGCCTCAATAGCCTAGTGGTCCTGACCGCGACTGCTGCGCTAGAGGTCCTGGGTTCGATTCCCAGGTCGAGCAAAGTGTTATTGGGTTTTTCTATGAAATTCCCAGTAACAGCTCGGAGTTAGGAATTTGTGCCCGGTTAATGGCAATAGGCTCGCCCCCTATTACATGGGACCTAAACATACCGGCGAACTGTGGATGTACATTAGTACGCCTCTGCCTTCCCCTTCGGGGAATACAGGCGTGATGGTATGTATATATGTAAAATTATGTAATTTGGCGTAGATATAATTTCAGGCTCAATTCCCCGGCCGAGTAAAGTGTTATTGGGTTTTTCTATGAAATTCTCAGTAGCAGCTCGGAGTTAGGAATTAGTGCCCGGTTGATAGCAATAGACTTAAACACACCGGCGAAACGTAGGTGTACATTAGTACGCCACTGCCTAACCCTTCGTATACAGGCGTGATGGTATTTTATTCATTCATGTGTTTCTTTATTTTTATTTTATACGCTTGCTTGTGTAAACACAATTTGATACTTGCCAAAAAACGCAAAATTCACGAAAAAGTACAATAAGTACGCCAGGAAACCACGTTCAGCATGACATAGACGAGGGTAGAGAGGAAAGTTCAAACGAGCTTAGACACAACACTAGCTAGCAGTATTTCCTGTCTTCAAAAATAAAATGCTAGAACAAATTCTAAGAGAGCAACTCTGCGAAATTCGACCTTATCTCTTTTTTCTTATAAACGTTGCCCCCACACTAGGATTTTCTGCTGTATCGTGGGTGCTTTTACAAACATAAATTCTTACATACAATAATAACGTAGGTCATACAAATATTTTCTCCATGTGAGGATCATACCCACAACACGATCAAAGATCAAAGTTCAAATGTTTATATTTCAAATAAGTTTTTACAAGCTGTTATGAAACGTTATGATTCTAGTTGCACGGTTCCAAAAAGTTGATCCTATGGAGAAAAATCCGGCAAGAAACTAAATGGACACTCTTTTTAAATAAATTATGTTACAATCTTCACTGATACAATATTACGAAAACAAGATGTGTGGAAGTTGAAGGCTGTCCAATACGATTGAACTTATATCATAGTATAAAGAGAGGGGAAGTAGGTTATCTTCATACAAACGCACCGCGCGCGGCTTGTATGTGTGCGCTATTGTATCTATGTGTCGATGCACGCACACTTTAACAAAATCTCGACCCGTTTCTCAGTGCGCCAGTCAGGGCTAACACTGCACAAGGTTGGCGCGCGCGTCACGGCATTTCGGCACCGCTAAATGATTTATTCATCAATATCATCATCAAAATGTCTGATAATCGCTATTTGATAATATTTTGTAATAAATGTGTGATTCAATAGATATGTTTGTATTAATTAAAAATAAATGTGGTCCTTTATGTGTAAAAATACTACATTATGCATAATAAAAAAAAATCAAAAAGCTGACTTGTATAAAGCACTAAGCAAATAAATTAAACACAAGCTCTTAGACTATGTTGCCGCCTGTACCATCTAGCGGCGACATGGCGAGTCGGGACCGCGACTTGACGTTGCCGCTGTTCATGCGGTTGCTAGCGAAGCGCGAACAGCCGCGCCTAATATTTAGCTAAAAGTGACAACCCTAAGACAGTAGGCAATTATATCGCGAATTGGGCCGGAGATAGCCTACTCCCTCTTCTTTATACTATGCTTATATAGTCTTCAAAGCCACCTAAAATTAATTTTATTTATTAATGGTGCTCTCTAAACCTCATGTCATTAACACTTCGTAGAAACCGGTTCTCAAGTAGATATCCGAAGACGGTTTTTCTGACGGGGCGCTTCTTGATTTTCGGTATATCGGACAATAAATTCAATAAAACGTCTTTAAAAAAAAATCCCCCATTGCTCAAATATCAAAACGTTATAAATTAAAAATGTATGCTCACAGTTTGCTGACAATGTTAAAGTGATTTAATGGCCATTAATTGTATTCAAATCCAAACTCTGAGCTGGCAACTGGAAATTTCAAAGAAAACCCTTACTAATGCTTCAAAAGAAGTGAATCCCAGACCACACAGCTCAGGACACGCGCTTGCATCCACTGAAACAATTACAATATCATCCATTTCGTTATGAAAGTTGTGGGGAAAAATGTGGTAAAATTTCATTAGGCTTCACCTAACGAAATTTATAAACGAAGTTTTCGTAACCAGTCGGAAGCTGAGGCTAGCTCTATGAAATCCAATTTCACTCCCCGAAGAAGGCTTTCAGTTGGGAATAATGTAAAGTAATACGAATTCGGGGGTGGTGACGCATTTTGAATAATTTAAAAGCCGCGAAACGACGGTATACCATGCCGGTGGGAACGGCTGAACATTGTATTGTGGAAACATACGGGATATCTGTTGAGACGGCCCAGTTGTGCTCAGTTGAGGGCTCTTACCGGGGCGCACCGTTTTCCATATTCATATTTGGTTTTATACCACTGAGGTGGCAAACAAGCTTACGGCCCGCCTGATGGTTAGCAGTTATTGTAGCCCATGGACGAAGATGTATAAATGTGGCAGAAACAAAAGAAGTATGAAAGGAATCGTAGTATGTGGCGGTCTATAGTTTCTGTGGGAGAAAGGCGTGGATAGTGAGATATTATACCCCCGAAAGTAACTCTGTCTGTTTGTGTGTTAGGTACCTTTTCACGTCTAGAAAATACCAGCGCCAATTAATAAATTAAAATGTACTAGTTATTTTAGTGAAGGAAAAATTCGCCTCGCAGGCAGGATTAGAACCTGCGTCTTCTGGTTTGATACACCAGACGCTATGACCATCGACCATCGAATTTTTCCTTCACTAAAATAACTTTATAATCTTAGCATGAAAAATGCAAAAAAATCACAAAAAGATAGTAAAAATTTACTTTTAATAATGACTTAAAAAGATCTTTCACAGAAGTAAAAATCATTTAAGTATCATACGATAATTACTTGATAGCTTGCTTAAAATAGTCAGCGAGCTGAACTCACTGAAAGAAGCGGCCCCGCGCTAAATATTAGTCCGCATGTTTACAAACTTGTAACGCGATAAAAACTGACGAGTTATGCCGTTACCGATGCGTGAGACGAGGCGTGTACAGATTGTGTTAATGTTTCAGTCGAGTGAATGTTCTATCTGCTGTCTACCTAGCTATGTACATACAATCACGCCTGTATTCTCTGAAAGGTCAGGCAGAGGCGTACTTATACACATACCCACAGTTATTATATCCACCCACAGTTATACATATTATATATTTAGGCCCCATACAATAGGGAGCGAGCTTATTGCCATGTCAAACTCCAAGCTGCTACTCAGAATTTCATAGAAAATTCCAATAACCCTGCTCGACCTGGGAATCGAACCCAGGATCTGTAGCGTAGCTGTCGCGCATTACCACTAGGCTAATAAGGCAATTTCAGTAGTTATGTACAGTCGCGGAATAAAGTAGTTATCGGACATAAAGTACACACAGACAAAAATGGAAAATAAACAAAGTCAATTAGTCATCTTGTTTCCACCAAAATGCCTTCAACTGCATTAGATTGGTCATCTTGTTCCATCAAAACGCCTCCGATTGCATGAGATTGGTCATCTTGTTTCCATCAAAATGCCTTCGACTGCATGAGATTAGTCATATTTTTCCCATCAAAATGGCTCCGATTGCATGTGATTTGTCATCTCGTTTCCATCAAAATGCCGTCATCTGCATGAGATTAGTCATCTTCTTTCCATATTTTTTGGCAGTCGGGATATTTTACTTTTAAAATTTATTTATATATGCTGGGCAAAGACCTTCTTGTTAAAAGTTATTGTATTTTAAAGAGCAAAGTATTTATCTCTACTATTATAAAATTGTAAAAAAGCTGTGTCTGTACATTGAAGATATTTAAAAAAAAAACAAGTGGGTTAAGGTATATAAACGTCACCACACCCAAAAATGTGATTTATAAAATTCTTGTCTGTTTGTCTGTTTGTTACGGGTTGGCGCAAAAACTACTAAATAGATTTAAATTTTGTCATAATTCTTAGAAAGTATGTACTTCAACTTAAAAACTGGTGAACTTTTTATCTCAATTAATTGAACGGATCATGAGATACAGCTTGACCTCTCTGATGTATACAGTCCCATCCAAAGAAGAGATCATCAATATTGGTTATACCATTTTTAATTTTTTACTCATCATATAGCTTCACGTGAGCGAAGCCGCGGGCAGAACCTAGTAATATAAATATTTTCTTTGTTGTAATAGCAAGTTTTCTCATAGTGAAACCCCCCTTAAGTAAACAGGCTACACAGTGCTATATAAAAAAATATTCAGAGTTTCACTTTATTAAAGTGTGAACCAGTCAATGAGTTAACACAGTGCAATACAATAGCTTATATGTACGTAACTGTAGGTACGTTTAGTAATCACACCATTACTAGTTTATGTAGTTTATTTTATCGAAAGCTTTTACTGAATATTAATACATAGTAGATACCTTCTCGACTCGACTTGTTTATTTTACATCACGTACACGAAGCATGGCTATTCAGAGTTAAACATATATAATATTGTATAGTATGATATGTAATAACTACTTGTATACTAAACAAAACATAAATCATTATCTTTATTACTGATATATAAAGCTGAAGAGTTTGTTTGTTTGTTTGCTTGAACGCGCTAATCTCAGGAACTACTGGTCCGATCTGAAAAATTATTTCAGTGTTAGATAGCCCATTTATTGAGGAAGGCAATAGGCTATATATCATCACGCTACGCGGACGAAATCGCGGGCAGAAGCTAGTTGTATATTTATGTAGATAAAGCTAGGAATACATATTAGATTTTTCAATACCTACGATACTCGGATCCGATAATCTGGTCCGACTATCGGAAGGTGTTCCCACCATATTTTAGTTCGGACACTCAGTAGACGTCTGATTCCATGAACGAATCGGATATCCTAGTCGGAAACAGTGCCAAAGTGTTTACGAATCCATTGCTCCTCTGATGTTCTGAAAGAATGCTCTGCATAAAATAAAAAGGACACTAATCATAAGTAGTAAGATATCGGGTATGAGATCAAAAGTTCCCACTGATAGCTCTGAAAGGATTAATTTTCGGTATTGAATTAATCCAATCTAACCGTCTGATCAGACCATTGAAACAATATCAGATAGTCAAAATAATGAATCAAATTGGATTTTGTAACATTATAATGATGTTCTCGACTTTCACTAGACTTAGAAAATAAAGTAAGTATCAAGTATAAAGGTTATTGTTAGTATATGTAATAGTGACAGCTTGTTAGTGAACAAGAGTCCAGTTACTTGTTTGATATATTATATTAAACATAATATATTAAAAGAAGACTGAAGTATGTATTCATTTTATTCATAAATGTTAATTTTATGAGAAGATTGTTTCTATGGATATGATCACAATAAATATAGCTTGTGACAATCAAGGATAGTACAGCTTTGTATATGTGGAAGGATTTTCAGAATCGGATATTCCAAAAGTTACCTTCCTACAAGTCAAAGTCGTCAAATGTAGGAGATAGAATATTTTGAAAAAGTAAGGGATTCTCCACCCGTGCGAAGCAGGAGCGAGCCGCTAGTATAAAATAAAATAAAAAATCCTTGCATTTCTCCATATTTCTTCAGTTAATGCTAAGTTATAACTTGTGTTTGAGAACGCCTGAGGTGAAGGCCTCCTCCAGAGAGTACAAGATTATTTCTCTATCTCTGGCTACATTAATTCTACGTGGATCAGCTATACGTACGATCTCATCCTCCCAGCGTGTACCAAACGGTCCAAGAAGTCATCTTTTTGGTTCATCTTTTTGGTTCATGTCTTGTAGACAACATGGCCTGCCCAAGTGCCCATTTCTACTTAAATTCACATTATATATAAGTACTAGCGACCCGCCCGCGGTTTCACCCGCGCTGCCCCGTTCCTAAGAGTCGTAGCGTTATGTTATATAGCTTAAAACTTCCTCATGAATCACTCTATCTATTAAAAAAAACCGCATCAAAATCCGTTGCGTAGTTTAAAAGATCTAAGCATACATAGGGACAGACAGCGGGAAACGATTTTGTTTTATAATAAGTAGTGATGAAGTAACTCATAAACCTCTAAAATTTATTGTTTAGGCTGTAGGCATTAAACAACTTTAATATACATTTCTAGTTTCACCTCCAAGAAAAATTTATGTCACATTTTGCCAGATTATATTATAATACCCGGGAGCAACCCTTCCGCACCGAAGGGATCGGAAAGGTACCCGTGCAATTACGACGAGAGTATGTTTGGACCCTCTCATAATGTTACACTCAAATATAATGAAATAATAGACCCTAGTTTGGCTCAGGTAGAGTTGAGAAATGTTGTATTTTTATGTAACTAACTAATTTTTTTAACTTTTTTATTTTCATGAATCGGATTCATTTGTTCTGGCTAAAAAACTTTTAATTAACTGTGCCATGTCAATGTCAATTCATAAATTTATTTTCTTGTGTTCATTTGACCTTTTAACTGACGAAAAAAGGAGGAAATTTTTGCTTACATTAGCTTTTTTGTAATATACATATATTTATATATGTACGACAATACCTAACTTTTGACAAAGAAGCCCGAATGTGACGATTTTTTTTTTCATTAGATAGAGGTACCTCCAATTCAGTCCCATTTAAATTAACTTACTTACCGTACATCATAATAATTTTGAAATTGAATTTAAAATTTTTGTCTATGTAAATCTAAGTTAACCTATGATATTATGTTTTCTGTTTTGATAGATTAGAATAAATTGTTAATCAAAATCATACTAAAACAGGATTCCAACTTCTGCATCCTTCTGATTGGAAAACCTACCTAAACACTTTTAATACGTTGCCAAATATTATTTGTGCCCTTCCTTAACGTAGGAGCGGGATTTTATTTTTAAAACGAGCTTCTAAGAGGGCGCGTAGATATATTTAATCTGTGGATCAGAGCTAAATAATGCCATGTCACGCCGATAATTACGTCATATTAAATTTCCGAGCGTTGAAGCAGGGTTTGGCATATGTACCATGGATAAATATTGCCCTCCAATTTAGGGATATTTTCACCCCAGATTTTGAAGTAGGTAATAAGATTTTTTCATCCTTTTTCTAGCTCTTATCTAGCGCCGACATTAACGTCCCTAAATATTATAGATGGAGACAAAAACAGGAGGATGATAATGTCAGTCGCTCTCTCTCAGTCTACTTTCACTCTCTTTGTCTTCTCTTTCTCCCGCTCTCTTTCCCGTGCCCACTTCTTCTCTTGTAGTGTAAGACTGCCTACAATTACTTGTTATGTGTTTGCACCTTATCATTCTTAGTCTGCGATCTGCCGTGTTTTACTTCACTACAATCCTATCTGCGTCCCATAAGGTGCACTAACTGTTTTGAGTAGACGACAAACTACTTACAATGTAATTTCATTTATCTAAAGCAGTAGCGGTAGCCTAATGGTTAGAGCGTCGGACTTGCGATCATATAGTTGCCCGACGTGAACCCACTCGTAACACAAGCGATTTAGGGTGCTTTTCCACCAGAGATGTGCTATGCTATGGATGCGTTTGATATCCACCAATCATATTCATTGGTGGACATAACTTAGCAATGGTGGAAACGGATTTAACTAAAATATGTTTTTTATATGGAAGGATGCGTGCGATGGATGTGTGCTATGGATGCGTGCTATAGATGCCTGCTATGGTCCATCGCGAGTGGTGTATCTATGTGCAGAGCAGAGTACCTACCCTACAGCCTCTTCCCTCACCGCGCCTCCCCCGCCGTTTGCCTACTTACCATACATAGCATAGCTCGAGATGCGCATCTTTCTCGCACAGCTACTTTGCGGCGGCGCATCTTCGTAGCGCATCTTCCTCGCACAGCTACCTAGCGCAGTATAGGTGGAAACGGTCACATATTTTCGTAGCGTAGATTTCACATCTTCGCAGCATAATAATATCAAAGCACCCTTAGCTTAGCACTAGGGGTCAACAAGAATACTTACTAGTAATTTTCGACCTACATTGCTAGTAAGATTTTACAAAAAAAAAGTTCAATCCATTACGCAACTTATGTCACTACCAATTCTTTTCTATTCACGAGAAAAGAAGCACCAGAGGCGTACAAGATATTGCCAAACATTCTTTATAAAAAAGTAGGTACATATAGTTATTTTCCTTTATCACGTGTTCTATATATTATAGGTTTCACATAGAATCATAATTCTTTGTATCCTTTTTTTAAAACGTTGCGCCACACTAGTATTTTCAACTGTAGGTGCGTTTACAAACACAAATTCTCACATACACAAACGCCCAGACCCGGAATAACTACCTGTAGATTATACAAATATTTGCTCCGTGTGAGGATCGAACCCACAACACATGTCGCAGAAGCCGATCGCTCAGCCGCTACGCCAAACGTGTCGCCAAATATTTTTGTTTTTATATTTTTTCTAGTCTATTCAATTACGTCCTGTATGAGTATAAGATAATCTATGTCAGTGTCACCCTTAAAATAATATCGTATCGAAACTTCTAGACTAAAACACATCAAATACACAATCTCCAAAGAAATTCAATTTCCGAAATATTTTGTATTTAAAACTTCAAATGTATCCGTCGTGAATATCGTGAAGTTTTCTGAACGTCTGACAGCTAGGCAAGGCATTTTACGTCGTTATTTACGATACTATTACCTAAAAATTACTTTGATGAAAATTTTGCTCAAAGCTTAGTTTTTTCGATAAGCGTCGATTGATTTGTGATGTGAGAATTGAATGATGAAGATAAACGCCAATAAGTCTGAGAATTTAACTAATGTAATGAATACTACATAACATACCATTGACACCGTGGGAGAGCCATGCTCCGGCACGAATGGGAAGGCTCGACCACGGCCTCAAAGAAAACCGGCGTGATTGTTTCACGCCGGTGTGTATCGTCGAGTGAGTGAGGATACCGGAGGCCCAAACTCTTTTAAAAGGCCGGCAACGCAATTGGGACTCTTCCCTTGTTGCCCGTGTGTATGGGCGGCGGTTTTCCGTAACTACCCTTATACCAATAAAAAATCCTAGGTACTAGGGAACTGGAGGATAAAACAACATCTCTGCCATCACCTTTAAGAATACAAGCTTGATTGTATATTATATTACGAGCAAGTTTCTAAACAACAGTTCTTTAACTTACAGCACTTAAGAACTCAAGCTCTGGCAGGTAAAAACTAATATCTAACTTAAGCTCACGTTTGCTCGAGGCAAATAGAAAGTTTACTCGGAAGATAAATTAAATACTTACAAGTCTCTCAGTCCATGATAAGGTTCAACCAACATTTTCATGTAATAAAAAGCCTTTATAGGAACAGCGACGATGTAAAAATCGCTAAAATGTAACTAAAATTTCGGCTTAAGAGATGTAGGGCGTAGTGGAATTGAATAATTCCTCTCACATTTGACGATGCCTCATTAGCCAAGTGGTCCTGAGCGCGACTGCTACGCTAGAGGTCCTGGGTTCGATTCCCAGGTCGAGCAAAGTGTTATTGGGTTTTTCTATGAAATTCCCAGTAGCAACTCGGAGTTAGGAATTTGTGCCCGGTTAATGGCAATAGGCTCGCCCCCTATTACATGGTACCTAAACATACCGGCGAACTGTGGGTGTACATTAGTACGCCTCTGCCTAACCCTTCGGGGAATACAGGCGTGATGGTACATTTGAAGCTGCCGACTGGGGAAGTACCACCACCTAGCAGAAAATCGTAGCCAAACAACATAGCTCCGTGCTATGTTGTGTTCCTAACCATGAGCAAGGTCGCCAGAGCTCCGCGAGGAAGCGTTGTGTTGGCAGTGGGGGTGACCGGTGGTGTTTAAGCATCACACTTATTGTCTCCTACTAGGACTGCTACCAGCCTAACTATTCCTCCTTAATATGTACCCCGCCCTCTCAAAAAGGGTGTGTAAAAGATTTTTACAAGGTCAGCAACGCGCGAGTGATACCCCTGGTGCTGCAAGCGTCCATAGGCTACGGTAATCGCTTACCATCATGCGCGCCGTTTGCCAACTAAGTGTTATAAAAAAACTCAATTTTATTTTAGAAATAATTAATTATGTAATAATATTTTTTTTATGTGATAGGGGAGCAAACGAGCAGACGGATCAACTGATGGTAAGCGACAACCGCCGCCCATGGACACGCGCAACACCAGAGGAGTCACAAGTGCGTTGCCCGCCTTTTAAAAGGCTTTAGGCCTCCGGTAACCTCACTCACTCGGCGAAACACAACGCAACCTTTATTTTACACCGGTTTTCTGGGAGGCCGTGGTATCAGTCCACGTTTCTTTTTATTATGTTATAATAAATGATCAAACGAACTTACCTGTTGTGAAGTTCGATCATTATTATATGAGTGCCCTGCTCGAAGATATATATTTAAACAAGCAGCTCTCATCATTCACTGGCAACTCTGCGCAATTTTAGAAGTAGCTAAAAATTTGCTTAATCTGTGCTCGGTGAACGCTTTCATTCTTTTTAGAGTCGCGAATTATCTCAAATTTTACCCGGGGTGGGATGGGTAGGGACCATATATCTTCGAGCAGGGCACTCATATAATAATGATCGAACTTCACAACAGGTAAGTTCGTTTGATCATTTATTATATTGCGTGCCCTGCTCTCGATATATATTTAAACAAGCAGATGTTTAGAGTATTGGTAAATTTGAGATAAGCCGAAAGCATTTATTCCTGTAAAATAAATCTGTTATAATCACATTGCATTATTTTAAAACATATCAGTCTCTTGACTTTCTGTTAAGGACCAATTAGCTAACACAAAGCCGACCAGCTACAATTGCTGTGACCCTCCAGAGGGTCAGGGTTCATCAATCATTTTATTAAATATGTAAGAAACTGATTCCCTTAGATAGTATTTACGGTAGGTACCTGGAACTTGAAAATAAATGTTAATGATCATTCTTAATTGTTGGAGAATAATGAATTTCGTAGTAGGACTACATATGGCATGAATCAGCAAGATCAGTGCCTGATATTAAGTACTAAGTAATAATTCTGGATTAAGCACAGGATAAACAATAACAAAATGTTATTAAAATATCAGAATTAATATCATATCAAATCAATATAAATCTGCTGAATCGTGAATCGGTCAGTTTCAATCATAACTATTTATAACTAAATAGTTATAAATATTCGTAAGTTAAAAGGCCGACCAGCAGTCTGTGTGATTACAGCTTATGAAATTTCTTTTGTCATAGTCCTGAATGTAAAGACATGGCGCCTACCAGGTTCCAGTATGGCTCTGGTATCTATAATACTGACTCGAATAAAACTTTGAAGAATACTTTATTTGACGATGTAAAACATAGTTATAGTAAGGTAGATAGGTACTTTTAAAAGAATTACATTAAAATTTCAGAGCTGTACTCTACACTACTTTCTAATCACACAATTTTCACTTCACTGGGCGAATGGGCCATTCATCACATCTAGATTATAGATAAGTGGTAATGATTATATCAGCACACCCTTCATTCCATATCTGTTGTGCTTAATACGGGGAACTTCATTCCATATCTGAACAACCCCTTGCCACAAAAACACTTTTTAAATAATCATTTAAAAATGTAATTTACAGTAAAATATGAATATAGAACTTTGTTTGGCACAGTCCTACATATATATATATTGATATTTACCAATATTAGTTTGGACTTATACATTCCCTAGAGACTCCCTTACGAACATTCCCCCCCAATTTTAGAGCAAGGATGAAACTGACTTATGACGGACAGTCTATAGGCAGCCGCAAATCCAATGATTTTTTCATAAAATACCTACTTAATACCTGGTATGGATAGAGGAGATCTCCCTGAGAATGGGTTCGCCATATACTATAGGTGCTTATCTATGTTAATATTATAAAGAGGAAAGATTTGTATGTACATATGTTTGTAACGAATTGGCTCAAAAAATACTGGGCCTATTCCAAAATTTCTTTCACGGTTTGAATGTTACATTATTCCAGATTAACATAGGCTATAGAATACTTTGAAAAAGTTTGGGATTTCTGGCAATGAGAATTGTTGGTGGATGAGGTTTCTGTAGGAAGACTGTAACCTTTATTTTTGGTGAGATTATCAGTTTGTTCTAAATCTTCTAATCAAAAGGTGTTTGGAAGGACACCATAACAAAACAAAGAAAAGATAATATATCCAAGTCCAAGTGAAAGTTTCAATATTCATTGGTTTTAAATGTTTCCAGAAGACTAAGGCAATGCATTTATTTATTATGAGTCTAGCCCAGCTTTATCCTAGTAGAAGCACCTAATATTGTAGTTCTAAACAATGTAGGTATGTACCTATTTGTATCTAAATTCTCCTTATAAATGTGAACTTTGATAAGTACAAACTGTTCAAAGACTCAATATTTTTATCAGTATAATATTTTCTGAATAAATGTAATTATCACTACTATATAAACATTGGTGTAAGGTGTAACAAGCAACAACCAGAATCTTTTCCAGGTCAAATACCATATTTCTGGGTTCATTATGTAGTTCAAGAGAACTACATAATAAAAGTACTAAATAAACTTTATTTTTAATGATGTCCTGTGACCAAAATGTGCTAGCATGTGTTAACCCTTTGCACTACTGCCATATGAATGTGGCCAAGGCAATTTAAATGAACATAGAAATGTCTATGTATAATAAATGAAATGTTTATTACAAAATTTACTAGGGTATATGACACATCATGACACCTATGTCTTGTTATACAATAGGATGATTTATGATGTTGCTTAACATGCACAAAAAAAATAAAAAACTATATAAATATCTTATATATGATGTAGGTATTGTTACTACCTACACCTCTTATCTTTTCTAAAATCAATGGTATGCACATAAGGGAATTTATGCACTATACAAATGTTACAACCTAACCTGGATTGGTTAAATGATTTTCGGTTGCTTGTCCACATTTTTTGCAAAATCCATGGGCTTCAAAGTCTAGGTCAAAATTGATTTATTTCAATTAGACCAATATAATAGTTGAAAGGTTGAACTACTTGTCAAACTGGATGCTTGTTGACACAAACAGCACTGGATTAGGTGATATAGACTTTACCAAGTAAATGCTATGTCATAATACATAAGTTATGCAATACTTCTATTTTACATGATAGGTACTCCTATAATAAACAGGAATTTTATTACAACATTTTAGTTTATCTTATCTTGTGTATAATGTACCTATTCACTGTGGCCCAGAATTTGGTGCTGGGCAAGCTGCAATAAATATTGCTAAATATTATTATAATGACATATTTCTGGTAGATATCATACAGGAGCTAAGAAATTATCAAGACAATGATAACTGGAATTTTTACTGATAAATTCTAAGCATTTCTAGAGCTAAAGTTTCTATAATCATATCATCTCATCTCCATGTATATAATATAAGGAATACTTTATATTAATAACCAGATTCTATACATATTAATGTATTGATTGTCTTGTAATGTCCCCATCTTGTAAAATTATTACGCATCTGAGCAACCCAATGTAGGAATTACTTTATTATAACAATATAGGCAATACTATATTCTGAATAAACATTTACTAATAAATGTGGTTTTCCAATAACTTTTTGGTATGTAATGTCATTTCCAAATGGAAATAAAGCTCTATTTGACAGCATTCTTCTGAGATGTTATTTTTCTGATACTAAAGTTTGTTGTATCATAATGGGAAATGAAAACTAAAGTTGGCCAAAGTAGATAGCTCATCTGATTTTCCTGAAGACAGTAATGGCACCAAGGTCTTATGAGACTTGATTACAAAGGTAATTGAGTATCCTTTAACATGGTTAAGTAATACACTTAACATTGCATGCTATCCTGCAGTGAGGTAAAAAATGTGTTAGCCTTCCGGCATGACTTACCACTATGGCTAAGTTGGCCATTTCTTGCACACAATGTTGGTCTTGTGCACAATGCTGGTGTTCCAGCCTGTATTGAAGATTCATGTCCTTCAATAGTAATGGGTAGTTGTGGGTTTCACTTACAATTGGTTGTACGCTTATTGAAGAACTGGTCGCTTTTAATGGCAGGTTTTCAAAACATCTTGTCACACAGGCATTCTATAGATGCTAACAGTGGTCTTTTACTATTTCACAACATATAAAAACTAATTATCACATATAGGGAGAACTAGAATACTCATTATTTTTGTTAGGGCAAAATGTCAGTCAGGATCCATCACAAAATTCACAAAGTATATCTTTTATGTACCCTTAGTGAGATGAATTTACATTGTTATTGTTATACTGCATATTATGTATTTATTCAACTCAATATCCTTGTCTATACTGACAATATTGTTGCTTAACAAAACAGAAACCTGTGGATATTGTCTAACCGGGATCTGTTCCACAAGATTTTGTGGTGTCTTTAGATCATTGGGCATTGGGGCCCTCAAGGGTGGCCGTGCCCTATTTATAGGTGAAAATTGAAACAAACCAAGATGTAGGTTTATCTAGCATGACATTGTGTCTCCTAGAGCATAAAACTCCAGTGAGTTTTGTGTTCTTCTAGAACCATATGTACCTACTCGTTTTAATTATTATATGCACTCCTTCGAATTGTGATCAGCACAAGACTTACATGTTAATGTAATCTGCAGTAAGTAGGTTTAGGTAGTTACCTATTATTTAAATCAACATACCCATGAAAAAACATTGTAGGCACTTACATGTGATTGATAAAACTGCTTATTGGAGCCTCACGGGCTCCACATAAGAGTAAGAGATCTCGTGTGTACATCTCGTGTACGCCCCGAGTCCAATGAGCACGTCAGTGTATCACGTACACCACCCGCGTCAACCGGTACCTACGAAGGTTATGGAAACTCTTGCGGCTTTAAACTGCTACGAGAGCCAGTAGCCATACCGGTTTAATCACAAGACAACTTGTCACTTTTATTTCATGAAGAATAATTATTGTCTCCGTTCCAACGACGCTAGGTACTCCGCTTTATGACGACACTTTATTCGGCTTATAATTTTAAGACGACATTTCATTTATCGTCTAACTTTTGTAAAACTTCTTTATGTTGCCGTTTAGGCATAGATTTGGTTGAAATTATATTAAAATACACTTTAATTAAAATAAACACAGAGAAACGCAGAATCAGTTGCCGCGCAAACGAAAAGAATGAAAGCGTTCACCGAGCACAGATTAAGCAAATTTTTAGCTACTTCTAAAATTGCGCAGAGTTGCCAGTGAATGATGAGAGCTGCTTGTTTAAATATATATCGAGAGCAGGGCACGCAATATAATGATAAGAAAATAGTTATAACCAGCTCATTAGTCTAGTAACTAACGGTTCTAATCGTGCTAGAGTTCATTTTAATTCAAAATCTCAGTAGCAGCTTTGTGTTTGAACTTGTGCCCTGTTAATAACAAAAGCCCTGAATATGCCCCACAAACTGTAGTTAGGTATATATAAACCTCTGCCTAATCCTTCGGGGAATACAGGCGAGACAGTATGTTTCTAGTAGAATTTATCTTGTCACATAAATGTCAATAAATTAGGACTTGTTCTTTGTCAAATAATTGTCAATTTACAAAGTGATTTGTATTTCATTAAATAATGTCAATTTGCGAAAATGCTACTGCAATTGTAAGATGTATTAAGTATTGTAACAACATGAATCAATTAACTGAATTTTATATTTTATTAATTATTTACGTGAAACCAGACATAATTATATGTACAAGTTACATATACTTGACCCGTGTTCTTAAAATAGCCCCACCCTACCAATATAGACTTAGACAATTTGAGTCAGTCAAGCAATTTTATTCCCATTAAAAAAATTAACTACGACTAATTAAGTTATTACTATAGGTCTATCTACACTCATGTGTGGAGTCATCGAAAAGATTCTCACGGATACTTTTATTTTTACGCTCTAATTCTCCGAGGTCAGCAGGGCGATATATATCAATAGCACCTACCTACTGGGCCACGAAACTTTGGGAAAACTCCCAAAGTTCGTTACATGGCCATCACAAGATGATAGTGAGAGTAGTCACGTGACCTAAATCCGGCAGATAATGCTCAAATAGATTGAATTATGTATTTGGTTATATTTTGGTAACTAGATTTTGCCCGCGGCTTCGCTCACCTGAAGCTATTTACGGTTAGAAATGGATCCCAAAAATAATTTAATAAAAAACCAACAATGATGATCTCTTCTTTGTATGGGATTCTATACATTACAGAGATCAAGCTATATCTCAGGATCCGTTTAATTAATTGAGATAAGAAGTTCACCAGTTTTTAAGTTAGAACTTATACTTTCCAACAGTGATAAGAAAATTAAAATCTATTCAGTAGTTTTTGCGGCAACCCGTAACAAACAGATCGACAAGATCACAGATCACATTTTTGGTTTCGGAAACTTTATAAACCTGGTGATTTTTTTTAAATATCTTCAATGTACATACACAGTTTTTTTTACGATTTAGAGAAAATATCTCAGTATTACTTCAGAATTGACTCTAGGACCGTGATACAGGTTCCTGTCTTCTTCTTTAGAGAGAAGAAGACAGGACCTGGGTATCGAAGATTTCTTGCTATCATTCCGCGACATGAGCACACCTAGTGATGCATCATGACGACAGCTAAACACGCATGCATGTAATTTTAGAAACGAATAATTTTTACTTAATTCACAACCACGACACACGCCACCTACCGGATTCCCGTATACACTAATCTAGTTAACGCAAGATGGCGTCTACATACAGGATGTCCATGAAAACGGGACAATTGACTATGTCTAAACGCACCCACGTTAAAGGAGAAATCCGAGCGTGGGACAATTACTTTACTTTTTACTTTTACTGACAATTAATTTACTTAATATTATAAAGAGGAAAGATAAATAACGAATAAACTCAAAAACTACTGGGCCGATTCAACATTTGAATTTTGAATTATTCCAGATTAACATAGGCATTTGAATATTTTGAAAAAAGTTAGGGATTTCTGTACCCGGCTGAAGCTGGTGCGGGCCGCTAGTGTTTTTATAAAAGAAAAACGAAACATTTTAATGAAGTTGTGTTTAAGCAATTCTGCAGGTAGGTATTGTATATGTTTATGTTTCTGATTTTCATGATTTTTTCAATAACCGCTGAATAAAATTAACAAAATATTAATATGTTATAAATCTAATCTCTTTCATTCATTTAAGTATTGATCCCGGTTTTATAGACATCCTGTATTATGTGCAATTCAAGTAAAACACTAGCAGGATTAATAGGATTGTTTGTTTGCTCTACTGCGGCGGGAAGGTGTGATGTTATTGCGTGATCCCAACCTTTCTATCTAGATCTAGGAAGTAAAAAAGGCAAAGTCGTAATAAAGCTGTTAGTTTGGTGCTTTGGTGTAATGTTAGGAGTTAATTAGGTTAACGACTACAGTAGTCTTTCGCTGATTATAATGGGTTTTTATTTCTGAGGAATAGTTCTGAAGTGTTAAATTTTTAATGTAATATTATATTGTCATGTTTGTGTACTATAGAGCAATAAAAGTTTTATAAAACTTTTATACTGATAATTAAAGCAATTCGTGCGAAATTATTCCACTATTCCAAAATATCAACCTCTAGATAGGTATTATATAACCCTAGATCAATTAACACTAGATATGTAGGTATTTTTTTACTTAAGTTTTGCTAATTATAATTTCATTCCAAATTTCAAAAATTAAAGCTGATCCAAAATGAAACCCTATTGTTTTAACTTGCTACATATCCGAAATACCAACCTGAGGATTTTATGCATCCCTAGAAAAAGAACCACAAACAAGAAATACAGAGATTGGAATGATACTCGTAAAATTTTTAGTAAGTATCAGCACAGATAATAGAATACTAGTAGTATCAGTTACTTACACGTTGTTAATTACATTGTAATTGGGTTCAAACTCAATACAAATCGTTATGTGTTAGTCCAGGTTATAAACCATCTGTGTACTAAATTTCATTCAAATCTGTTTAGCTGTTTTGTATGTATGATTGACCAATAAACAAAATTTCACATACATATATAATATTAATGTGATAACCAAATGTGTATGAGTACATAATAGGATAAACAAACGTGTATGGTATGTGCATGCGAAGATGTATGAATGTGGAAGAAGCAAAGAAGAAATCTGAGTAGTTCGTAGTTTCTACCCTTGTGAAAGGCAAAGCGATAATCAACAATTAAAGCAAATCCCCCTTTCTATTCAAATTTAAATGATAATAGCAACTAGTTGTTGTCAACAATTTGCTAAATAGACATGAATAACAAAATGCTCAGCACTTTACATAGAAAGTAACAGAATTAAAGTTTCAAAGTAATATTTCAACTTGAAAGTTTTTCGCTTACTTAAAGAGACCGAAGGTTTGTTAAGAGGTGGTGCAAAAAGCTCAGTACACACTGAGCAACAAAATGTTGGGCAACAAGACCAAGGCCTTAATTTTTTAATTCAATCGTATCAGAATTGTCGTCTAATGTGAGTAAATGATATTAGAACTCACAGATTTGTAGACAAAACTATCAATAATCAACAATTCTGAAGTCATTTAATGACTATACGAAATCGAAACTAAAATAGTAGAATTGATGTCCAGGAATCTCTTACGCATACGTTGTATAAAGATACGAGTAGTAATTGGTCTTAAAGGACCTGAGGTCGTCAGGTCGTCGTCGTACTTATGTTATAATTTCTTTCAACTTTTTAATTATAGGGCGACGACGAATCTTTTATGTCTGCCACAAAATGTTGCATGTAGCATCAATAGATTGGCAACATTTCGTCACCAAGTGTGCACGAGACCTAAACGTATCATTTTTATCGGCCATACTGTAGTTATTTATAACTTGTTTGTTGTTTAGACAAGTTCAATGGGATATTCTTAGTAGACAAGTTGGAAATATATCATAGTTGTACGTTTTATGACGTAATAGTGTTTGTTTTAAGACTGTGATTAGGGTGTTTGTGAATTAATCGGTTTCGTAAAGGATATTAATTGTTTTGTTAATAAATATATAGTCTGTGAGATTTTGAGCATCGGAAAAAAAATTATAACTTTTTCTCCTTCCAATCAAAGTATCTTTTGTTAGGTAGGTACTCAATATTATTTCAGTATTAGCATAACATAGTCAACCCATTAAATGTCCTACAGCGAGGCCCGTCTACTCTCAGAGTGTGAGGAATTAGGATATAGTCTATTAGCTAGCCTAATGCGGGTTGGTAGACTGAGTAAAACTATTTTTTTTTAAAGACTACTATTATTGTGGGTTGCACATTACTAGTATTCTTGTTAACCTTAGTATGCTTGTGTTACGAGTGGGTTCACATCGGTAGTACAATGGGTGGGTTTCGAACCAGCAACCACATGATCGCAAGTTCTACCTAGACATTATGCTACAGCCACTTTACAGTTTAGCTTAAATTATGAACAAAAATAAAAAAAGTTTAAAGTAGTGATATAATTTTAACACAGCGGTATTCTGTGTTGAAATTACAAGCCAAATCGGCTGTGTAAAAATGACCCAGAATATTTTTATTATTATTCAACCAAGATTCTCTCGATATTTCTTACTGAACTGTTTTATTCTTCACGAATATAAAGAATAATGCATAAAAGTGTCGCAAAAACGTCATAACAACAATTTTTTCCCCCATAATGGGAGGGAGAGTCCTCGTTCATCTCAACATCAACAAGAAAAAAACTATCATTTCCATATCTAAGCCACGTGGAAACCATTCTAAGTAAAGTATAGAGTCAGAAAATATTGTGTCGGGTCAGTAGGTCAGTTTTATTACAAAACAAATTATCTCAGAAGGTACACTTGAAACAATTTTATAACAGTAAAGAAAAGTAAATACCATCACACCTTTATTCCTCGAAGAGTTATGCAAAGGTGTACCGCCACTGTTCATCGATAGGTATGTTTAAGGTTCCGTAAGTGCCTATAGAAAGAGATAGGAACATGGCACAAAGCTTCAAGTTCTGAAATTTATAAAAATACCCTATAACACTGCTTACGTTGCACGCTTACGTTGTGTTTCGCTGAGTGAGTGAGGATACCGGAGGCCCAAACTATTTAAAAAGGCGGGTAACGCATTTGCGACTACTCTGGTGTTGCGGGTGTCCATGGGCGGTGGTAATCGCTTACCATCAGTTGATCCGTCTACTTGATTGCCCCGATAACATTAATTAATCATTGAAATGCGATTTTGGGTAGGCTGCGTGAACAAAAGTCACAGGTAACATGCTATTAGCGAAATGCCTACTGCTCTACTGCTCGATCTAGAAATCGATGCCTGCTGTGTTTGCAACCACTACACCATTGAGGCAGTTGATCATAATAATTGTTATTATCTATACTCTATACTAAATATAAAGTTGAAGAGTTTGTTTGTTTGTTTGCTTGAACGCGCTAATCACAGGAACTACTGGTCCGATTTGAAAAATTCTTTCAGTGTTAGATAGCCCATTTATTGAGGAAGGCATATGCTATAGGTATATCATCACGCTAAGACTACGTTACTATTCCAGGCGGACGAAGTCGTGGGCGGAAGCTTGTTATTATATAAGCGTGTAACGTTGTGTATTAATGTTCGTTTCGGACGGGAATCGAAACCACGCCACATAGTTGGCACGCACACCTCAGCCAGTCAGCCAAACGTGTCCCCTACCGTTGACCTGCACATTGTATTCATGGCTGTCAGAAAGAAAAAAATTATACTTCACTTTTTACTTTTGACCTTCTACTGTTTTCCGTCACAACATGGTGTGTAACTTCTGAGTGTACCTATTATGTGGCTCAAAGTTCACCATGTTTTGACGACTTGCACACCAGTGATTTATCGGTCAAAGGGTTTATATTCCCACGGGATTGCCTCTGTTAACCCTTAAACTATTCTTTTGAGTGTTTGTTTCGTTGTTGTTGCGGAAAATTCGAGAATAAAATGAAATAGAAGCACTGTGGATAAAGAAAAAAGAATCATAAAAAATAAGTAACACTGACTTGTATTGTATTGGTAACTAGCGTTGTATTGTTGTGATTGTGGCAATTGAGATTTATATATAGGACTACCTTCTGTCTGCGACTTCGTCTGTTGACTCCAGGAATTGGATCCGACCTAGATAAAAAGACCATGTAGGTATTTCAGACTATAATATATTTCTGCGCCAAATTTTATCCAGATCCGTTCAGCCGTTGTGGCGTAAAAGAGTAACAAACATCCATCCATCTATCCTCACAAACGCATTTATAATATTAAGTCGGATTCATAGACTATAGGTACCAGACTAGTTTCTGTCAAGTGTCAAATATCAAATCTAAAGCTCCCAACTTCATATCATCATCAACTTAGCTTTTTCCGAGACATATTGAGGATAGCCAGTCTGCCCAGATGCGGCTGAATATCAGAATTTTACACGAAGCTAGGCAATACCGATATTTGGAGGATAGACTGGTTGTCAGGCTATTTTTGGGCTTCTGACTACCACTAGATAACAAATGTCATAGATGTTCGTATGACCGGGACCGACGGCTTTACGTGCTCTCCGAGACAAGGTCACCCATCCTAACACTGACTGCGGCGAGCGCAGCTTAACATATACATATAATATTAGTAGGATAAACAAATGCATGACTACTGATCTCCTGACGATAGACTGGTAGTCCGGATTTTTGGCCGATTTTCATAGGTTTTCTTATGACAACCGAGACATGACTGTACGCGCTCTCCGAGGTACCTACTCTTCTGTATTTATGTTTTATGAATGATTACCAGGCAAAAAGCAGTGATAGCCTAGTGATAAGACCATTAGACTGCCAAGTCAAAGGTCTCGAGTTCAAATCCAAGGCACGCACCTCTGACTTTTCGAAGTTAATTATCACGCGCTTCAACGGAGAAGGAAAACATCGTGAGGAAACCTGCACGTCTGAGAGATTTTCTCGTCGGCGTGTGAAGTCTGCCAACCCGCATTAGGCTAGCGTGTGGACTATAGCCTAATCCCTCTCATTGTGAGAGGAGACCCATCCCCAGCAGTGGGATATATAATGGGTTAATTATGTTACTAGGCAAACGCGGCTCCAGCAAATCAAATTTTTATGAGCCACTTACTTCATCATTATACAAGAAACATGTTTTCCATTAACAAAATAACAAATAATTACATCTTTCCTCAATTTGATTGAACGACTCCGCCACATGGAGCGATGGCGTTTTATCAAGCCCATCATTAAATTAATTTAAATAATTTTGCCATCGACGCTCCTGCAAGGAAAATACTTAAGAGCCTCCAAATATAATACAAAACGTGACTTTCTGCACAAAAAAACTAATATTCTCCTTAAAAAAAAGAATGGAGTACGTATTTTTTTTTATTAATTTATTCGGAATAGTATCTCTATTATTTACGAGAACCTCTTTTATTTCTATGTTAAGAAAACCCTGTTGGACCCGTGAAAGTACTGTTAGGTAAATACCTACTGAGATAAAAGTTCATGAATCAGAATACGGCTTGTCTGATGGTAAGCGATTACCGTAGCCTATGGACGCTTGCAACACCAGGGGTATCACTCGCGCGTTGCCAACCCTAAAAAGATCTTTTCAAATCCTTTTTGAGAGGGTGGGGTAAAGATTAAGGCGGAATAGTTGGGCTGGCAGCATAGGAGACAATAAGTGTGATGCTTAAACACTACCGGTCCCCCTCACTACCACCACAATGCTTCCTTGCGGAGCTCTGGAGACCTTGATCACCGTTAGGAACACAAAATAGCACGGAGCTATGTTATTTGGCTACGATTTTCTGCTAGGTGGAGATACTTCCCTAGTCGGGCAGCTACAATTGTGAGTAGAATTATTCAATAATAATTCCACTATGCCCCAACTCTATATTTTTTTTCAATAATCTTTTACAAGCTTTTAAGGAACGATATAACTCTAGTTGCTCGGTAACAAAAAGTTGATCCTGTGGAGAGGAAACCGGCAAGAATCTCCTTGGACACTCTTTTAAAATAAGAGTTACTTACATTATCACTTTATGAGTAAAAAAATACCCAAAATCCCAAACTGCCTCATTAGCCAAGTAGTCCTGAGCACGACTGCTACGCTAGATGTCCTGAGTTCGGTTCCCAGGTTGAGCAGTGTAATTGGGTTTTCTATTAAATTCCCAGTAGCAGCTCGGAGTTAGGAATTTGTGCCCGGTTAATGGCAATAGGCTCGCCCCCTATTACATGGGACCTAAACATACCGGCGAACTGTGGGTGTACATTAGTACGCCTCTGCCTAACCCCGTCGGGGAATACAGGCGTGATGGTAAAATACCCAAATGTATCAAGATACATCAAGGATAATATCGATTCAACATGAATAAAATCAAATTCTAGAAATGAAACTTAAATAAATTTGTAGATACGACTGTCTTCCCGTTCATAAAGTACGTAATAGCTAAAGTGCATTTATTATTATCCCAGCAAAGTAGGGGGGCGGAGCAGAAAGGTTAGTGACGAAAGCAATAATTTTTACTGCACATTTTATATCCGTCATAAAAATATCATTATTGCGAATGCTGTACCCATTACTAGCGAATTTTTGGGCGAAAAATTCTTTGTAATTTTGGTGAGAAAAGTAATATTTTAGGTGAAAACTATCACGCCTGTAGTACACGAAGGGTTAGGCAGTGGGTTTTTCTATGAAATTCTTTACTTCTTTGCGGGATATACGGGATACGTACGGGCGAACTGTGGGTATACATAACTAGATCTCTACCTAACCCTTCGAGGACTACGGGCGTGATGGTATATGGAACTGTTTCTAAAATTAACCCTGCGATGACATTTGATCCTTTATCAAATGCCAAGCTTTTCCCAGCGCACAGTGACCCATAAAATTTGTTTTAACCTATGACGTAGGTATATTTATTTAATATTCCTTTCAAACTCACGTCCCATATTTACATAAACGTATAATTTACCCACGCTTGAATGAATTTTGACGAAATAATTTCCGAACCAATGTTTTGTAGTTGATACGATGGATTCAACGATTACATGCCGTAAAAGGAGAGAAATAAATAAAATATGCAAATCATAATACTAGACTTTTTGTAGGTAATAGAAATAAAATAACTGCCTCATTAGCCTAGTGGTCCTGAGCGCGACTGCTACGCTTGAGGTCCTGGGCTCGATTCCCAGGTCGAGCAAAGTGTTATTGGGTTTTTCTATGAAATTCCCTGTAACAGCTCGGAGTTTGAAATTTGTGCCCGGTTAATGGCAATAGGCTCGCCCCCTATTACATGGGACCTAAACATACCGGCGAACTGTGGGTGTACATTAGTATGCCTCTGCCTAACCCTTCGGGGAAGACAGGCGTGATGGTATGTTATGTTATGTTGTAATAGAAAACCGAATTATGTGGGAATTTTTAGAATCAATGGACAGGGTTACGGAACCTTATTTTTCTCGGGTGGGGAAATGCTCCTTATGTAGCTTCGGGGTTGCAGGACGGGCTCTCCGGCCAGGTGCCCAGCATACTGACTAAAACCACCACTACCAGGATAGTATTACGGTAATCACCCTCCCATGCTCCGCCATCCCACCGCGGATATCCAATGTTGGACCCTCCCGAGAGCCAAGTGCAATGGGCTGCGGATAACCCCGAGACCGCCGCTCAAGCCCCTCTAAGCGGCGGGACAAATATGTAGCCCCACCGCCGTCCATACCTCGACCCGGCCGCAGAGGGCAGAGAGAGCGGCGTATCGTAATACCAACACCCCTCTCCCCCTGCGGCCCCATCGTGCCCGCAGTCCTGCGGCTGCGACCCCACCGAGGCCGCGGAAACCAGAAAGAGCGGCTCATAGACAGGTGTCTTTCAGACAAAAAATAATCAAAATCAGTTCTTGAAAACTTATGCGTTCCTATCTACCATCTATACAGAATAAATCTTGTTTCAGGAATGTTGAGACTTATATTAAATAGTTAATGATTGGCTGATGACCTTTTTAAAAAATACAGAACCAATTTTTCATTAGTACCTACAAGTACCCACATAATTATTTTCTGTTTATTCTGTGATATATAAAGCTGAAGTTTGTTTGTTTGCTTGAAATCTGAGGAACTACTGGTCCAATTTGAAAAATTATTTCAGTGTTATATCATCACGCTAAGACCAAGTAACTATTCCACGCGGACGAAGTCGCAGGCAGAAGCTAGTTGTATTATATTCTTAAAATATTTTTAATGTTTAACGAACAAATAAATTATTTAATATAGTAAGGTTGTTTGCAGAGTTTTTAAATCATATAGATTAATATTCTTTGAATAGTATTTTTCTCTTTATGATCTGAACCAGTCAAAGTGAGTGATAACGGAAGCCTACAGGGGGGTAGCCTAAGATAAAGAGCTTAGAGAAAATTAGAGGTGACAAAGCGGTTTAAGGTGTACTAAAGTTTTTGGGGGCGCTAAAAATAATTGATTCTCAAAGTATATTTGAGAACCTCTGATCTAGACGATCGTGAAGATGCGCTTTGAATTGTAACTCGATACCTCTGTCTTGATAGTAACACTATTGTATTTGATTAAGTATATTATAATATGTCTTTTAAAACAATTACGACATGAATAATAGCGATTCTCTGAGCGTCGTAGTTATAAAAACAAATTCTACTACTATATTTGCTTGCAAGAACAATAAACAATTTCATAAAACGAATAAACCATGACTCCCCAGAAACTCGGCACTTAATAAAATTATGAAAGGAACATTTGTGTCCCTTCTCCTTCACTAAGCTCTTCATCTGCATTTCTTTTAAAACGTTTAATTAAAATGCAATGTGCGTCAAAGTAGCGCTAGATTTTTATAGGTTTAATTTACAATTCCCTAGAGAGAAGGGGAGAAAACGTTTTTATTGATATTTACTCAGTAGGTACCTACTCAAGTTGATTTTTATTGTATTTTGAAGTAGGTGTACGTAAGTATACAGTAGAGTCTCATTGGTAAGCGTGGCTACACAGCGTAGGTAAGCGTGTTTCACAAAAATACATTATTTACCCTATAAAATGTATGAAACAATTGTTTGTTTTTTATATTTTAGGGTTGGTTTCATAGTAAAAGTAACCCAGTCATGATAACCATCAAGCCCGTATTCACCGAAGGGTTAGAGAGGTGTACCTACTATTATTGTAAACCCGCAGTTCGGGTGTTTAGATTATACATGGAAGTGTGGAGTTGAGCCAATTTATTATTGTTTATCCAAGCAGACTCCGAGCTGCTACTAAGAATTTCATAGAAAAGCTTAATAACATTTTGCTCGAAATGATAATCGAAGTCATGACCTTGGACCACTAGACTAATGAGGCAGTTCCTGTATCAGCAAGTGCTGATTTCAAAGATTAACGGTAAATTAAAAATAACCGTGTATACACGGCTTAATATAAAGCTTCCTTAATATACTTACACCTTCCTTACATTTAGACACCACCTTCCTTATATTACCAGTACTAGCTTTTGCCCGCGACTTTACTCACATGAAGCTATATTAGGATTATAAATGGATGCGAAAAATAACAAAAACTAACCGTGATGATTTCTGGGTCTTTATATATCACAGAGATCAAGCTGTACCTCAGGATCCGTTTAATTAATTGAGATAATAAGTTCACCAGTTTTTTAGTTTATAAGAGTGATAACAAAATTAAAATCTATTCAGTAGTTTTAGCCGGTAACAAACAGACAAACAAACAAGAACATTAAATATCACATTTTTCGGTTCAGAGACGTTTATATACCCTAAACCCTAAACCACTTGTTTTTTTTTTAATATCTTCAATGTACATGTTATAATAGTAGAGATGAGATAAGCCGAGCTGTCTTTACGTACAATGACAGTCCATCTTATACTGGAACTGTATAACTTGATGTGAATCTAGCGTACAGTCGCAAAACAAACGATAAATAAAGTATTCCCTCGTTTCATACAGTTATCCCGTTCCAACTATCCGACTAACTCATTCTAGCCTACACACGCTTTATTTCATGACAAACACTTTTGGTCATGACTGTACCAATCCTATCCGTGTTCCATTAACAGTGTCTCGGTAGGAACTAATTCAATTGTACGGGAGATCCCGCCGCGAGAGGTTTTTTAAACCCTACCTTTGTGTGGTCCGTTCTGATTACATATTAAATTTACACCGGTAGGGAATGGATTTCGTCATTTTTTTTATGTAAAGTTGTGTTAGTTGTAGAAGAAATTGTTGGTCGGAATTATGAAGTAGCATGGATTTCGTGTGTGAAGTTTTTTGTGTCAAAAAACGTTTTTACAATACATAATGGATCGATAACTGCCTCATTAGCCAAGTGGTCATGAGCGCGACTGCTATGCCAGAGGTCTTGGGTTCGATTCCCAGGTCGAGCCAAGTGTTATTGGGTTTTTCTATGAAATTCCCAGTAGCAGCTCGGAGTTAGGAATTTGTGCCCGGTTAATGGCAATAGGCTCGCCCCCTATTACATGGGACCTAAACATACCGGCGAACTGTTGGTGTACATTAGTACGCCTCTACCTAACCCTTCGGGGAATACGGCGTGTGTGTGTGCATGGTATGTTATGTTTTTACTGGATCGGATAATTTCGTCATTAGGTGAATAGGTTTTTTTAATACAGATTTGTGAACAGAAAATTAGTTTTTTTAATTCTAGATAAGCTTATGTTTGAACGCCAGTTTGCCTGATATGACACTGCGATTGCTCATTGTTCTGTGATGTTAGCAACATCTGTTGTTATTGATGTTATGTGTTTAATCAGCCGTCAATACCACGAATTAATTACTTGAATTGAAGATTTAATTATCAAATCTACTTTATTATAAAGCAATGCTTATTCCAAAGTAAGATAAAGAAACCAACCGAACACAAACCGTACGCGATCTTAGGATTGTTAATAGGATAGATAATTGTAAAAATAGAAATAATCCCGAACCCATATCACTCAGAGCCTGTGTCGTAGAACCAATATACCTACCGACCTGAAAAAATAGTCAGCTGACCTTTAAAAATAAACTAAATTTACCCCGGGAAACAGCACAAATCAGAAATAGATGCGATTTCCTGCAAAAAGCCGAAAGGTCATACCGAGGGACAGACAATTGTGTAACTCAATTTGCGTATAGACTTTTTTATTTTCTTATTTCGGCTTTCGGCCTTCGTCCTGTCCATTTGTTACAAGCGGTGACCACCGTACCCAACTTCATGCCACTTTTGATGAATTACAATATGATTCACCGAGACATGATTTCACAAGGCGCCATAGGTTTCCAGTGACGTTTAATTGTACTAAAACCTTATACAGACCGAGGTCAGCTTATACTGGATAATTACGGTAGTTGCGTAGTGACGTGTGTCTGTGAATCATATTATGTTACAAGAAAAGTGGTGACTTTAGCCCCCGCTAACGTGTGAGAGAGGATAATAGTGTTGAAGCCATATTAGGTAGGTACTTATAGGTGAATATCTGATGTTCTGGTCACTCAAAAACAGACTGAATTCTAACAAAATAATCGACATACCATTCGAAATTAGTCGATCATCCTATGGATCTATCAAATCTGTCACTTGACGACGACTGACTAGCGCCGAGCGAATTAATTCGGTCAACTCGAGTGGTTTGAATATTCGATATATAGAATAGATATTTCAGTGAAATTGCAACTCTATTCATTCGAATGGAATATCTAAACGGCAATTCACTCGATTGTTGGCTACATTTATGAATCATATATCCTTAATGTTTGTAGTACCTAGTCATGTTATGACACATGTGAATGACCAGCACATATAGGATTGTGGTCGAGATACACAATGACTGATGCATGCGTGGAGGCAGACGGGACTGGTCTACTCAAAGCCGCTATGGCTCTTTCTTCAAGCGGCGGTAGCCTAATGGCTAGGGCGTCGGACTTGTGATCATGTGGTTGCCGGTTCGAAACTCACCCATTGCTTACCGACGTGAACCCACTCGTAACACAAGCATTTAGCTTAGCACGACGGGTTAACAAGAACACTAGTAATGTGTAACCCACATCGCAGCTTTTTTTTTTAAAAGACGTGCCATCGCAGACGTAGCCCTGCATTGTAACACTCACATATTGCTACTACTATGTCTGGACTTTAAAAGAGACCATGACTCTCTGAGTTTGTTTCGGTGTTTCTTCTCAGAGGTCGTCAGTTAGGAAATGCCGGCGCCATCTAGTTTTAAAGAAAGCATCATAACAACGACTTGTAAAAGTGTCTTTAAAAGATCTATTTACAGAAATAAATATTATTTATCATTAACAACAGTAACAACAAGAGCAACTTGATAAGCTTGAGCGTCTTCATTTTGCATAAGGTTCATATTTGGTTTACGCAAATATGACCATGTTTCAGAATTCCTCGTGTTGTGACGTGTGGGTTTTGCAAGATTAAGACACTATAACTTTAGTACTAATCGCAATATATTTGGACAGAGTGACGTTGTACCAAGGAATACAGATATTCGAATGAATGTTAAAAATACCTCCTACCCTATTTATATGATTTTAACAGTGTCAAATCAAGAACTAGATATTAATTATGTTTTAGAATTTAACAGTAATATAAAAATAAACTAGATGATTAATTATTAAATTGTAGCAATAATTAGGAGTAAGTAAATCACTAAGAAACAATATAAGGTTTCTATCAATAATCACAAGATTCACATCCGTCGGGCGTCTGTACTGTTACTACTTGGTAACACGCGTTAAGCTCAAGTGGTTGCCAATTCGCCTTCGCCGGAATGCTCGTATTCTCTCTCTGCTTTACAATGTGCTTTTTCTACCCTCTACCCCCTTATATCTTAAGAAACGTTTCGACTTCCTTGGTGATACCCACACCCTATTCTTACGGTCATCGGATAACTTGAGACTCAAGATACCAATGCACTCCACAACTTTCTACGACAAATCTTTCTCAGTGCAGGCTGCGCGTTTGTGGAATGCGTTGCCTGTATCAATTAGATAAGCGCAATCACTGCCATTATTTAATAGACTTGTGAAGGGTCATTTCTTGTCGCTTTAACCTTCGTCATCATCGTTGTTATTCGCCGTTATAGTTGATATTTATTTAAGTAGGTATATATTTAAAATATAGTAGTAGTAGTATTTATTATTATCTATATATTGTATAGTATTGTTATAATTTTTCAATAGTTGCACCATTAACGACCCCATTTATTTTTGTACCGTTATGTCCATCCTAAGGTTGCCTGGAAGAAATCGCAGTCTGCGATAAGGCCGCCTATTGTATATTTGTAAATCTGTTTTGGTCCTGTCTATTTGTGTTTTTATTGGTGTACAATAAAGTATATATAAATAAATAAATAACAGTTTACTCATCATAATAATGAATCACATACATAGTGCCTACAATATAGTTTATTAATTATTAATTAATGATAATTTTCTGTGGATTTTGTATATCTATACGAATAATAACACTTTTTTTTTTGTGCGTTTGGAAAGCCTCATGGACATCCGCCGCCCGGGGAAGACGGCGGGGTGTGTCGGACTCCACCCGGAATGGGTGACCTACCGACTAAAACCACACGGGTGTTTCGCCTCACCACTTTTTGCTGGAGTTACGGGAGCGAGGTTTCATTCCTCTGCGACCCCAGCAGTGGCAGACCGCAATTGCGGTCTCCGGCTCAACGAATAATAACACTAAGCTAAGTTATTACAGTTGATACGAATACGAATCAACTGTATTAGCACAAAACATGACTTATAGCCTTATGGTGTTAGCTGCCTCGTTACCGTAGTGATCCTGGGCGCGCCTGCTACGCTAGAGGTCCTAGGCTCGATTCCTGGGTCGAGCAGTGTTATTTTGTTTTCCTATGAATTTCTTAGTAGCAGATCAGAGATTGGAATTTGTGCCCAGTTAATGGCCATAGGCTCGCCCCCTATTACTTGGGAGCCTAACATACCGGCGAAATGTGGGTGTACATTACCTGCACCTCTGCCGAACCCTTCGAGGAATACAGGCATGCTGGCATATTTATTTACGTCTAAGGATAAACTGCTTTTCTGGTTTCTTACCTCTGGCGTCATCGCTGTTCAACCTGAATATAATAATCTGGACGTGTTACTGACACACTGTGAAGTTTCAATGTGCTAGGAATGAAAACCCATCCATAGACTGTCCGGAGTAAGCCCAGCTTAAGTTTGCAGATTAATTTATCAGCATGGTTATTACGTAAGCCCGAGTCCACCTATAATAAAAACAAACAATAAAACCCCTTCATTACGAAATGAAATCAAAACGCTACGTACCTACTACCTACTCATTATAATAAGTACCTCATGTGAGTCACCCATAAAAGTTTTTATATGCTCACCGATGCTACCTAAGTGACCTTTTGAAGGACATAACTGGAAAGGTCAGAAAAACTTGACCTTTGAAACAAACGCAATCATACTAAAGTCTGAAACTTCCTGTGTAAATGCCAACATCTTTTCTTTGATATTATTATAGGTAAGTTTGATTCAGACTTTTAATATAGCAACCCAGAGTTTACTCTTTTTATTCTTTACTAGCTTCTGCCCGCGAGTTCGTCCGCGTGAAATAGTTCCTTCGTCTCAGCGTGATGATATATAGCCTATAGCCTTCCTCAATAAATGGGCTATCTAACACGAAAAAAATTTTCAAGTCGGACCAGTAGTTCCTGAGATTAGCGCGTTTAAGCAAACAAACAATCAAACACTTCAGCTTCATATATCAGTATAGATAGGCTTACGCTTGACTGCTAATTTGCCCGCCTGTATTCCCCGAAAAGTTAGGCAGAGGTGTACTACTGTACACCGACAGTTCACCGGTATGTTTCGGTCCCATGTAATATTATCTCGCTCGCCTATTAATATTATCCGGGCTCAAATCTCAATCTCCGAGCTGCTACTGAGAATTTCATAGAAATCGCAATAACACTTTGCTCGACCTGGGAATTTCGATTCCCAGGTCGAGCAAAGTTTCCCGTAGCAGTCGCGGTTAGGACCACGAGACGAATGAGGCAGTAACACAATTTTTCAGTGCAAAAATATTTGTAAATGTGAAGTCTTGGTGAGAACGCGCGAAAGATAACACTAATGTTACTAGCGTGTATAGGCTGCGGTTGCCGCTTGCCAGCAGGCAACCCGTATGTTTGTTTATCATCTTAGTATAATCAAAAAAACCTTTTTGGGAATTATCTGCCATCAAGGTGGAGTGACAGACATTAGGGCGGGTTTTTTATTATGGTAATGTAGGCACATAATGAACACAAATGTTTTGTGTAATTCTAACACGCAATGTGGTTTTATGATTACTCATTATGGTTATTACACACAAACAAAATTATGTAACTTTTTTTTAAGTTTACTATTACATTACTAGTATTCTTGTTAACCCCTCGTATTAAGCTAAATAGTTGTGTTACGAGTGGGTTCACGTCGGTAGTGCAATGGGTGGGTTTCGAACCGGCAACCACATGATCGCAAGTGATACCTACGTAGTCATTAGGTTTAAAAAAATGGTGTGAAGAGACGAATGTTATTTAGAGGCGATTAGTCTTAAATGATTTGATATTTAGTAATTTGTGAATCGATTTTGGCAATTATATTATAATGTAGATACTCTGTTACGATTTTAATCATTAATTAAATTAGATCGAAGAACTGCCTCATTAGCCTAGTAGTCCTGAACGTGACTGCTACGCTAGAGGTCCTGAGTTCGATTCCCAGGTCGAGCAAAGTTTTATTGAGTTTTTCTATGAAATTGTCAGTAGAAGCTGTTCGGAGTTTAGGATTTGTGCCTGGTCGCCACCTATTTCATGGAAACTAAACATACCGGCGAACTATGGGTGTTCATTAGTACGCATCAGCCTAACCTTTCGGGAAATACAGGCATGATGGTATGTTAAGTATTAAATTAGATACTATTATGCCTATATCCATTCCCTGAAGGGTGAGGCAGAGGTGTACATTTCTGTTCACCAGTATGTTGCAGGTCCATAATGTCTTTCAAGAATTTCGATGTTGTCTGATATTAACTCATCATCTTCCGAGCGTTTTCCGAACTATGTTGGGGTCGGCTGCCTGTCTACCATCTATTGAATAGTGTACACTGTACAGCGAGCTTAGCCACGAGCTCTGTCAGTATCTACACACAAGATTGTTTCTCAAAAATTAATTCCCAAATTGAAAAAGCGATCAAGTTTTTTTGACGTGAGCTGCGATATTAATGGAAGTGGTAACGGTTTGATGGGTGGCAGCCATTATGTCGCCGGTAATTGGATCCGGTTCGCCACGCATGTACGTGTCGTATCAGACTCTTATTTACTGGTACCCAGGGATAGGATTTAGGGTTAAATTTACTGGTGTATGGGTATATGGAAGTCAGAAAGTGATCATGGGTTGTAGTATTGGTTGACATCAAATAATTTGAAAATAAACCTCACTAAGACGAATTATATGACATTTCGAAATAGAGTAAACAGACTAACTGACATGAACATTACATATTCGGATATAAAGATTGAACAAGTAGAGGCAACAAAATTCTTAGGTATACATGTGGACTGTAGCATGAAATGGACTATACATATAGAATCACTGTGTTCAAAACTGTCCCAGTTCTCATATGCCCTTTACGTATTATCCAAAAAAGCAAATACGTCGACAGTTTTAATGGCTTATCACGGTCATGTTACACCCCTTTTGAGGTATGGGATAATGTTCTGGGGCAACTCCGTAAATAAAGACGCAGCATTTATAGCCCAGAAGAGGTGCGTAAGGGCAATCTTAAGGCTAAAACAAACTGAGAGTTGTAGACCCCTTTTCGCTAAACTTAATTTACTCACTCTTCCGTGATCTACATACTAGAAGTAGTGATATTTGTAAGGAAAAATATGAGTATTTTTGAAAAATTAAATAGTCGCAGGCATAATTTAAAAATAAGATTTCCATGTAATAAGAGCACTACATATAATAACAGCGTATTTTGTATGATCCCACGATTATATAATAATCTGCCAACTTCAGTACTGAAAACATCTAATATTATAGAATTTAAGAATAGAGTAAAAAAGATATTGTTGACAAAGGGGTACTACTCTGTCAAAGAATACTTATCCGATAAGTTAATTTAATTCAATTCAATAATAATAACATGTAATATTGTAATTTCCAATATGTAATTTTAGTATTATGGTGACATTATTATTATTTTTTTTATTATTGCTTGGTCTGATATTGAAATTAACGAGTAAACAGAAATGACATTTAATTATACATTTAATTCATATATATTCAGAATTAGGTAATTGATCGATCACATTATGTAACACTAATTTTGCATGCTATGTAGCAGATTATGGTGATACAACTTTTATTAACTAACAACTTATGTACTTACCCATAGTCGCAAAATAAAAGATTTGATTTGATTTGAAAAAAAAAAAAAAAGTACCGATATTGGTGTTAATCAAATTAGCACATTCTCATCTCTGGGTATACATTTCGTAGTTTACATAATGGTCCTTCGATACAGGAACCTATACAGCTTCTCGTATCAAAGGACCAGTTTCAGTTAAACATAAAATTTTGTCTATAAATTTGGCGCAGCCGTGAGGTACACACTAGTAATACGTCAGGATTAAAATATATTATTTAGTGTTACTCTTTTAGTTTAGTGTTTATTACCCTTTCACGCCAGAACGGCTGAACGGATAGTGATGGAATTTGGCACAGAGATAGATTATAGTCTACATTAACACATAAGCTACTTTTTATCTAGGTCTCATCTGAAGTCCACGCACACAAAGTCGCGGACAGAAGCTAGAAGTAAATAATTGTGTATTTTTTTTCTAATAGCTGGTTAATTAATTATTGGTCTTAACATGTTAACATTGCAAAGCTCTAGCTTTGTTTCTGTGCGTAACCTTCCATATATCACTTGGTAGTGGTCCTTATGGGCAAGCAAAGAAAACATTTTTATTACATTCCCTCACGCAGCGCGACTGAAGGGAACGGTTCGTACATTGGTCGTAGATAAGCCAACAATTAACACGGTTGTCGTTTAATATAAGGCTTTATAGTATTCTATGTTTCAACACATTAATTTGTAAGAAAATGTTGTGGATATTGGTACATGGATGTGTATTGAAGTACAGCCACAGTTCTTCGACAGTTATTCAGGGGTGAATCTGTAGCCAGGCAAAACTCCTATCGCTTTTGAAACGACTTTGAAATGATTTGACACCGACATAAACTGTACCTACTAAGCTTACGCCTTATTATTTTTATAAAATCTTGATTGCTTTTCGGGTGGTCATTATAAATATTAACGCATTCAATATTAACAAGGGCCTCCCATTTTCAATTCCAAACCCCATACATATGTGAAGCTATTTTAATAAAATTCCAGTTCTGATCACCCGGAAGAAACGAAAATCACCACCTTTGTTCCTTCGCTAACATTTCATTTTAATAGTGTTCTATCTATAATGAGAAACAATTTTGTTTCAGGTACAGACACAATGAATACAACGGGTAACCATGCAAGCGAAACAGAGAATTGATGAAAAAGAACTAAATCGGAAAATGGAATTCTGTAACATAATAGAAGTATTCGGTATCGACAATATTCGGCATTCAATCAAAGATGGGTAATATAAAAACGTAACCAAGGAATTAAAACTAACCGAAGAATTCCAAAAGAAAACTGAGGATGTAGAAAAAACACATGCAAACGAATCAATCCTTAAACTTTAGAGCTTAAAATCGAGCTCTAAAATGAATCACAAAGAAGATCTAATACAAAACATGACAATACCGAAACTATGCACGAGCGAATGTCAAAATTCATCGAAAATATTGTTCAATGTCAAGCCACCGGACCCCAACACTACATTCTTCTACCGCTATTACATCGACTCCAACAATTCCGATTCCGAATTCAACATCGATTATTTCAACGAAACGTTCAGTGATTCGAATTGTACATTTAAAAATGGAACGTGTAGTGATGTGGACTATAACTTTTGGGCGCTGTCTTTACTAGTGTTTCCCGTATTGACGTTGTTTGGTAACGTGTTAGTGATATTAAGTGTTTCAAGAGAAAGGAGTTTGCAGACAGCTACGAACTATTTTATAGTGAGCTTAGCTGTAGCTGATCTACTAGTAGCTGTGGTAGTCATGCCGTTTGGAGTTTATTACTTGGTAAGTAATTAGATGTCTTTTTTTAAATTTCAAAACTGTTTCTTCATTTTGTAGGCAGGTTTTATACTTCCAGCAACCCCTTTACAGTTTCCTCAAGGATATGCTCTAACAGGTGTTATGCAAAGAAGGTTCTGGTGGGGTCTTAAAAATGCCCCCAATGGGAGGTTTTCGTGGGTAAAAGTCTTATCCCCATTAGCCGGTCCTCTTTGCAAGGTTTATACCGTGAATAAATAAATCGGATTTTATACGATACCGATTATATGTAATTAAGCATTTAGAAGTCTGTAAAAACGTAGAAACACCTACGTCTACCAAGACACCGGTTGAACTGAAATTTAATAGGTTTAGAACTAAATGAGTTCATAGCGAATGTTGTGTCTTTAAAATAAGTCTAATCAATTTCTTTCTTAATTGCTTCAATTCATTCATGAATAATAATGTAATTAAGAGAATGACACGGAGGTTAACGATATTTTTACTGGAGAAAAAGTTAATATATTCCATTACTAATGAAAACAAATTAATTCACATCTCTTTCATTGAACAGTGAATTCCATTGATGGCCCTAATCAATTTGGAATTCAATTCACTGATTGATTTATTTATTTTACAAAATATCCTCCCTTGTTAAATGTTTGAATACCTACCATCAGGTACTGATATTGATGATTAACATTAACATACCGTCACGCCCGCTTTCCCCGAAGGGTTAGGCAGAGGCGTACTAATGTACACCCACAGTTCGCCGGTATGTTTAGGTCCCATGTAATAGGGGGCGAACCTACTGCCATTAACCGGGCTATTACTGGAAATTTTATAGAAAAACCCAATAACACTGCTCGACCTGGGAATTGAACCCAGGACCTAGAGCGTAGCAGTCGCGCTCAGGACTACTAGGCTAAAGAGGCAGTAAGAGTTGGGCGAATTTATGGACATGATGTCACAACAATGAAAGATGATTGATTGTATCCTAGAGATCCCTAGTATAATCTACTCTAATTATATTATCAACGAAAATGTAGTAGCGTGCAAGCATTAGAGCCGCGTTGATGAGCCTTTAGTGGCGTTAATTAGCGTATAATCCGCGGTAGAACAGCGACTATCGCGTTCGGCCAGCCTGCAATAACAATGTGCACTCACAAAGGAACGCTCGGTATGCCTATATGAGCGCAATTTCCCAAGATACCCGATTTATCGTCCTTGCTGCTCGATTATTTTCTATCCATACCTACTTACTGTTTGTTAGGCTCGAAGCCAAGTACTGACTCCACTATTAAAATGATTTAATAATAAATAACGCAATAAAATCCGTTTTATTCCAATGGCCAATATCTGCGTAATTTTATTTAGACTCGCAGGCAGGATTCGAACCTTCGTCTTCTGGTTAGGTACACCAGACGCTATGACCTCTAAGCCACCGGGAGTCCTACCTGCCATGTCGAAATTTGCCTTCACATTCTGGACTTACGTCTTAAAGGTTATAATTACTTATGTTATGATGATAATTACGTTATACGTATAAATACGTTAGTTACGGAGAAAATCCAAGGTTAATCCATCGATCTGCATATCTGATAGCATCTGATAGGATAAGCTTCACTTGCTGCGGTCAGTCTATGATGGGTGATGGGTAAACAAGACCATTCTTAACATTTCAAGACCCCTCCGTACCTCTCACATAAAATATTCGGTCCCGGTTGTCATACAATACCTGCCCTAAAACAATAATCATAGATATCGGTAGGTCAAGCGTACCTACTGAGCATGAGTTCTTGTGTTTGATTGCCAGCTTGGGAATTGTTATTGGTTTTTAGTACCTATTGGAAAATTATTTTCAGTAGCAGCGTGGAGGTGCCTGGATAATGGCATTAGGCTCGCCCCTCATGACGAATTGTGGATATAAGTACAGCAGTAGGTTCATACATCTTTTTTTTATGGGATAGGGGGCAAACTAGCAGATGGATGATCTGATGGTAAGCGAAGACCGCGCCCATAGACACCCGCAACACCAGAGGAGTCGGAAGTGCCCGCCCTTTAAAAGGGTTTGGGCCTCCGGTATCCTCACTCACTCAGCGAAACACAACATAGGTACCGAAGTGTTGTTTCACGTTGTCTTCGAGCCGACTTCGACTTCGAGCTGACTCCGAGCCGTCGCATTCGTGTCGAAGCATGGCTCTCCCACGGCAAAAGTCTTACCTACCTTACCTTTCGGGGGTACCTACGGGCGTGATGGTATGTTTTGTATATGATGTAAACATACAATGATGAATTCATTCTAAATTCCATATATACACTGAGGTATTAATGAACATTTAAAGAGCTAACGACTGGTGTAGCCATTCAATCAACATAATGGATAGCTTCGACCATTAGACGTAATGAGAAGCGGTGATTACAATGCATACCTACTCCGCCGTACTAGTCGTATTCTGTTGTTATTTATGTACTGGGGATTAAAATTTCAAATGGCCATCTGTTTGTTTTTTTTTGCATTTTTGACTTTATCATTGTTTTCTACAGCCTTCTCTTCCACACACCACAAAAATGATCCCTGAAACACATTACAGCACAGCCTCAAATGTGTTAATTAGCAAATCCTTAGCTACTGTCAGATCGGTCAACATTGCCTTCATTATTTAACCCCTATAATCACCAGGGCGGTCGCTTGGACCAACAATTAGAATTTATCAACGGGTCGAGTTGGTCGAATCTAAACAATTAGCTTGTTTGAGCGAGATAAGGGTTAATCTATGGTGAAAAGGCATATTGTCATGTTGGTAGTTGGAGTATAATGAACTAGTTAAATGCGTTTTGTGTTTATGTTGGTACCACATAATAAAATCACCTAAAGAAGTCATAAACACATGTGATTGCCATTAAAATGTTGTTATGGTATCGACAATATCAAAGTTAACATACCATCGCGCCTGTATTCCCCAAAGGGTTGGGCAGAGGCGTACTAATTGATATAGACCCATAGTTTGCCGGAATGCTTAGGTCCCATGTATTAGGGGGCGAGCCTATTGCCATCAACCGGGCACCTAAATCTAAATAACACTTTGCACAATCCGGGAATCGAACCCGGGACCCTAGGACCTGGATCGCTAGGCTAGTGAGCCAGATACAATTTTTTATTTCTTGTTGAAATTAAAACTAGGTAAATTTGTAGTGCTACTGGATTGGGTTCCGTTCTCAAAATAAATCAAAGTAACGAAATGAGAAACGAAACGAAAAAGATAATCTTACTATAAATAGAACTAACAGTTACCCGACATATATCTTGTTGGATTCCCGTTAATTAATCCTCGCAACGCAGGCATTACGAACAATGTAGGCACAAATTATGTTCCTTTGTAGCTCAACGTGGGCGGTATACTAGTCTATTTTTACGTAATAGGGGGGCAAACGAGCAAACGGATCGCCTGATGGTAAACAATACCTCCGCCCATGGAGACCCGCAATACCAGGGGAGAAGTCCGTTGCCCGCCTTTTAAAAGCGTAGGTACAGTTGTCGTGTGTCATGCGCTCTTCTATTGGGATCTTCCCCGATAGATATAATCTGGGCGCCTTTAAATCACGAGTGAATCGGTTTCATCTAAGCAAGCGCGCTCCATCGTAGACTGCAGTATCGCTTAACATCAGAAGAACTGGCGGTCAAGGGTACGCCTATCAAGAATAAAAAAAATAACCGTCTCCTTTTTAAATTAAAATAACACCTAAATTTCAATAGAGACGGTTGGGTCTTACCAGCTGCTTGGAACCCCATTATAGAATCTATTAAATCTAAATCGAAGCCAAAACTGCAAGTCCAAAGGATACGGAGAGCTCGTTCTGCGTGAATCGGATCGCTAATAATTAACAAAAATGTAAGTTTAACTCTTAGTAATTTTAATATTAAGACGTGCAACACCTCAGTCTACTCGTGACCATGGATGCTGTAAAGGATCCGAAACGTCGGGAATTAAATAATATCAATTCAACGCGATAAAATTCGTAAAATGTAGTTTCATTTCAATGTCTAATATTCGCGTAAGTGTCAGAAATCAGTATAAGTACCGACATGCACATTTATTCAAACTGAAACAAATTGAAGCGGCGGTCGCCTAATGGCTAGCGCGTCGGACTTGCGATCATGTGGTTGCCAGTTCGAAACCCACCCATTGCACTACCGACGTGAACCCACTCGTAACACAAGCATTTTAGCTTAGCACGAGGGGTTAACAAGAATACTAGTAATGTGCGTCCCACATTGCTAGTAAGCTTTAAAAAAAAAACAAAAAAACTTACTGTAAACTGAAAGTTTTTAACCTACCTACCAACATAAAATTGCAAAAGAATAAACAGAAAGACGAAGGAAGAAAAACTACATATTTTCCTACAAGGTTACCTGTTCTATTAAGCCTCATTTTTTCAATGGTATAAAATTATTTCCTTTTGTCCGTGGAAGCCCTTTATTCAATTCCATAGGTTACTAATATCCTCTTTGAGCATCCTCATTCCTTTTCATTAATTATATTGTCTGGTAGTGAACTTGCACATTTTTAGACATTCACTCTTCGTTCATTCCATTTGTGGCTATACTTAAGTATAATTGCTACTAAAGAATCGGGTTAAATGAACAAGGACTGATGCAAAAATACTGAAGATAATACTTTGTGTGTTTATGTTGAAAGAAAGAAAAGAGTTCCATTGTTGCAGTGTCATGCTTTGAAAGGCTTTTTTTGTTAGTGACGCCTATTTTACCCGCAGGGCTAGGCAGAGGTGTATTCATATCAGTGTTGGGCATTTTTTTTAATCAATTGTAATTAAACTAATTTTAATTACGATACTTTCACATGGGAGAGCCATGCTTCGGCACGAATGGGCCGGCTCGACCGGAGTAATACCACGACCTCACAGAAAACCGGCGTGAAACAACGCTTGCGTTGTGTTTCGCCGAGTGAATGAGGTTACCGGAGGCCCAAACCCTTTTAAAAAGCGGGCAACGCACTCGTTACTCCTCTGGTGTTGCAGGTGTCCATGGGCGGCGGTTATCGCTTACCATCAGGTGATCCGTCGGCTCGTTTGCTCCCCTATCCCATACAAAAAATACGATTGAATTAATTTAATTACAATAATTGCAAGATATGGCGAGGTAGATCTGCTGATTAGTATGTACCCTTGCTGATTTAACAACATTATACGACTAAAAACGGACCTAATTTAATGGTCTTTTACACTATATCTACTTCCTTTAAACAAAACTGAGAAACCATGGTAGATGGCGACCCTATTTAGGTTATGGAAACCATTTTATTACTCCTTCCTTGCTCGATGACCTACAAAACCACTTACAGATTCAGTTTGAAAGTCGTTACGACTAAAGATTAAGATAAGCGATAACAATGTTAAAACGCTATTTAAGGAAACTTAATTACATTAGTGCAATTACGTTTTGAAAATCGACACGTTTGGCGATTTTTTCGATCCCCACACGGAGCAAATATTTGTATGGTCTACAGGTAATTGTTCCGGGTCTGGGTGTTTGTGTTTGTAAACGCACCCACGATACAGGAGAAAATCCTAGTGTGGGCAACGTTTTAAAAAAAAAAATAGTATCAGTAGTTTGGAAAATCTTCGGAAATTCACTGGTATATTGAGGTCCCATGTAATAAGGAGCGTGCTTGCTTGTTTTATATTGCTATAAGAATTTCATAGATAAACCCAAAAACATTTTTTTGGAAACAGAATACCACTATACAACAAAGTAGTTTGTTCAGAATCAATTACAGAATCTATTAGAGTGGTTTTTAATATGTGTTTATGTTTCCCGAAAAGATAATTACAATTTGAAGCGGTGGTAGCCTAATGGCTAGGGCTTGCAATCATGCGGTTGCCGGTTCGAAACCCACCCATTGCACTACCGACGTAAACCCACTCGTAACACAAGCATTTTAGCTTAGCACGAGGGGTTAACAAGAATACTAGTAATGTGCGGTCCACATTGCTAGGAAGATTTTTTTTTTTAAATGCCTGAAACTATGCCCCCCTGATCGACCAGTGGGTCTAGTTGTGGAAAACTGAAACCTACTTGCACAAATCGTGTATTTTATTCATGTACAAGCCAATATTGTAGTCGTTTCGGGTATGACCGTACTACAACCACGAGTTTTGAGTATAGCTGGTAATAAATTTTTTTAAAAAAATATGCTTGTGTCTCAAAATGACTTTATGCTTTGACTTAAAACGACTCATTGCCAAGTGGTCCTGAGGGCAACTGCTACGCTAGAGATCCTGGGTTCGATTCCCAGGTCAAGCAAAGTGTTATTGGGTTTTTCTATGAAATTCCCAGCATCTCGGAGTTAGGAATGTGTGCCCGGTTAATGGCAATAGGCTCGCCCCCTATTACATGGGACCTAAACATACCGGCGAACTGTGGGTGTACATTAGTACGTCTCTGCCTTACCCTTCGGGGAATACAGGCGTGATGGTATGTTATGTTATGTTAAAACGACTTGATATTTTAATTGACGTGTTTGAGGTTCAGTAACGCTTATTTCATTGTCTTTTTTGTGACATTAAATAGTGTATTTTCTCCTTTCTTAACATTAACAGAAGCACCGAAATTACCCCACCCCTTTTCAACCCAAAGTGTGGCGAAGAATAAGTGTTCCGATTTTCTCGTCTTGGTAACGGTGATAGAGGAGGGTTCCCTTTAGCTAAAAGCCATAATTCAACGGCGACCACTCGATTGGTCAGCGGTGAAATCAAGCGTGTAACCGTTGTGCTTTCTCTGATTTTTGATAAAAAAATATCTAAGTAACTGTCTCAGGGTTATTTGTAGTATATATTAGACTATCTTTTTGGATGCTGCTGCGTTTGCGACCCTTAAGAGTCCCTACGGACTACAGACAGCCATGTCTGCAGCAACCGAGGAAGAACATACTCAAACACCTACACACACAGACACACACACACACACACACAGTTTGATTGTATTTCCATTGTTAAAATTTCCATTATTAATATTAAAATGTCTGGAACAACTATCCCCACTAGGAGCAGGGCAATATAGCTACGCCAAAATTTTTAACTTGTGTAGCTATCATCGTTTACAGTTTTATATATTTGTAATGCGTTTCATTGTTCCTAATAAACTATTTATTTATTTATTTTAAACTGGCTTATACGCACAAAGTTGAAACACACACCAAGGTGCTTTACGACTCCGACGTAAGGGTGGTCGCCAGACAGTCAGACCTCAGGTCCTACCACCGAGCAAGTCGGATATCTTCCGGCCTCTTACGAGATGCCTATCTGAAAGGCAGTGAGGAATAGTATTCTAACTCGTCACGAGGAAAAATGTACTTTATACTTTATTCAATCCAAAAAAAAATATTAGTTTTGTTTACACAATTTGTTTATAAAATGAGTACATGTAAGCTTAGAATATAGGTTAATAATATTGTGAACAGATTGTTAGCATCTGCTGCTGAACTAGGTGTATAGCCTGTGCTTCAGCAAGCAGCGCCTCTACCTTCGGATTAGGTTATAAATATATTATCTTGGTAAACGGATAGAAGGATACAGTTTGATTTATAAACATACTTATGAAATTAAATAAACTTGAGTAGTTTCAGTCCTCTTGGTGAGTAAAGTGAGATGTGTGTGCGTGTGTGTAAGAGGGTGAGTAGAAAGTGTTATACTAATGACATCTTATACATTCTAAAATTAGTTATTTGTTTAAAAATGACGTGTGGACTATTCTAAAACGGTAAGGAGTTCTTCTGTCTGATCATATGATAATCCCCAAAGCCAGCCAGAGACCGTTTTTTTTACTGCTATTTTATTCATATGGTGAAATTCTATACTACTGTTTATTTTATTATAGATATACATCTAGCTTATACGAGCTTCTACGAGCATCTAGCTTATATAGCTCATACGAGCTTAGAAAGGGGTCAAATCGACGTATGAAGCTAGTTTTCGGCTGAATTGAGCGTTCACACACTGCAAATCGTCTCCTTCTGCCCCTTCTGGTACTTAAAGAGGGATTGTATTTCATTTTGGTATGTTGTTTAAGTATAAGACTTAGTAAAAAAAGCTGTCGTACCGTCAGTAGCCCGATTCACGTAAATACAAACGATTGAAAAATTGTTGGCTTCCAGAAGTCGTTCGGTTATCATTCTATCCAAGTTCGCTATTCACCTCTTCGTCGATCGCCGATCAATAGGACGACAGCTCAATAGGATACGACTTGAACGACCTAATTGCCAGTTACATATTTATGTTTTCTACCAAGTTATCAAAACACTTTTTTTTACTGAAATTACTGTTATTTTATTTTATAATTAAAATAAATTTGCTTCAAAACATACAAATAGCCACAATCACGCAAATATCAGAAGAAATTATGTTTATTTTTTCGTATTTTGTAAAAAAGGTTCTGTGTTTGGACACAGAACCTTTTTTTTGCAAAAGAAAAAAACAAAAAAGAGAGAACTGTCGAATATTTGTCAAATGAAGTGTCAGTCCGTGCTTGAAAATTGAAAACGTTATCTCGCCATCGACTCAATTGCCACAAGGAAAAAAGAAGAAGAAGAAAACGTTATCGCGGATTTAGTTTGAAATAGATTAGTGTGTAAAATTAAACCAGATTCCTTGCGGCAACAGGAGATTCTAGTAGAGTTCATGGCCAAGCATAGGGATCTTGCCCTGGGACGAGTCCGCAGTAAAGAGAGGCGAGCTCTATCTGCGAGGCTGTGGAAGGAGCTCGCAGATATTTTGAATAGCGAGGCTGTGGATCCCTGCCCCTATCGCTCGGCTAAGGATTGGAACATAGGCAGTAAAATATGTTGAAAGGTGCCTACCTATTCCTATATTTCTATAATAATAGTTTAGAGAGAAAATATTTGTATTTTTGTTTGTAATGAATAAACTCTGATTTAAAACATTCGCTGTGTAATTTATGCTACCTATATAACTACTATCTTACCTTGTGTAGGGCCGAGGCAGCAAGGCCTCAGTGCACTTCGACCCAATGGGATCTTTTGTGAAAAGTAAAAATATAACTACTAACTATAGTATGAATGAGTATAAGTACTAGCTTTATGCTTAGGTGGTTGTTTACCTACAAATATAAATGTGGGATTAAAATATGATTTTCATCTATCAATAATTACCTTCCTTTATTAGTATTAGACCTACATACCCCAAAGCAATGTGATCAAATATAACTTACTTTTAATTGCACTGTTAATGAAAGAAAGAAAGAAGAAAGAAAGAAAGTAAATTTATTGAGTACACACAATCCACACAAGACATTATAGAATTATGAATGTATACTGTCTTTGTTCTCCCTCTATAAAAGGAGAGATATCCTGAGGCTCATTGCTAAAACTTTAGAGAGCCGAAAAGTCTTTACAGAGTCCCTCTCCGGCATCTCAAAAGCGTCCCACCATGCACACCTCAATCTATTTCTCCTTATCCGCTCCCTTCTCCGATCGTCTCTCTCGGCTTCGTCTAACAATAAATATGCAAGCTCGAGATTCATTTCGGACTTTTAGGCAGCACAAGGCACACAAACACTCCCGTTGCAGGAAAAAACACCGAAATGTTCTTAAAAACGTCTCAAATTTGTTACTTTTGCTCAACGATATTTGAATACTGAAATTTGACATTATGTCGTTGGCGTCTGATCCATCAAAAAATCGTTTTGTTATGTGAATACCGTCCTGTCAACGTTTTAGAACAATTCTCGCTCAGCGATCATGTGTGAATACGGTTCAACGATTTTTCAATAGGACGACTTCTAAATCGGTCCAATTGACACATGTGAATACGAAAACTGTTTCAACGATTAAGTCGCTGCGACATCGCTACGGTTTTAATTACGTGAATTGGGCTACAGGACTTCACAATACTCGTAAAGAGGTTTTGTGGAGTATCTAAATGGTTTGAAAGTACAGACTTTTAGAATAGCTCTTTGAGATACCTCGAGTTGTTTTAATGTTGTTTTTGGAACTCCACCCCAGGATGATATGCAGTACGTAATGAGCGATTGACAGAGAGCATAATAGGTCTGCTTAAGAATTTCAGGAGTTACCACATATCTTAGCGTTTTGAAAATGTATATAAGTTTACGTACTCTTTTACTTAAATTATGTACGTGTGCTTTGAAGTTAAGATTATCATCAATTATAATGCCAAGGTATTTAATTGTTTTTGAGTTTTCTAGTGGACTACACGCGCAGGCAACATTACTCGGTAAGTCAAGGGGACAGCTATGTGCGATCAGCTCCAGATTGGTATTAGCTGGAGTACGGATTGCAAACGTCAGATACCTAGTTTTTTCGAGATTTAGGGTAAGTATGTTATCACGAAGCCAATTTCTTACCTGATCAAAACCTTTTTGAGCTAGTTGGTATGTCTCCTGCCAGGTTTTAGCAACGAAGATAAGGGCAGTGTCATCTGCGTATGAGATAATTTTTCCAGGGAATGTGTTGAGACAGAGGAGGTCGTTTATATAAACGAGAAATAGTGTCGGTCCCAGTATGCTTCCTTGCGGTACGCCGAAAGTCACCGGAATATCAGCACTAGTGTAAGTACCTATTTTCACACATTGCGATCTATCAGTTAGATAATCTGTCAGTAGGTCAAGTTGTGTTCCCCGGATACCGAGTCTTTCTAGTTTATGAACAAGGATTGGGACAGAGACCGTGTCGAACGCTTTGGCTAAATCTAGAAATATGGCGATACATTTATTACCTTTGTCAATATTGGTTGTTATATAATTGATAAGTGTGCTAACTGCATCATCGGTGGATCTGCCTTGTCGGAAACCATATTGCCGATCGGATAATATATGATTACTTTCCAAATAATTCACCAATCGCTTGTTTATAATTTTTTCCAGAATTTTAGAAAGGGACGGCAATATTGATATGGGCCTATAATTTTCAATACGATCTCTGTCCCCGCTCTTGTGAATTGGCAGTATTTGGGATCTCTTAAGATCTTTAGGGAAGACACCTTTCACCAGACACATATTAAAGATATAGGTTAAGTGTGTCACAAGGATGCCCTTGTGGTTTTTTAATAACTTGTTTGACACACCATCCCAACCCACAGTGCACTTAGGTTTTAATGCTCTTATTAGGTTTCCAACTTCGTCCTCATCCGTGTCAAAGAGTACAATTGAGTTAGAGTACGGATTCAAATAGCTATCTATGTTTTTTGAATCCCCAGTCTGTCCTAGGGTAATTCGTTCAGCTAGTAAAGTACCCACCCCGGCATAATAATTATTTATGTGATCAACAGAACGATGGGGAGTGTCCAGTAATGTAAGTAATTCTTTTGGGTAATTTACGTCTCTAGATGTGTTTGTGATAGTTTTAATTGTATCCCACAGTTTTTTGCTTTTTTTACCAGCTTTTTGGATTAATTCTTTTTTGTAACTGCGTTTTACTTTTTTCAGAATTGAGCCGCAAAAATTCCTATAACGCATATATATTGTTTTTAGTGTTAAGTTGTCTGGAGATGATTTTGATTTTTTATGCAATTTGTCTCGGTTGCGCATGCAACGCAACAACCCTGGAGTAATCCAAGGCTTTATTATCCTTTTGCGATGTGGTAGATTGACGATTTTAGAGTTTTTATTTACTGCTGTTTGTAATTCACTAATTAAATGGGACATTGAGAAGTTAATGTTTTCAGTGTCATATATTGGACTAAAATTTATGTTACCTATCGAGTTCTTCAAACTCTCCCAATCAATTTTAGTACAAGTAGAGACAATATATTTACGTGACAATTCTTTTTTAAGGCATAATATGACAGCCTTGTGATCAGTAATAGTAGATTGTGGAATGATGGTTATAGATTTAAGCTTACTTTTTAAAAGAACATGATCAATACAGCTCTTACTGGCATCACGAGTAATGAAGTTATGAGCCGGCAATAGGCCGTGGTAGGCAGTAAGCGCTAGGTATTCATTAGTGCCAATGCTTAGATTTTCTGAGTTTATATCGATATTTAAATCTCCTACTATCGCAATATTCTTAAAGTGTGATAGATTCTCTAGAGTTTCGTCAAGTGACATCAAAAAAGGATCCAGATTAGCATACGAAGGAGACCGGTATACGGCTAATATAACGGTGTCAATACTTCCCATACTAATGACAAGACAATTACAATTTTGCATCTTGGGTTCCTCAATATGAAAACTGAGTTCGTTTTTTATATACACAACAACTCCATCATTTTGAATGGAATTCAATGTAGTCTTGAATGAGCAATAGCCACTTATTATAGGGACAGAAGATACATGAGTCAGCCAACACTCGGTAAGTATTAATATATCAAACTCCCTCCCTAGTCTAGTTAGTAAGACCTGGAAACTTGCGAAATTACGGTTCAAACTTCGTACATTTTGGGTAATGATAGACAAAGATGACTGCGATGGAAATATTTTGGTAAAATCATCTACCCCACACTCGCAAGAATCCGAGACATTGAAATTATCAATATCATTTGATAGATTTTCAAAATCAACCATTCTGTCTAAAAATATTTAAAGAAACTTGTCGGTGATAGTCCAGTAAGAGTATAGGTAAGATTAAGTTAAATTTTATTATACTGTGAAGATAAGATCTAGTTACTAATCTACTGTTTGCGGATCTCATGTACTGAAAAAAATTATAGTTGTAGGGTATTATCATTTTAAACAAAATACTATTCATTAAATATCTGTAAGAATCCATAGGAGGTATATGATTGTATAAGATGTAGAGTGTTAATTTTGTGTTTTTAGGATAATATTTATGTTGCATGCACACAATTGGAATATAATGAGCGCAGTGACTTAAAGATAAAAACAAATTTATAAAGAACATATCTAGGAAAAATATTTAATAGCACACATTCTAGTCAATCTACCTTCCTGGCATTCTCGATGTCCTTTTCAGAGGTGATTTTGATGTGGGGGGCGTTTTCCTCTTTTCTTAAGTAAATAACACCGTGAGATGTCCAGCAAAATTTGTAGTTGTATTGTTGCTGGAACATCTAGCCAGGTAAAAAAGTCTTTGAGATTTCACAGTTAGGGTTTCAGAGACATAAATTGGCTTAGCTGAGCTTTGTAGACCAAGGTTGCTCGTGTTGAGCTTATCGCCGGCTTTTTTTGATTTATTGAAGGCTTTTACACTTCCCAGAACTTTTTCTTTGAGTAATACAGTAGTGAATTCGACAATTATGGGGTTAGACGAGTCTTTTGATTTTATTCTATAGACATCTTTCACACAGTTCTGGTTTATTTCCACGTCAACAGTTTTTCCAAAACATTTAATTAGGTTACAAAGATTCTGCTTAGTTTCGCCTACATTTTTAGGGACGTTGCGTATTTCGATTCCAGTAGATCGAGACTTGCGTTCCAGTAATTCAATTTTTTCTTCTAGATTTTCTATTATTTTTCTATCAACTCGTCTTTCCGATTCCAGCTCAGAAATTCTAGATAAAAACTCGTCGTACTTACTTGACATCACCTCCACACTTTGCGTCAATTTGGCGTTTTGTACCTTAAGGCAATTTATTGTTGCCTGTAAATCCTCGAATCTAGCAGCCTGATCTTTAGAAAATACGGTGAACATATCTTTAATGAGATCCGTATGAGAGACGTCATGCTCGCCCAACTTCCTCTTCTTTCTTTCAGTTAGAGTATCCGTCATCGTATGGAGATCAGGTGCGGAGTCATAATGCTGAATTCCCATAGTAGTGGCGCATTCTTTTACAGCCGCAAGGTCCCTATTAACTTCCAACATCTGCGTAGCGGAAGTCGACGGCGTCGGCGGCGGGGTACGCTTTAGCGGCATATTTTAAACTTGTATCTTGCGCACCGGCAAGTACCAGATCAGTAGAAGGTTTACAGAGTGTTAACTGGGTGAGGGGTCAAGGAAAGTTGGGCGCAATCGACGGTTTCATACAATTTTGCTTTCCGTCCAGAGTGGCGAGACCCCTCGCTGTTAATTAAGGCTGGAGTTTTGCGTAGTATTGTTGTCACCTTCCGACGCGCTCGATTTTAGTAGTGTTGTCACCACCGCCGTTCCTATGACACACCTCTCACTAAAACGGTTATGCACACAGTCACGACGATCACTATCGTCGCACAAATTACTTGTGTGAGTTAAGGTGCAACACAAGAACAACGTTTGAACTTGGCGTATATGCACTCCTAGTACTGACTTAGATTTATTTTATTTAAATATTTAATAAATTACTTTAAAATTTCGACAAAATGCACTTTTTTTAAAACACGTCTGCACTGATCAGATGTCCGAGGGGAAGGGGATGTAAATCTATACTAATATATAAAGCTGAAGAGTTTGTTTGTTTGTTTGCTAGAACGCGCTAATCTCAGGACCTATTGGTCCGATTTGAAAAATTCTTTCAGTGTTAAATAGCCCATTTATTGAGGAAGGCTATATAGGATATAGCCTTCCTCCATAAATGGGCTATCTATATATGTCGTATATATCGATGATATATATATCATCACGCTACGCGGACGAAGTCGCGGGCAGAAGCTAGTATTCTATAAAGATCTGCTTCATAGATACAAAAAGCTAGATTTAAAGTCTATGTGGTTACTTAGCGTGAAGTTGGTGTTGATGAAGAGGTAGAAAAAGTATATTTTGCCAACACTGTCAGTTCCCTACATTGTGTAAGTTTAGAACCGTTTTCCCTTTAATCAGGACCCAAAAATGAGATTGATGTAGGAAACGAGGCTTACATATCTCTGGGAATGTGCAAATTATTTTTTTAAAGGGTAAGCTACCCCTTTCGACATAACCTATCTTTAAAAGGATAGCTTCCTCTTCCGACATTATCTTTAAATTATTTAGGCATAACTTTCGGGATTTTTCATGTCATTTTTAGCGATTGTGACGCTCTTCGTATCTACTTTTTTGTCACGAACATTTCGTAATCTGAACATGACATAACGCTACGACTGTATTCCCCAGAGTTAAGTAGAGGTGTACTAATGTAGACCCACAGTTTGCAGATATGTTTAAGTCCCATATGATAAAGGGCAACCCTATAGCCATAACCCGGTCACAAATACAAATTTTATTATCAGAGAATTTAATGAAGATAAATATAATGAATTTAACTGCCTCATTAGCTAAGTGGTCCTGAGCACGACTGTTACGCTAGATGTCCTGGGTTCGATTCCCAGGTCGAGCAAAGTGTTATTGGGTTTTTCTATGAAATAAGCTCGGAGTTAAGAATTTGTGCCCGGTTAATGGCAATAGACTCGCCCTCTATTACATGGGACCTAACCATACCGGCGAACTGTGTGTGTACATTAGTACGCCTCTGCGTAACCCTTCGGGGAATACAGGCGTGATAGTATTATTAGAGAATTTTATGAAAAACCCAAATAAAACTGCTCGATCTGAGAATCGATCCCAAGACTTCTCTTTCTCTTTTTTCGTTTTAATTACGATATAATTTGTAAGCCTTCGTAAATCAGCTACGTCTACTTTGCAAACTTTCGTCTACTTGCTATAGATATATTATAGAAAAATATTCCGCAATTTATTCAAGTACTGCCTGAAACCCGCAGGTTTCTTCTGAAAATCCGTACCGTGTTTTACCAACAAACAAGCTTGTCAAAGTATGGAGACACTATATTACGGACTGAACTTGACCTTGACCTTAAATTAAAATAGAGCGGTATTTTCTTGCTCACGCCTTGTAATCCGTAAAAAGGACCCGTAATCTTCGCCACAGACAGTTAACTTCACTTAAGCCGGTACTATGAGCAGACAAGTAGATACTTAACTTTTAGGGGTTTCTGGATATTTTCCAGGATGTAGTCTTTGAGAATTTAATGACCTTTTTTATTCGAAGCCAGAAAAAATAAGACTCCGTAATATAGTCGCTACTAATATAATGGGGTTTTTAATAAAAAAAATATTTTTGCTTCAATCTAAGGTCACTTAATAAATAATTAATACTTAAACAATAAATACTTCAATATGACCTAGAACTTATAGACGCCTCATTCAGTGTTAACTCTGTGTGTAAAAACTTCATGATCAATGCTTAAGCAATACCCATTGGTTTGAAGAGGCATCTCTTTATACAATAGTAGCTTTTTCTATAATGTGTGACGTACATTGGGTCACACTGACCTTGACCTTGAAGTCACAAAGGTCAGCGTCTCTACAAATAGAAACACTTCACAATAGACCCTGCGGTTTGGGACCCAACCTCTCTAACTTAGTGCCCTATTGTAAGACGCCTATTATGGACCTAATGAATTCTATTCAGCTAATTAACACAAGTAGCAAACATGTGTTACAATGCCCTTAGAAATGTAGTAAGAAAATAAAGTTGGAGGTAAATTCAGCTGAAATGTGGAGGCAGATAAAATAATACAGTTTCGGTTGGGTACAGAAAATAATTACTAACCTCGAAATTCAACCAAAGTAACTCAGCTTTCCGTCTTTTACGCATTCATGCCCATTTTGTAGATTGGCTACGTACATTTTGTCTCAAAAAGTCTCGATCCAAAAGATTTTTTCTTCTGAAGGAACATTTTAGAGAAAACGTTTTAATTAATGTCTCGTTAACAATGTATTTAATGTCTATAGTCTGTAAAAGTTATTGTCTTCCTATACTTCAAAATCCCTAACACACCCACGACGGAACGGGGACGGTATATGCGTTTAGGGTGAGAGGGTGTTTGTTTGTTTAGTTGTGTATGCTATCGAATGTTGCCATTTATCTCAAGAACGGTTTCATCGATTGAGACCCGGTTTGCTGTAAAGAGTTTGTAATTCATCAGCGAGTGTTTATGGATAGGTACAATACACATTTACAACATCAGGCGGGGGCAGGATTTAGTTCTACAAGACACATCATAGCATTTCTATAAGTACATTTAATAGAATTTCAGAACAAAAACGGAATGGAGCGATTTTCTTCGAGGTCGGGGGTTTCGCGAAAGTTATTTAATACTTTTACAATTATATTCGTCGTATTTTTTTTATTTTGACTTTTATTTTCCAACCACAAATGTATCTATCTAATGTTGTATGTGAACAATTATATCTCCTTGTTCGCAGTTCAACGGTGTGTGGGGCCTGCCGGCTGTTGCGTGCGACTGTTACATAGCCATTGATGTAATCTGCTCTACGTCTAGTATATTCAACTTAGTCGCGATATCTGTTGACAGGTTAGTAATGGATCACAATACAATATAGTAGTCCTCAACATGAATGCTATGCTAGAGGGGTTCGATTCCCAGAGCGAGCAGTGTTGTGTCGTACCTATGAGTTTTTCTGAGTAGCAGCTCGGTGTTTGAAATTTGTGCCCAGCTTATGGCAATAGACTCCCTATTACATGGGACTTAAACATACCGGCGAACTGTGGATGTATATAAGTACGCCTCTGCCTAATCCTCCCAGTGGGATTTGAAAAAGTCTTTTCACCTTTAATAGCCCAATTCCGGTGACAAATTACAGGCTATTTACTATCACGCTACGACTCTTTGGGGCCGAGTAAGCTGGTGAAACCAGGAGCACATCTAGTTTTTAATAAAACTTATTGTATTTTAACCTCAGCCTTAATGTTCCGGCTGACTCTGATTAGCGTATACAAACGTAATACAAAATAAATTGTAATTCAAACACAATTGAATCAAATTGTGCTATAATTCGGATTCCAATACCGTTAATTTGGTTCCTTACCGGTAACTTTCCCATCTCATCTACTACTACCTAACTGGAAATCGACCAGAAAGCCCGTAGAAACTTCGTAAGATTATCAAAAAATTTATTCACTTACATAAAAATATTTCCAGTGAAGTGTATTCTGCACGAAATGGTAGGATAGGAATCTAGATAAATAAATCCGAATAATAATAAATTTTTATTGTGTTTGAATTACGATTTATTTTGGTATTACGTTTGTACGGGCGTTTCGGTTCACCGGACTCTTAAACAATTTCTTTACAACAGACAAATAGAACGATTTAACGTCAATTTAACACAAAAGCATGTAAATAAGGATCGCCTGAATCATTTTGCTTTGACGGATAGAAATGTTTGCATATAAAATTTGTTGAATCAACGATTTTATTGTAGCCCTTTATTGCTTATTTACTTTAAGTTTTTTTCTTGTTTATACGCCATGTAGGTAGGTATTTGGTATAGGTCTTTTTTTTTAAAGCTTTCTAAGAATGTGGGTCACACATTACTAGTATTCTTGTTAACCCCTCGTGCTAAGCTAAATGCTTTTGTTACGAGTGGGTTCACGTCGGTAGTGCAATGGGTGGGGTTCGAACCGGAAACCACATGATCGCAAGTCCGACGCCCTAGCCATTAGGCTACCGCCGTTTAAATTATTAAGATGTTCTTCATAAAACTAGGAATATTTTTAACTTACAACGCACAGCTTACCTGGTGGGCCTAGAAGCATTTTACCGTATGAGAGCCTGCTTCTACTGCTGCAGAAACCGGCTTGAGTGGTGGAAGCCCAATCAATAGGCGGATCCCTACAAAAAACTATAGTATATACTATGCCGCAAGTATTCCAAAAACGGTTAGGCAGAGGCCTACTAATGTAATTACCAGTTTTATTTAATTAATTTCGCTGGTATAATCAGGTTTCATGTAATAGGACGCGACATTAACAGGGCTCAAATCGAAATTCCGTGCTGCTAATGGTAATTTCATAAAAAAAACAATAACACTTTCCTCGACCTGGGAATAGAACCCAGAACGTTTAGTCTAGCAGTCGCGCTAACGACCACTAGGTTAATGAGGGAGTAAAGTATCTTAACTCAACAAAACCAGTTATTTTAGTGAAGGAAAAATTCAACTCGCAGGCAGGATTCGAACCTGCGTCTTCTGGTTAGATACACCAGACGCTATGTCCTCTAAGCCACCGCGAGTCCTACCTGCCATGTCGAAATTTGCCTTCACATTCTGAACTTACGTCTTAAAGGTGACGTCAACAAAACCAGTCACACGGCCATGGGTCGTTTCCAAAGTGGATAAAACTTGTTCGGGGTCGTCCTGGGCACACATGTCACGTTTAACCCTTCCGGCGTAGACAGTGAGTGGGGACATCGTTTATCTACGTTTAAACAGTTGAATTTTGAATTTAATTCTCATTTGCCTTTCTACATAAACCGCACCGTCACACCTATACCTAGGGATTTTTATGGAATAGAGGGGCAAGTGAGCAGACGAGCAGGTAAGCGATTACCGCTGCCCATGGAAACCCGCGACACCACGGGAGTCACAAGTGCGTTGCCCGCCTTTTAAACGAGTTTGGGTCTCCGGTAGTCTCACTCAGCGAAACACAACGTAAGCGTTGTTTCACGCCAGTTTTCTGCGAGGCCGTGATAATGATATCACTTTGTGCCGAAGCATGGCTCTCCTACGGGAATATGATGGATGGGAATTTTCTGTAATCTCCCGGCATTTGACTCCCGACATGCAGATAACAGGCTCCTGACAAACTGCTAATCGTCATTTTCTAACTCAATAATAATTAAATATATACACGGAAAATACACGGGCCTCGCACTCAAAATCATATCAGACCTTAGTATATCTATTTGATACCCAGAGCAGTATCGCGGCGCTGCTACGGTAATTACCTATTGCCATTTCAGTTTCCTCGTTTTTCGTGTTGTTTTTTCGGGGATCATTATTTTCTTATAAGTAAGTCTAACTGCCCTGACAGTCTTCATTCTGCGAAAAGTTATTTTCCTCGCTTCTTAGTTTTTTTCTTTTATAAGAACCTTTTCCTTACAATAAATAACAAATGAAACAAAAAAAGAATTAGCGTAATTGGTCCAGCCGTTTACACGTGGAAATAGGGAGTCTGTCATTTGCACCAACCATGCATGTTTTGGCGCCATCTGTCACTTATTTAACTGACAGTTATGTCAAACGCCATAGGGTTATAAAAGTAAAAATAAAGGTTCTAATAAGGTTAGAACAGTATGGTCGTTAAATTTTCTTAAATTACCTAATGTCCCACACAACTTTCTTAGTTTTTTCTTTGATAGGAACCTTCTCCTTACAATAACAAATACAACAAAAAAGAATTAGCGAAACTGGTCCAGACTTTCTCGCGTGATGCTGTGACTAGGGGAAATAGGGATTCATTTATATATACATATATAGATTGAGATATACATATAGATAAGTAGAACCAAATCTTGATACTTAATAATACCTTCACGGGTCGAACAGAGTTTTCTTAACACATTGCATAGTGATAACCGCTTGAGCATCAAAATACCAGCCTATCATTATTTCCCTCTATTATTTTGTCCTACACTAATTAGATTTCGCAACGAAATAGGCAGACATTTTACCTGAAAACCCTTAGTAATGCTAAACCGTCTGGTTGCTAGGTGTTTTTAATTATACGCATCTGTTTTTAGTTAACTAAGCCGGTGTTGTGTAGCCATTTATTAATTGTTTTACAGTCTGTAAACAAGATTGTAAGTACCTTTTAAAAACTGCGTTGGTACGAGCTTGACTGGAGGTAGTTTTTTTTCGGGTGGAGAAATTTCGAAACCACCTTCCACATTCCTCCTTCTACTTCAGAACCACCTTCCGTATGTGGATCACGGGAATCGCTCTCACATGACCCTTGATCCCACTGCAGACGTCCAATTTTGGACCTTCCCCGAGGGCCAAGTGCAACGGGCCACTGACAATCCAGAATCTGCCGCCCACCCACGGCCCTCTTTGTGGCGGGACAGATATGGCCCTCCGCAAAGGAGAAGAGGCGCCGAATACGGTTATACTTTTTGTTAATGTACCGGCTCATGGGGACAGCTGTATAGATAATAGGTAGTAGCTAGCACAATGAATCGAGGTATAAAATAGTTGGTTCAAGTTCTTGAAGATAGACAGACAATCACATATCTGATAAGACGAAAGTTATGTGTAAATTCCGACCAATTTACACTCCATAATGTCTGTCTAGATTTATCAACGTTAATTAACTCGTAGGTCTCTGTAGCTAAGTATCCATCAGATTGTATCAATCTTTCTAATTAAGATCACAATGTGGTAAGTTGCAAATGTGATAGGGACAATCTTCTACAAAGCTGATTTGTAATCGATAGGTCATAAGTTCAATGTCAGACTGAGATGCCCCTGTGAACCCAATTGTACAATGAAGGTAAGAAGAGACATATAGGTACCTACATTCAATGCGTATATTCAGCGAAGGGTCAGAGTTGGACTGTCGTATACCCACTAGAATGCTTAGGTCCCATGTAGCCGATGTCGAAATTTTAGGCTCACCCCCTATGTGAGCCTAAAATGTCGGCACCGGCTGTCGCTGAAAACCAGCGTTATGACTTTGCTCCCCGCACGAGTCATAGCAATAAGCTGAGCGATGGCCACTACGCGTGGATGTGACGCATATTTTCGCAAATTAGTTTACTTATTTGTTTAGATACAAAATGTGTGTGCGTCTTGTCTATGTAAATAAATTGATTGTCCTTCTTTCTTCCTATTCCCAAATTCAAACCCTGATTTGCTACTAGAAAAACCCTAGCTTGACTAAAGAATTGGACCCGGTACCTCTTCCTGCCTGTAGCAGCCCGGAGTATGCAAAGAAGGAAAGAAATAAATTGATATTTGATCATATATTATTTTAATTATTTATCGATGATTGATCGATAAATAATTAAAAGGTTTCTAGACGAAACCTAGTATCTGGTAAAAAAAAACATGGAATTAAGACTTGCTCAGGGTTTAACGTTTACCTGCAGTGGTAATCCTTTTTTTTTGAAGTCGGTTAAAAATCACCAAAATCTATTCACTCCATTCAAAAACAAAAGAATTTCATACAATCGTTTTAACCCATTTTTACTCTCATAAGGGTTACATTTCAAAATAATCATTCTAAGTACACCTCTACTCATCGACACAAGTCCACCCTTTAAATATCAAGTCACTCAGGGACTTTGAATATTAAGGATAATAATATAGATTTACCACTTCAAAACCACTTGCGGGCAACTTCACGCATAGCTATTTTGCCCGTGGTGTGGTTGTAAATAGATCCCTTACACAGCTTAGCGCGAGCCACTGGCTCGAGAGTGATAGCACAGGGCGCGCGGCTCATTTGAACCTAGCGAGCTGGAGGGCTTTACATCACTTAATAACATAATGTAACAATATTTATCGAGAAATTGTGTGATAAAAAATATATTATAATATAACATACCATCACGCCTCCAGGCCCCGGTGATGAAAGCAGACGTGTGCCCACTGTTCGCTAATGTTTTTAGGTCCCTTCGTAAAACTTCGAGCTGCTTGTAAGAATTTCATATACCTAAAAACAGCCCAGTAATTTAAAAGGCCGGTAACGCACTTGCTACTCCTCTGGCGCTGCGGGTGTCCATGGGTGGCGGTAATCGCTTACCATCAGGCGATCCATCTGCGCGTTTGCCCCTATCACATAAAAAGTCCGATATTTAAGCCACCGGCTACGCGTTTAAATCCCGCATTTTACAAAATATTTGTACGGCTTAAAAATTGAATTTTCAAATAAAATTATAAAGTTACAAAGATAGTTACTAAGTGCAGTGATAGCTTAGTGAGTGATGTGACCATTGGACTGCCAAGTCAAAGTCCTCGAGTTCGAATCCAAGGCATGCACGTTTCACTTTTCGAAGATTAGTGTGTATTAATATTTAATTATCACACACGTAAACATTGAAGGAAAACATCGCTAGGAAACCTGCATGCCTGAGACAATTTTGTCGACGACGTGTGAAGTCTGCCAACCCGCAGTAGACTAACTTGATTGACTATAGACTAATCCCTCTTAATCTCAAAAGAGACCCGTGCCCAGCACAGTATCGTCGGACCAGTATAATAATAATAATTGGTTGATTTTTTAGAAACGAATGATTATTTAGATACTAATAAATATCTCTCATTCTCCGTAGATACATAGCAGTGACTCAACCAATCAAATACGCGAAGCACAAAAGCAATGCTCGCGTGTGGTGCATGATCGGCGTGGCGTGGCTCGTGTCTGGCGCGATTGGCTCGCCCGTGGTGCTGGGACTCAACAACACCCGCGACCGCCGCCCTGCCGACTGCCTGTTCAATAACAAGGACTACGTCATCTACTCCTCGCTCGGCTCCTTCTACATACCCTGCATCATCATGATGTTCCTGTATTATAATATTTTTAAGGTGAGCTAATTTCCAGTGTCCTTGGACCTTGTTGTAACTCTTACAAAAGTCTCTTCTTATTCTCCCTGCCCTTGTCCTAATCTATTTGGGGTCAGCGCAGCATGTTCTTTTCTTTCATTCATCCCTGTCAGCCGTCGTCTCACCATTCACTCTCTTTCCTATCATATCCCATCTTACAAAAGTCTATTCATCAAAATCTAGTCTATGATTGGAAAAGACCATGTTTGTTTATTAATTATAATATTAGCCGGAAAACAAGCCACCTTATGGTAAGTAGTGCAAGCGAATGCAATTCTTGATAACTTTACCAAGCTTGGAACGATTATCCGGTCGTTTATTTCCAAGACGAAATGGTACGGTAGGAAAATTCATAAACGGTATCTCAATCCGAATACTAACACAATTTGATAAAATATTGTTTGGATTACGATTTATTTTGGTTATTTTGTGGCGCCGATTTTTGTCTACAGGCAATAAGACAGCGTGCGAAAAAGCAGCGGATAGCAAAGAAAACTTCGGCGGCACTAAGTTCTGCGGTGTCCAGTGGTACCGCCGCCGTAGTGATAGAGAATGTTGCGCAGACGCAGCGGCTAGATGGCTCGCTGAACGACGCGCCCACCAACACTGCCTCAGGCAGTAATGAAGATGAGGATGATGAGAAGTGAGTTATAAAATACTCGTATATATACAGGCAGAGGCGTACTAATTTACACCCACAGTTCGCCGGTATGTTTAGGTCCCATGTAATAGGGGGCGAGCCTATTGCCATTTACCGGGCACAAATTCCAAACTCCGAGCTGCTACTGGGAATTTCATAGATAAACCCAATAACACTTTGCTCGACCTGGGAATCGAACCCAGGACCTCTAGCGTAGCAATCGTGCTCCGGACCACTTGGCTAATAAGGCAGTAATTCCTTATGATTATTAATTTATGATTTTTAATTAGTTATTTACTCGCTTCGCAAAAATATTTACTTACTATAAAAGTATCCGTAGTCACTATTCCTTATGACATCTGCTATATGCCAGTGAAAATCCCATCAAAATCGGTACAGCGGTTTTGGAGATTAACCGGAGAAGAAACAGGCAAAAACAATTTTGATAATTTTCCGTATTCTCACCCAGCACGAGAGTGTTAAAATATGGTAATGAACCTTTTTCTTTCAATGAATAATTGTAATCTTAAAATCGAATACCTACTTAAGTACAGTCAGCGCCAAAAGTCGCTGAACACGATGCAATCTTCAAAACGTTTTTACATCATTACTAACCAAAAAATTCTGACCTGAGAAGTTAGTACCAGTTTTTCTGCATATAAGAAAACTGGTACTAACATTGAAAACTAGTACTAAACGTTTTGAAGATTGCATCGTGTTCAGCGACTTTTGGCGCTGACTGTACATCCTAAACTTTCACAATAAAGTTAAAGTAATGTTCGCATTGAAATATTACCAAATTACGTATTAAAATGGTCTGTAATTCAAATAAAACATTTTGAGAGACGTTGACTTGACTTTGAAAGTGAGATTGACATTGAAATATTTGGACATGACATTTGGTTATAAGCATGAAGTGAAATATTATGTCAAAGATACTTACCAAGCAATGAGAATGATATTTTTTTTATTATACCTGCCAAGCAAAACCTTCTTGGTACTTTATGGTGACGGATATCATGCATATTTACCCTGAAACTTTACGAGTGTTGTCTCTTTCTTACAGCTTTGGGAGGACAGAGATGGGAGCGTATGCTGAGGAACTGGTCAACTCTAGGTCAGCCAGGTTCATGCTGGCTGCCGTGGTTGAAGAGACTGGGCTGTAAGTATTTTGATACAATGTACTTAATTATAAAACGTTAGTATTACTATACTACCATAGTATAGTATATTACTATATGTGTGTATATGACATGTCTAGTATTTTTATGTAAAGAAGCTATGTACAAAATTTCAAACCTGTATCACGAAAAATTCCCTACAAAGTTATAGTTTGTTATGGTACTTGGTTGTCCGTTCCAAAACATGCTCACCACGTCTTATTCCCCTCGCTCCGCTGTGCGCCCGCGCCTAGTGCCAATGAAAGAAAGAAAGATAATTTATTTTGGACTCGCACAGGAAATTAATGCAATTAAAACATTAAATGTAAATAGTTACATTATAAAAAATAAAATAAAACCTACTAGTACCCAAAAAAGGCCCCTATCTCAGCATATTGCTACAACATTTAAAAACTAAAATGTCACAGCGCTGGTTTTCAGATAGGTCCATCCCAGTTGTAATACCACGGTCAGTTAAGGAGATACATGAAAGAAAATAGATGAATACTGTGTGTAGGTACCTACTATATAAAAGGAAATATATATAAAAACTTGACTGACCAATGACTTACTTGTGTTGTGCGCGGAAAGCTCCTTATAGCCACTTGCACCAACTTCTTAAATGTGTTTAAATTGTATTTAAACACAAAATTACAATAGAAAATTGTGTTTTAATACAATTTAAACATATTTAAGAAGTTGGTGCAAGTGGCTGTTTGTCGCTTGGTGCCCCACTTGTAACTTTTATAAGTATTTTTGTGATAAAATATAACGTGGTGTAAAATTGATTGGAATCGGTTCAGTTAGGTACTTATTCTGAACAAACCGTATTCAGGTTTGGCATATATGTACTAAAAATAATATTACACATATTTGATCGTAATAATTATAATCAACCCATTATAGGTCCCACTGCTGGGCACGGGTCTCCTCTCACAATGAGAGGGATTAGGCTAATAGTCCACCACGCTAGCCTAATGAGGGTTGGCAGACTTCACACGCCGTCGAGAAAATCTCTCAGACATGCAGGTTTCCTCACGATGTTTTCCTTCACCACTTAAGCGCGTGATAATTAACTATTAATACGCACATTACTTCGAAAAGTCAGAGGTGCGTGCCTTGGATTTGAACTCGAGACCTTTGACTTGGCAGTCCAATGGTCATATCACTAGGCTATCACGGCTTCGAGCTTCATTTGATCGTAATGCCTCTTACTAAAACCATCTCAATTATCATTGAACGACCCCACCCGTTGAATTAACCTGCACTCAAAACATTTCTTTCATCTCAATTCTCTTCAGGCAAAGAAATTCGAATATACTTCAAAAGATTTGAAACGGTTCAATAAATTAAATGCAACCACTCACCACGGTTCGTTGGTTTCGAAAAATTATCGCCATATTGGAACTCGTTCATTTTAGAAGTTCAATTTTGTAAAGTAGCAGGTGTTCTTTGAAATAAATTGCTCCTTGTGCCTCGGTTATGATGCCGATAAGCTAGAAATATCTGTGTTGATGTTTGAAATATGGTAGACTGCTTGATTTTTTTTATTAAAGGTATCTAACTTTTCTGCGTACATACATACATACATACATATTTTCACGCCTGTCTCCCATTGGGGTAGGCAGAGACTATAGATTTCCACTTGCTACGATCCTGGCATACCACTTTCGCTTCATCTATGTTTATTAACCTCCTCATGCATGAACGTCGGTTTAGGGTGCTCTTAACCTGTCCTTTTTTAAGAACGGCCGCAACTTGGTTGTCGTACGGTCGTCGAGGTCGGCCCCTTCCAACTCTTCCATCCATACTCATCATGTATACTCGTTTCGTCAATCTTTTCTGCGTAGGTGACATTATAAATGACGTAGGACATTCAGCCAAGTCTTAGGCCCACTTGCACCAACTTCATAAATATGTTTAAATTGCATTTAAACACAATATTTAAACACCTTTAAGAAGTTGGTGCAAGTGGGCCTAAGACCTTACACAACTGAAGCGGCGGTAGCCTAATGGCTAGGGCGCCGGGACTTGCAATCATGTGGTTGCCGGTTCGACACCCACCCATTGCACTACCGACGTACACCCACTCGTAACACAAGCATTTTAGCTTAGCACGAGGGGTTAACAAGAATACTAGTAATGGAATCTTTTCAAAACTTCTGGCACGATTGTAAAGTACTGGATACTTCTATCAAGTAATAGCTTTACCTATGAAATATCATTTTCGTTATCATACGAGTTATATATTAGGTAAATAGCATATCTTACTAATACGTCGCACGATAATCGGACAGATCGAATCTTTACAAAAATACTAGGAAGTTTGCAAAAGACCGGATCATTACAAGAAATATTATCAAGACCTTTGCAAAATCTTTGTGACGATTTGTAGTAATTACCACGCTGTTTTGCTATAAGTAATCATGGGCTATTCCTATCTGGAATCACAAATGGTGTTTATACATCGTCGCCGTAGTCGGGCAAACAAACAATACTATTAATCAGAACTCCTGCTGCTAAATCCGGTCTGAACCGGTTTGTTTAACTTGATTTGTTGAAGACATCTTGCTTTAACTGAATTACCTAGTGTTTACTGGAATTCAAACGTAAACTAGGTGGTGTTTGAATACAGACAACTACAGTTATTGTACTCTATTACATTTAAACCGACTTTTAAAAGGACCTATCTACCTACTACCCAAAACTTTTTGTGAAAAATGGAGCGTAGTATGTCCCTCTTCAAAGTCTAATCTAATTTCATACCAAAACTCATCAAAATTGGTTTTGGTAAATAATTAGCGGCATTTAACACGCAAAATAAAATAGAAGAGAAAGAAAGAAATCATTTTACTGTCCCAGTTTGGGCACAAATAAGTACATAGCTACCTAAAAACGACCAACACAGGTTACATGAAATTATTAATAGGTATATATATGTTGATACCTGGTTACCTACTAAGCTTAGGTATTGTTAGCTTAAGAGTTGTGTGCAATAGTCCTAACCTAAAAGTTGGTATTAACACGGGAAGGCTCTCCTCGCAGAAAGAGAGGGATTAGGCTATAGTCAACGATGCTAGCCTAATGCGGGTTGGTAGACATCACACGCCGTACAGAAAATCTCTCAGGTATGCAGGTTTCCTATCGATGTTTACCTTCACCGGTTAAAGGCGTGATAATGAACTAATAATTCGAACTTAACTTAAAAAAGTCAGAGGTGCGTGCCTTGGATTTGAATTCGTCCGATGTTATAGGACACCTTTAAATCTTAGATCTCTTCGACACAATTTATGTAAAATTTTCTTCCTTTACAGGATCATGGCAAACCTCGCGTCCCCCATCCCAATGATGGACCCAAACACCAACAATGACTCAGGGTACGCCCCGTCCAACATGGATGTAGATAAGGAGCACACCCCCCCAGCGTCCCCCACCACGAAAGAAGAGAAGAAGCCAGAGGATAAGGCAGAGAATAAGACTGAAGTACCTAAGAAGCCTGAGCTTAAGTAAGCAAATAGTTCATATTAGTACCTCATTTACAATAATTATATTAAAAAACTTAAAAAATATATATTAAAGGTTTAAGGTGGTTTTGGGCATGTAGAGAGGATGGATGAACGGAGATTGACGAAACGAGTATACATGATGAGTATGGATGGAAGAGTTGAAAGGGGCCGACCTTGACGAACGTACCACAACCAAGTTGCGGCCGTTCTTAAAAAAGGTCAGGTTAACCCTAAACCGACGTTCATGCATGAAGAGTCTAATGAACGTAGATGAAGCGAAAGTAGTATGCCAGGATCGTAGCAAGTGGAAATCTATACTCTCTGCCTACCCCAATGGGAGACAGGCGTGAAAATATGTATGTATGTATGTGTATATTAAAAACCTGCATTTTGTGGAGAGACGAGGTTTGTTTCCCTTCCAACAAAAGGGAGAATCCTCTAACCAGGCGGGTGTTTTGCCTGGTGGGCCATGGTACAATGGTTGATGTTGGGAGGTTGTATATAATGCAAGTTGCGTTGCAAACTTCACTTGCGTGATTCAGAATTTGTTTGTAGGTTTCGTATGTACCGCGGTAGATGTCACTAACTATTCACCTAATTGTTGACGTCATGAATTTCATGACGTCGCGAGATCCATCGCCCATCCATCGCAGATTTTATTATGTCATGATTTTGGATATTTAGGTACGTTGGATTTCAATCAAAATAATAAAGCAGACAAGTTAAAATAATGTATCCTTAATTATAGAAAACTAGCTTCTGCCCGCGACTTCGTCCGCGTAGCGTGATGATATATAGCCTATGTTCTTTCTCAGGGTCTAAAGATTTTCTGTGCAAATTTCATCAAAATCGGTTGAGAGGTTTAAAAGCGGAAAAGCGTAACATACAGACAGACAGACAGAGTTACTTTCGCATTTATAATATTAGTAGGGATATCTCCTTTCAACGATTTACTAAATCTCTGAAGTACTAGGCTATAATAAAAATGGACTAAATTATCCTAGACCTAAGGAACCGGAGGAAACAGCTGACGAGTAGTAAATCCTAATGAGAATGAGATGGGCCATGATACGTAATGACCATAAATCCCTATTTCGGTGGAAGCTAGTGAACTCAGTTATTCAAGTGTACTAAGTAGGTTATTTAAAGAACATTTCCTTGATCTATTAGAGTGATGTGACCATTGGACTAGCACTCTACTCGACTATAGCCTCATGCGGGTTAGTAAACTTCACACGCCGTCGAGAAAATCTCTCAGGCATGCAGGTTTACCCACGATATTTTCCTTCACCGTTTAAGCGCGTAACAATTAATACGCACATGACTTCAAAAATTCAGAGGTGTATGCATGCCTTTGATTCGAACTCGAGATTGCTAGTCCAATGGTCACATCACTCTAATAGATCAAGGAAATGTTCTTTAAATAACCTACTTAGTACACTTGAATAACTGAGTTCACTAGCTTCCACCGAAATAGGGATTTATAGTCATTACGTATCATGGCCCATCTCATTCTCATTAGGATTTACTACTCGTCAGCTGTTTCCTCCGGTTCCTTAGGTCTAGGATAATTTAGTCCATTTTTATTATAGCCTAACTACACAATCTAATGGGTTAATTATGTTATGTTGTTATTATTCAATTTATTTACGATGTCTAACCACATCTTATCATACTTATTTCTGACACTTTCGCAAATATTAGACACTGAAATAAAACTACTTTTTACGGATTTTATCGCGTTTTATTTATATATAATTTAATTCACCACGTTTCTGATCCTTTACATCATGCAATGTCACGGGTAGACTGAGGTATTGGAATGTTAAAATTACTAACAGCTACCTTACATCTGTCATTATCTTTTATATTATAATATATCTAATCATTTTGTTAAATAATGTGAGGTAGGGTAGGTAGTGGAATTGAATAATATAATAATCATTTCCATAAGGAAGAAGGAGGAAGTACCTCCACCTTGAAGAAAATCGTAGCCAAATAACAGAGCTCCGTGCTAATGTTGTGTGATCAAGACCTAACGGTGATCAAGGTCGCCAGAGCTCCGCGAGGAAACGTTGTGTTGGCAGTGGGGGGACCGGTGGGCTTCAATAAGTTTGAAATAAGGAGAAAAGATTAAGGAGGAATAGTTGGGCTGAACTTAACTATTCCTCCTTAATCTTTACCCCACCCTCTCAAAAAGGGTGTGTATAAAAAGGTAGTTTTGAAAAGTTTAACGAGGGCCATGCTTCGGCACGAATGGACCGGCTCGACCGGAGTGATACCACAGCCTTACAGAAAACCGGCGTGAAACAACGCTTGCTTTCTATTTCGCTGAGTGAGTGAGGTTACCGGAGGTCCAAACCCTTTTAAAAGGCGGGCAACGCACTCGTCACTCCTCTGATGTTGCGGGTGTGCGCTTACCATCAGGTGATGCGTCTGCTCGTTTGCCCCTCTATCCCATAAAAAAAATGTACAAAACTAGTTACACGGTCTTACGGAGAAGAGCTTTACCAACAGAAAATGGGCGTGAAATATGCGTGAATGTATATATGCCTATAAGTGTGTAATATGGTACATGTGCTGACGGATCCCTTACATTAAAACTACACACATTAAACCCTGCGCTGGTAGAACTCATTACGATGAATGACATTCGATTATGTATGTTTGTCTAAGTGTGGAGACGCTTGGGAAATGTCATCTTTGGTTAATAGGTTTGATGTCAGTTGACGAGCACGTTGGTTCAATCTTGACACCCTTGAGACTTGAGAATCATTCATAATTTTGGCAGAAATTGTCCCGAAAAGTTTCAAGAAATGGGACTTTCCTTTTAGCGTTAGTAAGTACCTAAGTAGTTACATATTTATTTTTTTGGTTTAGAAACGGATACAGTTCTCTGGGTTGTATGTCTAGGCTCTATGTAATAGAGGGCGAACCTATTACCATTAACGGGACACAAAAGTCCAATAGGACTTTGCTTGACATGGGAATTAAGCCCAGGACGCCTAGAGTATTTTATACAGTGTTTTCGGTCATGGACTAGCGATATTCTAAATAATTATAATTATAGTTACTACTTTAATACACAAATAAACTATACACTTGGGCCAGACACACAGTTGTAAATTTAATATTGTATTGTAGCTTAGATCAACATCTTTCGATCTAGTAAAAAAAGATAATGTAGACGGTAATGTTATGTAATGTAGACGGTAGACAGTATTGTTGCCCTCCGAATAAGCCTATTTTTAACTCAATAAGACCAAAACTTTGAGAGATATGATTTTTTGTACATACAGGGAGATATTTCAACACAATAGCTGCCACATAGCGGGGAAGTGGATTATGCCCCAGTGTACAGTGTATTTGTGTATTAAAATAGTTGTTATATACGTATTTAGAATATCGCTAGTCCATGTCCGGACATACTGTATATTTTATTTATACGATATATTATGGGCCTGAGATAATAAAAGGCCTCTAGATACAAATGAGATTACATAAATGATTCTAAATTTACGTAACTCACAAATTATTATGAAGTCGAATTCAAACCGCGTCTCATTCACTAGTGATGTTTCGTAACCACGCATTTATTGGATATCCGAAACGTTAACCGCGCTCCCGTATCCGATAATTATTTCGCAAGTTTCAGCTGCGGTTGCCTGCAAATGAACACTAATTGCTCAAAACGGTAGCTTAAATTGTATTAAAAGCTTGCATTTCCGCGTAGCGGTGACGTCTTCATAATTGTTTTATTTAGAACAATCATCATGAAACAAATTACAGACACGACAGATATAAAGCGATACTTTATTTTATATATTGTTATAGCTAAACACTAGACCTTTAAACTTTTTTGGGTGTCCATGGCTAATTTGTATACATTTTGTTGCTCTTTGAATGCCCTTTTTGATAACTCTGTCTCTGATCAGTCTTCTTGTCTTCACGTTCAAGGAGTTAAATCTGTCCCTAAAGCTCCAGGTAAGATAATCAAGACAAGTGGAAGTATTTGAGAGTCCTCTACATTACCACGTCATGTTATCAAGAACAGCATCCCCGCTCTGACATTATTGTTCATATTTCTAAAAGATGATATGCGGATATTTCTTGTGTGTGAAAACCCAGAAATATCCACAGACAATGCCACATCCCTGCTTCATTTAATTACATCGATAGGTGCAACGAATTATCCGGTTCTCGATTGTTATGTTAATTCTCTTTGATATCGAATATAAATGCTAATGTTTCGGCAGGCCAACGTCCCGCATGGACGGTAGTTAACGAACGGCTCCACAGGTAGATTACGTTGTCAGAATATTTAATGGTTGTAAGCATTTTAAATTGTAGGTACTGCTTTTGAGGCTCGTTTTCAGTGGTAGGCTTTCTTTTTCATATTACCAGGATAGTTCATTCTAGCTACTACAGTATGATAAACACCGTCTTTTTTATGGGAATGAACGTAAGCTATTGTTTTAGGGAATCTTTACAGCTTAATCGAACTTGGTAGCGAGCGTAATCGGTGGCAAGTCATCGAATACCTCCAGTCAGGAGTAACTTATAAACTAAGCAGCTAAGGTTGTTCCATCACTCTACTCTGACCTCGGCTTAGTGTGTCGCTTGGGGACACTAACACCTTGTGGGATCTATGTAAAATTATTTAGGGAAGAATTTATTTACGTGGGACACTCAGAAAGTTTTGAGAAACTAAAGATGGTGTTTGGTCGTTTGTTGCTCATTGCAGAAAAAACTTCTGGCAGGCATTTTGTGCTATACCATTCGGCGTTAATGCTGCTTTGGTCTAGAAGTGGAATTGAAATTAGGTACCCCATCAAAGTGAAGAAACCAGCCATCAAAATTTTTCCAAAACTTAATCGAAAATTTGACGTGGCTCTCAAAAAAATGCGGAGGGTAATTTGAAAATCGAACAGTGGTATTTTTACTTTTAAATAATCGAAGTTCTCAAAATAATTACAAGTGCTAGTATCTTATACATAAAAACTTTTTGTCGCAAAACTTTCTGAGTGGCCTGGTATAGCTAGTGGCTCGGCGCGGGCCGTCCCGAGCGTGGGTCGGGTAGACACCGTCTCCATCATCATCAGTAAAAGTACCATTTAATAGGGGACAGGCCATGAAAAATCCCTTTTTATAAAAATCTTGAACCAAATCCCAGATCAGCCACAGCTAGTATGTGTGTCTGCAATTCCACTTGATCCTGCTCGCATGTCTTTATGCATACAATATAAGCAAATGATTCCTTAAATTATAGGTGATACAATTCATCCAATAACTATAATATTCAGCTTTTGAGTACCGCTGTAAAAGGTTAACGATGCCTGGTTGATGAGGGTTAGCCAATAACCATATAAGTAATTCAGAATGTTAGATTTTATCTGAAAGACCTCAGGTACCTACCACGAAAATATAATTTTATAGGGATGTTATTATCGATATTGTAACAACCCTATTGACTATAATATGTCCCATTCAAAAGGTAATCTAGTTAGGTATTCTGGAGTCTGTTTAATAGACAAAAACCAGAACACACCGACCTTATTAGCGAAGTACTTCAAAAAGGTCAGGTGCTTAGTACTTGCAACCGGCCCGACGTGTGTATGACACAATAAAGAATGTATCGTCATCATCATCAGCCTATATCAGATATTGCTCGACATAGGCCTCCCCTAATGTGCATCATTTTACCCTGTACATATGAAGTTGATTATTTTATGCTTTGGAATGTAGTTAGCTTTTTAGAGTTTTAGATGGTAAGAAGGAATTAGGTCAAAGGCTCAGTAGGACACATCTGCAGCCCGGAGTCATCTTGAGAAGATTATGCTAGCCTAATGTGCATCATTTTACCCTGTCCATAACGTGCTACCTTTGTACAAAGTTAATTGCTTTTTGCTTTGGAATGTAGTGAGCTTTTTGGAGTTTTAGATGGTAAGAAGGAATTAGGTCAAAGGCTCAGTAGGACACCCGTGCAGCCCGGAGTCATCTTGAGAAGATTATGCTAGCCTGATGTGCATCATTTTACCCTGTCCATATCGTGCTACTTATGCAAGAAGTTAATTATATTTTGCTTTGGAATGCAGTGAGCTCTGTAGAGTTATAGATGGTAAGAAGGCATTAGGTCAAAGGCTCAGTAGGACACCTCTGCAGCCCGGAGTCATCTTGAGAAGATTATGCTAGCCTGATGTGCATCATTTTACCCTGTCCATATCGTGCTACTTAGGCAAGAAGTTAATTATCTTTTGCTTTGGAATGTAGTGAGCTTTTTGGAGTTTTAGATGGTAAGAAGGTGTTGGGACAAAGACTCTTTAGGACACTTCAGGAGCCCAGAGTCATCTTGATAAGACTATGATAGTATGGTCAATACAGTCTCATATGCTGGGGAGGTCAATCGCTACTCATGGTGAAAGATAAAATGATTTAGACGGCTCCATATCGTGTTACCTATCACTTCATTAAAAAATCTGATGTAACAGTAACATATCAAAGAAAAAAGTTATTGGTAACTGCTTAGTTGGTTGATTGATTCAGAGTGTAAGCCCTAACTTTAAAGTTTTAAGTTTCAAGGTAAATTCGGCTTAGTTTCTGACGTTCAAAGGTCACGTTCAAGTTAATAAGCTTGAAAACTTTGGAAAATTGGCTTTACGGCAATCGCTATTGTAGATAGGTATATTTTGATCGGATCTATTAACTATAACTCGATAGACTTGTCGGTTTTGTTTCGCCTCATATTAAGCGGCAAACGCACCTATCAGATGCCAGAAAAACAGTAGCATCACGACGCGTTGTGATCTTGAAACGGGGTCCGCCGGACGCTGAATTGCCCATAAAAACGTAATCTATTACTAATATATAAAGCTGAAGAATTTGTTTGTTTACTTGAACGCGCTAATCTCAGGAACTACTGGTCCGATTTGAAAAAATCTTTCAGTGTTAGAAAGCCCATTTATTGAGAAAGGCTATAGGCTATATATCATCACGCTACGCGGACGAAGTCGCGGGCAGAAGCTAGTATCAAAATAAATCGTAATTCAAAAAGAATTTAATTAAATAGTGTTATTATTTGGATTCGGATAGGTACCTACCGTGAATCTAGGCTCCTACCGTACCATTTTATCTAATACTACACTTTAAATAAACGACCAGAAAATCGGTCGAAACACTGATAAAAAAATTCAAAAATTACGTTCACTTTCGATTATTTCCTGTGAAGTATTTTACACGGAATGGCAGGATGATACGAAGCTAGATTAACAGTATTTGAATCAAAATAATAATACAATTTCATTGAATTACGACTTATTTTTGTATTACGTTTGTACGGGCAATCCGGTCACCGGACCCTTGACCTAAATATGTATCATAAGTACGCCCGTAATTTCGCTGGGCTATCAAAGTCAAAGTCATAATCATTTATACAATATGTGCTAATAGGTACTACATTTTGAACGTAATTTTTAGATTAAAGACGAAAACCAAAACGCCCGCCCTTCACCGCCTCGTAGTGTTTTCGCTGGGAAGAAGAAGCGGCGCAACAAACTCCCCAACAACACATTTCTGTCTGTTAACTTACTAAGGCGTTACACGACGTAGAATTCAAATCATGGAGTACATAATAATTTATTCATTGCTACATTATTGCACTTCAAACCAAACATATTGATGTTAGCTTTATTTCTTAGCGGCGGAATATTAAATTCAATTGTATGTAGCTTTATCGTATCCAATGAGGTATTTAGAATATTCAACTTTTGTACTAGAAAACAGATTCTAATCTCTGAGCATGCAGACGGATTTGAAAGAAATGTTTTCTATTTAATAGCTTAGCTACTATCACGCTGCGAACCCTAGGAGGAGGGCAGCAAATAATATAATTCAATTTAGCATCACAGCCTTAAACAACACAGCGCAAATGTGTATCAGAAACTTAAACAATAACAGAACTGAATATAAGCTCGATGCGAGCTAAAAGTCAAACAAGTGAGTAGTTTGTTACGGGCAAACAGCTTGACTTGTGCTACTTTACAGGTAGTGTGTACACACGAGCTTGTAGTTGTACGTTGGATTGTTGTTATAGAGTTTATTTATTAGTCTACTAACTATTTTTAGGTCCTTATAAGTCTGACGGTATCTGTATATTGTTATGTTATGTTGTGTATATTGTTGTAGTATTGATATTCTCTGTATTGATACGATACGAGTGATTAGTCCCAGGACAGAGTAAAATGCACCAAATACTTCTTAGAAATGTAATAAACCGTCATCTGGTCCTCATCTTTCGAAGGCTGTGGCTACATTAATGGTGCACATAATGGGTCCGTCCCTTTTGCGCTGATCTTGCGAGCCATCCGAGGTCGCGGCATGTAGAGGATGGGACAAACCCATTGCCCATAAGTGTCTCACTGACCTATTTCCTTTTCGCTTGACAAATTTAATCAAATCAATCTTACTTATGTAAGTAGGTACCTCCATTTTTATTTTCTATACTATTTATAAAAATGGTTACCTTTATGAAAATTTTCCTATGGCGAAATTGCCAAATTGATTGATTCCTAAAATTACCGCGATAGTTCTGAACCGAGCACATCTAAATATTTACAAAATGTACGTCGCCGATCTTCTGTCGAGTAATTTATGATTTAGAAATCATATCGAGTTTCAATCGAGTTCAATTCGAGTTCGATCCCCGTATGAAACAAATATTTTTATTCCCTACAGGTATTTGTTCCGCTTCTGGGTGTTTGTATATGTGAGAATTTGTGTTTGAAAACGCTCCCACGATACAGGAGAAAATCCTATTGTGGGGTTACGGTTTATTAAAAAAAACATACCTTCATATACCATCATCCCCGAAGGGTTCGACAGTTCGCCAGTATGTTTAGGTCTTTAGGTCCCATGTAATTAATGCAACAAATTTTATCGTACCACATATTAATATATCATCATTCCACCATCCGACGTCTGGGATCGGGTCTTCTTTCTGAATAAAAGGGGTTATTACCTATCTTGAATCATTCATCTTCATTATGAATGATACACCTTCATCCACACCCTGACTTCACCTACCGCTGCGTATAGGCCTTCCTCAATTTGCACCATCCACCACATTCTTGTGCTTCTCTTATCCAAATACGCCGACTTGAATTATGTCATCGACCGCGACCCGTCTTACTGCTGGACGTGTGGTACTCCTCTTGCCATACTTCGGTCTCCCTTCAGTCGTTGTCCTTCTCCACCCATCATCACTCCGTCTCGCCAAGTGTCCTACCCAATTCCACTTTAGTCCCATGTTTCTTCTTCTAATTTCTTGAAACTTGTTTTCTGAACTTTATGTTAGAACTCAGTCTCATAATCACAATCGGGATATTATTGCTATTTTTAATGCCACTAACAACTGCTAATATCTATCCAACTCCTCCCTCCACAGGAAGAAGTTGAGCAGGTTAAGTAACAGCTCTCTCATATCCACTCCGCGGAGACGGTTCAGGAGTGCAGCATCAGCGGCTAGGTTCACCATCTTCCGGGCCAACAGGGCCGGCAAGCTGAGGGCTAAGTCCTTCGCCAAAAAAGAAAAGAAAGCCACACAGACTCTCGCCATTGTATTGGGTAAGAAATATTTCGAGACCAACTGAGTGTAAAACTGAAATTAGAACTAACTTAGATTGAAAATGGTCGGATTTATGTTCTTTTAGTTGTATGAGATATATACTGATCCCCCTGCTACGCGTTACATATGATATGTGTATCAGAGGTTCATAAACGTTTCTCGCATTAGCTGCGCTTTGATGCAGACGTGTTGCTGACCGCAATATTTTATAACTCGTGTAGCGCGGCGTAAGCCGTTGCTCGTAATTATTTTAGCGCCATGAGTCAACAACTTGTGGCGAACGAATTGCTCGCTTTCCTGCAGCAGAAGCTGGATGTGATGGATGAGGTGTCCGCAGTCCAGATCTGCTCCTCGAATTTCAGTGAGGATGACATCGCCGCTTCCAAGCTGCTTATTTACACGCTGTTGAACAAGACAGACAAGATGGTGTCCCGCAGGCGTGATGGGACCAAGAAAAGCGTTCAGGACATCATAACGCTGCTTAAGGAGACCGACCCTGACGACGTGCCGACGTTTGTGGCGAGGGATTTGCACAAACTTCCTCCAGTCAGCTTCGACCACGTCGATGTAACCAGCCTGCTGAAAGACATCGTCTTCCTAAAGGCAAGTCTAGTGGATGTGCAGAAAAGGTTAGATGCATCCCAAAATACTGTCGCCGATTTGCGCAATGAACTTGTAGAGTTGCGTAAGACGGTTGCAGTAACTGGGTCACCATCAAGTGCATCGAACGTAAACACGCGTCGCGGAGCGGGCCTCGACCTGTCGGGGGCAAGCTTCGCGTCAGCAGTTTTGTCGTCGCCGCCGCCGACGAACGCTGAGCCTGCAGAGTGTGCACCGTGCGCGCCCCGCAGCCCCGCTCCCGCCCCTGCGGCTCCTCCTCGCGTCGCCGCTCGAGTTACCCGACCCACGAAACAGCTGACTGTGTCAACACAATCAGCTAAAAGTACTGAAACTGCTGGAGTCACCGTGAGCAGTCTTGATGCTCCCGCTAAGAAGCCCTTGCCTGAAAAGGCATCGAAGCGGGCTGATGATGATGGTTTCGTGATGGTGCAAAGGAGGAAGCGCTGTCAACGAACCAACAAGAACCGATGCGGCACGGCTCCTGTGGACCCCACGCCCACCATACGCGCTGCGTTGCCGAACACTCCGGTGTATATTTCCCGCCTACACTACAGCACCAAGGCGGAGGATATCGTGGAGTACGTGCGCCAAAGGCTCAATGGATCGCCGAGAGTGCAGCTACTAGAATCGCGCCGCAACGTCAATTTCAAGGCGTTTGTAGTGCGAATACCAACTAGTTTTCTGCACCTCGTCATGAAAGAGGACTTTTGGCCGCAAGGAGTGGTGTTTCGTCGTTTCCGCGGACAAGTGCCACCAGATCGCACAGTGACATAGTGCTAGTGAAGTTTTTACTAACATAGTTTTAAGTTATATACTAACTAAACTCTGTTATATTATAATATATATGTTAGTTTGTAAGGTATATATCTATGGGCCAAAGTAGCCTGATAATAAAGAATTTATTATTATTATTATTATTATTATAAACTACTCAAAAGTCAAGACTACTTAAAGCTGGAACAGCCGAGTTCGAGGTCTAGTGAACCTCGAGCTCCAGATTGACTTGGAATAACAAAGTCCCGCTGAAATTGCATCATAATCAAATCAAATCATTTAGGTATTCAACTTCATATGCCTACTACATAAAAAGATAATACTCACTCATTCTCAATATTTGTCTTCTTACAGGAGTCTTTCTCTTTTGCTGGGCACCATTCTTCACCTGCTCGGTCCTGGACGCGATGTGCTCCAAATTCGGTTTCCCCTATTCACCTGGGGTCACCGTGTTCATCCTGACCACATGGCTGGGCTACATCAACTCGTTCCTCAACCCCGTCATCTACACCATCTTCAACCCTGAGTTCCGGAAGGCGTTTAGGAAGATACTCCATTGCGGCACCTAGCCTTTAGATTACTACGTAGTTTATGACTGACTTGTGAAGAGACTCGCTCAAGTTTTTAATGAAATTAGTTTCTTTGTTCCTTTAAGAGTAGTGAGCAAATGGAATGGAAAAAATATACATATTATATGTATGTAGCAGGTAAACGTTAACTAGGCCGTCATCCTATTTGCGTGGTACTTCTGACTCAATCGAGTAAATTGGACCTTGCATGGATATCAATTCAGGATAAGTGTTAAACAATCACATTTTGATTCGGATCCGATTGATTAAGTAGGCGTCCATGCTTGGTGTCCTCGTTAAATACTCAATGAAGTGATAAAGATTGAGTCTATGAGACAGTACAATCGTGAAGATGTAATCGATTAGCAAAAGAATGCCATTGATTTATTGGTTTAATGCTCTATCCGTTTATTTACGAATTTGCGTGCAAATTCTTGTAGAAAAAAAAATTTAAAGTTATAATGTGTGTAGTTCTGATCTAGTAGGCTCATGATTGTCATTGTCGATCTCATTACTCAGAAAATAAAGTGGATTTTCGTATGTACCCGAATTACACTTCTGCTATTTACGTCGTTGAGACTAGATCAAATTGTGTTTTTTTTTTAATAAGCAGAATAAGCCTTCTGGCTTCCAAAGAAATGTAAGCTTTCAAATTAACTAAATTTGAAGTTTAAAAGACAAATTAAGCGATTTCGTTAATTTTTCCATTTGCAGCTGGAGATTTTATTAACATCACCGTTTTAGCCTGGTGATTGTGTACATTAATTACTATAAATAACATAATTGTGTCTGAGCTCAAGTTAATATAACTACGTAGTACTTTCGACTTAAAATAAGTGGTATCTTTAAATGAACGAATGATACTTTTGTAATGTAACGCTTATGAACGATATGCGCCGAATAATTTCACAGGAATATTGATCAAATGACGTCTTAGCTATTCTACCAAGTACCAAGCATTGCCGATATTTCTCTGCGGGACAGGCCAGCCGGAGTGATACCACGGCCTCACAGAAAACCGGCGTGAAACAACGCTTTCGTTGTGTTTCGCTGAGTGAGTGAGGAAACTGGAAGCCCAAACCCTTTTAAAAGGCCGGCAACACTTGCGACTCCTCTGGTGTTGCGGGTGTCCATGGGCGGCGGTAATCGCTTACCATCAGGCGATCCGTCTGCTCGTTTGCCACCCTATGCTATAAAAAAAGCAAACTTGTAAAACTACAAACTCCTACTCCTAGCAAACCTCACGTATATTGTGTTTCTGGGTCAGTTTTTTGACATAATGACCGGTGATATTTTTAACAATTGAAATCTCATTTTCAACAAAATATGACAATTTTTATACAATTTATATATAAAAACAGACTGATGTCTTAAGGTGACTTATGTGGCGATACTAGCTAACCATCCGGAAGACCGTGTCTTATCGAAACGTGATACCAAATGAAATAAGAGAGTTAATGTATAAAGGGGGAAATTTCCTACACAAATTCATGCTTTCCACCTGTGAAAATATTTGGCATGTACAGTAGAACTGTATTCTTCTAGTCTATCCGTCTGACTAGGCTTAAGAGCTGTCTAGAAGATACTCATAATAATACTAAGATATTGTGAATATTCATAAGCGCGATATAAAATCTTTGTGGTCCGTTTTCATTGGTTTTCATAGCATGGCGCTAAATTTTGATAATTTAATTTATATTTTCTATAGGTTTCTGTGATTAACATAACATAACATACCATCACACCTGTATTCCCCGAAGGGTTAGGCAGAGGCGTACTAATGTACACCCACAGTTCGCCGGTATGTTTAGGTCCCATGTAATAGGGGGCGAGCCTATTGCCATTAACCGGGCACAAATTCCTAACTCCGAGCTACTACTGGGAATTTCATAGAAAAACCCAATAACACTTTGCTCGACCTGGGAATCGAACCCAGGACCTCTAGCGTAGCAGTCGCAGTCAGGACCACTAGGCTGTTGGGGCAGTATCAACAGTTTCTGTTTCTGTGATTATGGGTTACAAAAACTCTGTTAGCCTACTTAAATTATGTATATTGCAGTCTTATGCAAGCGGTCAGACATTGTATTTTGATTGTCCTGGTTTATAAATGTAAGTAAAATATTAATATATCTTATAGTAAATAATTCCTTTTACCATGTAAAACACACTTTCCATATTATGTTCTCCATTAACCAAAACGTAGTGATTGTTGATAAAACCCGGGTAAAGTAAACAAAAATCTAACTTTTAACTTAAGCTCGTAAAAGCTACCTGTTGCGTTGCAATCAATTTGGAAGCTTGTGATACGGTACTAAGAGATAAAATCCTTTGTAAACATTTTCTAGATTTTCTAACTTCGCCTAAGTTGATCCTGCGGTTGTGATGTTCCTTTAGCGAATTAAATTAAAGCAATAAATGTATGATTGTGTATATAAGTGTTATAATAACTAGCTATATGTATGTATAATTTATACGGAGACAGATATATCTGTACTATTATAAAATTGCAAAAAGCTATGTCTGTACATTGAAGATATTTAAAGGAAACTAAGTGCGTGTGATTTTTAAAATTCTTGTCTGTTTGTCTGTAAGTATGTTACGGGTTGGAGCAAAAACTACTGAATAGATTTTAATGTTGGTATCACTGTTAGAAAGTATAAGCTCCAACTTAAAAACTGGTGAACTTCTATTCTCAATCAATTAAACGGACGAGGCCCATACAAAGAAGAGATCATCACTGTTGGTATAATCAGATTAAATTATTTTTGGGATCCATTTCTAGCCCTAATATAGCTTCAGGTGACCGAAGCCGCGGGCAAAAGCTAGTACCTACTATATATGTAGATATCCAGAGGAAGGACAGGTTGTCGGGCTTTTTAGGCTTCTAACTACCATTAATGTCATAGTTTTTTTTTATTAAATTTGCCCCTTGCCAGGATTTTCTCCGGTATCGTGGGTGCTTTTACAAGAAACACAAATTCTCACATACACAAACACCCAGACCCGGAACAATTGACGACGTCATTGTCGACATGGAATGTCAAATTTCGATGACGGGTGGGACTCGCGGTAGCTTAGTGGTCACATCGTCTGGTGTATCTAACCAGTAGACGCAGGTTCGAATCCTGCCCGCAAGTCGACTTTTTCCCTCACTATCATAACTTTATAATCTTAGCATGGAAAATGCAAAAAAAAATACAATAAGGTTAATAATTTATGTCCATACTTTGTATAAGTATTGTTTTATAATTATAAGTGATGAAACATTCCCTACTGTTATTTTAGTATGTAGTGATTTTAATTAGTAATATTTACATCTTACCGAGATCCTGAAGAGTTTTGAAGTGCAATTTTTAACTTTTACCCTTAAAAATACTTTTCCAAACGCTAAAAAATTGTCTACAAATCCAGAACTGCCCGCCTACCTGTCCGATGAATCCTAAATATAAGCGGCGGTAGGCCGCCTAGGGCGGTGGGCTAGGGCGTCGGACTTGCGATCATGTGGTTGCCGGTTCGAAACTCACCCATTGCACTACCTACGTGAACCCACTCGTAACACAAGCATTTAGTTAGCTTAGCACGGCGGGTTAACAAGAATACTAAGCTTATTTAAATGAAAAGAAAAACTATAAAGTGGTAGTTAAATTTATTTTATAATACCTCTTTTCGTCTTACTTTGCAAATCTAGTCAAAGTTGTATTAATGCCAAATATGTAAATAAATAAACAATAATTTATATTGAATTAACTTGTAAATATTCTGTATAAATGTTAGCGAACGTAAAATAAAGTTGTATTTATTGATGTTGAATTAAATGGTGCATCATGTACACAGTATTTTAATTAAATCCAATACCTACGCCGAGTGAGTGAGGATACCGGAGGCAGAAACCCTTTTAAAAGGCGGGCAACTCCTCTGATGTTGCAGGTGTCCATGGGCGGTGGTAATCGCTTATCATCAGGTGATGGGTCTGCGCGTGTGCCCCCCTAGTTGGCGCCGGTATTTCATAACTTATGATCTTTGAGATGAAACGTTCAAACGAAGTGGGGTAATTAATATCAGGACTGAACAGGCCTTTGAAGAAAGTACCATAAACAGCAGTCTTATTCACGGTCTATTTGGCTGCACGTGGATCAAGGCCGCGATGCTGAACGAAGCTTACCCATGACTAAAACTAGGTCATAAAAATATTTGCTCCGTATGGGGATCGAACCTATAACACGCGGGGCCGAAGGCAATCGCTCAGCCGCTATGCCAGAGGTTTCGTGTAGTAACATACCATCACGCCTGTATTCCCCGAAGGCTTAGGCAGAGGCGACGTACTAATGTACACCCACAGTTCGCCGGTATGTTTAGGTCCCATGTAATAGGGGGCGAGCCTATTGCCATTAACATTATTACTGGGAATTTCATAGAAAAACCCAATAACACTTTGCTCGACATGAGAATCGAACCCAGGACATCTAGCGTAGCAGTCGCGGTCAGGACCACTTGGCTATTGAGGCATTTAATAAGTATTAATAAATAAAATAATCAGCCCCTAATCATAAGACTTCCATTTTTGTTTCCTGTCACACTTAGGAACAGGAATCGCAGAATATTTAGACATATAAAAATAATCTAGTATGATTAACTACTGTAGGTGGATAGTAAGTAGGTATACTTCAAAATATTCATCTTTGCTGTCGATGGATAATGCAGTAAAATATTTCACATCTTTCAGTGGTAGGTACAGTGTACAGTTATTTTTTGAGTCGTATTTTGCAAGATCTGATTCAACTAACACCATCTATCGAGTAATATCTCAAGTCATGGAAACAATGTTACAAAGTAGTCTACATTTTACATGGTATTTTTTACAAAATTTCGTAATTACAAAATGATTTATAATAACAATGCAACGAAGAAACTGATTCAATCAATATTATTGTAGTGAAGAAATTATAACACAAATTACAACTGACCTTCTTAAAAACCCATACAAAATGATTCAACAATTTTTATCTAGATGGCGCTACTGACATGAAAACAACAAAATATGTCACGCCCAAATATAACTAACTGATGCATGATTACGTGTTCTTGTGAAATAGAAACATCTTTTTAGCGATGCCGTACTGCTTTTCAATTCATCACATAGAAGAAATAGTTTTATTTGCTACTTTTCTTTTGCAATAATAAATGCAACAAGAAAATGACGTTTGTTGTATTTGAAGTCGCGTTCAAATAGGAGAGTCATGGTGTTTGTCTCTTTCGCACAGGCGCACTGGTTTCAAGCGCTAGAGTGAGAACATGTAATTCGCGATTGCGTTCAAAGTAGAACAGTCTTTCGTATCAGCTGACAACCAAAGCAAAACAGTCGGTGCGCGACCATCTTGTCAAAACTCTGAGTCGGTGACAACAAATAAATATTGTAAAATGTCCTAAATCGCTCTAAATGACATAACTATCTTATTGTGTATAATAAAGTATCGTGCATATTTTATTTTGGTGTTGTTTTCGAAGCAGTTACTATATATTTTACTCGATTTTTTCGGGTTTGTGTTGCGTCAAATGACGTCATGTATGTGATTATACACGTATCGCGGCTGACGAGTTTGTAAGTATTTTCTTTTATTTCTGTGTTAATTTCATTAATTTACTGTAGATATTGTGTAGTTTTCCATTAGTGCATGTTGTTTGTTTCATTCATGATTTGATGAGAAACCGTGGGGCCCCTTTGGTTGTCCATACGCGTCGGACTGTTAGGTATGGATGCCCTTGAAAATTATGCAGCAAAAATCGCGTCGTTGCTGGGCCGATGGTTTATGTGTCTAAGAGCTAAAGCAGTGTACAGTTCCATTCATGAAGTCTGTTATTCCGTCGTCGACTTTGCCATCGCATTTCGCATGGCAACGAACGACTGCGGACTTGACTAAAAATGGAACGCTCGAGACTCGAGAGTATGTGTTTAATGTCTGTTTATCGGCTCGATAACCTTTTATAACACGAATAACATATTTTTACACACTTTCCATTTCATTTGCGTGCTACGTAGGTAGATTCATAATACTAACTTACAAATGTAAAACATGCATTCGGATATTTTATATCTGCATCGCAATCGTAAATATTTAACATCCTCCCTACTCTCTATTTTTACATTAGCAGTGTTTACAATACGTGTAATAATACTCGTTTTAATATAACTCACTTATATGTGGGCGTCACTCATACAGTCATACAGTATAGGTAGGTAGGTAGGTACTTCCCCATACAAGTAACATTATTCAATAACACCGAGTGGTTTTTTGTTGTGAGCAATACAACAATTGGTGTTATTTCTGGTTATGTGATATCGATATAGCGAAATATAACATTATGTGTATTATGAAGTTTTAAGTAAGTATTCCTAGTCTAGAAAGACTTAACTGCCATTACTTAAGTGGGTAGGTACCTTTATAAATAATTTGTACAGCAATTAATAGCCGTTGCGAGTATCCGATCGGCTTTATTCGTTTTAATTCCATCAATACCAAAGTAATTTTTCATTGTAGTTTATGATCACGTGCCGCTAAGTTACCGCGGTCGTTGTGCACACGACCTAATTTTTGTGTTTTTTCTATGTGTCTTATTACTTACATTAAGTCGATAGGTAGTTGCCTTCTACCTAGATGGCGTTAACACAGACATTAAAAAGCTGGTAACAAAACGCATTTGATAAAGGTTCTTACACACATTTAATTAGATGATGAAATTCTCCGATAAGTCGCATTATTTGTAACTTCACATAATCTTACAGTAACAGTAGGTAGGTAGGTACCTACCTACTTCGGTTGTTTTGTCACTTTCAATTTACACGTCCAAATCAAGGTAGATTACAGGGCCGGACCGTGAGTTTAGGGGGCCCTGGGCTAATACTACTTAGGGGCCCACCTAATTACTCAAAGCCTATAGAAAAAAATGAGGCAGTAAAATATTTTGATTTATATTACATAAAATATCCATATAGGTAATCCACGGGGCCCTGGGCTGAAGCCCAAAAAGCCATATGGTAGATCCGGCCCTGGTAGATTAGCTATTTATTTTGCTAATTTTGTGGATATGATAGTCGAATAGGTACCTAGGTAGATAGGTAGGTGACTACTTTCCTACCAACCTAAAATAAAAAAGCAAAAGCATTAAAAAGTAGGTAAGTACCTACCTAGGTACTTAAAGCAATAAAACTGAAAGATAGGTACCTATCCAAAAAGATTGCATCTTTTTGTAGGTAATGCATGTCGCACAGTAGGTAGGTACCTAAATAACTTTAGGAAATAAGTTTATTATTACTATTAGCACTTCAAGCCATAAATAATACAGTAAGTAGTTATTCTTATGTCTATTGCTGCAACTAAGTAGGTAGGTAGGTACCTAGGTATTTTATGCCAAAAACTCATGCTCATCAATTAAATTATTCTGAATGTGCAATGACCTTGATGCGAGTGTATAAACGACCTTCATGCTGTGACGTCAGGTGCATCGCGATGACGTCACCATGTCTTCCGACCTTCCATTGGCTCTAATAATACACAAAATTTAATAAGAAAGGACAGGGCTTAATAGTGACCTTTTGATTAAGGAAAGTGTTTTTGTAAGTAGATAAGTAGGTACCTACCTACAATGCCTACTGAAAGTGATTTCTATAGTCCATGGCGAAATGCTGTCAATCTATCCGCTGATTTAAAATGTATAAGACAAAATCTCAATTTTGGAATATTAAAAAGCAAAATGTTATTTTTTTTTAGAAAATGAACTGAAAAAATCATTTAAAAAGCCTAGCCTACTAATTAATTTTTTATATCCATACAACCCGCTAATTAGACGGTAATTTTGCATGACCTTCGCATGATCTAACTCATAACTGTCCAAAACAAAAGAGAATTATCTTATCGCATCAAACTTGTCGCGGCACGAGCAGCAGTTGAGGGATGGGTTTCTGTGTCTAATATATTTCTTAGGTCTAGAGATGAGTGGCAACCACGATACACTGTATACAATTGCAGTAATACTATGGCCAAAAACAAATAAAAAAATACCAAGCATTTTATTTGTATGTCTATTTGAAAATTTGTCTTTGTAAATGGATCCACCATGCAGCAGAAAACTCGATTCTCTTCTGAACAGCTTAGTATGTGCACGCCAAACAAATTTATTCGAAGGGAAACATGGATTATCATAATCTTCTAGACACCTTTGGATGCGCAAGAGAATTACTGGATTGGAAAAATCGATGATGTAGGTAGGTATAAGCACTAACATAATAAATCGAAATAGTGAATTCGAGTCCTGAAAGATTTCATGCAGTTTAGGACCATTTGATGAAGAGGTTTCCCGTATAAGACAGAAAAATCTAGACCGTACTTATTATAAAGAGAAATGTAACCAAAAAACTTCACATTAATGAAAGAGCCGTAGCAAGATGCTTTTTAAAATTAATCACATAGCTTCGACAGAAATGTGCTCAATTACTGCATTAAGTAATTACTAAAAAAAACTTGCATTGTGCTGTGGATTAAATATTAATAATGTATGATTCACAGTTACCTACTGTAGCTAATGCTACTGTAGCAGACATAGCAACAACGATATGAGATTGTCGTTTATGTAGCTAGATTGTTGATATTATCTACATTACTTTCACTGCATCGGGCTTCCGATGTCTTTGGCAGTACTAACAGGAAGTCGCTTTTCTGTTTACGCAGCGTGATATTCAAAATACCTTGACAGCCACGGTACAGATGTGAGGAGATAGGTTGGCTCCACATAGCTTGTAACTACCCTAAGCCTATGAACCCTAAACCATGTGAATCTCCTTGGCTTTCCATTCCTGTTAAAAAGAACACGGTGTCCGTAGGAAATTGCTTAGCTGCCAATACCGTCAATTACTCTTTAACATCACATATTTTATTTTCTGACTTGTCTTTAGTTTAAAATAAAGATTATCTACCACCATCAACCTATTTATGATCTCGCTGCTGGGCATGGGTCTCCTCTAAGAATGAGAGCGTTCAGGTTTATAGTTCACCCCGCTCGTCTAGTGTGGCAGACACGCCCTGGAGAGAATTTTAATAATGCTTGTTTCTTCACAACGTTTGTTTTCACATAATTTTGAAACGGCGTGACTTCGATTCAAACTCGAGCTCAACGATTTGACCGTCTATAATCAATGGTGAAATAACAAACTGAAATCAGAAAATGTAATAAATCTAGATGAAACCCAAAAGTATGCCAGGATAGCAAGGAGTAGCAAGTGGAAATTTGGGAGACAGGCATGAAATATGTTTATGTTAAGACGGAATTTCAAGGAAATTATGCAATGCAGAAACATGATGTCATAAGTACAGTACAATGACTCAACCTTAGTCTCAACATGGGTTATAATAAATTCGTAGGTATTAAAAAGTATTAATACATTAATAAAATTGACCCAGGAGCGTTGAGATTAGAACAATAAAAGAGAGACCTACACCCATCAACCATCAGCCAATGAATATAGGCTACGGAAGATGATTATAAGATCCTGAATATGAAATTGCCTATGACTAATGATGATTCTGGGAGTATCCCGCATTCCTACGTCACAAGAAGGAATTAAATTGAGTGATTGGAGATAAACATTGTGCAATAAACAATAATTCTTATTCAACATTATGCAACCCCTAGCACTAATATTCATGCCATCATGCAAAATATCTAATCTAACAATAACAAAGAAATATCCAGCTTTATAAATAGCATTATTTTTAGTATTATTAGTAGTCTTTGACTTTATTAGCATGATGATTGACATTTTCATCATTCATAGATTTCGTTAGCTGTTTTTTTTATTTTATGCTGTAATGAAGGGTCTTAAGTCCATACCTTTCCCACGTCCTGAACCCAGAGAAATTGTAAAAATAGAAAGTGTAATGTTACTAATATTTGGAAATTTCATCGCGGGAGAGTCATGCTTCGGCACAAATGGGTCGGCTCGACATCTGCACTTGCGACTCCTCTGGTGTTGCGAGTGTCCATGGCTGGCGGTAATCGCTTACCATCATGGCGACCCCCCATAAAAATGCTACATTTTAAATTTGTTCATTCTGTTCATGAAGTCTTCGAGTGAAATGTTTAACAATTAAAATCATTTTTGGGGTATTTCCTCATCAGCATCGTTTCCTGTATCAACGTAATAAACACAAACGATATAAGTAAATGTGTCGGGAATTTCTGATAAACATTTTTTCGATATTCTTTTCCTTATGGGTTTTACACAAAAACGCCAGCTTAGTTAACCAATGTGCTACGTCAGTAGGAACAAAATCTACTTATAAATGCCGTTGCTACACTTTGGTGTTGCAAGCGAAAATCCACCTTATGTTATACGGGACCAAAAGCATTCAATAGCATGGTGGCCTTTTCTGCGTGAATGAAAATGTCATAGAATTTAGTACCTATGTCATTCATTAGCTTTAGATAGGACTAGAAGCCTACTCACCTAGGCAAATAGAGCAATGAACGCCGATCTACTTATTATATGACGAGTCGTCAAACAAGACATTTCAGTAACCCTTCAGCTTTCATGCATAACACATAAGAAGCGGCGGTAGCCTAATGGGTAGGGCATCGGACTTGTGATCATATGGTTGCCGGTTCGAAAGCCACCCATTGCACTACAGACGTGAACCAACTCGTAACACAAGCATTTTAGCTTAGCACGAAGGGTTAACGAGAATACTATTAATGAGCGATCCACATTGCTAGTAAGCTTTAAAAAAAAATTACTTTGATAATTTTAGTAAATCATAATTTGGATATCATTATAGATATACATGTGTAACTAATAGCGGAAACATAGTAAAGCATAGTTATTCTGATTTCATGCTATCAATAGAATTCTGTATGCATTTGTCAGAACAATAATCAAAGTTTGTTTTATACAAAGCAGTGTTGTTTTCGATAGTAATACCACTTTTACTCGTCAAAAGGTAGCCGTTTTAAACGGCTCCTCGTAAACTCAATGGGCGGAAGCTTATGTAATTAGCAACAATACAATAAGTATTATTTTGTACGCTTTCTTAGCTTTGAAGTGGTCATAGCTCAATGGGTGGACCGGTTTCGCTGATTGTAATTTCGTAATGGGACCCAACATCGTCCCATGAGGAAAACCGAACTCTTGTTTTGTACTTAATATTTTTAGTGGTATAAGTAGCTACACTATTTTATTTGCTTTACACTTAATGCTTTAAAATGAAAAGTAGTGCCATATAAACAATTTAATTGTTAGTATCACTTTTTGTACGATGGTTCCTCTGTGTCAACGGGTCGTTGCACCTTTCAGCTCACACCATATTTTTAGCACCTGTGGCATCTTCAAAGAACTCAGAAATACTAGAATTGCCAATTCTAAAAGATCTTTTGCATGCCAATACGGAATACGGAGATTCGCAAGAATTAGGAAATTGTTTATTTGTGTGTTGGTTTATTTTATTTGACAGGCAACTTTACTCCAGGAACTACATCATACAATGATCTGCTGTAAACCGAGGCACATTAGTAGCACCTCTGCCTATCTCCTCAGGAACTACAAGTGAGGTGTTTATGGCTTTTGTCATGTTACGGGTCATAAGTACATATATCCTCAAAACGTGTTACATACTTGCGTTTATCTAGTTTTATAAAACCCATATACACATAAAGCGAGATTCTTACAAACCCAACGGAAACAGCAACGGAAATTTAAAAAGAAACCATCCGCCCTTACACGCCTTTTCTCGGAGAAAAATATATTTTCCTATGCCTATTAGAGGACGATCATGAATACTTACTTCACTTTTGTCACTTCAGCGCTAATATTGTATCGATTCTAGAGGCGAGAAAATGCGCCGAAATATGTCACGAAATAATCACCCCCATGATGTTGACATTTATCTTCTGTTTATTACTACCTACTGCAGTTACTAATGGATATTGAGGAGGCACTACGTGTCATTGTATTATGCTTATATCTCAGACAGAAAAAAATAAGAATCCCACGTGTCTGCTACGTAGGGTTGCCAACCCTACTATATAATATATTATCCTACTATATTAGAGACCCGACTACTATATTTCTGAAAAAAGTACCTATATAGGTAGTAGGCAAAACTACTATATATTTTAAAGACATCAAACTCAAACCAATAATATTATTCGTTTCAAAATGCGTAGGCGTAAAACAAAACGTCAATATTTATTTCTGAACCATCCTGGTATGTCAACTTGTCACTTTGAGAATGACAGGTTGGCAATTTAGCTCGCGGTAATTCCGAATTCGATTTCCGCAATTTTCGTTGGAACCTACTATTATTATTCATGTTTTCGTTTTCTACTACACTTATATGGGTAATAAGTTTAGAACTACTATTTTTGACCGACAAAGAGTTGGCAACCCTACTGCTCCGTCAAAGATGTCACAGTATGGGCGCCAGTCCTGTAAAATTGAGATAAGGATCTAGACTACCTAAGTATCGCCTTTCCCTTTCTCTTGGGTCCATTCAAAGGTCGTCTATTAAAAGATCACTAGTCAATGGTCTGTCACGGAATATCACGTGTCAAAACAAGACAAAACACATTATAGTTATGGAAGGTTTATAAGACTTTTTATATTTTTATTAATAAGGCAATCTGTGTAATATATAGTGAAGAATTTCCCCGGTAATTATGACTGATGAAAAACATAGATACCATCACGCCTATATTCCCCGAAGGGTTAGGCAGGTGTACTAATGTACACACACCCACAGTTCGCCGGTATGTTTAGGTCCCATGTAATAGGGGTGAGCCTATTGCCATTTCGTGCCCGGTTACGAATTCCAAACTCCGAGCTGCCACTGGGAACTTCATAGAAAAACCCAATAACACATTGCTCGACCTGGGAGTCGAACCCGGGACCTCTAGCGTAGTAGTCACGCTCAGGAAGGCTCTAGGCAAATGAGGCTACTCACAAATAAAATTAAAAAATATTTTTTAAAAAAAGTTATCATCAATAATAATTCATGATAAATAATTGCCAAGTCTCTTAGCGCCTCTCCTTGTAAAAAGTTCTGAGATCCCAAATATAACCGAGGGGAAAATTCTTATAGAACGAGGGAATATCCTCTCATTGGAAATTCTCTGACTTCTGACCCAGCGTCATTCATAAATGATTCAAAGGAAGGAAAATGAGAATACAAAGACGATGTCGTCGTAATGTGTACTTTCCTGCTGGAAAACATAAGAAACGTTTTCAAAAACTCATCGGAGAAATAAATCAAAATACCTTTTCTCAGTAATTCCCACATCCAATATGTAATAAAGTCCTTCAAGCAATATTATTTTGAACTTTGTCTTCTAATTCCATAGCATATAGGTTCGTTGCACTTATATAGGTACGTAAGTATACAATAATGTATGAATGACTACAATTTATACACAATTATAGATTACTAGCTGACCCGGCAAACTTCGTAGGTACTGGCTAACAGTCGATTCTGAAACGAACGTCACTCAATTGTTTAGCCTTCCCGGAACCCTTCCTTTAGTATGGTAATAAAGTTCAAATTGACTTTTAAGTATTATTACGAATCTTATGTATGGAAATATCGAAAAGTGTTGCTTTTAGGCTTTATCAGGCATTTTTTTAAATTTTTCTCTCCGTATGAACTATCCTCGTACTTCAAGGAATATTATAAAAAAAGAATTAGCGAAATCGGTTCAGCTGTCCTCGAGATTTGCGCTTAGCAACACATTTGGCGATTCATTTTTATATATAAAAATATATACATATGTGACAACAAAGGTTCAATATACAATGTTTTTGTATCGGAACCACGACGATTTTTATGCACATTATTAAGAATTTAAAAAGTCAGAGTGTATGCCCCAGATTTTAAATTTAAATCACCGAACAGGTTTTATCATAAACTAATTAATACGAAGCGATAAAATATTACTTTGTAAAATGTAGTTTTAACGACATAAGGTGCTAACTATTTTTTATAACTGGTTTTTGTTTTTTTTTTAAGATAAAGACAGAAAAAAAGAACGCTACCTGCTATATCCGTTAACGCTGAATCATCACCGATGCTCAGTTTGTTTGTAAATAATCGAATGATTTAATAAACTGACGGAAAATTGACAACTGGCAATCAAACACATATCTTCACGCCTGTATGCCCGGAAAGATTAGCCAGGTGTTCTAATGTTCCCACAGTTCGCCCATGTGATAGGGAGAGTTATATTATAGAGCCTTTAATCGATTTTTATGGGATAGGGGGGCAAACGATCAGGCGAATCGCCTGATAGTAAGCGATAACCGCCGCCCATGGACACCCCCAGAGTAGTCGCAAGTGCGTTGCCCGCCTTTTAAAAGGGTTTGGGCCTCCGGTAACCTCACTCACTCGGTGAAACACAACGCAAGCGTTGTTTCACGCCGGTTTTCTGTGGGGCCGTGGTATCACTTCGGTCGAGCCGGCCCATTCGTGTCGAAGCATGGCTCTCCCACGTGAGAGATTTACAATTTTCCTCCTTCTCTCTTCCTCTTGCTTTGCTTGTTCCATGTTCACGACACCCGGTATAGAGTACTACGCAGTATGCAACTGTAGTACTTATCACTTTCTCTCTCCCTTTATTTCTATCTGCCCCCGTACCATAACATGGTAAACTCTCATCATTTTTATTTGTGGGATAGGGATGCCGCTTTTCAGATAAGTACCTCTCTCTCTCTCCCTCCCTCACAACCTAAAATCATCAAGGTTTAGCGTTTTCTCGTAGACGCATGTGATTGGTTAACGCATCATGCTGCAACTACGTGATTGGCTATAATCTTATCGACGCAACTACCCGGGATGGAGCTCCCGTTTATTTTTTAAATGCCCCCGCTTCAATTTTCCAGGAATCGCAATCCTATCTCCTTTCATGGAATACAGATCGATGAAATGTAACCTATTTTCATTGGCTGGGCTGTCAGTCGTCCTACGGAATTTCAACAAAATTCATGTATTCCTGTTTGGCCGAGGTCCTTATCGGACGCTTGCATTTTGAATTAAGTGCGGTTCTGACATTGATCCTGATTTACTTCGACCTCTTATTCAAAGAGTTGAATTGGCTTAACGAAGACCCTGAACGACCATCTCCGAGACGTACATATAAGGAGTCTTCGTGATCATATATATCACGGTAAGAGATAACTATATGTACTTACAAACTACCTTTATTGTATTCAAAGAACCTCGGTTGCCCGATTTCGTTAGCCGAGCATAATGTGATATAAAACATTTACTATTGTGTAATTGCGGGGAAAATGACCTGCATTTTAATAATAAAGAAAATTGACTTATTAGTCAAGTGGTCCTAAGCGCGACTAATACGCTAGATGTCTTGGGTTCGATTCCCAGGTCGAGCAGTGTTATTGGGTTTTTCTATGAAATAACCAGTAGCAGCTCGGAGTTTGGAATTTGTGCCCGGTAAATGGCAATAGGCTCACCCCCTATTACATGGGACCTAAACATATCGGCGAACTGTGGGTGTATATTAGTATGCCTCTGCCTAACCCTTCGGGCTGTGGCTGTACATTAGTACAACTCTGAATAGCCCTTCGCTGAAAGTAGCTGAAAGAAAGTTAAAATATAATTAACATTTCTGATAATAGATGGCGCTAATTCCGCCTGCTCCGGTGCATGACGTAAGTAACTTGGCAATCGATCATAATTATTTTCTTGTCTATCAACAATTCAACATTGCTGGCAAAAACAACATAAAAAAATCTGTGTAAAAATCACTAGGAAAATTCATTATTTTTATTATTAAATGACGTTGTGTGGGTAGTGGGCAGGCAGCACCCCCACTCCCCATCCACAGATTTAATCATTTCCCCAGCATACAACAGTATAAATAACGTTTTTCAGTATTTTTTTTTATTATTCTGGACAGGTTTAGTCTTGACCGTCAGTTCGCCTGATGTGCGATCTACGATGGAGCGCACTTGTCTAGAAGAAACTAATTCACTCGTGATTTAAAGACACCCAGATTATATACAGGAATATTTTTTAAGCAGTGCGCAAAAAAATTTTGGTAGTTCAGTATCAGTAATAGAACACATTCCCATTATTAGTTCAAAACTTTTTTAAAAAAATTTATCCGGCTTGAAATCAGCAAAATATGGACACATAATATCTATTCGCAATAATAACAATATGCACGTGTGCCAGCCGACTCACGCGCCGGTGTACAGCTGATGTAGGTACTAAGGCGCGCGCGCTTTGCCGTGCGCTAGCGAGTAACCATAAAATCAGTTTCAAAGTAAAATACTTTGATATTTTGTACTAAGACATATCAAAATAACAAATTGGTGTTTAATAAAAGTCGTTTAAGTATCAATTGTCAAAGTTAGCGCACTGAATAAAAAATATTCCGGTATATATCGGGGAAGACCCACTCGGGAATCGCATTCCACATGTCAGCGGTACGCAGGAAAAAAGCGTTTCGTTCGGGTTTTCGGAATATCCACCACGTATCGGTATCGCTTTTAAAAGAATGCCTGTGTATAACAAAAATATTAACATAACGGGTGTACCTGCTAAAATCATTTATACTTCGCCACAATTGCCTCAATGTTTTTCGGTATTTAGCAACTCTATTGCCATTAGGCTTAAACCAAACAGCTGCTTCTGAGAATTTCACAGAAAACGCCGTAACACTGCTCCACCTAGAAATCGATTTCAGTATCTTTCTGTGCCAATGTCTAGTTCTGTATTCAAAATAATTGGAAACGTACCCTTCGGTTAAAGGCGTATCCTCTCCATATTATAGTTTCCTGTGCAGTTTTACAAAAAAATACCAAAGTATAAAACATTTTAATTAATTATTTCATGTTTAAAACATTGTGAAACCATTCACTTAATGTGTTTTATAAAATAACACAAAGTTTCTAAATACCGTAATTAGTTACGTAATCAATTAATTAACTCTAGGAAATGCGTTCAGATAACTACTTATAGTGTAAATAAGTAGGCAATAGAAGGTACGTGTGCGTGATAGTACACTATCTTAGATCTCACTATACGGATAAAATAAATTACCCGACAGTGGGACTTATAGCCTGGTCTGGTCTGAGGGTGACAACCACAGTTGACCCCACCTCAGCGTATGATTCAGCCTACGCTGACTAGGAGATAGACCAACTCAGGGTCTAAGTACTACTATCTACTTAGACCCTGACTCGGTCTATCTCCGAGTAGTACTAAAAAGGACATCCCTGATCCGACGATGATCCAAGGCCGACAAGCATCTTGATAAAATAATAAAATAAATAACAAAAAGGAAAACCGCCTTCAAAAACCTAAAATAAATAAGTCATATGCGAAACAGTTTCGGAAGTCGGTGCCGGTTTTATATTTTGTTAAAAGTTATTTGATTTCAACATTTTGCATGGCGAGTAGAATCTAACTTACCTCGACGACGACGTTGTCATTTATTCCATCGGTACGTGTTATTTTTTCTTTTTTTCTAAATTTGTGACCACCTCGGGAGTATATTTTTTCACATCAAAAAAAAATTTCCAAATCGGTTTATAAATCTGTTATATAAATGTTTTTTTAACTCGATGGCACCTGGATTTCCTGACGACCTCTGAGAAGAAATGCCGTGACAAACTCAGAGAATCATGATCTCTTTTAAAGTCCAGACAGTACTTGGTAGCAAATATATACATGTGAGTTACAATGCAAGGCTATGTCTGAAAGGACCTTTCAAGAAAGAGCCATAGTGGCTTCGAGTAGACCAGTCCCATCGGACAGCACGCATACATCAGTCATTGTGTGGTCGACCATAATCTAGGGAGCCAAAAAACCCGTCGCACAACGATACCAGATCAGTGGAACATTTGCGTAGGCCACATACTCTCTACTAAACTCTCAACGGCAAGAAGTTAACAAAAAGATAATTCATTATTAAACGATAACAATAAATTTATGAGTATATTACTAGCTTATTACTTTAATGACTTTAATTAGCACAGTAATGGCGGCCTCTCGGTTACAGGGCTTAAAATAAGATGGCGAATGTGCCAAGCAAAGAGTTTGTAAACAAGCGTCGCACGCGCATACAATTTTTTTTATGCGAGAAAACAGATGTGTTGACATCAAATGCTGGCCAATGATAGTTGATTAGTTTGAAGCAACTATGCTTCAATTACTTGGTTATAAGTTTAAGCTAGCACATAAAATTAAAAATGCTGTGTATTTTTTGCGCAGTACGCAAATCTAATATAAGGTGACCTCTCACTGTAGGGAAAGTTTATGCAATGCGAAATCAGTTTATACTGGAAATTTAACGCTTGATGTGTAAGAGTGTGTACCAAATTCATTTCGGGTATTACTGCTCTACCGTACAGACCTTGAACTTCTTATAGCGAAATTGCCATATTTACTGTCATTGAGATCCTCAAAATATAGATGTTGGCAATATAATTAATTACTACAAAAATACGTACATATTTCACGCCTATCTCCTACTGGAATAGGCACTATAGATGCCAACTTCTACGATCCTGGTAGACCACTTTCGCTTCATCTACATTAATTAACCTCCTCGTGCATGATCGTCGGTTTAGGGTGCTCCAAAATTGCTTTAAAATCAGAGATTAATTTAACTTCAGTCCGCTACTTCATTGCCAGCGTAATGTACCTTTATTAGGAAGCTACAATCATTATAATGAGATATTATTGTAATATTATAATGTAGTTATTGTGTGTCAGTGGTACTGTCATTCGCACGGCCATGGTTAGATGTCATTTTAACCTGCCTATAGCGTTAGTCAGGGAAGCGTGAAATTTATTATTTTGAGGTTTTTTCATGTTTCTGTTCGATTAAAGATTATGCAGAGAAAAAAGTTAAGTGTTACGTAATAGGCTGGATTTCAAGGGTTCTTTGTTCGAGTTTGTAAGCGCAACTGTTGTACCAAACTCACCAGTTGTCACCACCCTTTTGTTTAGCGCCAGAACATTTGGCATGCATGCATTTGCCATCCGAACCGAAACTCGGCAACTTTGCAACGAAGTTCTAATACCTCAATGACAAACGAGGTTGGTTGGTTCACCTGGGGAAAGATGGTACTTTTGTTTTAACACATATTGCATATATCTAGCTATATGATGCGTATGCGTTGCTCCCAGTGCCTATTGACCTATATTCGATTCAGGGAATTTCAGGTGATAATTATTACACCAACAAAGCCTTTTCCATGAACTAGGCCGTTGCTACCTGGCTGTTGGTGTGTGTTCCGTATTGATTCGGCACACACATAACAGATTAACAGATATTCACTGTTACATCTCGACTCTCACTACTTCAATGGTTAATTAGGTCGGATAGTTGGAGAATAATTTTATTGTCTGTCGTCTATACTACTAATATATAAAGCTGAAGAGTGTTTGTTTGCTTGTTCGCTTGAACGCGCTAATCTCAGGAAATACTGATCCGATTTGAAAAATTCTTTCAGTGTTAGATAGCCTATTTGTTGAGGAAGGCTATAGGTTATATATCATCACGCTAAGTGAACGAAGTCGCGCGCAGAAGCTAGTGTCTAATATGAATGCTCATTACGTACTTATTAAACACTCTTTAAAATAACATTATCATCGTCATCAGCCTGTAGTAGGTAGTCCACTGCTGAACGTTACGTGTGCAATGCTGATATTCAGCCACATCTGGTTAGACAAAAAGCCGACCCCAATATTTTTGGGCAAAGGTTCGAAGGATGATATTTCACGTATAGTATGCATATTGATTTCAACACACGTGTAACGGCAAAGCGATGTTACGTTTATGTACTAATTAGCAACAAGCAACGCCGGAGCGGAAGCCTATAGCTATTAATAATTGAGTTAACAATTTACTTAGGTACAATCAAAATATCATATACTTTATGATTCAATACGTAAGTTCAATTTTGTAATGAAATATTGGTTACAATTTATCTAACTGCATTGTGTTGCTAAGTCAATCAAATTTCAACTTTATTAGGCGATGATTAAGTTTTAATCGGAGTTTTATATGATGTTATTTAAACTGATTGTTTTACTCATAAAGCTATAATTAGAATTGCTGTCTGAATCAGTGTATGGCTTGTTGAAAGTAATGCAGTAGAAATATCTATTAATATATTTGTACAATTCGACGATACTTATAAGTTGAAAATATCTTATGGGCCTAGCGAGCACAAGCGCTGCTACCGTGTAGATAGTACTGGGTTCGATGTCCAGGTTGAGCATAGTGTAACTAATTGGGCTTTCATAAATTACGAGTTTAATAAGATAAGCAATAGGATCGTATCTTATTAAGTGAGATCTAAAAACATAAATATAATGTACTAGCTTCTGCCCGCGGCTTCGCCCCCGTGGAATTCGGTCTGTCATCACATCCCCCGGGAACGGGACAAAAGTATCCTATGTCCGTCTCCTTGTTCTAAGCTACCTCTCCACCAATTTTCAGCCAAATCAGTTCAGCCGTTCTTGAGTTATAAATGGTGTAACTAACACGACTTTCTTTTATATACTTATATAGAGATACCTACCTACATCTCTGCCTTTACAAAACCCTTTGGGATACGTGATGGCGTGGTGGTATTCAGATTATCAAACAGGAAGTGTGTGCACAAACTGACTGCTTGTCGACCTCTGAATTTGCCTATTGTTTTAATATTTTGTGTAATGATAAGCGCACGCGCACGCTCTCGGTACCGTTCAACTTTTCCGGGTAACAACAATTTCTGAATACTGGTTTGTGTTCGTACTCTTCGTGGTACTTATAGGGTTTCCAAAAATTATGAAGAGGAATAAGTATAGGTAGGAGAAAAATATCTGACTTCTTCGGTGGTAGAACCTCTTGGGGTCTGACGGGCTAGCGACAACCATAAAGCATCTCTGACTTCTGCGCGTAAGAGCCAGTTCCCCCTCGGTTGCTGCGGCTCTGGCAGTCTGCAGTTCTTAAGATCCAACGCATCAGCAACTCCTCTGGTGTTGCAGGTGTCCATGGACTACAATGACTGCTTACCACCAGGTGACTCATCAGCTCGCTTGCCGACTTAATCCATAAAAAAAAGAAGATTTCCATTTCGAGTGCAGTTTAAGTTTCGTACCCTGTCGACAAGGCTCTGTTGTCCTTTGCTTCGTCCAAGTTCATGCTTTGAATGAGGCAATAGAAGACTTACAGAGGCTATTAGTAATAATGCTCAAATGAGTACAGTTGGCGCAAAATAACTTGAACCAAAATAGTGGATGCGCAGTAGTCGTTTTAGTACATTCTGCACGCAAATGCACTGCGCAAACTTTCCCCCTCCTTTAGTTTTGGATCAAGTTATTTTGCGCGAACTATACTACTTAGATGTTAAAAGTGTTGGGGTCTCTCGAGAAAACATTTCTCTGAGTCAGAATAAGTTTGAGGACCTGTGTTTTAATTTAAATAATTTTACCAGTTCATTCGTGTAATTGATACAAAAACTCGATTAGAACGCACTTGTCTTTGCGTTAGCATTATTTCATAATGGAGTGACCTTCTTAGTGCAAAACTTGAAAGATGGCCGCCGGCCGTGACCTTGGCAAACATTTGGACAATACGACCTTGAATTATTTATGGACATGTGAAAACAAAACAAATAGAGTTATACCTACTACATTTAATAAGAGTGCTCGCGCACTTGTGATTTTTAGTCGGGCGATAGTTTGATCGTTCTGGGATTCACTATGGAGTTCTAAGGCAGTGCGCGCATTTGACGATTAGAATTCGACATGAAATTATACACGACAACTACAGCAACTAAACTATCGGTAGACTAAAAATCAAAAGTGCGCGTTAGCCCTAACACTTGAATAAGATATAAGATTATTCTTCAAAGAAGATTTTGTACACAAACCCTTACATACTGTGCTTAAACTTGCTTTCGAAAGGATGCGTTAGTTGTAGATAGGGCTTTCAGATCGAAAAATCTAAATAACTGGATAACATTTAAACATTGTTGCTGAGTGTTTGATTAAAACTCAAACACTGACTTTAGCTTTAATAGATTCGGATCCTTTTCTTACTATCATTGTTCACAAAACCCGCTGACATTTATGAAAATACAGTAACCATTCGTAACATGTCGTGAGTGCATGATTTTATACAAACAACATAATTAATTAAACGGTACAGTCTGTGTTTTATGAATTCCTTGTTGTCTGTAACCTCAATATTTAACCCATTATAATGTCCCACTGTTGGGTACAGGTCTCCTCTCAAATTTTGAGGGATTAGGCTATAGTCTGACATTCTTGGTTTAAAAAAAATATGTTCCAAGCAGATGGGGAGATGTCAATGCCTACATCCTATAAAGGATGCTTTGCTAATTATTAAAACGAAATTAACATTGTCTGTTCCATACTGATTTCTGCCACTTACGCGAATATTAGACATTGATGTGAAACTACTTTTTTCAATAGCTACCTAGCTGCTAGCTAGTTAGCTGTTAGTAGTTTTAACACCTCAGTCTACTCGTGACCATGGATGCTGTATAGGATCCGAAACGTCGGGAATTAAATAATATCTATACAACGCGATAAAATCCGTAAAATGTAGGTTTATTTCACTCTCTGTTTTATGCTGAATAAATTTTGATTAATTTCGGTATTAAATTTGTACCTTGTAGAAGGACACAAGTTGCTTTGTGAACTTTGGGATGAAGTTAAACCACGGGTACCGGCTGAAAGGATGAAAATTATTAACATACCATCACGCAGATTATTCCCCGAAGGGTTACACGGAGACGTACTAATGTACACCCACAGTTCGCCGGCATGTTTAGATCTCATGTAATAAGGGGCGAGCCCGTTGCTGTTAACCGGGCACAAATCTCTAACTCCAAGCTGCTGTGGGAATTGCAAAGAAAAATCCAATAACTCGTTGCTCGAACCCAGGAACTCTTACTACTCTCATCAGTTTTTAAGTTGGAGCATATACTTTCTAACAGTGATAAAAATATTAAAATCTCTTTAGTAGTTTTTGCGCTAACCCGTAACAAACCGACAAGAATTTTATATGTATATAATACGTTTATATTCCCTAAAGAACCCACATGTTTTTTTTAATATCTTCAATTTGTACAATTTTATTAAACCACATGGGTACTAATACGTCATTTAAAGTAGTTTTTTAAGTATTACAGTTAGCATTACGTTTACTGGTTGAATGAGTTAACAACCAAGCGTTTACTGTTACAGTTCTCTATTAACTAAGTTACTGAACTGTTGTCTCGTGACCAAGGAGGGGGCAACCTTGCATTACAAATAAATTAGATGGAGCATCGAACCTGAGGGCCTACTACGAACATCGAATGTCTTAGCTTCGCATCGAAACGACACACAATGTAGTTACGCTTACATTATGTGCGAAATATATTTTGGGACACAATTACAATATTCTGACTGCTACGCAGGTGGTTATTATTGGGTATTTCTAAGAAAGTTCTCAGTAACAGCTCTGGATTTGGATTTGAGCCCGGTGGTATATAGGCCTGTCCACTATTACATGGAATCTAACTAAACGTACAAGTGAACTTTAGGTAATAAAACACCTCATCATAACACTTCGGGGAATACAGGCGTGATGCTATGTTAAATTCTGGTAGTAAGTCAATTTGGGAAAATCTATATCAAAGTTTTCGTGGAAGAAAAACGTGCGGTCCGCTTGTCGAAACTTCTTAGTTCGGTTTTCATGGTAGCCCCCCATAGTTTTATGCGTGCAAGGTGTTACTAATATAACACGAAATATCCTGTTGCTATAACTTGCAGAATTCTTGCAGTAATTGTTTTTTTTTTAGTCATCTAAATGGCTGGCAAACGTTTTCGGCAAATATTTTTTAATATATAATTTTTTTTTCATTGGCATGAAATAGGTGAAATTGATCACTTTAGTTCACGTTATTTACGCGTGTAGCTGTTCCTCGCGGGTTTACTCGCTTCCCAAATGATTTTTTGACACAAAAGATGGATTATGTCCTTCTTCAGATTCCAATCTATCTCTAAACCAAAATTTTTCGGTTAAGACGTGTAAACGGAACAATCAAACAGAGTTATTCGCATTTAAAAATAGAATTGTTCTAAAAAGAAAAAAAAACGAATTCCAAACAAAACGGACGATTTCATTATAAATTAAGTGATGTAACCTAAATTCTTGTGATTCCACTCACTTTAACAAGTCGAAAGCTTTGCTTTGCGCATGCGACCTGCGGGCCGTGCGCACGAGTTTTCACTTTCACGGGCCGTTGCCCCTTCGGCCAACCTCGGCATACTTCGGCTCATTGGGTCAAGGTCGCACCGTTGGGACTTTGAGATATGGAACGAGGCCTTCGCATTTGGGACGAGATGTGAATATTGAATTATTGAGAAAAATATATTACTTTTTTGGCATCGTGGATACTGGGCTGACATTTTTATAGTTAAGTTATGGAATTCATGATTTAAGTACCTTTATCTTTAAATTAATTTATTGTTATTTTTTGCTCGACCTATTTCTGATCTATAAAATACCTACAGTGTTGTTTCGAAGATATACCTACTTAAACAAAAAAAAATTAAAAAAGAGTTTCAAACAATGTCCCAGGTTATTTCACTTTAGCAAGGAAAAGAATATCGTGAATGCATAATTAACGAACATTCCTCACAGCTAGGGCTGTTGAACTATGAGTTTTAGATGAACTAAGAAATAAGCTAGTTATGTTTCTTTCACATGGCTAGATAAGTACTTATCTAGAAAGTTAAATGAATTTGTCTTATAGTCTTACTTTTTATGTAATGATGTTATAATAGTAAACAAAATACAAATCTGAGCCAAGAAAAACCTGAGTTCAAACCACTTTTACTAGGTACAAGTGTCTGACGAAAAAACTGAACTGGCCTTCGCTCTGCTGCAGCCAACAGCCATGAGACAAATTAATGTTTTTACTTTTTTGTGTAATTTTTATGATGCTCACCTAAATTATAATTGAGTTTCACGTTGGTTTATTTATTGAACCGACTCCATTTGTCTCTGCGATCTAATTGTTTGTTTGACAACCCTGCTATATCGTTATCGTTTCTAACTACCAGCGTTGAATCATTGATGTATTAACCCAATTTTGGTACTAACAAATACTTGAACTGACAATAAACTAGGTACTGAAGCAATTTTGAAGAACGGATATTTTCGATGGATTTGAACCATTTTATTTCTAGTATCTAGTACTTAGCTATTTTTGTGAATTGTCTTTTATTGAGGCGCCTCATGGTAAGCGGCAACCGCAGCCTTGCGCACTTGCGTGTTGTCATGTTGAAACCTTAGTTTTCATTCTGCCAGTAATTTTACTGATAAAATTTATCTTCAAGCGGCAGAATAGGTATTTGACAATGCGGTAAACCGTACTGCCGAGTTTCTACCAATATAAAGATATCTCACACACAAAAATATCTCTGTTGTTCAATGTGTACTGAACTTCCTCGTGTGTTGTTTAAAACCTGTATCACACGCCACAATTTGATTGCCAATTAAATTGTGTGTAAATTGTGTGCTTTTATTGGTTATCCTCACGCTTTTTGGACTTCCAATTGCATCAAGTCGGCTGACCATACGGCTGCTGACGCCAATTTCAATTTACTTTTAAATCTTGCAATGTTAGGATAGGTATCTAGGTGTTGTAAAAAAGAAAAACGAAGAATAAAAAGGTACAGTTAGATACGAAAAGCTATTTTTTTACATTATATCCACAACGCACAATCTAATTGGTATGATTTGAAATTTAGTGATGATTTCAACTTTACGGCGGCCTTTATTGGAATGACAATTAGAGCAAATTGTGTCGTGTGAACTCGTGTGATACACGCAGACTTAAAATAACTTAACATAAATTATGTATGTTATTTATGGGGAATACAGATTCCCCAAAAGGTTACGTAGAGGTGTACTAACAGACACCCACAGTTCGCCGGTATGTTTTGGTCTCATGTAGGGCGCGAGCCTAGCACGATGAGAATTTCATGCAAAAGATCAATAACACTTTGCTCTACCTGGGAATCGAACCCAAGACCTCTAGCGTAGCAGTCGCGCTTGGGACCACTAGTCTAATGAGGCAGTCTTCTATATCATTTGGCTCTTTTTTATATAGCATAAAGCCTATCACGTTTTCTTTCACGTGGTTACAAAACTATGTCCACACATAGATAGAGATATATTTCATGTTGATATCCCAAGCTTTGTTTATCTCTCTCAATACATAATAACGTGTTTATATTGTATACTAGATAGGTACTTCTTTTTTAACATCGTTCTGATAAAAAGTATCTACTTAGTATGTTCTTTGTCTCTGCTGGTACATTTTTATGTGGTAAAATAGTTTATAAGCAGATCTGTCCCGAACTGCCTCATAAGTCTAGTGTCCCTGAGCGTGACTGCTACGCTAGAAGCCCTAGGTTCGATTCCCAGTTCGAGCAAAGTGTCGCCCCCTATTACATGGCGAACTGTGGGCGTACATTAGGACGCCTCTGCCTAACCCTTCGGGGAACACGGCGTGATGGTATATCCCGAACTAGGGACAATATACTGGCAAGCATGGTGTAGAACGCCCATTATCCAGATTTATTCGAGATGGATAAATTACTAAAGAAAACTTTAATCTAAACTAGATCCAGCTGGTTTGTGACAAGCCTATGTGACACTCAACTGCGATATCCTGATTAATTTGGTGCTGTCTGTCGGGGCTGGGCAACTCTTACTTGCTGTGGCAATCCTTTTTAGGATTCCGTACCTCAAAAGGAAAAAAGGGAACCCTTATAGGATCACTTTGTTGTCTGTCTGTCTTTCTGTCAAGACCCAAGGGAATTAAAACTTTCACGGTACTCCCCGTGAACTCAAGAATCTTGAAATTTGGCACGTAGCAACGTCTTATAGCACAGATAAAGGAAAAATTGCGCAAAGTATAATTTTTTTGTTATCTACATAATATATAATAAAAATATTTTTAAGTACGGTACTCTGTGCGCGAGTCCGACTCGCACTTTACTGTTTTTTTTTTATTTAATGAATCAATCTTACCCAGCAATCTGTATAATTCTCAGCATCTATTTAAAACAAAGTTGTGACTGTGAGGCTTAATACTGTAATCGTGTTTTTTTTTTAAATAAGCCTTGAAATCTGCCTAACTAGAAAAAAAAACAAGTCTTATCATGTCGGCCAGCGATGTGAAGTGGGGTCGTCTGCTCAAGCTCCATTGTGGCTTTGAGAGGCTGTCCTTCGAACCGGATAAAATTCTATGCAAAAAAGCACCTAATTGCTGTTTATATTTTTTCTGATCATATTTCTGTCATAATGATGTTATGGCGTTTGATGGTGTACACGTTGACTTGTAATGCCATCATTAAAACTTAAAAGTGCCCCTTATCTGTAATAATTGGTACATAATTTAATTGGTAACGATTTTTTTCCTGATTTTTTTGTTTTCAAGATTAGATTAAGTATTGAAACATGTACTTTCAATACTGTTGTATTTATAACAGTGCTATTTTATAATAAATCCTAAATTTATTGTCGTTAAATCGTAACGTCTCAGTGTAGGCTGAAGAGCTTGTCAGTCTTTGCCATGTGTAAAAATGTTACGGCAAAAAATCACCTTATATTGCCAAAAATAGTAAATGATCACCAAAATAAATCCCCATTTTAGCGTGAAATAAGAACCGACAATTTTAAAACTTGTGATCCTATCTACTTAAAGCAAACTCCAAATTATGAGTCTCTTATACAAAAAAAAAACAATAAAAATCACCAACCAAGTATTTATAATAGGTAGAATTCGACTCTGGCAGTGCGGTTTGTAGTCGCAAATTTAACCTAATCTAATCCTTTCAATATAATTGGTAACCATTTATCCATTTTGATAAGCATTTCGGTGATAAGTTTACTAAACTTGGTGGTCATTATATTGATTTCTGACACTTACGCTGCAACACCAAAGGGCACGGTGAGCTCATTCTGCGTGAATCGGATCGCTAACAATTGCAATTACCAAAAATATAAAGTAGCTGTCAGTAATTTTAACATAAAGACGTCCAACCTCTGTCTACCCGTGACCATGGATGCTGAAAAGGATCCGAAACGTCGGGAATTAAATAATATCTATCAATACAACGCGATAAAATCCGTAAAAAGAAGTTTCATTTTGGTGGTCATTATATTTATTCTTATACAATTTTATTACTACTTCAAACTTAATACTTGTAGAGAGTAAGCAGGGTGAATAAGAACATCAAATTTGATTAGATTATATTATTGTATCAACCTCAACCTGTTATCACCTTTCTTTGCCAAGTGCAGTACCTCGTGCGATAACGATAACAGAGGTCGATGATCGATGTAACTCTGTTATGTTTTAGTTTGTCCTGTTTGCTTGCACTTGCATCTCTATTTTGTCATCAAAATTATATTTTTTCGACATTAAATCGACTTCGGTCAACTTGGACATCCTCCAACGTTCACACATCTTGTTATCGCAATATTGTACTATTTAATTTCAAAGAGTGTCAATAGAGTTTCTTGCCGGATTCTTTTCCATAGGATCAACCTTTTGGAACCGTGAACTAGAATCATAATGTTTCATAAACGCTTGTAAAAGCTTATTTGAAATAAAAACATTTTGAACTTGAACTAAACTGCCTCGTTAGCCAAGTGGTCCTGAGGGCGACTGGGTTCGATTCCCAGGTCGAGCAAAGTGTTATTGGGTTTTTCTATGAAATTCCCAGTAGCTCGGAGTTTGGAATTTGTGCCTGGATGGCAATAAGCTCGCCTATTACCTACATGGGACCTAAATATACCGGCGAACTGTGGGTGTACTAAAGTACGCCTCTGCCTAACCCTTCGCCAGGCGTGATGGTACCTATGATGATGATGATGACTTGAACTAAATGAAATAGAAATGTCATCCATTTCACATTGATGAATCGGTCGTCGGTATCCACGACCGTGCGTTTCTCAAGAAACTTACCTCGCACAACTAATCTGTGGAATCAATTACCAGCGGAGGTATCTCCGAACCGGTACGACAACCTTCAAGAAGCGAGCCTATTCTTTTCTCAAAGGCCGACAACGCACTTGCGACCCCTCTGGTGTTGTGGGTGTCTATATATGGGCGGCGGTGATCATTTACCATCAGGTGACGCGCTTGCTCGCTTGCCTCCCTGTTCTATAAAAAAAAAGAATTAAACCGGATTCTGAAGGGAGAAGAATAGGCATGATGACTGATTTTCAAAAACTGTTCTAAAATATTCTTATGTATATACTATTTCCGAAAAATAAATTATTTCTGCAATAAAACATGGTTTTTGATACAAAAATGCGATTTTAATTCAATGTTTTTCAATTAGCGCGAAAACGGTCGCTGGTGTCATGGCGTCTTAACAGATGATCAACAACTTATCAGATGATATTTTTGTTAATTTTTATTTAGACATGACTTCGCAAGTGTATAAGTGGTGTGCTGTTCCCAGTGTGATAATACGTCAAAAAATACCCTGATAAATTATTTGTTTACGCGCCACACAACAAAACAATAAGATATAAGTGGCTTAATCTTGCACGGCGAGATTAAGCCACACAGTTTTGCAGCTTCCTTTTCTTTCCTTCCTTAATAAACTTTTCAAATACTCCATTATTTAATTGCAAACTAGGTTTACTATTGGATAAATATTTTGTTGTAATATATTTCAATGTAGTCCAAACCCGAGATAGCTTTGATTTCATCCAGTAGCATTCAATGGATGTATCGGACGGTTCTTCACTCCTACAATGGACCCACATGAGAAATGCAATGGCATTTTTGCAGCCCCCTTGTGAGGCAACACTGTCACGGCATTCTACCGATACAACTTCTTCCTTTACTTCGTCAACTATCAACGTCACTGCATATAACTTAGCGTGGACCTTGTGTTCTGCGCAGATTTTTGATCAAACTATACACAGATTTCCATCGCGTTTTAACTGAACGTAGATAATCGCGTCGTCCCCATAAGATGGCCTGGAGGATCTAAAACAAAGAAATCGATAGGTAAGCATATTTTATAAAATAAAAACATTATTAAAACTAAACATATGAAGCTGTGCTTTTTAAAATTTATTTTATTTTTTTAACTATTGTAACTTATAGTTACAGGTATTTTAATATAGTTTTTATTTAATAATAAATAATACTTACATTGTAGTTTTAACATTTCTAAATTCTGCTGAACAGAAGTCTTTGTTTGATGCCAGGAACTGCCCCAGCATGCATTAACAAATCAACTCTGGGCAAATTAGAGCTGTTTGCCTTGGTAAACCCTTGTTCCATTACTTAATAAGTTCTTAACAAGTCGTAGAACAAAAAACTAAGTAGTATACAATTAGGTAATACTTAATAAACAATTTTTAAGCGCGGAGATCGTCTAAATTCTTACGAAAGGAGACAATTTTGCTTGTTCGATGAATAGGCCCCCTATAAATTTCGGTGTATAGTAATGAAACATATATTGATCTATTCCTTATAATCTTTGGATTACAATGGTATAGTTAGATAGACATGGTTTAACCGGAATACTGAGAAATACGACAAAAATGTGAACATCAAAATAACCTAAACATCAGATCTAAACTAGAGGGCTTGTCAAAAATACCTAATACCCATCATTATAATTTCATAGTCGTCTCAAAGAATAAGTATTTCATGTAAATACTAGCCAGGTAAGGTCTTGTAAGTAAGTACTTAGGTCTGTTTATTATAAGAAGAAAAAACACATTGTTTAGGTATGTAACATAAATATTTATTAATTAAGTATCATCATTTTCGAAATCATCTCTTGTAAGTAGTATCTCATCCAAAAACGATGCAAGTGGTTCAACCTCATCGTGATGCCGTGCCCACGATAAATACCACACTACAGACATTACGTGTGCACAGCAGCCAACAGTCCGTCTACCCACCAAACAATCCACATAATTGCAACAATATCCTCAGAGCAGCTCTAGTGTTCGAAATCAACGGCTTTCTGGAATATATGCCGCAGATGCCATATTATAATCTTTGAAATAAACCAATGAATTATGAAGAACACTTTCACGTAACAGAAACGGAATATCTGAATTGTTTTTTGACACTTGACAGACAACACAAAATGACAGATGCATTTGCACAAATGACATTTGTTACTTCATTGCGTTCCACGGTAGGTAATATTAACCTACATATTGCTAAATTATTTTAACATAAATAAAATAACTAAAATGAGGTTCATCTCCCCAACGGATATATTTTTATTTTACTTTTCGAAAGCCGATAATTACTGTTACTATAACGCATTGCAGTACAATATTTGTATTGTCTCACATGAATGTTAAAAACAATGTTTCATTACACGCATTGTTTGCAATGATGACCAGAACAGGATACATCTAACCGCAAAATGTATCAAGTTTTCACCTTTTTATTATTATTTTATGATCTCGGTTAGACTTTACAAAAAAATATGCCCTGTTTTCCATAATAAATTAGTTACATTTTGATTAGCATCACACGGTTAATAAACGTCACCATATCCAGTGGGCCTAACAAAAATTGTCTCCTTTACGTGACGGTGACAGTTCAACAAAGATGTGACGTAATTGAATCTGATTGGTGTTCAACTGAACATGGCGGACTTGTGTATTTTGGAGTTTTATTTTATCAAATAAATTAATAATCCCGTCTTATAAATAAAAATAAATATTTTTTTCTAAACATATTAATTATATTTCAGTATATGAACATATTATTTTAGTAATTCTTGCTAACCGTCATCATGCCTATTCTCAATTCTAAAAGTCCACGCAACTAGTATAAAGAATAATGTTCGATCTACGATGTTTACTAATAATGTAACATTGGTTGGGTACATTTAACTCGGATCAAAGGCAGGGCAGTACTGAACTGGTTTTAAAATTTTCTTATCACGGATTGACACACATTTCATAATAAATATCATGGCGGTGTTGCATGATAGTACGGAATTACATAACATAACATACCATCACCGCCATCACGCCTGTATTCCCGGTTCCCGGAAAGGTTAGGCAGAGGCGTACTAATGTTCGCCCACAGTTCCGGTATGTCTAGGTCCCATGTAATAGGGGGCGAGCTTATTGCCATCCAGGCACAAATTCCAAACTCCGAGCTACTGGGAATTTTATAGAAAAACTCCATAACACTTTGCTCGACCTGGGAATCGTACACAGGACTTGTAGCGTAGAATTCATATTAGATATATTATCTTAATCCAAATGCTATATTTATGCAAATTGTGTTTATTAACTAAATCAATCACAGTATTTGAAAATCAATGTTTTTCTTCTATGAAAGTTTCAGTTGCAGCTTAAAAATTTATGTGTGCCCGGCCAGTAAGCTTGCCATGTAATATGGGGCCTAAAATACCTCTATGTACCTATAAATCTGCCTATCCCTTCAAGGAATACAGGCGTGATGGTATGTCGTGCTATTTCTCGCCTATTCGCTCTATTTATTCCCTTTATAGTAAAGTTTTTAAAAACATACCTAATAGTCACACTGCTATTTATTATATTAATTAGTTAGTAGTATTTTTAATTAGTATCGATACTACTTAGAATAATTACTATGAATAACAATACAAAGCAAATTCTTTTATAAATACAGAATCGTTAGACCTACTTAGCTAAATGAGGTATTTTTTAGACACCATTAAAATTTTACAGCCTATCTAAGTATTCAATAAACAATAGGTAATCAATAATATAATAATAGTGGTCGCTCATTTATATAATGAAGTTAGGTATTATAAGCGAAAATAACACATGAAGAGAAAACTTTCAAGTTTTACCCCTTATAAGCATACTGCGCGCATGGAGTGTTAAGATTATACATAGTTAAAGTTTATGCGGAGGAGAAGTGCAGTTCTTTTTAATATAATGCTTACATAAGTATATACAATACATTAAATTAATAAAAAAACATTACTCTCACTACCATGCGTTTGACACACTGACACACATCTTTTGTTTATGGTTAACCTATATAGATAATTATAATTATGTATTATGGTCGAATTTCGAGCACCGGGCGACAACTAGTAAGCGTAAATATCTTATAAAGCATGTGCCACACGATACAGTTTGATTGTCAAATCGCTCCACAGTTTATCGCAGCTGGCGATAAATCTGTATATCGGGTGAGAACCAGACCAAACGATCAGCTCAATGACAAATTGTCAATCAAATGGTGTTGTATGCAACGCGCTTGTTTCAGTTGTTATCTGAAACTAGTCTATTGCGGCAGTATGTGATCGTAGGGGGGGGGGGGGGGGTTAAAACGCCTCCCGAAACATCACTATCACTACATAGTATATAACAAAGTCGCTTCCCGCTGTCTGTCTGTATGCTTAGATTTTATAAAACTACGCAACGGATTTTGTTGCTGTTTTTAATATATGTCACATTATTGTATATGGCCCAGAGCTAGAAAGAATGAATTCCTGTCTTTTAATGATAAATAATATTTATTTCTGTAAATAAATCTTTTAAAGACACCTTTACAAGTCATTATTTTGGTTTTTTTTTAACTAGATGGCGCCAGCATTTCCTAACTGACAACCCTGAAAAGAAACTCGAAGAATCATGGTCTCTTTTAAAGTCCATATATAGTAGGTGCAATTTTGGCTTGGCTGAGATGGCCTTCTGATACAGAGTTCAAATTTTCTTACTCCTGTCGGCCGTTATTTCATCATTCACTCCCTCTATCATATTAACACAATCTTTTATTTGTTCTTTCACTCTACTTGAACTTCCCTCCACTCTTATTTGTTTTCTTCGCGCCATCGCCATCCCCCTTTGGGCCTACCACGGTATCAGTTAAATGAACTATCATTAAATACACATCCCGAGATAATTTTGACACACTGCGCAATTGATTACTTGCTCAATTGTTACTCAAATTATTTTTCGGAAATCCAAAAAACCCGCTGTATATGTAGAATTCCTACCATTCCCGGAATGCCCAAGAGAAGGTAATAATGGTACAACTCCCGAGCTCCTGCGACGCCAAATTTGTACTAATATTTTAGTATTTTATTTAAAACTATTCCTTCCCCTTTTATTAAAGTCCTCCCGGATTGGTTGTTTCGAGAGTTCGTAACCCTATGTTCCATACTTACTAAAGTTATTTGTTTCAGTTAGTTGAAAATGCACGACCAAGAGACAGACGGTGAGCCAGCGCACCATGCGCGCCGCCCCATGAACGCGTTCCTCATCTTCTGCAAGCGACACCGGAGCGTAGTGCGTGACAAATACCCCAACCTTGAGAACAGGTGTGTGGAACATACATTATCATACCATCATTCTCGTATTCCTCCAAGGGTTAGACAGAGGTACACTCCTCTCAGTCCTTTCACATACGTGGCGCATAATGTTTCGGATCCCATGGTCATAAAGCAAGGGCAGAAGTCCACAAACAACTAGCGTTGCCGTCGTGCCTATGACCACTAAAATAATGAGGCAGTAGGCATTTCTTTACATGGGCATAAAACTGGCGAGTATGTTATTCCTACTCATAACCGCACTGCAGCATTTTTCGGCTCAAAAGACCGCCATAGAATCCCTCCTGTGCATATCTGCTTTACCTCTTTGAGTGGAGGTACCGCAATAATAAAGTATTTATTCTGTACGTAATTAAATAATTACGTAACCAAAATATCTACCCCGCAATGGTACTGTTTCGCGAAAAGTTGTCCCCTTGGTTTTGAAAACGTGAGCATTTTTTGTTAAATATAAAACCCTTTGCTTCCCCTAAATTTGATACGAAAAGTTAATTGTTACTATGGCATCTTTCGTCCCTTCACCTATTATGAACCTTAGTTATAAAAGGTGAAAGGACCAAAAATAAATTAAATTGCTAAAATTAACGAACCGTCGTGGTCCTTCGATCCGTGTTATGAGACTTATGTACCTATCGTTTAAAAAAAAACAATATGTTGGTCTTCTCGAAGACTATCTATATTACTAATATATAAAGCTGAAGAGTTTGTTTGTTTGTTTACTTGAACGCGCTAATCTCAGGAACTACTGGTCCGATTTGAAACATTCTTTCAGTGTTAGATAGCCCATTCATTGAGGAAGGCTATATATAGGCTATATGTATATCATCACGCTACGCGGACGAAGTCGCGGGCAGAAGCTAGTATTATATAAAATACCTCGGGATTTCGGAATAATATAGATTCAAGACCTTAAATATTGTGTCTGTCTATCATACCATAAAGTACGTCCACTATTGTACAAATGCCTCCACTATTTCCACAAGGACCAGTTGTATGCTGCCTGCATTCAACGACTCTCAGCAACCTGCCTGTCATATGATGGCACGTTTGGCGTAGGTAGTGGCTGAGATATATGTAACAAATAGTTATATGGCCTAGGCATTATTATGTGTTACGACAAACCTATCCTACCCGCAGAGGTATCGTTATGCGGTCCTATTTATATACTTAATCATTTTCACTTTTCAAGTAAAAATAATACACCGAGAATTAAAAAAAGGGGAAACTAAAATAGCCATACTCACGGTGGGAGCGACTTCGTCCCTGGGTGCCAAACATGGGTACCACTAATGTCGATGGTCCTATTATCACATTTTAAAAATTTGCTAGATTATGTGATAATTGTGGCAATTTGGGCACGACAAACATGCATTTTAAACTACATTCAAATATGTTTCGTTTCATGAATATTTAATGTTTCTTATTTTATTTGTTGATGTGATTTGTTTTCAAATCCTTACTAACACTGTGGGTTGCACATTACTAGCATTATTGTTAACCTCAATGCTAAGCTAACTGCTTGTGTTACGAGTGTGTTCTCGTTGGTAGAGCAATGGGGTGGGTTTCGAACTGGCAACCACATGATAGCAAGTCCGACGCCCTAGCCATTAACCATACCCATATGCCCCTTTCCGATCGGACAGGGTTTTTTACCCGACTGCCGAAGGAGGAGGGTTATTAACATAGTCAATGTATGTATGGTATGATCTGAGTGTGTGTGTGAATTTAAATTTCTGTTTGAAAAGCGCACCAACGACGACACAAGAAAATCCTAGTGTATATTGAAAAACATATATATAACATACCATCACGCCTGTTTCCCCCGAAGGGTTAGGCAGAGGCGTACTAATGTACACCCACACTGTCATCATAATAAAAAAGGCACATCTAACATTTTGTAAAATCGGCGTAAATCAAGTTTAAAATATTTCTTGGTTTTTGGGCGAAAAAATACGTCATAATTTTATTTTTCGAAAAGGTATGGATGAAAATTAATTGCAAGATTTTATTGGATTGGTCAAATATGAAGTGACCAAATGAAAAGGCACATTTATTCAATTGTGCCTTTTCATTCTAGTAGATACAACTAAAAATGATTTATAATGAATGTGTACATACGCCTTTTCTTTTTCTTACATAAAATAACATAAATAGTTGCAAAGTTGTGCCCTTTGAGCTTAATAATTCTTCTTTAATCTTGTTCCTAAAATTTTACAAAAAAATAGGCAGATGGGCCTTTTATTTCTGATTCCGAATATGTATATAACTAAAATTTAAGAAAAATGTTAGTTGTGCCCTTTTTTGTTACGACGCACGGCAGTCTCAGTTCGCCGGTATGTTTAGGTCCCATGTAATAGGGGGCTAGCCTATTGCCATTAACCGGGCACGAATTCCAAACTCCGAGCTGCTACTGGGAATTTCATAGAAAAACCCAATAACACTTTGCTCGACCTGGGAATCGAACCCAGAACCTCAAGCGTAGCAGTCGCGCTCAGGACCATTAGGCTAATGAGGTATATTGAAAAAAAAACTTGTAAAATGTCGCGCTTTCCTGTTAGGTCTACTCAACAAGGAATAAAAACATACTACACAATACTCCTTTGATAACAACTGATTAGATATGTATAACACAGTTTTATACTTAACTAATAGATGGCCTTACTTCACAGATCAATAACCAAGATCCTCGGCGAGTGGTGGGCCAACTTGGACAAAGAAGAGAAAGCTTGTTACACAGGTCTTGCTAAACAGGTGCGTAACATTCTTTTAAAATAAGAAACAGCTTATCAATGGAAATATATAAAAGTAAGCCTTTCTAATCTGACTCTAAGCACTGATTAATGGCCGAAGCTACTAACAGAATTCGGTCATCATAAGACCCTCCATCTTAGGACGAATTACATAATTCTCACAATAAGTCCCTAATTTATATTAAATCCTAATATTTTGTACACAAATCTGTGTAGTCACTTTTCTTAGCAGAGTCCAAATTTTGCAGTATCTTTTGATCACTCTGTTTTTATTTCTCTCTGCAGTACAAAGACGCGTTCTTCAGCGCTAACCCCGACTTCAAGTGGTACAAGTTGCCCGCGCCACCGCTGCGGACACTCTCCTCACGACCCAGAGAGTCCAACGACAAGGCCGTGGAGTCCCCCAACAACGAACATCACGACTTGGAACTAGAAAAAACCAACAATAACTCCACTAAAGTAGACTTCAACAAAAAGTCTAAAGATGAACCATTCGAGGCCGTGTCTAAACCGCTTTCAATGTTCACGCCTGGAAAACTGGCCGACGAAGCCCAAATGGGAGGCCTGAGCAGCCTCCTAGCCACTAAGACTGAAACTCAAACCACAAACCCTTATTACTCACCCCCATGCTTTAAGTTCAACGCGATCTCAACGCCAAACGAATACAGATCTCATAACTTAATAGAAAGGGCCAAGGCGAAAGGTCTACACAGCGAAGATAGCATACGCGAGCTGCAAAATGCGCTCACTGAAACCTCCAGGGTGTTCGAGGAAGACTTCGAAGATGATGAGAAAAAGAGGATTTATTACGGGATTCCAAACGACCAGTTCACTAACCAGGATGTGATAGACCAAATAGTTGATAAGAGATTTTCTTCTAAAGACGATGAGTACGGTTATCAGAGGAACTGGTCTGATGACGAGAAAAACATGAGATCTGGTAGATCGTGCAAGGGTAAGCGGTACCAGGAGTTCATGGCTGTTGGGGGACTCATTGTGAACAAGCGGCAAAAGAGGGACTCCGACAGGCCAGACGAGAACTACAGCGCGACATGTAGCTGGGAACCTGGTAGTCTGCGCGATGAGAACACGGACGCTGACGAGCCGAAGCAAAACAGCTCGCCGAACGAAAAGCCGGCTGACAGCGAAGAAAAAACCGACACAGCCGACACGCCTGAACCCGACAATAATGCTAACAAAACATTCAAGGCTGCAGACTTCGACTTAGACGCTAAAATAAGAGCCTTGCCCTCACTTAGCTTAGAGAAATTCCAGCAAAAGAAACGCGAAAACAAACGCAAGAAGAAAACCATCAACCTGAAACCGAAAGCGCTCGAGTCTTCGCACATAGTCAATTCAGTTCCTAGGTCCATGTTGGACGACAGACGGGAGATGGTGGAGCACTGGCGGGACACAGTGATCGGCAGCCAGAAGCGGAAGCCACGCAAGATCAGCATCACGAGACTCGAGATCAACAGCATGGTCTCCAGCGTCGACCTAAACGAGGCGCACAAGATAAGCCCACAGATAAAGATTGCCATGGAAGCGCCGTGCACTGCGGTTCAGCAGCACAACGTGGACCTGCTGGCCCTCGCCACCCTTGCCGAGGTCGCCTCCAACACTTCCAAACTGGAAGACTCCTCCATCATACAGAACATGACCGCCAAAGCAAGCGATCCACACGCTTCCATGGTATAAAATACCAACACAATTAGCCTTAAACTATTCCAAATATTATTTACTTTGTAATCAGATAATATTTATATATAGATCTAATTTTACATTGTACGGATATAAAAATAATATTATTGTACACTTTTAACTGTAGTTTTTATAACTTAGCTATAGATATATTTATATTGAAAATAGAAAAAAAGTATGTATACCTTATTTTAATTACGTCGTTTAGGCTGCTATATACTGCTTTTTAGGTCTAGAAAACGTAAGAATGGTAGGTTAATATCCACATGAATAACGACAAAGCATAATGGATTTTACTTACAGTAAGATGAGATACAAATAGAATACTATACTTAAATATTATCTTACGATAGGTGTTGTGGAATAAGTCGAAGCCATTTCATCACATCATGATGGCAATAAATTGCCAAACCAATCAGTCATTTTAGATAAATGTAAACCTCATTATGTGTAAAGTTAGGTTATTTAAATCGCCTTAATAATTTAGAGATAAACAAGACATGCATAGACTGCATTGCATTTTTAAGGTGATTTATTTTTCATTTAACATTGCATATGTGCAATTCATCATTAAGGTATATATTATTAAATATTTATATTATACAGGGTGGAAAGTTGAGACGGGTCCTGGATTAAAAGTATCCTAAATTGTAGCAATTTTTATTCAAAGGAAATATTATTTTTAAATTTAAGTGAAGTACAATTATTTTGACAAGCCGCTTGTGAGCTGACATGCGTTTTTTTTTTATTTCACTTATTATAAGGATATATATTCTTCTAAGTAAGTAACTCGAATTAAAGGAAGACCATGTTATCTAGTATGATATATTAATGACAAAATAATTATTTTTCTTCGATCGGCGTCGTAAAGATTTTTTGTATAAAATTATATTTAGATACTTAAAAAATACTAACTTCTATATTTAGGGTAGGTACCTTCCAAGACCCGTCCACATCTCCGCCCTGTTTATATATTTATAAGCGACGGAAGTCGCATGTTTTTGTATAAAGCGAATTTATCACAACTAATATATGGCAACTGGGGAAAGGAAATATAAATTATTTTAATAAGGCTGGGAATATTAATAATATCAATAGCTTTAAATTTTATATTTAATTAAACTTGTCCGACATTAGATACCTCTTGTCTGACCGTCGGACCTTAGATATTCCTTCGGACGAACCACATAGAGTCGTCTGGTCCCAGATAATCGAAAGAAAAAACTGAATTTTAATCGCAAAATGAAGATTTGTCTCTACTATAAGATAACTATTTTTTTTTGTACAAAATAATATTTATCAATTGTTTCATATTAGAAGCGCAAATACTGAACTACATAATTAAACAAGAAACGCCCCGGTCGGTCAACCGACATTTGGGCGACATTATTTTAGGTATCTGACAGTCGGCTTAACCGAATTTGTTGTCGGACCAGCATTATAAAAGTAAGTTAAATTATTTCCAGCCTAAGCTTGGGGTTTTTGTTCAAGCTATTAAAAGTAGTGCGAGTGAATAGTTAGCTACCCTTGTACCAGGTACCTCATGTAGCTTTTGCGAACCTGGTTTGAAAACCACTACTTGTTTTGGCCATAGTTTGTCAAAAATCCCAATAAAAACTATTGAAAAATCTGATATCTTGGGGTTCAAAAGAACTCTAAACATTAACCTTAATGTTTCTATCTTCCTTTTAGCCCTAAAATATAGATAATATATTTATCTTTTTGGAGGATTTTATACCAGAGGTTTAGAAATTGTAACAACTATGGATAGAGGGGAAATCTTTTGTAAGTAGTAAGGAAACGTGATGTTATTTATAAAGGTAGCAATTGGCGGAAATGTTGATATGATTGTAAAAACTTATAGTTGCCAGTAGAGGCCTCAGAGTACCGGCCGTATCACTTGCGAGTTTAACTCGCGTATATTTTCTTTGTGATAAAAAACTTTGAATAGTGTTGTTAGTTTTAAACTTTAAATATATTGTAATTTTTTCACATTTATTATTTATCAAAATGTCATGAAAAATGTTTTACTCGTCATAAAAATCGAAAATCTATCCCTTCGATTAAACGTACACTGATTAGATTAATCCTGTCCCTATTAGGTACCTGAAGTTTATCGAAAAATTCATGAAATACATACGAAAAAAATACAAAAAAAAATTATTATCATTTTGAAACCATTTTAAGCTAAAAAGTAAATGTCAATATAATTGTAGTAGTTCACATGTTTTTAAGAACAGTGTTTCTCAAATTTTTGTTCTTGTTTATTTTTTATGGATTTTATGGGGTTTCTGTGATTTTATTCTATCTCCCTATGTTAAGGTTGTTGGCGTGAAGATTTCGTTTGCAGGTCTAGTCTAGATTAGAATTTATAATGAAAAATGATCATGTACTAAATTCAAAAAGTGCACTTATATTTTTTAGTTACAAACGATGACACGAAATGCCATAATGTGACATGCTCATCCAAAGACCAAATGTATTTAGAATAGAAAAGCTAGGCTGTAGATATTGTATATGTAATATATAGGTGATATATAAAATATTATGTATAATAAATATCTTATACAACTCGTCAATATTGTGGCATTCCAAAATGACGAAATTATCATGTTACTCTATACTTACTTATTATTTCATTTGTAAATTTGTTGCATTTTCTTTGTGTTTTCAAACATTTTTCTATGTTCACATAGCTTTTAAAACTAAATGTTGATTTTTATGCAAAGTTTAATTGATTGTTACGTTTTATTAGAGAGTGGTGAGCTTTTTAACGGTTCCTATACGAGATTTTAATGATGAGCTTTACAGGGCTTTACGATATCAATGAAATTAAATTAATTCTGAATAAATTACCCAAAACTTATGAAAAGAAAATATATTTTTGCCTTGTCGAGATAGAGCCTTATATTATATTTGTAGAAAAATCTAGTATTAAGGCTATTAAGAGGGGGCCAGTGTCGGTAATGGGAATTTAGAATTATACACACAATTTTAAAATTTTATAATTAAAATTACTAAATTTATGGGAATGGTGAGATCAAAATGGAAATCTCGAAATTAAAACCTGTAGGATCCGATTGGAATAAATGGTGCTGGAAGATCTGTATTAAAATTACTTTAAGGGTCGCGTCCTTAGCGTCACGATGGGCGGTTAGTCAAAGTAGGTATTGTAATGAATTATTATTGTTATTTATAAGAGAATCACAATCGTTCGTGCTAATATATGTATTTATATAAAATATCCTGAACAAACAGTACATTGTTAAAGCGCAAATTGATTGTTGTCATTTTTTGTATTGGTACGGAAAATTTTAAGTCGTTTGAGAAACACTGGTCTGTTATAAATAAGTTAGGGCATAATAGTCGGTACCCAAAGTGTTTACCTGTTTGGTTCCAAAGTCTATTGTTGAATGTTTTGTTACAGAACGCGGTATAAACTATATCCTTTTATTGTAGTAATAAAGTTTATTCATATTAACAATGTGCTTGTTTTATAATTAGTAACTAGGTACCTATTTATTTTAATGATTATAATTTATAATAACTGCCTCATTAGCCAAGTGGTCCTGAGCGCGACTGCTACGCTAGACGTCCTGGGTTTGATTCCCAGGTCGAGCAAAGTGTTACTGGGTTTTTCTATGAAATTCCCAGTAGCAGCTCGTAGTTAGGAATTTGTGTCCGGTTAATGGCAATAGGCTCGCCCCCTATTACATGGGACCTAAACATACCGTCGAACTGTGGGTGTACATTAGTACGACTCTGCCTAACCCTTCGGGGAATACAGGCGTGATGGTAGATATGTTATAATTTTATTACCAAAATAAATCGTATTTCCAGTGAAGTCGAAATGGTAGGGTTATAACCTAGGTTAACAGTATGTATCCATCATACTAGTATTCTATTATCTGTGCCATAATTAAATAACAGCATCACGCTGATGGGTATTCCTCGAAGGATTATTTATTTATTTATTTATAGTTAATTAAAACGGCACAGGTCCAATTACATTAATTAACATAGAGTTATAAATAAACATAAACATACCATCACGCCTGTATTCCCCGAAGGGTTAGGCAGAGGTGTACTAAGGTACACCCACAGTTCGCCGGTATGTTTAGGTCCCATGTAATAGGGGGCGAGCCTATTGCCAGTTATAAATATTAAAACTAAATAAGCATTAAGGTAACATACAATAGAAAAATTAAATTCAAAGTTAAACAATTTGTAGATAAAATTGAGTAAATGGTTAAATAAATTAAACACATTACAAATTAACATAAATTAGCATCATGTAACAGTGGACACCCTCGCATATTGTCTCAAAGAACACCAGACAAGCACGCATTACTTTCTTCCATTTATCAGCAAACACATCACATTCAGGGTCGGCAGTCAGGAGGGCGTTTAGCATCCTTAGGGTTCGACATACTGGGGATTCGGCTCTAGCAACAGATCTAGATAGCGGTAGTGCGAACAGCTCATGACGGCGGCTTTGACGGTGCGGAAGGTATTTGTCTGTGACTGTTCAGGGCAGTCAATACGACCGCTTAGGGTTTTACATGCAATCGTGAGCTGATCAAAGCCCCTTCTCACCTCCAACGAGTTGAAGCCCAAGCCCAAGGATAAAGCGAGACGTACCTATAATAGGGGGCGAGACTATTGCCATTAAACCGGGCACAAACTCCGAGCTGCTACTGGGAATTACATAGAAAAACCCAATAACACTGCTCGACCTGGGAAATCCAGGACCTCTAGCGTAGCAGTCGCGCTAGGACCACTAGGCTAATGAGACAGTCCACACAGTAACCAAATCCAAATAATGATACAATTCAAACAAACCATGTTTTCAAACTACACAACACCGCAGCACCGCTATGTATAGTAAGTTATACCTACGGTAGGGGAATACCCGAGTTGTGACTGGGGGAGACTATGGTACCTACTGCAGAAACCATCTCCGGATTTATCTTGGACTTTGTGAATTGTGAGTAGGTACCAATACTTGCCCCACTCACTCCAATGCCTAAACATGCCCCATTTTTTTTAATCTACCCCACACTATAATTTTCTCCTGTATCATGGGTGCGTGTACAAATACACAAAATTTTATTAAACTGCCTCATTAGCCAAGTGGTCCTGAGCGCGACTGCTACGCTAGAGGTCCTGGGTTCGATTCCCAGGTCGAGCAAAGTGTTATTGGGTTTTTCTATGAAATTCCCAGTAGCAGCTCGGAGTTAGGAATTTGTGCCCGGTTAATGGCAATAGGCTCGCCCCCTATTACATGGGACCTAAACATACCGGCGAACTGTGGGTGTACATTAGTACGCCTCTGCCTAACCCTTCGGGGAATACAGGCGTGATGGTATGTTATGTTGTTGTGTACAAATACAAATTCTCAGACCCAGAACAACCTATAAAGTATAATATATCATACGAATATTTGCTCCGTGTGGGGATCGAAACCACAACACGTGTCGTAGAAGCCGAACGCTCAGCCGCTATGCCAAACTTGTCGTCAAATTATGATGCAGTCGAGGGATACGGTGCGTTTTTACCTTGCAGTAAACCTACGTAATATTTGTTCTTAGTTTGTAGTCTAATCGATGGAGTCTACAAGTTCTTGGCATTATTTCCGGGGAAATACCATTAGCTTGCATTGCTTACATACAAATATTGATATTACGTGGAAAGAAACGTGGTTAGAAAGAAACGGAAATAAATTATACATACTAAAAAAAACAATAAAGACATGTCTTTTTGGTATTAAGATTTTTATGCATGTCTTTCTTGCGTAAAATTTTATAATTAATTGACCATTACACTACATAAAGTGAAACGAAACGCTGAAACGCATAATCTCAGGCTCAAGAATGCATAAATAAAACTGTTGTCATTCCTCAGTTCAGCCACAGTATAGATATTTACGGTAAATTCTGTTTTGATTCTTGATACAATCGCTCGGAACGCGTGTCATAATACGCGCATTTTAGCGTCTTTAGCGACCTGATATTTAATCAAATCAATGATGTTATAAACGTTTTTGACTGGTTTATTTTTGAAGTATTTCGCTTTTTCTACCGAGTAAAATAACTCAATAAATAAATAACTGGATAGGGTAAAAAGGGGGACACGCCCAACTTACGCCCTCATAAAAACTAGTATCTACTTACCTACTTATGTACTTAGCTACTTATACATATTATTTAGATTAGAAATATCATGAAATGAAATTATTTATATATAGATATAAACGGTAGGCAACCTAGTAAGATTTACTTTTTAAGTAAGATATATTAGTAGATAAAGGTTTTGATTACTGTAGCTAGCGCACACGCGATGCAAGTAGGAAGGTGAAGTTAAAATACTTAAGGCGGGCAGTCCTTCCTATCGCGTGTTTACGTACCGCGCGGCCGTAGATATTTTTTAAAGACTTGCCGAGCAAGTCTTTAAAACTCCGCGTCACTGCACGGAGCGGTCTGTACTAGTACAATATTTAAAATGTACTAGTTCCGTCTTCTAGTATTATTAGTACAGTAGCTCACTGAAGGAATCGTGAACAAAAATAATCAGTGTATTCATGGAAATAACGTTCAAAATAGCTCACGCTTTTGTGTACTGTTTCCATATCATTCCCGCTCGTTCTTGCTTGCGCGCGACAGTTTGGAGTTCGTACAGAGCCAAAGACTATGAAAGTATGAATAGGTATACATCGCGAACGACGAACGGACGAAGTACTAATTTTACTAAAAGAATGATGTATTAAAAAGGAAAAGGAATAGTTCGTACTAGTCCGTGTCGGGAATGAATTCCTATTAGTACATGTACTACACAACTCTAAAAGACAGACAGAGTCGAGTTACAATACTGCATGATAATAATACCGTGGTTCAGCCACCGCGCCGCACCGCGTTTGGAGCCGGCTGTCAGGGCTTGTCAAACCATACGTCAAACCCATTCAATTGTCAAATTTCCTAGGATGAAGAATTGAAGATTCGTTACGTTCGTTACGAAGATCTTAGCGAATAAATCATATTATTCAGTACTGCTGTGTGCTGAAAAATAATTAAATCACCATTTTATGCTCACGTGTGTGTGTTGTTACAAACATTATTTCAAATCTGGATGAAGAAACTATGATCGCTGCATCTGAGCCTCTGGTGTGTTATTGTTATTTTTTGTTTTTGTTACAGCAAAAACATATATTATGCCTTATGTTTCTGAATAGAAGCCTTATTTTGAGGATCATGACTATTTCCCTCGTGTTTTATACTTTTAGGATTATTAGAGCTCTTCAAGATTAATTAAACGAGGAACACCTCATAACCCCTTAATTTTAGTATTTTTTTTTATATTTCTATCTTTTTTTTTATATTTTTTTATATTCTACCTATCTCTGTACCCCAGGAGTTTGTGCCTCATGGCAGAACAGTGCTGGCGAGGCACCCAGGTCAGATTTACAGCAAGCACAACACTTCAGCATCCGAAAACTCCTTGTTGTACAAGCTCACCAACTTTGCCATCAAGGATGAGAGTCTGCTGGAAGCTAAGGAGGCAGAGGAACAGGAGTGGTGGTGCATCCGTGAAGTATATTACAAGAGTAGCGATGGTAGGTCTTTATTACAATGTCAGACTAATATACACATAGAAATTTGAATGGAATGTCAAAATAAATGAATACTAAAATATTAATATTATTTATTTTCTTATAAGTTTTTTTAAATTATTATTAATATTAACACTGCCTCATTCGCCCAGTGGTCCTGAGTGTGACTGCTGCGCTAGAGGTCCTGGGTTTGATGCCCAGGTTGAGTAAATTGTTATTGGATTTTTCCATAATTGCCAGTAGCAGTACCGACCTTGAAATTTGTGCCCGGTTAATGGCAAAAAGCTTGCCCCCTATTACATGGGACCTAAACAAAACATACTGGCGATCTGTGGGTGTATATTTGTATTTCTCTGCCTAAACCTTCGGGGAATACAGGTGTGATGGTATGATATGTTATTAAAATATTTTCGAATGAGCCGCACATTAAATAGAATGAGTCTGATTGACAAAGAATGCTGGACATGTATTGATGCTCATGTTTCATATAATCACTATCACTACATAGTATAAAACAAAGTCTTCCCGCTGTCTGTCCCTATGTATGCTTAGATCTTGAAAACTATGCAACAGATGCAGTTTTTTTTAATAGATAGAGTGATTCAAGGGGAAGGTTTTAAGCTATTTAACATAACCCTACAACTCTTAGGAACGGGGCAGCGTGGGTGAAACCTCGAGTGGATCGCTAGTCATTTATAATTTATATTGCAGTGTTCCTTTACAGCAGGCGAAAGTGTAGGACAAATAAGAATTTATCAGTATCATTACAGGTTGTAGGAATTTAAAACATTTATCTATTGATTTAAAGACCCTGGTCTTATTCCATGAACTCCAATGAGGTTGTTTTAATTGGTTGCAAACCTGTGTTATGACATAAATCAAAGCAGCATTAGTTTTCCTTCTTGTCAATCATCCAGTGGTGCTAAATGCAGTTTTAGTTCTTAGACTACTAGCATGAATAATGTTGGGGATTTTCTCATATAAGTACCTATAACTTATCATCATCACTACATATTATAAAACAAAGTCGCTTCCCGCTGTCTGTCCCTATGTATGCTTAGATCTTTAAAACTACGCAACGGATTTTGATGCGGTTTTTTTTAATAGATAGATTGATTCAAGAGGAAGGTTTTAAGCTATTTAACATCACGCTATCATCACCCGCGGGCGGGTCGCTAGTATTATGTATAATCTATGAATATTTTTGAAAAGATTGTTTGCTGGTATATTTTAAGTCCTAAGTCCTTGGAATGCAATACAATCTATAATAATTAAAAATTGCATGCCAATATAATCTATAATTGTTTTTATTTCAATAAGGCACCCTTATTCTATAAATTACAAAATATATTAAATTAAAAAACATTCATTCTCTATTAAATAAATTCTATTACATAATATATTACATACCTGCTTATATAATTGAATCTTGTTAGGGCCTGGGGCAAAAATACTAAATTCTGCATGTAGAGAACCAAATTCTTAACATACCAATTTATTACTTCACAGGTTACTCTAATAGTGGCTTCATTTAAATATTCTTTCTCCTTTCTTTCTTACAGACTTTAAAGAAGAAGAACAGCAGCACCCCAAAGATCCCAAATATGAGTACAACTCAGAATCCTTTAGAGCACCAAGTCGTCTAAAGAATGACTTCAATATTTCCATCAAGTCAGAACTTATTAGCGGGACGAAGAAGATGGATACAGAAGGCATAAGTTCTGCCGGTCCATCGCGTGGTGGTAGTGCTAACAGCTCGAGCAACATGTCCAAGAAATTCAACCTGACATCAGGACCAAGCAGTAATTCTAAAACAATGGTAAACCCGAAAACTGATAGCTCTTACGAAGAAGAGTTGTATGTGAAGGGCTGTACCGCTGTTTGGTCTAAAGGTAATGAGTTATATGTAATCTCCTAGCTCATTTAGAGTATTCTATTTATAATTTGGGGACGCCGGCAGGCACCAGGCGGGCGATCAGTCCGCATATTGGGATTATTTCGCCCAGTTCCCCATTTTTGGTGGATCCCGTCATGGGTTACTGGCGCTCGGCGTCGCAAATCTTCCCGTAGCCTTGCAGAAGCCCACCAGTTGTCTGATGGAGAGTTCTGCTAGCTGTTCTTCGTTTATCTCATCGGTTCCTAGTATTTCCCATCTAAGTAGCGCATACATTGTGCATTTTGCTAGTAGATGAAAGCTCGTTTCTTCTGCTTCCCCGCATGCTGGGCATATGGGGTCCTCCTTTATTTTCATGATCGCCAGGTGTCTGTTGAGTCCACAGTGTCCCGTTGCGATCCCTACTGCTATCTTTACGTTTTCTCTGCTCATCCTCAGTAATTTTTGGGATTTCCTTTCGTCATATGACTTTAGGAAGATTTTCGACTGTCGACAACCTTCCATTGTGTGCCATTTTTGATTCGACTCTTTTACCATTATTCTATGGATGATTCCTTTGACGATATTGTATGGGATCGGTAACCTAGGTTCTGGTCCCACGAAGGGTTCATCAGCTCCCTTCCTAGCCAATTCATCTGCTTTTTCGTTCCCTTTGTGTCCCTGATGACCAGGGACCCATGCGACTATCACCTCTGCCGTTTCTGCTAGTTCATTGAGTACTTCTTTGCACTCTTTCACTAGTGCAGAGGTGACCTCCACTTTGTCCAGTGCTTTGAGTGTCGCTTGACTATCACTGTAAATGACTATCTTGGAGCCCTCCAGTCTGTGGGCTTCCTTGACTATTCGAGTGCATTCCATAATGGCATAAAGCTCTGCCTGGAATACACTCGCACATCTGCCTAATGGGAAAGAGCCACTTATGTTCAGTTCGGGGATGTAAACCCCGGAGCCGGACAATTTTGTGCCTTCCTTTCTAGATCCATCTGTATAGCAGACAACCGTGGATGGTTCTTTTTCGGTTGACCATACTTCTCTTGTTCCTATATGTATTCTATATTTCTTGTCGAAGATTTTCTCTTTCTTGATCAGGTCATTATTGGCCATGATCATTGATAGATTGTCTTCGTATCGATTTGCTATTGTTGCGTGACCTTTGTCCATAAAGTTGCCTTTCCAAAGGTTTAGGCTTCTCAGTTTGGACCACTGCTCCAGGGCCCTTCTCTTGACCTGTTGACTAAGTGGTAGCAATCCTAGCAGGACGTCCAGGGCCGCTGAGGGTGTTGTCCTCATTGCCCCTGTTATCATAAGTCCGGCCAATCTTTGTACCTTTGATAGTTCTATGTTGTTGGTCTTGGTTTGCATTTTGTGCCACCAGACAATTGCTCCATGTATGACTCTGGGTATGATTATGGCGTTGTAGATCCAGGCTACTACAGCCGGTTTCATTCCCCAGGTTCTACCTACGGCTCTCTTGCACTGTATTAATGCAATTTTCGCTTTCTCGCACGTTTCCTTTATGTGTGTCTTGTATGACATAGTTTTGTCTAAGACCACGCCTAGATATTTGATTTCCTTGACCACCTCAATTCGTTCCCCATCAATGCAAATTGGTGGTAGCTCCGTGTATTTCTTTTTGTTTGTAAATAGGACTAATTTCGTTTTAGTGGGGTTGAGATTCAAACCTCTTTCCCTACACCATCCAAGAGTAGTCCTGATTCCTTTCTTCATCACTTCGCCGATGGTGCTGATCACTTTTCCAGTAATTAGTAGCACTCCATCGTCCGAGTATGCTTGTATGTATATATGCATCTTACTTAGCTTCTCAAGCAGGTCATCCAGTAACAGACACCAGAGAAGCGGCGAGATGCAGCCACCTTGTGGAAAACCTCTTACCGCTCTTACTGTGACTGTTCTGTTACCTAGTTCTGCCTGGATTGCTCTGTGTCTTAGTACATTTCCTATCCATCTACACATGTAGCTTGCTATGCCTTCTCTTTGAAGGGCGGCCTCAATTGATGCAGAGTTGGCCTTGTCAAAAGCTCCCTCCACATCGAAGAAGCAGCCCAGAGCGAATTCTTTGTTTTCGAGAGCTCTCTCGATCCTTACCGCTATGTTATGAAGGGCTGTCTCCGTGGACTTGCCCTCCATGTATGCATGTTGGTTGCCATGTAGCGGTGAGTTGCTTCTTTCCACTTTGTTTCTAATATATCTGTCTATTATTTTCTCCAAGGTCTTTAGTACAAAAGATGAGAGACTTATGCACCTGAAAGACTTTGCTTCTTGGTATGTCGGTTTTCCAGGCTTTGGAATGAAAACCGCTTTGACTTTTCTCCAGTTCTCGGGTATGTAGCCTGTGGCCACACTACCTCTGAATAGGGCTAGTAAGTCTTTCTTAATATATTTATATGCTTGCTGTAGTATCTTGGGGAGTATGCCATCTGGGCCTGGTGCCTTGTATGGTTTAAAGGTTGCTATACTCCAATTCATACATTCTTCTGTTATGATTTTCTCTACCTCGGCTTGGGTTACCTCGCCTTGGTTTGCAGTTATCATTGTTTCTTCTTGATAAGTTGTACAGCCAGGGAAGTGGCAGCTCATCATTACTTTAAGTATCTTGGTCGGGTCAGTTATGTTTTCTTCCCCTGCCTTTAGGCTACCTAGTTTACACGTTCTGTCTTTCGACAGAACCTTGACTATCCGTGCAGTGTCCGAATGTTTACTGATATTTTCACAGTAACTATTCCACGCTGCCCTGCTTTCTTTTCTGCACATTTGGCCTAGCTTATTTCTTAGTTCTCTATATTTATTCCAGTTCTCCTCGTTGCCCTTGTCTAGGGCAATTCTGAGAGCTCGGCGTGTACTTTTCCTGGCCTTTTTTAGTGTCTTATTCCACCATGGTTGGCCTTTTCCTGTTTTTAGTTCTTTGAGGGGGCAAGCGCAGTGGTAGGCCTCTATTAGAGCCTCCTCTAGCCGTTTTGCTTCCCTTTCCAATTCTTCTATCGTGTCATAGCTTTGTTTTTGGCTCGGGGACCATGTCTTCATTTTAGAGTCAAAAGTCCCCCAAGCGGTTTTCTTTGGGTTTCTTATCATCACTTTCTCTATCTCACATCCAAGACTGAAGGTGACCCTACGATGGTCAGAATATGAGTCGTCCTCATCAACACACCAGTCTTTTATGTGTCTGCTTATACTGCTGGATGCCATTGTGATGTCCAGTACCTCTTTTCGTGACCTAGTTACAAAAGTGGGCGTGTTACCTACGTTTATAATTTCTAAGTCGCAACTTATTGCAAAATCTAAAAGCAAGTCACCTTTTCTGTTGCAGTCTGTACTGCCCCAAGCCACATGGTGTGAGTTGGCGTCACAGCCCACAACAATAGGAATGTTCTTACCTCTGTATCTGATGGTCGCCCGCTCCAGTTCTGGTGTTGGCGGCTTGTAGTCACTTTCGCTTGGAATGTATGCTGACATGAGGGCTGCTCTGCACTTGTTTCCACTTGGTGGGGAAAAGTCAAATTCAGCCACAACAAGGTCTCTGTAACATTCCACTTCAATTAACCCTATTGTCCTTGCCCTGCTACTGGCAAAAATGCATGTTCTGGGATTGGACTCACCCTCCCTATGGTAGATGATGTCCCCTCCCATACACCCCATGCCAACCACTCTTCCCTTGTAGGTGTATGGTTCTTGTAGCAGAGCAATGTCTACATCGTTTGCAGCCATATATCGGCAGAGTTCTGCCGTAGCCTCACGGCAGTGGTGCAAATTCAACTGAAGTATCTTAAGGTGGTGTGGGTGTGTGTTTGTGTTCATGTGTGTGTTGTTTGTATTGTGTGTGCTGTCTTTTGTGGTTGTGTTTTTGTGTGTTTTATGTGTGTGTTAGCCTGACTCACTCTCCGATTGGTCCAGCCGCCTCGCCGCCTCGGTTTGAGCTCTAGTGCTCTCATCTTTGGCGGTCGGTGGCGGTACTGGCCTCGGGTCGTGAGTTAGGCTGTGCTTGTCGGACACCTCACCGATGTCCATCTGTTCGGGTCCTGGGGCTCCCGCCGGGAGTCTTCCTCCTCCGCAAGAGCCTCCAGGGCCCCCATCCGTAGTCGGTGAGGTGTTCGTCTGTGTGGCCTTGCCTGTGTGCGTTGGCCCCTTTTCTGCCCCTCGTGTTTTTGTCCTAATCAGCCTAGCTTGGACCTGAGTGGCTTGAAAATTGAGCCAGGCATAACCAGGGTCGTCACTGATTATATCCCGCGGAACCCCCAACACCAAGCGCATGCCCAGAGGCTGCATTTCCCGGTGAAGAAGTGTCCACTCGGATATCCTCAGTTCCGTCCTGTAGTCATTCTGGCCCTTAATCATCCTCAAAGGGTCCGCTGGCATCTTTCTGGTGGTCGGTATCCAGACCGCTACTCGGCTTCTGTTTAGCAGAGCGCATCTCACAGGGACGCCGTTAAATGTGCCGAAGTCACAGCCCAGCAGCCAGTCCCTCGCCTCCTCCGTCATCGGTGTCACAAGGAAAAATCCTTCTGCCACCAGACCAGAGGTTGCGAAGGACAGGCATCTGCCCGGGACTCCCTCACATACCGCCGTCTCTATGAGATCCGCTAGCTTATCCTTTATGAGGTCCGCCGCAGCCTCTTCTAGTTTAACGCCGTCCTCCCGGTGAATCGTGACGGCGAGCTCGTTCTGCTCCCTTGCGGAGCATCTCGAGAACTCCGTCCGACTCCGGTTTAGGTTCGGTCGCTTCGCCTTCGGACGCTGAGACGGTCCCTCATTTGGATCCGTGCCTTGCCTCTTAATTTTCTGTGCCCTTGCCCTGGCCTCGCCTCCGCCACTCACAGTTGTGGTTGGCGTTGGGTTTGGCGTCTGAGCGGTTACACCAGCGCTTATCATCTCTCTTTCTTTATTTCTGCGCGACTTGAGTCGCTTCCATTTACTTTTGGAGTACCGCTCCTCCTCCGCGCTAGTGCTTGCTAACGCAGGGGAGGATTGGCCCTCCGCGGCACCCTGGCTAATACTGGTTAGCTCGGGTGCAATGCTCTCCTGGTCTTTGCGCAAACTAGTGCCCCCCCCAGAATACGTGGGGCAGCCCGGGCCGGTAAGCGGCGCGGGGAGGGATTCTCCGGTTTTCCCGGTACCCTCCTGGGGTAGTTTCTTAATTCTATTTGCGCTCATTTTTTTTATTTGGTGTCTGTAACCCTAGACTGGGGGATCCTGGGGGTAGTAGGGAAGGTTGGGAGAGGGGTAGGACTAGGGATAGGGATGGGAAGGGATTGGGATGGAATGGGACATATAAGCACATGCATACATAATACATACATACATACATAATACATACATACATACATAATATATATAATAATATAGCATACAAAGGCGCCCGGTGTTTTTTGTTATATCTAATTCTGAAGGAATTAGACCGATAACAGGGCGGCAACCTCGAGAAGGCTAGACCACCGGACTTGCCTTGGGGATCTACACGACTGTAGCGCTCTCCCCCAAGACCTCACCCCCTTACCACTTCAGAGGGAGGCGGTAAGGTAGGCCTGCACCTATACTACCACGCAAAGCAGAGCAAAGCATGTCGTTACGCAACCGCTAAAGCATAGCTGCAGCCCCGCCCCTCATTTAGAGTAAGAACTTGTGGTGCTTTCTTAATTCTAGTACTGACATTTTAATAGCTCTACTCTAAGGAATCTATACTAATATATAAAGCTGAAGAGTTTGTTTGCCTGAACGCGCTTATCTCAGGAACTACTGGTCCGATTTGAAAAATTATTTCAGTGTTAGATAGCCCATTTTTTGAGGAAGGCTATAGGCTATATTATATCATCACGCTAAGACGAAGTAACTATTCCACGCGGACGAAGTTGCAGGCGGAAGCTAGTAACTAATAAAACTAGATTGATGATTTGTAGGTTTATCAACCCAAGGTTATTCATTAATTTCAATTAACATATTATTATGTAACTAGCTTCTGCCCGCGGCTTCGCTCACTTGAAGCTCAAATACCAACAGTGATGATCTCTTCTTTGTATGGGTCTCTATACCTACATTAGAGAGGTCAAGTTGTATCTCAGGTTCCGTTTAATTATTTTAGATAAGAAGTATGCCAGTTTTTAAGTTGGAGCATATACTTTCTAAAAGTGCTGACAAAATTAAAATCTCTTCAGTAGTTTTTGCGCCAACACATAACAAACAGACAAGAATTTTAAAAATCCCATTTTTAGGTTCGTTCACTTTTATAAACCCTAACCTACTTGTTTTTTTTTAATATCTTCAATGTACAGACAGCTTCTTTACAATTTTATAATAGTAGAGATTTCAATGTCTAATATTCACGTAATTGTTAAAAATAATTATTTTATATTTTTCAGGTCTTATCTCAACTCCCGCTACAAAGCTTTCAGATCCAGAGCACCGAGAAACTATTGCGTGTTACACCATAGAAAATCCAATAAAACATGCAGCCTTCTGCAACTTCCATGTTGACATCAAAAACACCATGCTAATAGATGCTCTGAACACCCAAATAGGAGATGTAAAGAAAAATATTAAGATAGAAGATACAACTGAACACATACAGACAAAAACCATGCCAGCGATATTGTTAGTCGACAGCAAATGTATGAAAGTATACACTAATGAAGGTCGGGAATACATCACAAGTGTTCCCTTTCAAGTAAAAAGAGTCTGGCCGATGAAATACGGTGTCCTCTTAGAAAAGGAAGCGACTCCTTTAAATCAGAACTCTATACTACCGAACTCCTTTTCCAAACTCAATGAATCTCAAAACAGTACCTTTTCAAGGTCAAAAACCAATTTTCTTTTTAACATGAGTTCGAAGTTGCGCGCTGAATCAGTGTCTGGTTTCGACCAGGATGTTTCGTTGCCTACATGCTTCTCTCTGACCCATCCTTTGGACGAAGTGACACCCATTTTAATGAAGTCTCCCTCACAAGGGCTGCAGTATTACAATGATGGGGATATACAAATTATATTTGTTAGTACTAACCCAAGTATCATTCTGCTTTATGACTGGAAATTGGGAACTCATTCGCTTTGGAGGATCCGAAAAACTCTCCGAGATGAGTGCTTATCAATGTGTCCTAACATGAATTCAACAACAACAGTATTCAGTCAATCCTGTGATTATATTGGCAGTCCAATGCAGAGTCAGAGGAATCTTACCAGCTGGGCCACAGGTATAGGTAGTCCGTACCAGTCTAAAAAGATTCCTAGTACTCCTACAATGTCCAGATCGAGGGTCAACAGTCCAATGGCCAGTGTATTTCACCAACAAGGTTTATCACCGCATGCTTCTATTGGTCAAGCTTCTTATACTTCTATGATAGCGAATAATGGTCCTCAGAATCCTCCATCGTTGCCTCTTTATCCTGATATTTGTTTGGACCATATCTGGACTGATACTCAGACGATCAGGCGGGACCCTATTGAGTCTCCGAGTGACATGAAGACGTTTCTCCATACCGATTTAGTCGGTCATGATTACTTATGTTTTATCGTCAAAGTGGGTGCTGTGAGCAAGTTGCAGATAATGCGGTTGCAAAGGTCTCATTCACTTGGACAAACTTCTAAGACGAACTTGATGGTTGGGGCAGTTTCAACAGTACTTGCCAAGGATGCTGTGGTATTGGAACATTTGAACATGATTGCGCTGATTGATGAAGCCGGCAACATTATACTGCAGTCTGGCAATCATGTTGTTGGGAAGGTTTGTATTCATATAGTAAATGGTTTTGCTATTATTGCCATTAATAGGGCTCAAATCTGAACTCCGAGCTGCTACTGCTAATGATTTCTAATAATTCTTGTTTCACGCCGGTTTTCTATGAGGCCGTGGTATCACTCCGGTCGAGCCGGCCCAGTCGTGCCGAAGCATGGCTCTCCCACGTGAACGGTTATGGCAAAGTAGTAGTGAATTGGTTCAACAAGTTGCTATCTGTGGTCAGGTTCATGTGGGGGGGGTGCTGGCGCGGCTGATCGACTCGCCGTACACGAAGCGCGCGCCGCTGCAGTCCCCGTTCCCGCGCCGCAGCAGTCTGCTCCCCACCAGGTGTAACGAGACCTCCAACTTCGATGATTCAGCATTACATCTCCTGTCACCAGTCCCTCACACTTCCACAGCAAGGCTGGAGCACAAAGAAAGCTTAGGTGAGTTATATAAGCATAATCGACCCACACGGGCACGGGTCTCCTCTCACAATGAGAGGGATTAGGCTATAGTCCACCACGCTAATGCGGGTTGGCAGACTTCACACGCCGTCGAGAAAAACTCTCGGGCATGCAGGTTTCCTCACGATGTTTTCCTTCACCGTTTAAGCGCGTGATAATTAACTATTAATACGCAAATAACTTCGAAAAGTCAGAGGTGCGTTACTTAACATTAAAAGAAGAAAATTGTAAAAAATATAATATTATCGATTTTTGTCAAACTTGGACAGCCCTCAACGTCAACAAATCTTGTTATCGCAATATTGTAACAGTGAGGATTGTAACATCATTTGAATTGAACTTGAAATATCATTAGTAAAAACAGTGGTTTACGTAAATAAGAAACATTTATGAGCTAATTTCAATAGTATCCAACAGTATCTTCAAGAAAGTTAAAAGACTATAGAACCTAATTTACTGCGGTTATTTTACCTTAAAACAAACTTGTCATAACTATTACCACAGTTATTTATAGGATTCCCTCTCTCTTTCTCTCTCTCTCACGCATACACACACACACACACACATATATATATTCGGCCGTATCTGCTTATATCAGCAGGCCCGTATTTAGCGGGCCAGGGCCCCTAGGCACTTGGCATTTGGGGGCCCCCTCCCCAATCTCGAAATCATTCCATTTTCATCCGGCTTCAAAAAAGAGGAGGTTCTCAATTCGTCGGTTTGAAATATCTTGGCAGTCGACGATATAGAGGAGGAACAAAGTAGGCGATAGCACACAGTCTTGAGGGACACCAGCATTTATAAGTGTGGAATCCGAGCATTCACCATCGACTACGACCTTCATGCTTCTGTCTGCAAGAAAGCTGGTGACTTATTCGCCTAGTTTCTCGGGAAGCCCATAGGAAGAAAGCGTCGAATGAAGCGTTTTGTGCCATACCCGATCAAAGGCCTTTGCTAAGTCCAAACTGAACGCCAAGGCTTTCCCCTAATTTTCGATCGCCTAAGACCAACGATGTGTCAGGTATACCATATGGAAGATCAACAGCCGATCGACCCTTACGAAAGTTGTACTGCTGGTCACGAAGCAGATCCTTTAAGAACCGAAGGAGCTGGCAGTTGACAATGGACTCCATTATCTTCGAGAAAAGGCCTCCCTTTTCTTCTCTCTTCTCTTATGGCTATCGGTCTATAGTTTGAGGGATTTGAGCGACGACCATTTCCCAGGTGTAGAGGTGAAAAGGATGGCTTACAGAAATTTCCTTCGAGAACTTTAGCAAGAGACCAGAACACACGAGTTCCCGAAGGAAGGCGCTCAAGCCTCTCACCAATTCTACTGATGTGCTTCGACTTCGACCATACAAGCAGAAATCGTGATAGGTCTTAGATAATTTTCTGCTTGTACGTATGCAGTTATATTACATCTCCTGAAGCTCGATAACGTGATCACAACCTGGATATGATGTTTTAATTTACACTCAGAGCCTCGGGAACTACGCGTTAGACCATGTTTAACCACATGCCTACAGCTAGAAGCATTTCTTGCCGGCTTAAATAACGACATGGTACGCGTACGTAATCAGTTAATTTTAAACAAAGTTAACGGTTACAACATTTTCTTTCACTCACTTCAAAACAACAGAAAAACAATAATGTGATTTTTGTAGCCTTTCCAGAATATTGGCACCATCATTTGTTTTTAAATATTTCGAAATAATTTAGTAAAATTAGCAAGAATTAGCAAGAAAGAGCTAATTAATCCCTTAAACTTTTGTTGAAAGTTTTTACACTAAAAGTCTTAGTTAAAATATCCCTAGATTTTGTTGATGTGCTTATATGTAACATCTATGATTATATGTATATAGGTAATTTATATTGCCTTTTTCGTATGGGTTTGGCGCTGATTAAAATCTCGCCCAAGTGGTGCTAAAACCGGCACTGTATATTCCACGTTTCATGATGCTAAATTGACTGTCACGAACTAGTTTTGATTTTAATATGAATCTACATTTTTAAATACAAAATAATTCACGACGTCCACCATCCACGTATCTGACGTATCCGCGTATTCATACAAGGCCAATATCTCAAGTTAAAATTTCAGTAATCTCCTACCTTTTAGCAAGAAGATCATACAACATTTTACAATTAATTACTTATGCGAGGAAAGAAATCTGCCAGGAAGTACATAAATGCGAACCGGCAAATTAAAAAGTTACTTTCAATTTTAAGCTTTGATCTAAGATAGTCAAAGGTTTTAAGAGACACTTTCTGTAGCTGTGTATAGCCTAGTAAATTAGTACTTTCTGATTATGTCATATGTGCATTGTAAAGATATGTTAAAGTGCACGCGCGTGCGAGTAAGATAAACGACCGTAACTCAACTCTTTCTTAGGTGACGTCTGTTTATTTGATAATTTGGTAGACGAGTCCTGGCAGTGTGTCCACAATAAGACCACTAACTTTTAAATAGCTCGAATGCGTAATATCCTTTCAAGACTTTAAATAATTCTTTATACGCCAAGCCAGGCTTTTGAGCTTGTACGCAGGTTCCGCCACTGGAACTAGGGCCCCTAGACTGGCTGGGCCCCTAGGCCTTTGAACTTGTACGCTGGTTCCGCCACTGGAACTGGGGCCCCTAGGCTGGCTGGACCCCTAGGCCTTTGAGCTTGTACGCAGGTTCCGCCACTGGAACTGGGGCCCCCAGGCTGGCTGGGCCCCTAGGCCTTTGAACTTGTACGCAGGTTCCGCCACTGGAACTGGGGCCCCTAGGCTGGCTGGGCCCCTAGGCCAGGGCCTTGTGGGCCTAAGGGGAAATACGGGCCTGTATATCAGAAGCTGACCAACACATACGAGTAGTTTGGGAAAGTATTAAATAATTCCAATCTAAAGGTAACCTTACATGCGATACGATAAGACTCAAAATCGCATGTCCATTTTATGACGGTCGATCTGCAAGCTTAATTTGTATTTGCCACAGTTATAAAAGATTATTGACGCGTACTCCCACACACATATATTTAGACTATAAATTGACCAACACATAGTTTGGAAAAGTCTATTCTGATGATTCCACTCTAAAAGTAACCTTATCTGTGTTTTTGTAAGACTCAAAATCGCTTGACTATATCTGTAGACTCTTTCGCCTACTATTCCCAGGTCTCTGTGGTCTGTGTGACGCGGCCGGCTCCCGCCTAACGCTGCAGTTCGAAGCAGGTTCTATGTACCGGATTTCGTTGCCACCGCTCACATGTTCTACGTTAGTCACTCGATGTTACGTTGCGTTGAGAGCTATATTGCCTAAAGATATTACTATGCAGGTAAGGGTTTCTTTTCCGTGTATAATCAAAAGCTTATTTTATTATTGCCTAGCTTCTGCCCACGACTTTGTCTGAACTGATAAAAAGTAGCCTATGTGTTATTCCAGACTATAATAATGTATGTGTCAAATTTTATCCAGATTCGTTCAGCCGGTCAGGCGTGAATGAGTAACAAATATCAATACTTCCTCACAAACTTACAATTTCTGGGTTATTCTCGTTAATAAAAAAAAATGTTAAGTCTCAGTGTATCGCCTTTTTTTCTTACGAGTTCATTCAAAGGTTGTCTGTATTTTTTTTATAAATCTATAATTTAGGTAGGTACGTATGTTTTAGTGTACTAAGTATAATGTTCTCTTTTTTTTTTCATTTAATTTCGGTGACATAGCGGTGGTTCTATTTTGAAATCCAATTATAATATATTAAATTGTTCACATCAGACATTAATTAGTAATTTAGGAGAATATTATATGAAATTCAACAATTCCATTCCATTTCCATCAAGCAGTCTACCACTGTGCATTTCTCTAGAAACTTTTTGCCTTGCACCACAAAACTGTGGAATTAACTATCGCCTGCAGTATTTCTGGACCAATACAACCTTCAAACCTCCAGGAAAAGAGTGTACTCTCTTTTAAAAGGTGGGCAATACACTTGCGACTCCTATGGTGTTGCGGGTGTTCATGGGCGGCGGTAATCGCTTACCATCAGGCGATCAGGCCGCTTGTTTGCCCCTAAGCCCATAAAAAATGCTTTACATTTAATATTTTTAAATATTAATATTTTAAATAATAGTTTTCAATTAGCAAAATTGGGTTGCTGATTTGAAGACAGAGAAGTTTGTGCCTTATTTCAGGTGGGAAGGGTTTAATTTCATCATACATAAGCGAAGCGAGAGAGATTTTTAGAGCGAGAGATATTTAAAGAGTAGACCGATTTCGAATATCGCACGATAAAATTGTCTTATCCGGTCTCATCTACTCAGGCGCGACTGCTACTATTAGAGGTCCTGGGTTCGATTCCCAGGTCGAGCTGTATTATTTTAGTTTTTCTATGAAATTCTCAGTGGCCGCTCAAAGTTGGTTAATTGCAATAAGCTTCCATTACAAGGGACTTAAATGTACGTGAACTTTTGCTGTACATTATACTCATGATTAGATGTTATATTCGTGATTAGAAAAACTGTAAGAAGAGTTAGATTTTGTTTCTTGGCACAGGTCATAATCAAATGGTACGGCGTCCGCAACGCTCCAGGTACTCAAGACCTAACACCAGAACAAGAATGGTCGATGTTCTCGAACCTTCTGCTCTCCCTCATAGGCTACGACGTGGAGCGATTACACGCGAAGCAGAACGATGACATAGACAACACAGAGGTCGCCACTAAGAAACAAAGAACATCTAGCGATGGAACACAAGATGACTGGGATTACCTTCTAAATTCTAAAATGCATAAAGTTATTGGACATTCCTTAACTATGCTCAAGCTTCCTATACCGAATTCTGATGGATATCGCAAAGGAAAACGATCAAGCGTAGACGATGAAAAGCCCTCACAATTCAACACAAACGCCATCTTATTTCCTTATGTTTTACAAGTATTATATTCCCTACATTTAGTATACGAGGAAATTAAGCTAAATACTCTTTTGTGGAGCAATTTAAGATCTTTATCGACCTTCTTGTATCAATTGGCGAAGGATTTAAAATTGGAATCGTACGTCAATCATTACTGGCTGGATTTCCCATCGGATTTGAATTTGGAATATGAAGATGATTCACAGATAACGGAGGCCAATTTGAAGAAGTTGTGTGAACCTGTGTACTTCAGTAGAGAACCCCCCAATGTGTATTCGTATTTGAATTCCATGTTGAAAGACTTGGATGTGGGGTCCTACCCTTATTTGGCTGAAGTGAATGATATGTCTCGGGATATTATAGAGGTATGTTGTATTTTTAAACACAATAATGTTGGTCTCTCTCTCATTCAAATTTAAAAGGGTTTCGTTGAGGTATTATATAATTTACTCGTGAATGATGATTAATAATTAGCTATCGCTTTTAATTTGAGCCTTCTAGCTGTTATATAGCTTGTATTTCTGCCACTTGGGGCAAGCTCTATACATATTTTCACTCGGTTGTATTTTCGCGACTAAGGACAACTCTGTGAAAATTCTATTGATTGCAAAACTATTCAAAATTACATCCATATTCTCGCTTTTACTAGTTATTTTTATATGATGTATGCTAAATGTTCCCAATTTTAGTGAGAGAAAAGTTGTATCTCAGACAGAGTTCAACCCCTTTTAAAAGGCGGGCAACTCCTCACTTACTATCAGGTGATCCGTCTGCTCGCTTACACCCTTATACCATAAAAAAACCTGGTTAAGTTCACCAGACGCTTTAGAGATCAGCTTGACTACTATACTTTGACTTTTAATTGTATTCAGTAATTTAACAGTGGAAGGGTTACCAGTTTTTGACAAAAAAAAAAGATAGTGAGGTGGTCAAAGAATTAACGAAGTTGAATGAACATAAATAATGTACTTGCATGAACAAACTTTTTATGTTAAATGTATTAAATAACTTGTCTTCAAAACACAATATTAACTATTAAAAATTGTAGAACTTGTTCCTCGGTGGTAAGTTAATCTATAAAATGTCAAAAATGACAAAAGTAAAATAAGTAAAATTACATGATTTTTATTTTTAGTTTGTTTCTATTAGAAGAAAATAAAAAAGGAAATTACTTTTATTAACTACTAGCTTCTACCCGCGACTTCGTCCGCGTAGCGTGATGATATATAGCCTATATAGCCTTCCTCAATAAATGGGCTATCTAGGTAGCCTATGTCCTTTATCAGGGTGTAAAGATTGTCTGTGCCAAATTGCATCAAAATCGGTTGAGAGGTTTAAGCGGGAAAGCGTAACAGACAGACAGAGTTACTGTCGCATTTATAATATTAGTAGGGATTATTAGTAATTCTTATATTTCGCATCTTATTAACGAATTTTTAGTTTGATTTTCTATTAAACCATTTTTATCATTCATTCTTTACGCAAATTCATTCACTACCCCAACACTATTAGTTGTAGTGTGGTATTATTTCTCTTCGAAATGTCAAGTTACTGAATACAATTAGAAGTCGAAGTATATTGGTTTCGTGTTTAGATCGTGACAATAGTGGGTTGCGGGCGGGGCGCGGGGGTCCAGACCATATCGAGTCGTGATGCTGTGGGCGCCAGCAGCACCCCGCGGGCCAGGCGCGACAACACCAGCCACGCCTCGCCCTACTGCCACGCCGTCATCACAGCTTGCGACAAAGGTACGTGGATCGTGGGCTTGGCTGTCGTGCCGAATGTTTTCAGGACTCCTGTGGCTTCCCTTGTCCGGGTAAAGGGAATATAAGTGCTATAAGTTAAACTTGTGTATTTGAATGGTGTTAGATTTATTAAAAAGCGACTTCGTCCGCGTGGAATAGTTACTTGGTCTTAGCGTGTTGATATATATAGCCTATAGCCTTCCTCAATAAATGGGCTATCTAACACTGAAAGAATTTTTCAAATCGGACCTATAGTTCCTGAGATTAGCGCGTTCAAGCAAACAAACTCTTCAGCTTTATATATTAGTACTAGCTTCTGCCCGCGACTTCGTCCGCGTAGCGTGATGATATATAGCCTATAGCCTTCCTCAATAAATGGGCTATCTAACACTGAAATAATTTTTCAAATCGGACTTATAGTTCCTGAGATTAGCGCGTTCAAGCAAACAAACAAACAAACTCTTCAGCTTTATATATTAGTATAGACTAGCTTTTTCCCGCGTTTTCGCTCACCTGAAGCTATATTAGGATTAGAAATGGATCTCAAAAATAATTTAATCATAAATCAACAGTGATGATCTCTTCTTTGTATGGGCCTCTATACATTAGATAGGTCAAGCTGTATCTCAGGATCCGTTTAATTAATTGAAATAAGAAGTTCACCAATTTTTATATTGGAGCATGTACTTTTTAACAGTGATAACAATATATTGAGTAGTTTTTGCTCCAACCTGTAACAAACAGACAAGATTTTTTTTGTTAAACTCACGTTCTCGTATCCAGGCATAACTCTCCGCGACATAGAAAACCTGCCCCCAGCGCTGGGTCTCCTCCTGCTCACGATCTTCAGCCGCTGCAAGAGTTCTCCGCCAGCAGATTGGCCGCCGGCCGCCTACAACCTCGTGATGAGGGAGGACCTGGCCCACCAGGCCACCGTGGCACACACCATGAAGACGGCATCAGACTACATGGAGTGTAAGTTATACGTTTTGATCTAGTTTTCCCATATATTGAGTTTTTTTACGGGCTAACGAGCAGACGGATTGCTTGATGGTAAGCGGTTACCGCCGCCCATGAACATCCGCATCACCAGAGGAGTCCCAAGTGCGTTGCCGGCCTTTTAAAAGGGTTTGGGTCTCCGGTATCCTCACTTACTCGGCGAAACACAACGTAAGTGTTTTTTCACGCCGGTTTTCTGTGAGAGAGTGAGCTTGTGAGTATTGTGATTATATGACCAGTGTACCATTCTATGATTTATAAAATTATACTTGACAACAGTAAATGGTATGCAATAAAGAATAATATTAGTAAATGTCAGTTAGTTTATACCGTTTTCATGCCTAAACTGCCGAACCAATTTGGATGATTTTTGGTATGGATATAGATTGGATCCTGAGCAAGGACATAGGTTACCATATTTTTGAAAAAGTCCTTTAGTAAACCAGCTATCATAATATGAATACCATAACACAAATATATCTTACTATATTTAATACAGTCATTGCCCTGGAGGTGTTAGAAAAGGACACAGTGTACACATTGGCGAAGCGTCCAGTGGAACCCTCGCGTACCAACCCTGAGGATGGTGACGTCATTACTGGTATGGAACACCTCAACACGCAACTACTCAGCCTTCTGTACCCCAGAGATCATAGGTGAGTGGTATGAAGTACAGACAGTAGGTAACTGCAATATAATGACATAGCTTCTGCCCGCGACTTCGTCCGCGTAGCGTGATGATATATAGCCTATAGCCTTCCTCGATAAATGGGCTATCTAACACTGAAAGAATTTTTCAAATCGGACCAGTAGTTCCTGAGATTAACGCGTTCAAGTAAACAAATAAACAAACTCTTCAGCTTTATATATTAATATAGATAGTATAGATTCCTTAGAGTAGAGCTATTAAAATGTCAGTACTAGAATTAAGAAAGCACCACAAGTTCTTACTCTAAATGAAAAAATTTTCAAATCGGACCAGTAGTTCCTGAGATTAGCACGTTCAAGCAAACAAACAAACAAACTCTTCAGCTTTATATATTAGTATAGATTTAATAAAATATTTCAGAATCAATTTTTATTATGTCAACTAGCTTTCGTGTGTAATGGGTTTTATTTTTGTACTTGCATTTGTGAATATATAGCCAGCCACACGATGCGATACAATACTGCGTATGCGTTAGTTTAAATTTAAGTGTGTGACTGGCTTAAGTTTTGAGTCGAAAGACAACACTATTTTAGTGCTATTTGCACACGACAGAATTGAGCCCCAATTCTGCTATTTTATTGTGGCAAAATCGTCAAAGCTAACACAGATGTCAGCACCTCCGACTTTTCCCACAGCCAATCAAAACGTGTTATATTGACAGTAGCAATTATGTCAAGGAGCTGTCAGCAAATGAGATTGCATATGGAGCAGGGGGGGGACACTTAGAACATGCATCACGTCAATAAATACAGACATGCCATCTACTTTGCATAACAGAGAAACACTGCTACCTAATAGTTTCAAGTCTATCGATAGATGTCTCTTCTCTCAAACTGTAATGCAATTAATAAAATAGGTTTAAGGATGATCGTTTAGCTGGGCCCGCCAAATTCAAATTACAATTGGTTTTTCGCAATTTCGCAAAGTTTTTGATGCTCAGTTGTGAATATTGTATAGCTAATGCCGAAATTACTACAACTTTGAATTTAAAAAGTGTTATAGACCTATAAATTGCGAAAAACCAATTGTAATTTGAATTTGGCGGGCTCAGCTAAACTATCAGCCTTAATATGTGCGGGAATTTAATTCTTTATTAATAGTATTATTTATAGTATTTATTGTACAGACCATTTATAACATGTTTGGTAAAAAATATCACATTATTTTATTTCAATAGCACTGTAGCTTATGGTAACATTGTTGTGAATACTTTTCATATTATTTAACTGGCAACATTAAACAATATGGTCGCTGAAACTTGTGTTTATGTATGTTAGTGTTTCGTGTTCATTAAATGATGAATTATTAGTTTTTTCAGTGTTTTGTCTTCAAACTTCGAGTTAAGATCTCTTCTTCGTCCTGATATGAGATTATATTTGGAAACCAATATTATTCTACCATTAAACTATAAATAAATGAAAACGTATACCTGTATTATATATATCTATCTACCTACCTATAGCTATCTATAGAGCGTTTGTTTGTTACTATTAGGAAATGCAGATGTCGCTTCATAACTTCAAATCGGGATGCCTCAAATTGGCTCAAGAGGGCTCTCTTGTACAACTATATTATTATACTCTTTGATATGGAGTTTAGGCGGGAAGATGTAAAGTGCACGTTGTCGATTTTATATTATTTTTCAAAACTTGAATTTCTCCGAATTTTGATGTGTAATTACGGTGGATAATTAACCATTCAGTGTTCGTGAACGTGTGAGAGTGTAGGCAAATGATATAAAATTGAAAATCGTGACTTTTTGGGTTCACTCCTAAACTCCATCGAAGCCTCAATAAAGTGTCTACCGTTTTATTGGGGCAACTGAACAACTAATACTTGACACAGGCGAACACAAAAAGTGTGGTGCCATAATACAATCCCATGGTGGGAAATATTACTTGTTTACTCTAATACTTGACACTGGCAAATACACAAAAAGTGTGGCGCCATGATAATAATAAAAAAAAAAGGAAAATTGCATATGCCAAGTCGAAGGCGCTATTAGTTCCTCGGTTACGTTCCCTATGGCTACAAAATTGTTTATTTTGACAGTTTTATCTACGAAAGCTGTTAGTTCTTATGTTAATTTATAAGACGACCATTCTGATGCAGTTAAATACTTGGTCCAAAAACTGACATGCGAATAATAATTCTGTATTCAGAATGACAGAAGTAATAAACCTGCTGCAATCATCGATTCCGGTGACTATCAACCTGACGCAGCGGCCCGAGGTGTCCGACCACGACTTCATAGAGGAGCAGGACAAGTACCTGTATGCCATTAGCACGAGGACCATGGCGCTGCCTATTGCTAGGTATGATGTTAATTTTATTGCTTGGTATGATGTAAATGTTATTGCTAGGTATGATGTAAATTTTATGCAGCCTTCGACAGCATTCTTAATAGTGTCAGCTCATCAGCATTTTCTTTATGTTTGACCTAGTATTATGAGCTTTTTTAGACAATGTTTTGATAAATGCATAATTATAGCCATGGCACTATATATCGAAGGCATAGAATCATACTGATATTGCGACTTTCTATACACCACGTTTCCGCGCCGTACACAACGACCAAGAAAATTATACTCCTCTTACATCAGTAGAAAAATTACAAATTAGTTTTGAAATAACAATAACGATTGTTGGCTAAATTATTTATTTTAAAAAAGTCAAAATTATTTATTTTAATTAGACTATTATAGAAGGTACTTTTGAAAAGTCAAAACCGTGACTGTGACCGGAACCGTGCAACTAGCACGGTTCCGGTCACGGTCTTATGGAGAAGAGCCGGCAGGAAACTTCATAGATACTCACAATTTACAACTTTGTTATAAACTAACTGTACGTTGCATAACTAACTATCTACACAATTCTCCAATCAACCCACATTCACACGCGCTCAGACATACACACGCGCGCACACACAGACACGCATTATATATTATCTAAAAGAAATAATAAACATTTAAATAGGTAGATCGACACAGTCCACTATTATACCTTTAGCATCACATTTTAAGCTGAATCAGTGTCTCTCAAGATACAGGTTTACCTAGTTTGAGAGGCAGGGGTTTCCATATTGTGTACAGATTTCAGTTCTTAGATTTGTATTGCATTGTGTTACTACCAAAGCTCATTTAAATTGTCTTTGTATAAAACACGCTAAATTTGTTATTTTATGAAATAAAGCAAGTTATTATTATTATAACTTAGCCGACATGGAGTAAAGAAAGTGTATTTTTTCACGTTCACGTGGGAGTCTCACTCACTCTCCCACGTTCACGTTTTTTCACGTGGGAGAGCCATGCTTCGGCACGAATGGGCCGGCTCGACCGGAGTGATACCACGGCCTCACAGAAAACCGGCGTGAAACAACGCTTGCGTTGTGTTTCGCCGAGTGAGTTGAGGTTACCGGAGGCCCAAACCCTTTTAAAGGCGGGCAGCGCACTTGCGACTCCTCTGGTGTTGCGGGTGTCCATGGGCGGCGGTTATCACTTACCATCAGGTGATCCGTTTGCTCGTTTGCCCCCGTATCCCATAAAAAAAAAATGTGAACAAGAGGCGTAACAATGTGTAATGTTGATGTTGTTGCGGCACGGCGCGGCAGGGGCATGGCGAGCCTGCGCACGGTGCCGTGCCCGGCCACGGAGGGCGCGGGCGTGCCGCGGCTGGCGGCGGGCGCGCGCGGCCGGCCCGCGCCGCCCGCGCCCGCGCCGGCCTGGCCCGCCTTCCACAACGGCGCCGCCGCCGGCCTGGCGCTCGTGCCGCTCTCCGGCTTCACCATACACTCCGAGTGGGTCATCTACAACAAACCCAGGGTCAGTCACCGTAACCGTAACCGTATGGCTCAGCGCAGACAGAACGGAGCGCGGCGTACACGATTTTATTAACGCACTTGAAAAATAAACTTTAAAGTTATTACAATAAAGTGCATAAATGCTTGAACCTGACAAAAAATGCTCGAGCGTCCTCGAAGATATGCGATACGCGATCCATAAAAAAAATGCCCGAGACCGCGCCGGGATTATTCCTCTCTGTCTGCGCTAACCCTATAAAAAACTAACAACACCAACGTTATTATGAAATAAAAATCCAACAATATCAAGGGCTAATTAAGGAGTTCATCCCTCCAAGATTCCCAAAATTAGTCCAGCCATTTCAGAGATTAGCCGGAAGAAACAGACAGACAGACAAAAAAAAATGCTTTGGTATATGTACCGTGTATACATCGAAATGCACTTAGTAAAAAGCGGTTATTTAAGTATTACAAACAGACACTTCAATTTTATTTATTTGTATGGATGTATAGATAGGCCACGTGGATACAAAACGGTATTTTCACTTTCACTTTAAAACATTTTCCATAACAAGAAAATGTTTCATTACTAAATGTATCCTCTTGAGTCAACTCTTTATGTCTTCAAAGTTACAATTACTGCTATATTTCAAAGTTGGATAAATACAGTACAGTCCTATCTGTACGCGTCTGTCAGCAAATGGTTTTGGAGTGATAAATTTTAATATAAAAACCAAACGTCTGTGTATTTCGCATTCGTGATTATCGACTTTATTAATGTCGATATGTTTGCAAGATAACACTTTTATGTCTGCGTGGCCGATCGGAGCGGCTAACTTGAGACGCTTGCAGTTACTCCGAGCGTACTAGAATGAAATAAACTGAAATGAAATGAAATCATAATTATTTTTGTAAGTAGATCTTTAGAGACACGTTTACAAGTCAATGGTTTGTTTTTATTTATAGCTAGATGACTTCGGCATTTCCTAACTGACGACCTCTGAAAAAGAAACACCGCAAATACACTGCAATAAGTTTACTTATCTATAGGGCACAGCAGAGATGTCGACGGAGCACGCAGGTTTTCTAATGGCGTTGGGGCTGAACGGTCATCTTCGGGACATGCCGTTCATGAACATCTATGAGTATCTCGTCAAGTGTAACGAGATGATAAGCGTGGGACTGCTGTTGGGATTGGCTGCTACTTATAGAGGTAATACAAGAATTGGAACCGTGACCCTCCAGAGGGTCGTAACAATTAGTTTTATCTTTTGTTTGACAGGTTAATTGCTTGTTATTTTTTATGGTATTTCACATTTATTGCTTGTTATTTAAAACCGGCTTGACCCCTTGGCGCTGCGTAGAGATGTGGCCTCGCTTTGCATCCTCTATCGCTCCTCGGGGAGTGCTCCGAGGAATTGTTCGGATTGATCCCTGCAGCCTCTTTTCGCCATCGTTCTACGCGACAACAGTTCCATCCCCATCATCTTAATGGCTGGCAGTCCACAACTGTGCGTTTCTCTAGAAACTTTCTGCCTCGCACAACAAAACTGTGGAATGAACTGTCGCATGCAGTATTTCCGGACCAATACGACCTTCAAGAAAAGAGCCTACTCCCTTTTAAAAGGCGCCGGCGGCGCACTTGTGACTCCTCTGGTGTTGCGGGAGTCCATGGGCGGCGGTTATCGCTTACCATCAGGCGATCCGTCTGCTCGTTTGCCTGCTATCACATAAAAAAAAACATTGAAGGACTGCTTAATATTTTAAAAAAATGTGTTTGAAAAATTGGTCTTCGGTTGGAATAAGTACCTGCGTCTTTCCGGTCAAAACTAAGCTGTCGATATCACGTGATGTTAAATTTTTCTTCAATTTTCTAATGTAATGTTCCGATTCTGTTGAAGATATCTGACTGTTTGTCAGCCGTCCACAACGACATAAGCCTAAGCCTATTTTAGAATAATAGACTGTACTTCAAATAAACATATATATCACGCCGGTATTTCCCGAAGTACGCCTCTGCCTAAGCAGAGGCGTACTGCCTGTTTAGGTCTCACGTAAATAGGGGCGAGCTTTTTGCCATTAATTGCGTTGCTTTCGAACCCCTTGCGAGAACACTGCTTGACCTGGAAATCGAACCGAGGACCACTAGCATACTAGCTGCGCTCAGGTCCATTACGCTAATGAGGCAGTTGACTAACTTCAAATCATTCGAGTTCATACTATTCCCTAGATTTCAATAGTTTCTCATTTTCTCCCATCAGGCACAATGGACGTACAAGCCACGAAAATGATGAGCATCCACCTGGAGCCGCTATTGCCGCCCACGTCCATCGAGCTGGACATCCAGCAGAACATCCTGGTGGCGGCATTGCTGGGCGTTGGCCTTATTTATCAGGCCACTGCCCACACGCACTACGCACAAGTACTGCTCAATGAAATAGGTAAAGTGGAAAATTGTTATACACTTGTCGAGGTACCGAGCTTACAATACAATTAAAAGGAGTTATATAGTTGAACTTTATCATTTATTACGAGGCAAAGCCCTAGCTCATACAAGTGAGTCTGTCAAGACTCGAAGACTAGACACTTCTACGTCAGATATAAAATTTCAATCTGATTGTTTATTCTTTAATCAACCAGTCAACCCGTAATATTGTCTCCTTCTTGGAGCGGTCTCTACACACTACAGGGTGTAATTTAATAGAAGAAAGAAACAGCAAAACGTGTAAGGGCTTTTAAATTGTGTGAGGAGCAGTTTGATATTTGTAAGGGTGGAGCTTGAATTGCCCACAAAAACGTAATACCAAAATTAATCGCAATCCAAACAATATTTTAGCAAATTGTGTTATCATTCGAATTGAGATACCGTTAATCTACGTTCCCACTGTACCATTTCATCTACCACTTCATCACTGGACCATAGGAGAATTAAGAATTGCGTTCGCTTACATTTTATTTCCAGTGAAGTATTTTGAATGAAATGGTAGAGCAGGAACCTAGATTATAGGTTTTTTTATTCGACCTATTACACAGCACCATCTAGTCCCAAATAAGTAGAGCTTGTACTATGGGTACTAGACAATGGATATAATACTTATATACTTATTTTTTAAATACATAAGAAACACCCAGACGAAATCAAACACTTATATATTCATCACATAAATATTTGTGTCCTGTGGGAATTGAAACCACAACCGTCGTGTTCAGCACAGTCCGGTACTCGAACCACTGAAAAACAAAACCACAGAGATCGTCACCGTCATGTATTGGAATCCAAATACCACTACACTTTGATTAAATAGTGTGAATTACTATTTATTTGGGATTATGTTTGTATTAGAAGTACGGTCCGCCGGACTCCAAGGAAAGGAAGGAAATAGAAACAGCATCCATCTTTAACCTTTTGGACTCCGTTCGTGCCTTCAGCGCCAGCGTCACAAATATGTGACAAAAAGGGGTGCATTCAAATGCGAAATAAAAGGAAATAATCAATGAAATCATTACTTTTTGTGTGTTTTTATTTATACATCCTAAAAATGTAGGCTCCCGACTATATTTAATTGCATGAAACAAATTAAAATATACCAAAGATATGAAGAAATTTCATGGTATTTTGCTGTGAATTTGTGGCTTGGCGCTGAGAGCACGCGCATGCTTTTATGGTCTGGCGGTCAAAAGGTTAAGAATTCATACTTTACTATAGGAAAACCCCCTGGCCCTGAGATGGAGAACTGCATAGAACGCGAGGGGTATGCGCTAGCGGCAGGGCTGGCGCTGGGCATGGTGTGCGCGGGCGCAGTGGCGGCCGGCCACGGCGCCGCGCTCACACCCCTGGCGCACAAGCTGCGCACATACATGCTGGGCGGGGACAAACATCCACTTACAGGTCACTACATACATATTTTCACGCCTGTCTCCCATTGGGCAGTCGGAGACTATAGATTTCCACTTGCTACGATCCTGGAAAATCAAATTAGCTTCATCTATGTTCATTAACCACCTTCTCATACAAATTATTCTCGATTTCGATCGAGTAGTCGCCGTCAATATTTCGATTTGCTGTCGAAGGTACCCAAAAGGAGAAGTACAAGCAGGGTTCGTTCGCGATCCGCGAGGGCGCCACGGTGAACCTGGACGTGACGTCACCGGGCGCGACGCTGGCGCTGGGCCTGCTGCACCTGCGCTCGGGCTGCGGCGCCGTGGCGGCCTGGCTGGCGCCGCCCACCACCGCCTACCACCTCGACTTCGTGCGCCCCGACCTGCTCCTGCTCAGGGTTGTCGCTAGAGGTACATGGTCCTGCTGCGCCTGCGCTCGGGCTGCGGCGCCGTGGCGGCCTGGCTGGCGCCGCCCACCACCGCCTACCACCTCGACTTCGTGCGCCCCGACCTGCTCCTGCTCAGGGTTGTCGCTAGAGGTACATGGTCCTGCTGCGCCTGCGCTCGGGCTGCGGCGCCGTGGCGGCCTGGCTGGCGCCGCCCACCACCGCCTACCACCTCGACTTCGTGCGCCCCGACCTGCTCCTGCTCAGGGTTGTCGCTAGAGGTACATGGTCCTGCTGCGCCTGCGCTCGGGCTGCGGCGCCGTGGCGGCCTGGCTGGCGCCGCCCACCACCGCCTACCACCTCGACTTCGTGCGCCCCGACCTACTCCTGCTCAGGGTTGTCGCTAGAGGTACATGGTCCTGCTGCGCCTGCGCTCGGGCTGCGGCGCCGTGGCGGCCTGGCTGGCGCCGCCCACCACCGCCTACCACCTCGACTTCGTGCGCCCCGACCTGCTCCTGCTCAGGGTTGTCGCTAGAGGTACATGGTCCTGCTGCGCCTGCGCTCGGGCTGCGGCGCCGTGGCGGCCTGGCTGGCGCCGCCCACCACCGCCTACCACCTCGACTTCGTGCGCCCCGACCTGCTCCTGCTCAGGGTTGTCGCTAGAGGTACATGGTCCAGTCGAACCAGCCACAGTTCCCGAACAGGGCAGAAATCAGAACTCCGAGCTGCTACTGAGAATTTTATAAAAAGTCCCCAAAAATACTGCTCAGCCTGGTACTTTATCCAGTAGAGGATTTGGATAAGAGTCGCGTTCCTGATCGTGACTATTATACTTTGCTTAAGGTAACATAATAGTCACGTTTAGGACCGCTAGACTAATACTTTACTTAACTTGACAAGAACATGGCATATTGCATTATAACTCGATATCTTTGCCACACTACACGACACAATTATTCGTTACTCTATAAAAGGTTAAAAATGTCTATGGTGTCATTGATTGTAGGGTTGGTGCTATGGGATAGTATAGAGCCAACTGAGGACTGGGTGGAGAGTCAAGTGCCGGCCACTATCAAGCCATACTGCTTCGTCAAGCCCACTGAAGATAACATCGACTACGAGGCCATGAAGTGAGTACTAAATCTACAAAATGCCAATTTCACCTGTACCCGTTAAAAAGTAGAATCAACCCTGATTCTGCATAGGAACCAACTTTCCCGGTGAATTCCAAAGCTGATACATCATCCAATCGCAAAACTGTGGCGCTCTTATAATTTGCCTTCCTAAAACATAGTTTTGAACTTGAACTACGTCATACTGGAATTTCGCCTTGCTTGAACTTCGTCTTGTTTGAACTTCGTCTTGCTTGAACTTCGTCTTTAATTTGATACATGCGTAACTGCGTATCTCTTAATTTTTTATCATTAGAAATGTTGCCACACACTAGGATTTTCTCCTATATCGTGGGTGCTTTTACAAACACAAATTCTCACATACACACACCCACAGACCCTGAACAACTACCTGTAGGTCATACAAATATTCGATTCGTATCGATCGATTCCACAGCATGTGGCGCAAAAGCTGATCTTCTGATGAACGTGTCTTCAAAACGTGCTATGTGTGAAGCGTCCAGTGAACGAGCAGCGTGATATATTATGTACTGTTTCCTTGTCCCAGTCAGGCGTATTGCAACATAATAGCAGGGGCTTGTTTCGCTATGGGATTGCGGTTCGCGGGTTCGGGAGACGAGGAGGCGAGGGACACCGCCCTGAACTATGCCAAGCTGTTCATAGCCGTGGGCGGCAAGAGCGTGGCCGAGCTGGCTGGCCGCTCCACGCTGGAGACCTGCCTCTGTGTTTGTTTGTTATCTGCAGGCATGGTAAGTAATATATCATACTACTGTTAGATTGTACTGTAGAGACCGATTCAAGAAGATCGTATTATACTTGACCATACCCTTTTAAAAGGCGGACAACGCACTTGCGACTCCTCTGAAGTTGCGGGTGTCTATGGGCTGCGGTTATCGCTTACCATCAGGTCATCCGTCTGCTCATTTGCTCCCCTATCCCATAAAATAAACAATCATTTGAAATATTAAACATAAGTCAGACTGGAAGTTTCCCTGGAAGTTGGAAAATGTAGTCAATTTCATTAGATAATTGATTACTAGCTTCTGCCTGCGACTGTCTGCGTGGACTTTAGAATTGCGTCCCATCTGGACAAAAGGTGCCTATGTGTTAATTTATTTTATTTTATTTGGGTGGCTTACAGCTAACAACACAGAGATAATAGTGGAATGTTCGACGAAAAGCCATTTACAAGCCTCCACAATTAGAAAAAAGACTGTTGTAATGGTTTGAACTTAAATAAATTAATAAATGTGCCTGCTTAAACTGCCTCATTAGCCAAGTGGTCCTGACCGCGACTGCTACGCTAGAGGTCCTGGGTTCGATTCCCAGGTCGAGCAAAGTGTTATTGGGTTTTTCTATGAAATTCCCAGTAGCAGCTCGGAGTTAGGAACTTGTGCCCGGTGAATGGCAATAGGCTCGCCCCCTATTACATGGGACCTAAACATACCGGCGAACTGTGGGTGTACATTAGTACGCCTCTGCCTAAACCTTCGGGGAATACAGGCGTGATGGTATGTTATGTTAAATGTGCCTGCATAAAAGTATACTCACTGCGTATCGGAAACAATATAACCTTTAGAAAGAATGGTATTGATAGATGTTAAACTGCTCGTAAACAGATCAACTGAAGAGTTTTCATTTTTAATAATTTGGTTGAATGATTTGACTGCGCGAATCATATATGAATTGCTACGGTGAACTGTGCGTGCGAACGGAGCATGGAGAAGATTTCTCAAACGAGATCGCCGGGGTGGGATATTGAGAGACAGCTTGGAGAGAAGTTCTGGGCAGTCGATCCTTGATTGTGCTATTTTCACTAGGAACCGTATGTCTGATATACTCGTATTTCTCCGAGTTACAAGTGGTAATAAATGGAATCCAGTGCATCGTTCATTGTAATTTCGATAAGGAATTTTAAATTTGTAACCTAAGTATCTTGTGAATTTTCTTTGAATTCTCTCCAACCTATCCGAGTGTACCGCATAATTTGCATTCCAAATTTGACTACCATATTCCAGATGACTGCGGACGTAAGCACAGTACAGAATTTTTAAAGTTTTCATCTGGTTAAAAGAACTGGCATTACGTATAATGAATCCCAGGGCTTTGCTAGCTTTTTTGGCGATATGATCGACATGACACTCAAAAGAAAGCTTGTTATCGAGAAAAATGCCCAGGTCTTTAGCGACACTAACTCGAGATAGGGGCTGATTAGAAATTGAGTAATTATAAATGATTGATTGGCTCTTTCGGGTGAAGGTGGTTATAAAACATTTTGAAATGTTGAGGTCTAATTTATTAGCTTCACAATAACTCAGTAATCTAGATATATCTGCCTGCAGAAGGTTTGTATCACTGGGGCTGTTGATTGACCTATAAATTTTCAAATCATCCGCAAACATTAGGTATTTGGAGAATTTAAAACAGTCGCCAATATCATTTATATAGTACAAACAATAAAGGACCCAGCAGGGATCCCTGCGGTACGCCGGATGGAATAGTTGACCATGAAGAAATAAACCCACCAAGAACGACCGCCTGAGTCCTACATTGCACGTAAGATGTAAACCACCTGTATAGGTCTCCCCTAATGCCTAAGTCAAAAGCTTTCTCAGGAGAATGTCATGGTCGATCCGATCAAATGCCTTGCTATAATCAGTGTAGATTGCATCGACCTGGGATCCAGATTATAATCTATCTCTGTGCCAAATCTTATTTAGATCCATGTAGCCGTTCTGTCGTGAATATTTTTTATTCAGTGCGCAAACTTTGACAATTGATACTTAAACAACTTTTATTAAACACCAATTTGTTATTTTGATATGTCTTAGTACAAAATATCGAAGTTATCGTTAACGAAAGATGTTTACTTTGAAACTGATTTTATGGTTACTCGCTAGTGCACGGCAAAGCGCGCGCGCCTTAGTACCTACATCAGCTGTACACCGGCGCGTGAGTCGGCTGGCACACGTGCATATTGTTATTATTGCGAATAGATATTATGTGTCCATATTTTGCTGATTTCAAGCCGGATAAAAATTTTAAAAAAGTTTTGAACTAATAATGGGAATGTGTTCTATTACTGATACTGAACTACCAAAATTTTTTTGCGCACTGCTTAAAAAATATTCCTGTATTTATGTACCGTGTAGCCAGTTGTGCACCGTGGTTTTACGATTTCTCTAACTTTTCTCGTCGTGTTTGGTCTCGAGAATCGTAGCTTAACATTTATTCGTATTGATACACAATCTTAAGAATATGGTATTTAACACCATGTAAAAAAATTTTTTAGAGATGCATGTTTATAATTTTGAAAAAAGTAAACGAGAAACGTTAGTATTTATTTATAAAAAATGCAATGAAAATTTTATTTTCCATCCTCCATATTGGATTCCGGCGTGACGTCACTCCGATAGTAAACAATCTAGATGTTTGTTGTGCTTTCTGTTATTTTGAAATTTTACAAGGTATTATCATGTTTGTGGATTTTTATCCTTTATTTTATTAAAATCGCATCATGGAAGACGGTTTTGTGAAAGCAGAAAGTACAAATCTACCAATGATAAATACGTTGATGGTGGCAATTTTTTTTGCACCCAATCCCGATTTCTTTTCTGCCGAGTTGAGAAATATTAAAACAGTAATGTAAGTAAATATTGTATCAAGTTTTGTCTAACAATAAGTATATTAGAACAATAAATTCAACTCACTACATATCATAGGTACAGTCTATCCCAGTTAACTTGTCTTTTTTAGTAAACAAATATGGCGTCCTAATAACCAGACACAGTTGATAATGGTTAGATAGTGTTGGGAAATCATTACTGAATGACTGAACTAAATACTCTTGGCCAAGACTGAATGATTCTCACCTTGACAAGTAGGTACTGAATTGATCTTTTAATTTTAAATATGAAGTGAATGTGTGGATATTAAAAAACTCTTCCTTGATTACATGATTTATGCAATTGGTCCATGACACCGTGCCTATTTTTGTTAAGCCTTCTTTAATCAATTCCTTGACTTGAGCCATTTTAAAAGATTTATTATTTTTGCCAACATGGTCTTTTAATTGTGCCTGTATTCATTCTATGGGATTTAACTCGCAATGATAAGGCGGAAGGCGTAATACAATAACATTTTTACTCGCTGCCATTTCATTTGAACTTGAAATTACAGTTCAGTTGTTCATTCACATAAATCAAAATCATTCATTATTTTGTCACATTCCAATTGGTATAAAGTCTAGAGTTTTGAAATGTCAAATTGTCATGATTATTTTATTCTGTGAAAATGAAATTACATAAAATTTCGTTTTCATTAAAAATAATAGGCTTTTATAGTGATTTCGAAGCAGTTTTTGGTGTAATTTAGAGTGTATGTGTATAATGTAAGTGTTAATAAAATCGTTTCCTACATCAAGTGCGTGATTAAAGAAAAACTTGTGATTTTCGCATCGGACAGGGTTTGTTTACCAAAAAAGACAAGTCCAAAAAAACGGACTGTACATAATATCTATACTTTAATATATAAAGCTGAAGAGTTTGTTTGTTTGTTTGTTTGCTAGAACGCGCTAATCTCAGGAACTACTGGTCCGATTTGAAAAATTCTTTCAGTGTTAGATAGCCCATTTATTGAGGAAGGCTATAGGCTATATATCATCACGCTACGCGGACGAAGTCGCGGGCAGAAGCTAGTAACCTATAAATACATTACAAAATATGACATCAGTTTTGTAATATTAACATGAAGTATTTTTTATTTATTTAATAGATAACATACTATTTATAACGCTTACTTACATCAAAGTGGTCTTCAGAAATACGGTCTAGTCTTTGTGTGTCTTTCATTTTAATATCACTTGGCACTTGAATCCACAATTTGTGTGGCGTTTTTACACTTGTATTATTGCATTCAGGCACAAGACTCCAATGATAAATATTGTTACGAGCTGGGGTTCGGGATAAATTAAATAACGCTAATTTTACCGAAATAAACAAATACTTTAATAAACTTGACAACACACAACAGAAATCACAAATAAAGTCACTACACTATTACTAGTCGCACTGTACTGTCACACTGAGAATCACTTGTCTTCACTTTGATGTTCACTTCACCTTGTCCAAAACTAAACTGCCTAGCCGACCCTCACGACGGCTATTTATATCAGTCACGAAGATTCTGGAATCGAACAATGGCGAAAAGCCTACAAAATGCGAGTAGGTACTTGAGCGTCTATTGTTTACGGGCATTGACCTCTGAACCCGACCTTGAGCTATTGTTATTACGTGAGTACGTATTCGAGTACATTCTTTCGAATATTCTACATGCTTCTACGATTTATCCAGAACCTTCGTGACTCATCCACGTCATTCTAATAGCTTCGCGGCGTAACAATATTATAACTCATTATTTTCACAAATCGTGTTACTTGGTCTTTTGCATTTGTATTATTTACTAACGAAGTGACGTCACGAGCCGAAGTAGCATGGCGGCTAACGTTTCCGCGCGAAAATTAAAAATCATAAAAAATAGTTTTAAGGCATTTTTCGGATTTATAAAACTGAAATAAAAATGATGATGAAAATATACTTAATATATACCTACATACACAAAGTCACGTAGGGGTATGCAGAGACCACAGACTTTGCTACGATTCTGACATAGCTCTTTAGCTTCATCCACAGTCATCAATTTTTTCTTCTTTCGTGACCGAGCCGAATTTTTCAGAATGTCCTCAATCTACTTAATCTATACTTAATATATAAAGCTGAAGAGTTTGTTTGTTTGCTTGAACGCGCTAATCTCAGGAACTACTGGTCCGATTTGAAAAATTCTTTCAGTGTGATGTGTCAGATAGCCCATTTATTGAGGAAGGCTATATATCTATCATCACGCTACGCGGACGAAGTCGCGGGCAGAAGCTAGTGTGTAAATATACGTAATGTTGGCAGATAATGTGCGGGCGCGGCGACTTGGAGGTGCTGCGCGTGTGCCGGCGCCTGCGCGCGCGCACGCCCGCCGCGCCGCCGCCGCACGCGCAGCACGCGCCGCCCCTCACGCACGGCGGACAGGTACGTACACACACATAGAGGTGCTGCGCGTGTGCCGGCGCCTGCGCGCGCGCACGCCCGCCGCGCCGCCGCCGCACGCGCAGCACGCGCCGCCCCTCACGCACGGCGGACAGGTACGTACACACACATAGAGGTGCTGCGCGTGTGCCGGCGCCTGCGCGCGCGCACGCCCGCCGCGCCGCCGCCGCACGCGCAGCACGCGCCGCCCCTCACGCACGGCGGACAGGTACGTACACACACATAGAGGTGCTGCGCGTGTGCCGGCGCCTGCGCGCGCGCACGCCCGCCGCGCCGCCGCCGCACGCGCAGCACGCGCCGCCCCTCACGCACGGCGGACAGATACGTACACACACATATGAATCAAGACTCTATGTCTTGTGCACAATTCATCAGTCAAATTTATTAACAATTCTGTCGCTTTTCTTATATTCTTGGTCCATATTTTTTATCTACTTTATTGCATAATGCCTTCCAATCCGATAACACGATATCGACAAACAATAATAACAAAACACTAACTAACCAATAAAAAATAACGGACACGAAATGAACGATGCTGAACTCGACTATATTCTCAGAACGCTATGAGCGTGTCGTTCACATATGAACGTAACCCCCACAGAGTTACAAGGACGCGAGCGGGAGGATGCCTTGTGCACCCGCGTTCTTCCATCTTCCCCATGATACCTTAATATGCATTCTGCACAGCGGCTCGCGCCTATGTTCAGCCCGGCCAAAAAGATTGGAGAGTACTGTACCTTTATACAATTGTGCTTCGATTCCCAAGTCGAACAGTGTTATTGGATTTTTGAACGAAGTTCACTAACGCGGCTTTCGTTAGGTGTTCAAAGTCATATCAGCCAAAAGAAGTCCACTGCTGAACAAAGGCCTCCCCCAAAGACTTCCACAAAAACCGGTTGTATGCCAACGACTCCCAGCGACCTTCACCAAGTCGTCCGTCCATCTCGTTGGAGGTCGTCCCACACTACGGTTTCCGGTGCGTGGTCTCCACTCGAGGACCTTTCTGACACAACGGCCGTCATTTCTACGACCTATGTGCCACTTAAGCTAGCTAATCCTTTAGAGTTATCTGGAAGAAATCGACATAAAACGAAAAAAAACATTTCGCCCTCTCGAGACTTTGGTTCCATTCGGCGTAGTTCGGATATTAAGCGTTGTGCAGTTCAAGCAGTTCAAATTGTAGGAGTTCATTAGTACACCTCTGTTTGTTTGGGGAATACAGGAGAATATATTTTCAGATGGCAGTGCACTGCACCATAGGTCTGCTGTTCCTGGGCGGAGGTCGTGCCACACTGAGCACTTCACCGACAGCAGTGGCAGCTTTGTTAGCCGCCTTCTTCCCCAAGTTCCCTACGCACAGTGAAGACAACAGGTGCCAATTCAGATATTCCTGTTATCATCTCAACTTCTTTACATTTACTTTACAATAAGATTACAAATAAGGCATTAAACATTTTTGTTTGTTCTAAGTATATATAATTGTTTATTAGTGAAAAAAAAATCCATTAAACCTGACGCATTTATGCTCGAATATACCTACATAGGTGATAAAATATAAACATCCGAATAGCGAATCTCCTCCTTTTTTAAGTCGGTTAAAAATATGATTTATGTTACAGGTACCACTTGCAAGCCTTCAGACATCTATATGTACTGGCTGTAGAGGCTAGATTGATCCTGCCCAGAGATATCAGTACTGAAAAACTTTGTTACGCACACATACAGGTAATATTATATACGAGTACTTTGTCGCGCTTGCGACTCTTCTGCGTAATCGCTTACCATCAGGTGAGTCGCCTGCTCGTTAGAAAATAAAAAATATATTACCTACATGCATATATTTTATTTACCGTGAAAAATGTATGAGCCAGTGTACGTGTCATTATAAACTATTTTACTGTCACATAGTAAAATGTTCCTGAAATCCCATGTTTGTCATACTCACGCGCCGGTTGCGAGTACTGCGTACCTGACATTTTTGAAGGACCTTGCTAATAAGATCGACCTATGTCCTTCTAAGGCGAAGTTGCCGCTGACATTCCACTTATAAATTCCTTTTCTTTCATCCATTCTCTCAACATGCCATTTCAGCATTTTATTTTCAATTCGCGTCACTTTCAAAACGCAACGTTGTCTTATCATACTCTTTTCTCAATATATAATTCCGAGTTACACTGCATATACTTCGTAAGGAATTGACAATATGATGATTTTTTTATGAAAAATGAAATGAAAGGATGTATATTTATAAAAGGCAGTGAGGGACAATATTATAATTATTATCTGTGGTAATATTAAACTTCGATATTTTATTCAGGTAATCGATCTAAACAATGTGGTTAAAGAAATGAAAGCGCCCTGTATAATACCCGAGCTGAACACCTTAAAGGAGGTGAAGATCAACGATCCTAGGTACTGGCCCATCACCTTCCAGAGGGACCGCAACTGGGACCAGCTGAAGTTAGTACCTAAACATACGAGTAAACACTAAACGACATCACTATGTTAAATATAGTTATGGAATATGCTCCTCAAATACATAATATACACAAATACTCCTCAGGTACATTTGGGGAGTACACAAGTTGTAACCCGCAGTTTCACCCGCTTTTCCGTGTCCCTTAGGGTCGTAATGTGATGTTAAACGACCTGATGACCTTCCTCATAAATCACTCCGTCCCTTGGGGAAAACCATTTCATTTAAAACGTTCGGTACTTTTTGAGTATGTCTCATTCAGACACACAGACTTCGTTATTTGTGTTTGTGGGACTGTATTGTAATGTAGTGATAATTTATATCCACATAATTAATTTTCTATGATTACGATGCTTCAAATCGTAGTACACTAACAATAAAAGCTTCTTAGATGTCAATATTTTGAGCTGCTATGTTAAGCTACGCCGCTAGCTAAAGAAAATATTGACGAGTCAATAAAACATTATAATTATTGTCAAGAGTCTTACATTGTGAGGAATTTCTTTGGTGTTTGAAGACTGTTAACCTGCATTACGCCAGGCGTGGTGACTTACCCATTTGCAACCGAAACTATGAAAAAATACAAAAAATATGTTTTGTCCTAATTTTTTGTCACAATTCATCAGATTATTCCTCGAATACTCATGGTGCATCGATATAAAGCAGCGCGCCGGCTGCCTCTCATACATCGACGACCCTCAAGGCTTCCTCACCATACTGGCCCAAACATTAACGCTCGACAAAGCCAACATTTGGTCTACGACCACCGACAACATAGAACTCTTCACGAACGACGACAAAATACGGAACTTCGTCAAGCAATACTTGGTCAAAGATATTGGTCCCAATGTTTGTGCTGACTGCTTGGTGCTTTCGAAGAAGAAGAAAGGTGTGAAGGATGTGGTGCTGAATAGACAGTGTCAGTGTCGGAAGTATACGAAGGAGGAGCGGGAACATCTGCAGACCTTGGGGATGGTCACCTATGAGTGTGTTGTCAGGGATATTCTATGTGCCTTGCCCATTTGGACAACGTTCTTAAAGGTAGGCATCGATTGTATATATACCATGATTATATTTCCCAAAGTTTTAGGCAGAAGTACACTGCCAACAATAATATCTTTTTAAGATTATATGGATCAAAAACCATCCAGCGGGTCGTAACAAGAAAAATATCGTCTGCTAATTGTGTCGTGACAGGTTAAAATAATATTTTGATCATTCCAGATAATAAAAACCATGAAACCCGACCCCTCTTCGTACCATATCTGGCAAATTAAGCTCTTACTATCTCAAATTGAGAATCACAATCGGCGTGCCATGAACGAGATGAAAGTGGACGGCCAAGAAACACAGAACGAACCTCTAATCTCCAGTGAATTCACTTTAGCTATCAAACAGAAAGTATCAAGTATATTTGATACTTGGGAGACGAGACTGACGCCTTTCTTGAGGAAATATCTCGGCCTGCCTAGCAGTAGGAGAATAAGTGTATGTGATGATGATGTTAAGAAGATTTTGAGCGGGTTTCTGGTGTACTATGATCTGCCGAAAGGTGCTCTGAAGGATGCTATGGGTAAGGATACTGTTCAACATATTTTTATGTTAAAATTATGACAAAAGTTTCTACAAATTTAGTGTACAATTGACAATATTGGTGATTGTATTTTTTAAACCATATTATTAATCAGATACTTCTGCAGACAACTCACTTAATTTATTTTATTTAATGGCCCCTAAAGGGTACTAAGACATAGTATCCATGATACCCAAGCTAACACAGATGGCAGCACCTTCGACTTTTCCCACAGCCAATCAAAATGTGTTATATTGACAGTAGTAAATATGTCAAAGAGCTGTCAGCCATGATTGGCTAGCGCCATTAATTTGTCATTTACTAACCCTATTCAAGTGAAACTGAAAGATGAACATGTCGAGTCTATAAAGATATCTATTAAAATAAATATTTTTTAATGCTGGCTGGAAATTACAGATGGAAATTAATTTTTTTTTTTTATAAATGGCGTATCAAAACTTTTCATAATCATAGACTAGAGAAGTAAAGATGTGGCGTAAAGTGTATTTTATCTCCGTACCTACAGGCGAAGACGAACTGTCAGTGTTGCTTACCCTGGACAAATTGTCAGTGGAGGGTATGAGCAAGATCGGCGAGCTGTTCAGATGATGTCGCTCTCTGCGGCGCGGCTACGTCACGCGCGCGCGCTGCCGCGGACACTGCCTGCACGACTGGGACACTGCACTCTAATACCATTGACATAAAGTACATTTTCAAATAACACTCGTGGACTGTTCTAATAGGACTTATTAATATTTAATTACATCAATAGTGAGCACAAAATAACCGCGTCTGTTGGTTGCGTAATTGAATATTGTCATATAAAAACTTGCTGTAGAGATTTTAGGGTCGTAAATGTTTAGTTTCCGTGATGTGTAGTATTATCCGTACCTACTAAGTTCAATATGAAAAACATCGAAAAATTTAGACAATAATGTCGGAAACTGATTGATTTATTTTACCTGTATGTGCCTTGCCCATTTGGACAACGTTCTTAAAGGTAGGCATCGATTGTATATATACCATGATTATATTTCCCAAAGTTTTAGGCAGAAGTACACAACTTCACACTCGTATAGTTAATTCATCTGAATTGTAATAGCGGGTGTATGCTATTTTGTCACTTTACCTGTAGATAACTTCAGACACGTACAGTTAATTCGTGTGAATTGTACGCAGCGGATGTATTGCTAGTGCAAAACGACCCTAATTTGACCAGTAAACTGCTTTACTAAAAACACTCTGTGACATTTTTGTATAAGAAACTTCAATGGTCACTTTCTCAAAATGTCTGGAATACATAAAAATGTGTGTATCAATTTTAAAGTAATAAAATTATTTTACCTTGTAGAACATTTACAGACTGTCCGATGAAATTACTATGGCATCTAATGCCATTGTCTGACCAATCTTAGGGACGCATTTAAGTTACATGTTAAACCTTTATATCAAAGGAATAAGGTACATTTTGCTGTACCAAAGCGTGTCACAAATAACATAATATTATTAGGTAAATGTGACAGCTTTTACCTTATAATTGTTAGTTTTGTCATAATTTTAAGTATTGTCGGCTATAAGAACAATGTGATATTATTGTATGTTAGCCATACGTGAAACTTATCAAATAAAAATATTAATATTATAATTACCACGTCTTTATAGTTGGCATTAATGAGATATGCGTTATATTAGCCCGTGGCCCTAATCGATTGTTGATGATGTGAGTATGTGATAAGGAGAAATGAAAAGCATGTGACTTAAAAGGTGGTGAATATTAATATGGAGAGGAGGACAGAAGAAAAGGTCGTCCTTTCTCTCTCTATCAACGCAATCTATCCATTGGAATTAAAGAGAGATGTTTGATGAGAAAAGGAGCTGACTCACAAAAGCGCCGGTAGCCTAATGGCTAGTGCGTCGAACATGCAATCATGTGGTTGCCGGTTCGAAACCCATCCTTTGCACTACCGACGTGAACCCACTCGGAACACAAGCATTTAGCTCGAGGGGTTAACAAGAATACTAGTAACGTGCGACTCACATTGCCAGCTTTAAAAAATATAGGCAAACAAGCAGATGAGCCTCCTGATGGTAGGTAGTCATGGTCTACCATGGACACCTGTAAAAGAAGAAGAGTTACTGATGTCTTGCCGGGCCTTAAGAGCCTATGTCGAGAGCAGATTCTCCTACAATCTGCACTCGACATAGGCTCTTAAGCAACAGAGGGACAACTCTACTCTCTCGTGAGTCGAATCACCAAGGTTCTTCACGACAGATTCCGACGTAAGAGTGGTCGCCGGCCAGTCAGTCCACAAGAGCTCCTATCACTGAGCAAGTCAGATATTTTCTCGCCTCTTACGAGATGCCTGTCTGAATAACAGAGAGGAATTGTATTTTAAAGCGTCTTCGGTAAAATAACTGTAATTATTTTTTTAATTTTCAGTTTTGCACTTGTTTTAATAATGCACTGTGTAATTTCCACCAACTACAAAGCTGGATCCCTGGTAACACTAAAATATGGTGAATGGATTTCTTTTGCTAAAGATCGGATAACGAAACAATGTTTGGTGTACCTTGGCACGCTTCTAATAAGCAGGTGAACATGTATTTATCTATCGTATTTTATCATTAGATACAAACACAATTATTTAATAAACTTGTTATCTTGCTATGATTATTTTTGTTTTATCAATCGAAATGAGGTTGGTTTTTCCAAATAGGTTTCTGACATAAAACAATGTCAAAATTCAATCTTTAGCAACTAAGGCCCACTTGCACCAGCTTCTTAAAAATATTTAAATTGCATTTAAACACAATTTTTCACTATAAATTTGCGTTTAAATACAATTTAAATACATTTTAGAAGTTTGTGCAAGTGGCCCTTCTTCTTGATCCTTGTTTAACTCAAGTAATAGTTAAAAATAGTTATATTTCGGCAAAATGCGTTTTTTGACCAATTGTTAGCTTAACCAACGGATGAATATCTATATATGATATGGATAGTTTACCAACCAACAAACCAATTAGTTTGACTATAGTCAACATAGACATTGAAAAACATGATCAGATAACCATGGTTAATCTAACGAGTGGTTATACAGTTTGACTATGGATAAAAAAACTGGGCCTGAACCTACTGATTGCTTTGTTATTGGGGCAACCTGTAAAGCGTCAGGCGTACCAACATTGCGAAAAATGCTTTTTAATGTAAAAAATACTATGCTTCGAATTTTAATTGTATTCAGTAATTTGACATTTCGAAGAGAAATAATGATACCGCACTACAACTACTTAATAGTGTTGGGGTAGTGGACGATTTTGCGTAAAGAATTAATGATAAAAATGGTTTAATATAAAATCAGACTAAAAATTCGTAAATAAAATATGAAATTTAAGAATTATTAGTAATAATTAATAAAAGTAATAATAGGGTATTACACCTTTTTTTGAAAACTGTTTTAAATTAATCCTTAGATCGTAATGAACCAGTAGAATTTTTATTTTTATTTTATACAACCAAAAAATGCCTTAAAAACGATTTTTAATTTATGATTTTTAATTTACTCGCGAAAACGCTAGCCGCCATGCTACTTCGGCTCGTGACGTCACTTTATTAGTAAACAATACAACTGCCAAAGACCAAGTACCACGATTTGTGAAAATAATGAGTTAGCCTCTGTGGCTTAGTGGTTCGAGTACCGGACTGCTGACCATGAGGTCGTGGGTTCGATTCCCACAAAACACAAAAAATTATGTGATGAATATAAGTGTTTGTGTTTGTCTGGGTGTTTCTTATGTATTATAAGTATGTATTTACAAAAAAAAAAAATTTAATTATTATATCCATTGTCTAGTACCCATAGTACAAGCTCTGCTTAGTTTGGGACTAGATGGTGCTGTGTAAAAATGTATGTGTGTCCCAGAATATTTATTTATTTATTTATAATGTTTATCATTGGTGTCTTGTGCCTGAATGCAATAATACAAGTGTAAAAACGCCACGCCAAATGTTTGTGTATCATTCAATAAATGCTTGATTTAGTAACGCACATTTTCGACATTTTCTTCATGGGACATAAATCCTATTTTAAGGCGGATCGTTCACCTGAGCCCGCCAAATTCAAATTTCAATTGGTTTTTCGCAATTTGTAGGTCTATAACACATCCTTAAACGTAAATCGATATTGTAGCTAAAATTAGGTACAATCGTCATTTTTGGCCAAAATTAACGATTGTATCTAGTTTTAGCTTCTATAACGTTTATTAAGCAAAGTTTTTAATGCTCAGTTGTGAATATTGTATAGCTAATGCCGCAATTACTACAGCTAGGAATCTAGAATGTGTTATAGACCTACAAATTGCGAAAAACCAATTAAATTTCAATTGGTTTTTCGCAATTTTTGGCGGGAATTTGGCGGGCTCAGGTGAACGATCAGCCTTAACAGCTTTGTTAATTTTAAATGCTGATTAGTTAATGCCTTGTTACACAGAAATTGCTGAAACTGGGTCTTATTGTTAGACAAAACTTGATACGATAGTTAGGTAGGTACTTACATTACTGTTTTTAATATTTCTCAACTCGGCAGACCAGAAATCGGGATTGGATGCAAAAAATTTTGCCACCATCAACGTATTGATCATTGGTAGATTTGTACTTTCTGCTTTCACAAAACCGTCTTCCATGATGCGATTTTAATCAAACTAACACAGAGCACGACAAACAATTATTGTTGAATTGTTACTCTGAGACGACAAACGTCTAGATTGTTTTCTATTGGAGTGACGTCACTTCGATATCCAATATGGCGGATGGCGTTTTAAAACAGATTAAAAAAGACGATTTTTGAAATTGAATTATAAAATTTACATTGCATTTTTATTAATAAATACTAACGTTTATCGTTTACTTTTTTCAAAATCTATCATAAAAATGCATTTTCATATTTTTTTTACATGGTGTAAAATACCCTATTAAAAAAAACACATACATAAGTGATTTTTTTTCGGCGCAATGACCTATGAGTCTTATTTATTTATCTTAATAACAATATGACGTTGGACGATTTCAATCAACGCTTCTTATCAACGCCATACGCGGCTACCATTAATACTTCGATTAAAAATTATATATACCTATAAAAGTCTGTAATGTAGTATGTATGTAACTGTGAATATTAAAATTAATAAAACCATCTCATTCCCCTTTAATATTGTTAGGTTATTGTGAAAAATGCTTGGTGTTCGTTTTCTTTCAAATAATAAGTTTCGTTAAAATATAATTAATTATAATTCGTATAGAAAAATTATTAAATGGACTAATAAAGTTTTAAGAAATAAATGTTTCAAGGTGTTGGTGGGTACGGAGAGAGATGGTTTGTCTCTTAGCGTGTTGTTAGGATTTTACGTCATAACTTGCAATATTATAGTATGCTCTCTGTCTAGCATAAAATTTAAATGCTTATTAGCACTTCCTTATTTTTTAACCATTTTGATTGATTTTTTGTTGTTCCACTCTATTCATGACCATCTGTTTTATGAGACCATACAAATAATCATTCAAATGGCGTTAATCTATTATTACAAAACGCATCATTAATTTAATTAATTTAGATTTTTACATATGACAACCCCTCCCCCCAGCGTACCTAATATGTAGGTACGCATGGTAAAAATCCCCAAAGATTTATTAATTTTAATGGAAGAAAAATTCGTCGTTTAATCAGGCGAATTTAGCCTGGTTCGCACTGGTTCCTAATCACGGCATTGCGTAGCACGATTTAGTAAGCAGCTTATCAATCGTAATCAATCAGTGCTTAATTAGATAATTCACTTATTAATATTATATATAATAGTATGTGTGAGTACCTTTTTAAATTCTCTTCGGGCGTTGTTAAATATGGACTTCAAAACCGGACTTCTGGTGTTTACGTTCCTGGTTGGGTGTTTTGGTAAGTTGTTGAACATTATCGACCTGCATGAATGAATATATAGATTCGTTATAAGTAATATAGAAGATATCCTCATAATAAGACAATGAAGTGCGAATTTGTTTATAGGTCTTGATTTCGAATCCAAATTAATGAATTTCGATTCAATGAGAAAGGGAAATATTGTTGTAATTGAGAGATTTCCGATAGTTTCAGTGTTTGTATTTATATCTAAAGTTATTATGGTCGCACGCTTTGTTGATTATGTGTTTCATTTAGATTTATACATATCTGTTAAATAATAGTATAATAGATAATAGTAGGTAGGTAGTAGTTTTTTACATAAAACAACTTTGGTTTAGTCTAGTACTGGCGTAAACTTCAGAAATCAGTATAGTAATAGTTACATAATATTACAAACTTATCGGTTGAAAAATTAATATATATATTTATATATACCTATATATATATATAAATAATAAAATAATAAATATTCTGGGACATTTTTACACAGCACCATATAGTCCCAAACTAAGCAGAGCTTGTACTATGGGTACTAGACAATGGATATAATACATATATACTTTTTTTTTGTAAATACATACCTACTTATAATACATAAGAAACACCCAGCCGAACACAAACACTTATATTCATCACATTTTTTGTGTCCTGTGGGAATCGAACCCACGACCTCATGGTCAGCAGTCCGGTAGGTACTCGAACCACTAAACCACAGAGGTTGTCAAGTAATTAATATATATACAGATTTTTTACTCTCAATTATAATTCTTAGGCAATCAGTAACTACTGAGTAGATAAGCGAATATAGAACAAAATTAGATACCTACTTGCCTAAGTAACTAATTATGTTTTATATTTATCAAAGTGCCGTATGTCTTTAATTAAATTGGTGCAATTACTATAGATTAGTATAAATACCTACTTGCTAATAGATACTATTGAACCTAGTTATCTGTTTTTTATTGTGCCGAAATTAACAGAGACCTATCACCCTAAAGGTTTTTGATTTCTACAAATCTCAGTCTTTTGACAGTTTACAATCTGGACTCTGGTTGGTGATGATGATACATAAGAATAACTACTTAAAAAAAAACATTGCCCAACACTAGGACTTTCTCCTGTATCATAGGTGGGTTACAGAACACGTTACAGAACAACTCCCTGTAGACCATACAAATACCTAAACATAACTGTGAACATATATGTGAAAGAGCGGGGCCTTCTAATACTTAAAGGCATTGTTTGCTTAAAAGGAGGCTCCAAAAACGTTTTATGAAATGTAACCTTATACAACATAAACATACCATCACGCCTGTATTCCCCGAAGGGTTAGGCAGAGGCGTACTAATGTACACCCACAGTTCGCCGGTATGTTTAGGTCCCATGTAATAGGGGGCGAGCCTATTGCCATTAACCGGGCACAAATTCCTAACTCCGAGCTGCTACTGGGAATTTCATAGAAAAACCCAATAACACTGCTCGACCTGGGAATCGAACCCAGGACCTCTAGCGTAGCAGTCGCGGTCAGGACCACTTGGCTATTGAGGCAGTTTATATATATATATTTATATATATATATATATATTGAGGCATGTAACCTTATATTTTCCCAATAAATCTTTTGTATTTTTTTTTGTATAATAAGCACACTTCTACATAGCTCTTCTGAAGTTCAAGCGTAACTTATGCAATTTCTTCTGTCTTTCGAAGATCTTTGTCCATGTTTGCGAACTAATGTCATCATGATCATTATTTTGGTGACGTTTAAACACTTATTGCAGATTAAATTGATTTGTAAGTTAAATCTGTACCTAGTAAATCTCATTAAAAGCTTAATTGATAACCACTTGCACGTGAATAATAATTAATTAATCCGTACCTAATTACCCAAAAAAAATGCAATAATCCTGTAGATAACAGGAGTTTATAATGTTAATAGGTAATAACATACAATATCGCATGTATTACACGGAGGGCTAGACAGATGTGTACTAATGCACACCCACAGTTCACCGGTATTTTGAGGTCCTACGTTATAGTGGGCGAGCCTATTGGACTATGATATTCTTAGAAGCACCTCAGTTCCGATTTGTGCCCGATGGCTCCCCATGGAACACAAACATACGGGCTAACGCGATATCACAAGAACTATCTAAGGCGATATCACAAGAAAACTATACCCTGCCTACCCGAGATGTCTAAACGTATCGATCGCTGCCCAGTACCACGTGTTAGGACTACTTTCGCGCAACGTCAATTTGTAGTTCTAGCTCCATATGTTTATAATAAAATCGCAAAAATACACAAAAACTGTAAAAAGTACACAAATTTCCAATTCAAAGTATTACTGATACAATGGCTTAAACAGCAAAACTATGAAGATGTTGAAAAAAATATTTTGAATCGATAAACTCGTAAATACCCATGCATAGCCATATTTACACATAGGCATACGAAAGCACACACATCCAAACACACACACACACACATACACACAACACACACACACAAACACACACGCACCACCATGCATAAAATTATGTCTAGAATTTAAGCTTTTAAATTACCTTTGTTTTTTTTATGGCATAATACCGCTGTATATTTTTAAAGGCGAAGACACTGGTCCCTGAGATACAGTTTACACTAGTTTGGAGACCAGAGGATTCATAAATATTGTACCCACTAATGTCAATAAAGAATTATTTTTTTATTTATTTTATAACTGTGGGTGTGATGTATCGGCCTAACCCTTCGTATCGTATGAAAAATTTGATCAGATGATAAGAAAAATCTCAATTTCAGCCCTCCCAACGCCCGAAGATGACTTCTCCATGTTCTTCGAACATGTGGACGTGGAGTCTCGTATCGTGGGCGGCACCCAGGCGGCGACTGGCAGCCACCCTCACATGGTGGCCATGTCCAGCGGCCTGCTGGTCAGAAGCTTCATGTGTGGAGGGTCCCTGATCAGCCAGCGTACCGTCCTGACAGCTGCGCACTGCATCGATGCTGTGTTCAGCTTTGGTTCTCTAGCCAGGTAAAAAAAATTGAGCAAGCAAGTAGAAATAGAAAATAAGTCAAATCATTTATTCAAGGTAGTACTTTTTGAACGTCGTTTTTACATAACATACCATCACGCCTGTATTCCCCGAAGGGTAAGGCAGAGGCGTAGGTACTAATGTACACCAACAGTTCGCCGGTACGTTTAGGTCCCATGTAATAGGGGGCGAGTCTATTCCTATTAACCGGGCACAAATTCCTAACTGCGAGCTGCTACTGGGAATTTCATAGAAAATCCCAATAACACTGCTCGAACTGGGAATCGAACCCAGGACCTCTAGCGTAGCAGTCGCGCTCAGGACCACTTGGCTAATGAGGCAGTTTACATTATAGAGCGCCCCCGAAACGACCGCCCTTCACTGCCTCCTAATATTTTTGCTGGGAAGATGAAACGGCGCAACAAACTCTTCAGCAACACATTTCTGTCTGCTAATTTACTAAGAAGTTAGAGGTTCCATAAAAACAGAATTTTAATATCTGTTAGGGGTTCATTATTCATTAATTGTGGAATCAGGTCCCCGACGAGTTTTTTCCCAAAGGCCTACAGCATAGGGTTTTTCAAAGAGGGTGTGAAAAGATATTTACCAGGGATACCCCTGGTGTTTCAAGCGTCCATATAGCCTATGGACGCTTGAAACAATGGTAACAACAACGGTAACCATCAAGCGGACCATACACATGTTTGCCATTTTAGTGAAATTAAAAAAAGCTGGCGCACACATTTTATTATGACATCGAATTTAATACTCATAATTATAATATTAACAAACCTTCTCTCTAATGCATTTTTAGAAAAAGTGAACCTGCTGATACGCAGGTTACAATAAACTATGTACCTACCTACTTATGCACTTATAGGATAAAGTTCAGTCACAAGGTTATTCAGTCAACTTGTCTATACGTAGTACTGCTTCGCAAATTCTACGGTTTAAAAAAGATCTCCTTGAACTACCTTTTTATTGTACCTTATTATCTATACCAGAACATAGACAAATAGTTTGTATATTTTTGGGAATTAACACGTCATATTATTACAATGAACCAGCACTCTCCGCGTAACCGTCGGCACCAACCGTTGGTCGAGCGGTGGCACCACCTACAGCCTGTCCCGCAACGTCACGCACCCCAACTACGTGTCCTCCACCATCAAGAACGACATCGGCCTCCTCATCACCTCGTCCAACGTGGCCCTGACCAACCTCATACAAGTGGTGCCCGTCAGCTATGCGTTTGTCCCCGCGGGAGTCCAGGCTAGAGTTGCTGGATGGGGCAGGATCAGGGTGAGTTATGATTTTATGAAACATACTATCTTTCTTTTTCGTATTTTCTTTTGCATATTCCATTCTAACCTTCTTATTCATAATTATAAAAATATAAAACGTCTTATAAAATACTTATTATTTGTTTATTTTTTATTATAAAACTAGCTTTCTTCTCCCGTGACTTCGTCCGCGTAGCGTGATGATATATAGCCTATGTCCTTTCTCAGGGTCTAAAGATTGTCTGTGCCAAATTTCATCAAAATCGGTTGAGAGGTTTAAGCGGGAAAGCGTAACAGACAGACAGACAGAGTTACTTTCGCATTTATAATATTAGTAGGGATTGTAATATAGGTGTGTCTGTACATTGACGATATTTAACAAAACAAGTGGGTATATAAACGTATCCGAACCCAAAAATGTGATTTCTAAAATTCTTGTCTGTATGTCTATTTGATACAATTCTGATGTTTCGATTCTGATTCGATTCTTATCCTTATAATATGTTTTGTCTTGTTTTGACACGTGATATTCTGTGACAGGGAAAAGAGGACAAAATATATTATAGTTGGAAGTTTGTAGGACGTTATATATTTTTATGAATAAAGGGATAAGATTATAATGAACAATTAAAAAAAAGTTGAAAACTTCGACGGCGGGCATGAATCGCAGTCAATTTTCCTTCACTAAAATACATACTCCTTTTTAATTCGATTACGTTAAGAAAAGGGTAATGAGTCTATCAGTCTATGTATTTTATTATTACATACATACATACCATCTGTGTACTGTGTACCACCACGCCTGTATTCCCCGAAGGGTTAGGCAGAGGCGTACGAATGTACACCCACAGTTCGCCGGTATGTTTAGGTCCCATGTAATAGGGGGCGAGCCTATTGCCATTAACCGGGCACAAATTCCTAACTCCGAGCTGCTACTGGGAATTTCATAGAAAAACCCAATAACACTTTGCTCGACCTGGGAATCGAACCCGAGACCCCTAGCATAGCAGTCGCGCTCAGGACCACTTGGCTAATGAGGCCAGAATTTTATTATTATAATAATATAATTACGGATACGATTTTAACGAATGAATTCCCTTCAAGTTTTCTTTCACAAAAAATTCAAGGCCTACAATGGAAGGGACATTACACACTAATGAGAATTCTGAACATAATCGTACCTTAAAAACTCCCGTCTCTTTGAACGCGATAATCTAAAAAACCACTCAAAGGATTTTGATACGATTTTCATCAATAGACGGAATTATGTTATGGGCTATTTAAGATCACGTTACGCCTTAGGAACGGGACACAGACAATATTATAGAATTTTCAATCTATTTTATCGGATCGTTATATTTAAGGCCGGTGGTGCCCTGTCTGCGACTCTGTTGGAGCTGTTCCTGGCCACCATCGAGGGCGAGGAGTGCGCGCGGCGCGTGGCGCAGGCCTCCGTGGACTTCAACGTGCGCGCGCCTCCCGTCGAGCCACACCTTGAAGTCTGCACCCTCCATTCCGCTGGATTCGGTACTTGCAATGTGAGTATTTTGTTTGAAAATGAAATGAAATTATATTAAATTTTTTTTTTATCGGATTAGGGAGCAAACTAGCATACGGATCACCTGATGGTAAGCGATAACCGCCGCCCATGGACACCCGCAATACCAGAGGAGTCGCAAGTGCGTTTCCCGCCTTTTATAAGGGTTTGGGCCTCCGGTAACTGCACTCACTCGGCGAAACACAACACAAGCGTTGTTTCACGCCGGTTTTCTGTGAGCCGTGGTATCACTCCGGTCGAGCCGGCCCATTCGTGCCGAAGCCCATCCTATCCTATCCCATTAAAATAAAATGTATTCATCTATTTTTGTCTTGTATTTTCTAGGGTGACTCAGGCAGTGCTCTGACTCGGGTTGACAACGGCCAGCAGTTCGGTCTGGTCTCGTGGGGCTTCCCTTGTGCTCGTGGTGCTCCCGACATGTTCGTCAGAATCAGCGCCTACCAGTCCTGGTTGGCGGCCAACATCGTTTAAACATAATCTGAGACTAGCTTCTGTATTTGGACTTCGACTGTGAATGATTTATTTGGAATCTAAATAAATCTTTAAATGTTATATTTTTATTGCATGCTACCGCTAATACCTTTTTTAAGGATCGAAGGCACTTGCCAATCCTGTGGTGTTGCGGGTGTCCATGGGCAATCGCTTACCATCAGGTGATACGTCTGCTTGTTTGCCCCCTATCCCATAAAAAAAGTCAAGAGGTGGAGACTTTTAGTCATAAATTTTATAATAATGTCTTTTCTTGCATGCTACCGTTAATACCTTTTATAAATCGTAATCTAAACATTATCTTTTTAACTTATTATCTAATTGGGTTATTATTGGGATTGATATACCGTTGATGTGGGTTTCTACGTCATACCATTTCGTCTACTACTACTTCACTTGAAATAAACGATCGGAAAATCGTTCCAAGCTTGGTCAAGTTATCTATCAGCAATTGCATTCGCTTACATTTATTTCCAGTGAAGTAAAAGAACGAAATGGTGGAGCTGGAACCTAGATTAACGGTATTCGGAATCCGAATAACACACTTTGAATAAATTGTTTGAATTACTATTTATTTTGGTATTACCTACGTTTATATGGGAAATTCGGTCCACCTGACTCTTAGGATCTTGCATCGACTTTTAACAATACACCTGAAATAATAGTGCCCGTCTGAAATTAACCATTGCGAACAGCCTCGCAGATAAATAGCTTAGTGTTCTTATGCAAAAGTATACTATAAAATTAGTATAATAATCAATCACGAATGCAAAACATTTATGACTCCGACTATACTCAATACTTTAATGACTTCTGTTTTATTGTGTTTTTGAAAAGCCGTAATAGCCTAGTGTTATGACCATTAGACTGCCAAGTCAAAGGTCTCGAGTTCAAATCCAAGGCACGCACCTCTGACTTTTCGAAGTGATGTGTGTATTATTTGTTAATTATCACGCGCTTAAACGGTGAAGGGAAACATCGTGAGGAAACCTGCACGTCTGAGAGATTTTCTCGACGGCGTGTGAAGTCTGCCAACCCGCATTAGGCTAGCGTGGTGGACTATAGCCTAATCCCTCTCATTGTGAGAGGAGACCCGTGCCCAGCAGTGGGACATATAATGGGTTTATTATGTCATTTATGTGTGTGTGTGTGTGTGTGTGTTTACATTGAGTTTTTATATTAAAATTTACTACGGCTAAACTACATGCGGATAACTTCAGATGCGCAATACCATTAACATAACATCCAAAAGTGCATCAGTAGAAGAATTATTACTAGAGAATTTGAAACTTATTGTGATTTTACATAAAATCCTAATTTTAGCAGGACAACATCGACGAATCTCGTAAGTCAAATTTAGACCTTTTGGGGATTCCTGTGGCTGGCGACTAACCTAACCTTGGAGTCAGTCAGATACTGACTCAAAGGTAAGTCGCCAGTCAGTTCGCGATTTTCAACATATATAATAATCAACCCATTATATGTCCCACTGCTGGGCACGGGTCTCCTCTCACAATGAGAGGGATTAGGTTATAGTCCACCACGCTAGACTAATGCGGGTTGGCAGACTTCACACGCCGTCGAGAAAATCTCTCGGGCATGCAGGTTTTCTCACCATGTTTTAGCGCGTTATAATTAATTATTAATACGCACATAACTTCGAAAAGTCAAAGGTGCGTGCCTTGGATTTGAACTCGAGACCTTTGACTTGGCAGTCCAATGGTCATATCACTAGGCTATAACGGCTTATCAAGAGTTAAGTATTAATTATATTAGTTCGTTCCTCTTTAGTTATAACTAGCTTCTGCCCGCGACTTCGTCCGCGTAGCGTGATGATATATAGCCTATAGCCTTCCTCAATAAATGGGCTATCTAACACTGAAATAATTTTTCTAATCGGACCAGTAGGTAGTTCCTGAGATTAGCGCGTTCAAGCAAACAAACAAACTCTTCAGCTTTATATATTAAGTATAGATATGGAGTACCTATCCTCTCCCGGAGCCTCCGTGACGACGGTAGGTACCTGTGTATAAGTCTCATTCAAATTGTATAATTCATTGTTTTGCATAACGATTAGCTGTTTTACAAAACAGCTTGGTTATGTAAAACAGCTAAATGAAGTTCACCAGTTTTGTATAGTTAGTGACCTTCAACACGCGGAAATGTATGAACGTATTGCGTTGATAAAATAGCGGATTAATGATTAACAGTCTTGTAAAACAGCGTGAAATGAAACGGATTGTAAATTTTAATCCTATATTTCGGCGCCAGTTGCTCTGTATGGCATAACAACGGTACAAACTCATCAAAATAACCTTAATTTATCTATGTAGGTAAGTAGGTATGCACAATGGCTACAAATAAGGTTTGACACTCGCCGACCGCTACCATGGCCCCAAGGGAGCCCCAGACTCCAAGAATGGTATCCCGGACTTAGTGTCATATAAATGTTTCATTCCTTTAGCCTTTAGTTATTAAATGCAACCATGGCCCGGATTTTACTGAAAAGTAAAGACCGGGCCATGGTTGCATTTAATAACTAAAATGTTTAAAGAAATAAAATGTGCAAAAACAAACAAAATAGCTAAAAATACAAACCATGGCAGCAATATACCTATAAACATATTATGTCCAGTTGTCCGTATGTATAGTTTGAGACTAAAAAATCGTACGTTGATGATGCAAAGTGAAAAATTATAATAATTAAGGATAATGGTGTGATGAGAAGTGTAAGTATTATGCCTGAAGAACAAATAATTGTGAAGATAACTAAAGGCTAAAGGAATGAAACAGGTATATGACACTACACCCGGAGGTAGTGTGTCCTCTTTGCACCTTCAATACTAAGCTCCATTACTTTGTTTGTTCAGTGACCAAATCTGGTCCGTAGGGGAGAAATATTTCTCCTCCTATTAATACCTACTAATACAAAAAGAACATCGATTCTTAAACTATCGTTAAAGTTGGCCGATAACCTTGACCTGTTCAAAACATTTGCTAATTGCGACTAATTGGTGTAAGTTAATTAATAGTAAACAAAGTAAAGACACTGTTCGGTGCACTTTGCTTAACCTTGTTGATAGTACAAAGAGATCTTGTTGCATTGAGAAGCACACTTGTAGTTTATTTGTTATACATAACATAACATACCATCACGCCTGTATTCCCCGAAGGGTTAGGCAGAGGCGTACTAATGTACACCCACAGTTCGCCGGTATGTTTAGGTCCCATGTACCTAATAGGGGGCGAGCCTATTGCCAATAACCCGGGCACAAATTTCTAACTCCGAGCTGCTACTGGGAATTTCATAGAAAAACCCAATTACACTTTGCTCGACCTGGGAATCGAACCCAGGACCTCTAGCGTAGCAGTCGCGGTCAGGACCACTTGGCTATTGAGGCAGTTATTTGTTATAATTTACACAAAAATCATAACATACTTTGTTACTTTGGGAGAATCATGCTTCGGCACGAATGGGCCGGCTCGACTGATACCGACGAGTGATACCACGGCCTCACAGAAAACCGACGTGAAATAACGCTTACGTTGTGTTTCGCCGAGTGAGTGAGGATACCGGAGGCCCAAACCCTTTTAATAGGCGGGCAACGCACTCCTGGTGGTGTGGCCTCACCTCCTGGCTTTAAGCTTATGCTTAAAGCCAGGAGGTGGAGACTTTTAAAATCACCCCTCCACCTCCTGACCTCGCCTCCTCCTGCTCAGTTAATGCTACACAAACACCCCAAATCTGAAGCCCATACAAAAATATTCGCTACATGCGGGTATCGAACTTGCGACCGATATCACACCCGAGCGCTCAACCACTACGCCATTCGTGCGGCAAAACTTGCCTTATTCCCTTTAGCAAGCAACTAACAAAATAATATTGTAGGTATACTTACTTACCTAAGTAAATATTGTTAAACATACCCAACCCAGATTTCACAATTCAAATTACTTACATTACCATTGTAACCGCACCAATTTTCATAACAAAATAGAATCAAATTTTCTTGAAATTCGCTAAAACAAACATTAGCTTTGGGTTCGAGGGTTTTGCGCAATTTGAAATAATATTTAGCGAGCATTTTGGGTTATTAAGATTACAGTCATAAAGTGGAGTTATGGGTTCCATTCTATCTTGCCTATGCCCCTCTCAATGTTTTACGACCAGACGGTATGTGCAGCCGATTACATTCCAATCCATAAATTATTCCGAACTGCGAATGCGGAAGTTAGATCCCGTTGTCCTATATTTATAATTAAAATCGAAACGCTGTTATGAAGACATCTGAATGATTCTTTTATTATTATACACTTACTTATTAAATAAATGCCCGTAGTGTTTCAAGGCAAAGGCCTTCCTACCATAATTCCACCCTCAATTTGACCCGTTGATCGTTTGGGTTTAACTACCTCTTTAGCCTAGTGGTCCTGCGAGCGCGACTGGTAAGCTAAAGGTCCTGAGTTCAACTCCTCGGTCGAGCAGTGTTATTGAGTTTCTCTATGAAATTTTCAGTAGCAACTCGGGAGTTTGGAATTTGTGCTCGGTTAATGATATTATGTTATGAATAGGGTCCCCCCCTATTACATGGGCGTTGGGACCTAAACATACCGGCGAACTTTGTGTGGACATTAAGTAGTACACCTTTGCCTAACCCTTCGGGGAATACAGGCGTGATGGTATGACGGTATGATAGTTTGACTTTTTTTAATGATTTCCTCCTGTGGGTAGGTATCGTGGGGTCCGTTTACAAATATATTGTTTAGATGCAGATAAACTAGGTAGGTACCATTACAGTCATACAGATATTTTATCCAGGCGGGAATCTAATTCATAAGCCCTAACCCGCCGCTCAAAAGGACAATCGTAGAAAATGTGCCATCAAAGATTTTAGTGAAATTTAAACATTGTACATAAGTACCTATGTAATGTAGGTATTTGAAGTGCCCAACTAATGGACGAAGCCACGGCAAAATATTTTAGTCCGGGGCGGGGACTCTGTAATTGCCTCTGATTTATTTTATGTGAGTAGGCACATGGCCTGATAGGGAAATAAAAGACAGTTTCAATGCATTAATAGCTCCTGACCGCATAAAAATAAACTAGATTTATGTATTTGCTGAATAAATGTAGTGGTCTCTGCAGGTATATATAGGTAGGTACCTACATAAACCAATATTTTCGCTAGTCCTTCGCTCTAGTCGTCATGATACAATAACTACTTACTTACCTACACTAAATTTTACTGTAATTATAATGTTATCAAAAAAAAAAATTATTGATATCAGGAACTAATTTTAAAATTAGGTCTTAGGTCAAGTGAACCGGATTGGATTCACTTCAATTTTTATGTGCATCCATTATGTAAGCTACCGAAATAGGTTTTTAAGATATAAATGTATGTATAATTCTAATGTTATTTCTAAAAATTATTGCCTTTGGGGATTTTGTTTATAAAATTCGGCATATCTCTGCGTGATTCCGAACGCATTTAAAGTCAAGCAAACGTCATGTTTTTTTCAAAAAGAAATGTCGTTTCCGTGAAGTGTAACCATTGTGCACCTTAAAGTATTCGAAATAGAGGCTATTATCGTCCGATCATAAATCATTTACACGTTTGTTTTTGTTGTGTTTACAAAAACAACTCAATGTTTTGTGTGATTCTAAATTCAAAATTAATACATGTACATGTACGTTCAAAAGAATATTTATACTACGATTCGCTTTAAAATTGTGCTTTTGTTTTAATTAAGTATTATAGTTACCTACAAACAGGAACAGAAATTACGGAATATAAAAAATGGAGGGTACATTGAAATATTTTCAAGTTACTGGTCTGTTACTACTACCTCCGGCCACCCTTTTTGTACGTAGACACCAACGCCGCACGAGGTAAGACGCCTACATTTAATAATTATAACGTTTTTTATGATTAAAATTTTCCAGTATTACCTTCCAATCAGTTTATCATGACCAACAAGCCATAGGCAACATGAAATTCGTTTGTTTTTTAAGGTTTAAATTCGAAAAATGGAGGGTGAAGAGTGTGACATGAATGTTGAAGGGCCATACCCAATATTGTTCATACCAAAAGTGTGTACAGCATTGGAGACCAACTGTGAGTTGTCAGAAAATGTGTTTATACATTTAAACATCTCATCGCCGGACACAGAAGGTAACGAAACTGTTATATACCAAGGCTTTTGCAATGTAAAGGTTGTAGATAGCAATGATATCAATATAAGATACAGATCACCAGACAGTTGCTCCAGCGGTGAAGATGTCCCTTTGGTGTTGACCGAAGCAAATCAGATGACATTCCCCTCGTTTAATGATTCTCAAGTCTGGATTGATCCGGTCAGGAGCCCATATGTGTACAACCGTTGTGACTCACCACCTCAAGAGTCATATGCCATACATGAATCTCATGATAACCGAATCACTATTGAACAGCACAACACTTACATTACCCAGAATGTTTATAATTACAATGAAGCTATCCAGTACTCTCCCATCAGCGAAGAACAGAAGTCGGTGAAAAATATGCAAGAAAATGCACAGAATCTAGATGGGTATAACATATATGAAGAAGATGAGTTTGAATGTGGAGTGTTTCTCTCACAGATGTCCGAAGAGATTATCAATGAGAAAGAGACAAGAGCTCGAGATGAAAGGAAGTTTGTTGGTCTCAAGACGGACAATGAAGCTCTCAAACAGCTGATGTCCTCTGACATACAGTCAGTGTCCCGGCAGCAGAAGACTATCCTGTTCTTAGGCCATGACTCGGAGTCAGGACAAACAATACAGAATATTGCTATCAATGATCCATCGATGGAGTGTATTGGAGCTGGTGATGCTGGGAGTGAAGTTCTTATTGGTGAGTTTTTGTTTGTAATCTTATATATTTTTTTACTAATTGAATTTTATTTTTTAGTGGTTCGAGTACCGGACTGCTGACCATGAGGTTGTGGGTTCGATTCCCACAGGACACAAATATTTATGTGGTGAATATAAGTGTTTGTGTTTGTCTGGGTGTTTCTTATGTATTACAAGTATGTATTTACAAAAAAAAAGTATATAAGTAGGTATTATATCCATTGTCTAGTACCCATAGTACAAGCTCTGCTTAGTTTGGGACTAGATGGTGCTGTGTGACCTTTAAAATGTCACAGAATATTTGTATTTATTTATTTGTCTCTGACTATATATATAAACATTCTATCATGCTTGAATTTTACGATAGGACAGGCTTAATACGGTGGGCAAGTTATTTTTTAGGTAACATGTAATAGGGTAAGCCTTGATTGACATACCTAACTCCAAACTCTAGACTGCTAAGAGACAAGCTCAATTATACAGATTTTCTTATCAGAAAATCACCTGACTCAGGCATTGAACCCGGGACCTCACACAACCGCTCAAAGCCACATCACCACGTCAACTGCCGCATAGGGCAGGTGATGAGGTGACTTTAAATTCAAATTACTTGTAACATTGTTGTGAGATAGAAAAGAAATACAGAATTTTATTTACAAAATTTTATTTTTAGAGTTAATCTCAAATAAGTTTATAGTTAATTTACTGTACAGTACAGTATCTATTAACCATATCTCATTACTTATTAACCATAAGTATTAGGTATCTATTTTGATTAGAGTGCCATACCATATAACTGCCTAGTTAGGGTAGTGGTTGCAAGTGCGACCGCTACGCTAGAGGTCTTGGGTTCGATTCCCAGGTCGAGCAAAGTGTTATTGGATTTTTCTATGAAATACTCAGCTGCAGCTCGGAGTTTGGAATTTGTGCCCGGTTAATGGCAATAGGCTCGCCCCCTATTACATGGGACCTAAACATACCGGCGAACTGTGGGTGTACCTTAGTACACCTCTGCCTAACCCTTCTGGGAATACAGGCGTGATGATGGTATGTTATGTTGCCATATAATATTTGAAGGATACTATTAAAATCTTGTTTAGTGGAAGAAGCAGAGTTTACTGCCAATAACTTGGCACAAATAAAACTTAGAAAATCAAATAAAATAGCTCGACCCGGGAATCAAACCCAAAACGCTTCTTTGCTGAAGCAGTCACACTTATAACTACTAGACTATTGAGGTAGTTAGACATTGTTATAATCTATACTATCTATACCTATACTAATATTATAAAGAGGAAAGATTTATATGTATGTATGTATGTATGTAATGAATAAACTCAAAAACTAGTGGGCCGATTTCAAATATTCTTTCACCATTATTTGAATGCTACATTATTCCAGATTAACATAGTCTATATTTTGAATTGATATTTTGAAAATAGATATTTCTCCACCCGTGCTAAGCCGGGGCGGGCCGCTAGTTATACATATGATCCTTTTATTTATAGGTAACCAATGTTTATATTTATAGTAATAAAATTGTTATGTAGTTATTTTAGTGAAGGAAAAATTCGACTCGCAGGCAGGATTTGAACCTGCGTCTTCTGGCTAGGTACGCCAGACGCTATGACCTCTAAGCCACCGCGAGTCCTACCTGCCATGTCGAAATTTGCCTTCACATTCTGAACTTACGTCTTAGGTGACGTCAGTAACATCTATTGAAAGGCAAGTTACTTTTGCCCATCAACCGACATGACTTACCTTACGGTTAGTTCTATGTCGAACGATGCTACCATACCTATTAAAGTGATAACAAAATTAAAATCTATTCAGTAGTTTTTGCGCCAACCCGTAACAAACAGACAAACAGATAAGAACTATCTTTTTGTGATTTTTCTGCATTTTTCATGCTAAGATTATAAAGTTATTTTAGTGAAGGAAAAATTCGACTCGCGGGCAGGATTCGAACCTCTGTGTCTTCAGGCTAGGTACGCCAGACGCTACGCGAGTCCTACCTGCCATGTCGTTCCTAACTTTATAATCTTAGGAAAAATGCAACAAATTCACAAAAAGATAAATGTAGATATGTATTTATAGTAATCCAATGTTTCATTTTATTTAAAACTTTTTGTAATCAATCTCAGACTAAATATATTTATACTTTATACCTAACTTAAAACACCTAAACACACATCTTTAAACACTTGAAAAGTCCTCTATTTTAAACAACTAAAATACAAAATATTGTAGACCAACATATCTAAACAATACAATTTTAATTCCAGAAGACTCTGATATCTCGAAACCACGTGCAAAAAAATATCAATGCAACAAATGCAAGCAAATATTCGATCGACTATCAGCTTTTAAACAACACATGGTGGGCAGCCACCGGCTCTCAAACTTATACGACATCTCCAGGAACGTCAAGTTCATGTGCACTGAATGTGGAAAAAGCTTGAAAAGTCAAAAAAAGTTTGAGCAACACTGTCTCGGGCACGGTGACCCAGACTTAGAATGCAACAAGTGCCACAAAGTATTCGCTTCGAAATTCACTTTACGCAATCATCGTAAGATACATTCTCGTATGTACCCTTGCGGTAATTGTTCCAAATCATTTTCAACGGCGACGGAGATGCAAGCGCATTTAGCGAAAGCACACTATACTTTTATGTGTGAATTGTGTCCATTTATTTGTATGACTTTTCCTGAGTTGGAGACTCACCAAGAAGTCCACAAGAACTCTTCAGATTCCTCGAAAATCTCCAGTGAATCTGACTACGGTGATGCGATATTTGACGATATAATTTGTGATATTTCGGTGTCGGAAGACGTCGTGAAGCAAGAGAGGGAAGATCGGGTGCAAACTGCTGACTCTGTCATTGCGAAGGTCATGTCCAATAAGATATTTCAAGACGATTCCAAGAAGAATAAGAATCAGAGAAGGTATAACAAGGTTCGTCATAATTTTATTGTTACAATAGTGTTTTTTTTTATTAGGATAGGGGAGCAAATGAGCAGACGGATCACCTGATGGTAAGCGATAACCGCCACCCATGGACACCCGCAACACCAGAGGAGTCGCAAGTGCGTTGCCCGCCTTTTAAAAAGGTTTGGGCCTCCGGTAACCTCACTCACTCGGCAAACACAACGCAAGCGTTGTTTCACGCCGGTTTTCTGTGAGGCCATGGTATCACTTCGGTCGAGACGGCCCATTCATACCGAAGCATGGCTCTCCCACGTTAAAACAATCTTTTGTCATTAGTCAATTATAAGAAGTTTCGTATTTTTTTGGTCGTTTAGCATTCGTTTCTATGCTACCAGCGTGTTGCCTTATTCACGGTATCATAACCTGTTTCTAACATCTCGTTTGCAAGTGACAATATCCCACTTTGTTTTCGAAAAAGTGTTATATTTCTGACATTTCTATTTTGACTGTCTCATTAGCCTAGTGGTCCTGTGCGCGATTGCTACGGTAGAGGTCCTCGGTTTTATTCCCACGTCGGGCAAAGTGTTATTGAGTCACTACATATTAGAAAACAAAGTCGCTTCCCGCTGTCTGTCCCTATGTATGCTTAGATCTTTAAAAATACGCAACGGATTTTGATGCAGTTTTTTTAATAGATAGAGTGATTCAAGGGGAAGGTTTTAAGCTATTTAATATTACGCTACGACTCATAGGGACGGTCCAGCGCGGGTGAAACCGCGGGCGGGTCGCTAGTTTTTCTATAAAATTCTCAGTAGCAGCTCAGAGTTTGGGATTTGTGCCCGGTTAATGGTAATAGGCTCGCCCCTATTACATGCACATAATCACATTATTCCTTAGCGGCAGGATATATGGGAATGTATTGACCACTCCACACAAACCCCGCGGCGAGTTCTCTCAGTCTCCTATGCGATAATCTTGAGCTACCAATCCGGTTGCAACGAACCTTAGACACTGGTATATTGTTGTTTTCCTAGAACTATAATTTTACACAGACATAAATTTTATCTTTATTATTCATTGTGATTCTTTACTTAGTAAAGTTTACTACTCTAATGGTACTACAGCTGTTTTCTTAAACATAAAAGTAGCTAACTTTGGAAGTTAGTACTAAATGACGAAATTATGAGTGTTGCATATCGTAAAAATCTCACTCAATCATAACAGATTTGGTAGAGAAATAAACAGAAATAGTCATGAGTTCACACATTCACACTGCACCCAAAAAGTTATAACATAATATAAAATGATATAGGAACTTATTTAAACTTTAAACGCCACAAAAACCAGTTTTCGCAACAGGTCGTGATTGGTAACAATAAAAATATTATATTTTGCAGACCTGTGAAGTGTGCCTCAAGAAGTTTGACCGGATCGGTGATCTTAAAAGGCATCTTATCGAGCACGTGATTAGAAGTACCCTGGCAAAGAACCCTGTCAACAAGTTCGGGGTCCTCAACATCCGATGTGAAATCTGCCAGGAGAAGGTATTTACAAAAATCGATAGGTACAAAGCTCATTTGAGGGAGCACGCGAAACTAACGTTGTACAAATGCACCTTTTGCGACAAATCCTTCAGCGACTCGAGCAACTTCTCAAAACACAAGAAGATTCATGGCACTACTTATTTTCAATGTGACATTTGCCAACGTAAATTCAATTCCAAAAAGATGATCACACAACACATGGAGTATCACAATAAAAACCGCCCCATCAAGTGCCAGTACTGTGACAAAGTCTACCATTTCAAATCTATGCTGAACAAGCATATCAAGTGTGCTCATACTAAAGAAGCTACCAGCAAATTCCGATGTAGATTTTGCTGTAATTATTTCAGAAGTCTAAAGGAAAAATGGGACCATGAATGGCAGGTCCATAGCGTCAGGAAGGTGATCGTTGATTGCCTATTCTGTGGGTCAAGGTTCAGGAAGTATGTTGAGCTAAAAAGACATTGTATTGAGGAACATGATACTGTTATACCGCCAGCTAAAAGACTACTGCGGTGGAAGCTGAAAAGGAAATTGAAATTGATTGAAGGTAAATAGGGCGGGACCCTTAAGCTTTTTTCTGTTGTCTTAAAAGACGATCTTGGTGTTTCATCATGATTTATTTATATTTTAATGTAATAAGGTACTTTATTTTTCCAAAAAAAACAAACTTTTTAGGGTGAGAGCATTTTTTTAATATTAGGAAACATATTCCTCACAGATTGAGACTGATTTTATGATTAGTATACTTAGTTTTTATAAGGTTTTTTTTTATGCGTATGTAGTTAGTATTAATTTATATTTATTTAACTTAAACCCTGTTAATGCTACTTATATTAATTATTAAGAAATACTTAGACGTACCTACATATTCAAGTAAACAAAGCTTACAAAGCCAAATGTTTCTCAAACTTTTTTATTTATTTATTTTTGTTATAGAAGTAAGATATTTATATTTTTTAAGCAGGTTGCTGTTTTTTGTTATTTATTATCATGTTAATAAAAATAACATGAAAAATGCTTTACATCATGATGTGATGGTGGATATTGTTTATTAAAATGTTAAATCATTAATGGTTAAACTGTTAAGAGATTTTTCAATCAATTATTAAAAATAAACTGAGTCGTACCTAGTTTTTGTACAGTTTTTGATTAGGTTCGAATTGGTTTACAACTTTTTTTTGTGTTTATTTTTCATAAATGTTAAATCAACTTAAAAGTTATACTTGTTGTCTTTTCGAGGTGGTGGTATTTTCTTAAAAAAACGTTATTATGAACTTAAAGAAAGACAGAGACATCCTCTGCTTAATTATTTACAAGGATCTCATTATTTATTGTTTATATGAAAAAGGGGAACCGGTTTCTGTTGTTTATAAAAACATTGAAATTAAAGTTTATTTATTACTTATTTAATATTGTTTTTTATTAAATAGTAGATCATACTAAGCACTTCTATCATTAAGATATGATATTTTAGGTAATCAAGATACAATTATTGATTTAAAACGATACTTATGTAGTTAGTCTTAAGGCTGAAAAATGGTTAACTGTCGAAGTTCTTCACACTGCATAGTAGTAAAACGTAATCTTCAGGTTAAAGATACCATCATACGATCACGCCTGTATTGCCCGAAGGGTTAGACAGAGGGGTACTAATGTACACCTGCAGTTCGCTGGTATGTTTAGATTCCATGTACCTAATAGGGGCTGAGCCTATTGCCATTAACCGGGCACAAATTGCGAACTTCGAGCTGCTACTGGGAATTACATAGAAAAACCCAATAACACTGCTCGACCCGGGAATAGAACCCAGGGCTTCTAGCGTAGCAGTCGCAGGTAATTTTGTATCTATATCTGGCCAATTAAACATTTCCGTTCCATTTTGCCATTGATTCCTCAAATTTAGATAAAGCACCTATCTAATTGAAGAAAAGAGTTAATTACGTTTATTTTTTTCGTGTCCAAGAGTAACTAATAACCAGGATAATTATTTTATAGCCTTATCACATCGACGACTGACTTCCTCTTAGACGTGAGGGGTCTGTAATCAGTTGCAGTGGGCGTGGTGATTACGCCCGTCACCTCCCAGCCCAGCTGATAACTTCAAACGTGGGAGATTTATTCATCTGTGAGTACTGAATGATCTGTTACTATACACTGCTTGCCATAAATCTTGTAATTCAAACATCGCGGGGACTTTATGCGCAATGGTGGCCGCGATATTTGTAGTGGTCATAGTCGGTGTGTAAACACAGCGCCTGTACACAAGCGGTATTCTCGCGCATGACCTTGGGCGGCGCGCATGCGCGGTGCGGCGGCCCGCCGACCCATCCAGCCACACATCGGCGGATCTCGGCGCCACCGGCCACAGTCCGCGACAACGCTTCGCGGCGGTAGCGTCTCACACCGCGGATGCGGGAAAACGCGAGCGCGTGATAACACAAAAACCTCACCTAAATCAAATAAATACTATCCCCGACGATATCGCGAGGCAGACAGTTGTTATTGTGTGTGTCGTGGGCTCGTGAGCAAGGAATCTACATATTTATAAGGTTAGTATTGCGATAATCTTTTAAGCTGTCACGTTTCGACAATTCAATGCGCTGTTAATAGGTTCAATCCATACCGGGTTTGTTTGTCTGTCTGTTTGTTGATGGATAGTTGCGATCGGACTGTCGATCCTTAGATTTTTATTGAACAGTAGTAATGGTGTCTTTTACGAGTGCCTACGTCTGATTTACACTTAAAATTTCAACGGAACTGAAGAATTTCTTTTGCCTAAACAATTGTCTATTTAGTCTACCCGTGTATTTAGGTGAGGAATGGCTTTGGGCGTAAACAAAAGCCATGTTTTGTTTCACTGCAATTAAATATATTGGGTCATTGAATCAAAAGGTTGGGAAACAGTGAGAGCTGTCAAAATCTTGACAGGACATATCGGTATTTAAATTTTGAAATTAAAAATCCGTGTATATATTATAATACATGCTAAGGTATTGCAGCCACAGAACAGATTATGAAGGAGTGTCTAATTATAGAACTGATTTGTCTGAAATACAAACATTCCTGTTCAGAAATTCGTAATGGTAGGTAACAATTGATTTGAGCTGGCAATGATCGCTACGTTTTATTTACATTACAATGTGTGCTATTTATTTTTACGGCCGCTAAGCACCAATAGTATTGCCTTCAGTAGCTTGAACACACGTAACAATGGGAGACTGTATTAGAATAACGTTCAACATTATTTTATCCTTGTTATCTTTAATAGCTACCTAACTATCTACAAATTATGGCTTATTTCTATTTAGAGGACAAAATATTTATTTTTGTTGTATCCTTTTCTATTTATTTTTATTGTACCGCCAAAATCCATGCAGATTATGATAATATAGGTGTATTCGGCTAAATACCGAAAAACACAAAAAATCTTGGTACCTAAAAATAGTTGTACCTAACAAGTTACACCGGTAAGATTTTTTCTAAGTTCACAAAACTACAATTAACGAACAGAAAGTACACCCAAACAGGAAATAAATATTCGTGGAACACAAATATTTGCCCCGGGTGGGAATCGAACCCAGCGCATACGGCATAACGTCAGTGGCAGATTGGCCACCATAACAGCTAAAAAGAAATAGTCTCATAAACCGGTAAAGTATTTAGAAACCGGGTTTTTGATTGCGTTTTCGAATAAAACCGGATACGCGATTCTTTTTTATTCTTAGGTATTGACTTACGAGTGCACTATGAAATAAAATAAGGATTTATTTTGTATAACGCTGTTGCAAATGTAGGTAAACTAAACTCACGGCTGTAAGCATGAATTCATGATTTATTTTATTTAAATTTACCCACTTATTTACGCTCTTACAATTATTAGATATTCAAGAAGAAAGTAAGTACCTAACATCGTGTAAATAATAACTGGGTATCAAAATAAGGAAACCGGTTATTTAAAAACCGGTTCCATAATTCTCTAATTATATAAAATAAATAAAAATACAAGCTCTAATTTTATATATATCTAGTAAATATAATCTGAGATACAGGTATTAATTTTTCTAGTTCAGACAGATGAGATCAAAATGTCAGTGACGTCAAAATGTATTGAATGATGAAATAAATTTTATTATGCATGTAGCATTTAACGCACTTCATTCAAATTGGACACATAAGTATATAACATACCATACCATCACGCCTGTATTCCCCGAAGGGTTAGGCAGAGGTGTAAGGTATACCCACAGTTCGCCGGTATTTTTAGGTCCCATGTAATAGGGGGCGAGCCTATTGGCATTAAGCGGGCACAAATTCCAAACTCCGAGCTGCTACTGAGAATTTCATAGAAAAACCCAATAACAATTTGCTCGACCTGAGAATCGAACCCAGGACATCTAGCGTAGCAGTCGCACTTGGGACTACTAGACTAACGAGGCAGTTAGTCTAGTGGTCCCTACACATACATACATACACATATACGTGGTACCTAAGTATATAACTAGCGACTATTCCGCTTTTTCAACCGCGTTGCTGCGTTCCTAAAAGTCGTGGCATGATGCGAAATAGCTTAGAACCTTCACCATGAATCACTCCGTCCATTAGTGAAAACCGCTTGAAAATCCGTTCAGTAGTTTTTGAGTTTTATCGCTAACAGGCATACAGACAGATGCAATTTTATATTATACTAGCTTCCGCCCGCGACTTCGTCCGCGTGGAATAGCTACTTAGTCTTAGCGTGATGATAAATAGCCTATAGCCTTCATCGATAAATGGGCTATCTAACACTGAAAGAATTTTTCAAATCGGACCCGTAGTTCCTGAGATTAGCGCGTTCAAGTAAACAAACAAACTCTTCAGCTTTATATATTAGTAGAATAGATTATCACATTGTTTCTAATGTCTACAAGACAACTCTGACTATTATCTAATCTTAACGAGTAAGTACCCTACCTATTTATGTTAAGTAAGTGGTACCTAGTAAAAATCATAATGAGGCAGGTAAAACTCGTAGGGTGTTAAAATCGTTTTTAACTACGTAACTTCTTAATTGTCTACTTTTTTTCTATCCCATTAGGTATTGTAGTGGTCATAAGCGCGACAGCTTCGCTTGAAGGTTTGAATCCCAGGTCGAGCAAAATGTTATCGGGATTTTCAGCTCTGAGCCTGGATTTGTGCCAGGTGCCAGTGCCAGCCCTTATTACATGGGACCTACACATACCGGCAAACTGTAGGCATAAATTTGTACACCTGGATATCACTGTAGGTAATGCACAGCATATCTATCTATCTATATATATAAAAGAAAGTCGTGTTAGTTACTCCATTTATAACTCAAGAACGGCTGAACCGATTTGGCTGAAAATTGGTGGAGAGGTAGCTTAGAACCAGGAAACGGACATAGGATACTTTTTATCCCGTTCCCGTGGGATGTGATGACAGACCGAATTCCACGGGGGCGATGCCGCGGGCAGAAGCTAGTCTTATATATATCAAAGATAGTCGTGTTAGTTACACTATTTATAACTTAAGAACGGCTGAACCGATTTGGCTGAAAATCGTTGGAGAGGTAGCTTAGAACCAGGAGACGGACATAGGATACTTTTTATCCCGTTCCCACGGGATGTGATGACAGACCGAATTCCACGGGGGCGAAGCCGCGGGCAGAAGCTAGTAGATCTATAAATACGGCAACGGCTCTTTACATACATATTTTCACTCCTATCTCCTTTTGGAGTTGGAAGAAACTATAGATCTACACTTGCTACGATCCTGGCACTGTGGCACACTACTTTCGGTTCATCTACGTTCATTAACCTCCTGCAATATCGTCGGTTTAGGGTGCTTTTAACCTGACCTTTTTAATTCTTTGATACGGTAATAAGTAATGAAAATAATACCTTTTTACGGGATAGGGGTAAACGAGCACACGGAACACCTGATGGTAAGCGATTACCGCCGCCCATGAACACCCACAACACCAGAGGAATCGCAAATGCATTGTCCGCCTTTTAAAAGGGTTTCTGGGCCTCCCTCCGGTATCCTCACTCGCTCGGCGAAACACAACGTAAGTGTTGTATAACGCCGGTTTTCTGTGAGGCCGTGGGTATCACTCCGTTCGAGCCACCCCATTCGTGCCGAAGCGTGGCTCTCCCATGGTAAAAAAAGATGGCTAGTTCTTCTTAGTGGTACCTACCCATACATTAAATTACAGTAAATATTGGTCAAGCGAGACGAACATGTTATAAAAGCTCAATTGTTTTAATTTTAGCTCCGCTTCAACTTACTGCCGTACGTAACACATGTTTCGTATTATTATACAATTATTTATAAAAAGATAGGTAGGTATTTCAGTCCGCATATTTCCTGATCTGGTGAAAATAAACCCCGTTGTTTATTTATTTTCTGCGCCATGTTAAAATCTACCGCTGGAAACGTTTTCAGTGTTATAATGAAATACTATTTAAAATTAGGTACGGTTTCGGGAAAATTGGTGGATTGGTAGATTTTGTAATCACGCAATCTTCTGACTGCGAACCTGCAGGAGGAAGCAGCAGTTGTAGAGAATACCCATGGAATCTATATACTAATATATAAAGCTGAAGAGTTTGTTGTTTGTTTACTTGAACGCGCTAATCTCAGGAACTACTGGTCCGATTTGAAAAATTCTTTCAGTGTTAGATAGCCCATTTATTGAGGAAGGCTATATATCATCACGCTAAGACCAAGTAACTATTCCACGCGGACGAAGTCGCGGGCAGAAGCTAGTGTTATCATAAGGGTGATATTCAGTGGGAAATATTGCAGACGTGCTCTACCTTAATACACCCACATGTTATGCCGTCGCCTGCATTTTAAGGTTCCATGTGAACCTATTGTCATTCTTCTCCACTTGCCAGCTATATCCTCTGAGATGTCTGCGACCATACCACGGAACTCGCCTCCATCCTGTGCCAGTCTGCACAGACTGGCAGCTATATATTATAGCTATGCTTTCCATCCCGGCCCCTTTCCAATTCTTCCCATGATCACTTTGTCTTCCATATTCCCTTCCAATATTGTTCTCAAAATGTACTAAACCACGAAATCGTCTATGGCCATTCTTGTATTCGATTCTGTTCTGTTCTGTCTATTCTATTCTATGCTATTCTATTCTGTTCTGTGCTAACCAGGTTTTATATTAATAAAATAAAAATGCACTTTCCACGAGAGGCCATGACACACTGTTTTATTTTTTAAACTTAACCTAACATTACAATGGCTGAAGGCTATACAGCCTAGTCTCATATGACACATCCCCCCCTTTAACATTCATAATCAACCAAATAGGAAGGAGGTTTCACATACCTTCCACTACGAGTAACATACAAACTGCCTGCTTCACCAGCATCTCTAAACACTCTGTGCTGACTAGGCATAGAGCCATCTGTACTCACAGTTACATTATTTGAATCATTCACCGGTCTGACATTAATTGGGGCATCAAACTCAACCTCTGGTCTCTCATTAAACTTATTTCTACTTAGTAACATATGCTTTTCATTTCTCCTAACACAATTACCCTTTTCATTTTGAACAATATAGGATCTAGGACTATCCTTCCTTACTACCCTTCCTGGCTGCCAATCCTTATCATCCCCATTCTGTATTAAGACACTCTGACCATTACTGTATGAAGCTCTATTTTTGGCTGTTTTATTATAATTACTTTTAGATTTTTCTTTAATTATTTGCATTTTTTCTTTGATATTGATTGGCAGTCTGGGTTGGAGATCTGTGTAAGTACAAGGTAAGTTAGTTCTTAATAGCCTGCACATCAGAAGTTCAGATGGGCTATAATCTAAGCCAGCAAGTGGTGTTGTCCTATAGTGTAGCAAAGCCATATTCAAGTTCTCATCATTTGCCCTGCATTTCTTCATTAAATTCTTTACAATACCTACAGCTTTTTCTGCCAGGCCATTAGACTGATGATGATGAGGGCTTGAAAACAACAACTGCATATTAACATCTTTAGAAAACTGTTTAAATTCAAAGCTATTAAATGGATTATTATCACAAACTGCATACTTAGGTATACCATGTGTAGCAAAGATTATTTTTAATTTCAATATAACATTTTTTGCTGTTTTTTGTTGTAATTGTTTCAACTCAATCCACTTTGAATAATAATCAACAACAACCAGATAATCTTTGCCAGCAAAGGAACAAATATCCATACCTACTTTATAAAAGGGAATATCTGGCACATTATGACTCATGAGGAATTCTTTGCAGTTACTTGACCTATGTTTCTCACATTCCTTACATGACAAAACAAAATTTTCAATGTCCTTGGACATTCCTGGCCAAAATAAAGACCTACGGCCCCTTTTCTTGGACTTGACCACACCTGCATGAGCAGTATGTAAAATAGTAAGTATTTCTTTTCTCATACAATAAGGTACCACTACCCGGTTATTATAATATAAAACATCATCTTTAAAGTTTAAAAAATCTTTCAGTTTGTAAAATATTTTCAACTCTTTATTCAAAATATTTTTATCATTAGATGGCCACTCATTATAATACCATGTCTTAATTTGCATTAAATTGTTGTCACACCCAGTTTCAAATTGTATTTTTTTAAGTTTTTCATCAGTAATTGCTAAATCAGATTCGATTCCATACACAACTTCAGTATCAAAAGAATGAACTAACTCTTGTAAGTCTGAGTCATTTTTCCCATTATTCAACAAGTAATTTCTTGACAAATAATCAGCAATAAACATTTTAGGACCTGGTACATAGCGAATTTCAAAATCATATTTTAGCAATTTTAAGACCATTCTTTGAAGTCTGGCTGATATTTTGTTAATATCCTTTGACATTATTGCCACTAATGGCTTGTGGTCTGTCTCAACAACAATCCTTCTACCATATACAAATTGATGATACTTTTCCATAGCAGCACAAATAGCAAATAATTCTTTTTCTATAGGTGCCCACCTACCTTGGCATTCCGTGTAAACTCTGGAGTAAAATGACACTGGTTTCCCATCTTGCAACAAGCATGCACCCATACCAGATTTAGAGCTGTCAGTCTGTAGTACAACTGTACCCTTGTCACTCAGAATTGCCAAAGTAGGTGTGCAACTCAATTTTCTTTTCAGTTCTAAAAATGCTTCCTGCTGCGAAGAATCCCATTCCCATATAGTATCTTTTTTAAGTAACTGTCTCAATGGCATTGTAGTTTTTGTATAGTGAGGTATAAACTTACTTAAGTAATTACACATACCAAGGAATTTCTGAAGCTGTTTGACATTTTTTGGTGAATCTAATTGAAGAATGGCTGATACATGTTCAGAGTCTATTTGTATTCCATTTTTTGATATTATGAGCCCTATATATTTTACATGATCAAGTTTATACTGTAACTTTTTACTGTTAAATTTTACATTATACTCTCTTGATCTCTGAACAACTTTATTAAGTATTGTATCATGTTCTAACTGATCTTTACCTGCAATAATTATGTCATCGAAATATACATAAACTCCTTGAATATCCCCAAAAATTGAACAATTTATGCGCTGCATCACTTCAGGTGCTGATGATATGCCAAACGGCATTCTTTTAAATGCATATCTTCCAAATGGAGTGCCAAACGTGCATAATTTCTGAGGATCATCAAGTTCAATCTGAAAAAACCCATCCTTCATATCAAGAACTGTAAAAACTTCTTTACCTGATAAACTATTGTAAATTTCTTCTGGACTAGGGATTGGATAATTTTCGCGTAGAATATTTTTATTAAGATCTTGTGGATCTAAACAAAGTCTAAGTGATTTGTCAGGTTTCTCTACTATCACTAAATTATTACACCAGTCAGTCGGGGAAGTTACTTTTTCAATAATATTTCTCTTTTCATAGTTATTTAAAGTTTCTTTCAGTCTACCTTTTAATGCCTGTGGGATCCTCCTGATAGGCTTGATTACTGGTTCAGCGTTTTCTTTTACTTTTATCTTGTATTTCCCTATATTTCCCAATCCTGTAAATACCTCTTTATTTTTTTCTGAGAAAGTTTTCTTTTTCTGAACTTGATTGTGTAACATCCACTCTCTTAACTAATTCAAGCCTGTTACAATCAGGCAGTCCTAATACTGGCTGAACTGGTAAGTCTATGACTGTAAACTTTAGTTTTTGTTTTTTGTTTTTTATGATACAATCTAGTTCAGCTGTCCCAGCTGTTTCCACTTGTTGGCCATTGTACACTAATATAATTGTCCCAGTATTTAAAAGACTTTCTTCTTTTCTCAGTTTTTTGAACAATTCCAATGACAGAGTATTGCAATCAGCACCAGTGTCTAATTTAAATTCTACTTCATATCCATTAACTATTATTTTTTGTTTCCACTGCAATTTAATTCCATCTACTGTGAGAATGCTTTCAACTGTAAAGTCTTCTTCACTGTCATCTGTATTTTCTTGAATTACATTGACTCGACTTTTTCTACTATCACTGAGTTTTTCACTTCTGTTATCTTTATTCTTATTTTTGCACATATTAGCAAAATGTCCGTAAAACCCACATCCCATACATTTTCTGCCATAAGCTGGGCAGTTCCTTAGCTCATGATTTTTTCCACATCGGCTACAGTCTATTAATTTTTCTTTGGGCCTTGCCCCCCTGTTGTATGGTATCACTTTTTGACTTAAGGTGCTCACTTGATCTTCCATTTTATTTCCCTGCAATGTCTGAACTTTTTCTTTGCCTAATTCTGCTGCTCTGCAAATATCAATTGCTGCAGTGAGCTTCAACTCCGATTCTCTTAGAAGCCTTTCTTTGACATTTACGTCCCTGATTCCAATTACAATAACCATAGTGATCAATCGATCCTCAAGCTCTCCGAGATCACATTTTTTAGCTTGAGCGAGAACTTTGGTATAAAAGTGATCAAATACTTCGCCATCTTGTTGTTTCATAGTAAATAGGTTATATGACAACCACAGTAAATTTTTTCGTGGCTCGGCGTATTCCTTGAATTGATCGATCAGAGCTTGTAAATTGATAACTTTGTCTTTGCTAAACGTATTGTACACTTCCAATGCATCTTCCCCAGCACAATTCAAAAACAATGCAATTTTTCTTGATTCAGCCGCATCATCAAGGTTCACCGCTTGTAAGTACAAGTTAAACTGCTGCACAAAGCGTTTAAAGTTTGCTCCATCTCCCGATAGTTGGAGGCCTGATGGAGGTTTTATTCCATCCATCCTAGACACACCTGACACCATGTGCTAACCAGGTTTTATATTAATAAAATAAAAATGCACTTTCCACGAGAGGCCATGACACACTGTTTTATTTTTTAAACTTAACCTAACATTACAATGGCTGAAGGCTATACAGCCTAGTCTCATATGACACATGTTCTATTCTATTCTATTCTATGCTATTCTATTCTGTTCTATTCTATTCTTTTCTATTCTTAACCTACCACAAATCCGAACTCCAAGCTGCTACTGAGAATTTCATAGAAAAACCCAACAACATTTAGAATTTAGTAGAACACTATACAATTGGCTTTGTGACAGATGTTTTTATTCAATAGATGACTATTTAAACTTCAAATTGACATTAATTAAAACTTACATTTTTGGTCATTTTTTATTTAATAAAATTGACTGTCTTGATTATGACAAATGTAATAAACTAATGTAATTGATATTTTTAATTTAATGTAATGAATACCTACTAGCAAAGCATTACTGTAAAACTAAAATATTTGCTCTAATTATTGTAACATGTAAATGTATCTCCCTATATTCTCGCAAATAAATCATTATTTTTGTTATTTTAATTTAATTATGCAAACAAGATAATAACAATTAAACAAACACAATAACAGCAATAACAATGACAAAATGCAATTGTCCCACGTTTATGGGGAAAGTTTGAAACAAAATAAAAAAAAAATATTATCATTATATAATTGATTGATTTTTTTCTTAATTTTATTTTTGTCGTCCCATAAAACCAGTACCTACATGTTTATCTCTAATTTTTGCCTTACTTTTAATAATTGCCAGTAACACAATATTAGTTTGTAATTGCTGTGTATAATTTCTTGCATGCTGTGGTCTCTCATAATTGAAGGAGTACACTGGCTATATAATGTATGCGACTTATTTACTACCAATATTTTTTGTGTATATCCTTTGTCAGAGATCCTTAAGTAAATAAATAAATAAAACGGTCACTGCCAAGAAGTTCTAAGTTCCTAAAGAAAATCTGAATTCAAAGATATTTTTCGGATTATAGTGATAACGCTATTTTTGGCGTAGCGGCTGTTATGACCTACAGGTAGTTGTTCCAGGTCTGGGGCCCTAGTCTGCTATTTCAATTGACTCAGAATGACCGTCCAATGGCACTAAATGACATAAGAAATGACAGATTTCGTAGAGAAAACTGTCAAAAATCAACCATTATGAAGTCACTGAATCACAATTCTGACACAACTGAATAGTAGACTCGGCACCCTGGGCGTTTGCGTATGTGATAATTCGTGTTTGTACGCACGATACAGCAGAAAATCCACGCTGGGACCACGCTTTTTTTAGAATAGAATAGAATATCCTTTATTGTACACCAAAAACTAATGTCAAGTATAAGTTATCAATCATAGAATATGGTACAATGGGTGGTCTTATCGCTAAAAGTGATCTCTTACAGACAACCTTTGGATGGACCCAAGAGAAAGGAAAGGCGGTACACAAAAGAAACTAAACACCTAAATGAAAGAATACACAATTTTATTTTTAATAATATAAAAAACGAAAATTGTGTATTGTAAAAAAAGTAAAATAGGCAAATATTAGGTACAAAGTAGAAGTTTTGTTCTATATTAATAGAACAAAACTACTACTTACATACATACCATCACGCCTGTATTCCCAGAAGGGTTAGGCAGAGGTGTACTAAGGTACACCCACAGTTCGCCGGTATGTTTAGGTCCCATGTAATAGGGGGCGAGCCTATTGCCATTAACCGGGCACAATTTCCTAACTCCGAGCTGCTACTGGGAATTTCATAGAAAAACACAATAACACTGCTCGACCTGGGAATCGAACCCAGGACCTCTAGCGTAGCAGTCGCGCTCAGGACCACTTGGCTAATGAGGCAGTTTTGTATATTGTAAAAAAAGTAAAATAGGCAAATATTAGGTACAAAGTAGTAGTTTTGTTCTATTAATATAGAACAAAACTACTACTTTGTAACTAATATTGGCCTACGTAAAATGGACACCATGTTGCACATATGTATGACTGAACATATAATCGCCCGCTTATCAGCAGTTATCAACATAACAACATTAGCGTTGGCCAGTATATGTGAGTCTCCTTTAGCAATCGCTTACGTTTCCGCGTCACAGATAATTATGGTAATATATAGGCTACGATTTATTTTTAGTGAAGGCAAAATTCGACTCGCTGGCAGTATTCGAACCTGCGTCTTCTGGTTTAAAAAAAAAAATCCTCCAAATTTACTAACAGAATAAACAGTCACTTGGCAACATAAGTCTCAAAAAAAACATTTTAAAGAATTTGTTCATTCTGCAAACTGGCTGTCCGGCTGCCTGGATTTTTTTATGTTACTATTTATTTTAATGCAACAGATTAAAATTTAACGTTTTTATGTCATAAATAAATCAGTTATACGCGGATGTATAACTATAGCCAAGCTAAAAATATAATTTCCTGTTTCTTTTTAATAATACCTAGATCAATGTTTATAATATAATAATTAATTTAATGTAGATCAGTTTTTTATTACTAACATGAACTAGGTAAAGAAAGATAAGTTGTATTACTTGTATTTGTGTCGCTTGGCGTAGCGGATGAGCAATCGGCTTCTAAGCCATGGGTTTTGGGTTCGATCTCTGCAGTAATCAAATATTTGGATGACTTACAGGTTATTCTTCCATGGCTAGGCTGGGACTGTATGTTTGAATTTGTGTTTGTAAAAGCACCCACGATACAGGAGAAAATCCTTTGGGGAAACGAGTTTTTTATGTAAAACAATTCAAAAATATTTATTTTAGCGAAAGAATAATTAGATCTTAGGCAGGGTTTGAACCTTCACGGATCCCATGACCGTGGCTGCAGGGCAAGAGAAGGCAAGTCTTGTACGGTTTTTAGTCGGTACGAGTCCGACATACCCCGCCGCCCCCAAGTGGCGGACGATCCATGTGGATTTTCCGTAGGTACTAGAAAAAAAAAGGGTTTGAACCTGTGTCCCTATGGTTAAGTACACCGGACGCTTTAGCCAACTAAGCTACCGATCCGAGGATCGAATTTTCCTTTCCCTAAAATGTAATCCCGTTGATCATAAAAACGTAAAACGACCTTTTGAACTTCTTTTAGTTATAGATAATGTTGTCTTCTTTTCCCTATCACAGAATATCAAAGTATCATAAGCTTAATTATGCGATAATAAAATAACATGAACTAATTTTATTTTATTTTGAAAAACTGCACTAACCTTCCCTTACACATAGTTCACTATCGAATTTAGTTAATGTTTATCTAAAGTGCTAATTTTGAAATCACAGACAGTCATTATTCCTCTGAGTATCGAGATACACGATCGATATTATCTCTTGCCGTCAACCATGGTTCCGAAATTAACTAAACAAAAGGAAACTCCAATACAATTTATTAGACACAAACAATTGTCAGTGTTGAGTGTCTGAAAACAAACAGAATTAGCGAAGTTCTAAAGTAACTTGGTAACAGTTTGAGAACCATTTTCAGTCGATAAAGGAAAATTGATCCTTTATTTATCAGGGGCCCAAGACTGTTGTTTCAATTGTATGAGAATGGTCGTTCAATTGTATTATATGTAAAAATATGGTTTGAATTAACTGTGATTCAATTTCTCTGTAGTGTGAACAAAAAAGGATATAATATTTTTTTTTATGGGATAGGGGCGCAAACACGCAGACAGATCACCTGATGGTAAGCGATAACCGCCGCCCATGGACACCCGTAACACCAGGGGCCCGAGTCTGCTATTTCAATTGCCTCAGAATGACCGTCCAATGGCACTAAATGACATAAGTAATGACAGATTTCGTAGACAAATCTGTCAAAAATCAACAATTTTGAAGTCACTGAATCACAATTCTGACACAACTAAATAGTAGACTCGGCACCCAGAGAAGACGCAAGTGCGTTGCCCGCCTTTTAAAAGGGTTTGGGCCTCCGGTAACCTCACTCACTCGGCGAAACACAACGCAAGCGTTGTTTCACGCCGGTTTCCTGTGAGGCCGTGGTATCACTCCGGTCGAGCCGGCCCATTCGTGCCGAAGCATGGCTCTCCCACATGAATATGTACTTAGTCAGAAATTATATTAAGTTATACGTAAGTTTACTGATTGATAATTAAGTTTTCTCTTTAGGCAGGGAGGAGGTTGAACAGGTTTTATATTTATTGATTGACAGTTTTATTTTTAATTGTTCCAGTATTTAATATATTATGATGATGATCTCTGTGGTTTAGTGGTTCGAGTACCGGACTGCAGACCATGAGGTCGTGGGTTCGATTCCCACAGGACACAAAAATTTATGTGATGAGTATAAGTGTTTGTGTTCATCTGGGTGTTCTTATGTATTATAAGTATGTATTTACAAAAAAAAAGTATATAAGTATTATATCCATTGTCTAGTACCCATAGTACAAGCTCTGCTTAGTTTGGGACTTGATGGTGCTGTGTAAAAGTGTCCCACAATATTTTTATATACGTACCTACGTGTACTTGGGTATGCGATATATTGCTTCATAATATGACGTCATTACGTCTAAAAGTTTAGTCATGGGATCATTAATGAATAGATGATAATGAAATAAACTAAAAATAAATTCCAACTCAAGGAAGGAAAATCGATAATAGTTCGGTACCTATACTTTATGAAATAGTGATGACAATTTAATTGAAATGACAATTAACTTCAGTATAATAACAAACAATGAAGTAGGAAGTATATTTTGAAAACACAGACCTCGCTCATAATATTATTTGCTTGAATTTTATTTAGGTATGAGTAAGGTAACCCAATAAACGGGTTATTCCTCTTGTCCCCCATCTCTTCGGCTCCACTGGGGGCTAATAGGATTTCTTTCCTATCTTAATTTCTTGTTGGCCCCCAAAAAATATTAATGTAAATAGTGTCTTGGCATCGACATGAAATTTTTTTTATCATTTATTTAACATAACATAACATACCATCACGCCTGTATTCTTCGAAGGGTTAGGCAGAGTACTAAGGTACACCCACAGTTCGCCGGTATGTTTAGGTCCCCTGTAATAGGGGGCGAGCCTATTGCCAAATTTCCAAACTCCGAGCTGCTACTGAGAAATTCATAGAAAAACCCAATAACACTTTGCTCGACCTGGGAATCGAACCCAGGACCTCTATCGTATCAGTCGCACTTGGGACCACTAGACTAACGAGGCAATCATTTATTTAATTTAAACAAAAAACATCTTTTAGATAAATAAAATATAAATATTCTGCGACGTTTTACACAGCACCATCTAGTCCCAAACTAAGCAGTGCTTGTACTATGGGTACTAGACAATGGATATAATACTTGTATATTTTTTTTAAATACATACTTAGAGGCATACAATACATATGAAACACCCAGACGAACTCATACACTTATATTCATCACATAATTATTTGTGTCCTGTGGGAATCGAACCCACGACCTCATGGTCATCATTCCGGTACTCGAACCACTAAACCACAGAGACCGTCAAAATTATGTTTTCGTCAGCCGGTGGCGAAAACAAAAGATCCAAACAAATCAATGGCACCGACTACCGAAACTGTTTCGCACATACCTAATATTATGACGACCTCTGTGGTTTAGTGGTTCGAGTACCGGACTGCTCACCATGAGGTCGTGGGTTCGATTCCCACAGGACACAAAAATTTATGTGATGAATATAAGTGTTTGTGTTCGTCTGGGTGTTTCTTATGTATTATAAGTATGTATTTACAAAAAAAAAGAAGTATATAAGTATTATATCCATTGTCTAGTACCCATAGTACAAGCTCTGCTTAGTTTGGGACCAGATGGTGCTGTGTAAAAATGTCCCAGAATATTTATATTATATTTTTATATTATATTTTATTTGTTTTTGAAGTATCTACCTACTTTTTGTTATAAGTTATTTTGTACTTCGTCCAATTTCATGCGTAAATAACTATTCACGTGGGAGAGCCATGCTTCGGCACGAATGGGCTGACTCGACCGGAGTGATACCATGGCCTCACAGAAAACCGGCATGAAACAACGCTTGCGTCGTGTTTCGCCGAGGAAGTGACGTTATCGGAGGCCCATACCCGTTTAAAAGGCGGGCAACGCACTTGTGACTTCTCTGATGTTGCGGGTGTCCATGGGTGGCGATTATCGCCCACCATCTCAAAAAAATACGCACCCAACTTTCCGAAGCACCTTAACCAATTAAGTAGGTGGGTGATGTATACTTTTCTTTGAAGGACGTCCCATTTCTACTAATTAATTTAATTATACTTGGAATTGCGATCATATAACCGCGTATATAATTATGAGAACAATTTAATTTAATATCACCTTTCCTGCAGAGGGAGAGTAAAAGTGGATAGATATTATTATATAAAGCTATGAAGTTATATCGGACTTATACAACCACGTTACGCCGACCTTTCATTGAAGTTAATTGGCTTCTACAAGACATAATGTCACCTACATTCGACATTTTCATGATTGATTCCAGTTTTGTAATTACGCAAAACCTTTGACACAGAGTAACTTATCGTACCTACCTATTACGTATAGAAAGGCCACTCTTGGCCTCTCCTTGACTTTACATTCCTCATCGCTTCTCATACTTGGTTGAAGTTTTTGTTGTCCAGTGTGTTTGCTGTCACAGTTGTGCGCAGGCCACAGAGTGAGCTAAGCTAACTTCAGTTATCTTCGCATACTTGCGGCATCTTTTCATACTCTATTTCACACTACGAACGGTAGACCATTTAGTTAGATAGCAACCCTATTCATTTACGCATTGTACAAACGTCAGTTTCCTAATTATTGTCAGGCACCCGAGGTACATCGGACGATAGGTCCTGAACGCATTAATGCGCTGTATAATAATCTATATCTGTCTGTTTTTTGTTACGTTTTTACGCTGAAACAGTTCAACCAATTTTCATCAATTTTGGTAATGAGCGATTGGACCTTCGAGAAGGACATAGGCTACCTTATGTCTCAAAAAGTCTTTTGGAATGCGAGTGAAACGACGGGTAATAACTAGTAATAAATATGTTCTGTGACCCATACGTAAACGTAAATAAATAAACTAAAAGATTAGTGACCCAAGAAATTAAGTTAACACGCGTGACAGAGGGAAACTCGTATTATTTATAGCTTAGATGGACGCCATTGTTATATTACACGCTTGTTGATCGGGTAGCGTAACATAGGTATGTATATTACATAGCTAGGGGTGTGAGAGAGATCGCTTTTGTTCTTAGTTCAAAGGACTTATTGATTTGTCGTTTTTATGCGTAGGTGTGGAATATGACGTACGTTCGAATTAAATGTACATTATGTAGTAGGTCCCAGGATTTAAACTGAACTAAACTATAGGTATTGTTAACAGACACCCCAAATCACAGACTCAAAACAAATTACCGTGGAACACACTAATATTGGCCTTGGGCGAGATTCGAATCCACGATGCGTGGCCCGCTCCGCCAAACATCGTTAATAAAACCAATCTTTATATGAATGTTTGTTAGCCCGTTATTACCTAAAACAGAAAGCCTACCTATCTAAAAGTGTAAGCATTTTACCGCACGTAAAATACGCACCCTGTTGTGAAGTTGCGGAAAATAGGCCGAAATACCATACCTTAGGCTGGTACAGTGGAATTTTATCGAGAACCGTCTCAACATGCGTTGTAGAGAAGTTACTCTAATCGTAATACCTCAGGATTAAGAGAGTTACGTAGGTATGTACAGTCGACAAAAGAGGTATACAGTCAGCTAAAGACATTTGTGGACATTTGTGTTTTGACAATAATTATGTAGCTCAGAATAATATATCGCGCAATACGTGTCAAAACGCAGGTTTAAGATATTTTTTATAAAGCAATCTATATCAAGAAATGTTTTGACGCTAATGACAATTAATGCTAATGACCTCTCTAAGTAATAAGTAGGTACCATAAAATTTAATGACTGATAATAAAATGTGCTAGTTTTTTAATATATATTTTATCCTTTTTATCAATTGACTATTCTAGATTCCTTAACTAGTCCTAACTCCATACCTAAATACTGGACCCTTTTTGTTTGGTCGCCCACAAATAATATCGATATCTGCCTGGATACCTAACTCTTATGTTGACTGTACCTACATAGAATTGGTCGGTCACCTACACAAATATTTGATCTAAGTACACAGTAAACCTGCATGCGATAAGCTTTGGTAATAAGGACAAACAGAATTATCTGTTTAAGTTATTTGACCATGACGTACTTACTTACACTACTTAGTACCTACCTATATAATTTTCCCTAATTAGTACAGTCGTTTATTGACGCACATTTATTATAGTGTCCGTCAGACTATATATTTTATATCAATCGAATGTACTCTGTAATACAAACATATGTACCGCATTCAATGGCAATTGCAATGTACTTACCTCTTTCACGAAGTTAGGAGCACTTGTTGGGGCCGGGCCAGCCTGACACTTTCAGCCCGGCTCTGTTCGTACCACGACTTCTACAAAATGTACTCATAATGTGTTGAACTGTATATATATATAACACTAGCTTCTGCCCGCGACTTCGTCCGCGTAGCGTGATGATATATAGCCTTCCTCAATAAATGGGCTATCTAACACTGAAAGAATTTTTCAAATCGGACCAGTAGTTCCTGAGATTAGCGCGTTCAAGTAAACAAATACAAACAAAAAAACTCTTCAGCTTTATATATTAGTATAGATAACATACCATCACACTTGAGGTTCCCCAAGGGTTAGCCAGAGGTGTACACTCAAACTTCGCTGGTATGTTAGGTCCCATGAAAACGTGGCGAGCCTATTGCTATTAACCGGGCACAAACTCCAAACTGCTCCGAGCTGCTGCTGGGAATTTCATAGAAAAATCAAATAACGCTTTGTTCGACCTGGAAATCGAACCCAGGACCTCTAGCGCCGTCGCGCTCATGGCCACTAGGCTAATGAGGTAGAGACTAGTTCACATTCTTGAAACAAACTGTCCGTCTGTAACCTTTTCACGCCTAAACCGATGAACAGATTTCTATAAAATTTGGCAAATGAAACCTATTTAAAGACATCATTATAATATAATAATTTAATTTTATTGACGTAATAGCGTCTGCTGACGTTAATAATATCCTATATCTCATAGTGTGGGAAGGTAAAACTGGAAACACTTGACTTAAAAGGTCACAACTAAAATAAAATATGAATAACGATCGATCTGGTATCGTCGTGTGACGGGTTGTTGAGCTTTAATATTGAAAGAAAGAATATTTCTTACCAAATTTCAAGATTCTGAGTTCACGGGAAGTACCTTGTAGGTTTTTGTATCTTTTGATTGCGTTGGCTTAGAAGTTAGATTTTTTCACAGCTCCAAAGGACAGCAGACCTGAGTATTTGATATAAATTCCAGCTTGATACCTGGTCTCCACGAGTTCCTGAGAAAAAGGGTCTTGACAGACAGAAAGACGGACGGACAACAAGTGATGCTCTAAGGGTTAAATTTTTTCCTTTCGAGATACGGAATCCTAAAATAGCAAATATTAACTTGTGTAAATGTTTTTACATTTGAATTTGAACATTTAACAGGAGTACTTTGATCAAAGTTAATATGTGCTGAATATTATTTTACCCCTGCAACAGTGAAACAACTAGGAAATTCTGCGAATTAATCTGCTGGCACTCACATTACAGACCGCTTTCGTAAACAATGGGAAATGTGATACTTACCTAAGTAAATATTGCCACATGTATGTAAGTTATAACATAAACAGCATTCAGCCAAACATGGACTTAAAAGTAAAACAATAAAGTTATGTGGGCTCTCATAATTCAAATATGAGAGGCGTGTAAGGTGGCAAATAAGCATACAGCACGCCTTATGGACGCTTTCAACACCAGGGGTATCACTCGCGACTCTGTAAAAATCTTTTCACAACCTTTTTCAAGAACCCCATGCTGTACTCCTTTGGAAAAACCTCGTTGGGGAGCTGATTCGACAACACGTGTTATATGGCGCATATTCATACCCCAGGGCAGGGCATGCTACGCGCTTTTAATAAGTCAACCGAGGGCCTAGTGTGACTTTCTTTTCACCAATTTGATTTTACCCATTGACTGCGTTCAGCTCTCTGATTGGTGAAGGTCTCGGATCACGCAGAACGTGGTCGATGCGGAAGATGGAGTCAGTGAACTGACACTCACACTTGGGCCTCTGTGCCTGAGGTTGTGCCTTACGATATGTCGTAGTGCTCATGTTCAGTGAACCAACAAAGCACACCATGATAAAGGTCGTAATAGCGTTCTTGAATAAGTAGCTTGAGAGGTACCATGGCGCTCTGTTTACGGCTAACGCAGGTGCTATCGAGACATGACTGTTTCGTCCACCGTTGACTACAGCCTGTCACGGTCGTGGGCAATCCCATGGCGGTGACTAGAAGGCCAGTAAAGGTTACTACGGTTTTTAGTTGGTACGAGTCCGCGTCTCCCCAGGTGGCGATCGATGACAATTTTGCGTGCTAGATTAAAAAATGTATTGGCTGTTTGATTGTATATTGGTTGTTTGTACTTGTGTAGCATATACCGGGAGCTAGGTGGTCACTATTGTGAAGACTGCCTCGAAAAGACGGTGCAGCATACGCTGAAGTTATACCCCAATTTGGGCGGAGTGGCGCCGTCTTCTAGGCGCGTGAGTGGATGGTGACCGTTCGCTTGCTGAGCGACGAACATTTGACAATACAGTGGTACCAACCCAGATGAATTCAGCAACGCGTTCTGCCACATCAAAATCTTTTATACAAAAGATACTTGAACTTCTACAGTTATAAAACGCTAACAAGACTGTATCTACTGTTTACCCTTTAGAGCAATCAATTATGTAAATAGCGTGTTATTTTCATTATACAATCAACTCCTGACGCTAAATAAAACAGACTTCTATGACGCTACAATGCTTGTTTTGTAAGCAATTAGCTTTCTCGTTGGTACCGCGCATAAAACTGTGTCTGACTTTATCAAAGCATTTTTGGACCAAATTAATTTCACTATCCAAGCTATATCTTGTGCCGAGATAGAGGTACCTAACTACTCTATTTTATCGTTGATGTGATCCGAAGTGGCTTTATTTCGTTATATCGATTCGCGGTAGCGTGATTGCATTAGGATCAGGGGCCAAAGAGAGCCACTTGGTGAATTGAAAACTTTATACGGGTTTCAAGTACCTATAGTATTATTTGATTTAGAGGAATTAATAAATGTGACCATTTTGGTCCCCATACATGTGTCGATATAATGACTAAAGACTTACTAAACAGTGTTTTTAATTACTAGAAGCACTGAATACTAATAACTTGCTTCTACCATGGATAAATACCATTTTATTATTCATCCATAATACGCACAGGACAGTAGCTCTCCGCCCCTACCATTAGTTTGAAATAAATAAGCACAATAGTGTTTAGGGATGTTTTTATTTTCAAATCACAACACTTGTAATATCCGGCTGTCGTAAAAGACAACAGCCCTATTTTCACCCTTACGGATCTGCTTAATGGCACATTTCCTGTTTTTAGAGATGACAATGAAGGTTGCCATACATCTAACATGATGTGTTTTCTGAAATAAATATGTCATCATCAAATTATAAAGATAGGTATTTTTCTTCATAAGATTATTTGGTTATTTCTTCTGTATAAAAAAATACTTTGCACTATCCATCTGACTTTTTTATGGTGCTGAACATTCTTCTAGATCCTCTACCACCAAGGGACGCAACGTCAGATATGTCAACCTTCTCTATACCCACAAAAACTGCACTTGCGTTCCTATGGGCTCGGTACCTATAGGAGTTTCGGATAATAAGCATTGGCTTGGCAACAACCAAACAGAACCTTTTTAATACGAAAGTAAAATGGAACTTTCGCCATTGTCCTAGAGAAATATTAGATGCATGAAAATAAATCGCAATCTCACTGTTATATGAACACAGTACGCTCATATTGCAACAAAGCGACTATAAAATAAGTTTTCAACGCAAACAATGCAAGATGGCGTTACCCGATTTCCCGCCGAGGCGGCCGCCATGACACTTCCCTTTAACGCGAACTGTCATTCTCATTGTCCTGTTTTGAGGCTCATTTAAAGGCAGACTCCACAAGTAGGTATAAAACACCTTTGTCGGCTTAAATGCTGACAGGCTCAGCATTTTCTTTTTCAATGCTGACGTGGGTTGTTGAATATTTTATAAGTACCTAACCTAACTTTGCCACCGACGCAGTTTTCAGACATCAGCGGAGCGCTTTTTTGTGAGTTGACATTTATTTATCATGGCAGATAGGAGGTTTTTTATTTACTTTTATACAAGTAGACATTTTGCAACACAATGTGATAAAGGTGTAATGTTACAAAGTTTAAAATGTACTTTGTTTTAGTACTAAATATCAAAGTAAAGTGAGAGTAGCACCTGCCGTCTTCTCTCTAGAGGTGCGCCGCACAACACCTGCTATCCTTTACCGCAGTAGGTAAAATGATGAGCTTTCAATATAGGTATCTATTTTGCCTTCAGTATCCAGCGCAACCTGGCTAGTTTTTCCATTAGGGTTTTTTAATATTCTTTTGAAAAAGTCCAGGAAAATACTATGGGACAAATGGTAAGCATGGCATACCGTGCCGTTTCCCCAGGTGCAACACCGTTCAGGAGGACTTTATATACTATCGAAAAGGGTGTTTATCACAGTCTTGTTTAGTAGTAGTTTGTGAGTTTTACTCACAAAAATTTTACAACTCGGGGTACTTTTAAAATTTTTCCTTGAAGAAACAAGGGTGCTGGAATAGCACACTAAAAACAGTTATATCAGACTTGATCTCACTATAATTATGTACATATGACATAACTTATTATAAACCTAGGGTCCTAGAAAATAGCACTAGCGATGATCCAGCCTAAACCCTTTTAAAATGCGGGCAACGCACTTGTGACTCCTCTGGTGTTGCGGGTGTCCATGGGCGGCGATTATCGCTTACCATCAGGTTATACGTCTGCTCGTTTGCTCCCCATTCCCATAAAAAAAAAACCAGCGAGAAAGACTGAATGAAGGCAATATGGGCTGGTTTTAGGATTGATCCAAAAGGCCTTATCATTGTCACGAGGGTTTTGGGTTTCACACACGCCACTTGTTTTTGGGATCAAGTTCTTTATTAATTTCGCTGACTAAATTCAATAGTGACACAAGTCAAAATTTTGAAATTATAGTTCTTTTAATACTATGCATTGAAGACTAGGGCGACCTTTGAATTCAGACCGTTTGTTAGAATTTCGCTTGAAATAAAACTACTTTTTAAGGATTTTATCGCGTTGTATTGATATACGTATTTTAATTCCCGAGACTGACTTAGTAATTTTCACATTAAGACACTATATTAACGTCCAACGCCTCGGTCGCGACGTTTCGGATCCTTTACATCATCCATGGTCGCGGTCGGGAATTAAATAAAATCAATAAAACGCAATAAACTCCGTAAAAAGTAGTTTTATTTCAATATTCTAATAGTTTCAGTAGTCTAATATTCGCGTGACAGAAATCAGAATTTATCTTGTATTCAACTAAAGATATTTGTAGACACTGTGTAAGCCTTACACAAGGCGTGTTTTGTGGGTAACCACAATAATTAACAAGGCTAATTAATTACTAGCCGCAAGATTATACTAAGATTAACCGACACAAGCTAATATGAATCTTTAGGTAGAACGGCTAATCATATCTCGTTAGTGATTGGTATAGGGACGCGTAAGTAGTGGATTATAATACTTATAGTGGTTTGTAGATTATGATTAGCGGATTCAATTTCTTCCACAAATATTTGTAAGGTCTACAGATTGTTTCACACATGGTAGAAATATGTGCCTGCATTGTTATTTTGACGCTTATAATTTATTTCTTAATTATGTAGCGTAATTTGACAAAAGCTTTGAGTTTTCATTTTACATACCTAAGTAACATAAAAACAAAAGACAGAAATTAATTAGACAATATTTTATTTATAAATGTTATTCCTTATTCTTAGTTTTCTCTACAAAAGACAAGATAAACAACGTAATATCTGTAAAAAACATAACCATACAGCTGCATGATAAATAGATACTGCTGCGATATCATTATGGTCAATTTGTCGTAGCGTAACATAAGTATGTCGCACGGTCACGCTAGCTAGGAGGGTAATGTCATTATTATTAGATACAAAAAGTAAATAAATTGCATATTAGGTACCATATAATAATATCATGTTAGTTGGAGATAATTTATAGAGAGACAGTTTTATCTAAATATAGATCTAAGTATGTAGGTAGGTAAGTATATATTTATTTCTCGACCTTGCGAGCTTACATTTATAAAACCCACATGCTTTGTACTCGGTAAATGGCATACATACATATTTTCATGCCTGTCTCCCATTGGGGTAGGTAGAGACGATAGATTTTTATGGCCTATTTTTAAGAACACCCTCATTACAACGCATACCAAGACCAAGACAAACGGTTCCCTTCCAACATTTCTGTCACCGGCGCCACTTTCAGAGACTACTTTAGATATTGGTATTGCCTGTACCTACCTAATTGCGACACGGGTTTCTGATGCAGCATTGCCATATTTTTTTGGGCAATGCGGTTTTTTCTAACATTTTCTATAAACAGTGGGACATAAATAAAAAATGGCGTACAGCCAGACTACACTTGTCTGTGTCACCATCTCCCTTCGCCTCCATCGCACCGCCAGGCGCACTGTCAAATCCCCGAAAAGCCCAAGCTTGTCCCACGGGACATTCAATTTTTTGCTAGAAATCGGGAGAAATCTGATGGTGATTTTGCAAATTGTAGAGGAAAAGATACTCATGTCAGATTTAATAATAGATAATACTAATGATTAAATCTGCAAATTATGATTTTCTTCTAAGTATGTTTTGTTTGTTGCCGCATATTGGCCTTGTCAAGATTACTGTTGCATAGCATGCACGGAACATGTCGACTTGAGACACGGATTGCCTTCATAAATGACAAATAGGTATTCATTCACGTAACGCACGATTTCGTGCAATTTTCTTTGTATCTTTACTAATATATAAAGCTGAAGAGTTTGTTTGTTTGTTTGCTTGAACGCGCGAATCTCAGGAACTACTGGTCCGATTTGAAAAATTATTTCAGTGTTAGTTAGCCCATTTATTGAGGAAGGCTATAGGCTATATATCATCACGCTACGCGGACGAAGTCCCGGGCAGAAGCTAGTATTGGATAAAACGCAGCCGATTTTCTAAAGGCTACCACCATAGTTCTAACCCACAATTTGCCGATATGTTTAGGTACCAATATAAAAGGCGAATCTATTGCCATCAACTTGCCCAGAAACATCAAACTCCTGAGTATTTCATGGAAAAACCCAATAATTTAACATTTTTGCTTGACATGGGGATCGAACCCAGGACCTCTAGCGTAGCGATCGCGCTAAGGACCACCAGGCTAATGAGGCAGATCATGCAGTAACAGATCAAAATCATTATGCGTCCCGCCGTGGAATGCGCTTCCCGAGTGGGTCTTCCCTGATAGATATAATCTGGGTGTCTTTAAATCACGAGTGATCGGTTTCTTCTAGGCAAGCGCCCTCCATCTTAGGTCGCAGTGTCGCTTAACATCAGGCGAACTGCGATCAAGCGTAAGAATTAAAAAGAAACTTCCATTATTTCCATTTTACCTTCAGTCAGGCCTTCGACAATTTGCCAAGAGGAAAGTGCCCTTGCTACTGAACCGTGTGGTACGTCAATAGCAGGGATTAGTATGCAGCAGGCTGCGAACCTTCAGACAGACGATACTTACATCATAATGTAGATTTAGAAATGTGAATTGGTTGATAGATCAAACGGGCTTTTAATGGCCACTTTGATGAATAGCAATATGATTTACGGATACATAGTTCCACAACTTTCTAAACTTTTCAACATACATAATCAACCCATTATATGTCCCACTGCTGGGCACGGGTCTCCTCTCACAATGAGAGGGATTAGGCTATAGTCCACCACGCTAGCCTAATGCGGGTTGGCAGACTTCACACGCCGTCGAGAAAATCTCTCAGACGTGCAGGTTTCCTCACGATGTTTTCCTTCACCGTTTAAGCGCGTGATAATTAACTATTAAAAAACTTTTCAAGTATACATAGAATACGAAAAGCCTACTAGTATATATCTATCTATATTATATCTAATCTTCTTCTTCTTCTCTACTATTATAAAATTGTAAAATAGCTGTCTGTACATTGAAGATATTTATAAGAAAACAAGTGGAATAAGGTATATATACGTTTCCGGACCCAAAAATGTCATCTGTTTGTATGTTTTTACAGGTTAGCGCACAAACTACTGAACAGATTTCAATTTTGTTATCACTGTTAGAAAGTATATGCTCCAACTTAAAAACTGGTGAACTTCTTATTTCAATTAATTGAACGGATTCTGAGATACAGCTAGACCTCTCTGATGTATAAAGACCCATACAAAGAAGAGAGAGAGTGATGGTATAGTTTTATATAAGTTGTTGTATAAAACAACAGTTATTTATACTGTGCTTCCTCTTAGTATCCATCTTCTTGCTAGCATCGGAGTTCCAAGAAAAGCGTTGTTTACTCCGAAACTCCACAATGGCTCTTTGGCGCCACTTAGCAATACTTTGCATGACTGGCATTGTTACTTACCACAGTTTACTTGTTCAAGATATATTGTTACAAGCTTGTTAATTAGCATTAGGAACTAGCCTTGAATGTAACTTGTGAATTTACATTCTTGTTAGATGTTTAATAGTTAATTAGCTCGGTGGTAGGACCTCGTGGGGTCTGACTGGCCGTCGACTACCCGTGACCATGGATGCTGTAAAGGATCCGAAACGTCGGGAATTAAATTCAATACAACACGATAAAATCCGTAAAAAGTAGTTTCATTTCAATGTCTAATATTCGCGTAAGTGTCAGATATCAATTGAACCTGTTTTTTTTTTTTTTAAAAAATCTTACCTGCAGTGTGGGTCGCAAGTTACTAGTATTCTTGTTAACCCCTCGTGCTAAGCTAGATTGCTTGTGTTACGAGTGGGTTCACGTCGGTAGTGTAATGGGTGGGGTTCGAACCGGCAACCACATGATCGCAAGTCCGACGCCCTAGCCATTAGGCTACCGACGCTTTGTTTTTGTATTTTCGCTCAGTCCTCTAGTGTATACAATAAAGAATACTCTATCTTCTTTATCAGTGAGGTTCTTCTTAAAAGGTCAGATGCGTTCCCGCAACAGGCGTCTGTATGACAAGGCATTGTTGTGACGGGCATTGTTGTGTGTGGACGAAGCAAACCAGTATTAAGTATATTTTGTTATGGTATTTGGGGGCAAACGAGCAGACGGATCGCCTGATGCTAAGCGATTACTGCTGCCCCAGAGGAGTCGCAAGTGCGTTGCCCACCTTTAAAAAGGGTTTGGGCCCCCGTAGCCTCATTCACTCGGCGAAACACAACGTAAGTGGTGCTTCATGCAGGTTTTCTGTGAGGCCGTGGTATCACTCCGGTCGAGCCGGCCGATTCGTGCCGAAGCATGGCACTCCCACGAAGTATGCAAGTGCTATTCATTTCTGCCTACCCCTATGGGAAAATGGCGAGGTTGTAAGGATGCAGCTCTCTTTCTCTCTTCCTGCCATTACATCTTATTAGCAGAAAGCCCATCCAAAACGCGCTTCAGTGTGCTACTTATTTCAAATATTATTTATGATACTGTTTAATATTTTTGTATAAAAATTTGAACTACAGTATCAAGGCCAAAGTCAAAATCTTCGTGTAATATAATGATTTATGTCGCATTGTATACGAGATCTGCTGCCGTGTGTAATAAATTTTCATGAGATGGTGTTAGGCCGGCTACATAATCGCGAATAGATGACGCGACAAAAAAGTCGAGTCGTCAGTTTTTTTACGCAACTGCCTCATTCGTCTACTCTGAGCTGCTGCTACGCTAGTGGTCCTCGAGTTGATTCCCAGGAAAAGCCCAATAGCATTATTGGGCTTTTCGATGAAATTCTCAGTAGCAATTCGCAGTTTGGATTTGAGGCCGGTTTATGGCAATATGCTCGCGGACCTAAAAATATCGGCGAACTGTGGCTGTTCATTGGTAGGTATACCTCTGCCTTACCCTATGGAAACAAGATAGGGTAATATCTTGTTTCCTCATTTATTAAAAGTGCATTTCCGACAAAAGGTTCTGTTTCTTAGCCACATATACTTGATTTGCTTCGCTCGCTGTCATACTCTGGATGGGTGACCAATACTAACAAATCACGTCCACTCTGTGCTTCGGAGAACGTGGAAAGCTGTTGGTTCCTTTTGAAATACCAATGACAGGATCTTTGAGAATCGTTATTGTTAGTAACAAGCCCAAAAAGCTTAAAACCTGTCTATCCGCAGGACATTTCAAGTATTGCCTAGAATTGGGTTGAGGCAGTCGCTTCGTGTAAAATACTGTTATCCAAAGGCATCTGGTTGGATTGGAGGCCGAACCCAAAATATTTAGTTGGGAAAGAGACAGAAAGTGATGAACCAAAGCATTTTTTCTTTTGCGTTTTTTAGTCGCAGTCGCTCGTGAGTAAAGTCTCTTTGATAGAGATTCTCTTTGATCCTATTTATAAAGTCGGTTTAGTCTTTTCCGCGGCTTCACCCGGTATTAAACTTATTTTTTATTACTATAACACAGGAAACGCGTCTATTCTTCCTAGTTTTGCGAAGAAATTAATATTTCATGTTTTTTTTTCGGACTCAAAACCAAATTAAATTTTCAATAACATTCGACTCTGAAATCGAATCCATCGACCTCCAGTGAGTGGGGCATCCACCATGGGGCAGTGTTATTATAACTTTTCTATCAATATAATGTTTATACTTAAATGTTTTTGATAATTTTCGACATTATGGTATAAATAAAGATTTGCGAAGATATTTTTTTAATTTTTTTTAATGGGATAGGGGGGCAAACGAGCACACAGATCACCTGATGGTAAGCGATTACCTCCGCCCATGGATACCCGCAACATCATAGGAGATGGAAATGCGTTGCCCGCTTTTTAAAAGGGATTGGGCCTCCGGTATCCTCACTCACTCGGCGAATCACAACGTAATTCTTGTTTCACGTTTTCTGTGAGGCCGCAACCAAAAGATCATAACAAGAGAAGATTCCACTAGAAGCTTAAACTATTGAAGCATTGGCACTGTAGGATTAAGGAGGATGATGATTGATGATTTTATTATTTTATTTATTATTATTATTAAGGACGTTTGGCTTCCAATAATGTCGATGACATATAAACACAGTACCTACCTGACATCGAACCGTTATCAACTTCCACGCATTTTCAGTCGGTACGGCACCCTAAAACAATGTTTCCACACAAAACAGAATTTATCTTCACTCCCCAAAATCCGCACACGCTGAAATAACGCATATTCGAGCCTAAAATTTTTATACGGCTCAGCAAAAAGACCTACGTATGTAAAACAGTGGTTGTAAGAGTAGTGGTTGTAAGTTGTGGGAGAAAGCACGATCTACGCATTTTCGGGGTGCGATTACTGCGAAATCTGTTTCCTCGTGATGTAGGGAGTTTTAAAATATGCAACCTTCGTTCATGACTTCTCTCGCAAAGGATCTAGAAAGTTACGTTACATAAATTGAACAACTTTTTTTCACGTGGGAGAGCCATGCTTCGACTGGAGTGCTACCACGGCCTCACAGAAAACCGCCGTGAAACAACGCTTATGTTGTGTTTCGCCGATGAGTGAGGTTACCGGAAGCCCAAACCCTTTTAAAAGGCGGGAAACGCACTTGTGACTCCTCTGGTGATGCGGGTGTCCATGGCCGGCGGTTATCGCTTACCATCAGGTGATCCATTTGCTCGCTGATCTACCTAGGACAACTTGACCTTTTTGGACTATATTCCAGTCATTTATTTCCCCTGAAGTTGTATGTAAGACGAAATGGTAGAGTTAGTAGGAACCTAGATTAACGGTATCTCAATCCGAATAATAAGACAATTTGATTAAATTGTGTTTGAATTACAATTTATTTTAGTATTACGTTTTTATGAGCAATTCATTAACTCGATTAATAATGTAGCCTACGTTACTCAGTGATAATGTACCATCCTATTAGTGAAAAACTTTTTTAAATCGGTTCCGACGTTGTTACGAAACGAAAATATAAATATATTTCTCTATGAAATAGAATTAAATAAATATAAATATTTAGGGACATTTTTACACAGCACCATCTAGTCCCAAACTAAGCAGAGCTTGTACTATGTATTTATTTAATTATTTATTTATAAGGAATGTATAATTTATATGGGTACTGGACAATGGATATAATACTTATATACTTTTTTTTGTAAATACATACTTATAATACATAAGAAACACCCAGACGAACACAAACACTTATATTCATCATATAATTTTTTGTGTTCTGTGGGAATCGAACCCACGACCTCATGGTCGGCAGTCCGGTACTCGAACCACTAAACCACAGAGGTCGTCAATCGCAAGTCGCACAGAGTAAAGACTAATCTGACTATATATACATTTTATAGTAATTATATGTTTCTTTTTTTCTTTCATATAAAATAAATTGCTGCACTTGAGAACGGTTCGATCGATTAACTTGTTTTGTTATGATTTTTTTCACTCTCTGGGGAAAGTCGATAATTTGGATTGATTGGATGGGAAAATTGCGCTCCACGAAGCATTATGCAGAGGTGTAATAATTTACACCAGTTGGCCGGTATATTTATTAGGTCCCACGGAATAGGGGGCGAGCCTATTGCAATTAACCATTGCAACGTAATATTAACCCCTATTCAATAATTCATCTACGCAGGCGCCCCGCCCTTGCGCACGAGTTGTTAATAAATAAATCCAATTACTGTGGCCTCCGTCCGTATGAGTCAGGGAGGTGAGGGGCACTAATCGCGTCATAACAGTGTAATTCCATTACCAGGCCAGGCTTCACTAATGTCATTGTGATAATTAGATCTAAAACACCTTTTTACTACGGTTTTTTAATGTTGATTATTACCTACCTGTCTAGGTAAAAGCCTCTCATCACTAAGCTACATCTAAACTAAACCCAGACTAAGGCCCACTTGCACCAACTTTTAAATATGTTTAAATTGTATTTAAACTCAAATTTACTATAAAATATTGTATTTAAATAGAATTTAAGTACATTTAAGAAGTTGGTGCAAGTGGCCCTAAGAATCTCGGGCCACAAATTTTGAATTTAATCTCCAAAACAAAGAGTTTATTATTCATTGGGGAACTTTGAGAATTTTGAATTGACAGTTTGTGGTAACTTCTGAGCTGGCGACTGTACCTGAAGTTTTTACAGATCTACAGAAGATCTGAAAAAACTTCAAAACTGAAAAGAAGATCATCTTCTTTGGCGATGATGGACATAATTTGTCGTACCGAATTTAAAGCTTGTGGAGACAATTGAATTATAAAAAATGCGAATAGGTAATAATTGTAAATATCGACCTTTTAAGTATCTTTGTCGACGAAGTTGGAACTCGAATATTTAGTTTTTTTTTATGCGATAGGGGAGCAAACGAGCAGACGGATCACCTGATGGTAAGCGATAACCGCCGCCCATGACACCCGCAACACCAGAGCAGTCACAAGTGCGTTGCCCGCCTTTTAAAATAGTTTGGGCCTCCGGTAACCTCATTCACTCGGCGAAACACAACGCAGGCGTTGTTTCACCCCGGTTTTCTGTGAGGCCGTGGTATCACTCCAGTCGAGCCGAAGCATGGCTCTCCCACGTGAAAAACCTTTTAGATGCGGACCCTAGCAGTAATTTGCACGCTTTTGAGTCGATTACATACTTTGATACTCTACGATAGGCACGGAAAATTTTGCAGATAGCATATTTAAAATCTTAAAATGGAAAAAGCAAAACACTCACAAAACAATAATGGCAGGCCCGTCTTTTGATGGGGGCGCTGACCGGCCACTTCGGGACTAACGCTCTCCTACAAAAGATGGGTCTGACGGACACATCAGCCTGCAGGGCCTGTAAAAGGGAAATTGAGAGCATGGAACACCTTCTGTGTACATGCGATGCACTGGCTAGAAAGCGAATGTGCTTCTTGGGGCAGGGTTATCCAGGACCAGAGGACTACAGACTCATACCCCCAGGCCTCATTATAAAGCTTATGGAAGAGCTGTTTGAAGAACTGGGGGAGGATGAGGATTAGGTATCTAGGGGAAGCACAAAAGATCCCATTGGGTCGAAGTGCTCTGAGGCCTTGCTGCCTCGGCCCCACACAAGATAAGATAAGATAAGATAATGAACAAGTAAAACATATCGGTTCCTGTGTCGTACAGGTAACATGCTCTGGTAGTGGTGAGTGGAACCAGGTCGCGCCGTAAATAAATTAAACTAGTCGTACGTTCGTTAGTTTACAAGGCGCTTCTCTATGCAAAACTAACTGCTGTAGCTCGGGAATATATTAGACACATAATTGGGTGCAGAGATACATTGTATGAAAGGAGTGATCTTTTTTAGATTATAAGGTTTATTTATTTATTGTAAAATAATATACCGTCACGTTGTATGAGTCTATCTATATTGTAATATTACATACCATCACGCCTGTATTCCCCGAAAGGTTAGGCAGAGGCGTACTAATTTAGTACACCCACAGTTCGCCGGTATGTTTAGGTCGCATGTAATAGGGGGCGAGCCTATTGCCATAAATCAGGCACAAATTCCAAACTCCGAGCTGCTACTGGGAATTTCATAGAAAACCCAATAACACTTTGCTCGACCTGGGAATCGAACCCAACCCTCGTATAATATAATAGTAATACCTACTTTCGTTACTCGACGTAGCTAGTATACTTACATATAGTTACTAATGTAATCAAATTATAACTGGTCGAAGTAGGATTTGTACGTGAAATTAAAAAAATATTAGGGGCTTCAAGAGAAGCTAAACAATCATCTTTGGATTTTTTGTCTGTCTATATGTTTGTACGCGCATCTATCAAAAACTACTGTACGAAATTGATTTGTATTTATTGATGAAAGTCTACTTGTGTACCAAGTGAAACTGCCTCATTAGTCTAGTGGTCCTGAGCGCGACTGCTACGCTTGAGGTCCTGGGTTCGATTGCCAGATCGAGCAAAGTGTTATTGGGTTTTTCTATGAAATTCTCAGTAACAGCTCGGAGTTTGGAATTTGTGCCCGGTTAATGGCAATAGGCTCGCCCCCTATTACATGGGACCTAAACATACCGGCGAACTGTGGGTGTACATTTGTACGCCTCTGCCTAACCCTTCGGGGAAAAACAGGCGTGATAGTATGTTATGTTATGATGAAAGTCTAGTGAAGTTTTAATTCTTCTTGCTTACAACCCGTAAGTTGTAACGCATTCTTAAAAATAACCCGTTCGAATATCCACCAAACTTCATTAAATTAACCTTATTTGAATTACTATTGGTAGTTAGAAACGTACTATGTAACAATATACGTTAATTAGTAGGAAAGTTAAGTGTCGACCGACGCCATTGTCCTTTGTGGCGGCCTCTCTTTGTCGCTGCCGAGTACCACGCCCACGGCACAGATTAACTAGGCATGTCCTATACGATTTAAACGAGAAGAGGTCAATCATGGGCCAAGGATTATTTCCAACTAGCTTTTGCCCTCGTCCGCGTAGATATTTTAAATATAGCCTATATGTTATTCTGTGCACCAAGTATAGGGACATACCTATAATTTTATTTTGTGAGAATCGTCAATCAATCACTTCAGAATTTTAGATTATTGACAGTTATGCCTTCAAAATCTGTCAGTTGTTTTGTAATTCACAACTACAAGACGACTACACAATTAAAAATAGTGGACTATTCTGACACAATTGAAGAGTAGAAGTTTGACCCTTGATGTATCACTACATATCTATATCTACTAATATATAAAGCTGAAGAGTTTGTTTGTTTGTTTGCTTGAACGCGCTAACCTCAGGAACTACTGGTCCGATTAGAAAAATTCTTTCAGTGTTAGATAGCCCATTTACTGAGGAAGGCTATATGCTATATATCATCACGCTACGCGGACGACGTCGCGGGCGGAAGCTAGTCGGTAGTATAAAACAAAGTCGCTTCCCGCTGTTTGTCTGCCCCTATGTATGCTTAGATCTTTAAAACGGATTTTGATGCAGTTTTTTTTAATAAATAAAGTGATTCGAGAGGAAGGTTTTAAGCTATTTAACATAACCCTAGGACTCTTAGAAACGGGCAGCAGGGGTGAAACCGCGGGCTATATTGATATGTTATCGCTAGTGAACTGCATTAGTGTAAGTTTCATTAGAATCCAAACACTAGTTATTGTGTGAAAGAGTAACAAACATACCTACTCACAAACTTTTACGTTTATAAAATTGATAGGATTGTGTTACAGTAAAACTTCATAACAATACATACTTTGATTTATATTATTAATTTTAGAGTTTAGGGGTGGTAAAACATTGCTTTTTGCTTTGCTCCTGAATCATAATAATTTTTTTGTTTTTTTTTTTCTTGTTTTTTTTTAAAAAAGCTTACTAGCAATGTGGGTCACACATTACTAGTATTCTTGTTAACCCCTCGTGCTAAGCTAAAATGCTTGTGTTACGAGTGGGTTCACGTCGGTAGTGCAATGGTTCGAACCGGCAACCACATGATCGCAAGTCCGACGCCCTAGCCATTAGGCTACCGCCGCTTTTATAATAATGTATTTATAAATTTTATAATTTTTATAATAATGATTTACCTTAGACAATATTGTTATGGAATTACCACGGGTTTCTAAATTATAAATTGATTTAGCAAACACATTCAGGAAATCCACTAAATGAATTAATAATAATAATAAATAGTATCTCCTCACAGAAGACCGAAACCAAACAACCACCACCGGCGTGAAACAACACAAGTGGGTGAGGAGGCCCAAACCCTTTTAAAAGGCGGGCAACGCACTTGCGACTCCTCTGGTGTTGCGGGTGTCCATGGGCGGCGGTTATCAATTACCATCAGGTGATCCGTCTGCTCGTTTGCTCCCCTAGCACATAAAAAAAGTATGGATCATATTACAAAATAGTTCAGACTGCCTCATTAGTCTAGTGATATGCAAGAGGTGTCGATTCCCAGGTCGAGCAAGGTGTCATTGGATTTTCTATAAAATTCTAAGAAGCAGCTTGGATACTGGATTTGTGCCCGGTTAATGGCAATAAGCTTGCCCCTGTTAAGGGACCTAAACATATCGGTGAACTGTGGGTGTACATTGGTACACCTCTGCCCAACCCTTCGGGAGATTCTTTCATTAGTTAATAATTTCATAGAAAAAGTAGTTTTTTTTGTCAACCTGGTATTCGAAGCTATTTTCTATCTGTAGCGTAGCAGTCGCAATCAATAGTGAAACAGTTCCTGATTAAATAAATAATATCAAAATTCACCGAAATTGTGTACTTTAGCATTGTGGGACGCACATTAGGTACTAGTATTCTTGTTAAACCCTCATGCTAAGCTAAATGCTTGTGTTACGAGTGGGTTCACGTCGGTAGTGCAATGGGTGAGTTTCGAACCGGCAACCAAATTATTGAAAGTCCGACGCCCTAGCCATTAGGCTACCGCCGTTTATTCAATCAGACCTTATCACTTAATTACGACGAATTTTGGTATGACGTGTCTATTGACGATTGGGACTACGAATGACCCATTAAATGCCCTTTTTCCAACAAACGGCTTCGAGAATCTCTGTCACGTGGCACATAATACCATCAAACGTGACAGTTCGACAATACCTACGCTTAACCCTTCCGAGATCAAATACGTCGAGTACAAAAAGGGTTGCAAATACCTTAATAATACGTTACACGTGCTGGCCATGTGAGCCACGTGCCTCACGTAGGCTTTGCGTATATAGGCAGTATATTGTTGCGTAAGTCCCTTGATTTTTCTTTGACTTATACGAGTAGGTACCTATGTATTAGTTAAAGGCCTGCCCAATAAAAGTTTACTGTGGAAGAACCATGCTTTAGCACGAATAGGAGTGATAAAACAACCTCACAGAAAACCGGCGTGAAACAACGCTTACGTTGTGTTTTGCCGAGTGAGTGAGGATACCGGAGGCCCAAAACCAAAAGGCAGGCAATGCATTTGAGACTCCTCTGGTGTTGCGGGTGTCCATGAGCGACGGTGAAAGCTTACTATCAGGCAATCTGTCTCCTCGTTTGCTCCATATAACATCAGGTAGTGAAAATTATCGAGCGATATTTCACCCTGTATTTGAACGAAGAAAGCTTTCTTACGACCTGGGAATTAAACTCAGGACTCGTCCTAGAAAACGATGTTTGATGAGGTAATTGTAACCCATCTTTTAGGGTTGAATTTTAATATTCAAAGTCAAAGTCAAAAGATTAATTTCAACTAGACCATTAAAATAGGTACTTTTGAAAAGTCAAATTAGTTGCAATTTGATTACTGATAACAACAACCGTGAGGATAAGTCGGTAGCTAGTAGTTTTTTTTTTTATCGGCAAACGAGCACTCGAGCCAGCTGATGGTAAGTGCTTCGTCGCCCACGCCCACGTGCAACACCAGAGGACTTGCTGATGCATTGGCGAGCCCCTAGGAACTGAAGATCGCCGAAGTTACGAAGCCAGTACTGCCTATTGGCTCTCACGCGCAAAATTCCTAAGACACACCAAAGTATTTCACGACAAACGTCGGGAGGTCGCCAGATAGTCAAACATGAAGAAGTCAGACATTATCGCCTCTTACGAGATGCCTATCTATCTGAATGCCAGAGAGGAATTATAGGAATCGCGCTCAATATCACTAAACTAATGGGACAGTTCTTGGATATGCATACTGAGACAATTTTTTTTAAAGCTTACTAGCAATGTTGATCGCACATTAGTATTCTTGTTAACCCCTAGTGCTAAGCTAAATGGCGCTTTTGTTACGTGTGGGTTCACGTCGGTAGTGCAATGGGTGGTTTTCGAACCGGCACCCACATGATCGCAAGTCCGACGCCCTAGCCATTAGGGTACCGCCTCCCTTAATTATGAGAAATTTGCTAAAAGATAACATTGATGCTGATAAGGCTCGACTGGAGTGATAGGCCTCACAGAAAAGCGGCGTGAAACAACGCTTGCGTTGTGTTTCGCTGAGCGAGTGAGGTTACCGTAGGCCCTTTTAAAATGCGGGCAACGCAATTGTGACTGCTCTGGTGTTGCGGGTGTCCATGAGCGGCGATTATCGCTTACCATCAGGTGATTCGTCTGCTCGTTTGCTCCCCTATCCCATAAAAAAATATGATTCGGGTTTCATTCTAACTCTTCCTTCTATACGGGGTGAAAGTCAATTATTTCAATGTTCTTTAATAGAACAATTACAGTCTCTCTACCATCAATAGTTTCTTAACAAAGTTTTCCGTCCGCCAGCAAGACTAAAGCCATTACCACATTATAGAGTGACCGACATCCATTAGTGTCGACACTGATGTCCGAGTGGCGGCAACTTGGCACTTAGTGTCATAAGTCTCGCAACGCTCATTGAGACGAACGAGTTGATAGTTGACCCGGAGTGACTCGGGATTAAAATGTATTATAGTTTTACTAACAATTTCGGGATAGTTCTATGTGGAGGTTAGGGAGAGAATTTTGTGGAATCAACAACATACCATCACGCCGGTATTTCCTGAAAGGTTAGGCAGAGGTGTAGGTGCTAATATACACTTACATTTCCCCGGCATGATTTACTCCCATGTAATAGGGGGAGGGCCCCCTTTGATGAATCGTAATAATTATGATTAACCGTAGAAAATTGTGATTTCGAAATATGAATTAAAGGAATTACCTAATGTGGCCTTTTTTAGGAAATATTCAGGAATTCATACAAAGAACCCCTGGTATTTTCTAAGCATAAGTCCCAACTCGAGCCAATGTCAAGTTTTCGGGCTTCTGACTGCCTCTAAATATTGTCACATGTGTTGATATGTCAGCTTCCTATCTCGTGCAATGCTTAAGTGTGCTAATTAATGGTCCATCCATCCATAAAATGATCGCGTCAAGTGTCGCTTAACTTGCAGATCTATTGAGCGGTTTAGTTTTGTTGGTAAATAAGAACGCAACCATGACTATTTTATGTTTTTTATTAACTGGTATACTTTGTAACACTGCACTTTTTGTAGTAGCTTCCCCTTTGTTCAATAATAAACGTTTCTTTTGCATTTCTAAGTTCAAGTTTTTATTTCATCCTATATCAACAAGTTCAATTGACGTGGGAGAGCCATGCTTCGGCACGAATAGGCCGGAGTGATACCACGGCCTCACAGAAAACCGGCATAAAACATCGCTTGCGTTGTGTTTCGCCGAGTGAATGAGGTTACCTGAGGCCCAAATCCTTTTAAAAGGCGGGCAACGCACTTGTGACTTTCTGGAGTTGCGGGTGTCCATGGGCGGCGGTTATCGCTTACCATCAGGTGATCTGTCTGCCCGTTTGCTCCCCTATCCTATAAAAAAAAAGTTTGATTTGATTTATCACATTATCTACAAGCCCGTGAATCAAAGTTGAATAGGTATTCAAAAAAGTACTTACCTACCTATATCCAATTGATGTCTTTGTCTGTTCACAATAACTTGCGATTCCAAAATGATTTTTCTTCATTTATAACTGTCAATCAATTGAAATGGAAATTAATAATCATTATTTAATGTTCAGAAGATACAAATGATAATTTACATGGTCAGCATAACTCTTTCAGAATGAATTAACTGAGAACAATAGAGATACAAAGATCTATAGCAAAGTTTCTTTACATGACTTGTGGTTAGATACAGACAAAACAAAAAATATTAGTTGATATTTTTAAGCCTGTATTCCCCGAATGGTTAGGCAGGGGCGTAATAATGTACACCCACAGTTCGCCGGTATGTTTAGGTCCCATGTAATAAGGGGCGAGCCTATTGCCACAAATTCTAAACTCAGAGCTGCTACTGGGAATCGAACCCAGGACATCTAGCGCACAGGACCACTAGGTTAATGAGGCAGTTGATATTGATAAGTAATTGTTAATGCATACAATTAATTTATATTCAAATCATTTGGAAACTAAACACGCTTGGTTTTAAATTATTTTCAAAATTCGTGAGGAGAATTTGTTATATAAAACTTGATGGAGTAAACAAGTCTCGAACAATAATTTCCTTGCAAGGCCCTAGCAAAAGAGGGAAAACTTTGCCTTCGCTAACAATTATTGTTTTTAGAAGCATTTAAAGAGTGGTTCACAATTGAATAACGTCAAGCTTGTTATGACAAAAGGGTCGAGTTGAATAAGTTCTCTCGTAACATTAGAGGAATAACTAAGTATTCGGATTTCGCTTTTTTTATGGGATAGTAGGGCAAAAAAGCAGACGGATCACATGATGGTAAGCGATTACCGCCGCCCATGGACACTCGCAACATCAGAGGAGTCGCAAGTGCGTTGCCCGCCTTTTTGTAAGGGTTTGAGCCTGCGGTAGCCTCATAAATATTAATGATAATCGGGGAATAATTCGGGTTACTTTCTTGTCTGCTGCTCCGTCTGGGGTTATAACGTGCTAACTAGAACACATAATATATGTGTTCTGGTTTGAAGGGTACAGGAACCAGTGAAATTATTTGGGAAACTTTAGTCCCAAGATGACGCCGCACGAGTGATACTCCTGGCGTCTGATTGGGATTGTCGTCAGGCCGTCCGTAATACACTAAAAAGAGAAATAAAAACTAAGTAAACATATTTTTAAAACTCCAAAGGTTTTTTAAGTTTTTATAAATGACTATAATTATGGACTAGTTCAAAGATTTGCGTGGTTGCTGCGGTTCCCACGTGGTGTGTTCCCAAATAATCTTTGAATAATTTTAGTTAGAATTACTTACAAAGAAAATAAATAAGACACATGATTTGTGATTCGTGTTGTAGAATAAGTATTTATTAATAATGAAGCGGCGGTAGCCTAATGGCTAGGGCGCCGGACTTGCAATCATGTGGTTGCCGGTTCGAAACCCACCCATTGCACTACCGACGTAAACCCACTCGTAACACAAGCATTTTAGCTTAGCACGAGGGGTTAACAAGAATACTAGTAATGTGCGATCCACATTGCTAGTAAGCTTTTTTAAAAAAAAATGTCCACTTCTAATTGCAAAACATATATTTCCAAAAAATGTGACACAAATTTGTCAAAGAACCATATGATTTGCTGGTGCTACTTAAACATTGTTACAAGGTTACTTTGTCGGAGATTTTTTGTGCTTACAAAAATTCCACAAAACTCGCTTAGTTACACAGAAAATTCAACGCCGTCGAAGAATTTACTAAACTTTGCCCCTTATAACTGGGCAAACTTTCAAAATATTTGGCAAATTACGCAAAAATTTTACCTCGAGCGTGGCCTCTCAAATTTCTCCGATATTTTTCGTTTTCCCTCTTACTTAGGGGCGCGGCGTCGTTGGGCTTAAGGCTGTGAGGTCAGCGTGTGACCTCAGCCGACCAGATAAGATTGTTAACGAGGACACTGGATGTCAATCCGGGTAATTGGGCATGACAAGAAATACTAGTAGAAGATTTAAGTAAGTTTTGCTAGACACGCGAGCGTTGGGGTAGCAATGACCTCGAGCGAAACGAACTATCGTGTTAGTATCAGAAAGAAATATTTGATATTCTACCGCATTTGATAAGACTAGAAGCCATGCTTATCCCAACATATTTGGGTAAAGGCTATGAATAAAATTTTTATATTTGGCATTAACGCATGTTAAATCCTGCAAATATACCTACAATTTTTTAACAGTTACAGTAAAATTATATCTCAAGTAGGATTCGAACCTGCATCCCTCCGGTACACCCGATGCTTTAGTCAATAAGCTACCCGTCGCATTACAGACACTATCTAACTGTAAAGTAAGTCATGTTGGTTGAAAGACAGTAATATGATGTCAATAGATATTGCTCTACATAGAATAAAAATAAAAAATCTACGACATTTTACACAGCACCATCTAGTCCCAAACTAAGCAGAGCTTGTACTACGGATACTAGACAATGGATATAATACTTAAATACTTTTTTCTATAAATACATACTTATAATACATAAGAAACACCCAGACGAACACAAACACTTATATTCATCACATAAATATTTGTGTCCTGTGGGAATCGAACCCACGACATCCATCGAATCGGTCGAGAATAAGTATATAATAAGGAAACCTTCACGCCTGAGAAAATTTTTCATAGACATGTGAAGTCTGCCAACACGCCGTAGGCTAGTGAGATGGACTATAGCCTAACCTCTGTGGCACTCTGAAAAATACGGATGGATGATGATGATGATTATGACACTTAAAATGTATTATCTAAGAAGCTTCTGAACTATATAACACGTTAGTGAAGACATAGTTCCTATTCCAACAGTCTGTTGTACAGTATAGTCTGTGACTATATGACATAGGTAACAATAGCACAACGACAAAGGCGCTGATTGAAGATTGAGGTTAACTGTTCAAATCCTGGCACCGCTGTTGATTAACGGCCTGTCTCAATATCAAATCAGGCAGTGGATTTGTTTACTAGAGTTTGGATTAGGATTGACATAGAGTCCATACAAGTAATGTCAGAATCCTGCTTATTAGCCAATGGTCCCGAGTGCGACTGCTACGATAGAGGTCCTGGGTTCGATTCCCAGGTCGAGCAAAGTGTTACTGGGTTTTTCTATGAAATTCCCAGTAGCAGCTCGGAGTTAGGAATTTGTGCCCGGTTAATGGCAATAGGCTCGCCCCCTATTACATCAGACCTAAAAATACCGGCGAACGGTGGATGTACATTAGTACACCTCTGCCTAACCCTTCAGGGAATACAGGCGTGATGGTATGTCAGAATCCTATCTCTAGTAAGTTTGGTTTAAAGAATTTTATTCTCAATAAAACAATATGTCACTTACTTGAGAACAATATTAAAATCTTAAAACTACCATAAGTTAGCAAATCTATCGACGGACTTGGGACTTGGGATTGGCCATTAGTGAGTTAACCTAATTGATAGAGTGATGCGTTTTTTATAATTTTAATCCATAACTTAACTTGTTTATAACTGGAATAAACTGATAAATAATCTTATTTAAATCTGAGATCTGGCTGTTCCATAAATATACCTATTATCATTCAGAATACTTTAAACAATATCTTATGTACTTCTTAAATACGCCACACAAGTACTTAAGTACTTTTTTCACGTGGGAGAGCCATGCTTCCCCACGTGAAAAAAGGTTCAATTTCCAGGTCGAGCAAAGTGTTATTGGGTTTTTCTATGAAATTCCCAGTAGCAGTTCGGAGTTTGGAATTTGTGCCCGGTAAATGGCAATAGACTAATAGTATGGGACATAAGCATACCGGCGAACTGTGGGTGTTCATTAGTACGCCTCTGCCTAACCCTTTGGGGAATACAGGCGTGTTGGTATGTTATACTAATAGTGAGTGAGGATACCGGAGGAAGAAACCCTTATAAAAGGCTCGTATCGTACTTGCGACTCCTCTGCGGGTGTCCATGGGCGGCAAATATGCTTGTTTGCTATACCATAAAAAAACATAAATGAATGGCATCTTTCTAGATTTCTAGACCCTGGAAATGGTTACCATCAGGAAAGACTAAAGGTGTACGTGTTCTAATGAGTAGCAAAAATTAACCATGTTTTGTCCCTTGTCCCCAGGAGATCAAGAATGTCCGCATGCTGAAATTCTGAGCTCCAGGGTGTCTGTAGCCGAGCACCATGACGAAGAAGTTCGAGTTCAACTGGCAGATTCCGGTCCCTGAGCTATTGCTTCAGGTAAATCCATAAGAATAATAACATAAGGAAGTACTCCATACTTCATCACTAAATATAATAAATTTAAATTGTCGCGCTGAGATTCTGTTTGTTCTCAGAGTCACAGAAACTTCCACTTAATTTTAAATTGTTTTCAGCAGTGCGAAAAGGGATTATTTATCTTTGTGTAACTTTTTATACTCTCCATGCTAAGATTTTTATAAATTAAAGAGAAAGATAAATTAAGATAAGTTATTTTAGTGAAGGAAAAATTCGACTTTGGGCAGGATCCAAACCTGCGTCTTGTGGTTAGATAAACCAGACGATATGACCACTAAGCCAATATACGTCTTAAATGTGACACCAGCGGTATCTATTGAAAAGCTAGTTAATGTGCTTCTCAACCGACATGACTTACCTTAAAGTTAGTTCGATGTCGTCCGATGCATCCTTACCTATTAACTCGGTAACCGAATAAGGTGTATATACTCGTTCCTGTGTTTTTTCCACGTGGGAGAGCCATGCTTCGGCACGAATGGGCCGGCTCGGCCTTGGTTTGGCTTGGCCGGCCTGCAGGACTCACAGAAAACCGGCGTGAAACAACGCTTGCGTTGTGTTTCGCCGAGTGCGTGAGTTTACCGGAGGCCCAAACTCTTTTAAAAGGCGGGCAACGCACTTGCGACTCCTCTAGTGCTGCTCCGGTTATAGCTTACCATCAGGTGATCCGTCTACTCGTTTGCCCCTCTATCCCATAAAACAAAAAAAACTCAGCGAGTATCTAAATGAGTCATGAAACTAGGTCGTGCTTCGCGATTTTATTCCAGCAAGTGTAGCTAAGAGAGATAGTTTTGTCCCTGGCTACAAGACATTACATGAAGAACTATTGATTCTCTCAAATGCTTCACTAATCTAGTAGCGCGACTGCTATGTTAAAGGTTGGATTCCAAAGTTTAGCACAGTGTTATTGGATTTCTATTAAATTCTCAGTAGCAGCTAGGTGTATAGATTTCTGACCGGCTAATGGCCATAAGCCCGCCCCCATTACATACCGACGAACTGTGGTATGTTTAGGTACTGTACGTAACCCTTTGGGGAATAAGTGCGTGAGTGATATTTGTTATTTTTCATGGTTTCAGGAGAAATACCTGAAGAGAAATCCCCAGGTATTTTCAGAAATACCAAGTGTGTGTTCAAGTGTATGGAGATCAAAGATATAATAATAATTCCATAGATAAACCTCACCCGACGCAGTCAGCAGTGAACGTTTCGTGAAGACGTTTCAATCACGTCGTAAATCAGAGTCCATCGCACATGTTCACTGAATTTATGTAAGGGTATGGTGCCATTGATAGCGGGTAGCTACCGGATCATGAAAAACATAGTTAAAACACAACTATTTTTTTATTGGATGTTTTTTTTGTGTGGTACCACTCCGGTCGAGTCGGCCCATTCGTGCCGAAGCATGACTCTCCCACGTTTGAACTTGAAGTTAAATGCATAGTTGTAGCAGGTAAATGAAATATATTTTAGAGCTTTTAAGACACTTACAAGTCAAGGTTAAAATTTATTTCAAAATACTAGAGCGCCGTCATTTCCTAATTATAGACCTCTGTGAAGAAACGCCGAAACAAACTCAGACAATCATGGTCTCTTTGAAAGTCTAGACATATCTAGTAGTAGCAATATGTGAGTGTTACAATGCAGGGCAATATCTGAGCTGGCTTTTGAAGATACATAGAGTCACAGCGGCTTTCAGCGGCGAATAAAACCGCTACCCGCTCACAGAAGGACCCTAACCTTAATCTGATGTTAGTGTCTGCGTAATGTCGTATTGTAATCCGCTCAGTCGCTCGCGCCCCTCTAATACGCTCACCTCGACATCGGCTTGTGACTAGGAAAATATCAAAGATGTAATCTTGATTTCATTTGTTTTGTGCAGATATTTGGCTTATTTCATTTTACTTGTGCAATTTGTACAATGTTCCCTGTTTATGTGCAATATTCAAATTGAGTATGATGAGCAATATTTATGGGTAGGTTTATTGTATTGTATAAGTCACGAGAGAACTGTTAGAGTTTTTATAGAAATTAGAATACAGTAAGGGTACATAAAGTTGTACTAAGAATATAATGTAGTTTTTTTTAAACATTGCCACACTAGGATTTTCTCCCGTTTTGTGGGTGTTTTTACAGACACAAATTCTCACATACGCAAAAGTAACAACCACCTGAATGTCATATGAAATTCTAGTTTGAACATTAGTCGGTACGCGTTATTGTCTTTTCGTTCTGAGTTTGTAATCAGATCTTCACCAAATACGAAGGGGACCACTTCAGCAGTACATAATACCTACTCTTTCAAAATTTAAAAAAAAAACAATTTTCCGCCGAAGCCGAATATTCGCATACTTCTCCTTTCCCTCCTTCTTCTTTTTCAAATCGGTTGAAAAATTGTGTTTGCCCGTCTACCTAGAGAAAGAAATAAAAGTCATTTATTTGTCAACGTATTTAACTTCTTAGTCATACATATCAAACACAAAATTTTAATCCGTTGCACGTCGTGTCACAAAGATTGAGAAAGGTATGGTTTGGGTATGTAGAGAGGATGGATGAACGGAGATTGATGAAACGAGTAATAATGGCGCGTACGGATGGAAGAGTTGGAGAAGAAGAGTTGTTGGGCCGAGCTCGACGAACGTACCAGAAACAATATGCGGCCTTCTCAAAATAGGTCAGGTTAAAAGTACCCTAAACCTACGATCATGCATGAGGAAATTAATGAACGTAGGTAGATGAAGCGAAAGTGGTGCCGGGATCGTAGCAAGTGGAAATCTACAGTTTCTGCCTATCCAGGGAGACAGGCGTAAAAATATGTATGTATGTAAAATAAAATATAGAAATAAAAATCATACCTACCTATCCATATCATCTGCCTAACCTCAGATCTCACTGAAGTCGATTGAAATTGGTGATAATTTACAATAGGTAATATATTTTTAACGATAGGCAGTTAGCTCATTTTACGGATTAACCCCCACTGCGATACTCATGTGTCACAAATGACAGTGGCATTATTGCCTCGAGCGAATAGCTTTGACAATAAACGGCTCGATCTTTATGGGGCCTTTATTGGTGCCCCCGTTTTAATTGCCTGGTAAAAGCACTGTTTTACGGTCATGTAGAATAAAATGAAGTATAAAAGAGTGCTCATTATTTTACATGATATTTAATACAAAGTACCTATTATAGCCTAGTTAAATAACCGATGACTGCCAAGCCAAAGGTCTCGAGTTCAAATCAAGGCACGCTCCTCTGACTTTTCGGTATCATCATCAATAATTATTAGTTAAATGAAATGCCAGAACTAAACTCTTCTCTCCATCTTTCACAGGGCGCTGTCTTCGACCGCTGGACGGAAGAGAAGGACAACACAGAGTTTGAACAGAACTGCCTGTTCAAGGTCGACGAGTATGGCTTCTTCATATACTGGAAGAGCGAGGGCAAGGTAAGACTGATCCTACACAGTTATTAAAAGAACAGGAAGGCTAAAATGGCCACAGGCCACTTCTATCATCATAATAATGATTTCTGAGTCATGATTCTCTCTAGCAACTCAGATTTTGGGATTTCTGCACCTTTAATGACCTAAACATATGGGCGATGTGTCTTTTTCTCTACTATTATAAAATTGTAAAAAGCCGTGTCTGTTCATTGAAGATATTAAAAAAAACAAGTGAATATATATAAACGTTTCCGAATCCAAAAATGTGATTTTTTAAGTTCTTGTCTGTTTGTTACGGGTTGGAGCAAAAACTACTGAATAGATTTTAATTTTGTTATCACTGTAGAAATCTCTGATGTATAGAGGCCCATACAAAGAAGAGGTCATCACTGTTAAATTAAATTATTTTTGGAATCCATTTCTAATCTTAACATAGCTTCAGGCGAGCGAAGCCGCGGTGAAAAGCTAGTATGTTATAAATTTAAAGATTTGTAAAGATTATAACGTCTTTGTTGTACACCTTCTAAAAGCTATTTCCAAGACAATGGGAAGTATCATTCAAATAAACAAGCTTCTTGAGAGTCTTCCAACACTTTATTCGCGATAGGTTTACAATCTGCGGGAAATTACTACGAGTAACGACTCTTTCACGGCGTAAATTATTTTCCAAAGTAACTAAAAAGCTTCAGAGCTTTTTGACGACCTCTGTGGTTTAGTGGTTCGAGTACCGGACTGCTGACCATGAGGTCGTGGGTTCGATTCCCACAGGACACAAATATTTATGTGATGAATATAAGTGTTTGTGTTCGTCTGGGTGTTTCTTATGTATTATAAGTATGTATTTTCAAAAAAAAAGTAGTACCCATAGTACAAGCTCTGCTTAGTTTGGGACTAAATGGTGCTGTGTAAAATGTGTCAGAATATTATTAAAAAAAAAAAAGAGCACAATTCTTCGTCGCCTGTCAGGCTTGATATAGGTGGGTCAATTCTACTAGGGTCCCCCGTCAAGCTAGAAACTAATTTTCATCCATACATATCGCATAATGTGACGGAATGACAAATTTTATCCGTCAGCGGTCTATCATGAGTCTGTATTTCCCTAGGGATCTAGGTCATACTTTATTTATGATTTGGAACTACATTTCGGTTATGAAATTGGGTTTGGAAGAGCTGGAAGCTATGATCATAATAATATAATAAAATTTTAACTAGCTGATGTCTGTGCATAGAACTTTACTTAATATTTTATTCCAATACGGTACCAAACAGTGACTCAAAAAACTTCATAGATAGGTAGATACTCCTTTAAAAAATCATGCTTACAATATTAAGCTCTACAACTTTATTTTAAATAGTTGCTGAGAATGATGCAGTTTGATGTGTAAGATGTGTTCTTTATCATAGAATCAACATCAGTAGTTCAAGTAACAAAAAAAACACAAACTTGGACTTGGACTTTTTAGCCCCCTTCCAAAAATCTTGACGGGGCGAAAGAGATATAACATAAAATAATGTTAAAAGAACTGTAATGTAAATAGTTGATAGACAAACTGATATATGAGAACAGATTGAAGTCTTAGAAATAGTCGATCCCATTAATATTACAAGCAATGTCTAAGATTAATGCATTTGAATACATTTAAGAAATATAAAAGTACGAGTTGATAGATTTATGAATATAAGTGTGTTTATATAATTTTCTTATTCTATCATTGCTGAAATATTAGGGTTGATTTCCTGTCTAACCAGATTGAATGCTATTTTTTTGACACGATGTAGGTAATTCACTTTGACTCCCTTGTCTGAGCTGCCGTTAAATTTCATTACAATAATGGTGAATTAAAACTGAGCATTTAATCCCCCCACGGCTGCAGGGGCCTAATTCCGCTATTTCAATTGTATGAGAATGGTCGTTCCATGACACGAATTTACTGATTTGTTGTCTGTCTATAATCAACAATTTCCAAGTACCTAATAAAAAGACGATTTTGATACAATAAAATAGGTTGGTTAGTAGATTGGGGGTGAATGGGCTGAATCAATAGCCTAATAATGTGAGTACTACTAACTCAGTAGGTACTTATATTGGTCAGTTCGCTTACTTACGTTTTATTAAAATTCCTTTTTCCAGTATCTTCAGTGCGTTTACAACTTTACAAAAATAAATTTCCACACAAATGAAAACACAGACCCGGAACAATTAGCTCATAAAAATATTTGTTTCGTGCGGGGATTGAACCCACAACAAAACCTGCAACGCAGAAGATAATCGCGTGTCGTCTGATTGTAGGTAATCTGCGATTTACCCAGCACATTTCTAAGATTAAGTATTTATTTGGTAATACAATACTTAGCGAGAGATTTCCCTAGCGATACCGATCAATCTAGAATAAAATAAAAACGTATTAACTATTCCATACCCCGAGTTATCAAGGTCTTGTGGTGGGAGTCTAAGGGGAATCAATTAATTTCACAGTAGCGAAATCGATGAAGTGAATCAATCGTTTTTTATTCAGTTTTTCGGAAGAAAAACAACAAATGTACCTATATCAAATAGTAGCCTCTTATATAACGTCTAATTTGCAATGTTTTTGTGTGTCCAATGGCTTGCATATCAAATAAGATCTGAATAATTTTGGTATACATAGCTGTGGTTATTTCCAATTTTAACAACTAAATTCATTTCTAGTTCTAAAAATTCTCCAACGATTATATGAAATACTGGACGACTAAAAACAATATGGTAGCTTCTAGTCAATTTAACATCCAAAACCATAGTCTACCCACGACCATGGATGCTGTAAAAAATCCGAAAAGTCGGGAATGGAATAATATCAATATACCGGGACCAAATCCGTAAAAAGTACGACTCGCAGGCAGGATTCGAACCTGCGTCTTCTGGTTAGATACACCAGACGCTATGACCTCTAAGCCACCGCGAGTCCTATCTGCCATGTCGAAATTTGCCTTCACATTCTGGATTTTACGTCTTAAAGGTGACGTCAGTAACATCTATTGTGGCTGAGAGGTCATAGCGTCTGGTGTATCTAATCAGTAGACGCAGCAAGTTCGAATCATGCCTTCGAGTCGAATTTTTCCTTCACTAAAATAACTTTTTAGTCTTAGCATTAAAAGACCGTAAAGAGTAGTTTTATCTTCATTGTCCAATATTCGCGTAAGCGTCAGGAACCAATATTTAGAACTTCGTTATCGTAACAAAGTAACATCAAATGGGGAGTTATCGTAATCCTATCAAATGGGGAGAGAGGTTCGGAGAATCGTAACAAAAGAGTCCTGTGGTGTACGGATTGGAAATTAAAGAAAAACATTTCTCCCCTCAATCAAAATGATATTCATAAAAATATGAAACGTTTTATAAACTATCTTTTTTACATTTTCTATCAATCTAAGATTATTAGGTATTTTTTAGTGAAAGAAAAATTCGACTGCACCAGACACAGGACGCTACCAACTAAGCCCCTGCCAGTTTTCAATAGATGTCACTGGCATCACTTTTAAGACGTAAATACAGAATATGAAGGCAATTTTCGACCTATTGGGTGGGACTCGCGGTGGCTTAGTTGGTTATCGCGTCTGCTGTATTCAACCAGAATACGCAGGTTCGAATACTGATCTTAGTCGAATTCTTCCTTCACTAAAATTACTTTATACTTAGCTAAAATGTGTTTTGTCTTCGTAGAATGTGTTCAAAAAAAACCAAAAAACATTGAATTCAGCGGGCTAGGCAAACGGCCTTCAGTTAATCCGGTCCTGGTCTGCACATACATAATTATTATTAATTAAGTTGATTCTCCTTGGGGCATACCCAAGGAGGGTTTATACTGTTGACCTCGCTATCAAGGGCTGTAACCCGTAGCCATTAGGGGGTGATTAGGGTCGCTCCTAGCTCGGAGGGTACGCAAATGTGGCATAGTAATATGATAATATAGACGTTTTGTTGAGTGTAATGATTTAATATCCGTTTATCTAGTTGTGAAGGCTTGATATGAGTTTTAACTAAGCCAATAGACGTTTATTTTTCAACCGACTTCTAAAAGGAGGAGGTTCTCAATTCGTCGGTATTTTTTTGTATGTTTGTTACGCAATTACGGCCATTTATAAACCGATTTGAATTTTTTTTTTTTGGGAAGAAATATATCCCCGACCCGAGGCGGAAAAATTCTAATAACACGAACTGACCGAATATGGTGGTTATACTCTTTAAGTTGTTTTAATAGTAGTTACTTCTTTAACTGTCTCTCTATTTAACTTTTATTCAAATTAATTATAGTATTACACAAGTATCTACATAATATTCCATTTACATATTATAACAGTAAGTTTTCCCAGCAGGTTCACTTTCGTAGCAAAAGGAATTACTTCCTCTAACTCGACTTCTAGGTGGCGCATTCAATAAGAAACTTAAAGTCTAATGTAGTGGTCGTAAGAACTCCTGGGATCGATTTCCAGGTTGTCAATAGTGAATAGTTGTAGATAAAGAGGTTTTCTACCTCTCTAAATTTTCAGAAGTAGGTCGAAGTTTGGATTTGTGCCCGGTTAATGGCAATCCGGTCGCCCCTTTGAAACCTAAACAAACCGATGAACTGTGGGTGTAACTAACACCTCTTACCAACCTTTCGGAGAATACAGGTGTGATGGTGTGTTAAAAATACGAAAGTCTAAGAACAATATTTCAAGGCTGTCAGAACTTTATGAAAAATTGTTTTGACAAAAAATCTTACGAACACTGTTACCCGAAGCAATTTCGCTAAAGCCTGTAAGATAAACAGCTGACGCGTGCAATATATCGACTGTAATAACATAGGAACGACTTCTACGTAACTACAGAGGGTACAGAACAGTTCAGATTATTCACAATAAAGTTAGAGAGGTGATATGATGGATTGGTTTTGATTTCACTTTGATATCGTTGTTTGTTTGTCTAGATATTTCTGATATAAGTAATACTAATTAATCACCTTCATCATTAGTCGCGTTGTTGATGAAAACTTAATGACTGATTGATGAATTAACTGGACAACACTGTTCTTGGACATAGGAATATTGACTTGTTTCATACTTTTTAGTAGGTTTTTTTTTAGTCGGGATTTTTTAATTATTTTTTTTAAATGCGAATGAATTTTCAAACTTGTTGGTTCTCTATATTATGTTTTATCGGCCGTATTGATTTATTTTTCGATATTTTATAGCCATCTTACTGTAAAGACGAATAAATCGACACCTCATTTGCTAAAATCTGATGAGTGGTTTTTTAGCTAGGATCAAACATCCATACATTTTGTTTTACTTATAAAGGGTCACGTGATTTACTTTGAAAAAAACTGGTCTGAAGTGAGTTCTAGCTTTGGGTTTTTTGTATAAATCTGTTTTCGTAATAACAATATCTTCACATCTCCATGCCAACAGCCACCTAAAATATCTCCTAACATATTATACGGAGCGCCCAAAAAGTGTTCCCCAGAAAATTAATATCACATTTCACGACGGCAGCCCCTTACAAATATTCAAATACCTGTCGGCTAGCGAACAACCCCTCAAGCTAAAGAGTACTTTACGTGAAGGCTACAAAGTCCACTTTCCGAAGTCGTTACCGCTGAGTGTGCAAGGTCGAGAATGTGAGGGATGGGTCCAAAGAGCCCTAGAAAGAGGGTAGCTGGTTATTATGACCTGTTTGTGAAAGAAGTCATTATCATTAGTAAACCTGACCTTCTTTAAGATAGTGACTGGAATGTGTGTCACTTGTACACAATAGAGACGTTTTCCTAGAAAAAATTAAAGAAAGAAAGAAAGATTTCATCTCAGGCTGGCTTCCTTCCGGTTAAATACGATATCGCAGGACTTGTAAACATAATTACCGGCCGGTTCTGGTGTATTTAAACAAAATCGTTTCTTTCCTTTTTATTACTAAAACCATATCCCATCACGTCTGTATTCTCAGAAGGGTTAAGCAGAGTTATTGTCGTGCATAACACCAACAGATAAATAGTAAAACACAATATAACAGGAAACTATGGTAAGTGTCTATAACTAATGTACACACACACAGTTCACCGGTTTGTTAAGTCCCATATAGGAGGGGCGAATTATTTTTCTTAAGGGGCCAACGGAGCTCAATTGCCCACAAAAATATAATATCAAAAAAATCCTAATCCAAACAATTTAACATACCATCACGCCTGTATTCCCCGAAGAGGTGTACTAAGGTACACCCACAGTTCACCGGTATGTTTAGGTCCCATGTAATAGGGGGCGAGCCTATTGCCATTAACCGGGCACAAATTCCTAACTCCGAGCTGCTACTGGGAATTTCATAGAAAATCCCAATTTCACTGCTCGACCTGGGAATCGAACCCAAGACCTCTAGCGTAAAAGTCGCGGTCAGGACCACTTGGCTATTGAGGCAGTTAATCCAAACAATATTTCATCAAATTTTGTACCGTGAATCTGGGTTCCTATCGTACTATTTCGTCTACTACTACTTCACTCAAAATAAACGACCGTAAAATCGTTCCAAACTTGCTAAAGTTGTCAAGACATGCATTCGCTTACATTTATTCCAGTAGGTAAATGGTAGAGCAGATAGCTAGATTAATGGTATCGGAATCCGAATAACAACACACTTCGATTAAATTGTGTTTGAATTACGATTTATTTTGGTATTACGTTTGTATGGGAAAATCTAAATATAGTAAGTATACTAGCTTCTGCCCGCGACTTCGTCCGCGTAGCGTTATGATATATAACCCTATAGAATTCCTCAATAAATGGGCTATCTAACACTGAAAGAATTTTTCAAATCGGACCAGTAGGAGTAGGAGTATATCAGGAGTAATAATGAAAAACCAACATTGATGACCTCTTTTTTGTATGGGCCTCTATACATCAGGGAGGTCAAGCTGTATCTCAGGATTAATTTAATTAATTGAGATAAGAAGTTCACCAGTTTTTAAGTTGGAGCAAATACTTTCTAATAGTGATTATAAAATTAAAATCTATTCAGTAGTTTTTGCTCCAACCCGTAACAAACAGACGAACAGACAAGAATTTTAAAAATCACATTTTCGGATTCGGAGACGTTTATAATTGTACCATAACCCATGTGTTTTATTTAAATATCTTCAATGTACAGACACAGCTTGTTTACAATTTTATAATAGTAGAGAAGAGATTACCTACTTTATTGAAAAATACATTATTTTATTGAAAAGACACCTCCCGCTCTAGGAAGCAAACCCTGTGTCGCAGGAAAGAACATCCGGACTCGAAACAAATATACTTGAAACACGAATATTTGCTTCGGGTGGGAATCGTAGCATCAATTGCATTGAACTCATATTCTTGAACCCTCTCAGTCGCTTAGCCATTTCAATACCCTGATTTTTTATCAGTAGATAGGTAATGGTGCTAATTCTGTAGTGGCAAACTAAACTAAACTAAACTAAAATCCGACTAATTTTAGTTTAGTCATCATTGCTATTCAGATAATACGCGACTAAACTAAAATTTGGTTTGACAGGACTAATTTTATTTTAGTTACTCAATTTAGTCTAAATTGTCATTTTGGTATTCTGTTGTACGTGTTTTACGTCAAATTACGACAAATTGGAAACGTCAAACTAATTTTAGTCGTCATAGAAATAGGTGTCTACTAAACTAAATTTTATAGTCGTAGGCGGACATTTGTAACAATTTGTAAAATGATCAATTAAGTAAACATATTTTCGTGATTATAATGGCAGAACATGTAATTGTGACTCTTCTGAATTCATTAGAGAGGTAAAATACTCAAGGCAAATAAAATAATTCTTAAGTACCTAAACCCGAAAAGTTATTTTTCAGAAACTATCAAGATTAATATAAGACTTAGGGATAGTCGATCTAATAAAAGCTCTCTTTGCTTTTTATTGGCTCTTTTCGTAGCACTGTTTGCAGACGCCATTTTTTACATAAAAAACGGAGCTGATAATATTTTACTTTATTGATAATAATTTAAATTATTATCATTCAAGTAAATTATTATGTAGGTACTCTGTTTTTTTTAATATGGCGCCACACTGCTTGTGTATTTGCCAAGGTTAAGGCTGATCGTTTACCTGAGCCCGCCAAATTCAAATTACATTTTTCGATTCTAGATTGATAGCTGTAGTCATTGTGCCTATAGCTATACAATATTCACAACTCAGTTGTGAAATTGTATAGCTAATCAGCTCAGATCTACAAATTGCGAAAAACCAATTGTAATTTGAATTTGGCGGGCTCAGGTAAACAATCAGCCTTAAGTATTTGGAGTTATCAAATAATACTAGTTCCCATCATGGGATTATATTATGGCACCACACTTTATGCTATAATATTTTCACAAAAATTATTTTCATTAAAATTTTTCATTTAAGGCGGATCGTTCACCTGAGCCCGCCAAATTCAAATTTCAATTGGTTTTTCGCAATTTGTAGGTCTTTAACACATTCTAGATTCCTAGCTGTAGTAATTGCGGCAGTAGCTATACAATATTTACAACTGAGCTTTACTTATTATTACGATCTTTCATATCAAGTTCTTAGATAGGACCGTCTGATCGTGCCGAAGCCCCATAAAAGTAAATTATAATACTTAAGACTGGCAACACCAAATTAAGTTTTTACTGGCAACATCATATTATCATAGTCAAGTAAAATAAGGCTTTTAGGACAAGTATCCAGGGCCGTTAAATAAATTAATAAAAAAAAGTCAACTAAAATAAGTCGTGTCAAATTCGATATTGGTCGGGCTTCTAATTTAGTTCGCCGTAACAACAGAATACGTTTTAGACTAAACTAAACCAAAATTGGTAAAAATTTAGTTTGGTTTAGTTTGGTCAGTTGAACAACAGAATTAGCACCAATATCTATCTCTCGGTATTGCAATAAAATTGAAATAGGATTGAGATTGAATTTGAAATTATTTTCAACAGAAACTCTAGATGGAATGGAAAGGAAGCCAAGAAATCTAATTTTGCCTTTGAATACGAAATTCCTGTTATTTTTTGCGTCCTTTTGAAATATAAACCCCGAAGGGTTAGGCAGAGGCGTACTAATGTAACCCACAGTTCGCTGGTATGTTTAGGTCCCATGTAATAGGCAGCGAGCCTATTGCCTTTAACCAGACACGAATTTTAAAATCCGAGCTGTTACTGGGAATTTCATAGAAAAATCCAACAACACTTTTGCTCGACCTCGTAACGACGGCGAGCCTCAAACTCCTAACACCTCGCTGCTACTGAGGTGCTATTTCATAAGATAAACCCAATAACACTTTGCTCGACCTGGGAATCAAACCCAAGACCTTCAGCATAGCTTAGCAGTCGCGCCTGGGATCACTACACCAACGAACGAGGTAGTTATGATAACCAAGACAACCAACCAACCTTGGTAAGATAGGTAACCAATTTCAATAAAATCCCACCTAATCCACGTTGTAGTTCTCAGAGAGTCCTAGAATAACCCTCCTTCTCGCGCTGTCGGCTAAATAGATTACAGATTTATGTCGGGATTTCGACTACGTATTCACCCCCAAATCTGCACAACAACGACCGATTTACGTAACTAGGTAGGTACATGGGCAGCGGTTATCGCCTTTTTAAAGGGTTTAGATAAAGCCAAACTGCCTCATTAGCCAAGTGGTCCTGAGCGCGACTGCTATGCTAGAGGTCCTGGGTTCGATTACCAGGTCGAGCAGTGTTATTGGGTTTTTCTATGAAATTCCCAGTAGCAGCTCGGAGTTAGGAATTTGTGGCCGGTTAATGGCAATAGGCTCGCCCCCTATTACATGGGACCTAAACATACCGGCGAACTGTGGGTGTACATTAGTGCGCCTCTGCCTAACCCTTCAGGGAATACAGGCGTGATGGTATGTTATGTTAAGTTATGTAGATAAAGCCATTTCCGTCTCAAACGCTTGGCGGGAACTAGCAGGTACTTATTGAAGTACCTCTCAGGATCGGAAGTCCATTGTCCGGTGTACCTTTGTTAGGTCCATTGTGACGCGTTATGGGTAAAATGATGCGAAACGGGACACATGATAGCCATGGAGTTGATGGATCGATCTATTATTTCGTTAATGTGTTTTTGAGAGAATTGGGTAGGTCGGCTTTGATAAGAGGTGTGATTTTGTTGGATAAATGGAAGAATCTGGTATATTTATTGACTGTATGTTATATATTTTTTAGTACCCGTTTATGTGCCTCACAGAAAACCGGCGTGAAACACCTTGCGTTGTGTTTCGCCGAGTGAATGAGGTTACCGGAGGGCCAAAGCCTTTTAAAAGTCGGGCAACGTACTTGTGACTCCTCTGGTGTTGCGGGTGTCCATGGGCGGCGGTTGTCGCTTGCCATCGGGTGATCCGTCTGCTCGTTTGCTCCCCTATACTATAAAAAAAAATGTTCGAATCTCTGCAAACATTGCAGAGTCATTGCAGAATCAGGGTAGGTTCAAAAAGCATCCTAAAAATATTATTGAATTGAATGCGTAGTACATCCAGCTATTATGAATAATTTGATGGATTACCTAGATTAATCCTATGACTTTAATACATATAATATTGTTGATATAATTATCACAATAGCGCTACTATGAAATTCCCAGTAGCAGCTCGGAGTTTGAATTTGTGCTCGGTTAATGGCAATAGGCTCACCCCCTATTACATGGGACCTAAACATACTGGCGAACTGTGGGTGTAACTGAATGACTCTGCCTAACCCCTCGGGTAATACAGGCGTGATGGTATGTTATGTTATATTACGTTAGCATATAAGTTAATGTTCGATTCTCTGCAAACAGATGCGTAGGACATCCCACAAATTCAAACTCCGAGCTGGTACTGAAAATTTCATAAAAATCCAGTTACACTGCTCGATCTAGGAATCGAACACAGAACCTCTAGCTTAGCGGTCGCTCTTAGGAACTAAACTAATGAAGCAATTTCGTCTTCGCCTTAAGCTCACCATAACACAAGAATAATCCTCAAACCTAACCATTCAAACACACGACCTTTCAGCAATATCTTATACAACCGCAATTATGCCTTTTCCAAGACCTAATTAACTCTTTTACTCCTTTTGTCTAAGCTTCACTAGTAGAGATATAGATAGTACCTGTCAATACCATGCCTCTCCTCAGGCCCGTATTTAGGGGGCCAAGGCCCCTAGGCACTTGGCATTTGGGGCCCCCCTCCCCCTTCTGGAAATAATGCCAGTTTCATCCGGCTTCAAAAAAGAGGAGGTTCTCAATTCGTCTCTATTTTTTGTGTATTACGCGATTATTCGGCAATTTGTAAACCGATTTAGAAAAATATTTTTGTGTGAATAAGTATACTCCCGAAGTGGTCCCATTTAAATTTGGTGAAGACCTGATGTTAAAATTACAATGACACGTACCAAATGAGTAAATTACAACCACGTCGGGGTAGTTAGATTCTACTCGCCACTCAAAATGTTGAAATAAAATAACTTTTACCAAAAAAACCGCCCTCAAAAACACAAAAAATTATGTTATGTGCGGAACTGTTTCGGAAGTCAATGGCGAAAACAAAAGACACAACTAGAACTGATTCCGCCATTTATAAACCGATTTAGAAAAATATTTTTTGTATGAATAAGTATACCCCTTTCAGACCCTGTACTCACTTTTGTGAGTATGACTTTACGATTTTTTATACGCTTACTAGGGAACGGTAAGCGAACGGGGGCGAGTTCGCACAAATGTGAGAGTAGTTCTTTATGCCTTCGTATTTTTTCGCGGTGACAGCTAGCATCTTTGTGGGTCTGTGTCCGTCCGATGCCGCGCGGGGTGAATGTATCGCGACCTGTCATCCTGAAGATTTCATTTTTCGTTCTGGTAAGCAATTTATGTGTTTGTTTTTGTTTTATTGTGTTATGAATGAGTGGAAAATAGCCTTGGAGATTAAAAATAGTGGATTAATGATTAAGTTGAAAGGATTTTGGTGCCGCGAAAATAACCCTCACAAATGTGAGGGCTCGGTTTGAATTTTTAAAATTTTAAGTATATTGATACAAATAAAAAAACTGCTTTGTGCTTTGTTTTAGGAATTGTTCCAATGTTAAACAATTACTATTAGTAGAACAAAAATAGTACTTGAAGATGATGCTGTTTTGGACGCAATAAATGATTCGGTCTTCGGCGACGACTCTGATGAAGACAAAAATTGGATGGAAGATGCCCAGGGGAAAAGCCCGAAAGCCCATCTGGTGAAGACCAGGAGGAACATGCAAGGGTTCCTATTGTAGCAGCACCAGCTAATAGAAATACCTGAACCAGACGGACGTTTCGTGGCAAACCTAGGCCTTCAGGTGCTTTAACCGTGGAAGAGATATGCATTTTTTTTAGTAATCGTAACTCAAAATTTACTTTTTTCATTTTTCAACTCACGTTTTAATTTTTTTTGGAACCTATTGTCGCCTACTGAACATTTTGAGAAGTATGTACTTCACAGAAGTGTTCGAACAATACGCACTGTACAAAATAATGATAAATTATGACTAAGACTTAAGGACGCTATCACATTTTTCTACAAATATCAGTGCTTTTCAGGTACCATTTTAACGAATTAGGAGGACAATTGCGAGGATATCTTGGTTTCAAATTAAAGATAATATATTCATCTCCACAATGATTCCATAAAAATTGTATAACCCTATACAACATTTTCACACAAATTCGATTTTACCATCACACTAATCGCAAAAAAATTCAAAAAATGGGGTCTGAATAGGTACCAGTATAGCTAAATCCACTGCAAATATAAACATAAAAGTAATATAAAAACGTTGCTTATATAGTCCTCTATACGAATAGCTAAAAATTTTGTAGCCAAATGAATAAGTTTTTAATTTATGAGAAAAAAATGAAACGCTCCCAAATTTCTCCATACAATTTCTACTCGCCGTTCGTCATTCCGCGCTCAAACGCGCTGCTGGAAGCACGGGTGTATCGCATGCTGTCAAAAAAAAATACGTAAAAAGAGAGTGCCGTGTTGTATACTCTGGTTGGACGAAGTTGATACTTTTTCGGTCCGATATAACCGGATATAAATATTGTATTTTTTTGTATAATGGATGTAGATTACGGATAAAGATTTATATGAATAATGATATTATCATGTACAGGAAAAAAAATTGCGTAAAAAAATATTTTTGAGATATTGGATATCGAATATACTAATAGTCGATTTTGGGATTTTTGGGGGTGATGATTACGAGTACGCACGGCTACACATTAAGCTATACAAATCAGTTTACGCTAGCCTCTTATTGCATAGAAAGCCTATAAAGTGCGAGATCAGCTTAGACTGGTTTTGTATAGGTAGACCTGTAGCCGTGTGTAGGTCATTCATGTTTTAATTCAAAATGGCAGGCTTATTTTTTTTTAATCTATATCTTTATTGATTGTGGAGGTGATGTTTATGAATATACCATCAAATTTTTGATTCAAGATGACAGATGTAATGTTTTTGTGATAAATCGACTTAGTTGGTACGGTCGCCAGCACATCACGTTACCACAAACTGACAAATTTGTTCACTCGATATTGAACTTAATCACCAAATTTACAGCTTTGTATAACCTGATGTGCGTGTGCGTGATGTGTGGCGTTTGTAAATGAAACAGGCGCATGGCTGTAACTTTTGACACCAAGTATGCTTTTTTTTGTTGGGCATTGCTAAAATATTGATATTTGTTATTATAGATGCAACGACTTCAGAAATTTTGACAAGGAGCAAAAAAACTGCACACGTAGCAATTAAAAAAAGGAATGCGACTTTGTAAGTAATCAGAAATAACAAATCTACTCTGGAGTTTTGTTATGCCCATACCTTATATTAGAAAATATAGTAGGTTTTTTTTATTTAACAGGGAGTGCAGCAGTTAGATGTCTCCGTAGGTGATGATGATCAAAATGATATTTCACGTGTAAGTGTTTAGAAGCGGCGGTAGCCTAATGGCTAGGGCATCGGACTTGCGATCATGTGGCTTGCCGGTTCGAACCCCACCCATTGCACTACCGTCGTGAACCCAATCGTAACACAAGCATTTAGCTTAGCACGAGGGGTTAAAAATAATACTAGTAATGTGTGACCCATATTGCTAGTAAGCTTTATAAAAGAAGAAAAAAAAGTTATATCAACGATTGTACCTATGTAATTTTTTTTATTTGATTTTCCTTAGGTAAGTACCTAGTAATGTTGCCTTTTTCTTTCAGGAGCAGGAACTCGCGATAAAGGAATACAAGCCATATAAAGTCATATAAAGGCAGAAGAATAATCAAGATTGATTATCTTTTTGAGCAGCTTATCCGTATATGTAGTAGTAGTAGTACACTTCTCTTTTTGATTGCGGCGTGAAGTATCTTAGCATGATTAAAGAAAAAAGAGCTGGCCTTCATTCTCAATTTGAACTTCTTTGCAAAATGTGTAGGTATATAATATAAAAAAATAATGTAAAGAAAATGTGTATATAATGTGTATAAACAATTGTTTACTACCTACTTTTGTTTTAATTTTTATCAAAAATCTGATCTTGTGCCCCAGTCTCAGTAAATAAAATACATCCATTAGAGAATGATTATTTTTAAATATCAAAACGAAAATCTACTATAAACTCCCAGGCTAATATTTGAATATATATTGATCCAACAATTGTCAGCACATAAGTACTTACATCTTTTCAAAATGGGGATCGTAGGTTTTCCTTGTAATAGCAAAATGGTCGTTAGAATTTAGAATTCGTAAGAATATGGTAATTAGTCCATTTAGTTTGGGTACCTACATTATGTACGTAATGAGTATTGATAAACTCCAATTAATACTGAAAACGTGATTATCACGCAGATGGTACTTGTTAATAAATACCATCTGCGTGATAATCATGTTTTCCATGGTTACCAAATTCGATTGCAAACTTATTACTAATTTGACTCAATTAATACCAGTAAAATTAAAAAATAATACCTTCATGGATCAAGATTAGTTAAGTTACGTATAAAATCGAGCGGACAGCGGTTTCAATGTGTGCGTGCGCGTAATGTTGTTGTGTTGCAAATCAGATACCTAAATTTGAGCAAGTTCAAAATGTAATAGCGTCCTTAAAAAAAAATCCTAAATACGTAACAAATGTTAGTTTTGTTGAATATGCCCAAGGAAAAAACTGCTTTAAATGTTAAATAATTAATACAGTTAATTTTATAATAATGTTTCACTGTTTTCATGATAATTAAAGTTTAATTTCTTGTATTTCATGGCCTTTTTTATCAATCGTGAGTGTACAGGTTTGGCCCGATCCCTCACAATCGTGAGTATCCTGAAAAACCTATTTTCAGTTTTCCTAGATTTTTTTCAGTAGCATATTCTTCTTCAGCGACCCTAAATTAGTTAGAAAGAGTAAATTTCATTTTTAAATACCATTCCGTTTAGCATCAGGTCTGAAAGGGATACTCCCGAAGTGGTCCCGTTTAAATTTGATGAAGACCTGATGTTAAAATTACAATGACACGTAACAAATGAGTAAATTACAACCACGTCGAGGTAGTTAGATTCTACTCGCCACTCAAAATGTTGAAATAAAATAACTTTTACCAAAAAAACCGCCCTCAAAAACACAAAAAATTATGTTATGTGCGGAACTGTTTCAGAAGTCAGTGGCGAAAACAAAAGACACAACTAGAACTGAATTACTGTGCTTACGAGAAGAGTATAATTATAATATATAGATAGATCTTGACTGTAGGAAACATAAATCGTTGACGAGATGTGTGCTTTGTCTGGAAGATCGAGTAACTCTAAAATAATTAAGTATGTCAGAGGTTCGCACGAGCTGTATCACAGAAGTGGCAGAAATCCCACCAAATCATTGATACATCCAGAAAAAAGTACGAAAATTGGCTGTAAACAAATATGGATTGTCCCAGTTGTGAACAAACTTTAGTCACTCAAGTACCAACTGTTGATGAGAGATCAAAAGCACACTCAGTCTCTCCAGAACATCGTCGACATCATCCTCTGTTGTGGGAACAATGGTAAAGAGCTCCCGAAAACAATCCATGGGAAGCAAACGGAAAAAGAGAAGATTTGATTGATCATAAAGGCGAAGAGCCGAGTCAATTGGTCCATATATAGCTGCAGCACGTTTAAAAGAAGAAGGTCGTGATCGTCGGTCGTGTATCGCAGCTCATCTGTCATCGAAGATAGGCTGAAAGATCTTGAAGCAGCCGCTTCGTTCGTACGTGTGTTTTGTTTGATAATTTGGCAGACAACTCCTGGAAAAGTGTGTCCAAAATAAGGCCACTAACTTTTAAATAGCTTGAATGTGTAATATCATTTCAAGACTTTTAAGAATATTTTCGATAAAGTTTCAAGTTTAGGCCAATCCAGCCTTTTGAGCTTGTGGCCAGGTTCCGCTACTGGAACTGGGGCCCCTAGAATGGCGGGGCCCCTAGGCCAGGGCCTTGTGGGCCTAAGGGGAAATACGGGCCTGCCTCTCCTTTTAACCGCGACGTAATTATGCATTTTCAAAGACGATATAAACCTCAACCTTTTTCCTCATCCTTTTGTCTATGGTCAAAGCATAGATTGAACGCGTAGCCTGTCAATAACACACTTTTCCCTCCTACGGCCGTGTCCCGGTTGTCACCAGTGTAGCTGACAGCTGATCGAGATGCGAGCCGATACGCGGGATGCAACTAGGTCGCACGTCCCTGCGTCATGGTTATGACGTCGACCGGACGCCGTATTGTGAAGTTGTTTGTTTGTACCTGTTTGTTGTATTTACGCAACCTTTACAATACTTATTGAACTTTTCATGCAGTGATAAAACAGTGGACTCTATAGCCCAAGCACGAAGACATAGCAAATTCGTATCGTATCTCGCATTGGAGTAGGCAGAGACTACACTTGCTACGATCCTGGCACACCACTTTCGCTTCATCTACGTTCATTAATCTCCTTCTCATACAATTTTTTCTCAATTTCGATATGAATACGTTTTCGAAAGTGTTCGTGCTTGAAGACTGCCAAATCTTAGGTATTCGAATTCGAAACTAAGGCACCTCTGACTATTAGAAATCATGTGACATTTACAGGGGACTGGTTGGGGTTGAAACACTCCTCAAACCAGATAGTTTAAAATAAAGTAGCTACTTATTCCCACCGGTCCGGGGATAGTACACTCCCTGAAATGAATTCCGATCTCTGATCCAGAGAAACACCATCACAGAAAACTGGCGTGAAACAACGCTTGCTTTGTGTTTCGCCGAGTGAGTGAGGTTACCGGAGACCCAGACCCTTTTAAAAGGTGGACAACGCACTCGCTTACAATCAGGTGATCCATCTGCTCGTTTGCTCATGAAATAAAAAGAGCACGACCAAAAATGAATTCCTGGCTGTAAGACCTTGACTATATCCTCAATACTGTTAGTCAGACAGTGATAATGACCCATATTTGAGCGGGTTAGGTGTAGACCGTCCTGGCCTTATACCGTGTGTAGTGTCGTGTATAGTCGTGTACTGAGGCCTTCCGTCGAAATAGTCTGTGTGCATGAAGGTTTCCTCACGATTTTAAAATATATACTTGTATTTTATACACTTTATCAATATTTATCATATTATTATTATTATATTGTTTTTCCTTATTACTATTTAAGTATTATTATACCAACTTATTTTCAATTTCTGTGTTGAAAGACTGGTTTGCATCCATGATGCTCACTCTATCAGGTCCAGTTGAAAACCAGCGCCAGACAACTCATCGGCGGTCTGGCATTTAGCTGAACTGGACCTATTTGGCACAGCCGCGGGACACACAATTTTTTTAATTTTAGTTTTTCACTTTCTCTTTTTTTTAATTTAAATGATAATTAGTTATCAGTATGTTTTTTTTTTATGCTACTCGTATTGTGTGCAGTGTCCTTGACTGTGACAATAAATATTTTTTTATTTCTGTCTTTCTTTTCTATGTATTCAAAATTCAGAAATACGACTGTTAGTCTAATGATCATATCAATAGGCCATCACTGCTGTAAAAATACCGTACTTATAATACATAATCAACTCATATACTGTCCCACTGCTGGGCATGGGTCTCCTCTCAGGATGAGAGGGATTACGGTATAATCCTCCACGCTTGCCTAATGCGGGTTGGCAGACTTCACACGCCGTCAAAAAATCTCTCAGGCATGCAGGTTTCCTCACGATGTTTTCCTTCACCGTTGTAAGCGAGTGATAATTAATTATTAATACACACATGATTAAGAAAAGTCAGAGGTGCGTGCCTTGGGTTCGAACTCGAGACCTACGACATGGCAGTCCAGTGATCATACCACAACGCTATCACTGCTTCCATATTGCTTAAAATACCGTATACTTATAGATTAATGTACTTACTTGAGCCAGTGATTAATGAGTGCTACATGACACGGGTACTAAAATAAATAGTCCCTAGATTTTAGTTCTTACCATTATTTTATTCCGACACGGATTTTCACTTATTTCGGAGTAGGTACTGTGAGGTAATGAATTATTTGCTAGCTGCCTTTACGCAATTTTGTGATGTGTAACACGTAGGTCTAAAATTATCCACTACTAGCTTCCGCCGCGACTTCGTCCGCTTGGAATAGTTACTTAGTCTTAGCGTGATGATAGAGCCTATAGCCTTCCTCAATAAATGGGCTATCTAACACTGAAACAATTTTTCAAATCGGACCAGTAGTTCCTGAGATTAGCGCGTTCAAGCAAACAAACAAACAAACTCTTCAGCTTTATATATTATCCACTATCCACTATAGGAGGAGGTGAAAAGGCCTCGCCGTTTCAAGACCACAGCCTGTCATGGTCGTGGTGAATGTAACATGTCCCCACAGCCTGTCATATTCGTGGCGAATGTCACGAGTCCAAGGCAAGTGCAGTTTCCCTAGGTGGCAGACTACCCATGAGGATCTTCCGTAAGCCAACAAAGGTTACCTACTAAATTAATTTTGATGGTAGATGGGACTTTTTGTTGAAACAGCAGTTCAAGTGGCGCGTTGGTCCGATTCGGGCAGGTATAAATTATTTTCGTGACTTTTATATAGTTACTAGCTTTTGCCCGCGGCTTCGTTCACATGAAGCTTTATTAGGAGTTAGAATGAAAAAACCAACATTGATGATCTCTTCTTTATATGGGTCTGTATACATCAGAGGGGTCAAGCTGTATCTCAGGATTCGTTCAATTAATTAGGATAAGAATTTCACCAGTTTTTAAGTTGGAGCATATACTTTCTAGTAGTGATAACAAATATATTCACTAGTTTTGCGCCTACCCGTAACAAACAGACAAGAATGTAAAAAAACACATTTTTGGGTTCGGAGACGTTTATAACCCACTTGGTTTTTTTTTAATATCTTCAATGTACAGACTCAGCTTTTTTCCAATTATGTAATAGTAGAGATACACCCAGAATTGACAACATTTCAAAAATATTAAGCCGCTAAAACAAAAATACCGTTTCTCTATTTTCCTATCCTGAGATCGAAAATCATTTTTTTGTTTTTTTTTTGTTTTTAATTATTGAGAAAAAAAATAAAAATCAAAAAACGTGCAATGACGTCACATATACGGTGGAATGAGGAAGATGTCTTTGCCAAATGGTTACCCTTTTACTATTACTAAAATCACTACATAATCTTTGGTTTCTTGACGTCGAATGTCAATAAAGCAATGTATGAATGTATGATAGTAGATGACAGATGTCAAACGCTGAACTGTTATTTTTTCGGCGGGTCAGAAAAAAGCAAAGGCATCATCATCGTTCAACCGTATATATGACGTCATTTGGCACTTACGTCTGTTTAGAATAGGAAGAACTTCAAAGCCGAAAATAAATATGAAATCGATTGAATATCGGGCTAAAATAAAAAATGGGTACCTTATTTTTCAATCTAGTTTCAATAAAAAATAAAAAATATGGGTGTTAAAAAAAAATATATTGTCAATTGGCGGATTCAGCCTAAACCAAGTCTGTGTGTTTGGGCATGACCTAAGATTTGTCTGTGGAATGGCTAAACGACTGCGAAATAATAAAGCCCCAAAACAACAGAAATTTATTTCGAAACTAGGTTCTGCAAGCGATTTCGGCTTCGTGGACTTCAGAATAGGGCCCGACCTGACCACATTTTATCCAGATTCATTCATCCGATTTGACATTTATCATATTATACAATTTAAAAAGTATCAGGTTGATTATCAGGTTCTCAAAGTACCTACATCTTTAGGTACTGCCCATTGTAAATTTAAATACTTACACAATCTTTGGTCACGTATATTCCGAAACAGTAGTCATAATTTCATGAAACGAGCGAACAGAGTACAGTTCAATTTCCCCAGAGACTGCCCTCGATATCCTGTGGTCTCACTTGTAATGGAATCTGAAGTTGTAATTTATGCCACACTCCCCTAGTGGTGGGTAAAAGAGTCGTTCCATTAAGAACTATTATGTATTCTTAAAGGTCAATAAGAATAATAAAGGAGCAACACTAGTACCTGCATGTACAGTCACGAGCACAGATATGTATACACTTGGCAAATTTCAAAAGCGATTTTCCCTTAATGTATTAATTGAAATTTGATGATGTTATGAACAAAGTATTTTCGAACCAGTGCTTTAATGATATTGTTATTATCTCAAATTTTGCAATCGTCATTTCATAAAAAAACGCTTTCGAATTTTAGTAAGTGTATACATATTGATGCTCGTGACTGTACCTACTTTGTTAATTGTTACTGTTTTCGATTGAAGCATTCTTACTATTTTTCTCGATGCGATTTTTCTCTGAGTTTTTTTCATGAACCTTGTTCGATCTTGGCGCACTACCGTGCAAAATGATGGACCAAGTTCAAATCAAAGAATCTATTACCCTTTCTTTAACAGTAAAATGTAATTGATCAAATCAAGCAGGTAATAATATATAATTCGAACGTGGGAGAGCCATGCTTCTGCACGAATGGGCCGGCTCGACCGGAGTGATACGGCCTCACAAAAAACCGACGTGAAACAACACTTACGTTGTGTTTCGCCGAGTGAGTAAGAATATGATGATACCGGAGGCCCAAACGCTTTTAAAAGGAGGACAACTTGCGACACTCCTTTGGTGTTGCAGGTGTCCATGGGCGGCGGTTATCGCTTACCATCAGGTGAATCGTCTTCTTGTTTACCCTCTATATTATTTATTGATATAGAATGACCTTTCGGAAATAAAAGCGAGCAAACAGAATAGGGTATTACACCTTTTTTGAAAACTGTTTTAAATTAATCCTTAGATCGTAATGAACCAGTAGAATTTTTATTTAAATTTTATACAACCAAAAAATGCCTTAAAAACGATTTTTAATTTATGATTTTGAATTTACTCGCGAAAACGCTAGCCGCCATGCTACTTCGGCTCGTGACGTCACTTCATTATTAAACAATACAACTGCCAAAGACCAAGTAACACGATTTGTGAAAATAATGAGTTATAATGTTTATCATTGGTGTCTTGTGCCTGAATGCAATAATACAAGTGTAAAAACGCCACAAAAATTGTGGATTCAATTGCCAAGTGGTATTAAAATGAGAAACACTTGGTTGAAACTGGCAAGAAGAGATCCAAAATTATTGTCCACAAAGACTATAAGTACCTACTGTATTTCTGTGAAGACCACTTTGATGTAAGTATGCGTTATAAATAGTATGTTAACTAATAAACAAAAAAAACTTCGTTATTATTACAATTTCATAATTTGTACCTAATGTATTTATAGGTTATATTATGTACCTATATTAAGTAGTGAGTTTAGCTTCTTTAACGTTTATTAAGCAAAGTTTTTAATGCTCAGTTGTGAATATTGTATAGCTAATGCCGCAATTACTACAGCTAGGAATCTAGAATGTGTTATAGACCTACAAATTGCGAAAAAACAATTAAATTTCAATTGGTTTTTCGAAATTTTTGGCAGGAATTTGGCGGGCTCAGGTGAACGACGAAGCCTTAGCAGCTTTGTTAATTTTAAATGCTGATTAGTTAATGCCTTGTTACATAGAAATTGGTGAAACTGGGTCTTATTGTTAGACAAAACTTGATACGATAGTTAGGTAGGTACTTACATTACTGTTTTAATATTTCTCAACTCGGCAGAACAGAAATCGGGATTGGATGCAAAAAAAATTGCCACCATCAACGTATTGATCACTGGTAGATTTGTACTTTCTGCTTTCACAAAACCGTCTTCCATGATGCGATTTTAATCAAACTAACACAGCACGACAAACAAATTATTGTTGAATTGTTAATCTGAGACGACAAACGTCGTCATCGAGTGAAAGAGTGACGTCACGTCGATATCCAATATGGCGGATGGCGTTTTAAAATAGATTAAAAAAGACGATTTTTGAAATAGAATTATAAAATTTACATTGCATTTTTATTAATAAATACTAACGTTTCTCGTTTATTTTTTTCAAAATCTATCATAAAAATGCATTTTCATATTTTTTTACATGGTGTAAAATACCCTATTGCTTACATCATAATTAAAAATCTTAATAATGTCTACCATTCAAGCCAACCAGAAGACGTCAAAAAATATTCCATTGGAGACAGAAAAAAAATTAATCGCTCAACTTGTGACCTCGTGACCTCGACGCGAAAGCCGAGGCCGAAACTAGTCGACCATCCCCGAAAATTTCACGTGAGCGAAACCGTACAAAAACGCAGTAAAACTTGTCGTTCATACTTTATTGCCTATTAAGTCAGCATTTTTGAGGCTTGATTCAAAAACGCTTAGGCTGATATTCAGAGGTTTTATATGGGATAAGGGAGCAAACGAGCAGACTAACTGCGACCTAACGGTAAGCCATTGCCGCCCATGGACACCCGCAACATCAGAGGAGTCACTGGTGCGTTGTCCCCTTTTTAGAAGGATTTAGGCATCCGGTGTCCTCACTCACTCGTCGAAACAAAACGTAAGCTTCATTCATTCATTCACCTAAGCGTAAAATTTTCGTCGGTCATATTGTGACTGTTACAATAGAATAACAAACTTTCTGTATAAACATTTCAATTCCTAATTTGAATATAGAAAACTATTAAAAGTAATATCACTTTAAAATAAATATTACAGCTAAACTTGTCGTTTTATCCTGAATAAAGTGAAGAAGCTAGAAGGCGAAGTTTCATCTGAATAAATACCAAACGCTAACATCTATGCCTCAAACTCCTGATGCAATTAGAGTTTTATCTCCAAAAGTCTGGTTTAACGGAACTTTTCCAGCTGGCAGATATCCATGCAATATTTCTACGCAATCAAAAAAGAATGTAGATGTATGTACTGGATGTCCCCATAGAGAAGGGATGAATAAGGAAACGGCACCTCTATTCATACCTGACCGAAGCTGACTTAAATATTTTATTTCTCTGCATAAATAATAGCTTCATTTCCACCCTAGTTCGCAAATACAGTAATAATAACTCTTAGAAATACACAAGTAACATAAGAAGGACCTCTTAGATATAATTCGAATTTTTCATTGATAGAAATCCTTTGTTGGAAGGAAATCACATTCATAAATCAACGTTCGTTTATTTCACAAGCTTCGTAATAATACCTACGCTCGACTCTTGTGAAATTTATTCATTCATAGCCGTGGACGAGAGAAAATCAAATTCAACATTTTCAAATAAGGAATGGCACGAATATTTTCCTTCTTTTATTAAAGTGAAATGACAGCTGACGTTGACATTGACAGCTATCATGAGTATATCAAATTAGAATTGAAAAGAAATGCTGTTTTTTTTATTTTGAAAGAAAAATTAATACTAATATTCTGCCTCGTCTTATTAGACTAAAGACTAAATAATATAGTTTGCAAAGGCTAGGGTGATATTTTTTTTTATAATAGATATTGTCCTGCACTTTGATATTCTCCTATATTGTAGATGCGTTTACAAACATAATATTTACACTCTTTCTCTCTTTGAACCGAGTTTTCATGTCTCACATTCATAATCTTCCCGCCGTAGCCCGTAGGTACTAATTTCGATATTTTTTCACACGCACTTATTTATATGATATTACCTGCGTGATCGTTCAGGACGGCTTACTTTCTACTACTACTTAATTTAAACTGTATAAGTCGAGACGGGTCATCAACCCCTTTTATGCTACATACAATTGTCATTCAGTGACTTCAGAATTGTAGATTTTTTGACAGTTTCGCCTACGAATTCTGTCAGTTGTACCATTGAACGGCCATTCTAAAACGATTGATATAGCAGATTTGGGTACCTCTGCGCTAAACGTGCTATCAAACGTTACGTGCTTGCAAAACCAGTCCAGGGAGTCTTTGACATAACAGGCAAGAACTCAGGATGTAGTTAGGAGCTCATTTCCCATTGAGATGCATTTCCTTTGTTGCTAGAGCGCTGTAGACTTGCTCTTGAAAAGGTCAGGCTTGTAGTACGGTAGTTAGGATTTAAATGCTCTAGCGGCAATCTGCTGACGTAAGCACTTTTAACTATATACTAGAATCTTAAACAAAACAAACAAAATAAATTAATCTCAATTTGATAGCAAAACTTTTTTTTTTTAATTTTAATAAAATTATTACAAGCGTGGATGTGAAGGTTCCTTATAAGTACTTTTACGGAAAAAATAAAAGGCATTGTTCTAAGTTGTGTCGTGGGAACTATTAATATAATTATGTATCCAGTGTCATCAACATTAACCATGTTAGATAAAATAAGTATTCGTTATTGCACAAACTGCTTCATTAGTATTATGTAGTGTTCGTAAGCGCAACTAGAGGTCCTAGGTTCGATTTCCAGGTCAAACAAAATGTTATTGGGTTTTTCTGTAAATGAATGGAGGAGGAACTTCTGCTCATTTGACGACATAATTATTTATACAGACATTTTATTTATCTAAATATTAATCGAATTGTAACCTAAACTATACCAGCGAACTGTAGGTGTACCTTAGTATCTGCCTAACCCTTGAGAGAATACAGTCGTGATGGTATATTATGTAATTACATAGTTCCATTGGCCTGTAAATACGCAGAATATTGGTTAGTCTGTTAGGCGTATAACTAAATAGATTCGTTCCGCTACGGCGAACAAATTTGGAGGCAAATTGGTGTAATAATAAGCTTAGCAGACTTTATGCGACTGATTTACTGTATATTAAATTTCTAGGTATATGTAGGTAAACAACATGATCCTCTATTTTTGTGAGAAATATTTTGTTTATTTATTATAATATGTATAAACACAAAAATAGAAGATCTCATTGACTAGTGGCCTCAAGCGCGACTGCTACGAAAGAGGTCTTATTCTAGAAAATACTCAGTAGTAGCCAAATTTATGCCTGGTTATTAATGGCAATAAGCACGCCCACGTGGGAATCGTAACTAAACCAAGTGCGAATTGTGCGTATACATTGTACCTACACCTCTGCCTAACCCTTCGGGGAATACTGGCGTGATGGTATGTTATGTCAAATATTGTATATCATTTGACCGTTGCCCGGTTTCCCGGTTTCTCTCGCGATCTAAAAGGATTTGCTTACTTTTCCAACGGATTTACGTTTGCACGCATGATGCCCGTAAAAACATACAGACAGACAATCAAAATTCTAAAGATGATTATTTTGGCTTCTGTTACTCTTAAAAAGACCCCTCATTGTATTTTTTTTGCAATTTATGAATTTGGGCCTATTAGGTGTAAAAATTGTACGGTAGTACTCGGCTTTGAAGCACAAAAGACTACGAGCCTGATGGCAGGGTCACCGAGTTTTTACTAAAAGAAAACTATTCCTTGTTACAGGATGGTGACGTCATCGAGCTGTGTCAAGTCAGCGACGTTAGATCCGGCGGTGTGCCAAAGGTAATGTAATGTATTATGCTATAACTATTCAAGGGGTGAATATGATGGGGCTGAATCGAAACGAACATTGAAAGGCAATTTCAATTATTATGGTTTGATGTCAATAAAGACTCTGCTGATTAAAGTAAATGATCAATATTACGGTCTGATAGCTTTTGAAATTTCGTTATTTTTTTATGTTTATTGGTTATTGCGTATTGGTGATTAATTTCATACTATTTAAACAAATGATTGAACGTCGTTCTAGAATACGGTACTTAAAAGTAATAAAATTCAGGTAGACATCTACAATAACCGACATTATTTTAATATAAAATAAATATAGCAGAACAGAATCTTCCCAGTATAGAAATGGTTACGATGAATACTCTAAAACACTTTACACCTGAAAAATGAAACTCGATTCTGAAAACACTAGTGCCACACTTGTAAACATTGAGCGTAAATATTAGGAGAGCGGCCGCATAACAAGTGACGTCACAAAGCGTCCAGTTTTGGGCCATGTTTTAGTTGGCCGGAGGCGTTTCATCTACCACAAATGCACAAATAAAAACAAAGCCATAACAACAATTTTAAATATTTCATGGTCCATTTGTATTTGTGAAGTTATATTATGTAATTAAATAGAAAGAGTTGAAGTGATACAGAAACAAAACAGAATTTGGGTGTCCCCCAGAACGCTGTCATTTGGTATCATACCGAAAAGACATTGGCCGTACTGAAAGGGAGCATTGTCACGTTGAATAACAATGCTTAGTCTTTGACCTGCGAGTAAGGCCACCCTCTAGTCACGCAAAGTACCTATAAGTCATGTAGAAGTTAGTAGTAATCAAATTATCTAAATTGGTAATACTGTAATGATGGAACAGAGGTCTCAAACAGAGGCAAGCGCGCAACAATGAGTTTTTCTTACTAACACGGTATTATTCATCCCCTATTCGTTTTTTTTATCTAGCTAGGTATATCACTTAATCGCTACTACTATTCATCTCAAGTATCAGTAACAACTCTACTTACTTCTGGTTTCCTCGCAGGACTCGAAACTCAGTACGAACTTGGTGAACAAACACGGCGACAATTTAGAAGAGAAGTCTTTGACGATCTGCAGCGGCACAGACTACATCAACATAAACTACCAGCACGTGGTCTGTCCGGACGCGGCCACCGCTAAGGTCAGTTTGAACCGGTTATCACTAGATTGAACTGCATCAAACAAGATTTGAATAGCAACCATACAAATCTAATATCTATTGCACTTTCGTACAAATTTGCTGTGAACTGTGTCAAAAGTCAAGGGCACACATTTGCAAGTTTGAACAAAGACTTATCAAAGTGGTCAATTTTATGAATTTTACTTTTATAGTAATACAGTAAAATTATAGTCGATCATGCCAATCATCACCCGCCTACTTTCTTGCACAATTACCGCAAAAATACCCACAAAACACTCACTTAAAAGAAACTTAGACTCACTTCGAGGCATCAGCGTTGCTTTTCACGAGGCAGATTTGCAACGAAGTTATACACTATATAACTCACAGTTAAAAATATAATCATTTATTTATTTGTCCTAAATTAATCAATGTGTTTCCAAAAAGGTTTGGTTGCAAGGACTCAGGAGGATCACCCACAATGTCAAAGCGAATAACGTTTGTCCAATGACATGTCTAAAGAAGCAGTAAGTTCATTGCAAGCTTACATGGCATGGCTTCAATAGACTCGGATTCATGGCAGTTTATAATTATTGTTGTGGTATCTGTGTTGGTGATGACAAAAACTACTTTTTTTCATTGCCTCGACTATAGCAAAACAACGGCATAAATTAATGCCTCGAATGCAAGTCTCCGGGCGAAGTTCGCCGCGTGCTTAAAATATTTAGAGTACTCATTGCTATTTCCGAGGCACTGGAAATAGGGCAGTAGCTTGAGGCTTTGAAGCAAGTTGTTCGGAATAATAAACAACTGTGTTGCAATTAACTTGCGCTGTCATAAATAAATTAATCGTTGGGCTTTTAATTAACATAACATTACTAATGAAATGCACTGTTAATTCCTATTGTCACATTTATTAACAGGGCAAAGACTTGCTCCAAAGCATATTTTATATATTTTGTTGTTTTTCTTTATTTTCTTGTGTACTTTCCAAGGGAACTTCTTATGCACAAAAACAATTCAATAAATCATTTATACCAATATTTGGACAGCTCAATTTGATTGGGCCGTCGAAATTTATAATGTTTTACCGTCTTTCCATTGATTATATTTGGATAAAGAAGTTTATATTGACCGTGTCCAATATACCTACATAAATTAAAATTTAAAAAGTTGGATTATCAATTTTCTAGTTATTGAATCTTTCAATCAGAGTGAACTTATAATAATTGTAAAGTTTCCGATCCGGTATGACATGGCAACCTTCAAGAAGCGAGCCTATACCTATCTCAAAGGCCGCAACCCACTTGCAACTCCTCTGGTGTTGCGGGTGTCAATGGGCGGCGGTGATCACTTACCTTCAGGTGACCCGCTTGCTGGCTTGCCTCCCTCTTCTATATAAATAAAATTGCCAAGTGATTAATTAATCTTGTTTTTAGCATTCGCAGTGTATGTAGCTAGAGTTTATATCATACCTACTGAGATATTAATTCAAAGTTTTGTTCATGGCGTTCAATACCTATACATAAATTTTTTGACTTTCCAGAAAATACTTTTAGGTACTTATGTTATTAATTTCCAAATTACTTTTAGGTATGTTATTTTAAATTTAATAAAATTTAAGACTTCCCTTGAAAGTTCACAAGTTCTTGCACGAGTTTTTGCATGCATATACGTTCGTTCATTTGCTTTGTTTGTCAAAGGCATGGAAAGAAACTCTTCGGGAGATAACACACAACAACAAAATTAGCAACACCTGTCCTCGGACTAATCTTATGAAACAGTACGTAGTATTTTGTTGTTTTTTTCTCTTTAAATGTTATTTATTGTAAGCTAGAATCTATCTATTCTCACCATTCTTGGGGAGTTATTTTAGTGAAGGAAAAATTCGACTTGTAACTTGCTTGTCAATAGATGTTACTGACGTCACCTTTAAGACGTAAGTTCAGAATGTCAAGGCAAATTTCGACATGGCAGGTGGGACTCGCGGTGGCTTAGTGGTCATAGCGTCTGCTGTATCAAACCAGAAGACGCAGGTTCGAATCCTGCCTGCGAGTCGATTTTTTCCTTCACTAAAATAACTTTATAATATTAGCATGAAAAATGCAGAAAAATCACAAAAGATATTCTTGGGGAGATTATGTTAGATTCGATTTTCCTATAGTTCGTGTTTCTATATCAAATCTTTTACAAAATTTGCTTACTAAAGATAGGATTTTGACTTATGATACATACAAGTAAGACCATCTCTAGTAAGCAAATGTACTGACAGATTTGATAAAAAAAAGCGGAGTATTCACAGGCAGGCATGAAATGACGTCATGAATATATTAATACTAAATTAACTTAAACTGCCTCATTAGCTAAGTGGTCCTGAGCGCGACTGCTACCCTAGAGGTCCTGGGTTCGATTCCGTTCGAACAAAGTGTTATTGGGTTTTTCTATGAAATTCCCAGTAGAAGCTTTTATTTGTATTTTTATTAGTAATTGTATTTTTTTATTTTGTATAGCCTATAATTAACCCTGACATAATTATCTTGATTTCATCCTTGGTTAGTAATTAATACAAGACAAAGAAAACTAATTAACATGAATGCACGCAATCACTAGCCGCTATTCCGCTCTAGGAAATCAATAATTTGTACTTGATTTCTTCGTGGCTAAGTAATTACTAAGCTGATGATAAATTTGGATAAGCTGCCTTCGTCGCGGTCAGGGTGTGGATGGGTGACCATGACCGCTCCGAGCCTCGGTGAGCACGTAAAGCCGTCGCTGTTGCCCAGAAATTGGGTTACGAGAGTCTGATGGCAGTCGCTTCGTGTAAAATGCTGATATTCAGCCGCATCTGGTTAGACTGGAAGCCGACACCAAGATAGCTAGAAAAGGGCTCGGAGAATGATTTCTCCGTTAGTAGATAATATGGTTACAGAAACAATGAGCAATGTCTTAGAATACATAAACATAACATAACATACCATCACCCCTGTAATCCCCAAAGGGTTAGGCAGAGGCGTACTAATGTACATCCACAGTTCGCCGGTATGTTTAGGTCCCATGTAATAGGGGGCGAGCCCATTGCCATTACCCGGGCACAAATTCCTAACTCCGAACTGCTACTGGGAATTTCATAGAAAAACCCAATAACACTGCTCGACCTGGGAATCGGACCCAGGACCTCTAGCGTAACAGTCGCGCTCAGGACAACTTTGCTAATGAGGCAGTTCATCTCTTAGAATACTCTACCTACAGTTTTATTGATTTTATTATAAGTAACGTACCTGCGTATAAATTCCTGGGATGTATTGTCAGTTGGACTAAAATGCGTTTGTTTTTCAGTAAAATGATAACTGGTTTCTTTTCGAAAGGTGTCGAACTTATTTGGTAGGCAGTCAGCACGTACACGATAACACACAGAACAACACGCTGTGCATTGCATTTAGGTACGAGCTGAACGGTCTTTAAACGGAGTTTTATACAACTGCCTCATTAGCCAAGTTGTCCTGAGCGCAACTGCTACGCTATTTCGATTACCAGGTCGAGCAAAGTGTTATTGGGTTTTTCTATGAAATTCCCAGTAGCAGCTCGGAGTTTGGAATTTGTGCCCGGCTAATGGCAATAGGCTCGCCCCCTATTACATGGGACCTAAACATACTGGCGTACTGTGGGTGTACATTAGTAGGTACGCCTCTGCTTAACCCTTCGGGGAATACAGGCGTGATGGTATGTTTTTATACAAAAAATTACTTCATAACCACTTGCGGATTTAAACTTCAGAATCGGAATTGTTTCGACCATACTGTAACGTCCCTCGTTTTGCGTCGCGAGTTATTGGGGCTTCATTTCCATTTTTTTAATTCAGTTACCTACATAATCGATACATCAAAGACTTATTTACTGGAATAAAAGGAAACCTTACAAAACGAATTAATACAATCTATAAGGTCGCTGGTAAAGCCCTTCTTGTGACCATACAATTGTTTGGAAAATAGCAGGTTATTATTTGTCAATGGTTACCTTTGAACCGCCACTCAGGCTTCCTTTTGTTTCCCAGTTATTTTTATTAACAATAGCGTCTGCGGGATATTGTAATCGATTCGATTATATCTAGAACTTTCCAAAGGTTTTCAAAGTTGTACCTATTCTTATTTACCCAAGTTGGTAGTCGAACGTAATAATATCTAAGACCTACTAAAAATAAGTAAACATTTTAGTGAGTACCATCTGATAATCTTAGGTTTAATTGAAAACCAACTACTAGACAGTGTTCCTAAGTTTACCTAAACTTAGCCACATACCCATAAGTGTCGTCACTTGAAGATATTGGATCATTATTTTTTTTTTATTTAAAAAGATTACTAGCAATGTGGTTTGCACATTACTAGTATTCTTGTTAACCCCTCGTGCTAAGCTAGATTGCTTGTGTTACGAGTGGGTTCACGTCGGTAGTGCAATGGGTGGGGTACGAACCGGCAACCACATGATCGCAAGTCTGACGCCCTAGCCATTAGGCTACCGCCGCTTATTCGCCTTCAAAGTTCAAAAATATTGACCGCGGGCGGCACATGTGCGCCTGAGTAGGTACTATCGGATATTGTTAGTTTTAATTGAAAACCAACCACTAGACAATGGTCCTAAGTGTCACTTTTAAGCTCATCGCTTTGGGGCAATTATCGTCCCAAAAAGTAAGGAAGTCCCCACTTTTCGCCCCTTTTTGCATTCCCTTCTCACAACCTAAAAATGACCAACTTAACCACGTGTATAAGTATGTGTTGTCACTTGAAGATATTAGATCTCTCGCCTTCGAAGTTCAAAAATTAATATCACACATGTCGCTGTCGGCGCCGGCGGCGTGTCGGTCTAGATTCTGCCAAGCAATTTAATATCGAGTTGACAAAAGTAGTTTTTCTTCCAACTCAGTCATCGATTTTCCGGTCGGATATCAGACAGGCTATATGTTCGGCAGATATTAGATTTCATAAGGTAAAATATCGATATATCGAATATCCTCATCGAGATGGCAAAATGCCGTTTGGAATCCTCGAACAGGCGACAGGCCCGTCATTTGATGGGGACGCTGACCGGACATTTCGGAACTAACGCTCTCCTACAAAAGATGGGTCTGACGGAGATCAGACGGACAGCAGCCTGCAGGGCCTGTAAAAGGGAATTTGAGAGCATGGAACATCTTCTGTGTATATGCGACGCAATGGCTATAAAGCGCATGTGCCTTTTAAGGCAGTGTTATCCAAGACCAGAAGACTACAGACTTACAACCCCAGTCCTTATTATAAAACTCATGGAAGAGCTGTTTGAAGAACTGGGGGAGGATGAGGATTAAGTATCTAGGGGAAGCATAAAAGATCCCATTGGGTCGAAGTGCTCTGAGGCGTTGCTGCCTCGGCCCCACACAAGATAAGATAAGTCCATATAGATCCTTAATAGTGTTGATAATATTTATCGCGAAATTAATGGTAATCAGAGCATACCAATTGGCATTAACGAACACAGAATTTGTTCAAGATCAATGTTTTTTCTGCAATCAAAGCGTTCATGCAGCTGACGACAAACTTAAACGTTGATGTTAAACACTCCACGGCATACAAGGATTCCTACTGCGATATCCTTGAAAAATTAAGGAAATATCGTCCGAAATTAATTATCGAGTGGAGGCCATAACAACATCAACTAACTCCGCTTAACTATAATCGTGAGATTATCATTAACCGAGCAAAGATCATTAAACCCAGTTTTACGACGCATTGTGTCTACAAAGTGACAACTTTTACTTCGACTTGGCGACTTGCCAGTGGCCAATATTAAGGTACAGTTTGCAACGAAAGTCGCTGAACCCAACCAGATATTGAAAACACCATATCTAGATTCATAGATCATTAGATAGTAATTAAGGTAAATTAATAACTGTCCTACATGCAAAAAACCCGGGTTTTCGGGTCAAAAATTATGGTGATAAAGATGCTAACATGTTTTGAAGATTGCATCTCATCGTGTGGTCAGCTACTGTCGTTGCTGACTGTACATGTTATATTTGTGGTCTCAGATAAACGTATCTTGATACTTAGATACTACTTTTTGGTGGCAAACTTAGCGAAGGTCAATAAATAAGAATAGTGCCTAAAATATTTTATTACACGCATTGAGGTATTATGTTCGTACTTACAACTAGAGTAGCCGCAAATAACCTGTACTCTGGCTAATAAAGTTTGTCGAATCGTCTAACTCATAATAGTATTCTATTATCTGTGCTCATACTATTAAAAAATCGTTTTCCGCTGGTACCTATATAAATATTATATCTATCTACGTATTTTAATTGAAAATCCGTTAGAAAATCGCTTAAATGTGTACCTTCATGCAGAACGCAAGTGTTATTAGACATAGCTCTAGTACCTTACCTACTTAATATCTCAATTTCTTGCAAATGTCTCCCATATTCTGTGAGTAAAAAAAGACGTTGGTTGCCTAATGTGGCGTGCGAGTGAAACTCAACTGGGTGGAACATCACTAAATGGTGCTCGACGGCGAAAATAATGGCCAGTCTGTTAGTTGCAGACTCCTACTAAAGCTTTAATGTAAGACATTACGTCAGGTAGATTACATACACACATGTACCTATTACTTGGAAGGTCAGAAGGTGAATCAGGGGGCCTACCATGAACTCTTATAACAGGTCAATTTTAGACGAAAAGTGAACTGTCGGCCTATTTTGTACTGTGAACACTTCAAATAGCCGGCGAGCCAGCGGTCACGTGACTAAAGCAGGCGAGTAGTCATGTGACAACATGTCAGCGATCTGCCCTGCAAAAAGCTTTACCATGAACTCATTTTAAACATATAAACACTCGAAAATTGAACTGCCCTGCAGTCATATCTAGCAGCCGTCTGAAAGTAACTTTTATTGAACTGTTTTCTTTGATTTTGAAGGAAATTCGTAAGTATAAGTAAATTCATGCATAATATATTATTGTGGTGTTATTTAAATAAATATCTAAAATTATAGACGAAATAAATATCATTATTTTTGGCGTTTATTTTAGATGTCTAATGAAGGTGAAGTATTTGGGTTCCTTGAGGAGGATAACAAGAAATCTGGAAATCAGCTGGTTCTTAAATAAGTTGAATTAAAAATAATGGCAGAAAATAAATGAAAATTCAAAAATCTATTTATATTTATTTGTTATTTTTTTCAAATAGTATATTTATGTACCTAGTGATAATTTAAACAAACTTACTATGTAGACTAGCCTTTAAATTTTTGATGAAGCACCATGATGGAAATCAAATTTCCCGCCACCTCCGTTCACAATTTATGAGACATATGTTTTAGCCCATTGCAATAACCTTATGATTATTTAAAAGTCCCACTATTTTTCCATTGTTCGTTTGAAACTCTCTTTGATGTCTTATTACCGAAATTAGCACTTTTCCCACTCACAATAGCGGACACGATACAAATGTCAGCATTGAGCATTCCACATTTAAAAAAAACTATGGTGTTTACAAAACACAATTCACCAAACCCACTTGGCCTCACAATCAACTCGATTATATGTTATTGTATTGTTATGTGCTTTGGACATTATTTGATACTGTACCTACTTGAGTCGTTCGAAAATAACACTAATTAATTATGGCAACTACGCTAACCGTTTTAAGTATTAAAAAGGTTCTTTAACAACTAAATCATGTTATATAAAATGTTTTGCAATCAATTAATAGTTTTTGTAGAATTATCAAGATCGTACAAACCATTTTTTTAATTAAAAATATGTAGTTCTTAATAACCGTAAAACCGATACTAATGCGTAAGAGTATTTCAGAACGTTTGTTTATAATATAGCGAACCGCTCAGCAATAAGTTAGCAGGTGTGAATTTGATACCTTGCAAGTCAGTCGGGATTGCTCATGGTACAAATTGAAAACCTGCCAGGTTAGACTGCTAAGTTGGCCTGTCCTGTACATGGCAAATATTTTAAAAGTTCATGGTAGGCCCCCAGTATACTTACACCTGCAGTTCGCTTGGTATGTTTTAAATCCCATGTGATATTAATAATGGGTTTCAAATCTAAGCTACATGAAGATTTCATAACAGAAAAACCAGGTTAAACTTTCCCGAAACCGAAACTAATTATTCAGCCTTATTTCACATACAAAATATTTGTAGAAACATCATGATCAAAACTGCACATGAACTTTATTTGAGTAAGAAACCTTTAAGGAGAATACTTTCCTTTAATATTTCGGTTCTATTTGTGTTTGTAACTAAGGGCCACTAGCACCAACTTCATAAATAGGTATATTTAAATTGTATTTAAACGCAAATTTACTATGAAAAATTGAGTTTAAATGCAATTTAAACATATTTACAGAGGCATACTAATTTACACCCACAGTTCGCCGGCATGTTTAGGTCCCATGTAATAGGGGGCGAGCCCATTGCCATTAACCGGGCACAAATTCCTAACTCCGAGCTGCTACTGGGAATTTCATAGAAAAGCCCAATAACACTTTGCTCGCCCTGGGAATCGAAACCAGGACCTCTAGCGTAGCATTCGCGCACAGGACCACTCGGCTAATGAGGCAATATACTATAATGTTATAGACGTCATAGTGCCTCCAATTAGCGCCAGACCTAAGATAAGGAGGGAAAAGGCTAGAAGCTATTAGAAGATTGCTATATGAACTGTTAAAGCTTCTTATATATTTTCTTAAAAAAAAGCTTACTAGCAATGCGGGTCGCACATTACTAGTATTCTTGTTAACCCCTCGTGCTAAGCTAGCTTGTGTTACGAGTGGGTTCACGTCGGTAGTGCAATGGGTGGGGTTCAAACCGCATGATCGCAAGTCCGACGCCCTAGTCATCAGCCTACCGCCGCATCGCTTCTTCTTTAATTTAAGAGCTCAGCTCTTGTCGGTGGAGCAAACGCCACTGTTCTCTATCTTCTGCTTTCCGTTTTACCTCTTGATACGACTCGATCGCAATCCTTTCCTTCACTTGTTCCACAAAACTTCGTCTAGGTCTACCCCTTTCTCGTTTTCCTTCAATTTTACCTTCTAGTATACCGCTTCGCTACCTTATATGAATTGATTTCATAGGTATAGCCTTTGTGGGTCACCGCTTATCGCATAATACAGGGAAATTTCAAATTCACTCAATATAGTGACAGGGAAAGTACAATATTAATTTATTTAAGTATCAACTAGACAGCGTCCCACTTCGCGAACTTTCAAAGGCCACCCACGCCTAGAGGACGGGAGTAATATTCTTTGACAGGCTTTGCAATGTACAGTAGAATCGTGTTGGAAGTTTCTAGAAAATTACCATGTTTGAAATGTAAAGGTGGGCGATTTTCAGTAGTCTATCAAAGTGGTTAACGACCTTTGACCTGAGAAAGTTTAGTAAAAAAGTACTAGACTTCTGCCCGCGACTTTGTCTGAGGAAACGTCAGAATTGGGTCCAACCAGGATAAGAAACCTGTGCCAAATCTTATCCAATTCCGTTCAGACGTTTTTGCGTGACTGAGTAACTGCACATCTTGCACATGTGATCTTGTACATCTCTAACATTAATCGAATAATACTCACTCTGAATTAAACGGACAGGGGTTTAAAACCCGTAATTTGGGATACATTACACTGTCTAAACGGAATAGACAAGGGTCCAGGAGGAACATTACTTAAAGAACTGATGATATACTCTTCAGCTACTTACCCTTTTACTCACCCACTTCTGGGCACGGATTTCTTTTTAATGAGGCTATAAGCCCAACACGCTGACCTGACAGGTTGGGAGACTTCATACACCGTCGAAAAATCGGCATTGCATAGAAATGCAGATGTCCTCTCAGCTGTTCCCTTTACCATTTTAGTGTGTCAATTTTTGCGCACGAGAGCCACTTCTTCCTCTCAGTTGTTGCTGATCCGACAGTCGCCAATGCGTCAATAACAATATGTATCCAAGTTAGGTCTATCTTATCTAAGTTAGTAGTTTCTTTCTTTCTTTCTTTAAGTGTACGTGATGAAGGACCATTTACCATCAAGTACCTCGTCTGCTCGTTCTGACATAAACCATAAAAAAAAAAAACAATTCTATTTACAATCCCAGATTCGTGGAAATGGCAATTCAATAGATTGTCTCCATTATACAAATTAACTTGCAAACGGCAATTTGGCTGAGTTAATACACTTAACGTGGCTATAAATTATCTGGAATGGCCCTTTATGATTTAGATATAGAAGATAGAATTAAAGCATTGATTTATGATTAATGAAATGAAATGGTAGAGCAGGATAATAACACACTTTGAATAAATCCGAATAATAAACACACTTTGAATAAATTGTATTTGAATTACGATTTATTTTAGTATTACGTTTGTATTGATAATATAAAAAAATATATTGATACAATAAAATATAAATAATATAATTTATATATAAAAATTTAACCTTCCTTTACGCATTCCACAAGGGTTCCTACGGGTGTCTAGTAAGCTGAAAGCAGTATAATTTTCACTGACATGATCTGGTTTTTACCCTAACGTGGTTATTAATTCATCAGCAGATATTCAGGACAAGCCACCGTGTTTTATGTCGAGTTCATTATCAGTTAACTGTATACTCACATCGTGGTTTTCAATAGCAGCTGTGTAGATAGGGTTGGTATTCAATGAAATTCAATGGTTTTCACTATCATTCAACGCATTGAATGAGACCCAGTGATGTCTGACGTTTTGCGTTTCCATTAATATTCGTTTGCGTAATTAATACACAGTTATATGTGTGTTTTAACTACAAATTCTGTTGTAAACATACATATAACGTCATTCATAGGTAGATAGAAAACAAACACAGGAATTTCTTGTTGCGTCAAGTACGTATTTACATTTAGGGTTGCCAGGACTAAATATTGAAAAGCCGGACACCAATTCATATTTACCCTGACAGTTTGCCCTAAAGGACTGACATGCTGGTTTTTAAAAGAACAAATATTCATTATTCGTCCTCGTGAGTTGCTCGCGCGTTTTGGTTCGATATCTTTTGGTGAAACAGGGTTGACCAAAATCTGGATAGGCCAATAATTCCGCTGGATACTACTGCAAAAAACCGGACATCTGACAACCATAGACACAATGCAATATTATATTGTCTTGTACATACTTTGGGGTCCTTAGATACAGGCGTTGCTTACAAACACAACCTCACATGCGCGATAACAGTTATACAGAAAAATCAAATGTCAGGTTAACTTTTGCTGTTAATTATTATTATTAAGTCTGTAATATGCCCTGTAACTTTGCAGGCTACTTCACCCTTCTAACAGAAACATTATTAAAAGTCAGCAAAGGATTGCTTAGCCGCAGAATATTTGGCAATCCCAGACAAACTAAACAGCAGAATTCTACACCCGATTTTTAACCAATTCCCTGAACCATTTTTTCGCGTCGTTTGTACGGGATTCGACCAATAAAATTAGAGGTTTTAGAGTCTTAGAGTACAATGAGAGATTATTTAGAGATAGAGATTTCTTTTTTTTTCATATGAATAAAACTAAAAATATTTTTGGCATTGTAGCATTTACAACCGTAGCAGAGTTCATTAAATATTAATAATTAAAAAAGTGATGTCAACAAAACCATTGGTTTGCATCCATTTATTTTGGTTTGAAGGGTAATGAAGCCAATGCAATATTCCACATAACTGAGGACTCAAATAAACTACACGCTAGCGTTACTGTGTTGCTGGTGTCTATAGGCTGTGGGAACTTACCACCAGGCGGTCCGTATGCTTCCTTGTCATATTATTAGGTACAATAAAACAAGTATGCCATTACAAACTCCACTAATCACTGCTTTTTTCAGTTGGATGCGTCTCTGCTTCCTCACGGATCCTCGTGGCAAGGTGCCAGTGAAGGTCGTAGCCCGGACTTTCGCGTCGGGAAAGACTGAGAAGCTGGTCTACCAGTGCCTGTCAGAACTTGGGCTGCCGTCAGGGAAGAATGAAGCCATGGAGAAGGAAGCATTCACATTTGACAAGTTCTACGCGTTGTACCACAAGATCTGCCCCAGGAATGATATTGAGGAGCTGTTCAGATCCATGTAAGTACTCTCTTTACTTAGTTCTGTATAAGGAATATTGTGCGTAGCCATAAGTCTCAAAAATCCTCCATCAGCCCATGTCTGTCCCACTGCTGGGCACGGGTCTCATCTCATAATGAGACGAAGTAGATAGGTTTTGGCAAGCTTTACATGCTGCTGTCACGAAAATCCCTTAATAGCAGTCCAATGGTCACATCACTGTTGTCAGCAATTCTTTATCCTTTTAGAATCTTATATTATGTAGGATGAGAGAACGGAACGTAATGAAGGTGTGTAAAACAGAGCGAGTGAAAGTAATGGATAGTTAAAAAGGGAAAAAGGAGGAAATGGATTATGGCGGATAGGACGAGACGAGAGACGTGCGGTGTGCGTAGCAAAATAATTTAGAAACGAGTTACGGAACCCTTCGTGCGCGAGTCCGACTCGCACTTGGCCGGTTTTTTACTTGGCTGTCATTCTTATAAACGTTTTCGCGTCATTGATGATTATGCTTGGATAAACTTTATTTTTAATCATTAGGATATGGTAATATCATAATCACTCAATGCACGTTTTCTGTGACCTCCATACATCACCCTTTTATTATGTGGCTTTATGTGGTAAAGAATTTTATTCTTTTACTCACCTTTACGTAAATTACTGATACAAATATACTTACTCAGTAATCCATTCAGCGTACAACCACTTAAAATAAACGTTTAGTAGTGTTTTATGACCCCGAAGGGACGAAGCAGGTTTCGCAGCCAAGCCACGGTAAATGTTGAGATTTAAAAGTACTATCTTTATATTCTGTGGGAGTATTACTTTATTTAATAACGTGATCTTTGCTCTCTGTTTACCTACGGATTACTTACGTACTTTTAAAGTGGAGTACTATAAATAATACCATTTTTGGGGCTTGCGAAGCTGTTAGGGGGCTTACAAATGTTTTTAATTTTTCTAGTCAATAGTTTTTACGGCGATCACTATTAACCAACCGTCTCTCGAGAATTATACCTATATATTACGTTGACGGTTGATGTCAGCTATCATTACGCATATTAATAAACATAATTATTTAACATAACATACCATCACGCCTGTATTCCCCAAAGGGTTAGGAGAAATAGAAGATAGAAGTACTAATGTACACCCACAGTTCGCCCATGTTTAGGTCCCATGTTATATGGGGAAAGCCTATTACCATTAAACGGGCACATATTCCAAACTCCAAGCTACTACTGAAAATTTCATAGAAAAACCCAATAACACTTTGCTCGACCTGGGAATCAAACCCAGGACCGTAGCGTAGCAGGTCGTGCTCAGGACCACTAGTTTAATGAGGCATAATTATTTAAAACAGCATCTATGGTGTTCCTCCATTAAACCCATTAGAACCGTGCAACTAGTTTTTGCCATTTAAAAAGTTACCTTTTTCTTCTCTTTCCACGTACAGCACCCAGGGTAAATCAGACCGCATCAACCTGGAGCAGTTCGTGAACTTCTTGAATGAGAAGCAGCGCGACCCTCGGCTAAACGAGATCCTGTATCCGCTGTATGACGAGAAGCGAGCCGCTGAGATCATCAACACATACGAGCAGAACGAGGAGGCTAAGAATGACAGTAAGTTTCAATTTATTAGTTTAAGAGTCATACATACTTCGGCACGAATGGGTTGTCTCGACCGGGGTGATAAACAACACTTACGTTTTTCGCCGAGTGAGTGAGGATACCGGAGGCCTCAACCCTTATAAAAGGCAAGAAATGCACTTGCGAGTCCTCTGGTGTGTTGCGGGTGTTCATGGGCGCCAGTAATAGCTTATTGCGTCGATGATATGTCGCTCTATTATATACCTATCCCATATAAAAAGAGGTGAGAAAATATCTGACTTGCTCGGGGGCATGACTTCTTGGAGTTTGACTGGTAAGCGACCACCCTTACGTCGGAGTATTCGGATTGAGATCAAATAGTTTTATTATTGAGGTACGCTATCGGAATCCGAATAATAACATACTTTGAATAATTTGTGTTTGAATTACGATTAATTTTGTTATTACGTTTGTATGTGAAATTCGGTACGGACTAATTCCGGACTCTTAAGGCTCGGACACTCGTCTGGTGTTGAAGGTGAAATTTGTGACAATGACTACAAGCCATCAGGCAGCTTGTCACTTCATTGGCCGATATAAACAATAATAAAAGGGTGCTTAGAAAGATTCTCTATCTGAGAGGCCCCTCCTCATAGATTCAGGATTTTTGTATCCCCGAACGGAGAGAATCTCAAGCCTAAGTTATAATTTCGCTAATTAAAATACCCCGATCTTGCTACAGTACCTACAAGACTTCTAATCCCATAGCCAGCTAGAATTACAAAACCATTACCATCGGAGGCCCAAACCCTTTTAAAAGGAGGGCAACGCACTTGTGACTCCTCTGGTGTTGTGGGTGTCCATGGGCGGCGGTTATCGGTTATAATATCTTACCATCAGGTGATCCGTCTGCTCCCCTATACCATAAAAAAAATTACTCGAACCAACGTCAATAATCTCCAGAATGCCTGACAAAAGACGGTTTGATCCGTTACCTGATGTCGGACGAGAACGCGCCGGTGTTCCTGGACCGGCTGGACAACTATATGGATATGGACCAGCCCCTAGCCCACTACTACATCAACTCCTCACACAACACGTACCTGTCTGGTCGACAGTTCGGTGGCAAGAGCTCCGTGGAAATGTATCGGCAAGTCCTGCTGGCAGGGTGCAGGTATGTTTGCCTAATTGAATTTATTTTATTTAGATCCTATATTATATACTAGCTTCTGCCCGCGACGTCGTCCGCGTAGCGTGTTGATATAGCCTATAGCCTTCCTCAATAAATGGCCTATCTAACACTGAAAGATTTTTTCAAATCGGACCAGTAGTTCCTGAGATTAGCGCGTTCAAGCAAACAAAAAAACAAACTCTTCAGCTGCGCTCGCCGCGGTCAGTGTATGGATGGGTGACCATTCTATGAGACCCCTCTGTGCCTCGGAGAGCACGTAAAGCCGTTGGTCCCGGTTGTCTTACGAAGATCTTTGATGGTAGTCAGAAGGCCAAACAAAGCCTGAAAACCAGTCTATCCTCCGAATATCGGTCTGATACTCTGATGGCAGTTGCTTCGTGTAAAATGCTGATATTCAGCCGCATCTGGTTAGACTGGAAGCCAAAATAGTTGCGTAAAGGTTCGGAGGATGATGAAGATGATAGGTGTAGCTATGTAGTTAGATTTCATGATCATAATTGGAGAATTTTGTTACGATTCCACCCTCCATCCATCCGCGTCACAGAAACTTATCGGCCCTCATTAATTAGTCAATTAGCAACTTTTCAAACTTGCTCTTAATCTTTGATTAAGGTGTAAGTAATTGCTTTGTGTTTCTGAAAGGTCTCCGGTTTGATTGAATGGTTTTCTTGGTATTTTTACTCTTTGTTCCTTTCGAGTGCTTCGAGCAATTAATTTAGGTTTTATTTAAACGTAAACTTTCTAAGATTTTATTCTCTATAACTGCCTCATTAGCTAAGTGGTCCAGAGTGTGACTGCTACGCTAGAGGTCCTGGGTTCGATTCCCAGGTCGAGCAAAGTGTTATTGGGTTTTTCTATGAAATTCCCAGTAGCAGCTCGGAGTTATGGAATTTGTGCCCGGTTAATGGCAATAGGCTCGCCCCCTATTACATGGGACCTAAACATACCGGCGAACTGTGGGTGTACATTAATACGCCTCTGCCTAACCCTTCAGGTAATATAGGCGTGATGGTATGTTATGTTATTCTCTATCGTGGTTGCGTTTATAAAAATAAATTTTCACATAAATACCCCGACTTGGAACAACTAGCTGTACGACACCATACAAATATTTTTCCGTGCGGTAAGCGAACCCGCGAACCGCAACCCAAAAGCCGATTCCTCAAACATTCGTAGTTTCTTAAGAAAAGCGGAAGCATTCTCATTTCCATATTATCCTCGTTTTCATTTATTCTGTTTATTAAATTGATTAGTTCAACTAACAAAAATCCTATTTCCCACCAGGTGGCGTTAAAGACGTTTCTACTTTAATTAACTAACAAATTTTTAATATTAGGTATTCATCCCGCCAAGTTCTTTCTATGTATAATGCATTGTCCACTATTAGGTATAAGTAACTAGAAATCACTTAGATCAACAAAAATGTGTAAAATTAATCTTAAATATATCATCACGCCTTTATTACTCGAAGGGTTAGGCAGAGGTGTACTAATATACCTACACCCACAGTTTGCCCGTACGTTTAGGTTCCACAATATGGCGCGTAAGTACCTATTGACATTAATTAAATTTCATAGAGTTCAAGTTCAAGTGTTTTTATTTCAATTAAGCTTTTACAAGCGTTTATGAAACGTTATAATTCTAGTTGCAAATCCAACAACATTTATTTCGATCTGCGAATCGAACCCAGGACTGTAGCAGTAGGGTAGGTATAAGTCGCTCTCTGAACCTGCGACTAATGAAGCAGTTTTTAAATATATCTTTAAAGAATTTCAAAGAAAATCCCAATAACACATACGAAATCGAACCCCGGACCTCTAGTCTCGCAGTTGACCATTAATGATGCAGTCTGGCTAATTAATCTGTCATGTTTTTTTTTCTCTTTTAGGTGCGTGGAACTCGATTGCTGGGATGGCAAAGGGGAAGACGAGGAACCGATCATAACCCACGGTATGGCCATGTGTACGGATATCCTGTTCAAGGACGTCATTTATGCGCTGAGGGACACCGCCTTCGTGACCTCGGACTACCCAGTGATCCTGTCCTTCGAGAACCATTGCTGCAAGGCCCAGCAGTACAAGCTGGCGAAATACTGCGACGAGATCCTCGGGGATCTACTGCTGAAGGAAGCGTTGCCGGAACACCCTGTGAGTATACTTATGAAATAGTTGTTAAGGCTAAAAAGAACGTTATTAGGTATCATAATATGATCCATATTTACATTCACATAACCATCACTGTTGGTTTTTGAGCTTCAAGTGAGCGAAGCCGCGGGTAGAGGTTAGTATATAATAAATACGTAAATATCAGACATACCATCACGCGTGAATTCCCCGAAAGGTTAGGCCGAAGTGTATTAATGTCGCTACAGTTCGGCGATATATTAGGTCCATAGTCATAAGGAGCGTTAATGACGAAGACCAGAGGACTACAGACTTATACCCCCAGGCCTCATTGTAAAGCTCACGGAAGAGCTGTTTGAAGAACTGGGAAAGGATGAGGAATACGTATCTAGGGGAAGCACAAAAGATCCCATTGGGTCGAAGTACACTCAGGCCTTGCTGCATCAGCCCCACATAAGATAAGTTAAGATGGGGCGTGCTCTAAATACACGATTTCAAGGGGCATACTTTTTACGATTAATTTATCAAGGATCTAGCAGACACAATAGACAATTGACACAAAACAATTGCTTCGACCTGCTGGACGGTCAGTTTCTTTAATAAATTAACCGAACACAACCCTAAAGTTAATATTATTGAGAATTTTATTGAAAACCCCAGTACTTAACACTACTCGATCAATCACAAGGCTTCAAACATGGCAGCCGCACTTGAGATGACTAGACCATCTAATGCTTGTTGCAGCTTAGTTCTGGGTCTAAGGGCCACTTGCACCAACTTCTTAAATGTATTTAAAGTGTATTTAAACACAATGTTTCATAGAAATTTTGTGTTTAAATACAATTTAAACACATTTAAGAAGTTGGTACGTGTGGCCCTAATTCTCACGTGAAAAAATAAAATTCGTGTTATTTTCTCTTGTGTTGTAACTGTTTGAATAAGCTTTCTTTATAACTAACTAACTCCATCTTGGAGTTAACGAATTCATTGTTACGTTTAACATCCATATCGATTGCATAAAACATTGAGTGTTAGGTAAGTAAATGAATAGTATTCAGTAGCAAATAAATGTTCCTACAAACAAAGTCGCGACAATTCCAGCTGGAGCCTGGAGTTCCTCTGCCGCCCCCCTCAGCCTTGAAGCGCAAGATCATGATCAAGAACAAGCGGCTCAAGCCCGAGGTGGAGAAGCAAGAGTTGGAGCTGTTCCGTCAGGGACAGTTCGTCATTGAGGACGAGGAGAAGGAAGATGCGTCGGCGGTCGCTATTCTTGATAAAAAGGTTGGTTGCAAAATAATTTCTACTGATATAGAATAGAATAGAATATCCTTTATTGTACACCAAAAACGAATGTCAAGTATATGTTATCAATTATAGAATAAGGTACACTTATTTACTTACTTGATAAACACTTATTGTGCAACATAAAAAAAAAACAAAAAAAATACAGTTTTTAATTTAGCGGGAAAACATTTGTCAGGAATGTTAACTTTTGGCGCCAAGTTTCGTTTGTGTTGTTTTGTTTTTTTCGTAGGTAATTTATCGATATAGTCTGTTACATTATACAACTGAAATTAACGTTGTGATAAGAAAACCCTTTCCGAACCGTGAAGGTATTGTTAGGTATTGAGACCCGGATCTATTTAAGAAAAAAAATCGCCGAAACAAAATATTATGGCCGGCTCGACTGGAGTGATTCCACGGTCTCACAGAAATCCGGCGTGAAACAACACTAACGTTGTGTTTCGCCGAGTGAGTGAAGATTCTGGAGGCCCAAACCCTTTTATAAGGCCGGCAACGCACTTGACCCGCCTGCTCGTTTGCCTCCCTATCACATAAAATGATAACTGTAATTTTTACTAATAGGTACTACCTACTCATTTCTACTTTTTACGGATTTTATCGCGTTGTATTGATATTATTTTATTCCCGACGTTTCGGATCCTTTAAACTTATAGCATCCAAGGTCCGTGCGTTATGCTCGTGAACGGGTATTGCTTGTGGTGACTGGTCGACTTGCTGGCTATGGTTTCTTAATATATTTGTAGCTTTTTAAAAGTTAACTGAATCGCCTTGTAGGTTCTAGTTATGCATATTATCATTGCTCGTGTAGGCAGGTTCACTGTTTTAATAGTTAAAATTGTCATTTAAACTACAAGAAAGGAGGCTTGCTAATATTATAAATACTGATTGAAAATTAATAATAATAACATGTGCGCCAGCTGACAGTAGCAATGAATAAATTAATAAGTACCCCAAACAATGATGTGAATTCTATTTTGTATAACGCCTTTTAATAACTTAACAGACAGAAATGTGTTTGCTGGGGAGTTTGTTGCGTCGTTTCTTCTTCCCAGCGAAAACACTAGGAAGCGGTGAAGGGCGGGCGTTTTGGGGGCTGTCTATATTGTAAAAATGACGTTCAAAAAGTACTACCTAGTAGTCTATATTGAATAAATGATTTTGACTTTGACTTTGGTCACGGGTAGATAAAATCCGTAAAAAATAGTTTCATTTCAATGTTTAATATTCGCGCAAGTGGCAGAAATCAGTATGATAGCTTATAAATATTCAGTCGCATCTGGACTGGAAGCCGATAATTGAGCTACTATGACGATTCCATCTCTTTTCTAAGTGTATATGTATGTGTGGACAGCCAGAGGAGATAGTGGCGGAGGCGGCGGTGGCGGGGGACGACGCGCCGCCTCCCGTGGCCTACACGGGCTCCACCACCAACGTGCACCCCTGGCTCTCCTCCATGGTCAACTACGCGCAGCCCATCAAGTTCCAGGGCTTCGAGGAGGCTGACAGTCAGTATACCTACTTATAGTATTTCTTAATCTTTTATAGCAACGCTCGCTTCGCATAGGACCAAAACATACCGTCAGACGGTGGATAGGCAGAGGTGTATTAGTGTAATACACCTCTGCCATATCACTTTGAATTATTTATAGGATTCCTTCCTTCATAACTATGAAGGAACTCAAGGTTGCAAAAATGCTTTGCCACGAATGACCCGCACGACCGGATGTTACCACGGCCTCCCAGAAAACCGGCGTAAAACAACGCTTACGTTGTGTTTCGCCGAGTGAGTGAGGTTACCGGAGGCCCAAACCCTTTTAAAAGGCGGGCAACGCACTCGTGACTCCTCTGGTGTTGTGGGTGTCCATGGGCGGCGATACCGACATATATAATCACCTACCAAGAAATAAAACACTATTTATTTTGTTCACGTAGGTATCTAATTAGATATTTTATTCAGTAGCTTTACAATTATACCCACATATACGTTACATATATATGCTACAAAATACAAATCCCTGTCATCTCATGACAAAAAAAAATATTTGCTCTTATTTCCGTAGGTACAACCAAAACCAATTCAAACTGTTTCCTGTTAGAAAACAGCAAAAAGACCGTCCCAAAAGCAATTAAAAACTCTATCGTCTTGCTTACAGAGAAGAACATCTACCATAACATGTCTTCGTTCGCGGAGACCACCGGCATGAACTATCTGAAGACACAGGCCATCGACTTCGTGAACTACAACAAGAGGCAGATGTCCAGGATCTACCCCAAGGGCACCAGGGCTGACTCCTCCAACTACATGCCACAGGTATTTATTTATTCATTGGTATACCAACTAAATAAACACAATAATTTACATTTTATCGTGTGAGAGCTTCGGCACGGAGTGATCACAGCCTCACAGAAAACGGGCGTGAAACAACACTTGCGTTGTGTTTCGCCGAGTGAGTGAGTTTACCGGAGGTGCAAACCCTTTAAAAGGAGGGCAACGCAACGACTCCTCTGGTGTTGCGGGTGTCCATGGGCGGCGGTTATTACTTAACATCAGGTGATTTGTCTGCTCGTTTGCTCCTATCCCATATAAAAACATTTGCATTTGACAACTTACAGTTCTGATCTTGAGCGTATATAAATTACAAGGAAACACAACAGTCTTAGTTTACGTCATCGTCGCCGCCACAAATTCAGAGAATCAGTCTCCATTAACGTCCACACAGTATCAATACGTAGTACTGTTTCCCAATTGGGAATAGGAAGAAGAATACACTGTGGCCTTTTTCGCCCAACTCCGTCCGAAAACTGTTTTAACTCGACGTTTCGTCCCAGGTATTCTGGAATGCTGGCTGCCAAATGGTGTCGTTGAACTTCCAAACGTCAGACCTGCCGATGCAGCTGAACCAGGGCAAGTTCGAGTACAACGGCAACTGTGGGTACCTGCTGAAGCCCGACTTCATGCGACGCGCTGACAGGAGCTTCGATCCTTTCGCCGATGCGCCGGTAGATGGCGTTATTGCTGCTCAGTGCTCTGTACAGGTGAGCCGCCTTATTAAATAGATTTTCGATTCACTAAATTATACCGGAATTTATTCTTCTTTCTGATGTTCTGTAATCTGAGTGAATTCGCAGGAGTTCTGTTGAATTTTGTTAGTTATGTATAAAAATAAAGTTTACTTTGATAATTATTATTACAAATGTAGGTACCTAGTAGGTACCTAGTACCTACCTAGGTACATATAATTATGTAGTCTGACTTCAGAATTTCAGATTGTGTTTTTGCTTTATATTTTTAAGTGTAGATTTTTAAGTATAATCCGTACCTAAGTTGGTTTTTCACATTTCAATCATTATTGTATTGGGGTATCTTGTAAAGATAGTGTGTGGAATAAATAAATAACATTAACACCCACAACTGAGAACTAAAGTCTAAAACCTTCTAAAAAAACCTTATTAAGACAAAACTTATTAGTTGTCAATATTGTATTGTCAATGTCGCAATTACTACTGACATAAAATATATGAATGTAAAATGTGCTGTAGATATTCAAATTTCGAAAGACCAATATGAAATTGGCGGGCTCAGGTCAACGATCAGCCATAATAAGGTCTTATTCCACTACTAGCTGACCTGACAGACGTTGTCCTGTCCAAGTTTCAACTAACCACCTCGAAAAATTTGGTTTTCCATATTTGTAATACACTTAACGCCATTGATTTCTGAATACCTTATTTCTGATCTATAAATTACTTAATTTCAAAAAAAAATTCACATTGTATTGACGTGAAGCATGGAAATATAAATATACATACCTACATAGATTAAAATCTCAAATATCTGATTCGGCATCAGTAAAGATTAACGCACGTTGCATTTTTTTTATGATTATATTTATTTATGTATTTAATTATTCGATTAGATGGAAACTCTTTAGTTTCTCAAATAAAGTGTGCGCACTGTATCTACACTATGGAGGTTTCACATTATAAAATGAGTTACTATACGGCTGGATGCTTTAAAGAAGAAAACAATAATATTGTCAAAAATGTCAACTTAAAATGACACCTGTTATCGAATCAAATTTCATTGAGGTAATAACGATGTCGTGTTAGTCCGCTAGAAAATAAGTTGTAATTATTTGTTTACTTCTTTAACCTACTCAAATATTTAGTTTTTACACCGGCTTGTGCTCGCTGGATAAATCCTATGTATGTCCCGTGATTCCCTGTATAAGTAGAGTTAGAATTACTGTACTAATAATCAATTCTTGGTCACAATAATGGTTTCTGATTGATCTGCTTTATTTGCTTGTTTTATGTTATTTAGTCCCTGTAAATGTATTTTTTTAATTTTATTATTTAATTCTGTTATATTTTTTGATCCGTGCTAGTCTAGTACAGAAATACTTGAAAAAGAAATTGACTTCAATGGTTATTTTTAAAAGTCAACGTTTTCAATAATTAAAATGTTAATAACTTTTGATAGAGAGAACCGATTTGAATTTAAAATAGCCTAAATGATAATCCAAGAAACAGGCTATGCATTCTCAGTATCAGGCTATCAAATCGCTTCAGTAGTTATCATCTGATGCGCGGTCAAACATACAGACAAACCGACAGACAAACAGACAGACAAAAGTTCCAAAAATAATAGAAATGGATTGTGTTACCGATTCTGAGTCCCCCAAATTAGTTTTTTTGTAAATATAAGCAATGTACAGACACGGCTCACTTACATTCTTATTATATGTAAGATAAGATGTCTGAGTAGCCGCTACTCAGCGAATAAATACAAAAGCGGAACATAATTTGTATGAAATTAACTGCCACGTGCTTAGTAACTAATCGGAAACTTACTTGGAGGTATTGAAATGGGCCTTAACTCTATAAACCAACCTATCTAACTCTTCGCCTATACCCCGCATGTGCAAACTATAAACGAATACAGCGACCTTGTTGACGTCCACTCGGATTTAATATCGGCGTTTGCCAGACAAGTCAAACGTAAGATATTATAATAAAATATTATTATTACTAGCCCGTAGTCCCACTGCTGGGCAAAGGCCTCCCTCCATTCTTCCTATTTTTATTTTTATTAAATAATTAGTACTTTCATATATTACTTCTGCCCGCGGCTTCGCCCCCGTGGAATTCTGTCTGTCATCACATCCCACGGGAACGGGATAAAAAGTATCCTATGTCCGTCTCCTGGTTCTAAGCTACCTCTCCACCAATTTTCAGCGAAATCGGTTCAGCCGTTCTTAAGTTATAAATAGTGTAACTAACACGACTTTCTTTTATATATATACTAGCTTCTGCCCGCGGCTTCGCCCCCGTGGAATAAAAAGTATCGGGACCGGGATAAAAAGTATCCTATGTCCGTTTCCTGGTTCTAAGCTACCTCTACACCAATTTTCAGCCAAATCGGTTCAGCCGTTCTTGAGTTATAAATGAAGTAACTAACACGACTTTCTTTTATATATATAGATAAGACTTTCTTTTATATATATATAGATTTAGAATTTGTCCATATAAATAAGTGTTTAAAATTAAACAGATATTGATACAGATAATATTTTGCATGTGGTGTTTAGCTATAATTGGTTGTGCAGTTAGACTTAAGACAAAAATATCTACTTATACGTTCCTATCTATATTTATCTGTAACAACTGTTGGTGAACCATAAATAAAATAAATGGTGGGCAGGTGATCGCGGGGCAGTTCTTGTCGGACAAGAAGATCGGCACGTACGTGGAGGTGGACATGTACGGGCTGCCGTCCGACACTATCCGCAAGGAGTTCCGCACGCGCATGGTGCCTGCCAACGGCCTCAACCCCGTCTACAACGAGGAGCCCTTCTTGTTCAGAAAGGTGAGGAACACTTCTAGGATAATATTATTTAAAACCTGCCATTCTGGCCCAAGAAGGTACCTTGTTTAACATACATACGTACCTGTATTCCCCGAAGGGTTACGCAAAGAGTTCAGCCGTTTGAATTAGGGGGCGAGACAATAGTCAAATCAAATCAATCAAATCAAATGTTTTTATTTCAAATAAGCTTTTACAAGCGTTTATGAGACGTTATGTTTCTAGTTGCACGGTTCCAAAAGGTTGATCCTATGGAGAATAATCCGGCAAGAAACTCCATGGACTCTCTTAAAATAAAATAAGTTACAATCTTCACTGGTACAATATTGCTATAACCAAACGATAGTCAACAGTATACACCTAGGTACATTTATTTATTTGTAACTAGCTTCTGCCCGCGACTTCGTCTGCGTGGACTTCAGATAAAAAGTAGCCCATGTGTTATTCCAGACTATAATCTATCTCTGTGCCAAATTTCATCCAGATCCGTTCAGCCGTTCTAGCGTGAAAGAGTAACAAACATCCACCCATCCATCCTCACAAACTTTCGCATTTATAATATTAGTAAGATGTATCTACCGTGATCGGCTCTTCACCACACTAAATTTATCTGGCAGAAAATGCTTATGGTATTAAGACCGCCTTTGTACCATTATGTACAAAAATAATAAAATAAATAATTCAGCAACGCCCGCACCGACGTCGACGCTCGGAGACTTCGACATATAGACAAGCATTAAATGTACATTGCAGATGTTAATTAGCACCGCCGAAATGTGGAATGCGCTTCCCGAGTGGGTCTTCCGCTTCCCCAATAGATATAATCTGGGGTCTTTAAATCACGAGTGAATCGGTTTCCTGATCACACGAACTGGCTGTCAATCGTAACACAATCAACCCATTATATGTCCCACTGCTAGGCACGGGTCTCCTCCCTACAAGTATCCTGTAGGTTGTGATTCCCTTGGGTCTCGACAGCCAGACAGACAGACAACAAAGTGATTAATTTTGGGAAGTTGTGCGGTAGGTGGTGCTGCCGGACCTGGCGGTGCTGCGCTTCGGCGTGTACGACGAGAGCGGCAAGCTGCTGGGCCAGCGCATCCTGCCGCTGGACGGGCTGCAGGCGGGCTACCGGCACATCTCGCTGCGCACGGAGGCCAACTTCCCCATGTCGCTGCCCATGCTCTTCTGCAACATCGAGCTCAAGATCTACGTGCCGGATGGCTTCGAAGGTTCGGCTTCAACATCTTTATTTCTCAACTAGCTTCCGCCCGCGACTTCGTCAGCGTGGAATAGTTACTTAGTCTTAGCGTGAAGATATTTAGCCTATAGCCTTCCCCAATATATGGGATAACTAACACTGAAAGAATTTTTGAAATCGGACCAGTAGTTCCTGAGATAAGCGCTTTCAAGCAAGCAAACAAACAAACTCTTGAGCTTTATATATTAGTATAGATAAGACAATATTTTCACTTATTTTCACCTGATGATGAGCCATCACCGCCGCCCATGGACACCTGCAGCACCAGAAATGTCGCAAGTGAGTTGTCCCCCTTGGGACACAGGGTTTGGGCCCCCGGTATCCTCACTCACTCGGCGAAACACAACGTGCTAAGTCTTATTTGACGCCGGCTTTCTGTGAGGTCGTGGTATCACTCCGGTTGAGCCGAAGCATGGCTCTCCTAACTACGGTAAAACACCTTCAAGCACCAACAATCTTAAAGCACCGCTGTGTATTCTTACATTTGCGCGTATAAGCCAGTTCCCCCTCGGTTACTGCGACTCTGGCAGTCTGCAGTCCGTAGGGGATCTTAAAGCTTGGCAACGCATCAGCAAATCTTTTGGTGTCGCAGGAGTTCATAGTCGGCGAAAATGGTTCTTAATTATATGATTTTGAATTACAGTTATATCGAATCTATCTACTGTACTTCTGCTGTAAGGGAACATAGATAATTACCTACTCACCTTTTTATCCTGGGAGAGCCATGCTTCGGCACGAATGAGCCGGCTCGACCGGAGTGATACCACTGCCTCACAGAAAAACGGCGTGAAACAACGCTTGCGTTGTGTTTCGTTTGTTATCGCTTACCATCAGGTGATCCGTCTGCTCGTTTGCTCCCCTATCCCATAAAAAAAAGAAAATAAAACCTAATGTAATATGTTTTGGCCGTCCTGATATGATTTTTTGCGCAGACTTCATGGCTGCTCTGTCAGACCCGCGTGCGTTCATGGGAGCGGCGAAGGAGCGGACTGATAAGGTGAAGCAGATGGGCATCGAGGAGACTGGCCCGGAGAAGAAGGTGCAGATCGAGGAGAAGAAGGAAGGTGAGAACACCATTTATAATTTTATCTTGAGACTTTGGTACAGTCGCATAATTATTATGTTACAACGTACAAACTACTTAATTAAAACTATCTGAACATTGGTAAAAAATCATAAGCCGCTATGTAAAAAAAAAAAAAAGAAAATTCTCTGGTTTTCGATTTTTGGATCTAATTTGAAAATTAAATGAGTGGACTAGACTACCAGGGGCCGAAGTTTACTGTTACAATTTTGTCAGAATGGTCGTCCTTACAGATTTTGAAGAAAAAACCGTAAAAAAACAAGTTTTGAAGTCATCTAATGTCGATTTTCGCACAATAAAATAGTACAATGGTCCTAACATCCACAATTTATATCAAATTCGGATCAATGGAGCATTCAAAAAAAAATTAAAAAAAACGAATCACCACGATCAGAGATAAAAAAATAGTAGGAAGACGAAAAAGCGACATTTAGCACCTTATGTGAACGACACAGCACTGTGAATTCATTTATGTGTTATTGTATTGTGTGATAGCGTCTTGCGAGACCGTGGAACCAGGGCGGTGAGGTTGTTTATGGTTTATATGTATAGAGGCGTTCGTGGCTAAGTACTCAGCCGATCAACTGATCTGCAATGTCAAGCTGCGCTTGTCGCAGTCAGTGTATGGATGGGTGACCATTCTTAACACATCGAGACCCCTCCGGGCTTCGGAGAGCACGTAAAGCCGTCGGTCCCGGTTGTCATTGTCGGTCAAAATTGTTAGTTGTAGTCAGATGCCCAAAAAAGCCTGATAACCAGTCTATCCTCCGAATATCGGTACCTATTGCCCAGAAATTGGGTTGCGGAAGTCTGATGGCAGTTGCTTCGTGTAAAATACTGATATTCAGCCGCATCTGGTTAGAAGAAGCTGGTCGGAAGCCGACCCCAACGGAGAATGGGAATAGGCTCGGAAGAAGAATGTATAGAGGCATTCGGATAAGCCAAGCGAGTAGGTATCTAATAATTGCTAACTTTTGATAGGTAATGATGTAACTTAATTATTACACGTCGGTTCTATAACTATGTGATGTCATTGCGTAGAATCTATTGTACTAAAACATGTAAGGATATCAAAACAAATATAATAATGTGAAGGCAAAAGCAAAAATAAGTTAGTTCGGCTACTGACGTATCTACCTAAATATATTATTAGGTATCGTCTGCAACATTGTTTATGTAAACTAGAGGTAAAAATAAACTGTTTTACCTTGATATTTTTCTAGATATCTTTCTTACCTCTCGTGTTTTGTAAAATATATAACAAGGCTAAAGTTAATTTTCAAACGACTTCAAAACGAAGGAGGTGCTCAGTTCAACTAAACATTTTTGAGCAGGCAGCATAAGAGACAATTGTCCCGGGGTCCCCACTGCCAACACAACGCTTCCTAGCATCCTTCCTAGCACGGAACTAAGTTATTTAGCTATAAGTACCTCCACTGTGCAGAAAATCGCTGTAAGGTGGAGGTACTTCCCCAGTCAGACAGCTCCAATTCATTTTAATTGAAATTAAAATGACAATAACTCGTACTGACCCGAATAAATGCCAACATCGTCGGTGAGGTACCTACTTCAGATTCTACTATGATTCTACTCGCCACTCAAACTGTTGAAAGAAAGTCGGTTTCGGAAAAAAAAGCACCGACCAAAGCAATGGCACGCTTTTAACATACCATCACGCCTGTATTCCCCGAAGGGATAGCCAGAGACGTACTAATGTACACCCACAGTTCGCCGGTATGTTTAGGTCCCATGTAATAGGAGGCGAGCCTATTGCCATTAACCGGGCACAAATACCTAACTCCGAGCTGCTACTGGGAATTTCATAGAAAAACCCAATAACACTTTGCTCGACCTGGGAATCGAACCCAGAACCTCTAGCGTAGCAGTCGCGCTCAGGACCACTTGGCTAATGAGGCACGCTTTTACTTATGTTAATGTTAATGAAGATGATGATAATTGAATCATCATATCAACCAAAAGTGGTCCTCTAATCCTAGGGAGGACCACTTTTACATTAGAGTCATGGACATGGCTTGCCAGGTCGTCTTTCCATCTAACTGGAGATCGTCCCACACTACGTTTGAAGATACTTTATTTACTTCAATCTAAAAAGTAAAACAAAACAGCTCTCAAAATCACTCTTTTAGTTCGACATTGAATCATTGCAAATGTCGACATTCCGACAAACCGCACACATCCCACAAAAACGCTTCAATCCCATAAACAGATCGGCACATTGTATAAACTTATCCGCAGTACATTTCCAAGCTAAATCTTGTGTATTAACGTAAAGAGCGAGGTTCTTACTCTCATGTTTAGTTTATAGTGATCTGTGTGCTGCAAATAGACATGGATTCATATTTTCCGGCGAGTATTTACGCAGAGCTTTAACCGTACTAATCCACGCAGTGTATGACATGCAGTAGATATTTTGAGAATCATTCTATAATGGGGTGTGGTGCGAAGTGTAGCGGTAGAGGTAGCGGTTTAAACACAGCGCATTTGGTCGTGAGCTTCGATGCTATAATGTGGACTACATACAAACTGCAACCCATAGGTAAATTGTAACGCTGAGTCTCAGTCATCAGTTTACAAAAAGACTCATAAAATGACCAAGAAAATGTATAAAACGATTGATTAAAAAATATGGATAGAATAACAGACTAGAAAAGGAACTTGCATCGATAGATTTTATATTCTTCTGTCTGGAAATTGCTATTAAAATACTATTTTTTTAACATTACAGAATTTTAATAAAATCATAATAAGCTCCTCATACCTTCAGGAAGACAATATGTCAGCTTCCATACAATCAATGTTACGAATGCCAATAATACCGCCAATTCTTGCAAGAATCGCTTATTAAATTAATATCCTAAAATCGCTCAGCTCTTAAATTGAGCCATACGCTTAACATATTACCTTAAATATTTCACTATACAGATGTTTCGTATCAGATATCTTCGCTGCACGCTCCCAGTTCACTCAAGTTAACTCCTCGTGCCAATCGCAATGAGCACTGTGTCTTTTTGTTTAGGTACGGTACCTACATAAATTTGATTATTTTGCCTTTATTGTGGATTTGTGATCGTGATTTTGGTGACTGTTTTAGTAGGTTTTTATTTATCGCAGAGAGGGCAGGATATTTTTTTCATGATGAAATCTGCGTTCAATAGGCACAATGTCTTTAGTGGGATTATAATTGATGTAGACGGCTACATATTTATAGTTATTATTATAAAATAATGTATCATTAAATTAGCTTAAAAACGTGATTGTCACATATTAATAAACCCAAATATTGTTATTCGTACCCAAGGACCAAATTTTATCTGCTAATCAAAACAACTGGTCCTTTCCATCTTAAAAATTATATTTCAAAACTACGACAATGTATCAATTACTTTCATTCTCGTTGCTAGAACCTCCTCTAGTGTTCGAGCCCATCACGGTGGAGTCGCTCCGCCAGGAGAAAGGGTTCGTGAAGACTGGTAGGAAGCAGCAGAAGGACCTAGATGCCATGAGAAAGCGCCACGCCAAGGAGAAGATGGCGCTACAGAAGACGCAGTGCTCCGCGCTCGAAAAGATGATAAAGGGGAAAAAGTGAGTAGACCAGACCTTATAAGCCGATTTAAAATCAGGAAGGACAGGAGACAGGAATTTTGCGAATTGGTCGTTATAGTTTTTTAAGAAACAAACCTTAAATCTTTATACAACATACCTACCTAACTGAATTAAATACTAACTTCAGTATTAGGTAACTATAGGTAGGTATATAACAAACTAGGACCTAGGTGTCTTATTGTTTACCTAAATCTAGGTACTTACCTAACTACCTAAACATAAATTGTTCACATATTGGCACTGAATCAAAATAGGTTCAATTTTATTAAAATCATCAATAGTCTAACTAAAAGTATCTTATAATAGATATGCTTTTCAGTTAATTGTTTCAATACATGCTTCATTGATTGGGGCCTGGTTAAAAACTTATTTGATAATATATTTCTCAGTGGTACGACCTCTTGGGGTCTGACTTTTTGGCGACCACTCTTAAGTCGAAGTCTGTCGTAAAGCACCATGTATCTGGTATGTTTCAACTTTCGCGCGTGAGAGCTCCCTCGATTTCTGCGACTCCGAACTCTAAAACTCCGGTCTGGGTTTACAGATGAGTAGCGATGACTATTATAGGTGGCTTCATCAGGTCGCTTGTCTGCTTGTTTGCAGACATAAATAATGAAAAAGGTCGGGTTTTCTTAGCAGTAATTGTCAGTACCTAGCGGCTCGAAGTTTAGATTTGTCTTCGATTAATGGCAATAGGAAACTTCTACTTACATGGCAAAATGTCGATTTAGATTAATTAGTACATCTCTGCTTAGTCATTCATTTGCATATTAAATGAGTGTAAGACGTAAAAGTGAAGACTGCTGTTGAAATCTCAGGATTTCCTGACACGTGTGACGTTAATTACATTTCGACAGATTACCTTGAGAATGAGTTCTGTTTAATGTCCGCTCGACTTTGATGAATGTTTTGGTTGTAAGGTGAAGTACCTAGGTTGGCGGTCAACCACTTTTAGTCCTTGTGCTCTTAATAATAAAGACGAAATGTGGATAATATACCAGATTATCTATCATAATTTCTTATTACAAAAACATATCGAATTAGAAAAAAAATACGAAACTGCGTCTTGTGACTTCTATAACGCAAAGATAGACTTTTTATAATAAAAAAAAGGCTTTTTCTGTAATTAATTACGAAATTTGAAAGCGACCATAATAATCTTTATTTTCAACCCCATTACATGTCCTGTCTCACTGCTGGGCACGGGTCTCATCTCACAATGAGAGGGATTAGGCTATAGTCCACCACGCTAGCCTGTTGCATGTTGGTAAACTTCACACGCCGTCCAGATACTCTCAGATGTGCAGGTTTCTTCACAATGTTTTCCTTCACTGTTAAGCCCATGACTGAAAAGCCAGAGGTTTGGCCTTCGATCCGAACTCAAAAGCTACAGCAATCCAATGAACATCAGTATAATAGGCTATCACTGCATTCCTCTATTCCTACTACAACTACCAATTCTGTGTATCTTGCAGTAAGGACCAGCTGAGCAACGATGCCACGTTCCGTAAGCTGGTGAACGAGCAGGCCACGGCGTGGAGCGAGCTGGTGGCCAAGCACCGCGTGGAGGAGTGGACCAGCGCCCGCAGCCGCCTCAACGAGCAGCGGGACCTGCTCAAGAAGATGATGGAAGCCACACAGCTGGCACAGATGAAGCAGCTCGAGGGGAAACATGAACGGTAAGAGCTTTTGCAAAAAAGAAGCTTGCACTTTTTCTATGAAATCTTCAGTGAGAGGCTCGTGGTTTAGTAATAACTAAGCTGATCAACTGATCTGCAACGTTAAGCTGCGGTCAGTGTGTGGATGGGTGACCATACTTTACAGATCGAGACCCCTCCGTGCCTCGGAGAGCACGTACAGCCGTCGGTCTTGGTTGTCATACAAACATCTATGGCAATTCTTAGTGGTAGTTGGAAGTCCAAAAAAGCATAACGATCACCCAGCATATCCTCCGAATATAAGTATAGCCCAGAAATTGGATTGCGGGGGTCTGATGGCAATCGTTTCGTGTAAAATACTGATATTCAATCGCATCGGGTGGACTGGAAGCCGACTCCAACATTGTTAGGAATAGTTTATTATTGTAGTAGTTATTAGTTTAAGTTAGATATACCTATTGTATTATAGTATTTTGTATATGATATGGGTCTTGTATACTGATTTACTGAATTAAATAAATTAAAGGCTCGGAGGATAATATGAAACTCGTAGTTTACAGCTCGGAGTTTGGCAACACATTCGCCCTAATCATGGAACCTAAACAAACCTGGCTAAACTCGAATGAAAGTTTATAGAACATTAACTAATAACGAAAGCAAACGTGTAGATTAACACAAGGTATGCGCACGGAACTGAATGCTTGTAGGTACTTATAGATCTAAATTTAGGACTAAAAATACTTCTACGATTTTTGCATACTTTTTTCCCTTCTGCCACATTTATACATCTTCTCATACATGAGGACCTCGCCAATAAGACCTCTATCGACGTTGCCGCTGACATTCGCCTTATAAATTCCTTTTGTTAATCGTCTTTCATCATTTTCTCAACATGTCCAAACCATCTCAGCATATTCTTGTCACTACATCATCTTAAAAATCTGTATTAAAGCAGATTTTATAGAGCTATAACTAAAGAACGTAAATAGTTGAGCACTGTGAAGATTTATTATGATATCGTAAACGAAAATGATGCGATAGTTATTTCAATTCGACATTTTCGTACGATTTACGATTGCTAAACAAATCTTTAAATTGCAATTCCTGATTTATATAACTACAATTTTGATTTTGTGATAATAGTTTTTATTATATTTTGCATTAACGCATTCTAAAAATAAATGAAAATTCTAGCACATCGTGCCTTTTCACATTTTATTTAAAATCTCATACAAAGGCCTCATTAGCCAAGTAGTCCTGAACGCGACTGCTACGCTAGAGGTCGTGGGTTGGATTCCCAGGTCAAGCAGTGTTATTGGTTTTTTTTTCTAATAAATTCCCAGTAGTAGCTCGGAGTTAGGAATTTGTGCCCGGTTAATGGCAATCGGCTCGCCCGCTATTACATTGGACCTAAAACATACCGGCGAACTGTGGGTGTACATTAGTACGCCTCTGCCTAACCCTTCGGGGAATACAGGCGTGATGGTATATCATAAAAAGGACTGTAAATTTTTAGCTCTGTTGGAGTTTTGTCCAGGAAGAATGTCTATTTTGACTGGACTATGAGAGGGTGTTCTGGGGAGCTAATTTTGATGAATCACGATATGATTTACGGACATACATAACAAAATGTAATTATTCTAGACACACCAGTTTAAGCTGGTACCGTTAGTCAGCTTGGATGGCAGTTAAGACTTTGTCTTCTTAGTTTATTTTGGCTCTGCTCAAGCCACAGAATATAACATTAATAACACTATCTCCATATCTCCAGAGAGTTAAAGGAGATGAACGCTCGCCAAGCCAAGATCAGTATGGAGACGAGCAAAGAGGTGGCCAACGACAAGACGTTGAAGACCAAGCAGGAGAAGGACCGACGACTCCGGGAGAAGAAACAGAACAACACCAAGAAATTCTTGGATGAGAGAAAGGTGAGGAACCTGAAATATTTTGTTTACTACAAAACTAACCCTTTTACTTCGAAATAAGGAAGGTCACTAGATTTGAAAGAGATTCTTTATGTATAAGGATCTAAACCTTGACCTCGAGAAACAGCTAATAAAAATAATTCTAGTTTAACAAAACTTGCATTAACCATTTCAGACTCAACAGATCAAGCAAAATCGCGAGAAGGAAAAGCTGAAGGTGACTCATGACAAGCAGATGGAGGAACTCTCCAAGGACATCGATAACGTACGTCTATATTATCATTATTAAAATAGAGACAGAGATATAGGAGATTGGAACGCTAAAATCAAAGACAGAGCGGCTTTGAAAGAGGGAAGTTTTTACTCAGCAGTGGAAAACATCGAGCTAGGAAAAAAGACTAAGAGACAATCCATCATCTATTTCCCGCCTCTTTCGAAGCAGTCTATTTTGGTTATAGTTACCTACGTAGACCGCTTGTTACGTACAGAGGGAGCTAGAATGCAGCTATTAGCAAAAATAAAAGAAATTAGTGGACAATTAACCACCAATGCGAAACATTTACGAACCCAAATATCTTTAGACAGACTTTATATTAATACTAGCGGCCCGTCCCGGCTTCGCACGGGTCTTTACATTCACTAACTTTTTCAAAATATTCTACTTATACGATTTAAAAAAAATTGATAGTAGCCGATTCTCAAATCTACTGAATATGCATATATGTACATAAATCAATCAATTTCATAAAAATCGGTCAAGCCGTTTCGTATGGTAACTAATATGGTGACACGAGAATTTTATTTAAAAGATTTAAAACCACTGGCGGACAACTTCAGACCAGACAGTCACTTTAGTAAATATGTCATTTTCCACGGGGACGCTCGCTATCATAATAATTAAAGGACTCTGCTCGCAGCTACGAGGTTTCAGTACCTTCAATGTTGTGCTATCTATTATTTCTTCACTTGTGAAAATTAAGTTAAATTTTACGTATTTTATTCACACAGCATCGAGTCAAGATATACAATTGAAGTAGAAAATTCACCTCTATTGCGAGGGAATAAGTCACGGTGTGCTGTCGCGTATACACACGGCTACACACAGTGCTATACTTCGCCAGTGTAAGCTAATCTCCCATTGTGCAAAAAGCCTTATAACATTAGTTTTATTTTAAAGCGAAACCCGAATAAAGTTCGTTCAGAATATATATCTGAATCGATTCAAATAATTTTTACACCATGTTATATTTTGTCCTATCGGCAATGTGTAGCCGTGTGTACATAATCTCTAGGAGTACCTAGTTAACAAGTAGGTACTCCTGATAATTTTGTACTTATGAACACTTCTAATAACTATTACTTCAAAGTATTTATTTGTTCTAGCTGATCGAGATGTACAAGATGGAAGAGTCCGAGTTCGACATGACGAGTAAAACGGAGTTCTTTGCATGAAAGTACCCTGACATAGCTCCTCTGTTGGAGCAAATGACTTGAAAAGTGAGTGAACCAGTGATCTCTCTAGAATAAACAGTTAATTCAAATTTTAAAATTAGAATTGGTAACGGTTAGAGGTAAAGGATTAATTTTAAAATTTAAATTTAGAATAATGTTGTTGGTGGTGTTAATGATTTTATGATGTTTTTTAAAAGTGTTTGATGGCACGCAGCTATTTGGCGAAAATGCTGTAAAATATATAATTATTAATTTTAAAATTTCTCGATGCGTTTATTTTAAAATTAAGATATTAAAACTTATTTTATTCTATTTAAGTCATTTATCTATTCGTGGATATAAAATTGGAATTAAGGGTTAGTAAAACGGTCACAGACCGAAAAATGATTTGTTGATGGCACTTCAGACAGAGTTGGTAGCTGTACTAATTAATCGAATAATTGGAACGATTAAATTAAACGAGAAAACTTAAGTGATTTTTCGGCCTTTCGAAATTAATAAATTATAGTTGCTAAGGTATCTTCTAAGTAAACATACGAGGGGTAACTGTAATGTCTGACAATTAATATTCCAATTATAATAATAACACCTTACAACTTCCAAATACGGATTCGGGAAACTCTAAGGGCCACTTGCACCAGCTATTATGAAACTATAAATATGAAATACACCATTTTTCATTGTAAATTTGTGTTTAAGTAATTTAAACATATGAAGTTGGTGCAAGTGGTTCTAAGATAATACAGTTAGAAAGACTTCAAATACCAGAATAAAATCAAAATCAACTGACACACTTTTTTATAACTAATCGAATCCGGATCGCATTTAGGTACCTAGTTTGAATTTTTTCTGGCAAATATAAAACTGTCAGAATGGTAGAACAATCATACTTACGGGTAAAAATACGATTATGTAGACATATTCTAAATAAATTATAAAACTTTCATTTTAGTTGATTAGAATAATGGCAAATTAGATATAGTGCCGATCATAAGAATAGTGAACTACTGTATTCGATATTTAATTGCACCAACTTCATAAAAATGTTTAAATTGAACTTAAACACAACATTACAATAGAAAATTGTGTTTAAATATATTTAAGAAGTTGGTGCAAGTGGAATTTAATTGTTTAAAATAATTAAATGTAATTTTATTTATGTAACATTTCAGTGACTATCTAGTCTTTTAGGTAATTTATAATCATATACTTATGTTCTTTATTTATATAAGTAAGTACGTCAATATATTTCTAAATAAATTATTATTGATGTAATTCTATTTATTAATCATTATTCTTGTGTATTCCATGACAGTGAATTGTGTATTTATAATACTTTTGTTTTATCTAGAATTATAATTATTGTTGATATGGGATCAATCATGTTTTTCGATTTTTGTAATAATTATACAGTATATTATGTCATATGAAACTGGATCATTATGTATAAAATAGATTTTTATCTATAAGCAAAACTTCCAATAACACCTAAAAAATATGATAAAGGAAAAATACTAAAATAGGTTTTGAAGGAACAATACCAGAAAAATCAATGTTCATCTTACAATTAGAGGGGTCATGTCACTTCGAAACAATTGATTGATAATGATTGCTCGCACTTTCCACCCTGGATATGAAAACATTTCACCACTTAGCAGTCATAAAATAGGTACGTTATAAATAATAGGTGCATTGAATTAAGTATTATAATCTACAAAAAGTTAAAATAATATCATTCCATTTAAGTTTTATACTATCAACACATTGAGTCGTTAGAGGACCAACTTCCTATAATTTCAAATCTTTCTAAACTTAATGATTCTTTAGAAACTATCATAAGCCAAAGAATTTCCTGATATTCTACATTTAGTATAAGTAGAATGTATGATTTATTTGATTTTAAATCAATAAAAGGCTCTTTTGATGTCAATAAAAAAATCAAAATTATTTCATCTAAACATGTAAATATTTTAATTGTAAACACAATTTATATCTGATGTATTTAACTATTAAAATATGAATATTAAAGAAATTTTTTTAGGTGCCTAAGTACATTAATGTTAAATCTAGTCAATTTCATTCAAATTATTTCATTTTAATTGATATTACGGCTGCATGTAAGTGGCCACAGTATTAGACATAAAGAAACATATAAGGTCTTTCTAAGATATGTCACATCTAACCCTTTAGTAATATTTGAAATAGATTTAAAGAATACAGTGAGAGTAAAATAAGTGTTTCAAAATATTTATTGATTGGAAAAAATATTTACATTTATTAGAAATGGGATGTTGTCATGTTGGTAAATTAACGGAATTGCACTTTATTGAAAATTGGGAATAATAAAATTATTCATGTAATAAAATTTAAAAATGTAGAAAAAAAATCATTTTAATAACTGTTAACTAATAACGAAATTATAAATTATTTACTTAGTTCTTGTATTGTGATATAAGAAATATATATAATCAATTTGGCCTATAATTATATATATTTAAATTTCTCTTTTGAAAATTTTATTAGATTTAGATTTATCTATGCCGAGTTATTTGTGACGAAAAATCATAAAAATATTGGTGTTTTATGTTTTAAAGTTACTTTTATTAGCACTATTAGCACTTTTGGTCTGAATAAGGCACATTGGATGAACACTATACTATATAAATTTGTTTTCATTGCATACAGTATCAGATTTAGCCATAAGAACTTGACAAGTGAAGCATATATTCTAAACTCATTATATTGAACATATATTAGACTCTGCGATATACAATAAAATTTGGTAGCGAATTGTAACATGCAGTACTTACTTAATGAGAATGTTTAATAATTTTCAAGTAATTATAGTGAAACACATTGTATCCAAAGATTTGTTTATTGTTTTAAGTACAATAACTAAATTAAAACATTTAAAACAAGTTGTATATTATTTAAACCTAATATCTACATACAAAATACTAAATTTACAAACCTATGAAGATTTTATGCTTCTAATCTTCTTCCTCTCCTTGTACAAACTCTGATGTTGAACTGAAAAAAAAGAAATAGGTACTATAGTATTTTTTAATAATTAATTGCATCAGTAAGTAGCATAGTTTGACTTGATTACAAGTGTGACTGCCGAGTGTCAGATTTACATGCACTTGTTCTTTCAATTGTTCAGCCCACACTAGTGTTAGTTTTACTATAATCTCAATAGCAGCCCAGAATTTGGGTTTAGGCCTGGTCAATGGCAACAGGCCTCGCTCCTTTTACATGGTACTTACAACAAAACAGGTAGGTACTGGCCAAATAAGTGGTAATGATCAATATGGTTACAAAGTACACTATTGCGTTTTAGGCCAAGATAATGGAAAATTGTAGACTTATGTAGCTACTATATTTCAGTACTTAGTTATAAGGCAATGACTACACTAAACAATAAACTCGTAAAAATCACTTCCTCTAGAATCTTAATGTGGCAACAATGAACCACTACCACAACTACTTCCGCTTATGGCAGTGAGACCAAGGTCAGAAATCACTTCACCATTGTGGAGGTGCAAGGTGTGTTGCCCCTTCAACCAAAGGGGCAGTGGCCCACCAGGCAAAACCTGATTGATTTATGATCTCGGTCTCACTGCCATAAGCGGAAGCGGTCCATCGTCACCACATTAATAAATTTATATTCCTGTAGAAAATTTTAACTTAGCCTTATAGCCCTAAGACTGGTATAGTATGTAGCCCTACTGGTTGGAACAACAGGATCAGTGTAATTTTTTTTTTATGTTGATCCACTCTTGAGTCTCCTGTATTGTAGGTGCTTTTACAAAACATGAATAGGGTATTACACCTTTTTTTGAAAACTGTTTTAAATTAATCCTTAGATCGTAATGAACCAGTAGAATTTTTATTTCAATTTTATACAACCAAAAAATGCCATAAAAACGATTTTTAATTTATGATTTTGAATTCACGCACGAAAACGCTAGCCGCCATGCTACTTCGGCTCGTGACGTCACTACTGCCAAAGACCAAGTAACACGATTTGTGAAAATAATGAGTTATAATGTTTATCATTGGTGTCTTGTGCCTGAATGCAATAATACAAGTGTAAAAACTCCACAAAAATTGTGGATTCAATTGCTTTGTGTATCATTCAATAAATGCTTGATTTAGTAACGCACATTTTCGACATTTTCGTCATGGGACATATCCTATTTTAAGGCGGATCGTTCACCTGAGCCCGCCAAATTCAAATTTCAATTGGTTTTTCGCAATTTGTAGGTCTATAACACATTCTAGATTCCTAGCTGTAGTAATTGCGGCATTAGCTATAAGTACAATATTCACAACTGAGCATTAAAAACTTTGCTTGTAAATCGATATTGTAGCTAAAATTAGGTACAATCGTCATTTTTGGCCAAAATTAACGATTGTACCTAATTTTAGCTTCTATAACGTTTATTAAGCAAAGTTTTTAATGCTCAGTTGTGAATATTGTATAGCTAATGCCGCAATTACTACAGCTAGGAATCTAGAATGTGTTATAGACCTACAAATTGCGAAAAACCAATTAAATTTCAATTGGTTTTTCACAATTTTTGGCGGGCTCAGGTGAACGATCAGCCTTAACAGCTTTGTTAATTTTAAATGCTGATTAGTTATTGCCTTGTTACATAGAAATTGGTGAAACTGGGTCTTATTGTTAGACAAAACTTGATACGATAGTTAGGTAGGTACTTACATTACTGTTTTAATATTTCTCAACTCGGCAGAACAGAAATCGGGATTGGATGCAAAAAAATTTGCCACCATCAACGTATTGATCATTGGTAGATTTGTACTTTCTGCTTTCACAAAACCGTCTTCCATGATGCGATTTTAATCAAACTAACACAGCACGACAAACAATGATTGTTGATTTGTTACTCTGAGACGACAAACGTCGTCATCGATCGAATGAGTGACGTCACGTCGATAACCAATATGGCGGATGGCGTTTTAAAACAGATTAAAAAAGACGATTTTTGAAATTGAATTATAAAATTTACATTGCATTTTTATTAATAAATACTAACGTTTCTCGTTTACTTTTTTCAAAATCTATCATAAAAATGCATTTTCATATTTATTTTTACATGGTGTAAAATACCCTATTCTCACATCATATATCTATATGTTATACAAATATTTGCTCTGTGTGAGGACCAATCCACAACTTATGGCACAGAAGCCGATCACTCTACCTCTATGCCAAATTTGTTGTCAAATAAATTATACTAATAACTTTATTTTATTATAAAGACATAACCAAAACAAGGGTAGGATTATTTAAATAAGAATCTCATGCGGATGAATAGGAATAATGATTTGACAGTTAGTTTACTTTAAACATTATCAAATCATTTATTTATTTAGCTTTATTTTTGGATTTTTCTTAACTTCTCTTTGAAAAATAAAGAAAAATCCGATGAGAAAAATAACTTGTAATATTTTGAGGTTATACAATAATTTTACTTACTGTATGGATCGAAACGAATGAACTCCAACTTATCAGCCAAACGCTCCCTTATCCTAGTAATTTGGTGGCCAGACACCACACTTTCCATTAAAACCATAATCATTCTGAAAATTTTAATCAATGTTATGTTACACCAACTGAAATATTTTTATTGCGATAAGACTACAAAATGTAATACACAGACTTGCTCTTAGCCTTTTTGAATAGGACATTCGTCAGGAACATATTTATAGATAGTTTAATTTCCTTAGGCAATAAAGCAGTCAAATATTACAACACAAATGCAAAATTTTAGTTTTCTAATTACTTTTTACTTTTTTACTACACAGTTGACATTCACAATAGGTGACACTGGCTGGCATGGCACTGACACAGACTGACACTGACACTAACAAAGTTAAGTAACACCTGAGACAGATATGTCAGCTGAGCACTTCGTTCATACTAGTATCTCTTAGTAGTCTGTGCTTCGTTCGAGGAGTAAAGAGTTCAAAGGCTACGCAACTATGTTATTATACTCTTATGGTATGGTATAGTGTGGTATAGTGGGCTATTTTCCGCAACTCCACGATAAATTAACGCGTATTTTGCGTGCGGGTGGGAAGGATTAACTGTTGAAGTAGTTTGTATAGTTTATACCTACCTTCACGGTTTTGTAATGTCATGAAACAGAAAAAAACCAATGTTATGTCAGATGTTCTAAGATAAAATAAATGGTTGTAAAAACGCTAACGTTATATTAAATTTATTCATCACACGTTGAGCCAAATTTCAACATGGTAGCAGAGCGTGGTTCCAACGTGGTTCCAACGTGGCTTCGCGTTGTTTAACGGATGGTTCCGTAAATGAATAAATAGATGCTAGAAACGGGTTATTTTCTGCACTTGATGCATCCGCTTTAGGTCCTGGCAATGTGTATGTACCTTCCAATAGGTTTAAGGCTTTTGGGATACCTTTTAGTAACATACTCATTGGAATAAAGGTACAAAATCAAACAAAAGATTTTTGCGAAGGTTGCAGCTTCGGGAAAATGCATAGGCAACCTTTTAGAACTAGAGATAGAGCAAAAATACCCGGAGAAATTATAAACTCTGATGTTTGTGGACCATTTCCATTCTCTTATAAAGGATATCGCTATTTCGTTCTATTCAAAGACGATTTCAGTAAATACCGCTACGTTTACTTTATGAAACAAAAGTCTGAAGTCCACTCAAAGCTTCAACTAATGATAGAAGAAACGAAAGTAGCTGGTCATGTTGTAAAAGAACTTTTAAGCGACAATGGCGGAGAGTTCGATAATGAGAAAACGCGAGAAGTCCTGCAAAAGTATGGCATAAAGCAAAGGTTGATCATGCCATATACGCCACAACAAAATGGTTGCAGTGAACGAGAAAATCGAACGCTTGTTGAAGCCGCCCGAGCCATGATGTATGCGCATGAAGAACTGCCAACCGCTTGCTGGGCAGAGCTTATAAACACAGCTGCATACGTCCTTAACAGAACTGGACGTACTCCCGTAGATGAAAAATCACCATATGAAGTATGGTTTAACAAGAAGCCTAAGATTAAACATTTGAGAATCATTGGAAGTCCTTGTTACGCCCATGTACCCAAGCAGAAGCGTAAGAAGCTCGATAAAAAATCTGAAAAATGTATTTTAATCGGATATGATGGTGATGATGGGTACCGTCTTCTAAACATGAGTAATGATAGGCACTCGTTAGTACGTTCTAGGGATGTCGTATTTCAGGAGTTATCAATCACCAGGACTGATACTAAGGAACATCTCAGATCAAAGTCCGTTGAGAAAAATTCTGAAATAGAAATAACTCTTCGTAGATCACAAAATCTTGTTGCTGGGGAGGAGGATAGTCAACCGATTCATGATGTAAGGGAGGAAGGAAATGAAAGTACAGATACATTTCAAGAGTGTATACCTCCTGAATCGTTTGCTGATACACCTAATGAAACACAAGAACGAGATGAAGTTGATGATCAAACATTACCAGAGCAGTTGGAAGATGACATATTGCAAGATAATGAAATTGAGGATCAAGGAAGAATGACTCTGAGAGACAGATCTACATTGCGACCACCAGCAAAACTTGGTGACTACGTTATGACTTCTGTAGTTGACGTGTATGAACCTACAACTTACAATGAAGTTTTAAAGAGTCAAGACAAGGAGCATTGGATCAAAGCAATGAAAAGCGAGATTAAGTCTTTAGAAGAGAATAAAACCTGGACTCTAGTCGATCTACCCAAGGATCGCAAGGCTATTTCATGCAAATGGATCTTCAGAATAAAGACCAACGCTGATGGTACGATTGACAAATATAAGGCAAGGATTGTTGCTCGAGGTTTTTCGCAAAAACCAGGAGTGGATTATGACGATACATTTAGCCCTGTGGCTAAGATGACGACTATCAGATCGGTCATAAGTGTCGCGGCAAATGAAAGTCTTACACTCACACAGTTCGATGTTTCTACTGCCTTCCTAAATGGCACTCTTGAGGAAGAGATCTACATGAAACAGCCTGATGGTATGAATGATGGAACTAATCGAGTCTGTAAGTTAAAGCGAAGCCTCTATGGGTTAAAGCAATCACCTAGATGCTGGAACAAGTGTATCGTAGACTTCTTGAAGAGCATAGGTTTTCAACAGAGTCAGACGGATCCATGCTTATTTATAAGGAAACGTACACAGGCCAAGATAATCCTAGCCTTATACGTCGACGATGGGCTGGTAGCTGCAACTAATCAGAGGGATGCGGATAAGTTTCTAACTGAGCTTAAAAGAAGATTTAAGATTACCGCAAAGCCTGCAGATTATTATCTAGGGTTGCAACTACACAAAAATGGTGATGGCTCTTTAAGTATAGACCAAAAACACTACACAGAGAAGGTGTTAGCGCGTTTCAATATGGGAAACTGCAAATCAGTGACAACACCCATAATCAGGGACTCCGAGCAAGGCATATCAGACAAAGAGGAAATTGACGAGAAGTCTTATCCTTATAGACAAGTCGTTGGAGCTCTTGCTTACCTTATGGTCGGAACGCGGCCAGATATCGCCTACGCCGTTGGTGTAGTATCTAGGACGCTAGAGAACCCTTCCAAAGAAGATGTTCTAAAGGTGAAGCGTATAATGCGCTACCTGCAAGGCACGTTAAATTACAGAATAACATAAGAAATGTCAGACAGGAATTCTGGAAGCCTACTCTGATTCTGATCACGCAGGAGATGTCAAGGATCGTCGATCCACTAGTGGCATCCTGTGTTTATACGCTGGAGGAGCGATTTCCTGGGCAAGCAGGAAACAGTCATCAGTAGCGATCTCGTCGACAGAAGCAGAAATTGTAGCAGCCAGCGAAGCAGCTCGCGAGATAGTCTGGTTGCAAAGGCTGTTCAATGAAATTACCTGCTTAAAAGAAACACCGGTATTGAAGATAGATAATGAGGCCGCTGTTAAATTGGCGCAAAATCCAGAACTGCATCGAAGAACGAAACACATTGCAGTTAGACACTTCTATGTGAGAGAACTCGTTGCAGATGGAACACTACATGTCAAGCATGTAGGGGCAAACCTACAAAGCGCAGACTTGCTTACGAAGCCGCTTAGCAGGTCGTCTATCGTATCCATATTGGACCGGATAGGCTTACACTGTACATAGTATACCTTTTCATAGACTTTACAAAAAGGGAGGATGTTGAAGTAGTTTGTATAGTTTATACCTACCTTCACGGTTTTGTAATGTCATGAAACAGAAAAAAACCAATGTTATGTCAGATGTTCTAAGATAAAATAAATGGTTGTAAAAACGCTAACGTTATATTAAATTTATTCATCACACGTTGAGCCAAATTTCAACATTAACTACTCGAGCCTACAACAAAAAACACCGGGTGCCTTTGTATTCCATACAGCACCTATACCTAGTCATACGATCCTATTACCTGCTCCCTATCTAATCCTATCCCGAATCTCCCAACTCCCTTCTCATCCTATCCCTGTATGTAACCCAGTAGCTGGATTCGGAGGCCTTCTGGCGCGATCACTGTTGGGTGGGTGGGTAGCGCCGATGTGGCAAGCAGTGTACTCAAATTGAGAGCCGCCACATTGGTCGTGTCGTCCTGATGGACTGGGTCTCCTCCGAGATCATCCGAGGGGCCGGTTACGCGATACCGGGAGGATTAGGGCCGGCTGTATTCAAACTCCTCGGAAATTCCGAGAGGAGGGGTAAACACGCCGGAAACAGTCAACGCACGCAGCAACCGTCGGAGGGGGAGGGCAGGGTAGTTCGGCGGCAAGTCTTTTGATGGGGGCGCTGACCGGACACTTCGGGACTAACGCTCTCCTAAAAAAGATGGGTCTGACGGATACATCAGCCTGCAGGGCCTGCAAAAGGGAAATAGCGAGCATGGAACACCTTCTGTGTACATGCGATGGCTAGAAAGCGAATGTGCCTTTTGGGTCAGGGTTATCCAAGACCAGAGGACTACAGACTCATACCCCCAGGCCTCATTATAAAGCTCATGGAAGAGCTGTTTGTAGAACTGGGAGGGGATGAGGAATAGATTATCTAAGGGAAGCACAAAAGATCCCATTGGGTCGAAGTGCACTGAGGCCTTGCTGCCTCGGCCCTACACAAGATAAGATAACTACTCGAGCCACCCTAACTCCTGTCTGTGCCCTGTCCTTAGCCCGCCTCCCCCCTCCCCCCTCCCCCTCCCCCCATATTATACTCTTAGGGCTACGCTATTCATTACCATACCATAGACTAGTCTTTTTCTCGTCAAATTAATCAGATAAGTACCTACATTCAGTTCACTTCGCTGATCGCTCGGTATATTTCAGCAATTGGTTCATTCCATGTCCATCCAGATTCCAGCCCAAGAAGTGTAAGAAAAGAATCCTCGATCTTGCTAGATACCACCATACATACCGTAAACATATATACCATAAACTTTGCTCGTATATGGTCTTGGCTTCCATATACTCTTAATGTTATTGTGATTTGTTAAAATATTTTTTTTTTTTTATGGGATAGGGGGGCAAACGAGCAAACGGATCACCTGATGGTAAGCGATAACCGCCGCCCATGGACACCCGCAACACCAGAGGAGTCGCAAGTGCGCTGCCCGCCTTTAAAAGGGTTTGGGCCTCCGGTAACCTCAACTCACTCGGCGAAACACAATTATAGTTCCTTATTGCTATCCAGATAGGCAGCTCGTAAAAGGCGATAAAATATGCGTTTAGCTTGGTGGTAGGAGGTCCTCTTGGAGTCTGAATGGCTGGCGACCACGCACCACCCCTAAGTCGGAAAGTGTCGTAATACAAACAACTTTGATATGTGTTCCGACTTGTGTTGTTGCAACAGTAGTGTAGTGTGAAGATATCAAGGGCTATAAGGCTCAACTCCTTTGATGATGCAGTTGTCTTTGTCCATCGGCGCGCGCGCGGCGGCAATCACTGATCTCCATACCTATTACCACAGATAATAGAATACTAGTACTATTATTATAATTATTCTAAAAAGTATAATGGAGGTCAATGGCGCCGACGAAAACCATGAATTACCATCATATAATTACCGTACCATTACAGACTAGGTACTAAGAGATACTATTTTTCTTTTGTTATTATGGCGCCACACTTTGTGTATTTGCCAGTGTCAAAGAGTATTTTCAAAGAATATTTCCCATCATGGGATTGTATTATGGCACCACACTTTTTGTGTTCGCCAATGTCAAGTATAAGTTCAGTTGTCCCAATAAAACGGTAAAAACTTTATTGAGGCTTCGATGGAGTTTAGGAGTGAACCCAAAAAGTCTCGATTTTCAATTTTATATCATTTGCCTACACTCTCACACGTTCTCGAACACTTAATGGATAATTATCCACCATCTTATCTTGTGTAGGGCCGAGGCAGCAAGGCCTCAGTGCACTTCGACCCAATGGGATCTTTTGTGCTTCCCCTAGATAACTTATTCCTCATCCCCTCCAAGTTCTACAAACAGCTCTTCCATGAGCTTTATAATGAGGCCTGGGGGAATGAGTCTGTAGTCCTCTGGTCTTGGATAACCCTGACCCAAGAGGCACATTCGCTTTCTAGCCTTTGCATCGCATGTACACAGAAGGTGTTCCATGCTCTCAATTTCCCTTTTACAGGCCCTGCAGGTTGATGTCTCCGCTAGACCCATCTTTTGTAGGAGAGCATTAGTCCCGAAGTGTCCGGTCAGCGCCCCCATCAAAAGACGGGCCTGCCGCCTGCTTGAGTTCCAAATGGCATTTTGCCATTTCAATGAGGAACCTATGAATTTCTTGAAGTGAGCAAGTCCCGTGAGGCTCAACCACTCATCCATGTGCCTCGCCCTTGCGTACTCCCGAAATGCCGTTTTGACTGTGCTTGGGGCCAGTCCTACAAATGGTTCCGGTCCAATTAGTGAGGTCCCAGAACCTTCTCTAGCCAGCTCGTCAGCATGCTCGTTGCCCACAATACCCCTGTGACCAGGGACCCAAACAAGCCTGACCCTGTTTCGCTTTCCCAGCTCATTAAGAGTTCGGGCAGCGTCCATGGTCAGCCTTGAATCGATCCTGTAGGAGGTCAGGGCCATGAGTGCCGCTTGGCTGTCACTAAGAATGTAGATGGACCTACCTGTGGTACCGCTACTTTCCATCTGTTGTGCACAGGCAAGAATAGCATATGTTTCCGCTTGGAAAACTGTAGCTAGTTTGCCCATGCTTTGACTGACCTTATGGTCCCTTGCATATATGCCCGCTCCTGTACCCGACTCGGTTTTCGAACCGTCAGTGTACCATATCAGACTGCCCTCCTCTGGTGGGTCAAGTCCCTTCATCCATTCTTCCCTTGACGGTAGATGAACCTTGTAAGATCTCTTGAACCAAAACATGGGCTGCATTTTGTCGCAGTACATGTTCGTTAGTTCGTCAAGGCCATTATCCACCATAATTACACATTAAACTTCGGAGAAATTCAAGTTTTGAAAAATAATATAAAATCGACAACGTGCACTTTTCATTTTCCCGCCTAAACTCCAAGAGATACTATTTACTAGTATCTGTAGACTGTACCATGGCTCGGCTCAAATTGAACTACAACTACTGTACTCGTTTTCCGACCATAAACAATAAACATAATCATCATAGCATCATAAAAGCATAAACAAAAAAATATAAAAAAAAGAACAAGAAAAATTCAATGTTCTTTGTTTCTCTGAGGCTGAGGTTTCAAGTTTCAATGCGTTGTATAATTGGCGCAAAATAACTTGAACCAAAATGGCGGATGCGCAGTAGTCGATTTTTAGTACATGTTGCACGCAAATGCACTGCGCGAACTTTCCCCCTCTCCGTTAGTTTTGGGTCAAGTTATTTTGCGCGAACTATATTCGATTTGAATTCGTATAGTTTTTTTTATGAAAAAATTAATAGATTAAACAAATCCAATGTCCTGTCCCGCAGATTGGCTCAGAGCTTACAACTTCTAAATACCTACTTAGTGAGGTAAAAAACTATGCATAATGGCAGTGGCATTTTTATTAGGTCGCCAAGGCCAAGGTACGCATGACCCAAGTAGTTCAAGTACGCTCAGCGTACATAATATTACGCTGAGACTCTGAGAGAGAAAGAAACTCAGCTTAGAAAGTACGTCATAGCATCTGAGGTCATGTCATAGCATAGACTTTTTTTAGTAGGCAAGCATAGACAAAACTACAAAGATGTGCCACGCGATCAAAAAATTATAAAATTAATAATTTGACAGTAACCAAATAACCAAACACGTGCGGAATAATAAATCATCGTTAGAATCTGCTTGGGAACAAAAATTTATGAAATGAAATCCAATTATTCACCAACTAGTTGCATTACTTAATTGCCAAACAAAAACGGTAAAACCAAACCTGGTAACATTCTGTAAAAACAAACTCGTTCGTGTGATGATGAACTTGTGAACCGGCGACGCTGTGGCATTTTAGTGTGACTGGGACTTTTTGTGTTCGTTCTTTGTTCGTTATACTTTTCGCAAATGAAGTAAACAACTATTCATAGTGTGAGTTTTATTAGTATTTTGTTTTCTGTAGTGTAGTTATACAATAAAAGAACAATGATAAATAACGAAATGGAGAATGGCGGCGGCGACGCTAACAATGTGTCACCGACCAAACTCATGGTCAATTACATCCCCGAACTGATGACGCGCGATATGATGTACGCGCTCTTTTCCGCCATGGGCAAAATTGAGAGTTGCAAGCTCATAGCGAACAGGGGTTACGGCTTCGTCGAATATGAAAAACACGAGGATGCTGAGAAGGCGCGGGCGGCGTTCAACGGCCTCCTCATGCAAGGCAAGACTTTGAAAGTGTCATTTGCACTACTCAACCCCGAGAATAAGGTCAGCCACAAACCCGACACGGAATCTAACCTTTATATAAGCAATCTACCTCCAGACATGACGTTAGAACGTCTAAATACTTTATTCAGTCAGTTTGGTGTGATAACAAACAGTCGGGTTTCGCAAGGCATCGGCTTCGTATGCTACGAAACGCGGCCTCAGGCCGAGGAAGCAATAAAACACATGAACGGTCAGTCACCGATACCCGCTGCGGGTGCCATCGTGGTCAAGTTCGCGAACAAGCCCAATGCGAATAAGAACGCACCCCGGCCGGCTCCGCGGGTCGCGGTGGGCGCTGCGCCGCTCGCCTACAACGGCGCCACAGCTGTGTTCAACGGCACCGCCCCCGCTGCCTTCAACGGCACCAACCTCAGTGCGGCGTTCGGTGCGCGCCCGGCTGCCTTTGCTCCTGGTTTTCCACAGGCCTCTCCGCCACCACTGCTGCCGTCGCCCGGCAAGGCCCTACCTTTCATCAACAAGGGCCAACAGCGGTTCAACCCCATGGCTGCCACCAACCACACACCGCTGCCACTGCTGGGGGCACCGGCCAGTCCTGTGCCACTGCTTGGTGCGGCACCTGCGCCTCATCAGACCACAGTGTATGTATACAACATTGGTGAGGATACTGAGGAGCTGGCACTATGGCAACTCTTTGGTCCCTATGGTGCAATTGACTCCATAAAAGTCATTAAAGATCCTGAGACAAAGAAAAACAAAGGTTTTGCATTTGTCAATATGCGTGAGTATGATGAGGCTGCTATGGCCATTCAGGCGCTCAATGGATACACGCTCAATGGACAGGTTCTATCAGTTAGCTTTAAGACTCAGAAGAGAAATTAAGATGTGTACGGACGTTGTGAACGCCGTAACTTTTGTGATTGTTCCCAGGCCCAATGCTTAAGAAAGATTTTCATTCCAATTTCAGATTATTTTTGTAGACGGAAAGCGAGATCCTATATGTGCATTTCAAATTAGTCACATAAGTATTTTTGTAAGATTTAACATAGTTTTATATTCGCGAGAGCGCGACATGACTATTTGTGAGTTTTTAGTTGGCTTGACAGTATCATATATGTGTACACTTTTTATCATATGCTATGGTATTATATTATTGGACTATATATGGACCTGTCGCACTAAGTATATCTGCCGCGGGCGCCTGGGCGCGCCCCGCCTCAGCTAATGCCGCCCCGGCGCCCGCCAATAACCCTCCAGGTATTTTATTTTGTGTAAAACAAAACATTGTATGTTTTTTAATCTTTAATAAATTTCATGTTTAAATAGAATTTATTGTATATTTCTCTATTTTTTTTTCTATATACTTAATCCCGCCCTGTCGTGTCCTTTATTTACTTACATAATATACGTAATAATACATATACTTATTTGTGGCAGTAGTTTAACATGTACATAATATATACTTGTGTGTATTGTCTGTCGGCGGCAGGTCGGCTGTGTAAAACCGCTTAAATATTGCATGTTGTGTACGTAGTGAGAGATCAGAAATAAGTTTTTATTTGTTTATGTTACCTCAGGGTTTATGGTTCCCGTTATTGTTTTATCCCGTCATTAGTTACTTATTCAATATTATTTTTGGCGCAAGCAAGTCAGGCCTTCTAATTTCTAAAATGTAGTCTTAACAAACTGAATTTATTTATTATTTAATGCCGTCGCGGACGAATGAGCTTTAATCTCTAAATTACATTTTTAAGGCTTCCAGTCAGTCCATTAGCGTAGGGTAGGTAGGCGTAGTGAACGTGGCGTGTGGACGATACACCAACAAGGATAATAATTATCTTTGGGAGCGCTTTGGAGCATAGAAAGCCGATAAGATAATACTGAAATACAAACAAAGAAGTGGTCCAAACTAATTTTCCTACTCACAATTAGAGACTGCCACAAATTAGACTAAAAGCACTAGGTGCCAATCCCTCCGAGCCTGATACTCGGGACAATTACGTACCAAACTACGGTTTTAGGAGAGAAAGTAGCAAGTAAGTATTGCGCCGTGACATCTAGATGGTGAGTAATGATGTGTAATTTTTTAATCGTAACATATAGTAATTCTAGTCTGCTAGGTATTAGCTTAGCGTTGTTTGAAGTAATTTTGATACTTAGTAGAAGCATGTTGATTGTATTCCGTTATCACAATTTGGGTAGGTACAATAATCCATCAGCTATAAATTGTTAAGTTTTATGCCTTTTCTTGCGATAAGTCTTAAGTTGTAAAATAAGAAATGCTAAAAATATCGACACGTGTTCCTTACCGAATGATCGAAGGAAGTCTCGTTAATCTTCGGTGACTGTTTCTGCGCTGCCTTACCTACAGCTTTATCAAAAACGTTCTCATGAGCTCATGAGTCATTCATGCCCCCAACTTAAGTTAAACAGACAGTAATTTTGCATAACAGAGCTCCCAAACTGATTCATCGACCGTTAAAAATTCTGGACCATACGAAAGTTGAAAGTCGATCAATATTTTACAAGCAGGCATGTTTTACCTGAATAATTTGCTATCTTACAGCCTATAAACATTTTTTGTCGCTAGATATTTCTGTTGCATCAATAAACGCGAAAATTTGGATTTTTCCTAACAGCCGTTCCGTTCCGTCGGAAAATGCACATAAAAATCTTACCAAAACATGTGCCAAGACTGTTGCCGTTGAGGTAATTGGAGCTCAAAGATCTCGATGTCCGACAACAATCAAGTTTGGACATCGCCGTAACGCGGAGCATATTGTTATCCGCATGACGTAACTGTAGTTGGTACAGATAACTCGGTCCGATACATTGATAAATTAACGCTTGCTAAACTCGACAGTAAAGTGGTCTGTAGGTATGTCTCATAATGTATCGTCCCTATGTCATGCATGGCATTAATACAATTTGCCAAGAGGCCTTTTCCCTGTCTATTGACGTCAGAAGATTGAATGCGATTTTTTTTGCCACACCTACAGAGTTTTGGCGAGATTGAATTTTAACAATTTTATATGGAACACGACAGGAATAATGTCTCATTTTCACAGCTTCACGTCGTTTTGTTTTCATAACATAATGTCATATGAAGTGAAAATATCGCGAGACGCATGTGTGCCGTCTCGGTCAATGAGTTTAGGACTCTCTGTCCTTTCAAGGGCAAAATACCTATAAATAAATATTTACCTACTTAAAGATTCGTCGACCTTTTTCCCATGTCTGACGCCAGACTAGTTGAGATATTGTTATAATAATGTAAATCTAGAAAAATTGGATTCATTTGAATTCAATGTCATACGAATCTTTTGTGCATTGGATTTTTTTAAAGGATTATTAGAATAAAGAATTGATTATCATTCATGGATAAGTAATAATTAATTTCAGAATTTAGAAATGTACTCATTTGAGATGTACCTATGTATTGATTTTTCGTAGGAAGGAAGGATTAGACTTTGGTTATGACGACTGTTGTATTCATACTCTAGGTCGAAATCAAATTACATTGATGACTTGACAGTAGTGTTGCTATGCCAATAAAGAAAAAAATACTTACATAACGACATTATTTTATACTTTATACATAGTAAGATAATATATGTAAATTGAGGAATTTAACATTATTTACCAATTTAAGTACTGTTATTGGCAAAGCTAGACATGTGTCGGTAATAAAGTAATTTGTATTTTAAGATTGCAACACCTGAGGTATAGCGGTTACGCGTTATGATTTAAATAACCGTAATGGAAAGACTCGCGTACTAGTCACACATTTACTTGGAATTATAGTTCTCTACCATCAGTTAGTAGTCTGAAGTTGTGCGAAAGTAATTTCTGTTTCTACTTTGACCGCTCAAATTTTGATCAATATTTATTCATTCTCGCTTTTTTACGCATGAACACACACATGTAGTTATATCATCTGCTGAAATCGTGCACGCAATTGTGTTACAATGCTCATAAACGAATTAGATGCGCACGTATCGTAAATACGAGTCAGACAGATTTAGGAATTTCAAAATCATTATTATTTGAACACGTGCTTCTTGAACCATGAAGCCTCGACAGCATATTGAATGCGGGGAAATTTTGTTACAAAGTAATAGTAGCTCGTAAAAGTGTATTTCTCCTTTAGTGTTTTTGAGGGTCGAATTTCAAAATAATCCTCTTAAATTCCTTCGTAATGGGTGCTTAGCGCGCCGACGTGGATACCCCTCGAATACTGTTGCTAGGTTCAAGGACTTCTAATGGCGGAATGAGTCAGTTTTAAAACAATTGGTAACGTTAGTCTTGACACGCAGTCATGCATTTACGCACAAAGCGATGGAGGTTGGCAGTTTTTGTAAGCTTCTTAGTTTTGAACTCAGGTGCTATGCTAATGAGGCGTCTGCTAAAACAGGCTGGCGTGTTTTTTTCCTTCCTCCGATTACAATCAAGTAATGTTAATAAACCGGCCACCGAATAGCTCTTGTGCGAATATTCTAAGCTGGGAGTCAGAGTAATAACAATACTTTTCATTAGCATATCTTGATACAAAATCTTATTTGCTAGCGTTGTCTTCACTATTGCTTTCCGTGGTTACATTTATCTCAATACAATGTCGACGCTTGTCTAGTTAATTTCATTGATTGCTTTAGCTCGTTTTCTGTCTGAAGATTTTAAAGGCTAATAAGTAGATCAAATGAGAAAAGAAAGTCTTTCGTCTGTACGTATAAAGTTGTTTTTTGCACTAACAATTGCATATTATTTCAATGTAGGCTGTAGGATGATCATAAATCTGGCGAGATCTATCGAGAGTCAGTATATTAACATGTTATGACGTGCGTGCTCCTAGTTCCCGTTATCCGAGATTTATGGCGGCGGAAGCTGCGCACAAGCCACGACACCGAAATAGATTGTAGGACCTAATTAAGGAACAACAAATTGTTTTAATGCTTCTTGTGAAACGAATGGACAGTTCAATAACTTTATTTCGCAAGATTTAATTAGTGATAAGTAACATCAAATGTTCATTACTTAATACAATATGAGACCGTATGAATATAACGCGAAAGGTCAAGGCTGAAATATGGACGCGAGTTGTGAAAGTATAGATACAAATTTATGCGATACTAAAAAAATTTTAAGATTCAGTATTCGCAAGTATAGAAAGACCGGCTTAGATCGTGTTGAAACTATAATACAGACGATAAAAATAAATAGTTACACTCATTGATATTCTGAAGCTGAAATGTAAGCAAGCGTTAGGCGAGCGAATCATACAGACCGAAATGTGTATTTAGGTGTTCATCGTTGTTTACTTGGTTAGAAGACAACAATGGATATTTCATTTGGTTCAGGTGGAAACAGAAAGTTTAACAGCAATGTTTCTCTTACGAGTTTAACTTTTTGATTGTTGTGTGGCCAGAATTTTATGCGGTCGACATACTTATTATTCGGTATTTACATAGTAATTGAAATGGCCGTTATTGCTACTTTCATGATACATTTTGAAAAAGGATGAAGTAGCCAACTTTTATTTAAAAAATCCTTTTTATGATTTGCTAGATGTAGTTCATCTAGCAGATCATAAAAAGGATTTTTGAGTGGAAGTAGTAGAAGAGTGGAGTATAAAATTTTATTGGCCCTTTGCCATATATTATTTATTGATTACATATGCTAAAGACAATTCCTACAAGAAGTACATACCTACTTCCTTAACAAAAATTGGAAGCAGTCGGTAAAATATGGTTATAGTAATGACGAATGAAATTGGTTTTTATTTTATAGCCTGTACAAGAATAGTAATGGCTGTTTGGATGGAGAAACATCTCATAAATTCGAAAACGCGGTAATATTTTTTATCGGCAATGTGCAGATTTTCAACGATCGCGTGAACTATAAGATTATTGCTTCCTAATGTTTATGATAAACATGAGTCGCGCTTCAAATGTCATCATTCGAGGCCGTTATGTATTCTGTGAGCATGAGAAATGTTTTAAAAACTGCTTTATGGTTAGCATTGATGCTAGCATCCTGTTTATGAGATAAACAGCATCCCGGGCAAAGATATGTGTGGCGTATTTGATTGTAGATGTAACAAATAGTAAATTTACCCGCCAATTTTGGACTGTTATCTTGAAATAAACTGATTGTAAGAACAAGAATCTGATGACAAAAACACAAACCTGACAATTTGAAACTTACCTAAGTTATGTTATAGTTTGCAAATCTCATTGGTAAACAGAATCGACTTTATTACCTAGTTAGCGAAAAGATTTCGCAAAACATTACATATTGATGTGAATCGAACTGGATGTGAATCGAAAACCTTAAAATGAATTTCAGTAAAATAAAAAGGAGTTATTTTTACTAGTCAAATAGACTCGAGTTCTCTAGAAATAAGACTAAATAGAGATTAGAAGCATTTAGGGACACTTGATTGTGATATTACTGGTAAGTTCCAGTACTTAGACGTAAGAACTTTGGTTCTAAACCTAAATTCATGCTTATTGGATAATTGTCACAGGGTGGTTTTTTATATAGTTTTTTAACGTTTCTCCATGAAATTTAATAAAAATTATTAAACGCGTGTATTTTTATGGAACATAGTTCTTGTATTTCTAAGACAATTTTGTTAAAAGGCATAATTTATAAAATTATCCAATTTTTTAAATTCTTATACAGTGTTCGTGACTAGCAAAGTTAGTAATGGCACTTTTGCAAATTGATTCGATCAGCGATATTAAAATATGTTACAGACGTAACTGCTGTGTGATAAATATTTACGAAAGTTGGACTCGAAGATACACTGTAACGAGTGGAGAAAATTACGCAATTGCCGTGAGAAATGAGCTACCTGTGAATTTTCCCGTCTATTGTGCACAGAGAATGCGAGATCGTTTCGTCAAAAGTGTTCTTTACTAATTTGTATTATGTACCACTTCAGTAAACCACAGACATATTATATGCTGTCTACTCAGACGTGCCTATCATACACGGCCTTAGGCCTAAAGCGATCATTAAAATTCTGTTAGCTCTTTTCTACACTTTCCACAGTATTTTGTCGATATATTTGTATGAAGATACACCTTAGTGGACAGAAGTCTTTATTTTGTAAATATTTTAGCGTGTAAGAGCACTATTTATCGAATAAGTATATTTTTACATCGCACTGACATAGTATTTTAAGTATGCAGTATTGAATAAATTGTTTTTATATAATGGCCCGTCTCATTTGTTATCCTGACACCAGATAAGAGAAAGTGATAATTTGGGTGTAATGAACATTTAATTGGCCACAATCTGCTCGTCGGAGTTCAAGAACACAACTTGCTATTGAATGGAGTGAGATATTTGCGAATTGTGCCTAAGTATAGGTACTGAGGTTTAGTTCATTAAGGATTGACAATTTACAATTTGTACCCACTTGGTAAATAACGGTCCACTCCTACTCCTACATACTTATTGGTTCTTATTTATTAGAAACTAGCGACCCGCCCGCGGTTTCACCCGCGCTGCCCCGTCCCTAAGAGTCGTAGCGTGATGTTAAATAGCTTAAAACCTTCCTCTTGAATCAATCTATCTATTAAAAAAAACCGCATCAAAATCCGTTGCGTAGTTTTAAAGATCTAAGCATACATAGGGACAGACAGCGGGAAGCGACTTAGTTTTATAATATGTAGTGATGAGTGTACTTGCAGTCACAATTTCTGTCTACTAAACCTCGAACAACTATTTACAATCTATATTTACATAGCACATACCCACCTACATTGATTATATTATAGGACTTATTTATACGTAGGTACCTAGTGATTGCAGATAATGATTATCAGATATAATAATCAACAGGATCTATAAATACTTACTGAACTGGCCGTGAATATGGTAGTTTCTCTTCCAAGCTTATTTTGCACGAATGTGTGGATTATCAGATTTCCAAATAACCATGGCACTGTAATAAATACCTACATCTAACAAGTTTAGCTAACAAGTCGTGTTTCTTAATGAGAATAAAAAATAATCTAGAATACGTTACTCACAGACTGAGTCGCGTGTTTTCTCTAGTCGACGATTCTGTAGTTAGTGTTGATCGTCTACTTAGGATATGAAGATTAAAGCCAAGGAATTGTAGGCTTTTGGAATTAGCGCGCGTAGGTACCTAGTAATTTAACAATAAAATATATGTAAATAACCTGATTTGTATTTATCTAGCTTTAACCATCTGTAATAAAGAGGGCATAGTCGTCTAAACCGTTTCAAACAAGTAATTTTAGAATTGTTAAGCATTCAGAAACCAGCTGGGTAGTTGTCAAAAGATTTGCATCCGAATTACAGAATTGAATTGCAAATTTTACTCTCGGGGCAATGTGTTAAATTTACCCCTCATTTCAACTGTTAAGTTTAATACTCTGGAATGTTAGGTTTTAATAAGTTAGGATAGGGAATAATAATACTTCATAAAAAGCTTAATCTAGTTTTTATTTGTCGATTCAACGTACAGACGTAAGGCATCCTCCCACCTCATGTTATTGGCACACAAAACCTTTACATTCGTCTTAACGCATCACTGATTACAATAATATCACTTCATATGGAATGTATATAAAACAGGAATGCCCAATAAACTACATTTTTTTCATTCGAAGTACGTTCGCCAGTCGTTCGTTACCACTCGAATACAAGCCAGATATTATAACAAAATAAAAAAATCAGGACTAGAGTTTTTTAAGTAAACGCGCCGTGAATCTCAGGTATATAATTATTTACATAATCTTTTCATCGTTGACTCAGAATTTGTGACTTGTTAAACTGAAACTTAATTTTACAAGAGATTCTTACGATAATTTGGTTAGGATTTGGTTTGTACTAAAATGGAAATAAAAGATAATGTAAAACACTGGACGACATTGGCACTGTTCAGCTAACTAATAAAAATTATACTACATACAACCATACATATATATCTTTTCGAATTTACAATACTTCGATTCGAATACTGTACAAAATACTGTTACATTCACGACGATTTGTTTTAAATATAAATAATAATTAAATTAAAATATATGGACGCAAAATAATTTCATATATTGCACATGAAAAACATAAATTGAATAAAAAGATCTATAGCCAACTTTTTGGCTGACGAAATCAATTTTACTGGCCATAATAAAAAAAATCGTTTTGATAAAATCGTTTCATTCCATGGCTAATCTCATAAGTACCATTCCAGCAAACATTAGGCACTGATTCGGGCTAACAATAATTATCAAAGCTAATATTATTATTCGAATTTCCGATATAAGTACATCTTAAATTTTAATTTATACGCTAATTTAAGTGATAATTTCAAGATTCCCAATTCTAGGCCATCGTTTGAACAAATTGAAGTTGGGTATATCTCCATTCTTAAAGTAATCCAGTGTTTTTTGTGTGAGGGAAGCGTAATATCGAATATAATATCAATTTTAGCTGGATATGCAATATTTAGGATTTTCGCAACTTCCGACTAGTATTTTTTTTTAACTAATTTACATATAATTGTGGGATATAAAAGCTGCTCACAATACTAGATACTAACGTTACTGATTTTTCCAGTAAAAAATATCTAACTTTTTGTACAAAATGCATACAACTTAGTGATATAAGTTACGTAATATATTAAACTGTTAGTTTCAAAATATACACTGATTACGTTGAATTAAAAATATGTTTTTTTTTCTCAGCCACGTGTTCAAACACGTTGACACTTACAAATACATTTGTACTATTTATAAATTTAACGAAATAAAAAAAACGCAATTTAACAAAAAATACACGCTGAATATAACACCAGCTTTATAATCAGATATTTACAATTTGTACAATGATAAGTTTGTGCCTATACTGTTTCTCATTTGTAATATCAAACCAAATAATAATTTACATAAAATTTACGATATACAATGTTGATCTTATAATATAGTGCAAGGAAGCCTCGGAAAGATATAGCAAGCAATGCTGAAATATTTATAAAATTCGATTTCTTCTTTAAATGTTTTTTAAATTGTATGCTCGTTTCACGAGGCTACCTGGACTGTAGAAAATCTCCAAATAATTGTATATATATATCACGCAATAAGAAATTAATATCAATATTTCCGCGCGATAGGCACTGTGAACTCTACACTGACGGCTACATACATCTTATTACGTCGACGTATCATACAAAATTTACAATGGGAACTACGCATACATTAAATAATGAACACAATTGCATTTATACATAAGCTTATTGTAGTCATTCGTAGCCAAAGACTCAATATTTAAGTTGGACCAAACGTTCCATCTTATAACGAAGAAAATAAAATAATCCCCGAAAAGTATCAAAGTATGGTGGGGATATTTAGGTATATAAATATAATATAGTCCAATGATATAGACGAGAAATATTGGCTTCCATCTGCCACTCGTTTTCACCTACTGTATATTGGAGCATGAAGAAAATTTACAGTTTTACAGATACGCCGAATAGATAGTAACACATTAGTCATTTCTTTTAAATATTAAATGCATTCAACATTACAAGTCGAATTAAATGCATGGAAAAAACGTCACAATTCAAACCACTCACAAGCTGACCTTGGCTACGTCCACAACACCAAAACTGCGTAGTCACTTGAAATAAACAATGAAGCGAAGCGTTCCACGTACTACCCGCAAGCGTATGATATAGTTATGTATAGTAGCCTAAGCACAAAGAACTATTAAATTCGTATCGATCGTTTTTTCTGCTGCAAATGTCATACATACATAACAACATACCATCACGCTTGTATTACCCGATGGGTTAGGCAGAAGCGACTAATGTACACCCACAGTTCGCCGGTATGTTTAGGTCCCATGTAATAGGGGGTGAGCCTATTGCCATTAACCGGTCACAGACTACTCTGAGCTGCTACTGGGAATTTCATAGAAAAATCCAATAACACTGCTCGACCTGAGAATCGAACTCAAGACCTCTAACGTAGGAGTCGCACTCAGGACCACTAGGCTAATGAATGAAAATGAAAAGAAATCTCATACATACATACATATTTTCACGTCTGTCTCCCATTGTGGTAAGTAGAGACTACACTTGCTACGATCCTGGTACACGTTCATTAACGTCATTCTCATACAAATTATCCTCGATTTCGATACGAATATGTTTTCGAAAGTGTTTGTGCTTGGGCTACAGTATTGTCGTGGTAATCGAGAGGGCAGTAAGTCAAAGGTGAACCAGGTGACTTGCTGCCCTCTCAATAACCACGGCAGACGGGTCGCGGTCCGTCACACGAGGTAGTCGTCGAACTTGGTGAGCCTTCGCTACGAGTGCGGCGCGTCGGGGCTGAAGCGCACGCGGGACGAGGAGCTGGCGCCGCTAGCGTCGCGCGCCGACGCGTACGAGCTGTCCGCGTCGCTGGCGCCGCTGTCGGGCGGCGTGGGCTGCGTGGGCTGCGTGGGCGTGCTGCCGCCCGACGTGCTCGCCTTCTTATTATACTTCTTCAAGCTAGATCTCAATTTCGTCGGCGCTAATTCCAGTCCTAAATTCGCGGGCCGTTCGACCTCGCTCTTCTCTTGCGACTCTTGTCTGTAGAAGTCTCTCGGCAAGGAATAGTCGCTAGATTTCCGCGGATACTCAGTCTTCGGTCTGTATTCGTCTCTCTTCTCTTTGCTTCGGTATTGTCTCGAAGGGGAGAATTCTTCGGGGTGGGAATTTGACGCGGAGGAGTTTGACGGTGTCCGTCTGTGGGTGAGGTATTGCGGTGAAGGTCGGTAGTCGGGCGTCGGTTCTCTGTATTCGAAGGAGCATTCGTCGTAGCCGTAGTAGGGGTGTTTGACGACGTAATCAGCGGTTCTATCGTACGTGTAGGGTTCTGCTCGGTAAAAGTAGTCCCTATCTTGTGACGGTGAAGGTTGGAAGTTCTCCCTGTAGTTGTGGTAGAGGTCTGCGAGTTGGTCGGAGGTGGAGGAGGAGGTCCGGCGGGGCGAGGGCGAGGGCGACTGCGTGGAGGTGGACGTGTAGTTGGTGCCCAGCCCGGACGTGCCGGACAGCGGCGGCGCCGAGTGGCCCAGGCCGGACGACGACGAGGCCAGCGCGTACTGCGTCGGGGAGTCCGTGAACCTGATCGGCTTCTGCTCATCGGATTGGAGACCCGATATCTGAAATAAAAAAGTAACTAACATAGAACAAGAAAAAGGGTTTATTGACACAGTCATAGTATTTAGTAGGCCTCCGAAAACAATCTTATGTTAATCACCATCAAATCCTGATCCAGATCAGATCAGAATGGAATCACAGAAATTCTTAAAGATCTGTAGCAACTCTGTTGTTGCTTACTATCAGGTGGTTCGTTTACTCGTTTGCATGAAGCATTGATGCACTACATTGCATCATCAACTTCTATACAGTCCCACTGTTTATGACCGCGCATCTACACCTTTTACACCAAAGAGCGTGGCATAGAGAAAATTTGCCATACAAAATCAATTCTCATCCACTGCGCAAAAGACTCGTGAAACAACGCTTACGTGTTGTGTTTCGAGTGAGTGAGGATACCGGAGGCCCAAACGCTTTTACAAGGCGAACAACGTACTTGCGACTCCTCCGGCATTCAGAGACGGCGGTAATCGCTTACCATCAGGTGTTTTGTCTGCTCGTTTCCTATCACATAAAAACAATTGCATCCTCAATTTGCCTGGCCGGAGGTTATAGTCCACTACGCTGACCTAATGTGGGTTGGCAGACTTCAAACGCCTTAGAGATAATGTTTCCTCAGGATATTTTTTATTTTTTTATACCTCTTAGGTGGCAAACAACATACGGCCCGCCTGATGGTAAGCGGTTACCGTAGCCTATGGACGCTTGCAACATCAGGGGTATCTCTAGCGCGTTGCCCTGTAAAAATCTTTTCAAACCCTTTTTGAAGAACCCCAGGCTGTAGTTCTTTGGGAAAATCTTCACGGTAAATACAAACAATGTTAATAAACGTATGTAACTGACGGGCGATCCGGTGATAGCGTTGAGCGGCGCGCGCAGATGTCTCGCGGGCCCGTGGTACGTGTTGTGCGCGTACCCGAAGCCCTCGTACACCGACGAGCTTAGCGGCTCTGGCTCTATTTCACCTCTGAAATTAAACAATCATACTTAATAGAGGGGCTCGTGGCTAATTAATAACTTAGCTGATCAACTGATTAGTAAGGTTAAGCTGCGCTCGCCACGGTCAGTGTGTGGATGTTTGACCATTCTGAACACATCGAAACCCCTCCGTGTCTCGGAGAGTACGTAAAGCCGTCTGTGTCGGTTGTCCTAAGAACATCTATGACCATTGTTAGTGGTAGTCAGAAGCCAGAAGAATATTATTTCACTACTGGACACGAAAAATTATCCTCTCAAAATTAGAGGGACCAGTAGGAGGGGTTGGTAGACTTCAAAATCAGAAAATCTTTCAGGCGTGCAGCATTGTTCACCATGTTTTATAACAATATATTTAATCACATCTCTAACATCACGCCTGTATTCCCCGAAGGGTAAAGCAGATGTTTACCCAAAGTTCACCGGTATATCTAGGTCCCTGTAATAGGAGGCGAGCCCATGCCAATAACCGGATAAAAATCAAAATTCCGAGGTGCTACTGAGAATTTCATCGAATAAAACTCAAGTAGGTAGCAGTCTTGCCAGTAATCCCCGAAATAAAAGTACCTACACCCATAAAAATATCTAGACAGTCATTGTTTTCTCACCTGTGCGGCTGCAGTGTGGGGTGGAGCGGGCTAACGTTGGACACTCTGACGTCATATCCGGCAGCCACGCCGCCCAGCAGCGCTGCCATGTTATACAACACTAGCTCTATTATACTCGGCTTTTTGTACTTATAACCTGCAAATGAGACACCTTATAATCACAGAATATAATAAAGAGTGGTGACTTTACTTTTAACGCATTCACTCATAATTTGATATACTTGAATAGTGATGGAAAGTATCGTTCCTAAACCTAAATACGGTAATCTTCTTCCTGCCCTTGTCCCAATCTATTCGGGGTCGGCGCAGCATGTCCTTTTCTTTCATTCATCCCTGTCAGCCGTCGTCTCACCATTCACTCCCTTTCCCATCATAATATCGGCCTTAACACAATCCATCCATCTTTATTATATTAGTATTTATAAAACTTAAATACGGTAATAAGGTTTTTTTTAAACGTTGCCAGGAGAGCAGTTATCTGTTGCATTACATTATTCAACCTTTTGAACGCCACGCATTGACCCGACGCACTAACTAAAATTATAATATTTAATCTTGCAATTACAATACCACGATCGATTTCAATAAATACGTTAATTTTGCCAAAATATGCTATTTTTTCAACGTCCATAGATGTCGGCACTTTTACGTATGACGTCTGTACAGGTCATTAAATGATATTTATTTCTGTAAATAGATCTTGTAAAGACACTTTTACAAGTCAGTGTTTTTTTATCTAGATGGCGCCGGCATTTCCTAACTGACGACCTCTAAGAATAAATGCCGAAACAAACTCAGAATCATGGTCTCTTTTAAAGTCCAGACAGTAATAGTAGTATTATCAGATAATATGCGAGTGTTACGATGTAGGGCAATATCTGGAGAAGCCTTTTGAAGAAAGAGTCATAGCAGCTTTGAGTTGACCTGTCCTAACTGACGGCACGCATACATCATGTAGCTAAACCATGATTTTGGGAGCTCAACGACCCGTCCTACGACGATACCAGATAAGCAAGGCATTGCTGTTCAAATGGAAAAGTGACGTCATCATAAAATTTAACATACCTTCGGTACTATACAGGGTGGGCATAGGCACAGAGTATCTCGAGGCCGTCGACAGTGGGAACTCGGGCCCCCAGTCGTCCGGACTGAAGTCTGTGTAAGGAAGAAAACAACCTATGTGAATAAAAACATAGGTATTAGTGTGTATATGTGCGTGCATGGATTTGTGTGCGGGTCGCAGCTTCGATGTGAAATTCTGTCTCTTATAATTATTTTAATGAATTATTCGTCAATTATTTCCTAATATAATACGTCTGTCTATCATAGAATAGGTGATATTCTCAAAAACGAAAATAAAGTTCATATCTAATAAACAATTGCTTTAAATATAAATAAGTCTATATAATCTTTGTATTTCTGTCTATCTATCGATCTGTGATTACATAATTAAGTTAAATTCATGTAATCTCTACTATTATAAAATTGTAAAAAAGCTGTGTCTGTACCTACATTGAAGATATTTAAAAAAAACAAGTGGGCTAGGGTATATAAACGACTCCGAACCCAAAAATGTGATTTTTAAAATTCTTGTCTGTTTGTTACGGGTTGGCGCAAAAACTACTGAATAGATTTTAATTTTGGTTCATCACTGTTAGAAAGTTTGTGCTCTAACTTAAAAACTGGTATACTTCATATCACAAATAATTAAACGGAACCTGAGATACAGCTTGACATCTAATACATAGAGACCCATACAAAGAAGAGATCATCACTGTTGGTTTTTGAGCTTCAAGTGGGCGAAGCCGCGGACAGAAGCTAGTTACTAATAATTTGCCTGATTCTTGAATTATAGCTTAATATAAAACTTTAAGGTTGAAATCTATGGACTCGACCTAAATCAATCACATTTCATAGCATTAGTTAATTTTACTCTTATTAATTTTTCTAGTCCACATCAGATACAATATCTGTCACCACCTAATTCATAAAAAATTAAAAAAATCTCTTACAAACTTTTTACAGCTGTGATAGAATATTAAGTGTCAAAACAAGTCAAAATACTTTACAGCTGTGGAAGGTTTTCAAGAAGTTTTTGTTTTGTTTGATTTGTGATTATATTTCCTACAACACTATAAATTATTAAAGCAAAAAAGATAATGAATGTTCCGTCAGTCTGTCATGAAAGAACAATGAATATGAACCTTATTCCCAAATGAAATAAAGTCTACAATAATTTCACATCAAAACTACGCAATCCGTAAAATATAGCTATTTATACACTGCTAAGTACAAGGAAACAAACATATTATTTATTTCAGTAGTGTGAAGTAAACAGTGTATAAAATAAATTAAAATGATTTATAGAAATAGAGGAATAATTAAAGAGGTTTTCTGAAAAAAAAAAAACAGTGATAGTGGAACTCTTATTCTTCCTCTACTTTTTTAAATTTCATGCAATAAAAAATCATACTATACATGCCAAACAGTTCATTCAATAAAAAGCAATAAAATCTTCTATAAAATATAAAAAAACAAAAATAAGAATCTATTATACTTACATTGTGCAAATAATACTTGATAGCACTTTTAACTTATTCCAAAATAACATTGTTAATAATAACTTGTTATTACTTTTAACCTTTCCCGAATTAGAATAGCCATAGTGAGAAAGCGTAAGCGCGTAATCCGTCACCGAGTTTTAATCTGTTCTAACTTCTTTATTTGTATTTAACTATGGCTCGTTTGATTTCTTTCTTTAGGAGTTAAGGGGTTTGTTAGTAACTAAATGATTAATTAGTAAACCCATGTTAAAAAAATACACCAATTTCGATTTTATGGAAAAGGTTTTATTTGATATATAAAAAAAGAATCTATATAACTATGAAAGAACCAGATCACCGAAGGGCTATAATTCTCTTTTTACAAAATGGTTTTTGAGCGTCTTAAAATTATCGAGGTTAGGGCTGCCGTATGTCCCGGCGATTAAGATTACGTATTGAATATATACGTATTAATTTAAGTTTTGTATCTTGCTTATAATGCGAAGTTTTCGAGTCGTTTACGAAAAAAGCACCCATATATGAAAAAAATCAGATCAAATTATTCTTATTAATCATTATTTTAATAAATTACATTTTTTTTATGAAAAGTTAAAGCGAGACTTGATTTAAAAATACTTCAGAACATCCCGGCTGTGGAATGTCCCGAAAAGTTTGAATGTCCCAAATATTTGGGACATACAGGCAGTCCACCGCTCTAAGACGTCTCATTCGACGTGAGCCTCTCGATCAGGTATATCGTAATAGTAATACTAGGTATTCCACCACCCTCAGGAACATTGTTACTGATTGTTACAGGGGAGACAGCTTGTACTCTGTACATACTCGCTACTTACACCTGGACGCCTATATGATTTTATTATGGATGAAAAATGAGACGCCATTTTGACGTAGGACATTAACGAACTAATAATTATCTAAGTGGGTCATTCAAAAATTATATAAAGCGAGAATTCGATCGGAAATCAAAATGTTATTCGGGTCACTCAAAATAATCGAACTACGAAAAACAAACACTACCTTGATCTCACAAAAATATCTACAAGCAAACAAAAAAAATCATATAGACATCCAAATACACTGTTATTAGGTATCAGAATCATTGTAAACATTTGAAAGCGTGCCATAATGACGTGGTGATAAAAGCGAAATTCATAATAACTAACAAATAAGTAAGTACAACAGATACATATATAACTTAAAAACTGTATATAGCATATACTATGAACTGGTAAGCATGCATAGCACTTATAGATAACGTGTTTAAAATTACGAAAAAAACTTGGCTGAAAGCAAACAAATGCTTACAATTTACAAACAAAAAAAATATATATCAAATGTCAAAACTGTTACTAAATTACTGTAATGATAAAAATTACTGTGTGGGGTGGTACGACCAATCATTGGGGCTTGCAATCTTACAATCGAATTTAGGCACTCGAAACTTATTAAATACAATTAGCTCTAATGATAATTAAAACAATATTGGCATTTGGAAGTATAATATGTCTCTTCAAGACCGTATTAGGGCATGCTCTTGGCCATATCCGAGTTTAGCGCCTTTTTACAAAATAAATTCTTGAAATGGTTTTTTTTTACTAGGCCCTCTTCTAAAGCTCTGGGATTTTGCCATTTATGTCATAATGCCTAATTACGTATCCGTAAAAAGTAGTTTTTATTCAATCGCAAAATATATTGTGGACCCTTATGTAATTTAGTGAATTAAAAGTTTTGTGTGTAATCTTGTGTCAATTTCACAAAATCCTGTCTTAGCGAACGCCTATATCATATAGGGAAACGATTTGCCAAATTTCAATGACCTTCTAGTTTCTGAGATGTCTTGATTAATCAGTGAGTTGTATTGTGCTTTTATATTGCATATATAGATACATAGATGTTAATGTATTTGAGCCCTAAATAACAGTTTTAAACCAATATGTATACATTCTATTGATTAGAATAGAGCGTCCAATCAGGTTGCCTTATACGGTCGTTGCATGGTTGGTCGTACCACCCGCTAAACACTACACTAGCACACATTGAGTATCACACGCTGAACATAACAGTATCTACTATACAATCAATTCCAAACAGTACATACTAACTTAATCTATGTCCCTATATTTGCCACGTGTTTCTGCCAATAAGTTTGTGACACGGATATAAACGCGTTCCGATTTCTTTTTTAATACTAAAACTGGCATTAAATATTAAAAATTACATGATATATTATGTGATTTCAAGTTTAGTAAAAAAATAATTCAAGCAAACAGATCTACAAAAACGATTATGAGATAAAAGTAAGAATGAGATTGATATGAAAGTACTGAATGCAAAACGTATAGTCAGAAATATAATTGCATTGGTGGTATGTACTTGGTTGTTTAAACATCATAAACTATTGAGTTAATTATCGTTCAGAGAAAATAAGACAAAATAATAATGGTTGGGTCATAAGGCAGAGAAAGTCTAAGGTACAAAGAAAGAGAAAGAGAGGGATAAAGAGAGAAATCTATAAAAACAAATAATGAACTGAACTCAGACTAAAAAAGCGTTTTGATATGCACATCAAAAGGTAACTCGACCTCTTTGTTAGTTCTTTTTTGCATCTAAAATATAATTGACGTAAAGAAAGACAATCAGAACGCGTTCAAAATAAATTTGGAATAATAAAAACATACTTACAAGGATAGAGCAAGTTGTCTTGAGAAGTTCCTTTAGCGCAGCGAGAAACAAACAAAATGGCTGACGTTAAACAAATAATTTTACTAAAAACATCAATCTTACAATTCACTATTTTTTCCTTTGATTATGTACAATATATAAATCAAAAAGATTTTTTTTCTATTTGATTCATTATTGTATTTGTTAATACAATTTGGCAAGATCCAAAATTAAAAATTTCCTGTCAGTCGAAACAGTTTAGTAAACGAAGTCTTTTGATTTAAATAAGGGTTCTTAACAATTTCCTAGCTACGAGATAATTACTTGCTAGTTAGGTCTATCGCCACTACTTCCCTAAATGCTGGTTTTGGCTGCTTTAACATGATAACATAGTTGTTTCTTCACCATCTGATAAATAGAGTAATAGCATAAGTTTCAAATTCAAATGTGAAGCAACAACTGTACTATTTGGTCAAGCAATATTTTTTTAATGAAAAATTACTAGAAATTAAGAGTAGAAGAAGAAATGGGAGAAATCGACCTGCAGAGAAGTGAAGGTAGGTATTTTTCATATCTTTCATGTGCAACATGGTAACATGGCAGCATTTTGATATACTATCTTTGATGTATGGAAATGAATTTAGAGAATTTATGAAAATTTTAGAGATCGACGCAGGAAGTCTGCGTCGATCTCTAAAATTTGGATGATGATAACTATTTTTGATGTTATTTACAGGTTTTTTTGCGACGGTATTTATATGAGAATACATATAGATGAGAACAGAACAATTTAAAATATTATATTTTTTCATGGACACTAAGTAATTGAAAGGTTGAGAGAAAAGTCAAATCTTATACGGCGGCGGTATCCTTGAGAAATTAATTTGGAAATCAGGTTAACCCTTCATTGTACAGAAAAAACATACAAAAAACGAATCCAGCAGGGCCTTATAGTAATGAAATCGTTGAAAAAATATTGATTGACCAAACAAAATTCATGTTCAACAAATAAAGCTGTAAAATAGATTCATTACTGTAAAATCACACCATATTAACGATTTCAAATGTAATCATTTGGCAGTCAATCGTATGTGTGTGAAATAGGACCATTTACCACGGCAAACTATTGTTTTTTTTCTTCAAAATGAATGCGAACATGCTATATTATTTTTAAAATTTAGATTGTAAAGTAAAATATTTTTTACTTTCGTTTACCGCGGTAAAACACGTATCATTTTACGTAGAAGAAAACAAGCACTGGTGTTTTAAGACTAAACATTAAACACTAAAAAAATAAGTCTTTTTAAAATCCTTACAAACTAAACTTACTGACTAAAATCAAATCCTTGGAACTTCTTTATCAAATAAGTAACATATTTACAGATAGACGGTGTATATATCCGATTTTAATATCGTGTCGTTCTTTTTCGAAAAAAATAAATAATTCGCGTCGAATTATAAGCGAAGTCGTGTTTCGTAAAGACAGATTCAATTAAAATTTCGAGCTCGTTTTTCGAGACCGTAGTTTGGGTTATAGCTTTTGAAGAAATTATTTTTAGAATGTAAACATAACACATTATTTAACTAATTTAAAAAAGGAAATAACTGATAAATGCTTTTTGGGGGAATGTGTTAGTAAGAAAAAATGATATGTTTTAAATATGGCAACATTTTTGTACTGTCCACAGATAGTAGCAAAAAGGGTAGTCACTATTCCATTTTTAAATGCAACACCGTTTATGAATTTTATTTTTTATCGTTGTAAACGGTTGTGGAATATTTTAAACAGCACCACCGTACCCGTATTTTTTGAATATTTTTGTATTCTTTCGAATATTTTGTTACGTGCACGGCGGTGTAGCTTTATCCCAAACTAGTCGTCTCTCAGCAGTTTCGTAGTATCAGAGCGGTCGCTGCCGGTGACGGCGAGGCTATTGGAGCGGACGGTCTTGAGGAAGCTGCGCTTGAGGTCGCCGTGAGCGAGCGCCGGCTTGCGGCGCGTCTCGAACACCGCGTCGTACTGGTGCGGCAGGTCCGCCGTCGACGAGAACATGGGGCACAGCAGGAACCGGTTGCGGCGCGGCTCCGCGTTCTCGTACAGCAGGTCGTCGTGGCTGCCGCTGCGCTTGCGGGGCGCGGCGGGCGCGGGCGCGGGGGCGGGGCGGCGCGCTGCGGGGGGGTTACCTGCGGGGCGCGGCGCGGGCGGCAGCTCGGGCGCGGAGCTGCTGAAGCGCGCGTGGCGCGGCCGCGGCAGGGGCGCGGCGAGCGCGTGCGGCGCGTGCGCGTGCGCGTGCGCGTGCGGCAGCTGCGTGCGCGAGCGCTGGTGCACCGTCGACGGGCCCCACGTCTTGCCCTTCACGCCGTCTGCTGGTACTGCAAGCGAAATATATATGTACATACATTAGATTTAAACAACATAAAAACGATCTCTGTGGTTTAGTGGTTCGAGTATCGGGGACTGCTGAACACGAGCTCGTGGGTTCGATTCCCACAGGACACAAATATTTATATGATGAATATAAGTGTTTGTGTTCATCAGAAACAGGTTTCAGCAGAATACCAGCTTCAGGTGTTACAGCATGACACATGCTGAACTAAATACCTTTTTGCTGCAGCCGAGACACACTCCGCGCATTGAAACTGAACCTATTTCGTCCTTGAGAGTATTTGTGGGATAGAAAATTATGTGATTCTCTGTGTATAGTATAATCTAGCTTCTTAGTTAATTTTAATGTGTCTTGTACATAGTAAATAAACTATTTTTCTTTCTTCTTCTTTCATATAGTTTAGTGTTTTGTATGTATTTACAAAAAAAAAGTATATATGTATTATATCCATTGTCTAGTACCCATAGTACAAGCTCTGCTTAGTTTGGGACTAGATGGTGCTGTGTAAAATGTCAAAGAATATTTATGATTATTTATTAAAACTTGCTGCAATCACTCAAAAATTCTGTAAAATTATAAAATAAGAATTACTGTACAACGACACATGAAACACTTCCAGTATAAGCAGAGTTATCCAAAACCTAAAATATGAGGTCAACATATATACTGGATTATAGCTTCACAAGTAGTAGTCGTATGTGACCTTATCTTTGTTGAATAAATCAATACAAAAAAAAAATAATAACGTACGGGCAATGGCCCTCATGATGGCGGGCGAGCCGGGCGGCGTGTCCTTGGCGACGGCCACCAGCTGCTTGACGCTGCACTCGTCCTCGGACGGCCGCACCGTCAGCGTGTGCCGGAAGTCCAGCGGCGACGAGATCGTGTCCTTCTTCAGGAGCTTTATCTTACTGAATTTGCCTGAAACAATCATATAACAATATCAAACAATATGGCTTAAGGTTCCAGGATTATTTTTATTTAATTTGCGATGGTAGAACCATGATACCGAATTAGGAGAAATGGTTAGAACATTGATGTGAAATACCACGCTGTATTAGCCATCTCTTTTTTGCAATGCAATACAATTCTTCTTTTAGTACATTAAGTGCAAATATACAAACATTATTGTGTTACAATCCAAACAGTAATGGAGTAAATTACTGGATAAATAAGGCTTGAAAACGAAATTTTAAATATAACAACACACTAAAGATATTACTGGTGTTGCTGGCGTCTATAGACTGTGGTTGCCTATTACAATTAGGACTATATGATTCCTTATCATCTGAGTGCATTTAAAATTAAAATCATCAACAACAACCCATTGACATTGACCCGTCGATTATACGTAGGTACATTAGGGAACACTATAAAGAATTGAATCGAATAGAATTGACTTTCTCATGCTGAGAGGAAACCTGATAACCAAATAAATACTTTTTTAGGAGGCCTTAATTATTATCAGTGACTTGAAAGCCTTATCATATTCAAGTTAACACATTCGATTTCATAACTAGCAGTTAAACTTACATAGTCAAGGTTACAAAAGAAATCATTATCAAGGCTAGGGACACCAAACTCCAATAGGGGTACCTTTCCGTTTATTAGGCTGTGGCGGTTGGTTAGCGGACATATTGCTCGCGAAGATCAGTATATGTAGCTCCCTCGCGACCAGGTCGATCTCCCTCATCTCGAGCTCTCTCTCCTTCTGCGCGAGGTTCTGCTCCATGAGGCGCTGCTGCAGCTGGGCGCGGGTCAACTCTTCTTCACGACAGCGGAGCTCCTGGAAAGAGATATAGCTGAATATTATAAAATGTAAAATATGTGAGATCCTTCCAATTTGAAGCGGCGGTATGCTAATGGCTAGGGCGTATGACTTGTGATCATGTGGTTGCTGTTTCGAAACCCACCCATTGCAATACCGTCGTGAGTTTAACAAGAATACTAGTAATGTGTGACCCACATGCTAGTGACCTTAAAGAAAAAAAAATTAACTTGCTAAAGTAAACAAAATCAAGAATTTAGCTCAATTAACATCGGATATTTTTGCCTAGCTCTTAACTTCTGAGGGCATATAAAACTATTAGAAAATATCATAATATTGTCATTATTTATTGACTAAGTTTTCTTCTATATAGATATAGGCTGACATGTGAATATAAAGAGCCAAATTCAATAGCGTCGGTTCAATGATGGTAGTATAAACTATATACAAGAATAAAATAATAAAAAGGCCAACATACTTCCCCACGTTAAATTAAAATATTACCAAGCAACTTCATGAAGAAAAATTAAAAATAATGCTCAAAAGCTGAAATAAAATTAACAGGACACTGAGAAATAGGATGATGGTGAATTTCCTTCTTGGTACATACATTAAAACAATAGGTATAAAATCTAAATTCAACAACACAAACAATCTAAAAACATCAAACACTAACCTCTTCTATAGTTTTGCATTCCTATCCGCAAGCATTGTGAAAATAAAATTATTATTAGTTGAGACAGAAGAATTTATTAGAAGACAGGTCTAAGTAGTAAAAATTATTCTAGTCTACATAAAATAGACTAATTTACAAATTGATAATGATGAAGTGGAATTAATTATATAAATATGTTTGTTTTTTTATGAATTATTTACCAACGCACAGCCAATATCCATTGAGTGTTAGATTCATTTTATGTAAAAAGGTCTTTTCTAACATGTTAACGATATACATTTTTAAAAATTGACGTTTTCATTAAAACAAGTCAATTGTCTTCGTATTCGATTCTGTGTCGTATTAATCGATTATACGTAATATGTTATAGGTAATGTTTCGCATCGGCTGCCTTCTTTTTCGATTTTAATTCGAAAATAATGATGTTTTTTTTTGTGTATTGAGACGTATTGCAAAAGCTGTAAGTGACTTATTACATAGCATATTTACAAGTGAAATAAGCTTAGAATGTTTATCACTCATATCTCCAATCAAGAAACTTTTTACTCCGAGATAAAATTGAGGTACAAACTGGAGTACCATGCAGTACTATACACCCACCCAGTTGTGAGTCATACCTTCTCCTTCCGCCTAAGGTCTCGGAGCACCTCCTCGATCTCCAGCCGCCATCCATCCTGCATCGTGTGGAAGGACTCGTGCGGCGCGCGCGTGAACTCCGACTGGCTGATCCTCTCCAGCTGTTCTAAGATCTCCGGGAACAGGGGACGCTCGCGGGGATTTGAACGCCAACACGCTAAGGAGAAAGAGATTAAGGATGTATGCGATAGAAGGTCAGAGATGTGCAAAATGGTTACTTACTGAGAGGGTGTAAGGGTAAGGTCCTGAAGGGTATGGGAAAATTGGTTAATAGTACAGAAGAAATTACGCTACTTGTTAGCATTTTAAACCATCAGTTAAATATTCGATATTGATGTTTTTTTTTATCGATAGTGCAGTGCATTTTTGTTTACCTTTTAATGATCTGAAACGCATCCATCACACATACCAGAGGTTCCCAGACTTTTTTCTCATTTAACCCCTGCTGCTATATTTCTACCAGATTTTTTGTCACTACCCATTTTTTTGTCACACCAAAGTAGACCCCGTCGAGTCTCCTGTGGGACCCTGGGGTCCACCTGGAGCACTTTGGGAACTAATGACGTATACTTACCTGCCACTTCAAGGTGGAGCTAATTGTGAATTCCTACTGACTCGATCTACAGTGCTCAAGGCCCTTGAGTCAAGGGCACCGGGATTATTAGCATTTTTGAGGATTTCCTCTGAAGAAGCAAGGCCAGGAATTCACTTCTCGAGGTCGTTCTCCGGGCCGGATACAATAAAAACCCCTGCAGCATACGAAGATGCCACCTACCTTCCATTAACACCCTCCAGGGTTCTGGGCAGGTGCTGGGTATGGGTAGCGTGAGTTTGTTGACGGCGACCCCGTACGCGACCGCCAGCGCGTCGATGCCCTTGTAGGGGGTCTCCCCAGTGAGGAGCTCCCAGAGTAACACGCCGTACGACCACACGTCGGACGCGTGAGAGAACGTCGAGTGTTTTATCACCTGCAATTTGCAATATTGTGGTTACGTCAAGGTTTGTTTTTAATAATGGCAACGACTAAAGAAATTGACGTCAAGAATGACTTGGTATTTTATTCTTCGAATAAAAACTTATTCGAATATAAAATATCTATCAAATTACTTCTGAAAAAACATTGTTAAAAAACTCCATAACCACTGTTTTAAATTCATAATCTATTACGTTTTGAACCTCAAAATTTTGTTATTTCCGATCAATAACGTTATAATTTTGGTATCATAAAGTTACGTTCAACATCAATATTTTAAAATAATTGAGATTGCATTTCACTGTACAATGTACATGTGTCGATGGCCTGCAAAAGTAATTTTCTTTTCTTTTCTTGAAGGTCGTTAATTTTTGAATAAGATAATTTTAATGCTTAATGCTTCGCTACTTGAGGTTATATTTCGAAGTAGGATTTACTTCGGTGGCACTTAAATACATACCAGTTACCTCAAACTTTTGCAATAAAAAATCTATCCAATATTTCACAGACTTGACGTCATGCAACATATATCCACAGATATAACTCAGCTGATCAACTGATCTGCAAGGTTAAGCTGCGCTCGCCGCGGTCAGTGTGTGGATGGGTGACCATTCTTATTTCAATTGGGTTCTTGTAAAATACAGCCGCATCTGGTTAGACTGGAAGCCGACCCCAACATTCGGAATAAGGCTCGGAAGAAGGTGTCTCCGCAGATATCCGAATAGTAGATATGTAATTCTAATCGTCGTTCGTGGCCAAAATGAGAGAACTATCGATTGTATATCGGCACTGGTACTCTCCGGTAATTAATTCATTACTAGCTCATATTTCAGTTCACGGCCACGCAGTGTGGGCATTGATTTCGATCTACCCGTCTCACCTTGGTTTCCGTAGGAGTGACATTGTGACACACTTACTGGTCATGTACCGACATGTTTTATTGTGGTTTAGTACATAAGCCTTACATTACAGCGATGTAAGGTGTAATTTTTTTTTTAATATGAATATGAGTGTGTGCGAGTAAACAATAGACTACATAACGAGGATAAAGATGCCATTACTTTCAACATTTTCAAAAACCGGTTGAATAAATACATACATAATCAGAAATGATCAATTCTTGTTACAGTTTAGCATTGTAATTATTGGTTTATTTTGATATGTTTTACCGTCTCAGTGGTCCTGAACCCGACTGCTACGCCGCAGGTCCTGGGTTCGATTCCCAGGGCGAGGAAAGTGTTATTGGGTTTTTCTATGAAATTCCCAGTAGCAGCTTGGAGTTTGAGATTTGTGCCCGGATAATGGCAATAGGCTCGCCCCCTATTACAAGGGACCCAAACAAACCAGCGGGATAAAACTTCAACAAAATACTCCTATCTTTAATTAAGATACTCAGTTAAATCGTCACATTTATCTATCAAGGCCAAATGTCAAGCCAAATCAAGTTTTAGGTAGCGACTGAGCGATGAGCAATGATTAGCGCCATGTGTTGTGGGTTCGATCCCCGCACGAAGCAAATATATGTTTGACTTACAGTTGTTCCGGGTCTGGGCTTCTGTGTAAACGCACGCACAATACCGGGGAAAATCCGAGTGATTAAAAAAATTAAATAAGAAGACAATGTCCATCCGTTTAAGCAATCACTTTTATTAAATTAAACGTTGCCCCACACTAGGATTTTCTCCTGCATCGTGGGTGCATTCATATATGAAAATTCTTACATACACAAACACCCAGACCAAGAACAACAACCTGTAGATAGCGGACATTTATCAAATCGCATGTCCGCCTTTATTACCAAAAGTAACTAAAAACGAAACCAACCTCAATATAGGAAAAAATACTACCTGTAGATCATACGAATATTTGATTCGTGTGGGGATCGAACCTACAACACGTGTCGCAGAAGCCGATCGCTCAGACGCTACACAAAACGCTTCGTCTAAAGTTGTTCAGGTTCCAAGATTACCGTCTCACCTCTGGCGGCATCCACGCGTACGTCCCCGCGGCCGACATCCTGGTGGTCTTGTACACCTCCCTGGCCAGGCCGAAGTCTGTGATCTTGAGAGTCTTGTCCTCCAACTGGTCATCCGGCAAGATGGCCTCGCTCAATAACACTGGAATTACAGAAGATAATTTATTAATACAATATAATGTAGAGAACTGCCTCATTAGCCAAGTAGTCCTGAGCGCGACTGCTACGCTGGAGGTACTGGGTTCGATTCCCAGTTCGAGCAGTGTTATTGGGTTTTTCTATGAAATTCTCAGTGGCAGCTCGGAGTTAGGAATTTGTGCCCGGTTAATGGCAATAGGCTCGTCCCCTATAACATGGGACCTAAATATACCGGCGAACTGTGGGTGTAGGTACATTAGTACGCCTCTGCCTAACCCTTCGGGGAATACAGGCGTGATGGTATGTTATCTCTACTATTATAGTATAGATATAACAAGCTTAACTCTAATGAAAAACTTCACACAGGGCTTCTGGGAATTGCAGGTGAAAAGAAACCAGTTTACGTATCGGAACATCTCTCACCAGCAAATAGACAATTACATGCTGCAGCGCGTAAAAAGGCAAAAGAGCTAGGTTATCGGTTTGTATGGGTAAAGAATGGACGTATATATGTGAGGAAGGTTGTCGACTCTAAGCACATAATGATTAGAAATACTGAGAGCCTTGGTCTTATCTGTTAACTACCCTTTTGTAATATTGTTTTGTACCTATATAACAGCAAAAATGTATATCTCACTTTATTATCAGAATATTAGAGGTATGAAAAGCAAAGTTCTAGATATATACAATACAATACTGTGTAATAATTTTGATATTATTTGCTTAACTGAGACCTGGCTCGACAGCGCCGTTTTGTCTTCGGAACTGTTCGATGATAGATATTGTGTATTGCGCAGGGATCGTGACCATAGGTTTCGTTCTCGATTTCATAAGAGCCATGGTGGGGGAGTACTTATTGCCTATTCCAAGAAGCTTTACGTTTCACATCGAAATGACTGGCAGTCGGCTGACTTGGAGGATGTATGGGTACAAATCAAGGTAGATGGGGCCTCTTTAATTAATTTGTGTGTAGCCTACCTTCCTACTTATTTACCAGTAAATATTGTAACTGAATTTTTCAACAAATGTAATAATATGTTTGACCAAGATTCGAACTCTATTACCTGCATAATTGGTGATTTTAATTTGGGTGACATTAATTGGTCGAGAGAATCTGGTTGCCCTTTGAACTACAATTGTGAAAAATCTATGGCCGTATACGACTTATTTCAACTAACGACTGTACGTCAACTCAACCATATAGTCAACCATAACGGTAGACTACTTGATCTTGCCATCACTGATCACCCTGATATAATCAAAATAACACCAACTTTACCCATTAGTCGTCCTGATGCCCATCACCCACCTTTTGAGCTCGTACTCGGGACGGTTTCTAGTCTCACGAATAATAACTCAATTGCAAAACTGTGTTATCGAAAAACTCATTTCGAGGGCTGCAAAAGAGATATTTCTAAAATAGACTGGTCGAAACAAGCTTCACATCTTGGGTGTGATGATTTTGTTCATCTTTTCTATGACAAGATCTATTTGATTATAGAAAAACATACACCTAAGACCAGAATATCAAAAAACAGCTATCCTACCTGGTTCTCCGATAACCTTATAAAGCTAATCAGAAGTAAATATAAAGCTCACTCAAGATATAAACGGTATGGAAATCCTAGAGACTACGACGTATTTTCTATGCTCAGAGCTAGGGTAAAAGTGGTTGCTGAAAAATGCTTTAGAACGTACATTGAACGAGTTGAAGACGGTCTAAAACTTAACATTAAGTCTTTTTGGCGATACATGAAGGGTAAACGTGTCACCAATAATTACCCTAGTAGTATGTTCTATCAGGATAGAAAGGGCAACTCGGGTGAAGATATTGTAAATCTTTTTGCAAATTATTTCTCATCAGTCTATACCACTAGTGCGAATAATAAGTACACCCCTGACTTTCCATCATCAAATTATCCCATTAGTGACCCAACTATACCTGAAAAAGATCTGCTAAAGAAATTGCAAAATGTCGATTTGACTAAGGGTAGTGGCTTAGACGGCATACCACCTGTGTTAATTCGACTCTGTGCGTCGGAGCTGGTAATACCTCTTTCCCTTATTTTTAACAAGTCGATACGTGAGGGTGTATTCCCTGCCCTTTGGAAAATTACAAAAATCACTCCTGTATACAAGTCTGGTGATAGGAATGATGTTACGAATTACCGCCCAATTAGCATATTGAACTGCTTTGCCAAAATATTCGAGGGCTACATCTACGATCATATGTACAATCATCTTAAACACCTATTGAGTGCACTTCAACATGGTTTCACGAAGGGTAGATCAACCAATTCGAACCTCTTATGTTATACCACATATTTATGTGAATCATTTAATAATAAAAACCAAGTGGACTCTATATACACAGATTTTTCTAAAGCCTTCGATTGCGTTGACCACTTAAAGTTGCTTGCAAAAGCTCAGCATGTCGGGATTCATGGTAGTCTATACAGATGGCTTACATCTTACCTACTGCATCGAACGCAACTAGTAGCACTTGGAGGGTACGAATCTGGTCCTTTTTATGCGACGTCTGGAGTTCCGCAAGGATCTAATCTAGGTCCTCTCCTATTCTTGATATTTATCAATGATTTGCTAGGAAGAATTGGTAGTAAATGTCTAGCCTATGCGGATGATATAAAGATTTTTACAAGTATTTCTGATAACTGCGACTGCGAAAGACTACAGACAGACTTAAATACAATTTTTGATTGGTGCTTGGAAAACTCGATGTCGCTAAACATAAAAAAGTGCCAGGTTATAACCTTCACTAAAAACAAAAAGCCACTGGTTTATACTTATAACGTTAATGGGGTCGCTGTGGAGAGGGTTAGGGTGGTGCGTGATTTAGGGGTTATGTTCGACTCAGAAATGTCATTTAGACCTCAGTACGACCAGATTTGCAGTAAGGCCAACCGTATGCTGTCTTTTGTACTTCGTAACGCAAGACCATTCAAACAAGCAAGTTCCTTAGTAATATTGTACTACTGCTTAGTAAGAAGCATAACTGACTACTGTTCATCAGTATGGGCTCCCATTTATAGGACCCATATCGATCGAATAGAGGCAGTACAGAGACGGTTTGTTAGAGCACTTTGCTCTAAGTTTGGTTTAAGGCGCAAAATACCAGATTATGAAAGCCGTCTTCATAGATTTAACATTCCGAGTCTGGAGAAGAGGAGGTTGATGTGTGACATGTGCATTCTGCACAAAATTGTGAATGGCTCAATTGATAGTCAACTTGTTAGGCAGTTATACTATAAGATACCAACGCGATCCGTGCGCATTCCACAACTATTCACTGTGCCCTCAAGCAACAATAATGTATCCCAAAACAATCCCATTTCACGAATGTGCGGTCAATATAATTCTTTATTTACTCGGATCGATATTTTCCATTGCCCATTTCAAATGTTCAAAAGCCTCATACTTAAAGAATGTAATGCAGAAGAATAATAATAATATAATTGTTAGGTAATAATAAATAGCAATTCAATTTAATTATTAAATCAATAATAAATAAATAATTTAATAAAAACAAATATTTAAATAAATTATAATATATATTTAATAAACCACTCATGTAGATATATATAATTCTATAATGTACAAGCAGAAACTTTGTAACAAAAGAATGTTGTGTATAGTTATAATTGGACTTCAGATTTAAGTATGGTATACTAATAAATGATTGTGTATGTATTAGTCTGTAGTCTGTTACTGTACTTTTTGAATAAATAAATAAATAGAATTGTAAAAAAGCTGTGCCTGTACATTGACGATATTAAAAAAAAACAAGTGGGATATGGGAATATGGGTATATAAACGTCTGCGAATCTAAAAATGTGATTTTTAAAATTCTTGTCGGTTTGTCTTTTGTTACGGGTTGGAGCAAAAACTACTGAATAGATTTTAATTTTGTTATCACTGTTAGAAAGTATATGCTCCAACATAAAAACTGGTGAACTTCTTATCTCAATTAATTAAACAGATCCTGAGATACAGCTTGACCTCTCTGATGTATAGAGGTCCATACAAAGAAGAGATCATCACTGTTGGTTTATTATTTTGTTTTTGGAATTCATTTCGAATCCTACTTACTACAGTTTCAGGCGAGCGAAGCCGCGGGCAAAAGCTAGTGTTATATAATGTAGATTATTACTCCCTCAAGATTGAGGTTGTGGCTTCGATTTTCTGGTGGAGCAAAAAGTTATTCGGTTTTTCTAGGAAATCTTTATTAGCAGCTCGGAGTGGTGTTGGGCATTATTATTATTATTATTAAAAGCCCGTAAGGCATTAATCAAGTAAAAATATTTTTTTAAGTAATTTTAATTGTTTAATTCCCAAAACTGTATCAAAGCAATAGGCTCGCCCTATTGCTTGGAACCTGAACACACCTTTTTCACTTTTACAGTACACCTCTGCCTCACCCTTTAGGGAATATAGGCATGATGGTATGTTATTTATAAAACCCGCCTAGCTTCGCACGGGTGGAGAAATCCCAACTTTTTAAAATATTCTATATGTTAATCTGGAATAATGTAGCATTTAAATGTTGAAAGAATTTTTGAGTTTATTAGTATACATACAAATCTTTCCTGTTTATGATATCAGTAAGTATAGATGTGGAAGGAATGTTGATGATAAATGTATCATGTCTGATGGATATCAAGTTCGGATAGGGTGGCAAACGAGCAGCCGGATCACCTGATGGTAAGCGATAACCGCCGCCCATGGACACCCGCAACACCAGAGGAGTCGCAATTGCGTTGCCCGCCTTTTAAAAGGGTTTGGGCCTCCGGTAACCTCACTTACTCGGCGAAACACAGCGAAAGCGTTGTTTCACGCCGGTTTTCTGTGAGGCCGTGGTATTACTCCGGTCGAACCGGCCCATTCGTGCCGAAGCATGGCTCTCCCACGTTCAAGTTCAAGTTCAAGTTCAAATGTTTTTATTTCAAATAAGCTTTTACAAGCGTTTTTGAAACGTTATGATTCTAGTTGCACGGTTCCAAAAGGTCGATCCTATGGAGAAGAATCCGGCAAGAAACTCCATGGACACTCTTTTAAAATAAATAAATTACAAACTTCACTGTTACAATATTGCGATAAAAAGATGTGAGGACGTTGAAGGATGTCCAAGTTTGACCAAGGTCGACTATATTAAACGAAGATTCACGTTATTTGAGAACCCGATGTCATTTCTAGATAATAAATAAACTATGTGGTAAAAACGCACACCATCAAGCGACAAATGAAACTAGGTGTCTACTTAGACAGGCCACAACGTACACACATAATACAGTTTCTGTTGTGGTAAACAATACTAAACATATGAAGACATCTCGATATGTAAATAATATAGAATCTGTCAAAGCTATGTCCATCTACTTACAAGGTTCCTACTATAGCTACTAGTAACTGACCAACATGAAAATTAATAAGCTTAAATTAGTCTCTAATAATCAACAGTTTCATTTTGCCAGGGAGGCCACAAGTGCATCCGTACTTAACGACCACACATTCTTATCGTCAACGTAGTCCTTGGTTTTATAATAGGCTTTCTTAAGAAGAACAGATTTGACGTGCATTTTAAATTTCTTGCCAGTGAGATCGGTAACACATTTTGGGAGTTTATTGTAGAAACGCACACAATTTCCTAGAAATGATTTATTTGTTTTAGTTAGTCTAAATTTAGGTACCACTATTTTATGTTTATTCCTAGTATTAAGGTTGTGAAAGTCACTATTGACACTGAACTTCTGCAGGTTTTTGCGCACATACATTATGTTTTCAAGGATGTAGAGTGATGGCATCGTAAGTATATTTATGTTCTTAAACACTTCTCTTAGGGAATCGCGAGGGCCCATATCGTAGATTGCGCGGATGGCCCTTTTCTGTAAGATAAATATGGAGTCTACGTCTGCTGCTGATCCCCATAGCAGAATACCGTACGACATAATGCTGTGAAAGTAGGCAAAGTACACGAGCCTGGCTGTAACTACATCAGTGATCTGCCTAATTTTTCTCACTGCATATGCAGCGGAACTTAACCTGCTAGACAGGGCCGATATGTGCGCACCCCACTGCAACTTACAATCAACCGTAATACCTAAGAAAACAGTTTCATTAACTAGGTCAAGTTTGCTGCCTTCAAGAATTAGATTAGGTTCAATTTGTGGTACATTTGGTAGCGAAAATTTAAGACATTTAGTTTTACTAGCATTAAGTAGTAAGTTATTAGCAGCAAACCATTTGGATAAGGATTTTAGACTCTCATTTACATTATAGAGATTGCTATCATTTCGATCGATTTTAAATATAAGTGAGGTATCGTCAGCAAATAATACTATGTTCGATATCTCAGACATCATATAGGGAAGGTCATTAATGTACGCTAAGAAAAGAAAAGGGCCTAAAATAGAACCCTGTGGAACACCAATTCTAACTGCAGACCCGCGAGATGTGACTCCATTTATGCCCACTTTTTGCAGCCTCTCAGAAAGATAGGAAGACACAAGCTCCAAAGCCAGCCCTCTTATACCGTAGTAGTTCAATTTACGGATAAGCGTATCGTGATCAACGCAATCGAAAGCTTTGGAAAGATCACAGAAAATACCTATGGCATCCTGTGAACCCTCCCAAGCCTCTAAAATGTGAGAGACTAGCTTTGTACCAGCATCAGACGTTGACCTGCCTTTCGTGAAGCCAAATTGCTGATCATGTAAAATCTTGTTTTTGTGAAAATGTGCTATCATTTGATTAAGCATAAGCTTTTCAAATATTTTACTTAAGGCAGGGAGAACAGAAATGGGCCTATAATTACAGGGATTCGCTTTACAGCCTGATTTGAAAATAGGAATAACTTTACTATGTTTCATTAAGTCTGGAAAGGTTCCTGTCTTAATACAAAGATTAAATATGTTTGTAAGCATTGGAGCAATATTGTCAATAATTGAATTAAGTGCTTTAACAGATATGCCCCATAAATCTTCAGTATTTTTAATATTTAAACTATTAAACGCTTTTTTAACCATGGGAGGAGATACTTGGCTGAATTCAAAATTTGGTATGTCTCTTTTGAAAAAAATCTTCGCTAGAGATTCTGCTAATAAAGAGGACGAATCTAAAGATTTTGTGACCTCGAACGGAACCTTAGTAAAATATTGTTCAAATGCGTCTGCAACTTCTGCGTGGTCTGAGATTACTTTATTGTTTATTTTCAAACTCAGATCTGTATCCTGTTTTCGGTTTTTGCTAGTTTCCGTGTTTATTATCTTCCACACTGTTTTAATCTTATTATCAGATTTGTTTATTTGACTGCTAATGAGTTTTGATTTAGCTTGAATGCATACTTTTTTAAAACACTTAGAATATTTTCGCACATAATTATGAAAACCTACGTCAGAGGTTAGTGATTTTTCATAATACAGTTTGTAAAGGACATCTCTACTTTTTCTAATGCCGATTGTGGCCCATTCATTAAATTTACTGTTCTTACGTTGGGTAACTCTTCTAAGAGGGCATGACTTATTATATGATTTACATATTATATTGAATAACTTATTATAATTTATGTTGGGGTCGTTTGAAATAATATTAGTGTTACACAATTGCATTTTTATTAGTTCATAGAACGAACGCAATTTATTTTCCGTTAGAGATCTAACCAAGATATTTTTATTATTATGTGGCCTTTTGTTAGTCTCTATAGAGATCAGTTGTCCCATGTGATCCGATCTAACACCGCTAACTATTGAAGAGCCTTGAACTATACAATTTGAAAAAATATTATCAATACAAGTAATGGAAGTAGCAGTAATTCTAGTGGGTTCATTAAAAATATTTACCAAATTAAAAGAATTAAATAAAGCTAAAATTTTACGTTTTTCGGGCGATTCTATCAGAATATCAATGTTTATATCACCACAAACAAATATGTGTTTTTTGCATTTAAAAACTTTTCTAAGAACATCTTCCATTACTGTTAAAAATGTTGGAAAACTTGAAGAAGGTGGCCTATATACGCATATGATAATATAGTTTGCTACTTCAGCACATGCTACCTCACATAAGCGATCAACAGAGCACGAGGTGATGTCTTTTCGTTCTTTGAATCTAAAATTATTTTTACATAAAATCAATGTTCCGCCACCCGCAGCTGATACTCTATTGTACGCACTGGCAACCGTGAAGTTAGTTACATTAAATTGCATTGTGTTAGGTTTTAACCAGGTCTCACTAAAACATAAGATGTCAATGCAATATTTATCTACTAAAAGTTCTATATCTAAGATTTTGCCTGAGAAGCGATTTATATTCTGGTGGTAAAGAAGAATGCTATCGTTATGCCTCTCTATTGTCGGTTGTGAAAGTTTAAACAATCTATCACAGTATCATTAGTGAGGCTAGACAATACTGATTCGTCACTAAAACTAACTAACCTATTCTTTGGTATGTTATCTATCACAGATTGAATATTATAAGCTATCAAAGAAGCAATCAGAGTTTTGCATCTTTTGGGAAGAAACATAGCTTCGCCAGTCAATTGAAAGCCACTAACAAACTTGTTTGTGTCAAAATATAATAATTTATCACCGTGACGACATGTCAACATATAAATAATATTATTTAATTTATGAACATAGTCATTTTCTTTGTCAGACAACAAATGGGAGTAAGGCAGAGCACATATCATAATTTTTCCAACATTTAAGTTTAGTAAGGCGGAGATACCATTAACAATATCTACTTTTTTAATCCCAATACTATTTCCTATTAGTAAAACAATATGTGATTGACTATTTAAATTGGAATTTACAATCTTGTCAACAATAAGATTGAAATGCAGATTATTATGACAGTTGTTTGTTACACTATAACTCAAATTATTTTGAAGCAAGGATCCTCAACCAACTCCTATCTTATCAGAATAAACTAAGCATTTGTAGCTTGGCTGGATGTGTTCACAGGCAGAAAATGGTTGAGCTAACTTGGGTAATGTAGATACATGTTGGAGCTCAGGAGGTGGAACAGAGTGATCACAATTGCATGAGAGATTGTTAGTTAAGGATTCAAATCTCTCAGCATTAAATTTTACTATATCCATCAGCTCACTAGCCTCCAACATGCGTTCACTAAGTTGTTTTTGTGAATCTTCATACCTGGCAAATATATTTTGCAACATATTTTCTTTACATAATAGCTCATTCTGTAGCAGCTGGGTATCTGAACTATACATAGATCTAGAGGTTTCTAATTGCATGGCACATTCATTTAATTCATTCACTAGTTTTATGCGCTCCCTACGTAGATTGATATTAGATTTTGTAAGTTGAATTTTTTTAATAACTAACCGTTGCCGTCTAATAAACCTTTTGATTTTTATATATTTTTTTAACTTATTATGACTCAATAATAGTGGCCTTTCCATTATGGTATCATCACCAGTTAGATCAATAGTGGGTAGAGTTGGTGAACACTCCGGGACAGACACACCACCAACCAGCTCATTGAACAGCCTCTGGGTGGTCGAAGACTGTTCACGAGCCCTAACCGTCTCCTGCTGGGCAATGGCCTCATGTGCAGCACTTAATTCCATTTGAAGATCTGAAATACGTCTAAGAGCCAACTCATGGGTATCACTACATTGATTGAAAGATGACACTATTTTGTTTAATTGATCATGACGCTCCAGTAAGTCCATATATTCAATGTGTAGTTCCGCAAGTTCCTGTTTAAGGGAAGTGTTCTTATCAATTATGTTCTTCACTTCCACCTCACTGTCTTCCCTTTCCTGTAGCAGTTGTTTGCATAAGGATTTTGAAGACTCAAGTTCCTTCAATGTTGCTCTCAGCTTTTCCTCTATATCTTTAGTTGCCATTCTGCGGGTCAACATTTTAAGCTTGATGGTTCACCTGGAATTTCAGAATAGGAGAGTGAGCACAAACTAAAGACAAAGTGAAATAAGTTAAAGTGAGATGTAGTTTGTGGAAAATGATTACAAGTTGGGAGAGAAGAGAACTGTAAAAGGTTAAAAACTATTAAAAATCAAATATAATTAATGGGAAATAAGGAAAAGAAATTTGGTTATTCCAGGTTATATAATATAGCTGAGAATAACTGCTAAAGATTAATAGTGAAGATTATTTAATAAAAACAGGGGACACAAATTGTAAAAGTGGGTAGGTACTTAGGTTGTGGAATTTTTTATAGTCATATAATGTAGTAATTAGGGGAAAGTGAAAAGTATTGGTTGCGATATGTAGAAGAATCGAATCACGTAGTTTCTATGAGTATGTGCTAAGTGAGTTTTGAAGTGTTTTAATGTCTGGGCGAATGTTTTCGTCTTCGATTTTGCTTCCACAATATGTCAAGCAAAAGGAGACATAAACTGTGCCGGCGTGTGATTGACGTAGCTCATAACAATGAGCAGTGTGACTGTACAGTAATCAGTGTAATATCGCAACAACAATACAAGTAAAAACTAACGAAATAAAACAAAATACTCCCCGGGTTAGACGGTTTCAAATCCACCTGTTGACAGCCGGTAGATGTTTTCTCACCAGATGAAGATCTTGTGTCGATATACAATAGTAAACACTGGATACATCAATTTATTATCACTTTTATTGTTAATCACTCAAGATAAAGTAAATAATCACAACAAATTATTTTATTAAATTATTAAATCGGAGACGTTTTCTGACGTCTTTTTTTTTTTTTAATTTCGTGAAATATAAACACTATTATTAGGCATGTTTTATACATAGCAACCTTCTTTTGGAAGAGAGTGACCAAGGGAAGCTGCCCGTGCACTATATACGACAAACATTACAAAAAAAATCTGTTAGTGAACATGGTATATTCTCTCTTACATATAAACTCGCTCGTGTTCCTAGTAGTTCACAAGCAAAAGCTTCATAAATCGATCTCGCGTTATTCAAGTCGACTGGCCGAGTTTCAGAAGTGTTCAGCCAAATATAGACCGAGTCGAGCACAAACAATCATATTTGAAGTAAGTACTACCTATTAAGGAAGAAGTTTGGGTTATTCAGTTTTAATATTTAGAGAAATGAGTTAAGACTTGTAAAATTATGTAGGAACAATTAGCAGAGACAATAGAAAAAAAAATCACGCCCTCTGAAGGGTCATGTTTCTTTAAACATATTTGAATTAATTATAAACAATTTCGAGTACCTAAAGTTTTCGGGTACAAAGGACACACCAGCATATACTTACATTGTTTTACCACAAACACAATAAGAAGAAGTAGGTATCATGGGCATTGAGGACACTATTTCAACTTTTACGTCGCTCCCGGCGGCCCGGGGCGGGGGTGACAATAAAATCTCTTTTTTAATATAAGTATCCATACCTAAGTATTTCTTTTAGGTGATAGAATTTTGCTACAGATTACGTCTGTATTCATACCACCAGCAATGGTTGCCCAATCGTCACAAGCGCCAATTAAGCGGTTAGATCTCTTCACGTCGTTATTGATTGAACCTTTATCTAGAAGATCTAGACGAAGATCTAACCTAACCTAACCAGACATAACTTCCCGTTACTCATAATATCTGAATTGCTCGGTGGTAGGGCCTCTTGGTGATGATGGAGATTGTGGAGATGGAGTGATGATTTGCGAAAGGCTGCCGGCAGTAGCTGGATGCGACAGGCCGAGGACAGGGTGAAATGGCGCACATTGGGGGAGGCCTACGTCCAGCAGTGGACGTAGGCCGGAGCGTTATAGGCTGATGATGAGGGCCTCTTTGGGTCTGACTGGCTGGCAAGTCTGACGTCGGAGACTGTCGTAAAGCACCTTGGTGTGTGTTTCGACTTTAGCGCGTAAGAGTCAGTTCCCTCTTGGTTGCTGCGGTACTGGCAGTCTGCAGTCTGTAGGGACTATTAAGGGTCGTGCTCTGGTGTTGCAGGTGTCCATGGGCGACGCTGACTACTAACTACTAGGTGGCTCGTCAGCTCGTTACTGACTTAATCCATAAAATCAAGGTCGAAAGCACACAAGGGCTACGTTGTTGGAAGATGACCTTCGTATAACGTTATTTCCATGGCGTACCGTGCGCTGACGTGACCCGCAGCGCAAGTAGCGTAGTGACTACGTAACAGGCTCATTGAAAATTGAGACTTCAGACGTTGTTGCATTAAATTTGTATGGTCTGTGCGGCAGCAATAAAGAATGGTAAATGGTCCGACCGAAATGTACTCTGACATCGGGTTTGAACAAGTATTTCGTTGACTGAATTCAAGAGTGACACATGTCAAGATATTGGAATATTGAATCTCGTTCTAAATTACAATACGAGTACGCAATATAATTGATTAAAGGAATAACTTGCTTGTTCATAATTTTTGAGTTGTGCTGGTATAGAATTCAATAAATGATTTTACCGATCAAAAAATAGTTGTGACTATTTTGCAATTAGAAATCATACGAGTTTGATTTCTAATGTGTAAAGTTCAGATGGCAAGACTTGCGTGTGCAGTAACCAAAAAAATTTAATGTATTTCAGACTTTCTAGTTAATTTACGTGAAAGGTTTTACTCGAATTGGAAATTGACTGCGCATTTTGTAAATGCGCTTCAGACTTTTTAAGTACGCAATAAAATGAAATAAAAGGTACCTGTTTTTTTATGGTATAGGGGGGGCAAACAAGCACACGGATCACCTGATGGTAAGCGATTATCGCCGCCCATGGCAACAGCAACACCAGAGGAGTCGCAAGTGCTTTGCCCGCCCTTTAAAAGGTTTGGGATTCCAGTATCCTCAATCACTCGTCGAAACACAACGTAAGTGTTGTATCAAACCGGTTTTCTGTGAGGCCGGGGTATCACTCCGGTCGAGCCGGCCCATTCGTGCCGAAGCATGGCTCTCCCACAATGAAAATATTGTTAGCTTTAATCAATATGAATGTGAAGAAATACTGAACGGGCGAGTTTGAAATCACTCGAAAAAATCTATAAGTTTAATGAGAATTTCAATAAAATTTCGTAGGCATTCGTTTGTAAAAAAAAACTGAAATCATAAATAGAGATTATACATAAGGGACATAAGATGCGCTCTTCGAGTATCTTACGGCCAGTCCCAATATCAACTCCGTCGTTAGATTTGATTACAAGAAGTGAGATTTTGACATTACTTGTATGGATCTTGTCAAAATCCTGTCTCTAGTAAGCAAATCTATGGACCGATTTGTTAAAATATTAACAAACTCGATTGATTACCGTATTTATCACAGAATTGTAGTAAACCCCTTTTGGATAATACATGTCATGAAGCCACGAACCTAACATGCTCTGTATAACGCAAAAGCTTTAAAACAAAGACCGTCATCCATGCATGTTGTTTCAAAAGTCATTCGTGTGGAATGGACAAGCTTTCAACTAACAAGCACACACCTTGCTTTGCCGAAGTACTACCTACAAATGACAAACGAGCACGATGTAATTTTAAAGAAAATGTCACTGAGTCTTTATACCTTCTGATGATATATAGCCACTGTTCAACCACGCCCCTCGGACTTAACGACTAGTGTCGATCGAAATTATGCTTGAAGCTGGTTTCATCAGACTTGCATCGGCAGTTAATTATTATTACCCCTCTTGCGTGATTACTTATGTAGTGGAAGATTTTTAATGTCTCCCTTTAGTAGTACATATGGTGGAGAGGATGGGGCCAGATCATTCCAGTATAAGCTGAAAACTCATTGTACGAAAAGCTTATTTTGAAAATATAAAGAACTTTTTGTAGTCGGATCAATATAGATTGTGTTATAAATTATTATCCGCCAAAGGTTTTCATATGTAGGCAGCTTTGAGACACCTGCGTTTTGATTCGTAATGCGAAATAAAATCTTTGTGAAAACACAGGTGTCGTTAGCAGCTTGTGTAATTAATTCTTTAGTCAACTGTGCTTCCTTTTTCATATTGTATTGAATCCAACACAAATATCTAGTAGGTGCCTCCTAAAACTTTTAAAGTGTCTTTAAAAGATTTATTTACAGAAATAAATTCATTTCATCATTGCATTTCATTCCATAAGCAGTTGTTCTATATTTAGATTTGATTTATCAGAACTGGATGTATGCAAGGAAAACTGGGATATTCTGTTTTTAATTAAACATAAGCATCACCCTTCCTATTATAAGCCTAAGCGCGTTGGGTAGGCTTCGAACCTAAACTGCTTAAAATAACATAGTATTTTAAAGGTACGAACTGCCATAATCTTCTCTACTATTATAAAATTGTAAAAAAGCTGTCTGTACATTGAAGAATTAAAAAAAAATAAGTGGGATAGGGTATATATATATAGACGTCTCCGAACCCAAAAATGTGATTTTAAAATTCTTGTCTATTTGTTACGGGTTGACGCAAAAACTACTGAATAGATTAAAATTTGGTTATCACTGTTAGAAAGTATGTGCTGCAACTTAAAAACTGGTATACTTCTTATTTCAAATAATTAAACGGAACGTGAGATACAGCTTGACCTCTGTAATGTATACAGACCCATACAAAGAGATCATCACTGTTGGTTTTTGAGCTTCAAGTAAGCAAAACCGCAGGCATAAGCTAGTTTTTCATAAAATTATGATAAAGCTTAAATTGTAAATGAAATAAGTAAAATCTCGCATTGCACAGCAGCAAATTTTTCAAAAGCTTACAACCACATTACCGTCACACCCAACGCACGCATCTGATTTCTCAGCCAATTCATACGTCCATCATGTCACAAAGGGACAGGCAGGCTTGTCAGGCGACTGACAATCGATTGTAAGAGTCCGTAATGAGGATTAAACGGCGATATTTTGATGAGCAATTTGTACTAAAATGCTGACATAAAGATATTGTTGATGCTCAGCGGACATATTGCTTGCAATATTTCTGTTAAGATGACAGATGATAATTTGCTTTAGGTATGACATTAACCAAATGACGTAATTATCATCTGTCTTACTGTTCGGTAGCGATTTCTGAACGACTAATTGTTCCCTTACCCCTCCTCCTCGATGACTGTAACTTAATTAGACGCCATTACACGAGATATAATTCAAGCTGCGTTTTAACTGCTCCCAAAAATACATCGCCGTAGGCAACAAGGTAGCCAAAATACAACCCCTTTATGTAGCCTGGAATACGCCGCTACATAATCTGGACCTTCAGAGCCGATTCTACAAAGAAAGCGACCTATTGGACTGCCACTTCGTAGCTGCCACGCGGCGCGAGCGCAAGACAAAGGAAATCAACTGCACTCGCATACATCGTGATTTCTACGCCATATTTTGGGACAACGGGCCTACATACGACGAGATCGAGTCAACGGCAACGACCTATTCGAGGAGTTGGACACTATCGAGCATCGAGATCTACATTTCTACGGTGCGTTCAACAAGTTCCGTTCTTCAAGCGGCCTGCCATATCCTGAGTGTAATCCGTTTGTGTATACTGATTCCAGTGAAAGTGGTGAGGGTTGCCCGCTGCGCAGAGCGACACTCAGCTGATCCTGCCATCGCTTGCATCAGCTGACTTCCCACGCAGTGACTTCACGTGAGTACCCCTCTTTTTGCAAGCCACTGGGATGTCTTTAACCGCGGATAGGGATGGGGAAGGTCAGACTAGCAGATCTCGTGATAGGTCTCCTTATAGAAATGTTACCGATGAGAAAACTGAGCAAATCATGCGTGACCTAATTAGAAAACGTGGTATTCTGAAAGGCAGGCTCACAAAGTTCACTAACTATGTAAACAGTGTAGTTAGTGTAACGCCGTTAAGTAAAGATGCAAGAGTAGATTTAAAACTTCGTATTCAAGGGGCAGGGAATCTATTTTCTGAATTGAATAGCCTCCAGTCTAAGCTCGAAGATACTGTACCTGACTGCGACATTGATGATCAGTTAGATCAGCGTCAGCAGTTCGAGGACAGCTACTACACTACGCTTTCGAAAGCGGAATCTATTCTTGGTGCTGGCGCAGAGACCGCTAACTGCTCCCATAGGTGCTCCGGTTCACATTATCCTAGGCAGTCGGTTAAATTACCAATAATTACGTTACCTACCTTTGACGGTTCATACAAGAACTGGCTTGAGTATAGGGATACGTATTTATCTCTAGTACATAATTCGACAGAAATTAGTGACATTCAAAAATTCCATTACCTTAAATCGTCATTAAAAGGAAGTGCAGAATTGGTAGTTAATGCGCTTGAAATATCGTCTGAAACTTATTCTGTTGCGTGGGAATTATTGCTTAATAGGTATGACAATAGTGACTTAATAGTAAACAGCCATATGAAGGCACTCTTCACAGTGCCGGCATTACCTAAAGAGTCACCTTCACTAATCAGAAATCTTATAGATGTAGTTATCAACAATCTACGCGCCCTAAAATCAGAAGATGAGCCCACTGAACACTGGGATCGTCTCATAATTTATCTTGTCACCAGTAAATTAGATAAAATCACTAATCGCGAATGGGAACAATATAAACTTTCACTTTTGCCTAAGTCTAACCCTCAAACTAAACCTAAGCCGAAGCTGAAGCTTGACCAATTACTTAGTTTCTTAAAGGGTAGGGCCGATTTGCTGGAAACGTTAGCACTGTCGAATGTTAAAGATAATCACAATAACACTGATGCTAAAAAACATAATAACTCCGCTGTTAAAGGTAACGTGACGCAGTGTAACGTTTCCACTGGCAAGCCACAGGAGCGCAATTCGCGTAGGTTATGTATAGTGTGCAAAGGTAAACATCCAATTTACAAATGTTCTAATTTCATTAATTTGGATTTACAAACCAAATTAAAGATAGTTAAAGAACATAACCTGTGCGAAAACTGTTTGCGTTCCGGGCACACTGTGGAAGGTTGTTTATATGGGCCGTGTAAACAATGTAATCTTAAACATAATTCACTGATTCATCCTAATGAGCCTAATCATACCACAACCTGTGCTGCGAAAACTACGACTGTGGTGGCGACTGAGGCGGTCGCACGCGCGCTGCACCCGCCCCCCGCGCGCCCCGCGGAGATTCGTGGACACAGTGATGATAAACAATTCATTCAAGTTAGCAATGTCCATACTAACACGCACACAGATACACAATGCATTAATGTGCAACCAGTTTTGTTGTCAACAGCTTTGGTCGAGATTCCAGATAGGTACAATAAATATCATGTCGCTTGTGCTATACTCGACAGTGGTAGTCAGAGCTGTTTCATTTCTCAATCATTTTGTAAAAAACTAAATATTCCGCTTATACAGTCCACTAAAGAGATACGTGGGGTAGGCAATTTAGTATCGCATTCCACACATTTATGTGATATTGAAATAAAATCTCGTGTTAGTTCCTACTCCATGCGCATTCAATGTTACGTTCTATCTGAAATAACGCCCACCTTGCCTGCCGTTCGGGTACATAGTTCGCAATTCAAAATTCCCGGTCATGTACAGTTGGCAAATTCAACATTTTTAGGGTCACAAAAGATAGATCTTTTAATAGGAGCAGATCGTTTCTGGGACTTGCTCATCGAAGGCAAGATGCGCTTACCGTGCGGTCCATTCCTTCAAAATACTCAGTTAGGTTGGATAATTTCGGGTCCTATCAATGATATTTCTCATAAAAAAGGACATGTCCAATGTAACTTTACCCAATCTATTGACAATCAGTTACGCCAGTTCTGGGAGCTCGAAGAGTTACCCCAGCCTCGGAATACGCATACTGATGAAGAGTTGGCTTGTGAACATTCCTTCATCACAAATACTACACGCGACAGTGACGGTAGATTTGTTGTTCACATCCCTCTCAAAGAATCAGCCGAGGCTCTGGGCGAATCCTTCTCTCACGCTGAGCGGCGTTTCTTATCCTTGGAGAAACGTTTATTACGTGCACCTGTTAGCTATAAACAGCTATACATGGATTTTATTCGCGAGTATATTAGTCTAGGTCACATGACTAGGGTAGATACTTACTCGGTTCCCAACTACTTCATGCCACACCATGGTGTTTTTCGCGAACACAGCACGACGACGAAACTCCGTGTTGTGTTCGACGCCAGTGCAAAGAGTAGTAATGGGAAATCTTTCAATGATATCCAACTTGTTGGACCTCCCATTCAGGGAGACTTGTTAGGTATTTTATTGCGCTTCAGACAGTTTAAATACACAGCCCTTGCAGATTGTGAAAAGATGTACCGTCAGGTTCTCGTACACCCTCATCAACGCGATCTGCAACTTATTATATGGCGTGATGATCCATCAAAGCCGCTCGAGTTTTATCGGCTTAATACTGTGACTTACGGCACGGCCTCAGCGCCCTTCCTCAGTGTACGCTGTCTAAAGCAACTAGCCTCTGAATGTACTGACCCCGAGGTCAAGAGGGTCATAAATGATGATTTCTACGTAGATGACCTTTTGACCTCGTGTGACGACAAGGTGCAATTATTGGCTATTTGTAAAAGCACCGTAGACGTACTTAGGACCGGTTGCTTTCCACTACGCAAGTGGACTTTTAATTTTCAACTCGACGAGGAGCCGTCTCCGATACCAAGCGCCGACAGTACATTCCGCGATTTGAATCTAGGCGGGAACAGTCAATGTCGAACTTTAGGTTTGGGGTGGTGTAACGCCGCTGACGAGTTTAATTTCAATACGCAGATACAGCATGGCAACTATCCTATTACTAAGCGCACTATTTTGTCAACCGTATCTCAAATTTTTGACCCGCTAGGATTGTTAAGTCCATCCGTTATCATAGGCAAGGTGTTATTACAAAGGCTTTGGCTATTAAAATTACAATGGGATGATCCACTTCCTACTGACGTCGTACGTACATGGAACCGGTTTGTTGAGAGCTTATCTTATCTTCGTACAATCAAAGTTCCGCGACATGTATTTCAATGCAATCCTACACGAACTGAGTTACATGTATTTACTGACGCCTCACAGACTGCTTACGGCACTTGCGCCTATGTGCGCACTGTATGTGATGATCAGGTAACGGTAAAATTATTAATTTCTAAGGTTAAGGTAGCTCCTTTAAAACCTGTTAGCATACCTAGATTAGAATTATGCGGTGCGTTGCTGGGTGCTAAGCTTTTAAATAAAATTGACAGTTCACTTACTCGTAGGTTTGATGACGTCATGTTTTGGTCTGACTCGACTATTGTCTTAGGCTGGTTGCACATGGCCCCTAATTTACTCAAGACCTTTGTACAAAATCGAGTCGCCGAAATACATGAACTGACAAACAAGTTTACTTGGCGACATGTAAGTGGCAAGGACAACCCTGCCGACCTAGTTTCGCGTGGCGTTAGTCTTGCAGATTTGTCATCGTCAAAGTTATGGTGGGAAGGCCCTATATTTTTAAAAGATTTAGATTTTAATATTAATTTTAATTCACAAACAATTTCTAACAATTCACTTCATAATTTGCCTGAACTTAAATCTAACGCGATAAATTCATTTGTCAGTAAATGCAATAATAATACCTTAGAGACATTTTTTCCATTCAATCGGTTCTCACAGTTTTGTCGCATGACTCATACCGCTGTTTACGTTCTTCGGTTTATTCACAATTCTAATCCGCGCAATAAAACTAATCAGCTGATCGGTGCAGTCAGTCTTTTGAGTACAATTTACTAAAAAATGGAAAAAATGTTAAAGCAAGCAACAGAATGGCAAGTTTGAATTTGTTTATAGACGATGATGATATAATTCGAGTAGGTGGTAGGATAAAAAATTGTGATGATTTCAATTTTAATAAAAAACACCCTATTCTGTTATGTTCTAAGCATCATTTTACGCGTTTATTGTTTATTCACGAACACAAACAATCTCTGCACTGTGGCACGCAGGCGCTGCTGTACCGTTTGCGCGAGCAATGGTGGCCGCTGTCAGGCAGGAACCTGGCTAGGAAGGTGACTCATCAGTGTAATGTCTGTACACGGGTTAGGGGTAAAACATTAAGCCCACTCATGGGCAACCTACCTAAGGAGCGCTTAACTGCCAGTTTTCCTTTCTTTCATGCTGGAGTAGATTACGCAGGGCCAGTGTTTGTGTTGAGCCGCAAAGGTAGGGGCGCAAAATTAATCAAATCGTATATTTGTTTATTTATCTGTTTCACCACGCGCGCTATACACTTGGAGTTAGTTGGCGACCTCTCCACTGACGCTTATTTGCTAGCTCTCAAGCGCTTTATTTCACGGCGTGGAAAACCGTCTCAAATATTCTCGGATAACGGTCGTAATTTCGTTGGCCTAAATAATGATTTTGCTCAGTTTTTATCATCGTGTAGTAAAGAAATTGTTGAATACGCGAAGGGGCAAAGTATTAAATTTTCTTTTATACCTCCATATTCTCCGCATTTCGGTGGCTTGTGGGAAGCAGGGGTCAAATCGTGCAAGTATCACTTGCGCAGAGTGGTGGGCAATGCTCACTTGACTTTCGAGGAGCTCACGACGGTATTGTCGCAAATTGAGGCAGTACTTAACTCACGGCCGTTGGTACCCCTGTCTTCAGACCCTCAGGATTACACTTCACTCAGTCCTGGGCATTTCTTAATCGGCCGGCCCCTCACCGCACCTGTATGTGAAGATGACCTGCGAGACTTACCTGTCCATCGGTTGAGCCGGTACCAAAGATTGGAGCAGCTTCGGCAGCAGTTCTGGTCACGCTGGGCTAGAGAATATGTCTCGGAGCTGCAGACCAGAGCTAAATGGAGGAAGAATACGGTAGATCTGAAACCGGACACGCTGGTCGTCATCAAGGACGTCAATCTCCCGCCGTTGAAATGGCAGCTGGGTCGGATTGTGAGGACGATCCCTGGCAACGACGGAATTTCCAGAGTGGCCGATATAAGGACATCGTCGGGCGTTGTGAGACGCTCCTACATGAAAATTTGTCCCCTGATAGAAGAAGAGTAGAAAAGAAGTCTCAGTTGTTGTAAGCTAGTGCTTTCAAGGCCGCGGGTATGTTCGGTAGCGATTTCTGAACGACTAATTGTTCCCTTACCCCTCCTCCTCGATGACTGTAACTTAATTAGACGCCATTACACGAGATATAATTCAAGCTGCGTTTTAACTGCTCCCAAAAATACATCGCCGTAGGCAACAAGGTAGCCAAAATACAACCCCTTTATGTAGCCTGGAATACGCCGCTACATTTCTACTACGTACGCTACATTTCTCAACTTGAGATTCGCGGAATATCTACGTCTGAATACGGTAACACTGTTTCATTAAAACAGCCTGAACAAAAAAAAGTCAAGAATAATATTGGAATCATTGGAGTGTCTAAGTGTATGGAGTCTTCTTCTTCTCCATAAGACTTACTCCAGAGCTGTGCAACTAGTTTTATACTTTTACATAGTTGGTGTAATTGATATTAAATATTTTGACTTTCGACTGACTTTTCCCTATCATTTCAAGCTCAATTTATAAAACGTTAGCTTCTGATGTCATCGATCGTACAAAGAAACGGTTTTACCGAATCGCCGTCAATCAATGCGCACGCGTTCGACGCGTGATGAATTATTCAGCGCGGGACCCGCCGGCAGGATACAGTTCCGGTTCCTCTGTTCCATGGCTTTGGAAGATATTCGGAGGAAAGTGCTTTGAGGAAGTAGTGAAAGACTCAATGGGAAATAGGATGTAAAATTAACTTTATCAATATTAATTTGATAATTATTTGTAACTAGCGGCCCGCCCCGGGCCCTTCAAACGAGTGGAGAAATCCCAAACTTTTTTCAAAATATTCAGAAGGCTATGTTAATCTGGAATAATGTAGCATTAAAATGGTGAAAGAATTTTTGAAATCTGCCCAGTAGTTATTGAGTTAATCGTTACATACATACAAATCTTTCCTCTTTATAATGTTAGTATAGATTGGCAGGCTTGAAGTGGCCTGTTAAACAAATCTAAAGCTCCTCTGTTACATAATGGGTATGCTATGCTGTATGGGTATGCTTTTAAATTTGGATCGCACAAAGTCAGGTCATCAGTATTAAGGTCAGTGTAGGCATCAGCTGTTATCTTACCGGACGAGAAATCAATTAAAGGAAGTGACCTGTTCTGATCCAGCACATAATTTCTCAGATCTTCGAGCTGAACTTCATGGCAAAAAGGTTAGGCAGTAAATTAAGGTGACCCATGTCGAATTCGAACCATTACCTTGACAAATGTTAAATCAAGCAACAATATACGTGTGCTTTAGAAAGAGCCTAATACTTTGTCATGGGAAGACTGCAATTTTGATAAAATCTAATGCGTTACAAAATCATTTTATTTTCTAATAACGTTTGTCATTGCCAGACATTCAGAAAATTTTAAAAAATGAACATATGTTATGCATTTTTACGATAGACAGTGGAGCACCATAATCGATTTTGTTTAGTCTACGTGCGCCATAGCTCATTATTCAAGAACCATCGACACGTAGATCCCTACTTATGGCATAAACCAAGAAAGCCATACGACACTGGTTTGCGTGTATTTCAAAATAATCCAATAAACAAAGATCACGGTTGCGGTATGAAGACTTAGTTATGTTCAAGAAAAGAGTGAGATAGCACTCAGTCAGTAGAGCTGTCCTTATCTAAGAAGAAACAGAGACAATTCTGACGTTATTAATTCCAGAAAGATGTTTAAATTTGTAGTAATGACCCCAGGATTGAATGATAAGGTCTTCCTTAGAATAGCGAAGCTCTATTTTTAGCACAGACTTATCAAGTAGATTGAATACGTCATTACTCGATATATATGGGTGGGTCTGGGAGGAGGACCTTTGAGTTTTGAATAATATTGCTTTTATGTATATCAATCCGAGACAAAACTAACTACCTACTCAATTGTTGGTATCTGCGATACAAGCCCCGAGCTTAGTGCAGTAACCACCGCAAAACCATTCTGTGTATTTTATTTGAAATAAATTTTGATTTGATTTGATTTGAATTAGGAGATGAAAAAATATATCTACTACTATTATAAAATTGTAAAAAAGCTGTGTCTGTACATTGAAGATATAAAAAAAAACAAGTGGTTTAGGGTATATAAACGTCTCCGAACCTAAAATTGTGATTTTTTAAATTCTTGCCTGTTTGTTACGGGTTGGCGCAAAAACTACTGGATAGATTTAAATTTTGTTTATCACTGTTAGAAAGTATGTGCTCCAACTTAAAAAATGGTATACTTCTTATCTCAAATAATTAAACGGAACCTGAGGTACAGCTTGACCTCTCTAAATTATAGAGAGAGACCCATACAAAGAAGAGATCATCACTGTTGGTTTTAGAGCTTCAAGTGAGCGAAGCCGCGGCCAGAAGCTAGTAACAGAATATTTTTTCTGTACACACCACACATTTTAATTAACCACCAACTAGTTTCCAGATTCCACAGTAACTTGCATCATTATGCAACTGCTACTGCAAACATATAGCTTTTAGCTATGAAGTCTATTAGTATAGGTTAACTTCTAGATTCTGTTATCTTTAGCTAGTTTCTATTGGAATAATGCTACCCCCCTAAAACACGATGGCACGGTAGCATCGAAAACGAACGTTAACCATGGCATTTACATGGAAAGGGCGAGGGGGCATTGTTTGTATCACCTTATACATGTCGAGGAAATTTTATGTAGCGGAAGGGTGGATAATATGGTAATAGAGGAGTGTTCGGGTTGTTTGAAGTCAAATTGGGCGTGAGATGGAGGAATAAAGGGTTTTGTTTCAAACCATCGTATACCGCAATGGCTTTTTGGTGAAATTCGTTTTTATAATAAAGTTTTCTAGGCGTAGTTAAACCACAAAAGATCTTATTTAAAGGTAAAAAAAAACCGAAATATGACATTCACTGGTGCCAGTTACGGCAAAGAGTTATTTTACACGCAAAAGTTGTGACAGGTTGTTATTTTTTGAGGTTCAAGTTTTGGAAACTTCGCGGGTAGGCTGTGGTTTCAATGTTTGCAAATAAACGATAAATTGTATTAATAATATAAAAGTTGATACATTTGGAGGAAATTGAGTTCACTTAGGGGGATTCTCTTCTTTATATGCAAAGTTGAAACTGTTTGCCAACGAAGAATAAAAATATAAAAATAAATAAGAAACCAATCGACGCGAGTTTATTATCAAAGTACATACATACATACCATACGCCTGTAATCCCCGAAGGGTTAGGCAGAGGTGTACTAATGTACACCCACAGTTCGACTGTATGTTTTAGGTCCCATGCAGGCCATGTAATAGGGGGCGAACCTATTGCCATTAACCGGGCACAAATTTCTAACTCCGAACTGCTACTGGGAATTTCATAGAAAAACCCAATAACAATTTGCTCGACCTGGGAATCGAACCCAGGACCACTAGCGTAGCAGTCCCGCTCAGGACCACTTGGCTAATGAAGCAGTTGTTATTTTACATTTGTGTATTAAACAGGAAAGTAGGAGATCCAAGCTTCCTGCGCAGGCGAATTCTTCTATTGCTAAGAAAATTTCTATTGCAGACATTACTGGGAACATATCACATTTATGCTTGCCAAATTCATACAAGATGCCGAGTTGCCCTCGGTTATTTTTCAACTTGTTCTGAATAAATATGAACTTATTTGAAATTATTTTCTAGACAACAACATCCTTTTGCGTCTTTAGGTTACAGTCTTTTAGTCAGATGGGTATAATATCTCAATGAGATATTGTACGTCGAGGTATATGTTTAAGAGTGAAAGTAATTTTATATTCTATCGCAATACGACTGGACACAATTTTATTCCAAGATCTAGATCCTAGAATAATTGAATACCCAGCAGTAGTGTTACTAAAGTATTAAATGCATTTAGACTGTAGATCCAGGTTACAATTTAATCAGCACTTTAACGTAGCGAGAGGAAATGGACTGGTGCCTGAAGCAGTTTATTTCTATGCCTTTAGTACAATACAAAGTAAAAACATTTCTAAAAGAAACTCAAACCTTTTCACGTATTTCCTCCAACCTTCAGACTTTATACGGCTTCGTGTCGTTCACGTTGAGAATTTTTACAGAAATATTTCGCAACCGGTAATACATTTTCTCGAAAAAATAAAACCCTAGAGGGACGTAAATGTCGTCAAATATTTGTTTCTAATACCGTTGAAAGTAATTTATTAGAGCTAGGAGAAGTTGGACCCTTTTTTTATAAAAGCAAATGGGACGCCTTTAGGAGTTTTAAGGGTTTCTGCCAAACGACCGTATATAAAATTCCTGTTCACACAAGTTATGTATATTATGTAGGTACTTACTTTTTACGATTACGATTAGCCTATTGTGTCCCACTGCTGGGCAAAGGCCTCCCCCTCATGTCTCCATCTATCACGATATATTTTGGAGTTGTGTTTATTTGTCTAAAATAACACCCAGTTCTTTAATCTCAAAAGCTCATCTAAACCAAATGTACGCAATAAATATAAATATAACCTAAATCTACCACAAATAAATAATATGATCTACTATAAAAGCACCTACATAACAGCAATACGAGTTTTCAATCACTTACCAGTAGAAATTAAAGGACTGGACGGTAAATCGTTTAAAAATGCTTTAAAAAAAATTCTAACTAAAAATGTGTTTTATAATTTGAACGAATACTTTGTGAATAAATAAGAACATTAATATACATATTAGTTATTATTATAATTGCTACACCCGATTGGGTAGGCTGTTGAGACTTATTATATTTCGTATAACGCCGTTGTTTGTACGCAGTTTGAGCAATAAATATCTTTGTCTTTGATCTTGTGCTATTTGGACCCAATCTGCACAAAAGGTATCTAAATCGTCACGCCATGCTTGGAGAAGATATTGGTCTATGAGGGATTTGATGAAAGGTACTCTTCCTATTTCACTGAAAAGGAAACTTATGGACATGTGTATACTCCCCATATTAACTTACGGCACAGACATGGTCACTTACAAACACCCAAAAGTCCAAACTCAAGGTTTGTCAGCGGGCGATGGAGCGCAGTAAGTTTAACGTAAAAAGAACAGATCGTATACGAAAAACTACATTGCGTTCCAAAACCCAAATTGCTGACGTAGCTCGGTCGCTAAGCGTAAGTGGATTTGGGCTGGTCATATGTGTCGCATGTACGATTTTCGGTGCGACAAAATTACCACTAAGTGGAGCCCTGATACCGATAGGCGGCGTCGTGGCAGACCAAAAAAGAGATCGCGTGAATTTATTTTCCTTTATTTTCTTTTTAAAAACGTTGCACCACACTAGGATTTTCTCCTGTATCATGGGTGCGTTTACAAACACAAATTCTCATGGGGATCGAAACGTGTCGTCTAACTATACGTTACAAATTCATAACACCTCAGCTTTTTGTAGAAACAGGGGGCGTCATGGCGACATTGACAAACGACTTCCTAGAATAAAACGTGTGTATGGAAATGTTATTGATGACGACAATCTTCTGCTATTACTTTTGCTGTCTGTTTCTTCGACAAACCGTTTGTCTGTCGACCCAGTAAATGGACTTTGAATCCTTATTTTATTGCTTGTAGCGTTTGCCTATTACGAGGGGTTTCATGAAGACTAACAAAGTAGATATATTGGAGGACCCAACGCATAAAATCTCAAGGTAGCTAGCTACTTATACCCTCTCGGATCTTGATAAGTGGTGTTGAAAGTTTATAGATTCTAATCAGATGATAGGACTGATGCTTAAGAGCTTCGCCTATCGTAGCTATATGTATACAGATTTAATACCATCTGCCAGAAATAGTGTTTCTTTTTCTGTAACAGATATCTTGAACATGATTTGTTCTGTGTATTAATTGAATTTCGAAAGACTTAACAGTTGGACATTGATTAAACAACAACCATCACCCATGCATTCCCTGAAGGGCTATGGAGAGGTGATATATGTTGACAGTTCGCCAGTATGTTTAGGCTTCCCGAATGGGTCTTTTCCGATAGATATAATCTGGGTGTCTTTAAATCACGAGTGAATCCGTTTCTTTAAGGCAAGCGTGCTCCATCGTAGGTCGGAAGCCTACGCCTATCAAGAATAATAAAAAAAAGAAATAGACGAGCCGATTGCCTACTAGGCACACATTCAAAACTGCTACTAAGAATTTTATAGAAAAATCCACTAACAATTCTCAATCTGAGAATCCAACCCAATACCTCTAGAGTAGCAGTCGCGCTTAGAAGAACTACTAAGTACTGTAATATACTATACAGCCCAGCTTTACCATACCATACTGTATTGCATAACCAAATCTAAGCGACAAAAGTGCGAAATTACAATGAATAGCTCCCTTGAGCCCTTAATTTGCTAATAGACCCCTTGTTAACATAAACAACACACGTCTGCCACAATTACCACGTTCCTAGTGCTGCATTAATTACCACGCGGGGAGGCTACACGACGCAGCTGGGGAAACAAAAACAAGTGGAGATGAGGAGCGGTTCTTCAATTAAACAGACAGAAGGTCCTTGTATTAACGAGCTGTAGTGTGCAGTGCTTGGAGCTCAGACGCAGACGCTATTGTTTGGTGGGAGTCTATCTAGACGTGTTTTTAGAATAATTGTTCTGTGTAGACAGACGATATGTTAGACGCAATTTATTATAAGTACTATTACCTATACCATTCTTTTGTATTTTTTATACATAATCCATTACATTATCCCACTGCTGCACGGGTCTCCTCTCGGAGTGAGAGGGATTAGGCTATAGTCCAGCACGCAAGAAAATCTCTCAAGCATGCAGGTTTCTTCACGATGTTATTAACTATTAATACGCGTATAACTTCGAATAGTCAGACGTGCCTTGGATTTGAACTGGAGACCTTTCACTTCGCAGTCCAGTGGTCAAATCACTAGGCTACCTTTTGGATTACCACAACTAAAACTGTTTTATGTTCTTTAATTCATGTCTATTGTCTAATTGTCATAAGCGCGACGGGTAAGCAGTAGTAGCAGAGTTTTGATTTGTTCCCGGTTAGTAGGAATACGCTCGCCCCCCACTCTATGGGACCTAACCATTACGGCGAAATATTATTATATATATAAACTAGCGACCCGCCCGCGGTTTCACCCGCGCTGCCCCGGTCCTAAGAGTCATAGCGTGATGTTAAATAGCTTAAAACCTTCCTCTTAAATCACTCTATCTATTAAAAAAAACCGCATTAAAATCCGTTGCGTAGTTTTAAAGATCTAAGCATACATAGGGACAGACAGCGGGAAACGACTTTGTTTTATAATATGTAGTGATAAGTCATAAATTGTTGTCCTATCTCTATAGACTGGCTCTATAGCCAGTCCAAGTAAAACAAGGGACCTCAACGCACCGATTTAGTATGCAATTAAACGCACGCACAACACAGCACGTAATTAGAATACCTTTCTAGAACCAGTTCTAGATCTAGGATGATATACAGGGCGACATCTCAAGGCCCTTTCACCGCTATTAATTATAGTATGAAGCTCTAGTATATTAAAACGTGAGATTTATCTATGATTGGACACTCTAGTTGACCCACTAGGAATTATTACATGTAGCCTCTAACGGAGCTATCTAAATGAACGCTGCCCATATGTTTATGAAAGGAAAATACAATGCCATAAAGTTATAATAATTTTGTAACCGTGAGAAAAGTTACAAACTTCAGTAAAAATGCAATCATTCGTCGTAATAGAAAGGTAACAATAACAGTTTTTTTATTCGTAGCTTGAGCTCTCTATAATATTTGTCCAGCTACATAATTAATGCCTGAATACAGTCTGCCGGGGCTGGTCTACTCAAATCCCCTGAGGCTGAACCAGCTGTTACCACAGTCAAAATGCAGGGCAATGTCAATTTCAAAGATATCTACCGTGGCCATTCAGCACAAATGGGCCGGCTCGACCGGCCTCACAGAAAACTAGCAGGCAACAACGCTTACGTTGTGTTTCGCCGAGTGAGTGAGGTTACCGGAGGCCGAAACCCTTTTAAAAGGCGGGCAACGCACTTGCGACTCCTCTGGTGTTGCGGGTGTCCATGGGCGGCGATAATCGCTTACCATCAGATGATCCGTCTGTTTGTTTGGCCCCTATCCTATAAAAAAAGATCTTCAAAAACAGGTTGTCCAGGGAAGCGCAAGTTCCAGAGGGAGTACCTTAGCACCAATAAAGTGGTGAATGCTTAGTTTATCATTGCCTAGCCATATTTGTAACTATTGGACCCGGCTGTTAGTCAATCCTTACAATAAAATGAGAATAACAAATCCAACAATTAAAACCAAATACAATATTACAACAGTATTAGTAAAAACGATAAAACTACATACTGTAATGGCATTGTTTATCAAAAATGTAACAATATTCCGCGGCGCCTTGGTAGACCACCCACGTATTATACCATATGTATTTTTTCCAGTATAAGCTGGACTAGCATTGTATCGGCTTTCAGTACCCCGAGAGATCAGCTTTTACTGGAAATTTATAGTATGATATTTAGTCGAGCGTACATGGCGATATACATCTGAATTGCTGTCTGTGCGTTTATGTTTTTTTATGACGGGGGAATAGAGCCGCACTGTGCATTTACGACTTCATGTAAGCATTCATGTTCGTGTTGTAAAGTGTGTGATATCGCTGGTAGGATTTTTTTATAGTTTTTATTATGCTCCTGTTGAATTTCTGTAGGGAATTAGATGTTTTGTTATATCGAATGACAGAACATCTCGCACTGAACTTTTTAAAAGAAATAACATAAGAGAAATAATAGGTTTTAGGATAGGAGACTATGTAGGTAATTATTATTGTTACTGACCCAGCGCAGGGTGGAAGCCTTTCCTTCCCCCTTTACCCCTTTCTTCCACATCTCTGCCCTGTAGAGTTACAAACTAAAAACGGCCTTTGAGACACGATTCTGGGGTTTTTCATGGGAAAATAGGAGCGGCCCCACAAAATCCAAAATAGTCTACTGGATCAGTTTCAAACTATCCATGTCACACGCGCAAGTTATTTCACCCCTTACAAAATACTTCCACATGACTTTCCTGTGACCCCTTGACTGTGTAATTTCAATAAACTACCTACTAATAATAAATATGACCATATGTTACAATCGCCTAAACGCTACAACCCAAAATACCCACTAAAACCAATCGCCAATTTATTGTCGTAAAAGCTAACATTTTTTATGCCATAACGGGATTACCGAACGAGCAAAACCGGGCGTTATTAATAGTGTAGAGGTGCAGCATAAAGCTGTATTTATAATCAGGCGCCAGTGACAGACAGATAAACAGGCTTCTGTTCCGTCGGTCATTGAATTGTAAGCCAGTTGTCAGCAGCCAATATTATTTATAGCACGACGCCACCCATGTAAATAGGTTTCTAATGTAATAAAGTTTTCCTTTTAAGGTTATTAAATTATGACTGCCTTCGCGGTTGTACTTGTGAGTACTTTTCTACTTCTAACATAACATACCATCACGCCTGTATTCCCCGAAGGGTTAGGCAGAGGCGTACTAATGTACACCCCCACAGTTCGCCGGTATGTTTAGGTACCATGTAATAGGTGGCGAGCCTATTGCCATTAACCGGGCACAAATTCCTAACTCCGAGCTGCTACTGGGAATTTCATAGAAAAACCCAATAACACTTAGCTCGATCTGGGAATCGAACCCAGGACCTCTAGCGTAGCAGTCGCGCTCAGGACCACTTGGCTAATGAGGCAGTTGTTCTCAGTAGCAACTCCGAGTTGCTACTGAGTATACCATAAAAAAACAGAATATAATACTGCTAGACCTGAGAATCGAACCGAATCCCTCTAGAGTAGCAGTCGCGCTAACGAGCACTAGACTAATGAGGCAGTTATCTATTTAATCTTTGTAGGTAATACACACATTTTATTCCTATTATTTTCACAGGTAGGTAGGATTTAAATGAAGGGTGAATTTGTATTGGATGTTATGTTTCACATAACTGTGAAATAACATTCATAGGACATAGGATCTCTACAAGCTATTCCATCAACAGACAAGGTAAGAGGAACCAACTTCCAGCCAGCCAGACGGGTCGATGACAAAATCCATTATAGTCGCATAAAGCAAGTCGCGATAGCATTTTTACGACGTACAACACTTTACTTGGCCGTCATCGTTACCTCTTAAAACCACTAGAAGTGTAGTAAACACGTCTAAACGTAAACATTCGGGAACCAGTAAAAAGGTAGTAAGTTCGTGGCCGAGGAGCGTGATTTTATTCAATGGATTGTTTAGTGTTTAGGGTGTAGTATCTCAAAAAAAAAACGGTGGTACGTTATGGCAGGATTTCCTAACCTTTTTCTAGGAGTAACCTCACCGAACCTGTCGTTTGTTTGTTTTTCAGGAAAGCTTTAATGAACGAAGTGTTAGCGGAATGACTAGGACAAAGTGCCCGATAAGATTTCCATCTGTACTAGACTATAACTTTTTTTGGTATTTCAACCAATGTCTGTTTTTGTCTTTAATTTATGATGGACTTACGCATGACCGCCACTTCACCTGATGTTAAGCAACACTGCGATCTACGATGGAGCGCGTTTGTCTAGAAGGAAACATTTCACACGTGATTTAAAGACACCCAGATTATTTCTATAGGGGAAGACCTACTCGGGAAGTGCATTCCACATTTCGGCTTTTATGTAAAAGATCGCTGGAGGTTATGTCGGACTCTTGTCGACTAAAACTCCATTTTGTATTCATTAAGAGGCGTTTTAATAGTGACTCGAACAAGAAAAATATAAGAAGTTTTATAAAATCAGTTCGAAGAAATAAATATATCTAACATGATAGGTATGCAGACTTAAACGTTTAAAATCACTACCCATAAAATCGATAGACGGCTATTTAAAACTCAACACATATGGAAATATCTAGCATAGTAATCTAATATGGCAGATACGGCTTTAATAACATTATACCTTATGAGATTGTACACGAATTCTGCCACCTCAATACACGAAGAGATCTCCGCACGATGCGTGCAAAAAGAAGTAAAGGTTAGAACACACTGATCGTTTTAGCATCGGCGATCAGGGAGCGATGCGGGAACAAATCATAATGCGTTGATGTTTTGAAAATCTATTCGAGCACATTGCACTGCAGGACACTATTTTCATTCCTATTTTAAATGACACCTCGATCGACCAATCGACGCTTGGCTCAACGGCAGTGGCGTAGTGACTGCCATAACCGTGCCAAACGACGACGCAAGTCACTGCATCGAAACTAGACCTCAAAAAGAGCTGTATCTTTGCATCTTATAAAGATATACAAGTTAATAGCAATAACAAGTCAATTTATAAAGTGTTATCTTCGATAGATACACGGCCGATATTCATTGTTACTGATTGCTGACGTTCTAATTAAGATCGCATTTTAAATTCGCATTGAAAAATGCTAAGACGAATAGAGCTTTAGTTACTATACTTGGACCCTGAAATCAAGACAAAGTAGGTAGGAGATAAGGGCCAAGGATCACACTATACTTTACTAGAGCTTAATTTGAGCGACTCTAAGCATCTGCAGGTTTGGTCACATAATCGCAGCGACTGATCGCCGATGCAAAAACCGCCGTGTGCGCGTAGGCTCTAAATGGCATCACGTGCGGAAAAAATGTTGTTTACGAAGATAAACCACGATCTTACCAGTTCTAAGAAATTCTAAGAAACGTTGACAACGAACACAAGATCAATGTTCTATAAATGAGACTACAGTCGTGTTTCTTTGACAATGTATTATGGTAGTAAACGTACACCACGTTTAAGTGTTGCCTAGAGACATCGACATTTTCAGAGTAACGCCCCAAGTCTAGATTACCGTTAGTAGGGTGAAGTAATCTTGAAAATGTGGGTTTTATTTATACCCATATATCAACGAAGGATGACCTTAAATCCATTTAAAAAATTTGCCACACCGTTTAATGTTTCTTAACGCGCAATAACAAGGTCTTTTCTGCCATATACCACGTCATTAGACATTTCTTTGAGCCATCAAATAGACTTATAAATGTGAATAGTGCTTTAATTGGTAAATAATCGCCTGATGGTACATGGAGACGATTACAATCGCCATAAATAGTCGACGGTCGAAAGTTAATAGTTCTGGCTGTGCCACTATTAAGCCTTATACAGGGCTTATCTTAATTGTGCTCTTATAAAAGATATCTCGTTTCAGCTGGCTTCTGCTGATAATGGACTAGTCTGCAATTACTATGCGATATTAATCTAATACTTTGATTTAGTTGTTTTAGGAAAGTTACGGGAAGTTTTGTAGAACAATGAGTAAATGAGAAAGTGGGAATCGACTCATATCGAGAGGTCAAATTAAAGGCAGAGGATAGAGATCGGCGATTGCTCCAACAAAAAAATCTTAACCTTAAATTAAGGAGAAGACAAAAAGGAGAGCGGCGTGGAAGTAGACAAAACAAAACGTTAGGCTTTGAATGTTATGAAGTTTTACAACATACACAACATGCATTCAATGTTAATTAAGTTTCATAGTCGACCGATAATTCCGATAAGCAGAACCGGACACGGATCTCCTTTTTCCGGACTAGCTTCGATCGTGTGAACACAGCTTTAGCCAAGGCCTGTCTCTCACATACCTTATGGGGCACTCCAACGTTTCGTCAGGTTTCACCCGCGAACGTAAACAACATTCACCGGCAATGTAAAATGGATCTTACAGAAATATATTGATGGTTGAATTTATTCTGTGAAAATATTGGTGCATGACGAAAACACGCATTCCGAGCGATCCCGACTCCTTACGATGGGACATAAGTTATTGTATTTTAGAGAATTGTTCACTAATTAGTTTGTAGGGCAACATGTTGCTTAAGAGTGAGTAGCCGCTGTTAAGTGAGTTTGAATGTCCAAGTGGCGTGTTATTTAAATCATGTTTGTTGACATCACAACGGGTATTAATAACAACAAACTCTACTTGAAACTCGAGTGGTTTTAGAATGTACGTTGAATCTTTAACCAGATCTTTAGGTGCGTTTAGTTTAGGCTGGGCACAAATTTACATTTGTACAACCACACATGCTCTGACATTGGATCTAACTTCATACTCCATCATCAGTGATGGAGTATCAAAATGAAGTCGGGAAGATTTTATCGTATATCCAGTGATTCTTAGCCATGGACCACTCATGAACCGTGAAGAACTCCTAAAATCTTTTTTTATACCACTAGGGTGGCAAACAAGCATACGGCCCGCCTGTTGGTAAGCGGTTACCGTAGCCTATGGACGCTTGCAACACCAGGGGTATCACTCGCGTGTCATCGACCCTTTAAAAATCTTTTCGCACCCTTTCTGAAGAACCCCATGCTGTAGTTCTATGGGAAACCCTCGAACCTTTATGTATAAAACAAAGTACCATTTATAACTCAAGGACGGCTGGAGCGATTTTTATGATCTTTGATTTGTTGGATTTCTCTCCGTTCCGAATAGCAGACCAACTAGTAAAATCGGGAAAATTAACAGCGAAGAGTTGACGTTGCGCGGTGCGTCGAGAATAGCTATAGCTGCTTGTGATCCATGGTAAGACATCTTTTTTATAAATAATCCCTTATCTATAGACTTATTATATGTTATTGGGACTTTATGCCGAGCTCGCTCAAGAAATACAAGGTTAATTTTTTTGTGAAATTAAAAAAGTTCAGTTCGCACAGCGACGCGAATCGGATGCGGCCCTTACATAGCGAGATTGCAAAGATTATGCTAATGTAATCTTACTTTTCAATGATGTATATTTTATCACGTCTTGGTGTCTTACCTGTAACAGAAAAAATAAACAGTTAAGTGTCATAATGATTAAAGTTACTTTTGGTTTACAAACCAAATTTGACAAAGATGTGTTTTTTATCGAAACGGAATGGGTCGAAATAGGAGAAGTAATTTTGTATGGAAACCCTTATCTTTAAAATTATGTTTGAGCATTCACTTCTCATTTTGGGCTTTTGGTACAAAATAGAGAATTAAGAGGTTCAGCGTTTTTAAAAAAAAGATAGGGTAAAATACGATTTCAACATTAGGATTTAGAAATGAAAAAAAAAAAAAAAAAAAGTAAAATTTACTTGTCAAAGACATGCTCAAACAGACATTATTATAAATATCAGACATCATATCATCATTATACTTATCACACATCACATCATATCATCATGATCAGTCAGGTTATGAGCACCTTAAACCGACGATCATGCATGAGGAGGTTAATGAACGTAGATGAAGCGAAAGTAGTGTGCCAGGATCGTGGCAAGTGGAAATCTATAGTCTCTGCCTACCCCAGTAGGAGACAGGCGTGAAGATATGTATGTATGTATCAGACATGGTTTTAGCATTAAATTGGTTCGCGAGCAAAACCGCCGCCCATGGCTAGTAAGTAATAGATGCAAATTAAACAGGTCAAAAGAATGCAAAACATTCGCGTCAGGCTGTCGGTGGCGTTTTCGCACGGCACAGCGCAGCGCCACCGCGCCACTAGTGTTGTGAACACCATGGTATTAGGCTTCCAAATAACTTTGGCTGTCAATGATAACTCGTTCATTACCTACGATTATGGGACTCTGGACTAGTAGGGTGTTTAGAGAGAATAATAATAGGACACAGAAGAAAAATAATTGCAATATAGGTACATAATATCGTGTATCATCTGCCTAAAATAGATTAGATCAGCATTTCCCAAATTAACAGATGCGAGCGAATATTGGATTTTAAAAAATCATATAATTATACAGTACTTCATTCATATTTTGTATCCCATTTTCTCATGATAGCAATATAGGCGAATTTGGATGTTTTTTATGAAATAGGTACATTCGCCGTCAAATCAACTGTAGGAGCTACTGGATTAGATAATAATATTTAGATTTTTAATAACAATTCAGAATACAATAGTTCTGGGTATTTATGCTTCGACTATTATAGTATTTTTATTCAGTTTGCACTTGAGATAATAATATTTAAATAATAAGAGAATGTCGGTCAGAGATACTGGCATAACAAGACAGGGCCCGAGGCATTTTTGATACGGGTGTGTGACCACTAACCTACAACTTTCGCTTGTCTGTCACATTTGTGAGTGCCCGCTACACATTCATTCTTTATTTAAATAGAACAGATAATAAATATCACAGACTACCTACTAGATATTTTTATCCGTTCTGTAAATGACACGGGAAAATATTAATTTTACTAATATATATCGTGGGAGAGCCATGCTTCGGCATGTGAGTGAGAGGACTGGAGGCCCAAACACTTTTAAAAGGCGGGCAAAGCACTTGTGACTCGTCTGGTGTTGCGGGTGTCCATGGGCGACGGTAATCATTTACCATCATGCAATCCGTCTGATTTACTTACTAAAACTCGACTTATAAGGTGAAACATGCACAATATTATAGGTTACCTCCAGCAATACAACTGGGAAAACATCACTAGCGCGGACCGGCTTCACCGTAGTGCCGGGCCGAGCATGGCACGGCCGGCCAAGGTTACTGGTACCGCAGTGGCAACACTACCCGCTCGTCACGTTTCTGTCTTAGAATAATATTATGGAAATTGATGATTAGACTGAAGAATATCTGATTCCGAAGTCATATTCCACAAAGGGACTGCTGAAATTATAGGATAGTTTTAAATTATCTATCCTAACTAATGGTAGGTACGCTTCCACGCTTCAACCGTTGTACCTATTTTGATCAGTCCTTTAAGGTTCTTGGGGTACAGCTGGCGACAGCTATCTAGTATTTTTAAATAAGACTATAACTTAGTATGTACCTACTTGAACCTAACGTACACATTAGTAACATTTGAAACCTCATGAAATAAAACAACTTTACGGATTCTGTCGCATTATATTAAGTAGTTAAAATCAAATCCCGACGGTTCGGGCCCTTTAGAGCGTCCATGGTCCCGGGCAGAGTAACAGAGCAGTCTAATATAACGCTATAGAATCCGTAATGTTGTTTTATTTCAATATTTCTATGTCTAATATTCGCGTAAGCTTCAGAAATCCGTATCTGAAACCGATTTATCATTAAACCTGCATTTTAGTTGAAAGATTATATCTGAAATAGAATTGTCAATAGCAATACACTCAGTATTTTATCAGTCATCCTCAATCATTGGATACATTCAAATGCAAATCTGTATCTACTCACAAGACGATCTATGTGCCTGGTTTTCAAAAAAATAAAAAAGTATATAACGTCAAGTTGTTAGGTATTATGTGAAGTAATAAATAACGATAACAAGAATTATTTTAGAAGAGACTGGTTTTAGTATCTATCTGACACATAAATTACAGCGCCACTGCATTTATTATAACAATAAGGAACATTTTGTTTCGATATAAGACCAGAGAGATAACCGTTTTATGGGAGCTGGAAGGTTATGTAGGAGTTGTACGGACTTAAACAGCACTTTTGCCTATAGTCACCGTCATGGGATTTGTAACATTCACCACGACGACCGTGACAGGCTCGCTGGACCGCTTCGAAGGGAACATAGCAAGCCCCTGGACGACCGAAAAGTGAAACGCCTGTGAATGTCTTACAACTAAGCGCCATCTCTTTGTTAGACGAAGTACAATTTATGTTATGCTCCACCAATTAAAATAGATTGCAAAACTTGCACTTGATGACATGAGCCATCACAAAGTGTCGAATAAAAACGAAAGCTTAAAAACTAAAACTTAACTACGAAAAAATACCAACTGAAAAGTATGGAACAAGACAATTTTCCTGAATTCACTGGACTTATTTCGTTCCATTCGTTTATGTTTACATTCAGCCACATCTGGTTAGACTCGAAGCCGTCCTTAACACAGTTGAAATAAGGCTGAGAGAATTATAAAGTGCAAAAATCTCCATGATCACGCAAAACATCTGATAACAACGTTTGCTAATAACAATCAGTTTTCGGAAGCCGGGCCAACGACACAGAACTGTGTCACTAAAGCGAGAGTCACCGTGACATTAGGTTTCAGCTCACCACGCGTAATCTATGGTTCACTTACTTTTTAAATGTTTTTGTTTACTAAGTGCAAAGGCCTGTACTTTGGACTTCAGTTAGCGGTCTATTGCTGTCGCGTATGTCTGTTAAGCAAAAAATATGCTTCGTATTTTGTAGAACAGTAAGGGTCAATTCATGCTAGCGCAGAGTCGAAGCGCATCGGAGCGACAAATTGATCAAAATGAAAGCGAAGCGTATTTTGTGGCTATGTTCACGACACTTATTGTCATGATGATTCCTCATCGACCACGACTTGTAATCACCGGCGGTCTTGTCTGGAAACTATACTGCCACATCATGTTTCAGTACTCAAGTGGATGCTATCGTACTCCCAATATAAGCATTTACTCACGTCTTATGAGAAACAGTTACAGGAAGCAATGAAGTAATCGTTTGGCGAGTCATCTAGAGAATTTACAAATCAAGACCGAAAAAGCAAAAGTAAGAGGCAATGGCATAAAGATAATGTGGTAAAAAACTGGTGATTGAAAAAACCCAATGCAACATAAAGCAAATCATTTAAATGATTCGAAAGATCAGACGTATGTGATTTTTTATACCTATATTATATTCAGTTATTCAAGCAATAAGAAGCTTTGTAAGTTTTCAAGATATTTAAAGTAACATAATGCGAGGCGCAATCAAATCAAATCAAATTTTAATATAAAAATAAAAATATTTTATAAAGCAAAGACAGCTAGATTTGATTTACGTTATCAATTCATCCACTATTGCCTAATATACTCCTAGTTAAATTGTTTATTTATGCCAAAAAGTATAACTGAGACGTCTACAGCTCGTCTCAAACTCAAGGACACTACTTTTTTTGTTTAACGTTACAAGCTTCTGAGAATTCTATATAAAGGGATAAACAAGTTAGACATTATATCTTATGCACTGCGCAAATACCACTGGTCAATATAAAAAGATAACGATCTTTTAAATGTTCATTACCTCTTAGTTTATGGAGACTACCTACCAATTTAGGTGAGCAATAATAAACCTAATATGTGAGTCAATAAATTGCCACTTAAACCTGGACTGCAGCTTTTTAATTTATTAAACCAGTCTAGAGTCTTTGGCAAACATGCCAATTCTTTGGAATCTTATCTAAAAAATAATAATTTTCCTTTACTTTCCATTAAGCCTTTCCCACATATCTCCGCCCTGAGTTCCATTAACCAGACGCGGTTAAATATCAGTATTTTATACAAAACTAAATTTCTGGGCAATAGCTTCTAGGATGAACTGGTTGTCAGGCCTTTTGGTCTTCTGAACACTTAGGAGGAGCGACTGTTGTGTGTGCTGGGTTGATGAAATAACATCCACTATTCTTATGGAAACAGGGAAATTATTACTCGCAATGTTAATTATTAGTATGTAGCGACATCTATCGCGCTACATAGGTAAAACTTCGATGAACAAATCCTGAATCGCGCAAGTGAAGTTTGCAACGCAACTAGGATATATACAACCGCTCGACATTAACCTTCGGGCCCTGGCCCGCCAGGCAAAACACCCGCCTGGTCGGAGGATCCTCCCTTTGGTTGGAGGGGCAACACACCTCGCTCCTCCACAAGTAGATATTGTAGGGTAGTCTTTTGTTCTTCAGTATTCAGGGAGTCTCCTTTTGCTGATGGAGGTTTAAATACGATTTAAACACATTTAAGAAGTTGGTGCGAGTGGCCCTTAGTTTTATTAACTTTTGTTTTTATTTAAGTCTGACGCCATTATGAATTCTATACGTCAACCCGCCGAACTCCACAAGATCGGTTAGTCGAAAGTGATTTCTTCCGTGATGAATCACCAGGTCTAAAAAAACGCTTTCTGAGTGACTCAGCCTAGGCAGGTTTGGTACATTTAGTCCACTTGATCTCCTGTAGAAATGTGGTCGACTTGGTATTTGAGTATAGATTATACAAACGACTTGTAATTGGACGTGCGTCACGGGTTTAGTCCATGAGTGACTTCACTTCCTACTGTAATTTTGCTATTAATATATTTTTGTGAGTACGTATACAAAAGACCACGCCTATATTGCCCTAAGGGTTAGACAGGGCTGTACCACAAGTACAGCCCACAGTAGGTCGATGTTTTAGGTCCTTTACAATTTTTTTTTGAAAATATTATCTATAGGTTAGGAGGGAGTTAACAGAAAATACATCAAAAAGCATAACTAATCTAGCGGTATTTTCAGGTCGAATATTGTTATTAGTGTTTTCCTATGAAATTCTAAGTTGCCCAAGTTTTGAATCTATGCTAGGTTAGTTGAAAATTTTAAATTGACTCACACCCTATTACTTCAACCTTAAACATACCAAGCTGTGGGAGTACAGGTGTACACCTCTGACCCATGATATGGAAAAGTACTATTAGGTTTTACCTACCTAATAGTTTAAAAAAAATATAAAACTGTGTTACTGGATACGTTCAATGGCATGCACAAGGATTTCTGTAAGGGTTATGCAGCGATTATCTTGGCGCACCAGTACACACACTGCAATCATCCCAACACGAAGGTCAAGATACCACGCGCACGCAATTTACCAAATGATCAAGGAAAACTGTATATTAAAATACCAAAAGAAATTCAGACCCATCAAAAGGTCGTAAAATCTCAATTAAGGATTCGCGCGGTTCACATTTTAATCGACGCCAATTTTTGGCTGTCTGATTTCGGACACCACTGTTTTATGATATGTAATCGACTCGCTTTTCATGTATCCCTTTAACAATATTAACGGTATAATGTTGAAATTATTGGCAATCAGCCAAATTGAACTTGATAACTTTGGTGTTATGTGAAATAATTTTTTGTATACAATATTATTTCATTTCAAACTGCCTCATTAGCCAAGTGGTCCAGAGCGCGACTGCTACGCTAGAGGTCCTGGGTTCGATTCCCAGGTCGAGCAATGTGTTATTGGGTTTTTCTATGAAAATCCCAGTAGCAGCTTGGAGTTAGGAATTTGTGCCCGGTTAATGGCAAGGCTCGCACCCTATTACATGGGACCTAAAACATACCGGCTAACTGTGGGTGTACATTAGTACGCCTCTGCCTAACCCTTCGGGGGGAATACAGGCGTGATGGTATGTATGTATGTAGTATTATTTCATCAAAGAAACCATGACCCTCCAGATGATGGAAAGAATTGTTTTTCTATTGTGCCTGCAAATTGGGCCTTGATACGGTGATCAAACGATTTGCAATTTGCACGGTAATATTGGGCTGGCGCCGCTGTCGGTCTAGGAATTGGACTATAGTCAGCCGATCGAGAGCTCTTCGATCTCATCTTCATTATTTCATTATTTCTAGTCAGTGCCTCGAATAGCCTGACCACCAATTCATTCTTATAATCTACCCCAAAAATTGAATTGCACCAATTGATGGTACTCAGTCGGTGTGTAATTGCATGTGGTTACTAGAAGCAGCCCCAAGGGAAAAGCTATACGAAAATCTTTAATAGGTAACATAGAATTTGAGCACGAGTAGTAAGATAACTGTGATGAGGACGAGGGCAATGTCAGAGAGAAAGTCAGCAAAAATTGCGTATTGTATCCCTGGAAAATCATTACGTCGAGTGACTGAAAAGTCGACATAACTTGACGTTAATTAGGAAGGAGTTTCAGCATATCTTCCGAACAGAATTAGCCATCTATATATATAAAAGAAAGTCGTGTTAGTTACACTATTTATAACTGAAGAACGGCTGAACCGATTTGGCTTAAAATTGGTGGAGAGGTAGCTTAGAACCAGGAGACGGACATAGGATACTTATCCCGTTCCCGTGAGATGTGATGACAGACAGAATTCCATGGGGGCGAAGCCGCGGGCAGAAGCTAGTATAATTATAAAAAAGAAGAAACACCATGATCAAATTTACTTACAGCCTTCCTACTATTCAAAAACTGAATGGTGATAGAGATAAAAGCGTGGGCGAAACAGATGTACCGCAAAATAGTTATAAAGGAAATCGAAAGCCTAGGCCAGCACATCTGTTATAGGGGGGCCCAGGTCCACATCGCATTACTATTAAATAATTTCAGCAGAAGTCCCAACTACTGTTTTGTAACAAAATGAACGATTAGGTCGGTTTTTAAGGAGTTTTCTTTTTCTCTGTTCGTTTTAACAATCTATGACATCTGGTAATAGAAATATAAGCATATCATCACGATTGTAATTCCTGAATGGTTAGGAAGTGGTGTGTTAATTTACACCCACAGGCCACAGGTATTTTAAAGCCCCTTTTAGACATAAATATGAAAAAGTATTTTTCGCCCAAGGTTATTTTTGTACGAGTAGGAATATTTGTAACGTTATTTCTCTTAAGTCCGGCGAACCGAATTTCCAATACAAACTTAATACCAAAATAAATCGTAATTCAAACACAATTTATTCAAAGTGTGTTATTATTCGGATTCCGATACCGTTAATCTAGGTTCCAGCTCCACCATTTCGTCCAAAATACTTCACTGGAAATAAACGTAAGCGAATGCAATTCTGAATTTAAACTTAAAATTTTTGGAACGATTTCCCGGTGGTTTATTTCCAGTGAAGTAGTAGTAAACGAAATGGTACGGTAGGAACATAGATTAAAGGTATCTCAATCCGAATTATAACACAATTTGATATAATATTGTTTGGAATAATAATTTATTTTGGTAGATCGTATAATGTAATACGGATAATGTGATCTTTTAAAGCAAGTATTAAAACGAAACTACCCACATTGTTGATATGTATGGTTATAGGAAAATTTTGAATACATCCCGTCTGCAATTCTGAATTATAAATGCAGTTGACCTTCTGTACCTGTACTCTTTGGCCATTATCGTTCGTCTGTCTGTGATAAACATCTCTTTCGTAATCCGGTATTACCGGTACAAGTAAAAACACAACTCATACATATTCATCAATACATAACATTAATATAAATAATATTTAAAAAAATAATTACTTAGATCCCACAGTAGTCTGTCGCATTTGCAATTTCGCTTTACTGTATTTGATTTAGGCAATCAAAATTGCCTGTCGCTTATGCATACATGTCGTGTCAACTATTTAGGCCGTAATTAGCATACTCGAGTTAATAAATAAAAATGAGCTTTGTTGAAGAAGTATTACGATTCATTACAAATAAATAAAATGACAAAGATTGAGACAGACATTTGATTTGGAAAAATAATTGAAGGCACAGACGGACGTCTTAGGGCGTTATAAAGTGACAAGCGAAATAAGCCGTTAATAGCACCGTAATTAAGTATTTTATTGTTCTGCGAACGATCACACTGACTGGGTCACTCACCCACTGTTGATGTCGCGTGGGCGTTTAAGTTTATTTGTAAGCGTGGTCCGTTTAAAAATATCCGTAAATCGTATTGAAAAGACTTGCATTGTTAATTTTTTGAATGCAACGCTTACGGTGCTGGGTTATTAGCAATAGGCTCGCCACTTAAATGGGACTTAAACATACCGGCGAACTGTGGGTGTTCAGTACACCAATGTCTAACCCTACAGGCGTGATAGTAGGTATGTCTATGTATGCTCTTGGGAAATAGGTTTTGTGCCTGACAATCGAATAAATGATGCACTTATTATTTTTTGTCTGTAATCAACTTTATTTCAAGTAATCGCGGGCACTCAAGGTTGCGCAAACGCCACAAAGAATCTTTAGCCAATACCAATATTTTCCCTCTTTTAACATTCAACCTACATTAATTAACAAATAATATTTAAATACTATTGTTTTGTGCACGTTTCTTGTGTCACTTGTTCAAACGTAGGTATTGGTAACACTTGTACAGTTGGCAAAACAGATAAGTTACTGTTCATAGATATAAAACTTTAAAGATTTGTAGGTGTCTTTCGAAACGAATTATACACATGTGTAGAGCGTATTACATATCTAATTAAATGAAGGAGCTGGTTGCACATTCTAACGTCCCAATTGAACTAGTTAAATATATAACTAGCTCAATCGATGTTTAACGTTTTTGTTATTATTAACTGGCTCTATTACGCTTCTATAGCGGAGGTAGATTTACACCCACAGTTCGCTTGTGTAATATTTGGTCCCAGGTAATAGGGGGCGACTCTACAGTCATTAAACGGGTACAAATACAGACATCAAGCTGCTACTGAATATCAAGGAGAACCCAATAACACTATTCGACCTAGGAATTAAATCTTGGACAAAATGCTCAGTGCGCTCCCAAAAATTCATGAGGTTGATGAATATTTTTGTTGATGTTATTAGTTTAAATTCTTTAACCAGAACAGTAAGAACCACCATTTGCTAGGTACCCATACACCGTACACACAAGGTATAAGTACACCCCAGTGCTCTTCTGAATAAAAAAAATAGTGGAATACAAGGGATGTTGTCAATTTTTGAAGAAAAAGTTTCACCCATCAAGTCCCGTGATAAAAACACAATGCAAAATCTTTTGTTTTGATCTCCGGGGTGACTACGTGCGAGTCTCTTATTCTCCACCGAAGCAAAACACACAAAAAAATAAAAAGACACTAGGTAGGTACTCAAGTCTCTAATATGCCTTTGTTAGACACAAAGTTTAATGTTTAATTTAAATGGTCACCTGCGTATATAACTGTTTTGTCGTGTGTAAACCTTTGTCAGTCGTTCTTCTGCCGATATACCGATACAATACACTGGGTTTTACCCGTAATCGTCCATTTAACATAACATTGGTCGCATGCTAAACATGTTTGAGGAAGCTCGGACGATAACGCAAATAACTGTTTACATTACTATTCTATTCGAACGTAATATTAGGTTGACCGTTGAATAAATTCGCAACTTATTATGAACCAGTTGTTGCCCATGGTTTCACTCGCGTTCCACGGGACTTTTTGAGACGTAGAGTCACCTTCCCCAAGATCCAATTTATCTCTTGACCAAAACTCATCAAACTTGATTTAGCGCGAAACTAACATAACAATAGGCATTCCGCATTTATAAATTATAATGTAATTTCCATGGGCCAGCCATACTTCGGAAATGTCGGCAAAATTACAAATCTTAGTTTTTTGTTTATATTATATAGCTTCTGCCCGCGACTTCGTCCGCGTAGCGTGATGATATATAGCCTATAGCCTTCCTTAATAAATGGGCTATCTAACACTGAAAGAATTTTTCAAATCGGAACAGTAGTTCCTGAGATTAGCGCGTTCAAGCAAACAAACAAACTCTTCAGCTTTATATATTAGTATAGAGTATAGATTGTTGTAAGATGAGAGAGAGTGAATATTTTGTAATATGCTGTTTATTAGAATTAACTATCTATTGAGCGGCTATTATTTAACTAGACAGTCAATATTGTAGGCCAGGTGTACCATAATGTATACAACTCGGTCTTTGTTTCTGACAAAGAAATTGTAGGTGACGCCGTTGATCAAAGGTTTGCATAATTTATTACAACTTGCTCCTGAAGCTTTACTGTAGACCTACTTGCCTCAGATTTTAAGTTTATTTATTTTGAAACAAAACTGCATGTTACAGATTTTTTATTCACACTAAAGTTAGCTTATAAAGATGAGCTGGAGAACTGAAAAAAATAAAAATAAACAACGCGTTGCGTTTCTTCACCTTGGTCCAGAATGGTCCACAACGAAAATACTGAAACCAACCAACCCAGAAGTAACCAAACCATTATTAATTAAATATTTAAGTTCGAATACTTCAGTGTACTAATAATATTAGTAGTTTGTGATTTTTTCTGGGATGCACAGCACATTCTAGGGGACTCTACTTCTCTTCTCTAGTTAGAATTTAATACGAATACTTATAATACCTACTATAATATTAGCAGCTTGTGATTTTTCTGGGATGCATATTCTAGGGGACTCAACTTCTCTTTTTTACATTTCCATACTTCACAATAGAAGTAAAACAAAAATATATTAATAACCATATTTATCTACCGACAGCTTTCCCTAAAATGTGAAGGAAAAGTTGTTCCATGGTTTTGTCAGTATTAATCATATTTTATGCAACGGTAATTATAAGACAATATCTAATTAAATTAGTGAATTTTATGAATCAATAACAATGTGCTTGTTTTCGGAAAAACCAATGAAATTGAACATGCGTTGCTCCGAAACGAATTATAGCAATCGTTTGCCAATTCGTTCTAAACTGTTCTGAGAATCGTATGGAAATGTAGAATATATTATGGTTTATCTGCCGACCTAGGCTGATGACGCACTAGGCAGTGAAGCTGCGGCGTGATTAAAGTATCTGCTTAATTTACAAATATTAGGCATTTATTTTCATGGTCAACTGTCATTTAAATTACTGCATGTGAGATGTGACTTACGATACAAGACACTATTGCGGGTAAACATTTTTATAAGCATTTATAAAGTACCTAAGACTTACATTAAGCTCTCAATGTCATTGTAGAGCCATAACTAATAATGACATTGCGTCAATTCCAGATAAATAAAAAAAACCCTCAATCCGAATGAAAAAACTCGATGATAAAAAATTTATTTATTCAATTAACATGATTATTTACCGCAAAATTCAACTAGATTAAGATCTGTAAAAAAACTACGTAAACACAAAGAAAAATTTACACGCCTAGGCGTCAAAGTAGGTACGGTTAAATATTTCCTTGTCTAAATATTCAAACCCGTATACATAATATTCGGCGCGTACGCAGACTGTAGATAGAACGTAGTTTTTACAATCAGACATATTCTACGACCTTTTAAGTAGGTTTCTAATTTGTTCTTTATTGGTCGAGCAACAAGCAGACGACCCGCTAGATGGTAAACTGTACAAAGCACACCAAAGGAGCACCAAAGGATATGCTGATGCGTTGCCTAATCATAAGAAGCCCCTGCGGAATATAGACTGCCACGGGCGCAGCAATCGAGAAGGATCTCTCACGTCGAAACCCACACCCAGATGCTTTAAATGACCCCGACGTAAGGGTGGTGGCCAGCTAGTCAAACCCCAAGAGGTCCACCGAGAAAGTCAGATATTTTCCCACCTCTCACGAGATGCTATCTGAATGGCAGTAAGAAAGTGAAATTTTTTAATAGTACGACGTTTTGTGAACGAGTGCGTTGCCTAGGGTCATAGCGATTAAGTTATCTGACCTTGGTTTAAAATTACCATTAAGAGTTTGATTTTGTACGGCGAACTAGGTCTGGTTAATTTACAGCGAAACTATTTGAACTTTTAGGCGGCAAATATAGACTTTACGCGATAAAATATTATCGATGGAGTTTTCTTAAATAATCGCAAACCATTTATTTAAATTCTTAATAGGCTTAGACCGCCAGTTCATCTGATGTTAAGCGACACTGCGATCTACGATGGGCCTAGAAGAAAGCGATTCACTCGCGAATTAACTCAATTAATACCCAGATAATCCTGGTGAAAAGATTTGGTGACATTACTCCGTTAGATGGTCAAGTCAAAACCAACAACCGGTCTATTAGCGAAACAAAAAAAAAACTACAATAATATGAAACAAATGACATTGAATCCGTACGCTCACAATTATGGTCCAAGATCTTATAATGTGTTACAATAGCAACTCGACATAATATGTGTAGTATGACGTATTAATTCATAGAAAAAACGACGCAGTACTTCGAATGGAGATTTTTTCCCACGGCCCTTTGCTTATAAATGTATTGGTCGGGAGTTAACGTGACAAAGAGACCTTATTTTCTACCTATTGATAATTGTTGTTTAACGTTTATTTTGCCTATTAGTGTAGTCATCAGACTCTAGTGGTTCTAAGAGTGACTGCTACGCTACAGGTTCTGTTCGGTTCCTAGGTAGAGTAGTGTTATTCAGTATTTCACTTCTTGCTTAGAAGGAGGCTCCAATCAGCTACTATAAACTAGGTTTTTTGTATTGACTTGTAAAAGTAGAACTTCAGTTCTATTTACAGATTAAAATATCATGAACATGATATTCCGTACAAAGTGCAGTCAGCTTATACTGAAAATGTATAGCTGCACTTGTAGTTGTGTGTACGCTTAGTTAGAGGAAGTACCTTAGATAACCAAACAATTCGCAAGGATCAACTTTTAATAAAGATAAATATACAGGATCAACTTCGCATGGTTCAGCACTCTTTATTCTGTATCTTCTTCTCCCTGCCCTTGTCCCAATCTATTTGGGTTCGGCGCAGCATGTTCCTTTCTTCCATTCATCTCTGTCAGCCGTCGTCTCACCATTCACTCCCTTTCCCATCATATCGGCCTTTATTCAGTATCATTAAACTGAAAAGATTAAAGGTAATGACGAGAAACAGTGTTAAAGCTTTCACCACACCGTAAAACCATGGCGATAAAGTCAACAAAGGGCGTAAAACGTAAACGTTCTCGTTACGTTCCGTTTCACAATTAACCTGTTTTACGACCTAGTCGACGAGCGGTCAGTTATCAGTCCACCGTATCAGTTTCTTTGGAATTTTGTTGAACCAGAACATGTCTTGTTGCGCAATAGATAATGACGTTCATATGTGGGACAGTTCCTAGGTAAATATTAATTTGTTGCCTTAGGGCAGGAGTACTTACTTCTTGCTTAGTAAGTTAGGTACTTTTACAGTCAGCGGCGGAAATATATGTTTGCTATTTTGTCTGCGGCGCCCTAACTTATCTAGCTGGTCGACATAGATAGGTACTATGATAGTAGCTACGTAGATAGAGAATCGCTTCACGCTCTTCTTCTGTTTCTGCGGCGCACGAGGGCATGCCAGGACGCCCTAACGCCGCGCACACCTGGTAGTAGGAGATTTGAGGAGTAGATAGATGGCTACTGATTGATTTATAAGGCAACAGTTTTAAATTTGGGCTTAAACAAAAGTACCATACCTAATAAATCATCTGTTAATTGATAAAGCTGCCTCATTAGCCAAGTGGTCCTGAGCGCGACTGCTACGCTAGAAGTTTCTTTTATAGTATAGGGGAGCAAACGAGCAGATGGATCACCTGATGGTAAGCGATAACCGCCGCGTATGGACACCCGCAAGACCAGAGGAGTCACAAGTGCGTTGCCCGCCTTTTAAAAGGGTTTGGGCCTCCGGTAACCTCATTCACTCCGCGAAACACAACGCAAGCGTTGTTTCACGCCGGTTTTCTGTGAGGCCGTGGTATCACTCCGGTCGAGCCGGCCAATTCATGGGCGGCGGTAATCGCTTACCATCGCCACATGGCCCTATCCCATAAATACTATGCTTTATCCATCTGTGCATTTTTCAATTTGTAAATATTCGCTAGATAATCGCAATGATGAGAAACTATTATTACGATTAATCGTAACCGATTCATCCTAAGATTCAAAATTGCATTTTTATGTTTGCTTTCAACGAAATTACCACAGACATGGCCTGATAACTCATGACAGAGTAAAACGATTGGTTGACAACTTAATCTTTTTTAATAATTAACCATGCTTAACTGCATGGAAACTATGACCACGTTTGGGTGTGTAACTCGTTACCCATAAAAAGCTATAAAAGTTATTCAACTCATGAATATTTATGAGTCTGGTCGTTAACTAGGGTGAAAATAAGCGAACCATTATTTTAAGTAATAAAATACGTTTCAGTAAATGTGACCTAGTATCGTCAGGACTGCCATACATACTTGTGTATGTATGGTCCTACTAATATTATAAACGTGAAAGTTTGTGAGTATGTATGGATGTTTGCTACCCTTTCACGTCAGAACGGTTGAACAGATCTGGATGAAATTTGACACAGATATAGATTGTAGTCTGGAATAACACATAGGCTACTTTTTATCCGGGTCGGTCCCCTATTTGATGTAGACGAAGTCGCGGGCAGAAGTTAAGACTCAACGTTCTGACTTACAGACAACGCTCTGCCTAAACAGCTGGTTCCGTAAGTATATTTTTTGTAATTCAACCTTAAAGAGGGTAAAACTGGGCGAAAACATTTGTTTGTAGCCATTTATACCTTTGCGCACTGTCCGCAAAATATCACGCATATATTCCACGGTGCGCCGTAATCAGAACAGCGGCGTTACAACTGGTTTCATTTCATTTTGCCCACTTTTGGTATAACATCTTGTGTTACAATAACACGGCTGACACTCGTGTCAGGCGCGTGCGCAAGTCAAAAACTATGTCTCGGGTTGCTGTGCTGTTTATATAAAGGCATGCGCTTACTGTAGCCACACTGTAGCATTAAACCCGTAATAAGTTTTGATTTGGAAAGAAATATTTGGAACGCTGAATTCTCTTTTTGTCCAAATAATATTTATTAGCTCGTGTTTGGAGTTATTGTAATACGGGGCAGTTAGCAGAGTCCTTTATTATGATGTCTTTGCGGTCGGCTATCGATATTACCTACCGATGTATTTATAATTTGTTATTGAGTATAGACAATGCTTAAAGTATTGAATGAATGAATGAATCTGTTCACTTATTTTTCCGTGGGTTCAAAAGGATTCAATGCAATGAATAGCAATTGCAAGCAATGCAATGTACACGCGACTACACATCAAGCAATAGGTAAATCTCGCTATATAGGCTTTCTAACGGACCGTCCCAATAACCGTCATAAAAATTGCTTAATACAGGTAGGATCTTGACATTAATTGTATCCTTGAACCTTTGTCAAAATTCTATTCTCAAATAAGCAAATTGTTTTGTTATTAGGACTTGCCATAAGCAGTCCGCTTATACAGAAAATACATAATACATTACATTACATAGGTGTAAAGTACCTACTATTTTAATTACCTAGTTCACTTTCTACAAAACGAGTATCCCATGCCCGCCTCTATTCTATGTATAATAACAAAAATCAGACTTGGAATCTATACTAATATTGTAAAGAGGAAAGATTTGTATGTAACGAATAAACCCCAAAAACTACTGAGCAGATATCATAAATTATATCACCATTTGAACGGTACATTATTCCAGATTAACATAGGCTTAAGAATATTTGTACGTATAAATGGATAGCATTTCCTAGAACCTTTATGAAAATAAGACTAACACTTATCAACAAAATATACACAACTTTATTTACTCAAAGTAGATTAGGGAATGCCCATTGATTCAAGCCAAGATTTTAGATTCCATCTTGCCCCTTTTAATTACAGTTCCACCGTGAACCACCGCATTGCGGGTATCTTACGGAACCCATACCTCTATCCAGATAGATTGTATACTTTAAGCTGTCCAAAATGGTTGAACCTTCATTCATTCTGTGCGGATTCATTGTAGCATCAATCAATCTATTGTTTCGGATAATTATGCAGTACCTAAAGAAAGGTCGTGAGATCGGACATTGTTTATTTGGCCATGAATAGATCATCTAAGTAGGTTCCTATTATAATAAGTTTCCTTATTATTCCTTATATTATTGTCTTACATATTTTATCTGTATTTGTTTGCGACCTGTTTATTATCTGGATATTAACTGCCTCTTAGTCTAGTGGTCCTGGCCTCGATTCCCAGGTCGAGTAGTGTTATTGTGTTTTCCTGTGAAACTGACAGTAGCTCAGAGTTTGTATTTAATTTGTTAAACTTGGCGAAGACAAGCCGGGATGCGCAGGGATAAGGAAAAGGACTCTATTCCTACATTTATAGCGGGCTTAAATTAAAATTTACATTCGAGAGGATCTACATATAGGTATTCATTAAGTAAAAAAAAAATATAGTCACTTTAAAAATAAACTCAAACTGCATGGCACTAAAGTAAGTAATCACGTAAGTGGCGATGAGACCAATCTTGAGATTCTGAATGAATTCTAGTTTATAATTTAGCCAACACTTTAGCCTTTAAGTTGCTACCACTCGGTCTGAATTTAGCTTTGCAATAATAAACTCAACTCGATTATTTCACTTTATACCAGTTACGATCTACTTTAGATAAAAGCTTTAAATTGGGTAATTCGTATTGAAACCGAAATAAGTACTGTAATCGAAATAAACCGTTCAATTTATCTAGATCTCGGTCGTATTGCCTAGGTAATAAAACACTTTTTAGGTATTCAGACTTTATGGAAAAAAAGAATCATCTTGTTAACCTATTCTTGGATTTGCATTCAGTGTAGACAGGTTAAGAAATATGTATTGAAAACGATTATAATTGCATTGTACTTTCTCCTTAAGGGTCCGACAGAGGTAAAATTGTCCTCAAAATCGTAATACCAAAATAAGTCGTAATTTAAACACAGTTTAGTATCAAATGTATTATTACCTCGATGGAAATAAACGACCGGAAAACGTTTCAGAACTTGGTAGTTAGTTATCAAATTCCCTTGTGTACATTTATTTTGGTTAAATAATATATTGTTTAACTGCGCTATTAGCCTAATGGTCCTGATTGCGACTGCTACGTCAGAGGTCTAGATTCCCAGGTCGAGCAGTGTTCGGGTTTTTCTATGAAATTCTCAGTAACAGCTCGCAGTTTGGAATTTGTGCTCGGTTAACGACAGTAAGCTCGCCCTCAGTGCCTCTGCCTAACCCTTCGGGGAATATAGGCGTGATGTTAAGACGATATACATGTATATTAAACATATACATTATGTTTAATATACATGTATATCGTCTACTGATTCATGAGCAAACACGAAATATCAAAATCATAAGATTAAGATTATCATCGCTGCCAATTCGCACGCACAAATTGGGGTTTAACTGGCGAAACGAAGGTTACAAAATCAACATTTTAATTAAACAGAAATGTCTAGAAAGTCGATCGGTATCCGCTTTTCTTCCGCCGATCGGTATTCCAACAAATAAGGTTATTTAGCGGTTAACGGTCGCCTTTTGAGGATTAATGAGCTCTTCTATACAGATAGCTAGTTAGTCGCGATGAAGAAAGATCTTATGTTAGTTAGATAAGTGTTGTCGTATTTTTCTCCTTTAGTTACTAATAGTTGCTAGTTGCTGTGGCCCGTTTCTGCCTCGGCCCAACATAAGATAGTTGCTAGAAGATTGCTCTTTAGTTTCTGCCTACCCCTGTAGGAAAAAGGCATGAGTGTATGCATGTAGTTACTTGAAAACTTACTTACTGGGCTAATAAAGAAAAGCTTTGGTTTTTGGTATTATGTTTTTGTGGGCAATTTAAGCTCCGCCGGACCCTTAAGTGGGAATAAGGACAGTAATAGGTTAACTTTATTAAAAAAATGTCCGTAAATAATGGAACACTACAAAACATCGTCGGTTACGCTCGTTAAACTTCCAAGACAAACATTCACGAACTCAATTTAAAACAAACAAAGTTGAGGTCAACAAAGTAAAAACGCACAATTAATTGTTCACCAAACGCCAGAAGAAAGAAAGGAAGTTTGCGTACCTAGTTCAAAGAGAGACAAGAGTTTTATTTTGTAGTGATACGAACACAAAGAAAAAATTTAAAATCCTAAAATCTATATAGTTCTAATCTATATACTATAAATAATGCGATGGCAAATGCCTAACGTGTGCGCCATCTGACATGTAGCACTGAATAAATTAAAGTACCCCAAACAAGAATTAGAATTCTAGTTTATGTAACGCCTAAGTAACTTGACAGGCCGCATGTGTTCTTTGTTGCGCCGCTTCTTCTCCTCAGACATACACAAGGAGGCGGTGAATTGGGGGCTTTCTAAAATGAAAATTTGTTTAGCGGTTTAGGTATGATTTCATTATAAGGATGAAAGAGTGCGGGAGCATGTCTTTAATTTTGTATAAAAGGCCTTCATGCCGAACTTTGTCGAAAGCCTGTCCAATATCTAGGAAGATAAAAAAAAAAAAAAACAGCTGAGCAGTATTCCTGTCTTTCAAGTGTTCGTCCTATAGTGTCGGTAATTCTATCTACCTGTTCTATAGTACCCTGGTCCTCCCTGAAGCCAAATTGGTGTTCAGGTATAACTTCAGCTAGGTGCGGGCGCATTCTGTTCAGTATGATTCGTTCCAGAACCTTTCCAACTACTGGCAGGAGGCTAGTAGGCCGATAGGATCGAAAACGAATGAGTTTTTTTGCTACAGATTTCATAGATACATACATATTTTCACATCTGTCTCCCATTGGGGTAGGCAGAGATTACACTTTTTACGATCCTGGCACACCACTTTCGCTTCAACTAAGTTCATTATCCTCCTTCTCATACAAATTATTCTCAATTTCGATACAAATACGTTTTCAAAGTGTTCGTGCCTGGGCTACAGATAGACGGACAAAGTTACTTATAATATAACTAGCTTCTGCCCGCGACTTCGTCCGCGTAGCGTGATGATATATAGCCTATAGCCTTCTTCAATAAATGGGCTATCTAACACTGAAAGAATTTTTCAAATCGGACCAGTAGTTCCTGACATTAGCGCGTTCAAGTAAACAAACAAACTCTTCAGCTTTATATATTAGTATATAGATTAGTCTGGGTATTGCAGATACTATAACTTGGCTGTTGAAAAATCCGAGACCGTTACATCGCCAGTTTGCGTCACACATGTTCAAAGTTACGCCGCAAACGGATACGACTGGCCTTAGCTCGCGGATGCTAATGTCCCGTTTCGCGCATACGTATTATTACGTAAAGATACGTAATATTACCAAATGCTTTAAGTGTTTTAGTTTTAATAAAATCACTAACGGATTCTATCGTGTATTTATAGTATTAAATCCCGTCGCTTCGTCTAAACGTGATCATAAACGTTGTAATGGGTTCTGTTACACGGGATACCGCCAAGGTCTTTTTAAAAAACACTTTTTAGAGATTAATAATATGATTTATTGTTAAAGGCCACAAAAATCTTGAAGGATAGAATCGGACTGACTGACTGGGATGATGGATGCGTGGCTCTATGAATAGAAATGCTGACTTGCGGAATAGGTTATTTATAGGGTCGTAGTATTGGGGAATAAGGGTAAACTATAAGAGTTCGAAACGTAGAGTATTAATAATATAATTGTAACGCGATAAAATCAGTCGTTTTATTTCAATATTCACGTAAGTGGCAGAAATCAGTATTTTATTTATGTTAGCTTTGTTTAACTAGCTGTTTAACTCGCGTACCGTATTTTTGTCGATAATATAGTAGTTTATCACGACGGAAAAAAATCTAAGAAATCAATGATCATAAAAATCGGTCCTACCGTTCTTGAGTTATAAACTTTAGTGGACTTTGTTTTGTATATAATACAGATACCGTGTCAAATCAGACAAGTTTTTTATAGGAGAATGCAGGTACATGATCCTTTGCACTAGTGGCAATACGCAAATCAATCCAATATTAGATAAATTAAAATGCACTAAACAACGCTCATGGGATTTCAAAAATAGGTATATAGTTACTTAGTAGCAGGAAAAGGAATTACATGTCATGTCAATCTAACTCTAATAGGTATTTTAGTAACAATAAATATTTAATTACATACATAAACATTGTTATTAATTATCTACACATTAATTAATTACATTTATATACTTTATACTAAGGCATGCATTAGGAGTAACAGAACACATTAAATTAATAATTGAGCTCAATGCAATTAAAAATTTGATTCCGTGCAAAAATCAAACACGCGACTCACAGCCGTGTGAGAATAAGAATACCATCAGGAAATTGAGCTTTACAATTGTGCTAAGTACTATTACGAAAAATACGGGTCCATCGCATTAGTCAGTAAAAAAAATTAATTTTTACGGTCAGTGGAAACAACAAGAACGTATCGAAATCGAAACTGCCACTTAGTACCTCGACACGTACTGTTTTATTTAACACACGACTTCGAAATTACCACAATCATCGAAGTCACGTCGCATCAAATGTCACAGTTATAATAAGCAGCTGTACCCAAATCATTACCACGTCACTCCAACGCCACATGTGGTTCGTTCGGTCATAAAGAGAATTGTAAATTGATGTTAATTCAACAAAATCACTCATATCTGTGTACCGACACCTGAATTTGGCACGAACAATTATAAATGGCATGTTTCAATAACACGTTGACAAGTGAAAGTTTCGGCGTACGAGTTAATTTGATTCAGGAATTTCATGTTACCGTTTTCCAGGATAGTAATTATAATACATAGTACATACACTCCAGGCTTTTTTCCATAGGGAGAGGCAGAACCAGAACGCCACTTGCTACGAATCTGGCATATTTCTTATCCTTAGTCCACGTTCAACTTGTGATACACATGCGCCGGTTGCGAGTACTACGCACCAGATCTTTTTGAAGAACCTCACCCATAAGTTCGGTATACTTTCTAAGGCTTTTCCCAGTGCTTCAACTGGCATTTGCTTTTTTATTTTTGTCAGTACCCCTTCATTAATCCTCTCAAACATGTCTTGACTAATAATTAGAAAGCGCCTGAAAAAAATACTCTTTCTTTTTTGTAACAGACAAAAAGTTGGTCAAAGACAGTATAAGATCGATTAGGGTGAAGACAGTATAAGATCGATTAGGGTGGGCCGAAAGCCATTTGTTAGAGCAATCCAATTCCCAAATTTTATTGAAAACCATCAACATAAAAACCATTTCATTGACCTATTTCTGTCATGTGCAGTTGTAAACTGTTTCTGGGACTTTGTGTCTAATTCCCTTTTATGAGTTATCCACCATTCAGGCAAAGAGAGTTGATAGACCTTATATCCTTTGAAATAACGAATTTATTATCTCCAACTTCAATCATCATCATCCAAAGGATAACAGGTACATTGCGGGATAAAGGCCAACAGATTTAAGGCCCGGTTATATGCCATCTGCATTCTCAATCATATCTGATATCACCACAATTCTCCGTTCTGGACAGCACAAATATTAGAACATCGAATGAGGAATCAGGGAAAGCCTAATCGTGCCGTGTATAAGAAGTTAGCCTAACAAGGTGCTTATTAATCTCAAGGCTGATGGCAAAGGATGTTAATCTTGCGCAACAACGAAACGCAGAGGAGATTGAACGGAAACGGGGCCATGACATACGGACAAGGTTATACAGAAATAAGAAATGTGCGCGCATAATTGTGAATTAATAATTGTATAGGCGAACAGATCGCTGTCATAGTAATTAGGCAAAACAAATGTATTAGAATGTACATTTAAAGGTTATTAGTGTATGTAAATATGACATTTACATACACTAATAACCTTTAAATGTACATTCTAATACATTTGTTGGATACAGGTTATTTATTCAAGGAATTCTTATTAGACTTCCAGTCAAAATCCAGCTTCAGACATCTTATATATATAAAAGAAAGTCGTGTTAGTTACTTCATTTATAACTCAAGAACGGCTGAACCGATTTGGCTGAAAATTGGTATAGAGGTAGCTTAGAACCAGGAAACGGACATAGGATACTTTTTATCCCGTTCCCGATACTTTTTATTCCACGGGGGCGAAGCCGCGGGCAGAAGCTAGTATTTGATACAATATACAAAATGTCAATTTTTCAATACGTGTGTATAGAAAACGTTCGTGAAATTCAAATGTGTTTATTTAAAACTCCACACGGGTATTACACAAAAATTTTAAAAATATAAATTTTAACACGAAGCATACTAACTGCATATTATATATTATATTCAATGCAAACAAACCCATCTCTTCATAATATTAGTTTAGAAGTTTAGATAAGCTTTTACAAAAAAATATTACAAGTTATGATATGAGTCTTATTCCAAAAGATGATCCAATGGCGAAGATCCGGCAAGTACCCTCACGCACACTTGTTTTAAAATAAGAGGTGTTCTTACATTAAACATACCATCACGCCTGTATTCCCCGAAGGGTTAGGCAGAGGCGTACTAATGTACACCCACAGTTCGCCGGTATGTTTAGGTCCCATGTAATAAGGGGCGAGCCTATTGCCATTAACCGGGCACAGATTCCTAACTCCGAGCTGCTACTGGGAATTTCATAGAAAAACCCAATAACACTGCTCGACCTGGGAATCGAACCAAAGACCCCTAGCATAGCAGTCGCGCTCAGGATTACTTGGCTAATGAGGCAGTTGTTCTTATTGTTTCATTTATAATGTATTACTTTCATTGGTTATCTTCATACGAATACTTAGACCTAATAATGGTTTGCTCTCATGTTGATAGCTGTGAATACCGAAATTGAGTCTCAATGCTACGTAGTTTCATAATAGCTCCTGAAATGCCGACTCTAAAATCGAAAACGGAAATTAATACGCGTTCGAAATTCAGTGCTAAAATGTGCGATAACGGGGGAAATCCGTATTTACGTTTAATATCGTCCAATTACGTGGCAGCTACGATTACAGGAAGCTTTCAGCTGATTGGATGGCGTAAAAGGGTTAGCGCCCCATCCGTAGGGGAACGACCGACTTGGGAAGATGAAAATACCATGATATTGGAGTTTCGTCTCTCTCTCAAGTGCCAAATGATTATTCGGATATCTTTTCTAAGTTTATCCGTATTCGAAAGGTCTATTTATTTCTATCTATCTGGATCCATACGTAATGAGATTTACTTTTACTACTAGGTATTTACTTAAATGAGTACAGATATATGAGGAGAGGATAGTTTCTTGGGTGATACTGTTTAAAGGAAGTTAATTTGATAAGATTTTGTCACGTGTAATTCATAGATTGAAGAATAGACTATGGCCACAAACACACAGACAGACAGAGATGCTTTTGCATTAACAGTATAAAGTATGGATATTATAAAATGTATAGCCATAAATTGCAAGTTAGGGCCTTTCAGATGATACATCAGCTGTTCGATAACATTTGTAAACGTAGTGTTTTGTCTAGGTGTACCTAATAAGATGTGGGTCAGCTTATTTAATTACGTACTGCTGTGTAGATAAATGTTGACTAGCATTATAAATGTTAATTATGCGAAACTAAAAACTCGTTTTAACACGTTTTGAAGAAGACAAGAAGTGGGTAGGTATATAGATAAGCTCCATAGTCGGTATTTTTACATTATGACATGCCACCATCACGCCTGTTTCCCCCGAAAGGTTAGGCAGCAGAATGAAGCACACTCACAGTAAAACGGTAGTTATGTTTTTAGTTACTACTATCAGGATACATCTGAAAGGGTAACCTAATGCCATTAATCGGTACTTAATACCTCAGTCCATTTTCAGCTAACCTATGGTATGATGACCAACTTTTAATTAATTTTACTTTTTTTTATTATTTATCTTTAACCTACACCACAAATATTTTGACTATTTTTTTTTGAAAGTTCAGACAACGTCATAGATTGGCTAAATATGCAGTTATGGCGTCATGTTTATAACTTAACGTCACGACTGACGTCTAAACAATGAAGTTATTCGGGCCAACAGCATAAACTGACAATGACAATATTAGCAACTCATTTACAATTATAATAAGGCCCTTCTAATGATTTGATTTGGTTAAAAAGGTAACTTTTTAATATGAGTATTTGATGCTTAACCTAGAGCAGTCAGCTTAAGCTAAAACCCGAAGGGGCAAGGTGTTGTATAGTCCTGGTTTTATATTTAGTATATATACTTCAGCACGTAGGCTTCTCCTAATGTGCCACATTTCACCCTGTCCTCGAATTGTCGTGTCCAGTTTCCGCCAGCAAACTTTCGCAAATCATACACCTACACTACGATTGCCGAATCGCGGTATCCGTTGTCAGTTGTGGCTCATGATTCGTCTGCCTAGCTACCACTCATACAATATAAGACCAGCTTCAATAGACCAACATTTTTCCATCGTGTTTATGCGAGACCCTGAGCGCGAAAGGGTATTTTGTGGTTTCAATGAGGCTTGTCTTGGGTAAAATGCATTCAAGTCCATAGTAAAACATACAGAAAAGGGCTTACTTGCAATAAAATGTAACATACAATTATGTCCCAAGGCAGTGATGCAAAGCTTAAGCACAAAAGCAAAACACTGTTTAAATAAAATGTTGGAACGAAGTATTGTATATGGTTACATTACAAGATTATAATAAAACGGTTCTAGATCACAATAAACCTGACGCGTCCATATACCACGTAATAACAAATTAACTATGTTAATATGATTATATGATAATTAAATCCAGTTATTTTTATAGCGCCATTAATTATAATTATAAATGACTGTTGGCATATTTATATCTTGTTGCCAAGTATGTATTATATAAATAACTAGATTATAATTCAAGTGGTTTATCTAGGAACTTTTCATTTGAATTTTACCTTAAGTAGGTAATACAATTTAAAGACGAGGGTTATCTAGGGTTGACATTTTAACTCCCTTAAAAGTATTGTAACAGTAAACTCTGAATGATGGATCGATCAGAGAACTTTGAGACGTATGTGTGGTATAACTTTGAAAGATAGAGTGAGGAGCAGCATCATAAGGGGGCATTGTGGAACGTATGAAGATGTAGAAACAAGGATTGAGATGATTTAGGCATGAAGACAGGATGTACCAACGTAGATTGACGAAACTAGATTATATACGTGGCAAGTATGGATTAAAGACTTGGAAGTATTCGACGAATGTCAAATCTACAATCATTTTGCAGACGTTCCTAAAAAAGACCAGCTTAAGAGCCCCCTTACCCGTAACACTATAGCTAACTAACCTAAAACGTAGATTATTTGAAGGCCATTAATTGTCAGGATCATAGAAAGTGGAAATCTCTGCTTACCAACGGGAGACAGGCGTGTCTAAATGATTAAAGGGAATGCAAGTGAAAACACAATCTTACATCATTTCTCGAAACAAATCATTTCTAGTGCTTGAATCTAATCTATTCATACTATAGTAAGCAGATTAAGTAGGTACCTACGTGCTACCACATGCACAACTTTAACCGTGCATTTTGTACCTACAATGAGCGACGCGCCAAAAACTGCGTAAATATCATTGTGTAAATCGTATTAAAAGAGGTCACAGACCCTAGAACAGCCCGCGTGACACTCGTGACCCCGTTCACTTCAATACATAAATGCAAAGAAATTGGAGTTTTAGTTTTTTATAGAACCTGGCTAGGTATTCAAATAGAAAATCTAAAGTGAACTCTACTGAACCTGTGCTCAGAATGGTGATCATGACAATATTAATAATTTTAAAGTGGGAGAGCCATGCTTCGGCACGAATGTGCCGGCTCGTCCGGAGTGATACCGCGGCCTCACAGAAAACCGGCATGAAGCAGCGCTTGCTTTGTGTTTCGCTGGGTGAGGGAGGTTACCGGAGGCCCAAACCCTTTTAAAAGGCGGGCAACGCACTCGTGACTCCTCTGGTGTTGCGGGTGTCCATGGGCGGCGGTTATCGCTTACCATCAGGTGATCCGTATGCTCGTTTGCCCCCCTATCCCATGAAAAAAACCCTCTGACAGTTCAATGTGGCAATCATTGTGAAGCCCATGTTTGGCTTGGCTATGAAGTAATGACAAGCAGTTATCCTACACTTAGCTTCTAGCTATATCCAAGGATTTCTCAAGGACAATCCTGGATTTAATCGGCCGGATAATATAGGCTGAGGCTTAAGGGCGGCAGATTTCAAAGGGTAGGTACTCGTTCGCTTTGGTGGGAATTTCTGGGAAGTTGAAAGGGGCAGCTCAAATGAAGTGGTGAATTAATGTGGCACTAAGGGACATACTTTATAAAATAAAATATCAATGCCTGCATTGTCACAAGAGTTTTTAGACACTCAAACCATAACCACAAACTCACACCATGCATTGATATGTCAGTTGGGTCAGTGAGTTTTTTTATAGGCACAGGTAAGGTTGTAAACCGATTATAATGTATGATGATTCTATACAAGGGTCTAATTAAAGTAATCAATAAACTGGTGTCGGTTAATGAGCGCAATTAGCTTTACAGTTTCGAGAAGTGTTAAATATGCAGTCCCCTAAAAGGTGAGTAAATTCCAATTGACATCTGCCGCTTTGGCACCATTTAAAGCTTACAATAGCATGCTCAAACTTATATGGCAGAAAATAATTAAGTGTTAAGTAATTATTACACTATACAAAAGGAAAAAGATGTTAATGATGTGTGGATGGCTTAAATCTTCGTTTTTGTCTAGCTGACCTGTAAATTAGACTGTTCATGTTGTTTTTTTATATAAAGGTACTAGAATAAAAACTACAGCTAGTTTTAATGCATAATACTTGCAGGCATAATATAAAAAAAGATGCAATTAACTCATTCAACTTCTTAAGGCTTGAATAAATGCTATAACTTGTCTTGATGGCTATAAATACTTGTCCAAAAATTACACAACAATATTATCTCTAGGTTACAGTGATAAAAAAAACTTTTAAGTAAGTTAATATGTATTAACTGACTAATTAGGTCCAGTATTCGTTTGCCAGGTTGAGTAAAGTATTATTGAGTTATTCTTTGAAATCCTCAGTAGTAGCTCAGAGTTAAGGATTTGTGCTTGGATAATGGCAATCGGTTTGTTTGTTACTATTGTGAGAGAGCCATGTTGTGTTTTGCAGAGTGAGGATACCGGAGGCCCAAACCCTTTTAAAAGGCGGGCAACGCACTTGCGACTCCTCTCGTGTTGCGAGTGACTATGGGCGGCGGTTATCGCTTACCACCATCAGATGATCCGTCTGCATGTTTGCCCCTATGCCACAAAAAATAAAAAAAACTATCACAAAGTCTTGGGCTGATGTGATGATTTATTTATTTATTTAAGGTAATTAATGATGATGATAAAAACCTTCTAGAAAAGATGTTTGTGTACAATTAAGTTAGTTCAATTTATAATTCTAATAACTAAAATATTTCATTTGTCAATCCTGATCACATGTAGGTGTGTACAAAAAGTGAATGTGGGTAGGTAGTCATGTCATACAATTGCATAAGACTGTAAGGGTCACATTATAGATTCTGTCATAGGTAATCATATTGGTGACCTGATTTAGCTAGGTATGTAGGTTTAATATAAACACTATGATTTGGTAGTAGGTGGTATGAGACAACCAGGTATGATAACTTTTTGTGAGATAATTTTGATTTGCCTTTTTATGCTTATAAATATTTAAGTATGTATATCACAATATTGGATTGGTACAGTAAACACATACACCTCAGATAGGTCAAAAAATGGTTGTTGACCCATGCATACCTAGCTCATTCTACACTAGAAGATAGTGGTGGGCTGGGATATGCCCATTGGACTGCCAAGTCAAGGGTTTCAATCAAAAGTCAAAGATTAATTAAATATTATATTAACATGTGGTTGGTAAATTGCTGTTTTCATAGTTATCTTATAATAAATAGGCATGCAAAGTAAATAGTTGAACAACATTATCTTTCTAAGGCTTGACCACATTGATAAAATAATCAATTTAGGGAATGACAGCCTGCAGAAAGTTATCAATCAGTCAATACAGTGTTATCTATGGAATGTGGATGATTTCCGTTCTACAGCTGTGTTTGTGTCAATGTCAAGCCTCAAGGATATTTGGCATCTGATAACAATTTAGGTTAATGACATAAAAAAAAATGGTGAGTACTATCAACAATATTGATGACTAGATTCTGCCCACGACTGTCTGCATAGATTTCAGAATTGGGTCCAACCTAGATAAAAAGTAGCCCATGTGTTATAGCAGAATATTATCTATCTCTGCACCAAATTTTATTCAGATCTGTTCAGCCATTCATGGTTCAAAGAATAATAACATCCATCCTCACAAACTTCCACATTTATATTACCTATTAGTAGGATTATTTTTCATATAATAATTTTTATACTCATAAGTACCCTTATTTCAAGTTAGTACTTGGGGTCGGTGGCATATGTCTTTTCCTTACATAAATCTGCATCAGCTGTCACCTTAAGATTTATTTATTTATTTATAGCCTTTTTCAGATATTTATACATGCATGTTTAGAATTTGTTTTTATTTATAGGTTTGTATTTAGTCTGTGTGCCTTTTGGCAAAGGCCTCCTTAAAGGTCACCTTAAGATAATGATGACTAAATATCATTTAATATAAAAACATTGCCATTAATTCTTCTACTTACTCAGGGGTACATTGTGGATCAGGGTTTATGCTATTGGTCAGGGTTATAGAGAAGGCCAGCCAGAGTACTAACATAGAGAATAGAATATCCAAAAACTAATGTCAAGCTGTATAAGTTATCAATCATAGAATATGGTAAAATGGGTGGTCTTATCGCTAAAAGCAATCTCTTACAGACAACCTAATAGTACCTAGTGAGACCAAAATCACAGAAATCTAATTACCATGCCATTACACCTGTATTCCCCGAAGGATTAGGAAGAGGTGTACCAATGTACATTCACATCTCACTGGTATGTTTAGGTCTCAAGTAAAAGGAAAAGAGCCTATTGTCAAGAATTAAAAAACGCAATGAAATTTAATTATTGAAAGGAAGTAAGACTGAAAACTATATGAATTCAGTAATTCAGTAATATACCATATCAGCCTGGAAACATAATTTTTGTACCATGTCCATAATTGATGGGATAAATAGTAAAATAAACAATGCTCTCAAACTAATAACTAGACTTTCATACTGAAAATCAAGAGTAACCTTACTCAATATTTTAACCTTTACTGATTCAAATATACATGCAATAATGAAAGTTCACTCACCATTTGAACTTTTGAGGTCTCTGTGGATGAGGGACATGGGTGCCCCAACGTGAAGATAGGCCATGCCCTGTGCCACCTGGATGGCCCAGTCCACCAAGATGTCTGGCCGGATCTTACGGCCTGATAACACACGGTTCAGGGGCCCGCCGCGCGCATACTCCATCACCAGACACAAGTTCGGCTCCTCCAAACAAACACCTTTCAATGACACTATATTTGGATGCTGTAGCACCCAGAACAATCTCGCCTCTTGCAACACACTCTCTTTTATAACGTCGATATCTTCGTTGGCATCCTGCCGCGCCGCCTTCACCGCTACAACCTCATCGTTCCAGTAACCGCGGTACACTTTCCCGAAGCCGCCCACCCCTATTACCTCCTCCAGCTTCAGCTCGGAGAAGGACACGCGCGGCGGCTCCACGGCCAGAGGGTCTTCCGCCGTCACGTACATAGCGGGGAAGATACCGACGCGGTCGCCGATCTTCCCCGTCCACCAGCCCTCGTCACCAGAGATGTTTGCGTCCTTTGACAGCACCTCGACGATCTCGCCACGGCGCAGGGAGAGCTCGTCTTCTCCCTGCGCCACATAGTCGTACACGGCGGTGAACAGAGCGAGCGGCGGGCGTTCGCTGTCGGCCGCCATGGCCGCGCGGCCGGCCGCTGGCCGCGGCGGCATCACCCCGGCCGCGCCCCCATCGCGCCTCTCCTCCTCACTCACGCGCCCCGACACTTCTGCAGCCGCCACCCACCACAGCACATAACGCTACACACGACAAAACAACGCGTTTGGTTATGATCACCGTATTATTCCGCCATCTTTGTTTCTAACATCGATCATGGCGGTGTTGTATAGAAGCGAGCACTCTTTTAATGCACTGATGTGTTGTAACACACACACGACGGTACGATTCGAGGAGATGCGTGAGGTGTCTTCGCTGCGATAAAGTTAATTATTTTCCATTCATCTATCACGTTATTTGATAGACGGACGAAATGACAACCATACCGCAACGAAGTCAGTGACAAACTGACATTTGATGTTGCTATTGATATTAAATAAAAATTAAAAGTCATTTGCTAGTGCAAAAAATTGAACCTTAGTAAAAACTTATAACACAAAATAATCAAGTAATTAGTTATCTATTCTGTTTTTATAGCAATAGAGGTCTGGATTTGTTACGTGTAGTTATTACGAATTTAATTGCTGTTTGATAAATCCAAAATTACTTAGTCTTCTTAAGAAACTCTAGATGGCGCTATTTGCAGTTGATCAGAAAATTTATTAGTACTTTGTACCGCCATCTATTGAATCTGTTGCGGAAAGTCTACTAGTGCTTTGTAAAACCTAATTCTGAACAGTATTTGTGATACTAGCTCTGTAGTAAGGATTTATCTGAAATATTATGTTATAATGTTTACAATGAAAACAATAAAATAACTTTAATATTGTTACAACATATTGAACGATAATTTCAACACCTCGTTCAAGCGGTCCCATGGTGTAATGGTTAGCACTCTGGACTTTGAATCCAGCGATCCGAGTTCAAATCTCGGTGGGACCTGTGTAATAACTTTTTGCTTTTTTTTATCAAAACTAACATTTTCTATTCCTGCCAGACGATACACTAAATAATGATTATAATGTATTAGAACTCGACCAGCCACAAATCACATAAAAAACCGGGAAAATAGAACGATAGTCTGTGGGAGTCTGAAGGGATGCTGGGTAGGGAGCATTATTGATCGTGCGAAAATGGGATAGTCGCATCCATTCGCGGCGACTACCCAGGCCGCGAACGTGGGGCCGGTTTTCGCTCTCAAAAACACGCTGATACACCTTATTTATTAGATTAATAACCTAATAATCACCTAAAACCCACCTATTCGTGTACACGTGATAATCAAACAGAAATAATAAGGGAGTGTGTAAACCAACCGCGTTTACTCTAAATACCGTAACGTGACTTGTCATAGTGAAAATGTTCTAAAATTCGCCTATACCTCGACAATACGCTTAAACCATGTGAAATTAAGTTAACACCGACTAAAATAAATTGTGATAGTAATAAGATACATGTTCAAGTGTTCAGTTTGTAGCGAGTAAGAATAAAAAATAATAATGGCCGATTTACTGTCTCCGGGTTAGATTTTGAAAAATAATGTGGCAATTAATAAAAATGAATAATTGTTTAAAAAGTGGGCTGTGTCTGAAGTGGCGCTGGCGTAAACGTTGGCATGAAATTAAAAAATATACAATTGAATCTTACTACGGGGGCGTGAATGGGTCTTATTCATAGTTAAGGCATAGTAATAGTTAAATAAATATAGCAAAATGAATACTTTTAACGCACCGACGACGCAAATAAATGCGATTGATAAAATGACGACGGTGAAATGCAAATCTGTTGATTTGGAGGGATATGTTATCATAGTAGTCCAAACTAAGGATAATAAAATTAAATTGTACGGTAAGTTTACTTTTATCTTTTTTATAATCCCCTTTACACAGTAAAATAAATATTTTATACCTACACACTCATTCAGAAAATAAAACTCACTGACTAACTAATTTTATCGTGTATTCATAACTTGGCCCCAATCATACTATTTTATTGTGTGATAATCGTCACTCAATCTCTTCAGAATTATTGTATTATAGCACACCTTCAAAATTCGTTAATTCTTATGTCATTTACAAGCATTGGACTACCGTTCTGACACAATTGAAATAGTAGACGGCTCCGGATATCTCTCTTAAAATGCTGATTAATGCTGATTAACGTGCTTAGAGGCATTAAAATCACATCCCTACAGATTTTTCACTAGGTAGGGTGAATGCGCTGGTTTGCCGTCCAGTTCCACTTTTCGTCCGTCTGACTGAGCTGCTACAAACACGTGCGTAAAATTAGAACATAAACCTACTTTCCAGCGCAAGTTTGGACTTTTTGCGATCTATAATATCTAAGGTACAGTTCCACTAACATGACAATGTGATTTGTTATATAGCTAGTGACTTAAAAAAAAAACCTCAGTGGCCGCTTCGCATCCGTGCATTGCAGAAGTTATCGCACCAGAAAAAAAAACACTTTAACATATTAATCATTTCGCATCTCAAATCTGGCAACTTCGATAAGTGGACTAAAACCAGCGCAATGACCCTACCTAGTTTTAGTTAAGGGTGTCACTTGAATATCTGACTTTTTATAAGTTAAATAGGTACTTTTACTTACTGCCCTGCACTCGGTCGTACGACTCAGGCAAGCTCTAGGAGATCGCTTACTTATCTAATTAACACTAGAATAAGAATACCTGACTAAGATATCGATGATTTGTTTTTCTGGATATAAGACAAAATAATTATGCCTAGGTACATACCTACCCCGAAAAGATCTAGCTAAAATGTTGTCAAAAAATGTATTAGGCTATGTTCACTACTATCTAGAAAATTAGTCACTCGTGCGCAACTTCGCCTGAGTAAATTAAATACTCCCATCCAAATATCCGGCTTTTCCGGTAAACTCAAAAAAAAACTTTTATAAAAAACCCAGATAATTACGAAAGTAGTATAAAAAAATAGCTAGATCTGTGGAGTCTTTACCAAGTGAAGAGGCACTTTTAAAAGGCCGGGTATGCACCTGTGAACTCCTCTGGTATTGCGGGTGTCCATGGGCGGCGGTAATCGCTTACCGTCAGGCGATCCGTCTGCTGGTTTGCCGCTCTATACCACAAAAAACACAGAAGACGGACGCAATGCATTATTTTTCTTTATTTCTATTTTTTTCTTCTATACTCACAGAAACACTGTATACTGCCTTTTAGAAATCTAGGAGACCTCCACAGGTCTCCTAGATTTCTAAAAGGCAGTAGCAAGTAGTAATTTTTATTCCAATATCTGGAATTAATTTGTATATCCACATATACAAATTAATTCCAGATATTGGAATAAAAATTTATTACAATAAAACCAATAACAGTTTCAATGATATTATGCTATCGCAGCATTTGCAAAACAGTTCCTGGAATCAAGTTCAACTATACCATTATTTCTGCCCATTCTATACGCTGTAAAACATATGATTTTGTAATAGAGTAATCATAGAGCCGTCCCATTGGATCCAGTACTCCATACTTTTCTTCCATTCCTTGCAATCAAATACAATTTTGGGCCAACTTTAAGAAGGAAGCTCATCCCGCCATTTACCAACACGCTAGAAAGAGTCTGCCAAGTGGAATTTGTATTATTAAAATAAGAAAAGAACTTTCTGTATAGTTCTGTTGTTCTACTGATATATTTGTTTCTCAGGGTCACCATCAGCTGGAAATTGGGACAACCTGGAGTTAGCCGACGAGATCATGGATGTGAACGAAACCCGGCTCGAGGACATGTCACGGACAGAGGTGCTCGGACATATACATGAGGTGAGTAACATTAGGATTGACAATTGTTAATTGTAACAGCTAACTAATAGGGTGTAAGTGATTCTAGACACCTAGTCAACAACTACTTATAGATAGTTCAACTCGGTTGTGCGCGCGGCCCTATGTGTGCGTGGGCTTGTAAATATACAACTTTCATTCGTGTGGCTGTGACGCGGCAGTGGACGACGACTGCCGCGTCACTGCCACACGAATGAAAGTTGTATATTTACAAGCCCACGCACACATAGGGCCGCGCGCACAACTGAGTTGAACTATCTGTACTACAGTGAACAACTTGTTTACCTACCTACTACAGTCGAAATTTGACACTCACCGTGCAGGAGGTAATCCTAGAGTGGGGAAAAGTTTGAAAAAACAAACCTATCACAGTGTTGGCCGTACTGCAACTTCGCGCTCCGCTTCTGTAGCAAAGTATTGCTTCTAGCGTAGCTTTCATCATGGTACGCGTGTATGATTAACATGGTGGAAGCTTCAATCAATTTCCATGTTACGAAGCATCATTGGTTAGGTCCCGCTACTCTCATATTCTGCCTAAATTTACAGAAGTTTAATCCGACACAAATCTGACAACATAGTTAAGGCGGATCGTTCACCTGAGTCGCTAAAATTAGGTACAATCGTCATTTTTGGCCTAAATTGACGATTGTACCTAATTTTAGCTTCTATAACGTTTATTACGCAAAGTTTTTAATGCTCAGTTGTGAATATTGTATAGCTAATGCCGCAATTACTACTGCTAGGAATCTAGAATGTGTTATAGACCTACAAATTGCGAAAAACCAATTATAGCTGTACTTACCACTCAAAGACAGAATTGCTTCGACTTTTCTGTCAGTTTCACTGTTACTCGACCCTGAGGCCTGGTGCCAGAGACTCTTTTCTTGCAGGACCATTAATAAACTTAAGACAGTAGAACAAATACTTCCGTGATCAACTCCTTCACAAAGAACAGACGAGAGACAGAATTTCCCATATAAACGTAACACCAAAATAAATAATAATTCAAACACAATTTAATCGAAGTGTGTTATTATTGGGATTCCAAGGTTCCTGCTCTACCATTTCGTTTAAAATATTTTACTGGAAATAAATGTAAGCGAATGCATTTCTTAATAACTTTACCAACTTTCGAACGATTTTCCGGTCATTTATTTCCAGTGAAGTAGATGAAATGGTACGGTAGGAGTCTAGATTAATGGTAGGTACATATCTCAATCCTAATAATACCACAATTTGATAAAACATTGTTTTGATTACGATTTATTTTGGGAATTACGTTTTTGTGAGCAATTCAAGGTCCGCCAGACCCTTAACCAGTTAATATTGTCACAGATAATAGAATACTAGTAGTATGGTCAATATTCTGACAACATTATATAGAACTAGCTTCTGCCCGTGACTTCGTCTGCGTGGACTTCAGATAAAAAGTAGCCCATGTGTTATTCCAGACTATAATCTATCTCTGTGCTAAATTTTATCCAGATCCGTTCAGCCGTTCTAGCGTGAAAGTGTAATAAACATCCATCCATCCATCCTCACAAACTATCGCATTTTTAATATTAGTAGGACTTAACAATAACAGTATTGTCTTGTTCCAGTGTATTTCATCGTGTGTCATCAAACTGCGCGTCAAGAGACGGAGCGAAACTAAATTACGTGAGTATTTGCAACTTAGGTTACTTAGACATATAACATAACATACTATTGCGCTTGTATTCCTCGAAAGGTATGGCTGAGGTGTACTAATTCACACTCACAGTTCACCGGTATGTTTAGGCCCCATGTAATAGGGTAACAAATTTTATCTCCGAGCTGCTACAAAGAATTTCGTAGAAAATCCCAATAACTCTTTGATCAACATGAGAATCGAACCCAGGACTTCTAGCGCTTAGTACCACTAGACTAACGAGGTAGTCTAAATAAAGTATATAGACAAAATAATATTTTTTCAACCTAATTGGTGGAATAATATGTTCTTCAACTCAAAATGTTTGTGGAGGGGAGGAATCTCAAAAGATTTAATCTTCCCTAGGGGAGAAACAGATCCATCGCTACTGAAGGTTTTAAATATAAGATACTTCGATAATATTGGAACCTTTCTGTTCAGAAAACCTTTGAAAGATACATATTTAAGGAAGTGATAGTGGAATACGGAGACTCGTCAGATATTTTACGAGATGCTAAATAATGCAAAAGAAGAAGAAGCTTGAGTTGCCCACAAAAAAATAAAACGCAATCCAAACAATATTTTGTCAAATTGTGTTATTTTTCAGATTGAGATATCGTTAATCTAGGTTCCTACCGTACCATTTCGTCTACTATTTCTCTTTTTTTTATGGGATAGGGGGGCAAACGAGTAGACGGATCACCTGATTTTAAGCGAGTGCCCATGAACACCAGAGGAGTCGCAAGTGCGCGTTGCCCGCCTTTAAAAGGGTTCGGCTCTTTTATATAGGTAGGTACTCACTTCACTGGAAATAAACTACCGGAAAATCAATCCAAAATTGGTAAAGTTATCAAGAATTGCATTCGCTTACATTTATTTCCAGTGAAGAATTATGGACGAAATGGTACAGCAGGAACCTACATCAACGGTATCGGAATCCGAATAATGACACACTTTGAATAAATTGTTTTTCAATTACGCTTTATTTTGGCATAATATCATGAATTGAACCTTGAATGAAAAACATATCACACACATATCGCAGGAAATCAGAACACTTAAGTCCCAAGAGTACCTAACTAAAATAGGAACCGTTCCTGGCCAGTCGCATCGTATGTATTCAATCTTTCATTTGGTTCGGCTGTTAAAAAGTTGAGCAGCCTTGGTTTAGAACGAGGCTTGCCTTGCTTGATGAGCAAACTACCTAATTCTGACAATTCTTGACATGTTTATTTTTGCAATGGTTGTCAAGCATGCTTTATCGTCTAGGGGCCCCTAAAACTATGCAACGAGTTTTGATCCGGTTTTTGATATCTTTTAGATGATTTCTTCCGGAAAGCTTGTTCGATATGATGTGCCGTGAGATGCCAGGGCGAAAACAGATAAAATGGAAGTGTGTCTGGGATTAGTTGATTCCAATAAAATAATTATATTTGGTCTATCTGAAACTTTGGTTCGTACATTCTTCAAAATGGCTTAATGGACATTGTGGATTACACCGGAGATCACAGCTCGTTTCGAATAAAATACAGTGGGTTTGTTAATGTTTAGCTTTAGATGCATGTCGAGTTGTCTGGACACTTTCAGCTAATTACATAGCCATTAACACGTCGTATTATCAAAAGAAAAAGCCATCTAGAAAGCGAAACTATATTTCCTAATGTATGCTGCACCACGTTCAGCGCGATTGTAACTTCTCTTTGCAGTATTATGATTACGGCCAGTCCGAATAGCTTCTGCAACTAAACCATACGTAACTACAAACTCGAAACTTCTTTAACGACCTTATTGTTATGGAATTAAGTTAAAAATCGTTTAAATTACTTGCGTACGCCAACGAATAAGTTTCAGTACGTCATTCCACCGATGGTATTGTGCTCACAAAACAACGAATGTGTGTTATTATTACAGGGTTCTAATGTCGTTGAGTTTTCCACTATAGGAAACTTCGTCGCATTCGGTGTTGTAACTGTATTGCACGATCGTGGTTTTGAACGCGCTCGCCGCGTTTTCGCTTGGACATGGCAGCCTTTGAGGTTATATTTTTAGTGTTGCCATATTTAGACTACTTGCTTTGGTGACGGGTACTTTCAGCGGTCTTATCATGCAGGCTTTACGTCGGCGCGCTATTGGTGACATAGCATCACATGACATACCATCACGCCTGTATTCCCCGAAGGGTTAGGCAGAGGCGTACTAATGTACACCCACAGTTCGCCGGTATGTTTAGGTCCCATGTAATAGGGAGCGAGCCTATTGCCATTAACCGGGCACAAATTCCAAACTCCGAGCTGCTACTGGGAATTTCATAGAAAAACCCAATAACACTTTGCTCGACCTGGGAATCGAACCCAAGACCTCTAGCGTCGCAGTCGCACTCACCACAAGGCTAATGAGGCAACGCTATTGGTGAATCCACACTAATTTTATTTATAAGGATTATTTTGTTTCTATTTCCTTATCCTTTCATTTATTGTCGTACTGCCTGGCATGAGTCTCCTCTCATATTGAGAAAGATTACACTATAGTTCACTACATTAACTGCGGGTTGGCAGACTTACGCCACCGCCTTTTGACCTTGGCAGAGCCATGCTTTGGCACGAATGGGCCGACTCTATCGGACTGATACTACCGCCACACAGAAAACTGACGTAAAACAATGCTTACGTGTTTCGCCGAGTGAGTGAGGATACTGGAGGCCCAAACCGCCACAAAAACTGGCATTGCGTGCATCCATGAACTGCGGTAATCCCTGCGGTAATCTGCTCGTTTGCCCATATGCCATAAAAAACCGTCTAGAAAAAATCTCAGGCATACTCAGGTTTTTACACAACGTTTTCTTTCATCGTTTAAGCCAAGTAGTAATTCATTATTAATTTGCACATTTATGTGAAAAGTTCCTTAGAGTACACACTACATGCCTTGGATTCGAACTCAAGCCATAAGACTTGGCAGTCCAAAGATTATCACTGCATTTTTTTATACTAATGTAGCTACAATATTTGCGAATACTTATAAGTAATTCTATTGGAATCTTATTAGATCATTTTACAACGCTAGTTCTATAATTGACAATTCAAATAAGTAGGTAAGTACTTACTTATAATATTCTCAGTAAAATAATAGAAAGCTGTATCTAAGCTAAAAGGATTGGAAGGGTCTTTGCTGATAGGTATTGCCTGAATATTAACTAAAAGTAGGTATCTATAACTCATTTTAAAGAGGAAAGAGAGACAGTGTGTGACAAACAAAAACCGAATGAAACAATAATTTAATAACATAGGAAAATGTAGATCCACTGCTGATAAGATGAAAAATTTTATCATTTTGTGTTTTGTTATGATAGATAAAAATACATAAATACCAATCGGAAAAAACATATCAAATACGGACGAAGAAACTCCAATAAGAATTTCTCAACCAGTATGTCAAATTTTGCCAACCGAACACTCAATGACTCACAAACTCACAAATGACATTACGGTAAAATAAAATAGTGTACACGGCAACACGGCCATACAGCCTAGAGAGAGAGAGAGAACCGAGAACGTAACAGGTTTGCGAGCGATCACGACTTACGTGTAGTGTTCATTTAAAACATCGTCAAATAATATTTAATAACAACCTTTTAATACGAACTCATGCGTTTCCTTCAACAATATGTGGTATCAGTGCTAGTGTTAAATAAGTGACAGTACGAGAGTTTATAAAAGGTGAGTGAACTTGCTCGGGCTGAGGCTCTTGCCCTTTGGATCAGGATTCTGGTCGCACGACGGACGGTTGTGTGCGATACTGCTGTCTGTGCCTCCGTGAGGAATTGAAGATGGAATACCAGTGAAATTCATGCCCTCATCACTCCAAGTTTGAGGATGTAAAGCGTCAGATCCGGTCGCAATACTTGTATAAGATTTTTTATTATTTTTTCTCTGGTCGTTCATGATATCTGGGTAATGTCTATTCTAGGCGACAGCAAACTGTCTTTGAGACCTTTTGCAATAGAATATGATCCTAATGTTTCTAGTCACAGCTCTATAAGATATTCCTACAATTTCAGACTACCTATTAAGCTAGTCGATTACTACCACAATAACAAGTTTTTTACGCTTCTATAATTATTACTAGGTATAAAAAATTTAATTCTTTTTCTTCGTCTCAACGGAACGATTTAGTGTAAAAAAGGTTTTTTTTTATATAATCTTTAATTACAAAATAACTGAATATAATAATTAACTACTTATAATTAACAATAATAATAACTTCGAGATTGTCGGAATGAAAGGAAACTAGACATAGATAAGTAGATTATTTTGTCAGTGTCAAATTAATCATTACGACGTAGGCAACATGTTGCCAAGTCATTGCACGGAGGTTGCAGACGCCTTCACTAGTTAGCGATCCTCTTTCATAAACATAATTATTGGTAATATGGGAAAATGAGGTGGGTAGGTAGGTACTACGACTAGTAAAGTGCACTCAAAATTTATAAATAAATAGCTTACATATTTCAAAATCCAAGAAAAAACCTCTATTTCTTTCATTTTCATCGTATGAATCAACAGACAGACAAAAGAAGGTACCTAGTTACGTAAGTAGGTATTATTTTTCTCGTGTAGAGTGTCATTAGGTACCTATTTACGACTAAATACTTATTACATGAAAAATTTATAAAATCACAAATTTAAAATATATAAATTTAAAATTCATCTCAATTTGAAAATGTCACAAAGTTTATGACAAATACGATCTAGTAGCTTGACATAAAATAACAATACGGAATTTTAAATGACAAACTCACTGTAATGTTGGCAAAACTTATCTGTCATAGACAAAAGAGTTTGGTAATGACCTCGTTGCATAATGACGTCACACAACTGCACATCACTGATGAAAGCTGTGTGGTACTTAATAACAAATAGCTTGATCATTAAAAAGTAATTATTTCACATCGGTATGTAGGTACATAAATACTACATACGTTTAAATATGTCTGTTTTGTATACTTTACGTAATTTTACGTGACAACTGCATAGGAATTGGTTTTTATAAAACAACAATACTTTATTTATAGGTTCGAAGTTCGATTATTTATTATTACCTACTTGCTAAAACAATAATAGTTCTTACTCTTTCGTAAACGTCTATGTGTAAGGTGAAAATGTAATAAAAATCATGCCTTGTTCGGTAAGTATTATTTTTACCATCTCATCATCCTCCGACTAACTAGATGCGGCTGAATATCAGTATTTTACACAAAGCGACTGCCATCACACCTCCGCAACTCAATTACTGGGCAATACCAATATTCGGAGGATAGACTGGATGTCTGGCTTTTTTGGACAACCCTGAGTGACCACTAACAAGACATCTGTCATAGATTCGTATGACAACCGGGACACGACAGCATTACGGGCTCTCCGATGTATGGAGGGTCTCGATGTGTTAAGAAGTGGTCACCCATCCACACACTGACCGCATCAAGCTTAACCTTTCAGATCAGTTGATCAGCTTAATTACCTTGATGAATATAAGTGTTTGTGTTCGTCTGAGTGTTTCTTATGTATTATAAGTATGTATTTACAAAAAAGTATATAAGTATTATATCCATTGTCTAGTAGGTACCCATAGTACAAGCTCTGCTTAGTTTGGGACTATATGGTGCTGTGTAAAAATGTCCCAGAATGTCCCAGAATAGCTATCAAAATTATGATGAAATTATGTTATAAAATATCAGCAGAAGGTCCTCCAAGGATTTCATCCTCCTTGGCGCGTACCCCGAACAATCGGTATGCAAAAAACTGGATGGCCTTGTTCACGATCGAGTCATAAACATACGTATAGGTACATACATTATTCTGTGTGTTACTTGTAGCTGTGTAAGTAGTATCTACCTAGCTTTTGCTTATGTGTGTGGCATCATTGATTTTAGCAATCAAGCAAAGTTTCTGAGGATATCTTTGAAAGATTCCACAAATTATCAGTTCTCCTGTCATTATTGCGTTTGCGGTAACATTCAACATTCAGTGTCTGGAAGATTTAAATCTCAGTCATAAATAAGATTTATCGAAGCCATTTAGATCTATGCCATAACCACAGTTGTGGCCCTCCGACTACCAAAGCATAATGAAGGTATTCGAAAAATGGTCGCAAGCGCAGTCTTCCACCACAAGCCAAGCGATCAGTGTAAGATAATCTTAGCTAAGACATTTATATTTCTAAGCAACCAGGCACTTAAAAGGTGTAGGAAAACAACGTGAGGAAACCTGCATGCCTGAGAGATTTCCTTGATTGTGTGACGTCTGCCAACCTGCACTATGCTACCATAATGGACTATAGTCTAATCCCTCTGATTCTGAAGGAACCGGTACCCAGCAGAGGGACAATATAGTGGGTTGAAGATGATTAATATTTCAATTAAACTGTCAAATTTCCCCAAAGGATATCTGGAGATTAAATTGATAATCGATTGAAGAAATTTGACAGTTTTGGATAACATGATGTGTCGGGCCGTACATAGATGAGAATTCAACTGTAAACTTGACAGCGCTAACTTATTACCTAACTATACGTTTAACTGCGACTTATAGACTTGTTGATAAATAAGGAAACTACTTCGCAACCATAGTGGCTATGTGTGAAATTATTGATGCAGTGATAATTTTTTTTTTTTTGACATTTTACACAGCACCATCTAGTCCCAAACTAAGCAAAGCTTGTACTATGGGTACTAGACACTGGATATAATACTTATATACTTTTTTTTTGTAAATATATACTTATAATACATAAGAAACACCCAGACGAACACAAACACTTATATTCATCACATAATTTTTTGTGTCCTGTGGGAATCGAACCCACGACCTCATGGTCAGCAGTCCGGTACACGAACCGCTAAACCACAGAGGTCGTCGAATTGTCTCAGTTACGTCGGTAAGGCGTTTGCAATCTCACATCTCGCGACAAAGTGTTAATTTGATATCGTCTGTGATTCATCGTGATCATCTCCATGAAGAGACGATTCAATATTTATTTCATACATTAACTGCCTTATTAGCCAATTGGTCCTGAGCGCGACTGCTGCGCTAGAGGTCCTGGGTTCGATTCCCAGGTCGAGCAAAGTGTTATTGGGCTTTTCTATGAAATTCCCAGCAGCAGCTCGGATTTAGGATTTTGTGCACGGTTAGTGGCAATAGGCTCGCAACCTATTACATGGGACATAAACATACCGGCGAACTGTGGGTGTACATTAGTACGCCTCTGCCTAGCCCTTCGGGGAATACAGCCGTGATGGTATGTTATGTTTATTTATTTCCTGCACATAGCTTAAACACAATGTTACAGCGATAACAATAGTAGGTGATCCGTCTACTCTGTTATGTTATATTTAACGAAACTATTTCTATTTCATCCGAATACGTGTTATTTCCTTCATATCTTATTTTTTTTTTTTTTCAAGTAAATATTTCGAGATATTTTCATATACATTTTGTTGGTGTTTGACCATGACCCACTAAGTCAGTTTTCTTTTTTCTCTGATAATGTAACTGAACTAAAAAAAGCAGTGATATCCTAGTGATATGACAATTGGACTGCCAAGTCGAAGGTAGTGGGGAAACCTGCACGTCTCGGAGATTTTCTCGACGGCGTGTGAAGTCAGCCAACCCGCATTAGGCTAACGTGGTGGACTATAACCTAATTCCTCTCATTGTGAGAGGAATTAGCCCGTGCCCAGCTTTGGGAATTATAATGGGTTGATTATGTTATTTATTGTAACTGAAAAACTCAAGTACTCTTCCGACACGTTCGGAAGTAATGTCAAATCGTATTAGTACAATGTGTTAGCTGCGCATGTAGTATGAAGAAACGACGATTTCAACCTACATCACACGTAAAAAGCATCGACGCACGATCTTCCTTAGGGTTCAGGTGTAGCTCCGTATATAAAGATTATAAATGCTGGTCTACCAATAGTTCGTCTGTAAGCGCTGTGGGATTAAGCCTAGTGCTTCGGTAACCCGATCAGTATTTAATAGATGTTCTGGCCTTTCTCGAAGGATCTATAGGGTAGTGTGAAAAGGCTATCATTTCTATAGGATTTAACATAACATAACATAACATCACGCCTGTATTCCCCGAAGGCTTAGGCAGAGGTGTACTAAGGTACACCCACAGGTCGCCGATATGTTTAGGTCCCATGTAATAGGGGGCGAGCCTATTGCCATTAACCGGGCACGAATTCCAAACTCCGAGCTGCTACTGCGAATTTCATAGAAAAACCCAATAACACTGCTCGACCTGGGAATCGAACCCAGGACCTCTAGCGTAGCAGTCGCGCTCAGGACCACTTGGCTAACGAGGCAGTTAGGAGTTAACAACTATATCATAGGTCTTATATAATAGGTACTTGATATACGACGCAAATTGCGGATAAATATCGCCGTTAGTCATCATGTTGGTCTAGGCATAATTCACATGCCTATGTGGTAACCGATGGCGCTATGTATTCTCACAACGTAGCATTAATTACATATTAACAACACTTCTTGTATTATTTTCCTTTGATTAAAAGTATGAATGTGTGTATTAGAATTACGTTCATAGAGAAAATCGAAGACCAGGCTAACAGACGGATCGACCAAATATATCATTATTTATTTTTAACTAAAATATTATCAAATAGTGATAAAGATGTCCATCTTACTCGCTCCGTAAATTAAGGAGTACAAAGATATCTCATTGAGTGTTATTTAAACATATTGTCTTAAGAACAATGCCGGCTCGAGTAACGGTTGTGAATCGTTGTAATGACAATACCGTAGAACTGGAGTAATGTCGCAGAGAGGGACAGAAGACCCGCTTAATCTCACAAAATATAATTAACACTCACGGGTATCAAGATATTAATTTCCAGTATAAGCTGACCTGTCATTCTACGAGAAGCCTATACAAGGCGAGATCATACTGAAAATGTAAAGTTTGATGTGTACAAGTAAGACAGATATGTTTATTTGTTAAAACACAGTCTTATAAAGGAGTCACAAAAATATTGTGTACTTTTCTATTCTATGGTAAAACGGAATAAGTATCATGAAAACATCGCAGACACAGATTACGTGCGCGTACGCAAACTTTGTGATGTAAGAAGAGGTTGTGCATTTTGATGTGCAAAGACTCTTTATAGAAAGGTTAATAGACTTTTTCGTCAAAAAGTGGTGATAAAATTCCAATAATAATATGTAGTATGCAATGTAGAATCTAGTAACATGAAGTTAGACGGCAATATCTAAATGAGATACTTAAATAAATTGTTAGAGAGCAAATGAAGAAGGCGTAGCCGCAGTGGCAAAAATTGCTGAGTCGACAAACAAGTGTACAAAGACAACACAGCAATAGGGTAGGAACCCACTGGACATAATCGACGTCTTATAAGTTAGAATAGAATATAATATTCTTTATTGCACACCAAAACGAAAGTAAAGTACAATTAGTTAAATCATAGAATGGTACAATGGGCTATAGTATAATAATATATCTATACAGTTAGCTAGTTGGTTTCTACTTCTGGTATAACTGTCATTGTTAGTTAATGTACTGTTTGGAACACGGTGGCCGCAGCGGTGACTTTGATCTGCCGTTACGTCATGATGACTGACTGTCACCATGTCAGGCGTGTGGGTGGAGCATTGTCTGAAAAAGTTCAGTTATGAATGTACCTACTATACAAAGAATACATATTATAGACGTGACAACCGATTATTATTTATACTACTTAGTGGTAAGACCTCTTAGAGTACCTATTAACTGTCTGGCGACAATCCGTCGTCCATCTTAAGAGTCCCCCTCTTAATGATGATGATCCTCAGATGATGTAGGTAAAAAAAAATTACTTGTGGTCGAGTTCTCGTGTCTGTAGCCTAGTCATGAGAATTTCAAGTCATAATAAAGTATTGACTTTTAAATGTCATAGTGTCAAAACTTAACTATAGATTTCTAGAAACATCAATAACATTTAATTTTCCGTGCCATTTTGGGTACGAAATCTCCTATCAGAATAGCGCTCAATCAGACACTGAACTAATACGGGCTGGCATATTATAGTTTTTAAAAAAATATAATAAGTAGAGCAAAGGTTTTAACTGCTGCAGCTCATCATTAAGTTCTGTTGCGTATGTAGTTCAATCAGTTAGAGTTTAAAATTACTTACTCAGTAATTGCCCGTGTTTATCAATCATGAACCAATCGTGCAGTTTTAATAATAAGCTAAGATTCCTTTTTTATTGCAATCTTTTATTCTAAGGAGACCTCTTGAACTAAAGATACTTTGTTTTTATCTAGTTCCTATATTATCTGAATTTCAACTCAATTAATAGGTAAGCAGAACATTATCTTGGGTCTTGGGGAAGAAAATACAAAGCTAAAACAGATCCACCACCCCCGGTTTTCCTATGACAACCAATCAAAACGTGTTATATTGACATTATAAATTATGTCAAAGGTTTCAGCCTATAGCATTACATTGAGTTGAATGAAGTGGCGCCATCAGTTCCATTTTAATTTAGGATTTTGGAAGCTTTGTTTTTTTTTTCAGTTCTTGGTCAGACATTAATCATTTCTTGTGCTTCAAGTTAATATTATCCAGTCCCATTTTGAGTAGATGATACCTAGCTTATTAATAATAATCCCTGTATCGAACCGATGGTCTATTTATCATTGCGCATCAAACGAGACCGCGTCACAGGTCGATCCCCAAACCTTCAATCACGTTTATTTCTCATTCCATTGTGCGCTGCGACAAATCGCGTCAGGGAACGATTATCCGCAGGCCGTTGCGACAGAGTTGACTCAACTGTGCGTTGGCGGCTTTAGTTAATAAACGCACGTATTTTAAGAGCTCTGCGCTTAAAATAATTGATATTATCACGTTTCTAACTATTCTAAATAAGTGTTTATGTAATAACGTTGAGATTGTATCTCTATGTATGCACGCTACTTCTCTGTATCTGATTTTAAATAACTTTCCTTGTTGAAATGGTTATAAATTTATTTCTGAGTGCAACTTACATCTTTTAAAGACACTTTCATCTATCAATGTTTTAGAACATACCATCACGCATGTGAATGTAAAAGTTTTAAACTATTAGTATTAAACATCTAGAATATTGCCTCGTAAAAACAATAGCAGACAAGTTTGTTGCGTACCACAGAATTTTGAGATGCATAAAAACCAAGGACCTCATAAAACCTATGGAGCGGTCAGTGGTTATTTCCCCCTCCATAAAAAAGTTCTCCTCTACGCCCCAGAAAAATAATAATCATCATCATTCACAGCCAGACTTCACCCACTGCTGTGGAAGGAAGGGATGGCACAGACCCTCAGATGTGCCATCCGTTGGGTCTATCATAATCTTGTCTTGTCATTCAGGCTCTCTGACTTGAATTATGTCGTCGACCCATCTAATCTAGCTGATGGATGCCCGACTCTTCGAGCGGCTTTTTCATTATCATCCATGGACCGACGTCATCACGGTCTTGTGCTAATCTTATCCAAGGTCTCTGACTTGACTCGTCCACCCATCTCACTACTGGATACAGAATAGTAGGTAATGATTCCAAAACGTAATCAGAAACAAAACAGTTCCAAAACTTCCGTGCGTAATCCCGTTCTCTAACAATTCCCATTTCTTTCCCAAAGGAGTTCAGCTGTCTTTGCTGACATCAAATATCAACTAACAGATTTGGAACTTTGTTATTAACTTAATGATATAGCAATGGATTCCTTTATTCCTTGTTCGTCGATATTTATTAACAATGAAAACTTTGTTTTTACTTGTTAGATGAGGTCGCCAAACAAGTATCTAATAATTAATTAAAAATTATAGAAGCGGCGGTAGCCTAATGGGTATCGGACTTGCGATCGTCTGGTTGCCGGTTCGAACCCCACCCATTGCACTACCAACGTGAACCAACTCGTAACACAAGCGTTTTAGCTTAGCACGAAGGGTTAACAAGAATACTAGTAATGTGTGACCCACATTGCTAATAAGCTTTTTATTAAAAAAAAATATCACATTCGCCTAGGTCGGAGTTTGCCTCTGTGTATTGTTGGCTTAGGTAAAAAAAAACGGGCTTGATTAGATCCAAATAGTAGTGAATATTTGGTTGAAATTATTCACTTTAAGTTTCGAGTTATTGCCCGACCTAGTTCATCTAAGTTTGCTTTTGGATTTTCGCATATTGTAGATCTTTAACACATTCCAGGTTCGTGGTAGTAGATATTGCGACATTACATAATCAGCCCAATACTTTGTCCCACTGCTGGGCACGGGTCTCCTCTGATTACGAATTTTAGATCTGATTAGAAATTTTTTACTTGACGGCGTGTGGTCTCCCTACCCGCGTAGGGAGACTTCACACACCGTCAAGAAAATCTCTCAGACATGCAGGTTTCCTCACGATGTTTTTCCTTCACCGTTTAAGCGCGTGATAATTAACTAATAATACGCACATGACTTCGAAAAGTCAGTATTGGTATTCGAGACCGTTGATTTGGCAGTCCAATGGACGTATCAGTAGGCTATCGGTTTGCGATATTACCTATACATTATTCATCACTGAATACTTAACCTTTGCTCCCAAATCGTTATAATAAATAAATATTCTGGGACATTTTTTACACAGCACCATCTAGTCCCAAACTAAGCAGAGCTTGTACTATGGGTACTAGACAATGGATATAATACTTAAATACTTTTTTTTTGTAAACACATACTTATAATACATAAGAAACACCCAGACGAACACAAACACATAAATTCATCACATAAATATTTGTGTCCTATGGGAATCGAACCCACGACCTCATGGTCAGCAGTCCGGTACTCAAACCACTAAACCACAGAGGTCGTCGTTATAGTAGCTGGATAATTGCCAAAAAACGGTGCCACTATGGGGGCAAGCCAACATATATATTCACTTTAATCCGTTACATTTGGTTTCGTCGTTACATCGTACGTCGTTACGTCGTACGTTACATCCGTTTCGTCTGGTTGAAGACAATTTTCTTTTTCTAAAAAGTAATTAGCTTGATAGAGCAAGAGGATATATTTAAGTGGGCTTATCGTCGTCACGGCAACTGGTAATAGTTTCGACTCTAGATTATATCTAGGTAAACAGCACTTCACTTTTCTAACTTGCGTGCAGATATGGGTATCTGTGAGGGAGACGGGTTAGTTAGTTATTTAGTAACATTCAAACCCACTTAGTACCTATATAAAAATAAACAGGATCTTCAGTCTGTTGAATGACAAGATGTTTGCGACTTGTAGAGCGATAGTAATAAAAACACCCTGTTTTGTCTCTTGTATCCTACTTCTGATTAACATTATAAACGTGCAAGTTTGTGAGCATGTATGGATGTTTGAATGGCTGAAAAGATCTGGATAAAATTTGGCACAGAGATAAAGTCTGAAATAACACACAAATCCAGGTCGCACGAATCCAATTCTGAAGTCACGGGCAGATGCTAGTCTATATTAAAACATAACACAGCTACACATAGCAAGCACAAACTAGCTATGTTATATTAAAACATAATATAGCTAGTCATTATTAAATATAATGAAGACCAGATTATAGTTGGTTCTTGTGGTAGATACATACGTAATTTGGAATCGCTCCCTATTACATGGGACCTAAACATGCCGGCGAACTGTGGGTGTACATAAGTACGCCTCTGCCTAACCCTTCGGCGAATATGGGCGTGATGGGATGTACATATATGTCAATACTTTGACATGCCACTATTCAATTTAGAATAAACTATATACACATAATCCTTCAATGTATGTAGTTCTATATTGTCTACATTGAAACCATGAAAAAACTGTGTTTCAAAACGTACAACCGAGCAACTTTAACCCTTAAAACAACTACACAGCCATCAGATTCCAACAAAATACCACTAATGATGATGTATCATCTATCTTTGACATCAGAAAGCGACCACTTTATCCAACAAGTGAAAATAAAACTTAGAATACGCCAAATAGAGTATAAATTCAATTGTTTGAACACACAAGTTGGTCAGTTAGTGCTCTGCTAAGTACGGAACCAGTTTTTAATATACATTCCAGTGCATACGGGTAGAACGGTACTTATTATATGTGTACTTGTCTATGGTCTAGGATCTGAGGTCTAGTTTTTATTCAAGGACGGAGATGTTTGTGGTCGCCCCAGGTTCTCTTAAAGACTGGAGCCTTGGAGATACGTTCAAGTTTAATCCGCCAAGTAACAAATTACAGACATAATGCAAAACCTTTGGCTGTGGTCTAGTAGTTTCTCGGTTAAATGGGAATGTTCAATTGCCAGGTTGAGCAGTGTTATTGTTTTCTTTAACAACTTAACCCACTGGTTTCTGACACTTACGTTACGCGAATATTAGACATTGAATTAAAACTACTTTTTACGGATCTTATCGCGTTGTATTGATATTATTTAAATCCTGGCGTTTCGGATCCTTACTTACAACTTCCATGGTCATGGATAGTAGTCATTTTTGTTAATTAAATGTGATCCGATTCTCGCCGAATGAGTTCTCACGCTGGATGTGTTCTTTAATAATAATAATAATAAATAAATATTCTTCGACATTTTACACAGCACCATCTAGTCCCAAACTAAGCAGAGCTTGTACTATGGGTACTAGACAATGGATATAATACTTATATACTTTTTTTTGTAAATACATACTTATAATACATAAGAAACACCCAGACGAACACAAACACTTATATTCATCACATAAATACCTATTTGTGTTCTGTGGGAATCGAACCCACGACCCCATGGTTAGCAGTCCGGTACTCGAACCACTAAACCACAGAGGTCGTCTTTGGTCTTGCAGTTTTGGTCTTGGATTTAGCTTTAATATTCTATGATGTGGTTGCTTTCAAGCAGGTAATAAGACCCAACCATATTCTCTGTTGTTTGGGTGTTTTTTTTATGTTGTAAAAGATCCGAATATCAATACAACGCGATACATCCGTAAAAAGTAGTTTTTTTACAATATTTTTTATGGGATAGGATGCAAACGCGCAGACACGTCATCTGATGGTAAGCTATTACCGCCGCTTATAGACACCCGCAGCACCAGAGGAGTCACAAGTGCGTTGCCTGGTCTATTAAAAGGGGCTTTGTAACCCTTTAGAAATACAGCCCTAACAGTATGTTATAAACATTTATTTTCCTTTCTGATATGACAATCCAATCCTAAGTGAGCTTTAGATTCTTATTTTCCACCAGACGGCTATTCGGAGGAATATTTTTCGTTTTTACGGTTCTTTCCCCCCCTGTGGCATAGTAAAAAAGTAAGTTACCCTGTGCCCTCGGGTGCGGTCGCTCCTCGAGAGTGTTTTCATCTGTTTGGTAAAGAAAAACTATTATTTTCCACCATTGTGAAGTGCCATAGAAAGTGTTAGTGTAGTGCCTTGACCTAAAAGAGAGAATCAAGTAGGTACCAAGAATTGACTTCTATTGAGCTCTGAACCAGTGAATCATCCATAAATCGTAATTTGTAAATTATCACGGTTAAAAAAATAGATATAACGATGGATTGGCCAAGACGTTTCGGAGTTCACCCTCAAAACCTCGCACTACTTACCGCCAGGGTGAGACTCAAATTGAATTTCAAATTTAGAATTTCAATACTTAATGATATCTATACTTATCTATACTAATATTATAAAGATTTATATGTTTGTAACGAATTGGCTCAAAAAGTACTGGACCGATTTCAAAAATTCTTTCACCATTTGAATGCTACATTATTCCAAATTTACATACGAGTATGTAGGCTATCGAATATTTTGAAAAAAGTTAAGGGTTTCTTCACGCGAGCGCAGCCGGGGCGGGCCGCTAGTATATTATAAAACGGAGAGATTTGTAATCATGTATGTAACGAATAAACTCAAAATCTAGTGGGCCGATTTCAAAAATTCTTTCACCATTTGAATGCTACTTTATTCCAGAAAACAATAAACAATATTGACCTATGTTAAATAGGTCAATATTGTTTAAATTTGGAGCAGTTTTTACGAGTATTGAAATGGACTCCTACCTTCCTCAATTTACAGTCAACTTTTTCATGAAACCATAGAAATAGTCACCTAGACATTGCATCTCTGCTCAGCTGCTGTATCTGCGCCAGCACTCACTAATAGGTACTCACGGGAGTCTCAGTCGTTGAATAACATATTCATAATGTAAGCCACAATAGGTGAGTCATGTCGGAGGCCGTCGATTCCAACTGCATATTAATTGCGCCATCGCCACGCGAATTGTTTCAATCGATTTTAATGCACGTGGTCGGAGATATATGACGACATTACTGTATATTTATAATAGGTATATTGAACAGTATTGCGGAAAGTGTCTAGGCGAAGTTTGGGGCCGCAATGACTATGGGCTAAACATACAAACATAAGTACACTCAAGCCTTTCCCCCACAGAGGTAGGTAGAAACTATAGACCGCCACTTCATACGTCTTCTCATACATACGCGAAATTTGCAGGCTAGAGCTAGAGGTCCTTGGTTCAGTTCCCAGGACGAGCAAAATGTTATTAGGTGTTTCTACGAATTTTTCAGCTGCAACTCAGAGTTTGGATTTGGCAATAGTTTCGCCCCCTACTACATGGGACTAAAACACACCGGCTAACTGTTGGTGGTTATCTGCTTAACCTTTTGGCGAATACAGACGCGATGGTAGGTACGTCAATCGTTTTTGAAAAAAATCCCTGCACACGTACTTCACCATAAAAAAACCTTGTCAGTAGTTTATATCAATGTCGCGGTTGTACCTACATTATAACGCTAAGTATTGGCATGAAATCAGCTTAACCAGATAATGAACTGGGCAAGCTCATAATCCAATCTAGCGGACATTGTACGGCTTACTGCATCAGCCAATACAACGCACATAAAGGCGCGCACACATTGATTAACTGTAGAAAGTAATTTGCGTCCGATTACGTCAAACTATTTTTAGTTTAATTTTATAAAAAAAATGAATTTTATTATTCAATAGACATTGCCGTGGTTAGGAATTTTTTAGGAGAGGGGATTTGTATGTGGTCTAGTTTTTAAACTGCCATTTAGAATTCTAGGGTGGGCTTCTAGTGTGGGGCACCACTGGGCACCCCAACTGCAATATAGGTAATGTCCAAAATAATTGTTAATAATTACACATAAAGATAAGATACTAACCATTAAGGATGTCGTTTACAAAAAGTTTTCTTGAAACGTGACATCACAAGTACTCTTGATCTATCAGCAAAACAATGACTTGAAAATTGCTAATTCTTGTCACCTGTCGAACTATTTCAATATAAAATAAAATAAAAAACACGTTCTAACCAATTTTATATTGTCCTCAGTATCAGACATCGGCCATAATATCATCCAGGATGCGTTCCTCATCGCCGTGGAAGAGCAGGCGCGGCAGCGCTTGCAGCGATTGTCAGCGCTCAAGCGGATCACGCCTGTTGACATGTCCAAGCTGTCTGTAGAGGTAAACATTGCACAAGTATCTACTAGTTATCCTGTGAAAGACAATAGAGACAGTCCCCTTCCTTCAACAGTTTTCATACAAACCTCATACCAAGAATCTCAGTACATATTTCCCATCTTTCATATATGTGGGGTTCACCAATAAACGAAATGAACAGATTGTTAAAGGTTGCTGCGAGTCCGTTGCATGCGGGAGGCACATAACTTTGGGACCTGTTTTTGCTGATGTTATGATGTAGATGAAAAAGAAAACCTAAGCACATGCAGCGGATGCAAGCGCTGCTCAAGCAAATTACGCTGGTCGTCATCGCTTCATTTAAAAGATAATAATTTGATATAAGTATATCTGGCTTGTTTAAAAGCACAACTACGTACTTTGAGTTATCAAGGCCATATTTCCATGCACGATTAACATAAGCGAGCGTTAGATGAGATGCGTCAACGACCGGAACGAACACGCTTAACGCGATTATGGAATTAAATGAGTGATGTGTGCGTACCTTTATAAACGCAAATCATCATTATACATTTAATAATCATCTGCTGCTGTTGCGTTTTGAAGAACGATTTCAACATTTCTATTTTATTTAGAATATTTTAATTTGCGCAAGATCTGATCACAAAATGAAGAACAAAACAACAATAACACGTACCGTTTTAATTAATTATGACATCGTCTAAATACTCGCCACTCAAAACCTAAAAATAATGAACTTTTAACAAAAAGTAAAAGTGTAAAACCACCTTCAGTAACCTTAAAAATACCTAAAAATAATGTTATTAATAACTAAGGTTTAATAAGGTTTTTGAAGGTGGTTTTTTAGTTTGATGTAAACCGTGTTGTTTGGCCTGCATTTAGTGCACGAGACCACTCTTAAACAAAGTTTGATGCAACACTGCAAGATATTTCGTGCGCTAAAATCAACCTGTTTCCAGGCCACTCCACTTGTCTAGCCCTGCTGCCTAGTAATTTTACAAAGAACAGAAAAAAAATGTGAGTGCATCTCATCACTCTAGGCCGAACCATAATACATAATTCTGAATATTTTGAAGCGGCGCGGGGCGATAGCCTACTGGCTAGGGCGACGACGTGAACCCACTCGTAACACAATCATTTAGCTTACGAGTAGCACCAAAGGTTAACAAGAATACTAGTAATGTGCCACCCACATTTCTAGTAATCTTCAAAAAAATATCGTCAAAAGACGTCTAATACTAAACAAAAGCCTTTCCCATTGCCGTCAACTTCTATAGACCGGTTATAGAGAATAAATCTTCGATAAATTAGCAGAGCCTATACAGATTGCGTGAGGTTGGCCTGCATTCTCGACGGGGCCTCTCGAGACACTAGGCCATGTCATAACATCATGTGTACATAATGTTGAATATAGAACCTACCTACCTACTACAATAAATTAGCAAAGACAATGTGCGCGAGTGAGCTGGCCTGCATTCAGTCCAACGCTCTACTCGACAAAGCCACGCGAGTAATATAATTTTAGTGCGATTATTTGCAATTAATTAATTATTGATATCTGACACTTACGCGAATATTAAGACATTGAAATGAAACTACTTTTTACGGATTTTATCGCGGTATATTGATATTATTTTGTTCCCGACGTTTCGGATCCTTTACAGCATCCATGGTCACGGGCAGACTGAGGTGTTGGACGTCTTGATGTTAAAATTACTAACAGCTACCTTACATTTTTGTTAATTATTAGCGATCCGATTCACGCAGAACGAGCTCACCGTATCCTTTGGTCTTGCAGTTTTGGGCTTGGATTTAGATTTTATAGATTCTATAATGGGATTCCAAGCAGCTGGTAAGACCCAACCATCTTCTCTATTGAAATTTGGGTGTTTTTTGATTTCAATAGCCTCACGAATCATCCTGGGTAGGAATCGGTTTTCTTTTGCGAGGACTTGTGGTTTATCAAATCTGATGTAGTGCTGGGTCTTGTCTAGGGTATGTTCACAAACTGCTGACTTTCTGGAACGGCGGTGTTTGACATCGGCAATGTGTTCTTTTACGCGGGTCCCTATCCCTAACATATGGCAATACAGCAGGTAGACGCTCAACTGTATCACGTTTCACGCGGTTTCTGTGACGAGGGCGCGGTATTCGGACCATGGATGCTGTAAAGGATCCGAAACGTCGGGAACAAAATAATATCAATATACCGCGATAAAATCCGTAAAAAGTAGTTTCATTTCAATAATTAATTATTGTTTTAAAACAAACGAGATAATGTTGAATATTCATATAATTTGTTGCACTAGATTCTGAATATACTCTTCATTATATGGTATTTTTTTCTTTTAAAGGCGCTTTTACAAGTTAATGTTTTATATTTTAGTACGAGATGGCATCGTCATTTTCTAGCTGACAACTTCTGAGTAGAAACGCTGAAACAAACTTAGAGAATCATCCATTATTTTTAAACGAGGAGGAGGTTCAATTCGGGGGAGGAGCTCAATTCGTCTGTTTTTGTTTTTTCATATGTTTGTTAGGCGATTATTTGGCCTTCGGATAATAAACCAATGTGGATTTTTTTTTTTTGTGACAGTATTCAGCACCGGGTATTCTATTATCTGTGCCACCGGCTTCCGAAACTGTTTCGTACATATTTTTTTTTGTTTTTGTAGGTGGTTTTACTTTTTGTTAACAACAATTTTTAATATTGCCATTACCTGCAAATGGCAATGGGTATACTTACTTATATTCTTTCAGTCTGAAATTGACCATTTATGCATGAAATAAGTCTTTTTTGCGTGTTGAACGCCATTTATTATATCATATACTAACTTCTGCCCGCGGCTTCGCTCACGTGAAGCTACAACAGGAGTAAAAATAAAACCAACATTGATGACCTCTTCTTTGTATGGGCCTCTATACATTAGGGAGGTCAAGGTGTATCTCAGAATTCATTTAATTAAGTGAGATATAAAGTTCACCAGTTTTTAAGTTTGAGCATATACTTTCTAACAGTGATAATAAAATTAAAATCTATCCGGTGGTTTTTGCTCCAACCCGTAACAAACAGACAAGAATTTAAAAATCACATTTTCGGATTCAGAGACGTTTATATACCATAAAATAACCCACGTGTTTTTTTTTAATATCTTCAATGTACAGACAGCTTTTTTACAATTTTATAATAGTAGAGATTTCTTAAACATTGGTCGATATAATGTCCTCATGCAATGAAATTAACCAACTGAAACAATCTCGTTTCGATTTCGTAGCATGTCACTTGTCCCATCCACCAGATGGCGCCACCGTCTCCGTACATTCGTTACTTGCATTCGGAGTGGCGCGCACTTGATTCACTCGCCGACAGGAATGCTTCAGTCAGACTTTTTCAATTTCATTTCCAGCTGATTTCAAAGTTCAAATGTTTTTATTTCAAATAAGCTTTTACAAGCATTTATGAAACATTTTACAGCATTTTTCAGCCTGGTGATGGGTAAGCTGTTCCTTCGGCGATTAATTTAATATCACTATTTCAACGATAGTTTCATTCAATCATTAATCGAACACAATTCTAAACTCCGAGCTGCTACTGAGAAATTTATAGAAAATCCGAATATGTAATACTTTGCTCGACCTGGGAATCGAACCCAGGACCTCTAGCAGGCGTAGCAGTCGCACTCGGGACCACTAGGCTAATGAGGCAGTCTAAGTCTAAAACTTATGTCTAAAATTTTTTATTTTTTATTTTTATGGGATAGGGGGGCAAACGTGCATATGGATCGGAAGGTAAGCAATTACCGCCGCCCACCTGCCACACCACAGGAGTCGCAAGTGCGTTGCCCTCCTTTTAAAACAGTTTGAGCCTCCGGTAACCTCACTCACTCGGCGGAACACAACGTAAGTGTTGTTTGACGCTGGATTTCTATGAGACCGTGGTATCATTACGGTCGAGCCGGCCCATTCGTGCCGAAGCACAGCTCTCCCACGATAAACGTCACTATTACGTCACAAAATAATTGCCACATCAAGGGCCCACTTGTTGCGTTCCACGTTTTTAAACGGTCGTTTCGTCAAGTAGTGTTTTTGCTACTAATTGGGGTCGAGACACCCTGATAACTGATTGTATCTTTTCTTATTGTATTGTTGAACCATTAGCGATTTTCATAAAATGCTCAAACGCTGTCATCTGTTAAGCATTATGTGTTATGCGGAGATTGTTCAACATGAAAAAAACGTGGTGTCATTTTTAGCAATGATTTTGTTATAAAATCATCTTCCAAGCCTTTGCCAACTATGTTGGTGTCGGCTTCCATTCTAACCAGATGCGGCTGAATATCAGCATTTTACACGAAGCGACTGTCATCAGACTTCTGGGCAATACCGATATTCGGAGGATTGACTGGTTGTCAGGCTTTTTTGGGCTTCTGACTACCACTAACAATTATCATAGATGTGACAACCGGAACTATGCTCTCCAAGGCACAGAGATCTCGATTTCGATATGTTAAGAATGGTCACCCATCAACAATCTGACCGCGGCGAGCTTAACCTTATAACTTAGAATGCAGAACTTGAACCTTATAAAACGTGGTAGGATTTGCGCATACACAAACACCCAGGCCCAGAACAACCAAGTAGGTACCTACCGGTAGGTCATACAAATATTTATTCCGCTCGGAGATCGAACCCACAACGATCGAAACTGCTTCATTAGTCTAGTGGTTCCAAGCGCGACTGCTACGCTAGAGGTCCCGGGTTCAATTTCCAGGTTGAGCACTGTTGTTTGATTTTTTTATGAAATTCTCAGCAGCAGCTCGGAGTTTGAGATTTGTGTCCGCTTTATGGCAATAGGCTCGCCCCCTATTTCATGGGACCTAAACATAACGGCGAACTGTGCGTGTATATTAGTACGCCTCTGCCTAACCCTTCGGGTAATACAGGCGTGATGATATGTTATGTACTGAAAAAAGTTCTAGTCGTTTTTATTTTCAGTAAAACCGCTTATCTTTATGGTTTAAAGGATATCCTGTTTCCAATTTGTATGAAAAAGAAGTTTCAGCGAGTTTCTATACAGGGTATCGATTTAGTCCCCTCCACTCGATAAAAGGGTGATTCTATCCGTCACCACTCACCCTATTAATACTTGGTCAGTCCAAGTATTAATAGGGTGAGTGATACCCCTGGTGTTGTAAGCGTCCATAGGCTACGGTAACCGCTTACCATCAGGCGGGCCGCATGCTTGCTTGCCACATTAGTGGTATAAAAAAATCATGCTTAAATTTAATCTGTCTACTTTTGTAACGGATTTATTTTTCACAAATAGGGTATGTGTTTGACGAAAGGTAGAATCACCCCTTGCAGCAGGGGTGTACGTGACTTTTTGACACCCTTAGGTCACAGCTTAAGAATACATATTATACAGGTTGACTTTGAAAACATGAGGGAAATCGAATGATCGAATTATAAAAATATTTAATGACATACCAAAAGATATAAGAGAACTACCAACCAAATTGTTTCAAGTGCAACTCAGAGCATGGCTTGTCGTAAACTGCTTTTACACAACAACAGATTTCATGAATTATAAAATTAATAAAAAAATTGCACTATCATCAGTAAATATATCTACATAACTATATAAATAAATAATTAAAATGTATACGCTTCTCATAAACATCTTCATGTTTTGATTATGCAATAAGTACTGTATCTTGAATTTAAAAATTGTTCTTATAAACAAATCCCGAATTTGCAAGCTGATTTAAGTAGGCGATATATGTAAAACAACTGTATTATTATAAGATCTTGTAAAACACCATATTTCAGGCAAATAAATATTGAATTGAATTAAAAACCATTACTGGTTATAATTTAAACGCTCACCAGTAATATTTTTTAGACCCTAAGCATAAGTAAAAAATAAAATAAAATACAAAAAAAATCTATAATGTAAAAAGGGTAAGTAGTGCACAGATAATAGAATATTAGTTCCTTGATGAACATTGGTGCTAATTCTGTTGTTCAACTGACCAAACTAAACCAAACTAAATTTTTACCAATTTTGGTTTAGTTTAGTCTAAAACGTATTCTGTTTAGTCTTGTGTAGGTCCTGAACGAACGAACTAAAAGACACGGTTCCGATCAGTGAACTAGAAGACACGTTACATAACCGAGATCGCTAATAGGACATTCGGTCCTAACAGTACTATCGTGACATCTATACGATTCAAATGACAGTCCTAAGCCTGTTAAAGTATGAAGGAAAATCAAATTATGTAGGTATTTAAATATCTATTTAAAAATAATAATTTAATTAACATTTAACAAATATTTTTTATCATTAAGCGCAACAACTCGGCTAGACATGAGAGTTCGAGAGTCGTAAAGAATAGTTAGTATGGTTACTAACTATTCTTTACGACTCTCGAACTATTGTTACGGGACCGACCGATGAACTATTACGCTATTGGGTCAGATGTCCTAATAGAACTAAAAGAACTAATAGAACTATTAAGGTGAACTAGTACACTGACCGAATTGTACTAGTTCGGAGCGATCTCTATACTGAACGAATAGGCACAAGACTAATTCTGTTGTTACGGCGAACTAAATTTAAAAGCCCGACCAAAATCGAATTTGACACGACTTATTATAGTTGACTTTTTTTTATTAATTTATTTAACGGCCCTGGATACATGTCCTTATAGCCTTATTTTACTTGACTATGATATGATGTTGCCAGTGAAAACTTAATTTGGTGTTGCCAGTCTTAAGTATTTTAATTTACTTTTATGGGGCTTCGGCACGATGAGTCGGTCCTATCTAAGAACTTGTTAAGAAAGATCGTAATGAACGAATGAAAATTTTAAATGAAAAATTTTAATGAATAATTTTTGTGAAAATATTATAGCATAAAGTGTGGTGCCATAATATAATCCCACGATGGGAACTAGTATTATTTGATAACTCCAAATACTTAAGGCTGATCGTTTACGTGAGCCCGCCAAATTCAAATTACAATTGGTTTTTCGCAATTTGTAGATCTGAGCTGATTAGCTATACAATTTCACAACTGAGGTGTGAATATTGTATAGCTATAGGCACAATGACTACAGCTATCAATCTAGAATCTACAAATTGCGAAAAACCAATTGTAATTTGAATTTGGCGGGCTCATGTAAACGATCAGCCTTAACCTTGGCAAATACACAAGCAGTGAGGCGCCATATTAAATACATAATAATTTACTTGATTGATAATAATTTTAATTATTATCAATAAAGTAAAATGATTGATAATAATTTTAATTATTATCAATAAAGTAAAATATTATCAACTCCGTTTTTTATGTATAAAAATGGCGTCTGCAAGCAGTGCTACGAAAAGAGTAATAAAAAGCAAAGAGAGCTTTTATTAGATCGGCTATCCCTAAGTCTTATATTAATCTTGATAGTTTCTGAAAAATAACTTTTCGCGTTTAGGTACTTAAGAATTATTTTATTTGCCTTGAGTATTTTACCTCTCTAATGAATTCGGAAGAGTCACAATTACATGTTCTGCCATTATAATCACGAAAAAATGTTTACTGAGAACAAATTAACTTGATCATTTTACAAATTGTTACAAATGTCCGTCTACGACTATAAAATTTAGTTTAGTAGACACCTATTTCTATGACGACTAAAATTAGTTTGACGTTTCCAATTTAAGTCGTAATTTGACGTAAAACATGTACAACAGAATACCAAAATGACAATTTAGACTAAATTGAGTAACTAAAATAAAATTAGTCCTGTCAAACCAAATTTTAGTTTAGTCGCGTATTATCTGAATAGCAAAGACGACTAAACTAAAATTAGTCGGATTTTAGTTTAGTTTAGTTTAGTTTGGCACTACAGAATTAGCACCATTGGCTACTTTTTACCGCGGGAAATTCATACGAGAAAGGCGAAGTCGGGCCGGGCAGCTAGTATATTATAATTTGTCGCATCTATTAAATTTCTCCCTGTATATCTACAGTACTTAAGTATATTACTACATACCGTTATGCTATACTTACTGTTATGTGTTTTTATTGCCATCTTCAAGCGGTACGGAAACCCACACTTGAATAAACATGTTAAATGTTCTGCGAATGATGATAAGTGGTTGTCATATGACCTGAACTTGGGCCATCTACTGCCTATTCCTCAATACCATATATGCATAAATGTGTAAGATATATCTACATCAATTAATATTGAATTAAACCACTTTACGGATTCGTTTTATTTTTTGCAAGGCTACTAGTGTTCCTTTTATTTGATCTAATTTTGACAAGTCAGTGTGTTCACATAAATTCTTTTTATATTTTATTTCTTATTTGTGAAGAGCTATTAGATATTAGCTTCCTGTTACCTATATTATAAGTTTACGCGCTTTAAGGGGACGCTGTAAAGGGTCCGAAACGTCGGGATTTGATTTTTACAAGTATAACGCGATAGAATCCGTCAAGTTGTTTTATTTCGATATGCCATAATATATGTCTTTAGAAATCAGGATATATCTATTAGTATTATAAAAGATGACAAATATTATATACAGGCCCGTATTTCCCCTTAGGCCCACAAGGCCCTGGCCTAGGGGCCCAGCCAGCCTAGGGGCCCCAGTTCCAGTGGCGGAACCTGCATATAAGCTGAAAAGCCTGGATTGGCTTATAAAGAAACTTTATCGAAAATATTCATAAAAGTCTAGAAATGATATTACGCATTCGAGCTATTTAAAAGTCAGTGGCCTTATTGTGGACAAACTTTTCTAGGACTTGTCTACCAAATTATCAAACAAAACAAACGTACGAACGAAGCGGCTGCTTCAAGATCTTTCAGCCTATTTTCGATGACAGATGCGATAAATACCCTCTCGACCTTCTTCTTTTAAACGTGTAGCAACTATATATGGACCAATTGACTCGGCTCTTCGCCTTTATGATAATCAAATCTTCTCTTTTTCCGTTTGCTTCCCATGAATTGTTTTCGAGAGCTCTTTACCATTGTTCCCACAACAGAGAATTATGTCGACGATGTTCTGGAGAGACTGAGTGTACTTTTGATCTCTCATCAACAGTTGGTACTCGAGTGACTAAATTTGTTTTCAAATCCTCGCTATAGTGAGGTGAAAAGTTGTGTGTTTCGCTCGGCAGCAAAGTTATTCTACGTCTCGTACCTTTGAAACCCTTCGCTCATGGTTCAATCCTCGATTCCTTCGCTTGCTCAGGTTTCAATACAAGTACTCGCGCCAAGTAACAACTTTGCAGCCTTGCATAACAAATAACTATTGTTCACAACTGGGACAATCCATATTTATTTACAGCCAATTTTCGTACTATTTCGATGTATCAATGATTCGGTGGGATTTCTGCCACTTCTGTGATGCAGCTCGTGCGAATCTCCGACATAATTCTTTTGAGTTCCTCGATCTTCCAGACAAAGCACACATCTCGTCAAAACGGCTGAACATTTTCAATCAAGATCTATCTATATACTATCTACTTCTTCTCGTAAGCACAGTAATTCAGCTCTAGTTGTGTCTTTTGTTTTCGCCACTGACTTCCGAAACAGTATCGCACATAACATTATTTTTTGTGTTTTTAAAAGCGGTATTTTTTTTGTTAAAAGTTATTTTATTTCAACATTTTTAGTAGCGAGTAGAATCTAACGTACCTCGACGTGGTTGTAATTTACTCATTTGGTACGTGTTATTGTAATTTTATCATCAGGTCTTCACAAAATTTAAACGGGACCATTTCGGGAGTATACTCTTTACAAAAAAAAAAGAATTTTCTAAATCGTTTTATAAATGGCTGAATAATCGCGTAACACAAAAAATAGAGACGAACTGAGAACCTCCTTTTTTTTTGAAGCCGGATGAAAATGGAATGATTTTGGATGGGGGAGGGGGGCCCCAAATTCCAAGTGCCTAGGGGCCCTGGCGCCCTAAATACGGCCCTGATTATATATAAGAGGACAGATTTGATTGTAAGTTTGTAAAATTGATTGAAATGTACCTTTAAACACAAAAACTATTGGATCGATTATGAAATTTATATCACTAATACATTACTACATTATCACTGAGGCTAAAATAACGTTACTTTATGTCGCGAGTGATACCGCGAGTCACAGCTAGTCTTCCCTTTATAAAATATATAGATGTTACCTACACAATAAAATGCTAATTGTAGCTGCAAAATAAATTATTACTGTATTATCTGTAAATGTCTGCACAACCTTGAATACATTCTAAACTGGATCGATAAATAAAATTACCGTAATGGTTTGTGTTTTATTGTGGCCAATATCTCATTTAATTCCACTTCATTTGGCTAACTGATCCCGCTTTAAGCTGGACCCGCGGTAGTGCGGGATGAGTTTTTTTTATGGGATAGGGGAGCAAATGAGCAGACGGATCACCTGATGGTAAGCGATAACCGCCACCCATGGACACCCGCAACACCAGAGGAGTCACGAGTGCGTTGCCCGCCCTTTAAAACGGTTTGGGCCTCCGGTAACCTCATTCATTCAGCGAAACACAACGCAAGCGTTGTTTCACGCCGGTTTTCTGTGAGGCCGTGGTATCACTCCGGTCGAGCCGGCCCATTCGTGCCGTCGCATGGCTCTGCCACGTCAGAGTTGACTAGTGCATTTATTGTATTATTTAATTTATCTTTATGAAAGTCCTTACTTGTAAAAGTAAAAATATTTATTTATTTATTTATACTTTATGTAACAAAGAATTTGTACATAGGCGGACTTAATGCCATAGGCATTCTTTCCAGTCAACCTTTAGGCGATGCAGAGATAGCATGGTAGGCGCTACAAAAGAAGACGAGATTGCATCTATATAATATTTATTTTAGGTACATACGTACAATCTATACAATCACGCCTGTATTTCTCGAAGGGTAGATGTGTTGGTAATAATGGCTAATATACACTCACATTTCGTCATGTTTGAGCCGCTATTACACAATAGGGGCCGAACCTATTGCCAAATCCAAGCTCTGAGTTACTACTGAGAATTTCAATGAAAAACTAAATAACACTTTGCTGGACCTGAGAATCGAATCCAGGATCTTTAGCGTAGTAGTCGCTTAGGACTACTAAGCTAACGAGGCAGTTATGCGATGAAAGTGTATATAATCTGTGTTTATAATTAATGTTTACAAAGGAAGATGTTTATTAATTAGAATTAACCCATTATTCTGTCCCACTGCTGGGCACGGGTCTCCTCTCAGAATGAAATAAAATGATTAGGCTATAGTCCACCACGCTGGACAAGTGCGAATTGGCAGACTTCACACATCGTCAAGAAATTCTCTAAGATATGCAGGTTTCTGTGATAATTAACTATTAATACGCACATGACGAAGTCAGAGGTGCGTGCCTTCGATTCGAACTCGGTACCTCTGATTTGGCAGTCAGTTTGATCCCTTACATATGGGGTTAATTAAATCCTTCTCTTTACCTATTCACTTTATTCTTTTAATCTAGACCTCTTTGTCATTCAGTCTCCCCCATCTACTTCGACCGTTCTCAGTTCAGGGCGATCTGTGCAAAAATCGAAGGGCGCCGAACTTTGCTACGGTAGCTTTCGTCTTCCCAGGGTCTGTATTATAATTTTAGTCGATATTTCTAGTCCTGTTGGACACAACTTTTAATTTGCCTGAAAACGTTAGAACATTTTCAATGATCTCAAATAAAATTCTAATTTGAGATGGGTACCAGCAAGGATGAGATGGGCTTGTCACGCCAGTGTTTATGAGGAAACCTTTACGATATGCTGTATACTGTAATCGAATTTTGTTGTTATTAGCAAACAGGAAGACGCCTTTGTCTTACCTCTTGAGGTAATCACTTTGTCGTTCACCATGCCACTCCTCTGGTGTGGCGGGTGTCCATGGGCGGCGGTAATCGCTTACCATCAGAAGATCAGTCTGCTCGTATGCCTAAAAAAAAATAGTACACATAGACAATATCTAAAATTCTTCGTTTTCTTTTCAGCTAAACCGTCGAAAACGAACGCAGCCAGAGAACAGACAAGAGCTCAACGGCTACATAGCTAACTCGACAGTCTACGTGACATCGATAAACGAGAACGGGGCGATCGAGAGCAAGCCCACCATCTCCTCCCCAAAAGCCCAACCGAAATCCCTCCAAGCCAAACCCGCTCCCGTCATCGCCAACGGAATCGACAAAAAGAAAGAGAAAGACATAATAAAAGAAGAGGATAAAGTGGAACCGGAAAAACACGAAGTGGACTCGAGTGAAAAGGTTAAAGTAGTGTGTGAAAGTGATAGTGGTGTTGTTGTTGATAGGGATATTAGTGACGCGTACAGTGTGGCTAGGGAGCACCTGAACAACGGGAGAAGTGAGAAGTTGATTGGAGAACAGCCTGACCACAGGATCAGGGCGACGGCTATCGTCGAGAACAATAAGCTTGGACCTGGAGAGAACCGGTGAGTGATAGAGATAATGATTTATTATTAAATTTTGACAATAACAACGGATCTTAACGAAGACCTTTCGTAAGTTTTAAGCTCCAATATTGGAAGGACCAGAATTTAGTGTAAGTAGGTAAATGGTTTTTGTTTTATTGAAGGGATCCCATTTCAAACTCCTGTTTTATCTTCTGCCTTAGTAATATATTGCCTTATTCTATCTATCTTCTATATAAATAAAAACGAATAACCGAAATGTAGGTACGCGCTGAAGTCCACGCGGACAAAGTCGCGGGCAGAAGCTAGTCATAAATAATTATGATAGAGTCACAATACATAACATTTAAATACTGGAGTCTGTGACAGGATTAAGATCACCAGGCTGCCCCAGTTTTTGAGACATATCTTGCCACCGAATATCTAAAGAAACTTCTCAGCCGATTCGCTCTTGGCAGAGCGGTCGTGGCCGTCATGTAGATGTGTCAGTTGGGGGCAGATGCTATTCGCCTCACGATGTCCCGCCAACTCGCTCTGTTGGCCGTCATCCTGGTACACTCACTTATGGAGCCACCAACTGCCTTCTTGATTTAGTCAGTCCATCGCATTGGAGACCGACCGCGATATCTTACATATAATAAGAATGTAAGTGAGCCGTGTCTGTACATTGCTTATATTTACAAAAAAACTAATTTGGGGGACTCAGAATCGGTAACACAATCCATTTCTATTATTTTTGGAACTTTTGTCTGCCTGTTTGTCTGTCGGTTTGTCTGTCGGTTTGTCTGTCGGTTTGTCTGTATGTTTGACCGCGCATCAAATGAAAACTACCGAAGAGATTTGGAGGAAGTGGACAGGAATTCATAGCCTTTTTCTTGGATTAACATTTAGGCTATTTTTTATTAAAATCGGTTCACTCTATCAAAAGTTATTAACATTTTAACGATTGAAAACGTAGAATTTGAACAATAACCGTTGAAGAAAATTTCCTTTTTAAGTATTTCCGTACTAGACTAGCACGGGTCAAACATTATAACAGAATCAAGAAATAAAATGAAAAAATACACTCACAGGTACTAAATAAGATAAAACAAGAAAATAAAACAAAGAAATCAGAAACCATTATTGTGAACGGAAATTGATTATTAGTACAGTTATTCTGACTCTACTTCTACAGGGCATCACGGGACATACATAGGACTTATCCAGCGAGCACCAGCCGGTGTAAAAACTAAATATTTGAGTAGGGTAAAGGAGTAAACAAAGAATGACAACTCTTTCTCTAGATGACTAATACGAAATCGTTATTACCTCAATGAAATTTGATTCCATAACAGATGTCATTTTGAGTTGACAATTTTGACAATTATTCTTTTCTTCTTTATAGCATCCAGCTTTAAAGTAACTGATTTTATAACGTGAAACCTCCATAGTGTAGATTCTAAAGAGTTTCCATCTAATCAAATCATAAAATAATGTATGTGCCTATGTATAATAAATAAAAAATGTGTCTTTTAATAATAATAATAATTGCAACGTGCGTTAATCTTTACTGATGCCGAAACAGTTATTTGAGATTTAGTCTATGTAGGTATGTCTGTTTATATCTGCGAACATTTAAAAAAAAATAAGTAATGTAAATTAAGTCAATGGCGCTAAGTGTATTAATAATATGGAAAACCAGAATCCTTTTTTCTATGAGATTTTTCGAGGTAGTTAGTTGAAACTTGGAGAGGACAACGTTTCTCAGGTCAGCTAGTTTTAAATAAATTGTATAAAAATCGAAACGAACCATTCTTTCATTGTTATTGTAAAGCGGATCTGTTCTTCCCACTTTTTGTGTCATTTACAATTAAATGATTATGTTTTTAGATTCGGTATAATTTTAGTTAATTTGACTGTGTTTTTTTGCAGACAGTTTAGAAGTTTGTGGGATGTATTTGTCTCGAACTAATCAATGTCTGATATATTGTTATTTGGCCGTTTTTTTATTGACTTTATTAGACGCTAATTTATAGACGGAATTTCGTATGACCTACACGAATGTCCTGCTGATCTGCTGATGATATTGTCGTGCGACAAGTCGTTAAGCTCCCTAAATTACGGTTGAGCTACACTATGACTGATAAATGCTTGCCGTCAGTTAGGACTGGTCTACTCAAAGCTGCAGGCTATGGTTCTTTTCTCAAATAGCCATTTTAGACATTGCCCTGCATTGTCCCACTCACATAGGTAGAAGCATTATTCTATGTCTGGACTTTAAAAGAAGACCACGATTCTCTGAGTATGTTTCGGTGTTTCTTCTCAGAGGTCGTCAGTTAGGAAATGCCGAAGCCATCTAACTAAAAAAAACCATTGACTTGTAAAAGTGTCTCTAAAGATCTACCTACTTACGGAAATAAATATCATTTAATTTAATTTTAATTGCCCCTAAGTATACCATCATAATTGTATTCCCCGAAATATTTTAGTAATTTGGAATTACATAATACCAAAAATACTTTTTGCTTTGATTATAGTTTAAATACTCAAACAACAGTACATTTTAATAAATTGAATTAACTTAATAGATACTATTGTTGCCAAGAAGCACAAAAAACAAGAAACAATCCAACTGTGATTCGATTTCGATAACAAAAACGTCGTTGTCTTAGAAAGTGAACGAGGCAGGAAGGTAACATTGGCAGTTGTCGTCCAAGGTCGACACCCTGTAAAGTGTCCAGTTCATACATCACCGCTATCCGCTTACAGACACGTAACGGTAACTATCTAGATCAGAGGTCCCCAAACTTTTTTATCTTGTCGACCATTTGCGATATTTTTCGGTTTTGAGTAGACCCCCTTCTTACCTAATTTATATATTATTATAAAAAAATTATTATTTCATATCCATCCTTTTGTTTTTTTTTTGCATTTGTCATGCTGAGATTATAAAGTTATTTTTTTGAAAGAAAAATTCGAGACCATGAGACGCTATGACCTCTATAAGCCACCGCTCTGACATGGTGTAACTAACCACAAGACGCAGGTTCTCGCAGGTTCCTGCGAGTCGATTTTTTCCTTCACTAAAATAACTTTATAATTTCATATCCATTTAGATCTGATGGACCTCAGGGGTCGGCCCTTGGGATCGACAACGACCTACAAGGGGTCTATGTCAGCGGGAAGGAAAATTTGCGTTATAGACCACTTTGGGAATCACCGATACAGATAGTCTTAATTTTTAACCGAGTTAGAGGAGAGTGTCTTTTCCGCCGATGACAGGTCTGCATTTAAATAAAACTACTTTTTACTAACACTTAATATCATACCTGGATTCTCCGAAGGGTTAGGCAAACTTTATACCATGTTTAAGGCAAATTTAAAGACTTATCTTATCTTATCTTATCTAAAGGTGTACTAGTGTACACCACCGGTATGTTTATGGTTTCGTTTAATGGGGACGAACCTATTGCCATTAAACAGGTACCAATCCTAAACTCCGAGAAATTCATAGAAAATCCAAAATAAATTTGCTCGACCTGGCAATCGAAACCAGGACCTCAGTGTTGCAGAACACTGCTAGACTATTATGCTGGACTATAACTATTTTTGGTGTTTCTGAAAATTGTACCTTCGACCTTCAGGAGCCAACCACTCCTCGTTAATTGACCAGTAGTAATAAAGATGTTAGCATATTTTTATGCGATGCCAATCTAATAAACACGACAATTATTATTCTAATCACGCGTCTTCCGGGCTTAACACACCTGAAGATGGTATCACATGCTGACCATAGTAAATAGTTCTGAATAATAAAATATAAAATGCAAGATATTAAATGCGAATGGAAAATTTATAATGACACCATACATCACGCCGTTTTCACAAGGAGACATGTCCCGCAATACGTGTCAAGAAGTCGTGAAATCGCGCGATAATCTGGCAACATCGCAAGACTACGCACGTCTCAATTGCCGTTTATCTGGCACAGATCCAAACTCCTGGTTTTTTTATTTTCCTGACAGGAAAACATAATGATACTGCCGTAGCTAGGAATCGACCCAGGACTTTATGCTAAGCATTTGCGCTTGCGACTACACGGCTTGCTATAGATGTCGACGTTAAATGAAATGGACACACGCGACACCAGAGGAGTCACAAGTGCGTTGCCCGCCTTTTAAAAGGGTTTGGCCCTCCGGTAACCTCTCTCAATCGGCGAAACACAACGCAAGCATTGTTTCACGCCGGTTATCACTCCGATCGGGCTATTTTTTTCAATAAGTGTTGCGAGAAAGGGATCTGTGGATACTGCACTGCACTTGTTGTTATTAGGTACATATATAATTTAAAAAATCAACATACTTACATTTTAGTAGAGGCAAAAAGCGATCTCAGGCAGGGTTCGAACCTGCGTCTCGCCGGTTCAGTACCTACACGGGAGCCTTTAGATAACTATTAAGCTGACAAGACGAGACCACTATAGCTATTAAATATATTTCATGATCCTACAATGCATTCCTAATTATTAGTATCGATTAGTCACTTAATTAATCTCTCATATGAACATAAAGGCATATGTATCAGATTTGTGCAAGTGATCATAGCCACTATGACTGCAGAGGTAAGGTATGTCTTTAGATACAAAATTACAACTGTTAGATGAGTTCAATAAAGCCCTGTACTCACTTTCGCGAATTAGTGTTCGAGTTCGCGTTCCGAATAACAGCTTGCTTTGTCTTCAACGGGCGAGAATTGTAGCTAATAGCTAATTAGTTTCTTTTGAACGTCGTTTAAACTGCCTCATTCGCCAAGTGGTCCTGAGCGCGACTGCTACGCTAGAGGTCCTGGGTTCGATCCCCAGGTCGAGCAAAGTGTTAAAATTGCAAAGTGTTAAAGTAGCAGCTCGGAGTTAGGACTTTGTGCCCGGTTAATGGCAATAGGCTCGCCCCCTATTACATGGGACCTAAAACATACCGGCGAACTGTGGGTGAACATTAAGTACGCCTCTGCCTAACCCTTCGGGGAATACAGGCGTGATGGTATGTATATGAACGTCGTTTATACATATACATATAATTGGGGAATCATTGGTTTTCACAGGGATATTTTAGGATAAAACTTGTGACTTTCAACACGGAATAACTATTATCATGCATATTTAAAAAATCACCTTAGCTGGAAAAAAAACTGAAAATAAAGCTTCAAGTTTTATGATACGTAAAAGACATTTAAGAAGGTAAGAAAATCTCCGAGCCCACTAAATAAAATTGTTTAACCTCCGAATAGCTGAACTAGACTGGGGTGAAAATCTTAAAAGAGCAATCTATTTATTTTTAACATTTTTTACATTTATTTATTTGTGCAAAAGAGGTGAGTACAAAAATTAAGCAAATTTATAAAAATGACATTGGTGGGAATTAAATAATACCAATACAAGGTGACTTAATCCGTAAAAAGTAGTTTTATTCCAATTTCTAATATTCGCGTAAGTATCAGAAATCAGTAAATTAAATTGGTGTCACTTAATATTATTTCTCAATAGATGGCGTGAAATAAAACGCGACGAGCAAGGTGTCAATGAGAACAAAACGTTATTTCGTATTTCGAAGGTGTGTACAAGCCTTTACAATATGGTTTTTAATTGTCTTGGGCAATCCCTGACGCTAATAAACATTGACGTCATGAAAATAGCAATTGTTCTGAGACTGTCTGAGTCATCAATTTGTAGTGGAAAAATGTTAATCAAGTGTGCCATTATTTTTGTTTTTTATTTTGTAAACATAAAAATGTAGGAATGGGGTTAAAGTTCAATCGAGATTTATGTTACAGCTGTTTTTTTTTGTTTATACCTTCATTTTGAGATAGTTTTGGCTGATCTGTAGGATTTGACATCTAATCTTTATTGTTTACAATAGGATCTTAGCTAGATAGACGTTTTAATTTTTGGTAATTTGTTACAATGCCTTTATAATATACAATGTCTCTGCCCAATCAGTTGTCTTAATTTAATCCTAGGTTCATCCAAGCTACACAAATTTCTTATTCAACAATATTTTTAATTAAAAATAAGTATTTTTTTAGGAGATTGAAGTACTTCAAAGTTGTTCAGTTGTCATGAGTAACCTTCAATAAGAAAGATATTATTTTTTTAGTTTTGCACTGTGTTACGATGCCTGTCTTTCGCGCAACCTCCGAAATGACTTCGTAATCACGAAAGACAAAAAATCTAGCAAGGTTAATTGTTTAGGTTAGTGCTTCTTTTTGTTTCTTATAGGATTACAATTAAAATATACAATGGTTAAAATATATACATTCTGTTATTTACTAACTTCAGTCTTACCGTTGCATACGTTGAAGGTCAAACAAGCACAAAGTCAAACTAACTCAAACACGTACTAAGTTAAACACGCATAAAGTCAACAGACAAACAAGCGGCGATAGCCTAATGGCTAGGGCGTCGGACTTGCGATCATGTGGTTGCCGGGTCGAAATGCACCCATAGCACTACCGACGTGAGTTGACTCGTAAGTAACAGTGTCGTAGAAAAAAAAATCATAGAAAAACCCGATAACACTTTGCTGGACCTGGGAATCGAAACCAGGACCTCTAGCGTAGGAGTCGCGCTCAAGATCACTTGGCTAAGGAGGCAGTACGTATTTAGTACAAAATCAGACAGATATATCCTGGAACTGAATTTCATGATTGTATCAACCAAAAAATGTCCACTGCTGAGTCGTAACACAAGCTTTTAGCTTAGCGCAAGTATATACTAATAATGTGCGACCCACATTGCTAGTAAGCTTTTTTTTTAAAAAAAAAAAACAGTTGAAGAGGAAATAAATAAACTGATATTTATAAATTTTTATACTAACTTCCCGAAGGATTTCGGCGACTGAGACCACGATGAACTCGGACCGTGGTACGAGTTGCCATTGATCTATTTAATAATTATGTATTTGTCTTTCGGCGACTGTGACTAATTCCCAGGTCAACCAACGAGTTATTAGGTTATTCTATGATATTCTCAGTAGCAACATGGACTTGTGATTTGTGCCCGGTTAATGGCAATAGGCTCGCTCCTTATTACACTCTGCCAAACTCTTCGGGGAATATAGCCGTAGCGTAGTGGTAGGTTTGTGTATATATACCAATAACACAATACTCGACCTGGACATAGAAACCAGGGCCTCATGCCTAATCAGGCAGTAATTAATAATAACCTATTTATTCAAGCTACACGATATATGAACCAGATATGTACGAGTACATTACCTGTTGTAGATGCAAAGTATATTTTTCTCATGCATGATCGCATATTGATGGCTGGTACACCGTAATTAAGTGTGATAAGATCTCATTGATGCGCAGATCTGTCAGTATCAAGCGTTTCTCGTTTTGCAAATCTGTGTTGCTATTAATACTGAATGAGCTTGTGGATTCTGTATGCTGAAATTTACTTACTTTTGAGACTAACTTTTTTTAAGAGCATGCATCAGTAAACGTAGTGTGGGATGACCTCGAAGGAGATGGACAAACAACCTGGTGAAGGTCGCTGGGAAATGGAGACAAAATATAATCGTCCTTGGGTGATGCCTTTGTTCAGCAGTGATCGTCTATTGGTAGATATAATGATGATGAAAAAATGCATCCACGGAAGCTGTAAATGTTCTGAAATGTCAGGATTTAATAATATAAATTTGAATAGTACGCACATGACTTCGAAAAGTCAGAGGTGCGTTCCTTGGATTCGAACTCGAGACCTCTGACTTGGTAGTCTAATGGTCATATAACTAGGCTATCACTTCTATCCAACACACACTTACTTTCAACAATATAGTTTACAATCGCAAAACAAAGAGACACTTTTATCAGTTGCCAGGGAACCCAAAGCAACTGGTTCATTTTCCCATCCGCTGGTTTGCGCAGACGCACCGATAGTCAGTGTCAATTACCTACAAGACACGTTATCTCCGCTAGATGTCACTATTGGAGATAACTGAGGACTTTGTAGACCCAGCCATGATGGTATTGCCAATAAGGATGGCGGTAAATATTGCAGTTCTTGAAAGTTAGACCATAAAAGAACACATTTAAACTAGTTTTTGATGTGGAAATCAGGCAAAAAAAATTGTATAGGGAGTCAGAAATCCTTCTGACCTTATTGTAAGGGCTTTTATAAGGGGCCTAGTATTATAAATGCGGAATGAGTGTATGTTTACCAGGCAACCTTTTCAGTTTTTCACACACAAGACTGAGAACAATATTTCGATAAAGTTTGACAAAATAGATTGCCTTCTGAGCAAGGACATCTCAGGGTGGGTACCTTTGTATCAAAAAGCCAGAAGTGCAATATCTAATTATATTTTTATCTGATCTGATCTGTGATTGGCTATGATATACATATTTACGCGAATATTGTGGAAATATATAGTACGGATTTCAAATTGATAGATTAAAATATAATTTCCGGGCATTCTGCCATTTCATTCCAGCCACCCACGGACCGTTGCTAATGTTGTCCATGTATTAAAATTTCAAATGTTGGAATAATAAACAATATTTTGTTGTATAACCATTTACTTTTGCATGTTATAGAATATTTAATCAGCAAGCTGTTTGTTGAAACTAAAAATTTAAATTGTTAAGTAGCTCTGAGCTGCCACTGAGAATTTCACAGAAAATTCAATAACACTTGGCTCGATCTTTCGAAGCCAGTATTTCTAGTGTAGCAGTCCTAGTCGTGCTAACTACCATTAAATTATTGAGGCTGATAATGTGTTTAACAGTCAATATAATACTCAACTTTTAAAAATAAATCTTTATTTATACAAGATCTTTATCTTTATTTATAATCAAACTCGAATATTTTTCTACCTGCAACATTATTTTTGCACTGCTCCGTGGAAATATTATATTAAACCATTTATCTAGAAACATCCATGGAATATGAATGTAGAAAAGCATCGGACTCTTGTTTCGGTCCACTCGCCATTGTTCTGCATCGCCGGACGCCACCCTCGCATGGTCCACCTCCACATAATGACCAACAGAGACCATCCCATGCTCAAATCAAGTGTGTAAATATGTTACAATACAAGCAAAAAATCATCGGGGATTTATTCATGAGCTGCCAAGCCCTTTCCGCTCTATAGCTAGTAGAACCAGAAAAATATAGCTGGCGATTCATTCGTCGTCTCCCGTGAAGCTTGGTTCAGCTCTCATCTTTGAACATGTCAGTTTCAACAGCCCCGTACACATGGCGACGCATCAAGCTTAAGCACCGTATTCAGTCGTAATAGCGGTGATTTTTGTATGTAGCTTAACGTGTTGTCGGGTGTACATATTTTTAATTTTGACATTTATATGGCAAGATTGGAACTGTATTGTAAACATATTGGCCTTCTGAATTCTGCAATTATTCTCGGCAATTAAAAATAAATCTCGCAACATATAATTGGAGATATTACCAGGGCAAGCGATGTTGGTAACTTTTACAAGGATTATTATTTTATTATTTATTTAACCCTAGATTAGAGTTGCTCTTATTAGGAATCTTTAAAGTTATAAAGGCAAAATGTCGGATGAAATAGACTTGCTTTAACAATGTTTATTAATTAACGAATAACCCATATGAATTGGTTAATGATTAACCAATTCATATGGGTTAACCGCAAAAACTGTTATTACACAATGTCATCTCAGATCCCACAGGGAAAAATTCAAAGTTTTCATCCGTTACGTTACGCTGACAACAATAGCTGAACGACCTCAGCCTTGCGTTGCGCGCGCGCAGCAGGTAGAACAGTCTGATTCAGTCAATCGCCGGCACTTGCCGGAGCAGCACTTGTCGTAAAAACCGCTTTGTAACATAGGATAGGGTGGTTACCTGGTACCTGCCCCCACCTGTCACTCCCCTCCGTGCCGCATGCGCGCGCCGCGTCCCGACTCCCACGCATCCCACTATTTGTATTCAGAATTTTTACGTCATACCCGCTGGACGCGAGTTTTTTAGTTTCAAGTGAATGTCTGGAATTTTTGTGTTTTGTGTTGTGTTGTGATGTGCATTGTGTGTTTCTAGGATGCATTACAAACAATTGTTTAAGAGGTAATGTTTTGATTTTATTGTTTTTGGAAATGTCGGTTATCTTAAGTCGGATCTTAAGTAAAGTCTTTATTAGCGGGAGCGGGTTCACTTTTTATGTCGTTTTTTGTAGCTCAGAAATGATTGTTTCGTCAAACTTTAAACCTGGAATATGTGTTATAAATATTTTCGTATCTTTTGGTAAACTAACTACTGGTTTTAAGTCATGACAACGGCTTGTGTAATCTCCCGAATCGCCGGTAATTTAAAATAGGTAGGTACTCTGCTTCAAATCTAGAGACATAGTAGGTAAATTCAAGTGTCTGTGTTTTAATGTAGAAAGTATGTAGCCAAGAAAGATAGATAGACGATATTTTGTTGTACATACACGGAAAACGAATGCAAAGTAGAATTTAATTAATCATAGAAAGTTTTAAAACATAGGATTATGTAGCTACTCGGTAAGTGTTTGAATGTGTCGAAAATTCCAAACTGTTGTGGGTTTTACCGTCAGTGTAAATGAATGGTTTAGAGTTGAGCTGATTTTAATTCGTGGAAATTTTATGGTGTACGTATTTTAGGAAGACATCATCTTAATTATTCTACCTATATCACTTATTTGCAAGTACATGTCCAGATATCCCGAAGTGGATACTTCTGTCGTATTTCACAGAGAAAATACTATATTTTAACATAATACCTAGTTATGTGTGTGACAAGCTTTATAGTGTCTTAACTTCCTTTTAGAGTTATACAGGTCAATATTCTAGTCTCGTTTCCTGTTATATGATCAGAGTTATTATTTAAAACTGAGTCCATGTCTGCGATGATAACTGGTTGTAGATTACCTATTAGATATTAAAAAGTTATTCTCACGCTTTAGCTTGATGTGTAACTTGCAAGAAGTGATTGCTATCAACTTAGCTTGTTACATAATACTTGTGTTCAGTAACACTTGTACTCGAAACGTAAGTTGATGGACACTGTGTTTTCCATCCATACCTATCATTCCATTCCTATCAGCGACCTCTTGAAAACGATATTTAGAAATCTGAACAACGCGACAACGTCTATTAACTTACACTGTTTATGCGGATTCAGACCCAATTAACAAAACATATAATAGTAACCAGCTGTTGCCCGCGACTTCGTTCGCGTGGACTTTATTTTATAAACACTGTGAAACATATGCAACATGTAGAAAATGGTACTGTAGGGTAAGGTAGGTTTCTATTAAGAATTTAAGACTATGGAATTGCAATCCTTCGAGATGGTTCCTCTCTTTAATGAAATAAATAATAACTAGGTACATTGGGACACACAAATCGATTCTCAAAATTCCGCAATTTTAATTAAAATGATGTTACTTAATCAACCCGTTGTTATGTCCCACTGCTGGGCAGGGGTATTCTCTTAGATTGAGGGGGATTAGGCTATAGTTCACCACGCTAGCCTAATGTGGGTAGGTATGCAGTCTTCACACGCCGTCGAGAAAATCTCTCAGGCATGCAGGTTTCCTCACGATGTTTTCCGTTCAAGCTTGTGATAATTAACAAAAATGTAAGGTAGCTGTTAGTTATTTTAACATTAAGACGTCCAACACCTCAGTCTGCCCGTGACCATGGATGCTGTAAAGGATCGGAAACGTCGGGAATTGAATAATAATATTAATACAACGCGATAAAATCCGTAAAAAATAGTTTATTTCAATTATCTAGAAATTGTTGAAAAATTATCGTAATTTATCGTGGGTGCCGACGATTTGCACAGATGTTAACATGAACAAAATAAATGGTGTATTTTTAACTGAACATGCTATTGGTAGACTGTTAGGTACAGTTGTGAGAATGTGTATCAAGTTTATAGAGATGTTGTGAACAATGTAGCATACTTATAACCAATAATGTTAAACACCAATAATGTTTTTGGAACAGTAGATACCTATACAGACTGTAACAATAATCTCAAGACTTCAAAGTAGTTTGTCCAGAATCATACACACTTACACTGACACTCCCCCACATGTGCACACTCCCACGCACACCCACCCTCACACGCACATACATGCACACACACACACACACGCACATACATGCACACACACACACACACAAACACACACGCACACTTTACTTACTCACTGCTTTACTTAGTCAATTGTTTTATTTTATTTACTTACTTTTCGCTAATTATAGTCTCAAAATTGTTAACTAGCAAATAATGGGAAGTTGCGAGACAACCCCAACACAAGTATTTATATGTATTGAGTGATTTTGAGATTAAATAAACATTTTAATTAAAAAAAAAAAAGATTACTGAATCGAGTACAGTGGTTTTTAATGTGTGATTTTTTTTCGAAAACATAATTACAATACCTGCAACTGTGGCCCCTGATCCATCAGTGGCTCGAGTTATAGTTGTTGTGTACGACGGTACGACTATTGTAAAAAATATTTGCTTTCTTGTCTCAAAATGGCGTTAGGGTTTCGTTATTATTAAATTTATGACTTGATATTCTAATTTACGTGTTCTAGGTTTTGAGCTTATTTAGTTAACATACCATCACGCCTGTATTCCCCGAAGGGTTAGGCAGAGGCGTACTAATGTACATTCACAGTTCGCCGGTATGTTTAGGTCCCATGTAATAGGGGGCGAGCCTATTGCCATTAACCGGGCACAAATTCCTAACTCCGAGCTGCTACTGGGAATTTCATAGAAAAACCCAATAACACTTTTCTCGACCTGGGAATCGAACCCAGGACCTCTAGCGTAGCAGTCGCGCTTAGGACCACTTGGCTAATGAGGCAGTTATTATTTAGTTACACGTTGTATAATACCTATAGCATTCTATTATTATTTGAAACTTCAGAACAATTAGATCAACACCAAGTTGACTTTCCTCGATAATGGTTTTGATAATAATTTTACCATCACACCTTATTGGAAGACCTCGGCAAAGGTTTACTAATTTACACCCACAGTTCACCGGTATGTTTCTGTCACATGTAATAGACTCCGCAAATCCAAACTCTGAGCTGTTACTGAGAATTTCATAGAAAAGCCCAGTAACACTTTACTAGACCTGGGAGTCGAACCTAGGATCGCAAGAGAGGCCGTCGTGGTTGAGGTCATCGTCGATACATGAGGCATTTATTTGAAAAATATATAATTTTGACTTCATAACTTATTCCTTGGTTAGCTTTAAAATTGCTATGTTTAATTTGAATAGCAAAGTCGAAAAACATGTAGAAATTTAATAACCCTATATTGGCATTGCGACACGATAGCTCAACCATGGTTACTTCATCGTAATCGCCTTCATCCCGTATCGAATTGATCGAGCAAATACCTTCTCGGTGTCGTAGAAATCCTTTCTGTTCTTCATTTGTACCCAAGTCAGCTTACTATGAAACAGTGCTTACGATGTTTTTTATCGAGTGAGTGGGGATACCGGAGGCCAAAACCCTATTAAAAGGCCGGCAACGAACTTGCGACTCCTGGTATTGAAGAAGAAAGAAGAAAATAAAATTTGTTTCAAACAAACACATTGCGGGAGTAAGCCCATGGGGGAGGTAATCGCTTACCATCAGGCATCCGTCTGCTCATTTGCTCCCTAAGTATCGCATAAAAAGTCATCTTCGACCTTGCAAGGGAAGCTGTTTTTAATCGGTACGAATCTGATATACCGTTCATCTTGGACAAAAAAGTGAAAAGTGGAATTCCGAGGAGAGAGGGCCAGGCTATAGTCCAACACGCTGGCCTAGAGCGAATTGGCAAACTTCACATGTCTTGATGTTTTTCTTCGCCGTTTAATTTTGGATAGAATGACTACGTCTTGACGGTACAATGGTCATATCACTTTGCTACTTGGTTTTTCAGTGTGCTATCACTGCGGTATCACCTCTTTTCGACAAAAAGCTTAGCTGAATTAATTTTATCTTCAACTAGCTTCTGCCCGCGACTTCGTCCGCGTAGCGTGATGATATATAGCCTATAGCCTTCCTCAATAAATGGGCTATCTAACACTGAAAGAATTTTTCAAATCGGACCAGTAGTTCCTGAGATTAGCGCGTTCAAGCAACCAAACAAACTCTTCAGCTTTATATATTAGTATAGATAGATAGATTGTAACTCTGTTATACCCGTTATATGTACAAGCGTGATATTACTTGATCAGACAGTTATTTCCCAGCAGTCCGTGTGAGCTGGCACTATCGCTTCGCGCTGTGTCCCACTTTTCGTAATAATTGTTAGTGAAATTCTCTGCAGTGATCATTGTAATAGAATTGCCTCTAATTGTTTCACTATTAAATTGTACAATTTCTTATTTTATCTTTGTCTTATTCACCGTCTCTGGAAATTGTTTTTGAGTACCTCTAGCAGTCTGGTCATCATCAGCTATTGATTCAGAAGAATCAGAAGTGTTTAGATGCATCTAATTATTTAGACAACAATATCTTCCGTTTTTATGAGTAGAAGTTTGAAACTTTTGTAAGCTTAAGATTACAATTTTCCAAATCCTGTAGTTACTTTTAAATTGGATTTCAAGGTTAATATAAACAACCAGGTATACTTAGGCCTGCTTGAGTTTGTGCTACTCCTCTAGTTACTTTTCATTTATCATCTTTTAACTTGTGGCTAGATAAGTATTTAAATTATCGATTAAGAAACATTCACGTACATCTTACTCCGATTAACTCCTACCTACACTCTACCCGAACTCAATTTTGAATTTTCAGTTATCTATTCCATACTCATAAATATCTATTCCAGAACTAAATTTTGAATTTTCAGTTCTATGAAGAAGTCTTTTAGATAAAAGAAACGTACTTCTTCATAGAACTCAAAATTCAAAATTTAGTTTTGGAATAGATATTCCAGATTTGAAATATTATCAACCTATTTACTGTACCACTCCTTAGCACAGGTCTTCTTTCAGAACTAGAGAAAACCCCTCTTATATAATGGCTGTTACCCCAGTAGTATTTAAGTATTTCAAACCGGCCACTCCGTTTTCCATTCTATTTAGATCACCAACTTAAACTGTATGAGCCAATTTGTTTATTGTATTGAAAGGTATGATTTCATGTCTTGAAACTGGTCCGCCAAAGATTCCGGTGAATCCTGACGTGGCTCACCAATACTCACGATTGGTTTTCTTTGACGTCACGCAATTTTTATAATTAGGCATGAAGCAAAATATAAATGACTTGCGAAACATAAATAATTTTGAATATGAATTTAAGTGCAGTCAGCCAGTCACTGCGGTTACAAGGAATGTTAAAATGATATTAAATTTTAATTTAGGTCTAGTCTTTTGGTTTACGGTATTTACAAGCTCGGCTAGCATTTCTATTTCCTGTTCTAGCCTGACCATATTGTATTGTTGTGTAGTAAGTATATATCCTACTAAGTCCTACTAATATTATAAATGCGAAAGTTTGTGAGGAAGGATGGATGGATGTTTGTTACTCTTTCACGCCAGAACGGCTGAACGGATCTGGATAAAATTTGGCACAGAGATAGATTATCGTCTGGAATAACACATGGGCTACTTTTTATCTGAAGTCCACGCAGACGAAGTCGCGGGCAGAACCTAGTTATATATATATCCGTTATAAAAATGTACATAACTCAATATAATCATATAACTGAGGAATGAACTGTCATGCTCACTAAATCTTGATTGTTGTACATCAATCAATCTACATAGTTAAGTACTTAGCCAAAGCTCAGTACTTGACACTTTTCTCCACTTTTTAAAAAAAGTAAAAAAGGAGAATACATAATTATTTTTTCACACAACTAATGTGGCAACCAAGCATACGGCCCGCCTCATCAGGCGGGCCGTACCCTTGATTGCTATCGCAAGCGGTTACTGTATCACATGGGTATCAGACGCGCGTTGCCGACCCTGTAAAAATCTATTCAATCTTTCAAGAATCCAAGATTCTTCCTAATACTAAGCCTATCCTCGTACTAAGCTACATTGTACAAGACACAACAACATTTCTTAGAAGCATCGTGTACCCCCGGGCGCGTACATTATTAATCCTTAGCGGAGTTCGTTTGTAACTTCTTATACCTACTTTATTTTTTTCAAACTTTCCCAAGAAAGTGTCCATTAAGGACGGCTACACATGATGCCTTGAGGCGGGGCCGGTAATATTACCAGTAATAAGAGCTGCTTGCATGCCTCGTAGAGCCTTTCACACGATCATTTGTATTAGATGGTTTAATGTTGTCTATTTCATTTGGAACTGAAACTAGTTTTACTGTATTATGTGCTTTTAATAACTTTATGTGTGAACAGTTACTTTAATGGTCAAATAATAACTTGATTAAACTGTGTAATTTTTGCATACGGATCTATTTCAACCACCATCTTATTCCTATCCATTTACTTCCTCTCCTACTATATCATCTTAATAAATGGTGCTTTGGCCTTATTTCTAAAGTTTACATAATGGTTTTCGATATTCATATTCCGTTTGGTATTTACAACATTAAAAAACCTTGCCAATAATAGGATTGCTATCTCTAAAAATTTGGAAACCAGGACAAGACGTGAAAACCCCGGATTTTAGAGTTCAGAACCCGGACATGTCAACAGGTTTTTTAAACATAGTCAGTGTAATAAAAAACAGTTGAAAATGTTATTAAGAGACACAGTGAGTGTGAAGTGTGCGTGTCGCTGGGAGCCCAAGACTGTGAATTTTTAAACCCGGACTACAAATGAAGCCCCCCCCGGACGCTCCCCGGATGACCTCTAAACTAGGATGGCAACCCTAGCTAATAAGAGACTAAAGTTCGGTGTCATTACTGTACAAGAAAATGTCTGCGTAACTTCAAATTCTCATTCAATCTACAGTAACATACACTAGATTAGCGGTATATAGTTATGAGTACAAGCGTACTACGAATAATTTAATATAAAGCGATTCTATCCATGCATAGCGTCAAGAATGATCTTAAAAGTAAACCTGATCGAGTATTACCACTTTTTTATACGTCTATTATAACTAGAATGGTCTTATTGTCTCCGGATATCCTAATAGGTTTTTGTTTCTAAGAAAGACTCGTCGATTTCTAGTTGACTGGCTTGCGACTCATTTTTATTGGTCCGGATATTGCCCTGATGTTTTTACCTTTTAAAAAAGTAATGAGCTGTAGATATCACAGCTTGTTCCTATGAGATATTAAAGTATACTATTTTTTTTTATGGGATAGGGCGGCAATCGAGCAAACGGATCACCTGATGGTAAGTCATAACCGCCGCCCATGGACACCCGCAACATCAGAGGAGTCGCAAGTGCGCTGCCCGCCTTTAAAAGGGTTTGGGCCTCCGGTAACCTCAACACACTCGGCGAAACACAACGCAAGCGTTGTTTCACGCCGGTTTTCTGTGAGGCCGTGGTATCACTCCGGTCGAGCCGGCCCATTCGTGCCGAAGCATGGCTCTCCCACGTGAACTATATTCATTAAAATCTCAATAATAATCTTTACCGAGTTATTTCAAAGGAAGGATCATGTAGTCACGTGTATAAGTACTAAACTTGTCAAAATTTTAATCCATCGCCTAGAATTCATTAAGTAGTCTGTTTGAACCTTCCAACCGAGGAATAGTTCGGCTTAATATCACATCGATACATTATATATACCTTCATATAATGTACATTCAAGGGTTTTTGAAATTGTCTACTGAAATTTGCTAAAAATATGTTATGTAACCTCGTTTAGACGACCTTTTTTGTCCGTACTTAGACCCAAGCACAGCTGTCAGTCTGTCCTGAAATACTAAAATTTTATGATCCGCCATATACATACAGGGTAAAATTGGAAACCATTGATATAAATTAAAGGCCGAGTGCTCACAGTAAATTTTTATGATAAACTACTATTAATTTTTCCGTGGAAAACGACTTGCATGTCGTATTACTTGATAACTGTGTAAATATTTTGTATCGAAACATTTTTTAAGGTAAATTCTTCTTAGTTACGATAGTAAGCAATGGAACGAAGTACCGATACTGAGTATTTATTAATACACACACGAATGGGTGTGTATGAAGTGTTAGTTTTAAGCCAATCCAAAAAATTAGTCAGTTACGGTTGAAACCTCGTTGCAAATCTGTTAATTTGGACACGAAGCGTGAAAGCCCCGGATTTTGGACCTTAGAACTCTGACATGGTCGGGGGGCGCTTCAGACTACAAATTAAACCTCACCCGGATGCCCCCCGGACGCCCTCTTAACTAGGACAAATCCGGTGAAACCTGGACGAATGGCAACGCTGCCTTCAGATCTTCTGAACAACTCGTTTACATATGCAGTCATAGTCAAAGTCAATGCCTCTTAGTCTTACCAAAACAAATTAAGACCTCGCTTATCTATTGCGCATGGAAGTAGCATATTTTTTTCAATTCCCGACAGTATTTACGGAAGATTGCGAGTTAATTACAGTAACCGATGCGCCCGCGCCATTTCAACTTGACATTGGCATCGTAATTAGCGGACGTGGGAAATGTATTGTCAACTATACGTGTCGTTTCGTTGATAATTCAATAGTTCCTAGGTAAAGACGTGACGTTTGCGCGTTTAGTTTGTATAGCTGTCATTGTTGATGAAGAATTTCCAACAATTTGATAAAAAGAAAGAAATACATGTTCAAATCATGTTTTTGACAATAGACTCGCATCCTAAATATTTTTACCCGGCAAATTTGGATGTAGACTATACACCTCTGCCTAACATTCGGGAATACAGGCGTTTTAGTGTTATAAAAGAAAGATAATAGTTACATATATGTTCACGTGGAATATTTTCATATTCCCTTACCTTACCTTATACTTTCATTTACCTTACCTTTTTAAGATACAAACTGTAACATCGACCCTTCCCTCAGAATTGGGCTGCATTACATTACCCACCAACCTAATACCCCAGAATAGAGAAGGGCAAGCCAAAATCGTTGAAAAATATCCTCGTGTCAGATAACCCATCGTTTAAAAACGTTTACTCGATGCGTATCCGAATTCCTTAGCCATATTCCGATACCTAATTCGAATATTAACGCGATATCGCGGGAAACACGCACAACATTCGAATACTGAACACCTCCATTGTCTCCCACCACCGTTCTATTACGACCTATCTCAGAAAACGACGCCTGACATAATCAACTTTATCTATACTGATATACAATTCATTTTGCTAAGACATAACCGTTAGGATGCCGACGTGAAGTTATGAAAACGGTCCGGTTCTCTTAAGAAACGTCGTCACTTGGAAGGCTCAAACAATGAAGAGTTTTGATACAAATTTCCTTTGTTGAAACGACTGTTATGGATGCCGTTTCGTGTATAATATATAATAAAACGGATATTGTCGTCAGTCTTGTTTTGTGTAGGGTAATTGAAAAATTAGGGCTGGTAATTAGCGCTGTATGGATTGCGTTACTGAATTACTTAAACATAATTATCTCGCTCATCATACTGTTTGTAATTTACAGCAATACAAATAATGTCATGAGCATCATAAATTATTTGGATCAATATTTATTCTCTGATGTCCTCACAGGCCATGCAACTCAGCTTGTAGTTTTTAAGTTGCCTTCTCATTAAGTTTACGTGATTTTGACTGTAAAAAGCTGTTTGATAAATTCTTGCAAATAGTCTCCCGCTTTCCCAAAGATAGTTCCTCTTCTTAACTATTATTACAGGGGGAATAAGATATGTCTTATTTCCCCTGTTGGGATATATCCCAAGGGCAGATAAACGACAAATAAAACTCATCCACTCGAGGAAAACAGTCAATGTTTTGATTATTTTTATATTGTTAATGCTGCTAATGTTTTTGGGGAAAATTAAGTCCCTATTATGAAGCAAATCTAAAATTAATCTTTTTGGAATGTGTTTGGACATCATAATTACAATATGAGTGTTATAAGGAAAAGTCTGCTATTTTAATTCTATCAGAATAGTGTTTCAATGACTATGACAGAATTGGTAGACTAACTGTAAAACCCATTGAAGTATGTCTATTCTTCCTCTAAGGTAAAACCAACAACGGGGACGATAGCTATGGGAACTAATGGCGCCACCTTCGACATGGCTAATGCAATCCTATTGGCTGAACACTCTTTGACATAATTGCTAATGTAAATTTAACACGGTTTGATTGGCTGTCGTAGGACAAGTTGAAGGTGCTGACATCTGTCAATGACAATGCCTTCGGGGTGGATAATTAACCATTAAGTGGGGAGTTTAGGCGGGAAAATGAAAAGTGCACATTGTCGATTTTATATTATTTTTCAAAACTTGAATTTCTCCGAAGTTTAATGTGTTATTATGGTGGATAATTAACCATTAAGTGTTCGTGAACGTGTGAGAGTGTAGGCAAATGATATAAAATTGAAAATCGTGACTTTTTGGGTTCACTTCTAAACTCCATCGAAGCCTCAATAAAGTTTCTACCTTTTTATTAGGGCAACTCAACAACTTATACTTGACACTGGCGAACACCAAAAGTGTGGTGCCATATTACAATCCCACGATGGGAAATATTACTTGATTACTCTAATACTTGACACTGGCAAATACACAAAAAGTGTGGCGCCATAATAATAATAAAAAAAAAACCATTAAGTGTTCGTGAACGTGTGAGAGTGTAGGCAAATGATATACAATTGAAAATCGTGACTTTTTGGGTTCTCTCCTTAACTCCATCATAGCCTCAATAAAGTTTCTACCGTTTTATTGGGGCAACTGAACAACATAAACTTGACACTGGCGAACACAAAAAGAGTGGTGCCATAATACAATCCCATGGTGGGAAATATTACTTGATTACTCTAATACTTGACACTGGCAAATACACAAAAAGTGTGGCGCCATAATAAAAAAGAAAAAAGAACAATGCCTTCGAAAGGCACTGTAATACGATTTTGACAGAATCAGCATCATAGCAGTCTTAAGATCCTGGTCTATCTAACTTCGTTGGTCACTTTGTCTGTCCATCACATTTCTCTCAGTAATTTCTTAGTCGACTTTTATGATTGGCTGACTGATATAACGATGATAAGACTAGCAATCTCCACATTTCTCTGTCAATTTTCATTTTATTAAACCTGTCTTAACTAAGTTTTATAGTGCGAGGTACGAGTATGTTATATTTTTGACCTGTTAACCGATTTGATCAAAACGATAGATAATGTCTCCAATCTCTTTTAAAACTTTAAGATTTGAAACATTATTTTTTATATTAAATTAAAGTGCTGGATCGTAAAAATATGAAATATAGGTACTATACTGCATTAAGAGAAACCAAAAATAAAATTGTACATTAATTTGCTCAGCAGGGGGGGAGGGGAGCTTCTTTTGGCTGATATTATAATGATGATGATTGTTGAGAAGCTGTTTTTTATTCTTGACTAGCGGACCGCCCCGGCTTCGCTCGCGTGGAGAAATTCTTAACTTTTTTTAAATATTCTATAGCCTATGTTAATCTGGAATAATGTAGCATTCAAATGGCTACGCTCTCTATACCGCCTAAAAATCTACTTCCATCAAAGACCAAGGCAATGCTTGTACAGGCCCTAATTTTCCCTATTGTTGACTATGGTGATGTGTGCTACTTTGACCTGAATGCAGATCTACTCAATAAACTTGACCGCCTTCTTAATAGCTGCATTCGATTCGTCTTCAACCTTCGCAAATATGATTATGTGTCTGAGTATCGGTCTCTCCTTAAATTACTACGCTTTATTCATTACTTTTCTCTTCTAATCCTCCTTCTTACTTATCTTCTCACTTTCAGTATCTTTGTACTAACCACAACAAGTATTTGCGATCTACAAATAATCGTCTCCTTCAATGTCCCTCTCATCACTCTGACTTTGTTCACTCTACATTCTTCATCCAGTAAATTTTATTATGGAATGCTCTCCCATCTGATGTCAGGATGGCAAACAGTCGGTTTTCTTTTAAGCACAAACTGCGTAATTACCTTCAAGCTAGGACCATGGCAGATTCATCATCTCGACTTTGACCTGTCAGTATATATAATATATATATATATATGTATTTATATATATTATAAGTATTTATTGTATAAATATAATTATATATATATTTCTGTTTTTTTGAACAAATTACTCTAACTAACAACTGCCTCATTAGCCTAGTGGTCCTGAGCGCGACTGCTATGCTAGAGGTCCTGGGTTCGATTCCCAGGTCGAGCAAAGTGTTATTGGGTTTTTCTATGAATTTCCCAGTAGCAGCTTGGAGTTTGGAATTTGTGGCCGGTTAATGGCAATAGGCTCACCCTGTATTACATGGGACCTAACATACCGGCGAACTGTGGGTGTAAGTACCTTAGTACACCTCTGCCTAACCCTTCGGGGAATACAGGCGTGATGGTATTTATAAGATCATTTATAGAGAGCAACTTATTCTAAACGATATTTTCATAAAAGGTAAAAATCAGAGTGTGAAAATCTGTTCCTACTTAAACTACACTTAACTGGAACCATTTTTTGTCGGTAAACCAACAACTAAACCTGCGTTATCTATGCTTTTAACCGATTACTTGTGAGTTAAGCACACAGATACTTCAGATTTTTGGTAGATAACACTTTTGTCACATTTATTTGCAATAGATACGAGTTTGTAGTATGTATACTTTGATTTGACTGTCAATATAGCGGCTTTTCGGTAAAGACGTATTTATATAACATACCATCACGCCTGTATTCCCCGAAGGGTTAGGCAGAGGCGTACCTACTAATGTACACCCACAGTTCGCCGGTATGTTTAGGTCCCATGTAGTAGAGGGCGAGCCTATTGCCATTAACCGGGCACAAATTCCCAACTCCGAGCTGCTACTGGGAATTTTATAGAAAAACCCGATAACACTATGCTCAACCTGGGAATCGAACCCAGGACCTCTAGCGTAGCAGTCGTGCTCAGGACCACTTGGCCTATGAGGCAGTTCAATCTTACATGTATGAATGAAAATAATTGTTGAGTTAACAAAAAAAAATTGGATACGTCATGCCTGTGAACGGGTACTCTCTGTCGTGATGGTCCAATCCTCAAAGTAGAAGGACAATTGCAAATAAAAGTAATAACTATAATTAACGAAGAATCTATGTGCTTGTGCTGGTGTTTAATATTATCCTTCATAATACTTACATTTTTTTAATTTTTCAAACCAAAAATATCTTTAATAATGGTCTAGGAATTAATTGAAATGACATTTTAGACTTTAAACCTTTGAAAAAGATTATCTTTGGTAAGCTCTTCAAGTGTAGGTACAAATCCTTCCAGCCGTAGAGCTATATTAATTTTGTAATACGGTTTAAGTAGCTAACTCCATAAAACTTACTCCATTGTTGATATTATTATCATAATTTTAAACTATCCTACTTAACTGTCCTAACTACTGAGTGCATCGGTAAGTTTCTTATTGTAATCCTCTTAAAATAACTCGAACCTTAATTGAATAGGGCTACCATAAAATAAAAAAATGAAACAAAACTAAGAATGAAATAGAAAGAAAGAATGAAATTTATTTGGCAACGCTCAAGACACACAAAAACAGAGTAGACATAAAAATAAAATAGTCTGCAACAATAATAAATATGCACCTACTCACACATTAATCATAATCATCATACATCATAATCACACATTAAACTATTATCCATATTTTAGTGAAAAAATTGACTTGCGGGCAGGATTTGAACCTGCGTCTTCTGGTTAGATACATCAGATGCTATGACCACTAAGCCAACGCTACGTCGAAATTTGCCTTCACATGCTGAAATTACGTCATAAACTGACTTTATAATCTTAGGCTGGAAAATGGAATAAAAATAATATTATCTTTTTGTGATTTTTTTGCAATTTCCATGCTAAGATTACAAAGTTATTTTAGTGAAGGAAAAATTCGACTCGCAGGCAGGATTCGAACCTGCGTCTTCTGGTTTGATACACCAGACGCTATGACCACTAAGCCACCGCGAGCGAAAAATAATATTTGTGAGTCAAAATTACCACTACCTGGAGCCCTGATACCGATAGGCGTTATTTTGGCAGACCAAAAAAAAGATGGCGTATCGATTTTGATACCTTTACTCCAGATTGGGTTCAAGGAGAAAAATCGTGATAGATGAAGACTCGAGAAGAAGTCCTTTGCCCAGCAGTGGTACATATCAGGGTAATCATATTCATTCATGTCTGATAACCGCATCTTTCTCGCAGTTAATTGAGGGTTGGATTCGCAAAGCCAATGTGTGCATTTTGATGGTATGCCCTCTTGCAGGACCACCGAAACACCCAAATGCACATTGAGCTAAGGTGAAGGCCACATGTCTAACATATAGGAAAAGTCCAATCGGACTATCCTCAAAAATTTAATTGGATTGGTTCGATGGAGTCTGGAGTGCGTGGCAGCCCTAGCATTGGATAGTAATAAGTAAAATTAAACGGTTTGTGACCCTTAGGTTCACTTTCAAATGGAATTACATAAAAATCACTGTGACGTTGTGTTTAATATAAATTCTCTAAGCTTTCGCCGTGAAGTCACGATTACCCGACAGCCGTGGAATTAAAAAAAGGTTTGGAGTTTAAAGGTTCCATATGGGAGATAATTGTTGAGCTGCTTCGAAAAGATAGAAATACTTAACATAAAAGAAAGTTTGTTGTGTCAGCTATCTAGATTTTTAGAAATTGCAATAGTAGAATAGAAACGACTTCAAATTCAAAAAGGTATACATACTTACATACTTTTTTTTATTAAAAAAGTACTTCTCATTAGAACTGCCTCATTAGCCAAGTGGTCCTGAGCGCGACTGCTAAGCTAGAGGTCCTGGGTTCAATTCCCAGGTCGAGCAAAGTATTATTGGGGTTTTCTATGAAATTACCAGTGGCAGCTCGAAGTTTGGAATTTGTGCCCGGTTAATGGCAATAGGCTCGCCCCCTATTACATGGGACCTAAACATACCGGCGAATTGTGGGTGTACATTAGTACGCCTCTGCCTAACCCTTCGGGGATTAGAGGCGTGATGGTATGTTATGTTAAAAAAGTACTTAAAAGTAGTTTTTGCAGTCGGTCGGTGGCAATATCAAAGGATCCAATCAAATTAAAGTCAACGGGTCCCAAAACTGTTTTGCACTTAAAATTATTTTTATGTTTTTAAGAGAAGGAATAGATACTCTTTTAAATAAAAAAACATATTGAATTCGGTTCACAATTTACGTAAATATCGGTAAATATATACGGTTTTTCGTTTTTGTAAAAAATTATTTTATGGAATAATCTCTTAATTTCATTCTAAGAATTCTTTTCATTCGTAACAAAATAGGAATCGGCTTTACGTATAGGATCTTCAGTGAGCCTCGCTTATCCGACGGTGCACTTAAATAACCCCGAACAATACGGGACCCCATAATCTTGTGTCGGGAAAGAATTTATAGTATTTTCTCTAATGTCTGTTCCCATTACGTTTGGAGTCTTTGATGGCGTCACCTATGAGCGGTCAAGTATTTTGATATTAAGGAAATTATTAATTCAACTACATATTCACGCCTTTTTCCCGTAAGGATAGGCAGAGACTACGTAACATCACTTTGTTTTGATTTTTGCATAATATGGCATATGGCAGGTGGACACGTTTTAGGAACGTGGCCGACCGGGAACTATTTAGAGGAGATAAATTACACTCGGAACACGAAATATACATATTTATTGACACAAGGTCTAGAATTTAAACTACATTGAGATGGCATGTCACATAATTATGTAGTAATATTATTGTGCATAGAAGTATAAATAAATATTTTCTTCGTCCATTATCCATTAGATAACATAATTAAGTGATAATAGCCTCTTTAGTCTTAGGTCCTAAGGTTAACTTCTATGTCCCGGGTTCCCCCGGAATCCCTCGAGCAATGTTTTATGACGGTTTTCTGTGAAGTTCATCCCAGCGAAATGTGTTCATACCTCTGCCTAACCCTACGTGAAATACAGGCGTGATAGTAGTTGTGAAATATAGAAATATCTTCATTTCTAAATTTACTTACGTATAATTCTTAAGTTAAAGTTAATTGTTGCGTGTTTACGAGATATAAATACTGTATTTCTATCTCCTATGTTGTTTATCGAACGCAATAAATGTCACAGATTAAATTAAAATAGTAAGTTAAAATCGAAAATATATTGTGTTGGTTTTATGTTTCAAGTTTACAGAATGTATGATGATGAATGAAAGTTAAATGACCTTTAAAACTAAATCACACAATCTTTTCTTTAAAAATGTGGAAACATTTTCTTTCACATACTTACCTATTATTACAAACTTCATAATTATTTCGTATCAACAAAATTAAATAATCATTTAAATACTAACAATAAAACCTCCAGTCCTCCACTATATAAAAAAACAATTAAAACAGCAATTTCCTTTACCTCCAATCTTCCTACTTAAAAAAAAACAATCTCCTACATGACTCCGAACTCCCGGTTACGTCACCCATAATTTGTTACCTGCATTTTTTCCACGTTCAGAATTGGCCGGCATTCGAAATTCGAACAGTGTGTATATTTCGAGTGGACCTCTTTTGTAACTTGAGTTAATGGCATGCCAAATATTTCGTGGGAATTTCGTTCAGGAACTACGTCCACGTGTCTTTGTTTCTTTTTTGTTACTTTTATTGTTAAGTACCGGTATACCGGTGTTATTTGAAGAATTGTTATAATAAATACTTTTACTTGGAGATAGTAATCTTTTTATGGATGATCTTTTTTCTTAGTATTGTTTTATGGTTTATAACTTTATCTTGATCCTGGCTTATTGGTGCAGTTATGGCTTTATGATTGCAAATATCATTAATTTTACGGTTTTGGTTTTCTCCAAACTGTTAAGATTTAACTTCTAAATGTACAAAATTGCTTATTAAATTAGTCATAGTAGCCACCTGGCAGTATAAATAATTCCTTTGCTTGTATTTTATAACGTAACAAAACAATGGAGTTCTATTACATCAATTTACAACATTTACACAGACTTGGTGACTAAGGCTTAAAATCGAAAGCTGACTTAAACTTAGCTTCTACTAAGCATTAGCTTCAGCAGCCAGACTATTTTTGTTATACATCAATGTTCGTTCGTGATTGGTTAAGCTTTTCTCTGAGTTTAGCTGGTTTTTAGTCAGCATTTAATAGATTCTACAGCACTAAGATCTAACCAAATATGAAGGTTAGCTGATAAGAAGAACGAACGACCTAGAATTCCACTAAAACCTACCGCAACTATCGTATTACAATAAAAATTGTCATTTTAAAGAACATTGTAAAGTTAATTCACAGAATTAAACATTATAAATTATTCAGAATTAAGGAAACTATTATAGGCTGCAAGTGCATATAACTACATACATGTGCATATGATACTTGAAGTTACAGTTTATGGTATAATGATTATTAAAATATATGTTATAAATGATGAAAAAAACTATGAATACTTATATAGGTATTCATAGTTTTTTTCATCATTCCCAAAGGAAAAAAAAAAAAACTTCCCAAGAACTGTTCTACACTAGTTCTTACTGCTAGCCCAGACAAAAAGGTATATTTGAGATCACCTTAAGTTCTTCTCACAAGTTTACTCAAGGTATACTGTAAGGTGTTTCTTCACTAACAAACTAAAGTGACTAATAAGTCAAGTATTCCCAAGTCGACCGATAAGAGTTGTTGGCAACGTGCCTCTGAACACTGCCTAATCCGTCTCGCGTAGGGTTGACGCTAATCCTGTTTATTAAGCGGTAGTATTGTACAAATCTGAAAAATAAAGGAGCTCACCTCTAAGAAAATCCTACAGTTCTTAGTGGCAGCAGGATTTAGCGGCGAAGGCGATCACAATAGACCGACTGCGATCGTAGTGATATTATTGCCGCAAGTCAATAAAACATGGGACAAACCTGCACAATGAGATTTTACGAACCTCATTTAAAAAAAATGTGTGTGTTTCTCAAATATGTAAAGAGTCCCTAGCTTCCTACTTCTCCATAAGACCCACATTCTGGAACCGTGAACTAGTTTTGACTTTTCAAAAGTAGGTACCTATTTTAATTGTCTTATAGGTAATTATTATTATTATTAGCCCGGTTTGTCCTACTGCAGGGCAAAGGCCTCCCTCCCTTCCTTGTTTGATCTTGAAACGTAACTAGGTACTTAATTTGCAACAAAATGAATAAATAATTTTATGTTGCGGATTTCCTGTTATGGTTTTTCTGTGATTGGAGCGCTTCATTTTGGATACCATAAAGAATCAAATTCAAAATTAAAAGGTTTTGATTTCCATGGACCAATGAATAGATAACATGTTCAGCGTATAAAATATAAAGTATTGCGCATTATGCAAATAATGATCTGGTATCACACCTTTTTTGATGTAGTCTCTTTTGTGCCCCACTGCTAGTAAATGCATCCCCTTACTCAGTATTATCCTGGGCTTTGCTGACTAAACACTTGGAAAATTATATTAAAACGTTAATTTAATACTCAGGATTCCATCGCGAAGTGCTAAAATATCAACACCACTTTCCGAACGTAACAAAAAAGGTTCCAAGTGTTTACGCGATACGAAAAGATAATACAAAAACAAGCCAGCTCACAACCCTAATCCTGAGTAATGCCAAGAATATTTAAGGCGACGGAGCCTTAATAACAGTTTTCTAAGCGTCGCACCTTATTTATCGCTTGCCCTTATATTGCCCAAGTTTGGCTTGACTCATTATTCTTAGAGAGTTTTTATGTTTGCTTGCTTTTAATATTAGTTACGGGAACTTGCTTATTGATAGGTAGAAGGAAGGAAGCTTTGCGAGATGTATTCGTGTGAGAAATAAGGTAAAGTGTGTTGTGTTGTGTGATGTTTAGGTGTTTGCGGGATACGGATAAATATAGTTTGATTTTTGCCAGTTCCCAGTGGTAAATACTGACCCCACGTGTTATATATTTACTGTAAATAGGTAGATACATAGTCGAAAGTGGAAATGCAAAATTGACCAGGCTCGGTTTTGGGAGATATTGAGTATATAAGAAACTAACAATTATTTCCCACATAATGGTTGAATTGCATGATTTCAGAACTACCTAATGAGGCAGCATTAGATTTGTGTAATTTTGTTTTTACAATTAATGTAAGTAATTTTACATATTTTATTTTATTTATTACATTTAAACCAAAAATGTAGAAAAACATGAGTTGTTGATCTCATTTTAAAATGATTTTTATATGTAGTTTAGTTAGTATATATCAATTCTGTTATTGAATAGCATTGAGGTAAAATATTGTTGAACTTGTTCAACCTTTTACTAGACACGCTGTTGTCCCCTGCGTATCAAATTATTAGTGGAAACTCTTTAACTTTTTCCAGAAACCATAAAAAAATTACAAACTGGAAGGGGAGCTCGAGTGAACCCCGTTTCATCCCCCTACCCTCAATATAAATTACGCAGTAGCCTTGAGATAAAGTAATACTTACTAAACATTTTAAAATGAGTTTTATATCTCGCACTGGTCTATATTTTCTATTTTGTGATTCAATTTCTACGTTTATTATTATTGGAAACTAGCTATTGACCGCGGAATCACTCGCGTCTCAAAAGGATTTACTTAATATAACTATGTTTTTAGGCAGCGTATCAAGATTAAACATGTATTTTTTGGATTTTCCATGCTAAGATTATAAAGTTATTTTAGTGAAGGAAAAACTCGACTCGCAGGCAGGATTCGAACCTGCGTCTTCTGGTTTGACATACCATTTGATACTAATTTCCATTGCATTCAGTTAATAAAAAAAAAAAAATCTATTGTTTTAAAATAATAACCCACCCATAAATAATACACACTAGTTTTAAAATGTAATTTATACGGTGGCCAGCACATCGAGCTTCCACAATCTGTCGAATTTATCTGATTGACTCTCAACTCTAATACAATATAATAAGACTCATGTTCAGTTTGGGAATGTTCGGCGGTTGTGGATAGATTTGACTTGCTGGCTACCGTACTAGAATACCACAGTTATTACTGTAATGGCCACCGGATAGCTTAAGGACGTATAATATAACATTGTATTTATTCGTAAGCGAACTATGTTCTTTGAATAAATAAAGAATCTTTAAACCGAAACCGATTAAAGTAAGATCTCGAACAACTATAAAATCCAGATCTAATTTCGAGCAGTAGTTCTTGCATGATGCGCGTCCAAACAGACCTTTATATTTTCACAGCTAACCGCTGAACCAATTTGGATGAATTTTGGTATAAAGATAGATTGGACCTTGGTAAAGGGGAATAGGCTGCCTTTTGTCACAAAAAGTCCTATTGGATGCGAGTAAAATCGCAACCAACAGCTAGTCAGCTTCTGCCCGCGACTTCGTCCGAATAGCGTAATTTATTTATTTATTTATTTTATTTAAAACTTTAGGAAAACCAACAGCATTACAATAAATTTGCAACTATGTCTAAACAACAGATAGCCAATTATAGGTCTTCGCTAATAGGCATCATATTAAATTATAAAAAAAGAAAGCATGTGGACAACAAGATATGCAGAAGCTACAGGTTCACAAGTACGCACGCAACGAGAATCACGCTTGGTGCTCAATAAAGAAATCTCTGCTCAGCAACCGCCTCAGCGACACCATGTTAGTGTTGAAAATATCAACATCGTGTGTCTTGCAGTAATGATATATAGCCTATAGCGTTCCTCAATAAATGGGCTATCTAACACTGAAAGATTTTTTCAAATCAGTCTAGTAGTTTCTGAGATTAGCGCGTTCAAGCAAACAAACAAACTCTTCAGCTTTATATATTAGTATATAGATAGATTCGCCGCTGTGGACTCCTTTGGCTGCCTACACCTATCGCTGTTTGCCGTCCCAAAGAAATCATTTATATTTAAAAACTAGCTTCTGCCCGCGGCTTCGCCCCCGTGGAATTCGGTCTGTCATCACATCCCACGGGAACGGATAAAAAGGATATCCTATGTCCGTCTCCTGGTTCTAAGCTACCTCTCCACCAATTTTCAGTCAAATCGGTTCAGCCGTTCTTAAGTTATAAATAGTGTAACTAACACGACTTTCTTTTATAATATAGACTAGCTTCTGCCCGCGACTTCGTCCGCGTAGCGTGATGATATATAGCCTATAGCCTTCCTCAATAAATGGGCTATCTAACAGTGAAAGAATTTTTCAAATCGGACCAGTAGTTCCTGAGATTAGCGCGTTCAAGTAAACAAACAAACAAACAAACTCTTCAGCTTTATATATTAGTATATATAGAAGTATAGATTACTAAAGTAACTAAAGCTTTAACTAATATCATTGTTTTGACAGTTAACATCCATTGCTCTGGTACGCAAGGGATCAATTTAATAGAACGTTGAACGTAATAAGCCGGTGTGAACTGACCAACAGGTAGGGATGCGAGTTCAGGGAGTTAAACAATTAAGCCAGAGTATTACAAACTCAGTTTGTGCCATCCAAACTGAGCAAATGATGATGATGACTGCGAACTACAGCGGAACGTAGTTTAAACTTACACCCCGAATAAAATTCACACTTCGTTTTTGTCTTATTTCTATTCAAATCAAATTATATTTATTTGTTATACAAAAGTATGCAAGATATTATAATATTCTATATAATCTAGCAAGCAGATTCGTTGACTGTTATTCTAATAAGTGTTAAAACTAGTGTATTACCTACCTATATTTTTTATGAGATAGTCGGGCAAACGAGCATACCGGTCACCCGATGGTAAGATTACCACACCACAGTAACACCAGAGGAGTCACAAATGCGTTGCCCGCCTTTGAAAAGGGTTTGGGCCTCCGGTAACCTCACTCACTCGGCGTAATACAACGTAAGCTTTGCTTCACGCCGGTTTTCTGTGAGAGTCACGGTTTTCATTCGTGCCGAAGCATGGCTCTCCTACGGTACTTACATGATTTTATAAGCCAAATAATATTGACGGTACCGTCGAAATTACTCTACACGTCTGAAGTTATCCGCAGGTGGCTTTGCATTGATATTTTTGATTGATATTTTTGCAAAAGAGATATGCAAGTAAGCAACAAGTGGTTTTCTATCTCTTTGTAATTCTTTTTTGCATTTTCCATGCATGCAGGAAAGAATCTACTGCCGGTTTAATGCGGTTAATTCGAGTATCATTGTATTATACCAGAAGTCGCATGTTCGAATCCTGTCCGCAGTTGATTTTTTCCTTCACTAAACTAACTTTATATTTGGAAAATGTAAAAAAAGTACTAAAAGATAGTAAATAGGTAATGTTGTCGAACTAACTGCAAAGTAAGTCATGTCGGTTGAGAAGCAAAGTAACTTGCTTTTCAATAGTTGTCACTGACGTCACTTTTAAGACGTAAATTCAGAATGTGAAGGAAAATTTCGACCTGGCGGTTGGGACTCGCGGTGGCTTAGTGGTCATAGCATCTGGTGTATCTAACCAAGGTAACCAAGGTACTACTACTATTGCACTTATAGTTTCATATAAGAGTTATGTGGTAAGTAAGCACTTCTGTGTGGCCATTAATATCATGTTGTATAAAACTAATTGTTTGTTTGTATATGTTGCTATAGTTATAGATCTAATATAAATATTATGGTTTGGTAGTACTTGTTTAGCTATAAAGAGATTTAATGGATCTGATTACATAATCGTTAGAGTGTGTTTGTGTTTAATAAGCGGATAATAAGATAGTAACATAACATACCATCAGCCAACAGCCTGTATTCCCCGAAGGGTTAGGCAGAGGCGTACTAATGTACACCCACAGTTCGCCGGTTTAGGTCCCATGTAATAGGGGGCGAGCCTATTGCCATTAACCGGGCACAAATTCCTAACTCCGAGCTGCTACTGCGAATTTCATAGAAAAACCCAATAACACTTTACTCGACCTGGAAATCGAACCCAGGACCTCTAGCGTAGCAGTCGCGCTCAGGACCAATTAGCTAATGAGGCTAGCTAATAAGATAGTATGACGGTTTTAATTTGGTGTTGTTATTGAGAGACAGTGATGCTCTACAGATTAAATAACGCCATCCCTTTCTACCAAACAAAACAGGATCGTATCAACACGTTGACTAAGTACGGCTTCGTGGTATGCAATTTGGTAAGTTGGTGGTGAAGGCCTACTTCTCTATATTAATTTTGTTATTGGAATCGATTTTAACCTCTTCGGAATCTTCAAATGTTTGTGATTATTTATAAGCTAACTGCTTCATTCGTCCGACTGCGATCCATCTGATAAAGACTTCCACATTCGAGACTCCCCTATTCCTTCCATGAAGCAAGACTGTTTCGTATGAACTACATTGTGGAATGCAATAAATATGGAGTATTGATGCATTTTTCAGAGCCCATCCAATATTCGTATTGATAGTTTGTCGTTAGGTCATGGTCAGCTAGGTTCTGGCTTTGCTTCCCAGGGAGAAAAGTGTAATTAGGTATTTCATTCCAAATATCATTAACAGCTCGGAGTTGAATTTTTTGTCTGGCTTGCCCTGTATTACGTGTGATCTAAACATACATACAAACTGTGGGTGAACAATAGTACACCTCTACCTAACCCTTCGGGAATAAAGGCGTAATGCTGTGTGTAACTTTTAAGTTACTGATACCCAATAAAAACAAGTTAAGTTATCAAGAAAAGTTCTTCCACAAGATACTTTTTCACAAGAACATGTAAATTGTAATGTTAATGAACATCTTAAACGTAACGATTTATCGTCGGATGCGTCTGCGCCAAGAAAGTGAACGTGTTTGTAGAATTAATTCGAGCACTTTCTAACTTTTCTTCGGCGGCTGCATATGAGCTATTGTTTCGAAACACCGCAGGAATCTATAATATTTAAACTAGTTTTTTTTCTATCGGAGGTAACATAATAATATCACGCGTACCTATCCTTGAAAAGCTAGGCAATGTTTCAAGAAGAAGTTGTAGAAGTTGAGCCTAGTGCTATTAATCAGCAAGAAATAAAAACTCCCGACCTACGTACTGAGAATAACACAATGATTCTTTGCTTAACGTCAATATCAAATCCAGGACCTCGAACGCTACGCTTGACACCACTATATAAAGAAGATATTAAAGTATAGAACATATTAATACTCTAAATATAAGCAGTGATAGCTTGGTGATGTGAAGAAGAACAGCCAAATTTTGAATCAATCTGAGTTGTATAAATCTATGCTATATACTGTCACTCTCAGGAAATCATCGTAAAGGAACATCTGCTGATCTAGACTGGTACTATTTTAGATGAGCTTATCCCTCTCATTTTCAAAGAAGCCTCTATACCCACCGTCAATGGGTTTTATGGTTATGATGATGAAAGCTAACAGTTTATAAATCGTTTTTATATATTATTCTGAAATATATTCCAAAAGTAGTTTAGTTCAGCTGAAATTCACTTGTCAATAATTAGCAGACGCAATACAAAAACAATTGTTATGATCCTGTATCTAGAAGTCTGGAGATCTGTCATACTGGTAAAGAAACCAAGTATAGACTCCAGCTCTCACAAAGGTTTATCTGCCTGTAACTTAGATACTATGTGAAGGAAACATCTGACTTTGGGCAGGATTGGAATTTGGGTCTTCTGGTTAGATACACCAGACGCTATGACCACTAAGCCACAACGAATTCCACCCGCCAGGTCGAAATTTGCCTTTACATTCAGGGCCAATTGCACCAACTTCTTAAATACATTTGTTTAAATTGTATTTAATCACAATTTTTCATAGAAATTTCGTGTTCAAATACAATTTAAACACATACAAGAAGTTGGTGCAAGTGGGCCTCATAGTCGTAGCGTCTGGTGTACCTAATTAGAAGACATAGGTTCCTGCCCATATTCGATTTTTTCCTTCACTAAAATAACTTTTAAATATAATCTTACCATGGAAAGTACACTAAAATCAAATGATAGTTGCGAGAACTACAGCTAAAGTATCTTTATAGTAGTATCACCATTCCTACGCATCAGTTCAGTTAGAAACTCAACTCGGTTCTCATCGTGAGAACGGTTTCCTGTTACCAACACGTCACATGATTCTGATGGAAACATTACACCTTCAACGTGTATAACCTGACGCCCAACAGTTATACTGACTGTAGCGTTAATAGCAGGTGCTATAGCACGGAAATTATCTGACATAGCATATTTAACTTTATTTACTACACGGCGTGTAGTATTTGAATAATGTGCTATGTAAGAATTGTTATTGTTTACGTTTGTTTGTCTTGAGACTAGAATCACAATGACGTTCAATTTAACGCTTGTTTTCACGAATTGTTAAGCGGAGGTATACTGCTAACAGATCCATAGTTTGTGAGTAATAAGTTCAATGTAATTAAGCGAAACTATTGCCATCAACTGATAACAATTCAGAAATCCAAAGTAGGTACTACTGAGCATTTCTATATAAAAAGACAATAAAATGCTTGACCTGGAAATCAAATTCAACTTCAAAATCAGACGCACTTAAGACTACAGTTCACGAATGGGCCGGCTCGACCGGAGTGATACCACGGCCTCACAGAAAACCGGTGTGAAACAACGCTTACGTTGTGGTTCGCGGAATGAGTGAGGATACCGGAGGCTCAATCCCTTTTAAAAGGCGGGCAACGCACTTGTGACTGCTCTGGTTTGCGGGTGTCCATGGGCGGCGGTTATCCCTTACCATCAGGTGATCCGTTGCCTCGTTTATATTTCTAGATACTATTATAAAATCGTGAAAAGCTGTTTCTTTACAATGAAAATATTAAATAAAAAGAACAAGTGGGTTAGGGTATAAACGTCACCGAAGCCAAAAGTGTGATTTTTAAAATCCTTGTCTGTTGGCTGTTTGTTGTTGGCGCAAAAACTACTGAATAGATTTTAATTTTGTTATCACTGTTACAAAGTAAATGCTTCAACTTAAAACCTGCAACTCACTTGCAACTCCTCTGGTGTTGCGGTGTGCCCATGGGAGGCGGTATCGCTTAATGTCAGGGGATTCGTCAGCTCATTTGGGGGGCAAAAGGGCCTTGTGCCATAAAAAAAATAATGATAAAATGGATAGTTTAAAATTTAAAACAGAATTTATTGATTTGAAAAATGATAATCTAGTTACTTAACTAAGTATTTTCTGTCTAGAATACTATACAACAGAGTACATAGTGGTGCTAATACGCCAAGTATTTGCTCAGCTGAAGCATACACCTTACTACGGTCAAAATTATTCTCATCTTCTAAAAAGATCCAAACCATTAACGTAAATAAAACAGTGTGTGCGCCGAGGGAGACCTACGTGGGCTTGCCTTATTATGCGGCATGCGTCAGGTGGCCGGCATGGGTCTACCCTCCTTCTCACCCCAAAACCAACCTGCCGTAGAGACAGGTAGATAAGTAATAGTTTTTAATCTTACTAATTCCGATAAGTTCATGATTAAATACCGTGTAATGGATGAGTAAATAGATTAATAAGTACCCTTTCCTTATTTATCTACTTATACCCCTCGAGTTATTGTGTTAGAATGGTGGTTATTGATGTGGCTCCTCCATATACTGTGTTTTTTTCTTCTATCTTTATTTTTCTTTCTTTGACTACTAAAGTTCGTCTGGGGTGGCACCACCGCATTGCCCAATAGTCTGCTAAGTTATATTATAACCACTATCACTTGTGAAATCAGGACAAGTATTGTTTGACATCTAAGATCAGTTCCAAGAACATTCTCATTAAGATCAATTATGTTATCATTGCTATTGACTATCCGCGATTCATTGGAATCGCCAACAATCAAAGAGTCGACATATTTTCTAAGACATTACATTTCTTTATTGTCAGTTACCACAGTTTCTTCGCCATGTTTAGTGATAACAGTAAAAACATGAATCAATGGTTTTCATCAATAGTCATTAATACTATCCATATAATGAACGTTAACTTGTTTGTTTTATTGTCTTAGAACTTTTAAAGCCAATTCCATAATGTTTTCAGTTAGAAGCTACAAATAAAATTACTTTCACAATTGTCTTTTGGTCGTGAATGTAGCTGCGAGTGCCTTGATTCGATTCCAAGTTCAAGCAGTTTCTATAAAAAAAATTGTAGCACTTAGAGTTATTCGCCTCCCATGGAAACGTAAGGAACTGTGAGTGTATTACAACAGTGAACATCTACATAATAATAATATAGTGAATCATTTTCGATTAACTTGTTTTAGTCAAAGACATTCCAAGGTGTTTGCGACTAACAAAATTATAAAAATTGGTTCTTTATCGATGTAATAAATATTATATTTTTATAAAATTGTTGGCTCGTTATTTAGCGAAACATTTATTGATTTGCAAATGTCAATGTCAGGGAATACATGACAGCTGTCAAACGCAGTATATAGTGTTAGGTTAAAAACCCGGTCGAACCGAGGTCTATTCACTAGTGCATTGCATTTTCATACAATAGTGTCTCGCATTGCGCCTGCTTCCCACGCGACGCGCTTCGTTGTGCTCCATGGCGAGGTGTGCCAAATGACGATCCTATTGAACTCTATTGATTGTATGCGCTTCAAAGCCATGGATGTGGGTGAAAAATGGATTTCAAATTGATGCTAACCATTGAGTTGTTGGAATACGAATTCGAGATTCGTTGAGAAGTTGAAGCAATTGCACGTGAGTGCTACCCTTTAATCTGATAAGGCCTCACAAAATAGAGTTGTGTTTGTGTAGCAGCTAGCAACAAGATTTTCTAAGCAAAATATCGTTATTAAAATAAATTTATTCATTATTCTAAATTAAGTTTCAACATATAGCGCAGTCTCCGTCAGATGGAACCACAATGCAACCTCAAGTCTGCGGCTATTTGCAGACACCAATTATGTGGAACAATAGTGTCTATTAAGTGGGCAATTATTAACCATTAATTAACGTAATAACCGGCCTAATTATCTGATAGGTAATACGCTAGAGAGAATTAATCGAAGACTCATAGTGTAATTTTTAGAGGACGAAAGATGCTTATAACCTGCAGGTAGAGGTTTGATCAATAAGTTATTATGATGATAAGGAAAATCCACGTATTTTTATGTGGATTTTCAACTTGGCATGTAACTGTTGTACAGTTGTACTACTAAGTTTGGTGAGATGGCTGACCTCTTCTGCGACCGGGTGGTGGCCTGTGGGCTCGATCCCTGTACGTAACAAATATTTTTAATGCACCGATAGATGTAGCCACTTAGAAGTGTACCTATACTCTTTAAAATTAGAAAAATATATATTATATTCCAAATCGGTTTATAAAATGTTCTATGGTTCTAACACACATACGAAAAATAACAGACCGAATTGATAATCTCGTCTTTTTTCGCCGCTCATAAGTTTGACCTACGAAACATAATACCATCACGCCTGTATTCCCCGAAGGGTTAGGCAGAGGCGTACTAATGTACACCCACAGTTCGCCGGTATGTTTAGGTCCCATGTAATAGGGGGCGAGCCTATTGCCATTAAACGGGCACAAATTCCTAACTCCGAGCTGCTACTGGGAATTTCATAGAAAAACCCAATAACACTTTGCTCGACCTGGGAATCGAACCCAGGACCTCTAGCGTAGCAGTCGCGCTCAGGACCACTTGGCTAATGAGGCAGTTACGAAACATAATTAGGTATAATAAGCGTTTCTTATCACCAGCAAAGGCAATATCGTTGCTCACGTTTCGTCTGCCAGTGGAAAGTGGAAAGCATGCTGCCATTACAAATTCACCGCGTGTTTCCAACATTGGCGGGATTTTGAACTTGGCGCAATATCTATGTCTGTGCGCATAATGGATTCTTTATTCATAAAACAACATACCATCACGCCTGTCTTCAGCAGAGATATCTTTATACACACCCAGGGTTACCTGGTATGTTTTAGGGCTCATTGAATTGCTCACAAAATCACAAATCCAAACCAGCTCGGTTTGGATTTGTGATTGGACTACTGAGAATTTTATAGGAAAATGGAATCCATACTAGCAACTTTGTGTGTCTATTTGTTACTTTTACTTTTTTACATTGATGATTTGATTGATTTTTGTATAGAGATAGATTGGACCTGGAAAGGTATAGGTACTTAATTAATATTTACCTGAAAAAGTCCTTTGGAATGAGTAAAACCATGGGCAAGTAAGTACCTAATATTTAGCTTGACCTGGTATCGACACTAGGACCTTTTGTTCGGCTTATAGACTTGGAGACTGTCTGTCACTGTCTCAATATTTATATTCATTTTGAATATGAAATTTGTGACATTTCACAGTTTTTATTATGTTTAATACGTTTAGTTCTATTTCGAATATCGGCGGATTTCGGATATATGCCACCTCGATTGTTGGTCAAAAATTTACATTATTGAAAACTTATAGGTACTTTTACTTATAGCGTTGCTTCGCTAATGGCTAACAGTTCGCACTTTCCAAAATGTCACTGGCGATGTTTTTGATATGGAGGATACAGATTTTATTTAAATACAATTAATTTAGGTACTGGATACAGTTTTTTTAAATACATTTACAAATCACGACGCCTCTATTTCCGAAGGGTTAGGTAGAGGTGTAGGGACTGATAGATATAATTTGTTAATGTAAATAGTTAAAAGTAATATAGGTTACTCAATTATTTCCCTTCTTTCTATACTTCCCTCACTACGGAACACATCCTACCCTATGTTGTCCCTCTGTTTTTGCGTTGTCCCCTTGACTTCGCAAAATACTTATATCCATACTTGAAACTAATATCCGTGGAGTGCGCAAATATTTGCCTCTGGTGGGCATCAAACCCATGATGCGGCGCAAACATCAAACGATTCGTTCACAATATTATACATCAACAACTTTTCCATCAAATTGGGGAGTGCATTTGTGAACACATTTACGTAATAACAAATATTTTCAATGTAAACAAGTTTCTACTCCAATCCAAAACAAATATACCTACTGAACAATAATCAATAGAATGAACAATACGACGTGTCGTATTACTGTACAAATCCCGGCAAAATTACATTAGCGCGTGACGTCACGCCATAGACACCCACCTATTGGCGCGTTTTGTTTATCAGCGTGTTATCTGTGCTCTGGCAATTAGTCACCGCGGTACCCACCTGACGTACGCCCGTTCCTAATTTGAATTTCTGTTTATCATAAATGTTTTACGCAACGCCCATTTTTTTGTTTAAATTTTAAAAGTGGAAATCATATTTTTTGTGATTTTTTTTGTATTCTGTGTCGTCATAATTGAGTGTTGTGTTTTTAAAATGTGCCAGTGTTTCTATAGTGGTAATTTAGAATGTTGATTAGCAGGTCCGATGTTTCGAAAAGTGCTATTTTGTGATTTCCTTGCGGTTTCTCCTAAATTAGATGAAAGGTTTGGCTACAAAATAATTAATTTTAAAGTGACTCGTATGTAACGGATATAATTATGACAGTATATTTTACTACATATTTAATTATTTCATACTATATCACAGCACAGCATGGTATCCAAAACTGTCAAATTTATTTAATCGATTATCAATGGAATCTCCAAATAATAGAGTTTATTATCCATTGGGTAATTTGATAGTTTGTAGTATCTTGACTGTATTTAGGTACACTAAGAATATAAATTAAAATTTCTAAAGTGATTTCTTCCAGGCAACCATAGTGATTTGAGCACTGACCAATATAGAAATAAATCTTAAATAATATTCAGACACATGTACATTTTGAGTCGCATACTAAACCAAGTTTTACATTCGGTTTCCATACACATAAAAAAGTTAGAAAGTTACCACTAAATAGATTGTTTGGCTTCGCATAAGAATTTCGCATCCAATTATGCGTTTGCTAATCTAATTGACATAATGAGGATATATACAAGTCTAACTATGAATGATTGGTTTTGTGTGTTGATGATGCCACGTACCATCACGCCTGTATTTCCCGAAGGGTTAGGCAGAGGCGAACAAGTCTACACCAGTGTGTTTAGGTTCCATGTAAAAGGAGGCGAGTAGTTGCCAGTAACCAGGCACAAATCGAAACCAATAACATCACTCAACCTGGGAATCGAACCCAGGACCTCTAGCGCAGCAAACAAAAAAAAACATGTCTTTTTTTATTTTCTTTTATTAAAACGTTGCCCCACACTCGGATTTTCTCCTGTATCGTGGATGCGTTTACAAACACAAATTCTCACAAACACAAACACCCAGACCCGGAACACGTGTCGCAGAAGTGAATTGCTCAGCCGCTACGCCAAGCGTGTCGTCAAATCTATCACTGTACCAAAATTTGTCAAAGTTTGTTTAGCGGTTTAGGCGACATAACAAACAAAGGCAGACGGACTAGTTACTTCGGCATTTATGATACTTAGGTCACATGTATTAATACTCCTATATTTTGTGTATCTGTTTAAGTCAAAAACCACTTTTGACTGCGAAGAAGTGTCTTTAACTAAGTCAAAAGTGTTTTTAACTAAGGACGTTGGTCAAAAGTATTTTTAACTGCAAAAAACAGTCAAAAGTGTATTTGACTGGTTATGAGTTTTGACTGTATATCAAATATAATATATCCATGTCAAACGTATAGATATTAGTATTTCTTGGAATCAACGATTTGACTTATTAGTTGAGTATTGAGTTGTTTCATTCATTCAATTCATTCATGTTCAGTTTAGGAAATTGAATGAGATGATTCATGGAAAGTCGTGTTCCTAAAAAATGAAATACCTTATCGTAAAAAATATTGTTTTTGTGTTTTTATGGCATTCAATGGAGCCTTCTGATATTACTTGCGCTGATCGTAAACCTTCACCCTCGTTGTAAATGGTTCCTTTCAACGTTTTTGGGTACCAAACTCACCTAAAAAGGTCCAAAATGTTATTTTTTATAAGAAAATACAAATAAAAGGTTCTTTTCGGTTGGGCTTTAATTTTTCTACATTTAGTTATGTGTCAAAGTCAATGTCAAAATCAAAATAATTCAATTATACAATTAAAATAGGTACCTTTGAATAATCCAACTAGTTGCACGGTTCCAAAAAGAAGGAAAGATACTTCATTGATACTCTTTTAAAAAAAAAAACAAATCAAATTACAATATTAAGGGCCACTCCACTTGCACCAACTTCTTAAATGTGTTTAAATTGTATTTAAACACAAAATTTCCATGAGAAATCGTGTTTAAATACAATTTAAATACAATTATGAAGTTGGTGCAAGTGGCCCTAAGTTTTACAACTGTGTTTTAATTTTAAATAATTGCGGAGGATGATGCAGTTTGATGTGTAGGATTTATTCAATACTTGTAAAAAGAAAGGATTGCCAAAGCAAGTAAGAGCTGACCAGCCCCGACAGACATAATTATGAGAGTAATACCTAATACACAGGATAAGTAGACCCCCGTAAGTTATAAATAAATAAGTACAACATATTGAATTAGTAAGACAGGTGCTAAATAACGTATATATCAACAAAAAAGAACGGCTTCTTACTTTTTTTAAAACATTTGGAATACGAAGGTCACATAAACAGGTACTATTTGCAGCTATCAGCTGATAATGTGTGACAGAGTCACCGATATCCTCTGTCTCTTTCGCACAGAGGTGCGGACGAGCCGCTCGTCCGTCCATTTCCTGTTACTTGCATGACCGTGTTTTGGTCCAATAACTGTCATTAGATCGGATACAGAAACAAGTTAATTGTGTAGTGAATGAGTTGGCTTTATGTTATATGGATGTCGATTGGTGTTTTCGTTTTTTGAATAGTTAGAAGCGGAACGGATTCCACTACAGGCATGGAATTACAGAGCAGTTACTACGAAACAGAGCCGGATAGAAATTTAAATGTGTGTGGTCTTTTAGTACAATACGTTTAATACCTCGCTGAACATAATTTGCCGAGGCAAAATACGCCTTATTTCTTTAAAATTCCGCACTGTCATGGCACTTCAAGGCTTGGAAGCTTCAAGTGTGATACCACAGATTACTTTATCAAGGCTCAATAGAAAAAAAATGATTCGACCCTCGAGAGGGTCACGGTTACTTAGAAATAATAAATGCGTGTCAAGAATAAAAAATTAGGTAATTGACTCAGTAGGTATTACCACAAAACAGAATCTACTTAATATGTATAAAATTATTTCTTAGTTAACATATTTTATGTAATTAATTAAAGTATTTTTAAGTATGATGCTTGATGTACTTATAAAAAGATGCGCAGTCTATGAAAATGCATTTATTTTATACGTGGGTAAGTTTCTTTTTTCATTATCAACAAGTCCTTTTTACATTATCAACACGTGCAAAATGTATTATTATAGGTAAATTACCATAAAATCTGAAAATAAATTATGAACAGTTTACGGAATGTGGGAGAGCCATGCTTGGCACGAATGGGCTAGCTCGACCGGAGTGATACCACGGCTTCGCAGAAAACCGGCGTGAAACAACACTTACGTTGTTTTTCGCCGAGCGAGTGAGGCCCAAACCCTTTTAAAAGGCCAGCAACGCATTGTGACTCCTCTGGTGTTGCGGGTGTCCATGGGCGGCGGCGGCTTACCATCAGGCGATCCGTCTGCTCGTTTCCCCTATCCCATAAAAACCCTGCACGCAGTCGAATTTTTCCTTCACTAAAATCTTATCCTACTTCCAGTCCTACTAATCCTACTTCCTATCTTACTAATATTATAAATGCGAAAGTTTGTGAGGATGGATGGATGGATGTTTGTTACTCTTTCACGCCAGAACGGCTGGTTGGATCTGGATAAAATTTGGCACAGAGATAGATTATAGTCTGGAATAACACATGGGGTACTTTTTATCTGAAGTCCACGCAGACGAAGTCGCTGGCAGAAGGTAGTAACTTTATAATTTTAGCATGAAAAATGCAAAATAAACAAAAAAATACCATATTATACCTACTCGTAAACGGTGATTAAGACCTATTGAAAGCCCAGTGAAAGCTGAACATTACCCATGCGGGTGATTAAACCGTTCACCAGCTCATGTAAATGGTACACCATGGTGAAAATGTATAAGTAGTGTGACTATTACACTGTCTGCAACTATGTAACTTTATTTTTATTTTTAAAGGTTCATTAGAAAACCAGCATCAGACAGCGTCAGCCTGTCTGGCATAATGCTGAAATGGACCTTTTTAGTGCAGCCGTGAGACACACACCTGGTTGCGAATTTTAAATCTCATTGTGTAAGTTCTATGTAAGTACCGTGTGCGTTTCATGTGTGTGCTAAATAAATTTTATTCATTCTTTCTTTCTTTCTTTCTTTCTTTCTTTCTAACTGTAGGTGTTATCACGTGTAATAATCAAGATATTATTGTCTAATGGTCTCCATTTCGTAAAAAGTCAAATACTTACTAAAATAATCTAATAAACGCCCACACACACATACACAAATTCAATTATATACAATCACTCACGCACAATTAAAAAAAAAACGATATCTACTTAATCACTACTTATTATAAAACAAAGTCGTTTCCCGCTGTCTGTCCCTATGTATGCTTAGATCTTTTAAACTACGCAACGGATTTTGATGCGGTTTTTTTTAATAGATAGAGTGATTTAAGAGGAAGGTTTTAAGCTATTTAACATCACGCTATGACTCTTAGGACCGGGGCAGCGCGGGTGAAACCGCGGGCGGGTCGCTAGTAATATTATAAAGAGAAAAGATGTGTATGTATGTAACGAATGTATTCATAAACTAGTGGGCCGATTTCAAAAATTCCTTCATCATTTGAATGCTACATTATTCCAGATTAACATAGGCTATAAAATAATTTGAAAAAAGTTAGGGATTTCGCCACCAGTGCGAAGCCGGGGCGGGCCGCTAGTTAAATCTAATTTGTAATTATTAAATAATGAATAGGTACCTGTATAAAAACTGGTTTGCTATGGAAGAGCAGAGTCTTCTAACATAGACATTACTTATTTGTTTAAAAGGTGTCTCCAAGAACTAATCATAATGTAACAAATGAAAGCAAATAAATTATTATGTATTATGTAACAAAAAAAAAACGATCAACAGGTGACTTTTAAACATATTTAAAAAAAAATTGTTTACTACCAGAATTCGTTTTCTGATTGAAAATTTGAATTTAAAGTTGTCTTTTATTTAAACAGTACGTTACTTGTATAGTTTTGTTTAAAGGAACATCCTTTAAACAAAACTGTATTCAACAAAATAAATGCCGTAATTATGTTGTTGACACTAGATAAACAGATAGTTAGCAATTGACGCCACTCAACGTAAATAGCCGTAGTTACGCGTTAGTTTAAAAGTTAATAGCTCTAATGATGGGTTTACACAATGGCCCATGTTCAACAAGTTTTTAATACATTTGTAAGTTTGAATCAAATCCAAGACCTCTACTTCCCCTCTAACTCCTATCTCAACGCATTTTTTATACACAATCACCCAGATTTGGAATAACTACGGGGAACGTGCGGGGAACGTCGAACCCACAACCGTAACCCAGAAGCCGATTCCACAATCTAATAGTTCAGTAACCAACTTCTCTGTCAGCAATAAATAAAAGCAAAATCATCACAACAATGTTAATGAAACTCATTACAAACAGGATGTTACCAACTTAAAGAAATGGTGCGAAAACATAAAAACACGGCCGACACGAAATTAAACAATGTAGGCACATTAAAACAATACAATCCATTGAAAAATAGTTCCTGACATCTGTGTTACCTTGAACTTCTAGTGGAAAAACAGATGACATACAAAATTATACAACTTACAATTAATAATACTTATCAAATGGTTCTAGTTTTATTTTTAAAAACAAACGAGGCATAAAAGCAGTCTAAACGTTTCCAAAAGATAAATAATAGTGAAGAAATTAAAACTAATAGTAGCCTATGTTGTGCTCGAAGACCCATTCATTCTGTATACTAAAGTTCATCTAAATTGGCTAAGGGTTGTAGACGTGAAAACATAACAGACAGACATACACGAGTTACTTTTACATTTATAATATTAGTAAGTATCTGTTTTATATATTTTTTATGCTACTTTATATGGAACTTACTTCAGGAGGCCATAGTTACAGTGTCAATACCTTCTGTACACTTGCAACGATACATGTTACGTTGCGTACGATCTATGCTGGCTACGTGCAACTGCTACGATGCTACGTGATAAATGTGCTACGTTGCGTGCTACGCGCTACGATCCCGGTTACTTAAAAATATTCCTCTGAGAAGAAACGTCGAAACAAACTTAAGAGTTATGGTCTCTTTTAAAGTCCAGATAATATAATAGTATCGAATATATGATTGAAACAATACAGGGCAATGACTGAAATAGGGTTTTGAAGAAACACCAGCTTTAGTACAAACACCTAATTCCTAAACGTTATCGTGATTTACATGAGAAAGTAAAAACAAAAGTTTCGTCTAATAGAGATTTTTTACCGTAGGAGAGCCATGCTTCGGCACGAATGGGTCGGCTCGACCGGAGTGATACCACGGCCTCTCAGAAAACTGGCGTGAAACAACGCTTACGTTGTGTTTCGCCGAGTGAGTGAGGATACCGGAGGCCTAAATCGTTTTAAAAGGCCGGCAACGCACTTCTGACTCCTCTGGTGTTGCAGGTGTCCATGGGCGGCGGTATCGCTTACTATCAGGCGAACCCGTCTTCCCGTTTGCCCCCATAAGTATAACTACCATACAAAAAGATAATAATGAACGATGCTTAGCACACGATCGTGGGTTTGCTTGGAAGCTAGATTTATATAATTTTGATACAATCAATACAAACCGAAGCACAAATAGAAATAATCTCACAACATAATATCGGTATTGTAAAGTTTGTTATACAATGCTTGTGGGCGTTTTAATATACCAGCCTAACAGAGATGGGCGTGCGCCGAACGTGAGCTGAATGATGCCCGCAGATAATTCACGCTGAGGTATAATGCACACTCATACTAGAGCGGCCATGTCAAAACTAAATGGTATGAATATACCTATTTCATTTAAATAATCATTTTTTTAAATTAATAATATGAATTGTGAAGTATTTATTGGCGGAAAATAACTAAAAACATTAACCAACCAAAAATATCAAAAACACAATCATAATCATTTTATATTGTTCGTTTAATCGTTTCTGAGCATACTTTTTCGTTTGATTGAGAATATACTTTAATTGTGATTATAAGTTGTTGTTGACTGGTCAACTCAAAATGGAGAAACAAAATGATTTCCGGTTCCTTCTCTGTTACATGTAAACTCAATGATAATGGAGCTTTGTCAATTTTATAGAATTGGCACATTGATTTTTTTGCTAGGTTCTAATTTGTATGTGATTACAACCGATGTTAGTTACAGTTTATTGTATGATATATACCACAATAAACTGTAACTAACACAATAAAATAAAAAATTAAGTAAGTAACTTTCTAGTTTATTAGAAGAGCAAGCTCCTCGCTTAAGAAGTGCGTAACATAACTTGTCATGTTCTTATTATTGTTATATTATTTAAGTCCTTATTATTTTAACTCACTTATAAATTACTAGCTTTTGCCCGCGACTTCGATTGCGTGGACTTCAGAATTGGTTCAGATCTAGATAAAAAGCTCATGCTCTATTCCAGACAATAATCTCTCTCTGTGCCAAATTTTATCCACATCGGTTTAGCCGATCTGGCGTGAAAGAGTAACAAACAAACTTTCGCATTTATATTATTAGTAGGATTATTTTACTACGACCAAGCAAGACAAAACATTTTATAGACCCTTGCCGCAATTCTTGACACTATGGCAATTAATCTCAATGTATAGTAATATACAATAGTATAAAGACATTAGACGAAATCGCAAATATAACCCATGTTCCAATTTCTGAACATCGTTACTCATCGAAATGGCTCACACATTCACATGTCAATCAAACATGTTCGTTCCATAGTTCATTCATTCTATAGGTAGGTACTGTCATTAATGTGAATGGATATAAACTATGTAGATTAGTTTTGGGTAAGCTTTTGGGTCATTGATGTTTGACACTGTTTCATAGAATGGAGTTCTGTTTTTCAGCTGAAGGTAAATGCAGAAAAAAATGTTGGTATATTATATACGACTAGCCAGCCAGCCAGACCATCAAATCAATTTCATTTTATTAAAATGTGGTACAATAATAAAATATATAATAGTTGTTATAACTATATTTAATCAGTAAAAGTAGTGTCACTTTCATCTCAAGTAAACTTTTTAATTAATCAAAATCAAATCATCAAAATAGGTATATTTATTTCGGGTTTTCCCATATAAAAATTTTACAAAATAAATACAAGTCAAAATGTCATAAGATAATAAATAAAAAAATCAAAATGTTATCGGAAATTAATAATAGGTATAAAATAATAACAAAAATAGAAATTGGCCATATGATAGTCAAAGCATAATTATAATATATTAAGAAAATGAAATTTACTTTCAAAAATAAAAGATTAAAATTGTATGTACCATGTAGTCTACTTCCAATGTCCATCCTACTTTTTGAAGTCGTAAATTAAGGACAAAATTAATTATATTCTAAGTAAAAAAGTACAAAAACTATACCTAATTTAAAATTCCAAAGCTCTCCTAAGAGAAAAACTGTGTTAAGCGAACATTGTTTCTAGAGCAGTTTTCCAATAACTCTACCCCTTATTGCTTACGTAATAAAGGTCACAACTCACCCGCAAACTATTCCAGGCACGTATCCGTTTCACTTGCCTCTGTTTAATAATAGTTGAGGTATTCCTATTTTATTTAATCGTGTAAGTCGGCTTTATTATTATACTGTTTCTAGCTCTATCTATAAGTAGGTACTAATATTATAAAGAAAAAATATTAGTTTCTTTGTTTGTAATGAACAATCTCAAAAACTATGTGACCGATTCTAAAAATTCTAACACTAATAAACATACCATCACGCCTGTATTCGCCGAAGGGTTAGGCAGAGGCGTACTAATGTACACCCACAGTTCGCCGGTATGCTTAGGTCCCATGTAATAGGGGGCGAGCCTATTGCCATTAACCGGGCACAAATTCCTAACTCCGAGATGCTACTGGGAATTTCATAGAAAAACCCAATAACACTGCTCGACCTGGGAATCGAACCCAGGACCTCTAGCGTAGCAGTCGCTCTCAGGACCACTTAGGTAATGAGGCAGTTAACACTAATAGAATGCTACATTGTTACTGAGTACCATAAGGCTATTAGTCAATCGTGTTAAACGTAACGACTAACGTCACTTAGGTCGCGAGTAAAACTGCGGGAAACTGCCAGTTTTCAATAATTTGGGCGCCTAACATACATACGAAAATTAGTCTTCAACATCATAATCCTATCCTTTTCTTAACTATAATGGGATCGTTCCGTTTAACGGGACACGTCTGATTATCACTAATTTACATGAAGCGGCTGCCATCAGATCAGACTTCCGCAAGCCAATTTCTTGACAATCCTGTGCGTTCATGTTTATTTCTAGAGTACGAATTTACACTAATTCGATTTGAACACGATTCGAGTCTCAAGTCGATGGTGTCGGGAGTAACCCAGATTTTAAATAGGATAGCAAGTAAGATACCTACCCGTCTATATTTTTTTCTTAATTAAATTTATCTACCAAAACTATGGCACCTACCATATAATAGCTATACTTATCAGGCATTCTTTAATTCTTTTTCTATGTGAGTTTAATCCTCTACTCATTAATAAAAAGCTATCTAAATCAGCTATCAATCATTACATCTCAAACTACACAAAAGTGTTGCTATTAGCAAAATCACCAGCACGTATCGATGATTTGACATGCAGAATTGCAGACAATTGATTCAGAAGCGTACTTTGACAGCAATACACGGATGACATCGCCTACGTTACATATTAGTACAGAATGTCAACACATGTGTTGTACACGATCTCTAGTACAATAGCCATTGTTACCTGAATGACTACGCTCCTAGTAAGCTGAAGGTATGATAAACTGTATCGTTAACTATCACGCCTTTATTCCCCGAAGGGTCAGGCAGCGGTGTACATATGTACACCGACAGTTCGCCGGTATATTTAGGTCCACAGTAATAGGGGGCAATTTAATCGCATATTGCCAGTAGCCGGGCAAATGCAAAATTCGTCTTACAACTGAGAATTTCATAGAAAAACCCAATAACACTTTGCCTGACCTAGGAATCAAATCCAAGACCTGTAGCGTAGCAGTTATGCTCAGGAACTGGAGTCTAACGAGGCCGTTATATAAAACAATATACAGTTCTGATTGGTAACATCTGAAAGAGAAGTCAAGTACAGCAATAAAATAGAACTTATCTTCTACAATAGTCGCGAAACATATTATGTATCTATTTCCTGAACGGGACCGGACATGTCAGTGTCGCCAGTATCGCACATTACGCCGGCGTAGGAACACTTTGTGACGAAGGCTTTCAAGGAGTATTGATATAGAAACTGTGATAGTAAGTTCATGTGTGCCAGCGATTGTTTAAACATAACAATGGTTTTTTAACAATTGCAAGTAAATAGTAAACTTAGTAAATATCACACCTTTTTTCCATTGAGGTAGCTTGAAATTACTGAAAGCTATGAATACTGGTTTTGCTTCGTCCGCGTTTCAAGATTTCGTCTTATAGCAGCGTCGGATGCGAGCAATAATTGAAAAAGACGATGTATTAAAAGATAATATTATAAAGTCTGCTATTCCCTCCTCACACTAACAGCGTTTAGTTTTGCGTATATATATTAACTAATTTACATCAAGAGGTCCTTAATGCAGAATTGTAGACATATCGCGTTTACATGAAAGTTGACATAATGCACGTAGATAGAGCACGTAAAGTCACGCGCGTTGCGACTACAAGGACCACTATTAGGACTAATTTTTAGCTCATATATGTATATAATATGTGAAAATATGTTTTCGGCGATAACTAGGTATATGTATAATAATACCCAAAATAGGTACTAAATCCAGCAAGCAAGCAAATTCATTTATAGAACACCGCAACTATTTCTAGTTACATACTCTCTTAATTTAATTAACGACTCAAATGGTTGGGTCGATCAATTTCCATCAGACGAACGCAAGATAATCGCCTTACCTACGTAGTACATATGTCCACAAAACGGGTCGGCAGCGCCACACAATGGCTTCTTGTCTTCCCTTCGCCGGGCTGGACTATTATCATGCACTATTCAGGCCGCTTCCTATGTGTAGGACAGGAAAACTATGGAGCCGTCGTTTCGCGATTGCTGTTGTCGTAACTGTTGTGTAGATGTAGGTGAGATTAATTCACTGTTTTTAGTTAAATAATAAAAATTACGTACTATAACATATCATCACGTGTGTATCCCTGAAGGGTTAGGCAGAGGTGAACTTCAGGTGCAGGTGGACAGTGCTGCAACAAAAAATTAAAAACATTTACTTGTTTTATATTTACTTAAAATGAAATGGTAGGTATAACGAAGTATATCCTACCATTTTAGGGGATCATATTGTGACAGTCTCATTAGTCTACTAGTGTTAAGCGCGACTGCTACGACAGAGGTCTTGTCCTGTGTTTGATTCCTGTTCTTTGGTTTTTCTATAAAATTGTTAGTAGCAGCCCGGAGCTCCGATTTTTCCCTAATAGAACTTGAATACAGCCTCTACAATACCTCGGGAGTATACAAGCGGGATGGTATGCATACTTTTATTCGCCTTTCTTTTATAATAAGTACAGACGAAACATATGTTTTATAATGTCGTCATATCGCAACTATATACACGGAACATTTTCTTGCACAATAGTTCATTAACACTGACCACTAATAATGGGACGACCGCAAATCGATAATCGATAAAATCGAATGGTTCCATTCGATTGTTCCGCACTGCACTAGTTTGACCGTTATGTCTTACGGTGATACGTAATCGAACGTTACATTCTACTATCTTTCTTATATTGTTGTGAATGGTGTGAAATTCATTTTATTATTTGATTATTATTAGATTATCGTCTCGACAGCGAAAATATAAATGAGCAGTCAGTATCAGGCAGATAAATGAGCAGTCAGTATACTAGAAATCTTTAAACAGAAAACTTTATAACGCAATCCTCTGTTTTTCTACAAATTAATTTATAATTCTCTATAATATATTCTTTCAATGTTTAGACAAATATTAATAAAAGTGGTAAAAATTATTTTTATCCAAGTTCGATTTCTATCCACGACACATATTTTTTTGATCCACGGGTATTCGTTTTGAGCTTTTATACATAGTCCCCAGTGTCAGAGGTTTTGGTATTTAGTACGGGAGATCTTTTTTAAATGAATCGGAAGGAGATAAGGTGAAATTAATAATCTTCTAACTAAAAAATTCAAAGAATGTCCAAAAAAGATAAATAAAATACCTATAACCCACAAGTTTATCTACACATAAAAAACATGAAATACTCAGTACGAAAGGGACAGCAATACCAAATTGCGACGACCCACTAACTAAACTACAGTTACAGTAGTACCCACAAATATAACTACGCAAATACTCGAATAAAATTCAGCCCTATTTTTCCGATCCAATAACAAAAATAACAATACCCGACCTACGCACCATTATGTTACAATAGTCCTGATCCCCGGACCTAACATTAATAGTTCCCGGGTTGGGCTGTCGGACGATCCCTAGTTTGAGACGGGATATTACACCCGTTCTTTTTATTGTTTACTAGCTGTTTCCCGCGGTTTTCCTTTTATTGTCTACAACCAAAAAATACTTTTTAATACAAAAGGTGGCCTATGTCATGTTAGATTTATTTTTCTAGCATGACTTGATTGTGTAGTTCCTGTTGTCCTGCGATATCAAAAGAATTAATTTGGAAGATATTCAATGAGTTTATCCCGTAGTTGATCTCGTGACCTAATATAGTGAAGAATCCCCGGACTGATAGTGGCACAGGCACACTAGATCGGAGTTTGATGTGCCGTGCTGAAATTGGAATTAATGCGTCTCGGAGGTATGGCGCAAGGCATAACATGAATCTACTTTTGTAGAATTTCCGGAAATGGAAGGAGTAGGAAGGAAAAAGGATATAAGATTGTGAAAATCAATGTGTCTCGAAGGACTGTGAACTAAATTTTATGGTCCTTTGAGTCGAATGTTGATGTGTCTGTTAAAATTAATTAAATAGTAATATATTTTTGGATCTTCTACCACACGGCAGGGCCTTGCGTTTTATTTCCGGGCCCTGGCCATTGGGTTGACAATAAAAGTAAGCACTTTAGCGATAGGATTAGCCGAAATAATCATGCGCATTGTTTGACAATACACTCATCTGCGCGGTAAGGGTTGCTATCCATCTGTTTCCTGGATTTCTTTCACTCGCTAAAACATAATCTTCTCTTCATCACCTTTTTATAGCACTTAAGGGAATTTACTTCTTCATCATAAAATCATTTAGAGTCCCACCGCTGGGCACGGGTTTCCTCGTTTCTTGGTTAGACTATAGTACTACTAGTATATTATTTATGTAAGTTAACTTTACTATTTTCTGTGGCAAAACGTTTGTATATTTATTATTAGTACATTTTTTGCCAGTTTTATGTTTAATGCTATCTCGTTTAGTACTTCAAAAATACCATTCGCATCTCTTGAAATCAAATGGACGCTCACCCTAACTGTTGCCGGTTGGTTCGCTTCCATTCTGATAATGGAAGAAAATTGCCTTTTTTCTACCCATTATTATTTATATTTTGGTCTCAACGCTGATTGGTTTACGAATCTGGCATTAAGTACTTATGGAGTGGAGGGCTTAAATTGTTGGACAGAAAGGCTTCCAATATAGTGGCAGGCAAAATGTGCTGACTTCATTATTATAATGTGGAAACTGCTGAAGCGAGGGATCTAATTATGCGATGGCTGCGTCGAAGGGTTTTGAAAGCGAAGTGGAAATTGAAAAGGAAATGTCTTTTCGGAGGAATTCTCTTTTTAGTTGGGAGTGTCAATTTACGTAACAGATTCTCGTGTAGGTAGAAACTTTCTTTTGCTGACTTTGTGTCTTAACGATCGGATATTATCATTAGAAAGGACCAAAAAAATGCATACTAATGTGGACTGTGTAGAAGAATGACCAATGTCATTGATGCTGTAATTACAAAATTAAATACTTTAATATTAAAAAAAAACAAGTTGACCCCCGATTACTCGATTTGATGCAGAGTTTAGTGTGTACAGTGTGTACGGGTAAGTCTGTCACCCTTTAATACTTGGTCCGAAAATCTCAATAACAGCTAACAGCTCTCTGCTAACGGGAATTATGGTGGTGAGATGGAACACCGTCTTGATTTTAATCAGTAAGAGTCAGGCGGACCCCGTTCACAGCCTCAGGTGACGGATATCTATGAGAATTTCCATCACGTAAAAAAGGGGTTCAAAGGCAAAGAGCGGGTGTGAGACGCAACTATATTTAACCTGTAAATAGGCCTGTAATAGGCCAAGAGCAAAAACCGCGTAATTACTTCATTCCGTTACATAAAGTGTTGCGAGTTACGTGTGCGTGACGTTTTACGGCGCTGCTCCCATCAGGCTGTCGCGTCAGTCCGTCAGGCTTGCTGGACACGCTTCCTTTTACTTGACGCTGTTATGACGCCCTTTTTTATTCACAACTGTACCTGTTACTGTCTACCCGTAAACAGCTATTGGTTTATACACCACTGACTTTGAATACATTCTAGTCCGTCTTGAAAGACTCTGATAAAACAACATTATCTGACCATGTTATGTTTATTTTTATACTGCCTCATTGGTCTAGTGGCCCTAAATGCGAGGTCCTGGATTCAATTCCCAGGTCGAGCAAAGTGTTATTGGCTTTTTTTAATAAATTCGCAGTAGTAGCTCGAAGTCTAGATTTGTGCATGATTAATGGCAATAGGCTCGCCATGTGACCTAACATACCGGCGAACTGTGGGCCTTCATTAGTATACCTTTGCCTAACCATTCAGGGAATACTGGCGTGATGATTGTTATGTTATGTTTATTATTATGTATCTAACTATGTCCCATGACTTTATTTTTACGGTTTGCCATAGTTTTACCTGCGTTGATCTAGATTTCTCAATTCTGGTCCTAAGACAATTTGTTTAAATCCCCTCTGTGACGATTATTATTGACCAATAATAATACTCTACTGCTACTATTTACTACTACAAATAACACTACGATAATACTTTGCCATATTTTAGAGCATGCGTGGAACGGTATGCTCTGAATTACAACAGTTATTTAGCAAGTCAAGTTATTCTCAGAGCTGAATAGTTGCTACTTGCGTGCATATTATCTACTGTTTCTAGTAAAAGCAATAATAACAAACGGAATACACGTACGACTGGTTTAGTCTAGATAGTTTGCAGTTCTTAGGATTTGATTTGTGAATTAATTTGTTATACGAATCTAAAATAAAATATATTTATGGTGAATAATTGCAATTACCTGAATTGCAGTTATATATTAGTATATAGATAGAAGTATATACTTTATATATATATTAGTATATAGATAGAAGTATATATTTTATGTTTTAAATAAATAGATTGACTTGGCAATCGCACTAAACAATCTAATTTAATAAAATATGTATTACTTGGTATAATATGGATCTCATCTCACAACTTTTTACTATAGAAGAACTGAGTTGCGAGCCTTGTTTTTTTTTAAGTTTTGTTTTTGTTGCCTAATGATATTGATGTAGGTGTTTGTCACTTTCCAGGCCTCGCAGACGCTCGGGTTCCAGCATAGTGGTCCTAGGTGCCGACGAGGAGAAGCGACCGCCGCCGGATGACGACAAAGACATGCTCACCATGCTCTCACTCACCTCTGATACCGGTAACATCACTGTTCTATAGATTATATTTAAAAAAAAAATGTCCTGGGTTCGATCCCCAGGTCGAGTCAAGTGTTATTGAGTTGTTCTATTTGCTTGAATTTGTGCCTGGTATAGCGATAGGCTCGCCCCCTGTTCCTACTTATAGGACCTCAACATACCAGCGCGCTATGCATGTGCCTTAGGTAGTCATTTATGTATACTATAAAACAGGCGTGACGGTATTTTAAGAACATCTATTAAAACTGCCAGATAAGTAAATGAAGAAAGGTTCTCAATATTTATCTCATGTCAATGCTTCAAATAATAAAATAATTTAAACCGTAGTTGTCTCACTCTTCGGCAAGAACCTGTATCGAAGTGTCATAAGTAAGTGTCAGTAGTCAAACACGCTGGTCTAATGGGAATTGACAGAGTGTAGATTCTAGACTTAAATTCTTATGTTCTTGTCAGTTAGTTAGGTATGTCTATGTCCTTTTACAGTAGAAAATACCTACAAACGTTTGTTTACGTAGTTTAGAATAGAAATAAAATATCAATATGCATAATATTATACCTAATATTCGACGTAACACTCGCTAACTAATGTAAAAATTCTTATTTCAATTGAAACAGAAAGCATTTTCATGTTTAAAAATTCAACAAAAAAAGATCATTTTAGCATACATTGATATTCCGTTTGTCTCTCGAATAAGGTGCGAGATTAATCCACGGAAAAATAAAACGTAACTTTATAAAAAAATCGGTGCCCAATGGAACTCAGTAACTCTGCCAGATATTAATTCAGTCGTTCATTATTTTTTTGACAAACCTCCCTGGATCCACGGTATTACGGGCTTTTGTGTCTTTCGTGAATAATTTTCTACGCCGCGCCATGTTAGTTTAAATTCACGTTCCATATTTGAAGTTGATTTTTTTACTGGCTTTTTTTTGCCAGTACCTCAGAATTGTAGTAGTTTTAAAATAAATTCGTCATTTAATTACGTTTTTTAGAGAGTTCTTTTATTAAAATGTTAAATGAATCCTTAAAGGAATAGAAGTACAGTTAACCAAATAGGTCGGTTAACATTCTCCTTGTTAATAAAGGCTGAATTAAATTAATCCATCTCTTTAAATACATTATTATGTAACAAAAAATACATTCACTATTACCATGTCGACGTAACATTACAAGGATTATAAAATGAGATTTCGGAGTTTAGGCGAGAAAATGAAAAGTGCACATTGTCGATTTTATATTATTTTTCAAAACTTGAATTTCCCCGAAGTTTAATGTGTAATTATGGTGGATAATTAACCATTAAGTGTTCGTGAACGTGTGAGAGTGTAGGCAAATTATATAAAATTGAAAATCGTGACTTTTTGGGTTCACTCCTAAACTCCATCGAAGCCTCAATAAAGTTTCTACCGTTTTATTGGGGCAACTGAACAACATATATTATACTTGACAGTGGCGAACAAAAAGTGTGGTGCCATAAAATCCCATGATGGGAAATATTACCTACTTGATTACTCTAATACTTGACACTGGCAAATACACAAAAAGTGTGGCGCCATAATAAAAAAAAAGAAAAAATAATAGAAGTACAGTTAACCAAATAGGTCGGTTAACATTCTCCTTGTTAATAAAGGCTGAATTAAATTAATCCATCTCTTTAAATACATTATTATGTAACAAAAAAGACATTCACTATTGCCATGTCGACGTAACATTACAAACATCACAAAGATTATAAAATGAGATTTCAATAATAGTGAAAACAAAGCCACGACCAAGAATACCTAGGTAGTGATTCTTATTTTTTTGCTAGAACATTAGACACATTATTTTCAAAGTTTTTAGTTTTTATTGGTTGACCTCCGGCAAACAATAGAACAAAAACTAAGGAAGCACAGTTTATGTTCTTCAAATTAGCTTAAATGGCTCTTGCTGAAGTCCTTATTTATACAATTTATTATAAATGCGAAAGTTGCTAGTTTTTTATTTTGATGAATTTTGGTATACAGATAGATCAGACCTTGGAGAAGGACAGTGTTGGGCATTAATCAATAAAAATTTCAATCAGTGATTTTTTAATTAATAATAATAATAATTTTAATTGCAATTACATTGCAATAACACTGACATAGGACAGGACATAGGAGGACATCTAGGTTACATTTTGTATCAAAGTTTCTTGCTGCAAGGTCTAAATGCCTCTGTGGGCAAAGGTGTGTACATAAATCTATCAAATCCTTCAGGAATAGAGGGGTGATGGTATGTTATGTCAAATATACTCAAAGAAACAAATACAAATTGCCACGAACGAAGTTTACTAATATTAGAATAATAACATAACATAACATACCATCACGCCTGTATTCCCCGAAGGGGTAGGCAGAGGCGTCTAATGTACACCCACAGTTCGCCGGTATGTTTAGGTCCCATGTAATATGAGATGAGCTTATTGCCATTAACCGGGCACAAATTCCTAACTCCGAGCTGCTACTGCGAATTTCATAGAAAAACCCTGCTCGACCTGGGAATAGAACCCGGACCGCTAGTATAGCAGTCGCGCTCGGGACCTCTAGGCTGATGAGCAGATGGTATGTTAGGTCCAATATTGGTACTCAAAGAAACATAAATACAAATTGCCATGAACAAATTTTATTAATATTCGAATAATGTCAGACCATAATCTTCTATAATTAGTAGAAGTAGGTAGGCGATTGCGTGCGCATGCACAACGGGTCATTGCTCCACGTCAATCAGACGCGAGCACTACGGACACTGAACACTTGAACAGATGTGATCTGATAAATAACGTGAACACAGGGATATCATACTTGAATACACAACACTGATTTAATACCAACATAATATTAATATAAGTTAAGCGGAATTAAATATCGAATTGCGTCCCAGATGTCCCTTTTTAAAAGTAAATTATCAGCATCTTCTTAAATCTTGTTAAACACCACGATTTATAAATACTAAGCGAGGGAGCCATGATAGTGACCTTGTAAAATCGTTTCGTATCAAACAAAGACAGCTTTCAGACCTAATTTAATACCTAAGATTAAGCAATCATTCTTATTTTCTAAAGGTACTGCAACTATAAATTAACCTTTATTCTTTTGGAGCACAGCAATCATAGTTTTAATTGGTATTTATGTAAACTAATAGCCTCAACTCACTTTCCAGGTCCCCACCGTGAGATGGCGGTGGACGTGCCGGACAGTTTCATCGCGAGGAACAAAACGCCTCCCCGCTACCCACCACCGCGACCCCCGCAGGTACGCCTCCGGACCTCCAGGGACGACGAGCCGCTCCTGTCCTCCGGTGGCTCGGGCACCAGCTTCGGTAGCAAGCAAAGCACCGTCCTTCACCCGATCGACATCTCCGCACCCAGTTCCGATGGATCTGGAAGCTTCAAAAACAACAGCACAATAGAATTACTCTCCCTCCCACAGAGCTCCGATGGTTCTGGAAGCTTCGGCAGCAAGAAAAGCAAAGGGTCCTCAGAAACAGCCAAATGTGGTGACCTTAACTCTGAAAGATCAGACTCTGTAGCTTCGAATACTACTCACAATTTGAGCGACCACAAAATACAGCTCCTCATATCAAATGGCGAGGATTCTTTGATAGATTGCAGAGAGGGAGTCACGTACTCCGCGAGGACTGATTCTGTGTTGATCAGAGAGGCGGTCTACGCTTCGTACAAGCTGCCTCCCGGCTTTGACACTACGCCAGTGCTCCTCGGAAGGGAGGTGGCAGTGGATGTTCCTGATACATTTGTCCAAATTGTGAAAACGACACCTAAGTACCCCGGTATCGCTACCGTGGACAGAAAGAGCGTGGCGTTTCAGGTAAAGGGCACATTGCTACGCATGGTTGTCATGGGAACATTGGACTTATGGGTACTTCTGGGTGTGTCGTTTTAGTTCTCAAGTAATACGATGATGATGAGAGATCAAGCCAAAAAAAATGTATATCTCTATACTCTATTCGATCTTTAGACGTCTCATATGTTTATCTTGCTTTTGAATGGCCGTTCTTTTAAGTCGAATAGACATTAACTTATTTATGAGGTAGTCTAAAATCTCTACGTATATTGAATCACATTATGATTCACGGAAACGGCTGTACTTTCCAGTATAAACTGAACTAATATTGAACACGTAGAGGGCACCTTATACTGGAAAGGTCTAGTCTAATAAGAATTTTAGCCTCTCAGTTCATCGCTCGATATCATCAGCATTGTATTCAATGGGAACTAAAAAGTAAACACGTATTAGTGGTTCTCGTATCTCGATTTGAAGGTATTTGGTGGGGTTAGAATATTATTTTCATGACTAACACGTCGTCTAAGTAGGTAAATACTAACACAATCACTAGTTGGTGGGTATTGTAGATAAGGTTATTGGTATTACAAGTTAATCATCATAAACAATCACACATATTCATTTCCATTAAACTGTTCCAATTGGAGATAGACTTAGGAAAGGTTGAGGTGGGATGAAATGTGGGTTTCAGAATCAACAAGTGATGGACATGAATGTGGAAGGATGGTAATGTCGAGAGACCAAAGAAAATATGAATGAATTGTTTAAAGGACATTAGAATTGGTGAGTAAAAAGGGAGTGAATAATGAGGTGATATCTGATAGGGATGAATGGATGGATGATGTTATGTATAACCCCAAATTAATTCAGATCAGGGCAGGATAATGATGCATATTTTAATTCTGAAGATAGAAATTTCATGTACCTACATTACTTGTATTTATTTATTTCATTAAAGTAAACCAATGGTATACACACAATTACCTACGCATACAAAATAAAGAGTAGAGAATCCTGTGTGTGTCCACTTTCAGGCGTGCATAAACTTGACACAGGAACGATTCAGTTCAGAGTAATAAATACATAACATAACATAACATACCATCACGCCTGTATTCCCCGAAGGGTTAGGCAGAGGCGTACTAATGTACACCCACAGTTCGCCGGTATGTTTAGGTCCCATGTAATAGGGGGCGAGCCTATTGCCATTAACCGGGCACAAATTCCAAACTCCGAGCTGCTACTGGGAATTTCATAGAAAAACCCAATAACACTTTGCTCGACCTGGGAATCGAACCCAGGACGTCTAGCGTAGCAGTCGCGCTCCGGACCACTTGGCTAATGAGGCAGTTATAAATAGTAATAAATACGTCATTTATTATTCACATCTTTACAAAATAAATTAAGTTATCTTGTTATGATATCTAATATTGCTACGAGTTATAAGTACATTGATATTTGAAGCTATTCAAAGTAAATATTACACTTCTTTATTTGTTGAATTCTTAAGCAAAGAATCTTATTTGATCTGCTGTAGCGTCGTCAAGATTATACCAGCACAAAATTACAAAATCAAGGGCATACAAGGACAACTATTTTCATTGGAAAACTCAATAATGATGGCTTCTTACTACAACTTTTCAACACGCTGCCTCCTTGCATTTGCCAATTTGCATACACTAAAATACCTAAACAACTTGTAGGTCTTACAAATATTTGTTCTGTGTGGGGATCGAACCCATAAAACGTGGTGCATAAAGAAGATCGCTCAGATAACGTCAAACGTTCGTTCATTTTATTTATTTTAATAGAATAGAGAGTTTACCATAAACCAAGTACAAATCTAAACACCGAACTGCTGCTGACAATTTCATGGAAAAACCCAATAATAATGCTCGATCTGGGAATCATACCCAAGACCTCTAGCGTAGCAGTCACGCTTAGACTAATGAGAACGACTAGACTAATGAGGAAATCTAATCAAGACATTTGAATTCATCACCATTGTAGACTTTGTCTTATAGTTTTGTGGAATTATTATTTTATACGATATTTTCATGGAATTTTTAGTAGTAGACCGGAATTAGGATTAGGTCTTAAACCATAATTTGGATTTGCTTCCGGTTCCCTAAATCTATACCCAACGGCGTAGCATAGGTTCTATATAGTATGGCGTACACAAAAGAAACTAAATACTTAAATGAAATAATACACAAATTTCAAATATAGCAAATAGATTATATAGTTATTGAAATTATGATTCATAATCATATCGTGATTCGCATATTTCCAGAACGAGGTGAAGGTGAGTGTAATTCTAATTACGCGTGTGTCAATAATTGCGAACTGTCGACAGCCGGCAATTGCCTTATCTTAGTGGCAATGAAGATAAAAAAATAACTATTTTTAGATACCGAGCGTCCATTCATAAGGGCTTAGTTATTGCAAATATATTTTTAAAACTATGTACGAATCTTTCATGTTGTATGTGACATAGCATATCACGCCTTTGTTTTCCGTAGAGTTAAGCAGGGGTGTATGATTTTAATTTTCGCTTTTCCTTTCTCTTGAGTCCATCCAAAGTTTACGTGTAAGAGATCGCTTTAAGTGATTAGACATATTCTATGATTGATAACTTATACTTGACATTCGTTTTTGGTGTACTATAAAGGATATCTATTCTATTCTTACTATATTTTTATCAGTTCTTTAATAAATACCTAGTATTTTTATAATGCATTAGAGCAGCGATAGCCTGATAGTGATATGACCATAAACTGCCAAGTCAAAGTTCTCGATTTTGAATCCAAGGCACGCACCTCTGACTTTTCGATGTCATGTGCGTATTAACAGTTAATTAGGCGACCTCTGTGGTTTAGCGGTTCGAGTACCGGACTGCTGACCATGAGGTCGTGGGTTCGATTCCCACAGGACACAAAAACTTATGTGATGAATATAAGTGTTTGTGATCGTCTGGGTGTTTCTTATGTATTTACAAAAAAAGGATTTATGTATTATATTCATTGTCTAGTACCAATAGAACAAGCTCTGCTTAGTTTGGGACTAGATGGTGCTGTGTAAAAATGTCCCAGAATATTTATTTATTTATTTAATTATCACGCGCTTAAACGGTGAAGGAAAACATCGTGAGGAAACCTGCATGCCCGAGATATTTTCTCGACGGCGTTAGAAGTCTGCCAACCCGCATTAGGCTAGCGTGGTGGACTATAGCCTAATCCCTCTCATTGTGAGAGGAGACCCGTGCCCAGCAGTGGGACAGACTAAAGTTGATTTTGTATTTTTTTAGATAAATTCATTTCAATAGCTGTATTTTTTATCAATTCTATATCTATTTAAGTATATTTTTTTACTACGCCTCTGTCTGACTCTTCGGGGAATATAGACTTATTGGTATATTCACTATCAGTATAGGTTCAGTGATTAAGTGACCGACTTCAGAACCGCAGTTTGGGTAATACAATCGTAACATGGAACTAATATTTTAAGCCTACAGAAGCTGTTAGTTGAGTTATCCTAATGATGGGCAAAATTATAAATAGGTATCATCCAATTCACAATCAAGCACATTTAAAAAAGAACACGTCACGCGCACTAATTTCATTTGGCACTGTATGGAATTTTATGTTTGTGAGTGTGAAATAATAAATTATAATAAAACAGATGAACAGATATTCATTTTCATAATCGCACTATTCATCATGAAATGGCACTATTAATAAATAGGAACTTTCTATTTAGTGTTAAAACTACTTTTTACGGATTTTATTGCATATATATATATATATTTTTTTTTAAAAAAACCTTACTAGCAATGCGGGTGGCACATTACTAGTATTCTTGTTAACCCCTCGTGCTAAGCTAGATTGCTTGTGTTACGAGTGGGTTCACGTCGGTAGTGCAATGGGTGGGGTTCGAACTAGCCATTAGGCTACCGACGCTTAAACATATTATTTAATTCCTAACGAAGAAGAGTTTTAAAAGTAAATTATAATCCACGCCTTTAAGAACCCTTAAATATTTCCCAAACTAAAATAATAATTATTATTACCCTGTCAAGTAATAAAGAAAAAAGCTATTTGAAAGTTTTAACAGTAAGTAGGTATCACGTTCATTGATCATCGTTCATTCAATGATACCTTGGGTCTCAAAAGGTGTTAATACACTAAAGAGTGTACACCCTTTAAGTCCTAAAGTATTATTAGGTACTATCACGCTTTCCTGCACTAAAACGCTCTGCTGTCTGCGGAATACTTTCGGGATTTAAAATTCAAATTTCGAAACCTGTCAAATATTTTAAATTAAGAATCGAAATAGGACCTCATATGACTGTTTCTGGGGTTCGCTTTAATATTTTGAATTGTTTTTTTTTTTGGATTGGATTCTAGTCTAGGTGTTTAAAGGATATTTTCTTTATTGATTGCTATATAGTAGTTAAAATAGGCTCTAAAACAGCTTTTTTAATCTTACTGGACGTGAGACTAAGTACCTAAGTACTTACTCTTATCTCTTACCCTAATATAAAAAAGTATTAGTTTTTTATCAGGGACCCTTGATAAAATTAAGTGAATCTGCAAGCTTCCTCAATTTCACAAATCAAGGATATAATCAAGTGTGAATAACTCCCAACCCCTTCCCAAGGGTCTCCCAATACTCATATATACGCCATTATTTTCCTTATTAAGTACGTTATGACCCCACATTCTTTCTTATATTTATCTCATAAATAAACGACTGAATATAATATGACAGATCATTTCCCTCGCGATATCTTATTTACGTCATTATATTTTGGGATATTTACGACTAAGTTATTCATGGAAGCAAGGAGGCTTCATTCATCTCGACCTTCTTTGAGCTTAAACGTAAGGATTTCTTTTTCTTTGCAAATTGCAAATGCCTCTTTTTAAACTTTTTTTTTGGAAACCTTTGTGTGCTCGCTCACTCTACTCACTGAAGTTTCATCCCAATAGAATTGTACTTAGGCACCCAATAACCCTAATCCGTTACGCGTCGTCTCAAATTCGGTAAAGATGCGTCTTGAATTTGTGTAAATATATTAAATTATTTTGTGTCCTGTTTTGTTGTCTGTAAGATAATGTAGAATGAAAATCATGCTATTTTTAAGATAAAAATCTGTTTCAGTCTATCTCAAAATTCTGTTTATATAAATATTTGTATGTGTCATAACTTAATTTTCGATTCTTTTCAGGTGGCTAATCTATTTGATTGATACCTATATATTGATTAATATTTGCATGCTTATAGGTTATAAGAATATAATGCGTTATTATTAATATAATATATTTTTCTTATAAATTTTTATGTTTAGGTACTTATTGGCTTAAATTCTAATATTTATGTAATTTTTCAGGCTTTTTTTTTCAATCTTTTTGACCATAACATCCTATTAGAACTAATATTATGTTTCGCTGTAACAAAACATTGTTCTTTTAAAACTTTTTCAAATTTAGAACCTGTCTTGTTTTAAACGAAATATTTGAAAAGTTATATAGCTTCTGTGAATTACTGTGATGGTGTATTAGAACTTGAGCCATGAATTATAAAAATGAACATACAGTAAATACTAGAGATAAAAAGCGACAATGAAAACAAAAGAATATAAAAAAGAAACTATACTTCTTACAGCTATAAATATGTTTTGTCTCTTTTCCCTGTCACAGAATATCATGTGTCAAAACAAGACAAAACACATAGCTATAGAAGGTATAAAGACGTTTTATATTTTTAGAATAAGGGTATGTGTACTGTATGTGTTTTAAAATACTTAATACGTAATTAGAAGCTAATGGTGCCGTCTAAAATCAGTATCTAAGGATACAGTATTTTTGATAAAATAAAATTGCATGTCTAAGGCCCAAACTATATTTAGGTACTTTACTATTGGTAATCAGTAATTTCGTGCGCAGATTAAGTAATAATCTATATTTATATAAAATTGAATCCCTATTTCCCTTGGTCACGGCATCACGCGTGAACGGCTGAACCAATTGCGATAATTATTTTTTGTTGTTTGTTCTTGTAAGGAGAACGTTCTTATGAAAGAAAAAACTAAGAAAGTTGCGCGGAACATCAGAAAATTTAAGAAAATTCGTATCGAAAAATGTAATGTTTGTGAAAAAAAGTTCGTAAGATTTTTGTTTTTTTTTCCGATAAGTATTATAATCAAAATTTAATCTGAAACAGTGAAATATCTTACAGTATTACAATCACTACATAGTATAAAACAAAGTCGCTTCCCGCTGTCTGTCCCTATGTATGCTTAGATCTTTAAAAATACGCAACGGATTTTGATGCAGTTTTTTTTAATAGATAGAGTGATTCAAGAGGAAGGTTTTAAGCTATTTAATATTACGCTACGACTCTTAGGGACGGGGCAGCGCGGGTGAAACCGCGGCCGGGTCGCTAGTGTTTTATAAATTGCCTTTACGTTCACTTTCAGTACTTCAAGAGAATTTAGTCTTAAAACCTAGTTTTCGCGACTAAATTGCTGTTTGCCGATATAAAAGTACCAAACTAAACAGTGTAGTTAGGGTTTGAAATTGCCTTCAAACAGGGAAAGAAGGTCGGCTTTTAATTTGATGCTTTTTTTTTAATAATACTTCTAGTAGCCGTGATATTCGGGACGCAAGAAAAGCATGGGCATTATTCATTGAAATGTATTATTGAGAATGTTGTGAAGAATGTCAAGTTATTCCTAAGATTTGGCATTATGACAGACTTAATTTTGATCTGATGTCGCGTGAGAAAAGAAATATTGACATAATCTAAACGAACTAATCCGGGTTTGAAACTAAAATAGGTATACCTATGTCATAATGTCAAATTATAAAATACAATTTAATTTTTAGGTGTATGTGTGATAACAAATTCACGTAATATCTTCTAACTTGTAATTTTGTTCCTGCAGCTAATAATGAAATTAAACTGTTGCTGCCAAAACCCTTACAATGAATCTGAGTTCGATTCCCAGTAAAATAAATAATTACCTTTCTAAAGACAGAATATTACGATCTCAAAGTTGTTGACTTTCGTAGAAATTTTACGAGGCAATTTACTATAGTTACCTCTTATTTTTGTTGTAATTTCCATGCTAAGATTATAACGTTAAAATTATAACGAAAATTCAGAATGTGAAGGCAAATTTCGACCTAGCGCGGCTTGCAGTGGCTTAGTTGTCATAGCGTCTGGTGTATTTAACCTGAAGACGCAAGTTCGAATCCTGCCGCCAGTCGATTTTTTCCTGCACTAAAATAACCTTATATTCCTTTTAAATAACCTAAATAGCAATACTCAAGTAATTTACGAAACGACAGAACAACACAAGTTAAGAGGAGCCATTACATACTGCCTACTTTTCCAGACCCTTAAATACTTAGTCAATGGCATATAGTTGTGCTTTTTAACCTTGCTCCACCGATGTGTTAACCCTTCTGACGTCTACAGCAGGTGAATGGCACAGCGAAGACGGTGGCGCCGGCGGTGCCTCCCCGTGACACGGCGCGAGACGCACCGCCACGCCCCCCAGCGCACGACAACGTCAGCAAGGAGCAGATGGACTCCATCAAGAAGTACCAGGTTAGTGACATTTGTTTTAGATGGCTTAGAAATTATAGATAAGAGCATTTTAAACATAAGTTTTTGGTAAATTGTGAAAGAATAATATTTACTGATACCTACGTCCAAATGTGCCAAAAGACTCGAATGTGCCCATTTTGGCATGATTTGATTAGACCATAAAACCATAGCTGAACAGGTGGCTCGAATGTTTTTGAAGTGAAAACTTCTTTAGCGGCGTTGTGCACTGTTTTGGATGGGTAAAAATTTTTAATATAGCGTCAGGACACGTGACCTGATTGAAAATTCATAAGTAAACTTCTGAAGTGTTAATTTTTTAATGTAACATAAATTGTCATGTTTGTGTACGAAAGCGCAATAAATGAATATTGTATTTTACCACATAAATGATAGTACTTTTGATAATTAAAGCAATTCTTGCGAAATTATTCCCTAACTAACCAAAATATCAGAAGTTTTCACTTCTGCCGGCCGCCTGGAGTGCAACCCGTTGTTTTTTTTTTAAACACTGAACGTTTTTCACCGATTGCTTTGAATTTTTTGCAAAACGTTGAATGTATACTTACCTATATGTAAGTTTTATACTTCATAAGTAACTTCCACAGTAATGCACGTCGGGAAAAAAATAGAATAAGTTCAAATACTTTACAAATAGTGAATTATCAGGAAAATATTAATATTGTGGAACCGGACAAGTACCAAAGTTATAAAATTACCATTTACTGATCTTTAACAGGAAAAACAAATAGGCGGTGGTATTGAAAACAATTAATTATAGAGGCCTATACTCTGCGGTTTAAATAACTACCTAGACAGCTTATTCATAGAATAAAATAATAAATTAACGTTTAAGTACATGAGTTTATAACTTATATTATATTAAATAGAGGGAGAGACCAATAGAGCTACTTTTTGCTACGATTTAACCTTCATATCAGCCTATTGCCATCCACTGCTGAATGTAGGCCTCCCCCAAAGAGCGCCAACCATCCCGGTCTTGGGCAGCTCGCATCCATCCGCTGCCAGCAACCTTCTTCAAATCGTCGTTCCGTCGTGTCGCTGGGCGTCCCACACTACGCTTGCCTAAACGTGGTCTCCACTCTAGCTTTAGAGAATATGCTAGAGTGGAGACCGATTTAATCTTACTCCTTTATAAAATGGATAATTGTGTTATCTTGCAGATATATATAGGCACCTACGTAGGAACATTGCATATTAACCTAAATATATGAAACCACGAATTGCTAGTAAGTAAACACAACACCTCCATGTTCACGGTAGACTGATGCATGGCATGCGTGGGCGCATTGTTCGGCACAATTGGCACCGTTACAACTATTGTGCCTTCCTGAACTTTGTTAGTTTCACAACTTTCTAGTGATTTAAATAATTTTGTCACTGTTTGGTTTGGGAATTTGCTGTTGGGAGGTTGTTGAATTGCATCAGGTCATATTTTTAGGATAGACCAACTATTTAGTCGCGCATTGGAATAATTATAAATCACTCATCTCGTATCCAGATAGCTAGACAACAAAATTATGTCACAGGACGCATGTAAGACAGAGGTGTACTAATGTAAACCTTCACACAAAGGTGTACTAATGTACACCTTCACACAGAGGTGTACTAATGTACACCTCCCATCCCACACGTTTGACGGTAGGTACGTTTTAGTCCCAGTGTAATAAATATGTTATAATTAAAACATTAAGTGCTACAACATGGTTATAAGTCGTATTATGTACCCATTACCTACAGTTAACAGGAAACCCATCGCAGTATATTCTTGGAATTCAGTCAAACCACATTCAAGGCATTTTATGACAGAATTATTAGCGATTCAAGGCTTAAACGTTGTATGTAATTAATTTAATAGTCCAATGTTAGTACATACTTTGTAGTTTCTGTCTGTTGTTGAGAGAACCACAAGGAAAGAGAAAGAACCAGAGAAGAAAGAAAGAAAGTTTATATTTTCATCGGTACGACGCACAAAAATACCATAAAACAATCTTAAAATCTGATTTTAAAACTAAACTATCACAATGGCTGCATAAATATGGCATCTGGCAACACTGCTAGCTACCAAAGCTAAAGGGGTACCAACATAATTTAAGCAATCAGGCAGGAATGTAACATTATCATCCTGATTCCAAAGTCCTAATAGGGAGTTATGAGTAACTAGCGACCCGCCCGCGGTTTCACCCACGCTGCCCTGTTCCTTAAAGTCGTAGGATTGTTTTAAATAGCTTAAAACCTTCCCCTTGGACCACTCTATCTATTAAAAAAAATCGCATCGAAATCCGTTGCGTGGTTTTAAAGATCTAAGCATACATAGGGACAGACAGACAGCGGGAAGCGACTGTTTTGTACTATGTAGTGATGACAATAGCAAAAATAATTTTAATATATTTTTTTAAAGATTATTTTGATACCTAATAACTTCTGGGAGGTTTACGTTGGAAAATCATAAACACTACTGCGTTTAGCTACATGTCAAAAGTAATAATCACACGAAAGAAAGAAAACACCGTCAGTATTTAAAAATAGTAATATATTCAGGGAATTAACGAAATGTTGTTCAAGGAGCTATTAAACATAAGTTATTTCTAAAACTCTATACCTAGTACTAGATATAGAGTTTTAGTAATAACTGTACCTAAGTAACGTTACTGTTTTTTTAAATTACTTGCACCAACTTCTGAAATATGTTTGAATTGAATTAAATACAAAATGACAATAGAAAATTGTGTTTAAATACAATTCAAACACATTTAAGAAGTTGGTGCAAGTGGCCCTAAATCTATTCATGAAATAAAGGTAGCTACGGTTACTCATAAAAAATACGGTCCGGCTCTTAGGTTCCCTCGTAAAGTGTCGTTAAAATAGACCTTGTATCCGAAAAAATACTACCCTTCAGCCTTTAATATTTAAAATGGTCGCATTAACTACATACAGGCTACGTTTCCAATTCCATTTCGACTAAAATTGGGACAACGAATTACGGAAATAATTCTCAATTTCTATCCATAAATAACACTTTAGCCGACTTGTGAGTTCAAAGTCAAGACCTGGAGCTTAGCAGTTATTCCTGCAAATACTAGACCAATACGATGGGTAGTCTAACTTGTTAAGTAAAAGTTTTTGATCATTTCTGGATCCTACTGAGAACTTCATAGTACTTATGTAGGCTTTTACACATACAAAAGCTTGCAAGTCTTTTGTCTGGTGAGTTTGCAAATGTTCTCCTGATCCGGGATCGTGGTGCGATAGGTTGTTGAGCTCTTTAGATTGTGGTCGAGCTACACAATGACTGATGCATGCTGCCGACAGCTGGGACTGGTCTACTTAAAGCCACTATGGCTCTTTCTTCAAAACGCCATCTCAGACATTGCCCATTTGCCTTACATTGTAACACTCACATATTGCGTCTGCTATGTCTGGACTTTAAAAGAGACCATGATTCTCAGAATTTATTTCGGTGTTTCTTCTCAGAGGTCATCAATTAGGAAATGCCGGCGCCATCTAGGTTAAAAAAATCAAAATAATGATTTGTAAAAGTGTCTTTAAAAGATCTATTTACAGAAATAAATATAATTTATCACATAGAAAAACCTAGAATAAAATAAATCACCTTTCAGTGTCAAAACTTACTAGAGGCGGCGCCGTATCATACAGCCTTAAATTAACCTTAATGATGTCATATTTCCTAAAATATTATTCCAGTGCGGCTCTCTTAAAAGCGACTTCAAATAACGCCGGCTTAAACTGTAACATCAAATTATAAAAACTTACCGACGAACGGCGATGTTAGAAATAACTTGAACTTATGATTTTATCGTGATTCTGCTAAACTTGTTTATATGTCCGTAAATAACTTGAGACATGTTTCTTCGTCAGCAAAAATCTGGATGTTAGGTTTAATTTTCTCATTAATCAGATGCTGCCCAACTGGGACTTAAATAAATAGAAATACCAAAATAGATCGTAATTCAAACACAATTTAATGAATTTCTATTATTATTCGGATTCGGAGACCGTTAATCTATGTTCCTACCCAACCTAACCCTACGCGGAATACAGGCATGATTTTATGTTGATAGATTTTTTTTCGGATCTTTAAGTGAGAATTTGTGTTTGTGAACGCACTCTCAATTATTATTCAGTTGTCGTCCATTGTCGTCCCACTGCAAGCCATATGCTTCCCTACCCTCTTTTGATTCCTCACAGCTCCGGATTATCTTGGGCCTACCATTCGAGAAGAAGTCAAGCTCATCGCGCCTATAGACCTGGCGCGCTATCGTAGAGCTCGTTTAACATGCGGCAAATGTAGCCAGCCCAGTGCCATTTCTAACTTGTAGCTTTTTGAGTTATATCGAGATCTGCAACCACAATAACAGAGATGAATAAGAAACATATTGTGATATGTTATAGGTAAGAGGGATCTGCAAGAGAATCTGATTGCATCAGATCTTGAATGCTGAACAATCTTTGTGTTTCTTATATTTCTTTCCTATATTAAAACCATTAAAGGGGATAAACAATAATAATTATTGTTTATCCCCTTTAATGGACTGATAGACAAATTTGATAGGACTAACTTTCTTCTATCCTTTTCTTATGTTTTGGTGTGAAAGCTATAAAGTGTTACTTATTTAGTTTAAGTTTGTAAAAAACAGAATCGGCCTATACGAACATTTTGGACCTTATTTCAAACAAAAGTGTGTTGTTGAGCCCTTGCTCAGCTGTGACCCGGCTGTTATGTAATGAATCGGAAAAGAGAAAGTCGACTGAGGTATACAGTCTAAGGCACGTGTATGGATTGGAACATGAAGTACTTGTTCATTATGAACGTAATCAGGAGGTCAATCCTAAGAATGTAAAACGTTAAACGACCTATTTCGTTTTAAATACCTGCTCAATACTTTAAAACACTGAAACAAAAATGCATGCATAGGGCAATCGATACAGTTTTCTTACTGTAGCATAAAACAATTAAAATAGATTAGTTTTGTAATTGGTCTTAAGTACCACTTATAAATATGTACTGCTCTCGGTTGTATAAACTCGTACAGGGTTAAAGACGAAGCTCAGTGCAGTCTCGAGGTCAATTCTTCTAAGAGATAGATACCGCCGAATACGTAGTTCTAGATCTGGACACTTCGCAGAAATAATTAAGTATGGTGATTAATATAGTTATGGCTTGTGTTATGTTAATTGTGTTTAGCATAGCCGGCAAAAGGACTGCCGTATTTGTACGTTCCACGTTTATACTATAATATTAAATTAACTGACAGATATGACGTAATATAACGTGTACCAGATGTTTTAATACTATTTAGTTAATGTAGGTATACTGGTAATGCCAAAATGTAGATTGAAAATTATAAACTAATGAAAAGTATTTTATATACATTTATTATTACGCGATAGGAGTGAAAATATCGAAGGACCAAATTATAAAAATTGGTCCTTAGAGTCATACTCTAAATATGCACTAAATATTTAAACGGTGTTAATTTGACAAAGTCTATCTTCCTTTTTCTGACGACAAAGTATTTCCTCCAGTTTACCTTCTAGCAGGGTTAAACTTAGCTATTCGCTTAGTTTTTCTCCACTGTAAAGGAATTTTTAAAAACTTGATTTCGTAACATGAAAGAAGTTGCAGCTTTCAGGTAAAGTTGTACAACAATTTGATCTTAAGTTGCTTAGAAAACTTTGAAGGAAGTACTTAGTGAAAAATGTTGAAGGGTTTTAATAATAAAGTACAACAATTCTTTATCGAATAATAATTACAGGCAGTAACTGAATCTGTGGATCATTAGATTACATAAAAACACAGTCACAACGTTGTGTTCATTTTTTTTTAATTATATTAAAATCATTTAAAGACATTCGGACACCTGTGGCTAAAAACATTACTATTCGACAAATAAATACCGTTAATGTGCAACTACATAGCGTTTACGAGATTGAAGCAACAACAAGTTACATTCGACGTTATGAAATAAAAATTCAATCCCAATGAGCCAAGAAATAATGGACATGGCTTTAAATTTGCTTTTCTAGTCATGATTACAGGTTTTATTAAACGTATTTTGTATCTTTTAACATAAATAATTGTACCTATTAATAACAATTTATGACTAATAAGTAATAAATAAGTAATAATTATTAATTAAGGTATACGGATACTAACTGTTTCTGTCTACAGTGAACAGTTAATAACCTGAATAGTATATTAATACGGAAACTTGACTTGAAATAAGACACATCAATTAGCTTCCATTTGATACATAAGTTTTTACAAATTGTAAATTGACTTTACTTTTTTGACATTTGACTCTGTATTCACGTTTTTGATGTTCATTGTACCAATTACAATTCAATATTGTTATATCAACTACATCACGTAATGCTAAATTAAATTATACCGGAGATATTACCATCTACATAATTATTCCGTGTTGCCTATTCTATGAAATATACGTGCTATCGTGACCTAAATATAAAATTATTAGGTCCCAGGTTTTGCAAAACGTGTTTTAGAATAATGCAAATGTAATTTGTACCTTAATTTAGATTTTTGTTGACCCGGGAAGACAAGCTTTGCTTTATGAAAACCTTTTTAAACACAAAAAGATAAAAAAGGATAGAATTTTCGAGATCCTTTTGCCCGAGGCTAGCGTTGTTTGAAAGAAACTCAATAATTAGCAGGATGATATTTTTATCACGGCACGGGTTTTTTATAGACGGAATAGCTTTCACACACATATTTTCATCTGCCTACATAGTTTCTGTGGGTGTCTGATCGATATGCTATATCATGAGTATTTTTTGTTTTAAGTAAATTACTCCAGGGGGCTAGCATCGCATGGGGTGCCATGATATATTTATTTTTGATGCATTATCTTCTCTCAAGCCATTATTTCAACTGGAGATATAACATGAAATAATTATTTAATGCCGCTTATGTAATAAGAGCTGATCTTATCTGAAAACTCTTTCACTTGGCCAGTCACAATATCTATTCATAATCAAATTGTAATATAAATATTATTTTTATAGATCGATCCAAGTTAACCATGTGAAAGGCGTTAATATTATAAGATGTAATGTATTCCTTTTTGTGTAGTTTAAAGACACAAACTACTTGAAGCTAAATGGAGAAACTAGTAAGACACACAGTAACTTGTCTTATGAAACATAAACACGATCAACAAAAGTAAAGTTAAGGATTACGGTTAACTTGACATGTGTCTCATTGATTTAGAGTAATTTAATATCAATCTGCGAAAAAAAATTCTCATTAAAAGTTTGGATCTTTCCGAGACATTTGAAAGGGAGTTTGTTTCCTTACTTGTTATGTCTTCATTGCCAAATTAAAAGCAATTTCGGTAAAATTTGGCAAAGAGGTAGCCTGAAGCCAAGAAAAGGATGAGGAAGGATTTGTGTCCAATTAGTCCCAATTCTAAGTAGCAAGCCGAAGAATTATAAAAACATCTACGTAGCCATGCTGGCAGAAGCTAGCAGCAAATTAAAAAGGTGTGGTCCATTGATCCATTTTTCCTGTTATTTTATTCAGTTTGTAAGTTTCTTTCTATGTTGAACAATGGGATAATATTATTAAAACACTGCTCCGTTGTACTTGGAAGTCGATTGTAATACAGCGATAGCTGCCTGATGTTATTTCAATATTATCAAGATGCTGTGGTTTAGCGACTATCAATTGTTTTATCTTAAATCGTCCTGGTTTGAATTGTTACAAAAGGTTGAATAAATAGCTGTTAAATTACCCAATCAAATCGGCGTGCCCCGAATTCCCAATTATGAACTTATCTTCTTACAATTTAACGCAGATTATTTTATAAGGTTCTGGTTTTATTGGCTTGTTTAGGTAAGCCAACCAAACATACTCTCATAGAAGTGATTGTATTAGTGCAAGGTTAAAGAAGAGATGACTTTTGCATGACTTCCGAAGTTCCCCTGTGTTAATATATTTCTTTCCAAAAGGACCAAATGGATCTTATTTACAGTTCCTTTCCTTCTTCAGCTTGCTTCAATCCTCAAACCATTGCCACCTTCAGTTCTCACTAGCAGAACAGAGCTCTTAGTAAACTCAGTTCCTAGGGCCGACCGGCCGAACTGACGAGCTAACCGGCAGTACGTTCCCCGCTATAGCAGCGGCGACACGCGTTGCGCCGCGCGTGGTATCAACACAGTATTCACCAAAACACGAACTGTTCAGTGACGTGTATTCCAAATTTGAATTGTGAATGTTTTATATGTGTGCGTTTATGTTAATGTTTATATGTGATTGTTCATTGGGTATTTGAGTGGTATTTCTGTTGTAAGCGATCAAAGAAAACACTGCATTACTTGTGATTCGTAAGTTGTGAGATTTAAACTGGTTATTGTTGTGGTTGTAGGCGATAGTCTGACAACTTGTCACCATTCCGTTGTGGTGTAACGTGTTTTGAAGGAAATGTGCAACTTTAATTAAGATTACTGTTTATTAAATTTAAGGCTTTATCGGTCACGTCATGGTAACTGGCATCACTTACCAATATTTATATACGCACAGCAGTTTTATAGAGTTAGGACACAGGACCAAATTTCTTCTATAGATTGGTCCTGCCAAACCTGTATAGAAAGGACCATTCCAAATTGTCCATTAAAACTGTATTTAAACGATTTGATTAGTTTGGTAACTGTTTACCGTGATCTTGATATTTATTTCATTAAATTAGTTGATTCCGTCAAACACTGATAAGTGAAGCGAAAAATTCAGTAATTAATAATGTTTGAAATTGGAATTCGAAATACGAAGAATTTTTTAAATGAAAGAGAGTTGTTTCAATTAAAAATTATTTTCGTTTCGAAATTTGAATCCGAATAAACATTTCACGCAGGATTTTATTTGAGTTTTGGTCGTTATTTTATTTTAGCAATGGAATATTTGGAATACTGTGTAATGTTTTGCCGTTTCAGTTAGGTAGTAAAATTGTGTTTACCATAATTTTGTGAGCACAATAAAAGTGCCCTTGTTTAGAATATAGGAAAATTAGTGACCTCCATATGACCTTATTCTATGTATTTGCTATAATTCGAAAGTAGTAGTAGCTCTGAGTTTGAGATTTGTGCCCGGTTAACGGCAATAGGCTTGCCCCCGTTACATGGAACCATAACATACCGGCAAATTGTGTGTACATTAGTACACCTATGCCTAACCCTTTGGGGAATCAAGCATGATGGAATGCTATATGTATAACACATAGACTAAATAGGTGAACCTAGACTAAGGGCCACTTGCACCAACTTCTTAAATGTATTTAAATTGTATTTAAACGCAAATTTACTATGAAAAATTGTGTTTAAATACAATTTAAACATATTTAAAAAGTTGGTGCAAGTGGGCCTAAGAATTTTTTGGAAAATATTCCTTGAACAAGGAAACTAGGTACAACCGTACCGAAGGATTCAAAGAAGGAGGGTCGGTGCCTTAAATAATTTACAGTAATTTAAAAAGCTTACAAATATATTTTTCAATGACACTTGAATTTTAATTCCACGTTATTTTTAAAGTGAAAAGGGAATGTGTACTAGTCAGTTGAGTAAGTTCCTTTCATGACGCGATGCGACTAAGGTCAAAAGGTAAATGGGTCGCTTTGAAGGTCTCAAAATTATTCGTAGTGGTAACCAGTTATACCTGATATGCAGGTTTATTAAAAGCTATACCTATACAGTAAATATTAAGTACATGGACACTATAAAAAAATTATTTGTCAGAATTTTAAACATTACAGGAAAACTTATTTAATAAAGAAAAATACATATTTCTGTTCCTTAGTATTACAGAGTAGCTTTATTTATAGTTGATAGAGGTATTTGTCTTACCAGGTACCAAATATAGATTATAATTTCGTAGTTTCCTAAAAATCTATTTTATGAAGTGTACTAATTCTAAAGGCGGCAATAGGTATAGAATCATAGTCCAGCCTACCCGCAATCATAGATAGGTACTATCCATACCCTATCTAAAAAATATTGATATAATAACGCGAAAAAATTAAAAAAGTAGTTTGGTGTCATTTTTGCAATTACTTTTGCCAAGAGCTTACAATGAGAAAGAAGAATTTACAATTTTTTAAAAAGATAAATAAAATTTGAATTTGGCGGGATAAACGTTTTTTTTTTCATTGCGGCAAAGGTAAATGCCTGCTAAATCCCAATAAGTCAATTTGCGGACAATAGGTAATGAGCCTTGTCACATGTTATTGTTTTAACGATTAGTCATCGCTCATCGGTGACAGTTGGTACCTGTGTACGTACTTTTAAGTGTGTATGAACGTGTATGACTCTTATTCAATGGATGTTTGTTTAAAAACTCTTTTATCTTACCCATTAAGGTCATAACGGAGTTTTTAATGAGGATTTACTTGTTAAGTAGAAACTGAGCAAGAAATTCCAGTTAGGTTTTAATGATCCTGAAAAATAAACTAATCTTATTGATATTGAAATGAAACTACTTTTTACGGCTTATATCGCGTTGTATTGATATTCTTTTGTTCCCGACGCGACGCTTCGGATCCTTTACAGCATCCATGGTCACGGGTAGACTGAAGTTTTAGTTAAAATTACTAACAGCTACCTTACATTTTTGTTAATTGGTGGCGATCCGATTCACGCAGAATGAGCTCACCGTGTCCTTTGATCTTACAGTTTAGGGGTTGGATTTAGATTTAATAGATTCTTTAATGGGGTTCCAAGCAGCTGGTAAAAGTATAATCTTATTGATATTAATTAATCTTAAAAGCAATCCGAAGCAGTAGTGTGAAATCATGACATGTCTATCCGTCATAGGGATATCTTTGAATTTTTTATTATCAAAACGTAATAAAGTAGCAAGTTGATTAGTATATATTGTGTGCGTGTGTGTTAACGTACCTATAATAAAAAAAATATGTAAAAGAAAATATTATAAATTCACTTTGTATCGCCAAGGTTATCTCAAGCTGTTAATAAAGCTAAAATATACGAACATAATAATTAATTGCAAACGCGGTTAACTCATATCCGCGGTTCAGTTATTATTCATTAAAGCCTCATTAACTGGTTCAGCGCGTTACGTATGACCGCAGCCAGAATCTTATATAAGACAAAGTCGTGGCTCACAACCGTGAAGTTGAATATATTAAATATTCTTCATTCGTGAGATACTTACACAATGTTAGATAGTCGCAGTTCTAGACGAAATAATTGCGCGTCTCACTCAAGTTATCCGAAAGTGCTGTGATAAATCTATACTTCTATATTACTAATATTATAAAGAGGAGAGATTTGATGTATTTAAATAACTACACAAATTATTTCACCATTGAATGCTACATATTATTTGCTTTATGATATTTTGAAAAAGTTAGGGATTTCTACATCCGTGCGAAGCCGGGACGGGCCGCTAGTGTTATTATAATACTTGATGTACAACCTATAGTATTTCCGTTAATAAAAGTTACTCATTTATGATTCGTCTATCAGTTAATTAAGCAATTTTTAAAGTCAAAGTCAAAGATCTTTATTATGAGACAGTGGTTACAGAGTAGTTGTTGAATTATTTTGGTGTGCTTTTGGTCTACTCCACCAAGTTAGGCATACAATAGTTTAAACATGTGATTTATATCGATCCAAATAGTAATTTTAAATTCTAATACTATACATCTCCTATTATCTACTATCTATCCTACATATTGCATCAAAACATAAAAGCAATTTGGATTTTGTTTGAAAACAGAAGGAACTTAAAATGCAGTGTAATTTGAACGTGAAAGTCACTGAGCTATAACCGCTTTCTACATTAGTAAAGGTTTATTAAAACCTACCCTTAAATCTTTGCCAACAAAAATAAACACCTCTAACAAAAAATAATATAACCATCCAAGGTCCAATCCCTTAATAATATCTGTAAACAACCGCTCAAATAGCCGTCCTTGGATAGTGTTGCTTAACCTAACGATGTATTCCGAAACCTCATTATGTAATCTAATTTTAACTCTTATCACTCGGGTAATATGGCGATAAATATAGTGTTTGTTTTGAATTATTGAATATAGGCATAATTCTGGGTACATTTTATACCCAAGCGCGGGACTGCTGTCTTGATTAGCGTAATAATTTATCCTTGCCATTATTATAAATGCAAAACGGTTCCTATTTGACGCCTTACGGTTGCTAATTATATAAAATGTACACAGTTCAAATATTTTAGGTTTTATGTTACATATATATTATATGGAATAAATCCAAGCACCAAGCCACTGAATTGAAAAATACTAAATTGAAAAACTCAAACGGCTCTATCTAGGAATGGACTATAGAACCAAGAACCAAGAGCGGTAGCCTAATGGCTAGGGCGTCGGACTTGCGATCATGTGGTTGCCGGTTCGAAACCCACCCATTGCACTACCGACGTGAACCGACTCGTAACACAAGCATTTAGCTTAGCACGAGGGGTTAACAAGAATACTAGTAATTTGCGACCCACATTGCTAGTAAGCTTTTTTAAAAAAAAAACCTCACGCTCTGAAACTGCGCTTACCACCGACTGACACTATTTCAGAAATTATAAACCTTATTTTTAAAAAAAGCTTACTAGCAATGTGGGTCGCACATTACTAGTATTCTTGTTAACCCCTCGTACTAAGCTAAAATGCTTGTGTTACGAGTGGGTTCACGTTGGTAGTGCAATGGGTGGGTATGGAACCGGCAACCACATGATTGCAAGTCCAACGCCCTAACCATTGGATTTATTATTAATTATATAAATTAAATTTATTAGAAACACGCCTTAAAATTCCAAGCCTTTCACTAAATATGGGTGACATATGCGATTTTCTAATAAAAGGGTAATTTTATATGCTTTGAATACAGGGCTGATATGAATTAGGGCGGTTATTATAGGGTTGGGCTTTAAAAGTCAGTAGTGACTTATGATAGCAATTTTAACCCTCTGTTCTCTGAAGGCTTATGGCCGGTCCTTAATAACAAAAATTTGACAGTACATTTTCTTACTAGAGATCAGCTTTTGACATTAGGTCCAAATGTATGTCAAAATCAAAAGTAATGTCAAAATCCTATCTCTAGTACCTAAGCAATAAGCAAACCGATCGACGGATTTGTTAAGTAGTTTGGCTGCATTTGTAAGTGCTTTTTTTTTAATAAACCTCTTTTTACGGATTTTATCGCATTATATTGATATTATTTAATTCTAGACTGATGCTATAAAGGATCCAAAACGTCGGCAATAAAATAATATCAATATATCGCGTATCAATATATAGTTTATTTTAAATGTCTAATATTCGCGTGTCAGAAATCAGTAGGTTTTTTTTTTCGGATAATTATTGTATTGTAGTTTTATTAGAAACTGATTATTGCCGCTACTGACATAATAGATGCAGTGACAACCATATGACATATCTATAGCAATTTTTGACAGCAATGTCATAGTTGTCAAGTTCGAATCTAACACACGCATCTCTTACTTTACGTAAATCAACTAATTAATGTTTTGTTATCTGTTCCATTAGTGTAGTAAACGCGAGTCGCGCTGGAGGTCCTGTGTTCGATTCCCAGATCAAGCAGTGTCATTTGGGTTTTATAAATTTATCAGTAGCGTATCCAAGTTACTGCCTCATAGTCTAGTGGTTTTGAGCGCTACTGCTGCGCTGGAGGTCCTGGGTTCGATTCCCAGGTCAAGCAGTGTTAATGAGTTTCCGATGAAATTTTCAGTAGCAGTTCGGAGTGTGGAACTTGTGCCCGGTTAATGACACTAGTACTAGGCTCGCCCCCTATTACATCATACCTAAACATGCCAGCGAACTGTGGGTGTACATCAGTATACCTACCCCTTCGGGGAATACAGGCGTGATGGTGTGTTATCTCGATGTTATATTGTTGGAGCCCTTACATTAGTATACCTGCCAAACCGCGTAGAATATAGGCGTGATGGTATGTTAATGATTGATTTACGCACAAAACAACGCTTTCTAAAGGACGTTAGAAGAACAAAAACAAGAAAGGAAGCCAATAGCTGATAAAACTAATTAGCCTGACCGAAATTATTCATAATTTCTATTCAATTTTGTGTACAAAAAGCTTCCCAGCTTCTTACATTAGCAATGAGTAATTAGGTCGTTTGTTAATTAACTTTGTTCTTTCATTAACTATAAATCATTGTCGTTAACCGTAAGTAGTTCAGTGAGAGAAAGTTAGCGTTATTAATAAACTGGGATTAACTTTACCCGTATATTTTAAATGTTTTATTTAAATGATTAATAAGTACAGTGCTTTCTTTCCTTTTGTCGTTGTTTTTTTGGAATATTTGTGCGCGGTACTAGTTGCTTTCTATAAAGAAGACAACAAGATACTTCATGGTAACTTTGTCCCAGTCAAAGCAAAAGATTCCTTTATAATAAACTAGCTTCTGCCCGCGACTTCGTCCGCGTAGCGTGATGATATATAGCCTATAGCCTTCCTCAATAAATGGGCTATCTAACACTGAAAGAATTTTTCAAATCGGACCAGTAGTTCCTAAGATTAGCGCGTTCAAGCAAACAAAAAAACAAACTCTTAAGCTTTATATATTAGTATATAGAATATAGATAGATGTCATCCATATAATCTAGACCAGTGCTACCCAAAGTATTCTATATTGACCCCCAGACGACCGAGGACGACCTATAAAGGGTCTTCAGCAGCGGAAAGAAAAATTAGGGTCCATGAAATCTAAATGCATATATAATTATTATACAAAAATATAAAATTGGGTAAGAAGGGGGTCTACCCAAACCTTTGAGGTTTGGGGACCTCTGATCCAGACTTTAATCTGTCAGTCAGTGTTAAAATCTTATAAGTACAGTAGATACAAACATCAAGATCAGGTGTCAAAGTGCAAAGTCTAAAACCTGATACTAAACTTATAATCTAAACTTAAAATAAACTTGAGAGTCTGCTGTAAATTTTTAATGCTACTACTAAACTCCATTACAGAATCACAAAACTTGAGACCGCGACATTCTCTTGCTTGAAGGCTTGAGGCGGTTGACGACAAGACGACAGATATTTTCGTCTGGGGAATGAGGACATCCGACGGTTACATAACTCCGCATTACTGCCGCTTTATACTTACTCTGCCTAGGCTTGCCTTCCGTTAGGGATTCCTCGGATTAGTCCAAAATACACTGATGATTTCGAATTGACTGGTTAACTTTCAATCAATTAGGTATCATCTGTAGCCCAAGTATGAACAACTTGCGAAAACGTATTCGTATCGAAATCGAGAATAATTTGTGTGAGAAGGAGGTTAATAAACGTAAATGAAGGAAAAGTGGTGTGCCAGGATCGTAACAAGTGGAAATCTATAGTCTCTACCTAATTGGGAGACAGGCGTGCAAATATGTATGTACCTACTTATGTATGAGATTTGTAGCAGAAAAACTCGATACGTTTACGATACGAATTCGATAGTTCTTCGTGCTTAGGCTATAGACCATCAAATATAAGCTGTATAACCATAATAAATGTTTCACTTTTTGCGATAAAATATATAGCTTAAGACTTCAAAATTCCATCAAAATTGGTTCTGCGGCTAAGGCATGAAAACGTTACAAATAATTGACACACAATTCGTTTGGATAATTAACAAAAGGAGATCAGCCACGTATCTTACATATCTACGTAGATATCCAGAAAAAACCATTCTGATACAAATGTAAGAGACTTTAAAGTTAGCGTACTAATTAATCACAAGACCGAAAATGTTTTTAAATATGAGAAAAACTCGCTAGATAGGTAGTGGTAGTTATATGACAGGTAAAATGTGGAAACCTACACATTTTGGAATATTCTTGGAAGTTGCTTGCCTTTTGATAGAACTCCCTTTGTGGAGGATGTTGCGTTCATGTGAAACGGTATGCAGCTTGTTTCAAAACGATAGCGCAATGAATACAGATGTTTTGAATTGTTGCTTTTTCGAATTACACTGTGAATGTAATATTTGGTTGCTCTGTTGGACGAGTGAATTGTTCTGTACAAACATATTCATACAACTTTATAGTCAATACACATTATAGCTATAACAAATACAAATATGAAATTCACAGTGTAATTCGAAAAACCAACAATTCAAAACATTACAGCTAAATTAAAGCTGGAAGAAGCAAAAGAAGTAAGCAAGAATCGTAGTAATTGTCGGTCTATAGATTCTGCTTACCCCTGTGTGAGAAAGGCGTGACTTATATGGATGTATGAATAAGGCGGAATGCGGTAGGTCTCCAAATGTGTGATATGAAAACAGAAAACTGCAAACCTCGAAAGATAACTCGGTACCTACTTTGTTGTCTTAAATATTATACAAAATGGTAGTCGAGCCGCCTGTGCGCTTTGTTTTTGTTTCTATAGTGACTCTAAAGAAAATTGCTACAATTCTAGCCTTATTTCAAAGCGAACACTTTTAAATAACATTGTTCTTATAGCAATGGATGACGCACGGTAAATCTTGTTAGTAATTTAAAACAAATGTAGGTTACTGCATCATAGAACGATGGAGGAAGAAAGTGAGCTCAGAAATTGTGGAGATATTGTTCTACTACGGAATTTTGTTAAGAAAATATGCCCCTGTTTTGTATGCAATGCTGCGCCACTGCGGATTTGAAAATATAATAATATTCAAGGATTTTCATGAAAATCATACTGTTGAAGTTTAAAGTATTCCGAGATATGACGTCAATTGAGCTTCAAAGGAAATTTTCCATTGAGTAGGTATGGAGAACAATTCATTTCGTTAAATATTGCCTGTCAACGTCATTTTGAAAAGATCTGGCTGTGAGCAATAAACATGGGATTCAGAAATATTATCGACCCTTCATCAGCTTCTGACGTCTGACAAGACACAAATGCTCCGTTTTGGCGTCTTTTCCTGTGTAGAAAATGTCGATATCTGTTTTGGTATAACGACAAAGACATACACTTACATAATATTTACATATAATGTCGAGAAAATATTGTTATGTTTGCATAACTAAACTGAGACGGATTTGTTTTATCCGACAGCTTAAATGGCAAGTACGTATCGTATGATGAACTTCTAATCAGTATTGAAATTATATAGTTTTTAAATTATCGTCACTAGTAAATATTGGAATTGGATATATAATTATATCTACTACTGGGTACTGTCACTAAGCTGCGCTTACTTGGTCGATCTCCAACACATCTGCTCAGGGTCTAGTGAATGATTGCAAGATTTATTATAAAAAAAAATATCGTCACTAAACTCGCCAATGCGCAAGGAACACCAAAATAATTAAAGTTAGTTCTTAAAATATACAATATAAGGTCTTCTTTACCTTGCAGTGGACAATAACAGGCAGATGCTAGTATGCAAATTGATGATATCAAGACTGTCCGTTATTATAATAATAAGTACATCGTTTCATCGTTACCAAACAATTTAAATGGCGTCAACCCTGATACGCCAAAAACAGCTACTTACATTTCGTCGAGAGACCAAGACTTTTTCTAAGAAACAGCTGACTTATTTGACAATTTTAGGATTGCTCCTTTAGTTGAAATTGTTTAATAATGAGTACGATGGTGATCTTTCGGCTCTAAAACTATAATTTCATGGTGTCTAGTCTTTCTTTCTCCATGTATTAAAGATTTCTTCAAACTTCGCCAGTACATTGTCACTCCATTCGCTCATAACACCCTCACAGTGTACATCGCTGGCTGAATACCAACGACTGTTTGACCCCCGACATTTAGGGACAGTAGTGTATTATTGGTCCCACGTGACAACTTGAGAAATGTGAAGTCTCACACAGGTTTAATTTAATACGTAGAAAGTCAAGAATTTGCTCAAATACAAGCTTAACTGACATAATCTTTGGGAATACTTTCGGAAAGTGTAGCTTTCCAGTTTTGGTTACTAACATGCTATAAGTGCTCAAGTTTCCAGTAACATTCCGCCACATCAGGACCTGTATATATTGCAAACTGAAGTTCAAAAAGCCAAACGAATAGAAACAAGCTTTCGACAAATCAAGCGTGCACAAATGTCATCTCCACACATTTTCTTGCAAATCGTTGATCGATTCGAGCGATAGATTGTATCTTACTTAGACCCCTGGTTATACTACATCAGAGGTAGATTCACTTATTTAGTTTATCGCCCACTTTGAGAATCATAAGTTTTAGCGCTCCTGTTTTTTTTAACTTTACTACATCTTGAACCGCTTCAACAGCTCCAATTTTCACTTTACGCCCCATATGGACCTCTAGCGCCTACAAGAGCCTTTAACGCTCACTTTGAAAAAAAGACTACATTAGGTAGGTACTGACCAAACCTTTTTTTTAAGCTTTTTTTAAACCTTACCAGAGAAAAGGCTGGTGATGATTCCTGATGAGCAATTCTGACAAGTCTGTTCCTCAAAAAAAAATATTTTACACCGCAGAGCATCCCCAATTCAGCTTCAATATATCCGATGTTCTCCTTTATATTACTTAGTGCTTGCCATACTCCGAGAGAATTCTACCTATTCTCCGATCTATTTTTAGATAAGGCCCACGAATTCCAATACAACTTATTTTGTATTCGTATTTTTCCTTCCACATTGATATCGTGTCTTTTTTCTTTCATATTTCCCTGAAAAAGAAATAACGTGTCAGTTTTGTTTTGTGTGTGCATCGGAGCGTTTGCTTTGGAGCTAAAAGAATTGGGTTTAGTAAAGTTGCTGGCAGCGCCAGAGGGTGCATTGTCTATCAACTAGAATATGGGTCCCTATGCTGTTTTAAAAGGTACCTCTACGTGCTGTAGTGGAATGAGGTGGATTGATGCTATCCAATTTATGTTATGCTATCACTCGGATCGCAAAGTAATTTTTCCGATAAATAAATGCGAAACAAACAGAGTTACTTCCGCATTTATTATATGGTGATTTACGTACATATATACCCTTACCCCTGTATTCCTAGAAGGGATAGGCAGAGGCCTAATGTACACCCACAATTCACCGGTATGATTAAGTCCCATCTAATAACACTGCTCGATCACTTTGGATGCTCTTTGGACCACTAGACTAATACTTAAGGGCATTTTAATGTGTTACATTTAATCTACATACCTAATACTTGTAGTATGGTCTTAAGGCTTAACAAACAACTAAAAACTATTCACTTTGTGCTTATTTAAGTATGTAAATACGGCGCACTCTAACAAGCATGAGGTGTACTTCCTACCTACTGTTTGTTGGGTGTTGTTACGGATTAAAGTAGCGTTCGCGTGTTAAGTGTAGGGATTTTGTAAAGTAGGATTTATACGGAATATTTTCACGCTTTTTTCCCATAGATATAAGCAGAAACTAGGTGTTACGTGCAATGATTCTTGCGTACTTCTTTTGCTATACCTTCGTCAATATATCTTGTCATTCTTGTACATATGCCTAAGTAAATAGCGCGCGAATGTATTTACGTGTATTTTTATGTATGTGTGTATGATCATTAAACGTTATAGCCTTTAACACACGCATAGGTACACTTAAAGTAGTAGGACAAGCAAAACTTACATTCATATAATATGTAAATAAGTTTAAACATTTAGTCCTAGAATTTCAACAACATACATTTTGTTATGATATAGGTAGGTAATACTAGTTCTTCCTGGCGTCTCTGCGACGAGAATTCCATACATATCCTCATGCAGCTATATAGTCGTATCCTTTATACTTAGTTGAAACAGCTCCAACTTGTACGAATTTGGATGATAACAATAAGAATTACGTCACGTGTAGAATATATTCTATATTTTAGGATAAATCTAACCGTTTTCGTTATGACCTTTTTAACAATTTAAAATTGGAACAAAAATCACTTTTTACTGATTTCTATACATATTTTAGGACAAATCTAGCCGTTATCGTTATTACCTTTTTAACAATTTAAAATTGGAACAAATACCGCTTTTAACTGTTTTATAATACATATTTTAGGATAAATCAAGCCGTTTTTAATTAAGATTTTGTTAACAATTTAAAATTGGAACAAAACCGCTTTTTACTTCATCTATTTAATTCCCAACGATTGATTGACCATGAATAAGTATTAATAGGTATAACGTGATAAAATTATATTATAGGTACCTACCCTTTTCAAAATGTTTCATAAACTTCTTAACCCTGAATCCTGGACTCGGTAACTCCTTGTTTACTTTTCATCAATTTTTTCAACATGTTCTCAATTTTAAGTGTTGGTATCCGCCGAAACTGAGGTCGAGGCCGAAGCTTTCCATTTCAGTTTCGGCTTAAAATCCCGTTTAGATCGAACACTAGTTACTATAAAGGCAAAATATATGATAGACCTAGCATTCTCGGTGATAAAGTTCCAATAAAATACTTTTTATTGTTTCCAATAAACGCCTTTATAATATCTAGGTTATCAGCTTATCATCTCGGACCAGTGCCTAGGCAATAACTCTAGAATAATAGGCGATAGGCTAGGCTTTACGACGTATTGTTCGCACTGTTACGATCTCGAATCTGGTGCAGCCCTCAAGGTATGCCGATTCCGTTGCTTTACCTGATTTAGGAGAAAATAAACGTAGTGCAAAAAGGCACTGAAATACAAGTATTTAAACATGAAACAACGCCGAGCGAGGGAGGATACCAGAGGTCCAAACCCTTTTAAAAGGCCGGCAATGCACCTGCGACTCCTCTGGTGTTGCGAGTGTCCATGGGCGGAGGTAATCGCGGCGGATAGTCCCATAGTCCATACGCAGTTGGTTCCACCAGTAGGTATACAACACACACTTTTACTAGATTAATTATTGGTACCTAACCTAAATTTATTTATGTAGCTTTGACTTGTCTTAATCTCTTTATTTAATTTTGTTTTAACCTTTTGATTGAAATATCAACTTATAGCGTTCCCTACGGTTTATTTATTAAATTGCTTTCTTAATAAGGTTACTAAAAATGTTATGTATTAGTTAATAAAAAAGATTGAATAACAGGCAAGGCTTTATGTGAATCTTTTTCTATGAATAGATAATGTAATTATTGATAACTTTTTCGCTGACATGTCTTCGGTGATCTTTCTATGCGTGTAGATTCGGCTCGTATATAACATCGCATTTTTTATAATGAGGTCGGTACCACTTTGCTTATAATTACGAATAGTGCATCCAGTCGAAACGCGTGTCTCTAGCTAACAAAAGCCACGTAGTTATCCCGTGAACATGTAGGTATTTTCACAAACAGACTGCAGTTATAATCGAAAAGTTTATCCAATATGTTTTCTCTACGTATACATACGTATATTTGTAAACTATTACTGTCATATATACAATGTGATTGTAAAAATAATTGAGAGTAGGTCAATCGGTGGGGAGAGTTCTCGGGACCGGTTTTAACTGGTTACTTGTGGCTTACCTACCGACACCCACCTTACCAGATACCGAATCGATCTGATAACAGAGTGGAAGTATTTTATACGGAGGGTAGCCACGGTATTTTGTTAGTTTGTGGGTGGCCTCGACTGTACATTGCTTAGAATTTTGATATACAAATTTAATTTGAATTAATTTTTAATTAACTTTTTGACACGTTAGTACGCACTATGCGTACCTAGTGTGCAATGCAAGCAATGCCTTTTTTTATAGAACAATCCACAATTTTTTGTCAATTTTTGGTCGAGCCATTTTCGATATTTTGCGATACTAACGCACGGCAAACGATTTTTACATTATAAGATTTTGTCGTGAATTTGTAAATAGAAATGCGATCTTATAAGACCAATAACCAGAGTTGGGCACCGACCTGAGACGCGAGTGTAAGTTTTATTTCGTTAACTCCATTTTACGAAACGACCGTGTTCGGATCTCTGTTTTGGTAAAGATTTGTGAAGGAAGCAACAGCAAGAATGCGCGACATGCAACCGTTGAATGCCATTAATAGTGTTGATTCGTCTCATCGAATTGAGCAGTCCAGCACGTTCGCATTACTCCGGCTTTTCCGGTTTGCGACAGCCCTAGCAACTTATGTAGCGAAGTAACGCTTGACGCTGTGCGCGTGATCATGAATGTAGGGTCACCATACTGCAGATAATGCATGATATACACTGTTTAACAATCGATCACGTCACGATTTTGTTTTCGGACAAACATAGGGTCAATTGTATGTATGTGTTCATGTTTATTATAATAGCTTTTCGCTTGTAAACAAGTGGGTTCAGAAACTTTTAAAGGATACAAAATTTAAAGGATTCTATGCTTTCTATCAAAATTGCTTCTGTCACAACATAATGCTGATCAAAGAGTATTATAATAATAATAGTTGTATGCTGATGACACGATTATCACGATAATAAATTAATTTTACTATCGTGACAAAGTATCGTGATTAAAGAACAGTGCAAGACTCACTGTTCTTTAATTTAATATCTAATAGTAATAAATAACAGTAATAAAATAATAACGTTTCAAATTAATAATGAAATTAAAAGTAATAAGAAGAAGAAAATAAATCACTGTCAGATTGAACACAAAGTACAAATTAAGCCGAAGGTCGCTCATACAAATAGTGACTCACCAATAAATTATAATTCAATAAGTGATGTGTGTGAACTTAATTTACTGCGCGGTTCTGATGTTACTGCTATTATATTAAACTCTTCGTTTTTTTTGCGCAAATTATCATTAGGTATTATCTACTCGGTTCCTTGTTGCTTGTGAGGTAATCTGTTTTTTAGGAAGTGATGTAACTCAGAGTAAGAACGCGAAATATAAAATTGTAAACCAAAAAAGTATAATATAATAAATAAGTATAATACACGATAAGGATTAACACTGTAGCGATTAGGAATACTTTACGTTTGCGTTTAAAACTGACACAACTCCCCCCAAGCTTATTTTTTTTTAAATTGATTATGACTTCTTTCTGAGAATTCATGGAATCGATACGTTATTGGAATGTTAAAAGAAGTATATTTAGAGTTATCACGTCTGTATATCTATGGAATGAAAGGAAAGTACCAATACGTAAACACGAAAGGTATCTTACCTGCCTAACGAAAGTTTTTGTACCATTATTGTTTCATATCGACACTCAATGCTGACGAAGGTATTGTATGAAGTTTTGTCGTGGCCAGTAGCCATTGTCTCCGACTTCCCATGCAAAAGTGAGTATTCAATAAAGTCAGCCATTCATCGGTCGTATCAGCATTCATAAAAAGCAGGAAGCGGGAAGTACGTGCCGACTGTGGGTAGGCCTTTAAATGCGCGGGCGTTATGCTATAAATAAAATTCTATTTTTGTCTGTGGTGACATCTTTCGGATGTGCGATTTTTGTTTCGACGGCAGAAATAGCTTTTTTTAAAAGGTAGGTAGGTATATGCGACTGAGTGGACTGGGGTAGACTTTTCGGACGTTAAATCATTTGATTTAAAAAAAATGCGAAAATGGAACCTCATTGTTGATAAAAATAACTATTTTTATAGAGGCCTGAATTATTTTGGGATTCTGTTTTTTTTCTCTAAAGAATGATGCAAAAGTAGCACTATACTAGATATACGTAGATACTTACTTTAAAAAGCCATTGACAGTGAAACTAGGAATATTGAATACCCAATGCTTTGGGTATTCAATATTCCTAGTTTCGGTGTTTTGAGGAAATGGTTAGTTCTACACAATTTTTATTTTCTTTCAATACTTCATCTGTTCAGAACTATGAGGTTGTAATACAATAATTAAAGGACAACATTAATTAAAAAAATATACATTAACTGAGCCCAGCAAAATTGAATAAATAAAAAATAACATACAAACCATTGTGTTCCCCGAATGGTTAGGCAGAGGCGTACTCACACCCACAGTTCGCCGGTATGTTTAGGTCCCTTAGGAGGCGAGCCTATTGCCATAAACCGGGGACAAATTACTGGGAATTTCATAGAAAAACCCAATAACACTTTGCTCTACCTGGGAATCGAACCCAGGGATCTCTAGCGTAGCAGTCGCGCTCCAGACCACTAGTCTAATTAGGCAGTTAGTTAGTTCATAAAAAAACATTTGATTTAAGGCAAGTATGTATCCCTCCTGCGTGTTCTATAGCCCCTAATTTGGGTACTTACGGTTGTCAAGGCAACCGATGCCCAACACTGGACAGTGCCGACGTCTGGTGAATCAATGCACACCCTACTATCTTCCGTCTCATTGTCCGCCACTAATGTGACAAGGACAGAGATAGTGCTGTTGAATGCATTCACTACGTTCAATGCAGGTGGATAGAGCTTTGCATTTATTCGTAGGTCCGAATTGGTTTTTATTGAAGAGAGATTTTAAATAGGTATTATTGGTTCTAGTTTTAATACCGCAGTAATATCATACAGTTCGTTACTAAAACAGTCTCACGAAGCCTTATTTGTCATTAACTTCGAAATAAACTCTAATACAAACAATATTTTATCAAATTCTGTTAAGTATTATTTGGAATGAGATACCATCAATCTAGTTTTCTAGCGTCCCATTTTGCCTTCTATGAATTCACTGGAAAAAAACGACCGGAAAATCGTTCTAAACTTGGTAAATTATCAAGAATTCATATATCAACGCTCTGCACCGACTATAATTAACCTATTTTTTTCATATTCACTTAAAAAGTAGCAGTAGAGACGAATGAGACGTTGTCAAACTCTCTTTATAATACTAAAAAAATATAATTATTATCTTTAAACACGTGTACAAAATTTTCTTTGTTGTACAGATAATTTTTGTTGCGTCTATTAAATTTCACATATATAACCTATTTTCTAATACACTTATGAGCAAGTTTCTCTCTCAATTATCGAAAAACAAATGGATTCTTCATCAGCAAGGTCCGTACGAGGTCCAAAACTAATCACGGGTAAGTGCACGACTTACTGAGACCATTCTGGGCTAGGGTTGTCACTGTTAGTGTTGGCACTTGATCCGAATTCGAAACCAGGCTGGCTAACTTAGTCCCGGGACCAAATTATATCGTCCTATTGTCTCGTCTTAAGCTATTGGTTTGACACGATTATGGTACGATTAAAGTATTTCGTGCAGCACTTGTCTGCGTAGCAGGGTAAATTGTTTAATCCGTGTGGATCGATCAAAAGACAGTTATCATTTGTTTTTATAGTCAAGAAACTTAGTTCAGAGAAATTCATACGCACTATAAAAAAAATGACATTTGTAATATTTTGAGGATTGAAATTGGAACAAAAATACTTTTTCCTTCTGTCCATTATAGCATCCATAGTAAGACTTTGGATTCAGTAAAAAATATTTGAAGTTTTTTCATATTTTCAGTGATGAATATTTATTTGAAATGTCAGGATTTCATAATACATATAAAAAAGTAGGCACTTTTTTTTTCCTAAGAACCCGACACAACTTTACCGTTGCCAACCCTATTCGGGTCGGAAGTAAAAGTGCTAATCAGGTACTTTTGTTAGCAAAGCAAAAGTCCCTATTTAGTTAGTGATGTGACAGAACGGTGATTGGTGTAATATCGCTCCTCTGGGACGCTAATAGCTATTCTGTTTGGTTGGCTAAGCTACAGTTACATTAGGTAATCTGCTAATCTTCTGATGGTTCCTGGACTCCTGGTAGATGTGCTTTGTGTAAGTAAATGCTGAATTTCATAACGCTAGCCTAATGTGGGTTAAAATCTCTCAGGCATGCAGAATGCCTCACGATTTTTCCTTCCCCGTTTTGACGCGTGATACAATTAACTATTAATAGACACATAAATCAAATCGAACTGCCTCATTAGCCAAGTGGTCCTGAGCGAGACTGCTACGCTAGAGGTCCTGGGTTCGATTCCCAGGTCGAGCAAAGTGTTATTGGGTTTTTCTATGAAATTCCCAGTAGCAGCTCGGAGTTAGGAATTTGTGCCCGGATAATGGCAATAGGCTGGCCCCCTGTTACATGGGACCTAAAAATACCGGCGAACTGTGGGTGTACATTAGTACGCCTCTGCCTAACCCTTCGGGAAATGCAGGCGTGATGGTATGTTATGTTATCAAATCGACAAATCAAAGGGATAACGTTTCAATTAGACTGCCAATTGAAAAGCTGTCCCTAAAATACATTAGTCTACATAATGTCAATCCCGATTTCAGTTTATTTAAAATACTTTTCATACATACATTATTTATATTTTCATAGATAAATAATGAGCATTAAAACAATTGATTTATACATATTTATTCAACCATCAGTGCTTTTAGTTAGCAATGTTATACCAACTCGCAAATAGATCCTATTAGCAAAAATATTTTTACACAATATTGCCTACATAAAGCATTAAACAAATATTAATTTTGAACAAGCAGAGACATAACATACAATCACGCCTGTATTCCTCGAAGAATTAGTCAGAGTCGTACTAATGTACATACACGTACAGTCCGCCGCTACGTTTAGCTCCCATGTTTGTAGAGGGAAAATCTATGTATATTCTAATTTACTGGCTAGTGACAATTACATAGAAAATCCCAATAACACCTTGACATAGGAATCGAACCCAGGACCGCTAGCGTAACAGTCGCACAATGAGGAAATTACAGTGAACAAGCAAATATTTATTGTAATTTTTACTTTTACTTTAATTACAAGTATCAAATTTATAGACAACATTTTAATCGCCGTAATAAATGGGACCCAAACCATATCGGTAATCTGGAGTGTACATCTCAGTACAGTTCTGCTTAACCTTTTCAGTAATAAAAGCGTGGTCTTTGTTGTATTTTTTCCCCTTTAGCAACTAATACAGCAAAATATAAACCTTTCGACGTGCTCCATTAAATGTGACATTAACACTATGAAAAAGTTAAATGGTATGGAGTTTTTATTTGTGAAATTTATGCTCCAATTATCTTAGGAGTTACTTACAAAAAGTGGGATCACAGTATAGTAAAAACATGCACCAAATCTTCGAAAACTAATTTTGTATTTTTTTTATGTCGGCAAACGAGCTGACGAACTACCTGGTAGTAAGTACTCATTGTCGCCCATATACACTTGCAACACCAGAGGAGTTGCTGATGCGTTGCTGACCCTAAGAGCCCCTACGGACTGCAGACTGCTAGAGCCGGAGCAACCGAGGGGGAACTGGCTCTTCCGCGCCAAAGTCGAAACACACACCAAGGTGCTTTACGACAGACTCCGACGTAAGGGTTGCCAGCCAGTCAGACCCCAAGAGGTCCTAGCACTTGCCCCACCTACTAGCCGCACGGCAGCACGTGCGAACTCGCCTATTCCACGTGTACTTAAGTCACTCAACGCTCTCCTGGAAGTAAATCCAGACTGCGATTTGTTTGTGGACGAATGGAAGAGAATTTTATCTGTATGTCTGGAGTACTGCGAGAAGTCTGTGTGCTAGTTTGTGTCTCTAATTACCTCTTAGTATAAGTGGCCTGCGGCCGTTCTAATTAAGGTTTAATAAATAAATAAATAAAATAAATTAGCAAATTAAGATGTAAAAAACCTCAAAAATAACGTGATAATAATAATTTCTTATGCATAATAAAACTACAATGTCTTCCATAGCATACTGAAATTCATAAAGTGGACCACTATTATGCGACAGACGAACAAAAATCCGTGGAGATTGTAACAATCGTCGGCAATAAAACTAAACGTACCGTACAGTTTTGTACCGAGTCTGCAGTACAATGAACATTTTTGCGTTTTATTTCACCGCATTGAATATTCCAGTACGCTGTAGCATTTATAAAATTAGCTAATTATTACACTGAGTTTAATTTTTGAACTGGACTCGGGTGTAGTAGTCGTATAAAGTTTATTTTATATATTTTTTCAGAATAAAACTATCGTAAAGTTTCGGTTTCTATTGCAAAGAGAACTAAAGTTCAAATGAAAGGATTTTTTTAATCAGTTGTTTTGTATTTTGTACTATACTCCGTGTGGGGACCGCTTAGAATACTATTCCTCACTGGCACCATCTCGAAATGCGAGCCTCTTCGGATTCGACCTCTTCGGCTCTGACTTACTGGCGTCAGAGTCCGTCCTGAAGCAACTTGGTATGTGTTTCGAATTTTGCGCGTAGCAGCTAGTTCCCCTTCGGTTGCTGCGGCTCTGGCAGTCTGCAGACCTTAGGGGCTCATATGGGTCAGCAACGCATCAGCAGCTCTTCTGCTGTTGCAGCTGTCTATAGGCGACGATGACGTAATGTATAAAAAAAACTTCATGAAACACTAAAATATTCAAAACCAAAAAGTATACTTACTTAATCGCATAAGTCATTATCCATTACCGCTCCCGGATCCGTTTAGTGTCCACTAATCGTTTATGAGCGAGCAATGTATGCCCATTCCATTATTCATGCCATACATAACATGTTTGCTTACCAAAATAGCTAAGTGAATTATGTATGTATTGTCACGCATTGCTGCTTAGGGCTTAGGTAGCTTTCCAAGACAAATTGAGGTGTATTCGTATCAAGGCTGTCATATTAAACGAAGCTTAACATAGTTTCTGGAATATTCTGTATGATCAATACAAGTATTCCATTAAGTATAGTTAGCATTAAATCTAGAGAAATAAAAAACACCAAAAAGTTAAACAACAAAAGTTATCCAAATCCAAAGTATACGCAAAGTTACACATTCTGTCTGTTTGTTAAGTTTTCACCTCTAAATTGCTTAATATTTTTTTATGAATTTTGCTATAGAGATAGATTATAACATATAGAAAGACATAGGCCTATACCTTTTGTCTCAAATTAATGGAATTCATTCAGTAATTTTTATTGATTCTTTCAGTAATTTGTAGTTCGTATTAAACCGCGGGCCACAGCTAGTTATGTGGTTGTATATTACCTACCTATTAGTTGAAATATGTATTTATCGACTCTTCCCTGGTCGTTGTTCATCCACAAAACACATAATTTCATATTATACTAACATTAAGTAACCTTAAAACCGTTTTGTTTCGTATAAAATCAATAAAACCCAATTAATATTACTCCAATGTTTTGTGTTACATAACCGATTCAATTGTTTGTGTTATTTATACATCTGTACACAGGTAAATATATATTTTAACACCGAGCTATTAAGAACTAGAGACCACTGTGCAGAACAGTTTTGCACCCTAACTTGTTGTGTAAGCGCTACAAATAACATCATGAATTCAAAATATATTTTTCAGGCGAGTATATGACAGCGTTTGAAACTTACTAGCGTTATACGGAGCTTCCCATTTAACGCTAGTAAGTTACAAACGCTGATTTATTTTAAAACAGTTATTAACTTGTTCTTAAGAGCCACTTTTTTTTGTTGACGGGGTTTTAATTGCTTTATGCACTATCCATCACTCCGGGGAGAGCGGTGGGGTGTGTCGGACTCCGCTATGAAAAGAGCGATCTACCGACTAAAACCAACCTCGGCGTTTCGCGTCACCACTTTGGTGCCGGGCCTACGGGAGCGCTGTAGCATTCGCCCGCGGACCCGGCAGTGGCGGGCCGCCTTTTGCGGCCCCCTACGCGTAAGGGGAGACAGACGTAGACGTTCTCCCTCTCCTTCCTCTACCGATCTTAAGAGCCACTTGCAACAACTTATTAAATATGTTTAAGTTGTAAGTATTTAAACATAACTTTCTATTGTGATTTTGTGTTTAAATACAATTTAAACATATTTAAGAAGTTGGTGCAAGTGGTCCTAAGATCTTCACTTTGTTTAACAATTATTTTTTTGCGGACACCAATCTAATGTTAACCAATAAGAGTAAACTTCAGGAAAACAATGCGTAAGTAGGTGCTAAAAATAGTATAAACAAACAAAAGTCAAGGTGACTTATCCGGTGAGTCAGAGTGTGTACATTAGCTGCTTAATACGTATATCATAATATCTCAATTTATTTGCAGTTCGCCCCAGAATTGTTGCAAATGCTCTTTGTTAAGTTATACGTTTATTAAAGCGGCCCGGATTGGATTCATTCATTGTTGCCTACTGGTTTAATTAATTTTGTTGCACACGCTGTAGGTAGGTACATGAAAATACAGCGAATTTTCATGCGCATAATGTAAAATCTGAAATATGAGGTGACCGCTGATGCAAACGCAATTTTTTGTTTTGATCTAAGATCTTGAAACATCATTAAAAATTGTTTTTCTAACCAAAAGCTATATTGTTTTGAACGCGGGAAGGTCACAATTTCTTAATCTTTGATAATCTAATATGTGTCGATATTGAATTGTATAAAAAGTACGCTGTGTTACATAACCGCTAGCTGTATTACTAAAGAGCTCTGTTAAGTAAAACACGAAACGAACAAATGTTACATATGAACGTAAATGTTATTTCAGTTTTAAGCTTAAAACAATCACACATCCCTTAGATGTCTTAGAAGTCAACTCAATTCGAGCGTACATTTAAATATGAGTACTTGTATCTACGTTTCTCGTGACACGTGTTGTAAATACAACTGACACAAAAGTAATTAATGTGTCTTTGTAAGGGGGAGGAAATTAACAAACGCTACATAAATTAAACACACTATTTCGGCCTAAACCGCGAGTTATAACGAGATTATATTAGCCTTATTTTTTCTAAATTAACATACAATCCCCACAAAATCAAGCAGAAGTGATACTACAGCCTTATGGAAACATAATAAAAATATACTGATTTCTGACATTCTGATAATAAAAATAACAAAAAAATTGTCGCGAAGTGTCAGATATTGCTACTTATCTATGTGAAATACCTTAGCACTTACTCTGTGGTATAAGGTCCCAAGCCTATCGTTATACCAACAATTTTTCCGATTACAGACTATAAATAAATGAGAGTTTTCCAACGGAAATCCTTCGTTACAGTGATCGATTGGGGGATTAGCCGGAGGACTGCACCGGTGCGGCGCTTAGGCTCGAAAAACTTCTAACAATACATCAACTGGGATGAACTTGTTCTAAAAGTTAAGCATAACTTGTAGAATACTTTTTTGGTTTTATTATAAGTCAGCCTGTTGGTAAGAGGCAGCCAGTGGTATCACTCGCACGTTTTCATTTTTGGGAGTGCTCCAAGGAATTAATCCCTGCTGCCTCTTTTCGCCATCGTTCTACGCGACCACTTCCATCCCCATCATCTAGGCGGCTGGCAGTCTACAACTGTGCATTTCTCTAGAAACCAATTTCCGGACCAATACGATATTCAAAGCTTCAAGAAAAGAGCGTAGGTACTCCCTTTTAAAAGGCCAACTACGCACTTGTGACTCCTCTGGTGTTGCGGGTGTCCATGGGTGGCGGTGATCACTAACCACCAGGCGATCCGTCTGCTAGTTCATCTCATATCCCATAAAAAAATGACAGATATAATTACCTTTTAATAGGTGCCAGGTGACTAAGTCAGCCCTGTATAATGCCAGGTCAGCTTATAGCAAGAATAAATAGCATGATTTGTCCCCGTGTGTCCGTGAATCATTCATCAAAAGTGATAATTTCCCTCCCCTGTTCTCACCAAGAACCTACCTATGATTGTATGTGATCTTTGTGGGATCCTCTCGTGAATGTGGAGCATTCTTTAGGAGGCACAATTTAAAGAGCGTGTCTTTTGGTTCTACAAGCTACTGCTGCGTTTGAAGACTATTTCCAGGTCTAGTAATGTGTTTTGGATGTAGTAGTACAGTAGCAGCGAAATTTGGGATTTGTGCCCGATATAATATATATAGATATATATATCATAATAAGACTTAAACATAGCTACCAGAGAATTGTGGGTGTATATTAGTAGACCAACAACAGACCTCTGCTTAACCAAATACAGGCTTGATGGTATGTTATGATATATATTTCTATCACACTTTATTTTACCAACTAAAAAGTTATAATTTTCAAGGTCCCACTCGTTTATCAAGTAATATCAAGGTGTCCTACCTCCTTATTCGAGATGGGACAATAAAAATGAATGTTGCCACTCTTATTTTACTCGCACACGTTAGAATTTCGGTTCGGGCAATATTTACGACACCCATAAACTACTTACTTACCTACCCTCACCGAGTATGAAGGTCATAATGTCGACCCTTTTATAGCCTAGTTTTTTTTGCGCAGTAAAAATTCGGACAGCCATGAAGTAAATTTCGTTTTACCTGTGACACATGAGTTGTGCCTTTTTACTTTAAATAAAATTAGACCAAAAGGGATATCAGTGAATACTTACTATGTATATAATTCATACTCGGTTTACAACGTTTTTTTAGGCTAAAAAGTATTTCACATAAAACCTAGGTATATTTTTACCAAAACTCTTTTTTTGGATATAGTCCTTTGTGTAGGAAAATATTGTAGTTTTAATAAAACCGCAGCGTTCATTTTTAAAAATATCGCACTATTTTATATTATTTACATACTAGGTATGTACAGACGTACCTAGTGTAGGACGCCCTCCGACAAGATGTTTTTTTTTACAAAAAGCTTACTAGCAATGTGGATCGCACATTAGTAGTATCCCTATTAACCCCTCGTGCTAAGCTAAAATTCTTGTGTTACGAGTGGGTTCACGTCGGTAGTGTAATGGGTGGGTTTTGAACCGGCAACCACATGATCACAAGTCCGATGCCCTAGCCATTCGGCTATCGCCGAATGATTATTTGCGAAAGGTTGCTGGCGCAATCTGGATGCGAGGAGCCGAGGACAGGGCAAGAGCGCACATTGATGGAGGCCTACGTCCAGCAGTGGACTACTATGATTATGATGGTGATGGACATAGTTCTATATAAGTACATAATTATACAAATTATGTATAACTTGTGAAGTAGAAGTCTTGCAATTCAGTGTCTGAAGTTGTACGCAGGTTGATCAGAGGTAAATTTCGCGATAAAAACTCCGTGTGACAGTTGGGGTCCTATATTTTTCGCATTTGTTAATGTTCTTACTGGTTGTGTAATTATTGCACAATCTCTAATTTATCCGCCGGCCCCAAAGCCCCAGGATTGTATCAAAACTTATGTCAAAATCCTATCTCTAGTATGCAAATCAGATGACAGATTATTTATAGGGAACGACCGTACGTGACTTCAACTGCTTTTAGCTGACTTCAGACACACAAAGTAATTTCGTCGGTACTGTAAATTCCCATTTACAGCATTTTTCGACGAGGTGCATTTGATTTTGTTTTAATAAACCCACTAAGCAAAGAGATACTACCTATAAATAGTTTTTCGAGATAAACTATGACGTTATTTGCCATGTAAAATGCAGATGGTACACCTGATGAATGTAATATGCATCGAATGGAAATAATAAGCATAGTTTTAACATAAATATTGCTAGTTACTAGTGAATCGCAAAGCAGATGGCAACAAAAACAGATTTGTGTGTCAAGGCACGTGGCAAGGCTGGCAACACATCTCACAGCCCAGAACCTAGTTTCAACCGTTGTACTTGACGCTAAATACCTATACAGCAAAAAATGTTTCTGACACTTTTTGACATCTTGATTGATCCCTAGCGGAAAAATTAGGAGTAGCACTTAGCAATTTTCTAAGTTCCGATATAAAACAAATATTTATTTGTCCTGGAGATAAATGTGAATCTTATTATTTAGCTTTGAATTACTCAAAAAGAAAACACTACGTGACCTGCCTTCCTATTAAATACCAAGATACAAACAATATTTTAACCTACCAAATATTTGAAGTTTTGAACCTAGAGTGAAAAGGAAACCAAGAAACCCTGCAGAGTCAATGGCATATTAAAATCCTTACTTAGACCAAGAAGACCTTAAATGAATCCAAGGTATTCGGCAGCGGACGCTCATGACAGCTGTCACGACACCAGCGGGTCTCGTACACAGCTGTTCCCCAACTTTAAAAATAGGACATTATTCGCTACTTATGTCGCTGCTAATAGTTTGTAGGTGATATTAGTAGCTATATATCGTTAGCTAACATTATGTGTAATTGTAATGGAATTAATTGCGATATCAGGTGCTAATTACAGATAAAAGCGAACTGTGTAGACTGCGCAATCATAGGTATAAAAATGTTCCGTCTTTATTTAGTACGCTTAAAACAATACCGTGTGGTGATTGTAAACAATATACCTACATATATTGTTATAGAAAAAACAAATTGGTATGATCTTCTTATTTGTCAACTGTCATCTCCAATTACACCTTATTCAACTTTTCTTAAAAATACAGCCTGAAATCAAACAAAAATCTATTTTTGTTTTGAAAACAAAGCCAGTGCGGTACGCCCCTCGCGTTATCGTCATCACAACACAATATCTGGCGTGACGAACTCGAGATAGTCTGCTCTGATAACAGCCAGTACTAGCACACTTTTCCGACTGTGCACACCTCACTACAGAAAAAACTTTGAGTATCGTCATAAAATTTAAATTTCGAAGAATGTTATGTCATTTTCGAAGTGACGTTTGTCAGTGTTGCCAGTGATAAGTGTCAAAGTTCAAAATGGCGAAGGTTTTGCAGACTCTGAACGCTTATTTACTGGACAGTACGCGGTGTTGCATGAGCGTCGATCGGCTGAAACACTTTTGTTTATGTCGTAGACTTGAAGGTGAAACTGAGGTAATATTTTCAACAGGTTTCACTTAACAACCATCTGTGTGTTTACATGGATGACAGAGAAGAATTTTAGTTATTTACTGAGGTGGAGTCTCTGTTACAGATAATGCAATGTAAAGTCATAAAAATATAAAGATTCTACAATTATCAAGTACACACTTACATTCAATAGGTATCGACGGCTTTATAGTATTATATTTTCATGAAAATCGTTATCTTTCGTCACGTTTTTTATTTATTTGTATTCCAGTCTCGTCTGCTACACGAAAACACTTGATGGATCGCATGATTGATCACTTACCCACCTATTTATTTTAAACTAGCTTCTGCCCGCGACTTCGTCTGCGTGGACTTCAGATAAAAAGTAGCCCATGTGTTATTCCAGACTATAATCTATCTCTGTGCCAAATTTCATCCAGATCCGTTTAGCCGTCCTGGCGTGAAAGAGTAACAAACATCCATCCATTCATCCATCCTCACAATCTTTCGCATTTATAATGTTACTAAGATTAGGTATCATCGTTTTAGTCGCTTTCTGTAGTGGTTGCAACTCTGATGTGAAATATTCAAAATAAAATATTTTTTTCTATTCCTTCCATCTACTACTAACCGATTTTGAGCTAAACCCATATTTAAAACAAGATTCTCGAAGATAAAGAATTCGCAATATCACTAGGTCATTAAAATCGAAGTTTTTGGTCATAAACAATATCTTCTCAGCTTTATCGGCTGGTGAAGTTTTTAGCTTCGCCCATAAAATTAAAACACACTTAAAATGTCGGACGCAAAATATGCAAAATGTGTATATTTTGATAAATTTTGTTTGTTTATTGCAAATCTAATGTAAATGTCAAATGACGTCTCAATTTTTCAGCCCGAAATAACTTCTATATTTAGAGATATACAAGGTATGTTATTAAATTTAGCATAATATCGGTTCACCTTCAATTATTTTTATTAATTTCTAATTCTACGTAAGTTAAAAGTAAGATAAGCTATCAATTTATTTCATTGATCGCTGACAAATCGACATTGTACATATTTCAACAGCTTAGTTGATATTTCTGAACAATGTGATTATAATGATAATATCACAACGATGATAAGTAATTAGTGATTAAAAAAAAATAACGGGTTGTGTTACAAATATAAACGCGATGACTTCACGCACTGAAACTTCTTCATATTTCAGATTGTGTAACCAGATAAAATTGGATAATAGATCTTAGGACAAATTCTTAAAAGAAAGCTTTATCACGTGGGAGAGCCATGCTTCGGCACGAATGGGCCGGCTCGACCGGAGGGATACCACGGCCTCACAGAAAACCGGCGTGAAACAACGCTTGCGTTGTGTTTCGCCGAGTGAGTTGAGGTTACCGAAGGCCCAAACCCTTTTAAAGGCGGGCAGCGCACTTGCGAAAAAAAAGAGAGTTACTGTAATGATTAATGTTGCATAAATTGTCCAATTGTCCATAACTGCATCAAAATGAATAACAAAATGTATTACCTAACAGTAACATAATATTACTCATTATTCATTCTATACAAGCGACAAAAAAATCTTAAACACGATGTTATTTTTGAAATTGTGTCGTTACAGTTTTCGTATATTACGTTTTGTCTGTGACTGTACTGTGTATAAAATAAGCTAAAATGTTTATCACGAGTTAAAGCTAATCTTGCGTGTATTTTTCTAATAGAAAATTATGTTTTGCAAAGAAAACACAATGTATTTTATTGAACATTTTTACATAATAGTGTACTTTTTACATAATGTACGTAATTTTTACATAATAATTTTAAATAATACACTTAAATACCGGTCAATGATCTCTAACATGACATGTATTGTTCATTGTTTTTCTTGACATTTTACAGAAAATGGACCAACATTTCCGACTTTAAATTCACGTTCAGGATCATTACGTTCATTCATTTCAATATTTTTCCACTACTGTATAAGTGTAGCCAATCTTTTAAAATTAAATATAAATAACCAGTCGTGCGTGTCTTTGAATGCTGGGCTAATTTTTTTGACAAGTAGCATGAAAATGTTCTGTCAACATTATTCGAGTTCTGCGAAAAATATTTCTTGGTGAAAATATTTTTTCTTGCGTATTGACGATTTGTTCCATTGGGTTACTATGTGTTTATTATGGCTACGGTATGCCTCTTGATGATATTGAGGGGAAATCAATCGGTTTAATGGGTAATTAAGGTGAATATTGATGGGATTCCAATCTCGTACAATTTGTCAAGTAGGTTCAAATGATTTTGTGGATATTTTTTCCTTTAATTCAGCAATGCGCGTAGCTCGGGGCACAGAAACAACGTTACGCTTAGAGGACAGGTAATACTGGACATATATGTCTAGATGTGCTAAAATGACCTTTCTAACTGCTCTGGGAATCGAAATACAGAACCTCTTGCTCAGGAGCGTCGCTTGCACCTACTAATATAATGAAAATATGCAAACAATATCAGATATAGTGATTTTTCTGGCACGAATATTTAGAGCGGTGCCAATCGATCCGATATAGTAGGTAATATCATATATTCCTTATCTTTCGATAACACTGATCCTCATTCTTGATTGTGTCTCTCCGGTACTGATAAACTTATGACATTCATTTTGTGGGGCACATACATACATATGTGTACACTATACAGTATCAAATAGAAATAAATATAATAAAAGAAATGTTACTTATATACCCAGTTTATTACCAAGGCACAGAGTATCTATTTCGAGGAATTATTCAACTTCATTTAAAATATTACATAAGTACATAACATAATCAACCCATTATATGTCCCACTGCTGGGCACGGGTCTCCTCTCACAATGAGAGTTACATTTAAAATGTATTGTTCTTTTAAGAAAATTCTTATCTATACTCTATACTAATATATAAAGCTGAAGAGTTTGTTTGTTTGTATATATATCATCACGCTACGCGGACGAAGTCGCGGGCAGAAGCTAGTTTATTATATAAGTTCGTTAAAAATGAACGGAAAATGAAATTTAGAGTGATTTTTAGCGTTTGTTATGTAACATTAAAATGAATCTCCAAAAATGAAGAACAGGAAATTTTCTTCCACGTTTTATTTATTTTATCATTGCGCACACACCTCTTGAACTCTACTTAGATATAGGAAGAAAATCTAAGACCCCAGGTTTCGTATTCTAAGACGTGATATATGGACCGTTATCACAAGCATCATAATTGACATTTTGGAGAATAGGCAACACTAACAATAATTTTACCACACGTCCCTTTGTGAGGTCATGACTTCTGATATTCGCAGGGTGATCCCTTACACTCTGTTAGGTAAAAATACGATACTATACGGGGTGACTTTTTGGAAATACTTTGTAGTGTCAATACGATATCTAATCGTAATAAAAACGTTGAATTTAAAAAGGAAATGTAAATGTGTTATAAGAGACAGCCCGGTATATTTTGTGCCAGGATATTTAAGCCGATGCGTTTCTTTCTATTGATCAAGTCTACTGCAAAAAAAATATAAATTAAAAGACTGCTGTACTGAAACTCCGAAATTTTAGAAGAGTTCGTTGTAAAATTATTACAATTCTTTTACGACGAACTATTCTAATTTTTGAGAGTTACAACATAAATGTTGTGCTAGAAAACATAGCTCCTTATTTTATCTTCCCAAAAAAAAAATTATTTTTATACATTTTCTTACCGAAGGAATCAATTCCCTAAATAAATAAACGAAAAAGCAAAGTTAACAAAACAATTGATTAAAAATATTCGCGTTCAAGAATCGTAACGGATATTAATTTCGTCTCTCTTTTAATTAGGGGTGGCAGACAACTACCTCGGATGCCGGAAATTAGAGCATGATAAAATGTCCCAGAGGGCTCGGCGCAACTTTCGCAAACATTTATATTAATTGTAATGAATGAATTGAGGGAGCTACGCAGGCGTAAATATTGGGAGACTGCTTCAAGACATTCAATTTCACAGTTCATCTGCTTGACCTTGATATCTAAAGATAGGCTGGTGTATTCATACCGGTATTAGCAATGGAAGCGATCCTTTCCTTGATTGGAACAGGTAAATCACCTCAGATTTTCCTGATCAATTGCCATCTGCGGAGGCGTCACGGTAATTTTTTGGTATTAACAAATGAACTAGGTCAGTATACAATCTCTGAAAAATAAAGATAATCCTAGGTAATTCGGTAAAAATACAGATAATCCGTTGAAACTACTACTTCCTGAAATCTTGTGTAGTTTTTTGATATTTATCAAACGAACATGTATTTTACTGACTTTCAATACGGCGTCCTACCGACTTAATTTAAGTGCAAACTTCATTTTACAATCCGAATGTGTGTGTTACAATTTCAAGTGTAAAATCTTTGTTTTTCACAACCTAACAAAGCCTTATTATTGTAATTAGATGGTTGATTACTGTTTTATGAGTGTTTACCTCATTTTTAGTTATCGTCTACAAGTTCCTGGCCCATGCTCCATACATTTTGAATCATCATCGTTATGTTTAAGTAGGTACAATATTATGTATTAGTATTCAATTTGGTTTTAGTAATACGAAGATAATACGGAATCATTGAGACGCGGAAATAAATATACTCTTCAGGTTTAAACACATCTACATGTAAATTAAGTTCATCATTATAAAACATATTATGCCAATTATGTCTTAACTAGCTTCTGTCCGCGACTTCGTCCGCGTAGCGTGATGATATATAGCCTTCCTCAATAAATGGGCTATATAAGTAGCCTAAGTCCTTTATTTATTTATTTATTTATTTATGCACACAACATAACAATGAAACTTAAAAAAACTAAGGACTAATGAGTACAAAGGTGCTGCTTATTTCTAAAGAAATCTCTTCCAGCAGACCTGCGAGAGGAGAATTTAAAATACGAGATGTAGGACTGAAGTGTAAAAAATAAAATACTAATAGATATTACCTACGAGTAAAAACGCAATATACAAATAGATAAATATATACTAATAAACTAAATATACAATAACTACACAAATAACTAAAATATATACATACTTAATAATAAACATACTTAATAATAAATATACACAAATAACTAAATTTACAAAAAAAAAACAGATACAGAATGAAAAGTTGCAAACAAACGAATTAAGATTTAGAAAGATAGTGTTCTTTAACGCGTTTCTTAAAGATGGATACAGTTCTGCAGTCGCGAATATCGGATGGGAGCGAGTTCCACAACCTAACTGCATGGACAGACAGAGACTACTCTCTGTCTGTCCATGCAGTTAGAAATTCCAGGCCCACAAAACTGACTTCTTTTCCTACGAAAAGAAGTCAGTTTTGTGGGCCTGGAATTTGAGGATGGTACGGAGACGGGATCTGCAGGGAGAGTCATTTGAATAAGTGTAGGAGAAGCGTTCCCGCAGGTAGCAAGGTGCTAGTGGATTGTGTAGGATGTTGAACAGTAAACACAATATCCGAATATTCCTGCGAAAGCGAATAGGGAGCCACTTGAGAGTTTTACGGAAGTCGGAGACATGGTCATACTTTTTAAGGTTGAAAATAAAACGAATACATAAATTTTGAAGTCTCTCAAGTTTGTTAAGAAGCTCCTCTGTGGCATCCAAATAGCAAGCATCGGCGTAGTCAATAATGGGCTGAATTAAGCTTTGAGCAAGCGAGATTTTTGTTTTGAAGGGCAAAAAGTTCTGGAGGCATTTCAGCGAGTGGAAAACATAGTGTACCTTCCTACTGACGTCGGCAACCTGAGCGGCCCACGAAAAATTAGAATCAATAATTACCCCTAAGTTTTTAGCGGTAACAGTGTACGGTATTTGTACACCGTCAAGATAAAGCACAGACAGAGAGGTGAAGTCGAGCTTGTTACGGATATTCCTGCTGCCTATAATCATAGCCTGGGACTTGTCGTGATTAATGCGTAGACCTCCTTTCTCAGGGTCTAAAGATTGTCTCTGCCAAATTTCATAAAAATCGGTTGAGAGGTTTAAGCGGGAAAGCGTAACAGACAGACAGACAGACAGAGTTACTTTCGCATTTATAATATTAGTAGGGATTCCACTTACTTTTAAGTTCAGTCTAAATAATTAGCCGTTTCGTAACACAACTTCTGTTAATAAACAATTAATCAAGTCTTTAACTTCTTCAAGTGGAACCTCGTCGACAATAAGCTGGAGATTCGCGTTCGTTCCTGAAACTCACGTAAAATGCGTTTGAAAGCGCCATTTATTTAATTCAACCTCATTCTATGGAGAAACCCCTTTGGAAGGGAAGATGTTCAAATTGTTCTGTCACGAGTTTGCTGAGGACATTACTTTGTTAATTATTTGAATTGCTTTGGCTTGAGGGGATATAAGTTTTAAGTTATTGTAGGAAGATATACAGAACATTTACTATGAAGCTAAGAGTTCAACGACTTTCTTCATCCATCCTTCTCTTAGACTTTATCCAACTACATTGGGGTCTGTTAAAAAAACATTATTTTACACGAAGCGACTGCTGTCAGCGTTTCAAGGATCAAGTGCTATCCAAGGCATAGAAGGACGGCCACCCTTCCATAGACCGACCGCGGCAAACGCAGCATAACTTTACAGATTGGTTGATCGTAGTTATTACTTAGCTACGAGTTCCTCTTGAAAAGAGTTCCGACATCGAAACGTAATAATTACTTATTCATAACATAACATACCATCACGCCTGTATTCCCCGATGGGTTAGGCAGAGGCGTACTAATGTACACCCACAGTTCGCCGGTATGTTTAGGTCCCATGTAATAGGGGGCGAGCCTATTGCCATTAACCGGGCACAAATTCCTAACTCCGAGCTGCTACTGGGAATTTCATAGAAAAACCCAATAACACTTTGCTCGACCTGGGAATCGAACCCAGGACCTCTAGCGTAGCAGTCGCGGTCAGGACCACTTGGCTATTGAAGCAGTCAATTACTTATTCATGATATGTTATATATGTGAAGCTATTTACAGGTTTATATGTAACGTGTGTGTTTACTCTTTTCTCGGTCGCGAGTTTCGAAACAACACTCGTAAACTGTGCATGCCGTATGTTGAGGTTCAGTTAATATTTAACTTCACAACTTTCACTTGAGAAAAAACATTTAATTAAATCTGTTTTGTAATATTAATTATGTGCTTCTTATGTTTGTGGTGTGGAGAATGTTGGTTTATTTACAGTATCTCCTGCTCTTGAGTCTCAGTCAGATCTTTGATGTGAGTTCCAGGTTGAGCAAAGTGTGATTGGATTTCTCTACGAAATTCTCAAAGCTGATCATTTGGGATTTGTATCCAGCTAATGGCTATAGACTTCCTCACTATTACGAGGATTTAATTACCGGCGAATTCTGCATGTATACCTCTGCTTAAGAGGGCGCATAAAGCTAAAATGCCTACTTTATATTTGATTGTACATGAAAAACTCTGGACTATAGTTAATTAAAAAATCAGCATGAGTAACTACATTATATTTTCGAGGGTTGCATCTAAACAAAAACATAAACTAATTAATTTTATTCGATAAAAAAAAATCACGAAGTAACCTCTAATTATCTCATTTTTTCGATTTATATTCAATATGGCAAATACTATTAAGATTAAAAAAATACTATTAATTGTATCTATATATGGCCCAGGGTTGTGTCTAAGCATTTTATAGAATTCCTTTTAATTTCGGATTTATGACGATAAAACACTTTTGGCACTTACTACGTTGTTATTACGCGGAAGAATTCATTTTCCGTCGCATGTTGCGGGAGCTTCAAGCATATTTCTATTTCACAGTTCAGTTGCTCACGCTCTGTTGAGACGAGTGGACTGCGCTCAAATTTTATCGGCTCTTTATCGATCACGTTGAGGGAAATAAAAATGAGATGTTTATGTATGTGTATGGTAGGTATTTTAATAGTTATTAGTTTAAATGTTATATTGTATTGTATTATAGTAATTTGTATTATAATATGGGCCTTGTAGCCTGAATTAAATAAATAAATTACTAAAAAAAGTAGGTAGACAGGTACCTACTAAGGGAAATAAGAAAAAAAAATTGAAAAGACCCTAAACAAGAACTAAAAAAGTTAAAAAAAGAAAGGATGAATAATTGTATAAGGTAAGTTTGTGATATACTTACATAAACCTATGTTTTACGTGTAAAAGATAAAATACGTAACTTCATTCATTTGCGAAAGTTAGTGTCTGCAATTTTAGATTTTATTACAAGACGCATAGGATCTAAATTAGTTTCTCCCACCGTACACAATTTTGTGGTCACTTACACTGTAGTGATGAGATGAGATCTTTCAAGTCTTGATAAGTTACGGAACAATATTATGGATCTTACTAATTGTATAAAAATAAATCCCAAAATAATATTATCTATTGCCGCGCTTCATTGGATACTCGACTGGTAGGCAACTATAACAACTACGCGTGTAGTGTATAGCATATTAGCATATGCAAAATAAACAGATGCTTTTAGTTGATATCTTTGTGTTTGTTCGATGCAAATTATTATGTCGATTTCAAAGTATTATAAGTCCATTATGTATTGATATTGAAATGCGAAAGTGAGTTTGTTTGTTTGTTACACTTTTACGCCTAAACAACTAAACTGATTTTTAAAACTTCCCAATAGAAAGCTACAGTATCAGCGAATAACAGTCTGTATTTTTTAAATTTAAAGTTTAATTAAAGGGAACTTTAATTTTAAAAAGACTTGAAGGCAAAACAATTTTGATACCTTACAAACCAAGGTATCAAAATTGTTTTGCCTACAAAAGACATTATTGATACTACCTTGATACTACCTTCTCATCTGGGCAGTCAATTTGTAATTGTAAAATAATTTTATCGTCTTTTTCAATCTGATTTTTAAATGTCTAAAACGCTATCCGCCATATTGGATACCGACGTGACGTCACTCCGATAATATTGTGTATTATGTGTATACTAATGTTTGTCGTGCTCTGTGTTATTTTGAAAATTTTACAAGGTATTATCACGTTTGTGGACTTTTATCCTTTATAGCTTCTACCCGCGACTTCGTCCGCGTAGCGTGATGATATATAGCCTATAGCCTTCCTCAGTAAATGGGCTATCTCACACTGATATATTTTTTCAAATCGGACCAGTAGTTCCTGAGATTAGCGCGTTCAAGCAAACAAACAAACAAACTCTTCAGCTTTATATATTAGTATAGATAGATAAAGATTTGATTAAAATCCACACTATCTGATTTCAAAAAAAGACGGTTTTGTGAAAGCAGAAAGTACAAATCTACCAATGATACTATGTTGATGGTGGCAAAAATTTTTGCATCCAATCCCGATTTCTGTTCTGCCGAGTTGAGAAGTATTAAAACAGTAATGTAAGTAACTATCGTAACAAGTTTTGTATAACAATAAGTATAATATAACAATAAATTCAACTCACTATATATGATAGGTACATAATATAACCTATAAATACATTACAAAATATGACATCAGTTTTGTAATATTAACATGAAGTTTTTTTATTTATTTAATAGTTAACATACTATTTATAACACATACTTACATCAAAGTGGTCTTCACAGAAATACATACATACATAAAGTCACGGCTCTTTCCCGTAGGGGTAGGCAGCACAGACTACAGACTTCCACTTGCTACGATTCTTACATACCTCTTTAGCTTCATCCACACTCATCAATCTTTTCATACATGAGCGTCGGTTTAGGGTACTCTTGACCGAGCCATTTTTCACAACTTCATAACATACCACCACGCCTGTATGCCCCGAAGGGTTAGGCAGATGCGTACTAATGTACACCCACAGTTCGCTGGTATGTCCCATGTAATAGGGGGCAAGCCTATTGCCATTTACCGAGCACAAATTCCTAACTCCGAGTCCAAGCTGCTACTGGGAATTTCATAGAAAAAGCCAATAACACTGCTCGACCTGGGAATCGAACCCAGGACCTCTAGCGTAGCAGGAGCGCTCAGGACCACTTGGCTAATGAGGCAGAACGTCCTCAATCTGATTTCTGAACGTTCACCTAGGCCTTCCCCTTCCTACACTCCCTTCACAGAAATACAGTCTAGTCTTTGTGGACAATGATTTTGGATCTCTTCTTGCCAGTTTCAACCATTTTAATATCACTTGGCACTTGAATCCACAAGTTGTGTGGCATTCAGGCACAAGACACCAATGATAAATATTATAACTCATTATTTCACAAATCGTGTTACTTGGTCTTTTGCAGTTGTATTGTTGACTAACGAAGTGACGTCACGACCCGAAGTAGCATGGCGGCTAGCGTTTCCGCGTGAAAATTAAAAAAAAACCGTTTTAAGGAATTTTTCGGTTTTATAAAACTGAAATAAAAATTCTACTGGTTCATTACGATCTAAGGATTAATTCATAACAGTTTTCAAAAATAGGTGTAATAACCTATTTTATAATAGTAGAGATGTAAGTATATATAGATAACACATACGAACGATGAACGTATGTAATTACGTATATATTTTTCTATAATTTTGCTTCTTATTATGGTGTATCTAGTACCTACAATAAAGAATTATTTCCTATTGTAGTAACAAATATATTAATAAGTCTAATAAAACGTAGGTATCATATAAATAGACAAACTTGTCATAATTATGACATATATGTCATAATTATGACATAAATATGAAGCGTCGGTAGCCTAATGGCTAGGGCGTCGGACTTGCGATCATGTGGTTGCCGGTTCGAACCCCACCCATTGCACTACCGACGTGAACCCACTCGTAACACAAGCAATCTAGCTTAGCACGAGGGGTTAACAAGAATACTAGTAATGTGCGACCCGCATTGCTAGTAAGGTTTAAAAAAAAAAATTGACAAACTTACAAACAGTACAATTATTATCATTTAAGCAACAATAAATGGTAAAAAAAATATTGTTCCCCAAAAAGCTTATAAATCATACTAGTAAGTCATATATGCACGTACTTACTATAACATAACATACCATCACGTCTATATTCCCCAGTTAGTCAGAGGCGTACTTACTAATGTACACTCACATTTCACCGGTACTACTACACAAAATAACATTTCATAATAACAGGAATAAAATTGTTTCATTCATCTGATTATTTTGCGTATACTATACGCGTTGAGCGAGTGCAGCAGCTTGTCTTTTGGCGCCAAACAGCGCTGACATCGCGTTCGATGTGAGGGGACGGGAAAGCGCGCGGGTGAAATCTAAAATTTTGCTGGCTTTATGCGCGCTCTTAAGCGTGATGGTATCATCTTATTATATTCACTTTCAAGGACTTTGTAGAGTCACCTTATTATAGGTCCTACATGGGACCTATATCATTTCCCATTTTGTATCATCCATTCCAATAGTCCTAATTATTCAGGAACCAAAAACATAGTAATAGTACCTAGAAAATTATACCGTCAAACAAGTCTGCTGCCTTAATATCGACATTATCGATTTGATTCGCCGTATCGAATCGTTTCATAATCGATTTTTGACCTTGCCAGTGTTATCGTAACATTTGGAGTGGTACTTTTACTATGAGCACTGCAAGACTTGCTAAGTATTTGTGACATGATTTTAAACAGAGAATGGATATAGTTAGGGCTGTTTTAGCTGTTGTTTTATGGATTTATCCACCAAGGGAACGTCTGGGGTAAAATTCCGGGTTATCAGTCGAGCAGCAGGTTTTTTGTAGGCTGTTGTATCACTCCGGTTGAGCCGGCCTATTCGTTCTAAAACATGGCTTACAAGGTGGCTCTCTTGTCCTTTACTAACGAGTCAAACGCTTACTTCGGTACCAGGGTTCTGTACAACGGCGACAGCTCCCAGTATGGTTTGCATAAGGTACATAGCTACGACAAGAATGTGACATTTTGAATACTGTGGCGAATGTCAGGCGCAATGAATGTAACTACCTACGATCTATTTAGCTGTGGTCGTTATTGATCTACATATAAAGTGCTCAAAGGGAAACTAATGCTTTACCGATTAAATATAGTTTTTCAGTTGGCTTACGAATACTTACTTACTTAGATACTTGTAATGGATGTACTGTATTTTTTCGCTATGGGAAAATGACTAAAACCAGTACGTAAGTTTTGGAATTTGTTCCCATCATTTCCCGAATATTATTTAATCTGTGTTTCTTATAATATGATTTTGACCCCAACATAACAGATTATAGCGCACTGTGCAGTCGTAATAAGTCGTAAAATACACTGAACATGTTTACTAGTGCGTGCAGAGCGTAATGCTCAACTCAACTGTTTGTCGTAACAGCATAATAATTATATTTATTACGTCACAACTATCATCTGTCAGATTCATCGCGGATGTGTGACGTAAAAAAAAACGAAAAAATACAAATTATAATTCCATTATGTTTGTTCGTATTATTTATTTCTTGTTATTGCATATGCCAATAAAGATTGCGTGACACGGATTAAAGTTTTGTAATAGGTACATTGGTATTGTGTAATGTACTTTGGAATAATGCATCTTTCTGCTAATTTTTAAGACACAAAGTATTAATGTTTGTACATAATCGTTATGAACAATCGATAGATTTTTATGTCTCTAACGAAAGTCATTACGTACTTACGTAATACCCAATGAACAACATTTCATATATTTTTTAATTTTAGTTATATTTTTTTCCTCAAGAATTAACAAGTGGCACACAGTGCAAGAGAGTGGTAAATACCAAAAATCGTTCTAAAAGTGCAATGTGATATGGCGTTGAACATTCCCATTCGGATACACCGTTACTCGAGCGTATAGATCGTGATCTATAGATCATGGTGTCGTCATCGCCGCGCGCGCAGGCTCGCTCGCAGCACGATGTCGACCCAGAAAGAATAAAAGCCTACTCTGTGAGTATACTTACTGTTTGTTTACTATGCAATGGTGACTGAGTTTCTCTTGATTATATAAATGTTAATTATATTGATCGGATGGCAAGCGTGTTGCTTATTCGATACATGCATTATAATAATAGGATGGGAGAAATTAGGTCTTGGTCTTAAAGGTCCGGCAGGACGCTGAATTGCCCATAAAAACGCAATACCAAAAAAATTTTTCACGTGGGAGAGCCATGCTTCGGCACGAATGGGCCGGCTCGACCGGAGCGATACCACGGCCTCACAGAAAACCGGCGTGAAACAACGCTTGCGTTGTGTTTCGCCGAGTGAGTTGAGGTTACCGGAAGCCCAAACCCTTTAAAAGGCGGGCAGCGCACTTGCGACTCTCTGGTGTTGTGGGTGTACATGGGCGGCGGTTATCGCTTACCATCAGGTAAAAAAAAATGTAATTCAAACACAATTACTTAAATCAACTTGTGTTATAATCTAGGCTCCTAGCCATTCAACATGCAACCATTTTTCCCACTACTAAGTACTTCACTAGAAATAAACGACCGGAAAATCGTTCTAAAATTTATTAAGTTATACCATCACGCCTGTATTCCCCGAAGGGTTTGGCAGAGGTGTACTAATGTACACCCACAGATCGCGGGTATGTGTAGGTCCCATGTGATAGGGGGCGACCCTATTGACATTAACAGGGCACAAATTCCTAACTCCGGGCTGCTACTGGTAGAAAAACCCGAATAACACTCCTCGGCCTGGGAATCGAACCCAGGACCTCTAGCGTAGCAGTCGCGCTCAGGACCACTTGGCTAATGAGTGAGTGAGTGAATTATTTTGAGAAATGATTCGATATTCGATAGGAACCTAGATAATTAATATCCGAATCTGGATAATAACAATATTCTATTAAATTCTCTTTGAATTACGATTTATTTTGGTATTGCGTTTGTAGGTACGGTCAATTCGCTCCGCCAGACTTTTAGGACCAGCCCACTTGCATCAACTTCTTAAATACGTTTATGTTGTACTAGCTTCTGCCCGCGATTTCGTCCGCGTAGCGTGACGATATATAGCCTATAGCCTGCCTCAATAAATGGGCTATCTAACACTGAAAGATTTTTTCAAATCGGACCAGTAGTTCCTGAGATTAGCGCGTTCAAGCAAACAAACAAACAAACTCTTCAGCTTTATATACTTACTAGCTTCTGCCCGCGACTTCGTCCGCATAGCCTGATGATATATAGCCTATAGCCTTCCTCAATAAATGGGCTATTTAACGCTGAAAGAATTTTTCAAATCGGACCAGTAGTTCCTGAGATTAGCGCGTTCAAGTAAACAAACAAACAAACAAACTCTTCAGCTTTATATATTAGTATAGATTAGTATATAGATTAAACACAAAATAACAATGAAAAATTGTGTTTAAATATTATTTAAACACATTTAAGAAGGTGGCCCTAAGAGTCTGATTTAAATTTTGAATCGATTGATTGTCCTTACATATGAATACATTGACAATGTTTTATTAACCTTCTTAGTTCTCTCTCTCTTCTACTTATTAACCAAGAGCTTTTAGAACCCTACCCTAATAAGTTAAAGGTTACCTTCACAAAATACTTATAAATAGCCAAACCTTGTAGAACATGAAAAAAATGATCTGTTTGACAAGATTTTAACACCTTTTCTCATCAATTCCGATTTACTTTCAATTTAATTTCGATTAAACCACAGCATTTGTCACATACACCGAATTCTGTGCTAGAATGTTCTATTATCCTCACCGGCTACCGGTATCAGCGGTGTGAACTATCGGAACACTCGAATCCGGACCGGATCCGATCGAAACGCTGTGTAAATTGTGTTCCTGGCAACATTTCCGGGTGTAAACCGGGTTTGCTTTGTTGGATTTGACCAGCATTGCTTATGAGCAATGCTTTTAGCCAAGCATGTTAATAGAAATGAGTGCTTTAGAGGTAACCTCGGTAACTAGTAACCTATTTACTGTGTTTCTGGTAACCTTAATGCGCAGGACCACAATTAAACCAAGATTTCACATTACAGTATACGTTTCAGTTACACGTACACCAAGTACAGAGAGCAAGATTTTTCCATTGCATTCCAGCGCAGTACTTTTAAATGCATCGCTTGACATGTTGTTGTGTGTACATTAATTTAATCTATCGTTGTATTTAGGTCCCTACAATCCTACATGTAAGATAAAATCTGTTACCTAAAAATTAAGCAATATCTACGCAAAGAATAAGGAATAGTCTTACAACATCATTTCTTCAAAAGGCCTGTTCAGATATTGCCCTACATCGTAACACTCACATAATATCTAATAATACTCTAATCTAATAACGTCTGGACTTTTCAAAGAGACCATGATTCTCTGAGTTTGTTTCGGCGTTTCTTCTCAGAGGTCGTCAGTTAGGAAATGCCGGCGCCATATAGTTTAAAAAAAATGTAAAACATTGACTTGTAAAAGTGTCTTTAAAAGATCTATTTACAGAAATAAATATCATTTATCATATTCCGACAGAAAGAAGGCATGTGGTTGCGCCTGCGGCTACTGAACATCAAGCCCTGGATTTCGATTCCATGGTCGAGTAAAAAGTAATGAGCTTTTTTCTAACAACTTAGAGTTCTGTTAAAAATACATACCGATGAATTCTACTGCCTAACCCAGACTCTTCTGGCGATTAAACGTATTTATTTGAAGATGACTGTGAGTCTTAAACCTTCATACTTAAGGAAAATAGTCTCGACGGAATACAAGGTCGTTTAAGGTCAAAACGATGAAGAAGGTTACTCTTACGTTACCTATCGGGGTTATTCCTAGGTTCTTATAAAGGTAGATACTTTATATGGTATGGTATGGTTGAGCTACACGATGCCTGATGTATGCGTGCCGTCAGTTAAGACAGGTCAACTCAAAGCTGCTATGGCTCTTTCTTCAAAAGGCCTGTCCAGATATTGCCCTACATCGTAACACTCACATAATATCTAATAATACTATTACTGTCTGGACTTTAAAAGAGACCATGATTCTCTGAGTTTGTTTCGGCGTTTCTTCTCAGAGGTCGTCAGTTAGGAAATGCCGGCGCCATCTAGATAAAAAAAAATGTAAAACATTGACTTGTAAAAGTGTCTTTAAAAGATCTATTTACAGAAATAAATATCATTTATCATTTATATACTACCCACATAATAAGGGAAATTATTGATACATTTATTTATGTCTTCAAGATTTCGAATGCACTAGTTGGTACTAAAAGGTCACACCCACTGGGGACTTGAAACTCATCATGTCCCGGACCCCTCTACCATTCCACTTTCCCGGAATACACGATAGTAACTTATATTTATCTTCAGTATGCCTGCCTAAACTGCCTCAATAGCCAAGTGGTCCGGACCGCGACTGCTACGCTAGAGGTCCTGGGTTCGATTCCCAGGTCGAGCAAAGTGTTATTGGGTTTTTCTATGAAATTCCCAGTAGCAGCTCGGAGTTAGGAATTTGTGCCCGGTTAATGGCAATAGGCTCGCCCCCTATTACATGGGACCTAAACATACCGGCGAACTGTGGGTGTACATTAGTACGCCTCTGCCTAACCCTTCGGGGAATACAGGCGTGATGGTATGTTATGTTATCTTCAGTATGCAATCTATCCAACGAAATCTGTTTAGTGTATTAGGCGTGAAAGATTTAACGCACAAACACCTCGTCTTTACACGTCTCTTACTTATTTATATGTGAAAATACATAACAAGCAAAAATATTATCTAATATGTTATACCTTTAATGCTATTATCAAAAATTTTAATTTACATAGTTATATAGACAAATTGTCGAGTATCATTCAAAGCCTTAAGACGTAAATAGTGTCTATTAGTAATGAATACAAGATTTGCTGCTTTGAGCAATAAATAATTTATAAACACCGTTAGGATTGATTACAATCAGCCTCCATTTTAGTTGAGATATGAATTATTAAGTTTTAATGGCAAATTGTTCGCTGGTTCGTTTCTGGTTCGCATTATGGCCGATAGGTAAGTTCTTATGAGTCACTTTTTTACCCACGACGGAACGGAGTCTGTATATGCGTTTAGGATGAGAGGATGTTTGTTCTCACATCGCTAAAGTTACTAATCAAAAAGGTAGCCCAAGTTACTCCTTATAGCATCAGTAGTCTGCCACTGAAAGTCCCGTCAAAATCGGTCCAATCGTTGCCGAGATTAGCGGGAACAAATAGACAGATCGTGTTTACCGTGGAAGAACCATGCTTCGGCACGAATGGGCCAGCTCTACCGGAGTGATACTCACAGGAAATTGGCGTGAAACAAATACTTAAGTACGTTGTATTTCGCCGAGTGAGAGAGGATACCGGAGGCCCAAACCCTTTTAAAAGTTGGGCAACGCACTTGTGACTCCTCTGGTGTTGGGGGTGACCTTGGGCGGCGGCCCATAAAAAAAAGTCAGATGAACGACATAACACAACATACGCCAGCATAGATATTTTCCTAACTTAACGCAAACGAAGGGAAATCGGAACCAATGGAATTTTATCAACTGGCATAAAATATTAGATTCCCTTAATTTCCCTAAAGGCCATTTTCCTATCGACTTATTTCCCTAAGGGACTAGTACAGTTCCTAACACCGCCAACTTTCTATCTTCTATTTTATTTCTTTTTCGCACTATAAAGCATCGCGAATTGGCAATATTAATGGAATAAACGCCTCATGTATACGGTATCTGATCTAAAAATGAATTTCTTGAATAACAGCCTAGCCTAGATTCTTTTGCTAATTATCATTCTTAAAAGCAGTATTATTATATTATTAGTTACATAAATGGGCATCCTTGTTCACAAATAAGTTTACATCCAATCATGTAATGTATTCGTGAAGTCCGTTAATTAGTTTCCTGTTACATAAATTGAAATCTACTTGTATTTAGTTACTTGCTGTTGGTTTTCCAAATAATAAATAAATAAATAATTTACAGCTTATACACAAAATTGAAAGGAATATACCATCGGATACCTACCAAAGTCCCAAACCCTATTATAAGGCCGGCTACGCCCTTGTGACTCCTCTGGTATCTCGGGTGTCCATGGGCGGCGGTAATCGCTTGAAATAAGGCGATCCACATATAACATAACATACCATCACGCCTGTATTCCCCGAAGGGTTAGACAGAGGCGTACTCATGTACACCCACAGTTCGCCAGTATGTTTAGGTCCCATGTAATAGGGGGCGAGCCTATTGCTATTATCCGGGCACAAATTCCTAACTCCAAACTGCTACTGGGAATTTCATACAAAAACTCAATAACACTGCTCGACCTGGAAATCGAACCCAGGACCTCTAGCGTAGCAGTCGCGCTTAGGACCACTTGGCTAATGAGGCAGTTAATCTATCGTCAACTATTAGAATGGTACATTTCTATTTGTCCGTCTCTCTGTTTCTGTGTCTTGTCGTGACTTCGAAGTTTCTCCATGCCACGGAGATCACGTAAAACTATCCCTATTATGTTTGTCGTAGGTACTTGCAACAGTTGTAAGGCAGTCAGAAGCCCAAAAGTTTAATAACCTACCTTGTGTCCCCCAGATTGAGATAGGAACGTGATTCCTACTGATATTCAGCTTTATACTAATAAATATTTGACTGAAAGAGACAGGTCATGGTTATACCATCACGCTTGTAGTCCTCGTAAAGTTAGGCAGAGGGTGAAAAAAAAAATATCTTTAGTAGAATTTTAGGTAGGTACTCAGTGAGGTTAGGTATATATAATAGTAGTTAGTTACATGGGCTCAACAAATCTAATTACTTACTGAGCTGCTACTTCCGAAAAAATATCTATCTGACCCAGATATCAAAGTGTACCTACTTATGGTCCAAGATTTGATTTCCAAATCACGATCATCTCTCAAAGTACGTAATTAATCGGGAAAAGTTAAGAGAGACGATTATAATAGTTATTTTTATATTCATTTAACATCAGAATACTAGTCCTATATGATCATTGTAAACAATATTTATTCCGTGCTAACACCTGCTAGAGAATGCTATGTAAACTGGTTGTGTTTGCTAGCACCAGTAGGTAATGGTATCGCAGGATAACGCGAGAGCCGGTACGCAACGTCGCGTCGGCTTGAAACGGAACGTGACCGTGTGAACTGGGGCCGCGCAACCAGCGATTAGGAACATAAATAAAATGAGTTCCACGATCACAAAAATCCAGAAGAGTGTGTAATTACTTATGCTATCAAAATCAGTACTATTATCAATTCGTAAAAAGCTGTCTTTACATTGAAAATATTAAAGAAAACAAGTGGGTATATAAACATCTCTGAACCCAATAATGTGATATTTAAAATTATTTTCTGTTTGATACGGGTTGGCGCAAAAACCCCCGAATTAATTTTAATTTTGTTATCACTGTTAGAAATTATATATACAGCTTGACCTCTCTGATGTATACAGACCCATACGAAGAACAGGTCATCGTGGTTGGTTTTTAATTAAATTATTTTTGGGATCCATTTTTTATCATAATATAGCTTCAGGTGAGCGAAGCCTTGGACAAAAGCTAGTGTAAATATAGAACTAACCATGCGCAGCTTCGCCCCTGTAAATTTTCCCGACTTTTCCAAAAATACTTTTCATACAAACCTTGTCCTGGCAACAACAAAATACACCCGAATTGAGCCAATTTCAAAAGAAAGATTTTAAGTAAGTTTATGGTGAGAAGTTTTGATATATACCGCAAGACATGCACGCTTTCTAATGCCCAGCATGCACCATGCACGTTATTACGTAAATTAAGCTTCAGAGCTTATTACCACAAAAAATTAAAATTACTACAGAACCGCAGGGCTAAGTTATTCCCCACGGACTGCTCTCCAAACTATTATTATCTCAATAAGTAACTTGTGCAGTGTAAGGCAACGAGCCTGTTTGCATGTAATTCAATTTGGAAGACTACTTAAGTAGGACAGCATGAGGCAGGCGTCGCATATTCTATTTAAAGTTGCATAATGCAATATAACAAAAAGAAAGTGTGAGGCTTCTTATTATAATCTAATTGTAGAAATACCATAGATAAATATTTTCATCCATAAACAGTATGTAACAAAAACTTTGTCTGCTGTTCTTTTCGGAGGGAATATCAGAATCGATATTGAAACCAATAATAGCATTGATTTAAAGAAATAATTATTGTTATTTGATGTGTACAAAAACTAAGAAATATCACGTAGGTTTTGGGAGGTTAAATAATATCATAAATTTTATAGATCGTAAGATAATAATGTTAACCTGTTTTAAAAATTTCTCTTACCTATCTACATACGTTGGAAAATCTTTTTTTTTATGGGATAGGTGAGCAAACGAGCAGACGGATCACCTGATGGTAAGCGATAACCGCCGCCCATGGACACCCGCAACACCAGAGGAGTCACAAGTGCGTTGCCCGCCTTTTGAAAGGGTTTGGGCTTCCGGTAACCTCATTCACTCGGCGAAACACAACGCAAGCGTTGTTTCACGCCGGTTTTCTGTGAGGCCGTGGTATCACTCCGGTCGAGCGGCCCAATCGTGCCGAAGCATGGCTCGCCCACGTCTAGAAGGTCATTCTCTTATTCCCACTCATACAATGCTTAATATTAGGGCCATTTTAATGATAAGAAACAGCTTCTACGGATTAACACAATAAGTAATGCATAATGTACCTAATAATAAGGTGCAAGTCCAAAATAAAAAGATTTATTACTTTGATTCTTTCTTATGGCCACACTCGCTGCTTTTATTGCTCCACACGGGGATCGGCCCAGTGTCCCAGCAATTCTATTGCGTAAAACGTTTCTCACGTAATGCCATGTTACTCGTACGGTATAGTACTCGACGCCAGTGCTCTGGGCGAGTGGAGCGTGGGCAGGCACTTTGCGTCCCCCGCAGTGTTCGACAATAGTACAGTAAAGTGCAAAAGTATTACAGAATGTAAGAAAATAAATCGGCAAACTCTGCCTCATTAGCCTACTAAATTCTCAATAGCATCTCGGAGTTTGGGATTTACGCCCGGTTAATGGCAATAGGCTCGCCCCCTATTACATGGGACCTAAATATACCGGCGAAATGTGGGTGTACATTAGTACGCCTCTGCTTAGCGCTTCGTATACAGTCGTAGTGGTATGTTAGGTTAAATCGGCAAAGGAAAATCTATGTGTTGATGCGTTTATAAACAAACATTTTGATTCGCATCAACCAAAGGACCATTTTTATTCGTATCTTGACGGTAGTAAATTCACAATAATTTGATTCAAGGTAGACTCCTAGAAAGTAGATACTTTTTTAATTTTTACATTATAGACAGCCTTTAGACAGCCCACAAAAACACCCCACCTCGTCATAAAGAAACTGAAAGAGTTTCTTTATGACGAGGTGGGGTGTTTTTTATTTTTATTATTTTTATTCTAATTTATATTCCGAAAGAAACTGCAGTTGTCGTCTCCTTCCATTTTCTATTCTCATTTATCTATCAGCCAGTTCATTAACCCATATCGATAAATAAATGCATTCGATTAAGTTAGTGATCGTTCTTAAATTGAATTTTATCGTTCGAAATCCGAATGTGTTTGAAATGACGGTTGCTTGCAACATAATCCATTGTACGCCTACAGCACTATGTGTATGTACTTACGACTAAATTTTGAGTATTTGGTAGTATCGTGAATCATCGCTGGTCATCGCTCACTCGACTTTATGGAGATAACAGGATGGTGACACAAAATTATGATTTATCGATAAGGGATGCGATGTTTGGACTAAACCTACTCTATTTTCAATATGACACATCAAGTTACTACAAAATGCCAAATTTCCGCAATGGATAATAAACTCTATGTTTTGGAGATTAAATTGAAAACCGATTGAAGAAATCTGTTATTTTTCGGTACTACGATGTTGTTGTTGACCGTGCTTGAATGGGCAAAAATATTAATGAAAATATTTCATCAGTAATTAATACTTTTTTTGACCCAACATAAAATATTTTAATCCTATTTTATGATGAATGGTTTCGAGACGTTTTTAAAATAAATCAAAGCCTTGTTTACAAAGAATAACACAGGAAACAAAACATAAATATTCATAAAGATTCAGCGGTTCAATGAGTTTATTATCTCAGCTATAATAATATCTTTTTATTTGTTTTTGTTCCTCCTTTGAATATAATCAGAATTGCTAATTATATTAGCAAGTCTGTTTGCCCTTCTATACCTAATATGGCGTTAGGTTAGTGTCTTAGGTGAATAGCAATGCTTGGTTGTGTGGTTCTTAACCATATAAATATAATTTAATATCGAATACTTTGAATATCATTCTCTTTGGAGGGGCTCGTGGCTAAGTAAAAGCTAAGCTGATCAACCGATCTGCTCTGTTCAGCTTCTCTTCCCGAGGTCAGTGAGTGGATGGGTGACCATTCTTAGAACATCCAGACCCCACCGTGTCTCGGAGAGCACGAATAGCCGTCGGTCCCAGTTGTCATACGAATGTGATGTCATTGGGAGCGCCTATATGCCTTCCTTTTGTTTTTTTTTTAACATAGTGTATAATGGTCCAAAACAAAAATAGAAATTTACGAAAGTGCACTCTGTTGTACTTACAATAAAGCTTACGAAGGAATAACTTTTGGTCCGTTGCTTCTACTGGGGCAGTAAAAGTAAGTGTTAAGTACACCTGTTTTTCTCGACAGTACAGAATTGTACAAATTGCTCGATAAAAATATTCATAGTAGCTGCTATTCGTAGCTGTACTATTGCCACAATATGTGTGCGGAAAGAAGGACCACTTTTAACTATACATAGTGAAATCCACTGCAATTTGCATAAGAAACTTTTTCGATGAGATTTTTTATAGTCTTCTAAGTAATACTTTCTTTGACAACCATTTTTTTACCACCTTAAGAAATAAAAACATTTATCAAATTACAATTCCAATAACAAACAATATCTTATTTTCTGGTTTCTGACACATACGCCAATATTAGATTATATTGAAATAGGGTAGACTGTCTTCCCATGACCATGGATGCTGTAAAAGGTACGAAATAAGTATCAATATAATGCGATAAAATCATATATCTTCATAATCATAATCTTTTGAAATTTTCACATCGATGCGTCTCAATGCTTCATTTAGAACTGAAGCGTGGAAAGAAGCTTTAAACATAACGTCTTTACATGCAATACGGTCACGTGTACCTTCTGCCCGTACTATTTGTTGTTACAATTCATTGACGTCATACCGGGTTCCGTAAGAACGTAAAAACATCGTGATGTCCGAACCGTTTGGCGCGAAATGCGACAGATATTCGGACCCATCCCGTATTCGGCGCAGCGTCGTGGAAATAGAAGTAATGGCCTTCATGACGTCTGCTAGCTGGATATAATCTGAGAGAGCTATTGTAGAGGCAGTGAATAAGTAGCTGAGGATTTTAGATAGACATACCATTGCGCCTTCATCTCTTAAGGGTTAGGCAGAAGTAGGTACTGATGTATTGTATTCACAGTTCGCAAATATGTTTTTGGAAGGAGTCATTACATCTGATAGAAATCCATACTCCATACTCGGCTGACAGGGATGAATGGAAGAAAAGGACATGCTGCGCCGACCCCAAATAGATTGAAACATGGGCAGGAAGAAGAAGAAGAAGAAATCCATACTCCGAGCTGCTGCTGAGAATTTTATAGAACAAATCCTTTAATTTGCTTGACTTAATACATAAAGACATAACTTGACATAATTGAACTCAGGGTAACTTGCCATTGCTTGGCCATCTAAATACCTATCTCGATGAACTATTGGTATCAATAAGTACACCTCTGCTTATCCCCTCGGCGAATACAAGCGTGATAGTATGTTATCAAGAATTTTGCTCAGTGGTTTTACTGTTTATTCTTTACTTTAGACACGGAAGTAATATTAAGGAAAAGGTATTGATTGAATAAATCGCACCCTTCAATAATCCTGAGTGGCCATTATCGTATGTCACCGATAAATCTCGGTGACACTTTGGTACTTTCTCTCTTGCATGATCAGGATAATTCGTACCAATATTATAAACTAGCTTCTGCCCGCGACTTCGTCCGCGTAGCTTGATGATATATAGCCTATAGCCTTCCTCAATAAATGGGCTATCTAACACTGAAAGATTTTTTCAAATCGGACCAGTAGTTCCTGAGATTAGCGCGTTCATGCAAACAAACAAACTCTTCAGCTTTATATATTAGAATAGAGTATAGATGGAAAGTAACTCGGTCTGTCTGTTTGTCGATGCATAAACGACTGAACCAATTGTGATGAATTTTGGTTGAACCTTGGAGAAGAATATAAGTTACCTTTTTCTCAAAAACTCCTTTCGGTTTCGAGTGTAACCGTGGGATCTCGATAACTAATAATACCTACCTTCATGGGTCAGAGAGAGTTTTCTGGACATATTGTTGTATAGATATGGGGTGGGTGTGGGTCTTATTAATTAATATTAGACGTTTGTGATTTTTTCAAACTGCCTCATTAGCCAAGTGGTCCCGAGCGCGACTACTATGCTAGAGGTCCTGGGTTCGATTCCCAGGTCGAGCAAAGTGTTATTGGGTTTTTCTATGAAATTCCCAGTAGCAGCTCGGAGTTAGGAATTTGTGCCCGGTTAATGGCAATAGGCTCGCCCCCTATTACATGGGACCTAAACATACCGGCGAACTGTGGGTGTACATTAGTACGCCTCTGCCTAACCCTTCGGGGAATACAGGCGTGATGGTATGTTATGTTATGTTATGTGATTTTTTTGCATTTTTCTTGCTAAGATTATAAAGTTATTTTAGTGAAGGGAAAATTCGACTTGCGGGCAGGATTCGAACCTGCGACTTCTAGTCAGATACACCAGAAGCCATGACCACTAAACCAAGTAATGAGGGTTAATAGGCAAAGTACCGTAAGGACAGAAAACCTTCTTCAAGCATTTTTTCAGTACCGATACTGAAAAAAATGCTTAAGGCCAGTTTTCTGTTCCAAAAGTTTTATTAAAAATCAAAGAAAATGACTTACTATTAAAATACTAATATTGTCTTCAGAGTATTTAACTTTGACAGGTCTTTAAACGAATTAAATACGACAATGATTTAGAGACAAAACGAATGTTTGACATAAATAAAAAATTGTGGTTAAATACAATTTAAACATATTAGAATGTTGGTGGTCTTTAAGTCTGCTACTGACAATATTAGGTCTGCTTCGGACAATACAGCAGGAGATCTAGAATATACTGAAATACTTAAAAATAATTTGGTACAATTCCTAAAACCACACAGATAGCAAGTGGGCATCCAGGCTAATGGACATAGTGTTCCAAACGGAATGGAAGTTTCCATTTCGTGATTAAAACTTTGAGTTTGTGATTCGGACGGACGGTTAGCAAATTAGGACGAATATATTCTGATGTTTTATGAGCAAAGACTTGGCTGTAGCTAGGTATTTGCGAAAATCACTAAATATGGAATAGAAAATAAATGTTAAATTTAAATTGTCTTGAATTCTACAAAATGAGGATACAGTTTTGTACTTATTAATTTTATTGTTATTTAATTTCTGTATTTAAATAGGTAATTTATCTATCAAACAATTCATAAGTTTACTTAAATAGGTACCTACCTAGTGTTTTTGAATAAGGAAGTCCGGGTCTAGGAATTTCTAGACTCAATCCACTTAAAGGTATGCCTTGCCGGTGAGGTAGTCAGTTAAGTCAGCTTCAATGCTTGTCTTGTCTTGTCTAGAAACATGGAAACTTAAATTCGCATTTGACAAGTTCTTTATGGAAGTACCGTTTATAAAACTAATTTATTTGTATTTGTTATATAAGTTTACCGTTGCATGAAATTGCTAATTACACTTTTTATTCATAAATAAACTGTGCGTCTGATAATTGATCCTTGAGAGAATTAAAATGTTATATTATTCACTACCTGAAAGCTGAAACAGACAGTAGCTACCAATGTATCGATGTATAGACATATTCCCAAGTAAGTTCCAACTCGACGAAATGATTTGATGTTCATAACTCAATGTTCGGCAAGCGGGAATGTGTTTTTTATTAAATTTCTAGAGCAGACATTGCGGCAGAATGGGGCCGTTCCGGTGCCTACTCACTGTGCTGCCAGTTCAATAAATAAGTTTACCCCGCGGTAAATTATCTGGGATACATACACAAGATTTTTTGAGTTAGGCAGACTTCCAGGTCTTGAAATATCTGTAGAAATTTTACGTAATAACCAATATAAAAAAAAAGTGTCATTAACATCAGCCTATATTAGTCCACAGCTGGACGTAGGCCTACCATAATGTGCGCCATTTCACGTCGTCGACTTATCCATCCAATAAAATTTAAATTAGGTGTGAATTATTATTTCATCGACTTCAAAAAGGATGAAGTTCTCAATTTGACTGTATTTTTTGTATATAAGTAACTATGCTACCTGATATTACCACTAAGGTGGCAAACAAGCATACGGCTCGCCTGATGGTAAGCAGTTACTGTAGCGGACGCTTGCAAACCAGGGGTATCACTCGCGCGTTGCCGACCCTAAATATCTTTACTGATTGTAAACCAAATTAGATAGTCTGATTGTTATCTGATAGAATATACTTAAATTCCCAGTCAGTCCCCTATAAAGGTTGGTATCGGACTAAGTATTCATTTTGACACCATTTTATAATGCTTGAATTACGTAGAAGTCGAATAATTTTTTTCAAAATGTTGATTTTAACAACTCGACAGGAGTTGTTAAAATCAAATCCTAGTTGATTAAAATGTCACCGTCAATTAGCTTCGCCTGCTGACTGATAATGTTTTAACCTCAGTTTTAACTAAGGCATAAAGACATTCTGCAGCAGGCAATTGAAGAAGAAAATTTTACTATTAGTTGATCCACATAATTGCCAAATTGCACTGCATGATATATTAACCGGTTTCATACCGTTAGTAACCGGTTTTTAAATTTAACTACATTATGACTAACTCCATATCCGCACCCTCGAAGTTACTAAGCTCAAAAATTGAAACGAATTAAGTATACAAAATAAGGTTTTAAGTACCCGAAAAATCCATTACGTGTACGATGACATTTTCCTCATTTTCGAAATCTCAATTTCCCTTCCATATCCCCCTTCTAAAAAGCATGACCGGATTTGTTTGCCCAACGGCTATCAGCAATGTGGGGTGACGTCACGCAAACATACACGACATTATTATATATGTCCACCATTGTATGTTAAACAACGCGCTACTAAGCAGACAAAATGGTACCATATTGGTTAACCTGTATTTTGTATGTCACGGTCTGTGAATTTTGAATATTTTTTTATTATTGTATTGTATTTACGACATAAAACGAATATAGATAAAGATATACTTATATTACACGCGGTTGACACCCATATTTTGAGGGTTGCAAGGTAAAAAAAAGTTTACGAGTTTTTTAGATTTTTTTAAATTTATTGAAAAAGATATTTTTTTATTTATTATGGCTCCTATGAAACTAGTTGCTTGACAAAGTATTTCGTTTTTATTCCTAAACATCCATGCGTAAGTATTCGTTCGCTCTTCTCTAAAGTAATTTGGCTAGAAATGCTAGCTCTCCCAAATCTAGACGAAGTTTGGCTAAATTGAAGTGAATAGTATCTTGAAGTTTAGTTGTTCTGGCGGTGTAGCCAACGGATGCTGGGCGATGCGCCGTGCTCCTTCACTGTCTACTGATGGTACCCTTAAACAAATTAGAACTTAGCATCTGGAAACTTCTTCGTATCAATTTCACTATTCAACCAAAATTTACTTAGAAACATAACAAAGAGACCCTACCCCTGTTAGGTTGTAAATAGAATAACATAACATACCATCACGCTAATATTCCCCCAAGGATTAGGCAGAGGCGTACTAATTTAACACGTACCTACAGTTCGCCGCTATGTTTAGGTCCTACGTAATAAGCGAGCCTATTTATTTATTTATTATTATTAGGTTCACCAACAATTGTTACACACGATTCACACAAATATACAATCTAAAAACAATAAACAATATACAAACCAGCGTGCACAATTTGGTCAGGTAAACACAACATTCAATTACACTGACTTACATTTTTACAACAGTAAAATACTTAAGTAACTAATAACTAACTTATCTATTTATCTTTATTTATTAATTAATGCATTGGGTTCTATTATTGATGTATTGGGATGTTTTGAGTTATTACTATTTTATATTTCCTTACGAGCATGGACTTGGTGCTTGAACTTTGCTAAGCTAGGGCCGAAGATATCAATTTGGTCGTCATATTTATTTTGTAGTCTACAGAGTCTGGGGATGGGAGAGTTAAACCCGAAGACTGTTCTACGTAGAGGGGGTTGGAATATCTTAATTGGTTTCCGTGGTAAGTGTCCACGGTAAGGGATATTAAATTTTATTTTAGAAAGTAATTTAGGGCTATCAATGTAGTTATTTACTAATTTGTAAAGAAATAAAAGATCCAATGAGTCTCTGCGCGTCTCTAGACTTTTTATATTAAAATTATCTATTGTCATTGACCGTGCACAAATTCCAAACTCGGAGCTGCTATTGGGAAATTCATAGAAAAACCCTGCTAAACCTGAGAATCGAACCCACAAATCAAATAAAATCAAATCAAATCGCGCACAGGACCACTTGGCTAATGCAGTAATTAAAATAATAACTAAAAATTATAATAAAATGTTGTATACGCAAGATGTCACAATCTCATCGGGCGTATAAGTTTTCTCGTAAAGTTTTCCTAAGCAAAAATAAATTATAAATAAAATCTACACATAAATAATAAAAAAAACAGTTTCAATTTTTATAACCTTAACTTAATATAAAACTCTAATTTAAACTCAGCTTAAGCTAAGGCTACACTTGATATGGATCAATGCTCGATGCTGATTGGCTAATTTTTTTTATGAGCGTAAGCTCTGCGTATAGGTTCCATTGATTTTACAATTCGATTTTTTTTTAAAAAAAAAGCTTACTAGCAATGTTGGTCGCACATTACTAGTATTCTTGTTAACCCCTCGTGCTAAGCTAAAATGCTTGTGTTACGAGTGGGTTGACGTCGGTAGAGTAATGGGTGGGTTTCGAACCGGCAACCACATGATCGCAAGTCCGACGCCTTAGCCATTAGGCTACCGCCGCTTTACAAATTTTTGCAAATCAGTTTGAACTTATTTTCAGTTTATTTGTTTATACTGTTCATTCCAACATGGTATTCAATACTCTATACAAACATGTACCTAGGTAATTATGTAGTTACTGTGCCAACACTTAATTAAAACACAACTAAGAGCGCATAAAACAATTATAAATAGTTTTATTAATTGATATCAACAAGGAAAATATAATGTTTACACATAATAAACATCTAAAACGGTAGCAGCAGTGTTACTAACGAAGTTTAATGTAGCACAGATATTAGAATACTAGAACTAGTAAACAATATAAGTATGTATTTAACACGAAAAATGCAATTCCCTTTGATGGATAATGTATAGTTTTTAGCCGAATTTAAAGGAGCATCAAATATTTTTATTAAATTAAATTTTCGTAATTATTAAACATTTCTTATCGCTAATTAGCATGAATATAACATTTATCAACGATTATCTTCCGCCCTCGCCTCGGCTTCGTCCACGTGGAATAGTTACTTAGTCTTAGCGTGATGATATATAGCCTTCCTAGATAAATGGGCTATCTAACACTGAAAGATTGTTTCAAAAAGTAGTTCCTAAGATTAGCGCGTTCAAGCAAATAAACAAACAAACTCTTCAGCTTTATATATTAGTATAAGAGTATAGATTTATGTGTACATATTTATTAACATTTACAAATATTTTCATTGCATATATTTTTCATTTAAAAATATATAATTATGTTAAAATTGAGTAGCATTTGAGTTTTTGCCCTTAGCTGGCTGGTTGGTCTGAGATTGAATTTTTCTTTCCCTCGAATTTACCTATATCCTTATAACAATATTATACATTATACTTATTAACTATAGCTCATTATTATGCTGTCGGTCAAGGTGTAGGTTCTACATATGGGTACATAGCCTTATCTGGTTATAGCATGTAGGACATCGAAGTGATAAGTGTGACAAGCACGACAAGCTGATTAATTGACAGATTTATGGGTCAGATGAGATGGGTTATGGCCTTTGATATTATTTTTAGACGTTAGCCATGTTGACAATCGTGATTAAAAGGATAACTAGCCTACGCCCGCGGCTTCGCTCACTTGAAGCTCAATAACCAACAGTGATGATCTCTTCTTTGTATGGGTCTCTATACATTAGAGAGGTCAAGCTGTATCTCACGTTCCGTTTAATTTTTGAGATAAGAAGTTCACCAGTTTTTAAGTTGGAGCATATACTTTCTAACAGTGATAACAAAATCTAATCAGTAGTTTCTGCGCCAACCCGTAACAAACAGACAAGCAGACAAGAATTTTAAAAATCACATTTTTGGGTTTTACGAGACGTTTATATACAACCCACTTGTTTTTTTTTAAATATCTTCAATGTACAGACACAGTTTTTTTACAATTTTATAATAGTAGAGATATAGTAATTAATAACTATGCTGATATCCATATCATCAATATAGTGGTTTACTGTGCAGATTTGTAAAGCAGATTTCGATGGGTGATGTGACGGTTTTCTTTGTTAAATTGAGAGAAAGAAGAACAGAAAAATATAAAAATAAAAATATTTGACGTGGGAGAGCCATGCTTCGGCACGAATGGGCCGGCTCGACCGGAGTAATACCACGGCCTCACAGAAAACCGGCGTGAAACAACGCTTGCGTTGTGTTTCGCCGAGTGAATGAGGTTACCGGAGGCCCAAACCCTTTTAAAAGGCAGGCAACGCACTTGTGACACCTCTGGTGTTGCGGGTGTCCATGGGCGGCGGTTATCGCTTACCATCAGGTGATCCGTCTGCTCGTTAATGCCCCCTATTCCATAAAAAAATACAGGAGTTAGTCTCTAATATGGGAGCTATCATTTTAAAAAGAAAATGTTGTCCAATCTGACGGTCAAATTGGGGTCTGTGTTCAAGGCAGTTGATCATACTAAATTCCCTCTCTTTCTTCAACAGGAACAGCTCCGTCAGCGCAAAGAGGCGGAGGAGAGGATCGCGGCACAGAACGAGTTCCTCCGCACCTCCCTGCGAGGGTCCCACAAGCTTCAGGCCTTGGAGTCGAACCCCCCGTCGTCGGGAACTGCCTTCGTCAACGACGCTTATGAAGACGACGGTAGCGATGACTCTGCGCAATTGTATGCAATTGTTGGTAAGTGTCTGAATCATTATTACACGGACATGCCATTATTTTTAATTCTTGATAAGCTGACGCTTGGCCTGGGGCTCGCCTGATGTTTAAGCGACACTGCGATCTATGTTTGATCGTCTCACTGGTTTTATTTATTTAGAAATCAATATCAGCCTATATCAGATTACTATTTGTCGTAGGCTTCCCTTAATATCCACCATAATATCACCACTGATATATGAGTTTACTTAGTACATAATATTATTCAAAACACTGGTATTTTAAGTACAAAAAGATAACAAAACAGTTTAGTACTGAGCAAACAAAATCTAAAAAATAGCTAATAAAAAAATTGAAAATTTACATATCTGATATCTATATAATTATATAAAACAAAGTCGTGTTAGTTACATCATTTATAACTCAAGAACGGCTGAACCGATTTGGCTGAAAATTTGTGGAGAGGTAGCTTAGAACCAGGAGACGGACATAGGACTTTTTATCTCCGAATTCCACGGGGGCGAAGCCGCGGGTAGAAGCTAGTGTTTTATAATATGATGATAAATGAATATGATTTGATGGATTTGATCAAAGGCATTCGTGTTTAAACTTAAAAAAGTGTTAAAAATAAAAAGCTGTATTTTTTAAATCAAAATACTTCAATATTTTGAGGCAAGAATCACATAATTTTCTGATCTTATTCGTCGGTAAACTTGTAGCGGATCAGAATTATTTCAAGTGTAGCAAAATATTCAGTGATGCCTGATATTGCCTTGCAAATATCAGGTTTTTCATCGACCTGAAACCTACATGTCCTGCATATGTATTACATAGCTACCAGAACTAGACAGTTGAAAGGACGCTTTGAACAATTCCAATCTAAATAGATCTTTTAAAAACACTTTTACAAGGCTATGTATGATTAAGAGGGCGCCGGCATTTCCTGAAGACCTCTGAAAAGAAACACCGGAATAAACCCAGATAATCATGGTCTATTTTATAATCAAGACATATTAGTACCAATTTGTGAGTGTTACAATGTAGGGCAATGTCTGATATGGCCTTTTGAATAAAAAGGGTTCGAGTAGACCAGTCCCATCTGATGGCACATATGCATCAATTATTACAAGCTCGACCATAATTTAGGGAACTCAACAACCGGTCGCTCGACGATACCAGATCAGCAGAATATCTGGAAAGTGGAATCAATTCAAATTTAGAACCCATGACAGCTCCTTAGCAAAATTCGAATGTATAAAGTTTCGATTCAGTATTTTCACGGTTTGAAAATCAATGTTATAGAATATCCTTTATTGTTCACCAAAACTAATGTCAATGTTCTATTTGAACTCCTAATTATTTCTATGCGAAAGTAACCTACACTAAAAACAGATTTACGGAGATAGTAAAAGCAATTTTGTATATTCCATACTAGGAAGAAACCTTTCTAAGTAAATGAGTATTATATTAGTATAATTTTGTCAGTATAATCTTATTGAGTCGTATTTCGTCTAAATCCTGCGAGGTATTATTTCAGAGCCGAAAATAATGAGATTTTTCTGGAAGAATAATATTTTCCACTAACGTGGGTACGTGTTTCCGATTAAGACTAATAAGTTCCAAGTTTCGTAATTGTAAAGAGGGAATTCTAAGTAGTTATGGCATTTTATTCTAAGAAACATTGATACTAAAGAAATCGTCTCTAAACATTAAATGGGATATAACAATGAATTCTGGTAACAATTCATCATTAACGAGTACACTAAAGTTTGTAGATAATTATTTAGGACAATCCTCTGACTGGCAACCTTTTTAACATTTGGACAAACTGGTGATTCAAAAATCTCTTGATTTTTTAACTTAGAGGGAGATTACAGTCTAAGTATTTACACGATTCGTTCATACGACCTCTGTGACCTCTATGACGACCTCTGTGGTTTAGTGGTTCGAGTACCGGACTGCTGACCATGAGGTCGTGGGTTCGATTCCCACAGGACACAAAAATTTATGTGATGAATATAAGTGTTTGTGTTCGTCTGGGTGTTTCTTATGTATTATAAGTATGTATTTACAACAAAAAAAAGTATATAAGTATTATATCCATTGTCTAGTACCCATAGTACAAGCTCTGCTTAGTTTGGGACTAGATGGTGCTGTGTAAATATGTCCCAGAATATTTATTATTTATTTATTTATTTATTCATCTACACTATCTATACTTATAAATTCGAAAATAAATTTGTGTGTCTGTTTGATAAGTTTTCACGCCTAAACCACTGCACAGATTTCGATAAAATTTGGCAAGGTGATAGATTACATACTGAGAAAGGACATAGGCTACCCATTGTCTCAACAAGTCCTTTGGGGTCCGAGTGAAACAGCAACCCCAACGTAATCAACTTTTCTACACCTTTATCTCATCACGAATTATTCGCCTTTTCTTCTATCCTGTCTCAGCTCTAGAAACCATTTTAAGGGTTAAAAATCTTTTTATCCTTTTAAAATCACGTGTCAATATCCAGTAATATGTTCCCCCGTTGTCCCATATTTTCACTTTCCCGCATACGACCTACCCGGGTCGCGTTAATTCCAGTTCACATACCGCTAGTTCTACTCGCTGGCCGATATTACACGCTAACTGGGACGCTGAGACGACATATAAAATTATAGCGCTCGACAAAAGTAGAGCCAAGTTCTGTGTCCGATGAGTTGAAAATAGAATTGACCAACCGGCCAACTTTTGAATTAGAAGTTAGTTCTAAACTAAACATTGACTCGGGTCTTAAAAAAACAATAAGTATCTAGTCAAAACCTTTTTAAACAAAAAGGGTTTAATATAAAAGAATATTAATGAGAGGAATACGTATATTTTTTTTTTTTTTTTATAACTAAGTAAACTTTTCCAGTTCTTAAAAGTAAGGTTTTTGCTCGTTAACGTTATATTAAGTTATATATCATTTGAACTTTACTTGACTTTATCTCTTCTTCTTTCCTATTCAACACTTTTAAGAAATCAGATTTTATGAATCTGAAAAAGTTTATTTCTAAATGATTAATATTTTCTTACACATGACTTTTCAAAAATGAGATAGTGTCTACTCTGTTCAGCAACTGATTATTATCTGTGACAGACAGACAGACACCAAATTTACTTTTTTATTTTATCCGATTTTTCCACTTACTTTTCTAATTTGACTCCGAACAATAAAAATACTGCTGGTAATTTCAAACTTGGCTATCGCACTGCCGCGTTTTCAAATATAAATACAATATACGTTTTATGTTCAGGGTTTACGTGAGAAACGGTCCCTTGATTGACCTTAGCGGCTTTGATGTGAGGCAAGGTAAAGTTTAACCTTCCCCGGGTTGGTATCAAGACACCAGATTTTGATTACACGAATATTGCACACTTTATTGTGTTGAGATTCAAAAGAAAATAATTAATCTTCACAAACTTTTGTCCTGGTTTCGCCCGCCTTGATTTGGATTTGGTAATATTGTGATGGTTATTATTGTACCAAAAATTCAGACTGTTCAAAATACGTAACATAACATACCATCACGTCTGTATTCCCCTAAGGGTTATGCAGAGGTGTACTAATGTACACACACAGTTCGCCGGTAAGTTTAGGTCCCTTATGTAATAGGGTGCGAGCCTATTGACATTAACAGCGCACAAATTCCTAACTCCGAGCTGCTACTGGGAATTTCATAGAAAAAAAATATAGAAAAACCCAATAAAACTTTGCTCGACCTGGGAATCGAACCCAAGATCTCTAGCGTAGGAGTCGCGCTCAGGACCACTTGGCTAAGGAGGCAGTACGTATCTAGTACAAAATTAGACAGATATTTCCTGGAACGGAATTTCATGTATCGTATCAACCAAAAAATGACCACTGCTGAACAAAGGCCTCCCCCAAAGACTTTCACAAGGAGTGGAACTCTTTGGGCGGAATATAAAATCCGCCTAGATCCAGCGACTGCCACAAACCTTCACCAATTCTAACTAACTCCACTAACTTACTGATTTCTGACACTTACGCAAATATTAGACATTGAAATAATTAACAAAAATGTAAAGTAGCTATTATTAATTTAAAATCAAGACGTCCAACAGCTCAGTCTGCCCGTGATCATGGATGCTGTAAAGGATCCGAAACGTCGGGAACTAAATAAAATCAATATATCGCGATAAAATCCGTAAAAAGTAGTTTCATTTCAATAAATCCACTTAGTTTCAAATACCTTTGTTGCAGATTACCAAGAAGTATGTGCAGCTCTCACCCGCGTGCAGAAAGCGCTGGGGGCGAGCGGGGAGTCGGCGCTGGCGGCGCGGGTGGCGGGCGCGGCCGGGGCCCTGCTGTGCCCGGCGCTGCGGACCGCCCTGGCCACGAGGTCGGCGGTGCTCACGGCCGTCAGACACAAGCGGCCCGGCCTGGCGCCACCGCACACGCATCGGGCCACCGATAGGTTGAAAGACGTAAGCAGAATGAGAACTACTGGGTTAGACCCTTGACAGAGCACTAGAGGATCACGATCCTCTAGTGCTCTGTCATAGGAGACTTTACAAACAACATAACATAACATACCATCACGCCGGTGTTCCCCGAAGGGTTAGGCAGAGGCGTACTAATGTACACCCACAGTTCGCCGGTATGTTTAGGTCCCATGTAATAGGGGGCGAGCCTATTGCCATTAACCGGGCACAAATTCCTAAGTCCGAGCTGCTACTGGGATTTTCATAGAAAATCTCAATAACACTTTGCCAGTGCTCCTGAGCGCGACTGCTACGCTAGAGGTACTGAGTTCGATTCCCAGGTCGAACAAAGTGTTATTGGGTTTTTCTATGAAATTTCCAGTAGCAGCTCGGAGTTGGAATTTGTGCCCGGTTAATGGTAAAAAACTCGCCCCCTATTACATGGGACCTAAACATACCGACCTAACATACATTAGTACGCTTCTGCCTTACCCTTCGTGGAATACAGGCGTAATGGTATGTATGTAAGAGTAGAGCAAGTCCTCACAAATTATACATAATTGCTGTTCCAACAGTGTATGGACGTCCTAGGAGCGCATACGTCGTCGGGCGGTGAATCGTCTGCGCTGGCGGCGGAGCTGCTTTCTATCCTGGGCGGGTTGGAGCTGGAGAGCCTGGTGCAGGCCCACGACCAGGCCGCCGCACTGCTCGACCCTGCCTGCTTCAGCAGGGGCAAGAGGCATAAGGTGAGGACACCGATATGATATCTATTCCTGTAAGAAATCTATCGAAGATTAATATAAGCAGATACACTCGAACATTTCCTTGGTAATTAAATGGTAACTTTGCTAAAGCAGCTTTTACTTTCAATTAAATGAACATTTTAAAGATTTTACCAAAGTATACGTGTATGTCTTTCATAAGATACCTACATTTCTATAAAAAGTAGTAAATTTTTAGGTTTATTACAATCACGATCACCACCAATCTTCATCCAATGTTTCTTGGAGTTCATTTGGAGAATTTGCGAATGATGTATTCATATTGACGGGAGGATAATTCTGATAATAATTTTAGTTAAGTGTCAGAAATCAAAATACCACAACACATTTGTCAGAGAAATTATAAATACTTTCTCCATTTGAAAAATAAAAGTAAGACTCGATTTTAAATAAAAAAACTGAAGTAAAGGAATAACTTCTATCGTAATAATTCAAAAGGAAATATAAACAACCCGAAAACACAAATGGAAATTTATGTAAAATTCATAAATCTTACTTTGTATTCGTTTTCAAACACTTCAGTCCAACTTTGAAAGTGGACTTCAAACTTATAAAAAGATTTTGTTGGCTTATTTTGTTCAAGACCAACGCATTAAAAACATTCACATCCGACAATGTATTGTATTGTATGTAAAGGTCACTATATCAAGATTAATTGATGTTAATAATTCGTGGGATTTATAGTCTTGCAATGATTTTTTCCCTTGGGAAATTTACAACGTCGCATTATCGGCATTAATTGTTGTTGTACCATATTCTTCTGGACTGGAAAAACAAGCGTGATTGAATGTTGTGCATGGCAATACCTATAAGATCTTAATTTTTTTCAGACTGGTAACAACTATAATCTCAAGGGCGACAACGACAAAGCGCTGTCAGCGCCGGACGACCCCAGCGAACACATTAAAATTATCAAAATAGAGAAAACTAACGAACCACTTGGTAAGAAGTTTTCACTAATTACTATTTATGTTAAACGAATTCAGAAACTCCTTTGTAAGTATGTAATTAAGACAAAGGGTTGGACAAGCAAACAGTTTGACATATATTTTTGTATTCCCTACCATCTAGTATTGGAATAGAAACTTTCTATTTCTGCGATTTCTGTTTTGCTTTTCTTACGTAGACGGATATTCTTGAAGTAGCCTTTCCTACATCGAATTTAACGAACAGCATCGCACTTTAGAGCTAAGATATAAACAATGTTAAATTTTACATAGATTTTTGGTCTAACCCGCAGGTGCTACTGTAAGGAATGAAGGTGAGGCCGTCATAATCGGCAGGATAGTCAGAGGCGGCGCGGCCGAGAAGTCAGGACTGTTACACGAAGGAGATGAGGTAAGATAGTCTTTACATCACATCCAGATATTGTGCGGAGTTTTCCCTTCCAGTGGGAATATCACAAAGTCCCAAAGTTATAATTTATAATGAACTCTTGTGCAAAATATCATGCTTCTAGACCCATCTGTATGATCTGTATAAGCTCTAGGCTCTGTTTGTTCTGCGACCCAATTCAACACAACACTACTTTTCTCAGATGACAAACTTGTTTCCTTGCACCTTACCTGTATAACAAATAAATACTCATTTGAACATCTTTCCCAAGACCTCCTACAGCTGTAAATGTATAATTTTAAATTAATTACCAAGCCTATTATTCGGACACTGAATTCCTCATTATTGTTTTGATATGAACACATCCTCCTCATACATAGACACTCCCCCCAAAAAAACACACAAACACTCACTCACCTACATAAGCATACCGCGGGTGTGAATCCTGGAGTCCTGAAATACAGGGCCTAGTTTAGGCTCCAGCCCACCCCAAACAAGAAAGAACTTCTTGTGTCCTTAGTTTTTTGGTGGAAAATAAATGTATTTTTATTATTTTATTTTTTTACTGAATAGGTAGTCACTGAATGTTAGGTTGATCATAGTCTAATGTCTGGTATTTAATATTTGTCTCCAGACTACGATAACAAACTTTCTTAAAATCCATTACATTTTAAGAATGTTTGTTATCGTAGTTGTACAAGTGCATATGTGTTAGAGTTGATGTGAAATATTGTGTGTCAGCTGCTGGAAGTGAACGGCGTGGCGATGCGCGGCAAGTCTGTGCACGAGGTGTGCCAGGTGCTGGGCGCGCTGTCGGGCACGCTGTGCGTGGTGCTGGCGCCGCGGCGGGGCGCGGGGGGCGCGGGGGGCGCGGGGGGCCGCGCGCCCGCCCCCGCCCCCGCGCGCGTGCTGCACGTGCGCGCGCACTTCGACTACGACCCCGAGGACGACGTCTATATCCCCTGCCGGGAGCTCGGTCAGTGCCCCTCACCTCTAAGCGGGATATCTCATCTACTAACTCCATCATCACCAATTCACTATGTTATCTATGGCTTTAATGCTACGCTAATTAATCAACCTGCAAGAGTTAGCTAACGTGGTTAATATATGAATGGGTTCTAAACACATTCTTAACACTAGAAGCACACCGGTTGACACCCTTTGTCACCGGTTTTCATATGAACTCCGATGACAATGGTCTGCCTGAAAGTTTCATTTTGGAAAAAAGATGGCCCTACACTAGGATTTTCTCCTGTATTCTGGGTGCTTTTACAAACACAAATTCTCACATACACAAATTCTCACATACACAAAAAGCCTAAACCCGAAACAACTACCTGTAGGTCATAGAAATATTTAAGCAGAAGCCATCGCTCAACCTCTACGCCAAACTTGTCGTCGTCATTTAGGGAATCGATATTATCCAAAAATTGCGAAGGTCTGATGGCAGTCGCTTCGAAAAAAATACTCTTATTTAACCGCATCTGGTTAAGCTCAAATCCGACGCAAAATAGTTGGGCCATTCCTATTAACCTTTCAATCCTATCATCATTATAACCAATCAAAGCTAGGTTCTATTCATAATCTCCCCATTATATTGCAGGTATTAGTTTCCAAAAAGGCGATGTCCTTCATGTGATCAGCCGCGAGGACCCCAACTGGTGGCAGGCGTTCCGTGAAGGAGAGGAAGACCAGACCCTCGCCGGACTCATACCCAGCCAGGCGTTCCAGCACCAGTAAGTACCTATATATTCCCATAGTTTCAAATTAGATAAAAAATGATATGGTTATTATAGCAACTTTCAAATAGGTACCGTTAATTCCGTAATCTTACAAGCACTTCGACTCAAAGTTATAGAGCTATAGCGTCTTAAAATTGAGTATTTAGTAGTCTTAAAATAGCAGTGTTTGAGTACATATTTACTCACAAATATCACTTTTGGGTGATTTTTTCATCTCATTGCAAATATAACTTTCTCACGTTTGACGCATTTTGTTAAAGAGATTATCATCTGAAATTTATGACACTGAGACTCTATCCGAACTTTATTTTTACTTTTTTTCGTATAAGCGTTCTTACAAAGACTCACAACAACACTGATCTCATTCTCCCCTCTACATCTTTTCAGGCGAGAATCGATGAAGCTAACCCTCGCAGGCGAAGTCGCGGCCAGAGATAAGCCTCGAAAGGGAGGCACTCTCCTCTGCGCCAAGAAACCGCCCCGGAAGAAGAAGGGGAAGAAGGCTACGAGCGAGGCTGGCTACCCGCTGTATTCCACGTCTGGTGGGGATGGTGAGTCCACTATGATAAGATATCCTATCATAATGATTGCCATGATCCCTTTTAAATGGAAGGTTGATGCTTGAAAAGTTATGTATGTCTTTCGGTACTAAGATCTGAACTGAGAATATTTTTTCGGAGAGGGATGCATGTGCAGATATCCTTATACTTATTCCCCCATCCTTACACTTAAAATCAACGGATTTATGTGGTTTTCATCAATGGGCAGAGTAATTCATGACGAAGGCTATTTAACATAACGCTGCGGTCCTTAGGAACGGAGCAATGCAGGGGACACCGCACGGTACAGCTTATATCATTTATGATACACATTAATTTGTAAAATGATCTAATAAATTGTGGGTTCTTTCATCTAATACTATTTTTTGCATTCCTTCAAAATCAATTCATTTTTATCATAAAGTATGTACGGAATGTCGACTAAAAGTCACATCCATATTTTCCATCATCCAAATCATCACGTAAAAATCCATTATAAGTGAGATTAGTGAGGTTAAATCTTCCAGAATACGAGCAAGAGGAGATCCTGACGTATGAGGAGGTGGCGCTGTACTACCCTCGTGCGTCACATAAGCGGCCCATCGTTCTGATCGGGCCGCCTAACATCGGCCGCCACGAACTGAGGCAGAGGCTCATGGAGGACAGCTCCAGGTTCGCAGCCGCTGTGCCACGTAAGTGTCTTCATCATAACTAATAGAAAAGCTTATTATTTCTCTTTCTTCTTCTTTCTGGTGAAGACTCCATACAACCATAAACTGTTAGATTTTTTTTTTTAATCAGTGGTTTTTTGTGTTTTCTGATAGTGTTCGGAAAAGTTGGACGATGACATTGAATGCGTCTTTTCAAATTTGTCTCAATCTTCCCAAGCAGAAAAAATAAAAGAGAAAAAAAACATAATATCGTTTACAAAGCCAATCTTCATAATCGTCTAAACGTCAAAGTCTATTTCCAATTTTCCTTAACCGATTTCTGACCATAACCATACACCACTATGCTCTATAAAGCATTTAGATAACTATTTCATTTTATTGCAGACACGTCCCGACCACGCAAAGACCATGAAGTGCCCGGCCAGGACTACCACTTCATCTCGCGCACGCAGTTCGAGGCAGACATACTCAACAGAAAGTTTGTTGAACACGGCGAATACGAGAAGGCATATTATGGTAAGAAAATACTAGATATAACTATTCACAGTGATAAACAACTATAAACTTTACTGAAACTAAAAATCGAATAATGATGAATGATGAATGAATAACTATCTACAATGACAAGTTATTACCTTTTACTTTCTGACATTTGAAAACAAAACACATTTTCAAATTTAAATTACGATAAAACCAAAAAACCAAAAAAAAATTAATTTTTTTGCCAACTAGGTTATACAGGATTAATTCATCTGAATCTTTTAAAGGGGTACTTACTTACTACTTACTCATCTTTCCCTATTTGCTCCATTACTGATCCATGAAAAAAATACTTTTCATACACACCTAAACGTGATTGGTCTACTTTTGCATAGGAAGATGTATTTATTTTGACGAATGGGTTAATTTCCTTGGATAAGCTGTTGAGTTCGACGAGTAGAATAGCTTGCAGGTAACTTTATCGGTACCTCATATTTTATTCTGTCATCCAGGTACTTCACTAGAAGCTATCCGCGAAGTAGTGAACTCGGGGAAGATCTGCGTGCTGAATCTGCACCCTCAGTCGCTGAAGATCCTCCGCAACTCCGATCTCAAGCCTTACACCGTGTTTGTCGCGCCGCCTAGTCTTGAGAAACTTAGGCAGAAGAAGATCAGGAACGGAGAGGCTTTTAAGGTAATATACCTTAAATCAGTGGCTCCCAAAAGCTGACTGGACCGTGACCCATTTCATAAAAACTTCCATTTTCGGGACTAAAGAAAAAGGGACACAACCATGTGAATGAAAGAATTGCAAGAACTGTTCAAATGCATTTTTCAGGGCCCATCCAATATTCGCTCATGACCCACATTTTAATGCTTAGTCCTTGTCAAAAACATTATAGTAGATCTAATCAGGGCGTATTATCAAATACTATTAACAGGTAACAAGGAGTATTAAGAATGTTATTGAAACTATAAATATTTGAATTAGTTTAGGTTTCTTTATAAAGATCTAAAATAATCTTTTTGCTTCCGAAAACAACCATTAATAGGTTATCGAATTAAAAATATATATATATCGATGATCTTATGATTTTTGTAAAATGTTTGAGGGATATTCATATAAAGTGTTTTATATTTTATTTACAGGAGGAAGAGTTAAAAGAAATAATAGCAACCGCACGAGATATGGAACTAAGATGGGGCCATTTGTTCGACATGATAATCATAAATAACGATACACAACGTGCCTACCAGCAGCTGCTGAACGAGATCAACAGCCTGGAGCGGGAGCCGCAGTGGGTGCCGGCGCACTGGCTCAAGCACACCTAGCGAGAGAGCCGCGTTGCGCCGCCGCACGCAACCGCCCCGCCTCACTCCACCACTCCAACGACGCGAACCGTCGACGTCATACATCCAGCGAAACACTTCAGTGTCTCCAAACTGATCTTGATGTTCGACATTATCACGCAAATGGTTTTACATTTGCTACTCTACTTCCTAAACGTTTGTGACGTCAAAAACAAATTTAAAACAAAGTCTATGAGAGCACTCGGTAGCGATAGAGAGGCATGTAGCGAGACAAATACGTTCTCTGATCATAACGATGTAGTTGAAAATATAGCATTTAGCAACGTGTTCCCAAAATCTTGTTTAGTCGAAATTGAATATTTAAATGAAAGCGAAACTACAGGATCTTTTGCGATAGTTTAACTCGAGTGTACTTTCGAGTCGATTTTTACAAAACGAGTATATTTTAATCGTTTTAAACATCACTTTAGTTTAGTGTTATGAATTGATTTCAAATTATACCTAAGTGTTACAAGTGAGGTGCGATTTACTTATGAATGTGGAAGTGGTGTTATGAAAACAAAATGAGAGAAATAAAGTAATATTTATTAATTAAAGTCGATCGACCACGAAATTCGTACAATTCGTACGTATTAATCCGTATTATTCGTTTAAAAAATATGGCAATAATATCACTGTCTGTTAGGAATATGTTCTGAGCATAATTATTATAAAGCGATATTTATAAAAGAGGGAGTTTATCTTATAATCAATAGCGAATTTCGTTTATTAAAATTTAAACAAAATATACTGCCTTATTCGTGGATGTCATGTCATTTTAAAGTAATGTCTAAGTACCTAATTGTATGTTAAAATTAGAAACGGAGAAATATTACCTACTATTATCTTTGTTTCTTATTTTAATAATATTTAGAAAATAGTTATATTATAAATGACCCCAAGAGTCAGTCATTAAATCCTTCGGTAGTTTAGACATTTATATTTAAAGAATTGAAATAATATTTTCAACATTTTGTCCTGACTGACTCGGCAGCACACGCCCCAAAATTTTGAAATTAAAGAATACGATCGTATTTAAGAGTCGATAAAAATATGACCTCAAATTCCCCATTTTTTTTAACAGCTGTATGTTTCTGCTGGTTAAATAAGTTATAATGCTATTATTCTTTATACAAGACATCGAATATTTTGTTTTTAAAATATCTAGTTACTGCGGTACCTACCTACAAAGAAATTATTATATTTTCCATTTTTTAAGGGGATCAAAATACCAATAATAAGTCCTTTGATTTAATTTTATACTTAGGGTATTTTGGGTTTGCAAATAAATCGCTTCTCGTCGTCATACATAACATTCCAAAATGATTGAATATATTCCTTTAACAGTATTTTTGTTTTAACAATTTAAACACATTTAAGAAGTTGGTGCAAGTAGCCCTAATTTTTACATATTGCTACGTATGAAATAAAGGTTATATTCTATTTCACAAAAAATGCTAAGGAAATTAAATGAAATTGCAATGGTCACTATCCAATCTAGGAAGAATGGTCACGTTTCCTTTTCTAAATAAAAAATAGGGTAAATTGTTTGTGATTTTCAAAAATTGTATAGTATTGCCAGTCCGAATAAATTAAACTAAGCATGTTAAACATTTAACTAAGATTGTTAAAAAAATCTAAATACTACACAAACAATAATGCAATGGAATTTATAGTTTGCAATGAATAAAAATAGATAGTTTAATAAATACGATGGTAAAACAATAAAATAATTCTCTAAATTGCCAAATTTATACGGTATGTAGTTATTAAAAATAGGATTTTTTGATAAATTTCTCCTGTAGTCTTCTTGTGGATTTCTCTATAAAGAAACGACTCGATGGTAGGACGTTAATAGTTACAATACAACCAATTAAAATTAACAATACTATGATAGTGAGTAGAAAAGCAATATTTTATATCCATATAATCAATTTACCTACTGTACAACGACATATCTGTTTTTTATAGTATACCTATTTCAATTAATATTTTCGGCCAGTAAATTGTTCTTTTTGGCAAATTTAAAGTAAAAGTATACCTAAGTATACCCGTTTAAAGTATACCTACATATAGATAAAATAATATTAGAGTGAGTATCCGTGGACTGGGAACCCTTCTTAAGAGAGATAAGATACGGTAAATATTGCCATCCATCTCACAATCTAGCGCTTCAGCGGGCCCTGGGTGTTTTACATTACCTTTCCTGGAAATTACGGTTAGTTATTGGATACCGTTAGTGTAACCAGAAAATATTAATAAATTGATGGATTGATTGATATGTTTGAGAACGCATGGAATAATACTAATTTCATAACAAACTGAAGCCATGAAGAAGCATGAAGCTATTACTATATTAATCGAAAAAATACGATTATTTTTTCCATTCAAGTTGTACAAGACAATAATAACATAGGATTATACTTACTCGACGTTATGCGGTGATTTTAACACTGATTATTCTATAAATAAATCTGTATAAAATTATATAGACTTATTTGCAGCATTGCCATTGTTATATTATCACTTAGCAAGTAAACAACTACATTAGGTACAAATTAGAGTTTATTGGTATAATCTGGTTACGAACACAATCTGCGATATAAGTAGCTGCAATACTGTACGTCAACAATATTCTAAATGTTCTGATTAATAATTACTTCCGTGAATATTTGTATATCTTTGTAGATAGACATGTGCATCCAAATAATTTAGTGCCAAATATATAAAGGCCACGATGAACTGTGGAATTAATATTTCATTTTTAAAGTAATCACAATTTTTTAAATATGTTTCATAAGTATGTTGTAGGTATTCATCATTACCATTTTCTTGTTATGTGTACTGAGTTTGAGACATCGTGTCATAGTGTTTTTCGATCGTAAAATTGCATTAGTTGTGTAAGTTATCTTGTATTTGAATAAAATATAAATCAGTTGTAACCTGTGGAGGTGCTAAAACGTGTAAACTTTAATTTTGTTCATTTAAAAATAATTATGTGTGTTTTTAAGTTATTGTTTAACTGTTATAAGCACGAATAATGATTGGAATGGACTTAGGTATTAAATTTTTCACCATCAGAGAGCAATTTTTCCAAATATTAATCGTGCTCACAACATGAGATTGTGGTTTTGTCGAACTTCACAGTATTGATATTATTTTATTTATAAATAGCCATGTATATAATTTATTAACAACTGAGGAAATGATAAAGATATAAATAAAAAACATGTTAATAGTGAACAATTTATTGTAAATAATAGAATACCTATTAAATTTAATATCAGATACTAGTGTTTGTTTTATTTATGATAAAATAAAATGTATCTTATTTACATTTGATTAAAGAGTAAGTTGATACTTATTGTTCCAATTGCCATAACATCAGTAGTATTGGTTTATCTCGCCCTCTCATCATAATTTCATTTACTTGAAGTTTTTCTTCAAAACAGCTCTGTCAGCTGTTTCTTGTCCATCTTTCATGCAGTACATCCATATTTTTTAACTTGCTACATCACACATTTCTCCATCCTGATCTCAGCCGCATGCATCCTTTAGTAGCGTAATGTTAGGTATAAGATTCGTACTATGACTGTAGGTAGGTACTCTTGATTTATGATTTAATATTTATAAAGTTACGATCGGCTGCGCATTTTTTGAGGTTGTGATGCCCGTACGTACCTACCTAACAAATATTGTAAGAGCTAGTAGATTTACCGATTCGGAATTTTGCGAGGTGGGCCAGTTGGAGACAGGATATTGTGTATACCTACTTATTACAAATCAATTTACTTCAACTAATAAGTTTCAAAATGCAAGAACAGATTTGTAGTGGCTCTTGTTCACAAACATGATATAATACTAATCTCAATGCTCTTGATATTTCACATACCTATTCTTCATGTTCTTTGTAAAGTTTATAGTAAGATTTTTCGTTTCTTGCAAATAAAATAAAATTACAAATTAACAGTCACCGGATTGCGGTTACTGACACGGTAAGAAATTCCTGATTTTAAGAAGTTGTTTCAAGGCTAGTTTTAAGTAGACCTCGTCTCACGTCTTTCCCAATAAACTTAAAAAACTGTTACAGTCATACTATTGTTTATCAGATTGCAAAACTGGCAACCCAAAATATGACGTTGACGTTTTGATTGAAGATTGAACACTCAAACTGTCATTTTTGACAATCTGACGTTACACTTTTCAATCTAAACTTTCAAAGGGAGCGAAAACAATAAATTAGAAAATATTAATTGTAACAACTTAGAAACAAACATAATAATTAGACTTTGGCTAAAATGCCATCAATGAAAGTGGAGGGTGACAGTGATGGGGATGGGGACATGTCTGGGGGGGATACGGAGCGATCTAATGGGTCGTCCAGAGGACCTGATAGAGATTCGAGTGCTGAAGAGGCTGATGAACCTGACTCCGATGACTCCTCGGAAATGGACGAGAGCGAGTGCGAGAGGCGACGAAATGAGTGCCTCGACAACCTAGGTAGGTTCTACTTGTTAGAGTTGAGGTTATGTTTACAAAACATAGATGTTTTTGGCGGAATTGTTTACTATACTGTCTCCTATGCTTTAAGATATACTTATATGTATATAAAGTTCAGTATATTAGTGGCTTATGAATGAAGGGGAACCTATTCATATTCATTAGCCAGAAAGATTGCATAAGTATATTAAAAAAAAAAACATTCAAACCTATTTAGAACTAAACCCCAAGTAACTGGTGTTATATTTGTAGTTCAGCCCACTGACCATCGTTTTTTATGAATATGTTTTCTAGATAAGTATTTTCTACCCTACCTACAGTACTACCTACAGTATTATCCAAAATTAGTACCTAATAATGTTAAATACAGCTTACCAACACCATGACAAAATAAAAGGTATAACCATTATCAACACCAAACAACCCAGTTTTAAGGGTATAACATATTCTCTTACAAGTCATTTACAAATGCAAACCTTTCTAAAAATGGTGATATTTAACATAAATGATTAGCGCATATACAAAGATATGTAATTTATTCTACTCTCCTTACTTCCAGCCAACCTGGAGCGTCAGTTCTCTGTCCTTCGCGAGCAGCTGTACTGCGAGAGAGTGAAGCAGGTGGACCACCAGCTGGCTGAAGTGCGAGGAGGCAGATCTCAGGAGTACCTCGGTCCTTTGAGGAGGCTGCAAGAGAATATGAGGATTAGGTAATAGTATGGTCTGGGTAGTAAGGTGTTTTTTATCAGACAATGGCTACAAGCATGGAATATACCTTAATAATACACAGAATATAATACAAAAGTTGACAGCAAATCAGTATGCTTAAATTTAGAGAGTTTAATCAAGAATCATTGTTATACAATTGCAGTAAGCAGCCTTAGCTCCCTTTTCCTTACTTCAAGCATGAATAATCCTCATATATCCTGCTCCAAATATATACTTAGTTAATATTAATAAAAGTATATTGCAAATTTACAATTGCTATGAAAAGAAACAAGGCTGGAAATGATTAATTTAAAAATAAGCCATACCTTTTTATTTAATAGTTCTATGTCATTAAATTTATTCATATTTTAAGAATGCAATAAAATTATATAATTGCAATATAATTAAGAATATAATATTGATTTTGGAAGAGAATCTGTGAGTTGAACCGTTTTTGAAATGTGAAGATGTAACACGTCTTATTTCATTTGTAACAGAATCGAAGTGGCGGGCATACTGAAGCAGATGCGCATTGAGAACATAAAGCACAAGTACGAGGCGGAGGAGCAGGCGGCACACCAGCATTTTAAGGTAAGACTAGAATAATAGTAATACAACAAATATAAAAGTATGATTTGAAGGCGAAAAACTTCTAACCAAGACTAAAAAATAGCTTAAAGCATGTCCCAACTTAATTCCTGATATATTTCTTGATAAAGACGCAGAAAGTATTCGTTGAAATAAGAAATAGTACCAGTTTTTATAAAATTTCCACTAACACAGCAAAAACATAAGCACATAATCCGGAAAAGTTGTACGCAGAATTCGCTAGATGGCCTTGTTTTCAATTTTGCTTCAAAGTTAGTGGTTAATCACGCCAAGAGATGGCGTTAGTAGTTCCGAATTTCAGCTACGCGACAATAATGCAACGGTATTCGTAAAAATATTTTACGATCAGAAGGGGATGTAAATTGCCCCGTCTTTCTTTAACATATTTTTTACCACTCCAATTTAAAACGGTGTTGCTTTAAAACAGTTTTTAAGTATTTACAGTTTTATTTATTACTGTTAATCGATTATTATGTAAATACAAGGTATAATCTGATTTATTTATTATTGCACTCATTATGATATCTTAACGATAACTTGAAAGAATATGACTTTTTAATAGAATTTATATCCATAATACTATAACATGGCAACTCCATGGGTGAAGTAGACTCCCATAAAAGACTTCAACGCAATACGCACACGATTCCGCTGTTGTGTTGAGCCTACCTAACTACCTGGATAGGTATTTCAATCTTTTCAATTTTTTATCGAATGTATCAGCAAACGGAAAGAGAACAAATAACATAACATACCATCACGCCTGTATTCCCCGAAGGTTTAGGCAGAGGCGTACTAATGTACACCCACAGTTCGCCGGTATGTTTAGGTCCCATGTAATAGGGGGCGAGCCTATTGCTATTAATCGGGCACAAATTCCTAACTCCGAGCTGCTACTGGGAATTTCATAGAAAACCCCAAAAACACTTTGCTCGACCTGGGAATCGAACCCAGGACCTCTAGCGTAGCAGTCGCGCTCAGGACCGCTTGGCTAATGAGGCAGTTTAGAAGAGAACAAATGAAAGGAAATAATCGAAAAAAAATAAACTCGGTATTACGCAGCAGTATGTGAAGTCCGCCAACCCTCACTAGGCTATCTTGTTGGGCTACAGTCCTTAATCTTTCTCATTAAGTGATGAGACTCGTGCCCAGCAATGGAACAGAATGATAAGAAAGCCACATAGAACTTTAGTAGGATGTCCCAGGTTTTTGTCGCACCAGGCGCGTGATGCATAGACAAGATTCACGATCATGTACGAAGCAAGAGTTATCTGCAAGAATCGCACGCGCTTTTTGACAATTCAAAAGTCCCTGCAATATTGGTCTAATTGAAATAAAACATTTGACTTTGAATTTGACTAGTATATTATAGCACTAGCTTCTGCCCGCGACTTCGTCCGCGTAGCGTGATGATATATAGCCTATAGCCTTCCTCAATAAATGGGCTATCTGACACTGAAAGAATTTTTCAAGTCGGACCAGTAGTTCCTGAGATTAGCGCGTTCAAGTAAACAAACAAACTCTTCAGCTTTATATATTAGTATAGATTCTGCGGGTGCTGCCTACCCCTATAAGAATAAAGGAGATGTACCTAATACTGTTTTTTTTAGGTAAGTATATTAAATTATAGGATGATCGTAATCCTTCATACTATGTTGGAGTCGGCTCCCAGTCTAACCAGATGCGGCTGAAAATCTGTTTTCCACGAAACGACTACCTTCAGAACTCCGTAAACCAATTTCTGGGCAATACTGATATTCTAAGGATAGATTGGCTGTCAGGTTTTCGGCCTCTGACTACCACAAATGATATTATCAAAGATATTCGTAACGTGCTCTCCGAAGCATGGAGGAGCCTCGATGTGGAATGGTCACCCAGCCACAGATAGCCGGAAGACGTCGCTTAAATTACAAATCGGTTGATCAGCATAGTTTTCCTATGCCACGAAACGTAGACATACATACCATCACGCCTGTATTCCCCGAAGGGTTAGGCAGAGGCGTACATACACCCACAGTTCGCCGGTATGTTTAGGTCCCATGTGAATATGTGATACGGGGCAAGCCTATTGCCTTTAATCGCGCACTATTCCTAAACTCCGAGCTGCTACTGAGAATTTCATAGATAAACTCAATGAGTCGAGCAGTGCTCTACCTGGGAATCGAACCCCGGACCTCTAGCGAGCAGTGGCTGTCAGGAGGGGACCGCTAGGCTTATGAAAAAAAAAAAAATAGCATATCCTTATATTAACATTTGTCAAGCTAAAATCACCCTTACTCAATTAATTAATATTGTCTATCCAGCGGGCCTAGCCAAGTTTAGAATCTATGATCTCTAACGCTATAGAAAACTATTACAATGGGAAGTACCTACATATCTAAGTCACGTGGTCAGAGTGTCGTCTTCCCATACATTTTAATAGTTTTCTATAGCGTTAGCGATCATAGATTCTAAACTTGGCTAGGCCTCCAGGCTAGTCTAACATACATAACTTCAATATTCGCTCAGCACACATCTCCTATTGTTAGTTCGAGAGACAGAAGCCCTACAGTTTAGTTCTGAAATCAATAACGCGGCCTACGCATGTACTTTGAAACGCGAAGGTTTTATATAACCTTTTACAATGGTTGCCGAACATTTAATACAAAGAAAAGTATTATGAGAGTTACTAAATTATCTTGGAGTTATTGTTAACTAGCTTCTACCCGCGACTTCGTCCGCGTAGCGTAATGATATATAGCTTAAAACCTTCCTCAATAAATGGGCTATCTAACACTAAAAGGATTTTTCAAATCGGACCAGTAGTTCCTGCGATTAGCGCGTTCAAGCAAACAAACAAACAAACTCTTCAGCTTTATATATTAGTACTAGCTTCTGCTCGCGATTTCGTCCGCGTAGCGTGATAGCCTTCCTCAATAAATGGGCTAACTAACACTGAAAGAATTTTTCTAAGCGGGCCAGTAGTTCCTGAGATTAGCGCGTTCAAGCAAACAAACAAACAAGCTTCAGCTTTATATATTAGTATATACCTAGATAGATAGATAGTATAGATGGGGAGATAGAGTATTTTGTATTAAAAATATGTACATGCTACAACTTCTCACGAACGGGATGGTTGTGATGGATTTCCTAAAAGATCACTCAATGACTTTCACATAAATACCATCATCCTTGTACACTCTGAAGGGAAATGAAATGAAACGATATTTATTTCTGTAAGTAGATCTTTAGAGACACTTTTACAAGTCAATGGTTTTTTTTTATATCTAAATGGCTTCGGCATTTCTTATCTGATGACCTCTGAGAAGCAATACCGAAACAAACTCGGAGAATCATTGTCTCTTTTAAAGTCCAGACATAAAATAATGTGAGTGGCACAAGGCCGGGCAATGTCTGAAATGGCCTTTTGAGGAAAGAACCATAGCAACTTTGAGTAGTTAGGCATAGTGGGTGTAGTAGTACCCACAGTTCTCCTGTATGTTTAAGTCACAGGTATATAAGTAGGTGGCGAGCCTTTTGCTATTGAGAACGGCTTAGCTAGATAGATACTTTGCGGGAAATGTGAAAATTATTACACTACAATACACAAGGCTCGACGGTCTTATCACTCTACTGGTCGTTATAATCACGACTGCTACGCTAGAGGGCGCTTATTACATGGGACCTAAGCATACCGGCGAACTGTGGGTGTACATAAGTACACCACTACTCAAACCCTTCGGGGATTCCAAGCGCGATAGCATCTTTATGTGTTTTATATAAACACATAAACAAAATTCTGCCCGCGGCTTCGCTCACGTGAAAATGGAAATCCAACATTGAAGACCTATTTTTTGTATGGGCCTCTATACATCAGGGAGGTCAAGCTGTATCTCGGGATTCATTTAGTTCATTGAGATAAGAAGTTCTCCAGTTTTTAAGTTGGAGCAAATAATTTCTAACAGTGGTAATAAAATTAAAATCTATTCAGTAGTTTTTGCTCCAACCCGTAACAAACAGACAAGAATTTTAAAAATTACCTTTTCGGATTCGGGACGTTTATATACCATAATCCACGTGTTTTTTTTTTTATATCTTCAATGTACAGACACAGCTTTTTTACAATTTTATAATAGCAGAGAAGAGAAGATATAAGAGATATTTAGGTACTTACATGCGTGGTTATTGTTAACATAACATTATAACATAACATCACGCCTGTATTCCCCGAAGGGCTAGGCAGAGGCGTTATACTGTTCGCTAGTACGATTAGATCCCATGTAATAGTGGGCGAGCCTATTGCTAATAACTGGGCACAAATTCCAAACTCCGAGCTGTGACTGAGAATTTCATAGAAAGGCCCAATGACAAACATTGCTCGACCTGGGAAACGAAACCAGGACCTCTAGCGTAGCAGTTGCGCTCAGGACCACTAGGGTAATGTTAACCTTAATAAAAGACTCTGAAAAGAAAGAATCGGAATAGCAACTTCGTAGCAACAAACTTAGTAACAAAAAAGCAGGAATGATTTAACTACTGTGTCTTCTTAAAAAAAACCTAATACCACGATTAATTAAATTTGCAATGAAGCACAACTTGCTCGTATTAATTTCTTAGTAGAGGAGCGGACGCGTTTATGATACCAATTAATTGAATCTTGCTATTTTTTTTGAAAACTGCCTCATTAGCCAAGTGGTCCTGAGCGCGACTGCTATGCTAGGGGTCTTGGGTTCGTTTCCCAGGACGAGCAAAGTGTTATTGTGTTTTTCTATGAAATTCCCAGTAGCAGCTCGGAGTTAGGAATTTGTGCCCGGTTAATGGCAATAGGCTCGCCCCCTATTACATGGGACCTAAAACATACCGGCGAACTGTGGGTGTACATTAGCACGCCTCTGCCTAACCATTCGGGGAATACAGGCGTGATGGTATGTTATTAATTGAATCTTAGTATTTTTTTTATGGGATATGTTTGCTCCCCGCAAACGAGCAGACGGATCACCCAATGGTAAGCGATAACCGCCGCCCATAGACACCCGCAACACCAGAGGAGTCACAAGTGCGTTGCCCGCCTTTTAAAAGGGTCTGGGCCTCCGGTAACCTCACTTACTCGGCGAAACACAACGCAAGCGTTGTTTCACGCCGGTTTTCTGTGAGGTCGTGGTATCACTCCGGTCGAGCCGGCCCATTCGTGCCGAAGCATGGCTCTCCCACGTATTAACATAACAAAACAATTGGAAACCAAGTCAGAAAAATGGCCGTTCTTAGCGTACTGGAAATCATCTTTGAATTTTCCCGGTCTTGGAGTTGGCTTCGAGTCTAACGATGCGGCTGAACAGCAGTACCGTAGAAAAAGCGATTGCCTTCAGTAGATAAAGCACGTACAACTTGCGAAAACGTAATTCGCATCGAAATCGAGAATTATTTGTATGAGATTTGTAGCAGTTAAAAACTCGACACGTTTACGATACGAATTCGATAGTACACCTCCGCAGTGGAACTTGTGGGCTATATCGGATTAACATTTATTTCTATTCCTAGTTACTCTATTCCTTCGCAATTTATGAGAGGCGGAGAGACTTGTGATAGGTATTTGAAGAAACTATTAAAACAAAAAGCGAACAGGAAAACAGTAAATCCGACTGAATCGACCAAGTAAAAAGTCATAGTTCGAGGTTTGGCTCTTGCCTATTTCCTTATCCAATATTGGATCCTTCTTCTTCTCATCCTTCTTGGAAGCATCTATGGTCACGGGTAGACTGAGGAGTTGGACGTCTTAATGTTAAAATTACTAGCGTTTTGTTAATTGTTGTAATTACTCTGTCCTTAGTTTAAAAAATTGTACACTAGGCCTCTTGACAGTCGTCTAAATAGGCAATTTTGAGTATTTTGTGAGGTTCTAGGACTTAAAATGATAAAGTATCATCAAAAAGGAAGACCTAGAGACATACTAGCGGTAAATATTTATACATAGTACAGTAAATAAGCGGTTAAACGTCAGAAAACAGAAAGAAGCAAGCAAGAGCGTTTCTATGGAGAGAATATCACCATTTCCTCTTCATTATAAACTAGCTTCTGCCCGCGGCTTCGCCCCCGTGGAATTCGGTCTGTCATCACATCCCACGGGAACGGGATAAAAAGTATCCTATGTCCGTCTAAAAGTAAGTCAGAAAGTATTCTAAGCTGCCTCTTCACCAATTTTCAGTCTAATCGGTTCAGCCGTTCTTATGTTATAAATAATGTAACTAACACGACTTTCTTTTATATATATAGATACACATAGGTATGATTGCTAAATCTTAGAGGAGCGTGCTTTGTATTCGAACTTGAGATCTACGACTTGGCAGTCCGATGACCAATCTATACGTTTTTAGTGCTTAAACTCAATGTTATTATTAGATACTAGCAGCCCCGACAGACTTCATTCTGTCAAACCTTATTTTCTTTTATTATATTTTATTTTATAATTATAAAATAAAATATAATAACTGCCTCATTAGCTAAGTGGTCCCGCGCGCGACTGCTACGCTGTAGGTCCTGGGTTCGATTCCCAGGTCGAGCAGTGTTATTGGGTTTTTCTATGAAATTCCCAGTAGCAGCTCGGAGTTAGGAATTTGTGCCCGGTTAATGGCAATAGGCTCGCCCCCTATTACATGGGACCTAAACATACCGGCGAACTGTGGGTGTACATTAGTATCTACGCCTCTGCCTAACCCTTCGGGGAATACAGGCGTGATGGTATGTTATGTTTATTTTATAATTATTATTTTCTTTTATGAGAACCTTCTTCTGAAAATAACAAAGACAATTATAAAGAATTAGCGAAATTGATTCCAGCCGTTCACGCGTGATACCGTGACCAAGGAAAAAAAGAGATTCATTTTTATATATTAATAAAAATATAGATTGGATACCTAGCTAAATAGTTATCATCTGTAAGTGTATTTCAAAACGGTTATATAAAGTGTGTGCTTTCAAGAAGGTCAACTGACCGTCAATTAGTATTTTCACACTTCAGCAGAAAAAAACGGATTGAATTGATAAGAATATCTTAAATCGCATTCAATCATCAGCAGGGGTGATGCTCAATTATGAAAAACAGTTGCGCTTCATGAACAAAGCTCTTGGGCAATCTAGAAAAAGATTTTTTTTATGAGATAGGGGGGCGAACGAGCAGACGGATCACCTGATGGAACATTTGTGCAGAAGATGAATAAGATGCATATTGTAATTAATAAAATAATAATAAATAAATATTCTGGGACATTTTTACACAGCACCATCTACTTAGTCCCGAACTAAGCAGAGCTTGTACTATGGGTACTAGACAATGGATATAATACTTATATACTTTTTTTTGTAAATACATACTTATAATACATAAGAAACACCCAGACACTTATATTCATCACATATTTTTTTGTGTCCTGTGGGAATCGAACCCACGACCTCATGGTCAGCAGTCTCGACCACAGAGGTCCACACCACTAAACCACAGAGCCTCACAGAGGTCGTCAATTATAATTATTTTATTTATATGATTATATTATTTTAAAAATAGTATCTATGGAGTTTCTTGCCGGCTCTTCTCCATAAGACCCACTTTTTGGAACCGTGCAACTAGTTTTGACTTTTCAAAAGTACTTTCTATAATGGTCTAATTGAAATAAAACATTTTGACTGACTTTGAAGCATGGCTCACCCACGGTATGGAACGAATTTAGAAGATTTACGTTTTATAAGATACTAGCTTCTGCCCGCGACTTCGTCCGCGTAGCGTTATGATATATAGCCTATAGCCTTCCTCAATAAATGGGCTATCTAACACCGAAAGAATTTTTCGGAAAATCGGACCAGTAGTTCCTGAGATTAGCGGACAAACAAACAAACAAACTCTTCAGATTAAACAAACAAACAAACAAACTCTTCAGCTTTATATATTAGCATAGAGTATAGATTGCAGTTAGTTGATGGAGGAGGTATCTCCTTTTATTTATTATCACTCGCTTAAACAGTGGAGGAATGAGGATGATCGCGAGGAATCCTTCTGAGAGATTTTCTCAAAGACGTGTGATGTCTGCTAACCCACTGTAGCTTAGCGTGGTGGACTAAAGCTTAATTTCTCTTACTCTGAAAGGAAACCCGTGCCCAGTAGTGGGACAGTACACGTGTTGATAATTATACAACCTCGATATAATTGTAATTGCTACTTTTCTGACGGTGCTACCAAAATAATACACTGTTCAAAGTTATAACCCGAAGACGCAGTTTTGAATCCTGCCTGCGAATCGAATTTTTCCTTCACTAAAATGACTTAATAATCTAAGCCTGAATAAATAAAAAAAACATGAAAAGATAGTTAATAGATGTGGTAGCATCGTACGACATAGAACTAACCAGTAAGTCATGTCGGTTGAGAGGCAAAGTAACTTGCTTTTCAATAGATGTTACTGACCTTTAAGACGTAAGTTCAGAATGTAAAGGCAAATTTCGAAATGGCAGGTGGGACTCGCGGTGGCTTAGAGGTCATAGCGTCCGGTGAATCGTCGAATCCTGCCTACGAGTTGAATTTTTCCTTCACTACAATAACTTTATAATCATAGCATGAAAAATAAAAAAAAATACACTGTTCAAACTTAGCTTTAACTCATCTAAAAGTTCAATATATTGTAATACATACAAGCGCTGATACAGAGAGATAAACCGCCACATATGTACACGAACAATGCCGCGTGTCATCGACACTAAGGCCATTCATGAAGCGCTGACGTCACGTCCGGTGCGCGCGCGCATTGTGCACAGCTCCCGCGATACTTGTGTAATATGTTGATGAACTGCTGGTATTTTTATATGTAAAATGAAAGATTAGATAAATTGTCTAAAATACAAATACCATCACGCCTGTATTCCTCGAAGCGTTAGGCAGAGGTGTAGTAAATTATGTATGTCCAGACTTCGTCCGTACTGTGTTCGGATCATACATAAGGGGAGCCTATTGTACGATATTATATATTTGTACCGATTAATCAGGTACAAATACACTGAGGGTACGTGAGGTAGACAAACTTGAATTAAAATAGTTATTTTAGTGAAGGAAAATATCGACAACGGGCGGGATTCGAATCTTCGTCTTCTGGTTAGATACGCTATGAACACCACCGCGAGTAGTAGCCGCTATGTCGAAATTTGCCTTCACATTCTGAATTTACGTCTTAAAGGTGGTAACTTTATAATCTAAGCATAAAAAATACAAAAAGATTGCATTAAAATAAATGCCTTTTATTTTCATTGAATGCGATATTACAAACTAGTGAACTTAAACTCAAAAATAAAATATGTGCTGTATCATTCTGCACGAACACCTCCGCGGGTGAAGGCCTCCTCCAAAGAGGCATAATTATCTCTATCTTGAGCTGTTTGTATAATACCAGCCGTTTTATTGATACTATCCGTACCTATCTAATGGAAGGTCTTCCTCTGTAGTGCTGGCATTAAAAAAATTACATTATGACTATTAAATTTTTCATGACATCTCTTATTCGGTCTACCAAGACGCCGCCGCCTATCGGTGTCAGGGCTCCAATTAGTATTGTTTTCCAACTGGTCACCGAACATGCAACAGACATATTATGTCTGTTATATTTAAACGTGGGAGAGCCATGTTTCGGCACGAATGGGCCGGCTCGACCGTAATGATATCACAGCCTCACAGAAAACCGGCGTGAACAACGCTTGCGTTGTGTTTCGCCGAGTGAGTTAGGTTCCCGGAGGCCCAAACCCTTTTAAAAGGCGGGCAACGCTCTTGTAACCCCTCTGGTGTTACGGGTGTCCATGGGCGGCGGTTATCGCTTACCATCAAGTGATCCTTTTGCTCTTCATTTAAGATTAGCGACCGTTGAGGCTACATCAGCGATTTGGGTTTTGGAACGCAATATTGTGATTTGTATACGATCTGTTCTTTGTATATCAAGGATGCTGCACTCCATCGCTCGTCGCTAAACCAGTAATTTCACCTTTACCCAATACACCTTTGATTTTCATGTATTGTAATATACACCTGACTAGTAATAAATACTATGTATGTATAGAGCTTAGGTTAAAAGGATGCAAATGAATGTAAAGTCACTCAGTGCGCTTACTACATAATACATTGTAGAACAAGACTTTGTATTGAATAAATAATAAATTAAGGATATATAAATATCATACCGTGGGAGAGCCATGCTTCGGCACGAATGGAGTGATACCACGGCCTCACAGAAAAGGGGCGTGAAACAACGCTTACATTATGTTTCGTCGAGTGAGTGAGGATTTCGGAGGCCCAACTCTTTTAATAAAAAAATAAATAAAAATATTACATTACAACTACAAAAAAACATCTACAGTAGTGACCGTTATATGAAGTCTATCAAAAAATCATTAGTTTCTATAAACACCTAAGGATATTACGGTTTTCCTTGCAGATTCAGAGATAATTTGACTTTTTCATCCCAGTTCCATACAGTGTTTTTTTTTTATGGGATAGGGGAGCAAACGAGCAGACGGATCACCTGATGGTTAGCGATAACCGCCGCCCATAAACACCCGTAACACCAGAGGAGTCACAAGTGCGTTGCCCGCCTTTTAAAAGGGTTTGGGCCTCCGGTAACCTCATTCACTCGGCGAAACACAACGCAAGCGTTGTTTCACGCCGGTTTTCTGTGAGGCCGTGGTATTAATCCGGTCGAGCCGGCCCATTCGTGCCAAAGCATGGCTCTCCGACGTCAACGTCAGAGAGCCAGGTCACGTCAGTTTTCGTAAAAAAATATAATTAATTCGTTTTTGGGCAGAATAAACTCCGATTACATTTTTGTGTATAGTAATAGTTAATAGAAGCAATATCCGGCAGAAAAGCTGACTCTTAAAAATTGAATTCCCTAAGTCTATGAAAGCCGATTTTCAGCCCACTGTCCGAATTTCCGATACAAACGTTATACAAAAATAAATCGTAATTCAAACACAATTTAAAGTGGTTATAATTCCGATTCCGATACCGTGAATCTAGGTTCCTGCTCAACCATTTCTTGGTTTTTAACCAGTTCCTGGTTGGGGAAGCCTTTGGATTTGCCTTTTGTGCTAAATCTTTTCGTTGGCTCTTTTTAGTATCTCTTATTTTGTAACTTTTCTGTCCAGCTCGATGCTTTTGAGCGGCGATAGTACCATACGATGTGCAGTTTTATACAATAATAATTTTACCCCCCTACGCATAGAAATCTAAACTTCTTATAGCTATAATATATTTTGTCATTTGTCACGTAATATTCTGTGACAGGGAAATAAAAGACAATAAATATTATAGCTGTAAGAAGTTTATAAGACGTTTTATGATAATATATAACCTATAGCCTTCCTTAATAAATGGGCTATCTAACACTGAAAGAATTTTTCAAATCGGACCAATAGTTCCCGAGATTAGCGCGTTCAAGTAAACAAACAAACAAACAAACAAACTCTTCAGCTTTATATACTTACTGAGATGGTAGGTACCGTTTCTTCTTTCTTTCATGTGAGATAATCTGCCTAACATACGTTTGTCACTGTTTTTATGGTAATAAATTAATATGTAAGTATACAGTGTCTCCGGACATGGACTAGCGATATTCTAAATAGTTATATAACAACTATTTTAATATACAAATACAATGTACACTTGGGCCTAATCCACTTCCCCGCTATCTGGTTGCTAATTTGCTGAAAACTCCCTGTATGTACTAAAAAATCATATCTCTCAAACTTTTGGCCTTATTGAGTTAAAAATAGGCTTATTCGGAGGACAACAATATTGTCCACCGTCTACATTACACTACATTACCGTCTATATCACCTTTTTTTTAGTAGATCGAAAGATGTTGAGCTAAGCTACAATACAACATTAAAACAACTGTGTGTCTGGCCCAAGGGTTATAGTTTATTTATGTTTTAAAGAACTTAATATATAAGTATTTAGAATATCGATAATACATGACTGAATACACTGTATAATATATAAATAATTATGTTACTTTCTATAATATAGGAACATACATTGATACATTCCTGTTATCCTATAACACCATCCAGTAGATTAAGAACCTCTAACGTAGCATTACGCTTACGATATAATTAACACATTACTTAGCACATAATGAACGCACCAGTGGCCCTCCTTTGCTCTGCCTTTGGCACTTCGTTACTATTAAAACATTGTATAAACCTGCCTTGCCTTGCCTTGCTGATCTGATATCGTCGTGCGATGATCGGTCGTTGAGCTCCCTGAATAGTGGTGGAGTTACACGATGCCTGATGTATGCATGCCGTCAGTTAGGACGTGTCAACTCAAAGCTGCTAAGGCTCTTTCTTCAAAAGGCTCGTTCAGATATTGCCCTACATCGTGCGTGACACTCGCATAATATCGGTTAATACTGTCTTGACTTAAAAAAAAACATGATTTCCTCAGTTTGTTTCAGCGTTTCTTCTTCTGAGCAGTAACGGAGCCAAACGAATGTCGGTTCCATCTAATTAAAAAAAAACAGTAACTTGACATAAGCTAAATTATATTTAAAAGATCTTTTATTTTTATTTTATTTTATTTTATCAGGGAAAACAAACAATTGTACATTTTCTTCTTACGTCTAAGTATACAATTAAGTAGGTTAACGTACAATCAACAACGTTTCCACATATTACCAGTATAATTTACTGACATTCAGTATGGATGAAAGGTGGGGCTAAACTTAAAATTATACAAAATTATTAATTAATTGGTCTTGAGTGCAATAACCAATTGTTTTTTAAAAACATTGTGAGACAACGCAAATATGTCTATTTTAACAAAATGTTGGTTATAAATTTTGACTAATCTGTGGAGAGGCGCCCGTTCACCCGCATTTGTACGACTAGTGGTCGTAGCAAAGAGTGGGTAAGCGCGCGCCTCTCGTCTTATAACAGTTCTGGGCACGATATAAAAAATATTATTGACAAGTTCAGGGCAAGGAAGGAGGGCAGGACAAGTTTTATCATCATTTACACTTTACAAAATTACAACTTCAAAGTTTTGGTTACGAGTCTTTTCGCAGAATGATAGGACCATGCTGATCTATTGCGAGATGCCAGACATCACCGCTGCCATCTAGAAAGTCTTTCGGGCATGCTGGTTTCCTTAGGGTGTACTCCTTCCCCGTCTAATCAATGATTTTATTTAGATGACAAGACACATTTGGCGTAGCAGTTGACTGATCGGCTTCTGCGCCACGTGTAGTGGACTCGATCCCCATACGGAGCAAATATTTCCGGGTCTGGGCGTTTATGTCATATGAGAATTTGTGTTTGTAAACACATCCACTATACAGGAGAAAATCCTAGTATGGGGCAAAGTTTAAAAAAATAGAAGGTATTATTGATTGATTAGAAGCTTGAAGCAATTATTGGTGTCCATATGTTGTGTTGTACCCATCAGTTATAAAATATCTTGACTGACTCCTGACAACAGGTACATGGTAGTCAGTTTCATCAGATATGCCGCCGTATGTCTGTATGACAACCTCTAACGAAAAACTTCGTAAATGAATCCTTATACAAGTTTTCTTGATTTTCTTTGTCTTACAAACTTTGTGTCTTTAGTTGGAAAGTTATTAAGAACACAAGTAAATCCCAAAGTGTCCGTAACTGGGACGTAGAGTTGTATTAAGTTAAATAAAAGTTGCGACGGCGCTGAAATCTTTGGGAAGCAGTGACTGTTCTGTTTTCAGTTAAAGGGAACAGTGTTTAAATAGTAATAGTATAGTCTAAACTATGAGAGAGTGAGGTATATATGTTGTAGGATGATTTGATAATTTGAGTATACGCGAAAACGTTCCATTGTTTTTTTTTCTAAACCTCTTGTAAGCAGTTATTTTAGTGAAGGTAAAATAACTTTAAAATCTTAGCATGAAAATGCAATAAAATCACAAAAAGATAGTTAACAGGTATGGTAGCATCGTACGACATAGAACTAACCGTAAGGTAAGTCATGTCGGTTGCGAAGCGAAGTAACTTGCTTTTCAATGGATGTTACTGATGTCACCTTTAAGACGTAAGTTCAGAATGTGAAGGCAAATTTCGACATGGCAGGTGGGACTCGCGGTGGCTTAGTGGTCCTAGCGTCTGGTGTATCTAACCAGAAGTCGCAGGTTCGAATCCTGCCTGCGAGTTGAATTTTTACTTCACTAAAATAACTTAGACAATTTAGTCAGCAAATCGAATTAAATTGCATATGTTAAATCACATAAGATGAGGGGCTCATAGCTAAGAATCTGCAAGGTTAAGCTGCGCTAGCTGCGGTCAGTGTGGATGGGTGACCATTCCTAAAACTTCGAGACAACACACCGTGCCTCGGAGAGCACGTAAAGTCAAAAGGTTGTCATACGAACATTTATGACAATAGTTAGTGGTAGTCAGAAGCCCAAATAGCCTGACAACCAGTCTATCCTCCCAATATCGGTATTGCCCAGAATGGGTTGTGGAGCTCTGATGGCAGTCGCTTCGTGTAAAATACTTATATTCATCCGCATCTGGGTAATTTCGATGTTAATCCCGACTTTATTATGCTATCCTTCTTCTTTCCTAAGATACACTTAGAAATAAAAAAAAAGTTGGACGACCTCTGTGGTTTAGTGGTACAAGTACCGGACTGCCGACCATGAGGTCGTGGGTTCGATTCCCACAGAACACAAAAAATTATGTGATGAATATAAGTGTTTGTGTTCGTCTGGGTGTTTCTTATGTATTATAAGTATGTATTTACAAAGAAAAAGTATATAAGTATTATATCCATTGTCTAGTACCCATAGTACAAGCTGTGCTTAGTTTGGGACTAGATGGTGCTGTGTAAAAATGTCCCAGAATATTTATTTATTTATTTTAGTCAAATTTTATCGAATTTGCCGACTTAAGAGTCGATCACCTGATTGATGATTTTATTAACGTTGCCCCTCACTAGGATTTTCTCCTGTATTGTGGGTAGTGTTATAATACATCTGTCTTGCTATGCGCTTCCCTCGTAGTAATTTATCTAAAACTAGCCTGCCCAGAAAATATAAAAAAGCTTCTTTGATCGCAGAGCCACCTACTGGATCCAAACCTAAATATAAACTGTTACTGACGTCTCCTTTAAGACGTAAGTTCACAATGTGAAGGCAGGTGTGACTCGCGGTGGCTTAGAGGTCATAGCGTCTGGCGTACCTAGCCAGAAGACGCAGGTTCGAATCCTGCCTGCGAGTCAAATTTTTCCTTCACTAAAATAACTAAATATAAACTCAAACAATGTACGTAACTGCCTCATTAGCCTAGTGGTCATAAACGCGACTGCTACGCTAGTGGTCCTGGGTTCGATTCCCAGATCGAGCAAAGTGTTATTGGGTTTTTCTATGAAATTCCCAGTAGCAGCTCGGAGCTAGGAATTTGTGCCCGGTTAATGGCAATAGGCTCGCCCCCTATTACATGGGACCTAAACATACCGGCGAACTGTGGCTGTACATTAGTACACCTCTGCCTAACCCTTCGGGGAATACAGGCGTGATGGTATGTTATGTTAAACTCAAACACACAAAAAAATACATAAAAATCGATGTCAATAATGTCATAGTTCTATGACAAACACATAATGACGACACGTTTGGCGTAGCGGCTTCTGCGCCACGTGTTGTGGGTTCGGTCGCCACGCGGAGCAAATATTTGTAAGTTATACAGGTTTTCAGAATTTTTGATTGTAAACGCACCCACGATACAGGAGAAAATCCTAGTGTGGGGCAAAGTTTTTTTTTTTAATGTATAAACGAATTACCTATGTAAAGAAAATTTTAATCACAATATGGTGACTGTTTACAAATCGCGCGATAAATGTTTCATTCTCTGTGGTGCTACCCTAATAGTAAGCACCGAAATCGATTTTAAATAAATTCAGGTAGGTTTCGATTGCATATCGGTAATTTGGCAATAGTATTGTTTGCGCGGTCCCGGATGTGACGTAAACAGTTGCGCTGCTATTGTTTCTAATGTGGGTCACACTGAAGGTTTATTTATTGTTGGAAGTTGTTTTATATTACTGCTGCTTTGAACTAGAAAGTGTAAGGATTTGTAAGGAATATCTTTGCGCATTATATATATTTTTTAAAGCTTAGTAGCAATGTGTGTCGCACATTACTAGTATTCTTGTTAATGTAATGTTTGTGTGCAATGGGTGGGTTTCGTATCGGTAACCACATGATCGTATGTCTGACGCCATAGCCATAAGGCTACCGCCGCTTAAGAGGGAACTCTAGTCGCGAGGAATTTGAAAAATAGGTATTTGAAGAAACTATTGCCGTCGTCGTTACTCCAACCTCCACCCGTAAAGTGGGAAAGGGACAATTGTAGCTCAGGTTGATTTTACCTACAAATATCTTGACTAAACATCGTTTCGTATTCCGCTCTTTTCTCGATCAAAACTGGACCGATCCAAAAAATTTTTATTTCAAAACTTAGAGGAAAAGTATATCTATGCTTCTATTTTTTTACTTTTTGTTAAAAACTTACCAAATTTGTCTGATAGTGTTGCCGATAGGCCAGGAGAGCTCCTCTCGGTGGTAAGTACACGTGTCTTTCAGGAGTTCGCGGCGGCAGCAGCAGCAGCACCAGCAGCAGTCATGGGACCTAGTTGGACTTTTCAGGAACGGTTCGCAGGGCATGGGCAGGCAATTGAAACACTTCTGATACTTTCAGGTACGACACGGATATACTTAGGATTCATATTCTCGACCGGGTTCAAAAGAGATACTAAACTACTATTTCCTGAGCCATTTCTTTTATAATAAAATTTGCCAGGTTCCTGGCCAGCGGACCAATTTAGTTTGACCACTCCTGGACCAGCAACCCGGCAAACTCGCGTCGATGCTAGCTCGACTCTTATTGGATTATGCTAATTTTTACTACTTGTGCCGTACCATTTATTGTTTTACACCACTTTTGATACATGATTTCTTAGTTTCTAACATCATTTCTGTCATCATAATACAGGTAATAAACATTCGGTAATATACATAATCAGTAACATAATCTTAATCTTTAAATACAATGGAAAAACGGAAGTAAGTACGAGTACAGAGGTATATAATTAAAAATACAAAGGTATACAAGTAAAAGATTCAATAATTAAAGTTTTTATCTAATCATAAATAATCATATTGTCTACCCCCCGCCCGCGAGCCAGGATGAAGGTGCGTCGTCGTGCACACTTCTCCCGCCGTCGCCGTCAGGCGATCCTGTGGGTAGCACGACGAGTCTTTTTGTTGGCCTTTTGAGCACATGCCCCCCTTTTGTCGCGACGTCTACTACTCTTGTTTCCCCGTCTGTTCCGGGGTATATTTTCACTACTCTGCCTTTTGGCCAAGTATTACGAGGTAGGTTCGAGTCGCATACGATTACGATGTCTCCCACCTTGGGCGTGGTGCCGCTACCGTAAGGCTCCCGCCGGTGTTGGAGAAGCGGTAGGTACTCCTTCACCCACCTTTGCCAAAATATATCAGCGAGGGCTTGGGCGCGTCTCCAGTGTTGCTTCGCGCTCAAGTCGCTCTGGTCAAACTGTCCTGGGGGGGGTACATGGCTGTTCGGACCGATCAGTATGTGGTTCGGAGTCAAGGCTTCCGGATCGTCTGGTGCTACTGAAACATGGGTCAGGGGTCGAGAATTCACAGTGTTTTCGACTTCGACCAGTAGTGTGTGTAGCGTTTCTTCTGTCGGTCGGGCTTCTTTGAGTGTCGTGTGCAGCGCGTCTTTGACCGCGCGCACCATCCGTTCCCAGGCTCCCCCCATGAACGGCGATCCGGGAGGGATATAGCGCCACACAATAAGGCGCGTATCGGACTCACATTGTAACGCGCTTAAGGCGCTTTCACCTAACTCCCTATCCGCGGCCTTAAAACAAGTAGCATTATCACTCCATATCTCTTTGGGCGTTCCCCTTCTACCTATGAACCGCCTAAGGGCCGCTATGGCTGAATCTGCGCTCAACGATTGGGCTATTTCTATGTGTATTGCCCTACACGTCATACATGTGAATAGGGCTCCGTATCTTTTTTCTGTATGCCTAGCTATAGTGACAATCATAGGCCCGAAATAATCTAGACCCGTATATGTGAACGGGCGTATATGGTGAGCTAAACGTGGATATGGTAAATCACCCGTGGAGGGTGTGGCTGGCTTGGCCTTCCTAATTCTACATTTTAAACAATTACTAATGACGTCTTTTACCGATGGTCTCAATTTAATCACCCACACTCGTTGACGCAACTCGTTAGCTGTTATCTCAGTACCACCGTGATGTAATGATTCATGCACATGTTGTATGTACATCCTAACGTATTTATGTTTACCGTCTAACACGGGTGGGTTCTTTACATCTATATTTACGTCTTCTATTGCTGCTACCCTACCTCGCAAGCGCAGTATTCCTATACTATCTATTGCTATACTAAGAGTGCTTAGCCTACTTTCTTTTGCCGGAGACCGGCCGTGTCGTGCGTCCTCGAGTTCTTGCGGAAAACTATCCGCCTGTGAGGCTTTGATCCACTCTTGTTCTGCTGCTAGTGAGTATTCGGCCGGTAAGGGTACTGATGCTTTATTTATAACTATATGCTTTTTCGTATTACTAGTGGGTTTTTGTCTATTGAGTTTGGTCCACGTAGCATCTTTAGATTGGTTTTTTCTTGTACGCTTATACTCGACAATTTTCTTACTCGGCCTACATTTATCTATGAATTGCAAAACTCGCGCGGTGGTTCTAATTAATCGCAGCCATTTGGAAAATCGCTGTATCTCTGGCAAATGCGCGTACTTATTGATGACACTGGTTAAGTTGACAACCCGTCTCTCTTCTCCTGTGACAGTAGGCGCGGTCTGAGATGTATCCTGTGGCCACTCTGACTCGGGTTTTGACAGGAATGTCGGACCCTTGAACCAACGATGTTCTATGTCGAATTGGTCGGGTGTGTTGCGCGTCGCGTCATCCGCTACGTTATGTTGTGACGGCAACCACCTCCATTCATTTTTCTTGGTTATTTCTTCTATTTCAGCGATACGATGCGCTACAAATGTTTTAAATGTACGAGGTTCTGCTCGGATCCATGCGAGCGCTGTCGCGGAGTCGCTCCAATATGTTTTATTTTCTATTTGAAATTCATGCTCAGTGGCGACTGTTTGAGCTAAGCGTGCGCCCAACAGAGCCGCCTGTAGTTCTAAGCGCGGTATCGACACTGGTTTGAGCGGCGCGACGCGGCTCTTTGCGGCTGCTAGCGCTACCTTCACGCTACCATCGGATCGCGTAGTACGCCAGTACACAGCTGCCGCGTACGCTTCTTCGCTCGCGTCTACAAACGTGTGTAACTCGTAAGATGTAGTTTTTTCATAGTCGTAACATCTAGGGATTTTCAGGCTCTCAATCTTTTGTATTGTCGCTATCCACGCTCGCCATTGAGGTTGTAATTCCGCGGGCAGTTGCTTATCCCACTCGGTTTTATATCGCCATGTGTTTTGCAGTATTTTTTTTGCTGGTGTGGTAACTGGGGCTATAAGTCCCAGAGGGTCGAATATCGTCATTATGATGGAGAGCGCTTCTCGTTTTGTTGGCGGACGTGTATTTGCGAGTAACTCTGGTGGGGTCTTGTTATGGTTAATTTTGAAAGCGAAGGAATCCCTGTTCACGCTCCATTGTAGGCCGAGCGCTTTTTCATTAATGTCGCCCCCTAGTTGTTTATGTTCAGTGTTAGGCACGATGTCGCTGCTTAGTACTTCGGCGACGTTCGACGTCCACCCACACAAATAGAAGTTGGCTTGCTTATGTATAAAATCAACTTGACTAGCGATCGCTCTTGCTTCGGTTATGTCATCAAAGCTCTGTAAGTAGTCATCCATGTAGTGATTCTTGTGGATAGCCTTGACCGCTGCCGGGTACTCGTCCGCATAATCGTTCGCGTTGCGGTCTTTGATGTATAGCGCGGTGCATGGAGATGATGTCGCGCCAAAGATCACTGAGGTCATTCTATATTCTTCAGGCGGGCCCTCCCGCCGGTCTCCTCGCCATAGGAATCTCTGAGCGTCTCTATCTTCATCCCTTATCTTGATGCGCATGAACATTTCTTTAATGTCCGCTGACAATGCTATCCTTTTTTGTCTGAAACGCATTAATACTCCTGGTAATGATTGTAATAAGTCCGGCCCAGACAATAACATATCATTTAGGCTCAGACCGGCTGTCTTAGCTGCGGCGTCGTGTACAAGTCGCGGTGGCTTATGAGGTTTCGACGGGTTTATCACAGGGAAATGGGGTAAGTACCAAGTTTTGTTAGGAGTTGGTGTACCATCAGCCCGCTCGGCGTACCCTGACGTGAATAAGTTGTCGAGTCGTTCTTGATATTGAGCTTTGAGTGCCGAGTCGCGGTCTAGACGCCTTTCTAAGTGTTCTAGGCGTTTTAGGGTACCTAGGTAGTTCTCAGGTATCCTAGGTACCTCTTCCTTCCATAATAGTCCCGTCTCAAAGCCCCCATCTGGTAACCTTTTGCTTGTAGACTCTAAAATCTGAATAGCCTTTTGTTCTGGGTCGCTCTTAGGTAACCTAGGTTCCACTCCTAGGGACTCTAACTTAAAAAAGTTTTTCATCTGTTCTTCGAACTTTTCTTCGACGATAGTCGCCTTAATATTACCGCAGAAAACCGCCGTCGTTTTATTTACTGAATATTGACAGCCGTGAAGCACCCACCCTAGCTTGGTATACGATGCTACAGGTTGATTGCTCCGACCCACGCGTGTGCTTTCTGCCACCAACAGATGCCAGTTATCCTGACCTACTAAAATCATCGGTCGCGCATTCTCATATGTCAAGGCACTCTTGATGTCTCGCAAATGTTCACAATCATCTAGGTCACGTTGAGCTATAGTCTGAGTCATGATCTCGAGTCGGTCCACCGTTCGCGCAGCCTCGATCGCGTGCGTCTCTTCATGGTGCTTTCCTCGTATACTCAAGTCGACTGCCCTGCTGCGTTCATGTTTGACCTCCGTGCCTATGCCTTGAATCCACATTGCTTTGTGGGGTCCGTCTAGCCCCAGGACGTCGGCTATTGATGCATCTAAAAGTGTGACCGTGCTGCCGTCATCTAATAAAGCATAAGTATCTATACAATTACGTGGCCCGCTTAAAGTAACAGGAACTATTTTCAAATATGCGCGACGCTCTAGGGGTGTGGCCGCTGACACAATCTCTCGCGTTGAAGTTACTGCCTCAGGTACGGTAGTGATCGTCGCGGGAATTACGTCACTGGTGACATTTACACTGTTCTGCCTACGCTCCTGATGTAGTAATCTGTGATGTTTCTTATTACACTCTGAAATATTACACGTCGGCGCTTTACATGAAAATCTTCTATGTTTTTCTTTCAAACACTTAAAACACACACCGTTGACCTTAGCTAATTCCCAACGTGCGTCTACATCTAATTCCTTAAATTTATAGCATTCGGGCAGCTTGTGTCCATATTGTTTACATCCTGGACAACGCTCGTTTTGATTGCCCATATTATCTCGATTTACGTTAAAGGTACGCTCGGGCCTACGGCGCTGGCGTCCGCCAATCACGTCGCTGCTCGCTATGTGTTCAGGTAGTGCGTATGCACCGCACTTGTCGGCCTCTTCATTTAAAAACATAGATAAGCGTTTTAATTCTGGAATGTCTTCGCTTTTTTTATTTGTTGCGTAATCGTACCATTTGTTTCTTAATATGGGCGTTAATTTATCTACTATTGTTCTCGACATTTCTGGACTATGTAAATAATGAATGCGTTTTAATGCCTCTATTGTTCCCACTGTATTCGCTATGCGGCCTGCAAATATGCATATGTCTCGCGGGTTATCCATTAACCTAGGTATCGACCTAATCCTATCTAGTTCTGATAAAATAAGTGCCTCGGGCCTACCAAACCTACGTTCTAGAGCCTCAATCACAGTCTCGGGGTCCGGTTGGCTTAGTAATAAACAGCTCACTGCTTCTTGAGCCGTGCCCTTCAAACTTCTCCTAATCCTAGCTACATTTTCTACACTAGTAAAATAGATATGTGAGTCACGATACGCTGCCTTATACGCTATCCACTCACCGGATTTTCCGTCGAAGTACGGTAGCTGCTGGATGTACTTAGGTGGCTCGCGGGTGCTGCGCGCGGCCTGCGCCAGCGCTGCCGCAAGCGTATCCACATCCAACATTTTCACTGCATTCCTTTGGTTCACTGCACTGTGATCCACCGCACTGTTGTTCACCACTTTGTTGTTCAACGCACTATGGTCCACCGCACTGTACCCGTACGACGGGTGGGGCTCGCGTCCCTCGACGGTCGCCGCACGTGGAGGGGCTTTACCTCCGACGACGGCTGCTCCCGTCAGTTGCTCGCCCGTCCTGTCCCCGTCGCCTCCCTGTGGAGGCGGTGGTGCTCCGTGTGCCGCTGAAGGCGCCGGTTGCGCCAGCCACGTGCTGATCCTCACGGAAGCGAGGTCGTCCTGCAGCTCTTCATCGCTGTCTTCTTCATCTTCAGCTTGCAGGCGTCGCAGGCGGAGTTCCTGTAGTTCCTTCTCCGCCTGTGCCTGCTTCACCTTCATCTCTGCCAACCGCTCCTTTGCCTCCAACTCTGCTCGCGCCTTGCGGCGTGAAGTCGTGGAGCGGCGTGATCGTGCGTCGCTAGGCTTCAGCGTTTTACCGCTAGCCGGCGCTTTTTGTGCTGAATCTCCGGTCGCCGTAGTAACCGTGCCGTCGCTGTTGGTTCCCGTCGTGCCGCTAACTTCCGTCTCCGTTGTCCGGCTAGATCCCGATTCTTGTGGTTTCTCCCTGGGCTCAGGCCTTGGCTCAGGCCTGGGCTCAGGCCTGGCCGCAGCCTCTGGTTCCGGTTGCGGCTGGCCCCTCCTGGAGTCCCCGCTGCGGCTCCTGGTTAACACCATCCTGATGTACAGACCTTACTGGCTTATATCCGGCTCGAAGGACCAATGTTGCCGATAGGCCAGGAGAGCTCCTCTCGGTGGTAAGTACACGTGTCTTTCAGGAGTTCGCGGCGGCAGCAGCAGCAGCACCAGCAGCAGTCATGGGACCTAGTTGGACTTTTCAGGAACGGTTCGCAGGGCATGGGCAGGCAATTGAAACACTTCTGATACTTTCAGGTACGACACGGATATACTTAGGATTCATATTCTCGACCGGGTTCAAAAGAGATACTAAACTACTATTTCCTGAGCCATTTCTTTTATAATAAAATTTGCCAGGTTCCTGGCCAGCGGACCAATTTAGTTTGACCACTCCTGGACCAGCAACCCGGCAAACTCGCGTCGATGCTAGCTCGACTCTTATTGGATTATGCTAATTTTTACTACTTGTGCCGTACCATTTATTGTTTTACACCACTTTTGATACATGATTTCTTAGTTTCTAACATCATTTCTGTCATCATAATACAGGTAATAAACATTCGGTAATATACATAATCAGTAACATAATCTTAATCTTTAAATACAATGGAAAAACGGAAGTAAGTACGAGTACAGAGGTATATAATTAAAAATACAAAGGTATACAAGTAAAAGATTCAATAATTAAAGTTTTTATCTAATCATAAATAATCATATTGTCTACCCCCCGCCCGCGAGCCAGGATGAAGGTGCGTCGTCGTGCACAGATAGTCGTCTGTATATGGCAGTAAAAACGGGCCTTTTTTTCGAGTTTTTGGATTGTTATAATTCTTTTAGTAATTATCTTTTTGAAAAAAAAGAATTAATAGGGGCATGTAATAGCACGCCCTAGATTTTTTGGGAAAAGTCCTTGCTCTAGAGCCATTATCCACAAAGAAAACGAAAACGTTTGTATGGAGAAAAGCCCACTAGAGTTCCCTTTTAAAATATAAAATTAAAAACCCCTCAACATTAATTTATCGTTCTTGCAATATCATTGAAATAAAATAAAATAAATATCATTGAAGTAATAGTATACCTAATTTAATCAGACTTGTGGAAGTTGCTCTGCAGTCTGCTTTGTGTTTGTCTGCCTACAAACTCTGACGCAGAAGCCGTTCGCTCAGCTATACTTAAAAATATCTTATTTTGTCCCTTTTTGTATTTCTTCTTCAGCTATACTTAAAACGCTTAATTAATCCCTTTTTGTTTTCTGCTTTAATAATCATTGTCAATATTTAGCAACATTCCATCGCGGATCCACGCCTGAAAGGTTAGCTAAAGGGGTACTAACGTATATCCACAGTATGCCACTATGTTTTAGGTGCCTAAAATAGGCAATGAGCCTAACTAATGTCATTAACCAAACACAAATTGAAACTTCAGTTGCTGTTACCAAGTATTCTGCTCAATACAAAAACACTGCTCGACCTGGGAATAGAGAACTGAACATCATGGTTAGCTAAAACACTTGCGGCCGCTAGACCAACTTCAGTTAAGCATCACGGTTACTTTGACATCACTAAAACAAATAGCTTTACTACAGACTGAGACCACATGAAATGAAATACTCGACCATGTGTTCACACGCAAATAAAAATGGCTGCGTGGTGAGCCGCAATAACTGTGGTTGCAGGTTTCGCGGTCGCACTGTTCCTCATTTGGTTCATGATGGCATTGTTACTCTGTATTCATTGCATGCCAGATAAATGATATTTATTTATGAAAATCTTTTAAAGCAGTTTCCCAGTCTTTTTCTCATAGACCACTTTCAAACTTTAAATAATATTCTGCAAAATTTTACACAGCACCATCTAGTCCCAAAATAAGCAGAGCTTGTACTATGGGTACTAAATAATGGATATAATACTTATACATACATACCATCACGCCTCTATTCCCCGAAGGGTTAGGCAGAGGCGTACACTATTGTACACCCACAGTTCGCCGGTATGTTTAGGTCCCATGTAATAGGGGGCGAGCCTATTGCCATTAACCGGGCACAAATTCCAAACTCCGAGCTGCTACTGGGAATTTTCATAGAAAAACCCAATATCACTTTGCTCGACCTGGGAATCGAACCCAGGACCTCTAGCTTAGCAGTCGCGCTCAGGACCACTTGGCTAATGAGGTAGTTATAAGTATATAATACTTATATACTTTTTTAAATACATACATAAGAAACACCCAGACGAACACAAACACTTATATTAATCACATAAATATTTGTGTCCTGTGGGAATCGAACCCACGACCTCGTGGTCAGCAGACCTGTTTGCGCGCTTACTCTTGAAAAATTAATGAATTCATTAATGCTGATCGAATCGACATCGGAATTCTGACAATCCATTGCATTTCACACTCTACAGTGTGAAACTATCGCCAAACTGTTTTATTATTCTGTGGGTATAAACTAATTTTTTTGGAAATTTACCGTTATAAATAAATATTGAAAGTTGATTAACACTCGTGCGTCTAGTGGTGGTATCTACACAATCATTGGTTCATACGAATGTTCGCATAAAGTTTTCCAAGCAAGCAAGCGAGAACTGCATTACTTGGGAAAATTAATTTCCAAAGTTTAAAATTTTCAAGGTACTGAGAAATCTTGGAAATGTTCCCAAATAACGTCTTAGCGGGACAAATTCACCGAAAAATGCCTAAATTCTTCTAAATCTTAACTAGCTTTAATTAACTTTTTTTTTGTGTGTTTGTGGAAAATCCTCATGGACTCCGCCTGGAGAGGCGGCGGGGTAAATGATAAATGATATTTATTTCTGTAAATAGATCTTCTAAAGACACTTTTACAAGTTATAGTTATTTTTTTTAAACTAGATTGCGCCGGCATTTCCTAACTGACGACCTCTGAGAAGAAACACCGAAACAAACTTAGAGAATCATGGTCTCTTTTAAAGTCCAGATATAGTAGTAGCCATATGTGAGTGTTACAATGCAGGGTAATGTCTGAGGGGCGTGTCGGACTCCACCCAGACTGGATGACCTACCGACTAAAAACCTCACGGTGTTCCTTCATGCACGTTTATCGTCGGGAGCTACGGGGAACAGAAAATCCGTCCGCGGAGCTTTATTTATGGCCATACTTGCACAAACTTCTGAAATATGTTTAAATTGAATTTAAACACAAAATGACAATATAAAATTGTGTTTAAATACAATTTAAACACATTTTAGAAGTTGGTGCAAGTGGCCCTAAATGTCGCATCCTGAGATAGGACTACTATACTACTATAGGCTACCTTTTGTCTCGAAAGTGTTTATTGATGCGAGGGAAACCGGGCAAGCCATGGCCGTGTTAGACCATCCGTTAGGCATTTATAACAAAGTTTGGGACTCTTTTAAAAAGTGAATATTTGTATAATTCAGGTACATATGTATTAACCTAAAAACATTACAGAGTGCTTTATCCCAAAAACAAAATACACGTCAAGTCCCTCATTAGTGTCTTTAGTAGTCCCTATTAGTGTAGTTGTTCTAAGCGAACGCTATGGTAGAGGTTTTGGGTTTGATTTCCAGTTGGAGTAAATTGTTGTCGGGTTTTCTCTATGAAAATCTCAGAAGCGGAGTTTTGATTTGTGCTAGATGAATGGCAAAAGATTCGCCATGTATTGCATGGGGTATATACTGGCTAGAAAAGGAAGTGGCGAAAACAACTGAAGAGATGGGAAGATGAGTTGAAGCTTACAGCCCTAACTGGAGAAAGGTTGCCACAGATAGAACACAATGGAAAATGTTAGAGGAGGCTTTGTCAAAATGCGAACTAAACTTAAGAGATATCCTCTAAATGAGGAAAACAAACACTTCAAAACAGACGGAAGTTCAGGATAGATGGCTTATTGATTGATTGATTGAAATATACTGGCTAACTGTGGGTGTATATTAATAAGTAACCGTCTACCTAACTCTTCGCGAATACAGGCGTGATTGTATGTTATGTTAAAATACGCAGATAAACTCGTAGCAACCATGTTTGAGGTTTACTATCGTGTTTTATAATCTGTTGTAACATCTGAAACTAGTTTTTCTCGATCTATTTTTAGTATTTGCGGGGGAGCATGCGCTCGCGCTACTTTTGCGCTCACCCCAATTTAGCTTTGACACGTCTGTATGATATTTAGAAAATTTACATAACATACCATCACGCCTGTATTCCCCGAAGGGTTAGGCAGAGGCGTACTAATGTAGGTCCCACAGTTCGTCGGTATGTTTAGATCCCATGTAGTAGGGGACGAGCCTATTGCCATTAACCGGGCACAAATTCCAAAGTCCGAGCTGTGACTGGTAATTTCATAGACAAACCCAATAACACTGCTCGACCTGGGAATCGAACCCAGGACCTCTAGCGTAGCAGTGGCGCTCAGGACCACTAGGCTAATGAGGCAGAAGCAGCAGACAAAATTTACATCATATTTAACCCTCAAAATTAGAAGAATATAGGCTATATAGTCCACCACGCTGGCCTAATACGGGTTGGGAGACTTCACACGCTGTTGAGAAAATCACTTTTTCCTTTTGGTTTCCTCACGACGTTTACCTTTACCGTATAAGGGTATAAGCGCATGATAATTATTAATACGTACATGAAAACTCAGAATTGCGTGCCTTGATTAATTTAAAAACTATTTGAATCCAATGTCACTTTTTCGAATATCGAATTGGATTTCTGTTTTATAAAGAGAACTTTGATGAATTTATAAGAGGAAAGGACAAGTATAGTTAGATAATTGAAAGCAAATTGCCCATAGTGCGCCAGATGATAAATTATTTATTTATTTATATTACTAGCCTTTACCTGCGGCTTCGCTCATGTGAAGCTATATTAGGATCAAAAATGGAACCCAAAAATGATGTCATGTAAAAACCAATAGTGATGATCTCTTCTTTGTATGGGTCTATATACATCAGAGAGGTCAAGCTGTATCTCAGGCTCCGTTCAATTAATAGAGATAAGAAGTTGACCAGTTTTTAAGTTCGAGCCATATACTTACAGTGATACCAAAATTATCTATTCAGTGGTTTTTGCGCCAACCCGTTACAAATAGACGAGAATTTTAAAAATCACATTTTTGGATTCGCAGACGTTTGTATACCCTTTTCCCACTTGCTTTTTTATAATAATATCTTAAATATCGTTAATGTACAGACACACTATTCTACGATTTTATAATAATAGAGATAGAGACTAGCTGATACCTGTGGTGAAATTAGAAAATATCTTTTATTGCATCTCAATAAGCTTTTATGAGATATGCCTAATCGTAAGCCTACGCGTCTATATTTAAGTACGAATTTGACATATGCAAGGATAAATCTAAGCTTAAATTGAATACATAAGCTCATATTTGAAATGGAAGACAAATAAATAATATGTTATTCAATGAATTAGATAAATGGAACAAATTGTAGTATGGTGATATGTCTTATCAGGAACTTCTGCTATTAGTAACGGGTATTTTTGACTATATAATACCTACATATATGATATAAAATATATGTTCTAAAAAAATACTATCTAACAGTCACTCAGCACATAATCGGCCTGCGGCAATTAATGGCCTTGTGTAACAAAATGACCCCAAATTAGTGAGAACAGTATCGTGCCCCGGAATGGGTTCAATGGCCCGGCGGGTCGACGGCCGCTCGTACGTTTTCAGACGTCACCAGTTCCGAAGGGCTTGTAAAAATATATTTGAAATAAGAATTGCAGTTACATTTTTTCAATCCAATACAACAACAAAACTGTATTAAATTTAATTTAATTTAATAATTGAATACAGGAAGTGAACTTTTGGCTCCCTGATTATGGTTGAGCTACACAATTACTGATGCATGTTTGCCGTCAGATCGCCCTTTAGCCCTTTCTTAATACCATTTCAGATACTTTCTTGTAACCTACACATTATTTGCTACTAAGTACAGTACCTGGACTTTAAAAGAGACCATGATTCATTGAGTTTATTTCGGCGTTTCTTTGTAGAGGTCGTCAGTTAGAAAATGTCGGATGCCATCTAATAAAAAAATATAAACCATTAACTTGTAAAATTATTCTTAAAAGATCTATTGACAGAAATAAACATAATATAACATTGATTCTATTTAGTTTCCGGATAGGTGCCTTGTTGCACCTAATCGGAAACTAAATAGAATAAATCTTCTTGTTCAAATATTGATTGTATAATATTATAAACATTGTAGCTGAATTGGGATTTCAATAAGCCACGGCTAAGCAAACGTCTCCCATCTCCTTCCACCATGAGGTCACGCCAGTGCCTCCAGCAAACATATAACACAATAATATTCACATACACAGCTGATATTTTAAATTGAACTTTATCAAGAAAAAGTATTTGTTGTGTTTTCTTTAACAGGGTACTTATTTCTATTTAGAAAACACACGAAAAATGATAAAGTTCAATTTAAAATATTATATCAGCTTAAGCTAGTGATCGCAAACTTTTTTTGATGTGTGTATATTGATAATAATATTTACTTATAGGACTTTAAATGAGACCATGATTCTCAATGAGACTTTGTTTTGGCGTTTCTTCTCGCCGGTCGCCAGCTAGGAATTACCGGCGCCATCTTATACATAAAGATATAAAACATTGACTTATTACAGTGTCTTAAAAGATCTATTTACAGATCTAAATATCATCAACAAATTGCTTTTACTTTTTACTTTGATGTTTAAGTTTCTGGGAGTCTAATCACGAGTTAATAGGTGGTCTCTAAGCAAGCGTGCTCATTTGTAGACCGCATTGTTACTTAACATTAGGTATCCCACCAAATTGAGCCTAGTGGTCAAATGCAAATCTGCCAAATATAGAAAAAACCTTTAAGATTTACCATCAACATGATTAAACTTTAATTTTTTTATGGTATACGTTGTTACGACTGTAACAAAAACGATTGTACTCTTCTTATTTTATTTTTCATCACACAAAGTACCTAAATCAGAATTGAAACAATATCCGTGGAACACACAAATATTTGCATCGGATGGGAGTCGAACCCATGACACGAGGCACAACGGTGCTAGTGGCGAGTCGATCTTAACCGCTACACCAGATCTATAGTCAAAAGACCATTTTCAAAATTCTCGAGGGGCTCGTGGCTAAGTAATTACTTAGCTGATCAATTGATCTGCAAGGTTAAGCAGCGCTCGCTGCATTCAGTGTTAGGATGGGTGACCATACTTTACAAATCGAGACGTCTCCGTACCTTGGCGAGCACGCAAAGCTGTCGGTCCTGTTTCTCATACGAACGTCTACGTTAGTGGTAGTAAGAAGCTCAATAAAGCTTGACAACCAGTGTAAACTCCGAATATCGGTATTGCCCAGTAATTGGGTTGCCATTTTACAAAATTCCTTGACTTTGGCAACACATAATCACAATCTTTCCTAGTAAAACCATGTTCATATATTTGCTACTCATGTCATGTACACGGAAAGTAATAAAAGAATGATGAAATAAAGACAGGAAAGCACTGTTAATTATTTCTATAGAATTATCTACCTACTTGCTGGAAAATAAAGAAACAAACTGTATAAAAGGTACTATTAAAGACCAACACGTAGGTTATCTGATGTTTTGATATAATGTAGGTAGATATCCACACTTTTTAAACCCACTACTGCAGAATGCGAAGGCTTATATCGGAGTCTGCCTAAAAGCATATAGAGATTTGATGGTGATGACTGTTTTTCTCTGGAAATTTCTGTAATAGTAGCTGTATGTATGTATTAAATAAAAAAAACTATTGTAAGTATGTATAGTATGTTTCAACATTAGACGTTTTCTGTAGGGAAAAAATCATGCAAAAAAACTATGGTTCTAATCAATGTTGACAATAACGAGAGATAGAAAAATAATTGGATACGTATGAGAAAACTATGTTGTGCCTTAGGAAAAACTAGTACCTGTAGCCAGACGAAATCTTCCTTCCAACAAAAGAGTGAACAGAGCTTGTTTGTTATAACAAGATCTATACGTGTTCACAACGGCGGCCATGTTTGTTATTGTTTAAGAAAACCTATCTACGTTTTCCTATGTTGCTTGGATAAAAAACGATTTTGTTATGAAAATTTTAAAAATTTATTTAGTCTACGATGAAAACAGAAATAAGCGCATGTTTCTAAAAGAAAAATAACATTTTGTGACACACGTGCTGTTTATTTTGTGCTGTGTCACACACATGTGCTGGTTTTCTTATCTTTACTAATATATAAAGCTGAAGAGTTTGTTTGTTTTTTGTTTACTTGAACGCGCTAATCTCAGGAACTACTGGTCCGATTTGAAAAATTCTTTCAGTGTTAGATAGCCCATTTATTGAGGAAGGCTATAGGCTATATATCATCACGCTACGCGGACGAAGTCGCGGACAGAAGCTAGTATACTATATTACTAAAGCTTGACTTCTTATGATTATGATTGATTCTAGAGTTTATGATGATAAAAGAACAGCATTGATTATTGTGATTCCAGGTTCCAACCGTAGTTGAATGATATAATTTTTAAAATGTTAAACCTTTTTCGTCTTACCAAAGGTGCTGGATGAAATCATACGAGTAGCTTATAACATTTATTTGCGATGTAATCAGAGTCGGCAATGCGCGTGTGATATCCGTGGTGTTGCAAGCGTCCATAGGCTACGGTAACCGCAGGCGGGCCGTATGCTTGTTTGTCATCCTAGTGGAATAAAAAAATCAAAGGCTTTTTGCATAGTTTCTAAAAAAAGGAATTGAAACTGCTGTGGAAAATTCTTATGAAAACTGTGATATACGTAGGTACTCGTACCTACTCGTATGTTTAAGTATTGTATAAATTCCCTGCGCAATGGAAATTGCTATTCAATATCCTACTTTTCAGTTTTAAATGATATACAATGCTTCTTATTATTCTTTAGTTTTGGTGAACATATCTTACCAAACCAGGCCTTACCTATGTGTTTGAACACAAAATTTCTATGAAAAATCGTGTTTAAATACAATTTAAACATATTTATGAAGTTGGTGCAAGTGGTCCTTAGTGTCCACCAGTAGGACAGCAAATGGGTTGTATTTGGAATAAATAAAAAGTTATCAGGTACTAAGTAGACATGGTTGGTTGCATAAATACATACATTTGCACTGAAAGTCCCCAATGTCAAGATATAAGGCAATTTGCATGCGGTCCAGCGGCTACTTGAATGAACACAAAATAACTGTCGTCTTGCAGCCAACAAGCACTGCATACCAAGCAGTAATCTGTGCTTGGTTAGGAACTAACTTCCGCTTTCAAGTTTGTCCGGGTAAGTTACGATTTTTGCTTTCAGAGCTGGGCGTCAAGTCTACTATTTTATCTATTTGTTTATTTATCGTGTGTAAATCATCATTCAATGACTTTAGAATAGCTGATTTTTGACAGTTTCGCCTTCAAAATCTGTCAAATCTTGTGTCATTTAGAATCGTTGGAGTTTGATGCCATTGAAATAGTAAACTTGGGCCCCTGCTCGTTATAAAACTCTTATGTTGTATTGATTTTTCCAGTTCTGATATGTATGTCATATAGAAATGAATTTGAGATATTTATTTAAGTTTGGGATCGATAGATATGATTTTATTGTTACGTATATAAGTTCACATACCATCACGCCTGTTCCCCGAAGGTTAAGGCTGAGGTGTTAAGGTGCTTTGGAATAGGAGCGAGCCTATTGCCATTAACTGGGCACAAATCTAAACTTCGAGCTTCCAATGAGGATTTCATAGAAAAACTCAGTTACTAGTTAGTAGTTCTAGCGACGTTGTATCACCATCACGCTTGTTATTCTGCGAGGGGTTAAACAAATCTGTTTAATTGTAGAGCCAGCTCATCCGTGATTCCTCTTTTAGGTTTATTGCTTATTGCCATTAACTTACACAAATGTTACATAACTTTAAAAAACTACTTCTATCAAGTATTGTTTTTTTTCTAATGACGATGCTGATTTAAAAGTTCTAATATTAATATATTATGTTTTTATAATCTAAAAGTAGTTTCTGGTAGTAAGGACAACCTCATTTCATCAGAAACAGGGTAATAGGATGAGTTTTGTTTAATAATATTAGTTTGAATAAGACATAACATAATTCAGCAATTATGTAAATTTTTTCATACTGTTACGCAGAAAGAGTACTATTGAATTAAACATCATTCCGTTTTACTTGCTGCTTACTTCATGTCCTACAGATAAACGTAAAATATTAGTAGCGTAAGGTAAACCACAGGAATGCTATCTTTAAAACCACTGCATTTAAAAAAAAAGAATATTAACTTAGCCAAAGTTTCTTAGAATTTTCTATTCTCTCTCCTGAAAAACCGTGAATTGTCCTTACTTCCGGTATCAATAAATGAGATTGGTTTCTACTTGAATCCGATGTGGCTAATGTGACTTTTCTTTTCGTTTCTATTGCCTTATCATCATAGACTGCTGGATCACCACAGTCCTCCCACAGTCGCATAAAGCTAGCGTGATGTCCTAGCTATGTTTGATTTGTTCTTAATTCCCTTTAAATTATGAATGATGCTTAGATATGGAAACTAATTTAAAGCTGATTTTCATAATGTACTGTATCTTTACTTCCGAGCTACCAAGCCTGGCACAACGTGTCATTGCGATTCATAGGAAGCGATGCCACTCTACACATAATGAGATACCGTTATCTCTTTCTTACAAACCTAAAAGAATCGTATTAACACGTCATAGTCGCCTCAGATGCTGAACAAAATACATTAAAGGATATAATACGTTTTTAATTCACCGCGCTTTACGATTGGAAATGAACAGGCGTTGTTTGCTGACACGCGTCATGCATTTCATTGATCTCTTGTGTATGTGTATCAATAAAAGGATACATTATCAATATCACAAGCGCCTAATACAGTTTAATGTTAGACTAAGCTTAATTCTTCTTTATTTGTATACTAGCTTCTGCCCGCGACTTCGTCCGCGTAGCGTGATCAGGCCCGTATTTCCCCTTAGGCCCACAAGGCCCTGGCCTAGGGGCCCAGCCAGCCTAGGGGCCCCAGTTCCAGTGGCGGAAACTGCGACAAGCTCAAAAACCTGGCTTGGCCAATAAAGAAACTTTATCGAAAGTATTCTTTAAAGTCTTAAAAGGATATTACGCATTCGAGTAAAAACGTAGATTCATATTAAAAATCAAATCTAATTAGGTTTCGTGTAATCAATTTAGCATCATGAAACGTGGAATATAGAGTGTCGGATTTAGCACCACCTGGGCGAGATTTTGATCAGCGCCAAACGCATACGAAAAAAGGCAAAAAATATAGATTATATAGTTATTAATGTTATAATCATAGATGTTATATATAAGCACATCAACAAAATCTAGGGATATTTTAACTAAGACTTTTAATGTACCTATAAACTTTCTTCATAAGTTTAAGGGATTAATTAGGTCTTTCATTCTTCCTAATTTTACTAAATTATACCTAAATATCTTTTTGTGATTTTTTTGCATTTTTCATGCTAAGATTTTAAAGTATGCTCGCGGTGGCTTAGTGGTCATAGCGTCTGGCGTACCCAGCCAGAAGACGCAGGTTCGAATCCTGCCTGCGAGTCGAATTTTTCCTTCACTAAAATAACTTTATACCTAAATATTTAAAAACAAATGATGGTGCCAAAATTCTGGAAAGGCTACAAAAATTTGATTATTTGTTATTGATTTTTAACCCCCGACGCAAAAACGACGGGGTGTTATAAGTTTGACGTGTCTGTGTGTGTGTGTGTGTGTGTGTGTCTGTCTGTGGCATCGTAGCTCCCGAATGGATGAACCGATTTTGATTTTGTTTTTTTTGTTTGAAAGGTGAATAAGTCGGGAGTGTTCTTAGCTATGTTTGATGAAAATCGGTCCAAGATGGCCGCCGCCACAAGATGGCGGTTTACATATTTTTTCACAACTCCCACAATATTGGTATCAAATGAAAGGGCCTGACTAGTAGAATACTATACACTACAAAAATTTCAAATCCAAGATGGCCGCCTCCACGAAATGGTGAATTTATTAATTTTTTTCACTACTCCCTCAATAAAGGTATCAAATGAAAGGGCTTGACTAGTAGAATACTATACACTATGATAATTTTCAAATCCAAAATGGCCGCCATCACAAAATGGCTAATTAAATGTTTTTTAAAACCCCCTCAATATGGGGATCAAATAAAAGGACTTGACTAGTAGAATACTATATAGTATGATAAATTTCAAATCCAAAATGGCCGCCATCACAAAATGGCGCGTTAAATAAACGAAGAAAATACCTAATTAAACACTAAATTACCTGGATCTTAAAACGCAAGAAATTAAACAAAATAACTAAGGAGTCCCTACAAAAAGTGTGAAATAACAAATTAAATTTAAAATTTAAAAAAACCCCCGACACAAAAAAATCAACTTAAAAACCTAAAAGAAAAACTATGATGAAATAACCACAAATAGAACAAAAAAGGTATAAACCTGAATCCCTATAAAAAGAAAAAAATAATCTTGAAATTATAACCCTTCGTAAGTACGTATGAAGTTTTTTGATTAAATTTTGTCGCGTCGGGGGACCGCTCTCTAGCTATAACGTAATATATAGCTAGCGAAAACGTTAGGCTAATAATTAGAGAGCGGTCCCCCGACGCGACAAAATTTAATCAAAAAACTTCATACGTACTTACGAAGGGTTATAATTTCAAGATTATTTTTTTCTTTTTATAGGGATTCAGGTTTATACCTTTTTTGTTCTATTTGTGGTTATTTCATCATAGTTTTTCTTTTAGGTTTTTAAGTTGATTTTTTTGTGTCGGGGGTTTTTTTAAATTTTAAATTTAATTTGTTATTAGAAAGAAAAGGTTGTAACCGTTAACTTTTTTTAAAATTAATTGATTACGTAACACGCGTACCATGTCGAAGCCGGCAAGAAATGCTTCTAGCTGTAGGCATGTTGTTAAACATAGTCTAACGCGTAGTTCCTGACGCTCTGAGTGTAAATTAAAACATGATCTCTAGGTTGTGATCACGTTATCAAGCTTCAGGAGATGTAATAGAACTGCATACGTACAGGCAGAAATCATGATACTTCTCCAAGACCTATTACGATTTCTGTCTTTATGGTCGAAGTCGAAGCATATCAGTAGAATTGGTGAGAGTTTTGAGCGCCTGCCTTCGGGAAGTCGTGCGTTCTGGTCTCTTGCCAAAGTTCTCGATGGAAATTTCTGTAAGCCATCCTTTTCACCTCTACACATGGGAAATGGTCGTCGCTCAAATCCCTCAAACTACAGACCGATAGCCATAAGAAAAGGGAGGCCTTTTCTCGAAGATAATGGAGTCTATTGTCAACTGCCATCCGGTTCTTAGAGGATCTGCTTCGTGACCAGTAGTACAACTTTCGTAAGGATCGATCGGCTGTTGATCTTCTATATGGTATACCTGACACATCGTTGGTCTTAGGGGATCGAAACTAGGGGGGAAGCCTTGGCGTTTAGTTTGGACATAGCAAAGGCCTTTGATCGGGTATGGCACAAAACGCTTCTTTAGAAGCTTGCCTTCTATGGGCTTCCCGAGAAACTATGCGAATAAGTCACCAGCTTTCTTGCAGACAGAAGCATGAAGGTCGTAGTTGACGGTGAATGCTCGGATTCCACACTTATAAATGCTGGTGTCCCTTAAGACTGTATCCTATCCTAGCCTACTTTGTCCCTCCTCTATATCGTCGACTGCCAAGATATTTCAAACCGACTAGACCCATTGGCGTTGCGAAGACATTTGGCCTCGCTATGTAATCTTCTATGGCCTATAGGAACGATTTATTGACAGATTTATTTTATATTATTCTCTCCTGCCTCTATCTGCCATCGTTCTACGGGACAGCAGTTCCATTCCCATAATCTAGATGGTTGGCAGTACACAAGCGTTCCTCTAGTAACTTTCTACCTCGCACAACAAAACTGTGGAATGAACTGTCGCCGGCAATATTTCCTGACAAATATGAAAGAGCGCACTCCCTTTAAAAAGGCCGGCAACGCACTTGTAACTCTTCTGGTGTTGCAGCTGTCCATGGGGGGCGGTAATCGCTTACCATCAGGCAATCCGTCTGATCTGCAATGGATCCGTCTGATTGTTTTCCCCTATCCCATAAAAAAGACGTCGTTCTCTCTATTGCATCGTTTTCTCTAATTTCTTAATAGAAAGAACGGAACTTGTGCAATGCCAGAAACCGACCAAGCAGTGCAACAAAGGTTACATGAAGTCGGTCTACATTGTAGAAAACCCTTAAGTCTTCCAGCTCTTCGATGTGGCAAATGCGGTATATTTCTTACACGGGTTAATGTGGTCTGATCAACAAAGGGCACTTGTGTCCATAGTGAGTCTCATTTTGGATTTCATCTGAGTCACGGAAAATACGTGGTTAGAAAACACCTGACAGGGTGTGCCGTCTCCGACACCCACAGGAAGTCCATCCGTATCTAGGTGAAAGATATAAGAGGTAGTAGAAAACGCAGAAAAATACCACAAAAAATATCCAAATATGTTTATATATGGCCGAATTATCGCGTAACATACCTACAAAAAAATAGAGACGAATTGAGAACATCTTCTTTTTTGAAGCCGGATGAAAATGGAATGATTTCGAGATGGGAGAGGGGGCCCCCAAATGCCAAGTGCCTAGGGGCCCTGGCCACCTAAATACGGGCCTGAGCGTGATGATATATAGCCTATAGCCTTCCTCAATAAATGGGCTATCTAACACTGAAAGAATTTTTCAAATCGGACCAGTAGTTCCTGAGATTAGCGCGTTCAAGTAAACAAACAAACAAACAAACTCTTCAGCTTTATATATTAGTATAGATTAACATTGTGTCGATTTGGCCACCTTCACCTTTTAATGTTTTGGTTTATCCAAAAAAAATCAGGATGACCGATTTAAAACTGATGACGAAATACTTTTAATACATAGGCACCTAAATCTGGTCTGTCAAATTTTTTTGAAGAATTGATCATACTTTTGCTATAGAATAGAATAGTAATCATCTTTCTTAAACACTATAAAAGAAACAAAATAATTTACCTTATAAAAGTAGAGTACAATGGCGGCTAACAGCGATATCTACCAGACAACCCTTGGATAGACATGAAAGATAATTATGAAAAATGACGGTCTACCTGTCCACGATGTACTAGCATTTTTTTTAGCAAATAATAAACAACTTTTTCACGAAAGTAGCGCTACAGCATCGGCAACATTATCAGATAGAAGATCATACAGATAAGAAGAGCGGATACGAAAGAACAGAGAAAGACTCGGCAGATTGTAGATTTTGGTGATTTTGAAGTCCTGTAACTTTTCTATTTTAAAGACTTTCATGGCTGTTGTTTTCCGTTACAGTTTGATATGTACATTAACCAAATTAATTATAGACATATAATTACTTATTTCAATGTTAATTTGAATTCTTCAACCTATGCAAGAAATGTACCTATACATATAACAAATAATTAATACAAGGTTATCTTTCCTATTCTTTATTTGCATTTTCCATTCCTAGCTATTGCCATGACCTCACCTCAAAGACGTAAATTCAGAATGTGAAGGCAAATTTCAACCTGGCTTAGTGGTCATAGCGTCTGGTGTATTTAACCAGAAGACGCAGGATCGAATAATGCCCGCAATCGATTTTTTCCTCATTAAAATAACATGCAAGGTTTTTAGGCTCTTGTTTATGACAAGACAGTTGTACGAGTCACGATCTAGTGGCGTTAGTAAAGGTTTTTTTTTTCATATGGAAATGTCATAAAGATCCCATAAACAATATCTGATAAAGTCATTACGAATCGCTGTGAGTTTCGACAGGGCATTACGTCATAGAGCGCTCTACGGAAAATCAAATCCTACGCTACAATGCTACGAAAATCTCAAGATTAATGATTCCTTTCTACATTGAATTGTTAAAACGTATTGTCTTTATATCACATGTCGTAAACACGTGTGACAACCTGAGTGTTTATATAAATAGCCTCAACCCGTGGGCTTACCAGCCTAACCTTGTGAAGATCACACCACTCTGCCAAGTTGTCCGATAGATGGCGCTGTGCGTACCAAAGTTTTATACTCGCCATTAGTTTTCAGGTTACGTCAGTAGATGTTTTAACGCTTTTTGCGCTTATGTAAACTATTTTTATCGTAAGTTATTTGCGAAATAGCTGTTTTAGATTCGTCAAATGTGAATTTTGATACTAGAATTATCATAAATTCGATTTTAAAGCTGATTTCGTAGTAAAACGTGTTATCTTATCTGTTATGTAGATACACGTACCAAATAGGTATATATTTAATTATTCCATATTGAAATGCGCAATTACTTGTAATGTCACGTTACGTTCAGTGGTCTAAACAATATTTACTCGTAAGACTAATGCGCATTACACAATGAGAGCATACGTCATTCGTAATGAGATTACCATTTAAATTATTGGCCATTTTAATTCATGCATGGGCCGAAATCAGCTATAGGATTTAATTCTACAGTGGACTTTGCATTGTTATACATACCTAGAAGCAGCTAAAACGGTTCAGAATGATAAATACAACTCTTAACAGCCATGTAAACCACTCGAGGTCGTAGGAATGGTTATTCCGGGTCAAGTGAGATTAGATTAACACGCTAAATTGAGAAATATTCAGTTTTAACTCTTACTATACAGATATCCAGACTTAAACTACGGTAAAACACATATTTACCCTTCGATGATTACAATTCGAGGAATATAAACCGTAGAAGGATGTTTCGTTCGAAATAATACATCATAAATAAGGTCCTCAAATTAATATCTGTCAACAAAAGGAACATACAAAATGGCGGCCACAAATAAGCCGCGTAGCATTTCTGAAAGCGTCTGTCTACGGATGCTCGCGTCTCGTTCTCGCGGGTGTCTACGCTGTTGTGGGAGTGAGAAGGCGATAATACCCCGTGGGGCCTCGTGTCAAGGTGACGTACCCTCGCACACGCGCGCGCGCAAACTTGCGCAGGCGCGACGAGGTTGATCCAATTTGCGAATTTTGTTATATAGCTGGCGAGAGACTGATTTTTCTTAATTGCCGTAGATGTTCAGTTGTTTGAAGACTGAAATTATTGATATATTTCTATGAAGTTGTTTTGATAGCCTTATAGTTATTGGGTTTTAAACCTACATTTGTGATTAGAACGAAATGAAAATGTAGGTACCTACTACATACTTTTATGGTCGGTAATAGACCTTACTGCGAATTAACATCCATGAACCTATTAGTAGTGCAGATGATATTACGTAGTAGATACTTATATGGATCTGCCTCATCGCTTTGTCTTGTTAAGAAATAGATACGAATGATTACTCTTGTGAATATTATTAGACATTGGAATAATGAATTTATTTAGGTTAATTGAACAACGTTTCATTGTAAAGTATTCATTTTGCGGTCATGTAAAATACGATCATATAATCACTGGTTTTCGTTTAAATATTGTTTTTTGTTTACATTGCCCTTGTCTACGATAAACTGTATGTTCCGGGACCAGGTGATTATATATGAGAATAAAAATGATTGTTCCTCTATGTTGCAATGTATGAAAAAGCTACTAAGTCGTAAAAGTATGTAAAACCCATCAATGTATTAATTTAATCCACCATAAATAGAATTGACGTAGGTTTTTTCAATAACACACGAAATGCATAAATTTTGCGCGCAGAAATATCTGGAGGGAAATTTGAAATTCGAACGTTCATAGCTGTTTTACTGATAAATAAACGTATTTTCAATGTAAATTATAACTGACCAGTGTCTCATATATAAAAACCTTTTTTCGCAAATCTTTCTGAGTGTCCTGTCCTATCCGACAACCCACGCTAAATAGAAAAGGTCCGAGATATGATTTAATTTATGACCCAGCCTACACAATTTCAGTTAGGTATTTAAATGCTGACTGAGCAATAAAACTTAATTATTTTAACTAATACGTTTTTAATTTATTATGTATATAGGTATTATATTACGTACGTGTTATATTGTATTACAGTACGGCTAGTCCACCATTTTAAAGTCGCTCAGCGTGCTATGGAGCGTACTATGCTCGGAGTTTCTCTGAAGGATAAAATCCGCAACGAGGTTATGCGACAGAGAACCAAAGTCGTCGACATAGCGCACCGAATTAGCAAGCTGAAGTGGCAGTGGGCTGGCCATATCTGTAGAAGAACCGACAACCGCTGCGACGTAGCGTAGGACGCCCTCCGGCAAGATGGAGTGATGATTTGCGAAAGACTGCCGGCAGTAGCTGGATGCGACAGGCCGAGGACAGGGTGAAATGGCGCACATTTGGGGAGGCCTATAGGCTGATGATGATGATTATGATGATAGGTATTTCGTTTCTTTTGTTTTCATGCCTTTTAGTTGTTGTGTATGTTGGCGCCAGCTTCCATAGGCTGAATTCGGCTGAATATCTACTATCTAGTTTACACAAAGCTACTAAGCCATTGGACCGCAACCCAATTTCTGGATAATAGTGATGTCCTTAGGATTGTTCAGCATTGGACTTCTTTTGGCTGATTTTATATTTATTAAGTGCTACGTGTTACGTGCTTTTTAATAAGGCTTCGGTATCATCATGTCATAAGGTGAGCCAATGGTGAGGTGAGTAATAGTCCTTGGGTAAGTTTTTTTATGTGGTATGGGGCCAACGAGCAGACGGTTCAGCTGATGGCAAGTGATTACCGCCGGCGCCGCTCCCATGGACACCCGCAATACCATAGGAGTCGCAAGTCCGTTGCCCGCCTTTTCAAAGGGTTTGGGCCTCCGGTATCCTCACTCACTCGGCGAAACACAACGTAAGTGTTGTTTCTCGCCGGTTTTCTGTGCGGCCGTGATATCACTTCGGACGAGCCGGCCCATTCGTACCGAAGCATGGCTCTTATTTAGTTTATTATATAAATACTAGCTTCCGCCCGCGACTTCGTCCGCGTGGAATAGTTACTTAGTCTTAGCGGGATGATAGCCTATAGCCTTCCTCAATAAATGGACTATCTAACACCGAAAGATTTTTTCTAATCGGACCAATAGTTCCTGAGATTATCGCGTTCAAGTTCAAGCAAACTTGGCAGGTGGCACTTGACAGGTGGTAAGAAGATGATGATCCCGTTCAGCGGCTTGTAGTATGTTTTGAGTTAAGCTCACTTCAAGATATAGCCAATATTGTTACTTGATAATTGAGTATTGAGTATCCGAGCGGAACTTTAGTAAAATATGTCACATGAACAGGAATAATAAAAGAACGCTAAATGAGGATATGTCCTTTAGAGCGTTTGTTGGGTCCGAGCGGACCCAAGCTCGGTCCACACGGATACAAAACAAACGCTCTAAAGGCTGATGAATAACGTATTTATTTGGATAAGGATTAATATCATGTTTATAAAAACACCTACGCAAATAATGCATTTAGAATTTTAGAACAAAGTTAGCATAAAAAAGGTTATAGTGAGCCAACCTTAAAAGATAGACATATGATGTCGCGGACTTTTTTTTAAAACTTTTAAAGAGAAACAATTCTGTCATATATGATTTTTGCGAAACTTTAACCGTTTACGCAGCGCACGCATCGGAAGCTCACAAAAGGAAAAAAAAACGAATTTTACAGTAAAGTTAGCATAAAAACGGTTATAGTGAGCCAACCTGAAAAGATAGACATATGCTGTCGCGGACTTTTTTTTAGAACTTTTAAAGAGGAACAATTCTGTCATATATTATTTTTGCGAAACTTTAATCGTTTACGCAGCGCATGCATCGGAAGCTCTCAAATGGAAAAATCCCGATTTTGAAACATTCTTCATTGATGCTCCGCTCCTATTGGTCTTAGCGTGATGATATATAGCCTATAGCCTTCCTCGATAAATGTGCTATCTATCACTGAAAGAATTTTTCAAATCGAACCAGTAGTTCCTGAGTTTAGCGCGTTCAAGCAAACAAACAAACAAACAAACAAACAAACAAACAAACAAACTCTTCAGCTTTATATATTAGTATAGATTGACTACGAGATGAGAACTGGTTTCCAGTAAAAACTGTACGACTGGCCACAGGGTTTTTGTTTGCGGCGTTAATAGTAGTATTTGGTATATTATATACATAGACCTCATCTAGGTATCCCATCGTATACTTAAGGTTATGCTCTGGGGTACTGATGCCCTGAGCCTAGCCTATATCCAATTTCCGGCCTACCATTCAGAAGTTTTCTTACACAAAAAGCCAGTAACATTTCCCAATCGATCGAATCTAATACCTCATAGCTGCCTCATTAGCCAAGTGGTCCTGAGCGCGACTGCTACGCTAGAGATCCTGGGTTCGCTTCCCAGGTCGAGAAGAGTGTTATTGGGTTTTCTATGAAATTCCCAGTAGCAGCTCGGAGTTAGGAATTTGTGCCCGGTTAATAGCAATAGGCTCGCCCCCTATTACATGGGACCTAAACATACCGGCGAACTGTGGGTGTACATTAGTACGCCTCTGTCTAACCCTTCGGGGAATACAGGCGTGATGGTATGTTATGTTATGTTCATAGCTACAAAAACATCTTAACAAAACAACAAAAGCCTGATTTTATCTGGAATTTTCATTTTATGTTTCCCCGCTATCCTATGATGGAAATATTAAGCTCTAATAGAATTCCTAGATCATATTGCGAGCATGAAACACTGTCTGCGTTCAATATTTGCAATGCTACAAACAACACTGGGCTTCACTAAAAGCTGTTTTCATTGCTATATGGATGAAATTCTTTTGAAAACAGTCAAAATTGCAAGCGAATTTTTCGAACGTGAACATGAAAAATTTTGGAAAACTAGCGCTCCCCGGCTTCGCACAGGTGTAGAAATCCATAAGTTTTTTAGGATACTGATTTCTGAAGTTTACGCGAATATTAGACATATTGATATAAAACAACTTTTCGGATTATATGGCGTTATATTAGTATAATACAATACAAATCCCGACGTTTCGGACCCTTTACGGCGTCTATGATCACGGGCAGACCAGTTTTTTTAGGATATTCTATAGCCTATGTTGATCTGGAATAACGTAGCATTCAAATGGTGACAGAATTTTTGAAATCAGCCCCGTAGTTTTTGTATTTATTCGTTACATACATAACACATACATACAAATCTTTCCTCTTTATAATCTATACTTCTATACTAATATATAAAGCTGAAGAGTTTGTTTGTTTGTTTGTTTGCTTGAACGCGCTAATCTCAGGAACTACTGGTCCGATTTGAAAAATTCTTTCAGTGTTAGATAGCCCATTTATTGAGGAAGGCTATAGGCTATATATCATCACGCTACGCGTACGAAGTCGCGGGCTGAAGCTAGTAATAGTATAAAAGTATAGATGTAGAACTTAAGCCTTCCTAAATAAGTTAAAACTTATTCATTTTCAATTTGATACTCGTAGTTCTGCCATAGACAAGATTTCGCATTTATTAAGTTCCAACCAACTCAAAGGAGGGTAAGGAAAGAAGGGGATGAAGAATTTTCTTTATCAGATAGAAAAATGATAGAATTAATGGAATTTTGACTAACACTTCGGGCAATACAGGCGTTAAGGTACTTTATGTCAGTTATGATTCCATCCCGGTCTACTCCCCGAAGACGGTAGATTTTTGAAAGTTTCCCCCTAACAGATACAGAGAGAATTGAGAAACTCCTTTTAAAAAACAAATGGCTAAATGATTCGTAACTACTTAAGTACCTATTCCTTTTATTTCTCTCAAGCTTCATGAAATTTTAAGCTTTTAGAGCATTTAACTGCTAACGTATAAATCGTGAGAGCCTTATAATTTATTCAGGTAGTGTAACGTTACCGTTTAGCTAGCTAGAGCTACCTGCCTCCCTGCCTAATCCATTACGCTTACACGGCGTAATATGATTCTGGCTGGCGATTTCAAATTAAATTAGCTTGGCTGACCTTACTGTGGGAGTGAGCGGGGCTCATGGCTTTGTAATAACTAGGCATTACTAGTAAATACTTATCATTCGAACTGCCTTACATGGGACCTAAACATACTGGCGAACTGTGGGTGTACATTAGTACGCCTCTGCCTAAACCTTCGGGAATACAGGCGTGATGGTATGTATGTGTTATCAACTTACACAGTTGGCAAATTCAAAATCCGCATCTGATGCGCCAGGAAAAGTCACAGTATCAATAAAAAATAAATTTATGGACCGGTATCCTAAATATAAAAATCTTAGGCTATCCCTTTCTAATGATTAAAATGGCACCATAACTTGTTTTACTCAAACAACAGCATCAGTTTCCTAAATAAAGAAGGACTTTTATTTGGATGTCATACTTTTAATTTAGGACACCTACCGGAATAATTGGTAAATTTTTTTAGTTTAACACAAAACATGTAGGTTCATGAGGGTATACCTCATCCAGTTGTTTTTTTTAAATATATTCAATACAGACACAACTTTTTTTCAATTTTATAATACTAAGTAGAGATCAAGAATTTTTTTTCAGGTTTTTCTATGACATTATTAGTGACAATTCGGATTTTGGGATGTCTGCCCGGTTAATGGCAACAGGCTCGCCTCCTATTACATGGGACCTAAATATCCGTGAACTATGGGTCTTACTTACTCCTCTATCTAACCCTTCGGGGAATACAGGCGTGATAGTATATTTTGTTTTAGATCACTGACATTGATTTGATCGTTGACATTTCTAAATTAAACTATATATATTTTGATCCTTTCACGCTGCCTTGTTAAATCATGATTAGTTTCTACCCAGTAGTTGTGCCCTGTTTAAGGTTATAATTGGGGTTAATTAAATGACTAGTAGCGACTCTCCGAAGGCTCGGATTATGTCCGGCCCGTATGTTAACTTGGACTGCACAAATGATTAACTTAATTAGAGACTAGTGCGGGACTGCGGTTGTCCGGGGACTTGTATTTAAGGCCAATCGATAGAGTCGGACAGTCTACTCATATGACAATGGACTTCCAAGGTACCTATAGGTCTCCAGTTAAATCATATTCATTAATAATTACCGCATGATATACAGGGTGACTTTGAAAGCATGCAACCAATCAATGGGAGGTTTAATAACCATTGCTTATTCATTTTCAAATTTAATTACAATTATCTAAATTGTAAAACAAATGTCTTATTTATTATATTGGATGGTGCAAACTAAGCTATTGTCTTCAGGTAGGCATGAGTTATCGGTTTTTATCTAACAAAAATTATACAATTAGGGCCACTTGCACCAAGTTCTTAAATGTGTTTAAATAGTATTTACATACCATCACGCCTGTATTACCCGAAGGGTTAGGCAGAGGCGTACTAAGGTACACCCACAGTTCGCCGGTATGTTTAGGTCCCATGTAATAGGGGGCGAGCCTATTGCCATTAACCGGGCACAAATTCCAAACTCCGAGCCTCTACTGAGAATTTCATAGAAAAACCCAATAACACTTTGTTTGACCTGGGAATCGAACCCAGGACCTCTAGCGTAGCGGTCGCACTTGAAACCACTAGACTAACGAGGCAGTTAGTCTAATAATAGTAAATAGTATTTAAACACAAAAATTGTATTTAAATAGGATTTAAACACATTTAAGAAGTTGGTGCAAGTGGCCCTAAATTATGCAAATAATAACTCTGTGAAGTATTAACGTTTTGCGCTTACTATCATTTACCTATTATTTTCTATTCACGAGAAAAGTAGCAGTTGAGGCGCGCGAATCGTTGCCAAACTCTCTTTAAAATACTAAATAAAATAGTATAATTATTTTCCTTAATCACGTGATTTAATTTTTTTTTATTACGGACCACTTGCACCAACTTCTGAAATATTTCAGAAGTGGCTCTAAGGCCCACTTGCACCAACTTTTTAAATATGTTTAAATTGTATTTAAACATGAAATTTCTATGAAAAATTGTGTTTAAATTCAATTTAAATATATTTAAAAAGTTGGTGCAAGTGGGCCTAAGAATCTAATTTTTGAATTCATCACGTCTATTAAATTTCACCCTTTATATTTTGTTTCACGGTAAAGGAAAATATCCGGAGGAAAACTGCATGCCAGAGAGATTTTTTCGACGTATGAAGTTCGTTAATCTGAAAAATGGAGCACTAATGGCCTAAGGGCCACTTGCACCAACTTCATAAATATGTTTAAATTATATTTAAACACATTTAAGAAGTTGGTGCAAGTGGTCCTAAGCCCCTGACTTCCGATCTTTATGAGCAGATCCGTGCCCTACTGCTAATGTAGGACAGTTAATGAGTTGTTTATGGTGTTAGGTTACTTATTTTGGGCAATTTTTTTATTGTTTGCTTTCGGCTAAAGTATTACTGCGACCGCAATAGGTCTATTGTGATCGCTGTTTTGGGTTCACTGCGGTTCGTTTGATACGACTATACGTTTGACTGTACTGTTATTGACTAGAACAATAGATTTTTGTATTTATATATGGGTGGGTCCCAATCGCTTGCATACAAAAATTACACATTGAAGTAATTAAAAACAAAAGAATGGAAACGCTACATTTAACAACCGAACTATACCTAAAGCAAATATTGACAATAACATAGCACATAAGATACCGTCACGCTTGTATTCCCCGAAGGATAAGTCAGAGGGCTACTAATGTACACCACAGTTCGCCAGTGAGTGCATTTATCTCCCATGCAATAGCGTAGCACTCCCGCTTAGGACCAATGCTTCTAATGTTGATGCAGTTAATGAATTGAATAATTAACTTTTACACATTAAGGCCCACTTGCACCTACTTCTTAAATATGTTTAAATTGTATTTAAACTCAAAATTTCTATGAAAAATCGCGTTTAAATACAATTTAAATACATTTATGAAGTTGGTGCAAGTGGGCCTAAGTATCCGGTAAACGTAATAAATCGCAATCCAAGCAATATTTTATCCAAGTGTGTTAGTATTCGGATTCCGATGTCGTTAATCCTATTTCCAGAGTACCTAGTAGTAGTAGACGAAATGTTACGATAGGAACCTATACTAACGGTATCTAAATCCGAATAATAACACAATTTGCTAAAATATTGTATGGATTACGATTTATTATGGTATTACGTTTTTGTGGGCGATTTAAGTTCTGCCGGACCCTTAATACACCCTTATATGAATATCCTCATATTCAAAATGTGTAAAGGACGCAAGCTTTAATGTCGCTTACGCCTATTCATCCCCGATTTATCTTGATAGGGGATCAAAGTAGTTACTGATGTCCACTTAAGTCGACAGGCAACAAATATAATTTAAGTAGCGGTTGGAAATAATTGGGGGAAGCAACGGAAATATACAGGGTGACTTTAAAACATGCGACAAATTGAAATGGGAGGTTCAGTAACCGTTATGGCCTAAGAGCCCGTGAACACGAGACCTTCGTTATTTTTATTTTTTATGGGATAGGGGGGCAGACGAGCAAACGGATCACCTGATGGAGAGATGGAGATCGCAACACCAGAGGAGTCGCAAGTGCGCTGCCCGCCTTTAAAAGGGTTTGGGCCTCCGGTAACCTCAACTCACTCGGCGAAACACAACGCAAGCGTTGTTTCACGCCGGTTTTCTGTGAGGCCGTGGTATCACTCCGGTCGAGCCGGCCCATTCGTGCCGAAGCATGGCTCTCCCACGTGAAAAAATGTTATATTATAAAAAAAAATTATATCGTTATTTTATAAAGTAACGAAGGTCGGGCGTTCGCGGGCTCTTTCTCTATTACTTATTCATTTTAAAATGCAATTTTAAGCTATTTTGTACAAAATTAATATTTTTGACGACACATTTGGCGTAGCGGCTGAGTGATCGACTTCTGGGACACGTATAGTGTGTGGTTCGATCTCCACACGGAGCAAATACTCGTATGATCTACAGGTAGTTGTACCAGGTCTGGGCGTTTGAGTATATGAGAATTTGTGTTTGTGAACGCATCCACTATACAGGAGAAACTGCTAGTTTCGGGCAACGTATTTTCCGTAACGTAGGGTTCATACATACATACATACATACATAATCAACCCATTACATGTCCCACTGCTGGGCACGGGTCTCCACTTACAATGAGAGGGTTTAGGCTATAGTCCACCACGCTAGCCTAATGCGGGTTGGTAGACTTCACACGCCGTCGAGAAAATCTCTAATTCGTGCAGGTTTCCTCACGATATTTTCCTTCACCGTTTAAGCGCGTGATAATTAACTATTATTAATACGCACATAACTTCGAAAAGTCAGAGGTGCGTGCCTTGGATTTGAACTCGAGACCTTTGACTTGGCAGTCCAATGGTCATATCACGGCGACGTAGGGTTCCCTACTTAAATATATTTTATTATATAATGTAAATAAAAATTTTTGGTTTTCGCAATGTTTCCTTTACCTGTGCGTGTGCTATAAAACGTTGCTTCGTACAAAATTTCAAGATTCTGAGTTCACGGGAAGTACTCTGTAGGTTTTGATTCCCTTAGGTCTTGACAGACAGACAGACAGACAACAAAGGATTCCTTATGGGTTCCGTTTTTTTCCTTTTGAGGTACGGAACCCTAAAAAAAGATAGTGCAAATTAAGCTATTGTTTTCGTCTCCTTTTTAAATTATCTTAATACTTGAAATGAAACTACTTTTTACGGATTTTATCGCGGTATATTGATATTATTTAGTTCCCGACGTTTCGGATCCTTTACAGCATCCATGGTCACGGGCAGACTGAGGTGTTGGACTTCTTGATGTTAAAATTACTAACAGCTACCTTACATTTTTGTTAATTATTAGCGATCCGATTCACGCAGAACGAGCTCACCATATCCTTTGGTCTTGCAGTTTTGTACTACCCTATCCTGTAGGACAAGTACTCGCAAAATTAAACCGATTCCTACCCAGGATGATTCGTGAGGCAATTGAAATCAAAAAACACCCAAATTTCAATAGAGAAGATGGTTGGGTCTTACCAGCTGCTTGGAATCCCATTATAGAATCCATAAAATCTAAATCCAAGCCCAAAGGATACGGTGAGCTCGTTCTGCGTGAATCGGATCGCTAATAATTAACAAAAATGTAAGGTAGCTGTTAGTAATTTTAACATCAAGACGTCCAACACCTCAGTCTGCCCGTGACCATGGATGCTGTAAAGGATCCGAAACGTCGGGAACTAAATAATATCAATATACCGCGATAAAATCCGTAAAAAGTAGTTTCGTTTCAATGTCTAATATTCGCGTAAGTGTCAGAAATCAGTATAACAAAGGATTCCGGTTCCGTTTTTTTCCTTTTGAGGTACGGAACCCTAAAAAAAGATTGCTTTTGTTTTCGTCTCCTTTTTAAATTATCTTAATACATTTTAGAATTAAGAGAATGTATACAATTTTTTGTCGGTTATCATGTGCGAAGTTCTTTGTTTTCTAAGTGTGTTAATGGTAATTCGGACCCACTTATATTGGCAATCCATGTTAGCGTGATATGGGGGAAAGCGCCAAGGATTTATGACGGTGTCGTTATGTGAAGTGTACACTTGAGCCAATCTGTGTCATGGTTGATAATGCATGTAACTGCTATTTTAATATACATATGTTAAGTTTAGTTATTCCTCATCTTTATTGTTCTTTTTATTATATAGTTGTATAAATGTAAATATGAGTATCTACTGTGTAGGCTAGTTTTAAAACCGTCGATGTGAGGATTGAGTACCACTTTTGGCTATCGATATCTTCAAATTGCGTTGGTATTTTTTATTTTTTTTCATTATTACGAAATGCTTTGAGATTCTTTCTAAAGCTTTATGTAGAAAAAAAAACGATTTATTTGTTTCCATAATATTTTTAATATTTTTTTACAAATTCTCAGATTTCTTCTACAATTGTTTTAAGGCTACTACTAAATCCTTCTATTTTTATTTTTGAAAATTCAGTGTGGTCCCTCAGTTCACACGCACATAAAAAACATAAATACATATATACATAAAGTCACGCCTCTTTCCCGTAGGGGTAGGCAGAGACCACAGACTTCCACATTGTTTCCACTTTCCAGTCGTTGGGCCCCCTAAATAATGGTTGAGCTACACGATGCCTGATGTATGTAAGCCGTCAGTTAGGACAGGTCAACTTAAAGCTGCTATGACTCTTTCTTCAAAAGGCCTGTTCAGATATTGTTCTACATCGTAACACACATTTCTTATAATACTATTACTACTGTCTGGACTTTAAAAGAGGGAGAGAGTTTGTTTCGGCGTTTCTTCTCAGAGGTCGTCAGATAGGAAATGCCGGCTCCATATTATAGTTAAAAAAAATGAAAAATATTGACTTGTAAAAGTGTCTTTAAAAGATCTATTTACAGAAATTATTTATGTATCATAAGCACTTCACTGTTGTACGAGTATATTGTTAAACATCTACTACGGAATTTACTCCTTACGATGACCGCTTTTATTCCATATTCTACACTAATATTATAAAGAGGAAAGATTTGCTTGTTTGTTTGCATTGTATAGGCTCCGAAACTACGGAACCGATTTGAAAAAATATTTCTCCATTAGGATCCTACATTATCCCTGATGACCATACTAGCCAAGTCTCGATGGAGCTGCTTGTTTATCTCTAAAAAGTAATGAAATCTAGACATAGTCGTGCCAAGTCTAAGGTTCCTTACTGCGATTTCTTTATTATTTATAGTTAATGTTGTGTGACTTGGCCGTTGACTCGTTGTTTGCTTCGCGCTCGACTTGGCGGGGGCACTGCCGTGCCCCCAGATAATTTTTGAAATTTTTGTTATGTACCCGGGACGGGCCGCTAGCATATTATAAATGCGAAAGTAACTGTAAGTAACAAGTCTCTTAGGTTACCTCTAAACAGCTGAAACATTTTAACAATTTAAAAGAAAAAAATTTTTTGTGTCATAACTTTAGAGAGATACCTACATACAGGGATGGATTATGTTAAGGCTAATATGATGGGAACGGGGGTGAATGATGAGGTTTATATTTTTTGCCGACTTCGGTAAAGGACGAGTGTTATAAACTAGTAGATAGGGGACGACTATAAACTGAAAACTAAATTGTCTATAAAGGTAACGTGAACGCTAAATTATTTCAGTCTAAATATTTTTAGGTTTCATATTTTTCCAGATGTTTACCTTAATGGTTAAGCGTAGCTTGAATTGCACACAAAATAAATATAATAAATCGGAATCCCCCAAAGTAAATCGTAATCCAAACAATAGTTTATTCAAATTCTGCTATTATTCGGATTGAGATACCGTTACCATTTATTTTCGTCTACTACTACTTCTCTGGAAATAAACGACCGGAAAATCATTTCAAACTTGGTAAAGTTGTCAAGAATTGCATTCGCTTACATTTAATTCATATCACACTTTGATTAAATTGTGTTTGAATTACGATTTATTTTGATTTACCGCCGCCCGCTGGATTCTTCATCGGGGATTCTCAGGGTTTTTTTACCGTCAGTTGGGATTGCGATGCGTCTCATCCGGTATTTTGGGGTGCGGTTACTTACGCCCCGCCATCATTGTAAACACTGCACATCTTGCTATTGTTAGAATCTATCTCCGACTCTAAAATATACAATGGTTACGAAATAAAATAAATAAATAAATGACACACTATCGGCTTATAAATCCTTGTTTCGTTAGATTTGTCTACAATCCGAATAGCAGAATAACTATCAAAACAAAAAATTTACAGAAATTTATGAAGAAAATTGGTTTTCCAATACATTTTGTATCGGGAACGGATTGACTGATTTCACAGAAATAAAACTCGGACAAAAATGAATATGGCGTTGTATGCTGGTTTTCGGTAAAGCCAGTATGTAGATGGCGGTGTGTGCATTGTCCGAATTTCTAAGCGGGTGGTGTGATTTTGATTCAGAAGTACATATATTTTTATTGGTGTTTAAGTGGGTCTCGGGATGGTTTAGATTCAGAATTTGAGCCGGTAGGTGGCACCCTAATCGAGTACCTACTACGATTTTATTTAATTTTTAGGATAGTACAACGTTTACCGGGCCCGCTAGTAATCTATCTATACTTAATATATAAAGCTGAAGAGTTTGTTTGTTTGTTTATTTGCTTGAACGCGCTAATCTCAGGAACTACCGGTCCGATTTGAAAAATTCTTTCAGTGTTAGATAGCCCATTTATTGAGGAAGGCTATAGGCTATTTATCATCACGCTACGCGGACGAAGTCGCGGGCATAAGTAAATAAGTAATCCTTACAATAATGAGGATAAGTAATTGCGCAAGAGTAATAGCGACGTCGCTCGTCATGTGACAGAGTATTTATTAGTCGTGTGATCGCCGTCGCATTTATCGAGGGAAAGTAATTTTGTTTATGAATCGACTCTCACGCACGGTCTGAGGACGCGTTACGTCATTATCTCACGCTGGCCTGGGGCTCCTTAAGGGGCCGAATACCGAACAATCTTCAGTTTTAGATACTCTGCAGTACTGACTCCACCACCATATTTTAATCAGCACAAATCACTGCACTCCTGGGGCCCAAGTCTGCTATTTCAGTTGTATCAAAATGGTCGTTCAATGGCACTCAATGACGTAAGAACTGACAGATTTCGTAGACAAAACTGTCAAAAATCAACAGTTCTGAAGCCATTGAGTGACAATTTTGACACGACAAAATAGCAGACTTGGGGCCCTGGCTGTAAGCATCAGAAAACATTAATAAATAAATAAAATGGCTTTAGCGCCACGTGTGGTGGGTCCGGGTGTGTGAGTGTAAACTCACCCACGATACAGGAGAAAATGTTAGTGTGAGATAACGGTTCTTTTTTAATTAAAAAAAATCAGTTCTTTTTTTCTATATTATACAAAGTGTAACTGAATAAGTAATATATCGAGTCATTATTATAATAACGAAATCCTAGTCATTTTGAGACACGTAAGCATATTTTTTTCAAGAAATTAGTTTATCAGCTAAACGCAAAACTCGTAGCTGTACTACAGTCGTACCCAAAACGACTACGATATCGGCGCGCACGCACACATTAACAATATGTGCAAGTAGGTTTCAGTTTTCCATAACTAGAGCCACTGTTGGATCAGGTTCAGGAATTTTAAATATCTTTTCGGAAAAAATTAACACATATTACTTGAAATGAAATGAAATGGTATTTATTTCTGTAAGTAGATCTTTAGAGACACTTTTACAAGTCAATGGTTTGATTTTTTTATAGCTAGATGGCTTCGGCATTTCCTAACTTACGACCTCTGAGAAGAAACACCGAAAAAAACTCTGAGAATCTAAGTCCAGGCATAAAATAATGCAAATAATGTGAGTGGGACAATGCAGGGCAATGTCTGTAATGGCCTTTTGAGGAAAGAACCATAGCAGCTTTGAGTAGACCAGTCCTATTAAAGGACTTATTAAAAACTACTGTAATCGATCCTGAACAAACTACTTTCTTATTCTGTTACAGGTTGTATAGGTAGGCTTTGCTAAGATTATGTTTTGAAATTATATTTGCGTTGTTTAGTATGTAGCGTATTTACCCGACTGTAATGGAACCCAGAAAGGGTACTAATTTTCCATTAGGTATTAAATCATTATTTCAGTTAACTTACATGCTAGCGCAATTTCTGAAAAAAAAACAACTATCAATCACTTTAATATAAATCTGTTAGGTTATCGGACTCATGCTGTGTTCAAAACTTTATAGTTTTAGACAAGAACTTAGGGTATTTATTTATTTTCCTTTTCCGGAAGCTTTATCGTAAATTTTAAATAATTACCTGGGGGGACACTCTATGACGGTAGTAGTTACAGTATAACCCTTGGTTGTCCACCCAACGAAGAATATGTATGAATAAAAATACATAAAATAGTGACATTCTAAGAATATTAACTAAAATAAAATGCATTTTTAAATATTCCAAAGGGTAACAGGGGGAGAATTGAACGCATCATTTTATTATTTTATTTAATCGAGTAAAGTCTCATTTATTCGTTTTAATCCGTTTAACTACTCTTACTATAGAAACTTTATTACAGATTAAAACTAATAAATATAAGTGTAATATACAAATGTATTGCATTTTCATTGGAAAAGAGCGTACGACAAAAAATATATTTTTGTTTCATGACTTATGTAGTACACCTAAGGTCATAAAAGTATCGATACGATAATACTATCTTAAACAGCTCTTAACGTTGTAAATTCATACATTTTATAACTCTCATAAAATACAAGAGAACATAAAGCGTTGGAGCTATTTATAGATTATTTTGTAAGTAAATCTACCGAAGAAGAACCTTCATATGTCTAAAATACTTGATTTATGACGTCATCCACCATGTTACTAGTCGTAAATCATTGGCACTATTGTAATATAATATGATAATGTCTTTTCAATTCGTATAACAATTACCTACTTATTGGTGTTCCAATAGGTAATTCTCAGTTCTTTCTTTACCTTGATTAGATCCAATACCAAATGACATTCAAACAAAATAAAACAGTGTCATACACAATTTATACAACGTGTATCAGTGCTAAATACCTTTTCAGATTTTGTGGTAGTTTGTGATAAGTTACAATTCGTATATCCTTAAAGTGTTTATGATTTAAAAAGTTTCACTAGATCAGGATGATGTTGACTGTTGAATTTATTTAAAGGTTCAATATTTGTGTACTTTACTAACAGAACTTGTTCTGAGTCATTTGCCTCGCATTAGTGGCCTCCTTAAACTATAGTAATGAATACAATTAGGAAGTATTAAGAGTCAGTCCGAACGTAGTTATTATTATTATCGCAAAGACGAACCTAATGATAAATCAAATAGGTACGGTACACAGCTAAGAATCCTTGAAACAAGCATTCAGATCGAACAGCGAAGATTTCATGTAAGTACATAGTACATAATATTATAGTAACATGGCCGATACGTGTCTAGAAGCAACAATGCACGTCGATTTCTAAGCATGTTGTAAGAGAAAGCGTACTTTCCACCCCCGACTCGAAATAAACATGCGCAGACGCGTCAATTCGATCAAAACTCACGGAATGTCATGGAAATCGATTCTCGCGATTATTAAAACGATTTTTGAACAGTTTTCACATTGCAAACATTTTACGTTTTATCATTTCGCGACGTCACAGCAATCAACAAAGGCACGGGTAGTGATCGCGGCTGCGATTGCGACGTTGCCGTGCGGCTGCAGGAATGCGGCCGCAGCGTTGCCAAGTCGCCACTCGATATGTCGGGCGATAAACGCGAGTGCATTGGGCGGCGCGGACAACCAAATCCACCATTTTGTTTTATGTACAACGCTTACATAGAATTCTTATTTGGGTTATTTAAACATTCAAACGCTCTAAAAAGTTTTCGGAGGCATAGGTAGTTTTGATTTAGTTTTGTCCTCAGGGTTAACGTTTTTCTGAAGGTTTGTGCATTGCATAGACGCTTGTTCTATTTTTAGCCGTTATTAAGGCAGCTTGAACCGTTTGATTGTCTGACTCACGTTTTGCATCAACGCTTGCAAATTCTTAAAAATGTAGCTTTGTATTTATGATATTATATTAACTTCAGAGGGGAAAACTAATGATTTGATAAGGAAAATGTGGTATACTATGACTTTTTCCTCGTCTACTTATGAAATAATGTTCGTTTACCGATTTTTGTTATTATAGTTACAGTGTAAGTACCTACTTAATGTTGTTATGAAAATGAACTTAAGCTACGTTTCGTCAATGTATGAATTTGACTTAACCTAAGTAATGCATTATTTAACCATCGGTGTTAATGAGCCTAAATTAATAGGTGACTATTTAACTGTATTGTATGCAGTTTGGGTGTTTTTTTGCGACTTTCATTCTTTGTTCTACTTGTTATTACAAATCAATTGTGGCCAAGCACCTATTTTATTAACTTATTAGTATGTGTTATAGAGGATAGTTATAAGGAGGTAAATTATTATCTTTCACCAATGAAAATTAGTTAAACTTATACGAGACATGAATATTACATTCAATTATATTTTTACATTAGTAGGTACCTACTAATGTAAAAATATAATTGAAGGCTAGCTTACATAGATCAAGCTGTTGTCAAATCATATTTTAATGGACAAATTAAAATCAATAGCGTTCCACAAATAAATACGTTATCTCACGCCCTAAATGGAAACTATGTATAATATTAATTACATAGGTAAATGGTCCTCTGAGTTGCGCACGCGCCGCGGCACGATGACAGATGGCAGCACACATTCCGTTCGACGTTCGATCGTGATCATTTGTCATCAGCCACGTAAGCTTGAGGGTGGGGCACCACGCTGTGAAAATTTTATCACGACTTAGTAACAGCACGCGCCTATATAAAATGTATAGTTTTTCAGTTATTTTATATAGAATGAGTTATGTTTATTAGTTTTTTAGCTTTCCCATTGCTGGTAAAAGCATTCTCCCATAATATACTTTCATATTTCTGTTTTCTGTAGCTCTTTTCAACCTTAATAACTCTAAGCATCATATTTGTTTTGACAGCGTTATCAGTGCTACCACCTTTCATTGGGATAACAGAAAATATATTTGTATTATAAAAATAAATTATCTATCTACAAGTTTACCGCACCGTTGAAGAACTCCAGTCTTAATCATTATAAAGAACCAATATATGTATTAGAAACGCTTTTAAAGATTCTATAAGATCTTAGATATATAATTATCTTTTTATACAAAAAAGAGTAGTTGTATAAAATAAAAATACAAATAATAAATATTAGTAAAAATCACGATGTCACGATATTTTCTTTAATCGCGAATGAATTGTTACATGTACCTGGTATTTATGAATTTATATGGTCCAAGCAGTTATCCAATCCTAGTCAATGGCTTAACGCCAGCTCAGGCTGAAATTTGTGAGAACAAAGCTTAACTTGACCTTTACTACTTTTACTTAGCATAAGCTTAAGCAACCAGAAGGCTGAATATCTCATACAGCATTGGCTATTTGCTGTATGCAAGTCATCTAAATTAATCAGTATATATTCAGCGGTGCTTAGTTCCTTAGGCAATTTCCCAAAAGCGGTCTTTTCATTCAGCAGCTGATTGGGTTAGGTTTTTTCTCAACGTAAGCTTCAGTCTACTTCTTAGTTTCCAGCCTGAGCATTCAGACTTCAACACCCTTTCTACAGGCAGCCAAGGATTTATTAAATGTTTATATCTAATCTTCAGTCAACATAATTTACCATTTATAATGGATATAAATGTAATGTGTATACATTTTTTGCATCAAAATTCTACCTTGAACGTGCTACACACGTCCTTAGGCGTGGCTACGTTTACCTTCGACAAATCAAATAAGAAGGAATTTCCTTAACTTCATAACTTTAAAATATTTTAATTGGAACTAAGTAAGATATATGAACGTGTGTATTGTCACGCTCTTTCCCGTTGCGGGGTGAATGAACAGTGAGCTGCGGTACCGTTTCGAGGCACGAGGCCCGGCGTTAGTCTAAAACAAAGTTATAAGTAAATAGGCCGATGTTTTAAGTCATTTCTAACCTCTATTGAATACCACACATTCATTAATAATGTTTAATCCGTGGCAAACTACAGGAAAAGGGCGCTTTGCATAAACAAAATATGACACCAATTCCAAATGTTATTAATCCTTTTACAATAACATTCGTTTTGGGAATTTTCTTAATTATTTATTATTATTTAACAGCACAGTCTTCGTTTATAATAAATCTGTTCAGATTTCTCTAACTCTCTAAACATCGTGGTCAAGTCCGGTGATTAAGACTTTTGTATATATTAATATTCATATCGTTAAAATCGAGACCATTCGTCATTAAGCTTCCCTCACCGCACCTTAAACTAATTTGACAGAGTTCGATCAAAACATTCAGTGTTTTATTTATAAACCAAATATTATTCACGCCTATATCTTTGAGCCGAATAACCGAAGGGTTGGGATGAGATTTACTGAAAATACCTTCGATTCACGTGTTTGTAGTTCCCATGGGAGCGAGCCTATTATTGCCATAAATCTGACGGAATTCCAAACTCTAAGATACTACTGAACATTTCAGAAAAATACTCAATAACACTGCTGGAGAGTGAATTGAACCCGTTATAATACGAGTACCTATAACTGGAGAGCTTTCAATTATATTAACAATTTTATTTTCCATATTTCAGGTAAGCACCTAAACACCACTTACGGATTTACGGAGTAAGTATGAAAAGTTACATTTTCCTACCGAATAATATTTTAGATTTTTTCTAAGGCCACCCTTTTTTCTTTCCACTGGTTTCAATTGACCTACTTATGTACTTTTATTTAATAATTAAAGATCATTTAGTCGTCTTTGTTTGAAAGGAAAATATTTAAGTACATTTTATATACACGTTTTAATGAGTTGTCATTTTGCATACATATTTAATTATTTTATACAGTATAATTTACTCTTTAAAACAATTCAACTGTCGCGTTTCAAGCGATTAGACTATTAAACATAATATTGTATTTCAATGAACACTTGATATTTTTAAATAGAACATCACATCTATTAAATACCTTCATTCGTGTTATGTTTTGTAGCATAAAATCATTATAGGTACTTGGAGCAAATCTTTATTATAATCATAGAACATTCTGTTTTAAAAAAGTCAAATGAGTGTGTGATTATTTCGAGATACCTGTAAAATGTACTTTCTGCCTCGCACAACAAAACTATGGAATGAATTGTCGCCTGCAGTATTTCCGGACCAATACGACCTTCAAACCTTCAAGAAAAGAGCGTACTCCCTTTTAAAAGGCCGGCAGCGCACTTGTGACTCCTCTGGTGTTGCGGGTGTCCATGGGCGGCGGTGATCGCTTACCATCAGGCGATACGTCTGCTCGTTTGCCTGCTATCACATAAAAAACAAAAAAAAATCTTATTTGTTATTTCTGAAAGAAGTTATGTAAAAAAATAAACAATTAAATTAATAAAATGTCAGAATCGTCATTCTTCTAAGATACATCAGCGTACAAACTCATAATTTACGCATATAAGTACCTAAAATTCTGACGCGACCGAAAATATTACTCTTTAAATTTTAAAGGGAAAAGATTTTTTTAATAAGAAAATGAACCAATAATATAGCTTTATTGTTACTAGTTCCCTATATTTTTTTGTGTCTATTTTACCCCGATCTCCTCTTTTTGACAAAAAGTAATGGTGATAGTCGAATGCCCACTAAATATTGTTTTCCCGGAATATTATCCAATACCGTTAAGTTTTTAAACCTCTGTTATAATTTACGGTACCCACGGCACCTTTTATGAATTGGTGTTTGGCTTCAGTGATAGCCTAGTGATAAGACCATTGGACTGCCAAGTCAAAGGTCTCGAGTTCAAATCCAAGGCACAAATTCCAATCCATCTTAATATTTTAAATGCGAAAGTAAGTTTATGTTTGTCTGTTACATTTTCGTGCTAAACTTATCTAAGATTAGGATAGAAATTGGCCAGGAGACACTAAATATTCTGGGAAAGGTTACGTACCTACATTATGTCATAAAAAATAAAAAATATAATTTAAAAAGCTGAAGAGTTTGTTTGTTTGCTTGAACGCGCTAATCTCAGGATCTACTGGTCCGATTTGAAAAATTCTTTCAGTGTTAGATAGCCCATTTATTGAGGATGGCTATATATCATCACGCTACGCGGACGAAGTCGTGGGCAGAAGCTAGTAAAAAATAAAATTGTAAATATTCCTTTTGGGTCGCGATTGAACCTGTGTGCTACAGCTAGTATTCTAAAGACAATAAGGTAATTATTCAGATCCTTCGTATAATTTATGAAATATTTGATTAAGGGTCCGGGCGGCGGGCGGACCAAATTGCCGGTACAAACGTAATACCCAAATAAATTAGACATTTTACATAAAATTATACTAAAGATTATTTTATTCAAGACTAGCAACCCATAAGCAGATTCGACGTTTCCGGTAGACCTTGGCCTGACAATTTAGAAGTAAAAAAAAATTTGTTAATTCCGTCTAGCCATCCGCAAGATGATCTTTCATACATGCCGCATTTTTATTTATATAAATTGGTATTTTATTAATTTCCACTAAAAAGCACACTGCATCAGGTAAGATATAGAATACACATTTGAACCTGTACTAATCAGGTAATAAGCGCATCAGAGAGCATGTATTGAGTGAGTCCCAATCACTGTACATAACTTAAAAATGATAATTTCCGATGTGGAAAACGAGGAAAATCTTTATTTGTTAATAGTTGTTTCCCGCAGTTTCATCCGAATTCTAAAGGAATTTCTCAGGTACCTAACCTACCCAAAAGGTAATGTCTTCATATCTCAGGTCCAATCTAAGTATCTCCATGCCAAAACTCATCAAAAATAGTTCAAGTTCAGCGTGTTTGATGATTATTTGAGATAATTTGACGTAATGACAGACGTAGTATTTAAAACATTTATATAAAAAATTGTTCAGCAGTTTAGGTGTCGAATTTTAACGTAAATACAGACAGAGTATTTTTTACATTTATAATTTTAGTGTGGACTGCTATTCGTCGTTGTCGTGGTGCGGTGTTGTATATTATAGGTAAATTTCATTATGAGCTTAGTACAAATGAATGGAAAGCTTTCGTACATCGCGGACTCTGGCGCCAAGTCTTATAAAATAAAACAATATCTATGTATTCTCAGTTTGACGCATGTAAATCAAACGTTTTACAAAACTGGACCAGCTGGGAGAGCCCAGATTAGTCAGCAGGCATCGTGGTCACAAATAAAACCGTGGAGTGTGAAATGAGGCGACAATATTCTGTTTGAAGTGATTCATTTTTAAGATGAATCTTCATTGAAATAAAACTAATTCGCGTAAGTGTTAGAAACCAGTATGTACATATTCAATTCACTGTTAGATATCATAGGTCATTTTACTGTGAGTACACACTATTGGGTCATTAATAGATAGCCGTAGAGACCGTATGGGGGCACTCACTCGACACTCCTTCCCCTAAATCGACATTTATTAGCCATTTATTATTTACTAGATATTTATTGATTTTCTTATCTGCTCCGCAGCAAAATCTCTTGTGGTCTGACTAGCTGGCGACCATGCTTAAGTAGGTACATCGGAGACTGTCGTAACGCAGCGTGGTGTGTGTTTCAACTTTATGTATTCTGCTTCGGTTGTTGCGGATCCTGCAGTCTTAAGTTCTTATAGGCTCTTAAGGGTCGGCAAACCATCAGCAAGTCCTCTAGTGCTGCAGGTGTCCTTGAGCGGTGATTTCTACTCCCCATTACTCACCATAATATGGCTTCGTCCTAGCAATAATAAACAAGCAAAAATCTAAATAAAAACAAAAACTGTACATCTAAAACCCGAGATTAACTGAAAAGGATGTAGAAATATTCCTAGCTGAAATAATTGCCGAAATTTTTCCGTTACCAAATTCGGGTAACGTTCTAATTGAAAACTTATACAATTCAAATCAACACCCATATGTATTGCAAATCGAATATAGATATATATATACCACCACGCCTGTATTCTCCGAAGGATCAGGTAAAGGTAAAGCGTAAAGGTACTAATTACACCTACATTTCGCCGATATGTTTGTATGTCCCATGTAATAGGGTGCGAGCCTATTGCCATTAACCGGACACAAATCCTAAACTCTAAGTTACTTCTAAGAATTTCATAGAAAAATCCAGTAATACATTGCTAAACCTGGGAATTGAACCCATAAACACTAGTCGCAATAATGAGGTAATTAAAATAAATAAAAATATACTTAAATATATAAAACTAGCTTCTGCCCGCGGCTTCGCCCCCGTGGAATTCGGTCTGTCATCACATACCACGGGAACGGGACAAAAAGTATCCTATGTCCGTCTCCTGGTTCTAACCTACCTCTCCACCAATTTTCAGCCAAATCGGTTCAGCCGTTCTTAAGTTATAAATGGAGTAACTAACACGACTTTCTTTTATATATATATATAGATTACTGGAAAGATCATCACAATATTGACACCTACATCACAATATTTGGACCGGTATTTAAAAATTGGCATTCTAAATTTTATATAGAAGAGAAAGTGCTCATTTATCGCGATATTTGTTAATTAGCAAAAGGCACACGACTAGTCATATCAATTCTTCTGTGTTGATTAGTCTGCGGCAGTTGTACATACATATTTTTACGCCTGTCTCCCATTAGCTACAGCAGAGACTATTTTTCCACTTGACACGCCATTTTCGTTTATTAACATCCTCGTGCATCCTGTTAACCTGTCCTTTTTTGAGAATATCCGCAATTTGATTATGGTACAATCGTCAAGGTCGGTCGCGTCTAACTCTTCTATCCCTACTTGCCCCGATACTGATTTCAGAAGCTTACGCGAATATAAGATGTATTGAAATAGTAAAATCTTTAAAACAATTGCTAATATAACGCGATAAAATCCATGTTGTGTAACTTGTTTCATCGATCTTTATTCATCCATCCTTTCTAAATAACGTTTCAAGCAATGAATTATATTTCTGTGCCAAATTATAAAAGCACAATCTTGGAAGTCGCTGCGAACACGCAATACATTATTATATTAGTTAATATTGAACAGGAAATGCTCCAGTTAACCAAGAAATCAAGTTTTGCAATATACAATACTCACAACTAACTTAGGTAATGGTATTCCGTAGTAGAAGTTTGCTTCATTATCTCTTGGGTTGCAAGAAATAATTGTACATAGGAGATATGCTGGATGCTGGCTACGGTTCCTCAATAAATTTGTAGCTTTTTAAAAGTTAACTGAATCGCCTTGTAGGTTCTAGTCATGCATATTATCATTGCTCGTGTAGGCAGGTTCACTGTTTTAATAGTTAAAATTGACATTAAATCTACAAGAAAGGAGGCTTGCAAATATAATAAATACTGCTTGAAAATTAATAATAATAACATGTGCGCCAGCTGACAGTAGCAATGAATAAATTATTATTAAGTACCCCAAACAATGATTTGAATTCTATTTTTTATAACGCCTTAGTAACTTAACAGACAGAGATGTGTTTGCTGGGGAGTTTTTTGCGCCGCTTCTTCCCAGCGAAAACACTAGGAAGCGGTGAAGGGCGGGCGTTTTGGGGGCTGTCTATAATGTAAAAACGACGTTCAAAAAGTATTACCTAGTAGTCTATATTGAATAAATGATTTTGACTTTTGATATTTAAGAATATGAATGTGCAGGGACAGAGGGGTAGAGGGAGACCAAATAAAAGATGTATGGATTGTGTTAAGGCCGATATGATGGGAAAGGGCGTGAATGGTGAGACGAAGGCTGACGGAGATGAATGGAAGAAAAGAACATGCTGCGCCGAACCCAAATAAATTAGGACAAGGGCAGGAAGAAGAAGGGGATATTTAAGAAAAAATTATATGAAACCTTTATAAAAGCACTATTTCACTAGGAGAGGCCTACGTCCAGCAGTGGACGAATATAGGCCGATGATGATGATGATAAAAGCAATAGAAGCTAAAACATTGAAATATATAAACCATTGAGAATGTAAATGTGTATGTTTGAATTCTCAACACGTTTACACTACTGCACGTAATTGGATGCTGGTGTCACAGTTCTATTACCAGATGTCTAACTAAAATCTGGTGCAGATTTCAGAAGCCAAGTCAAAAAATAAATATATTTATATAATTAAGTACTAGCTTCTGCCCGCGGCTTCGCTCGATTGAAGCTCAAAAACCAATACTGATGATCTCTTCTTTGTATGGGTCTCCATACATTAGAGAGGTCAAGTTGTATCTCAGGCTCTGTTTCGTTATTTGAGAAGAGAAGTATACCAGTTTTTAAGTTGGAAAAGAAGAAAGTATGTGCTACTTTCTAACAGTGATAGTAAAATTAGAATCTATTCAGTAGTTTTTTGCGCCAACCCGTACCAATCAGACAAACAGACAAGAATTTTAAAAATCACATTTTTGGATTCGGAGACGTTTATATACCCACTTGTTTTTTTTTAAATATCTTCAATGTACAGACACAATTTTATAATAGTAGAGATACCTTTCGCAACAGCTAGTCTACACTACCTACTACTGTCCCAATGTTAGTCACGGTTCTCCTCTCAGAATAAGAGGGATTAGGCTATAGTCAACCACGCTGGTCTGGCACACTTCACACGCCGTCGAGAAAATCTTAAGCCGGGTATCCACTATGTTCGCGAACCTCTTGCGCTCCTGCAACTTCTCCACACTGTTGGTACGTTCGACTAATATAGAGCAGAGTTGCAGGAGCGCGGAGATCAAGAGGTTCGCTCACATAGTGGATACCCGGCTTTACAGGTATGCAAGTTGCCTCGCAGTTTTCTCTAGCTATTAATACACGCTTGGATTTGAATTCGAGACCTTTGACTTGCAAAATATGGGCTTGGGTATCTATAAAAAAATTAAGGTCCTACACTAGGAATCTATACTCTATTACTAATATATAAAGCTGAAGAGTTTGTTTGTTTGTTTGTTTACTTGAACGCGCTAATCTCAGGAACTACTGGTCCGATTTGAAAAATTCTTTCAGTGTTAGATAGCCCATTTATTGAGGAAGGCTATAGGCTATATATCATCACGCTACGCGGACGAAATCGCGGGCAGAAGCTAGTTCATGGATATAAAGTGGGCATAGATATCAATTTCAGCAAACGAAAGTCTATATATTATTAATTAATTTCTTTCACTTTCAAGGACAGGACACAAAATTCTAGATATCTCATGCATATTAATTGCATGCAGGATTCGTACCTGCGTGATCCGGTCATGTTACACCGGACGATAGAGCCAACCAAGCTACCGCGACATTACTGCCTGCGCTGTCAAATTTCTCTAGTTAATGGTAGCAGATTCGACTAATGTAATATTTGATGAGTAGTTATATGAATAGGATTAGGAATGTAAATTTCTATTTGTATCTGTAGAATAATGATAATATATAATGATCCCTCTGACGTGGGAGAGCCATGCTTCGGCACGAATGGGCCGGCTCGACCGGAGTGATACCACGGCCTCACAGAAAACCGGCGTGAAACAACGCTTGCGTTGTGTTTCGCCGAGTGAGTGAGGTTACAGGAGGCCCAAACACTTTTAAAAGGCGGGCAACGCACGAGTGACTCCTCTGGTGGTGCGGGTGTCCATGGGCGGCGGTTATCGCTTACCATCAGGTGATCCGTCAGCTCGTTTGCCCCTAGATCCCATAAAAAAAATAATAATATAGAAAGCGTGGATTCTTTTTAAACATTCATAATCATTCATAATAAACTGTTGGACGTAGCTCCATCAATCTGGGCCATTTATCCCTTGTTATAAGTATTACCCACTATATTATTATACTCTTTGGTCAAATTGTACCTAAACTTCCTTTTGTAATGTCGGTTAAATATCATAACATACATACCATCACGCCTATCCCGAATAATTAGGCGAAGATACTACGAATGTAGTTTAACTAATAGAGGGCCAGCCTATTGCTATTACCGAGGACAATTCCGAACTCCGACCTGCTACTGACTATATAGAAAACCCAATAAAACTGATTGACTTGGGAATCGAAGGCAGGACCTCCAGCGTAACAATAGCTTAGGACCATTAGACTAATGGGGCAGTTCGGTTAAATAAACAACAAAATACGCGCAATAGGCTTGCCCCTTAACATGGGACCTAAACACACCGGCAAACTGCGAGTATACATTAGTACACCTCTGCCTACCCCTTGGGGGAATACAGGCGTGATAGTATATGTTCATATTGAATTCATAATATTAAGGTAATCTATTGAGCGAAACTCGTAGTCCCGATTTGATTTGAAGATAACATCAATTGAAAATATCCGCTCACGAAACATTCAAAGCGAACGGGCAGGAAATTCAAATGTCTAACTGTAGGTAGCATTTATTATATCTTTAAGGGTCCGGTGGAGCTTCAATTGCGCACAAAAACGTTATAGCAAAATAAATCATCTCTACTATTATAAAATTGTAAAAAAGCTGTGTCTGTACATTGAAGATATTTAAAAAAACAAGTGGGTTAGGGTATATAAACGTCTCCGAACCCAAAAATGTGATTTTTAAAATTCTTGTCTGTTTGTTACGGGTTGGCGCAACAACTACTGAATAGATTTTAATTTTCTTATCACTGTTAGAAATTATGTGCTCCAAATTTTAAACTGGTATACTTCTTATCTCAAATAATTAAACGGAACCTGAGATACAACTTGACCTCTCTAATATATAGAGACCCATACAAAGAAGAGATCATCACTGTTGGTTTTTGAGCTTCACGTGAGCGAAGAGTTTGTTTGTTTGTTTGAACGCGCTAATCGCAGGAACTACTGGTTCGAAATGAAAAGTTATTTTTGTGTTGGATAGTCAATTTATCACCGAGGATGGTTATAGGATATATAACATCACGCTACGATTTACGGAGGCGAAACAGAAAAGGTTCTAAGGGTAATCTCCATTGTACCAGCAGCGATTACGCCTAGCGCCTTAATGGGATGTTTATATTGGACCACACCCTGTTATATATTCTACCAAGAGCGAGCAACGCCTAGCGCCTTGATGGGGTCCGATAGGTTATATTGGACCACAACCTGTTATGGTCTTGGTGAATGTCAGGACACCCTTGGCCGTGACTATAGCAACGCAAGGGAGGGCAAATGCGGTTTTTAATCGGTACGAATCTGACATACTCTGTCGCTGTCGCCACATATGGCAGATTATCCATGAGAATTTGTTTCACTCAAAAAAAAACATAATCTACCATCATGCCTATATTCTCCGAAGTGGTTAGGCAGGGGTATAACTAGACTTTTAAGGCAGTTATTGTCTATGAAGATATTGGTTACTAGCTTCCGCCCGGGACTTCGTCCACGTGGAATAGTTAGTCTTAGCGTGCTGATATTATAGCCTATAGCCTTCCTCGATAAATGGGCTATCTAACACTGAAATAATTTTTCAAATCTGACCAGTAGTTCCTGAGATTAGCGCGTTCAAGCAAACAAACAAACTCTTCAGCTTTATTTAAATTAAGTAGTATAGATTAGTTCCGATCTTATTGGCGAGATCCTTCAAAATGGTCAGGTGCGTAGTACTCGCAACCGGCGCGTTTGTATGAGAAGATGTATGAATGTGGCTGAAGCAAAAGAAGTATGCAAGAATCGTAGCAAGTGGCGGTCTATAGTTTCTGCTTACCCCTGTGGGAGTTACACATGAATGATTGATATGAATGTATGTATGTTCCGACCTTTCTCGAAAACAATAGGTTTTCAATTACCTATTGTTTTAGAAAATTGAAGTGAGTAGATTATATTAGACAACTATGTATTACTTGTGATGTGACATTTACTAATTAACAGTAACATAATGACGCACGGATTTGGGTTATTAGCTTATTATAACAATAGCGGCGCACCCGCGGTTTCACCCACGCTGCCCCGTGCCCAAGAATCGTAGGGTTATGTTAAATATTAAAACCTTCCTCTTGAATCACTCTATCTATTAAAAAAACTGCATCAAAACCGTTGCGTAGTTTTAAAGATCTAAGCATACATAGGGACAGACAGACAGCGGGAAGCGACTTTGTTTTATACTATGTAGGACCTCGAAATATAAACTTGTTACATTCATCATTGTGGGTTTCTTTTCTCATCTACACACACCAATTATCAACACATTACAAGAAATATTGTTAATACACATTTGTGTCATAATTATTGACATAACGTGTGGCACAATTTAAAAGCTATACTCGTATATCCCACATTCCGGGCGTCGACTTGTGGTGACCGAACATGGCGGCACGTAGACTGATAACGAGTGATAACGATGTACCTACTCGTACCACGTTACCAACTGACAGATACCGCGAACCAATATTTTGATAATGTATTAATAGTTTAACAACTATCGTTTTGAATTTTCCATTGTCTATCCTTGTAAAGAGATATTCGTAACTAAGTAGGTGCTTTATAGCTTAGCTGCTTAACAAATCCGCGTTGTCGCGGCTCAGTTTGTGGATGGCTTACCATTTTATCAGATCCAGACCTCTCTGTACCTTAGAGAGCACTACAGCCGTCAGTCTGTATTGCCATACGAACACCGTCAATCAGACGCACCATCTAGTTCAATGTAAAACAATGGCTTGTAATAGTGTCTTAGATCTATTTACGGAAATAAATTCATTTATTATTTAACATCAGAACCCAGAAAACCTCTCATCTTCAGGATATCACTATTGCCCAGAAGGAGGCAGACGATATTTGTTCCTTTTTAAAAAATTCGTTGCCCCGCACTAGGATTTTTAATTCATTCACAAACATTTTTCTCTTATGAGACAGAAGGCAAAATGTACCTACCTACAGCACGCCACTTGCCACGATTCCTATTTTAATTGTAGGTAAGTACCTAAATCCTATTTGCTTCGGCTACGTTCATGTCTAGTCTTCTCATGTACAATGTCTTTGTTCTCATCACATATCATACCGTCGCGCCTGTATTTCACGAAGTGTCAGAGGTGTACAAATGTACAAATATCCTCTAACAAAGAGGTCCAAACTGGGTAAGAGTATTATTGTAACACCCAACTTTAGACAGTATGTTCAGGTACCATGTAATAAATAAGGCCTGTTGCTATTATTCAAATCAAATCTCCTAGTGGACACAGTACTAAACTGAGAGTTCTTGAACTCAATAAAAAGTTGTAGAAATAAACACGTTTCCCAGACCGAGTTATTCAAAAGGTAATCTGGGAGATCATCTACCTATTGAAAAGTGCTATCTATTCAAAAATTTGTACATCCTTGGGCTATCCTCAGTAGTACACAAATTATCAGGATTTTAAACATATACTTATGTGGTGTAACTCGGAATGATAGATTGAGAAATAGTGTGTTAGGACAACGTTGCGGACTGAAAGATGATGTAGTGACACGTATTGAAAGGAATATGCTGAGATGGTTTGGACATGTTGAGAGAATGAATGAAAGACGATTAACGAAAGGAATTTATAAGGCGCATATCAGCGGCAACGTCAGAAGAGGTCGACCTAGAAGGACCTACACCGATCTTATTGGCGAAGTCCTTCAAAAAGGTCAGGTGCGTAGTACTCGCAACCGGCGCGTATGTATGAGAAGATGTATGAATGTCGCAGAAGCAAAAGAGGCATGCAAGAATCGTAGCAAGTGGCAGTCTATAGTTTCTGCCTACCCCTGTGGGAGAAGGGCGTGAGTGTATGTATGTATGTATGTAAACATATACTTCATATTTTGTCACGCCAAAAACACTCAAGAAATTTTGATAAAATAAGGAGATAGATCCTGATATGGGGAAAAACTTGAATTATGCGCGTAAGAGCCATTTCGGCCTCGGTTTCTGCGGCTCTGGCAGTTTGCACACCGTAGGGCCTCCTAAGGGTCGGCAACGCATCAGCAACTCCTCTGTTGTATGGGCGACGATGACTACTTACCACTAGGTGGCTTGTTAGCTCTCTTGTTGACTTAACAAAATAAACATTGTCCTAAAAAAATTATTAGTAAATATTATGGATGTAGGCGGCGACTAAGCATACCGTCATGTATTCCTCGAAGGGCTAGGCAGAGGCGTACTAATGTATACCCACAGTTCGCCGGTATGTTTAGGTCCCATGTAATAGGGGGCTAGCCTATTGCCATTAACCGGGCACAAATTCCAAACTCCGAGCTGCTACTGAAAATTTCATAGAAAAACCCAATAACACTTTGCTCGACCTGGGAATCGAACCCAGGACCTCTAGTGTAGCAGTCGCGCTCAAGACCACTAGTGTATAATAAAACTATATAATTTACTAGCTTCTGCCCGCGGCTTCGCTCACGTGAAGCTATATTAGGAGTAAAAATGGATAGCCAACGTTGATGACATCTTCTTTGTATGGGCCTCTATACATCAAGGAGGTCAAGCTGTATCTCAGGATTCGTTTAATGAATTGAGATAAGAAGTTCACCAGTTTTTAAGTTGGAGCATATACTTTCTAACAGTGATAATAAAATTAAAATCTATTCAGTAGTTTTTGCTCCAACCCGTAACAAACAGACAAGAATTTTAAAAATCACATTTTCGGATTCGGAGACGTTTATATACCATAACCGACGTGTTTTTTTTAAAATATCTTCAATGTACAGACAGCTTTTTTACAATTTTATAATAGTAGAGATTTTACTCTTTGTAAAACACAACAAACCCGGTTTATTTTCAATCTAACACAAAGGCTATCTCGTAATTACGCCCGGGCTGCGTTGCAGTAAATTCAATCTACCTTATAACGTGCAGTAACAACGTCATATATACTATACTCGCTATTTAATTATGATAATTTACTTATACTGGTGGTATTTTATAGGATGAATGGTAATTAGGGCCACTTGCACCAACTTCTTAAATGTGTTTAAATTTTGATTTTTGTTTAAAATTGTATTTAAACAAAAAAAATCAATTAAATTTGTGTTTAAATACAATTTAAATATATTTAAGAAGTTGGTGCAAGTGGGCCTTAGTGTAAGATACTTAAACAAGTTTGTAATTTTTTGCATTTTCCATACTAAGGTCATAGTTATTTCAGTGAAGGAAAAAATGTACGTCACCTTTAAGACGTAGATAAATTCCGAATATGAAGGAAAATGTCGACCTGGCGAGTGGGATTCGCAGTGGCTTATTCGTCATAGCGTCTAACCTAACCAAAAGACGCAAGTTAAAATTCTGCCCGCAATTGTTTTTTTCTTTCATTAAAATAACAAAAAAAAACCCAAAAAAACACTTGTTATAAAAAAGTCCATAAGCGAAGCGATTTCGACAGGCGGTTCGACCAATTGTACCCCTCGACTGCTGCGGTTATGGAAGTATGCAGTCTGTAAGGGCTTTTAAGGGTCGGTAACGTATCAGGAACTTCTCCTGTGCTGCAGGTGTCCATGGGCGACCATGACTACTTACCACCAGATTGCACGTCAGCTCATTTGCCGACTTAAACAATGTCAAAGTCAAAGTCAAAATCATTTATTCAATATAGACTACTAGGTAGTACTTTTTGAACGTCATTTTTACATTATAGACAGCCCCCAAAACGCCCGCCCTTCACCGCTTCCTATTATAGTGTTTTCGCTGGGAAGAAGAAGCGGCGCAGCAAACTCTCCAGCAAACACATTTCTGTCTGTTAAGTTACTAATACAATAAGAAAATAATAGTGTTCTTGGAAAAGTTGTTTTGTAAGGGGACGCCGAATTGCCCATAAAACATAATACCAAAATAAATCGTAATAAAACACAATTTAATCAAATTGTGTTATCATTCGGATTCGGATACCGTTAATCTAGGTTCCTACCCAACCATTTTCTCTACTACTACTTCTCTGGAAATAAACGACCGGAAAATCGGTCGAAAATTCGTAAAGATATTAAAAATTACTTTCACTTACAATTATTTCCCGTGAAATATTTTGGAAGAAATGGTTGAATAGGAACCTAGATAAATGGTACCCGAATCCGAAATTTGATTAACTTCTCTTTGAATTACGATTTATATTGGTATTACGTTTGTACGGTCAATTCGGCCCGCCGGACAAGTATTTTACCTTAATAAGCAGTCAACCTATATATAACGCCTTTATTCCCGAAAAGGTTATACAGAGGTGTTTATGTAAACCTTCCTTCGCTTACTTCCAAGATGAGCAAAGTATTATTCAAATTTGTCTGTTTGAAAATGTTCAGTTAGCGGATATGAGTTCGAATTTGCGCCTTGATAATGGCCATAAAGCGAAACGCCATTAACATGGATTATAATAACGTGACGGAAAATGATTGAAAGTTCATCAGTACACTCGGTACACTCTGCTTAGACCCGTACATACCCCGCCGCTTGTATTCCTCTAAGAGTTAGACAGAGGTGTACATCTTACGTGCACAGTTTGCCGGTATATTTAAGTTCTATGTGGAACGGGGCGAGCCTATTGCTATGAACTGGGTTCAAGTAAGTACCGAACTCCGAGCTGCTACTGAGAATTTCATAGAAAACCCTAATAACACTTTGCTTGACCTAGGAGTCGAACTCAGGACTTGAGGAGCTTTGGACTACTAGACTACTTTTGATGTTAGGTCATAAATAATCCTGCAAAAGATAAGACAATAAGAAGATATTCTTGGCAAGAAGCTCTCGGAGATAATTATTTACATTGGAAACGGTGTGTAAAACACGACGCGTTAATAAATTTTTGTTACTTACCTAGTAGGATTACAATTCTTCAATAAACATTTTATGCACAGTCTTTATTTCCTGAAATTCAGGGCGTAGCCGTTTTACCGAATGTTCAATTTAGTGATTCACAATTCATTCATTAATTGAGTGATTTCATCGGCTATAACTTTATTCCCTGGCTAATTATTTTCAAAAATAATTAACCAGGTCAAAAGCCATGCTTCGGCACGAATGGGCAGGCTCGAATAGAGTGATACCACGGCCTCACAGAAAACCGACGTGAAACAACACTTACGTTGTATTTTGCCCAGTGAGTGAGGATACCGGAGGCCGAAATCCTTTTAAAAGGCGGGCAACGCACTTGTGACTCTTCTGGTGTTGCGGGCGTCCATGAGCGGCGGTAATCGCTTACCATCAGGTGACCCGACTGCTCGTTTACCCCATCCCCTAAAAAAACATTTTCGAGTCTTTGCGAGTTTACCGCGCGGAAAAACATTTATATGTCACACTAGCTTTTGCCCGCGGCTTCGCTCACGTGAAGCTATATTAGTATTAAAAATCGATGCCAAAAATAATTAAATAAAAAACGAACAGTGATGATCCCTTCTTTGTATTGGTCAAGCTGTATCTCAGGATCCCTTCAATTACAATGATTCAATAATAAAGAATTGAGATAATATGTTTACCAGTTTTAAGTTACATATACTTTCTAACAGTGATAGCAAAATTGCCGGCTCTTCTCGATACGACCTACTTTTTGGAACCGTGCAACTAGTTTTGACTTTTCAAAAGTACCTTCTTGAATGTTCTAATTTAAGTAAAACAACTAAAAACTAAAAACTTTGAAAAAAACTAAAATATATTCAGCAGTTTTTGTGCCAACCTAACAAACAGTAGAATTTTAAACATGATATTTTTTTATTGGGTAACGTTTACATACCGTAACTAACTTGCTTTTTTTTTAATATCTTCAATGTACAGACACAGCTTTTTTACGATTTTATAATAGTAGAGATACAAATAGATATAGCTGTGGTTCATTTTAATATTGACAAGAGCTAAACAAGTTAAAATATAATACAAAAACAGATACAAAATAATGAATTAGAATTCTCTCACAAACGTTCAATAATCTAAACGACAGTTTACTAATTTCAAATGAAAACATTAATTCCTATCTAAGATTTAAAGCCCTTAGTCCAGTGACACCGTATTTTTTACTAAAGTTGCCTCCCATGGTCAGATGCAATTATTGTGATAAACGCAAATTAGTTTCTGCCTCCAGATTCGGACTCGAGATTTCCCTCGAGATCCTGCAAACATTATTAGCCCATCTCCTTGTTCTGCCGTACTCCTGTTTTGGATTCTGATTTGTTTTTATTATACTTATTATTTCATAATTACTGCCTCATTAGCCAAGTGGTCCGGAGCGCGACTGCTACGCTAGAGGTCCTGGGTTCGATTCCCAGGTCGAGCAAAGTGTTATTGGGTTTTTCTATGAAATTCCCAGTAGCAGCTCGGAGTTAGGAATTTGTGCCCGGTTAATGGCAATAGGCTCGCCCCCTATTACATGGGACCTAAACATACCGGCGAACTGTGGGTGTACATTAGTACGCCTCTGTCTAACCCTTCGGGGAATACAAGCGTGATGATATGTTATGTTATTTCATAATTAACCCTATGGCGTAGAATTCACAGTTACGCTCTTCTTCATAAAAATATAAAGTCTTATAAACCTTCCATGCTTATGTGTTTTGTCTTGTTTTGATACGTGATATTCTGTGACAGGGAAAATAAGACAAAACATAATTATATCTATAGGACGTTTATAAGATATGTTTATAGGTATAACATAAACAGTGTAAGTAATTAAATCAAAACATTCGTAGCGATACTGAAAACCGTCTTCAAATCGCGGATTTATTTATACCCGGCGCTCGAAATTAGACCATAGATAATATATTCCATACTTTCAACCTTCATACAATACCCATAAACGCATGGTAGTGTATGTTTTTTTAAAAATATTGTTACGCCGAGAAGCTATTAGAATGACGTGGATGGGTCACGAAGGTTCTGGATAAATCGTAGAAGCATGTAGAATATTCGAAAGAAAGTACTCGAATGCGTACTCAAGATAATAACAATAGTTCAAGGTCAGGTTCAAAGGTCAATGCCCGTAAACAATAGACGATCAAGTACCTACTCGCATTTTGTAGGCTTTTCGCGATTGTTCGATTCCAGAATCTTCGTGACTGATATAAATAGTCGTCGTGAGGGTCGGCTAGCGCAGTTTAGTTTTGGACAAGGTAAAGTGAACATAGAAGTGAAGACAAGTGATTCTCAGTGTGACAGTACAGTGCGACAAGTAATAGTGTAGTGATTTTATTTGTGATTTCTGTTGTGTGTTGTCAAGTTTATTAAAGTATTTGTTTATTTTGGTAAAATTTGCGTTAATTAATTTATCCCGAACCCCAGCTCGTAACAATATTAGCATTTGCACTTCTCCTCCATGTAAAGTTAAAAAGAGATACATTTATGTACAATCTCACACTCCTCCAGGCGCGTTTAAAAAGGGGTACAAAGTTCTCTTCACTTATTAATAACATAACATACCATCACGCCTGAATTCCCCGAAGGGTTAGGCAGAGGTGTACTAAGTTACACCCACAGTTCGCCGGTATGTTTAGGTCCCATGTAATAGGGGGCGAGCCTATTGCCATTAACCGGGCACAAATTCCAAACTCCGAGCTGCTACTGAGAATTTCATAGAAAAACCCAATAACACTGCCCGACCTGGGAATCGAACCCAAGACCTCTAGCGTAGCGGTCGCACTTGAAACCACTAGACTAACGAGGCAGTTACTTACTCACTTATTAATATAGGTAGATAATAATAATTATATTCGCTTAACTTTGTTTGCATTTAATTAGTCTAGTAGTCGTCGATTACTATGTTGACTACTTAATCATAGAACCCCTGGGGTTCTCTTTCTAGATCGAACTGGGTATTATTTAGGTAGGTTAGGTTTCTCTACGAATACTCAGTTGTGGCCTGGAATTCAGATGTTATGCCTAGTTGGCAATAGGTTCACTCCCAACAAATTATTCTCGGAGTTTGTTTTTGCGTTTCTCCTCAGAGGTCGTCAGATAGGAAATGCCGGCGCCATTTAGTAAAAAAAAATTTAAAACATTGACTTGTAAAAGTGTCTTTGTAAGATCTATTTACAGAAATAAATATCATTTATCATCAAAGGGCTTAAAATCATACCAGCGAACTGTGATTGTACATGAAAACACTTTAACCCTTCGGGTATGCAGGCGTGACAGTATATTTTGTCATGAAATCATGGTCGTGTTCCTTGAAATTCACAATTATTAAGACACGTCATCGGAAAGTGTCTAAAGCCCTTTTCACACGTTCAAACCCGTGTTATGCAAGTGTGCAGGTGCTGACATTCTCGCGGATACGAGTCGACTCGACTGTGGGAACACGGTTAATGTAACGTATAAACTATACAAGCCGCTGATCATGTTTACTGAGTTAATTGTTTTATTATAAACTAGCTTCTGCCCGCGGCTTCGCCCCCGTGGAATTCGGTCTGCCATCACATCCCACGGGAACGGGATAAAAAGTATCCTATGTCCGTCTCCTGGTTCTAAGCTACCTCTCCACCAATTTTCAGCCAAATCGGTTCAGCCGTTCTTGAGTTATAAATGGTGTAACTAACACGACTTTATTTTATACTAGCTTCTGCCCGCGACTTCGTCCGCGTAGCGTGATGATATATAGCCTATAGCCTTCCTCAATAAATGGGCTATCTAACAGTGAAAGAATTTTTCAAATCGGACCAGTAGTTCCTGAGATTAGCGCGTTCAAGTAAACAAACAAACAAACTCTTCAGCTTTATATATTAGTATAGATATATAGATACTAGCTTCTGCGCGCGGCTTCGCCCCCGTGGAATTCGGTCTGCCATCACATCCCACGGGAACGGGATAAAAAGTATCCTATGTCCGTCTCCTGGTTCTAAGCTACCTCTCCACCAATTTTCAGCCAAATCGGTTCAGCCGTTCAAAAAGTTATAAATATTGTAACTAACACGACTTTCTTTTATATTATATAGATATAGATTAGTTTTTCATGATGTTCTTCGTCTATTGTGAGCGTGGAAAGACCAGCGCAGCGTGTCATTTAAAATATCCATCACTCGAGCTGGGTATTAAGACCCCAGACCGAATTTCCCGTACAAATGTAATATCAAAAATAAAACGTAATTCAAAGAGAATTTAATCAAATTGTGTTATTTTTCGGATTCAGATACCATTAATCTAGGTTAAATATCCTACCATTTCGTGCAGAATACTTCACAGGAAATAAAAGTGAATGTAATTTTTTATAATAATGTTTCGACCGATTTTCCGGTCGTTTATTTCCGGTGAAGTAGTAGTAGACGAAATAAAACGGTAGGAATCCGAATAATAACACAATTAAATCAAATTCTCTTTGAATTACGATTTATTTTGGTTTTACGTTTTTATGGGCAATTCAGTGTCCGCCGGCCCCACTCCGTATGACGTATAAGTATAGTACTGCTCGTGGATTTTTATATGTACTTAAATAATAAATAAGTACCTACGTCCCCAAATTTGCCGCTCTAGGCTCAAGCCTAAGAGCTGAGTCTGCAGGTAAATCCGCCACTGCCGCGTTGGGATCGACGGGTCGCCATTACATTACGTGTGCTAAGAAAACTCTTTCGTGAGATAAGTTATGTTCCATTTGTCATACAAACTGCCTCGTTAGTCTAGTGGTGCCAAATGCGACTGCTACGCAGTCACACATCTGCCTAACCCTAAGGGAATACAGGCGTGATGGTATGTTTTATTTATGTCATACAAACAACCGGACAACCAGACCTTACCTGGCAACCAGTTTATCGTTACGATATTGGTATTTCCCCGATTGGGTTTCAAAGCAATAGCTTCCATTCTTATCTCAAGAACATAGAATGAACTAGCTGTGTCCTGCGGTGCTACCATTGAACACATTTTAACAATCCCGTGGGAATTTTCAGTATTCTTAAGCTACACTTCATATGCTAAACCTAGACTTTACAGTTATTAAGAAATTGAAATTTAAAAAAAAAAACAAAGAAATAATCTTTAGTCTCAATTTGGATCATTGTTAGAGACCTAGATATTACTCAATATTCTAATCGATTCGTAAGAAGTACCTACATAGATCGTCTTTTATATCAGAATAATATGTACCGATACATACCTACGACAGCTAAATAATATCCTATTTACACGAGTAAAGGTCATGCCACGATATTGAAATAGTAGTCACGCGTTTACGTAACAAAGATCCGTCGGTAAGGCAATCTCAACATACTTGCCGAAACAATTATCTACTAAGCAATTAGAGGGTCCATTAAAACATACTATATTAAGTAGAAAGTTAGTAATTAACAAAACAAATACCTACGTGACTCTGATGGCAGTCCGCCCATATACAGCGTCCGATACTGTTAAAAACCGAAGGCTCGCCTTGATGTGATGCCAAGGAGCGTTTATTTTTGTAGCGAAAGTCTGCGCTCGCGCGCGCTGGGGAAAAGAGCCGTTAGCCGAACGACGGCGGAAACTGCCGAGCGCACCCGAGCATTGCCAGCTGCGCGCTGAATACAGCGAATGTGTAATAGGATAATGTTTTTAAGTTTATGTTAAATTCTAAACATACAAAGTCGTGATTTATCATATTTTACTGTAGCTTACAATAAATTACACTAAAATCGACAGCAAAATCTTGGTTCATTTTGATATTTAACTAGGAAATTGCGCTTAAAACTCTACGCAGTAAACGACACATTGTGTTTTTTGTGGCCTGCTATCTATTTACACTATCTCACGGAAGACGGCGGCTAACCCCTCGGTTGTCGGGAGCGCGTTTTTTCTCGTTTTATTATTATTAACTTGGTTGAGACATAAAGTCGTTCGTTGTTCCCGTGTAGTGTCTTCGTTTAGCTTAAATTATATTCCACTTGAAACGGTTCGTGCGGCGAATAATAATGCCCAGTTGAATGCTTTACACGATTTTGCTTTAGATGGATGTTTCGGACTTAGTAAGACAGAATAAATACACAAATCACACTGATTAGTATCGAGCAAGGTCTCTTACCTATCCACATGACGTCATTCATTGTCTTTTAGCAAAAAGGATTCAATACTTTAGACATTTTGCTTGTATTTTACTTCTTACTGCCTCATTAGCGTTTTGGTAGGCCAATGAGGCAGTGTTACTGCTACGCTAAAGGTCCTTGGTTCGATTCCCAAGTCGAGCAGTTTTATTTGGATTTTCTATGAAATTCTCAGTACCTAGCAGCTCAAAGTTTGAATTAATTAACCCCGTTAATGGCAATAGGCTCTATTGCATGGAACAAACTTATAACGGCGAACTGCAGGTGTTAGTAACTTAATTACCAAGTGTTACATAATTCTCTATTTTTTTTTACTTTAAATTTTCAATTGACAAAGAGAATTTAATTAAACTGTGCGATTAAATCCGTAAAAAGTACTTTCACTGCAGCAATGTTTCGATAATATTCGCGTAAGTGTCAGATATAAGTTTGATACATTCAATATTACACTATAACATTGTGTTTCATTTCAATAAATTAATTTAACATAACATTGCCACCACGCCTGTATTCTCTTAAGGGTTGGGCAAAAGAGTAGGTACCTACTCCTACTGTGCTGATATGACTAGGTTGTAGGTCCCATGTAATGGGGAGCAGTCATTTATCGGCTACGAATGTGAACTCAACACTCTTACTGAGAACCATGGTCGTACCATGGAGCTTCTTGCCGGATTCTTCTCCGTAGGATCAACTTTTTGGAAAAACCTTGTGCAACTAGAATCATAACGTTTCATAAACGCTTGTAAAAGCTTATTTCAAATAAAAACATTTGATGTTGAACTTGTACTTCATACTATTTTTACTTTGCTATTTAAAAAAACCTGCCACTAGGATTTTCGTTGGGTGCATTTACAAACACAAATTCTCTCATACACAAACGCCCAGACCTGGAACAACTGCCTATAGATCAGACAAATATTTGCTCCGTGTGGGGATCGGACCCTCAAGACGTGGCACAGAAGCCAATAACTTTAATAGGAGAATCGATTTAATAGGAGCTTATACAATTTACAAGATGTATATAGAATAACTATTTTTAGCATTAGTAGTAGGTAATTTCGTCATTATCATCATAATTATCAGCCAAAAGAAGTCTTCTGCTATACAAAGACCTCCAAAGACTTTCACAAAGACCGGTTGTATGACGCCTGCATCCAACGACTCCCTGAGCATCTTCCCATCATCCAGAACCTTCACCAGATCGTCCGTCCATGTCGTTGTAGGTCGTCTCATACTGCGCTTTCCGGTGCGTGGTCACCACTGGAGACCTTTCCATCAGTTCCACGAGTTATGTGCCTCGCCCACTGCCACTTAAGCTTGACCATCATCATCAACTCACAGAAAACCGGCGTGAAACAACGCTTGTGTTATGTTTCGCCGAGTGAAGGAGGTTACCGGAGGCCCAAACCCTTTTAAAAGGCGAGCAACGCACTTGTGACTCCTCTGGTGTTGCGGGTGTCCATGGGCGGCGGTTATCGATTACCATCAGGTGATTCGTCTGCTCGTTTGCTCCCCTATCGTATAAAAAAAAAGTTAAGGATGTAATGTAAGTTCTCCTATTTTTTTTTTTGGGTCTAGGACATGGAATATTCCCCTAATTTTCCTAACTGAAGAATAATGCACAGATGACCAGACATAACTTCACGTAACTCATAATATCTGACTTGCTCGGTGGTAGGATCTCTTGGGAAGTCTCTTGGAGAGACGGTCTTTTCGACAGTCTCCTTCGTGTGTACTTCGACAAGAGCCAGTTCCCCTTCTGTTACTGCGGCTCTGGCAGTCTGCAGTCCGTAGAGGCTCTTGGGGTCGGCAACGCATCAGCGTTTCCCGCATCACCGCGAGTCCCGGTGTCCAGACTCGCGGTGGCTTAGAGGTCAGAGCGTCTAGCGTACCCAGCCAGAAGACGCAGGTTCGAATCCTGCCTGCGAGTCGAATTTTTCCTTCACTAAATAACTTTATAAAAATTAGCATAAAAAATGCAAAAAATCACAAAAAGTTGATGTATTTCTGTTGCCGCTATAACAACAAAAACTAAAAATCGCACTTGGCCGGTTGATTTTGATTGAAAGGTAACTTGATCGAGATTGTCTTAGCTATTGTTTAAGAAAATATGTTCACTCGTTTGAGGCTTATCTGCTCTTTACTAGTTCATGAAGGGATTTGAGCAACTTCGACAGGTCTGATTGATTTGAAATTTGGTATGCTGTTACCTCAATGATGTTGCAAGAACATGCTAACCATGACCTGATACGGGGGAATTTTAGATTTAATGCAATAGAATTATTTCAATATTAGTGATTTCTGAAACTTACGCGAATATTAGACATGCCAATAAAAACATAACTTGTAATAAAAAAAACTAAGTCTCGCAAAGTTCTTCTATCGTAAAAAGTTGTGAGATCAATGTAATACGAAGTCAGTCAATTAATTCAGTCCCTAGTTAAGGGTTCGTCTGTCTTAGTTTTAGTGAAGGAAAAATTCAGGCAGGATTCGAACCTGTGTCTTCTGGTTTGATACACCAGACGGTATGACCACTAGGCCACCGCGAGTCCCACCTGCCACGTCGAAATTTTCCCATTTTAGTTATAAGATTTACTTAGGACCTTAGTAAGTCTTATAACTAAAATACACACGTTCCTTTATCCTGAAGTAGGCGCACTAATAAATCGACATCGGTATCATATCATTATCCTCCGAGCCTTTTCCGAACTATGTTGGGCCCAGTCTAACCAGATGTGGCTGAATATCAGCATTTCACACGAAGCGACTGCCATCAGACCTCCGTAACCCAATTCCTGAGCTATAGCGATACTGCGATATTCGGAGGATAGACTGGTTGTCAGGATTTTTTGCGCTTCTGACTCCCACTTACAATTTTCAAATGTTTGTATGATAACCGGGACCGCTTTACGATCCTTTTCGATGTGTTAAGAATGGTCACCCACCCATCCACACACTGACCGCGGCGAGCGCAGCTTAACCTTGCAGATCAGTTGATCAGCTTAGTTTTTACTTAACATCGTTTCCCTCCATTGACATCGGAATTCTCATAATACATCTAATTATGACCTCATGGCTCATACATGTATGACCAACTAAACAAAGAAAAACACCCTTCAATACATAAGTACTTACTCTCATACCAACCCTATAAATCATGACCATTACAAAACGCACACATATAAATTATACACCTCTACACATACACGAACAGTGTAGCGGGACATGTTACTAAAATTAACATTCTTCTTCGTGAGAGCGACGCGATTTCATATTATGAAAACGTACTATAACATCATTATGTACCTACGTACATGTGTGGGTGCATCTTCTTATCGCTACGTGTCCTATCACCTATGTGTGTGTGACTTGTGCTTGTGTCGGGACGATCGGAACAGTTTCGTGGCCGATAGATGGCGCTGCCGTGTGCATAGGGGTCGCGGATTGCAACGTAATATAAATCCTTATTTGCTGTTGTATGGTGCGTGAAATTTTAGGGATCGATTGTTTTGGGGGTGCAGACTGCTTTGAGATGGGGAGATTTTGTGCTGCGTAATTTGTATTTAGATGAAATTGAAATATGTACTTGATTTGCATATAATAGGTAGAAATACAGTGAAATTACTGTAATAATGTATAGAATAGGGTGATGCATAAACAAAATTATCGTGCCTAGGTGCCAAAGTACTGCTCGTCATCTGGCAACGTGCCCAGAAGAATGACACATTGAATGACATTGCTAATTCTTTGTGTACTAGAATCAAACGGCTCACCCATTCAAGCCTACAAACTTGAAATTTCAGGTTGGATATGACAATAATAAATAAAACCACAGTCTATTTCTCACTGTAAAACCCTAACAAAAACGAAAAACTTTCCATACAAATTCAATATTAGCAATTGATTAATAAGGATAGATAGACTGTGGTTTAATTTAACAGAGTTTTTGACTACTTTTGATAATAAAATTAAATAAATGATAGAATTTTATAGAAAAAATCAAGTACCAAAGTACATACAACGCAAAATCTAATGTTCTTGTGCCCGCAGACCCTTACGCGCGTTTTGCTGAATTAATAAATTGATAAAATTGGCGGCTTGAGTAGAATAATCCTGGATTACAAATTCGCACCGAAATTTCAGCCTCATATCATTTTTTTCCTGCTGTAAGATAATTAAATTTTAACCAAGGTAATCTGCCTACCGCTTTGGGAGAAAGGCTTGAGTGTATGTACTATGTATGTTTAAACAAGGTTCAAGTTACGATATTGTAGTCTGCCTTTTAAAAGGGTTTGGGCTTCCGGTATCCTCACTCACTCTACGAAACACAACGTAAGCGGTGTTTCAATGAGGTGCTACAAACTCACAGTTTTGGTACCTGGAGCTATGTAATAAAAAATAGACGAATCTAGGCGTTAACTTAGGTATTTACTTACACACACACTTACATATAAGTAGGTATATTAGTATTTGAGCGTGTCGTCTTTGAAACAGAGCTTAGCGAGGGCTAATTTCCAAAAATCTTTAATAATTATTTACTTACTCCTTTAGGTAAACGAAAATGATATTCCATGTCTTTATTAGGGTTTTTTTTTCACAAATTGGCACACAATGGCAATACTATTTGCGGTGGTATGATCATCACAATAGTTGTGTACTAAAAACCTTTGTTTATCTATTTTTTTTTTTATGGGATAGGGGGGCAAACGATCAAACGGATCACCTGATGGTAAGTGATAACCGCCGCCCATGGACACCCGCAGCACCAGAGGACTCGCAAGTGCGCTGCCCGCCTTTAAAAGGGTTTGGGCCTCCGGTAACCTCAACTCACTCGGCGAAACACGACGCAAGCGTTGTTTCACGCCGGTTTTCTGTGAGGCCGTGGTATCACTCCGGTTGAGCCGGCCCATTCGTGCCGAAGCATGGCTCTCCCACGTGAATAAATGTTTTTTTATCTATGTTAAAAAACCAAATACAATTTGATTTTTGTGGGTAAAACAAGCCCTCATCCTCAGAGCCTTTTGCCATCTATGCATAGGTCTCTTGTTTCTATTATGTACACCTGAATACCTTGTTAATGATTTCTTTTCTCTTCAGTCCATCCAAAGGTTGTCTGTAAGAGATCGCTTTTAGCGATAAGACCGCCCATTGTACCATTCTAGGATTAATGCTTGGAAGCTTGTCCTTAGCATTATTTTGGTGTGCAATAAAGTATATTCTATCTATCTATCTATCTATCTATGTTGGGTCGGCTTCCAGTCTAACCAGATGCGGCTGAATATCAGCATTTTACACGAACTGCATCTGACCTACGTATCCCAATTTCTGAGCTATACCGATATTAGGAGGATACACTGGTTGTCAGGCTTTTTTAGGCTCTTTGCAGATCAATTGATAGGCTTCGTTATCACTTAGCTAAGAGCCCCTGCTGGGTAGAACCCATCAGAGTAAAATTGAAAACCTAATAAGTATACTTGTTAAAAGCATAAAAATATGGCTATTCAGTGAAATATCTCTGTGTACCCGTGTACCCTTTCCATGAATGCACCTCCGAAATATTTTTGTATTATTAAATCACTTCATGCGACGAAAAACCTTCAATGATACATAATATTCATCATTCCGACACCAATACATTCGTTAGTGGGTGTATAGAGTGACGTCATCACCTGACGTCATCGTCTGGCTGCCCACACAACTCCAATTCTCCACAAGTATATTTATAACAAACTTTACCGCGGTACATTTTACTATTTAGATTATTTAGCGCTGTTGTGTAGGTTTTCAGCATTTAGTAATACTAGCGACCCGCCCGCGGTTTCACCCACGCTGCCCCTTTCCTAAGAATCGTAGGGTTATGTTAAATAGCTTAAAACCTTCCTCTTGAATCACTGTATCTATTAAAAGAAACCGCATCAAAATCCGTTGCGTAGTTTTAAAGATCTAAGCATACATAGGGAGAGACAGACAGTGGGAAGCGACTTTGTTTTCTACTATGTAATGATAATTTTCAACCATGATCATACTACAGGCCCAAGGTCTGTCTCCCTTTCCTCCTAGTAGTAATAGTACTATTACTTGGCAAGAGCTTGGGCCTTGTTTACCACAACGGAACTTGTAAATGTGTGTACATTTCAGCATGTCTAACAGACACTTAGGCCCACTTGCACCAACTTCTTAATGTGTTTAAATTGTATTTAAACACAAATTTTCATAGAAATTTCGTGTTTAAATACAATTTAAATACCTTTAAGAAGTTGGTGCAAGTGGGTCCTAGTATCATTTGCCTGCTTTGATGATGTGTGTTTTTCTTTTTACCACATATTTATTCTCTTAAAATGACATCGGGTTCTTAAATAACGTGAATCTTCGTTTAATAGTATCGATTTCAGACAAACTTGAACATTAAACTTTGTAGCCCCCGCCGGAATTTTCTTGTAGCTAAGTGAATATAATGTAGGTACTCATACTAAATGAGTTACGGAGGTTTCTAAAATATTATTTACTCCCTTTACAATTAAAGTTGTCTTGGGTTTTCCAAATTTTTTTTTTTTTGTACGACCTTGATGAGCACTAGCTGAAAACCACACAGCACCATTAAATGAATATTAATTTCTGTTTTGCTGTGAAAGTATGTTTGATTACTTTTCAGTGAATCTGTGCCAAGACAAATTGCAAACTAAAGCATATATTCAAATCATCCGAATCGATTAACACCTGAGGGGTTATAAAAAAAAAAATTAAGAAACCCCATAAAACTCTCTTAAAAGGAAATATTATTTTCCGCTATTCGAAGCTAGCCTTGGTGGACTCACCACGCTAGCCTAGTTCGGGTCGGTAGACTTCACACGCCGTCGAAAAAATCTCTCAGGCATGCGCGTGTCCTCACGATGTTAAAATAAGTAACTTAATTCTAAAATTAAGGAACACGGGTAAATTTTCTTTGAAAGTTATTTAAAAATCGTTCATACAGATAGCTCAGATTTCACTGTTCCGGAAAAGTGCGCGAGGGGGGGGGGGGGATATGTACACAAGTACTGATGAGAATGGAAAATTTCTTGGTGGCTTTTCTCCATAAGACCTAGCATTTGGAACCGTGCAAATATTATTTTAAATTTCATAAAAATATGTACATTATGTTCATAATACAAGAATATGATGAACAGTGTGTCGCGGCCTTATCCTATTGCGGTATTAAAGAGAAAATGACATTACTAATGTCAAGTTTATAAACACTGCGTATTCCTTTATCGATCGCTGTGACAAGGTCATTCCAATCGATTGAGTGTTAACAATAGTCACCACTAAAGTGCGTAAATTAAAGCTGGCTCTAGTAAGAGTACGGGAGCCAGCTTTCATTTACGCACTAACTGTACACACATAAAGAGTTTTACAATGTGTAACATAATAAGCGCAAAACCTGAAGTAATTTATTCAGAATCAACTCGATTACAGTGGTTTTTATTATGTGTTATTTCTTCCTCTGACTGCCTCATTAGCCAAGTGGTCAGGAGCGCGACTACTACGCTAGAGGTCCTGGGTTCGATTCCCAGGTCGAGCAGTGTTATTGGGATTTTCTATGAAATTCCCAGTAGCAGCTCGGAGTTTGGAATTTGTGCCCGGTTAATGGCAATAGGCTCGCCCCCATTTACATGGGACCTAAATATACCGGCGAACTGTAGGTGTACATTAGTACGCCTCTGCCTAACCCTTCGGGGAATACAGGCGTGATGGTATGTTATGTTATGTTATTACTTCCCGAAATGATAATTACAATACCTGAGACTATGGCCCCTGATCCACCAGTAGCTCGAGTTATGGATAACTGAAACCTATTTGCACAATTTGTAATCTACTGTGTACAAGTGCGAGCCGAAATCGTAGTCGTTGTGGGTACGACTGTAGTACAGCCACCAGTTTTGTTTATAACTGGTAAGTACTACTGATTTATTGAAAAAAAAAATTGCTTTATGGACTTGCGCTTATTTAGTTACACGTTGTATATATAAGTATTTGTTTTGCTTTTTTTATTTATTTAATTATATTATATTACAAGCCTATGCCCGCGGCTTCGCTCACTTGAATCTCAAAAACCACAGTAATTTTTAAAATTCTTGTCTGTTTGTTACGGGTTGGCGCTAAAACTACTGAATAGATTTTAATTTTGTTATCACTGTTAGAAAGTATGTGCTCCAAATTAAAAACTAGTATACTTCTTATTTCAAATAATCAAACGGAACCTGAGATACAGCTTGACCTCTCTGATGTATACAGACCCATACAAAGAAATCATCACTGTTAAAATATTTTCGGGATCCATTTCTAATCCTAATATAGCTTCAGGTGACCGAAGCCACGGGCAAAAGCTAGTAAAAATATATAAACCGTCGCTTGTGTTGTAACATCGCGGCCGAGTGGGGCATACAGTTAGAATCCACTATTTTGTAGGTTGCACCGTTGTTGCATTCGATACACGACACTCGCCGACTTTATAGCGTCTGTCGCAAGTAACATAATATAATGTACTATGTATTATACTGCTAATACATACATTGTATTCTCAAATGTCAGATTATAGCAGATGATTCAAAGAAAATCGTTTTAGAGTATGTATTTACACACGACGGAATATAAGAATACTTTTTGACGCTGATCTAACATATAGTGATAGCTAACCAGACAGCCTCATTCCTGTATTCCCTGAAGAGTTAGGCAAAGGTGTACTACTGTACACCCACATTTCGCTGGTATGTTTAGCTCCCATGTAAGTAGGAGCCTATTGCCATTAACCGGGCACAAATACCGAACTCCGAGCTACGACTGAGAATTTTATAGAAAAATCCACACTGCTCGACCTGGAAATCGAACCCAAGACCTCTAGCGTAGCAGTCGAACTTGCGACCACTAGACTAATGAGACACTTCCATCCAGTATTTTGGGTTTTGTTTACTTTAACGATACGCTTTCCGGCCAGCAGCATGTAAAAATGAAATATGTGTCGTCTGCGCGCAAAAATCATCAATAAAAAGTTGCTATTATACGAAAAACAGGCCTATAACATAAGTAATATGGAGAAGATTCTAAGTTAGCCAGATGTTAAGCGATACTGCGATCTACGATGGAGCGCGCTTGCCTAATAGAAACCGATTCACTCGTGTGTAACTCCCTTACAAACATCCAGAATCCGTTGCCCCCTAAAAATTTGAAAATACTATAATACGTCTTACGACATTTGCGGCGCGCGAACTGTCAAACGCGTGAAAGTCAAATAGTCGTTACGTTTTCTGAAACTTTACACTTTTGTTATATTTTTTCCGCAAGTACCTTCTACAAACCAGATATTAGAAAGCTACACAAAGACGAATGAAATCGATAAATCATTCTTTCGCCTTGCTTTTTACGAATTTTTTAGCGATTTACTAGTATGATTTAATTCCCTTATTGAGCTCCCTTAAATATGGTTGAGCTACACGATGACTGATGCATGCTTGTCGTCAGCTAGGACTGGTCTACTCAAAGCTGCTATGGTTCTTTCCTCAAAAGGCCATTTCAGACATTGCCCTGCATTGTCCCACTCACATTATTTGCATTATTTTATGTCTGGACTTTAAAAGAGACCATGATTCTCTGAGTTTGTTTCGGCGTTTCTTCTCAGAGGTCGTCAGTTAGGAAATGCCGAAGCCATCTAGCTATAAAAAAAAACAAAACATTGACTTGTAAAAGTGTCTCTAATGATCTACTTACAGAAATAAATATCATTTCATCATCATTTCATTTCATTTCCCAACGTTTCGAATCCTTTACACTAAAAACTGGTTTTCACACATGGAAATATCTAATTTCCTCAATCGATTTTAAATTTAATCTCCAAACAAAAGAGTTTATTATCCATTAGGGTTTGTTTGCTGTACAAAACAGTTGGCAAAGAAGTCGGTGCCTTCGATTTTGCCGGATCTTTTGTTTTTATTGACCACCGACTTCTGAATTCTGAAACTGTTCTGCGCATAACCAAATTGAACAAACCTCTTCCAGCGAAATGAAACTTTAATACTGTCGTCCGTTTCAAAGTTTACTTTTTAAAATGTTTATATCTTACGGCTTTCTAACACAAGGATGCTGTAAACTTGACAGCATCCATGTGTGAAACCAGTTTTCAGTGTAAAGGATCCGAATCTTTGGGAATTAAATCATACCAATATATATATAATCAACCCATTATATGTCCCACTGCTGGGCACGGGTGTCCTCTAACAATGAGAGGGCTTAGGCTATAGTCCACCACGCTAGCCTAATGCGGGTTGGCAGACTTCACACGCCATCGAGAAAATCTCTCAGACGTGCAGGATTCCTCACGATGTTTTCCTTCACCGTTTAAGAGCGTGATAATTAACAATTAGCCTTGGATTTGAACTCGAGACCTTTGACTTGGCAGTCCAATGGTCATATCACTAGGCTATCACGGCCTATCATACCAATAACTCGCTAAAAATTAATGAAATGTTTATATTTATATAGATTTATTTATAATATAAATTAATCAACATTCCCCTTCGTCAAAAGAATGATTTACCGATTTCATTCCTTTTTGTAGAAATTTTTTTTAAATGTTTTCGATGGTGATTTTAATTGTTGACAAAACTTATTTTAGTTTTAAAGCGAGAGACAGTGACTGGCTAGTATAATTTTATTTAAATTGACGATGTCATTTTTGGTTAGGTTAGTACATGCTATTGTTGTTTTGTTCTAAGTTTAGTGATTAGATCTACACCAAATTTAAATAAGACTACTTAAGGAGTAGTTGTTTTCAAATAAAAAAAATAGAAATAGAAGAATTATTGAAATCGGTCCACATTTGACGAAAATATCGGTGAACATAGGTACTTACATAAAAAATAAAAATAGACGAATATACAAATAGACACTCGGTTTTTTTATTTCGAACTCACCTATATTTTTCATTTTTTTTCTCGAGAACACGCACGTTGCTAACGCGGATAATTTTTTGCCACGTTGAATGGCAAATCTCCTATTTCTTCAAACTTAAATCAAATTATAATCCAGATTCGGATTAAAATGTAACTTATTCAGGTGTGAAGATGACATTTCAGACTATGATAAAGACTATTATTAGAACCTAATCAGTTACGAAGATGGAGCCGGAAAAAAGCTCATAAAAATAAGTTCATCACTTCTTTACGACGTCGTGAAAACTTCAGTGAAAAGACTTTTACTTGATAACATACCATCATACCATCACGCCTGTATTGCCCGAAGGGTCAGGTAGAGGCGTACTAATGTACACCCACAGTCCGCCGGTATGTTTAGGTCCCATGTAATAGGCGCCGAGCCTATTGCGAACTGGGCACAAATTCCAAACTCCGGGCTGCTACTGGGAATTTCATAGAAAAACCAATAACATTTGCGATCACTAGGCTAATGCCTCATTAGCCTAGTGATCCTGAGTTTTACTTCATAACCTTTAAAATTGGTTATGTTTCGTATCGAATTAAGTAAAGTCAATGGTTCTAATGCCTACATGTAATACATGTAAGTATTATGTCCTGAAAGAGTCTGTAAACAGTTGATAGTATATATGACCATTGCACTGCGAAGTTAAAGATCTCGACTTCGAATCCAAGGTACGCATCTCTGACTCTTCGAAGCCTTGTGCGTATTAATAGTTAATTATCACGCGCTTAAACGGTGAAGGAAAACATCGAGAGGAAACCTGCACGCCTGAGTGATTTTCTCGACGGCGTGTGAAGTCTGCCAACCAGCATTAGGCTAGCGTGGTGGACTATAGCCTAATCCCACTCATTCTGAGAGGAGAGACCCAGGCGAAGACTGAGGCAATCTGTTGTTAAAAAAATTAAAGAAATTCCTCCTCGTAACTTACAGCGCGTGATAATGAAGTAGGTACGCACATGACTTCCAGATATATTGAAATACTAGCTTCTGCCTGCGACTTCGTCCGCGTAGCGTGATGGTATATAGCCTATATCTTTTAAAATTAAGAAATCCCATACAAATCGCAATAAAAATCCTATGTCCTTTCTCAGAGTCTAAAGATTGTCTGTGCCAAATTTCATCAAAATCGGTTGAGAGGTTTAAGCGGGAAAGCGTAACAGACAGACAGACAGAGTTACTTTCGCATTTATAATATTAGTAGGGAAGGGATTAGAGATATTGGGGCCTTTAATATAAGTGTTTGTGTTCGTCTGGGTGTTTCTTATGTATTATAAGTATGTATTTACAAAAAAAAAGTATATAAGTATTATATCCACTGTCTAGTACCCATAGTACAAGCTCTGCTTAGTTTGGGACTAGATGGTGCTGTGTAAAAATGTCCCAGAATATTTTTTTTTAGACCCGGACAGCAGTTACTACGTGTAGAATAAAATTTAGCTGCAACAAAGTCGAGATAAAGTCTAGAATAGGTAGAATAATTTCCGTATACTTTTTACTTTTGCACCCCTGAAGGCTTAAGAGATAGCCAGGTTTTCTAAAACGTGTTCAAAACATATGCCACATTTACTTATTGCCTCCAAGGTTGATGGAGTTCAGGCTATTATTAGCTCAGCATATTATTGGCTGTGTTGCAAAAACACTGCATATTTATATTTCCTGCTCGCACGCCGGGAATACAAACAATACTACAAAGTAGTACTCGGTGCCATATTAATGATGAATGCTACCACATATTGTGGAAAATGGTTTGTGCCTTTTGTTTTCCCTCTGTAGAGAACTGAGAGCCGTTTTATACCCTCTTGATAGCAAATACTGCATCATTGCTAGTAAGCGTGATTGTCGACGAAGCCACGCTTGATGTCCCGAACCTCTAGACAAGTGTGCCAAGACATGAATGCCACCAGTTTACCAGTTTGTAAGTTGGAGCGTATACTTTCTAACAGTGATAACAAAATTTAAATCTATTCAGTAGTTTTTGCTCCAACCCGTAACAAACATAGCTTTTTACAATTTTATAATAGTAGAGAAGAAGATAGTAGAGATTATTCGTTGTATCTAATATTTTATTATTTAATACATTTTCGACGTGTCTCTATATGACCCAAAGGCTGAATAGCAGAAGATGCCATAAGGCATTAAATTCGCCTTTAATTTTTGTATATAAAGAACATTCTGTTTATACTGATTTCTGACACTTACGCGAATATTAGACATTGAAATGAAACTGCTGTCTACTATTCTTAATATTATTTAATTCCCGACGTTTCGGATCCATTACAATTTACCCGTGACCATGGATGCTGTGAAGGATCCGAAACGTCGGGAATTAAATAATATCAATATACCGCGATAAAATCCGTAATAAGTAGTTTCCTTTCAATATTCAATTCAATATTCTGGTTATTCTACATTTTCCGAGGTCCCAGGAAAAACCTGATATATTTACTACAAGTACCTAAATAACGTCTCTTTAAAAGATAACTGAGTGTCTTTATAGGATCGATATTATCAGAAATTTATTATTCTACAATACAATACATTTATTTCCCAAAAAACTTTACAATATTTAAGAGTTTCCGATGGTCCCAAACTACGCTACGCCTGTATCTTGGGCAACAAATAAGTTGACATTATGAATTATGTGTCTATTTAATTAAAGTGTAAAATGAACTCAAATTGGTAAATTCTAGGACCATAACTTAAAAAATATCCTTAAGAATATAATAAATGATTCTCTATCAAACGATCTTAATTATCATACATGTTTATCCAACAACCCTGATAAAATCAATTCCAAGCAAATCCATACTGACCTCTACATGATTATAAATAAATATACTTACAGAATTACATTACTCTACAGTAAAGATGGGAATCGATCGCCGTAGTGCGCATGACAGTGACGCGATGCGGCCTGACGTACACACAGTACATAACGATTATGTACTAAACAAAGTCGGAAAGTAAATGGAAAAGCGCTCGATAGATATTCGAGAACTTGTTTTGTACATGGATGCTGAGTTTTTGTTTATTTTCTTGAAGTTTCTTGTTTATTTGGTCTTACTGTTTAGAGTCTACCGTTAGTACTCGTATGTATTGTTAGGACGCCCGAGAATGACATTCATATTCCGTCCTAATTGTGAGATCCGTCATATTGATCAGTTGCATACCTATACTCGCTGTGTATGACATGTTTTATGAAAAAATCGTAGCAAGATATTATATCTGCTTAATAATATTTAATTAGACTTTTAATAGATTTCAAAAAGAAGTTATTTACCTTTTTTCGACTTACTTAAACGACGGTAAAAGAAGTTTCACAAGTCTATGTTTGTTGTTTTCCATAACCATCGAACAAATTAAGATAAATACTAAGTTTTGAACTACTTTTTACTGATTTTATTGCGTGGTATTATTGATATTATTATGTTTGTTTATCAACGAATGAATATTGGTTAGATAAGATTAGGAGTGTTAGTTAATCTACGTTTATAAAAATCGTTTCTCATTTTCTCCTTTCTTCGAGACAGTTTATTTTTTAGCTTTTGCCCGCGACTTCGTCCGCGTATTTGATATTTGCCTATGTTTTATTCTGATATATAGCTATATTATAGAAGTTTCATTTAAATCCATACAGTAGTTTCTGCGTGATAGAGTATCAAACATCCAAACTTTCACGTTCATAATATCGGTAGAATAAACCTTGTTTCAGGCTTTCGAGTATATATCTCATAATTTCAATAAGCCTTCACAGTCTTTGAGGGAGGCCGTCGTTCAGCAGTGGACTTCTATTGGCTGAGAAGATTCTCTAGTGTTTTGAATGTTTTTTTTATTGTAAAGGGACTACGTGATACAAGTAAAAATGAGACTAAAGTGTGTTTTAATAAAATAATTAATTCACTATCAATATTTTCATTGTGAAGTTAATTCGACTTATAATTATATTTATTTATTTATTAATACTTACAGTCTTAATGCCTTAGGCATTTTCTACCAGACGACCTTAGAGTGGTGCAAATTAACTTTTTATTTTATAGAAGAGGTTGCTTTATATCAGTCTTTCCCCCGATGTGGAAAAGCCTCTGCTTTCAGTTATAAATGTATTTCTAAGGCGTAAGCTACTTTCAGTAAAAAACAGAGGAAATGTGTACCATGCATTACCATGATATGACGGGTAGATACCAAATGGTTAGTTAAAAAAATGGCGACTCTATGTAAAAATTAATCTCATTGTGGGCGTTGGGCAAAATATGATTGAGATCCCGTGCTTTTAGTGAGGTTCAAGAAAACGGACTTTTTTATCTACTATTATAAAATCGTAATAAAGCTATGTCTGTACATTGAAGATATTTAAAAAACCAAGTGGGTTAGGAGTGTAAAAATGTCACCAAATCCAAAAATGAGAATATTAAAATTCTTGGTTGTTTGTCTGTTTGTTACGGGTTGGCGCAAAAACTACTGAATAGACTGTAATTTTGTTATCACTATTAGTATATGCTCCAACTTAAAAACTGGTGAATTTCTTGTCTCAATTAATTGAACGGATCCTGAGATACAGCTTGACCTCTCATGTATAGAGACCCATAAAAAGAAGAGATCATCTCTGTTGGTTTATGATTAAATTATTTTGGGATCACTTATTAATCCTAATATAGCTTCAGGTGAGCGAAGCCGCGGACAAAAGCTAGTACTCATATAGAAATATTCCAGGCTGGAAATTGACCCCATTAAGAATTATAGAATGTTAAAAGTAAGGCTCCCGATTACTCTGAGTAAATCATTGTTATAATATACCGATTTGGATGTTGACGGTGACTGATTGAATCAATCTATTGGCATTCCGTTCGACATTTTCACATTAACGACGCCTACATTGGCAAAGGGCGAGAAATAGACTGACCTATTTTATATAACGTGGGTAGATTTACGTAGGTTTTTAAAAGGTACATATGTGTATTCAATTCCCAATAGGACATTCTCGATGGAAGTTTCGAGAAAATACTTTTAAACTATTTAGAACCGGCTCTACCCCGCAGTGCTACTCGACTTTACCTAGATTTCCCAATCCCGTTACCTAGTTTTCCTCAAATCCTTCGTCAAGAAATCAAACTTATCTCACCTAGATAATTAATGTCATAAAGGAGATTGGTTTGACATTGGCGGATTGTGAAGGTATCCAGTCGGCTAGAAGTTAGAACTAATCGCTTTTAAATAGAAATACAGACTTCGATAACTATAGGTTAATAAAAGCACCTATCCCATTTCTCTGATACAAAATCACTCAATGTATCTTCTAGTAGTAGTCAGAAGCCCAAAAAAGCCTGACGACCAGTCCGTCCTCCGAATATCGGTGTTGCCCAGAAAGTAAGTTGTGGAGGTCGGATTGCAGTCGCTTCGTGTAAAATACTGATATTCAGCCGCATCTGGGTAGACACAAAGCCGACCCCAACATATTTCGGTAAAGGCTCAGAAGATGAACATGATGATCACCTTCTAAATATCAACATATAATAACATACCATCACGCCTGTATTCCCCGAAGGGTTAGGCAGAGGCGTACTAATGTACACCCACCGTTCGCCGGTATGTTTAGGTCCCATATAATAGGGGCCGAGCCTATTGCCATTAACCGGGCACAAATTCCTAACTCCGAGCTGCTACTGGGAATTTCATAGAAAAACCCAATAACACTTTGCTCGACCTGGGAATCGAACCCAGGACCTGTAGCGTAGCAGTCGCGGTCAGGACTACTCGGCTATTGAGGCAGTTACCTAGTTAAATATCAACATATGAACTTTTAAACTTAGATTTCAAGATTATTGTTTAGATATACTTTACTATACCAGCCACCCACCTTTTTGGATCAGTCTCTACTGTATATAGTGAATGGTACATAAAGGATACATACATACCTATGTGTTCTCAATAGAGTTCGTAAGAAACGGGAGACGAAATCGATAATTCTTTTGAAAAAAGTCTGGGATCCTTGTAGGCGTGTACCTACAATGTACCTACTATCATTTCATCAATAAGACAAATGTACAAGAATCAAGTAGAAATCACATTCGAAATAAAGTATCTACCTACTTGTTTGTTCTTATTATTTTCTCTTCTTTATTCCCCGAAGGATTAGGCAGAGGCGTACTAATGTACACCAACAGTTCGCTGGTATGTTTACGACACTTGTAATAGGGGGCGATTCTATTGCCATTTACCGGGAAGAATTCCAAACACCGGGCTACTACTGAGAATACCGTAAACCCCAGAATGACTGCTCGAAGTAGGTATCGTACCCAGGACCTCTAGAGTAGCAGTGACGCTCAGAGCCACTAGGCTAATGAAAAGAGTTATAGCACTTAACTAATAAAAAAACCTTCCTTTCTCTGGGGCCCTGACCGCCGGTAGCTCGGTACCTGTTCCCGATACCGGTGGACCACTATTTTTTTATATTTTGAAATGTTTTTGTATATCTTTTGTAAAAATATTTAAAAATATATATAAATAAGTATTACTAATAAATGATTGAAATATAATAATTATTAATATAATGTTGTTTACGACCGGAGTGTTACCACGGCCTCACAGAAAACCGGCGTGAAACAACACTTATTGTGATTGTCCGAATGAGTGAGGATCCAAACGCTTTTAAAAGGCGGGCAACGTACTTGCGTCTCCTCTGATGTTGCGGGTGTCCATGGACGGCGGTAATCGCTCACCATTATGAATGAATCTAAAATGTGTTGTAGATCGAAAAACCTATTATAATTTGAATTTGCCGAGTTCAGGTGAACGATCCGTCTTACCTTTTTCTGTCATTTTTATTCGCATTTTTGTTTTAAAGTCATGAATACCTCAGTTGTAGATCATTATGCATGTATGAATTTAAAGACTGGCCGTGACGCGCAATGCGAAAAATGACGTCAATATCACGTTACATAACGGTTTCTTTACTACAGTAACGTCTAGGCATTTATTATTAAGGCTGATCGTTTCGCTTAGCCCGCCAAATTCGAATTACAATTGGTTTTTCGCAATTTGTAGGTCTATAACACATTCTAGATTCCTAGCTGTAGTAATTGCGACATTAGCTATAAAATATTCACAACTGAGCATTAAAAACTTTGCTTAATAAACGTTAAAGAAGCTAAAAGTAGGGTCAATCGTCAATTTTGGCCAAAATTGACGATTGACACTACTCTACAGCTACACTTTAGCTACAATATCGATTTACAAGCAAAGATTTTAATTCTCATTTGTGAATATTGTATAGCTAAGGGCGCAATTACTACAGCTAGGAATCTAGAATGTGTTATAGACCTACAAATTTCGAAAAACCAATTGTAATTTGAATTTGGCGGGCTCAGCGAAACGATCCGCCCTAAGGAGATCAATAGTACGTAATAGACTTATAAATGTGGCTAATATTGGCTTCCAATCTAACCAGATGTGACTAAGTACAAGTTACTGTTGAAAATATTAAATTATTCCTCATTAGCCTAGTGGTCCTGAGCGCGATTGCTACGCTAGAAGTCCTGAGTTCGATGCCCAGGTCGAGCAAGTTTTATTGAGTTTTCTATGAACTTCTCAGTAGCAGCTCCGAGTTTGGGATTTGTGCCCGGTTGATTTCATGGGACCTAAACATACCGGCGAACTGTGGTTGTACATTAGTACACCTCTGCCTCACCCATCGGGGAATACAGGCGTGAAGGTATGTAATATTAATTTATTACCAGTTCTCTCTACTCTCAAAATGGTCCATCCTTGAACAGGGTCGCACCTCGCACGGAATATAATAAAAACCGTAACAATATTGCATCACAACCGAATGGAAAGATTAGCGAGGATTAAGATAACGTTTATCAGCGATTATAATATATACGGTGGCTGCACGTAGTCAGATATTGTGCTAAATAAAGTTATTGAATACGTATTGAAATGAAACTTTATCGAACGCCCAAACCCTTTTAAAAGGCGGGCAACGCACTTGTGAATCCTCTGGTGTTGCGGGTGTCCATGGGCGGCGGTTATCACTTACCATCAGGTGATCCATCTGCTCGTTTGCTCCCCTATCCCATAAAAAAAACTGTCTGTAGATTTGGCTACTAGAGATGGGATTTTAATATTACTAGGATAGCCTAGTAATATGCAAATCCCATCTCTAGTAGACATTATGTTAAAATTCTATGACATTATGTTAAAATTCAAATATAACGGCCGACTTCAAAATCGGCCGTTAAGGAAAGTAAAGAAGTGAATCTCTAATACATGTAGTGTTTGCCTGTAAGTGGTTATGCAATTAGTTTGTAAGACTTACTAACTTTCATCTCTCATTGTAATAACTGTTGGCAATCCTAAATAAATCAGTGTGCACAAGAACTCCGTCCCGCCTTCCTTCATCTACCAGCGGATCTCACGACACACCGCGAGATATCATCCCTACCTGTTTGATATCCCACAAATTCGCACACAGCCCTATAAATCGTCTTTTATAATGCGCAAAGCCAAGGAGTGGAATTCCCTCCCTGCGTCTGTATTTCCAAGTACATGCAACTCGAATCTATCAAAAGTAAAGTTAACAGGCAACTTCTGGGTGTGCTTACTCCATCGTCGACCTCATCTTTGCCCCTGAGGAAAGATTGAAGTAAGAACAAGTCCATTTTTAATAAAATATTGCAAATGTCTCGCAATAATACGTTATTTCGGCCACTGCTAGTTACACCCTTCAAGTTGTCATAAATAAAAAGGAAACCTACGCAAACATGATCACATAATATTACATACAAACATACATACACAGGTGTAGGCAGAAACTATAGACTGACTACTAGACAGACTACTTTTTCTTCTTCTCTACTAATATAAAATCGTTAAGAAGCTGTCTGCACATTGAAGATCTTAAAAAAACAAGCGGGTTAGGTTATATAAACGTATCCGAACCCAAAAATGTGTTTTTTTAATTTCTTATCTGATTGACACAGGTTGGCGCAAAAACTACTGAATAGATTTTAATTTTGTGATCACTGTTAGAAAGTAAATGCTCTCTCTAGTAAATGTTTATCTTCTTATCACAATTTATTAAATGGATCCTGAGATACAGCTTGACCTCCTTGATGTATAGAGACCCTTACAAAGAAGAGATCATCAGTTGGTTTTTGATTCAATTATTTTTGGGTTCCATTTCTAATCCTATTATAGCTTCAGGTGAGCGAAACCACGGGCAAAAGCTAGTTCATACATATTTTTATACATGCGCGTCTAGGTACTACGCACCTGACCTTTTTGAAGGACCTCGCCGATAAGATCGGCTTATATCCTTCCAGGACGACCTCTTCCAACGCTGCCGCTGTATTCCTTTCGTTAATTGTCTTTCATTCATTCTCGCAACATGTCCAAACCATCTCAGCATATTCTTTCAATGCGTGTCACTACATCAACTTTCAGTCCGCAACGTTGTCTTATCACACTGTGCTATTGTTCGGAGTTACATCGCACATACTTCGCATATAATAATCTATATATATAAAAGAAAGTCGTGTTAGTTACTTCATTTATAACTCAAGAACGGCTGAACCGATTTGGCTGAAAATTGGTGGAGAGGTAGCTTAGAACTAGGAGACGGACATAGGATTTTATCCCGTTCCCGTGGGATGTGATGAAAGACTGAATTCCACGGGGGCGAAGCCGCGGGCAGAAGCTAGTCTATATATATAAAAGAAAGTCGTGTTAGTTACTCCATTTATAACTCAAGAACGGCTGAACCGATTTGGCTGAAAATTGGTGGAGAGGTAGCTTAAAACCAGGAAACGGACATAGGATACTTTTGATCCCGTTCCAGTGGGATGTGATGACAGACCGAATTCCACGGGGGCGAAGCCGCGGGCAGAAGCTAGTATCTTATCTATATATATAAAAGAAAGTCGTGTTAGTTACTTCATTTATAACTCAAGAACGGCTGAACCGATTTGGCTGAAAATTGGTATAGAGGTAGCTTAGAACCAGGAAACGGACATAGGATACTTTTTATCCCGTTCCCGATACTTTTTATTCCACGGGGGCGAAGCCGCGGGCAGAAGCTAGTATTTATATAGATATACTGTTGACCTCCTAATATAACACGACACGACACACACTTTCTCTTTAACTTGTTACAAGTATAAATAACTGCCTAAAAGTAGGTTTAACGTTATAAAAACTTCATTTTCGCAGTTATTATTAAATATCTGTAGGGGATCGATGAGTAACAAAAACAATGTTCACCTTTTAAACTTCTTTTATCGGTTTAGAACAGAAAAAAAACTTCTTTCACCTCTTTCTCCTTGCATATCTACTAACTAACGTAAATCGCCATCTTGTTTTTTATATCTTTCTCTTTCACACTTATCATCTTCACTCATTCATCTTGCGTTCCATTCCACACCACACATTTAACGTTCTTTAAATTTCATACATATCTATTGTTTTATATTTAATTAGGCCCGCGGCTTCGCTCACTTAAAGCTCAAAAACCAACAGTGATGATCTGGGTCTCTCTACATTTTATTTGAAATAAAAAGTATACACATATAATTTTCACAACATATATTTTTTGGAACTAGAATCATAACGTTTCATAAACGCTTGTAAAAGCTTATTTGAAATAAAAACATTTGAACTTGAACTTGATACCAGTTTTTAAGTTGGAGCACATACTTTCTAACAGAGATAACAAAATTAAAATCTATTCAGTAGTTTTTACGTCAACCCGTAACAAACAGACAAGAATTTTAAAATCTCATTTTTGGATTCGGAGACCTTTATATACTCTAACCCACTTGTTTTTTTTAATATCTTCAATGTTTGGATTCGCATACGTTTATATATGTATACCCTAACCATCTTGTTTTTTTTTAACATCTTCAATGTACAGACACAACTGTTTTACAATTTTATAATAGTAGTGATTTAACCTATCATCATAAGCTTATAATAGTCCACTGCTGGACGTAGGCCTCCCCCAATGTGCGCCATTTCACCCTGTCCTCGGCTTGTCGCATCCAGCTACTGCCGGCAGCCTTCCGTTAATCATCACTCCATCTTGCCGGAGGACGTCCTACGTAATTTATCCACACAATATAATAAGGGGTTATTAATAACATATCTTTTAATCTAAACTTCTTATTACAAAATCGTAAAAAAGCTGTGACGACATTGAATATATTAAAAAAAAACAAGACGGTTAGGGTATATATATCTACGTCTGCCAATCCAAAAATGTATTTTTAAGATTATTGTCTGTATGACTGTTTGATACGGGTTGGCGCAAAAACTACTACATAGATTTTAATTTTGTTATCACTGTTATAAAGTGTATTCTCCAACTTAAAAACTGGTGGACTTTTTATCTCAATTAATTCAAACGATCCTGAGATACAGCTTGACCTCTCTGGTGTATAGAGACCCATACAAGGAAGAGATCATCACTGTTGGTTTTTGATTATATTATTTTTCGGATCCATTTCTAATTTTAATATAGGTTCAGGTGAGCGAAGCCGCGTGCAAAAGCTAGTATCTTATGAACTTCTTATAGCTATAATATGTTTTGTCTTGTTTCGACACGTGATATTCTGTGTCAGGGAAAAGAAGACAAAACATATTTATAGATGTGAGAAGTTTTTAGACGTTTTATATATATATGAATAGGTACGAAGTTGTGTACAATCATATTACAAAAAACAAATATCTTACAATATCCAACGTAAATTGAGCTACATCACCGGTTGTTTGGTAACAATGTGTAGTTCAACTTATACTGGACATGATTTTAGATGCTTCTAATTTTAGTAAATTAGTTGAACTTGTATTTTGACTTCTGACTTTCATAACTGGTTCCTATAAATACTGAAAACAATTGACTTTACATATTAGTTAATAAAAGATTTAAATTAATTTATTTCAATACTTCATAAATTTTCATGTCTAAAGTCCAAGAACCTTACATAACTGAGAAAATCTACGAAACACGGTTAACGTTTGCTTAAAAGGATCTAAACAGAAGGTTAAACGTAACTCCACACTTTTGTCTGTTATTTGCTGTTTAAAAAACCTACCTTTTATGGACTACGAAAAAGATTCTTAATTAATTTCACAATATGTAGGCAAAGTGTACACATACTTGAGTCTTAGTACTCTAGCTATAAGGTTCTAATTCAAATGTTCTATCTAAATAAAAACGAAAGTAGGCTTTCATCATGAACCCGCAAAAAAAGAGTAATCTGGACTTTGTAGTCTGTTCTCTGGTCGATCAATGACCTCGTAGCGCGTAGCAACTTCGTAGCAACTCCAGTGCTACGAAATGGAATATGTACTACTTATACATAATGTATATTTGTGTATAATGTATAGGACTATATATTTGTTATTGCTATTATATTATAGGTATAGACAATATATTTATTAATTTTTTGTTCAATTTTTTATAAATTAAGTAATATCTTTTTAGTCCCACATTCGAACTGTTACTAGTTTAGCGGGACAATATGTTATTTCAAAAGATCTACTAAAGGCCTCAGAAAAACATATTTTTTTTGTGTTTTTTTTTGTTTAAAGGCCTGATTTAAAAAAAATTGTTAGCCTGTATTGTCCCACTCCTGAGCAAAGACCTCCGCCTATTTTTTCACTTTTCTTACTTCCTAACATTAAAGATGGCCATTCATTTTACCTATTAAAAACCAGTTTTTTTAGGATTTCTCTAAATAAAATAAGAATCATTAAATATTCATAAAAGTGAACATATTGATGATCTTTTTTAAATTCACGATTATTGTGCCTAATTTGCCCCAGTTACCCCTAAAATCTAGCCAGAATAGGCCTAGCACCCAGGGACCGTGTCGCTGCCGACGTCATTATTGCCAATTCTTGTTTTTTTTTTCGGGTATAACTTTAGGTATTTGAAACTAGCTATTTCTTGAGGGTTTCAACCACCACCTCTGCATGCGCCCATGTGTGTAGAGCATATTGATGTTAAGGCTTTCTGTTACCTATAGATTTTGGCACTATATAGAATAGCACATAGTAAAAAAAACTGACTATATAACCTTACCTACACACGCTACATACTTCGGAATGCCACTATTCCTACTCCCACACTTCCTCACGTCCTCTACGTGATACCCAAAGTGGTTTATATCGACCCACAGGGGTCGACGATGATCTTCAACTAGTCTATGTCGGCGGGAAGAAATTTAAGGTCCATGAGATCTAAATGAGTATAATACAATAAATTTGCAAAAAAATTAAATTAGGTAAGACGGCGGTGTACCCAAAACCGAATAATATGGCAAGTGGTCGACAAGATAAAAAAGTTTGAAGACTTGCTCCAAATTCTGTTCAACCTATTTTATAAACTCTCCCTTACACGCTTAGCCCGCATGTGAACGATAAAAATAATAATCTTACTAATATTATAAACTAGCGACACGCCCGCGGTTTCACCCGCGCTGCCCCGTCCCTAAGAGTCGTAGCGTGATGTTAAATAGCTTAAAACCTTCCTCTTGAATCAATCTATCTATTAAAAAAAACCGCATCAAAATCCGTTGCGTAGTTTTAAAGATCTAAGCATACATAGGGACAGACAGCGGGAAGCGACTTTGTTTTATAATATGTAGTGATGATGATGCGAAAGTTTGTGAGGATACATGGATGGGTGGATGTTTGTTACTCTTTCACGCCAGAACGGCTGAACGGATCTGGATTAAATTTGGCACAGAGATAGATTATAGTGTGGAATAACACATGGGATACTTTTTATCTAGATCGGACCCAACTGTAAAGCCCACGCAGGCGAAGTCGCGGGCAGACACTAGTAATGTATAATACGTAATTTAATTAGCCATTATCAATTAAAGAGAAGAACTAGCCTAACAAACTCACTATTTACTGTAGCTTGTAAACGCGCTGCATTCAGTATTTATGACGTCAAACATACAACTTCATATATGGCATATACTTGATAAGCCGACACGACACTCGTCACGTGTGGCTCGTGATAGGAGACAGATAAGCGACAAGATCACATGTATGCATGTATTGCATCTCGTGTTATTATAAACAATTGTCTACTAATAATATATTGTACGTATTATTTATACAAACTGTTGCCAAAGGATTTTCCAAATCAAAGCTAACCTATATCCTTCTTCAAGTTACATCTATGCCTATACCAAAATTCATCAAAATTGGTTCAGTGATTTAGGCGTTACAATGTAACATATTCATATTATTTATTGCATTCCACAATGTATAAAAGGTGTTAAAAAATGGCTTAGAGCTAGGTTCAATCGTGGACCCTGTAGGGCATAGCAAAATAAAATTAATCTTATATCTAGAATTATTAAAACAATTAAAATATATATATATATATAAAAATTCAACAACATACAACCAGGAAGACATAGCTACTCAATAAAAACACGTGCGTAAACGTTGTATCAAAATTTTAAGGTAATCCGTCCGAAGAACTATCGGAGATCGTTTAGATCGGAGACCTTGCAGAAAGACGTAGCCAAATAACATAGCTCCGTGCTATGTTGTATTCCTAATGGTGAGCAAGGTCGCCAGAGCTCCGCGAAGAAGCGTTGTGTTAGCAGTTGGAGAACCGGTGGTGTTTAAGCATCATACTTATTGTCTCCTATGCTGCTAGCCCAACTATTCCTCCTTAATCTTTACTCCACCCTGTCAAAAAGGGTGTGAAAAGATTTTTACAAGACATACCTAAGCGTCCACCGCTTACCATCAGGCAAGCCGTAAATTTATTTGCTACCTTAGTGGAATAAAAAAAAAGATTTGGGATTTTGAACCGAAAAAGTTTACTTTTTCATTTATATACTTAGATTAAAAATTAATTTAAATAAAATTTAAAAATTAATTTAAAAAAATACCTTAACGTAAATATTTTTTTGTGATTTTTTTGCATTTTTCATGCTTTACGGTTACGTAAATACCTCTACGTAAAAAAAATTGCATTACACAAGTTGTGCAATTATTATATTTTGATAAAATAACAATCTAAAAGGGCATATTGTCAAGGTCTTAATTAATATGTCAATAATTTCAACACAGTGCTGTGTAAGTTATATTAGTGAAGGAAAAATTCGACTTGCGGGCAGGAATCGATCCTGCGTTTTCTGGTTAGATAGCTACACCAGACGTTGTTACCATCGAATCGAACACCCCGTAATTACGTCATTATGGCACAAACTGATTGGCCACAAAAATCCTATGCGTCACACTGCCAACGTTAAACCTTCAGATGTACCGGCGATATTATTGATGAGTCAGATTCCGTAAATTGATGCATCATGCAATGTTCCGGGAAAATTGTGCGCTTCGGATAGGTTGTGACGTCATCGCTAACATAAGGGTCACTTTATTCGGAAGGAAATTTTATTAATACTACATTTTGACTACATGCGACAAATCGAAATGGCAGGTTCTTTACTTTTACATTCAATTATCTAATTTGTAAGCGATAACCGCCGCCCATGGACACCCACAACACCAGAGGAGTCACAAGTGCGTTGCCCGCCTTTTAAAAGGGTTTGGGCTTCCGATAACCTCACTCACTCGGCGAAACACAACGGAAGCGTTGTTTCACGCCGGTTTTCTGTGAGGCCGTGGTATCACTCCGGTCGAGCCGGCACCTTCGTGTCGTAGCATGTCTCTCCCACGTGAAAAAATGGTTCAGTTGGTTGGTTTTGGACATGTTGTGACAATGAATGAAAGATGATTAACTAAAATACGTAATAAGATTAACTAATAAACTGCCTCGTTAGTCTAGTGGTTTCAAGTGCGACCGCTACGCTAGAGGTCTTGGGTCCGATTCCCAGGTCGAGCAGTGTTATTGGGTTTTCCTATGAAATTCTCAGCAGCAGCTCGAAGTTTGGAATTTGTGCCCGGTTAATGGCAATAGGCTCGCCCCCTATTACATGGGACCTAAACATACCGGCGAACTGTGGGTGTACCTTAGTACACCTCTGCCTAACCCTTCTGGGAATACAGGCGTGATGGTATGAATGTTAACTAAAATAATTTATAAGCAAATGTCACCGGTAGGCGGCAGCATCGCAAGAGGTCTGTCATCGATCAGAGTCATCGTACTAGAAGGATATACGCTGATCTTATTGACGAGGTCCTTCAATAAGGTCAGGTGCGTAGTACAAGCAACCGGCGCGTATATATGAATGTGGCAGATGCAAAAGAAGTATGCAAGAATCGTAGCAAGTGGCGGTCTATAGTTTCTGCTTACCCCTTACTCTTGTGGGAGAAGGGCGTTTCCATATACGTATTTAATGTCACCTGTATAGCTACAAGTAGTTATAGTTAGACGTCGTTCATGTTGCTTCCCAATTATCCCCATTTAGTTACCTTTACGTTCAAAACGTAAAGCTATTAATTACAACATTGTACCCCAGTGTATCCATTAGCAGGATTACTACAATTTATAGACGAGAAGTCGCAATAATTTAATTTGACTTATAAATTCTAACGTAATTGGGGAAGTGGGCTCTTATTACTAAACTCTTGTAATCTCTACTCTCTACTATTATAAAATTGTAAAAAAGCTGTATCTTTTCATTGAAAATATTTAAGAAAAACAAGTGGGTTAGGGTATATAAACGTCTCCGAACCCAAAAACGTGATTTTTAAAATTCTTGTCTGTTTGTCTGTTTGCTACGGGTTAGCGCAAAAACTACTGAATAGATTTTTATTTTGTTATCACTGTTAGAAAGTATGTGCTCCAACTTAAAAATTGGTATACTTCTTATCTCAAATAATTAAACGTAACTTGAGATACAGCTTGACCATACAAAGGAGAGATCATCACTGTTGGTTTAAGAGCTTCAAGTGAGCGAAGCCGCGGGCAGAAGCCAGTACATACTAATATTATAAATGTGGCAGTAGCTATATTTCTTTGTTATCTTTTCACATCTCAGCCACAAAACAGATTTCGATAACATTTGACAAGCATTGCATTCTGAAAAAGTTCAACCATTTTGTTTATCAACAGCAGACTTCTTTTAATTATTCGGTATTATACGGTGCACCATAATCTAATATCTAAGTTACACTTCTAAAGAAAACAAATTTTATTTATTTAGTTATTACCATCTAATTTACCTAAATTTCAAAGAACACAGACGGTAAGTGGAGACTTCCTTTATTCGAGAAATTTGTCCCGGGATACAGAATATCATTAAATTAATATTCATAATATACAGAAAACAATTAATATAGGAAATTAATTGCTTTCGTAAGGAAGTCACCACTTTTCGTCCCTGTTCTTCGAAGGTCAATTAGCTCACGTGTTTCCGATCCGAAGTTTTATTTTTAAAGTTGATTCTAATTTTCTAAAATATGAGACGACCATTATGCTACAATCCTTCCTATTTGTTATCTAACACATAATTGAAACGACCAAACAATGGCCATACGAACTAAAATACATCGCAATATGTCTGTTTGTCTATGTATGACGCAATGTTTACTCTGGCGTCGCTTAAATTTGCTCAGATCTACTGCAATCTATTTAGTTATAATATTTTAACTTGTAAGCGAAGTTCTGCTAATAAAACTACTATAAGTATGCTTTAATGTACAAATACAAATACAAATATTTATTGCGATCATGAGTGATACATAGGTGTTACAGAATGTAGAGGTACATACATGATACCCTGTTAGGGCGCAGCAATACAATTTTAATATAAAATGACTTACAAACTATTTAATTAATCTTAGGTTATATATTTATTTATATATATTATTATATTTATATATACCTTTATTATTATGTTATCATTATATTTATACTATTTACTTTAACATATTATATATATTTTTTTTTATATTGCACATTGTCTTACTCTTTAGTTCTGTCCTCGAAAAACTCTTTTATACTGTAATACAAATAGACACATGTTATTATTGCCTTTTTATTTTTTGTGACATATTTTTGCCTTTAATGTAAGCACTAGCTTCTGCCCGCGACTTCGATTCAGAATTTGGTTTGACCTAGATAAGAAGTTATTCCAGACTATAATCTATCTCTGTGCCAATTTTTATCCAAATCCGTTCAGCCGTCCTGGCGTGGAAGAGTAACAAAGATACATCCAACCTCACAAACTTTCGCGTTTATAATATTAGAAGACACATACATATACCTATTGCTGTTTGTATCGTAATTAAATGTTGCTTTCTTTTTTCTTGCTATATTTTCCCTTTAATCTTCATCATCATCTTCATTATCAGTAGCCTTTATTGGTCCACTTCTGGACGTAGGTCTCCCCCTATATGCGCCATTTCGCCCTGTCCTCGGGTTGTCGCTTCCGCCAGCAGCCTTTCTCAAATCATCTCTCCATCTTTCCGGAGGGCGCACTACACTAAGTTCTTCGAGAAGCGGTCTCCACTCGAGAACACGTCTTCCCCAGCGGAAGTCGGTTCTTCGACAGAAAACAAAAGTTTTCAATCAGTGCTTCCTACCCGTGATGACCTACGCTACTGAGACGTGGATACAGTACGACTTCTCCACCAATTTACAGTCGCTCAGCGTGCTATGGAGCGAGCGTGTATTGCTCGGAGTTTCTCTGAAGAATAAAATTAGCAACGAGCACAAGTGAAGTGGCAGTGGGCTATATGTAGTGGGTATCTAAGTACTTATTCTTATTGTCTCCTAATATTAACTTGATGGATGGGACAGGGAACAAAACCAGTCTATTTCGTTTGCCCAGCCAAGAAAAATAGACATATGAAAGAAAGAAGAGTCGAGTGGGAATATTAAGACATTCAACAATGCAGCAGCATTCTCTCGAGGTGTAGAATTAAGACCTTGGGATGAATTTGTGTATAAAAACTACATAAAGGGTCGCAGTGTAACGATATAATACAAGTTTTTATGGAGGACTTGACCTAAGATGGATACCAGTTTTGAAAAGTATAAATGGTGCCACCTGGACTTAGCTTTAATTACAATTACAATAAATTACTCACTAGCTGATTGCCTCATTAGCCATTTCTTTAAAATGCGTTTTTTTTATTTGTCAGGAGATATTATATTATATAAAAAAATCTCTCCGCCTAATAACATACTTAACCGTATATAATATGCAAATATTCATAGAAAAACTTCAAACTGCTGCAAATCTTCAAAATTAATTCAAGCAATTTTTTTATTTATTTATAAAGCAAGCAATGATATAAATACATAAAGTATAATTGAAAAGGTTCTACTACTCGTACTAATTAATTAAGAAGGTACTTTATTACTTATTTTATAAGTAGGCAATATTAACATTATACTTGTACATTTCTCTTGCCAAAATATAAAAAAGTAAAATTTCAACGTCATATCCAATACACGAAGCTTGTCATACAATACAGCCCACTACATAAATTACCGCACAACCAAACAAGATGGCGGTGGCGTCGGTTAGCGCGACGCGTTTCCCGGAAATGGCATGTGCGCAGCGTGGCCGCCATGTTGTGCGCGGGCGCACGGGACGCGCGACATGACGCACACATGCGCACTAGCGACGCGCTCTGTAATCAAGCTATGGGGAACGTAGAACGAGACTCGAGCATGGTTTTAAAACATTATAGAATAGTATAAATTCAATTCTTAGTTTTGAGGTTATATTTGTAACTGTTCTGGTTATTAAACAATATAGAACGAATGAAATGATTACAAAATATGATTTGGATTAACGATTACTTTCTTATGTTACCAAGTTAAAATATACTTCTAAATAGGTACTGATTTCTGAGGCCTACGCGAATATTGGACATGTTGAAATAAAACTTCCTACTTTACAGATTTTATCGTCGGGATTAGAGTTTGTTAATATTCCTACCTAAAGCTATAAACTTCGGAAAGTAGTTTTATTTCAATTACTTTTAAGTTAATTAATTCTGATTTCATTAATCAAAATGTTCTTCATTAGCAAAAGATAGGAGAAGGTCAGATTAGCAAACATTGAAAGTTCATTCCTCCTTTCGCCAAGCTGAAGACAATACTTAACTATGATATAAGCACATTGAGTATACTATTCTAGAATATGTTTTCTCTTCTTTATCTACTTTTTTAAATTAATAATTTGAAACCGTTGGCCGATATCGCGTACGAAAGTTATTTCATAGATTACAATATGGTTTATTAATCTCTATGCTTAATATTATAAATTAAACTAAGGCCCAGTTTTTTTATCCGTTGTCAAACTTAAGCGGCGGTAGCCTAATGGCTAGGGCGCAGGACTTGCGATCATGTGGTTGCCGGTTCGAAACCCACCCATTGCACTACCGAAGTGAACCCACTCGTAACACAAGCATTTAGCTTAGCACGAGGGGTTAACAAGAATACTAGCAATGTGCGACCCACATTGCTAGTAAGCTTTAAAAAAAAACTAACTATTTGTTAGATTAAGCATGGTTATCTGGTCAACTAATGGTTAAAGAGCTATTCTTTTGCAATGTCTATGTTGACTATAGTCAAACTTGGTTTGTTGGTTGGTTAACTATCCGCCATATTGTGGACTCTCCAACATTGGGTGGTTAATTATTGAAACTAATAGTTAGATATTTGACCGTTGGTTAAGCTAACAATTGATCAAAAAACGCATTTTCCCGAAATTTTACTATTGGTCACTATTTCTATAGGATGATAACTACGGATCAAAAAACCCGGACCTTAAGTACCTACGTATCACCTCCAGCTGTAGGACCTCTTACAAGATCGCAAAGAAAAACAGAACAGTTACAGATTTCAATGAACAATACTTATTGTTATTTCCAATATAACAAAACATACCATCACGCGTGTATTCCCCGAAGGGATCGGCAGAGGTGTACTACACTACACCCACAGTTTGCCAGTATGTATAATAGAGGGCGAGCCTATTGCCAAATAATACAAATCCAAACACCAGATACCGAACTACGAGCGCTCGCGCACTTGTGATTTTTAGTCGGGCGATAGTTTGATCGTTCTGGGATTCACTATGGAGTTATATGGCAGTGCGCGCATTTGACGATTAGAATTCGACATGAAATTATACACGACTACTACAGCGACCAAACTATCGGTAGGCTAAAAATCACAAGTGCGCGTTAGCCCAGGTAACATACTACCATACATACATAATAACAGGTATTTTTAATCTAAATTTGGATTTGTGGCCGGTTAGTGTAATAAGCTGGCTACTTTATATGTACGTTGTGATACGCGAACTGTGTGTTTGTAGGTACACTGTCCCCTTTTTTTTGTTTACGGTGGGAAACCTTCAAAAGGCGGCCAGTCTTCAGAAATTAAAACCGGGGAGTGTGGGATTTTTACCCACTAAACCACCCCGGTGACCACAATCAGCACAATACGGGGGGCACTGTGCCCTCTTAAAAGACCACCCTAGAACCCCCCTGTGCATTGCCTTTTTGGGCACATCTCTGGGGAGACTATAAAGACACCTCTGCCTAACCTTTCCAGGACTACAGGCGTGATGATAAGATATTGTTTGCTCGATCTTTATTTCTTTACATTAAATATTATGTTGCAATGTTACTTTGTCTCATTCACGTGATGAAAAACGCTTGCCTACGTCATTTTGATTTATTTATATACGGACTGTAAATTAATTGACTCATTGGTGTAGCGTTGACGCAAACGCACCAGCTGTTCGTAATGTCTTAGGTTCGATTTTCAAGTCGGGCATAATGGTACGAATGTGGTAGATGCAAAAGAAGTTCCTTTGCAAGAATTTTAGCACTTGGCGGTTTCTGCCTATCCCTGTCAAAGGAAGGTGTGACTGTATGTACATAATTATGTATAACTAGCTTTTGCCCGCGGTTTCGCTTACTTGAAGCTCAAAAACCAGCAGTGATGATCTCTTATTTGTATGGGTCTCTATACATCAGAGAGGTCAAGCTGTATCTCAGGTTCCGTTTAATTATTTGAGATAAGAAGTAAGTATACCAGTTTTTAAGTTGGAGCACATACTTTCTTACAGTGATAACAAAATTATAGTAAAATTCTTGTGTGATTGTCTTTTTGTTACGGGTTGGCGCAAAAACTATTACTGTTAAAAAGTATATGCTCCAACTTAACTGGTGAACTTCTTATCTCAATTAATTAAACGGATCCTAAGCTACAGCTTGGCCTCTTTGATGTATAGAGACCCATACAAAGATCATCACTGTTGGTTTGTGATTAGTTTATTTTTGGGATCCATTTCTAATCCTAACATAGTTTCAGGTGAGTGAAGCCGCAGGCAAAAGCTAGTGTATTCTATATAAAGAATGACGCAAAGCGTCGTGAAAACATTTAACGACTGAAAGGCAAACATCGAAACAAAACGCGAGGTTACGAATCCTTTGTTTTTTTTTATCGACACTGTATTTTTTGTTTAAAAACAATAAGCACTTAGCGGTTGGCCGCATTAATAAAATGACATAACATACCATCATAGCTGTGTTCCCCGAAGAGTTGTGCAGAGATGTACGATCTCCGAGCTACTTACTGAGAATTTCATAGAAAAACCAAATAACATTGCTCGACTTTGGAATCGAATCTAGGACCCTATACGTAGCAATCACGCTTATAATCTATATCTATACTAATATATAAAGCTGAAGAGTTTGTTTGTTTGTTTGCTTGAACGCGCTAATCTCAGGAACTACTGGTCCGATTTGAAAAAATCTTTCAGTGTTAGATAGCCCATTTATTGAAGAAGGCTATAGGCTATACATCATCAAGCTACGCGGACGAATTCGCAGGCAGAAGCTAGTCACTATACTAATACAACATTATTGTAGAGAAAATATGTAATGAATGAAGCATATAAGCTTAAGATAAATGTTAGTAAGACAAAAGTTTACCTATATCCCATGTCGGTTCGGGTTAGAATACCTCTCTACCCTTCAGATTGGCATCTCGTAAGAGACGAGAAAATATCCGACTTGTTCAGAGTAAGACTTGCTGGCCAAGAGTAGGACCTCTTGCGGTCTAACTGGCTGGAGACCACCCTTATGTCGAAGTCTGTCGTAAAACACCTTGGTGTCTATTTTGACTTTTGCGCGTAAGAAACAGTTCTCCCTCGGTTGCTGCGGCCTTGGCAGTCCGTAGGGACTCTTAAGGGTTCAAGTTCAAATGGTTTTATTTAAGCTTTTAGGTACAAGCGTTTATGGAAAGTTATGTTATTAGTTGCACGGTTCCATAAGGTTGATCCTATGGAGTCTTAAGAATCCCGCAAGAAACTCCATGGACACTCTTTTAAAATAAATTGTGTTACATTACGGTAACACGATGTGTGGCCATTTGAGTTTAATGTCCAAGTTTGACCGAAGTCGATTATATTAAACGAAGGTTCACATTATTTGAGAACCCGATGTCATATATATTTTATTATCAGATAATAAATAAACTATGTGGTAAAAACACACACGTCAACGCATCAGCAAGTCCTCTGGTGTTGCAGGTGTCCATGGGCGACGATGACTGACTTACCACTAGGTGTCTCGTCAGCTCGTTAGCCGACTTAAACCATAAAAAAATATTATGGTTTTGATAGAGCGGAATGTACACTGTGATAATACCAATTATACAAAAGTGCTAAACGTCATTCACGTTTTACGTCACAGAAACGTTTTGTACAACAGCTAGTGGTTATGTAAAATAGCCAAGTGCGCGTCGGACTCGCACACAATGTTTTCCGTACCATTATCGATTCCGACTCGCAGTTGGCCGGTTTTTTAGTATTCGTTGTTATAGCGGCAACAGAAATACATCATCTGTGAAAATTTCAACCATCTAACTATCACGGACGGACAGCGGGGTCTTAGTAATAGGGTCCCGTTATACCCTTTGGATACGGAACCTTAAAAAGCGAATTATACAATTCAACTGCGATTGTAGTAGTTGTGTAGATTGCATACAGTTGTAGCTTACCAGTCCGCATCCTAGAGGGCACAGCACGCTATGCACCTGCAGTTATGTATGTCAAAGTCAAAGTCAAAATGTTTTATTTCAATTAAAAATTAAAGAAGGTACTTTTAAAAAGTCAAATCTAGTTGCACGGTTCCAAAAAGTGTCTTATGGAGAAGAGCCGGCAAGAAACTCCATAGATACTCTTTTTAAAATAAAATAATCACAATTACAATATTACCTTTACAACTTTGTTTGAAATGGTTGCTGAGAATTATGCAGTTTGATGTGTAGGTTTTTTTCATTAAATTACAATAAAAAGGCGATTGCCTACTACTGATATGAAAGTAGCATATAACTGCTACCGTTAAATAAAATGGAAAACTTAGCGTAACTCGTTGTCCAGGGCCCCAAGTCTGCTATTTTGTCGTGTCAAAATCGTCACTCAATGGCTTCAGAATTGTTGATATTTGACAGTTTTGTCTACTAAATCTGTCAGTTCTTATGTCATTTAGTGCCGTTGAACGACCATTTTGATACTACTGAAATAGCAGACTTGGGCCCCAGGTATTTTGATCCAGACTGGACTGACAACAAAACAAATACGCATCTCAAATCTCATATTACATGCCACGGAGCGCATGACTCGCGCGCTCCTGCGTCCTTCATCGGCAGATGTGCTAATATTATTATTAGTAGGCCATTGATCGCGATCTACCTGAGCGAGTCCCACCGCGCCCTATGATGTGTACTCACGTTTTTTACCATCCTTATTTCCTTACGTGGGGTGCGATGCATCATGTAATTGTAGAAAAGACGATACGTAACATACCATCACGCCTGTATTCCCCGAAGGGTTAGGCAGAGGTGTACTAATAATAAGTACACCCACAGTTCGCCGGTATGTTTTAGGTCCCATGTAATAGGGGGCGAGCCGATTGCCAAACGGGCACAAAGTCCTAACTCCAAGTTGCTACTGGGAATTTCATAGAAAAACCCAATATCACTTTGCTCGACCTGGGAATCGAACCCAGGACCTCTAGCGTAGCAATCGCGCTCAGGATCACTTGGCTATGGTAGTTTACAATAGACGCTATTTATGTACCTACATATTTAAGATGTAATTCACCAATTAATCGATCTGTAGCTTCTTCCTCTTCTCTTCTATTGTTTTACAAAGATGAGTCTGTACCTACATTGAAGATATTTAAAAAAACAAGTGGGTATATAAACGTCTCCGAACCCAAAAATGTGAATTTTAAAATTCTTGTCTGTTTGTTACGGGTTTGCGTAAAAACTACTGAATAGATTTTAACTTTGTTATCACTGTTAGAAGGTATATGCTGCAACCTAAAAACTGTAAAACTTCTTATCTCCTGAGATACAGTTTGAACTCTCTGATGTATAGAGACCTATACAAAGAAGGGATCATCACTGTTGGTATTCGATTACATTATTTTTGGGATCCATATTTAATCCTAATAATTTCAGGTCAGCGAAGCCGCGAGCAAAAGCTTGTAGGTACAGCAGTAAGCTAGCAACATAAAAGTTACCGTAAAAGAAATTATTCGTTAAACCCTAAAACAAAATTAATATTTTTAATTTTAAGAGTGACAAAAAGCAGTCTTTGGCTGTTTAATTTAATAAAATAAACCTGCAATAACATACTTATACGTATAAAACCTATGTATAAAAAGGTGTCTACAAATATAATGTATAAAGATATTTGTTTAGTATGCATTCAAACGCCTTAAATCTTTGAAATTTGCTATAAAACCCAAAAATAACTCGGTCCGTCTGACAGCCAGTGTTTTTTTTTTTCAATAAAATGTCAGGTAAATTCATCATGGCTCACGGGCGAGGACGGAACCGGTTTGGTAAAATTGCCCTGCGCGCGCGACGCTCAGCTAGGGTTGCCAACCCTGCTATGTTAGAGGCCCGACGTACTATATTTGAATAGCAGCAAACAATATTCGTTTCAAAATGTTTAAGTGTAAAACGAAACCTCAATATTTATTTCTGACCGATCCAGGTATGTCAACTTGAAAATTACGTTCACATTGAGAAATAGCTAGTACCTACTAATTTTTTCATCGGGTTCTCAAATAACGTGAATCTTCGTTTAATATAGTCGACCTCGGTCAAACTGGACATCCTTCAACGTCCACACAACTTGTTATCGCAATATCGTACCTGTGAAGATTGTAACATAAATTATTTTAAAAGAGTGTTCATGGAGTTTCTTTCCGGATTCTTCTCCATAGGATCGACCATTTGGAACCGTGCAACTAGAATTAACGTTTCATAAACGCTTGTAAAAGCTTATTTGAAATAAAAACATTTGAACTTGAACTTGAACATATTTTCGATAACTTCAATTTTTTTATCACTATCACTACTTATTATAAAACAAAGTCGTTTCCCGCCGTCTGTCCCTATGTATGCTTGGATCTTTTAAACTACGCAACGGATTTTGATGCGGTTTTTTTTAATAGATAGAGTGATTTAAGAGGAAGGTTTTAAGCTATTTAACATCACGCTATGACTCTTAGGACCGGGGCAGCGCGGGTGAAACCGCGGGCGGGTCGCTAGTGGGTAATAATTTTAGAACAAGTACTATTTTTGACCGACAAAAAGTTGGTAACCCTACGCTCAGCCCACGTTATGACGTACACGGATTAGGTTCCACGAACATCAAAATAATATAGTGTATCTTTGAAGTTATACGAATTTATCCAGGGAATGGAAAATTTCACCACATTTACTGTGATTTCCCTGCATTACGGTTACTTATTCTTGTGCTTTCAGTGTAAAAAGTACCTAAGCACTAAATAGATCATCAAACAATTCGTATGTAGGTATGAGATTGAGATTTGAAAAAAAATGTTTAAACAACGCTTGCGTTGTGTTTCGCAGAGTGAGTGAGGTTCCCGGAGGCACAGACCCTTTTAAAAGGCGGGCAACCCTTGTGACTTAATTTATTTATTTACTAGCTTCTGCCCGCGACTTCGTCTGCGTAGACTTCAGATTAAAAGTAGCCCATGTGTTATTCCAGACTATAATCTATCTCTGTGCCAAATTTCATCCAGATCCGTTAAGCCGTTCTGGCGTGAAAGAGTAACAAACATCCATCCATCCATCCATCCATCCTCACTAACTTTCGCATTTATAATATTGGGGAATTACTACTACTAGGGGTTGAAATTTTTAAAATCAACTTATGGCTAATAATTAAAAATCTACACTTTATATAGATGTGTAGTATTAGTATTATTATGTAAGTAGATCAACTAATCATTTACCCATGTTGAAGTAATAATGACTGAACACGTCTGAAATCAGTGGAAAATGTTAGTCCTTGCTAATAAACAAGGACCTTATAAACAAACACAAGTCAACAGAGGGTTCTTTGAGGATGGCCTGTATGATTATTAAACACATTTCTATATTAAATCTCACATACTCTTATCAAAAGCTTTGATATTCAAAGCTTTATATAATTATATAAATAACTCACTAACCAAATTTCATCTCTATTGTCAACAGAGCGAAAAATGGCTGAGCTACGAAAACCTTAAAGAAGAAATCTTGGAAAAGATCAAGAAACTGGAGGAGGAGCGACACACGGTAGACCTGTGGTCAACTGGCCCCGAGTGGGGCCGCAAGAGACGCCGGAGACAGGTCACCGTGGCCCCGCCCTACGTGGTGTACATGCTGCCCGACGCTGACATCATGGAAGACTGGAGGCTCGTGAGGAAACTTCTAGAACGAACTGAATAACAGCAGACGATAAAGAAATTTCTAGATATTTTTATAATGTAAGGAAAAATCGTGAAGATCTTTTGGTGTGACTGGTGTTACTTGTCACTGCGGCTTTGGTACATCTAATGAGATGGGTTTGTGATGAATGTTACAACGCGACCATGGTTGGATTTAGCCACCATATTTACAGTAACATATCTGTTACTCTTAGCTGACGGTTGGGAAAACTTGAAGTAATAAAACCATAAGGACTTATGGTTTGTTAAAGATACCTACCGTAAAGAAACCGTGATGGTAACAAGAGGTCGTAGATTGTGGGTATGTAACACTTCCAGTATTAACAATTCCTGTTAGTCCATTGAGCTTAGATATCAGAATCTATATTAAAACAAACAAAATCACTGATTTACTGATTTCTGAAGCTTTGAATATTAAATATATTGAAATAAAACAACTTTACGGATTTTATATATTATTAAAACTATAGTGTGATCCCTGTTTTTCTGAGACCCGTGCCTAGCATTGGGACAGAATAATGAGTTGATTATGTATTTACAAATGTTCCAAAACGTCGGGATTTGGTAAAATTGTTTTATTTCAATATAAAATACTTGTGATGTTAAAAAGACGTAATGAAAAAAGTGTTACAGACAATTTTATACTTACTACCTACCTATTAAAAGTCATCTTAGTGAAACGTTGCACTCACTGTTATTAATAATAAATACTTTTCACTATGGGTACGTGTCTGAAACGTGTTAATTAACGTTTGGCGTAACCAAACTACGACTGTAGTACAAAATAGTTATGGTATTGATATCAATATGTTTATGGAAAAAAATTCAGAAAGCCTACTCAGACAAATGACATTTATGGCCGTACCGCGTCTTAAAAATTATGGAAATTTATGGGATTCATAATCAATATCCACATTCTGAACTACCCTCTATTGAGAAGATAGACTCTTTGCTTATGCCACTTTCCCGCCCTATGATAATCTTATCTATCTGTAACCAATTAATTCCTTGCTTTGAAGTTGCGATCGAACTATGTATGTTGCTAACGGTACCTCACATTTTTGTCTGTCTGTCTGTGGCCATTACGGGCCGGCCACCAACACGGTATTCTAATTTTGTCACATTTTCATAAATGTCAGATGACATTCTGTTAAAATTAAAAACAACGTCAAACTTCAGCAAGTTTATAGGTAGGTTGAATTAAGATCGAAAATTGACAGAAAGGTGCTATTTATGATATTAATATTTTGAAAAAAGAAATGATAGAATGACCATCATATGCTTGATCTTGGATAAAAGTCAATCTCATACATTTCCATACGCTAAAGAATTTTATAAAAGCGGTCTGGTGCGACAATTATCGCGATTCCTTTCAAATATAATTACTCCACTAAAGTCCGTAACATGTGTCACTAGGCCACCAGTTAAGTCTAAACTACCCCACAAGGGATTGTAATTTATTTTTATAGGGTAACAAACCCGTGTTAACGAATTATGTGTCGCAGGTAATCAGGTTTTCAAGTTTTATTGTTGCTATAGCTCGACTTTACTGAATTTCACGACTTTTAACACTCATGACGTGACGGACTCCTGAATTTGTGTAATAAGTAAATATTTGCAGTAACAATAAACGTTTAACTGAATGTTTGAAGTTTTATTTTATACTATATATTTTAATACAAATCAGTAGGCGAATAGAATGGTTATTTCTAATGACCTTATGATAAAGTTGAACTTAAATAGAGCCAAACAACAAAAACATAACTAAAATAAGTTTAAAATTAAGGTAGTTATGAGCAGTGCTGTAGGAACTTGTGATGTAAAATGTTCTGTGCTTCATGCGAATTTTATACTAACACTCAATTTGCGGAAAAGAGACGGAGCAACCCCTTTAAATGCTCACCAAAAACTTTAAAAGCATAAATCTCGGAACTTTATAATAAATTAAATAAATTTACGCCCAGTATTTGCCGGTATGTTTAGGAAGGGGTCCCATGTAATAAGGTGCGAACCTATTGCCATTAACCAGGCACAAATTCCAAACTCCGAGTTGCTACTGAAAATTTCATAGAAAACCCCAATAACACTGCTCGACCTAGGAATCGTTCCCAGGACCTCTAGTTTAGTAGTCGCGCTCAGGACCACTAGGCTAATGAGGGAAATAATATATGTAACTAAAAATCAATTGCCGCATCTATAAAAGATCATCATTTGCGAACAAGTTTACATTGCAATTAGGAAAATTTATGGCTATATTCCAATCTCACTAACAGATTATAGTGAGACTGCGTCCTCAATTTCAAATCATCTTAATTGGATTCTAGACATCCTTCAAAGCGACAGCGGAGGGTAAATACCGGTTTAAGATAATAATCAACCTCTAGATTCTTAGTGGAAACTTTATTTTATTGTATGTGGCAACAACCCATGCTGAATTTCGCTGTGAAGCTTAAATTGTCTCTGGAATATATCTTTTTGGGATAGGGGGGCAAACGAACAGACGGATCGCCTGATGGTAAGCGATTACCGCCGCCCATGGACACCCGCATCAGTAGAGGAGTCACAAGTGTGTTACCGGCCTTTTCGAAGGGCTAGGGCCTCCGGTATCCTCACTCACTCGGCGAAAAACAACGTCAGCGTTGTTTCACGCCGGTTTTCTTTAAGGCCGGTAAATTATCTATCAATATCACTGATTTTATGTGTCTTCTTGTAATCAATAAATAAAAAATTTCAAATATATGACTTTTGAAAGTGAGTGGCCTCGGTAGCTTAGTAAGTTGGCAAGAGTTTCCGATTATATTCATCAACGATTATAAAACAGGTACATTAAATTACCGTATAATTAATGAGAATACCTACTTAAATTGTTAAGGTGCGTGAGTTTTCTTTTTTAATATTTGAGTAGGTAGGTACTGCCTCATTAGCCAAGTGGTCCTGAGCGTGACTGGTACGCTAGAGGTCCTGGGTTCGATTCCCAGGTCGAGCAAAGTGTTATTGGGTTTTTCTATAAAATTCCCAGTAGCAGCTCGGAGTTAAGAATTTGTGCCCGGTTAATGGCAATAGGCTCGCCCCCTTTTACATGGGACCTAAACATACCGGCGAACTGTGGGTGCACATTAGTACGCCTCTGCTTAACCCTTCGGGGAATACAGGCGTGATGGTATGTTATGAGTAGGTAGGTGCTTACATGAAACGTCAAAAGACATCACTTATCAGTGTTACACTCAAAGTTTTACAGTCGCATTGTGAGTGAAGATCCCATCTTAATCGCTATTTCGTATCTAAAATCATGATACAACTCATTGTTATAAATAAACACCTATTTACAATTCCTGAATGTCCGACAATAGCGTGTAGGTATGATAATTATACAAATATAGCTTGGCTGTGCCCCAAGTCGGGAAAAATAGGAAGCAAAATTTTTCACGTGGGAGAGCCATGCTTCGGCACGAATGGGCCGGCTCGACCGGAGTGATACCACGGCCTCACAGAAAACCGGCGTGAAACAACGCTTGCGTTGTGTTTCGCCGAGTGAGTTGAGGTTACCGGAGGCCCAAACCCTTTTAAAGGCGGGCCGCGCACTTGCGACTCCTCTGGTGTTGCGGGTGTCCATGGGCGGCGGATATCACTTACCATCAGGTGATCCGTTAGCTCGTTTGCCCCCTATCCCATAAAAAAAAAAAAGCCGAGAAACATTTAGGGGGACAATTATACCATGTAAATGTACATATGGAAATAAAACAACTTCACGGATTCTATCGTGTTATATTTAGTACAAATCAAAACCCGACGTTTGGGATCCTTTCCAGCGTCCAAGGACCGATAGAATTCGTTAATTTATTTTATTTCAATACTAGCTTCTGCCCGCGACTTCGTCCGCGTAGCGTGATGATATATAGCCTATAGCCTTCCTCAATAAATGGACTATCTAACACTGAAAGATTTTTTCAAATCGGACTTGTAGTTCCTGAGATTAGCGCGTTCAAGTAAACAAACTCTTCAGCTTTATAATTATACTAGCTTCTGCCCGCGACTTCGTCCGCGTAACGTGATGATATATAGCCTATAGCCTTCCTCAATAAATGGGCTATCTAATACTGAAAGATTTTTTCAAATCGAACCAGTAGTTCCTGAGATTAGCGCGTTCAAGCAAACAAACAAACAAACTCTACAGCTTTATATATTAGTATAGTATAGATATTTATTTCAATATATGTATTTTAAGTAAAACTGCTACGCGAAATAGAGGTTCTGGTTTCGATTCCCTGGTAGAGCAATTCAATTTGGTTTTTCTATGAAATTCTCAGTAGCAGCTCGGAGCTTGGCTTTGTACCCGGCTAATGGCAATAGGCTCGCATCCCAACAACATGGTACTTACCTATATTTGTGTGTTTGGAAAAGCTGTTTGTTATTATGAGTTAATTAAATGATGTTATAAACCTAATTACTAGTGAACCTATAAGTATTAAAGGAAATAAGGAACTTATGTGATTTATGTTATGCTTGCACTAAACATCAAATCTATATAATAAAAATGAATCGCCGTAATGTATCTACCCACGCACATAACTTCCGAACGACTGCACCTAATTGGATAATACTTCTCTGTTGTGTTCGTTTTTGTCAGGACAAGGTTTGTATGAAATGATTTTTAAAATTTTAGATGGAAATTCTGCCTCATTAGCCAAGTGGTCCTGAATGCGACTGCTACGCTAGAGGTCCTGGGTTCGATTCCCAGGTCGAGCAGTGTTAATGGGTTTTTCTATGAAATTCTCAGTAGCAGCTCGGAGTTAGGAATTTGTGCCCGGTTAATGGCAATAGGCTCGCCCCCTATTACATGGGACCTAAACATACCGGCGAACTTACTGTGGGTGTACATTAGTACGCCTCTGCCTAACCCTTCGGGGAATACAGGCGTGATGGTATGTATGTATGTAGATGGAAATTTACGAAGGGAGCTGTGCTTGGGCCGCTAGTTTGACTTAACTATACATTTATTCAAAACCTATTTTACAACGGACTAAGTAATTGAGCAATGTTCTCAATTCCGAGTAGGTGCCTACTATAGACAGTAAGTAATACCGATATGCCGTTACAATGATATGTAATCTGTTGTTATCTAAGTAAATTACGCGGAAAATTGAATTGATATGGTACGGTTGTATGGCTCTATACCGCATTCAGGTCTAGGTACATGTTGCCTACCTCATAGTACCTAATGTAATAGATTGTTACTATACTTCGACTTTTAATTGGATTCAGTAACTTGACATTTCGAAGAGAAATAATGATACTACACTACAACTAATAGTGTTGGGGTAGTGAATGATTTTGTGTAATGAATGAATGATAAAAGTGGTTTAATATAAAATCAAACTAAACATTTGTAAAGCGGTCCCCCGACGCGACAAAATTTAATCAAAAAACTTCATACGTACTTACGAAGGGTTATAATTTCAAGATTATTTTTTTCTTTTTATAGGGACTCAGGTTTATTTTTGTGTCGGGGGTTTTTTTAAATTTTTAATTTAATTTGTTATTTCACACTTTTTGTAGGGACTCCTTAGTTATTTTGTTTAATTTCTTTTATTTTCTTGCGTTTTAATTAGGTATTTTCTTCGTTTAGTTATTCAACTTTTGTACAATTATTTCATAGCTATTAGATATCTTATATCATAGTGTATAGTATTCTACTAGTCAAGCCCTTTCATTTGATACCTTTATTGAGGGAGTAGTGAATAAATTTAATAAATTCACCATTTCGTGGAGGCCGCCATGTTGGATTTGAAATTTTTCATAGTGTATAGTATTCTACTAGTCAGGCCCTTTCATTTGATACCAATATTGTGGGAGTTGTGAAAAAATATGCAAACCGCCATCTTGTGGCGGCGGCCATCTTGGGCCGATTTTCATCAAACATAGCTAAGAACACTCCCCACTTATTCACCTTTCAAACAAAAAAAACAAAATCAAAATCGGTTCATCCATTCGGGAGCTACGATGCCACAGACAGACACACACACACACACACACACAGACAGACACGTCAAACTTATAACACCCCGTCGTTTTTGCGTCGGGGGTTAAAAAAAGTTTGTTCATGTTCATTCTTTGACCACCTCACAATCTTTTTTTTGTCAAAACTGGTAACCCTTCAACTGTCAAGTTACTGAATACAATTAAAAGTCGAAGTTTATCCGATGTCTACTTAAGAAAAAAAGACAGTAGAAGCCAAAACAATTACCTACGGTACTTCACCGCGGGCTAAAGACTGTTACTTGTTAAGTCGCAAGCCCCATAAGGAGTACTGCTGTCAACTATGGGCGGGAGCACCAGCATACCAGGTTGAACTTTTTGACTCGATCCAGAGCCTAGAACCCTTAAGTCTGAGGAGAGACTTCGCCTCTTTGTGTGTTTTCTACCGTTTGTACAATGGGCAGGGTTCTGAGTAATTGTTCGAAATTATTTCAACGGCTACTTTCTATCACCGCACCTCTCGCCATAGGTTTTCCCAAAGGACTGCAGCATGCTGTTCTTCAAAAAGGGTGTGAAAGGATTTTTAAAGGGTCGGCAACGCGCGAGTTTCCCCTGGTGTTGCAAGCGACCATAGGCTACGTTTTTTTTTGTCTCTTTGTATGCACGTCATGAAAACTACTCGGAATTTGACGCATTAGTAAAAGGAAGAGGTGAATTAATCGATTAATAACGCAAATAGCCAATCGATGCCGTACGTAAGTGATTATAAACATACCATAATATAACATACCATCACGCTTGTATTCCCCGAAGAGTTAGAAGAGGCGTATCAATGTACCCACACCCACAGACAGTTTGCCGGTATGTTTAGGTCCCATGTAATAGGGGTCGAGCCTATTGCCATCCACCGAGCACAATCCCAAACTCCGAGCTGCTACTGAGAATTTCATAGAACCTGGGAATCGAACCTAGAACTTCTAACGTAGCAGACGCGCTCAGGACCACTAGGCTAATGAAGCAGTTTGATTATAAACAACAATAAAATATTAGGGTCAGGTGCGCAGTGCTCGCATCCTGCGCGTACCTATCTATGGGAAGATGTATGAATGTGGCAGATGCAAAAGAAGTAGGTATGCAAGAATCGTAGCAACTGGTGGTCTATAGTTTCTGCCTACCCCTGTTTAAAGGTGAGAGGGTAAAGTGTGTGTATGTAATAAAATATTAAGTTTCACTCACTCTTAAGGCTGCATAAACTATGAAGGAAAGTTCATAAATAACTTAATTTTGTTCATAGTGAAATTGAAATCTATGAAACCTACGAATCAGTTACTTTTTGTAAAGGAGGTAGGAAAATTCGGGACTTATTAAAATTCCTTTTTTCACGTGGGAGAGCCATGCTTCGGCACGAATGGCCCGACTCGACCGGAGTGATACCACGGCCTCGCAGAAAACCGGCATGAAACAACGCTTGCATTGTATTTCGCCGGGTGAGTAAGGTTACCGGAGGCCCAAACCCTTTTAAAATGCGGGAAACGACTTATCTGGTGTTGCGGATGTCCACGGGTGGTGGTTATCGCTTACCATCAGGTGATCCATCTACTCGGTTGCCCCCCTATCCCATAAAAAAGGTATTTTTGTACGATTTATTGAAATATGTAAAACCTCTTGCAGCCACCGGCCTGACGTCGGAGTCAGTTAGAAAACGCTTGGTGTGATTCGACTGTTACGCGTGAGAGCCAACTCCTCCTCAGTTGCTGCAGCTTCGGCAATATGCAGTCTGCTGGGCCTCTTAAGGCTCGGCAATAAACCAGTAACTTCCCTGGTGTTGCAGTCCAGATGTTCTATGACTTAACTAATTATATTTTACTTTCGTTTTGGTGTGCAATAAAGAATATTCTATTCTATGTTCACGTCATTTACTTCGACAAATACGTCTCGTTGTTTGCCGATATACATAACATAACATAATCAACATTATTCTGTCCCACTGCTGGGCACGGGTCTAAAATGAGAGGGATTAAGCTACAGTCCACCACGCTAGCCTAATGCGGGTAGGCAGACTTCACATTCCGTCGAGAAAATCTCTCAGACGTGCAGGTTTCCTCACGATGTTTTCCTTCACCGTTTAAGCGCGTGATAATTAACTACGTAATATAGCAATAAGTTTGTTAAATATTGCCATTATATGTTTTTAGGATTTTAAGTGTGTTAATAATTTAATATCTACCACACCCAAAATTCCAGGATAAGTTCTGGCCGGTTGACAAAAAAAATCCTATAAACGACCATTTCCTAGAAAAAACGTAATGATTTATTCATATTGGTTTTAATGGCTACGATTTTTTTTCTGTGAAACCACTTTTCTTTTAGTTGAAAATAAACCTATTTGGAAAAAAACATTTTGGAAAATTTGTCATCTCATCGATAGATAGTCAAAGTCTCATCGTGATCTACATTTAATTCTAAACTATGTACTTACTTCATTACTATAGGAGAGACGGCTAGCGGCGTCAATAATTCCAGCCCATAAAAATACAATACTTTTATTAGGATTAAATTTTAGTAGGTAGTTAATAACCTACCACCCAGAATAATTTTTGTACCTAAATATTTAGACAGGCCCTACATATATGTCAAAATAGCATTATATATCTCTTAAGATTAAAGTTCATAAAACATAGTGATTATATGAGTCAAAGAGGCCAAAATGGACGATTAAAAGGTAAGTAAATATTTTTCTTTATATAGAACTGCTATATTTTATAGTCGTGTGCGCGTGATATTACGGTTTTAGCAGTAAAGAGGTCAACGACTTACAAAATGGCTGACGAAAATCACGTAGCGCTTGTTTTTATCAGTTTTTATTTTTCGAATTCGAATTTAGAATGTAGGTAATGTGTAAAATTTGTTTTAACATAGGTATTTTGCGTATACCTAACTTTTTTATAGAGGGTGGGAGGACGATAGGCATTGAAATATTAACCATTATATAAATCTCTTTGAATATAAATATCTTAACAGTTCCTCATTTACCTACCAGTATAAGTAAATCTGTTTAGATGTTCCTAAGCTCTGTATCGTCATTACCTAAGTCAATTTCAATCAATCGCAAAGTCAGCGAAATAACATAGATCATTCCTTTAGACTTCCTAAAGGCGCTGCAGAGGAGTTCTTTGATAGTTCTAGTTTTTACCCGACTGCCGAAGGAGGAGGGTTATGTGTTTGACGTGTATGTATGTATGTATGTCCGTTCCTATGTCCGCTCGTAACTATTCAACGGTGCAACCGATTTAGATAAATGATACCTCATTAGATTTGTCTTGATGGCACGAGTGTCACTGGGTACATGAAATTAAAAAAAAAACAAAATGGCCGATTTTATGCGCTTTAATGCGTGGGCTGAAAAATATGTTTTGAGCATTCCGTATCATGTATTCTCAAATTTTCGGTAGCAATTAGCGAAATCATTACATTACTTTATTGTCAAGGGACTTGTAGGAAATCATCTACTTTTTCATATAAATAATTTCTTCGTTAATGTCCGTAGGTAGTTTTAGATTGAGGTTAGGAAATACGATTTTTCATAGTTTTGCACTAAAAATCCGGAAACAAGTTACGTAATTAAAATAACTAAAAAACCCGACTGCATAAAAACACTTTAAAAAAACTAACTTTATTCTACGTTATAATTTATTATTTTATGTAGTTATTCAATATTACTTTACATAGGTCTGGACTACTAGACTTGTTTTTGTCTTTTTAGTTTTTTTAAAGTGTTTTTATGCAGTCGGGTTTTTTAGTTATTTTAATTAGTTGTATTTATTTAGTTTTATCTTGTTGTTTTAGTAAGTTATTTAGCTTACTGCATCTTGTCTTGTGTGGGATCGAGACAGCAATGACTCAGTGCACTTCGACCCAATGGGATCTTTTGTGCTTCCCGTAGATAGGTACCTAATCCCCATCCTCTCCCAGTTCCCAGTTCTCCCAGCTTACTGGTAGATATTATGTTATTTTTTTAAGTTTTGAGTTGAATATTACTACATAGGTTTACTAGGGGATAAGTTATTGTTTAATATTATATTATTATAATTAATAGAATACCTACTTATAAAATAATAATGACAATCGATTTAGACTGAGCTTTTACGTACGTATAAGCATACCTAAGATAACTAGACTTCTATGTCACTGATAACTTTTTGTTGGGCCTAAACCAAATCGAAATCACTCTAGATTTCAGTCTAAATGACAGACTTTTATTACCGAGCCAGGTTTTTAACCTTTTGTTAGATATTATTTTCAGAAGCCTTTCAAAATATAAAATATTTTATTGTTGGATTTAAATGACCATTAAAACAGAATAACAGAGTAAATTGACGAAAAAGATCGAATTCAATTTGCCGCCTCCTTTTACATCTGTGTCCCAACTACAATTATTTTATGCTCGTTTTTACATTGTCGGATTGTTTTGATATACATAGGTACCTATCTACCATCACCTACCTCTGTTCCTCTGAGGGCGGATTTTTCCATCTCCAGATATATTTATTGGAGGAATAAATTCGTATTTTGACAGTATTTCTATACAAAATCTGTCAAACGTCATTTTTATTTCCTAGATAAAAGATAACTAACGAAGGAAAAATCAGCCCTGAGAGTGATTTTGAGGTTTTTTTGATAAACAACCCCAGTTTTACTGTATGTTTTAGGTCCCACGTAGTATGGGCAGAGCCTATTGCTGTTAATAGGACATAAATCCAAATTTTCAGCTGCTTCCCAGAACTTTTTACTTAGGAATCGAACTTAGTAGTCGCTAATGCAACGGCCATTAGATCAATGAGGCAGATAATTAAATTTCGAATCTGGTTTTCAAATTCAGGTACCTACCTACCTATGTTACCAGTTTGTTAATTTATTTTACTGGAATCTTGTTTATGATAGAACCATTGAGGATTTAGAGCACATAAAAATGACGAAGTACTATAAAACTACAAAAAAGTGTATTTAGAAAATACATCCATTTAGGTATATATCAATGTCGTGGAACGAAACGATAGTCTAATTGTACGACACTCTAATCAAAGGTACCTACAAACTTGCATGTAGGTACGTTGGGAAACTTCACACGTCATTGAAAAAATCTCTCGATCTTGCAGGTTTCCTCACGATGTTTTTCTGCATCGTTTAAACGCGTAATTAACTGAATTTGATAAGTCAGCGGTGCGTGCTGTGGACTCGAACTCAAGACCTTTGACTTGGCAGTACAATGGTCTTGTCACAATTTAATAATTATATAATGTAAATCCAACTGACGTAGTCGTTAGTGGATATTATTATATTTATTTTAAAAAGAGTATCTATTGAGTTTCTTGCCTGCTCTTCTCCATAAGACCCACTTTTTGGAACCGTGCAACTAGTTTTGAATATTCAAAAGTAGGTACCTGCTATAATGGTCGCTCTCGGAAAAACTTGCTTCTGTTTTTTTTATTATTTAATTCGGCGAACGATTATTGCACTCAGTTGGAATCAGCTCCCTGCCGAGGTTTCCCCAAAGGACTATAGCATGGGGTTCCTCAAAAAGGGTAGGAAAAGGTTATTACAGATTCGGCAACGCGAGCAACAAGTAATGTTGCAAGTGAAGTTGCGCATGGTGTTGCAAGCGTCCATAGGCTACGGTAACCGCACTAAACAATCGAATTTTATATAATACTAGATTCTGCCCGCGGCTTCGCTCACGTGAAGCAAAATCAGGAGTAAAAATGGAAAACCAACATTGATGATCTCTTCTTTGTATGGGCCTCTCTCTATACATCAGGGAGGTCAAGCTGTATCTCGGGATTTATTTAATTAATTGAGATAAGAAGTTCACCAGTTTTTAAGTTGGAGCATATACTTACTAACAGTGATAATAAAATTAAAACCTATTCAGTAGTCTTTGCTCCAACCCGTAACAAACAAACAAGAATTTTAAAAATCACATTTTCGCATTCGGTGACGTTTATATACCATAACCCACGTGGTTTTTTTTTAATATCTTCAATGTACAGACATAGCTTCTTTAAACCAGATAGTAGCCGATTCTCAGACCTACTGAATATGCATATAACATTTCATAAAAATCGGTCAAGCCGTTTCGGAGGAGTATGGTAACTAACATTGTGACACGAGAATTTTATATATAAGTACTTAAGATGTTGTATTACCTACTTGTGAGATACATTGTGTTATTAATAAAAAAAAGATACATTGTGTTTTCATGCGATGGCCAAGTCAATCAATTTACATATATACATACCATCACGCCTATATTTCCAAAGGGTTAGGCAGAGGCGTACTAGTTTACACCCTCAGTTCGCCGGTATGTTTAGGTCCCATGTAATAGGGGGCGAGCCTATTGCCATTAACCGGGCACAAATTCCTAACTCCGAGCTACTACTGGGAATTTCATAGAAAAACCCAATAACACTTCCCTCGACCTGGGAATCGAACCCAGGACCTCTAGCGTAGCAGTCGCGCTCTGGACCACTAGGCTAATGAGGCAGTTTCAATCAATTTATTTAAAACATAAAAGATTTTATTTTTGTCGTCACTATAAGATGTTGATATGTTAGCTAATTACGTACCTAATAACTTAGTAAGACAGAAGGACCCTTAAGTAGGGACTTGGTACGACGACTTGGTAGGTATTACATATTTACGATAAGAACTGAGTTGCGAGACTAGGTAATTTTTACATGTTTGTTTTTGATGTTTATTTTAATCTTACAAGTACATATGCTAAGTAGGTAAAAGATAAATACAGTGTTAAATCATCAATTTGAATAAATATCGTAGGGAAATTTAAAATATAAGCAAAGATATTGCTTCAAGCTGAAAATACTTAATAAATCTATATCTATACTAATATATAAAGCTGAAGAGTTTGTTTGTTTGTTTGTCTGTTTGTTTACTTGAACGCGCTAATCTCAGGAACTACTGGTCCGATTTGAAAAATTCTTTCAGTGTTAGATAGGCCATTTATTGAGGAAGGCTATAGGCTATATATCATCACGCTACGCGGACGAAGTCGCGGGCAGAAGCTAGTAAAGATATATAAAGCTGAAGATTTTGTTTGTTTGTTTGTTTACTTGAACGCGCTAATCTCAGGAACTACTGGTCCGATTTGAAAAATTCTTTCAGTGTTAGATAGGCCATTTATTGAGGAAGGCTATAGGCTATATATCATCACGCTACGCGGACGAAGTCTCGGGCAGAAGCTAGTACTTAATCAAGAAAAAAAGTAAGTACCACAGTGGGGCCACAGTATTCCTAAATCTATCACTCCTAGTTCCACCGCATATACTTCGCAGGGAACCTTAATTTCAAGCCACGTAGTAAAATATACCGTCGTGGGTAAAAAGTGTTATGTACCTATATCAAGTAAAATCCACCCGAAATCTAGGTTACCCGTAAAGGTGTGTAGGGTAGGTGTTATCTATATACATAGGTGGGTATATTTATATGACCGGCACTAGTAAATAAGCGCTCACGTAGGTTTTCAGCCGGTATCTAGGTTGTAGGGGTGGGGGAAAGGTCATGACCTCGGCCGCAGGACAAAATTAGGACATCTGATTAATAGACGAGCTTCACGCTAAAATACTTTTACTTTTATTCATGTGGGAGAGCCATGCTTCGGCACGAATGGGCCGGCTCGACCGGAATGATACCACAGCCTAACAGAAAACCAGCGTGAAACAACGCTTGCGTTGTGTTTCGCCGAGTGAATGAGAATACCGGAGGCCCAAACCCTTTTAAAAGGCAGCGCACTTGTGACTCCACTGGTGTTGCGGGTGTCCATGGGCGGCGGTTATCGCTTACCATCAGGTGATCCGTCAGCTCGTTTGCTCCACTATCCCATAAGACAACGTGGAATAAATAGGGCTGCCATCCGTCCGAGTTTCCCCGAATTTGTCCTAGTTTGAAGGGCGTCCAGGGGCCGTCCGGCAGGGGTTTTTAAAAAACTTTTGTTGTCAGGGGAAACCCATTTTTTTAATAAGCAGTAAATTGAAATAAAACTTAGTAAAAAATCATCCATAATAACCCCGTATTCAAGAGGCATTATTTTTTCAGAGGTGTCCGGGGAAAAAACCATATTTCGCCCAAATGTCCGGGATTTTTGACGTGTTTATCCGGGGTCGGCAGCCCTTGGAATAAACAATTTTAGCGAACATTATTTTTGTGCTTATTATGTAGAAGTTATTTATTTATGTTATTTAGGTACTTCCTATTAAATAGGTTACGAGTTACGACCTTACATTCGCTCCATAATAAATGGGATATTTATTATCTCCATAATATATCCCAATAAAAATGAGTAATTATGTGCCTGATGTCTTTTTCTCTTTATTTTCACTCTCTCAAATTACATAAAAACAATTAAGCCCATAAACGACGGAGTTTTGTTAGGTAAAACCGTGTATTCTGCTTGACTAAAATTACAAGCTAAACTTATATAGGAAATGGTACATCATCACGGCTGTATATACATAAGTTTTAGACTACATACATAAACTACATATGTTTGTATGTACTACACATGTTTTACTATAAACATATATAGTACTATAAACATATGAAATCGCATGAAAATCCGTTCATTAGTTTTTTAGTTAATCGCGAACACACGGACGCTGCGGTGGTCTTATTTTATAATATACATACTAGCTTCTGCCCGCGGCTTCGCTCACTTGAAGCTCAAAAACCAACAGTGATGATCTCTTCTTTGTATGGGTCTATACATTATATATAAATACAGCTTGACCTCTCGTCAAGCTGTATCTCAGATTCCGTTTAATTATTTTAGATAAGCACATACTTTCTAACAGTAATAATAAAATTTAAATCTATTCAGTAGTTTTTGCGCTAACCCGTTACAAACAGACAAGAATTTCAAAAATCACATTTTTGAGTTTGGAGACCTGTGTAACTGCCTCAATAGCCAAGTGGTCCTGACCGCGACTGCTACGCTAGAGGTCCTGGGTTCGATTCCCAGGTCGAGCAAAGTGTTATTGGGTTTTTCTATGAAATTCCCAGTAATAGCTCGGAGTTAGGAATTTGTGCCCGGTTAATGGCAATAGGCTCGCCCCCTAATACATGGGACCTAAACATACCGGCGAACTGTGGGTGTACATTAGTACGCCTCTGCCTAACCCTTCGGGGAATACAGGCGTGATGGTATGTTTATGAGACCTGTATATAGATACCATAACCCACTTGTTTTATTTTAAATATCTTCAATGTACAGACACAGGATTTTTACAATTTTATAATACCTAGTAGAGATATGATATATGTATGTAATATATCACTATAACTGGTGGTTAGAAGCGAGACACAACATAGTAACAGGTTTGTGTTATTATTCACAGACGATACAGCAGTGATAACCTTATTAGCTTCACTTCCTGCATCGAACATGGACGATTTTGCATTTTTATTTTCATAGACTGAAAATAACAATTCTCTCTCTACCTATTATAATGGTTGCCTAATATACCTACTAGATATTACCTTATTCTATCTTGTGTGGGGCCGAGGCAGCAAGCCGTCAGTGTACTTCGACCCAACGGATGGATCTTTTGTGCTTCCCCTAGATACCTACGTAGGTCCCATTCCCTGTCCCAGTTCTTCAAACAGCTCTTTCATGAGCTTTATAAAGAGTCCTCTGGTCTTTTGGTAGGTAGGTTTAAGGTTTACTAGGTATATATTACAGTATCCTAGTATATACTACGTAAGTATATATTATTTGGACTTTTGCTGATGAAGATGATGATAAAAAGGTGAGGTTACCGGAGGCCCAAACCCTTTTAAGAGGCGGGCAACGTACCTACTTGAGACTCCTCTGGTGTTCTGGTTATCCGTCTACTCGTACTACTCCCCTATCACATAAAAAATATATAGTATATCATATAAATATAGTAAAATATATAGTATATAATTATATTACTGTTGGAAAAATACATACGGCTAAAAAAATACCTAGGTAGTACATAACCAGACTACTGTATTTTAAGTAGCAGATAATGAGGCAACACTAAACAAGAAACTCGTAAAAATGCCATGTTCGCCGGTATGTTTTAGGTCCCATATAATAGGGGGCGAAAATTCGTTTCGAAAAACCCCGAGCTGCTATTGGGAATTCCATAGAAAAATACTTTGCTCGACCTGGGAATCGAACTTAGGACCTCTTGCGTAGCATTCGCGCTCAGGTCCATTTGGCTAATGAGGCAGTTTTATCAAAATCACCTTCAAGAAATAACTTCCGGAGGGTTAATAATCGCATAATTATCCATAGGGCGACAACTGCATTGTACGATAAGCTTATAGTTATACAATACAACGTCAGTAAAACTAAAATATTATAACTCGTTGTCAGTTTAAACTGGTAAATTAACTCGTTGAGTAGCCATAGATAAATATTATGATTCATCAAAAGTGAAAAGTGTGTTTTTGCTCCGCGAAATGTTAATCTTTGACAGCTTTCATAGCTATCAAACATTTTTGATGGTCATGATATTTTCCCGGTTAATGACAATATAACTAACTAGCTTCTGCCCGCGACTTCGTCCGCGTAGCGTGATGATATGTAGCCTATAGCCTTCCTCAATAAATGGGCTATCTAACACTGAAAGAATTTTTCAAATCGGACCAGTAGTTCCTGAGATTAGCGCGTTCAAGTAAACAAACAAACAAACAAACTCTTCAGCTTTATATATTAGTATAGAGTATAGATATAGATTTAAACAAACTGACCAACTGTGGGTGTTCATTATGTACGCCTCTACCTAACCCTTCGTGGAATTCAGGTGGTCTGTTTTCTACGAAATCTGTCAGCATAACCATGAAGTAAGTAGGTACATAATTGCCTCATTAGTCTTAATGATTGAGTGGACGACAGCTAGGTTACATTGCCTAGTTTCGATTCCCAGGTCAAGCAGTGGAGGATCCGAAACGTGGGGAATTAAATACATAATATTAATACAACGCGATAAAATCCGTTACAAGTAGCTTTTTTTAAGTTTTATTGGGTTTTTCATTGAAAATCTCTTGCTTGAATTTGCGTTAGTATATTTTAATAAACAAGCGACCCGCCTGCGGTTTCGCCCTAGCTGCCCCGTTCCTAAAGACACGTAGGGTTATGTTAAATAGCATAACTCATCAAAATCCGTTGCGTAGTTTTAAAGATAAGACAGTAGACATCGGGAAGCGCCTTTGTTTTATACTATGTAGTGATAGATCTTATAAATACCGGCGAACTCTGAGTGCAGATTAGTAAACCTCTACCTAACCATTCGGGGAATACAATAGTGATGATATTATTATGTCGTATGAATGCGTAAAGAACCCAAAAGAAACAAATCCAACAGTTGGCATTAACATCACCACCATACATAATAAATAAATAAATCTTTATTTCAGACCAGTTACAAGTCCATACTTATTAAAAGATTAACAAAACTATTATAAAATTTGTGCCCGAATAAATGTTTTCAGGATATTTGAGTCCTGTTTACTTGCAATGACCTTTAGGATTCTGTTAGTGCTAGCCCGGACTCTGCTTAGTAAGGATTCGAGCCGCTTGCGCATACCCTGGCCTCGGCAAACATACCGGAGGCACTACAAAAGCGGGGTAACCCCAACAACATCCTAAATCCATTGTTATATTGGACACGTAGGGCATTGAGCGGCCTCTGCGTATACCTGTACCACAAGCTGCACGTGTAGAAAGTCTGACAGTAGGCTCTAAATAGTGTGACTTTAACTTGATCACTACAACGCGCATACCTAAACAATAATAAAGAAATTTATTTATTTATTTAAAATATAGGTATAACTTTTAACATTGTCTTAACTCATACTAATCACATGCATGAATTACTATTTTAAGGTTACGTATCAAACACGAATAATAATAGATAGATACCTGCCGAGTCAAGACGTTTCATTAATTCTCATTGTTTAATATCGTTAAACTTTAGTAATTTAATATAATGCCGTTAAACTTTAGTAATCTCTTCTCTACTATTATAAAATTGTAAAAAAGTTGTGTCTGTACATTGAAGATATTTAAAAAACAAACAATTGGGGTAGGGTATTTAAATAAACTTCTCGGAATCCAAAAATGTTATTTATAAAAATCTTGTCTTTGTCTGTTTGTTACGGGTTGGAGCAAAAACTACTGAAAAGACTTTAATTTTGTTATTAGAAAGTATAATATGTTCCAACTTAAAAACTGCTGAACTTCTTATCTCAATTAATTAAACGAATCCTGATATACAGCTAGAGCTTTCTGGCTCATACAAAGAGATCATCAATGTTGGCTATTCCATTTTTACTCCTTTAAAGCTTCACGTAAGCGAAGCCGCGGGCAAAAGCTAGTTTAATATAATTTTCGGTACTCATATTATATGTATTATATTATACTCCTGTATACATTTGATGTGGGGTGATAGCCTAGTGATATGACTATCGGACTGCCAAGTCAAAGGTCTCGAGTTCGAATCCAAGGCTTTTCGAAGTTATTTTAGTGAAAAGAAGAAAAGTGAAGGAAAAATGCATCTTCTGGTTTTTTAAACACCAGACTTACTAAAAAGTACTTTATAATCTTAGCATAGAAAATGTAAAAAGATAGTTAAGTAAGTTAATTAAGTAAAGTATAGTTAATAGGTAAGGTGTTATCGTCCGACATCGAATTAATTGCAAAGTAAGTCAGAAATCAGTAATAAATAAATAAATATTCTGGGACAATTTTACACAGCACCATCTAGTCCCAAAATAAGCAAAGCTTGTACTATGGGTACTAGACAATGGATATAATACTTTAATACTTTTATTGTAAATACATACTTATAATACATAAGAAACACCCAGTCGAACACAAACACTTATATTCATCACATAATTTTTTGTGTCCTGTGGGAATCGAACCCACGAACTCATGGTCAGCAGTCCGGTACTCAAACCACTAAACCACAGAGGTCGTCAACGACCCTAGTTTGATCCAGCGCAATTCTATATATTCAAAGGTTACCTTGAAGATATCTCAGACCGCGATAGGGCCTTCCATTGTCACCTTTGTCTTTAAATATAAAACATGCTCTATAGATATATACTTGGTGTACAGTAAAGTAACAGGGATTATGACACGTTGAAAGGGTGACTCTACCCGTCACACTAACCAACTTTCCCTATTACATGTAAGTATAACAAAAAGCAAAATTATCAACAGTATCATATATCATACATTATCCACGTATTACAAAACAAAATAGCTAATGTTATCGAGATTACTCATACATATACCTAAGGTTATTTTAGTGAGGGAAAAACTCGACTTGCGTCGAACTTGCGTCTTCTGGTTTGTAACAGACGCTATGACCACTAAGCCACCGCGAGTCCCACCCGCCATGACGAAATTTGCTTCACATCTTCATCACGTCTTAAAGGTGACGTCAGTAACATCTATTGTAAAATAACTTTATAATCATAGCATAGAAAATGCAAAAAGAAATCATACATATAAGATTATTGGTCATATTTTTAGATATTCTTGCAACGGGATTCCTCTTGGTATCGAATTAATCATGTTATTCTTTTTAAAGTGGTTGCAAACCATCAGTATACCGGACAGAAAACGAACGCTGCATACCACACTCGTAAAGTTACATTATCACATGCAATTCATGTGGGAAATTAAAATAATAGCTAGTGTAACAAACTGTCGAAGAATAACACATGTAATAAAAAGGTTGGTTATCTACTGAAGGGTCCAACGGAGCTTGAATTGCCCACAAAATCATAATACCAAAATAAATCGTAATCCAAATAATATTTTATCAAATTGTGTTTCTATTCGGATGGAGATACTGTAAGGCCCACTTGCACCAACTTCTTAAATGTGTTTAAATGGCATTTAAACACAATTTTTCATAGAAATTTCGTGTTTAAATTAAATTTAAACACCTTAATGAAGTTGGTGCAAGTGGGCCTTAATCTAGGTTCCTACCGTACCAATTCATCTACTACTAGGAAAAAAAAATGGATGGAAGATCATTCCAAACTTAGTAAAGTTATCAAGAATTGCATTCGCTTACATTTTATTTATATCCAGTGAAGTATTTTGGTATAAATAAATGGTAGAGAGGAAACCTAGATTAACCGGTATCGGAATCCGAAAAATAACACACTTTGATTCAATTGTGTTTGAATTACGATTTATTTTGGAATGACGTTCGTATCAGAAATTCGGTCTGTCGGCCTCTTAAGTAATTTAAAATCAGTTATTGTTATGTATTGTGTAACCTGCCTTATTAGCCAAGTGGTCCTGAGCGGGACAGCTAGAGGTCCATTCGAGGGTTCGATTCCCAGGTCGAGCAAAGTGTTATTAGGTTTTTTCTATTAAATTCCCAGTAGCAGCTCGGAGTTAGGAATTTGTGCCCGCTTAATGGCAATAGGCTTGCCCCCTATTACATGGGACCTAAACATAACTACCGGCGAACTGCGGGTGTACCTAAGTACACCTCTGCCTAACCCTTCGGGGAATACAGGCGCGATGGTATGTTATGTAATGGCAATAGGCTCGCCCCCTATTACATGGGACTTAAACATACCGGCGAACTGTGGGTGTACATAAGTACATCTCTGCCTAACCCTTCGGGGAATACAGGCGTGATGGTATGTTTATGATTGTACCTATTCATAACCTAGTTCTCAATATCTTAAATCGAGTTTTCGAGAATGGGATAGGTGGGAAAATGAGAAGATGGATCGCCTAATGGTAAGCGATTACCGCCGCCCATTGACACCCGAAACACCAGAGGAGTCTCGAGTGCGTTACCGACCTGAAAAGGTTTGGGCCTCCGGTATCCTCACTCACTCGGCGAAACACAACATAAGCGTTGTTCCACGCGAGGTTTTTGTGAGGCCGTGGTATCACTACGGTCGAGCCGGCCCAATCGTGCCGATGCATGGTCTCCCACGTTAATAAGTTACACCGATTTATAATAAAGAATACTTGATGTTACAATTAAGTACGACGGCGCAGGAACTTCCCGGAAGGATTGCTTCCGTTTGCAACATTGAGAATTAAAAAATAATATTTCTGCTGGTTACCTAGTATATGACACGCTCCAACGGATGGTGGATGTGCCAAATTACTCGATTGAATTGAGAAGGAAACGACACGTCCGCTGTGTTGAGTGCCACAGTGCGCGAGGAGTTCACGAGTGTTGCACGAGTGATGCACGAATGATTGGCGCACGTTACGCACGAGAATTCGCGCGCATCATCATCATTACATAGTATAAAACAAAGTCGATTCCCGCTGTCTGTTCAAGTTCAAGTTCAGTTGTCCCTATGTATGCGTAGATCTTTAAAACTACGCAACGGATTTTGATGCGTTTTTTTTTTAATAGATAGTAATTCATGAGGAAGGTTTTAAGCTATTTAACATAACCCTACGACTGTTAGGAACGGGGAAACCGCGGGCGAATCGTTCACCATAAATACTCAATAGAATACACAATAGGTAGCCTATACCTAGTATTCTATTATCTGTGCCTATAATGACGGGAAATAAAAAAAAAATATTTTGCCTGTTATGTGTATTGATTGTATATAACTGTCATTTTTAATTACTATATTGTAAAAATGATGTTCAAAAAGTACTACCTAGTAGTCTATATTGAATAAATGATTTTGACTTTGACTTTGACTAAGTATTTTATAAGGATTAGTTTCGTCTCAACAGAAACTATTCCTTTAAATTTCTGATTAACTAACCATAAACTGTAATAAGATTGCGAAGGAACTTACTCCTGACATTCAGGGATAACCTAATCTTGGAAGTTAGCGACTTATTTAAAAAAAAATAGCGGCGGTAGCCTAATGGCTAGGGCGTCGGACTTGCGATCATGTGGTTGCCGACGCACTACCGACGTGAACCCACTCGTAACACTAGCATCTAGCTTAGCACGAGGGGTTAACAAGAATACTAGTTAGTCTTATCTTATCTTATCTTATCTTGTGGGGCCGAGGCAGCAAGGCCTCAGTGCACTTCAACCCAATGGGATCTTTTGTGATTCTCCTAGATAACCTATTCCTCATCCCCAAGAATACTAGTAATAGCGACACTGACATTAAGCTTTTATTTAAAAAAAGGCTGTGATGGCCAAGCGAAATGACTCTGAACTGCTAATTAATACTTTGAATCCAAGGCATGACCTCTGACTGCAAACCATGTTCCATTTTATCACGTGAAGGAAAAGAAGACAAATCCAGCATGCATGGAAGTTACCTACCGCTGTGAGTAATCTGCCAGCCCGCCCTAGGCCGCCTTGGAGGACGCCGTGATGGTGGACTAAGTATAAAATATGTAATAGGGGACGGAGCTTACCTCTTTCTGGGGGAAACCCTTTACCAACAGCGGTAGAGAAAATGGGTTGATAATGATATGAGTACATTTATTTTTTTATTTATTTTAATTTTTTTTTTTGAAAAAGCTTATTAGCAATGTGGGTCGCACATCACTAATATTCTTGTTAACCCCTCGTGCTAAGCTAAAATGCTTGTGTTACGAGTGGGTTCACGTCGGTAGTGTAATGGGTGGGTTTCGAACCGGCAACTACATGATCGCAAGTCCGACACCTTAGCCATTAGGCTACCGCCGCTTCTAAATCTTAATTTAGTACCCAACTAGAACGACTGAACGGATCTGGATAAAATTTTACACATTTTTTTTATAATCTGGATAACACAAAGGCTACTTTTTATCTAGGTCCGTCTCAATTCTAGAAGCTAGTTAAAAATAAATTAGGTAATTGGATGACCAACAAACGGATAATGAAGTGATCTTAGAAGGGTTACATACAAACTGCCTCAATAGCCAAGTGGTCCTGACCGCGACTGCTACGCTAGAGGTCCTGGGTTCGATTCCCAGGTCAAGCAAAGTGTTATTGGGTTTTTTTATGAAATTCCCAGTAACAGCTCGGAGTTAGGAATTTTTGCCCGGTTAATGGCAATAGGCTTGCCCCCTATTACATGGGACCTAAACATACCGGCGAACTGTGGGTGTACATTAGTACGCCTCTGCCTAACCCTTCGGGGAATGCAGGCGTGATGGTATGTTATGTGTTATGTAGAAGGGTTACATTTTCCTTTTGAGTAAAAGAACCCTAATATGGTACCTGAATTAGAAGAAAACTACACTTTTTAATATAATGATTGAAGAAAACCAATACGGTAAAGACTAAGCAGAACGGTGCTACTTTAAGGCTTCTTACGAAAACCCATAACAATCCAGTGACTACTGACATATCACTTGGTTTTATTTTCAAAAACCGATCTTTTTCCGTGATGTAAAAATTATGTTATACTTACTAGTTATTTAAGACGAAAAAAGTTTCACAAATTTGGGCAACACGTATTACTATGAATAAGTTCAATATTATTATTAAATTAAATTTAATATCTTACATATAATAAGAATGTAAGTGAGCCGTGTCTGTACATTGCTTATATTTACAAAAAAACTAATTTGGGGGACTCAGAATCGGTAACACAATCCATTTCTATTATTTTTGGAACTTTTGTCTGTCTGTTTGTCTGTCGGTTTGTCTGTCTGTTTGTCTGTCGGTTTGTCTGTCGGTTTGTCTGTCGGTTTGTCTGTATGTTTGACCGCGCATCAAATGATAACTACTGAAAAGATTTGGAGGAAGTGGACAGGAATTTATAGCCTGTTTCTTGGATTAACATTTAGGCTATTTTTAATTGAAATCGGTTCTCTCCATCAAAAGTTATTAACATTTTAACCATTGAAAACGTTGAATTTTAAAAATAACCATTGTAATCAATTTCTTTTTCAAGTATTTCTGTACTAGACTAGCACGGATCAAGAATTATAACAGAATCAAGTAATAAAATTAAAAAAATACACTTACAGGGACTAAATAAGATAAAACAAGAAAATAAAGCAGATCAATCAGAAACCATTATTGTGACCAGGAATTGATTATTATTACAGTTATTCTAACACTACTTATACAGGGAATCACGGGACATACATAGGATTTATCCAGGGAGCACAAGCCGGTGTAAAAACTAAATATTTGAGTAGGTTATAGAAGTAAACAAAGAATGGCAACTTATTTTCTAGCGGACTAACACGACATCGTTATTACCTCAATGAAATATGATTCGATAACAGGTGTCATTTTGAGTTGACAATTTTGACAATTATTGTTTTCTTCTTTAAAGCATCCAGCCATATAGTAACTTATTTTATAATTTGAAACCTCCATAGTGTAGATACAGTGCGCACACTTTATTTGAGAAAATAACTAAAGAGTTTTCATTTATTCAAATAATTAAATAATATAAGTACCCTAAGAATATACCACATATGTATGTATAATAATAAAAAAAAATGCAACGTGCGTTAATCTTAATTTACTGACGCCGAAACAGTTATTTGAGATTTTTGTCTATGTAGGTATGTGTGTTTATATTTCCATGCTTCACGTCAATACCACGTGAACAAATTTTTGAAATTAAGTAATTCATAGGTCAGAAATACGGTATTCAGAGGTCAATGGCGCTAAGTGTATTACAAATATGGAAAATCAAATTTTTCGAGGTGGTTAGTTTAAACTTGGAGAGGACAACGTCTCTCAGGTCAGCTAGTATTATAATAAAACTGCCTCGTTAGTCTAGTGGTCCCAAGTGCGACTGCTACGCTAGAGGTCCTGGGTTCGAATCCCAGGTCGAGCAAAGTGTTATTGGGTTTTTCTATGAAATTCTCAGTAGCAACTCGGAGTTTTGAAATTGTGCCCGGTTAATGGCAATAGGCTCGCCCCCTATTACATGGGACCTAAACATACCGGCGAACTGTGGGTGTACCTTAGTACACCTCTGCCTAACCCTTTGGGGAATACAGGCGTGATGGTATGTATGTAATTAAATTTAATTAACTGTTTTTTTTTTATTTTCTGTGCTAAGAAAATGAAAAAACTGACGACGCCGGTTCAAATCCTGCCCGCAGTCCAAATTTTCTTTCACGAAAATAACTCACTAAAAGTAACGTTAAGTTGTTATATATAAAAACTATTAGTGAACATGTTCAAATACTAAATTTCCTTTTATATTCGTACGGTTAAAAATAAGCTCGCATCCTATTACATGGGATATTTTTACCGTGGGAGAGCCATGCTGCGGCACGAATGGGTCGGCTCGACCGGAGTGATACCACCGCCTCACAGAAAACCGGCGTGAAACAACACTTGCGTTATGTTGCGCCGAGTGAGTGAGGAAGCCCGAATCCTTTTAGTTATTAGTTAGTGTTTTTTCTGTGTACTCGGGTGTTCTGTGCAAATAAATTTAGTTTCTTTCTTTCTTTTAAAAGGCGGGCAACGCACTTGTGTCTCCTATGGTGTTGCAGGTGTCCATGGGCGGCGGTGATCCGTTTGCTCGTTTGCCCCTTATTCCGTTCCAAAAAAACATGGGACCTAAACATACCTGCGAACTGTGAGTGTACATTAGTACGCCTCTGCCTAACCCTTCAGGGAATACAGACGTGATGGCCACGAAAAGCCGTCGGTTCCGGTTTTCATACGAACATCTATAATACAAATTTTGTAAGTGGCAGTCAGAACCGGTATGTTTTCCCAGAATGTGGGGACATTGTTCGACCTGGAAATCGAACCCAGGTCCTCTAGGGTAGCAGTTGCGTTCAGAACCACTAGGGTTATGAGGCAATGTTTTTTTTTGTTCCTGGCTTAACGCTTAACAATGGACAGGACGTCGCGTTGGCATTCAATACGTATGACGTCAGTGAAATCCGCCCACTCAATGCGCCACTCTGGGAAAACCTGTGTTCTATGATATTGAAAAGGTCACCGAAACATTACTCAAGCGGATATCATAATCTATACTTAATATATAAAGCTGAAGAGTTTGTTTGTTTGTTTGTTTACTTGAACGCGCTAATCTCAGGAACTACTGGTCCGATTTGAAAAATTCTTTCAGTGTTAGATAGCCCATTTATTAAGGAAGGCTATAGGCTATATATCAACACGCTAAGACTAAGTAACTATTCCACGCGGACGAAGTCGCGGGTGGAAGCTAGTGAAGAATATAACTCAATTGTACACTGTGTCCAAATTGACTTTTCACAATAAATGACGTCATAATTCAATGCATACATTTTTTTTATAAAGAATACTAGCAATGTCGGTCGCAAGCTAAATGCTTGTGTTACGAGTGGGTTCACGTCGGTAGTGCAACGGGTGGGTTTCGAACCGGCAACCACATGATCGCAAGTCCGACGCCCTAGCCATTAGGCTACCGCCGCTTCAATAAAAAGAAGGTTATATTAGGTTAATAAAACCTATTTATTCCCCCTTAGTATCTCAGTTCCCGATGACGTAGCTATTTATTCTTCGAATGATAAGACTGAGATACACTAAAGTACCTTTTTTTTTTTTGTCCCGTGTGGAAATCCTCATGGATACCCGATGGTTATGTCGGACTCCTACCGACTAAAACCACACGGTGGCCATTTCCCGCACATTATGAGGAGAGGCTCCGGGATCTCTCAAAAGTAACACTACCATGAACCCTCCTGTACACTAAAGTACCTACAGTCACGAGCACAGACATGTATACCATACACTTGGCAAAATTGAGGTGATTTTCTCGAGTTCGGCGAACCGAATTTCCAATACAAATGTAATACCAAAATATATCGTAGGTAATTCAATTATCGTACTTAATACAATTTATTCAAAGTGTGTTATTATTCGGATTCGTTCCTGCTTTACCATTTCGTCCATAATACTTCACTGGAAATAAATGTAAGTGAATGCAATCCTTGATAACTTTGTTATTATAGTTCGCGCAAAATAAGTTGACCCAAAACTAACGGAGAGGGGGAAAGTTTGCGCAGTGCATTTGCGTGCAAAATGTACTAAAAATCGACTACTGCGCATCCGCCATTTTGGTTCAAGTTATTTTGCGCCAACTGTAATAACTAGTTATTATTATTCGTTTATTCCTAAAATAATTTAACAATTTTATTTGAATGTATTACATATTACAAATATATAGGTATGATTTGACATTTAAAATATGTATGTAAATGAAAAAAAAAACGTTACCTTTTTTATGATTAAAATCAATGTATTAATAATATTAAAGAGATAAAAAAAAACACATGCAAGTCATAATTCTTGGATTTATTAAATTACTTATAAGCATGTCAATGCAGATAATTAAAATATAATATCAAAACTGGAAAGTTTACGGAAAGCACTCTTCCAGTAAAAGCTTTTTTAACTTACTTCTAAATATGTTTGGACTGTCAATAGATTAATTACAGTCATGCTTTACCATATTTAGAGCCTATAGACTAGAAAATTGTATTTAAATCCAATTTAGACATATTTAAGAAGTTAGTGCAAGTGGGCCATAATCTTGGACTCTGAAGGGTCTCCAGGCTTTTTCATCATGTTTTTAATCTTACTGCTCTTTATTCTGGCTTTTCGTACTTATGGGGATACCGAAGGATATCTATAAAAACAAGCAAAATGTCGAGGTTGGGCCTGGAAAGAGTCAAAACTACGTCATTGAAAGTGATTTTTGTACGATTCCTACGCTACGGATGTATCCGTACCATAGTGACGAATGACTCATTTCTATATTACAAATGCTCTATTAATATTGTATTAACTATTCCCCTAGAATTTAATACTATACCTAAACTTTGATTCAACTGGAGCTATTTTCCGGTCGTTTATTTCCAGTGAATCAAAGTAGTAGTAGACGAAATGTTACGGTAGGAACCCAGATTAATGGTATTTCAATCCGAATAATGTCACGATTTGATAAAATATTGTTTGGATTACGATTTATTTTGGTAGTTATTTAAGCTCCGCCGAACCCTTAAAGTAAGTATATAATTTAATTTATGGTGGTATGGATATAGTATTTTCGAACCAATGCTTTATTGATTGATTACCAATGCTTTAGTATTTTCTCAAAGTTTGCAGTACCTAGTCATTTCACGAAAAAAAAATGTTTTTTTTTTAATAGATCAGATAATTTTATCTTTAGTGTCGCGTACTAGGTAGGTATATACACGTATCTATAATTAACGTGTTATCTATCCATTCTAATTCTAAGTTTATCTAGATGTAATTATGTACCTATATTAAATATTACTTATAATAAGAATGTAAGTGAGCCGTGTCTGTACATTACCTAAATTTACTAAATAATTTGGGGGACTCAGAATCGGTAACACAATCCATTTCTATTATTTTTGGAACTTTTGTCTGTCTGTTTGTCTGTCGGTTTGTCTGTCTGTTTGTCTGTCGGATTGTCTGTGTGTTTGACCGCGCATCAAATGATAACTAATGAAGAGATTTGGAGGAAGTAGGAAGGAATTCTTAGCCTGTTTCTTGGATTAACATTTAGGCTATTTTTAATTCAAATCGGTTCTCTCTATCAAAAGTTATTAACATTTTAACCATTGAAAACGTTGAATTTTAAAAATAACCATTGTAGTCAATTTATTTTTCAAGTATTTCTGTAATAGACTAGCACGGATCAAAAATTATAACAGGATCAAGTAATAAAATTAAAAAAATACACTTACAGGGACTAAATAAGATAAAACAAGAAAATAAAGCAGATCATACAGAAACCATTATTGTGACCAGGAATTGATTATTAGTACAGTTATTCTAACTCTACTTATACAGTGAATCGCGGGACATACATAGAATTTATTCAGGGAGCACAAGCCGGTGTAAAAACTAAATATTTGAGTAGGTTAAAGAAGTAAACAAAGAATGACAACTTATTTTCTAACGGACTAACACGACATCGTTATTACCTCAATGAAATTTGATTCGATAACAGGTGTCATTTTGAGTTGACAATTTTGAGAATTATTGTTTTCTTCTTTAAAGCGTCCAGCCTTAAAGTAACTCATTTTATAACATGAAACCTCCATAGTGTAGATACATTGCGCACACTTTATTTGAGAAACTCAAGAGTTTCCATCTAATCAAATAATTAAATAATAGGTATACCCAAAGAATATACCACGTACGTATGTATAATAATAAAAAAAAATGCAACAGGACAACGTCTGTCAGGTCAGCTAGTATTAAATAAAATTTTAATTCCAAATCAAGGAATCTCAATCATTCAAGTGAACGACGGATCTACTAACGCAAACATCAGTGGGTAGACGGTCAAACAAAGGTAGGCTGTGCCTATCCCTTTTGTGAATTACTTCCAAGATACAAAGCCAAAGCCGTACACAATACAACAACGCATGGCCTTCATGGCGACTGACGTCACTAAACAATCCGCCCACTAGAGCTGCGCGCGCGCCGCACTCAGATTAACGTAGCGCATGCTTCGTAACCGTCTATGTTCTTGGCATTATGCTGCCTCTACGCATCGTATAAAGCAAAAGAGAGACTCATTTTTCCTAAGATTTCCCCAAAATTAAGTTAGGTACATATATAGCCCAATGGCTAGGGCGTCGGACTTGTGATCATGTGGTTGCCGTTTCGAAACCCACCCATTGCACTGCCGACGTAAACCCACTCGTAACATAAGTAAGCATTTAGCTGCTCGTGCTAAGCATGTAATGTAGAATAGAATATCCTTTATTGTAGGTGTGTATTGTTGTGTAAAACTCATGTCATGTATAAGTTATCAATCATAGAATATGGTAGTACAATGGGTGGTCTTATCGCTAAAAGCGATCTCTTACAGACAACCTTTGGATGGACCCAAGAGAAAGGAAAGGCGAAAAATAGGTTGTCTAGCGTACACAAAAGAAACTCAGACCCACAGAAAGAGATTATATCGCAAAAAAACATCATAACTCCTCTCGGGTGCTTCTACTAGAATCAGAATCATTTTATATTTTTATTTGCTTAAAAGTCTTGAAATAAAACAACTTTTTACGGGTTTATGTAATTCCTAACGTTCCGGATCCTTAACAGCATCCACAGTCACAGAATTAATTTATAAGTAAGCACTTAAACTATTGAATTACATTGCATTATATGTACTTTTGAAATGTCGAGTCTACTCGCAGGTTCCAAATTAGTCGTCTCCTATGGAAAAGCCTTATAACGAACAAAAAACCACATGGTAACTCTTATTTATCATTCTTGACGTACCTACCTTCGTAATAATTAGATCGTCACATAAGTAGTCTACATTAATATTATATGAGTGATTAAGATCTGAGATACCTACGCCGACCGAATCAAAATGACATTAATTATGAACGCTTGATTATTTAAAAGCTTATCTATGGAATTTCCTTATATTTCATTTGAATCGAATGTTAAGTACCTAATAGGTTTGTCCATGGCTATTTCAGCATATAACATCCTGCCACCCAGGCGGCCTGTCTTACTTACCATAAGAATATCTACACTAGCCGTTTCCCGCAGTTTCGCTACCCTAAAGAACTATTTGAGGCCAAATATAACCTAATTAGCGAAAGATAACTGTCTTTCACTAAGCTCCAATCTATCTCTAACAAATAAACAAACTCACTTGCGCATTTATAATATAAAAGTATGAACGTATGTATAAATAAAAGGATTTTCACACCATTTCTTGACCCTAATTCAAAGGGGATGAAAGCTTATGCAGTATTTTATAATAAAAAGAATCTACGAAAAAATAAAATAATGACGAAGGTTTCCTAAACAATAACTTGGAAGTAGATAGGGGTAATAGTTGTACACTCCCCCTATCAAGTATTACTTTTTTTATACTATAAAATTGAATTCTTAATCATCAATATTAAAATGTAATTAATGATTAATCACGAAGGGATATAATAGCCACACTAAGGAATTCCTCTGTGGAACCCATTATTTTGTAAGAGCCTTGGTAATTTTACTAATTACCACTGCTGAACATAGGCCTCCCTCAATGTGCACCATTTCACCCTGTCCTCGGGATTCTTTATGGGACAGAGGGGAAACGAGCAGACGGATCGCCTGATGGTAAGCGATTACCGCCGCCCATGGACTCTCGCAATGCTAGAGAAGTCTTTAAAAGCGTTTGGGCCTCCAGTATTCTCCCTCACTCGGTGAAACTCAAAGAAGCGTTGTTTCACGCCCATTTGGCTTGTTGCATTCAGCTTCCGCTAGCAGTACATATTTCGCAATTAATAACTCCATCCTCTCCTACTTCAGGGCGTTGTACACTAGTTTTTCTCCATCACCAATCTCCTCGCTAAGCGTGGTGATTACAGCTACACTGATAAACTCGTAAAATCGTAGTAGTAGGTAGGTGGGTGGTATCATCAAAATATATACTGAAATTTACGGACCTTTTAAAGAGACAGTAAGAGCCAAAATAAATTGTCTTTGGAATTTTTATTTGTCTATCTGTTTGTTGGCAAGCGTAGTGTGGGACGCCCTGCGACACGATGTACCGACGATTTGAAGAAAAAAGTGGCTGGCAGCAGATGGATGCGAGCTACCCAAGACCGGGGCGGTTGCCGCTCTTTGGAGCAGGCCTACGTTCAACAGTGGACGGCAATACGCTGATATGATGATGATCCGTTTGTACGCGCATGAAGCAAAAACTGCTGCATAAATTTCGATGCGATTTTCACAGTTGTTTTGCTGAAGATCTAATTTAAATTTATTCTTCATTTTTATAGGCCACCGCCGGCGCCTAAAAGCCGTGGTAAAGTAAGTAAATGGGAAATACCTCTGACTCACCGATTAAAAATAAAATAAGCCTGATAATCCCCATACTACAATGGGATATTAGGTTAATTGCTATGACTAGTCGACCAACGCGACCTGGGCAGTCTCCTGATCACCTAGGTATTATCTTTATATATTTGCCAACATTTTTGGGCTATATCATATTTGTCAGAATAAGTAATGTCAAATTATTATTTAAAAAAGCCTTGATCGTGGCAAATGTCAGAATCCCATCGCTGTTACTCAAGGGCAAGGGAAAGCAGATGTGGTTTTAAGTTTGTACAGGTCCGGCACTAAGGATTTTCCGTACCTACAAAAACTTAGGTACACTTGATACTTACTTTGTTTTTCTACATGAACATCAACCACCTGAGTTCGAGCGACGTGGTACCTATGCTGCAATACAGTGTGGAGATTTGTCTCCGCATTGTTAGTGCACCAGTGCTGAGCTTACCCCAATTGTCAAAATAACACTTGTATTGTGTGTATAAATATTTTTGTAAACGTATTTCTGGTTTTAAATATTTTTTATTTATTTAGAAAAATAATTTAAAGTACCAAAATCCCCGACTGTCAAAAGAGATTACAATTCTCTGCAATCAGAGAAGAAGAGAGAAGAATTTTTGTTTATGCCCCTGACTGTATGAGATATTTGTTTCCACCTTTTTGGCAGTTAGGTTTTTTTGTTTTTTAAGTAACAACTTTATTTTATACTAGCTTCTGCCCGCGACTTCGTCCGCGTAGCGTGATGATATATAGCCTACAGCCTTCCTCAAGAAATGGGCTATCTAACACTGAAAGAATTTTTCAAATCGGACCAGTAGTTCCTGAGATTATATATTAGTATATTTAAAGGTTAGTAAGGATAAAGATTTTTTAGCTTTTGACATACCTATTGTTAAACACAATCGAGACGAATCTAACGACGCCTCACAAGCTAAAATTCATTAAGTCATTTAGGCTACAGAGCGTGTCAAAGAAATATAGGTACATGTCGTAGTAGTATTGTATAATTCGCTATTTTACATAAAATACATTTAAAAAAAATTTTTACAAAATAGCTCTGTTATGTAAAATAGCTGAATGGCTTCCAGCTGAATTGCCATTGCGATTCGTTTATCAATACCGCTACCCACGTTTTGTTGTTTTGTAGAATGACTTATTTGCAGTTACGATATTGCATGTGAATCCTCGTTTAATATTGTCGACTTCGGTCAAACTTGGACATCCTCCAACGTTCACACATCTTGTTAACGCAATATTGTACCAGTGAAGATTGTAACTTATTTTATTTTAAAAGAGTGTCCATGGAGTTTCTTGCCGGATTCTTCTCCATAGGATCAACCTTTTGGAACCGTGCAACTAGAATCATAACCAACGTTTCATAAACGCTTGTAAAAGCTTATTTGAAATGAAAAAACATTAGATTTGATTTGATATGCGTTTTATGTAAAAAACCTATGACATTTTGTTATAATTTCACGGATTTTTGGAACCTAATTTAGTTTTGACGGGGTAATTTCGGGATGAAATATGTTTTAAATTGGTTAGGTTAGGTTAGAATTGTGACCAAACCACTAATGAAATGTAGCCATTGTGCATAATTGTACCTATCTAGAAGAAATTTGGGTTAACTGTACGAGCATAGGCCATTATTATGCCACACAACGCCCATAGCGCTGAATTTTGTAACTAAATCTACCATCCAACATTTCACTTCACGATGAAATGCACTGTTTTACAAGACAGCTTTACATCAATCCGCCATATTGATGAACGCAAAACGTTCCAAACCAATTATGTAAAAGTGCTGAACGCATTTTAGCTATTTTACACAGATCTATTTTCTAAAGCGGCTAGCTATTATGTAAAATAGCGAATTATTCAATTCTACTGCGACAAACATACACAATACACTTTGACTTAGTCAAAGACGTGATAGACTCGAAAAATATAAATATTCTGGGTTTTTTTTTTTTTATGTAGCACCATCTTGTCCCAAACTAAGCAGAGCTTGTAATATGGGTACTAGACAATGGATATAATACTTATATACTTTTTTTTTGTAAATACATACTTATAATACATAAGAAACACCCAGACGAACACAAACACTTACATTCATCACATAAATTTTTGTGTTCTGGGAATCGAACCCTCATGGTCAGCATTCCGGTACTCGAACCACTAAACCAAAGAGGTCGTCATAATATAACCCCCCTTCTGACGCAGTCGGGTAAAGAAAGGTATTTTTTTATATTTTAAACGTCGGCAACCGAGCAGATGATATTATGGTTATTGCGGCCCGCCGCCGGCTCTGAATCATATTATGATTCACGTTAGAAAATTCCAAGGAGTTTCTCTCTCTTTATTTTGGGGGAGGCCCACGTCCAGCGATAGACTATTATGATGATAATAGTTTTTTGGAACTGCCTCATTAGCCTAGTGGTCCTGAGCACGACTGCTACGCTTGAGGTCCTGGGTTGGATTCCCATGTCGAGCAAAGTGTTATTGCGATTTTTACCTACTTAAGTATATAAAATTCCGGGTAACAGCTCGGAGTTTGGAATTTGTGCCCGGTTAATGGCAATAGGCTCGCCCCCTATTACCTAAATATATCGGCGAAGTGGGTGTACATTAGTACGCCTCTGCCTAACTCTTCGGGGAATACGGACGTGATGGTATGCCACCGCTTCTCGTCGCCGTGCAGTGAAAACCTCGAAAAGAACAAATTCATGGCTTCCTATTTTATGAAATTTTTGGAAATAAAGCCCTGCCAAGCACCACTAGAACAAACATAAACAGTTCAAAGTTATTATTATTGACCTATTTATGTTTGTTACAATAGTACCCGACGAGGTCTACTTTCTGAAAAATAAATATAAAAGAAAAAACCATGAATTTATATGCTTTACAACGACTTTTACGGCGACGTTCTGGATTGAAAACCAACCCTAAGTTAATGATAAACATAAGATAGGTTGGTATAATACTTTTGATAGTCAAGCTCCTTGGTATACTGCCTATTTGTTACGTGAGGAAAGTCCCGTGCAAATGCAATTCATTCGTTCCGTGAAAATAAGGGTTGAATATCAGACACATACCAACTTCAACCCTACAGCTGCCATCGGTAACGAAACCGCAGTAACATAAAAACTTCCAAAAATAGGTTGGTATCATCATAATTATATTTATCAGCCAAAAGAGATCCACTGCTGACCATAGGCCGTCGCCATAGAGTTCCACAAGGACAGGGACCGTATTTACCTATGCCATCTGTACCCACGAACTCCCACGATCCCCCGAACGATGGTGGTCGTCGTACCTACACAGCGTTTCCTGAAGAACCAAATGGAAATCAAGCATGAAACTGCCTTTGAAATAATAGGTTGTAACCTTGTTGGACGATACCTGTACCTGTATTGCTATTGGGTAGGCATGCGAGCAGTAAATTTGTCCTAGGTACCCTATGTTCTCTCTGCTCATTGTTGGACAAAGACGTCTCCAATGCATGCGCCACCCATCACCGTACCTACCTACTAAGCCAGTCCACCTTAGCAGGTGTTTATAAGCCTACCTTAGACTGCTAAAAAGAAAATAACATTAAATATGCAACTTCTTTTACCGTGGGAGAGTCATGCTTCGGCACGAGTGGGTGATAACCACGGCCTCATAGAAAATAGGCGGGAAACTACACTAACGTTGTTTCGCCGAGTGAGTGAGGATACCGGAAGCCCAAACCCTTTTAAAAGGTGGGCAAAGCACTTGCAACTTCTCTGGTGTTGCGGGTTTCATGGGTGGAGGTGGTTACCATCAGATGATCCGTCTGCTCGTTTTCCCCCCATAGGTAGGTACCATAATAAAAAAAAATAGGTAGGTATTAAGTAAGTACGTAGGTACTTACTTAATACCTACCTATATAATAAGTTTTCTTTTTAGTCCAAAAAGTTTCATCATAGACACAAGAATGACGATAAAGGAGACAATTTAGAATAGGTACCTACCTACCAGATAGTTTTTTAAAAGAAAAAGAATACTTACCTACCTACCTACACGATACATGAAAAAGTCCAGGCAACCTCCCGTTTCTGATATTAAACTGTAATAAACAAAGAAGCAGTTTTATTTATAAAACTTACATCAGTTTATTTGTAATAAGTAACATTAGTTACCGTAATGGCAGATGCAACTTTAATGTGATTATTAAATGAATTTAATTAAATACCATCCCCCGACCACGGTTATTAATGACTATTTTGCAATCGTAATAGCTGTACACGTGTCAATCTGAAAGCGTTTGGCCTTGAAAATCATTATAACTATGTAACATACTTTGTACCTATCATCTTACGTAATAAAAACGTAAATGTTCAATATCGATCCCCGATTAGCTCGTATGTTTTGAAACGCCGACTTAAATAAAGTTTCTTACGATAACAGACCCAATTACGTGAATACATAGACGAATTATTAACGTTCGACAACAAAGTTAATTGGAATAAAAGTAACCTAAAAGTTATAAATGTGTAATATACCGTAGCTACTTCACGAAAAGCAAACTATAGCGTTTTTAACGCATAAGAAGTACAGAAAAGTTGTTTTTAACAAAGAAGAGTGAGTTTGTATCGAAAATATGTATCGTGGAGAGGCCCATCGGTGTCGGGCGGATGTTATATAGCTACGTAGATAAAACCTTCCGCCGCGCGCAGCGCCCCTAGCGGCGGCCGACATCATCAAACTTCATGCCGTATACAGCCCTCCCAGCAAGTTTTGACGGGAGTTCGCCAGATTATTTTATATTAATATTAATTATTTTGGTTGAAAATTATCAGAACGCAATGATTTGCCCTAAAGGTCATTATTTTGTCTATAATAAAAGTAGATAGTGTATTGTATGGTATTTTGATAAGAAAAAAGTCAGGCGTTTTGAAATAAAATTATTAGGATTACCTTACAAGTTATATATTTAATAGGTTATATTCCTGAAAAATAACAAAAAAAATGTTGTGTTGAAATTAAATATCTAAGAATAACTTAATATAATAGAAGGAGAAATAAATGAATATGAAGAGATACCATAAAATAACTCTATAACCACTTTATTCTATCAAATAAATGACTAACTTTGTTAGATCATATTATTGATTAATAATGTGCCTATAACAATTTTGAATGTTTTTGTTATTGAATATCCCAAATCGTTATTAATTTATGAACGATATATTTGAACGAACTTAAATCTACGTGTATTATAATAGATTTCAGTTTGTTCATAATACCCAAAAAATATCCACATTATGATTTATCATGTGTTATGAGGTAAATAAAACGAATGAATAATATACTAAATCAATTTATTCAGATACTACAATACATTGTTCAAAAACCTTTGGAATGCGCCCATTCTACTAAATCATTGACATAATCACCCTTTGCTTCTATAAATCTACCAACTTCATGAACACGGGTTTCTACATATCTATGATTCTTCTCTTTCAAGTAACTTTTAATTTCATCGTTCAACAGCCAGATATCGCCTTCAATTTTCTTAATTTTTGTTATTTTACGCATGCCTCTATAGGTGACATTTAAATAAATTGGCACTTCATGATTCTTTGTTCTTGCTAGGAAATATGGGAGATTTTTAGCTTCTTCTTTTGGTGGAATCCAGCCAGACGGATAGCTCTCCTTGGGAGTAACCGCAGGAATTGTTTCAACAGGCAAAAGTCTTTGCACATAAACCCACTCGGGGGGATTCTTCACGATTTCATAGTCATATTGTTCTTTGATTCTTCTGACCAGGGGAGAATGCGCGTAGTTTGAGTATTTTCGGGATAATATTAACTGAAACAATATACAAAAAGGTTAGAAAAGAAATAATAATAACACATCTCTCAATAACTAGAATAAATTATAAATACCTAACACAAACCCAATTAAAACTATAACTAATAATAGTAGTATTATAATTAAAAACTCGTAACAAGATAATAGAACACCGCATCCCACAAATGATAAATTGATGTCATTCTGAAAATAAATTAAATGTACCAAAAAAATATAAAGCCGCGAGAAACCTGAGCGGCGTGGTGTACATCCATAGTTCTGTCACATGTCGCGGTCAAAGCGACATTACGACTCGACGCGAGTGAAAATATTATAAAATAATTACCGATTTTGATCCCGGAGCAAGTTTTATACCCAAATCAGTCGCGTTGTTCAGGATTTGTCCGGTTTTTCCAACAAAAAGTCGCGCAAACGCGCACTGTGATCGCAACACGGTCGCCATTTTGAATAGCGAATAGAGAATTGCTACAAGAGCAATAAGAACTATATTATTCGTTTCGAAGGAAACATTATGGCGGACGCCTGCAGTCATTTGGGCTTTTCAAAAATCGTTTTCTAAGTTTAATCGCGTGTTTATATTGAACTTTTTCGCATATTATGGTGCGTTGTGTATCCAATTAACTGTTTATTGTGGTTTTTGGAGGTTTCATTGGATAAATTGTGAGTATTTTGTGAGGACATTGCAGAGGTGCGCCACGGCTGGGGAAATGATTTGGTGCTTTCGTTCGCTCGACGCATACGCACTCGCTCAGCTGTAGGTGGCGTTAGGTGTCACCCGCGGCCTCGCCACCAAAACATCAAGTTTTTCATGAATTTTCCGGCGCTATTTTAGACGAAATGATAGATTTTAAAAGTTATTTTGAATCTTATTGAACTCAACTTTAGTTTAATGTTGTCAAATATGACCTAAATAAGGCCGTATTATGTGAAATAAATGTGATAATATTGGGCGAACTTGTTGATTACCGCGCGTTGGCTTTTGTTTACCACGATCTGTAGACACGATTTATATGTGAATTGCGCCAAATTATACCACATTTGAGTACACAGTACGTTAAATTAGTTTATCAACTGTTTATTTATTGAAAAAATACTGATTTAGTCAACTTAAGTTATGAGTTATTTTGGATGTCATTCAACAAGTGATTTTTAATACCAGCTGCTAATTATAGGGTAATAAGGGTGACTAAACGAATGCTTATCGCTTTTCAGATCCAGATGGCAAATTATATAGACATATTATGGCTCAAAGTCGTTCCAACACAAAGATTAAGGAGTCACTGAAGCAGAAAACAACTTGTTATTCAAATAAAGACGACAGTGGTTGTGATACCTGCCCTGAAGAGAGCTTAACTGACACCAATCTACAGGATACAGACAGTGAGAGCCAGTCTTCTGAGGCAAGCAAACAGAAATATTCAACAAAGTTCCGAGGCACTGGGTCGATCAAGCTCAGATCGACTAACCAAAGCAAAGCTGACAGCCAGCCTCTACCTGATGTCGAAAGAACGGGGACATCTCCCACCACACATTCCAACATGAAAACCAAACAAGCTAAGGAGGAACTAGACAAGAGTATTGATGAGGACAATGTTATAGAACCCAAGACCCGAGCCCGTAAGAAGGCCTCAGACATTAATGATGAAGAGAAGAAGTCAACCCCAGATGAGCCTAAAACATCCAAAGAAACCAAGAAACCTGTAGCAAAACCTAAAACAGTTGTCAAGAAAAAACCTTTGGGCATTAGAAAAACTCTAAGGAGCAAGAAAGCTAATATTGTTGTCAAAGAAAAGGTGAAAAATGTTATAAAGCAAACTGTGAAGAGAGGAAGAAAAGCTGCCCTAAAAGTAAATACAGACGATACACAAGAGAAAGAAGCCGTCCCATTGATACCTGCCTCTGAAATCAAGAAGGAACCAGGGGAAGACATAACCCCCAACTCAAGATCCTCTAGTCCCAAGACAGCAGGGAGGAGACAGAGACTCAGCTCTGACATGGCCATGATGAAGACTATGCTTGGTGACTCACCAAGTACTTTGGTACTAGGTCCTCGCACCAGCCCATACTCAATGCGCTCTGAAAGAAGTAATAGTCCCTCATTGTTTGAAGGAAAGAACCTTCGCAGTGGGAAACCCAGGAAAGCCAAAAACAACTTACTGAGTGAAGTTGTTATCAAAGAACAGAAGAAGAGGCGTAGACTCCCTTCTGATTCTAAGACTTCAGACACAGCAGAAACTTCTGAGGACAGTAAGAAGTTAAAGAGGGGACGCTCATGTTCTCGTGATGGCAGTGAGATCTCAAAATGTTCAGACAACACAGAGTCGGACCTGAGCATGAGTGAGACACTCAATGATACGGACAAGGAGCTCAACAAAAAACTAGATAAATCTAAGACTGACCTAGATATAGATATTGAAAATAATGTACAGATCTCGACTATTGAAAAAGTGCCTTCTCTTGTTGACTCCAAATTAGCTGAAAATAAACAGGACCCGGAACCAAGTAGTATTGTTAAAGCAAAAGATAAGAAAAAACTGAGCTTAAACAGAAGTACTTCATTAGACTCTGACAACAATAATAGTAATAGGATAAAATTAGAGAATTTAAATTCAACAGAAATAGAAGAAAGAATGATATTGAAGACTGAAAATACGCTTTTTAATGCTCGTAGCAGTATATTGACTAGTATGTCTAAGACATTCAACTCAAAGGAGATATCGAAGAATATCAGGAAGGCTCGTCGAGGGCGGAAAGTCGCGAAGGGATCACGGCCGATCCCGCCTACCCCTGTCACACCTGCGCCCAAGAATTGCATCACCAGCACGATTACCAATATCACCACCGACGTCGCCGACGACAAAGTCGAGACAATAGACACTCTCGCCAAAGAGATCAATGATCTCATTAATAATCTAGATCAAAATATTGATGGTGACCATGAAATGGTTGCTGAATCAAGTGCTACCCCTGACCAATTGCAGACAAAGACTGCTTCTAAATTCTATGGCCTAGCCAAACCTCTGAACAATGGAGACAATGTCCCCACTCCTGACACACCTGTAAAAGACAAGGATATTATATCTCCTATCAGTAATGAGAATACACCGTCCAAGAACGATGATGGTGAGAACATACGCCTTCATTATGAGGAAGATTCAGTGGAGAAACCAATAGATGGCGCCAAGCTCGAAATACCTTACAAGTGCAGTCCTGTCGCCAGCATAGACAAGTTGATGGATAGACTCAAAGAGTTTGAGGAATTTGATAAGAGAAGACAAATGGAGTCAAAAGCCAGTGATAGTGGTAAACCAATGATGGTCACCAATGATGTGGTATTAATACCAAAATCTGGTGATATTAAGCCGCTTAAAGATATACAGTCTGTAAGATCACCAGAAAAACCTATAGAAAAAGAGAATTTTTTGAGTTGCTTTGAGAACAACTCTGCTATTTCAATAGTCAAGAGAGATCAAGTAAGAAAATCTACTGATATTGACCTGCCTAATTCAGTCACTCTAATTAAGAGGAATAGTTTTAGTTCAAGGAAAGAATCTACAAGTTCTAATCACTCACGAGAATCTGATGCTATCAGTATATTTGAGAAGTCACTGGGCAAGGATGTCACTCTGACAGAAATTAGGAAGTCTGTGGACAAGTCAGCACCTCACTCGGGCACACAGATAGATCTGCACCAGTTCGCGACACTCCACCCTAACCCGCCCAGCGCGAGTCAAAGCCTTGCGTCAGTCGTATTAGATTCCAGACAGATTTCGATAACGCCACGCGTTGTCGAATCGAAGATTAACAATGACGTTCAAATCATAGCCAAGAGAAAGTCTAGGGAATCAATGTCGCGTAAATCGTCTGAATCTACGGCCGAGCCTGAAGACAAGATAGCGGCGATCGAGAAGATCAAATCGCCGGCGCATCAGAACGTGCCTTCTGCTGTTGCCGTTACTCCTACGCCGGTAGCTATCAAGTCGCCTGAAGCGGCGCCTATAGAGACTGAAGCACTGCCACCTCCAATAGAAACTATTAAAACTATTGAAGATATTTCCGCATCTGAAGCTCCTCAAGTCGAAACCACTAAAGTAATTGAAGCTCCCAAGGAGGTTGAGCTGAAAGTCGTAAATACTCCAGTTGAAGATGTTGAACCTCCAGTTCCAGAAATTCCTACAGAACCTGCTCTGATAGAACAAACTCCTGAACAAAAGCCTGAAGAGACTAATGAAACGCTGGTGGAGGAAAAGACTGAGACAGTTGCAGTTCAACCTGCTGAGCCAGTTGAGCAAGTTAAGCCTGTTGAGACTGAAATCAAAGCAATTGAGCCTGAAATCAAGCCTTCTAAGAGCCCCAAGCCTAGCAAATCGGCGCGCAACTCCACCGAATGTCAAGCAGGACCCAGTAATGTCCTGAATGAAACACCAGAGAGTCAGAAACGCAAGGAAAATGTACTCCGAACTCTTGGCTTACTCACTCATAAAGCCGCTAAAGAAGCCAAAATAGAGAAGCTTAAAGAAAAAGAGAGGATATATGGTTCTAACTATGGTGGAATGATGTCTAATAAGAGTAAGACTAGTAAATCTCAGGGAGACTACACTGGGACTTTGAAGACTGTGATAAAGCTGAACAGAGGTGCAGGAGACAAGAAGAAACATAGGAGTTCTTTGAAGATGACGTTCCAGAAGAGCAAGTACCGGTCCGGGAAGCCGACTCCGGAGGTGGGGGAGGCAGCCACTGAAGATGACGCCTATTACACCATTGAGAGGCGTGAGGTGAGCACAAATACCTTTCATCTTATATCTTTTAATTGCAGCATAGATATACAATTCTAGATCTGGTCATAACTTATTTCTTTTGTGAAGATATAGCAAAACTTTCCTTGGTCTGCCAGGAAACTATTCTAGAGTTACATTTTTCTTTCGCATCTTAGTGTTTTAAAACTAGAATACCCATGAGTGGCAAACGGGTGAACAAGATTTTTCTTAAGAATTTTGACAAGAGACATAATATTAAATTATTATTTAATTTATGAACGCTGGGTTCATAAATTAAAGTAGTAGTAAAAATATTTGATTAGAATATTATGTTTTAGGCCCACTTGCACCAACTTCTTAAATATGTTTAAATTGCATTTAAACACAATTTTTCATAGTAAATTTGTGTTTAAATACAATTTATATATATTTAAGAAGTTGGTGCAAGTGGCCTCAGCATTTGATAGTTACTGATTCATAACATAACATACCATCATGCCTGTATTTTCGCAATGGGGTATGCAGAGGTTCTATGGTTCACCAGTACTATGTTTTGAGGTCGACACTAGTGCCAGTAATCAACCACAATCCAAATTGGATTCGAGCCTAGGGCTCCAAGTTTAGCTGCCGCGGTGATGTCCACTAAACTATTGGGATAGTAATAATTTAAATATCACGTTCTTCATCTTATCAATTCTTATGTAACTAGTACTCATAATATAATTTATATTGTTCCCTGTTTCTCAAACACAATATTATTTGTCGAAGAATATTTACAGAAAGAAACACTAATGCCCACTTGCACCAACTACTTAAATGTGTTTAAATTGTATTTAAATTGTATTTAAACACGAAATATCTATGAAAAATGGTGTTTAAATATGACTTAAACACATTTAAGAATTTGGTGCAAGTGGGCCTTAATCTTCTTGATTTTTAAATTAAGCTTTTATAAGTTCTAGAAGCTTTTTGGATTATTTTTAATACTTCCTGCTATGTTCTTTTAGTTAGATTCTAAAGATTAAATATTGATGTTTATAAAGATAATAATTCTGAAGATTAGTACTAGTACATTGGCCCGTTACAACTTTATTATTTGAATATGAGTAGATAATATGATTGTATAGTTCCTTTAGATATCAAGTTAAGCTTTAGAAGCCTAAGTTTAATAGTAGTAAGTGATTTTTATTGTTTCTTATTTGCACTATATACATCACTGGTCTAGTGGTCGAAAGTGTGGCTGCTGAGTAGGATACTCACGATTCGATTCCCAAGTCCAGCAAAGTTATTGAGATTTTTCATCAGGAAATTTAGTTAGTGATATTAGGCCTATTTTGCATAAACTAACTACTACTAAGTTAAATAGTAATTATTGTTTTTTTTTCTACAGGGTGCTCCGGGCGCGACATCTGACGGTGGGCACAGAAAGTCTCATTACAGTAATCGTCTTAACCATGGTGTGTGGATACATTCACCCCACTACACACTATCGTTATGTGCAGACATTATATTTTTATTGCGACTTTTTTGTCGTTGGTTCAGTATTGCGAATTTTAATCGCACAGGAACTTAGAGTTGTAACAACATGTCAGCATGGACATCATGTTTTGTTTAAACCAAGTCTTTTTTCTGTTCTTTTCGTTATTCTTGGTCAATAAGGTATTTTACCGGGATACATTTGAATTTTCTGCTTTTTATAAAGTCTTAATTTCTATTGCAAAATCTATGTAGTATTCAAGATGGCAGCACTAGCGAAATTTTCAATATTTTTGATTTAAATTATTATCCCTGGATAAATTACATAAACAAATTATTTGAAACAAATATCATGTTTGCACAAACGAAATATGGTCAGTTCTATCATTTTTTATAGCTAAGAGACATTTCTGGATTCTATAAACTTTGATAACTGACTAAAGTTAATCAATTCATAATAAAACTTAAGTTCATTTTAATTTTTGCATGAATTTTCTAATCAACACATTCAGAATAATAAGGCTTCACAAGGTATCTCTATGATTAAAACACATTTAAAATGAATTATTACATGAAAGAAATTGTTTTCAATATATTCACACTACAGCAATATGTATGCTTGGCTTTTATTTATTTGTGTAATGTGTATATAAGCCTTGGTGAATACATTTAACCTTGCTAACAAGTACGTACCTAACTGTCGACAAACTTTAACTTTAACCGCATGACATACAAACATAATGTTTAACTAATATTCAATTTACATGTTATAGTGAACCAGATTTGATATATTTTATCTTTCACCAGTTATTAGGTATATAAAAAAAACTGAAATAGCTTCTTTTTCTTTCGCTAAAATGTATATATCCCTGAAATTATGTAGTAGTTAGGTACCCACTTATGTTTTGAATGAAAGTTATTAAAATTCTATTATTAACTAAGGAGTTGTTAAAGCTTAATATTGCGTGAGTATTTTAAACTTTATATTAATGTCATTAGAAGACACGCAATGAGCATTCGTTACAATTGTAAGTAAATATTGTGAAGTATATGTAAAGTGTAAAATTTCCTGCTTTATATTTTGTCTCGATTTTTTATAAAATACTACCTGCTCCTCGCGGTTTCACTTGTGATCTAAAGTGATATTCACAATTTACTTATGATGAGTAACACATAATATAATATATAATATAACATATATAGAACCTGACAATACCAATTGTCAGGTTCCTATGTTTAAAAACATCCCGTACAAAAATCCAGCCTTAGAGAATCCAAAGCCTTGTACCTATCTTTAAAAACCGGCTATCTCATACTAGAGATCCCCCCCCCCAATCCTCCCTTTTTTCTGAATTATCTTAATTTTTCTTTCCATAACAACCTTCTATGTATACAGATTAAAACATTTTATTATTTACTTATTTCTTCTCCATGAAAATCCACACAATTTTCGGTAACACAAAATAATCAAATACAGTTTTCAAAAAGAAACAATAATAAATTGTGTATGACTATTTTACTCAGATATTTATTTATTTGTACCTATTTTTTTTTCTCCAAAAAAAGGTTGACTGGTAGAGAATGCCATATGGCATTAAGTCAGCCTTATGTACTACTTTAGTCCTTAGAAATAAATAAATAAAAGATAAAATTAACAAAAAGCATACAAACTGTTTAGTTCTTTTATGATTTCGAGTATATAAGTACCATTATGTATTTTTCTAGATGTTCCTGAAATTTTAAAGACTGTCATTCTAAAAGCAACTCTATCTAGATGAACTTTAAGACTATTCGTGTCAATAATCAGTGGTTAAACGAATTGCACCCTTAAAGCTATATCTATTTGTGACTAACTTTAGGTACACAAGAATCATTTTATCCTCCATACCCATAATTCACGTTCCAAGACTCGAAGATCACCCATCAGTCAGCGTTCTCCACAGACACAGAAGCCGTTCCAGAGCCGGTGGAGCCCAAGGAGACCTTGAACTTGGTGATCCCGGAGAAGGCGTCCTCGTTCAGCATCCACCCAGGCCGGCTGTGCATGGACCAGTGCTTCTACTGCGGCGGCAAATTCGGACTGTTCGACACGCCCTGTCATATAGCTCAGATCAAGAGTTCGGAGCGGCAGAAGAAAGTTTTGGACAGTAAGTTAATTTAGAGCTTTTTAGAGCACTAATTTTTCCCCCCTAAAAGGATGTTTCTGTTTCTCTTTTCTATAATATATACGTAGATATGCAAGCATTTACAGCACAGCCTTATAGACTCACAATTTCTTTAATGCCATTTCGTCGAACATATACTTCTGCACGTTTCGCATTAATCAAATTTTTCATGAAATTAAAAATACTAAACAAATTGTTCATCACAGTTACATTGCTATAATAAACACGGAATATTAATAATAATTTAAGAGGAATTAGGTAAATATGATGATCATTATTAGCCTTCACAAAATGCTGGTCTATGGTTGTAGTAATAAATCTGGAGAGCCTACAACCTCTTTACTAGTAAACTAAGAAAAAAAAGCTCATATTTGCATATCTGGTGCTATCAAATCCTAGTTAAATCTGCGATCAAAGACTAAAGCGGGTCGTATAACACCAGATGAGGAGAAGTTGACGATAGACAGCTGCCTGTGCGACGCGTGCTACCGGCACGTGGACCGCCGCGCCAACTGCCCCTCCTACCGCAAGCGGCCGCTGGGCAAGCAGACGCTCGACCCGCCCCTCACCTCGCTGCACAAGTGAGTATTCTGTTCTATGAAACTGGTACTGACGTAGCCCACGTCCAAGGCAGGGATGGCAACACTAAAAAGGCAACCCATTTAAATAGGAGGCGGAATTCACTTAAGATCGTAAACCTCCTCAGCTGAAGAAATATCGTTCCACAATGTCTTAACAGATAGCTTTCACGAAACTTTCTTCAGTGGATTTTCCAAACACATACGACACGGGGACTCTCCAACCTATCTAAAAGTTTGGTACAACATCGGCAATTTCTCTGATTTTGTCGATGTTCTTAGGCGGAATCACTTACGGTCGCAAGGTGAACCATCTCATCATCGACCATCAGGGATAAATAGAGTATTATGTTATCGGAGAAACTAATGGCGCCACTTACGATTGCCCCAATTGTATTCCAATCCAACGTTATTGATGTAACTGTTAATGTCTAATATATCAATATTTTGATTCGTAAAAATCTTTTGTGGTAGTTAGAAGGCTCAAACACCTGACAACCAGTCCGTCCCATATCAGTCATATTTTATCATATCATATTTAATCACATCTAGAGACTGGAAGCTGATGGCGCTTTAACTCAACTTCTGGTAAAGCTGCAGCACTGCAAAACTTTCATCAGTTATATCATATTTCAAACGATATCTTTCTGGTCACCAGCACCCAAACTGAGAAGGCACTTAGCCCGACCCTGGAGGAGGATAGCGAGGAAGAAGCTCTGCCAGCGACCGCACCGACCACGGGCCGGGTGTCTCTATGCCACACTGAAGGCTGCACCATCGTGGCCGACCACTCCATACGTCGCAAATGGCTCATCAAGATGAGGAGCAGCGTCAACAAGTTGGTGAGTTATTGAAAACTAGATAATTATATTTTTTTTTATGGGATAAGAGAGCATCGAGCAGATGGTTTTCTGTGAGGTCGTGGTATCACACCGGTCGAGCCGGCCCATTCGTGCCGAAGCATGGCTCTCCCACGTGAAAAACACGTGGCGTGACGTTACAGGCATCCTTTTGTTGAATTCAAACTATTGCATTTAGGTTAAGCAATAATGTATGATGAATGTGTACAGTTCTAATTTGACTTAAGCTTTAAAATATTTAAATTGTGTTAAAAATAACAAAGTTAATGAAGAATGTAATTAAATACAATTCGTATTCTGAAAAAATAATTTAAATCGCCTATTAAAGTTCCAAGATATAAGCATTCAATTGCATTTTTCGCTTACGGTTATCGTAAAGAATCCACTTTTCTTCACATGTCACAATTCGATCCAATACTCCCTTATTTCTGTATCGATTCAACAAGGCAACACAAGTTTCAAAACGCGTTTCTTTCTGCAGATCAGTCAAATCATGAGGCACCCATTTTTTCATATTTTTTTATGTTATTATTGATTTGACGCAAACGAGTCAATATTGTTGGTAAGGTCACGTTTAACATGCCGCTAATTCCTGGGTAGTTTGGCTCGGATCGGCTTCCACCATCTCTTTCAATTGCCTGTATAAATAGAACCGGATCTTGATACCTGTTAGTAGTACCTTCATGGTTTTCTTAGCACGTTGTATTTAAAGATTAAACTGAAATAATTTTCATAATATTACACTTTGCTGTGACCGACAGGGTCCATAATTGATTCTTTAATTTTATTGTATTATGACGTGTTATTGAGATCATAATTAAGTTGTGAGAAAGAGATGGCGCTATTTAATGTATAGAGCGGCATCTCTCTCTCTCTCTCATTCACAAAACGATCGTAATAACACTTCATAATACCGCCTCTGTATTAAGTATTGTAATGTATTGAACTACATGTGGATATGCAGCTGAAGCTGAAGTGCGACTACCCGGGGCTGCACACGATCCCGCTGTGCGGCGCCCACCACGGCGCGCTGGCGCCGCTCATGGCGTGCGCGCTGTGCCGCCGCCGCATCACCAAGCATCACAACGTGCACTTCATACACCACGTACGTACCATTACACTACCCTACCCTACCCTACCCTACACTACACTGCACTACACTACATTACACTACATTACACTACACTACACTACACTGCACTACACTACACTAAACTACATTACACTACACTACACTGCACTACACTGCACTACATTACACTACACTACACTGCACTACACTACATTACATTACACTACATTACCCTACACTACATTACACTACACTACATTACACTACATTACATTACACTACATTACACTACACTACACTGCACTACATTACACTACACTACACTGCAATACACTACTACAAATACTTTTATTCATAATACTCAATAGAATGTGTAACTGAATAGCTGAAAAGCTAGGATCTGCAAAACTGTGAATTAATATTTGTATCGATATCCATCTTGATACTAAAGGCAGAATAGCTACATGCATTCTGAATAATTATTTTGAAACTAGTTAGTTTTCAGTTTATACTTAGTCCTGTTGTGCTTCTTAATTTAATTTTTCTTTTTTTTAATTTAATTGTAATTGTTTTTTTAATTTTTAATGTTCTAATTTATCCTAACAATTAATTTAATCAACTAATGTTATGTCTCAATGCTATTTATAATGTGCTTATTTTTTGTTAATTCTGTACTCAATTATTTGAACATGTGGTGTTAACCTATAATTAATTGTTACACTTGTTACTTAATAGTTCTATAATAATATTAAGTATTCATGTATTAGTGATAACAATTGTTGGTTGACCGAAACACAAAACCTCAAACACGTCTATCACGTCTTACGTCTACGTATAATAATAATGAAACCCTAAAGTCATTTTGAGACACTTAAGGATTTTTTTTTTCAGAAAATTAGGTTGTACCATCTAAACACAAAACTCGTGACTGTACTAGAGTCGTACCCACAACGACTACGATATCGACGCGCGCACGCACACAATAATAATATGTTCAAATAGGTTTCAGTTTTCCATAACTCGAGCCAACACTGGGCCAAAAAAAAGCTTCAGGTTTTTAGAACCACTGTAATGGTTTCAGTAGTCGATTCTGAACAAACTACTTTCAGATCTTGCGTTTAAAATAAAAATAAAATAAATAAATTCTTTATTTGCATAATAACATGGTATACATGGTGTTACAATAATTATAATAAAGAGCTTACATGTTTTGCCAGAATTGTACTTAGCATGCAAATCTTCAACCTAATACTAACATGAAAATTTCTTGTTTTTTCAACCGATTAAACAATTCATTTTAAATAATCTAGGGTTTAAGTTTTTTATATTACGCGGTATCTTATTATATATACGAACACAATTACATAAGCAGCTTTTACTATATTTAGCCAGCTTGGGAAGTACATGTAGAACGAGTCTGTGTGGATCACGCCGGTTCCGAGGGTTCATATCATTGGCTGATTTAAACAAAGTTTTATGTTTATTAACGAACATGCATATTTCATAAATATAAAGGGACGGCAACGGTAACAAACCTAGTTTTTTAAATATAGGTCGACACAACTCCTCTGGTTGCATCCCATATTATTCTAATAAATGTTGATATAAAAAAACTTACATTACGAAATCATCTTTGGAATTTCACAGCCTGTTACATTTAGATCGCAGTCACCGACCTGTGAAATGATCCATTCAATACCAAACATTAAAATCTGTTTCAACCTTCCCTTTTTCCTTCGCTTTTTTTCTGCGAATTTTAGCATTAAAACAAATCACTTCTGTTTTTCTTACACAAATACACAATACATAAATCCAACACTAATTAAAATATATTATACTGAAATAATTGTGACACTCCTCACAGGGCTACATGGAACTGAACCCGCACCTGAAAGCCGCCAGCGTGCCCGTACAGTTTACTGAGCGGCCGGTGCTTTGCAAGACGTGTCGATATTACTGTACATTACTACAGCGGCCCGGCCACAACGACTCCTACGCAAATGGCTATAGGCGCAAGTAAGTATTATTTCCAATCTTATTGTTAGAACTGCCTTATGAATCTAGCGAGTGCTATTAGAGGTCCTGGATTTGATTTCCAGGTCGAGCAAAGTGTTACTGGGTTTTTCTATGAAATTATAAGTAGCATTTTGGAGTCAGTATTCGTGCCCAGTTAACAAAGGCTTGCTCCCTATTACATGGGCCTTAAGGATACCGCCGAGATGTGGGTGTTAATAAGTTGACCTCTGCCATACACTTCGAGGAATTCAGGCGTGATTATATCTATGTATAAAATAATATTAGGTGTGATTTCTTGAGTTTTCCAACTTAAAAAAAAATTGGCCTTAGTCTGTATTTTTTTTCTTTTTTGCACAAACCTAGACACAGATCTAGATTAATTCCTAGAAAAATAATCAAAAACTATTCAAATTTCAGATTACTCCAAATATACAATGTAGAAATACCACTGATATCGGAGAACGAGACAGAAGATCCGACACAAGAAGACGGCAAGCTAAAGAAGAAGCAGAGAGCCAAGTCTAAACAGAGAAAGTCTAGTGAACCTGATAAATTGGACAGTGAGTCTTCTGAAAGGACTAGCGAGAGTACGCCAGAGAAAGAGAAGGTCAAAGAAGATAGTGACGACAAAGAACAGCCGATAGAAGAAGATATAGAGAGTCTTATCTCTTCAAATAAGATTCTGGTCCCCAACGCAGCGAAGACCAGCGAATCTAACCCACAAAGCGACACGTCTGAGCCTGACATGCCCTGCGACATGGAAGGCCCAATACTTCCCATAGACAAACAGACAGAGCTCCAGTATCTCCTACAAAAACAGAATAACCCCGCACAGTTCCTACCCAAACCCAACCTAACGCAAAAACAGAGGAATATATTAAAGGTACACAATCTATCCGGCATACAGAAACCGGGTAACCAACATAGAATCACAGACAAAAACTCTAAGAGGATACATAAGTTAGGACAGATACTGTATCATAAGGAGAAGGCTCGCAGCGATACAGAGGAAGAGAAAATAAAAGATGGAATACCAATACTGAAGAATATATCACTGAATGAAGAGTGTACGATAGAAACGATACCTAACAAGCGACCAGCTGACATTAACACCCTCAAAAACAAATGGCAGATGTCTGAAAGCTTCACACAAGTCAAGAAAAACCTCAGCGAGTTATCCAAGAACAAAGATCACAAGAAAATCTCCGAAGTTAAATACTCAAATCCTGTCAAAAGATTGGAGACAAATCCTTCAATATCTGTGAGAGAATTGTTCCCGGGAGAAGAGGAAATGAACTTGCAATGTAATATAGAGTTTAATAATGTCAAGGGTGTTACTCCTGAAGGTTGGGAGAAATGTAACACTATGATACAATATGATGTCGAAACTAAAAAGCTCTGGAATGAGTTACAGCGGCCATATGGCAACCAGTCCTCATTCCTACGGCACCTAATCTTACTAGAAAAGTACTTCAGGAGTGGAGACTTAGTTTTATCTCACAACGCAACTCCCCACGCGGCGAATTACAGCGATTCAGTTCAGAGCAGGCTTCGAGCTTACGACAATGTTGTAAACGACGCGCCGAAACGTAGCGAGTCGGGGATTAGTCTAATAGAATTCAGAAAGAAACCGTCTTTGAATGGCAAGAGCTTATTGAAATCTAATCAGAATGATGGCGACAAAGAGACTAAGAAGGTTATGCCTCCACCTGGAGTGTTCCCTAAGCCGAAAACAGTGAAGCCTGATAAGGCGAAATCGAAGCCTCTACCTCCTGAACTGATAGCAATAAATACCCCTAATGCTCAAGGTCGCAAAGCGATACAAAATGTTCTACATAATATTCAGCAGTTAGTTAAAGGGGTGTCGGCCTCTGACCCCACGGAGATCGCGTCGGCTCCTCTGCCGGCTGTAGTCTCCCCTGTCGCTGCGAAGATTGACCCCCCTCCTCCCGTGGTCGCGCCGCCTAAGGAGAAGAAGGATACGCCCAAGAAGGAGGAAGGTGCCAAGAAAACCAAGACTACTAGTAAGCCTTGGAGACCTACGCTCATGCCCATTACTCAGGTGAGAACAAAAGTAATATTTCGTTCAGTTTACATAACCCTTATCAAATACATATAAAATTGCAACTTAAAAGTCCTGCTCTACCGTTTCATCCTAAAAAAATCCACTGGAAATAAATGTAAGCGAATGCAATTCTTGATTCTTCCAAACTTTAGCAGGTTTGGAACGATTTTCCGTTCGTTTATTTACAGTGAAGTAGTAGTAAACGAAATAATATGGTAGGAACCTAGATTAACGGTATCTCAATCCGAATAATACACACAATTCGATAAAATATTGTTTGGATTACGATTTATTTTGGCCCTTAAATACAATAAAAATATGACGATACTTGAACTCTTGAATTCGAATAATTATTATGACTGAGTTTCTAAAAAAATTATCTATAAATGATAAAAATAGAGTTGAATGATATGATACGCCAGGCATTTACTTCTTGTATCACCAAAGAACATTTATTTCAAACATATAAAGTAACACTATTATCTTGTTTTTTACAGGAGAATCTAGCTAAAATCGCCCGCGAGCCGACGCAAATAGCCGTTGACGGACGAACGCTTCCCAGTCTGGTGCAAGTGATGTCTTCGGGCAAGCGGTACCACATCACGCTGCAGGACTACAACAAGATGTGCATCATGAGGCGAGAGAAGCTTCAGCAGCTACAGGACGGGGAGAAGACCAAGAGACAGTCCACGGAAGAGACCTCCGTGGTCACGGACATACAGCCCTCCAACGCTCAGTGCGCTATGCTCGGCAACGGCGGCACTGTCGTCCAAAACATTACCCCAGAAGAGAAGTTACAAGACAAGAAAGATGTACCGGAATTAGGACCGATCGGCTCCAACGCCGCCAACATACTGAAGAATGTTGGACTCAAGAATATAACGATAGCTCCGATCCCCCAGAAAACTGCCACGGTGACGTCACAGACTGTCACGTCGCCCATCGTGTCGTCGCCATCTTTGTTGGTGACGTCAACGCCTATAAAGATCCCGCAGCTCGGGCCGGCTGTGTCGATAATGAGCGAGACGGTGCTGTCTCCGCCCGTGATGACGAGCCACATGATAATGCCGAAGATCCCGAAGTCGCTGACGGTGATCCCGCAGACGGTGATGGCTCCGGGCGGAGGTGGCTCTGCGGCCGCGGAGGGCCAGCGACCATAACGGCGCGTCATCTACGTGGTGGTGAAGCGCCCACCGAACTCGTAGAATGAACTAAACGCGATGCGCGAACGTTTGCAATAAGTGAATACACCCAAAAAGCCTTAATAATTATACTGTGTATATATTAGTGTAGTGACGGACATTGTGCTGTGAAAATGGTGACAAGGAATGTGTTAAATATATTACTCTGAAGGTTTTTAATTATTTTTTTCATTTGTGCAAATGATGCGATGGTTTGTGCTGATCCTTGATTAACTAAGAGCTTGTTGGTGATAGGACTAATATCATTGTCGCAGCGTGATGTGTTCACAGTACTAAATTATGTAGAAATTTAATTAATGAAAATGATTTTAAATTGAAATCGCAAAAGCTTAAGTATTAATTATGGTTTTCTGATGTCACCTTTTAGAACAACATAAGAAGGCAATTGATCAAGCCGGAGAGTTCCATTAACCCTCAGAAATTAATGAATTCCTTTTTACTGTAATAATGGTGTCCACCTAATATTCTACTTATTAGTTCTGGAGTAGTATATTGGGCCCAAGATGATTGAAAATGTAAGCTATGAACCTATTGATTTTATTATCTGTTCAAAACAGGCCTGATTACCGATTAGTTATTATTTATTAAGCCTGGCTATTTTATACAAAAATATAGTTCCTTGCAGAGAAATATTCTAAATTCTCTAGTCAGGCGGGAATATGCATTTATAATTTATTTATTTAACCTCCCATGCCGCTTTGAAGAGGATAGTAGGCGTGCTACATGTTCACTCGTTATTTTGTAGGCAAGACACGTCATTGTGACCCTGCATCGCCTCGTATCATTCGCATAAAACTAGACAATCTATGTATAGTAATGTATAGCGTAACTTTATAAGTATATCACTCGGAACATATTTTTCCAACTGTTAATTATATATAAGGATGCATTAGAAACTCATTTAGAGCTAGAAACCCGATTTAAGTAGGAATAAAACGATAATTTTGGAAAGAATACACATTTTCCCGTTTATTTCAATGTTGATTTTAAATTCATACCTATATATTTTAGTCAGAGGGACATTTACAGTTAGTAAAAGTAATAAAGTACAATCTGACATTAAATTATTATTTATTGATGAAATATATTCATTCTAGAAGTTTCTAGTAGGAAAAAACTTCACACTATCTCTCATTTAAAACTATACACACATATTTTTGGGAATCTACTTACACATACAACGCCTAATCATCCACAATACATTTGTTTTAAAACCTTTATAAATAACTAATTATAAATGTCCCTAAATAACAATAACTTAACATTAACTAAAATCATTAAAAAATACAAAGTTTAGTGATTAAATTTGTGCCTGACAGAAGAATATAAAAATATGATAAGCACATTGTACATAATTATCACGGGAGCTAATAAATGAAAAGTTCTGACAACTTTTTATATTTAATAAATTTTGGCAATCCATGTGGCTTATTTGTACAAACATTTGCGATTGCCACATTAAAATAAACCTATGTTCTATGAACACATAGTTGATTTTACTTCGGCCAAGTTACGCAAATATTGGCACAAATATGCATTGTGGAGTGCTAATATTAAAAGCTCACGAAAGAGTGGCCTCTGCGCTTGTTGACACAGTTTGATGCTTATTAAAATAGATAGGTATATATTTTTAAAATATGGTCAGACAGAAAAGCCACTATTTTTTTAAACGAAGCGTGTATAGCCATTGAAATAGGATTTAATCATTGGTCTGTTGTTTTGCATAATGGGTTTTCATTATAAAAATATCTTAATTTGATAGCCAATTGACAACATCTACACGATTAAATTTTGTAGTTTTAAACAGTTTATTTAGTTTCTGAGGCTGTATAAACCCCATTGGAGGACTGCTTCATCAATCGCAGAGGTGTATGTTAAAACATGATTATTATATATCTATATTGTTGAAAATTAGCTATTTTATTTTGGTCCAACGATATAGCTAGGTCCAATGTTAAAAGTAGTGGTCAAAAATTTAACGCTAGTTAAGGCGACGTTGTGTTAAACGACATTTGATGCTCACTTAAGTTACATGCAGTTTCTGACGATTTTTCCCCGTAGCTGTGATTGTTTAGTTAATTCCTCATTGGTTTGAATCTCTCGGTGAGATTAATTTATAAAGAGAAATGTAGTCTTCCAGTAATTTGAATGGCTCAGGCGCAGAATATGCACGCACAAAATGGTTTTAAAATAAAAATCGTTCGCATTTTCTTAAAAACGTATGACAAACAGAAGCTACTTTGAACAAAAATCACGTAAAACATTATTAATGTTAATAATTCTTAATAAAAAGTTTACATAAAAAATAATATTTCTCATCAAATTGTGCTCTGTTTTTTTTGCAATTATCAAAGCAAATACCTGCTATTATGACTGAAAATAAAAAAAAATATGATTGATACTTAAATGTTAATTGCAAAGGTGGTTTCATTTTTGTTTCATTGTTTATTTTTTTAAATCTATATCCACTAATTAGTTGGAGGTTTGGCTATGAAGTATATTTTAGAACATATATTATTAAGAATTAATAAATCCATAGGTTTATAAAATCCTTCACGTGATTTTTAATCCCCGACGGAAAAGAGGTGTGTTATAAGTTTAACGTGTGTATCTGTGCGTCTGTCTGTTGCATTCTAGCGCCTGATCAAGTGAACCGATTTTGATATTTTTTTGTTAATGCAGGAATTTCTGATTGTCATTTATGAACTTTTTTCGGCGCACATTTTGCGAAGTGAACATTCTGCGCCTGAGCCATTTGAATGTCTATTTGTTCGATAATGTCTTAGGATAAGTTATAATTTGCAATTATGTAGTATTAATCATGGTTTCGCTAGACATTAATTTAAACAGAAAAAAGGATAATTATGTAGAAATCAAAAACTTCTCTTAGGCTTGTAAATACTAATGCCGCTACAGGCTTTCATTCTGAAACGGAATTTAGGTTTTATGTTTTGGGGAACTGAACTTTCATTAAAAGACCCTAATGCTGCCAAAATAAATTCTCCTAAAAAAGACCTTTTTTTTTTGCTGATGAATTTGGAAACTGTATGTATCTTTTATTAGAAAGTCGTCGACGCCGCCCGACAGCAATAAATGTTATAATGTATACAGCTAGGTATTTTAGTGAATTTGGAAGTGTCCCCCCCCTCCCTCGCTGTTAAAACATTTTAATATTACGTCACAATTTGAACAAATTTTACCCATAGCCCGGAATTGTTTTGTTTCTTCCAAAGATAGTGTGTTAGTTCACAATTATTATTTTTAGTTATTATTTTGTTCGGTACGCGCCCTCGCCTCGTGCCGGAGGTAATGAATTGTCTAATAAACATATCTTATCTCCTGATGTCTTGTTTTTTTCGAGTCTATGTGTATTGTATGTATTTAAATAATAATAATTAAGGCGGATCGTTTCGCTCAGCCCGCCAAATTCAAATTTAGTTTTTAATGCTCAGTTGTGAATATTGTATAGCTAATGCCGCAATTATTACAGCTAGGAATCTAGAATGTGTTATAGACCTACATTGCGAAAAACCAATTGAAACTTGAATTTGGCGGGCTGAGCCAAACGATCCGCCTTAAGATCTTTAGGGGTATTTATTGCCTCTGCTAAAACTGCCTCATTGGTCTAGTGGTCATTAGCGCGACTGATACGCTACAGGTCCTGGCTTCGATTCCCAAGGCGAGCAATGAAAATTCTCAATAGCGGTTCGGAGTTCGGATTTACATGGGGCCTAAACATACCGTAGGTACATTAGTACACATCTGCCTAACCCTTCGGGGATTACAGGCGTGAGGTGGTATGTGTTGTTTTGATCCTAATAATTAGCATCAATAAGATCCTAAGTAATTATTTTGTATTACAGATGAATGGGTTTATATTATGTGGGTAAACTACTTATAAGATTTGCATTTGTATGTACCTAGGTGAGACTATCCTACTTTTTCTCTTACGTCTACTAACTCCAATGCACAGATTTAAACAAAATAATCTAGCTTAAATAACGTAGATTTCTTTAGATTTTTTGTTGTACTTGGGTGTCTTAACATTAGATTATTTTGGCCCTTTTTATGTACTTAGTAATATTTTTGCGCACTTTTTTTATTCTTTGTAAGTTTACGCTTGACTGCGATCTGCGATGGAGCGCGCTTGCCTAGAAGAAAACTATTCACACGTGATTTAAAGTCACTCAGATTATAGATCTATCTATATTTATATATTGCTATGCATAAATTATTAATTTTTAAACAAATAGGTCATAAATCATCTTTATAGGCAGGCATAACCTGGTAATACATTAGGCTTAATAGTTAGCTTGTGGCTCCTTTTTCTTGGTGTGTTTAGATGCTCCTTTAGTTCTCTTCCACTTCATCCGACGGTTTTGGAACCACACCTTTACCTGATAAACAAATCAATTTAGTTAAAATATGAGTAGATTTATCTACTAATACTGCTATATTCTATTAGTTATAACAGTTCAATCTCGGTATATAAAGTCTCTTTTTTTTCTTTATGGGATAGGGGGGCAAACAAGCAGACGGATCACCTGATGGTAAGCGATAACCACCGCCCATGGACACCCGCAACAAACACCAGAGGAGTCGCAAGTGCGTTGCTCCCCTTTTAAAAGGGTTTGGGCCTCCGGTAAACTCACTCACTCGGCGAAACACAACGCAAGCGTTGTTTCACGCCGGTTTTGTGCGAGGCTGTGGCATCACTCCGGTAGAGCCGCCCCATTCGTTCCGAAGCATGGCTCTCCCACGTGACAAAACGCACGCACTGTTTTAGAAGGTATGGTCTAAATGGTCTAATAAACGGAGTTAGTTTTGATTTTCTACATAGTTACTGGAGTGAGGAACGGAAACAGCGGCAATACTCTTCAGGTAGGCTTGGCTTCGATCAGATCAAAATTTTAGTTTTATTTTCATATAAACAGCGACCCAGGAAATGTTCAGTTGCATTTTCGTTCCGTCTACCCAGGCCCAATCCAGCACTGCTCGGCTTTGTCGCTTCGTTTGAAAGATTACCTCACCTGTCTCTCCGTAAGGTGCAACGCGACGGCTATCTCGTATCGTCGCAGTCTCGTCAGATAGTTGGCGCGTGTAAATTCCGCCTCCAGACTGCGGATCTGCGCCTTCGTAAACGCCGTGCGCTCCTTCCGACTGCCACTCGGGGAACGGGTTTCTAAAGATAAAGATAAGAAAATAAATGGGATGTATATTGAAGAATTCATTGGGGTAGGTACTCTGCATTGCGGGGACCGGATTTCCAATACAAATTAAACCTGTCTTTAGGAATTGAAAGAACGATTGAAGTTTCAGGAAATTTTCTCTCAGTCATATCAGCCTATTGCCGTCCACTGCTGAACGTAGGCCTCCCCCAAAGAGCGCCAACCATCCCGGTCTTGGGCAGCTCGCATCCATCCGCTGCCAGCCACCTTCTTTAAATCGTCGGTCCATCGTGTCGCAGGGCGTCCCACACTACGCTTGCCCAAACGCGGTCTCCACTTTTCTCTATATCACTATAATCACGTTTACGGATGAAAATTATTTGTCGTCTTAGTTCTCGACATCCTGGAGTAATACCTTTATAGTATTAATTATTTCTAGGTGATTTACTCATAATCCTGTAGATCCTTGGGTATAATTTAATCAGAACTAAGTATTAGGGAATAGCTTTAACGTCGATGTTACCCGAATCCAGAATTTGTAATAGAATTCGTTAGTCTAGTGGTCCCAAGAGCGACTGCCACGCTAGTTCTTGGGTTCGATTCCCAGGTCGAGCAAAGTTGGGTTTTTCTATGAAATTCTCAGTAACAGCTCGGAGTTTGGACTTTGTCCCCGATTAATAGCAATAGCCTCGCCCCCATTACATGGGACCTAAACATACCGGCGAACTGTGGGTGAACCATAGTACACCTCTGCCTAACCTTTCGGGGAATATAGGCGTGATGGTATGTAGAATTTGTATGACCATACGAAAAAAATTGTTGGTAAATGTAAAATTATCAATAAACAATACTTCTCCATATACATATCTAAAGAATGGGCGGTTGTAAACGCTTACGATCAGATGAACGGGCTGCTCGTTTGCCCACAATCCAATAAAAAAAAATCCTACTTAAATAATATTTATCTACCTATACATCATTCGAATATTTACAAGCAGACGGATCGCCTGATGGTAAGCGATTACCACCACCAATGGACACCCCCAGCATCATAGGAGTAACAAGTGCGTTGCTGGCCAAAAAAGGGTATGGGCCTCCGGTATCCTCACACACTCGGCGAAACAACGTCAAACTATCATATCATAAATGTAAATTTTCTACAGGTATCCCTTCGTCATATCGTCAGTCAGCAAACAGAAAGGGAAGAGTAAAAGAATACAGGCGCTGGTTACGGACGAGTCAATGTGAAATTTTGGGATTTTTCAAATGAAAAAGGTAGGTCAGCCAGGTAAGTAGGATCTCTCCTCACACATCACGTCTGTTTTCCAAAGGTAATTTGTAGTTGCCGTGCCGTGATAGCCTAGTGATATCACCATTGGACTGCCAAGTCAAAGGTCTCGAGTTCAAATCCAAGGCCTCTGACTTTCCGAAGTTATGTGCGTATTAAATAGTTAATTATCACGCGCTTAAAAACGGTGAAGGAAAACATCGAGAGGAAACCTGCATGTCTGAGAGATTTTCTCGACAACGTGTGAAGTCTGCCAACCCGCATTAGGCTAGCGTGGTGGACTAAGTATAGCCTAATCCCTCTCATTGTAAGAGGAGACCCGTGCCCAGCAGTGGGACATATAATGGGTTGATTATTATGTTAATTTGTAGTTCGTAAACATCGATAGTGGTCGTAACTGCGACTAGTTCACCAGAACAATACTCTGGAACACCTATGCAAAAAACACTATTTACCGCAAATAAAGTATTTGTATTTTGTATTTGTATTTAGAGGCTTAGAGGCTTTAGGCTTTTGAGTTGGTAAACATCGACAGTGGTCGTAACTGCGACTATTTCACCAGAGGTTTCGGGGTTCTATTCCCAGGTCAAGTACCTAATGTTATTGTTTTTTTTTTAAGAAATTCTCAGTAGTTGGTCGGGGTTTGGATTTTTGGCCGGTTATTGGCTCGCTACTTATTACATGGAACTTGAGACCACATACCGTCGAACTGTGGGTTGACATCAGTACACCTACCTACCCATTCAGCAGGCGTGATGAAATGTTTTATCTATATCTATCTATACTCTATGCTAATATATAAAGCTGAAGAGTTTGTTTGTTTGTTTGCTTGAACGCGCTAATCTCAGGAACTACTGGTCCGATTTGAAAAATTCTTTCAGTGTTAGATAGCCCATTTATTGAGGAAGGCTATAGGCTATATATCATCACGCTATGCGGACGAAGTCGCGGGCAGAAGCTAGTACTAATATATAAAGCTGAAGAGTTTGTTTGTTTGCTTGAACGCGGTAATCTCAGGAACTACTAGTCCGATTTGAAAAATTCTTTCAGTGTTATATCTAACACTGAAGAAGCTATCGCCCATTTATTGAGGAAGGCAAGGAAGGCAATACCTACTTATATCCTCACACGCGGACGAAGTCGCGGACAGAAGCTATTTGTTTTATAAAACCAGAACTAAATACCAATACCTAGATAGTAAATCTAATAGGTCTATGCATCCGTTCAGTGTAATGAGCGGCATATGTACGCGGCGCCGGCGCCGACTGTCCGTTGTTTATGCTTGGTTTACGGCCGACATTGTTTGCGACAATCCTGCGCACGACATGTTTCCACTCGTAAAACTTGAGGTGGGACAGGAAGGTGCTATGATCATTTTTATTAGATGTGAAGCTATGGTCAAATTGAATTAGCAGTAGGAACGTAGTTTGTACCTATAGTTTATAGATGTGAAGCTATGGTTAAATTGAATTTACAGTAGAAATGTAGTTTTTATACGAGTCCTCTTCATATTGAAAGTAGGACTTGATGTCTTAGAAATAAGTTTGCATCAGTAGCGAAGGAACAACTAGAGGAAAAAAGGACGACAAAAATGCTTAATCCTTGACTTTAAAGCTAATTACGATACGAGTTCTCACAACGAGACCCGGTCCTTAATTCTTGAGTCCTTGCATAGGTAGGTAGTATGTGAGTCCTAACATCTTAAAAAAATAGTCCACGCTAGGATTCCTTCTACGTGCGTTTACAAACACTCAAATATAAAATCATTCACATGAATACCTGCCTGATTAGCCGAGTGGTCCTGAGCGCGTCTGCTACGCTAGAGGTCCTGGGTTCGATTCCCAGGTCGAGCAAAGTGTTATTGGGTTTTTCTATGAAATTCCCAGTAGCTGCTCGGAGTTAGGAATTTGTGCCCGGTTAATGGCAATAGGCTCGCCCCCTATTACATGGGACCTAAAAATACCGGTGAACTATGTTTGTACATTAGTACGCGTCTGCCTAACCCTTCGAGGAATACAGGCGTGATAGTATGTTTTGTTCACATGAATACCTACCAATTGGCTATTTGACAGTTGGTACGATAATAAATGAAATATGTTTGATAAGGTAGTTTAAAGGTTAAAAATAATTATACAATACATATTTGGCATGAAAATAAATTTTAAATATTTTTATTTTTGAAAAATAAAATGAGTTTTTTTATCTATGGATTACAAGATGCGAAACGCGGGCGGCCATGATTGAATTTCGTATGACATCATACCACACAAAACAAAATAATTTTTGATAGCACCGTGTGTCTTTTTTTAAAATTAACACAGAAATATTTCGATTTGTTTTTGTGAGAGGTTTCAGGCGAAATGGAATCAGGATATATTAAAGCCGATAGTGCAAATCTGCCTAAAGTAGATTCATTTATGGTCGCAAATTTCTTTTGTAATCCTAACTTTTACTCTGCTGAGTTTCGGAATGTGAAAACTTCATTGTAAGTACCGAAATGAACAAGGTATTGATATACAATAATTTAAATTAGGTCAAATTGTGAAAATTTTATGAAATGATTTGAAATTACTAGAAGGTTATGTTTATAATTTTAGATCTTCGCGACAGTCTTATGGTGACGACGCTATTGGATATGTCCAGTTAAAGAGGGAGGGAAATTTGTGTATGGTAAAATGCAAAATTCTCGGTATTTACCATTCTAGTAAAAAATCTATAACTTTTCATTCAAAATATGCTTATAAAAAGCTTTGTGGTCACTCGTGGTTAGGTTAGCTTTTTGTTTATTGAGTTATGACGTCACAGAAGGAAAATGTCACTTGACCGGCTGTTTACGCGCGAATTTAAAATGAATGGATATAAAATATTGCTTTTTCCTAATAAATAACTTATTTTCGAAAAGAAAACAATTTTAATAGGTATAAAATAAGCCTACGTAAATAATATAATATATTTCCGAAAACTGTCAAATAGCCAATTGTGAACATTAAGAAAAATAAATCGATTTCAAACAATCAGAACCTAAGAAAGTTAACTTAAATTTTTTAAGACACTATTTGAGAGTACCTACACAAAGAAACTTTAAAAAACCTGGATGTCATGCCTTGGCTGTCATACCCTGGATTTCATGCCTCGGAGGTCATGCCTTGGAGGTCATACCCTGGATGTCATTCCTTTTGAACCTTTTTTCGCGAAACTAAACATTTTCCCGGGATAGGTAAGGTAATAATATGGTATCGGTAATGACTAGAATGTGTTGTATTACATTACATAACAGTTTTGGTTAGGCATTACATTGAGTTGAGTTTCGCGGGTACGACTCCCGCGTACGAATTTTTGTACATTTAATCCATGTTTGGGTAAGTACCTATATTAAATATATTTTGTAATCGTACGAGAGCAAAATATAAATTAACAGGGTGCCTATAAGAATAGAGTCGTATGAGAGTCTTATCAAGAAGTAAGAAAGAAGATACTTTTATTAGACCTATGGCGATTTCTCTACGAAAACTAACCGAACTCTTATATTAAAAAATTAAATATACTTAAAGGTAGATAGAAAATTGTGGTGTAAACATCTACCTAGCGACCGTGGCGTCGTGAAATATTATCTTATCTTGTGTAGGGCCGAGGCAGCAAGGCCTCAGTGCACTTCGACCCAATGGGATCTTTTGTGCTTTACCCATTACTTCATAATATAAAACATGGTGTCACTTACCTTCTTCTCCAAATCCTCTCGCCTGATCCTCAGTCTCCTCCTTCACCACAACATGATTCTCCAGTTCCCCCCACTCCCAGTCACAACCCTCTGTAGGCTCACACAACCCTCTGTCTACTGCGCGGTAATCATAGAAGTAAGGAAGATAGCCAGGATGGTAGAACTCCTGACCCATTTCTTGCTCTGGGAAGGGCTGGAATTGTGTGAGGCTCATGTTTTCTTGGTATTTTATCGTGTCTTCCATTTGCGGAGGGAAGTTTGCTTTCAGGTAATCCATTTCAAAATATTTTTATGATTTTAATAAAGAGAGTTCAAGTGGTGTGGGGTGTTTGTTTTATTTCAGATACTTATACTTTTTTGTTTTTAATAGCGGTGTGTAACAATTTTAGTAAAAATTGAAAGTGTATTTTGTAGTTCGACTCGTATATTCGAAAGTTTAAAAATGAACTGTCGTTTTTTGTATTAAAAGTTTTTTTGCACTGTTTGCCGAAAAGTTAATTATTATAATTTGTACAGATCTTAAAGTGAACCAAGTAAAGCACTTCCGCGGTATTTTATATGTACACTGAAACACGCCACGTCTGCCCACGTCCGAGTTTCACGGGATGATCTCTGAATGTTCAGCTGAAATGCGCACACGCACGGACATAGGGCGGAGCTTAACTTATGGGCGGGGACTATATCGTACGCTGGCCCTATTTATTTTGTCATTTCGACTGTTATTGTTCAGGCCACATTGTTTTTTATTCTCTTTATTTTAAAAATATGGTCCAAGACCCAGCTTTTGTGATTTAGTCTTATCACAGTTTGTGTCATAAATATTTATTTGTTTAGGTTTTACAATTACTTTTGCAAAACTAATTCCGTATAAGAGACGTTGATTTTAGTAACTTCTTCTACTGGCAGTCTAGCTAGCGTAGGGACCCATAGCGTAGTGTTTACCACCTCATAACGCCTGCCCAACCTGCAGATTTTTAAGACATACGGGGCCAAACGAGCGGACGGAGAGGAGAGGACACATGGAGAGGAAGGTTGACGATCTCTGTGGTTTAGTACTTCGAGTACCGGACTGCTGACCACGAGGTCGTGGGTTCGATTCCCACAGGACACAAATATTTATGTAATGAATGTGTTTGTGTTTCTTATAAGTATGTATTGACAAAAAAAAAGTACCTAGTATTATATCCATTGTCTAAGTACCCATAGTACAAGCTCTGCTTAGTTTGGGACTATATGGTGCTGTGTAAAAATGTTGCAGATAGAAGCCGATCCCAAAAGGATTAATGCATTTGAAACTATTTGGATTGTTAGTTCAAAAACAATTGCTCGTCATTTAATTGGAAACCTAATAACTTCCTGAAAATTTTATAATTTATGTATAATCAAATGATTTAGGTGCGACCAAGGCGGCTCTAGTTAACACGGGACAGTACGAATCCCCCGGGATCGCCCTCCTCTGAACCCCGTTTCTCACGGTGCGACAGTCATTAGTTCATTACTGTTTTATAGTGTTGATAGCTTTAAGTGATGTAAAAATATTTGTAAATCTGCTGTAACTCGTAAGTAGGAAGGTAGCGGAATTTATTTAGGATTGGATTTGTAGAAGGTTACAGTTTTGCTGTTCGCCGTCGAAATTTGTGCAAATAGACTTGAGCACGACTGCCACGAAAAAGCGTAGGTACCAATACATCTAAATTTTCTGTTACTTTTCTCAATCCTTGCGGCTCTCGCTAACGTATTAATTAGGAAGCTTCGCTCATCATATTCAAAATGTCTTTATTAGGTAGGTATCAGATAGGTACCTACTTAATCCTACTGATTCGACCCAACCAAACAAGAAAATCTGTAAATCAAACACACTTAGTACTAAAACAGTATACTAGCTAGGTACCTACTGTAGATCTATGGTATCCCATCTCTTTTCTATCGACCGTAAGTAGTACTTAGTACCTAACCATTAGGCGCAATTCGCAAATCAAAGTAAAATGCACATTAGTGCTTTAAATAACCATTCATTCCAGTACTAGAGCTGGACACTTAATATCTGAACTAATTCCTCGTCTCATTAGAGTATGATACGGTAGATCAGAACCTCTTATCTACTACAACCGTGTTCCGGTGGCTACTATGGTAAGCCGCCGCGGAAGGGACTGGTTATTCGCACTATTAACACTTCCCGTTATCTAAGTGTTCCGAATCGATGATAGGCTAATTAGTAAAGATATAGAGTAATCTGTTGTTTATTTATGTTATTAGTTATTATTCCTTATTTAAGTAAGATCATAAACGACCACAATGAAGCATGTAGCTAGACTCCTAGGAATTCCATGCGATTTCATCAGCGAGAAATGTTTCAGCATCGTCCCCGTTGGTAGTCGCGTGTCGAACGCGAGTCGTTCGAACCAGTACCTAGTTAGGTACCTAGTTTCTGAGATTAGCGCGACCAAACCAAACTCTTCACCTATATAGTATTAGTAGCTAATATATTAACAGAACAGACAACCAAGCCATACCTATATAAGTAGCAGTTAGCACTAAGACTTAGAACTGCCCATATTTCGTCGTAATCGTGTTTTTTTTCGTAGTACAATTGTCGATAGGTTTAGCTTTACGCGTATAGCTTAAATAAAACAAAGTGAAGATATATTTTTTGTGCGATGCGCGCACGCACCCTTCGCTTCATGTTTTGGCAGCTGTGCGTATGTCCACGAAGAACAACTTATTACGCTTCTTTACTTTTTACTGGTGTCAGTCAGTAATTATAGCTGACTCACTGCCCCCCTGTTGTCTTAGCTTCGTTGTAAAAATACAAAACATTAAATTATTGAACGGTGCTGATAAATTGATTTTTATTGATTTGAATTTATCTGGATGTAAAAACCTGTAGGTCGTTGTGTTGCTGTTTTCCATGGTTTGGGTAACTACTTAGTTAGAGGTAGATTTTCAGTGAAATCATGTTGCCACGATATTGCTTTCCGAATTCGCTTCCTGTAGTGTGGAACTGGAAATGTTGTCAACCTTATGTTTATGATATTAAGGAAAATGTTTAGGTTAAGTATATTTTTATAGATCTTAATTATAGGAAAGTACCTTGTTAAACTGGTAAATTAATTTGAATAAATACATATGTCAATAGTGGTTAAGAAGTTTTAGATAAGTATCTACATCTTTAGCTACTTATACCTATGATCTAACCTGCTGTATCTATAGTAGGTATCCCCATGTAAGAACTTACCAAGCAAACGACTTTCTGATTGAGAATTTGAATCGATTTTCCTATAGCTACTTAATTACCTGCCTGCCAGTCTCCAAAATAAAAACCTAGTCATCACGAAGTTTTTACAGCGTAGGCTTTGTTGCGCCTGCTATGTTCTGCATAGTTCTCTATAAAAGCTGGGTAAACAACAAGCCAACGTCAATAAACCTTGTCACTTGTCACTAAGACCAATTCCATTGGTGATTGCACATCTCCTACACATTTGGTCAGAGGTGACCTAATGAGACATGGTTTGTACCTAACGTAAGCACCTACTTAATAATAAAATTATATATAAATATAATAAGTAATAACACTTGTGGGGTTGTCTCTAATCCTATTTTTTAACCAAGTGAGGCCATTATTTGGATGTAGATGAGAATTAGCTATCTATCTAGGATATTTTCATAATAAGCAAACTTTCGTCTCTTCAAGAGGCTCACTAACTTATCTACTGATCCTTATTACTTTTTCCAGTGATCACGATTTAGTTTGGTTGGTAGGAACAGGTAGGAACCAAGTAGAGAGTATCCAAATACTAGGTACATTTTCTTTTCACATTGATCATTAGTCAATTTATTCAGTTCTAGTAAAAATCTACAATAGATAGAATCACCGTCTAAGATCGAACAACAGAAAAATAACAACTTAATTTGAATTAGTATAGTAATTCTGTTTAATAAAGGGGAGACCTGTGAACCAATGCTTTATATTAAGGTGTCCTGGTTTACTTCAAATTGAATCTATTAGATTAGATCCTTTGCAGACAATTTATTACGGACACCCCTACGTCCGAATATGTCGGCTGCGCGGCTGATGAGTTGAGCAGACGTTATTAAACACATAACACTCGGCATTTATAGGCGGCACTTCATTATATTTGTGTTGTCTTATTTCGGACACTGCATGTATCGTGGTTGGTACCTACTGGCTTAAGAATAGTTATGACGAAATATTACATACTAGCTTCTGCCCGCGACTTCGTCCGCGTAGCGTGATGATATATAGCCTATAGCCTTCCTCAATAAATGGGCTATCTAACAGTGAAATAATTTTTCAAATCGGACCAGTAGTTCCTGAGATTAGCGCGTTCAAATAAACAAACAAACAAACTCTTCAGCTTTATATATTAGTATAGATTGGGGGACATCACTACTGAGGTTCAAATAAGTAGGTATTTACATAAGTACTTTTTTATACTATATCTAAATGTTAGTTCTTCGTAAGTTTTTACTAGATACTGTAGGTACTGGCAGTACTGATCGTCTTCTAAGAAAAGGGGACAAATTATTCCCAACTAGCTTCTGCCCACGGCTTTGTCTGCGTGTAGGTACTTCAGAATTGAGTCCGACTTGGATAAAAAGTAGCTTAGGTACCTATGTGTTATTCCAGACTATAATTATTTATCTTTGTGGCAAATTTTATCCAGATCCGTTCAGCCGTTCAAGCGCGAAAGAATTGGTAACTAACATCCATTCTAACAAACGTTTCACGTTTCAAATATTAGTTAGATGTAACATAGATAGCTTTTAAGTGTTAATAACATTATTCACAGCCATAACAGATAAGTACCTACTAGTAAGTCTTGCATGTGATTACAAACCAACCAGACAACCTGGAAGCGAGAACTATCTCGTTTGTTTAGTCACTATACTTCAGTTAGAGGAAGCACGTACGTAGGAACGTAGTGATTATGAATGAATGAGCTACGGTGGTCTCGATAGGTTCAGGCCTGGACTTATAGGTCCAGGGCCTTTTTAGGCCTTTGACCTATTTTAGGTCTTGCTACTGGGACTGGGGCCACAAGGCTGAGGCCTTGTAGGCCTAGGCGGAAATCCGGCAACCAGATGGGTTTGATTCCCAAATCTAAACCTTGCCCGAATTTTTAGTATAAGCTCATAGACTTGGCAATAGGCCCCCTATCAAATGGGCTGCGTACCGGCGAACTGTGGACTACACCGTTAGGGAAATACAGGCATGATGATAAGTATCTGTATGTTATGGAGGCAACCAGATGTAGAGAATATTTCCAAGGCTAGGCATTTATTTATTCCAATCGGCACCAAATGCGCGACCCGTAACACCGTATTGAAACGCTCTGCGGTACCTTATCTTGAGTGGGGCCGAGGCAGCAAGGCCTCAGTGCACTTCGACCCAATGGGATCTTTTGTGCTTCTACAAACATCTCTTCCGTGATTGTAATGAGCCCTGGGGGTCTGTAGTCCTCTGGTCTTGGATAACCATGCCCCAAGAGGCACATTCGCTTTCTAGCCATTGCATCGCATGTACACAGGTGTTCCATTCTCTCAATTTCCTTTTTGCAGGCTCTGTAGGTACCTACTGGAACAGGTTATAATGTCTGCTAGAGTAGGTATACCTTCAATATTTAGATATGGATTCAAAATGTTATGTAGGTAATTAAGGATTGAAGCTTTATTTGAATAAAAATACCAACATGCTTGTCAACATGATTTTTAATGAAAATTAATTGTCAGGCCAACACAGTCTGTTATCAATAAAAATATTTAGTCAATAAGTTATTACGTAAGCCGCACCTGCGCATGCAAGTTTTCACTAGGAATAAGTTACACAGACATACCGGAGCCATCACAAAAAATAATTTGTTACTGTCGAATTACTACTAGATAGCTAGAGCCTTTTAATATATTATGATAATAACATCTTTACGGTCTTATCAGATACTTAGTAAGTTTTGCGTATGTTTACAAACCAACCACACAGCCTGGAAGCTACGTTATGAAGCACCTCTTACGTAGTGTCTATGATCAAGGAGTCTAAAATGGCTTTTAATAAATCACAATACGATTTACGGATACATGACTACACAAGTGCAATTTCTAGTATAAGCTGACCTATAATACATAATAGACTATACAATTTGAGATCAGCTTCTACTGCTGGCTGTTGTGAAGCCAGATGTCCGTGAATCATATTGTGATTCATAAAAAGTAACGGTTTTAGTCCCCCCTGTATTTATAATATGCAAGGATCGAACCTGCACCACCTAACGCACCAGCCCCCAACCCCTGCGATTCTAAACCAATAGAATGGTAGAATTCACGAAACGAATCGTACTATTTTATTTCCCCAAAGCTCCACTCCTATCCAGTTGGCCCTGGCCGGCAGCCCTATCTAGAGATAAAAATCTTTATCAGCACAAGTCTCTATAAACTTGCAACGACATTTCAAAATAAACAATAAAAAGTAAAACTTTACAAGCTTAGGCACTCCTCAAATGTATTTTTCCAAAAAGGGCACCTATCGGCCTCTTCATATTGTTAATCTAATTATCTTGTCATATCAAATTTAAAAAATCAGAGGCCTTATCTGATCTGCGTACACCACAAAATAAACTTTTTTTGCCGACAGCAACTTTCACAATATCGATTTAAAAAAGTTAAGCTTCTTTATTCAAATGCAGACAGTAAAAGCTTTTAAAAAGAAAATAGGCATAGTAGACACCATTTGAAATTAAAATTTATATTCTAATAAATTAAAAATTAATACTCACACACACTGTTATAGAGTGCGATTAGAATACAACCTATTATTAGTCCTTATTTTTTTTTTCTCCACATCTTTTTCCTCTTTGTCTACGGTTCATAGACACTTCTCGCACCATATACACTTTTTATAAAACTATCCTTAATTTAAAATACAGAACTACGAAAAAAGCCATTCTGGTGATTGCACATGCCGAGCCAAAATACAATACATCTTAGTTTATTATGATAATGATATATCATCAAAGTCAAATGTACCTAAAAATATTAAAATGTGTGTGATGTGATTATTTTTGAGTTTTTGAGCCGACTGCAGCAGAAATAGGGTAATGTTATTCAGATGTATGTTTATTTTATTTTTTCTAATAAAATCTGCTGAAATGACTGAACATGCATTGTTCATATGTATATCAAATTCTTGTAATAATCACACTACCAAGTGTTACTAAGCCAAGTGTGTTTTTATCCAAGAAAAAAAAGTAATAGATATGTGGATATAAAATAAAGTCGTTGGTATGAGGATATGTTGTTTTAAAATTTATGGTTATTTAGGCATTTGAATTTCAAAATATTGTGTGAACTCAAATCGCAAGGAAAATTCCAAGCGTGATCATTGTCTCGAGTTAATTCCATGTTTAAAATTCCTTGACAAATTCTATTACTTTTCACCTTTCCTTACGCACGTAGTGTAAAGTAGTTGATATTGTATATTATTATTTTCCATTAACTGGCAACATCAATTTCTACGTATTTTTTTTAACCAGAGAGCATGGAACTCGCACCGTATGTTTTACGCGGCCATTTTGACCAGGCAAACGTCAGGACTGTAATGCCAGTAACCTGATAAATGTGATAGTGGTATATCGGATGATGGTCTTAGTTCTGTCGGCTGCTGTCAGCTACCGCGGCTGCGAGTGGCGCGGGCTGGCCGGGCTAGAGTTACTGAGCGCGGACAGGGAGCTTGCGCGCTTCATGCTGGGGAAAAATATGGTGTTAGTAGACAAGTAAAAAGTATTATTTTAATAATTGCAATATCGTTAGTTATTCGGAAATTATATCTTGTAAACATAAAATAGGTTCAGAAATTATTATTGAAAAAATTAAGCTGAAAACTTAATCAAAATGAAAAATAGAAAATTTGCGACATATGCAGGCAACATATTATTACTTAATTCAAAATTTGACATAAAAAGTGCTAAGTATTATACTCGTACCTATTTTTCGTCACACAGCACTTGCAAATTTAATATTTGCAAATGCTAAACGCGATTAGTGCGACACATTTCAACGCGCGATGTGTTAGTTATTAATTTGAAACGGTTACCTGATTTCCTTTTCTGCAACGGCTTGAATAAGAGTTGAAAGACCCCACACCAAATATAAGCCGAAATGCCATAAGCATAGGTAATTTGCGATAGCAGGCAGACGTTTTAGCTTGCATTAGCCTTGATAACTTAGCATACCATAAAATATTGCTTCGTGAGCTAATCTAGCTTATTTCAGTCTCTTTTGAAAGGGTTTTCGTCGTTAATAATTGGAACTTAACAAAATGATTCGAAAACACATAGGCATATACTTAGTGTATTTTTATTGATGGAACATGCCTATTTAAGTATATTTTATTTCTATCCTGAGGAATTTTGAGCAGCCTGTCAATGTCAGTACACTGTCAATGTCAGTGTCAGTAGTATCGAGTTGTCATGGTGACTGCAATGTATCGTGGTTACCTTTCAGGGTCAGTGAAGTCTACGTCGGTCGGCAGGTGGGCGGAGTGGCGCCCCGCGAGTCGACTGAACAGTCTCGCAGACGAGCGCCTCAGCGACTCGCGCAGTTTCGAGAAACTCGCACTCCGAGACACCGCGCCACATTCCTGCCCCCGTGTTATGCAATTTACACTCCATTTTGATCAAAATAATATGAAAAAGAATTGTTGATGGTACAGTATCGTCTGATTACATAAAGATAAGGTATGTAGGAAATAGGTTTTTATTATGATTGCAAAAATAAGAGTTCATTTAAAATAAAAGTTTAGGAGTAACTAGGCTGTATGAAACTTTTGTCATAGATGTATCGTATCGGAAATGGCGGAAAACAACCACAGACAAAATTAACTCTACAATGACATAGAAGTGTAACTAATATGTAGGATAGTAGTGATGAAATGTACAAACATCTATTTATAGTGAACGAGATGCCACCATGCATCTACTCTAACAGCAAAAGCCGTTATGAACATGTTTGTGTATCTGTATGTTAGTTTGTCATGCGTCATGTTTGCTTCGTGTCGTGGGCTATAAATTGCATAACACTGTAGACTCACCTTCATCCGAAATAAAAATAAATAAAACCAAAAATAATGTTACATAAATTATATTTATTAACAATTTTTAAAATTACCATTCGACGTAGTTATCGAGACAATAAAAAATAATTCTCATTGCTGTGACGTGGCGGATGTTATAGGGAGATTCGTTAAAAAAAATATGTAAAAGTTATGCCGATATTGTAATCATAGAAAAATCTACATTTCGAGCACCCCCATAGTTTAAAAGAAATTGTATATAAAAATACTATATAATAATATTTATCACCTACTCTCACATTAAGCTTAGATCGACATACGCTACACTGGAATGAAAGTTAAGCATAAAATTACTGATGATAATGATAAAACATGACTGTTTGTATACAAATTAACCTTTACTCAACCTTGCTACAGAAAAGTTAATAATATTCACTCAATTATATCAAGATCGATTGGAAGTATACAAACTACAAGTGTATTTTCTAGTTGAGTAAAGCTAACATCCATAATAATAAAATTCACATTCATGCATTCTTCCTATTGAAGAATTTCACATACGACATAATTATATCGTTAAAAATACAATCATTAAATTAAAATATTGAAATTGTAAGCGAATAAAATCGTTGTTTAAAACATGCTCAAATTAATTATTAATAAAATAAAAAATATTGTAATGATAATATTTATAAATATTTTCAATGATTATAAATGCAAAGTTCAGCTTATAAGTTCTCAAAATCTTGTTTACACTTTATATAATCAATGCCATTTTCATGATATATTATTCCGCCAGAAGGTCGATTTCTAGCATTTATATGTATTAGCACAATTTTAGTAAATATGCACCTTCAAAGTAATAATAATATATACACACATACAATACAAGATAATAATACGAAAGTTATCAAAAGACTTGGTTATATAAAATGCATATTAGCAACAAATGACTAAGTGTCACCATATAAAACAGCACACATACACCGTCTTGATACTTTATATTTATTAATAAACAAAATATTGTATAGTACAGCGGGACGGCTCACGGGCATGCTCTATCACACGTTCATTTGTATTTTTATATATTTATTTCTTTTTTTAAAAACTTTTATCTTTACTAAAATTATTATCGCATGCTAATAAATAATACTAAGCTAACTACACGACCATTCTGAATTTGTAATGAAATGCTTTCATTCAATTAAACAACTATGGCTACGGGCCATTGCAATATTGCATTAATTTGTTGTAAAAAGAATTCAAAATGGCTGCAAATTAAGTGTAGAACGCACGTGATCCTCAATTATAGTGAGCGGACATCTGTCTTAATTACGAACAATTAGCAATGGATTTGTTTCTGCACCATTAGAACTCAAAAAACTATTTTGTATTTCTTTCAGGGTTATAATATCACGGGAGGGTAAAGTGCATAGCATTATGCTAAGACTGGTAGAAAAAACCGTAATCAAAACACCTTTTTAGTAGATTAATAGTAACTTACTACGTGACTACAGCAAGCATCAATACTATAATTTCAACAAAGCCATTGCCTACCCTCGTAAATACAGTCGGACCGTTTAATTGGAGAAAAAATCATATGACCTTGTGCGGTATAGGTTGACAGAGAGCTTTTGACACCGGTGCTCCCTCCCCACCGCAGGCGGTCCACAATTAAACGTTCCGACTATTTTGTAAGGACCATGTGCGTAAAGCGAGTGACAACTTAAACCCTAGTGTACACTACGTGGCTACTGGTGTGGCGGATTGCTGCCAGTGTTGATGCCTAGCGCATTGAACAGCTTTGACTTTAGGTTCATGCGTGGTTCGCTTGCTTGGTTCGCGCCCTATAACGGAAACACAACATAAAATAAAATGTGCAAATAAAAATTAATGTGTGGGTGTATAAGAAGCTGTGGAAAAGAAATATGGTGGAGTTTAAAGTTGCGTGGTATCCTAATAGTGTGCTTCATTTAAAAAAAAACTGTTTTTATATTAAATTGTACTTAAATTCTTTTTCTCTGAAAAAAAAATCTAGAGGATTCATCTGTTATTATAGAAATCGACAGACAAATAAATTTAACGTAAGTAAATTTTATTCGTCGGAAATCTTGTATAGAGTGCCACTTATGCCTAAGTGAATATTGAAATATCTATTCAAAAGCGTCCAAGGTAGTCTTAACTTAATGCACACAATTAGGAAACCACTAAATAATAACAAAAGTTCAAGTTATATAAAAAATTGCTACATAAAGTATGTAGCACGGGAACAAAAAATAAAACAATATATGTACATAAAAAATAAACAGCACATAAATAAAAACAAAAACCAGATATGTATAATGATGACATAAAGCAAAACATGTTTGCAACGCTGCCCGATGAGAAAAAAACATTTACCCTCAGAGAATAAAAGGTGGCTGTGATAACAATTTTGGTTCAATGAAAAGCAACACCTGAAGAACAAATCAGGTAATCGAAAATAGTTCCGACCTAGTCGTAGTGTCATAAATGTCACAAATAGGGTTGCCAAACTAGAATCACAACGTTTCATAAACGCTTGTAAAAGCTTATTTGAAATAAAAACATTTGAACTTGAACTTGAAGAAAACCTATATAGTATTGTACTATATTGCGTACCATATATACTGTCGAAGAAATATAATTTTAGTTGGCTAAAATACTATATTCCAGTTCGATACTTTTTTGTAACACTGAAACTAACAGACAAATAAATAACAGATAAAAAACCTTATTCTGAAAATTAACACAGCCTATAAAACGTTGGCAACAATAGACACAAGTGTTATTTTTTCATTTTATGACAATACGTTGTTAGTTTGACATGTTCATTTGACCATTTGACACTTACGGCACTGAGACTAGATCCTAACTGTTGAAATGACCTGAATTGACCTTCTGCCTATATTTAGAAACCTACCCGTAGTAGTAGAAAATAATTGATATTGTGGTATTAATTTTGAATCAAGCAACTCTGTTAAACTTTTTCAGACAAATTGCTACCGAATGTTTTGTATAATCATGCAGACACGATACAAATGAAAGCTATATTACATTTCCAATGATTAGTAGAAGTCGATATCTTCAGACTTTAATTTTTTTTTAACTGCCAAATAGACAATCCTAAATGATGTTCTGAAAGGACCTTAAACTATTTTAAGCACCGCAAATGATAAAAATAAGACATAAACGGAACGATATAATTTCAAGTGAGCGATTACGCGACCAGTCATAGCCGTTGTTTTTTTTGTTTCTACTAATAGCTTTGTACACGGAGCATAGCCAATGCAATAATACTCAACCTTATTTCATTAAAAGATGGAATTTAACTTGGAAGATTTGATTGTCAATTCCATTAGACAGAATTGACATTTTCCCACGCTCAATCACATCATTAGTGTAAATGTCAATGTCGGGAACGTCAACAAAATGTCACTTGTTTAAAGAGGCTGATGTGTTACAGGCATCGTATTTTAAAGAAAGGTTTCGTGTTGTAGGTTTAATTAGCTTAGAAGTTTATATTTATCAAGTTCTTTGCTAATGTGTAGTAAAAACTAGTAAATTATCACTTAATTTAATTACTGTTTGTCATATTGCTAGATTTTTTTTGGGTACCTACAGTTCCAGGTTGAGTATCACATTGAGCTAGAACGTTCCCTAGTGCATATGTGACGATATGGACATGCGCAGTGTTAAGCTGCAATAGCGATGTGGTTTAGATTGATACAGTGCAGTACGACATCACGACATTGACAACCCGGTGCTTAACTAAGACCCAACCATATTTAGCAGTGACGTGCGTGGCTTGGTTTCTCGAAGTTCTAAGTTTTTTAATTCAAATTTGCTGATCGATATGTTAAAAATAGCTGTGACTTTAATATGGAACAAAATTAAGTACTTCCAAGTGAGAATTATCGGGGGCAAATATGAAACCCATGATTAAATGGAAAAATACAAGAACTTGTCGAATATGATTATGTACGATCTTCTCCCAATTTTACATAACTTTAGCCTCATTCAAACTAATTACTTTTTACTGGGAGATTATTATTTCTTAGAGAGATCTTTGGTGTAAGAAAAGACCAATAAACACACAGAAACTAACAAATGAAGTTATAATGAGATGTAGTCATGCCAAAATGTGTGATATTATCCCAGAAACGTTCGTGTAAACCAAGCCAGGGCCGTACAAAGCGCAGTCAGACTAGGGCCCACGTCAGCCGCTGACCTCGTCGTGGTGCTCCGGCGGCGGCTCCATAGCTTCGCGGCTGCCGTGCCGCCCGCTACGGGCCCGGGACTGCTTCACGATGTCCAAAGCCTACACGTGCCAATTTTATTAGCGAAACGTTTAAACTTTCGGAAAATCTATGAAACCTAGAGCCAACAATTTATTGTTCAGACTTAAAAAGTCCAAAATAATATTTTTGTAGTCTTTTAATTGTCTTAAGTTTTGAATATGATGCTTATGAAAATATAAGCTCTAAAATACCAACACGTTTATAGAATTTTCATCTGAATTTACTAAGATCAAAATATCTTCGAAATATGTTACTTGAGCTTAGAATTGACTATACGGAAATCTATTTCTCACATAAATACATATAAAACTTTTAAGATTCAGAACTCCTTACTCGTACACCTAAATAATTATACTAAAATAACAATTTAGAAAACAAAAACATCGCCAATTACTCAGCCACCTGTAAAATTGTAATTAAAGCAATAATCGTTTATTAGCTTCTTGTTTGTGACTTACTTGCTGTACGTGCTAGGCAGCGTGCAAAATTAATTATTTGTATGTTAAATAGTGCTAAAATATGTAGCAAAATATATATCAATATAACAGACAACGTTGTCAACATTATCCGAGTAATACGCATCTTCAGTATTACCAAGTTAATGTGTTGACTATATTGATCACTATAATATATAAATCGTTATGTGTGTGCGTGTTGTTGGAAAGCATAGGAAAATAGTGAAGAAGAAAAAACAGATAAGTATTCTTAAACATTAAGGGCCACTTACATCAACTTCTTTAAATGTGTTTAAATTGTATTTAAACACAATTTGCTATTGTCAATTTCAGAAGTTGGTGCAAGTGGCCCTAAATCCAAGATAATAAACTTGTCCCCTTATTAATAAAACGTCTCATAAGCTGCCTATTCTTACAATACACAGTATTGTCTCAAATAAATGACATTCAAAGGAAAGAAACAGAGATGTGCAACCATACACAGCAATGTATAACGTTAATTAATTAATAAGAGTTAGTAGAACAGACAGTTATGGTAAATAAAATATATTAGTTGTTGTATTGTTATTAGTAGTTATGGCAATAGGCTCGCCCCCTATTACATGGGACCTAAACATACCGGCGAACTGTGGGTGTACATTAGTACGCCTCTGCCTAACCCCTCGGGGAATACAGGCGTGATGGTATGTTAAAATATATTAGTTTAAATAAAAAAAAATAGGTAATTATCAATCAAAACTGTAGATCATAATTAAACCCATATTCTAAAGTTAGGGCTGATTTTCCAATAGATAACAGAAAATCTGTAAAATTTAAATTTTACAGTTTTTGAATTTGAAGAATTTCTGTCAAAAGTTCCTCTGACCTTATGTGACTGTTTAAAAATCGCCTCTAAGTGCAATAAAACCGTGTTGAAATTAATCCCTCCATTCCGTTAATGATTAAATACTGCAATTATAGTGCATCAAATCACACACGGTGTATATTAAGACACACTTAAATTTATTACTTTAAATTTAAATCAATCTCAATAATAATGGTGATATTAAAACGTTATAAGAGGCGTCACCTTCCGTATTGAGCTACAAGCGTTTTTGTTTTCGGGGCTATCTCCGTCACATAAAAGTCACCTTCCGAAAGAGGTTGAATCCTAACCGATACCGTGGTTTCGAAAATCATCATAATTCTAAAATATGACTTATTAAAACGAAGTTTTACACACTTGATTTTGTTAAATTTATTCAAAGAGATTTAATTACTTATAATAATCCTTATATTCGTTTTTCTAGTTCAACACTGAAGTAAAATATGGACTCATAATTCTTTTTTTTAAATATTAGTACCGATTTCTATCCTCCTAGCCCAAGATTATTAAATTCAAAAAGGTTACCCCATGGAATAGTTCCATTAAGGTTCATGTAGGTGACACCTCTCAACATATTTAAAATATTTTGTTTCGTCTTAATAATTAAGTGTTACTATTTACCTCCTTTCGGCTGCGGAGTGCGCAGTCCTCGAGCGTTTCAGCGGCTTCGTATTTGCCTTGACGCCGGTAGAGGGCGCCTAAGTTCTTCAGAGTCGTTGTTACTGTTGGGGAATCAACCTGTTGAACAAGTAACTTTTAGTTATTCCATATAACATAACATACCATTACGCTTGTATCCCCCAAAAGGCATGCAGAAATGTACTAATGTACATCCAAAGTTCGCCAGCTAGGAGAAGATACAAGTGCGTTGCCGGCCTTTTAAAAGGGTTTACTTTAAAAGCATAAAATTACAAAGTGTTGCACAGATATCAAACTTTTTTTTAAGGGACGGATCACCTGATGGAATGCGATAACCACCGCCCATGGGCACCCGCAACACCAGAGGAGTCGCGAGTGCTTTGCCCCCCTTTTAAAAGGGTTGGGGCCTCCAGTATCCTCACTCACTCGGCGAAGCACAACGCTAGCGTTGTTTCACGCTGGATTTCAGTAAGCCGGCCCATTCGTGCCGAAGCATGGTTCTTTCACGTGAATTGTATTTAATTGTATTATTTTAAAAGTTATTTTACCTTGGCAGCCTTGTGCCACCCTCCGTATTCGCCGTAAGGAGCGTTCTCCTTCTGCAAGTGTTTGTTCTCTTCGCGTTCCTCTGCCACTTGCCAGATAGGCTTGTTGTCGCCTGAAAACATATTAATATACAAATAAATATTGGCCTTACGTGATAAGCAAACAGGCGAATTTGCGTAGAGTAAATAAATCGTATTCCTTGACAATGTTTAAAACAAATAATAATTGTAAAAGTATAGGTTATAAATCTATAGATTTCTTATCCAACGTATCAGTCGAAGTATTATAACAACAGTTGTCATGAGTTTAGTAGGTATATAGTATATCTATGATAACCACTAAAAATATCAACAATAACTCCTAATAATCAGAAAATAAAAAGCATTATTCAAAATAAAAAAAACCACAGCCAAACTTATAAAAACATGTGACACAAGTCGGGAAGGTGTGACACTGGCAACACATCCGTTTCAAAAGATAATAAATAAATTAAAAAAAAAACAAAATAACAGTAAAAGTAATGCTCATTGCCTTTCCTACCTGTGCCACACAGTATCCAAACTTGTGCCACTCACCTAAGGTTTAGTTTCGTATAAATATCCATCCACATCTCAAGGCGAGAACCATGCAACCAAAACTTGCAGCCATTTCCGGAATTGTATGCTGTAGTATGGTGTGGGATGGGTGGAGCATAGAAACAATAAGCTATCTGTGACTAGAAAATAACTTTTTTGTATATATTATGAAAATTTCTAAACCAAAGTAAATTTATTCCTCTGATAAAAGTTATCGGACTGAAAAATCAGCCGTCAGCTCACATTGTTATGATCAGCCTTAAGTCAGCTCACATTGTTAAATAATAAATTAGTATATTGTTACCCTATGTACATAAATTTGGCAGTAGAAAGCATTTTGAATTGATCCGAGGGGAATAAAAACGATTAATGCAATTATACCATGGCATGGTAACGGGACAAATGATGAGTTACTTTGTAGGTTATTCCATCACTGACTAATTAATAAGATTACATAATAAAATACGAGAAAGCTACTTATTGTTCCTAATACTCCAACATATAGGATAAAAATATAAACAAAACAATTATACGGTCTCCATTTAATGTAAATAAATAAAATGTATATAAAATTATTGCAAAAATATTCATACTACATAAAATTCAGCGGTTCGCAACATTTGGCATAATATATTTAATTTATCTTGCACCGAATTATTTGGCATCATTCATTCTGGGTATTTATTCTATTTGGTCTAAATTTTCTAGAATAGATTCATATATATACTTCTATTGCACAGTTACATAAATAATATGACGATTTATTTCTTATTCAGGTTTTAAACGCCAATTCTATAAAAAAACATACTATTTTTATAACAACCATTAGTGGACTTTAACAATAAAACCATTTATTAGAGACGCTCTCATAAAAGCGACAAGAAATTTCCATTTCTTCGTGTAAAACATTGTGCGTAAAATATATAATATCAAAACTTTCTTCAGGCAACGAAAAACAATTAGATAAAAATAAGGAAGCTGCGTGTCGCTTTTGCAAAAGCAAAACATATTCATAATAAATAATACCTCTTTTGGTTCAACGCTAAGAAAAAACTAACGGATGCAGACTCTATACATACCTATTTAGATGTTAAACTAGATTGCAGTCTATGAGTGATATTATTATGACCCTGTATCGTTCGGAAATAAAACATCCAACATTCGATTTTCTTAACGAAACGAGGATCGGAATAGATAGTTTTGAAATACGAATAATAAAAGAAAATAGCGAACACACGTGGCGAATGCTCGTAGGGAGGAGGCTCGGAAGGCTAATAACTAAAATAACTTTAAAAAATCATAGCATGAAAAATGCGAAAAAATCACAAAAAGATAGTTAATAGGTATGGTAGCATCGTACGACATAGAACTAACCATAAGGTATGTCATGTCGGTTGGGAGGCAAAGTAACTTGCCTTTCAATAGATGTTACTGACGTCACCAATAAGACGTAAGTTCAGAATGTAAAGGCAAATTTCGACATGGCAGGTGGGACTCGCGGTGGCTTAGAGGTCATAGCGTCTGGCGTACCTAGCCAGAAGACGCAGGTTCGAATCCTGCCTGCGAGTCGAATTTTTCCTTCACTAAAATAACTTAACAAAAAAAAAATAGCTGATCAATGATTCCCTTCCGTGCCACGAGTCGCCTGTCGCTTCCATTTGTTATTCAAAAAAGTCTGACAATCGGTATATCCTCCGGATGCTCTCAAACATTGGGATGAGGAGGTCTGATGGTAGTCGCTGTCTTCATCTACACTAATATTATAAAGAGGAAAGATTGGATTGTTTGTAACTCTGAACACCAAAACTTCTCAACCGATTTTAGAAAACTCAACTATGGAAACCAACATTCATAGAAAGTGGTTGGTTGGTATGGAACTGTTCATTAATTTATGCCATATTGTGTGTCTTATACAGTTTTTATATTAACAATTGGCATCTTACAGTGAATGAGGCCCTAACTACCGATTCCGATCCCGTTTAATAAGGCAATTTAAAAACTAAGTAATAAAATATTGTATCCAATCGTCTAAATTACCTTAGGACTCAGCAAAGGCAACTGAGATTGTCAAATTGGATGAAATGAACTTCTTAATACTGTGACATTTAATTCACAGTCAAGATGAAGAGACATTAAGTAACCTTATAGACATTACCTAATAAAAGGAGATATATTACCTATATTGACCTATATTTTTTATTACTATCACGCAAAAGCTTTTAACTGTATAAACTAATAGTAACCTTTATTTATTTAATGGCAAGACATAACAGTATAAAAGCCTCTAAAAGCTAACAAACTACAATTCAAATCTAATTAAAATGCATAAAGAGATCTAGGAAGAAATTAAATAATTATTGTCACAAAACTTTTCACCTAAGTATCGTCTTTACTGGACGCAAAAGAACAAATTTAAAAGATAATAAATAATTAATATAAAAATAAATTATGTATGATATTATGCTATAATTTTTGCGTCAAGTAAAAAACGATTTATGAACATGCTTTAAGCCTAGCAATAATTTAAAAAGAAATAATATGCTAAAATAAAATCTGGATAACATTTCACTCCTACAAATAATTTAATAATCCAAATATGTAACTAATTAGCAAAAACATAATTTCTAAAACACTAATAAAAACTATCATGCAATGTTTTTTTATTTTTTGATAACTAGTCAGAAATATTCGGGAAGAGTATTTTAGTAGAAAATAAACAATTCATTTTTAACAAGTTTGATTATTTACGAAAACCTTGTGCTTTGGTCAAAATAATATTTTAAGATGGACGAACCTTCACCATAATTTATTATAAAGGAATGACAAAAAGGCTGAAAAAATAGTCTCATTTCATTATGATTTTATGTTATTTGATTCTTGGATATCAGACAGCTTTGCGATTGTTTAAAACTAATAATCGCATATTAATAAAAGGTGTAATAATATTTTAGAAAACAGAGCCTATATATATATTTTATACTATATAATATATAGTAAATAATTACAAATAAAATAATTTGTAACGAAAACCAAAATCGCCTTCAAATACAAAACAAAAATGTTTATCTATATGCGAAACAGTTCGGAAGTCGGTGCCATTGATTTGGTCGGATCATGTTTTCGCCACCGACTTCCGATACTGTTTCGCACGTAACATTATTGTTTTTGTTTTCGAAGGCGGTTTTACGTTTAGTAAGTTATTTAATTTCAACATTTCGAGTGTGTGTGGCGAGTAGAATGTAACGTACCTCGACGATATTGTCATTTATTCAGTCAATACGTGATATTGTATTTTTATTTTCAAATTTAAGAGTATAATCCCGAGGTGATCCCATTAAAATTTTGCCAGGATTTGATTACAACTTTGAGAAAAAAAAATACAGTTAAAATAAAATTAAAAATTCTACTTGCCGCTCAAAATGTTGAAATAACTTTTAACAAAAAATAATACCGCCTTAAAAACCTAGAAAATAAAAGATATGTGCGAATCAGTTTCGCAAGTCAGTGCCTTTGATTTGGTCGGATCTTTTGTTTTCGCCACCGACTTCCGAAACTGTTTCGCACATCATTATTTTTCTTGGTTTTTAAGGCGGAGTTATTATTATTAAAAGTTATTGTTGTTATAATTACTATTTCCTATTGCTTCTTTATATTTTCAAAACTGAAAATAGCTTTGATAATACATTATCTGTCTTTTTGTCACTCCTTCGGTTTCAATAATAACGTTAGCTATAGGAATGATGCAGTAATACATAATAATATCTTCTTTCAACTTTGTTATTTTTTCCTATAGTTTATGCTATGTACAGTAGACTGTTATTTTTTATTGGGCTTTTTTGCATTTAGTGATGCTATATACTCTGAAATGGCAAACAAAATATAATGTCAGTTTAGATCATATTAAAAACGTTAAAATATACCTTTTAATACTGAAAAAAAGGGACACATAAAGCGAAATCTATTAAAATTAAACACGCTTGGTAGTATTAGCTCGAGATGCGGAAAGTTACAGTATCATTAGTAAATAGAATCAGTTTAATTTCTTTACATGATCAAAGTTTTTGTTGTGCATTTATTGCGAATATTTTTTTATATAACAAAACATAATAATAATTCCATATGGCGGATCATCATAAGAGTTTATATAAAAAATTGAACCAATTATAGTTGCAATAAAGAGTTTTAGGAACATATAAATAATATATTTTTAATAGCTCATTATAATTAATGTAACTTACGTTATGCCGAATGTAACTGTCAAGCACTAAGTATAATGTTTCGAGATAAATGCGCAGACACATAATATGCTAGGTATTTAAGACTTACCGTCGATAGTGCCGAACTCCCGCTCGTGCGCCCGCGTCAGCACCTGCTTGTATAACGTCTCTGCTTCCTTGTACTTGCCCTGCAAAACACATTACTGTGAACTAACAGTTGACCCCGATTTCCTACTCAAAAGGGTTTTTTAACGGAGCCATATGCTTCTCCAAAGACTAGTCTATCTCTATACCAAAATCTATCAAAATTGGCTCAGCTGTTTAGATGTGTTAAGGTGGAAGCCCTCGGTCGCCGTTTCATACATTGTATTGTACGTACTTTCTCAATGATAGCAATAGTTTTAATTTAAAACGACTGTTTTTTAACTTTTCTGGACCATTCTGGTTGCGCAATTAGAGATTCAAGACAAAATAATTAACCATATTGCCACACCGCGATGTTAAAATTCCATCAAAATTACGTGTGTGTGGGTTTCATCTTTAACAAATCGTCACATTTTTATTGAAAATGGCGCCACCTAGTATACTATTTTTTTACTGTTCTTCCTATCACGTAATTTTGATTCCAATATATTAGTTAAATTACTTTTATTTTATTAAATGTTTTAATAATAATCATTTTATTAATATGATAACAAAAAAATTTGGAATACTATAATATATTGTCTGTGGAACTAAGCCTGGATACAATATTATTTGTCTGTGATCTATGTATTTCATGTAATACACACACAGGCAATTATGGATTTGGGTTGGCTAATATGTCTGACGGACAATACCAAGACAAACGGTGGCTACTGATTGGTCAAAAACTAAAACGTCAATAACGTGACACGTCTATTGGGTAATAATGGCATGTATTGTTTAGGTACGGTCTATATATTATGAAAATGTACACAATCATGTTTATGTACTTTTAGTTTGTATAGTAGGTACCTACCTAAGTTTAGTTCATGAAAATTTTATTCATCTATTACATAGGTATAATGAAATCCAGAAATTCAAATAAAACAAGATGAAATTATGCTATTATTTATTTTCTTTTTCATATACTTAGATACATTTATTGTTTTTCTTCACTACACATAATTCCACTAATTCAAGAGATTTTGTCCATCTCAGAGGTCAGCTCAGGTGTATCGACATGTATCATCAACATACATATTAAATCAGTTTTTTCACGTCAACCGCATCTTTCAGATATGGAATTACGGAGCTTCGCCAGGTGTGGCTCGGCTCCTGTATCAACTCCTGTTTCTGACACGCTGACACGCGTGTAGATCACTGATTACGATATTTTTGATAAAGTATGTAGTCTTTGATCTCTGCGTTCCTTCACACGTTTATTTTGCAAATAATCACAATTTACCAACTGGCTGGAGTGAAGGCACTTTGGGAGTTTCTCGCATTTGAAAATCTTTGTGACGCTATTTACATGACCTGGTACACGGCACTTCTAGTAGATACATCTCCATTTATCAAGTAAACAAGTCAATTGATATACAATTTAAACAAAAATATACAGAAATCTAATCATTTATCAGCGTTATTTACATCTTCATACTTTCACAAATTAGTCTATTGACTTTTTGTAGCAAGCGAGTGACGTGACACAAAATATTAAACCGGCTGATATCAATCGTTTACAGATCGATTTAACTCTTATTCGATATATCTATATTTTGCATAATAAACTGCCATACGATGCATCGTATAATATGTTTCGTATTTTGTGTATCACTATAACACATATAATCTATTGATGAACTTAATTCAAAATAACCTTGAACATAACACATTCTATTTTCAAATAATATCGTGAGTATCGATACGAATCATATCGATCTATCGATTAATCTATTTGCGATTCCTTTTGCTTCCCGTTACTACCTACATCATCAGCTATGTATGTGCTGTGACAGGATCGAGTGCGACCCGACGTTGCCAGTTCGCCACTGACATTTTTGCTACGTTGCCATTATCGTCAAGGTCAGGCGACCCACGATCACAAAATAACAAGATGGCATAGTTGCATACTTTGCGTTTCGATTTACACTGACAATGTTTGGCGCGCAGGTTTGCCCGTCAGGTATTGCTTTTTTTTGTGCAATAATCTGATTAGCAATTTCTACTAAGATTTGATTATTAATTTAATATATTATATACTATTGAAGTTTTGAACATCTTAAATTTGATAGCACGGTATGGTTTCTCGTTGTATTCCTTTACAAACAGGAATGAATTTGTTTGGAAACAAAATGCACTGTCCTTAATAATTTCGTTGTTTGAGTTTCGAGTAGGCACCAATTATGTACGTATAAGTAACTTTTATCATACCAGCAAATTATATTTTTAATTGATCCAAATCAATAATAACAAGTAATTAAAATTCCACTAAAAACGATTATAGGCGTAAGTAAAAGCATTCTTCTTTTTTATTTTATTTTAGGATAAGCTTGGGTTTCAATTTTAATGTTATCGCCATACTACCTAATACAATTTATTACTCGAAAAATATTACATACGAAATTTACGTACAGACACTTTTTTATTGAAATTTATACTATGCCTCCGAACTTTCGCTTTCCTCTCGAACGAAAGGAACGAACTACTCAGTGTGACCAATTGTGGCAGATTTCTGCCAATATGGATTATTTGGCTATTTGGGCAGATTATGTCGACGAATTGAAAAATCGACAGGATTTGGTACTTTTTAGAATATTTAACCATTTTTAGAAAAAATAAACAAAACTTGTTAATTAACACGAATTACCGATCCATTAAATTGATATTTCACCCTAGACACTCGAGATTTGAAAACTATAAAATTATTTGACAATTGAATAGTTAAATGTATAATCACTAGAAAATTAATGAAAGTTTTTGAAGTAATTGCTGAATGCCAAAAACCTACAAGATAGCGTTGCTGCTCATTGTGTGGCAGATTTTGGCAGATTCTTTATATTCCAGGTGGTCACACTGAATAGGATTGATAAATTTAAATTATTATTATTGTGATGATAAGTTTACTTTTCTTTTCCAATCCCGTCAAACTCAGTGTAAAATATTTATTGAGTGAAAATATCATTCTTCTGTTTTTCAGTTGTTTTTTAGCATTGCCCTAATTAGTGAGGAAGGCATACCAGCTAAATAAATGTTCGGTGTAAAATTGTTTTGTAGGGGACCTAACCTCAAATATAACATTGGACATTTTTTTCAATTTCATAGTGAAACACGATGCAAATGTTGTATGAACGTGATAAATAGAACAGTCATTTCATTTCACCGCTAGCTGTTATTTTATTACACTCAAGCATCCCCAATAAACTCGTCTCTTGTTTTCTATACCTACCTACAACTACAAACCAATAAATTTTGCCCTACCTATTGAAAACAATTGAGCAATGTGTGAGAAAAACATTTGACTGATAAAATAAAGAATGCCTGATGAACAAGGAACATCAATCACTCTCAATCTCAATGAAGGAAATGTTTCTTCAAGTTGTGTTCTATAAGTATTATATGGATGGAGGATGACAAAAAAGGTCATGCAGTCACAGCTTTGATTATCACTCTCAGGCATGGTAATCTCATTTATAAATTACATATATTTAGATAATATTTATGTGGCTATAAGTAAAGGGACTGAGGTGTTTTATTCGTTTGTTAGTATAATGAATATACTATCATTCTGGGTCTTTCATAAACCCACAGCTGAAGCAACTACCTACAGCCATACAATGTTTTTTCAGTGTGGGAATTGAACCTCTGTATCATGTTGTCAATGAAGCAGAAATCAAAAATCTTGAATTTCGGGTTGTCTGATAAATTATTACAATGTCTTCTCAACTTGTTATAATTTATAGAGTACCTAATAATTGTATACTTCTTCCTGCTAAAAATGTAATATTGTTTCCAGGTAGGTATTATTGAAGATGAAAAGGCTGTTGTTGACATCAAGTGCTTTCTATCACTGACATGAAAATCTCGAACTAAGAAGCTGCTACAATAGATAAAAATCTATTTCAAAATGAAATTATGAATAAAAACACTATTATTACTATCAGGTCAGTGATATTCACAATTGTCTTGTGTATATTTTTTTCATGTACTAACTGTATTGTATATTTTTACTAAAATAAATTTCATTTCAGGTTCAGAGTTAATTGAACAAAATAGAGAAATGTTGCTTTATTTGCTTCCTTTCTATAATGCAACCGGTGGATATCATATGATTTATCTTGATGAAGAATGTATCATCAGTATGATACTATCAACTGAATTATAATGAACTTTTATTATATTACTAACTTGCTAATATTGTATATTGCAAAATATGAGTATAAACTGGCATTATATTCTTAATTAGCATGTCCAGCAAATTTTTTTGAACTTACATTATTCTAAACTTGCTATGTATACCTATTATATGTTTATCAACTAGTGTAAATATAAATGGAATTTCAGTATGTAGTATCATAATTATTTTTTTAAAATATTGTAATATGCCACATAGAAGTTTATTATGTTAGTACGAATCCTAGTTGTACAGGAAATCAAAATTATAAAAAAAGTAATCATCGTTTCATTTACCTATATTTATTTATATGGAATAAAATATTCTTAAATATTGTAACATGTTTTATTTTGTGAACACAAAGTCATAGATATAATACCTACTGTTACACGTTGTTAGTCTACTCATCTAATGGTCCTAAGCGCGAATGCTACACTAGAAGTCCTAGGTTCGATTCCCAGGGCGATCAAAGATGTTGTCTATGGAATTTTCAATAGCTGTTCGGAGTTGGGGATTAGTGGTCGGTTATTGGCAATAGCCTCGCCCCGTATTACATGGGAGCCTAACATACTGGTGGAATGTGGGTATACATCAGTACGCCTCTGCTTAACCCTTCGGGGAATACAGGCGTGAGGGTATGTATGTTTCATTAGTCTAGTGGGCCTGAGCGCGACTGCTACACTAGAAGTCCTGGGTTCGATTCCCAGGTTGAGCAAAGTGTTATTGGGTTTTTCAATGAAATTCTCAGCAGCAGCTTGGATTTTGCGATTTTTGCCAGGTTATCCTACGATCTTATGTCAAAATAATGAAAATTGAAATATTTCATTACTTCATAAAACACCATCTCTTGGTGAAAAATAAAAGCTGTAAATGTCAAATAAGAACATGACTATCTACATAAATCTATAATTTGTATATGTATAAACATTTTTTCATTGACAGATTCGCAAGTCCGCAAATTCGAGTGGTTTGAGTGATTTTTAGTTAAATTAAAGGACACGAATAGATGCATAAAAAATATGGAGCGGTGCAGTTCACAATGGTACGTCTCAAATACGCTCAAATTTGTCGTAAAAAAATAAAATGATTAAAATGGCGCTTGTGCCGCCATCTAGCGGGAAAACAGTTTTTTGTAACCTGAACGATCCACCTTAACGTAAACAGCGAGATAGTTACTTTATAATATTGGTTTGGAATACATTTTGACGGATTCGTATATTGTCAGGTTTTAATTGGCACAAGTTTAATATACTCGGATCAACGTAAGCATATATAAGTAGTAGCGACAGTATAACGATGGCTCTCTGACGTCGAATGCAAGTGCTTGCGCAATTATAAATTCTACCATGAGTCTGACCCGTAAATTGCCCTTATACTGACTATAAAAACATCATCATAATCGAATGATTTTAAGATCCGTAGGTACCTAATTTTAATTTTGATACCTTCGCCTTTGTAACATAGGGTTCATTTTGGTCATGCTTACCTGTTTGAGATAGCAAGAGGCGAGGTTGTTCTTGGTCTTGGCGACGTTGGGGTCGTCGGGCCCCAGTTTGCTCTCGTAGATCTCCAACGCGCGCTGGTAATACTGCTCCACCTCCTCGTATTTGTTCTGAGGATAAATTGTCGTAACATTATACAGAAATACGAGTCTTCCAATAAAGGGAGAGCATAACATGACTTGTGACTTTTTGTCTTTGAAGTACCAAATAATCTACTATTTTCTCCCTATAAATTATAGAAATAAGTTGTAATAATGTAGGTCAAGTCATTTCACGTTATTGTCCTATAGTTTTACGCACACATGTGAATGATCACTTTTTTTTATGACACTTTTACAAGTCAACGTTTAAATTTTTGTACATTCCTAACTGACGACTTCTGAGAAGAAACGCCGAAACAAACTCGGAAAATCATAGTCTATAATAGTAATGATATTGTGTGTTTTGATGTAGGGCAATATCTGGACAGGCCTTTTGAAGAGCCATAGCAGCTTAGAGTTGTAGGTTTATAATAATTATAAGTAAGCATCATAAATTACATAGTGAAAAAAGGAGTGGTGATAAATATTAAGCTGAACTGCGTCTACAAAATGCTTGCAACACAGTGCAGTACTGATTTTCAGTGCCAATATTAATTAATTAATTAACGGGTGACGGCCAACGTCTACGATTTTATTTTATTTTATTTGAGGTATTTTTTTTGCTGTTGAAAAAAACGTTGCCGGTGATATGACCATTGGACTGCCAAGTCAAAGGTCTCGAGTTCAAATCCAAGGCCCGCACCTCTGACGTTTCGAAGTTATGTTCGTATTAATAGTTAATCATCACGCGCTTAAACGGTGAAGGATAACATCGTGAGGAAACCTGCACGTCTGAGAGATTTTCTAGACGGCGTGTGTAGTCTGCCAGCCCGCTTTAGACTAGCGTGGTGGACTATAGCCTAATCCCTCTTATTGTGAGAGGAGACCCGTGCCCAGAAGTGGGACATATAATGGTTTATGTTATTAGGTATACCTGGTTCTGACACAGTAGCGCTAGATTGTTGAGCTGCTTGGCGACATCAGGGTGGTCGCGGCCCAGCACAGCCTCGCGGATGCACAGCGCTCGCTTGCACAAAGGCTCAGCTTCACGGTACTTGCCTGAAAATATATTATAGACTATTACACATATACTATTTAAGAAGACTATTACAATCTCAAATTACCCTACATACATAACATACCACCACGTATGTGCCATCATGTATTCTCCGTAGATTTAGGCAGAGAAGTACTAATGTACACATACAGTTCGCCGGTATGTTTAGGTCCCATGTAATAGGGAGCGAGCTATTGCCATTAATCGGGTACAAATTCCATACTCTGAGCTGGTACTGAGAAGTTCATAGAAAAACCCAATAAAACTTTGCTCGGCCTGGGAATCGAACCCGGGACCTTTAGCGTAGCGTAGCTGAAAAGGTCGGTATTAGTCATAAATTGGGTAATGCAGGCTTGATGGGCGAGTAAAATATCCGCATCTGGTGAGACTGGAAGTAGACCCTAACATGGTTGGCAAAAAGGCTATGAGGATGGAGGACGTGGCGACTTTGACGTGGGAGAGAGCCATGCTTCGGCACGAATGGGCCGGCTCGACCGGAGTAATACCACGGCCTCACAGAAAACTGGCGTGAAACAACGCTTGTGTGTTGTTTCCCCGAGTGAATGAGATTATCGGAGGCCCAAACCTTTTTAAAAGGCGGGTAACGCACTTGTGACTCCTCTGGTTGCGGGTGTCCATGGGCGGCGGTTATCGCTTACCATCAGGCGATCCGTCTGCTCGTTTGCTCCACTATCCCATAAAAAAAAGGATGGATTAAAAGCTAACGTTTTGGTATTTTTTATCAACTCGTACCAGAAAATGAATAGGTTTACCTCGCTTTCCGTACAGCACGGCGAGGTTGTTGAGCGTGGCTGCGACAGCGGGGTGGTTCTCGCCGAGGGTCTTCTCGCGGATGGACAGCGCGTCATTCAGCAGGTTCGCCGCCTCCTTGTATTTGTTCTGGTCCCTGTGGACAATGTCACGTAGAATAAATAACATATCTCTAAATAGGATACTGGAAACATTTACATTGCTTCTATAGAGCTTATGTTGTTGACATACCATTACCAGAAGGGTCAGCCACAATTTGCCGGTATGTTTAGGTCCCATGGAATAGGGGGCGAGACTATTGCCAACACGCAAATCCTAACTAAAAACTTCATAGAAACACCCACTTCTTCACTTCTCAGAAATACTCTGTTTAGCTCTTTACAAATTAGCTATTTTTTGTATTGAAATTTAGGTCTTTCTACGGAAATATCCGACGACGGCGCCTGGGGCATGAATCCTAGTGGTCGGATATATACGACCCCGGCGGTTAAAAGGTTATATCAAATCGATCAGTTGGTAAAGTGATATTTTTTAATTATGTTAAATTGACTATTTCTATACCTCTTATCACCACTTGTTAATTCCATTTGATAGGATAATTTTATTGTAAACTAGCTTCTGCCCGCGACTTCGTCCGCGTAGCGTGTTGATATATAGCCTATAGCCTTCCTCAATAAATGGGCTATCTAACACTAAAAGAATTTTTCAAATCGGACCTGTAGTTCCTGAGATTAGCGCGTTCAAGTAAACAAACAAACAAACTCTTCAGCTTTATATATTAGTAATAGATATGACAATTGATTGCCGATGCTCATTATCAATGATGTCGCATTTCTCCGATAAGGAGGCTATCCTTATATACTTTTATCGCGGGTTAAATAACTGATAATACTTGAAGGCATACTGCCTTATAATTTCATGTAAATAATGGATTTATATTAACAGAATGCATTTCTATTATTTTTTTTAAACTAAAACGGGTTTTTTTGTTTTTAAATAGATTACTATCAGAAGGCGAATGCTGGTTTAAAAAAATCTAAATATAATGTATGTTTACTTTTGTTGTTTTTTCAGTTAAGTAGAAATATCACTTGACATTAATTTACTGATGGGTACTAGAGTGGAATTATATTGAGTTGTTTTTTATACCAGAATTCCCTCAGGTTTCTTTAGCGTATTCTTACGATGCTTTTATGAGAACTGATATTATTTAATTCTGGACGTTTAAGTATTTTTAACTCTGTCTAATATTCACGTCAGTTCATCAAAATTGTTTCAGCGGTTTTGGTGTGAAAACATTAGAGACAAACAGACAGAGTTAGTATCGTATGTAAGCATGTATTGTAATGTCGAGTATACCTGTAGACGAGTGCGAGTATGTTGAGCATGGTGGCGACGTCGGGGTGGTCGTGGCCCGAGGTCTTCTCCAGGTCCTCGAGCGCCTGCTTGCACAGCGGCACGGCCACCTCGTAGCGGCCCTGCGACGCGTACTGGATCACCAGGTTGTGCAGCGTGCGCAGCCGCGCCGGGATCTCGTAGCCCGCGTTCACCTGCTGCGCGAACTGCAGCGGCGGCGTCGGCGACATCGCTGCACAACACATTACACATACCACATTACACGGCTCTCCTCTCACAACACAGGAATATCAGTCTCTATCTCAATGAATATGAGAGGGACTAGTGCGGGTTTGCAGACTTCACATTGCGTCGAGAAAGTTTCTTTCAGGCATACAGATTTCCTCACGAAGTTTTCCTTCACAATTAGCGCGTGATAATGGCAAATGGCTTCGAAACAACGAAACGAAAAAGAGCAATACATCTATATATATAAAAGAAAGTCGTGTTAGTTACACCATTTATAACTCAAGAACGGCTGAACCGATTTGGCTGAAAATTGGTGGAGAGGTAGCTTAGAACCAGGAGACGGACATAGGATACTTTTTATCCCGTTCCCGTGGGATGTGATGACAGACCGCATTCCACGGGGGCGAAGCCGCGGGCAGAAGCTAGTATACAATAAAATCTTAAAGAACTCTTTTAATAATAAACTATTTATAATTAAAAAAACGTCAGATGTGCCTCGAATGACTTGGCAGTCCCTACTATTACTATCACTACATTGCATTTTTTTAACAAACTCACATATAAAAAATCTTAGTTTACTTTAAGAGGTCTAGATTAATCAGTGAACAAAATCTGAGCTGGTGTTTGCTGCAAAACGAATGGCATCTGCCCTAAGAGTAGAGTTCGATTGCTGCATGGAACAAACATTTGTTTTTGTATGTGAATCTTTGTGTTTGCAAACGCATCTACGATAAATTAATGAAATTCCTAGAGGGTGTCATCAATATTGTAATCAGAAATCTAAGATCTTTAGTTTAAACAAGTTGATATCTACTAGAACCGCGAAGGAAACATAATAACATACCATTATACATCCATTTCCCAAAGGACTTGGCAGAAAAGTACTGCAATACACCCTATTGCTATTAACCGAGCACAAATCCCCAACTCCGAGCTGCCACTGAGAATTTCATATAACACTGCAGAAACTGGGCATAGAACCCAGTAACCTCGAGCGTAACAGTCGCGCTTTAGACCATTACACTATGTATGAGGCAATTTTGATAAGTTTTTTTTATTTTATCTGCTATAACGATGAAAAAAAATCTAATCTTAAAATTATCAACAGCATAAGCCGTGATAGCCTAGTGATATGACCATTGGACTGCCAAGTCAAAGGTCTCGAGTTCAAATCCAAGGCACTTCGAAGTGACTTCGAATCTGACTTTTCGAAGTTATGTGCGTATTAATAGTAAATTATCACGCGCTTAAACGGTGAAGGAAAACATCGTTAGGAAACCTGCACGTCTGAGAGATTTGCTCGACGACGTGTGAAGTCTGCCAACCCGCATTAGGCTAGCGTGGTGGACTATAGCCTAATCCCTCTCATTGTTAGAGGAGACCCGTGCCCAGCAGTCGGACACGTAATGGGTTGATTATACGCCTTTGGTATGGCGGTCAAAATTATAAGAACACATACATTTATTGTTCCTGTTGTCGTCATGATCGTCATCCGGGAACAGATCGACCATGGGATCGTCGCGTTTCTTCTCGCTCTGGCCGCTGCGGTTCGTGTCTGACTCCTCTGTTATATCGCTGTCATATTTGCTGGAACAATTAAAAAAATATATTTATTCTAATTGCATTATGTATAAAAAATTAATGAGAATATATTTTTGCATGGCAACTTTTTTCTCCGCGTCAGGCCCATCTTTGGTGAAAAAGATGGAGATGCGCGGGGGATGTGCGAGGCGATAATACAGCTGCAAGAAGACCGTATTTATTACTTCGTACAACGGATACACAAACCTCGCCCAGTCTCTCCCCATAACACATTAACATAATCAACCCATTATGTTGTCCCAAAGCTGGGCACGAGTCTTCTCCCACAATGAGAGAGATTAGGCTATAGTCCACTACACTGGCCTAATGAGGGTAGGCAGACTTCACACGCCGTAGATAAATCTCTCAGGCGTGCAGGTTTCCTCACGATGTTTTCCTTCAACGTTTAAGTTCGCGATAATTAATAGTATAATAATAATTATTATTAATTAGTACATGACTTCGAAAAGTCAGAGGTGCGAGGGATTTGAACTGGAAACCTTTGTCTTGGCAGTCCAATGGTAATATCACTACGCTATTACGGTTGGTCTCTCCCCGTTAGATGTCCAACGTAGCGCGCTGGTAAAAGATAATATATTTCGGTGGAAAAGGGCAATCGAGACTTCAATTCACACCCATCTCATCCTCGCTGATTTAAAATGACCTCAAGGGTCCCAACGGAGCTTGAATTGCCTACAAAAACGCAAATCGTAATCCAAACAATATTTTATTAAATTGTGTTATTATTCATATTGAGATACTGTTAATCTAGGTTCCTAAAGATGATAAAGATGAAATGGTACGGCATTTCATCTTCTACTACATCACTGGAAATTAACGGCCGGAAAATCGTTCCAAACTAGCTAAAGTTATCAAGAATTGTATTCGCTTACATTTATTTCCAGCGAGGTGTTTTGGATGGAATGATTTAGCAGAAACCTAGATTAACCAATTACGGTAAAAGAATGCTGACGTTTGATGGGGCACAATCTATACTAATATATAAAGCTGAAGAGTTTGTTTGTTTGTTTGCTTGAACGCGCTAATCTCAGGAACAACTGGGCCGATTTGAAAAATTCTTTCAGCGTTAGATAGCCCCTTTATTGAGGAAGGCTATAGGCTATATATCATCACGCTACGCGTTCGAAGTCGCGGGCAGAAGCTAGTATTGTAAAATGTACACTCATTTAATGTATTCAAAACTCAATTAGCTCAATTTGTAATTGCCAACAATTAGTCTCCTCAAACATGAATACCTACACTATATACGTATTAAAAATGACGAATTGTAATTAAGTATAGTTTAAGTTAACCTGTTGTTCTCAAATAAGTGAATTTGTATTTTTTTATTGAAAAAAAAAAATCTTTAAACCCATTAACGGTATTGCAATGCGAATAATAACATACTTTGTGTTTCAATTAAGATTTGTATAACGTTAGTAGGTATTGGAAATTTGGTCCGCATTTGTATGTTGAAGGGATAACTCACCGTATGGAGGCCATGAAGTCGAGGTGCTTATTTTCCTCTTCTAGCTGGGCAACTCGTTGCTCGGAGGCCTGCAGGTGTTGCTGTGCGGCCGCCAGCTCGTCCCTCAGCCAGGCGTTCTCCTGGCACAGCCGGCGCACTTGGGTACGGAGCTTCTGCTTCTCGGCCTCCACTGATTGTAAGTGGGAGGCCAAGGCCATCATAACCTGGAATAGAGTAATAGTTTATTGACCGAGTCCTAATTGAAAAAGCATTCTATTTTTAGTTATTTCGTAACATACCATTACGCCTGTATTACCCGAAGGATAGCCAGAGGCGTACTAAGGCACACCTACTTACTAACTGCCTAGCGGTCCTGAGCGCAACTGCTACGCTAAAAGCAGGACTTTTTAGCGTAGCAGTCGCGCTCAGGACCGCTCGTCGGTTCGATTCCCAGGTCAAGCAGTGTTATTGAGTTTTTCTATGAAATTTTGCAGCTCGGAGTGTGGAATTCGTGCCCGATTAATTGCAATAGGCTTGCCCCTGTTAAATGGAACCTAAAGACACCGGCGAACTGTGGGTGTGCCTTATTTATTTCGTTTCAGAAAAAATTGACTGACGGACTGTTTGGCCCGATTGGCGATGTAGTAAAGCAATCAATTGCAGTATTATATACGTCTTGTTGTTTCGATCCCCACACGGAGCAAATATTTGTGTGACCTACAGGTAGTTCTTGCGTTTCTGGGTGTTCGTGTATGTGAGAATTTGTGCTTGTGTTGTCATAAAAAAAATTAAAAAAATCCTTCTCAAAGTTACGGCAACTTGCACCAACTTTGTAAATGTAATGTGTTCAAGATGTAAGTAAAAACAATTTTGATAGTAAATTGTGGCCCTTAGTCCGCATTTCCCCAAATCCGAGCAAGTTCCCGATAAATTACTTTACGTTAATTTTAAACAAATTCCGTTCCATTTTTGAATTTATTCTATGAGTAACGGCTACTCCAACATGGTGAAATGGGGCTTTAAAAGGGGTAAATCCTTTCCATTATAAATCCTTCTTTTACACGTTTAAGCCAGCCAGAATTACACACATTAGACATCTATTTCTCATAGAGTCTGGCTGAGTTTTTCATTACACGAGCGGCGAACCGGCGAGATGGGAGGGTGCGTGAGGGTAGGTAATCTTGTGACGTAAATAGACTTGGTTGATTAATGAGTAGTCGTTAGTCGTGCCGTCTCGTGCCTTTCGTGATTTAAAATGATGCTTTGGTATTAATTTTAATGTCTAGCTTGTCTTTTGTGGCAGATGGCTATGAAGACTTGTCTGGCTATAATTACTGCCACTTAATTGCTGATTTAAAGCGATATACTAGACACAATTTGTTCCTTTATAGAGCCAGTGAGTTTAGTTGTATTATGCTTTATAAAATTTATTTAAAAATCTTTCTAAAACAACTATTAATAACAGACAAGAATATTTTTATAAAACTAAACATGAACCCTGATGCAAATAGATGGCTTTGAGTAAAAGTTATTCCGCAAAATTACTATCCTACTGACCTACTGTAATATTATAAATGCGAACGTTTGTGAGGATGGATGTTTGTTACTCTTTCACGCCAGAACGGCTGAACGGATTTGGATAAAATTTGGCACAGAGATAGATTATAGTCTGCAATAACACATGGGCACTTTTTATCTGAAGCTAGTAGTTCCTAAATGAGGCAGGTATACCAACCATTATTTGCCAAACACTCCAAGGTAAACAATCCAGTGTCGTATTTATTTAGTAAAGAACATACTAAGTACTAACTACTAATTATACACAAAACAGAAGCAGATGCCACCCCAAGGCTGAACGCGCCGCGTCCACAGCCCTTTGTGTTTAAAAATCAAACATTCTCACGACCATCAGCCGTTTTGTCGAGTCAAGTGCGAATGACGTCTGAAGGCCGTGGTGCAAACATAATTAATAAAGCGATTCAATTTTATTTGCACAACTTATCATATTTAATTTTATTGCATTTTTTTTATAGGATCACTTGATGGTAAGTGATAACCGCCGCCCATGGACACCCGCAACACCAGAGGAGTCACAAGTGCGTTGCTCGCATTTTAAAATGGTTTGGGCCTCCGGTAACCTCATTCACTCGGCGAAACACAACGCAAGCGTTGTTTCACGTCGGTTTTCTGTGAGGCCGTGGTATCACTCCGGTCGAGCCGGCCCATTCGTGCTGAAGCATGGCTCTCCCACGTTTGACTGAATAAGGGCAAGACCTGAAAGTAATTTGTTCAGAATCGACTACTGAATCGATTACAGTGGTTTTTAGTTGTTTGCCTAGTAATAGACCTTAAATACGATAGTAGAAGGATAAGTAGACAGTAGAACAAGAATAAGTCTGATCAAAATAATTGTAACACTACTGTCTTGCAGCTGTATAGGTGTAAGTATAATTACAATTCAAAGTAATTATGCCCATAATAAGTTAGATTCTCTTGATTCCAAGACAGACTAGTATCCAACATTGAGACAAAGAAATTGCATGATGGTAGATCTGTTTTTTTTAAAGCTTACTAGCAATGTGGGTCGTACATTACTAGTATTCTTGTTAACCCCTCGTGCTAAGCTTTAATATGCTTGTGTTACGAGTGGGTTCACGTCGGTAGTGCAATGGGTGGGGTTCGAACCGGCAACCACATGATCGCAAGTCCGACGCCCTAGCATTAGGCTACCGACGAATCAAACTGTGCTTTGTTATAGAATGACAGTACGTGGCTGTTCTGGACAGCACCGATTCATATCAAGGTCAAAATAATCGAAGAAGCATGGCTAAGCGCTGTTACGTTAATCAGATTTCATGCCAATAAATTATTTACGCTAAAAGTTGTGTAAATTGCTATCCAACTCGAACATGTCGACAAAAGAAAGATTTCAAATTGATCACGGAAGTTCGCAACTAGGTCAAAACGTTGCTTCGTTAGTACTTTCATTGTTTTGTGATGCTATTGTATAGGACTCGTGAAAATTTATGAAAGTAATAAGGAGGTTTATATCCTGCATCATAAGTCATTAAATTTTTCAATCCATGTGTAAGCCATTTTGTATATTTCCCTCCTATATGACCTATTTTTTGGAACGATGCAACTAGTTTACACAGTTATTACTAGTGCAGGAATCAGAGAATTCTACACTTTGTTAACTTCTTTTCTATCTATACTAATATATAAAGCTAAAGAGTTTGTTTGTTTGTTTGTTTGCTTGAACGCGCTAATCTCAGGAACTACTGGTCCAATTTGAAAAATTCTTTCAGTGTTAGATAGGCCATTTATTGAGGAAGGCTATAGGCTATATATCATCACGCTACGCGGACGAAGTCGCGGGCAGAAGCTCGTACTAATAATAAAGCTGGAGAGTTTGTTTGCTTGAACGCGGTAATCTCAGGAACAGTAATCAAGGTCCAATTTGAAAAATTATTTCAGTGTTAGATAGGCCATTTATTGAGGAAGGCTATAGGCTATATATCATCTTGCTACGCGGACGAAGTCGCGGGCAGAAGCTAGTATTTCAATAAAGTAGAAAGTAAAATTTGTAGCCTTTTAAATACTTCTTTTAATAGTTAAACTGAAATAAAAGTTTTTGATTGACTTGCAAAACGCTGTCATCTTGAATCTTGTCACCGTCTCAAAGAGGTCTGACGTCGTCAACCTCACAAGAGGGTGTCGCGTGCCTTTGTGTGAGGCTCAATGGAGGACCGCCCCACTCACCGTGATTCACTCACTCAGCTTAATTCTACTGTGTGTGACGTTTTTGAATGACGCTTGGGACATGGCGGCAATTCGGATAATATAACTTTACTTTTGTGTGGAAATAGTTGCAATCTAATCATAAATCCTGTGCCTCCAATCTGAGCCTGGCTTAGAAGGTACTGCAAAATTTAATAAGACTTGAAAGCCAACCTTCTAGCTTAGAAGGCTCCTTATTGTAAAATTCAATAAGACTTACTTGTTATGGGAGTTGAACTAGTGGTGAAAGAAACACAATACTTTAAGGCTTACTTCTTAAAGATTCATTAGAATATCATTCACAACTCAGACGGGAGACCTTTTAGAAAGGAATAGTTGCTTAAGTAGTTTAATTTAAAGTTCTTAACATTATAACGAGTGATTCTTTAGACATCTCAAAGCTCTAGTCTTAATTCTAGAGTCGAGTCCTGTGAAGAAGAAAGAAAAATTGTATCGCGTAAGGAACGTGCCTTACGCGATACAATTTTTCAATCACACATCAAAAAAGTTTGCGATACTTAAATTTTCTGTTTTTCTACGGAATAACAAATACTTAACCATTTATGAATAAAAACAAGCCATTATTCTCACAGATATGTTCAAACAATTCTTCCACAAATTTGTAGTCTGATCCTCAACCAATCTAACAATCGCTCCCATTTCTCACAAAAGAGACGAAGCAATCTTTAGAAAAATGTGAATTGAAAAGAGCACTTCGACATTTTGGTTCTGAAGTATCGTACATTTTACACGTTGACATTTCCGTTTACACAGCAAAGCCCTCAAGGCGAGCTACTAGGTCTGACCTAAATGATGCTCCGGATCAACGAATGTAGGCTACCCAGAGGCTGTTTGTCTTAAAACCCTTTTCATTTATAGGCGTTCTTTAAAGCCAAGCTGTTCATTGACGAAATTCTTGACCTGTTTTCTTTTAAAACTGGTATGCCAGGAAGGCTTTCTATAAAGAAATATATTCGAGGGAACGTTCAAGAAAGGAGATGATTGAAGTTCTTTAGAAAATTTACAAAGAAAATCATTTGTAGCTGTTACTAGCCCGATTAAAAGGTTTGATCAATAATAATTTTCACCTCAACGAAATTGTCGCGTGCGAACTTCTATAAAAACATGTTGCTTATCTAGATAAAATGCTAAGCATTGTCACGGCGAACGCTGAGAGTCAGTTTCTACTAGAAATATTTTTTCTAAAACACAACTGCTTCATAGATTTAAGGGTAGAAAGCGAGAGCTGATGAGTGTCAGAGTTCGATTCTAAATTTTCAGGAATAGCTCGGAGTATGGATTTGTTTAATGCATCCAATTGTATACTGGCAATACGCTCTGCTTATATTACACGGGACCGATAATCATACACCTCCTTATTACCGTTTTGGATAAAAGCCAAATCAGATCCATTCCACGACAATCTTCCAATAAGAAAACCAGTAAACAAGATCAGTGATAAATTTAAATACGTTCTGTTTGGAAAAATGGAACACACTTTAGTTCTCGCGTTCAGTTATTAAAACAATTGTGTATTAGTTATTGTGATTGATTCATACCAGTGGCGAATGCTCTATACAAATCTAGTCCTGACGGGATCCCTTTTGAACACTTACTATCGGTGTATAGCAAGTTAAGATAAGCATTTTTTGTCCGGCTTCTCTTTTAGCATAATTGACCTACGATTAAAGTGTATTCATATGCAGATCTCAAAATACCTACTGTGAAACATGAGATCCTGGAAACACTAGGAAAGTACAAAAAGAGACTATCCCAACACCCTAACACCCTGGCACAAGGACTTATGGAAACCGGCCCAGTCTTCAAAAGACTGAACAGAAGAGCACCCCAAGAACTAATATGAATATTAAATGTGTATGTATCACTGGATACATGACACGCACGTCCTTTTCTACATATTCAAACATCCAGCTAAATGTCAAGATAGAGACAGATCGCAGGAAATAAAAGGAAGCTAAAAAAAAATATATATGTAGGTCTACCCGATAAACCCTACCAAACACAGTGCCATCTGTAATCCATACTAGGTTCAGATGTAACGAACCGCAGACCGCAGCCACCCAAAGCATGACATCTCAGTGCTACACGTGTTTGGAATCCGAAGCCTCCAGAGATCACGTTTGTTTACACCGGCTACACACGTGGGAATCAATAGCGGTGTTAATATCTCATTTGTAAGGCAAATCTGTCTTTTGTAAGAAGAATGTGCACGTCTGTGTTTTGAGATCTATTTGCGGGAGGTGAAGTTGTGAAGTGCGAAGTTAGGAGATCTGTTAAACCCCTCAGTTTGCCGAACCTGGCTGATATTTTATGTTTTCCTAACGTGAAAGTGTTTCGGTATTCGGTGTTCGAAATAATACAATAGGGTGCCGAGTCTACTATTCAGTTGTGTCAGAATTGTGATTCAGTGACTTCATATTGGTTGATTTTTGACAGTTTTCTCTACGAAATCTGTCATTTCTTATGTCATTTAGTGCCATTGGACGGTCATTCTGAGTCAATTGAAATACCAGACTAGGGCCCCAGTTTGTTTTCAGTTAAGCCTATTAACAACGCAAAAAAAGTCAAGTATTCAAGACTCCAATTTGCTCTAGTTTATGTACTACGAAGTCTACAGTCTACGAACGTCGATGTTTTAAAGAAATAATGTAATATGAATACACGTTTTAAGTAGACTAGACTTTTTGATGTGAAGTCCTTTGTCAAAGGTACGTAGATAGAAAAGTTTTTTCATACTTTCGTACCCTATTTCAGGTCTGTGCTCTTTGGATTATTTATTACTTTTTGTATATTCTATATATAGGTTTTATTTATTTTAATTTATATAATTAAAATAAATAAAACCTATAGCCTAAGTCAAAATAAGCAGAATCAGGTTTGTTGAAAAGCAGATAAGTCCAAGACTTCACTGTACTCGGTTAAATATAATAGTTGTGGGTTTTAAGACAGAGATGTCGTTACCGTAGATTGGCATTTCTTTCTAATGAGCTCTTTAACAGGTCCTGATAAAACCGAAGTAAATTGAACATTGGAGAGAAAATGAGCATTATTTATATATTTTACTTTTCTCATTAGTGTTTCACTGTGAAAAAATTTGATTCAGAACTAACCTGTGCCTCGCCGAGCCCAAGTTCTATAGCGTCGATGCTCTTCCTGACGAGCGACGCCTTCTCATGCTCGTGCTCGGTGTTGGCGGCCAGGCCGGCCAAGAGTTGGGCGTGCTCTGCCCGCAGCGCCTCGAGGCCCGCGGCGACGGTGCGTGCACCCGCCACCATTTCCTCCTGCGTCATCGCCGTCATCCTGCCTAGGGATTCGATCTTCTTTCTGTGGACAAAGGAGATAAGTATAAATAACACACTTTGGTATTTACTCTGTGGTCAAAGGCAAGTGGTCAAAAAAGACTATATTTTCAAAAAAGCAGATTGACCTTATTCAGTTGCGAATGACATTTTGAAGTATAATGACCACAACACAACGTGGCCAGAGAACGTAGGTACCATAAAGTGTTAATACGATCATGTTGGTAGAGTGATGCCGCATACTATATAGCGTTGCTGCTCTGACACAATCAAGTGTTAAATCAAAGTTCTCCGCACTCAGAGTAACAATATTCTCCGCATGTATTGCTGATAAATAGTTTCGATAGGACCATGGCGGCACTTTCATTTACATGCAAAACCAAGCTTGTCTTCAGTCAATAATGAGCACAGTTTTATCGCAATATAGCTATGCCATCAGTGGAATACCACTTGTACGTAATCAATAGGAATTATAAAAAAAATATTCCCTGGAAAGAGAAAATTGATTATTTTCTTATGCGCCCCCATTGGTCCATAGGTAGAGTAGAGCGAACGAGACAAATCCGTGATAGTGTATATTTAGAACAACGTAGGCGGTAAGTACGGGGGTAGTTATACCTCAGTGCGCTTCGCCGGTGACCTTAAACGACATCCATCGATTTCATACTAAATATAGTTCTGTTTTAAAAATTAAACAGATTCGTTGTTGGTTCATGTTCATGAAAATGTTCGAACGTTCCAAAAATAAAGTCCTTGGATTAATAACTAATGATTTTGTACTTTAATAAGCCTAATAAATATGGATTTTGATAAAGAGGACACGTATATAGATACGTTTCACGTTGGTAACTTTATTAATAATACCGATTGATGTGTTTTACAGTTCGGAGTTAATTTACATTTACTAAGTACTACGAAAAACTTCATCTATACTAATATATAAAGCTGAAGAGTTTGTTTGCTTGAACGCGCTAATCTCAGGAACTACTGGTCCGATTTGAAAAATTATTTCAGTGTTAGATAGCCCATGACGAAGTCGCGGGCAGAAGCTAGTACTTGATATAATTACTGAAAGGAAAAGGCGTAGATGTAATTAAATCAAAGTTCTTCAATAAACAAAGAGGGTAAATACTAAATTAGGAACCTATTTACATCGGTATATTCATGTAAACCCACACAAGACCTGTAAACGGCTCTCATACCGTAGTCGAGCTTATAAGTGAAGTACAGCTTTTAATTCAGAACAAACAACATCGCTACAGAACCACATCCATTCGCGAGATTTGAACTGTAATTTACGTAATAATTATGAAGACTTTGTATACTTAGGTAAGTACTGTGGAGAGACCATATGCCTATTTAAGAGGTAATGATCTTCAAACGGCTGAGCAGATTTTCTTGACACATTGCTATGAACATTCTGAATTAACACACTTTTTAAACAAAATAATCAAAAATGGTTCTCCTGATCAAGCGCTATGATGCAACAGACACACGTCCAACTTATAACACCCCTGATTTTCATAGGTAGCATACTACATATATAAGTTACTATAAGTACATCATTCCTGTCTTCAAGAATGAGATACTTACACCAACTAACTAATTAATAAAATTGCAACTAATCGAGGACCTTTATAAGAGCAATAGAAGCCAAAACAATTAGCTTTAGAATTTTTGTTTGTCTGTCGGTCTTCCTATAAACATACCTGCCTTGCGCCTAACAGCACGGCTCAACCGAAGTATCCCGCTCAGAATGAGCGGGATACTTCGACTTATGACGGTCTCTGTGGTGTAGTGGTTCGAGTACCGGACTGCTGACCATGAGGTCGTGGGTTCGATTCCCACAGGACACAAATATTTATGTGATGAATATAAGTGTTTGTGTTCGTCTGGGTGTTTCTTATGTACTATAAGTATGTATTTACAAAAAAAAGTATATAAGTATTATATCCATTGTCTATATTACCCATAGTACAAGCTCTGCTTAGTTTGGGACTAGATGGTGCTGTGTAAAATGTCGCAGAATATTTATAAAAATAAAAAAAAAAGAATACGTTTTCGAAAGAGTTCGTGCTTGACTGCATCATTCTCAGTAACTATTTACAACAAAGTTGTAAAGCTTAATATTGTAATCAGATTTTATATACTAAAAAAAAAAAAAAAAACTGGTGGACAATAGGGATAGAAATAGGGGCGGTATTTTTGATATACGCACATCACGCATAAAATTACTGCACGAAATTGGATAATTATGAAGTTCATAGCTAAATTTCTGCAGTACTTCATCTGAATACGCCGAAGAAGCCGTTTGTATTGTAAGTAAATATAGAGTGTAAAAATACATCAGCTACAAAATACTTTCTATCTATCTATAGGGGCTTTAATGATCATCATAACTGTCAAAAGACGTCAACTGCTGAACAAAGGTGTCCCTCAAAGACTTCCAGATATGCCACCAACATACAACGACTCCCAGCGACCTTGAAAGGGTACTACGTCTATCTCGTTGGAATTCGTCCCACTTGGGATCTTTATCACAATTAAAATATTAGCTGCACTGCACTGTACATTTGTAAATTATATTACAGATTTACAGTTCCCATAAATGAACAGTCTTTATCGCAACGGAAGTTACGGAAGCGTCACATTACCGCGCCCACTTTCGACACGGCTGCCTAACGCATCGGGCGGCAATGGAATATGGAAGTGATGAAACAGGGCAGGGGTGGGTTCAATAATACGTGAGAAGCAGATCAATTGGCTAACAACGAGGTTTTGTTAACTGAGAATGTATCAACTATCTCCGTCCTGAATGGGATTGCAGACAATTCTACTCAACGCACAAAAGGAGATCGATATGGGGATTCGGAATCGGGTCGCATGTATGGAAAATGAATGAAATCAAAAGAAATAGCATTTTTTTTTTCGTTCAAGTATGAGTTTTATGTATGAAACAATAATAAAAACGTATCGATGTACTTTTAAAATGCATATGTAGGAGTATCCACATAATATCTGTTACGCTGGTTGTGAGATTTGATACGCTAAGCGGAGCACCTACGAGTCGTAGTGAAACGTGGCGCGTAGGTGATGAATCTGTACCTACAACGGATTTATTTCCTTTATGTATTTATTACAGGATAAGCTATATGTATCAGTAAAAATACTGATACATTAAGCTTTCAAATATTGGGGACCGGCTATTATTGTTATCAGTACAGGAGTATTATATATCAAACTGTATCCTCCTACTTTTTTGCCCACCCTCAGTAACTAACAGATTCATCGGTAAATGTCAGGGGCACAGTCAAGATATTGTCTACTGATATTTGACATTTATAGCACAATATTCTAATCGAAAGCATTTCGTAAAAATAAAGCTTAGTTCTGAAATGGGAAATGCTAAGTGACCGTTGAGAGCCTATTTCCACAGCGACGGAGACTGGCGCAAAGTGATTACGTCATCTTGATGACGTAACGGAATACCGTTTTCAATGGTCGGAAACGGAAGAAAGGGAGCTTATTCATTTAGGTGGAATATCATTGAGAGCGGCGAAAATGTAATTAAAATAAGTTTACCTATATTTTCCGAAGATTACAAAAAAAATGATAGCGAAAAAGATTGTATGAGTGGATATGGCTACAAAAGAGAATGATAAGATGACTAATTGAGATGTATGGGGACAAAAACATACATAAATAGGGATAAAAGAATACTAACTTCGCATTGTAGATGGTTCCTCCATAAAGATTTATGCAAGAACGTAGTGGCAGTAAAATTTCCTAATACAATTTGCCGTCATATTGCGTAGGGGGATAAAACGTGAGTAAAATTCTGACACTGGTCACCAATACCATCAATACTCACTGTGTTTAAAAGAGGATTGTCAGGGTGCCGGTTATAGTTTAAAAAGACATAAAACCAATAAGATTTTTCTGACGGTCTTGAGTATTCATTATGGCCTCCGCAAATGCCCTGCTGATCTGGTATTGCCGTGCAGCGGGTGACTGGTATATGCGTGCCGTCAGTTAGGACAGGTCAACTCAAGACTGCTATGACTCTTTCTTCAAAAATGCCTGTTCAGATTTTGCTCTACATCGTAAAACACATATCTTATAACATTACTACTGTTTGGACTTTAAAAGAGACCATGATTCTCTTGAGTTTGTTTCGGCGTTTCTTCTTAGAGGTCGTCAGATAGAAAATGACGAGGCCCTCTAGTAAAAAAAAATGTAAAACAACTTGTAAGTGTCTTTTTTAAGATCTATTTACAGAAATAAATATCATTTATCATCATTTATAGCCGATGTGACGCGTTCAATTTAGTGAAATGACCTTTGAATTGACGCTTTTACCGGTTTTAATAACTGAGAGAGTCAGGCAAATTCACATGCTCCACATAGTATCGATTTTTACCCGAACGGGTGTATGAAAATATATTGTAGGTTTAGTTGGAAAAGGGTTGGTAATATTCGTTGACTTTTTAGAGCAGTTTCTAGAGAAAGTTTCTTACATGCTATTAATATACTCATTAATTACGTTTACGGTATTTTTTACAGGTTGAACATATAGCATGAACAATTTTCTACAATACAAACTTTATAAACATTCGAGCTAGTTGAGAACAAGTTTAAAAAAAATATCAAGGCAGCAGTGAAACCTTATGAACTTTAGCTGTGTAAAGCAGTAAATAAGTTAGGGAATGTTATTTTTAATCTCGTAACAAGCGGCTCAGATTTCTGGGGTTACGTGACCGGCAGAAATAAGCCTAAAAGTAGATTAATGTGTCCAAGGCCTTAATTTAATAAAAAATATTCATTATTATTTAATAAATTACTTCGGCACAACTATAAAACAAAAATGTTAAAAAATATTATTAAATGCTTATAAAAAGCAATTAGAAGCACCTTTTTAATTTTGAGATTTTATTTTGAAGCCATTATGAAGTAATTTAATATGTAGGTATAATCATAAGTGATGTCATTATGTGATGAAAAGTTAAAACTAATTATTTGAAAACTCTTGTTCATTTTACAAGGAAATTCAAAATGAAGAATGCAGTTTTGTGCTTACGAATAGGCGTGTCATGTTTTGATGTAAAACCAAAAAGACATTCGAGATGAAAAGACACTCATCAGAGTCGAAGGAGCGGGACAGCGAGGTTTTCTATACTTACTTTTTTTTTTAACGAGCAGACGGATCAACTGATGGTTAGCGATAACCGCCGCCCATGGACACCAGAGGAGTCACAAGTGCGTTGCCCGCCTTTTAAAAGGGTTAGGGCCTCCGGTAACCTCATTCACTCCGGTTTTCTGTGAGGCCGTGGTATCACTCTGGTCGAGCCGGCCCATTCGTGCCGAAGCATGGCTCTCCCACGTGAAAAACTTGCACCAAAATTCGCACAGGTTCGTTATTGGCTACGTGTTGTGGCATTTTTATATGGCAATAATGAAAGACTCATGACGTCACCTAGATGGCCAATGTCTAATAGAAATTCGACATCACAGTAAGAATCCTCGGTAGCTTAGTTGGATAAAGCGTCTTCCCTCAAAAAATATTACTAATAAAATCCGCATAAAGAAATCTAAACGAGAATATGAAATCGCCCTAACGTCCTCCACATTACGTAGCTGATTAGAATATACATCCTACTAATCCTACTTAATATAAATGCAAAAGTTTGTGATGACGGATGGATGGATGGATGGATGTTTGTAACTCTTTCACGCCAGAACGGCTGAACGGATCTGGATAAAATTTGGCACAGAGATAGATTATAGTCTGGAATAACACATGGGCTACTTTTTATGTTTTGATCTGAAGTCCACGCAGACGAAGTCGCGGGCAGAAGCTAGTAGGTAAGTACATAAATTCATACTGTGTATATTAAAAACAAAAATATTAAGAAGACCGCAATTAATATTCACACTGTATAATATGACCATGTCCATATTTGATTCAAAAATATTTACAAGTAGGCACGATTAATATGCACAATGTCACATGCATATCTTCACGATTACCGTGTCAAATTATGATCACATCGCAGCGACATAACGGATTCGCACCATTAGGTTTGTGTTACTTACTTAGAACTCCTGTGGTGACCTATATTAAAATATATTTATAATAAGCACCATGAATTCGACGTGTGAAGTCCAATATGTATTAAGTACAATTTTTTTTTAATTTTTATATTACCAATTTTTTCTGAAGTTTGTTGATTGAACTATTCGATCCTATAAGAAAAATCACTTTTGAAATTTGCTGTTTGCATATCTACATCTATGCCTACGTCCGACAGTGGACTGATATAGGCTGATCTATTTATGTTTGTGACTGTACTAAGATTCAAAACAATGAGCTTTTAAGAGGTAAACCTTAAACTTTTCATTTCTGTCTAGAAAAAAGTGCTCTGCTGCTAAGCAGTTCCGCCAAGAAAAAATATTAGGAATTGATAGCCAACATTCAGGAATTGGAGGCCTCAAAAGAAACTTCAACCCAGAGATCACCCTAATCACTCGCCTTTTCTACCTACTCCTACACTATACGTGTACGTAGATAAAGAAGTCTGTCAAACGTATTGAACCCCTTGTCGACGAATTTAAGGCACGAGCTGAACTTATATCATGTCTCCATCATTAGAATTCTAGTCGGCTTTCCATTAACCGTACTGAGTGCAACATCTGCTTCAAAGCTGCCAACAAATTGGTCAGATGGGCACGTCTCAATGCCAGCGTCTGAATTGTAGGTCAGCAAGTACCTAAGGTCTCTTAGTTACATCTTTCATAGGGCGATTATGAGAATTTAAGTTAATTAAAACTGTATACCAATGGGTTTTACAATTTTACAATAAGGAGTTCCCAAAAGTACTATATCCTAAAAAATTAGGTATAACGTGGTAGCCTATATCCTTCCACATGCTCTCCTGGCTTTAGTCGTAATCTATTCAGCGGTTAACGTGTATATCAAACAAATAGTTACTATCGCAATTATAATATTAGTATAGAGGTAAGTATGGATTCGATTCAAATAACGACAGAACGTCATAACTGCAGAACAAAAACCTCCATAGCCTTCTTCCATTCTTCTTGATGCGAATCTTTTTGCGACCGGTGAAACCGTTGCTCTAAAAAGACCCAACCCGCCATCTCCTTCGGGCCGTATTTTTCGAGATAATGCGAAAATATTTTCAAACACCACTCGCACGAACAACGGGAGGAAGCTAGTGCAGTAGTAATAAATCTTTTCAGTCTGGGAGTCAACAGCCAGCTTTGTGTAGCAATTAAATTTTGTGTGCGCTAGAAAAATACGGCAGGAGAGAAATAATGTTCATGAATTTTTAAATAAGCACTTTTATTTCAGCACATTTCCCGTACGTAAATATTCAAATAGCTACACTAGACACTTTAATTGCAATTTCGTCCCCAATTAAAACAAAAAAACATTATCTCATGCTTATGTAATCAGATAGTCGAGAAAAATATTTTGAACAAAATTGAAGAATAACATATTTATTAAAATTAACTAACTTGTCAAAGAAAGTCCTGATCAATTAATGTTCACTGAGCACCTAACTATTAGAGATTACCCAAATCACCTTTGAATAAAAGTCAGGTACAAAGTAGATACTTGTGTGCATGAGACTGTTTACTCGTGCGGAAAATAAACTGAGGAAGGGTCCTATTTTCTTTGACACCCAACCCAAACTCGCAATTTGGGGAATGTGCGCAATTTTCAGGAAGCAGAGATGCGAGATTGAACACATAAAATCCGGAAAACAGAGGTTTGTACCTATATGTGATACAGGGTGAATCTTTGAGAGATTACCACGGAAAGTTGACAGCTATGGTATTGTAAACCGTCTCCCCTGCAGGAAAAATGAGCTAAAAACTATACAAAAGCATACTTAACTTATTACTTAGCTTAAAATATACCTTTGCTTAGATCGGAAGGAGGTACCCTGTTTAGATTGAAGTTCCTGGTCTCTTTTTCTGCAGTCTCATAATAGTTTTAGCTTACGCCACGTTTTACAAATACACTTGGCTAAATACAAATGAATGTTATGAAACATGTTTCCAGTGCTTGAGCATGTGTGAGGAAAATGTGGTATCTCGAGGCTATTAACGCGGTGCAGTCCCAAGGCAGTCGTGAGTATTAATCAGGAAGTACACAGCAACACCATACCTTGGGTGTCCCGAAGGGATCACGGGATCCTACATTATGTAATAGCATTGCTCGGTATCGTAGAACTATAAAGGCTATTCAACTTCACCTATATTTGTATAAATAACTTCATTGATACAGAAATTGAATACACATAATATGAGCTCTATTATCGTATTGATAGTTTATCTTGATGTTTGTGGACAGTCAACAAGGGTCGACGGTTTTGTTTGTACACGTTACCTACATGTATAGGTTTTACTAAAACTAGGCAACGATATCTCGTGCATCTTATATTTGAGTAAATTAGAACAAATCATAACATAACACAATATCACGCCTGTATTCCCCGAAGGGTTAGGCAGAGGCGTACTAATGTACACCCACAGTTCGCCGGTATGTTTAGGTCCCATGTAATAGGGGGCGAGCCTATTGCCATTAACCGGGCACAAATTCCTAACTCCGAGCTGCTACTGGGAATTTCATAGAAAAACCCAATAACACTTTGCTCGATCTGGGAACCCAGGACCTCTAGCGTAGCAGTCGCGGTACGGACCACTTGGCTATTGAGGCAGTTCATTGAGAACAAATCATCTGTTTAAATATGTTGTATGGTTGGGCTGTTATAAATATTGTTGTTAGACGTAATGTTAATATAACAAATGTATTATCCTGTTTATAGTTATCATTAACGTTATGACATACTGCTGCAACGTCTGTCATAATATAGAATAAGTACCTAACGTTTTAAAACTACCTTAGCTATAATTATTAACTCAAAACTTGACTAAATTAAATCGTTATTCTCGTGTGTTTAAAGATGCATAAATTAACTTTAAAATAGAAATATGAACACAACAACTTCATCAGGCAAAAGGTCGAAAGGACATTGGTGAAGGCAGACATGAATGGTAACAATGGCGCAATGCGGAAAAACCATTACAGACGTAAACAAGAACATGGTATGCACCACGGAAACACAGGTAAGGCTTCGGAAATAGCAAGCGGATGGCAAACGATATCTTGAATAGCGAACAATTAAAGCGGTATCCGATATGAGGGGGAGCCGAGGAATTATGACGTAGCGGGTTAAGGGGGAATTTTAATAAAATATCGATAGGCTAAATATAAGAAGAATAACAGAAGAGGCAAAAAGCAAAAAAAGAATACCTACCAGAAAAGGTTGTGCCGCTAAGGACGAAATAAGCGCTGAGATGGCGGCTGATCGATGTATGGACGTAAAAGATAATGACACTACACGGTTATAACTGCTTAGCCAATATTGAATGTGTCACCATTGCAGCAAAAGATTTAGTTGTCTCGGGCGTCAGTAAAATCATTAGTTAAGCACAAGAGGGAGAAACGTAATTCAGTATACAAGTAGCATTAGATACAACTCCGCAATATAATTTCTTTAGCTTGCACTCGACCACGATTCCTAGTGGCAGATGCGGAATCTAATGGTCGTAAAATCATTGAAACGTTACCAAGGTTCCTAAGAATAGTGGTTAAAATCCGGCTACCGACTTAAATTGGAGTATCTTTTATTCTTTATGACTTGATGTTGGGCTCCGATAAAACAAAAAGGATTTGTAGGTTCGAATGCCTGAAAGTTTAGGAACTGCTACTCTACATCACCTGCACTGGCATGGCGCGATAATCCAAAACATAGCACATGTTGCCCAAATTGTTTTAGAAACAACCCTGTATTTAGATCTACAAAAAAAACATTCATAACGCCCGTTTACATAGCTTGTCTAAATATAAATATAGTTTGAAGTAAAACTGTGTTATCTATCAGTATCTAAGTGGTTTGGCCTTGAGTCACTGTCATGTTGACCGGTTGCATAACGTCACATGTCAATTGAAAATTAAAAGGGATATAAGGGGTTACCTACTACAAAATATTTAGAAAAACTATAATGAAACTGATAGTAAAATAATGTAGTTCCCTTTCTACTCAGATATTACTGGACATAGTTAACCTAGCGGCGGGTAAATGAGTTCAAATAATAACGGCTGCCTTAAAATTTTGGTCTTACAATTTGCGAAAAGAAAATGCTGAATTTTATTTTATCAAATGTCTTTGAAATTGAACTTTTCATTTAATATAATTAATAAAGCGTATTAAGCAACGACTAACACAATAAATTAAAAGATAAAAACAGGCGAAAGAATTCAGACAAAACGGTTTAGATAATTCCTTCACCGCAAAATAAAATCGTCTTCAAACCATTATCTCCCCCCATTCCATTAACGGTATCTTTAAACGTAATCTTTTCCTTATACCCTCATTTTATCGGTTTGGTCTGACAGTTTCAGTGTAGTGGGGATTGTGTTAGGAGCTAAACGTGTCTAGGAACGCTAAATTATTGCCGCGTATTAGATTGCGAGCGCGACACCGGGGTCACTTTATATTCAAACCAGCCGCATGAGTCTGCCTGCTGAAATAATATTCTCGTCTCCTATTTCACATATTTTATGAATCTAGTATACATAGTTATGTGCGATCGGGTGTTGCGAGTGATGCGTAATACTTTTGCTATAGATATACGGCAAAATATTTTTCTTATTGTTATTGAAGTACCAGTAAAGTACCAGCATAGTATCAAGACCGCAGTCAATAAATTATTCTACTACTATATGAGTAGATCTTATCTTGATATTAATCTCATAAATCAACATAAACATCAAGTTGCCTATCATCTAACCAGTTAACACAAACTTGTATACGTTCACAAGGCCTTATCCGACAAGATTAGCACATGTCACACATGGTCAAATGTAACGATATTACACACAAGGAAATACATATTAAGTTTTATGGCAAACAATTTCCAATAACTATTCCAACAAATGTTATTATTATAAAAAAGTTACAATAAGAGGGAAACGCGTCTGAAGTAACAAGCACTTAGACATATTAAGAGGGTGCGTTAGTGCGTTCATGATTAAAGTCCTTTCAAGTTCCACAAATTGCTCCCTCTGGCGACTAGGGTTGGGAGTTAAAGAGAAATATAGGTATAGGAAACCATAACAAATTTAATGTAGACGTATTTGCTAAACATGAACCGACAACTATGATCTTGGTAACGACCTTGATGTGAACACAATAGAAACACAAATTACGGAACGTAATAATGTTGTCTGCCAAATCTCACACAGTCAGTGAAGAATTATATAGGTAGAATAGGACTTGGTGTTTTGTTAATTTTAGGGGAAGCCTACAACCCTGAAGTGATATTAATGAGTTGAGAGTACGGCAAATTATAAACAAAGGTTCATTTCAAACGAAAACCAAATAAAGAAAAGTTTAGGTAAAAAATACAATTTCCCCTTAATTCAGTATATCTTGGGGTGCATTAGAGAAATACCTGGAAGACACGAGAACAAAAACCAATAATAAACTCGATTGTATCAACAGAATACCATACCACGTGTAAGCCATGATAAATAAGTCCAACTCATTGGATTCCATTCCAGACCTCTGGGCGAAGGGCGGAGGGTGGTAACCTTGCCGAATTCATATCGCCCCTCCAAAGAGAGGGCCGTGCGAAGGCAACGTGGGGCGCATAAAACACCCGTTGCCATGACAACCAAGGGCGACAACCCTCTGCTAGCGAGCCACGCAATGTTTGCACAGAAAATTAGGAAATTCTGTAAGACATGAGCTAGGTTAAGTGGAGTTTCTCGGGGTGAGTTGGATACTTTTGCCTTTGTTGTTTATATTTTGGTAGAAATTATATAGAAAAGGGTGTTGTGAGAAGATAATATTACTTTGCCATGTAAATTAAATATACCAATAGTAAGGGACATCAGGGCTAGTTCCTTTATACTATCGAAATCTTTACTTGAATCAATAGAAATAAGCAGTTTAGATCTATTAATATCTAGCTGCGATGCAAATTCTAGTTCATCATTAAAGCAAGTGCTAAAAAACAACCTTAATATAAGTAAACAGGTGCTGGATCTCAGATTAGAACATAATATATCAGTTTACACAATCTATTGGCCCGAGAATAACGCGTAGATAATAAACACATAGTAAATACATAACACCTTGAAAACACTTTCTTTACAAAACACTTATTGATAACAGTGATTACCTTTCTTTAAGGATGAACTTGCAACAGTGCAAATAAATTAATTACTTTAAATCATATTTAAAGAAAATCACTGTCCTGTTCATCGATTCGAATTCATCTTCGAAAACTATTCATTAACAATTGACATGAAATTGATTTTATTCATTAAAACTGAAGAGCAATTTCGGTGTACCAATGTTGATTGAAGGCAAACCGATATTTGATGATTGAGTGGAACACAATCGACTGAATTTGATTTGGTTAATTGATTACAGAGTAGAGGATGAGTATTGTGAAAATGCGTTTAGGTTTGCGTTTTGTAAAGTTAATATGGCGGAGTTACATATAACAATACTTATAAATGCGAAAATAATGCTTTTGGAACAGAGATAGATTGAATCTTGGAGGAAGATATTTTCTACGTAGGTAAGTAAATTATTATTTTGGACAAGCTTCTACCCGCGACTTCGTCTGCGTGGACTTCAGATAAAAAGTATGTGTTATTCCAGACTATAATCTATCTTTGTGCCAAATTTTATCCAGATCCGTTCAGCTGTTCTGGCGTGAAAGAGTAACAAGCATCCATCCATCCATCCTCACAAACTTTCGCATTTATAATATTAGTAGGATAGTAGGAAGTAGGTATAGTAGGATAGTAGTAGTAGCATATTAGATAGTTTACTCCAAAAGATTCGGAGAAACTATCTAATATGCACGTACTTTATGGCTCTTGCGGATCGGGTACACATATCAATCCTATGGGTATCGTAAAAACCAACAAGAGGTGGATCTTTTATGATAGAGGAAATTCGTTTCGTAAACAGAAGAAAACTGTAGCAAGCAAAGAATTTGATTGTACGAGCACTCGAGAATACTATCAAAATGGGACTCAGCCACACAGAAATGAGTTAATATTGTTTTAACAATTTCATCGTCTAAGGTATGTCTAGACGTTAATAAACCATTGACCTTCGAGTTTATTTGAGTGGCTTATTGAGTAGACAGGCCTCATCTTGGAATTAGGCAGTGACTTTAATAATTAGATAGAAGAAAATTTTACTTTTTAATGTGAAGTCTTCCAAACCCTCCTAAAATGAACCCCTTATTCATGATAATAAATAAAAAGTATATTAAAACTCCAATAGCTAACATGTTTTGTCTTCTTTTCCTGACACAAAATATCATGTGTCAAAACAAGCCAAAACATATAAAATAGCTAAATTAGAAGTTTCTAAGACGTTTTATATTTTTATGAAAAAGGAGGTTTAGCTTTCCTTTTACTACTTGTAGCAAATGTATAGGTAAAATAATAAAAAATCCAAAAGTACCAACTTTAAACTCTCAAGACGCAGTAAATTCTGCAAGACTTGTTCGCCCAAATGTCGTAAAACCGCGTTCAACACGGGGTGGGACTTGCAAGACTTACAAGGAAATTTTAGATAATACGCCTTTTCATCGTATAAATTACGACCCGCCCGCGGTTTCACCCGCGCTGCCCCGTCCCTAAGAGTCGTAGCGTGATGTTAAATAGCTTAAAACCTTCCTCTTAAATCAATCTATCTATTAAAAAAAACCGCATCAAAATCCGTTGCGTAGTTTTAAAGATCTAAGCATACATAGAGACAGACAGCGGGAAGCGACTTTGTTTTATAATATGTAGTGATAGTGATGATACGCGAAACGGTGCTATTTGCTTTAGGCCGTTATTAAATACGGTATTCGTGTGTTATGCGGGTTGTTAAGCCTTACTGAGGGAAATTTACTAACAACACTACATTCATTCTTTCAAAAAAAAACGTTGCTCCACACTAGGATTTTCTCCTATACGCGGGAGCGTTTACACATACAAATGATCATATATCCAAACACCCAGACCCGGAACAACTACCTGTAGATCATACAAATATTTGTTTCGTGTGGGGAATCGAACCCACAACACGTAGCTTATACGCCGATCGCTCAGCCACACCAGCCACAGGTCTGAGCGATCGATCGTGCCGATATCGTGACGAGATCGTGCCGTCATATTATTTAGTTTTATAATGGCGTTGAACCTGTAATTTTCTCGTCTTTTCCCAATCCCGTGTGAATTTTCCAATTTATCCCTCCCTATCTTACGTTATGTGTAAAGTTGCATGCTCCAACTTAAGATGTGCGTTGACTGTCAGAAGGCCATGTGCACCAATCCGTTTGGAAAAGCAAAAATTTAACTAGTATATTTTTGCTTCCAACAGGGGAAGCGTTGACCGTTGTAGATTAGCAGATTATCAGTGAATTATACAAGGCAGAAAAGGAAGTTGTGTTTGACGCCTTTAGTCCATTCATACTCATGCTCATAAGGCATTACGCACGGCTGCACATCAAATTATATATTCCAGGATAATCAGAGGTCAGCCAACGCTGAAGTGTTGAAGTGGAAGTGGGCCGGCCATGTCTGCAGACGCCCAGACGACCGATGAAGCAGACAAGTGTTAGAGTGAAGACCGCGTTTAGGCAAGCGTAGTGTGGTACACCCTGCGACACGATGGACTGACGATTTGAATAAGGTGGCTGGCAGCGGATGGATGCGACCTGCCCAAGACCGGGATGGGTCACTCTTAGGGGGACGCCTCAAAGGTTTGTATCAATATATATTATGCAAAGGAAAAGCTGCGCACGGGTCGCTGGTACTTATTATACAGAAAATAATGTCTAATTAGCACGTATTTTAAATAGGAAGAATTAATAAATTTAGTTATGTGCTGTCAAAATTGTCATGATTATAATAATGATATGTATTTATGAATATTGTATCTATTTACATAATACACTTGTAAGTCCTCACTACATGGAAGTCTTCGTTGAATAGAAAAATGAATATTTCTAAGAATTGGTGCTTGTCATTCCTCGAATTTTAAGACTAACCTTTGGAATGCAAAAATAGTTAATTTCCTTTCAGAATTATTCAGATGATGGCGTCAACGAATTTATTCTAGCTTCTTGGACAAAAAGCTTTGAAGATAGAATCTCGGGATTCAATAAATATTAACTTTTGAGTTTGTTTCGGTATATCTTCTCAGAACTCATCATGTAGGCAACACAGGATTCATTCAGTTAGTTACGTAACACACGTCTTATCAAATAAAATTAACAATGTTACTAAATAAAGATTATTATATCAATATTTATTGGTCCTAATACTAGTGGATAAACATGAAGTCCCACTGAAATCATCGCATAAAAAGGACAAAACTACAATTTCCTGAAAGGACAAAAAGGAAACGAACCGTAATGACTGTGAAAACAAAGGGTTGCCACACTAATGCAATTACTGCGTCCACACAAAGGGCAAGCCTGGGCCAATCGATGCGTCTAGACATCGTCCAGGCGCCAGTGTGGCCAGCATTAAAAATTTCTGCGCATACGGATATAACGCTCGTTTATGTCAACCGGGTTGAACCGAACCGCAGCTGAATAACTAATGGACGCGACAGTTTGGACGTAAATTGTAAAATGTGCGATCAGTGGTAATATTATTTTATTTATTTTTTCTTTGAAGCTATTCCCTTATGGCAAAATTTGTGAAATAGAAAACGTAATCCGTTACTATCTAAGGTTGAGCGAAATGATAGCACCAAATAAGGCATCCAATAATAGCATCAATCCTCCAACAGAAGAAAGAGAATCTGTACAATCTGAAAACCATAAAATTCCATTTTTCATCCCTAAACTGTGAGTGAGGGCAAAAATCGGAAAGGTTCTTAGTTCAAAAACATAGAATATTAATATCTGCTGAAATAATCTTGAAATTATAACCCTTCGTAAGTACGTATGAAGTTTTTTGATTAAATTTTGTCGCGTCGGGGGACCGCTCTCTAATTATGTGAATCCTTTCCTTTCCTTTTGCTTCCCGAACGTGAATCGCGCGAATTCAGAATTGATGTGGATGGCGCGTATATCGCCGCGACGCGCGGGAAAGTGTAAAGTGGGCGGAGCGTAACATATTCAAATTTGGCGACCCGAGCGGGCAGACACGCGAGAGCTAGAGAGCGGTCCCCCGACGCGACAAAATTTAGTCAAAAAACTTCATACGTACTTACGAAGGGTTATAATTTCAAGATTATTTTTTTCTTTTTATAGGGATTCAGGTTTATTTTTGTGTCGGGGGTTTTTTTAAATTTTTAATTTAATTTGTTATTTTACACTTTTTGTAAGGACTCCTTAGTTATTTTGTTTAATTTCTTTTATTTTCTTGCGTTTTAATTAGGTATTTTCTTCGTTTAGTTATTCAACTTTTGTACAATTATTTCATACCTATTAGATATCTTATATCATAGTGTATAGTATTCTACTAGTCAAGCCCTTTCATTTGATACCTTTATTGAGGGAGTAGTGAAAAAATTTAATAAATTCACCATTTCGTGGAGGCCGCCATGTTAGATTTGAAATTTTTCATAGTGTATAGTATTCTACTAGTCAGGCCCTTTCATTTGATACCAATATTGTGGGAGTTGTGAAAAAATATGTAAACCGCCATCTTGTGGCGGCGGCCATCTTGGGCCGATTTTCATCAAACATAGCTAAGAACACTCCCCACTTATTCACCTTTCAAACAAAAAAAACAAAATCAAAATCGGTTCATCCATTCGGGAGCTACGATGCCACAGACAGACACACACACACACACAGACACGTCAAACTTATAACACCCCGTCGTTTTTGCGTCGGGGGTTAAAAATATGACTGAACAAAACTTGACATATCAATTGGAGTAGGTGAGATCATTAAATACGGCTCAAGTATTCCTGAGAGTTAAATTCGATAGTTCAAGTGACATTGGGCCCAGATCAGCTCGTCCCTCCGTAGAAAGGTCAAGGACTAACGACCTTTGTTGAAGGACAGGGGATGATGAGTTTGCCAATGAAGCGGCAGGAGGTAATGAGAAAGCAGTTAGAGTGTGTATAAATAAGATGGTAGGAAAAATGTTATAGAAACTTTTGCACTTTATTACACGACTCATCCTATCTTTTAAGTTGTTGAAGCTTTAGATAAACTTGAAGACTAACTTGTTAGCTAAACTAACATGGAACATGTCGGTAGTTTCTCTAGCCAACTTTAACTTTAACGCTTAATATTCTAGCTAGACTTAAGACTGATATTTTTCTCGAATTCAAGGAACTTTACTTAATGTTCTTTTATTTATAAAAGAAAAGGAAAAATTTAAAGGGCACAATAGATCCTCAGACTAATTAAGAGCTCGTCCTGAATATTTGCTTGTTCAACATCTATGGCTACCTATTATTACGAACTCAAGGGTCAGCCAACCAAGAGAGGAGTTACCAGAAACAATAATATAATTAGTCCTCATCTATTAATTGGGTAGTTAATATTCTTATGCTGGCAACACTGATTTCTAGTTTCCTATAAAACAACTTGTAACCGCAACATGTTTTGGCTCTGAAACGCTGAATAAACAACATCCCTTGTCACCCTGTGTTATTTGATCTGTACACCTACCCTGGCTTGCCAAATATGAGGGTCTTCAACACCGCAAACACTTCTTGTTACTATACCTATATAAAAGTGATTTAAGAAGTGAAGATAGAAAAAGGAGTATTGGGAGAGACAGTACTTAATAAATAAAGACTAGCTAGAATTTATATACACATAATACGACGCTAAACATGTTTTACAACTATGTCTGACTATATACTTTATCCAATATACAATAAGCCATAAGCTCTGCACGCAGCGGAGTCTGGATCTTCGAGGATAAGCCAACCATTTCGAGGGTGGAAAGACAAAATTTATGGAACTTTACTTTTTTTTCTTGAATTTAATACATATTTTGTGCTTCTTTTTCATAAACGTTCGCCTAAGAAGCCTCCAAAATTTAAGAATTTCAAATATTTCAAATTCAGTCGAGTCATTGTCACGGTGTCGTAAGACTAATTTTATATACTTAGATAGATAGAATAAGGTTTGTTTAAAGACATTTTACTTTTATAGTTTTCTTTATATCTTAGAAAGTTTTTATATCAAGTAAAGCACTATTGTTTATGTAGGTAGTAACGTCTCTCTAATGTCATCAAAACTCCTTTCTCTGCTTTGTCTATTACTTGTTCTCAGTCGCAATACTTCGTGCAATTAATTGTTGAGTTTCGTACTAATAAACTTTACTGGGAAAATATTCAACGCTTTGTTAAAACTCGGGAGTGAATAGAAATTCCGCCAATTAATCGGCTTAATAATTAATATTTATAGGCATTTACAGAAGAAAATCAAAACGTGATTTTCTTTTCAGATACTTCTTAGAATAAAGAAGCTTTAGCAAATTAAAGAGAAAATGTAGCCATGACGAAATAGCGACGAAAAGGTCTGACGACGCTAATTCAGAAACATCATTTAGGATTCAAAGCCAATGAAACTATGAAAACTGATACTGAACTAGAAAGTAAATACAGATACAAATGTCGGTGTTGTTTACCTAAAGTCATACAGTATAATTGTAACTCCTGACATAATAATAGTTAAAGACAATTAACATAAAAACTGACGACAGTATAACGCAAGTCATAATAGGGTCCCATAAATCTGCTAATCGCTAATTGTTCGTGCCGAGAGATTCATGTAGCTTTCACAGTGATTAATGAACTAGTGCTCGTTGAAAATATACTGTCATGACTGATGATGCTTCAGATTTATGGATTGAGACATTTAATGGGGCTAATGGAGATGTTTAATTATTTTCTAAAGAAAGAAAGAAACTTGTTAGTTTAATTTGGTAAGATATCAGAGAGTACATAACATACCATGACGCCTATATTCCCCGAAGGGTTAGGCAGAGGTGAACCTAATGTAGACCCACAGTTCACCGGTAATAGGGGCTTAACCTATTGCCATTAACCACAACCATTGGCCACAAGTCCAAACTCCGAGCTGCTATTGAAAATTTCATAGAAAATCCCAATAACATTTTGCTCGACCTGGGAATTGAACTCAGGACCTCTAGCGTAGCAGTCGCGCTTGAAACCACTAGACTAACGAGGAATATCATCAAATAAAATAGAATCAGAGGTCAACAAGGCTGCCTACGCCCAAAATATCTAATTTCATTTCAATGCTAACGAAGATATTGTATGAGAGAGAAAATCAAGCTATTACATTACATAATGGCCAAACGGGATTCGCGCTCGATAATAAAGGTAATCCCGTTCTCAATTACATTACGGCCCAATTCTTTCATAGAAACAGTGTTCATGTGATGAAACCTTAGAGATTAGCAATTTACTATACTATATTTTGAAAATATCACGGAGTAAGTGCTGAAGATATAAATTAAAATAAATGATAAATCTAAAAAAAAATAACATTCCTTATGCGAATCGATTTTTATATCATGATGAGTAAAATCTGAAAACTTAGTAGTAACGTAATTTTAAACATCAATGAAGACACTACTCAAGACAAAACGACACATTTTTACAGAGCTAACCAGACGCTACTGACGGTAGGTACAACAAGTTCTGTTAGGATCCGAGCTTCAATTGAAAACTAATCACATCTTAAAGTTACGTTAACAATGAAAGTTAATTTGTTTTTCAGAAAACTAAATACATAATTATAAGCTTTTGTAAAATTAGTTGATGGAAAAATAGATCTTAATAATACACATGGAACGACATAAAACCAGTTTCAAATTGATCTTTTCTGACAGTGAATAGATTCTGATAAAATTTTCAAAGATGCATTTTCACTTTTATAGTCTCTTATACTTCTTAAATATGTGTACTCATTTTATAAAAGTTTTTGTAAAGAGTTTTATTAATAAATTTATTTTTTATTATTATTTATTTATTTTTTGTCATATTTGTCTTTATATTTTATCACAAGGATTCCTACAACCTATCTGCTTTTGGTGGTTAAAACATCTGTCCGGACTAAGTGATCCATGCTCACGTCTGTATAAACAGTCATATAAATCATAACATTGTTCATAAGTATGCAAATATACATAAAAAATCATACTTACATTCTGTAGGCGTTCAGCGTCTTCGACATTATACAACAGTTGTAGTAGAACTATCAAATGCAATCCATTCCACTGCACTAACACGAAGAAACCATTATCACAATAATACTAGCACTGAATAAATGTATAGAAAAATACTATGCAGCAATGTTTTATATGTTGTCCACTGAAAGAGTATAAACGATACTTACAATGGGCATGGTCACGACATGTTTACTGACGACCTTGGAAGGACTAAAACGCGATTCACGCTCAAAATACGCGCGTATAAATTAGCATTTATTATAAACAGTTTTACGTCCATGAAACGATTAAACAAATCGATAGTATCGACTGCGACTGGTATAAAATACGACTTTTTATCCAGATTTCGGTACAGGTATTTTACATGTAAGAAATATCTTATTTTTGCAATCTGAGCTTAAAAAAAAAAAACTGCCTCATTAGCCAAGTGGTCCTGAGCGCGACTGCTACGCTAGAGGTCCTGGGTTCGATTCCCAGGTCGAGCAAAGTGCTATTGGGTTTTTCTATGAAATTCCCAGTAGCAGCTCGGAGTTAGGAATTTGTGCCCGGTTAATTGCAATAGGCTCGCCCCCTATTACATGGGACCTAAACATACCGGCGAACTGTGGGTGTACATTAGTAGGCCTCCGCATAACCCTTCGAGGAATACAGGCGTGATGGTATGTAATATGATCTTAAAATAGGATTATAATCGCGTCGTAATGAACCTATGCAATTTCACAAAACAAGAGACCATGATTAATTAAGAGTTTCTTCACAGGGGTGATTTAGAAAGCCATCTAGTACTAGAAATGTATAAAAACGTTGTAAATATGTCACTAAAATATATTTCCAATACAGAAATATGTTCTATCATAATCAAAACAAACAACTACATGATCAGATCGATTAAAGAGGGATAAGAATCTCTCAGTACCTAAGTAAAAATAATAATGTTTACAAGAGCTGATAAACTCATCGTACAACGTAAACGTTTTGAAATCCCGTTTTTATAACGAAGCACGGAACCCACTTACAAAATTACATTATCTATCTGGGCTCGGGTCATCCACGTGTGTTTTTGGCACACACGGCACGGGAAAAATAAATACGTTGCCAAAAGTTGCACAATATACGACAAAGACAGAGGCATAGGTTTCTCTCATGATAAAGCGAGATCAATATACAAACTGAAAGATGCAAATAGATCGACTCCTACGCAACACGACGGGTCGCCGAGTGTGTCGTTGATCCCTTCAGCAATCGTTCCATTTCCTTTGTTTGTTTTCGTACTATTATCAACAAACTCTACTGCTGTGATAATAAGAAAAATATTTGTAATATTGCCAAAGACATCATTATCTGCGACTGTCTATATATTTGAGTTGTTCTCTAATTACAAATAATTAGAGAATAATCAAAGATCAATTACTTGAAGGTAGGGTCATTAAGGAACAAAATGCATGCTTTGTTTGACGAATATTGATTCTAATATTATTCTGTGGGTACGGACAATTGAGGGGTAAAGAACCAGAAAAACCAATATTTCTAAAGAAGGAGACAACCATCGCCGTCGCAATGCATAACTTTTATGAATATTTAATGAAATAACTCAAAAAAAAATGTTGAGTTAAATTAGACACTAGTTACAAAACAGAACTAGGTTATAAGCTAAGGCCACTTCAACAAATTTTAATATCTATACTCATATGAGTTTGTTTGTTTGCTTGAACGCGCTAAACTCAGGAACTACAGGTCCGATTTGAAAAATTCTTTCAGTGTTAGATAGCCCATTTATTGAGGAAGGCTATATATCATCACGCTACGCGGACGAAGTCGCGGGCAGAAGCTAGTACGATAATATTTATATTAAGTACTGATGGTGCCAAGAAATAAATGTCTTCTAAATTTTGAAAGCAAGCAATTCAACAGCATTTAAAATGCGTATCAAAAGGAACGTTGAATTTTATTTCACTTGAAACTGAGGAACGTCTTTTCTCAATGTTCCTTACAATCTAAAACTTCTGCTGGAGTTTTGTATTTGTACCAGTTATGTAACTTCAGTATTTTTAAAGGCTGTAAAAGCCGCTTTATCCTACATATTATAAAGATGAGTGATGTAAAATTATGCTGAAGTTCTATGTTACGAGAATTTTTTGGCACAAAGGACACAGTGTATACAGCCAAACGACTTTTGGATGGCCAGAAAGAAAACAGCCTGTCCTGGTTTAAATATTGATCGACACGAGAAGGGCATTACGAAAGTACATTTGATTTTTTGAGTTCAATTATTAGTAGCAGTTATGGATAATGTATATTCCATTTGTTCGTTCACATTGCTTTCTTAAAAATTAATTCACCAAGCAATTGTAGTTAAAAATAAATTCCAAATAATTTTCGGGTACTGTTTCACGGTGTCAAAAAAAATATCGTGCTCTATAGATATTTTTGAATTGTGAAGGTTATAACGAGTTGATATCTCGTCTCTGGTAAACTCCATAGTCGAAATTTTACAATAGAATTATTGATCGACTAGATGTGGTGATTAATTTGCGCATCTAACAAGCATTGCGTCGGTAGCTATGCGTTCTGCCGGCGATTCCGGTAACGCAAGTAGTTCCCCTCGACCGTAATAAGTCTTAACTTGTTCATAAATCAATTATATCAGAAACTATGTTGTGTTTTCACCGTTAGGATTGCGCTAATTAATTTATGTGTGGACTGAATTGTCTCGCAGAGTGAGTCAAGTTTCAGAGCTGTAAAGTGAGCGCTACTAACCATTCTAACGTACTAAGATCATTAAAATATGATACGAGTGAGCATTTCTTAAAAAAGTAAACCGTTTTATATCAAGTATTTTTATTTTTTGCTTTATTATAATAGTAAAATAATATGGTAAACTACAGGAACATTAGGAATGGAAAGTAATAACATAAAATCAGTAGAAGCTTAACATTGTTGACCCTTTCATAAGGGGTAAAGAGACCACAGAAACTTAAGATTATAAAGAATCTGAGATATTTTGGTAAAACTGTAAGCAATATTGTGAATAGCTCATGTTTTTTACATCCTTCGTCGGTTTAGCTTACTTGAAGACATGTATAGCATACAAGATGCAATAACAGTCGTTGCTCAACCACACATCGATAGGTCAACTATCCTAAAAAGAAGATACTTAACCCAGATCCGGTAAATATACTATTGAGTATAAGTACTATCGAGTCTTAAGGAACTGAAAACAGATTTTCTTAGGAGTCTTATCAAGAGTACTCAAATCCCAGAGGAAATCACGAGGAATGTAAAGAGCCTTTGAAAAGGTGGCTGAAAAAGGATCGCTTTGACGTCGTGAATACAAACGGAGTGAGGTCGATGGCTCTTAGTGCATCAATAATGAAGTTATTGTATGATGATTTTATATTATTAGAATGTTAATTTTTTGCTAGACGGGACTTTTAAAAAAATTTGTTTGTCAAAGTTAAATTTATAATATGATTCAAATTTCTAGAAATTTAAATTTAGTAAGACGTGATCTTTACAGAAAATGCTTTAGAAAATTCAACGCTTTTGCGCGCTGTTTATAGACTAATCTTTTAAGTTTTAGTTCTTAAGATCCATCTGTCCTTTGAGACTAGAAGGATAGCAGAACATGCATTAGAACATTAAGCGCTCTAAAATCGACTATTAAAAGAAACGCAAAAATCCCTCGCGATGATTACCAGACGGACACCAAAGAAATACCAACACAAATGACTTCGATTGAACCGTCCGGGAGAATTAAATACACGGTTTGTGGACATCTGTCGAGTCTGCAATCATATCTAAAACAGTCGCTTGTTTAAAATAGGTCAACGGTTGGCTAGTGCGAATCAGCTCAACTCAGCAATAAGCATTAACAGACGTTATCGCCACAAATGAACCTAACCAATTCGTCAACCAAGATAAATGGTAATGGAATGTCGATGTTCACAAGTCAATAGACATAAGAGGAGAACTTTCTAATGAGTCCATGCAGAGCTTTTGAAGACAGATCTTCAATATAAAAAGAAAACATTAAACTGCAGAATGAACGTTCTATTAAAGCATTAACGTGCATGGACATAAATAATCCTCCAACCGCAATTGGAAAGCAATATACAACTCTCAAGTGTATAAAATAGAGTGCTTTTTAAGTTTCTAATTGATGTTCCTGAAGAGGCATTGAACGCGGTTAACCACTGTTGCAATAATAACTAAGGTGATAAAATGGCGACGATAAACTTACTTTATAAACATTAAGAGGTATTTGTGGTTGGTGTTGGTAGGACAAAATATTTGGACAGAAGGCTTTTGTTGTATAGAGATAGTCTTTGCAGGAAGGTATATTATAGTAAAAGGTGTATTAAAAGTTTCTAGATTAAGATCATAAATTAAGAATGCAGACAATTGGAGCGTTGACAGGAATGTTAATTACATCGTGTAGAAAACAGATTTTCTATTTCGATTAAAAATGATGCCACTCATTTTTAATCGAAATAGAAAATCTGTTTTATTGACATTTTATTAATTCATTCACTATTGTATCTTTATATGCAAATATTATATTATACTTGTATCAGATACAATAATATAGGTAACAAGTTTATAAGTAAACCTACTTAATAAGTAAAATATTCGCTCAATGTAAAGCAGTGAAAACATTACGTCCTGCAAGCAAGTAATGAATAAACATACTAGACCTAGATTGTAAACATGCGATTCCAAATGTATACAGTATCAATTCAATATCTGGACGACCGATAAACGTAAATAACCGCTGTGTAATAGAAAAAAAGGGGTAAAAATATTCGTTGGAAGCAGTCTGAATTCCTGTCGCAGTCGTGACAGTCCTTCCAAGGTGTTATGATGATCAAACATAAAAGCACTGACACTGATTATTACGATAGAAAACTGAGGACGGTTCCGTTGGACGCGTGAATGTTTTTGAAAAGTGTTTTAGAATAATGCCGGTCGAGTGTCGAGCGTCACGACGTCCGTTCGCGTCGGTCGCTCGTTGCGTACTAAACTAAATCGAATGGGAGCCAAGTGTAGTGTGGCGCACGCAGCTAGGCGCCTCGATTAGCATTATCGAGTCGATAGATGTAGAAAAATAATGACAAGTGGATTATCACTATAGATGGACTGTAAAAATAATAAACGCTACTTTAATGCACGTGCTAAGCGGGCGCAACAATGAGACGTACTACACTATGGGAATATTCTTGATACTGATGGGAGATTACTTAACATAACTTGCAACTTTAGTAGTCTGCTTATTAATCCTCTATTTAACGAAACTGATCACACGAGTCATGGGTATTACTTTATTAAAATCAAAATGATAAAGTCAGATACCTAATTATTTTATTAGTTTAATTACGTAGATATTACTAAGCACTCCGGAATAAGACCCTAGCTAATAATAAATTGATAAAAAAGTAACGGATAAAACCATAATACACATTGGATAAAAAAACTAATGAAACATATTTTACTTTAATACCTATGACTTTATTTACGTAAAATATGAAGAATCGAAGATGTTATTATGTCTTACGTATTTCTTTACACTTAATATTATTTTAATTTATAAAAATATTTAATTTCCGAGTCAATGATGACCTTTCGAATCGCACAATGAAATTCCAATAAAAATAAATAAATACTCGTTTTTCGAGCTATTGCACCGCCCTAAAGTTTTCCAATCGGGTTAGTAGGGGTGGCCCACCCCTACCCACGCCTCTCCTCACTACACCCGTATTTTGTGCAAGTTACACGTATGCACTGACGCACACATGGGCATTGTGCAGGGTTACCATGAATCATGATGAACGTGATAACAATTTAGGGAAGTTTCTAATAACAGTGATGGCACTAGAGATTTTAATCTTTTAATTTATTATTATTACTTAGAGAACTTATACGAGCTTTTATTCAAATTCATATCGTTGCACGTGTCTTTTTTATCATAGACTATGTATTTGATATGGGAATATGTTATTAATATTATGAACCTATTTAGGCCCTTGCAATAGTTTTACGTAATAAAACACCTAAAAAGAAACAATTACACATTAACTTTTTCTATATGACTGAAAGTGTTTTTGATGACTCACAAAACGACTGTTTCACTGTTTTACTTTGTCCTTTATCTCATAATGTCATAACCTTACATAGCAACTAAAAGTGAGGTTACTCGATAAGATATATGAAAACAGGAGCAAGATGTGGAGACCTTCAAATGAGAAGTTACATAAGGCGTGCAAGGTTACGCGAATCAATACTGAGACGCCGAAATGTCTGGCGAGTAAGTATAGGTCAAAACGCATACAAAGACAAGAATAAATAATCCCTTTAGCTTAACAGTTTAACTAGAAATACTGCAAATAGGCATCAAGAGAAAATACCATAAATCTCGGTGTACCGTACATGTAGGTATTTTGATCGAATTGGGAATGTGCCATTTGCTAATGATAAAACCAATATTTTACAGTAGTTGCATGATTTTTGCCATGCTATACGAGGTGACATACCCTTTTAGTGGAAAAGACTCGTCGCATTTATATTGATACTTTGATTTCTTTATGCGATAGGGGGGACAAACGAGCAGACGCATCACCTGATGGTAAGCGATTACCACCGCCCATGGGAACCCACAACACCATAGGAGGCGCAAGTGCGTTGCCCGCCTTTTAAAAGGGTTTGGGCCTCCGATATCCTCACTCACTAAACGCGAAACCCAACTTAATTGTTATTTCACGCCGGTTGGGGCCCTGATATCACCCCGTCCAACCGGCTCATTCGTGCTGAAATCATGGGTCCCACGTTTAACTTTTTAATTTTCTATAAAGATTTTATCAAATTTCTATCTCTAGAAGGTCGTAGAACCAATCAAAATATAGAAATTGAATTGTGGGCAATGTGTGTCAAAACAATAAAAAATAAATAAATATTTCCATTTCATTTATTTTAGCAAAGAACTACGAAACCCGACGATCCTGCATGAAAAGGCTAATGAACTTAGATGAAGCAAAAGTTGTGTGCAAGGATCGTAGCAAGTGGAAATCTATAGTCTGCCTTACCCAATGGGCAACAGGCGTGAAAATATGTATGTAAGTAAAGAAATATTTTGTGCAAATTTCTATTTTGCAACTTATAGTAGAAATATAACGTTGCAGAATTAACGTTTTAATGTTTAATTAAAATTACTTCATGTTTTAATTAGAAGCAGACCAACAAGCGGTAAACTAATCGAACAAACCTTAATAAGCTTAAGCTTGGCTCTACCAGCAACGAATAACTTATTGACCTATTCAAATCATCAATTGTTCAAATTGTACAAAGGATTACAAAATGTAACAATACAGTCATAACAAACCAAACAATTCCTGTACATAACCACCAATACCATGATAATTATTTAAAGCTTAGAGCTGCCCTTTAAAACTATTATCGCACAAGCATCGCAACGAAACAAGTGGATCAAGTATAGTAAGTAGTGGATAATGTAAGGTCTTTTGTTCTCAGGTGAGACAACAAAGACGATAGTGAGTACTCTGATCTAGTGTCAAATCTGCATGCACCTTTGTAAATAACAAAAATTCAAGTGATATTAACTTCTTGGTCATGGTCACCCTATGTGGTTGGCAGCATTTGCGTGCATATATTGCGGTATTGGATATTATATGTACACCATTTTCTACATGAACTCCACCGCTTGCTTTATGGTTTTTTTGAACCTGATAATTCTACTTACTTACTTAAAAACTTTGATATAGGTACTACTGTTACTTTATTTAGCAAACCCGTTTTTAGCATTCGACGTGTGACATCAAACTTTTGAGATATATGTATTACAATATTAAGGATATATAGATATTCAATCGACCGATGTAGCCAGAAAATGTATCGTGAATTTAGCTCCTCAAATGACCACCAAAGCCGCTTAAAATTTTCATATCATATCATCCACGATTGGCAAGTAATATCGAGTATTAACTCCTAGTTATACTGGTCCCAGCATTTACCCTTGCGAGACCCTTACCTTACCCTTATCCTTTCAGAAAGAAATAAATTAGAACATCACTTATTAAACCATTTCACAACTTGAGGTTAGTTTGAAACTAGATGGAGGAATGATAAAAGGTTAAAGATAATACCTAAAAACAATGTTAAAACTGATGCACTACATTTAGTAAGTAAGAACCGTTCACATGTCCACAGTACACTGGCCATCTAGAGCGCAAAATAAAAAGATAAAATGTTACGTCGAAGAAAGTATAATATGATAATTAGTCCAAAACATTAATTTTAACTGGCAAACTAGACTTGATACTTGTGGAATTTGCAGTATTTCTAAAAGTACGAAGCAAAAATTCAATAAATTTCCAGCGAGATTTACGGGCGAGAAATATTGTTCTTAATATTAACGGTAGGAAATTGAACCTATAACGCTTGTATCCGGAGTTTTCTTAGCGAGAAAATCTCGTAGCCTCGCCGTCGTCACTACCATTTATTTAAAATTAAATTCCTGTTTCTCTTTTTAAGGTCACGAATTAAGTTTTATGTCTATCCTAGAATGTTTCGCTTCCCTCGGGAAATACTTTTCAACCTAAAGCGGCGCGAGATACTATAGAGACACGAGGATAAATTTTGTAATTTTTTCTATTCTTTTCTAGAGGTTTTTATTAAGTAAGGATCCAAAAATATAGCGTTAGTACTGCCTCTTGAATCAGTGGTACTACTAGCATTTTTACGTGTGATACAGGGGAAGTATGGCTTATATGCTATCAAGTTCAACGTGCTAACGCGTGCAAGAACTAATGTTGGATGCATAAAATGCCATCTGAGTGGCGGAATGCTGTAATTGTGAGCGTAACGAATACTCAACTACTGCACCCCGTTTATAAGGGGTGATCCAGTAATACTGCAATTTGTAATCATCTTCCAATACGATAAGAAGAAGAGTCAGCAAAGCAGATTAAAGCTATTGAACACGTTACTAATCAAGACCACCCACGATTGGAAATTACACAACAAACAAACAGCTAACAATGGAACGATACAATTTTAATTAAAATCAAACCGTTGATTAAATTCCCACGTAATGCGCCGAAAAACTTTCACAGTGACGTAACAGTACCTACTTATGTAATACAAAGGGAGCTAAAGATAACACAGAGGTACTTTGTGCAATAGACAATCTGCTGAGTAGTGCAGTTAATTAAATCAGAGTCGACTTTGATTAAGTTAGTTTGCTTTGGTTGAGAACTGAAGGATGTTCCTTGGTTTTAGAGGGAGAAGACTTGCATTTGTCAACTTTTACCTTTACTTCAGATTAAGTTCGAACGTAAACCTAATATTTATTGTTGTTTTAATGCCATTACGTTTTCTCCTATAAAATTGTTGAAGGCGTTGAGTATTGCTAAGTCTCCATCAAGTAATTGGGCAATTTTAATCTTATCAGTCTACGTCATGTTTGAACATCCTTCATTGAAAATTGTAACGCGTATTACATATACAATATCTAAACAGAACATACTTTATTACAAGTGGTACTAAATAGTAGTACAATTACAAGTAAAATATTACAGTAAAAAATAGTGCATTAAGTATTTTATCACTTGTCTTATAGCATATAGTGTCGCCGAAATGAACAAAATTGTTGTTTATTTTGTAAAAAAGTCAATGGAATTCTCAAACCAACGTAGAATAAGTAAGAACTCACACAAACAGTTCTGGAATAAAAAGAAAATCTGGGTAAATGAGATTCCGTATAGAACGCAGTAGTCAAATCCAGAATTTAAGACTCTCTGAAGATCGAGACTGGGGATGCTGGTAGTAATACCAACAAAGAAATTGCTTTCTCTTCATATAACAAACTAAACGAATGGTAAACCAATAATGAATAGAAGTAGATAGAAATCCATTAATGTATAATAGCATATCTGGTAACAAAGGCCACTACTTTTTGCTCGCAGTCGATTAGCTTTCCCATGAGATATTAGGTACCAATAATAATCTTGGTATTTTCATTACAATAAGTAATAACCACATTCGATAATTTCCATTGATTGAAGATTATGTGGTAATTTCCATACGATTTATGATGAAAGTATGAAATAAAGAAAAGTACTTTCATCATTTGAAAGCTTTCGCGTTAGGTTAGTGATGATCAGAAGGTTTCATTTTGTAGAAAAACGATAAAACATTAATTCAAAAGAAATATTAGTTCCATTAGCATCCATTCTATAATCTTCTATCCTACGAGATCCACTCTTAAAGTGGTTAACACCAATACCATACCTTATTGGAATCAACAAAGTCTTACGAGTACTTCATTCAGATTTACTGGTTCTTCTCGTCATGTATGAGTCTAATTTCTCACAAGTCTTCCCCAGACACATACAACTTCATTAAATCCATTTACCCACATAAAGTTATCTTCGTTCGCATTTCTACTATCGATATAAAATTAAGTCTGACTAAAATTCAAGGCAAAACCTGATAATATCGGGTAATTGAGACTGCATTAATAGTTGATTGCCGGCTGTAACAGCTATAAGTACTTGCAGCAAACTAGTGCTGAACGAAATGAGAGCAGCACATCGAAGCAATTGGATCTTCAGTTTCCAAGGACTTGCAAATTAAGGAGCTACGTTCATGGAAATGGAAATAGATAACCTAGTTTGCTGAAACGTTCACTTTATTGCAGAACTAAGGATGTTTGCTTCCCTCAACCTCATAAAAGAAATGTTGGGAAAAGACGAAATGCGGCTAAATATCAGTATTTTACATAAAGCGACTGCTATCAGACCGCAGCCCAATTTCTGGACGACGCCTACACCGTAAGAATAAACTGGTTCTCAGACTTTTCGGGTTTCTGACAAGCATGCTTTGCGATGCATAAAAAAAATACTGAATTATAGATTAGTTCACTGGAAAGCTTGCCAATTTTTTATATCAAGTTAATCGAAATAAAATTTCACGTTTCGCAGCGCTAAAACATACATTACTATATTGCTCAATACAAGTAAACTTGTTCCCATGCAGTGGTCGTAAAGTAAACATTTACGAGGTTTAATTTGTTTTAGTTGTACTTTTATTGGCGAAAATAGAAGGTGCCACGAGTGCAACAGCTTCTTTCATTTCTAGATTAGCTCCCGAAGAAATCTCTATGGTGACTTTAAGCCGATTTTTACTTGGGACACCGTACACACCTTTTGAACACATATCTTTCTGGAATGGGGATTTCCAGAACCAAATACGAGTTCTAAAGAGGTCAGCAACAAATACGTTTAATGAAATAATCTATTCTCGGTTCCGTTACACAAACAATATACCTCTTAGAACCAACACTACGTCACACTCGTGATAAAGTCACATAACAATAAACCACTTTGAATAATCTATAATAACAGTATTATTTAATTAACCTGCATTAATATGTGTTTCATTGTAAGAGCAACTGCAACGTCGTGAAAACGGAAATTAATTGTCGTTAAAAATGTTACTTTAGCTTTCAAGCGTTGCGTCGTGTGGAACGAATTCTGGACGATCAATCGCGTGCCAAGCAGGCAGGGTCACCATGGAGAACCAATCTAAACAGGTTGTCTAGATTATATTGCAAGAATTTAATGACCGAGTATCTTCACGAACTGTAATTTTAAAAATACGAAAATATTCAGCTTATTAACTTCGGTGATTCTGGAAATTAGAACATTCTAAGCACACATATCCGTTAAATGTGGCTATGCAAATAATATTTTGGTGCAGTTCATCATGCTTTTGAAAAGGTTACCTATAGAGTATTTAAAACTTTGGTGTAGGTACATAGGTATTGATCCCTCATCGGCAACATAAATGAAAAATGGCGACGCCCTAATAATACCGTAAGACTGTTTGGTCGATATGACGTCATAAATCATAAAATCTTTTATATCTCAACGATAAGTTATCGCGCATTAATCTAGCAACCCTAGCCGCATGAGTCAGAGGATCTCGAGCGCTGCGTGATCTGAAGCGGTCATGGACATTGTCTGCGAAATACGTTCAATTCTGTATTTATAAACACCTAGCCAATTGTCCGTATTATTGTTTAGACAACTATTACAAATATTAGCATAACCTTTGATCACATCAATAATATCAAACTTCCTTGTTTTGATATTTAATTTCAGTATTGTGGTGAAGTAGACAAAGGATTGAGCCGAGCAACTAATCACACCGATCTAAACAATCAATAACGTGAGAAGGAACATATAGACGCCAATCAGTGCTAAAACACGTGGCAAAGGAAGTAGGAATCGACGTAGAACTTAGAAGTGAGACATATGCAGTGAGAAACTTCACAGTTTAATGAGGCCAGCATTTACAATGTTTCATTTCCAGTCCGTAAGAATTATGGAATTTTATTAATCAATGGTTTTTTAATGACATAGGTAAAAGGAAACCAAATATAATAAAGAGAGTAATAGATATATTAAATTCGATACAGAATCGAATACTGCTGTCGCTTTTATTCTTCCGAAATGACTCATTGACGAATATTCGTTTATTGCAAAACAAAGACAATCCCCCAACATTTCACAAGCAATAATACAAAGCTCTGATGACTCAGACAGTATTAACATGAGCATGTCAACACTAAAAGCCATAAAGAAAGTATTATAATAACATAATAAAGTAATTGTACAGAGAACAATGAAGAAATTCTGATAGATGGCAGAGTAATGGGTTATTCAATGCCACCGTGTCGGATGTAAAGATCACGGGAAACTGCTGAAGTTATTACAACCATGGATAACGGCACAATTACACCCATCGAACCACAGTATTTTATGATAACTCTTAAATTATATTTCAAGATAGGAAGTACTTTCTACCTTGATAGTATGGAAGTATTAAATGCCAAAGTAAATGTCAGGAGGTACGGTTGTGTGGTAAAAATGTTTATTTGAGAAACGGCGAACATAGAAAAAAGCTTATACCAAAATATCAATGTAATTATATAAAAGTTTACAGTAATAAAATAACTCTGCGCGACGCCAGACAAAAAGTTTTTGATTTTAATTATGTACCTTCAGAGAAGTAGTCAGTGTATTCTAAAACTTAAATATAAATAGAGACAACAATTACATTTTACTTTAAAATTACCTGACTCTGCATCAATTTGACTATAAATATCTCAGCAAAAAATAAAATAGGTTTTAAGTTAGAATCTCTTTAGACAAAGTGAAGCAGGAGGCTGTGATTCAGCCAACAGCAGGAGGGCCAAATGATCGATTTAATTGAATTAGAAGCTTTCAGAGAAAATGAGGCCAAATCTTCAGAGCTTTCTATTTCATCTGCGCTTATTACTTTCCCTTTTTAATAAGCTTTTAGTATTTCTTTGTTACTGACATAGAACGTGCACTTAGAGACCAGATGATAGGTTATGGATTTGGAATCGTTAATTCAGTCGGTATGGAAAAAGCTGTAGGTTAACTAAGATCTTAAAACAAGAGAGAACACAAATTATTTAGTAACATCCGTAAATTTTATTTAGGTCACACTATTTTCCGTACTGTAAAAATGAAATAACTTGGAAACGGCCAAAAACAACGTTGCGAAAAATTTCAGAGCATAAAGTAGCGAAGGATAGGAAGCTAAAATATTTCATCCATTCCTTATAAATTTCAGCCGTCGAATTCTTTACAAAAGGTCAAGGTCACGAGACGGGACAAAACCTGGAACTTAAAGAATGAAACTGCATTCCATTGCCGGAGACGGGAGCGAATTATCGCAAATAGCTTGGGAATGTCGCATGCAGCAAAACATGTTTCACATAGTTTAGTTTACAAGTATTTTATGGTATGTACTTCAAGATAATACATACAAAAACTTAACATTACAGTTACAGGCACACGAGGTGTACATTTTGTTTTAAATCTATGTAGGTACTTACGAGTTTAAGGATGGTCGAAAAACATTTAGCATTGTGCAATTAGGTGTAAAGCAAAGCAATTGGGTAGCAACTAATGTATCGTCTTGTAACTTGATAATGCAGTTTTTAGATGATAAGAATCGCCCGAATGGAATATAAATTGTTATACAAATTCAGTAGATAATCTCCAACAATTGAGATAAGTTTGGAATTTGTGATTGTTTACAACTGTTGTAACTGCAGGAATTCCTGCTGTCTTATTCCAGTTAAATGACTGTTTCCAGTTACATGAAAGACGAAGCTGTTATTTAGTTGAATGACTCGAGAGTTGAATAGTGTTTATTTGATAGGCTTAAACAATAGCCAAAGGTAGAAGCCCAAGTATTTCCCGGAAGAACTCTTCAGATTCTACAAATTATTAATACAGCAAGCATAGCAGACTATTCAGTCCGCATCACTAGTTTACATGACCAGAAATTTTTGGCAACGTTTACAGGTATATTTATTTATCTTTAATATTTATAACCATTTAAATTGCCATGCCTCAACAGGCAACTAAGTTCTAAGGACCTACCTATTGTTAACATCTTCAAATCTCTGTACACTTAGTGCTATAAAGAATTTGAATTGAATTGAATTTTCGTCGACATGGCCACGACACGGCCAAGCTACTGTAAGCAACATATTTTACTGGATTGAAGAATTATCCTAACGTACCAGGCGGTGTAGCTAGCAAGGTCTCCCACAATACAATGGCGAATTTAAATCGAATTAATAGACTGAAAGCGGACGATCCTTTGCCGACGTTCAGACGTCAAATAAGAAAAAAAAGTTGTGTGCTACGCAAATAGCCACGAGCTGCATCGTTGCCATATCTTAGCACCGTAAATTACGCATTCAATTTTAATGGCATATTTATAGCACTAAGTTAAAGTTGCAGTGTGTTCGTCATACAATCAAGTTTATCAAGCTGCATCGATCTTATAATTTTCTTCAGAGTAATCTTAACAAAGTTGCACAGTAATCTAAGATTAACTGCGGTTTTTAATACATATCTAGCTTCGGCTGGTAGCTTGGTAGGCTGCGGTTTTTAATACACTATATCTCTGTTATAATTAATTGAAATGATAATAATGCTAGAAAATAATGACTGATGAGGGAAATCATTCCACACATACTTCTAACTACATCGATATGATACAGTAATTTGGATGATGCAGATAAATATTTTTTGGATAAAAACCCAAAAAAATGCAAAAAGCAGCCTACCAACGACCATGGATGCTGTAAAGGATCCGTAACGTCAAAAACAGTTATATCAATATAACGCAATAAAATCCGTAAAAACTAGTTTTATTTCAATGTCTTCTCGTAAGTGTCAGAATTTCAGAAACCAGTATGCATAATTAAGTTTGTATTTAAAATTAAAAAAAATATACGTTTTTTGTGCGTTCTCGAAGCGCTTCGTTTTAATTATTCAGTCATTCGTTTTTGAGCCCAAATCTTTTTCTGGCGCAAACATTTGCCCACTTGTCGCACTGACAGGTCTGTCATTGCCGGCCATTGAGCGTGCGACCGTGAACTCTGCGCAAGGGCACCGGAGCCCTGCGCGGGCGCCGCGTACCTTTATGTGCATTGTTCTGTTCTATGGATCAATGGGCATCGATACGAACTGAACAGTCTTTTGAAAGGGACATGATATTATCCTTTGATATTATTATTTTCAGGATGGAAACTTTTATAAGGTTTTTAATTGAAATGAAATTGCGGTATGTGTGGTGAGTATGTGTGGTGTAACTCGGAATGATAGATTGAGGAATAGTGTGATAAGACAACGTTGCGGATTGAAAGATGATGTAGTGACACGCATTGAAATGAATATGCTGAGATGGTTTGGACATGTTGAGAGAATGAATGAAAGACGATTAACGAAAGGAATTTATAAGGCGAATATCAGCGGCAACGTCAGAAGAGGTCGTCCTAGAAGGACCTACACCGATCTTATTGGCGAAGTCCTCCAAAAAGGTCAGGTGCGTAGTACTCGCAACCGGCGTGTATGTATGAGAAGATGTATGAATGTCGCAGAAGCAAAAGAGGCATGCAAGAATCGTAGCAAGTGGCAGTCTATAGTTTCTGCCTACCCCTGTGGGAGAAGGGCGTGTGTGTATGTATGTATGTAAATTGCGGTGACTGAAGGGTTTCGGTAAAAATATAAATAAAGGAACTGATACGACTACAACAGTACTTTTGATAGATTGGATGATGAACTCTATCATCACTAGACGTTCTCGTTAGAATGTTTGTTTATTATCTACCTACCCTCAAAATCAAAAATCAATCAAACCAATTACATTTTTTATTTCTAATCCCTATTTTTCCTTTTCTAACCTATTTCTGCCCCACTACTGTGCCGAGGTACCTTTCTCCCAAGTACTCTCTTTTCCGCCACCTTGAACCGGCCCTCGCGAATTCCCTATACGCAAAAGTTTTCTACTGGGTAGGTAGTTAAATTATATGAATCATGTTTATTGTCTGTCAATAGTCTGCTGGTTCCCGAGACGAATCCACAATCGATTGCAAAACGGGTGTTTTTATCCGTCTTCACGGTATATTACATGTTATTTAGAACTAAAGCGGAGCCCAGTCATAATCTAGGCATTAATTTTAGATTCTAGAGCATTAACCTATTTCGTGTCCTCAATGTTTAAACAAAGCTTAATCGCTATTTTTTGTATGAATAGGCGGCAGTCAATTGCTTTTTTTTCCTCTTTGACCTTCTTCACAAATACCATTTAATATTGGGAAAGCAAACAAACTTCAAGAATTGTGTGGTGTTTCGTCAGATGCAATTGTCAGACACCAAACATCTTCATATGATAGGGCCAGATGTATATCTATCAGAAAAAGGTTAAAATGGGTTCTCGATTCGCGTAGATATCGCATAACATACATCAAAAAACTACTGTGGACTTGAGATTCTCCTTTTAAAATTCGTAATGCATCTATTATGACCTTTTTACAAATTTTTAGTTACGGACATTGCCTGATGAGTCACTGGAAGGCACCTCGCTTTTAGTATTTTAGTTAGGTAATACTCTCGGTTATGACTCAAAGGATACAGTGTAAAGCAAAAACATTGGCACTAGTTCAAGCAGGTAACTACCGCTAAACTATTATGTCAGTTGCTAGTTTATTTATATGGAGTATAATATAGTATGTATGTATATAAAATAGTATGTTTAAATACTGCCAATAGACTAGTTCACACATATGTTTTTATTGCCTCATGAAAATGTTTACCATAAATGGGACGAAACCAAATTAACATCTGATTAATTTTATGCTAGACAGAGCTCGCTAGTGAGTTATGACGTCACACTGCGACATACAAATTCTGTATATTTCACGTCGTATTGTGCAAAAGGGACAGAGCTTCTCCCCAATATATTAGATCCATCATCCCAGCCTATATCTTAGAACTGTATTAGCTTTTTTATAATTATGTTTAATTTAACTTATTATAAAACAAAGTCGTTTCCCGCTGTCTGTCCCTATGTATGCTTAGATCTTTTAAACTACGCAACGAATTTTGACGCGGTTTTTAATAGATAGAGTGATTCAAGAGGAAGGTTTTAAGCTATTTAACATCACGCTATGACTCTTAGGACCGGGGCAGCGCGGGTGAAACCGCGGGCGGGTCACCAGTGTTTAATATAAATGAAGCACCAGTCACCTACCCTACTTTTAAGAGGTTTATTCACATTACACGCAAGGTCTTCTAGCGTTCAGAGATTCGAGAATGGATCGTTCAAAGGGTTTATATTAGAAAGTTTAATCATATCTAACTTTCGAATCAACCAACCGTTAAAATTATAGAAGCTAGTAAATATTTTTAATTAGTTAACGTCTACGTGCCTCTGCCGACTAGCTGCGATAACCGATCTGTTTTTTATACGTGTTAATACTGCTGAACATTGATCTATGCATCTAACTACCTCTTTTTTCAAGTTCTCATGAGTTAAAGGATTTTAGGACCTAAACATATCGGGGAACTATGTGTGTACATAGTTCACCCCTGCTTTTGAGCCTGCTAACCAGTGTTAACCCCTCCTATCTGTCTAATAGAGCCATGACGGTATTTACTGTGAATAAGGACAATGAGAGAGAGCAGCCGCAACTGCTTTATGGACTTTAAAACTATTAAATTGAAAAAGGAGAAGTAGTTCGTGTTTTAAAACTTGCAATATGTGTCACAAGCACAACCCGTAATAGCCAATAAGAGGACGGTAAATATTATTTACCTAGCGCAGTTTATGTCATACCACTTGAAACAATACTGCATTATAAATACCTATTGACAATATATACTATCGTATTTTTATTAAATGAGTTAAAATTAATTTCGATCGAGCCTAGTCTTACCTAGATTCTGTACGCCATATAGCATTATAAGTACCTATTAATGTCACAACTGTCATAAAAAGTGGTACTTTCTTTGACAAAGGCAACCTCTATTAACTTTATAATGTCATTGGACGAAGGCATATGGCTTGGAAGGAAATAATAATTATAACAATAATTGCCAGGCTTAATATAAATGGAAAGTGATTCAATATTGCTGCCAGAAGGGAAATTCTGGTATTTCAATAATGTTAAAACTATAGTTCCAATTTAATCTCAATGTCATTCAAACGTTAGAAATTTAGAAGACTACCCTTCAACAATTATGATACATTGAAACCAGGCGCAATTACATATATTTTGAACAGTTTTTAAGTACCATCAGTAGGGAACTGGCAACACAAAAAAAAACTTAGAAACAACTAACTACAGATTGCTATACAACTATGATATGACAAATTATGGAGCAAACAGCTCTTCATACAACAAACTGGGTCATTGCAATGTATTTTCATTAAATAACCATACATTTTACTTAAGTCTTAGCTCAATTGTGTGTGTTACATTCACTAAAAACTGACTACAGAGAGGTAATGGCCATAGTAGAAATTAAATGTTGATGATTTTTTAAAATTAAACAGGTATGGCATCCTGTATTGATCCATAGTGCATTCAATTTTGATCCGAGTTTAATTTGTTTTTGTAATAAGTAGAAAAGCAAGTATATGGACCGCCTGATGGTGTATCTACCTCTACAGACAGCTAGCTCTGTCTATCTAGCTCTAGTGCAGTCCATGTGGGACCCGGCACTTGGTCATCAAAACAAAATAGGTATATATAATATATATAATAATTTGTTCTAGCATTCCTGCCTGTTTATAAATTAATATGATCGATAAACACACCAAAAGTGGGTCCATGGCAGAACACTTTGAGAAACTCAGCTCTAGCACAATGATATCTCAGAACCTAAATTGTTAAGCCTCATAAACCCAGTAAATTCTCACCACATTCCCTATCAATAAATGTTAAAATTTCCAACAACATAGTCCTATTATCTACCCTTACCACTAATGTATAAAAAAAGAAGAAAAAGATTGGTCCATGCAGGCTAGAAATAAATTAATAAGACACTAGACAATATGTTAAAATAAGTATGTAATATATTCAACAATCTCCAAACAGTGTTCCGCTAAATTACAATATTTTCTAAACACTTAGTCAAGGCCAAATTGTTGTTTTAAAGGAGACAGGCTAAGCAATTTTCTCATGGAGGTTTTGGTCAATGTAGCTTGTTTGCTTAGTAAACAAAGGGTATTTTAAGATGCCAATAGCAAAACCAGATAATAACTATAGCTAGGAATGTTTAATTAGGTGATTAAAGAGACACAAATGTAGATGATATTGTGTTTAACAGACATAATGTGACACACCCCACATGACATCATATCGTCCCTTTATCGGTAAAACCGATTATCTACCCTTTTTTTCAAAAATGTGCTATTTACACCTAGATAGAGCTCAAAAAGTTGAGAAGCTTGGTGTAGATAACTCATTTTTGAAAAAAAGTGTAGATAATCGGTTTTACCAATAAAGGGACGATATATAATATCCCCAAGTATAATGTAGAAATACTATTTTCATCATGTACCTTTGTATAAATGGTTTGAGCAACAGTACACATTATAACTTAATATTAGGCCAAGTATTTATAACATTGTTAAGTAATAATTAGAATTGTTGCTTATATACATATTGTCTTGGTTATAGAAATAACAAGCACTTATAGTACCTGGTTTTATACTCTAAGCTAAAACTTAAATACAACATTGTTGTTAGTGGTTTCACTTACTACTCAATGAACTGTTTGGTTGCCTCTCATCTACTCGTCTGATTGGACTTTATACTACCTACCTAATTATCGTTAGACTAAAATTCATCTAAACTGGTTCAGTAATTGCAATTATAATATTGGTAAGGATGAAATATGCATTATTATTAATCATGCTGCTTCTTTAGCCTAGTAGAGTGTAAGTGTGATTGCTACATAGAGGTTGGAGCTTAGATTTTTGCCTTAATAATGGCAATTTTTTACCCCTTTTTATATGGGACTCCTCTGCTTTAACTCTGAATACAAGCAATGGTATGTCAATTTCATGCTCTGAGTTCAAATTAGTCAGTTATGTCCCAAAAACTAGCACATTGTTAATCTGTATAAAAATCAAGTCACCCACAATTCGAAATCATAAAAATATAAGGCAAATCATTTCTTAGATCATTATCGCCACTAATTTAGAAAAGAAATCATAACAAATACAGATTCTTTATGTTTGAAAAGGGCGTCAAAGTAATTGCCCTTTGCCAAAGGGCTGGATAATTAACTCTAATCAATAGTAGGTCAGTAACTTCGCAATGTAAACGCTGCTTGGAGTTTAGATGCCCTCGCAAAATTGGACCTTGTTAGCAAAGATTAGTCATCAGAAATGAATAAGTAATCAAAATATTGCAAGCCTGGGAAACATTCCTTGTCTTACAACACAGCGATAAGAAAACTTTTTATAAGTTTGACACAGCTAATAATATTACTAATTCAATACCTCAGTCACGGTAACTTATTATAAAAAAAATACATTAGAATAGATCTCCGAAGCGGAAAATGGCGTTACAAATTTACGGTTATACCGTTGTTTTGTTCATTGTTACCGGTGTAAATTTATGAAATACTTTTAGAGAAAGTACAAATCTAGAAAAAGAATCACACGAGGTAATGATAAAGTTGAGATAAATATATAAAAATCACTCACCTTTCTAATTATTGACAGCAACACACAGCACTAGAAAATTCACTTTTGCCAATGCTACCAACATAATATAAAAATGTTAAAAACGATTTTGAAGTTCATGCATGTTGTGTTGTAATCTTGAATACGTTTAATTATTTTCTCTGATATTAATAATTGTTGTATTTATACATTTGTACCTGGCTATATTATTATGCTGTTTCGATTAAAATATATAAATAGTATAAAATGGGTAAGTAACAAGTTTATTTAAATGGACTGGTTTTAATTCTCTAATCTAAGATTTAACAAAACTGAATGCCGTTTTATTATCTAAAATAAAGAGAGACTACGACCTTTCAAGAAAATCCCAATAATAATTACCTACTAAATAAAATGCTCTATTATTATAGTGCTCATTGTACTTTGACTATAATATATCCAATCATTCTATGTTCTAAATATATAAAACGTGATCGACACGAGACAAATTTAATTTAAGTAGGTATTTTGGTATGACTGACTCTGTGCTGTCAGCTGTCACACCTAATGACACTTCCTTATTTTAATGACAGCAGGACTGGCAGATTCACATTGACTTGACAGAATCACAAAAAAAGTTGAAAAAGAGTGGTGGCAGCGTCGAAGTGAGTGGTTGGGAATTGTGATTTTGGAAAAATTGAAAATAATTATAATAATTAAAACAGGTTTTTATCATTGTTATTTCATTGAAAACAAAGATTCTCATAACTAATACGTATACGGTGCCTTCTGTGACGCGAGTTATTTCATTTAACTACTGCATGGTCATTGAACTATTTTTACTGATTATCCACTATCCGCTTTGTTTATTGTAAGAGAAATGAATAGTTTCGGTGTGGGGGTATATCTTTTGACGATGCTATGGTGTGTAACTTTGATGCTGTGCTGGGTATCATTGCGTACAGGACATAACATTGGGAAAATAGCTGTAATCGTAACATTATTAGTGACTGTGGTTTTGGTATGTTTGCCAAAAGGCGAGTCGTATAATTCGGCTGGTGCCAATTTTTACGACAAGCTGTACATTCCCCGATACATGATACTTGCGTTTCTCTTGGTTAGCGGGGTGATTGGTGCTATGTTTTGTTTTGTTCATGTTTGCCTCGCGCCCATCAAAACCCGTAAAGTAAGGAGTTTCTAATTGTTTGCTTTGGTAAGTTCTTCGTTTGGTTGCAAGTTTCTTTTAGAATTTCAAAATAACTAGTTTCTGTAGCTTGTTATTTTTAGCATCTATCATAAATGTAGTCTTTACATGTGAAAAGGATTTAGTATTACCAAAACTATAATTTCTCAAAAGCTGAATTGAACAGTGTAAAAAAATCTCATTTGCTTCTAGTCCTATTTTTTTAATTAGAATTTGTATGTTAAATAGCTAATTACATAACATGAGTAGGTGTATGCATTATCATTAATATCATTATTATCTGTACACAAACATTATTGTCTGCATGTACCATCTGTTATTATCTTAGCTTATAACTCATGGTACATGCTATCTTCTTATATTTAAACATCTCCATAGACTGTCTTGTGAGTTCTAAATAATAACTAAGTACTTATAGTATTACACATTTAACCACCTGAGTTGATTTATGTAACAGAAAAAAATATGACAGCTAGGATCTGAATCATATTTAGATACCTTCCTTTATTTTTTATTAAATATCTCTTTATTTTTCAGACAATAATATGGTATTTTTATTTATATTGTACAAGTGTACCTACTGTCTGTAACTCCCTAATATTGGTCCAAATGGTTATCATAATTATCATTAAAATTGTTTATACTATTTTAGTATAAACTTGAAGTTAAATAAAAAATTAGGTTGAATGAATCACTTTATGATAAGATTTGTTTTGACTCTACCTACACATAAACCAGACAAACTAATGTTGCGTAAAACGTTTTGTAAACATTTTAATGAATAATACAAATCTATTCAAATGTTTCAATCATCTTAAAATTCATAAAAATAATGTCTGGCTCACTCGGGCCAGTCGGTCTAACTGATCTGATGACTGTCATTCTTATGGTAGCTAGAAGTATCACTTATACTGATCCTTGATTGTTGGTACATAGCCTTCAAAATTTAATGATTTTTACACAAATTATAGTTCTCTAACACATTCTACGATCCTGGCAGTAGTAATTAAAATGTTACCTTCAATATCCACAGTTCAGCATTAAAACATTTATGCTTAAAAATTTTAGTATCATAGTTGCATAATTGCTGAATATTGGACACACAAATTTATGCATTACTTATCTAGCTATGATAGTTATTTTTAGGCAGTTTTTCCTACTCAGTTGTAAATATTGTATTGTAACATAGCAATTACTACTGCTATGAACCTAGAATTTGTGAAAAATTATGTGTATGTCCATAGGCCCACAATTTGCATAAAACCCTCCCTAAATTGCTATTAGTTATTTACATACACTGAGAGTTATTTTATCTCTTATCAATGAGTCCAGGTTAAGGTGTACCTAGTAAGTAGCTAAGAATTTGTTCACTATTTGTACTATACTAATTTATGACTATATAATATTTGTTTTCTATTACAGATAAAATGTCGAATGCAATATGTCAAAGTTTGCGGTCACCTATCAGACGCCTGGCTAGCTTGAAACTGGCTCGTCCTATATCTACATCAGTTGTGCACAATGAGACTATACTTGTTAAGAACAATGATGAATTTGTCAATAAGGTATGTATTGATAAACCCTTCTATTGTATGTCTTGTTCTTGAAATATTAAGGTCGAATTAGAAGACAATGGGAAAACAATTATTTCAGTATAAAATTTGATACATTTGGTAATCAAGTACCTGCTTAACCCAATCCTCTACTGTTATATTTTCCCTCCTTGTACTTTGAAAGAAAGTATAGACATTGTATGTCAAGAAGGACACTAATCATTATTGAAATATGAACATTAAAGTTATTGACATATAGTTCAAATTTCAAATGTACATTAGAAGTACATATTGACAATCAAAAGTAATATTCAATGTTACATGTTAATTTTAATATGTTTTAAGAAAAATATTTTTCTACCGAAAATAATTAAGGGCTATGATGTAAAGTATTTGTTTATATAGAGTAGATATATTATGTGTGTAACTTGTTAATTTTACGCAAATTATTCATATAAATTCATGATGTCAGGTGCCCAGGGGATGATCTCATAGTCCAACTAATGATGTCACTTTTTCTTTGAGATGTGATCTGTTTAGCAATAATATGTTTTACTACAAAATCGCAAAATGTTATTTAAAAAAGGACTGAGGCCGTATTATGTCGTGTTATAACCATCATTTTCTTTTTGAATCTTTCATTTTGAAAGAGAGGGATGCCGCTCTACAGATACAATAGCGCTATCCCATTCTCACAACCTAAAAATCATGGCGATAACACATCGTAATACAGCCTCAGCACTCTATGTGACTGACTGATTAGATTCAAAACCCAAAGAATATCATGCCCCATGCCCCTATATTACTTATTTAAACCTTGACTAAAATAATGTACCATCCCGCATGTTTGCAAATATTGTGCTTATATTCTTGACTTGGAGATTATTTCACTGTGAAGTGATGAGGTGATGCAACCAAAGGTCCTCCAACCGGGCGTGTTTTGCGGAGTGAGTGCCGATACCACAAGCCCAAACGCTTACCATCAGCCAAACGCAAAGGCGGGTAACACACTTGCGACTCTGGTACTGCGGGTATTTATGGGCGGCGGTAATCGCTTACCATCAGGCGATCCGTCTGCTCGCTTGCCCTCCCTAAACCATAAAAAAGCTAGCTGTATGTGTTTTCTAAAATTGACACGTTACACAATAGGCATAAATAGTACCTACATGTGTGATGATAAGATAAAATCTTGCAAGTGTATATACAGTAAAAAAATATCATTGAGTGTATATTTTCTTTGATAGTATTATCTCAATTATATACCAATGCTGGTTAAAAGACAACTGATAATGATTACGTGCGCGGGTTATGCTACTGGGAATTAAATGATATCAATAAAACGCGATAAAACTAGAAAAAGGGTGGTTTTATTACAATGTTGGACCTAGTGCTAGACTGCTCTCGATTTGCGGAAGAATGAAACCTTGCTCCCGCTATCCCAGCAAAAAGTGGTGAGGCGAAATGCCCGTGTGGTGTTAGTCGGTAGGTCACGCACTCTGGGTGGAGTCCTTCACAGCCGGTCGCCTTCCCCGGGCGGCGGCAGTTCTTGACGATTTCCACACGCCAATAAAAGACTGTTCTCGATGAATAACATGATTAAATAGAAAGGATACAATACAAATCCCTAAATGGGGATTTGTATTGTATTTTATACTAATATAACGCGACATAATCCGTAAGGTTGTTTTATTTCAATATGTCTGATATTCGCGTAAGCTTCAGAAATCAATAAATAGAAAGGATCAAATTTGCCTATTTAACCACCTTGTGCATAAATTGATAAAGTCCTTTTGGCCACCAATTATTAGCATTACTAGGTATAACGGTTGACTCGAGTCTCTAAGTGGTCTAGAAACTTTCTAAATAGTACCTTATGCGCAAGCTATTTCTACTAAGTCGGCTCTGAGCTCTGAGGCGCTTTCAGAAAACTCTCCTAACGATTTGTTTGGTAATAAATACTTATTGCACTAACTTATGATCGGTGACTACGACGAGTATTGACTCGTTGTACTGATTAGTTACACATATACTTCGAACCACCATATATTTTGGAAAACAAACTAAATATTTAATTTTATTGCCCTGTTATTGGCATATGCTCGCCCCTATTACATGGGATCTAAGCATACCGGCGAACTGTGGGTATACACCTCTACCTAAGGCTTCGGGGAATACAGGCGTGGGAGTATGTAATCTTATTTCATTAGTATTGTAAAATTGACGTAATCAATATTTTTCAGGTAATGAACAGCGACAAGCCAGTCATCGTGAATTTCCATGCGGACTGGTGCGAGCCCTGCAAGATCCTGACTCCGAAGTTGAAGGAGCTGATCGAACCGCTTAATAACCTTGACCTAGCCGTTGTGGATGTAGAAGATAATGCTGACCTGGTACATACATTTGAGGTGAGAACATTTGTTAGTTTAAATTATTTCTTTATCGCTGTTCCTGTGCAGAGGAGTCTTTTAACCATTGATCTCTCTCTTTTAATAGGAAGCCCATAACGTATTCAATATGTACGCTGTTTGTGTATATAATAATTTGTGTTTGTAAACGCACTCTACTAGAAAATCGTAGTGTGAGGTAAAGTTTAAATAAATACAACTCCTTTTTTATGGGATAGAGTGCAAACGAGGAGACGGTTCGCCTGATGGTAAGCAATTACCGCCGTCCATGAACGCCCGCTACACCAGAAGAGTTGCCAGTGCGTTGCCGGTCTTTTAAAAGGGTTTGGGCCTCCGGTATCCTCATTCACTCGTGGAAACACAACGGAAGCGTTGTTTCACGCCGGTTGAGCCGACCCATTCGTGCCAAAGCATGGCTTTATATACAGTAAACGGTTTTCCTATACAAAGGAAGACATACCACACAAAAAGCGGTATAAAAAGTCATCTTTTTATAGTATAAAATGCGATAATAGTAATAATTGTCTAAAATTACAGGTAAAAGCAGTACCCGCAGTGATAGCAATAAAAAATGGCATAATAGTGGACAAATTCATTGGTCTAGTGGATGCTGACATGATCACAGGTCTTATAGACCGTATGGCTGGTAAGAAGAAGGAGAGCGCGTAAACAGAATAGACCATTTAGGATAATAGAGATGTCAGCTGTGATTTATCGATGTTAAAGCTGTCTTCCCACTAAAATGTAAAACATCGACTTGTAAAAGTGTCTTTAAAAGATCTATTTACAGAAATAAATTTTATTTATCACTACAATGTTCCATTTATGACTATATCACATGTATTGGAACATAAAAAACTAACTTACTATCTACTGACACCTTCCCTCCACTGCCTTTAGCGTACACAAGGAAGGTAAACGTCCACTTTGAAAGAGCACTAGTTCATTTTAAAAAAGAAAATTGTTTAAGTTACTATCTAATAGGCGTGACACGTTCATAGTGCGGTGTAGTGAGCTTTAAGAAAAATGTATACCAATTTTATATATATAGGGTATCGGTATCGTCGGTCTTTTCTTCTAACGGCCTGTTGTTTATTTGTGATTGGGATCTTTTGACCTGCAAATAAGTCGATGGATCAAGACTACGATGAAACGAGTGCATTCAGAAGATGCTTGGTGATAGTCACTCTCACTTTAAAAGTCAATGGGTTAGAATTAGAAGCTGGCAGAAAGTATTGTTTTAAATACGACACGGGAACAAGCCCTCTATCACGGGGGACTTGATAAACTGTAATGTATAGAAAATTCGAATCTGGATGTTGATACGGATAAAATACTTTTTTGTCGGTTTCGGTCATATTTCGGATAGTGTCGTTTATGGTTATTAGATTATTTATGAATTATAAGAGAAATACAAAATATATTCACTCCGCCCTCATCCGAAATTATTCGAAACGGTTTATCGGATACGGTTCCGGATGGTTTTGTATTTCGGATCTCCAATGGTTTTGGTTACGGAGCTCCATAACATCTCTAATATCGAACCTTGGTCACAAGGCGAAACGGTAGTGGCGACGTTAACCGCTACACCAAACGTGCAAACGATTGCACTTTATTATTTTGATATTATTCAGTGGGGATCATGAAAGTGCTTATACTTTGTCGAATGCTAGAATCAACGGATAAATTTGTATAACAAGTGAAAAATAACAAACATAAGCTGACATCTCAACTGTAAATAGATATAACAAAATGTTAGCTAATATCTGTTCGTAATTATATTATTTTTATATAAACAACTTTTTTTAAAGAAGCAGGCCAATCGTGTTATTTACAGCGGTAAAGGATATATTTCGTTTCAGCAACAGATCCATTAAACGCTTGTTAACTTCGAAAAAAAAATGTTTAAACCTATTGGAATTTAATTGGTCGGATTTGACGTTCACATTGTTGCATGCCGAAAACAAAATTAACGAAATATCAACCAAATAAAAATCGATATCTCTCAAGGATCTGTTTTTTAGTAACCAATCTTTGGTTCAAGAGTGTTTCGACACCTATCAAATGCGACCTACTATATTGCAATAAGTTGAAAAGCTGATATTTGGCTGTGTTTGACAAATACTTTTGTTTGTAGAATCGGCCTATAGTATTGACTACTGATGTTATAAGCAATGATATTATAATTGGATGCTGTTATGCAATACTGTGGCAACCCACAAAATGACAGAAAATTAGATTTTGTTGCCAACCGTTCCTATTTAGTGAGTTGATTGGTTGATACAGTATTGCTTAGAATTGTCCAATTTTATTTTGGTGTCTATTGATTTATAATACAAATTAGAAGTATTATTGTGTAAAGCATTATACAGAACTAAAACTTACTCCCCAGATGGGCTTACGTAAATTTGGTACAAAACGTTTGAAGTTAGTTTTATTTCCTATACAGTTAATTCTTATGAGTATTTTTCTAATTAAATTTACGAAAATATTTAAACGTAAATTCGCTTTAAGTTGTATAAAAATGTTGTTCTGTTAATTATTTTTTTGGGGTTTATTTCGAACTTTAACACTGTTTTTTCATAATTTAATGAAATTTTGAATTTTTTTACGGATTTTATCGCGTTGTATCAATTTTATTTAATTCCCGACGTTTCGGATCCTTTAGCGATAAAATCCGTAAAAAATAGTTTTATATCAATGTCTAATATTCGCGTAAGTGTCAGAAACCAGAAGTATATATTATTATTTAATGCTATATCATTGTTTTGCTACGTGTGATTATTTTATTTAAATAAAGGGATAAAAGATTTTAAAGTTCGTGATGAACCTTTAAAAATCCAAATATCATTTGCCTTTTTTTTTTAAATTGACATCTATAAAATCTAAAGGTATATTATACAGGTGTAATTTACTCTTGTTTTTACTCTACTTTACCTCCCTAGATATAAGCCAAATGATAGATAAATATTGATAATAATTATTATTTAATCTGTGAACTTTGTATGGTGACATGTTATTGTTCCTATATTAGTGAAACTATTGTTATATTTATGCACTGTTTATTAAAAAAAAATGGTCCGTATTTTATGAGATGCATCATGTTCATTATGCAATCTGCGCGGTAGACCAATTGTAAGCTTTATTACTGAAGGTTTATGGTCGAAAATCCACCAACCACCAAGTTTTAAATTACTGTGGCAAAAGCGATCTATCAAAATATTATTGTATTAAAATAAGAGTTTTTTAATGTTTATGTGCTTGTTTGTGTAAAGTAATAGCCCTAGTCTTGTCTGTCTTGATTTTTTAAAGAACGAAAATATATTTTTTCTATGAATTGTTTTTTTTCTCTTTCGCACAACTGTTTTCAGCACTTCTTGTAGTTCATTCTCATTTTCTGATCTGAATGTGTAGTTATGCGCTTACGAATTTGACGAGGTAAGTACTTGTATGATTCTTTCCTTAATCAAGTGATTTTTTTTTTCAAAATTTGTTTAGTAGTTTAGTGGTCTCAAACACTTTTTACTTTTTATTAGTTTGAATGCGTTCTTTTTTATTTTTGATATATTCCTATTTTATATATTCCTATGCAACTAAACATATCTAGGTTTAAACTGAGCCTGCCTTACACTACTGTCCCCTAGAATGGGTTAAATCGTCCTAGACTATCCCCCACTTTCAAACATAATATTAACGATATTACTTTGCTATTTATTATATATACGTATTAGATACATTTTTAAATATTTTCATAAAAAATAATGTCTATTATTATACTACATACCTATACTTTTGATTATTTATTTTAAGAATTGGTAACTATGTACACTGTTAATAGTTTTATCTATTTCAAATATTTACTTAAACGACCGTCGCATATTTTTATAGAAAATTTAATATTTATACTTGAAATCACTCTTACATAGTACCTATGTAATAATAAAAGTCACTATATATTTTTCTAAATTTACACAATGACATCTTCGCGTGTATTTATAAGCTTTCATTTATTGTCTCACCTACATAATAGTGTATTAACTATGCTCACCTATTTGCCTTTGCTTGTAGGTAGGTACTTACTGCTTCGAATTTTGATCAAAATTATTGTAGTCAAGTTCGGCTACAACTATGCAACTATAGCTACTATAGTAGAATTAGTTTGTCCGTGCAGTTTGTGTCATAAATCATCGAAGTATTTCGCTCTCTCTCCCACTCACGGGCCTTATGGGCGGGCATAGTGATGCGCATTATTGTTGTCGATAAGCGTTATTGATAGTGTATTTAGTTTTTTCATTATGTGGGTTAGTGATAAAAATGAAAGAAAAAAATAGATAAAACAACGTATTTATTAAAATAAGAATAATAATGATTAAAAATAAATTATTAATTAGGTATCTATGTATAAATAACTGCACGGACAAACTAATTCTACTATACATACTAATACAATTACGTATTAATAATAATCAATTAGGTACATGTTTGATTGGTTGTGTTTTTGGAAACTGGTAATAGGTAAGCACCTAAAAAAATATTATAACATCTATTTCCGCTAGGAGACCACAAGTTGCTTCAAGTAGTAAGCTATAGGAATGGCATTCTGCATGCAATCTTGAAAAAAGGCCCTGTGGTTTTATCACCATAATTACTTAAACGAATATTGAAAAATTAATAATGTAGCCGTTAAATTGTAGACCATTTTTGGGTGCTTTGTATGTCCATCCCATGTTTTAAGCAATTTAGAATTTTTAATACCTACTTTAGTACCTGCATAGACTTGAGGTGAATGATCGATAAAGTAATGTCTGTCGTGAAAAGGTTATAATCCAGTTATCGCAAAGCATCGCGTCGTTATGACTTCACCAGTGTGTCGTCCTTACTGAGATGATATCAATCATACCAATTAGGTACATAAAATAGTCGTTTCAATATAGGTAGGTACCTACCCAATACCGAAACTAACTTTTGTGATTATTTTAAGACACAGTTTATACGGCGATAAGTGGGGCTGCTTATCTTTAGGTACTATAAATACCTTCGCATCTAGATGAAGTGTCTAGGGCTTTGAATAGTTTTTTTATTCTATGTCAGCGTTTGAAACTATTAGACTTCAAATTCCTATAATGATAAACATTACTTTAATTCGATATCATAGCACAGAGCTTGGTAATGTATACGCATAACGTAGGTGGTCTAGAATGAGCTTAGATGTACTTTCTAATGTTCTACAGACCATAATAGGGTCCATTTATAGCATATGCAACCTGTAAATAGATCCAAGATTTTAGTAAAATCGGCTTGTAGTGATAAACCATGTTCTTATAAAATAAACTGCACGTGTCTACAAAAGGACAAGATATATGTAATATACATTATAATACTATTTAACATGTCCATCTCAGGCCTAAGTAATTTTTCGACAACCTTCAGTAGATTATACCTACTTAGGTATTATTAGATAAAAAATTACAAGACAAGAAAGATACCAAATGAAGCGAGATTGTGGCTAAATTCGATACATTATAACTGTGTTCAGCATTGGCGCAAAAATCCCACCTCAGACCTCCAGAGCCTTGCTTACCCTAGACTTCTGAGATGGCAGTAGGTACGTATATTTGAGACTCATGGAGCAGCCAGGGTGTAGATAGGACACGACAAGGCCACTTAGATTTCGTTGGAATCGATTCATATAAAAACTATCTCCATCTCTTTCTCACAAGCATAGAGCATTAGATTGTTTGCAGTTCATTACAGTTCAAAGTTCACCGAGCGCAACGACCCGCTGCCCTTAAATGATTCAAATTAGAAAATTGAATTGGCTCTAATATGAATTGATTTAGAGGTGATGCTGAACTGAACTTCATGACTATTTTAGCCCTTCCATGTTACAAGGACAACGAAAATTATCTAGCTTTTTGCAAAAAACTTCGAGCTAAGTCGATGTCCTTCTCAAACGTCCAATCTATCAAAATTGGATTCAGCGGTTAGGGCGTAACATATAGACTGACAGTTACTGTCACTATGGATTCTCCCGGATTCTCCAACGGAACCTGATTAGTCACAGTGTAGACAGAAAACAGGTATGATTGTAACGTCACCTACCGTTTCAAAAATAATTACCTAAGTAGTTGTGTAATTTGTCCCATTAGTAAATTTACAATAATATTCGTAGTAGGCTTTACAGCTTAGAATTATGCCTACATAGTTTATAAGACAAATATTTTTTATTAATAGTACCTACTTAGTTAACTGTACCTAGTTATTTTTAGATATCGGTATTAATAATGTCACTAGTAAACCCCAAAATCGTCCAATTTTATTAGAAGTAAATTTACATACTTACTGCTGGAGACCATTTTCCGATACGTAGACCAATCGTGCAGATATGGCGAGTAAACCGCACATTTTTATAGCAAAAAAAATACGTTTTAAGCTGCATGTCACCTATTTCACCAAGTCTGAGTAGAAGCTATTTCCCGAATAAATTAAAAATGGAACGGAATTTGTACGTATAAAATTAATTCGGGATTAAATTATAACGGGAACTACTCAGAGTTGGTAGATTGCGGCCTGTCATTTACTTATTAATAGAAATCTACTCGGATACTTACAGGAATATCTTAGTTCACTGTTCATTAATCTCTACTGATAGTATTTCTACCGTCAAATTATTGTATCGGAAATGTGTGCTCGGCTCTATTACCATAGCTATATGGAATTGATTTTCATTTAACCTTAGTATAAAATGTATTAGGTACTACTTACACACATAATAGAAGCAAATATATTTTCTTGAATAATGTTCAATTTATTTCATTTTATTGCTGCTAGCCTGTAGGTAAGCATATCCCTGTTTCATGGTAGTAGGTACATACCTAAGTGCTTAGCAAGCTTGTGTTTGAGCAGGTAGTTAAAAAAATAGAGTAAGAGCTAGAACTTAGACTGTCTAACTTGCCCGTACCTAAATACCAAAGATTTTGAGGCTTCTTAGCCCTTGTAACACAATAAAACAAAATTACTTGTTGGATCTGAAATATAATTCAATAATATGGTGCTAGAAATATCTGAGTGCTCTACGCAGCTTTAAGAGATTGAACAAGAGGTTATTAAAATATATATTTTTCTGTGCATATGAATTGGTAAGTAGGTATGTTATTAATTTTCTTGGTACACTTGTATCAACAATGAGAAATAGGTCCAAGACGAGCTCAGAATCTGAAAATTTAAGAGTAGGTAATTAGTTATTTGATAAAACTGTTAAAGAATATTCTATCTTTAAACCACACATGCAGGCCAGAAAAACTACCTGTAGGCTATAACAATATTTGTTCCGTACAGGAATTGAACCCGCAACCCATATTGCAGAAGCCACTGCCAATAGTACCTAGGTATCGTTTTGAGAAAAATAATCCAAAATTTAGTTCTAATTTTATCAGTAGGTATCTTCGTAACGAGAAATAAATATTTACCTTGGAAAACGATCTAAGTGTCAATTCTGAAAAGCCAAGTGCTGACAAGTAACTTGGGCGCTGCGCTCTGAAAAATGAAGTAGACAAGGTATAAATTATTACTATTAATCATGAATGAATACTGACGACACGAAATTTCGATGCCAATTACCTAGTGAACAAGGTTCAAAATCGTGAAAATTAAGTAACTGCAACCCCGTCCGCGTTCGGCTCGCGGGCCGTGGGGCCGCACTCCGGTACAAACACTTCTCTTACTGTAGGTACCTTATAAAGGCTCACCTGATTATAATGAACAAAATGAGTTTCCTCACTCTCACGTCGCTCTCGTACCAATAACTCTCGTATGCTGCATCAGCCACTTCGGTGCTCTGAGAAATGGTAATCATTGAAGTCGGTGCCTTGCATAACACAGCATGTGCGTAGTGCATAGCATAGCATGTAGGGCCTCTCTTTTCATTGGCTACAGCCTACACTGGGTTACACCTTGGGGCCCTGACCACTTGCACTTGGCCCAGGGGCCCTGTAGTTTCCACCTACTCCATTTTCTACAGTTGGTTTATTGCTTTTGTAGATTCCTGTCTTACCACAGTCATAGGGGCCCATATCCTTTAGTGCTTAAGGGCTCCAGTAGTTTAAAGATGGTCCTGATAGAATTTACCTAAGTACTCAGAAGCTGTCAAAGCAAGCACTGATTTTGATATATTACCTATGTGCGATAGTAATAATTAACAGCCCATTTAGGTACTGCTGTCACGGTCTTCTAGTAATTACCTACCCTACAACGTGGGTTGATAGGCTTCACACACACTTTCTAGAAACCTATCTGGGGTATGAAGAATGCAGATTATCTGACGGTGTTTCTTCTAATAATTATTTACCAAACAAGTCCTTACACACCACAAAGTATGAAGCGATACAGTATGCCCCGCTATTATTCGGTCGCAATGGCAGAACTTTGTTTTTGTATTGTACCTACATAACCCTACCTATAGCTTTTATCGTTATGTACCAACTCTACTTAAGAATGATGAAAGAATCAACAACATGGGTTCAATACTACGGCATGAGAACTTACCGTATCAGATAGGAACTGCCCGGAGAGTGATAAGAGAAATATAGTGAACATCGCGTTCAGTACCGACAAGAAGTTGGCAATTGTTTCAGCAAATCCGCCGTAGACCTACAAAAAAAAAATTAATAATATTTTATGAACCATTAATATGATAAGAAATTAATAAAACAATAAACACTTAGTAGATTAGGTAGTTACCTAGGTATAGGTATGTCTAACTGGCGACTGCCTAAAATGTTTATGACAATGTTTACGTGCAATTTAAACTAACCACAGTCAGGAATCCAAAGAAGCAAATCTCGAGAGCAGCAAATGCCACATGAATGAATATCACTAATCCGAACATTTTACTCAGTTGGTCAGCTATCCTGAAAACATAACGATAACAATTAGTTAGGTACGGTCTTTTTGACATAGTGGTTGAGCTGCGAACGGTCTTATTTGAGTCCACCACAGTTTATAATAGACATCTCCTAATGATTGTTAGATACGGAGCACGATCTTCGGTTTGCCGTTTCAACTCGCTAATCCTTTGAGCTATTTCTATAACTTTGATCATACAAGTTAAGATTAAGATCCATACATTTAAAAAGGATTCTGTTCAAGTAACTCATCATCTTAATGTATTGCCAGACCATTTGGGATCATCATATCAGCCAAAAGATACTGCGGAACAAACGCCTCTCCCACAGACTTCCACGAGGACCAGTTATATTTGGCGATAGCATCCAACGCTTCTCAGCGATCTTTACCAGGTCATCCTAAGTACCCTGCGTTTCCTGTTGCGTGGTCTCCACTCGAGAACCTTTTTGTCCTAGCGACCATTTGCCACCACTCAAAGTTTATCCAGGATTGTCATAATCAAAGGTTTTCCTACAATCTTTTGCTCCTTACCTCAGAAGTCGTTGATGTATCATTACTATTTTCTTCACTTCCTCGTACCCTTCAGGATCCGATAGGTAATAGTTATTCTTCGGCCGTCCTTTTACGGCTACATCTTGTATTTTGATGGCGTTCTTCAAGTCCTCTTGTAGAAGCCGCAGCAGACCGCTCACATTTGACGTCATAGTCACCATCGTTAAGTCAAACGGTATGAAAAGACAAAGCTGGCAAGGTATAGCTAGAAGGGAGAAAATCTAAGAGTAAAGAATGTCAGCTAGAATTTGATTGGGAGTATTTTTTCCAACGCCAGTGTCTACTTACTGTACCTAAGTGCCCTAAATAAAATTCTGCCGTAGCTAAACTCGTTTTTTTATAGTGAGTCATACGAGCAGACGGATCGCCTGATGGTAAGCGATACCGCCGGCGCCGCCCATGGACACCTGCAACATCTGCGTTGCCGGCCTTTTAAAAGTGTTTGGGACTCCGGTATCCTCATTCACTCGGCGAAACACAACATAGGCGTTGTTTTCCGTAATTTCTGTGAGGCCCTGGTATCACTCCGGTCGTGCGGTCCCATTCGTGCCAAAGCATGGCTCTCGCGGGTAAAAGTAGGTAGTCGCAACTTCATCTTTGGGTAGTCTATCTCCTGACAGGTTTAACTATAATTACCTACCCATTCTGAGCTTCTATGGAATCAAATTTAAATGACTTACTCGCTCCAATTTCCCATAAGTATATGACCAGATATGAAAATATGGAGTCGACAACCCAGAAGTCAGTCGGTTGAAACGGGAACAAGTAAATTCTAACGCCATTGCAGATGTTGAAGCCGGTTATCAAAAATGGTAACACTTCAAACAGAATTAGGTTTGTCAACGCATAGTAGAAGTACACTGAGAAAAGAGAAAGTAATATAATTGAAAACTAATACTGTATTCTAGTAATCAAAACTCGTCTCTACATGAAACCTCTGTGCCTCTCTGAAGTTGTCTGCAAACCGCTGAGCTGTAGCCGATTAAAACGGTGGGGGGCGCGGGCGTCTCTTGCTGTCTCACTCACTCTCACACGTATCATTATTACGTAAGTCTCACTCACACGTTGCAGAGGATCAAATTGAGAAATTCCTCTAGAACGAATTCATATTTGGAACCTTCAAATATGATTAAAAAATGAATAATGAAATGCTAACTTCAAAGTGGGCTAACTACTTATGAGATCAATCCAACAAACCACAACAAAGTAGGTAATGAATTAGATACAATTTTGCAGTGGGTAGAAATTTCTATCACTGGGTAAGAGGGTAGTTACTAATGTACCAAGTAGGTATATCTGATCTATCGATCTACTCAGGCAGGTGTAACCTATCTTCATTCGAAAATGATTATCATAATTATTTTATACGCCCGCAGCTAACTAACTACTAAGTACTTTTTTTCTCTGTCCAGTTAAGTACAAACAATATGCTAGCTACAAATTTAAACAATGTTAATATAAGGTATAATTTGTATGCGATGTCGCGTAATCACGTTACTGTTTTTTGTTTTGTTTTCATTCAATTTATGAATCCAATGCAATTACAGTTAAGAGGAATTTTAATACGACGTAGCCAAGCCTTCAGTATCACAGCTTTCGGTTCGCCAGGGTGTAATCCTCTCGGCCATAGCTCACCGATCTCCAAAAACATTGCCCTTAATTGAAACTTTCTTATAACGGCGATCAGCATTTTCACTATATCTGAAACATTGTGATTAAGTATATTTAGAATGTAATGTAACTTTTTTTTTACTACGAATACGAATATCCTCATGGTTCGTCCGCCACTTGGGGGGCGGCGGGGTATGTCGGACTCGTACCGACTTAAAACCGTACTTGCCTTCCCTTACCCTACAGCTACGGTCATGGGATCAGTGACATGCACCACGACCCTGACAACCTAGGTCTGTAAAAGTAGGGTATGTCTAGAATGATTTCTAGGGATGGCGCTTAGCTAGACAAATGTTATAGTTACGTACTACAAAGTAGCAAAACACTTATGTGAAGATTGGTTTGTAAAATGTTGGCAGCTTGGCACGACAGTTGGTTATTGTGGCCACCCTATCCTTTTTCATAGTGTTTTAAAATGTGAACTGAACTTACTGAGAAATAAAATCAGACAGACAGGAACCACTCGAACGCTTTCCATAAAATTATCAGCTCTTATGTTAGAAATCAAAGAGAAATGATCCGCCACAAACGGGTAGAAAATTATACAAAATACGATTAATTTAATGTTGTTTCTGCTAAAATAACTAATTGATTCGTCGAAGAAATCAATCCCGATACATTTGAATAGGGATAAGTAGCGGGAAAATGTATTTTTGTAATCTGATGGGAAATCGGAGTAAGACATGTTTGCAGGAGAAAGTCGAATAAAAAATGAAATAAATAATACTAGTAGCTTCTACAAAATGTAGAAGCGGATAAAAAATAATATCTCTTGTCGTAGCAGTAAAGTTTATTCAGGCTTTTAGGTAGAGTATTATTTCATTAAAATCACAATTATCGGTATGCTTTGAACTAGCATTAAAATAATTACCTACACGTGAATATGGCATTTTGCATCATTATCTACAATTTGAGTGAGAAATTTATTTGAAAATAATTTTGATTGACCAATTTTTCTTTTGCATGTTACTGTAAAGGTTCTGAATGAGACATTTGGAAAAATACAGTAAAATAAATAAATGTAGTACAAAAATATCAATTTTTTTTTATAGAATAGGCGGGAAGACGAGCACACGAGTCACCTGTTGGTAACCAATTATTACCACCGCCCATAGACACCCGCAACACCAGAGGAGTCACAAGTGCGTTGCCCGCCTTTTGAAAGGGTTTGCGCCTTCGATGTCTTCACTCACTCGGCGAAGCATTGTTTCACGCCGGTTTTAGGTGAGGCCGCTCCGTTTGAGCCAGCCCAATCGTGCCGAAGCATGGCTCTCCCACGGTAGAAAGTGTATCTAATTCTACAAAATTTGTTATTTACGTTGCAGTCTTTCGGATTGCACTAAATTTTTATGTAATGATTAATGTTCACTATTTAATAGTTGGTTTTGTAGCAGTAAATACAGTAGGTAAGTGGTTTGTAGGTGGCCCGAACGAGACTAGCAATATCTTCTAGTAGGATTAGTAGAAATCTAACTTTTGAGCAATAGTACTGTTACGCCGCGAAGCTATTAGAATGACGTGGATGGGTCACGAAGGTTCTGGATAAATCGTAGAAGCATGTAGAATATTCGAAAGAAAGTACTCGAATACGTACTCACGTAATAACAATAGATCAAGGTCAGGTTCAAAGGTCAATGCCCGTAAACAATAGACGATCTATGTACCTACCTGTAATGCGAGTACCTACTCGCATTTTGTAGGCTTTTCACGATTGTTCGATTCCAGAATCTTCGTGACTGATATAAATAGCCGTCGTGAGGGTCGGCTAGGGCAGTTTAGTTTTGGACAAGGTGAAGCGAACATCAAAGTGAAGACAAGTGATTCTCAGTGTGACATTACAGTGCGACAAGTAATAGTGTAGTGATTTTATTTGTGATTTCTGTTGTGTGTTGTCAAGTTTATTTAAGTATTTGTTTATTAAGGCAAAATTAGCGTTAATTAATTTATCCCGAACCCCAGCTCGTAACATTTGGTGTCAGAAGTGGGATAAATTATGCCGGTTTTGCCAAAGGACGATACGGAAGGTATCCGTACCAGAAGTCAGCGGCAGCAAGAAATGGACCAGAGACGATTTGGAGATTCTCCAGCACTTCCTGCGGGTCATCTACAACCAACAACAGACCCAGTCGCTGGTCCATCTGGAACTTCTTCGGTACCAGCTGTTGATCTAGCGGCCTTAATGGCAATGATGCAGGATCAGGCTCGCCGTCAAGAAGAGCAGGCTCGCTTACTGCGGGAGCAGCTACAGAGTGACAAAGAGGAGCAGGCACGCTTGCTGCGGGTGCAGATGCAGCAGGACAAAGAGGAGCAGACTCGCCGTCAGGAGGAGCAGGCACGCTTGCTGCGGGAGCAGATGCAGCAGGACAAAGAGGAGCAAGCCCGCCGTCAAGACGAACAGATGCTCCTCATGAAAGACCTTCATGGGACTCTCGGCAAACAGCTTGGTGTTATGAAGCAACAGGTGGAACAGCACGAGAACCGTATTTCTAAAACTGAGGAACAGATTGCTAACGTGACAAAAGCGTTAGGTGATCTAAAGGCAGGAAACGGACTTGTGGCTTCCGCGGTTGCTGCTCCCATAACATCCTCGCTACGTGGATTTAAAGTGCCACCTTATGACGGGACTTCCTCATGGTCGGCATACAAAATGCAGTTTGAAGCCTTTATGGAGTCAAATGGGTGGGACAAGGGCCAGGCTAAGACGGCACTCACCCTATGCCTCCGCGATCAGGCTTTAACAGTACTGGAGGCTCTCGGAAAGGAGATGAACTATGAGCAGTTGATTGAAGCGTTGGACTCTAGATACGGTGACACCCATCTTGAATACGTGTTCCGTGCGCAGCTGAAGGATCGGGTACAGCGTGGTTCAGAGACCCTGCAGCAGTGGGCCGTAGAAATTGAAAAACTGGTTCGAAAAGCCTACCAGTCCACACCTGCGCTCATCGACGGTAACCTGGTTCAGGCGTTCGTTGATGGAGTTCGTGACCTAGAAGTCAGAGCTGCTGTCAGGCTAGGACATCATAAGACGTTAAAAGACGCCTTAGCCCATGCCTTAGAAGTGGAGGCAGTCAGACAAGACCATCGGGCTCACCGCATTCGTGAGGTCGTTTTACCGACATGTCACCTCTGTGGGGAGAAGGGCCACTTCCAGGTGGGTTGCCCGAAGCGCAGCGAGGGTCATAGGGTTGGTGCAGCATCACCTAGATGCTACATTTGTGGAGAGAAGGGCCACCTCCGAGCTAATTGTCCAAAGGGAACCTCGTGGCGAGAAAAGACTCAAGGTGATAAAGTAAGGGTGATGAACGTCACCACCGAGGAGCAGCAGGGAAACGAGTAAAAGCCAGGACTGCGGGGCGGGTGCTGGCTAGTGTGAAAGGAGCCCCAAGGATTTCGATCTCACAAGCCCATGACGGGAACAGCCTGATCATCAGAGGCGAAGTCAACAGAACACCCTGTAAGCTGACATTAGATACTGGAGCTTCTCGCACGGTAGTTAATTCCCAGCTGGCACGTCGGGTCCTTGGGGACTGCGTCAGTGATCGCGAGTGCATACAATTGGTAACAGCTACTGGCCAGCACATATCCGTCCGAGGCGAGAAGGAGGTGGAATTGAAGTTTGGTAACAGAATATATCGGCATAATGTCATCGTTGCCGATATAGTAGATGATTGCATTCTGGGATTGGACTTTATGCGAAAGCATTGTTGTGAGATCGACGTTAATCAAGGAGTGTTGAAGTGCGGTTCGGAAGAAATTTTCATGGAAGGTGCAACAACAGGGAAGGTGTACTGTCTGAAGAAAATAGTTCTTCCTCCTAAGTCGGAAACAATCGTCCCAGTCGCTCTGCCACAGAATTCCGGGCAGAAAAATCGATGTGTTCTCATAGAGCGGTTGGACGATGACTTACCGTGGAAGATGGCACGAACGTTGGTGAGAGCTAGCAATGTATCAGCGGTACGCATACTCAATTCAGGCGATAAAGAGAAAGTTATCAAGAAGGGCACATTGATAGGTACTTGCGAAGAAGTAGCTTGGATGCGACGTTGCAGTGATCAGTATACTGATAAGAATAACGTTCGAAATCCAAAGTTTAACGTTGAAACTCTTTTAGAAGACTGTCGAAATGATCTGTCTGATGAAGAAGCGATCAAGGCTAAGAAGATATTGCTCCAGTACGCTGGTATTTTCTCTACAAATGATGCCGACATTGGAAAGACAGGACTGGTGCAGCACAAAATTAATACTGGCAACGAGTCACCAATACGTCAGCGACCTAGAAGATTGCCAGTTGCGCGAGAGAAAGAAGTTGAGACCATGATTGAGGGAATGGTGAAGGATGGTGTGATAGAGCCTTCATCTAGCCCATGGTGTTCTCCTGTGGTCCTGGTGAAAAAGAAAGATGGCAGTATGCGCTTTTGCGTGGACTATCGAAGATTGAACGACGTTACGAAGAAAGACAGTTACCCATTGCCAAGGATTGATGACACGCTGGATACCCTGACGGGTATGAAGTGGTTTACAACCCTAGACCTAAAAAGTGGTTACTGGCAAGTGGAAATTGACCCCAATGACAAAGAGAAGGCTGCTTTCTCTACGGGAAAGGGTCTGTGGCAGTTTAAAGTCATGCCGTTTGGTTTATGCAATGCTCCTGCTACGTTTGAGAGACTTATGGAACTAGTGCTCACTGGTCTGATTGGAGACGCCTGTCTGGTCTACTTGGATGACATTATCATCGTGGGCCGTACGTTTGATGACCACGTTCAAAACCTCGAACGTGTGCTATCAAAAATCCAAGGAGCCAATTTAAAGTTAAGTCCGAAGAAGTGTTCATTCTTCAAATGTCAAGTAAGTTTTCTGGGGCACGTAGTGTCGGAAAAAGGTGTTGAAACGGATCCAGAGAAGATTGTTGCTGTGAAAGGCTGGCCAGTTCCGAAGGATAAGACGCAAGTCAGAGCATTTCTGGGTTTGTGCTCGTACTATCGACGGTTTGTGAAGAATTTTTCGGACATTGCGAAGCCTTTACACAAACTGACCGAGGAAAAGACACAATTCTGCTGGGATACAAACTGCGAAAGTGCATTTAGAGAGTTGAAGAAACGTCTGTGCAATACACCTATTTTAGGCTACCCTGATACTGAAAATGAATTTATCGTGGACACAGACGCAAGTAATACTGGAATTGGTGGAGTTTTGTCACAGCGAAAAGGAGATCAGGAAGTTGTCATAGCCTACTTCAGTAAATCATTGTCAAAACCGGAAAGAAACTATTGCGTCACGAGGAGAGAACTGCTCGCTATAGTTAAGACGTTGCAACATTTTAACAAGTATTTATTGGGACGGAAGTTTCACCTGCGAACAGATCATGCTGCACTAAAGTGGTTATTGCAGTTTAAGAACCCGGAAGGACAAGTAGCGAGGTGGATTGAGCTTCTACAGGAATTCGATTTCGTAATTGAACACCGCAGTGGCAGATCTCACGGTAACGCAGATGCGTTGTCACGAAGACCTTGTCCGGAAATATGCAAGCACTGTTCCAGACAAGAGGCTAAGGAAGCGGTTCCCGTGAGAATGCTGAAAACTGACCTTAGTGACGAATGGAAAGAAACCCTGCAGCAGGCACAAGAGACTGACTCAGATGTTAAACCGATTCTCGACTGGATGAAAGCTGGTGCCTCCAAGCCGAAATGGAGTGATGTTGCGGCATTGAGCACAGTCTCAAAAAGTTATTGGGCACAGTGGGACAGTTTGTTGATGCATAACGGTGTCTTGTGCCGGAAATGGGAAAATGCTAAGGGAGATAAGAGTCATCTGCAAATGGTAGTCCCTAAAGCTAAGGTGCCAGATATCCTTCGACTATACCATGACGGATGTTCAGGAGGTCATCTAGGAGTAAAAAGGACTTTATTGAAGATTAGAGAGCGTTTCTATTGGATCCACTGTCGGGACGATGTTGAAGACTGGTGTCGTAAATGTACTAGCTGTGCAGCTGTAAAAGGGCCCCATACGCGCAGCAGAGGTGCATTGAAAGTCTACAATGTTGGTGCGCCCTGGGAACGAATAGCTCTTGATGTAGCAGGACCATTCCCGGAGAGTGAAGGCGGAAACAAGTATTTCATGGTTGTGATGGATTACTTCACAAAGTGGCCTGAAGTGTTCGCCATTCCTAACCAAGAGGCTTCGACGGTCGCAGATAAATTGGTTCATGAAGTCTTCTGTCGTTTTGGAGTACCCTTGGAGATTCACAGTGACCAAGGAAGGAATTTCGAGTCTCAAATATTTCAGGAGACGTGTCGAGTAATGGGTACTCATAAAACCAGAACCACCTCTTACCACCCCCAGTCTGATGGAATGGTTGAACGGTTTAACCAGACCTTAGAGAGATATCTAGCAAAAGTTGTGGGAAGTAGGCAGAGAGAATGGGATAAGCACATCCAGCCATTCCTTCTATCATATCGGAGTGCAGTTCACGAAAGTACGACGGTGACACCAGCCTTCGCGAACTTCGGAAGAGAGCTACGGTTGCCTGCAGATCTCATCACCGGTATACCCCCAGATACTCCCCAGTGTGTGACTGATTATGCGAACGACTTGCGAACCAGAATGAATGACATATATGAGCATGTCAGACAGTCGGGCCAACAAACTTCTGAGAAAATGAAGACGCGTTATGACCGTAAGATGAACAACAGAGGCTTCGATGAGGGCTCACTAGTGTGGCTACATAACCCGGTGCGTAGTAAAGGAAAGTCACCCAAATTACAGGCGAAATGGGACGGCCCCTATCGAGTTGTGACTAAGATCAACGATGTCACCTACAGGATACAGAAAGGAACAAGAGGTGCACCAAAGATCGTTCATGTGGATCGTTTAGCGCGTTATTACGGATCAAATGATGCTCGGGACGAGCATGTCTTAGGAGGGGGCAGTGTTACGCCGCGAAGCTATTAGAATGACGTGGATGGGTCACGAAGGTTCTGGATAAATCGTAGAAGCATGTAGAATATTCGAAAGAAAGTACTCGAATACGTACTCACGTAATAACAATAGATCAAGGTCAGGTTCAAAGGTCAATGCCCGTAAACAATAGACGATCTATGTACCTACCTGTAATGCGAGTACCTACTCGCATTTTGTAGGCTTTTCACGATTGTTCGATTCCAGAATCTTCGTGACTGATATAAATAGCCGTCGTGAGGGTCGGCTAGGGCAGTTTAGTTTTGGACAAGGTGAAGCGAACATCAAAGTGAAGACAAGTGATTCTCAGTGTGACATTACAGTGCGACAAGTAATAGTGTAGTGATTTTATTTGTGATTTCTGTTGTGTGTTGTCAAGTTTATTAAAGTATTTGTTTATTAAGGCAAAATTAGCGTTAATTAATTTATCCCGAACCCCAGCTCGTAACAGTACTTACGGATACAAGAGTCGAACACTTTTACTGCAACATGAAAACCTTCAATAAAATAAACGCAATCATTTGAAATTGCTTTAAATTTGCAGATTGCAAATGTTATGAGACTAGTAATTTAAAATTTAAATCCAGTACGGTGTTCTGATCCCATATTTGATGCCGTCGGTAAAATTTTATTTTTTTTATCTATTACTAGCCTATGCCCGCGGCTTCGCTCACTTGAAACTTAAAAACCAACAGTGATGATCTCTTCTTTGTATGGGTTTCTATACATTCGAGAGGTCAAGCTGTATCTCAAGTTCCGTTTAATTGTTTGAGATAAGAAGTACCTATACCTACCAGTTTTTAATTTGGAGCACATACTTTCTAACAGTGATAAGAACATTAAAATCTGTTCAGTAGTTTTTGCGCCAACCCGTAACAAACAGACAAGAATTTTAAAAATCTCATTTTTGGGTTCGGTGCCGTTTATATACCCTAACCCACTTGTTTTTTTTTAAATATCCTCAATGTACAGACACAGCTTTTTTACAATTTTATAATAGTGGAGATAACTGGGATCCTAGGCAAGATCAAGATGAAATATTTAACAAACACCAGTTTCCAGGTTGGACCTCCAGCAATAAAACTGTGAAAACCGCATCCAATTTTGTGCAGTTGTTTTTTGCGTGATGCGCGTACAAATACAGACAGACATACATTCTTCTATTACTCATATAAAAACCCTTCATTTATTTTTTGTCATTATTAAGAAATTGGGTAAATACGAAAATGAAACATCGTTATTATATCCATGTACCATTTTAATTCAGTATTAATTCCGATATTGATAATGTGATACAAATCAACGGAGCGGCGGCGGTTTACACGTTTATACGTTACAAAGCAACCACGTCTCGTCTGCATATGCTATGAAAAGGAAGTTTGAGGACCTTCATTGATATCGATAGAGAGAATATAAGCTTGTCTCTCCGTCTATCCAACCACATCGTACAGTAATATGTCTTATTAACAACGGTTCATATAAAATTAAGACCAGTTAATATAAACAGTAGGTTTTTAAATAAAACACCAATGCAGGAGACATATTTAGTAGATATTTTTAGGTTAGAGAGATACTATAGTAATATTTGAGAGATATAATGCATATTAGAGGGTAATTTAAAAATTCATAAATATTTTTAAAAACTATTTAGAATTGACAAAAAAGAAAAAAGAATGAATATATCTGCGAGTCCATTGATATCAATGAAATCCTAAAAGAATAATCTAGACTAAAATGGTTGCATATGCAGAAAACATTACATGTGGACGGATTGTGCCTTCCTACTATACATCTACTCTTTTACATTGCAATAGAGTTCAAATTAGACTAACACACATAATACACCAAGCTCCAACGCAAAGCTACGTTGTTTGCAAAGGAATAAATATAAATTCGGATTTTTTACAGATATTTGTCGTGTTATTATGCACATAGCATTAAAACATTAACGAAATCAGGAAGATCATAACATATTTAGTACAATTTACAACATTTAATCTTAAAATTTTGGCAATCCAAAACAAAATAAAGACTCCATAAAAATAAATGTTCAATCGTTAATTTCATAAGCAAAGATATTTTTGTTTTGCTATTACTAGATAAAGGCTGTTTATTTTTATTGTTATAATAACCTCCTTTCAGATAATAAAATGTGTTTTTTAAATTATATTTATTTCCAAACGACAAATATCCGCTTAGACATCAAACGTATTTCAGTAAACCGCCCAAAACACATTGCCCATTAGTACATTGCCATCTTAATATTAAAATGATTAAACCGAGCGCAGTATTACCTTAACGTTCTATACATCGGCTTGACACACACCACGATTATAAAAAATCAGTCTAAAATATATTAAGGCAACTTGAGAATATAATATATACTCATAATATATATTAGATGTGGTTTGTTCGCGTTTTATAACAAAAAGGTTAATAAGGTCAAATTAGAAAAACTGAACATATCGAATCAAATCGAATTTCGAATTTAAATAGAGCTCGTTTAATTCAAATTATCACTTTTAAACCTACTCCAAGAACTAAAACGGAGCGATCTTGAATTTGTAACGAAAAATAGTATTTACTTGGAGAAATATTGTTTCTTATATTTTGTCATGTTGCTTTGGTTTCAGTAAGTATTTCTGTGATTGTATGTTGCAGTAGATACCTTGTGATAAAAGACATATACTCTTTGAGATCGATTTTATTTCATTTTTTATCAAGTAAAACATATTTTTATTTATCCATGTTAATATAAAACGCGAACGAGTACCACAAGGGACACAAATTGTCAAAGGTGCAGAGTGCTAAAGAGTCACTGTGATTTTTTACCATCTGCAAATATTGTTTATAAACTTACTTTATTAAAAAAAAGTTACATACGTTTCTGATAAAAGTGAAACGGAATATAAATGACGGACATCTCTTTTATAGAGCCGTTTTACAATAATCCGGAACGTTATAACTACAACTTGGACTTCTAGTTCAAGAGAGATCTACCTTCTACCATAATTTGTTTATAAAAATATCGGCAGATCATAATAAATCAGTGACGATATAAAGTGAACGAATGAATTATAACTTTTAAATTATCTCAACGCTTCGGGGATTACGTGAAATGATTGGGTTTTTTCTACTTTTAGATACTGAATTACCAGTTTGAATAATGTAGATAGATATATTGCATCATTTTGTAATTTGTTTTTGATATTGTAATTTTTTAACATTGAAGGGATTAAGGATTGGTCTCTTAACTTGTTTCAAAATGTTAGATTTTTTTATTCAACTGTATGGGCTGGCTTTTAATGGTAGTTTTCGAATTATTACTTTTATCTAGATTGATTGGCATTTGATCTAGAATATTATAATAATCATTCATCTGTTACAATTGTAAATTAACACTTTATTTTATTATTGTGACCAACATAGAACGAAATCTATCATTTACTTTTAATTATTCAAAATATGCATCACAGTGTTATTTCCCCAATATAATTTATTTCTTATGAATCAAATTCAACGTACAATCATTTATTGCGTATTGAACATCAACATTGATAATTTCACTCCCCTTTAAATTTGCAAAACACAACGGTATCATTATAATTTATCCATTATTTAGGTAAATAATACATCTAGTGATATACAAAATGCACTATAGTATATATAACAACATTGAACAGAGATATACTGTGTGTGCAATAATATATAAATCTATTGGTCCTTTTAGCCGGAATATCTTAGCTGAAAGGACCAATAAATTTATTGTTTCGTACTATATTAGGCTAAGTCAAATATTACTGAAATAAAGGCTACAAGCCCTGCCCAGCTGTGGAAGCTGTGGATTCGAGAATATCAGGAACAGTTGAAAAATCAATTCGACTTTATGAAATGTTGATAATGAACTGCAAGTTCAGGACCAAGATAAGGATGTGTTTTACGTCAAAAAATATATATTTGACTTTACCATTAACAGTAGCACTTTACAAGATTTGTGTACATATATTAACTATTACTTGGCCAACGCAAAAATAAACTTTCATGCGCAAAAACATAGTTGATTTTCATTTGGCTAAGTAACGCAAGTATTTTTGTAATGTGTAAAGTGCAAGTACGATGAATACATATACACGGCTACTTACACATAATAATTTATAAATAACATAAATACATGATACACTTTCATTTGGTGTCAGACTAAAAGGTGTTTGGAGCAAACGAAGGTATTTTTTACAAAACGAATTTAGACGACAATAATTATAAATAAAAAAAATAAAAAAGGTTTCTACTTACTTATGTACTGTAATAAGATGGTTTTATTTATATATTAAAGAGACGAATATACATTTTTTCATATTTTTTTTACATTATTTACAAGTATTTACAATGTAAAGCTACCCACACACAACAAAGCCTATGTCATGTCGCAAGTGACTTTCATGCTATGACTTTTACACGAGCTATTAAGTATTGCACTGTGCGAGAGAGAGAGAGGGCGCTGTATGGTATGTATATCGCTATCCTTTTCTAAAACGGATCAGAAAAAGTTTGCTTACTATGCAATCAGTTACTAAACTTTATTCTTATTATTTTTTAACTGAGTCAAGGTTATCGTATCTGGTATGGGATTCATTTCATTTCATGTGACATGGGGTAACGAAGTCGGCAGAAAAAAGATTTTTTTAAAGTCGCAGTAGTCATGAAAGTCGAAACTTGCACCACAACCGACCATCTGTACCTATTTACAACACGAGTACCAACTGAACGCAAACTAATTTTATAATAAAAATATATTACAGTTAATTTAAAACGAAACGTAAAGGCGTAGCGCAGAAATAAAAAAATAAAGGTTATTATTAATCCATTATAGTCTAAGCTCCTTATTATAGAACAGTGCTGGAGCAGTGATCGCATAAAAACTTTACTCAACTACTTTACCTTGACGCAATTGGAAATAAAATTATTTATGTTGATTCTGACATTTTCTTTCTTACAAATATCATTGAAAAAGATTCTAGAACGCTCAAATTAGTTCATATAATTGGCTCGTAAGGAATTTTACTTTACGACAAGACCCAAAGTAAGTGTGGTCTTAAATATGATAATTATTAGACATATCTTTTAAAGGGGTCATTAAACTCTTTAAAAATATTAGGTGAAATTATTTGACAAGAATTTGTAGTTTGATATTAGTTTTATTTTTTGGGTTTGGTTGATTGAATAATGCTTCAACACTGTTCTAAAATATGGCCTAATGTATAGTAGACGATTTATATTAGCATAGCTCCATAATTTCACAATTAAGTCATTCATGGGCGACCCTAAGTCGTATTTAAGTAAAGCCTATTTAAACAGATAGTTTACTTATTTTCAACCTTATTGTGTCAAGTTTAAGCGTAAAATCGAATGATATTCACGTTGTTTGTTTAAGAATATAATTATCAACCTAATATTCAAATAAATAAGGTTGAAATGACGTTATTCTTGAATTGTCTGATGTTTTTCACGTTTTATCTTATTTATATGTTATTTTAAACATATTCCAATTAATTCGCATTTTAGGACCGGCACTGTCTTGGGGCCAAAACTCGACGGCGACGCTTGTCCGCCAGTTCGCCTGATGTTAGGCGACACAGTGATCTACGATGGAGCGAATGACTAAAGAATTAATATTGCTTGTCTTCAAAAGATTTTTTTGCCAACCTAAGATTTCATAAGACATTTTATCGCGTAATTTTTTTGTACATTAATTAATCCAACTACACTCAGGAAATGCAAAAATGTAACAGTTGCGTTGACAAAAATAATAATTTTTCATAAGAGCCTCAGTATAATCAATCTTATTTTCATACTCATTAGGATCATAAGTCAATGCCGAGATCAGAAACTCAATTTTTGACCTTGCTACTATCGCCGTAGAGTTTATAATTCGTAGTCGAGATTACTTTTGAGTAACAGGAACTTAGTATAATATTCTTTCACCAATGTTTTTCATGATAGCATTTTATCTTTACCTATTATTAACCTTATTCTAATAGATATAAGGTTCAGACTTCTTTGCTGTGACTTAGCTTACAGAATTTAAAATACCGGCAGACTGATGACCGGACCAATTGGTCCAACTGCCATTTTTATGTCAAATTCGGTCAACACTCCAACGGACCAATTGGTCCGAACGCTACCGGTCCATTTAAAATATTTTTTGTAATTTTTAGAGCATACTTCTCCTTTTCTCTTTTTTTTCATAGCCAACTAGAGTAAATCTACCATTTATTACAACACTTAGAAAATAAAACGCGAAATCTCGATTTGGAAAAACAAAACGCAAAAAATTCGCAAAAAAATTCGCAAAGAAAAATGGCAACACACATTCTCGTCACAGAAATCGACTATAATTTAAAATGTTGTATGCTCTGTGGTAAACAGCTCCATTTGTATGCGAATCTTAGGTAAATTGTCTTGGCATAGACACATTTTTTGGTAGAAAAAAAGTTTCCATTGCATTTTTTTATCAAAGTAAAAAATGGCGTGGCTCATCAAACTTTTAGTGCGCCCCGGTGTGTTTTATCATGTTTTAATTAATTTTAACGGGCTGAATGTGTATTATTCTACCGGCAAAACGTGACGGAATAGTTTATCAAGCGAGAACAATAGCTTTGTGTTGAGTGAGCGGCGCAAAATCAATAAAATTACCGGTCGTAAAAAAATACCATGTGGCACGGCTACTTGACGGTGCGGTGTGACTTTCAAGGTGGTTTTTATATACAATCCAGTAAAATTTTGACTAATAATGTGTGATATATCGCTATAACGTTTCATAATCTTGATATTGAAACGAGTGTCAGTGAAGTTTTATGTGTTTTTTTTTTTTTCGTTACAACCTCTTCTGTTCACCATGGATGTTTGACCGTCGTTGAACTTCAGGTGAGTAAAACTTATTTATGAACTAGTCTTGGTGTCAAAATTGTTATATTTCGGTATAGAAAAACTATTTATTAGTTTATTACCGTTCACAGAACGGAGAAAGCTAGTGCCGTTAGCAAAAAAAATAACATCTGGTGATCGTAAACACATGGCGGCCACTTGACTTCGCTTATCGCCGTGCCGGGTTTCGAGTGGATTTATTATCAACATTGCGGTCAATATTTACTAATAGTGTATGATAAATCGTTAGAACGTTTTATATTATTGTTATTGAAACAAGTATTACTAATATTTATGTCTTTTTATTTTGTGTCAACCAGATGTTTTCAACCATTGATTTTTTACCGTTATCCAACTTCCACTGACTTCCAGTGAATAAAACTTATATAAGAACTAGTCTTGGTGGCAAAATTATTATATTTCCGTGTAGAAAAACTATTCGAGAGTTTATTACCGTTTACAGAACGGAGATAGCTGGTGGCGTTCAGTTCTTATAAGAATTTTAGTGAGTCCAGTCCTTATAAGAATCTGATACGAATTTACCGGAAACGGGCCCCCCCTATGTTCCGCGCCCTCGTAGATAGGAATTCCAGCCCGGCCCGTCTAAAGGTTAAAATGAAAAAGAGAATAATGTATCCGAGGACCACGCAGATTTTTACCTTATACTACAAAGATTTAATGTTCAAACTTCATCGCCAAGGTCTTGTACGCAATTTTCGGCTATGGGTACGAATTTATCATCTATCTGTATTAGTAGTATGCTCTTATCGACATGGGAACGGAGCTTCGGGTCTCTGTGGTTCGGGGTCCATTTGTGCACCACCTAGGACAATTAAAACAATTGTACAAATAACACGTGATTCAGTGACAGTATTTGTAGTACCTTTTTAATACGATTAAAAAACTAATAAATAAACAGCACTATAGCTTTTTATTTTTTAATTATTTATAATTTTAATCTAGCTTTACCAGGGTTCAAAATAGGTAAGTTTAATTTACGTAAAGCTGGCTACAAGGTAACATACATTAGCATGGATAAATTTCAAGTCATGTTACTCACCAGTCCGTCCATCCCCGCAAGAGGCACCCAGCTCCCCCAGAAATTCCTCCCGCCCCTCTCCCTCTCGAACTCGGAGGGCCACTGTACATCTATCCTCCTCCCCAAATTAATACAATCGTATACGCCTAACGGCTCTATAATCAACACTTTACTGCCCACACTGACATTTACTTTCAGTTCACTCCGGCCAGAATCAGATCGTTTGATTTTAGTCTTTATTTCTTTAGATTTAGAGTCCTTTCTCGGTTCCTTTTTAAGAATAGATTCTTTGTTGGATAGGTCGGAGTAGTGTGTTTCTTTGAGCGGTATAGCTTCGGATTTTTCTATATATCGGCCGGTGAGTTCACGATAGCTTTCTCGTTCGTGTCGGATCTCCTTGCTGAGTTTTGACAAGTCTTTTGGTGTCATTTCGTTGACGTAGTACCTGTTAGGACGATTTTAAAAATTGACATTTCAAATTTTTTATTGGATTTTATAAACGTTATAAAAATATCTGTTCCGTGCTGGGATCGAACCACACTTATCGATCGCTTGGCTAAACGCATCGTCAAATTAACAGAACATGATATAACAACGCGAATAAGGGTAAGCGCGCACTACGGAATTAATACGTTGCGATGTTTAGTGTGAAATACACAGAAACAAAATTTATTTTCGCAGTCCGCGGATTCTTATACTTGCGATGTTTATTTTAGTGAAGGAAAATTTCGCTTCGCCGGCAGGATTCGAACCTGCGTCTCCTGGCTAGGTACGCCAGACGCTATGACCTCTAAGCCACCGCGAGTCCCACCTGCCATGTCGAATGTGAAGGCAAATTTGACAAATTTGCAAAAAAATCACAAAAATATACTTGCGCTATTTTTTATCGTAGTGCGCGCTTACCCTAATAGGTTAGATGAAAAATGCATTATAGCAGGGTTAAATTGCGCATAGAAAAACCATAATGATAGAAAAAATGTTAGATGAACGTTACGAAATAAAATAATCATAAATACTACTTAATTTTCTCAATAACATCGTCATAAATAATATGTATAAAACTATTTACTTTCCAAATATTATTTCACTAGCTTCCGCCCGCGACTTCATCCGCGTGGAATAGTTACTTAGTCTTAGCGTGATGCATATAGCCTATAGCTTTCCTCAATAAACAGGCTATCTAACACTGAAAGAATTTTTCAAATTGGACCAGTAGTTCCTGTGATTAGCGCGTTCAAGCAAACAAACAAACTCTTCAGCTTTATATATTAAGTATATAGATTACTATAACTCGCGATATTGACATTACAAAACTCCATAAGAAAGAAGTAAAAAGCAATAGCAATGATTGAACAAGCGGTGTGCATGTAAGTGAGTGGGTGGTGGTGGGGGGTACCTTTGGAAGTGTCTGTCTTGCCTGGCGTTCCTGTTGGCGATGATCTTGCAGTCCGGGAGCGACACGTCCAGGCCACTAGCCGCCAGCCGCAGCTCCTCCAGGGATGACTCTGCGCTGTGGCCCCCGGCCCCGCAGCCCCCGCCCCCGGCCCCACGAGCGCCCGAAACCTGCGCGACAAACATAGTAATGTCTTAGACCAGCTCCACACGTTGGCCCCAATGGCAGCACGCCGAACAGCGATCCGAGTGAGGTTACCGGAGGCCTAAACCCTGTTAAAAGGCGGGCAACGCACTTGTGACTCCTCTGGTGTTGCGAGTGTCCATGGTCGGCGGTTATCGCTTATCATCAGGTGATCCGTCTGCTCGTTTGCTCCCCTATCTCATAAAAAAAACACCAATTTGAATTACACTTAGCAATAGCATGCAATAAATCTACATCCGGTTAATGGCAATAGGCTCGCCCCCTATTACATTCAACATAAACAAACGCAAACGGCGAACTGTGGGTGTACATAAGTACGCCACTGCCTATCCCTTCGGGGAATACAGGTGTGATGGTATGTTACTTCATAATAGTTTACATAATCCTGTTTGTTACCTTTGCGCTTGCGGCTCGTCGGGGCTGGTCGCGCCACGCACATTCCCAATTGCTTCCCGCTGCGCTCTATATATAACAATTAATACTATAGTTAGCTGCCTCAATAGCTCAGTAGTTCTGAGCGCGAGTGCTATGCTAGAGGACCTGCGTTCAAATCCCAGCAATCCCGACAAATACCGGTGATATTGGGTTATTTTATTGTGTGTGTCTTCTGGTCCATAATCTTAGCATGGACATTGTAAAAACTGCCTCACTCTGTTTTTTAACAGGTTCGAACAGGTTTGTCACACAACTGGGTTCGATTCCTATGTCGAGCAGTGTAATTGGGTTTTTCAAGGAATTTTCAGTAGCAGCTCGGAGTTTGAGATTTGTGCCCGGTAAATGGCAATAGGCTCGCCCCCTATCAAATGGGACCTAAACATACCGGCGAACTGTCATGTGTTTATTAGTACGCATCTGCCTAACCCTTCGGGTAATACAGGCGTGATGGTATGAAAATGTAATAAATAAATACAAAAAGAGAGTTAATTTGTCTATGAAATTCACACTATTAGAAGGACTTGAGCCCGTTTAATGGTAATTACCAGCTCATTATTACTTGTTACCTAAAATATATCAGCAAACTGTGGGTTACATAAGTTCCCCGCTGCCATGCCATGCTTCGGCACGAATGGGCCGGCTCGACCGAAGTAATACCACGGCCTCACTGAAAACCGGCGTGAAACAACGCTTGCGTTGTGTTTCGCCGAGTGAGTGAGGTTACCGGAGGCCCAAACCCTTTTAAAAGGCGGGCAACGCACTTGTGACTCCTCTGGTGTTGCGGGTGTCCATGGGCGGCGGTTATCGCTTACCATCCGGTGATCCGTCTGCTCGTTTGCTCCCCTATCCCCTAAAAAAAAGTATTTGTTAGTACGTGCCTGTGTCTCATCGATGTATGAGGAGCAGGCTGCGGGCTCGAGGCGCATGTTGTCGGCGGCGGCCAGCAGACGGAACGAAGCGGGCGCCGCTCGCCGCATACGACTGCGATTGCCACCCTGTACATACATACAAACAAATCAAACTATGTAGTACTAGCGGCCCGCCCCGTTTTCGCATGGGCGGATAAATCCCTAACTTTTTTCAATCTATCTATACTAATATATAAAGCTGAAGAGTTTGTTTGTTTGTTTGTTTGCTTGAACGCGCTAATCTCAGGATCTACTGGTCCGATTTGAAAAACTCGTTCAGTGTTAGATAGCCCATTTATTGAGGAAGGCTATAAGCTATATATCATCACGCTACGCGGACGAAGTCGCGGGCAGTAGCTAGTATATTATAAAGCCTATGTTAATCTAGAATAATGTAGCATTCAAATGGTGAATGTTTTTTTTAAATCGGGCCAGTAGTTTTTGAGTTTATTCGTTACATATATACACACATAGATGCCGGAGCCATCTAGTAAAAAATAATATAAAATATTGACTTGTAAAAGCGTCTTTATAAGATTTATTTACAGAAATAAATATCATTTATCATTACATACATATAAATCTTTCCTCAGACTTGTCATGTTATGTTTACTAATATTATAAAATACTAGCTTCTGCCCGCGGCTTCGTTCACATGAAGCTATATCAGGAGGAAAAACCGTCATTGATGATCTCTTCTTTGTATGGGCCTTTATACGTCAGGCAGGCCAAGCTGTATCTCAGGATTCGATTAATTACTTGAGATAAGAAATTCAACAGTTTTTAAGTTGGAGTATATACTTTCTAACAGTGATAATAAAATTAAAATCTATTCAGTAGTTTTTGCTCCAACCCGTAACAAACAGACAAATAGACCAGAATTTTAATAATCAAATTTTTTGATTCAGAGAAGTTTATATGTATACCATAACCCACGTGTTTTTTTTTAAATATCTTTAAGAAAATAAAAAGGAAATTACTTTTATTAATAATTATTTATATATTTCGCATCTTACTTACTTATTTTGTTTCTATTCACTACCCGAACACTATTAGTTGTAGTGTGGTATCATTATTGTTCTTTGAACTGTCAAGTACTGAATACAATTAAGGGCCACTTGCACCAACTTCTGAAATATGTTTAAATACAATTTAAACACATTTAAGAAGTTGGTGCAAGTGGCCTTGATAAATGATAAATGATATTTATTTCTGTAAATAGATCTTTGACACTTTTACAAGTCAATGTTTTACATTTTTTTTTTAATCTAGATGGCTTAAAAGTCGAAGTATAGTATAGAGTTACCTGTCGTCCGGGTTCTTTAGCAGGAGTGCGGGCGCGGGCGGGCCGCTCCCGGCGCGGCGCGGCGGGCTCGGCCGGCAGCGGCGCCGCAACCCCAGCTGCAGCCGCTACAAATATACATTATAACAATGCTGATCAACTGATCTGCAAGGTTCAGCTGCGCTCGCTGCGGTCACTGTGTGGATGGGTGACCCCTCTGTGCCTCAGAGAACATGTAAAGCCGTCGGTCACAGTAGTCATACGAACATCTATGACAATTGTTAGTGGTACTCAAAAAAAGCTTTATAACCAGTCTATCCTCCGAATATCGGTATTGCTCAGAAATTTGGTTGCAAAGGTCTGATGGCAGTCGCTTCGTGTAAAATGCTGATATTCAGCCGCATCTGGGTAGTCTGGAAGCCGACGACAACATGTTGGGATAAGGGTCGGAAGAAGAAGATACCATCATCATCTATGATCAGCAGCATCTATTTGAAATAGTGTCAATAATGTCAAGGGGAAAAAAAATCAATTAACCCAGTAAATTGTTTCTTCTAAATTCAAATTTAGCAGACATCTGCTAATAAAAATTCAATATTATATCTGTATGAACTGCCTCAATAGCCAAGTGGTCCTGACCGCGACTGCTACACTAGAGGTCCTGGGTTCGATTCCCAGGTCGAGCAAAGTGTTATTGGGTTTTTCTATGAAATTCCCAGTAGCAGCTCGGAGTTAGGAATTTGTGCCCGGACCATAGGCTCGCCCCCTATTACAAGGGACCTAAACATACCGGCGAACTGTGGGTGTACATTTGTACGCCTCTGTCTAACCCTTCGGGGAATACAGGCGTGATGGTATGTTATGTTATATTATATCTGTAGTAAAAAAAAACATGGCAGAAATGGATTTTCATAAAATTTTCCTGCCTTATAGGCGAAAAGTGGTAATTTCAGCTCCGGTATTGAGTAGTAATGGGTCACTTTCCGAGTTGATGAACTATAAAGATTTTCACTGGGTCGTGATACCCCTGATGTTGCAAGCGTCCATAGGCTACGGTAACCACTTACCATCAGGCGGGCCGTATGCTTGTTTGTCACATTAGTGGTATAAAAATAGGACGAACACAACTTCGGGCCCTGATTTCTTATACTAAATTAATATACAAACGTAAAAAATCCCAAGTATATGTAAACAGTTATCAACCGTATTACTGAGAATTTAAAGTCGAAAATGGTGAACAACCAACATACTTTCCTGTACTTACATGTATATAATAATAATTACATAATATTAATAATATATGTAAATACACTTACAATTATAAATCTTCAGTAAGTCTAATCCTTTTGCAAGCAAAGATAAATAAATAAATAAATATTAATATCAATATCGATAAATAATTATCATATTTTGATATAAATGTAATATCATAATGCAACAAAATTCGGATTGCATCGCTAACAAAATTTATTTACAATGTATTGTTGCGTTCAATATGATCTATTAATTCCAGGGACAGGACACACAGCTAGTATGTAAACAAAAATAAAGTAAGACCAAATTCAAGTATTTCGTTCTTTCTGAAATATATCTCTGATATAATATGCAAGTAATATATATCTATAGAATAAATATATTATTTTTTATGCAAGAATGCAATATATTATCTCTCATCTTATTTATTTCAAAGTTAAAAGTTACTGAATACAAATTAAAAGTCGAAGTATACATAGTTTGTTTACCTTATCAATGAGTACTAATACCTATATTTAAAGCTGAAGAAGTAATTTGTTTGTTTGCTTGAACAGGCTAATCCCAGGAACTACTAGTCCGATTTGAAAAAATATTTCTGTGTTAGATAGCCCATTTATTGAGGAAGGCTATAGGCTATATATTATCACGCTACGCGGACGAAGTCGCGGACAGAAGCTATATATTATAAATTGAATAAATAACAATAACTGCCTCATTAGCCAAGCGGTCCTGAGCGCGACTGCTACGCTAGAGGTCCTGGGTTCGATTCCCAGGTCGAGCAAAGTGTTATTGGGTTTTTCTATGAAATTCCCAGTGGCAGCTCGGAGTTTGGAATTTGTGCCCGATTAAGGCAATAGGCTCGCCCCCTATTACATGGGACCTAAACATACCGGCGAACTGTGGGTGTACATTAGTACGCCTCTGCCTAACCCTTCGGGGAATACAGGCGTGATGGTATGAATAAATAACATTATTTTAGTATGTATACCAAATGATGATGCTTTTTATAAAATCCCTTACCGTTGTCGTCATGTGCGGATGCGGTACGTTCGTGCGAGTGTTCCCGCAGCAGGCCGGCCAGCGAGGCCAGCGTCGACGACGTCGGCTTGCCCGCGCTCGCCAGGCTGCCGCGGGTGCCCGCTGACAAATATTCATACAATTAAAATAAAATAGTTTATTGGAACTAGAAATAAAGAATACAATTTTGTGTTCGATAATAACCGCATGAGTTATAAAACTGTGTCGCAGTCATTAGCGAGGGCTCCTAGTATGAAGCCTGGGCCATATAACGCAACGGAGAACGCTCATGAAGATGATGGGTTCGTGACGGTGCAAAGGAGGAAGCGCCGAATGCGAACCAATAAGAACCGCTGCGGGAACGCTGCTACGGAGCCCAACATGAGTGTGCGTGCCGCTAAGCCGAACACACCGGTGTATATCTCCCGCCTGCACTACACCACTAAGGCGGAGGACATCGTGGAGTACGTGCGCCAGAAGACCAAGTACACGCCGAGGGTGCAGTTACTGGAGTCGCGCCGGAACGTCAACTTTAAGGCGTTCGTAGTGCGAGTACCGAATTGTTTTCTGCCCCGCGTCATGGAAGAGGACTTTTGGCCGCAGGACGTGGTGTTCCGTCGCTTCCGCGGACAAGTGCCACAGGACAGCACAAAGACAATAAGTGCAAAGTGAAGTGATACTAACATAGTTTTAAGCTCTATACACTAATAACTTTTGTATATATTTTATATTTATGTTAGTCTGTAAGGTATATATCTATGGGCCAAAGATGCCTGAAATAAATGGTTTTATTATTTATTATTAGCGCCCACCTCCAGATAATGAGGCGACAGCGTTCCAGAAGATGATGAATATCCTTAGATAAAGTGTTATTATAGTGTTGGAGTCAACACCCATGTAGCTTGCTAACGCATTTTTATTGGTTCAAATCGCTTAGCGCTAACGTTGGTCGGTTCGTTGTGTCCAACATGTGGAGCCGGTGTTAAGGATAGCATCTTTAAAACAACAACAATTGATATTACAGGTATCTTAAATAGTTATCTCGCCCTCTATTACATTGGGACCTAAACATACCGGCGAACTGTGGGTGTACATTAAGTACACCTCTGTCTAACACTTCGGGGAATACAGGCGTGATGGTATGTGTTAAATAGTTATTTTAGTAAAGGAAAAATTCGACTTGCGGGCAGGATTCGAATCTGCGTCTTCTGGTTAGATAGACCAGACGCTATGATCATCAGAGATCGGAATAGTAGTAGTATATTTACCTACAGTTCTAGGGAGTACGTAACATAGAGTTGATTATACCCCCTCTAAAATTCCGGAATCACAAACGTGACGATTAAATTCCAGAAATTGAGAATTAAGAAATTGTAATGATCTCTGATGATCACTAAGCCGCCGCGAGTCTCATCCTCCATGTCATAATTTGCTTTCTCATTATGAATTAACATCTTAAAGGAGATACTAAAATATACAATAATGGAGACATAGTTTTCTCGTCGATCTACGAATTAGTTATTGGGCTGTATTATTATATTTTTTTTGTTAAAAAAAAATCTTACTAGCAATGTGTGTCACACATTACTAGTATTCTTGTTAACCCCTCGTGCTAAGCTAAATGCTTGTGTTACGAGTGGGTTCACGTCGGTAGTGCAATGGGTGGGTTTCGAACCGGCGACCACATGATTGCAAGTCCGGCGCCCTAGCCATTAGGCTACCGCCGCTTCAGTATTATTATATAGATATTGTTGCTTTAATAAGAGTAATATAAAAAGTGTATGTAGTCACCCAGCGATGTCCTGGAGAGGTGCAGCGCGTTGTGTCGCGGGGTGTGGTGCCGCGCCGCGCCGGCCTCCGCGGCGCCCGCGTCGCCCGCGCCGCCGCCTCCGCTCGAGCAGCCCTCGCCGCAGCGACGACGAATACTATAAAGATCATATTCTTACATTTCTTGCATCTCGACTGGTCTCATTACATTATCAAGCACTAGCGACCCGCCCGCGGTTTCACCCGCGCTGCCCCGGTCCTAAGAGTCATAGCGTGATGTTAAATAGCTTAAAACCTTCCTCTTAAATCACTCTATCTATTAAAAAAAACCGCATCAAAATCCGTTGCGTAGTTTAAAAGATCTAAGCATCCATAGGGACAGACAGCGGGAAACGACTTTGTTTTATAATAAGTAGTGATATTCTATACTGATATATAAGGCTGAAGAGTTTGTTTGTTTCCTTCAACGCGCTAATCTCAGGAACTACTGGTCCGATTTGAAAAATTCTTTCAGTGTTAGATAGCCCATTTATCGAGGAAGGCTATAGGCTATATATCATCACGCCAAGACTAAGTAACTATTCCACGCCGATGAAGTCGCGGATGGAGGCTAGTATTGAAATAAAACCAAATTATGTTCCTAATATATATAGGACTTAATAAGTAATAGTATTTACGTCTGTACCATCTTATGGATGGACGGCTTTAGTGGAAAAAGAAAGAAGATGTAGCGACATCTATCGCCTACATAGACAAACTTCAACGGACAAATCCTGAGTCGCGCAAGTTGCATACATACAACCGCCCGACATCAACCGTTGGACCGGGCCCGCCAGACAAAACACCCGCCTGGTCGGAGGATCCTCCCTTTGGTTGGAGGGGCAACACACCTCGCTCCTCCACAAAGTAATTAAATAATAGTGACGACCTCTGTGGTTTAGTGGTTCGAGTACCGGACTGCTGACCATGAGGTCGTGGGTTAGATTCCCACAGAACACAAAAAATTATGTAATGAATATAAGTGTTTGTGTTCGTCTGGGTGTTTCTTATGTATTATATGTATGTATTTATCTAATACCCATAGTACAAGCTCTGCTTAGTTTGGGACTAGATGGTGCTGTGTAAAAATGTCCCAGAATATTTATTATTTATTTATAGTGTTACCGTCTCCAGGCGGCGGAGATCTTGTCCCTGATGGCGGAGACAGTGAGCGGGCCGCCCAGCAGCGTGCGCAGCTGCGGGGACGAGTCCGCGTACGACGTGGTCAGCGGCGACACGTAGATGGGGTAGCCGATGGGCTGGTCGCACGACGAGTTTATTATGTTACGCAGCGCCTGCACACAACATTGATTTATGGTAGATTGTATCATAAGGGAACAAAATCATATTTCTACGGCAAAGGAGCTTTTTTGAATCCAGAACGTAGCTAGGGATTAAAAGTACGTCGCCCGAGCCAAAAATATATTTTTGCGCCCAAGTAATACACTACTTTTCATCACCCATTACGAGAAAATAAAAGGCGCCTCATAATTTTATTGTAATACTAGCTTCTGCCCGCGGCTTCGCCAAAAACCAACATTGATAACCAACAAATAAAGTATACAAAATTTACAATTGTCCTAATAATAAATTTTGTATACTTTATCTGTTTCTATGTGAGAGAAGAATAATAAAGCTATTTGTATATTGCTATTTGTATAATCTCTTTTTTATATAGGTCTGTATACATCAGAGAGGTCAAGCTGTATCTCAGGATCCGTTTAATTATTTGAGATAAGAATTTCACCAGTTTTTAAGTTGGAGCATATACTTTCTAACAGTGATAACGAAATTAAAATTTATTCAGTAAATTTGGCGCCAACCCGTAACAAACAGACAAAGATTTTAAAAATGTCATTTTTGGGTTCGAACGCCTTTATAAATATACCCTTACCCTCTTGTTTTTTTTAAAATATCTTCAATGTACAGATATAGATTTTTTACAATTTTATAATAGTAGATTTTAAATATCTTCAATGTACAGACACAGCTTTTTTACAATTTATAATATTCGAGATTATTATTTTCTTTCTTTCTTTCTTTTCAGCTGGCGGCGCACCTATTGGCCGTCGTACCAGCCAGTCTTTTTTCAAACAATATTTACGTTGAACCTCTTACGTTGCAAACTCTTACGTTGAATATCTTTTATGCTGAACACGAAAATGTTCCAAATTCAAAAAGCGCGCGCAAAACTTGGGCGCAAAATATACTTTTGGCTCGGGCGACGTACTATGAATGAATGGCTACGTTCAGGATTCTACTAAAGAATCTCTCGCTAGACTAGGCTAGACTAGACTAGACTATAGTAGAGGTATAGTGTGAGACCTGCTTAGCGTTCTGTATGGAGCCGCGCTCCGGGTTGCGGTTGCGCAGGTAGACGAGCTCCTGCTGTTGCCCCGCCCACAGCCCTCTCACACATTCGCGGTTCAGCTTGATCACGCGGAACCCCAGGTGCCGCTTATTCAGCATTATAATCTTGTAGTCGTCGTTGCCCTCGTCCATCACGTGCCTGAATTGGAAAATCGTACAATTATACTTAAACTTTAATTGTATTCAGTAACTTGACATTTTGAAGAGAAATAATGATATCACACTACAACTAATAGTGTTGGGGTTGTGAATGATTTTGTCTAAAGAACGAATGATAAAAAAGGATTAATAACCAAACTAAAAATTCGTATATAACTTGTGAAATATAAGAATACTTAATAAAAGTAATTTCCTTATTTATTTTCTTCTAATAGAAACAAACCGAAAATAAAAATCATTTAATATTTTTTTTTTACTTTTGTCATTTATGACATTTTATAGATTACCTTACTACTGAGAAACGAATTCTACAGTTTTTAATAATCTATATTGTGTTTTGAAGACAAGATATTAAATATGAATAAAAAGTTTTTTTCATGTAAGTACATTCAATTCGTTCATTCTTTGACCACTTCACTACCTTTTTTTGTCAAAAACTGGTAACCCTTCAACTGTCAAGTTACTGAATACAAATAAAAGTCGAAGCATAAACACAATTCGTATTCTGGTAGAATTATCGAAATCGGCTAATTAAGTTCCAAGATATAAGCGTTTAAAGTAACTGAAAAACGAGCGTTAGTATAGCATTTATATGGCCCAGTAAGTTGTGACATCACAATTGTCTATAGTACGTTCTCAGTATAGGAGAAAACTAAAATTAAGTTGAAAATTAAAAACATAACTTGTTGTTTATGATGTTGGTAAAATATAACTCTATAGATGAGCAGGGACAGTGATGATTATTATATAAATATAGCTTACCTGAGTGCCAGGAGCTGTGGAGCTCCACGCAGTACATTGTATCGCCAGGCGGGCGCGGCCTCGTGGCAGATGACGAGCCTCTGCGCGTGCGACGATATGGCGCAGTACAGCGCCGAACTGCTGCAGTACTCCTCGGGGAACATGAAGTGGTCCTACAGGTTATATTACAATTAATAATTTGGAATATGCGCCAGCACGTTGCGCAGCAGCGACATGTCTGTGACGTCAGTGTGTATGTATGTGTGTTTGTCAGTCACCTGGTGCAGTTTGAGCGCCATTCGTATGGCGGGCGCCAGCACGTTGTGCAGCAGCGACATGTCCGTGACGTCAGTGTGTATGTATGTGTGTTTGTCAGTCACCTGGTGCAGTTTGAGCGCCATTCGTATGGCGGGCGCCAGCACGTTGTGCAGCAGCGACATGTCCTTGTGTCAGTGTGTATGTATGTGTGTTTGTCAGTCACCTGGTGCAGTTTGAGCGCCATTCGTATGGCGGGCGCCAGCACGTTGTGCAGCAGCGACATGTCCTTGTGTCAGTGTGTATGTATGTGTGTTTGTCAGTCACCTGGTGCAGTTTGAGCGCCATTCGTATGGCGGGCGCCAGCACGTTGTGCAGCAGCGACATGTCCGTGACGTCAGTGTGTATGTATGTGTGTTTGTCAGTCACCTGGTGCAGTTTGAGCGCCATTCGTATGGCGGGCGCCAGCACGTTGTGCAGCAGCGACATGTCCGTGACGTCAGTGTGTATGTATGTGTGTTTGTCAGTCACCTGGTGCAGTTTGAGCGCCATTCGTATGGCGGGCGCCAGCACGTTGTGCAGCAGCGACATGTCCGTGACGTCAGTGTGTATGTATGTGTGTTTGTCAGTCACCTGGTGCAGTTTGAGCGCCATCCGTATGGCGGGCGCCAGCACGTTGTGCAGCAGCGACATGTCCGTGACGTCAGTGTGTATGTATGTGTGTTTGTCAGTCACCTGGTGCAGTTTGAGCGCCATCCGTATGGCGGGCGCCAGCACGTTGTGCAGCAGCGACATGTCCGTGACGTCAGTGTGTATGTATGTGTGTTTGTCAGTCACCTGGTGCAGTTTGAGCGCCATTCGTATGGCGGGCGCCAGCACGTTGTGCAGCAGCGACATGTCCTTGTGTCAGTGTGTATGTATGTGTGTTTGTCAGTCACCTGGTGCAGTTTGAGCGCCATTCGTATGGCGGGCGCCAGCACGTTGTGCAGCAGCGACATGTCCGTGACGTCAGTGTGTATGTATGTGTGTTTGTCAGTCACCTGGTGCAGTTTGAGCGCCATCCGTATGGCGGGCGCCAGCACGTTGTGCAGCAGCGACATGTCCGTGACGTCAGTGTGTATGTATGTGTGTTTGTCAGTCACCTGGTGCAGTTTGAGCGCCATCCGTATGGCGGGCGCCAGCACGTTGTGCAGCAGCGACATGTCCGTGACGTCAGTGTGTATGTATGTGTGTTTGTCAGTCACCTGGTGCAGTTTGAGCGCCATTCGTATGGCGGGCGCCAGCACGTTGTGCAGCAGCGACATGTCCGTGACGTCAGTGTGTATGTATGTGTGTTTGTCAGTCACCTGGTGCAGTTTGAGCGCCATTCGTATGGCGGGCGCCAGCACGTTGTGCAGCAGCGACATGTCCTTGTGTCAGTGTGTATGTATGTGTGTTTGTCAGTCACCTGGTGCAGTTTGAGCGCCATTCGTATGGCGGGCGCCAGCACGTTGTGCAGCAGCGACATGTCCTTGTGTCAGTGTGTATGTATGTGTGTTTGTCAGTCACCTGGTGCAGTTTGAGCGCCATTCGTATGGCGGGCGCCAGCACGTTGTGCAGCAGCGACATGTCCGTGACGTCAGTGTGTATGTATGTGTGTTTGTCAGTCACCTGGTGCAGTTTGAGCGCCATTCGTATGGCGGGCGCCAGCACGTTGTGCAGCAGCGACATGTCCTTGTGTCAGTGTGTATGTATGTGTGTTTGTCAGTCACCTGGTGCAGTTTGAGCGCCATTCGTATGGCGGGCGCCAGCACGTTGTGCAGCAGCGACATGTCCGTGACGTCAGTGTGTATGTATGTGTGTTTGTCAGTCACCTGGTGCAGTTTGAGCGCCATTCGTATGGCGGGCGCCAGCACGTTGTGCAGCAGCGACATGTCCTTGTTTCAGTGTGTATGTATGTGTGTTTGTCAGTCACCTGGTGCAGTTTGAGCGCCATTCGTATGGCGGGCGCCAGCACGTTGTGCAGCAGCGACATGTCCTTGTGTCAGTGTGTATGTATGTGTGTTTGTCAGTCACCTGGTGCAGTTTGAGCGCCATCCGTATGGCGGGCGCCAGCACGTTGTGCAGCAGCGACATGTCCGTGACGTCAGTATGTATGTATGTGTGTTTGTCAGTCACCTGGTGCAGTTTGAGCGCCATCCGTATGGCGGGCGCCAGCACGTTGTGCAGCAGCGACATGTCCGTGACGTCAGTGTGTATGTATGTGTGTTTGTCAGTCACCTGGTGCAGTTTGAGCGCCATCCGTATGGCGGGCGCCAGCACGTTGTGCAGCAGCGACATGTCCGTGACGTCAGTGTGTATGTATGTGTGTTTGTCAGTCACCTGGTGCAGTTTGAGCGCCATTCGTATGGCGGGCGCCAGCACGTTGTGCAGCAGCGACATGTCCGTGACGTCAGTGTGTATGTATGTGTGTTTGTCAGTCACCTGGTGCAGTTTGAGCGCCATTCGTATGGCGGGCGCCAGCACGTTGTGCAGCAGCGACATGTCCTTGTGTCAGTGTGTATGTATGTGTGTTTGTCAGTCACCTGGTGCAGTTTGAGCGCCATTCGTATGGCGGGCGCCAGCACGTTGTGCAGCAGCGACATGTCCTTGTGTCAGTGTGTATGTATGTGTGTTTGTCAGTCACCTGGTGCAGTTTGAGCGCCATTCGTATGGCGGGCGCCAGCACGTTGTGCAGCAGCGACATGTCCGTGACGTCAGTGTGTATGTATGTGTGTTTGTCAGTCACCTGGTGCAGTTTGAGCGCCATTCGTATGGCGGGCGCCAGCACGTTGTGCAGCAGCGACATGTCCGTGAACACCCACTCGTCGCGCGCGCATGTGATGCGAAAGTCGCCCTTGAACAGCGAGTGCAGTCCGTACAGGAAGAACTCCACGCTGAAAATTTTATAATTTGTAACATTTCACGGACTAATAATTAATACATAGAGGTTGAGGTGGAAAAATGTAAGTGTTACATTTGGACGGACTGGATTTAAACTCAAAATTTCTATGAAAAATCGTGTTGAAATGTAATTGAAACATGTTTATGAAGTTGGTGCAAGTGGCTCTTAGTATTAAGATATGGGATGTGTTGAGAAGATACCTGGAGGCGGAGAGGTGTTGCGCGGCGGCGAGCGCGCGGCGGCCGAGCAGGCTGAGCGCGAAGCACAGCGTGGTGAGCGGCGAGTGCGCCTGCGCCGCGCGCCGCCGCCACGCCGCGCCGCGCCGCGCGCCGCAGTGCGCGATCCACTCGCCGTACACCGCGCAGAACCGACTCCTGCGCATCACACATCGCGCTCATCACTTATGACACGCAGCCAGACGAGATCACACCAGTAACCCAAACACGAACACTTTCGAAAACGTATTCGTGTCGAAATCGAGAATAATTTGTACGAGAAGGAGGTTAATTAACGTAGATGAAGCGTAACTGGTGTCTAGTCTCTGCCTACCCCAATGGGAGACAGACGTGAAAATATGTATCTATGTATATATGAGATTTGTAAAAGAAAATTCTCGATTTCAATACGAATACGTTTTCGAAAGTGTTTCAAACAACTATCGAATTCGTATCGTAAACGAATGAGTTTTTTTCTGCTACAAATCTCATACATACATACATATTTTCACATCCGTATCCCATTGGGGTAGTCAGGGACAACACTTGCTACGATCCTGGTACACCACTTTCGCTTCATCTACGTTCATTAACCTCCTTCTCATAGAAATTATTCTCGATTTCTATACGAATACGATTTCGAAAGTGCTCGTGCTTGGACTACAGATCATAATAATCCAGCGAAAAATATACATTTACGGAATACCCTCTTAAATTATCTCTACAATTACCTAAAACTTTAATCTTCCTCTGTAAGCATTGAGGTATTAAGGTGTAAGCACGACTCTATTGGTGATAGTTTTATGATAACATTGAGATGGCATAAAGCACAATAATTATATATTAGTAATGGAGTTTTATAGTGAACTTAAATAATATAACACAAATAACAGCCGTAGATGTAGCATCATATTAACTTTGAAACGTAGAGACGTCCAATAACTTTAATTAAATGCATAAAACACAAATAATTAATGAAAAGTGTAATTAGTGCCAAGTACAGTGTATTATCTATCAAGTAGGAAAATTACAGACACAATTACTAAATTCGTTTGTACATAAATATTTAGTAAAACTTAGCACTTACCTAGTAATTCCCGAAGCCCTGAAATCGTAATCCTCGTCCAAGTTAACATTGAATATGGGATCCAGGTCCACAAAGTTTCTCTCATTCATGGGCTTCAGAGCTTCAGCTATCGTAGCCGAAGCCAACCACTCTTCTAGCTTGTTAGACTGGATCGTGTAGTACACTATACTCTGAAAAGAATGAGATCCAGTTAAAAAAAAAAATATTTAGTAGCTGTCATGCGCCGCTGTCGCTCAGATAGACTACAAAAACGCGCATATTCGAATACTAGTTTGTGTCAACTTCTCAAAAATCAATCGAATCCGATAGTCCAATTGGAGATTCAACATTTTCCGGAGTATGACGGACGGTAGACTTATCTATTCGTAACCAGAGGGCCTAGATAAGTGGTAATCTATTGCTCGAATCGACCAACGAATTGAAACGAGATGTATGGAGATGACCTTTCTGCACGCTCGATTTGTCGAAAGCTATTGTCATTTGTTTTTATATATGTATTTCGTTTCTCTTCGTTTGCCTATTCGAACTTCAGTAGCCCAAGCAAGAACACTTTCGAAAACGTATTCGCATCAAAATCGAGAATAATTTGTATGAGAAGGAGGTTAATGAACGTAGATAAAGCGAAAGTGGTTTGTCAGGATCGTAGGAAGTGTACTCTCTGCCTACCCCAATGGGAGACAGATGTAAATATGTATGTATGAGATTTGAAGCAGAAAAAATCTCTTTCGTTTACAATACGAATTCGATAGTTTTTAGTGCTTGGGCTACTGATTGCAAATTGTCTACAGGTACAGGCTAGACTGGAAACTCGGGATTTTGGCAAAGAAACTGTACGGCACATTTCTGGGGAGCTTACGGGGTATTCAGTGATATTATTTGAAATCACCAGGTTGTACACCAGCGCAGTGCAGCGGCCTCGCAGCCCACTAGTACATACCTTGACGTAGTAGGTGAGCAGCACCTTGCGGAAGTCGAACACCTGCAGCATGGAGACGGCGCTGTTGTCGGAGACGGAGTAGCCCTCGAGCACGTAGCGCGCGCTGACGAGCTGCCACGCCAGCCAGCGCAGTGCAGCGGCCTCGCAGCCCACTAGTACATACCTTGACGTAGTAGGTGAGCAGCACCTTGCGGAAGTCGAACACCTGCAGCATGGAGACGGCGCTGTTGTCGGAGACGGAGTAGCCCTCGAGCACGTAGCGCGCGCTGACGAGCTGCCACGCCAGCCAGCGCAGCGCCCAGCCCGCGCCCGGCGACAGCACGCGCCCACCGCACCACCACACGCCCGTACACACCCCCTCTGGGGGGTTACCACATACAACATTACCCTCTGACCATCAAAATCTTCGATAACACTGATAAAATCTCTCCGCACATCCCTATTATATAATAACTGCACCTGGCACTTCTTTTTTCGTCTCGGAAACGAGAGAAGACAGGTGAATGATCGCGATGCCCGACAATATTGGAAATAAATCTGTGCTGGCAACCCTACGTAAAATTCTGCGATTTGTAACCTCTAAGGCTAGGTTCACACGGCGTTACACCGCACGTTTATTACGACAGATTGAGCACGACCGAATGACGCTTGGTATTTAAAACCGGAGAAGAACTCCTGAACTCAGGAGCTTCTCCGGTATAATATACAATCGCATCTTTGATAAGCCTAGTTAGTTCGCGGCCAGTTGAGCCTGGACTCGATATAGGTGTAAAGCTGAGAGTATACCTTAATACTAACGTCAAGACGCTCAAGATGGTTAGTATCCAGCACGGTCAGTGGAGAAGAGACGTGAGTCTCAGCAGGATCATCTTCCTACCCTTGTCAAAATTTCTTTGGGGTCGGCGCAGCTCGTCTTTTTCCTCCACTTATCCCTGTCAGGCGTCACCTCATCAGTCACTCCTTTTCTCATCAGATGGGCCTTAGCACAATCCATTCAAATTTTCTTTGATCTCCCTCTATCTCTTTGCATTTCATTCCTCCTCATCACATGCCTATACCGAGACGAACAATTCCCATTCAACTTATTTTCAGATATCAGACTTCCTCCTATCCTAATGTACAAATGTTCCTATTTTGTCTCTTCTAGTCACTCCAAAAAGCTACCTTCACATTCTCATTCCCGATGCATGCAGTCTTCTTTCGTCCGTCTTCTTAACGGCCCAATACTCCGATCCATATAAGTGAGTCTTAACCGCATTTAAGTAATGTAACCAAGATGGCAAAATCCCACCCAGAATCTGCTTTCAGGGTCGTGTCCAAGCGATTGATTGGATATTTATGAACTCTCAATAAATGTACTGGCTCTTACTTACCCAAAGATTGCAGCAAGCAGTATTCAACAAGAATAGTGTTTCTGGGAGAATTGATATCCTTGACGCCGCCAACGTCTTTAATAGCCAGTAAATAAATACATCCATACACCTTTTCCCATAGTGGTGGGCAGAAACTACAGAATACAATTTTCTACGATGCTTGCATACCCCTTTTTTTCAATACACACTGTCCTAGGACATTAGCTTTATAAATTTCATTTCTTAATTACCTTTCATCCATTCTCTTGATATGCCCAAACCGTCTCAACATATTTTTATATCCAAAATAATCACAAAACAAATTAAATATACATATTATAATTTATTATAATAAATTCAAGCTTGATTAAACGTCTTGTCCATGTAACTAACTGCGACGAAGTAAAACATAAATAAAAAAAACAAAATCGAGCTAGATTGCAAATTTCATCCTTCTAGGTCATCTGGAACTGACTATAATGACTATATGACATGTGAGTCAGTCAGTGCTGAAATTTACGACTTTTTGACCTTCATATCTTTATAACCGTTTGAGCTAGCTTCATGAAATTTGGGGTTCTAGATATCCTTATGGATATAATTAAACACACGTAGTTTTATGTGTTTACGTTAAAGAGGTTTTGAGTTATTGAAGGGTCAAAAGTGGCAAAATGTGGTTCGTGTAATATTACACTCGGCGCTGGCTAGCCAGTTCCTTAGCTTGAACTTGGCGTGACATGCTGCCGCGTGTCTAGATAAATAAAACTATGGGACTATATATTACAAAGCCACTTGAGTAATGAATGATCTAACAATAATTATAATATAATATTTTCCAAAAGTAATTATGATTTCTTTGCTAACATTGAAAGCTGGTTGTTTTTACAACATCAACACATTCACTGCAACACAAATAATAGACGCGTTAACTATCTTTAGCGGCCTCACGATAGGGTTAATTAAATTATTAGGGTTAATAGAGCTGATCAACAAGAACAAAATTTATACCGGTTTAAAAAAATAAGTTTTAAGCATTTCAATTCTATGCTAGACAAAGAGCGCACTATAAAAACATGACGCCAAATGTTGTACGTACGTTTTGCGGTAAAAAGACAGCGCATCCCCTCACAATTGCCACCAAAAATTGAAGCGCTTATATAGAACTTTAACTTTTTTGAATAATATTGATTTCTGAAGCTTACGCGAATATCAGACATATTGAAATAATGGATTGTATTGGGATTTGTATTGTATTGTATACTAATATAACGCGATATAATCCGTAAGGTTGTTTTATTTCAATATTTTTTTAATAAATTAATCATTGCCATATTGAGCTGGTATTGGGCAATATTGTCCATGAAATTACTGGGCAAATGAGACAACTTTTTTTTTCTATTATTGATAGGCTTACGCTTATCCGCCAGTTAGATGTTAAGCGACACTGCGATCTATGGATCGCGCTTGCCTTGAAGAAAAAGATTCACTCGTGATTTAAAGACACCCATATTAGGGAAGTCTAACGAGTTAGTGATATTACTGGTGTTGCTGGGGTATTTCATTAAGCATTATAAAAAAACATAGGACACACGAACTCTGTAATATTTTTCAACAAACCCTCACCGCTACTCTCTTCCGGGCCCTCCGATATGGCTTCCACCTCCCTCTGCTGGCAGTACGTCCCTCTGAACTCCAGCCCTCGTAGCTGGAAGGATACGAGGCCATTGCCCATCTCTACTATATGGACTAAGCAGTTGAGGTAGTCGGATGCTAGAACTGTCAAAAAAGGTTTGATTTTATCGAACCAAAAACATACTTTTAGTGAGATAATAACAGTCACATCTAGCTAGATTAATTCTTCACTACATTTTAACTGTTTTAATACTGTTACGCCGAGGGGCTATTAGAATGACGTAGATGGGTCACGACGGTTCTAGATAAATCATAGAAGCATGTAGAATATTCGAAAGAAAGTACTCGAATGCGTACTCACGTAATAACAATAGTTCAAGGTCGGGTTCAAAGGTCAATGCCCGTAAACAATAGACGATCAAGTACCTACTCGCATTTTGTAGGCTTTTCGCGATTGTTCGATACTAGAATCTTCGTGACTGATATAAATAGCCAAGGTGAGGGTCGGCTAGCGCAGTTTAGTTTTGGACAAGGTGAAGTGAACATCAAAGTGAAGACAAGTGATTCTCAGTGTAACAGTACAGTGCGACAAGTGATAGTATAGTGACTTTATTTGTTTTTTCTGTTGTGTGTTTGATAAGTAAATTAAAGTATTTGTTTATTTCGGTAAAATTAGCGTTAATTAATTTATCCCAAACTCCAGCTCGTAACAATACTATTTTTTACTATATTGATATTATTTTATTCCCAACATTTCGGATCCTTTACAGTATCCATGGTCACCGGTACATGGATATTATTCTGAGTTGATTTAAGTTATAACGTCTAGAAATAGAATGGAGCTTACCGAAGCAGTCGCCCTGTTGAACCTGTCCCCAGCGGCCGAGCATGAGATCACCGCACAGATAGTGCTGTAACGACCGGGTCAGGTGCTCGTAGAATATCGAGTTCAAGTTGTTGTCGTCTACAAAATAACAATTATGTAGGTAGATTCTAAAATAAACTGAAGAATTTCCGAATAAAAGTACCCCGTTACCTTCAGTTTGACTTGGGGGCGGCACTGCCGTGCAACGATGTCATGGAAAATAATTATAATATCGATTGTGTCATAGGTATGGAAACTTTTATTTTTAAAAGTCCATTTTTATTTTCTAAACAATAGAGCAAATTCACAATCACTTTTGGGTCGGTTGTGCGTTTACAAACATCATTATCACACAACACAAACACCCGGACCCTCCTCCAGACTCCAACCTCCAACCACTCCTGTAGGTCATAAAAATGTTGTTCCGTGCTGGGAACCTTCCACTTTTAATCATTCGTTCTCGTTATGCCTCCTAAATTGCGGGACGTAAGCATTCTACGTGACCCGTTCAGGGGATTCTCGAAAATAAGTTAAGCATAACATAACATACCATCACGCCTGTATTCCCCGAAGGGTTAGGCAGAGGCGTACTAATGTACACCCACAGTTCGCCGGTATGTGTAGGTCCCATGTAATAGGGGGCGAGCCTATTGCCATTAACCGGGCACAAATTCCTAACTCCGAGCTGCTACTGGGAATTTCATAGAAAAACCCAATAACACTTTGCTCGACCTGGGAATCGAACCCAAGACCTCTAGCGTAGCAGTCGCTATAATAAGTTAAGGTCGATGTTTTATTTCAATTAGACCATCAAAATAGGTAAGTACTTTTGAAAAGTCCAACTAGTTGCACGGTTCCAAAAAGTGGGTCTTATGGAGAAGAGACGGCAAGAAACTCCATAGATACTCATTTTTTTTTAAATAAATCAATCAGATTACAATATTAAGCTTTACAACTTTGTTTTAAATAGTTGCTGAAAATGATGCAGGTTGTGGTGTAAGATTTATTCATTACTTATTAAAAAAAAGGATTGCCTATATTGATACCATGGCTTAGCTACAGGAACGGGGGTCTTAGGTCTTGAAAACAACATTTATTTAAAAAGAAGAGTTTCATGGAGTTTCTTGCCGGATTCCTCTTAATAGTTTTGTTTTTTTTAATGCATGTACTCGTACAACGAGTACCTTCACCAAAATATTTAAAAAAACTTACCAGCCCCAAGATTCCTCTCCAGTTGTGATGAGAGCCTCGTGTTGCTTTGATCAACCCTCTTCGTGTTGTAATCGCGTTCCCAGAATTTTACCGGACGAACGTATGACGTCATGAATATTGCGCTGCCTGAGAACAAAAATGATGGCTAGAATCAGTGCTAGCAGTACTAATTTTTGCAAGTGTATTCGTTTGTGTCAAATAAAGATCGAAGGCATACTGTTAGCAATTAATGTCAGATGGTTCTTCTAACCTGTAGGATAAATATTATAACCCCAGAGATTAAAAGAGGGTTCGCGCAGGGTATTATATGTGTATATTTGTTAATTGATGTATATGGTGTAAATAATGTGCGCGTCCACAAATAAGATTTCTTTCTTTTTTTATATTACAGAGTGGATATTAGGAACTCTTTCATACATTTTGGATCAATATGATTTGTTGTCTCTCTTTGTGAAGCTGACATTTATGACAAAGTTTGCTTCGTGATGTCCCGAACCCGCCTATCGCTAGCAAAATTTAAACGTCTTTGGTAGACGCTAATACTATCGAAATTCGTCGTAGCAAGGCGTAGGTATCGGTCGTAGGCGATATATAGTTTCTGTCTACCCCTGTGGGAGAAAGGCGTGAGTGTATGTAAAATCATGTAAGTGTCAGAAACCAGTATGAGACGCGGAAAGCTCTGAAGACTTCCCGTGATAGATTTGCCTGGAAGAAATCGCTGATTGCGATAAGGCCGCCTATTGTACTTTATTATTTTAGAATGTATGTTTTATTTATGTTTATTTATTTGGATCTCTAACAAGAAATACATTACGCAAGTTGGATGTACGAAAAACATAAAGGTTGTAGATCAAATGCTTTCTCACTTAAAAGAGACCACAGCATGCAAAATTACTTCATTACACAACAAAATAAAATTAAAATGAAATAAAATTAATCACAGGTTGATACACAAAATAAAAATTTTAAATGAGGAAATTAAGAATACAAATTAGGATTACGAATTTAAAAAATCACCTTTGAGTGTCATCGAACCCTTCTATTAGTGACAAAATAGATTTCTTCTTAAATATAGTCAATGAGTTACTGTTGTTACTTTGGTGTACAATAAACATAATATACCATCACGCCTGTATTCCCCGAAGGATTAGGCAGAGGTGTACTAAGGTACACCCACAGTTCGCCGGTATGTTTAGGTCCCATGTAATAGGGGGCGAGCCTATTGCCATTAACCGGGCACAATTTCCAAACTCCGAGCTGCTACTGAGAATTTCATAGAAAAACCCAATAACACTTTGCTCGACCTGGGAATCGAACCCAGGACCTCTAGCGTAGCAGTCGCACTTGGGACCACTAGTCTAACGAGGCAGTCAGTATATTATTATTATTTGTCGTAGTTTTAAACGCTAATGCGCACCTAAAGCTGGCGTCAAAGGCGACGACAGCAGCGCCGACACGGCGGCTTGGAGGAACAACATGGCGGAGTGCGGCACAGAGAACGGCTGCGCAAACGCATGGAACGCGCTGCCCCACGTGATCTGCCACGGCGCTATGTACGTCACCACGAATTGGATCTGTTGGCAACGATTAATCTTAAGAGACACAACTTTTTACCTGAGGCAAATTTAATTCAATAATTAACTTATTTAAATTTACTTGACAATTGAAGGGTTGAAGGGGAAGAACTAACGAAATTACATGATTTTTATTTATGTGTTTCTATTAGAAGAAAATAAAAAAGTAAATTATTAATAATTATTAATTAATCTTATATTCCATATCTTACTTACGAATTTTTAGTTTGATTTAAATTGAACCATTTTTATCATTCGTTCTTTACGCAAAATCATTCACTACCCCAACACTGTAATTGTAGTATGGTAACATTATTTTTCTAGTGTCAATTTACTATATATATATATATATATATATATTTAATTGTATACTATGTATACAATTAAAAGTCAATGTATACATTTAGCTAACAAGTGTGCAATCTAAAAAGTTAAATTAAAAACGATCAGCAGGAATACGGTAGAAAATCACGACTTACTTTCAAAAGAAACTCGTACACCTTACTGAAGATAATAGCAGTGATGAAATAGTCCACCAAGAATGTCTCCGAGATCTTCTGACTGCCAAGATCTCTTTGGAAGAGGAGCACTGCGAATACTAGTATCAGGTATTGGGATTCCGGTTCTGAGTACGCGTTTCTGAGGCCTGAAGACAAAAGTTTTCAGGATTATAAATTATGTTAATCTATAAGCGATTTTAAACTTAATAATTTAAGAGAGAAAGTTTAAAGTGCAAAGACACGAGAAAAAACAGGTTGAATAGCCTTCCTAGTCATCCATATTGTCCCGATTGAAGCATCGTGGAGTCAGAAAAAGCTAGATTGTAAAATAGCTATTTCTATTTTTGTGATATAGCATTAAAACATACCATCTCGCCTGTATTATTAGGCAGAGATAACTAGAGGTTACGAGCTTGCCAGGATGTTTAGGCCCACAATTTGCTCGACCTGGGAATCCAACTGGGACCATTAGATTAATGAATGAGGGAGCGTTCAAGTATTACATAACGCAATTTTTGAAGATTTTTGACCCCCCTCCTCCCTTTGTGACGCACCGTAACGTTTTCAGTGCCCTCTCTCTAAACGTTACGTGACACTCAAGTGACCATTTTACCCTGAACTTGCCTTGCCAACTTGCGAGAACAAATTAAAAATGACGACCAGAATATACAATCGAGGGATTCCCCGTAAAACGCTAATGAAAAGGGTTGCCAATTTGGGAGTTTTAGACCCCTATTTTTTATTAAAAAAAACAATGTTACGTAACGTTATTTTATTGAAGGAAAAATTCGACTCGCAGGCAGGATTCGAACCTGCGTCTTCTGGTTTGATACACCAGACGCTATGACCACTAAGCCACCTTTCTTAGCATGAAAAATGCAAAAAAATCACAAAAAAGATAGTTACGTAACGTGTTGTAAGAAAGACCACCTCCCGCCCTTTTAACGCATCGTAACGTTTTACGAGACTCCCCCTCCCCCCAAATTGCGTTACGTAATACTTGAACGCCCCCTGAGGCCATTATATATTGTGTTATTATAATAGGATATATTTTGAATTTGCTAGTGTAACTAATGTGTAGTCATAATGTGGGCACTGACATTTCAATGCGCAGACGCAGATGATGAGTGCGGCGATGGCGTCGCCGTACTTGGCGGCGATGGCGGGCGCGTCCTGCGTGGTGGCGGCGATCACCACGCCCGGGTACAGCACGTTGCGCTCCAGGAAACATAGGTACACGAACATCTGCCGAATAACATTATATTATTGACGATGACGATCTCTGTGGTTTAGTGGTTCGAGTACCGGACTGCCGATCACGAGGTCATGGGTTCCATTCCCACAGGACACAAATATTTATGTGATGAATATAAATGTTTGTGTTTGTCTGGGTGTTTCTTATAAGTATGTATTTACAAAAAAAATATGTATATATGTATTATATCCATTGTCTAGTATAGTACAAGCTCTGCTTAGTTTGGGACTAGATGGTGCTGTGTAAAATGTCGTAGAATATTTATTTATTTTATTATTAGTCACAAAAACCAGTTACCCGTTATAATATAAAAGAGCAATTTAAAAATCTTGAATTTAGAAACGTATAACCCACACTATTGTCCACGGAATAATGTCAGACATTGAAAACGAGAAAAGACGACAGAAGAGCATGCAGTGAATTTAATGTCAAAGTTAATAACATCTGAGAAGGTAAATATGTAAAAAGTAGAGATACTTAAATGATAATGATAAATAACCCATAATTATCATCCCTTAAGTAGGATGCCCATCGCACCACCTAAACGAACTGGCTGGGACCAAAGCGGAGTTGAAAGGCATCCGTCCTAGGAGTGTCGAAAGAGAAATGCATAGCCATACTTTTAAATTAAGTTTGGAGAAGCGCGAATTGTGTGAATTATATCCTAAATAACATGCGATGAAGAGGAGCCTGCTCCCCGCATTTGTTGTGCCCCTACTACACTGGATGACGAAGTTTTTGCGTTCTGGTCTTATTCAGAGGTTCTCAAATACGGGCCTGAAAATGCGGCGAAACGGTTCTAGTGAAGGATGGTACGGCTGTGTTTGCTTCGCGCTCGTCTTGGCGGGGGCACTGCTATGCCCCCAGATGAACACTAATCGGATAGAATAGAATTCTCATAATATGAAACTGACATGAGTGTTCAGCACACTCGCCTACTGTGCGTATCGCATTATACATTATTTATACTTGCGATTTCGTACGCCCCGTCGATAAATTCAGCCATGCAGGTTTCCTCGCGACGTTTCCCTCCACGACTTAATCATGTTTTGAGAGTTATGAGCCTAGGATAGTAATTCGATACCATTGTTGGTTTATACCACTGGGCAACAGCCTGACCATTCTGTGAGAAGATCCAGATTCAGACAGTTAAAGGGTTCATAAAGAAACTGATATTACTTTAACAAATCAAACTACAAAAGCATATCTATCAATTCTCCACTCGTCATACATACCTTCTCAAAGCACATGAGTCTCGCAGGCTCGGTGACTTCGAACTGCGCATGCTCATGTTGCTTCAGCACTGGCCCCGCGAGGCAGAGCCATGGCTGTTGCTTGCGGAGCTGCGGTGTCAGGTAGTGGAGCACCCAGCCCAGGATTCCCGCAATAATCCACAGTACCTAATCAAAGAAATAATATCAAGGATATTTTCTTTAAATCAAACTTTGGAAATAGCTACAAAAAGTTACAAATACAATAGAAAACTTAACACATCTTATTAACGCTACGAGAAATTACCATTGTCGATAGAAAATTCGTAGTAACAGCTAGGAGCTTGATTTGCTCCCGGTTAATGACAATAGGATCACCCCCATGGGACCAGGATATACCGGCGAACCCTTGGTAATACCCCGGAAAGTAACCATAACTTAAACATTTTATTAATCTAATTTTAAGATCGGTATATTTTAAAGCTGATACTAGTTATGGACAAAAACAGAATCGATATAAACAATCAATAAAAACTCACCGTATTGAGTTGCGGTCTAAGCGTAGTGAACACGGTCGTACAGTGAAGTCCGAACACGAACAGTCCTAGAAACGTACACACAATGACGTCATTCTTCAGCCGCGCGTTCACCGTCGCCTGCAGCTTCTTAGGCAACGGATCCTCCATATCTTCGTCAGGCTTCTCCGAACTATCTTGCTTCACATTCGAAGTATTTGTATTAGTATCTGCGGTTTTATCGTCCTCAGTAGGCGGGTCAGCTTTTAGCGAAGTCGTAGAATTCATCGTATCCCCTCTAGGATCCATCTTCAATGAGCTAACACTCGACGTTTGAGACCGTTTTTGCTTAGCAATATTTGTTTCCGAACTAAAGTTGATCTTTGACGCGGAGCTCCCAATAGAGTTCTGTTTGGATATGTTACTCTCTGAATTGTTCTTTTTCTCATCGGTTAACGTGCTTGGATCGACTTTGTCTTGTTCTGGAGATCCATCCAGGTTGTGAACCACGTATAACTCCGGAGGAAGTAGGTGTTTTTTGATAAGATTCCAAATCAGGGTGTAGTCGCTTGCACTACGACTTAGATGGTAAGCTATAGGCACGAGGAGACCGCAGAATATTGAAAATAGTATGTTGTGTTTCTGATGCTGCGATTTTTTGCCTTCGACTAACCCACTATAGGCAAAACCATAGAGTACTCCTATAGCTGCGATGGACCGCATTACGCAATACACAGCAGCGCTTAAACTGCTTGTGGCGTTACCTCCGAACACATGCATGTCAATCTGCTCCAATAAGTACATGAGAAACGTGTTGACTTGAGGAAATAGACCCAAGCTGAACGCCAGAGGAAAAAACAGTAGGAACTTAGACAGAATATCTTGAATCACGTGTAAAAAATCCCTCTCGTTCATTTCAAACCCGTAAATTGTTATAGGTTTAATTTCATCGTAACTACGTTTTCGTCTCGTGTGCACTTCGTCAGTGTAAGGCGTTGTTTGCTCTAAGTAACTGTGTACACCACACAATAGTGCCGTACATATGCAGAAGTACACTGGACGAGAAAACACCACCATCTTGTTGAAGCCGTGGACTGGCGACGCGGAGTCCGGCTGGACACTCTTCAGCAAAGAGTATTGACTCCCCGCCATTATGAAGCAAAACCAAAAAGCGTATATATCCCTGTAGAATCCAAGATTCAACACCATAGAGCCTAAAACGGCTACCATCACAGCTAAAAAGATTGTGACAAAAGTCTCTTTGCATGTTAAATTTCTATCGAACAAAGCCATTAATTGTAATCTATCCATACTCACTTTCAATTCCAAACATTTTGACAGTTTAAACTTGTAGTAACTCTTTGGTTTCGGCTGATTGGCCTTCTCCATTGCATCCATAAGTTTTGAGAATTTGTTCCTAAAATTTATTTCACCACTTTCTTCGTCAATCGAGGACATTAAGCTCGGTATATTAGCGTATGTATTATCAGCCTGTTGTTGCTGCGCTAATTGCTGTGCTCTCTGCTGATTCATGAGAAAGTTTATATGCATACTAGGCAGCCCCATTCTGGACTGTCTTTCAGCCTCAATTTGTTCTAATAGACTATCAGTTACATAAGCTACAGGCGACCTGGGTTGATCAGTACTAGTTCCTCCGTCAAACACGTAGAAACGTTTGTTAGCATTATTAGTGTTAATAGGAACGACTGTCGATACATTATTGTTACTCGACAATAGGGGATTATTGCTCCCCTGGTTTGAGGAACTTTGGTCGATGCTGTCTCCACGTTTTGTTTTGGGTATGCTTTCGCTATTACCCGCTTCGGATTCCAGGGAGCCGCAGCTGCCTTCCCCGGCGGTTAATTGAGAATTATCAGGGTTGTCGATAGGTTTTACTCTGTTTATGCGCATACCGTCCTCTTTCTCCGGAAGGGGGATCGGTTGCGCCTGTCCGCGCCCTGAGCTGTTTTTGTCGAAAGTGTACGACATCCAATTGCCGTATTCATCCATGAAGCAGTGTATCGCGCCGTCAGTAGTATCTTCGAATGATGTAGCAAAGTGAACGTTAGTGGAACTATTAGAGTTGTCCGGCGCCGGAGGCTTATCCTTCTTTTCTGCGTTATTGTGTAACGTAGGATTGTTCCGCTGTCGAGTCGACCGCTTTATTTTCCTAACACGATTTCTATGATTTCTATCCATCAACGGCCTAAGTCTGGGCCCCTCCTCTGTGGCTTGGGCGTTTTGAGGAGCAGCGGCTTCTGTAGCATTAGCCACGTAGGAAGGAACACAGCAAGGTCCGAAATCTACCCTGGAGTTGAGGAATGCAGCTAATAGAGGCATGGAAGTTGGGAGGAGGGTGTTGGTCGACGTTTGTGCTACTTCTTCTATAGAACGTTTTCTGGTTTTGTGCGAGTTCTCTCTGTCACCACGAATGCTCTGTCTGTGGCTGCGAGATCTCTCTTCTCTGTTGGGAGGGGGCATAACGACTGTGTTGGCATTCGTCGCTGCAAATAAGCATTCCAGTCCTTGTACCAAAGCAGCCTGAGCTTCCACCGCTTCTTCCAGCGCATGAACATCCTCATTTTGATTCTCGTCTTTTTCTTTTTTAGAATCTCTCTTCTTGTTCTCCTTCTGCGAGGAAGCTCGCGAACGCGCTAAGTTTTTTATCTGCTTTGGTATAGCACCCAAGTTTTTTGGAACGTTGGAAGACGATTCGCCAAGTGCATTGGCAAGTTTCTGGCACAGCACTTCCTCCGGGTGTGCGCATGCTCCAGATTCCTTACAACAGTTGACTTTGGGTTGCTCGGATTCCTCAAATAGCCAATCTAAACTGTACACACTTCTCTCATCAGCACTTTTACTATCACCCGTTAGTTGCGATTCTTCTGTTTCTGGAGCAATATTCTTATCTTTCCTAAAGTCCTTTGGTCGTCCTTCCAAATAAGTATCACTACTACTGCTAGAATTAGATATATCATGGTCCCAGAGTTTCTTCTGTATGACTTTCTTTTCTGCTAGTTTAGTGTCTAGCTGATCCGGATTCTCATTGGATTCTAAACTGGATTTCTCTATTAACAAATCTTTCGAACTTCCACTAGCCTTGTCGAAGTAGACCCCGTTAGGATTGTTCATGTTGTTTTTACATTCGCAACATGGTGTTGGTCTTTCAGGGCGTCTTGCCTCGTACTGAGGCTCGTGTTTTGGTAGCCTTTTCAGTCTTACAGGTTTGACTTTATCGTTAGGGCAGTCTAAATTATGTTTATTTGAATGTCGTTCACAACAGTGTTTTTTACAATCTGCGTGTGTCTTGCTGCGCACTACTCGCACATCGGACGGTCTATCGAGTAACGGTGACCTGGAACCGTTATTTTCATAATCGGAATCACTGGAGCGCATGGCCGGCGACTGCTCAGCGTCCCAGTCAAACCCTCGAAACTGTTTTTCATCATCATAATCACTGTAACTCTCTCCACTTGAATCAAGGTCAGTTTCTTTCTGCGATGTTTGCATTTCATCGGATATTTCAGCTATAGGGTATACAATTTCTGAACCATAAGTTAAATAAGGATAGCCACATCCTTCACCGGACTCATTCTTTGGGTACAGGTTCAAATGTGGACCCCGAGTCAAACTTTTACTAGGAGGTGGTATAACGGCACTCTTAGGATTTTTCAACATTTGCCCACCAATTGTCTCTGCACTGTTTGGATGTGGCGATAAGTTCGACACACTTGGCGGTGGGCATCCTATTTCTAAGGCTGCACTCTTTATCCTTCGAAACCCTGAACTTTTTAATTTACATATCTCTGTCTCGCCTGGCGGGGCTTCAGCTTTCACCATCATATATTCACCAAGCTCTACACTCGCGAAGAACCCAGTGTCTGCATTATTCGAGTGCCTCCGCATATGAGAAACAAGTTGCGCAGTGGAATTCAAAAGTGGTAACTGAATGGTAGACATGGTCGAATTGGAATTTCTCCTCATATTTGATGATTGCGCTGTTGCTAACGCCATAGCGGACTTGGTGCAGCTCTCATCTGGGTAGTTGGTGTACCTTCGTCGATGTGCAGTCCGCTTTTTAGGAGAAGGCGGTCCAACACTAGGTTCGGAGTTATCCCTCGAGTCGGAGCTGAGCTGTCGAGCGAATTTGGACTGGTAGGGCTCGCCAGCAGCTTCGCTACCATCTAAATAGAGCCACTCTTTGAAAAAGTCTTTGTTATTCGAACCGCGCCTATGCGGACACTCATGGTACCGCCTACTGACTTTCGCAAAGGGGCCTTCATCAACGATCATGTGAACGGGTATAATATTGTCTACCCTAGTATTTCTAGAAGCTTCACCTATTAGTTCGTCGATTCGGGTCCCGTGCGTCTTCCTTTTGGATGACCTATGTTCCCTACGGTGACCGGATTTTGACCGGCTTCTGGTGGTTGGACGGGTTTTAGAAGGGCCCGGCATTTCTGTGACCTGTGCCACGCATAGGTCCGACTTGGTGGCGGCTACAGGTTCCGTCTGCTTGGCAGACATGGCGCTGTCTTCTATACTTGACTCCGAACTGTTCTTCCGATGAACGTCTACCTTTAAATCTGTAAGGTAAAAGTAATTAATTTGTAGTATTGGAAATTCCGTGTAGAACAGAGTAATAAAAGCGAAGAGTACTTTGCTCGTACATTCGAATTGTAATTCTAAGAAGTCCCAGAAAATTAGGAGGCGAGCCTATTGCCATTAATCGGGCAAATCCAAACTCCGAACTGCTACTGATTTGAATACAATAGAATTTAATAGCATCGAAATTAGGAACTCTGGCGTAGCAGTCGCACTTAGGGCCGCTAAACTAATGAGGCAGTAATATGTATGATCAATGAATACTTAATTTACTGCTCTGTTCTGTTACGTATTACAATTAGTACACACTATCTCCCTTATTCATAAAACGTCTTATAAACTTCTATGTTTTGTCTTCTTTTCCCTAGAACAGAATATCACATGTGAAAACAAGACAAACATATATTATAAATTTATAAGATGTTTATTAGACGTTTTATATTTTTAACTGCTATTTGTAACTGCCTCATTAGCCAAGTGGTCCTGAGCGCGACTGCTACGCTAGAGGTCCTGGGTTCGATTCCGAGGTCGAGCAAAGTGTTATTGGGTTTTTCTATGAAATTCCCAGTAGCAGCTCGGAGTTTGGAATTTGTGCCCGGTTAATGGCAATAGGCTCGCCCCCTATTACATGGGACCTAAACATACCGGCGAACTGTGGGTGTACCTTAGTACACCTCTGCCTAACCCTTCGGGGAATACAGGCGTGATGGTATGTAATGTATGATGGTATGTTATATTTTTATGAGAAGGGGATATATCTCAAGGTTCATACCTATGGTGCTATTGTTAGGCTTGTGGTACTCCAAGGAGGTGACAGACTCGTTGTCGCTGCCCGCCGCCGCCATACCATTCAGCTTCAGCATTTGCATCTCCATACCCTCGTCGGGACTGGTGGCAATTAACAAATGTATTTTACTTTTTAACATCGAAAAAGTAGGCGAGGGTTAAAGTGTTAAGAGAACGTATATAGCGATCCATTTATGGGTAAATCCCGATCGAGATATCGATGAAGTGATACAGATGAGGTTTATCTTGGCGAGAAAATCCTAAAGATCGAATCGAAGATGGTGTTCTTTAATGTCAAAGGTACTGTGAACTGTCAACTTTATTAGGTACTTTTGAAAAGTCAGAAGTTGTATGGTTCCAAAACGTGGATCTTGTGGAGAAGAGCCGACAGGAAACTCCAGTTTTAAAAGAAATTACGATTACAATTTAGTTTTACAAAAAATGCAGAGAATTATGCAGTATATGTAAGATTTATTCATTACTTGTATATAAAAGGATTTTTAGAGCAAGTAAGAGCTGACCAGCCCTGACACACAACCCGCGTTCACGAGCATGACGTGTGTATTGGCGTGATAGTGGCAACCATATTGTAGGGAATAAAACGACCCGACACACAACGCCACCATCAGCAGGCAAACATTTGCGTGTTCGACAGACATTTGCTTTAGTCTGGGTGTACTTTGTAACCGATTATCGCCGCTCATGGCATGGCATGTCACCCGCAACACGAGAAGAGTCGCAAGTGCGTTGCCCGCCTTTTAAAAGAGTTTGGGCTTCCGGTATCCTCACTCACTCGGCGAAACAGAACGTAAGTGTTGTTTCACACCGGTTTTCTGTGAGGCCGTGGTATCACTCCGGTCGAGCCGGCCCATTCGTGCCGAAGTATGACTCTACCAGGATGAGTCCCTGTGAAGTTTCCCGCGATACAAGGCTTTTTACTTAGTAGTGGGAGGTGACTTTATAAATGAAATAAAAAATAGCTACTCACGCAGCGTTCTCAGTGGCGTGAGGGTCGCTGGGAGGCTGCACGACGATGCACTCGGTGGTGTCGTACATATGATGGAGCCCGTGGTTCAGCAGCTTCAGAGTGGCAAACAGCAGCGCTACCAGCACGCAGTATATTATCCAACCGAGGCTCGCTGGCGGGAAGTACTGCGAACAAAATATTATAATAGGACAAATGACTACAAATTTGTGTATGTGACTATTTATGTCTTTTAAACGCAGCCACGATACAATAGAACCACCCCAGACTTGGAAAAGGTCTCTTTTTTAAAAAAATGGTAGGTGGAACGACGTACTTCTAAATCAAAATGGAGATGATTTACCTAAAGTGAGATATATAGATGTTTTTTCTGATGTCGATACCGAAGTAGTCGAGTGGCCTTAAGAAAACATTAGTTTTATTTGCGTCAAGTCTGCAACAGACTAGGTATTTAGGTAGGTACTATGTTTGTATAGTTCACAACAAAACTTATTAGCTGGGTATCCATTTGCGCAGACTTACAGTGAGAAGCCTCAATGCACGCAACGCAGATCGCGACCAGTCGAATGGATACCAGCTAGGCTAACATGCGCGACACAAAATAATACTGTGTCATTTATCTTGTTCTGAAAGTATGGGTAACGACGAGATAATACGCAGACAACTTATCTCGAGGCAACCACGTCAGCTCAAGACTCGAGGCAATGTATTCATTTCGCCAGTTCAGACTATGATACTATAGATAATGGTGACACAGCTTCGCCTAACCGGCATATCTCAGGTTAAGGCAGCGTCTCCAATCCGAGTAAGAGATGCCTGGACACGCAGTTAGCGTAGATGCTAACGACAGCTGATTAACGAGCCATTTGCAAATAACATATGTTTTTTAATATTTAGATATAAGACTATCGCATCTTCTTAAATTTATTGCACAGGTATGAGGTAAATTTTTATCACAACATTGGAACCAATACTTGCTTAGCTAATTGACTAATTTGTTTGCATTGAGTTCGAAGGCGAACTGATACAGTTGAAACTTTATTGTAAAGATGTTTGTAGGTCACAATGTATTATGCAGGCACGCATATTACCAACTCTGTGGTGCAATATTGGATTCGATTTCGATATCGTAAATTTGTGACTAGCCCACTGTTGGTCATAAATAATTATATTTTACTACTAAGGTGGCAAACGGGCTGTCAGATAACCAGATAACCATTCTACAATTTTGTTGTGTGTAAATTTTTTTTATGTGATAGGGGGGCAAACGAGCAGACGGATCGCCTAATAGTAAGCGATTACCGCCTCCACGGACTTCAGTTCGCCTATCAGGCGGGGAAGTCAACAGAGGCGGCATTACATTACGTCGTAAGCCGCGCAGAGGCGGCACTGGAATCACAGGAGGTTTGTGTCGGAGCCTTTCTTGACATCGAGGGAGCCTTCGACCGCACAACCTTTGAATCGATACAGCAAGCTGCAGAAAACCATGGCATCAACCAAACCATCATCAGATGGGTGACTCGCGTGCAAAGGAGTAGGATTATTAACAGTTACACCAATCTACTGTATGTTGAGGATCTGTAATATTCGGACTGCAATCAGATTCTACATATTCATTACAGAACAAACAATAACTATGTGAAAAAAGTTTCGAACAAAACATACAATTCTTAAAATGCTTAATTAATTTTGGAATCCATTAAGTTAATGGCATTAATTTGGAATAAAAAAAATACATTATAAAGTTGTTATTATATTTAAGTGCTATTTTTTTCTAAAACTTCTCAAATTTTTTGTTCAGTAAAACTTTTAAGCGACTGTAGACTTCTCGGCCATTCCATATGTTCAACTTCAAGGAGGCAAAATTAAAATGATGCAATAAACCATCATTCTTTAGTATATTGAACTTAGAGAACAAGCATCCTAGGTTTCCTGCAATCAGATTGTTGTATCATTAAATTAGATATTGTCATCTTTAAATTAGATAGTTGATGGCTTTTAAAATGTGAACAATTAGCCTAGATAAGTACTTGTTTCGTAATTCATTCAAAAATAATCCTTGGCTCAGTAGAAGTTATTAAATTTATTATAGTTTGCTTGAACGGAGTGATACCACGGCCTCACAGAAAACTGGCGTGAAACAACGCTTGAGTTGTGTTTCGCCGAGTGAGTGAGGTTACCGGAGGCTCAAACTCTTTTAAAAGGCGGGCAACGCACTTCGCGACTTCCTCTGGTTTTGCGGGTGTCCATGCGCGGCGGTTATCGCTTACCATCAGGTGATCCGTCTGCTAGTTTGCTCCCTATCCCATAAAAAAAGAATTGGAAAGCATACCTATTAACATGGTATGGCAGTTTTTTTTATTGTAATTGGCAATAGTTAAAACATATTCGTTTTAGCTTAATATATGGTTCCCCAAATGCTAATCTAAAACAAATATGTTTTTATCCAAGATCAATGCCTGTCACCTGAAGTCTGATAATGTTTAAGAGAAATTGGACATCACAGACAAGACTACAGGCAAACAGGTGTACCAGAATTACCAAACCAGACCAAGCTGGTTCTTTTGCAGTTGAATTTTTCTTTGCTATAATACATAAATGATAAGCAGTAATTGAAATAAGTAACACTATCTATTCTAATCACTAGAAATAAGTGTCAAGCACTATCTTTTTGACAGACCATTTATAGAATTAACAGACTTATTTAAATTGGAGTTATTGCAATTAGATAGTTTTAATGCATTGCAAATGAGTCAGCAATGTACCTACTTCAAGTTAAATATAGCAATAGCTTGCATTTAATGAGTCCTTCATAAAATGAGTACCTACACTTCCAGCAGATACCTACTAAAGTATGCTTTACATTTATGATTCATCATCATCCATAGTGATAAATTATATTATTTCTGAAAACAGATAATTACTTATGTTAGTCAATATTTTTAACATTGTCAATAGTTAGGTACTTTGTGACAAACTGCAAAAATATCTTAAATACTATTACAGTTTTCAATTTAAGTGGACTAGTATCAATACAGTTAAGATTATGAAAAAACAAACACAATTGGTCAATTTCAGAATGACTGACAACATATAATTATATATGTATGTAGTATAGAAAAGTTTAAGAGTTTTTCAAGTAGAGAATTAGAAACTAAACTTCCAGCAGACCAAATTAAAGATTGTTTTTCTGTAGCATATTCAAATTGTAAACAACCTCAAGAATTTAACTGTGCATTATTTTTCTTAATAACTTTATAGCTTATTGTTTGAAGACAATTAGCCATCCAAAAGATGATAATAAAATTGTTGTTTGTTTGAACTTATATCAACCTATCCCATTATGTCTAAGAATACAACTAACTAATTGGTAGCTACCCTAATGTAAATTAGAAGCTGTGTTTTCTAATTGCCACTAAACAAAGATGTTTTCAGATAACGGGAATCATTACATTTAATTAAGCATGTATCTCAACTTGGGGTCTCCAGATAATATTTGTGTAGATAATTTGAATATACATATAACATAACATACCATCACGCCTGTATTCCCCGAAGGGTTAGGCAGAGGCGTACTAATGTACACCCACAGTTCGCCGGTATGTTTAGGTCCCATGTAATAGGGGGCGAGCCTATTGCCATTAACCGGGCACAAATTCCAAACTCCGAGCTGCCACTGGGAATTTCATAGAAAAACCCAATAACACTGCTCAACCTGGGAATCGAACCTAGGACCTCTAGCGTAGCAGTCGCGCTCAGGACCGCTTGGCTAATGAGGCAGTTGTATATACATACATACTATAATAGTGGATAGGGTAGGGGCAGCCCAGAATGATGAAAAAAAAATTTTGCAAATGCATACATGACATAATGAGAAAATTCTATTATAGGACAACATTAGATTACCTAGAAATATTTTGAAGTGCAGCCTCGTACTTTTGTAGCGGGGGGGGGGAATGGGGGGACACAACCAGACATAACATCATTGTTATGCGATTATCACCACTCAGGACATTGTAATACCAGAGCAGTCACAAGTGTGTTTAAAAGCAGCCTTAAGCCCGCCATTTGGGCCCCTGGGTATAACTGGTCCCATATCCCGTTATGTGAATTTGCATAAATATGCAGAAATCTCACAAAATTAAACCCTCAATAACAAATGAGCAACACAATAGCCTACCTCTGAGCAACTATCATATTTAAAATCGACATTTTACATTTTATAGACATTCAAGGTAATAATCTTAAATGTGAGTAGTATGGGTAAGCCTATATTACCAACTTGATGAGGTAAATATGTAGCATTAATAAGTTGTTATTAATAGAACATGGTATTCAACCCAATTCATACATATTAAGGCCATATGAAGGCTTAGTGACGTACAAAATCTAAGTTGAAAAGGACTGTAAAAGATAAACATTAATTTGTGTTTTTGCTTAATATATGAAAGTGTATTATATGAAATAACTATCTAAAAGTTATTAAAGTTGAGTGGAATGTTTTGTATCACATAATGTAGATAAATATAGAGATTGAATTATAAATGCCTGGAAATTATGATAAATCATAAATATGTATAGTAATGTGAATTATAACCAGAGCCAATAGGGCAGTAAAGAGGTGTCAAGGTATAATTTTTGATAACAGTTTTATTTGCCATAAAAACAATAACTAAGATCACTTTTTACACTGTATACTGACAAAATAATTTGCAAATGGATTTAATTACGATTAATTAAGGCGCAATACCATTGACAACAACAATAAATAAATTAGTTAGAGATAGGTACCTACATTGTTCTACTTAGAAATAAAACCTCCTTGAAGGTGTTGTTTTCAACAATTATTCTTAGTTATTGCTATGGCTTCATAAGGGCAATGGCCCTAATGACTCAAGCCACAGTGCTGAATAACAATGATCTACAGCCAGTGACCAGTGTGACCTGCTTTTCATAATAACCAATTTCAGAACTTAAAATAAAAACGATGAATGTAGCTCTGCAATCTAACTTACCAAATAGATAGAAAACGGCAAACATAGCAGGAACAACCACACATACAGGTGGACTGTATTGCAAAACAAATTTTGATGAGGATCATAAAACCATCCCCCAGTTAACGATGCCCAAACACCTTGGCGCAATATCTCTAGTGTCTGGGAACCCATTTTACACTTTATGTCCACATTTCCGCGTTTAATTCACCATCCACGCACACCAACACTATTTAGAATTCACGAAATCATTTTTCACATCTGCAAATTGTTAGTACTACTGCCATTTTGAATGATTTACCACACGCGAAAATAGACTCTATAGACATCGATTGTTTGTAGAATACGCACATCTAAATTAGTGGCTAGTCTTTAACACTTAAGAAACGATTGTAAATAACAATAAGGCCAACTTAAGTATACTATAGACAAACAAATTTGTAACTTCGAGCCAAGCTAAAATTGATGAACTATAAGAAATAACACTTTCCTTTCCATCGGAAACTCATTTAATGACAGACAGAATGACAGCTGCTAACGCGGCAGGGTTGCCAATTGTTTCGTGTGCATTGCAATTGCATTGCCAATGCTCAATATACATTTATAAAAACCGTATATGAAAATCTATACTGATCTATACTTAATTGTGCCAGTAGCATCACTATTCTGTTATTTGAGTCATTTGGCTAATTGGCTATCATCATTCCGATAATAAACTAGATATGTACATATTTGATTATGGGTTGTTCCAAGTGCGACTAGTGTATGGCTAATGAAATTTAAAATTAAACACGTAAATTCTGGATGTTATAAAATTGTGTTTTATTAAAATGAGCGAAACAAAGAAAGTTCTGAAGGAAGCAGCATTGCACGTCGGTGCTGGTGGCAGTGCAGGGTTTGTAGAAGTGTGCATCATGCATCCTCTAGACCTAGTGAAGACGAGAATGCAGTTGCAAGTAACAAAGTCTACGCTATCGAAGTCTGATCCTCACTATTACAATGGAATAGTAGACTGCATGAAGAAAATGTATAAGTACGAAGGAATTACTTCATTTTGGAAGGGTATATTGCCTCCGATTTTGGCGGAAACTCCTAAGCGAGCCGTGAAATTTGCTACTTTCGAACAGTACAAAAAGATCTTTATGTTTGGCTCCAGTACACCAACACCTTTAGTAAGATATTTTTATTTTTTTACTATTTATCCATCATATAAATAATATATTTAATGAAGCACTAAGTACCGTGATCGTAAAAAATACTACTTATATAAAAATATATATACTTGAAATTGTTAGTTAATAATATTTTATCATATTTAGGTAAACATTCCAAAATAACACAAATATAAAATTTGTGTAATAATAAATAATTGATTCTTTTATTATTCATGAAATAATATTTTATTATGCACATTAAATTAAAAAAAGTTAAAATAGAAATTTTATAGAAAAAGAGCTATGTACTGCAAATTATTATTCTCTTATTATTCTATTCATGTTTTCTTTCTACCTAAAAGTAAAATTTGCTGAAGAGACCATTAAATACAAACTCCATTGACTGATAACAAATGAGGTTTAACTTTCATTAATTCAATAAGTTTATTATGTAACAAACTGATAAAAAGAGAGATCGTATGAGTACCTACATATTTTAATTTATAAAAATAAAAGTTAATAAATAATTAAAAAAAAGTTGAATAAAAGTTAGTAAATAATTTTGTATTATTTTTGTTGTGGTTTATTTCGGTAGATCTTTGTTGGTTCGCGCCAAAAGGAGAAATACGTCTTTTGGCGCGAAGTTTAAAAAAGTGCTAATACGAAATGCGAGAATAACATGAAAATGTAGTTTCCTGTCTTCATATAAAAATACGATGTTTTTATAAATATACTAGCTTCTGCCCGCGACTTCGTCCACGTAGCGTGATAGTAGAGGAGCGTATGATATATAGCCTATAGCCATCCTCAATAAATGGGCTATCTAACACAAAGAATTTTTCAAATCGGACCAGTGGTTCCTGAGATTAGCGCGTTCAAGCAAACAAACAAACAAACTCTTCATTTTTATTTATTATTATAGTTATAGTTTATTAGTATAGATTACAAAGGACTTTTGCTAAAGTATCTTATTGGTTCAAATTGATTATATCTAGAAGGAGTTGATCGAATATTTTATTATACATAATTATCTAGTCAACATTTTAAAATTTGATATGTTCTTCCACCTTTATTTACTTTTCGGTATTTTCAGACATTTTCTTTAGCAGGTCTAGGAGCAGGTATTACAGAAGCCATTCTCATAAATCCCTTCGAAGTTGTCAAAGTGACCCTACAGTCTAACAAATCCTCAGCACAAGATAGACCTACCACATGGGCAGTCACACGACAGATCGTAAAAGAAAGTGGTTTTGGGTCCAAAGGACTAAATAAGGGTCTAACGGCGACGGTAGCCAGAAATGGCGTGTACAATATGGTATTTTTCGGGTTCTACCACAGTGTGAAGGGCTATGTACCGGAATATAAGGTCAGCAAAATTATTATTTATTACATAAATATTTTATAATAATTATGGAACATGTATTTTCAGTATCTATTTAAAAATAATTAATTACTAAAACAGCGAATGTAGGAACATTACATTTTATCTTATGCATATGAAAATATAATTATTTATAAAGAATTTGAGCAAACCAGCTTATTTCTTGATTTCAGGATCCCCTTCTAGAATTTATTCGCAAACTATCCATAGGATTTGCCTCAGGAGTCCTAGGCTCCTGCATCAACATACCATTCGACGTGGCCAAGAGTCGTATCCAAGGTCCGCAGCCGATACCTGGTATCATTAAGTACAGGTCTACAACAGGAGCCATTATATCAGTGTATAGAGAAGAAGGGTAAGAATTATTTTATCCTATTATATTAAAACTTTTATTACAATTAATCTTCCAAATATAACTCACGTCATATTCTACGATTTTTTTTTGCAAAAACTGTTGTTGAATAAAACATTGTCTTTAGCGTGACACTGGGCTTCGGAAAGTTGACCGTCACACTTGGATTGATTGTTGGAGGCCGTTAAAAATGTAAAATTTTCTAGGTTTTTAACTATTGGTGTCATTTCAAGTATTAAGTTAATTTATGTGTTCTTCGGTAAAAACATAAACGCAGAAGAGTGATAAATTTTCATATCTACATCACTCCGGAAAATTTCATGAATATTCCGTAAATACGCCGTCTATAATTATTATCCCGCATGTATTTTGTGCATACTATATCTTTGCGGGAATCCTGGGCAAACAGCCAAGTAAAACTGGTATACAAATTGCAACAAAGAAGCTACTTACTCATTCAATGATTCTTGAAAATTTTGTAAGTCATTCAACTCGTTCAGCGACTTCTGTTTAATTTCTAGCTAAGATTACATGAATATACATACGCATTATTATATTATATATAAACACGGTTTTAAGATTATGCTACTATAATAAAAACCTAGGTACTCTATAAATTCTGGTATAAATACAAATTATTATGCTTATAATATAAATTCTATAAATTCTCTAATATAAATGCTTACTCAAGGCATATCTAGTTTATTAAAATTATAATTTTCTTGATTCAGACATTAAAAACCCATTGTGTTATTAATATTAGTAATGTTTGAAGTTTTATTTCTACTTAATTCTTAATTTTACCTAATATTTAGTGTAGCTAATGTCAGTTTGAGATCGCAAATTTCAACAAAATAGTTTATTATTTTACAGTGACAATAAATGTTTTTTCTAACTATGAAAAAAGGAATTGTTACTTTTGTGTCGTCACAAAAACCGATCAATAGTAGATTAATCAATTTTGCGTACAAGAAGGGGAATGTAGAATTTTATTATTTTTTATAAACTATGATGCTTCTGAGAATGTCAAAATAAAAAATAAAACCAAATAAATTAATCTTAAGCAATATGTTGAGATGTTAGACACTCTTGCAAGTCATATGTTTAGTGAATTCTTAAGCTGCATTTAACTTTAGCATAGATTGACGCCAGAAAGAGATTTAATGTAACGATATTGAAAAATCTATTTATCTGGCATTAATCCAAACATTCTATCCAGCATTGTAATTATGCAACAATGCAAGAGTAACAATTAAGAGTTTTATTTAATAACAATTTAAGACGTGTATGATGATGGTTACTCAAATGAAAGTCACGAGATAAGGGAAAGATAAATGACTTAAACACAATTAATACTCGAACCATAGAAATAAATACTCACGATGAGTAGCGAACAATCCAAACTGCGATAACTCGTGATCGCGACCTCACCCCGTAATCAGCTTTGAATCTTGAAGGACCGTTGGAATCCGAAACTATACAGCAGTAATAGTGTTGTTATACTATATGGACTACGAATTCATAGATCGCAAGTTCTAATTCGAGTAATGCACCTCTGAAATTATGTCCTTATTAAATTAAAATTATTTTTCATCCCATCTATTCAAAAAGGACAAATTGGTTCGCCTTTAAGTGCACCCAAAGGTGGTGTTTTCTATAAGAAAGTTTTAGCGGGCAGTAATGAGATTTTAATCCTCTTTAGGTGCGCCGCAATTTACTTTGCCGCGCACTTTTTGGAGGGGGCAGTAATGAGCTTTTAATCCTCTTTATAAGTGCGCCGCAATTTACTTTTCCGCGCACTTTTTAAATTTGGAACATTGATTGTTTGAATAAAGACTGGCTGGTACGACGGCCTAAGGTCGCGCCGTCGGCGCCGCCGCCGGTTGATGAGGCGCCTTTTATTTTCTCATAGTGGGTGATGAAAAGTAGAGTGTATCACTCGGGCGCAAAATATATTTTTAGCTCGGGCGACGTACTTTGAATCCCTCGCTTCGTTCAGGATTCTACTAAAGAATCCCTCGCTTCGTTCAGGATTCGGCGCCCTCGCCGTAAAAATATTACTTTGCTCCCTTATTATACAATCTACTATTAACTACGCGGTGGAGCAAATCTATGTGAAGAAAACTGTATGCCTGACAGTTTCACGATCGATGTGGAAGTATTGTGCATGCATAGAAGTGGACTTTTGGCTTTAGAGTAAAGCTAGAGGAGCTGCCACTCTAGGCACCAGGTGGCAAGAGGCGCCAAAAAGCTGAATGTATTATATTATTACTTTACTAGCTTCTTCTACTACTAAATTCTGCCCGCCACTTCGTCCGCGTAGCGTTATGATATATAGCCTATAGCCTTCCTCAATAAATGGGCTATCTAACACTGAAATATTTTTTTAAATCGGACCAATAGTTCCTGAGATAAGCGCGCTCAAGCAAACAAACAAACTCTTCAGCTTTATATATTCAGATCATTATTTTGCTGCGATGTTATTTTAAAACTGCGATATCTTCTAAGATATTCATTGAAATCCAATGATGTAAAGGGCACTTTTGTTTTAAATTAAATACTTCTGATGAATAACGTATTTATTTGGATAAGGATTAATATCATGTTTATAAAAACACCTTCGCAAATAATACATTGGAATTTTAGAACAAAGCGTAAAAAAGGGTATAGTGAGCTAACCTTAAAAGATCGACATAATTATGCTGTCGCGGATTTTTTTTTAGAACTTTTAAAGAGGAACAATTCTGTCATATATGATTTTTGCGAAACTTTAACCGTTTACGCAGCGCATGCATCGGAAGCTCTCAAAAGGAAAAAATCACCCCGATTTTGAAACATTTTTCATTGGTGCTCTGCTCCTATTGGTCTTAGCGTAATTATATATAGCCTATAGCCTTCCTCGATAAATGAGCTATGTAACACTGAAAGAATTTTTTAAATCGTACCAGTAGTTCCTGAGATTAGCGCGTTCAAGCAAACAAACAAACAAACAAACAAACAAACTCTTCAGCTTTATATATTAGTATAGATTAGTATAGATTACTATTTATTTATCATAAACTTAAATACAATATATGTTATGAGATAGCGTCGACCAAAGAGCGTCGATAGAAGGACAGGGCCAGTACTGTGAATAATCATAAAATATTGATTTGATTTTATTCCATCTTTCAAACTGCTATACAACGTGTCCCATAACTAATAACTATTAAACAAGTATACGTATACAAAAGTGACAACGATAGCTTTGTTATTTTATGATTGACTGAAATAAAACAGATATCATAGTCATGAGATTTCTGTTTTAGTGAAGTGGAAACTAAGTAATACACTTTTTCCGCACGACCTCTATAAGTATAAATAAGAAGTTAAGAACCAAGCAATATTAATATTAATTGCAATACATACATAAATATGTACAAAGATTTTCATCACTTTATTGAATGGCCCTGAATTCTCTTGTTCTGGTCGGTGAGTTTACAAACAAATCTCATTCACAGAAGCACCTATAACTGAAATAATACTGTGTGTAGACCATACAAATACTCGTTACCTACGTGCGAGAATCGATCCTGCAACCTGTAGTGACAAAAAATTGTTTAGCCGCTCTGCGCTTATCATAATTTACACACGGTTACATATGAACATATACGTATAAAATCATAGCTTGTTATATAGTAATATTGTGATCCACAACTATAAAATAAAATTATTAATATAACAATTAATTAACATCAATAATAAAATCCGTTGAAGCTTGGTACAAACGTGTACCTATTGATTACCCGGTATAAGTATAATAGAATAGAAGTAACAATTATTGTTTTTTTTTTACAGAATCGCCGCTTTATACAAAGGTTTATTACCCAAGGTTCTACGATTAGGACCCGGAGGAGCAATCATGTTGGTCGTATTCGATTACGTGTTCAATTTCCTAGATAAAAAGTTTCAGTAGCACTGACATTAATAAACGCACTGTAAATAATTAATAGTGTGTAACAATTAATAATCTTGTTTAACATAACTTGGCTGATAAGATTGTCTCCGTAAACTCACAGTTACAGCATTTATTTTTAGCGATAAAAATATTCCAAAAGCATTTGAGTGTCATGAGTTTCAGATTTTATAGGCTTACCTATCTGTATATTTAATAGGTGACTTTACTTGTAGGTACAGTAATAAAATAATTATATGGCAAAGATATCAAGAACAAGTCATCCAGCATTTAAATATAATACGGAATCGAAGTTTGAATTATATCTGAAATAAATCTATCTATTAATGCCACTTTGTATAACTACGCTATTGTCAAGTTAATTTAAATAATGTAGCTGACCACTTTAAGTATTTGTACAGCAGATTTTGTTAGTTTTTGAAATTATGCTATGGTACGGGTATTGTAATTCTCCCAAAGCTCAAATAATATGAATTCAATTATAATATAAAAATAGTATATGTAGCTAATAAAAGTGATAACAGTGCCTTTAATCTACTAAAACCAAAAAATCTATGTATTTAGATACAAAGGAATATAAAACTATTTATAGGTAAATTATGTATACTAATGTAAATTTCACGCTCTTTATACATAATGATGTAAAAATACAGACAAAATAGAAAAAAAAATCTGAAATGGACCCATGGAATAAACTGAATTAATAGCTTATATTTGAAATAAGGATTGAAATAAATAGGTACCTACCTACTACTAAAATTATTTGTCTGACAAGTAGTCTATTCTCTACTCTATTTATACTTTTATCAAATGTATATAATTATGTATTATATTTATACATTGTTACATAGTTATTTAAGATGAAAATGTTATTTTTGTTACAAAACTTGATAATAATATTATATAAATAATAAAAATCTCATTTAATTTTGAAATATCGTTTCACTATTTTTTGCCTACAAATAATAAGATCATCAACATTACGGAAACAAAGCGTCTAAAGAAGTGTAAGTTCATAAGTTTGAATTGCGCTCGTTGTACATAGTATCGAAACTAGAACACAAAAGTATTCAGAAGTGCGAGCGCTCTGCAAGCCAGTGCAATTTAAAGGTGTACTAATGTACGCTGCGCTATTGTAGGTGGATTCTAATGTACGCTAAGTTTACACTACAAAAGTGTTTTCAAATATAGGTAAATCCAGACTATGTGCAAGTGTGTCTGTAAGCAAGTGGCGGTCCCGCGGTCTATAGTTTTTGCCTACCCCTGTGGGAGAAAGGCGTGAGTGTATGTAACGTGGGCCGTAACCGTGAGAGATACACACGACATATTGACGTCAAACCGTTTGCCGTAGCAGTGATATTCGTGAATAATAGAACTGAGTTGTGTGTATGTACCTACTTACCTATGACAATGAATGAATGTCTTGCCAAAACAATTATTTTGGAAATAAGCAATCAATAACTATCACATTAAGTGGATCATTACATTAAAAAGTAGTCGTTCTAGCCTGGAAAATTCATTAAGTACCTACTTTCAATCTTTTAACTTGTTAGAAAAATAAAATAAACTTGATTTAGCTTAATTTGCCGGGGTACATTCAAATTTCGTAATTTGGCATTTTTCATTTCGTAAACTAATTTGAAAGAAACCAATTTTACAAATTGATGATAAAAACCGTATAAATCTTTATACCGGTGTTTGCACTACGAGCTCAGCACTAGTGATAGCTTCAAGCGTTCCAAGCCAGTACTAAGCTTTTTCGTAATTATCAGCATGCTTTACAGACAAAATCTTTAAGAATCTCTTATCCTTTTTACTCATAGTACGAAAAAGAAAGAGACGAGACCGTATTAATTGTTGTGGAAAAATGGCCTCGATGTCGATTGACGATTCTAATGTTTTGTTTGTTTGTTTGTGATGTGCCGAAGTTGCGTATGTTATAGGGATATAAAGAAACGCAAGTTACAATAAAATTAAATAAAGTTGCATATTTACATAAATAAATAGTTGCAAGTAGTGTGACCTGTTGTATTTGATTGAAATTTCAGGTTTGTAAACAACTTGTGTGACAACAAATAAAATATCTTGATTAGCTTTTTTATAGTCTGCTTCTTTCGTATGAACAGTTTACAGAATACTATTTGAAATAGTTTTATAGAATCTAGTTTTTAAATATTGTTCTTTTAATTCGCATGATGTGGTCTCCTTTAATTGAGAGGACACAAGGCAACTCCAATATTCTGTGTTTAATTATTATGTAAGGTGTACTTCTTGTTGGAGATCCAAATAAAATAAAATAAAAAATAAAATAGCAAACACTCAAATTCTCTAAAATTCCAGATATTTTATACAATGGAGCAGATACAACAGCCTGCAAGCATACCACATCTTGTTCAAGTCTACCAACCGACCGTATCAAACCCAAAGATACAGAATCCGCAGATTATTCACATATCACATCCCTCATTATCGACGTCACAGGGTAAAATCACGTACCAGCAAACTATTACATCAGAATCTATCCAGATACCGGTGACATCACAGCATATTACAGAGATACAGAGTCAAATACAAATGTCGCAGAATCAAATAGTGATGTCTTGCCAGCAAGGTTTGCAAGGCATTCAGCCCGTCCAGTCGCAGGTGCTGCAAACATCTGACATGACCCAGTCACTACAAATTGCATCTCATGTGATACTTCCACAGCATATGCTGGTAAATGGAGTGCAGCCATACTACAGCCAGTATGAATACCCAAAGGGTCAATGTTTGCTTGCTAAGCTAGAGCCAGAGATGCAGTTGGTGGAGAAGGAAAATCAGTAAGTAGAAATATTTATTTGCTAGAAATGGATTGTTGCAGCAAATTATAGTTTTGTGGCATATGCCCTGATTCTGCTGCTCTTCATGCAATGATGGAAGTATAACAGACCAATTAATGATTACCATAAGTACAAAGCAGTGGTAGCCTAATGGCTAGGGCATTCATGTGGTTGTTGGTAATAATCCCACCCATTGCACTACCAATGTGAACCCACTCTAACACAAGCATTTAGCTTAGCATGAGGGGTTAACAAGAATACTAGTAATATGCAACCCACATTGCTAGTTGCAACCAAATCTGTGCATATCACATTTGCTCTAAAAAAGGGAGACTGCCTGCCAGTCCATCTTGGAGAAAGTAACCTGCCCCATAACAATAGAGTAAAATATCTCGGCCTCCACCTTGATCGCAGACTCACATGGAAAGACCACATAAAGACCAAAACAGAAGAGCTCAGTATAAAATATAAATCCATGCTCTGGCTACTGGGATGCAACAGCAAACTCTCTGGACAACAAACTGCTGATCTATAAAGCAGTTCTAAAGCCGGTATGGATTTATGGCATACAGCTCTCCTCTGGGGGAGTGCTCTAATATCTCCTTAATACAAAGACTCCAGAACATTATCATACACAGAATCTCTAATGCCCCTTGGTTTGTTACAAACAACGAGATCCATGACAATCTCATGGTGAAAACTGTGATGGAGGAAATACGTCACATCTCAACAACCTACCAACAGCGGTTAGCCCCTCATCCTAATGTATTGGCAGCCCTTCTCAGACACCAACATTATTACCCCAACCGCTTGAAAAGGCATGACATCATGGAGCTGCACAAGAGAGTGTAGCTGCTCTTTCACAAGGGTAGTGCCCTCAATGGAGTGCACACCCACCACGACAATAACCCTTTGTAACGAGTCTTTTTAGCACGTTACATGGTATTAGTTTGTTTTTAATAAAACCGTAATAAATCATTGTTTTGACATAGATCAATTTCGCCGATACCCTTAGTCATGGAATGTTGCCAGCACTTTAAAAAAATTTAAACGTCATCTGCGAGCTGTCAAAAATTGACATCTTCACCCTACGACGAACATTAACCATGCACTGAACGTTTTATCAATCATTTAAAAAAAAAATTAAATCTGGCCTAATTTCGTGCCATTTCCACTATAATGTTTCTTTAAATTGTTTTGCAAAGCCTAATGGCTCAAGTCTAATGTTATGGACCCATATTTTGTTGGTAAGTCGAAGATTTTATTAGCACTTGTTCATGGCACTTACTCTGGTTTGAATCTTGTTCGATTTGGCTACAATCAGCTTTCGCTATTGTTCCAGGCTAATCTACAGCTAATTCTCGCCCGTTGGCGAAGAATGATATTTGTTTGTTGAAAAAAACGGTAAGTAATTTTGTTAAACGTAACCACGTTTCGACGTCATGTGCTCGTTACGTCCCCTTTTCTAATCCAGGCTTATTTTGTTGCAGCCTTGGCGTTTTTTTTTTTTTATATATTTAATATAAAATTTCAATTCTTCTAAATTTAAACTTTCTCAACCTCAAAATTTTGGATCGTGCCGCATCGCGCCTGGCCGGGATGGCAGCTGTTCCATGTATTTAAATTTAATCTAACATAAATTTATCTAGTATGCAGATCGGGTATGTAGCTTAAATTACATTACCACAGTTCAGATGCAATAATGACCAAATAATGACCAACCATTTATATAGTTAATTAATCATAAGTAGTTTTCCAAAATTGTATGCAACCTACGGGAAATAAAAGATAGGCAAAAGAGTATGTTGTCTTTTTTTTATTGTAATCCTCCCACCGGCAGATTAAAAGTCTAATATCCACCATAGTTAGCTTCCGGTAGCATTTTTTTGTGGTGAGCTCCTGGCGCCCGAATTTCATTTTATCTGGTTAATTATATTATATTTTGGAGCCCCATAGTATTAGAATCATCCTAACTTTGTATCGGGGTAACCACGCCCATCCCACACCATACATTACACACACATTTTATTTTTTATTTTTTTATTACAATTTGGCGCTTGCGTTCAGGGACATGAAGTAGGTTTGCCTAATATTGTTTCTTGTTTTGGTACATTATTGCATCTTATATTTTGTTATTATATTGTTTACAAACCATTTTGTTTGTTACTTTGAAACTTTTATAGTAAATAACTTTAATTTACAACTTTAATGTAATCTTGTAAACAGTATAGCTATTGAACTTTATTGTATTTTGTTTGTTACTATATGCTATTACAGCATATGTTTTTGTTTTTCTCTTTAGCAAAACCAACATAATTGTATTGTGTAAACCGTTTTTGTTATTTTACAAAACATGTAAACATAATTGAGGTGTAACTTTTCATAACCTAATTTAATTACATTAAGTAAACATTGTTTTCATAATAATTAAGATTGAAACTTGTAAGTTATTATTGCATCTTTTCAGTTTTAAAAAAAACTTTTACTATACTTTTGAAAAACTTAATTTAACTTCAACAACAACTTTACTTTTAACTTAAATTTCACATAACCTTTTTTGAAATTATTTTAGTTCTTGTAACTTGTTTGAAACTTTTAGTTTTGCTTTGCATTTTTATACTTTTACTTGCTATTCATCATGGATAAAGAAGTTCAGTTTCCTCCACTTTCTTTGTCTGAGGATAAGCAGGCTTCAGTTGATACTAGCATGGTTGCTAATGTTAATGCGGCTGGTATAGTTCAGAATATGATCGATTTGACCGAGGTGCATGATCCTTTTGATCATAATGCTCAAATTGCACATTCTTCTTCTGCTTTGGCTACAAATGCTTTACCTTCTTTTAATTCGATGAATGCTTTTGTTAATGAACACATTAAGAAAAATTTACCTTCTTTTACTAAATTGCCAGATTTGAAAAAGAGTAAGATTGATTTTGATGGAAAGTTATGTGTTAGAGAATTTATAACTCAAGTTGAGGAGTATTTTTTATATAAGAATTTTAATGAAATTTTGTTAGTAGGATCTTTTTCTGACTTGCTTAGCGGTATTGCTCTTAAATGGTTTCGCACAGTTCGAATTCGTATTGCTTCTTGGCATGAGCTCAAGCTTGCATTATTAAAGCGTTTTGATAAACCTCATTTTGATTACTTTTTGGAATATGACCTTCGCACAAGGAAACAAAAACTTTCAGAATCTCTTCCAGATTTTATTACAGATATTATGGACATGGCTAGTCGTCTTTCTTATCCATTATTTGATACAGTTTTAGTTAATATTATTAAACATAACATGTTACCTTTATATACACCATTTATTTTTAGTAAAAATATTGATTCAGTTGAACAATTTCTTGATCTTGCAAAAGAACTTGAAGTTGTTGTCAATAGAAAACCTCTTAAAGATTCCATTAGGACTGAAAAACCATTTGTGAAATCCAATGCAGTTTCAAGTAGTTTTATTTGTTTGAAATGCAGGAAATCTGGACATCATTTTAAAAATTGCCCTTCTATACCGGGTGTAGTTTGTTTTAAGTGTCAAAAGGTTGGAGTTACCTCCAAGAATTGTGACGTTTGTACTTTAGATAATAAAAACTCTACCGAGTCAAAAAACTGATTAGGCCACATCGAGCACCAGTTTTTGATAAAACTTCACGTGTCTCGATGTTGAAAAAATTTACTTATAGTCACAAACCTGATGATATCTCTCGTAATAAAGAATTTAAAGATTGGTTAGATTATTTAAAAACATTTTTTAACATGTACAGGTCAGCTCCTATTTTGTTTGTAAAACACAATGATACCAGACCTTATTTAGAATTTTCAGTTAATAATAATAAATTTTCAGGATTATTAGATAGTGGTTCTAATAGTAGTATTCTAGGTTCAAATATTCATAAACAATTTCAACTTTTAGGTTATAAAATTAAACCTGATTCTGGATCTGCTTTTACTGCTGATGGTTCTTCGCAGCGAGTTATTGGAACAATGGAGTTACCAATCACTTGTGATAATTTAACTAAAAATATAACCTTTTTAATTATTCCTAACTTTCAATCACAAATTATTTTGGGATTTGATTTCTGGTTACAGTTTGACTTAGCTAAAGATTTATGGAAAAATATAACCTTTGTTCGTTGTAATGAAACTCAAGTTTGTACTGTTACTTCTGCTAGTGAACTTTCTCCTTCTGAGATACATAAATTAGAAGAAACTATTGCTCTTTTTGAAAATATATCTTATGAAAAGAAAGGCTTAGGTCTTACTCATCTTGTTGAACATAAAATTAATGTTACTAGTGAACCATTTAAACAAAGATATTGGCCTTTGAGTCCTGCTAAACAAAAAGAACTTTTTGATGAAGTGGAAGTTTTATTGAAGGAAGGCATCATTCAACCCTCCAAATCTCCTTGGTGTTCACCTGTTTTAGCTGTAGAAAAGAAGGATGGTAGTACAAGATTATGTTTAGATTCAAGACGATTAAATTCAGTAACTATTAAAGATTCTTATCCTCTTCCTTATACTTCTAGAATTTTAGATAACCTTAGAGGCGCTAAATACATTAGTTCAATTGATCTTTCTAAAGCATTTTTGCAAATTCCTCTAGAAAAATCTTCTAGAGAGAAAACTGCCTTTGTTGTTCCTGGTAAAGGACTTTATGAATTTGTTCGTATGCCATTTGGTCTCACAAATGCACCAGCTGAGTTGCAGAGACTTGTAGATAAACTATTTGGCCCTGAATTTGATAATGCCGTGTTTTGTTATTTGGATGACCTCATTTGTGTAAATTCAGACTTTAATTTGCATATTACATATTTACATAAAATCTATAATATATTAAAAGAAGCTGGTTTAACTGTAAATTTAAAAAAGTGTAATTTTTGTAAAGATAGACTTCGCTATCTGGGTTATATTGTTGACAGTGATGGTTTGCATACTGATCCTTCTAAATTAGAAACTATTAAAATCTTTCCTCGCCCTGAAACTGTTAAAAATCTTAGAAGTTTTCTTGGTTTATGCTCTTATTATCGTAGATTCATTTGTAAGTTTGCTGATATTGCTTCCCCATTAACTAAATTAACAGCTGGAAGTAAAAATTCTAAGAAATCTCTTGTTTGGAATGATGAAGCGGAAAATGCGTTTCAAAATTTAAAAGAAAGTTTAATAACTGCTCCTGTTTTGCAATGTCCTAATTTTGAAAAACCTTTCTTTTTACATTGTGATGCTAGTTCTGTTGGCATAGGTAGTGTTTTAAGTCAAGAGGATGAAAATAATGAACAACATCCTATTGCATTTTATTCTAGATCTCTTAATAAATGTGAGCGTAATTATAGTACCACAGAACGTGAATTATTAGCAATTTTAGATTCTATAGAACATTTTAGACCTTATATTGAAGGAATGAAATTTACAGTTATCACTGATCACGCTAGTTTAAAATGGCTTTTGGGTCTTAGTAATCCTAGTGGACGTTTAGCACGTTGGGCCGCTAGAATTTCACAATTTACATTTGATATCATTCATAAAAAAGGTTCTTTACATTTGGTTCCTGATGCCTTATCTCGAATTGAAGTTGCTGTAATTGTTTCACAGAATAATTTAGTTTTACCAGACGATGATATTCATGATCCTTGGTATAGAAAAATATTTGTTAATTGTCAGAAATCCCCTTGTAAATTTAAAAACTTTAGAGTTGAAAACAATACTTTATATAAATTTTGTAAAAATAAATTCGATCCTAACAGTCGTCTTAACTGGAAAATTGTTATTCCTAAAGAACATATTTTAGATACTATAAAGTCAAATCATGATGATATTAATTCTGGTCACCTAGGTATTCATAAAACTTTGAAGAAATTAAAACAACATTATTTTTGGAAAGGAATGTTTCATGATGTTCAAAAACATATTTTATCTTGTGATATTTGTAAAGCGTATAAACATACTAATTTACCTCCTTTTGGTATCATGATAAACCCTAAAAAAGTTGATCGCCCTATGCTAATGCTTTCTGTAGATATAATAGGAATTTTACCTAAAACTTATTCTGGTCATAAATATATACTCTCAGTAGTTGATGTTTTTACTAAATATTGCTGGATATTTCCCATGATTAATGCTACTACTAAAATCATTTGTAAACTTTTTGAAAAAGAAATATTTCTTAAGTTTGGTTGTCCTAAAATAATAGTTTGTGATAATGGAACCCAATTTACTTCAAAACACTTTGTAGACTTCTTGAAAAGTTTTAATATAACTAAAATATTTTATAATACTTTATACACACCTCAAAACAATCCTGTAGAACGTTATAATAAAACGGTTGAAACTTGCATTTCTTGTTTTGTGAAAGATGATCATAGAACTTGGTCTAAATTTTTACCTCATGTTCAATTAGCTTTGAATAATAGTGTGAATCTTGCTACAGATTTTACACCCAATTTTCTTATGTTTGGTAGAGAACTTATTTTTGATGCTTCTTTACACCATTTTAGTAATTCTATTGACAACTTAAATCAACTTGAAGTTGGCGATAGAAATAGTTTTGCTACTTCTCTTAATTCACTTAGTGATATTTACGTGAAAGTTCAGGCTTATTTATTAAAAGCTTATAAGCGTAATGCGACTTATTATAACAAAAGTCGTAGGGTCATTTCTTTTGATGTGGGTGATGTAGTGTGGAGGAGAAGTTTTGTTCAATCTCATGCTCCTGCTTATTTTTCGGCAAAACTTGCTCCTAAGTTTATTAAATGTGAAATTATAGAAAAAGTTTCCAATAATGTTTATGTATTAAAAGATTTGAATAAAGGTTCAGTAGGTCGTTATCATGTTAAAGACATAATTAAATTTTAATTCCTTTTTGGTTCTCATGTTTTAGTCTTGATTTTGATAACATTGTTTGAAACAGGTCTTTGATTGTGTGATGAATGAATAATGAATGAACGGTTATGACCTCTTGAGTGAAGATAGTATGCTAGGTTAGTTCATATCAATTTATTGATTTCAAGTCTGAACTTGCTAAAGTTTAACTTAGGACATTTTCATTATAATGTTTCAATTTGCTTCTTCCACCCACGCCATATTTATATTTTCTACATCAAAAGATCTTATATATTATTTTGTTTGTTTGTTGAGATAGATAATATTGTATTATTTATTATCTTCTTATATATTTTTTTCTCTTTCTAGAGAATATATTTTTTTAGTCTTTTTCAGATTAAAATCTTAACACTTCTTAATTAAGATTTAACAATCTATTGTTTAAGTTAACATAAAATCTTACTATTTCTCTTAGTTAAATAAGTATCGATTTTAAGCTAACATATTTTAGTTGGTAATTCTACATTGTAGAATTTTAGTTTAAATATATTTCATAGTTTCTCGGATGTGCCTTATATTGATATTTCAACTCGGACTTGACTCTGAGGAGACTTCCTCATATTTTCCTCTTTTGTTTTGGGTTATTCTACCGCCTTTGTTGTAGAATATCTGTCATTTTTATACGGGTCTTGGATTTATTTTTTCCTTGATTTCCTTTTTTTTGCTATTGTGCTCGGGAGTTCGGTGGTGTTATGCCGATCACAATATGCATATTTTTTGTTCTTACTTTTGATATTGTGTTCGGAAGTTCGGTGGTGTTGTGCCGATCACAATATGCAAGTATTTGTTATACCTTTTATTCTATTGTGTTCGGGAGTTCGGTTGTGTTGTGCCGATCACAATATGAATATTTTTTTTTTACAGTAGCTTTGCTGTAGCTGCTTTTTGAGGATGCTTGTGCTTGGAAGTTTGGTGGTGTTGAGCCAATCACAACATTCATAATTTTTTTTAGTAGATTGTTCACGTCACATTTTTGTTGCTGTGAATGGTTCATGTCTTGTATGTGGTATACAGGATGGGGGTTTTGCATTGTAGGACGTCGGTAGTCAGTGGCGAAGGTGCCTAACTGAACTCCAAGTCGGTGTTTGTTATTGTTAGTCAGTGGCGATGGTGCCTAACTGTACTCACGGAGATAGATGTGTTGATAGTCAGTGGCGATGGTGCCTAACTGTACTCACAGCGGTAGAAGTTATTTGTTAGTCAGCGGCGGTGGTGCCTAACTGAACTCGATGTTGTTAGATGTTTGGGAGTTTGTTTTTTTTATATTCCAATCTTGTAGGATATATTTAGTTTGTTGATGGTGAAATAGTATTTTGATACTATTTGTTTATTTTGAAATTTATATTTCAGTTTTTCTCTCTTGTTGATTCTTTTCTTTGCCTTAGTGCATAAAAGAAAGTTCCTTTCTTTTATTTTCGGGGAGGGATGTAATGTAACGAGTCTTTTTAGCACGTTACATGGTATTAGTTTGTTTTTAATAAAACCGTAATAAATCATTGTTTTGACATAGATCAATTTCGCCGATACCCTTAGTCATGGAATGTTGCCAGCACTTTAAAAAAATTTAAACGTCATCTGCGAGCTGTCAAAAATTGACATCTTCACCCTACGACGAACATTAACCATGCACTGAACGTTTTATCAATCATTTTAAAAAAAAATTAAATCTGGCCTAATTTCGTGCCATTTCCACTATAATGTTTCTTTAAATTGTTTTGCAAAGCCTAATGGCTCAAGTCTAATGTTATGGACCCATATTTTGTTGGTAAGTCGAAGATTTTATTAGCACTTGTTCATGGCACTTACTCTGGTTTGAATCTTGTTCGATTTGGCTACAATCAGCTTTCGCTATTGTTCCAGGCTAATCTACAGCTAATTCTCGCCCGTTGGCGAAGAATGATATTTGTTTGTTGAAAAAAACGGTAAGTAATTTTGTTAAACGTAACCACGTTTCGACGTCATGTGCTCGTTACGTCCCCTTTTCTAATCCAGGCTTATTTTGTTGCAGCCTTGGCGTTTTTTTTTTTTTATATATTTAATATAAAATTTCAATTCTTCTAAATTTAAACTTTCTCAACCTCAAAATTTTGGATCGTGCCGCATCGCGCCTGGCCGGGATGGCAGCTGTTCCATGTATTTAAATTTAATCTAACATAAATTTATCTAGTATGCAGATCGGGTATGTAGCTTAAATTACATTACCACAGTTCAGATGCAATAATGACCAAATAATGACCAACCATTTATATAGTTAATTAATCATAAGTAGTTTTCCAAAATTGTATGCAACCTACGGGAAATAAAAGATAGGCAAAAGAGTATGTTGTCTTTTTTTTATTGTAATCCTCCCACCGGCAGATTAAAAGTCTAATATCCACCATAGTTAGCTTCCGGTAGCATTTTTTTGTGGTGAGCTCCTGGCGCCCGAATTTCATTTTATCTGGTTAATTATATTATATTTTGGAGCCCCATAGTATTAGAATCATCCTAACTTTGTATCGGGGTAACCACACCCATTACATTAGACACATACACATTTTAATTTTTTTTATTACACCTTCAATGCATCCATTCATAGTTGAAAGACTGATTGTGGCTAAGCTAAAAAAAAAGTGCTAGTTAGTAGGTATTATTTACTATACAAGTATTATTTAAGTACTAATAAACTAAATAAACATTTCAGGTGTAATATGGATACATCACAACCGGAACTAGAGTCTCAGAAGAAGAAGTCACGCAGCCAAATACCAGACCCCACTAGCTGGGCATGCAATGTACGCAAGCTGAAGCACCAGAGAGGAGAAGCTTATATTAGCAGACGAGGCAAATTAGTGCCCGAGAGATGTATACGGAACACCAAAGACTGCGTGAAGAACTGCAAATTCAAATGCAACGAGAAAATTACTGATGGAGACAGAGAACATATCTTCAAAGCGTTCTACTCCCTCAATGCTAACGAAAAGAAGTATTTTCTTCTCAATACCACCGAAAGATCATACATAAAACATAATAAAGTCGCGAATAACCACAAGAGAAAGTACACTTTTAAATACTTCTTTCATGTTAAGTCAGACAGACATACAGTTTGCAAGAATTTCTACTTAGGAACTCTAGCTATATCTCAGAAACCTGTATACAATGTTCATATGGGGAAAACAGACTTGAATATGCCAAAGCCTGATGGCAGAGGACATTCGAAAGCCAGCACTCATACACTGCCATCTGAATCGAAAGACAGGGTAAGAAAACACATACAGTCTTACACAACAGTAGAATCCAAACCAGTTATTCAATTTTCAAAAAAGAAGCAATATTTGGATCCGGGTTTGAGTATAAAACATATGTACAACATGTATTTTAGTCAGTGTAATAAAGACAATATAGTGCCCGTAAAAGAATCTATGTACAGGAAGATATTTAAGCAGGAGTTCAACTTACATTTTAGGAAGATGAAGACTGAACAGAACTTGTGTGGTCGATGTAAGGGTACTATTAAGAAAAAGTGATAAATTCGGATATAATCTCACTGGTTTAAAAAGGAAATTATATAGGCTGTTAAGCTGAATACTTCAGCCTATTCGCGGTAATTAAGTCAGCCAACCCAATAAGGCGGGTGATTCATTTCAATATAAAAAAATGGTGGCTGTTATTTGCTTAGGTGTGTCATTGTTAGACCAATCCTTTGGTTGTCACTTGTTCTTGATTTGACCATGATCCCAAGTATACTATATTACTGAATGGGGCTAAACATTGACTACCAAAGACAACATAAAAAAAAATGAAGAGTGATTGACTGATGATTTGATGCAATAAATATGTTGTTCTGTGAAACTCACCCTTAATATTGGCCACCTATAAAATTGAAGTGGTATGTCTAGGGCAAGGCAAATCATTGTCATCAGGAAATGATTTTTTATTTACAAAAATAACATGTGAAATAATAGTGTTTTTACAAACATAAATTCTCACAAACACAAACTCCTAGAACCGGAGCAACTAACTGTAGGTCATACAAATATTTGCTCTGTTTGGGGATCGAACCCACAACACGTAGCGTAGAAGCCGATCGCTCAGTCGCTACGCCAAACGTTTCGTAGCGTAGTGAGCCACATTTGACAAAAATAATATAAGCTTTTGTAAGTTTAGTGTAAAACAGTATGAACTTTTGTGCTTTAAACACAGAGTTGATTTTCTTTTGGCTTGAAAAGTCACTGGAGTAGATTGTGTACATCACCTTGTGTGCAAACCATACAGGAATTTCCCATAGCCTTTTGAGTTTTATAGTATCGTGATTGTCTGCCTGATTAAAACATGATAAAATCGCGCAGTATATCATCATAACGACTCATTATATTTAAATAAGAAACGCATTAATTGTTTAATGATGACATTACAATGTGTAACACGTTGCTTACCCATGTTATTTGATGACTGCGGTCAAAAGGTGGTCATTTTTATGTATTCTGCGCACGCGCTGGCCGGACGTCCCTCTCATGTCACAAAGGCGTCGAAAAAATTAAGTATTGTTTTTAATTGCGAAAATTTGTCTACCTGCAACTAAGCTAAATATATGAAATGAAATGAAATGATATTTATTTCTGTAAGTAGATCATTAGAGACACTTTTACAAGTCAATGTTTTGTTTTTTTTTTTATAGCTAGATGGCTTCGGCATTTCCTAACTGACGACCTCTGAAAAGAAACGCCGAAACAAACTCAGAGAAACATGGTCTCTTTTAAAGTCCAGACATAAAATAATGCAAATAATGTGAGTGGGACAATGCAGGGCAATGTCTGAAATGGCCTTTTGAGGAAAGAACCATAGCAGCTTTGAGTAGACCAGTCCTAACTGACGGCAAGCATGCATCAGTCATCGTGTAGCTCAACCATATTTAAGGGAATTTATATTTGTGCAGTTTCTTCTTAAAAACTTTACGGCCCCTGAAATGTTGAGTTATTAGTCTCTTCTTACTTATTACAATTAAGTACTAGCCTTATAGCTTATTCGCGGTTTCACTTGCATGCCAGTCTATTTGAGACAAAAGGCAGCGTATCTCCGTTTCCTTTTCCATCTCCGTTTCTGACATAACAAACAGAGTTACTTTCGAGGTTTATATTTGTGTGAATTGCTTGGTGATTATAACAAAAACACAGGGAAAGTAAGAGAAGACTGCTGGGTGATATGGTGATATCCATTATATATTATTAAATTGTATTTGTATTCTGATAACATAACATACCATCACGCCTGTATTCCCCGAAGGGTTAGGCAGAGGCGTACTAATGTAAACCCACAGTTCGCCGGTATGTTTAGGTCCCATGTAATAGGGGGCGAGCCTATTGCCATTAACCGGGCACAAATTCCTAACTCCGAGCTGTCACTGGGAATTTCATAGAAAAACCCAATAACACTGCTCGACCTGGGAATCAAACCCAGGACCTCTAGCGTAGCAGTCGCGCTCAGGACCACTTAGCTAATGAGGCAGTTAGCAGGCAGGGGCATTCTGATACGATATAGAATTTTATATACTGTACTGATGGCAATTAATTTGGAGAAACTTAGTTATATGAATAATTTGAAAAAGTCACTAACACTGCTCAACCTGGGAATCGAACCCAGAACCTCTTGCGTAGCAGTCGCTCTTACGAGCAATGAGACAGTTAATGATACTTTGATAGTAAATTAACAAACTTATAAGTATTCTGTATTTTATGCGTACTAGTCAAAAGTTTATTTTGTGAAGATTGTAATCTAAGTAATTGCGAGGGAATCTGCTTTACTTACATTTGTATATAGCATATTCTTATATGAAATATTAGTGTTTTTGTATGTAATATTAGCAAGTTTGAATAAAAATATATTTTTTTCCACATTCGTCGTATTTTGTAATTGAATATAATTATTTTCTACATTTGCCATTGCATTTGGACAATATATTTAACTTTTTAGTTTTTAATATACCTATATAGTGTCACTGCCACAATTAAGACGAATCGAACGACGCCTCGCAAGTAAAAATCCATCAAGCCGTTTAGGCTACAGAGCGTACCAAAGAAATATACCTACATAGGTACATACGTAGGTACCAACACCCGAAAACCTAAGTCTCCTTCTGGCGCAGTCGAGTAATAGAAAACCGGCTAAGTGCGAGTCGGACTCGCGCACCGAGGGTTCCATACATACTAAAAGTATTTTATTATATGACTAGCTTCTGCCCGGGACTTCGTCCGCGTAGCGTGATGATATAAGTATAGCCTATAGCGTGATGATCGCAATAAAAGGTAGCCTATGTCCTTTCTCAGGGTCTATAGATTGTCTGTGCCAAATTTCATCAAAATCGGTTGAGAGGTTTAAGCGGGAAAGCGTGACAGACAGAGTTACTTTCGCATTTATAATATTAGTAGGGATGTAACTACAAACTACAAATGTACCAAATTTCAAGATTCTGAGTTCACGTAGGTAAGTACCCTTTAGGTTTTGATTCCCTTGGGTCTTGACAGACAGACAGACAACACAGTGATCCTATACGGGTTCCGTTTATTCCTTTTGAGGTACGGAACCCTAAAAACAAAGATTAAGGTCTGTTTTAAACGTCAGGCATCTTTGTAGAAAATATGGTGCAACGCGCGTGACCCTGTATGGCATTTTTTTGGCTGGGCCACCATAAACCATTTGAATTCTGATTGAACAAATAATAAGTCGAAAATAAATCCCAGCCATAAAGGAATCTTTCTGTATAATGAAGCTCGGGATAAAAAACATACGACTATAATTCTGAATGCAAACCAATTTCCCCAAGGCGCTTTGTCGAGATACAGTGGTGACTACTATTTAGTAGTGGTGGCCCAGCCAAGCCTCTTTCTGTCTGGGTAGGTAACTCCCATTTTCACGACTAATTAGCGACTAATTCTCTGTTTAATCAGCTAGAAAAGGCCAAACTGAACCCTGGTGTTGCTATACATCTTTGTTACTAACATATTTACTTATTTACCTACCATCTGCTATTGTGAAAAAGTGGTATACCTAAAAACACTGGCATATCGTTCTATAGACTTAATAAAATTAAGGAACAAAATAAAACACGTTCGTTTATCATGTTGTACTAAATTATTATAATGTACAAAACCTCAATCCTTAAACCTACGTTCTGTGGAAAAAATATAAATAAAGGACAAGCTGACACGGTGATGCAAACAGTTTTCCGTTTTCCGTGAAACTATCCACTCACACGAGCATGATACAAAATTTAAAGAAAAGGATGTGTAAGTATTCAAAGTAGATATCTATTTGTCATTTTAACACAGCCTTAATTTGCTGTAGGTACTATGAAAACGCTGTAATTAAAAATACTTGGGCAAAAACTTTATTCAAAAACATGTAATAGGTCTTAGTTATAGATGACCGAATACCTTTCCGAATACCTACTGTTACCAGTTGAGCTCCATTTTGAGATCTTTTCTGAGCTCTAAGCTATCTACATTCGATACCAACCTTCTTACATTCATTCATAGCATTCATAATTTAAAAATTAAGCGTTCGACGTTTAACATTCCGTTTTTTTTCATAGCCTCGTTTGTGTGTCAGTTGTCGTGTACAAAAAATAGAATTAAGTATTAAAGAGTTCCTTATTGTATTTTCGCTGGTATCATGATGCACACAAGGTCTTCGTCATTCTCGTTTTTCAGCTCCCATTTCACCTCGACCCTCACTCTGGGGTACGACTTTAAGATAGGCATCGTCGTTCCGTAAGAAGCTGGCTGGCTCGCCTGGAAATCAAAGTTTCAGGTTACATAATTATACCCGTTAGCGATGTTAGAGGATATTGTTTTTTTTTAAAGTCTGGGGAACTTTTAATGAATCCGTTAGATGTTTAGGAATAAGAACAGGTCCGACCGTCTCTATTTACAGGCATTTAGGTACTGTCCCATATTGCGTACGGATCTCTTTGCATAAAAGTAAAGAGGTAAAGTTATAGTTCAACACGCTGGCCTAGTACGGATTGAGATACTAGGTACACGCCGTCGCCATTGAGAAAATCTCTCAGGCATGTTTTTGTACACCGTTTTAGCGAATTATAATTAATTAATATTACTTATTGCCAAAAGTCAGCGTTGCGTGCCTAGGTTTCGAACTCGAGACCTACGACTTTGATGTAGTTACTGCACTTTTGGCGACGCGGCGAAGTGATTAGAGTCACCTCTCCACAACCGTTGCGCCGTATGTCGTGGTTTTGATTCCATTTCGTGGCAAATATTTAAGAGTTGAGTACACGGATTTATTTCCAGTGTGGGTGTACTTTTGGGTCTGTCAATTGTTTGTTTGTGAAGTAAGGGCTTGTTCCCTAGAAGAAATAGAGTTACTGAAAGATAATTACCGATAGAGGGCAGCTAAGTCCGGTGTCCTTGCATGCGTCCGGCTGTGGCAGGGGGAACGGCACTGGTAAGCCCATTATCACTCCATGGACCACAGTCTCAACTGTTTTTATTGCTTCAGCTGTGAACATAAATGGTTAGGTGTTACAAAGTATAGCAAACAATAGTTTTTAATATGTGAGCAAAAGTGAGTCGTTACGCGTTACAAGAAGTATTATCATCCCATTTCAGCCCATTGCTAGCCGAACGTCTCTCCTTATGAGCGCCATTTCATCCTGTACTCAGCTTGTCGTATTCACCTTTCGCCAACCGCCTATCGCAAATCATCACTCCATCTTAACTGCCTCATTAGCCAAGTGGTCCTGAGCGCGACTGTTACGCTAGAGGTCCGGGGTTCGATTCCCAGGTCGAGCAAAGTGTTGTTGGGTTTTTCTATGAAATTCCCAGTAGCAGCTCGGAGTTAGGAATTTGTGCCCGGTTAGTGGCAATAGGCTCGCCCCCTATTACATGGGACCTAAACATACCGGCGAACTGTGGGTGTACATTGGTGCGCCTCTGCTTAACCCTTCGGGGAATACAGCCGTGATGGTATGTTATGTTTGAAATAAATAATTGTTTAACACATTTTAAACACTACAAAACAAAGGAAAAACTTGAATATTGAACAGCAACGGTGCAGTCACCGTGACCGAGTCACGCACAAGTTGAACAGTAGTTTGTTCATTTATCATTTGTTGCGTCCCTGCATATAGCACTACCTAAAAATATTTGCAGACAGTTCCGTCACTGTTGCATCATATTGGCCAAAAGAAGTCCACTGCTGAACAAAGGCCTCTCCCAAAGACTTCCACAAAGATCGGTTGTATGCCGCCTGCATCCAACGACTCCCAGTAACCTTCACCAGGTCGTCCGTCCATCTCGTTGGAGGTGGTCCCACACTGCGTTTTCCTTGCGTGGTCCTCGAGAACCTTTCTGCCCCAGCGGCCGTCAGTTCTACGAGCTATGTGCCCCGTCCACTGCCACTTAAGCTTGCCAATCATTTGAGCTATGTCGAGCAACTTTAGTTCTTCTTCTTGATATGTTTAGGTCTCATGTTGGGGAAGAGCCTATTGTCATTATATCATTTCGCGCACAAATCTAAACTCCCGGAGTTGCTCAAATTGGAATGGGAAAATCTGGGAATGGAAGCCAGGATTTCTATCTTAGCAGTCGTTTTAAGAACTCAATACCAATGAGTCTTAAATATTACTTCTCCAATTTAAGTTGTAGCGGGTCTCACGTCAGTTTTGGTCTATGTTATTTGCATTTTTATCTTTACTTAAATTTTGTATAAATTGTTTCACCGTTAACATGCAAAAGTACCTGTCATAAGATAATTAGGTAGACGATTGAACCAGGTATTTAAATTTGGACATAATTTAAACATGGAAATTCTTGACTAACATTGGAATTTTTAGGCTTGTGATCGTGACATTGTATGACTGATAGGTAGCCCTCCTAAGCCGGGTATCCACTAGTTTCGCGAACCTGTTGCGCTCCGCGCTCCTGCAACTGCTCCACGTTGTGGATATTTGCGATCCTGGAGCGTACAACAGTGCGCACATGGTACGTTTTAGTTACTAGGACCTCCTACGGCACCTCTACCTACCTAGGTAGGCACCTCTACTTACCTAGATAGGCACCGCTAGTATATCTAGATAATTGCAGTAGAGGATTTTTTTAACTTACTACTAACACGGACGAATATCGTCGAGCGGAGTCGAGAAAACATATAAGAATAAGTCTATTTGGTACTCACAGGGTGTGAACTCGATGCCGAATGTGGCGTTAGTGTTTCGCCGAAGCACGCACTCCTTTGCATCCTCTGCGCATCCGCTCACTGTCACTTTCTGGACCGACGCTAGCTTTGAACCTGCAAATAAAGATTTTGTTTTTATAATTCTCGGCTCGAATGGTCCGGCTCGACCGGAGTGATACCATGGCCTCACAGAAATCGGCGTGAAACAACGCTTGCGTTGTGTTTCGCCTTGTGAGTGAGGATACCGGAGGCCTAAACCCTTTTAAAAGGCGGGTAACGCACTTGGGCGTCCTCTGGTGTTGTGGATGTCCATGGGGGGCGGTATTCGCTTACAATCAGGTGATCGCCTTTGAGGGCCTGTCATAATGTCAGTGAGCAATAGTAAGTAAGTAGACAGGGAAAAATCACAGTCTAGCTAAATATTTGCGCGTGAATTTTTTTTTGCGTTTAGATATTTTTTATAAGTATGCATTTCAAACGGTTAAATGCATATTACAAGAACAATGTTAATTAAACGTATTCGGTACTTACATTAATGAGTTTTAATTTAAAATTACATGCAATTATTTTTATTTTTACTAATCAACTAAGCGGCCGTAGCCTAATGGCTAGGGTGTCGGACTAGCGATCATGTGATTGCCGGTTCGAAACCCACCCATTGCACTACCGACGTGAACCCACTCGTAACACAAGTGTTTAGCTTTGCACGAGGGGTTAACAAGAATACTAGTAATGTGCGACCCACATAGCTAATAACCTTTTTTTTAAAAAAAACCTGGTTTATTTTATAATTATGTATACTAATTCTAATTCTAGGGCGTCGTCCCAGCTTCATCGGCAATCTTTAAGCCTAGATTCGGCAATGTGTAGGTATAAGTAAGTTGATAGGTACCTACTATTTCTATATTTTGTGAAGTATACTATAATTACCTCATTAGTCTCCGCGACTGCTACGCTAAAGTTCCCGGTTTCGATTCCCAGGTCAAGCAAAGTGCTCTGGGTTTTTCTATGAAATTCTCAGTAGCGGCTTGGAGTTCGAGATTTGTGCTCGGTTAATGGCAATAGGCTCGCCCCCTATTACATGGGACCTTAAATATACTGAACGAACTGTGGGTGTAATCCGTCGGTAATTATGTATATTTTATATAGTTATCTGCTTTGCTAATAACGTCTCTATTGACGTACTAATAAACATGAATATCATAGCCACGGTCATAGCAATAATTCGGTTACGGTTATTGTGTGTAGATACTTATCATTGACTGGCGCAGGCGTTGCGGAATGTTTCCGATAGCCACAAGGTTATCAGAAGGATCCAATAGTGTAACAATGGGTGACACGCATGACAAACGAATACTTGTTTTTTATGCCATAGAGCAGACAGATCACCTGATGGTAAGCGATCACCACCGCCCATGGACACCCGCAACACCAGAGGAGCCGCTTTGAGCCTCCGGTAACCTCACTCACTAGGCGAAACACAAAGCAAGCGTTGTTTCACGCCAGTTTTCTGTGAGGCCGTACGGTATCACTCCGGTCGAGCCGGCCCATTCGTGCCGAACCATGGCTGTCCCACGTGAAAGATTTCTCTATTTTGCATTTTTTTTCTATACCACTAAGGTGTCAAACAAGCATACGGCCCGCCTGATGGTAAGAGGTTACTGTAGCCTATGGACGCTTGCAACACCAGGAGTATCACATATCATCATAAGTATTAGGTACATTGATGACACTGATTTGATAATGCGACACTAGGATTTTATCACTTGGCATTATCTACCATTAAATAAACATTACGATTTGGAGTTTGGAGTATGATAATATAAAATATGTAGTTTGTTTTTGAAACCTAATGAGCTTGCTTTTTATCGTGGTCATTATTATTTTTGCTCTGGTAAAAAATAATAATTTATCTCATTATTATTACTGCAGTGTTGAAAAAATAAGCGTACCATCACGCCTGTATTCCCCGAAGGGTTAGGCAGAGGTGTACTAAGGTACACCCACAGTTCGCCGGTATGTTTAGGTCCCATGTAATAGGGGGCGAGCATATTGCCATTAACCGGGCACAAATTCCAAACTCCGAGCTGCTACTGGGAATTTCATAGAAAAACCCAATATCACTGTGCTCGACCTGGGAATCGAACCCAGGACCTCTAGCGTATCAGTCGCACTCAGGACCACTTGGCTAATGTGGCGAAAAAATAAGCATTTTGCTAATGGTTCCTTTTCATAGTGAGGGCTGATAAGTGGTGGATTCGTGACGTTTGTTGGAATAGGTTAATTCAACTAGGCCGTTGCCCAATCAGAGAATGACCTGAGGAGCAGGAGACGCGTGAATAATCGCTTATTTTAGTACGGATAATATCTGGGTCGGAGTAGTCAAATAAAACAGGATTTAGTATCAGTACTCCTTGGTATCAAGTAACGCATGGCAGTCTCAAATGAGCGCTATGTATGTCGACTCGCACTTTGACTATCTATAAGATGACAAAAGTGAGATTTCCTGCGCATAGTAATGGTTGTGTCGACTAAACAGCCGACAAAAATATTAGTCCACAGTGTCGACATTTATGTCAGTTTACATAATATAGAAAAAGAAACCTAACCTGTGGCATTTTTTTATTAAAATTTTTTTTTTTTTACTATAGTATTATCGTACATACCTACTGATTTCCGGCAAATACGCGACAGACATTGGAATACACTACCATGGGTAGTGGTCACGTGACCATGGAAGCTGTAAAGAACCCGAAACGTAGGGAATTATATAATATATATCAATACAACGCGATAAAAGTAGTACCTGTTATTTAAATACAGACAAAAAAGTAAAAATCTAAAGATACTTGTTTTGGCTTGTGATCCTCATTTAAGGGCACCAACTTCTAAAAAATATGTTTAAATTTTATTTAAACACAAAATTACTATGAAAAATTGTGTTTAAATCCAATTTAGACATATTTCAAATTTCATTCAAATTATTTCATTCACGTACAGACATCGTTCGGACAGTTACAAATTGTTTTTGTTTTTTGCTTTTATGGCATAAGCGGGAAAGCTAGCAGACGCATCGCTTGTTGGTAAGCGATACTGCCGCTTATGCAACACCAGAGGAGTCACAAGCGCGTTGCTAGCCTTTTAAATTAGTTTAGGCCTCCGGTCCCGGAGGTCCCGCTCTCTCGGCGAACAAGCTGGTTTTCTAAGAGGACGTGGTATCACTTAGGTCGAGCTGGCCCATTCGTGCCGAAGCATGGCTCTCTCACGGTTAGAATAATAATATTAAGCTGTACCTAACCATGCCAAGGGAGCCGTTATTAACCGTGAGACAACGTAATAAAGTTGAATATGCAATGTATCACATAATTCGTTGGATCTAGACCTTTCTTTAAACGTGCGATTACTACACTGGTTAGCGTATCGTGTTAGTGCCAGCTGTTAGTTACACAATAGCTAATAAATGCTCATACACACGCGATCGAGCTCTTCATACTTTATCATAACATACCATTACGCCTGTATTCCCCGAAGGGATAGGCAGAGGTATAGATACAAATGTACATCAGTTCGCCGTTATAATGAGCCTTTAAAATAAGGGAGGGAGCCTATTGACGTCAACCGGGTATACTTAGATCCAAACTCTGAGCTGCTACTGAGTGTTTCATAGAAAAAAAAAAACAATAATTTACTCGACCTGGGAATCGGATCCAGGACTTCTAGGGTAGCAGTCTCGCTTGGGACCACTAAACTAACGGCAAATCAATGTGATTGTGTAGAAATGCTTTATTTTGACTACTTACAATAATTTATGTAGTAAATTTCATTTGTATAAAAAAGTTAAATCTCCTAAATAATATTTATTATTGTGGACAAACGACAATCATTGTTGTATCTAAAGCTATATTGGGACAGATTCCAACTTTCAGCAGTATAGCCAAATGCGAGGAGTAGGTAGTTATCAGTATTTTTTGTATCGATTGATAAGCGTGATTTTATTACTCGATCCCTCTGTCCATATATAAAAAAAACTACACTACACTGTAATTTTCTCCTGTATCGTGGGTTTACAATTACAAATCATAGTATTCACAAACACTTTGACACGGAACAACTACTTGTATGTAGGCAATACAAATATTTGTTTCGTGCGGTGATTGAACCCATTACACATAGCATAGAAGTCAATCGCTCAGCCATTACGCCGAACATTTCGTCAATTTTCACGCCTTTCTCCTGTTAAGGTAGGCAGAGACTATAGATTTTCACTGCTGCTACATTCGCGTCATTAACGGTACGCGTCGTAGTACGGTCGTAGTACGGTCCGCGGTTCGCATCGTTAAAGACTTTTTACACAAAACCTAGCCTATGTTCATCTACAAGGACCAATGTAGATATATCTTATATCAAAATTCATGAAAAATGGTTCAGTGGTTTAGGCGTCAAAAGGTAACGGACGGACAGAGATGCAGAACTTTTGCATATAAGTTCAAAAAGCTGAAAAACGATAGATATAATAATAGAAAATAGATATAATAGTATTATTTTTACACACCAAAAGGACAATAAGTAATTAATAAGTAGGTTATAATAATATATTAAGTAAAGGATTATCATAAAATATGTTTTCTTTGTTCTTATACTTTAATTAATACTTAAATAAGAAAGCGATGTGTCATAACGTTTATTTATAATTACTCTATTGTACCTACCTACCTGTGATGTTTTTTTTAAAAGGTCGATGAAAATTACCAACGGAACGCGTAAATACATCTTTATGATGAAAATAAGATTATGTATATTCGTGGCCACGCATTGCTGTAGTGCTCACAGAGTAAATCACATAGTTATAAGCTTGCTATGTTACCTGGTTGTCCGTACAAAAACATGCTCACCACGTCTTATTAGGTACCTCCGCCCTGCTTTGCGCTCGCGCTTAGTGCCGCTTGGCCTACTGTGACTTGTGTTGTACGCGTGAAAATCGATTGAAGAAAGATAGTTTTGGATACGATGATGTGCTAGGTGACTGTATCTATCACTTTGTCAAGTCAAGTCAAAATCATTTATTCAATATAGACTACTAGGTAGTACTTTTTGAACGTCGTTTTTACATTATAGACAGCCCCCAAAACGCCCGCCCTTCACGGCCTTTGTTTGGCCGAAATGCATCAACGTAGGTACAGCTCGGTAAAATGACTGCGTATCTCAAGGTTCAATACACTAGACGCTACGATCAACTAAGCCACCGCGAGTCACACCCGCCAGGTCGAAATTTGCCTTCACATTCTGATTTTGTCTCAAAGTTGATTTTATGCAATTTTCTATGTATAGAAAATGAAAAAAATTATAAAGATTCTTCACAACTGGATTTGCAGTGTCGAATGAGACAAAAATAAAAATATTCTTTTGTTTAACAAAAATAAAATATTATGCATGTATTGTTGTAGGTATGTTTTTTCAGTACGACTAAATCATCGTACTGAAAAAAAAGGAGGAAGTCTACCTGCGCCCGAAAAAACTTTGCAAAGTTGCGAATATTAGACATTTAAATATACTTAAATACTTTTTTACGGATTTTATCGCGTTGTACAGATATACTATTTTTTAATTCCCGATGTTTTGGATCCTTTACAACATCCATGGTCACCGAGTAGGTAAACTAAGTTTCTGGACGTCTTAGGACGGTTTCCAATAACAAATCCGTTGATAGATTTGTGAATGAAATGAGAATAGATCTGTGCTAGAGATAAGATTTTGACATTACTTGTTTGTTTTTCTTCAACTTTGATAAAGGCCAAATTAATATATTGTAGTGAGAAGATTGCCAGAAGAGTGACTATCAAAATTAGCTGATAATTTTGTGCTCATACTCTCCCTTTCGTATAGATCAGATACTGGTTATGCGATTACGAGAGAGATGGCATATGATTGGCAGTTATTTCATAAAAAAATATACTTTTTGGTTATTTATTTAGTGGTGTACACGCAAAAGTTTGAGAAACGATGGTCTATTAGATTGCCAAGTCGTAAGTCTCAAATTAAAGTCCAAAGCACACGCCTCTGACTTGTTGCAAAGTCAAGGAAAACATCGTGGGGAAACCTGCATTCTTCAAAGATTTTATCGATGGCGTGTGGAGTCTGCCAACTCGCAATAGGTCAGCGTGGTGGAGAATAGCTGAACCTCTCTTGTTATGAGAGGAGACCCGTACCCAGCAGTGGGACAGTAAATGGGTTGAATTTAATGATCTGATTCAATTAATTTCGTAGTACCTAACTCTAACTTTAGAATTGAATTAAACCGGATTTAATAGAGTTCAATAGCAACTAATTGAATTCATTGACCTAGTGATTAAAAGTACGTCTACTAAACACGAGGTTCCGATCTATGAAATGTTCAGTAGAAGCTCGCGTTCACATTTATCGGTGAATGCTAATAGGCTAGGATACGGGACCTATGGTGCGAACTGTGGATAGAGGATTTACCCTCAAAAAAAAATTGTACATAACCATAATACCCCAATACCTTTAGCACTATCTTAGGGTCTAAGATCTAGATTAATTTCGGTTCGCTTATGTGCTACCATGAGGTTTATTTAAGATCCGAAAAAAATCTATTACACACAACACGCAAATTGTCAAATCAAAAGATTGATATTTCAAGAGCATAGGTACTCATACTTCAAATATATCTACAGTCCGTTTTTTTGGACTTGTCTTTTTTGGTAAACAAACCCTTCCCGATGCGAAAATCACAAGTTTTTCTTTAATCACGCACTTGATGTAGGAAACGATTTTATTAACACTTACATTATACACATACACTTTAAATTACACCAAAAACTGCTTCGAAATCACTATAAAAGTCTATTATTTTTAATAAAAACGAAATTTTATGTAATTACATTTTCACAGAATAAAATAATCATGACAATTTGACATTTCAAAACTCTAGATTATCTACGAATTTTAGGGGATGTGACAAAATAATGAATGATTTTGATTTATGTGAATGAGCAAAAAATCCAAAAAGTCTTTATCTTCACAAAAATAATATTTTGTACAATATTATCCATAGCATTTTTTTGCTATTTCGCATACTACGTTTTTAATCATGAACCCTGTGCTGACATTAAAATATTAAATATTACAGATGGAATTAACAAGAATTAGAATTAAGAACAATAATAGTTGTAGCTAGGAATTTTGTCTAGAAGGGGCAGACATTCCGATGCGGACCACAGTGACGACGTTGTTCCCGAGGTGAACGACGTAGAAATGAGTGGTGGTTGAAGTCTCAAGGCCCGCTCCGTTCTGTAAAGTACTGCTCCAGGACCCGACGGCTTGCATGGCAAAGACTGGGTCCCGGCCTTAGCGGCTCTCGGGCCTCGATTGAGGTAGTTCCTTAGCGCACGAGGGGCCAATTCCACTCCGATGGAAAACGGGGAAGCAGATCCTCTTTGCAAAGCCGGGACGCCCTGCAGATTCTCCGTAGGCATTCCGATCCTAGTGCTGCTCGTCAATGTGGGCAATGTAATTGAAAGTCCTTGTGGACTGCCTTGTCGGGCACCTGGTGGTAGTGGGTTTACTCTATCGGGTTCAATGATACTGCATCAGATGCACCGAACCAGAGGTTCATAATACATGTGTGTCGGAATCTGATGACTCTTAGAGCCATCAGATTCTGGCAAGTCGTGTATTTTAGAGGAACTACTAATAAATTTATGTTTTGCAGTTGTCGTTTTATTTCTTCATATTCACTTCACACATTCACTTCATATTTAAAATTAAAAAACAAATCAGTACTCGTCATTCAGTCTTGGCTAAGAGTATTTAGTTCAGTCATTCATTCATGATTTCCCAACATTATCTAAACCACTATCAATTATCTCTGGTTACTAGGACGCCATATTTGTTTACCAAAAAAGACAAGTTAACTGGGATAGACTGTAGTACAACGATGGACGTACAGCAATATGAGTACAGAATAGTAACTATCACAACGTAATAAGAGGGTAAATTAATATTTTAATGACTTACAATGCGGGTGAAGATAATATTATCTTGAAATGTTTCTATTTTTCTTGATTTTATATGAAAATACTTGTTTTATTTTAAGTTTTTTGTGACACTGTTAAACTGTGCTTAAAGGGGATGGATTATAATCCATATTAAGTAATAATTGGAGAGGCTACTGATTCTAACTACCCTAGAATTTGAATAGAAAGAGGCACTTTCAGGCTCTGTCTATGCGAGTCTGCAAAAAGAAGTCTTATTGTTCTTCATAAACCTCCTTCTTTAATATTTTACAATTAGAGCGCAATTACGTTACATATAAATAATTATTTTTTGATTTCGACGCAGATGGGGTAATAATACACAGGCAGGAATTACATACGGTTAATTTTTCAGCGTGTGCAACAGAATACAGCTATGCACATAACAGCACATTTTGCACATACAAACATCTTGAATTCTACAGCCAACACACAGTGTACGCAATTTACTAATAAAACTTAAACGCTTGTATCAAATAACTCAATATATCAAACCGGACATTTAGAAAAATATCATGAAAAATAATAATTACCACAGTCTGTGTAGAATTTCGCGTTCGCACTGGCGACAAGCAGTGTTACTGTTATGAAAAACAACATTTTTCTATGTTTTATTTGTGAAAATCGCGCGCTAACGTGTATTCGACTCGCGCGACCGTAACCGACTGACTGGAACGAACGGATGATCATTTGTAGCCGACCTTTGTTGCTTTATAAAATGCGCCGGCGCCGGTCAAAGAGCAAGGGAGGAGGAGTGAGGACATGACTCATTGATTGAGGTAAACATCGTGTGATACAGATAAAAATGCTATTTTTATTCTATATTGGTCCCAATCGCTCTCTATAAAATATTTCTTTAAATCTACATAACATAAGATCACGCCTGTATTTCTTGAAGGATTAGGCAGAGGTGTACTTATGTACATCCGTAGTTATCTGGTATGTTTAGATCCCATAATATAATAGGGTGTGAACATGTGACCTGGCATAAACCCAAGCCGCCTATTGAGAGTTTCATAGAAAACCAAACACCTACTGCTTGACTTGGGACTCGAACTCAAGACATTTTACGCATCAGTTGCTTTTACGACTGGATTCGTGACATTCGCCAGGACTATTACGGGAATATATTAATACTAAAAACAATACAATGTAAAATATAGATATAAATTTAGTAGATCATTATGTAGGCCAAAAAAAATAAAATGGCACAAGGAAACGTTTTTGCAGTTGAATTTAAGTATTTTATGAGTAATGTAATGACTAAAACGAGTTTTATTACACATTTAAGTTGGTACGATATAGGTATATTGTTTCCTGCCCACCTTGGAGCGTGAGACAAAAATCAAAGAAACTACATGTTTATTTTCCTCCTCATTGCATATTCTTTGCGCATGGCCGGAAGAGCAGCGGACCACTCGTGCGCATGTTTCAGGAAAACTTGCGCATGTGGTGTGGTTGTGTGTGTGAGCGTACATGTGTGCGTGTTGTAGTAAACAAAGGCAGCGTTTGAATCATAATGTATGTGTCGAATATTTGTAATTGTTATGAATAATAAAAATATTGCTTGCAGAGCTATTTACCGTCATTAATTTAGTCATCCATAGCCGTTAGCCATTAAACATTTACCTATTTTTTTGTTCTACGATTATAAATTTTAGTGTACCTATACCATTACCTATATCATCAGATATTAAAATATCTAATGATATTATAATTACTAATTAATCTATGAGTTATAATTTTACATTTTCACGTGGGAGAGCCATGCTTCAGCACGAATGGGCCGGCTCGACCGGAGTGATACCACGGCCTCACAGAAAACCGGCGTGAAGCAACGCTTGCGTTGTGTTTCGCCGAGTGAATGAGGTTACCGGAGGCCCAAACCTTTTTAAAAGGCGGGCAACGCACTTGTGACTCCTCTGGTGTTGCGGGTGTCCATGGGCGGCGGTTATCGCTTACCATCAGGTGATCCGTCTGCTCGTTTGCTCCCCTATCCTATAAAAAAAAAATATTGTCTAAAGTCTTCGTTTTAATATCTTTATTAGCATTCTTGTTTCTTTTATAGAAGTTTAGCCCCTAATATTGAAATAGGAGCTATTATTTATTAACCTAAAGCTAAAAGAAATATGCTGTGATGCAAGCGGATAAAACAAACTATTTCGTATGTAGTCGTAATTATTTGGGCTTATTTGAGCAGAGGACACGTTAATTTTTTCGTGTGTGTGGGTTAAGTACTTACATAAATGTCTTATCTAAATAATAATATTTTTCTTTTAACTTAACAGTGCAACATTTCCATATTCAATTATTGAATGTCACGTACCTTCTACCTACTTGCAGTTTGGCCGTGATTACCTATAGGGTAACGAAGGCAGGTGTGGTTTTTAGTTGGTATAAAGTTACCTAATTTTATTATTCATTTAATTTGCCTGGAAAACTAACAATTAAACAACTCAATATGACAACACACATATTTACGCATTAAGTAGGTACCTACTTAGGTACGAATATTTTTTTATTCTCAGAAAGTCATGCGTATCACATCCTATGCCTATTACGCATCCTATGATGAACAATTATAAGAAAAGTGCAATAAAGATGATATCAGCGAGGGTAAAAGCAAGATAGTGTAAAATTTCGTCGGAACATGAGATAATCCACGAGGGCCGACACGCGGTCGAGCGGAGCGGCTGGTGTAAGGTACAAGATGTAGCGGAATGAAACATGTATTTGTAACGAGTAAAGCTAGGAACTAACGTGGAAGTTCAGCCGTGCGTGTAACGTTGTCTGTGTTTACACGTTTGAGTTGGTTGTAGAAGAACACGTGCTTCATAATCGAAATTCCTGTGTGTGTCTGAACTTAGCTGCAAGTGGTTTAATAGTGGTAAAATTTAAAGGTATATTTTTTTATATATATATTTATAAATACAATACATAAGAAACACCCAGACGTACACAAACACTTATATTCATCACATAATTTTTTGTGTCTTGTGAGAATCGAACCCACGACCTCATGGTCAGCAGTCCGGTACTCGAACCACTAAACCACAGAGGTCGTCAAAAATGTTTGTTTTAAAGTTGTGTCTGTACATTGAAGATATAAAAAAAAAACAAGTGGGTTAGGGTAAATAAACGTCTCCGAACTCAAAAATGTGATTTAAAAAAATCTTGTCTGTTTGTTACGGGTTGGCGCAAAAACTACTGAATATATTTTAATTTTGTTATCACTGTTAGAAAGTATGTGCTCCACATACGATACAGCTTGATCTCTCTAATATATAGAGACCCATACAAAGAAGAAGAGATCATCACTGTTGGTTTATGAGCTTCAAGTGAGCGGAACCGCTAGTTTAGGAATAATTTCAAATTTTTGGAGGTCAGTACCTATTTTTGATAGACAATCATAATTCGGAGTTGATTGCTTTAAGTAGTATGTATTCTCCTGAAGGGTTCGCTGGTTAGTTTAGGTTCCATGTAATTGGGGCCGAGCCTTTGAGCCTATTGCTATTACTAGGAAAATAATAATATCAAGGCTCCAACTATCCTACTGCCACATATAAAATATGTTACACCCGCTATCAGCTTTTAGCTTATACCATTAAGGATTGAAGGAAGCCAGCGTTTAGCTGTCATCCGGCGACAATGCGACAATTGGTGTTCTTGAGAAACCGACCGTGTCGCGTGATAGACTGGTTGCGTGCCTTTACGCCGTGTCACCAGGGGACGGGCAGGACAGCTGGTCATTCTTTACTTATCCATGGAATGGAGGTGAAGCTGGTATTAAGTGTAATTATTATATATATATATATATATATTTTAATACATCTTACAAACAACAACAACGTACAAACTGCCTCATTAGCCCAGTGGTCCTGAGCGCGACTGCTACGCTAGAGGTCCTGGATTCGATTCCCAAGTCGAGCAAAGTGTTATTGGGTTTTTCTATGAAATTCCTGGTCGGAGTTAGGAATTTGTGCCCGGTTAATGGCAATAGGCTCGCCCCATATTACATGGGACCTAAACATACCGTTTAATACATCTTACATTTTTTATACTTGTAATACTTTATTTAATAATCACATAGACACAGTGCAAAGATAAATAAACATTCAAAAGGTAAGCAGATGGAAGACTTTGGAAGTAGCAATGGGCCCCAAACCCCCGAAACTAGGCACAGCCTGTATGTTGGTGACCCAAAAACAACAGAATATTAACAATCAGTATTACTATCCGTTAGCGCTGGGCAGTTACAGCTGTCTTGTAGATATAACTTATCTAATATTTTTCAGATTTCATTGATATAATATATCTATTAATATAATATATCTATATAATTAATATATATATACTCGAGACAAAAAACAAACATATGGGCTGATTAGTGGTAAGTGTCAATTACATTGGTATCACTCATACGTTGTCATTTTTTTACCTCAAAATTTCCAAGCAATGTCACTAGCTACATTACCTCTTAAACCGTCACACAATATTATAATGTTAGTACATTATTGCTAGGCGGAAAATGTTATGGAACTCGGCACTAAACCAAAATACTTAAAAGGTTAGGTTGTGCCTTAGTTAGTTAAGGTTCTCAACGTCATAGGCACTTTCTCTTGGTAGACGACCCCATCATATTTTCAGAATAATAATTTTCATAAATTTCAGGAATAGTTCTTACAAATATTTGAACCTACAACACGTGGCGCAGAAGCCGATCGCTCAGCCGCTACACCAAACGTGTCGTCAAAAAAATGTAAAAATGTTACCAGAAAAATATATAAAACTCATTGTAATTTTAGAGTCAACCAAGAATAATTAAAGCTCTTTTGTCTAGAACAGACTAATTAAAACAAAACACAGCTTTTTAAGCTAAAACACAAACATTAGGTACTAATCTAGTGGCTCTCAAACTTTTAGTGGCCCCGAACCACTTTTAGAATTTCAAAAGCTTTCAAAAGTAAAACGGAGGACCTCGTGCCTAAGTAAAAAAAAAGAAAAAAACCTGACAGCCACTCCCTACAAATATCGGTATATTAACCATATATTTTGAGTTTAAGCGGGAAAATGAAAAGTGCATATTGTCGATTTTATATTATTTTTCAAAACTTGAATTTCTCCGAAGTTTAATGTGTAATTATGGTGGATAATTAACCATTAAGTGTTCGTGAACGTGTGAGAGTGTAGACAAATGATATAAAATTGAAAATCGTGACTTTTTGGGTTCACTCCTAAACTCCATCGAAGCCTCAATAAAATTTCTACCGTTTTATTGGGGCAACTCAACAACTTATACTTGACACTGGCGAACACAAAAAGTGTGGTGCCATATTACAATCCCAAGCAATCCCATAATGGGAAATATTATTTGATTACTTTATTACTTGACACTGGCAAATACACAAAAAGTGTGGCGCCATAATTAAAAAAAAAACCATATATTTTTTAAATTTATGGTTAATTTTGGAATTTTTAAATCATCTTTTAATAATTATTTTAATTCTTTATGTATTTGTTTAATTTTTGTGAGGATTTTTATGTAACACAATTTATGTAAAATCGTTTTTTACTAATACCCCATTATGGACCAATGTCTGAAATAAAAAGATTTTATTTATTTAATTTATAAGTATATTGGGTTGCGGAGGTTTGATGCAGTCGCTTGTGTAAAATACTGATATTAAGCCGCATCTGGGTAGACTAGAAGCCGACCCCTGCGGAGATTTGATGCAGTCACTTGAGTAAAATACTGATATTAAGCCGCATCTGGGTAGACTAGAAGCCGACCCCTGCGGAGGTTTGATGCAGTCACTTGAGTAAAATACTGATACTAAGCCGCATCTGGGTAGACTAGAAGCCGACCCCTGCGGAGGTTTGATGCAGTCACTTGAGTAAAATACTGATATTAAGCCGCATCTGGGTAGACTAGAAGCCGACCCCTGCGGAGGTTTGATGCAGTCACTTGAGTAAAATACTGATACTAAGCCGCATCTGGGTAGACTAGAAGCCGACCCCTGCGGAGGTTTGATGCAGTCACTTGAGTAAAATACTGATACTAAGCCGCATCTGGGTAGACTAGAAGCCGACCCCTGCGGAGGTTTGATGCAGTCACTTGAGTAAAATACTGATATTAAGCCGCATCTGGGTAGACTAGAAGCCGACCCCTGCGGAGGTTTGATGCAGTCACTTGAGTAAAATACTGATACTAAGCCGCATCTGGGTAGACTAGAAGCCGACCAACATAGTTGAGAAAAGGCTTGGAGGATGATGAGAGTAAACTGAGTGGCGGTGGACCCCCAGTACCCACGTCACGGACCCCGGAGGGCTCTCACTTTAAGAAACGCTGGTGATATGTGTACTTACGCTTATTACGGACATAATTATACATAAAAATACATTATGCTTTGCCTTTTTTGCTTTGCAGTATAGAAATTCCTCGTGGATAAAATCTACAATGGGCTCCCCGTGCCCCATAAGTATGGGACTCTAGATAATAAAATTCATCACGACGCACGACGCGACGTCGACGGGGCAAAATACGTATGCTCTGTCTAGTACGTTAGTATAAGTATTACTTACTATATTTTTTTAATAAATTTTTCTTACCCCTAATATTATATTTGTGTATTAATTAATGATTTAGGTTAATTACCATACTCATGTTAGAGTAAAATATGTGTAATGAAGTGTCCAACCCTATTAAAAAATTTTATGTCAAAAAATGTTTTACCTAGTTCACTAGACCAAGGTTCATCCTCCTTATAAATGAAGTTAAACCAAAATATTGATATAGGTACTAGCTGTTTCCCGGAGTTCAGTCGCGACCTAAAGTGACTTCATGCCTATGTTACTCCAGAATAATTTAGCATTCCATACATGAAAGAACTTTTAAAATCGGTTGAGTACCTTTTTGTACTTCTTTGCATTTTTCATGCTAAAATTATAAAGTTATTTTAGTGAAAGAAAAATTAGACTTGTGGACAGCATCGTGCCCGCAAATCGGTTGAGTAGTTTTTGAGTTTATCCATTACAAACAATTATTTAAACAATCAAATCTTTCCACTGTATAATATAAATATAATTATATATAGTGTAGATATTTTGCTACACCCGAACTTATCTTCTCTCCGGCTATTTTTAAGTCACAGGTCATCAAAAGACTGCTAAAAATAGGGTCTAAACTACCATACATAGTCATAATTAAATTACCTTGTTTTGGTAACAAGATACATGAGGTAACAATCTCAAAATGGAGGTTGGGTCCTAAGACAACAGCCACCTCGGTTTATGACCACGTAAGCGATATTAGGCTTAGTTTATTTCGGACTGTCCGGACTCCATGAGTTTGAGATACAATCGGGATATTATGCAACCACAAATCTTTTATTTTCTCAGTTAGAACATTATTATTTTATGTTTCATACTAGCTTCTGCCCGTGACTTCGTCCGCGTAGCGTGATGATATATAGCCTATAGCCTTCCTCATTAAATGGGCTATCTAAGACTGAAAGAATTTTTCAAATCGAACCAGTAGTTCCTGAGATTAGCCCGTACAAGCAAACCAACAAACAAACTCTTCAGCTTTATATATTAGTATAGATTTGTTTCACCCACGCTGCCCGGATGCTAAGAGTTGTAGGGTTGTGGTAAATAGCTTAAAACCTTCCCCTTGAATCACTCTATGTATTAAAAAAAATTGCATCAGAATCCGTTGCGTAGTTTTAAAGAAAAATAATAAAATAACCAACGTTATGTCTGAATGACTTTATTAAATTATACATGACACATTCTAAGCATTTTCTGAAGTTATAAATTTTGAAGACCAGCGGGATTTGAATCTGCTCTAACTATTTTGATGCACCCGAAGCCTTGATACCATGAGTTCAATATTTCTTTTATAGAAGAAGAAGTTGATGTGTGTTTATTTGCCTTTGTTACAACTGTTACAAGTAGATATGTACGAGCATCTTTGAAGTGGGACAGTGGGACAGTAGAATTTGGTTATATATAGATTTGTTTACTTAGCGGTCAATGACAGGATGAATGATATGTTCTGTATTAAAAATAAGTACCTACTTACTGAGCGCGGCTAATCAAATCTGGCTTTAATAAAATGTCACTTAATTAAAATTAAACCGCAATTCGGCACAAAGGCCAGCTAATTATATTTTATCTAATTACTTACTAATTATTTGAGAAAAAAAACTCATTATATTTCATTTCAACAGCAAAGGCTCCCCTAATCACATTACAAAAGACAGATTTAATAATAAACAATCTTTTTTATAACATTTTTAAGCCGATAAACACACTGAAGTATTCTTTTAGACAACCATGTATATATTTAGAGCTATTACGATGAATGACCCACCAATTGTATTTTTGCCAACAGACAAATGTAGGAAATAGATTTCTATTCACTTGAATAAACATGTCACCAATAAACCCACACACACACTACACTAGTCGGCGTTTAAACCCTGCTACTGAAGCACAATAGAGATATTTTAATCCACTAACGACTTGGACTTAACATTTCAGCTGCACGGAGCGATGCTACCGTATTAGTGACAATCTAGTAGACCATCTTGAAGTTTGATTTTTGGCTTTGATGCTATCACTTGGGCTAATTTCCCTTACGAACAAATTATACTCTGCTGCCTGACTTAAGCCATCACGCCTGTATTCCCCAGAGGATTAGGCAGAGCTCTATTTATGCTTATATCCAATGTCAAAAATCTAAACTCTATTACTGCTTCATTAGTCTAGTGGCCCCAAGCGCGACTGCTACAGGACTGCTGAGGACGTAGGTTCGATTTCCTTCTCCATTAAAGTTCTTCTGTGAAATTTTCAGTAGCAGCTTGGAATCTGGTTTTGTGCGCAGTTAGTGAAAATAGCCCCCCCCCCCCCATTACATGGGATCTAAAATATACCAGCGATTTGTGGGTGTACATTAGTAGACCTCTGTCCAACCTTTCAGGGAATATAGGCATGATGGTATGTATGGTATGTGAATCCAAACTTCAGGCAGCTATTGCTTACATTGAAAATAAAAAAATAATAAAAGAAAATTATAATTAATAATAATTAAATACTACTGAGCACATAATAAGAAAATTTTATAAAAAACAATATTTTTTATTAACTTCAAAGAGAAAAAATATTACTTATACCTATATAATTAACTTAATTTAAAATAAAATTTAAGTACCAAAAAATATAATAATTCGTTAGATAAGTAAATTCTAAATGTGTTTTTCCTTAAATTATTTTTTAATCATAAATTAAACATAATTTAAATTGAGTCTCGGAACTTTCTCGTTGTCTATAAGTATCGTTTGGTCGCCCTACATAACACGACACCTTTTATCATATCACATGTTATTATGAACATAAATATTATATGTCGGTTACTGCGAACGCCGGGTTAATAAACCCCGTGGACCACTATACTGGATTAACCGAACTACCCACTAAATGGACCGTAAAGAATCTTGAGAGATGGTCGAAATAAATACTTGGACGAATGTACAGATTTAGGTAATTGGACCTAATTTAATTAAAATAAAACAAACATTTGGCACGTTTTAAATAGAAGAACCTAATGCCCCTTGTGTGTTCCGGGAATCGAACATAGGACGTATGCAATTGCTCAGCAACCGAGCGACCGGATCGAAGCAAACGAGACCTTTATGATTGTGATTATATCTTTTTGTAGTTTTTTTGTTGCATTTTTCATGCTTAAGACTATCAAGTTATTTTAGTGAAGGAAATGAAATGAAATAGTTTATGAAATAGTTTATTTGACATAAAGAAGTACACAGATACAGGTGACACTTAAAGTAAGTATATAACTTGTACACAAACATGTTCAATGACCCCTGTGCTAGGAGAATCCTGTGTTACAGGGGTCAACAATTCGTTCAATTCGGATTGCTATGACATTTGTAACAATTTAGTAAGGTGCACTTTCTAAAATAAAAATTAGGTGTCTATAATTAGGTGCTACATTTAAAACAAAAAGAAAAATAATTTAGGAAAAGGAAAAGGTGTCTTACTATGTTTTATTTAGTTTTATACCTCGAGTGTGTATTTATGTGTATGTGATGTGTGTGCCTATGTAATATGTATGGTGTAGTTGTGTGTATGTGTTTGATAGGTATGTGTATGCTTGTGTGCGTATGTGTGTGATTGTGTGTGTAATATTTTTGTGGGTCTTATTTAATTGTATATGATTCTATTATTTGATTAATTTTTCCGTGTCTTCGTAATTTAGGGTGAGCAAATATTATTTTAATCTGGATTTGCATTGGGTCTTATTTAAATAATGTATATTTAGTTGGTAGTGCAGTTTGTTGTATAATAGTGCGCTTAAATAATGGCTATGCCGTCTGGCAAAGGAGGTATTGGTAGAAATATTCGAAATGCGGGCAATTGGAACCTGCGTCTTCTGGTTAGGTACACCAGACGCCAGACGCTATGACCGCTAAGCCACCACGAGTTGAAATTTTATTGTGATTATAAACGTACAGCATCAGAAAAACATTTTTTCATATTTACTCACCTTTTAAACCTTCATAAATGTTTATTTTCATTATAGTTATTTATTTACTTTTTCCCCGGACTTCGTCGCGCCAATAATTTTTGGGAGACAATAAATTTTTAACATCAATCCATCAATTGAATGAATGACTGGGTACTTATATATAACAAAAGTGATTCCAGTATCACGCTGGCTTTCGCCTGAATAAATCGAGGCGCGAGCAACCGACACCGGTGATAACTGAGTCTGGGCGTCTGATATGAGAGAGTATGTGTTTATAGTCTTATTGGTTTTAGCTATAATGAAATTTCGAGTCTAGATAATGTAGAAGAACCAGCAAGAATATTCTATGGGTACTCTTCTAAATTCACGTTCTTAACAATGATGTTCGATACGATAACTATTGAAAGCTAAAACTATTTAAGATATATTTTCTCTCATTTACAATACCTATAACGAAACTGCTAACATGGAGCCCAAGTGTACTATTTGAATTGTTTCAGGATGGTCGTTCAATGGGAACTAAATGTAATCAGAACTAACAGATTTTCAAGGCAAAGCTGTCAAAAATCAACAATTCTGAAGTCATCGAATGAAAATTTTGATACATGAAAATAGAAGGCTGGAGCCTTGTTTGTAAACACAGCCACTGTAAGAAAAAATACTAGTTTTTTAAGTAATAAAAACTTAATTATTGATGAGGTTGCATTGTGATTAAGTAATGGTATGTAGGTGTTATGAGTACGTAATACAATATCATTACCATCCCAAGAGAAACACATTTGTCAAAAGACGGACAAGACAAACCATTAATTAATGAAATATACCAATATTTATATAGAAGATACCTTAATGTAATTAGATAATATTCTGCCATCAGGGGACACCTACTTCCTCGGAAGGTGTCTAGTTTATACCAACGTTATATTCAATGACATTTTAATATTACGAGTCACACGAGACAGGACAATACGACCAAAATACGTCATATACTCTACTCAGTTAGTGATATGATTTGACTGCTAAGTGAAAGGTTTCGAGTTCGAGTCCAAGTCTGTCAGTCTGACTTCGAAGTCAATATAGACTACTGGTAAGTAGGTAGTCTTTTTGAACGTAATTTTTACAAGGCAGCCGCCAAAACGCCCGCCCGCCCGGGCGTTTTCGGCCGGACGCCCTTCACCGCATCCTAGTGTTTTAGCTGGGAAGAAGAAGCGGCGCAACAAACTCCCCAGCAACACATTTATATCTGTTAAGTTACTAAGGCGTTGCACAAAGTAGAATTCAAATCAATGTTAGTTTAATAATACCTACTAATACTAATACACTTAATAATTTATTTATTGCTACATATCAGCTAGCGCACATATTATAATTATTAGTCAAGCAGCATTTATAATATTAGCAAGCCTCCTTTCTATCGGCGAAGGAAAACATCGTAAGGAAACTTGCACGCCTGATAGCATTTTATTGCCGGAGCCTGAAGTCCGCTGTCTGTAGGCTAGCATGGTGGACTATTAGTTATCATCATTATATCAGCCTATTCCCGTCCACTGCTGAACTTAGGCCTCCACAAGAGCACCAACCATCCCGGTCTTGGGCAGCTCGCGTCCGTCCGCTGTCAGCCTTCTTCAAATCGTCGGTCCCACTCCACGCTTGCTCAAACGCGGTCTCCGGACTAAGGAATATAGTATGGTATGAAAAATTGACAGTAGTCGACTTGTGACCCACCAAAATAACGTAGCGTGGGTGTGTCTTGTAGTAACCACAATCTAACTAGATTAAATAATGCGCCCAAAAGTCGATCGCTTGTTCGTTGTGTGTATTACGATAATTGGCTGACAATAAGGAAGTGTATTTTGAACGTACCACTTCGGGAATTGACAGCAATTGTCTATGGTTTAGACGGCAATTGTTTTATCTTGTTTTGTCTAAGAGAAGACAGAACTTGTGCGTTCTATCTTCTCTTTTATTTGTATAGGAATAGCCAATCCTAATGTGGAGATTCAGGGTTCGCTCCGCATTTGCAACTTATTTATTAGATAAAATTAAAACACAATATTTTAATGGACGGTTAATGATTGAAAAATATAACATTGCAAAAAGACAAAGTTAAATTAATTTCCAATTACTCAATGGTATCTGCTAATTTGTTTTTTTATTTTTTTCATAATTCCCACTTGGTAAAACTACTTGTAGATCATAAAAATATTTGTTATGTGTGAGGATCGAACCCACAATCTGTAGTGTAGAAGTCGGCGATCGCTATTAGCCAGCTATGACGTCAAACGTGCCGTCATTCAATTACAATATTAATTAATTAGGTACGTGGGATTCCAGGCAACCTTCAGGCACGCTAATTTTATACTAATTGATCAGTGTTCATCAATATCATGGTAAACCGAGATTATTATTTATTTTTTAAGTCCGACTGCATTCCACGCATTACCTACCTTTCATATTATAAAGTCCCCCGCCGCGTCTGTCTATTCCCGATAAACTCAAAAACTACTGAACTGATTTTCATACGGTTTTCACTAATGGACGGAGTGATTAATGAGGAAGGCTTCAAGCTATTGAACATCACGCTACGACTCTTAGGAAAGGAACAAATTGGGTCATACCGCGGGCGGATCGCTAGTGTTAAATAATTGACTAATAAGAAATATCTAGATCCATCTATTTTCCAGTAGTATAGACATAAGCAGGCTAAGATTGGGAGGTGTGATTTTAAGAACATTTGGGATGTTTTCTGAATAAAACAAACATGATTGTAATTTCATAAATATAATTGCGATAATTAAAATACTTAAAGGCTAAATATTACTCTAAGTAATTTATCCAATTAACGCTATAACATAACGTTTACATTAACATTGTAGATGTAGATAAGATGAAGATAAAATGTTATATTTACATTAAATAATTAGTGAAACATTTTATGTATGCATATTTTTTTGCATGTAAAAGAACTAAATGTGCTTAATTGCTATTGATAACATTTCCGGATTAATTATTTCATATTATTCATATCGTTAATAAATATTAATATTTAATTAATTAATAAATGTTTTATTGGCTTTGACAGTATCATACAATCAAATGAAATAAAAATCTGATATTGAAAAACATATGATGACGTTTTAACATTTAGATAATAATGTTAGTTTACATGCAATCTAAACCATACACATAAATAGCCATTTTAACAGTTCTAATGTATATATTAATATATTATCATTATAATAGTTTTACGTACTATGTTCTAGCATAAAAATTGTACGTAATGATGAAATTAAAACAAACATAGCTTAATTTAAAAAGGTTTAACAAATATTATAAGCTGCAAACAATTGACGACTAGATTTTATTCGATCTCTATTAAAACCATTTTTTATGATTTCATTAATATCTGGCGATGTTTTCGTTCAAAAACATATAAAAATAATATCTTAGGTCGAAAGGTGACTTTCAGTTTCACATTGCATGAAAGGACTTTGTAACCCAATCGGCTTATTTTCTTCGTGAACATCAAATGTACAGAGAAATATAATGTTTACCTTTGTAATGTGCATGAATGGCAGGCTGAGCATTTAATTTGATATATAAAAAACCTAAAATAGGGTATTACAAGGTGTTGAAATAGAAAAGTATTTATTTATTCACATAAATACTAAAACAGATAGTATTAAATGCAATGATATAAATTCATTCGGCACAAATATAAAAAAAAAACCTTAAATGAAGCTTGATATAAGTATAATTTTTTACAAATATTTAATACTTAGATACTTGGAATATTTTTTTAAATGTTATACTTAGATATACTTGCGTACCTTATGCAAGATTCACATTAAATACATAATATTATCGACTCAAATTTATAGAAAAAGAAGACAGTTACAAATAACATGCAAGTAGTTAGGTATTTAATTAGACATTACCATATACTTAGAAGTCATTTTATTTTTCCGTATGAAAAGGTTTAATGAACTTGTAAATCCTAAGATACATGACTCAATATTCGATACACAAATAAAATTAGACAAGTTAGAGTAGTTTTATTGTTGAATATTTTTCTTAGAATGAGACGGAGCAAGGGGGAATTCTTGAAAAATGTGTTGTCTAGCAAATTGCAGCCTTTGTCCAATTTGAACTTGTTTAGATGTAATCGAGAGGAGACAGGTAATATTCCATTTTAACATGTCAAAAATAAATAAGTAATCAAGGTTTTTTATTAAAGGTAGTTTTATAGCGTTTTATAAAAAGAGTCGAGAGTTTAGGATTTTCAAGTTTAACCAGACCCTAAATTTACTAGATTGATATGAAACAACTGACATAACAAACTACCATTCACAGATAGCAGTATTCTTGCAATGCTAAAATAATTTCCGGTAATGATACACCACTTTCATCTAAATAATTAAGTTTCAAATGTAAACGTGGAGTTTGCGTATCTTGAAATACGTGACTCATTTTGCTACGTTGGTCATTGTGTGTGATATGTGTGTGTGGGTGTGTGTGCATGAGTCGTCTACCGGCCGAGGCCGGTCCACAGCAAGCCAGGGTCGTGGTGATTGGCCCCCGGGTAGCCACCGTCCGCCTCCACGAGAGATCTGCGGTTGTAAGATCTACGTACAACGATATTTTAGACTAAATTTTTGTAATGCAGATTAAACATAAGACGAGAAAGAAAAAGAACTAGTTTAAAACATCTAAAAAAATAAGTAGCCAATGGGTTTTTTACCTGAAGGGACGAAATCTAGGGGACGAATGAAGGTTAGATATTTATTTTAATTTAACGCAATAGTCATGTAACTACAAAACTAAATTTTACCAAAACATATGTAGTTTACTAAGTACTAATGAATTATTGTGCTTCTATAAATATAACAGAAGAAAATGTATGATTTTTCTTAAGAAAATATATGATAAATAAAGAACTGTACGTTGTAAAAGACTAGTTGTGATCATAATATCTCGACAGGATTTGTTTAAGTAGGTACAATTTAGGTTAATATACAGAGATTATTGTTAACTAACTTCCATATTTAGTTATATATAGTTATATGCCAAAGTTCAAAAAACATTTTGTTAAACATAAGTTTAAGTAGACGTTTAGAATAATCTCTGAATATTAGTTTTAGTCTGAGGTTTTACTCAATGTAGTGACAGATCAAGAGATAAAAGATTGTCAAGATTCCCACCTGATGTTTCCAGTAGGTCTGAGGGGGCGTAGAGCGTACAGCTTCCTGATACCACTGCCGCCGCCGCCGGAGTCTACAAAGAAAAAAACAAACAACTTTACTCGTTACATACTCAGAGGAACTGTGAAATTTTTGGATAGATTTTTCAATTTCTGGATACAGGAAAATCCATATTTATTTTATAGTGAACTGGTATCTCAACTCTGCTGGTGCTGGAGAAAAGATCTGAAAATCTGTGATCTGTGACCCTGTGATCTAGTACTATTATTATTATTTTATTTTTTAAAAAAGCTTACTAGCAATGTGGATCGCACATTATAAAATGCTTGTGTTACGAGTGGGTTTACGTCGGTAGTGCAATGGGAGGGTTTCGAACCGGCAACCACATGATTGCAAGTTCGGCACCCTAACCATTAGGCTACCGCCGCTTTTAAATATTATTTATCTATCTACATATAGTCTTTTCGTCTCGTAGGTACTTCATGCTTCATTAACTATTAATTTTCATCTACGAACCCAAGTTTAGGTATTATAAAAACGGATATATATTTCTTCTTTTGGAATGAGTTATACATTTAACCTCAAACTGTTGATAAAATTATGACTCATTATTATTCTGGCTTTGCCTCCTAATTACCTATACGATGACCGCATTTAAAAAACAATAATTCATCAATAAAATTCCCAAGTTCCTCGCATTTAAAAAACAATAATTCATCAATAAAATTCCCAAGTTCCCTTTTAAAATTTCAAGACAACAAAACGGTAACATCGTGCTGTGCATTGTATACTATAGTAGTTTATAACTAACAACTTCATATCTTTCAAAGAATTTCAATGAAAAAGTACCCTCGTAAGGTCTCTTATTGTAGAAGCCCTGTTATATTCAACGCGTCGTTTACTCTTATGCACTTTAATTTGTCGACACGAGGCGTCTGAGAAAATCAAAGACACATATTTTCTGTATTCCCCGATTGTTTGTGAAATATTGTAGCGTCAAAACATGATTAATATTAATAATTATATTTTTCAATCGTGGTTCTTTTAATATAAATGGCATTGCATCTTGAAAGTTAAACCGAATGAATGTATGAATGAATTAACTTTTTAAAATGACTTTCGATATTGTAATTCTAGTGGTAACTTTAGTTTAATACTTATAGTTCAACATTCGTTCCTATTTTATTTATCGTATTATGTACCTCACCTAGTTTTATTTGTCTTCCGTCTGATTGATGTCTTCCATTAATAATTTAACGTCGTAAAAGAAAGCATAAAAGTCACCAAATTACTACAGTGTAGGTTTACTCTCACTGAGTCTGCTTCAATTTGTAAAATGCTGTGATTTTTTTTTCATTTCAATTCCTACGTACCGAAAGATGTCCATCGTTAGCATGGTACAATCATTTATTTATTTATTCATTTATATTTAATTACTACGGTAGTACGGTTACAACCAATTACAGTAACTAAAACTTAAAAAAAGACAATTATATGAATTATAACAATCATTAAAATAAACAAATGGATTGGAATCCAAGAGATCATTAAGCGCAGCCAGAGTGCGAGGAATTGGCGACTTAGCACGTGAAACAGTATGACATAGAGGCACGGCAAAGAGTCTGTGCTTTTTGCCCCGGCAGTAATTGTCTGGGACAAAGAAGCGCGCCAGCACATGAAGCAGATCAGGGGCATCAACAGCGCCACGGAGCGTCTTGCAAGCTATTGTGAGCTGATCTTGAGCTCGCCTTACCTCTAGCGAGTAATCAAGACACAAAAAAGAAAAATGAAACTCATAAGCTCTCTTTTTAACACTATATATTGTCATTTTCATAAGCCCTATTGTGGGTAAAGCAGCACACATGATCGCTCGTTAAGATTCGTCCATAAACAAAAGGTCACTTCCTATTGCAATTTGACAGACATCATTATTGTCAGTTCCTACATTTCATAATTTTCCTGCTTCCCGAGACGTAGTATTGATGCGGAGGATACGACAAGAAATATCCTTAAGCGATTCTAATTGAGATACTAGTGGCGTGGAGCTCAATGTTGATAGATGAGGTCGTTGCTACCGTTACAAGAATTATGATGTGTTGATCTTGATTTTATGATGAAATTTGATGCCTCTCACAAAATAAATTAGGTGTACATGGTGACTGGAATTACTATGTTCTAGTAAATATCTTGAGGAGGTTATATCTGAGGTCATTTCGAACATTAATCCTTGTTAAAAAATAACGCGTGTTATAAACTTCTAATACCTAGTAATATGTTTTGTCTTCTTCCTCCTGTCACAGAATGTCACTTGTCAAAACAAGACAAAACACATTTATAGGTTTCTACGACGTTTTTTATTTTGTGTTTTCAAACCGTTATAGATGTCAAATTAATAATATCTTATTTTATCTTCTTCTCTTCTCTACTATTATAAAATCGTAAAAAAGCTGTCTGTACATTAAAGATATTTAAAAAAACCCAAGTGGGTTAGGGTATAAGTATAACCGGTAAAAAATTCTTGTCTGTTTGTTACTGGTTGGCGCAAAAACTCTAACTGAATAGATTTTAATTTTGTTATCTCTGTTAGTATACTACGCTTCAACTTAAATACTTTTTTTTTGCATTTTCTCATTTTTTTATTATTCTTGCTATAAACAGCGAACAGCGAATGTTATCAATAAGTCCCACACACCTATTCAAATAATTATGCATTGTAATTAACATAATTTAATTGATATTTTTCTCGAAATTATTTTATTAACAAAATTCTGACTGTTTCTGTATAATGAGTATTAATTGTTATATGTTGACATGTACCTACTATATAAATAAATTAATTGTATGCCCAAAGGGCGGGACATAGCCGATCGCAAAGCTCAAGAACATCTGTATTTATGTACCTACCTATGATCCACAATAAAGGAATTCGAATTTGAAAAAAAAACACATATATGACCTCAATCAAAGGCCAGAAAAGTAAAGTGCGACACTTGGTAGCTTGGCAGCACGCAATTTTCCGAAGATTTTTCCGCATTGTGAAAAGATGGGTTCTGTAGATTATACCTACATTAGTTTCCTGTTGTTTAAAGACCTTATTCTAAAGAAAATCTATTACTTTTTTGTTACTGCACAAATGCGAGTTACCCAGTGCTTAGTTTCTAAAACACAAATACGTTTTGTATGTTATAAAATATTTGTTTTGCAATTCTGAAGGGCAAAATAGCGATTACATGGTTTTAAACATATTTTAATGTAAGGCAAAAAATGTGTCGATTGCAAAATGATTGATGTCGCTGTTTTGAATGCTATCAAATGACAATTAGCTTCAGAGAGGCTATTATTTTTTCCTAGAGACAGGGCAAACATTAAAAATACTGACGTGACTGTAATCCTAACTTTAAGGGGAGTTCATAACATAAGACAATTGATCTGATAAGGAACATAACACAACATACTATTACCCCTGTATTTTCCGATATGAATACCGGGCATGAATTCAAACTGCGATTAAGTAATCAATCTGGGATCTACTGAAAATGTCCTTAAAGAAAAGTCGACGAAAGGGTAACTGAACTTGAAAACAAAAATAACATAATACCATTAGGTACGCCTGTATTCCCCGAAGGGTTAGATAGACGTACCCCTACGTAGGCAAAAAATATCGATATAGAAGAAAACTTTATATTTCATATCTCTGCGTGTAAAATTTATTTGTAAACGCACCCACGATTCTCCGAGCAAACTACATCAGGTATGGTCCATCTATCAGTCTAACTCATTAGTTCCCAAAGTGGTCCAGGAATCCACGGGAGACACGACGGGGGTCTACGATGGCGAGACAAAAAACATGACATTTTGAGTTATTGAACCAAACATATTCACGTGGTATGTTTGGTTCAATAACTCAAAATGTTGTTACATTACAATAAAGCTACCGCGTCTGATCTTGAGGGGCTTTCCGTCAAAATTTATTGAACTAAGTGTTGCTATGCTATCTACATTTTTACATGAGGTAATGCTCCCGTTATTGAGACTTAAAAGCCTTGTAAATACAACGTATTTGACATTATATAAAGAAGGTAAGAGTGTTTATTCTGGTTTATTGTGCCTTACTGAAGCGGTTTGAGCTCCAGACAAAAGACGTATTCCCCGAAGGATTAGGCAGAGGCGTACTAATGTACACCCACAGTTCGCCGGTATGTTTAGGTCCCATGTAATAGGGGGCGAGCCTATTGCCATTAACCGGGCACAAATTCCTAACTCAGAGCTGCTACTGGGAATTGCATAGAAAAACCCAATAACACTTTGCTCGACCTGGGAATCGAACCCAGGACCTCTAGCGTAGCAGTCGCGCTCAGGACCAATTGGCTAATGAGGCAGTTACCTATTCATAATATTCTATGTTATAACTGGTGATGTGCACTTAGACAAAAATAGTCTTTTGATGCCTTTACCCAGAGTACGCAGACGCTATCTTAGTCTTGAAAGTTGAAGGCATCCGTTATAAAAGTTTAATTAGTTTCGTCTGTCTGTGCATTTATTCGTGTAAAAGACACTGATTACTTATATAAAGATGGATGACCATTTTTATACGTTTTCCGCCTTGTAAAGATCGTAAAATATCCTTTTTTGTGTCTGAATGCGCATGAAATGAAGAATAGCGAATTTATTGACACATGTGTTTCAAATACTTAGTGTTAATAAAACAGAAAATTGGACATGTTGAGATAATAAATGAAAGACGATTAACGAAAGGATTTATAAAGCGAAGGTCAGCGGCAGCGTCCGAAGAGGTCCTCCTAGAAGGACATACAGTGATCTTATCCAGGTTAAAGAGGTCAGGTCCAGGTCAGGCAACCGGTGCATATGTATGGGAAGATGTATGAATGTGGCAGAAGCGAAAGAAGTATGCAAGAATCGTAGCCAGTGGCGGTGTATAGTTTCTGCCTACCCCTGTGGGAGAAGGGCGTGAGTGATGTATAATACAAAAAGCTGTTGTTTATACTTTTTCTGTGGAAATAAATACATATATGAGAAACCAGCTGTTGCATCAATCATCATTGTCAATTACATTCCAATGGACTTTATGAGACTAGGTTACCTTGGAGAACCAAGATCAAATTTATCTCTGTACCAAAATTCATCAAAATTGGTTTAGGTGTTTTGGAATTAAATAAATTGTTTGAGTTTTAACTAACAGATTACTCTTGCATCTTTAATATGGAATGGGAATAGAATTAATTAAATTATCGATATTCTGTCTAGATCAAAGTTAAGCCTCAAATGCAAAACTTGTAAGTGTATTACACGCTTTTTGCCCTAGAGTGTTCCCGTCAGGTTGCGTATGCGCTACCAAAGTTTAATTAGGTAGCCGGGCAGTCCGTCTGGCGGTCCCCAGGGGAGATACCCCCAACATAGTGCTAACTTATACTACATGAGATACTGCAAAAGTTTGCTTTTTTATTAATATGAATGGAAACGTGTACTATCAACACTTTTTGATTAGAATCACATTTAAATGCAATGAATAGAAAGTTAAATTAAGTTTATGCATGATATATTTATCATACTATTTTATACGTCGAAGACTTTTCTTGTCCCATGGGTCAGCGGGCGAAGATAGCCGCTGTACTTATGTTTATTAAATTATCAATATAATATTCTGGATTGGTTATCCTGAATGACCAGTCTATTTAGTCTCATGTTTAAACTGAGCCGCTCCTGGGAATTTCAAAGAAATTCTAATAATATTTGCTTGACCTGGGAATCGAAACCAGGACCTCTAGCATGGCAGTCAGCCGCTCGGCCGCCAGACTAATAGGTAGAATAGAAAATGTGATAGAACGAGCCACATCGAAAAAATAGATAATATGCTATTTTAGGAATCACGGCTGCCTCGTTAGTCTAGTGGTTTCAAGTGCGACCGCTACACTAGAGGTCCTGGGTTCGATTCCCAGGTCGAGCAAAGTGTTATTGGAATTTTTCTATGAAATTCCCAGTAGCAGCTCGGAGTTAGGAATTTGTGCCCGATTAATGGCAATAGGCTCGCCCCCTATTACATGGGACCTAAACATACCGGCGAACTGTGGGTGTACATTAGTACGCCTCTGCCTAACCCTTCGGGGAATACAGGCGTGATGGTATGTTATGTATGTTAGGAATCACGGCCCAAATATAAGGGGTGAATGAGGATATTTGTTCATACACGTGTTTCGTTAGGTATTGTGTTCAATTAATGTATCATTCATGGTCCTGCAACGTGAGCGTATCCTAAGAACGTTGGCTCATGCAAAATAATTATTATGGCCCAATTTCTGTACGTGATGTTTTTCGTTTTTACACGAATGAGTTTCTTACGCTTGAGCAAATAAATATCAGCATACAACAATATTAGTAACCCTTTTAGCAATACCTAACACCAAAGGCTTTTACTAAACAAATCATAATCAAACTTTTACCATCATACGAAGGCCTAAAAGGGCCGCTTTTGGTATAATCATACTATATGATTTACCGTGGCACATTGCTACAGCATTAGGTAGGTACTACGGGTTCTACTTATTTTTTTTTTATTTCAAACAAATTCTCATATACACAAACGCGCAGACTTGGAACAACTACCTGTGTATCATACATATAAGTATTTCCTCTGTGTGGGGCAATTACTGGAGGCTAAAGTTATGGTATTCACAATTTGTCTTAGTCAATTCATACTTAGAACTTGTAGAAATTCTTTTGCAGTTTTGAATATTAATAATTATTATTATGATTAATAAAAAGGGGCCATGTTAACCCCTCTGGTTTATTAGGGCTGTCAACTTATTGTATGGAAAGCCTTTACAGTGCGAGGTTAGCATTAAACTGGAACTGTATAGCTTGATATGTAAGCCTATGATAATTGAGGTGGTATGAAGTAATTTGAGAGCGGGATCCCATATTATATTGCTTCATATCTGCCGAGCATAACTACTTACTTTCTTGGACCTGAAGAACATTTTCAGCAATTGGCCTCATTAGCCAAGTGGTCATGAACGCGACTGCTACGCTAGAGGTCCTGGGTTCGATTCCCAGGTCGAGCAGTGTAATAAGATTTTTCTATGAAATTCCCAGCAGCTCGGAGTTAGAAATTTGTGCCCTGTTAATGGCAATAGGCTCACCCACTATTACATGGGACCTAAACATACCGGTGAACTAGGGAATACAGGCGTGATGATATGGTTTTTTCTACTGGAGCCAACAACGTTCGTTTGCCACATTTAGGTACTGTTGAAACTAAAACCATTATTTGAACTTACTAGAAGCCGGTGCTGGAACCACGGAAGGCGGATCCTGGAAGAGCGTGGAGCGTTCCTGCGGCGAGAGAGACACCAGCGTCTCCAAGTTGTCGCGGAGAGAGTCGAAGAATGAGCCCATGTCGTTTAACACACCTGGAGAGAGAATAAGTTTAAATTAATCCGTATAGGTATTGTGTAATTACTAAAAGATCCGACTTCTGCTAAAGCAGGGATAAGCAGAGAAAAGAGATGTTCATTAATAACCATAGAATATATAATAATTTTCTCCATATCTCTACGCTTAGCTTCTGTACATAGGTCCAGCGAAGTGGAGTGGATTTGTATATTTTTTCTGTTGTGTGTTGTTGTGCTGTGAGTTTGGTGGTCAGCTCGAGCATGTGCTAGTGCTAGTGTTATGTCGAATGTCGTGAATTTTATGGCCGTGGCTACAGGGCACGGTATGGGTTTGAGTCCAGCCATCCACGTCTCAAAAGCGTATCTTCTTTCACTCCTCCAGGTGGCAGACGATCCACACCCCAAAGGTAGTGTAAGGCAAAAGAGAAAGGAAATGAGAAGTGAGTAGCAGTTATATGGCGAATGGATGCCGTCAATTCCTTCCTACTCGTATTGTATACTCGTACACGTCTCTAGGTTTTAGCCGGCTTACGCATTCTCTCTACTTTGGTGGAAATATTCTGTCCGCTACGCTAATCATGACTGTTCTTTTCTAATTGAATATATAGCAAGTTGAAAGCAATGTGAATCACATTATGATTCACCAGAAATGAGGATATTACCCCGGCTGATTAGGTTACTCAATGATTAAGGAAATAAGGCAAACATTTCGACTGAGCATTCTGTCCTCGTTAATACAAACCTACATAAAAGTCACCAATGTATTTCCTTTACCTATATGTAAAACCCACCTCTTTTGTTGTGTGTGGTGTTTGTAACATTTTAACTGCTTTAAAACATAGATAGGTATGGTTTTATGTTTAGAGTTTTTCAAAGCTTTGCAACTGGAATTAGGTTAATTAGTACAGAAGGTGGATTACCTACGAGTGTTGTAACGTGTGTTCATAATTCAAAGTTATGTATTTAGTATATATGTACATATATATATGGGGATGGTCTTTGCTCAAGAGTGGGACAGAACAGGTTAGAGATAGGTTAATAAAAGAACACGAAGAGTAGGAAAAATAATTAGATCGCATTGAGTGCACCGCCGAGCACACATACATAAAAATATATTTTGTATTTTCAATAGGTTAAAACCTAATTTAAAAAACTTTTTAGTATTTCACATTTAAAGATGACATGATAAGTAGTCATGTTTAAAAATATACTGAAATACGGTATGGTATGATTATCTATACTTATTAAATAAAGATGAAGAGTTTGTTTGTTTGTTTGCTTGAACGCGCTAATCTCAGGAACTACTGGTCCAATTTGAAAAATTCGTTCTGTGTTAGCCCATTTATTGAGGAAGGCTATAGGCTATATATCATCACGCTAAGACCAAGTAACTATTCCACGCGGACGAAGTCGCGGTCAGAAGCTATAATTCATAAGCTGTAGTTGATTATGGGGTTAGAATTAAAGTCAGTCAGTAACTTTCGCCAGCGGTGTCCCAAATACGGTCTACATTCGTACTAAAGCGTATGGGTCAGGGTAAACTGGGGTAGTGGCAGCGAGAGCAAAATAATATCACACTGGGAGGCTCAATGCTAAGTTGACGTGAAGCTGTTACACATTTTCAATCCTGTGAAAATGCTTCTAAAACTGACTTTCAATTGTTGTTAGATTGGTCTCTTCACCGCCACTCCGTGTGTTGACCCTCAGAGAGTGGAGAAAGAGAAAGATTGGTACAACATCGATGATATATAGCGGTGCGCCCGGCTGCTTACCGACGCCGACATACGGCGTGACTGCCTTACCGAGCGCCGGTGTTGGCTGCCGTCTCCGGCGACCTGAGTTCAGAGCCGTCGCCACTGCCGACCGCTTCCCTGATGCACCTCTGGAAAAGAGACACTGATAAATTTGCTTTTATTTGCCCATTTACTTGTTCAGAGTAGTTTGAAGAGTAGTCTGTTCCCTCAGTATCCTCCTGACATGGCCTGGCCATTGCATGACATTGAATTTAGCGGCCAATTTGGCAAGCTCGATTGTAACCTGGTCTCGAGGTGACTTGGAGAGTTTGCTGCCCGAGCCGACAATGGCTCCAGAAGGTGACGCATTCTGTGCATAGCAAGATTGCGGTCCAGATGATGAAAATTGTTTTTAGCAGGTCTCTTGGGCACTTTCACTACCTTTTGGGGTTGTGGTGAACGTCTCCTCGAATTTCATAGGTTCAAGAACACAAGTGCAGTTAAATAAAGGTATGTGGGGTGGAAGGTAGGTCTGGTGGATCTGTAGGTGGAAAAGTGCTGATAATTTACCTGATCTCATCATCAAGATAAGTCCTAAAGTCATTGTCTTGTATCTGCGGCACCTGAGGTGTGAGGCCGGTGTTTCCAAGCTCCATGTCGATGCGAGGTGCCCTATCCCAGCGGTTGTGTGGACCCAGGCCGATCCATGGCCTGTCCGCAAGTAGGTGCAGGATGTCCAGACTTTGGTCTCTGTAGTCCCTGTGCTGGCCCTGGGCTGTTGAAGCACCTGGGTGATAGATTTTGGAGTTAGTTTAAGCATTCCAATTTGAACAAGAAATTTTTCGCAGAAAAGCCTGTGACAATTTTTGAGTGTGTAATCCTCATTCACTGATTAAAATATAGATATGTATCCAGTTTTCAAGTAAGATTTAGATAACACCGATTTTAGCTAATTTACCTTTCAGCTAATGAAAATTAATCAAAATTTTATTATGATATGCATTGCATGCATTTTCTACAACAAATCACTAAATATAATTTCAATTTTAATAAAGTTCCAAATTTTAATTATAAAATATTTGTTGTCATTAAAATGGCAACTTGGCGTACTTCATCAAAGATCTTAAATTTGGTATGCAATAGCGTGAATTTCTGTTTCGCAACTCGTCATAGATTCTAAATATGTTTATATTCAATTGAGAAAATATATAAGAATTCATATTTAATTGTATTATAAGAATACAGATCCTCCTTGTAAGTCGAACACAGAGGAAACAATAAAATGAAGCCTTCCCGAGATTCAATCAAGCAATTTCTGGGAATGTCATACACATTCATTATAATAAACTTTGTTCGTAAAACGATTCGTAGAATTTCGATTTCCATCATTGTTTTAGTTGTTCTACTTATTTATTTTGAAGTTATCTATATTTATGTGAACTTGGTGATCATACACAATTTTATAGGGAAAATATAATATTCATTGATGCGTTTAAGCCCCGCAACAACGCACTTTTTTGTCATTCTTTTTTTATTATCCCCTATCAGGGGAGCAAACGAGCAGACGGATCACCTGATGGTAAGCGATAACCGCCGCCCGCAACACCAGAGGAGTCACAAGTGCGTTGCCCACCTTTTAAAAGGGTTTGGGCCTCCGGTAACCTCACTTACTCGGCGAAACACAACGCAAGCGTTGTTTCACGCCGGTTTTCTGTTAGGCCGTAGTATCACTCCGGTCGAGCCGGCCCATTCGTGCTGAAGTCAATTAGAATATCGAGTTATTATTATAATAACGAAACACTAAAGTCATTTTGAGACACGTCAGCATATTTTTTTCAAGAAATTAGATAAACAAACTAAACTCAAAACTCGTAGCTGTACTACAGTCGTACTCAAAACGACTACGATATCGACGCGCACACGAACACAATAACAATATTTGCAAGTAGGTTTCACTGAGGGGATCAACTATAGGTTGAAGCATTGTAATTATCTTTTCGGGAAAAATTTTACACATATTAAAAACCACTGTAATCGATTCAGTAGACGTTTTTTTTTAAAAAAAAAAGCTTACTAGCAATGTGGGTCACACATTACTAGTATTCTTGTTAACCTCTCGTGCTAAGCTAAATGCTTGTGTTACGAGTGGGTTCACGTCGGTAGTGCAATGGGTGGGGTTCGAACCGGCAACCACATGATCGCAAGTCCGACGCCCTAGCCATTAGGCTACCGCCGCTTCTGAACAAACAAATTTTAGTAGGCCTTGCATTTATTTTGATACAGATTATAATGTAGGTAACATTGGCAGGAGTTGATAATTGATATTTATTTCTGTAAATAGATCTTTAAAAGACACTTTTACATGTCAATATTTTTTTTTATTTAACTAGATGGCGCCGGCATTTCCTAACTCTGAGAAGAAACGCGTCCGAAACAAACTCAGAGAAGTATGGTATCTTTTAAAGTTCAGACAGTAATAGTAGTAGTATTATCAGATATTAAGCGATTGTATGATGTAGGGCAATATCTGGACAGGCCTTTTGAAGAAAGAGCCATAGCAGCTTTGAGTTGACCAGTCCTAACTGACGCTCAACCATTTGTAGCTCAACCATTATTTAGGGAGCTCAACGACCTGTCGTACGACAATACTAGATCAGCAAGACATCTGCGTAGGTCATGTAAAATACTTAAAACCGACAGAATATTAAATATAAATTAATCGTATTTGCGATAAAAAGTATACTTGTTATTAAGTTGGAGCACATACTTTCTAACAGTGATAACAAAATTAAAATCTATTCAACCATTTTTGCGCTAACCCGTAACAAACAGACAAGAATTTTAAATATTTTTGGGTCGGCGACGTTCATATAACCTAACCCACTTGTTTTTATATATCTTCAATGTACAGACACAGCATTTTACCATTTTATAATAGTAGAGAAGATAATCAAATTGAAAATAATCCAAGTATTTCCTGGAATCTAAACGATAAGGAGAATTCATCTCGAACTAATTAGCATGAATACCCTTGTAAGTTTTGTTTTCATTGATGCAAGCCGCAGTGTAACTTTTAATTACAAGTAAAGGTAGATCAGAATTTCTTCCTTTAATGATCAGCGGCTCATTAGTGGCGGCCGTGGCGGCTGACAGACCTTAGAAAGCTCTGATGTTTTGATATTATGATGCTCTTCTGGAAATATGTATGAAGCCTCAACCTTATTAAAAAATGCTATGAAGTCCATAATCCGTTTTTGTAAAGTTCAATCGTTTTTAAAAACAGGTATTAACTTAGAAATACCAACTTTAAGGAGGAACGTAATTTAAAAGACATTAGTTTATTTATTGTATTTATAAGTTTGCGTAAGGGTCGCAAATCTCTTAGACTGCGTTATGAGAAATGGGAAAAAAACTATTTTTGATAATATCTTAATGATTAAACACACACATAATTTCCATCATGTAGTATTATTAGTACTTAGTAGAAGTATTCCAACATGTCGTTTTAACAAAACCGGGATCGATCCAGAGATCTTCGGTTAGGTTAATTATCTACATAGTTTATATAAAATTAACACTTATCCGTATCTCATCATCATCATCAACCCATGTAGGTAGGTACTGTTAGGCACAGGTCTTTCTCAGAGTGAGGGGTTAGGCCACCACGCTAGCTTACTGCGGGTTGGCAGACTTCAGACGCCTTTGAGAAAATCTCTCAGGCCTGCAGGTTTCTTCACTATATCCCTGATAATTAATACGCACATGATTACGAAATGTCAGTGTTGCGTGCCTTGGATTTGAACTTGAGATCTGACTTCGAAGTCCAATGGTCCGCTAGGTTATCACTGCCTTAGACAAGTTTTAGAAACTGCTTTTTCTAAAGCTTATCTCTAAAGATATATTTATAGAAATACCTGAATATATTTCCATCATTTTTTTATGGCAAACTACCAGACGGATCACCTGATGGTAAGCGATTGCCGCCGCCCATGGACACCCATACCACCAGAGGAGTCACAAGTGCGTTTTCCATTAAATCATAATCTATTTTAGATTCGACTTGCGGGCAAGATTCGAACCTGCGTCTTCTGGTTAGATACACGAGACGAATTGAAATTTGCCTTCACATTCTGAATTTAAGTGTTAACGGTAACGTCTGAATTCTACTGAGATTTTTATCTTCACTAAAATAACTTTATAATCTTAGCATGAAAAATACAAAATAAATACAAAAGAGATAATGTCCTAATGTCATAAAAATTACATGTTTTACAACTTAAATAAGTGTAGCATGTCTGAAAGTTTGACACCCAACTATCCCAGAGGGCAGCTAAAATGGTCAGTCGTATAAAGATTCCTTCTAATTTACGCCTAAAAGCTTTGCATCCACAGGGAAATAACTACAAAACACACTAATATGCTACAATTTGTAAACCTAGCCGGGCGCTAGGTAACTATTTGTTTTTTTTTTGTTAATTAATTATGACAATCATTTGTAAAGGTGTGAAGTGTAATGGAATAGTAGTTTTTGTGTTAATTTTGGTATGGATAATTTATTTACATGTTATCGTTATTTCAAAATTTTAACGTAATTATTACGTTTGGGATCATTTTAATTACATAAAAGTAGTTATACATTTCCCTCTTTTTATAGTAGTAGTTTTATAAACTGTATTAACGTTTAAGTAACCAAATTAGTATTGTTTTATTGACATTTTAGACATTAAATTAAGTTACATTATATAAAACTGGCACAGTTTTATATGATAACTGCTAAGTTTAATTGGAAGTCGTATTTTAAACTGTGATTTCAATCTGAAGCGATGACTTGTGTAATTATTTCAACGTTTATAGGTTCTGAAGTTAATAGAATCGTTTTATTTCGTGACTAGTTACAGTTCGTATTACAACGGATATTTGTTTACCTGCGAATGATCACTTACGGGGAATTGCTTATAGAGATAGTATTTTTTTGACTAAGGGATCATTTATATACTTACACAAAACTATGAAACTACTTCAACTAGGTACCTTTATTTTTCCTTTCCAGTTTTTCAGAACAATGGGATTTCTGTCACGTTCCCGGAAAGTAGTAACTGTATTCTGATGCACGATACACGGCTAGTAAATTGGTTATTATTGTTTCCTCGAGGCAATTCTATAAAAAATCTTACTAGTAGGCATTTAATTACAGATATGAGTGTCTGATAGGCATTGTTATTTACTCTCAGTATGACTACATCTTTCGGCGAACGCTGAACTAGCTCGTCATTATGGTTGTAGTGGATGCCATGAATCCCATGGCCGTGAGTGTGATTTTTAGTCGATATTGGTCAGAAATACTGAGCTGCCTCCTCATGCAAACAATTCATGAGAATTTTCCGTATTTAAAAAAGGCTGACAAGACAGAGGAATTTGGATTGAGCATTGAAATTTCCGCTCATCTTGAAAAAATACACAAACACATTACAAGAACTGTATCGTGTATCCAGTTTACAGAGAAACAAAAACTTCTCGTTCACGACGCGTGGAACTTTTTTTTATTCGTGTTGGCACGTGTTCCGATGCAAGATTGATGGCGTAGCCCATGGTATTTTTATTGTTTGTTTGTCTGATAGTAGGTAGACAGTTGTGGAGCGTAGAGTAATTCAAATTGAGCGCACAACACACGTTTTCCAATATATTGTTACATAATTTTTAACTCCTCATTAAGCTAGTGGTCCTAGGCCCTTCTGCCGCCAGGGTCTCGCTTGCCAGGTTATTGAGTTTTTCAATAAAAGTCTCGGCAGCAGTTCAGAGTTTGTGACCGGTTAATGGCAATAGGCTCACCATAAGTATACGGGTGAAGTATGGATTAGTACACTTCTTTCTAATACTTTGAATTTCCCTTTTCATAGAATAACCCAATAATCCTTTCCGTAGAAGTCGCGTTTACGGTCATTAGAGTAATTATGCAGACACAATACTTAATTAGTCCAAAGAAAATAAATACATAGCAGTTACTATATTAGCAAGAATCCTGTAGCTACATGTCACACTCTATGAATCAAAATAGTTACCTACTTCTATGCTAAAGCCGGTAAAATTATAAGTCAGTGGCTATCTACATGCAGGTCATAAATGTTGCTTTAGGGAAAGGGATTTTGTAGCAGGTATTAATAGGTACCTAAAGGGTACCTAGTAATGTAGATAGGTTGCTGAATGACAACCTTTCATTATCGCGTAATTTTATCGACCTTTATCCCCTTGGCACACGGCGTGGGCTTATTTATTGGGGTCGAGCAAATCGTAGGTAATTCGACGGAGACATCTATGATGTTGAAGCTATCCGTCCAATCACATGTTTATGAATAGTACAGTTAGAGCTAGCAGTGATTTTGACGCATAATTTTACATAAGTATATTGTATTATTCATTTTTAAATAAGGTACATTAACAATATACACTTACTTATATACTTACATTGTTACTAATCATGCATCTGGATTCTGGATAGAGGTTCTTATGTGTATGTATAATTGTATATGAATTACAAATGTACACAACGTTTACTGCAGATGACACTATTAGATTTCTTTTCCTTAGAAAAGGAATAAAAGAAGCTTCTCAACTTATTTTACATTAAAAAATAATAATAAAATATTATGATTGAGGGGAAAAAAGGGTTAAGAATTAAACTTATTATTAGGTACTAGGATATTCAGTTAAAATTACAATAACAGTACATTAACATTAACTAATTTTAACTAATTAATTATAATAAAAACAGTGTAAAGCTATTAATGCATTACTTTCCCTTTTGCTCGTAATTAAATCATTACTTTCCCCTTTGCTCTTAAAAGTTCAGACTAACTATCATAAAAGCAGTTTGACTTACCTACAGATCTTTTTTTATTGTGTCCGTCATCATAGTCATTGCTGCCCATTGACACCTGCATCACTGAATAAGTTGCTGATGCGTTGCCAAGCATTAAGAGCCTCTACGGATTGCAGACTGCTAACCGAGCAAGTCGGATATTTTCTTGTCTTTAAGAGATCCCTATAACTACTTTTTTTCTTTATTGGCACATGTTATAACTATTTTTCGTACAGTACCTAAAGAAAATCATATTTCTTAAAATACATATAATTCGACGTGCAAATCCGCCTATGAATTTGATACAACCCCTCATTATAAATGGAAGAGGGTAATTTTTCTGGATCCCTGTCAAAGGATAACTTATGACAAAAGGATACATCACAATCAAATATTGACAACTAGTTATATACGAACCCTTTCACGTGAATTATTCGTCGGTATCCAGTAGCGATATTAATCTCTTGAAATATGTAGGTACGGTGCACAAAACAAACTGATTCGGGTAACCTGTCAAGTTTAAATATGGAATACACAATTTGAATTCGGATTTGGCGAATTTCCCGAGTCCTTATTCAGTTATGTGTTTATTATTTACGCTCACAATATCGTCAAGCTTCTTATTTTATTTTAGTCACTAGTGAAGAATTTCACTGACTTTCATCGTGGCCGTTTGTTATAAAATTACATACTTATAATCTATTTGAAACTGTCACTCGACGTTATGCTTGAAGCATAGAGCGAATTCGTTTTAAGAATCGTGGGTGGAGCTTAGATAGATTGTATAGACACGTAATTGTTAGAGAGTTCAGAGAGGAATAGAGAGAGATGGATGTACTTGCTGGTCACAAATCACTTCTCAGAGTGAGAGAGATCAGGTTATGGCCATACCTTGAGAGTTTGTTACGCTAATTGACAATGTTTGATAGACTTTACACGTCGCGTCGCTCCCAAATGGTCCAGACATGCAGGTTTTCGCGCGATGTAATAATGAGTAATTAGCTTTTGCTCGCGGCTTCGCTCACCTGAAGTATACTGAGTATGGAGAGAGAAAACGAAAGGAAGAAAAGTGAGAACGAAAATATGGATCCCAAAAATAATTTAATAAAAACCAACACTGATGATCTCTTCTTTGTATGTGCCTCTGTATATCGGAGAGGTCAAGATGTACCTCAGGATCCGATTAATTAATTGAGAGAAGTTCATCAGTTTATAAGTTGGAGCATATACTTTCTAACAGTAATAACAAAATTAAAATATATTTAATTATATGTAGTTTTTGCTCCAAACCGTAACAAACACAGATTTTTTACAATTTTATAATCTGTTATAAAGCTGTCAATTCGAATTCGAGACATATAACATCGTGAATATGATTAGTGATATGATCACTATGAGTATGACTACAGTTATACTAAGAATTTTAATCATTTATTTTATAATAAACCGGTTGCACACTGTTCGTTGCTATCGCTACAAAGTTGGTCATATAAACTAGGAACTCCGACGTTACATGAAAGGGTTATAGGTGCCAATACAGTAATCTCGCGTTTCACTGTGAATTCACTGAAGTTCCTTTCAACTCGTACGGTGATATTGAGATTATGGTTTTACTGATTTCTGACCCATAAGGGAATATATTGAAATAAAACTACTTTTTGCAGGTTTTATCGCGTTATATTAGGAATTAAATATTATCAATGTAACGCGATAACATCCGTAAAAAAGTAGTTTTGTTTCTGGTTTTACTGTCACCTATACATATACAAATCGCGTCATTAGCTAAGTGGTCCTGACCGCGACTGCTACTACAAAGTACTATTGGGTATTTGCATGGGACCTAAAGATACCAGCAAACATTGATGGTGTACATTAGTACGCCTCTACCGAACTCTTCGGGTAATACAGGCGTGATGGTATGTCTATGCATATAGATTTTGAAATACGGGATATTACTATTAATATCAATGATATAATACTATTTTTAACTATATAATGTCATTGGTTTATATAGTTTTATTTTCAAAATTCCATTCCAGTTCAAAACTGTGCCATTTTTCACATTGCGTTTCGAAAATTCAGAGTTTCAAACATAGTTCTATACTACTTGGGATTCCAATGGTCTTTTCTGACCTATCATTGCTCAATCTGAAGGGAAGCAAAACGTTATTAAAAGAATATTTAAATGGTTTGAAGGCTTAATAATACATAGTTAATTAGAGTTGCTCTGATGGAGCAAACTCGGGGGATAAGTAGGTATGCAATATCGTCCGGACACAAATTAGATGTTTACTTTTCCTGTCCCTTTGTTTTAATTAAAAAAAGGGACATTGAATACACAGAGCTAATCAATTTGTCCTAAAGCTATGTTCACAATTTTGCATTGCTGAAAACATTACATCATATAATATCATGAATCGCCCTAAACATAATAATATCGGCGAACTATGGATGTACATTCGCGTCTGTACGCCTCTACCTAACCCTTCGGGGAATAGAGGCGTGATGGTATGTAATACATAATGAAGTCTGTCATCCCACACTAGGGTAGCGTAGTACATTTTGGCTTATCCCTTTCATTCTGAGGAGATCGGTGCCCAGCAATGGGACTATATAATGCTGATTTATTCTTAGTTAAAACACGTCGAAAGACAACAAGTTTAAAAACTTGTATCTGACTTAGCCCATTCAGGTTTACAACGCACCGTCTACAATACATGAGAAATCCTAGAGATGAGATGAGATAATGTTTCTAATTACTTATGTTTTTTTAAGTGGGCCAGTCGCTGTATGCAATGAAACAAGAACAGCGTAAGTACATCCCGATTTTAATGCATCAAAGTCGTTTATAAAGTTTATTTTAACCTTATAAATATTCAACTAACTCTGACAATGACAGAGAATATTGTTCACTATGTGTACACGTATCTTTGGTATTAATTAAAATGCACTTGGTAACCGTGTGTACGCTAAGAGCGTTCAGGTAATGCCTTTGTAGTTAGCAGGTTTATTATAATGTCATGTACAGATTGGGTATTGATCTTCGTGCATACTATTTAACTACCCACTGTAAAAGCTTTTATTAATATACTAACTACGCAAACGCGACATTTTAACTTTTAATATTATGACTGGTCTTGTGAAAGTTAGAACTGAATACAATAAATCTGAAAAGGCCAGCAAAGTGGCGATTTAAAAAAAAAAATACTAGTCATGTGGGTTGCATATTACTAGTATTCTTGTTAACCCCTCTTGCTAAGCTAAATGCTTGTGTTACGAGTGGGTTGACGTCGGTAGTGCAATGGGAGGGTTTCGAATCGGCAACCACACGATCGCAAGTACAAAATGGTAATAACTAATCTGTAAACACCCTGTGCAAGTTAGCCTAGCTAATTATTATGTATAACTAGCTGACCTGACAGACGTTGTCCTCTCTAAGTTTCAACTAACCACCTCGAAAAATTTGGTTTTCCTTAATTGTAATATCTACACTTAGCGCCATTGACCTCTGAATACCTTATTTCTGACCTATAAATTACTTAATTTCAAAAATTTGTTCAAATGGTATTGAAAACAGACATACCTACATAGATAAAAATCTCAAATAACTGTTTCGGCATCAGTAAAGATTAACACACGTTACATTTTTTATTATTATTATACATACATACGTGGTTTATTCTTTGGGTATATTATTTAATTATTTGATTAGATGGAAACTGTTTAGTTTCTCAAATAGAGTGTGCGCACTGTATCTACACTATGGAGGTTTAACATTATAAAATGACTTACTATATGGCTGGATGCTTTAGAGAAGAAAACAATTATTTGTCAAAATTGTCAACTCAAAATGACACCTGTTATCGAATCAAATTTCATTGAGGTAATAACGATGTCGTCTTGGTCCGAAAAATTGTTTTGGGTCCGTCTAGAAAATAAGGTGTCATTCTTTGTTTACTTCTTTAACCTACCCAACTATTTAGTTTTTACACCGGCTTGTGCTCCCTGGATAAATCCTATGTATGTCCCGTGATTCCCTGTATAAGTACAATTAGAATAACTGTACTAATAATCAATTCCTGGTCACAATAATGGTTTCTGATTGATCTGCTTTATTTTCTTGTTTTATCTTATTTAGTCCCTGTAAGTGTATTTTTTTAATTTTATTACTTGATTCTGTTATAATTTTTGATCCGTGCTAGTCTAGTACAGAAATACTTGAAAAAGAAATTGACTACAATGGTTATTTTTAAAATTCAACGTTTTCAATGGTTAAAATATTAATAACTTTTGATAGACAAAACCGATTTGAATTAAAAATAGCCTAAAACAGGCTATGAATTCCTGCCCACTTCCTCCAAATCTCTTCAGTAGTTATCATTTGATGCGCGGTCAAACATACAGACAAACCGACAGACAAACAGACATACAAAAGTTCCAAAAATAATAGAAATGGATTGTGTTACCGATTCTGACTCCCCCAAATTAGTTTTTTTGTAGATATAAGCAATGTACAGACACGGCTCACTTACATTCTTATTATATGTAAGATGATAATAAGTTATTGTATTTTAAAGTAAACAAATAAATATGTCGTCGATGAAACAAACACAAGCAGGCAGAGTTACTTATGAGATCCATCACGTTGTGTGTCTGCGATATCGTACAACTTTTAATTCTATTTGGCTTCAGATGGTAAAGTGATTATAATATCTGTAAGTACCCATAGGTACAACTTATTTGGCTTTTCTACTCCCTCTAAGCAATGTTTGCTATTTTTCTTGTTTGTATAATAATAAATCAGTTGCACCTTATTATCACAATCCTCTTTCCTGTACGCATGTATTTCCCGAAGGGATAGGCTGAACTCTAGTAATAATGTACACCACAGATTGCAGATGGTATGTTTAAGTTTGCAGTATTGCTATTTTTATTAATAAAAAAAACCTTGGCCCAACACTAAGAGTCTCCTGTATCGTGGGTGCATTTATAAACACAAATTGTCACATACGCAAACGCCCAGACCATCATGCAAATATTTGCTCCGTGTGGGGGTCGAACTCACGGCACGTGTCGCAGAAGCCGATCGCTAAACCGCTACGTCAAACGTGTCGACAACAAGTATTAACCGGGAACAATTTGAAACTCTGAGCTGCTACAGAGAATTTCATAGAAAATACTCAATAACACTGGTACCATAACATCAATAAAAAATACTTGCAGTGTAGGTAATAGACTAATAGCAAACCGGATCATCGACAATTTTATATAACTAATGAAACGGAGTTTAGGCGGGAAAATGAAAAGTGCACATTGTCGATTTTATATTATTTTTCAAATCTTGAATATCTCCGAAGTTTAATGTGTAATTATGGTGGATAATTAACCATTAAGTGTTCGTGAACGTGTGAGAGTGTAGGCAAATGATATAAAATTGAAAATCGTGACATTTTGGGTTCACACCTAAACTCCATCGAAGCCTCAATAAAGTTTCTACCGTTTTATTGGGGCAACTGAACATTATACTTGACACTGGCGAACACAAAAAGTGTGGTGCCATAATAAAATCCCATGATGGGAAATATTATCTACTTGATTATTCTAATACTTGACACTGGCAAATACACAAAAAGTGTGGCGCCATAATAAAAAAAATAAAAAAAAACTAATGAAACACACAAAATCAATTCAAAAACATGAAGCGTAAAGAAGATAATCAAGAAATATTAGATTATATCGCAAAGGTTTTATTATACGTATTGGCAATATATTATCTTTTATATTCACACTACAAATATAAAATAAAGAAGCCTATAAGGTAAAAGGATTTCCTTTTTAAGAAAACGAGTAATTTTCTCGCCATAAAGTGGAAGACAAATTATGTAATCAAAATAAATATATGATATTTCTGTAAAAATATCAGTATCTTTGAAGTCGATATTACGCGAATTTGCGAATATTTTGAGGTATTATGTAATAAGGGTATGTAATAAATTCAGATCCGGCGGTACCTACGAATTATTAAAAAATAACATAGGTAACATCAAGCCTGTATTCCCCGAAGGGTTAGGCAGAGGCGTACTAATGTACACCCACAGTTCGCCGGTATGTTTAGGTCCCATGTAATAGGGGGCGAGCCTATTGCCATTAACCGGGCACATATTCCAAACTCCGAGCTGCTACTGGGAATTTCATAGAAAAACCCAATAACACTGCTCGACCTGGGAATCGAACCCAGGACCTCTAGCGTAGCAGTCGCGCTCAGGACCACTTGGCTAATGAGGCAGTTTATTAAAAAATAAGAATTGAACATAATACTTAGGCGTTTAAGAATTTCAATCGGACTGTACCTGGAAGACACACTCAGCAGCCGAACTTGCGACCATAGGACGAATATCATCAAAATCTACGATATCTCCGGAAAAAATCAAATAAAATCTACTATACCTCTGGAAAAAAGCTTCTTAATCTGATCCTGTACCTACATAATGTAATTTGTGTAATGATACTCGTCCGGCCGTAAGGCCCACAAGTGGTCGATTAAAATAATTGTGGGCATATTGTGTCGCCGCGCCGTTAAAAAGTCAGCAAAGTACCCCGAAAGGCTAAACAGGACACTTTTTTAAGAGTTTCAAAAGTTCTGTTTATTTGGGAACGGTGATAGGCCGTAGAAATATACGTTTTGTTATTTTATATCTAGAGATTTAGAAAAAATATGGATATAATCGTTTCTGGCATTTACACGAATATCAGACATTGAAATAAAACTACTTTTTAAGGATTTCATCGCGTTATACCTATTGATATACCTGAAATCCTATATACCTTATGGGATTTCAGGTATAGGCATAGTTTCAGGTATGATTAACCCGTGACCTTAAAGGATAAAGGATCCGAAATCGGGAATTAAATAATATCAATATAACGGGATAAAATCTGTAAAAAGGAGTTTGAAGCGGCGGTAGTCTAATGGCTAGGGTATCGGACTTGCGATCTTGTGGTTGCCGGTTCGAACCCCACCCATTGCACTACCGACGTGAACCCACTCGTAACACAAGCATTTAGCTTAGCACGAGGGGTTAACAAGAATACTAGTAATGTGTGACCCACATTGCTAGTAAGCTTTTTTTTTTAAAAAAAAACGGATAATTTTAAAAGAACGTGTGTCTTACTTTGGTGGTTAATTCTGGACTGTATGGAAATTCAAATCATAATTCTATGTTTATGTTACCATGTATGCAATTTCCTAAATTGGAGTAACTTGTAGATGGAGAGGACTATGATTATAGTTGGTAACACAAATTGTGTTATGTGATACAGTTCGTACAATATACTTCGTTAGTAGGCACATACTTATCACGTCAAATGTTCGTATTATTTGTTTATTTATTTATTTATACTTCTATGCACAAAAGTAGTACATAAGGCGGGACGTCTAATCCTTTTCTGTCTGCAAAGGAGAAAGATTTTAATTAATGTCGTTTTTTTAATATCAAATAGATTTTTTAGAGTTAAATACGTAAATATATTCTACAAGACTGCCTCATTAGCCAAGTGGTCCTAAGAGCGACTGCTACGCTAGAGGTCCTGGGTTCGATTCCCAGGTCGAGCAAAGTGTTATTGGGTTTTTCTATGAAATTCCCAGTAGCAGCTCGTTAGTTAGGAGGAGGAATTTGTGCCCGGTTAATGGCAATAGGCTCGCCCCCTATTACATGGGACCTAAACATACCGGCGAACTGTGGGTGTACATTATTACGCCTCTGCCTAACCTTCGGGGAATACAGGCGTGATGGTATGTTATGTTATATATTCTACAAGTGCAGTCAAGTAATATAGAAAAGGTAATAGAATGGAACTACTTACTTATTTTTATAGATACGTAATTTTAATGTAATTATGTAAATATTTTATTCTACAGTGTGAATACTTAAAAATATTGTAAGTAGGTTAATTTTAAAGAGAATCTGAATAACTTTTCTAATTCTCAAAAAAAAACAATATTTATTTGAGTTATCATAGAAAATCGTTTACCATCAAAGTGGTTTTCTTTTAATATTTTATCTGTCACTATCTTAAATTAGATTTTCTAACACACCAGTAGCCCCCGAATCATTAGCGCGACTGCGCTACGCTTGAGGTCCTAGGGTCGATTTCCAGGCTGAAATATCATGTCAGTAAGCTCAGCTTAGAGTATTATTTTATTCCTTCACTCTACAATAACTTTATAGGAAATCTTAGCATGGAAAATGCAAAATAATACAAAATATTGTACATATGTTATTATACTACAAAAAGGAAGAAGCCTAACAGTAGATATTTGCAATAAAATTACACTTTTTAATTTGATAAACTGTCACAAAAAAAGTTGATAAAAGCCACGTGTATTCTAGTTAGTTATTCAAACTGCTTTTTCAAATCGTTTAAAGCCTTTTGTGTGGTTACAACTATTGTTAACGAAGATAAAACTGAATTCTATTTTCAGTATCAAAAAGGTGTTATTTTAGATAATTCTGTTGTATTCAAATGGTTTCAATTGTTTTATACACAGTCAAAATATTCGTAAAACGATTTGCTCTGCACTAAAAAATGTGTTATTAATTTAGAGTTTTAATCAACAGTAAAAATGGCAGTTTTTTATTGCAGGAATGACCTAAAGATGAAGATACACGTATATACGAGTATATAGGAATTATACAACATAAACATTTAAACATACACGCCTTTATTTCCCAAAGGATTATGCAGAGGTGTACTAATGTAACACCCACAGTTCGCCGGTATGTTTGGGCCCAAATGTGTAACCGAGGGCAAATCTAAATTCCGACCTGCTACTGAGAATTTCATAGAATAACTCTTTGCTCTACCTGGAAATTGAACTCAGGACCTCTAGTGTTACACTCGTGCTTACGACCAACTTATGAGGCAGTTAACTTACTTACATAAAATAATATTCAAAGGAATAGACGTTAGATATTCTGGAAAGGACGCAATATCAAGAAATCAAACCGTCTCGTTTTACGCTAATCTTCTAAGATATCAAGTGGGAATTAGTTTCTGAATCCATAATGAAAGGGTTTACTCTGTCACTTCTGTTTTATCCCCTGTGATATTAAGATCATAGTTTGGCTTCCAGTTATTGCTATATTCCTTATATTTGATATGATAATATCAAATATTCTATCTATCTTTTAATTGTTATTAAATTACCTATCGCTTATTTTTTCGACATAAGATTTGTATATTTCTAAGGAGATAGCACTGGCTCCGGTAGTACAGTTTATACTAGCTCAGGAGCCAGGGTTATAAACTAATTATGTACATATATAACTATGTCAATTTAAAAAATCTTTATTGTATTTTTATTATAATTTATCGAGTCAAGTGTAAAATATTAAATATCATATCATATTCTACCTAGAGGCAATGCAAAATCTTGTACCTAACCTATCTTCTATCTTCTTTATAAAAGAAGAACCTGACTGACTGATGCATCAAAGTCCTAGAAGCATGAAATTTCCCAGAAATATTCCTTCGCCAATGTCGGTGTGCATTTTTTCGGTCATTTTTAAAAATTCCCCCCGTAACGGTGCAAAATTAAGATCCTTAGGATTGTAGGCCACTAGTTCAAGATATTGCCTGTTTCTATCCTGACATCGTTGGAAACACCATTGTAATAATAATAACCAGGTTACACAGCCTAGAGAAGAAATATTCTATTTATTTGTTCTAGATACTGTTGACTGGCAGGTAGCAGACTAAAGAACAAACATTCAAACTGTGAAGTAGAATGTGTAGAGAAGTGACGTGCAGAAAAAATAAATAATACAACTTAAAAAAATTAACAATACTAATACAGTCTTCTTCGTTTCTTGATTTTCTTCTAATACAGTCTTATCAATATTAATCGAGCATTTTTTCATTAAATTAAAACCCCCCATAATTTCAAGGTGCCTTCAATAGTCTACCGAGATGCCAGAACATTTAATGAAGCAAAGAGGTTCGGATCTAGTAGTTTCCACAACTACACACAGAACTCATTGCTTCTGTTCTTTTAATACGATTTTTTATTTTTCTAAGAGGTTGTCGAGGTGTCGCGGCGTCGACGCATGTATTACAAAATTATTGTTATTGCTACAAATCTTTTTTTTTAATTCTTGATAGGCTTATATGCTTAATCGCCAGTTCGCTTGATGCTGCGGCCTACGATGGAGCGCGCTTGCCTTGAAGGAACCGATACACTCAGTAAATCTGTAGAGTTGTCAATCAAAATAGTGGCATATGCCTCACGGTGCAAGGGATTTAGATTCATTTTCAATTAGCCGTACAATAAACGCAAGTACCTCATAAACAGAGAACTGTACAGCACAAACCAGGAGCAAGGCATTATAATGCTATTTTATTATCTCAGCCTCGGAGATTTCATTCTCAGTAGGGGCGAAAACTATCAGGTGATTGCGCGGTAAGATTGGACATTAATAATTAAAGACACCATACTGTGTAGTCCTACGCGGACAAGACGGGTATGACGAAAAAAAACCAATAAAGAAAAGAATTTCGTGTCGTATTTAAAGCTCATTGTTGGGACTTTATTGCGTGTAAACTGATAATAGGATTTATTACCAACAGTACCTACCTTTGTAGGTGATATCCTATGACGACAGTAGGTAATATTAATTTACCCTCTTATTTATAAAAATATAAAAGTTCTTACAAATCTTCCATAGCTGTAATGTGTTTTGTCTTGTTTTGACGCGTGATATTCTGTGATAGGGAAAAGAAGACAAAATATAACTACAGCTCTAAGAAGTTTATAAGACGTGTTATATATGTCCCACTGCTGGGCACGGGTTTCTCCTCTCACAATGAGAGGGATTAGGCTATAGTCCACCACGCTAGCCTAGTGCGGGTTAGCAGACTTCACACGCCGTCGAGAAAATCTCTCAGGCATGCAGGTTTCCTCACGATGTTTTCCTTCACCGATTAAGCGCGTGATAATTAACTATTAATACGCACATAACTTCGAAAAGTCAGAGGTGCGTGCCTTGGATTTGAACTCGAGACCTTTGACTTGGCAGTCCTATGGTCATATCACTAGGCTATCACGGCTATAAGATGTTTTAATTTCTAACAAGACGTTAAACAGGAACAGATAGCGGTAGTTTGTGTTTTTGTTGGTTTTGAAATTTTGGACGTAAAAGCTTTAATTTAAATTTTCTTCGTCAGTTATTTGGACGCTCAAAGAAAACGTTATTTGCCAAGTGGGATACAATACACCAGGCTCATCGTAGTCCTAGTCATAGTTGGCCCTTTAGGTAAACAGTATGATATAAAAATCATAACTTTTTTTTTACACACGGATACACATCAAGCTGACCTAGTATTGAAACCCCATTTTTATAGTGAAAGGTCAGTATAAACTGAAGATATACATTTTACCATCACGCCTGTATTCCCCGAAGGGTTAGACAGAGGTGTACTAAGGCACACTCACAATTCGCCGGTATGTTTAGGTCCCTTGTAATAGAGGGCGAGCCTATTGCCATTAACCGGGCACAAATTCCAAACTCCCAGCTGTTACTGAGAATTAATAGAAAAACCCAATAACACTTTGCTCGACCTGGGAATCGAACCCAGGACCTCTAGCGTAGCAGTCGCGTTCAGGACCACTTGGCTAATGAGGCAGTTCATATACATTTTCTTGCATGATGAACTTTCTTGCTGGACTTAATGATGTGTAGATATGAGATCTGGCAATCCGCACTAAACCAGTCAACCAGCGTAGAGTGAGGAAGTGTGTAGGTAATAGGTATAGAAGTGTGTAACAATATCTTTTGTAGGAAGAATAAGTAGGTACCTACTTTGCTAACCCATTTATCTTCATTCTCAGCCTTTATTCATCCAATGTTGAGTGTAGGTCTCCTCCCTATTTAAAAAATAAATAGGAAGATTGCTTGTATTTTATAAGATATCTGGCCTTGAAATTTGAAACTCCAGCACAATTTATCTTAAAGTCGCTATTGTATTAAAAACCTCAACTTTTATCTATCAAGTTTGATAATTAATGATTTCATGCCTTTATTAACAGCCTTTCAGATCAACTATTCAAAAAGAGACAGTCTGGCTATTGAAAAGAAAGGAGTGACAAAAGTACTATAATTAATTCAATACGTAGGTCACGTTGAATTTGTAAAAAACGTGATAGTAGATATTTATAACTTTTAGCTTATAATAAAATGTTTTGAGTCATACGGAAGACCGTCTCAATTCTTTATATTTACTCCAACAAGAAAAGAAAAGCGACTTATTTACAGCTTACATGTGAAAATATGAGGACAATAAACATTATTGAACTAGGTTGATATCTTGAGATAGTATTGGTTGTTTTTAGTAATTATACTTAAAATTGTTAACATATTCATGATGAAAAGACAGAAAAATTTAATAGATTGTTAACTTTATGTGTTGAAAACATAATTTTGTACAATGGGTTATAGCTGTTACCTGACCCACCCTAAAAACGGACGAATTTGAACCCTCTGCTTGTTACATTACAAGAGTTATTCAATTTGTATGAGTTTATCAGACTAGCGCTACTTACTCGATGAACGAATACAATAATAATAATATAACAGATACGCAAAACGTTTGCGTTAGGATATTTATAACTACTTGTTATTCAATTTAGATTTTTATGCTGTAAGACTAAAGGTTTATCTTCGATAATATAATTAGTGTAATTGCTACTAATAGCTTATTTTAATTAATACACACAAGTAGATCTGGTCTTGTGGTTCGTGTGTAAGACTGAGACGAGCAAGATGCGAGTTCAAATCCTGCATGGCGTATATTATTTTGTTTTCAATTTAGAATTTATTCAAGAAGTATTTCTTACATTATTGTAAAGAACTATAGACGGACACATTCTCCAAATATAAAGTTTCTAACTTGGTTATATTTTCACTTAACTTGTAATAAGTGGGTAGATGAAAGACAAATACGCGTTCATTATAAAACTGGTATTCAAATGTTACTAAGTTTTAGGGTAGGAAAATAAAAATAAACCGTGACAACAAAGCTAAAGCCAGTCTACGCACAATTGCAGTGACTACGTGCGAACACTTTTTACCTTGCCTTACTAAATTGTGAAAAACAACGTATTTTTCCAATTTTTTTATTTATGTTTTGTAGTAGTTTTATTATCATGTCATTGTCTGTGATTATTTAAAATACAAAATAAACTATTTACACGATGAGAATGTTGGCATCAGAGAAATTGCTAGGAGACTTATAAAGCAGTAAGTGTATTTTTATAATTTTAAATTTCATTATTATACCTAGCTATTGCTTTAATCAAACCTATTTTTATATGCCTTCTTTGTTTCAGAGAAATACCGTCAGATTGTGGTTGAGACGTTTTGAAGAAACGGGAAATGGCCGATTAAATAGTCACTAATATTTGGAAATATTACGTGACAACACGGATATTTTCTTCATGAAAGATAATTGCGCCATACACCGAGCTGCTGTGGTGCAAAATTGGCTGGCCAGTCAAGAAGGTGTCAAGACAATAAATTGGCCATCTAAAAGCCCTGCCTGACCTAAACCCAATAGAAAATTTGTGGGGTCAAATGATTTTAAATTGGGATTCATTAGAAGTCAGGACAAAAGAAAATTTGGCACAACTTGTGACTTCAACATGGGAACTGATGAGAGGAAGTAATGCTTGCTGAAACATGATGTGCGGCATGCGAAGCCCCTTGCAACAAATTATAGAAAGAGATGGTGCTCCACTGGAGTTAACAATACTTATGTGTCAGTGTGTCAAATCAATTGTTGTTATTACAATTTCTAAGGAAGTGTTTCTTACAGTGATTAAGCATGTCCTTTTGCGATCATAACTATTATTATATAAATATTTAAAAACCTATAAAGTAGGTCAAAGTATAGTGCTATTGTCACATAAGTTTTAAAGTAGGTATAATAGTTTATGTGGTGATGTTATTGTTATAAAAATAGAAATATTATATTATATTTCTAAACATTTAACATGTTGATTCACTACATTGACTACTGTTTCAAGTAGGTATGTATTAGATTAATTACCTACTTTAAAAATAAAAATGGGTATTTTATAGGCAACTTTAAAACAAAGAAAATATTTAGTAAGTAACAACTTTAATCAAAAAAATCAAGCTTTCATAAGTATTAAAACTTCTTTTTACGTTTTTGCTTTTTAATATAAGTATATATATTATTTAAATAATATAATATATATAATTATATATCTATGACAAGTAATTGTGTATTCTATATTTAATAAAATCGTTATCATAATAATTAATGTTTTTCATTTCTGTTGTTATTTTTATTTAAATAGTATTTAAATATCATATAAAAACATTTGGAATTCAAAAAACAATATATTTGAATATTGTAAACATAAAAAGCTATAAGAAGCGCAGGACTAGTTTTGAACTCATAACCATGCTAACATAGATACACTGTTGCAACCACCAGACCAAATCACCTTAACAAGTATTATTGAAATTAACAACTCCTCAATCATGTGACAAAACAATATTCAAAGATTACCTACCCTAACGTTACGTGTTAAAGATCAAATTGGCACAACTGTAGTTTATAATATTTGCCTATCTTGAACAAGTCGCTTTAAAACAACGACCTAGGTCGTTGTTTTAAAGATCAAAATTGCTTAGTAGGTAGTCTGTATTATTATTTTATTTGTCATCGAGTAGCGCTAGTCTGATTACCTCTTACAAATTGAATAACCCGTAATATCACAAGCAGAGGGTTCAAATTCGTAAATTTTTAAGGTGGGTCAGGTAACAGCTATAACCCATTGTACTTCGTTACTAATCGAAGAACTATTTCTTACTACAAGTAGTAGTACTATGAATATTTCATATAGACTAAATCATAATATCCGGCAATATGAGGACAATAAAGATATCAACGTACTTTTTTTAATGTGTATCTTTGAATTTAACGCCTAGTAAGCAATATTACTTACTCCGGGAGGTATACCTGTCAAAACCTTTACCCCGCTCAAAATAAAAGGCGAAATGCACAAATATATTCCTACAAAGGACCTTAATACCTTCCCAGAACAAAGCATTTTTAAATAAGATAATGTAAGTCTTCTGTTTTCATTCATTTTCCACTGCAACAGACAGTTTTAATTTCGTTCAATTACTGCGGTGGACCACACCTGAATGTGTTCTTAAAAGGTGGATGCCACTAATGCTTTTCAGCCATTTGGTTTTAATTCCTTTGTTAATTTTATATGAGATTTTATATGTTACACTTGACAGTTTGTTATTTCAAATTTGGAACTCCATACATATACCTATGCAAATATGTTTAGGTACTTCAATATTTCAGAATTTAATTTTGAGACATGTTTCTTTGTATGTTTATCATAAATGCGTAATCATTCATCCGATTGCGATTGTCATGAAAATTTGATGCGTTGTGCAGCATAGGTTTATGAAAAGAGAAATGAGGCATTGTAATGCAGGGGCACAAATAGTAATTTTAATAAAAATATGCAACTTTAATTAGTTATGTCTCCCATTTTTTTAGTTTTAGTTAGTAAAGGTCAAGTGGCCTCAGAACGCACTGACGTCAATAATAAATGATTCATCCCAATTGTTGAGTTTCAAATACAAAAAAAAATTAAACTCAGAAAATAAAATGGCCCTGCCCTGCTCTGTGGTTGTATTATTAAAACACTAGCTCCTGCCCGCAACTTCGTCTGCGTGGACTTCAGATATAAAGTAGCCCATGTGTTATTCCAGACTATAATCTATCTTTGTGCCAAATTTTATCCAGATCCGTTCAGCCGTTCTGGCGTGAAAGAGTAACAAACATACATCCATCCATCCATCCATCCATCCTCACAAACTTTCGCATTTATAATATTAGTAGGACTTTTGCCAACTTTAATTTAATTACAATTTGATACATCGTTTCTTAATTTATGAAATTACGGTTAGGTACAAATTAATGTCTTCTTTGTAACCTAAGTCCCAGGCTTTGTGTTTAGGTACTTGGAAAGAAGATATACGAATGAGTTGAATGATCTTTACCCACGTACTTGTAGATGAACAGTCCATCGTATTGCCTTTCCGATAATACAAACGTCCAAATGAATAGATAAGCATAACTACAAATTAATTATATACATACATACCATCACGTCTGTATTCCCCGAATGGTTAGGCAGAGGCGTACTAATGTACACCCACAGTTCACCGGTATGTTTAGGTCCCATGTAATAGGGGGCGAGCCTATTGCCATTAACCGGGGACAATTTCCTAACTCCGAGCTGCTACTGGAAATTTCATAGAAAAACCCAATAACACTTTGCTCGACCTGGGAATCGAACCCAGGACCTCTAGCGTAGCAGTCGCGGTCAGGACCACTTGACTATTGAGGCAGTTAATTTATTTCCCAAATTATAAAAGATATTAGTTTTTACAACAACTAGCTAAAAGCAGATTTTTTTACGTAAAATTGAAGATGTAAAAAATGTTTAATAAAAATTCGAGAAGGCATTCGAAGTACAAGCATATAGAATTGCAAGACGACTTCAAGGCTCCGATAGTACCTTCTGGGATTTCACTAGACGAGTAGATTTTAATATTGCGTAGTATGTACCTTTATGTATTTATCCTTCTATTAACCTCGTTTCGTTGTATATTACCTACCTGATTAAATAGAGAACCTTATTGGTCTTGAAGAAAAAATATAAGGAATAATTTAAGATCATATTACACAGTCTGCCCGTGACTATGAATGCTGTAAAACTGGCTGGATCTGAAACCTTTGGATTTACGGATTTCCGTTAAAAGTTAACTAAGTAATTTTATTGTAATGTTTAATATTCGCGCTAATAAGTTCCGTTTTATGACCAAAGGAATGATGTGATCATTATGATACTTCATTAGTCTAGTGATCCCAAGTGAGACTGCTAGGCTAGAGGTCCTGGGTTTGATTTCCAGGTCGAGCAAAGGTCATTTTATTTTATAAAATTTTAAGTAGCAACAACTCTATGACATTGATTTGTGCCTGATTAAAACCTATTACGTGAGACCAGCAAATGTGGGTTTACATTACTAGTATACTTCTACCTAACACTTGTGTAATTCACGCGTGATGTTATGTTGTGATGGTAGTGTTTTCATTGATGGTGTTATTTGCAATCCGTATTTTATTTTGCAATATTATTGTTATTTTATAATATCCTGAATTGTTTTCAAACCCAAAACCGATGAGGATAAAAAAAACCAATCAATATAGCCAAAGGTCATAGGTTCTTATAAAAAAGAGGATATATTATAAATTGTTAAAAATTCATTATGCTAAAGCAGTATATGTTATGTTAAATAAAACATGAGTTACGCCCCTGCTACAGGCTTACTTTTTAATTAGAAACTGTTCTCTAGCGCTCAGAATCGTAAAGTGACCTATTTTAGTTTTACTAAGATAATTTATAGAAAAAGTGCGGAATCATTCGCAATTTATACTATAAATAGAATTTAAATAAAATCGTCCTACACTAAGGCCCACTTGCACCAACTTCTTAAATATGTTAAAATTTTATATAAACACAATTATATATATCATCACGCTACGCGGACGAAGTCGCGGGCAGAAGCTAGTATATAATAAAGCTGAAGAGTTTGTTTGCTTGAACGCGCTAATATCAGGAACTACTGGTCCGATTTGAAAAATTCTTTCAGTGTTAGATAGCCCATTTATTGAGGAAGGCTAAAGACTATATATATCATCACGCTAAGACTAAGTAACTATTTCACGCGAACGAAGTCGCGGGCGGAAGCTCGTACAACGAAAGCGTTGTTTCACGCCGGTTTTCTGTGAGGTCGTGGTATCACTCCGGTCGAGCCGGCCCATCCCTGCCGAAGCATGGCTTCCCACGATAAAGGTATCTTATTCACGATAAGGTTAGGTCTATACAGGAATATTGTTTAAGCAGTGCGTAGTTCAGTATCAGTAATAGAACACATTCCCATTATTGGTTCAAAACTTTTTTTAAATTTTTATCCGGCTTGAAATCAGCAAAATATGGACACATAATATCTATTCGCAATAATAACAATATGCACGTGTGCCAGCCGACTCACGCGCCGGTGTACAGCTGATGTAGGTACTAAGGCGCGCGCGCTTTGCCGTGGGCTAGCGAGTAACCATAAAATCAGTTTCAAAGTAAACATCTTTCGTTAACGATAACTTCGATATTTTGTACTTTGTTTAATAAATTAATAAGCTCTTTTAAAATGCAGGTTTTTAGAAGGAATAAATACTTCTAAGTAGGTACCCATATTTACAAATACGCACCTCCTTACTAATAAATCATTTATAGTACCTATCTACCTAAATGATTCGGTACTCTTTCTTAGGTGACCGCTTTTAAGATAATTAATTGCCCTTATTTACGAGTTTTCTGTTTGCCATTAATTTGTTTTTGTATTACCAGGTACCTATTCTTACTTTAGTGATTGAGCAAATGCTTTGGCCAACCGTGAGTTCTATCAGATAGACAGGTTTACTATCCTAGAAAAATACGGGCTAATTTATTTTCCAATGGCACTAAGTCAATGGTATATGGCATAACTAAGGAAAGCCTCATATTTAGCTATGGAGGCTTTGATCTTAATAGCCACAAGCTCTAAATACAATTTTTCAATGTTTTGCGTAGGTACCAAAGATATTACGAACAGCTTTTCACAAAAGTACGCTTTTTCATTTAGATATTTCGCCTGGGCAAGCTTTACACCTGTGAATTACACGAATTGTGGAATCTGATGAGGCCCATAAAATTAAAAAAACATTACATAACATACCATCACGCCTGTATTCCCCGAAGGGTTAGGCAGAGGCGTACTAATGTACACCCACAGTTCGCCGGTATGTTTAGGTCCCATGTAATAGGGGGCGAGCCTATTGCCATTAACCGGGCACAATTTCCTAACTCCGTGCTGCTACTGGGAATTTCATAGAAAAACCCAATAACACTTTGCTCGACCTGGGAATCGAACCCAGGACCTCTAGCTTAGCAGTCGCACTCGGGACCACTTGGCTAATGAGGCAGTTAAAATAATAATAAAAAAAAAACAAATAATTAAGCACCTCGTTCAAAATTTTACGAAATCCTTAAGCATGTAAGTACTAGCTATTAGCTCATACCCAAATAAATAAATTAAAAAAATAATCTGCTATTTTGTCGTGTCAAATTCTTCATTCAGTGATATCAGAATTGTTGACTTTTATCAGTTTTGCTTAGTATTTTTTTATATGTTGTACCATTATGATACAATAAAATTGCAATAACAGATTTGGCTTCCTGACGGAATGAAGAGACGTAGAAGATAAAATATTGATCATCTTTTGAGCAACCGAGTGTTTGAAGAGAAATTTATCTGTAGTCTTCCGCTAAGACAGGATTCTGAATTAAGAAAACCGAGGGTAGGTACTGCGGAATACATAGGTACTTACTGTTTTCGTATAACAGCTCAGTTAGGTAGTAATTTATCAAAACATTCAATAAGGAGGATCTCATTAAAAGAAATATGTTGTCAAAATAGTTTTGTTATAATTTCAGACCACCTTTGATAGCAACTAAATAGTTCCAATTACCAATTACATGAAAATAGCGAGTTATTAATGTATTTAAAACTTAGCAAACGACTGAAATTGGGCCAACTTTCAACAGAAATAAGTTATTTAACCCGCGAAAAAGTTCATCGGAATAAACTTAATATCTAATTACTTACCAAAACATCTGCGAACTTATTGTAATTCACATTAAAATTTTTGTTAAACTAAAATTAAATTGACCTACTTGGGAAGAAAATCGGTAACAAAACAATGAGGCTTAAAAAATTAAATACAACAAACAAAAGAAAACTATTTTCATATTTCGCCAATACTAAATTCAAATTTTTTTTTTTATATCTACAAATTTCCAGCCAGTTCTCTTTTTCAAATCATTCTTATTTGATTAAGTTTAATTAAAACTTTTTATTCGGATTCTTATATGAAAAATTGTCACGAATTAGATTTTTTAAAATTAGTAAATAAGAATTTTGACTATATTAGGCGAATAAAAAAGAATGCAGGCGAAAATAAATTAGAGTGAATAAAATAATGTTATTTTTGTAGTAATCAAGGATAATAAAATCAGTAACTCTTGGAAAGTTAAAATCAGTAACTTGTTGAACTAACCGGCCAGCAGCAAGGCAAGCACAGCGGTCGTGCAGGCTGCGTATGGTTTCATCGTTGCGTTCCGAATGCCGAGCGGTGTTTGCGGGCCCGCCTTATAACTTTAGGGGTGTACCGCCCTCGGCGACGTAGCACGTAACTGTGCTACGGTATCGCACGTAATATGTGACGTAGGTGTCACTGATGACCTTTTTTTTCGAAGAAGGATTTATTAGCTTCCTAGTAAAGTTTTGGGGTGATGTAAACAGGGAGGTGGTATCTAATAAATAATTGTAAGTCATACCTTTTCTGTTAATTTAATTTACTTTTCATAATAACATTTTCTATGAATTAAAGTAAAAATATTAAAGTTACAAAACCTATAATAAATAGATGCTCCGTTAGTTCTTAAAAGACTAGTACCTATTTTATTATATGCGAGTACATAAATTTATATGAGGCCGAATGTTAATGTACCTAATCCTACTAATATTAGGTACAAATGTGAAAATGTGAAAATTTGTATAGAATGTGTTACGCTATCCCGCATAAACGCGAACCGACATAATTTTCTTTTCACATTTTCTCGTTATTAGCTGTTGTTTTGGAGTGTGAAATGCGACGACAAAATTATTTCGTGACGCGCATGTAACCCTGCCTAGACAAGATTGGCGCAAAACAGCAATGGCTTGTATACGTTGTCAGTGATGATGATGATCCTAAAACAAATTTAGAATACCTACTTCAAGGTTTTGCTCAGTAATTAATTAATTAGATAAAATAAATCTACCAAAGTAATTCGTAAAGTGTGGACCAACAGACACAATTTTCCCGTGACACACAATTTCGTATGAAATTTAATCCATTCTGAAATTAAAAAGTTGACATAACAATTTACGTGCTAAAACACGCCCACTATTGGCGCGAAGAAAACAGAACGCAACAACCTTTTATTTATGACTAATAATGGTCATTTGTCACATCTCTGATATATTACACGCATCGATATCGAGTTTAATCGAAATGCAATATTTTTATGTTCCCCCCTCTATAATCTCGGGTGAATCGTTATTGGCTACATTTTTTTCCGAGTATTGGTATTAATTATTTATGGATATTGTTGATCTTTAATTTGAATTTTAAAATGGATGCTATGTAGTAAACATTCCAGAAATACAAAGCGAATAGGGGATTGTGATATTAGGCACCAATTTATATTATGTTTCATCATCATCAGTAAGCTCATCATAAGCCTATACTAGTCTACTGCTGGACGTAGGCCTCCCCCAATGTGCGCCATTTCGCTATGTCCTCGGCTTGTCGCATATTATGTTTAATCACTGTTTAATGGATATAAATACCTAAATATTACTTTTATTTCCACGCTACCCTACCCAAAAAATCGATACATTTGCTATCTAGAGATAAGATTTTGACATTACTTGTATGGACTTTATGTCAAAATCCTGTCTTTAGTCAGCAAATCCACTGTTAGATATATGTTATTGTGATTGGCCGTTAATAAGTATAAAGTTTGCTAAACGAATGCGTATTACCGGTTTAGTTATCCCTAATGAAGGGGAACGCAGGTAAAATAAATTTTAAATAAGTTTGTGAAAAATATCGAAATAAATAAGTACAATACTCACGAATGCTAAGATCTCAATGGTCTTTACACAGTTACTATTGTAGTAAAATTTGCGACTACAAAGCCATTTGTGGATAACTTGCTTGTACTATAAGTACAATGAAGCGGCGGTAGCCTAATGGCTAGGGCGCCGGACTTACAATCATTTAGTTGCCGCTTCGAAACCCACCCATTGCACTACCGACGTAAACCCACTCGTTAAACAAGCATTTTAGCTTAGCACTAGTAATGTGCGATCCACATTGCTAGTAAGCTTTTTTCTTTTTTTATGTTTTTCTCCGTACTACATACATTTCATGGTTTTCCCAGAAGGGTGGTACCTATCAAGTATGCATGTATCGTTTTACGATGTAGTATCATCTATCGTATAAATAAAAAGAAAAATAGAGTAACCTATGAACGCACGACCTAAACTTTTAGGGAAAAATTAACGTGTCCTATACACAGACGTTCTTTAAGTAAAGACTGAGGACGATTTTAACGAAAAAGTCATTTCATCACGTCATTTTTTTTAATTTTTTATTTATTTAATATTTGTACAAAGTATTACAATTTAAAAATCTGCCATACTACATAATATATTATCTTTTACTATTTAAATACTACCCGCGGTTTCACTCACACCGCGAAGGACTTTTTGAGACTAACGTTAGTTTATGTAATTCCTTAGGGTGCATTATATCCCTTGCCAAATGTTCTCTAAATAAATTCAGCGGTTTAGGTGTGAACACAGACGGTGACTTTCACGTTTACAATGTACTAGCTTCTGCCCGCGACTTCGTCCGCGTAGCGTGATGATATATAGCCTATAGCCTTCCTCAATAAATGGGCTATCTAACACTGAAAGAATTTTTCAAATCGGACCAGTAGTTCCTGAGATTAGCGCGTTCAAGCAAACAAACAAACAAAAAAACAAACTCTTCAGCTTTATATATTAGTATATAGATAAGTATAAAAATATATAAGGAGTGTTTGCACGATATTTATTGAATCATAAGTGAACAGGGAGAGGCGCGCAACTTGAATGGAGTTGGACAGTTGAACAGTTGTCTCCCAAACGTTTGCTGGCCACTATCGACCAACTTTACCTTGCACTGAGCCGTGTGTGGTTGCCTTTATAAATCTACTGTTTAAAACTTTAACACAGACTGACAGATAGAGACATGAGCCGGTGAATTTAGTTATAAAAATAAAATAAAAAAATACAATAATTGTTTAGGTACTTATTCTTTACCAATCTGTTTTTTTAGTGCGTGTACATACAAATTCGCCGGTTCGTTTAGTTCTCATATAATAAGGAGCGAGCAATTAACCGGGCATGAACCAAAACTCCTAGCTACTCCAGATCGGCGCTAGAAACCATCACGAACCCCCTGGCGGTCCAAGCCCGTAGAAACCTGCAAACTACCCTTAGCCAAGGCTAAGCTGTAACCTTGTTCTGGATACCTTTATCCAGAACACGGTTACAGCTTGCCCGCCCGTCCTGCATGGACCTTTCCATGCAGGACTGGCGGGCAACGAACGCACCGACCACCTAGCGAAAATAGTCGCCCTTTACCTGAAGCGTGCCCCTGATTACGACAGGTGCCCAGTCTCATTGGTTAAGGCGACAAATCCGGAAGGAGTCCATAAAAATCTCCTAGCTGCTACTAAGAATGCAAAGCTTTGATATGCTTGGTCGGATCCTCTTGGGGTCTGACTGGGTGGCCACCACAATTACATCGGAGGCTGTCGTAAGGCACCTTGGTGTGTGTTAAATTTTTGCTAGTGAGAGCCAGTCAGCCAGTCACCAACTCCTTTATTGCAGGTGTCTATGGACGATGCCAAATGTGGCTCGTCTGCTTATTTGCCGTATTAACTAATAAAATAAAACAACCGTATCACAGCCCTTCTCAATAAAGATCAGGTTAAGAGCACCCTAAACCAACGATCATACATGAGGAGGTTAATGAACGTAGATGAAGAGAAAGTGGTGTGCCAGGATCGTAGCAAGTGGAAATCTATAGTCTCTGCCGACCCCAATGGGAGATAGGTGTGAAAATATGTATGTTGGTATGTAACCAATAAAAAATAATAATTCAAGGCTGGAGTTGACTATAGCGGAAAGGACAAAGAAGTTTTCTGTTACAAACAGCCAAAAGCTGACAAAAGATTATTTTGGTATACAATACAGAGCCAGATGCCACCCAGTCTTGTACCGAAATAATAATGATATATTACATACTATTAATGGCGTCAATATGCGTGGGAGCTAACGTCTTATGCGCGAATGACTTTGTGAAATACTGATATCAGGTATTTCAGTGAAATGGCACCTTTTTGAATTTGGAATCTATGCAACCTGTAACAGTAACCCAGCACGAACACTTTCGAAAACGTATTCGTATCGAAATCAAGAATAATTTGTATGAGAAGGAGCTTAATGAACGTGCAGCGAAAGTGGTGTGCCCGAATCGCAGCAAGTGTAGTCTCTGGCTACCCCAATGGGAGACAGATGTCAAATTATGTATGTACGTATGAGATTTGTAGCAGAAAAAAACTCATTCGTTTACGATACGAATTCGATAGTTGTACGTGCTTGGGCTACAGACTAAGCGCAAAACCAGAAAGTAGTTTGTTCAGAATGGACTACAGTGGTTCTTGGTATGTTTTTTTTCCGAAAAGATAATTAGATTGTCACAATTGTACCCACTACGACTACGATATCGGCACATGCGCACAATAAAAAAATATATAAAAAGGTGTCTGTTTTCCATAACTCGACCCACGGATAGATCAGGGTGCCTGTATATGTATCGTGGGTGCTTTTACAAACACAAATCCTCACAAACAACTATCTGCAGGTGCTCCGTATGGGGATTGAACCCACAACACATGGCGCAGTAACCAATCACTCAGCCGCTGCACAAACGGGTCGTCAATCTTTATAATCCATATTCTCCGTCTTCAGATCTTCCGTCCATTTCTTTAGGTTTATTTTTGTATAACAGTAAATAATTATTTGTCATTTTATAGCTGACATGTAGTAACGCTATAAAAGTTTTAAGACACAATGAATTTTAAATTTTCATGGGTAATACTTTGTTCTTGACAAACACCTTTACTTCCGAAAACACTAACTTTTGTGCTCAGAAATTTGTGGTTAACCCCAATGGAATTTAGTATCACACAATTTAGTAACGGGTAACATTGAAATACCTTTTCAAAGTCAAAGTCAAAATATTTACATACATACATACATACACTCACGCCCTTCTCCCACAGGGGTAGGCAGAAACTATAGACTGCCACTTGCTACGATTCTTGCATGCCTCTTTTGCTTCTGCGACATTCATACATCATCTCATACATACGCGCCGGTTGCGAGTACTACGCACCTGACCTTTTTGAAGGACTTCGCCAATAAGATCGGTGTAGGTCCTTCTAGGTCGACCTCTTCTGACGTTGCCGCTGATATGCGCCTTATAAATTCCTTTCGTTAATCGTCTTTCATTCATTCTCTCAACATGTCCAAACCATCTCAGCATATTCCTTTCAATACGTGTCACTACATCATCTTTCAGTCCGCAACGTTGTCTTATCACACTATTTCTCAATCTATCATTCCGAGTTACACCACACATACTTCGCAAGGAACGCATTTCCACCGCATTTATTCTACTTTCATGCCTCTTCTGCCACACCCAACATTCACTTCCATACATAAGTGTAGGTACCAGCACACCATTGTGGATAGCCAACCGTGCCTTTTTCGACACACACTGATTAGCCACAACCGCATGCATAGCACCATTCACTTTATTTCCCGCATTCACTCTCCTTTCCACATCTGCATCAATCTTTCCATCCCTAGTAAACACACTTCCCAAATAAACAAACTCATTCACCTGCTCCACACTCTTACCCTCTATCTTTACATCACACATACATACATCTTTCTCTCTCTCAAAAACCATCACTTTCGTTTTACTAACATTTATTTTCATACCCTTCAGCTTATATGCTTCATTCATTAAAGTCACCATGTCTTGCAACTCTTCCGCTGACGATGCAAGCAGAACCTGATCATCAGCATAGAGAAGGCATTTGACAGGTAACTCACCAATTTTCAACCCACAATCACTCTCTTTTAAGTCTGCCAAACAACTGTCCATATATAGATTGAACAGCCACGGTGACGCGACACAGCCCTGTCTGACACCTCTGGAGATGCCAAACCAGCCTGAGTACGCCCCATTTAGCCTAACACAGGCACTAGAATCCCAGTAAAGGGATTTCAGTGCCCGCACCAAGCGTCTGTCCACTCCATACATAGCCAGCGTTGACCACAATTCATCCCTCCACACACTATCATAGGCCTTCTCCAAGTCAATGAAAGCGCAGAAGACTTTCTTGTGCTTAGCCAGATGTTTTTCGGCTATACACCTTAGGGAGAAGACCTGATCCATACATCCCATCCCAACTCTAAAACCTGCCTGTTTTGCCTTATTTGAGTCAAAATATTTTATTTCAATTAGACCATTTAAAATAGGTATTTTTAAAAAGTCAAAACTGGTTGTACGGTTCCTAAAAGTGAGAAGAGCCGGCAACAACTCCATAGATACTCTTTTTTAAATAAAACTCGGTAACAATATTATAGTAAGGCCCACTTGCACCAACTTCTTAAATGTGTTTAAACATATGTTTAAATTATATTTAAACATAATTTTTAATTGTAAAATTGTGTTTAAATACAATTAAAACACATTTAAGAAGTTGGTGCAAGTGGCTCTAAGCTCAACTTTTAGTTCATTTTAAATAGTTGCTGAGAATTATGCAATTTGATGTACACTATAAGATTTATTCATCCTACTGTGCGTTAATCTTTACTGATGCCGAAACAGATATTTGAGATTTTAATGTATGTAGGTATGTCTATTTATATTTCCATGCTTCACGTCAATACAAATATTATAAATGCGAAAGTTTGTGTGGATGGATGGATGGTTTGTTACTCTTTCACGCCAGATCGGCTTAACGGATCTGGATAAAATTTGGCACAGAGAAAGACTATAGTCTGGAACACATACTATACTACTTTTTATCTAGAAGTCGCGGGCTGAAGCTGGTTATTTATTAAAAAAAGGACTGCCGCAGCAGACAAGAGCTGACTGGAATTATATTAGGTATTTATATTTGTTTTAACAGAACATATATTATGCAGACATCTTTAAAGTAATAAAAAGGTCCTATTTTACGACCTGAAGTACTAGAAAGATAGTATATTTTTACCTAAGGTACGAATATGTAGGTATGAACTACTAGCTATCTATCGGGCAAGCATTGCGATACCTCTTTTTATTATACACCTTTCCGGGCACACACGACATGTCCTCAAATTTTCATCGCAATCAAATGTAGGGCGATGCGAAGAACAAACAAATATTGATTTTTATATATAAGACTAGCTTCCGCCCGCGACTTCGTCCGCGTGGAATAGTTACTTAGTCTTAGCGGGATGATAGCCTATAGCTTTCCTCAATAAATGGACTATCTAACACCGAAAGATTTTTTCTAATCGGACCAATAGTTCCTGAGATTATCGCGTTCAAGTTCAAGCAAACTTGGCAGGTGGCACTTGACAGGTGGTAAGAAGATGATGATCCCCTTCAGCGGCTTGTAGTATGTTTTGATTGAAGCTCACTTCAAGATATAGCCAATATTGTTAGTTGATAATTGAGTATTGAGTATCCGAGCGGAAATTTAGTAAAATATGTCACGGGAACAGGAATAATAAAAGAACGCTAAATGAGGATATGTCCTTTAGAGCGTTTGTTGGGTCCGAGCGGACCCAAGCTCGGTCCACACGGATACAAAACAAATGCTCTAAAGGCTGATGAATAACGTATTTATTTGGATAAGGATTAATATTATGTTTATAAAAACACCTACGCAAATAATGCATTTAGAATTTTAGAACAAAGTTAGCATAAAAAAGGTTATAGTGAGCCAACCTTAAAAGATAGACATATGCTGTCGCGGACTTTTTTTTAGAACTTTTAAAGAGAAACAATTCTGTCATATATGATTTTTGCGAAACTTTAACCGTTTACGCAGCGCACGCATCGGAAGCTCTCAAAAGGAAAAAAAAACGAATTTTAGAACAAAGTTAGCATAAAAACGGTTATAGTGAGCCAACCTTAAAAGATAGATATATGCTGTCGCGGACTTTTTTTTAGAACTTTTAAAGAGGAACAATTCTGTCATATATTATTTTTGCGAAACTTTAATCGTTTACGCAGCGCATGCATCGGAAGCTCTCAAATGGAAACATCCCGATTTTGAAACATTCTTCATTGATGCTCCGCTCCTATTGGTCTTAGCGTGATGATATATAGCCTATAGCCTTCCTCGATAAATGAGCTATCTATCACTGAAAGAATTTTTCAAATCGAACCAGTAGTTCCTGAGATTAGCGCGTTCAAGCAAACAAACAAACAAACAAACAAACAAACAAACAAACAAACAAACTCTTCAGCTTTATATATTAGTATAGATTGTACCAGTTACCTAAAGTTTAGGCTAGTTCAACGATTTATTGTGGGTTTAATAAATAAATATTCTGCGACGTTTTACACAACCTCATCTAGTCCCAAACTAAGCAGAGCTTGTACTATGGTTACTAGACCATGGATATAATACTTATATACTTTTTTTTTGTAAATACATACTTAAAATACCTAAGAAACACACAGACGAACACAAACACCTATATCCATCACATAAATATTTGTATCCTGTGGGAATCGAACCCACGACCTCCTTGTCAGCAGTCCGGTACTCAAACCACTAAACCACAGAGACCGTCAATTTAATGTTATAATAATAAAGTATTTTTTTAAAGTTTTTAACGGTAGGTACTTCTGCCTAACCCTTCGTGGATATAGCACCCCTATAGTATGTTAATGTTTTTAAATATTAAAATTTAACTAATTATTATAAGGAGTTTCTAAAGCCCACTTGCACCAACTTTTAAAATATGTTTAAATTGCATTTAAACGAAATTTTTCATAGTCAATTTGTGTTTAAATACAATTTAAACATATTTAAGAAGTTGGTACAAGAGGGCCTAATTCTTTTAAAATAATATACTTGCAAATGAGAAACCTTTAGGTTACGGAGTTCGTAGCTACGTAGTGCTACGCTGGCCTACGCCGTAGACTACGGCCTACGAGAATCAAGCTTCTAACACGAACTTTCAGTTCTGATGAATTTTGTTATGGTTCCTGGAATAGACAAAACTTTATTGTCTCCACGGCATTCTAGTTGGTATTCATTCTAGTTTATGAGCTGCAATGGCTGGAAATAGCGTGGCAGGAAACACAAACGCTTCCAATGGGGAAATAAGTTACCGTGGTAGGAGTCTAACTATTATTTGCTTAGTGTTACTTCTCAGTGCTCGTCAGTTGGGAAATGCCGGCGCGTTCAGGACCACTAGACTAATTAGGCAGTGATGCACAATGGGATACACAGTAACGGGTATCAATCCATGCGTGCCTGAAGATGGAAGAGGCCGGCCCAGAAGGAGTTGGCGGGATGATTTGGATGTGTATCGCGAGTTTAGGCTCGAAGAGTCGAAGGAATAGGAGAAGAAATAGAAAAGGACAGTAATTCTATCTGTGGTAACGGCTAAAAAAAACATTGACTTGGGTAAATTGTCAAATTACAGAGAACTATTATCCTTTATCATAAATGTTTTTAAAATGTTGGCTCTAAGCAAGCGAAAGTTGCGCGTAGGTCACAAATAAAGTCGTGTTCCTAGGCCACATAACATAAATTCTGAACAAAATAATTATTTAATACTTAAACGGTTTAATGAATATAGTTATGAATTTCCCGGGGGTGGACATTGCCACAATGACAGCGTCAAATATAGTTAGCAACTAACTTTCAGCCTAATCATTACGCCTACTGACTTAAAAATTCATTAAGACTATAAATTATAACCTACGATGTTTTTGCTTGCATTTTCGCAGTGTCAATCGTAGGCGAAGGCTTACGTAGGCGATTTGCTTAGGCGACTTTAAGCAAAACCCGAGATTATAATGACACGCTTATAAGTGACAGACAACTTTAGTATATTTATGGGAGACAAAATCTAGCAGGCCCGTGAGTATGGATGTTTGTTACTCTTTCACGCCAGAACGGCTATATGGATCTGGATAAAATTTGGCTCAGAGATATTTCATAGTTTGGAATAACATAGGCTACATTTCTCTAGATCGACCCAATTCGTCCAGGCAGACGAAGTCGCTGGCAGAAGTTTTCTTAAAAAGTCCTAGTGTTTTTATAATCAACGCATGTTAATCCTATTTTTAAGTGGCTGGTTCTTTTCAACCGACTTTAAAAAAGGAGGATGTACATACAAAATAAAATACAGTTGAATCGCAATTGTAACTGTACTGCAACAACTGTATTTTATTTTGTATGTTTGTTACTCGATTTTTCGGCTATTAATAAACAGGTTTGGAAAATTCTTTTTTTATGTGAAAGAATATACTCCCGAGGAAGTCCCATTCAAATTTGTTGACGACCGGATCACAAAATTAAGAAAAAAAAAATACAATACCACGTATGTACATAATATCATGTTAGATTTTACTAGCCACTTAAATTGTTGAAATAAAATAACGTTTGACAAACAAAATCAATGGCACCGACTTCCGAACTGTTTCGAACATAAGATTATTTTTATTGTTTTTGAAGGCGGCTTTACTCTTTGATAAAGGTTATTTTATTAAATTCTAATTATTCGGAAAAATTCGGAATGGGCCGGTTCGACCGGAGTGATACCACGGCCTCACAGAAAACCGGCGTGAAACAACGCTTGCGTTGTGTTTCGCCGAGTGAGTTGAGGTTACCGGAGGCCCAAACCCTTTTAAAGGCGGGCAACGCACTTGCGACTCCTCTAGTGTTGCGGGTGTCCATGGGCGGCGGTTATCGCTTACCATCAGGTGATCCGTTGGCTCGTTTGCCCCCCTATCCCATAAAAAAAAATGTTTTTACAGATCAACTAAACCATGAGCAAGTGGGTGTTATTTATGTTATGTTTGGCAGACAATCCATCATTTGCTCGCAACAGGTGATATCGTGATCAATTGCAGGCGTCGAAGTTTTTGCGTAGAAAATAGTTTTTGAAGTAAACAACTAAGTAGGTAGGAAGGTACTTACGTAAAGGGAAATGTTTTCGACCTTTTCTCACTATTTTAAGCGTTGAGCATGTTAGTGTAAATTATTATACAGTTATAGAGAGCCATGCTTCGGCACGAATGGGCCGGTTCCAACTCACAGATAACCGGCGAGAAACAACGGTTACGTTGTGTTTCGCCGTGTGAGTGAGGATGCCGGAGGCCATAACCCTTATTTAAAGGCCTGCAACGCAATTGTGACTCCGCCGATGTTGTGGGTGTCCATGGGCGTCGGTAATCGCTTACCATCAGGTCTAAGTCTGCTCGTTTGCTCCCCTATCACATAAACCTGCCTGCATGGACCTATATTAATATTATAAAGTTGAAGAGTTTGTTTGTTATTATATATTTTTTTAATTCGAGCTATTATTGTGTTGACCTTATATTGGGGAAAGGTTATAGGCCATATCATCACGCTATAACCAATAGGAGCGGAGCATCGATGGAAAATGTTGCAAAAACGGGAAAAAATATTCCTTTTGATAGACAGACTGAGTTCAGTCTGTCTACCACGCGGGTGAAGTCGCGGGCGGAAGCTAGTTAATATATATGAGAGGTTATTTCTAGGATTTTTATTTGTCTGTCCCCTGTAATAGATACACATGTTATATCGGCCTACACCTAAACCTACACCAATGCGGCTATCGAGAATTTCCTAGCCCTCCTCACAAAAACGCAAACTGTTTCAAATGCATTCGTTAGCCGTACTTTTTAGATCAGTTCCATAGAAATACAATATACCAGTAATGCAGCAGTGACTAATTCGGAAACAATACCGAATCATTTGGAATCGAATATTGCATCGATTCTACGAATGGCTGACAGTCCCCGTCGGATCGGTATCGATTAATACGTAGCCAGCCAGTGTTTTACCTTCTCTTGGAAACTCTTTGAGGACACTTCATAATTGGTCCAAAAACCCATACCTAGGTATGGGTTTTTGGACCAATTATGAAGTGTCTATATTTCAATACGAAGAAAAGCATAGAAAGCAAGAAAGAAATTATTTATTTATTGCACGATGTAGGTAGTTACTGTAAGGGTTGAAACTGAAAAGGTTATCTTAGTAAAATATTTACTACTTACATATTGTAGCGAAAATAAAAAAAATATACAGTTTTCACCACTAAATCGTATAATTTTGACAATAGAAAAACACACTAAATATAAGGAAAAAAAGAGAAATCAGGTCTGTACTTTAAAAATAAGGAAAATAACCAAAAAAAGGGCCGCGTCCTATCAAATCGATTGCAATCGGTTGTTAGGTCCGTGCGCACGTGATTAACGCTAAAAAAAACGCTAGGAAGTAAATTTTAAACATACAAAATAAAAAATGTAGAGTTGGTGGCACGCAAGATAGGAGAAAAAAAAAAAGAATAATTATGTGTTGTAGTCCGCTGCTGCTGGAATTTTTGATATTAAAATGCTTGGCGGGCAGTCTTCGCGGCTAGACGCGGCTGGTCGTGGCCTAATATAAGTTGTTGACAGCCAATGACCCACAAGGCTCGACTGGGCCCAACCCAGGAGGCCGAAATACGGCCTGTTCACTGCTGACTAATCCTAAGACAAATGAATTAGGGTTAGACCAGAGAGATCAGACTATACTCACGATTAAGGAAAATCATTTAAGGATACGTACCTGGTTAGCGTTGAAAAAACACCAAACATGGAATTTTATCGCAATTTTATAAGAACAAGAGGCGTTGTAGAAAGCAATGTAGTAATTAGTAAAATATGATGTGTTAAATCATATGTACTTTGAATTGCTCCGTTATTTTTCCAAAAAAATCTCTGCACAATCAACTTTTGTCACTCCTCTGCTGACGGAAAAAAATGAACCCCTCTGTCAGAAAAAATAAATCAAATCCCGAAATAAAAAAGAAACAAATATCGACCAGTAACATTAAACAACAAAAAAAAGGTTGACAAAAACGACTAAAAAAGTTCTGACATGCAGCGTTATGCTGCAATATTTATATCAATATTTTATCTATAAATTATAGTACTATTTATTAACTACCTTATATACTCTATGTTATTACGTAAGCAAGTTCAGTAATATGATTCTTTGTGAGTTAAATAAGTACCTAAGTAGGTAAGTTATGTTGTTTTGGGAAGCCCACATAAGAAGGGATTTACTGATTACTGACATTTATATGAATATTAGATATTGAAATGAAACTACTTATAACGCCATAAATCCGTAAAAAGTTTCATTTCAATTATAAAGGATTGCTGTACTTTTTTCACACTGCGATGTCCAAAATGATAGGACATAGGTAACTTTTGATATGTTGACACAGAACGCACTCAATATGTTTAAAAAAATAGACCAATAGATCCTTGAGCTGTATTGTTAACTGCAACCTGTCTTATTAAAAGGGACATGTTTTTTTAAAATATTTGTATAAAGATAAGTAATAGGAAGAATAGCGATGTTAGTCTAAACAGAAACATAAAGATAATTAGAATAACTGATATAAGAATTAATGAATAGTATGTAGGTACATAATGATGAAATTTAATTTTATAAATTGACCTTGATATTTGAATTAGGTGGGATAAAGTTACGTTTAGATAACGTAAGTATTATAATCCAAGATTAGTTGCAAACTCCCTAGTTTATTCAAATCCATTCCTGAAACAGGATCAATAACTTATCAGGGCTTAGATGGTCGCTTTTGAGAAATCATATTCATAATAAAACATACCTACCATCATGCCTGTATTCCCCGACGGTGTAGGCAGAGGTGTACTAATGTACACCAACAGTTCGCCGGTTTGTTTACTGTCATTAATCGGACATAAATTCCCAAGTCCGAGCTACTACTGGGAATTTTATAGAACATCCCAATAACACATTGCTCGACCTGGGAATCGATACGTCGCGCTTGGGACCCAGCCAGAAAGCATTCTTTCTAGATCCAAAACGTCGGCATTACAATTACGGGAGTACAAATCACGTACCTACTTAATATTTAAACGCGATAGAATCCGTAAAGTTGTTTTAGTTCAATATTAGAAAGGACTCTTTTAGGCTGGGCTCCTGGACTGCCCTTATAACTTGTGAAGCACGGACCGACTAATTCCTATATTTCACTAATTTTCGACTAATTAGCGACTAATCCTCAATCAGAATTCAAATCGGCGATGATGGCCCAGCCAGAAAAAGCTACACCATTCTGTCTATAATAATATATTTACAAAACGGTATCATAATAAAAATAGGTATGTAGATCGTTATGGGATATATGTACATTATGTACCCATGTAGTACATCATTTTAAGATATACAGAATTTATTATGGTGGCTCTGCGGCAGAGTATGACACAAAATTTGTTATCCATCAAAAGGGGTGATATGAGCCCACCAGGTAGCAGAGGAGTAGGTGAATGTGATCTTTTTCGTCCCCCATTAGGTATGAATGTATGATCCTATATCGGAACGTCCTGTACCAGTACATAGATATATATTTCACAGTTAGATATCTTCATTCGTCATTTTATAAAACTGCGAGCTGTTTTACTTAACAAACAGATAGGTAGGATTTAGCAGTTTTTCATAGTAACTGAATTTTAACACGACGAACTGCATGAACGTTTTATGTTGTAAATGATTTAGCGGTTTTTAATTCAATTCCACGTTGTTTTACACGTGGAATTAAACGTCAGGTTGTAAATTTTAGATCGAAATTTTGGCTCTGTAGGTACCTATTTACTTTCTTATAATTGATGTAGGCGGTTTTTTAATGGAAAAGTAACTCGACACTGTCAAGAAATAAGTCATTCTTTTCACAGCCAAGGCTCCTTTGACCTTTATTTTTCTATTTTACCAGGGTAGAATTACACATTTCGGTACTTACCTACACGTGATCTTTAGCTTTGACGAGAGGAGATCATACTACGAGTAGGTATATAAGTGTTCGTAGGTCATAGCTTCAACGTGTTTATGCGTAGGCCCTTTATGAAGGTAGATCCCACGTATAGACGATAATATCCTGTATATAAACGAGGAAATAAGAGTACCCTACCTGCTTATTGGTACCTACTTAGAGCGGTTTTGCACTTCGTCCAATCCGAAGCCGTGAAAATACGGTTCTCAGAATTCGTAGAACTGTGTACGGTAGTTTACGCACTAGATCCCATTTCCGTCATCCGTGTACCTATCCATGTCGGGAAAGATTCACTTCAGTTCAACGTGGCATCAGTCTAGCAAGAGAGGGTGCACTATTTTTTTTTATTTCTTCAGCATGTTCGTATCTACGTAACTACTTACATATAATAGCATTGCTAGAAGTTGACGCGGATTGAAAGGACTCGTGATCGACGACGTGAACGCTCTGCTGTTGTTTTGCGTAAAATGACGTCGGATTTGGATCGGATGTACCTAGTGCGAAAAGCAATATCCTAATTCGATCAGAGATAGAATGTGTTTTGAAAGAAGAAAGAAACAAACAGCCTAAGATTGACAGCCTTATACACGATGTAGGTACCTAGTTTTTTTAAATTACGGACACTACCTATATTGCGTTTAGTTTATCAATATAAAGCTATGTTCATGTTATCAACTTTTATGATCGTTAGGTTCGCCTTTATGATATCGTAAAGCCCCATGTCGGCGTGTAATTAGCTATGTACGTCGAATTTACCAGCAAAAATATGTGTATAGAAGAAACATAACAGTGAGAGATTGTTTTTTATTGTTTTGACATGATAAACATGCATACGGACCGCCATCAGGCGGAGCTTAAATTGCCCACAAAACAAAATAAATCGTAATCCTAACAATATTTGATCAAATTATGTCATTATTCGGATTACTACCGTAGCATTTCGTCTACTACTACATGCTTCACTGAAAATGGATGACCGGAAAACCGTTCCAAATTTGGTAAAGTTATCAAGAATTGCATTCGCTTACATTTATTTCCAGTTAAGTATTTTGGATGAAATGGTAGAGCAGAAACCTAGATTAACGGTATTGGAATCCGAATAATGACACACTTTGATTCAATTGTGTTTCAATTACGATCTATTTTGGTATTAGGTACGTTGGTATGGGCACAGTATGGGAAATTCAGTCCGCCTGACTCTTAGGTAACTGCGGCCTATAATAGACATTCAGCAACATCAGTAGTATAAAGACTTGTAAGTCTTATTTACTCGGTAATTTTACCGACTATAACATACCATCACGCCTGTATTCCCTGAAGGTTAGGCAGAGGCGTACTAATTTACACCCACAGTTCGACGGTATGTTTAGGTCCCATGTAATAGGGGGTGAGCCTAATGCCATTAATGTTGTATAAATCTTGTCAAGTATACTTGACTAAGTGCTTAGAGTAGTTGGCAAGGATAATTGACAAAGCACACCAAAGGTTAACCGGGCACAAATTCCAAACTTCGATCTGCTACTGGGAATTTCATAGAAAAACCCAATAACACTGCTCGACCTGGGAATCAAACCCAAGACCTCTAGCGTAGCTGTCGCACTCAGAACTACTAGAGGCTAACGAGGCAGTTTTACTGATTACTCTTCAAGCCGAAACAATAATATTAGAAAATTATTGCTTGGGGGCAGATATTTTGCAATGGTGGTGACTGACTTTACAAGCTCATTAATTATTGATTAACATGAATGAACAAAAACAAAATGTTTCAATACAATTGTTTTATTAAGAATAAAATAAAAATATTGTTATTTGCTTATACCTATAAAAATGTATAATTTACAATCATATTCCTAATTTATCTCACAGCAACAATGCTATGACATCTCGGCGATAGGACAGGATCAAACAACTTAACTAAATATACATTTTCAAAACCATTTTCACACAGAAACAATAATCTATCTAACAATATCAAACTCTCAATGACTTGTGCTAAGCACAACCTTAATAAATAAAACAACACTATTTTTTTATATTTGCAATCCATATTTCTATCTATATCTGTGAAAACACTGTCCGGTAAACGGTCAAACAGTTCTAATTTTAAAATCACGTCCGCCATTTTGAAATATTGTTGGAATGTTTGACATTTGGGTGTTATTTTCTTCAATTTGCCATCGGATACCGTGCGGTTGGGTACATGTTCTTGAATTATAGCCTGCGGAAGAATAATAATCAATATATACCTACGTATTTTTTTTCCAAACATATTCGTAAAGTGTACACACGGAGACACAAATCAAGCTATACAGTTTGCCCTTTAGACCGTATTCCATTGTATTAGCGGTGATTTTTGTATTGCATATACATAATATAGTTTGACGTGTTGTCGTGTATACTAACAGACAAGGATCTGAATAATCTTAGCTGATATGATTATTCTTCATACTGCCTCAGCATATAAAGGCGTAAACTGTGGTATATACGCGTAGGTGCGGGGACTATAAGTGTACCAAAGATTTCTTCGCAATGATATAATCCTAATGTAACTGGCAGGTTATGTTGAACTCGTACCGACTAAAAGCCGTACTTGCTTTTTGCCATAGTCATGGCAATGGTATTCGGGGCATTATTCCACGACCATGCAGGTTGTGGTCCAGTGTTCGTTGGACTCCTTCAAAGGCTATAAATTGTCTAGCTGCCAGAACGAAAACTTTTAATAAATTATTATCTGTCTCAATAGGAAAGAAAAAAAACGCGGAAATGAAAACAAGCATTTGCCGGACAAATACAAAAATACATTCTTATATATTTTTTATTAAAATAATAATCTTGTTTATTATCGCACCTGTAGTAGAGCTCTATACAGCAAGCTGGAAGACGGCAATTGCCGCTGTTTCACGACTCTATCTATTGACTGGGCAGCTAGCATTCTTGCATTCCTGCCTAGACTGTATCCTGAAAGATGAAAGAAATTTTATTTTTTTTAAATTCACCTCTCTCACTTTGGAATAAGCCTCTGTATCTTTTGAACGTCACAAACGTACAATTAATGGCTACAAAGCTGGTGTATCTACTTTTTTACACTAGAATTTTTAAACTCCTGTATCGTGGGTGCTATTACAAACACAAATTATCACATACACAAACACCGGGACCCGGAACAACTACCTGTAGGACAATTTTTGCTCTAGGCGTAGCGGCTGAGCGATCGGCTTCTGCGCCAGACGTGTAGTCAATCTTTATAATCCATATTCTATCTTCCGTTCATTTCATTAAGATTTTAGTGTGCATTGTTCCAATTACTCATTAAATTCCATTCCATTGGTTTTCATCGCTGCAACTTTGCCTTCATTCAAAGCTGTTTGAACTTTTTAACGTTATTGAGTTTTTCTAAGAAATTCTTAGTAGCAGATCGGGGTTTTGATTTGTGTCTGGTTATTGGCAATAGGCTCGCCCCTTATTACATGGGATCTAACCATACCAGCGTACTGTGGGTGTACTTACACCTTTGACTATCAATCTGGGAATATATGCGTGATGGTATGCTATGTTATATTTGGTTAAATTATTCAGATGAAATTGACATATAGATTGGTTGGACAAGTTGGACATAGTATTAGTGACAATTATACCTCTTAAATACTCCGATATAGGGAAACCCTGGCTGCTCTCCCCGCCTCCATAGTCTCTTTGGAACACGTCAAACATATCAGCATCCACAGCTTCACTGAGTAGGTGGTAACAGCAGGGCACGTTGAATACGGCAGCCGTGTTCCGCTGTGAGGCGAAGATTCGCAGCGAGTCGGGACCAAGATTACCGCAAGTGTGGAGACCTAACATTCAATATTTAGTTAGCATAGCAAATGATGTTACAACCAGAACACGCAGGTTCGAATCCTGCCCGCAATAGAATTTTTCTTTTAGGTAATAAAAAAAAAAATGTCCTTGTCCATTAACAATCCGAATTATACTATTTGTTTTATAAAGGGAAACCTGTTTTAGCCATACTCTACGGATATTTTATTATAATGTAAGTTATAGTATTGTACCGCAGTTGGTTTTCTTATAATAACTCTTCGAGGTGCAAGGTTGCGTGGTATTGATTGCAAAGAATTATGTTTGTTAAAATTAATATTTATTAAAGTTTCCACAAATTGTTCTTATTATGTAATGTTAAGGTGTAATGTTAGAGTTATTGTTAATGTTTATGAATGCACCGGACGGTTTGGTGTCTGTAAATGCACTGAAGTTACAAAAGTTAAGTTCATGTAGAATACAAAGAAATTATTGCAAAGTGTCGCGTTGGCAAATGGTGTTCGGTTGCGTTAAACCGAACAATACCTAAAAAAAAAAATAACTAGTTCTGCTCGCAATTTCAGTCTACGTGCGTCAGGAATTTTCTCCGACCTAAAAAAAGTAGCGTAAACATCCCGCCGAGCTGTGGGTTTACATTGGTACGCCACAGCCTAACCTTTCGGGGAATACAGGCGTGATGGTACGTTACATAATTTCATATCTTATACAAACCTGTTAAGAGTAACTTGACGTCTTGATCGGCGAATTCGGGAAACTTTTCTTTCACCACACTGGTGAGGTCTGTGTCTTTGGTGATGAAGGCCGTGGCGAATCTGTGCAGGTTCTTGTTGATGCTCTCGCTCATGCGTTCCTCGTTGCCGTCCTGTATTCGCTTCGCTATAGCGTGCCATTGTTTCTGTAAGAATAGAAGCGAACTTAGAACAATTCGCGAAAAATGACAATACGACAAAATTCGATAATTTTATCGGAAATGACATCGAGTTCTCAAATAATGTGAACCTTCGTTTAATATTGTCGACTTCGGTCAAACTTGTACATCCTTCAACGTCCAAACATCTTGTTATCGCAATATTGTACCAGTGAAGATTGTAACATAATTGATTTAAAAAGATTGTCCTTGGAATTTCTTGCCAGATTCATCTCTATAGGATCAACTTTTGGAACCGTGCAACTAGAATCATAACGTTTCATAACATAAACGATTGTAAAAGCTTATTTTAAATAAAAACTATTGAAGTTCTCGGATTCCCTCGACATCGAAACAAATTCGCCAGATGACACACGATTCGATTTTGTTTACATTTATTTTAAATGTTAAACCTATGAGCGTTAAACAATGGAGATAAAGTTTAGTGAAGGAAAAATTCGACTCGCAGGCAAACTCCGAGCTACTAGTGGGAATTTCATAGAAAACCCCAATAACACTTTGCTGAACCTGGAATCGAACCCTCTAGCGTAGCAGTCGCGCTCAGGACCACTATTAGGCTAATGAGGCAGTTAAGGTGGTATATTTCGCGCAAAATAACTTGACCCAAAACTAACAGAGGGGGAAAGTTTGCGCAGTACATTTGCGAGCAAAATGTACTAAAAAACGACTACTGCGCATCCGCCATTTTGGTACAAGTTATTTTGCGCCAACTATTACCTGTATAATTTGTATCCTAGCCGGGGCTGCGGCTACGGCGGCGGCGTCGCAGTCCACGCTGAGGCCGCGCAGCCCGTACGCGAGGCACAGCGCCACGGCCAGCTGGCCGCGCCCGCCGCCCGCCTCCACGCAGCACGAGGCACCGCAAGCCGCTTGCAGGGATGCCACCAGCCGGGACATGGTTTCTACCTTACATTACGTATGTAGAGGATTAGAGATAGGCTTTATCTCACGTGGGAGAGCCATCCTTCGGCACGAATGGGCCGACTCGACCGGAGTGATACCACGGCCTCACAGAAAACCGGCGTGAAACAACGCTTGCGTTGTGTTTCGCCAAGTGAATGAGGTTAACGGAGGCCCAAACCCTTTTAAAAGTGCCCGCCTTTTAAAAGGGTTTGGGCCACGCACTTGTGACTCTTCTGGTGTTGCGGGTGTCCATGGGCGGCGCTTATCGCTTACCATCAGGTGATCCGTCTGTTCATTTGCTCCCCTATCCCATAAAAAAAGGCTTGTGTAGTAATGAAATGAAATGAAATTATAAATGATATTTATTTCTGTAAGTAGGTAGATCTTTAGAGAAACTTTAACAAGTCAATGGTTTGTTTTTTTTTATAGCTAGATGGCTTGGGCATTTCCTAACTGACGACCTCTGAGAAGAAACACCGAAACAAACTCAGAGAATCATGGTCTATTTTAAAGACCAGACATAAAATAATGCAAATAATGTGAGTGGGACAATGCAGGGTAATGTCTGAAATGGCCTTTTGAGGAAAGAACCATAGCAGCTTTGAGTAGACCAGTCCTAACTAACGCCAAGCGTGCATCAGTCATAGTGTAGCTCAACCATAATTAAGGGAGCTCAACTCAAGTACAAGACCGGGATGATTGGCGCTCTTTGGGGGAGGCCTACTTCTGCAGTGGACGGCAATAGGCTGATATGATGATGATGATGATGAACTCAAGTACATGTACTATGTACTATTAGGAAAAGACTCCCGATACAGACTAGTATGAACTATTCCTTTTCCTTTCTAGTACCTCATTCCTTTAGTACTCCGTCGTTCATCGTAGTCTCTGGCACTCTAGTTCTGTACGAACTACGAACTGAGCGGTGAGCGACGGAGCGATTCTTCGGTCACCGCTCATTTGAACTCGACTAGTACATTTGAACGACTGTACTATTAACCGTCGCTCACTAGCAAGAACAAAGCTATTTTGAACTTTATGTCGATGATCCCAGTGATTATTTTTGTTCACTTTTCCTTTAGTGAGCTAGTGTACTAATAGTACTAGAAGACCGAACTAGTACATTTGAACGATTGTACTAGTACGGAGCGCTCCGTTCATAGTCCAAGCAAGAACAAGCCTAATTAGAGGCACTACATTTAAAATACTAAATTAGATGGGCAATAGCCTATTTGGTGAGTTAAGAGAGCTGACGACATGATTGGCGTAGCGGTTGAGCGATTTGCTCCTGTGACAGGTGTTGTGGGTTCGATCCCCACACAAAGCAAATATTGGTATGATCTAGGCAGTTTTTTTTTTAATCTTCAGTTATTTATAGGACTTTTATCCTGAGGTATTCCTCCTTTACTTTTAACATTTTCTACACGGCTCTAGAATATAGCCAAAATCTTGGAAACATTTGTGGTCATTGTATTTTTTTATTAATTACTCTTATTAGTGTTGGGATACAGGTCTTGATAGATAAAACCTTGAGACCTGGTGATACAATCATACCTTTATCCAGAGCTAAACATAATATGACTAGGTCAATTATAGATTTATGTTTTACCTCATAACTCTTCTTGCTGGTCATGAACTCCTTGACGCGTATCTCAGGTCTGATTTGACCACCCCATGACTTGATGCGTTCCTGCAGTTGTTCTGTTGATAAGCAGTACTCATTGTTGACAGCCACACAGTGAGATCGGGCTGCGCGGATCCAGTGCGAAAGGGGTAACGTATCTGAAGAGTGACCTGCAGTGAATGATTTGAAGTTGATTTGATGATTTGAAGATTTGAAGTTGGTATTTATTGGTGAAAGGATGGCAACACTTATAAATTGAATTGGAGTTGCTAGTATCGTCTCAGAATTCAGCAGGGATGTACTAAATTAGAGAAAGTGACACATGGGGCAAAGCCTATTGTAATTAAAAGAGCACAAATGAGGAGGTCACAATTGTGTGATCAATTAATTATTGTTGTTTGGAATAACAATGCCGCCTATTTCAGTTATGTTTGAATCATTGTGTTAATTACAGAAGATATATTGAAATGAAACTACGTTTTACGGATTCTATCGCGTTGTATTGGTGAACTATGGATGCTGTAAAGGTTCCGAAATGTCAGGAAATAAAATAATATGAATATGGATGGAGATAATATGGAAATAATATGAATGGAGGCTTGTAAATGGCTTGTCGTCGAACATTCCACTATTATCCCTGTGTTGTTAGCTGTAAGCCACCCAAATAAAATAAAAAGAACAGTTAACTCAAAAGGGTACATTAACTTAACTCCAATTTATAAGAGTTAAGAGTAGAATACAGAATTAAAAATAGTGCCTGGAGAGCATGTAATACTGTCGGTTCCAGTTTGTCATATAATATGAATATCTATGACAATTACATCTACAAGCAATATATCAGTGAAAACAACAAACCTTTACTTTCAGGCCTTTCAGCTGTAGTCCAGAACAGTTCCAATGCTTCATTCAGCTCCAATTCATCAAGTGTAGACCTCAAGGGGCCTGGCAGGAGCCTATCCCAGTGGTTTTGTGTTAGAAACTCTACCATGTGACAGTTGGCAATAGGAAGTAGAGGTGTCAAGTATTTTGTGATAGAGTCTATGTGGTGACAGATTTTCGTGATTTTTGATTTCATTGTTATATCTGACATAAAATTAATCAAATTAGTATTGTGGCTGAATAGGAAGCAGAAGGATTTCATCAGTAACAATTGAATACATTTTTCATTTTGTCTCTGTATCACCCTATGGTCGACTGGTAGAGAATGCTTTTAGTATCAAGTCTACCTCAGTACTATGTGTATAAAGTATTGAATTAATAAAGATATATCTAATTAATCAATTTAGGATTATTGTTACACACATATTGTTACTACTATGTCTGGACTTTAAAAGAGACCTTGATTCTTTGAGTTTGTTTCGGTATTTCTTCTCAGAGGTCATGTAAAGAAATGCCGGCACCATCCAGTTAAAAAAATTACTTGTAAAAGTATTCTATTTACACCAATAAATATTATTTATCATTACAATCATATCTTTTGTCTGATGTAGTGGTCAGTGAAATAAATGACCATGTTTTGCTTCCAATTATTGAGATACACCAACCATAAGAATCACATCTGTACCAATCTAATATTGTCATTGTATATATGAGGAACCACTTCATCAGTGTAGTGAATGTTGGATCAACTACTACTCCTAGTGGCCATGGGTTCAATTCCTAGGTCAATCATTATTATTGTAAAATTATTAAATTGAAACTAAACATAGCAACGAACTGTGGTTATATATTAGTTAACCTCTCCATAACCCTTCTGGGAGTACAGGGATGATGGTACACACATTAGGAAACATTCTAGAAAAATAAATAGACACATGAAAGATTTTGACTATCTACCTGTACCACTATCTTCAAAAGGAAACTCCTGCATCATAAGGATTGGCAGAAGATATCTTCAGCAAAGCACAGGCCTTCTTATAGTGAGCCCTCACAATCTCAACCATGCCCAGTATATCCTGGTCCTCAGCATTGGTTCTTGGGAATGTATCAATGAGTTCTTTTACTTTGGTCAGCTGTGTTAGTGTTTTGTCAGAGTATTTGCGCTCAGACTCTTTATTGAGGTTTATGTGGTGAGTGATAATTCCTAAATAATAACCTGGGAAATGTAATTAATAAAATTAAATAATGTAATGTAACATCAGGTGAACTGTACAATGGTAACAAGTGTAAGCTGTTGAAGGTTATAAATCATTATGCCATACTGGCTAGATGATAACAATCTGACATGTGAGACAATTTGTTTTGATAATGCCTTGAATAAGCTGCTTGTTTGATTGTATCAAGCTAGCATTCTGCTGTTATTCAATCTCCAACATAAACCTATTAAGAATAATAGTTAAAAAAGCAGTCTGTTACAGCACATTATATTGGGTCTCCTTTTCAGAATGAATAAGATATATACTTAACTGTCTCATTAGCCTAGACTCCTAAAGGTAAGCGCGACTTCTACACTCTAGTGTAGAAGTCTAGGTAGTGAGTTTCGGACCCAGATTGAGCAGTGTTATTAATTTTTCTATGAAACTCTCAGTAGCAGTTTGGAGTTTGGATTTGGGCCAAGTTAATGGCAATAGGCTCGCTCCCTATTACACCTAACCATACCGGCAACGGCACACCTTTTGTTAACCCTTTATTCGAGTTTTATAGCTCACATGAAGCCGTAGCTGGAAATTTTAAGTAATTTTCTCGCCATTACCTAATTCCCGGCCAAGTTCTGCTCCTCTATGGTAACCTAGGTGATAACCTTCGGGGCTTCCACCTTCGCATCCAGCTTTGAAGCCTTGCTCATAACTTTTTTTATGCTCTCTCTCCTCACTGAGGAAAATATCATCTACGAGATCGTTAAAATCTTTCTCTTCAGCCATTAGCAGTTTTTTTACTCGTCATTACCCTAACACAATGCACAAACTGTTAATATTAATGAAAATAATACTAAATCTAAATAAATATTTATCGACTAACGTATCTTTGAGGTTAAAAGTTGAAATTGAATTGAATGCGTGACACTGACGTGTGCTCCTGACAGTTGTCACTTGCTACAATCCAAGCAAAAATAAAACGCAACTACCCAAGGATCTCCAAGAATCTAAATCCAAGAATATAAATTTTAACCAATTTTATTTAATTAAAAGAAACGTGAAAAATATTTTGTAGTACCACCATTGTTCTATTAGGTATTTATAATTAGTAGAAATAAAATTGTACAAACGTAAAACCATAACGTTACATTGACTTGGAGTGCGTTCCACTTCGCGCCCACCTTTGACTATCTATCTATAAGGACCCGCCTCTCATGATCATTCCCCTCTGTCAAGGTAGTGGATTAAAAAATCTAACGCGTTTATCAAAACTGTTTCCGTAATCGATTTTTCATTAACAGAATCGTTTCCGCTCAGTAAGGTTATCATAAATGCTCCGTGTAAATACCGATATACGTGCAGTTAATGTATGCAAAAAAATATCTAATATCTTATTTAGATAAAGATGGAGTTATTTTCCGTATGTAAGTATTAAAGTTCATTTATTTCTATTTAAATCACATAATACAATTTATTAATAAAGATCGAGGACGTTATCGATTCAATAATCGAGTATAAAATAATCGTTTAGTTCAAGCATGCACTCCCCACGAGACTACCCGCACTCCCCACGAGACTATCCGCACTCCCCACGAGACTAGCAAATTTTTTATTACTAACAATATCAGCCTTCTGCTAATACACGTAAGATTTAAATTTGAAATATCCATCAAAATGTCATTTTTTGATTTCAATTATATATCATCCAATAGGATGTCACCATTCCTGATTTCCAATTATAGGTCTTAATGCAGAATTACCGTTTTTTGGCAATTATAGGCCTTATATATATTATGACATAATGCATAAAACTCGAATTTTAAAAAGTGTAGCGAGACTATGTCCCTCTTTTGTTTTGTCATTTTAATTAATGATGTGATAGTGTTTGTTTACGATTTCGAATCGATATCGATATTATTTTCGTGTTCAATGTAAGACCAAATTATAATAATTGCTAAAGATCACTAAAGATGAATATCATGAATTTATGATATCACTATATTTTAATAAAATAACATTTTTGGAAATGACTAACTAAGATTATTGATTATTTTTGATATCCAGTATTAGATATTTTATTAGTTACTTTTTCAGATCTACAAAAGACCTTCATTTAAAATGATAATATAGGTGTGATTGATAAATAATAGCTTAAGCCGTTGCGGATAAATTTGTTGACAAAAGAATTTATAAATTAACATATTTAAATCGTATTTCAAAAATCATTGAAAATGATTTCTAAGATACGGTATGGTTAGAAGGTCTGGGGTTTCTTTTACCGCTTAGGTGGAAAACCAGCACATGTCCCGCCTGATGGTAAGTGTATATATAGTGTTAATGTACCCTATTATATGAACGCTTGCAACACCTGGGGTATCACTCGCCCGTTGCCGAACCTGTAAAAATCTTTTCACACCCGGTAGACAACCCACAACACCGGTACCCCCACTGCCAACATAACGCTTCCTCGCGGAGCTCTGGCGATCTTCACAGTCACAGATAATAGAATACTAGTAGTACAGTGCTATGTTATTTGGCTACTATTTTCTGCAAAGTGTAGGTGTTTCCCCAGTTGGGCAGCTCCAATTGTAAGTGAGTTATTCAATTCCACTATGCCCTGCCTCTCGGGGTGTTTCTTCAAACACATTATTTTCTTTTTTCGATATCCGGCTCAAAGAAATAACGAGAGTACGGAACACGACATACCATCACGTCTTTATTCCCCGAAGGGTTAGACAGATGCGTACTTAGGGGGCGAGCCTATTGCCATTAATCGGGCATCAACCCTTAATTTTATAGAAAAACTCCAATAACACATTGCTCGACCGGGGAATCGAACCCAGGACCTCTAGCGTAGCGCTTCTGTTCATATTAACGCGCGACATAATTAACAAAATCGTATTTACTCCTACTTATATCTCGTGGGAAACAAAATGCTCTGTCTAGTGTTATTCCTAATATATCAGCCTGGCAAAGAAAAGAAAAAATCAAAATGAAAGAATCAAACTAATTGGTATCAAAGTATTTGTAACATAACGTCCCCAATATACGCTCTATCTATACTAATATTATAAAGAGGAAAGATTTGTATGTATCAATGTATGTAACAAATAAACTCAAAAACTTCTAGGCCGATTTCGTTTTTTCTTTCACCATTTGAATGCTACATTATTCAAGAGCATAATATTCATTCATAGGCTATAGAATATGTATTTCGAAAAGTTTGCGATTTCTCTCACCCGTGCGTTTATTTTCCAATTACATAGTATGTTACACCTATTTATCTATACCTAAACAGTTCCTTTGTTTTGTATTTCATTAGCATGCAATATAAGCATTGCATTGAAAATAATTATGACGCAAGATATTAAAAAGGTGTGTATGGATGATTTTAATTTTGCAAATAAATAATTACATATAAAAATAATTTGTAATGTTGTTACGTTTTTCTCCATTCTTCCTAAAATAATCTATCGATATAAAATATCGACATAGTAGCTTCCTAATTATTCTTATTGTATTATACGTTCGTATTGTTGTCAATTCTTGTATGTTGACGTATTTGACCTCTATGTGTGCGTAAATTGTGTTAGTGGTGAAGAATTTAATATGTGTGAGTTCGTGGCGATACAAAATGATTTTGAGTATGTGTGCAGCAATGTCTATGTAGTGTTTCCTCCCCCCGCACCAAAAGTGACAGACTTTTTTGTTCATAGAAATAAGCACGTCACTTGTCCTGGGATAGATAGTCAAAGGCGCCCACACATTAAACAATTATTATTTACGTTTATTTTCAAGGCTTACAGATTATAATCTAACCTCTTAAATCTTTTGTTTTCTTTTTACTAACTCGCCGTTTGTATTATTCACCTCCACCACTATATAATAAAATACTAGTCTCCAATGTTGAAGTAGTTTGTATAGTTTATACCTACCTTCACGGTTTTGTAATGACATGAAACAGAAAAACCAATGTTATGTCAGATGTTCTAAGAAAAATTATATGGTTGTAAAAACGCTAACGTTATATTAAATTTATTCATCACACGTTGAACCAAATTTCAACATGGTAGCAGAGCGTGGTTGTAACGTGGCTTCGCGTTGTTTAACGGATGGTTCCGTAAATGAATAAATAGATGCTAGAAACGGGTAATTTATGTGAGAAGTAATTATGGCAGCCAAACCAGACATTACGAAATTCCACATCGGAAACCTGGACGGCACAAACTGGTCAGTATGGAAGTATAAGATGAGTATGTTACTAAAAGGTATCCCAAAAGCCTTAAACCTATTGGAAGGTACATACACATTGCCAGGACCTAAAGCGGATGCATCAAGTGCAGAAAATGTGACAGCTAAACAGAAATTTCTAGAGCTAGATAGCATGCTTCTTGTCATTCTGACAAGTAATATGAGCGACGAAATAGTCCAAAGAATTATGAGGTTTGAGACGTCAAAGGAAGTATGGGATGAACTTAGGAGACTATTCGATGGAGACGGAGATGATCTGGTGTACGAAAATTGTTTAAAATTCTTCGAGTACAAGAAGGAACCAGAGGATAACATGGCCATTCATCTCTCTAAGCTAAAGAATATTTGGTTTAAGCTTAATAAAGAAATAACAAAGCTGCAAGGAAACCAAGAATTGCCGGAGATAGTTCTAATATGCAAGATCCTAGACACATTGCCTGACGAATATCTTAATTTCAAATCAAGCTGGCTACTTATGGCTAAAAAGGAAAGGACTATAGATCGATTAACTTCACAACTCTGTGCGTTTGAAAGAAACGTTGAGTCGCAACCCTCTACATCGACAAGTGAGAGTACCCAAGCTCTAACACTTAAAGGTTCTAGGAAAGGGAAGAAGCCTCACCACCAAAGCTTAAAGTGCAATTACTGCGGTCAACAAGGACACAAAGTAAGAAAATGCGCAAAGTGGTTGAGTGACGGAAGGCCACCGAAGGCAAGTGCGAGCATGAAGACAAATAATGTTAATGTCACAGACCTAATGATGGCAGAAAAGGACTATTGTCTGTACCCTGACAAAGATAACTGGTATCTGGACAGTGGAGCGACAAGTCATGTCACATTCAGGAGAGACCTGTTTCATACATTTGAAAGTTTTGAAGCACAGCATACTGTAACAACAGCAAATGGTGAGAAAGTAAATGCCACTGGCAAAGGTGACATAAAACTGGAAGCCACAGTCGGAAATCACAAAGGGACGATAAACCTATGCGATGTATAGTGTGTGCCGTCACTACAGAAAAATCTGTTCTCCTTGTTAGCTGCACAAGACAGATTACCACAAAGCTTATTTGAATCTGAACCTGAATTTTGTAGATTAAAATCGAAGGGCATTGTCAAAGTAACAGGCGAACGAAAGAAATGGGGAGGGCTATTCAAACTGAATGTGAAGAATATTAAGCCACCTATTTCTGTTGAAGTTAATGCACTGACAAGCCAGGACCCATTACAAATATATCATGAGAGATTAGCACACCAAAGCAAACTTCATGTTAAAAGGGTTATAGAACGGGAACTTGGAATAAAGGTACAAAATCAAACAAAAGATTTTTGCGAAGGTTGCAGCTTCGGGAAAATGCATAGGCAACCTTTTAGAACTAGAGATAGAGCAAAAATACCCGGAGAAATTATAAACTCTGATGTTTGTGGACCATTTCCATTCTCTTATAAAGGATATCGCTATTTCGTTCTATTCAAAGACGATTTCAGTAAATACCGCTACGTTTACTTTATGAAACAAAAGTCTGAAGTCCACTCAAAGCTTCAACTAATGATAGAAGAAACGAAAGTAGCTGGTCATGTTGTAAAAGAACTTTTAAGCGACAATGGCGGAGAGTTCGATAATGAGAAAACGCGAGCAGTCCTGCAAAAGTATGGCATAAAGCAAAGGTTGATCATGCCATATACGCCACAACAAAATGGTTGCAGTGAACGAGAAAATCGAACGCTTGTTGAAGCCGCCCGAGCCATGATGTATGCGCATGAAGAACTGCCAACCGCTTGCTGGGCAGAGCTTATAAACACAGCTGCATACGTCCTTAACAGAACTGGACGTACTCCCGTAGATGAAAAATCACCATATGAAGTATGGTTTAACAAGAAGCCTAAGATTAAACATTTGAGAATCATTGGAAGTCCTTGTTACGCCCATGTACCCAAGCAGAAGCGTAAGAAGCTCGATAAAAAATCTGAAAAATGTATTTTAATCGGATATGATGGTGATGATGGGTACCGTCTTCTAAACATGAGTAATGATAGGCACTCGTTAGTACGTTCTAGGGATGTCGTATTTCAGGAGTTATCAATCACCAGGACTGATACTAAGGAACATCTCAGATCAAAGTCCGTTGAGAAAAATTCTGAAATAGAAATAACTCTTCGTAGATCACAAAATCTTGTTGCTGGGGAGGAGGATAGTCAACCGATTCATGATGTAAGGGAGGAAGGAAATGAAAGTACAGATACATTTCAAGAGTGTATACCTCCTGAATCGTTTGCTGATACACCTAATGAAACACAAGAACGAGATGAAGTTGATGATCAAACATTACCAGAGCAGTTGGAAGATGACATATTGCAAGATAATGAAATTGAGGATCAAGGAAGAATGACTCTGAGAGACAGATCTACATTGCGACCACCAGCAAAACTTGGTGACTACGTTATGACTTCTGTAGTTGACGTGTATGAACCTACAACTTACAATGAAGTTTTAAAGAGTCAAGACAAGGAGCATTGGATCAAAGCAATGAAAAGCGAGATTAAGTCTTTAGAAGAGAATAAAACCTGGACTCTAGTCGATCTACCCAAGGATCGCAAGGCTATTTCATGCAAATGGATCTTCAGAATAAAGACCAACGCTGATGGTACGATTGACAAATATAAGGCAAGGATTGTTGCTCGAGGTTTTTCGCAAAAACCAGGAGTGGATTATGACGATACATTTAGCCCTGTGGCTAAGATGACGACTATCAGATCGGTCATAAGTGTCGCAGCAAATGAAAGTCTTACACTCACACAGTTCGATGTTTCTACTGCCTTCCTAAATGGCACTCTTGAGGAAGAGATCTACATGAAACAGCCTGATGGTATGAATGATGGAACTAATCGAGTCTGTAAGTTAAAGCGAAGCCTCTATGGGTTAAAGCAATCACCTAGATGCTGGAACAAGTGTATCGTAGACTTCTTGAAGAGCATAGGTTTTCAACAGAGTCAGACGGATCCATGCTTATTTATAAGGAAACGTACACAGGCCAAGATAATCCTAGCCTTATACGTCGACGATGGGCTGGTAGCTGCAACTAATCAGAGGGATGCGGATAAGTTTCTAACTGAGCTTAAAAGAAGATTTAAGATTACCGCAAAGCCTGCAGATTATTATCTAGGGTTGCAACTACACAAAAATGGTGATGGCTCTTTAAGTATAGACCAAAAACACTACACAGAGAAGGTGTTAGCGCGTTTCAATATGGGAAACTGCAAATCAGTGACAACACCCATAATCAGGGACTCCGAGCAAGGCATATCAGACAAAGAGGAAATTGACGAGAAGTCTTATCCTTATAGACAAGTCGTTGGAGCTCTTGCTTACCTTATGGTCGGAACGCGGCCAGATATCGCCTACGCCGTTGGTGTAGTATCTAGGACGCTAGAGAACCCTTCCAAAGAAGATGTTCTAAAGGTGAAGCGTATAATGCGCTACCTGCAAGGCACGTTAAATTACAGAATAACGTATAAGAAATGTCAGACAGGAATTCTGGAAGCCTACTCTGATTCTGATCACGCAGGAGATGTCAAGGATCGTCGATCCACTAGTGGCATCCTGTGTTTATACGCTGGAGGAGCGATTTCCTGGGCAAGCAGGAAACAGTCATCAGTAGCGATCTCGTCGACAGAAGCAGAAATTGTAGCAGCCAGCGAAGCAGCTCGCGAGATAGTCTGGTTGCAAAGGCTGTTCAATGAAATTACCTGCTTAAAAGAAACACCGGTATTGAAGATAGATAATGAGGCCGCTGTTAAATTGGCGCAAAATCCAGAACTGCATCGAAGAACGAAACACATTGCAGTTAGACACTTCTATGTGAGAGAACTCGTTGCAGATGGAACACTACATGTCAAGCATGTAGGGGCAAACCTACAAAGCGCAGACTTGCTTACGAAGCCGCTTAGCAGGTCGTCTATCGTATCCATATTGGACCGGATAGGCTTACACTGTACATAGTATACCTTTTCATAGACTTTACAAAAAGGGAGGATGTTGAAGTAGTTTGTATAGTTTATACCTACCTTCACGGTTTTGTAATGTCATGAAACAGAAAAACCATTGTTATGTCAGATGTTCTAAGAAAAATTATATGGTTGTAAAAACGCTAACGTTATATTAAATTTATTCATCACACGTTGAACCAAATTTCAACATCCAACTCTCCACATTCAAAACGCTCTACAATCCATTCCACTTCAGTTTACCACAGTAGTCAGTCAGTAACGCTCACAAGCAAGTGGAACGGGAAAAATTGCGATCGTGAGCGTGCGTGATCGTTGTGAACGCCATGTGGAACACACCCTTATGTGTTGACCTTTTGACACAGTCTATCAATAAAATCAATAAAATGTGACTGTGACAGTGACATTCTGACATTCAGTTCAGACATTCGTTTTTTCCCGTTGAGGTTATCAACCCTACCGTTTGGTTCGTAAATTACAATTCAAAAATTTAAACAACATAAATTTCCAATATGACCCATTTTATACCAGCAACTGAAGTAAAAAAACACAATAGCAGAAAGAGCGTGTGGATGATTATTCGCAACGAAGTCTACGATGTGACCCCATTTATAGATGAGGTAAGTACAGGGTCCAAACATTACCACAGTACTAATTAATACCATAGTACTAATTATTAACAGTATACTATGTGTAATAATATCGCACTTTCACATATTGTGTTGAACAATATTAGTTCTATCATCTCCAGCATCATCCATAAAAAACATGTAGGTACCTACCCATGGTAAACATCACCTGTTGAATCAGTGATATCTACGAATATAAATAGAAGATAACACGAAAGAATTAAAGACAGTAGAAAAATAATTGTAGTGAGATATAAATAAATTATTTGGTCAGAGAGTCACCTAAGGGCAAATAAAAAAATTGCAACCCTATGGAGAATCACCCCCTAAGGTGACCAACCATTATATTATGATTGTAAATGATTGGCAAAGAGAAATCCAATAATAATATTATGTACGTAATGTGTTGCATAATTCTTATGCTATCATTTAATTTTTTTAATGGTGACAAGAAGTAAAGGATTTAAAAAAACAACAAACTTTACAAACCCTCTTTTTTAAGCTGTTGCTCATTCAAGGTTATAATATAATCTTCTTTGATTTGATTCTCATTATTTTCAGCACCCTGGTGGTGAGGATCCATTACTGGATGCAGCAGGGCAGGATGCCACAATAGCATTTGATGATGTTGGCCACAGCGCAGATGCAAGGTGATCATTTCTTCATGTAATCAATGTATAATCCAATTGAATAATTAGTATCACACATTGGATTGGTGTGGTGAACATTGTGATCTTAAAAATACTGATGAACTGTGGCTGTAGGAATATCTCTGCCTGATGCATCTCTGTCTAAGTGAGAGAAGAAATGTTGTATGTTTTGCAGCAAGATTAGTTGATGATATGATAGCTGATCTGTTGAGTTGATCATGTCTGGATGAGTTCAAAGACCAGGCACTAGGCAGAATTTAATTTCAATGCTTTTCTTACTAAATACTTATACTCCATATTGCATTTTATACATATTAAATTAAAGTCGTGATTTTTTATTAAACACCACTCTAGAATAAGAGCCTTAATTATTTCTTTAATAAAACATTTCAATGCGATAGGAATTTCTCCATGTCATGGGTGCATGTACAAATTCAAATTCTCACATATACATTTACAAACACAAATTTCAACTGTTAAGACTAAATGCTAATTAATATAGTCATGTATGACTATGAAAATTAAGTTATATTTTGTAAGAATACTTGCAATATATTTCTTTCAGAGCTATGCTGAAAAAATATCACATAGGAACATTGGCCCCAGGACAAGGATGGTAAGTACACATATATTATTATAAAACAGATACCCTTAAACAACATAATTAGAAGAACAAGTTAACATTTGGTTCTCCATACATTCACAAAATGAAAGCTAGCAAAAAAAAATTAAAAACAAAAAATAATTAAATATAGTAAAATGAAGGAACTCCTCAAATTTTTATGGCTATAAAAATATTTAAACTTGTTTGCAGTTGTAAAATGAAACCTAAAATATGGAGATCAAGGTAACAGTTTGTTGTTGATATGTACTTTCATTTATAAAGTCATTTATTTAGCCAATGAAAGAATAAGATAACATTGTAGCTTTAAGTAATTTTAGATTTTATTGTTGAGAGTATAAGCTCTAGGTTAGTATGTATTGTTGGCCCATTAACGGTACTTGCTTATCTAAAGTTAGAATAAAATATTATTTACTTCGTCATTGAGAATCATGTGACTTATACTTCAATGACATTGAGAAAATGACAAGCTATGGAATATGCAAACTTAAAGTCTATTACATATAGTTCAATTTTAATTACTACTTATATAGTTTGGGGTTTCTATTGTTCTGAAATAAATTGTCTTAAAATTAGTCCTAAATTTTTTGACATTGTTTTTAGTTTTTAGTTTAGACTTAGCTTAAACTGGCTTTAGTTTTTCATGAAGCTGAATGTCTACACTATATAACAAGGGTATTTATTGAGGAGAGCGATTTAGAGTGTATAGGTACTGTATAGTTATAGCATACAGTATCATAAGTCATTAAAAATATGATAAACAACGTGTACAATTGGCGCAAAATAACTTGAACCAAAATGGTGGATGCGCAGTAGTCGTTTTTTAGTACATTTTGCACGCAAATGCACTGCGCAAACTTTCCCCCTCTCCATTAGTTTTGGGTCAAGTTATTTTGCGTGAACTATAACTGAATAAGCACAAGACCTCAAACACCTCCATTATATCGTCGAAGTCGAGTCTCACTTACAATAACGAAACCCGTCATTTTGAAATACGTAAGTCTAAATTTTTTCAGTCACTATTCTTTCAATAAATTCATACCGGCTAAATGTAAAACTCGTGGCTGTAGCTACAGTCGTACCCACAACGACTTCGAAATCAGCGCGCACCCGCACACAATAACAATTTGTGCAAATAGATTTCATTTTTCTATAACTAGAGTCTGATGGAGCAGGTGGCCATAGTTAAAGGTAGGTATTGTAATTATCTTTTCGGCAAAATTTAACACATGATATTAAAAACCAAAAAGGGCCGTGATAGCCTAGTGATATGACCATTGCACTGCCAAGTCGAAGTTCTCGAGCTCAAATCCAGGGCACGCACCTCTGACTTTTCGAAGTTATGTGTGTATTAATTAACAATTAATTATCACGCGCTTAAACGTTGAGGAAACCTACACGTCTCGAGAGATTTTCTCGACGGTGTGTGAAGTCAGCCAATCCCTGTCATTGTGAGAGGATACCCGTGCCCAGCAGTGGGACATATAATGGGTTGAATATGATGATTAAAAACCACTTGTAAAGGATTCTGTAGTCGATTCTGAACAAATTACTTTCAGGTTTTGCGCTTATTCCGTTACAGGTGTACTATCATAATTATACAGTTTATATACCCTCCTTTTATGTATAATGGGAATATGTAACTAATGGCTGTTTCATATCAATGTTAGTAGATTATTGACAACATTTATAAAAGTTTGCATGCAAACTTGTAACGGTTTTTATTGGTAAGGTGGTAGAATTGTACATAAGTGTCAAACTTCTTAATACAAACAATACTTTTTGTATGATACGTTCCTAGTACCTACATGGTATGAGACGGTGTACTGGGCAGATTCCTTTAACAATTAAAAAAGTAAAGGGAATAATTGCTGTAAAAAGTTTGCATGCAAGCAAGTTTTGACCAATGGACTCATCTCGAATTGCTCATCTCATTCTCTCACTTTCATTCACTCATCCCGATTACAATCTAATTCCTTACCTTCCTTACTATACTGTCTTTAACACTATGCGTCCCATCCATCTTTGGTCTAATCAAGATTTATACTTAAAACCTTTTAGTAATAATATATCGATCCATTGGTGCTTGTGTAGATAAAAATACGGTAGGTATTGGGTTATACAGATTGTAGCAATCAAGGAATAGTAAACCTACTTGCTTTGGTAATAAATCACAATCTCATAAATTCACAATCTCAGAAATGTAAGTGGCGTTACTTTATGGTATTGTACTTAATTCATAAGAGGCAATCATCGCTATCCATACTTCTATACCATACGATCCATAAGCAGTATTATAAATGTAAAAGTAACTATGTTTGCTACATCTTCACGCCTAAACAGCTTCAGGTTCACGGTCTACTTCAATTGACGACTACTTCACATTGGACCCTTGGAGAAGACGTCTCTATTTCAAAGTTCATTTCAGAATTTAAATACTGATTTCTGAAGCTTACGCGAATATTAGACATATTGTTATATTACAATACTAGCTTCTGCCCACGACTTCGTCTGGGTGGACTTCAGACCTAGATAAAATATTGGTTTCGACCTAGATCAAAAAGGCCCTTGTGTCATTCTAGACTATAATCTATCTCTGTGCCAACATTTTCCCAGATCCGTTCATCCGTTTTGGCGTGAAAGAGTAACAAACACAACACATCCATCCATCCTTACAATTTTCGCGTTTATAATATTAGTAGAATACGATTATGTTGTGTTTCGCCGAGTGACTGAGGATACCGGAGGCCCAAACCCTTTTAAAAGGCCGGCAGCGCACTTGCGAATCCTCTGGTGTTGCGGGTGTCCATGGGCGGCGGTAATCGCTTACCATCAGGTGATCCGTCAGCTCGTTTGCCCCCCTTTTCCATAACAAAATTGAAATTAACTTTTCGGATTTTAATGCGTTATGTCATTTAAAGTGTGACATGTAAATTGGTTTAGCTGTTGCGTTCTGTGAGTTCGAGAAGCATTTGGCTATCATTTGTCCCGAAAATTCCAAAGTGAAACTACGCGCTAACACTAGTACAAAATACTCTACGGTTGCTATCGCATCATGGTATCCAAAACTGTGAAATTTCTTCAATAGATTTTGAATTTAATCTACAAATAATAATGTTTAAAAATTTCATGTGCTGGCGACTGTACCTTTACACTTAAAAATATTTTTTGACGTCATTAATAAGGCAATGCGAAACATTGCTTCAATTATTGCAGTCTAAGTAGATTTTGTTAGCAATTTTTATTTTGCAATACTGATTTGAATGCCGTTACGGGTGATAAAATTCAGACCACATATTCCAAAACATTATTTGGTCCATCTTAGTAGCGTTGCAAGTTTTCAAAACAATACATATGTATATTTTTAAATCCCTACAGGTCGCAATATCACCGTGAGTGCACCGAATGTGATGCTAGCAGGTTAATTTTTAATTTTAATCACAGTTATGAGTAAACTCTTCAAGTTACAATTAAGAAACACAATGCGAAATATATTATTCTTGGACCCTTACGCACTTACTAATGGAACTTGTACCTGCCCATTTAGAATTGTAATATTATAAAAACAAGAGGTTTAAGGTTTCTTCTTTTTCTTGGTCCATGAAATTGTGGAGGATAACCTAGTTGTTACTTACCCTTGTAATTGGTTCTTGGCTGCAAAGCCAGCCCCGAGGGTAGATACTGCCTAAATTAGTGATTTCAAGATTAGAAGACAAAATAATATCATGTCGCATGCGCTGGCCATACTATTCACATAAGTACTCCAACTCCGCATGGATCCTCGGTGATTTGCGGTCACGTGGATCAAATTGATGTATAACATCAATTTGATCCACGTGACCGCATACAACCTTTGCTTCATCGCGACTTCGTGGTGCTATGCCTAAAAGCTTTGCGGATTACTTAGGTACTTAGTGGTATAAGAATGTGATCCGCTCGGCACCGTACAGCTCCACGTTCCAACCGCCTAAGCAGTTGTAACCATTTACCAATTATCCATACGACAATTAACTCAATGAATGTTTTATAATCCGATTTGTTAAATAGTTGTCCAAGTTTAAATGCAATGAGCTCAAGTGATGACAAGTCGTGGCGAACATTTGATGGCGCTCCTGTCAGGTTAGATTTAGTATTAAATAACCTTTTTTAAAGTAATACTTAGTTGGGGGGAAAAATATGGACGCGGGTGCTACTGAAATAAGTTATATGGGGAACTACTACTGTTGCGGCCATTATGGCGAATGCAAGCGAAAGTTGGGAAACCCTAGGTCACACTCCAGAAAGGTCAGGTTCGTAGGATTCGTAACTGGCACGTGAAGAACGTGGATGACCAAAAAATTGACAGGGTGAACTTTGGATTTAATATTCCTAGAACCCATAGTAATTTAGATGGAGTATGTCAATCGGACCAAAATTGCCTGGAGTTCTGCTAGCTATATACCGGAAAACTAGCGTGAAATATGTTGATATATTATTAGTTATTTAGCTGTTTAACCTTTATTCATACATACAAACTTAAGGCTTATTTACGCAGAGCTACTTTGAAACAGTAAAATAAATATTTAGATAATATTTTTTTTTCTTTTATAAAATGTTGCCCTGCTTTACCAAGGCTTAGAACCGGTTTAAAATTTACCGGTTAAGAACAATTCAATTCAGTTTTTTCGATTATTTAGTTCGGAGTGGATTCGTTAAAAGAGCTTTATTGAAAACCCTCATTAACCGGTTTATTCCCCGAGATCCGACGGCGACAACGAGATGGCCGGTCCATGCAGAGCTCTTCGTATGTCATGTGTTTTCATGAAATATTTCACGAACTTTATACCGGACAAACCGTTTAATTGAGGTGACGGTTAGAACAAAACCGAATGAAAAGTTTGCTATATACTTAGGCCTTAACCGGTTTGATTTTTTTCCGGTTTCCAAGCCTTGTGATTCCAGATTTTATATTGATATCGCCATGCAATTTATTCCATTAAATGGACGATTCGATCGCTCTGTATAAAGTGGCCTTATCACAATGAATAAAATGTATGAATAAAGAGTAGTGTATAGTTTGATAAATATTAGTAGTTTTATATAAAAATAATGCTGTGTATAGTAATGGAACAAATACCCATTTAATAATGATTAATTTTGTAACAGCCGACAATCATCATTCAAATCTGATTATAAACCTCCTGCCACGCCTAGGGCAGAGAGAAGAATCCAATCTATAGTGGTGCCCCGTGAAAGGTTCTCTAATTTTTATTAATTTTATTTTCCTTTATATTTTTTCTTTAAATAGAAATTGCCCCTCAGTAGTACTTTCTATGAAAATCGATACGTTAAGCCGGCCCCATCTAGAATAAATATTTGAAAAGTCCCTTAAATTTTTGAGTGATCTTTATGTCGAAGGCGTAAAGGTCATTTATACATAATTTTGTGCTATAGAATGTGTTTAAGGGTGATTTGTGTATCTACCTTGCGAATTCTTCAGGTGGTTGAATGGATGCCACAGATGTCCTTATTTCGGCTCCTTACTCCTTAGAGCCGTACGAAGCTCTGATAATTGTGCGATTAAAAGAGGAACTAAGTTTTTGCAGACATTATTAATACGGGTTTCAAGGCAGGTCCATGTTTTCGCATTGGTTTTGGAGAAATTTGGCTTATGGTCGATACGCTACTTTACTAATAAAAACTATAGTAAGAACTAAAATTTGTTGTACTTAGGTATATTATGATTTTCTTGAAAATAATTCTTTTTCTTCTTTTCTTTTTAAAGACGACCACGGGGTAGACCTTGCGAAGGAAGGTTACCAATTTTATTTTTTTATTTCAAGTAGTTGCAACGTAGAGTAAAATAGTAAAGTATTTAATTGCGTAGGTAGTACTTTCACGCTCGTTATTCCCTGGTCGAGCAGAACTTTTAAGCTGTGCCAGCAGGATACAAAAGTCGTCGATTCGTATCAAAAACGACATGTTCTATGAATAAAAATGGTTTTATCGACTGAAGAATCGACAAAACCCTTTTTGTCATGCTACGCTTGCTAGACGTGCTGCTAATAATAAATTTGAAAAGTATTTGATTTAAGATTATGCGATTGAAACTTGAATATAATAAAATAATAGTGTGATAAGCTAGGATTGTTAGGTATATAAATATTTAAATTGGCTTATTGTACTTTTCCGAACCAACACTAAAACATTTGTACTTATAATAATGTTATTGAATTAATTAATTTTAACGATATTGTTCGCTGTTAATAATACCTACTGTTATAAAATATTTAATTGCTTTGTCAAATTTATAATATTAAATAAATTTATAAGGGATAAAGGCCGTTGTAGAAATTTACATCTTTACATAATGTTTCAACAGTGTCGCCACGACTTCTCATTTGTCAAAATTGTGCACAATTGACCTATATTTGATAACTGGTAAATGTTGATGATCACTATTTGTCTGTATAGTCCCGAGTTCTGCTCATACCGTATGGGTGAACGAGCCTGAAAAAGTAGATAATTTTTAGTTTTTTTATTTTTGAAGGCGTGGACGACCTTGTAGGCCACCTCCACCGCCACCTAGAAGCGGGTAATTTATTTTTTCCTTTCAATTTTATATCTAAGTAAGTATATTATTATTAGTTTTTAGATTATCAACAGTACATCTGTACATAATTGTATAACTACTTAATAATTATTGTAACATAATGGTGCGTCCAGCGTATATACCATGTAGGTAAAATTGTGTAGAATAATTTAGCTAATGGTACTGTAATGAAAGAAAGTGTTATAGTAATGTAATATAATAGGGTATTTTACACCATGTAAGAAAAAATATAAAAATGCATGTTTATGATAGATTTTTAAAAAAGTAAACGAGAAACGTTAGTATTTATTTATACAAATGCAATGTAAATTTTATAATTCAATTTCAAAAATAGTCTTTTAATCTGTTTTAAAACGCCATCCGCCATATTGGATTCCGACGTGATGTCACTCCTATAGTAATTTGACGTTACTTGGTCTTTTGCAGTTGTATTGTTTACTAACGAAGTGACGTCACGACCCGAAGTAGCATGGCGGCTAGCGTTTCCGCGCGAAAATTCAAAATCATAAATTAAAAATAGTTTTTAAGGCATTTGTCGGTTTTATAAAACTGAAATAAAATTTCTACTGGTTCATTACGATCTACAGATTAATTTAAAACAGTTTTCAAAAAAAGGTGTAATACCCTATTATGATGTATCAGTATACTTCTTTAATCACTATGTTGTAAAGTTGTATTATTGATGTATTTGTCATTTATGTCTTAGTTTTTTCAAAGTTTTTTGAAAGTGGGTTATAAACTTATTATTTTCGAATGTCAACAATTTTCTTAAAACCCATAAATATTTATTAATTATACGTACTGTTGACGAAATCCTTAGTAAAATATCTTCTTTATCATTATTTAGTTTTGAAAATGCTTTGTATTTATGTTAAGGTTTTTTGTTATCTGCGTCATGTTTAGAGTTTCTCTATAAATAATAATTATAACCCACTTTCTAATTAAACTCTGCATTTAATAACCAAATATTTATTTTTCAGTTCGCGGTTGAAATGGGCGCTGCTGGCTTTAGGGGTCGCCATTGTCGCCGGTATAGTATACAAAAAATACGCTTCGGGCGCCTAAACTAGATATAAAGATTACACACAGTAGGGGTCCAAAAAAACTGGTGAATCCAGTCAAGGCCTAGTCTAAGCCTAACCTAACCTAACTTATATATAATACCAGTAGACTGAGGAATTTCCTACCCTTCTTGGCCACTGAGGTATAAGTTCTCACATGTTACTTTTCTTAGCTATACTCTCGATTCCAAGGCCCGAGTATATTATATTATTACTTCAATATACTGCAGGCCTGAATTTTTCCCAAATGCAATGGACTTCCATGCAAGGTGGCCTTTTTGCTCAAAATAGATTTTTGTTGTAGGTATTAATTTGTATTGTCTTCTACTGTATGTACGCATGTATGCTTCAGTGGTCAAAATTGCTATGTGAATTTGTGTATTTATAATCTCAATGTTATACAGAATTTTGAAATATCGCATCTTTGTAATTGAAGTGACATAACCAAATTTCTGAATTCTTGTTTTTTGGTAGAATCATAAAATATTTAATCGGATTTTTGGCCACAAAGTAGTATTTGAATTTTATATTATATTTTTTTATTGTAGAATATGGATTGTGTTAACGTATTCAAATGATATTTGTCGATATCTTTAGACATAACGTTATATATTTAGGTGTGAAAAAAGGTGTCGCTTATTTTCCGAAATAAGACGTACATCCTTTTCAAGCCTAAACGTGGCAGTTTTTTATTCATAAATTGGAAGAATATGAGATTATAAGCTATTCTAATAACAATTATAAATTTTATTAATTATATATTAAATTATAAGTGATTTTAACAAAAAAAATTACTTACGTCACTTTCATTCTAAAGATACGATATATGTAAATGTAAGTACTCAATATTCCTTCGTTATTTTATATTATAATAATAGATTAAATTGTGTATTTAATTATTATTAATTTATATAGTAATACCTATATTAAATTTATGAGCTTAATTTAACTGTCTAATTAGAAGAAATTTAAAGTAGGGTAGCCCATACAATGGGGAATTTTCATGAAAAAAGGGCCTTTTAAAAAGTGTAACATACCTATTTATTTTTTAAATATTTTTTCTGCTTTGTAGACTTAAAAGATTCCGTTCAAGATTATAATGCTGACGCATTTATTTTGTGATACGACTGTACAAAACTTGTTTTTTATAAATGTTAGTATTTTATTATTTATTATTATGACAATAAAATAGTGAATAGTGATGGATTGTTTTAATTTTTAGTATTTTTGTAACTTTTTGGTTGAAATAGGTATCTTATGGTATAACCAGCAGAAATAGAAACCTATGCTCTAGTAAAATTAATATCACTACATAAAAAAGGCTACCCATCAGGGTAGCCTTTTTTATGTAGTGATGTGATGTTTAATTTCCAAGTAACCATATCATATGGTTACTTGGAAATTAAACATTCATTTTTATAACTAGTGATGTGTATATCAAGTTCATAATCATAATGAAAGAAGAGTAATTAGAATCTTTAACCATCAATACTAACCTCATTGCCAGTATAATGGCAACAATCGTCGCGATAATAGCCCCGCAAAACATTAGTTTAAACTTGATTAGTAGGTACAATTTCATTACTGCATTCAAATTGAAATTACTACAACCAACAGAATTCTGTTAATCCATGTTACGCGGTTGTATTTTTTTATTAATGTTGTCAAAACATTTTTTTAGTCGACTGTACCTCACTGTCATTCACTACTAGTGATATTACAAAATTACAATTACGATTGTAAGAATAGGAAGCGTGTTTGGGTCGTGCAATTTTACGTGTTGAAATAATGCAACTTGAATTCAAATGACAGTTATAAAATACTTTATTAAATAATTATAAACTAGTTTTTTAGGGAACAAGAATAATAGCGTCTGTGGCGCGGTTATGAATCAGGCAAGCGTAAGGCCCCAGGGCCTTTAGACAATTTGCAATTTGACATTCCAATTGACAAAACCGAAACAAAAATGACAAATCATGTCATTTCTATACATTTCGTTTCGATGGAGTTGTAACTTGTCAGGTGGCGCATAGTACACGGGCACTCGGATTTATGACGTTACTAGGAGAGGCTTATGTCCACCAGTGGACGAATATAGGCTGATGATGATGACGATGATTCGTAACCGCTTGCGCACTCGTAACGACGTGTCAATGTCAAAGTCAAAATAATTTATTCAATAAATAAAGAGTATTAAGTAGTACCTACTTTTTGAACGTCATTTTTACATTATAGCGCCCTTCACCGCCTCCTAGGGTTTTCGCTGGGAAGAAGAAGCGGCGCAACAAACTCCTTAGCAACACATTTCTGTTTTTTCTGTTCATTTACATTTCTGTTAAGTTACTAAAGTGTTGCACAAAATAGCATTGAAATCATTGGGGTAGGTACCTACCCCAATGATTTATTCATTGCTACATGTCTGCTGGCGCACATGTTATTATTATTATTTTTCAAGCAGTATTTATAATATTAGCAAGCCTCCTTTCTCGTTTACATGACAATTTTAACTTTTCCTGTACGGTTGTGTGCACGCATACACACGCATACGTAGGTATTACCAACTACTTAACCTAGGGTATCTAGGGGAAGCACAAAAGATCCCATTGGGTCGAAGTGCTCTGAGGCCTTGCTGCCTCCGCGCCACACAAGATAAGAATTACGTAACCTTACATAGTCATAGCAAGACTATGCTAATGACAGTGATGATGCAATGCCACAAATTCCCATAGACAGCTGACCCACTGGAGTAGGCGCCGATCTTAGCGGCATACGATATCGCGTGGAACACGTAGTGCTGCTCGTGCACGTTGTGGAACAGGTGTGAATGAGGACCTGGAGATAAGAGTAGAATAATATTAAGGAACTGTGCTTCTCATTAACCTAGTGGTCCTGGGTGCGATTTCCAGGTAGAGCAGTATTTTCGAAATTCTCAGGAGCAGCTCGGAGTTTGTACTTTGCGCCCGGTTAATGGCAATTAGCTCACCTCCTATTGCTTGGGAACTAAAGATATTGGCGAACAGTGGGTGTAGGTAGGTACATAAGTACGCCTTTTCCTATCCCCTCGAGGATACAGGCGTGACGGTACAAATAAAAAAAAATGGGACATCTGCAGCAAGGTCAACGACTTCACAACGAATGCTCAAGCTGTATTTATGAGTAAGGAATGTTTTATCTTTAAAAATAGATGCAATGCAGCATAGTACGTAATAAGTATTTGACAGTTTATAACTATTTGTCCGATGTTTGGCCACTTGATACGACATGACGACTTCTTCAGAAATATACTAGAAGGTAAAATTGAAGGAAAACGAGGAAGGGGTAGACCTAGACGAAGTTTTGTGGAACAAGTGAAAGAAAGGATTGCGATCGAGTCATATCAAGAGGTAAAACGGAAAGCAGAATATAGAGAACAGTGGCGTTTGCTCCACCGACAAGAGCTGAGCTCTTAAAAAAAAAATATTTGTCCGTTATCCGTCAACACATTTTGCCTATATATTAAAAATATATTAAAAAAAGTATGAGACCAGATCCAGATGAATTTTCTCCCGAGCACACTCAGTCTGTGGAATCAGCTGGCCGCTGAGGTTTTTCCAAAGGACTGCAGCATAGGTTTCTTCAAAAAGGGTGTGAAATGATTTTAACAGGGACGGCAATGCACGAGTGTTAGGCATGTACCTCTGGTGTTGCAAGCGTCCATAGGCTACGGTAAACTCTTACCATCAGACGGGCTGTATGCTTGCTTGCCACCTTAGTGGTGTATAAAAAAAAAAAAATCTCACCTCTGGCATAGATCGCAACATCTCCACCTCCATGGTAGTTCTCGACGAGTTGTATTCCTGCCACTTGGTTGTAGTCGTATCTCTCAGTGTCATCTTCGCTGGGGTCTCTTCGCGCCACCTTGCTGCCATTTACATAGTACTGGAAAGATCCTGGACCTCCGGTACTGTATGCCAGAGTTGTATAGTTTACGCCGTCGACACTCGAAGCTTGAGCAATGCCTGGAAATATTTCAAAAGCTGAAAACTAACTAGATTTTGCTCTAAGGGCATTATCACCTGATGCAGTTATTGAAGTTCTTCGTCTCTAATTTTCGTATCTCAAAAGGATTTATAAGTTTGTAGTGATTTCGGTGTATGTCTACGGGAATGGGAAACTCAGTAACGTGTTAACGATTGCCAAACCGCAATCCTTAATACCTCCTCATATGTGTCGAAATCTAAAACCTCCTTTGTTGGGTAGCGGTATCTCACACGCCTGTACCTATTCTCCGAAGTATTCAGCAGGTATCTACTGACACTAATTGACACCCACGATTCGGTATATTTATTGCGCGCAATTGCCATTAACCGGGCACACATCCTCCAAGCTGCTTCTAGAAAAATCCAATGCTGCTGGAACTGGGAATCACATCCAGGACCTCTAGCGTAGAAGTCGCGCTTAGGACTACCTAGTCTAGATCACACTGGACTAATGAGGCAGTCAGTTGTTTATGTTTTGGTATGTGGAAGAGACTGCTACGAACGTATGCTGTTTTTTCTCTTTGCCAACAACGAGTCGACTCCGCAGACAGCCCTGGCTGTAATAGCTCTGAAAACCTATCAGTATAGAAAGAAACCAACCAAAAATACTGCTTCCTCGATCAGGGTATCCGTTAATAGACAGCGTGTGCGTGTGATCGCTGGTGACGATGAGCAGGGTATTTGCAGCGTCAGTCATGTTGTTCGCGAGCTGGACCGCTGCCTCCATGGCTGCTGCCTCGTCGATGGCTCGCTTAGCCCATCCCCGGTGGTGGGCCATGTCTATGTTGCCGCCTTCTACCTTAAATTATTATAGACTGTGTACAATATGGTTAGGTAGTTAGGGAAAGGAAGGTCCAAGTCCTGTGTCCTCCTTAGCAGAAAAAAAAACAGAAATTCTGTTAATGTAGACTTAAAATACTTCGAACTCTCTAAGTATAACGACTCCGATTCCGATGCCTGTCTAATATTCGCTTAAGCTACAGAAATCAGTAAGTTTTATGTAGTTAGAAACAGGACATTATTCTAGGTTTTTATGGAACAATATCACATAAAACCATACTTACTTATTTTATAATTTAAAATTATAGTATACGTTGCATAGTATCACTAGGATTTAACCCCTGTATCGTAGATGCTTTTGCAAATACAAATTCTCACAAAGTTAAAACAAACTAAAACCCAGAGCACGAGGCAACGGTAGAACCGTAGTAGGCGATCACTCAGCCATTACGCCAAACGTGTTGTCAAAACATCCTAGAATGTAATTTTGCACCAATCCACTCACCATAAGAAAGTATCCGTTCTTATTTTTCTGGAGGACCTTGATAGCTGCTTTCACCATGTCGGATATAGAAGGCATACCTTCTGGACCGTGGTCTCTCTCGTGATCGTAATTCAAATGTTGGTTCGAGAAAATTCCTGGAATACAAAGGTTGGTTTACTTTCTAGAACAGTTTTAAACTCCCTTTTATAGTTTTCTCACTGTTCAAAGTCGAAGTCAAAATCTTTTATTTCAATTATACCTACCTTTATAATAGGTCATTTGAAAAAATCAATACTAATTGCACGGTTCCAATAAGAGGAGAAGACAACGGCAAGAAACTCCATAGATATAGGTACTCTTTTAAAATATCACGATAACAGTATTAAAGGTTCACAACTTTTTTTAATACTTGCTCATTACTTATATAAAAAAATATTTCCATAGCAGGTAAGAACTGACCACCACCGACAGACAGCACACGTTTACGAGCATGACGTGTGTATTGGCGTGGTTCGACTCAACCATATTGTAGGGAATAAAACTGTTTAAAAACTAAAGATTACCAAACAAATAATCAGTATCATCCACATTAAGTTCTCCCAACTCCTTATTATTGCTGACCACACTATACTTCAGTCCTCGGCTCTTCTTGTCATTCTTGTACGTCTCTATGAGGTTCCGTCCATCCTGGCGGTAGCAGGTCCACGGCTTCGTACTCACGGGGTCTGAAGCTGTGCCCGTGGCGTTGGAAACCAGACATTGTCTGCCGCCTCCCATTACCACCTGGAATGGATAACAAGGAGGCCATTATATTTGCAAAACAGGATTCAAGAATATTTATTTGATGATCAATGTCGCGTCCCATCAACACATGCACATTATTTTTTTGGTGGCAAACTAACATACTGTTCTTCAAATAATGCGACCCTTACCTCTGCTAAAAGAAGATACTGAAGTTTCTAATATAGCATGATATCGATCGTCGCTTTATAAAATTCTGTGACGTAGGTACAGTCGAGAGAATTTTTTCGATTGTACTTGATCCGATAATAACAGCAATAATGCATATTGTGTGATCGAGGTCTCTTCGACCCTCTCCTCTCCTCCTCTTCAGATTCTTTGAACCTCCCAGGTCAGACCTCGGCCTTGCGAGCAGTGCAAGTTGAGAGTACAAACTCAGACTTGTCCAGCTCAAAAACCTCGGCTATGATGACCTCTCATTCTCAAGTAGTAGACGTAGTACTTACATGCAGGTCCCTACCAGGCCAGTCCTCAACTAGCTGCCTAGCAATATCCTTGCAGGCAGTTCCCGGTGGCATGGTGGCCTCGCACTCCCAATTGCGACTCGCACTGTGCGCGTAAATCGGGCCAGGGGTCGCGTGCGTGACGCGCATAGTTGTAACGAGACCTGAAAGAAAAAGCTGGTAATTCAGACCTGGTTACGGAGGTTTCAAGAGTTAGTGAAATCACCCTTGTCCCCCTCTATCTACGCTCAAGCAGACCACTAACTATTGGCTATCAATTCCACATATAAAAAATTACTGGGCTTATATACAATCAACAGTAAAGGGGACCGGTATAGGGTACCTACTCATTGTGATGAAGGATATTGTTACATGAAGGCCATTCAAAGTTTACCTGCACTTTTCCCTGCGTTCAAAGCCAGCGCTGCAAGGGACTGTAGCCTGGCTTCAGGCTTGAGGCTTGCATCACAGTCTTGATACGTCACAGTGGCGTCCACGCCTACAGTGTCCTGATTGGTTTTCACACCACAAAACATTGCTGTCGCCGTACAAGCAGAGTCTGGCACCATTTTGTTTGCCGAGTAAGTCTGGAAACGAAGACCATCTTCATCGTGAGCCTACATTTGTCTACAGCTGGACGTAGGTCTCTCATATCCTTACGCCACAAAACCCGATCTTCGGGTTTTTTTCAAAGAGTCACTGCCAAGTGCCGTCCAAAAGAGGTGTCGCTAACTGGTCGGCAGAAATGAAGATACGTAGGTAATGTAGGTAAAGAAATGTCTATCTCAAGACGAGGTCAGGTTGTATAGGGTATGTTTATACTAATTAGGTATCCTATATCTGCCCTCATAGGTGTCGTGTCTGTGGGTATGTATGGCTCTCACCGTGTGGGGACGGGATAGACTGGCTGGCGACCACCGTTACGTCGGAGTCTGTGGTAAAGCATCCTCTTGTGTGTTTCGACTTTTGCGCGTAACAGTTCCCCCTCGGTTGTTGCGGCTCTGGCTTTCTGCAGTCTGTAGGGACCTTTAAGATCGGCAACCCATCAGCAGTTCCTCTGGTGTTGCAGGTATATATGGGCGACGATGACTACTTATCTATCATCTCGTGGCTCGTCAGATTGTTTGCCATCTTAATCCATAAAAATATGAATTTTAGAAGGATCCTCATTCTGGGTGTAGTCAATCTCTCCAAGACTCAGGGCCAAGGACAAGAGCTTTAGAGTGGTGTTGTCTTTAAAAAATCCTGTGAATTAGGCAAGGACAGGCTCATAATGGGTGGCAACATGTTACCTTCAAAAGTCCAACGTGCGGGAACTTCTCATACACCAGCCTGTGACTCTCCCCGCCTTTGTATATCCTGGTGGAGGTCACGGTGTTCGGCCCCATGCCGTCTCCCACAAATAAAATCACATTCTTCGCTGTATTAAGGTTCCATTGTACTTTGAGGGCTTCTTCCAGCTCGTTTTGTGCGAGGTTTTTCCAGAACTCTTGATCTGTTAAAAATAATATAATTATGTGGTGAGTAGGTTAGAGAAAGGAAAGAGTATGGTTGTGAAAAAGAGATGATGCTATATTTTCCTGTAGAGGCTCTTCTCACAATCTGACTGAATGTTGTGGGACAACCTCAGAGCTGGGCCTCTGCTAACCTAGTTGAGGACAGTAAAAGCCTAAACGATGATAGAGAAGACGATATTTAATAGGAATTAGGTATAATAACAAGATACCACCCTTAATTTCTTTTAAATGAGATTGGGGGGCAAACGAGCAGACGGATCACCTGATGGTAAGCGATAACCGCCGCTCTTGGACACCCGCAACACCATAGGAGTCGCAAGTGCGTTGCCCACCTTTTAAAAGGGATTGGGCCTCCGGTAACCTCACTCACTCGGCGAAACACAACGCAAGCGTTGTTTCACGCCGGTTTTCTGTGAGGCCGTGGTATTACTCCGGTCGAGCCGGCCCATTCGTGCCGAAGCATGGCTCTCCCACGTGGATGAAAAGATCTCCATCGACCTGATAGTTTAGATGCGGTAGAGCTGTACTGCTGTGTTCGTCTGTTTGTTATAATATAGCATATATAACTATATTATAACATATACAATGTGTTTTTTATAAATTTATTATATTCTGCCACTAAACCATATGAGGTACCAATATTCTGTTTCGCTTAGGTACATGGTTCATGATTTTTACTAGATACCCTTTAAGAACTTTCATTGGTTAGCTATATTTACCAATAAGGAAAAAATCCATTAGACTAGAAGTTATTTATCCAACTGAATTTATAAACAACAGTTTGTAAACGAATTCGGCTTATCGAGTCTGTAATCGAGTTCCTAGATGTAGATACTATTAAATGGATTGTATACTTATCTACTTAATCGTCTGTTTTTGTAAGAACAGTTACATAGGTACCTATATGGCTTTATTAAGATAAAGCACCCTTATCATTCACTTCCATTGATAATCAAATTAATAGATGCATTTACAGTAGGTACAGTCTATACATAATGCATTAAAAAACCTTGTCCAATCCGAATGGTGCATATATAGGTATCCCTATAACGGCACCAAAAAAAAAAAGAAACATTAAATGTGAATAGTATTGGCATATCAGTTTCCTCGTTTCTTTCGTGAATTTTTTTGTCTTGTAAATAATATGATTATAATTATAAATAGCACCAGATCTCGATACCTAACAATACCTTCACGGGTCGGACAGGGATTTCTCAAAAACATGGTACCTACCTAGGTACCTATAAATGTTACCTTACACACTCATCCTCTTACTCAACACTGATATAACGGTAAATAAAACTTAACCTTGTACACTCAGTAACACTCATTTAGTATAATTGTATCAAACTAAAAAAAACTTTCAAACTCAATCAAACTCAAAAAACGAATTCACGTAGGAATAACTAAATCAAATGAATGAATACACTAACCGGTACGCAGTGTACATCGTGTGATGGTGATTACAGCACAAAACACAAGCACGTTGCGCGGGCGCATTTTTGATACTAGCTGATAGTTCGTTTAACTCGTTACGTCACAGTATACGTCGCACGCGACGGCAGCGGCAATGGGATTAATTGAATCACGGAATTAATGATTCGTTGATTCTGAAGAACGAACCAAACGCTTTGTTTGTTTAGGCTTCATGCATGATAAAAATGGATTTTATCATGCGTAAAGCCAAAATGTGGAATGCCCTTCCCGAGGGGGTATTTCCCGATAGATATAATCTGTTTGTTTAGGCTTCACGCATGATAAAAATGGATTACATATATCATGCGTGAAGCCGAAATGTGGAATGCGCTTCCCGAGTGGGTCTTCCCCGATGGATATAATCTGGGTGTCTTTAAATCACGAGTGAATCGGTTTCTCCTAGGCAAGCGCGCTCCATCGTAGATTGCAGTCATGTCGCTCAACATTAGGCGAACCCGCGAACTGATCATGATAAAATGATATTTATTTCTGTAAATAGATCATAAAGACACTTTTACAAGTCAACGTTTTACATTTTTAGATGGCGCCGGCATTTCCTAACTGACGACCTCTGGGAAGAAACACCGAAAAAAACTCATAGAATCATGCATGGTCTTTTTTAAAGCCCAGACAGTAATAGTAGATAATACAAAACTAAATTCGCATTGGCTTTCAGTAGCATATGCACGGAGAACTGAGAAAATTCGTATTTATTGAGAATAAATTTCTTTAAACCTAAATAAAACAAACAAGATAATTATGATGCACTGATTCTTCTTCTTAATATTATGATATTTTCTACTAGACTACAATATATTACTGGATACTACGATATCTTATACCGTTGTGTTTCGCCGATTGAGTAAGGATACCGGAGATCTAAACACCTTTAAAAGGCGGGCAACGCACTTGCGACTCCTCTGGTGTTGAGGGTGTTCATGGGTGGTGGTCATCGCTTACCATCAGGCGATCCGTCTGCTAGTTTCCCCACCTATTTCATAAAAAAAAATATCTAAAAGCTATCATCATTATCATTTAAATTGCCATAATGCCAGGCAGGAGTATGCCTAGTGCTGGTTGGCAGACTTTACTAGCTAGAGAAAATCTCTCAAGCAAGCATTTCCGCGCAACGTTTTCCTTCACTGCATTTACTGGCTCATTAGCCTAGTGGTCCTTAGCGTGGCTGCTACGCTAGAGGTCCTGGTTTCTTTTCCCCAGTCGCGCATAATAATTGGAGCACTGTAATTGGGTTTTTCTATAAAATTCCCAGGTTGCAGCTCGGAGTTTTGAATTTGTGCCCGGTTAATGGTACGCCCCTTATTACATGGCGTCTAAAACATATTGGCGAACTGTTACAAACTCTGTTTTTTTTTGGCCATAGGTAAAATGGGTCGCTAAACAATAACAAACCGGAGATATTAACTTAAGTAAGATCCTGTAACTACAGAAACCGTCCCATTACCGTTGATGAGACAACGTTACGTGCTAACGCGTGTTTTACGTGCTATACATGCGGTGTTAGATGGCGTACATAATGACAGAAGGGTATTGGAAGTCGGGAGGGCGCATAATATCGATCGGGAGGTACGTATCGCACTGCGCAGGGTCCGTACAGCCTCCCACTTAAGGCCAATACTCTATTATGTGGTTGAAAATAAGTCAATTAAGGAACCAATTAATAACTTTGAGCGCTTTTGCATAACATGCTTAAACTTATCTTATCTTCGACCCATTGGGATCTTTCCTGCTTCCCCAAGATACGTTGCTAAAACAAATTTTAATACTTAAATCAAGAAAGCAAATTCTGGGTATTAAATAAATAGAAAAAAATTCTCCGATCTAGTTTGTGTCATTACGTCAAAAATTACAGCTGCTGAATACTTCAAAAATGTACTGTAATTTGAAAGCCGATTGTCGGCCTCTCTCAGCATACATGCAACGAAGCCCTGGGACCTTTTCGAGCACAGTCACAGGCAATTTTTTGAGGAGTTTATGAGTAATGTTGGAGGATTACATAATTTTGACCGATCCAGAAACCAAATCTCACTTTATGCCACACCTGGGCCAACTATATCCAACTAGACATTCCTATTTTTTTGATTCAGCAACGTCCGCGGGACCTAGATACTATTTATTTTTTTAAACCAGTAACGCCCATTGGTCCTTATGTACAAGACAATAAATTTTGCATTATCTTTGTACTTGGAGTCAAAGTCATTTTTCAGTCAGACTTTGACTCATTTCAATAACACTATTAAAAACCTACTTTTGAAAAGTCAAAACTAGTTGCACGGTTCCAAAAAGTGGGTCTTATGGAGAAGAGCCGGCAAGAAACCCCTTTAAAAAATCACCATTACAATATTAAGTTTTACAACTTTTTTAATTCCCACTATTGTGTTCATAAACTTATTGGAGCTTACCCTTAACTGGCGCGCCGACTTCAATCAGAACTGCCGCTTGCAAAGTGAAGTTGTCCTGTCGCCAATAGTATAGGGAATCTATTAAAATGGTATAATTCAACCGTGCATATACTCTTCGTGAAGCGGGACCAGTCCAGTTTTGTGATATAAACGAGTAATTGGATAATGGTAAGTGAAATAATTAATTTATATTTACGAAATATTGAAAGAGTTGTCAAGCTTTTGACTGTTTATCTTTGGAACTTTTAACTATTGTTTTATTCAGGAAGGCCCGTAAGGACCTCCAGTGCGATAAGATAATGGATTTTTTTGGACATTGTCTCTGTTCTTGAAAAGTGAAGCAGTAGACTTTGGATAAATTAATAAAATATTAGAATAATTATCGTTTAATTAGCAACCTATGTATTAGGTACACTAGCACTTTCCCGCGGTTTCACTTGCAACTTTGTGATAAATAACGTTATGATAAATACCTAATAAATTAAATAAAACCGTTTATGAATCATAATAAGGACCTATCAAATCAACTATCTATATTTTGATATAATAAACAATAAAACATCTATGTAAAATAACACTTATAAAATTTAATTCCGACTGGAATCTACATATTTGAAGAATGTCGTCAGGATATTTAATTATATATCTACTAAGATTTTGTTAACCCTTGTTTTTCGGAAGGTGGGACGGTTTTCCATTTCCATAAAGTGTTTAAGAATGAAGTAGATCTTATACACCAAAAATAAATCAACCGACATAAAAAACAGAGGAGGTTTTCAATTCGACTCAATTAAAAAAAATGATATTATTATTTTTACAATAACTACCTACCTATATTTTGTATGTAGGTATAGAGTTTTTTAATAAAAAATGTTGTGCCACTAGATTTTCTCCTGTATCATGGGTGTTTTACAATTGTATGTACCTATTTCAATTTTTTTTATAAAAATGTATGACACAATATTATAATCATGAAATGAAAAGATACAACAAAAGTATAACTTTGTTTTTAAACAATCCTACTTATTTCTGCAATCTGTCCTCTGTTAAAAATCTTTGTAAAGGTCTTGAGTTCAAATGCTGTTATGATTTTATCACCCTGATAACATTTATATGTCAAGGTCCCAAGGTTGCAAGATAATGTTGTCTTAATTGGATTTCTTGGAATCAGTAGTAGGATCTATTTTAAATTGATTAATGGGCCTACAACAGTTAATTATCTTTCCTTCATTCCTGTATCTATATCCCCTGAAGATTTCAACAGAGGTACCCACAGTTCGCCGTTATATTTAGTTCCCATGTACTAAAGGGCGACAATGACGTGACAAATTCCCAATTCGAAACTTTGCCCAACCAGGGTATAAATCCAGGACTTCCAGCACAGCAGTTGCGACTATTAAATCAATGAGATATTGTGACAAATCACTACAACATAGTATAAAAAAAGTCGCTTCCCGCTGTCTGTCTGTCCCTATATTTATGCTTAGATCTTTAAAACTACGCAAAGGATTTTGATGCGGTTTTTTTAATAGATAGAGTGATTCAAGAGGAATCGGGGCGGGTCGCTAGTAAGTAATAAGTACATATTATTGGTGTATAAACATCTACTAAGAATTTCATAGAAATAAGTACCTTGCGACCCGGTAATCAAATTATTATTTATTTAGCGCTTATGAATACTAATTACGACCTAAGTAATGAGTACTATAATTAATAAGTACAAATAAACTCGTAAAAGATGAGCTTTCCTTGCAATCAAATATTCAAGAGAGGTTGTCAAATTAAAACAGAACATTAGACATGAATACAAATTTCGAATTTCAGACCAAATTTCGACTTAGTACTTCCAAGTCCTTACAGCCGTAAAAGAAAATTCAAGAGTAATTTTCTTCTCAGTCTAGCCGTGCTTCGTTAGCAATTTAATAGGTGCTTATTTTTTATACTAATGAATTGGCAAACAAGCTTACGGCCCGCCTGATAGTAAGCAGTTACCGTAGCCTATGGACCTCTGCAACACCAGAGGTGTCGCTCGCGCGTTGCCGACCCTGTAAAAACCTTTTTACTCCATTTTTGAAGAACTCCGTGTTGTAGTCTTTTGGGAAAACCTCGGCAGGTAGCATTCCACAGTCTGATTGTACGTTGGATGAAGTTCCTCTGATGTTTTATTCTAAAATATAAGTAGTAACAGGTTCTAAAATATAAATAATAAGTATATGTAGTTATTTTATTGAAGAAAATATTTTTTGTGGTGCGGAGAATCCTCATGGAAGAACTGTTTGTAGAACTGGGAGAGGATAAGAAATAGGTTATAGAATAGAATATTCTTTATTGTACACCAAAAACTAATGTATAAGTTATCAATCATAGAATATGGTACAATGGGCGGTCTTATCGCTAAAAGCGATCTCTTACAGACAACCTATGGATGGACTCAAAAAAGATTATCTAGGGGAAGCACAAAAGATTCCATTAGGTCTAAGTGAACTGAGGCCTTGCTGCCTCGGCCCCAAACAAGATAAGATGAGATCTTCATAGATCGTCTGCCACCTGGGGAGGAAGCAGGAAATGACGGCAAGTCATGGTGAATGTCGCGAATCATGACGACCTTCGCCAAGATCGAGACAGGCTATGATATAGCTTTCACAGGATCCCTTTGTATCAGGGCCTTATGAACATAGCAATAACCCCTCGGAAAAAACGTCTCTGCACTTGGCGGTCCGGTAAAATACAAAGTTTGCGTTTCGAACCTATTTATTACGAGATTTATGAAATACCTTCATAAAAATTTAGATCCTTACGTTACATTTTCCAGGCAAGGATGGAGCTTCCAGTGCTAGACAAGTTCTGCTTTATTTTCGATCTGAAGACAGGATGCATTGTGATGGGCATTCTCAATTCCGTAAGTACCTACCTTTTTAAGAAAAAATTAACTACTATTGTAAGAATATATTCAAAACTCAGCGATATAGCTATTGGTTAAAAATTTACAAATATATAGATAAGCGGGGCTAGGCTGGTCATCTAGTCAAACTACCTGTAATTCATACAAATATTTTTGTTCTATACAACAATAATGCTCAACAACTCCGCAATCCGTAGAGTAAGCTAAGCAACTGTGCATTTGAATTCATTCCGTCAAATTATATGGTTGCATGCATTAAAAATAAGAAGCGTTTTAATGTAAGGGAAAGTTTATTGGAGGTGTGAAACTTGTATTTTTTTCCCTTTTCATTATTGCGTCGAATTTGTGCAAAATTTATATATAAATGAATTATAATTATTTATTAGATGACGCATTTCCTTAAAGACACGCTATCTCGCCTTACAGATCATCACGTTCATTCTAGCAGTGATTCTGATAACCTTTGCGGTGGACATCAGAGATGCGTCCGAGGCACAGATGAAACGCGACGACATCGACGCCATGTCCTCAGTGGTGTACACCATCGTGGTCCTGCTGGTGGTGCTGCTGTTCGTCAAGTTCCTGTTAGACTTGGTCTTTGTGTACGCGGTATATAAGGTAAGATTTTGTAACCTGAACAGCGATGTAATTGACTGTGTAATTCGCAGTGGAGTCATAAGAATTGTTGGTCAAATTACTGGTACACTTGGTGCTTACGTAGGGTCGCGGTTTATGAGCTAAGATTTTGTAACGAGAATAGTGATGTCATTGACTGTATGATCGTAGTGGAGTTCTGCATTGTTGTTAGTTAATTTCCTGTTAGTACTAGTATCTGTGTAACTATGGAGTTTATAAGCAACCTTAACAGTGATATAGACGCTACGTCTGGTCTAAGTGCTACTGTTCGACTTGGTCTTTGTGTACATGATGTAAAGAAAGGTCCTGTCTCTGATGATATAACGCCGATGCTATTACTTACCAGTATCAATCCCATTGTGGCTCTATTGGTTGTGCGGTCACAGGATATAAGGTACCGAAGATTTTTCATATATATTTTTTTAATTTCTAGGAAAAAGTCGGGATAATGAAGAAGTACTGTATCTTCTGGATCATCTTCCTGGTTCTATTCATCATTGCGTTCCTCAAAACCTTGTTTCATATGGAAGCTGGGCTCGTCATCGCGCAAATAATGTTCCTTGGTAAGTTGAACATTATATGTTTTATAACTTTTCCTACTTACTGTTATGTCCATAACAGTAGATTTAAAGAGAGATTTGTTTAAGCCGAAATCATTAATCATCACTATGGGAGACTATTTTTTCATACCCCGATAATGTTTTAAATTAATCATCATTAATAATTAAATATTAATTTTCTCGTTGGGACAAGAATGGGTACCTTCCAGAGGACTATGTTTGATATTATAAATTTTTTAAAGATTTTGTGTCTGATCCCTGAAACCATACCTATTGGGCATTCTGTCAGGAAACTCGACGTGGGACTATAATTAAAATCCATTTGGATTTATGAAAATACCTAAATCCCATCAGAAAGATATGATACCGAAGTATTCATACTTTTATCTCATTTACAGCTGAAAACTTCTACTACATCGTGGTAATCAGGAGCTACTTGATATCAATCAACGAAGACGGTGTTTTGTAAATACTGAAAACCGTTCCTTTTATATTTTGAGTATAGGTAACCAATATTTTTCTCTAATCAATGTAAATCAGGTCCAAAGAACGCGAGTGATTGAAAGATTTTTTTGGTTACTTGTTCTAATATATATTTTTGAATTGTTTTACATTATGTGAAGTGATGCATTTATATTTTATGGCCATTTCTATTTATTGTAGGGCTGGAATAGTTTCTTAGACTATGTTAAAAACTGCCAATATTTATCTATGTAATAGCCGTTAATAGAGAAATTTATATACGGATAGATGATGTATCTTTATAGTGCATAGATATTATATATCAGAACTTTTAATGTGACATATATAGTAAGTACAATTACCTCTAGATAGAATTACACATATCGGAAAAATCCTTTCTGAGTTTGTTAATATATCTAATGATTTCCAGAGGCCGAATCATGAAGTGTTATTGCGATCATTTTCCGATTGAAAGAGAGGGATGCTGCTCTACAGTTTAAATCGCTCTATCCCATTCCCACAACCTAAAATTATGGCGATAACATGTCGTAGTACAGCCTCAGAACTGCATTCACTTGCAGACCGACCGTCAGTTTGTTTTTGTTACAACAATGTAGGTATAGAAAAAACTACTTTCATTTTGAATAAGTCTTCAAATTAGAAAGACTTATTTTCATTAAGTAGGTATTGCGAAATATAAACATGGAAATTGTTATTTTTCTTTATAATATCAGGTTTTTAACAACAATGTTGTAGACGCAAATTTGTAAGGCATATCTATCGGAACAAAGGGGTTTTGAATTAGGAGGACCAAAGAATACATACGGATTGAACTGGAAGATTTATCATCAGTACAATATGTGCCAACCTTTTAAACGAATCGGAAATTACAAATGCTTGCTCACTTCCTCGCATTTTACCGTCTCGACGATGCACAGTTTTTGTAGAACGGAAAATCCTTATGGATATGTGGGAGTATTACCGACCGACTAAAAACCAAATACATAAATAACCATTTGTGGCATAGAATATTTGTTAAAAAAAGTGGTCCAGAGGTTATCGTGTAGTTACATAATGTTTTTTTTTGTTATTACTTAATTTGTTTACACTCGATGTTAGTTGATGCTGCGTCAGTAGTTAAAGTAATTATTAGTTGCTTAGTCTTTAAACAATACCTATTGTTAGTTATTATGTTAGTGTATAGTTGTGTTACGTATCAAGTTGAGTACAATTTATGTACTTTTTAATAGTTTTGGCTCCTGGTACAATATTAAAATGATATCTACTTAAGTTACAAATTTTTATGAAAGAAAAAATCAGTCAATCATCAAATCTATTAAATACAAGTAGCAAAAAAGTTTCAGCACAGTGGCAATAATTTACACTAGAAATAAAATGTTTTATCTATCTAAAAATAAAAAAAAGGTTTTTTTATGTAGGCAACTAACAACTAAAAACATAAACACAAGGGGATCCCCCTGTGTTTGCATTTTGTATTAAGTATATAAATAGTGTAAAAAATAATATTGGACTAGGAGATTAGCAAAATGAATAAAGTCTAGATTATTCTGGTTGTGACACGCTGAGATTGTTTTTATATTTATACCGCACTTGCATAAATGTATAATTGTATAATGAAGTTGTTTTGTATCATTTTGATATGAAGATTTGTCTTCCATTTCGTAGATTTAAGTCACTATTTGTTGTGAAGTTTGGTATATTTGTTAGGAGATAATTCGGTTGTTGTTACTGGAACTTCGGATTTGATACCGACTCTTCGGCGAAACTTTGCGAACACTTTGTGGAAGGCAAAATATAACAATAATAAAATATAATGTTTAAAACTCTGCATCATTAAAATAAAATTTTATAATTAAGGCCGATATGAATGTCACATCGGCCTTAATTATAAACATGGTTATATATATTATATTTTTTATATAATTATATAACTTATTATAAAATTGGTAAAAGATTGCGCCCTTTCTTAAAATATAGCCTTCTGTTGGCTATTTATTAATTTCCAGAAAGAATAATAATCTAACCCCCTTATTCATAAATATATAAAACGTCTTATAAACGTTCCATTCTGTGACAGAGAAAAGAAGACAAAACAATACTAGCTATAAGTTTATAAGATCACTTATATTTTTATGAGTAGGTAAGGGAGTAAAGATATCGAAGTTTAGTAAGTTTATTATTTAAAATAATTGGTCTAACTGAATAAACCACAATGTTATCAACAACCGAATAAAATAATGATATTTGTATAATATAACGTTTTTTTTAAAGTTTATTAAAGTTAATTACTTCCTATTAGAACGCGATATCTAAATATTTAAGTTCCGGGTTTATTAAATTTAACACTATTTCACATTTTATAATAACTTTTTTATAAAAACTCGATCAATATAGCGACTTTCTAATAATATTTTCGACATACATAATTTTATATTATTATAATCATAAATCTACATATCTTTGTATCTTTTTGTGATTTGGACGTATTTACGGATATAGGGTTCAAGAAAGCGGAGCTTACAATTTTTGTATTGCACGTATTTGGCATATCAACTTATAAAAAGTACATATTATATATAATATCAACTTGTGTAAACTATACCTAGGTATATGGATATTATTGGATATCTCTGTATTTGCAGTTTATTTTAAAAGTATTATTGCTTTAAGTACTAGTGCTCGTAATTAAAGGTTCTGATTTCGAGTAACAGGTAAAAATATATATTGCTCATATTTTGGGCCCTTCAACATGACTATTTAAATTAAAGGGTTCTTGTAACGTTTCTTTTCTCTTGTATTAGATAAAAAATAATTAAAAACATAGTTATTTATTTTCAAAAAAACTCGTGGCCATGCTAATTAAATTATTTTGTATTATACTGGATAAGTTCTCTCAATGAGCAACGATTGTTAAAAAATAATCACTACTTATATACCTATGTAATGATAGTAGGTAGGTTAGTGGCACATTGTACTTATGTATTTGAATAGCTGTGATCGTTCTAGTGTCCATGATATATGTTAAATATATATAAATGAAGGGAACATATTAATCGGTTGTAAAACATATAGGTACCTACGTGCGATCTTGAATCTATTTGCATTCTTTTACAGACTCTATAGATTACCTGATTTAGGCTCTAGTAGGTACCTATGTATATATCCATCCTATTCTAAAAGGATGTGAACTAATTCAATGTTTTCTATATCTACTATGCGTGGCAGAGTTTAATTACGATATAAAATTTATCTTACTGAATGTTTTATGACGTAACTAGAGGTAATGGGTCGTTAAGCTTTTTTTATATATTTAATTAATATATTTAACCGTCACCCTCGTCCTGTTTCTTCCCTGTCAGCTATAAACAGTGAATATGAAACGAAATATTTTATTTTATTAATAAAACAGAGTTAAAACGTACTTTGAAAGAATTTGGTAGGTATAGTTATCTACTAAATCCCATTAAATTCTATAGATGTGTATATTATAATATATTTATATATTAGATAATTGTGTGTTAAACGTGTGTAGGTACCAAATAAACTAAATAACGACAATAATACGTCCTTCGCTTTAATTAGCTGATAGATTATTGTATCCATGTCTATACCTGCCCACTGTGAGGGAAGCAAATAGATACACTTAAGGCCAACACAGACGAGTCACGGGGGACTTTTGTCCGCGGGAGTCCGCCAAAAGAAAAAAAAACAGTCGCAGCATATTAATAAAAAAATAGCCCACAAATTAATATGAAACCATATTTTAAGAGAGCACATTGTAATTATAATTTTTTTGAATAACTACAGTAAAAATGATCTGTTATTTTGCCGAGTTGAGTGGAGTTAGATATAATAATGTATGAGCAATGCATACAACACGGCAGAATAATAGGTACATGCGTGAGTTCCTAATACCCTGTAGGTAGTAGTAGACACAGTTTTGACTGAGTCCTGGGGACAAAAGTGGGATAATGGCATAAGATTTGTACCTTATTTTAATAAATATTTTTTTCTTATTTAAACTATAATACCTTTTTGTAAATAAAAACTACTTCCCTATTTGTATAATAATATATTTTTCCTCGTGTCAAAAATACCTATTATTAAATAAAACATTATCATTCGTTATTTTACAGTCAATACACAATGACAATAAAACTGATTTTAGAGTACAATAATAAGTAACTATTGAAATGTAATAAGTATTCATAGTTAATATTAATCACAGTATAAATTGACAGATGAACAAAAGCTTAAAATAATATTAATTTTAATACGAAATCTATTTGCTTCCCTTAAAATCAATAAAAATATGAGAATCCCCTATACATTTGACAGTATTTTCGTGAGAAAGTTGACAGTATTACCTACGCAATTTATGGAAATTGAAAGGGCTTTCTTATATTTTATACTAAGATCTTTATGAATTATTGTAAAACTTGTACTTCCCCTTTACAGTGTACTCAAATTATTTGTTAGAAACTTTTTATAATAAATGTTTATGTAGGTATATGTGTATAGTGTGGGCCTATTCGCATTGGAATTTAAACCAGCCAAAAATATATACATCATTGATGTACATATACATCAATTACAATAGATGATAAACGTATTAAGAAAGAATCAAATTAGGGTGTTTAGGAAAGAAATGGATCTAGTGTAAATAAAAGAAAGGGAAGAAATGTAAAGATTACACAGAGATATTGGGGAAAGGAGGGATTTTTTAGATACAATAGTAGATAGTAGGCCAATATTTTTTATACATATCTATGCCTACATATACAAAACTATGAAATAAATAGTATCTGAAGGGAACAAAAGTATTTAATATTTATATTATATCACAAATAACAAACTTTGACTTTGACTTTGATCAATCCCATTTACCTAGAGGTGTGTAACTCAGCTCTGAATCAGCTCATTGAGTTAGATCGCACAGGTTTGAGCCGCTGAGCTAAAGCTTAACAATAAAATTACTGGCTCACGGCTCAAATTCAGCTAGTCAGCTCGTACTTGTGAATCCCTTATAACAAGTGTGAATTGTGAATATTGAGTGATTCTCATCTATTTGAAGTTCAGTCAAGAAAGTTTTAGAACGAGTCATTCGTTCTGAAAGGTTTTATTGGTTTGTACATCTCAACAAGGCCTGTGGATTTTTTTGTCTAAAAAAGTATTAGAATCTCTATTCTATCTAATATTTTTTATGGCATGGCAGCTCAGCAGCTCAGAATGAATTTCGGCTCGGCAAAGTTAAACGAACTGTCAACTGCCGCAGCACAGTCAGTTCGATTCGGCGAGCGCGCGCGAATCATACACCGGAATAGGTTCAAATTGAGCTGATCTGCGAGCTGAGTCATTGAATCAGCTCATACACCTGAGTCATGCGCTGATCTGTAGCCAGCGTATTTTTGATGAGTTACCGACATCTAATCACATTACCTATTTATGTAACATTTCATCAATGTTATGATAATTTAGTACCTACTTACACCTCATGTTTTTATATCTAATATGGATGGGCCCATATCTTAAATGTTTGCACAACTATCGATCAATTATAAACGCTTTAAATGTTGTAACAATTATTTACAATGTGAATTAAATTTAATTTTATAGTACATTTTGATGTTTGTGACTGTTGTACAACGCTTTGTTAAATGCATTGGGTATTTAAAAATAAAACAAAAAGTTATAGCAAACGTTTTTTTATTTATTTTGTACAGCCATTATAAATTTATAAATATTTGTTACTCACGCTAAAGATATCTATGTATCATTCAAAAACACAGTCTTAATTACGTTGCTAAAATATTAAGGCCCTGTTACACGAGCGATTATAACTTCGGAAATACGGTCGCTTTTGATGACTTTAAATAAATAAAATATAATATACTTCCTCAAACCTAGTTTATTATGTAGATACATTGAATGATCAAAATACATTAACACCACAAACGATCGGTGGTGTTCCTCTAGATTCATGAGTAGAATATACGGTATGAAAAAAGAATCGACGAAATCGATTGCTACTATTTTGTACACAATAAGGTTATTTACGATAAAACATAAAATAATAAGTATATAGGTAACTAAATAGGCATTTAAAAGGTGTAATCCCAATCATTAATAAATAAAATTAAAAATTATTCTTGGTTATAATATTATTCCTTGACCATCGACTCACAATAAGACCACCTTGTACAAAATACTGCATCTATTGATAATTGTACTTTTAATAAATTAATATTTAATTAAATTATGTACTTTCATAAATTACCTAAATATTTAATAAATATAATATTATAAATAATATTAAGCTATCTACAAACACTGAAGGCACAGTTCTTAAACACTGTTTTCTTAAAAAATAATAAGTAAATTGTTTCCGCACACTTATTAACAATATTTTAAATTCAAAGTCAAAAACAATCTTACATAAGAAAGCATACATTTATAAGCAAATATATTTATTATATAGGTACCTGTACATAGCTGCCACTAAAAAGGAACTCATTATTAACAAAATTTAATTTTATACTCAAAAACAAAACTTGCTCACAATTATTGTATATAAATATATAAAAACCAGTGTAAAGGACAGTTGGGCTCGTAAATGTTTCACGTTCGTTGACACTTATTTAAGTAAATTCACCAGCGCCATAGTCAGCCACAGTTATTTTGCCTTATGTACGAGTTTTATTTACTGGTAAATAAACTAACAAATCTAATAAAGATTTCATCCACCCTTTTACGTTTATAATACATACAAGGGAGATAACCAGACATAAAAATAAATAATTCTGTCCTTAGAACAGTGGGATTAAAAAACAAGAATTATACTTAAATGCTCCTGCTCATTTTTAGCGCAATCATTTTATTTATTTTTAATTTCATTACTTAATTTCGAGACATTCTTTGGTATTATAGTAAGGTTATCTTTTTGTAATTTTTTGCATTTGTATCTAACCAGAAGATGCAGGTTCGTATCCTGACCGCAAGTCGAATTTTTCCTTCACTAAAGTAACTAACTATAGTACGTAAGGTTAGCTGTTTATGGAAAAAAATCTAAACATAAGTACTTCGCTTAATTAATATTTAGTCCAACCCACTCATAAAAATACATAAATATAACATTATTGCTTTAATCTATTTAAAATAAGGCAAAAATAATACTTTACATACTAACAAGATATCTTACACTAAAAATTTTGGCAGCAAAGACATAAAGGAACAGGTAAAGTTATACCATAGTATCATTTTCATACGTATTAAGCAGGTAACTCACTTAAGGCTGTAGCGTGTAAACTGTGAGCTTGACGAGCCAATTCCATTGACGTATTGTCTACAAGTTCTAATTATTCGAACAGACTGACATGTTTATATCTTAGCATGAAAAATGAAAAAAAGTACACAAAAAGAAAGATTCACTAGAGAGGCTCGCTTTCGCTTCAAATAGCTCGCATAGTTACCTGATACTATGCTTCTCATGAGGATCTCATCTCGATAACAATTCCTGGAAAACCGAAAATCGATTGACATGCTCGATAAAATGGCTACAATCAACGACATATCGCTTCAAACTTCGAGCAAAAAGGTTTTTCTTGCTTGAGCTTGTTCGATGCCGAACATTTAGGGCCACTTGCACCAACTTCTTAAATGTGTTTAAATTATATTTAAACACAATTTTTCATACAAATGTTGTGTTTAAATACAGTTTAAACACATTTAAGAAGTTGGTGTAAGTGGCCCTTACTGATTTAGCTTTTTGAATTTGCTCGATTCGAGCAAAATGTCGAGCATTTTCGCACGTATTACAAACATGCTACTCCTCAAGTGGGTGGCTGCTTAATGATAATTTATCTAACAGTTAGTCAACTCCTTTGTTGTGAAGCATTTAGAGCCGTTGTTTTCACAGATCCAAAATACAATTAGTTTGATTTTTGAGTAACACCTGGATGTCGTTGTAAATGTTTTATTAAATTATGACGTGCAAGAGTCTTCGTTGTTTAATTGCAACACGTAATATGCTTGAAATGAAACTACTTTTTACGGATTTTATCGCGGTATATTGATATTATTTAGTTCCCGAAACGTCGGGAACTAAATAATATCAATATACATAAAATGATAAAGTCCGTAAAAAGTAGTTTCATTTCAATGTCTAATATTCGCGTAAGTGTCAGAAATCAGTACGTATTATGCCTTTTTATCTTATAGTTCAAAATTCAGTTCAACATGTTCAAACTTCAGTTTAACAAAAAATCTTTCATGAAATAATAACAACCGAAGAACCTGGTCCATAGAAAACTGTTACAGAGTATTCCTACAGAGTAACCTGAAATCAGACTTACTGGACATAGGAATCGAATAGCATATCCAGAACATATAGCGTAGCAATCACACTAAGGACAACTCTATGGCAATTAGTAGTTTCTGTCACATAAAAACCAAATGTCGGCTTGATATTTCAGACGGGTATAGCACTCTCACCGTACGCCATCTTCATGACCCCGTAGAGACTGTTAACCATTGTCAAGTAATACAGGGAATACACTGAAAAGAAAATATAAAGCATTAAAACATTTATTTTAAAGTGGTAGCAAAGATAGGTTTGCCATCCACACTGTCAGATCTTCAGCTAAGCAGAATGCTAGTAATATTGTGCTCCGATTTGTAGCGTGAAGCAACGCTTGCGTTGTGTTTCGCCGAGTGAATGAGGTTACCGGAGGCCCAAACCCTTTTAAAAGGCGGGCAACGCACTTTTGACTCCTCTGGTGTTGCGGGTGTCCATGCGGCGGCGGTTATCGCTTACCATGAGATGATCTGTCTGCTCGTTTGCTCCCCTATCCCCTAAAAAAAAGGGGAGTACCTGACAACCAGTCAACCCTGTGAATATCAGTATTGCCCAGAAATTGGATTGCGAAGGTCTGATGGCAGTCGCTTCGTGTAAAATACTGATATTCAGCCGAATCTGATTCGGCTTAGATTGGAAAAGTTGGGAAAAGGCTCGAAAGGTGGAATGGGAGTTCTTTGTTATGTCATAGGGAGACGAGTACGCAAACGAGAACATGGATCACCTGATGGTAAGGTATCCGCCGCACATGGACACCCGCAACACCAGAGGAGTCGTAAGTGCTTTGCCGCCCTTTTAAAAGGCGTGATACCATACGCCGTCATCACTCTCTCTCTAACTCATCACCATCATGCGGCCGGCAGATATGCTTGATAACAACGTATCACCAGTTGGCTGGTTAACTCGTTTGCCAACTTAAAAATAGGGGATAAGCCATGAACATGAGTTGTTACTGAGAATTCCATAGAAAAACCCAATAACACTACTTGACCTGGTATTGATGAGACTTCTAGCATAGCACTTACGCTCTGCACCAGTAGACTTATATGAAGCAGTTATATTTGACCCTACCAGCAAAAAACTCTAATATGACTTACTAGCTCCAGCGAGTAAGAGAAACACGACGAGTACGATGTTCCCAGGTAAACTGAGGAAGTTATCCATCCTGAATAGACACGTCACGATGGCTACCAGGAATATGCAGAATATGAACACTGAGTTGAACACCAATGACAACTGCAATTTTGCTGGACGTTTCTGGAATATAAAAGATAAATGATTTTAATTTCTGAGTACTGCCTCATTAGCCAAGTGGTCCTAAGCGCGACTGCTACGCTAGAGGTCCTGGGTTCGATTCCCAGGTCGAGCAAAGTGTTATTGGGTTTTTCTATGAAATTCCCAGTAGCAGCTCGGAGTTTGAGCCCGGTTAATGGCAATAGGCTCGCCCCCTATTACATGGGACCTAAACATACCGGCGAACTGTGGGTGTACATTAGTACGCCTCTGCCTGACCCTTCGGGGAATACAGGCGTGATGGTATGTTATGTTATTTCTGAGTACTATACAAGGAGAGAGAGTGGCGAGAATTAATCCCATGGACAGGAGAATGAATAACTTATCCCCTTATAACGTCAAAATACTGTACCGTCAGAGAACCATGTTTCGGCACGAATGGGCCAGCTCGACAGGAGTAATACCACGGCCTCACAGAAAACCGGCGTGAAACAACGTTTACGTTGTGTTTAACAGAGTGAGTGAAGAAACCGGAGGCTCAAACCCTTTTAAAAGGCGGATAACGCACTTGAGACTCCTCTGGTGTTGCGGGTGGCCATAGGCGGCGATAATCGCTTACCATCAATCGATCCGTCTGCACGTTTATCCCATACAAAAAAGATAGAGCCGCGGATACAATGTGTAACAGAAAAAGCGCAAGACCTCAAATACGTCAATTACAATCATGTTCCTTTCTGCTTTGATCCCACTCTAACGTCAGAAATAGTGATAACATAACATAACATACAATCACGCCTGTATTCCCCGAAGGGTTAGGCAGAGGCGTACTCATGTACACCCATAGTTTGCCGGTATGTTTAAGTCCCATGTAATAGCGGGCGAGCCTGTTGCCATTACCGGGGCACAAATTCCAAACTCCGAGCTGCTATTGGGAATTTCATAGAAAAACCCAATAACACTTTGCTCGACCTGGGAATTGAACCCAGGACTTCTAGCGTAGCAGTCGCACTAGGCTAATAAGGCAGTTCAGAAATAGTGATAGCCTAGTGATATGGTGCCAAATCAAAGCTTTCAAGTATGAATCCAAGGCCACCAACCTTGGACTTCAAAATAATTTACATCACTGGAAATAAATGTAAGCAAATGCAATTCGTGGTAACTTTATCAAGTTTGGGACGATTTTCCGGTCTTTTATTACCAGTGAAGTAGTAGTAAACGTTATCCAAGACTACGGAATCATACCACCAGGCCACATTATAAAGCTCATGGAAGAGCTGTTTGAAGAACTGGGAGAGGATGAGGCTTAGGTGTCTAGGGGAAGGGGAAGATCCCATTGGGTCGAAGTGCACTGATGCCTTGCTGCCTCGGCCCCAGATAAGAAGAAGATAAGATAAGTAGTAGACGAAATGGTAGGATAGAAACCTAGATTAACGGTATCTCTATCCGAATAGAAAGAACGAAGAAGATAGAAGAAAAAAGCAAGATAAAAGAAGAAAGAAAGAAATTTGATAAAATACTGTTTGGATTACGATTTATTTTGCTATTGGTACATGTTTTGTGGGCAACTCGATGACCATGCTTGGGAGTTTTTCTAGATGGCGTGTGAAATTTGCAGAGCTACACTAGGCCAGCGTGGTGGATAACCTAACCACTCTCAATCTCAATCAAAGGAAACCGTTCGTCGTGTGACGACGTCAGAATGCTATACACAGTATACTCTACTCACCATTGTAATACCATACAGTGCGATTAGGTTGCTGATAGCAGAGAGAGTGGAGAACATGACCATGCTCATGGAGATAAGGTTGTCTTCTGGTTCCCTCTCTCTGTGACGCGGTAGATTCCATGCTCCGGCTGTTATATTCGCTGCGCAGGCCAACTGGAAGAATAAACATACCCTAAAAGATTGTAAGGCTGGTGTTTTCATTTATTATATTTTGCATTAACAAGAAAAATAATGTCTCAGGCAGGGTTCAAACCTGCGTCCATCTGGTTAAGTAAATCGGAGGGACGCAGATACGAAATCTGCCTCAAGAAGGCGTACCTTTTTTACCATTTTTTTTTGACTGTCTGTATGTTTGTACGTTTATCACGCATCTAGGTATAGCGCTACACGCAGCTAGATACGCCGCGCCTAGAAGCCGAGTATAATTTTTATTTTTTTAGTGAAACCGGGGGCAATAGCGAGTTAAGAGATATTAGCTAAATATACATAAGCATATTTAGCTAATATCTCATTGTACGAGAGACCTATACAATTCGGGGTCAGCTTATACTGGTATATGTAACTGCGTACAAGAAACTGATATTATAGTTGACAGTTACAGCACGCCCTGCCGTGTAATTAACGAATGTGTCATACATAACATGCATTCACGATATCAGTCTATGTGCAGTGGGTACTAGTACCTCAATGTGAACGTGATGCGCGTGCGCATCACGTTCACACATTCACTAGCAACACATTGCTCATTACAAAACTAAAGTAGTGAATCATTAAGTGCAAGATAGGAATTCCATAATTATTGATGGAGCGATAGGTTTCTGAGAAGTCAATATTTGTATCATCTCAGTGCTGCTAAACAGTTTCAACGGCACCGACATCCGAAATTGTTTCGGACTTTAAAATATTTTTTTATTGTTTTTGAAGGCGGTTTTTATTTTTGTTAAAAACCTATTATATTAGACTAGCTTCTGCCCGCGACTTTGTCCGCGTAGCGTGATGATATATAGCCTTCCTCAATAAATGGGCTATATAACACTGAAAGATTTTTTCAAATCGGACCAGTAGTTCCTGAGATTAGCGCGTGCAAGCAAACAAACACAAACTCTTCAGCTTTATACATATATTAGTATAGATTAATTCTGCGAAGCTTTTTGGGCTTAAGAACAATTTAAGTAACTATTTAACATTATTGTGTGTAATTCGTTATTTCAATTCAATTCAATTTCAGACATTTAAATCCATATGTTTGTTAGTGCAACTTAAAAACTATATTTGTAGGTTGGTTGTCCAAATAAATAATAAATAAATAAATATTCAGTATACAAAATCATATTCAAAAATAGCTAGGTACTGAATGGATATCTGTTTAACAGCACTTTCAAAGAAACCAGAACACTTTGTTCGAGGTCAGACACAAATAGCCATCTGATACACATTTAGAAAATTACAATATTATTGGAGAGTTTACTATGAAATATTAGAGTTATAATCTTTGATGTGTATTTAAGTATATAACAGCTAAGATATTAAACAAATATACGGTCCGCCTGATTAGCGATAACCGTTGGCTATAAGACCAGGGGCTTACCCACCCTTGAAGGGGTCCAGCGAGGATTGGACACCAGCCTGTCATTGTTGTGGCAAATATAATCCCATAGCCCGTGACTGTAAGAACGGAACTTACTCGTATGTGGTTGGTGGTGGTAGGTGGGATTAAATCATTCTCTCAACATTCACTTCAGCATATTCGTTTCAATACGAGTCACTACATCATCTTTCAGTCTGCAACAATATCTTATCTCACTGTTAGGGATATATCTAGATACTCTATACTTACTAATATATAAAGCTGAAGAGTTTGTTTGTTTGAATTGAACGCGCTAATCTCAGGGACTACTGGTCTGATTTGAAAAATTCTTTCAATATTATTGAAAAAATTCTTTCAGTTTTAGATAGCCCATTTATTGAGGAAAGCTATAGGCTATAATATAACATCACGCTAAGACCAAGTGACGTTTCCACGCGGACGAAGTCGCGGGAAGAAGGTAGTTCAATTATAAACTAAAACGGGATGTTTTATTCTGTAGATGACACCCTCTGATGCCATTATAAATACTGACTGTCAGTGGATACTTGTGACAAAACAATACAATAGGTATCAATTCACCTCTCACCAGAATTTTCAGAGAAATTAACACATTTTTCAAGTCCGTACTGAAGGCTGACATAAATCATGATTCCATTAGCGCTTTAAATCTAAAATTGTGAAATCACTGAGAACTCACAACACAGATAGCTAAAAAGCTTTATTTACGTACGTAACGTATTTTATTCCATTATTTATAGATTTATTTATTCTTTAAACTGTTCAAATTGACATCCATATTTCAATCACATATTAATTTGTACTATTGTAATTACTTGTTGCTACACTGTTTTTCTATTTTATTTAATTCCTACAAATTTGTTTAATCTTAATAATTAAATTATAATTATCGAACTAACTAATTATAACACAAATATGAATGCTAGTTGGTCCGTAATTGGCTTGTGTAGAAGACAGAAGCCACTATGTATATTATTTTTTAGGTTTTTTTTATGGAATAGGAGGGCAAACGAGCAAACGGACGCACCTGATGGTAAGCAATAACCGCCGCCCATGGATACCTGCAACACCAGAGGTGTCACAAGTGCGTTGCCCGACTTTTAAAAGGGTAACGTCACTCACTCGGCGAAACACAACGCAAGCGTCGTTATATATATGCTTCTATAATTATTTTACTTTTAATATTGAGTTTTATTATTTGTATGTGTAATTTGTAAATAAATAAATAACAAAATATAAATAAGTTTCATTACTAGACCTAACCTAAAAAATATGGGAGCAGCGAGCAAAATTCTACTATCATTTCTTGTAAATGACTTGTGAATTGTATGACGTCACGTCTATGATGACGTCAATCAAATGGGGCGTAACCTAAATTATTATATTTTGGAGCGCCCCTAATGTTGGGGAACCTAGCGTCGTATATAAATCACCTACTTAATGTTGGTTGTAATGTTGATTTGGCAAAACTAAAAGTAGTTTTCGCTTGGCCTTCAGATAGTGGAGATGTCTGTTTTTGTTGCCTCATCAAAGTACGAGATTTTATTTGTAATTTTGTTTCATATTAGTTTTTTTATATCAGCGTTATCACATCATGTTCATTCTACGGTTGCAGATAATATTGTAGTAAACACTACATAGTATCCCAGGCGATTTTTTTCAAAAGTGAAATGAATAGTGACAGTTAGTTATTTTACTGATTAAGTAATATTTTTCTTTTTAAATATTTTTTTTATTCTAATATAATCTATCAAGATAGAAGAACAATTGTTTTGACTCTCTGGAGACTAATCCCGGTTTCTTTTTTCTTTTATGAAATCTCAGAAACTAGAAGCTGCAAGCTTGAAATTTGGAAAGATTCCTTATATTATCTGGCCTATTATTATTAATCTGGCCAAGTTATCCGTTTATAGAAAACTTAGGATAACAACAGATAGCGCAGCTAACGATCTACGATTTTAGTTACCAGACGTACCACATTACTGTTACATTAATTTAGATTGACTGAAAGGGATGGTGATATTTAACATTACAGCGGCATTCCACTCTAATCATCAGCCTATAATCGTCAACTGTTGGACGTGAGCCTCTCCTAGTGAACACCACAGAACCTGATCTTCGGCTTCCCTCATCCAGTTACTTCAGCTGCCTTCCGCAGGTCATCATTCCACCTGGCACCTTTAATTACGTTTGTGTAGTCGTGATCTCCATTCGGTTTTGTCCGTTCGGTTCGGGTTTGATCAGCCTATTGCCATTTCAGCTTGCTAATCCGAGAGCTATGTCAGTTATTTTAGTTCTCTGAGGGATAACCCCACTCGCAGTCACAAAATGATCGCGTTACTACGTCGTGATTATAGACAGTTCTACTTACAGTGGACACAATACACAGGATGAAGCAGCCAGTCTGCAGGGACAGATAAACACAGCACCTCCTCAAAAACGGCAGCGGCATCTCCGAGCTGGAAAAGATATTCAGTTTTTTAGCAGTAATACCAATAACGCATTGCTTGAGCTGGCTACGCAACTACTTACGCTACTTCCAATACAAACGTAATACCACAATAAATCGTAATTCAAACACAATTATATTCAAAGTGTGTTATTATTCGGATTCCAATACCGTTAATCTAGGAGCAGGTGAGTGCTCTACCATTTCGTCCTAAATACTTCACTGTAAATAAATTTAAGCGAATGCAATTCTTGATAACTTTACCAGGTTTGGAACGATTTTCCGGTCGTTTATTTCCAGTGAAGTAGCACAAAATGATACGGTAGGAACCCAGATTAACGGTATCTTAATTAGAATAATAACAGTTTAATGAAATATTGTTTGAATTACGATTTATTTTGGTATTACGTTATTGTTGGCCATTCCAGTTTCGCCGGACCCTTTAACCTTAGATAATGTTCGCTGTACACAATTACATTTTCCATCTGAATTAACATCTTCTCGAAAGCATCACATCATACCTTTACAAACTAAATTATAACTTATTTACATAAGGATTGTATATGGATATGCGTCGCCGTATAAGGCAGTTTTTTAGCATTAAGGAAGGAAAACATAAGTTTTATTTATTTGAGGTGTTTGATACCACCGCATTGCAAAACCGGCGTGAAGCAACGCTTGCGTTGTGTTTCGGCGAGTGAATGAGGTTACCGGAGGCCCAAACCCTTTTAAAAGGCGGGCAACGCACTTGTGACTCCTCTGGTGTTGCGGGTTATCGCTTACTATCAGGTGATCCGTCAGATCGTTTGCTCCCTTATTCCATAAAAAAAAATTAAGGTAGTACCTACTCTGTTTTATTTGAGGTGTTTGATACCACCGCATTGCCAAATACTCTGCTGCTAAGCAAACTGCGTGCTAATCTTATTAAGTATATTCCGGTACGAAAGGCAATGTAGTAAATTTTAATACAGTTCTACAATACCCTTTTGATAGCCATCTCATAACAGACGAGAAAATATCAGTGCCTGTAAACAAGTAAGTTCTGCTAGACAAACGAATAGAAACAAAATGTATGGAGATGACATTTGCGCTCACTTGATTTGTCTAAAGCTTACATCATTTGCATACATTGAGAATTCTGTTCAATTCTTATTTACACGTGGGAGAGCCATGCTTCGGCACGAATGGGCCGGCTCGACCGGGGTGATACCACGGTCTCACAGAAAACCGGCGTGAAACAACGCTTGCGTTGTGATTCACCGAGTGAGTGAGGATACCGGAGGCCCAAACCTAAAAGGCGGGCAACGCACTTGTGACTCCTCTGGTGTTGCGGGTGTCTATCGGCGGCGGTTATCGCTTACCATCAGGTGATGCTGGTCGTTTACTCCACTCCCATAAAAATAAAACCATTGGATTTCATGCCACTTGTCTAGAGGTTCGGTCTATTAGCTAGGTCGTAGGACCTCTTGGTGTCTGACGTCTGGCCTCGTCGTAAAGCTAAAAGACATGGCAGGTGGGACTCGCGGTGGCCAGAGGTCATAGCGTATGGCGTACCCAGCCAGAACACACAGGTTCAAATCCTACCTACGAGTCGAATTTTTCCTTCACTAAAATAAAATAACTTTAAAAGGTGGCTAGTAAACCTCGTTTCCCGACAAAAAAGAAAAAATATTGCGTTTACTTTTTTGCTTCATATAACTTTTTTGTAACAGGTTTTGTTTTTACCATAATACGCAAGTTACGCACGAGAGCCGTAGTCGATGACGTCATGCCAAATTTTCCCCTATCAGTAACCATGGCGCCAGACATAATAGCACCATTAACTTATATTATTTGGGAGCGCCTTCTGAGTTATGAGACATTCGGCACGTATCTAATATTATCTTTTATAGTATTTTCCACAAAAGATGAATCTAAGCAGTTGTCATTTAATGGGCCAAAGAAAGTGTTCCTTACCAAAAGTTTAAACAAAACAAAATAAACATGACTATATAAGTAATTAATATAAAAGATTTTTTTCACCCTTTTCCTGTCCAATTTCATTGTCTAAAGGTTGTCTGCAAGTCGCTGTTAGCGATAAGACCGCCTTTGTACCCTTAGTTTAATTATTGATTAATTTATTCTATTTTATAGTGCATACCACAAAGCATCCGTAGACACGTACAACTTTAAACAGCAAACACGGATATATGCGTCGCGAACCAAACGCGTGGCGAGACGTTTTCAAAGATACTGGGCTGACAGTAATATAATTCCGACGCTACAGTCGCCGGCGCGTCTGCGGGGTGTTATTATAATGCGTCTACGCAGTGCCCTCGTGTCCTGTATGTAGCGCTAATGAGACCGCTACGTAACTCCTACATGACTCTACGCAGTGCCTAGGCGACTTGTGCGTAGAGCCTACACAGCCTCTATGTAGCGCCTACGCAACCTCTACGCAGTGCCTAGAACCTACGCGGCCTCTACGTATTGTCTACGTGGGCTTTACGTAGCGCCTACGCAGATTCTTTGTAGTGCCTACGTGACGTCTACGCAGTACCTAGGCGATCTCTACGTAGCGCCTACAGCCTCTATGGACTGAGCTTGTAGGATTTCACATAGGTACTTTACTGTAAATCTAGATTAAGTGTTTAGAATTGACGTCCTCTGTGGTTTAGTGGTACCAGTACCGGACTGCTGACCATGAGGTTGTGGGTTCGATTCCCACATGACACAAAAAATTATGTGATGAATATAAGTGTTTGTGTTCGTCTGGGTGTTACTTATGTATTATAAATATTTATATACAAAAAAGTATAACATAACATATAACATAACATACCATCACGCCTGTATTCCCCGAAGGGTTAGGCAGAGGCGTACTTAATGTACACCCACAGTTCGCCGATATGTTTTAGATCCCATGTAATAGGGGGCGAGCCTATTGCCATCAACCGGGCACAGATTCCTAACTCCGAGCTGCTACTGGGAATTTCATAGAAAAACCCAATAACACTTTGCTCGACCTGGGAATCGAACCCAGGACCTCTAGCGTAGCAGTCGCGCTCAGGACCACTTGGCTTATGAGGCAGAAAAAAATTATATAAGTATTATATCCATTGTCTAGTATCCATAGTACAAGCTCTGCTTAGTTTGGGACTAGATGGTGCTGTGTAAAAATGTCCCAGAATATTTAGAATTTTAGAATATTTAATACTAACTAAATAAGATATATTATTACTAACACTTGAGTCATAGTCACTTATCAATAAATAAAATAAAAATGCGAAATTCATCGGCTAGTAAGTAAATCCAAAAAAATATCACCGCATTGTCAAATACTTATAGGAGTAGGATAAATAACTAGACGTGAGGTTTAATACCTCAGGTCTCAAGGTAACAGCCAGCGAGTATATATCGAGATACCACTAGTATTGCTGGCCGATGTTGCCATTTACCATCGAGTGGCGCGTTTGTCATATCTTATCTTCTCTACTATTATAAAATTGTAAAAATGCTGTGTCTGTACCTTGAAGATATTTAGAAATGAACACGTGGGATATGGTATATAAACGTCTCCGAATCCGAAAATGTGATTTTACGAAAATGTGATTTTTAAAATTCTTGTCTGTTTGTTACGGGTTGGAGCAAAAACTACTGAATAGATTTTAATTTTATTATCACTGTTAGAAAGTATATACTCCAACTTAAAAACTGGTGAACTTCTTATCTCAATTAATTAAACGGAACCTTAGATAAAGCTTGACCTCTCTAATGTATACAGACCCATACAAAGAAGAGATCATCACTGTTGGTTATTAAGCTTCAAGTGAGCGAAGCCGCGGGCATAGGCTAGTATAACAATAAAAATACGCGTTCAGAATCGATGACAAATTATAGCTTATTCGTCAAAGTAATTGCAGAAATATGTTACAATGCAACAGGTTATTCCACTGTCCACGTCACTGAAAACAAAATTGTTTTTCCGAGTTCAAAGCGTCGCGGTCGTAAACAACATTTATAGTGAGACGTCGTCGCATGATCAAAAATTACGAACTGTTGTTATTGGGGTATAAAGCCCAAAGTTGAAAATGTTATGTAATTGTTGTTAGAGATAAATGAGTAGACGTTTCCCTTGATGGATTTATTGTCGCTACTTAAAAGTTACATCATCGTACAATAAAATATTGCATTCAAGAAATCTCATCGTGGTAGAGCCGTTGCCGGATCGACCAGAGTGATACCGCCTCACAGAAAACCAGCGTGAAACAACACTTACGTTGTGTTTCGTCGAGTGAGTGAGGATACCTGAGGCCCAAACCCTTTTAAAAGGCGGGCAATGCATTTGCGACTCTTCTGGTGTTGCGGGTGTCCATGGGCGGGGTATCGCTTACCATCAGGCGATCCGTCTGCTCGTTTGCCTATCTAAACCATAAAAAAATGCTCATCTATACAATTGCGATGTGCATAAGTACCTATGTATGACGAACAAACAAAAAGGTCAGACAGAGGTGCAACACTATGTTCCGACACAGTTTGCTATATAATATGAACGGCTGTGTGACGGCTTTTAGGCTCTTCGAAGCTCGAAGGGGTCTCGATGTATTAAGAACGGTCACCCATCCAGACACTGACCGCAGCGAGCGCAGCTTAACCTTGCAGAACAGTTGACCAGCTTAGTTATTACTTAGCCACTAGCCCCGTAGAGTACGTAGAGAACAATACAATGATAAAATTTAAATACTAACAAAGTAAGTGTATTACTAAAACAAATTGTCTAAGAAACTATATATTTCTTAACAATAGTCACGACAGTAAAGACTTTGTAATTTATCAGATAAATAAATTGAGTACGAAAACCACAAACGACAGCCAATTATATATATGGCGGATCTTTAATTTAAAATATTGTTAACCTCGTGTATACCTACCAATTATTTATACATAACACAATTTAATACATAATAATATTACATAAATTATAATTGTTATTCAGGGTTGATAATTAAAATATATAAAAAAATATAAAAGTAGCCTAAGTTACTACTTGTTATATCAGCTATCTGCCAGTGAAAGTCCCGTCAGAATTGGTCCAGCCTTTTCAAAGATTAGCCGGAACAAACAGACAGACAGACAGGCAAACATTAAAAAAAAATGTTTTGGTATATGTACCGTGTATACATCCAAATGCACTTTGTAAAAAGCGGTTATTTTAATATTACAAACAGACACTCCAATTTTATTTATTTAAAATAGATATAGAAGATAAATAAATTGCGAAGATTTTCTTTTAAGGAAGAAGGTGGTCTATAAGCGTTTTATCATGGGAGAGCCATGCTTCGGCTCGAATGCGGCTCGAACGGATTGATACCACGGCCTCACAGAAAACCGGCGTGAAACAACGCTTACGTTGGGTTTCGCTGAGTATGTGAGAATACCGGGGGCCCAAACCCATTTAAAAGGCGAGCAATGCTCTTGAGACTCCTCTGGTGTTACGAGTGTCCATGGGCGGCGGTAATCGCTTACCATCAGGCGATCCGTGCTCTCGTTTGCCCCCATATCCAATAAAAAAAGATTCCTAGGAAGAAATCCTCAAACTAAGTCAAATCACAACGCCAGCGTCTATTTTATTAGTACGTGTAGGTACGGTTTGTACTAGAAACAGTCAAATCTATTTACGTCGACGGGCGTGGGACAGATTAACACGAAACTCAGAAACCACCAATGACCAACAAAATATTCATATTGCAGACAATTTGATGTCAAATATTATATCTGTGTCATCAAACAATAGTGGACTCTATGCGACGAATAATAAGATACGATATAGTACGGAGTCAAACTGAGAGAAGTTTTTTATTAAAGAATTCTTTTCTGTTAATGGTTTTGTTAGAGGTCATTCTAGCCATGATTGTAAGGAGCATGTCTATAATTTTCTGGTTATATTAACTACAAAGCAGCTATGGTTTTGTAAACATTTTGAATGTATCATCACTTTATCGAAACTGCCTCATTAGCCTAGTGGTCCTAAAATATAGGGCAATAGGCTCGCCCCCTATTAAATGGGACCTAAACATACCGGCGAACTGTGGGTGTACATTAGTACGCCTCAGCCTAACCCTTCGGGGAATACAGGCGTGATGGTATGTTATGTTATGTTTTATGTTCATAAATTTATCTTAGGATGCCTGCCTGCATCGACTCTCAAAACCAGAGAACATTTACGTGGGAGAGCCATGCTTCGCCACGAATAGGTCCGCTCGACCGGAGTGGTACTACGGCCTCACAGAAAATCGAATCGAATTCGATAGTTCTTCGTGAAAAGAGAAGCAAAGGTATACCTATGTAAATTTAAGGTACGTAAGTATACGATAGTCAAAAAATTAAAACAAAACGTTATGTTACTGTGACTAGGTTGGTATACATTAATTTTGGGTTTTAATTAATTTAGGGTTCCGAATATAAAGTTCAGACTTGCATCAATGATAGGTATGACCATACTATGATAATAAAATTGAAACTGGGTATTTCTGTACATTGTGTTAGGAGATATTTAAGAAAAAAGAACATGACTCGGCGAGTCTTTACAAAAGCAATAGAAGCAGCCAAAATAATAATCTTTAGAATGTTTGTTTGCTTGTCTGTATGTTTGTACGCGCATAACGGAAAATCTGCTGCACGAAATTATATGCGATTTCATAGTTATTTTTTTTTATTCTTGATAAGCTTACGCTTGATTGCCAGTTCACCTGTTGTTAAGCGGCACTGCGACCTACGATGGAGCGCTTTTGCCTAGAAGAAACCGATTCCTATAGTATTGGTAAAGGTCTACCATACAATCTGTGGATATTTCTTCTTGATACGTAGCATAGAAGCCGAGTTTTAAGTAATAGGTAAAAAAGTTGTAACGTGGGAGAGCCATGCTTCGGCACGAATTAGCCGGCTCGACCGGGGTGATACCACGGCCTCACAGAAAACCGGCGTGAAACAACGCTTGCGTTTTGTTTCGCCGAGTGAGTGAGGTTACCGGAGGCCCAAACCCTTTAAAAGGCGGGCAACGCACTTGTGACTCCTCTGGTATTGCGGGTGTCCATGGGCGGCGGTTATCGCTTACCATCAGGTGATCTGTCTGCTCGTTTGCTCCCCTATCCCATAAAAGAACCCTTTTTGGACACGAGTGAATCCGCGGGCGACTCACTGTTGCCTTAATATAGGTAGGTAATTCAAATAAAAACGCAAGCCACTTAATAATTAATTAATCTAGATTGCCTTTCAGATAAACCTTGATTTATTCGCCTGTATCTGCATGCATGTATGACTGCACATTTACATATTAATATCGTTACCTAATACACATCTACTTTGTCAATATTATTACGACGATATTAAAAGGTAAATATTTTTTAGCCATCAACAGAACTACTTACTCACCGTTTCATTTAATATAAAGTTCCCAAAAACAGCGTACGAAAATAGCTCGAGAATCGTGTCACCAGATATAAATGAAGAAAACCAAATATATTTTCTGTAAACGCATCCTCACAGCAAAAATGGATCACTCGAAACTTTGCGCGCAATTTTCACCTGTTTCACTCTCGCAGATTCGATATTTAAAAAGTTGAAAAAAAAAACAAAATCCATGGCCCGTTTCACTGAAGTTTACTCAAGTGTTCACAGGTTCATTCGATCATATTCGTTCGTTCACTGATCTATTTACATACACTTTAATTATAACAAATTGATGCATTGTGAAGTCTATTTTTATTCAAAGACGCTTCCAACTGCCCATTGAATGTGCAATTAGTTTAATCGGTATTTAAAACACACTTTAGCACCAGTGATATTCTACATTGTAAGCCTTGAATAATTATCCTAAAAAATATATTTTTTACACTGTTTTAACCACTCAGCTGCATAATAAGTTAATAATAAAAAAAATAAAAACGATTTACAAAACCATATTTGTCACGACGCCATTACAGTTTTAAGTAAAATTAAAAACTTTGTCTGAGATATTTGAAAATAGAATGACGTATTTTTTTAATTATATGGCACGATAAACACACGGCTCGACGTCTAGTGAACAACTAGCGATGTGGCGCTTCCTACATCCGTTTGGTAATGGACGGCCCTGGCCTTGCCGCTGCCAGACAATGCTGCAGCGCTTCATTTTATTAACTAATTGTACAGTTGATTGCTTCCGATTTATCAATGGGCTAAACAGGCATATCCACTAAAAATATTAGTCATCTGTGCCCTACGCTCAATTTTTTTATTACAATGCCACTTGCATTTTTGGCAAGACTTATTAGCATTTGTGATGATATATTAATTGGTTCTGATTTATTCGGTCCAAATAATATGTAAGTATAAGGAGTTCATTTTATTCATTATCGAAAATGTTTAGCAACAGCTAAAACCTCTTCAAATTACTGTCAATTCTGAAAATATACATTCAAATTAAGTAACCTGGCAACCAAAATATTGAATGCGTGACATCCTTCAAGTCACACTAGATACTTAAATTAGGTCTCTAAATCTAATCATTGAAATGTCGTACTTAAATACTTGAAAAAAAACTAGCTAAGTGTGTATTGGACTTCGAACATTTAGGGTTTCGTACAAAAAGCATAATTTGACCGTAAAATCACGTTTTTTGTATAACATGTGTGTCGGACGACGGACAGAGAGATAGCAATACTGTCCCATATTGACCCTTCGGGTACAGAACCCTAAAAATAAAGTAATTATTAAAACTTTTTACTCGACTTTTCATTACAAAACATAGCACAAAGGTTTTATTAAAAATGATGTCCTATTTCTAAGTTATTTTGTTCTAATTCCACATCAGTGTTCAGGGAATGTTGGCTGTCACGCATACAAATGAAATATCCATTTATTTTCTTATCCTGAAGCAAACGGAATAGGAATACTAATAATCTTATCAACTGGTTGAAGAGAATCATGGAAAAGTTTTGTAACTGAAGTATTTAAGGGCGTAACATTGTTATGAATGTTAAATATATCTGTAGTCTGCCTCTCTGGTCTAGTGGCCCTAAATACGACTGTTACGCGGAGGTCCTAGGTTCGACTCCCAGATCAGGCAAAGTAATGGCGGCGCTAGACTTAATGTAGAAGTTGGCGACGTCAGCTTTGCGAGGCATCTTTCATTACACGACTACGAAAAAAGGAGGGTTATGTTACTGGCACCAACATTTCATGGCATCATGCGACCAGTGGCTATAAACTGGCCACCTTTAGGCTAGATAATTAAAGATACATAACATACAGTTTTAAATGGTCTGGCTTTAAGAGCTTTTATTTTTTTTTATTTTTTTTTGTTATTCTTTTGCACACATACCTAAATGTACATGGCGGACTTAACGCCGTAGGCGTTTTCTATCAGTATACCTTTTAAGTGGTCTACGCAAATGTTACACTGATCTGGTATCGTAGTGCGACGGGCTGTTTGGCTCCCTAGATTAGGCTCGAGCTACACAATGACTGACGCATGCGTGCCGTCAGATATGACTGGTCTACTCAAAGCCACTACGGTTCTTTCTTAAAAAGGCCATTTCAGACATTGCCTTGCAGTTTGACTCACATAAATGTATTTGCTCTAAGTACTGTCTGGACTTTAAAAGAGACTATGATTCTCTGAGTTTATTTCGGCATTTCTTCTCAGAGGTCGTCAGTGTAAGGAAATGCCGGTGCCATCTAGTTAAAAAAATATATATAAAAGTAACTGACTTGTAAGTGTCCATATAAGATCTATTTACAGAAATAAACATCATTTATCATTTAACACCACTATTCTTGGACATAAGAAAATTGTCTAGTTTCACAATTTTCAGTAAATTTTTTTCGTTGTCGGGTTTCAGCTTTTCAACTTTCGGTTTTTACCCCGTTTAAAAAACGACAAATAGAATGAAACTGGCTTAGGTACTTATGACTTTTATTGCTAATCAAATGTTTTCAAAAATTACACAAACAATAACAAATAAATTATTGTAGTTGGATTTTAACACTTTTAATAATAGTGTTGGCGCACGTTTGGCGTAGCGGCCGAGCGATCGGCTTCTACGCTACATGTCGTGGGTTCAATCCCTGCACGGAACAAATATTTGTATGATCTACAGGTTAACGTTGAGGTCTGGGTGCTTGTGTATGTGATAATTTGTGTTTGTAAAAGCACCCACGATGCAGAACAAAATTCTAGTGTGGGGCAACGGTTAAAAAATATATAAAAAAAAATTGTTGCTTACACTTTTTTACGAAGCGGTCGCATCGTCGACGCCTGTGCCACCAGCGGAGCAAAGATTTATTGGGTATACTATAAAATTATCAGTAGCAGCTCGGAGTTTGGAATTTGTGCCCGGTTAATGACAATAGGCTCGCCCCTTATTATATAGGACCTAAACATACCGGCAAACTGTGGGTGAACCTTAGTACACCTCTGCCTACCCCTTCGGGGAATACAGGCGTCATGGTATTATAAGTAGGTATACCTATTGCATCAACTTATTATAACGTAGGTAATGTCGGCTAAAAGGAAGTATCCTTATTGTCATCGGGATTCCCCAACCAGGACCAATCTGTGTGTATCGTTTATAGTCAAGCGACCACGTAATGCGAGAAACGGATGGCGCTATACATGTTTTACAACCAATAATTTCTTCCAGGCCTCTCGGCTTAGAGTTTCTTAAGGCCGATCCTTTCAATAAATTCCGAATTGCGTCATCTCCTTCAGGGTTTGCTGCGATGTCATCCAAGGTTGGATGGGTTACTATCAGCGCCAGCGGTGAGTCTTGACCTACGGAAATGAAGGCCTCTGACCCTGCAAGGGATGATAATGCCTGAATGATGATAATAATTATGTATTTAGAACCTATCAAGTAGAGCGCCTTCGCTCAGGTAGGCTCTACCTACTATTATTGTTTAATCTAATAATTGGTTAGCCTTTCTCGTCCTGGGATCGCTATGAACTAGTAAAACTAACAACGGAGAAACTGTTTAGCTGAATGTGTACGTCACCGGCTGCTAATAAAAAAAAACGGACCAATGACCTGGCCTCAGGCCCTATTTATTTATTTTATTTTATTAGGATCTCCAACAAAGAATACACCTTACATGGTATAAAAGTGTTTACATTAATAGATATTCCTTGTGTTTCCTCAATTACAGGAGACCACATCATGCAGTTAAGTAATATTTAACGAACAGAAAGACTAAGGTTGTAAAATTAACAATAATAATGAACACTTAGGCCCACTTGCACCAACCTCCCAATTGCGTCCAAACTACATTCAAACGCGAAATTTCTATGAAAAATTGTGTCCAAATACAATTCAAACATATTTAAGAAGTTGGTGCAAGTTGCTCTTAGAGATTAGAACTTATTGCCCAATCTCAGCGCCAGAATCACATATAGATGAGAGTTACGCTAAAACAAAGGAAGCTATCTCATAATAAAAGACCAAACCAGACTAGAAGTTGGACAATAAAGTGGCTTATTGGACAGATTGTCGTGGAACAGAAAGTACCAAAAAAATAAATACCTGGCCATATCCGCTGCTGATAGCAGACAAAATTGTAGAGTTGACCATACAAAATGGAGTTATCCCAGGCAATATAAACCAGACATTTTTTTATTCATGGTAGGCTTACGATTGTACCCCCAGTTCACCTGATGTTAAACGCCACTACGATCTACGATAGAGTGCGCTAACCTAGAAACCGATTCACTCGGGATTTAAAGCCATCCAGAATATATTATCTGTCAGGGTCTCAGGGTAGACCCACAAGGGAAGCACATTCCACATTTCAGTGTTAACGTATTATAAAAATTGTGTAGTTTGAATTGCGCACAAAAACGTAATATACAATATATATAATAACGTAATATATAAAATAAATCGTAATCCAAACAATATTGATTATCAAATTGTGGAAAGTATCACTGGAAATAAACGACCGGAAAATCACACGGAAAACATTTATTTTCAGTGAAGTATTTTGGATGAAATGGTAGAGCAGGAACCTAGATTATCGGTATCAGAATCCGAATTTGAATTACGATTTAATTTGGTATTACGTTTGTATTGGAAATTCGGTCCGCCGTACTCTTAAAGCGTTTCGTTCGGGATTTTGGAATGCCCACCATAAATAGCTGTCACTTTTTCGTGGTTTAACGAACAATAATTATATTGGATACATAAGCCCAATAAAGTAGAGTGATACGACTTTGAATCAAATTCAATTGGAGTCATATTCTGATGTGAATCATAAATTATGATTCAACAGCAATCAGTCTTGCTGATCGCCGGGGACTTTTTACAGTTAAAAAAGACAAATAATATCAATACTCGAAAATGTCTATCCATGTTTACCGTGGGATAGCCATGCTTCGGCACGAATAGGATGGGTCGACCACAGTAATACCACGGCCTTATAAAAACCGGCTTGAAACAACGCTTATGTTTTGCCGAGTGAGTGAGGATACCGGAGGCCCAAATCCTCTTAAAAGGCGGGCAACGCACTTATGACTCCTCTGGTGTTGCGGGTGATGGGCGGATATAAATAATAAATAAATAAAAATCTTTATTGACATAATTAAAATGTTTACATTAATTTGTTAAAACCCTGCCTCCTGTGCTAGTATGAACTGTATTACAGGAGGCAGTGTCTTCCCTATTTCGTTTTCTTCAACTATGTCATTTATACATACAGCGATTTCAAAATTTTTACTTAATAGTTTGTAATAATTATCAGAATTTGTTAGGGTCTTTGTACACTTTTAAGGTAAAAATCAACTTATAGATATAACTACAGTATTTGCCACTAACCTTATAATCCGTGTTTTATAAGTGTGTGTGTGTGTGTGTGTGGGTGTGTTTGGTTGTGTGTGTGTGTGTGTGTGTATGTGTGGGTGCGGGTGTGTGAGAGGGTGTGTTCATGTGTGTGTGTGTGTATATGTGTATTATTTTAGTAAATCCTCAGTATGTTTGTAGGTATAAGCGAGGAGAGTGTTTTTAATTGTCTGTTTGCATTGGTTAAGTGAGTTAGAGTAGATGGCTTTAAGTTTATTAAATTTATTATATAGGCGGGTAGAAGTTATGTGGAACTGCCGCTTAGCTAATTCAGTACGATGTGCTTCAGTGGTACATATACCTACACGTCTGCCAGTTTTCACTTGGTCGGGAGTTAGAGAAGAGTGTTTTTTTAGTATGACACGCAGGATATATAATTGCCTTACTGTCATCACATTCGTATCAGCGTATAGCGTTGTGGTGGGATATCTGCGAGGTTTGCGAGTCATTACCTTCAAAATTGCTCGTTGAGCACGTTCAAGACGGAGCATAGATGCGGCATCTGTACCACCCCATGATGTTATGCAGTACCCTAATAGTGATTGAACCAGCGCAGTATATACTATATTTAAGGTGTTAGTATCAGCACAGTTTCTTAACTTTTTAAAGAGGGGAATAAGTCTTCTACTGCGGCTAACCAAGCTGTTAATATGATTATGCCAAGTGAAGGTGCTATCAATCACAACGCCCAAGTATTTTAACTCATTTGCTCTAGTTACTGGTGGACAACTACAACTACAGATTGCCGATTGTGCGTTACATTCGTGAGCCAGTATTTTAAACGTATCAGAAGGCTGAGTGTGTGCTCTATGTGAGAAGGTAATAAACTTGGTTTTAACAATATTTAGCGTAAGTAAATTATCTTTGAGCCACGTCATCACCTCCGTAAGTGCCTTTTCCGCTTTATAACGTGCCAAATCCCAGTTTGAATCATGTACAACCAGAACAGTGTCATCGGCATATGATATTAGGTTGCAGTTTGGTATATCCAAGAGACATAAGCTGTTAATATATATAAGGAACAGCGTGGGACCCAGCACACTGCCCTGGGGCACACCAAAAGTTGGCGTCAGGTCATTACTAATGATATTACCTATTTTTACCGCTTGTTTACGGTTAGATAAGTAACTGCGGAAAATATCCAGAACAACACCCCTGATGCCCAAGTGCTCCATTTTTGATATTAGTAGTGGAATAGACACAGTGTCAAATGCCTTTGAGAGATCTAAAAATATACCAATTACTTTAGCCTTACTGTCGAGTAATCTTACAACTTTTTCAGTGAGCTCAAGGACAGCATCTTCAGTTGAGATGGCTTTACGAAAACCATATTGATGCCTAGAAATAACCTTGTTTTTGTCAAGGTACTTAACTAGCCTATCGTTTAGGATCTTTTCTAATATTTTAGACAAGGATGTGAGTATGGATATAGGCCGATAATTGTTGACACTGTGTCTATCCCCACTTTTGTATATTGGAATCACCAATGCTCTCTTAAACGCGTCCGGAAATACACCCGTATTTATACACAAATTACATAGGAAAGTTATGGGGGGAACTAGAATAAGCCGTGATGCTTTCAGAACCTCTGTCGATATATTATCAGCTCCACTAGCACAGTTATTTTTTAGGCTAAGTATGATGTTTTCTACTTCTTTGTCATCAGTATTTAACAGACCCATCGATGCAACTGGTGAATTTATAGTACCTTGGAGGGTATTGGTAGAGCCTCCATTGGATATCATAGAAGCCAAGTTGGCCCCAACATTGGCAAAGAAATAGTTGACCTTGTCAGCAGCCATTGTCTCATTCTCAGATAAACTGAGTAGTTCATTAGGGTGTGTGGAGGGTTTATTAAGGTTAACTATATTCTTAATAGTTCGCCACATTCCTTTTGTGTTATTTTTATTATTTTCAAGTTCCTGTCTGTCATACTCAGTTTTTAATTTTTTTAGAAGATTGTTGCAATAATTTCGGTACCTGGTATAAGTAACCTGAGCAGTGGTGTTATTTGGGTCTGCAATTGCTTTACGGTGTAGATTGTCTCGGTTTTTGACACATCTAAGAAGACCTGCTGTCATCCAGGGCTTTAAGCATCTTCTTCGATTTGGAATCTTGACCAGTTTAGTGTTTGCTTTTATAACACCACTAATCAAGGATACCAACTCAGTAGCCGCAAAATTGGCATCAGTAGCAGCAAGAACCTGTCCAAATTAAATTTTGCTTAATTCTGTCGAGACAGTAGAAATGTCAACTCGTGAAAGGTAATCCTTTTTTTTATGGTACTGGATTTTTAATTCACAGCAGAATAGGATTGGAGAGTGGTCAGTTATAGGGGAATCTATCACAATAGTCGTTGAGCTTTTATTTGTCTTCAACATGACATGGTCCAGACATGCATTCTCACGAGTGGGTAAAGTGTGAGCGGCCAATAGACCATAGCATGCCAGAAGATTTAAGTAGGAGTCAGAGGTGCCGGTTTTATTTAATATGTTTATGTTCAAATCGCCAACAAGAGCTACAGTATTAAACATATTAAGGGATTCTAGGGTAAGTTCCATGTTATCCAGAAAACCCTCAATGTTTTTTGTAGATGGTGAACGATAGGCCGCAATCAGAGCTAGGTTCTTGCCTGATTTCATTACGAGACAGTTTGCATCTTGAAAGGCAGGTTCCTCTATTGTATGGGTAATATCCGATTTGACATACAATAAGATCCCATCATTTTGGTTTGTATATTTGGAACTATATGAAATATATCCATCAAGTGTAGGAACAGCTGTAATCTTACTGAGCCAGCATTCGGTTAACAATATCACATCGCAATTTGTGTTGATACGTGTCAAAAGAACAAGAAGGGAATCATAGTTGCAATTGACACTACGGATGTTGGTGTGCAGTATGTTAAATGTTTTAGCAGACAAGTGCTGGTGGATATCCTCCGGTGAGGATACGAGTGACTTTGATACAACGTTAGCATCAATGTCATAGAATACATCTCTGACATTAGCCATCATTATTAATGAAGAGGGGATTACACAGATATGAGTGACGACCTGAAGATATATTATAATAAGCAGTGTTTTTAGTAATTGTATGTTCCATACCAAGTAATAATGTGTGGTACTTGTATATTTGGAAAGATGTGTGTGTTAATATTTGAGGATTAAATATAATGTGTAATATTATGTGTACTTTTTTATGGTATGTGTAAAGTAGTAAGTGTGTAAGTTGTTTGGTAGATGAGTGTGTATTTTTAGATGCGTAATACCTAGAGAAGCCAGTTATACATGCTATAATAAATTGGGGTAATTTTCTGGAGTATAGTCAGGTAGTTTTTTTCAGAAGATTGAGTTGTTCTTCATTTTTGACCAGTACATGAGGTGAGCCTTGTTTTTCTCTCAGGAACACTCGTCCATTTGAGGTCCAGCAAAAATGGTATTTGTATGTCTGGGCAAAATCTCTAGCTAAGAAAAACAAGCGTTTTCCTCTTGCTGTTAGACATTCAGACAAATATATCGAGTTACTATTTCCTTCAAGCCCCAGATGAGAAGAGTTGAGTTTTTTCAGAGGATTTTTTTTTAATGTAGTTTCTTGCCGAGGTTAAGTAATTCTGCTTGAGTAGTGTATTGGAAAGTTCAATATATAAAGAACCGATATTTTTGTCCTTTTTACTCGGTACTCGATATACATCTCGTATATCACCTGGGCCCGCTTCAACACTAAGAGTTTGGGTTAGAGTCTTCGCCATTTGGAACCAGTTGTGCTTATTATCAGTTGTAGTCTTGGGAACATTTCTAATTTCTAGAGTAGTTTTTAATGAGTGACGTTCGATTTCTTCACATTTGTCTTTCATAATGGACAAGTCGTAAATTATGGTTTTGCGAACCTCCTCTAAGTTTGAGATTTTGCTCTCAATACCTTTGATTTGATCCGAAACAAAGTGTATGTTTTTGTCAATTTCTGTGTTTTTATCAGATATAGTAGTGGAGGAGATTTTAATTTCGTTGATGAGTGTTCTAAGTGAGCTCATTTCATCTTTGTACTCCTTCGAAAAAGTCGAATATCTGTGAACCCCGCGAATATTTTTTTCTCGGGTGGGAATCGAGTCGCTACGCCGAATGCACATTCATTCACAGGTTATTGAAAATTAAAGTCGATAAAAGAGAAAACAAATGCTAATGTAAAGTTAGCCTTTTCAAATTATCGCGCATGTAAAGATAAACTTTTCGAATTGTCACACAAGTAAAGTAAGCTTTTTCGAATTGTGGCGCATGTAAAGTTAGCCTTTTCGAATTGTCGCGCATGTAAAGATAACCTTTTCGAATTGCAGTGCAAGTAAAGTTAGCCTTTTCAAATTGTTTCGTAGGAAAAAATATTATTAAATTTAAAAGTGCTATTGTGCCAAAATATTTAAAGTTTACGACAAAACTGTCTTTCTATCGAGTTTTATTGTACAATTTACCAGATGCGCACAAATTCAGAGATAAAATGGTCGGTAGGTACTGGACTTAGTAAGTTCATATTGGTCATAACTAATATTAATAATATTTCACTATATTGTTATCTGCCATATCCTGTTGTTGCACATGTTTTCTTGACGACTTAATTAAACGATAATAAAACTCAGTGTACTGAAATAGTTTATATATTTTTAATTTTTTTATTATTATAATAATTATTTATATTTTATATGCTAAAAGTTGGTGTTGAGGCGGACCTGACCTGACTTTAAAATATAGTACCAAACTATAAATCTTATATCAAAATAACTTAATGTTGAAAAAAAAAATTACACATAGGTAATGTACTTGATCCTTACATATTATATAATGTACAACAAAGTTCCGCGCAGCCACCGAAAACTCGAAAACCACCGAACATATTTTCATGGGGTTCTCACCAATAGACAAAGTGATTCATGAGGAAGATATCAAGCTATTTAACATCACGCTAAGACCCTTAGGAACGGTGCAACGCGGGTGAAACCGCTGGCGAAATGTTTTTTTCCAGGTAATCCTACTTCCTACTATCCTACTTCCTATCCTATCCTACTAATATTATAAATGCGAGTTTTTGAGGATCGATGGATGGATGTATGTTTGTTACTCTTTTAAAATTGGCACAGAGATAGATTATAGTCTGGAATAACACATGGGCTACTTTTTATCTGAAGTCCACGCAGACGAAGTCGCGGGCAGAAGCTAGTATATAATATTTTTTTGTTCAGAGAATTTACATTGAAATATTTTTTTTTACGGATTTTATCGCGTTGTATTGAGATTATTTAATTCCCGACGTTTCTTTACAGCATCCATGGTCACGGAAAGACTGAGGTGTTGGACATCTCAATATAACACCGAACCTACAAAGACATCTTAAGATTTACCTTAAAATACAGTAAAAATACTTATTATCAAAATAGGTTTTTGTTTCCCTTAATTGACAAATATTCAGTCGATACGTTTATCGTTATATCTTATATAATATATGTGCTTACATTAATTAAATACTTAGTTCAAAATCACCCATACATACTGTGGAACATTTATCACTACATAGTATTAAACAAAGTCGCTTCCCGCTGTCTGTCTATCCCTATGTATGCGTAGATCTTTAAAACTACGCAACGGATTTTGATGTGGTTTTTTTAATAGATAGTGATTCAAGAGGAAGGTTTTAAAGAAAAACTTATAGAGAAGACCAATAACACTTTGCTCTACCTGGGAATCAATCTCGAATCTCTAGCCTAGCAGTTGCGTTTAGAACTACTAGGCTAATGAGGCAGTCGGTCGGTCAAGTTAGTGATAACTTACTTTATTTGCAGTCTGCATATTTCAATAATTAAAAATACATGTTGAAATATCATAGAAAAAAAATCCGTAGATATAATTATTATCTACAATTCTTAGCAAGAATTAAAAATATTATCGTTACCGCAATAACTTGAAAGGAGTTTAATATACAGAAAACATCGCTTACAAAAGTACTCACTTCTATGTATGATAAAATATCAGTTAAAAAAATTTGTAAACTAGTTATGCAAACCAAAATAAATGAGATAACACAGGTTTTTATAATCTCCGTAAAGTTTCTATTGGATTTGTAGCTTCTATTTATAATGACGTAAAATATTCTACAGAAAAACAAAATGTTTATGGATAAAATAATGAACTTTACCCACGCGTAAGCTCTATAGAATTCAACAAAATAGTTTAGCTGGAGGAAAACAGGACACAACACTCCTAAGGGTATCGTGAGGACCCAGATTAGTACGGAGAGAAGAGTAAAGTTCCACTTTTGTAACGCAAACACAAGCACAACTTTATCGTATAAATTCTTCGTGTAAACGAACATCCAGCAAATAAGCACTGCATCCGTTTGTACATAAAGCGCGAACGTCAAATCCTTCGTGTAAATATTCATCAATAGATGAGCCGTCATTAATTCAATGAAACTGTTCGTTAATCTCGCCACTGTCAGCTGCGTCAGAATCTTTTGGTCTATTTTCCTGATCTTCGGCTTGATTATGAAGAGCACCAGCTGTAGTATTAAGCATAGTGTTGATAGTACAATACCGAAGATCCAAACGTAGTCCACCACTCTCCAAGTAACCACTAAGGGGTCATCCAGTTGAGTTTGGTTCGATATAGTGTCGTTGGACATCGCAGATATGTGCTGTAGCTCCGCCAGTCACTAAGAGACTGGGTATTTGTTTAATATTTTCCTTTAAGCTCTGCGCTCTCAACAATTTATGTAAATTATTTACCGTGCAAAGCAATGTAGGATGTGGGTTTTTTATGAATCATAATTGTGTTAAAATCCAAACTTGTAAGGAAAACAATTTATTTATTTATTTATTGTTAAGTAGTAGGGCATGCAATATCGGAAGGTTCTCAATACCGGTACTGAGATGCAATACTGGAGGTCTTATATCGGAATTCCGGTACTGGTACCGGTACTAGTAACTTTTAATTATCTTGGTATCTCTTCTTCTTCTTTAGCCAGGAAAATAAAAAGGTTTGTTTCAAATTAAACAAGTTTATGTATCAGTATTTTAATCAATTCATAACATACAAAATTAAACATACTTATTAATATTTGGTAATATTTCTCCCTTATTTACTTTTACTTACTCATTCACTAGAGCAATGAGCTTTTCAGAGAAAACTCCCAATTACTTTGTTTGACCTGGGAATGGAACCCAGGATCTACATGTTTAGTAGCCGCAGAGAACGTAATAAGTTTGTTTTTTTTTACGGAGTAAGTTTAAGTTTGTTTTATTTTGGATGGATGCTGTAAAGGATCCGAAACGTCGGGAGTTAAATAAAATTAATGCAACGCGATAAAATCCGTAAAAAAGTAGTTTTATTTTGAGTAGTTTAACTTATTTATCATCATCTTCAGCCAAAAGAGGTCTAGGTTCTGCTGAACAAAGGTTTCCCCCATCGACTTCTACAAGGACCTGTTATATGCAGCCTGCATCCAACAACTCCCAGCAACCTTCACCAGGTCGTCCGCCCACGTCGTCCCACAATACATTTTCCAGTGGGTGGTCTCGAGAACTTCATATCTTCAGCGACCAGTTCTACGAGTTACGTGCCCCGAACACTGCCACTTAAGCTTGCTAATCCTTTAACCTATATTAAGGGCCACTTGCACCAACTTCTTAAAATGTTTTGAATTGATATTAAACACAATTTTTCATTGTAATTTTGTGATTAAATACAATTTAATCATATTAAAAAAGTTGGTGCATGTGGCCCTAAACCTTCGAGCTATAATAATAATATAATATAACATAACATCACGCCTGGGGCCCAAGTCTGCTATTTCAGTTGTATCAAAATGGTCGTTCAGTGGCAATAAATGACATATGAACTGACAGATTTCGTAGACAAAACTGTCAAAAATCAACTATTCTTAAGCCATTGAGTGACGATTTTGACACGACAAAATAGCAGACTTGGGGCCCAGTATGCCTCGAAAAGAATCATTGTTCGCCGGTATAGGTCCCATGTAATAGGGGGTGAGCCTTGCCATTAACCAGGCGAGAATCCCAGACTCCGAACTGCTGCTGAGAATTTCATTGAAAAACCCAATAATACTTTGCTAGGCCTGGGTATTGAACCTAAGACCTTTAGCGTAGCAGTCGCGCTTGAGACCACTAGATTAATGAGACAATATAAATATTAAATAATCCTACCCATATTATAAATAAATAAAGTTTGTGTGGATGGGTGGATGGATGGATGTTTGTTACCTATTCTTTCACGCCAGAAAGGCTGAACTGATCTGGATAAAATTTGGCACACAGATTATAGTCAGGAATAATACATGACTATTTTTATCTAGGTCGGACGCAATTATAAAGTCTACAGAGACGAAGTCGCGGGCAGAAGCTAGTATGTTATATTAGCTATGCAATAATTTAATAATATAACGATATGAAGAAAAAAAATACAAAGCGGTAAAAAAAAATAACTACAGATTCAAAACTAGTTCTTAAAGGCGTATAGTCATGGCAGATAGTAGTTTTTCCTGTTTATTTACATGCGCATACGATGTAACTATTTTAGGCATAGACGCACATAATGATGAACATTTGGGTCAGTTGCAGTTGCTGCGGTAAGTTACTTTTAGGTGCATAATGATTATGACGTAGGCATGCAACGATATAGTCTATACATATATAGCGTGCTATTAAAAAAGTTTCTATACAATAACTCCCAATCTCTTGCCATCTCTTTTTCGCATAGTACCTACAGTTATATTTGCAAAGTGAGGGAGACGGCATGATATGGGCTGCTAATTTCAAATCCAATACTTTCAAAAACGTATTCGTATCGAAATCTAGAATAATTTGTATGAGAAGCAGGTTAATGAACGTAGATGAAGCGAAAGTGGTGCCACGATCGTAGCAAGTGTAGTCTCGGCCTACCCTAATGGGAGACAGATGTGAAAATATGTATGTATGTATGACATTTGTAACAGAAAAAAACTCATTCGTTTACATACGAATTCGATAGTTGTTCGTGCTAGGGCGCCTACCAAGTGATGAGTTATTGGATGACCAAGTTCTCTTCAGGCCATCTTAAAAGTTATAAGAAGGAAGTAGGTATAACATTCTTAAAAGCGTATTATTTGTTCGGTATTCTTCTGATTTGTAAACAATGTGATAACACGGACATTTTCCTAGAAAGGAAAGGTCACTTTGCCGGGAAAATCTACGGGAATCTTATTTTAGTGAAGGAAAAATTCGACTCGCAGGCAGGATTCGAACCTGCGTCTTCTGGCTAGGTACGCCAGAAGCTATGACCTCTAAGCCACCGCGAGTCCCACCTGCCATGTCGAAATTTGCCTTCACATTCTAAACTTACGTCTTAAAGGTGACGTCAGTAACATCTATTGAAAGGCAAGTTACTTTTCTCTGCGAATCCTGCCTGCGAGTCGAATTTTTCCTTCACTAAAATAACTTTATAATCTTAGCATGAAAAATGCAAAAAAACAACACAAAAAGATAACTACAGGAATTTTAATCGATTTTATTATTCTTTTGTGTTGTGTAGGGCAAACAAATAAATAAATATATTGCTCGTATACATATTGTGAATAATAAAGTATTATTAATTAATGACTAATTAAACAAGAACTCATCAATTCTTGCTGACGCTGATAGAACATTAGCTGCAAGTGTGAAGGGGCCATCTGAAAAAAATAGGTAGTCACTTAGGTTTTTTTTATGGGATAGGGGACCAGCAGACAGATCACCTGATGGTAAGCAATAACCGCCGCCCATGGACACCCGCATCACCAGAGGAGTCACAAGTGCGTTGGTTTGGGCTTCCGGTAACCTCACTCACTCGGCGAAACACAACGCAAGCGTTGTTTCACGCCGGTTTTCTGTGAGGCCGTCGTATCACTCCGGTCGAGCCGGCCCATTCGTGCCGAAGCATGGCTCTCCCATGTGAAATATTGTATCGTAAATATATATCGCTTCTTAAATATTAGGCAATCAGCACCACTAGTGCGTTGTCATCTCGAGAACACAGTTGTTATATCTCGTATACTCAGTAATTTCAGTTTCATTATGGTACTAGACGTCTTATTGCGTAAAATGACAGTTTCTTTTAAAGTCTCTTACCTACGTTAAACCACTTGTTTCTGGGATAACCGGTGTTTTCCCTCGACGATGCAATTGCCTCTCTTAAAGCGAAAGCGACGCTTATTGCTAAGCACGTAGGAGGCTCTGAGACACCTGCAATCATTTGGAAAAGTATTACGTATTCGTGAAATTGCCAGACCTCCGCAATTCTGGGCAATACCGATATTTTAAAGATGGTTTTCAGGATTTTTGGACTTTTTACTGCCATCAATCAATCAATAAATCAAATGTTTTTTATTTCAAACTAGCTTCTGCCCGCGGCTTCGCCCCCGTGGAATTCGGTCTGTCATCACATCCCACGGGAACGGGACAAAAAGTATCCTATGTCCGTCTCCTGGTTCTAAGCCACCTCTCCACCAATTTTCAGCCAAATCGGTTCAGCCGTTCTTGAGTTATAAATGGAGTAACTAACACGACTTTCTTTTATATATATAGATAAGCTTTTACAAGCGTTTATGAAACGTTGATTATGATTCTAGTTGCACGGTTCCAAAAGGTTGATCCTATGGAGAAGAATCCGGCAAGAAACTCCATGGACACTCTTTTAAAATAAAATCAGTTACAATCTTCACTGGTACATTATTGAGATAACAAGATGTGTGAACGTTGGAGGATGTCCAAGTTTGACCGAAGTCGACAATATTAAACGAGGATTCACATTATTGCCACTAACGATTGTAATAAATATTCCTATGACAACCGGTACTGGCTTCTTTACTATGTTTGTTATTCGGTGCTCTCTTTTCTCAATTTAGAATGAATACCTGTCAATTTCAATTTATGTGATTTTTTTATTCTCAATGGCGTCTTTGCATAATGGTTAGAAAATGCTGACAAAAATGGCTCCCCCCATATAAATATATATTTATATAATAAACTCCCTCATTAGCCAAGTGGTCCTGAGCATGACTGCTACGCTAGAGGTCCTGGGTTCGATTCCCAGGTCGAGCAAAGTTTTATTGGGTTTTTCTATGAAATTCCCAGTAGCAGCACGGTGTTAGGAACTTGTGCCCGGTTAATGGCAATAGGATCGCCCCCTATTACAAGGGAATTAAACATACCGGCGAACTGTGGGTGTACATTAGTATACCTCTGCCTAACCCTTTGGGGAATTACAGGCGTGATGGTATGTTTGTATGTATGTTTATGTTATAAATATAATACAAATATATAATATAATCACCACTGACGTAGAATATTGATTTACCGTAAAGAAAATGCAGTTGAGCGAGCAATTACCGACGAACGTATTAGCATCTATTCTTAAATTTTAAATGTTCTTATATTTTAAATGTGTTTATTACTTGACCTTGATTCTTCATTCGTGTTTTGTCTATTAAGTTAAGGCTTAGGTATAACTAACCACCACATCTAGTATAATGTAACGGAATAAATACACTTTATATAGCCAAACATAGTAAATGATCACCAAAAAAAATCTCCATTTTAGCATCAAGTTAGAACCAAACATTTTACAACTTGCGATCCTACTCCAAATTATATTGTCTTATCCAAAAATAAAATGAAATAAATTCACTCACCTTTAGCACCTAAAGTTCCTACTGGATTATAAGAGTTTCTTCTGAGTTGTATTCTGAAGTCAATTGGTATATCCTTCGTGAGAGGCACTTTATAATACCAAGTACGATCCGTAAGCAGTTCACCAGTATTTTTGTCGTAAATTAACTCCTCATGCGTCCAGTAACCAACACCCATCATGAAGGCTCCTTCGATCTAAACAATGTTTTTGCTATCAATAGAGCAATACCTAGAATACTTGAGCAGATCTTAATTGAGTTACCTATTTAGGTTAAAATAATACAATAATTTGTTACTTTAAGAATCTACACCCCTAGATTGAAACAGTATCAAGCAACAATACTTGAAACTCCAACATCACCTTCATGCTAGACGGAAGATAATATTTAAATCATAGAAACTGAATATGATTTTTCTGATTTTGTGTTTATATTTACTGAAAATCTGAAATATTAGTATATTATAATTAGTGTTATTTTTAACATCATATAGCTCATTGAGCTTTCTCTACATCATTATCTACATTTATGACACAATTTGGTAAAAACTCTAGTACTGCAACACGCACCTGCCCAATATCCAATTCAGGATTTATACTTGTACCAACATCTTCAACGATATCAACTCTAAGTATTTCATGTTCTCCGGTCAGTATATCAAGCTCTACTTCAGTTAAGGCTACTCCAGCAGCCCTGTATGGTACTTGATCATTAGCAGTGATTTGATAGCTAGCCGATAGATTTATTCCTCTTATAAAAGCTGTCTCGACCAAAACCTCCCATGTAGGATCAACCAGCATTTCTCTCACAACGGATAAGCGATCTAAGATAATTTGGCAGCATTTTATGGCACCAAAGCAGACAGCCTGCGTCGTTCTACTGCCTCCGGTTGCAAATACATTAGGATTTGTTGAAACATTAGGAGCCTTACATTTGACTTTCTCCATGGGAATTTTGAGAGTGTAAGCTACAGCTTGGATAACTCTTGTGTTAACGCCTTGCCCAATTTCTATGCCTCCATGGTGCACTATAACTGTAGCATCTCCGTGATAGACTGTCAGATATACGTGGTAATCAACGAGGACGGAAACAGGATAATTCATGAAGCCCACTCTGAGTCCTCGCTTCTTCCACCTATTCAGTTTGTTATAATTCTGCACTTCTTCTTTGCGTTTTTCGTATTCTCCGTCTCTAAGTAGCGTTTGTATTATCTCTTGTACATCAGTGTATGTCGGTTCAATGTTATTAAGTCTCACTTGAACAGGATCTCGTTCGAGTTCGTAAGATATCCGTTCCATTAATTGTTCAGTCATCGATATTGTCTCTAATGCACCTGGAAATTAAAAGTTATTTGTATAATTATTTTAATTTATTTGAGGCTTGTGAATCATGAAAATATAATTTAAAACCTATCGGATGTCATCATTACGGTACGGCCCTTTTCTCAGAATGAGAGGGGTCCGGCTATAGGCTCTAGTTAGTCTGTGGGATAGCCGCCTTTTTTCTCTGTATCAGATAATGTTATGTATATAATAGTGATATCTTTTTTTAGTTCTAAAGAACTTACCTGGAGCTCTAGCATAGGTATTGGAAGCTGTGTCTGTGGTAACGCCAAATATTTTATATTGCCATCGCCTGTTGTCGTAACAGTTCCTAATGCCCGGTGGCAAGAACATAACGATAGGATCACTAGATATATATCCGTTGTCGTCGTACAGGTGATACTCCAGATATTGAATTTGACCTGAACTACTAACGCCAACCTGCAAACCACACAAAGAGAAAATATTTACGTCATCATCGTGATTTTGTAGCACCATCTAATTTTGCTAATTAGACACTTAGCATTGAGGTAATAAATCAGTTGGGAGGCTAAAATTGCCAGCTTTTTTGCACATTGTCAATTTACAGCAGGTAAAGCTAAAATATTAACGCAAAACGACAACTTATTGTCACTTACTTCAAAGTCTCGAGTACTTGGAAGTCGTTTTCCAATGATTCTTAAATTAGCCTGGATGGTCATTACGAACCGGCAAGGACGGTCTAAGAGGTGCGTGACTAATGCGCACGCGGCTCCTAGGTGGTTGGTACGGGTTATCTTCGCCCCATATGCGCCGCCGCAACGAGGCACCACGAGGTTCATTCTAAAAATTTAATTTTTGATTTCTTATGAGTTTAAGCCCATAAATGTTCAAAAGAAAGGCCTTTGGAACCTTCATGGCTTCGCGTTTGTCATAATCATCTAGAAATTGTGCTGTATTACATGTGTCCAATTTATCTATATTCAACCTGTTCACATCAGCCCATTCTCGTTCCGATTTTAGTTACTTAGTAAAATATCGTTAAGAAATTATTATATTTATTAACTAGCTGACCTGAGAGACGTTGTCCTCTCCAAGTTTCAACTAACCACCTCGAAAAATTTGATTTTCCATATTTGTAATACACTTAGCGCCATGGACCTCTGAATACCGTATTTCTGACCTATAAATTACTTAATTTCAAAAATTTGTTCACGTGGAATACCACGTCCATTTCCATGCTTCGCGTCAATAGACGTGAAGCATGGAAATATAAACAGACATACCAACATAGACAAAAATCTCAAATATCTGTTTCGGCGTCAGTAAATTAAGATTAACGCATGTAGGATTTTTTTTTATTATACATACATATGTGGTATATTCTTAGGGTATATTATTTAATTATTTGAATAAATGGAAACTCTTTAGTTACTTTCTCAAGTAAAGTGTGCGCACTGTATCTACACTATGGAGGTTTCAAATTATAAAATAAGTTACTATATGGCTGGATGCTTTAAATAAGAAAACAATAATTGTCAAAATTGTCAACTCAAAATGACACCTGTTATCGAATCAAATTTCATTGAGGTAATAACGATGTCGTGTTAGTCCGCTAGAAAATAAGTTGTCATTCTTTGTTTACTTCTATAACCTACTCAAATATTTAGTTTTTACACCGGCTTGTGCTCGCTGGATAAATCCTATGTATGCCCCGTGATTCCCAGTGTAAGTAGAGTTAGAATAACTGTACTAATAATCAATTCCTGGTCACAATAATGGTTTCTGATTGATCTGCTTTATTTTCTTGTTTTATCTTATTTAGTCCCTATAAGTGTATTTTTTAATTTTATTATTTGATTCTGTTATAATGTTTGATCCGTGCTAGTCTAATACAGAATAACTTGAAAAATAAATTGACTTCAATGGTTATTTTTAAAATTCATCGTTTTCAATGGTTAATATGTTAATAACTTTTGATAGAGAGAACCGATTTGAATTAAAAATAGCCTAAATGTTAATCCAAGAAACAGGCTATGAATTCCTGCCCACTCCCTCCAAATCTCTTCAGTAGTTATCATTTGATGCGCGGTCAAACATACAGACAAACCGACAGACAAACCGACAGACAAACAGACAGACAAACCGACAGACAAACAGACAGACAAAAGTTCCAAAAATAATAGAAATGGATTGTGTTACCGATTCTGAGTCCCCCAAATTAGTTTTTTTGTAAATATAAGCAATGTACAGACACGGCTCACTTACATTCTTATTATATGTAAGATAAGATGTAAGATTATTTTTTTTATAATATTAATAATTATTAAATTAGTAATATTAATTATTATTAAATGCTGTAGAGATGAGGGCGTTGAGAAGATGTATGGGGTAACTTTGAAAGCCAAAGTTAGAAACAGTGTGATAAGGGAGCGGTGTGGTGTGAAAGAAAGTGTAGTGTAGTAACAAAGATTGAGAAAGGTATGTTAAGGTGGTTTGGGCATGTAGAGAGGATGGATGAACGGAGATTGACGAAACGAGTATACATGATGAGTACGGATGGAAGTGTTGGAAGGGGCCGATATCGACGAACGTACCATAACCAAGTTGAGGCGGTGCTCAAAAAAGGTCAGGTTATGAATAGTAGAGAGTAGATGAAGCGAAAGTAATGTACCAGGATCGTAGCCAGTGGAAATCTATCGTCTCTGCTTACCCCAATGGGAGACAGCCGTGATAATATGTATGTATGTAAGAAATTATCGAATAACATTTTCTTACCTGTTCTGCTCTATATTCAGTACTTCACAAACACTAACATGAAAAGAATCCAGCCACTGTGAGCTAGCAATTACGTCAATGCCATCCTCGCTAGGTCTTGTGACTACGGATTGTGTCTCCATGGAATAGTGGTACTGGGCATAGATGTCATCGGTACCCTTAAGCACTCTTTGCACGTTGGAGCCTCGGTCTCTAGCAGGAATCACCATAACTAAAGTTATACGACTTGGATCTCTTTCTTTAACATCTTTTATTGTTAGGAGAGGTTTCCTCTTATCTACTTTATATTTCACTTGGACCAGTAAAGCTGCTCTGTTTGCGAGTCTCTCAGTTTCAGCGACTATAAGTCCAATTGGTTGGTCGTAGTATTTGATAGTCTTTTCGGCGAAGACCTCTTCTGGCGTTGTTTGGCCGGGAACTTTTTGGGAGAGAAACGAGTTTTTGCCAGGAATGTCTTTAGCTGAGAAAAATGCTAAAACTCCTGGTATTTTCTGCGGAACAAATAAATTGTTCATATGAGAAACTAAACCCAAAATTTTTAGGTATTGAAAATCCGATTAAATGTGTACATACGTGCTTTTACAAATTATCTTATGTGATCTATAAGGGATATTTATCGCGAATGGTGAATTAAGGTGAGATGCGGAATGCCAGTGATTTTTCTTTTGTTTGTCGATTTTGGTCGTTATTATCTTAATTTGCTCATACAGAGTAATCAGAGGGGTACAAATGGCCACTTTTGATGAATCACAATGATTCATGAGTATATGGATTCACATGTGCTATACACAACTCGCATTATTTATGCTTTTTCGTACATGAGTTCCGCTGAAACCAATAATGTATAGGACAATGTGTTCGTGAATCATTTTTGATTAATCGAAAGTGGCTATTTAAGCCTCACTCAGTGCCCCCAATGATGTTGGTCTCTATTGTTGTTGATCTGTGATTCTTCTTTATCACAATTCATTGCAGTATTCTTTGCATCTGAAATAAGGGTCATCGAGCGCACACCCGCAAAGTACATTACACGTATGGAATTAATGGCAACCCTATCTGTTCACATATATGTATATACGAGTGTACGAACGTTATCCTGTTTATGTAATTGTAGTAGGCGTCGGTAGCAAATAGGTTAAAATTAAGTGTCAGAGTTATGCTTGCATATTATTGTACATAACGCTCTTTTGCTGGCAATAAAATATTATTTCTATTGGTCTTCAATGGTGCAATGAAAATTATTCACTTACCAAAGCTGGTGTAGCATCAATACTCTCTATCTCGCCAGTACAGATGTCTGACGTCACAAATGCACAATAAACTTCTTTTGGCTGAGTGGGCAAGTCATTCGTATACGTAGCCTCCCCTGCACATTGTATCAACGCGTCTATTCGAGGCATAGGTTCGGTTATCGGCCATATGACAGGGTTAGTATCATACACCTCAGAACCTTTCGACAGTGGTCTTGTTTTCCTGAAGTCCCTCGCTCCAGAACGATACCAGGGCTTTAAGCGCTGTTGGGGAATCAAAACTAGTAAACCCTGAAAAAAAAAGTTAAAGATTATTCACAGTTAGTTGTTTAGAAACCGAAATGGAGAAAACTATATTTTGCTTAGTGGTAGGATCTTTTGTGGTTCGACTGGCTACAAACCACCCTTACGACGGAGTCTCTTTTGAAGCACCTAGGCGTGTTTCGACTTTTACGCGTGAGAGAGCCAGTTCCCCCTCGGTTACTGCGGCTCTAGCAGTCTGCAGTCCGTATGGTGGCTACTGGCTCGGCGACGCATGAGCAACTCCTCTGATGTTGCAGGTATCCGTGGGTAGCGATGACTACTTACTTTCAAAATAATAATAATTAATTATACGCTCATTATTTCAAAAGTCACTCAGAGGCACTTGGTAGTCCAATTATCATATCAATAGAATAATAATATTTTTACTTACTTTATAAAACAAACCAAGAGCACATTTCTTTCTGTATTCAGGTTTCATTTCTCCGGCAATTTCTTCAACAATTAATTCTCCTTCCAAGATCTTCAGCGCTTGCTGTAGCACCTCGTTAGTGAATATCTTCTTCATGTGAAGAAACTTCTCTGTTTCATGTGCATGGACGAATTTTCCAGAAAGACCCCCAATGACAATTCTGGCTGATATTACTATGTCTTTGTTGTGCTCATCAAATTCGTACAGAAACGCTGCGTTTACCTGAGCATGCGCATTTTGAGCTCGTGGCATAATCTACAACCAAGGAAGTCATTTGATCATATCATCCAACATGTTCTACCGGCCATGTTGGCCGCAGATTGCAGCGAAGGCTTAGGCAAATGTACACCCATAGTTCACGGGTATTTTTATGTCCCATGTAATAAGGGGTGAGTCTATTGACATTAATAGGGCACAAATCCGAACTCCGAGCGGCTACTGTGAATTTCATAGAAAATCCCAATAACACTTTATAGCAGTCGTTTTATTTCTTTTTAGTTGAGTAAGATAACTTATTTAATGGCGATTTCAACGATATACAGTTTATAGACAGTGCGTAAACAACAGTTTCGAGATATCCTGATTTATATCACCCGCGCCGGACCACCCACGTTTAGTTGCAACAGATTCGCTACAGAAGCAATGACATTATAAAGTTAAAGAAGTGTCATATTACGCAAAATGGGCGTTACGTCGGAGGGGTTAACAGAAACACAATTTACTCATTGTGGTTTGATGGCTATTTGATTCAAGATGAATAAAGCTGACGTACTTTATCTTAGGTCTTCGTAGACATATTTATTAGTAAAATTTTCCACGTTTTTATTAACGTTACCTACCTTAAAAGACACGAATTCGTAACGATGGGAGAGCGGCGGTATCTTTACATGAGTAATCACTCTCCCCGTCATGTCCAATGACAGGAACTGCTCCGGAGTCACCTCCAAGGTCGACGATTGATGCACTAAAGTTTTACACATAAATAAAAAAGATAATGAGTAAGAGACGTTTTATGAATGTGCTAGAAACAAAAGATTTACCTACGCAAAAATTCTAGCGCAATAATATATATATATATATATAGATATATAAGTGGCGGCCAGATGTATAACGTAACGCTTTTAAATATTACAATAACATTTGTACTGTATTAGCGAAAGAAAATGATATTTCAGGCAGGATTCGACCTGAAAATTGTTCTGGTTAAATATGCCGGACGTTTTAACCAACTAGGCCACATCAGACACATTACTTACTTATGTCTTTCAACAGTCATAGCGTGCATAAAGCGGTATCTATATATCCAGGATATATCCAGGAGTATATTGAGTGATAACTATCACTCAATATACTCCTGGGTTAAGTTTAATGGGCAGTCAGCCTCGCTATCAACCTGCGACCTGTTTTGAATAAGGCATGAATTTATTGAGTAGCTCAAACGATAAAGAAAGATCTAACCTATAACCAAAGTTGCTCGAATAGTCTCAAGCAGCAGGAATATATCAGAAGAAAATGTTGGCAAACGATGTTTCGTCATCAGGTTTCCGGCAACAGTACCAATCTGAAAACAATACGTTTAAAAGGAAAGTAGCACTGAGAGGTGTTTTATTTTAATTTTTCAAGTCTGAATACCGAGGAAGTCCAAATTAATGTTTTTCTTTTGGTCTTTGATAGGTTAGAACATTTTATTGATATAAATAAACACAGGCAGGAATTTTCTAAGCGTAATGGAATATGGTCCTGGAATAATGTACTACTGTTATCGAAATCCATAGTACTTAACAAGTTGATTCTGATCAACTTACTATTAAACTGTTTACTATAGGCAAGAGGCATCTACGTAATTTGGCCCACGTTGATAGCAAAAATATCGATAAAAATAGCTCATCAATTATCGCTGTTCTTCTCTTTTCACCAACATTGTCACAAAAAATTCATCAACATTCATCGTAGTAGGATGTATTTCTATACAATTGTATAGAAAGTCATACGGGACAAACAAACTTCGACAAAACAAGCAAAAATATCGATAAAAATAGCTCATCAATTATCGCTGTTCTTCTCTTTTCACCAACATCGTCACAAAAAATTCATCAACATTCATCGTAGTAGAATGTATTTCTATACAATTGTATAGAAAGTCATACGGGACAAACAAACTTCAGAATATTTACTATTTTAAAATTAAACTTACATTTCTCACAGGTATATGAGCAACCAAGTCTAAATGCTCATACAGCTTGTACAGATATTGAAACTCTTCATGGCTTTTAGAGGTATTCTTGAACAGTTCCATAAGATCAGTCAACGTTATACCAGCTCCGACCACTAAATTCTGGTCCAAATAATATTCTTTGAGGTCTTTAATCGGTTTGATATCTATCAGGACCCTTGGAAATACTAAAATCGGTACAGCACCTAGGAAAGAACAGGATTTAAAAGGATCTTTGTATTGATATTAATCTCAATAAATATTTCAATTAACTCACCTCTTCCTGTATTACCGTTAACCAACATATACGACTCATAACCTTCAGTATCTAATACAGCAAATATGTCACTAACTTCGTTGACTCTATACCATACATGGCCATCTTTTAAATCAATCTTCTTTATCCGAGGAGGATCTACATCACTTTTATCAATCAAACACCAGTTGGCTTTACAATTATGACAATCTTGTTTCTTACAAATGTGTAAGTCTTCAATATCTTCAATTTTTGGTGGAGGTTTAGGTGCGTCTTTCGCAAAACTTTTGAACGCATCTAATATTGGTCTACTGCCAGTACATCTACAAGTGTTGCTTCCGAACGAATTTTCGATCTCATACTGAGTTAAGTCGTACTTGTTGGCTTCAAGGAGACTGCAAATCGTGGATATTTTTCATTAATAAATGATTTTTTCTTCAATTAAGTATTTATCGAATATTGTGTATGAATTATTTCGTTTCTACTCAAAGCTTAACTTCGGTTCATAAACAATAGGAACTGCCAGGTATGTTTCTTACGTAGAAACTGCGCAACCTGTATCTTATGATAGGTAATCTTTTCACTAACTTAAGAAAATGACACAGTTGGTCATTCATCTGTACTTAAACATAATTACCTATCTATGCATATGCTTCGTTGTTAATGAACCAATTTCAGCCCTTATTTTGTTGTACCTAAGTCTTAACTTGTGTTGTTACAAGCTTTAAGGTACTATTTGCTATTGCATTTTATATATTTTTTATTAGTTTTCCCATGTCGTGTGAGCTTTTACATAATCAAGCTTTCAAATAGACCCAACTCCCAAGCCCAGCACAATTTTCTTTTATTGTAACTTAATCTTAACTAGCATTATTATAACCTTTGATGATCCCATGATACTCCGATTTGTAATTTTTTTTTTTGTAAAGATGGTGGCTGGCAGCCGATGGATGCGAGCTACCCAAGATCGGGATGGTTGGCACTTTTTGGGGAAGGCCTACGTCCAGCAGTGGACGGCAATAGGCTGATATGATGATGAGATGATATCATTTTCACATGAACCATTTTCTTCTAGGTCAGCGCGCTTTATCTTAGGTCGCAGTGTTGCTAAACATCAACTAAACTCAATAATTAAATACAAACACCCAAACCCAGCACAATAACCTGTACGTCACAAAAGATATATGTATTTTCGTCGTCAATCAGCTTAAAATGATCTCCTGGCCCGCTTACCTGTACATGCTCATCACGAATCCGGGACTACAGTACCCGCACTGGGTCCCATTATACTCAGCCAGGGTCTTCTGCACGGGGTGGTATCCCCGCGCTCTGTCCCCGATCCCTTCTATCGTTGTCACCTCCCAGTCCTGGCATGACGTCACTGACACTAGACACTGATTAGAAACGAAGATTAATTTAAATATATAATAACATTTGACTACATGGGCCCAGTATTCTGCTATTTTATGGGATAGGGCCAACAAGCCGGCTGATCACCTGATAGTAAGCGATTACCGCCGCCCATGAACACCAGCAACACCAGAGGAGTCGCAAGTGCGTTGCTTGCCTTTTAAAAGGGTTAGCGCCTCCGGTATCCTCACTCACTCGGCGAAACACAATGTAAGTATGGTTTCACGTCGGTTTTCAGTGAGGCCGTCGGTTCTCAGTGAGGCTGTAGTATCACTCCGGTCGAGCCGGGCCCATTCATGCCTCTCCCAGTATGAAACCTACTACCTACACCTGCTACTAAGAACTTATAGGAAATCCCAATAACACTTTGCTCGATCGGAGAATCGAATTCAGGACCTCTAAGACCTCAGGAGTACTAGACTTGTGAGGCATATTGGATTGATATATTATTTCCAAATCACCTTGTAAAGTATAATCTATACTAATATATAAAGCTGAAGAGTTTGTTTGTTTGTTTGTTTGTTTACTTGAACGTGCTAATCTCAGGAACTAAGTCCGAACTGAAAAATTCTGGAACTGAACGACTGAAAAATTCTGAACGAACTGGTCCGATTTGAAAAATTCTTTCAGTGTTAGATAGCCCATTTATTGAGGAAGGCTATAGGCTATATCATCACGCTACGCGGACGAAGTTGCGGGCAGAAGCTAGTTATACATACATAATTATATTAAATGAGGTTACTACGCACTAAAAAAATAATTAGTGCAATTAAAATTTCATCAACAGTAGGAAATGGTTAATACTAAAACTTCATGACCTTTTAATTTCCTCACTTAATTTTATAGTTTTACATACATACCATCACACCTGTATTCCCCGAAGGGTTAGGCAGAAGTGTAGGTACTACTAATGTACACCCACAGTTCGCCGGTATGTTTTGGTTCCATGTAATAGAGGGCGAGCCTATTGCTTCCAAACACCGAGCTGCTACTGGGAATTTCATAGAAAAACCCAATAACACTTTGCTCGACCTGACCGACCAGACCGATTTTATTCAGAGTAGGATATTGATTTTATCTAGTATCCTTATTTTATTTGTTCTTTATTGTGATTGACATGTGGCTAGGAGACAGGAGAGAAATGAAAATCTTCTGCCACTGGCCTAGCATCGTAGTTGGAGTCCGCCGGACTGTTAAAAGAAACCACCTCTCCACCACCTCTGTGGTTTAGTGGTTCGAGTACCCGACTGCTGACCACGGCTGTACCACAGGACACAAATATTTATTGATGAACATAAGTGTTTGTGTTCGTCTGGGTGTTTCTTATGTATTATAAGTATGTATTTACAAAAACAAAAAGTATATAAGTATTATATCCATTGTCTAGTGTCCATAGTACAAGCTCTGCTTAGTTTGGGACAAGATGGTGCTGTGTAAAATGTCGCAGAATATGTATGTATGTATGTATATAAACTTACAGAATTGACTGAGAACGTCCTTCGATGTGGGTCGCTGATGGTGACGGCCACCACACAGGCGCCACACCCACCCTCCTTGCACATGTACTTAGTACCTCGCAGGTTCAAGTGATTCCTTATGTAGTCATTTAGAGATGTGTCCGAGTCTACTTCGGAACCCACTGCGAATTTTACAAACATTGAAAAAAAAAGTAATAAGTGATTTAATTATTTATTTTTATTTATAATTGTTACGACCTCCAACAAGAGATATACATAAAACCATTTACTGATTCATCTACACATGTACTGAAAAAATGCATTCTCTTAATTATAGGGGGCCACAGCGTCCAAATTAACAAAATTAAAAAAGTATCCTTTGGGTATTACATAATTAAGAGCCGTTATAAATACTAAAAATACTTCAAAAATACTAAAAAACATCAATACATTATTGTAAATAATTAAGCAATACATTATTATTATACATACAATACATTATTACGTTAAACATGCATTACAACATTAATTTAAAGATTATACATAGGTACATTACATTATCATATATAACTGCCTCATTTGCCAAGTGGTCCTGAGCGCGACTGCTACGCTATAGGTCCTGGGTTCGATTCCCAGGTCAAGCAAAGTGTTATTGAGTTTTTCTATGAAATTCCCAGTAGCAGCTCGGAGTTAGGAATTTGTGCTCGGTTAATGGCAATAGGCTCGCCCCCCATTACATGGGACCTAAACATACCGGCGAACTGTGGGTGTACATTAGTACGCCTCTGCCTAACCCTTCGGGGAATACAGGCGTGATGGTATGTTATGTTATATTCTAATTGAAGTGTTTGATAAATGCGCTTATTCTTTTACACGTTGTACTTAATATAGATCTACTAACTGTTAGCAGTTAGGTAGCAGTCGCGCTCAGGACCACTGGGCTAATGAGGCAGTTATAATAAGACGCAGAAACACGTAAGCACCTTTTTTTTCAAGAAATTAGATATCCAGTTAGACGCATAACTCGTCGATGTATAACTTTCCATAACTTGAACAACTGATAGATCAGGGTGCCATAGCCTCAGCTATTGTAATTATCTTTTCGGAAAAAATTAACACATCTTTTTGTATTTTCCATATATCATTTTTTTTTGTGGGATAGGGGAGCAAACGAGCAGACGGATCACCTGATGTTAAGCGATAACCGCCGCCCATGGACACCCGCAACACCAGAGGAGTCGCAAGTGCGTTGCCCGCCTTTAAAAGGGTTTGGGCCTCCGGTAACCTCAACTCACTCGGCGAAACACAACGTAAGCGTTGTTTCATGCCGGCTTTCTGTGAGGCCGTGGTATCACTCCGGTCGAGCCGGACCATTCGTGCCGAAGCATGGCTCTCCCACGTCAAAAAAGTCATTATATATTACATATCATTTTCCATGCTAAGAGATTATAAAGTTATTTAGGTGAAGGAAAAAATCGACTTGCGGGCAGTATTCGAACCTACGTCTTCTGTTTAGATACACCAGACGCACCTCTAAGCCACCGCGAGTCCCACCCGCTTTGTCGAAATTTGTATCTAACCAGAAGATGCAGGTTCGAATCCTGCCTGCAAGTCGATTTTTTCCTTCACTAAAATAAAATTAACACATATTGAAAACCACTGTAATCGAAAAGGCTAAAAACCTGCAAGTGGGCCAATCTGCCCACTTGCAGATTGGCTACATTTTTGCGGTCTCCCAAAATTCAAGTTATTAAAATTCAAAACGCGTCGGCGCAGAAAACTCCGCGTCATAACAGTAGGAACTTTACTCACCGGAGCACTTATCACCGTTTACAGAAAATGAAATCCTGTCCATGGCGTGAACTGAACAGTAATGAAATGAAATAAACCAAATCGCAGGTGCATGCCCCTAATGAATATAAGCGAAATCGTTTCTAATTATGAATAAGTTGATTTCAATATTATGCATTCGCTACACAAAGGCTCGCAAAATAATGTAACATCAATTAATAAATAATAAATAAATATTCTGGGACATTTTTACACAGCACCATCTAGTCCCAAACTAAGCAGAGCTTGTACTATGGGTACTAGACAATGGATATAATACTTAAATACTTTTTTTTTTGTAAATACATACTTATAATACATAAGAAACACCCAGACGTACACAAACACTTATATTCATCACATAAATTGTTGTGTTCTGTGGGAATCGAACCCACGACCTCATGGTCGGTACTTGAACCACTAAACCACAGAGGTCGTCGAATTCCTAAAGGCGTACGTAGATCGATATAGTACATAAATTTTAGTCGTTTTGGAACCGAAACATGGTAACTTTAGATAATTAATAGTACTAATAAAAAATATTAAATTAACTGTACCTACTTCTTATAATAACAAAGTTTGTATCAAAAACATTTTTTGTTCACTTTTTCGAGTTTGGTCGTAGTAGTGCATGTTTTACCGCTTAGTTGTGTGTGTGTAACATTCAATGACATCGATCGTAGTGATTGTAGTACGTTTTTTGTTCGTATATGACATTGCTTATTTATAATTAAAAAAAAATACTTTAAATTATACATTAATAGGTTCTATTATCGATATAGTCTAACATTTTCGGTTACAAAAGTCTCGGTGTATAATTCCAGTTCGCTGGTATATTATTGGTCATAATTATGTAATAGGGGCAAGCCTATTGCCATTCACATTAGCTATTTCTGTTAGGAATAACACGTATTACGATTAACACACATGACATTTTCAATATAGGTGCATCTACGTGATAAAACATTTACCGTGGGAGAGCCATGCTTCGGCACGAATGGGCCGGCTCGGCCGGAGTGAGACAACGGTCTCACAGAAAACCGGCATGGAACAACGCTTACGTTGTATTTCGCTGACTGAGTAAGGATACCGGAGGCCCAAATCCTTTTAAAATGCCGGCAACGCATTTGCGTCTCCTCTTGTGTTCATGGGCGGAAGTATCGCTTACTATAAGGCGATTCATCTGCTAATTTGCCACCCTATGCAATTAAAAAAAAAGATATTGTAAGGTTGCAGCCGTGATTAGTGAATAGCCTGTATAATTAATAAGTAATTAAATGTTTAAGTACCGACTAGGATTCGTTTAAGTAAGGGCGGATGCCGACAATGCGTGTTTCCTTTTACAAAATTAATATCCGCTGATAAATGCACTGCTTAACACTTATCGTACTAATATTAAAAATGCGAAAGTTTGTGAGGATGGATGGATGGATGGATGTTTGTTACTCTTTCACGCCAGAACGGCTGAACGGATCTGGATAAAATTTGGTACAGAGATAAATTATAGTCTGGAATAACACATGGGCTACTTTTTATCTGAAGTCCACGCAAACGAAGTCGCGGGCAGAAGCTAGTTGGATATAGATTGATTAACATTATCTGCAATCAAGTCATGTGTGAAGGTAAATACTGTGTGCAGTAAGTGGTCATTTGAAATGAAACTACGTAATTATAATAATAGTCATACTAATAACGTAGTTTCAGTTCATTTAATACAATTAAGCGTAGTAATTGTGTTGACACATAAACGCTTTTGTCTTAGGTAGGTAACTACGTAAAAAAAAAATGATTTGGGGAATCTTTACAGTGTAAACGAGCTTGGTGGCGAGGTAACGAATGCCTTCAGCAAGGAGCAACTTGTAAACTAGGCACATAGGTATAATAAAATACTAACTACATATCAGGCAATTTTGTTTGGTTTGCGCTGGTGCTAGATGTCGCTTGCATAAATGACAACAAGATACATATATTGACATCATAATATGGAAGACTAATGAAGAAATATAACAATTTATTAGCGGCAGAATCGAGATCCCAGTTTTTGTCATACACACGGAATGCTGTATCATCTGCACAAGCATAAATTTCGCAATTTGTGATGGACTGCATGCATAGGTCGTTGATATATATTTGGAAGAGCGTAAGTCCCAATATACTACCTTGCGGGATGCCAAAGGTGAGCTCCTCATGTTCACTGGTAAGCGAGTCAATCACCACACACTGACTTCTGTGGCAGAAATAGTGATCAAATAATTTAAGAATGGGTCCGCGTACACCTATGCTTTCCATCTTTGATAAGAGTCGGGAGATAGAGGCAGTTTCAAAAGTTTTAGTCAAATCCAAGAAGATACCGTAGCAGTTAAGGTTGCTGTCTAGCTTGTTTACCAGACTATTAGTAAAGGCTGTAACGGCATCCTCTGTAGAAAATCCAGTTCTAAATCCGTACTGATTTGGAGCTATTAATTTCTGTGTAGTTAAGAAGCTCAATAGACTGTTATATCATATTAATAAAAATACATTACTTTCTTTAATGAAATTTAATCTTGATTTATAAATCACTTAAATACAATATATTTTTAAACATTCAAGCATAATTTTATATTTGTTACAATGCCATTCGTGAACGCATAACTTCGAAAAGTAGACTTATATAAATGTATTAAAGTACAAAACGTTTTGTTATCTCCAATATTGTAGGAATTTGGTCTAGAAACAGTACCTACTGGAACGTGTCTCCTCTCATTTAACCATATTCAAAGACCCATATAATAGTATCTAATGTAAAATATCAAAGCAGCAAAGACATTCAAGACAGTAGAAGATTGACCAGAGGACAATTGTGTTTATTTCACCAATTCAATTGTAAGTTTCCACGCATAAACCAATTTTGATGTATTTTGATATACAGACATATTAGAACTTGAAGAAGGTCATAAGTTACCTTCTCCAAAATATTACGTGTGTGAGTGAAACCGCGAATGATAACTAGTGTTCTAATATATTGGAGCCATCAGCATCAAGTGAGGTTTCTTCAAGTTTTGCGTAAAAGAAATTCCCTATATATCTTCTAACTATATTGAATATCTTTGGATAGGTAAAAATTGATTATTTAATTACATATTATAACTGTTGTGGAAGGACCTAGTTTGTTCAAGTCTAAATCAGTTTTTTAATTGTATAGTAAATATTTATCTTACTTACTTACCATTTAATTATCAAGACCACAATTATAAAGCACATACAGGAGATTACAATACAATACAAGAAGATTCGTTTTACATAAAATTTATAATTTTTTCGCATAGCTTATAAATTGTAAACTCTTGCGTAACTACGTAGTCAGGTAAATGCATTAATTATAATAAAAATTTAAAACAATAATAATATGTTCTTTTCAATGGCACTTAAAAAAATATTTAAATATTCTTATATTGTTTGTGGTTTATTTAAAAACGTTACGTGTCTTATATTAATACATGTAAGAAAATAGTTCTTATAAACGTCTTACAACATACTAATAGCAGTATTTAGTTTTATATTTCTAAAGTTTATTACTATTATGTACTTAACTATAATATAAGAACTAAGCAACTGCTTTATAGTAGGTAATTCGGCCAACATTCTCATAAAATGAAAAAAAACAACAATAGTATCGGTGGTAAAATATTCTATGTTACTCGTAGTTTGTATGTTTTAAGGCAATTTTGCAATTGACGTAATTTAAAGTTGTTTATAAATAACACCAATCTCATTCGTTCAATTATACTTTTTGTGGAGTCTTCTAACAATGTAATTGTCTCTGTTTCTTAAAACACTTGACTTCTAAAAATAAGATTATCTATTTTATGACAAATTATATATTTTTTAATATTATATTTTAAACCTAAAAACTCATTCATTCAATAAATGAAGGCAGGCCCGCCATTTTCAACTGATCTAAAATCCAACATAAGACTGTCAGGATGCATTTTATATTAAGAATATGTGATTTATTCTCTCTATGACTATATGATTTTTACCTTCAAAAATGCTTTACTGAAAACTAAGAAAAAATGCGAAAATAATAAATCTAATCTAATTAAGAAAAACGACTCAAAATCTTAGAATTAAAGAAACTTAAACAACTAATCGTAATAACAATGTTTTCATATCAACACTTTTATCGTAGTAAGAAAAAAATAGTTAAAAAATATAGATGACGTTAAAACGATTCTTTTGAAGCGATTAAATTCACCACGACATTATGAACAATTAGAAAGGTTTTATAAACTTCAAATAGGTAATTAAACTTTTAATTACCAGCATACTGCAAAATATTTATATATTTTTCTCAAAAACATGTAAAGGGAAGAGAGTAAGGCTAAATTTGTGTGAATTTCTACGATGGTAACATTATTTATCTAAAAATATATAGTTTCAGTATTTTTTTAAATATTTATTTTAAATGCTATTGTAATTTTTATAAAATTTATGATTGTTCCAGAATCTATTTTTATAATATTTAAATGAGAGTATGTAGCTGATAATTTAAGGTTTAAATAAATATCATAGACATGACTGACAATATGTATTTTGGCTGACTTAAGCCGTGTTGTAGACAGCTGGCTTGTGGGCTGGGTCATCCATCTTCAGGTAATAGCTTCTGATTACCAGTACGAAGTAGATGCTCAAAACTGGAATTAATAACAAAACCGTTACGTACATAATATCATTAGACTAAATATGAAAAAATATGTGACTAGGATTGACTATACTTGCTAAAATCCTCATAATATATTATGTGCAGTTGAAATATATAAATTCGCTGTTGCACATAACCGCTAGCTGTTTTACAAAACAGTTCTGTTATTGATGTTTAGCAATTTTTCATAATAGCTAACATTCAATGAACCTTTTGCGTTCAATAGATTAGCGGTCTGGTAACACAGCGTAAACTGAATCGTCAGATAGTAAAATTTAACCCCAAAATTTGGCGCTCGTGGTGCTGTATGGTATAAAAACGGTAAAAGTTCGTATAAATGACCCTAATTTCTGCTATGTATGTATGCACAAAGGCTACAATTCGGTTCTGGCATCAAGTTACAATCAAAGTTACATCGGATCGCGAATCGCTAATAATTAACAAAAATGTAAAGTTGCTGTTAGTAATTGTAACATTAAAGACGTCCAACAACTTAGGCCGGTTCCCAATAACGAATCCGTCGATAGATTTGCCTACTAGAGGTAGGATTTTGACATAACTTATATGGACATTATGTCCTTAGTACCTATGCAAATTTACTGTCTGATTTGTTGTTGGAGCGGACGTAAGTTAAATTAAGAGATACTGTTATAAGTACTTACGGATAGAGATGATATCCCTGATGACAATGCCGGGATTGATATTTTCTGCCGCGAAGCCAGCGAAGAACGTGATGATGTACAGTACCAGGAAGATCAACGAGTAGATCAGGTAAGCCTTCACATGACCACGCTTGTACTGAAATAAATACGTATTTTGAGCATAAATCGTTCAAGCAACTTATTACACGCACCATTGCTGGGTACGGGTCTTCACGCAGAATGAGAGAGATCAAGCAATAGTTTGTTTGCGGCGTGTGAAAGCCAAAGACCAGACTTCGCGGTCTCCCAAAAAGCTACTCTTTTTTATCAATCATTTTTTTTATGGTATAGGGGAGCAAACAAGCAGACGGATCACCTAATAGTAAGTGATAACCGCCGCCCATGGACACCCGCAACACCAGAGGAGTCACAAGTGCGTTGCCCGCCTTTTAAAAGGGTTTGGGCCTCCGGTAACCTCATTCACTCGGCGAAACACAACGCAAGCGTTGTTTCACGCCGGTTTTCTGTGAGGCCGTGGTATCACTCCGGTCGAGCCGGCCCATTCGTGCCGAAGCATGGCTTACCCACGTGATAAATAATATTTAGAAGACTTTTGAGTTTTGGCTGTCTATAGTGTAAAAATGACGTTTTAAAGTACCTAGTAATCTATATTGAATAATTGATTTTGACTTTGACTTTGATTGTGATTGATATGATTACCTGGTGAAGTCCAACGAGTAGCACAATGGTGAATGCAAGGAACAGTATAAAGAAGACGAGCATGACGGCGATGATTGCAAACATGAGAGCCCCTAACGCTTGTGTATCCTCGTTCTTGCCCTGTGAAGTGACGACGCCGGCTGCCGCCAAGCCCAGGATGGACATCAAGATGATGGCTATGTTGCCGATCTGAAAAAAAAATTACAAATTTGAACATTAAAAAAATGGCGATGGAGCATTATCTGTCGCTATAACTCAGACGTGGAGAATGTGTTCACACCGCATCTGTTTTATAAAGATCTGATTCTTCTATTTTAATCAATAGTTCTCCTATCATATTATGGTATAATATTCAATTAAAAATTAACGAAGCGGCTGTAGCCTAATGGCTAGGGCGTCGGACTTGCGATCATGTGGTCGCCGGTTCGAACCCCACCCATTGCACTACCGACGTGAACCCACTCGTAACACAAGCAATTTAGCTTAGCACGAGGGGTTAACAAGAATACTAGTAATGTGCAAACCGCATTGCTAGTAAGCTTGTTTTTTAAAAAAAACAAAAATAAAATGATAACTTATACTTGACATTAGTTATTGATGTACATATAAAGGACTAGCTTCTGCCCGCGACTTCGTCCCCGTAGCGTGATGATATATAACCTATAGCCTTCCTCAATAAATGGGCTATCTAATACTGAAAGAATTTTTCAAATCGGACTAGTAGTTCCTAAGATTAGCGCGTTCAAGTAAACAAACAAACAAACTCTTCAGCTTTATACATTAGTATAGATATAGAACTATAGATATTCTATTCTATTCTATCAATTATACATGTACGCTTGTAGTCGAGAAGAGGGTGAAATGGCGCCCATTGAGCTATTGGGGCCTATCCATTTATAAGGCCCCGCGCCCATTGTCAGCACGGCGTGCATGGCATTTTTAGGCTACGAATAAAAACATAACTTAGTTTTTTTTTTAATTTTTTTTTAAAAAAAGCTTACTAGCAATGCGGGTCGCACATTACTAGTATTCTTGTTAACCCCTCGTGCTAAGCTAGAATGCTTGTGTTACGAGTGGGTTCACGTCGGTAGTGCAATGGGTGGGGTTCGAACCGGCAACCACATGATCGCAAGTCCGACGCCCTAGCCATTAGGCTACCGTCGCTTCAAAAAATAATTAATAATTATAAATTGTTATAAAATAAAGTTTAAATTTCAATGGTCGTAAGTTCAAAAACAATACCACGATATGCTTATCAACATACTTTCAACTTTATTTAAATACTGTTAAGTTATATTTTTATTCGTCGTTAGTTCATACGGGTGAGCCTTTAACTGGCCACAAATCAGAAACGCCACCCGAGCTGGTACTGAATTTCACAGAAAGCCCCAGCAACAGTTTGCTTGGCGTGATAATAGAACCCAGGACCCTTAAACATACCTAATATACCCGTGTGTAGGTAAAGACATGCGCCGGCGACATGCTATATTATGCTCCTACTATTTATGGACAAGAATGTCTTAAGAAAACATTCATTACAAAAACAATAAAACATTTACGTTTTTCAAACAAAATCATATCCAATTTTAGACTTTATATCTGCGTAGCAGTCGCATTTACGACCACTAGACTAAAAAGACAGTTATTTTTTTAAATATTTATGTCAAACTTACCAGGTTAAGATAACCAATGATCAGGCATCCAGTCCTCAGCTCTATGCAGAGGCAACACTTGTCGAATACTAAACCCATTTTTTATCTGTAACAAAAAAAATGATGTGTTAATCCTAAATTCTGAAACCGTGCAATTAGTTTTGACTTTTCATTTAGTGGTGAAATTAAACATTTCGTCTTTGACTTTGACCCTAAAAACATTCCTATTAAGTTATATTATTATACATATTGTGTCTTTTAGCAACTATAGAGACATACTTTTTTTACTATACATATAGGTACATTATACATGCACGCAATGTACATTTATAATATTAAAGAGTATTTTATACAGGTGCCCAAAAAATCGAGACACCTGCGTATGTCGTAATATTAAAAAATACAAAAAACCGGCCAAGTGCGAGTCGGACTCGCGCATGAAGGGTTCCGTACCATAAATCGCGTTTGTTGTACGGGAGCACCCTTAAATATTTAATAAATTTTGTTTTTAATATTTTAGCTTATAGCTTAGTATTATAGCGGCAACAAAAATACATAATTTGTGAAAATTTCAACTGTCTAGCTATCGCAGAGATACAGGTGACAGACAGACGGACGGTCAGACAGCGAAGTCTTAGTAATAGGGTCCCGTTTTTACCCTTTGGGTACGGAACCCTAAAAATAAGTTCCATTGTACATCGTGAATACATAACAACATAGTAGTTTTGTGTTTTTTTTATTCTTGATAGGGTTACGATTTACCACCCGTTCGCCTGACTGCGATCTACGTTTTAATTTAAGCAGGTGTCTAGCTAACAGACAGTTACTTTAACACTTTTAATATAAGTACAATAGTATCTACTTATCTATACTAATATATAAAGCTGAAGAGTTTGTTTGTTTGTTTGCTTGAACGCGATAATCTCAGGAAGTACTGGTCCGATTTGAAAAATTCTTTCAGTGTTAGATAGCCCATTTATTGAGGAAGGTTATAGGCTATATATCATCACGCTACGCGGACGAAACCGCGGGCAGAAGCTAGTACACAATATAAGTACAATAGTATCTACTTATACACAATATTTCAGTTTCACAACCGATATTTTGAAATCAAAATCGAGGAAACTGTTCCGTACGTTTTGCGTTACGCATTTAAGACGGAAATAACTATAGAATCTATGTATAACACACGTAGCCAACCCATCCGTTACAAGTACCATGTCTTAATAACAGCACTCCCATGGGATGCCCCGATTCCCAAGTGTTGAGGCACCATCTATTTATAGCAATTGGGAATGTAGGCTACATGCCATGAGCCAGCAAAGTATGTATTAAATACGTAATGTCGTTAAAAAAATATAGCGCTTTGTGATCTAAATAACATGTTATTTAGATCGTAAATGTTATGCCATCACGCCTGCATTCCCTGAAAGGTAAGGCAGGAGTAGGTATACTTCTATATATCAACAGTTCGTTAGTATGTTTTGGGCTATGTAATAGACGGAGGAGAAAGAAGGAATGGAATAGAGATATAAGCCCGAAAAATGGCAACGCCGAGCTGCTGTTGAAAATTTCCTGATTACATTGATACGTACACCTGGGACTCGAACCCAGGATCTCAAGCAAAGCCGTCACGCTTACGAATAAACTAACGAAGTAGACGTAATGTAATGAACATTACGTTTATCTATCTGTAAAATAAAGTCGTGATATCACTCCAAATTAAGAGGAAAAAAATCTTCACAACAGCTATTGAGATTATTAAATGGCACGTGTATCTACGGTTCAAGGCGATGCCAAATATAGCGGAACACTGACGTAATAGTTGTTTATTGTAACATACCATCACGCCTGTATTCCCAGAAGGGTTAGGCAGAGATGGACTCACAGATAACGTAACCATTCGGGGAATACCGGCATGGTGGTATGTGAAAACATGGAAGGACGGATGGATAAATAGATGGATGGATGGATGTTACTCTTTGATGCCATAACGGCTGAAGATCTGAATAGGTACTTATATGTAATTTGGCGCAGAGATAGATTCCTGGAAGAGATCGCTGGTCGCGATAAGGCCGCCCATTGTATCATCACTACATATTATAAAACAAAGTCGCTTCCCGCTGTCTGTCCCTATGTATGCTTAGATCTTTTAAACTACGCAACGGATTTTGATGTGGTTTTTTTTAATAGATAGATTGATTCAAGAGGAAGGTTTTAAGCTATTTAACATCACGCTACGACTCTTAGGGACGGGGCAGCGCGGGTGAAACCGCGGGCGGGTCGCTAGTATTTTATAATTCAATGAGGATGTATACAATAAAGAGTAAATAAATAAATAAATATAGTCTAGAATAACACATGGGCTCTTTTAATCTAGGTGGGACCCAATTCTGATGTCCACGCAAACGAAGTCGCGGGCAGAAGCTAGTTTACATATATAGTAATGACTATTTTCACTGAAAGTCATGCAGATATCAGTAATCAGTAGACATTAGGGCTTAATTATTATGGCCCGCATGACATCCGAAGCGGTGGCGAATAAAGTGAGACCTAATTAGGTTAATAACCTACCTCTGTAACATTAGAACGTAGGTAACCGTTGCTAATTAATTAAACAACCCGTCGTTGTAACCCGATGGTTTATATACAGTGTGTCCCGAAACTCAAAGTCAAGCGGGTACCGGGCGATATGCTAGGTTATAGCAGTTCTGGCAAAAATAAGAAAAAAAATCAACATCCCGCGATACCAGAGCAGTCACAAGTGCGATTCCCGCCATTGTAATGTCAAGATTGGGCTATAGTTTTTGACATTGAGTGCTTAGTGCTTCGGTGTGGTATTAGATTATTGACTAACGATACTCCCCGGCTTCGAACGGGTATGCATTATCTATACTAATATTATAACGCTGAAGAGTTTGTTTGTTTGCTTGCCTGGACGCGCTAATCTCAGGAACTACAGGTCCGATTTGAAAAATTCTTTCAGTATTAGATAGCCCATTTAGAAGGCTACTTATGGACTTATATATCATCACGCTAAGACCTAGTAACTATTCCACGTGGACGAAGTCGCGGGCAGAAAAACTAGTAAAATATGAACATACGGAAAAAAATACCTATTGATGTTATTGACTGTGTACCGTATAAAAATCCGTTGCGTAAAGGCAAAGCGGACTAACGGACGCAGATAATGAGTATTTTTACTGTGTAGTGTGATAGTGACACTATCTTTTTCTATTTCATACGAGTGGAATGAAACTGTAACATAATTATATACCAACCTAATATCTATTTTAGTCCGTACACGATTAGTAGTTTTGCATGATGAGGAGGTAGGTACCTAATTAATTTAAAATATAACATTCCATCACGCCTGTAAATTATTACACCAAGGGTCAGGCAGAGGTGTAGGTACTAATGTAAAATTGTAGGTACAACCACAGTCCCCGATATGTTTAGGTCCCATGTAGACGCGGTCACATGTGGACGCGGTCCCATGTGGACGCGGTCCCATGTGGACGCGGTCCCATGTGGACGCGGTCCCATGTGGACGCGGTCCCATGTGGACGCGGTCCCATGTGGACGCGGTCCCTTGTGGACGCGGAATTATTGCCATTACCCGAACACAAATCCAAACTCCGAGCTGCCACTGAGAATTTCATAAAAGTTATAGTTCGATTCTCAAGTATTAGGTACTTATTGAGTTTTTCAGATTTCATAGACCCAACCTGACTGAACCCGACCTGGGAATCAAACCCAAGTCGCGCTTGAGAGCACTAGAATAATGAGGCGGTTATTAGTGATTATAGCTTTTGCTCGCGAACTTAGATATTATTGAATTAAGGCCTATGTGTTATTTTGATGCATGACCTATGTAGTTTCATTAAAATCTGGATACAGTAGTTTTTGCGTGAAAGAATAACAAACATTATAATAATATTATTAGGACATCATATTAGTAGGTTTTAATAAAATTTGAACAGCTCTACAATTTATGTTCTCGGCAATGTCAATGCAAAAACTTTAGGCAGGCTTTAAACCCACATCATGATGTCATTCGACATTGATTGAGCAGCTCGAATGTAACCCAGAATATATCTATATTTTGGGAGTAGTTTTAAATACAGCGTGCGCCCGTAGTTAATTAAAGTTGAGATATTTAAACTCTGACAATTGGGCTGTTTAATTAATCCTAGGAATGTTAACTTTTATGATACATATCAATTGAGTAAGATGGGGTACGTTATATCAAGTCGATAATGAAAGAACCTACTCTAGTAAGCACAGAAGTCGTGCGAGAAGGATGGCGCTATGTAGCCTCTAGAGCGGCATCGCTTTCTGTTCTAGCATAAAAATGCTCGCGTTAGAATTCCGTGGAGTAGTCTTTGGCTTCTTTCCCACGCGATTCACTTAACCTTTTGACCCCCAGACGGCTGGAGCTTACACACCCACGCGGATGTCTGGTCTCATCAATTGGCAAAATGAAAAAGGTTGCTTGTTGGGTTTCGAATCTCTGATACCGGTATTGTGAGACTGCCAAGATACATGATATAATCAGTTGCATCCTTTGACTCACTAGAACCATGCCTTGACAAATGCATTGCGTATGTGAGAATTTGTTTGTAAAAGCACCCACGATATAGGAGAAAATCCTAGTGCGTGGAATCCTAGAAAAATATATATCAGGGATCTTTATAACAGCAATAGACCTAAGCCAAAACATTATCCTTAAATTTTCTGTTTGTCTGTCTGTATGCAATTCCAAACTGCTGAACGTCATTTAGCTGCTTTACATAAGGAGTTGTTTCGAATTAAACAATTCAAGTGCGACAGATATCTTTATTTGAGATTCAAAATGCCTTTTTTATTGGTAATGATGTTGCGCAAATTCGTATAGTAGGTACCATTTCGAAGTTTGATGGTCTGTGTTTAATAGAAAAGTTGGAATGTCGCCAAGACATTGAGAATATTCGTAATAGTAAAAACGTTTTCATGACTCATCATTAGGTATATTTACGCTCAAGTTCAGTTTTTTTATAACCTAAAGTGGGATGAACCCTAATCAAATAGAATAGAATTGTCAATGTATGCAAATGACGTCAGCTTTCGAGCTGTCAAATCGAGCGCGCACAAATGTCATCGCCATACATTTTTTTGTATTCGTTTTTCAAACTTCAGCTTGTCTACAGTCCGGCCAGCCAGACCCTCTGCATCAATATGATGCATTCAAAAACAAATATTTTAAATGTTGACATTGAAAGCCTGACGTTGAAAAGTAATTTATTCCTGGCAAGAATAAATTTTCGAGTCTTGCTGCTAAGATAATAAATAAATTAAATAAATATGATGCTGATAATATCTTATGACGTAAAATTTTCACACAATATCTTGTACTGATAGAGAAAGGATATTCAAAGCCCAAAAGTGTTGTATTAGATCAATGTCTGGCCTAAAAACTACAGAGAGTTGTGAACCTGTGTTTACTAAGTCTCTAAAGATTAACAATTCTCTGTTATACATATTAGAAGTCACAGTATTTGTTAAAAATAATATACACCTGTTAATAACACGCTCAGGACCTGTAAGGACCCAAAGGACCTGTAAGGACTATTTAAGGGAGGGTACAATACTGCACTGTTACAAAAAAATATTCTATCCCATGGATAAAATATTTTTTTAATATTTAGACCTATTATAAATAATAAAATACCACAGTGCTTTATAGAACATCCATTGCGGATATTCAAAACTAAAATAACATCATTATTGTTAAATAAATGTTATTATTCTATAAAAGATTTTTTGGATGATAATAGTTTGTAATGTTAATTTTTTTTAAATTCTATAGTAGTTTAGTTCTCAAAATGTTACCCTTATTTTTATTAAATTCATATGTACCTACTTTGAATTATCATAATTTTTTTTACCAATATTCTTATTTTTTGCATGCCGTAGGTAAGGTAGAATGTATGAGATCTATTTTATTCTATGTTTCCATCTTATGTTTGTATAGTTCGCGCAAAATAACTTGACCCAAAACTAACCGAGGGGGAAAGTTTGCGCAGTGCATTTGCGTGCAAAATGTACTAAAAATCGATTACTGCGCATCCGCCATTTTGGTTCAAGTTATTTTGCACCTACCATACCTACATTCAAAGCAAAATAAACGATTTGATTTGATTTGCTATGTTTATGGCCAAAGTAAAACCAAGTTTGTTTTCTAAAAGCGAATGTTCAGTTTACTTTGGCCGAACGAAGTCAAAATATGTTGGTTCGCCATTTGTTTTTACATTACTTCATTAGTCTATTTGTCCTAAGTGCGATTGCTACGGTAGGTACGGTTCGATTCTCAGATCGAGGAGTGTGGCGTTTCTAGTATAGTAGATAGGTACCTACCTACCTAATGAAAATATTTGCTCACACCAATGATATTTGTTCAAGTTCAATTTCAAATGTTTTTATTTCAAATAAGCTTTTAGAAGCGTTTATGAAACGTTATGATTCTAGAATCAGAACGTTGCACGGTTCCAAATGGTCGATCCTATGGAGAAGAATCCGGCAAGAAACTCCATGGACACTCTTTTAAAATAAATTATGTTATAATCTTCACTGGTACAATAATTGCGATAACAAGATGTGTCGACGTTGAAGGATGTCCAAGTTTGACCGAGGTCGACTGTATTAAACGAAGATTCACGTTATTTGAGAACCCGATGTCATTTCTAGATAATAAATAAACTATGTGGTAAAAACGCACAGCATCAAAGCGACAAATGAAACTAGGTGTCTACTTAGACAAGCTACAACGTACACACATTTACAGTTTCTGTTGTGGTAAACAATGCTAACCTTTAAGGAGACATCTCGATAATTATGTAAATAATATGGAATCTGTCAAAGCTATGTCCATCTACTTATAAGGTCCCTATCATAGCTACTAACGGACTAACATGAAAATTAATAAACATTATATATTAATCTCTAATAATCAATAGTTTCATTTTGCCAGGGAGGCCACAAGTGCATCCGTATTTAACGACCATACATTCTTATCGTCAACGTAGTCCTTGGTTTTATTACAGATTTGACGTGCCTTTTAAATTTCTTGCGAGTGAGATCGGTGTCACATTTTGGGTTTATTGTAGAAACACGCAATTTCCTAGAAATGATTTATTTGTTTTAGTTAGTCTAAATTTAGGTACCATTATTTTATGTTTATTCCTAGTAAGTATTAAGGTTGTGGAAGTCACTATTGATAGGTACTGAACTTCTGAAGGTTTTTGCGGACATAGGTACATTATGTTTTCAAGGAGCTAGGTGACGGCATCTTACATAAGTATATTGATGTTCTTAGGGAATCGCGAGGGCCCATATCGTAGATTGCGCGGACTGAACATAATTATGTTTAAGGGCCCACCATCCATAAATTAAATTACATCACACGAGTTTCGTGATTTGACTTCCCTCCCCAGTACTCCCCACCCCTCTCGTCCATGTCACAATTCGTCAAATTTTTGATAGGTATCTACCATGAGTGTCATCGACTCAGTTATTCAGTGAAACTGTGAATAATGGTGTGTGCCATTTTCATAATAATTGTGTCTGAAGCGAGTTCACTCGACACAGTCAACTCGCTAGCGGGTTTTCCCCGATAAGAAATTCTCAGTAGGTACCTACCTACCTACCTAGTAGCTCGAACGAAGATTTGATATCTAAATGGTGATTTGTGCTTGTTATCTAGGATGTTGTTTTTGTGACCTCAAACTTACTGTCTGTGGGTGTAAATCAATACATTTCATACCTACATGGATTACACTATTACAATATAGTAGGTATGTTGTCAATGGATAAAAAATAATTAAGTACTAGGTACCTATTCGTACTAATTAATCACTAATTAGGTATTGTCGAGGTACCGAGTAATTATAGGGGGATTTACTTCAATGGAAAAATGCTCAAGAGATACACATACTCATACCTATATCACGATACTAATAGAAGAAGAAAATCAATAAAGGAATTAAGAAGTGAATGACAAATCTATTTTTCTGCATGTCATTTGCTACACATTCTACTTCACATTAATTAGGTAGGTATTTGAATGTTTGTTCTTTAGTCTGATACCTGCCAGTCAACCCTTAATATTAACTCCTTCTTGGAGTAGTCTCTACAGTACCTACCTACTGTATGTAGGTCGGTAAGGAATAAAAATAATATGGTAAATGACGTCAGGACGGTCAAGTTGTAATTTACGTACACTGTTGAGTAGAAACAGTAAAACCTGTTGAAACTAAGTTACTATTCAATAAAAATGCAATTATAGCGATTAGAACAAGTCAAATTACGCGACGTTCATTAATTGTCTGTGAGCTAACAATAGACTTTTGGAATTCATATACTTAATGAAAATTCAAATTAAATTAATAAACTACTTTTTTCATTACTTTTAGTAGCGTCTAACAAATAATTTTATAACGGCTAAAGACCTTCACAGCGCCTTATCAGTCCATCTCCCAGTTTTTTGTTTGTTTGTTTCCTTGAACGCGCTAATGTCAGAAACTACTGGTCCGATTTGAAAAATTATTTCATTGTTAGATAGCCCATTTATTGAAGAAGGCTATATAGGCTATATATCATCACGATACATGGACGAAGTTGCGGGCAGAAGCTAGTTAAATATAAAACGTCTAATATCTCTAAAATCAAGTCTAGTCGAGATGCAGTTGAAGTTGGAAGCATCGCAATCCACTATCACTCATTTACGTAGTGAAGTGGCAGATTTGCGCAACTCGGTAACTATCTAGGTCACACGAGTCGAGCAACAACAACAACACACGTCACGGAGAGGTCAATGCATCGCAGCTGAGCTTCGAGTCAGCAAAATTCAACTCGTCGCCGGCCGTTGTCACTGCAAGCGTTGCAAAACCTCACCACGCCCTCCCCGCGTCCCCCGTTGTGGGGATGCCGATGAACACTAGCACGTCATCACCAAGACGTGCTTACTCGGATGCCGCTATTGCAGCTCCAACAAATAATCAGCGGCAACCTCCATCTGCCCAGTTGCCACCTGTGCGCGTTCGCAGCGCGCTACCGCCACCAGTTGCAAGTGATGGACAGGCCGATGAAGAAGGCTTCATTAAGGTAGAGAAGAAAAAGAAGAAGATGCCTACTAGTCGTAATTCGTAATCAGTGCGGAACTGCATTGACCGGACCGAACATGTTGTTGCGCCCGGCTACTCCATCGACGCAACTTTACGTGTCACGGTTACATTACACTACGAAGGTAGAGGAGATCGTGGAGTAAATAAAAACCAAGTTCACCGTGAGGGTCGAGAAGCTGGAGCCACGCCACAAAGTTAACTTTACATCTTTTGTGGCGCGAGTCCCGAATAGTCACCTGGAGACGTTCCTAAAAGAGGAATTTTGGCCGAAGGGAGTCATGTATCGGCGTTTTCGCGGAAGGCTGACACCACGACACAGCGCACTACGCCGCCGACCTTGCTTAGTCAATAGTATAAGTTTTTAATGTAGTATTATAGGTATCAGTGTATTTTTATGTTTTGTATTTAAGTAAAGTTTTTCTATAGGTCTATGTCACCTGAAATAAACAAATAAATAAAATAATAAAATAATCTTCTTATAGCTAAGGTAGGCTAGGGTTGCCATCTGTCCGGGTTTCCCCGGATTTGTCCTAGTTTAGAGGGCTTCATTTGTAGTCCGGGTTTAAACATTTAAAGTCTTGGGCCGCCCGCGACACTATCATTTCACACTCACTGTGTGTTACTTAATGATATTTTCAACTGTTTTTTATAATACTGACTATGTTTAAAAAACCTGTTGACATGTCCGGTTTCTGGACTCTAAAATCCGGGGTTATCACGCGTCTTGTCCTGGTTTCCAAATTGTAGAGATGGCAACCCTAGCTTACCTTTCGGGGAATATTGGGCGTGATGGTATGTTATGTTATAATCAATTCATGCGAGATAGAGTATTTTCGCGTAGATAATTTATTATATATTAATGTAGGTACACTTACCCAAAATAACGTACAATACTTTTCAATAAATTAATTACGGGTGGCCCTATGTTAGGGGTAAGTACTCAATAAGCGCAGCCTGTACTTTTATAGTAACTAGGTACCTACATACCCACAGTATATAGCACAGACAGAGTAGCTATATCTCTCATGCCTTTAACTAGTAAACAAGCTTGCTTTTATTGGTATGACTATGTACACATCTACTTATACTGCTTTGGGTTGGCGAGTGATAGTAAATTGACGTTCAAACATGTTTATTTTTTGCACGAGTTAGTTTACAGCTGGGCAAGGCGGTGTGTTCTGTGTCTGTGACATGTCAGGCTTCCAATAACTTCCCGATGTGTCGCGAAAATAGTTACAGAAAAGAAATCTATTCTAATATTATAAAGGGGAAAGATTTGTATGTTTGTTAGGCTTGTTCTTGCTCGGACTATGAACGGAGCGCTCCGTCGCTCACCGCTCATTTGAACTCGACTAGTACAATTTTTTTTTGTCAAATTCAAATTATTATTTTTTACTCAAATTCCCCTTTATAATATTATTATAAAGGGGAAAGATTTGTATGTTTGTTTGTGTATATTTAACGAATAAAGTCAACAACTACGGGGCCGATTTCAAGAATTCTTTCACCATTTGAATGCTACATTATTCCAGATTAACATAGGCTATAGAATATTTTGAAAAAAGTAAGGGATTTTTCCACCCGTGCGAAGCAGGGGCGGGCAGCTATCTATATTTAGGTACCTAATTACAGTGGATAATTATCATTCAGACCTGAGTATTACATCCCTTGCATGGAAACTCACACTCGCACGCATCCCTTCTACACTAAGTATAAATGTATGTTCTACGCAGCGATATGCAACAAATTCACTGTGCATTTAGTTTTGTACAATAACAAAAATCTGTACAAAAAATAAAATTGATGTGTACGTTGGTAGATACTTGTAATGTCAATATAGGTAATACAAAACAATAGCTTTACCTAATAAATGCATATAGAAAAAATGCAAATATGAAAGGAAACATTTTATAAATCGACCGTGCGTCTGTTTGTGGCGAGTCGCGACTCGCGATGCACATCGCCGACAGAATACGGGCGGTCTCAAGGGCACTGCAATGATTTGCATTTTACATATGCCACTACGGATTTCATACGGAACGTCCTGATGCGAACCTAGAAAAGAATACATAACCGAAAAATACTAGTTAGTAATGTGATTTAAAAAAATAACTGATGCATAGCTCGAAATTTCGGATCCTTTACAGCTTTCATGGTAAAGGGAGGATTTATCCTGGCCACATTATTTAAAAATATCTACATACGTTTGAATCGACATTCGAAAATGACATTGTGGAATGCAAATCACTACAAAGTATAAAACAAAGTCACTTCGCGCTGTCTCACTATCCCTATGTATGCTTATAAAACTGCACGGATTCTGATGCGGTTTTTTTAATAGATAGAGTGATTTAAGAGGACGGTTTTAAGTTATTTAACATAACCCTACGACCCTTAGGAACGGGGCAGCCTGGGTGAAACCGCGGGCGGGTCGCTTGTCTATACTTCTATAGGTACTAATCTATATCTATATCTATTTTACTAATATATAAAGCTGAAGAGTTTGTTTGTTTGTTTGTTTGCTTGAACGCGCTAATCTCAGGAACTACTGGTTCGATTTGAAAAATTCTTTCAGTGTTAGATAGCTCATTTATCGAGGAAGGCTATAGGCTATATATCATCACGCTAAGACCAATAGGAGCGGAGCATCAATGAAGAATGTTTCAAATTCGGGGGTTTTTCCTTTTGAGAGCTTCCGATGCGTGCGCTGCGTAAACGGTTAAAGTTTCGCAAAAATCAAATATGACAGAATTTTTCCTCTTTAAAAGTTCTAAAAAAAAGTCCGTGACAGCATATGTCTATCTTTTAAGGTTGGCTCACTATAACCTTTTTTATGCTAACTTTGTTCTAAAATTCCAAATGCATTTTTTGCGTAGGTGTTTTTATAAACATGATATTAATCCTTATCCAAATAAATACGTTATTCATCAGCCTTTAGAGCGTTTGTTTTGTATCCGTGCGGACCGAGCTTGGGTCCGCTCGAACCCTACAAACGCTCTAAAGGACATATCCTCATTTAGCGTTATTTTATTATTCCTGTTCCCGTGACATATTTTACTAAAGTTCCGCTCGGATACTCAATACTCAATTATCAACTAACAATATTGGCTATATCTTGAAGTGAGCTTCAATCAAAATATACTACAAGCCGCTGAAGGAGATCATCATCTTCTTAAGTACCACCTGTCAAGTGCCACCTGCCAAGTTTGCTTGAACGCGATAATCTCGGGAACTATTGGTCCAATTAGAAAAAATCTTTCAGTGTTAGATAGTCCACTTATTTAGGAAGGCTATTAGGCTATCATCCCGCTAAGACTAAGTAGGTAACTATTCCACGCGGACGAAGTCGCGGGCGGAAGCTAGTACTAATATATAAAGCTGAAGAGTTTGTTTGTTTGTTTGCTTGAACGAGCTAATCTCAGGAACTACTGGTCTGATTTGAAAAATTCTTTCAGTTTTAGATAGCCCTTTTATTGAGGAAGGCTATAGGCTATATATCATCACGCTACGCGGACGAAGTCGCGGGCAGAAGCTAGTTATGAATATAAAACTTCAGACACTATAATATGAATCGGATTGTATGTGCATTCTAGATCCCAGATTTACTAGTACTATTTACTATAACTGGAAATGTAACTTTCACTGTCAATACTCTACGCTCGTAGTCTCCATAATGGGAAAACAGGGGCAACCTTGCGCTCGCGCAGCTCAGTAGGTAATGTTGAAAATAAATATTGAAAATGTACAAAAATATATTCGGAAACCCACTTAAGACACAGTTTTAATTTGAAATACTATCCCAATGACACTGAACTGATTCTAGTTAAAATACACGTGTAACCTAGATTTAGTAAACATTAATAGTGTTTCCCGTAAACGAAGCGTCGAGTCGGTCGGGCATTGTACAATAATATCGACTATTGAGTTTTAAATGGTGTAAAAAACATTTCGGCGGCAAGGCGTTTTGTTTTGTGTATTTATATAGATAGTGTGCATAATACATTGACCGCCCCAATGTCCTTTACGTCCTATACAACTTTTGGCATCGATAATAAGTACCTAATACACAGCGTGGTATCCTTGACAAGTTCTCTGACCGCATTTTTATTAAAAGAAATTACAAGCGAAAGTAACTCTGTTTATTTGTGTGTTGCCTTTTTACATCTAAACTTTTCTTTTTTTAAAAAAAAAGCTTACTAGCAATGTGGGACTCACATTACTAGTATTATTGTTAACCCCTCGTGCTAAGCTAAATGCTTGTGTTACGAGTGGGTTCACGTCGGTAGTGCAAAGGTTGGGTTTCGAACCGGCAACCACACGATCGTAAGTCCGACGCCCTAGCCATTAGGCTACCGCCGCTTCAACTGCTGAAAAGATTGCGAAAAATTTGGCAAGGAGATGGTTTATATCCTAGACAAGAGACAGACAGACTTAAGGTCTCAAAAGTATTAAATAGTCCTTTTAGGCTGTCTTTAAACTACACATATATACCTATAGGTACATAAAAAGACCGAATTTCCTATACAAATACTACAATAATACCAAAAAGTGTGTTATTGTTACGGTTTCGGATTTAGGATTCGGATTCCTTCCTGCTCCACCATTTCGTCCAAAATACTTCAGTGGACATAACTAAACGTAAGCGAATACTATTTTTCATAACTTTACCACGTTTGTTATGATTTTCTGGTCGTTTATTTCCAGTTTTGTAAGATCCGATTTTGTAAGATATTGTTTGGATTACGATTTATTTTGGTGAGTTTTATTTGTAACCGGGTAATGGAAATAGGCTCGTCCTATAGAAACGCCTGATAAGCAGTCTATAGTATAGCGATAGTACTAAGAAATTGGGTGGCGGAGATCTGATGGAGATCGCTTCGTATAGAATACTGATATTCAGCCGGAAACATTGGAAGGCAAACCCTATGATAGTGGTCATATATACGTGTTTTATTTCCTTTGCTCTTTGTTAAAAAGTAACGAACTAGTTATGTAGTAGGATTAAAAACTGTTTAAACTCACCACATGGCCAGTATTTGTTTTTTTATCTGATACCGTACAGCCATATTTGCAATTACAGGCTGCATGCAATACGTTAGATAATTAGATATCTACTTACGACGCGTAATATGATTCCAGTAATTTCTTCGCGTAGAAATATTAAACAACTGCCGATCTCATGCCATCTTTCTTTTGCATCGTAGGTACTGAGAGAGATAGCATGTGATTCTAAGTTGTTTCGTAAATCTTTGGTTAGGTATATGTTGTGTTTACATGAAGAAAGTGCAAGTCTACTGTCTATATATTTATATTAGTATTCTATATTATTTATATTAGTACCTACTGATAGGTAGGTACTAATATAAATAATAGATCAGGTGTCCAGTGTGTATGAGAAGATGTGTGAACTTTGAAGAAGCAAAAGTATCGTAATCACAAGTGGCGGTCCATAATTTCTTCCTACCTCTATGGGAGGCGTGCGAGCTAAGCGTGAGTGCATGTCTTTACGGCCTCTAATTTAGCCATATAATGAGGAGGGTAGAAATGTGACTATGTATTTAAATTGAAAAACATCCTGATAATAATATAGACTGTGCAAAGGCTGTCCACACCACGTATTTTAAACGCGCCGTCGACGCGCGTTTGTATCGACACAGACGGCATACGCACGCGAGTTGATGTAGCCTGTAACCCTTTGCACACCTGTATAAATTCAAACACGCGTTTGAAGCGACACAAACGCGCGACACCAGCGCTAAACACGCTCGTGTGAATCGATACAAACGACAACGAACTGTTATGTATGATAAAAGCGCGCTGTCGACGCGAGTTTAAAAAATGTTGTGTGCACAGGCCCTTAATGGCTTCGTGTGACGTCATGGTGTTTGCCATCCAATATGGTGCCCGCTACGCAATGGCCGGGAGGCCCACCCTGCGAACCATGGCAATTTACGAGGTTACTGCGTAAAACAAGCTTGTCCCATTTGCAACATGGGAGCGATTTTGGACACGCTACTTTTGGGCGCGTCTTCATGGTAAATAAAACATTGAAGCAATGTCCATGAAAGATGGGATTTATGGAGCGTTCCAGTAAATACAGTTTAATTAATTTTTTTATTGGAACACCCAAAGATTAATTATTTTTCCTAATCAGAAATATCTAATTAATGTTAACGGCAATAAAAAAACAGACATATTTATTGATGGGCTGAAAAACGCTGTTCCCACCGCTTGCTGGTAGGTTTAAGTAGGTAGTGACGTAGGGGTTCAGATTTTATATTATTGATTATTTTCAATATCAATCTGTGTCCGGCTTTTCCTTATACGATGGCGAACCTATAGCAATTAACCAAGCCCAAATGAAAACTCCGAGCTGCTACTGAGAATTTCATAGAAAAACCAACCACTTCACTTTGCTAAATCTGGAAATCGAAAGTAGGATATCTAGCGTCAAGATCACTAGACGAAGGAGGCATTACAAAGTAATTAAAAAAAGATATAAGTATTATAATAAAACCTCCTTTTGTTAAAATCTGTTGAATTATGAACTCTTTCGCCTGCACCTGGGCTTCTTTGTCTGTAGTCTTCGCTTTTTTTACCCTTCAAGCCTTCAAACCGGTCCAAATGGTTAACCTTGCGAGAACAATACATAACTTTATCTCGCCCCAAGGCCATTTAGGGCATAATAAGGAACACCATACTCGAGTCTTGTATAAAAGAAAAACGTAATTCGGGTTCAAGGACAATTAAAAAAACCAGTTGAAATGCGGAAAAAACACTTAATTATAGGTAGGTAGGTATATCATTTTCGAAATTATTATATCCTTTCGGGTTAGTGTTTTTCAATTCCGTTTCGAATTTTCCGTAAGTATTTCTTTGACTTTTTTCCGAATTTTCCATTTTCGTCATTAAATGTTAGTACTTATGTACTTATTATTAAAGTGGGAATCAGTAACAGTGAAATTGTAACTTAATTGTAGGGTTATTTACTAGTATCGGTGTTTTTTTTTTATATAGGATAGGGGAGCAAACGAGCAGACGGATCACCTGATGGTAAGCGATAACTGCCGCCCATGGACACCCGCTACACCAGAGGAGTCACAAGTGCGTTGCCCGCCTTCTGCCTCCGGTAACCTCATTCACTCGGCGTGAAACAACGCGTTGTTTCACGCCGGTTTTCTGTGAGACCGTGGCATCACTCCGGTCGGCCCATTCGTGCCGGAGCATGGCTCTCCCACGGCAAAAAAAATCCAACCGATTATATTTTCATCAGGAAATAGGGAAATTGTACCTATCTACGCAGCCCCAAATTATACCGAATTTACTTTAATTATACCTGACTGTTGACAACACTAATCAAAGTTAAACCTCAAGTTAGACCAAAACCCTGGTTATATCTTATATTACGATATTTTGCTCGGCTGTCGCGCCATCTTGGGGGATAACGTCATTGGTCATTATAAACTCTAGGAATTCAAAATATCCATGTTGTTTTTCCTCGAACAAGCCACTTGCAGGAAAACCAATCGATCTAGTGGTAATTAGTCACAATCTTACTTTACTCAAGTTTATGTAGGTAGGTAGGTATACATTATGTTGAAAATACTAGTGGTCGCAAGCACGACTGCCGCTCTATAAGCCTTGGGTTCGATTCCCAGGTTTTTCCAGGAAAATGTATATGTAGCAACTCGCGAGTTTTGAATAATGGCAATAATCTTGTCTTTTATTACATGGGACCAGAACTCAGGGTACATTAGGTAGGTACACTTCTGCCTAACCCTTCGGAGAATACAGGCGTGATGGTATGGTATATTTGGCAAGTGTTATACAAAATAGTAGGTATCTCGCCTTGAGCTTTTTTTTGGCTTTGAGTCCTACAAATCGTTAAACATAATTATAAAGTAGGTACCTAGGTACCTAGTGTGTTTTGTAACAAAAAGCAAAAACAAAAGGTTAACAAAAGAGTAGTGCTGATTGAGTTAGATACAATCAGACATTCCACAAATGAATTTGAAGGCAAAAACGCTTCCGCGATGTGAGACTGTAAAAACAGTCTATATTCCGTCTGGCTGATGAATAATCCAAACGATTTATTAAAAAAGTATTTGATGGCACTAGTTTTTCCCAGGTAAGTAAATATTTGTTCTTTCCCTTGATTTCCTAACTGCCTCGTTAGTCTAGTGGTCCAAAGTGCGACTGCTACGCTAGAGGTTCTGGGTTCGATTCCCAGCTCGAGCAGTGTTATTGGGTTTTTCTATGAAATTCCCAGTAGTGGTTTGGAATTTGTGCCCGGTTTAATGGCAATAGGCTCGCCCCTTATTACATGGGACCTAAACATACCGGCGAAATGTGGGTGTACATTAGTACACCTCTGTCTAACCCTTCGGGGTATACAGGCGTGATGGTATGTTCCCTTGATTAGATTGGTGTTTTTTTTTACTTAGTCGCGATTTCATTTAAAGTACATTTTGACTGACAGACTGAATAGGAACCAGATACCTAACTGAATAACAGGATAATTACAAAATTTTTGTTAATAGGTACCTACTTACATATTTTTCTGAATACAGGATAATTACAAAATTTGTGTTAATAGGTACTTACATATTTTTTTTTATAAAATAGGTAGGAACTTCCACGTCCCTACTTACCTACCATATTTATGTACCTAATATTTTTTTTTGCAAAACTAGCTAAGCACTTAAATTGTCTATAGGTAGTTAGGTATTTACCTAAGTAAATAAGTATATAAAAAAATATAGAAAATATTAACATTAACAAACAAACAACATAGGTAGGTACGTATAGCATGTGTTATAGTAGGGGTAATACTTGCAATGCCAACTTAATTCCCATGGACAGCTGCTCTTTTTTATGTGAGTACCCACCTATCTATAATCTACGATAAAGTCTGTAAACACATTTATGTTTCACGTGCGTGCAATAAAAAGTATAAATAAATGAATGCAAGTAACTTCCTACACATATACTACTATAATCTAAACGCACACGCAGTAACCTTCATAAAAGCTCTAAATTGATCTGCCAGTGTGCCCATATCAAAAATTCACCGCCCGTAAAAACATTTACATATTTATTTATAACTTCGACAAAATAAACGCGCGGGCGCGGCTTGCCGGCGCCGCACTTTGTGATTTTTACAATTCCACGTGGACAAAAATACACATTGCAAATTGAAATAAAACAACTTCACGGATTTTATTGCGTTATAGGTATTAATAAATTCAAGTCTTCAGAAATCAGTAAATACACTTGCAATTTACAGAACTTTTTGATTAAGTATGCTGCAATAAAAATAGAAAATGTAAAAGACAATAAACGTACCTACCTACATATTCTTTTATGATTTTGTAGAAATATGAGTATTTTCTGTGATCCCCAATGTTGAAAGTTTCATGTTAATGATACTGAAAAATATTTTAAAATTTACTTGACCATAATTATTTATAATGTGTTTAGTTATATCTAATACTAGCTTCTGCCCGCGACTTCGTCCGCGTAGCGTGATGATATATAGCCTATAGCCTTCCTCAATAAATGGGCTATCTAACACTGAAATAATTTTTCAAATCGGACCAGTAGTTCCTGAGATTTGCGCGTTCAAGCAAACAAACAAACTCTTCAGCTTTATATATTAGTATAGATTTATCAGTATCACATAAAAGTGTTGTTACGAATGCACGGCATAAAAATGAAGTCCTTATTCTTTTCTTTTTTTATAAAAACGTTGCCCCACACTAGGATTTTCTCCTGTATCGTGGGTGCGTATACAAACACAAATTCTCACATAGTGTTCCGGTAATTTTTGTTTGTAAACGCACCCACGATACAGGAGAAAATCCTAGTGTGGGGCAACGTTTTTTTAAAAAAATAATACCATATAAATAACATCGAATTTCTTAGTAGAGTAGGCAAAAACCTCTCTAAAATAATTATGAATAGGCACCTTCTGGATATCATAAAAGACTCATAAAAACTAATTCAAACTTCTTTTTAATTCAAAATGTAGGTAGGTAGGTACCTAGTTTAAATTAATAATTTATATCGCCGACTTATTTTTGTTAGCAAATATTAATTTTATAATTATGTAGTAAAGGTAAAGGTAATAAAGGTAGGTACCCCATCACGAGTTCACTAAACGGTGTTATTTTAATCTATACTCTATACTAATATATAAAGCTGAAGAGTTTGTTTGTTTGTTTGCTTGAACGCGCTAATCTCAGGAACTACTGGTCCGATTTGAAAAATTCTTTCAGTGTTAGCCCATTTATTGAGGAAGGCTATAGTCTATATATCATCACGCTACACGGACGAAGTCGCGGGCAGAAGCTAGTTTTAAATAATTACCTAATACTTAAGTACTTAGTACATTTATTTGACAACATAAAAAAAATAGGTACCTACATAAATAAAACACGTGTACGCCGTAATTGCACTTTATCCTGCAATTTTAACATAAAAAAAGTATTTTAATTTAATTAACATTGTGGGTATTATTGCAACTACTGCCATTTCCGAGTCAAAATGGCCGATCAAAAATGAGATGGGTACCTACTGAGGTTTTGTTCGCAAATTAAGAAGCAGAACATAAATGAGCTTTTTATAAACAAAAGCTTAAAAATAATGATTATATTTTATGAAAGTTTTTCACGCATACAAAATTACGCTTCTAATACAACTCACGGACGCCATTTTATTTTAATAATAATAAACTAAAACACTTGTACTCACGTTTGCTTTGTGACGTCTAACAATCACTAAATAAAAAGTAAGACAATTATTCGAAAATAACCGTGAGATGCGACTGCCTAAGGGACGCTCTTCGAACAGACTGAGGCGCGCGGCGGAGGAAACGGGTCCGCTGTGGGACCAATTATTGAGAATACACGTCAAAAACTCCGACAAAAAATTATAACCGGTTGTCTGTTGTTATTGTATAATCTCTACACGCTATAATACACAATATATTTGCTGTCATTTAGATATCAAAGCGGTTAAGTACCTAATGCATTTGATAAGAACGAATTACAACGAATTTATCAAACTATCACAGTCCACTGTTAATGTGTACATACATACAATCAATCGAGTTATCCAGTGGTGACAATGGAATAATATTATAACGGACTATTTCGAGTAAGAGCTAGTTCCCCCTCGGTGGCTGCGGCTCTGGCAGTCTGCAGTCCGTAGGGGCTCATAAGAGTCGGCAACGCATCAACAACTCCTATGGTGTTGCAGGTGTCTATGGGCTATAATGACTAGGTAGCTCGGCAGCTCATTTGCCGACTTAATCAATAAATACATCAAATTAACAGCCTTTAATTTATTTGTGCCTGTGCTGGCGAAATAAAAGTAAACAGGGTTCTTCCAGGGAAAGACATGAGGTGCGGGGCGGGTGTAAAATAAATTGAACGTAAAAAAAAGGTTGGTACCTACATTAGGTTGTTAGAACATAATCAACCCATTTATGTGCCACTGCTGGGCACGGGTTTTCTCTCACAATGAGAGGCATTAGGCTATAGTCCACCACGCTAGCCTAATGTGGGTTGGCAGTCTTCACACGGCCGGGCCGTCGAGAAAATCTCTCATACGTGCAGGTTTTCTCAAGATGTTTTTCTTCACCTTCGTTTAAGCGCGTGATAATTAACTATTAATACGCACATATAACTTCGAAAAGTCAGAGGTGCGTGCCTTGAATTTGAACTGGAGACCTTTGACTCAGCAGTCCAATGGTCATATCACTAGAACGCATCCTGTAAATATACATTATTATTATCACGATTACAGTTACACCCAGACCAAGAACAACTACACCCTACCAACATTTGAACCCGAGACCGTGGTGCAGAAGCCTATTGCTCAGCCACACGGTGATCGTAGTGTCAAAATGATAAACTAATTCGAAACTGGTTATAATTAGTCACTTATTAAATTTCTTCTATCCTAATGAAGTCATTTAGTGACGTTTGACGACTGTTATTCTTATTTACAAAAGGTCATATTATTGTCGAGAAAGTACTGTCAAAGTAATAGCTAGGTACTTATTAAGTAAATGAAATGTAAAGGAGGCATTGACATATATGCGCCAAATGTAGCTAGAAACTTTGTATTGAATACCAATACAGGGTGGCGATTTAATCACCTGCATCCTTCTAGCAGGTGAATCAGACCACGAAAAACTACCCATATCAATAAAAAAAACATACCTTAATGTTTCATCAAAATGTCCTTTTTTACTTTGTATGCAAAGAGTCAAAGACATAGCGCGGATGTTGAACTCATTGTAGGTAAGTATGTATCTATCTAGAGATAGTGAGTCAAGCAACTACTTGATCAGGCCGTCCGCATAAGGTCCACGTACTGCAGGCTGCATATCGTTTTATGAAAATTTTGAATAATTATTAAGTACTTTAACACGGGATTGCTTAAAGATACAAATTATAAATTATGTCTAATATATTATATGTTATCAATACTACACCATGTTGAAGCAGTGCAGGTGATTAAATCGCCATCCTGTATATGTCCGGTCATAGGTATTATCACAGATAAAAGAATACTAGTAGTATTATGAAATGAAAAATTCATACTCCATGGTTAAAAACTCTGTCTTATACGAAAAGGGCATATTATGTTCGTAATATTATAAAGAGGAAAGGTTTGTATGTGTGTTTGTTACCAATAAATTCAGAAACTACGGGGCCGATTTCAAAAATTCTTTCACCATTTGAATACGGCTATTTTTAGTGAAGGAAAAATTCGACTCGCTGGCAGGATTCGAACCTGCGTCTTCTGGTTTTTTTTCACTAAGTTTTCCTTCACTAAAAATGACTTTATAATCTTAGCATGAAAAATCCCAAAAAGATAACTCATGGCTGAAAAATCTTAGCCTGTATCGATATGCTAGTTTCAGTTGGGCTAAATGCGGTTAGCCCGTGGATGGGCGACCATTCTTAATCGACACCGATTCCAATAACACTTTGCTCCACCTGGGAATCGAAGCCAGGACTAGTGTAGCAGTCGCGATTAGGGCCACTAGACTAATGAGCCGATATTTCAGTCAGAATATTTTGAATAATGCAAACAATATTCAACAACCCAATAAATAGAGTCGGGAAATGTTTTTTACTGTCCCGGGTTTTTTTACAGTCCCGCATGTATTATTTGTGTCCCTTAGTATCTATCTATACTTACTAATAATTATGTAAAGCTGAAGAGTTTGTTTGTTTGTTTGCTTGAACGCGCTAATCTCAGGAACTACCGGTCCGATTTGAAAAATTATTTCAGTGTTAGATAGCCTATTTATTAAGGAAGGCTATAGGCTATATATCATCACGCTAAGACTAAGTACCTATTCCACGCGGACGAAGTCGCGGGCGGAAGCTAGTACTTAATATATAAAGCTGGAGAGTTTGTTTGTTTGTTTGCTTGAACGCGCTAATCTCAGGAACTACTGGTCCAATTTGAAAAAATATTTCAGTGTTAGGTAGCCCATTTATTGAGGAAGGCTATAGGCTATATATCATCACGCTAAGACTAAGTACCTAATCCACGCGGACGAAGTCGCGGGCGGAAGCTAGTAATTTTATAAAGTCCTTATTACTCCCTACCAATATTATACATACATTATATGTTATGTTTCTCCCATAGGTACATTATACAAGCGTTGTTTTTTGTTTTTTACCGGTAAACAAAGCCTGAATAACCTCTAAATGTTCACCTCAGACTTACGGACAATATCTTGCATCTTTTAAAAATTTGATGGCTTCCACTCCGCTCTATGCCCAAAATTGTCCAGAACTGGTTTGTAGTCCGCCAACCTTGAAGTTTTTGATGATGCGATGTTGCCAAACTTCGCCAGTTTCTTCCGCGAACATAGTATTGATTTGTTTTGTTATTTATTAACTACCTATATGCCCAGTAGTAGAAGCTGGTTACCAAATAAAATGAGAAACATTTAATATTGATGGTAGGTACTTATTTAGTATCATCAATATGGCCTATAATTATAAATTCCCAAAATGTATCAAAGATTTAAAATGTGGTTATACCAATAGCATCCCTAATAGGTATGTTTGGCACCCAATGACAATTCACTGTAACCATAAATAACTATTGCTATTTAAATCAAAATAATAAAATGTTTTCAATATTTATTTTATGTGTTGTCTTTTACATAACTAGATGGCGTTAGTATCGATTTATAGTTTTATACAAATAGATCTGGAACTCAATATTTAACCCTTCAAGATTCGGAGAGTGTAATAATAATAGGGTATTACACCTTTTTTTGAAAACTGTTTTAAATTAATCCTTAGATCGTAATGAACCAGTAGAATTTTTATTTCAATTTTATACAACCAAAAAATGCCATAAAAACGATTTTAATTTATGATTTTGAATTCACGCACGAAAACGCTAGCCGCCATGCTACTTCGGCTCGTGACGTCACTACTGCCAAAGACCAAGTAACACGATTTGTGAAAATAATGAGTTATAATGTTTATCATTGGTGTCTTGTGCCTGAATGCAATAATACAAGTGTAAAAACTCCACAAAAATTGTGGATTCAATTGCTTTGTGTATCATTCAATAAATGCTTGATTTAGTAACGCACATTTTCGACATTTTCGTCATGGGACATATCCTATTTTAAGGCGGATCGTTCACCTGAGCCCGCCAAATTCAAATTTCAATTGGTTTTTCGCAATTTGTAGGTCTATAACACATTCTAGATTCCTAGCTGTAGTAATTGCGGCATTAGCTATAAGTACAATATTCACAACTGAGCATTAAAAACTTTGCTTGTAAATCGATATTGTAGCTAAAATTAGGTACAATCGTCATTTTTGGCCAAAATTAACGATTGTACCTAATTTTAGCTTCTATAACGTTTATTAAGCAAAGTTTTTAATGCTCAGTTGTGAATATTGTATAGCTAATGCCGCAATTACTACAGCTAGGAATCTAGAATGTGTTATAGACCTACAAATTGCGAAAAACCAATTAAATTTCAATTGGTTTTTCACAATTTTTGGCGGGCTCAGGTGAACGATCAGCCTTAACAGCTTTGTTAATTTTAAATGCTGATTAGTTATTGCCTTGTTACATAGAAATTAGTGAAACTGGGTCTTATTGTTAGACAAAACTTGATACGATAGTTAGGTAGGTCCTTACATTACTGTTTTAATATTTCTCAACTCGGCAGAACAGAAATCGGGATTGGATGCAAAAAAAATTGCCACCATCAACGTATTGATCATTGGTAGATTTGTACTTTCTGCTTTCACAAAACCGTCTTCCATGATGCGATTTTAATCAAACTAACACAGCACGACAAACAATGATTGTTGAATTGTTACTCTGAGACGACAAACGTCGTCATCGATCGATTGAGTGACGTCACGTCGATAACCAATATGGCGGATGGCGTTTTAAAACAGATTAAAAAAGACGATTTTTGAAATTGAATTATAAAATTTACATTGCATTTTTATTAATAAATACTAACGTTTCTCGTTTACTTTTTTCAAAATCTATCATAAAAATGCATTTTCATATTTATTTTTACATGGTGTAAAATACCCTATTATACATAATATACAAATAAATAAATCTTTATTGGCCCAAATAACAAATAGGTACATAGTAGTAGTATATACTTAATATAGGTACAGCTTATCATAATTTTAATGTTCTGCTGGTACTTAAAGTAGGTTAACCTGTGCTATAAGTACCAGCAACCTTCCAGTTTCACAAATTCAACTAAGTATGTAAAAATCTACTGGTTACAATAAGAAAGTAAACCTCCCTACATTACAAACTGTTGAAGTTAATATTAAAAGTTTAATGAATGGATGAATGAATAAAGAATTCATGGTAAGATTTGTTAAACCTGCTATTTTAATATACTGGATGTGAGGGAAAGTTATGTATTGATGTATCTCTACATTATATGTGCGATACGTGTATGTAGATTGCCCCCGATTGTTAGTAAGTTAAAAGTACCGTTAGCATATAAGTTTTTAAACATTACAATAAATATTTTTTCTTCAATTTTTAATAGTTTCTTCTTAGGACTTAATGGCGACGATTGAAATAAAACTGCACATGAAGTTAAAAGTGTTATTTGGGATCTAATCACGTCGATAATATTTTTAATGTTTAACAATTCAATTTTGTTACACTAAAAACGTACAAAATCATCATAGATTTTCATATTTACGCGGTTTTCCTCATCCTAATGAGGAAAACCGCGTAGCAAAATTCTCAGTAGCAGCTCGGAGTTAGGAATTTGTGCCCGGTTAATGGCAATAGGCTCGCCCCCTATTACATGGGACCTAAACATACCGGCGAACGTGGAGGCGGCCATCTTGGATTTGAAATTTTTCATAATGTATAGTATTCTACTAGTCAGGCCTTTTCATTTGATACCAATATTGTGGGAGTTGTGAAAAAATACGTAAACCGCCATCTTGTGGCGGCGGCCATCTTGGACCGATTTTCATCAAACATAGCTAAGAACACTCCCGACTTATTCACCTTTCAAACAAAAAAAACAAAATCAAAATAAATCAAAATCAAAATATAGAAGTAATTTGAAAAATCCATTTCCGCTAGTGCCAGGTTTAAGAACAGTTCTTTTCAAATAATTAATAACTTTATATAAATTCTTTGTAGGTTTCTCACAATCGGCCATCAAAATTCACTAAAATGCTTCAATTTTTAGGACGGCCCCTAAATCATTAGTTCTACACGTACGTGAATAATTGTCATTATAAATTTGAATTAGAAATTAATTAGGACGTAGATATTATTGTTACGCCGAGAAGCTATTAGAATGACGTAGATGGGTCATGAAGGTTCTAGATAAATCGTAGAAGCATGTAGAATATTCGAAAGAAAGTACTCGAGTGCGTACTCACGTAATAACAATAGTTCAAGGTCGAGTTCAAAGGTCAATGCCCGTAAACAATAGACGATCAAGTACCTACTAGCATTTTGTAGGCTTTTCGCGATTGTTCGATTCTAGACTCTTCGTGACTGATATAAATAGCCCACTCGTGAGGGTCGGCTACCGCAGTTTAATTTTGGACAAGGTGAAGTGAACATCAAAGTGAAGACAAGTGATTCTCAGTGTGACAGTACAGTGCCACAAGTAATAGTGTAGTGACTTTATTTGTGATTTCTGTTGTGTGTTGTCAAGTTTATTAAAGTATTTTGTTTATTTCGGTAAAATTAGCGTTAATAAATCCCGAACCCCAGCTTTGATTTGGAGATTCTCCGGCACTTCCTGTGGGTCATCAACAACTAACAATAGACCCAGTTGCTGGTCCATCTGGAAGTTCTCCAGCGCCAGCTATTGATCTGGCAGCCTTCATGGCGATAATGCAGGATCAGGAGGAGCAGGCTCGCCGTCAGGAGGAGCATGCATGCTTACTGCGAGAGCAGCTGTAGCATTACAAAGAGGAGCAGGCACGCTTTCTGCGAGAGCAGCTGCAGCATGACAAAGAGGAGCAGGCACGCTTACTACGGGAGCAGCTACAGAAGGACAAAGAGGAGCAGGCCCGCCGTCAAGACGTACAGATGCTCCTCATAAAAGACCTCCACGGGACTCTGGGCAAACAGCTTGGTGCAGTAAAGGAGAAAGTAGAACAGCACGAGACTTGGATTTCCGAAACCAGAGTTGAGATGGCCGATATGAAAAAGGCTCTAGGTGACCTAAAGGCAGGAAAAGGATTTGAGGCTGCTGTGGCTGCTGCACCTACGACCTTTTCATTACGCGGATTTAAAGTGCCGCCATTTGACGGAACCTCCTCATGGTCGGCATACAAAATGCAGTTTGAAGCTTTTATGGAGTCAAATGGATGGGACAAAGGCCAGGCTAAGACCGCGCTTACTCTAAGCCTCCGCAATCAGGCTTTGACAGTACTGGAGGCCCTCGGCAAGGAGATGTCCTACGATCAGCTGATTGAGGCATTGGACTTGAGATATGGTGACACCCATCTTGAATACGTGTTCCGTGTACAGCTGAAGGATCGGGTACAGCGAGGTTCAGAGACCCTGCAGCAGTGGGCCGTAGAAGTTGAAAAGCTGGTCCGAAAATCCTACCAGTCCACATCTGCACTTATTGATGGTAACCTGGTCCAGGCATGAGGCTGTGAGCCTTGGGCACTACAAGACATTAAAAGACGCCTTAGCCCATGCCTTAGAAGTGGAGGCAGTCAGACAAGATCATCGGGCTCACCGCATTCGTGAGGTCGTTTTACCGATATGTCACCTCTGCGGGGATAAGGGCCTCTTCCAGGCGGGTTGCCCGAGACACAGCGAGGTTCGAAGGAATGGCGCAGCATCACCTAGATGTTACAATTGTGGAGAGAAGGGCCACCTCCGAGCTAATTGTCCAAAAGGAACCTCGTGGCGAGAAAAGATTCAAGATGATAAAGTAAGGGTGGTGAATATAAATAGAATAGAAGGGTGGTGATGGTAAGGGTGGTGGCGTCACCACCGAGGAGCAGCAGGGAAACGAATAACGAGATCGACGTGAATCAAGGCGTGTTGAAGTGCAGTTCGGAAGAAATTTTCATGGAAGGTGCAACAGCAGGGAAAGTGTTCTGTCTGAAGAAAATTGTTCTTCCTCCTAAGTCGGAAACAGTCGTCCCAGTCGCTCTACCACAGAATGCTGGGCAGAAAAATCGATGTGTTCTCATAGAAAGGTTGGACAATGAATTACCGTGGAAGATGGCACGAACTTTGGTGAGGGCTAGCAATGTATCAGCAGTATGCATACTCAATCCAGGCAATAAAGAGAAAGTTATCAAGAAGGGCACATTGATGAAGCACATGGTCTGATGAAGAAACGATCAAGGCTAAGAAGATGTTGCTTAAGTACGCTGGTATTTTCTCTTCAAATGATGCCGACATTGGAAAGACAGGACTGGCAACGAGTCACCAATACGTCAGCGACCTAGAAGATTGCCAGTTGCGCGAGAGAAAGAAGTTGAGACCATGATTGAGGGAATGGTGAAGGATGGTGTGATAGAGCCTTCATGTAGCCCATGGTGTTCTCCGCTGGTCCTGGTAAAAAAGACGAGGCGAAAGAAGCGCTTTTGCGTGGACTATCGAAGATTGAACGACGTTACGAAGAAAGACAGTTACCCATTGCCAAGGATCGATGACACGCTGGGTACCCTGATAGGTATGAAGTGGTTTACAACCCTAGACCTAAAAAGTGGTTACTGGCAAGTGGAAATTAACCCCAATGACAAAGAGAAGATTGCTTTCTCTACGAGAAAGGGTCTGTGGCAGTTTAAAGTCATGCTATTTGATTTATGCAATGCTCCTGCTACGTTTGAGAGACTAATGGAACTATTGCTCACTGGTCTGATTGGAGACGCCTGTCTGGTCTACTTGGATGACATTATCATCGTGGGCCGTACGTTTGATGACCACCATGTCAAAACCTCGAACGTGTGCTATCAAAAATTCGAGGAGCCAATTTAAACTTAAGTCCGAAGAAGAAGAAGTTTTCTGGGGCACGTAGTGTCGGAAAAACCGGAAAGAAACTATTGCGTCACGAGGAGAGAACTGCTCGCTATAGTTATGACGTTGCAACATTTTAGCAAGTATTTATTGGGACGGAAGTTTCACCTGCGAACGGATCATGCTGCACTGAAGTGGTTATTGCAGTTTAAGAACCCGGAAGGAAAAGTAGCGAGGTGGATTGAGCTTCTACAGGAATTTGATTTCGTAATTGAACACCGCAGTGGCAGATCTCACGGTAACGCAGATGCGTTGTCACGAAGACCTCGTCCGGAAATATGCAAGCACTGTTCCAGATAAGAGGTTAAGGCAGCGGTTCCCGTGAGAATGCTGACCTTAGCGATGAATGGAAAGAAACTTTGCAGCAGGCACAAGAAACTGACTCGGACGTTAAGCTGATTCTCGACTGGATGAAAGCTGGTGCCTCTAAGCCGAAATGGAGTGAGGTTGCGGCATTGAGCACAGTCTCAAAAAGTTATTGGGCACAGTGGGACAGTTTGTTGATGCATAACGGTGTCTTGTGCCGGAAATGGGAAAATGCTAAGGGAGACAAGAGTCATCTGCACATGGTAGTCCCTAAAGCGAAGGTGCCAGATATCCTACGACTATACCATGACGGATGTTCAGGAGGTCATCTAGGAGTAAAAATGACTTTATTGAAGATTAGAGAGCGTTTCTATTGGATCCACTGTCGGGGCGATGTTCAAGACTGTGACAGTGAATATAAATATCCCCGCAACATAAAAAAAGAAATAGCAAGTAAGGAGGTACCTAATTCTACAAAACAACTGAACGTGCGTACCGGTTTTGTTAAACATATCGCAATGACAATCTAGTTGGACGACAATTGTTTTACATTACAGAGCTATTTTGTAAAACAGCTAGCGATTATGTAAAACAGCGTATTATACAATCCAACTTCAACACATAAGTACCTACATAACATCATGCTTGTATTTTCCTAAAGGTAAAGCAGAGGTATTCTTCTGTTAACCTATCGTCAGTATTATTAAGATTTTAACCACAAATTACTTAACCTCCAATAACAAGGAATCGATAATAAGAGATGTAACCGAGATATCCGGGTATCTATACTTATTAAAAACTTGACTTGTGATAGCCTAGTGGTGGGACGCTGGCCAGTACGCTAGAGTAGAGGAGACCCAATCTAACCCAGAATGGAAGCCTTTTTCGATTGGGTCTATTCTACCGTAGCTATTGCATTTACAACGACTATAAAGTTGAAACGTTATCTACGCAATCACTATAATAATATATGTATGTCTGTTTGTAATATTAAAATAACCGCTTTTACTAAGAGCATTTGGTTGTACAAGTATACACGGTACATATACCAAAACAAAATATTTTTAAATTTTTGCCTTTCTGTTTGTTCCGGCTAATCTCTGAAAAGGCTGGACCGATTTCGACGGGACGTTCACTGGCAGATAGCTGATGTAACAAGCAGTAACATAGGCTACTTTTTTTTTAAACACCACGCGAATGAAGTCGCGTTTAACAGCTAGTTTGAAATAAAACTGCAAAACATACGTGAGGGACTTCAATTATGTAGAACAGGGACGAGAGCGTTTCGGACTACCTATAGCGTTTATACACTACATAACTTGGCGTTCCGGTCCAGTCGAACACGCAAGGTCAGCCTACCATGGCTGTGTCGATGATGTCATTTCATTATTGTCCTTTATTTTGTGAACCCACCGCCTGACTTGTAACTAAGTAAAAAAAACTAGCAAAATGAATGATTAAAAAACGAGGCAGCTAAAATATGCAACCTGTTTGGACTATGAATTAGGTACCTACATAGGTACTGTATTTCTTGACTTGGTTGAAGTGTGTAAATTGTAAAGACATCGAAATTAAAAACTCATTTGTAGTATTTACTTCTCGAACCTCTCAATAAGAATCTCTAAGGGCCACTTGCACCAACTTCTTAAATGTGTTTAAATCATATTTATACACAACTTTTCATAGAAATGTTGTGTTTAAATACAATTTAAACACATTTAAGACTTTGGTGCAAGTGGCCCTAAATAAGGTAAGCGCGATTTAATTTAAAATAAAATCTGTCCGTGATCATGGACGCTGTAAAGATTCCGAAATATTGGGATTATAATAATGTACAGTTGGGGCATTAACAAAATAAATAATTACCCGTCTAAATTCACAATACATCTGAATAGAAAATATAGTACCCAAATTATACATACTTACCTAATTTGTATATTAATTAAAGTAGGTACCATGATTTAAAACAGTTAATAATAATATCTCTAAAATGACTGACATAAATTAGTACTTCCTCTCTCCTATATTGCTGTGCCCGACAGGGTCCACAATGTACTCATATATTATGTATACTTACCATCCAAAAAACTTTGTGGAACGCAATAAATGACTGAATACTGTTTCAGTTTTCCTCTAGGGGCCGCGGCGGGAGAGGAGTGCCGGTATCACGGTGCGCCGCTCTCCCTGCCTTCCGCGGCCACGGCGGGGTCGCAGCCGCAGGACTGCGGACACGGTGGGGCCGCAGGGGGAGAGGAGTGTCGGTATTACGATGCGCCGCTCTCCCTGCCCCCTGCGGCCGAAGTGTGGAGGTGGCGGGGCTACAAACCTGTCCCGCCCCATAGAGGGCTTTGGGCGACGGTCTCGGGGTCGTCCCTCGCCCATTGCACTTGGCTCTCGGGAGGGTCCAACATTGGACGTCCGCGGTGGGATCGCGGAGCATACGAGAGCGATTCCCGTAATCCCACCACTATGGGGAAGGTGGTAGTGGTGGTGGTTTTAGTCGGTATGCTAGCCACCTGGCCGGAGAGCCCGACATAACCGTCCTGCATCCCTGAAGCAGGGCGGCATGCATAAGGCGAATTTCCCCACCAGAAAAAAAAAAAGGCGGTAGCGGGCGGCAGGTCCCGCCGCCTCACCGGTCTGTGCTGTGGGTACGCATATTACATTACACGTTACAATTGAAATATGTACCGGGACATTTTATAGATCATCCGGGACAGAAGCTCCTAAATGGTGACATGTCCCGGAACTCGAACTAGTGATAGATCGGAGGCCATAGTTTGTAGGTATTGTAATTATCTTTTCGGGAAATAATTAACACATATTACAAACTAGCTTCTGCCCGCGGCTTCGCCCCCGTGGAATTCGGACTGTCATCACATCCCACGGGAACGGGATAAAAAGTATCCTATGTTCGTTTCCTGGTTCTAAGCTACCTCTCCACCAATTTTCAGCCAAATCGGTTCAGCCGTTCTTGAGTTATAAATGGAGTAACTAACACGAGTTTCTTTTGAATATATATATATAACTGCCTCATTAGACAAGTGGTCCTGAGGACGACAGCTACGCTAGAGGTCCTGGGTTCGATTCCCAGGTCGAGCAAAGTGTTATTGGGTTTTTCTATGAAATTCCCAGTAGCAGCTCGGAGTTAGCAATTTGCGCCCGGTTAATGGCAATGGGCTCGCCCCCTATTACATGGGACCTAAACATACCGGCGTACTGTGGATGTACATTAGTACCTACGCCTCTGCCTAACCCTTCGGGGAATACAGGCATGATGGTATGATGGTAAGTATTAAAAACCACTGTAATGGATTCAGTAGTCGATTCTGTACAAACTATTTTCAGATCTTGCACTTTTTCTGTGACAAGTTGTATGATCGCTAATCGTATAGAATCTCTTCATCACTACATATTATAAAACAAAGTCGCTTCCCGCTGTCTGTCCCTATGTATGCTTAGATCTTTAAAACTACGCAACGGATTTTGATGCGGTTTTTTTTAATAGATAGATTGATTCAAGAGGAAGGTTTTAAGCTATTTAACATCACGCTACGACTCTTAGGGACGGGGCAGCGCAGGTGAAATTGCGGGCGGGTCGCTAGTATAGAATAAAATTCTCAGTACCTATATACAAATGACATAAGCTTTCGAAAAATCGATCGCGCACAAAATTTGTTTATTCAAAATTCAGATTGACGCTGCGAATTTTACTCTGCCATGGTGCAAACCACATGTGTGTACACGCGCAAAAATAAGGAAAGAATGAGTTATTTCCGTCCGTACAGTGACGCTATAATCTTGGGTTGCCTTTGTTCATGTAAATGTTGTGCATACATTGACCTAGTGCCCTTGTTTAAAATCAATAAACATTGCATAAAACTACCTATATAATAACATAACATAACATACCATCACGCCTATATTCCCCGAAGGGTTAGGCAGAGGCGTACTAATGTACACCCACAGTTCGCCGGTATGTTTAGGTCCCATGTAATAGGGGGCGAGCCTATTGCCATTAACCGGGCACAAATTCCTAACTCCGAGCTGCTACTGGGAATTTCATAGAAAAACCCAATAACACTTTGCTCGACCTGGGAATCGAACCCAGGACCACTTGGCTAATGAGGCATATAATATAATAACTGTATAAAATGGCAAAAAATAGATTTTGATGTAATTTTTTGGGAAGCCGGAGCAGGACAAAGAAACTTAAGCACGGTGTTTTGTTAACTTACCATGGTGAGAGAGGAATTATGACTTCCGCATGCACACACCTACATTAATATTTTAGGAAAGAACACAAGTGACTCTCAACTGACTCAAGCATTTTGCCATATATCTTCAGAACCGATAATCAGATACCAACTAAACTAACTAGGAAGTATCTGTTTATTGCACATCAATATCGAATGGATATGGATTTCTACTGTGGGAGAGCCATGCTTTGGCACGAATGGGCCGGCTTGACCGATCATACCACGGCCTCAAAGAAAACCGGCGTGTAAAAGCCTTGTTTCACGCCGGTTTTCTGTGAGGCACGTTGTTTCGCCGAGTGAGTTCAGAGACCCAAACCCCCACTTGCTACTCCTCTGGTGCTGTGAGTGTCCATGGGCGGGGGTAATTGCTTACCATCAGTCGATACCGTCTACTAGTTTGCCCCGAGTAATAAATACAAAAAAAAACGTAAAAAATAAATAAATACAATTTATCGTGGGAGAACCATATAATATGTTTCGGCACGAATGGGCCGGCTCGACCGGCGTGATATACCACGGCCTCACAGAAATCTGGTGTGAAACAATACTTACGTTGTGTTTCGCCGAGTGAGTGAGGTTACCGGAGGCCCTAACCCTTTTTAAAGGAGGGCAACGCACTTGACACTCCTCTGGTGTTGCGAGTGTCCATGGGCGGCGGTAATCGATTACCATCAGGCGAACCGTCTACTTGTTTGCCCTGAGTAATAAACACAAAAAAACCATTGAAGCGCTTAAATCCTTGACCCTTACCTGCCTCAAAGAATATGTTGATACAAAAGCCATTGGCCCCTGTAGTTGTCATAATAACACATTCGGTCAGAAGCCTACCAAAATCGGTTTAGCATTTGGTTAAGCTTGAAGCTCACCTGAAAGTCGTTGGGAAATGGCTGATGAATGGCGGATGATTTGTAAACCTACACATTTAGGTATATTTAAACTATATAAAACTGCTTCATTGGTCTAGTGGTCGCAAGTGCGACTACTGGGCGAGAGGGTTGTATTCCCAGATCGAGTAAAGATTTATTGTCAAAAGAAAAAAATGAAAAGGAATTATAACTAGCAATAAATTAGTGGTCCCGAGTGCGACTGCTACGCTAGAGGTCTTGGGTTCGAATCCCAGGTCGATTTAAGTGTTAGGTATTGGGTTTTTCTATGAAATTTCCACTAGCAGCTCCGAGTTTGGAATTTGTGCCCGGTTATTGGCAATAGGCTCGCCCCCTATTACATGGGACCTAAACATACCGGCGAACTGTGGGTTTTCATTAGTACGCCTCTGACTAACCCTTCGGGGAATACAGGCGTGATGGTATGTTATCATTGAATTAAAAATACTTTTTATGAATTTTAACGTATTATATTTTATTTTATTCCAATCGGTTTATAAATGGTGGAATAATTGCGTAAAAACATACAAAAAACATACTGTGGGATTGAGAACCTCTTCCTTTCTCAAGTCGGTTAAAATAGCATTTTTTTATTATAAGTTGCCCGTACTATGATTTACACATATTCTCACATACACACACACACCCAGACCCAGAACAACTACTTGTAGATCATACAAATATTTGCTCCGTGTGGAGATCGAACCCACAACACGTGTCGCAGAAGCCGATCGCTCAGCCGCTACGCTATACGTGTCGTAGCCTACATGTGTAAAGTATTAATATCTTTACGTCATAATAATTATGTCTGTGTCAAGTTATTTTGTCTTTTGTGATCACAAAAGACGGAAAGTGTGAAAGTGACATAGAAAGGAGAGTGAATGCTGGAAACAGGGTGAACGGAGCGTTGCATGCTTTTATGAGGAGTCAGAAAGTGTCCAAGAGGGCACGTTTGGCTGTTCATGGAGGCGTGTTAGTACCGACACTAATGTATGGTAGTGAGAGTTGGGTGTGGCAGAAGAAGCATAAACGTAGAATAAATGCAGTTAAGATGAGAGCTGTGAGAAGTATGATTGGAGTGAAATTGAGTGACAGGATAAGAAATAATGTGATAAGGGAAAGTTGTGGTGTGAATGAAGATGTAGTGACTAAAATCGAGAAAGGTATGTTGAGATGGTTTGGTCATGTTGAAAGAATGAATGAAAGGAGACTGACTAAACAGATATACAAGAGTCAAGTGAATGGGAATGTAGGAAGGGGAAGGCCTAGGAGAACGTTCCGAAATCAGATTGAGGACGTTCTGAAAAATGGCTCGGTCAAAAGTACCCTAAACCGTCGTTCATGTATGAAAAGATTGATGAGTGTGGATGAAGCTAAAGAGGTATGTCAGAATCGTAGCAAGGGAAATCTGTGGTCTCTGCCTACCCCTACGGGAAAGAGGCGTGGCTTTATGTATGTATGTATGTCATGTTATTTTATCTAATTACATTAATTGCTTCCTGAAACTGACGCATACGTATTCAAGGGAAAACACTTCACACCACTCGAGATAATACAATATCTTTTCTATTGAATTCTACTTTATAAGTAACTAGCTTCTGCCCGCGTAGCGTGATGATATATAGCCTATAGCCTTCCTCAATAAATGGGCTATCAAACACTAAAAGAATTTTTCAAATCGGACCAGTAGTTCCTGAGATTAGCGCGTTCAAGCAAACAAACAAACTCTTCAGCTTTATATATTAGTATAGATAGATTAATCATTCAAAATGACATACTTGTCTCTAGTCTTCCTTGAATTTTATTATCGTTATGATTAGAACAAAATAATTATCTATCGGTCAAAAGACGTTTCCTGAAGCCGTTTTCAATAATATCTTATCTTAATCCTTATATTAATTCTTTCAGGTCATAAAGTTATTTTAGTGAAGGAAAAATTCGACTCGCAGACAGGATTCGAACCCGCGTCTTCTGGTTAGATACACCAGACGCTATGACCACTAAGCCACCGCGAGTCCCATCTGCCATGTCGAAATTTACCTTCACATTCTGAACAAGGTGACGTCACCGAATCCTGCCTGCGAGTCGAATTTTTCCTTCACTAAAATCTATACTCTATATATTATATACATATATATATATATTATATATTTATATTATATACTTATAAAGCTGAAGAGTTTGTTTGTTTGTTTGTTTACTTGAACGCGCTAATCTCAGGAACTACTGGTCCGATTTGAATTATTCTTTCAGTGTTAGATAGCCCATTTATTGAGGAATGCTATAGGCTATATATCATCATGCTACGCGGACGAAGTCGCGGGCAGAAGCTAGTAACTTTATAATCTTGGCATAAAAAATGCAAAAAAAAGTCACAAAAAGATACTTTCTACGTCGTTTTCAGATGCGTCATTATTTTATGGCCTTTTGTCATTCAAAATGTATCTCAACTCTCACATGTCTTTTTCATAGCCAATCTTTTTATAAGGGGCTTCGTTTGCGTCGTAAAATTATAAAGAACTAGCTTCTGCCCGCGGCTTCGCCCCCGTGGAATACGGTCTGTCATCACATCCCACGGGAACGGGACAAAAAGTATCCTATGTCCGTCTCCTGGTTATAAGCTACCTCTCCACCAATTTTCAGCCAAATCGGTTCAGCCGTTCTTGAGTTATAAATGGAGTAACTAACACGACTTTCTTTTATATATATATAGATGTCACATTTATTTTCAGCGAAGTATTTCGGCTTCGCCCCCGTGGAATTCGGTCTGTCATCACATCCCACGGGAACGGGATAAAAAGTATCCTATGTCCGTCTCCTGGTTCTAAGCTACCTCTCCACCAATTTTCAGCCAAATCGGTTCAGCCGTTCTTGAGTTATAAATGGAGTAACTAACACGACTTTCTTTTATATATATAGATTACAGTCACATTTATTTTCAGCGAAGTATTTTGGACAAAAAGGTAGGGAACGTTTAGTGGAAATTCAAGTTCAAGTTCAAATGTATTTATTACAAATAAGCTTTTACAAGCGTTTATGAAACATTATGATTATAGTTGCACGGTTCCAAAAGGTTGATCCTATCGAGAAGAATCCGGTAAGAAACTCCATGGATACTCTTTTTAAATAGATAAATTATGTTACAATCTTCACTGGTAGTATATTGCTATAACAAGATGTGTGGACGTTGAAGACTGTCCAAGTTTGACCAAATCGATATCTATAAATACCGTTAGTATAGATTCCTACCAGATATTTTGATTATATAATGTTTGAATTAAGATTTATCTTGGTATTGCGTTTGTATGAGCATTTTTTCGTATCATTTATAACATAACATAACATACCATCACGCCTGTATTCCCCGAAGGGTTAGGCAGAGGCGTACTAATGTACACCCACAGTTCGCCGGTGTGTTTAAGTCCCATGTAATAGGGGGCGAGCCTATTACCCGGGCACAAATTCCTAACTCCGAGCTGCTACTGGGAATTTCATAGAAAAACCCAATAACACTTTGCTCGACCTGGGAATCGAACCCAGGACCTCTAGCGTAGCAGTCGCGGTCAGGACCACTTGGCTATTGAGGCAGTTATCGTATCATTTATCATTTAATGGAAATCAGTAGAAAATAAGAACAACGAAAATGAGGATCAGACAATCAAAGAAAATGAAACTTCATAAATTATCATTTAGGGTTATTGATTGTATAAAAGTAAAATATGCAAAATAAATAAGTATGATTATTAAGGAACATTGATTAGGTATATCTACAATAAATACAATTCAGGCCTACGTTCAGCAGTGGACGGCAATAGGCTGATATGATGATGATGTTAAAATACAATTTGTTAAAAAGGAAGGGATGTAGTGTTTGTATCTATACAATAGATATAATACATTGTCTTATGTACTTATGTACACCAGTAGAGGGGGTAGCTGTCAATCGCTGCCCCCTATTACATATACCGGACCGAAACATACCGGCGAACTGTGGGTGTACATTAGTAGTACGCCTCTGCCTAACCCTTCGGGGAATACAGGCGTGATGGTATGTTATGTTAAATGTTATTTATTTCAAGTCTGCTTGTATTTTGTGTCCGTTAATTATAATTACATAATATTTATAACCTCCTCCACGACACAGCGTGTTCCCTCCTGCGGGCTTGTTTTGAAGACAGAAATAAATTGTAATTATTTATTTATCTAACACCCTGTATGTGCATGCACGTAGAATTAACTACACATTTGAATCACGCACGTATATAATGAAATAATAGAGAAAGTGTTATAATCCCTAAGTAGTTAGTACCTACTTACCCTTAATAAGTTCACGCCATAGCTTAGGAGGACGTGATGAAGATAAACAATAGGGTAGATGAGGTGTTGGATTTTTATTAACATTTTTTATTGCGCCCGAGTGATAACACTCTACTTTTCATCAACCACTATGAGCTAACGACCTTAGGCCGTCGTACCAGTCAGTCTTTATTCAAACAATATTTGCGTTGAACTGAACACTAAGATGTTCCAAATTTAAAAAGTGCGCGGATTAAAGAGGATTAAAAGCTCATTACTGCCTGCTCAAAAAGTGCGCGACAATAGTAGATTGTATAATAAGGGAGCAAAGTTATATTTTTACGGCGAGGGCACTTTTTTGAATCCTGAACGTAGCGTAGATTCAAAGTACGTCGCCCGAGCCTAAAATATATTTTGCGCCTGAGTGATACACTCTACTTTTCATCACCCACTATGAGAAAATAAAAGGCGCCTCATCAACCGGCGGCGGGGCCGACGGCGCGACCTTAGGCCGTCGTACCAGCCAGTCTTTCAAACAATATTTGCGTTCGATCTCTTTGGCGCTGAACACTAAGATGTTCCAAATTTAAAAAGTGCGCGGAAAAGCTCATTACTGCCCGCTAAAACTTTCTTATAGAAAACACCACTTTTGGCTGCACTTAAAGGCGAACCAAGTCGTCCTTTTTGAATAGATGAGATGAAAAAGTAATTTCCTCTTAGCATTATTTAGGTACCAACTTCGGCATAACTTTAATCAAGTCAATGGGGAATGAGATCGTTTATGTAATCACGTGTTAAGCAAATGATTGCTGTTTGTCGCTCACACCATATTTATTCCAGTTGCCATGGAAACGGAGTCTCCAGGAGATCGATAATCGCGAACACGTTAGCCTTATTGCGGTAGTTAAATATATGGTAGGTACATAACGCTTTTCTAAAAAGGCTTCCTAGCAATGTGGGTCGTAAATTACTAGTATTCTAACCCCTCGTGCTAAGCTAAAATGCTTGTGTTCCGCGTGGGTTTATGTCGGTAGTTCAATGGGTGAGTTACGAACCAGCAACCACATGATCGCTAGTCTGGCGACCTAGCCATTAGGCTACCGCCGCTTCAAAATGACCATTGTCATAAATATGAAGACAGGGCCGAACACACGTTAAGATAAAATTACTCCCTCTAAAATGGTCAATAACAAAATTTAAATATTTACGAAAACGTAGTTTTAAAATTAAAGGAATTAAGGCTTTTAGATTCCACGCCTTTGTTTCCTGTTACCTGCCAAAGCCACTTTAATCTAAACTTCATAGTAGGCCATTGTTGCTACTTGTGTTATACTTACTATTATATACTATATACTTGCTGACAAACTTTTAGCTTTTCTAAAATAACGAAAGTCTGGCAGCCACGGGCTCTTCTCTACTATTATAAAATTGTAAAAAAGCTGTGTCTGTACATTGAAGATATTAAAAATAAACCAAGTGGGTTAGGTTTAAATATAAACTTCTCCGAATCCAAAAAACTGATTTTTTAAATTCTTGTCTGTTTGTTACGGGTTGGAGCAAAAACTACTGAATAGATTTTAATTTTGTTATCACTGTTAGTAGGTAAATCCTCAAACTTAAAAACTGGTGAACTTCTTATCTCAATTAATTAAATCTGAGATACAGCTCTACCTCTCTGTTGTATAGAGGCACATACAAAGAAGAGATCGTCATCATTTCTAATCATATTCTACCATTTCTATAAAGCACACCGCACCCTGTTTATTTTTATTTCTGTGAAATCAATCAACAATCCGTTTCCGATACAAAATATGACAAAAGCCATATTTTTCATACCTACTTTTCATATTCGTGATTTTTTTTAGATTTTTGAATAGTTTTCTGTTATTCAGGATGGAGATTACCAACAAATCAATGATCATAAAAATCGCTCTAGCCGTTCTTGGGTTATATGGTGTACCATGATGTACCCGGCTTTGTTTTATGTATTTTCAAAATTTTCTCTGTTATTTGCGATGAGACTTACCACTCTTCTCTCTGAATGTAACAGCCAAAAAAATAATATACCTACAGTCCCCAGAATCCAGACTGACATCATATTGATTAAAGTTTCAGACTCTATGACGCCAGATGAAACAAAGAGTAACGTTCAATAAGTAGCAGAGGAGACACAGCATTGATATTTCGATTATTCGTTAGTTCTTTACCGCATGGCATGGTAAGCTATGAGTTACCAAATATCATTTATCCAGGTCGGACTCAATTCTGAAGTCCATGCAAGCGAAGTAGTAGTCATAAGTACTAGTATTTTAGTATCTGTGTCATATTTAAGGTAGTCATAAAATCCTAGAAGGCCTACTTAAAAATATGCTAGCTTTGAAATAAAACTATTTTTTACGGATTTTATTATATACATAAATATACATAGGCCAAACTAAAAGAAGCATAGGGACCCGCGTAAAAGAACACATTGCCGATGTCAAACACCGCCGTTCCAGAAAGTCTGCAGTTTGTGAACATACCCTAGACAAGACCCAGCACTACATCAGATTTGATAAACCACAAGTCCTCGCAAAAGAAAACCGATTCCTACCTAGGATGATTCGTGAGGCTATTGAAATTAAAAAACACCCAAATTTCAATAGAAAAGATGGTTGGGTCTTACCAGCTGCTTGGAACCCCATTATAGAATCTATTAAATCTAAATCCAAGCCCAAAACTGCAAGACCAAAGGATACGGTGAACTCGTTCTGCGTGAATCGGATCACTAATAATTAACAAAAATGTAAGGTAGCTGTTAGTAATTTTAACATTAAACACCTCAGTCTACCCGTGACCACATGGATGCTGTAAAGGATCCGAAACGTCGGGAATTAAATAAAATTTAATACAACGCGATAAAATCCGTAAAAAATAGTTTTATTTCAATGTCTAATATTCGCCTGTATAATATAATAGTATTAAGTGTCAGAAACCAGTATATGCTAGCTTATTAAATTCTCTTTTGTACTCGGGAAAATCCCAATATAGGAATTCGGAGTAGGGGAAAAAATTTTTTCGTGCGTCTGCGTCAAAGGAAAATCCCGAGGCATCAAGCTACATGTGACGGTGATTGTTAGTCTAGTAAAGTAGGTTAAAATATGAGTAGCGTAATATCTACATATTGTAGGATTCCGTATACTTTCAAAGTCAAAATGTTTTATTTCAATACGAATATTAAAAAAGATAACTAGTAGCAGTTAGCACGGTTCCGAAAAGTGGGTCTTTGTAAACATTAATTAATTTTTGACTTGATTCATCATTGGGAAGTTGATGAATATGTTGGTTGAGATGCATCGTAAAATAATTAAACTTTTTTGAATATGGTCAAGTTACTAAATAACTTGTCCCATCCAATCATTTTTAACCGAGGTTAACGATATTAAAAAAAAAATATGTAAGTACATAATATTTATATCTATATACATAACATAATAAACCCATTATATGTCCCACTGCTGGGCATGAGTCTCCTCTCACAATGAGAGGGATTAGGCTATAGTCCACCACGCTAGCCTAATGCGGGTTGGCAGACTTCACACGTCGCCGTCGTCGTCGATAAAATCTCCTTAGGTTTCCTCACGATGTTTTCCTTCACCGTATGTATGTTTATTTTCGCAAAATTTCAACATAAGTCTTCTGGGAGGCAAGTATCCTCATACTGGCACATAAACACATCTGTGTTGTATGTTCTTTGGTCAAGCGCCGTAGAGACACCGTCTAGGGGCGAACGTTCACTGCTAGGGTGGCAGCAGCTATCGTGTAGATAGCACACAGACACAGTAACTACCGAACATCTTAGTAGATACGGTCAGAGAAAGGTACGTGTGTACTTATATGTTTTTAAGCAGTTTATTTTATATATCATGTACTTCAAACTGTGTTCGTATGAAAATTACCGTTAGAGGTTTTTAGAGGACGACATTTATTAGTAAAGAATTAAATTAATTAATTTAATTTTGTGAGTGTGTGTGTGTTTGTGCGTTAATAAATTGTCTATTTAAGTTAAAAAATTGTATAAGACTTGCAACTCAGTCGAAAATAGTCTGTCTACGGTTGATTGGTGAGTGGGTGAAAGTCAAAAGTGTCGTAAACTCGTGTGTTCTAAGATTTGAAACCTGCCCGAATCATTTTAATTTTCTTTAAGAGACATCTAAGTCTGAGGGTACTTTCTTTCTTTCTTTCTTTCTATAAAGTTAGTCCAGTAGATTCATTGCAGTCAGAAAGAAGTAATACAATGTATTAAAACCCTGTCCAAGAAGGTATGAATGTCCGTGAAGGTATTGTTAGGTTTCGAGATTCGGTTCTATTTCTATAATCATTTTAAATTTACAAAAAAAAAATACATAAACATACCATCACGCCTGTATTCCCCGAATGAGTAGGCAGATACGTACTAATGTACACCCACAGTTCGCCGGTATGTTGAGGTCCCACGTAATAGGGGGCACAAATTCTAAACTCCGAGTTGCTACAAAAAATTCCATAAGAAAACCTAATAACACTTTGCTCGACTTGGGAATCGAACCCAGGACCTCTAGCGTAGCAGTCGCGCTCATTACCACTGGGCTAATGAGGCAGTTCAGTTCATACATACATACCATCACGCCTGTATTCCCCGAAGGTTTAGGCAGAGGCGTACTAATGTACACCCACAGTTCGCCGGTATGTTTAGGTCCCATGTAATAGGGGGCGAGCCTATTGCCATTAACCGGGCACAAATTCCTCACTCCGAGCTGCTACTTACTGGGAATTTCATAGAAAAACCCAATAACACTTTGCTCGACCTGGGAATTGAACCCAGGACCTCTAGCGTAGCAGTCGCGCTCAGGACCGCTGGGCTAATGAGGCAGTTCAGTTCAACAAATTAAATTAAAAATTTAAAAAAACCCCCGACACAAAAATACACCTGAATCCCTATAAAAAGAAAAAAATAATCTTGAAATTATAACCCTTCGTAAGTACGTATGAAGTTTTTTGATTAAATTTTGTCGCGTCGGGGGACCGCTCTCTAATTATGTGAATCCTTTCCTTTCCTTTTGCTTCCCGAACGTGAATCGCGCGAATTCAGAATTGATGTGGATGGCGCGTACATCGCCGCGACGCGCGGGCGTAAAGTGGGCGGAGCGTAACATATTCAAGTTTGGCGACCCGAGCGGGCAGACACGCGAGAGCTAGAGAGCGGTCCCCCGACGCGACAAAATTTAATCAAAAAACTTCATACGTACTTACGAAGGGTTATAATTTCAAGATTATTTTTTTCTTTTTATAGGGATTCAGGTGTATTTTTGTGTCGGGGTTTTTTTTTAATTTTTAATTTAATTTGTTATTTCACACTTTTTGTAGGGACTCCTTAGTTATTTTGTTTAATTTCTTTTATTTTCTTGCGTTTTAATTAGGTATTTTCTTCGTTTAGTTATTCAACTTTTGTACAATTATTTCATAGCTATTAGATATCTTATATCACAGTGTATAGTATTCTACTAGTCAAGCCCTTTCATTTGATACCTTTATAGAGGGAGTAGTGAAAAAATTTAATAAATTCACCATTTCGTGGAGGCCGCCATGTTGGATTTGAAATTTTTCATAGTGTATAGTATTCTACTAGTCAGCCCCTTTCATTTGATACCAATATTGTGGGAGTTGTGAAAAAATATGTAAACCGCCATCTTGTGGCGGCGGCCATCTTGGGCCGATTTTCATCAAACATAGCTAAGAACACTCCCCACTTATTCACCTTTCCGTTCATCCATTCGGGAGCTACGATGCCACAGACAGACACACACACACACACACACACACACACAGACACGTCAAACTTATAACACCCCGTCGTTTTTGCGTCGGGGGTTAAAAAATATATAAAGCGAGGAAAGTGAAATAGCAGTAGTACTCATAGTGGCAGCGGTACCGGCCCTGGGCGCCAAACATAGGTACTAAGGACTATGAAGGTTTTATCTTCATCTTCTTCTTCTCTACTATTATAAAATTGTAAAAAAGCTGTGTCTGTACATTGAAGATATTTAAGAAAAACTGAAATGGGGGGACTATTAGAGCAACAGAAGCTAAAACAACAATTTTTAGAATTTTTGTCTGTCTGTCTGTATGTTTGTACGTGCATCACACAAAAACTACTACTTGAAATTGAATGTGGTTTTCACCGTTGTATTGCTGGGGTTCTAACTTAAAATCTGGTGCATGTTTCATCTTGATATGCCAACTAGAAGTCGAATTATCTTGGTTTATAAACAATAAACATGTTTGTATGCATAGCTTTATGTAATATATTATTGTAATATATAAATATAATATTGTAGAATTGCATATTTTTACATATTATATTTTTCCTATTTTACATAATTATCGTAAAAAATGCCTGAAAAAAGCACTTTTCCTCCTCTCTCTTACTATACTTTTGCTGTGCCCGACAGGGTCCATAATTGATTCTAGCACTAAGCCTTACCACCTGTATTACTAACATTATGGAATGCAATAAATTTGAATTTGAATTTGAATTTAATCATTTTGGTGTACAATAAAGAGTATTCTATCTATCTATCTATACCTAGTTAAACTATTTTTTTTCACATTATTGGTTTATAATGATTGTGCAGAATGTGTAGAACTGTTTACGACTACTTATGAGGTTTCACACTTACGTTGATTTACTATTCCTTAGAGGTTATGCACACTTGTGTGTCCTATAATTTCGGGTCAACTGACTTTGTTCTTTGAAAGTTTCAGGACAATGGGGCTCCCTCAGCTAACAACATGTTGTTTTGTTTTCGATTTGAAGACTGGCTGTATCATCATGGGCGGCATCAATGCGGTAAACTCATTGTAGTAGTGTAGACACAAAAGGTCATCATGTATTCATCCATACCATACCATCACGCCTGTTTTCCCCGAAGGGTTAGGAAGAGGCGTACTAATGTAGTACACCCACAGTTGGCCGGTATGTTTAGGTCCCATGTAATAGCGGGCGAGCCTATTGTCCTTAACCGGGCACAAATTCCAAACTCCGAGCTGCTACTGAGAATTTCATATAAAAACCCAATAACACTTTGCTCCACCTGGAAATCGAACCCAGGACCTCAAGCGTAGCAGTCGCGCTGGGGACCCTTAGGCTACTTATTCCTAAGAAATAATTACGTAAGAGTACCTAAGCTAATATTATCGCTAGTGCCATATCACTTCTTTACGGCTCACGTATCTCGCCTGTTCCTGCTCCTCGAAGGGTTAGGCAGAGGTGCAGGTGTGCTATGCACACCCACAGTGCGGCGGAATTTAATCCAAATACCCTACTGATCTCATAAATGGGTGGAGCCTGAGTACCTGCTCAAGCGGATTATTATCTTCACCATTCGAAATCACAGAAAATACTGATGTCAACATCACCTTGGTGATGCAAAAGAAAAGGTTGTGAAAATATGATTCACGGTAGGTATCTGAACATAGGCAAAGAAAGCCACCATTTTGACATTTATGAATTTTATTATTATTTTGTTGCGACATTACAATTTATACTGACATTTATTTTGACATCTAAGTCTATTCTAGTCATTTTCTTTTGTAAATGTGAGTACCATGTAGGCTTGATCTTATTATACCAGTTTTTTAGTCTGGAGGCTTTGAGAATTTCATACGACCTACACGAATGTCCTGCTGATCTGGTATTGTCCTGCGACGGGTCATTGAGCTCCCTTAAATATGGTTGAGCTACACGATGACTGATGCATGCTTGCCGTCAGTTAGGACTGGTCTACTCAAAGCTGCTATGGTTCTTTCCTCAAAAGGCCATTTCAGACATTGCCCTGCATTGTCCCACTCACATTATTTGCATTATTTTATGTCTGGACTTTAAAAGAGACCATGATTCTCTGAGTTTGTTTCGGCATTTCTTCTCAGAGGTCGTCAGTTAGGAAATGCCGAAGCCATCTAGCTATAAAAAAAACCAAAACATTGACTTGTAAAAGTGTCTCTAATGATCTACTTACAGAAATAAATATCATTTCATTTCATCATCATCATTTCATCATTCCGGTCTTGGGCAGCTCGCATCATTCACAGTATGAAATATGTTCTAAATATGAATTTATTCCAGAAGAATTACTCAATGTGGCCTTATTACCCCCTATGTGATATACAGCCCTTCTTCTGCAGGTACTGTCCTTCACGCTTCTATCTCTCATGATAGTCCTAGCAGCTGAGGTGGGGGCCATCGACACAGAACTCTTGTACGCTGGCGATGTGGAAAAGCAGGCTGGTGTCACGGGGCTGTACGCCATGACCATCATACTGGTGTTCATGTTCCTCATCAAGTTCTTGTTTGATGTCCTATTTGTGTATGGAGTTTCTACGGTACGTTGATTTAATCGCTATAATTATTTAAATAAAGCTATTGAAAACTAAGATGATCAACTGATCTGGGTTCTTTGGTTAATGCATTCTTCTTCAGCATAATTGCATCCACTGTTGGATGTATGCCTCTTGCATGGTTCTCCAACGGGATCTATATGCGGCGATTGTCGTCCAGGTCGGCCCTACCGTCTTTTTTATATCGTGCGACCACCTGGCTGCTGGTCTGCCTACATTTCTATTTCCTGTTCGGGGTCTGTCATCTCTGTCATCGTTCCTGCGGCAGATATGTCGGGCCCATTGCCATTTTAATTGTGCAACTCTTTTGCCTATGTCAATGACTTTGGTGCGTTGGCGTATGTCCTCATTTCTGACCTTGTCACGCAGAGAGATGCCAAGCATGGTTCTCTCCATCGCTCTCTGCTCGGTTAATGCATAGACAATTGCAATGTAACGTTCTACATAACATACCATCACGCCTGTATTCCCCGAAGGGTTAGGCAGAGGCGTACTAATGTACACCCACAGTTCGCCGGTATGTTTAGGTCCCATGTAATAGGGGGCGAGCCTATTGCCATTAACCGGGCAAAAATTCCTAACTCCGAGCTGCTACTGGGAAACCCAATAACACTTTGCTCAACCTCGGAATCGAACCCAGGAAATCTAGCGTAGCAGTCGCACTCAGGAACACTTAGCTAATGAGGCATGTAACGTTCTAATGGGCAAATATGTATGAAAGCCCGATTTCTTGAAAGTTTATATCAAGTTTAAAGTACTACGCTTTCTCCATGAACAATGGACAATCCTCGAGAAAAATAAATAAAACAAATAACCCCCTATTTTTATATTTGCAGGAGCGGCCTGTGATTATAAAGGCGTACATGATAATGTGGATAGTGTTCTTCCTTCTCTCCATGTTCATCTTCTTCCTCAACTGTCTGGACATGACTGGCGGGACGATTGCTACCGAAGTCATTTATATTGGTTGGTTCTATTCATTCTTACAAAGAGCTGCTGCTGAGCAAAGACCAAAATCATATTTAACAGTTATAATTGCTATGTACATTTTTACAATCCTTTCCGACCCATAAAATACCCCCTCTATTTATTTATTTATAGCTGTTGCCAGCGACTTCATCCGATGGTATAAAAAAAAAGTAGTCTAAGTTTCTCCTTGTTACACCAGCTATCTGCCAGTGAAAGTCCCGCTAAAATCGGTCGAGCTATTTCATAGATAAGCCGGAACAAACAGACAGACAGTCAAAATTGTAAAAAAAATTGTTTTGGTATAAGTATGTACCGTGTTTACATCCAAATGCATTTAGTAAAAAGCGGTTATTTTATTACAAACAGACACTCCAATTTTATTTATTTGTATGTAGCATAGAATATAGATTTGATGCACAAAACAAGTTACAATAAGATAAAAAATTGGTATATTATAAGTTGGGGTCGAAAATGTTTCGCAATCTTAATTATATCTTATCATCTCTTGATAATTTTACTGTAACCTTTTACGAATACTTATTTAAATCGCCTCAATTTTTGGGTAGATATAATTATGTCCATCGGTTGAATTCACTTTGTCAGTTCGGATACTAATTTATATGTATAAATGTATTTTTATTTTTTAGCTCACAACGTGTACACAATCCTGCTTTGCAACAGTTTCTACAAACAACTCAATAGCAGAGAAGAAGTCTAAACTACCCTCAAGTACAACTTTTAAGAATCGCGGCGGTGGGTGCACGGTTAATATTGTATAGGCATAAGTTATTTGAAATGGTTATTACCAGGGATATCCGTAACAGAAACAATCGGATATCCGCAAAAAATTTCTATCCGAAACCGTAGGTAACCGTATCCGTTAAAAACGTTTCGAATAATTTCGGATAGGGGCGTAAATACGTACATATATGAATATTTAGGTACAATTCCTTAATAATGATGAATACGAAGCCTTTCAAAACCTGGTTATTACTATACCTAATTATATTTATTACCAGGACTACTCAACCATCGTTTAGATTTGCTCTACAAATAAAGAAGTTAGAAACTTCTAACATCCTTTCAGAATTGTGTGACATTTCCGAATAACATAGTGGATTCGGAATTTCTAGTCTTATTTTAAGGCCCAACAAATGAATTTTTGTGTCAAATTATTATTATTAATCAAGAGGAAGGTAATAAATATATTACCACCAAATATACCACCACAGGGTACTGGTCATAGCGTCTGGTGTATCTGACCAGAAGAAGCAGGTTCGAATCCCGCCTGCAGTAGATTTTCTCCGTTACTAAGATGAGATATTATTAGAAATGTATAATGGTATTTTTAATATCAGCCTTGAACAATTAAATTAAATGTTTAGCGCCTCATCATTTTCTCAGAGCAATGTGCGACACTGCTACATGAAATTTAAAATAAAGTGGCACTAAAACCTTCCTATCTACATTCGCATTTATAATATTAGTTTGGATAGTATTTACTTATATTTATTATCTAAGAACATAGAGAATCAATTTACTTATTTCTTTCTCTACTACATAAATAAAATTGTAGAAAAGCTGTGTCTGTACATTGGAGATAGGTATTTAAAAAAAACAAGTGGGTTAGGGTATATAAACGTCTCCGAACCCAAAAATGTGATTTTCAATTGTCTGTTTGTTACGGGTTGGCGCATAAACTACTGAATAGATTTTAATTTTATAATCACTGTTAAAAAGTATTTGCTTCAACTTAAAAACTGGTATTCTTATCTCAAATAATTAAACGAAACCTGAGTTACAGCTTGATCTCTCTAATGTATAGAGACCCATACAAAGAAGATATCATCACTGTTGGTTTTTGAGCTTCAAGTGAGCGAAGCCGCGGGCTGAACCTAGTGTTTTATACAAACGTAGCTATTCATACTGGAGTGTGGCGCCTTCCGTCTTAGGTCGTAAAGACTCAAATATGGGGCGCGTATGATATGGTTCCGAGGATGACGCATCGTTTGACCTCACTCTTACAGCGTGGCGTGCGTAAATATTATTTTCCTGTACCTACGTTATTTTATCAATATGTTGGCCATCCGTTGTAGTGTAATATTGTTTTCATGACATATTAACGTGAATATAATGATCTGTCAAAATATCTATATAAGTATTTAAATATTACTAATGTGTTAAAAATAAAAGATTAAAGAGATGTTAATACAAGGAGTTATTATTTTCTACTTAAATTACATAATTATAATTCATCTGTTTTCTATCTGTATTGATTACATAAGATCCCAGGGCGTCCGATCCAGATTTTTACCAGGAACCCAAATACCGAACTCGGTTTTTCCGACCAGGGAGGTCCCAAGGCCGATTGCACTCTTCGATGGTAGACTGTGTCTCTGTAAGGTCATACAAATATTTGCTCCGTGTGGGGATCGAAATCACAACACATGCCGCAGAAGTCGCCCGAACTCTCACCAAGATCGCTCACAAGTACTCACAACTATTTCAAACGTATCGTCAAAATTTGCCTAAAATTACAATTGACTGTAGGAGTGTTTTCTTATCAATGTAGAAGGAATGCATAGGGAAATATTTTGCATCAATTCAGAACAAACGAAAATCCTGTTTATATTTATAGACAAAAAATGTAGATCACCTATTCTGCTACGCACGCGCAATGGGAGAATATATATTTTTACATCTGCTGTAATAATCCGGTTAGTAAGTTTTAGATATGAATCTAACATACCTTAGACACAAACTGTTTTGTATATTTTCTTTACGATTAATATAAATGTTATATTGGATTCTAAACTTGCGACGGATATTCTAGGTGACAGCAGACAAACGCATAGTAAGTATAATATTTGATGCTCTTGAAGTCATCTATTTACCTTATTAACCGCCTTATTAAATGATTTAATTACATTATTAACCTTTACAACTTTGTTTTAAATAGATGCTGACAATTATGCAGTTGATGTGTAGGATTTTTTCATTACATTACAAAAAAACAGATTTCCTCGTTTGGCGGAAAAGGAATCTTAGCAGCCGGCGGCGGTCTGTAATTTCTGCATAGGTAGTCCTACGAAAAAAAGGTGTACCTAATGCTACCTAAACTGTACGTAGTTCGTTGAGTTATGGATTAATTATTATCTACTATTTACAAGGGAATAATATTGTTTAAATATTCCGACTAATACAGAATATCTACAGGAAATAACGTGTGCGTCACTCCAGCAAAATGTTGTTTCTTATCGGAGTTTTGTTATACGTGCTAAAATTAGGGCCCCATCTCGTGTTAATGCGCCCGAATTTTGTGTAGTTTCAGAGATATTACGAATTAAAAAAAGTAAAGACCTGATAGCAAAAAACGATTTCTTATAACGTATCGTCTTAAACCAGTAATAATATAATAATAATCACTATCACTATTTATTATAAAACAAAGTCATTTCCCGCTGTCTGTCCCTATGTATGCTTAGATCTTTTAAACTACGCAACGGATTTTGATGCGGGTTTTTTTAATAGATAGAGTGATTTAAGAGGAAGGTTTTAAGCTATTTAACATCACGCTATGACTCTTAGGACCGGGGCAGCGCGGGTGAAACCGCGGGCGGGTCGCTAGTAATTCATAAAATACAGTTATAATACTTAAATAATAATTATTGTTATCAGAATTAATAAGGTATATACCATAAAAAAGTGTATGTAGATTACTGTCGGAACTATTTAGCTTTCGTCGACTCACTGTGCGTAGCAATAGCCAAACCAGTTTCTAGTGAGGCGAAGAATCCTGATCAGTAAATTGAATGCGATCATTTCGCTGCACGCAGCCGACTGTTGACTACGATTATGCGCTATGGTGCAATTCAATATGGACAGTGTTTAAAGAATAAAATATACTTACATTGATTATGGTGTATAAATAGATAACAATTTATAGTACTTATTTATATTTGTAGAAGCATACTGTCTGTGACCTAGTTTAGTGATTATAGCAATAAACAATGAAAAAAAAAAATACAATGCTGCTTGCTATCATTTGAAGATGACGGAAGTTGAGGGTGAGTGGTTTTTATTTTACATGAGTAAATTAAATAACATTAAAGATGGTTAAACATTGAAAATTTGTAAGTAGGTATAATAGCATAGCAATAATAATAAATAATCGTATTTTTTATATTACAGATGACAAAAAAAATCCTATCAATACCTCGCATATGTTCCGGATTCATCCAACCTAGTGCCGCAATTTTTGTGGGGAATTGGGTGCAATGCAATACAATAATGCAGGACGTTCCATTGCAAGCAGGCCAGGCACAAAGGGTACCTAGATAGTTAGTCATAAAGTGTGTTGCGGGAGTCGATGGGCGTCGGTGATGGCTTACCATCAGGCGATCCGTCTGCTCGTTTGTTAGATCAGTGAACGCGCGTGCGCCTTTGCCCTTGCACCTCATCGATGTATGAATGAATAATAAAATCCGTGATCAAAATGCTAAGGCTGTGTGAAAAAAAGTAGCACATGTGAAAATAATGTCATGTAATTTCTCCTATGCTATCTGTGAAATGTACCTAATTATCCCCTCGTACCTTGCCGGGAAGCTACTAATACTTATTTTTTAATTGTAAAGTAAGTAAGTCGAAACAATAACAAGTCTAACAAAACTTTTATCGAGTGAGTATGGCTATGAATAGTTACTAGCAAGCGGCTGCCTCCCCCCGCCCTTGGAACGCCTATGTCCATTAATTAGAGTCGTCGTCAGTGATGCCAACCTAGGGTAATTTACCCTAGATTTAGAGTAAAAAATATCCGACAGGGTAATTTTTAGGGTAAAAAGTTTCTTAGGGTATTTTTTAGGGTCAAAACTAAACTTAGAAATAGGTTATCTTTACCTATGTTATAGAGTATAATGACTGTAAGGTATAACATAATTCCACAAATCCTGTGTGAACTTTACTCCTACAAAAGTTATGTTAGATAAATTTAATAACAATATGTATGATAAAACAAATAATGATGCTGATGCAGCAGAAGAAACTTTTATTGTTGTGTGCCAATAAAAATTGTAAATTTTTATTGATGTTTTATTTTTATAAAAATGCCACAAATAGGCGCATTCTATACTGCAACGGAATCTCCGGTGTGCGTTGATGTGGTTTTTAATTTTGTAAAAACCGTGTTTTATATATAAACTTACCATATTATACACACTGAAACCGTGTTACCGCATGCGGATTCCGTCGCAGTGTGGGATGCGCCTTAGGGACTTTTTATTTAGGGTATTTTTATTTATTTAACAGAATCTAGGGTAAATTGGGATCAAGCCTAGGGTAAAGAGAATTGACCTGGCAACACTGGTCGTCGTCGTCGACAAATAGTTTGAACCAATATCTAAGCCCACGCGGATGTCTCGAACGCCAAAAACAACCGTTTCGTTTCACAAATTTTTTCATCCATTTCAAAAATGTTAGAAAAATGTTTTCCGGCCAGTCGTGGAAGTATCCTGATCTCAGGATACATATATATCGTGAGTAGACCAACGCTTTTTCATATACCTAAGGGTATTTTACTTAAATAATAATTAATATTTGACAATTAGATAAATATTGCTGCTGCCCGCCTTTTGTAAGGGTTTGGGCCTCCGGTTACCTCACTCACTCGGCGAAACACAACGCAAGCGTTGTTTCACGCCGATTTTCTATGAGGCCGTGGTATCACTCCGGTCTCTGTCCCTAAAACTACGCAACGGAATTTGATGCGTTTTTTAAATAGAGTGATTCAAGAGGAAGGTTTTAAGCTATTTAACATAACCCTACGACTCTTAGGAACTGGGCAGCGAGAGTGAAACCGCGGGCGGGTCGCTAGTTTCATAATAAAACAAAAGAATTACAGATCGTTTATTAGACTTTTTAATTAGATATCAATCAAACATAAAAAATATAAACAGAGAACTTCTTTCTCATTAAAGTCTACGCCTGATGGATCTGAACCCACACTTATTGTAAAAATTACTAGTGTTGTCATTCGACACATAATGTTTTCCTTTTATTAGTTCTAAATTGTATGAGCTTTTTACTATCTTATTATTGTGATTTCGTAGTATGCACATAGTGTTACGTTACAATCTAGGTCAAAATGTTTAATTGTTATGGTGTTTATATTATGATTGTAATGTGTTTTGTGCATCAAATAAATAAATAAAGATATAAAAACTGTTGATCACGGTCTGACCATCACATATCAAAGCACTTTTTTAACATATTATAAGTATATAAGTACAATATTTTTTAACAAAGTTTTCTTAAAACCGCCTCCAAAAACGAAAAAAAGATGTGCGAATAAGTTTTGGAAGTGGGTGCCGTTGATTTGTTTGTGTTATTGAAGGTTTACTTTTTGTTATATGTTATTTTATTTAAAAATTTTGAATGGCGACTAGAATCGAATCTGACGTACTCTCGACGAGTCGTTATCAAAGTCAAAGTCAAAGTCAAAATTATTTATTCAATATAGACTACTAGGTAGTACTTTTTGAACGTCATTTTTACATTATAGACAGCCCCCAAAACGCCCGCCCTTCACCGCTTCCTAGTGTTTTCGCTGGGAAGAAGAAGCGGCGCAACAAACTCCCCAGCAAACACATTTCTGTCTGATAAGTTACTAAGGCGTTATACAAAATTTCAAATAATTGTTTGGGGTACTTAATAATTTATTCATTGCTACTGTCATTTATGCGATCAGTAGCCCAAACACGTACAACTATCGAATTCCTATCGTAAACGAATGAGTTTTTTTCTGCTACAAATCTCATAAATACATATTATATTTTCACATCTGTCTCCCATTGGGGTAGGCAGAAACTACACTTGCTACGATCCTGGCACACCACTTTCGCTTCATCTACGTTCATTAACCTCCTTCTCATACAAATTATTCTCGATTTCGATACGAATACGTTTTCGAAAGTGTTCGTGCCTACGTGTTATTGACAATTTTTATATCTATGTTAACCCGACCTTTGATATACCTACTACATACTTAGATATATTAAGTTATAATTAAATAATAATTAATATCATTTAACTTATTAACTTTTGTAAGTACCTAATTCTTTATAAAACATAACATACCATCACGCCTGTATTCCCCGAAGGGATAGGCAGAGGCGTAGGTACTATTGTACACCCACAGTTCGCCGGTATGTTTAGGTCCCATGTAATAGGGGGCGAGCCTATTGCCATTAGATTGATAATTCTTTATATTTTTAAATATTTTCATAAAAAAGGAAAATTAAAACATTTAAGCACATACTTAATATAGCAAATTGTAGCTCTCGGGTATCAAGAGCTGGGTCCAAGCTACCAGCGCACAGCGGCGTGGGCTTCAGAGAAACTGCCATACAATGCGGCCGTCAATAGTCACGGGACAGCACGCATTCACCATTTAATTTCTTCTTCATCATTTCCAGATCTTCCTCTCGATCATGATAACTTTATACAGTCTATCCGTAAAACTGGACCTCGGCGCGTATTCGATCTACTATGGCAATGTTGAAATCATACCGGAGCAAGCTTTAATCGGCATCTTCTCCTTGGGGCTGATCTTCACTGCTCTCTTCCTGTGCGGAGCTCATTTGGTAATATAACTTTTATAGAAAAGGTGAATTATGTGTACTTATCAATATTACCGATAGCCTGTAATATGAAAATAACGTCGACAGGTCACCTATTTGTGAATTTTAGGTGTACAGACCGGTCACCATATTGGTATTTCTCAGTGGCATTGCAAAAATGCCGCTGTCAGCACCAGACAAAAAATATAAAAGAGGATTTCGCCATGATACTAAACACACTATCACGCCTGTATTCCCCGAAGGGTTAGGCAGAGGCGTACTAATGTACACCCACAGTTCGCCGGTATGTTTAGGTCCCATGTAATAGGGGGCGAGCCTATTCCCATTAAGGGCTAACGCGCACTTGTGATTTTTAGTCTACCGATAGTTTAGTCGCTGTAGTAGTCGCGTATAATTTCATGTCGAATTCTAATCGTCAAATGCGCGCACTGCCATATAACTCCATAGTGAATCCCAGAACGATCAAACTATCGCCCGACTAAAAATCACAAGTGCGCGAGCGCTCTAACCGGGCACAAATTCCTAACTCCGAGCTGCTACAGGGAATTTTATAGAAAAACCCAATAACTAAAGATACATTGCCTTTTGCATTATGTATTATAAGTATGTATTTACAAAAAAAAAGTATATAAGTATTATATCCATTGTCTAGTACCCATAGTACAAGCTCTGCTTAATTTGGGACTAGATGGTGCTGTGTAAAAATGTCCCAGAATATTTATTTATTTATTATATTTATTTATTTATTGCCGACAAATTCCAACGTTTAAACAGCTATTCTTTATTTCAGAATCTGTCTGTCTACAGGATGTACTTCCACATTACGATTATTATGTTGATCGTGACAGTTCTCATTCAGGTCATAGCCGTTTTTGTAGCTATCGCAGCTGAGACGGAATTATGCGTCACATTTAAAATTCTGTTTGGAGTTTTGTGTAAGTAGATACGCAACTTCTTCCTCTACATACTATATAAGTTACGGTAAATCTGATTAATTGAAAATTATTAATATTTTTACATTAAATTATTTACTAATTATAACCACATGTTTTGGTAAATGTGAATAAACGATCGAAATTTATTACTTTTAGTAATATTAATTACTAAAAGTAATAAATTTAGTTACTGTAAAGTAATACATTGGTTTAGGTTAGGTTAGAACTGTGACCGCACAACGCACGAGCCGAGCGAGCGAAGCGAGCGTGCCGCGGCAGCGTCCGGCGAAGTGCCGGAACCGAATTGGTCTATAGTTATTGGTTTAGGTACGTTGTTACACTTGGTAAATGTTTTAACCTCGACTTTCGGTAATTATTAATAATAATAGATAATTATTAATAATCTTCATTTATTCACTCTTACCGTAACATATATACCTAGTTGCGTTTATTGTTAGACTTAAGTTTCTTGTATGGCTTATAATTAACTGCATTCCCGTGGTAACTAACTCTTTTAAGCGGAAACATTACCGCTGCTGACTACCAAACTGTACTAGAACTCACCCAAAATATAAACATTAACATAGATACCATCACGCCTGTATTTCCCGAAGGGCTTGGCAGAGGCGTACTTATGCACACCCACAGTTCGCCGGTATGTTTAGGTCCCATGTAATAGGGGGCGAGCCTATTGCCATTAACCGGGCATAACTTCCAAACTTCGAGCTGCTACTGGGAATTTCATAAAAAAACCAATAACACTGCTCGACCTGGGGATCGAACCCAAGGCCTCTAGCGTAGCAGTCGCGCTCAGGACCACTAGTCTAATGATGTCCACTAGTCTAACTACTTATATTTAGGTAAAACTGTAGTTTTTCCTAAATATAAGTAGTAGTTAAGAAAAAAACATTTTGTTTTTTATGGAAGGTATCAACATTAATCTTCCGTCAGAAAAAAACAAACAATGAATCTTATGATCTTAAAAGTAAAATTTTTGTTCCAGTTTGTCAAATCGAATTTATAATCACGATTAGGATTTTCCTGAAAAAGATGGAAGAGTCAAGAAACGAACTAAGCCAGAATCAGCAAGAGCATTTAACTATAGCATAGCTGTGCTTACCCCTCCGCCAAAGTACATTGGCCGTTATTACCATGCAAGTTAATATATAAAACTATGTACTTAGTTCATTCACGATCGCCGCCATTGAGTATCGAATTAGGTACCTATGTCGCAAATAAAATCTCCCACAAAATGCTTAATTCTGTGTTTTCTTCTTCAAATCTGAAACGTTCAAAGAAGTTATAACTAGACATGCAACAGATAGCATGTGAAAAATCACATGAAATAATATTTCATACGTCACACCTACGACTTTTTCACACAGCGTGCTCAAAATCGCATTTCAATTAAATTCCATATTAATGAAATTGCATTTCAATTAAATTCCATATTAATGAAATTGCATTTCAATTAAATTCCATATTAATGAAATTGCATTTCAATTAAATTCCATATTAATGAAATTGCATTTCAATTAAATTCCATATTAATGAAATGGCATTTCAATTAAATTCCATATTAATGAAATTGCATTTCAATTAAATTCCATATTAATGAAATTGCATTTCAAATAAATTCCATATTAATGAAATTGCATTTCAAATAAATTCCATATTAATGAAATCGCATTTTTACTCACACAATCACAGACACAGCTTTTTACGATTTCATAATAGTAGAGATTCAAGCCCAAAACTGCAATACCAAAGGACACGGAGAGCTCATTCTGCGTGAATCGGATCGCTAACAATGAACAAAAATTTAAGGTAGCTGTTAGTTATTTTAACATTGAGACGTCAAAGACCATGGATGCTGTAAAGGATCCGAAAAGTCTGGATTAAATAATATCAATATAACGAGATAATATCCGTAAAAAGTAGTTCCATTTCAATGTCTAATATTCGCATAAGTGTTAGAAATCAGTTTATTAGAGATATATCGTAGTTACTGCCGCAGCTGACCGCTTGTAATCTTTCAGCACTTAACACTATTAAATGAAAATACGATGCCCATTAATTCATAAAAACACTTGAAAATCAAATTAGATATTAAACTAAAACTCGTAAATCAATATTTTCGAACAAACTAAATGCGAAAAAAAAATAAATTGAACATAACAGCCTTTATAATATTGTCTACTAAAGTACTAACTAACCTATTCTGACCTGTATCAATCGGTTAAACCGTTCCTGGGATAAAACCGTTCTTGGGATAATTGGCAACATTCGTTGGCACACACAAACAAACAAACACACATCGTTAAGGGGAAGCCTATATTAATGAGGCCAATTTAAGAAATGGTTTCCATGGTTTTTTTCAGTAACGGCTGGATAAAATGACAACATAAAAAATACGTTACATAAAAAATCTGCTACTTTACAGGTTCCAACTGCTTTTATGCGAAATTAAGGTCATAATATTGAAAACTTCAAACGGCTGTAACTCTAAAATGGATTTTTTTCCAATATTTTTTTGTTAGAGCTATGTGTATACTTTCACCTATTTCAATAAGTATCCCTTTTTCTTGTACTCCCGATGTACTCTTTTTAAAAAATATATAAAATCAGATTACAATATTAAGCTTTACAACTTTGTTGTAAATAGTTACTGAGAATAATGCAGTCAAGCACGAACTCTTTCGAAAACGTATTCGTATCGAAATCGAGAATAGTTTGTATGAGAAAGAGGATAAGGCGCTGTGAATAGTCAAAATAGGCTTCTTAAAACAGTTATTTAGCAAAAAGTATACAGTTTCAAGCAGTGAAAAAAATATGTTAATCTGCATCATATTTATGGGTACACTACATACTACATACCATACGCCGAATTGTTAGGCAGAGGCGTACTAATGTACACCCACAGTTCGCCGGTATGTTTAGGTCCCATGTAATAGGGGGCGAGCCTATTGCCATTAACCGGGCACAAATTCCAAACTCCGAGCTGTTACTGGGAATTTCATAGAAAAACCCAATAACACTTTGCTCGACCTGGGAATCGAACCCAGGACCTCAAGCGTAGCAGTCGCGCTCAGGACCACTAGACTAATGAGGCAGTAGTAATAATCATAAAATAACCATTGAATTCAAAATTATAGCAATTGTAACTGTATTATTTACAAACAAATCTTCATAAAATTAATAACACTGACGTAATATATAATAATAAAGGACGCTAACGGTTTTATTTATTGATTGAAATAAGACATTATGAAGGGAAAGTGGAGTGCCAGGATCGTAGCAAGTGTAGTCTCTTTCAGTGGGGATTTTGTCTATTTCAGATTCTATTTCGCGTAAAATATGTGCTCTCATCTGTCCACATTACATTGTAAATAAATTCAGGGTCATCAGTCATTTTACTCAGTAACCAAGGGCAATATGCTCCTCGGATTGGCCTATCTCTCGGTAACAGTGACTGAACTATAGTGTAATTGTAAGGCCGCTGTTTATCTTTTCTCAATATTTTGAGTACAGTGTTGTGGTGTACTTGAAACTGGCGCGCTGCCCTCCGCAGACTTGAGGTTGGGTTGTGCGTAGAATAATTTAAAACTCTTTGTTCTAATGACACTGCTGTTTCTTGCGGAGGAACACCCTCGCGAGGGACTAGAGGCTGATTTTCCCTTAATCTTTGAACAGCTATAATCGTGCGGGAGTTTACCAGGCATCTGAACAGCGAACTATCTGACACTGACTGGAAACGGCTATTAACTGTTATATGAGCTCCGTGAAAAACACGTACCCCGTAAGACTATAACGTCAAAATCATATCCTCCTTGGTACAGTACTGCGCTGATTAAAGTGCTAAGAGAAAAAGGGAAATTTCATTTAAGATATAATACAATCATATGGTACCTAATATCGGCGACTACCAATCTTTCACTCTTCTTCGTCAGCGTGCCAAACAACTTGAAAAAGAGTGTTTTAATTCCTATATACATAATATTGAAGATCAAATAACAAAAGATCCTAAGAGTTTCTGGGCTTACATAAAAAGTAAAAATAAATCAGGTTCCTGTCCCAAATCAATGACATACATGGGCACTTCCGCTAACACTGGACAGGGTATAAGTAATCTATTTAGTAGGTACTTTCTTTCAACTTTTAATAAACCAGGTTCTCTTAGTGGAGGCATTACGGCCCCGGAAAACGGACATCATTCAAGTGTTAGCATTGCGTCAGTAACGGTGGGTCCCAAAGTTGTTTTGAGCTTACTTAAACATTTGGATCTATACAAGTCGGGTGGCCCTGACCACATTCCCCCATTGTTTATAACAAGTTGCGCTGATAGTTTCTTGGTACCAATAAGTATAATTTTCAATCGATCTCTCTGTGAAGGCTTGGTTCCGTCAGTTTGGAAAATGGCATTCATCACCCCGGTCTTTAAAAAGGGTGACATTACTGACGTCGAAAACTACAGGCCCATATCGAAATTATGCTTGTTTGCCAAACTGTTGGAAAGAATAGTTTATGACCAGGAGTACCGTATGCTGAGATGCTCCTTCAGTGAAGACCAGCATGACTTTCTTAAGGGTCGTTCCACTGTATCTAACCTTTCACTTGCCAACGACTTTGTGACAGCTGGTATGGAGCAACGTGCTCAGGTGGACATCATTTACACAGATTAGAGTAAATGCTTTGATCGAATTGATCATGCTATTCTCCTAAACAAGCTGCAATCCAAGCTGCTCAGCTGGAATCCACGGCGATCTTCTTAGGTGGTTTTCGTCGCATATAGATAATCGTAGCCAAGCGGTGGTGCTGAGTGGGTACACGTCAACTTGGTCTCCAGTACCTTCTGGTGTCCCTCAAGGTTCCCTGTTAGGTCCATTATTATTCACAATCTTTATAATGGACATAGGTCACTGTTTTCTTAGTTCCAAAATACTATTATTTGCGGATGACATGAAGGTCCTTAAGGTGATTCGTAGTTCTGAGGACGTTGAAGACCTGCAGGCAGATCTGGACAGGTTTGAAGCTTATTGCTCACTCAATAAGCTCGACCTCAATGTATCCAAATGTCTCTACGTAACATTTACGCGCAATCATCAAACTATTAAGTCTAGTTACACTCTGAAGAACGCAAAGTTATCGAAAGTCCACGAGATCAAAGATCTCGGCGTGATCCATAACTCAAAGCTTTTGTTTGATAAGCATATTGATAGTATTGTCAAAAGAGCGTCGAAGTCATTGGGATTTGTCCTGCGCATGTCATCAAATTTTCATAATATCAAGACCCTGAAAATCCTATACTGTGCTTATGTCCGAAGCCACCTTGAATACGCGTCCCAAATATGGAACCCCCAGTACAAGATCATCACGAATCGAACGCATTCAGGGTAAATTCCTCAGGTACCTAGACTTTAGATCTCACCAGTACTCCAATGATTATGATCATAGGTGTAGGAGATATCATTTCTTACCAATTGAAACCAGGAGAAATATAGACGACATTTGCTATCTTATGAATATAGCTAACGGGAAAGTCGATTTTCCTGAATTATTGTCCAAAATATGCCTGAGAACCAACACCCGCCGCTTAAGGCAGCGTGCTCTCCTTAATATCCCATCTGCTAAGACGAACTATGGAGCGAGCTATGCTCGGCATTTCTTTACGCGATCGAATCAGAAATGAGGAGATCCGTAGAAGAACTAAAGTTGCCGACATAGCTCAAAGGATTAGCAGGCTTAAGTGGCAGTGGGCGGGGCACATAGCTCGTAGAACTGACGGCCGCTGGGGCAGAAAGGTTCTCGAGTGGAGACCGCGCACCGGAAAACGCAGTGTGGGACGACCTCCAACGAGATGGACGGATGACCTGGTGAAAGTCGCTGGGAGTCGTTGGATGCAGGCGACATACAACCGGTCCTTGTGGAAGTCTTTAGGGGAGGCCTTTGTTCAGCAGTGGACTTCTTTTGGCTGAGATGATGATGATGATGATGAAGAAGACGAACTATAGAGCCAACACTTTTATCTCACGAGCATGTAATTCTTTTAATCAACTGCCGTCTCAGATTGACCTATTTTGTTCAAGCACTACTTCAGTTAAAACACTCTTAGCCAATAACTTCTTTGTTAATTAGGTTTTTTTTACGATAATCACCATAATCTTTAGCAGTGTAATTCTCGTTCATAACTATCATACATTGTATTGTTAGCTAATAGCTCTCGTTTTTCTACTTGTATATTTTATTGGTGAAGATTTGTAATTGGCACAGGACTATTGTATTTTCTATATACTATTTTTATTATTTGTCTGTAAATCTTCCTAACAATAAATAAATAAGTAAATAATAAAAAAAAATCTTCGAGAGTTACCATATCTTTGAAGATACCTATGTTCTTAAATCTAGGGCCGCGTTTTGTTGACACTCACCATAAATCAAGATCATATCGGTACCTATACTCCGTCGTAGTGTAATTGAAACGAGGCATTCAGATTCCACAACTAAGTATCACACTATTGTTTACACATTATGTAGGTACTGTCACCTAACAAACTCTACTACACTTAAAACTCATATAGAACATATATAAAACATATATTATATACTCACTTACACAATCAAATTATCAATAACGAAACAGTAAAACTCTCTAATAGTTTTACTGTTGCGTATGTATATTGTATGTTTTACTCTGCAGTGTATGAAATTACAGCAAAAGAATGTTCAATTTTACACAGAAGCAATTAATGTTCGCCGCACGCGCAATTAAAAAAAAAACTGCTTTCACACAGGGAAGGACGTTACACACTGGATGGTCAACGGTGAGCCGCAAAGAGTATAATAATATAGCTGTACGAGCCGGGAGCAAACTGCATCAAAAATCCTAAGTGTTTTTTTTTCCTTTTCTTGCATAATAAATCTTTCGAATGTAGTAGTGATAAGAACAATTTTTGCCTACACACCTAGGTACTTTGTTTACAGAAAGATGTCGAACTGGCAACATAGCTATCTTCTCAGTTTACGAAACGTAGGTATCTTTGTTTGATTATGATATTGAGAATTTTATTGTCATGGTTATGAGGTCTAAATTGAAGATTGTAACATAATTTATTTATAAAGCGTGTCCCATAGAGTTTCTTGCCGGATTCTTCTCCATTGGATCAACCAATGATTGAAGTAATATATATGCCAATGGGATCAACCTTTTGGAATCATAACGTTTGTCAATGGGATCAACCTTTTGAAATCATAACGTTTCATAAACACTTGTAAAAGCTTTTGAAATAAAAACATTTGAACTTGAACTTTATACAACATTGTATTATTTCTGAAGAGTACCTACCTATTAATTAATTAGGTTGTGTTTTATGCATGTATCTGGGTAAGTAAATGAAATTGTTTTGATGTGAATGACCTAATGAACTTGTGTGGCGAAATCGTAACGTATTCAGAACATTTGTTAAAATGTTTAGAGTAAAAAAACAAATCCTACGGCTATACCATTGATTATAATTTGATAATTTTTGGTAGGTATATGTACCTACTAGCTACTAACACGTATGTGGTTTCGTATCATCTCCACCTCTCTTTATAATGTTAACAATTACCTAATTTAAATGCAATAGATCAAATGTTTTAAAATTCGTCAATATTTTAGTTCCCTTATCTCGTTATTACTGTCACTTTTGTGTAAATGATGCAATATGCGCACAGCAAATGCGAGTGAGTGAGACAACAAGCAATAACGATAATTTGCTTATTTCTCTCATTTCCTGTATTACTAGCTAGTAAAATTCATTCATTTCTGCTATCATTAGGTAGGTAATAGGTATAAGTACCCCTATAAGTATAATCTGAATGTGATCTTTTTGTGAATGGGTTCACGTTGGTAGTGCAATGTGTGTAACCCACCGTATCGAACCGGCAACCACATGATCGCAAGTCCGACGCCCTAGCCATTAGGCTACCGACGCTTTAAAATCATCTGCGATGATCGACGACGATCTGAACTCAAGTTTGTTTGTTTTAAATTTATTAATGCCATAACGTATGTTTGTGACTGTAAGTGCCTACTTGGATTTTTTAAATGATGAATTATAATTCGTGCGAATAGCGCACTATTTAATTTATAAAGTGGTCGATTAGCACGAATATAAAAATGAGTCATGCGAAACGCCACTCACTAAATATAATAATTTTGGAATAAGTAGGTACTTAGTGTCGTTTAGCACGATTCGTGCGAATTCGTAACGTACCTATTCAACACATGTCTTAAATAAATAATCATTTATTTGCAGACATTGAAGTCCATAGATTTAGATTAATAGACATTGACATCAGAACATGCTTATTCAAAATTATTATTAGTATTAATGAATTACAAAATTAAATAAGCAAAATGACAAATAACATAATCGAATTATATCACAAATAACATAAAAATAACACAATACACACACCTAAAAATCACAAATGGGCAAAATAATAATAACATAATAGCAAAATCTAGATAGTAAAATGCACGTACAGCTATCTAGAGCCGACCTGTGTGTGCAGTCTCACCCATCGAACAAGCACCGGGCAGTCCAAAGAGTATAATAATGGGCAGTCCCATCGGTCACTCAACGCTCTCAACATGCCGTGGGAGCTGATATCTGTTCTGTGCCGGAGAGAAGCGCATCGTTTCCGAATCTATACTAATTTATAAAGCTGAAGAGTTTGTTTGTTTGTTTGTTTACTTGAACGCGCTAATCTCAGGAACTGTTGGTCTGATTTGAAAAATTCTTTCAGTGTTAGATTGCCCATTTATTGAGGAAGGCTATAGGCTATATATGATCACGCTACGCGGACGAAGTTGCGGGCAGAAGCTAGTAATGCCATAAAAATCATCCCCTAAAATGTTTAGAGTAAAAAAACAAATCCTGCGGCGATACCGACCGCTGCATCGTTTTTTATAAGTAGGTATACCTAGGTACCTAGCTACCTAAAATCCTCATAAATCGACCGCCGTAATGCCGCGGGCGTGTAAAGCGATATTATTAAAAGTTTACGCATAACATATTGTAAAGTAAGTCGTACTCGTAACGGAATTGTAACATATTTTTTATCGAAGGTCATGGGTATGTCGCCCTGCGAGATTCGAGGGGCCCCTGATTCTCCCGCCCCCCCCCCCCCCCCCCCCTCGGTACGCTCTTGCCTATTAATATATATGTCGACAAATAGCAAGAAACAACGGTTAACACAACACGATAAACCAGGAGTAGTAACGCGCGACTATTTTCCAAAAACCACAGAACTGAAGTTTGGTCTCTCAAAGTTTTCTTCCATTTAAAAATGTGCATAGTGTACTACGTGCCTCATACGGCCACACCTGGGAATGTCCTGTACCTGGGATACTTATATTCAGTGAGTAAACACTGTCACATCATAAAAAATATTGGCTAATAGGTAACATACGTAATAGGTAATTACGGAGTTTAATTTGTAGTTTTTACTCAGAAGTCACTCTTTATAAAAGTGGCCAATATCTTTTTACAGAACTAAATATCATTTGTCATAGAGACTGATAAAATGCTAATCAAATCTTACGGAGCACACAAACCTCTTATAAATTAAATCATTAAGGAGTTTTGATAGATAGATGGCGCTACTTATCACCCACGTAAGTTCACGGTCGGATGAATTTCGGTTCTTCAGAGGCCAAATTTTATTCTGCTATTTTCAGTTGTATCAGAATGGTCGGCCAATGGCATAAGATTTGTTGATTCGGATCTAGCCAATCAGCACGCACAACGCAGTCGATGCGTAAAAAATACCTTGTCCCGTAGCCAACAGGAAAAATTAGTTTGCAACTACCTAAGTACCTAAAGTAAACAACTAACCTAACATTGTTTTAGATACATAATATGTAAATAATAGATATTGAGAATGTTAACACAGCTTTATAGCTGGAGAGCTTCTGGCGAATTTAGGGAGTAAGGTCAAACACCTTCTCTAAATTTGTAATCACCTCCTGGGCAAGCTTTGATAATCTAAGTGAGAATTGTTATATAGATAATTACCTACTCAGCAACTTTTAAAATTGTAAATAGTTCCTAAATGGTCGTTAATAATTCAAATTGAAAGTAACCTAAAAATTCTCAATGATATTCCAATTTGACATAGTTTGACGCTCATTTTATAATACGGCGCCTAGTTGTCGCCATATTGAATTTTGATTAGTTCACATGTGGTCACAATATGCTTTCCAACAGTGGTTACAAATCCTTAGTCTATTCAGTAGTTTTTTGCGCCGACAAACAGACAGGAATTTTAAAAATTCAGGTACTGCACTCATGGAAACTTTTGGAATGGCCTTTCGATGAAATTTGAATAACAGCTTTGAGCTGATCATCGTTTCGATTCATCATTTAATTTACTCCCTGTGGTTTCCAGATCTTCCAGATAGTCATGTTGTATGTGTACAGTGAGTGCTTGAGCGGCGGCCACTGCAAGTTGGCTATGTACTTTGGCACTACTAAAATCATACCAGAGGGCGTTTTCATCGCCTGGTACTGCATCAGTCTGATCTTCACTGCTAGCTTACTGATCGGAATTCATGCGGTACGTAATAAAACCTTTTAAGAAAAGCATATTTTTTTACGAAAGTAAAAGTCGACTGTAAAGGATTGTATGGGTAATTGATAAGTGACCATTTTACTCCCTCGGGTTCGGATGGTTTCATCCGAACGTTGATGGGTTGGAAAAATAAAAACAGGATGAAACGAGAGATAGAAGTGATAAAAGGGGACAAAGAAGATATACCTAGGTATTTGATTTTAACAAATGAGGTCTCCTTGGCGCTTACAATATTTATACAAAAAAGCAGCTATTTAGGTCACACAATACTAACACATCGCGCACATCACGTCGGTAGTGCAATGGGTGAGTTTCGGACTTTCGGTGATTTTCCGAGTTTCGAACTTTCGAACGGTGAGTTTCAAATTCCAATAAAAGAAGCTCAGGCGAACGAAAAGCTATAGTATAAAACCAGGTATAGGGAAGTTACAGGGTAAAATCAAGATTTAGTTGCCTCAGAGGTATAGTTGCCACGATTGTTATAGGTGAACTCTAGTTTTGCGGATGAATCGCGTGTTAAATATTCTCCAACTAAGTTGATCGTGTCTCATGTCTGTATGTGATTCCATGGTAAGGCAAAATGCAGTTTTTTTTGCAGCAAAAGTTTTTTAATTTATAAGAAAATACAAAGTAGGAGGTGGCAGAAATAAGTTACATACATACACAAACTCGCAACCGTCTCTCACAGAGGTAGGCAGAAACTATAGACCGCTACTTGCTACGATTCTTACACACTTCTTTGCTTCTTGCACATTCATACATCACTAAGACTTCATGCACACGCGGCGGTTGCGAATACTGCGCAAATGATCTTTTTCAAGGACCTCGCCAGATCTTCAGTTAGATCTCATGGACCCTAATTTTCTTCCCGCTGACATAGACCCCTTTGTAGGTCGTCGTCAACCTGTTAATTAGACCACTTTGGGTAGGACTCTAGAGCGACCTCTCCCAAAATTGTTGACATTCGCCTTATAAATTCAATTAATTCCATCTCAGCATATTCCTTTCCATACGTGTTACGACATAATTTTCAGCCCGCAGTTTTATCATACCGTTACACAGTCTATAATAACGAATTACACTGCACATTTACTTCGCAAGGAATGCATGTTGACCCAATTTATTCTACTTTCTACTACACCCAATATTGACTTCCATAAATAAGTGGGTTCCAGCGTACCATTGCAAATAGCCACCCTTGACTTTTTTGACACGCATTATAATGAACACACCTTAACTGCATTCATAGCACCATCGTTTTTATTTACCGCATTCATTCTCCTTTCCACATCTGCAAAAATCTTACATTGCCTAGTAAAGTTCCCCACCCTGATCCTCTACCTTTACATCACACAAATGTATGTACGTCTTTCTCCCTATCGAAAACCACCATTTCGCCTTACTAACATTTATTCATTTGATGACACGTTTGGCGTAGTGAGTGAGTGACCGGCCTCTGCGCCACGTGTTGGTGGCCACGTGGTTCTATCCCACACGAGCACATATTTGTATGATCTAGGTACATATAGTTGATCCGGGTCTGGGCGTTTGTGTATGTGTAAATTTGTGTTTGTAAAAGCATCCACGATACACGAACAAAGCCTAGTGTGTGGGGTTCTTTAATATTTTTTTAAATTGTTCCCTTTAGCTTATAAGCTTCATTCATTAACGTTACCATGTCTTCTAACTCTTCCGCTGATGGTGCAAGTAGAACCCCATCATCAGTAAATTATTTATTTATTGAACTAATCTCATCCTTTTAGCATTCTTGCTGCAGTGGGAGAAGTTTGATCTTTTTCGAGACATTCTGACAGTGAATAATAATAATAATAAATTCCTTTATTGTTCTCTTCCACAAAGGTGACTTAATTAAATTACAAAGTAGTAAGAATAACAATCCTTCGTGGGAGGTATCTGCACTAGCACTACACCTCTACAATATATGATTAATTAAGTTAAATTAGATTAACCAAAATTAAAGATTAAAAGTTAAGAACAACCAATTGAAAAACTCAACATAACATAAAAATGAATTAATATTATTTTACCAAACTACAATTAATACAATATAACATAACATAACATACCATCACGCCTGTATTCCCCGAAGGGTTAGGCAGAGGCGTACTAATGTACACCCACAGTTCGCCAGTATGTTTAGGTCCCATGTAATAGGGGGCGAGCCTATTGCCATTAACCGGGCACAAATTCCAAACTCCGAGCTGCTACTGGGAATTTCATAGAAAAACCCAATAACACTTTGCTCGACCTGGGAATCGAACCCAGGACCTCTAGCGTAGCAGTCGCGCACAGGACCACTTGGCTAATGAGGCAATTAATACAATATGCACCTGTTAAATCGAATTGAAATTATTTTTGTATACTTAATAATTAAATTTTCAGTGCTCTCATAATCCAAATTAACGAGGTAGCCTACTAATCGTTTTTTTACAATGTGTCTTAGTGAGATGGTATATATTTAACGATGCCTTTTACTTGTTGTACAAATGACCGCTAAGAAAGCAGTAACTTCGGTGTGCTAGACTCATTACATATAATTTGCTGGTGCAAACTTTGGCTTTATTCCTTTTTTGGGAGTGTATGTAAGCGTCGTAGTTCATGAGCGAGTGTTTGTGTAGCACGGTTTGCATAATAAAAAGTTGCCGATGCCGAACAGTAAGTACCTTGCACTTGGCATAAGTCGGTGGTAGGATAACGAAATGGCAGATAATTGCCTGCCTTGAGTATTGCTCTCTGAGCTCGCTCGACTTTGATTAAGTGAGTTTTGGATGCACCACCCCAAGATGAAATGCAGTAATTAAAAGAAGTGATTGACTAAGGGCGTAATATCATCTGCAGCATGCCTTAGATTTTTAAAATGTATATTAGCTTCCTTACACGTTTGGATAGAAGGTCGATGTGACTATTATAGTTAAGATTCTTATCAATAACTATGCCGAGGTATTTAATTTCATCCACTTTTTCCAGTTTTGGGCATGGGCATGGTCTAGCGGAGGATGGATTTTTGCATTTGTGGGCCAGTATTTGGTAATGGTTGTTGTGTGTGTGATATATTTCCCAATGTGAATGTTATGTATTTTGTTTTGTCTGTGTTTAGTGTTAAAAAAATATTATCAAGCCATGTTTGTACCTTTGAGAATCCCAACTGTGCAATAATACGTACTATCATAACGTTAAACCTAACATACATAGTTATGGTATTCACCATTTACCTACTATGACATCATGAGTGTATTAACCATAAAATTATCATGCGCATACACAAGGAAAACATCATGAGGAAACCTGCATGTCTGAGAGATTTTCTCGACAGCGTGTGAAGTCTGTCAACCCGCATTAGGCTAGCGTGGTGGACTATTACCTAATCCGAGGGGGATTAGGTAACCTGCATGTCTGAGAGATTTTCTCTGCAGCGTGGGATGTCTGTCAACCCGCATTAGGCTAGCGTGGTGGACTATTACCTAATCCCCCTCATGCTGAGAGGAGACACTTGCCCAGCAGTGAGACAGTACATTATTATAATAAGTTGATTATGTTAAGACGTACCTATTAACCTAACCTTTTATAAAATACTAGTTTTTGCCCGCGGCTTCGCTCACCTGAAACTATATTCACACAGACAGACCGGCTTCGCCCCCGTGGAATTGAATTCGGTATGTCATCACATCCCCCGGGAACGGGACAAAAAGTATCCTAAAATACTGATATTCAGCCGATTCTGGGTAGACTGGAAACCGACCCCAACGTAGTTAGGTAAAGGCTCGGAAAAAGGTTTACTAGTATGTTTTCCAGCATGGGTTTTGTTTCAGAAAAAAACTAGCTGCATGAAGGCGTTCTACCACTACGCGATCACCACGACGATTGTTGTACTTCTCATTCAGAGCATAGACGGCGCGGGAGTCCTCTCAACTAAGACGGAATTGGACACTTCATTTCAATTACTGTTTGGAGTTCTGTGTAAGTATACTTACCTACCTAATTCATCTTCCACGCGAGTCGCACATACATAGATACACTCGCAGTACATAGTGCAGTCTATGTACTGCGAGACTCGTCTCTTATAGGCCTCTTAACTACACTCCATCTCCGTAGTACCTATGCAGTTTTTTAATCGGAAACTTCTGCGGGTGACGGTTAGTTTAGGTGCTGCTAACTACTGAAATGCACTAGAAGTCACCTAAATTTACGTAGCAGGAAATAAAAACAATTTTGAATTATGACGACCTCTGTGGTTTAGTGTGGTGGTCGAGTACCGGACTGCTGACTATGAGGTCGAGGTTTCGATTCCCACAGGTCACAAAAAAATATGTGATGAATATTTAAAGTGTTTGTGTTCGTCTGGGTGTTTCTTATGTATTTTAAGTATGTATTCACAAAAAAAAAGTATATAAGTATATATTATATCCATTGTCTAGTACCCATAGTACAAGCTCTGCTTAGTTTGGGACTAGATGGTGCTGTGTAAAAATGTCCCAGAATATAAAAGTTTTGAGCTTAGGGCATTTAGCTTATGGACGGCAAAGCCGGGCCTATCCCCTGCAAAAGTACATTGGCCATATGACCATTCACGTTATATTAAACTAGTTTATTCGCGAACGGCGCCATTGTATCGCTTTATTACTAATATGCAACTAGTTAGGCACAGACATAACTAAGTAGGTTTACAATAACGTATGACATGAAAAAGGAACTCAATTGTTATTTTTAAAATATGCTGTATGTGTATTTGTTTATTTTGGGAATTAATAATAAGCTCTGGTTATTTTCTAGAAAATCTAATCTCAATCATGCTGTTATTTTCTTATTCTTAAGTACTTACAAGAATAAAATCTCATCAAAAACATAAATGTGAAAATGGACAAGTTCAATGAATAGCTACATAAAAATATTCTGCGATATTTTACACAGCACCATCTAGCCCAACATCACACACAACATACACAACCATCTAGCCTAACACAGCCCAAACTAAGCAGAGCTTGTACTATGGGTACTAGACAATGGATAATAATACCTATACATATAATTAGGGACATAAGAAACAACCAGAAGAACACAAACACTTATATCCAATACATAAATATTCGTGTCCTTTGGTAATTCAATCAAGACTTGAATATCGAAATATAGCTCATTGTTTGTGTTACATCACTAGTAAATTTTGTCACAAGACAATTCTATAATACCGACGCTAATTCGTAAATGTATGTGCATATGTTTTTTTGTCATTGCGGGGTTCATTTTTAAAGTGTGCATTTTTTTTTAAAAAAAAGCTTACTAGCATTACTAGTATTCTTGTTAACCCCTCGTGCTAAGCTAGATTGCTTGTGTTACGAGTGGGTTCACGTCGGTAGTGCAATGGGTGGGGTTCGAACCGGCAACCACATGATCGCAAGTCCGACGCACTAGCCATTAGGTTACCGCCGCTTCAAATTTTCACCAAGGTAGCACGTATCTGTGCATAACTGTAGAACTACTGTGGGGTGCTGTACCTACATATGTGTTTTTCTCGCCTTCACCAAAAAATGGCAAATAAATTTGTTCGGCGATTTTCCTTGCCATCTCCATAAGTTAAATGCTCTAAAGATCAGGGTAGCGCGTAGGTGGGTCATCAGAAAAAATCCCATGTTCTTAAAGTAAAATTTTTGTTCCAGTCTTTCAAATCTACATTCTAGTCTTCGTTAGAACTCTTCTGAAAAAGATGGAAAAGCCAACACCCGAAGCCGATGTGTTGTCGACCGTTTAATCAATGGACCCACTGTTCTTTTTTTAGTTATTTTTAATAAAATTATAATTAAGTACTAGCAATGTGCACATATGTCCATTACTAGTATTCTTGACCCCTCGTGCTAAGCTAAAATGCTTGTGTTACGATGCCCTATTATAGCCATTAGGCTACCGCAGCTTAAATTATTGCCGCCGCCTATTAATGCAAAAATGACCTAAAATGTTCCCCAAGATCATCCCATCCCATCATCAACTCATTATGCTGTTCCACTGTTGGGCACGGGTTCCCTGTCAGAAAAAAAGAGAATAGGCTCTTTTGCACCACGCTGGCCTAGTGCAGTTTGTCAAACTTGACACGCCGTTGAGAAAATCTCTCAGGCATTTCGGTTTCCTAGCAATGTTTTCCTTCGCCGTTTACGCGCGTCATAGAGATACTAATCATATGACTTCGAAAAGGACTATGATAAGGTATAGTTGCCTTTGACTTGGCAGTCCAATGGCAATATCACTGTGTATAATGTATAAAATTATATCACCTATTTTTTTAGTAGTAAATAGTCTCAATTAGGTACATACTACCAAATACCGTGCCGACCGCTACGACCGGAGTGATACCACGGCTTCACAGAAAGCCGGCGTGAGACAACACTTGTTTACGTTGTGTTTCGCCGAGTGAGGGAGGATACCGGAGGCCCAGAACCTTTTAAGAGGCGGGCAACGCATTGGCGACTCCCCTGTGTTGTGCCGTGATTGTCCATGGGCGGCGGTAATCGCTTACAATCAGGTGATACATTATCCTATAAAAAATATGTCTCTTAGTTCAGCAAAATAGTTTGCAGTTCAATGTTTTGAACACACATGTACTTACGTAAAAGTAAGATTTGAAAAGATATAGCGCCTGATCATTTTCTAGGAGCAATGTAAGACAATGCTACACGGAATTTAAAAAAAGAGTGGCACACCAGCAGGCGATCTTGCACTCAATTTCGATAGATTGCCATTGGAATTATGACGTTTCTTCTCTTGAATGCGAGACTAGCCCCTTATTGCTTCAATATTGAGTGGTTGTTGAGTGAGCTAAATTCGATTGGGATTGTATTACCGTTAAGAAAAAACGGTTACCAGTTAATTTTGCGTAGTTGAGAAACACTCGAGCGGCTAGTACCGTAGCAATCTTCATAGGTATCGACGCAATCGTAATCCAATCCTAATGGATTTGTCTTCAAGAATACGCAATCGTCTGACAGGCAAATTGACATTGGAATCGGATTGCGTTTGCATCGAAATTGGATTATTTTCAAGAATAATCCTGCTGGCCTGTGTACCCACCAATACCCCTATAGGCTGGACTCGTTACGGCCATATCGCATCAAGGGACCTCTGCTCTCTTTTTCAGTGTGGTGTGTGTGCGTCACTACAATATTACCAATAAAGGGTCAGAATAAATAAATAAAATAAATATTCTGGAACATTTTTTTATTTACACAGCACCATCTAGTCCCAAATTAAGCAGAGCTACTAGACAATGGATATAATACTTATATACTTTATTTTTGTAAATACATACATATAATACATAAGAAACACCCAGACGAACACAAACACTTATATTCATTACATACATTTTTGTGTCCTGTGGGAATCGAACCCACGACCTCATGGTCAGCAGTCCGGTACTTGAACTACTAAACCACAGAGGTATAGTAATAAGTAGAGTTTTTAATTATTAATTGACGTAAAACGAAATCTAAACATGAATCTTTTAATCATACAGGTACATCAATGTCCATCAATGTACAAAACAATTCAGATAACATAAACATACCATCACGCCTGTATTCCCCGAAGGGTTAGGCAGAGGCGTACTAATGTACACCCACAGTTCGCCGGTATGTTTAGGTCCCATGTAATAGGGGGCGAGCCTATTGCCATTAACCGGGCACAATTTCCTAACTCCGAGCTGCTACTGGGAATTTCATAGAAAAACCCAATAAAACTGCTCGACCTGGGAATCGAACCCAGGACCTCTAGCGTAGCAGTCGCGGTCAGGACCACTTGGCTATTGAGGCAGTTGAGATATGTTAACTATAACTGCTGCATAACGTCCAACTCGGTTGACATTTAACCGTTTTGCAGAATAACTCTAATGGTTAATTCTGTAAGCGTTTAATAAGTACCTATAAAAAGTATGAGTTAGTTTCAGCATGTAGCATTGTACATAATTATAAAGTTCAGGAATTATAAAAACTGCTTAACATCCGTCGTTCAACTGTTTTATTTTTATTTGTTATTTTTTTATTAATTCACGTGGGAGAGCCGTGCTTCGGCACGAATGGGCCGACTCGACCGGAGTGATACCACGGCCTCACAGAAATCTGGCGTGAAACAACGCTTGTGTTGTTTCGTCGAGTGAGTGAGGTTACCGGAGGCCCAAACCCTTTTAAAAGGTGGGCAACGAACTTGCGAATCCTCTGGTGTTGCGGATATCCATGGGCGGCGGTTATCGCTTACCATCAGGTGATCCGTCTGCTCGTTTGCCCCTCTATCCCTATACAAAAAATTATATAGGTACATATAAGTAACAGAAATATTTCGTAAAACAGCTAGTGGTTATGTAAAATGGCGAATTATGCAATCCAACTGTAACAACTAGGTTTAAAACTTTACCACTCTGAGATTTGTTACCTATTTACGTTATGTACATTTCTACTCGCAGAAGAAGTGAATAAGATAATAATAATTAAATAAAATAATAATTACTTATAATAACTAATATTTTTTTATTGTCATAAAATAATTTTACACTCATTTTAGCACTGGCTCTTGAACTAGACTAGTCTGTGTTACAGAACGTTGTAATAAATTATTACAACTATCTACTTATTATTATTAACTACTTATTATTATTCTCATTTTATTATTATTTCATTATCTACTTATTATTATTACTAATAATAATAAGTAAGTAAAGTTGAAAGGAAATGTATCACCCTACGTTCATGAGTCACATGTTAATAAAAAAAACGGAAATGAGATTAATTTAAAAAAATATATTTTTCAAAATTATTTTTTAACTTATATAGGTATAATACAACAGTATTATACCTATATAAGTTAAAAAATAATTTGGGCTAATGGCAATTATGTTAGGCTAAATAACAATTTAGCCTAACATTTAAAGAAACCAGTGGACGTGGAGCATTATGAAAATTAGTTATATAGGAACAGGGAAGTTGTTAATAATAATAGGTACGTACCTACACTACAACGGATCGCCAACATACTTGATTAATAACAATCATAATTAGACGAAATCATTATACCAAATAATAAAATATAATGGAATAGAATTATTATTTCTCAGTTTAAGTGATACATTGAGGTCTTACATTTAACATTGATCTTCATAAACTACTGTTATATTATAGTAACATTAAATAGGTAAATACAGTATGCAAGCGAATCATAACTAGGTAGGTACTTACTAATATTACTTATTATATGTATAAATTAAGTAATAATAAGGTAATCAGGGGTCGGAATAGGTATCTACAGTTTTTAAGTCATATGACGTGTAAAATGTCCTATCTTTTTGTGATTGTTTTTGCATTTTTCATGCTAAGATTATTTTAGGTGCAGGAAAAATTCGATCCTTCCTGCGAGTCGATTTTTTCCTTCACTAAAGTAAAATGTTCTACGAAATCCGATCATGATTTTTAATCCTCCAATCGTTTCCATATCAAAAAGTTAGCGTTTGTCTAATTTGTATTAGAAATTACTATGTAGGTACCTACCTACCTATCCAAAATATTATATACGGTTTTTGTCAATATTTTACTAATTCAAACTTTCAACTACTGGTAAGTATTTAAAGTAAAGAAATTTATATTTTATAATTTTTTGAATTAAAATTTATAAATTTAAATATTAAAGTACTTATATAAATTTAAAGTCAAGGTTTAACTAACGATGGTGAAAGTGATAAGGAAATTGTATTGTCGTAATGTTGATACTACCTAGTCTAGTTTTGTATACTTACCTACGTCCTTTAACTAATACTACGAGTAATGTGTGTTTCTCATTACATAAGTGAATATTTTATTCTTATGGGAAATAAAAGAATCTTTTAAAATATATATTATTATAATATATATATATATATTATTATAAAATATATATATTATGTATATTGAATCTCATGATACAGTTATTTTTGCACGAAAACGTAGTAGTTACTTACCTAAAAATACCCAGGTGGTACTTAGAGTACGTAGGTGTATTTATGCTCGTGACTGCACATACATAGGTACCCCGTTTAGTGTTGCCATAATAAAAAAAGAGCAGAATTTTAAAAAGAAATCGTTCAAAGCATAAATTGATCACACTATAACCAATTTCCATTACTGAAAAAGTTATGTATACATAATGTAAGTTCTAAATTTCTTCCGTATCTTGATCAAAACAGTCGGCAAGAGGATCCTCACAACTGTCGCTGGACTGGTGAAATCCGAAGTTTTTGCCCCTCTGCATAAGGTCGTAAACTGTGTGCACAACTACTAAATAATGTATATGTATCACTGAAAATAAAAAAAATGACAATTGTATATTTTTTTTACATACATTTTACACTGCATTATGGTCTGATGGTCTAGGAGAGGCTTGTGGGTTTAATTACCATGCTGATTCTTAATATGAGTGTCACAGCACTGGATTTTATGATGAATCACCTGCGAATCTTTGCTTAAGCATGTCGGACCCCCCCTTGTTGTCCGGCCCCCGGATTGATATTACGGTAGCTACGCCCCTGTTTTCGATAACGAAGAAGCGGCGGTAGCCTAATGGCTAGGGCGTCGGACTTGCGATCATGTGGTTGCTGGTTCGAAAGCCACCCATTGCACTACTGACGTGAACCCTCTCGTAACACAAGCACATAGCTTAGCACGAGGGGTTAATAAGAATAATAGGTAGTAATGTGTGACCCACATTGCTAGTAAGCTTTTTTTTAAAAAAAAATATTGAATCGGTAGAAGCAACGGTAGCGGTAATGGCTAGGGCGTCGGACTTGCGATCATGTGGTTGCTGGTTCGAAACACACCCATTGCACTACAAACGTGAACCCACTCGTAACACAAACATTTAGCTTAGCACGAGGGTTTAACAAGAATAATAGTAATGTGTGACCCACATCGCTAGTACTTAAGCTTTTTTTAAAAAAGAATTTATTGAATCGGTAGAAGCAACGGTAGCGGTAATGGCTAGGGCGTCGGACTTGCGATCATATGGTTGCTGGTTCGAAACCCACCCATTGCACTACAAACGTGAACCCACTCGTAACACAAACATTTAGCTTAGCACGAGGGTTTAACAAGAATACTAGTAATATGCGACCCACATACATAGTAAACTTAAAAAAAAAAAGAATATCTAGTGAGCTAAGCGCGACTGTTACACACAAGATTCGATAGCCAGGTTGAGCATCAGTTATTGGGTTTACTATATTTATTTCTCATTAGCAGCTTAGAGTTTAGATTTGTGTCAATAATAGCAATAGGTTCGCCCTCAATTCATAGATCCTCAACATACGGACTTACTGTCGTGTAAGTTCATTATGATCTGTCTAACCTTTCGGGGAATACTGGGGTCATGGTAAGCTAAGTAAGTAGGTACCTAACTACTTATGTTATGTTAATAGGCCCCGAAACTACTGGACCGATTTGAAAAAATATTTTACTATTAGAAGTCGACGTAATCCCTGATGCACATAGGCATTTACCGCGGCAAAATGTTTTATTCCTACAGGAAAACGGGCGAAGCCGGGCCGGGCAGCTAGTTTCTTATAATTAAAAAACTGTGGTACTCACAGGACAAGATGAACAGCACAGTGGCCATTATCCAGCTCCTGTTAATCAGTAATAGAAGGGCGCTCAGCTGAACAAGGATCGTGAGGATGATGCCAAATGCGAAGTACGCCAACACCATGCTTGGCTTGTTCTGAAAAAGGGAAAAGATACTATGGTAACACTACATCACAGGCAAAGTATAGTTCGCGCAAAATAACTTGACCCAAAACTAACGGAGAGGGGGAAAGTTTGCGCAGTGCATTTGCGAGCGAAATGTACAAAAAAACGACTACTGCGCATCCGCCATTTTGGTTCAAGTTATTTTGCGCCTACTGTACTTGCAATTAATGAATATGCTGATTTCACACACAAAATCTAGTTATGTATGTTTATAGTTGGTAGGGATATCCATTTTTGAAACAGCGGGTAACACCTACGTACCTTACCATCACGCCTGTATTCCCCGAAGGGTTAGGCAGAGGCGTACTAATGTACACCCACAGTTCGCCGGTATGTTTAAGTCCCATGTAATAGGGGGCGAGCCTATTGCCATTAACCGGGCACAAATTCCTAACTCCGAGCTGCTACTGGGAATTTCATAGAAAAACCCAATAACACTTTGCTCGACCTGGGAATCGAACCCAGGACCTCTAGCGTAGCAGTCGCGGTCAGGACCACTTGGCTATTGAGGCAGTTAGAGAGCGGGTAACATCTAGTACTTATAAAAAATATGCAAATAAATAATGGCGTTTTTTATTCTGCTGATGTTTGTTTTTTTTATACCACTAATGTGGCAAACAAGCATACGGGTCGCCTGATGGTAATAGGTTACCGTAGCCTACGGACGCTTGCAACACCAGGGGTATCACGCGCACGTTGCCGATCCTGTAAAAATAATATCACACCTTTATTGAAGCACCCCATGCTTTAGTCCTTTGGGAAATCCTCGGCGGAGAGCTGATTCCACAACCTGAGTGTGCGTGGGATTAAAATTCCTCTGGAATCGCACAGCATGAGACCAGAATAACTGAAGAATGACTGCCTCATTAGCCAAGTGGTCCTGAGCAAAGTGTTATTGGATTTTTCTATGAAATTCCCAGTAGCAACTCGGAGTTAGGAAATTGTGCCCGGTTAATGGCAATAGGCTCGCCCCCGTACATAGGACCTAAACATACCGGCGAACTGGGGGTGTACTAAGGTACGCGTCTGCCTTACCCTTCGGGGAATACAGGCGTGATGGTATGTTATAAAACCAACCAAGTGCATTCTTTTAGATATTTTTTCTCCATTTACCATGCTAAGGTAGTAAAGTTATTTTTCTGAACGCACCATAAGACGTAAAATAAGAAGTTGAAGGCAAATTTCGACCTGGTGGGTGGAACTCGCGGTGGCTTAGTTATATTGAACCAGAAGGCGCAGGTTCGAATCCTGCCCACAGTCGAAGTTTTCCTTCACGGAAATAACAACCAAGTGAGTGCCGGGTTTCATACCAAACGACCACAAAATCAAGTTGATTGTATGGAAACTGAAGAATTTTCAAAGAAAATATTGGATTTTCAAATTGTTTGGTATTTGCTAGTAAAATATACCTACGTAATAATTAATATTAGGACCAAATTTTAAAATCTTAGGACAATAGAAAATTAAAAATATCTTCGGAACTAAAAGTTTTGTGAAAATGCCGAATTTAGTGGCTCATTCCTTTGTTTTCCAATATTTTTTACAGTATTTATCTACTCAACTGCAGTATAAAGCTGTAGTGAGACCTTTTAAAAACGTAAATTAACTTGCTAATTAGTATGGCTTTGGGCCGGCAAGGTGAAGACTGTAGCTTTTGTACTGTAGTACCTTTCAGTTGTTTAGCTGGAAAACCTATGTACCAGACGGACAGACAGACAGACAGACAGACACGTGGGTACCCGTAACAGGGTTCCGTTTGAACCCTTCGGGTACGGAACCCTAAAAGTAAGACCAGATCGCTAGACTAATCTAATAATAGTTTAAATTCTTGTTAAAATGTATACCACTCTGAAGCAATCATCCAAATTGAGACAGTCAGCGCAAAAGCGGCCCAACCTACTGTTTTTTAATTATTAGATACTACCGGCCTGCTCCGGCTTCGCTCGCGTGGAGAAATCATTAACTTTTTAAAAATATTCTATAGCCTATGTTAATCTGGAATAACGTAGCATTCATTTGGTGAAAGAATTTTTAAAATCAGTCCAGTACGTTTTGAGACAATTCGTTACAAACATACATACAAATCTTTCCTCTTTATAATATTAGTATAGATTGTTTCTTCTTTTGGTAATCATTAAATCTCCTTATAGAACGAAACTAATTATTATTATGTGTTGTGTGTTATCACAAAAGTGGACTAGGCCACTTTTCTGATAACAATTTTTTTAGATAAAATTTGTGTTAGGTTACAAATCCAAAAAATGTGGACGTGGATGGATGTCGCAATCGATTTTAACTTAAAAATGGGGGTTGGGCTGCTTTTGCCTCAATTCATTCTTAATTGGTGGAATAACCGCATAACAAAAATACAAATAAAAGCTAATATGTACAGTCGAATTGAGACCTTCCGTTTTAAAGTTGATTAAAAAGAAATTCATCAGGTCGATCGACTATTTATTACTGTACATAAAACATGTTTCCTTTATTTATTTACAAAAAAAAATACGATACACAAACGAAAGAGAATGGTTCTTAATTTAATTTGTCTTTACATGTTTATTTATACATCCATACATAATCAACCCATTATATGTCCCACTGCTGGGCACGGGCCTCCTCTCACAATGAGAGGGATTAGGCTATAGTCCACCACGCTAGCCTAATGCGGGTTGGCAGACTTCACACTCCGTCGAGATAAACTCTCAGACGTGCAGGTTTCCTCACGATATTTTCCTTCACCATTTAAGCGCGTGATAATTAACCATAACTTCGAAAAGTCAGAGGTCCTGACTTGGCAGTCCAATGCTCATATCGCTAGGCTATCACGGCTATTATTTATACATAATTATATAAAATTCCTAATAAATGAAGTTAGACTAACTAAGTGCTACTATAAGTACCAACAAGGTATTATAGTATGATATTATTAGATATTATGACTTCATTTACTGACCACAAACTCGTTTTGAACGTAGGTACTTACTCGTAATTTATGTAACACCATCTGTACTGTGTACCTACTTATATATAGTTATTATATTATAAACTAGCTTCTGCCCGCGGCTTCGCCCCCGTGGAATAAAAAGTATCGGGAACGAGATAAAAAGTATCCTATGTCCGTTTCCTGGTTCTAAGCTACCTCTCCACCAATTTTCAGCCAAATCGGTTCAGCCGTTCTTGAGTTATAAATGGAGTAACTAACACAATTTTCTTTTATATATATAGATTGTAGCATCTATTAGCATACAGAAAACTACGCTCCAGAACTGCTGAAAGAGAAAAGTTGCTTATTACCACCAGTACTTATTCCTAACTATGGTTACCTACCACATGTCATTGTGTGATGTTTATTTGTCGCACGAATCTGACAATGAAAAATATTACGTGGGAGAGCCATGCCATTCGGCACGAATGGGCCGGCTCGACCCAGGCCCGTATTTCCCCTTAGGCCCACAAGGCCCTGGCCTAGGGGCCCAGCCAACCTAGGGGCCCCAGTTCCAGTGGCGGAACCTGCGTACAAGCTCAAAGGCCTAGAGGCCCAGCCAGCCTAGGGGCCCCAGTTCCAGTGGCGGAACCTGCGTACAAGCTCAAAGGCCTAGGGGCCCAGCCAGCCTAGGGGCCCCAGTTCCAGTGGCGGAACCTGCGTACAAGCTCAAAGGCCTAGGGGCCCAGCCAGCCTAGGGGCCCCAGTTCCAGTGGCGGAACCTGCGTACAAGCTCAAAGGCCTAGGGGCCCAGCCAGCCTAGGGGCCCCAGTTCCAGTGGCGGAACCTGCGTACAAGCTCAAAAGCCTGGCTTGGCGTATAAAGAAACTTTATTTAAAATATTATTTAAAGTCTTGAAAGGATATTGCGCATTCGAGCTATTTAAAAGTTAGTGGTCTTATTGTGGACACACTTTTGCCAGGACTCGTCTACCAAATTATCAAATAAACAGACGTCACTTAAGAAAGAGTTGAGTTACGGACGTTTTAAATCTTACTCGCATGCGCGTGCACTTTAACATATCTTTACAATGCACATATTCAGAAAGTACTCATTTACTAGGCTGTACACAGCTACAGAAAGTGTCTCTTAAAACCTTTGACTATCTTAGATCAAAGCTTAAAACTGAAAGTAACTTTTTAATTTGCCGGTTAGCATATGTACTGGCAGATTTCTTTCCTCGCATAATTAATTGTAAAATGTTGTATTATCTTCTTGCTAAAAGGTAGGAGATTACTGAAATTTTAACTTGAGATATTGGCCTTGTATGAATACGCATACGTGGATGGTGGACGTCGCGAATTATTTTGTAAGTATTTAAAAATGTAGATTCATATTAAAATCAAAACTAATTCGGTTACGTGTAGTCAATTTAGCATCATGAAACGTAGAATATACAGTGCCGGTTTTAACACCACCGGGGCGAGATTTTAATCAGCGCCAAACCTATACGAAGAAAGGCAATAAATATAAATTACCTATATATAATCATAGATGTTATATATAAGCACATCAACAAAATCTAGGGATATTTTGACTAAGACTTTTAGTGTAAAAACTTTCTACAAAAGTTTAAGGGATTAATTAGCTCTTTCTTGCTAATTAATGCTAATTTTACTAAATTATTTCGAAATATTTAAAAACAAATGATGGTGCTAAAATTATGGAAAGGCTACAAAAATCACATTGTTTGTCATTGATTTACTGTTGTTTTTAAGAAAGAAAAGGTTGTAATATTAACTTTGTTAAAAATTAACTGATTACGTACGCGTACCATGTCGTTATTTAAGCCGGCAAGAAATGCTTCTAACTGTAGGCATGTGGTTAAACATGATCTAACGCGTAGTTCCCGAGGCTCCGAGTGTAAATTAAAACATGATATCCAGGTTGTTATCACGTTATCGAGCTTCAGGAGATGTAATAGAACTGCATACGTACAGGCAGAAAATTCTCCAAGACCTATCACGATTTCTGCCTGTATGGCCGAAGTCGAAGCACATCAGTAGAATTAGTGAGAGGCTTGAGCGCCTTCCTTCGGGTACTCGTGCGTTCTGGTCTCTTGCCAAAGTTCTTGAAGGAAATTTCTGTAAGCCATCCTTTTCACCTCTACACCTGGGAAATGGTCGTCGCTCAAATCCCTCAAACTATAGACTGATAGCCATAAGAGAAGAGACAAGAAAAGGGAGGCCTTTTGTCGAAGATAATGGAGTCCATTGCAACTGCCAGCTCCTTCGGTTCTTAAAGGATCTGCTTCGTGACCAGCAGTACAACTTTCGTAAGGGTCGATCGCCTGTTGATCTTCTATATGGTATACCTGACACATCCTTGGTCTTAGGCGATCGAAAATTAGGGGGAAGCCTTGGCGTTCAGTTTGGACATAGCGAAGGCCTTTGATCGGGTATGGCACAAAACGCTTCTTTCAACGCTTTCTTCCTATGGGCTTCCCGAGAAACTATGCGAATAAGTCACCAGCTTTCTTGGTAACAGAAGCATGAAGGTCGTAGTCGACGGTGAATGCTCGGATTCCACACTTATAAATGCTGGTGTCCCTCAAGACTGTGTGCTATCGCCTACTTTGTTCCTCCTCTATATCGTCGACTGCCAAGATATTTCAAACCGACGAATTGAGAACCTCCTTTTTTGAAGCCGGATGAAAATGGAATGATTTCGAGATGGGGGAGGGGGCCCCAAAATACCAAGTGCCTAGGGGCCCTTGCCCCCTAAATACGGGCCTGGCTCGACCGGAGTGATACCACGGCCTCACAGAAAACCGGCGTGAAACAACACTTGCGTTGTGTTTCGCCGAGTGAATGAGGTTACCGGAGGCCCAAACCCTTTTAAAAGGCGGGCAACGCACTTGTGACTTCTCTGGTGTTGCGGGTGTCCATGGGCGGCGGTTATCGCTTACCATCAGGTGATCCGTCTGCACGTTTGCTCCCCTATCCTATAAAAAAAATACTGCACTGCACTTTGGGGTTGCCAGATGGTCGGGAATCGTCTGGATTCTCCCGACATTTCATATGATGTCCAGACTCCCGACAAATAACAAAATCTCCTGACAACCCGCTCATCGTCTTTTTCTACCATTAGCAATGATTTGAAAACATGCGGGGCTTGTGCTGTCGCACAAATCTTGTACCACATGTATTTTGTCGCACGGTACGAGTCTTGTGCGACATGTAAAGGTTGGATTTGACGTTTGACGATTGTGTATGCCTTGATGACAGTACGAACGTCTACGTACCTACTACGTACTTATTTTACGAACAAGTGTAAGATTTTGTTTTAGATGTTACAGATACCTGTATAACGCCCACTACGAGCAGGCTTGAAAACAGCATCCAGAGTAAAGCGACGATGATCAGGACCCCCAAGATGATATGGAGTAGAGACTTGTTCAGATGGAGACCCAGAGCCGCCCCTAAGTTCGTCTGAGAGGCCACGGGCCCCATTTCCTCTACGTCAGCTGCTATGACGTAGGATGCAACTGAAGCAACCACCAGAAACGTGGAAAGTATCTGGAACGTATTACAGAAAACGGGTCAAGCTCGAGAAGTTACGCGCACATGGAGTATCTAATCCTCATTGTTTAGCATAACCTATCCGTTCTTATATAAGTGATAGTATATAACAAAGGGACATACGGACAATGATGTGATCCTTTATGGGTTCCGTTTTTCCATTTGTGGTAGATACAGAACCTTAAAATTAACATTAACATAACATAGTCTATCAAGTAGGTTTGAAACCTTACGGTTTTGAAAATTAAATACAGTACAGTCTCCAGCACATCAAATTACCACAAACTGTCAAATTTCCGCAATGGATAATAAACTATATTGTTTCGACATTAAATTGAAAACCAATTGAAGAAATTTTACAGTTTTGGAGACCATGAGGCGGGCGACCGCACATAACATACCATCTCGCCTGTTTCTCGATGATTTACACAGAATTGTGCGTATTGTATAATTGTACCATTTAGAGCGCTCGCGCACTTGTGATTTTTAGTCGGGCGATAGATTGATCGTTCTGGGATTCACTATGGAGTTATATGGCAGTGCGCGCATTTGACGATTAGAATTCGACATGAAATTATACACGACTACTACAGCGACTATCGGTCGACTAAAAATCATAAGTGCGCGTTAGCCCTTAGTAGCATTTTTCCCAGTGCGGTGATGAGAAATTAGAATACAATAATATTATTTATTAGGTTATTTGCATCTATAAAGAATATATTTTTTTTAAATGCTTCAGTACCATTTAGAAAGGTTGATGGCGTGATAAAGTATATTTGAAAGACCTGGATACTGGACTGGTGGCTTACAGTGGAACGATTAAAGCTTTGAATGATGATGGTGGATGTGACATTAGAAAATACAATCAATTGGCTTATAAGTAATAATTTAAAAATTAATATTGATAAAACTAAGGCTATTATCTTTAGTCAAAGACAATCACTACAGAATTTTCATATAACCTATAAAAATCAAGAGATAGAGGCAGTAAATTCGGTAAAGTTTTTAGGACTACACATAGACAGTAAAATGTCATGGAAGCAACACGCAGAGCATGTATGTAATAAATTAAATAGTTATTCCTTTGCCCTACGCAACCTTAGCAAAGTCGTGGATATTTCAACAGCGATGATAGCATAACATGGATTTGTATCATCTACTCTACGTTATGGCATAGTATTTTGGGGTAACTCCACTGATATAGGCTGTGTGTTTAAATCACAAAAAAGGTGTGTAAGAGCCATTTGTGGCTTAAAACAAACAGAGTCATGCAAACCTCACTTCCAGGAGTTAAAGATTCTTACTCTACCGTGTCTATATATTTATGAGACAATATTGTTTGTAAAATCTAATTTAAAGTTTTTTGAGCATCGCACTAGGAAGCGCAATTTGGACAAGCTATGCATTCGTCCTTCAAAGACAACGCTCCTACATAAAAGTATATCTTGCATGGGTCCAAAAATTTATAATAAAATGCCATCACAATTGCGACTGGTAGACAGTATATCTGTATTAAAGAAGAAGTTGCATTGTCTACTCGTCGAAAAAGTATACTATTCCGTTACTGAATATTTGGAGGATCAAACTTTAAAATGACTGTTGCCGTACATATTATTTTTGAAATGCGATTGTACTAATTAATTTGACATTTTCCTATTATGTTTCCATTATGTTGTTGTATTTGACATGTAGTATTAGTGATTTAATTAATCCTCAACTATAATTTTTGCATGCTTTGAGGCTGAATATGGTGAAACATTTTATATTATGTGACATCTTTTGTAAAACCCATATTATGCAAATAAAGAGTTTGAATTTGAATTTGAATGGTGATGATTCAGAAAGGCATTTTCTAAGAGGTGCCTACATCTGAACTACTACTGAGAATCTCTAGAATCCACAACACACCTACCTGGAAACTTCTAGCGTTACATACGAATATTTACATAATGAGACAGTTTCTGAGAGAGAGAAAGATGTATGTATGTGTGATGTAAAGATAGAGGGTAAGAGTGTGGAGCAGGTGAATGAGTTTGTTTATTTGGGAAGTGTGTTTGCTAGGGATGGAAAGATTTATGCAGATGTGGAAAGGAGAGTGAATGCGGGGAATAAAGTGAATGGTGCTATGCATGCGGTTGTGGCTAATCAGTCAGTATCGAAAAAGGCACGGCTGGCTATCCACAATGGTGTGCTGGTACCTACACTTATGTATGGAAGTGAATGTTGGGTGTGGCAGAAGAGGCATGAAAGTAAAATAAATGCGGTGGAAATGCGTTCCTTGCGAAGTATGTGTGGTGTAACTCGGAATGATAGATTGAGGAATAGTGTGATAAGACAACGTTGCGGACTGAAAGATGATGTAGTGACACGTATTGAAAGGAATATGCTGAGATGGTTTGGACATGTTGAGAGAATTAATGAAAGACTATTAACGAAAGGAATTTATAACGCGCATATCAGCGGCAACGTCAGAAGAGGTCGACCTAGAAGGACCTACACCGATCTTATTGGCGAAGTCCTTCAAAAAGGTCAGGTGCGTAGTACAGGTACTCGCAACCGGCGCGTATGTATGAGAAGATGTATGAATGTCGCAGAAGCAAAAGAGGCATGCAAGAATCGTAGCAAGTGGCAGTCTATAGTTTCTGCCTACCCCTGTGGGAGAATGGCGTGAGTGTATGTATGTATGTATGAGACAGTTTCGAGATCAAACGGTGGTACATACACAGGGGTAGGTAGAAACTATAGACTGCCACTTGCTATGATCCTAGCATACTTCTTTTGCTTCTGCCACATTCATACATCAATCATTTGCTACTTTTCTCAGTGATAAGATCTCTTGTGGTAAGTCAGGTATTTCTTAGTCCCTTTTCTTTTTTTTCTCTTAGTCCCTTCTTCTTTTGTAAACAGGAGTCAAGGGTGTGAGCTGAAAATCAGCACTTGGTATACCTCTTGAGGGACACCAAAGCATAATGCTGAGGCTGACACCTTTGGCTTTCCGTATTATAGTATGGTTGTATATGTCCTACTACTTGCTGTAATACGGAAAACAATAAACTATTATTTTATTCTATTCTAAAACCTTTTTAAGACCTTTCAAGAGAAGGCAAAAAGGTCTTAAAAAACATTCAATTAAATTTATAGGTATTTCACCGTTTTCATAAAGAACATAATCAAATTACTGTCCATAATTATGTGATAACATTTACATTCAGGTTTACCTACTTTCAGAAGTAAGGTACCTGGAATCGGATGATAAGAATAAACTTATTATTTTATTGTTATTTCATTTGTTTTATACTAATGTAAATAGGTGCCGTTGTAATCATTATTATTTTGTGGGTTCGTATTTAAAAAAAAGAAGTGAGTTTGTATACTCACTACCGTAGAAATATTTTTTTTTATGAATTGCAACATTGTGCAGGCGCTGGCAACACCGTTGCACGGGAAACTCCCTGAGGATAAGGATAATATCGAAAAATACGTCCGTAGCATATTAGCTTGCGTTAATAATAACTGTGTTGGTAGGTATAACTGTCGCGAATGAAAAATGATACGTAAGACGAGCATAAAGAATTCACTAAATGCTAGTGGCAACGTGGAACTCCACAATATGGTAAAATTGAAGGAAAACAAGGATGGGCAAGACCTAGATGAAGTAATGTGGGACAAGTGTAGGAATGGGTGTCGATCAAGTCGTTTCAAGAGGTAAAACGGAAAGAAGAAGAGAACAGTAGCGTTTGCGCCAAGAAAGAAAAAAAAGCGGCAACGGTGTCGGGAGAACGATTGTTAAAAAAATTTTAGATCGTAGCAGCTTATTTCTAAAATCTACTAAATTCCAGCCATGCTTCGGCACGAATGGGCCGGCTCGACCGGAGTGATTACCACGGCCTCACAGAGAACCGGTGTGAAACAATGCTAACGTCGTGTTTCGCCGAATTAGTGAGGATACAAGAGGGCCAATCTCTTTGAAAAGTGGGCAACGCTCTTGCGACTCCTCAGGTATTGCGGGTTACCGTGGGAGGCGGTAATTGCTTACCATCAGGCGACCCGTATGTTCATTTGCCTCCATATGCTATAAAAAAATAGGGACTCACTTATCTTAATTCGGGATAACCTTATATGAATGTACGGACTATTTAAATGCATTTCGCGATCCGTACTTTGGTAAATAGTTAGCTACTTACCTAATACACACAGAAGGACCTACGCCAATTATTGGTGGGGTACTTCTAAAAGGATACACAGACGGTGTATGTGTATGACTACATAAATTAACGTGGAAGAAGCGAAAGATATAGGACGTAAGAGAAAGAAATGTAGAAGTGCAGTGGCGGTCTATAAGTAAGTAGTTTCTGATTTTATGGGAAAAAGGCTATACTTATTTTTTTGTAAATACATACATATAATACATAAGAAACACCCAGACAAACCCAAACACTTATATTCATCACATAAATGTTTGTGTCCTGTGGGAATCGAACCCACGACCTCAAGGTCAGCAGTCCGGTACTCGAACCACTAAACCACAGAGGTCGTACTCGAACCACTAAACCACACTGTATCTCTACTTCTTCTCTACTATTATAAAATTGTTAAAAAGCTGTGTCTGTACATTGAAAACATTAAAAAAAACAAGTGGGTTAGGCTATATAAACGTCTCCGAAACCAAAAATGACATTTTTACAATTCTTGTCTGTTTGTTGAAATAAGCGTCGGTAGCCTAATGGCTAAGGGCGTCGGACTTGCGATCACGTGGTTGAAGGTTCGAGCCCCACCCATTGCACTACCGACGTGAACCCACTCGTAACACAAGCAATCTAGCTTAGCACGAGGGGTTAACAAGAATACCAGTAATGTGCGACCCACATTGCTAGTATGCTTCTTTTAAAAAAAAAAGCAACCTTACGGATTACTTATATCGCGTTATATTAGTATATACAATACAACCAAATCCGGGACTTGTATTCTTCTAATATTCGCGTAAAGTTCGCATAAAAATCAGGATATTGTCTGTTACGGATTGGCGAAAAACTACTGAGTATGTTTTAGTTTATCACTGTTAGAAAGTATGTGCTCCAACTTAAAAACTGGTATACTTCTTATCTAAAATAATTAAACGGAACCTGAGATACAGCTTGACCTCTCTAATGTATAGAGACCCATACAAAGAAGAGATCATCACTGTTGGATTATGAGCTTCAGGTGAGCGAAGCCGCGAGCAGAAGCTAGTGTAAATATATACATAGGTTGGTATACCTAAGCCTTAAAGGATTACTATATACAAGGAAACAATGTACCTATTATTATTAAAACAGGAAATAACTTAGCTATAATACTATGCTTTTGAACATTTTAAAGTTACAAGTATCCTACATAATGTATGTAAGTAATGTGAAATATTATTTTTTATTTATATACTTATACTTTATTGTACACCAATAAAAACACAAATAGACAGGACAAAACAGTTTTACAAATATAAAATGGGCGGCCTTATCGAAGGCCGCGATTTCTTCCAGCCTGCAATATTATTAATATTATTAACTTAATACTTAAACAATTTGAAAATTGTTTATAGTTTTTTATGATGTGCGTGGACAAAGATACGAAAGGGGGCCAGTTAATACTTATAAATAATAAATAAAGTACAATTTTCACTTACAAAACTGGTGATCCCCAATAAAACACATCCAAGGTTCGCCGGTATTAAATAACAACATTTTTCAGCCCAACACATTTTAAAATTAACTTGAATTAAGTAATAATTAATTTGAAAACAGAAACGCACGATTTATCCTGAATAAGTTAAGTATTGAGTAATAGTAATATGTACCATGGTAGACGGGATAATGCATAATGGAATGGAGGAACATAGTTTCCATGCCCCTGACCCCCCACCCCCCTTAATCCAAGCCAAAGAATATAAACATAGCGTTCGTGAAACTAAATCTGTTATGATTAGTGTGACAAAAATGGCACAGGGACGTACTAGGACACAAAAAATATCACGTCTTGTATTTATTAGTAATTCAATCAGTATACAAAATTCTTTTCTGCTTTGACAAGGAAAAACTAAGGTATAAATAGTTGAGGGACGTGGAGCCGGACCTGAGGATGCTCCAGAGGCTGAACCCGTCTCTTAGGACGGCGGACTGGAAGGTGGTAGGCACTCAAATCGAGAGCCGCCACATCCGTCGTGTCGTCCTGATGGACCGGGTCTCCTCTGAGGTTATCCGAGGGGCTGGTTACGCGATACCGGGAGGTTTAGGGCCGGCTGTTTTTAAACTCCTCGAGAATTCCGAGAGGAGGGTGGAAACACGCCGGGAAGAATCGCACGCAGCAACCGTCGGGGAGGGAGGGCAGGGTGGTTCGGGTGCTCCGGGGGAGGGTCCGGCTTCGCCAATATCGGTGAGGACGGATGACTTGCTCGGAGAACTGGACCTACTCGGTCTTGGCTCACCGACGGGGGCTGGAGGGGCCTAAGTATAGGAACCTCCCAACACCCATCTGCAGAGAACAAGATGGAGGGACTAAGGTGCGTACAGATCAACCTTCAACACTCTAAGGCTGCCTCGGCCCTTCTGGCAAGGCAGTTGAAAATGAATAAATTTGATATTGCCCTCATTCAAGAACCTTATGTTTATAAGGGCGAGATTAAGGGTTTAGGCGGGACAGGGGGGTTAATTTATCAACATTCCGCTAATGACGTGCGAGCCTGCATCTATGTCAGAAATGGTATAGATGCTTCCATCGTACGTGATTTATGTTCTAGGGACCTAACAACAACTTGGATCCACCTAGGGACGGGAAAGAGGGCACACAAGATCTTGCTCTCCTCAGCTTACCTTCCCTATGAGAACAAGGAGCCAGTATCACCAATCATCAAAAAACTGGTGGAATATGGCAGCCAAGGGAACACAGAACTGGTCATTGGCTGTGATGCAAATGCGCATCATGTCGTCTGGGGCAGCACCGATGTGAACAGACGAGGGGAGGATCTATTGGATTACGTGGTGAGCGCAAACCTTCAGATTCTTAATAAAGGCAGCAGACCTACTTTTGTTAACAGGAGAAGGGCTGAAGTTATTGATGTCACGCTAGCCACTAGTAGGGCAGGCGCACACATTGAAAACTGGCATGTACCGAATGAGATCTCCGGATCCGATCATAGGTACATTTACTTTAGGTATAGGACTCATAATGATTATGCGACTGTACGAAGGAGGAACCCTAGACATACCGACTGGGATGCGTTTCGCAGAGACCTGGAGGTGAATCTAGGGAAACCTATTGGTAAGCTGAATTCTGTATTAGATATTGAATTTGAAGCTGATAGAGTTACTAAGGGCCTGCATGCAGCGTGGACAGATAACTGTCCTGAGAAAAAGGCACTTGGTAAGAAAGAGCCGTGGTGGACTCCGGAGATAGTACAACTACGTCGAGATACACGACAGGCTTTTAATGCCGCCAAGGCAATTAACGACTTTTCGGGCTACAGTGCTAGCCTCACAAAGTTTAACTCGGCTGTACGAAGAGCCAAGCGTAGGAGCTGGAGGGGACACTGTCAGGCGATCGAGAGTGTTTCTGAAGGCATGAGGCTTAGTAAAGCAATTTCTACAACTAAGGCCATTCCACTAGCATCTATTAAGGATGGGAATGGTAAACTGGCTGAGACTGGGGAGGAGGTCTTGAATGTAATGTTCAAAACTCATTTCCCGGGATCAGTAAAACTGGATGATGATAAGGAGGACTCAGTGACCCTGGAGGAGCTATCTATTCGCACCACCAGGGCTGACTGGGATACTGCTAAAAAGGTGGTAGATGAACATAGGCTCAGGTGGGCAGTGATGGGTTTCCAACCATTCAAGGCCCCTGGACCGGATGGGATCTACCCTATTTTATTACAGGAGGGGGCTGAGACTCTGATACCGCACTTATGCAGGCTGTTTATGGCGTGCGTAGCGTTTGGATACATACCTGCGCGGTGGAGGAAAGTCAAAGTAACCTACATACCTAAGCCTGGCAAGGGAGATTATGAAGATGCCAAAGCTTTCAGGCCTATCAGCCTCTCATCGTTTTTACTCAAGACGCTTGAGAAAATGCTTGATAGGTATATTAGAGAGGGGCCTCTAAAGAGATACCCTCTCCATGGGCTTCAGTTCGCCTATCAGGCAGGGAAGTCAACAGAGGCGGCATTACATTACGTCGTAAGCCGCGCAGAGGCGGCACTGGAATCGCAGGAGGTCTGTGTCGGAGCCTTTCTTGATATCGAGGGAGCCTTCGACCGCACAACCTTTGAATCGATACAGCGAGCTGCAGAAAAACATGGCATCAACCAAACCATCATCAGATGGGTGACTTGTATGCTAAGGAGTAGGATCATTCATTCCACTCTTAGAGGGGACACACTCCACGTTAGGACGACCAAAGGCTGTCCACAAGGAGGAGTGTTGTCACCGTTACTGTGGTGCTTAGTGGTAGACTCACTACTAAGCAATCTCAATGAGGGCCCTTTGCTAACCGTGGGATATGCCGATGACATAGTCATACTTGTCAATGGCAAATTCCCGAACACGGTTTCAAATCTGATCCAAAGGGCTCTTTTTAAAGTAGAGAGGTGGTGCGAAGAGAATCACCTCTCTATCAATCCAAACAAGGCAGTTGTCATTCCATTTACTAGGAAAAGACTGCTATCAGGCCTTGGCCAACTTCGGCTTTATGGCAAGCAACTAAACTGGGCCTCAGAGGTAAAATATTTAGGGGTAACCCTGGATAAAGAACTGACGTGGCGAACACATCTGAACAGTACCATAGCCAAGGCTCTAAGAGTCTTGGGTATGTGTCGCTCAGCGTATGGCAAAACCTGGGGACTTAGACCAAAGGTTGTGCAGTGGCTGTACACCATGATGGTTAGACCAATCATCACATATCGTTGGTCCCTATTAACATTGTCGGATGTGAAAATCGGCTACTTTACAAGAGAGCGCGGCAAAGTTTGAATTGTTGATATTTTTATTATTATACGAACTAGGTTAACAGAAACTAACATAATTATAATACATGTTTAAAAGTTTACTTACGTGGTAATAAAGTACTATTATTGTTTTTCTAAGCATGTTAAAAGTCAGAAAAGACTTATTTAACCGTATCAAATCAAGTGTATTTTGTCGGATCTGCCACATACGACACTTTTACGTGTACAAACAAGTTGATGATTTGTTGGAAGTACCACATACGACATAGTTACGTGTATAAAGTTATTGAGTATTTGTTGGAAGTGGCACATACGTCACTGTTAACAGTAAATCCTAGACTCATGTCTGTCGTATCTAAATCAAAATTATAAATAAAACAATTTTTTAAATATCTTTGTAACTAGACATTTATTGCATAAATCAACACCAATCAAAACAAAACTCTAGGAGCATAAAAAATAAAACTGGTTCACTTTTATACGACCTTATAAACAACGAAAAGCTTATCAAATTGATATAAGTAAAAAAACTCTAGAATTTTAATATAAAATAAAACAACCAAACTTCACAATACACAGCCTTAAATGAAACAAAAGGCTTTTATAAGTAATTAATAGAAACCATCAAAAGGATAATAATAAAAACCGTGTGACTTACACAGCAAAAACAAAAAACTTACTTATAAAATTCAGACTCCTGGGGAATAATATAGAAACGGCTTGAACTACATAGTTCTACGGAGTTACACGAGCAGACGGATCATCTGATGGTAAACATTAACCGCCGCCCATGGACACCCGCAACACCAGAGGAGTCGCAAGTGCGTTGCCCGCCTTTTAAAAGGGTTTGGGCCTCCGGTAACTACAAATACAAGCCGTGTTATGACCATTGGCCAAGTCAAAGGTCTCGAGTTCAAATCCAAGGCACGCACCTCTGACTTTTCGAAATTATGTGCGTATTAATAGTTAATTATCACGCGCTTAAACGGTGAAGGAAAAACATTGTGAGGAAACCTGCACGTCTGAGAACCGCATTAGGCCAGCGTGGTGGACTATAGCCTAATCTCTCTCATAGTGAGAGGAGACTCGTGCCCAGCAGTGGGACATTAATGGGTTGATTATGTGATTATGTATGTTGAACTACATAGTCTTACACAAAAAAACACCTTATTATTATGGAGTGACTATGAGCATAAAATCTGCCTAACTTACATAACAGTCTTAGATCCAGTAAAAAGTTTATAAAATTACTCTATTTTAAAAAGTCTTATTTTAATTTAATAATCATTCTTAATAAGTATCAATTATTATCATTTTAACAATGGCACATTATCATCACGTTTTAGGTTTTATTATTATAAAATAGGAACAAAATATTCAGTCTTAAGATGAGCATTTTGATCAAATTTTAAGTTTTGGTAAAAGTTGTGATATTTCTCCGGAATTACTCCACTTTGACACATGTTAATCAAATCTTTATATTTATCACGACTGATAGAAATATCCCCATTATAAGCCTGCTTGATTTGAAATTCACGAGACAGCCTTTCAGTGTTTCGATTACCAGATCTCAATACTATTATAGTTTTCGGTTCATCTTCAATTAAATTATACTTATATTCAATCCTATCATAGTGCTGCGCATGTACCGTCACCTCTCTTAAGCGAGTCTACTGGATTTTCTCGTAGTCACTGTTTTTTGACCATTTTTTTTGCTAGCAGTGATTTAAAGTCAAATATGTCAGAGGTTGTCATCACTTTCACTACATAAGGGTTACCTTCGACTTTAGCCCAGCAAACAAGACAGTACCATTCTTCTGGAACATAGATCAGCCTGCGATCACTAGCGCGCTCAATAGTCGAATGGACACTATCACCCTCGTTCTGGGTGTGACCCTTCTCCATAAAACGATGGGTGATTGTGACTCCGAATTCTTTCGTAGCTATAAGGTAAAGGGCAAAAACAAACAAACTCTTTCCCTGTTGATCTTTCCCCAATTTTCTTTATGTATGAGTCTTTTCTTGCCATTATCAGGTTTAGAAGTAGACTGACGACTTTTTTTAGTAAAAGTGGCAGTATTAACACTTGAAAAGGAAGTCACAGAAGGTGTGCGTAAGTTTACATATTAGTTGTCGTCGGTCAAGACTAGTGGCGGTGGTGCCACGTTTTCTAAAGCTGTGAACTCACTTTGAGAATACGTGACACTGCTATTTTCATGAGAAGATGGGGACGGTATTGGTGTTTTTGATATTTTTTCATGGTCAACAGCAACATTACTTTCAGTACCTAGGAATTTCAATATAACCAGGTGTCGAAACAGTGAGTTCGTTATTCTCTTTCCGGAGTTGCATCTTCATTGAAAACGTCACCAAGCAATTCATTCAACTTAATGAACTCATTTTGGAATCCACTTGGTAATGGAGATTCTCTAGTGACTGAAAAAAAGGTTAGCTACTTATTTAGCAATAAATAACAAAGTAGGAACATTTTTGTGTACCGTGTATTGCGAAAATTATATTTATCAGTAGAACCAAACCAGTTTAAATGACACAAAAGCGACAAAATGCATTTTTATAATGACAATTTATAAAACCAAAATTAAAATGCCCACAACCAACAAAACGTTTTAAAATAAATACCGTTAACAAAGTTGGAAGTAACACATCCGACAAATAGAACAAAAATTAAAACGACCACAAAAGTCGGATCTGGTACTACCGACATACTTCACCTCACAAAAAACTATTAACAATGTTGGATGTGATACTACCGACATATTTTACTTCATAAAAGGCAGTTAACAATGTCGATTATGTCACTTCCTACAATTTTAACCGAACTAATTACATACTTACTTTAATAATAAAAGTAAGTATTAAATAGTTTATTTTTAATAATTAGTATCATTTTCGAAAAGCTATGTTAGTAATAAAATAATAATTAATTTTTAAGTATCTATTTCTTCATCTTCATCTGCATTAGTCAAAATATTTAAATCAACACTCTTGTTTTTAACCACATAATGTTGTTCAGATTGTTTAGTGGCTAGTTTTATTAAGTGGGCGGACCTTGTACGCATTATTCTTATTATTAAGAACAAAGGTAAAATAAAAAAATATCTTTAGCAACGCAATGTCACACAACATGCGCTCGCCCGTGTAACATGGTCCGTACTGGCACAACCGCACGCGCCGCCAGCCCTCGTGCCCCGCAAACGTTGTCGCGAGTTGACATCCGACATTGTTAACTGGCGGTTGTGACAATATCCGACTATGTTAACGTGGCTATTTTAGAAATTACTGGTAAAAAAAATTTTTTTGTGGCATCTACTGAAAGAAGGGCCTTTTCAAGAGTGATTAATGAAATAAAAAGAAAATGGCAAAAATGCAAATACGACAATGTTAATAGGGACCAACGATATGGCAGCATTGTTTGGTGGCCCAGGACGCAACTAGGGATATGCAGGGAAGCCCTCGCTAAATTACAGCGAACGGCATGCCTAGCTATCACAGGGGCGTTCAAAACCACACCAACAGCGGCGATGGAAAAGGTACTCAACCTTGCACCGCTACATATTGTCATAGAGACTGAGGCCCGTCTTGCACTACACAGACTGGCAATAAATGGCCTGTGGGATAGTTCTAAGCCTAGAACTAGACACACAAAGCTTAAAATACAGGAAGGCCTTGACGAACTAACGAACATGCACTGCGACAAAATGCAGCCCATGTTTTGGTTCAAGAGATCTTACAAGGTTCATCTACCGTCAAGGGAAGAATGGATGAAGGGACTTGACCCACCAGAGGAGGGCAGTCTGATATGGTACACTGACGGTTCGAAAACCGAGTCGGGTACAGGGGCGGGCATTTATGCAAGGGACCATAAGGTCAGTCAAAGCATGGGCAAACTAGCTACAGTTTTCCAAGCGGAAACATATGCTATTCTTGCCTGTGCACAACAGATGGAAAGTAGCGGTACCACAGGAAGGTCCATCTACATTCTTAGTGACAGCCAAGCGGCACTCATGGCCCTGACCTCCTACAGGATCGATTCAAGGCTGATCATGGACGCTGCCCGAACTCTTAATGAGCTCGGAAAGCGAAACAGGGTCAGGCTTGTTTGGGTCCCTGGTCACAGGGGTATTGTGGGCAACGAGCATGCTGACGAGCTGGCTAGGGAAGGTTCTGGGACCTCACTAATTGGACCGGAACCATTTGTAGGACTGGCCCCAAGCACAGTCAAAACGGCATTTCGGGAGTACGCAAGGGCGAGGCACATGGATGAGTGGTTGAGCCTCACGGGACTTGCTCACTCCAAGAAATTCATAGGTTCCTCATTGAAATGGCAAAATGCCATTTGGAACTCAAGCAGGCGGCAGGCCCGTCTTTTGATGGGGGCGCTGACCGGACACTTCGGGACTAATGCTCTCCTACAAAAGATGGGTCTAGCGGAGACATCAGCCTGCAGGGCCTGTAAAAGGGAAATTGAGAGCATGGAACACCTTCTGTGTACATGCGATGCAAAGGCTAGAAAGCGAATGTGCCTCTTGGGTCAGGGTTATCCAAGACCAGAGGACTACAGACTCATTCCCCCAGGCCTCATTATAAAGCTCATGGAAGAGCTGTTTGTAGAAATGGGAGGGGATGAGGAATAAGTTATCTAGGGAAAGCACAAAAGATCCCATTGGGTCGAAGTGCACTGAGGCCTTGCTGCCTCGGCCCTACACAAGATAAGATAAGATAAGATAAGGTATAAATAAATGTTTGCCTTCGACAATATTATTAACCAATTGGTTGACCATTAATCTCGTGAACTGCAAATTAACATTTAAAGAACTACCATTATCATGGTGTATTAAAAAAGGAACAAATAGGAATTACCTAATGTTGATTCTGACTAAGATCAAAGTTGTGCCTCTACGCTTTTTAAGTAATATCTAATATAATTGTTTATTCTATTTATACATAGTACTACAAAACTATATCAACAATCATAAAAAATCGAGTCAACTTATGAATCTCTTCCTTTTTCGTTGGTTAAAAATAATTCTGAGAGGAGACCCGTGCCCTGCAGTGGAATAATAATATAATTGAATCGATGATGATGAAAAAAAAATTAGACTGTACCTATAGTACTTCACTGTTAAGTATAGCGTATTATTTTATCTGTGGTATAGCTCACACGTTATTAGGGCGCGAGTCCTTTGCCGCTAAACGGGCACATGCTTGATAGTTGAAATTCGTCCCTGTGCTTTCAAGAGTTGTTTTTATAGAGGTATGACCTCCAAAAGTTATCGGCAGCTTAAAATAAACAAAGATTATTGATGATAACAAACCATTAACATTTTTGACAAGTGCCTACCTCTCTCTCTATTGGAGTGGATTTTATAACCCGACTACGAAAACTTATGATGATCACTTCTGATTATGAGACGGGTATTGCTACCCCGCATCTTCGTTATAATACCTCTATAATATCTTTATAAGTAATACGAATGTTTGTGACCCGAGTCTGTACATTGCTTATAGATATTTGCAAAAAAATCTAATTTGGGGAACTGAGAATCAGTAACTCAGACCATTTCTATTAGTTTTGGATTTTTTGTCTGTCTGTTTGTCTGATAAACATAGGTTTCGGTTTAATTTCGATACTACGAGTAAGTACCTATAGCCATTTCGTTTTCTTTCTTATAATAACTAACTGCCAACTTGTTCTCAATTTTTTATCTCGTCTTCGGCTGTTAGGTTCTATGTAGCCGGTTTCTCCCGAAGCAGCCATTGTCGCTTTTCTATTGAATAAATTTTTTATCCGGCAACGATAGCGTGAAATAGTCTGTGTTTTTGTTGAAGTTAGTGTCGACGCTCAGCTATGAGGTTAGAAAATAATAACGAATGTATCTGAGGGCACTACTACGAAAATCAATCATCATAGCTTCGTGGAATATAAAGAAAGTAAAAGATATTTATTAGCCTTTTTTTGTGTTTAATATTTATAATACCGCTGAATATATTTTTTTGTCTGACGAAAGGCTGACTACACTACTGGGTGCTTTACCCTATGTATAAACTGAACTTAGTTTATACATACCTATACTCATATATTTTATGGTATAGGGGGATGCAAACGAACGATTACCGCTGCCCATAGACACCCGCAACACCAGAGGAGTCGCAAGTGCGTAGGCGGATTTATTCTTGGAATCTAGGTAGGGTAAAACACCCAGTGGTCAGTCCCGCACCAGTAGTCAGCCTTTTCACAATTTATTTCCATATAAATAGTCCTGAAAGTTATTTACACTTTTAAATTAACGTTTAATCGAATCCGTGTCTCCTCGTTAGCTAATATGCAAACTTACGAGACAATAGCATATCAGGTTGACGAGCTACAATCGTTTATCTGCACTGCTGCGAAAGACATGACTAGACGCGGTGCTGTCACAATTTTTTTCCTAAGGAAACGTGTTCAAGTTTTTAGTATGTTTTTGTGCGTATTTGCTATAATTTGTGGTGGATTGGTATACTGTTTTATTATAAAATGTTTATTTTGTGATATAATTAACTATTATATGCATTTTATATGATTATTATATTGTAATTTCGGTGGCCGACTACTGGGTTTCGAATTTTTAAGGTAGATCCAATAATCAGCCATAAGTGGCTGACTACTGGTTTTTTCATGATTTTCTTATATGCAGTTGAAATTGACGGAGCGAATAGTCCCAATTTTGCTCATTACTTTGGGTTTAACTCTTATAAGACGAAAAGTGTATTTTACCAGTAGTCAGCCGCATACAAAAGTAATCGTATGTCAGGGGCCGAACAATGGATCGAAGATTCCAGTAGTCAGCCGTTAGTCTTGTTGCACAAAACAGTACCTTAAAGCCTTTTACTATTAGGGTTGAATTTATGCCCGGTTATTTTAGCATGGCAATCATTTCTTTCAATAGAATTCCATCATATTAAAAAGACCAATCCACTTATAAAAAGAAGACAATAAACACAAGCTATGGCGATTAGAAATGGGGTGATGATTAGAGAAGCCAGTCGTTTTTTTTGCGTTCTGTGACAGATTTTGCCCGGGTCATGTGTGCATCATTGGCAATTAACGTGCTGATGAGCGCGCAAGAGCGGGGACTAGCAGCGCGCATCAGGGCACAGAGCTTTTCTGTGGTATACCAAAAGCCCTAGCTCAAAGAGTCCTTACGAATTTCAGCTTTGAGAAAGCCATCAAGCTCTGGACGGAATCGCTAGGCATGAACCACTCCAAAGCCATGATTAACGCCTATAATAAAAGGTACACAGCCCATTTACTAGCGCTAAGCTAGCCCTGGAACAATCTGCGCATTTTGACGAGAGTTTTAACATTGTTGTTTAAAGAAGCACATGATCAACCTGAGGTTGAGCGATAAGTAAATCTGTCGACGCTGTGAAGAGGCTGATGAAACGGCATTTCACATTCTTGGAGAACGCGGTGCGCTAATATGTACATAAGGGTAGTGGTCATCTAGTGAAACACACCGTAAGCCCGGATGAAATAAAGGAGCTCACCCCTAGGAAAATCCTGCAGTTCCTTGCACCGTTGAATACTGTACCTCACCGATCAGCGATCACAATAGACCGATTGCGGTCGCAGTGATATTATAGCCGGAAGCAAATAATAATAAAGGATTTTGCCCGTTTAATGGTGTGGAGGGACGAGATGTGTCCTCTTCAACCAGTCCTAGCCCTTCAACAAAAGGGAGGATGCTCCGACCAGACGGTATTTCCTGGCGGACCACGGCCCAACGCTATATATGCAAGTTACAATCTTAATAATTTCCATAATCTGCTTTCTCATTCAAAGCGCGACTTCTACGCATGAGGTCCTGGGTTCGAATTGAAGTCCAGCATGTTTTATTTGGTTTTCCAATAAAGTCCACAGTAGCAGCACGAAGTTGGATTTATCCGCGGTTATCCCGGTCGGATTAGGCCTAAACAAACCGGTAAACTGTAGGTGTACATTAGTACACCTTTGCCTAAACCTCAGGGATACAGGCGTGATGGTAGATATGTTATCTTATAATGCAGTTAAGAATTAATATCCCCGATATGCAAGAATAAGTGATAGGCTGACTACAGGGTACGACATGGCTGACTTGTGGAGAAATGAGGCTGACTACTGGTGAAAAGTGCCATATTTTGTTTAACGATGATTTTTTATAAAGTTATTTAGTGAAGGAAAACTTCGACTCGCAGGCAGGATTCGAACCTGCGTCTTCTGGCTAGGTACGCCAGACGCTATGACCACTAAGCCACCGCGAGTCCCACCTGGCATGTCGAAATTTGCCTTCACATTCTGAACTTACGTCTTAAAGGTGACGTCAGTAACATCTATTGAAAGGCAAGTTACTTTGCCTCTCAACCGACATGACTTACCTTACGGTTAGTTCTCTGTCGTACGATGCTACCATACCTGATAACTAACTTTTTGTGATTTTTTTGCATTTTTCATGCTAATTTTATAAAGTTATTTAGTGAAGGAAAAATTCGACTCGCAGGCAGGATTCGAACCTGCGTCTTCTGGCTAGGTACGCCAGACGCTATGACCACTAAGCCACCGCGAGTCCCACCTGCCATGTCGAAATTTGCCTTCACATTCTGAACTTACGTCTTAAAGGTGACGTCAGTAACATCTATTGAAAGGCAAGTTACTTTGCCTCTCAACCGACATGACTTACCTTACGGTTAGTTCTCTGTCGGACGATGCTACCATACCTGATAACTAACTTTTTGTGATTTTTTTGCATTTTTCATGCTAATTTTATAAAGCTATTAGGTATCAGGTATGGTAGCATCGTACGACAGAGAACTAACCGTAAGGTAAGTCATGTCGGTTGAGAGGCAAAGTAACTTGCCTTTCAATAGATGTTACTGACGTCACCTTTAAGACGTAAGTTCAGAATGTGAAGGCAAATTTCGACATGGCAGGTGGGACTCGCGGTGGCTTAGTGGTCATAGCGTCTGGCGTACCTAGCCAGAAGACGCAGGTTCGAATCCTGCCTGCGAGTCGAATTTTTCCTTCACTAAATAACTTTATAAAATTAGCATGAAAAATGCAAAAAAATCACAAAAAGTTAGATGATTTTTTATATAATTCTATTATAAATATAATGTTTTGTTAACTTTTTAGTAAATTTAATAACCAACCTTTCTGAGAATAATTATTGTTTTTTTTTTTTTTTATGGGATAGGGGGGCAAACGAGCAAACGGATCACCTGATGGTAAGTGATAACCGCTGCCCATGGACACCCGCAACACCAGAGGAGTCGCAAGTGCGCTGCCCGCCTTTAAAAGGGTTTGGGCCTCCGGTAACCTCGACTCACTCGGCGAAACACAACGCAAGCGTTGTTTCACGCCGGTTTTCTGTGAGGCCGTGGTATCACTCCGGTCGAGCCGGCCCATTCGTGCCGAAGCATGGCTCTCCCACGTGAAAAAATTGTTTTTAAATTGTTTTTATTCATAGTGTTTAATATTTAAAATATAGCTGAATAAAAGGCTGACTACTGGGTGTTTTACCCTACCTACCTACCTACATACACATTCTTGTATAGACGCCTGCCTACGCCATTAATGATCGGTAATAATGTGATAATTATCTTATTGCTCGACTGACTCAAGCAGGTACCCAATTGTACATACTTACATAGTGATCTTATATGAGCAAGGTAAGCAGTTAAAAAAGCAGTATGCGCGCGCGCTCCTCGCGAACCAGTCTTGTTATGTGATTGTTGTCTTTTTAGTTGTGTTTTTGTGATTGCGTGTACGCCTATGGAATACAAACATGGATAAAATAAATTTTACTGTAAATGGAGAACATTATACGTTGAGTAAGTATTTTAAATAACCCGCTGCATCCCACTGCTGGGAACTGACTTAGTTTGTCTTTTTTTGGCCTGTGGCCTTTTTCGGCCAATTAAAAAGTAAACAAATCGAACAATATTAGTGAAAGAAAAGCGGGGGGCGCAGATTCGCATAGTTATTGCCTGACATCGAAAAAAAATAATTGAAAATTTAAAAAATTATACTTATCTTTAAAAAATACGGAGAATGTGTTTAATGCCAAATAAAAAAAAAATACTAAAGAACATTTTACTGCTTCTTTTTTTTGTTAAATACTTATAAATAATAACTAATAAGATACAGGCTAACAATCTAGTTTTCGCCATCAACTTCCTTTGCGTGAATGTTATGACAGAATTTTCAGATTACATAACTATTACAAAAAAAGTGCATTTTTTAAATATTTTTACAACTATGGAACAACAAAAAAATAAATATGAAAATAGTAGTGGTAATAGTAATAGTAGTACCCAGTAGTTAATAATATAAGTATTAAGGTGAACGCCTTTCGGCTTTCGGGTAAGCGGCGCGGTGGACCTAACCCTTTCGGGGAAAGGGAATATAGCCTGCTGTGATGAAATGTTGTATTTATACGACTAGGTACACAGTATATGCCACGACATTATAATAATTTTAATCCCAATTAATATAAATCAACGGCAAATTAAGAATGTTTTTGTTATCCGTTCAAACGCTTAATCGTTCATAAACACAGCTAAACCAATATTTGACGCATTCTCATAATTAATAGAAGCTTCTAAACGACCTCAGTCGGTCAATTTATTATAAACAAATATCTAACGTTTTGATATTCTTATTCTTTTTTGTATAAATTACTGATCTTTTACCTGTTAGATCAATTTAATTAAACTGGTTGGAGACAGACGAGATTGGGACTATATACCTACCTATTGAACCTTTTTGAATTACATGAAACGGTCAAACTCGAACCCATGAACCTACTATTATATTGCGTGCCCTGCTCTCGATATATATTTAAACAAGCAGCTCTCATCATTCACTGGCAACTCTGCGCAATTTTAGAAGTAGCTAAAAATTTGCTTAATCTGTGCTCGGTGAACGCTTTCATTCTTTTCGTTTGCGCGGCAACTGATTCTGCGTTTCTCTGTGTTTATTTTAATTAAAGTGTATTTTAATATAATTTCAACCAAATCTATGCCTAAACGGCAACATAAAGAAGTTTTACAAAACTTAGACGATAAATGAAATGTCGTCTTAAAATTATAAGCCGAATAAAGTGTCGTCATAAAGCGGAGTACCTAGCGTCGTTGGAACGGAGATAATAATTATTCTTCATGAAATAAAAGTGACAAGTTGTCTTGTGATTACACCGGTATGGCTACTGGCTCTCGTAGCAGTTTAAAGCCGCAAGAGTTTCCATAACCTTCGGAGGTACCGGTTGACGCGGGTGGTGTACGTGATACACTGACGTGCTCATTGGACTCGGGGCGTACACGAGATGTACACACGAGATCTCTTACTCTTATGTGGAGCCCGTGAGGCTCCAATAAGCAGTTTTATCAATCACATGTAAGTGCCTACAATATTTTTTTTTTTCTATGGGTATGTTGATTTAAATAATAGGTTACCTATACCTACTTACTGCAGATTACAATAACATGTAAGTCTTGTGCTGATCACAATTCGAAGGAGTGCATATAATAATTAAAACGAGTAGGTACATATGGTTCTAGAAGAACACAAAACTCACTGGAGTTTTATGCTCTAGGAGACACAATCTCATGCTAGATAAACCTACATCTTGGTTTGTTTCAATTTTCACCTATAAATAGGGCACGGCCACCCTTGAGGGCCCCAATGCCCAATGATCTAAAGACACCACAAAATCTTGTGGAACAGATCCCGGTTAGACAATATCCACAGGTTTCTGTTTTGTTAAGCAACAATATTGTCAGTATAGACAAGGTTATTGAGTTGAATAAATACATAATATGCAGTATAACAATAACAATGTAAATTCATCTCACTAAGGGTACATAAAAGATATACTTTGTGAATTTTGTGATGGATCCTGACTGACATTTTGCCCTAACAAAAATAATGAGAATTCTAGTTCTCCCTATATGTGATAATTAGTTTTTATATGTTGTGAAATAGTAAAAGACCACTGTAAGCATCTATAGAATGCCTGTGTGACAAGATGTTTTGAAAACCTGCCATTAAAAGCGACCAGTTCTTCAATAAGCTTACAACCAATTGTAAGTGAAACCCACAACTACCCATTACTATTGAAGGACATGAATCTTCAATACAGGCTGGAACACCAGCATTGTGCACAAGACCAACATTGTGTGCAAGAAATGGCCAACTTAGCCATAGTGGTAAGTCATGCCGGAAGGCTAACACATTTTTTACCTCACTGCAGGATAGCATGCAATGTTAAGTGTATTACTTAACCATGTTAAAGGATACTCAATTACCTTTGTAATCAAGTCTCATAAGACCGTGTGCCATTACTGTCTTCAGGAAAATCAGATGAGCTATCTACTTTGGCCAACTTTAGCTTTCATTTCCCATTATGATACAACAAACTTTAGTATCAGAAAAATAACATCTCAGAAGAATGCTGTCAAATAGAGCTTTATTTCCATTTGGAAATGACATTACATACCAAAAAGTTATTGGAAAACCACATTTATTAGTAAATGTTTATTCAGAATATAGTATTGCCTATATTGTTATAATAAAGTAATTCCTACATTGGGTTGCTCAGATGCGTAATAATTTTACAAGATGGGGACATTACAAGACAATCAATACATTAATATGTATAGAATCTGGTTATTAATATAAAGTATTCCTTATATTATATACATGGAGATGAGATGATATGATTATAGAAACTTTAGCTCTAGAAATGCTTAGAATTTATCAGTAAAAAATTCCAGTTATCATTGTCTTGATAATTTCTTAGCTCCTGTATGATATCTACCAGAAATATGTCATTATAATAATATTTAGCAATATTTATTGCAGCTTGCCCAGCACCAAATTCTGGGCCACAGTGAATAGGTACATTATACACAAGATAAGATAAACTAAAATGTTGTAATAAAATTCCTGTTTATTATAGGAGTACCTATCATGTAAAATAGAAGTATTGCATAACTTATGTATTATGACATAGCATTTACTTGGTAAAGTCTATATCACCTAATCCAGTGCTGTTTGTGTCAACAAGCATCCAGTTTGACAAGTAGTTCAACCTTTCAACTATTATATTGGTCTAATTGAAATAAATCAATTTTGACCTAGACTTTGAAGCCCATGGATTTTGCAAAAAATGTGGACAAGCAACCGAAAATCATTTAACCAATCCAGGTTAGGTTGTAACATTTGTATAGTGCATAAATTCCCTTATGTGCATACCATTGATTTTAGAAAAGATAAGAGGTGTAGGTAGTAACAATACCTACATCATATATAAGATATTTATATAGTTTTTTATTTTTTTTGTGCATGTTAAGCAACATCATAAATCATCCTATTGTATAACAAGACATAGGTGTCATGATGTGTCATATACCCTAGTAAATTTTGTAATAAACATTTCATTTATTATACATAGACATTTCTATGTTCATTTAAATTGCCTTGGCCACATTCATATGGCAGTAGTGCAAAGGGTTAACACATGCTAGCACATTATGGTCACAGGACATCATTAAAAATAAAGTTTATTTAGTACTTTTATTTTTAAACAAGAGAACTACATAATGAACCCAGAAATATGGTATTTGACCTGGAAAAGATTCTGGTTGTTGCTTGTTACACCTTACACCAATGTTTATATAGTAGTGATAATTACATTTATTCAGAAAATATTATACTGATAAAAATATTGAGTCTTTGAACAGTTTGTACTTATCAAAGTTCACATTTATAAGGAGAATTTAGATACAAATAGGTACATACCTACATTGTTTAGAACTACAATATTAGGTGCCTCTACTAGGATAAAGCTGGGCTAGACTCATAATAAATAAATGCATTGCCTTAGTCTTCTGGAAACATTTAAAGCCAATGAATATTGAAACTTTCACTTGGACTTGGATATATTATCTTTTCTTTGTTTTGTTATGGTGTCCTTCCAAACACCTTTTGATTAGAAGATTTAGAACAAACTGATAATCTCACCAAAAATAAAGGTTACAGTCTTCCTACAGAAACCTCATCCACCAACAATTCTCATTGCCAGAAATCCCAAACTTTTTCAAAGTATTCTATAGCCTATGTTAATCTGGAATAATGTAACATTCAAACCGTGAAAGAAATTTTGGAATAGGCCCAGTATTTTTTGAGCCAATTCGTTACAAACATATGTACATACAAATCTTTCCTCTTTATAATATTAACATAGATAAGCACCTATAGTATATGGCGAACCCATTCTCAGGGAGATCTCCTCTATCCATACCAGGTATTAAGTAGGTATTTTATGAAAAAATCATTGGATTTGCGGCTGCCTATAGACTGTCCGTCATAAGTCAGTTTCATCCTTGCTCTAAAATTGGGGGGGAATGTTCGTAAGGGAGTCTCTAGGGAATGTATAAGTCCAAACTAATATTGGTAAATATCAATATATATATATGTAGGACTGTGCCAAACAAAGTTCTATATTCATATTTTACTGTAAATTACATTTTTAAATGATTATTTAAAAAGTGTTTTTGTGGCAAGGGGTTGTTCAGATATGGAATGAAGTTCCCTGTATTAAGCACAACAGATATGGAATGAAGGGTGTGCTGATATAATCATTACCACTTATCTATAATCTAGATGTGATGAATGGCCCATTCGCCCAGTGAAGGGAAAATTGTGTGATTAGAAAGTAGTGTAGAGTACAGCTCTGAAATTTTAATGTAATTCTTTTAAAAGTACCTATCTACCTTACTATAACTATGTTTTACATCGTCAAATAAAGTATTCTTCAAAGTTTTATTCGAGTCAGTATTATAGATACCAGAGCCATACTGGAACCTGGTAGGCGCCATGTCTTTAGGACTATGACAAAAGAAATTTCATAAGCTGTAATCACACAGACTGCTGGTCGGCCTTTTAACTTACGAATATTTATAACTATTTAGTTATAAATAGTTATGATTGAAACTGACCGATTCACGATTCAGCAGATTTATATTGATTTGATATGATATTAATTCTGATATTTTAATAACATTTTGTTATTGTTTATCCTGTGCTTAATCCAGAATTATTACTTAGTACTTAATATCAGGCACTGATCTTGCTGATTCATGCCATATGTAGTCCTACTACGAAATTCATTATTCTCCAACAATTAAGAATGATCATTAACATTTATTTTCAAGTTCCAGGTACCTACCGTAAATACTATCTAAGGGAATCAGTTTCTTACATATTTAATAAAATGATTGATGAACCCTGACCCTCTGGAGGGTCACAGCAATTGTAGCTGGTCGGCTTTGTGTTAGCTAATTGGTCCTTAACAGAAAGTCAAGAGACTGATATGTTTTAAAATAATGCAATGTGATTATAACAGATTTATTTTACAGGAATACATGCTATGCTTTCGGCTTATCTCAAATTTACTAATACTCTAAACATCTGCTTGTTTAAATATATATCGAGAGCAGGGCACGCAATATAATAAATGATCAAACGAACTTACCTGTTGTGAAGTTCGATCATTATTATATGAGTGCCCTGCTCGAAGATATATGGTCCCTACCCATCCCACCCCGGGTAAAATTTGAGATAATTCGCGACTCTAAAAAGAATGAAAGCGTTCACCGAGCACAGATTAAGCAAATTTTTAGCTACTTCTAAAATTGCGCAGAGTTGCCAGTGAATGATGAGAGCTGCTTGTTTAAATATATATCTTCGAGCAGGGCACTCATATAATAATGATCGAACTTCACAACAGGTAAGTTCGTTTGATCATTTATTATATTATTACTAGCGGCCCGCCCCGGCTTCGCATGGGTCTAGAATCCGTAACTACTTTCCCCGTCTTTACTTCTCCCGTGAACCCTATGTGTTAGGGGTGGACAAACCTTATCACTTTTTTTAAAACACTTTTGGAAAATTGTGTAACAAATAAAAAGATAAAAATGGATTGTCATTCCCCCCTACATAGTATAAACAAGAAGTGAAAACAAGAAAAATAGATAGGCAGAACAGGGTCACAATGGGAATCCCACCCGACAAAAAAAAAGAAAGATGATGAATGCAGAAAGATAAAGTATGCGACATGGAAGTGCGAGAGGCATATTAGTGAGAACTGGCATGAGAAAGAGAATTTAGTCTTAACATAGGCTCCGATAACTTCGGAGGTATAGTAGCAGATTCCCAGACCTACTGAATATGCATATAAAATTTTATAATAATCGGTCAAGCCGTTTCGGAGGAGTACCTATGGTAACTAACATTGCGACACGAGAATTTTATATAGGTAAGTACATAAGATATTTAGTACACACCATGCTGGCCTACTGAAGGTTGGGAGAGTCCACGAGCCAACATTTCCAAGATTTGCAGGTTTTCTCGTGATTTGTTCTGCGCCATAGGCAAAATAATATTTAATCTTCACTACCTACATAGTATAAAACAAAGTCGCTTCTCGCTGTCTGTTTGTCCCTATGTATGCTTAGATCTTTAAAACTAAACAACGGATTTTGAGGCGGTTTTTTTTAATAGATACAACATTATCCTAAGACCCTAGGTCGCTAGTTACTTATTAAACACAATTACGAAAAGCCAGCAAAACATAAAGAACAATGGCAAAATCTTAGTTGATATGAATTCGAGCGTCTATAAATGTCAAATATACGAAACAATTTCCTTTAATTATGTACGTTTTTAATAAAATTATCATAATAATTAGTTAAGCCGGGTAAAAAAACAAATTAAAATAAAAACTCAATTGATTACTTTCGGACTTTTATTTCTCTAGTGTTGCCATTTAAGGCGGATCGTCCACCTCAGCCCGCCAAATTCAAATTTCAATTGGTTTTCGTTTTCGTTAACGAAGCTAAAATTAGGTACAATCGTCAATTTTGGCCAAAAATGACGATTGTACCTAATTTTAGCTTCGTTAACGTTTATTAAGCAAAGTTTTTAATGCTCAGTTGTGAATATTGTATAGCTAATGCCGCAATTACTACAGCTAGGAATCTAGAATGTGTTATAGACCTACAAATTGCGAAAAACCAATTGAAATTTGAATTTGGCGGGCTCAGGTGAACGATCCGCCTTAATAACAAGTGGTAAGTATTTTCAGTTATTTTTTAAAGGACTGTGCAAGGAGTTTCTTCTCCATAAGACCCAGTTCTTGGAACCGTGCAACTAGTTTTTGTTCTTTAAAAGAAGGTGAATATTCTAAAATTATTTAACAAATAATTCTCCTCAAATGTCTTAACATGACAGTAGTTTCATATTGTGTGTTTTTTTCTTATCTTGATTGTTCTTCTTTTAATTGCTTGGCGGCAGTATAGTTTATGTTTTCATTATCATAATTGTAGTTTTAAACATCGGTATTCTTATCTTTGGTATGAAGTTAATGACATTCTTACATTTTTCAATATGAATGAAATGAATCATTGGAATCAACCGGATTGTAAGTTGAGCGTCGAGTAACCTACAATTCGGCAATAAGTAGTGGCTACGATCGCTTTTAGTCAATAAAAGATGGTGACATAATATTGAATTTGGTGCTGAACTATTTAAGGGCAAGTGATTGCTGCTTGGTTGAGTTTGTAGCACACTGTTGAGCAATATTCATTGCGTTATTAAGATCATTTACAAGATATAATTCTATGCAACATGCTTTTTGGTGTTCTTTATTCGTGTACCATATAGGGTGAATTGTAATTAGTGTAAAATACTTAAACAGGTACTAGTCGATACTTCTTATTTAACCCTTATCTTATCTGAACTATGTACCTAACAACACTTAAAATTATTGTAAACAAAGTATGAAACATTTAAAATTGAAATTGTGTCTTGGAAAAAGACACGATTTCAATTTAAATGTTCAAATCGTACCTACCTACCTACGTAGCTCAATAGAACTAAGTTTTTTTTATCGATGTGACGTATTAAGTCGTGAATAGTGATTCTGATCTACTTGAGTCATTTGTTCTGTAACGTTTTATTGATTTGTACAACTCAAGCACTGTGGAAAATCTACCTATCTATTCTTTTTGATGGCATGGTAGCTCGTAATGAATTTCGGCTCGACTGCAGTTCAGTCGGCTCGATTCGGCGCGCTGCGCTGGTTGGAAATGGCTCGCGCGTATCATAAACCTGAATAGATACAAACTGAGCTGATCTGCGTGCTGAGTCATTGAGTCAGCTCACACACTTGAGTCATAGCTGATCTGTAGCTCCCGTATTTTTGTTGAGTTACCCATGTCTAGTGTCTACATTCAATAGTCCAACAGCACTAACTGACATAAGCACTGGGGCCCAAGTCAGCTATTTCAATTGTATCAAAATGGTCGTTCAATGGCACTAAATGACATAAGAACTGGCAGATTTCGTAGACAAAACTGTCAAAAATCGACAATTCTGAAGCCATTGAGTGACGATTTTGACACGACAAAATAGCAGACTTGGGGCCCAGAGGTCTCGTGGACAAAACTAAAGACTGTCAGTAATCAAGAATTCTGAAGTAATTGGATCGACGTTTGGCGTAGCGGCTGAGCAATCGGCATTAGCGTCACGTGTTGTATGACCAAAAATATTTGTATGACCGCCCAGACTCGGAACAACTACTTACCTGTAGGGTAAGTAGTTGTTCCGAGTCTGGGCGGGGCGGTTCCGAGTCTATGTGAGAATTTGTGTTTGCGTTGTATGAGAAAAAGCGTTTCCACGTAATAGGATATTATCCTGTATCGTATCTCCACGACATAGGAGAAAAGTCTAATGAAGCGCTTTTTCTAAGAAAAAATTTAATGACGATTTTGAAACGATACATGTGCAGACCTGGGTCCTGGACCCAATAGTTTTTCGGGTCCGTACTTTTTACAATAGTATCTTACACTTCAATTTGGTACTGTCGGCGCCAGTCATGATGCCGACGGTCTGTTGACTAATCATGAGCAGCGCCACCTAGTGTCATTAAATGGTATCAATGACGTCACGTAATAAGGGGCCAGCACAGCAGCAGTAAAGTTGGGAGCCGGGCAGAGTCACAATTTGTAGTGTTCCCTAAACATCGATTATTTGAGATTCCGATAGTACCGATTGTTATTTTTATAAAAAAAATATATAATCAGTAGTTTTCAGTAGTTAGTCGAATGTTTAAGTATATTCTTGTTTACAAAACTAACATTTCACATATTACCATTCCCATTAGATTTCTTGAAAAACTTCCATACCGATAACTTGGTTTTCCTATGAATTTTAGACATATTACAAGTAAAATAACAACTTTATTTTGTAGTTTTAACTTTTCTTCACTCACCAACCCGTTGTTCTTTCTTTTTGAAATTACCCAAACAATGTCACCGCTTTTGTGGCAAGTTTAGAAAACGTAGAAAATTCTACTAATACTAATAGTTACATTAGCTACATACTTATGTTGTGTAAACAAACTAAAATCTTCGACAAAAAAATATTAAAACTTTCATTTCAAATCTTACATATAATAAGAATGTAAGTGAGCCGTGTCTGTACAATGCTTATATTTACAAAAAAACTAATTTGGGGGACTCAGAATCGGTAACACAATCCATTTCTATTATTTTTGGAACTTTTGTCTGTCTGTTTGTCTGTCGGTTTGTCTGTCGGTTTGTCTGTCGGTTTGTCTGTATGTTTGACCGCGCATCAAATGATAACTACTGAAAAGATTTGGAGGAAGTGGACAGGAATTTATAGCCTGTTTCTTGGATTAACATTTAGGCTATTTTTAATTCAAATCGGTTCTCTCCATCAAAAGTTATTAACATTTTAACCATTGAAAACGTTGAATTTTAAAAATAACCATTGTAGTCAATTTCTTTTTCAAGTATTTCTGTACTAGACTAGCACGGATCAAGAATTATAACAGAATCAAGTAATAAAATTAAAAAAATACACTTACAGGGACTAAATAAGATAAAACAAGAAAATAAAGCAGATCAATCAGAAACCATTATTGTGACCAGGAATTGATTATTATTACAGTTATTCTAACACTACTTATACAGGGAATCACGGGACATACATAGGATTTATCCAGGGAGCACAAGCCGGTGTAAAAACTAAATATTTGAGTAGGTTATAGAAGTAAACAAAGAATGACAACTTATTTTCTAGCGGACTAACACGACATCGTTATTACCTCAATGAAATATGATTCTATAACAGGTGTCATTTTGAGTTGACAATTTTGACAATTATTGTTTTCTTCTTTAAAGCATCCAGCCATATAGTAACTTATTTTATAATTTGAAACCTCCATATTGTAGATACAGTGCGCACACTTTATTTGAGAAAATAACTAAAGAGTTTTCATTTATTCAAATAATTAAATAATATTCCCTAAGAATATACCACATATGTATGTATAATAATAAAAAAAATGCAACGTGCGTTAATCTTAATTTACTGACGCCGAAACAGTTATTTAAGATTTTTGTCTATGTAGGTATGTCTGTTTATATTTCCATGCTTCACGTCAATACCACGTGAAATTTTTGAAATTAAGTAATTTATAGGTCAGAAATACGGTATTCAGAGGTCAATGGCGCTAAGTGTATTACAAATATGGAAAATCAAATTTTTCAAGGTGGTTAGTTGAAACTTGGAGAGGACAACGTCTCTCAGGTCAGCTAGTTATAAATAAATAAACTCTATAATCCTTCCCACACAAATTACACCGTTGGTTACCCGCACCTTGAGGAATCCTTTACAACTTGGCAACGCTACCCATAATACTACGTTACCTACACCGGGGTGGCCGGGATTTCCCCTAGCAAAGATATTATTGGTTCTATGGTTTGGGTGCGTTCAAAATAAAAAATTTGCTTGGAACCCAATATAAATGATGTATCGATACTTTTCTTAGATAATCGATAGTTTCGATAATTAAAATACTCTCGATTAATCGATTGACTATCGACGTTTAAGAAAGACTTGTGCACGCGCCTAGAACCTCACGCTGTCCTTTGCTTGCACCTATTTGCTAACATTACGTTTAGTGTAAATGTTGCCATATTAATCGTAACCGACAAATGAGCTTGGGAGTTTCTTGTGGCTTCTTCTCCCAGTGATAGCACTAGTGAAGTCACGAAGGGTGAGCTTTTTAGGGAATGTCTGTATTGTAATACCTTTATCCCCGGAATGATACGATGACTTCTGAATGTGCGTTTTAATGTTTGAACTACCATTACCCATGAACGCCCACAAAATTATGACACAATGACTTCTGATTAGGAGGCAGGTATACAGATTACAGGCCCCTCTTTTTCATTGGGCACTATGGACAAATACCCAGGGCCCCGCGATCCAAGGGGGCCCCCATTTCCCAGTCCTTTTGTATATTTTTTTTTCTATTGTTTTTGAAATAGTTCCTTAGCATATCATTGTTATAGAAGCCCCATTAACCTGAAGTGCCCGAGGCCTCCAATAGGTTAAAGACGGCCCTGCTGGTATAGCTTTTCCTATAATACCTACTCAAGTAGGTAGTATAAAGGCACAGAGGGTTCTCTGGGGGCGTTTAATAGAAATAATATTTATAGTTGAACCTTATCTATTGTAAATCCTCTCTAAGACTAAACAGTACTACTTCTGTCATAAATCAAGATGATTGTTTATTTATAATATTCCGGCCAAGTATATGTATAATGAATGAATGATGCAACCTCCTCGCACCGGTCTCTACAGTATAGATAATATCAAAAACATTTAAATTACCTAACAATAATTATCATCTCACATAATTAAACAAAATGTTCATAAAGTCATCAATAACAGATGAACTTATGATAAGGTATATGTAGAGCAGTGATAATAATGACAAGATGCTCTTCACCGTAGTCCGAGATCAATAATTGCGCACGCGCAAAGTATCGATAAAATGCAGACTAAGATCCGCAAGATGCTTCTAAAGACTGCAAGTTATTGCTGTCTTTAGAAGTCATAAGCACACCATATCATCACGCCTATATATAACGAATGGTTAGGCTGAAGTGGACTAATGTACACTTCAGCTTATCTGAACATTCCTCATTAATCACTCTATCTATTAAAAAAACCGCATCAAAATCCATAGTAGTGCGTAGTTTTAAAGATTTGCATACATAGGGACAGACAGACAGCGGAAAGCGACTTTGTTTTATACTATGTGATAGAGATATTCAATCACTTTTTCGTTTGTTTGCCCCCCTACATAACATAACATACCATCACGCCTGTTTTCCCCGAAGGGTTAGAGCAGAGGCGTACTAATGTACACCCACAGTTCGCCGGTATGTTTAGGTCCCATGTAATAAGGGGCGAGCCTATTGCCATTAACCGGGCACAAATTCCAAACTCCGAGCTAATAACACCTAAAAACCCAATAACACTTTGCCCAACCTGAGAATCGAACCCACGACCTCAAGCGTAGCAGTCGCGCTCAGAACCACTAGGTTAATGAGGCAGCTTGTAGCTTGTAGCTTGAGGCAGCGTGTTTGCCCCCCTATGCCATAAAAAAGATCGGTCGGATCTTTTTCAAATTTCGAATCGTGTTTTTTCTTCTTCTTCTTCTCTTCACCTCTACTATTATAAAATTGTAAAAAAAACAAGTGGGTTAGGGTATACCTATAAACGTCTCCGAACCCAAAAATGAGATTTTTTAAATTCTTGTCTGTTTGTTACGGGTTGGCGCAAAAACTACTGAATAGATTTTAATTTTGTTATCAATGTTAGAAAGTATGAGCTCCAACGTAAAAACTGGTGGTATACTTCTTATCTCAAATAATTAAACGGAACCTGAGATACAGCTTGACCTCTCTAATGTATAGACATACAAAGACGAGATCATCATTGTTGGTTTCTGAGCTTCAAGTGAGCGAAGCCGCGGGCAGAGGCTTATTAAGTATTTTTAATTATAATTGTTTTAGCGGGATCAGAGGTGAGCCTTCATACGACACTGAACGACTACATCCGTAACTACCTACAGCTGCATGGCACGAAGGCGATGTGCCACGAGGGTGGCTGCGGCGCATGCGTAGTGTCCGTCTCACAAGTCCACCCTGTGACCAAGGAGAAACACGTCTTCGCTGTTAATTCTGTAAGTATTGTATTATCCCACAAAAAACATAAATGTAAAAAAGGAGAGCCAAGTTCAATACAAAAATTATGCTTGGCTATGGGCTTCGCCGCAAAAATGAAGATCTAAATGAGTGCCAACTTCTATGAAAAATCCAAATATGTATTTATTTATAGGAACAAAATAACATAATGAACAAGTATTAAACTCAAATAGAGTTTAATACTTGTCTTTGCTTTATTGGATACTTATAACAATTGGTGTTATTTAAAAATGTGTGATCTTAAAGTAGGTTAGATTAGACTTGGCCAGTTTTCATTACATTAGTCATTTTATACAGTCAAAGGAGGTATTCCACGAAGCACACCCAGACGAAGCACACCTAAAGTATTCCACTTAGCACACCCATAGGTGGGGTTCAAATAAAAAATAAAAAAAAATGAATTTCCTATTCCACGAAGCACACCTACGAATATCACTCGCATAGTGGGGGAGGCTAAGAAATAAAAATGTCGATAGAAGAAAATAATTATTATTTAAAAGTTTCAGTTTCATTATAATAATGTGATACCTACAATACTTGTAATTTTCATAATGTTCATATATAAATCCCATAGATGAGACGTATACATGATGCGCTAATAGCCTACGCGTGCGCCCGCCACTGAATTCCCGAGCCAACCCGAATTTAGCCAAGCGTTTCCAGAACTTGTTTACATGCTTAGTTCTCATTACACTATCGCGACGTCACGGGCTGAGTGTATGCAATTGTGCGCCGGCCTTGGTATTGTTATTTTTTTCTGTTTTTCGTGCAATTTATTCAAACAAAATAATGGAGCCGATGGCAGGTCCAAGTAGTAGAAATGTTAACCCATCTATTAATTACGTACTTTGCCGGAAGGGGACACAAATGTTAGTATAAAATAACAAAAAATGAATAACAAAATTGTGATTTTAAACAGTCTGTGCTTTTACATAATACTAGAGTATTTTTATTATTCACTAAACAGGTATCTCTATGGTATCAGGTCGCCAAATTCGCCAAATTCAAATAACAATTGGTTTTTCGCAATTTGTAGGTTTATAACACATTCTAGATTCCTAGCTGTAGTAATTGCGCCATTAGCTTTACAATATTCACAACTGAGAATTAAAACCTTTGCTTGTAAATCGATATTGTAGGTAAAAATAGTGTCAATGGTCAATTTCGGCCAAAATTGACGATTGACCCTACTTTTAGCTTCGTTTGTAATTTGATTTTGGCGGGACAGATTTAATTCCTGACGATTCGGATCCTTTACACCCTTAGTTTTGTGAATTCAGCATGTGAAGGCAAATTACGGCCTGGCAGATGGGACTCACGGTGGCTTATTTGGTCATAGCGTCAGGTATATGGAGCCAGGAGACGCAAGTTCGAATCCTGCCCGCAGTCAAGTTTATCTTATACTAAAATAACCCTTAGTTTTGTCTACCCGTGACCATGGGTGCTGTAAAGGATCCGAAACGTCGGGAATTAAATTATATCAATTCAATGCGATAAAATCAATAAACATACTCGGATTTGTAGAAATGCGGCCTTAGTCAAATTATCCTGTGCAATAAATAATATTCTGTTCTTACCTTCTATTATAATAATTCTAACTTTAATGACCCAAAAATCCGATTTGGATTATAAGTTATTTTATTAAAGTACAGAAAATGCAGCGGAACCCGGTTTAGACGACAAACTCATGACCGCTGTTAACGTGAATAAAACATTTGTTATTTTGTTTTCGTTATAACAGTGGGTTTCTTCGGTCAGTGTCGCCGTGAGGTGATTCAAGTTCAACTAAGCAGGTTCATGGGCGCCACTGAGATATTATATATTATCTTACTATAGCTATATTTCTATGTACATATATCAAGTAATATTTTAGTTCAGTGAAGCTTGTAGGTGCCCCAGGGTACAAGAACTGAATTATCGAGTTAATAAGGTTAACTTTTCATAATTTCAAATTTCCCGAATTAGACTATGTATTTTAGAAAATAGGCAAACACAAATACGTCATACCGATTTTCAACGCATTCCTCTATTTCAATAGCTATGCTCACCAATGCTCTTCAATGTGTATATTGACGGACTTATTGCCGAGCTCAGCAGCCGCCACATTGGATGTCATATTGATGATGTGTGCTTTAACAATATCAGCTACGCTGATGATATGGTGCTGCTGAGCGCGTCAATAGGGGGACTCAGAGAGCTAATAAGCATTTGCGAGGCGTATGCTCTTACACATGGCTTAAAATACAACATCAAAAAAAGTCAGTTTATGGTTTTTAATGCGGGTCATAAGTGTCCGGCGGAGGTTCCACCAGTAAGGCTATGTAAAGTACCTTTGGAGCGGGTACATAGTTTTAAGTATCTGGGCCATATTGTGACGTCCGACCTGAAGGACGATGCGGATATTGAGCGAGAAAGGAGGGCGCTGTCGGTGAGGGCGAATATGATTGCCCGCAGGTTTGCTCGTAGCTCTAGGGATGTGAAGGTGACCCTGTTTCGAGCATACTGCACATCTTTTTATACGAGTAGTCTGTGGGTATCATATTTGCAGAGATCTTACAGTGCTCTCCGCGTTCAATATAATAACGCGCTGAGGGCACTGCTGCGGCTGCCTCGCTTCTGGAGCGCATCGGGAATGTTCGCAAGGTACCGCATTGACTGTTTTTATGCCAGCATGCGCAAAAGAGCGAGCTCGATAGCGAGTAGAGTGCGGGGCAGCGGCAACGGTCTCCTTTCCGTTATTGCCAACAGGTTGGACGGGCCCTTCATACAACACTGGCAGGCCTTACATGCACCCATATATAGGGCTTGGGGCAGGTAGAATCATGTTAATTCATTTTCATTCATTCAATTATATTTATTTATTATTTTTATATTATTGTGTGTTAAAATATAGACTATTTATAAGTATCGTCTGAAATAAATGTTTTATTATTATTTGTATCTCCATTTGGGTATCACGGCATGCCTCCCGTGAGGAAGACATCCGGTACTTTGGAAGGCTTGCGGGGGGACACAGGTCCAACGCGCAGAGGCCCCTTGGAGAGCTTTAATCTAATATGGGATGGGGCATACACCCGGGACACTCCACAACTGTACTATGGAAGTACAATCATGAAGTATTCCGGGCGGGTGCAGGACTATTGTAAAGTATGAATAAAAAAAAATGGGATTATGGATGGGGTGTTTGGTGGACCGATAACTTCTATTGCCGGAAGAAAACGGCGTCTGCCTTTGACCCTCGAAAAAATATCCTTAGGGATGGCAGACGGTGACTCGCTAACTCACTAGCTGGGCCCCCCGAAAAGCTGCCAGTACAGGCAAAAGGCGGCAACAGCGGCGTGAGCGGCTAAGGGTGTCGAGAGGTGTGGCCCCGGTTTCACCGTCGCGAGTCTCCAAGAGACCCGGATTGGGTTTCCCCGCTATTACGCCATTAGACACTTCCACCCCCAAGCATATAGCTCTGGCAGCCCCCCTCTGGCCAGCCGTTTAAGGCAAGACAGAGTTGAAAGTCCTGCGGGCGCTCTTGGGTTTCCACTCCAGCTACCCAATATGGGCAAACTGGAGACGAGGCCCTGACCGACTCTCTGGGGCAATAAGGACCGCAGTGTCGCCACTCACCATCAGCTCGCCACAAGCTGCCCTGCGGTTTGTACGCTTTTCTTTAAACCTTATGACACATTTTTTGTTTTATTGTCTAAGGTTTGTAAAAAGCGATTCTAATCTACCCTCCAGTTTGACGTTAGTCTCATGATGAGGTAACGCTTGTCCCAGAGGGGGTTTATTATTATTATTTTTTTATACATTTTTGTATCTCGGCTTTTTTGTGCCGGTTGTATAAGATAGCACGGGCCAAGGCCAAGTGCTACCCTAGTGCTGTATACCAGTGGATAGCTGGTTACGAGATATATTGTGGACTGATGAGTGTGTTTGATGATTGTGTGATAGTGTCGTTCCTGATGTTCGTGTGTGTGGTGTAGTAATTTCTGTTTCAGTGTTATTTTGTAAGAATTTCCTGACGATTCTACACGTGTTCAAGATGGCTGCTTTCTGTAGATTATAATATGTGTAGGGTGGTAATCCAAGTGTGTTTAAAGACTGATGAAGCTGGGTAGGTATTACACCCGTTGTTGATAATACAATAGGGACTATGGCGACACTGCTTTATTATTAAATAGCAGTAACATCATGAGACTTTTATGACAAATAAAGTTATTTATTTATTATTTATTTACTTGAAAACAATTGAAAAACTACATAATAATTAACCATTCAAATTATTCAAGTCAAACAGGTAGCATGCCATAATAGCTCAATGGTCAGCTCGTTTTGTAATGGAGTTTGGGTTTTAAATGACTGTAATAAATAATAAGTAATGGTCAGTTGAGTTTAATAAGCACTCTAGAGACTCTACTCAATTGCGTTTTTTTAAATAGGATTCTGCCTATTTCCCTTAGTTTCCATACAATGAGAGAGTAGCTTATACTGGAAAACTTTTATTTAGCAGTTCGTACTAATGTGAAGGAAAGTTTCTATACAAAAATGTTTATGTACTGCTTGATTTACTGCAATGTATTTTGTGTCATTGACTTATGACGCTGAATTAATAAACAAACAACAGATAATAATAGTAGATAGTTGGCAGTGCTGGCACTTGGTTGTCACTTGCCAGTGTTGTCAGATGTAATAATTTGTTATTTTTTATTATAATTTTACTCAAGCTGCAAGATTGCAGCTTGAGTTTTTGAGTTGAGAGAAAGAGATGAAAAAATGAATGAAGAGAGATCTCTTCATTCATTTTTTCATCTCTTTCTTTGTCCTTATTTATTTGTAACTAGCTTCCACCCGCGACTTCGTCGGCGTGGAATAGTTACTTATAGTCTTAGCGTGATGATTTAATACAGCCTATAGCCTTCCTCAATAAATGGGCTATCTAACACTGAAATAATTTTTCGAATCGGACCAGTAGTTCCTGAGATTAGCGCGTTCAAGGAAACAAACAAAGTTTTCAGCTTTATATATTAACTAGCTTCCGCTCGCGACTTCGTCCGCGTGGAATAGTTACTTAGTCTTAGCGTGATGATATATAGCCTATAGCCTTCCTCAATAAATGGCCTATCTAACACTGAAAGAATTTTTCAAATCGGACCAGTAGTTCCTGAGATTAGCGCGTTCAAGTAAACAAACAAACAAACTCTTCAGCTTTATATATTAGTATAGATTATTTGTAATGTTAAGTTTGCGGTTTTTTTTCTCTCTCTGTATCAGTTTGTATTATTGTGTCATGTTTAAACACTTCTTTACAATCAATGCTGGAGGCAATTTATTTGTGAAAGCTTAAGTAATTAGCAATATTATTAATTATTTTTTAATGTAAAAAAGTATATAAGTAAGTATTTTATCCATTGTCTAGTACCCATAGTACAAGCTCTGCTTAGTTTGGGACTAGATGGTGAGGTGTAAAATGTCGCTGATTTAAAATTTTTATCTAATAATGAATAAATGAATGTGTTTTTAATTAGTCTGTAAGTTTTCCTAAAATAAATAATTTAACACGAATATGAGCTTAAAATGACTGGCCGTTCACATTAGAAAAATACTAAGGAACATTCTCCTGTCTTAGTCCCGACTATGTTAGAATTGGCTACCAGTGCAATCAAATGCGGCTGAATATCAGTCTTTTACATGAAACGACTTCAATTAGACTGTAAATACAATACTTACAGGGTATCTCAAGGATAGACTGATTGTCAAACAAAATGACTAAACTTCTAATATTCATTTATTCCACATTGCTAGCACAGCGTATTCATCGGATGCTCTGTTTGAATCAATCAGCTATTAGTTCATAGGTTAATTACATGATGAACCTTCTCGTAAAAATATGCAATTTTTTTTATTTATGTGTTTTTTCAAAACATTTTATTGTGTTCATTGGCACTTTTTTACGTCGCTAATACTAATGGTTCAGCTTCTTGGTTTCCTTCTACTACTTTCTACTTTCCTTCTGCTACCATCTTATACTAAGTGACCGGATTTTGCGAAACTAAATTGCCACGATGAGTCCTTTCCTGCAGGCTAAAAGTATTTTACGTATCATTATTTTTCATAATTTATGATTCATGACTGACTCTGCTGGGTCCACAAAGCCCATGTGGACTGGGCTCGGGGGAAACAGACCTTCGTCTAGCAGTAGACAGATACGGTCTTATGATGATGATGAATTTAATTATGTACCTACAGACTACTGATCTATTTACAGAAAATAAATATCATAATTTATCATTACGTGATTCACATGTTTAATTATGTTTCTGCTTTGGCGCTTATAATACCTACTTAGGTTTAATTTGGAAACTGATTTGGATTATTTATGGTTTATTTTATACGTATTTTTTCTTATAAGTATTGTATGTTTGTTTTCCCAATAAAATTATAGCCGTTACGGGTTCTTTATTTGTGATATTCTTGCTAAAATTACTCAAAGTAGGTTACCTAGTTTGCTTCCGAAATAATCCAAATTGTAAAAAGTAAGAGAGTTACGAACAAAACATTTTTATTATCAATATACCTATGTGTAATTTGCATAATGTTGTAATACCTACATAATACACAAAAATTATGTCTTCACATTTATTTTCGAATTATAATTAAGTAGTATTTTTTTAAATTATATAGGTAATACTTAAATTAGTTAAATAAATTAAAAATTTAAAAAAACCCCCGACACAAAAATAAACCTGAATCCCTATAAAAAGAAAAAAATAATCTTGAAATTATAACCCTTCGTAAGTACGTATGAAGTTTTTTGATTAAATTTTGTCGCGTCGGGGGACCGCTCTCTAATTATGTGAATCTTTTCCTTTCCTTTTGCTTCCCGAACGTGAGTAGCGCGAATTCAGAATTGATGTGGATGGCGCGTACATCGCCGCGACGCGCGGGAGGGCGTTATGTGGGCGGAGCGTAACATATTCAAGTTTGGCGACCCGAGCGGGCAGACACGCGAGAGCTAGAGAGCGGTCCCCCGACGCGACAAAATTTAATCATCGTAAGACTTCTTATAATTCTAATCTTTTTGCTATAAGAATTTGCCATGTTGAAATAAAACCAACGTGACAAGAATGTAAGTAGCAAAAACAAAAATAGGTAGGTACTCTTATGTGATGTTTTTGTAACCTGTATGTAGTACCTAAGTATGTAGGTAATTTGCATACTTTGACAGGTAGTTCTACTTACAAAATTGATCATCATGCGTTAAAGCAAATCAAGACCTTGCGTTTTTATTTAAAAAAATATTTTATTATTATCTTTTGCCCGCTGCTTCGCTCACGTTGCCCCACCCTAGGATTTTCTCCTGTATCGTGGGTGCGTTTACAAACACAAATTCTCACAATCACAATGATTAGAAATGGATTCCAAAAATAATTTCATAAAAAACCAACAATGATGATCTCTTCTTTCTATGGGCCTCTATACATCAGGGAGGTCAAGCTGTATCTCGGGATTCGTTAAATTAATTGAGATAAGAAGTTCACCAGTTTTTAAGTTGGATCATTTATAGTTTCTAACAGTGATATCAAAATTAAAATCTATTCAGTAGTTTTTGCTCCAACCCGTAACAAACAGATAAGAATTTTAAAAATCACATTTTTCGATTCGGAGACGTTAATATATCCTAAACCCACTTTTTTTTTCCACACCAACCCCGTTTTTTTTTTTATATTTTCAATGTAAAGACACAGCTTTTTTACAATTTTATAATAGTAGAGATCGTGATAACTCTCGAAGGGGTGGGAGAGGGAGGAAACATGCTGGCAAAAAGGCTTGAAGATTTCCCAACATATCTATCCTTTTATAAATTTTATACCAACATTATTTTGACAATTTCCAGTGCTTGGTGCTTATTCTGTCATGTCACGAGTGGGACATCACTACGGTGGAGGGGATCGGCAACCGCAAGGATGGCTACCACCCCATCCAGGACCGCCTCGCGATGTTCAACGGCACACAGTGCGGGTACTGCACCCCTGGCTGGGTTATGAACATGTACAGGTACTTCACATGAACTTTCCTTATTAACGATTGGAAAAGCTGCCACTGCTCGGGGAAGTTTGCTTCCCGGGTGGGTCTTCCCTGATAGATATAATCTGGGTAAGTATCCTGAAATCAAGAGTGAATCGATTACTTCTAAGCAAGCGCGCTCCATCGTAGACCGCAGCAACAGACGAAGATAGCAGTCAAGCTAGTATAGTCCTAAATTATCCAAATATTATTATACAAAATAAAGAATATATTATTATTATACAAATAGTAGAACTCTTAAATTGTACTTTAAATAATTTTTTTGGTGTGCAATAAAGAAAATTCTATTCTATTCTAACCCTTGACTTCCAAACTAATGCCCACTTGCACCAACTTCTTAAATGTGTTTAAATTGTATTTAAACACGAAATTTCTATGGAAAATTGTGTTTAAATACAATTTAAACATATTTAAGAAGTTGGTGCAAGTGGCCCTAAGAGAGACTTGTAATATTGCAGTCGAGGCGCCCTCTCATATTCTCATTTAAAAAGGAGAGGGTGGATACCTATGTCGTTCGTCCAATCATACGGTATTTCGCCTAGTTATTGAGGAATAAAGCTAGGCCCGGTAGGTCTTTGTCTTTGACTAAATTTCAATCCGTTTCTCAATGGTATCAATTTCATGTGTAGTAGTTTTTACCGGATGCGCGTACAAATATAGAGACAGACAGACACACAAAAATTCGAAAAAATATTGTTTTGACTTCTGTTGCTCTAATAAAGGCTCCACATATTAGTTTTTCTTCGATATCTATAATGTACAGACATCGGCCTGTTACAATACTATATGTATGTACCTATAGAGTTCCACTTCTTTTTCTGGGATAGTAGAGCAAACGAGCAGACGGATCACCTGATGGTAAGTGATAACCGCCGCTCATGGACGCCCGCAACACTAGAGCTGCGTTTTAAAAGTTGGGTTTGTTTATAACCTCACTCACTCGGCGAAAAACAACGCAAGCCTTGTGTCACGCCGGTTTTCTGTGAGACCGTGGTTTCAATTTCCACAAATCAAATCATTTATTTGCCTGAATATGGGTATACATGAGGTGATACATAATTTTAACAAAGTTCTTTTTACCATATCCTACCATAACAGGTGTGCAAATATGTAGTTGTGCTAAGAAATATTTCTTTAGGCTTATCTATTACATATATTAGAATTAAAATAACCATTATTATGAAATTTATTAATTATTATATAAATCATTTTATTAAGACTTAGTTAATTAATTACATTTATCATTTAAGTAATCTTTAATTGAGTAATAAGCTTTATTAATCAAGTAACTCTTTAATAGTTTTTTAAATGAAATAAGATTATTTGCTTCTTTTACATTTTTGGGTAATTTATTATATATTCTAGGGCCCATACAAAATGCACTCTTGTCAAACATAGCTGTTCTGTGGCTTATTACACGAAGTGTACTTGCGTGTCTGGTACTTTTTAACGTTTCATATTTATTTATATTATTTCTAATATCTAGTGATAGTTCATAAATATATATTGATGGGAATGTCAGTATACTTAAATTTATAAAATATGGTTTGCATGTATCTGTAGCTTTTAAGGAACAGATCGCCCGGATACATTTCTTTTGGGCTTTGAAAACAATCTCTTTCTCAGTGGCATTCCCCCAGAACATTATACCATATCTCAGTATCGAACCAACATAAGCATGATATGCCGATAGAAGTGCCACTGTTCAAACGCTGCTCACACATCCTGAGAAAGGAAGAAGTAAAAGGTCCACTTAGTAATTTTACCAATTCAAAAGCCCATGCATAATTTACAATTATTTAATTACAGTCTGAACAAAGACATCAAGAATCTGACGACGCAGCAAGTTGAGAACTCATTCGGTGGAAATATGTGTCGCTGTACCGGCTACCGACCTATCTTAGATGCTTTTAAGAGCTTCGCTACAGACACCGACCCTGCGCTTCAGAACAAGTTACAGGTAAGCAGAGCAAGAGTGCGGGTTTTGAAGACCTATATTAGGTTTACAAACCTAAATAACACCAATAAAAAGGTGATTTCCACTTGAAAGAATATTGTAATATTTCTAGATCTTTTAAAAACTCTTTTACAAGCCAGTGTGAATAAAGATTTTGAATAGGTACTTAGGTACTTCATATTTAAGTATTAAAGATCTATAGTTGCACGGTTGCAAAAAATGATCTTATGGAGAAGGACATCCTTGAAGTCATGCCATCCCGTGGCATCAATATGCGTGATATTACGCATTTTCATACCATTACGCCTATATAAGTACGCCGAAGGGTTAGGCAGAGAGGTACTAATCTACTCCCACAGTTCGCCGGTATGTTTAGGTCCCATGTAATAGGGGGCGAGCCTATTTCACTTAACCGGGCACAACTTCGAGCTGCTACTGAGGATTTCATAGAAAAAACACAATAACACTTTGCTCGGCCCGGCAATCGAACCCAGGACCCAGCATTTCCTTGTTCCACGAGATTACATGCGCCAACAAAAGCACGAAATAATTTAGCCAAAGCACCTGTCTACATAATGGTCCCATCCTTTTTGAAATGAAGGCAATTAGAAATTATATTTGAACCACAATTTCCCAGGATCTTGAAGATCTACACATATCGAAATGCGCAAAGAAATGCGCTCGTAAGTGCAGTACATCGGAAGAAGACTGGTGTTTCATAGAAGATTCCCAAGGTAAACTAATGAAACTCGCCCCAGGTGGTGGACGGTGGTACAAGGCGTACAGTATTCAAGATATTTTTACGGTAAGGGTACACAAGCAAGAGTAGATCCAACCTTCGATTCATAGGGTCAGGTGGAACTCTTGGTTTATTTTTTTTTTATGGGATAGGGGAGCAAATGAGCAGACCGATCACCTGATGGTAAGCGATAACCGCCGCCCATGGACACCCGCAACACCAGAGGAGTCAAAAGTGCGTTGCCCGCTTTTTAAAAGGGTTTGGGCCTCCGGTATCCTCACTCACTCGGCGAAACACATCGCAAGCGTTGATTCACGCCGGTTTTCTGTGAGGCCGTGGTATCACTCCGGTCGAGCCGGCCCATTCGTGCCGAAGCATGGCTCTCCCACGTGAGAAGTAAAATTAAATGGACGCTTTTGATGATTAATTATAATATGGTATTTTACACCATGTAAGAAAAAATATAAAAATGCATGTTTAGGATAGATTTAAAAAAAATTAAACGAGAAAAATTTGTATTTATTTATAAAAATGCAATGTAAATTTTATAATTCAATTTCAAAAATAGTCTTTTTTAATCTGTTTTAAAACGCCATCCGCCATATTGGATTCCGACGTGATGTCACTCCGATAGTTACTTGACGTTACTTGGTCTTTTGCGGTTGTATTGTTTACTAACGAAGTGACGTCACGACCCGAATTAGCATGGCGGCTAGCGTTTCCGCGCGAAAATTCAAAATCATAAATTAAAAATAGTTTTAAGGCAGTTTTTCAGTTTTATAAAACTGAAATAAAAATTCTACTGGTTCATTACGATCTAAGGATTAATTTAAAACAGTTTTCAAAAAAAGGTGTAATACCCTATTATGATTCAAGATAGAATATTGTTAGACAGAGTTGCTAAATGTGGCTGTATTAGCCCTCCAGATTCTAAATTGACAATGAAATTAAGAAAATCATTCTGGTCATTAATTAACTATAATTAACACCGTAGATGGCATGTTTGATAAAAAATACATTACATACATACATTTTCAGGTTTTAGCGCGAGAAGGCACAGCCAGTTACAGACTGGTGGCAGGCAATACTGGCAAAGGTAATCTTCTATACATATAAAGGGGGGCTTTAGGGGGCTGGAATACAGTGCCACATACGGTGAATCACAATATCACAGACAATGGCTACATAACTTCTCAAACATTCATCCATTGTAGGCTGACCTTTAAGTGTTCGAAAAGTCTATACCTATACCCAGGTCAGCTTATACTGGACCCTGGAGAGACCATTTCCTTCCAAGTTCTTTCTAAGTGAATGTAAAAGCTCTAAGAGGTTCATAGTATGGTAGCGTTCAACATGTCCCGTAGGATTGACCAACAAGCGGTCTCACTCGAGGTTTAGCCAGTTATTAACTGTATTTTTTTTTATGGGATGGGGGGCAAATGAGTAGTCCCATTACCTGATGGTAAGCGATTACCGCCGCCCATGGACACCCGCAACAATAGAGTGCCTATTAAAGGGATTTCAGCTTCCGGTATCCTCACTGACTCGGCGTAACACAACGTAAGTGTTGTTTCACGCCGGTTTTCTGTGAGGCCGAGGTATCACTCCGTTTGAACCGGCCCATTGATGCCGAAGTATAGCTCTCCCATGATGAAATCGGTCTCATTCTCGTGGTTCGGCCAATTCATAACTGTACTTATATAGGTAGGTATATTTATACATTATATTGCGTGCCCTGCTCTCGATATATATTTAAACAAGCAGCTCTCATCATTCACTGGCAACTCTGCGCAATTTTAGAAGTAGCTAAAAATTTGCTTAATCTGTGCTCGGTGAACGCTTTCATTCTTTTCGTTTGCGCGGCAACTGATTCTGCGTTTCTCTGTGTTTATTTTAATTAAAGTGTATTTTAATATAATTTCAACCAAATCTATGCCTAAACGGCAACATAAAGAAGTTTTACAAAAGTTAGACGATAAATGAAATGTCGTCTTAAAATTATAAGCCGAATAAAGTGTCGTCATAAAGCGGAGTACCTAGCGTCGTTGGAACGGAGATAATAATTATTCTTCATGAAATAAAAGTGACAAGTTGTCTTGTGATTACACCGGTATGGCTACTGGCTCTCGTAGCAGTTTAAAGCCGCAAGAGTTTCCATAACCTTCGGAGGTACCGGTTGACGCGGGTGGTGTACGTGATACACTGACGTGCTCATTGGACTCGGGGCGTACACGAGATGTACACACGAGATCTCTTACTCTTATGTGGAGCCCGTGAGGCTCCAATAAGCAGTTTTATCAATCACATGTAAGTGCCTACAATGTTTTTTCATGGGTATGTTGATTTAAATAATAGGTTACCTATACCTACTTACTGCAGATTACAATAACATGTAAGTCTTGTGCTGATCACAATTCGAAGGAGTGCATATAATAATTAAAACGAGTAGGTACATATGGTTCTAGAAGAACACAAAACTCACTGGAGTTTTATGCTCTAGGAGACACAATCTCATGCTAGATAAACCTACATCTTGGTTTGTTTCAATTTTCACCTATAAATAGGGCACGGCCACCCTTGAGGGCCCCAATGCCCAATGATCTAAAGACACCACAAAATCTTGTGGAACAGATCCCGGTTAGACAATATCCACAGGTTTCTGTTTTGTTAAGCAACAATATTGTCAGTATAGACAAGGATATTGAGTTGAATAAATACATAATATGCAGTATAACAATAACAATGTAAATTCATCTCACTAAGGGTACATAAAAGATATACTTTGTGAATTTTGTGATGGATCCTGACTGACATTTTGCCCTAACAAAAATAATGAGAATTCTAGTTCTCCCTATATGTGATAATTAGTTTTTATATGTTGTGAAATAGTAAAAGACCACTGTAAGCATCTATAGAATGCCTGTGTGACAAGATGTTTTGAAAACCTGCCATTAAAAGTGACCAGTTCTTCAATAAGCTTACAACCAATTGTAAGTGAAACCCACAACTACCCATTACTATTGAAGGACATGAATCTTCAATACAGGCTGGAACACCAGCATTGTGCACAAGACCAACATTGTGTGCAAGAAATGGCCAACTTAGCCATAGTGGTAAGTCATGCCGGAAGGCTAACACATTTTTTACCTCACTGCAGGATAGCATGCAATGTTAAGTGTATTACTTAACCATGTTAAAGGATACTCAATTACCTTTGTAATCAAGTCTCATAAGACCGTGTGCCATTACTGTCTTCAGGAAAATCAGATGAGCTATCTACTTTGGCCAACTTTAGCTTTCATTTCCCATTATGATACAACAAACTTTAGTATCAGAAAAATAACATCTCAGAAGAATGCTGTCAAATAGAGCTTTATTTCCATTTGGAAATGACATTACATACCAAAAAGTTATTGGAAAACCACATTTATTAGTAAATGTTTATTCAGAATATAGTATTGCCTATATTGTTATAATAAAGTAATTCCTACATTGGGTTGCTCAGATGCGTAATAATTTTACAAGATGGGGACATTACAAGACAATCAATACATTAATATGTATAGAATCTGGTTATTAATATAAAGTATTCCTTATATTATATACATGGAGATGAGATGATATGATTATAGAAACTTTAGCTCTAGAAATGCTTAGAATTTATCAGTAAAAAATTCCAGTTATCATTGTCTTGATAATTTCTTAGCTCCTGTATGATATCTACCAGAAATATGTCATTATAATAATATTTAGCAATATTTATTGCAGCTTGCCCAGCACCAAATTCTGGGCCACAGCGAATAGGTACATTATACACAAGATAAGATAAACTAAAATGTTGTAATAAAATTCCTGTTTATTATAGGAGTACCTATCATGTAAAATAGAAGTATTGCATAACTTATGTATTATGACATAGCATTTACTTGGTAAAGTCTATATCACCTAATCCAGTGCTGTTTGTGTCAACAAGCATCCAGTTTGACAAGTAGTTCAACCTTTCAACTATTATATTGGTCTAATTGAAATAAATCAATTTTGACCTAGACTTTGAAGCCCATGGATTTCGCAAAAAATGTGGACAAGCAACCGAAAATCATTTAACCAATCCAGGTTAGGTTGTAACATTTGTATAGTGCATAAATTCCCTTATGTGCATACCATTGATTTTAGAAAAGATAAGAGGTGTAGGTAGTAACAATACCTACATCATATATAAGATATTTATATAGTTTTTTATTTTTTTTGTGCATGTTAAGCAACATCATAAATCATCCTATTGTATAACAAGACATAGGTGTCATGATGTGTCATATACCCTAGTAAATTTTGTAATAAACATTTCATTTATTATACATAGACATTTCTATGTTCATTTAAATTGCCTTGGCCACATTCATATGGCAGTAGTGCAAAGGGTTAACACATGCTAGCACATTTTGGTCACAGGACATCATTAAAAATAAAGTTTATTTAGTACTTTTATTTTTAAACAAGAGAACTACATAATGAACCCAGAAATATGGTATTTGACCTGGAAAAGATTCTGGTTGTTGCTTGTTACACCTTACACCAATGTTTATATAGTAGTGATAATTACATTTATTCAGAAAATATTATACTGATAAAAATATTGAGTCTTTGAACAGTTTGTACTTATCAAAGTTCACATTTATAAGGAGAATTTAGATACAAATAGGTACATACCTACATTGTTTAGAACTACAATATTAGGTGCCTCTACTAGGATAAAGCTGGGCTAGACTCATAATAAATAAATGCATTGCCTTAGTCTTCTGGAAACATTTAAAGCCAATGAATATTGAAACTTTCACTTGGACTTGGATATATTATCTTTTCTTTGTTTTGTTATGGGGTCCTTCCAAACACCTTTTGATTAGAAGATTTAGAACAAACTGATAATCTCACCAAAAATAAAGGTTACAGTCTTCCTACAGAAACCTCATCCACCAACAATTCTCATTGCCAGAAATCCCAAACTTTTTCAAAGTATTCTATAGCCTATGTTAATCTGGAATAATGTAACATTCAAACCGTGAAAGAAATTTTGGAATAGGCCCAGTATTTTTTGAGCCAATTCGTTACAAACATATGTACATACAAATCTTTCCTCTTTATAATATTAACATAGATAAGCACCTATAGTATATGGCGAACCCATTCTCAGGGAGATCTCCTCTATCCATACCAGGTATTATGTAGGTATTTTATGAAAAAATCATTGGATTTGCGGCTGCCTATAGACTGTCCGTCATAAGTCAGTTTCATCCTTGCTCTAAAATTGGGGGGGAATGTTCGTAAGGGAGTCTCTAGGGAATGTATAAGTCCAAACTAATATTGGTAAATATCAATATATATATATGTAGGACTGTGCCAAACAAAGTTCTATATTCATATTTTACTGTAAATTACATTTTTAAATGATTATTTAAAAAGTGTTTTTGTGGCAAGGGGTTGTTCAGATATGGAATGAAGTTCCCTGTATTAAGCACAACAGATATGGAATGAAGGGTGTGCTGATATAATCATTACCACTTATCTATAATCTAGATGTGATGAATGGCCCATTCGCCCAGTGAAGGGAAAATTGTGTGATTAGAAAGTAGTGTAGAGTACAGCTCTGAAATTTTAATGTAATTCTTTTAAAAGTACCTATCTACCTTACTATAACTATGTTTTACATCGTCAAATAAAGTATTCTTCAAAGTTTTATTCGAGTCAGTATTATAGATACCAGAGCCATACTGGAACCTGGTAGGCGCCATGTCTTTACATTCAGGACTATGACAAAAGAAATTTCATAAGCTGTAATCACACAGACTGCTGGTCGGCCTTTTAACTTACGAATATTTATAACTATTTAGTTATAAATAGTTATGATTGAAACTGACCGATTCACGATTCAGCAGATTTATATTGATTTGATATGATATTAATTCTGATATTTTAATAACATTTTGTTATTGTTTATCCTGTGCTTAATCCAGAATTATTACTTAGTACTTAATATCAGGCACTGATCTTGCTGATTCATGCCATATGTAGTCCTACTACGAAATTCATTATTCTCCAACAATTAAGAATGATCATTAACATTTATTTTCAAGTTCCAGGTACCTACCGTAAATACTATCTAAGGGAATCAGTTTCTTACATATTTAATAAAATGATTGATGAACCCTGACCCTCTGGAGGGTCACAGCAATTGTAGCTGGTCGGCTTTGTGTTAGCTAATTGGTCCTTAACAGAAAGTCAAGAGACTGATATGTTTTAAAATAATGCAATGTGATTATAACAGATTTATTTTACAGGAATACATGCTATGCTTTCGGCTTATCTCAAATTTACCAATACTCTAAACATCTGCTTGTTTAAATATATATCGAGAGCAGGGCACGCAATATAATAAATGATCAAACGAACTTACCTGTTGTGAAGTTCGATCATTATTATATGAGTGCCCTGCTCGAAGATATATGGTCCCTACCCATCCCACCCCGGGTAAAATTTGAGATAATTCGCGACTCTAAAAAGAATGAAAGCGTTCACCGAGCACAGATTAAGCAAATTTTTAGCTACTTCTAAAATTGCGCAGAGTTGCCAGTGAATGATGAGAGCTGCTTGTTTAAATATATATCTTCGAGCAGGGCACTCATATAATAATGATCGAACTTCACAACAGGTAAGTTCGTTTGATCATTTATTATACATACCCGTACTATTCATGAATAAATCAAATGCACAAATACAAATAAAACACACTTTATTAATAATCTAATGAACTTAATTTTTTTTGTCAGTTTTCTTATGGCCGCTCAAACGCTACCAAATTTGATTTTACGTATATCTACGACGTCAGCCATACTTCTTTGAATTTTAACCCAAAATCCAAAACTGATTAAATATTCTGTTCTTCCAGGAGTTTACCCAATAAGCATCGAATCAAAGGTTCTGATCGACATATCGTCAGTAGAGAACCTAAAACAGGCGCAGTCTGATGAGAACCTGATTCTCGGCGCCGGCATGAGTCTCTCTGACGTCATGAAGACTTTTCAGAAATGGAGTAAAAAGAATGGAGACTTCAGCTATTTAAGCACACTTTACGACCATTTGGACTTGGTCGGACATCTGCCTGTGAGAAATGTAAGTGTTTCAACGTCTCTAAAGCATTTTCTTTGAACAATTGTGATTTTTTTTAAGGAATCACTTGATGGTAAGCGATTACCGCCGGCCATAGACACCGGCAACACCAGAGGAGTTACAAGTGCGTTGCCTTTTAAAAGGGTTTGGGTCTCCGGTATCCTCACTCACTCAGCAAAACACAACGGTATCGTTCTGGTCGAGCCGGCCCATTTGTGCCGAAGCATGACTCTCCCACGGTCTAGAACGGTCTAGCATGTCTGAAGCCAGCTACAAGTGTCGATGTAAAGACAATACAAGGTCGTACAAGTTTCGCATTCCTAAGTATTGACCTTACTGATTTTGATATATTTTTTGCACATAAATACTTTTATTAAGTGCTTTCTACCGTTTCTATCCGACAGCGATGGAACCCAAAATGGTAGGTACTTTATTTTATCTAAGATCTTATCGTCAAAATTTTCATGATAATTTTTGTTTCTGCTTTCAGATAGGAACAATCGGAGGCAATTTGGCTTTAAAAAATCAACATAACGATTTTCCGTCCGATGTGTTCTTGCTTTTTGCGACTGTTGGGGCGACAGTTACTATAGGTACATAGTTTATAAGTTACTAGTGTCTCACCCGCGGTTTCACCCGCGTTATCCGGTCCCTAGAGTCGCATGATGTTAAATAGCTTAAAACCTTCCTCACGAATCACTCCGTTTATTGGTGAAAATTGCATGAAAATCCGTTCACTACTTTTTGAGTGAATTGCGAACAGACAGACAGACTTTGGAGGAAAGTATTTAATAACATTTTAGAAAGTCTAAACTAATAATTTAGTTATGTTTTTTACTCGGTGTCCCTCAATAAACACACTTTCTAAAGTCGTCATTTTTCATAAACTAAAAATATGTATTTGTTGGGCTTTGTTTAGATATAAGTTATTGGGAAATGCTAATTACAACATTATTTTGCAGTGGATAAATCTTTAAATAAGACTGAAATTAAATTGCGCGATATCATGAAGGCAGATCTGAAGGACAAACTGATTTATGATGTAAAACTACCACCGTTATCCAAAAACACCTTAATTAGAACTTATAAGGTAAAAACAAGTTTATTAACTGCATTATAAGGTATAAAAAATGTGTGCGTGTCGGGACGCCCGACAGAATTGATAACTTTACAGCTAGTGCTGTAGGTTAGAGTAAGAGAGGAGGAGCCTGTCTACCGCTGCCATATGCGTACACAGTTCGCCGGTATGTTTAGGTCCCATGTAATTGCCATTGACCCAAATTCCGAGCTGCTATTGCGAATGTCATAGAAAAACCCGCTATCACTGCACAATCTGGGAATCGAATCCAGGACCTCTAACGTCGTGCTCAAGACCACTAGGCTTATATGGCAGTTTATACTTTTCCAGATAATGCCACGAGCACAAAACTCACACGCCATAGTCAACGCGGGTTTTCTTTTTAAATTGGACGCGTCAAAGGCAATTAAGTCCGCTAATATAGTTTATGGCAACATCAGTCCGACGTTCATCAAAGCGTTACAGACAGAGAGTCTGCTCGTGGGGAAGAATCTGTTTACCAATGAGGTTCTGCAAAATGCTCTGAAGAAGTTACAAGAAGAGATACTGCCGGTAGAAGTTCCACCTGAACCATCTCCTCGCTGTAGAAAGGCTGTGGCGTTGGGGCTGTTCTATAAAGTAAGTTTCATGTCTTTTGCCGAGATAAAATGAAGACAACGTGACATGATTTTTATAGGCTTCATAATGAAAGAAGCGGCGGTAGCCTAATGGCTAGGGCGTCGGACTTGCGATCATGTGGTTGCCGGTTCGAACCCCACCCATTGCACTACCGACGTGAACCCACTCGTAACACAAAAAATTAGCTTAGCACGAGGGGTTGACAAGAATACTAGTAATGTGTGACTCAAATTGCTAGTAAAATAAAAAAAAATACAATTATATTAATATTTATTTTACGTCATATTAATATTTTTTATTCCCTACATTATCGACGTGATCACTAATAAATTAACATATTATTATTTAACAAATGGTATTATTTTATAAAAGTTACCATGTACCTACGTCATAAAATATAATAGATAAAAAAAATAAAAAAAATGTAAGATAGCTAATAATTTTAACATTAAGATGTCCAACACCTCAGTCTACCCGTGACCATGGATGCTGTAAAGTATCCGAAACGTCGGTGATTAAAATAAATAATACCTAACAACATAACGGGACAAAACTCGTAAAAAGTAGATTTATTTCAATGTCTTACATTTACGTAAGTGACAGAAAAAAGGCTCCTTGAGGTAAACTAATCAATAAGTAGTTATATAACGAATTACAACTTAATTTTTTGAATTTCAGGCAGTATTGTCGCTGTTCCCGGATGCGAACCCGCGCTACAAATCGGGCGGTAGTATACTTCGGCGGGAAGTCTCCCGCGGTACGCAGACCTATGAGACTGACAAGACCCTGTGGCCGCTGAACAAACCGGTGCCCAAGCTGGAAGCACTCTCTCAAGTAACAATCTCTTACTAAACTGGCCTTATAAACCAAGCGACTTTTTTGTAATCAACACTCACTAAAACTGGCCTTATTAGCCAATCAAATTTATTTTAGATTATCTCCTACGTCATGTATATTATGCAAACACTAATACCCCCAAAAATTACCCACAAAAATTGACCCTTGACGCAGTACGCAATCGCTCAGCCACCTTGACAAACATGTATGTTTTGGCGCTTAAAAAGGCCACATTCACCAAATCAAGTTCAAAAAAGCAGACGGACCATCTGATGGTAAACGATTAGGTACCACCGCTAATGGACACCGGCAACACCAAGGATAAAAAAGCCACTTTTAAAGAATCATAGTACAATATCACAGGTTTAAAAAGCTATATTGAGAAATATCTCATAGAATAAATTCATATTTATGAAAGAAAGAAAGAAAAAACGTTTATTTGGAGCGAAGCACTCACACATACAATATAAGAGACGAATATGTTATATTATATAAGTAACGGAGGAAATAAAAGTACATTGTATGTGTGTGCCCAACCGCACCAAAAGGATGTCCAGCTCAGCATGTGCCAGGATGTTATATCCTAGCGCTGATATTCTGCCGGATCCCAGGGATGCACCTACGAATGTCGAGCAAACCACCATCGACTATGTATAGTGTAAGTAGTGTGGGTGTGTGACGTGTGTGTGATTTGTGTATTGCAATACTGCTAAATATTAACAAATTCTACCCTATATTATAGTTATATAGATTATAAACACGAAATAATTTGGTTACTTACATAAATAAGAAATTCAGCGAAAAATTATAATATAAATAATATAAAATAAATACTTAATATAAAATATACTTAATCAGCTATACTGCACCTGAAATGGACAGCAGCTATTTGCTTAGATAGGTAATGGACGTATCGGCATTTATAAGACTTACTTCTTTCTGTTTATCGATAAGATATTTCCGCAGTTGAACTCTAAACATGCCTAAAGTTTTAATGTTTTTGATGGGGGGAGGAATATTGTTCCAGCACTTTGATGCCGCGTACCGGAAGCTGCCCCTAAAAATCATTGTTTTGTGTTGTCCTATGGATAGCTGCTTTGAACACATTCTAACCTCACATTCCCTCCTACTCGTGGTCCAGCTTAATTTACTGTATAAGTAAGCCGGTTGTTTCAACCTTATGACCCCGAATAGAAGGCAAGCCAAATGTAATTTGCGCCGCGATTTCATTTTAAGAATGGAGTGTTGGTATAAAAATGGCGTGACATGACTCCTTGTCGGTATGGAAAAACAAAAACGAGCACATGCGTTTTGTATCCTCTGAATTAGTCGCTCAGTTCTTGCTAAAAGACGAGGACCATAGACCGTGTCTGCATAATTTAATTTTTGGTTATAATAATTTGGTTAAATATATTGGTGCCATCGGTTGGTTTATAACCAACCGATGGCAGCTCCATTGCTTTATTCATGTTTTTTCTTATGTTCAATAGTGTTCGGGTGAGGCAACGTTTGTGTGCGATATTTACTCGGGTCCTCGCAGCGTGCACGTCGCCTATGTGCTGTCTGACATCTGTCGCGCCGAAATATTAGAGATTGACGCAAGGGAAGCACTGGTTTGTATTTTAATTGTATTTCTAAGAGACCACAAAAGCGTGTGGGTATAGCAAAATAACTGTGTATATTGTCACATAACCAATAACAATGTAGAACGATACCAGTTGAATTTGATTCTGATTTCTGAGACAACAGTCTGATCGCCTTCATGGAAAGCTGGAAAGGGTCCAAAACGTCGGGATTTCATCATGTAAAATTAATGATAGAATCTGTAAACTGGTTTTATTTTATTAAAGGCGAGTAAATTTACTAGCAACATTCTGCCCTTTATTCTTATCTGCCCGGCCTACTGCCATTTAAATTCGCTAATCCTTTGAGCTATGTTGTTCTACAACTTTGGTTCTTCTACGGATCTCCTCATTTTGTAATCGGTCGCGTAAAGAAATGCCTATAATAGCTGTCTCCATAGCTAGCTGAGTGACCTTGAGTTTTTTTTATACCTTTGAGGTGGCAAATGAGCTTACTGATCTGATGGTGAGCATTGACTGTAGCCTATGAACATCTGTAACATCAGAGGTGTCACTCGCGCATTGTTGACCACGTAGAAACCTTTTCATTCCTTTTTTGAAGAACCTCACGCTGTATTCTTTTTAAAATTAAACCTCGGTAGGACGCCCTGCGGCGAGATGGAGTGATGATTTGCGAAAGGTTGCTGGCGAAAGCTGGATGCGACAACTGGCGACAAGCCGAAGACAGGGCGAAATGGCGCACATTGGGGGAGGCCTACGTCCAGCAGTGGACTAGTATAGGCTGATGATGATGATGATGATGAGGTAGCTTATTTCGCAGCCTGATTGTACGTGGGATGAAGTTCACCCGGAACCGTACAGTATGCGATGATAGTGGGTCTACTAAAGTGTGGGGATGAATTCACTGCCGATGTTTTCTTTTTATCTATTGCACTTATCTTTTTATTATTAGACTATCATTCATAAATACTATAAGTACTTCGTTTTTTACGTGGGACAGCTATGCTTCGGCGCGAATAGGCCGGCTCGACCGGAGTGATACCACGGCCTCACAGAAAACCGGCGTGAAATAACGCTTGCGATGTGTTTCGCCGAGTGAGTGAGGTTACCGGAGCCCAAACCCTTTCAAACCCCCTTCAAAAGGCGGGCAACGCACTTGTGAGTCCTCTGGTGTTGCGGGTGTCCATGGGCGGCGTTTATCGCTTACCATCAGGTGATCCGTCTGCTGGTTTGCTCCCTATTATCCCATAAAAAAGTACCTATATATTTGTACATTCATTTCACCAAGAGATTGACAAGTAGGTACCTACCTTTCTTTACAATAATTAACAATTTAACTCCTTTCACCAGGCAATTCCAGGAGTCATTGCGTTCTTCTCGTCCAAAGATATTCCTGGAAAGAACAGCTTTACTCCCACTGAGGTGCCTAACATTGAATCTGACGAAGAAATCTTCCCGACCAAGAACATTTCCTTCTACGGACAACCAGTGGGAGTTGTGGCGGCTACCACCAGGAAATTGGCATTGGACGCCGCAGAACTGGTTAAAGTGAAATACAAAAAGATAAATAGTAAGCCTGTGCTGGAGATCAAAGAAGCTTTGGAAGCCCCTGACAAGGATAGACGAGTATGTATTTAAATTTAAAAAAACCTGTGAGTGGGATCACTCTACGCGGAAGGTGGTGGTGGTGGTAAAATAATAAATTCTTTAAATAATAACTGTCTCAATAGCCAAGTGGTCCTGACCACGACTGCTACGCTAGATGTCCTGGGTTCGATTCCCAGGTCGAGCAAAGTGTTATTGGGTTTTTCTATGACATTCCCAGTAGCAGCTCGGAGTTAGGAATTTGTACCCGGTTAATGGCAATAGGCTCGCCCCCTATTACATGGGACCTAAACATACCGGCGAACTGTGGGTGTACATTAGTACGCCTCTGCCTAACCCTTCGGGGAATACAGGCGTGATGGTATGTTATGTTATAATAAATTCTTTACCCTTTTCCCCACCCGAGAAGAAAAGGGGCGTCGGACTTGCGATCATGTGGTTGCCGGTTCGAAACCCACCCATTGCACTATCGACGTGAACTCACTCGTAACACAAGTATTTAGCTCAGCACCTACAAGGGATTTACAAGAATGTGCGACCTTCTTTACTAGGAAGCCTTTAAAAAGAATACATTCTTCATTATTCTTTTTTTAAAGAACAAATAAACTGCCTCAATAGCCATGTGGTCCTGACGTCGACTGCTACGCTAGAGATCCTGGGTTCGATTCCCAGGTCGAGCAAAGTGTAATTGGGTTTTTCTATGAAATTCTCAGTAGCAGCTCGGAGTTAGGAATTTGTGCCCGGATAATGGCAATAGGCTCGCCCCCTATTACATGGGACCTAAACATACCGGCGAACTGTGGGTGTACATTAGTACGCCTCTGCCTAACCCTTCGGGGAATACAGGCGTGATGGTATGTTTGTTATAATAAATTCTTTACCCTTTTCCCCACCCGAGAAGAAAAGGGGCGTCGGACTTGCGATCATGTGGTTGCCGGTTCGAAACCCACCCATTGCACTATCACGTGAACTCACTCGTAACACAAGTATTTAGCTCAGCACCTACGAGGGATTTACAAGAATGTGCGACCTTCATTGCTAGGAAGCCTTTAAAAAATAATACAGTCTTCATTATTCTTTTTTTAAAGAACAAATAAACTGCCTCAATAGCCAAGTGGTCCTGACCACGACTGCTACGCTAGATGTCCTGGGTTCGATTCCCAGGTCGAGCAGTGTTATTGGGTTTTTCTATGACATTCCCAGTAGCAGCTCGGAGTTAGGAATTTGTACCCGGATAATGGCAATAGGCTCGCCCCCTATTACATGGGACCTAAACATACCGGCGAACTGTGGGTGTACATTAGTACGCCTCTGCCTAACCCTTCGGGGAATACAGGCGTGATGGTATGTTATGTTAAAGAACAAATAAATTTAGCAGACATGTCCGTTCTCAGGTCCGCAAAGACGTGACGATAGAACCAGCTGATAGAGGCACAGACATCGAGCACACGTTCACAGGCACGTTCAAGGTACCCTCCCAGTACCATTACACCATGGAGACGCAGAGCTGCAGCACGCACGTTACCGAGAACGGGCTGGTCGTGCGCTCGTCTACACAGTGGATGGACCTGATCAATGTCGCTGTGGCTAAATCGCTGAATATCGACGAGAACCGGTATGGAGAGTGATTTATTTCAGACTAGCTGTTAGCCGCGACTTTGCCCGCGTGGTGTTTAAAAAAAGTAACCCCAGTTACTCCTTGTTACAACAGCTATCTGCCAGTGAAAGTCCCGTCAAAATCGGTCGAGCCATTTCAGAGATTAGCCGGAACAAATAGACAGACAAAAAGACAGACACAAAAAATTCAAAAAAATGGTTTGGTATATGTTGTAAATAGCGGTTATTTTAATATTACAAACAGACACTCCAATTTTATTTATTTGTTTAGATGTATAAATAGTTAAATGAATTTAGTTAATGTTTTTTTTTTCTTTTAATGTGGTCCACATTTTATGTATATTATTTTCCAAAACTTGAATTTCACATTTTCCCACCTAAACTGAGGCCGAAACTCTCTAAATTATATTTATTTCTGTAACAGACACTTTGACAAGTCATTGTTTAGATTTTTTAAGCTAGATGGCGCCGGCATTTTCAGACTGACTACGTTATTACACATACATACTAAAATAATATTAACATCCATGATTATTTGGTACCTACCCACCGTATTGCCTGTAACTTTTCTTCTATTACTTTTCTTTGACATTGATGTCAGATGGCGCTGCCAATACGTAGTACCTAGTATTTTTAGATGTTCGTTTCATTTAAAACCTATTTTATCTAAAAAAATAATCCCATGGCCAGTGTCCTAGTGGAGGTGCCGCGGGTGGGCGGCGGTTACGGCAGCAAGGCGTCCCGCTCGGCGCTGGCGGCGTGCGCGTGCGCGCTCGTGGCGCACAAGCTCAACAGGAGCGCCACGCTCGTCATGCCCATCTCGCACAATATGCAGGCCATAGGCAAGAGACATGCCTGCGAGTTCCAATATGAGGTGTGTATTGTCGACGGTCTTGACTGTATTACAATCACCATAAGGTCGCAAGTGTTAAGCCATCCACGTGGTACCTCCTACCCATCCCCTCACAATTCTCACCAAACCTCTCTGAAACCTTTGCTCCTCTCCCACATAGAAATGGCGCAGACGTTTTCGTAGCGTTACCCTTTTCTTTACATATATCAATCATATCCAAAAAAAAACATGTGGTACCTACATAGATTCTGTGCGAAATATTTTCTCATATTCCTTGTGTAACCTTAGACTGCTCCTGTTGTTGTTCTCAAGCGCGACTGTTACGCTAGAAGTTCTTTTTTCGATTCCCTGGTCGACATTGTGTTATTGTATTTTTCTTGAAATATTCTCAATAGTCGGAGTTTGGATTATTGTCCTCGGTTACTGGCAATATCCTTGCCCCATTAAACATTCGGGAATACAGGCGTATTGGTAAGTAAGATGTGTGTAAGAAGATACTTTGTAACATCTTTTTCGAAAACATACCGTAACTCTTAATCAATATATAATGCTGTTCTCTACCTTCCAGTACCTATATAATATGTGTATTTCTACTTGTGAAAACTTTTAATTGGCCTTAATTTTGTTACTCATTCTTTCTTTATCTTTGAATCTAGCTGTAAGTTTTCCAAATAATGTAAAAATAAAAAATAAAAATAAATAAATAAGTAAGTATGTTATTTTTCAATTGTTGTATGACCTTTCCTCAGTGTGGTGTCAACAACGTTGGTTTAATCCAATACTTGAACGTAACCTACTTTACCGACTGCGGCTGTTCGTTCAACGATTCCCCCGTGAACGACATAAAGGGGTCGATCTGCAACTTGTACTCCAGTGAGAGGTGGAAGATCACTGGTTACAGCGTGCTGACTGATAAGCCGAGCGCTACCTGGTGTAGAGCTCCTGGTAAGTAGTTCTGTTATAATCGCTAATTACAGCTGATCTTTTTAAAGGGAGAACCAGAATTCGGGGCAAGGTAGGGACTACCAAATTACAGAGGCTATCAAATCAATAGAAAAGCAAAAAAAAAATTAGTCTCCATCCTACTTCATACACTTTGAGTGAGGTTTAAATAGTAGTACCTACTGCTGGATCATTAAATTACCGTTTCCTCTTTCAGGAACCACAGAAGGCATAGCATTCGCTGAACACATAATGGAGCGGATCTCTCATATAACTGGCAAAGACCACGTCGACGTCAGACTAACAAACCTACTACCAAAACATGACACCGTTAGAGATATGATTACCTCATTCAAAACTGAAACCGACTTCGAAGACAGAAAGGCTGAAATCGCTCGATTCAACCACGAAAACGCATGGAGGAAACGAGGCCTAAGGATTTCTATAATGTCCTACCCCATACAATACTTTGGAAACTATCCTGTTACTGTGTCCGTATATCATACTGATGCTACGATCGCTATATCACACGGGGGTATTGAAATGGGGCAAGGTATTAACACAAAAATCGCTCAAGTTTGTGCCTACACCCTGAAAGTCCCGCTAGAGAAGGTTACAGTTCGAGGAAGTGACAGTTTCGTCTCTCCAAATGCAATGGCTTCAGGTGGAAGTATAACCAGTGACTCGGTTGCATACGCCACAGTGAAAGCTTGTGAGGATTTGTTGAAAAGGCTTGAGCCCGCTAAGAAGGACATGAATGAGCCCACGTGGGAGGAACTCGTGAAAAAGGCGTACGAGAAAAGTAAGTTCAAGGTTTTCAACAAGTCATTTTTTTAACCTTCTACTCAGTTTGTTTGAATTATATGTTGGGCCTGCTCGACCTGAGTGCTACCACGGACTCCCAGAAAATGTAAACAAAGCTTACGTTATTTCGCTGAGTGAGTGAGGATACCGGAGCAACGCACTTGTGATTCCTCCGGCGTTGCGGGTGTCCATGGGCGGCGATAATCGCTTACCATCAGGCGATCCGTCTGCTACTTTGCCATTATATGCCTTAAAAAATACTTTCGGTAGGTATTATGTACGGTACGTACCTACTTAACAGTGTTAATAGTGTAGTGATCCTTTAATGCGACTGCAACAAGGTCCGGGATTCGAGCAAAGCGTTATTGAGTTTTCTATGAAATTCTCAATAAGAGTTCAGAGTTTGTATTTGTGTCCGGTCGATGGCAATAAACTCGCCCCGTATTACTTGGGACCGGTGACGGTATCGGTGAATGTATCTCTGATTAACCCTTCGGGGAATACAGTCGCATTAGTATGTTTACTTAATTACTTTACACTTTACTATATAATTTGAACAGGTATAAATCTCCAGGCAACGTACATGACGTGTACAAACGACGGTATAGTGGGCTACAATGTGTACGGCGTGTGCGCAGCGGAGGTGGAGCTAGACGTGCTGACCGGCAACCATGTCCTGACCAGACTTGACTTGTTGGAGGATACCGGCATCAGCATGAGCCCCGAGATCGACGTGGGCCAGGTGGGGACATAGCTAATACCAATAGGTATTTTAAAAGAAATATTTAGGTACTTTTAATTTGATTCAACTAAGAATTCAGAATTTGGATGAATAGAATCATCTTGATCGGGGTGCTATTAAGTGTAGAATACCTACTGGTAATGTGCGCTTGAATACACATTGCTATTTGCTAGTACCTAAGCTATTTTTTTAATAACCCTGTCAACTCGTATTGGGGCAGTGTAGTGTATGTCAGAACTTCAACTTTTCTATCTTATTATACATCTATAGTCCTAATATTGATAGCTGGGTCGCTGTTTCATTATATCTACCAAATCTGTCATATTTTGTGCCATTGAAATAGCAGTTTTAGTTAATTGGTCAGTGGATTTCCCTTATTCTAAAGACATGGGACTATATACATAGTTGGTTGCACTTGCAGGCTTCGTAAACAAGATATGAACGGGTGACTTTAATGTTGGAACTTCTTAGTAAGTCATCCAATTTAACTAGGACAAGCTGGCTTACAGAAGTTGTTTCATAACAATAACATACCCACAGATCGAAGGTGCCTTCATCATGGGTCTTGGGCTCTGGACTTCGGAGCAGCTAATCTATGACAAGTCCACTGGGCGGCTCCTTACGGATCGGACTTGGACCTACAAGCCACCAGGCGCTAAGGACATACCAGTGGACTTCAGAGTGATGTTCAAGAGAAACGCCAGCAATCTTGCTGGTGTACTAAGATCAAAAGGTGAGGAAACTTTGTTCTAACATTTAAAAGTATTTTGCCTATCTAACGTCAGTAGACGATTAATAATCGACCCATTATATGTCCCACTGTAGGGCACGGGGCTCCTCTCACAATGAGAGGGATTAGGCTATAGTCCACGCTAGCCTAATGCGGGTTGGCAGACTTCACACGCCGTCGAGAAAAACTCTCGGGCATGCAGGTTTCCTCACGATGTTTTCCTTCACCGTTTAAGCGCGTGATAATTAACTATTAATACGCACATAGCTTCGAAAAGTCAGAGGTGACTTGGAGGAGAGTGCCTTGGATTTGAACTCGAGACCTTTGACTTGGCAGTCCAATGGTCATATCACTAGACTATCGATTGCGGCTTGTTTAAGTTAGGTGTTTCTTAAAGAAAAAGAACAGTGAACTTTATCGATACTCAGGATCTTATCTTGTGTAGGGCCGAGGCAGCAAGGCCTCAGTGCACTTCGACCCAATGGGATCTTTTGTGCTTCCTCTGGATAACCTATTACCCATCCCCTTCCAATTCTACAAACAGCTCTTCCATGAGCTTTATAATGAGGCCTGGGGGTATGAGTCTGTAGTCCTCTGGTCTTGGATAACCCTGACCCAAAAGGCAAATTCGCATTCTAGCCATTGCATCGCATGTAGGTACACAGAAGGTGTTCCATGCTCTCAATTTCCCTTTTGCAGGCCCTGCAGGCTGATGTCTCCGTCAGACCCATCTTTTGTAGGAGAGCGTAACTAAGTCCCGAAATATCCGGTTAGCGCCCCCATCAAAAGACGGGCCTGCCGCCTGCTTGAGTTACAAATGGCATTTTGCCATCTCAACTTTGTCAGGTCTTTATCCAGGGTTACCCCTAAATATTTTACATCTGAGGTCCAGTTTAGTTGTTTGCCATAAAGCCGAAGTTGGCCAAGGCCTGAGAGCAGTCTTTTCTCCGTAAACGGAATGATAACTGCCTTGTTTGGATTGATAGAGTGGTGATTCTCTTTGCACCATTTCTCATGTTTACTCAGGATAATTCTGGCTCTAAATGTATTCCCGAAACTGGACTGATTCTTATCTAGATCTACGCCTTTAGGACTCGATAAATTTATGTAGAAACTGGGTAGGTAGGTTCACCAGTTTTAACCTATACAAGAATGTTAAGAATAAATTCATTAAATGATTCTAGCTACTGGGGAGCCAGCTATAGTCCTTGCTGTGGTGGTGACGCATGCTCTGCATGACGCCATTGTTGACGCGCGGAAGGAGTTCGGGTATAATGACAAGGATTGGCTGTTTGTAGGTAAGCTAACATACACAGAGAGGAGAAGTAATTTCTCTTGACCTGTGGGCCTGATATGGTCACATCTGTATTTACTACAAAGCATATTAATACATCACAAATAAATAAACTTGGAGTGTCTGTTTGTAATATTAAAATAACCGCTTTTTACTAAGTGCATTTGGATGTAGGTATACACGGTACATATACCAAAACATTTTTTTTTCAATTTTTGTCTGTCTGTTTGTTCCAGCTAATCTCTGAAATACCTTACCCATGTTAAGCGTGTTATCGATACCATCTGTTATCGTACCATGGTACATTAACATGACAAATTGTTTTGAAATTTCAGAATCGCCTTACAACGTTGAAAACATCGTCGCAGCGATATCGCCCAAGATAGAAAGCTACAAGTTAACGTAGAAATACATTTTTATAGCAAGGCTAAGAAAAAGATGTCCTTTACAGAAGGGGAAGGAGCAAGAACGTTATATTATAGCAAGTAGTGTGGAAAGGCCTTTGCACTGACTGCAGTGCAGATATAAAAACCAATAGTATTGTTTTTACTAATAGCAATAAAGAAAAGAAATTACCTAAGCATTTCAGCTACGTGGAGCGCAGGGGATCGAATACGGTCCCCTGCGCTGCCACCTACTAAAAACCGTACCTAAAGATAATCTCTTCGAACATTGATCATTTATAATGTACTAAGGTAGTATTATACTGCTATTTATTGTAATACAATATTATAAATACCTACCATTAAAATTTACCAATGTGTCGAATTGTTTTATTTCTTTACTTTAATCTTTCAGACTCTTGCAGGTACTTACAAATCGTGAGAACGTCCCAATAGTTTTACAGAAGCATAACATAGTAGTGGTGAGTATGATCTATCTATTCAGCCGGTAACATTCACTGCTGAGTGAAGGCCTCTTCTCTATTTCCGAACGTAGCTAATCTTGTGCAATGGTGATAATACCATAAATGGTGACAACACCATACATAGTGATAACACCATACAAGGTGATAACACCATAAATGGTAATAATACCATAAACGGTGATAATACTTCATGTACTTACGTCGGTATCAAATGGGACGAGTAACTGGACCGTTGACTGACACGTGTTTTCTAAATGTATTTACATTAATACATTGATTGTTTGTATGTTTGCAAAATTGTTTGTGATATATAAACACAAAAACTACTCAACCGATTGAAAAAATATTTCACAGGAAAGCTACATTATCACTGAGTAACATAGGCTTTATCGTTAATAGAGTTAAATATAACGTCAGTTTAGGTCGCGAGTGAAACCGCGGGAAAGAGCGAGTAGGTAATTTATATTGATGAAAGATAAGAAATGAAACAACGTTTACGGATTCTACCGCAATTTATTTTTTATATAACTTTTCCGGTCATAAGCAGTCTTCAGCTGTTAACATTCCATTTTTAATTATGTACAAAACTCCATATTATCTAAATGCTCTTTATTGCCACAAATAAGTTTAAATTGTGTCATAATTATACATTTAACTTTTTATTGTATTGCTATATTACACACTGATATTTTGAAATTTATGTCATCTAAGGATATAATAGTTTTCCAATGGTAAATTCAAAGAGAGATAGAATCGAACGTAATATAAACATTATTTATTATTTTTGTGTACTCTCAACACCGGGGCTCTCGATACGGTAAAGTTCGTGTTAAGCTTAGGAGTAGAAGTTAGCCGTTTGTCATTCCATTCCGGGAGGCAGTGGTTCCATAGGGTTGGGTGGCGGCACGGGGGCTATAACGGGCTGTGGCGGTACAAACGGTGGTGGCTCCTGTTGTAGAAACAAGATAAAAAATTAACACCGCAGATTTTTGGAATAGGTTAGTTGACTGATATTTTTATATAGGCTCATGACAAAGATGACATTAAATAGAGCCGATCAATAAAATCTTTTTATATATAGAAAGATATATAAAAGCATTTTATGCTAGTCGGAGAGCGCACAATAGGAACACGTGCCTTACAAATTCTAACAGTTGTTTTGCGGTAAAGAGACAGAGCATCCCCACTTAATCCCCACCAAAAGGCGATTTAAATTATTTTTTCAGTATACAAATTGTGAAAATTGTGAATAAATCAGTTATCAGGCCAACCAAATAAGGGTTTTATTTGGTTATTTTTTCTGAATGAGAGTTGTTGAATCGTGTTAGTTAGATTTAATGATTTTACTTCATGTAAGTATTAGATGTTGGAAGTCACAATATGATATAGGGCTCTAAAACGTGGCATAATTTCCAGTATTAGGTGACCTCTAAATGTACGCCACGTTTATACAATGCGAGGTTAGTTAATACTGGAATATTGGCATATTATTGTGAAGTGGCGTGTCTATGAATTATATTGTGATTCTTCCACAATGGGTATTTTAGCACCCCTGTGTATCATGGTGTTACCTTTTTGTCGAAGTAGAAAATCCTCGTGGACTATCTTCATGGACTGCTACCAGGGAAGGCGACAGGGTATGTCGGAGAATGTATCGACCAAATCTGCACTTGCCTCGCTTCGTTTCCTAGGGGTTCGTGAAGAACCGTGGGAGAGACATGTTTCGGCACGAATGGGCCGGCTCGTTCGGAGTGATACCACGGCCTTACAGAAAACCGTTGTAAACATACTTACGTTGTGTTTTGGCAAGTATTGGAAGCTACCGGAGGTCCAATCCCATTTAAAAGGCGGGCAACGCACTTGGGACTCCTTTGGTGTTGCAGGTGTCCATAAGCGGATCTGATCGCTTATTATCAGGTGATCCGTCTGTTCGTTTGCCCCCCTATCCCATATAAAAAATACTTTGCGGTAACATGGGCGGCTGCTCGTACAGTTACCTGGCAGAGCGCGTGCACGTGGTGCGGCAGCGCGGCGCGCTGGTGCGGCGGCAGCGCGGCCACGTGCGCGGCCAGCGCGCGCTGCAGGCGCGGGCACGCGGCCGCCGCGCCCAGCGCGCGCGGGCCCAGCCCGGCCAGCAGCGCGCCCGACGTGGGCGGCTGCTCGTACAGTTACCTGGCAGAGCGCGTGCACGTGGTGCGGCAGCGCGGCGCGCTGGTGCGGCGGCAGCGCGGCCACGTGCGCGGCCAGCGCGCGCTGCAGGCGCGGGCACGCGGCCGCCGCGCCCAGCGCGCGCGGGCCCAGCCCGGCCAGCAGCGCGCCCGACGTGGGCGGCTGCTCGTACAGTTACCTGGCAGAGCGCGTGCACGTGGTGCGGCAGCGCGGCGCGCTGGTGCGGCGGCAGCGCGGCCACGTGCGCGGCCAGCGCGCGCTGCAGGCGCGGGCACGCGGCCGCCGCGCCCAGCGCGCGCGGGCCCAGCCCGGCCAGCAGCGCGCCCGACATGGGCTCCAGCCGCTCGCAGCACTTCACCCACCCCTCCCACGCCACCTTGTTATTCCACACCTAAGTACGACGTAAAAAGTCAATTTTAAAATAGTGGCATGGCCCTCGGACGCTGCCGCTGTAAAGAGTTCGAAACGACAGGATTTGTTAGTGTAAATATAACGCAATAAAAATGAGTTGTGGTTTATTTCAATATGTCAAATATTCGCGTAAGTCCAAAATACTAGTATGTAAAAGTACATTCAAAATGCAATGCCAATATTACATAGGACCCCCTATTACATAGGTCCTAAATACACCGGCGAACTGTGGGTATACAAGAACACCTATGCCTAACCCTTCAAGGAACGCAGGGTTTATGGTATCTGAGCTACATCTTTCGATATACAGTCAAACTGATATTAATTTTTAAAACCAAGATGGCGGTTTTATTATTCATGTAATATGGGTATCAAAAACCAAGGTTTCCCGGCGTACTCATTACATACAAAATGGTATTTATTTTTAAATCCAAGATGGCGGACAATATTTTAATAAATTATATGATGTGGGTGTCAATTTCTGGGTTTATGGAGGGGTCAATTTCTGGGTTTATCCTGATTACTAAAATGGCATTAATTTTGAAATCCAAGATGGTGGATCTTTTTTTACGCATAAATAAATGGGTATCAAAATCAAGGTTTCTTGGGGTGCTCATTACAAAAATTACATTAATTTTGAAATCCAAGATGGTGGACTTTTTTTTCATACATATAATATGGGTATCAAAACCAAGATTTCTTGGGGCGCTGATCATTACAAAAATGACATTGTTTATATTAATAAAAAATATGGGTGTCATTTTCTGAGTTTATGAGGTTGCTGATAATGAAAAGAGATTTTCTCGACGGCGTGTGATGTCTGCCAACCCGCATTAGGTGCCAAGCGCGGTGGACTATAGCCTAATCTCTCTCATTGTGAGAGGACACCCGTGCCCAGTAGTGGGACAGTATATGGGTTTATTATGTTATGTATGTCCTTATTAGGTATATTGTTACCTCCTTCTCAATGAGCAGCTGCAGTATGTTGAGTACGAGCGGCCCTAGGTTGGGGTACAACGTGAGGGCTTGTAGCACAGTTCGCATCATCAAAACCGGGATCTCTGGCTCTTCCGTCAACCTTTGCAATACTGCAGATATTACCTTCAAACAAAAATGCACCATTTAGAACGGCATAATACTACGGGACACACAGTATCTCATCTGTTTTTATATTTTCTGGGTATAACTAAATTAACCCCACAAATTTTCAAGTCACATAGTTCAGATTATTTAACCTGGAACTTAGTAGTCTCCTTAAGGCGGATCGTTTCGCTCAGCCCGCCAAATTCAAATTTTAATTGGTTTGTAATCGTCAATTTTGGCTAAAATTGACGATTGTACCTACTTTTAGCTTCTTAAACGAGTATTAAGCAAAGTTTTTAATGCTCAGTTGTGAATATTGTATAGCTACTGCCGCAATTACTACAGCTAGGAATCTAGAATGTGTTATAGACCTACAAATTGCGAAAAACCAATTGAAATTTTAATTCGGCGGGCTGAGCGAAACGATCCGCCTTAAGTCATCTTTTTTACTGCGTGTTATTACTTTATTACGTCACATATCTTTGAATTCGTTCGTTTTATAACAAATATTTTTGACGCTACTCGTGCATCTTGAAAATAGACATTAAAGAATATTCCTATTTTATTAGTGTCTATTCTTAAAAATATAAAACGTCTTATAAACCTTCCACAGCTATAATATGTATTGTCTTGTTTTGACACGTGATATTCTATGCCAGGGAAACTTTAAACTTTACTAAAAGCACCATAAGATCTCAAATTTATTAACTGCTATAATGACATATTTATTATACTTACATCTTGTGTATACGTCTGTTTTTCCGCAAAGCACAACGCAGTCGCCTTGATGATGTACTTGAGGTCCGCTTTACTCGGATCTATGAGATGTAGAGTCACTAACAACTCCGCCGGCGTGACTGAAACAACAGATTAGATCGAACATCACCACAGAGAAGGCTTTAGAGAGCCACAAAACCCATTCAATATACTGATTGACATTTAAAAATATCTCATAAAATATAAGTATATACTTTTAATAAACACCGATAATTCTGAATATCTGATAAATTAATATTGATATTAAAATATGTTTTAATTATTATTTCATTAGCAAATTTAAACTCAATTAATTAACATTTGAAAAATTTTCAAGTGATTTAAATAAATGTTATCCAATGAAATTCCTCAAACATAAAAGCAATTTTTACTAAAACCTATACCAACAAAACATAATAGTTCATAAAACTTCCAATGGTTAGTAAATTATTGAGGGAATTGTCTAGTTAGCTGCAACGGCCTTTTAGCAAGGTAATCTATACTAATCTATACTAATATATAAAGCTGAAGAGTTTGTTTGTTTGTTTGTTTACTTGAACGCGCTAATCTCAGGAACTACTGATCCGATTTGAAAAATTCTTTCAGTGTTAGATAGCCCATTTATTGAGGAAGGCTATAGGCTATATATCATCACGCTACGCGGACGAAGTCGCGGGCAGAAGCTAGTTCTTTTATATAAGGGTTCCGTTCCCGAAGGATCAAAACAGAACGCTATTTATTGCTGTAACTTACGTGTCTGTCTGTCACACAGATTTTACAGCCAAACAGTTGGAGCTAGTCTCCAAATGTTCACAGTATAAGCATCTTGTTGACCCAAAGCCATACAAAGACGAGTTTTTTCAACGTTTTTAAGGAGACATACAGCTAAAGGATTGAAATTGATTGTGATTTTGCGGTTACATGTGGTCATTTGGTACGGAACTCTTAACGTGCCAAGTCCAACACGCACTTAGCCAGACTTTTTTTGTTTATGTCGGCAATTGAACAGACGAACCTACCTGATGATAATTAGTCATCTGTTCATCACCGTCTATGGGTACCTGCAACACCAGAGTTGCTGATGCGTTTCCGGGAGAACCGTTTCGTAGGAATTGATCGTAATTAAATATCTTCTCTATTTTAAAGTGGTACGGTACAATTTTGGGTGACCGCGTAAACGGTCTTATCAAGACCAGTAGCTTTCAAAGTAAGATCCCTGTTGTTGGCTAAATAGACACTTCCATAAAACAAACAAAAATCTATGGTTAAATTCCGATCTCCCTAGGTTAGGACCACTTGCACCAACTTCTGAAATATGTTTAAATTGAATTTAAACACAAAATTACAAAAGAAAATTGTGTTTAAATACAATTTAAACACATTTAAGAAGTTGGTGCAATTGGCCCTTATTATTTTGTACTTAAGTATGACTCAGTCAACACTGTGCAGTGCCTTAAATAAAAAGTCGTCTACTTACAAATCATTACACTATATACTGAAAAATAAAAATAAAATTTTCATTTAAAATCAAAGTTTATTATTAAAATAGAAAAACCTAAAAAGAAATACCCCCACGAATCCGATCTTTTTCCGAATTTCGTTGGAGTCGGCTTCCATTTTAAATGATGCGGCTTAATATCAGTATTTTACACGAAGCGACTGCCGTCAGATCTCCACAACCCTCCTTTTTTAATATTTTGCATTGTCCATGCTAAGATCGTGATACGGTCGATATGACGATATGAAGGCAAATTTCGACCTGGCGGGTGGGACTCGCGTTGGCTTAGTTAGTCATAGGGTCTGGTGTATTGAACCAGAAAAATGTATTTATTTCCTTCACTAAAATTAACTGGGCAATCCGATATTCTAAGGATAAAAAGGACGACAAAAAAAAGGACAACTTCGAAATGTTCTCGTCATTTCGTGTTATTTTCAAATATACAAGGCAACCAAAATTGCCTGGTGATTTTTTAATTGTGATCTTAATAAATGAACGTTTCAGAAAATGTTGGACCTCGCCTCGCCACTGGACTAACCGGCCCAAAATTTAACTAAGAGGGAAACATTGGGTAATTTTAATCAAATTATAAGTTGCTTAGGGTAGTTTCAAAGAAAACTGTGCCTTAAGTTAATAACATTGACTTAAGATATCTATATTATTTAATTCGCGTTGTGAAATCCGTAAATAGTAAGTCAGTCTAAGTCAAAATCCTTTAAGGCTGATCGTTCACCGGAAACCGCCAAATTCAAATTATAATTGGATTTTCTCAATTTGTAGATCTATAACATTCTATTCTGCTATGAATCTAAAATGTGTTGTAGACCTACAAATTTCGAAAAACTGAGCGATCCGCCGTAAATCAACAGGGTAGGCAACTGAGGAACTAATGGCGCCACTTCCGACTTGGCCCATGCAATCCTATTGGCTGACAGCTCTTTGACATAATTGCTAATGTCAATATAACACGTATTGATTGGCTGTCATGGGAAAAGTCGGAGGTAGTGACATCTGTGTTAGCCTTGCGTTGCCTTCCCCATTAGAACGATAAAATAAGAACTTTTGAAACGTCAAAATTAGTTTCACGCTAATAGATTTATTTCAATCTATCAGTAAGTAATTACACAATATAAATACCTGGTGAGTTCTCATCGTGAAGGTTCTGCAGTCCAAGCAGTTTGTTGAACACTTCTTTCACGACCATCGGATTCAATTTTATCAACTTCGGTAATGCCGCCAGGATCTGCGCAATGAAATGATAGATAACTGTAAATAGATCCTTAGATACACTTTTACGAGGCAATGGTTTAAGGTAATTATTTTTTTAGCTAGCTGACGCCGGTGATAAGAACATGCGTCACGGAACACGATAAAAATAAATCTTTCTTACAGATTTTTCGCGCCATCTCTTTTTCACAACCTAAAAAGACCAAGGTCTGACGAATGCTGAATTGCCCATACAAACGTAATACTTAAAAATAAATGGTAGTTTAAAGACAAATTAGTCAAATTGTGTTATTATTCGGATTAGGATACCGTTAATCTGTGTTTTTACCCTACCAATTTATCTACTAGTACTTCACTTAAAATAATCGCCCGAAAAATCGGTGAAAGCTTCATAAAGACAAAAAATAAATTCACTTACAATTATTTCCAGTGAACTATTTTGAAGGGTAGGAACCTAGATTAATGGTATCTGAATTTAACACAATTTAATTAAATTCGGTTTGAATAACGATTTATTTTGGTATTACTTGTGTACCGTCAATTTGGTCCGTCGACCCTTACATAAAACCTTATGCGACGGCTGTGGTCTGTTTAAAATAAACACAAAATATTAAGTTAATTTTAATTAATATCCTACTTCTACTTACTTCCTTTTTAGAGAGTCCAGTAAGCACTGGTATGAGGAAGCGGACGTCGGAGACGCGAGTAGCGTACAATTCGCGCACCTTTGATACAAGTTCTTGTGATGGCGGCGCTGGGAACAAATATAAAACAGGACTATTATTAGGGACTTGGATCATCTCATTAACTACTACGCTGAGGAAAGTTCGGAACGTGATTTGAAATCGATTTAATCGAAGAAATCGATTCTATATCTAAATCGAACATTGTACTGAGTTGATCTAGAGAATTGATAAAAGAAAAATGAGTTGTGATGTTTTTGATAAGAACCAGAAAAAATATTTACAAACAGGTTAACGTACCCAAACAGATTTTGCGAAGTGAGATGGTGCTCAGTTGGCCCTTTCTTTTAATTTTCGACAATATGAATTCATATTTATATCGTCAATGCAAATTCGAAAAAAAATCCTTTATAGCTCTCGATTTTTATGGGAGTCGATTCATCAGATTTCGAGTCGAATTGATAATTTTCTAAAACAATCATCCCCTTTAATCATCGTCTCGGGAGTGCATTTAGTATTTTAACTGAGGTGTTTAAAAGATTCATGCTTCTACATATTTCTGTTTTCAGCTAATGAGGGCTGGTCTTTTCGATAGAAATCAAGCTCGTCTTTCCATCTCCACCTTGGACTGCTGCAGTGTTGCCCTGCGTTATTATTAGCCCGCAGTAAAGTTCGCGCAAAATTACTTAACCAAAATGTACTAAACTACGACTGCAATAAGTGTCAATAAAATCTTTTTTATTTTGTTACTAGCTTCTGCCCGCGACTTCGTCCGCGTAGAATAGTTACTTTCTCCCGTTTTCCCAACATTTCTCTTCACTGCTCTGCTCCTATTGATCGTAGCGTGATGAAAAGTATACTATAACCTGCCCAGGATTATGAAGAATAATTGTACCAAGTTTCGTTAAAATCCGTTTTGTTTCTATAACGAACATACAGACAGACAGACAGACCAAAATTTTACTGATTGCATTTTTGGCATCAGTATCGATCACTAATCACCCCCTGATAGTTATTTTGAAAATATATTTCATGTACAGAATTGACCTCTCTACAGATTTATCATAAGTATAGATTACTACCGCGCATCCGCCATTTTGGTTCAAGTTATTCCAATCCCTGTGGAGTGTACCTTTCTCGGTGTATATATGCACGAGCCGGGTGAGCAGGGTCTCGGCGCCGCGGGGGCACTCGTCCAGCAGCGCCACGACGGCGGGGCTGAGCGGGCCGCGCGGGCCGGGCGCGCCCGCCCGCACCGGCGCCTCCACGGCCCGCAGCACGCAGCGCTTCGCCTCCGACCCCGCGCACCCGTACACACGGGCCACCTCGATTATTAACTCTGCAACAACGGATATGTAACTCCAACGATATACAGTGCGTATACAACAGTTTCGAGATATCCTCCTTTTTATTTTATATATATTGCGGAGTCTCCTAACACAGGCATTGTTTTCCTAAAAGGAGGCTCCATATACAATCGTACTTGACAATTTTTGGGGAAATAACATAACATACCATCACGCCTGTATTCCCCGAAGGGTTAGGCAGAGGCGTACTAATGTACACCCACAGTTCGCCGGTATGTTTAGGTCCCATGTAATAGGGGGCGAGCCTATTGCCATTAACCGGGCACAAATTCCTAACTCCGAGCTGCTACTGGGAATGTCATAGAAAAACCCAATAACACTTTGCTCGACCTGGGAATCGAACCCAGGACCTCTAGCGTAGCAGTCGCGCTCAGGACCACTTGGCTAATGAGGCAGTTTTGGGGAAATAAAGATTTATTAATTATTATCACCCGCGCCAGACCACCCACGTCGTTTCGACAGATTCGCTACAGAAGTGTCATATTACGCAAAATGGGCGTTAGGTCGGAGGCGCTAACGACTGCTACACTAGAGGGCTTGGGTTCGATTCTCAGGTCGAGCAAAGTGTTATTGGATTTTTCTGTGAAATTCCCAGTAGCAGCTCGGAGTTTGGAATGTGTGCCCGGTTAATGGCAATAAGCTCGCCCTCTATTACATGAAACATAACAGCGAACTGTGGGTGGACATAATTACACCTCTACCTAACTCTTCGAGGAATACAGGCGTGGTGGTATGTTATGTATAACGCATACGTTGTCACCACTAATGATTAAGAAAAAAATGCTGCCAATGAAGTAGTTTAGCAGCATTTTAGTATAATTATCCTAACAACTGCTATGCTACAGGTCCTGGATTCGATTCCCAAGTCGAGCAGCATTATTGGGTTTTTTATGCCCAGTTAATGGCAATAGTCCCCTTATTACACGAGACTAAAAAATATCGACAAAATATGGGTGTAAAGCAATACACTTCTGCGTAACATTTCAGGGAATGCAAGGGTGATGGTATGTTGTTACTAAGGAAAAAAAAATGCTTTACGGGACTTTCATTGGATTTTACCATGAATGAAACCTAAATATATTTTAACTACGCCACGGCAATCTTAACAGTTCGCACTTTGGACCTGTATCCCGTTGTTATAAGAGTGATTTTTGAGTGCAACTATACAGCTTGGAGTGTTGTTATGAACAAACGACATTAACAAAGGCCTTGGAAGTAATAGTGTAGGTGTAGCATTCGATGAGTTAAATATATTATTACTAGCTTCTGCCCGCGACTTCGTCCGCGTTGCGTGATGATATATACCCTATAGCCTTCCTCAATAAATGGGCTATCTAACACTGAAAGAATTTTTCAAATCGGACCAGTAGTTCCTGAGATTAGCGAGTTCAAGTAAACAAACAAACAAACAAACTCTTCAGCTTTATATATTAGTATAGATTTACCTTCATTCTCGGGCAACAGCGCCATGACAAGGTTAAGACAGATATGAAACAGGTCATCCGTCCACACGGCCCTGCCAGTACGAGCGTCGCACAACTCCTGGGGCGGATGGTTCAGGGATATGAAGCCGAGGTACAACAGAGCATGCTTCTCGATCACTTTGCGAACAGCGTCTGTACCCCGCTTATATATCTTTATAGACGATTTCAAGGCCACATCACGTATTTCCTCGTTTTCATTTACTGGAAAATATGGGGTTTGTTTAGTAAATGGTATCAGTCACATACAGTGTTGAGAACAGCTTCGGGGTATCCAGAAAGGTGTACTAAGTTATTGTCAAAAATGTACCTACTTAATACTTTTTTGTACAGTAGAAATGAGAAAAAGAAATGTGTATAGTGAGAATGATTATACAGGGTGGCGATTTAATCACCTGCACTGCTTCAACATGGTGTAGTATTTTTATTCCTTTCATTAATTCTCTTAACATGTCATAGCCACCATATTATTTTCAATACATGTCACTACATCATCTTACAGTTCCCAACATGGTCTTATCACACTGTTCCTCAATCTATCATTCTGAGTTATATGTTACAGATAACAAACGAAATATACTCACAAACATGACACAATAGTGACGTCACATATTTATGCGCGCGCGGCGGCCGCATCACGCACAGTTCTTCCAGCAACTCCAATGCCAACAGCGCCACCTTGTCTTCCGTTACTAAATGCTTCAGATAGTCCACAGCCTCATCCGTCACGACCGGACATTCACAATAAATTTTCCTCAACAACATATCTTTCGAACTCTCTATAATAGGGTCGCCCCTTTCACAAATCTGAGTAATCAACGCACAAAGCAACTGATTGTAGTTCTGATCATGTTTCTCGTGAACCTTGGGCTGTAGGGTCACCGGGTGCCGGTTAAACCCTTGCATGAATGCGTATTCCTCATATAACCAAGATAACGCTAAATCAATCCTACTCAAAGGGTCTTCTAGTATGTAGTTTAAAACTAACTCTCTCAATTCTGGTGTGTAACTTGATGCGAATATTGTGATGAATTTCGCGCGAATGTTAGCCGCTCCACCAATCACACTCTCTTTCTCTGCTCTAAGAATTCTTTCAACAGCCTGTATTATCAACCTTTCTTTAATCTCTTTGGGGATAGGGCGTGTGATCTCTTGCAACTTCAGCAATTTAACTTTTTGTTTTAGCTTAGGCACTGTTGGTGTTGGAGGAGGAACAGGCTTCTCTTTTTCCTTTTGTTTCCTCTCTTCTTCTTTCAAATGGTCTTGTCTCGTTTCCTCCATAAGCTTCGACACTGCACTCTCAATCTGTCTCTCTTTTGTTGACTCTTGTAACTTCGCCACGGCGTTTTTGAGTGTTACTTTTTCCTCATCATCTCTGAGTAGCGGTATTTTTGCTGCTAAATCGGATAGCGTAGGAGCTGGTGACTCCACAGGCTCTTCTTTATTAATCAACGCGAGGATCATCTTAGCTAGATGTTTCTTTTGGGCTTTAGTGCCGGAGTTAGGAATAGGTTTGTAGGCATGCACAAAGGAGCTGGGCATATCGTTGGGCAGATAATTAACAAGAGTATGTGTGACAAGGTTGACGACATTATCGACATTATTTAGACCTTCGACTATGGTGTCCTCGGACACAACTGCTGGTGGTTTGTATACACTTGATTTTGTGCTGTCTGCAGGTTGGCTATCGTCATCAAAGATATTAAACTCTATTTTACTATTACTGTTGCTATCACTGCCCTGGCTGTTAGGGGAAGGAGAGTCTATCCTAATCCTCTTAGCTGGTGCATCTCCATTTTTTATTTCTCCTAACCGCTTGTTCCTTTTTTCTTTTGGTAGTGCTTTGTTAATCTCTTGCGTCGTCATGCCTATATCGATCAGTAGCTGCGTCAACTGCGGCATCAATTCGTTTGAAGAAGGATGCTTTATTAAGTTCACAAGTAGCATTTTAAGGTGTTTCCGAACAGAATTCACTTGTGATTGCGATAGTGTTGGTGGTAGCGTCGTGTGTAAGTCGCCTAAAGCTTGTATGACTCGCGGCATGAATTTTGGTCTAAATTTTGCGAGCAGGCACAGTGTTGTCATACAAGCCATCAAGTTCACACTAGAAATGTGTTGAGAATTGTGGAATTTTACTAGTAACTTGAATATGTGACTGAAATAGGAAAACAACATTTTTGTTAATAGAAACTGATTGGATTAGTGAAAATTTTAAGTAACAATAATTATTAATGTGGCTGTGAGTTTAGAAGATATATTCTTTTAAAGGATCAATACAATTATATATTTTTTTATTTAAAGAAAAAAAAAATTAATTAAAACCAAAACGATGAGGCACTAAACAAGTAAACAGTAAGATTCAGTTAGATTAACTCAATTGGTTTTAGCAGCAAACCTACAAAATCATTGGCCGGATAAAAACAAAATATAACTCACTCGGATTCCTCTTCCAAAGCATGACGGTTGATAAAAGTCATGCTGGCAGGCAGGGTATCAAGGTTAAATTCGTCGCCCGCCCCATCGCTGGGCGTCTGTAACAGCACCACCTCCTCCAAGAACTTGATGGAATGTGTCCTGATGCCTTCATTGTCACTGTCTATCATGTTCAGGACAAGGAGCTGTAAACAACAACATTCTTGAATAAAGTTTTATTAAGTAACCAGCTGTGTCTATCCCTTCAGGGAATACAGGCATGATGGTATGTATGTTAAATTAATTATTTAAATAATTAAGTAATTTACTACTGTAAGGATATTGTGCTGTCCAAAGAAAAATAAATATAAAATAATTAACATAATTTCTGAAAGTTTTCTGCTTACCTTCAATTGTGAAATAGTGTCCCAGACATACTGCATCTCGGAGAACTCTGCAGTATTCTGACATATCCATAAGAGAGTGTTGCGGTACACAATGCTGGAGGCCTGAATGGCTCTCTTCTGGACGGCAATCACCGAATCAACAATTAACAGTCGAAGTTGTGCTATGATTTTTGGTAAGTATTGTGGATGAAGTTTACTGCAATCAAAATTTAAAATAGAAATGCATGTAAAAAAGAAGTAACAATCATGGACCCTGTTGGTCATGACAATTTAGGAGAGAGGAACAGTCAGTTCTCAGTAGCAGCTTTGAGTTTTGATTTGTGTCTAGTCATGTCAAAAGGCTTGCCCCTTAATATATAGGATCTAAGCATACTGGTGTACTGTGGAATATAAATACACAGGGTAAGGCAGAACCCTGCATGGAATACAGGTTATTATTACGCTATTATTTTGTTAGAAGAAGACATTACATGTCAAATATCAAAATCTTAATTTTATAATTACATTGCAATCTTTACTTTTGTAGTTTTGGTGATAACAGTTCGTTTGAAAATTATACATTGCAACAAACTTAAAGAATTATACCTATAACCAATAGAACCAAAAATATCTTATTTTATGGTGCATAAAGTTATCACAATAGTGTTTGTTCTCTCCGGGAATCCAACATAACTTTCCAATATTAAAATAACTCAAGATTTACTCTTCTCTGTAAGTACCTATTTTAAAGAAAAGTAAAATAATTATTCTCACACTAGAAAAAATATGCCCTAAATTGGCCCTTATCTGAACTCACCTCAACTCTTCAATGAAAGCAATGACTTGCTTTTTTACTTCTGTAGATTTATCGTTGACGAAACTTAAAACATTTTCCATGTACACTGGTAGCACCGAGGAGCATTGATGAAGCAAGATTTCTATCACTTTCCTTAGCAAATCTGCCCTCCTGCCGCCTTCCAACATTCCCGCGTCGTTTAACCATTTCACAAGCTTAAAAACCAACCAATTTCACACGTTAAACAACCTTTGTAACCTTATTTATTATAATACTATAGCAAATTACCTATTTATGTAGAAATATAGGAAGAGTAAAGGTATTTTGTTTGGTTCGCGCGTTCACGCTTCTACAAACCTGGTTTTGAGCAGCGGTAATGCTTTGTGTACTGGACAAACTAGCCATTTTTTATATATATTTAGTATCTATACAATGTTGATATTACAAATGAAGACGATTTCATTGCCTTGTAACGTTTTAATAAAATAAATTCAAGAAAATGTAATGAGAACAAGCGATCACATCGCAACGTTTTACATATTACGTAATATAGTTAAGAAGTTTTTGGCAAGATCGAGATAGACAATGTATGTGCTTCAAGAAAACTTACGTTAGAAAGAGAGATCTATTATACGTTATAGGGTATCTAATTTGGTAGTATTATAGCTTGACATTCGGTAGTAATGTTGCTAGTACTAATAAAATTGAAATGCGTTCAAAATTATTGAGTAGCAATTTTATTATGCGCTAGCTTCGGCCCGCGGCTTCGCTCACTTGAAACTCAGATACCAATAGTGATGATCTCTTCTTTATATGGGTCACTATACATTAGAGAGGTCAAGCTTTATCTCAGGTTCCGTTACATTATTTGAGATAAAAAGTATATACCTAAGTTTTAAGTTGAAGCACATACTTTCTAACAGTGATAACAAAATTAGAATCAATTCAGTAGTTTTTACACCAACCCGTAACAAACAGACAAGAATTTAAAAAATCACATTTTTGCCTAACCTAACCCACTTGTTTTTTTTAATATTCTTCAAAGTACCTACGGACACAGCTTTTTGAAAATTTTATATTAATAGAGATTATATTCCTTAGCGGTCAGGTTTTAGGCGGAAAATTCTTATCCGTTTTATAATATTTTTTCTCTTTTTTAGTATTTTTTTATAAAAAGCTTAATAGCAATTTGGTTCGCACATTATTATTCGTTTTAATAAGCTTGTGTTACGAGTGGGTTCACGTCGGTAGGTACTCGGTAGTCCAATGGGTGGGTTTCGAACCGGCAACCAGTCGCAAGTTCGACGCCCTAGCCATTAGGCTACGGCCGCTTATAATGTGTAATTGTAGTGGATAGTTAAGTAGGTAAAATCGTGAACGAGTATTTGTGTTATCTCATAAACTCCATTGAAGCTATGAATGTAAAGTTTCCACCATTTTATTAGGGCAACTGAACTGATGTGAAAAGACAACCTAAAGTTATGATTTATGTTTATGTTACCAGGTCATAAAATGACCAGAAAAAATGGTGTGGTCATGAATACAATGTTCAAAAATAAGGTATATTCTTATATATGCTTATTTGTAGTTATGTGTCCCCTTGACCAATGGTGATGTCGACAGAAGTTATTAGGTAATTCTGTGGTGTTGCCCTTTGCTGAAGAGAAATGAATACAAGAGCTACTTAGCTTTATTATTTATTTAATTATGTACCGACTGATCTCGGCAGTATTATTTACAATAAATTTCTTAATGCTAAGCCATTGACGGTGTTTGTTGGGAGACAGGAACATAGGGTTGTAACTCATAAATTGGCGTCTTAGCACTCTCCTCGAGTTCCAAATAGTAACTCCTTACGATGATCATACAAACCAAAAGGGTAACTGCAAAAAAGGAAAGGAACATAAACTTATGTACCTATACTTACTAAAATTACCTATACCTGTATCTACCTAGTTAGGTACTACCTATACCTACCATAATTTTTTTTTTAAATCTTGCTAGCAATGCGGTTCGCACATTACTAGTAATCTTGTTAACCCCTCGTGCTAAGCTAGATTGCTTGTGTTACGAGTGGGTTCGCGTCGGTAGTGCAATGGGTGGGGTTCGAACCGGCAACCACATGATCGCAAGTCCGACGCCCTAACCATTAGGCTAACGCTTAAATTGCACATACGTACACGAAACTAGTCTGTAATGAAGAAAAACATGAAATGTGGGATAGGGGAGAGAATGGGACAGTGCGGTTATTTCTGACTTTTTTGGTGGAGCTGTTGGTTCGACTAAGTACTGTAGGTATGATTTACAAAATACCTAGGTAATTTATTTTATGGGATAGTGGACACACGAGATGACGGATTGGCCAAGGGTAAGCGATTACCACCCATGGACACCCGCACCTCGAGAGGAGACACGGGTGCGTTAGCAGCCTTTTAAAAGGATTTGGGCCTCCGGTATCCTCACCCACTCGGCGAAACATAACGTAAGCGTTGTTTCACTCCGATTTTCTGTGATGCCACGGCATCACTCCGGTCGAGTGGGCCCATTCATGCCGAAGCATGGCTCTCCCACGGTTAAGAACATACATAGGTACCTACATAAAAACGGACATAGTGCATTTATTTTAAGATACTTACAGCACCACTTGAGTATAGGAACGGTCGCTAGGAACCCCATAAATACGCAAGTTACAACCACCAGTACCACACCCAAAGCGAACAAAAATAACGTCGCTTTGAAGTACAATCGCAACAAATTGGGCTTTTTCTGAAAAAAAAAAAGTTTTTTTTAAATTGCCTGTCTATTAATAAAAACATAAAAATAGGGACAACATAATAATTTTGGTTACATGTGGTCTGATATAACATTATTGGGGTCCGACTGTCTGATGTTTGTACCGGACCCGTCATGGTAGTGGCGAAACTCACAAGAAAAGGCAACTCCATTGAATTATTCCCCTGAGAGCAACTCCCCATGTGGCGAACGATAGACGATTTTCCGCACTCCAAATAGAAAAGGTGAAGGTACATACCTACTAAAATAAGTAAGTACCCATTGTAAAAAATTAGGAGTGTAGCACCACTGGCCTCCTAGATTTCGCTCCTTCTACTAAAATGATTCATTTTACTAGAAGGGGCCAAATTTAAGGACTAGTGGTGTCCTACCTGCGTATGTCAGAAGATGTAGGTAGGTACTTACCGCATGAGCTCCAATAATTAAAAGTAAACTAATGATAAAACTAAAGAGGAACACTAGCAGGTAGTAGCCGAAGGAAACGTATAAGCCTAGAGATGTCCTTGCCACCTCATCTCCATTATGTTCTGGATCCGGCTTTAGCTTACTTTCTCTTACATATTCCGACACCTTGAAGATTGACCACGACACTGTGGCCAGGGTAAGGCAGGAAGCAAACTGAAAAACAAAAGAACTGATATTTAAAAGTGGTCAGTGGTGACCTGGAGCAAATAACAGAGATTTTTTTAAATGAAACCTTTTAACCTACATTAGGTTCTTATCCATCTAGGATAATTTAGATAAAAAAATGAAACGTTGTGGTGGAATGAAATTTATTGGTGATCACGAAGTTATTAGTGCCATGTCTCGCCTCAAATTAAAAAGTAAATGGAACTGTCTTTGTTCAGCATCATTGCTATTTAGAACAATACGCGTTAAAGTTATAAATCGAAAACTAAAGTAAAGGCAGGTTCTTTAAAAAAATATGTATAGTATTACTTAGGTAGGGTACTTACAAGTGATACATATCCGATAATAAGTACTCCGACTCTCAGCGGAATGCAAAAACAACATTTACCGTATCTTGGTAATTCCAAAGCCATGTCTACATTGAATTAAAAAAAATAACAATAGAATGAATAGCTAAATCACCGGTGCCTTTTACAAAAACGCGGCAAAAAAAATGGCAAACAAAGTACAGGTAATGCTTTTACCGAAATTAGTGAAACAAAATGTATATAAAATATTGTGTCGCTACGTCTTATCATTTATCTGATATGAAAGGGCGCTTGTGATAACGTTTGACCAATGATTAGTAAAGGAACTATTTCGAGTCGTACCTATCATCACAGCATTACTAAGGTGTGTTTTTATTTAGGTTATTGTGAAAATATTCTATTATTAATCCTATCTTGTGTTGTTTGTACCTAGATAGGTGCTGTAGTTATGTTACTGTCTTATCGATAGTAATCTCTGTTTGCTTGAATTATTCGTCAATGTGTTAGTTAGTAAGTACTTATTATTTAGTTACTTTATTAGCTGATAGAATGAAATACTTACATACCCAAAAAATATAAGTGTTTCATCGTTCAACTGCCTCATTAGTTTAGTGGTCCCTGCTACGCTAGAAGTCCTATTACATATAATAGTTCTATTATAACTCTAACTCTTTGCTCGACATGGGGGATTTTTCCTAAATATTTTATTACCTATTATTAGCAGATTCCTACATAGGTATTCCTTCTAAGGAATATACTTGACTATAACAATTGAACACGAACAGAAAGGTCTGTTTTTTATGGATTACGTCAACGAGCAGACACTCCATGTTAGTAGGTAGTCATCACAACCCATGGACACCTGCTGGGCCAAAGGAGTTGCTGGCTGATAAAGCCACAGCGAAGTGAGGGAGAAATGTCGAAACACATACTACACATACACAAAAACATACTGCTTTACCCAGATGTACTCAAAATTCAACCACCTCATAATAAAGATATACTAATACTATATCAGTGGCTACGATTTTTAATAAACAAAGTGACGTATGGCAGCAATTAAAAAAAAATTAACATGGACAATCCAACGTTTTCGTCTTTTGGAGTTCGTTAATTGCAGCCTCATTCATCGGTTCTCCTTTATAGTCTTCTAACATGTCCACGTAGTGACTATAAACCACAATGAACCCGTAGAACTCCAGTACTGAAAAAAGAGCAAGAAATATAGCGAAATACTATAACACCTGTGTTTCCCGAAGGGTTAGGCAGAAGGTGCTGCACTACACTCGCAGGGTGTCTATAAGCTCGTTAGGCCCGCGGGATACCACGACAATAGAAGATTTTGTATTCTACTATACGGGTTAAGATTCGCCAAAAGTGGCTAACTACCTATTTTTTTAGCGTTTAGGTCTTACGTCATAGGGCGAGCTTATTCTAGTCTGATTAAATAGTTACTTACTGATAACCATGAGGAATCCCAAGTACCAACCAATGAGACTATGATGCGTAAGACAGAGCATCACTAAGAATAAAATCTCGACACTCCACGTGAGGAAACGACATACTAAGTACTGTTGTAAGCGGCCTGGAGTCTCCTGAAATTGAAACACAGTCTTTTTATACGTAGGTCACACTAAAAGTTTTGCGTAACTTAAAAAAACAACATGTTATAACCAAAATTTTATGTTTATTGCTTTTCAAAATACTCTACATTTTAAATATTTTTTCATGCGATCGAACCATTTTTTAAAATAGGAGGACCACAGATCTGAAGGCATGTTTTTTACGTGTTAAGTAATTGAACGCTATCACTGCCTCTTCGGAGTTGGTAAAAGTGAAACCTCTCATCAAATCTTTGACTTTGGGGAAAATACAGAAATCACAGGGTGCTAGGTCGAGGCTATGCGCAGGATGGGTGACGAGTTGTACTTTTTCGGAAACTAAAAATGACTTTGATTTGTTGGCCGTGTGTGAAGAAGCGTTGTCATGATGAACGCGGCTTTTGGGTCGTCTTTCGCGATTTTTTTCTAACACCCTGGATAAACAAATGGTAGAATACCACTGATCTTCAAGTGGAATTGTACAGATGGGACCCGTAGCTGCGAAAAAAAACCCGATCATTTTTTACCAACGTTTCTCGCCTGCCTTACTTTTGTTGGCCTGTTCTCATGTTCAAACACCCATTCACAAGATTGCTGTTCTTTTTCAGGTTCAAAACAATAAATCCACATTTCGTCTCCTGTGACAATGTCATAAACAGCATTAGAATGTCCGTGGTCGTACTTCAGTAGCATCGTGAGCACCATTCCACGCGAGCCCACTTCTGCTCCGCTGTCAGTTCATGAGGGATCCAACGACAACAAAGTTTCCGAACTTTCAATTCTACGTGTAAAATTTTCTGAATTTGGCTCATACCAATCCCTAATAGTCCTCGAATTGTCTCATAGGTAATCCGCGCGTTTTCTTCAATTAGCCGCTTAGCAGTAGCCACATTATTTTCGTTGACGACAGTTGAGGGCCGCCCTTCACGAAATTCTTCATGTAAAGAAACTCGATCTCTCTCAAATTCAGCAAATCATCGCCTCACGGTGCTCAAACAAGGTGCTTCTCTTCCAAAAGCATTTTGAAGACGAGCGGCACAGTCTTGCGGAGAGAGAGATCTTTTAAAATCATAAAAAATCATCGCTCTAAAATCTTTTCGACTTAATTCCATTTTCGTTGCGTAAGTACGTAGAACTTTGATGTGTGATAAAAAACTATTGACAAATGATTTCCCGCCAATTGTTTTTTTTTATTACTAAGAAGGTTTAAAAAAATATAACATTCGAAATTCAAATAGTTCCGATTAGCTAGAAGTACAAATCTTTTAGTGTGTGTATTATTTAAATACAACACTGACTCATTCTTATCAGACAAGCCATATTGTCAACTACTGGCCATAGAGACATGAAAGGAGAGTGTTTTTTGTCGTTATGGAAAGAGTGGTAGGTACTATTTATTTTTTGAAATTCAACCCCTGGAGGTGGGGAAAAGGTGCAGGTGCTCTTTGGTTTTTTACCGTTTTTACTACACATGCTAAAGAGACGGGTAGACGCAATACGCACAAATTGGACCTCGTCATTGGAATTCAAAAGTGAGATGCATCTAAAACTCCCAGATCTTTTGGCCAACTAGTGCATCAATGACAGAGCGGATATTATTACTATTTAGGCAGCCCAGCTAACGCCCATAGCCTCGCAGGCTATGGGCATACGCACGTAAAATTGTCGTGAATAAATATGAGGGTAGCAGATAGCCAAGCGGATTACTAGATCCTGAACCACTTAGCTTACTGGAAATATAAAAAATAATTGAGAAACGTACGTAATACAGTCCTATGCCCAAATAAATGACATACATTCCAAGTATGCATTCCGTAACAATCATTATGAGGAACGCCATGAACACGAAGAAGTAATGCTCGTCTGAAGTGGGGGGCACTGGCTTCACTGGAAACACCGCGCCCAGGATTGGCGGGCGAGAAAGGAACACCTCTATCATCGATACTACGAAGAAACCCAGAAGGAACGTTGCTCGCGTCTGGAGTCAGATAATTACATTTCATTATTATGTAGGTTTGCCCTCTTTGAAATACTGCCTGCTCCTGTAATACTCCTTACTCAGAGCTAAGGGGCTCACACCCCCTCTCAAAAGCATGTACACCCTCCATGTCCAAATGGGACGAGCAAATTGTTATTTGTCATTAAATCTAAACTCTGAGCTACTTACTCCTGCTAATTTGTAGAATAATCCAGTAACACCGCTCGATCTTTCTTTAAGTATGGAAAATTCTCAGGGATCGTCTGCTACCTGGGGAGGTGGCAGTATGTCGGAATCGTACTGATTAAAATCCTTACTTTCCTTCGCTTCCCATAGCCCTGACTATAGTTTATGGGATTCGTGACATTCGTGATGACCATAACAGGCGATATTCGCCACGATATGGCAGGACTGTGCTCGACCTGGGAATAGAACTCAGGACCTCTAGTACGCTTACGATCACTGCACTAATGAGCAGCTAATTCCCTATTGTGTTTACATTTCCACATTCAATAAAGGTAAGCTTATTAAACACACACCGCGGTCCACAATAAAATGAGTACGCATCCGCATCTTAACGAGTATAGCAGCAAAAACGATACAACTGTTGGTAAATTTACACCTATATTAGTACACATTTATAGTATCTAATATAAATAAATAAAAAAAAACTGCAATTTAATAAATAATTTGCTAAAACTTGATTTCTATCTTTTATTAAAGTGACTTTAATTGAGATCTCTACATTCTTTTTTGGGGTTACATGTCAAAAATGATTTTGACGCAAGTTTTTTTTATCGAGTGCTGTGTAAGGCAAAAGTATTATTATTCTTAGCTCCAAGAAGTTCAACATTGTTTAGTTTAATATTTTGAACTTCTTGGAGCTAAGAATACTATATATACAAAATTATCAAACAGGTAGGTAGTGACTTCATTATCGAGAGCAAATTACATAAAATATGACGTCACTGCCATCTTCACAACCTAATCAAGTAATACAGAGTGTATGATACCATGGTTTGATTGAACAACGACCGGTTACAGGTTCGATTCCTGCAAGGAGCAAATATTTTCTTGTAGGTGATTTTTTGTTGAGGGTAGAAAAACAAAACAATATTGTTGGTTGTTGGCTGTGCCAGATAAACGGATAAATCATAACTTTGAAGTGAACTTTTTTCTGGTACCTATTTTAGATATTGGGGGGCAAACTAGCAGACGGGTCACCTGATGGTAAGCGATTACCGCCGCCCGTGGACACCCGCAACATCTGAGTAGTCGCGTTGCCCGACTTGTATAAGGGTTTGGGCCTCCGGTATCCTCATTCACTCGGTGAAACACAACGTAAGTGTTGCGTCACGGCAGTTTTCAGTGAGGCCGTGGTACCTAGGTATCACTCCAGTCGAGCCACCATATTGGTGCTGAAGCATGGCTCTCCCTCGGTAACTTTCATAGTATCGGATTAATGATTAACGAAGTTAATTAAGTTGTTACCTATTTGATAAACAGTGCCCCGCTATGATAATAATTATGTATAAATATTTTTTCTATTATCAATACAACTTGTGCTATATTAATTTAATGATGGAGCACTATGATTTTAATTTATTGATCACCTCATTTGCATGTTTAGCTATTTTTCAATAAGTAATATGCCTCATTATAATGATGAAAAAGCTACCATACTATTTTGTACACTTATTCACAAAAACCGGCCAAGTGCGAGTCGGACTCGCGCACGAAGGGTCCGTACCATAAATCGCGTTTGTTGTATGGGAGCCATATCATATTTATTTTATTATGTTTTTAGTATTTGTTGTTATAGCGGGAGCAGAAATACATAATTTGTGAAAATTTCAACTGTTTATCTATCGCGGTTCTTGAGATACAGCCTGGTCACAGAAAGACACCGAAGTTTTAGTAACAGGGTCTCGTTTTTACCCTTTGGGTACGGAAACCACAAAAAAATTAATAATAGGAGGACTATTATTAATGACCAATGTCTGTCTTTTTCTGTGCGGGATTTCTCCCGGTAGCCATCAGCCATAACAATATCTACAGCTTCCGTTTGGGTTTTTCAGCGGACGGGTCGGCGACAAACATTTCCTGAAAGAGATGACTTGATAATTAAGACTGATATTGCTAGTGTTAAGCGTGGGCGGCCTGAAGTGAGGGGGAAGAATAAGATATTAAAAAAAAAATTGTTTAGTATAGTGCCTCATTAGGTTAGTGATCCGATGGGCGACTGCTACGATAAAGGTCCTGGGTTTGATTCTCAGATCGAGCAAAATATTTATGGATATTTCTATGAAATAGTCAGTAGCATTTTAGGTGTTTGATTGTGTGCCGGAGACACCGCTTTGCCAGAATATAGGAACTGCTTTATTACCTAGTATAGGTCCGTTTTGAAGGGTAAATGTACCTAGCCAGAATTACTGGACAATTATGGTCTTAAGATGACGTGTGAGTGACCTAACTGGTATTGCTAGCATCCAAAGACAGCAGTTTACAATCAGGCAGCCACCATTTTGTCACCTTAGTGCAATAAAAAAAAAATGGCGGCGGTAGCCTAATGGCTAGGGCGTCGGACTTGCGATCATGTGGTTGCCGGTTCGAACCCCACTCATTGCACTACCGACGTGAACCCACTCGTAACACAAGTACATCTAGCTTAGCACGAGGGGTTAACAAGAATACTAGTAATGTGCGAACCACATTGCAAGTAAGCTTTTAAAAAAAAAAAAAAGATTTAGTCTCTTTATAATTATTTACCTACTTCGGTAGAAACCAATTGAAGTTGATTCCATAATAATATTTTGTTAAATCCGTACCTATGTAAACAAATAAGGAGTATAAAAACAATAATGATGACACTTCCCAGCAAGTCTGTAAATAAAATTAAATGTGTTCTGAGAACTTATACGTCAGGGTTTGAGCAGTTACTTACTGAAGTACTGTTTTCATATACATTGAATTAAGAATCGGGAAATTTTTTATGTACAGTCGAGCATAAAAAGCAATGTATAATTAACACTTCTGTTATCACAAATAAGAGGGTTAGTAATTATTTTCCCGGAGGTCAAATTGTTATCAATATTATCAGTGCGTAAAGAAATTTTGTAATTACATATTTACAAATTATTTACACCCTTATCCAGTGGGAACAGAGTTGATATTCGTTTTAAGTTCTGGGTGTGGAGTTTCCGTCATAATATGCAGTTTAGCAGGCGATTAAAATTCAGAACAATGATAGTGACATTATTTTGTTGAATGGAATATCTTGGATCTTGGAGTCCACAGTTCTCTCATACCAGAAACTCTGAAAGAGATTTTATTCTTTACTAGCTAATGCCCGCGGTTTCACTCGATCCCAAAAGCCTTTTTGAGACCAAATTTAAGTCTTCAAGGTACAATTTATCTAACTCAATGATTATTAAAATTCATCAATATTGGTTTGGCGGTTAAAAAACAAACAGACAGACAAAGTTCCCTTCGCATCTAAAATATTAGTTTGGTTTCGTCCTAACTTTGAGCCCCTTTTGAAGCATGGCAAATCCCGACAAAACTTAAACAAGCAGAGAACACTGGCGATATTATAAAAGTTGAATTCAAGTTTCTTCGACCTTCGAATCGTAAAAAATAACTAAGTAAGTAGGTAGTAGTAGGTAGGTAAGTAGTAAAGTAAATCAATCTAAAATTAATTGTTTCGAACTAATTATGCTATCTACTTATCCTTTCCCATCTTTTGCTGCCGAAATAATTACATAATAATATGTAGTTATGTAGCTAACCTACCTATTTTTACTTTTACTACGAACATTATAAGAAAAGTCAGTAGGTATCGTTGTAGATGTAACTTTTTTTCTGAAATTCCTACTAAAATCGTTTACATCCAAATATATTGTTGTAGATAGGCACATACATCGTTATGAATATAATCAAAGTATGACAAGTCCTCTCCGTGGGCAGTTGGACATCTCCATTAGATAAATACGTCGACAAATGACTTGAACCAACAGTCAACACGATAACCCGGGACTACGCGCGCGCATTTCTCAAACGCTACAAAGACCTGTTTCGTCCCACTAACTTTTTGTTCCATTCAAAAATGTATTGCGACTGGCCCACGCTTGGGAGGTGCTGTTTCTGCATGCCCCTCAGAAGGGGTGTCCTGACCTTCGGATACCTTAACCTCGTGAGTAAACCATTGGTTTTAATGTTGTGACGCAATTTTTCGGATGTGGCTGATTGTGTTATTTTGTTCAAATTAGTGTTACTAATTTTCTGCTTGTGTAGGAACAGTGTGACTTATTCCCTTAGGTAGTCATTAAGAGGATTCCATTATTAAATAGTATTTATTTGAATGAATTGGAGTACAATATCAAAAAAGGAATCATTTGATAGAATGCGAGACACAAAACTCCTACGGCTCTTTGTTCAAAAGGCCACTTCAGTATTCAGTTTTTGCCCTACATTGTTAAACTGAGTAATATCTGATATGATAATACTGTGATTTTGAAAGAGACCAAGCTCTCTGAGTTTGTTACGCGGCGTTTTTTCTTAGAGGTAATGTCAAGTAATAATGTATTTTTCAATATTGGCTTGTAACCTATTAATACAATGAATAATACCTAAATTAGAATAAGTAAAATTTGTCATAGAGACTGAACAATTTGTATTATGATATTCAAAATCTGGAGCACACGAATCACTGATAAATTAAATCAGGAAGGAATATAGTGATACATAGATGGCGCTGTTATTCACTCACAAACAAAGGTCACGGTTGAACGCTGTTATGTTTATTAAATGTAGAAGTGTACCAAACTCTTTATTTTTAATCTTTGACTATCTATCCCTGGACAAGTGACGCGCTTAATTCTGTGAACAAAAAAGTCTGTCACTTTTGGTGCGGGGGGAGGAAACACTACATAGACATTGCAGCACACATACTCAAAATCATTTTGTATCGCCACGAACTCACACATATTAAATTCTTCACCACTAACACAATTTACGCACACATAGAGGTCAAATACGTCAACATACAAGAATTGACGACAATACGAACGTATAATACAATAAAAATAATTAGGAAGCTACTATGTCGATATTTTATATCGATAGATTATTTTAGGAAGAATAGAGAAAAACGTAACAACATTACAAATTATTTTTATATGTAATTATTTTTGCAAAATTATAATCATCCATACACACCTTTTTAATATCTTGCGTCATAATTATTTTCAATGCAATGCTCTCATTGCATGCTAATGAAATACAAAACAAAGGAACTGTTTAGGTATAGATAAATAGGTGTAACATACTATGTAATTGGAAAATAAACGCACGGGTGAGAGAAATCGCAATCTTTTCGAAATACATATTCTATAGCCTATGTTAATCTTGAATAATGTAGCATTCAAATGGTGAAAGAATTTTCGAAATCGGCCTAGTAGTTTTTGAGTTTATTTGTTACATACATTGATACATACAAATCTTTCCTCTTTATAATATTAGTATAGATAGAGCGGATATTGGGGACGTTATGTTACAAATACTTTGATACCATTTAGTTTGATTCTTTCATTTTGATTTTTTCTTTTCTTTGCCAGGCTGATATATTAGGAATAACACTAGACAGAGCATTTTGTTTCCCACGAGATATAAGTAGGAGTAAATACGATTTTGTTCATTATGTCGCGCGTTAATATGAACAGAAGCGCTACGCTAGAGGTCCTGGGTTCGATTCCCCGGTCGAGCAATGTGTTATTGGAGTTTTTCTATAAAATTAAGGGTTGATGCCCGATTAATGGCAATAGGGTCGCCCCCTAAGTACGCATCTGTCTAACCCTTTGGGGAATAAAGACGTGATGGTATGTCGTGTTCCGTACTCTCGTTATTTCTTTGAGCCGGATATCGAAAAAAGAAAAAAAAATGTGTTTGAAGAAACACCCCGAGAGGCAGGGCATAGTGGAATTGAATAACTCACTTACAATTGGAGCTGCCCAACTGGGGAAACACCTACACTTTGCAGAAAATAGTAGCCAAATAACATAGCACTGTACTACTAGTATTCTATTATCTGTGACTGTACTATGTTGTGTTCCTAACGGTGAGCTAGATCGCCAGAGCTCCGCGAGGAAGCGTTATGTTGGCAGTGGGGGTACCGGTGTTGTGGGTTGTCTACCGGGTGTGAAAATATTTTTACAGGTTCGGCTACGGGCGAGTGACACCCCAGGTGTTGCAATCGTTCATATAACAGGGTACATTAACACTATATATACACTTACCATCAGGCGGGACATGTGCTGGTTTTCCACCTAAGCGGTAAAAGAAACCCCAGACCTTCTAACCATACAGTATCTTAGAAATCATTTTCAATGATTTTTGAAATACGATTTAAATATGTTAATTTATAAATTCTTTTGTCAACAAATTTATCCGCAACGGCTTAAGCTATTATTTATCAATCACACCTATATCATTTTAAATGAAGGTCTTTTGTAGATCTGAAAAAGTAACAAATAAAATATCTAATACTGGATATCAAAAATAATCAATAATCTTAGTTACGTCATTTCCAAAAATGTTATTTTATTAAAATATAGTGATATCATAAATTCATGATACTTATTCATCTTTAGTGATCTTTAGCAATTATTATAATTTGGTCTTACATTGAACACGAAAATAATATCGATATCGATTCGAAATCGTAAACAAACACTATCACATCATTAATTAAAATGACAAAACAAAAGAGGGACATAGTCTCGCTACACTTTTTAAAATTCGAGTTTTATGCATTATGTCATAATATATATAAGGCCTATAATTGCCAAAAAACGGTAATTCTGCATTAAGACCTATAATTGGAAATCAGAAATGGTGACATCCTATTGGATGATATATAATTGAAATCAAAAAATGACATTTTGATGGATATTTCAAATTTAAATCTTACGTGTATTAGCAGAAGGCTGATATTGTTAGTAAAAAAAATTTGCTAGTCTCGTGGGGAGTGCGGATAGTCTCGTGGGGAGTGCGGGTAGTCTCGTGGGGAGTGCATGCTTGAACTAAACGATTATTTTATACTCGATTATTGAATCGGTAACGTCCTCGATCTTTATTAATAAATTGTATTATGTGATTTAAATAGAAATAAATGAACTTTAATACTTACATACGGAAAATAACTCCATCTTTATCTAAATAAGATATTAGATATTTTTTTGCATACATTAACTGCACATATATCGGTATTTACACGGAGCATTTATGATGACCTTACTGAGCGGAAACGATTCTGTTAATGAAAAATCGATTTCGGAAACAGTTTTGATAAACGCGTTAGATTTTTTAATCCACTACCTTGACAGAGGGGAATGATCATGAGAGGCGGGTCCTTATAGATAGATAGTCAAAGTTTTTAATGCATCAATGACGAAGGTGTCATTTGTTGTTAGGCTCAAAGAGATAATAAAATAGCCTTTGTAATTATTACTTATTAATTTTATTATTATAAAATTAATAAGTAATAATAAAAGTAATAATAAAAATTAATAAATATTATTATTAATTTTTTTTATCATAATTATTACTTACTAGCGACCCGCCCGCGGTTTCACCCGCGCTGCCCGGTCCTAAGAGTCATAGCGTGATATTAAATGCTTAAAACCTTCCTCTTGAATCACTCTATCTATTAAAAAAAACCGCATCAAAATCCGTTGCTTACTTTTAAAGATCTAAGCATACATAGGGACAGACAGCGGGAAGCGACTTTGTTTTATAATATGTAGTGATGTATCTTTTTTGGGGTGCGGAAATAATGGATCCTCTGCCACCTGTGAAGGCGACAGGGTAAGTCGACACCGTGTCTACTAAGAACCACACTTTCCTCCACTTGCCTTCATAGCTAGCAACAGGCGACAGTCTGAGCTCCTCTAGCTACAAAGACGTTAAAATTAACACCTGTAGCATCGATATCATTGGCTCTATCATTGGAAATAACATAACATACCATCACGCCTGTATTCCCCGAAGGGTTAGGCAGAGGCGTACTAATGTACACCCACAGTTCGCCGGTATGTTTAGGTCCCATGTAATAGGGGGCGAGCCTATTGCTATTAACCGGGCACAAATTCCTAACTCCGAGCTGCCACTGGGAATTTCATAGAAAAACCCAATAACACTTTGCTCGACCTGGGAATCGAACCCAGGACCTCTAGCGTAGCAGTCGCACTCAGGACCACTTGGCTAATGAGGCAGTTGGAAATTAAGAATTGAAAAGGTTGGGGAAATGTTCCCCAACCTTGGCGGTGGTACAACCAATGGTAATAATAATCAATAGTGACTTAGTGATTTACTAAAGAACAGGCTTAAATCTTAAGCCGCCAATATTTTAACTGACAATCTTTATAGAGGAAACGTCGAAGCAAACTGAAAGTATTTATTGCAAACATTATGCAAGCGTAACAATGTAAGCACTTATAGCAAGGTCTAGTTTGATCAAAGCAACGTCTGGAATGGCCTTTCAAAGAAAGTTGCATATCAGCTTTGAGCCGGCCCGTCTCAACTGACGATTTAATTTCCACCTGATAATTTCCAGATCTTCAGCGCGTTCATGATAGGTGTGTACAGTTACTCCGTGCACGCTGACTACGGATTGTTCGCGATCTACCATGGCACTACTACAAGCATGCCAGAGGGCGTCTGCATCGCCATCTACTGCTTGGAGCTGATCTTCACTGCTCTCTTACTGTACGGAACTCATAAGGTGAAAAAACTTTCTTAGAAAGAGATACATTTTAACCAAAGAAAAATCTTACAGAATTATGTGTGTACTTAGTTGATAAGTGGCCATTTCACTCCCCTGAATTCGGATGCTTTAGTCAACTAATAGGTAAGCTACTGAGAATAGAGTCTGTAATGTTGAATTTTTCTTCCACATTCTTGACGACCTCTGTGGTTTAGTGGTTCGAGTACTGGACTGCTGACCATGAGGTCGTGGGTTCGATTCCCACAGGACACAAAAATGTATGTGATGAATATAAGTGTTTGTGTTCGTCTGGGTGTTTCTTATGTATTTTAGGTATGTATTTACAAAAAAAAAAGTATATAAGTTTTAAGTATATCCATTGTCTAGTACCCATAGTACAAGCTCTGCTTAGTTTGGGACTAGATGGTGCTGTGTAAAAATGTCCCAGAATATTTATTTATATTATTATTTATTTATTCTGCGTCTTAAGACGTCATCTTGCCTGTCATGGTTTTTTTTTTGGTTTATGGTGGCAAACGAGCAGACGGATCGCCTGATGGTAAGCGATTACCGCCGCCGATGGACACCCGCATCACCAGAGGAGTCGCGAGTGCATTCCCGGCTTTTTAAAAGGGTTTGGGCCTCCGATATCCTCACTCACTCGACGAAACAAAAAGTAGGTAAACGTTGTTTCACGCCAGTTTTCTGTGAGGCCATGGTATAACTCCGGTCGAGCCAGCCCATTCGTGTCGAAGCAAGGCTCTCTCACGGTCGTGGCGAATATCGTAATGACGATTTTTTTTAGTTTAAAAATGTGGGTAGGTACTCCTTTCATGACGACGCGGTTGCTTATCTACTTACTGCTTATTACTTATCTACTTTAAATTACTTTCTGAGAATTGCAGACCATTAACAACATTCCAGATGTCAGTGGATAGGTACCTACATCTCTTCCTCAGCATAAAGAGTTATGAGTCATAATTCGTCTGTTCTGCTAAATAACGGTCATAAGAACCAATTACAAAAATTGCTGTCATCAGAATCGTGGCGGAACGAAGAGTTTAAGTTCATTGAAAAGGGTAATCCCCGTTTGGAAATACCTATATAACATACCATCACGCCTGTATTCCCCGAAGGGTTAGGCAGAGGTGTACTAAGGTACACCCACAGTTCGCCGGTATGTTTAGGTCCCATGTAATAGGGGGCGAGCCTATTGACACTAACCGGGCACAATTTCCAAACTCCGAGCTGCTACTGAGAATTTCACCGAAAACCCCAATAACACTTTGCTCGACCTGGGAATCGAACCCAGGACCTCAAGCGTAGCAGTCGCACTTGGGACCACTAGACTAACGAGGCAGTATTGTATTATATAGGTATATTGTATTACGGAAATCTCTTTTCTCCTCAAGAAACTTAGGATTTGCGACAAGAAAGTTACTCATTGATCATACATTTCAGAAAAATTCATAGACGAATGATTATGCACCCAGTTTTCCCTAAGAATTCCAGTATATATTATATACTATCACGCCTGTAAACCACTAAACACTCACAGTTCACCAGTAGATATATTTATCAGTAGATATGAGTATGCTAAAATAGGACTTGTTAGGCTACAGTTACAGGCAACTGCCTCGTTAGTCTAGTGGTTTCAAGTGCGACCGCTACGCTAGAGGTCTTGGGTTCGATTCCCAGGTCGAGCAGTGTTATTGGGTTTTTCTATGAAATTCTCAGTAGCAGCTCGGAGTTTGGAATATGTGCCCGGTTAATGGCAATAGGCTCGCCCCCTATTACATGGGATCTAAACATACCGGCGAACTGTGGGTGTACCTTAGTACACCTCTGCCTAACCCTTAGGGGAATACAGGCGTGATGGTATGTTTTATGTTTAGGCTACAGTTTACATACCAATGGCTGGCTTAACGAGGTTTGACAGACTTTATTATGAAGTCAAGAAGTTTAGCTCTTAGGGATGCAGGTTTCCTCACGAAGTTAATTTTGAAAAATCAGAGGCACATTCTCTAAATACCTTCCTATGAATTGGCAGTACAATGTTCGTAATCACTAGGCTATAAATGTCTCTGCTCTGCTTTATGTCTACTGGGAACTTGAACTTTATATTGCGGTGCAGGATAGCTGACGTAATGCAGTAAACCGTGATAATGTGTGGTTAGCAGCAATTGCTATCATGGACCGGCTTCATTTATCATTATGACGAATGGCACTTTACCGCACTGTAGCAAATTATCGACAGTAATGCTACAATATACAGTAAATGAACTTTAGAATATACCTAGATTTATTTTGTATCACAATGACGTGTATTGAACATTACTGATAGCCTGTAACACGAAAATAACATCGAGAGATGATCCTTAGGTGCACAGATCGGTCACCATAGCGGTACTACTCAGTGGCAGTTGGAAAAATGCCGCTATTAGCTCCAAACGGAAAATGTTTACGAGGATTTCACATTAAGAATTCTTCTCAATGATGGAATGATATAAGTATTATTAATCTAGGCTACTTCAGATAATGAGGGGAATTTTCCTACGGGATAAGCATTACTTATGCGTTGTTGACTATTCTGGCGCTGGACAGTGCCTAATTTGCTATCATTATGGAGGGGTTTATAACTGTCGATTGCTGGGTAGGTACCTCCTTAGATAAGCCTCCTTTTCATACTATCGACGTCGGTCCATTAAACTTCAATGTCCACACATATTATTTTAAAAGAGTGTCCATGGAGTTTCTTGGCGGATTCTTCTCCATAGGATCAACTTTTTTGGAACCGCGCAACAACACTCAATAACTTTTCATAAACTCTTGTAAATGCATATTTGAAATAAAAACATTTGAACTGGAACTTTAACATTTAGGCATAATACGGCTATGGCCGAGCTCATATGAAACGATCCTCTCTGAACTGGAAACCAGCTAAAGATGATGTTGCATTACCGACATATTCCAACGTTTAAACTAACTGTTTTTTTGTTTCAGAAACTGATTTTCTACATAAAGGCATACTACTACTTCGCGATCACCACGACGGTGGCGACAGTTCTTATTCAGCTCATAGATGTCGCTGCAGCCTTCTCATCTAGGATGGGATTCTACATGGCATTGGAAGTGCTACCACTCTTGTTTGCAGCTGTTTGTAAGTAGATGCCAACTTCGTCTTCTGCTTAATTGTATCCGCTGTTGCACTCAAGTCTCGGCTCTTCATTTAAGCAGTTTTAAATGCGGTCATAAAAACCTCCTTTTAATTAAATCCCAGCTCCTCCATTTAAGCTAAATATAAGTAGTACCTACTTACGTTATAAAAGAAAAAAAAATGAAGTTTTGGAGCAGCGCGTTACTGAGGTCTTCCATCAGAAAAAAAAACTTACTTACTACTCTTTACTTTTTGTTTCAGGCATTCAAGTCTACCTGATAATCTTGATTAGGAGTCTCCTGAAAAAGATGGAAGAGTCAGGACCCCACGTGTACGAGAATCAGCTACAGCAGATCGTGTATGAAGGAAAGGTTGAAGCCAATGGAGTCTACGATCCCACAGTAGTTCCTGTAGACATTTAGACATAGGACCTACAAATTTTCATAGTTCTTTAAATTAAATTATCAGCGACAACTGATGACGGTTTTTATGTCCTTCGTTATTTTTTTACTATCAGCTCCATCTTACTGATGGTTTGCCAATACATACTTCCATTGTAAGACTTGATATAGTAAAATATAATAAGTATTTTTTCGTTTATTGAATGGCCAAGAAATATGTACTATTCTTCTAAATCAGTACCCAGACTGGTGAGAACCTCTGCATCTTTTATTTGTAATTTGGCTACCAATTGTGAAAATAATTATTTAAAACTTACAGGTAGTTCTTCCGGGTTTTGTTATTTGTACATTTTGAAATTTTGGTCTTTATCCACGAAGAAAATTCTAGTGGGGTTTAAAAAAAAACATTTTAGAAAGAAAATTACTAAGTGTAAGTAGGTATAAATTTCGACGCTAGAGAAAGGCCAAGTTCTGTTCTTCTTCTTTGTACCTAGGGTAATTATTTGACAATCTCAATAATTCTGAATCTTATCGATCGAACCATAGACCGGTGTCGCATCTTGTGTTTAAAATAATGTAATTTCCTAATTTGTAAATATTTTATTTAGGTAGGTATAAGAAAAAACATTGTGATAATTTATACAATAAAATAATAAGTCTATTTTTATTTGCGTGTGTGTTTATTATAGAACATCGGTACCTAATTCGTAGGTCCTCATCACTAATTTATTTTCCACTACAGCAAGTTCCTTTACTCTTACATGTTTTCTCACATGACCGTTTGCAATCATCTTCTATCTCTTTCTCGCAAATATCCTTCGTCTCTTTCTCTACATCGGCTATTCCTTCTCCAAACTTCATCGTGCATTGAGCCTCGGCGGAGTGGTTCACAAATCTGAACTCGCAGTTGCTTCGTAACTTGATTATTTCACTTCGAAGTAGCAGCAGCAAGTAGGTTTGCATTACTGAAAATAATATGATATTTGAATAGACGCCTAATCAATTCAATCAAATCAATCGCCGAATCACGCCTGTATTCCCCGTAGGGTTAGGCAGAATCCTGTTTTACACACATTACCCACCGGTTTCATTTAATTGCGAGCGCATTTTTTTATGGGATAGGGGAGCCAACGAGTGGACGGAGCACCTGATGGTAAGCGATAACCACCGCCCATGGACACCCGCTACACCAGAGGAGTCACAAGTGCGTTGCCCGCCTTTTAAAAGGGTTTGGGCCTCCGGTAACCTCATTCACTTGGTGAAACACAATGCAAGCGTCGTTTCACGCCGGTTTTCTGTGAGGCCGGGGTATCACTCCGGTCGAGCCGGTCCATTAGTGCCGAAGCATGGCTCTCCGAGGCTCTCCCTTGCTCCATTGCCACATATGATCGAATTAACAACTCAATCAACCCTCTCATGTTGCAAACGTTCATAAGCTACGGTAACTGCTTACCATCAGGCGGGCCGAAAATTGTTTGCCACCTCAGTCGTATAAAAAAACATGCAATAGAGCTGTTACGGAAAAAGTTATATTAAAACATTAACAATTAAAACATTCCCATAACAGAGCCATGCTTCGGCACGAATGGGCCGGCTCGACCGAAGTGATACCATGGCCTCACAGAAAACCGGCGTCAAACAACGCTTGCGTTGTGTTTCGTCGAGTGAGGTTACCGGAGGCCCAAACCTTTTTAAAAGTTGGACAACGCACTTGTGACTCCTCTGGTGTTGCGGGGGTCAGGTGGCTCGTCTGCTCGAGTTTTCTTGGTTTTTTTAAAAAACGTTGCCCCAAACTTGGATTTTGTCCTGTATCGTGAATTCGTGTGAGAGTTTACATAGGTACATAAATTCTCACATACACAAACGCCCAGATCAAGAGCATACACATATCTAACTGTAGACCATACACATACCCACAGAACAAAGAATGTTCCGTGCACATACCTATTTGCTTCATGTGGGGATCAAACCCTCAACACGTATCGCAGAACAAATAAAAAAAGCAGGTAATTAATACTTACTGACATGTATGAAAGTAGTGGCAAGATCGATGATCAGTAACCATGTATGGTGTGATATGGTAGTGTTGTAAAGATAGGATAAGAGTAATATGGCGAATAACGAGACAAACAGTAGCGTCAATACCCACAGCACTATATTGTAGTAATAGTAAATACGCAGGAGCTTCACGTTTTTCTGAAAAATATATTTTTGAATTAGGAACACGAATTAAAAACAACATACTATCACACCTGTATTCCCGAAGGGTTAGGCAGAGGTGCTAGGTATACTAAGGTACCTACACCCACAGTTCGCCGGTATGTTTAGGTCCCTATTAACTGGGCATGATTTTCAAACTCAGAGCAGCTACAGAGAATTTGTAGCAGTACCGCTCAGGACCACTTGGCTAATGAGGCAATTTTAAAAATGTCTGCAATATAATTAGTTAAGTTCCAATTATAGGTAACAAAGAATGATGACGGTGTATATTAGAACTTATTGTCCTTCAAATAAAGCTCACCTTATGTCCTCCAACGATAAATATAATGTTCAAAACAACATCCAGCAAAAATATACTCAGGATTATGCTGACCGTTATAATTTGTTTTTTCTTGTAAATCACAATCAGTTCTATCATATCACATAGTGTTATGAACATGGCAATAGAAACCAGGCTGCTTGTTAGCTGAAATAGAACAAATAAAAGAGCCCATATTAGTCTTGTTTGATAGGTCTAGCAATAACTAAGTAGATATATCTACCTGCAAAACTAAGTAGGTACCTACTACAGCTTAATTTTTTTTTCTAAACGTAAAGTTAGATTTAAAATAAAAAACGTTTCATAGCAAATTTTATCTGCTTTATTCGAAACTAAACAACTCAATTTTGAAGCCCTTTTTTAATTCGAAAGTTTATCTTGTGTATGTTGTAGGTACCTATTTAAAAAGTTATTGCAATTTTAAAAGTGTGAAATATAGTTTTGCATGCCATTTTATCATCACGCTTGAATTCCCTGAAGGTTTAGACAGAGGCTTACCTACCCACAGTCCGGAATGATAACTAATGTAATAGGGGGGAGCTTATTGCCAATCAAAACTTCGAGCTGCTACTGAGAATTTCATAAAAACAGACATAATTTAATACTTTGGTCGACTTGGGAATCTAACCCAGGATCTAGTGTAGCAGTAGCACTTAGGACCACTAAGACAGTGGTGGTGTTTTAATGTCCATATTTGAGCTTTATTAACCGGTTGAAAAAAAATCTGTTTGTATAAAATAATTGAGTGTGTAAAAAGCAGTGATAGCTTAGTCATGCGGCATGCCTCTAAGCTATCACTGCATTTTACACACTCAATTATTATAGGTACTGCCAAATCAAAGTTCGAATCCAACGCGCCTCCGACTTTTTGGAATCATCTGAATATTAATAATTAAGACTCTCTATAAAAGATGAAGGAAAACATAACGAGGAAATGTGAGAGATTTTCTCAAAGACGTGTGATGTGAAGTCTGCCAACCCGCAGCAGGCTAGTGTCTGTGGTGGACTGTAGCCTAACCCCTCTCACTTTGAGAGGAGCCCCGTGCCCAGCAATGGAACGGTACCTATATTGATAATTATTGCCGAATTTACTAGAAAGACTGCGCTGTGATGTGACGTAAGGGACCTACAGGATACTAGTTAACCACATTGAAAAAAAAAAAATTAAAGTGACTGTCTGTTTATTGTAGGTATGAAAGCGGGTTCCTGGCGCCATCAATCCATCATACAAAATATATGGCTTCCATATCGACACCGTCGTCGCCTCTAACGTGAATTAGGCGTTTGGCTGAATGGCTGAGCGATTGGCGGTTATGATTTGATTATCGTATGAAATAAATATTTGTCTGACCTAGGGGTCAGGCCTGGGTACCTACGAAAACAAACAACACTACGACTGGGTTTAAAAAAATAGGTACACTCGCTGGCATGATACGCATGTATTGTGGATAAGATCACACTGGGTGCAACTTTTACGAAACCTCCATTTCAAGTAAGTAGGTACCTAAGTACTTAGTTCCTTTGACAGAATTATCAGATCATATACTTTATTACCTACCGTTAGTACGGCCGGTCTAATCAGCAATACTGAAGTAGAATTCATAAATAAGTAGGTACCGATGTAGGTACGCACGAAGGATGGCCGTATTTTTCAGAGACAACTCCGACATAGCTTGCCATCTTTCGAAGGGCTTACATTACATGACCGTTTTCACATAAAAAAAATATAAGTAGGTAAGTAGTAGCTAATAGGTAGGTATTTTCTCGGTACCGTATTATTTCTGACATGCGAATTAATTGCTTAATTAATTGCGGTTTCTTATCGTGAGTGCGTCAGTGTACCTAACCATGAACTCAGGAATGGGTCGAAACTGGTAGATAATTGAGTAGGTAGGTACCCACTATTATGAAGTTCAGTAAACTGCGGTAAATTCCATAAATCAATATTTTTTGTTAATTAAATTCTAAAAAAATCTGTAGGTAGGTAATATCAGATTTTTGTACTCACCAGATTAAAATATCCCCATGTTAGCAAACCATAACGTAGAGGTAAACAGAAACAGCATCTTTTACACACTGGAAGCTCCGTACGCATTCTAAATTCAGAGACGACTTACGTAGGTAACCTTTTTTTCAATAAAAAATATTGTAAATGCTGGCTCAGATGAATTATTCCAATTTCAAATTCTAAATAGTTAGGTAGGTAAGCTCGATTTTTTTCGATAAATTCTTATATTTTTTAAATATTATTTTGAACACAGTTAGTTGCGCCTAACGTTGGCTTTATACTGATATGTGATATTATTTAGACCCATACAAACAATGCTTTGACATAACCTTTACAACTTTCTGATAACTAACGACTTGCAAAGACGATAAGACCTGGAGTCATTAATGGTTTACATACGCTTATATTAGCCTACTTTGATAGAATTTTAGACTAATTAATACAAATGTGTGTATGAAATGTAGACAAGAATTTCATTGGACAGTGGCAGGTACAGTCGGCAAAAGAGTTAGGTATCCGGGCAATACACGACATCTCATGATATAGTTTGCACTTTGTATTCCTGATGTATGCGTGCCGTCAGTTAGGACAGGTCCAATGCTGCTGTGGCTCTTTCTTCAAAAGGCCTGTCCAGATATTGCCCTACATCCTAACACTCGCATAATATCCAATAATAAATTATTATTGTAATATCAACTATGACCGTCTGGACTTTAAAAGAGACTATGATTCTCTGAGTTTGTTTCGGTGTTTCTTCTCAGAGGTCGTCAATTAGGAAATGCCGGCGCCATCTAGTTCAAAAAAATTAAAAACATTGACTTGTAAAAGTGTCTTTATAAGATCTATTTACTGAAATAAATATCATTTATTATCACTTTAAATTATTATTTTAGTATCCGCCAAAGTGTTTGATTATTATGCGATCAAATAAAAAAATAATTTCTGAGTGACATTTAAAAGTGCTTAAAATTTGTGGTATTTTAGCGACTTAACAGCGATGTTCTGTAATCTAGATAAAAAAGACAAATAAACCTTTAACATACCACATCAATTTTATTGTATAATTGTACATCTTATAAAAACTAAATTATAGTCAATATAAATAAATATTTTTTTATTTAGGTAACATACCATCACGCCTGTATTCCCCTAAGGGTTAGGCAGAGGTGTACTAAGGTACACCCACAGTTCGCCGGTATGTTTAGGTCCCATGTAATAGGGGGCGAGCCTATTGCCATTAACCGGGCACATATTCTAAACTCCGAGCTGCTACTGAGAATTTCATAGAAAAACCCAATAACACTTTGCTCGACCTGGGAATCGAACCCAAGACCTCTAGCGTAGCGGTCGCATTTGTAACCACTAGACTAACGAGGCAGTTGGTTTTATTTAGGTAAGTAGGAGAAAATCTCATTAAGTACCTTTAAAACATAAATTTCATATTATACACTATTTAAAAAAAACCCTGTCCGACAAAGGTATCACAATCACATCACCAAATAAAATAAGATAAATAAAATATTTTGAGAAATTTAAAATACAAGGTCGTTGTGCCAAAATTGCAACAATTACCTACCCCAAAATCTAGCAAATTTTTAAAATGTTAAACCATCATAGGCCTTATTATCAGTGTTGCCAGGGCCCTTGAGTAGTAAGTTACGTTACGTTTCTTGAAATTTTACATTTATGCAGCAAAATTTTTGGGATCGGACGGAAGTCGGAGGCAAATTGTTTCAGCATGGCGGAATAGGAATATAAAGGAATCTATGGTCTGATGGTGTATTTATACTATTTATGTAATGATAAAGAATAGTTTCAATTGTTCGCAGCGCCATCTTCACTGTTGTTATTCTCTAGTCGCGAAGTAGGAAGCGCACGCTCAAGCAAAATCAAGTTTTATACATTCAAGATACGATTCATTTTGTCATAGCACGTTCCATTCAGAGCCATGTTTTGAGTGTGAAGAGTGAAATTCTTTTTAGACGCGCGAGTTTGAGCAATAATAATTGCAGACTTTTGCAATAAAAATATATTAATCTAGTATTACGAATCTCACTGTTCTCAAATGTTACGAAAATTGCATTGAATATAAAAATTACTTAGGTACTTACATGTTACGCGAGAGCGCAAAGTTACGAAAAATGTAAGAAATGTAAACATCTGGCAACACTACTTTATTATGTTCGATGTCGCCGCCACCAAAAGTATTGCCATTTCGGTTTCCTCATTTTATATTATGTTTTTTGGCGTTTTTGTTGCTTGTAAATTGTAAATGATTATATAAATAGAACCGGATTTCGATACCTAACATTTCCTGTACGAGTCGGACCGGGTTTTCTTAACACGTTGTATAATGTTACAGTCAAAATTCTTATCCGGTCAAAAGTACTATTGACTAGTTGTGTAAAGTATCTGCTTTTAAACTGAAATAAGTATAATTATGTCAAAAACTTTTGCATAAAACCTACAGTCCATAGTAAGACCGGTTAGTTACTTAAATGACATATTCCATAGAACATTAATTTTGGTGTTTTACATAAAATCAAGGAGACACGTTAAATGCACCCTATTGACTTTCTAACCAAATTGACTATAGAATATTGACAGGATATATGACAGGACAGCAATATAGACATATATTGACAGGATATAAAATAAGTTACGATCTAGACATACTTCTACATTAACGTTAGTGGTTGGCGTACAGAGAAACCATTTGACTCTTATTACCTTTGCTTATTAACTATTCAGACCAAAAATGGCACATTATAAAAGGTTTAAATTGGCTATAAATATTTAAATCAGCTAATAGAGACTCATTCAGTACAATAAAAAAAACATTAAACATTTTAATACAACATCGTTTGGCAACACATCATGTACTCTAAAACTGTCAAATTTCTTCAATTGATTTTCAATTTAATTTCCAAACCATAGAGTTCATTATACATTGGGGAAATTTGACAGTTTTACAGTCTTTTGCAGTATTAGGCTACCGCCTAATGGCTATAAAATTAAAACTAAATATTTATAAAAAAAATAGTAGTTATATTTCCCAATAGTGATTTAAGTAATTGTCTAATTCAAATAGTTGAAATTAATAAGTTCAGCTGCTTAAGACTAAAAGCCGAGTCCGTCTCTCAAAATTTCAACCAAAGAGTATCAACAATTTCTTTCGACAATTTTCAGAAATTACCCCTAAGAATTACACTTCAAAATACGTTACACAAAAAGCTGCAGAAAAATACGACATCACCAATATAGTAATGTAACATCAGAACGTTAATACTTACGTCATCGATAAATTTTCCCATCTGTCAAATCCTCCATATTTTATTCACTATCGAGAGGTTTCGTTGCCGTCAATGAGTTGGGCAGTCTTATCTTCGGCTCCGGCCGGTAGATACTCTTCAGTCTTTATGGCGCCTTCGGAATCTTCCGTTCCCTTCACGTATCTATATGGGCAGTTGCTCCTCAGTTTGATGATCTCACTCCTCAACACGAATAGCAGCAAGGTTTGCATTGCTGGAAATGAGAATTACATAGTATATAAAATGGAATTAGTAAACTAACTGAAAATAGGGTATTATACACCATGTAAAAAAAAAAAAGAAAATGCATTTTTATGATAGATTTTGAAAAAAAATAACGAGAAACGTTAGTATTTATTAATAAAAATGCAATGTAAATTTTATAATTCAATTTCAAAAATCGTCTTTTTTAATCTATTTTAAAACGCCATCCGCCATATTGGATATCGACGTGTCGTCACTCGTTCATTCGATGACGACGTTTGTCGTCTCAGAGTAACAATTCAACAATAATTGTTTGTCGTGCTGTGTTAGTTTGATTAAAATCGCATCATGGAAGACGGTTTTGTGAAAGCAGAAAGTACAAATCTACCAATGATCAATACGTTGATGGTGGCAATTTTTTTTGCATCCAATCCCGATTTCTGTTCTGCCGAGTTGAGAAATATTAAAACAGTAATGTAAGTACCTACCTAACTATCGTATCAAGTTTTGTCTAACAATAAGACCCAGTTTCACCAATTTCTATGTAACAAGGCATTAACTAATCAGCATTTAAAATTAACAAAGCTGTTAAGGCTGATCGTTCACCTGAGCCCGCCAAATTCCCGCCAAAAATTGCGAAAAACCAATTGAAGTTTAATTGGTTTTTCGCAATTTGTAGGTCTATAACACATTCTAGATTCCTAGCTGTAGTAATTGCGGCATTATCTATACAATATTCACAACTGAGCATTAAAAACTTTGCTTAATAAACGTTATAGAAGCTAAAATTAGGTACAATCGTTAATTTTGGCCAAAAATTACGATTGTACCTAATTTTAGCTACAATATCGATTTACAAGCAAAGTTTTTAATGCTCAGTTGTGAATATTGTACTTATAGCTAATGCCGCAATTACTACAGCTAGGAATCTAGAATGTGTTATAGACCTACAAATTGCGAAAAACCAATTGAAATTTGAATTTGGCGGGCTCAGGTGAACGATCCGCCTTAAAATAGGATATGTCCCATGACGAAAATGTCGAAAATGTGCGTTACTAAATCAAGCATTTATTGAATGATACACAAAGTAATTGAATCCACAATTTTTGTGGAGTTTTTACACTTGTATTATTGCATTCAGGCACAAGAAACCAATGATAAACATTATAACTCATTATTTTCACAAATCGTGTTACTTGGTCTTTGGCAGTTGTATTGTTTAATAATGAAGTGACGTCACGAGCCGAAGTAGCATGGCGGCTAGCGTTTTCGTGCGTAAATTCAAAATCATAAATTAAAAATCGTTTTTAAGGCATTTTTTGGTTGTATAAAATTGAAATAAAAATTCTACTGGTTCATTACGATCTAAGGATTATTTAAAACAGTTTTCAAAAAAAGGTGTAATACCCTATTGAAACCTAAAACAACTTCATAAATAAGAGGTTCTTGCACTTCAAATGCGCGCCTGATTTGCGCGTGACCCATGAAAAATTTTCACGTGCCGCCTCTGGCTGGGGAGTTCTAGGAAATTGAAAGGTTATAACCTAAGCAAATATTTTAAGGACACTAATAATACCCACCAAGATACAATGCGAATGTTGCGAAGTTTGCCAGCAGAAAGGTTATTCGAAGTTTTGGTTCACTTGTGCCCAACATACTGACTATTATTATGATAGTACACACAACAGCAATTATTGTGGTCAGTACCCAGAGAAATATAGAGTAATAATAGTACACCTTTAAAAGCTTTACATTTTTCTGAAAAGAATACTTGATTTATTATAATTACATTATAAGCAGGTTTGTCAGGTCAGGTTGGATCGGTGGTCGGACCTCTCGGGTTTTCGGGATCACCCTCACGTCAATTTTGTCGTAAAGCACCTTGGAGTATGTTTCGACATTTGCGCGTAAGAGCCAGTTCTCCCTCGGTTGCTGCGGCTCTGGCACTATGCAGACGCATCAGCAACTCATCTGCGGTTGCAGGTGTCCATGGTTGAGGATGATTTCTTAGCTCGTTTGCAGACTTCACTAAATAGTATAAAACGAAGTCGCTTCCCGCCGTCTGCTGTCCCTATGTATGCTTAGATCTTTATACGCAACGGATTTTGATGCGGTTTTTTAATAGATAGTGATTCAAACGGAAGATTTTCAGCTATTTAACATAACCCTACGATACTCAGCAACGGGAAAGACAGGATGTCAAGCCTTTAGGGTGACATGACATGACCTCTGACATGGTTTTCTGATTTCTTTCGCGGTTTTTTTCTCAAAGTCCATCGAATAAGAAATGTCCGCGTTATCTTGTAGGTATTACATTTTTTAATATCAACTACTCGGTGTCTTTTGGAGATCTAGGTACCTACATTACAAAAATGTATGTACCGAATTACCTATTTCATCATTTATGACCAGGTAGGTGTTTGTTCCAGGTGATGTTTGTGTATGTGACATATGTTTGTACCATTTATCATAGGTAATTTGTCTGAACTGTCATGTGGTGTAGTGGTGAAGGTAATAGGTAACCTCGCCACTACCGTAGCTCCACGTATGGTACTTACTCCCGCGCAAGGCAAATATTTGGTTCCAAAGATATTGTTTATAGTCTAGGTACACTTTAGGTCTGTAGGTAATTGTATTCAAATGTTTTTTTTGTGAAATCCCCTGTGACAGTGTCAATAAACAAAACACAAGATAAATTCAACATGTTATAAAAAAAGGTTTCTCACCTTATGTGATCCAATGATAAATATGATATGAATTATAATTTCCACTAAAAGTATCGCAAATATGAATATCACAATTTCTATTTCGTCTAGTATATAATCATGTAACGCATATGCTATTAATCCCAATATAATCACTAGTAGGATTCCTGCAAACTGTAAACATAGCACAGTGTTAGAGATATTTATAATGGCACCTAGTACTACATATGATACAAGACCATACAATTTATATGTACATTGTGTGATCAAAATAAAATAAGCTTTTGTATTTATCTGCAAAAGTTTATATTGCTTTGTTGTTTGCTTTGTTCTCCTAAACCTATAAATATTAAGGTATTGTTTACATCAAAGACTACAATATAATATAGGAGAGTTTACATACATATTGTAGCTTATCATGCTGCATACTACCTTACACACTTAGTATACCTACATACGTATGAATAGTGCTATGAAAAAAGAAAATACATAGGTACCTACATTTTAATGTGTCATCATGACTCCATGAGACATCACTTAAAAATAAAAAGGTTAAATAAGTATTTTTATTTATTAGGTATGTATCAAAAGGCTTTTTATTTCTTAATCATATTATAATTTGGAAAAATATTGACTAACTATAGGTAATAGATAAGTAATATTCAAACATCCTTTCCTATTATTGTTTCAAGCTTAATAATAATTTATAATCTTTGAAGAATATTTTAGTCTCTCTTTTCTAACACTTTGACCATGTCAAAACAGAAAAAGCATGCCCTCAGCATCAAGCTCTGAAATCATCCTTTAAAAATCGATCACCAAGTCGCAACCATGCCATGCTGGGCTGCTGCCATATGGTTTATTGTCTATACATGACTGGTGATTAAAAGGTTAAAAAACTGTTAGAAAATTATGAGTTGTTTACCCGGTTACTTAATTATTAATTATTGTTATTAATTATTGTTAGTACCTGATGCATTATGTGGAAAACCTAGGTCACCTTAAGCTGGAAATGCATGGCTTATTAAGTAGCCTTAGTGCACCTCAATTTCCCTATTGCAACATTGTCACAAAATTACAAAGACAAATATTAGTTTAAAGCTTTGGTGAATTATAGTTTTGTAAACAAAATATCAAAATTGATGTCTCTATTTTTGTTAGGTGTTAAGGAAAAAACTGTATCACTCACCAATTTCGAATACCCCCACAAGAGCAAACCATATCGTAATGGCACACAAAAACAACATTTTTTTAAAACTGGCACAGACAGATCACCCATTATTGTGTGATCTTTTGGACACAATCAAACTGCCTGTTATATAAAACATTGAAAGAAAAAAATACTTATTAAAAAAAGGAAATTTAAAAATAGAATCAGTAGGTACTAGAATAAGATAGGTCAAACAAAAGATGGTACATGGTACAATTACATAAAACTTTTATTCTTTTTTAAAAGGTAGGTCTTAGGTAATAATAAGTTACTGGATTATTTTTTCAGTATTTTACGCACAGATGCTTGCAGTTATCAGTAATTTTTTTCTTTAGGTACATTGCTGAATGTAACCAAATACTTATAAAATAGGATCTAAGCCGTTTGGATCCTTTTTGATATTTAGGTATACTGGTTAACGGGACATTAATTTTTAGCAAAAAGGATTCAACTAATCTGGACCCTTTCTGATATTGAATTGGTATATAAACAGTACCTATTTCTCAAAAAAGATCCAAACAGTTTGGAGCGTTTTTGTGATTTTACTGAAACACTTTTTCCATAGATTTAAAATTTCTCAAGAATGATCCAAGGGTTTTGGATTTGTATTGATGGAAAATATCTGATGTAGCCCATAGATGTGGCTTGGTATATGGTAGTTGTAGATACGTTTAAAATTGTATTTTGTCACATGGATCTTTTCTGATATTAAATGATATCAGAAAAGATCCATGCATTCATCCATCCTTGAGGATGTGTTTGGTACCTATACCTATATAACTCAATTTCGGAAAAAGTGGGGATTGGATCCTTTTTGTGTAACTACGTCCAATTATGGCAGTACCTACATATAAAATTTAATAGGTACGTATATTTATACATAGGTAATTCTAATTTTAGAAACAACTTAAACAAGAGGAATGACGCATCTTCAGGACCACTTTTCCTTAATAATTATTTTAAATCCATAAACAACATATTACTATGCCTTTAAACCTCACATTAAACCAAGAATAGAACCAAAATACCCACCAGATGATTTGGCTGTCACAGCGAAGAAAATATATTTTCAAAGATTGTCCACCTGTTCTGTCTTCATATTGAAAATTACTGTGACTATCCGGTCATAAAAAGTATTTAAAACTATTGTTGCGTTTTAATAATATAGATTTCTGATTTTCATACACCATCATTAGTCAATAAATGCATTCTATCCAAAACAAAGGTAATCAAAACAAACAAATACAATACCGTCGTACTAACTTTTCCTTCTTCCTGTTGACACTTGACAGTCGTTTGACACTGAAGTTAATTGACAGATGACACTTGATATTCGGCTCCTCAGACTAGGTAGATTTTAGAAATTCGGTTTAGAATTTAAAATTCGATGTAAAGACAATCGAGGTCGTACTTAAATGTTTTGCATACGCGATTATTTTCCTTAATTTATTATTTAGCTACCAGCCCGGTCTTACACACATAAGTTATTACTTCATATAAGTAGGCACACAGTTATGTATTTCGTCGCTACTGTAAAATAAATGGTAGATAGGTAGGTACGTAGGTAGTACCTGAGAAACAGTGATAGCTGGACTACAAAGTCAAAGGTCTCGAGTTCAAATCGAAGTCACGCACCTCTGACTTTTTGAAGTTATGTGCGTAGGTATTATTAGTTATTTATCACGCGCATAAACGCTGAAGGAAAACATCTTGAGGAACAGTGCATCCCTGAGAGATTTTCACGACGGCGTTAAAGTCTGCCAACCCGCATTAGGCGTGGTGGACTATAGCCTAATCACTCTAACTCTAAGTGGAGACCCATGCCCAGCAGTGGGACATTATAATGGGTTGATTATGTATGTGATGTTACCGTATCTAGTAAAAATTAAGATAAAATAATACCTAAAGTATGTAAGTAGGTAGATTATGAGTAGTTAGGTAGGATATGTTTTTTAAAGGAAGGTTTAATAAAACGAGTTGTAATAACGACGGTTTAGTACAGACTAACTTATGTTTCTTCGGTTTTAAACTCCTATATTAATAATAATGTTCTGTTTGTCTATATCTCTGTAAATGTTATGTACACCTCTAATTAGTAGGTATATACATAAGATAACATTACACGCCTTCTACTATTGATCTGAAGATTCTTGCCTAAATTTGCTGTTACTTAACCTACACGTGATATCAGAGGTACTTACGCACTTGTGATTTTTTACAGATTAAATTAGGTATACGTATTAATTATCACTTGCTTACATGATGATGGAAAACATACTTAACAATGAAATCGGCACGATTACAAGAATTTCTGAAAGGCCGCTGTGAATCCTGTGCCTATGCGGACCTATGAGAGTGCTGAATGTAGCGTGGTGAACTTTAGCTAACTCCTTTCATTCTGAGAGGAGACCTGCGGAGATCTGCGCGGCTGCGGTAGCACGGGTGCTCGACGCCGAACGTTGGTAGGTACTCGTACCTATCAAATACTTCTCAGCATTTCCTAATAATGACTTTTGTTTATATGTATGTAAGCACCTACGCTTTACGTTTTATTACTGACTAACTTTTGCCCGCGACTTCGTCCGCGTAGCGTGATAAGCCTAAAAGCCTTCCTCAATAAATAGGCTATCTAAGTTCTAACACTGAAAGAATTTTTCAAATTGGACCAGTAGGTCCTGAGATTAGCGCTTTCAAGCAAACGAAAAAGAAAAGAAGCTAATAGTTTTAGACATACTTACGCAGGTTATGCATATTTAATATAGGTATTATGTAAAGAAAATATATTAATTAACTTAAAAAAGCCCTATAGTTACTGACATATCTATATCTATCTATACCTACTTAATATGTATATACTTAGGTAAAGCTGAAGAGTTTGTTTGTTTGTATGCTTGAACGCTTAGGTAGGTATCTACTGATCCGATTTGAAAAATTCTTTCAGTGTTAGATAGCCTATATAATTATTAAGGAAGGCTATTAAAGGCTATATATCATCACGCTACGCGGACGAAGTCGCGGGCAGAAGCTATTAAAAAATAAAGAAATACATTTTATTTACAAATCTAGGTAGAAACCTATGTTTAACTAGATCTATACTAATATATAAAGCTGAAGAGTTTGTTTGTTTGTTTGTTTGCTTGCTTGAACGCGCTAATGTCAGGAACTACTGGTCCAATTTGAAAAATAAAATTCTTTCAATGTTAGATAGATTTATTGAGGACGCTACGCGGACGAAGTCGCGGGCAGAAGCTAGTTTCTATATAAATCGTAAAGTGGTTTTGTCTCAATAAACCAAATACCCACTGATAAAATTAAATAATAAGAGAAAAAAAACGGTGTAGGTAAATTGGCCTCTTGGCACTACACTATGGAAGGCGAACGCACTATTTAACCCTGCTCAAATTCCCGCATTTTATCTCTACAACTCATGCGCAGTAGGTACAATTATCTAAATGTAAGTATATAAATGTTTGTGTAATTATAAACATGGCACTTAATCAGTAGCAAGCAACGGAGGAATTCAAAACAAAATCTGTACCTATCTAGAAATTCAAAGTTTAATCTAGTTTTCTTAAGAATTGTGTCCGCTTAATAGATGCTTAATACCTACCTACTTAAATCTTCAATATATTATTGAAAGTTTCATTACCTACGTGTTTGAAAATCCTAGGATATCTATCGATAAATCGATAAACAGTTTCATAAAACCTTAGGCTATAGAATTAGGATTGATCTACAGTGTGAATTATAAAAGTTAAAATGCGCTGTGAACTACCACAGTTTAAGAGATGTTGTTTCTGTTTGCCGTTACGACATGGCTTGATAGCCTGGGGATATATCAAATTGGTGAGTACTAAATTCTTCTTCTCTACTATTAGATAACAGTAAAAACTCTAGTTTAAAAATTTTGAAAAAAACCCAAGACTAATTTAATTGTAAAAGGATTAAATAATATTTTCCAATCCCCGACTAAATGAGTAGCTACACGTCATATTCACTTAGCTACAAGAAAATCCGGCGGGGGCTGCATTTAGGGATATATATGCCTTTTTTATATTTTATGAGCCGTGCTAGTTTAGTCTAGTATTTTTTAACGTGAGAGAGCCATACTTCGGCACGAATGGGCCGGCTCGACCGGAGTGATACCACGCTCTCACTGAAAACGCGCGTGAAACAACGCTTGCGTTGTGTTTCGCCGAGTGAGGGAGGTTACCGGAGGCCCAAATCCTTTTAAAAGGCGAGCAACGCACTTGTGACTCCTCTGGTGTTGTGGGTGTCCATGGGCAGCGGTTATCGCTTACCATCAGGTGATCCGTCTGCACGTTTGCTCACCTATCTCATAGAAGAAAAAAAAAAATCTACTGAAGTACTTATTAGGATACTTACTCCAATGATAACTTTTTCAAAATGGCTAAATTCTTCGTTATCGATGTAGTAGTATACTTATTTGAGGTTAAAATTGTAATAGGTACCTATGATATTTATGTTGTATCCACGAACACTCGTTGATAAATTACGAACCCTTTACTGAAAACGTCTACCAATATGTTAAACCGATCTTGAGATAAATGGCAACATTCGTTGGCACACACAAACAAATAAACACCCTCTCACCCCAGAGTCATAAATAGTCTCCGTTCCTTCGTGGGTAAAAACAATATTTTTTTTAAAATTGGGAACTACTGTGAATGACAGAGAATAAAATAATCATTTCAGTGATGTAATAAAAATGACGTATTAATCTCAAGATAAAAACCAGTACCTACCGCCATCTAAAATATGTTTTTATTCAGTCGAGGAGCGAACACCTTATCACCTTGTATACACCTTACAACATTATATTTATTTGTTCCAGATTACAGAATTTCTAATTTTTGTAATAGCATCGTATACATTACTCGATACGTTTTATAGTTTAGAATTAGATGAAACAAACGACATAATATCTCAAAAGATATCCATTTCAGATATGATTTATACAGGTATAATACTATTAATATTTGTAATGGACTTTATGCTGACAATGGTCTATGTAATTGGAGGACATGCGGTAAGTTCTTTTTATTATGTAAGTAGTGTAGATATTCTCCGCATCGTAAGGTGTACAGCAGTAGTACACCTGTATAGATATTTAGGTCCCAATTATAATTACATAACATACCATCACGCCTGTATTCCCCGAAGGGTTAGGCAGAGTCGTACTATTATACACCCACAGTTCGCCGGTATGTTAAGGTCCTATGTAATAGGGGGCGAGCCTATTGCAATTAACCGGGCACAAATTCCTAACTCCGAGCTGCTACTGGGAATTTTCATAGAAAAACCCAATAACACTTTGCTCGACCTGGGAATCGAACCCAGGACCTCTAGCTTAACAGTCGCGCTCAGGACCACTTGGCTAATGAGGCAGTTATTATAATTAATTATAAATATTAGTAGTGGGTCCAGCAGACGTTGTCCTACTCTGAAAATAAAAAAAGGGCCAGATCCTGATTGTATGTAGCGCCACCTACCATGTGTAATTGTATTTTCAAACCATTCAGGGTCCCACTCCAAACATACAAAAAGCAAATAGGTCCCTGGAGAGTTAGGTAGAATTATAAACTCGTATATACGTCGCAGTTGCACATAACGGCTATCAAACCGTTATAGTAATAATTATGACATCAGAAAGTTTTTAATCACTACAGCGGGTTAACAATTAGCGGTAGGTACAGTCGCGAAACTTGGCGGTCGACCATTTTTCTAACAAAATCCTTTGAACAAATCTCGATACGTCAGCCACATCCACATCCACATTTCACTTCCGCCAATTAGGATAGTATAAAATGCGAAAACTCATCATACAATTTAATAGAAATTCAAAGTATCAAGTAACGCGCATAAAGCTCAAGGGGATATCGGCGGGGTGACGGGAAGGGGTGATTACGCACAGCACGCCCGCGCGCTCAGTGCAAGCGTTTTTAGCCTTAAGGGTGGTTCACCGCCAAGATTGTCGATAGTACCTTTAATTATGGCGCCACACTTTTTGTGTATTTGCCAGTGTCAAGTAATAAAGTAATCAAGTATTCAAAGAATATTTCCCATCATGGGATTGTATTATGGCACCACACTTGTGTTCGCCAGTGTCAAGTATAAGTTCAGTTGCCCCAATAAAACGGTAGAAACTTTATTGAGGCTTCGATGGAGTTTAGGAGTGAACCCAAAAAGTCAAGATTTTCAATTTTATATCATTTGCCTACACTCTCACACGTTCACGAACACTTAATGGTTAATTATCCACCATAATTACACATTAAACTTCGGAGAAATTCAAGTTTTGAAAAATAATATAAAATCGACAATGTGCACTTTTCATTTTCCCGCCTAAACTCCAAAAATTATACTTCGTCTTTTAATTGTATTCAGTAACTTGACAGTTGAAGGGTTACCAGTTTTTGACAAAAAAAGATAGTGAGGTGGTGTAAGAATGAACGAAATTGAATGAACATAATTATTGTATTTTGACGACCTCTGTGGTTTAGTGGTTCTGGACTGCTGAGCATGAGGTTGTGGGTTCGATTCCCACAGGACACAAAAAATTATGTGATGAATATAAGTGTTTGTGTTCGTCTGGGTGTTTCTTATGTATTATAAGTATGTATTTAAAAAAAAAGTATCTAAGTATTAGTCCATTGTCTAGTATCTACCCGTAGTACAAGCTCTGCTTAGTTTGGGATTAGATAGTGCTGTGTAAAAATGTCCCAGAATATTTATTAATATTTTTTATTTATTTATTTACATGAGCAAGCTTTTTATGTTAAATTTAATAACTTGTCTTCAAAACCACAATATAAATGATTAAAAATTGTTAAATTTGTTTCACAGTAAGTAAGGTAATCTATAAAATGACAAAAGTAAAAAAGTTTCATTAAATGTTTTTTATTTAGGTATGGTTTGTTTCTAATAGAATAAAAAAAAATGGAAATAATTAATTATTAATTATTCTTATATTTCACATCGTATTTACGAATTTTTAGTTTAATTTTATATTAAGTAAACCATTTTTAACATTCATTGATTTACGCAAAATCATTCACTCCCCCAACACAGTTGTAGTGTGGTATATTATTTCTCTTCGAACTGTCAAGTTATTGAAAACAATTAAAAGTCGAAGTTTAAATACAATCCAACAAACGATATTCTCGATATTACATTATAAAGACCATAGATTATAGGGTCATATTGCCATTAACCGGGCACAAATCAAAACTTCCTAGCTGCTCCTGAGAATTTCAAGAAACCATCTGACACACATGGGCGAGCTGTGGGTGTACATTATAATAGTAACACCCCCTGCCTAACTCTTTGGGAGATACAGGCGTGATGGTACGTTACGATGAAAATTGTTACGTTATTCTTCATTTTTATCTTTCAGAAAAACGTAAAATTGCTGAGGGTGTTTTATTACTACAGCCAAGTTATATGGATCTTGATGGTGTTGTTGATGGCTGTGTCAGTCGGGTTTACTATAGAGAGTGTGTTAAGTGGTATATACCATTCTATTTATCGATGGATCTGGCTTGCTACCAATATATCCTTCTATTTCGTGAACGTAGGTGAGCGTACCGATTTCTGACATTTTTATTGATTAATTTGACAAATGAGCTGACGAGCCACCTGGTGGTAAGTAGTTATCGTCGCCCATAGACGCCTGCAAGACCAGAGGAGTTGCTGATGCGTTGTCGACCCTTTATGAGCCCCTACGGTCTCCAGAATACGAGAACTGCAGCTACCAAGGAGGAACTGGCTCTTACGCACAAAATTCTGAACAAATACGAAGATGCTTTACGACTGACTCCGACGTAAGGGTGATCGCTAGTCAGTCGACCCCAAGAGGTCCTATCATCGATGATAGACTTCTTGGGAAAGCCAGATATTTTCTCGCCTCTTACGAGCCTCTCTTCTTGTCTATCTGTAAAGAGATAGTATTCAAACCCGTCCCGACACGTAAAACGGACTTCTTTTGGAGATTAATTCTTAATTACACACTTTATCCTTTTCCAGCTGTACAAACTTACTTCTTGCTGCTACTGAGAAGTGAGATCCTCAAACTGAACAGCAACTGCGAGTTTAGGTTCGTGAACAACGCGGCTGACGCTGAATGTACAATGACACGCAAAGATGACGTAACTGGAGAGAACGTGATAGAAACAGCTTAATGCTAATATGAATTTTGTCATAGATTAACAAAACAAAGTAATAAAATTATAGAATCTTTGTTTATATTTATGATTTACTTACTTACTCCTGCGGTGTAACCCGCGGTGATATCCTACCTATTTCACAATCTCATGGAATTTCTCAACTTCCCATTATAGCTCACTTAAGTTTAAATAAATACTTGCTTACTAATAATTAAATGAAACATGACATGGACCATACGGGCGTCGCTGAGGAAACGATCATAGGTATAACATTTAAATTTAGAATTAGTCTCTTCTGTGTAACAGGAAAAAACTAACGATATTACATTCGTCAGTTTTTTCCTGTTTAGCCCCCGAAAACTCACCATAAGAAAATTCGTTTCAATAATAAAAATAACCCGAAACAATAGGCTAGGCTGATTACAATATTGATGGATTAGTGTGGGGATAGGATAGGGAGACGATGTCTTATTTTTTGCTGGGTCAACACGCTGTAAGCACTGTCCGAATTCCCGAGCCCGAGCGTCATCGCGCGTCATCTCAACGACACATGCGCAGTAAATTATTTTGAATATCTAGTGATGGGCAATACTCGAGAACATTCTCATATCGAGAACTTTTATAATTTTACTAGCTTCTGCCCGTGACTTCGTCCGCGTAGCGTGATGATATATAGCCTATAGCCTTCCTCAATAAATGGTCTATCTAACACTGAAAGAATTTTTCAAAATTTATTTTTTTATTAAAATTTTTTTTTATTTATATCTAAATAAAACAATAAACGAACTAAATTATAACTAGAAACATAAAACTAAAAGAGGGCGTCAAAGTACTTTTGTTGAGCCCTTCAAACAAACATTTGATAATCAAGCGCACGCAATTGTTATGGACCACATTTTATACATCTTCATCATCATCAACAGCCTATACTAGTCCACTGCTGCACGTAGGCCTCCCCCAATGTGCGCCATTTATACATCTTACCACATCTAAATAAACTTATTTAGATGTACACTACATTCAACATTAGTGATGGGCCGAGAGAGCATTCTCTGGGGCGAGAATTTAAAATTCAAATGACTATTTTCGTGATATCTTTAAACTAATATATAAAGCTGAAGAGTTTGTTTGTTTGTTTGCTTGAACGCGCTAATCTCAGGAACTACTAGTCAGATTTGAAAAAATATTTCAGTGTTAGATAGCCCATTTATTGAGGAAGGCTATAGGGTATATATCATCACGCTACGCGGACGAAGTCGCGAGCAGAAGCTAGTCCAACATAAAAATATCGCATATTACGGTTTTATGAAGTTTAAATGAACTATAGAGCCATATTTCTTAGTAAATTCTCTCCACCAGAAACATTCTCAATAAGTTGTCGGATGAATTCTCTGGAATAATTCTGTTTACTTTGATAGTCCTATCAGGGAAGAGGTATTTCACATAATATATTTAAAGACTTTTTTCTCCGCTCCTATTGGTCTTAGCGTGATGATTTACAGCCTATAACCTTCCTCGATAAATGGGCTATCTAACACTGAAGGAATTTTTCAAAGTGGACCAGTAGTTACTGAGATCAGCGCGTTCAAGAAAACAAACAAACAAACTCTTCAGCTTTATATATTAGTATAGAGATAGACTAGCTTCCGCCCACGACTTCATCCGCGTGGAATATTTACTTGGTCTTAGCGTGATGATACATAGCCTTCCTCAATAAATGGGCTATCTAACACTGAAAGATTTTTTCAAATCGAACCAGTAGTTCCTGAGTTTAGCGCGTTCAAGCAAACAAACAAACTCTTCAGCTTTATATATAGAGTATAGACTAGCTACCGCCCACGACTTCATCCGCGTGAAATAGTTACTTAGTTTTAGCGTGATGATATATAGCCTTCCTCAATAAATGGGCTATTTAACACTAAAAGATTTTTTCAAATCGGACCAGTAGTTCCTGAGATTAGCACGTTCAAGCAAGCAAACAAACAAACTCTTCAGCTTTTTAGATTAGTATCGATTAAAAAAGTATAAGTAGTAGATATAATCTATACTAATATATAAAGCTGAAGAGTTTGTTTGTTTGTTTGCTTGAACGCGCTAATCTCAGGAACTACTGGTCCGATTTGAAAAATTCTTTCAGTGTTAGATAGGCCATTTATTGAGGAAGGCTATAGGCTATATATCATCACGAAAACATGATAAAACACACCGGGGCGCACTAAAAGTTTGATGAGCCACGCCATTTTTTACTTTGATAAAAAAATGCAATGGAAACTTTTTTTCTACCAAAAAATGTGTCTATGCCAAGACAATTTACCTAAGATTGAGACAAAATATTTGCTATTTCCACAGATTGAGTGAATTTTAAATGGTAGTCTATAGTTCTGTGACGAGAATGTGTGTTGCCATTTTTCTTTGCGAATTTTTTGCGTTTTGTTTTTCCAAATCGAGATTTCGCGTTTTATTTTCTAAGTGTTGTAATAAATGGTAGATTTACTCTAGTTGGCTATGAAAAAAAAGAGAAAAGGAGAAGTACCTATGCTCTAAAAATTACAAAAAATATTTTAAATGGACCGGTAGCGTTCGGACCGATTGGTCCGTTGGACTGTCTATGGATCTATGGATAAAAATGACAGTTGGACCTTTTGGTCCTTTTATCAGTCCAAGGGCAAAATCAATAAAATTACCGGTCGTAAAAAAATACCATGTGGCACGGCTACTTGACGGTGCGGTGTGACTTTCAAGGTGGTTTTTATATACAACCCAGTTAAATTTTGACTAATAGTGTGTGATATATCGCTATAACGTTTCATAATCTTGATATTGAAACGAGTGTCAGTGAAGTTTTATGTGTTTTTTTTTTTTCGTTACAACCTCTTCTGTTCACCATCGATGTTTGACCGTCGTTGAACTTCAGGTGAGTAAAACTTATTTATGAACTAGTCTTGGTGTCAAAATTGTTATATTTCGGTATAGAAAAACTATTTATTAGTTTATTACCGTTCACAGAACGGAGAAAGCTAGTGCCGTTAGCAAAAAAAATAACATCTGGTGATCGTAAACACATGGCGGCCACTTGACTTCGCTTATCGCCCGTGCCGGGTTTCGAGTGGATTTATTATCAACATTGCGGTCAATATTTACTAAGAGTGTATGATAAATCGTTAGAACGTTTTATATTATTGTTATTGAAACAAGTATTACTAATATTTATGTGTTTTTTATTTTGTGTCAACCAGATGTTTTCAACCATTGATTTTTTACCGTTATCCAACTTCCACTGACTTCCAGTGAATAAAACTTATATAAGAACTAGTCTTGGTGGCAAAATTATTATATTTCCGTGTAGAAAAACTATTCGAGAGTTTATTACCGTTTACAGAACGGAGATAGCTGGTGGCGTTCAGTTCTTATAAGAATTTTAGTGAGTCCAGTCCTTATAAGAATCTGATACGAATTTACCGGAAACGGGCCCCCCCTATGTTCCGCGCCCTCGTAGATAGGAATTCCAGCCCGGACCGTCTAAGGGTTAATATAGTGTAGGTAAATCAAATACATAAATGAACAAAAAAAAACAAAAGTTTTGTAAGTCCTGTCATCTTAAGGTACCTACTTAAGACCAATCATTATTTTTATATTATTACTCCAGGTTATCACAAATTTAACATACTTACTCGTATATGGATTGATCTACAGTGAGGTAGTAGTAGACGAAATGGTACCCTAAGAACCTAGATTATCGCTATTGCAATTCGAATAATAACACAATTTGATGAAATATTGTTTGAATTACTAAATTATTTTTTTTTAACTCAGTTATTTTAGTTTATCGTTATTGTGTACAATTGAAGCTCCGCCTTAATGATGAATAGTTACAAGTTCTAAATTAGTGGCTATAAAGCATTATGGCTACATAAAATACAGGCTATATGCTGCATTATTGTCAAATGCTAACAAAACGACAGTTAAAAAACAAAATCCCGGCAAAATAAAATTAACTGAAAAGTATGAAAAGACATTATGGTGTCCAGATTATAAGAATTACGTTTCAATAATGAATATGACCCGAGGAAAAATAGGCTTACGATCCCGTACGGACAGATGTTGACGTGTCTTATTTTATTTGGGGATCAACGCTCGGAATATTTTGCCGTTATCTCGACAACTCATGAGCAATGATATCTCTGTGGTTAGTTATGTTAGGAACATATTATATCCAAACGTCAATTTTATTAAGTAACCTTCAGTTTGAATAGGCAGTGTGTACCGTTGAGACGTACCGTTCTATATTATAATTAATTAGGCCCCTTCTGACCCAATTATACTTAAACTTGCCACTTAGTAATAGAAGAATCCGTAATTTCTTAATGTATGTAGTTCATAACAATTGCGTGCGTTTGACCGTCAAAAGTTGGCTTGTAGAGTTCATTATAAGTGTTTGTAAATCCTATCATCATAAATTACTGAAACCAATCATTACATTAGAGTATGTTAAGATCAATATACAGTGTGAATCGTAATTTTTAAAAATGCTTGGTAAACTGAAATTAATACGATATGCAAAAAGATTTAAATTGTTTATTAATACATGTAGTGTTTATGTGCCGCAACGATATGGATGGATCGCCTGGGGATTGAAGTTGGTGAGTATTCTTAATTATTATTCAGCGGTGGAATTCGTGTTTCCATAGTTCCTATTAGTGAGTCTATATTATATCACTGACTAATGTTGATGGTTCCAATAACAACTATTTCATCTGAGGGCCTGAAGGGGCCACTTTTAGTGATTCATGTCAGAGAGTACCCATTTTAGCTCCCGGGATTTGTCTGTAATTAACTAGGGGCCACTTGCACCAACTTCTTAAATGTGTTTAAATTGTATTAAAACACAATTTTATAGTCATTTTGTGTTTAAATTCAATAATATATTTCAGAAGTTGGTGCAAGTGGCTCTAGATATCTAAAAGTTAGGCTCCTATATTAGAGTTCCGTCTGAGCTGTCACAATGACGTCTGCTTACTACAGTTTTACTCGATATTATGACAATAACTGTTCTATTTGGGGCCCATTCATAAATATGAGGGCCCACGAGTTTCACCACATGTCGTCACCATAGTGATATTATATGTGACGTCAAACTGGGGGTGACGTCACATATTTTTGCAATGTTACATGTAAAAATAATCAAGGCAAAGCATTAATTCAATTTTTTTTTATTCGATTTTTACATGTGACATCACATAACCAATGACTCCCTCCTAATCTTTGTCACACAATGTTACATTTCTCTACTCCCGCCCCTGCTCCGCTCCGCTCCTCGCACGTGAAGTGTTACATAATAAAAAATAATTATTATGGATGATTTGCATACAAATACATCTTCTTTTTACTATGTATTATAAAATTGTAAAAAAGCTGTGTCTGTACATTGAAGATATTTAAAAAAAACAAGTGGGTTAGGGTATAATATAAACGTTATAAATAAAATTATCTGTCTGTTTGTTGAACGGGTTGGAGCAAAAACTACTGAATAGATTTTAATTTTGTTATCACTGTTAGAAAGTATATGCTCCAACTTAAAAACTGGTGAACTTTTAATCTCACTTAATTAAACAGAACCTGAGATACAACATAACCTCGATGTATACAGACCCATACAAAGAAGAGATCATCACTATTGGTTTTTATTATATTATTTTTGGAACCCATTTCTAATGCTATTAAAGCTTCACGTGAGCAAAGCCGCGGGCAACAGCTAGTAGTTTCTATTTATATCCTCATGGACTTCTGTAGTTCGGGGAGCGTGATGTTGATCATCGGACTCCACCGAGAGTGAGGGATCTATGACCAAAACCACGTACCTCTCCTCACCACCACTCATTGCTTATGAGGTCATGGGAGAGTGTTGTCTTTCCTCCACGATCGATTTTTTATCCTGGACTTCTAGTACATAGGATACTTTTTATCCAAGTTGTACCCAATTCTGAATACCACGCTAATTCTGAGACATTCTGAGTCTACCCGCGACTCAGAATGACTCAGAATTAGGTACAACTTAGTACCTGGTAGTCCAGGATAAAAATTCGATCGTGGAGGAAAGACAACACGCTCCCCTAACCTCATAAGCAAAAAGTGGTGGTGAGGGGAGGTACGTGGTTAGGTTACGAGGGCAGCTATAAACTAATGAAATGTTTTAAAATTTAATTATGTACATATTATTTAAAGACAATGGCTAAACAATCGACTTTCAGTACGAGTCGCGATCTCGATTATCACACAGAATAACTACATACCTATATTGAGAATTTGTGTTACAAAACAACCCAGCAGCCGGAGTCTTACTCTGTAGGACGATGAATATTTTTTTTATTCCACTGAGGTGGCAAACAGGCTTACGGCCCACCTGATGGTAAGTAGTTACCATAGCCTATGGGCGTCTGCAACACCAGAGGCGTTGCTCGCGCGTTGCCGACCCTGTAAATTCCTTTTCACTCCTTTATAGCACACTAGCTTCTGCCCCCGACTTCGTCCGCGTGGATTATTCACTTGGTCTTAGCGTAGATGTTATATAACCTATAGCGTTCCTCAATAAATGGGTTATCTAACACTGAAAGAATTTTTCAAATCGGACCAGTAGTTCCTGAGATTAGCGCGTTCAAGCAAACAAACAAACTCTTCAGCGTTATTATATACTAGCTTCTGCCCGCGACTTCGTCCGCGTAGCGTGATGATATATAGCCTATAGCCTTGCTCAATAAATGGGCTATCTAACACTGAAGAATTTTTCAAATCGGACCAGTAGTTCCTGAGTTTATCGCGTTCAAGCAAACAAACCAACAAACTCTTCAGCTTTATATATTGGTATAGATAGAGTATGTATAGATTTAGATTAATAAAATGTATTTTTGTTTCAGATCATAGACTGTCTAATAATTGCCTTGGAATATTTTTCAATACTTGATAGGTTTTTTATAGTCTGTGCAAGCACTGGATTTTGCAGCATATACATTTCTAATATCATTTTCAAATTTATACTTTATACTATTTTTGTAATTGACTTTTCGCTGACTATGATCTACACAATTGGGAGATATATGGTAAGAATTTATGTAAACGTTTTTTAAAAGCCGGTTAGTGTTTCCCGTGGACTTACTTATGTCCTGTTTATAAGACCTGTAACCCTGTTTATCAAACGTTATTATTGTTATTATATACTAGCCTTAAGCATTTCCTTATAAATAAGTGTATTTATATATATTACAAAGATCTGTTTATCAAAACTATATTTATTAATTTTAAGGGACAAGTGATTTTATTTATGCTGCAATACTTTTTCTTTCACACTTGTATAACTATGTGATTTTGTTTATCATAGATAGGCATAAATGCCTTTATTATTTTTAACTAACTGCAAAGTCAGTCATGTAGGTTGAGAAATAAAGTAACTTGTTTTTCAGTAGTTGCCACTGACGTCACCTTTATGACGGACATTCAGAATGTGAAGGCAAATATCGACATGGCGGGTGAGACCTTGGTGAGACTCGCGGTGGCTGATCTATAGCGTCTATGACCACTACATAGACGCTATATATACAGCAGAGTGTATCTAACCAGAAGATGCAGGTTCAATTCCTGCCCAAGTTAAAATTTTCCTTCACTAAAATAACTTTATAATCTTAGCATGGAAAATGCTAAAAAATACAAAAAGATTGCATCTTGTTACAAAAAACTTGGAGCAAGAAAAAGTTGTTACTTACTCATTTTGTGATGTGAAATCTCCATAGTGTAAAAGTGTAGATACAGTGGTGTATATTTTAGAAACTCAATAATAATTTCTAAAACATAACATAACATACCATCACGCCTGTATTCCCCGAAGAACTATAGTTAGAAAAAAAAATACTTAGACTGTTAAAATTATTACACTTCCTTTTTCGTAGTAGTTGTTGACGGAAGCTAAGATTATTTTTTTATTTTTCAGAAAAACGTAAAGCTGCTTAAGATGGCTTACTACTACTACCTAGTTGTGTGGGTCTTCATGGTATTGTTCATGGCTGTGATTTTCGGAATTGTTATGGTGTACGTGTTACGTGGCTTCTATCCTTCCTGTGGATGGATCTCGTTTGCTGTGAAGTTCTTCTACTTCTTCGTGAACATCGGTGAGATAAATTAGCGCCATGTTTGATCATAATATCACAAAAACAGTTTGTGGAAGAGCAAATTTATCCTGCATGTTTTGAGGCGTATGAAGTTTGATAGCTGGCTCTATATAGCAGACTAGCACAGGTTGGCATTTGGCATGTGTACCTATAGACTGCACACTGCCAGAGCCGCAGCAACCAAGGGTGAACTGGCTCTTACGCGCAAAACAAAGTGCTTTACGACAGACTCCGACGTAAGGGTGGTCGCCAGCCGGGCAGACCTCAAGAGGCACTACCACCGAGCAAGTAAGATATTTTCTCACCTCTTACGAGATGCCTATCTGAGTGGTAGTGAGGAATAGTATTCTAATCCGTCCCGACACGGAAACGGATTGCTTTTGTAGATTTTTTTTATGGGATAGGGGAGCAAACGAGCAGATGGATCACCTGATGGTAAGCGATAACCGCCGCCCATGGACACCCGCAACTCCAGAGGAGTCACAAGTGCGTTGCCCGCCTTTTAAAAGGGTTTTGGCCTCCGGTAACATACACTCGGCGAAACAACACAAGCGCTGCTTCACGCCGGTTTTCTGTGAGGCCGTGGTATCACTCCGGTCGAGCCGGCCCATTCGTGCCGAAGTATGGCTCTCCCACGTGGTAAATTAATTTCTTAATCACACCCTTTATTCTTTTCCAGGTATCCAAACTTACAACGTGGTGTTTCTGAGAAGCGAGATCATCAAACTGAATAGCAGCTGCGAGCTTAGGTTACTGAACAACGAGGCTGACGATGAATGTACGATGGCACGCGAAGATGACGTAACATGTGAAGAGAATGGGATATAAACAGCTTAAGACATTTACATTTACACATGAATCCTGGGATGGATAACTACCCACGCGATGACTTAGCAACATACCATCACGCCTGCTTTCCCTTTATGGTTAGGCAGACGAGTAATGATATACACCCACAACTCACCGATATATTAAGGTCCCATATGACAGGGGGCGAGCCTATACATGGGCTTCCTCACTATTTTGTAGTAGGAATAAATATTGTACAGAGACTCATGATCCCACAGTCAAACTGATAACATAGTTTTCTGGGACACAGGTTTATCATTAGAACAAATCATGTATTTAAATAAATAAATAAATCAATCCATTAACCGCTTACTGGACATTAATCCTAAAGTCTGCGCTGCTACTGATAATTTCATATTAAAACTTAATTGTATTGCTCAACCTGGTAATAACACCCAGGCCCTCTATTGTAACAGTCGCACATAATTATGACCACTAGACTAATGGATGTCTTAGTTTGAGTATCAAATACGGGAACAATCTTAAATATTAAAATGTCTTATAAAACATCCCAAACGTTTGGTCTTTTCCTTAATACCCTAATGCTTAAAAACGCTGGTTTGCATCATAAAGCCATCGTCATCATAAAGCCATATACTGTCCAACTCCCGGACATGAGTGTTGTACATGTTGTCCCAGACCTAGTGTAAAGCATACTACAGTTTGTAAAGAGACTATTTAATTCCGATGTGTTTATGTCTCACACATTGCTGAGGTACGAGTTCTTGAGTGGATACCGCAACTCTGCAAACATAGCCTCCGTGAATGGGTCCGGGGGTGGCAGACGCGGGGACGTCCGCCACACCCCCCTTATAGGACCCGAGGCGGTGGCGCGTAGTGTTCCACGCGCGCCCCTCTAAGGCGATGGGGGGAGTTCAACGCCTCACTCCCCCCTCCACAATCAGCGGACGGGGTCCGCTGCGGCGGGCCGGCACCAGTCGGGGGCCGCGGACGAATATTTTGTTTCCCACAGCCCCCGACGAAAACGTGCAGGAAGGAACACCGTGTTTTTAGTCGGTAGGTCAACCACTCTGGGTGGAGTCCGACACGCCCCGCCGCCTCCCCGGGCGGCGGAAGTCCATGAGGACTTTCCCCACGCACAAAAAAAAAGGACGCCCTCCGGCAAGATGGAGTTATGATTTGCGAAAGGTTGTTGGCGGAAGCTAGATATAACTAGCCGAGGACAGGGTGAAATGGCGCACATTGGGGGAGGCCTACGTTCAGCTGTGGACTACTATAGGCTGATAAAGAGCTCTCAAATTGGGCTCAGAAAGTTTTATTTAGTTTAGGAAAAAGATATAAAGTTTTTCTATGATTTACATTCAGTGTGTTACGACTCCCTTGATTGACTGACCTATGATTTAGTATGTGAATTGATTGTTTGATTGAAAAAAAAGCACTGGCGGATTTATAAACAAATTCATTTAAAAACTAACTTGACTAAGTACTCATAATTATGTAATGAAACTATTAGAAAATCAGAGTTCTAGCTCCAATTTAATTAGTTGTTCGTACCAACATCAAAAATTCACTCAGTATTTTTTTTTATGGTAAGTCCATTTAAATCAAGACTGCTCACAATGTAAATAATATAAGCGACGGAACGGAGACGGTTTAATGTGTTCAGTGTGAGAGGTTGTTTGTTTGTTTGTCAACGCCATTGCCAACGAATATTGCCATATAAACAGTGCCCAGAAAACTGGAGGCATTGCCACGTTGAACAGAAATGCTTAAACCCTCCGTCCGAAAAAAAAACAGCCCTCTGGTCAGTCGAACTGTCGTCCAGTCTCCTTGAAAAGGAAACAAGGCCTTAAACCCTACACACCGAGTATTTCGATCCCAAACTGCTCAAAAATAACTTGAGCAGTTTGAGAGTCTCCGGTACAGTAACAGCAGCGACAGCACAGCCAGTGAAGAATGATTATAACATAACATACCATCACGCCTGTATTCCCCGAAGGGTCAGGCAGAGGCATACTAATGTACACCAGTTCGCTGGTATGTTTTAGGTCCCATGTAATAGGAGGCGAGCCTATTGCCATTAATCGGACACAAATTCCTAACTCCGAGCTGCTACTGGGAATTTCATAGAAAAACCCAATAAGACTTTGCTCGACCTGGGAATCGAACCCAGGACCTCTAGCGTGGCAGTCCCGCTCAAGACCACTTGGCTAATGAGGCAGTCAGAAGAATGATTATAATATTCCCAAATAACCATAACCATATCGCAGTGGAAAATAAAGAAAGAAGAAGAAGAAAATGTCTTTTTAACCTCGGGAAATCCCAACGAGTCAGGGATTACTCCTTGGAAGTACCAGTGTTGGGAGTGGATGCGATATGTTTCATTTTTCTGCTGAAAATCCCACCAGTATCTCCGCGCCTTATCTCCACACTTCTGCGCAGTATAATTAGTGCGAAATGATTTACTATATATAAATGTTTTTGCAATTATAAACTTGGCACTTTATCAGCAACAACAAAGGGATTCACAGCAATATTTGTATCTTTAAATTAGAAGTTTAATTATATTAGCTTTCATACGGACTGTGTGCACCTGATCAGTCTTCAAAAGTTCGTTGAAAGTTTCATTACAAGTGTTTGGAAATCCTTAACTAAGATTTATCTACAGTGTGAATTATAAAAGTTAAAATGCGCTGTGAACTACCACAGTTTAAGAGATGTTGTTTCTGTTTGCCGTTACGACATGGCTTGATAGCCTGGGGATATATCAAATTGGTAAGTTTATCTTAAACTAAGCTTAACTAGTTGTTGTCCGCGGTTTTACTCGATCCACAAAAATGTTGTATTTTTTACGGGATTGCGGGGAAAACGAGCTGACGGATCACCTGATGGTAAGCGATTACCATCGCCCATGGACACCCGAAACACCGGAGGAGTAGCAAGCGCGTTGCCCGTCTTTTAAAAGCGTTTGGGTCTTCGGTATCCTCACTCACTCGACGAAACACAACGTCAAGTGTTGTTTCACGCCGGTTTTCTGTGAGGTCGTGGTATCACTCCGGTCGAGCTGGCCCATTCGTGCCGAAGCATGGCTTTCGCTGTATACGGTTTGTATGACACAAAAGGTAGCTACGTATTTTCTCAGAGTGCAATCTTTTTTCCGTGTGAAAATCTCAGAGCCTCTCAACCTATCTTTTTGCCAAATTTTATTTAATTTTATTTCTTGTATAATCTACCTATAAGCATGAAAATTTAACAAACATAAAACAGGTAGCGAGTTCGATTTCCGGAATAATATATTCCGAAAATAAACTAGTAAAAATGTTAAAGCATAATATTGCCAATTTTACAAAAGAGAGATTCAAAGTATTTTTTGACTGTATGTACTTCTGTATTTATTTCGAGTTTCAGTAAAACAAGTGGATTTTTTTTGAGTAGGTGTTCTTTTCCTCCTACATCTCTCAATCAAACTGCCTCATTAGCTTTGTGAACCTTAGAGAGACTGCTATGCTAGAGGTTCGATTCTCAGGTCATGCAAATTCTGATGCATGAGTTTTTCTATGAAATTTTCACAGCAGCTCGGCGATGGGTACTTGTACCCTTAGCAATAGGCTCGACCTTATATACCGACGAACTGTGTGTGTACCTATATTAGTACATTGAGATAATGCCTTTTGGCATTATCCACGTTAAGTTTACAAAATTATTTTAGTGAAGGAAAAATTTCACTGCATCTTCATGAATTCATAGTATATACATAATCATAACAACATAATCCACCCATTATATACCCTACTGCTGGGCCTTCTGGGTCTGGGCCTGCTGGGTCTTCTCTTAGATCGAGAGGTGGTAAGCGGATTGGTAGACTTCACACGCCGTTGAGAAAATCTCTCAGGCATGCAGGTTTCCTCACGATCTTTTCCTTCACAATTTAAGCGCGTGATATACATTAACATACCATCATGCCTGTGTTCCCCGAAGGGTTAGGCAGAGACGTACTAATGTACACCCACAGTTCGTTGGTATGTTTAGGTCCCATGTAATAGGGGGCGAGCCTATTATATATTATTAACCGGGCACAAATTCCTAACTCCGAGCTGCTACTGGGAATTTCATAGACATAACATAATCAACCCATTATAAGTCCCACTGCTGGGCACGGGTCTCCTCTCACAATGAGAGGGACTAGGCTATAGTCCACCACGATAGCCTAATGCGGGTTGGCAGACTTCACACGCTGTCGAGAAAATCTCTCAGGCATGCAGGTTTCCTCACGATGTTTTCCTTCACCGTTTAAGCGCGTGATAATTAACTATTAATACGCACATAACTTCGAAAAGTCAGAGGTGCATGCCTTGGATTTGAACTCGAGACCTTTGACTGAGCAGTCCAATGGTCATATCACTAGGCTATATCACTGCTTTGAATTTCATAGAAAAACCCAATAACACTTTGCTTGACCTGAGAATCGAACCCAGGACCTCTAGCGTAGCAGTCGCGCTCAGGACCACTTGGCCATATCACTAAGCTGTCACTGCTTTTTTTTAAATTCATACATTTATGTACCTACGTTTAATTTAATTGTTTCAGATTATTGACACCCTTATCATAATAAGGGCGACATTTGGATTACTCGAAATGTCAATGGACAAATATCACAGGATATTTATTATTGATACTGTTATTACAATTATTATACTTTTTGCGTTCATATTGGACTTTGTGATAACCATAGCCTTTATAATTGGCGGACATAAGGTAAGATTTCAAGTACTAAAAACAAGCTAGCTGGACCTGCCTCTCTTGGCTAGAATTAGTAGTTTTCATCTATTTTTTATAAGAATTGAACCCACAATCTTCTCTACTATTATAAAATTTTAAAAAAGCTATGTCTGTACATTTAAAATATTAAAATAAAAACAAGTGGGTTAGGGTATATAAACGTCTCCGGATCCAAAAATGTGATCTTTAAAATTCTTGTCTGTTTGTCTGTTTGTTACGGGTTGGAGCAAAAACTACTGAATAGATTTTAATTTTGATATCACTGTTAGAAAGTATAGGTCGTTTCCAACTTAAAAAATGGTGAAGAACATTGAAATGAAACTACTTTTTACGGATTTTATCGCGGTATATTGATATTATTTAGTTCCCGACGTTTCGGATCCTTTACAGCATCCATGGTCACGGGCAGACTGAGGTGTTGGACGTCTTGATGTTAAAATTACTAACAGCTACCTTACATTTTTGTTAATTATTAGCGATCCGATTCACGCAGAACGAGCTCACCGTATCCTTTGGTCTTGCAGTTTTAGGCTTGGATTTAGATTTTATAGATTCTATAATGGGATTCCAAGCAGCTGGTAAGACCCAACCATCTTCTCTATTGAAATTTGGGTGTTTTTTGATTTCAATAGCCTCACGAATCATCCTGGGTAGGAATCGGTTTTCTTTTGCGAGGACTTGTGGTTTATCAAATCTGATGTAGTGCTGGGTCTTGTCTAGGGTATGTTCACAAACTGCTGACTTTCTGGAACGGCGGTGTTTGACATCGGCAATGTGTTCTTTTACGCGGGTCCCTATGCTTCTTTTAGTTTGGCCTATATATGAGAGTCCGCAATCACAATCAAGCTTGTATACTCCTGCATCTTGAAGAGGGATGTGGCACTTGACAGGTGGTAAGAACTGACTAATCTTCTTCAGCGGCTTGAAGTATGTTTTGATTGAAGCTCGCTTCAAGATATAGCCAATCTTGTCTGTGACTCCTCTAACATATGGCAATACAGCAGGTAGACGCTCAACTGTGGCACGTTTCACGCGGTTTCTGTGACGAGGGCGCGGTATTCGGAGCTTGTTGTCATGCAGCACTTGCTTGACATGTTGAAGCTCTGTAGCCAGGTGTTGCTCATCACAGAATAATATCAATATACCGCGATAAAATCCGTAAAAAGTAGTTTCATTTCAATGTCTAATATTCGCGTAAGTGTCAGAAATCAATGGTGAAGAAGTTCACCATTTTTTAAGTTTAGTTTAGTTTTATCTCAATTAATTAAACTAATCCCGAGGTACAGCTTAACCTCTCTGATGTATGGATGCCCATACAAAGAAGAGATCATCATTGTTGGTTTATAACTTTTTTTTTTTTTTTTGGAATTCATTTCTAATCCTATATAGCTTCAGGTGACCGAAGCCGCGGGCAAAAGCTAGTTGCTTTATAAAATAGTTGAAAACTGTTTATTTTTTTTTCCGTATTTTTGAGTAGGTACAAATATGTGGCCCATGTTCCATACATATTTAAACATCTATAGAATAAAATTTACCATCCATTTTAATTGAATTGTGGAATGCAATAAACAGAGTACTGAGATTTCATGATCACTTCTTTTATTAATGGCTTCTGCGCCACGTGTTGTGGGTTCGATCCCCACACGTAGCATTTGTTTGATGCACACACGTTTTGTGCATCACATTTCACACATACCTATTTGTATAATCTACAGGGTGTTTGTTTATGTGAGAATTTGTAAACGCACCCACGATACAGTAGCAAATCCTATAGTGGGACAACGGCTGGAGGTCCTAGGAGGTCCTACATCCGCCCCCTATTACATGGAACTTAAATACTGCCTATATTCCCCAAACAGAGATGTTTGGGCAATATAGCCAGTGTAAATATCAACTCAATCTTACGAACTTTATGTAAGGTTTTTTATATAAATAACTATGTAAAAGCTATTTATTCTTTTTCAGAAAAACGTAAAGCCACTGAAGGTATTCTATTACTACAACCAAGTAATGTGGGTCCTCCAGATACTTTTGATGGCTGTGGGAATCGGGTTTACTATATTCAGGATGTTACGCTACTCATCTGTTCATCAATGGGTGTTCCTCGCTCTGGATGTCTCCTTCTATTTCGCTACTATCGGTGAGCTTAATTTAACTTAAAATGTAAGATATAACGAACACAAAGTTCGTTAATTTTATATTTTTTAAGTCCCCCGCGACGTAGGACTAGTTTCCTACGTGTGGAAAATGCTTCCATTTAAATATTATTTTTCATTTCATAATTAGAAAATTTTAAAAATACTGCCTTTGTAAAGAAATTTAATTCGTTTAATATATCGATAATTCCTAAATACACCCTCTTCTTTTCCAGCTCTGCAGTTTTACATCTTGCTGCTACTGAGAAGTGAGATCATCAAACTGAACAACAACTGCGAGTTTAGGTTCGTGAACAACGCGGCTGACGCTGAATGTACAATGACACGCAAAGATGACGTAACTGGAGAGAACAGGATAGAAATAACTAAAGTAAATGAAGCTCTCATGAATCCTGCGATATATAAGCCGCACGGTGCAACTCTAGCATAACACTAAAAAATGTCATAATAAAATGTATTTCTCTCTAAAGCTAACTTTTGACTTTGAATTTTATGATCTATGATTTTAGGGTTGTTAAGGTTTAGGCGCTCGGGTGGGCCGCCAAATTTTGATTTTATTAGGTTGATTTCTGGGATGAAATGGGTTAGCAAGCTGAAGTGGCACTGGGCTGGCCATATCTGTAGAAGAACCGACAACCGAGTGAGTCTTCCCCGATCCTAACCTGTCTTTAAATCACGAGTGAATCGGTTTCTTCTAGGCAAGCGCGCTCCATCTTAGGTCGCAGTGTCGCTTAGCATCAGGCGAATTGGCGATCAAGCGTCAGCCTATTAAGAATTAAAAAAGACCTTCTCCACTCAAGAACACTTCTACTCCAGCGGTATTTGCTGGAGTAGAAGTGTTCTTGAGTGGAGAACGCGACTCGGCGTAGCGTAGGACGCCCACCGGCAAGATGGAGTGATGATTTCCGAAAGGTTGCTGGCGGAAGCTGGATGCGACAAGCCGAGAATAGGAGGAAATGACGCACATTGGGGAAGGCATACCTCAATCCAATAAACCGCATCATAAACTTTTAATCTTATACTTTAGAACCTGCAATGCTTGAGAATTATAATGCGGTGTAATTAGGGGAGATGTTTCAGGCTTATCAATAAAAGAAACCAATCAATTAATTAAAAAATAATTGATGGAAATTTTAATTGGCCCAAAACTGGTCGGGAAAATGGATGCTATAGGCGACTAACAAAATGTATTTATTGAATAAATGTCGGTTGAGCCTCTGGGAGGAGCTCTCGCTCTACACCTTATCGCTGAGGTCCTACAAATAGGTCAAATGCGTAGTACTCGCAATCGGCGCGCATGTATATGACAAGATGTATGAACATTGGAGAAGTAAAACAGGTATTTAAGAAATAAAGCAGCAAGTGGTGTTCTGTACTTTCTGCCTACTACGGGAAAAAGGCGTCAGTGTCTTGGGACTTCATTCGTGGGTATATTTTTTTTTTTTGAGGAATTGTGTCCGAATCTTACTTGATTGTCAGAAAACTTTGTAAATATATGATTACTAGCTTCTGCCCGCGGCTTCGCTCACGTGAAGCTATATCAGGAGTAAAAATGAAATACCAACATTGATGACCTCTTCTTTGTATGGGCCTCTATACATCAGGGAGGTCAAGCTGTAGGTATCTCAGGATTCATTTAATTAATTGAGATAAGAAGTTCAACAGTTTTTAAGTTGGAGCATATACTTTCTAACAGTGATAATAAATAAAGTTTTTGCTCCAACCCGTAACAAGCAGACAAACAGACAAGAATTTCGGATTCGGAGACGTTAATATACCATAACCCACGTGTTTTTCTTTAAATAATTATCTTCAATGTACAGACACAGCTTTTTTACAATTTAATAATATTTTATAATATCTTAAATATGATTATATAATAGTACTAGCTTTTGCCCGCGGCTTCGCTCATATGAAGCTATAGTACTTATTAGGATTAAAAGTGGATCCCAAAAAGAAAAACCAACAGTGATGATCTCTTTTTTAATGTGTCTCGTATCGGCTTCTGCAACACGTGTTGTGGGTTCGATCCCCACACGGAGCAAATATTTGAATTTTCTTGCAGTTAGTTGTTCCGGGTCTGGGAGTTTGTGTATGTGAGAATTTGTGTATGTATACGCACCCCCGATAAAGGAGACAATCCTAGTGGGGCAACATTTTTGAAGCGGCGGTAGCCTAATGGCTAAGGCGTCGGACTTGCGATCATGTGGTTGCCGGTTGGAAACCCACCCATTACACTACCGACGTGAACCCACTCGTAAAACAAGCATTTTAGCTTAGCACGAGGGGTTAACAAGAATACTAGTAATGTGCGACCCACATTGCTAGTAAACTTTTATTAAAAAAAAAACATTAAAAAAAAATTAGCTTGATGCGAGCCATGTTTATTTTTTTAAATTAGTCTCGTCGTTCCGGGTCACATGCCCTATAAATTCATTCGTGCCGGGCGTATACTTTGCTCTTTCGTACAAATCTTCTGTCCTTTTCTCTCTTCCATCAACTTCTTCGCCGCATTTCATTGTGCATTCTGCATCAGCCGCATTGTTCACGAATCGAAACTGACAGTTGCTTCGAAGTTTCATAATCTCACTCCTCACTAGGAGCAGCACGTAAACTTGAATTACTGAAAAATAGAATAAAATAATTATAATAAAATATACCTACACCGTGTTTAGCCTCCAGTGATTAATTCTAACTCGTCTCTGGTTAGAATTAATCACTCATCTCATAGAGATGAAAAAAAATTTTTTTTTTTTTCGTTCGTGGATATTATACCTACAAAGTAACACAATTCTTCTGCCAAACTGCAGTACAGTTTGGCGTCTGCGTTACTCGGTGGTCTCTTGCGCCCTCATTGGCTAGCACCTCCCTTACGTTGGAGTTTGTATAAAGCATCTTGGTAGCTTGTAACCAAAATTCTCTCAAATGAAAATTTTATGCATACGTTACGCTACGCTTAAGCGCTTATTTAAATAAAAGTCATACATACATAGGTCTTAAAGGGACTTAAAAACCGTGAAATTATTAATGACCTTTAACTATGTGAATAATGAGCGACATTGCAAAAATAATCAATAGATAACATCGTCCTACTGCTGGGCACGGGTCTCCTCTAAGAATGAGACGGATTAGTCTGTAGTCCACAACGCTAGTCTAATGCGGGTTAGTAAACTTCACACGGCTTGAAGAAAATCTCTCAAGTATGCTGATATCATCACTATCATCACTACATATTATAAAACAAAGACGCTTCCCGCTGTCTGTCCCTATGTTTGCTTAGATCTTTAAAACTACGCAACGGATTTTGATGCGGTTTTTTTTAATAGATAGATTGATTCAAGAGGAAGGTTTTAAGCTATTTAACATCACGCTACGACTCTTAGGGACGGGGCAGCGCGGGTGAAACCGCGGGAGGGTCGCTAGTCATAACATAACATACCATCATGCCTGTATTCCCCGAAGGGTTAGGCAGAGGCGTACTAATGTACACCCACAGTTCGCCGGTATGTTTAGGTCCCATGTAATAGGGGGCGAGCCTATTGCCATTAACCGGGCACAAATTCCTAACTCCGAGCCGCTACTGGGAATTTCATAGAAAAACCCAATAACACTTTGCTCGACCTGGGAATCGAACCCAGGACCTCTAGCGTAGCAGTCGCGCTTAGGACCACTTGGCTAATGAGGAGATGCTGATATCCTCACGATTATTTCCTTCACCGTTTAATAAACTATAACTCATTCAATGCATTCAAAACTCAAATTAGTGAATACCTTATCGCAATCCAATCACTTCTGGAGAAATGAGTGCATTGCATGGGTAATTAATTAAACTGGTTTGTAACTGACGACGACAAACTTAGGGTAGTTTTAAGATTTTAGTATTGTTCTCAAGTAAGTGACATATTGTTTTACCTTCTTCTCTACTATTATAAAATTGTAAAAAAGCTGAGTCTGTACATTGAAGATTATTAATTAAATGATATACATTATTTATTTAAAAAAAACAAGTGTGTTAGGGTATTTATAGGTCTCCGAACCCAAAACTGTGATTTTTAAAATTCTTGTCTGTTTGTTGCGGGTTGGCGCAAAAACTACTGAATAGATTTTAATTTTGTTATCACTGTTGGAAAGTATGTGCTCCAACTTAAAAACTGGTATACTTCATATCTCAAATAATTAAACGGAACCTGAGATACAGCTTGCCCTCTCTAATGTATAGAGACCCATACAAAGAAGAGATCATCACTGTTGGTTTTTGAGCTTCAAGTGAGCAAAGCCGCGGGCATAGGCTATTGAGAATAAAGTTCTTTAAACCTAAAAATATTAGCGTCATTACCGTGTCATTAATTTTTTACTTACTACTTTGAGCAAACAGACTAGCTACGTTCATCAAAACAACCCAGATATGGAATATTGGTTCAAACTCCCCTATCTTGTAGATGATCAGAGTATATATTGTGGAGGCTGCACCCAATACTGTCGTCAGGATCCAAAGCACGAAGCTGTATACATAGTAAGCTTGTAACAGATTCGAGTTTTTCTGAAAACAGAGATTATTTATAGAACTAATAATAAATAAATAAATATTCTGCGACATTTTACACAGCACCATCTAATCCCAAACTAAGCAGAGCTTGTACTATGGGTACTAGACATACCATCAAGCCTGTATTCCCCGAAGGTTTAGGCAGAGGCTTACTAATGTACACCCAAAGTTCGCCGGTATGTTTAGGTCTCATGTAATAGGGGGCGAGCCTATTGCCATTAACCGGGCACAAATTCCAAACTCCGAGCTGCTACTGGGAATTTCATAGAAAAACCCAATAACACTTTCCTGGTAATCGAACCCAGGACCTCTAGCCTAGCAGTCGTGACCACTCAGGACCACTTCTCTTCTTTGTATGGGCCTCTATACATCACGGAGGTCAAGCTGTATCTCAGGATTCATTTAATTAATTGAGATAAGAAGTTCACCAGTTTTTAAGTTGGAGCATATACTTTCTAACAGTGATAATAAAATTAAAATCCATTCAGTAGTTTTTGCTCCAACCCGTAACCCGTTTCCCACTTGGTTTTTCTTAAATATCTCTCTCTCATCAGTTTTCAATTTTAAACACAAATCATTCATCACATAAAGTCATAACACATGCTAAACATTTTTAACTTCCAACGCCAGACCTAAACCATTGTTTTCAAGGGTTTTTTAGTCTTTTTTTCTTGACAACACTTCAAGCTGTACAGTTGTACCCAAATTCTCCTCTATGTCATTGGAATACGGGTCGATCAAAGCGCAAACTTAAGCTTGCCATGGCATCCTTTATAGGACCACAAACTGTCTTTCCCCAATGGATAATAAACTCAGTTGTTTGGAGATTAAATTCAAAATCGATTGAAGGAATTTGACCTTTTTGAATACCACGATGAGCGTTTTTGATGACCGTACAGTCACGAACATAGATATGTATACACTTGGCAAATTTCAAAAGCGATATTCTCTTAATGTATTGATTGAAATTTTATTATGTTATGAACATCGTATTTTCGAACCAATGCTTTAATTATATTGTTATTATGTCATAGTTTGCAATCGTCATTTCATAAAAAAACGCTTTCGAATTTTAGTAAGTGTATACATATTGATGCTCGTGACTGTACATAAGGGCAGGCATTAAGAATCCAGCGGACCGAATTTCCAATACTAACGTAATACCAAAATAAATCGTAATTCAAACACAATTGAATTAAAGTGTGTTATTATTTGGATTCCGATACCGTTAATCTAGGTTCCTGCTCTACCATTTCGTCCAAAATACTTCACTGGAAATAAATGTAAGCAAATGCATTTCTTGATAAATTTCCCAAGCTTGGAGCGATTTTCCGGTCGTTCATTTACAGTGAAGTAATAGTAGACGAAATGGTATGATAGGAAATAATAACATAATTTGATAAAATCGATTGGATTATGACTTATTTTTGTATTACATTTTAGAGGGCAATTCAAACTCCGTCAGACTCTGAAGAGTTAAATATGGGGGCATGGGGCGTGGCCATATGGGTGCATTATGATTTAAAAATACATACATTCAAACATTGAACTGCCTCATTAGCCAAGTGGTCCTGAGCGCGACTGCTACGCTAAGGGTCCTGGGTTCGATTCCCAGGTCGAGCAAAATGTTGTTGGGTTTTTCTATGAAATTCCCAGTAGCAGCTCAGAGTTAGGAATTTGTGCCCGGTTAATGGCAATAGGCTCGCCCCCTATTACATGGGACCTAAACATACCGGCGAACTGTGGGTGTACATTACTACGCCTCTGCCTAACCCTTCGGGGAATGCAGGCGTTTTAATGAAATTTACCTTATGACCTCCAACGATGAATACAATATTTAGTATAATGTCTGCCATTGTCACGACCATTATAAAGCATACGCTGACAGTAAATATTGGGTAAAATAAAACCAAGGACAATAATCCATTGAAGAATATTGAGACTGCGATGAAAAATAAGATCGATATTACCTGAAAAGAGATAATAGAGTTAAAGATTATGGCTCGCTTGAAATACAATAAAAAATACTAATGATTTACTTCTATTATATTAACGTGGGAGAGCCATGCTTCGGCGCGAATGGGCCGGCTCGACCGGCCTGACAGAAAACCGGCGTGAAACAACGCTTGTGTTGTGTTTCGCCGAGTGAGTGAGGTTACCGGAGGCCTAAACCCTTTTAAAAGGCTGGCAATGCACTTGTGACAGACTCCTCTGGTGTTGCGGATGTCCATGGGCGGTGGTTATCTCTTACCATCAGGTGATCCGCCTGCTCGTTTACTTTAAAAAATTTAGTAAGTAAATATATTGAAGTTAATATCTTTCAGTTTCACCACACCCATAGAGTAGAATAGAAAACTAATTTTGAGGGGTTTCGAAAAAATGATAATCTAAAAATGGTCATATGAAAAAAGAATCTAAAAATGGTCACCCATCAATAGATTGACCGCGGCAAGCACAGTTTAAACTCAACAGCACATCATAACATTTTATCACACCTGTAAGTATTCCCCGAAGGGTTCGGTGGAGTTAATATTCCTTTTTTTACTTGTGTGTTTATAATGATAAGGAAGATTATGATAGTAGGTAATAAAGTGTACTTACCAATCTCAAATATCCAAATGATATCAGGCCATACCGCAGCGGTAAACAAAAACAACATCTTTTGCACACAGGCAGTTCGCCGCGCATTTTAATTTTGAAATTTAAAGTATTTAATCCTTCACTTTAAAAAGTTTCCATTCAAAAAGTTCTTGTCCGAAATATCATAAAACCTTCTTTGTAACAATTCTTAAACTGAATCAAATATTCTATTCCCAACACAACTATTCAGGTCAAAAGTTGACTTTGCACTGATATTATTCTTAATAATAATTATAGATACGTTTATTTAGATACAGATTTATAAATAAATTGCTTGTTTCTCTTACAATATCAAAAACAATATAATTTCCAGGCGAGTTCTTATTACTGGACCTTATCATACATTCCTTTAATTATGATTAAAAAAATTCAAAAATATATGATATTTATCAAGTTTTGTTCGATTTTCAAATGGCACGTTCGCGTCTGTCCCGATTGCCAAACGAATGCTAGTTTGTGCTGGCAAAATCTGAGAACTGGTTTTAAATTTGAATAATGGTATTCCCCAGAGATTTTCCAGGAACTGCATCGTGCAATATACTGATAAACGAAGCAATCGCATAATTTTTCGTACCCGACGGATACGAAACATTTCTAGGAAAGGGAAGATGAAAAAAAGATAAGAAACTTAGGGCCTGTTTCACCACCTGAGGATAAGCACTATCTACCAGATAAATTCAAAATTGGAAAAGATTTTGTATGTATTTTTGAGTCAGATAATTTACCGGCAACTTATCAGAAGGTGGTGAAACAGGCCCTTAATGGTGTAATTTTTCGGGCAGAGGGCTGTGGACAGCGTCAGACAATACAGTATTCAATAGATCGAATACTGTATTGTCGTCGGAATAGTCCTAGATACTTATTTACACAAAACAAATTCAAACAAACAAATAAACAAGTTCCCCCCAGGTAGCAGTATAACCACTGATTCTATTGCTACCTGGGCGACGGATCTGATTGGATGAAACAGGCGAGAGATAGGGAAAAATGGAGGAAATTAGAGGGTGGCCTATGCCAGAGAGGCGACCTCTGTAGTAGTTGTTTAACATTACGATGTATATATAAAGGCATCTTTATTATAGTTGTAATTTTATTCTTCTTTAATTATCATTTGTTGTAATATTTTCTTCCAGTTTCTTGTTGATATAAGTATGTTCTGTTTCTTTCTCTTCATCAGCTGTTTTTTCATCACTGTTCATGGTGCACTGTGGTTCAGCCGCGTTGTTCACGAACCTAAACTCACTGGCATTCCTCAGTTTGATAATCTCACTTCTAACTAGTAGCAGGACGTAGGCTTGAATTACTGAAAGTAAAACAAATTATTTTTATAAAACTTTGTTAGACAAATCCTGCAGTTTATTATAGCTACTCTAACTCACCGAGTGGCGATTACTGTAGCAGTGATACTATTATACTAGCTTCTGCCCGCGACTTAGCGTGTTGATATATAGCCTATAGCCTTTCTCAATAAATGGGCTATCTAACACTGAAATAATTATTCAAATAGTTCCTGAGATTAAGCGCGTTCAAGCAAACAAACAAACAAACATTTCAGCTTTATATATTAGTATAGATATCTACCTATTTACGACATTAAATATTAAAATCAACGTTACAAAAAAGAGTCTACTTACAGATTTGTGTCAAGAAAGTAGCCACGTCGACTAGAAGGACATATATATGGAACAGATTAATCTCGTCTCGTCGATTGAAGAAATAGATAGTGTATATTGTTAAGGCCACGCCGATCACTGCCAGCAGTAGCCACAGCACGAAGCTGTATATGTAGTAAGCTCTGAACAGCTTCAGGTTTTTCTGAAATAAATAAGGTTGGTTAATGTTTTGTGAAAAAGTGGCGAAGTGACGATGTATTTTGTAAACAATACATCAGAAATTAGCAGATGCAGGTGATGATGGAGATGCAGGTGCAGAGCTCAGCATGACAGCTATAAGAAGTTTAAAGGACTTGTTCTATTCTTATGAACAACGGGGTTTTAATATTAATAAGCTCACCTTATGTGCTCCAATTACAAATATAACGTTAAGCGCTATATCTGCCAGTGTTAAGGCTATTAATAATCCTAGTATTACTGCATACACCTTGTTACTTGTCACCGGTTCAGTTTTAAGTAGCTCCAGCATCGAACAGAATGATTTCGTTACACCAAACAACAGTATCGATGCTATTACCTGAAATAATGGAGAGTATATTTTTTATTAAACAGAATCTCAAATGATGGCATCAAGACTACCCCTTTTATAGCAGTTTAAAAAAAACCATGCAAGATGTGCTCTATTGTAGCTACAATTCACACACACGTATCTTCTTCCGGGTCCACGCGAGCCTATTGCCATTATCGGACATAAACTCTAACTCTGAACTGCCACTAAGAATTTCATATAAATCCCATTATCACTGATCAACCTAGGAAATAAACCAGAATGTCTAGCGTAACAGTCGTACTTAGAGCAACTAGACCAATGAGGCAGTTTAAATATAAAATTTAAAGAAAACAATAGAACTGCTTGACGTGGGAATTGAAGACAGGACCTATCGCTCAGCACGTTGACTGAATTCAATAGTGGCACAATGTGTTCATATTAGCTTTTTGAGATTCTCGTTTTAAATGACCTACTTACTTAATTTTATGTATTATAAACCCAACTTGCTCGTCGATATTAATTATTTCGACTTAAATCACTATTGAACTTAGGCGAACGACTAGATTTAAAAAAAGTAAAGACGTATCGACTCCCCGGGTTTCATAGGGCGTAAAAGTCTTTGGGTAGTCAAGGCATTTTTTACACTATGAATATTTATAAACAGAACAAAATGCCTGGCAATATCTGATACACCCTTTGAAACTGGAAGGTTCATTAAAGTGTACTCACCAATCTGACATAACCCCACCCAATGAGACCGTATCGTAGTGGCAAACATAAGCAACATCTTGTACATACTGGCAACTCTATAAGCATTTTGAGGATCTTTCTCACTACACAAAATACTCTCTAAATAGCTGGCAACACCACTCACTGTTGATTTATTTTTGGTTACCTTATGACCTGATAGCTTTGACATATAAGTGAAATCATTTTTGTAATATAATACACATCAGTTGCCCCAGTATAACGGTGGAAACATTATTAAGGTTGCATTGGAGTTGGAGAGAGAACACAAATAGTTATGATTTTCAATTTTATGCAATATTTTACGCCATTTGGCTACACTTGCACACGTGCACGAACACTTAATGGTTAATTTAAACTTTGGAGTACCACCATTTTTTGGATAATACTATAAAAACGACAATTTCCCGCCTAAAACTCCCAGTCTCTCTTCTTTTACTTAGAACTTAAGAATTTCTAAATCCTCAACAAAGATAGATAATCACAGAGTAAATGGTTCTTCAGATAACCTTTAGGCAGATTCAGTGCCACTGCATTCTGGCATTTTGCTTGCAACACATCAGTATAAGAAAATTTACGGATAAGATAACTGGCAACTAATTAAACACCTTTATATGCACGAATGTTGATCTAAATAAAGTCACTAGTTTAGGAGCTACGATGCCACTGACTTTTAACAAAAACTCACAAACACTCAAAAAATATTAATGTACTTAGATGTAGATACACTCATAAAATTACTACAGTAGATTTATAAAGACATCTATTCGACATGATAAATATACCAAAATTGTATAATATCAACTCCTTTCAGCAGTATAAAGTCAGTAGCTATAAAGGAGTGTACGTTCACGCGCGCACTTCTCGTAAATGGTATGAAGAACTAAATAATTGTGGCAAGTAAATAGTCCTAGGCCCCTACAGGTTCGTGCGCCAACGCACTACGTGATTCATGACAAAACCCAACTGCTATTTACTATCTTCGTGGACCATTTGCTTAAATCAAATACTAGGTTTTCCATTCTCAGTCACTTTTTAATCGAATTTAAAAAAGGAGAAGGATATTGTCTACATATTTATTTTATTATGTTTGCCGATTTCTTTAGTGTTATTAAAATGATTTTGACGATGAATTTTTTTGTTAGATGAGTTCTGTCCGCGACTTCGTCCGCGTAGCGTGATGATATATAACCTGTAGCCTTCCTCAATAAATGGGCTATCTAACACTGAAAGAATTTTTAGCTCGTTCAAGTAAACAAACAAACAAACAAACTCTTCAGCTTTATATATTAGTATAGATTATATTCGGTATATTCGGTTTTTCTTCGCAAAAAATGTGATTATTGACCGGAATAGGTTTTCTTTTTACACACTTTTTGACCTGCCTTGGTAGAAACGTTGCTTTCTGCGTTATGGGTTGCGGGTTCGAAGCTCTTCAAATACAAGGACCTATTAGTATACCACCATGTTTTCAAAAGGAATGTAAGAAGGTCACACACTATTCGGGTTTTCTAAGAGCTATTAAAATGAATGATTAGCTTAATAATAGTGAATTAAAAATGTATCTGTAAAGTTCCAATTCGAAAAGACCAATAAAATGGATTGTTCCTTTTCCTTATATACCTATGACACGGAACTGGATACCCGTTAATTCCCATTGGACCCATTATACTCATGTTATATAATCTCCCTCTAGGAAAAACGTAACTCCTTTAAGAGACTAACCTTGGCTACATCTGTTAAACTGAAAGATGACGGTCCTATTAACGCAATTTAATGGTTATTAGTCATATCCGCGATTTTATCACCGAGATGTAACATGCACCGCAGTACGTATGAGATGTGTCATTTTCTGTGGTTGTCATGTTTCGAATTACAGAGTTTCGATCTCAACTATTTTTCATGTAGATTAGTGCTGTGCTGTGCTATGGCTGTTATTTCTTCATAAGGCTATTTCGGACGTTGACCTGCATTGTGATACTCACATTATGCCTATGATTCTTTGGATTTTTTCAACGTTTCCACTGAGAAGTCGTCAGTTAAGAAAGATCTCCATCTAGTGCTTAAACATGTAAAACGTTGACATGTAAAAATACCTATTTTCAGAAATAAATTTAATTTATTGAACTTATACTTATTGAAATAATTTATCCTGCATAGGTACTGTAGTTTTATTTATTCTATTTGGCACTTAAGCTTAAGGTACAAATAATATTTGTGGTGGGACTTATACCCACTAAGCCACACTATTTATCATACAATTTTATTTGTTCCAGAAAAGCCCCCAAGCCAATACGGTACGTGTCTACTTTTATTATTGTGTAGCGACACTGATATCATACATTACAGCGACATCTGTGTTTTAATGTTTAAAGACGAATCTGTTCAATTCTTGGTTGAAATCTATATGGTGTATCATACTATGGAAGTGAATGTCTTACCACCGGAGTATGATGGGATTACTTTCATGGTTGGAGTTGTCGTGGATATTTGTAAGTATGGTTTCAACTCTGATAGGTAAACATTGAAAAAACTGACTTCAAGCTTTTTGAAGTGAGAGTCACTTCACGCTACTGAATTTATTAAATCCAAGTTGGTACCACCGCATTGGCTTGAAGTCGAAGTTCATATTTATAACTTGCATTTGCGTCAGAGTCAGACGATTTTATCTTTCACAATATAATTCCTCACGGCTATTCTGATTGATCTCGTAAGAAGCGAGAAAATATCTGATTTGCTCGGTACTAAAACCTTTTTGGCTTGACTGGCTCTCTCGACTGTTGTGGCTCTGGTAGTCTGCAGTCCATAGGGGCTCCTCAAGCTCAGCAATGCGCCAGAAACTCCCCTGGTGCTGGTGGGTGAATCAGCTGTTAGTTGTTAAGATTAAAATTTATAAAATGTCGGTTAGTGGTATCAATTTTTTTATTTTACAGGTCTACAAATACTGATGATTTATCTTCTAGGAAATTAACCGGTAAATATAGCAGTAAAGACAATGATTACTGTAGACCTGAAAAAAATGGTCCACCACTCACCACATCCACACTGGTAAAGAAGTTCCTGTAAATGTATAATAGAAACAAGAACGTACGTCAATTTAGTTGGTCAAACGTCAAAAAATTTGCTAAATAATAAGGAGAAGAATGAGTAATTGAGTATAATTTCTATTTAGTTTTGGTTTTAATGTAACTTAGCCCAGTCGACACCGCGTAGGCCCTTCGTAGGCATTGCGTAGACGCTTCGTAGGCATTGCGTAGGCACTGCGTAGACGCCTCGTAGGCATTGCGTAGGCACTGCGTAGACACTACGTAGACGCCAAGCATTGCGTAGACGCTGAGTAGGCAGTGTGTAGACACTTCGTAGACACTGCGTAGACGCTTCGTAGGCATTGCGTAGGCACTACGTAGACATAACGTAGACGCTGCGTAGGCATTGTTAAACACGTGCAGGCATTGCGTAAATTTTTCGTACCTGACAAGGCCCACACATGTTTCTTATATAATATTATTGTAATTATTGCAATAAATTGAGTATTGAGTATTGAAATTTTTACACAATCTACTAAGCCCAATTCAAGAGAACACTTACAATATTATTTGCAAAGTGAACGCTAAGTTGTGGAAATAGAGTTCAGTATCAGAAGAGCTCATTAATAATTAAACTTACGTGCGTATACAAAGTATACTGCACGTAGCTTAATCATATTATTTTTTATTAATTGAATCAAACAAAATATTGTATGTATCGTACGTTTTATTCTACAAAGCAGTTCTCCACTGTCGCCTGAGAGGCGGTTCTATGAGAACCTCTGCGATGTGGTTGATGAAGCTCGACCTTCCTTCCTGGTAACGTTCTTTGTTCAGCTCACTGCGGACCAGGAGTAGTAGATATATCTGTAACACTAACATATATTTTTCATTTAATACATTATACCCCCGAATGGTATGGATGGAGTGTATTGACACCAACAGTGTCGGTTTGTTTAGGCGATTATGGGCGAGCATGTTGTCGACAACACGGCACAAATCCAAACTCCTAGCTGCTGAATTTCATAGAAAAGCACAATTCTATTTATGGGAATAGACCCAATTTGTAAACAAACAGTTATGGGCCGGCTCGATCGGAGTGATACGAGGGCCTCACAGAAAACCGGCGTGAAACAACGCTTGCGTTGTGTTTGGCCGAGTGAGTGGGGTTACCGGAGGCCGAAACCCTTATTAAAGGCAGGCAACGCACTTGCTACTCCTCTGGTGTTGCAAGTTACCATCAGGTGATCCTTCTGCTCGTTTGATCATATATCCCATAAAAAAATGGATGAATGGATGTTTGTTACTCTTTCACGCCGGAACGACTGAACGGATCTGTATAAAATTTGGCACAGTGATAGATTATAGTCTAGAATAACACATGGGCTATTTTTTATAGAGGTCGGAGCCAATTCTGAAGGCCACGCAGACGAAGTTGCGTAGCCTTCAGAAGTAGCAGAAGCTAGTGGATAAATAAATATATTAATAAGTTACACGATGACTGGTGTACGCATGCCGTCAATTTAGGACAGGTCAACTCAAGGCTGCTATGGCTCTTTCTTCAAACGGCCTGTTCAGATTTTGCCCTACATCGTAACACACGTATCTTATAATACTACTACTACTGTCAGGACTTTAAAAGTGACCATTATTCCCTGAGTTTTACTCGGCTTTTCTTCTCAGAGGTCGTCAGACAGGAAAAACCGACGCCATCTAGTAAAAAAAAAATGTAACACAGACTTGTAAAAGTGTCTTTAAAAGATCTATTTACAGAAATAAAAGATTTTATCATTTATCATAAAAAAGTTTAAGGTATTATTGTTACCAAATCCTGTGAAAGCTAGCGCGACCTCCGTGAGGGCGATGTTGCCTTTGATGTCTATGTACGTTATCACCACCACGAAGAACGTAGCGACCATGGTCGTCAGCTCATAGTAGTAGAATACACGTAAGAGACGACGCCTTTTCTGGAAAATATTAACACATAACATACCATCACGCCTGTTTTCCCCGAATGGTTAGGCAGATGCGTACATACAGCCACAGTTCGCCGTTATGTTTAGGTCCCATAAGTAGAGTTCGCCGGTATGTTTAGGTCCCATGTAATAGGGGGCGAGCTTATTGCCATTAACCGGGCACAACTTCCAAACTCCGAGCTGTTACTGGGAATTTCATAGAAAAACCCAATAAGTACTTTACTCGACCTAAGAATCGAACCCAGGACCTCAAGCGTAGCAGTCGCGCTCAGGACCGCTAGACTAGTGAGGCAGTCTTCAGTATCTTGACGATGTGCCATATATATTTAATACACCTCTGCCTAACCTTTCGGAGAATACAAGCGTGATAAGTATATCGTCAAGAAAAGTACCTATACCTACTGGTTTCTGACACTTACGCGAATATTAGACATTGAAATAAAACTATTTTTTACGGATTTTATCGCGTTGTATTAAATTTTATTTAATTCCCGACGTTTCGGATCCTTTATAAATCTAAATCCAAGCCCAAAACTGCAAGACCAAAGGATACGGTGCGCTCGTTCTGCGTGAATCGGATCACTAATAATTAACAAAATGTAAGGTAGCTGTTAGTAATTGTAACATTAAGACGTCCAACACCTCAGTCTACCCGTGACCGATGATGATGATGATGATCCGAAACGTCGGGAATTAGATAAAATTTAATACAACGCGATAAAATCCGTAAAAAATAGTTTTATTTCAATACCTATACCTATTCAAGACATAATTAGTTCAAATGCTTTACTTACCGTATGAGCTCCAACGATCAAAACAATGTGGAACAACATGTCTAAAGCATTCAGCAAGAATATGACGCCCTGCTGCGCTTCCATCACGACTCCTCTATACAGAGTGGCCGAGGTGGAGACTTTGTTGCCAACGTCGTCGTGGAAAAATGTCCATAGAACTATCTGCAGAATTGTGAAGAGGACAGTCAAAACCTGAAAACAATATCAACATTATATTATTTTTCATGAACAACATAACATAGCAGTGATAGCCTATGACCATTGAACTGCCAATTCAAAGATCTCGAGTTCAAATCCAAGGCACGCACCTCTGACTTTTCGAAGTTATGCGCGAATTAATAGTTAATTATCACGCGCTTAAACGGTGAAGGAAAACATCGTGAGGAAACCTGCATGTCTGAGAGATTTTCTCGACGGTGTGTGAAGTCTGCCAACCCGCATCAGGCTAGCGTGGTGGACTATAGCCTTCTATATTCCTTCTCATTGTGAGAATGTGTGTGTGTGAGAGTGGCCTGTTCAGAGACACAACTGCCCCACATCGCAGAACTCATATATATCTGATAGCTTCTGCCCGCGACTTCGTCCGCGTAGCATGATGATATATAGCCTATAGCCCTCCTCAATAAATGGGCTATCTAAAACTGAAAGAATTTTTCGAATCGGACCAGTAGTTCCTGAGATTAGTGCGTTCAAGCAAACAAACAAACAAACAAACTCTTCAGCTTTATATATTAGTATAGATAAAGCTACTAGTGTCTGGACTTTAAAAGAGACTGTGATTTTGTAAGTTTGTTTGGTGTTTCTTTTTACTTACAGTAAATATAACCTTATATTTTTATTTTATTTATTCTGATATACAATATAACAAAAAAATTAAATCTAGGTATACATACTACATATAATAAAAATATTTTTTTATCTCCCCTTCATCCTTTGTAGGGGATCCATCCTCCAGATTGTATTTTTTATGTAAATTTTTATGATATTATTGATGTATTGTTAATTAGGATTATTATGATCATTCCTGATATTGTAAAATATTTTTGCTATTACCTATATAATGACGACGATGTGTAATACCGAATTGTTAATCTTATAAGCGTTTTGGATGTGTCATCTGTTAGCTTGTAAGATGAAATGAAATAAATTAAAATCCTTTCTCCAGAAGGCACTGGTGGGACGACTTGGACACTTTCCGGGCAGATTGGCCTTAATAGAGATCAATGGAAATATAATATAATAAAAAATATATAGGTATGTGCAATAAATAATAAAAAATAAATAAGTACTGAATTCAACCCGCATGTAGTTATATCAGTTCTTGCCAAAGAGAAGATAATTCCGTCCGGGACAATAAAAGCATTCGATCGATCAATTCAGTTTATTGCAAATTCTCCGTCGGACGTAAGCCTCAACTACACAACATGTGATTCTTTGACTTTCATCATCGCGCCTGTATTCCACGAAGAGTAAGTCAAAGGAACTGCTGTTAATAGTAGATATAAGTACTCCCTCTACGATTTGCCAATATGTAGAAACGTACGACTGTGAATCCTACGAATCCTACCAATGACACGAATCCTACAGCTACGGCAAGGGAAGGCAAACACGATTTTTATTCTGTCCAACGTATTTGCAGCATGTACAGTATGTACAGCATTTCCTCAGATGTCAAAAGATCCTAGAAGATTATCACGTCCACAATACAAAAAAATAAGAAGACAGTAAAAATATTCAAAAATAAACTAACCAGACTTAAATATCCAAACACAAGTATCCCGCGCCTCAACGGCAAACAGAAACAACATCTTCGGAACTCCGGTATTTCTATCAACATTATTATTTATTATTTTTTATCTATTACGTTTAAACAGTCATGGTAATGTTACTTTTGAATTGAGACTAGGATTAATATACAGCGTTTAGACTCCGACGTGGGCACTAGCAACTGAATTTAGCTGACCAATGCTTAGGGTTGGCAGTATTTATCTAGATTTAGGAAGACAGCTAAGATATGTAAAATACTATGTGAAATATTCTCTCCGCACTCTAGGAATAAACGCGTGTTGTAAAAGTCAACCAAGCCTAGTAGCTCCTAGGATATATCTCCATCTATATGCATAGATCTATCCTTGTTAGATATTAGGATCTAAGTAGATATACTCCAGTGATGATCTGACCGTCTTCTTAGGAAAGATCGGTGCGAATAAAATTACATTTAAATTTGCTGAGTATGACGTTTTGGGGTCGAGCTGGTCGAACAAAGTGTTATTAGGTGTTCCGATGAAATTTGCAATCGCAGCTTGGAGTATTTTGCTTTGAAGTATACCATCTTTGACATTTCTTCTATCTATAATAATATCAGAATTTTGAAAACTGAACATTTATATTTTATTTCTCTAACCTGACACCCCTAAGGTACGATTATCTTATTTACAAGCCGCGTTGGAGGGACGAGAGCGTGACATCGCGTTGTGAATTTGACGATGCCGACAGAACTGGTCTTTTTCATAAAGACATTTCCAGTTACTGCGATTCAATGCAATTTGGGAAAATATTAATGTAACCTTGAGAGATAAGGAGGAAAATATAATTATCTTAAGCAATAAAATAAATCGCATAAGGGTCCGGATGTTGGAACAATTTACCGTTTGCACGAATGGGCCGGCTCGACCGGAGTGATACCTGGGACCTCATAGAAAACCGGCGTGAAACAGTGCAAGGCTTACGTTTTTTCGCCGAATGAGTGAGGATACCGGAGGCCCAAACCCTTTTAAAAGGCCGACAACGTATTTGTGACTCCTATGGTGTCGCGGGTGTATTGCTTACCATCAGGCGATCCTTCTGCACGTTTGCCATATCTTGATGGGTTACAAGTGATTGCATTTATTTTTCTGCATAAGTAAGACTTCACTGGTGTCGCCCTCTAGTTGATTGAATGTAAACGAATGCATTATCATTGTGCTATTATTAGATCGGCAAGTATTCACAATGGTAAGCAAAATTGAGCTGACCAAGAGTTTAATTTTTATTACCAACGACAGCTCGACATTTAGACCTAACCATGTAGGCGTGATAATCCAAGTTCAGCAGCATGAATGTATATTGACAAAACCTAAATAAGTTTCCAACTAAAATGAACTACCTAAATATCCATAGACATGGTTGACTATAAAAGAAAATAAACTGATGTCGTGTTTACGATTTGATTTAATTAAGAATGGAGTATCTATGCAGTTTCTTGCCATCTCTTCTCCATAAGACCTACTATTTGGAACCATGCAAATAGTTTTTAACATTTCAAGTAAGTACCAGTATTTATGGTTTGATTGAAATTTAAAAAAAGTTTTCGTAAGTATGTTTCGGCCTCGTAGTACATAGAATTCATAACGAAGACAAATTTTAAGGCTTTGTTATCAATAGGTTCACTTGTGCAGCTTACGAAAGGTGGCAGTTAGCATTTACGAATTTAAAATGTAGTTTGTGCAGTACAGTGCAAGTGACAGCTTATAAAAGATTTTTTAAACACGCTACTTATGGAACAGAGGAATTTGTAGCTACCAAGTGATTAACATAAACAAACGAGCTATCGTCATTATTATATTCAAACCATTACATTGATTATTCCTTCACGACTTAAGTAACATCGTTCTTGTAAACACCGCAATGGTTAAATAAACATGTATTACACACTTTATTACAAATGGACTCATGAGGACCGGAAGTATCTTATAAAAGACTGTCTAGAAGGATGCAATTTTGGATGAGAGCGGCTCTGTTCCAGTCACTCAAGAGATTTGATGTGAAATGTATGTAAAGTGTTAGAAACATGAAAGATTTGTTCAAATTCAAATGTCCTAAAATACCCGTAGTTAGGAAGTGCTGTTTTTGTATACCTACTTATGTAGGAATAGCTGTGTTTGGATATGCCGATCTAGTGAGTGTGCTAACCTAACATTTTTATGTTTTGCAGACTAGCTTACTATTAAAACTTGATTATTTTATAGGAAATAAATGAAGAGAGGAGAGGATCTTACAGCAAAATCACCATATTTTTTTTAATACTACTGTATGAGGGTCTAAAATTGTTAATCTAAATAAATCATAATATTATGATTTGTATTACAAATATGCTTTGGTATTCTACTGGTTGTAAATATGTATTGAATCGGAAATTTCTAAACGTGGCTAGGAGGAAATGAATATTACCTATGATGAATCAAGAGTATAGCTCTTTTCATAAAATTTTGATGAAACTAAATATAATTGTTATGCGGGGGTAGCTCCGCATGCAGCCAATTAATGTCAAGTACTCGAAATACAAGTACCTACCTTGCAAGATCTTACATGGGAAAACGTAGTCTAAATTTGTGAAGATTTACAAATTCATTGAATTAGAAGTATTCCGTTCGTGGTGTAAATAATATGATAGGTCACATTGGTGTTTATATAAAGAACTTAAGATCGTTTTTTTGAGATTCTTGTCAGATCATTGATACAAGACATGATTTATTAATAAGCAGTCCTTCTGAGAATGAAGCTAAATGCAAATAAAATAAAATTGAGTATTCCAATGAATTTTACCCTACAATATCAACTAAGCTTTGGTTTTATAGATTGTTTTTTAAAAACATCCAAATGTTCCATTGTCAAAATGTTGGCTGCATGTCTACACATTTTTTATTTCGCTAAAGATCTTTAATGGATATTTCACAAAGCGATATCGTAAGTAAATTCGTGTCCTAAAACCTATCGTGGTAAAAAGCTATGGCCATGGTAAGGCCATATTGGTAGACGTAGAAAATGTAGATGGTAAAGTGTGCTGGAAAGACCAGATTGGCGCAAAAATTTGATCTACCTACGTCATTCCAATAATGGTAGCAATTTTGATTATATAAAAGCTTAAATTTTTTTGAAATTTTTTTCGGGTAATATAATTTGGTAGATTATTTAAATAGTAACGAAACAGGAAATGTCATTATACCTATTTGTATTCCTCAAAAGGTTCACACAGTTCGCCGATAATTATGCTTCTATTAGGTCCTATGTAAGAGATGCATATTACTATTAAACGGACACAAATCTAGACAGTGAACTGCTATTAAGAATTTCATCGAAAAATCCAATGATCTTGTACATAAGAAAGAAGACAAATAGTCCATCATGACTGTATAGCTTGACAAAACAATAACACTAAAGATAGTAAATAATTTATTATATTCTATTTACAATGTTTTTTGAATAAATTATTTCTATCTTAATTGGTATAAATCAATAAATCAATCAATCAAAATTAATTGGTTACTCAATAAAGTCCCTGAATTCTCAATTCCAGACGCTGGCTCTCGTTGCATTTCCAATGCTGATGTACGAGATGGTAGACGAGCTGACTAGTGACAGACCTCGAGGAGAAGTACACTACAGTGATCCTGCGGTACACCTACCAGTGATAGTGACTGCGGCACTGGCAGATATTGTGCTCACTGTTGTTCTACTGATAGGAGCACATAGGGTGAGTGGATTGACCATTGTGGTCAAAGGATTTGTCAGTTTGACTATCTGTTACAGAGTGCTAGATTTTCAGGGTTCACTCGTGCATCTGAACCTATGAGAGCTTAAATAAATAATGCCATTGATACCACAATTAACTGGCCCAAGTAATGACAAACGAGAAGATTCACGTGGGAAAGCCATGTTTCGGTACGAATGGGCCGCCTCGACCGGAGTGATACCACGTCCTCACAGAAAACCAGCGTGAAACACCGCTTGCGTTGTGTTTCGCTGAGTGAGTGAGGTTACCGGAGGAGGCCGGAGGCAACGCACTTTTGACTCCTCTGGTGTTGCGGGTGTCCATGGGCGGCGTTTATCGCTTACCATCAGGTGATCCGTCTGCTCGTTTGCTCTCCCAAAAAAAAGAAGAAAATATGATAGGGTGAGTCAAAAGCTTATGGTAGCTCATCACTTCAGTTACACCCTGCGGAACTCCTCATTAATAAATAACCCTGACAGCTTCATTAGTGATCTGTATTTATATTTTAATTATGGAAGTTGTAATAATTGGACCCTCGCCCCCTATTACATGGGACCGGCATACAACATACCGGCGAACTGTGGGTGTACATTAGTACGCCTCTGCCTAACCCTTCGGCGTGATGGTATGTATGTAATAATTGGACTGATTCAAATGCTTGTTTTGAACTTTGCGTGGCACCTCACTTCACGTAATTGTCGAGAAATTTTTAGAGGATTTGCATATGGATTGGATTTTTGATTGGATTGGATTGGATTGGAATTGCATAGTCTTGAGCATTTTTCTAAAAGATCTTTAAGATCTAGTACATCATATTGTTATGTGATAACTATAAGAAAAGTCTAAGGATAATCAATGGTTTGTATTCTAAGGTTTTATATTACGTATGCCTATCAGCAACAATCAGCGAATGTGCGAGCATTACTTTTATATTAGGCGCTTAAATTAGTCAATTAAGAATATCAAATGTAAGATGGAGTATAATTCCTAATTGCCATTCAGATTGGCATCTCGTAGAAGCGCGAAAATATCTGACTTGCTCGATGGTAAGACTTCTATCTTCTTCTATCTGTAGGGCTTATCAAGGGCTCGGCAACGCATCAGCAACGCCTGTAATGAACGTGAAGGCCTTTCCCGCTTTACCAACTGCAAACACAATAGTTTCCATAGTCAGTTTACTTGAAATTGTTTCTGTGCTGATTTTTCAGAAAAATAAACTGCTACTGAAGATCTACTTCTACTTCGCTGCAGTCTCGCAGCTGATCACGCTGCTGGCTGACCTACCCTTCTTCGACTACACGGAGTACAAGAAAAACGCTATTTACATCTTCTTCGTAGGTAAGAATCGTATAATCGTACTAGTTATATAAAAAGTTTACATTGTTAATTTTAGTTAGCGTCGTGGGTGAGGATCATTTCCTGGAACCCTCCAAGTCTGTCATCAACATTTTCAACATCATAACACCTTTTACACCATAACACATTTTTTACACATACTGATCACAATACACATAAACTCACAACGCTATTTACATATCAATTATTTATAAATTACAGTAAAAAGAACTTATTTAGTAAATCAAAATCCCAAAATATATTTGAAAGTAAATCATTATATTTATGTTCTTCGTACATAACCTATTTGCTATGTGTCATGCCACAGACCACTTAGAGATACAGATTATCTATTTTCTGTAAACGAGGAGCGTCGCACTGCGGACGACGTGAACTTGAATTGTTGCTACATAAAAAAAATATAGTATTATACTGTTTTAAGTTTTCAACATTTTAATCGCATTATTATAATGTTTCCTATTCTTGTATAAGCTGCTCCGTCCGACGTCAAGACGTCGACACCGGCTGTCGCTGAAAACCAGCGTTATGATTCTGCTCCCTGCACGAGTCATAACAAAAAGCTGAGCGATTGGCCGTTTTGCGTGGATGTGACGCATACTTTCGCAAATTATGTACCTACCTAGTTTACTTCCTTGTTTAAATACACAATGTTGTGTGCGTCTTGTCTACGCAAATAAATTTATTTTCTTTCTTTCTTCTTTCTTTCTATTTATTTTATTTTCCATCATAGTTATCGATGTAACTGCCCCGATAGTGGGTATTAGTGGTCCTGAGCGACTGGTCTTAATATTAGTTTTGAAGGTCTTCCTAAACCTTCGGGGAAGGGGAATACAGGCGGGATGGTATGTCAATGTTAAGGGATATAATCAAACTGTATGTGGTCCCATAGTCATCGGCAGTTATAAAATGCCGAAGCTTGGGGCTTCGGCTAAGCTTTGAAGAACCAAACCATTGATCTGTAAAAGTGTTCCTAAAGATTTTTACAGAAAGAAACATAATTTCATTTCATTTCTTTTCATTTCATCATCCCTGGCTTTGACCATTTTTTGTTGTCAGATGAACTCCTGCGTGCTCACATAGTTGATATACTATTTCTTTCTTTGTATCTACTCTTTATGGTGCCTATTACCCATCATACTGACTAACTTTCCCATGAAACCCATAACTGATGTATGAAAGGACCACCCTCGAAGGACGTTTATGTTTTTTTATGTTGTGCTAGAAGTAGCAGTCGGGTAAAAAATTCATGCTTTAATGTGAACCAGTCCTTTAATATCTGTTACAGGCCTGATTCTTAGAATTAATTCTTAGAATTAAAAATTGTTTTTAAATTGAAGCGGCGGTAGCCTAATGGCTAGGGCGTCGGACTTGCGATCATGTGGTTGCCGGGTACGAAGCCCACCCATTGCACTACCGACGTGAACCCACTCGTAACAAAAGCAATCTAAAGAAGGTTAACAAGAATATCCGACCGAATGTGCGACCCACATTGATAAAAAAAAAAAATCCACAAAATTATTCCACAAAAGTATAATATTTGTTTTACAACAGCTGCTTTTGGAAACTGTTGCGGATTTTCTAAAGCAGTTCATCCGGACCCTGTAGATATTTAATTACGTCCTAAATAAGTAGGTACTTCCCCCTGTGAGTATGATTAAAGTAAAGGTGAGGAGTTTGATAAAATTTACGTGTTCTTAATACTTTTATGCAATAACATCGTTGCGTCCGTTGTGTGCGTTGCAACAGTGCCGATGGTGCATTTTCATGGACACATTACAACACAATGATAGCACACAGTATTTTGGTTTCAAAACGTATCGACACCGCAAGTAGGTAACGGTTTTTGTTGTTCATGTTTTTTTTTTAAAACTTTGCCTCGCACTATATGAAAATCTGTTCAGTAGTTTGTGAGTTTATCGCGAACAGACAGGCAAACAGACGCGGCGGGGGACATTGTTTTTAATAAGTTAGGATAATGACGGAGTAAGGTCAAGACCTCACATTAAAAAAATTAACACAACTTTCTACCAACCTTTTAATGTAAATGAATAATGATTAATTTTAACTAGGTTAATATTAAAAGGTAAATTTTAAAAGGCGCCCATCTAAACATTCGAGTCGGTAATTCTAAAAATTACTTAGGACCATTCGTCGGCTCTTCATTGTTAACTTTAAATTCTCAGCAACTATTTAAAACAAAGTTGTAAAGATTATTAATGTTATCATGTTTTTAATAAGAGTACATATATATGGAGATTATAGCTGATTTTTCCCCATCAGACCTACTTTTCGGAACCGTGCAACTAGTTTTGATTTTTCAAAAGTAGATACCTATTTTAATGATCTAGTTAATTGAAATTCAACATGTTGACTTTGACTTTAGGATCCGGAGTTTCATTTTAAAAAATATTTTATCATAATATTCTGTTAGTATTCGGATTCGTCGATTCGGATTCGAATATTCGGATTGAGATACCGTTAATCTAGGTTCATAACGTACCATTATGTCTACTACTACTTCACTGGAAATAAACGACCGGAAAATCGTTCCAAACTTGATAGTTATGAAGAATTACATTCGCTTACATTTATTTCCAGTGAAGTATTTTGGACGAAATGGTGGAGCTGGAACGGATCGTATCGGAATCCGAATAATAACACACATTGAAAGAATTGTGTTTGTATTACGATTTATTTTGGTATTACCTTTGTATGGGAAAATCGGTCCGGCGGAACATTCAACCAAATTAGTTGCTAGCTTTGTTATAACCGATATAAATCAACGTCTCTCTCTCCCACAGCACTGAACATATACCTCCTATTCCTGGTTCATAACGTGGTCTACGTGAGAGATGACAACAGAGAGATCCAGTATATAGCCTATGAACAGAATAGCATCAGCATTTAACAGCAAGGGTCTACCCTTCTAAACCCAGCAGACAATTTTGAATAACAAAGGTAAACAGACTTTAAACATGAAAAATTGTAATTGTAAAATGGTGATAATTAACTTAGGATAGATAGTAGGCCTATTGTTCAGTCTACATAATTAAAGATTGTAAATAAGACGACAATTTCATTAATAAAATAAATATTTTTAAAAAATGTGTGTATGTTAGTTAATTTTTTTATAAAACTATAAAAAGAAAAAGCAATAATCAAATTGGTATTTCATTCAGAAGTGAAATTTTCCTTGTGAAAAAAATAATTCTGACGACATAATGGAAAAGGTAATAAGTATTTTTACTCATAATAATAGACAGAAGAGAAATTGGTACTATACTAATTTAATACTTAATGTATGTAGTACATCCTATGATCCTACTAATATTTTAATTAATAAACGTGAAAGTTTCTAAGTATGTTTTTTACTCTTTCACGCCAGAATAGCTGAACGGATTTAGGTAAAATTTGGAACAGAAATAGATTATAGGCTATACACATAGGCTACTTTTTATCCAAGTCGGATCCAATTTTCCACGGAGATGAAGCAGTGGGCATAAACTAGTAATAGATAAGTATATACAATCCATCGAGAAAATCTCTCTCAGGTTTCCTCACGATGTTTTCCTTCACCGTTTTAGAGCGTACGCACATGACTCCGAAAAGTTAGAGGTGCGTGCCTTGAATTCGAACTCGAAACCTTTGGTTTCATATTCATATTCATAATCATTTATTGCGTTCCATAATGTACAAAAATATATAAAACAGATTTCGCAGTCCAATGATCATATCACTAGGCTATCACTGCACTTTGGACTGCATCTCATAATAATAACAGCAATATTGTTGCCGGATATCTAAATTCCTGAACTGATAACAATGTTTTCGTTACAATAATCAAAACAGATTTCTTAGTTATGATAGGAACATAGCAAGCGATAACGATGAAAACAATGAAACAGTTAAATTCAACGTAATACAACTCTAACTCTAATAGTTTTTTTTTAAAACCCACGACGAATGTAATTGTAAAAGGATTAAATAATATTTTCGAAGCTAGCTTAGCTAAGTCACAGATAATAGAAAGCTAAGTGATAATGTGTAGATACTCATTTAGTCGCGGGATTAAATGAGTATCTACACATTATCACTCAGCTGCAAGAAAATACAGCGGGGGCTCGGTTAAACCGTTCTTGAAATAAATGGCAACATTCTTTGGCACACACAAACAAACAAACAAACACCCTCTCACCCCAAACGCATAAATATACTGTCTCCGATCCGTCGTGATAAAAACATATTAAAAAATCTTCGCGCTCAGGACCACTAGGCTAATGAGGCAGTTTGTATTGTGACCGAGACCGAGAATGTTTTTAGCCGAAAATGGCCGAGCCCGATACCGAGATCTCGGTCTGACCTCATGACCCCGTGACAGTACAGTAGCTCAGACTGTTGTCTCGGCATCTAAGCGGGGGATTAGTTGTTGTGGGTTAGATCCCGGAGCAAATATTTGTATGACCTAAAGGTTCCGTGTCTGGATGTTTGTGTATGTGAGTATTTTTGTTTGTAAATGCAGACAGGCCTTCTACAAAAAAAAGGCAATGAGGAACTATATTGTATATCGTAGATATTGAGAAAATATTATAGTCCTATAATGTAACCACAAATTAGAGACAAGTTAGGAAAATGTTAGGTAGAAAATAATACATTCAAAACACTAAGAAAATTGATCCATAATATTTATGATCTCAGAAAGCCCAGTGAAGAGTAAAACAAGATAAATGTGGAAACAAACGAACAATAACAAATAACAACGTGATCTTCCCACGGCGCGCGGCGTATGCGCAGCGTACAGTAGTCTAACCGTCATATTTTATTGAGCTATTAGTTTAGTGTGTCTGGGAATAGATAGGTGTGATATTTACATTTTATCACTAACTTTCTATATTATTCTTATATTGTAAATGTTAAATTGACTTTCCTTGCAAGAATTACAATGAAATTATGTATTTGTGTTGAATATTATCCGTGCTACCCTACCCTCATTTGCTAATTGATGTTCCTAATACTTCTTTCTCAGAAATTATATTAATTTATGTGTGGGTGTTATCGTTCCGTAAAACTGCAAAACCGAGCATCGCGGAGCTGTCAACTCTTGCGCAGCCCAGTGTTGCACCAGTCGTTACAGCTCGCGCACGCGCCCGGCCGCGTCATGTCCACCACAATCGAAACAAGTTTGAAGTAAGTGTTGTGAACGAAAGTTATAGTCCAATTGAGCCGTGTGTGTTTTGGTGACATCTTCATACATACCTTTTCTTTTTTCAACCCAATGTGGATTAAAAATAAAAATTAAGTATAAGAAATTTTCCACCGGAGATGTTTAGAAATTAATCTAGTTTCTTGCGATTTTTCACGATTAAAAATTGTATGTTGTCGTTTGGATCCTGTGAGGGTATTTGCTGATATGCAGTAAGTATGTAGCTTAAGTTAAAAAGATTCGGCGCTCTATTGTTTTATGGTCGCAGTTACACAAGCAAGCTTATTCAAATCTCCGTTATTCACATAAAAAAAGCATCATTTTACCGTTTTTTTTTCGAATTACGTACTTACCATCTACCTTACGGCGTTGAGAGATTTGTTTTTGGTTTTGTATGGTCCGTGGAGAATCCGGTTATTGGCTCGAACGAGTGATTCTGATCAAATTTTAACCTTGACTTTAGGTGGACCAAGGGACGCCATATTGGTTTTTATAGTAAATACTTCACTGAGAAAATAGTATCGAAATAAAATAAAGGAGCTTATCACTACCGGACAGTACTAGAGATAGGATTTTGACATTTATACTTCTATTGGATTTATGTCAAAAACTTATCTTTAATCTTCTGACTGGTTATTGGGACTGACGGTAAGCAAATCCTGCCGTTTATAATAGCCTCAGGGTTTAACATTGTTCGTTAACTCATCAACGGTGTGCAATCAATTATTATCGAAAATGTAAATATTTTCAATGTCAAAATTTTCAATAGGTATTGAGTAAACGCATCGCACGTGCAGGTGGAAAATTCACTCATAATATACTTACACTGTAGGTACATAATTATATGTACCTACAGTGTAGGTATATTATGATATACCTATAGTAGTGACGAAATAAGCAGAGTTATTTCGTCACTGATTGTGAAGTTTAGCAAATAGTGTTGCTGTAGCATTTTTTAAAATAATAACTCGGTGTGAAAACCATTGGGGTCAATAATTTAGACCGTACTGCATTCGTGATTATCGTCCTTATTCCACATAGCTTAGTTGCAACTTTAGGACAGTGAAAATATAGAAAATGGACTTTTAAATCTAATTGAATTAAATATCCGAATTGATAATAGAAGGGTTCTGTTTTTCGAGTGTATAAGTATAATTGTACAAAGTACATAACACGAGTAGGTATGTATGTTACTTTATCACGCTCTGGAGACTAAACGTCTTGATTGATTTTAGCTCTAGATTTTTGGTGGTAAATAAAAACATAAAAAAGTAAAATATAAAGTTAGTTTATTTCAAATATGCTCGTTAAACTTATAATCATCTCACGGCTCGTATGGCAGCTTTTGGGCGAAAAGGTTTTTAAAAACAAAAATGGCAAGAATCCTTTTTTTTGGAATTCAAGAAATTCTCGGAACCATTTTTTTTTTATGAGATAGGGGCAAACGAGCAAGCGGATCACCTGATGGTAAGCGATAACCGCCGCCCATGGACACCCGCAACACCAGAGGAGTCGCAAGTGCGTTGCCCGCCTTTTAAAGGGTTTGGGCTTCCGGTAACCTCCTTCACTCGGCGAAACACAACGCAAGCGTTGTTTCACGCCGGTTTTCTGTGAGGCCGTGGTATCACTCCCGTCGAGACGGCCCATTCGTGCCGAAGCAGGGCTCTCCCACGTGAATCCCACTGCTTTGCTCTCCCATTGCTTCCTAAAAATAAAGTTCGTTATTTGAAAAGTGTTTTTTTCTCTTTTGCATTTATTTCAATCATCTAGTGAATCTGTATATTAAAAAGGCCTTGTATGATAATTGATAAATCACGAATATAACCAAGAAACATTGTAACTGCAACCTGTTTCTTTAAAGGCTATTTTTAAGAGGCATTCTCGGACGAAACGAATTGATTGATGTATATTTGGAATAGTCAGATATTATCATTTTTTATGTAGCTATATTGAAGGCAGTGACGTCAGAGTGGTTTGACAATTTAGATATATGTAATACTAGCTTCTGCCCGCGACTTCGTCCGCGTAGCGTGATGATGTATAGCCTATAGCCTTCCTCAATAAATGGGCTATCTAACACTGAATGCAAGAATTTTTCAAATCGGACCAGTAGTTCCTGAGATTAGCGCGTTCAAGTAAACAAACAAACAAACTCTTCAGCTTTATATATTATCATTACTTATAGATATAGATATTATTAGTATAGATATATAAAGCTGAAGAGTTTGTTTGTTTATTTGCTTGAACGCGCTAATCTCAGGACCGATTTGAAAATTTTTTTCAGTGTTAGATAGCCCATTTATTGAGGAAGGCTATATATCATCACGCTAAGACCAAGTAACTATTCCATGCGGACGAAGTCACTGGCAGAAGCTAGTAAGTACTTAATATAAAGAAAAATACAGACGTCCTTTCCGGGTAAGACAGGGTTTATTACCGAAGTGTCTAATGTTTACAGTCATTAGCGGTAATTAGAACAACAATTAGTAACACCTTTTAGCCATTTTACGACTTGTGAACGCGATGATAAACTAATGATTTATTTTACATAGCTCTTCCTGGTCAACAGAAATGTCTAATCTCGTGTAGGTGCATAACCAACACGCCTATACCCCGAAGGGTTAGGCAGCACACAGTCAACGGCCATAACTCCAGTAGCACCTCAATGTTCATTCAAATTACATAACCTAAGCAATAAACATGTTTGTATCCATAGCTCTATGTAATCTTTTTGGTGTACAATAAAGAGTATTCTATCTATCTATCTATCTAACCGTCGAAATGTAATACGACCAGTATCAAAAGTTTTCTGGATTTCAACCACTTCTCATACGTATTTGGTTCAAATAAAATTAACTTTTGTACCTTTGTGTAAATGTACCATGTACCATGGTTAGTGTAGGCGACGCGTGAACATATGTTGATATTTTATATTTTTACCTAAGTACCTACTTGTTGTTTAAATAAATACAAGGCGCAGGAGACGCACGCGAGCGGGACGGGGGATACGCACATAGCAGCGCAGCGATTTGTAAAATATTCGAGTAGCCTTTGCCTATGATTGCGCACGGACGTACGTTTGTTAATGCGTCTCCCTACCCTTCATCTTTTCGTAAATCCGGAGTTTCACTACCCATCCACATCCCCTACATTAATTGGTCTTCGAACCGGATCTCTGGATGTATCACACACCACCGCGAAGTATGGTGAACACTAGGAGTGCTAAAAGAAAGGAAGAGGAGCAAAATGAAGCGCAACAAAAAGATGCTCAACAATTGAAAATCGAACAAATGTCGAAAGAAGCTATAGAACCTATTGAACCCAGGAGCAAGATGGAAGAAAATCAACCTGGACCTTCTATAGCCCACAGTGTTCGAAAGTCTACCCGTAATAAAAAATCATCGACGTCATCTATTACGGCGAGAAAGAAAAGGCTGGAACTGGAAGCCGCTCAAGCAAAGGCACAAATTAGAATGGAACTGATAGACAAACAACTAGATGCAGACCTAGCCGAACTAGAAGACGACTCCAGTAACTGCAGTCTACCCTCAGAAAAAAGTAAAAATGACCGTGTTGTAGAAAAGTGGCTGGAAAGTAGTCGGCAGGAGGTGAATACTCAGGGAATCGCCAACCGTAGCATCCACGATGACATGTTGCGTCCAGCACCGCAGGAACTGCACCTGCACCATGTAGGACCAGCCGGCCTGCAACACCCCGCTACGGACTACGCGCTCGAAGCACGCCCGCCACCACCAGCTGTTGGTGGCACTGATGAAACCGTGCGGGCCCTGGCGAATGCTTTGAAGGACTTTGCCGCTGTCTCTGCCACCGGTGCCAGCAGATCTAACGACAGAATGCTAAATCGCCTGTGTACACCGAGGGATTTACCTAAATACTCTGGCGACCCGCTAGAATGGCTTCAGTACAAGCAAGCATTTGAAGAATCCTCTCAAGTGTGCAATTTTAGTGACAAAGAGAACCTGTGGCGTCTGAGGCGGAGCCTACAGGGCCCAGTAAAAGAAGCAGTGACGGCCTTACTAATTGGTGCTACCTCCGCAGTAGATGTAATGAGTGCACTGGAACTTCAGTTTGGAAATCCTGATGTAATTATATCCAGAATCCTGCAGGACATAAGTAAATTACGCCCCATGGCACAAGAGTATCAAAAGGACATTATTCCTTTCTCAGTGAAAGTAAAAAATTGTGTCGCTGCTGTGACTGCCATCGGACGTGAAGAATATCTAAAAGGTATGAACATTGTGTCGGTCATCCTCTCGAAATTACCAATGATACTGGTCTCAAAGTGGGCTGATTACTGTTATCCTCTTATCAGTAACACAGAAAAACCAAAACTACTTATTATGTCCGAATTTCTGAGTGATGAAGCCATGAAAATAACAAAAACTTCTGTGAATTTATCTAACGTACAATACCACAGTAAACAAAGTTATAACGAAACTTCTAAACATCGTACTTTAGTGGTGAATGGTGAACAAATGAACAATAAACAAAAGAGTGATAAGGAGTGTCGGTACTGTCACATTTCCGAACACTTACTGCAAGACTGTAAAAAGTTCAGAAAATCGTTACGCAAAGATCGCTGGGCATTCGTAAAACGCCATGGTATTTGCTACAAGTGTCTGACGTCACAGCATAAACAAGACAGTTGTACCGCACCGGCTTGCGACGTAGATAACTGCGGACTGTCTCACCATCGTTTGTTGCACTATATTATAAACAAAATCTCAGTGCCGCGTAATAGTGTGAATATAACCGAAGTCACTGAAACTGAAACCGAGACTGATTCGCGAGTGGAAACTGTAAATCATCTTCAAGTGAACTGCCTTAAAGTTTTACTTAAAACTGTGCCTATATACTTACACGGACCTAACGGGACTTTTCGTAGTGCCGCGCTCCTCGATGACGGTTCAACGGTGACGTTGATAAGCGCTGCGCTCGCGTCGAAAGTGGGATTGAGCGGTAATAAACAATCTATGCGTGTGTGCGGTGCATGGGACAATAGCGAAGTGGTATGCCATAGTGAGGTACTCGACCTTGAACTATCTAACTGTGAAGGAAATAAATTTACAATTCGTGCGCGCAGTGTAACAAATATGAACTTACCAGTACAAAATTTTACTGCCGTGGACTTGAGTGATTATGAACTGATGAAACCTGAAATGAAAAACGTGATTTGTGATGGTCAATACAGGCCGGAACTTTTAATAGGGCAGGACAATTACGATTTAATTTTACCATTGGAAATAATTAAGGGTAAACCTACAGACCCCTACTTCACTCGTACTCCTTTAGGGTGGTGCATGCACGGGTGCATGCGCATGAAGTCCGCTGTCAATCACGATGTGAAGCTGCAGTCTACTCTTTTCCTGTCAGAAGGAGAAAACAATGAATGTGAGCATATCCTACGAGAAATCCAAAACGAGGTGCGCCAATCATTTGAAATTGATTCTGTCGGAGTTACTAGTAAGCCCCGCCAAAACCTTCTTGATGTAAAAGCTACGGAATGCCTACAACAAACGGCCACTTTGAAAGATGGTAGATGGTATGTGGGTCTCCCGTGGAAAGGTACGTTTGGTGAGATGCCTAACTCATACGATAATGCGCTCACAAGACTGAAGAGCGTTGAAAAGAAAATGAAAGCAAATTCAAGCTTCGCAGAGCGATACAGAGATAGAATCGACCATCTATTCAGTAACGATTTTGCGTCACGACTCACTGAAACTAAAAGTCCGAATAGAATATGGTACTTGCCGCACTTTGGAGTCGACAACCCTAATAAACAAAAACTACGACTGGTGTTCGATGCTGCGGCCAGAAACAAAGGCATATGTTTGAATGACTACTTACTACAAGGTCCCGACCTACTTACCTCTCTGTACGGGATAATGCTGAGATTTCGAGAAAACAAAGTGGCAATCACGGGCGATATAAAAGATATGTTTTTGAGAATCAAAATACGAGATGTTGATCAAGATGCCTTGCGCTTTTTATGGCGAGAATCACCAGATAAACCCGTACAAACTTGTGTCATGACTAGCTTAATATTTGGCGCGAACTGTTCCCCATTCATCGCCCAGTTCATAAAAAACAAAAACGCCGAAAGATTCCGACCCACGATGCCGGCCGCCGTGCAGGCTGTACTTACACAACATTACGCCGACGACTATATAGACTCCTTACCCGATGAAGAAACAGCTAATCAACTTGTGAATGACGTCACATTCATTCACAAACAAGGTGGATTCGAGATTAGAAATTGGACGTCTAATATGCAATCTGTACTTAAAGATTTACCCAAAGAAGACTTAAAATCGACGTCTGTGATATTTAAAAATGGACAACCGTATGACGGAGAACGTACACTCGGCTTGATATGGTTCCCAACTAATGATAACCTGGGATTCGATGTGTCATTCAAACGAATTCCCACGCCCATATTGCTAGGACAAAAGAAACCTACTAAACGAGAAATGCTTCGTGTACTAATGTCCATCTTTGATGTCTACGGCTTCCTTTCGCCTATCACGATCAAAGGCAAGATCCTATTACAAGATACCTGGAGGTCAGGAATTAGTTGGGACGACGAAATAACAGACCAAATATTTATAAAATGGACAGAATGGCTGAGCATAATGATAAACATTGATAAAATTCGCCTACCTCGTCATTACGAGTCGGCAACTAGAAGTACGTGCTACTCAGTACCTACGCGCGAGAGCGAGATGCACAATCTCAGTGCAAACGCACCGATTAGCGCGTCGCCGGCGCAAACCACCGAGCGCTATAGGAACTTACAGCTACATGTATTCTGTGATGCGTCAACTCAAGCGATGTGCGCCGCCGCGTACTGGCGTTGGATTGATTGTAAACAAAATATTCAGGTTGCCTTTGTCTCTAGTAAATGTCGAGTTGCGCCTGTAAAGTATGTATCAATGCCACGGTTAGAACTACAAGCAGCCGTTATGGCGGGAAGATTAGCGGATAATATTATAAACGAACACAGAATAAAGACTGAACGAAAAATATTTTGGTGTGACTCATCTACAGTTTTACACTGGATACGCAATAGTACGCGCAGTTATAAAGCCTACATAGCTCACCGACTTGGTGAATTAGACGAACTGACAAATATTGAAGAATGGAAATACATACCTACGAAGTTGAATATCGCGGATATTGCCACACGAGAAACCTGTGAACTTAAAACTTTGAAAAATGAGTGGTTATATGGGCCTACATTTTTACATGAAGAAGAGCGATCGTGGCCTGGAGAAATAAATACACATTTACCTGAAGTTCGCGATGTGGATCTGGAATGTATAAACAATATTATTCACGTTGTACCTGTGTGTTTACCTGTTCCTGAACCAGAAAGGTTCTCTTCATGGCTTAGACTGGTGAGATCCATGTGTGTGGTTTTATCTTTTATAAACAAATGCAAGAAAATTTCTGGTTGTGTGGATGGTGCGATGATGGAACGCGCCGAGAACATGTTGTTGAAGTACTCCCAGATGAAAGCTTTCCCAGATGACCTGCACAACCTGAAACATAACAAGACATTAGATAAAAAAAGTAAATTACTTACCTTGACGCCTATTATTGACGATGATGGATTGCTAAGACTGTCTGGCCGCATTGATGCCGCACCTGAGATACCTGCCAACATAAAACGTCCTGTGATACTGGATGGCCGCTGCCATGTCGCCCACCTCATCGTGAAATACTATCATATAAAAGCATGTCACGGAAATCAGGAAATGGTTGTTAACGAACTAAAACAACGATATTGGATTATACGGCTACGACCTACCGTGAAGTATATCAGTTCGAAATGCATGATATGCAGAATTAAGCGGGCCCGGCCCCATCCACCCAGAATGGGTGACTTACCTGAGGCGCGCCTCGCTCATCACCATCGTCCCTTCACGTTCACCGGAGTTGACCTATTTGGACCACTGGAAGTAACCGTTGGCCGACGTCGAGAGAAAAGGTACGGTGTTATCTTCACCTGCCTTACCGTGAGAGCCATTCACATCGAATTAGTGAACCAGCTTACCACAGACGCACTAATAATGGCCCTCAGACGAATGGCAGCTAGAAGAGGTTGGCCACGGTATCTCTACTCAGATAATGGTACGAACTTGAGAGGATCAGACACGGAACTAAAGAAATGCGTTCTTGAGCTGGACACGGAAAAACTCAAGGAAGGAGCAACAACCTACAGTGCGACGACAACGTGGGTTTTCATTCCACCTGCCAGCCCTCACTGGGGAGGGGCTTGGGAACGGCTCATTAGAAGTGTGAAAGGCGCACTTAAAGTTATACTAAAAGAACGAGCGCCACGTGATGAGACACTTCAAACATTATTAGCCGAGGTCGAACAAATGATAAACAGCCGTCCCCTCACCCACGTCGCAGTGGAACCGAATAGTCATGAAACTTTAACGCCCAACCATTTCCTGTTAGGATCGTCGTCCAACCTACCCACTTTGGGTGTTTTTGATGAGTCTGATACCTACCTCAGAAAGCAATGGCGGCTGTCACAAAGACTCGCCGATATGTTTTGGAAGCGCTGGATACGAGAAGTTCTGCCTGATATGCGCCCGAGAAAGAAGTGGCACAGTGAGCAGCGACCCTTGCAAGTGGGAGATCTAGTTCTGATCGTGGACCCTAACTCCCCAAGAAATGTATGGCCTAAAGGCTTGGTAGAGGCCGTAATGACTGGCAAGGACGGCCGCGTTCGAGTGGTCGATGTAAGGACGAAAACCGGCCTTCTACGGCGGAATGCGACACGCGTCGCGCCTATCCCTATAGGTGATGAGTGCTGTACCAGCACTAGGGAGGGGAATGTAGGCGACGCGTGAACATATGTTGATATTTTATATTTTTACCTAAGTACCTACTTGTTGTTTAAATAAATACAAGGCGCAGGAGACACACGCGAGCGGGACGGGGGATACGCACATAGCAGCGCAGCGATTTGTAAAATATTCGAGTAGCCTTTGCCTATGATTGCGCACGGACGTACGTTTGTTAATGCGTCTCCCTACCCTTCATCTTTTCGTAAATCCGGAGTTTCACTACCCATCCACATCCCCTACAGTTAGTCTTTGCCTAACTCATTTTCAAATATTTGTACTCATGTGCAAATATTTCAAGCAAAGGAAATTCGTCTATACGTATAAAATATAAAAGTTTATTTTATTTTAGCCAACTAGGGCTCGGTAATTTTGCAAATTTGATTTTTATGATTCTAAGATGAAAAACAAGCATAAGCACGGATTATTCCCTGACGGAGCTCCGTCAGGAAAAATCGCATTGCCTTAATATTAATTAAAAAAAACTATTCACGCAGCATATTATGTTCTTTTAATATCATTATCATTAACTAGCTTCTGCCCGCGACTTCGTCCGCGTAGCGTGATGATATATAGCCTTCCTCAATAAATGGGCTATCTAACACTGAAAGGATTTTTCAAATCGGACCAGTAGTTCCTGAGATTAGCGCGTTCAGGCTGTAAGCTATAAGGCTATAGTCTATATATCATCACGCTACGCGGACGACGTCGCGGGCAGAAGGTAGTATTAGTATAGATATCAAGTAGAAGGATACCAAATTGCAAGTCGAGCAGACCTGTGTAACATCCCTTCATGAACTAGAAAAGCTGATAATCTTCAAACGACAAGAACATTATCGATCAAGTCACCTTTATAACTAAAATAACGTAATCAAAATCGATCACAGATAGACACATAGATAGATACGTTAAACTTAAACACCCCTCTTTTTGCGTCGGGGACGAAATGGTACGATAGGAACCTAGATTAATCTCAATCCGAGTAATAGCATAATTTGATAAAATACTATTTGAATTACGATTTATTTTGGTATTATGTTTTTATTGGAAACTAGCTTCCGCCCGCGACTTCGTCGTCTTCGCGTGGAATAGTTACTTAGTCTTGATATAGAGCCTATAGCCTTCCTAAATAAATGGGCTATCTAACACTGAAAAATTTTTCAAATCGGACCAGTAGTTTCTAAGATTAGCGCGTTCAAGCAAAGAAACAAACAAACTCTTCAGCTTTATATATTAGTATAGATTATTACTCCTGATAGGCTCACGTTTGCCTCATGTTATGCGACACTGTGAAACGCTAGTGTTATCTTTTCCAGCCACCCATCAAGAGGCAATCCGCGGCAAGTGCTGATCAACCAAATGACGTGTTAGTTTGCTACTTCATACACCTAAATAACAGTTCATTTCCCCGAAGTCCGGTCGTTGAACAAAAGCTGTTTTGTTTCATCATAAATATTGATTTCCACGCTACAGTGCGGTGACCTGCGGGTCATCCTTTCGATGTTTAGGTTGGGCAAAACTGACATTTACTGGTTTATAACGCAACAGTGAAAGTCCCTCAGCATTGGAGGTTTTACTTGAGCGTACCTTCTTTGCTATAGTGAATTTAGACGTAGAGGTACCTAACGCGTGTTTTTAAATTTGAATTAATCTAATATTTAGCCTTGAGCCTCCAATAGGCTTAAGATCATTGTATTTTTTTTTATCGTCGTGAATCTCATGCCCTCCGAAAAATACAGCGTAAAACCTATTAAGCGATTGCAATTAATTGGCATTTAATTATCAACCGTTACATGTACGTGCGATAATTATATTTTGTATGTTATCGATTAATATACCAACATTAAACCATTTATTTTGCCACACATTATAACGGAAGATTAAATACAGACAAAATGTAACTTATAGTAATAGGTATGTGCAGCCAGGAAAACAGCTCAGTATTTGCTGTGCGGAAGGCACAGCACTGATTTTCAGCTGGTCCCTGCCACAGTAACAACAATTTTTTTTTTGACGCGCACACAAAATCCAAACTAAATAAAATAAACGTGTTGCCACAAAAAAAATACTAAAAATTAAAATTATATAAATAATAAAAAAACAAATATGTATTCTCTTGAAAAACTATGATAGTATTTAGGTATTATACATCCACATCATATATACGGCCGGACACTACACAACTAACGGTCCGACTGAGGCGATGCATAGTCTACTATTGACTCTCTGGAATATGTAGGTACCTACTGCAGTCCTCAAAACTCGGAACAGATTATTGTTATAAATTCTCAGTAACCGCTCAGAGTTTGGATTTATGCCTGTATTTATGATTCAAGCATGTTCAGTTTTCATAGGCTATCTTGAATTCTTTAACATGTACATACAACAATGGGGCTATAAGTAGATAATAAGTCCCTTCGCTGATTAACCGATCAGTCTTACACTTCGGGCCTTCCGTGTCTAGGAGAGCATTATAAAACCATCGGTCTTGTTTTGTTAGTGATAGATGTCAAAAAAACTTGACCAGCAATCTATCTTTAGAATATTGATTACATAACATAGCATACCATGACGCCTGTATTCCCCGAAGGGTTAGGCAGAGGTGTACTAAGGTACACCCACAGTTCGCCGGTATGTTTAGGTCCCATGTAATAGGGGGCGAGCCTATTGCCATTAACCGGGCACAAATTCCAAACTCCGAGCTGCTACTGAGAATTTCATAGAAAAACCCAATAACACTTTGCTCGACCTTGGGATCGCACCCAGGACCTCTAATGTAGCAGTCGCACTTGGGACAACTAGACTAACGAGGCAGTTAGTAATATTGATATTGTCCAGAAATTGGTTTTCCAAATGTCTGATGTCAGCAGCTTCGTGTAAAATAATCGATAGATTGGGAGAGTGAAAAAGTCGAGACATTAGATTAGAAGCTGACCGGCACCTAATATGAAGAAGGAGGATCATGATATTCATAAAACATTGTGGTAAAAACCAAACGGTCAAATAAGTTAGTAGGTTACCTAATGCATTCGTTTCTAATATGACGTCATAACTGTCTAGTGAGGTCATAGCGTTTACTGAATTTATTAGCAAAAGATAAGTAGATGTGACATCAAGATCAAGTCGGTCGGTATCAATGTCACGTGAAGGGTGTAAGATGCTCAACCGGTTTAAAGATTATTCGGGTCATGGGTGACCATAATACCGTGTTTTTCAAGCCTTGGAGAACGGTCTAAGGCTATATTCACACTAACGGGTGAATATAGCCTTTAACTACCGACCAATTTTGAGCCGGAAATTCGCGGCTAATTATCGATAGACTGAATCTAAAGCCAGGAAAAGTAATTAATATCATTTTACTACAGATCTACTGACTGAAAGACGGTAAGCGCTAAACCGTGTTTAATTCAAAATGATTTTTCACCTGATCTACGATTATCTGTGATCGAAGATGGATTGAGCTTGCCTAGAAGAAACGCAATTCACTCGTGATTTAAAGACACCCAGATTATATCTATCGGGGAAAACCCTCGCTGGAAGCACATTCCACATTTCGACGGTACGCGTGATGAACGCTGTTTTTATAGTAATAAAATGTTTCTTTCTTTTATAAAAGTGAAGCGTATCGTTCGGATTTTCGATAAATGCCGCTTTTTGTGCTTCTGTGCTTCTAGACTAATAAGGTAGTCAATAAAAAAAGCATATTACATTAGAAAAAATCGGAAAAACCTCGCAAATCTCGAGGCTAAGTAACCTTGATTATACAATACAGTATTATTACGTAAATTATAAACACACATTCATGCATATGTATGTATTAACAATCGTAAGGCTTAAGTAGCCATTAATTATGAGCAGGAAAACTGTGACTGGTACGACCTAGAACCTGATATAAAAAACCACTACATAGGTATCATTTGCTCCGTTTTTTTATGCTGAGGAAATTGTATGTGAGTTCAAAGTTCATTGCAAAATGCGCTTGAAATGGTGATGGTGATGGTGACCTTGAATTAATTATTATTCTGTATAAGAAACGAGTATAAAGGAAGTCTGAAAGTAGCGCCAGTGACAGAAAAGCTGAAAGGGAATCGTTTGTCTTGGTATGGGCTATGTGATGAGGAGGGATGAAACGCATGAGATTAAAAGAGTGATGAATGTGAATATGCAGGGATAGAGAGGAAGAGGGAGACCAAAGAAAACAGGGATGGATTGTGTTAAGGCCGATATGATGGGAAAGGGAGTGAATGGTGAGACGACGGCTGACAAGAATGAATGGAGGAAAGGACATGCTGCCGCGACCCCAAATAGATTGGGACAAGGGCAGGAAGAAGTATTGTATATTTTGTTCAGTGGTTGGACCTCTTGAGGTCTAACTGGCTGGCGTCGGAGCCTGACGTAAAGCACCTTCGTATGTGTTTTGTTTCTTTTGCGCGTAAGAGCCAGTTCCCCCTCCGTTGCGTGACTCTGGCAGTCTGCAGTCCGTAGGCGATCTTAAGGGTCGGCAACGCATCAGGAACTCCTCTGGTGTTACAGGTGTCTATGGGCGACGATGACTACTTTTACCGGGTGGCTAAGATCAAGACTACAATACAATGTAATAGGTATTATAAAATCAATAATGATTAGGAAATATTTGTAGGTATACCCCACAGATAGTTGTTCCAGGTCTGCGCGTTTGTGTATGTGAGAATTTGTGTTTGTAAACGCACCTACAATGGCCACAATAGAGGTGAAAATCCTGTAGGCAACGTTTTTAACAAAACACAACATGAATATTTATTCATTTGTCATAATAGATATTGTATTTATATTTATGTTATTTATATAAATATTATTAGGAGTTCTTGAAGGTTATAATAAAATAGGTAAATAACATTTACCATACTGAGGTCATGTCAGTTTAAAAGTTCCCAGATGTTCAAATGAAGCATTCAATAATTATATAACCATACCTAGCAGTGAAAAAAATATGATATAAAATAACTTGGTATAAAATAATTAGATCCCAAATAACTGCCTCATTAGCCTAGTGGTCCTGAGCGCGACTGCTACGATAGAGGTTCTGGGTTCAATTTCCAGGACGAGCTAAGTGTTATTGAGGTTTTCTATGAAATTATCGTTAGCTGCTCGCAATTTGGGATTTATGCCCCGTTAATGACAATAGGCTCGCCTCTTATTTGCATAGGTAATAAATATACCGACTTTTGTTATTTGACACAATTGTACAGCTGACCCAAATAACTGAAAAAGTATAAAATAATAAATTGTGAGCACCCGAAACGATATCCCCTTAACATCTATCTACCTACAAGAACACCGTTGCAACAAATATTCAGTGAGCAAGGAGGACAAGATTACAACCTTAGTAATCTTGCGCGCGCGCACCGAGACATGGAAATGATGTTATAACGTCACACTGTTGCAGCCGTTATGAGACGAAGTTGATTGTACAGAAACTGAGTGACTTCTTAGAAAAAATATTTTTTTTTAAATATGGGTCGTCCAATTTTTTTATACCACTGATGTGCCAAACAAGCATACGGCCCGCCTGATGGTAAGCGGTTACCGTAGCCTATTGGACGCTTGCAACTCCAGGGGTATCACTCGCGCGTTGCCGATCCAGTAAAAATCCTTTCACACCTTTTCATAAGTTTACAATGATTGATGTAGATGTTATGATTTATAGTACAACAAGACTCAAAATAAATATCCGTAGAATACACAAATATTTGCCTCAGGTGGTAATCGAATCTGCGACACACGGTGCCCCCACACCTTAAGGGCAATGATGAAGTAGTATTTGTCTCCTAGAGGTCGAGGTCAGCGCGTCGGACAGTTAAACTCAATAGTGACGCAACATCACGCTTCAGTGAAAATTGTTATCGGTTGGAGCCACTTTTCTGTTTAGAACTTAGTTTTGTATTGAGATAAATCGAATTGTCTGATAGTAGTGGCTAATAGGACCGGCCCCAAGCACAGTCAAAACGGCATTTCGGGAGTACGCAAGGGCGAGGCACATGGATGAGTGGTTTAGCCTAACGGGACTTGCTCACTCCAAGAAACTCATCGAGATGGGAAAATTCCATTTGGAACTCAAGCAGACGGCAGGCTCGTCTTTTGATGGGGGACATTTCGGGACTAACGCTCTCCTACAATACAATAGCCGTGATAGCCTAGTCATGTGACCATTGGACTGCCAAGTCAAAGGTCTCGAGTTCAAATCGCAGGCACGCACCTCTGACTTTTCGAAGTTATGTGCGTATTAATAGTTATTCTAGTTAGACTATAGCCTAATCCCTCTTATTGTGAGAGGAGACCCGTGCCCAGCAGTGGGACATATACTGGGTTGATTATGTATGTTTATGCTTCCTACAAAAGATGGGTCTGACGGAGACATCAGCCTGCAGGGCCCGCATTTATTTTGACTAAATTTTTTGTCCTTCTCCTTCTATAATAAATACAAGATTCGATTTGTTTGCATCGTGTTCGGTGATACTTAGGTTATTACAGATTATATTCTTTGTTCTGCCATACAAAAATATGTTCAATCAAAGCCCACACAGGTAGTCGACATACATAGAACTTTAACCTTCCCTCGTAAGAAGACTCCAAGTGGCGTGGATATAAATATCTCCAATGACACACGAAAGATAATTATGGATACAGACAGTGTATGTAATAACACACTGTATTAAGTAGATGATACTTCACGACCAACCACATCGTTTAACGTCATTTAGTTTAATCCATGTCTATGTTTTATGCATTTAGGATCTACCACAGAAGATATAGGTACATATAAAGACATAACTTTCAAGTGCCTAGGTATTTTGTATAAGTACTCCTTCACATCCAGAATACCCCAACACAGCTAATAGAATAGAATAATAGAATAATTTATTTCGGATAATTAAAAATCCATATCTTGTTAGTAAGTTATATACAATATTAGCCTATAATTATGTTAGTATTGTTAGTACTTATCTGCTAAACTAAGTAAAAGAAAGAAATGAAAGTATCAAGATTTTATCGCGGTGTATTGACATCATGAACATCCATGGTCACGGGTAGATGTAATTAGCCAACTTTGAATGCGAAGCTGATTCTCCAACCAAACCAACGTTTTTGATAATGCAAAGGTACCTGTAAAAATGGTCTAGGGTTCAGTACCTCAAAAGGAAAAAACGGCCACCTTATAGGATCACTTTGTTGTCTGTCTATCTGTCTGTCTGTCAAGACCCAAGGGAATCAAAACCTACAGGGTACTTCCCGTGAACTCAGAATCTTGAAATTTGGTACGAAGCAACGTCTTATAGCACAGATAAAGGAAAAATTACGAAAAGCATATTTTTTTAGTTACATCATCAAAAAATATTTTTAAGTAGGTACGGAACCCTCGGTGCGTGAGTCTGACTCGCACTTGGCCGGTTTTTTTTATAATTATTAAGACTACATACTGATAAGGAATAAGACTAAGCGTAGTATAAAAAATTGTCCTGACATTTATATGTTAGATGTAGAATGCGTGTATCCGGCATCCGTAATACTACTAAGTATTGGGTTGAGCAAAACGATACGGTGTTGTAAACCTTTGGTGCTTAGGCATTCCGTGCCATTTGCAATGTGAACCGTGTTGGGTTAAAGAGCACAACTGCATAAGTGATAAATGCTGTTTTTTACGTGGGAGAGCCATGCTTCGGCACGAATGGGCCGGGTCGACCAGAGTGATACCACGGCCTCACAGAAAAATGGCGTGAAACAACGCTTGCGTTGTGTTTCGCCGAGTGAGTGAGGCCGAAGGCCCAAACCCTTTTAAAAGGTGGGCAACGCACTTGTGACCCCTCTGGTGTTGCCGGTGACCATGGTCGGCGGTTATCGCTTACCATCAGGTGATCCGTCTGCTCGGTTGCCCCACTATCACATAGAAAAAGTACAAAATAACACTGTTTTATGCTATAAAGGTAGGCAGGAAATATCGTACACCTAAATAAAAATTAAGACAACCAACATTTTGAATGGGGAGTAGACTCTGACGTACCTGGACGATGTTATGATTTATTCGGTCAGTATGTGCTTTGTAATTGTAGGTATTAAGGTTATTTGAAAAGTACACAATAGAGGCAACTGAGCGTAGTTATTGAAATAAACAGTTTATAAGCCAAAACAGAAGACATCCTTGATTTTTTTTCCTGTCTTGAGAGTTTCACAGTCATAAGGAAATGCATTGTCTTGTACAATAGTTGATAATACAGTCAAATCATATTTATTTTTCTAAAAAGTGCTTCTAGACACAAGCATGTTTAGAATGCTTGCCGCGTAGCGTGATGATATATAGCCTATAGCTTTCCTCAATAAATGGGCTATCGAACACTGAAAGAATTTCTCAAATCGGACCAGTAGCTCCTGAGATTAGCGCGTTCAAGCAAACAAACAAACTCTTCAGCTTTATATATTAGTATAGATTAATATATTAGTATAGATATAGATTCAGCCGTAATTTGCTGTCTGTGATATCTTAGAAACAATGCCGTAAAACAAAATACAAGCGTCAAAAATTCAAAATGCGAATGCCGTAAAACTCAAAAAGCAATCGTCCGCTGTAGTTAACCAGTATGAAAATTTTCTTTCACTAAATAAATAATGAAATATATTTATATCTATGGTTTTTTTTTGCTATTTCCATGTTAAGATTATAAAAACGTCACATTTCGACTAGGCGGGCGGGACTCGCGGTGTCTTAGTTGATCATAGCGTCCGGTGTTGAACCAGAAGACGTAGGTTCGAATCCTACCCACAGTCGAAATTAAAAAAAAACAAATTCAAATTCAAATCATTTATTGCAAACTAAGTGTACATAAGGTAAAATTTATTATAGGGTAGGTAGGTACTTAAGACTTAGTGCCTTTTCCAAGCATTGCAACATAACATTCGAGGGCTAACTATAAACACTTAATAACAAATTTTAATATGTATACAAATAATATTGTCGCTATGCTTATCATGAAACATAATGTCAATTATCAATCATTAGTTAATATTTTATTACATATTTAAAGTCCTGTAAATTGGCAAGGTTCAATTACAATAGTATTATTTAAATTAGGTAAATTAAAATCTTCTTGAATGCATTTATGCAATTTACCTATTTTCTAAATATTCTGTAGTGGAATAATAGCATTTTTGGGTTAAATATAATCTCAATTTTTTATTAAATTATGTTATCTTTTCTTCCTTTTTAATAATATTTGGCAGCCTATTGAAGATTTTTACTCCCATATAATATGGGTTTTCATTTAGCATTTTCATTCTTGACGGAGGTAGGTGTAATCTATTTTTATTGTGGGTATTTATGTTGTGAATATCTGTCATAGTATTGAAAGAATTCTTGTTTTTATGAACAAATGTACATAAATCATGTATATATATTGAAGGCAATGTTAATAACAATTCAAGAAATGATTATATACCAATCTGAGTAGCACCTCGGAGTTTGGAATTTGTGCCCGGTTAATAGTACTCGGCTCGCCTCCTAATACATGGGAACTAAACATACCTACCTAACATGCCTAACCCTTCGGGGAATACAGGCGTCATGGTATTTTATCAGGTGACAGCGGTCGTCTACCTTAGCTTAGACGATTGTCACTACGAAAAACTAGAACACAAAATTAAAAATTTATAACAACTATTACTTTATTATTATCAGTAGAACTGTAAAGGTACCACATAGTTTGTTGAATATTTATATTTACCGGTTCGGTTAGAACTGTGTCCCCAACTTTGTTAAGCAAAAGTTGTTTTGTAAAAAAAAAATAGTTCCATCGGAAAACGTTAACATTTATAATATTGTGTTCATTTTTAAACTGAACTGCCTTCTTAGCCTACTGGTCCTAAGCGTGACTGCTACGCTAAATGTCCTGGGTTCGATTCCCAGGTCGAGTATTGTGTTATTGACGATCTCTGCGGTTTAGTGCTGCTGACCACGAGGTGGTGGGTTCGATTCCCACAGGACACAAATATTTATGTGATGTATGTAAGTGTTTGTGTTCGTCTGGGTGTTTCTTATGTATTTTAGGTATGTATTTACAAAAAAAAGTATATAAGTATTATATCCATTGTCTAGTACCCATAGAACAAGCTATGCTTAGTTTGGGACTGATGTGTAAAATGTAGCAGAATAAGTAAATATTTATTTATTTTTTGGTTTTTCTATGAAATTCTCAGACTATTCTCAGTAGCAGCCCGGAGTTTGGCATTTGTGCCCGGTTAATGGCAATATCACCCCCTTACTTGAGACCTAAACATACTGGAGAACTGTGGGTACATAAGTACGCCTTTACTTAACTCTTCGGGGAATAATTATAGTACCTACATCACAGAGTTACAGCGAAATGAATCTCGACGGAATTCCGGTTAATCTAAGGCCTTATCTCTTGTTTATTTAAGTTTATTGTGACTGCAAACTGTGTTTTTGCCAGTTACTCTCAATATTTACGGAAAATTTGTGCAGTAACCGTTTGTATGAGTATGAGCATGTGATGCGTAGAGTGAAGAGCATGTTACCAAAAAGGTTTTAAGCATGAACGTGGATGGATATAAGAGTAGAGGGAGACCAAAGAGAAGATGGATGGACTGTGCGAGAGATGATATGGCTACAAAGGAAGTAAATGATGAGATGACAACAGATAGATATAATAGGGAAGAAAAAAGATAATTATACTGTGCTGACCAGATGATGAAAATATAATGTTTAGATACTTTATGGCAAGATAACAGTTAAAATAAATAATCATATTTAAGTTTAAAGTTAAACAAGCGGCGGTAGCGTAATGGGTAGGGCGTGGAACTTGCGTTGCCGGTTCAAAACCCAGCCATTGCACTACTATTTGTGTCTGAAAATAGTAGTGCAATGGCTGGGTTTTTATTGGTAATAGGGTCGCTCTATTAGATAAGAGCTCACATGCCGTCTAAATATGGGTATACATTAGTACCGCCACTGCCTAACCCTTCGGGGATTACAGGCGTCATGGTACTTATGTTATGTTATGTTTTATGATAGTGCCTGCTAAAGAACGTGATGAAATCAAAAGAAAGAAATCACTACATAGTCTATAACAATGTCAGTTCCCGCTGTCTGTCTGTCCATATGTACGCTTAGATCTTTAAAACTACGCAATGGATTTTAATGCGGTTTTCTTTCATAGATAGAGTGATTCAAGAGGAAGGTTTTAAGCTTTTTAAAATAACCGTACGACTCTTAGGAACGGAGCAGCGTGGGTGAAACTAGGGGCTTGTCGCTAGTTTAGTATAAAGTACAATGGAATCATTACGCCTTATTGGTCACAAACATAAAAAAAAAAAACAAAATAAATCTTTGTAAAAAAATATCCCAATGTTTGCATTTTATCCGTTATCTAGGTATCTCTTTGTTTTTCATTTAATAAACTCTTTGTTCGGATACAATACAGGTGCGTCACTTTTGTTAATAATATATTCACGCAGCAAAATAATTCTAAATGGGTACAACGACATTGTCCAACAAGCACGCTTTGGAATTCAAAGTGATGCTCCATCAGTTCGATCGATCTTGGAAGTAACCGAATAACGTATTTAAACAGTTAACATTCAAGGTCGACATTTGTATAAATGACCTTTCCGCGTTTGCAATAATAGTAATATAATATTTTGCAACATTTTACACATCACCATCTATTTATTTATATATTTTTATTTAAATACATAATATTAAAGACTCTTTTAAAACAACTTTAAAATGCAGGTTCGAATCCTGCCTGCGAGTCGAATTTTTCCTTCACTAAAATAATAATCTATAATAATCTCAGCATGAAAAATGCAAAAAAAAACACAAAAAGATACTCTTTTACAAGAATATTTGTTTGTTCTTTTTAATACTTCTTCTTCGTAGTGCCTCTCCAATTGATTGATTCTGTCCTGACTGGAGGTCAGGTTAGTTCGGAAAACTTTAGTCTCAAACAGAGAAAAGTTGGTTATCTGGGTCTGCTGAATTTTTAATACTTGATTAAGTTAATTAAGCGGTACAAATTTTATAGATGAAGATCTCTGAGAAAAAGACCAAAACAAACTTTCTTGGACCATACAAGACAAAATCTCCGTGAGGCATTTTTATACAAAAAATACTTGGTGCTAAAATCCGAAAAAAAACCTCATAAATGGTTCACTAAAAGATCTATTTACAGATATAAATATATTACATCACTAGCTTCTACCCGCGACTTCGTCCGCGTAGCGTGATGATATATAACCTGCCTTCCTCAATAAATGGGCTATCTAACACTAAAAGAATTTTTCTAATCGGACCAGTAGTTCCTGAGATTAGCGCGTTCAAGCAAACAAACACACAAACTCTTCAGCTTTATATATTAGTACTAGCTTCTGCCCGCGACTTCGTCCGCGTAGCGTGATGATATATAGCCTATAGCCTTCCTCAATAAATGGGCTATCTAACAATGAAATAATTTTTCAAATCGGACCAGTAGTTCCTGAGATTAGCGCGTTCAAGTAAACAAACAAACTCTTCAGCTTTATATATTAGTATAGATTCCTGAGATTAGCGCGTTCAAGCAAACAAACAAACTCTTCAGCTTTATATATTAGTATAGATTATATCCAGCTCAGCTTAGTCGCTGCATCAAATGTCAAGCATTATGCTTGACATTTGATGCATGCCGTCAACTAATTACGTAATTATATCAAGTAATCCGTCAACTTTCTTCATCGACTTAGAATAAAAACGAACGTGATCCACGGCTTATATTTTCTCCAACCAACAATGGCTAGTGGCCCACTTAGGCTAAAGTGAAATAAGGGTCATTAGAAAGGCGACAATAAACAACACCGTGAATATTTTAATTTCCTATCGTTAGTTTACCGTTGAATATTGTTATTTGATTTTCTTATGGCTACTGTTTGTTACGGTTTTTGCCGGATACAATCCCAGGAATTAGAGAAGAGAAAGAATGATATAACATAATCAACACATCATACTGTCCTACAGCTGGGCACAGGTCTCCTCTCAGAATGAGAGAGATTAGGCTATAGTCCACCACGCTAGCCTAACGCGGGTTGGTAGACTTCACACGCCGTCGAGAAATTCTCTCAGATTTTTTTTTTTATAAATAAATATTCTGGAACATTTTTACACAGCACCACCTAGTACTAGACAATGGATATAATACTTATATACTTTTTTTTGTAAATACATATTTATAATACATAAGAAACACACAGACGAACACAAACACTTATATTCATCACATACATTTTTGTGTCCTGTGGGAATCGAACCCACGACCTCATGGTCAGCAGTCCGGTACTTGAACCACTAAACCACAGAGGTCGTCAGATTTCCACGATGTTTTCCTTCATCGTTTAGGCGCGTGATAATTAACTAATGTGATGTGTGTGATTTCGAAAAGTCAGAGGTGCGTGTCTTGATTAAATCTCGAGACCTTGACAGTCCAATCATACCACAAAGCTAACATTAATCTCAGAAAAAATCGATCGAAAGACGACATAATGTACATAAAATTAAGTTACCAAATATGTTGATGGAAACTGTTGGGAAAATATGCGTCACGTCCAAAATGGACCTTGATCAGCGTACTGCTATGTCTACTGCACAGAACGAAGCCACAGCGCTGGCTAATTGCAATTGAGTCTGGAAATTATTGCGACTGCGTGTTTGTTTCGTCATAATTATGTTTTGACGTTGCCCCTTATCAGGATTCTTCATATTGCGTTGCAGTACCGGTCATAATTATAACCGGTCCATCTGGAATTTTATGGAAGAGGCCTTTGTTTAGCAGGGATGTCGTATGAGTGATATGGCAACGATGCCTCATAGTCTTTTCCCAGTATTAGAGCCGACTTCCAATTCAATCAGATACGGCTGCAAATCAGCATTTTATACGAAGCGACTGCCATCAGACATCCGCAACCTAATTTCAGGACTATATCCATATTCGAAGCACAGATTAATTGTCGGCTAACGATTGTGAATAAGTTAGTTGAAAAAATTAGAACATTGACTTGTAAAAAAGATCTATTTACAGAAATAAATATACTTTATCATTATCATAGAAATTATGTCAAATCAATTATAAAAATTCAGTTTACCCTTAACCATGGATGCTTCTAAGGATGCGAAATATCGGAAATTAAATTATATCAATATACTAGCTTCTGCCCGCGACTTCGTCCGCGTAGCGTGATGATATATAGCCTATAGCCTTCCTCAATAAATGGGCTATCTAACACTGAAATAATTTTTCAAATCGGACCAGTAGTTCCTGAGATTAGCGTGTTCAAGCAAACAAACAAACTCTTCAGATTTATATATTAGTACTAGCTTCTGCCCGCGACTTCATCCGCGTAGCGTGATGATAAATAGCCTATAGCCTTCCTCAATAAATGGGCTATCTAACACTGAAAGAATTTTTCAAATCGAACCAGTAAGTTCCTGAGATTAGCGCGTTCAAGCAAACAAATAAACAAACTCTTCAGCTTTATAGTATAGAAGAAGATAACTCGATAAAATCCGTAAAAATTAATAGGTGTCAGAAACCAGCATAGTATATTTCAATAAAAATAAATTCCTAACTCGCTGTCCTAGCGCCAGCTGAATAATCACCAACGCAAAGAAAGGCGGCTATTTTTATCAGAAACGCACATGCCATATACCTACATTTGAACACGTACGTGCATGCAAATTGTTTAGTTTTCACACTGGAGCAAACATGTTAATGAGTTGAATATCGTGTTTGGATCAAACATTTGCTTCTGTCGTACCAACTACATATATTAGCATATCCGTGACGAAAACATGTGACGAGAGGCATGCAATTGCAAGGTAATGAAACAAAGCGAAAGTCATCGTCCTCTAGGCTGATCAAACTAACAAAAGTAGTAAAGTTAAGGTTTAAGGAGAGCCATGCTTTGGCGCGAATTGGCCGGCTCGACCGGAGTGATATTATGGCCTTACAGAAAACCGGCGTGAAACAACACTTACGCTGTGTTTCGCCGAGTGAGTGAAGATACCGGAGGCTCAAACCCTTTTAATTAAAAGGCGGGCATCGCACTTGCGACTCCTCTGGTGTTGAGGGTGTCCATGGGTGGCAGTAGCGGTAATCGCTTACCATCAGGTGATCCGTCTGCACGTTTGCCCCCCTTTCCCATAAAAGAAAGTTATTTATTATATTTATTATATCTATACTTCTATACTAATATATAAAGCTGAAGAGTTTGTTTGTTTGTTTGTTTGTTTGTTTGCTTGCTTGAACGCGCTAATCTCAGGAACTACTGGTCCGATCTGAAAAATTCTTTCAGTGTTAGATAGCCCATTTATTGAGGAAGGCTATAGGCTATATATCATCACGCTACGCGGACGAAGTCGCGGGCAGAAGCTAGTTTATTACATTTTGGGCGAGTGGGCATTCGTTTACCACACGGGAAAGAGTCTGGTCAGGTCCTCTGCGATGGCTCTGTCGCAACTCTCTTAATGTCCATTTATGGAGGTAGCAGTTAGATCTATGATTGGAAGTGGAACGGATTCAGTTCTGTCGGCCCCAAGGCTTACAGTCGAAATCGGGGGACTTCAGGCCTCCGTGAAGGTTTAAGCAGAGGTATACCCACAGTTCACCGGTATGTTTAGGTCCCATGGGAGCCAGCCTATTGCCTAAATCTAAATTCCGACCTGCTACCGAGTATTATAGAAAAACCCAATAACTTTTTTACCCAGGGCCTTAAGCGTAGCAGTCACACTTTGAACATCCAGCTAGACTCATGAGGCAGTAGTCATACATACATACATACCATCACGCCTGTATTCCCCGAAGGGTTAGGCAGAGGCATACTAATGTACACCCACAGTTCGCCGGTATGTTTAGGTAGGTAATAGGGGGCGAGCCTATTGCCATTAACCGGGCACAGATTCCTAACTCTGAGCTGCTACTGGGAATTTCATAGAATAATCCAATAACACCTTGCTCGACCTGGGAATCGAACCCAGGACCTCTAGCGTAGCAGTCGCGCTCAGGGCCACTTGGCTAATGAGGCAGTCGTCAAAACATAGAACCTATCATAGTACCATCAGACACCAAGGAACTTATGAAAAGGGAAAACCGTGTGCTCATCCATTCCGTTGGGAACTAGGCGTGTAGCCTTCTGTCATTGCTTTATGAAATGGGTAATTGTGGGAAGTGGTTTCTTTGTAACGCAAACAAGCACACCATAACATTATTTAGGGTTTGTGCAAATTGTAGGAGGATAATTTGTAATGACACTACAATGGCTCGTAGCTAAGTAATAACCAAGCTGATCAACTAATCTGCAAGGTTAAGCTGCGCTCACCGCGGTCAGTGTGTGGATGGGTGACCATTCTTCTTGTCACTTGACGCTGTGACAAGGCTTACCGCTCATACCGTCTGGTGTATCTCAGGTTTGAATCCTGCCCGCAAATCGTTTTTTTTACTCAAATAACAATAGGTACACATGTTATAAATGTAAGTACCTAGGTATTTAAAAGTTATTTTATTTAACTAGGATTTTTTTTTGTATTTTCGTAACACTGTACTGATTTTATGTGCATGAAAACCTAAATATGTTTTGACTTGATATTCAATCTATACTTTACTAATATATAAAGCTGAAGAGTTTGTTTGTTTGCTTGAACGCGCTAATCTCAGGAACTACTGGTCCGATTTTAAAAATTCTTTCAGTGTTAGATAGCCCATTTATTGAGGAAGGCTATAGGCTATATATCATCACGCTACGCGGACGAAGTCGCGGGCAGAAGGTAGTGTATTTATAAACTGAATTGAATGAAACACTTTATTTTGTTAAAATAATAAAATTGTACTTAATAGAACATTATTTAACTGTTAATGAAATTGTAGAACATTATATAATTTTTAATTTTAAACTCGAAAAATATTATTGTATGGTGACAAAAGTAAGCAAGGCAAATTGTTTAATTTCCTTGTTTTTAAACAAGTTTTATAAGGAATGTCATCCTTAGTTGTTTTAACAATAATTATAAATTGTAGTAAAACTAAATGTTATTGTACTTTTTAAAGGAAACAAAGGCTATTTCCTGTAGTGCTTTCGTATTTATAAAATAGTTTTTTCTATCCTTTACTAATTTCTCATGAAACGTGGGACCTCGGAATTCAATTCATTGCAGGTAGGTATGAACTATAGTTAAGTTTATGATACAAGGTGGAATAGATTTATAACCATGGCTTTACCTCTGAATTTTCGTAATTCATCAGCGGCTCGTTTGACCTCTTCTAGCGAACGCCATAGAGTCCAATTTTCGGTGTTCCTGTTGTCTTACGCAATTCGTCCTGACTCCACCTGGCGGGGTCCTATACACTAAGTTTGCTTAGATGGTCTTCACTCGAGAACTCGTTTGCTCCAGTTGTTGATTCTGTAAGAGATATGGCTGACCCATTGTGACATCAGCTTGCTTCTTTCTTCTTCTATTCTAATTGTCTGCTTGTTGCCGACATCTAAAAAAAATCTTAAGAAACTGATTTAAATGCAAAAAATTGTTGCCTACAGGCAGCTCGTAATTCATTAAAATGAGTGCGAGGCATTCTAGTAAAAACGAGTTTTGTTAAAATCAAAAGCCGCTGGTGGGTTTCTTGACTTTGATTATGACTTCTTAGTAGCTAGCTATACTTACCTATGTAGATCTAATAATGACCTGTCTGGTTATTTACCAACCTCATGTGTGAGACCGGTTCAAAACAGTTTAACTGTGTGTATGAGAAAAAAAACAAAGCTAAAAAATATTTATTTTTACCTTGAAATAAAATTATTTTTTACAGATATTATTTTAATTTAACTGCCTCATTAGCCTAGTGGTCCTGAGTGCGACTGCTACGCTAGAGGTCTTGGGTTCGATTCCCAGGTCGAGCAGTGTTATTGGGTTTTTCTATGAAATTCCCAGTAGCAGCTTGGAGTTTGGAATTTGTGCCCGGTAAATGGCAATAGGCTCGCCCCCTATTACATGGGACCTAAACATACCGGCGAACTGTGGGTGTACATTAGTACGCCTCTGCCTAACCCTTCGGGGAAGACAGGTGTGATGGTATCTTATGTTATTTTAATTTTTTTTAAAGCTTACCTGCTAGTAGCTTAGTAGGTCGCACACTACTAGTACTCGTGCTAAGATAAATGCTTGTGTTACGTTAATTGACAGGTTAAAGTTGGAGCGTCACTACTAACTTCGTCGTTATAACTACATGTTTTCCGTTGTGTTCCAAAACATGTCCCTTCAATTCCGTAACAATGACTGCAATATCCACGTGAATTCTACGTACTATATAAATATGACAATTTGATAACAATGAGTCGGCTGAGTCCGCAAACTGTCCGACATTATCGTCCGCTGAATTATGTCTAATTGCCGACCTTCATTCATTAATGAACTGTCATCATACTGGGCTGGTCACGTTTTTGCATATGAAGGTAGATCAACATATGTATATCTACGCTAATCGTTATGGTTATGATCAGGCGCAGATAGGGTTGCCAGGTTGCGAAACCTAATAGCCGGACAGACCAGCCAGTTTGGCCCGACATTTGGGTAGAAAGGCCGGACACGGAGGGGGCAGGGGGCGGGTGTAGGGCGGCCTGCGGGAGCAACCGACAGTCGACTCGCCTGCGCTGGGCCACGCTCGGCGCTCGCTCGTTTGCGAAATATCATCGAAATATTTATATTTCGATGAGCCTATCAAAAACCTAACAAAAGCCTAACAAAAACCGGACAAGCCGGACACCGTTTATTTTGGCCGGACACGCAATCAAAAAGCCTACCTATGTCCGGCTTTATCCGGACGCCTGGCAACCCTAGGCGCAGAGTAGGTAACTACTAAAAAAACCGCGTACTTATAATGGTTGCGGCGAATTTGTGTCATAATCAACCCATATACTGTCCCACTGCTGGGCACGGGTCTCCTCTCAGAAGGATTAGGCTATAGTCCACCACGCTTGCCTAATGCGGGTTGGCAGACTTCACACGCCGTCGAGAAAATCCCTCAGGCATGCAGGTTTCCTCACGATGTTTTCCTTCACCGTTGTAAGCGAGTGATAATTAATTATTAATACGCACATGATCATGAAAAGTCAGAGGTGCGTACCTTGGGTTCGAACTCGAGATCTACGACATGGCAGTTCTGTGGTCATACCACAAGGCTATCACAGCGCACAGCGAATTTGTGTCGGCTAGCGATTAATTGCCATTCCTATGATTCTTATTATAGAATACGAACATCTGCTAATACTGTCCTAATCTCAGAGAGGTCTTGATGTGTTAAAGTGGTTACCCATTTACTTACACACTGACCACGGTTTTTGTTGCTTAGTAATTAGATAACCATGAGCCAATTATCTATTAATAAGATTTACAGACAGAGAGATTTACAGACAATACAGTCATCATACAGTGTTTTAGCAATACTTGTATTCATATCTAAGCTATCACTAACACAACGTGATTATTTATATCCTCTAGTTTTGGTCGTTTTAATCGAAAAGATCAAGGGCATATAGTGTCAATGACATTTATAAGGATCGTCGAGTTAGGCGAGTAAATTTATAGCCATTATAACGGTAGATAGGCTAAACCCAAGTCCATAGAATTAATAACATAAAAATACCTCACAAACAGAATTCAGTAGAATTCTGCGATAGATTTTTCAACTTTCCTTCCTCAAGTTTTGCTTTAATTTTGGTTTATCCTTCCAAATCTTTTAAATTCCTTCCTTAGATTATGTTTTGAATCTTTTAAATGCAAATGTAATAAGAATACTGCCTCAATGGCCTAGTTATCTCAAATATGGCTGCTGAGCGCGAGGCCCTTGATACGATGTCCAGATATTGATATTGATACTGGGAAGTAAAGCCAAGATCTCATAGCTATTGATTTGCTAGCGCGCTTACGGCCACTATACAAATCAGACATTTCAAAATCAGACAATCTAAACATGAAAATTATTTGCTAAACCGTCCTCATTTCCTTTAATTATGGACATTACTGCGTTTAAAATAGAGACGTTAATAGATAGTTATCTTCTATGTACCTAGCACGTAACCAGGCATGAAACGTGACGTAGTTGTTACGTAAGCGACATCTAATGAGCATTGTGGGATAACCTCCGGAGAGAAAATTTATGGTGTAATATTGTGGCGCAAGTCATACATAACATAACATAACATTATCAACCCATTATAATTGTTCCACTGCTGGGCACGGGTCTCTCCTCACAGTGAGAGGGATTAGGCGATAGTCCACCACGCTAGCCTAATGCGGGTTGGCAGACTTCACACGCCGTCAAGAAAATCTCTCAGGCATGCAGGTTTCCTCACGACGATTTCCTTTACCGTTTAAGCGCGTGATAATTAGCTATTAATACGCGCATGACTTAGAATCATCCCCATCAGCCATCAAGATGATGGGGATGGAACTGTTGTCGCGTAGAACGATGGTGAAAAGAGGCTGCAGGGATCAATCCGAACAATTCCTCGGAGCACTCCCCATAGTATAGGCGATAGAGGATGCAAAGCGAGGCCACATCTCTATGCAACGCCAAGGGGTCAAGCCTGTTTGAAATAAATTGGCAGTTGACGATTCGAATCGCTCTTCGTTGGATGCGGTCCAGAGGGAGAAACTGGTACTGGGGTTCTCCAGCCCAGAGATAAGAACAGTATTCTATAAGAGGCTGGACCTGCGCCTTATAAAGTAATAGGTGGTGGGCCGGAGTGAAATACTGTCTCGATCTGTTAAGCACGCCAAGCTTCTTTGAGGCTAACTTAGCCTTAACCTCTAATTGACCGCGGAACTGGAGTTGATTCGATATGTCGATGCAAAGTATTCCAATATTGGCTGAGGCCATTAAGGGGGTGCTCTCAAAACGAGGAGATACGACCAACGGTAGTTTTTAGTGGTGAACACGCAAATTTGTATCTTAATAGGGTTTAATTGGACCAAATTAAGTCTGCCCCAATCTGAGACTTTCTCCAAGGTGGTCTCAATTTCAGACACAAGTTTGTTTCGGCTCTCGATGGTGGTTTCCCGAGAAATGTTAGCACGGCCGGTATATAAAGCATGGCCTGTGCTGTCATCCGCGTAACAATGAATGCCGCTGATTTGCAGCATGTCATTGATATGGAGAAGGAACAGATTATATTATATATTATAATAATATATACAGGGTGTTTGGTAGAACGTTGACCATACGAAAATGGTGGTTAGTTGGGGTCATCTGCTACCCACTTGGCCCAAATTATTTGACCTTGGCCGCACCGTTTTTTTTTTTTACTTTTTTTAATTTCACAGAAAATTACCAGTTATTTTTAACTTTAAATTCGAATATCTTTACTTGTGACGGGTAAAACAGGCAGGATGTTGTTTTGTATTAATGTCTAATTGTAGCAGACTCTCATAAAATTATTGTTTGGTACAGATTTTAATGGGAAAAAAGTTGAGTCTTTAAAGGTACAAAAAGATGTAAATGTAATACAAAACAACATCCTGCCTGTTTTACCCATCATCGCCATTTTCGTATTTTCAACGTTCTACCAAAAACCCTGTATATTCTTCTTTCTATTCCTAACTATGGTATCCTATATTCTTCTCCAAGGTCAAATTTACTTTTATGCCAAAATTCATGAAAATGGGCGAAGCGGTTTTGGCGTGGAAACGTAACAGAGCGACAGATTGAGCTACTTTCGCTATAACATAACATACCATCACGCCTGTATTCCTTGTAGGGTTAGGCAGAGGCGAACTAATGTACACCCACGGTTCGCAAGTTTGGCACGAATTCCAAACTTCGAATTTCATAGAAATCCCAATAACACTGCTCGACCTGGGAATCAAATTATTATATTATTAATACTAGCTGTTTTCCGCGGTGTCACTCGCGACCTAAAGCGTTTTTTTAATCTTATGTAAAGCCTGGAATAATGTACCTAGTGTTGAATTGTTAAAATCAGTTGAGTACTTTGTGAGTTTATCCGTTACAAATGATTTTACAAACTTACAAGTAATCAAATCTTTCCTCTTTTTAATATTCGTGTAGATTTATAAAGATGGATAAGTCTACAATTTTATTCTACAGATGTCGTCGAAAACCGGAAAAATAAATTTAATTGGCGTCTACGATCTACGTCATTGACGGGTATTCTTTGATCTTGAGATAAAGCGAGCCTTCAACACGATTTTACCTCCTTGATTTAAAACTTTTTAGAAACAATGTGTTAGCTTCGCATGCTTTAAATGCGTGAATATTTCAAATCCTGCAATTGAAAGAACACAATGGCAAGTTGGAGACAATTGTATGAAAATAGTCGCACAATGTTAACTAAATAACTAATAAATAATTATTTTCTTAAGAGGGAAAATCCTAGCTACTTTGACAAACGAAAACGTTTTATATTGCCTGAAGATACATAATTATTTTAGATATTTTTTCCTTAACACTAAAGTCATCATCTTTTCCTCTTACAATAATGTATAATGTATAGATAGCAACCAATTTTTATACACGTACAGGCCAGGGCTGTCCACTGTTGATGAAATTACCTTTAAGTACGCAAAATACTTTTTATATTTCAGTAGGACGAATATTGATTCGCCCTACAGAATTACTTATTTGTGACACCTGCAAAAATAAAATTTAAAAATAATAGCACACAAGTTTCCTTTACATTTCAGCCTATATATTTATCTACTTCTGCCCGCGGCTTCGCCATACAAAGAAGAGATCATCACTGTTGGTTTTTTCTCTATACATTAGAGAGGTCAAGCTGAATCTTAGGTTCCGTTTAATTATTTGAGATATGAAGTATACCAGTTTTTAAGTTGGAGCATATACTTTCTAACAGTGATAACAAAATAAAATCTATTCAATAGTTTTAGCGCCAACCCGTAACAAACAGACAAACAGACAAGAATTTAAAAAATAACATTTTTGGGTTCGGATACGTTTAAGTATATACCCTACCTAACCCACTTGTTTTTTTTTAATATCTTCAATGTACAGACAGCTTTTTACAATTTTATAATAGTAGAGATTTTCTTATAATTATTTTTATTTATTGGTTAAACAAACAAAAATACAATCGTATATTTAAATATAGAAATTAAAAACCGTTTTGAAACGTTCCGTCATTGGTAAAAACCAAATAATCCAAACCTTACCTACATATTTAATCAATATACATATCTACTTTTAATTTTAATTTTAATTTTTAATTTTTAATAATATATAAAGCTGAAGAGTTTGTTTGTTTGTTTGCTTGAACGCGCTAATCTCAGGAACTACTGGTCCGATTTGAAAAATTCTTTCAGCGTTAGATAGCCCATTTATTGTGGAAGGCTATAGGCTATATATAATCACGCTATGCGGACGAAGTCGCGGGCAGAAGCTAGTTAGTAATATAATTTGTCATAATTATAATACTTGATAATATAGGCTGATGATGATAAATTTTCAGTGCACGTAATTTTATACGTCTTATTCTAGTTCTAATTCTATTTTGTGAGCTGAAATAATGTGGGCAACCCTACGGAGTGCAAGCAATTAAAATACTTGGAACTAATTCAAGTCGTACTGTGCTCAGAGTTCCCCCGAATAGGAATACTGTTGATGTGGCGTCTTGGTAACGATCCCTTACACACCTACCATCACGCTTGTATTCTCCGGAGGATTAGGCAGAAGTGTACTAATAACTTCGTCGACTTCGGTCAAACTTGGACAGCCGTCAACGTCCACACATATTGTTATCGCAATATTGTACCAGTAAAGATTGTAACATAATTTATTTTAAAAGAGTGTCCATGGAGTTTCTTTCCGGATTCTTCTCCATAGGATCAACCTTTTGGAACCGAACTAGAATCATAACGTATCATAAATGCTTGTAAAAGCTAATTTGAATAAAAACATTTGAACTTGAACATGAATGTACAACCACAGTTCGCCGGCAGGTATCTCATGCAATTGAGACACAAACATCTTTAGTTACAAACTAACAAACAAACACTCTCTCGCCCTAAACGCATATACAGTCTCCGTTGCGTCGTGGGTAAAAATAAAACTATATTTAGTCTGTACCTCTAAAATAACATACAGTTGCAGAGTGACGCGAGGCAGCTGTATGGTTATTATATAATATCGAGAACAAAGCACACAGCATAATCAGATATTATGTGAGTGTTACGATGTAGTGCAATATCTGAACAGACAGATTTTGAAAAAAGAGTCATTGCAGCCTTGAGTTGACACGTCCTAACTGACGACACGCATACATCAGCCATCGTGTAGCTCATTTATAATGCTCATTTACCATTTCATTTTAAAGCATGCCGCTTGTCTCTTATGTTTGAATAATTACTAAATACACATTATTTTATGGCTTCCGTGCGTCTACTACGATTACGTATCTGTCACGTGGTTGACAACCTAATAGCCTAGCTCCAGTGTGCGCGAAGCTACACTATTACCTTAGCTTTCATAATTATTCGTACACTATTATGCCGGCGACACTACGATTTGAAACAAGACGCTTGATAAACTATTACAGTGCAATTCAATAGCGTTTTAAAGAAATAAATAAAGAATTAACACAGTCAAGAAAACTGCATAGAATAACATAGGGAGACAACTTATAAAATAAACCAAACATAAATAAAAACCTAAACTAAAAAAATAACACATTGCGTACCTACCCCACGGCCGTGCCAAATAGGTCCAGTTCAGCTAAATGCCCTATCGGCTTCCAGATTTGGCTGAATATTAGTATTTTACACGAAGCGACCGCCATCAGATCTCCACAACCCAATTTCTGGACAGTACCTACCGATATTCGGAGGATAGACTAGTTGTTACTTATTTGGGTTTCTGACTACTACTAACAATTATCGTAGATGTTTGGAAAACAACTGGGACCGACGCTTTACGTGCTCTCCGAGACGTGAGGGGTCTCGATGTGTGAAGAATAGGCACCCATCCATACACTGACCTTAGCGAGCACGGCTTAATCTTGCAGATCACTTGATCAGCTTTGTAATAACTTACACAAGAACCCCTCAATATAGACAATTTAAAAAAAAAATTAATACCTTTCCAATGATATTACATTTTATTTTTCTTGGTTCGCAGATCAGACCTTCGACCTTCTAGACAAGTTGCATGAACGATAATTGAATAGAATAGAACTCTCAATATACACAAATGACATAAGCTTTCGACAAATCGAACGCGCACAAATGTCATCTCCTTACATTTTGTTTCTATTCGTTTGTCTATTTGAACTTCAGATTGTCACTTATCTACGGACGTTTTCATAATATGCATACATTTGTTTCCGATTGTCCTTTAATTGATATATAAATGTATTATAAAACAAATAGTTTGTATGTAGAGAGAGATATCTTCGAAACGAACTAAGTATTGCATATTGAAAATTATTTCAGTGATAGATAAACACCTAACTACATTATAAACTGTATTTTACTATAATAACACCACGCGAACGAAGTTGTGGACGACAGTTATTTAAAAAAACATATGATAACATGTAGTACATTATGTAAAAATCGATCGCATCGCTTACAGTGGAGACATGCGTATGTTAATTGACGGTCCGACGCCACCTGCGATCATTATCTAGTATTGTCAGCTAATTGTCTGGAATATGGGACAGCAACTAAGTGCTATACACACGCTCTAACCATTCCGGGGGTACAGTAGTCGGCGCTATTTAACTGAAAGATGTCTGTCGAAAGATTGTAACTTGCGATAAATTTTTAACTCTCTCAAACTCCGTGACTACAACCACCCGAGTATGTTGGGGTCGAAGTCGATTCTGACCAGCAGGCCTAGCCAAGTTGTAATCTATGATCGCTAACACTATAGAAAACTTTTAAAATTTATGGGGAGTACATCCCTATAGCGCTGTCACGACATTCTGACCACGTGACTTAGCGTTATAGATATATACTTACTTCCCATACATTTCAATAAATATTAAACACGCTTAACTTAAAATAAAACTTGTGAAAAATTAGTCCGTGAATTCCAGGAAAAAAATACATATCTTGTCAATGCTGCCAATCCTGTATATTTCATTTTTTTTTTAAATTAATTTTAGTCCTATATCTCTTAGCCAGAAAGCCACATTTATTTTTGTGTTAGTACTATGTACATAGTATATATTGCTGTTTTTTTTTAATAAGTGTAACATATGATCATCACGATAACCCAAAGATCTATATAGTAGTAATACATTATCATAAATACCTATCTAGTTGTCATCGTTGTAAATTTCAAGTATATAATATAAAGTTTCAAGGGTTAAAGCTGAAAACCAGCGCTCGGGAACCCCTAAGGGGGCTCAAGCATAAGCTGACGCTTAAACCTTTAGCTTTCGGTATTATAGTTATTTTGTAAGTACTCAATTGCTACAATGTTGGCTGTAATATCGAAAACAATAAAATATCTCTATTCTATAATAGTTTTTAGCAATCATAGATTCTAAACTTGGCTAGGCCCACAGATGCAGCTGAATAGCATTTTACACGAACCGACAGTCATCAGACCTCCGCAATCCAATTTCTGGGCTATATGTTCGGAGGATAGACTGGTTGTTAGGCTTTTCTTTTTGGGCTTCTGACTACCACTAACAATTGTCAAAGATGTTCGTATGAAAACCGGGACCGACGGCTTTACGTGCGCTCCGAGGCACGAAGGAGTCTCGGTATGTTAAGAATGGTTACCCATCTACACATTGACCGTGCGGTTAACAATGGCAATAGGGTCTCCTTCTATCAATATTTCCTAAACATACCAGCGAACTGGGGTTGCAAAGTACTAGCATATCTCTGCCTAAAGCGATGCTTGAACCTCGATTTCTTTCGGAATTTATGAAATAATAAAAAAAAAAAAAATACCCAGCTAGCTGAGTAGAGTGTAAACACCATTAGTTATGTATTCAATTACCTATACGTGAAAATCTGTAATTGGCTCTCTGTTTCCATACTATGGCTATAACTGTATTCTTAGCTGTAGATTTTCCATGTAATAAATAAATAAATAAACCTTCGTAGAATAGGGGTGTGATGGTATAACATGTAATTTTATAATGGTACTGTTCGTTTTTAGAGGCTTAACTTGATAGGTGGAAATGTTGCTATCTTGTATAAATAAACTACAGAAAAAAACTAAATTGAAAATTAAAGTTAGAAAATTTTACTAAACATAATGTATGTAACGATAATTAAAGTAAATATGTTAAACTACCGGTTTGGCTAAAAAGTTCAATTACCTCTGAAAGATTACTTACCATACATTATTATTCGGTGCTACCAATTACAAGTTGAATTTACCAGTGATAAATACATAATTATTTAGTCATTTGACTCTCATAATGTTCTAGGTATAGGAAACCATCGAGAATCAAGTTTAGAGTTGTGTATACCCGGAGGTTAGTGTAGTGTGGTAGATCACGCTGATCAATTGCACTACAATGTTAAGCTGCACTTTCCACTTTATGGATGGCGTACCATTCTTTACACATCAAGACCTCCTGTACCTCGGAGAGCACTTGCATGCATTGGTCCTATGAAGGCTGATTACGTATTCAAAACTTTCTAAAACATACAACAACATTCAAACAGCTCTAGCATTTTGGAACATGGTTTTATCTTAAACAAATTGATGATACAAAAGCTCTTATATCATGTCATTATGGACGTCCGGCCATAAAGGACTGATACCCGTTATCAGAACTCCTACACACTCAACCTTTGTACATTAATGAATTTTATCGGCATTACACTCAGTTTATATGGGACAACTTTTATGTGAAAGTTGAATTTAATGTAGATGGAGCTTGTAAAAAGATAGACTGTCGCTTTATAAAATAAAATAGAACTCCACAAAATCCCTAAATGAATTCTTTAAACTAGTAATTTTCACTGTGTTGTTGTAACCTCTCCTTGTGCATTCCGAGTAATGAAACTGTCATATATTTTATACCTGATCTAAAACCAAGAACTACATAACATATTATTTATAATTACTTTTGTTTTTTTATGTATCTTAAGGTCTTTAAAGATATAAGTTTTAGTTGAAAGAAAATATCTCAGGCAGGGTTCGAAGCTGTGGCCTTTCGGTTAAGTTAGCCAACTAAGCTACTAAGCAAACGACCGTCACTCTGTGATGACGGATTTTCTTAAACATTTTACGGCTTAAGGTGACGCCAGTGACATCTATTGACAACATATTGCTATCTCCTTGTGTATCCGCTGTCAACGTTCGATCCCTACTAAGATTAAGGGAGGGACTTTGAAAAGTGCACATTGTCGATTTTATATTATTTTTCCAAACTTGAATTTCTCCGAAGTTTAATGTGTAATTATGGTGGATAATTAACCATTAAGTGTTCGTGAACGTGTGAGAGGGTAGGCAAATGATATAAAAAAGAATTGGCAAAGAAAAAAAACGTGGAGGAGGTCATTCAGATCACACCCGCCGACGCTCGCCGCGAGAGGACGTGTTGCCTGCGCTCCCGCTCTCCCGCTACGATCGTCTCGCTGCGCCCCGCCGCAGTGCCCCGCAGTTGCCGACTGCAACCATATTTAATCAAAAGCTGCCTTTTTCGAGGCGGCGGCTGATTATCCTGTCCTGTCAGATCACGGATCGGTCGTGATTAGGCCCCTTCAGGGTAAAAACCACAGTTTCGTGGTCCTCGGTGGAAACCAATCGGTGCCAACGAAGCCGAGTGGGGTGTTGACCCGATACACCCGCTGCGCCCCTTCTGGGCAAAGCTAAAATCGGAAGGAGCTAGGACAACCGGCCTTGGGGGGTCTCCTAGTCGACCCTAGCTCTAACCCCGTTCTTTTGCAGCTCCTCTAGTACTTCGGTGCTAGAGCATAGGAACCCGTTCGCACAATAAGACTGGCGACGGGAGTCAAGCTAGGGTACACTACAGGTACACACACCTCCCTGCCTATACCCGGCAGGGAGGGTTCACTCACCTACACAACCCCGGGCCCATCCACCCCGGGGACGTTAATGGTAGGAACCCATTTTTAAAATATAATTCCCCTTTTTATTCCCTCTCGGACATCTCTTCAAGATGTCCGATGCCCAGCTTGTTAGCTTTTTTAAAGAGGTCCTCCTAAAGGACCTGGAATTCGTCGCCAAATATGGCAAATTCCTCAACCCCGAGCCGCGCGCTCAACGTCCCACCCGCCCCGCTCCAATTCCCGATAGTCCGGCCTCACCGGACGCAGATGTTCCCTGCATTGTTAGAGAACAATTCGATTCTCCGGAAAGCCCGGAGAATAATTTTTATGACCGGGCACTATTGTCTGGTTCCCCGAACCCCGCGATAGCGAACAATAGGTTCGCTACTCTATTGTCCGACGCTGAGGAATGCGATGCACGTGCATCCACCTCAGCTGTCGCTACCCGCCCTCAAACGGTGCCGATGGACACGTCGGCACCGCGCGACTCCGAGTCTGAGGAATCCCTCACAGACTCAGCTTCATCTGATTCGTCAGATGGGTTCATCCCTGTAGCAGGGAAAAAGAGGCCGCGCAAAAATAAGGCCAACAACGGTGCCCCTTCAAAGGCCCTAAAAACCACTGAGGTTCCCCCCGCCTCAGCAGCCCCTCAGCCCGCGACTCCCGCAAAGGCAGCCCCTTCCCCCCCCCCACAGTACCTCGCCCTAAGACCCAGCCCTCCCAGGCTGCGCCTAAAAAGGGCAAAGCCCCTCCACCAGTCATCGTCCATGACAAAGAGTCCTGGGTCGATATATCCAAGGCGTGTGTTGATCGTAAGATCAACTACACAGGTGCCGTCTCGGTAAGCGATGGCATCAAAGTCACGATACCGTATCCCGACGGTTACAGGGCATTCACGGCCCTGCTAAACGAGCGGAAAATTAATTTCCACACGTTTACGATTGCTGAGGAGAAATCCCTCAGAGTCGTCATCAAAGGCGTCCCCAAGGAGATTGCTACGGCAGATATCCTTGAGGATTTAAAAGCCCAGAAAATCCCCGTGTCCGAAGTGCATCGCATGCACCGAGGCCGCGGAGGTAAAGAGTACAACATGGTACTCGCTATTATCGATCCCACAGATGGCTGCAAAGACATCTTCAAGATAAAAGACGTATGCCACCTCTCTGGCATACACGTTGAAAGGCCCCATAAGGGCGGTCCCATTGGGCAGTGCCATAACTGCCAACTATATGGTCACTCAGCGAGAAATTGCTTCGCAAAAGCTCGCTGCGTGAAATGCCTCGGCGACCACGCCACCTCCGATTGCACTCGTCCGAAAGACAGGACGCTCTGCACAGAGCCACCGAGCTGTGTTCTGTGCGGTGAGCAGGGACACCCTGCTAACTACCGGGGCTGCCCCAAAGCTCCCAAGACCAAACCTAAGTTGGCTAAACGTGTAGCCGACAAAATCCAGAGGGAGAGCCCTTCCGCCGCCCTCCCTGCCCGTCTCAGCCCTCAGAGGCCCTCTCCTTGGAACGCGCTGAATCAACAGCAGTCGTTCCCTCCCCTTAAAACGCCGCATTTAGCGGCAAATATTCCAGCCCTAATGGGCACGCCCGTTCCCACGGTCACACAGGTGGCCCCCCCCCCAAACTCAGCCGGCTTTGGCTCCCAAACCAGCGCCTGCGCCTAGACCCGCGCCAAGACCCGCGCCTAAATCTCCCCCCATCGATCCATCCACCGGCCGCCCTTCGGCCGAGTGGGTAATGGGATCGGCCGTCAAGGCCTTCCAAATCGCCCCGTATGAGCGAGTTGAATCCCTAGTTCTCTCCCTCAAAGCAAACGAGGGTAATGGTATTGCCATCGCACTTATTGTGCACGCCAACGCCGACTTAATTAAGTCGTTCTCTGAACTTCGTTTCTAATGGCAGGAAACAAAGGCAGAAACAAACCCCGTTCCCTAAGAATAGGTTACTTCAACGCAAATGGCATGTTCGGTCAACGCGATGAGATCGCCACCTTCCTCCGCGACCATCGAATTGACATCTTCCTTGTACAGGAGACCTTCCTCAAGCCCGCCAAGAGGAGCCCTGGAATTGCAAACTATCAAATAGTGCGCAATGACAGGACTCACACTCGAGGGGGCGGTACTCTCATTTATTACAAAAAGTCCCTGTACTGCATCCCTATGGATTCCCCGATTCTCGAGCATATTGAGACCTCGATATGTCAAATAGGCATGACTGGCCACCAACCGATCACTGTAGTATCGGCCTATATACCCCCCAGTAGCGTCAGGCTTCACCACCTGCGCTCCGACCTAGAATCTCTCCTAGGCTTGGGTGATTCGGTTATCATAGCAGGCGACCTTAACGCCAAAAACGTCGCTTGGAACTGCCACTCGAACAACCAGAGAGGCCGAGAGCTTGATAACCTTAGCACCTTGCTTAACTTTGACATTATTGCCCCCATGACGCCCACTCATTATCCTAATGACGTTAACCACCGACCAGACGTACTCGACATAGCCGTCCTAAAGAACGTAAACTTAGGTTTGCGCTCCTTGGAAACGCTACAAGAGTTAGACTCAGACCACCGACCTGTGATCCTAGAACTAGGCCCCCGTCACGCCCCCACTGACCCAGGTCAACCCGCTCCGACAAAGGTGATAACGGATTGGAGGAAACTAGAGGAACGCCTCAAGTCGACTTCTTCCGTTCACCTGGACGCCATCCCTGACACGATAGTCTCAGCTGCCGACGCGACCGGCGCGATCGACTCCCTCACCAGTCACGTGCAAACCCTGTTGAACGAATGTTCACGACAGATTCCAGAGGAGTTTGACAACCGCTGGAATCTGCCGGAGGATGTGCGCGCACTGGTGACGGAGAAGAACGCGGCTATCAGAGCGCACGACAGTTTTCCCTGTGAGGCGAACCGTGCTCACATGCGCAATTTGCAGCGTGCTGTAAAGAAACGCATTGATGAGTTTCGCGAAACCCGCTGGGATAATCTGTTGAAGGACCTGGAGCCCACCCACCAGGCCTTTTGGCATCTGTCTCGGAAGCTCAAATCCGACTGTGTGTCCACCATGCCCCCACTGAATCGTCCGAATCAAAGGCCCGCCTTTGAAGACGACGAAAAGTCCGAATGCCTAGCCGACAGTCTAGAGGCACAATGCTCACCCAGCACCCTACCAGTAGATCAGGCACATCTCGATGAGGTGAACGCCGAAGTCGAACGTAGAGCTGCAATCCCGCTCCAACCTTCGGAGCCCCCCGACTCCCCCAACCCCAACCCCGACCCCGACCCCGACCCAGACGATCCCGTCCCGCCCGTCTCGGTGGACGAGGTCCGGACAATCGTTAAGAAATTACGCCCCAGGAAAGCCCCCGGGTCAGACGGTATCACCAACAAAGTGGTGAAGCTTTTCCCCGCCCAGCTCATAGTGCTGATGACCGCCATCTTCAATGCGGCATTAAGCAATAACATCTTCCCCCAAGCATGGAAAGAAGCCACAGTTATCGGCATTCCCAAACCCGGTAAACCCCGCACTGAGCCGTCCAGTTATCGCCCCATAAGTCTTCTCAATGTCCTCGGAAAGATTTACGAGAGGCTGATTCATTCCCGATTAAAGGATTTTGCCGAATCTAATAAAATCATCCCCGACGAGCAGTTTGGTTTTCGAACCAAACACTCTTGCGTCCAACAAGTGCATCGCATAGTCGAACATATCAGCGCTGGTTTCCAGCGCGGATTGACGACAGGCATGCTCTTCTTCGACGTGGCGAAAGCCTTCGACAAAGTCTGGCACAACGGCTTGATCTACAAGCTGTACTCACTCAATGTGCCCGATCGTCTCGTGCTCATCATACGGGACTTTTTGTCGAATCGCACCTTTCGCTATCGCATAGAGGGCGGCACTCTGTCGAACCCTCATCCAATCCGAGCCGGAGTCCCTCAGGGCTCCGTTCTCTCCCCACTCCTTTTCGCGCTGTACACCAGCGATATTCCAAAACACTCCAAGTCGGAGTTGGCTCTATTCGCCGATGATACGGCCATCTATTATTCCGGCAAATCCCTCCCCGCTATCACCAAGATCCTCCAGACCTCAGTCAATGCCCTCGGCACTTGGTTTAGGAAATGGAGAATCGAGGTAAATCCATCCAAGAGCGCGGCCGTTCTTTTCCACAAATGCACCGACCGCTCCACTGAAGCCCGACCCATCTCCCTCTACGGCCAACCGATCCCTTGGGAAAAGAAGGCCAAATACCTGGGCGTGATTCTAGATCACCGACTCTCGTTCCGCGAGCACATAAAGACGGTACGCTCCCGTGCCGCTTTCGCTCTCGGACGACTCCACAGTATGCTCAATGCACGCAGTAAATTATCCCTTAAATATAAGGTGAGAATTTACTTGACGTGCATCCGTCCCATCATGACCTATGCTAGCGTTGTGTTCGCACACATCGAAGGGTCTAGAATCCATAGGATGCAAACCCTTCAAAACCGATTCACGCGCAAAGCCACGGGCGCCCCGTGGTTCGTGCGCAATAGGGAACTTCACGTAGACCTAAAACTGCCTACCATTAAGCAGTTTATGAAACGCGCCTCCAAGCGTTATTTCGATAGGGCCCCCCATCACCCTAATCCCCTGGTGGTTAGTAGCGTCGACTACATCCCCTCCCAGATTAGTAGAATTCGCCGTCCAAGGCACGCTCTATCTTACTCTGATGACCCTATAACAGTCCTACAAGAGTCCAATAAAGAGACTAGCACACTACACAAACGCCGCCCGATTTACCGTCCTCGCCGGCGAGGCCCGTCGCGAAGACCCAGTAATGGTAACCCCCCCCGACCCTTGCTCGAGCCGGCCCGCGCCGAGCCAGTAGCTTTAATAATAATAATAATATAATAATATATTTATTTATTTCTCCTCACAAAGAACAGACTTATGGTAACTATGTACTATGAAACTTATATCTATTTAAGTGCATGTTTATTTTAGTCTACTATATGTGAGGAGCTGGTGTCTGAGTTAGGCAAAAAATGCCTGTATTACAGATCACCAGGTCCCCACCCAACGGAATAACAAGAGCATTAACTAAGTACAATCATAATTGAATAACATTTATGAAGTTGTAACGTTTATGTTATAAGCGGTCTATTCATTAGGAGATACATGGTAAGTAGAAAACAATGTAATATACTTAAGCAAAATAAAAATAAGAAAAAAAAAAACAATAAAAAAGTGCCTATATTAATGAGTGTATTGTGTGGTGTGTTATGTTAGTAATTTAGGGTGTCATGTTATCAATCAGTTTTGCTTATGTTTGTGTGTGTGAGTGGTGTGTGAGTGTTGTGTGAGTGTTGTGTGAGTATGTGTGTTTGTGTGAAAGTATGTATGAGTAATTGGTCTTTTAGTTTGAGTGAAGTAACTTTTCTGTAAGGTTATAATCTAACTTTAGCAACCATTTCATGACTACAGACTTGCATTTATTTTTTGGTAATGAATATATGGATAAGACTCGGTTTAACTTATTATACAAATTGGAACTTTGGTAGCAGAAAAATCTATGAGCTAAACTTGTTTTGAATAAAGTAGTTGGACAGACTCGATCGTTACGTCGCTGATTTCTAAATTTGTTTGGTTCATATTGTAACAAAGAATGTTGTTTAATAATTGTATAAAGAATATAAAGCTGTCGGACGGTCAATACTTCCCATTTTCTATACAGATCTGATGTAGGATAATAGAATGGTAGGAATGAACTAACTTTCAGAAGTGCCCTTTGCGCTCTTTCTAATTTAAGGAAGTAAGTTTTACAAGCAGCTCCCCAAGAGGTGATACAGTAAGTTAGTTGTGATTGACAGAGCGCATAGTACACTGATTTAATTACGTTTACTTGTGCAACATGCCTCAGAGCTTTAAAAATTACCATCAATCTACGCACCCTCGCAACAATTATATCAATATGTTGGTAGAAGTTCAAATTTCTATCCATCATTACACCAAGATACTTAGTGAATTCTGTGTTCATAAGATTAGGACAGGAACAGTTTGTATAATTTTGTCTAGAACACGAATGTGAGATGATTTGTGACGACGGAATAGGCTTGTCACTGGGTTTATTTGAGAAGGTGATTAAATTTGTTTTTGAGACATTAAGCGTCAAAATGTTTTTAGTCAGCCATTCGGTCACAGTGTTCATTCCTTCCTGAGCACTAGAGTAGACTTCATCCCAAGAGTTACCACAAAAAAGAAGGGCTGTGTCATCTGCAAAGGTAACAATCTTTGCATTAGGTATTTCCATCTGACAAAGATCGTTTATATAAACGAGAAAGAGTGTAGGGCCCAGGATACTTCCTTGTGGAACCCCAAAAGTCACCGGGACCTCTTCACTAATGATATCTCCAATTTGCACACACTGTGTTCTGTCAGTTAAGTAATCCTGAATTAATTTCAACTGGAGGTCACGGATACCGAGGTATTCAAGCTTTCTCACCAAGATCGGGACAGAAACCGTGTCAAACGCCTTCGCTAAATCTAAGAAAATACCTATGATTTTCTTTTTATTATCTAGGTTCTCAACTATATAATTGGTTAGCTCAAGCACAGCATCCGATGTCGATCTATTTGACCTGAAACCAAATTGTGCTTTTGATAAAAGATTTTTCGTTTCTAAGTATTTCACAATTCTTTTATTAATGATACGCTCTAAAATTTTTGAGAGAGTAGGAAGAATAGATATTGGTCTGTAATTATTAACACAGTTTCTGTCCCCACTCTTGTGAATTGGATGAATTCGCTTTAAATTAGTCCCTAATAATAATTTAAACCAGATCCAGCCGTCCCTAGCTGCCCCCCCAGCAACGCCCTAAGCCGAGGCCCGTGTCCCGCAGGGGACGCCCTTAGCTGCTGTTGCTTAATTTTAAGTTGCTCCTGGCTGGAGGCATTCGGTGCCTCGCCACCAAGTTCGGTTACGCTGTTAAGATTCCCTGAATCAACAGCTAATGTCCATTACCAAAAAAAAAAAAAAAACGTGACTTTTTCGGTTCACACCTAAACTCCATCGAAGCCTCAATAAAGTTTCTACCGTTTTATTAGGGCAACTGAACATTATACTTGACACTGGCGAACACAAAAAGTGTGGTGCCATAATACAATCCCATGATGGGAAATAATTATTACCTACTTGATTATTCTAATACTTGACACTGGCAAATACACAAAAAGTGTGGCGCCATATTAAAAAAAAAAAAAATAACGGCCACCTACACTAGCTTTTTAAATATGTTTAAATTGTGTTTAAACACAATTTTTCATTGTAATTTCGTGTTTAAATATAATTTAAACATATTCAAGAAGTTGGTGCAAGTGGCCCGAAATCTTTCATCCCCTAAAATTTATATCTTTATGGACTCAGGAGATGCACTGCTCAGCTAACCCATAAAACTATTGAAGCTCACATAGTAACATTATACTTTTTCTAATTTTTCAGAAACAAGATCAAGGATGCAGTGGAGATCCCCCTGCTGACAAGATGCTGCTTCTGCTTCCCTCTGCGGAAGGGCCTCATAGCCTTCGCTTATATAAACTTGGTAAATACCTACTCCGACCATTTTTGCTGTTTGCGTCAAAACAATAACACATCGCAGGGAGTTTAGGCGGGAAAATGAAAAGTGCACATTGTCGATTTTATATTATTTTTCAAAACTTGAATTTCTCCGAAGTTTAATGTGTAATTATGGTGGATAATTAACCATTAAGTGTTCGTGAACGTGTGAGAGTGTAGGCGAATGATATAAAATTGAAAATCGTGACTTTTTGGGTTCACTCCTAAACTCCATCGAAGCCTCAATAAAGTTTCTTGGGGCAACTGAACATTATACTTGACACTGGCGAACACAAAAAGTGTGGTGCCATAATACAATCCCATGATGGGAAATAATGATTACTAACTTGATTACTCTAATACTTGACACTGGCAAATACACAAAAAGTGTGGCGCCAAAATAAAAAAAATAATAAAAAAAAACACATCGCAGTGTTCCAAAAGTTCATAGAAAATAAAGGCATTTTTTAATTGTTACACTGCAGACTTGTAAGTTTTTTTTTTTTCTTTTTGCCATAATTTCCGTGAATAACTAAATCATAGGCATCTTGGCGATGACAGCCGATATGAACACTGCATTATTATCAGGAATAAATATGTATGAGCTGTTGAACTAGAAGCACACTGATAGTATGACCACAAACTACTTATACGTGAGTGTTTAGGATCCTGCGTTACGATATTCAAAGAAATTGATGATGACTCGCAAACAAACTCACACACTTACAACCAATATCGATATCAACTATTTGACTTACTTTAACAACTAAAAACATTGAATTGAAAAACTAAAAAAATGTGAAGGCAAATTTCGACAAGGCAGGTAGGACTCGCGGTGGCTTAGAGGTCATAGCGTCTGGTGTACCTAACCAGAAGACGCATATTCAAATCCTGCCTGCGAGTCGAATTTTTCCTTTATTGAAATAAGTCACCCCCTATTACCTACACGGGACCCTCGCCCCCTATTACATGGGACCTAAACATACCGGCGAACTGTGGGTGTAAATACTTAGTGTTTTTTTAAAATAGTTAATATATAAGTAGGCTTAGCTATCGAATTAGGTTTCCAAAACCTGTAATGATAGTTTAAGTTTTAAATAAAATAAATAAATAAATAAATTAATACGCCTCTGCCTAACCCTTCGGGGAATACAGGCGTGATGGTATGTTATGTATGAAATAAGTGATGATGATATTCAAACTCCTTTATTAACACCATCTTCCCCCATTCCAGATGCTGACAGTGATAGTGACATGTTTCCTGTCCTTCTACATATCGTACATCAGGAATTCCTCGGAGTCAGACCAGGCTGCCTTGGCGTCGGAGTTCGCGAGGCTCATCACCGATGTCATCGCTCTGCTGATTGAAGTTATCATGACTGCCACCTTCATTGTTGCGTTACATAGGGTGAGGAACCAAGTAAATAACCATCTAGGGTGATATTGGCGCCCAACGTGGACGTGCTTGTGGCTAATTAATAACTAAGCTGATCGACTGATCTGTAAGGTTAAGCTGCGCTCGCCGCGGTCAGTGTATGGATGGGTGATCATTCTTAACACATCGAGACTCCTCTGTGCCTCGGAGAACATGTAAAGCCGTCGATCCAAATTGTCATAGGAACATCTTCAACAATCCCGTCTATCCCCCGAATATCGGTATTGCCTAGAAATTAGGTTAGGTCTGATAGCAGTCACTTCATGTAAAATTCTGATATTCAGCCACATCTGGTTAGACCAGAAGCCGACTCTAACATAGTTGGGAAAAAGCTTGGAGTTTAATTGGCGCCCAACGTGGTCCGTCATCATCCTAGGCATGTTTATTTTAGCGGTTAATTTGCAATTAATTATTAAATGACTTAATTGAATAAATTAAGTCAATAATTAATTGAATAAAGCATTAAATGACATAATTAACAAAATACAATAAAAGCTGCCTAGCAATGTGTGTGCGTATTTATAATGATACCAAATTATTTAAAACAATTAATTATTTAAAGGAGGCTTGCTAATTTGAATTTATTATAAATACTGCATGAAAATAATAACATGTGCGCCAGCTGACAGTAGCAATGAATAAATTATTAAGTACCCCAAACAATGATTTGAAATCTTGTATAACGCCTTAGTAACTTAACAGACAGAAATGTGTTTGCTGGGGAGTTTGTTGCGCCGCCTCTTCTTCCCAGCGAAAACACTAGGAAGCGGTGAAGGGCGGGCGTTTTGGGGGCTATCTATAATGTAAAAATGACGTTCAAAAAGTACTACTTAGTAGTCTATATTATTGAATAAATGATTTTGACTTTGACTTGACTTTGAAAAATACAAGATTCTTAAATAAAGACTGAATTGACTAAATTTTGATGCCTTGTAATTTGGAAACCCTTGAATTTTTGCATGCTGTGGATTATCCTAGCAAAACATGATTGAGCTATTTTAATTTATTCAACACCATTTCATACCATGTTGTACGCAAATAAATGATTTATTCATTTATTTATAAAGTCTCTACTACTTAGGCAATAACGTTTGTATTTGAATGTTCCAGAAACACGTGGTCCTGATGAAGGTGTACCTGTACTTCGAGATAGTGTACTCAGTGTTTGGTTTCCTGTACAGCATCGCGTTCCTCACCAAGGAGACGGCTAGTGAACTGTTCCTGGTTCTATTCCAACTTAGTAAGTTTATGTATATCTTTAGCACTAGCTTCTGCCCGCGACTTCGTCCGCGTAGCGTGATTATATATAGAGATAGCCTATAGCCTTCCTCAATAAATGGGCTATCTAACACTGAAAGAATTTTTCAAATCGGACCAGTAGTTCCTGAGATTAACGCGTTCAAGCAAACAAACAAACAAACAAAGTCATCAGCTTTAGGTATATATTAGTATAGATAACGAACAGACCCCGAAGGCCAATTCTGGAACATCAAAAATATTACCAAAAGTTGCATCACATTTATGTTCCCCGAAGGGTGTCGTTTACACACAGTTCGAGCATATTGCCATTATGTTCAACCCATTAAATTGTCTCACTCACTCACTCACTGCGGCCCACCTCTCAAAATGATGGAGATTATTATGTGGATATACAAATTAGTATACCTCTGACTAACCCTTCGTGGAATACAGACGTGATGGTTTGTTATGTTATGCTAGATCTACCCTATTTCAGCTTAGACCTTTTCGTCTAAAGTCTAAATCATTTTACTCATCATGGTATTTAAAACGGTTCCAGAAATGAGTAGTTTAGACAAAAACATAGATGCACGCCTGTATTCCCCGAAGGGTTAGGCAGAGGCGTACTTATGTACACTCACAGTTCGCCGGTATGTTTAGGTCCTATGTAATAAGGCGAGCCTATTGCCATTAACCGGGCACCTCGACCTGGGAATCGAACTCACGACCTCTAGCGTAGCAGTCGCGTTCAGTTCATAAAAACAGTGGACCACTAGGCTAATGAGGCAGTTCATAAAAACATAGTAAATCAATTAAAATTGATAGTTTAATATAATAATGTATTTTACTTAATACTTTCAGTGCTACAAGTTTACCTGGTGATCCTCATTTGGAGTTCGATAGTGAAGATGGAGAGAGATGGGTCGGTAAAGTACTCCCGAGAATCGGGTACCGCCTAGAATAGTATTAATTAGAGTTAGTTACATAATTAATTGGTAGAACTACGAATAATTATATAAGAGTTCATACGGGCTGAATTTTTTAATTGTAAATACTGTATGTAATGTGTTTTTAGTATGGTAGCAGTAAAATGAGTGCTTGGAGTAATTAAACACAGATGCTTCTTACTATTCATGGATGCGAAGGAATATTAATGAAAAAAATGGTAAATATTTTCGTTGCACGAAAAAATCAATTCCGTAATGTTTCGTTCACTCAGGCATTTTTTATCAATGTGAATATTACCACGAAATAAAAAGTGATAGGTACCGACGCATTATAGAAAAAATATCTAATTATATATATTTTTAACCAGGCATTATTTTATATATACTGGCCTGCAAAACTAAGTAGGTAGGTACACTTTTTTTTTCTCAAAACTAGAAGTTATAGATTTAAAATAAAAAACGTTTTTAGGATATTTTATCAACTTTCTTCGAAACTATTTTTACTTTTTTGTCCTTTTTATTTCGAGTTATCTTGTGTACTTAAAAAGTTATTGTAATTTTAAAAGTGTGATACCTAGTTTTCCGGGCCAGTGTAGTTACTTAATATGGACATCTTTAAAGTAGTAATAGATTAAAGATGAAATTTTTGTTGTGGATACAAATAATTTAACATAATTTTATACTTACTTATAAATAGCTATTTGAATTTTTACGCTAAACAATTTAAAATGAGCTAAAGATAGTTGAAAATGTGGTAAGATTTTTTCAGGAAGAAGTAATTTGACGAGCCTTAATAAATACCTATAAAAATGTACACAATACCCTATCCTATCCTTCAGTTTTTTTAGTTTCTACATTGAAGTTAATAACATGTTACCCATTTTACCCCCTTTTCTTAAAAATATCTATTTAATTATTAAATACTGACCATCCCCACAAATATATGTTTCTCGGTATATAAATGAGTTTTAGAGAACAAAAAAATTTAATTGTTTCATGACTGTTCTAAAACTATGAATGTAAGTATAAATATTATAATTAGTACGTTTATAAAAACCATGTTACATTTAAAAGGAATTGTAAATATTAAGAATAACTTAGATTTTTTTATTTAATTTAAATTCTAAGAAATGTTATGCCAAATAAAAAAATATAGTTAAAATTATAAAATCTTTTATTTCTCATGAAAAATATTTACAAAATGGTAGTTGTTTTGATTACTAGGTACGATATTGACATAACAGTTAAATAAATTATTTAGAGTGACTCCACAAAAATAATTTACAATTGTTAATTATAGCAACTGTCAGTCTCGCAGAACAAAACAAATTACCACAAAAATTATATATTGAGGTATTTACACAATTAATTATCATAATTTGCAAATGTAATTTTATAAAAAGTAGGTATTTAATACTAAATAATACGTGATGAAATTTAAACATGTTTGAAAATAATATTAATTTATTTTAGCTTGTTCATTATTTTATTCCCAATGAGCAGAATAATTACTAATAATAATTACAGTGGAATAGACTGTAAGTAAAAAATTAAGAATGTTGGTACATATTAAGGGCCACTTGCACCAACTTCTTAAATATGTTTAAATTATATTTAAACACAATTTTCTATTGTCATTTTGTGTTTAAATTCAATTTAAACATATTTCAGAAGTTGGTGCAAGTGGCCCTAAGTTTGGTTTCATTAGACAGCACTCGTGACATTATCCCAGATTTGACACTCCTTAGAATTAATTACTTCAGAGGAATATTAAGCGGTGTACCAAGATTCATTGTTAAGCAACGTCTTGATGCGTTCAGCACCTTCTTCTATCAGCTGTTTGTAGTAACTGGCCACCAGCATCAGCATGTAGAATCGGATCACTGAAAACATATTGAAAGAAAATTTATTACCATCTGTTTTAGTTAACCTTGTGATCGCCAACGACGTTTATAAACGTCAAATGAAAAGTGCTCATGATGGTAAGGCCCAAAACGTCTATGGACGTCGAAAAATAGGCACGTTCAACTGGTTAATCATTATTTCATCCTTATCCAGACAATTGAGCAAGCTTGACAATGAGTTATTATCTGCAGCTGATACCATGGATTATGTTTTTTAATGGGATAGGGGGCAAACGAGAAGACGTATCGCCTGATGGCAAGCGATTACAACCGCAACACCAGCGAAGTGCGTTTCCGGCCTTTTAAAAGGGTTTGGGCCTCCGGTATCCTCATTCACTTGGCTAAACACAACGTGAGCGTTATTACACGCCAGTTTTCTGTGAGGCTATATAACTCTGGTCAAACTGGCGCATTCGTAGCCAAGCGTGGCTCTCCCACGGCCCCACGGTAAAAAATATAAATATGAAGAAAACTATTATTGTTCAAACTATTATTATTCAATTAAACATACTAGCTTCTTTAAAATAAGTAGGTATTTATAAAATTTGTCTTTACTTACACAGAATCAAGAAGGTTAGAATATACACTATTAGAGTGTCTTGATCCATATGATCAAAGACCATGCTAACTGTTGTCCAGAACACCAGTAGCAGCAAATTGGCCATCACCTGGAATGATGTCCAAACCACCCAAGGCTTCATCAGGTGCGCTTTATCCTGAAAAGTTGAAATAAAAGACATTATTTACTTGTGATATTTCACTCTTATGATAAAAATACTAAAAATAATTATTTATAAATAGTGTATATAAGTAGGTTTCTTTTAGTATGTATATTTTTTTGTTTACGTGAACAAACAGGGCAGTGATAGCCTAGTGATATGACCATGACTGCCAAGCCAAAGTTATTGAGTTCGAATTCAAGTATCCAAGTAATTGTCACGCGCTTAAACGGTGAAAGAACACATCGTGAGGAAACCTTCATGCCTGAGACATTTTCGCTACGGTGTGTCGTCTGCCAACCCACAGGCCACCGTGGTGGACAATGGCCTAATCCCTCTGATTCTGGGGAGACCCGTGCCCAGCAGTATGAATAAAATGGGTTGATTATGATGAATAAAAATATTCTCAATTTCTTATTGGAATAAAAATACATACCCTCAGGGTTCCAACTAGCATAATTGTGGTCAGCACCAGTGTGATACAATGAGCGATGATCAAACCTATCGCGAAGCAGTACAATATGATATGTTCTATATTGCTGATGGTGATTGCTCCGGGAATCAGATGGTGTATATTTGCCAAACATTGTGCGAGAGAGAGGATTGTAAATAGCTGAAATAGAAAATGACAACTATAGTACCAAAAATTAAAGGAATGTAGAGATTGACGTGGGAGAGCCATGCTTCGGCACGAATGGGCCGGCTCGACTGGAGTGACCACGGCCTCACAGAAAACCGGCGTGAAACAACGCTTGCGTTGTGTTTCGCCGAGTGAATGAGATTACCGGAGCCCCAAACCTTTTTAAAAGACGGGCAGCGCACTTGTGACTCCGCTGGTGTCGCTTACCATCAGGTGATCTGTCTGCTCGTTTGCTCCCCTATCCCATAAAAAAAAAATTAAGACAAAGTACATTTGTTTTTTCAACACACTATGAATATATAAGCGAAATAAAATTGTGAGCAAGTTCGAGCAAAGTGTTATTGAGTATTTCTGTGAAAATCTCAGTTTCAGCTTGGATTTTGGAATTTGTGCCCGGTTAATGGCACTAGGCTCGCTCCCTATCACATGGATCCTAAGTATACCGGCGAATTATGGGTGTACCTTAGTACATCTCTGCCTAACCCTTCGAAGAATACAGACGTGATAGTATGATATGTTATGTATGTTTGTATCGATTAAATGTATTTTTTAACCAGCAACGCAACCATTATGTTTATTATTTCCTGATCCGTTACATTCTTTAAGCGGCGGTAGCCTAATAGTTCGGAACCACCCATTGCACTACCGCATACCGACGTGAACCCACTCGTAACACAAGCTTAGCACGAGGGGTTAACGAGAATACTAGTAATGAGCGTCCCACATGGCTAATAAGCTTTTAAAAAAAAACTCTTAGCAAAACCACTTTAAAGTGCATTTTTTGAATACTTACTATGATAATTAAAGCCGAAAATATAGTTCCAAATTTGAGTGAGAGGCAGCCAAAGCTCTTCTGCCTTGGAATATTCTCCATAGAAAACGGGAACTCTGAAAAAATATGGACACCAATAAAAATGAATAACTTAGTTATGTTCTCCAACTTTTTTTTGTCTGTGGCATTTTTTGTATTATTTAAGTTGGCAACCGAGTTGACGAGCCACTCTGTGATAAGTAGGCATCGCTGCACATGGACACCGACATCAGAGGAGTTGCTGATGCGTAGCCGATCCTGAAGAGTCCTTATGAACTGTTTTCAACCGACTTCAAACATGAGGAAAGTCTCAATTCGTCTTTATTTTTTTGTATGTTTGTTACGCGATTATCCGGCCATTTATAAACTGGATAGGATTTTTTTTTGTTAAAGAATATACTCCCGTGGCGGCCTAAACTTGTGGTCGTCAGAATATGATTATTTTTTTTTTTTAAAAAAGGTTACTAGCAATGTGGGTCGCACATTACTAGTATTCTTGTTAACCGCTCGTGCTAAGCTAAATGCTTGTGTTACGAGTGGGTTCACGTCGGTAGTGCAATGGGTGGGTTTCGAACCGGCAACCACATGATCGCAAGTCCAACGCCCTAGCCATTAGGCTACCGCCGCTTATGAATGACAAAACAAATATAATAACACGTACCTACTGTCCGAATAAATGACAACGTCTTCGAGGTACGTCAAATTCGACACTCAATATGTTGAAATAAAATAAAAATGCTTTCAAAAAAAAATATGTACGAAACACGGATAGCGGTGGCGATAGCAAAAGATCCGACCAAATCAATGGCATCGACTTCCGAAACTGATTCGTACAACGTTTTTTTTTGGTTTATTTCAAGTCACCATTTCCGTCACGAAGAACATTGTTTGAAACAGTGCAAATAAAGTTTATCTATGCGTTTGTATCTTATCGTAACATGGTTTTGATCACAGACTCGCCATATCTTTAATTCTCAGATACAGAATGGATTTCTGTCAATTTTTAGGAATAACAAGGTGATCTTTCAATGATTTGCGCATATCTATAATGTTTTTATATTATACGTATTCATTGATACATTCATAAAAATACTGTTGACTAACTATTAAGAAAAAGCGGCGGTAGCCTAATGGCTAGGGCGTCGGACTTGCGATCATGTGGTTGCCGGTTCGAACCCCACCCATTGCACTACCGACGTGAACCCACTCGTAACACAAGCATTTAGCTTAGCACGAGGGGTTAACAAGAATACTAGTAATGTGTGACCCACATTGCTAGTAAGCTTTTATAAAAAAAAAAAAGAAACTATACCTACTACTGTGAATGTAGGTATGCATTTTAGGCATTGCATTTTAAGGCAGGTGCGTTGCCGGTCTTTTAAATGGGATGGAGCCTCCGGTATTCTCACTCACTCAGCGAAACAAAATTCAATTTCACGCCGGTTATCTATGAGCATGAGGCCCTGGTATCTCTCCGGTCGAGCCGGCCCATTCGTACCGCGAAGCATTGCTCTCCCACGGTGGGAATGGTTTATATCTATCAGTCTGTGGTTAACTAACTCCCTTTATCACAATGTACCAAATTTGCACTTTTTTACCACACTAATCGATATGAATGAACTATCGATCAGATTTATGTGGGTTTTGTGACCGAAATAAAATTCGCAGAAAGTGATTCATTCAATAATACATCAAATATTAATACTAAAAAAAGGTAAAACTTACATGTACCTATGTTTAAAAAGCTAATGATGTATAACCGCTAATTTCGCATAATCATCGTAGCTATGAATTACGTCTCTTACAAATTGCAATAATATTTTTAAAGGCGTTATTAAAATAAAAACATGTGTCACTTCCGAATACTCAACATGTCAACAGATCCACATGATTTTGAAGGCGATACACGAATTTTGGTTCAGACAATCAGTTTTAGAAAAACCTAGTAAACTATTTAACAATCGCATTTACGATACATTGTATAGGATCATACATTTACGATCATAAAAGAGAAAAAGACTTAACAGAAACGTCATTTTTGATCAAGTCAGCAGACTAGCTCTAGCAATTAATAGCCTATCTCAACAACTTTTTATACTATAGAAGTTTTCCATAACTGCTCTGTTTGTGTCTATGTTTTATATTTTATTGTGTTTTTTTATTATGATAATCTATGAAACTTAGTAAAGAAAAGTTACAAAAAGAAACTGATGATTGAAATGAAACTTACAATCATTATCATAATTATCACTTTGAAATAATCAATGAATAATGATTGGTCAGCATGATAAAGATGAAGTATTTAGTCGGTAATGATTTATTATTGACAAAATGGGGTGAATTTACAATTCTAAAGGGACAAAGAAATCCATGGCTCTGTCCATCGATATGGTCGATGGCTCTGTCTGACCTGAGCGGCCAGATAAAATGTCTATCTTGGACTACGTTCACAACAAACCAAAATTTTATATACCTACCTATTAGTTTAGATATATTCCTCATTACATAGGTATCTACTTATACTTCTCTAGTATTATCGCACTACATATTGCATTGTACTAGCGGAAATAGATGATGCAAATACGTTGAGCAAATTATTTTATCACAAGTTTATAGCTGAAGGAACATAAAAAATAACAATATTTTACACAACGTTTTTAGGGATTTCATTTATAATATGTGTGTTTATTAACCTACATTTAGAATTACAACAACTGACTTACCTACAACTTAAGGACAACAAATACAAAAGCAATGTAAACACAACACTTACTGGAATACATTGTGCCTTTATCACAGAAACGGTATCACAACAACACTTGTACTAGAAGAGCGATTTATAAATAAAATAAATAAATGTTTTTATCACTCGAGGGGACCAATCCGTACGCCTAAATAGGATGTACTGATACTGCCGTATCACATAGCGATAAGTATTGCTTTATCAAACGAATATCAAAATTAGAAACAGCACTAACGATAATGATAGATAATCCCCTTATTTATCCCTATAACGTTTTACAGAGATGCTTGCCCGTTATAATTATTTATTGAAATTGCAAAAAATAATTATTTTGTTAAATAATTATTTTTATTGGAAATGATTTAATGTGATAATAACAGAAATTATCCCTAAAATACAGGACGTAAAGTATCTACGTATCTACTAGAAATATTTGAGCTAACTAATAAATTGCAAAAGATAATGATTTCATGATAATTACAAGAACAAAATTTTGTCGTTTAATGGATTAACAAATTAGATTGCTATCTTTATTTATTTCGTTATTGTCATGGGCCAACAAGAAAATGTTGATTATATTGATAAAGATTAAGATTAATTTTATATACTTATTCACTTTTTCCCACAGGAGTAAGCAGAAACTACAGACTGCTATATATACAAATTGTTATTTCTTTCGCTGCTACTTACACATTCATACATACGTTTTCTTGTGATAGACATGTACAGTCAGCGCCAAAAGTCGCTGAACACGATGCAATCTTCAAAACGTTTTTGCATATAAGAAAACTGGTACTAACTTCTCAGGTCAGAATTTTTTGGTTAGTAATGATGTAATAACGTTTTGAAGATTGCATAGTGTTCAGCGACTTTTGGCGCTGACTGTACCACTACTGCTAATTAGATTGAAATTACATAGATTTTATAATTAAATATGTAGAGAGAATATTTGTGAGTTCCACGGATATCTGTTTCAAAACTGGGCGTTTTTGCAAAACTTTGTGTTGAAATTCCGAGTGTGGAAATAGTCAATAAAAAAAACGATGTTGAAGATTTATCTCCGACACTATCCCATCTGTTAATTTTAAAACCTGATTAATTATCAAACGGTAAAATAAGTTACACAAGTTTTTTTACCTAAAAAGTCTTATGTAATCTGAATAAAATTAAGGCTTCAGGAAATAATTATCAGCAGATAACAATAAAACGAGAATATTGACGAGACTAAATATATTTTATTCATCATAAAAATCTTATTTTAAATTATTATGTAGGTAATTAAAGCTTTAATTTTATGACTATTATTATTATATTATATATTATATATTAATATTATTATATTATATTATACTTATTATTATGAGAAACAATAAACATTAATGATTATCGTAAGAAGGTCTCCTTTTGTAGAGCCCTGTAAATTGGAACCTGTTCCCATTACCGGTGGGTAGCTATTAAATTAGATGAGCAAAATTATCATAAACTTATCATACAAGACACAATCCGCTAAAGAATCTGTCATATTTACAATTCATCTTTACACTACAACGTGAAGTCCTGAAACGATTATTGAACTTAGACAGCTTTGCTGCCTAATAAAAAGTCATAGCTTACCTACTTTTTTAGATACACATGGCAATATCGGCAGATTTTTGCCTGGACAGTCAAATTATTCATTAGAGCATGCACTAATTATGATAGCTCAAGGTAGGTAGGAGCAAAGAAGATTTTATGGTTGGGTATAAGTCTAAGTAGCTTACTGTTATTCAAATTTATTACAATATTTATGTATACCATTCAAATTATGGAATGAAACTTCCCCAAAAGACTTCATAAAGATTGCCCAATACATTAGCCAATTGCACAGAAAATATGCATTTACAATACCGCACATGTATGCAATAATGCAACTCAGAATGGTCATAAAGTTTGATAAAACCACTATCTTTATATGTGTATAAATATGTATAAATTATAACATCAAATATTTACTCTATGAACTTCAATTCAACAGTACAGCACCTTAATGTAATCCTTATTTACATTTTGGTAAATTATAAATAATTGACTTGTTCTTCGAAGAATTAATAATGATGGCCATGTCCATGAGAGTCCGCAATTGTGCCACCACTGTATCCATGAGTGATCACAGACTGGGACACCCCAGAAGCATACCCGCCGACCCCGCCAATACCACCTACCCCAGCAATTGCCCCAATACCACCGATCCCCCCAATGCCTCCAACCCCACCGCCTACCCCTACGGCAATAGGTACCGCTACAGGTTGGGGCACTCTGACAGGCACTGGAGCAGGCACCCCAACTGCATACGGCTGTGGCACTGGTATCGCTACTCCCTGTGTCACAGTCACAGGGACCGGTTGCGCGTATGGGTACGGGAAAGGCCTGTCAACGGGTACAGCAATAGGTCGGTGCACAACGTGAGCAACAGGTTGTGGTACTGCAACGGGGACTGGGCGCGGTTGGTCGACTGGCACCCCTACATGGACAGGGTAGGGGACAGCTCGAGGGATCCCGATGTGGACTGGTTGGGGCACTGGTATGGCGACACGATTGTGGTACTCGGAGTATGTGTGGCGGATAGGAAATCCACCACCATCGCCGCCGATAGCTCCGCCTAGAGATCGTTTTGATTGGTCGGTCCCTTGAGCGTACTGCACGCAGAGGAACAGCAAAACCTGGTTATGAAAAGAAAAATAAGAATTAAAAGTAAGTAAGAGAAAATGAGTTCTTGAGTGGAGATCGCGTCTCAGCAAGGGAGGACGCCAACCAGCCAGGTGGAGTGATGACTTGTGAAGTCAATTGGCAGTAACTGGATGAGGAAAGCAGAAAATCGGGCTCTGTAACGTTCACTAGGAGAAGCCTACATCCAGCACTTGACAAATCTAAGTTGATACTGATGAAGAGAAAGGGGGCTATGAGGGGCTGGTAGCTAAGTAATAACTAAGCTAATCAACTGATCTGGAAGGTTAAGCTGTCCTCGCCGCGGTCTGTGTGTCGATGGGTCACCATTCTTAACAAAGCCGTCGGTCCCGAAATGTCATACGAACATCATTGACAATTGTTAGTTGTAGTTAGAAATCCAAAAAAGTCAACTTAGCTGGTTTAACAACCAGCCGGTTGCAAACCAGCCAGGGTTTGTCCCAATTTCTGGGCAAAGCCGTTATGGCAGTCGGTTCGTGTAAAATGGTGATATTCAGCCGCATCTGGTTAGGGTGGAAGCCGACCCCAACATAGTTGGGAAATTGGAGCTTGGAGGATGAGGATGACTAATGAAGAGTAAATGGCATCCCCGACTACAGTTCAATCAAAATTATTATGCGTGTCTGAAGTTGTCCGCGAGTGGTATTGCAGGGATAAAAACTTTTGTTCGTTTTTGATTCCTGAATGTTATCCTAACAAATGATACATTCACCAAGAATCTTGCGCGGTCATTCGGAGCAGCTTCCTTCATAGAATGCAGTGTTATTTGGACCATAATATAGCAATGATCGCGGGTGTGTGTTTTTTTTTTCTTTTTAATAGGGCGCCATAGTTTTTGTTTATTGCCAGTGTCAAGTACCTATATAGAGTAATCAAGTATTCAAGTATTAAATTATGGTATTACATTCAGTAGTTTCAGCCCCATCAAAATAGTAGAAACTTTATTGAGGCTTCAATGCAGCTTAAGATTTTTAATTTTATCTAATTTGCCTACTCTCACACACGTTAAAGAACACTTAATGGTTAATTATCCACCATAATTACACATTAAACTTCGGAAAAAATCAAATTTTGAAACATAAATATATAATTGTTTTCACGTGGGAGAGCCATGCTTCGGCACGAATGGGCCGGCTCGACCGGAGTGATACCACGGCCTCACAGAAAACCGGCGTGAAACAACGCTTGCGTTGTATTTCGCCGAGTGAAGGAGGTTACCGGAGGCCCAAACCCTTTTAAAAGGCGGGCAACGCACTTGCGACTCCTCTGGTGTTGCGGGTGTCCATGGGCGGTGGTTATCGCTTACCATCAGGTGATCCGTTTGCTCGTTTTCCCCGTTATCTCATAAAAAAACGAAATCGACAACGTGCACTTCACATTTTCCCGCCTAAACTCCTCATCGCGTTAAAAACAAAAACAAAACAAACGACACTTGTATCATACTTGTATGTTGTCAGTGTCAGTATGATAATGATTAATAATAAGGTCAATAGTAAAGAGGTCGGTAGCACTATCACCCCGCTGTCACGAGCTTAGATAAACTTGAATCCCGAACAACTGACTGGCATTGAGTTTAGGCGGGAAAATGAAAAGTGCAAATTGTCGATTTTATATTATTTTTCAAAACTTGAATTTCTCCAAAGTTTAATGTGTAATTATGGTGGATAATTAACCATTAAGTGTTCGTGAACGTGTGAGAGTGTAGGCAAATGATATAAAATTGAAAATCGTGACTTTTTGGGTTCTTCCCAGCGAAAACACTAGGAAGCGGTGAAGGGCGGGCGTTTTGGGGGCTGTCTATAATGTAAAAATGGCGTTCAAAAAGTACTACCTAGTAGTCTATATTGAATAAATGATTTTGACTTTGACTTTGACTTTGACTTTGACACACCTAAACTCCATCGAAGCCTCAATAAAGTTTCTACCATTTTATTGGGGCAACTGAACATTATACTTGACACTGGCGAACACTAAAAGTGTGGTGCCATAATACAATCCCATGATGGGAAATAATTATTACCTACTTGATTATTCTAATACTTGACACTGGCAAATACACAAAAAGTGTGACGCCATAATAAAAAAAAGACGCATTCTTTTTTTTTTATTCTGTATATTTTTTTTCATGCAATTACCTTACTGTACTGGGGCCGTATCACGTGATATCGCGATTATTTTTAGGTTGTGCGAATGCGATAGCGCTATTTAATCTGTAAAGCGGCATCCCTCTCTATGAATCGGGAGTTTATCGCAATAACATAACATAACCATTACGCCTGTATTCCCCGAAGGCAGAGGCGTGCTAATGTACACCCACAATTCGCCGGTATGTGTAGGTCCCATGTAATAGGGGGCGAGCCTATTGCCATTAACCGGGCACAAATTCCAAACTCCCAGTAGCAGACTAGGAATTTCATAGAATAACTCAATAACACTTTGCTCGACCTGGAAATAGAACCCAGGACCTAGAGGTCCTGGGTTCTATTTCCAGGTCGAGCAAAGTGTAAGTCTTTATAGAGCGTAGCAGTACCGCTCAGGACCACTAGGCTAATGGGGCAGTTTAGACAAATGTTTTATATATATTAATCCCTATCTATCGTATTATATTCTTAGTTTATGTAAATATAAACAACATTAGCTTCCTCGTAGCGATAAGTAGTGGACTTCACTTCTTGAACCATATTCGCCCTAGTGATAAGAAAATGGTACAGTCAGTGTCAGATATAGGTATCTGGACATACAGTAAAGTGCACGCCTCTTGATGTCTTATTTGGCCAGTAATACGATGCTACTAAGCTGATCAACTAATCTACAAGGTTAAGCTGCACTCGCTGCGGTCAGTGTGTGGATGGGTGACTATTATTGACACATCAAGTAAAGCTGTCGGTCCCGGTTGTCATACGAACATCTGTGATAGTTATCTTTATGTGTTTTTTTTGCATCTTTCATATATTATATATGTATATATATATAGTCCTCCTCATCATTTTCGATGACGGCGACCCTGACTATTTTTTTTTGCATCTTTCATGGTAAGATGCTAAAGTTATAAAGATTATAAACGTCACCTATTTTTTTATGTGATAGCAGGCAAACGAGCAGACGGATCGCCTGATTAAGACGTAAGTTCAGAATGTGAAAGCAAATTTCGACATGGCGGTTGAGACTCGCGGTAGCTTAGTAGTCATAGCGTCTAGTGTATCTAACCAGAAGACACAGGTTCGAAACCTGCCTGCGAGTCGAATTTTTCCTTCACTAAAATAATCTATGACAATTGTTAATGGCAGTCAGCCCAAAAAAGCTTAAAACCAGTCTATCCTGAATATCGATGTAAAACACTGATATTCAGTCGCATCTGGGCAGATTGGAAGCCGACTCCACATAATTGAGAACAGGTGGATTTGAAGGTGAATCATATTATCATATAATTCATCAAAAGCGGCCTTTTGGATGCACACGATGGAAAACCTATTAGTTAGAAGTAAAATTACTACCAAGACTTTGAAGAGTTGAATCGAAAGAATTAATTGCATTTACCTACACGCAGCGTGAAGGTAATGTTTACAGGACAAAGGTCCACCAACATTTAGAACGACTGAATGGACGATAATTCTTTAACGTATCACGAAACTTCATTAAACATAAAAATAACTTACATAATACACTCGAATCATTTTCTCCAACTGAACTACTCTAACACAAGCTAGGAATGAAAGTGGTTGAGGATGAAGGAAAGTAAAGGTATTTATAACACCATGTGTTCAACGGAAACAGGGTTTACTCACACCCTGTATAGAAAAGCGAGCGAAGATCTATATGGAGTTGTTAATTAGACGTAATGAGCAACGATACTGTAGATTGACTAAGTATGAGAAAGGTAAGATCCTAACGAGTTTTTACTTAAGTTACATGGAGAAAAATCTCACGTGCAAATTAGTAATTGATTGTGTATTGATAGATTAATAACTACTATCGGCGATTGTTGAGTAAGAGGTCTCGGGTTTTAATCACGAGTCAAGCTTTTTTTTATGGGATGGGCAAACGAGCAGACGGATCGCCTGATGGTACGCGATCATTGCCGCCCATGGACACCCGCAACACTAGAGGAGTCACAAGTACACTGCCGACTTTTTAAAAGGGAGTACGCTATTTCCTTTAAAATTTGAAGGTCTTATTGGTCCGGAAATATTGCAGTTCACAGTTTTGATTTGTGTCTGGTTAATGGCAATGACCCTTCAGAAAATACACATGGCTAATAAATATACAACAAGGTTGATGGTATCACTTTATATAACGATTTAAGTATAATTAAACATGTGAAGTATAATTAATAATACGAAGATTACCAATAAAACTTCCTCCTCTCTCCTACAGTTGCCTTGCCTAACAAGGCCCACACATGTTTCTTATTATATTATTGTAACATCCATTTAACTTGTGGAGTGCAATAAATGTATTGAGTATTAAGATGTTTAATCTGTTTGCAGAGGCAAAGAAAAATAGCACAAATCAAAAATAGAACAACTCTATAGATTTCAGCACGAGTGACACACGGGCGTCACCTATCAGTCTAGATCCAGTTAGCGCGTTAATCTAGCCATAGTCGACTAGTTGACTATAGTGAACTAGTTAGGGAGTCGACTATACCGGTAAGGGACACGTAATCGACGATCCGACCGCTATCGTTATGTAATAAGGGAATTGTTTAGGATTGATACTTCCATTAAATAGTACGTACGTAAGCTATAAGGGATCTTGGGAGCAGAGTTAGTGGGTGGTTTCTATAAAATTCTTTTTGATGAATTTGGATAGCAATTGGATAGCAACGCCGCCAAGGCGAATTCAGAAACTTTGTTTAATTGTGCAATCAGTTGTGATCAGAATAGGTAGAAGTTAAGTTTCTGAAATCTTTTATTTTTGTGAAACCGATAGTGTTTTTTATGGGATAGGGGGACAAAGTAGCAAACGGATCCCTGATGGTAAGCGATTACCGCCGCCCATGGATACCCGCATAACCACAGGAGTTGCAAGTGCGTTGCCCGTATTTTAAAAGGATCCTCGGCCTCCGATATCCTCGATCACTTGGCAAATATATTTCTTTAAGAATAATTTTGTTAAAAATACAATTCTAGATGTTTGCAAGAGAAATTCCTAGTCTCCCCACCCCAACAACGTAAATTATGATTATAACCATACGGTTACCCTCAAAAACCCTATCAAAAGGGTAACCCTTTCAATTGGGATACCTTAAAGGAAATGTAACCCCTTCTACTGGGTTACATATTGAAGGGGTTACCCTTTCCTTGGTGTTATGAAAAGGTAACCCGAACGAAGATCGGAATTCCCCGAAATTAAGGTAAATTAACACTAGGTACTTATTACGATCACTAGTAATTAGACTACAAAATGATCTCTTGCAAAATGTCTCATAGTATGTAATAAATAAGTTACTAACAATTTACTAAATAAATGAATTAACATAGGTATGCGTGTAAATCAATCGGGTGTAATGGTGTACAGGATGTATGTTCACTGGGCGTCCATTGAAAACGAATAGCTCGTAAAAAATAGGATTCCTTATGTCACAGGCGGCGATGTTAGGTTGAGACCTCGCTGTATCGCGGAAGCGTTAAATCTATAAAATCCTCTCTTCAATGGATAGTAATGAAAGGAAAGAGACTGTAAAATCTGCCTCTTTCCCCTTCTACTACCGAATGAACTGTGCTGAATGAGATACCAGCTGTAGGTACAGTAATATATTATTGATTTCGTTCTGCACTTCATCATCATTAGATTATGAGGCCATATCTTGGTTATTTATTTCAAGCTGCTTTCGTTTAAACACTTATGGAATATTTTAAGGGCTATCTAGCACCAAAACATCTGACATCAAAATATCTATGTAGAAAATGATAGAATTTTGTCGAATTTATAGATGGAACTTAATAAAATTACAGGAGTAAGATGAATCGTGTTTTGAGTAATAATTTCAAACCGTCTCCTTATCTGATGAAATAGTACAAAACATACTGAAATTTTATAATTTATTTATTTATTATTTACACACCCTATCGTTACAGAATAACTCCAATACAATAGTGGTTGACTTCACAACTATCAGGACAGATACTGCCGAACTAGAGATTGAATTATATTATTGATTTGTACGTAGGTATGTAGATACAAGTTCCCCTTCGATTGCTGCGGCTCTGGCAGTCTACAGTCCGTAGGGGCTCTTATGGGTCGGCAACGCATCAGCAAGTCCTCTGTTGTTGCAGCACCGCAGGTGGCTCGTCAGTCCGTTTGCCGACTTGACCAATATTTTTTCTATTAAATCGCTCCTCGCAAGCCCCATGTCACCTACCTCAAGAAGAGTTACGTAGCCGACAACTGAATATGTGTGCACCATATATAAACGTTAGAATGCGGTTCTGTCACTACATTTATAGGAACCAACATTTCCCTATTCTGTTTTTTGATGGGCTGATCGATCGATTAGTGCTTTAAATACTCCTCAGGGAATATTCTGTATAGCTTTGATATTAAGTCATAGATCGTTTTGTTTGCGTTTCCCAAACAAGGTATAATAGGCATGATGACGGTTAGCAAGAATTACTAAAATAATATGTTCATATACTGAAATATAATTAATATGTTTAGAAAAAAATATTTATTTTTATTTATAAGACGGGATTATTAATTTATTTGATAAAATAAAACTACAAAATACACAAGTCCGCCATGTTCAGTTGAACACCAATCAGATTCAATTACGTCACATCTATGTTGAACTGTCACCGTCACGTAAATTTCGTACGAATTTCGACGATCTCCGCGCTTAATAATTGTTTATTAAGTATTTCCTAATTGTATATTACTTAGTTTTTTGTTCTAAAACTTGTTTAAGAACTTATTTAGTAATGGAACAAGGGTTTACCAAGGCAAACAGCTCTAATTTGCCCAGAGTTGATTTTTTAATGCATGCTGGGGCAGTTCCTGGCATCAAACAAAGACTTCTGTTCAGCAGAATTTAGAAATGTTAAAACTACAATGTAAGTATTATTTATTATTATTTAAAAACTATATTAAAATTACTTTAACTATACGTTACAATAGTTAAAAAAATAAAATCACTTTTAAAAAGCACAGCTTCATACGTTTAGTTTTAATAATGTTTTTATTTTATAAAAATATTGAAATCAAAGCTATCTCGGGTTGGGTTACATTAAAATATATTACAACGAAAGATTTATCCAATAGTAAACCTAGTTTGCAATGAAATACTGGAGTATTTGAAAAGTTTAATAAGGAAGGAAAGAAAAGGAAGCTGCACAACCGTGTGGCTTAATCTCGCCGGGCAAGATTAAGCCACTTATATCTTATTGTTTTGTTGTGTGGCACGTAAACAAATAATTTATCAGGGTTTTTTTTGACGTATTATCACACTGAGGAACAGCACACCACTTATACACTTGCGAAGTCATGTCTAATAAAAATTAACAAAAATATTATCTGATAAGTTGTTTAATCTCCTATTGTATATGATGCCAAAACAAAGAAGTGACGTCATAAACAGACGCCATGACACTAATAATAACACACATGGCTAATTTAAAAACGTTGAATTAAAATCGCATTGTTATTGCAGAAATAATTTATTTTTCGTAAATAGTATATACATAAGAATATTTTAGAACAGTTTTTGAAAATCAGTCATCATGCCTATTAAAGCGAATTATTCGAATCTAAGGCATTTTCTCGACAGCGTGTGAGTCTGCTAACTCGCAGTGGCATAGATTTTGGACTATAGCCTAACCTCTCTCAATTTGAGAGGAGACCTGTGTCCCGCAATGAGCCAGTATATATGAGCCATGATGATGATGAAGAGAAGACCTAAGAGGAAGGAAGCTTAAGAAAATAAAGAAAGAAATACATCTATACTAACAAATACATTTCCCCCGATATTTAAAGCCTGTTTGGAACTAGTTGAAAGGTACAATCTTACGGTTACAATTTCCTCATTCATTAACATTGCGGATAAAACTACAGCTTTTTGTTGCTAACAAGAAACATTATCGCAAGTAGCCCTCCAACTAGCATACATTATCAGATGTTATGATACAGGCTGCCTTATTAGGCCAGTGTGGCTGTTGGATTCCATTCTGAGCTCTGGGTCTCAGAATTTTTAGTGGCAGCATGGTGTTTAGAATTTTATCTGCCCGGGAAATACACAGCGCACTGACTATGCTGAAGTCTGCTGGAGCTTCTAGTCTAAATACAGCTGAATACTTATCAATTAACTTATGAAAACCGGCGGGAAACAACGCTTGCGTTGTGTTTCGCTGAGTGAGTGAGGTAACCGGAGGCCCAAACATTTTAAATGGCGGGCAACGCACTTGTGACTCCTCTGGTGTCGCGGGTGTCCATGGGCGGCGGTTATCGCTTACCATCAGGTGATCCGTCTACAAGTTTGCTCCCCGATACCATAAAAAAAAAAAATATCTTCGGTTCGTCGCGGTTCGTCGGGGTTCGGGTAGACCTCTTTCTTACCTAATTTAATTTTTTTGCAAAATTATTATATGTATTACCTTACCCATTTAGATCCCATGGACCCTAATTTTTCTTCCCACTGACATAAACCCCTTTGCAGGTCGTCGTCGACACATGGGGCCCGATATAGACCACTTTGGGTAGCACTGAAAGCACTACACTAGCACTGGCACTGGTAGGATTACTTTACTACAAGCTCCTCGAATAATACAAAATCAACTATTTGTTACTTAAGTAATCACCAAGAAACTTTAACACATAAACATTATACTAATGAAGTAAATTGTGTCTGTAAGTTATTTTATTACACATTAAGTATTCTAATGACGAGATTGTATGCGAGCAATGCGTGCGCGCAATGTCCCGGCAATAGGTACTATTCTTCTTGCGAAAATGTAACAATTGACGACAAAGGTTTGTGATCAAAATTAATCAACACGCTTCCATCTTCCGCGTTGGTACACTAGCCTAGTTGTGGCACAGTTGCATGGTAATCCACTTATTTGCATGCTATCACGCTACTTTTGCTACAAGATAAGCAGAAAACTCGCTGCAGCAATCGGAACTTTTCATAAGAAAATATGATCGATTCTACGATACCTTTAAATTGACGTGAGTCTATAAATGTATACTTTATCAAGAATACTAAGCTTGTAGTCCTCTTGGCCACCATTGTCTACGTCTTTCTCCACCTGGTCCATTAATATTTTATGATTATGATAAATCATAAAATTTCAATCAAAATCATAGCCGAAAACCCTCTCCCACATACCAGAAATCGCAGCGTACGACTACCTCCAACGAGATGGACATACAACCTGGTAAAGGTCGCTGGAAGTTGTTGGATGCAGGCGGCATATAATCGTAGAATAACTCAGTCTTAATATTAGTTGGTACTAAAGGATATGAAACACTATCAGAGTTTCGATTATATGAAGCAGGTTCTATTATGTCTTCAGCACCATGAGAATTTTAAGTATTTTGCATAGAATTCTGATGTGAATGGTAAATATAATTCGACCTTAACGTTTGCTACATGGTAAGCAGTTGTTTAGCATTCGTGTGGTTGGTGTGGTGATGAATCAATTGGGGCAAGTAGGTTAACGCCGTGTCGGCGGTACCACGCGGAAGATACAAAGGCACCGACAGTAGTTCTATTCAAAATTCTATTCGACTATTTGTTATCTACTACTTGCGCTGACACCAGGTACCAGTAGGTGACTTCGATCAGGATGCGAGTCAAAGCCTCGCCGTTTGACGGGAGCCAGCGAACGCTGAACTACATGGTCGGGACAGGACAATGCAAGGCAAGTGCGATTTTAGTTGGTAAATACGAGTTTGACATACGCTTACGCCTCTCCAGGTGGCAGACAAGCCATAAGTATTTACCGTTCTACAAAAAAAAAGATAAGTCAAAGAAAGAAGAAAGGTATGAAATCTATATCATTATGTAGGTCAGAAATTCCTAATCCGTTATGTTACTGATAATTTCATACACAAACTCAATAGCACTACTCGTAATGGGATTCGAACCCAGGACCATAAGCGTAGCAGTCACGCCACGCCTGTCGAGACCACAGACTGCAGGCAGTAAATTGTAATTACTGTAAATAGTTGAATGCCTTACGTTGAAGGTAGAAAAGAGGTCCTCACGCACCAGAAAGCTGTCTGTTAAGCTGTTTGTTCTGTTTAATAGCATAAGACAGAACACACAACATAGCTTAACACTTTCGAGCTAATGTAACATGATTTACTTATATCATGGAAACGCATCTTATTACTTGAATGCACCTTAGCGACATCGTCTTCTCAGCTTGTCAGCTGTCAGTCATGTCAAGTCAGGCGGGAAAATGCAAAGTCAAATCCAAAACTTGCATTTCCGCGAAGAGTAATTTGTAATAGGCATGATGACTGATTTTCAAAAACTGTTCTAAAATATTCTTATGTATATACTATTTCCGAAAAATAAATCATTTCTGCAATAAAACATGGTTTTTGATACAAAAATGCGATTTTAATTCAATGTTTTTCAATTAGCGCGATTCACTTCAATGTTTTGGCATCGTACACAATAGGAGATTAAACAACTTATCAGATGATATTTATGTTAATTTTTATTTAGACATGACTTCGCAAGTGTATAAGTGGTGTGCTGTTCCCCAGTGTGATAATACGTCAAAAAAATACCCTGATAAATTATTTGTTTACGTGCCACACAACAAAACAATAAGATATAAGTGGCTTAATCTTGCACGGCGAGATTAAGCCACACAGTTTTGTAGCTTCCTTTTCTTTCCTTCCTTAATAAACTTTTCAAATACTCCAGTATTTAATTGCAAACTAGGTTTACTATTGGATAAATATTTTGTTGTAATATATTTCAATGTAGTCCAAACCCGAGGTAGCTTTGATAGCATATTTTATTAAAAAAAAACTTTATTAAAACTAAACATATGAAGCTGTGCTTTTTAAAAGTGATTTTATTTTTTTAACTATTGTAACGTATAGTTACAGTAATTTTAATATTGTTTTTATTTAATAATAAATAATACTTACATTGTAGTTTTAACATTTCTAAATTCTGCTGAACATGATGCTTTGTTTGATGCCAGGAACTGCCCCAGCATGCATTAACAAATCAACTCTGGGCAAATTAGAGCTGTTTGTCTTGGTAAACCCTTGTTCCATTACTTAATAAGTTCTTAACAAGTCGTAGAACAAAAAACTAAGTAATATACAATTAGGAAATACATAATAAACAATTTTTAAGCGCGGAGATCGTCGAAATTCGTACGAAATTTACGTTTCGGTGACAGTTCAACATAGATGTGACGTAATTTAATCTGATTGGTGTTCAACTGAACATGGCGGACTTGTGTATTTTGGAGATTTATTTGATCAAATAAATTAATAATCCCGTCTTATAAATAAAAATAAATATTTTTTTCTAAACATATTAATTATATTTCAGTATATGAACATATTATTTTAGTAATTCTTGCTAACCGTCATCATGCCTATTATGGTGGATAAATTAACCATTAAGTGTTTGTAAACGTGTGCGAGTGTAGGCAAATGATATAAGATTGAACATCGTAACTTCTTGGGGTTCACTTCTAAGTTCCATCGAAGCCTCAATAAAGTTTCCACCATTTTACATACATACCATCACGCCTGTATTCCCCGAAGGGTTAGGCAAAGGTGTAGGTACTAAGGTATACCCACAGTTCGCCGTTCCACCATTTTAATGGGCAGAAACCGCCGAATACTAGACATTGATGGGACACACCAATGATGGGGAACTATTATTACTTTATATACTTGACACTGGCAAATACACAAAAAGTGTAGCGCCATATTAAATTTAAAAAAAACAAAATCGCGGTAGTCCACCTCTACCAACAAGATACGAGTTTATTTGCTGCCCTGATTCACAACAACACAACAGACGCAAGTTTTTATTATAACAGCAGGCACACAAAAATAATCCGTAAAAACACCACAAAATGTAGGGCATATTAACAAAATTCCGTGCACATACCATCGATGAGGTAACCATTGCACTAGTAACATTGTGGGTGATCTCAACACCCTGCTGACCCAAACTCAACCACCGCTGGACCTCACGTGCTTCGTTATATAACTATTACAAGTAAACAGTGACAAAATGACATTCTTGTAATACTTATGGTCTGTTTAAACGTTCTACTGTAGTAGCCTAACCAGTGCCTATAGGCAAGTTACTATCTGAAGTTAAAATAGGCAAACGAATAGAAACAAAAATACTGATCTAGATACTAATAATCTCCGAACATTTTATTGGTCGCTTCGAGCGATAGATTTTCTTTAAGGGATAGTCGGGCAAACGAGAAGACGGATCACCTGATAGTAAGCGATTACCACCGCTTATGGACACCCGCAACACCAGAGGAGTCCCGTTGCCCGCCTTTTAAAAGGGTTTGGGCATCAAGTATCCTCACTCAATCGGAGAAACATAACGTAAGTGTTGTTTCACGCTGGTTTTCTGTGAGCCAGGCGATTCGTGCCGAAACAAGGCTCTCCCAATGTTACCACTTGGCCCTCACAGGAGATGATGAGATGATATTTTCACTCAATATACTGAATATTAATTGCATTCACCTCTCCATACATAGCACCTCTAGCTGTTAACGCGATGTGGTACGCCCACTCCTAATCTCAAACATAATAATGATTTCGTGACTGTAACAATATCATACGTTTGTTTGAATGAACGAGTTGTTAGCTCAAAATTTACGAATACGAACGTACGAAAAACCATGCGATCTTTCTAATAATCGGGGTTGCATAACGGTATGAGGTCAAGTTATTAGTGGGAGGCGGGATAATTATCTTCGTTAACAATTATTATTAACAGAAGTAAAAATATTTTGATTTGAAAATACTACGGTTTACGGTGTTGACGGCGCTGCCACTGACGAAACTTTAGAAGTGGATAAGTTTTGGGCTAAGAATAGAATAGAATATCCTTTATTGTACACCCAAACTAATGTCAAGTATAAGTTAATCAATCATAGAACATGCTACAATGGGTGGTCTCATCGCTAAAAGCGATCTCTTACAGACAACCTTTGGATGTACTCAAGAGAGAGGAAAGGCGAAAAATAGTATTTAGTAATAGTATGTAATAGCGAAGATTATTTAATCCTACTAAAATCCTACTCCTACTAATAATTATAAATGCGAATGGATGGATGTTTGTTACTCTTTCACGCCAGAACGGCTGAACGGATCTGGATGAAATTTGGCACAGAGATAGATTATAGTCTGGAATAACACATGGGCTGCTTTTTATCTGAAGTCCACGCAGACGAAGTCGCGGGCAGAAGCTAGTTAATAATATTAATTAAATACTCTTCGCTATTAATTCAAAAGAAATTCGTATTCTCGACGCGAAGAAGAAGAAGAAGGGGTGTTTGTGAAGGCATTTCAACTTTTTGTTAATTAATATTAATAGATTATCGGGTTAGCCAGTCAATATTGAGAAACCAACAAAGGCACTCGATACATGCCACATTACCATTGCATATCGATTAAGCCTCGAACACATAAGCAGTTAAATGCAGTTTTAATCGCGCTGGCACAGATAATAGAATACTAGTAGCGCTGGTTGGTAATCTTTGATCAATCCGTCCGGTATTACCTTCTGTACAAGAATTCAATCGTATGGCAATATAAATGATCTTTTATTTACTCATGTAGGTTATACTGAAATCCGCTAGAATTATTATATTTCGTTTTAATTCGTGTCAATGCCCTTAAAATTACCATAAGTATAACAGTGTAACTATACACCGCTGCCTAACCCTTCCGGGAATAGAAGCGTGATCATATGTTTATATGAAGTCAAAATCATGTGAGTCAAGTAAGACTTACTAGATATGACTAGATAGTACTTTTAGGACGTCATTTTTACCAACATACCATGACGCCTGTATTCCCCAAAGGGTTAGGCAGAGCTGCACTGGCCACAGTTCGCAGGTATATTTAGGTCATATGTAATATGGCCATTAACCTGTCACGATTACCAAGCTCCAAGCTACTAAGAATTTCATAGAAAAACGCAATAACACTTTGTTTGACCTGGGAATCGAACCGAGGACCTCTAACCTAGCAGTCGCGCTTGGGACCACTAGAGTAATGAAGCAGTTTATTTTTACATAAAAGAAAAAAATCTAATACGTAATACATACCTATTTTATGAAAAATTTCATATAAGTACGTTAAGGTCAACTCAAATTCTAGAACATTATATGTTTCACAGAGATTGATATGGAATTCACATTTTACTGCCCTATTCATACATTGCTACGCATAATATTACTGTAACCGTTAAACTATCTTGTGTGTCTCACGAACTTAAAAACAATATTAATTATAATTCTTCAAACTTAATACTAACTGCATCATTAGCCAAGTGGTCCTGACCGCGACTGCTACGCTAGAGGTTCTGCGTTCGATTCCCAGGTCGAACAAAGTGTTATTGGGGTTTTCTATGAAATTCCCAGTAGCAGCTCGGAGTTAGGAATTTGTGCCCGGTTAATGGCAATAGGCTCGTCCCCTATTAGGTACGTGGGACCTAAAACATACCTACCGGCGAGGCGGCGAACTGTGGGTGCATTAGTAGATACACCTCTGCCTAACCCTTCGGGAAATACAGACGTGAGGGTATGTTTATGTTCTTCAAACTTTTTATAAGTGCTACGTGAAATCTTACCTCCTTTCCCAAACCCACTCATATCTCAAACCCACAAATATTAAAAAAAAAAACATAAACTCGTTGTAGGATCGTGAAGCCTCATCCTAGCTCACAAACACATCGGCGGTGTTGGTGTTGACACCTGCACCGTTAATCCGTGCGCGTGCGACGCATACCGAGGCCATGCGAGCGCATCGAGACGTCACAAACGTGTCAACGTATTGCAATTTGTGACTCAGAGGGATTCATAATTACGTACACACATCAAAAAAAGTTTGCGATCACTAGCTTAAGCTGATATAATTTTTTTCGATATAATATTTCGATTTTTCGATTTTGAAGTTATTGGAATTTTTTTTTTATGTGTGTATGTAATTGTGTACTTATGTGTAAATTAAATAGCCAAATCTGACGACAATCATTCAAACTGCCTAAGTATATAATATAACATAATCAACCCATTGTAATCCCCAACGCGGGTACGGGTCTCCTGTCACACTGAGAGGGATTAGGCTATAATCCACCACGCTTGCCTAACGTGGGTTGGCAGACTTCACACGCCATAGAGAAAATCTAACATAACATACCATCACGCCTCTATTCCCCGAACGGTTAGGCAGAGGCGTACTAATGTACACCCACAGTTCGCCGGTATGTTTAGTTCCCATGTAATAGGGGGCGAGCCTATTGCCACAAATTCCTAACTCCGAGCTGCTACTGGGAATTTCATCGAAAAACCCAATAACACTTTGCTCGACTTGGGAATCGAACCCGGGACCTCTTCTAGCATTGCAGTCGCGCTCAGGACCACTTAGCTAATGAGGTAGAGAAAATCTCGATGAAAAATAAATAAATTGACCGCGGTAAACTTAACCTTGCAGATCACTGATCAGCGAAGTTTTAATTTTGCCACAAGCCCTAACCTTATCAACTTTAAGTCTACATACGTGTCCTGAAAAATACTTATTGAAATCTATACTAATCTATACTAATATATAAAGCTGAAGAGTTTGTTTGTTTGTTTGTTTGCTTGAACGCGCTAATCTCAGGAACTACTGGTCCGATTTGAAAAATTCTTTCAGTGTTAGATAGCCCATTTATTGAGGAAGGCTATACGTTATATATCATCACGCTACGTGGACGAAGTCACGGGCAGAAGCTAGTAAAATATAACAGTTCTTGCTTCATTAACTCACCATTCAATCTAGGCATAAAAGCAGACTTTCTAGAATGTTTTTAGGCAGCTTAGGCTTACACTAAACTGTATTACCTAAGTCAGTCATACAATATATTTTGCTAATATTCCAAACGTTTCTAGTCTCTATTTAAGTCCAGTGACATAAGTAATTACTTACATAACGCAAATGCTGCAATCGTGTATCCGCGTTTCAGGGTCACGGGTTCGTTTCTAAATAATTAGGCGAGCTAGGATCTTTGAGGGCTAGTACTTGAAATACTTAAATAAACGATTTTGATTTGTTTAAAAATATTTAAGCTATATTCTTAGTAAATTTTTGAACTCATTTTTTTTTATAGGATAGGGGGGCAAACGAGCATTCGGATCACCTGATGGTAAGCGATAACCGCCACCCATGGACACCCGCAACACCAGAGGAGTCACAAGTGCGTTGCCCGCCTTTTAAAAGGGTTTGGGCCTCCGGTAACCTCATTCACTCGGCGAAACACAACGCAAGCGTTGTTTCACACCGGTTTTCTGTGAGGCCGTGGTATCACTCCGGTCGAGCTGGCCCATTTGTGCCGAAGCATGGCTCCCCCAAGTCAGAGACCACGTCACGTCATTATAAAACAACAAAGATTTGAACACAGATTTGACGTAGTTTATGAGCTTAGGACGCCACAGCATAGGATTTATTATTAGCATAGGATTAGGCAGAGGTGTGCTTATCGCTCTGAGTGTCTGGAGTTTGGATTTGAATGCCAATAGGCTCGCCCCCTATTAAATGGGACCTAAACATACCGGAAAACTGTGGGTGTACACAGTTTTCCGGTATGTTTAGGTCCCATTTAATAGGGGGCGAGCCTATTGGCATTCAAATCCAAACTCCGAAGTCCTACTACTACGAGAATTCCATAGTAAAGACCAGCAACACTGTTCGTCCTGGAAATCGAATCCAGGTCTTCTAGCGTAGCAATCGCGTTAAAGACTAATTACTAGAATAATCAAGCAGTTTTACAACACTAGTTAGATATGAATCATTATTTTGAACATGTTTAATTATCCAAATTACCTTTACCCTGCTAAGCTAAAATGACTGCTTTTCATTTATTATCTTATGATTCATCATCATAATATTCCAGCCCTTGTTCCAATTTATTTGAGCCACAGAATGTCCTTTTTTCATTTATCCCTGTCAGCCATTACATACCTTTTCATTCACTCCCTTTCCCATCATATAACACGCCTTCACAAAGTCAATCCATCCATCATAAGAAAACATTTACCTCGAGTCACCCCGAGTCTTATTATAGTTTAAATTTAAAAAGAACATTACTTTGAGGCTCTAATGTATATGAATTTATTTGAGAGGAATTACTCAATGCCTCTGGTACTATAAAATAAACGTGGCAACTATTTGGCACCATAATTAAAAAAAACGTGGGCTCTGGTAAATAGTGGTTTAACTCATTTCGACAGAACTATTGACTATAGAACCTACAATTAACAATGGACTAATGTAAAAACCCATTGCAATTGTATGTAGTTATATATCACTACATACTTGAATCGTATATAGATATATATTTTTGCTATGAATTTTTACAATGCGACGTATTGTTTAATGGAAACGATTTTTTGTTTAAAATTTACTAGGAAGCGTTTGTTACAAAACCACCACTTATATTCCCCAAGATGGGCAATTATACCTAAAAGCATTATATTGTGTTAGTGGTAGTCTTTTACTATATTTAATTCAAGAATTGAATTTTGGATTTTTTATAAGAATTCATCACACCAAGCCGCCTGTATTTCCCAAAGAGGTAATTCCACAATTTGCCGGTATGATCCGATCCTACTTAAAAGGGGGCGAGCCTATTGCCATTAACATGTCATAAATCCATACTCCGAGCAGTTAAGTTAGTAAAAATTTCGTAGAGAAACCCAATCATAATTTTCGCGATCTGGGAATCTAACCCAGGACGTCTAGACGAATGAGGCAGTTCCATATATTGTTATATAATGAAAAACAGGTTCGTTAGTTTACAGGGACCTTAAAAAAACCTTTAAACAAGTCTTGCAGTCATAAATCAGGTCTCGCAATAGTTGACGTAACATGACATCATCCAGTTAGAAATTATTAAATTTGTTATAGAGGTGGCAGCCTGGTGCCGCCTTATAAGAAGCGGCGTGAACGATTATGTCATTGACGGGTGAAAATGTAATAAAATTGATAGCATCTAGCACGAGCCTACGTTCCTTTATTTGACTGGTGTGGAATCATTATCAGCCTATATCAGACATACGGTTCCTAGTGAAAATAGCACAATCAAGGATCGACTGCCCAGAACTTCTCTCCAAGCTGTCTCTTAATATCCCACCCCGGCGATCTCGTTTGAGAAATCTTCTCCATGCTCCGTTCGCACGCACAGTTCACCGTAGCAATTCTCATATGATTCGCGCAGTCAAATCATTCAACCAAATTATTAAAAATGAAAACTCTTCAGTTGATCTGTTTACGAGCAGTTTAACATCTATCAATACCATTCTTTCTAAAGGTTATATTGTTTCCGATACGCAGTGAGTATACTTTTAAGCAGGCACATTTATTACTTAATTTAATTAAGTTCAAACCATTACAACAGTCTTTTTTCTAATTGTGGAGGCTTGTAAATGGCTTTTCGTCGAACATTCCACTATTATCTCTGTGTTGTTAGCTGTAAGCCATCCAAATAAAATAAAATAAAATAAAATATCAGTCCACTGCTGGATGTAGGCCTCCCCCAATGTGCGCCATTTCAAATCTGTCACTTGTCGCATCCACCTACTGCCGGCAGCCTTCCGCAAATCATCACTCCATCTTTCCGGAGGGCGACCTATGCTACATTTGCCGAGTCGCGGTCTCCACTCAAGAACATGTCCACTCCAGCGGTTCCAGGTGTAGAATAGCTCACATCTATTAAGTATTATTATTGGTTTTATTAGTAGTCTTAGGCTTAGTATTATTTCCGTATTTGCGAGTACTGTGCAGGCTAATTTAAATAAGATTAAATTTATATTTACGTTTTTTCTGTCAGTTTTGAGTATTTTACATGACCTACGCAAATGTCTTGCTGATCTGGGTATTGTCGTACGACCCGTCGTTGAGCTCCATGATGGTTGAGCTACACGATGCCTGATGTACGCATGCCGTCAGATAGGACAGGTCAAATCAAAGCTGCTATGGCTCTATCTTCAAAAGGCCTGTCCAGATATTGTCCTACATCGTAACACTCGCATAATATCTGATAATACTACTATTACCTACCATCTCATTTTGCCTTTTCTTATCTTCGTCTTATTGACTACTCTTATATTAATCGGGATGGCGTAAGCTAGGTATACACACAGCACCGTATACGCAACTAAAAAAGTTTGCAGTTACTTGGAAAAAAAATATTAATTATTCGTGATACAACTTTTATCCTGTGATACAACTTTTATCCCATGATACAACTTTTATCCCACACATTTACATTCTAATAGATTTTTCATCGATCCATACCTCTCCAATTACGATACTCGTCTAATATAAACTAAAAATATAAACAGGAACGCTATTAGAATTTTAATGAATATTTCGCAACTGTAGTAGCAAGTGGATGAAGTTGTTTTTATTTATGTGTAGACATAAATAGGTAAAGGTATTGCATAATCGATTTATTGCTTATTTAGCTATGTTCAAACTTGTAATGGGTTTGAGGCAGGCAGAACAGGAGGTAAGCTAAAAATTATATTGCATAGAATCTACAATACCCACGCGCTTCCTTAGGTTTTTTTAGATGAAATTTGCTTGCACGTTTGGCTTAGTGGTTAAGGTTGTTGCGCCGAATGTCTTCAAAATCATGTCATATTTGACCGTGGGAGAGCCAGTCTTCGGCACGAACGGGCCGGCTCGACCGGAGTGATACCACGGCCTCACAGAAAACCGGCGTGAAACTTTGCTTACGTTGAGTTTCGCCGAGTGAGTGTGATTACCGGAGGCCCAAACCCTTTTCAACGGCCGACAACGCACTTGTGACTCCTCTAGTGTTGCTGGTGTACATGGGCGGCGGTAATCGCTTAGCATGAGGCATCCGTCTGCTCGTTTTCCCCTATCCCATAAAAAAAAACATTTTTTTTGTGACAACCGGGACACACGGCATAACGTGCTCTCTGAGGCACAGGGAGGTCTGGATGTGCTAAGAATAGCCACACTCTGGCCGCGGTGAATTTAACCTTGCTGCTCTAATTTAGTCGTGAGCTTTCATTGGGAATAAGTTCATGAATGCAGTCTTCATATCAGTGAATAATGCCTACTATACAAAAGGCCTAACATGTGTAAACAAACAATAAAACCAATTAAATCCTTGAGACAGACTATGGAAAGTAGAGCATCGATGCATTCTTCGCATGTCAATTGATATCAATCTTCAAATTCGAACCCCAACCTTACTGAATTAAACATAAAATCCAAAATCGATTGTAGATTTGGTGACACTTATGCCGTTTTGCAGAAGATAATGTTGAATCTAGATCCAAAACGTAAGGAGCTGTGGGAACTGCGCTGGCGTCCCTTTCAAATGTAGTGTTATTTATAGTGTTAGTTTAGTGTTGGTGTCACTATGCTAAACGGTAGGATGTAGAAATTGTTGGAATGTGGAACCGTGTAGGAGTGAGCTTTGAGATATGTTGAAGCTGATACTGTCGTGATTAATCGCTGCGTTGAATTCGATACTCTAACTTACCTTCAATTTCATAGCGCGAAAGTGTGACATAATACAAATAGCTTTTTTTCATTGGAAATGGGGGCAAGCTAGTAGACGGATCACCTGATGGTAAGCGATTACCGCCTCCCATGGACACCCGCAACACCAAAGGAGTCGAACTCGAGACCTTTGACTTGGCAGTCCAATGGTCATATCACTAGGCTATTACTGCACTTATGAGACATACACTGAGAATTTATTTACATTAATACATACACAACATAGTACAACATGCACACTATTTACGGTTAGGTATATTAGAAACAACAGCCAATGACAGAAATCAGAAAATGGAAAAATAGGGGCAACTGGAGGAGGCCTATACCCGAAAGGGGCCATTACATATATAATATATATCATGGCCCCTTTCGATTTGAAATACCTACTTGCTAAACGTTTATATACATACCTTTTAATGATAAATTATAAATGATATTTATTTCTGTAAATAGATCTTTTAAAGACACAAGTCAATGTTTTACATTTTTTTGAACTAGATGGCGCCGGCATTTCCTAACTGACGACCTCTGAGAAGAAACACCGAAACAAACTCAGAGAATCATGGTCTCTTTTTAAAGTCCAGACAATAATAGTAGATATTACAAGAATAATATTATAATTATACAACAAGGACAACGGGAAAAAATATACATAATCACAATATAAGTTACCAATTTTCTTCTTAATAGTTTTAAGTATGCAGATTGATGTGTAAGAATAGCAGTATTCAAATTAATAGATAAACAGATATTGCCATAATGTCAAGGAAATCAAATAAAGGCTTATTATTATTAATATTAGAAATAACAATATTCAAAATTTAACAGTAAGACGGCTAGGAAGCACAGGTGAGTTAGTAAGATCACCTACAAAGGTAAACTACCACCTCCACTATTACATAAAGCTTGTCCTCAATACACTTGTTTCTAATTCTTTGGGCACATTACAAAATATAAGGAATCCGGGACAACTGGCGATCGACCAACTCGTTAATATTAATGAATACTAATTAACGATGTTTTCATCAAGTTAGTTTGGCAATAACATAATAACATCCCCGGGTGGCAGATGTTCATATCTAAGGATTTTCCGCCCTACAAAAAAAATCTAATTCCAATATCGCTTACCACTCGCAGGTAGGATTCGAACCTAGATACACCAGATGCTATGACCACTAAGCCACCGCGAGTCTCACCCGCCATGTCAAAATTTGCCTTCACATTCTGAATCTAGGTACATCTTAAAGGTGACGTCAGTAACTATCTATTGAAAAGCAAGTTACTTTGCTTCTCAACCGACAGAACTTACCTTAGGGTTAGTTCTATGTTCGTCTGGTGTATCTAACCAGAAGACGCAGTGTATTTAACCAAGTGGTCCTGAGCGCGACTGCTACGCTAGAGGTCCTGGGTTCGATTCCCAGGTCGAGCAAAGTGTTATTGGGTTTTTCAATGAAATTCCCAGTAGCAGCTCGGAGTTAGGAATTTGTGCCCGGTTAATGGCAATAAGCTCGCCCCCTATTACATGGGACCTAAACATACCGGCGAACTGTGGGTGTACATTAGTACGCCTCTGCCTAACCCTTCGGGGAATACAGGCGTGATGGGATGTTATGATGGTATGTTAATACTGTAGAATTTCAAGCTTTAAGCAACGTTATCCTCTTGAAGGAATCGACTGCGGAAAGGATTCGAACCTGCGTCTTCTGGTTAGATACCTACACCAGACGCTATGACCATTAATCCACCGCGAGTCCCACCCGCCAGGTAGAATTTTGCGGTCACATTCTGAATTTATGTCTTAAAATTTAGCACCGTAATTTCAATATGTTTACCTTTTTATCTAGCCAACAATTGATACAAACAAATTGTAGCCGTTTTTAAACAACCTAAACCGACAATCTTGCATGAGAAGGTAGATGAAGCGGAAGTGGTGTGCCAGGATCGTAGTAAGTGGAAATCTATAGTCTCCGCCTACCTTAAGGGGCCGTCCTAAAAATTGACGCATTTTAGTGAATTTTGATGACCGATTGTGAGGAATCTACAAAGAATTTATATAAAGTTATTAATTATTTGAAAAGAACTGTTCTTAAACCTGGCACATACGGAAATGGATTTTTCAATTTACTTCTATAATAATCGTAAATCCCTTTTATTGACAACTCCTTTTCCCAAAAAACGCGTTTCGAGTGAAGTTTGATGATCGGTTTACAAGAAAATATTAGTATTACTGAATATTAAAAAATACTATAAAACCCAGCATATGCTCTACTTGGCACAAGCGGAAGCACTTTTTTCAATTTTCATACAAAATATAGCAGGAAAAAAATATTTACGTAACGTAATTTTTCGTGAAAATTGCAGACAAATATGTATTTTTTTCTATTTTTTAGAAAGACATTTTGATTATTTTTTAAATTACTTAATAATCATCAGTTATCCCTCTAATAGGATCAAACATAACTTTTTCAAAAAAAATATATTTTGATTTAGTAAATCAAAGATGAAAAGACCTATAATTGTGCTATAATATCGAGCGCGCAAAGCCGCTCGCGCCAGTCACGTTTGGGCCTTCCCAGCGAGAGGACGTATCGCTTTGTGTCACAGGCGTGCGCTTGTTCGACGTAAATATTTTCCCAAATTATACTGCGATTAACACAACTTGATACGTTGATTATTTTATAACTTCTAATTTCTAGAAAAGCCATATAATATGGTCTGGTATTTTTTGTAGGAAGTATAGGTAGTACAAGTTTCTCATTGTGCTGATTACGAAAATGTTTATTTTTGAAATCCAAGATGGCGGACATTACTTTTCTAAATAAATTAATATGGGTGTCAATTTCAAAGATTTTCAGGGGCTGATTACGAAAATTATATTAATTTTGAAATCCAAGATGGCGGACATTGCTTTTCTAAATAAATTGATATGGGTGTCAATTTCAAAGAATTTTGGGGGCTGATTACGAAAATGACATTAATTTTTAAATCCAAGATAGCGGACATTGTTGTTCTAAATAAATTGATACAGCTGTCAATGTCAAGGATTTTCAGGGGCTGATTACGAAAATGCTTTTCTAAATAAATTGATATGGGTGTCAATTTCAAGGATTCTCTGGGGCTGATTACGAAAATCATAATTATTAATTTTGAAACCAGAGATTAAAATTTGGTTTATTTTTTTCAAGTTAAATATGAACTGGTTACTATTTGTGTTTTTTTTGCACATTCCTAGATATTATTATAAAGTTATTTTAGTGATGGAAAAACTCGACTGCGATCAAAATTTGAACCTGCGTCTTCTGGTTAGATAAATCAGATGCTATGATCACTAAGCCGCCGCGAGTCCCACTTGCCAGGTCTAAATTTGCATTCACATTCTGAATTTACGTCTTAAAGGTGACGTCAGTAATATCTATTGAAAAGTCACTTCTTTTTTGAAGAACATCCTACAGCCTGATTGTACTTGGGATGTAGTTCCTTTAGAAACGTACAGTACAGTACCAATCTTTTTGGCCGGGCAGAGGTTGTTGCACCCGCCTTCGTGCGCATGGTACAGTCAAGTGGAAAATTACTAATGCAAATATCCTATTTAGTATTAGATCAGTAAGTAGATAGATTTTTATTTTATACATTGGCATAACATAATATACATAAAAAAAATATTTATTAATAAAAACAGGCGTAGTAAATTCTCAGTAGGAGCTCGGAATTTGAAATTTGTGCCCGGATAATGGCAATAGGCTCGCCCCCTATTACATGGGACCTTAACATATCGGCAAACTGTGGGTGTACATTAGTGTACGCCTCTGCCTAACCCTTCAGGGAATACAGGCGTGATGGTATGTTATGTTCGAGGTACTTACGACTGCGACTGCGTGTGATTGCGACCTTAAGTATAATACCTACAGCTCTCAAGAGTCGGCCACCGAATTTCTAATACAAACGTAATACCAAGTTATATCGTAAGTAAAACACAATTTATTGGATTACGATTTATTATGGTATTATGTTTTTGCCGGCAATTCAAGCATTCAAATTTAGACAGCGCAATGCTTGGTAATTTAGTAGCTATTATAACGCTTTATATTTTACTAGCTTCTGCCCGCGACTTCGTCCGCGTAGAGGAGATATAAGAGATATATGAGGATATATAGCCTATAACCTTTCTCAATAAATGGGCTATCGAACAATGAAATAATTTTTCAAATCGAACCAGTAGTTCCTGAGATTAGCGCGTTCAAGTAAACAAACAAACAAACTCTTCAGCTTATATATTAGTATATAGATTGAAAATATGCCATGATATACATTACAAACAAAATTATACAATCATAGCACCTATTACAAAGCTCTATGTTCATTAGTCAAAAGCCACCTCATCTTACAATAAATTATTGATAAGCAAAGGTTTTAATATATTAAAAGGTATTAATATTGTAGTTATCGCCGTGATTACTTCTGTAGTACAAAATTAATGTCTTATGTTGGTCCTTCATTAGGCACATTCTACGTGCATGGTAAATTATGAAAAACAAATACCAGTTCTTCAGACATCTCATCTCACACTTTTCACGATGAAGTGGAGCAAAGTTAAACTACATACCACAATTAGCACAGATGTACATACAACCGAGCGGTTTCAGTCGTGACCAAAATGTGTTTTGATAAACATTTAACAAAATATTACGATTTTGAAGTGCCTAGAAAAAGATAAAACTATCAACCCTCCAAAGTAAATGTTTGAAAATTCAAAATCCCTGAAACACATTTTTTATGATGAGTAGCTACATATCTCATTTTCAAATACCTAGCTTTAAAAACTATTCACCCATACTAATAAGTACATTAACCTTCAGGCTTCAACCCCCGTTTCCTACCCTTAAAATGTAAAAATCCATAAATCATTAAACTCGTCACTAGGTATTTATTAGTAATCAGTATCTACAAAAATTACAATTTTTAACCCCAATTTCCGCCTTCAAAGTTTTATGTTTTGATGTTTATTGAATATTGTATGTATAAAAATAAGTATACTAAATTAAAAACAAAATTGAAAGTACAAAAAAAAACTAACGAGAATAAAACTAGAAAATTAATTTAATAATGAAAGGATCAACATTGTTTATAGGCTCGTACGCTCGATCTGCAGCCATGTGTGCGTCAAAAGCGCACACAAACATAGAATTTACCTAAACTCGATCGAGTGAATTTTTAGGACGGCCTCTTAATAGGAGACAAGAGTCAAAATATGTATATGATAATTCCTGTTGTGTTCAAATAGTGTCGGGTCCCAAAAAAACGAAGATCAACCCGGTAAATCTCGTAATTATTCCCGGAATTAATCCCAGTAATTATATCTATACTAATATCTGAAGAGTTTGTTTGTTTGTTTACTTGAACGCGCTAATCTCAGGAACTACTGGTCCGATTTGAAAAATTATTTCAGTGTTAGATAGCCCATTTATCGAGGAAGGCTATAGGCTATATAATATCATGCTAAGACTATAAGTAACTATTCCACGCGGACGAAATCGCGGGCGGAAGCTAGTACTATTACATTGAAGATATTCTAAAAAAAATTAAGTGGGTTCGGGTATATGAACGGCTCCGAAACCAAAAATGTTTTTTAAAATTCTTATCTGCTTGTTACGGGTTGGCGCAAAAACTACTGACTAGATTTTAATTTTCTTATCACCGTTAGAAAGTATGTGCTCCAACTTAAAAACTGGTATACTTTTTATCTAAATAATTAAACGGAACCTGAGATACAGCTTGACCTCTCTAATGTATAGAGACCCATAAAAAAACTAGATCATCACTGGTGGTTTTTGAGCTTCAAGTGAGCGAAGCCGCGGGCAGAAGCTAGTATTTCTATATAGTTAATTCACAATTCACTAAATAACCGTTAAAACTATTTCTACATATAAACTTACGTAGGTATAATACATAGTATCGCTTTAGCTAAGCGATTCCACAGCGACTCTATATCATGTTATCAGATTTGTGTGACTAGCTAGACCCATGTCTGTTGAGGCAACGCTCTAAATAAATATACGTAGAATTCAGGTGCAATACTTAATTAAGTTACTTAATTAAGCGGCGATAGCCTAATGGCTAGGGCTTCGGACTTGCAATCATGTGGTTGCCGGTTCGAACCCCACCCATTGCACTACCGACCTGAACCCACACGTAACACAAGCAATCTAGCTTAGCACGAGGGTTTACAAGTATACTAGTAATGTGCGAAGAATACTACCCACATTGCTAGTAAGCTATTTCTTAAAAAAAAAATACAACTAGATACTGAAAGGAAAACTATGACATATTATATCTTTGTTCTATATTTAGATACATTTGATTTGATTTGATTTATATCATTTGAGTTTTTTTTGCCTACCTCTGTGGGAAAGGCATAGTGTATTATTTGTAAAACAATAACAACCTCAGAGGTATATAATGTTGTTGTTTATGATTCCAAACATCATAAACAACAACTTTTTTCTATGACTTTTAAGTCTATTTTTGGTAAAACTATATTTTATCTTACCAAAAATAAACTTTGCTACCACACACAGTTGCTAACTAACATTTAGAGCGCTCGCGCACTTGTGATATTTAGTCGGGCGATAGTTTGAACGTTCTGGGATTCACTATGGAGTTATATATGGCAGTGCGCGCATTTGACAATTAGAATTCGACATGAAATTATACACGACTACTACAGCGAATAAACTATCGGTAGACTAAAAATCACAAGTGTGCGTTAGCCCTTAGGGCAAACAGCCAACTCCATCATAGATCACAGATTCACAGTATCCTCAACATCAGGTGCCCTAGCGGTTAAGCGAAAGCCTATCAGGGATAAAAAAACAGCTTAGGTAAACATTTTTAATTTTGCATGAAATTTAAATCTGATGAATTATTAAAAATCTACTTTTATTATGATGTTAGTAATATAGTCTCGCGAGGTTTTTATTATTTTACAAATAATCCTGTATAACGACATTTTTAAAACGCGCACACTAATCTTGTGAGCGTTGTATACGAAGGGCCATTCTAACGAAGTGCACGTTTCATTGCACAAACTTCTCGGACCACTGTCTCTGTTTCCACGGTGAAATCCTTCAATTGGGCAACGAGAACAATATGACCAAGCTACAATTGTTATATCATACGATAAAGTAAAGCAGGTTGTCACTTGTCGGCCTGCGAAACCATATGGTGTTGTTTTTATGGTGCTAGATTTTATTCGAGATAAGATTGAAATAAGTAGTTGTGTGCGGGGCCGAGGCAACACGGCCTTAGTGCACTTCGACCCAATGCTTCCCCTAGATAAACTATTCCTCATCCCCTCCCAGTTCTACAAACATATCTTCCATGAGTTTATAATGAGGCCTAGGGGTATGAGTCTGTAGTCCTCTGGTCTTGAATAACCCTGACCGAAGAGGCACATTCGCTTTCTATCCATTGCATCGCATGTACACAGAAGGTGTTCCATGCTCTCAATTTCCCTTTTGCAGGCCCTACAGGCTGATGTCTCCGTCAGACCCATCTTTTAGGAGAGCGTTAGTCCCGAAATGTCCGATTAGTGCCCCAATCAAATACTAAAATTATCGAAATAATGAAGTCTGTACTTATTTATTATTTACTTATTTTTTTTAAAAAAACAAGCTTACTAGCAATGGATTTCGCACATTACTAGTATTCTATTATTTACTTATTATGATAGATCATCTCTCCAATTTGATAGTTGCTGCTAGCAATTTTTATTTAAGACTGTAACTAGCAAAATTTAAGCTTGTCTACCAGTAGGTACAAGCGGACGACAGACAACGACAGGTGATACTGCCTTCCTTTGTACAACATAAAATACTTATTAGACTAAAACTATTGGTTAACAACATCCTCGAAGTAATAGGCCAGGCAGGATTTAATACAGCACCTGAATAATGGACAGATAAATTGGAACCAGTTCGATCGCGTCCGGGGTTGCATCATGCCTTCCCGCGATAGGCCGACACTAAGATTAGACAAATATCGAAGATACGACAAAGGGCTTTATGGAATCATTGCTAAACTACATTCAGCAGTGGACGGTAATAGGCTGATATGATGTTGATGATGACGATATATATACCATCACGCATGTACTCCTCTAAGGGTTAGGCAGAGGCGTACTAATGTACACCCACAGTTCGCCAGTATGCTCAGGGCCCATGTAATAGGAGACGAGCCTATCTATTGCCATTAACCGGGCACAATTTCCAAACTCCGAGCTGCTACTGGGAATTTCATAGAAAAACCCAATAAAACTTAGCTCGACCTGAGAATCGACCCCAAGACCTCTAGCATAGCAGTCGCGTTCAGGACCACTACGAAATTCTCATCTCTATGTATGTTTATTCGTGGTTTTGCTTATTAAATGCTATTCATAAAATTAAACGTTCGAGATATTTCCCGGCGTCGCTTTAAAAAAGTATTGTTTGTCTTTGTCTTGTCTGCTTCATTTTCATAATCTCTCGGACTTTACTTACCTTCCTAAGTCCTAATGGATAAGTTATGCACCATTCTGCAATCGACTAATGCCTTTTTGATATATATCCTGAAGTTAAGATATTTAGTTGTGTTACAAAATAATAATTAACATCGCGTTGATTGCTCTACAATTTACGAAGTCTGGGAGAATGCTGAATTATCGATAGTGTCAAATATAAACACTTATAGTATTTTTAGGAGCTATTTAAGATTGACTTTAATTAGTTTTTTGTTAGTTTACTAGTGTTTCATTTACCTTGATACAAATTTTGACTACTCTTTTTTCTTATTTTGTTTACTAACATTTCATTTATAACATAACATACCATCACGCCTGTATTCCCCGAAGGGTTAGGCAGAGGCGTACTAATGTACACCCACAGTTCGCCGGTATGTTTGAGTCCCATGTAATAGGGGGTGAGCCTATTGCCATTAACCGGGCACAATTTCCAAACTCCGAGCTGCTACTGGGAATTTCATAGAAAAACCATTTCATAAAATAACACTTTGCTCGACCTGAGAATCGAACCCAGGACCTCTAGCATAGCAGACGCATAGCTCAGGACCACTGGGCTAATGAGGTAGTTCATTGAGGTAGTTCAAATTATAATTAACATCGCGTTGATTGCTCTACAATTTACGAAGTCTAGGAGAATGCTGACTTATCGATGTTATAGTAATTTTAGAACCTATTTAAGATTAACTTTAATTAGTTTTTAGTTCGTTTACTAGTTCTATAGGTGTTTCATTAACCTTGATACATATTTTTCACGACTCTACTTTTTTCTTATTTTGTTTACTAATATTTCATTTTACTGTTACTCTTATTTAAACTGGACAACTGTAGATATATAATACCTCTGCCTAACCCTATGGGGAAAAAATAGTGATGGTATGACGATAGTAAGATTAAAAAGCCTAGCCTAGTGGTCCTGAGCGCGACTGCTACGCATGGGGTCCTGGGTTCGATTGAGGTCGAGCAAAGTGTTATTGGGTTTTTCTATGAAATTCCCTCGCTCCTTGCTCGGAGTTTTGCATTTGTGTCTGGTTAATGTCGCCCCCTATTACATGGGACCTAAACATACCGGCGAACTGTGGGTGTTAATACGCCTCTGCCTAACCCTTTGGGGAAAACAGGCGTGATGGTATATGTTAATTTGTTAAATGAGAAAGAAAAAATCTATAAACTGTGTTGTTGTAGTGTTTTGTTACTGCAGTTTACAGTTGTTACAGTGCCTTACTTGTAATTCTGTGAAACCCATTACATTAGTATATATATTTTATTATTCCATTTATTCCTTTAAAATCATATAATTTACATTTTTAAATATTTTTATAAAAAACAAGGGAAATTAAAAACATTTAAAAATATAAAAATAGTTGTCCACCGGCATGGGGAGCAGGGTCCAAGCTACCGGTGGTTAGGGCCCCAGAGACAGGAACCTCCTCACAATACGCGCCGTATCAAGGAGTACTGCCTTCTGAATCAGGCCCTTAACCCAGCCATCCAACTCGAGCCTCCTGAGGTGTTGGTCGAGGCTCTTGGCGATAAGTCCATTGACCGTGACGACTATCGGTACAATGATGGCCGAGTCCACATCCCACATGGCGACCACCTCGTGGGCTAAGTCGAGATATTTTAATTGTTTCTCTTTCTCAGCCTTCACGAGGTTCTCGTCATGCGGGACGGTGACATCGATAATCATTGTGCGGCGCGCTGATCGATCTATTACCACTATATCAGGCTTATTGGCAACAATAGTCCTGTCAGTGATAACAGATCGATCCCAGTACATCGTGACATGGTCATTCTCAAGAACTGGGTCGGGCGCATACCTGTAATACGGTACCTCATAATCCACAAGGCCGTATTTTAAAGCAAGTTGCTGGTGGATAATCCTGGCCACTTGGTTATGCCTGTGCAAATACTCACCGTTAGCCAGACGAGAACACCCAGAAGTAATATGCCTGATAGACTCACCGGGACAATGGCATGCCCGACATATGTCGATCGTCCCGTCTTTCATGATATACTTCCGGTAGTTGTTCGTCAGCATAACTTCATCCATAATTGCACAGACCGCACCCTCGGTTTCCCCGAAGAGGTCACCAAAGCGTAGCCAGGCCACGGACGCTAAGAAATCTACGTCGGGCCCATGAAGGGCACGGAAAAAGCGTCCGTGAAGCTCCTTGCTCTGCCATACTTCCTTGCGGTCGTTGGTACTAAGCACCACAGGTTTGCGCCAGTTCTCTTTAGCCAGAGATAGCGGGGTGAGTCCCTTGTCCACTGCGACCACATCTCGGTGCATACCCACGTCAGCCTTGAGAAAATATTCTCTGAGACTGCACACCTCGCGGTTGTGGAGGGTCTTAGCATTTAAAAAACCTCGACCCCCGCACTTCCGCGGGATGTACAGTCTCATGACAGACGACCGTGGGTGATGCATCCGGTTTGCGGTCAACAGCGACCGGACTCTCCTATCCAAGGCGTCCAACTCCGTCTGGGTCCACTTGAGTATGCCAAAGGAGTACATCAGGACCGGCATGACCCAACCGTTAAAGGCGCGCACCTTGTTGCCGCCCGACAAAGAACTATTAAGTACCTTTTTCAGGCGGCCGAAGAAGCGCTCCTGCAACGCTTGTTTCATGTCAGCCCCGTTAATGCCTAACCCCTCTGACATTCCCAGGTATTTGTAGGTATCAGTTGCGGAGAGTGATCTCAAGTTTATAGAATCTGAGAGTTGTAGTTCCTCAGATTCCACAATCCCGCCCCGCCTTACATGCATGACCGCACATTTATCTACACCAAACTCCATCCTAATGGAATTACTAAAAGTTTCAGTTGCCTTTAGTAACTCCATCAGTCGCAATTTGGTGGAGGCAAACAGTTTTAAATCATCCATGTAAAGCAGGTGGGATATTACCTGACCCCCTCTCCGCAACGTATAGCCCAGCCCTGTACCCTCCAGCAGGGTGCTGAGGGGGTTCAGGGCTAAACAAAACCACAGTGGACTCAGACTGTCGCCCTGGAATATTCCCCGCTTAATCTCAATGGGTTCGTCGTTCCCTTGAATTTGCCTACATCCTGGATAGCGAAGAACAGTTCTCCACTGCCCCATACATGACATCAGGAAGGTGCGTAAAGTTGTATCTATTTTATACAACTCCAGCACCCTCATGAGCCATGTATGCGGCACCGAGTCGTAGGCCTTCTTATAATCTATCCAACATGTTGACAGATCCTTTCGGGATCGACGGACCTGTTGGCTTATGGCCATGTCGATGAGGAGAAGCTCCTTGGTGCCGCGGGACCCATTCCTACATCCATTTTGAGAGGCTGACATATTAGAATTTTTTTCTATGTGATAATAAATTTTTGCTCTCAAAATGGACGTAAGAAGTTTATAGACCGTCGGTAAACATGTGATCGGTCTATAATTTTTGGGTTCCGCGGCATCACCTGATTTATGGAGCAGGTGGGTGATTCCCGTTGTAAGGAACTGTGGTAGCGATCCAGACTCTAAGGCCGACTGGAATTGCGATGCCAAGCGTGCGTGTGAGCTTTGTAGCCATTTAAGCCAGAAATTGTGCAGTCCGTCCGGCCCCGGTGATTTCCAGTTCGGTACCGAACGGGCTGCACTGGCTACATCTGAGGCAGTGATTACAACTGCCTCCATCTCCGGTATGGCTCCACACACGCGCTCAACATCGCGCGTCCATTCAGCCTCAGTGTGGCAGACGGGCACCGACCAGATGTTGCGCCAGAATGTACTAGTGGCATCATCATCTGGGCGGCTTCCATCAACCACAGTTTGGTCAGGTCGCTCCCAAGCTACATGGAACATGCGATTCTGGGTATACCGCTCAACCCGTCGCCTATACCTTCGTATACGGCTCGCCCATGCACAGACCTTCTGCTTCAGGAAGTCAATGCGCTCCGCGACACGGGGCATATATTCTTGAGGCCTGATTCCAGTCCCCGAGAATGCCCGCCTCACAAAGCGCATCACTCTAGGTCGAGTATTGCCCTCCCTAAAGCAGTATAGTTTGCCGATGAGCACCCTGGTCCCCTCGATACGCTGCTCGATCCTGCGCTGCCAGGCCGGTACGGCGGATTTTTGTCGTGTAGAATTGTCACATTTTGGAAATGTGACATTAGCTACACGACACGCCGCAACAGCTGCGCAGTACATTATCGAGTGAGTATCGAAGAGATCTTCGCTGCTTTCAAAGTAACTACCAAGCAGCGAGTCCAGGGCACACACCAACGCCCTATTCCTTCTGTGCATAGGCAAGCGAGGTAGACGAGGCCTAAGTTCGGGGGGAGCAGTTCTAAAGTCCCGAATCGCATCCTCCAGTGCGCTCCTCAATCGGTCGTTGCACTGGCTACTTACCGTAACAACCCCATCGTCTCCCTCCCTATCGTTGACATTTGACCGCGGTTGTATAATATCGCGTGCTAGCGGATGTACCGCGGTCTGTGTAGGGACAGGGATAGGGACGGGCTCGTGTGCTCCCCAGCTGCTAATCCCTTATGGAACCTAGTCCGGGGGGAAGAGCAGCTGTGGGGGCCGGTGCACACCGGGCACGGGCAATAACTCTCCCTGGTTTTGGGGGGTCTTGTTGCTCGTGGCGAAGTCTGACGTGGCTGGGGCCATTCAATGGCCACAGGGAGGGTTGCTCCACGTATCCCTCTGCTCATCAGAGGGTACAGTGGAGGAGCAAGGGCGGGCTCGGCGTGTACTCACCCTACCGTCGAGCAGGCAGCGGGAGTTCTGTCTCCTCTGCCACCGTCGCCAAATCGGAGGATGCCTTACACGCTGAGTGCAGTGGTCATGTCTCGCGGCTTAGCGTAAGGTGTCCGCCGTCAGTCTCGGCTTAACCGCCCGGACTGCGAGGAAGACAACCTTGACAAAAATCACCCCCAATCTCAAGCGGCGGCGCACCGCGAGGAGATGAGTGGCTGGCGGGGCTCTCCGGAGAAGCCAGTCGCTAGTGCGACCCCCACCAGGGTACCTGCGGACCCCCTGGTTGGGTCACACTATACGCTTACCCGGGTACAGGGGGCACTGCCCGGGTGGACATTTATTTCCCCCATACTCGTGGGATTCTGTATGGATAGAATAAACAATAATAAAAAATATGAGGAGGATGCCGTAGTGCATCGCAGTGGGAGCCGAGAAGGCTCATGTCCCTCTGGGGACCAGGTCCTCTCCGACACCGAGTCGTCGAGAGGACTCAACCGTCCGCCAAGAAGGCGGGACGCGACTGAGGCGGGTATGGGCCCCGCCTCCAGCGAGGAAAACCTATCGGCCGCCAAAGTGCCCACGGCCAGAAGGGGGGGGCGCGCCAAGGCACCAGTGCGCGATAGCCAGGGCCGCTTCAAGCGCCCGGGTACGCCCGTCGCCAGCGGGGGGGAGAGCGACTCCGGTCCCCCGCAAATGGAGACGGACGATTTCGTCCTGCGCACTGAGGCGGAGCTGCGCACCGCCAGGCGCGATGAAAAAAAGACGGCGGTGGTGGACGAGGTCACCGAACTCGCTCGTCGGGCCAAAGAGCGGCGGGAAGCCTTCGCTTCTACTGCGGGTGGCCCGACGGCAGTGGCCTTGAGCCAAATGGTGGGCGACAGCGTGAGCGTCGTCCGGATGGTTGCCACTAAGTCTGGCAACCTGAAGGGCACGTTCACGCGTGCCTTAAAAGAGGCGGCTGACGGCATTGGGGAGGCGGTCAGGATCCTCGTGGACCGCACCGCCTCGGAGGAGACGGCGAAGCTGAGGGAGGAGAATGCCCGTCTCCTAACCAAGGTGGGAGCCCTCGAGAGGGAAATGGCCGCCCTAAAGGCCGAATTCCGTCAGCAGCAGGGCCGGCCATCGCAGGCCGCCGCCGCACCCGCGCCTGCTGTGCCCACTCCCGCACCTGGGCTTTTACAGGCCGACCAGGTGCAGGAGATTGTGCAGGCAATCATGCGCCAGACTGGCGATATGATTAATGCCCGCCTGGAGGCCTTGGAGCCGAGGCTCCTCCAGGAGAAAAACCTCCGACCGCCGCTGGCGGCAGACAAGCGGAGGGCGGAGGAGTCCGCCAAAGCGGGGGGACCTGCTACCTACGCGGCCAAAACCGCCTTGCCGCGAACGGGTGCCCCAGCTGTCCGACCAGCGGCGGCTGCGAAACCGGCGCAAACCACAGCGCCACCGCCGCCGCCGCCGCCACCGGCGCAGACCGCCGCCGCGGCCGCGGCCTCCCACATTGCCACATCCCAGCCAAAGGGAAAGGGGCGTGGGAGGAGAGGCCGCAGGGGCAAAGCGAGTGCTGCCGCAGCAGCTGCTACCCAGGAGGAGGGACAGAAGGAGGGACAGAGGGTTCAGGCGACCCAGGGCCAGGCGCCCCAAACTCCCAACCAGGACGGTTGGGAAACTGTGGGCGCCAAGAAGCAGGCCCAAAACCAGAATAAAAAGGCCTCCAAAAAGGCCAAGGAGGCTAAAGAAGCAGAAGAAAGGAGGGCGGCCAGGCTCCGCGCCCCTCGCTCCTCGGCTGTAGTACTCACGCTACAGCCCGAGGCAACAGAGCGGGGCGCCACCTACCTGGGGATCTTGGCCAAAGCCAGGGCTGATATCAGCCTTGGCGACCTGGGCATTGCGGGTATCCGGGTCAAGACGACAGCAACCGGAGCCCGCATGTTGGAGATCCCCGGCGCTGCCAGCACCAGTGGCCCAAAGGCTGACGCCCTCGCCGAAAAGCTGAGGGCGGCACTCGAGTCCGAGGCGGTCAAGGTGTCCAGGCCAACCAAAAGCGCGGATCTGCGCCTCTTGGACCTGGACGACACAGTGACCGCCGAGGACATCAGGGTCGCAGTTGCCAAGGCCGGCAACTGCACGGCGGACCAGGTCAAGACGGGACCGGTGCGCCGCACCTTCGACGGTTCGGGCACAGCCGTCGTCAGTTGTCCCGTCGATGCGGTCCGCCGAGTGCTGGACGGCAAAACGTTGGTGGTGGGGTGGAGTATTGTGCGGGTCAAGCTGCTCAAGGCCCGGCCCAGGAGGTGCTACCGTTGCCACATCAGCGGTCACGTTGGTGTGCGGTGCACCTCCGAAGTGGACTGCAGCGGCTGCTGCTTCCGCTGCGGCCGGACTGGGCACACGGCCGGCTTCTGTGACGCCGCGCCACACTGCCGTGTGTGCGCGGCGGCTGGCAAGCCGGCCAATCATCCCGTGGGCAGCAAAGCCTGCGTCCCACCCGCGCGGCGCAAGGACGGACTGACCGCCAACGCAGCGGCCGCAAAGTCAACAGCGGCCGCTGTTGTGCCAAGCCAGGCACAAGAGGAGGCAAGGATGGACACCCAGTGATGGACCAAAACCTTAGCCTCCTCCAAGCGAATCTCAACCACTGCGCCAGAGCTCAGGATCTCCTTCTCCAGAGCATGGCGCAGTGGTTGATAAACGTCGCAGTGGTTGCCGAGCCATACTTCGTCCCGTCCAGGGACGATTGGGTCGCGGACATTGATGGCTCGGTGGCCATCATTATTTCTAGTTCCGCCGCCGGGTCCCCGTTCCTCGGAAATATCACCAGGGGACGGGGATACGTTGCGGCGGAGTTGGATGGGGTGGTGGTGTTGGGGGTGTATTTCTCCCCCAACAAATCTCTCGCCGACATGGAGGTGTTCCTTGCGGAACTGGGCACAGTCGTCGGTCGCAGCCACCCTCGCCCCATTTTGGCCCTCGGGGACTTCAACGCCAAGTCGGCGGCCTGGGGTTCCCCGGTCACGGACGCCAAGGGCGAGGAGCTGGAGGAGTGGGCCCTTTCAATGGGCCTACTGGTCCTCAACCGAGGTTCCGTCCTCACGTGCGTGCGCCAGCGGGGCGGATCGATCGTCGATATATCGTTCGCCAGCCCCGCACTAGCGCGCCGAGTTCGGAACTGGCGTGTCGTCGAGGAGGTGGAGACGTTGTCCGATCACCGGTATATCCGGTTCGACGTCTCCGCCCAGACCTCCGACGCGCCCCCGGTTCGAGCGGCCCCTGCTGGGGTCGGTCCGCGTTGGGCTGTGAAGCGGCTTGACAGGGACGCCTTGTTGGAAGCCTCCATCGTGCAGGCCTGGGTGACAGCACCGGGCAGGCCCGCCGACATCGAGGAGGAGGCTCAATGGTTCCAACGGACCCTGTCGCGCATCTGTGATGCGGCCATGCCTCGGGCTCGTCCCGGAGCCGCGAGACGTCGGGTGTACTGGTGGTCGCAGGGCATCGAGCGCCTTAGGCGCGCCTGCATCGCGGTGCGACGCCAGTACGCCAGGCATCGCGGGAGGCGCACCCGCACACCGGATGCGGAAGCCGTAGAGGCGGAGCTGTACGAGGGTTACGTGGCTGCGAAGCTCGCCCTCTCCGAGGAGATCACGCGGGCCAAAGATTTGGCCCACGAGGAGATGGTGGCGACTCTGGACCTCGATCCGTGGGGGCGCCCATACCGTATGGTACGGGGCAAACTTCGCCCGTGGGCCCCCCCGCTGTCCCAGAGTCTCACTCCTGGTCTCCTGGAGGGCGTGGTGAGCGCTTTGTTCCCCTCGCGGGGTGAGCACTCACCCCCGCCAATGGCTCCGTCTCCCGCGCCCGACGCGGACGACGACGACGACGACGACGTGCCCGAAGTGACCCGGGTAGATATGAGAGTGGCGGTGCAACGGCTTCAAGCCAAAAACACCGCCCCAGGGCCCGACGGCATCCCAGGCCGTGCATGGGTCCTGGCTTTAGAGGCTCTCGGGCCCCGACTTGCGGGGCTCTTCAGCGCATGCCTCGAGCGCGGCCAGTTTCCGAGCCGGTGGAAGACCGGGAAGCTGGTCCTGCTGAGGAAGGAGGGGCGCCCTGCGGACAGTCCGTCCGCATACCGGCCCATCGTGTTGCTGGACGAGGCGGGCAAACTCTTCGAAAGAGTCATTGCCGGCCGCCTCGTCGCACACCTCACGTGTGTTGGGCCGGATCTGGCGGAAAGCCAGTTTGGCTTCCGTCGCGGGCGCTCCACCATCGACGCAATCATGCGCGTAAGGGCCCAGGCGGAGGATGCTGTTGCCCGGGGCGAGGTTGTTTTGGCGGTGTCTTTAGACATCGCCAACGCCTTCAACACCTTGCCTTGGAGTTGCATCAGGGCGGCACTCGTCTATCACCGAGTGCCGACCTACCTCCGCCGCATTGTCGGGGCTTATCTGACGGAGCGATCCGTCATCTACCCGGGTCGCGAAGGTTGGGGTCGGCGAGAGATGTCGTGCGGTGTTCCACAGGGCTCGGTCCTGGGTCCGCTCCTGTGGAACATCGGGTACGACTGGGTGTTGCGTGGTGCGCTCCCCCCCTGCGTCGGCGTGACTTGCTACGCCGACGACACGCTAGTCACAGCGAGGGGGGGAACGCACCAGCAGGCGGCCGTTCTGGCCGCAGCGGGGGTTGCGCAGGTTGTTGGTAGGATCCGGCAGTTGGGGTTGGAGGTGGCGCTCTGCAAATCCGAGGCCCTGTTTTTCCACGGGCCGCGGAGGGCGCCACCACCGGGATCCCACATAGTGGTGGGGGGTGTCCGCATCGGCGTCGAGCCGACGATGAAGTACCTCGGACTCGTGCTCGACGGCCGATGGGACTTCGGACACCATTTCCGGAGACTGGGCCCCAAGCTGATGGGCGCCGCGTCAGCTCTGTCGCGGCTGCTGCCCAACTTGGGGGGGCCCAGTGCCTCCTGCCGGAGGCTCTATACGGGGATCGTGCGATCAATGGCGCTCTACGGGGCGCCAGTGTGGGCGTACACTCTGACGGCCCGCAATGCCGCTCTGCTGCGGAGGCCGCAGCGGGCGATGGCCGTCAGAGTGGTCAGGGGCTATCGCACGATCTCCTTCGAGGCGGCGAGCCTCCTTGCCGGATCTGCGCCCTGGGACCTGGAGGCAATGGTCCTCGCGTCGCTGTATCGGCGGCGCGTGGAGGACCTGCAGCGGGGCGACCTGCCGTTGCCCCGCGAAACTACGGAGCGGCGCAACGCGCTCCGCCGGGTCCTAGTGGCGGAATGGAGGGAACGACTTGCGCAACCCAGCGCGGGGCACGCCCTTATAGCGGCGGTAAGACCCGTCATGGAGGATTGGCTCGAGAGGCGCCACGGCGCCCTCTCTTACCGGCTGACGCAGGTGCTGTCCGGACACGGATGCTTCGGCAGGTACCTGTGTCGCATCGGTCGCGAGCCAACGCCCGGTTGTCACCACTGTGAGGGCTGCGCCGAGGACACGGCGCAGCACACGCTGACCGCCTGCCCCGCTTGGGCAGAGCAACGCCGTGGCCTCGTTGCGGCCACCGGTGGTGACCTCTCGCTCCCGACCTTGGTTCGCTCCATGGTCCGGAGCGAGAACGCGTGGGACGCCGCCGCCTCGTTTTGCGAGCACGTCATGCTCGCCAAGGAGGCGGCGGAGAGGGAGAGAGAAATCTCAACCCCTCTCCCGTCCCGAAGGAGACGCACCGGGCGCCGGAGGGCGCTCACTGACCTCCGGCCTCCATGAGCTGTGGCCTGCGGGCGGCCGACGTGGGTCGTCGGCCGCCCGATCAGAGAACGGCCCAGTAGGAAGGGGCCGCCGGTGACACGCAGGGGGACCGTGTCGCCGGCACTATGGCCCGGGTAAGTGGCGCGGCTGGCAACCGCGTCCCACTCCGGGAGTGGGAGTGAGTTGTGGGGAGAGCGTGCAGCACGCCTCCCCCTAAGGTTAGGTGGTCGCCGTCTCAGGCGACCCGCCACTGCCGGAGTCGCGGAAGAATCTTTGTTCCCGTGACTCCGGCGCTACAGTGGTGTTACGAGACCTCCCGTGGTTTTTTAGTCGGTAGGGCGCCCTTTTCAGGGCGAGGAGTCCGACACTGTTCACCGTCGCATCCCCCGCGGCGGTGTTCGTGCATTAAGCATTTTTCCACGGGGCCACAAAAAAAAAAAAAAAAAAAAAAAAAAAAAAAAAAAAAAAAAAGGGATAGGGACGGTACGGTTGTTTAGTACCTCTGAGCGTAGCCTATCAAGTGCGGCGTCGTCCAATCTGTGATTCCGTTGGATAACCCGCACCTGATCCGACAGTCGTTGGGCCGAGACGCTGATGGCTGGTTCAAGTTCCCGGAACAGAGACAGCATCCTATCGCGGTACGCAGTGAGGTTAGTTCCCCCCTCTGTAGCCCTGTAATATGCGCGCATGACGTTCTCATTAATTTTTAGAGTCCATTTCATGCGCTGCACACAACCACCGGCAGCGGGGACCCGGCTAGGGGCCGGTTGGCCCCTGGATCCCATGCCGTTCGGTGGCCGGCCTCTTCCCGGCCGACGTACAGGTGGTGGCGACGTCGGTGGGGAGAAATACTCGTCGCTTGAGCTCGACGCGGCTGCAGCTGCCGGTGTCACTGGTGGTCCGAGTTCCGGCGGCGGCGAGGCGGAGCTGAGCGACGAGTCCGGGGGTGGTGGGCGTGCGATTTGTCTACTTTTGGCTCTCGTCAACATTTTTTTTCACAATATTTTTCAGTTATGTTGTGGCATTCTGACAGTGAAATGTCACTGTTATATTTTATTAGTTTTTCCTCTTTTTCTTCATGGTTTCTGTTATTTAGGTTTCTGATATTAATTCGGTAGGTTAGTTATTGAAAAGAAAAAGGTATAATATATGGATAAAATTGATTTTGTACGGTAAATTAAAATAAATATTTGGAGAGAATTTTTTTGTTGTTTTGTTGTTTTATTTATTATTATTATTTTTATTTAATACTTTATGCACATATTTAGTACAAAGGCGGACTTAATGCTAAAAGCATTCTCTACCAGTCTACCATAGGGTGATACAGAGATAAAATGTATAAAATACATATATATATATATATATATATACATACATACCTACACAAACTAAATAAATATATTTATATACAATACATAATATACTAATAAACATAAATAAATTAAATAAATCAATGCTGAAATGATTCTGCCAATTTCTTTAAAAGATATTCTCGGACTTTTATTTTAAAGGTGTAACGACTTGTTGCCATCCTGATTTCCAAAGGGAGAGCATTCCAAAGAAGAATAGACTGCACGAAAAAAGAAGAATGTAGAAAGTCAGAATGATGAGGGGGACATTGTAAGAGACGATTAAATGAAGAGCGAAGGTTTCTATCATGGTTTGAGCATAAGAAATTAAAGTGTGAAGTTAGATATGAAGGAGAAACGGGAGAATCGAGCAAACCGTATATTAATGTTGTTATAAAAGCTATTATTGTTGTTGTTGTTGGATCTTCCAAAGGTCATTGTGCTCTATAGCCCCAACATTGCCGGCGTGACATTTCGCCCGGCGTCAAGGGCTAAAGGTTAATATGTTCTTCAGGACTATAACTATATAACACTTGTAAGAACACTACATATAATCATACTTATACTCAATGAAGGGTAATGCAGAACTCTACTACTTGTACATCACATTATACCTGGTATGTTTATGTTCGATATACATAAAAGGGAGCGACAAATCAAAGTCTGGGCTGGATGCATTTAATTAAAAAACACCAACAGCATCTGGCCATAGTTGTTATGTTCTTGCAATACAATTGAAGTAATAGGATACCCAAATTCAAATCAATTAGATCTGTGGAAGTCCCTCACATCCCTTCAAGGAAAGAGCTGATAATCTACAAACGGCTGTCCAGGTTTTCTAAAATCATAGCTAAGAACACTCTCGATTAAGTCACCTTACAAACAAAAAAAAACGGTATCAAAATTAGTGCATTCGTTTGGGAGCAACAAAGACACACAGATACACAGACACCTCTTTTTACGTCGGGGGTAAAATCAGGATATCACAAAACCTACTTGTAACTACCATAAACAACATGGCTACCGCCTATTAATCAGATACCAATCTACCAGGATACATTGAGTATGTCATTACCAGGGCCGGATTAAGCCAGAATAAAGCCCCGTAGTCGCCCACAGGGCCCCGCGGCCCTATACACTATAATAAGATTTTTATGGAAAGGTTGAAAACAGATTACAGCTGTCCATAATATATATTTTTTAAACATACTTACATACACTCACGCCTTTCTCCCACAGAGGTAGGCAGAAACTATGAACCGCTACTTGTTACGTTTCTTGCATACTTCTTTTGCTTCTGCCACATTCAATAATTTTTTATCAATTTTGTCCTAATTATTTATATAGGTGTACAATAAAATAACATAACACAACAACTCACCTGTATAGGGAATACTGGAGTATTGATGTTATTTACTTTTTTCGTTTTTAGAAGAAGGGGTAAGCAGAGGTGGCAGACGTATATTAATGTGGGTATTGTGGTATTAGTCCCTTATATTATTGGATATAAGGGACTTCATTCCATATAAGGGACCTGGGGATCGAACCAAGGATCAACAGCGTAACAGTCGCTCTTTGGCCGAATTAAATTAAATTTTAACGTGGGAGAGCCATGCTTCGGCACGAATGGGCCGGCTCGACCGGAGTGATACCACGGCCTCACAGAAAACCGGCGTGAAGCAACGCTTGCGTTGTGTTTCGCCGAGTGAGTTGAGGTTACCGGAGGCCCAAACCCTTTTAAAGGCGGGCAGCGCACTTGCGACTCCTCTGGTGTTGCGGGTGTCCATGGGCGGCGGTTATCACTTACCATCAGGTGATCCGTTTGCTCGTTTGCCCACCTATCCCATAAAAAAAAAAAAAAAACAAAACGTGTAGGTACCTCAAGAGTGACATTTGTCTTTATTCCTTAATACACAGTTTAATCCGCCCCTGGCCACTAAAATGTACGCGTCAAAATATCCTTTACACTAAATTACCTCTGCTTCAATTTATGTCACTAGATCTAGACAAATATTATTAGTTGATCAAGCAACCAGTTAGGATGACCTCTATAGGTATATAGGGTACGGGAAAAGGACTGGGTTGAAGATACGGATTGCGTGGACGAGCTATGGACGGAGGTCTGACTGTGCTGGACGGGAAGCTTGTAAAATGTGTCACAGTGAAAGTGTGAAATGGAGCGTTTGGTGTAACTACAGATTAAAGGACGAGTTTCGAAATGTAGCAGGAAATCGGAAAAAGCTTAGTTTTCATGGAATAATTACATATTTACGAAGATGGTGGAAATTTTATGACCTTTATTTGCTTGAAATACTGTGAAATAAATTCTTAAATAGGTCATCGGTTCTGAATTGGTTTCTGACACTTACGCGAATATTAGACATTGAAATAAAATTAGTTTTTACGGTTTCATACTACATGTTTCCTTATACTTTGCTTTCGCCATAAATTAGTAGCATGTAAAGTTTATATGTATATTATTATTAACCTCCGTACCTACTAACAAACACATTTTTTTTCAATTTCTCGCTTGAGGCACAGATAACCTTAATTAAACTCGCTTTACTAATCTGTCAATATATAGTAACCTTATTTTATTAACCATTTTTTTTATTACAAAACAAGCTAAATATTAATAGGTACTCTTTGCACAATAGTGAGATAATCCTCATATAAAATGACCGCATACCATCAACAATCAAAGTTTAACCTACAAACGAAACTCATTACAAAAACAATGACAAGTCTCAGCTAATTTGAATAACGTCCAAATTGTCGGCATGCCTGCAACATAAGTGCTAAGTGTCGCAAATACTGGCGTTTGAAGTTAAAACCAATGGTTTGATAGTGGGGTTGTGTACGGCGAGCCTTATATAAGTAGTTTGCGGGTCTTGGAGCACATATGCACAGTGTGGGTCGGTCCTTACAGTGTTACAAAGTTTCAGTGCAGTGTTTTGAATCAAAATGAAGGCTTACGTAAGTGTTTTTTGTGAATTTAGGATTGTAGAGTTAGGTTGATTATTAATAGAAAACATAATTATTGTTATAATAAGATACAGATATTCAGTCTAATTTCACCCTTAAATATCCAAAAAAAATTAAAACAATTAAAAATAAAGTCTTACGCTTACAGTATTGTTCCCACTAAAGTAATACATTATTTATAATAATATATAAGAAGTCTCATTCACCCCTACAATATTAACAACCTCATTAAAATCAAAACATTTATTTTTCAATGTAAAAAACTTCATTTCACTCTACAACTAAAATCAAATCTATTTATTATCAAAACTATCATAAATAAACTCATAATAAATAATAGGTCATCATAAAAAATAAACAGAAAAGGAATATGTAAGAAAACCTAAAAAATGAAATAAGATATTTATTGACCCCCTCCCCCCCTTCTATTGAGGCCCAGAATACCCCTCTTCCGTTAGCTACCCTATCTGTAGGAACCCTTTCACAGTCCGAAAGATTTACATTGACATTAAACTATCTCCTTGAAATTTATGTGTTTCATGGACCTGGGAAGGTGTTAATAGTTCTTATTAAAAGCTAACAAACGAATATTAACATTTCTTTGCGCTTGCCAGAAGTTTCCCACGAGTAATTAATTCAAAGTGCATATTGTTGGTAGTTGTTGTAAGACAATGCAACTACATGTTACATACAGTCAATCTAATCTCCAAAGGGTTCAGCAGATGTGTACTAACTGATGCATAAAATATGTTGGTACGTTTTTGGTTCCTTGTCCGAGTTTATAGCCATTGTCGGCGCAATCAAGTTAAAAAAAAACTTTGACTTGCAAAAATGTCTTCCAAAGATCTACAAAACTTGGTACAAATGAAAGTCCAATATATGTAACTAATTTCGCTAAACCTGGTAACCTAACCCAGTCCTTCCGTTCAGTAGCTGCGCTCATTACCACTGTACCATTATGGAAGGAAGAATTTTCGTAATCCAAACAATATTTTATCAAATTGTGTTATCATTCCGATTGAGATACCGTTAATGTCGGTTCTTACTGTAGCGTGCACTACTTCTTCATTGGAAATAAACCACCGGAAAATCGTTCCAAACTTGGTAAAGTTGTCAAGAATTGCATTCGCTTACATTTATGTCCAGTGAAATATTTTGGATAAAATGGTAGAGCAGTAACCTAGATTAACGGTATGGGAAGTGGTCCTGAGCGCTGCTGCTACGCTAGAGATCCTGGGTTCGATTCCCAGGTCGAGTAAAGTGTTATTAGGTTTTTATATGAAATTCCCAGCAGCAGCTCGGAGTTAGGAATTTGTGCCCGGTTAATGGCAATAGGCTCGCCCCCTATTACATGGGACCTAAACATACCGGCGAACTGTGGGTGTACATTAGTACGCCTCTGCCTAACCCTTCGGGGAATACAGGCGTGATGGTATGGTATGTTATATTATTTTATTTTTTAATAGTGCATAATAGATCAAAGTTTATTTATAATTAGGGTATATGAAAAAAGTAATAATAATAAAAAGCGGCGGTAGTCTAATGGCTAGGGCGTCGGACTTGCCATGTGGTTGCCGGTTCGAAACCCACCCATTGCACAACCGGTGTAGACCCACTCGTAACACAAGCATTTAGCTTAGGGCGGGTTTAACAAGAATACTAGTAATGTGCGTCCCACATTGCTAGTAAGCTTTTTTAACAAAAAAACTATTTTTTTCAATACATAATAAATTTGTAAGCTAAAATATTTCTCTTCAACTACGTATGGGTACACAAAACGCATTAATAAGAAGGTAAACAAGAGTCATAAAATAATGTAACATGTTATATTAAATCTACGTGTATCCCACTGTACAAACCAATTTAAATACCTAGGTACATAGCAAAATGAAGGTCTTAGAATGAAACCACTTAATTTGACATTTTCAAAATGCCAAGGAACGCCGCCATCAAATCGTCAAGTATCAAGAAATACTATATTCTTTCAATTACCAACTAAATTCTGTCACCGACTGTACATACGCAATCAATAACCCGCGTAAATCATGTTCTAATATCCATAGCATGGAATCCCTTACTTGACATTCCGATCGCGATACGAATTTCGTTTCTGACTGTACCTCCTTGCATATTAAATGATGCGATGGAGTCATATCACGCAACAAGTAAAAGTAATACTGGATGCATTGTCCTGGCTAATGTATGCGACAAATGCATCCAGCCTTTAATTTTGGCAATGAATGTACCTACAGTTGACACTTTTCTTTTTATTTGCATAGCATTTTTAAAGGGGAATGACCTTGTTTGTTTTTTGGTTGGTTAAGTAATATATTGAGAATATCAGAATTCAAACATGCCAGTTTTCCTCGAGGGATTACGCAGAGTATATACCCTGTATTTAAGTCCCATGTTTGCTTGCTGCTACTGAGAATTTTGTAGAAAAACCACAAGACATCTCACACAGCCACCATTAGACTATAAAATAACATACCTTCACCAACTTTGCACCACGTTCCCTAAGGCAGTATCAAAATCATAAGTGATAATCAATCAGGAATCCCACATCATAGTCGGGCCACGCTTAGAGAGTCACTACGGTTCTATCTAAAACCTTATTAGAAAGATAAAATGTTTAATAAAACCTTTTTTTATTTCCAGGTCGCAGTCATCTTCCTGGCAGCCTCAGTTCTGGCGGAACCCGAACCGAGCAAAGTTGTTCAGAAGCGAAGTGGCCTGGTTGGCCATTACGGCTATAGCTCCCCGTTGATTGGCCACAGCTTGGGCCACAGCTTGGGCCATAGCTTGGGCCACAGCTTGGGCCACAGCTTGGGCCATAGTCTGGCTTTAGGACCCGGACCTTACGCTGGCCACTTGGCCGCAGGGCCTATTGCTACGGGCTATGCAGCGGGTTACGCCGCGGGTCCCTTGGTCGGAGGCCCCATTGGTGGGACTATAGTGGGCGCTGATGTCCACACGACTGTTACCAAGCATGTTGGTGTTCCTGTGCCAGCTCCATACCCTGTCGCTGTGGACAGGCCATACCCAGTTCCTGTAAAGGTAGGTTTAATATAATAGTAATAGTGATTTCCGACACTTACGCGATTAAACATTGAAATGAAACTACTTGTTACCGATTTTATCACATTATATATTATTTAAAAAATTGTAAATGATACGTGAATTAAATAATATCAATATAACACGATAATTTATTTATTTATTTATATTTATGGTACTTCAACGACTTACTCACTAGGACATACATAAACAAAAAATTACAAATAGTTTTAGGCATAGTGAGTTGGTCACTTACAGAAGTACACAACACTCACAGAATGATAAAGGGACAAGTAAGATAGCATTCTTGAATTAGACTTACACAAATTAGATTAAAAAAATCATGGTAAATCAATCAAAACATTTGTAAATTAGTAATTATATAGTAAATCAATCAAAAATTAATTAATGAAAATATAACAAATTAAATCAATTTAAAAATTTACTTAAATTAAAAAAAAAAATTTATAAATTAAGTTAAAAATCGAATTGGAGATTGGCATTTGGCTGTGTGCATTAATCAGTTAAAAGTTTAAAGTAATGAAATGTTTAACAAGATCCGTAATATCCGTAAAATGTAGTAATTTCAAGGTTTACCTAGTGATGTTTACTATACTGATTTTTAAGAAAAATACTGAAAAAGCTCTGCAGTTTTACAATAGTAGTTCCATCAAAATCTGTGAACTTTTTGTGATTGTAAATACATCCAAAATACAGCAGAAAATATGTGGGTTTTATCTCATTCTTTTTTAAAGAAGTAAGTACCTATTTAAAAATGCTACCCGATAATTTTATCTCCTGTGTCCAGGATGCGTTAACAGACACATACACACATATCCAGACCTGGATACAATCAATGGAACATTATTTGTAGATCATACAAATATTAGTAGGTAGGTACCGTGTGGGAATCCAAGCCGCAACTGCGCCAATCGAGCCTCAATTAGATGAGAAAAATAGATATTCTTTTTTTATGAGATAGGGGGGCAAACTAGCAAACGGATCACCTGATAGCAAGCGATAACCGCCGCCCATGGGCACCCGCATCACCAGAGGAGTCGCAAGTGAGTTGCCCGCCTTTTAAAAGGGTTTGGGCCTCCGGTAACCTCCTTCACTCGGCGAAGCACAACGCTAGCGTTGTTTCACGCCGGATTTCCCACGACCCATTCGTACCGAAGCATGGCTCTCCCACGTGAATTCTTCAAAAATTGTACCACAACCGAATAAAACCAATTCTGTATTCCAGGTGGCTGTGCCCTACCCGGTGGACCGTCCCTACGCCGTCGCCGTCCCGAAACCGTACCCAGTGGCCGTTGAGAAGCACGTCGCTGTGCCCGTAGACCGTCCCGTCCCCGTGCCCGTACCACACGCCGTGCCCTACCCCGTCATCAAACAAGTAAGTACATGCAGGACTTTTACAAGGATTTAGAAAGAATTAAGGGTCCGGCGGAGGAACAATAACATACCATCACAGTGGTCCTGAGCGCGACTGCTACGCTAGATGTCTTGGGTTCGATTCTCAGGTCGTGCAAAGTGCTATTGGGTTTTTCTATGAAATTCCCAGTAGCAGCTTGAAGTTAGGAATTTGTGCCCGGTTGGCAATAGGCTCGCCTCCTATTACATGGGACCTATACATACCGGCGAACTGTGGGTGTACATTAGTACGCCTCTGCCTAACCCTTCGGGGAATACAGGCGTGAAGGTATGTTATGTTCTAAGAGTTCAAATCATGAATCAGCATCAAAGGAATTTGATCAGGAACAGTTAAACAAAAATAATTACAAAAATCAGTGCACATAACCACATAACAAGTATGTCTAGTTTAAATACCAAATCATCTTAATTAAAATTCTGTCTATATTGTTTGTAAATAGCCATTCCACAGTGACAGTTATGGTGTAGCGTGCCTAGCGCCAGTAGGTTAATGAAGCGATTAGGATTACAGAAGGATAGTACAAGAGGCAGATTGTATAATAGCGTTTCCCTAACAACATGACACAATAATAAACAGTGTGACCTTGGCTTGTGATAAAATAGACTCTTAAATGGTTCAAAGTTCTTAGATTTTCAATTAAAATCATTTCAGAAGGAAGCTGACTTATTTCAAACTTAGATACATACTAGCAAACACAAGTTAAGCACACCAATGGCTCGTGATAAAGTAATATTAAGTAGATTTTGATAAAGATCATTTCACCCGACATGTCTGACTTAAAGAAATACACTAGCCAAGTCTATTAAACATACTGCTTTTAATAATCTTAAACAAGTTTTTTAAATCTGAATAGATGAAATAAAAGAGTAGGTAATAAATATTATTGAAAAATTATTATAATGATAAAATATCTCTTGATCGTTAGGTAAAGAGTGATTGATTTCTAATATAAAAAGTCACTTAAAAAACAAACGGATCTTTAAGTTTAGTTACCACATTCAATAAGAAAGAATAAAATACACCTTATCATAATGATGAAGATAAATTCAACAGTGTTAAAACAAATACAATTGACTTCAAACCTGTCATAGTAAACTTCCTAGTAATCAATAAAGGCTTGGAGCGTAAAACAGGTAACGATCAATATTAACAGATTCCGTCACACCACACGTCGCATGCGCCGCTCAATTGAACGTAATGCTAGACTAACTCAAAGACAAGCTAGTTGACTTGTTTATATTTGTTGAGAACCATGTTTAACTGCCATATTCCAGAAGCTAGCTATAGTACAATAGTTTAAAACCCACCCAAGACAATCCATTATGTTCGAGTATCGTAGTGACCCCGAGTAAATCATGCCTTTAAAAATCCAGGTTTTGAACGGAACTCATCTGAAAGGTCTGTCTCAGACGAGTCAAGATACAAAGTATCATCATCATCATCATAATCATGTTGATCATTTAGTGACGTAACCTCTTCCAGTAGAGACCATAGAGCACCGATCTTCAGTTTATCTTATACAGTCACTGCTAAAATACGAACTGAATATGAACTAAGGATGCTTGAAAATTGTTTTCTAGAAAATTTGGTTCTACCTATAAAAGATAGCAGTACAATGAAACTTTATATCGAATAACAAACACCTAAACATTGAATTGAAACAAATAATGTCGTAATAAATCTTCATAGTGTCACTGAAATTTACGGTTACAGTTAAGAAGGCTAAAAACTGTATAAGTTTTCATAATGTCTTTTAAAAACTAACTTAGCATTGATTGAGGTCAGGTGGGGTCATTTCTAGAAACACTGGCCTACATTCCGTGCCTAAGAAACCAATATAGAGTGCTTAAAAAGTTATTGCAAATTCATATTTTGAAAACCAAATACTTATACTGGCTTTATCACTTACTAGCCTGCGGCTTCGCCTACATGAAGCTATATTATGAGTAAAAATGAAAAACCAACATTGATGATCTCTTCTTTGTATGGGTCAATATACATCAGAGAGCTGTATCTCGGGATCCGTCCGATTATTTGAGATAAGAAGAAGTTCACCAGTTTTTAAGTTGGAGCTTACCTATAAGCTCCACCTTAAAAACTGGTGAACTTCTAGAAAGTACTTATACTTTCTAAAAGTGATAACAGAATTTAAATCTATTCAGTAGTTTTTGCGCCAACCCCTAACAAACAGATAAATAGACAAGAATTTTAAAAATCACATTTTTGGGTTCGGAGACTTTTATATACCCGAATCCACTTGTTTTTTTTTTTAATATCTTCAATGTACAGAGACAGCTTTTACAATTTTATAATAGTAGACACTTAATTATGGATTCATATAATAAAATAATTGTAATAGGTACTCAAGTAGAATTTAAATTTGATTTTGTCTTGCATAGGCTTACACGCTGGCAAAGACTTTGTTGATGAGCAGAAATTTGAAATAATTTAGTTCTTTAATTAATCGCCTTGTTTTACATCTACGCTAGTTACGAGTTTCAATATCAATGAACAGTTCTACCTACATCATACATTCACACATTATTTCTTTTCAGGTCGGTGTGCCCGTGCCTCAACCCTACCCAGTAGCCGTGCCCAAACCAGTAGCTGTGCCTGTGCCCGCCCCTGTCGCTGTCCCCTTGGTCAAATCCTACGCCAGCGCCCCCATCATCCACGATTTCCACGCTCACGGCCATTCGCTACACTCCAAATACGGATGGTAAACTGCCGAATGGCGTCACTTGCTCGATGACAGATGATTTTGAATTACGAACGGGTTTCTTTTTTCGGAACGGTAATTTTTCGGTCAAGTAGGTACTGTAAAGGATTTTTTGTATGAGGAATATTTAATATATTTGAAACTACTTCAAGGGAGTTGACGCCATATTCAAAATAGATTGTGAGCTGTTTAGCCCTTGAAATTATTGTAAAGCACATCAAAATCTGTCATCAAACTAGTGACAAAATCCAACAAAATGAAATGTTTGTGTAGAGGCATTTTCATATAGGATTCTGATGTAATCGGAACGATATTATGTGATGTAGATAAGTATAGATATAGGTGTGAGTGTGTGTAACAAAGAACTAATTTCTGTATTAGGAAATTCGATTATTCAAACAAGATCGAATAAATCCACAACTCTAAAACCGCTATATCGTCACCAATAGCGATTCGATCTTATCCAATGTCGGTTTTTCGTAAAACAGACATAAATTCAGGGAGTACGAGAGAAGTTAGGGATAAAGTGCAATCACAACGAAGCCTATCGCCATTTTGAATTGTGGAATATTCAAAGTAGGTTATCCGATCCGTGATGCCGCCATATTTAAAATGAAATGTCAGACTTTTTTGATCGTTAAATTGAACCTTGAGATTTTGGCGAAGAAGCAGTGAAAATTAATTGTATAAATTACTTTGAATATTCTTCAATGAATAATTATTGTTTATTATTAAATGTATATTGAACAATTAGGTTGACTAATGCCATAATAATTATTATATTTGAATGTATAAAGTTGAATTAAAATATAAAGTAGAGATATCCATGACATATAGGTTTTAAAATATTGTTTATACATATGTATTATGTAAGGTGTATGTACCAATTCTTTACGTCCGAAGTTTTATATGTACTTACATATTTATATTTTTTTAAATGTTTTTATGCCTATTGGTATGCCAATGTTGGTTCATGTTTTCACATGATCTCTCTCAGACTACAGTAGATGGGAAAGGCTTCGAATGCAAGTACCTGGTAGAGCACTGTTGTATATAGACGTCTTTTTTCTATTTTTAGCTTTTATGATGAAGAGCAAATGTTTATTTCGACCGCAGTCGACTAAAAACTATTTAATGTACGAACTTTTTGTAATAAAATGTGTATCGAGTATATTCTGTTTTTTCCTTTTTAAATATATTCTGGTTGAACACGATCACTAGGATGCAAAAATCTGATCATATAGGTTTGAGACAACACTAAGACACTTACATCACAACTTACGTCTTTGATTCTGAATTCACACTGTGAATTATCCTTATATTGTTGCACCTACCTTTTTCTGTATCTGCAGAGAATTCCTTAGGCATAATCCACTGCTGGATGTAGGCCTCAGTGAAGGTCAGGCTGAAATGGACAGTCCTGGCTATTTCAGTCATCGGCTTATCGCATCCAGCTTCCTTTCGACGAAATCATCACTTCATAATTTAGTGCTTATTCTTATGTATGACTCCACCTTGCCATAGGGCGTCCTACACTCTGTGCCAAGTATATTCGCAACAGTAAACATATGCTACATTTTATATATTGGTATATATATTGTATGTCGTTTATATATATCATATTGATGAGAAAATATCCGGTATATGTAACTGGAAGGACGTAGGTTTGAATCCTACCTGAAACTGAGATCGAGTTTTCCTTAAACTAAAATTATATCTTCGAAAATAACGATTATGATTATCAGACACATTAATTATTATTCGTGACAATCACTTGAATAATGTTGTATTTTTAGTAATATTATGTAATTAAAACGGACAGAGAATCAGAAGACATAAAACGAATCTTTTTTTATAAAATCATTGCTGCGTATAACAATTTTCTTCTGTATATTAAATAACTCCGCATATGTGTCTCAACACAAATTTTCACATACATAGACAACTCGTCCTGAAAATCTATATATATAAAAGAAAGTCGTGTTAGTTACACTATTTATAACTTAAGAAATCTCGTCGAAAATAGGTGGAGAGGTAGCTTAGAACCAGGAGACGGATATAGGATACTTATTATTTCGTTCCCGAGGGATGTGATGACAGACCGAATTCCACGGTGGCGAAGTCGCGGACCGAAGCTAGTCGTTTATAAAAAAAATCGAAGTAACACGTGTTCTTATATAACAGTCCCTTACCATTTATAGAGCGACCACTTTCTATAGGAAAAAGGACGTGATTCGAATACCTCAACCATGGACCTGTACCATGACGTCACCGATGGAAATGGAGCGGATTATGTCGCCTTACGTAACTAACCATGGATAGAGGTGACCGCACACGCGCGGATATCGTTTGAGCAACTATGTACCTAGTCGCTTTTAACCGGTAAAGTACCTAGTATTCACGCCTTACGTGATTACGAAGGAGTGATAGACTAGTGATGTGACCATTGGAGTGCGTCATCCTTTGCGAGTTCGAATAGTTCGTAATCATATTACTTACTTCAAATATCGCCATCTTCTTCTTCTTCTCTACTATTACAAAATTGTTAAGAAGCTGTGTCTGTACATTGAAAATATTAAAAAAACAGGTGGGTTAGGGTATATAAACGTCTCTGAACCCAAAATGTGATTTTTATAATTCCTATAATTTTTACTTCATTAAAATACTTAAAATTATCTTAGCATGAAAAATGCATAGAGATAGATAGGTATGTGATTATTGATTTGGGTACAGACATAGGTCGTTGATATAAAATTTTAGTGACAGACTGATCTCCACGGGGGCGAAGCCGCGGACAGAAGCTAGTTAATAACAAAATTTGAATGAAACTTCTGTTATCTACATTTTCTTGTGAGCCTATTTGTTTGTTTGTAATGTATTCATAGATCCGTTGCTCGTAGACTGCGTGGAGACGTTCCACTGATTGTCGTGTCATGATGCGCAAGAGTGCGTCATTTAAAGCTGTAGATTTTTTAATGCAGATTCAAGTTTTTATGCATGGGTGCAATAATGTACAGTCAACAAAATATTTAAACATACAGATACAATAATCAACCCATTATTCTGTGCTACTTCTGAGCCCGGATGTCCTCCCAGGATGAGATGGATTAGGCTATAGTCCACCACGATAGCTTAAGCGGGTTAGCAGAATTCACATGCAGTCGAGAAAATCTCTCAAGCATGCAGTTTCATATCATTGTTTTTCTTTCTCCGTTTAAGCTATACGCACGTGCCTTATTTCAAAAAGGCTTGGATTCAAACTCGGGGGACCTTTGACTTGGCAGTACAATAGTCATATCACTAGGCTATCAATGTATAATATATAGCTGCCCGGCCCGGCTTCGCCCGTTTTCCCGTAGGAATGTAGTATTTTCCCGCGATAAAAAGTTCATCAGGGATAATGTTACCTTCTAATAGTAAAATAATTTCTCAAGTCGGTCTAGTAGTTTCGGAGCCTATTCAATACACACAAACAAACAAACAATCAAATCTTTCCTATTTAAAATATTAGTGAAGACAAGTTTTGACAACAAATTGTGTTATAAATTTAATGCGTTTGGAGACCTTATGTTATGTTGAGACCTCCCGCGAGCTTAATATTATGGCCGATTGTACTTTGGTTCTTTAAGAATTAACTACCTCATTATTCTAGTGGTAGTTAGCAGGACTGCTTTGCTAGAGGTCCTGGGTTCTTCCCGGGTTGAGCAAAGTGTTATTTTTAGGGTTGTTCTATGAAATCCTCAGTAGCAGCTCGGATTTTGGATTGGTCTCCGGTAAATGGCAAAAAGCTTTACTCCCTCCTATAGGGTTCATTTGTCACCTCGCAGGCGCGATTAAAATTTCTTCGGATCGATAATCTAAGACAGCCCACAAACTACCCACGTCAGAACAAAGGACCATCTTGCACAACAGCGACGTGACCGGCATCGAACGCGGAACCACCCGCTTTACCTAATGACAGCTTACCGTTGCGCAATGGGGGAATGAGGTCGTGCCTCGCTCCGGCCCACGAGGAACGAGGTGGACTAATCATAGTCATCTATTTTAATCACTATAACATAACATACCATCGCGCCTGTATTCCCCGAAGGGTTAGGCAGAGGTGTACTAAGGTACACCTTCACAGGTTCGCCGGTATGTTTGGGTCCCATGTAATAGGGGGTGAGCCGAGCCTATTGCCATTAACCAGGCACAATTTCCAAACTCCGAGCTGCTACTGGGAATTTCATAGAAAAACCCAATAACACTTTGCTCGAACTGGGAATCGAACCCAGGACCTCTAGCGTAGCAGTCGCGTTCAGGACCACTTGGCTAATGAGGCAGTTCGGAGAACATACATAAAAATAAATCCGAACAATTAAGAACATCCTCCTTTTTTGAAGTCGGTTAAAATAAGACGACATTTCATACATACATACCTAAATAATAATATTAACTGCTTAGCACAACCTCATTGTAATTTGATGATGATCATGAAAGATGACAGGTTTATCTCTACTTATCCTTTTACATTCAATAGGAAGGTTTATAATCTTAGGCTTTAAGTCATATTTTTCATAGAAATTTCGTGTTTAAATACAATTTAAACACATTTAAGAAGTTGGTGCAAGTGGGCCTTAGAGTCAACATAGAGTCCACCTATACAACTTAGTCGGTACTAAATTGATTTGACAATTATGTAATTGCAAGTAGAACACAGAAACATAGCACTGGTAAGATTGGTGTTTCTAGCGAAACATAGATGTCGCTAGTATACTAGTGAATTATTCTACTTGTGCAGTGGATTTTCATATTGTTAGGACAAGGTTTGTATGAAAGAAAAGAATCCTATACTTTTGTGATTTTTTTTTTTTAAAAAGCTTACTAGCAATGCGGGTCGCACATTACTAGTATTCTCGTTAACCCCTCGTGCTAAGCTAGATTGCTTGTGTTGCGAGTGGGTTCACGTCGGTAGTGCAATGGGTGGGGTTCGAACCGGCAACCACATGATCGCAAGTCCGACGTAGGGCGTCGGCCATTAGGCTACCGCTAAGATTATAAAGTTATTTTAGTGAAGGAAAAATTCGACTCGCAGCCAGCATTCGAACCTGCGTCTTCTGGTTAAATACTCCAGACGCTATGACCACTAAGCCACCGCGAGTCCTACCTGCCATGTCAACATTTGCCTTCACATTCTGAACTTACGTCTAAGAATCGTCCTGAAAATTTTAAAGAACAGGACAATCCAATATTATCCCATTTGGTGCGGTCCTTTTTCGGGAAGTTATGCGCGTTTTCTCTGCCTACCCCTGTGGTAGCAAGGCGTGTGTGTATGTATGTATTAAAAAAAGTCGAACAAATAAACAACCAAATATACTTTCAAATTCTGTCTTTCTCTATAAATATTTACTCTGACCTCGTTTGAACTTCAAAGCTGCCACACTGAAACCTAAAAGTTCTCTACAATAAAGCTGTAAATAATTAATGAATCGACTGACATTACACACAAATAATTTTGAACCTAATCTAGGCTAATTGTGAGTTTAGTCATACCTACTATAGAAGTTTCAACTCTAGAGGGGTTAATGGAGAAGCTTTATAATACCATCACGCCTGTATTCCCCAAAGGGAAAGCAGAGGCTACCGATGCACACCGGTATATTTGGGTCCCATGTAATAGGATGCAACCAAAAATATTGCCATTAACCGGGCACAAATCCGAGCTGCCACTGAGAATTTCATATATAAATACAATAACACTTTGCTCGACCTGGGAATCGAATCCAAGACCTCTAGCGTAGCAGTCGCGCTCAGGACCACTACTACTACACATTGTAGCTTTATAACATTTGGCTCAAAAACTTGCAATAAAGAAACTAATCAGTATTGTCCTGTTTATGACTGTACTGTTTATGAAGTCCGCTAAATAAAGTCAATTTTGTTAGCATCTTAACACACAGACATTTTATCAAACTTTTGGAAAAAGAGTCCTGAATGTCCTTAATACAGGCTACTTTGTAACCTAGCTAGGGCATCAGATCTGACAATTATTGTTACTCATTTAAATGTAACCTACTGTTAACTTGTAAAACAAATTTGTAAAATTGTAACAGACTGTACCACTTTGTGAAATAAATAAATAAAAAAAAAAACATGTGTTGCCGGGGAGACAGTGAACGTTTCTTGCAAAAACACTAGGTGGGATGAAGGGCGAGGGTTTGAGGACTGTCTGTGTCTATAATATATAAAAACGGTGATTATTTTTTTATTTAATTTTGCATTAACGAATGCTAAACATTCCTAAAGATTTACTTTTTATATCTTTGAGAATCTTTGCAAAAATCGGTCGGTAAAAAAAGTATATACTCAATCTTTCTATCTTACTTATCTCAGCTGCCTCATTAGTCTAGAGGCTCCAAGCGTGATTGCTACGCTCGAGTACCTAGGTTCAATTTACAGCTAGAATAAAATGTTATTTATTGGGTTTTGCTAAGTATAAAATTCTCAGTAGCAACTCGCAGAGAGAGTATCTGAATGGTTAAAAGCAATAGACTAGCCCTATTACATAAGACCTAAACATACCGGCGAACTGAGTATATACAATAGTATACCTCGATGTATTATGACTTATTAAGGTTAAATGGTTTAGCACCCAATAAGGTAAAATTAACACTTCTTATTACATTGTTCTCACGACGGACCAACATCAAGAAGTCTTATGAATTTAGTTTGATTGGTAGCAAATGGACATTTTTGGAAAAACGGCCACTTGTTTACTTATTTATTTATACCTGATATAATGATCTATATGCTTTAGATATTTTTTACCAGACCATCTTTGGGTGCAGAGACGATCACGGTCTTTTACGGGATGTATGTAATTGTAAGTATATAGTACAGTGAGGAAAGCTGCTTGCCTGAGAGATTTTCTCGAAGGCGTGTGAAGTCTACCAACCCGCATTAGGCTAGCGTGGTGGACTGTTGCCTAATCCGTCTTATTGTGAGAGGAGATCCAGCAGTGGGACATTATAATGGGACATTGTAATTGTATTATGTATATTGTCATTTTGTAGTCTGCATATCATAGTACCATCATGTATTATATACTTATCACTCACTGTTTCAGGGACTCACTAAAGTACAAAAAAAAACTCAATAAACACCAAAACCTATCGTCCACATGACAAATGAAACTGCTTAAGTAATTATTTTATTATAGCCTTAACAACATTCGATAATAGTCCCATAATCAGGTTGACACAATCCCATGGAAAGGGCGTATGGGGGCATCGCGTGTCAGCCGACCATCGCACGCCGATATCTGATCGATGCCATGCATCATTTATGTGTATCGACCACTCCTGACCGATATAACCTGACTAATATATACGTTTGAGTTAGACAGACAACTGTCAATATTTATATAGGCAAATGTAGCCTTTGCTGCCGCTTGCAGCGCTAGAGGGTTGGATTTCTAAGTCGCGCTGTGTTCTTCCGTGAAAGCAGCTCGCAGTGATTTGTGCCTTAGCCTTCCTCCTTATTATGGTACCTTAACACTCCAATGAACTTTGGGTAATACAGGCGTAAAAATGTTAATGAATCTATGCATTGGTCGTGTCAAATCATAGGATCTTTGTCGTGACCGAGACATAGATTCGAGAAAATTTTGTACAGGTGGTTTTTATTGTAGTTACAAAGACATAATAGTATTATGTCTGTGTCAGTATATGTATATGAGGCTATGTACTACAGCCTCTTATTCTATGAAGAGACCGTGCCTGGTAGTTATTATATAATAAATAGGTTGAGGATGATGATAAAAAGAGAGGGGCTATTGAAGAGAGGGAGCTTTTACGTGGGAGAGCCATGCTTCGGCACGAATGGGCCGGCTCGACCGGACTGATACCACGGCCTCACAGAAAACCGGCGTGAAACAACGCTTGCGTTATGTTTCGCCGAGTGAAGGAGGTTCCCGGAGGCCCAAACCCTTTTAGAAGGCGGGCAACGCACTTGCGACTCCTCTGGTGTTGCGGGTGTCCATGGGCGGCGGTTATCGCTTACCATCAGGTGATCCGTTTGCTCGTTTGCCCCCTACCTCATAAAAAAAAGGGGGCAGAAAGGTTCTCGAACGGAGACCACGCACCAGAAAAAGCAAAACCTCCAATGAGTTGGACGGTCGACCTGGAGAAGGTCAGTGGCAGCCGTTAGATGCAGGCGGCATACAACCTTGTGGAAGTCTTTGGAGGAGGCCTTTATTCAGCATTGGACTTCAATGAACTGATATAATGATGATGATAAAAAAAACAGAAATTTCCATTTAGGTATTTCATTTAACAACAATCTTATAAAGATCTACAATTCCAGATCTAATTCATAAGGAATATAGACTTTTACATCTAATTACTATACCTCACTCTAGTACATGCCACATAAAACCTCAATGTTATTTTTATGCACCAAGTCGAATCACTTTGGTCAGGGATTATTCAAAATTTACCTAATCGGAACACCCCGCCTTCCAAGTTTGACCATAAAAAGCAGCAAACATTCGTATTAATGAGGACAATTAATTATGCGTTCCGCGATAAACTTATTGGGTGGGGTGGCCACACATATTCCGTATATGTAAAAACGCTTAGGACACAGAGATTTATTAATCGTTCATTTGGATTAAAGAATGAAGGAATGGAGATCAAAGCTCTACTCGTGTTATTACATAAAGAACAATTATTGTAGTTTTGTTTTGAAGGGGCTGAAATAGCCACTTTTTAAAATCATAATATGATTCACAGACATGGCTATAATTTTCCAGTATAAGCTGAGCATTCATTGCACGAAAAGCTTATAACATTTATAGGTTTATAACTACAGACAATGTGTTTATAACTAAATACAACTAAAAATTAAAAATCTTGGAATTTCCCACGATGATATTTATCGTAAATGGATTAAATTAAATTTTGGAATACACCGACTAAATGGCTACACAATTGTGTTCACTTGCCCAAAACCGTATGGGGTTGCATTTAGTTTTACAAAACCCATCATAGTAAGCATTTCTATGCTAAATTTTATAGAGATTCAGAACCGAAATGGGAATGACAGCCCCGACAGTTTTGCTAATAGATTATATATTAGCTTTATATAATAACTGTCTCATTAGCCAAGTGGTCCTCAGCGCGACTGTTACGCTAGAAGTCCTGGGTCCGGTTATCGATCGATCGATCGATCCAGGTCGAGCAAAGTGTTATTGGGTTTTTCTATGAAATTCCCTTCGGGGAATACAGGCGTGATGGTATGTTATGTTAGATAGCCCATTTATTGAGGAAGGCTATAGGCTATATATCATCACGCTAAGACTAAGTAACTATTCCACGCGGACGAAGTCGCGGGCGGAAGCTAGTAATATATAATCGTATATATAGTAGATACAAAATTTTCCAGAAAAACGAATACTACGTATTTCTACTGCAAAATAATACCAAGCAAACGTTACAGACAACATTTAAGTAATACATTTAAAATTCAAATATTTCACTCTTTATATGTGAGCACCTAATTAAATCTGCGTCGGTGCGGACGCGGTCTGATATGTGATCGCTGTCCATATTCGGACAACCGACAATATCTGTTGGGCGGTGAATTTGTAACTAAAATCACGTAATCCTGGAATGTGTTGTAATTCGTGTTAAATTAATAGTGTTAACCGCCTAATGTGGAAATTGGGCATACCTACGTAGGTAATATTAAAATCAAAGAAATTATATGTTTGTAATTACTGGAAATGTCATTTACTCAGCTAGAGTTATTTAATTATCTTCTTCTCTTACCGTTTTATAATTGTAAAAAGCATGTTTGTTACGGGTTGGAGCAAAACTACTGAATAGATTTTAATTTTGCACTGTTAGAAAGTATATGCTCCAACTTAAAAACTGGTGAACTTTTTATTACAATTAATTAATCGGATCCTGAGATGCAGCTTGACCTCTCTGATGTATAGATAGATAGATGCATACAAGGAAAGGATCATACCTGTTGGTTTTTATTAAATTATTTTTGGAATCCATTTCTAATCCATACCTACTATAGCTTCAGGTGAGCAAAGCCGCGGTCACAGGCTAGTTTATTTATATAATTACAACGATTACAACCAATTACAGTAACTAAAACTGAAAAAAAGAGACAATAATAACAATAATTAAAATAAACAAAGTAAAATAACTTTGGGTTAACAGCACTATATTTATATGTCAGACACTACATTATATTTATATGTCAGAAGTACTGTGAGAGAATTTATTCCTCTCACAGTACTTCTGACATATAAATATAATCTTTATCCACCCATCAGCAAACAGATCGCCTGTTGGATTAGAACCAAGAGATCATTAAGCGCAGCCAGAGTGCGAGGAATTGGCGACTTAGCACGTGCAACAGTATGACATAGAGATACGGCAAAGAGCCTGTGCATTTTGCCCCGGCAGTAATTGTCTGGGACAAAGAAGCGCGCTAGCACATGAAGCAGATCAGGGCCATCAATAGCGCCACGGAGCATACAAGATGCTCCGTGGCGCTATTGATGGCCCTGATCTGCTATCGCGGCGTTCGCAGCGATCGGCGTTCAAAACCACACCAACAGCGGCGATGGAAAAGGTACTCAACCTTGCACCGCTACATATTGTCATAGAGACTGAGGCCCGTCTTGCACTACACAGACTGGCAATAAATGGCCTGTGGGATAGTTCTAAGCCTAGAACTAGACACACAAAGCTCAAAATACAGGAAGGCCTTGACGAAATAACGAACATGCACTGCGACAAAATGCAGCCGATGTTTTGGTTCAAGAGATCTTACAAGGTTCATCTACCGTCAAGGGAAGAATGGATGAAGGGACTTGACCCACCAGAGGAGGGCAGTCTGATATGGTACACTGACGGTTCGAAAACCGAGTCGGGTACAGGGGTGGGCATATATGCAAGGGACCATAAGGTCAGTCAAAGCATGGGCAAATTAGCTACGGTTTTCCAAGCGGAAACTTATGCTATTCTTGCCTGTGCACAACAGATGGAAAGTAGCGGTACCACAGGTAGGTCCATCTACATTCTTAGTGACAGCCAAGCGGCACTCATGGCCCTGACCTCCTACAGGATCGATTCAAGGCTGACCATGGACGCTGCCCGAACTCTTAATGAGCTGGGAAAGCGAAACAAGGTCAGGCTTGTTTGGGTCCCTGGTCACAGGGGTATTGTGGGCAACGAGCATGCTGACGAGCTGGCTAGGGAAGGTTCTGGAACCTCACTAATTGGACCGGAACCGTTTGTAGGACTGGCCCCAAGCACAGTCAAAACGGCATTTCGGGAGTACGCAAGGGCGAGGCACATGGATGAGTGGTTGAGCCTCACGGGACTTGCTCACTCCAAGAAATTCATAGGTTCCTCATCGAAATGGTAAAATGCCATTTGGAACTCAAGCAGGCGGCAGGCCCGTCTTTTGATGGGGGCGCTGACCGGCCACTTCGGGACTAATGCTCTCCTACAAAAGATGGGTTTGACGGACACATCAGCCTGCAGGGCCTGCAAAAGGGAAATTGTGAGCATGGAACACCTTCTGTGTACATGCGATGCAATGGCTGGAAAGCGAATGTGCCTTTTGGGTCAGGGTTATCCAAGACCAGAGGACTATAGACTCATACCCCCAGGCCTCATTATAAAGCTCATGCAAGAGCTGTTTGTAGAACTGGGAGGGGATGAGGAATAGATTATCTAGGGAAAGCACAAAAGATCCCATTGGGTCGAAGTGCACTGAGGCCTTGCTGCCTCGGCCCTACACAAGATAAGATAAGATATCTCCAACTTAAAAACTGGTGAAGTTTTTATTACAATTAATTAATCGGATCCTGAGATGCAGCTTGACCTCTCTGATGTATAGATAGATAGATGCATACAAGGAAGAGATCATAACTGTTGGTTTTTATTAAATTACTAGCTTCTGCCCGCGGCTTCGCCCCCGTGGAATAAAAAGTATCGGGAACGGGATAAAAAGTATCCTATGTCCGTTTCCTGGTTCTAAGCTACCTCTCCACCAATTTTCAGCCAAATCGGTTCAGCCGTTCTTGAGTTATAAATGAAGTAACTAACACAACTTTCTTTTATATATATAGATTTTTGGAATCCATTTCTAATCCATACCTACTATAGCTTCAGGTGAGCGAAGCCGCGGGCAAAAGCTAGTTTGTTTATGTAATTACAACTGTTACAACCAATTACAGTAACTAAAACTGAAAAAAAGAGACAAGAATAACAATCATTAATATAAACAAAGTAAAGTGACATTGGGTTAACAGCACTATAAATCCCTCTCACAGTACTTCTGACATCCCAATATAATCTTTGTCCACCCATAAGCAAATGGATCGCCTGTTGGATTAGAATCCAAGAGATCATTAAGCGCAGCCAGAGTGCGAGGAATTGGCGACTTAGCACGAGCAACAGTATGACATAGAGGCACGGCAAAGAGCCTGTGCATTTTGCCCCGGCAGTAATTGTCTGGCACAAAGAAGCGCGCTAGCACATGAAGCAGATCAGTGGCATCAATAGCGCCACGGAGCGTCTTACAGGGTATTGTGAGCTGATCTCCAGCTCGCCTTACGCTTACCTCTAGCGATTGTTATAGATTCAAATCTCTCGCTTTGCTGTAATTTAATCAAATCAAACCTAATCAAAAGTTTATATGCTGAAAAATCAGATCAGTTACTATGTTCAGTCATGGAAAAAACGGCTGGGTGCTTCTATTAAAAGGTAAAATCTGGTACTTAAAAACTAAATGGTTTTATGGACGTGGGAACCTTTTTTTATTCTTGATAATCTTTCGCTTGACCGCAAGTTTTCCTGATGTTAAGCGACACTGCGATCTACGATGGAGCGCGCTTACCTAGAAGAAACTGAAACGCTTACGAGGAAGACCTACTCGGGGAAGCGCATTCCACATTAGGTACAGCAGTACCTACGCATCTACTATTAATATCTATTTACTTAGCCATAATCCCTCAAAATATGTGTATGTTATGCCTGTGTGCATACACAAAATATATAAAAAATAAACTACTGCTGCCCGCGGTTTCACTCGAATCCAAAAGGACTTTTTGAGACGAAACGTAGTCTATATAACTACTTCTCCGACGCCCACTCTATCTCTATATATCCACAATAATCAAAATTGGTTCCACGGTTTAAGCTTGAAACGTAGTAACCCATGACGGGATCCACCAAAATGGGGAACTGGGCGAAATAATCCCAACATGAGGACTGATCGCCCGCCTGGTGCCTGCCGGCGTCCCCGAAAGATAAATAGAATAGAAGCTTGAAACGTACAGACTGTGAGACAGACAAACAGACAGACAGAGTTACGTCACAACCAACATAGCTAGTCTCGCATTTTTATAATATTGGTATGGACATATACTCACCATTTTCAAGTTGGTTAAAAATATCCACATTGATTGTGCGATCGATAAAACAGAAATATTTTCACATAGCCAACTATCGAGTGACATAAATAACTTCAATAATAACAGCTATAATTTCTATAAGCTCCACAAATACTAATGAAACAATTGGAAAATCTCTATATTAACAACGTAGAATTTCTTACTGTAGGTACTTGTGATCAATCCATATAGCTGTTAAATGACAGAAAGTAGCATTTGCCTGCGGCTTCGCCCCCGTGAAGCTAAACTAAGATTAGAAATGGATCCCAAAAATAATTTATAAAAACCAACAGTGATGAGCTCTTCTTTGTATGGGTCTGTATACATTAGAGAGGTCAAGCTGGATCTTAGGATCTGTTTAATTAATTAACATATAAGCTTTTAAGTTAGAGCACATACTTTCTAACAGTGATAACAAAATTAAAATCCATACAGCAGTTTTTACGCCAACCCGAAACAAACAGACAAACAAAGAAAGAATTTTAGAATTTGGAACTACATATTTGGATTCGGAGATGTTTATATTACTACATGTTTATATACCTACTTTTTTAATATTTCCAATGTACAGACACATCTTTTTTATGATTGTATAATATTAGAGACTAGAACAAAAACTCGAGAATTCTCGCATTTATTGATACTTCGGTGAATCGGAGCGGAGTGGCTGCAACGTCTCTACTATTTCTCATTATATCACAGATATGACATATGTTCTCAGAATGACATAGTCTGGACAAGATTAATGCAATATTTGAAATGGCTAAGCTTTGCTGCTGAATACGTCTAACTTCATACCTATCGCGAGGGACTTGGAGTGTGATATTTATTCATGTGATTTGGACATAGACTGAGATTTGCGGACGTCTGTGACAGGAATACGTTCGGTGTGCTCTTGCGCAGCCTGATCCAAGACGTGGACCAATTACAATTTGATACATAGCATTGCGGGTTTGTGTATAAAGAAAGATACTAGTACAAAGAAATGAGTGGAGCGTTCGATAAACACTATTTTTTTAAATTTTGGTTTAGATTAATTCTGAATTATGTACTTTGTCTGTATTATGATATTTTTGGTATTGTAAATGTCTGTATTGTTAAATATTTTGACGAATCATAGTTTACATAGGTCAATATGGGAATCTATACTAATATATAAAACTGAAGAGTTTGTTTGTTTGCTTGAACGCGCTAATCTCAGGAACTACTGGTCCGATTTGAAAAATTCTTTCAGTGTTAGATAGTCCATTTATTGAGGAAGGCTATAGGCTATATATCATCACGCTACGCGGTCGAAGTCGCGGGCAGAAGCTAGTAATATATGTATCTCTAAAACTCGACTGCACACAACTTCTGTTCCATGCCACATAAGATCGATGGCTATGTTCCTTACTTTGGTGAGGTAATAAGATCATATCTGGCATATTCACTTAGCAACGACAGAAGCTCGGCCTACTTTTACGTGATTGAGTTTTCGCAGTTTCACAGCGACAGGCTCACAGCCCTCGGAGTTGAGTGTTATATTCCCATGAATATGATAAATTCAGACTCTAATAGACTAACCAGGGGATCAGGGTTGAGTGAATGAGTTTTTATCTCTTTAATTTAACACAACATCAAGCCTGTATTCCCCGAAGGGTTAGGCAGTGGTGCACTAATGTACACCGTTCTCCGGTATGTTTAAGTCCCATATAATATGTCATAGGCTCGCCCCATATCGGCATTTAACCACGCACAAATCCAAACTCTGAGATACTACTGAGAATGTCATAGAAAAACCCAATAACACTTTGCCCATCCTGGGAATCGAACCCCGTACTTTTAGCGTACCAGTCGTGCTGAGGAGCACTGGGCTAGTGATGCGATTATAATAGTTTATTAGATATATTTAGACATTTATTTAATTAAACTCGACTCCATAATTTTTTGTTCCATACCGCGCCTAGTATTTGGCACATCCGCATAAGATCGATAGGTACATGTCCTTAGTTTGGAGATCACCTGTCGCTCTGAATACGCCAGCAACGGAAGCCAGACCCACTTCTAAAGTAATTTATAAATAGCTTGGCGAATAAGTTAGGCGTTAGTGCTGATGAGTCATATATGCTTCTTAAAATTCTGAGTCCATTGAAGAGAGTTCATACAACATTGAACTCTGATCTAGATATTTACTAGGTGCATTGTTAAACGATGAGAATAGAAACTATAGACCGCCACTTGCTACGACCCTTGCATATTGCAATTGCTTCTGCCACATTCATACATCTTCTCATACATACGCGCCGGTTGCGAATACTACGGACCTGACCTTTTTGAAGGACCTCGCCAATAACATCGACAAGTCTTTAATCAAGTCAATTCAATCCATCCTTCTAGGACTTCTAGGAAGAGTTTGTCATAAGGTCGCAATTCAACCTCAAATTGATTCAAATCCATTGATCTCAGTAAGTATTATAGGGGTCTCCTCAACTTCCAAGTTATGAACGTACAGATGCTAGGTAGTCCGACCTCGTTAATAATATTGATCGTAGTATTGTCTATTATGTGTGACTGTGTGACTGTGTGACTACTCCGGTTAATGACCTCTGCCTGTAGACAAGTGGAATGAACACTAATCGAATTTAATAGAAAATAATTCTCAATGTATACCTACAAATGACCTAAGCTTTCGACAAATCGAGCGCGCACAAATGTCTGTCCATACATTTTGTTTCTATTCGCTTGTCTATCAATTGATCTATTCGAACTTCAGATTGCCACTTGTCTTGTCACAGGCCCTGAGGGCATGGAAGTAGGTGTTATTCTAGACAAGACATTAGTAAGGTTATTGTTAGTAGTTAGTGCCTCATTAGCCAAGTGGTCCTGAGCGTGACTGCTACGCTAGAGGTCCTGGGTTCGATTCCCAGGTCGAGCAGTGTTATTGGGTTTTTCTATGACATTCCCAGTAGCAGCTCGGAGTTAGGAATTTGTGCCCAGTTAATGGCAATGGGCTCGCCCCCTATTACATGGGACCTAAACATACCGGCGAACTGTGGGTGTACCTACATTAGTACCTACGCCTCTGCCTAACCCTTCAGGGAATACAGGCGTGATGGTATGTTATGTTGTTATGTTGAATTGCAGTAAGTTCTTTCAAATGTTTTTTTTTTTTATTATGGCGCCACACTTTTTGTGTATTTGCCAGTGTCAAGTATTAGAGTAATTAAGTAATATATCCCATCGTGAGATTATAATTATGGCACCACACTTTCTGTGTTCGCCAGTGTCAAGTATAAGTTGTTTAGTTGCCCCAATAAAACGGTAGAAACTTTATTGAGGCTTTTATGGAGTTTAGGAGTGAACCCAAAAAGTCACGATTTTCAATTCTATACCATTTACCTACACTCTCACACATTCACGAACACTTAATGGTTAATTATCCACCATAATTACACATTAAACATCGGAGAAATTCAAGTTTTGAAAAATAATATAAAATCGACAAGTGTGCACTTTTCATTTTCCCGCCTAAACCCTTTCAAATGTTTCCTCATATCCAGAAAAAAAACGAGAGAAAAAGAATCACTGTCAGTGAATTCTTGCACGGGAAATATGTTTAGGGCTAAACTTTAATACGCACATAACTTCGAAAAGTCAGTGGTGCGTGCCTTGGATTTGAACACGAGAACATTGACTTGGCTGTCCAATGGTCATATCACTAAGCTGGAAAAAGGACACGCTAAAGTCTTATTTAAATTACTTGTAAAAGTGTCACAATATTTCAGGGCTATGAATCGCAGGTTCTATTAATAACGACTGGCTAGTTTCGTGGTCTAACTAATAAATACTTTAATCGAACCATCTAAATAATCCGAAAAAAGCGAAGAATTTAAATACTAAGTTATTAAAAATTTGACCAATCAATGGTAATTATCAATAATGTATAAGCTGAGCTGGTGGGCTGGTCACGTACCCGCTAAGACGTCAGACCTAGTTCGGTATGATCTAAAAATTGCGTCTTAGTATATAAGGTGCGCATGAGTTCATAATTGCACACTCTACATTCTTAGTTCAGTAGCTAAAGTCTCTACCATGCGGGCCGTTGTAAGTAATAACTTTTTTTTTTTTCATCTATATCTTTTTACTTAATTTATAAAGCTGAAGAGTTTGTTTGCTTGAACGCGCTAATCTCAGGAACTACTGGTCCGATCTGAAAAATTCTTTCAGTGTTAGATAGCCCATTTATTGAGGAAGGCTATAGGCTATATATCATCACGCTAACGCGTATGAGGTTGGGGTCGGAAGCTAATCTATATACTAATATATAAAGCTGAAGAGTTTGTTTGTTTGTTTACTTGAACGCGCTAATCTCAGGAACTACTGGTCCGATTTGAAAAATTCTTTCAGTGTTAGATAGCCCATTTATTGAGGAAGGCTATAGGTTTATCATCACGCTAACGCGTATGAAGTTGCGGGCGGAAGCTAGTATAATATATAACTACCTCTCTAGTTTTGTGGTCGTAAGCGCGACTAATACACTAGACTCAATAAATGATGTCTAGTGACCTTATTGGGTTAAAAAGGTGTTATTGTTTTTCTTAATGGATTTGGGCCTGATTAATGGTAAGATCACCCCCTAAATTTACCAGCGTCTATGCGGGCGAACATCAGTATCTAGAACTCTGTCTGTCCTTTCAAAGAGTATAGGCGTGACTGCGTGTGTTATGTTACAATATAAAATATCGCTGATCAATAAATCTGGAAAATTAGGGGAACTTTCAATCAATCTACAAAAGTCACGGCACATGTCGCGTAATTTTTTCAAAGGAATAACCCGGAAATTGGTTTGCTCAGATCTGATGGCAGTCGCTTAGAGAAAATACTGTTATTTATCCAATCTGATCTGGTTATACTAGAAGCACACAATATAGGACAATGCTAAGTGGGTGATGATAATCTGAGGTTTAATTCATACCACTGAACCATAAGTTCATTTATGCCACAGACAATACAACATACAACAGAAATAGGTACATTAAATTTTTGATGATACGTCAACTATAAATATTGCAAAATAAATAGCAAACAAAAATAATCAAGTAATCATGAAAAAATATGTTGTAAGTTAATTTAGTAAATAGGTAATTATTTTGAAATAAAACTATTTTTACGGATTTTATCGCGTTGTATTAATTTTATTTAATTCCGGACGTTTCGGATCCTTTACAGCATCCATGGTCCATCTTATGAAAAATAATTACCTACGAGTCTACCCGTATAGACTCGTAGGTAATTATTTTTCATAAGATTCTTAGCAGTCCATCGGTCATGTCGACCATTTGCCAAGTCAAAAATCTCCTGTTCGACCCCAAGGCACGGAGTCATCTCTCACTTTTTGAAGTATCTATAATTAATTATCGCACCCTTAAACGGTGAATGAAAACATCGTGAGGAAACCTGCATGACTGAAAAATTTTCTTGTCAGCATGTGAAGGCTGTCAACCCGCATTAAGCCAGTTTGGTGGACATGGACTAAAGCCTAATCCCTCTCATTTTGAAGAAGAGACCCACGCCTGCATAGGAGACAATAATGATTTCGAGAATTCGAGGAGGACGATGATGATTTCTTTAAAATTCACTAGCGCTTTAAGCCTGACAATGACTGACAATGACTGAATGACACTAACTGTGGGACAATTTAAAAAAGCTTCAATAATCTTTTTGTAATTCTTTTGCATTTTTATGTCGTCGGCCTCGTAAGAAGCGCGGTAGATGTCGCTTCAGTACCTTAAAATATAATATTCATATTTGTAGATTCTAGTCTAAGTAGGCCACTTCAAGTATTGACAGGCTCAATCGATTGACGCGTAATACTATAACATCGGACTTAATAAGTACCTACTAGGTATTACTTAGGTATTGACAAACCTCATGTTGCCCCAGAAAGAATTAACTTTTTTCTAGGACAACATAAGGTTCATTTAAAAATTCCAATATGATTTTTTTATGATAGTCTCTCCACTATTTCCCCTAACAATGAAGTCTCCGCCCGATAAATATAACGAAACTTAGGACGGTTTCCCCACTTCTTCTTCTTCCTAAGAAATACTGAATCTTTTCTTTTAAGAAGCGATTAGGAACAGGCCAGGTTCACGCCCAGTAGACAGTACATCATGGTAGATATTCAAAACTTTCGAATTTCTTCAATCGATTTTGAAATTAATCTCCAAATAATAGTCTTAATTTTATTATCCACTAGCTTCTGCCCGCGACTTCGTCCGCGTAGCGTGATGATATATAGCCTATAGCCTTCCTCGATAAATGGGCTATCTAACACTGAAAGATTTTTTCAAATCGGACCAGTAGTTCCTGAGATTAGCGCGTTCAAGCAAACAAACAAACACTCTCTTCAGCTTTATATATTAAGTAGTATAGATTTGGGAAATTTGACAGTTTGTCGTAAATTGATGTTCTGGCTACTAAATCGTTTACTTGCTTTTTATTATAGGAGCTATATTTTTATATATTTGTGATTTAAGTTACACGTATTCATTGTTACGGTGTACGGGGCAAAAAAAATATATTTCATAACATGCCTGTATTCCCCGAAGGATGAGGCAGAGGCAATTGCAATAAACTGGGCACAAATTGACTCCGAGCTGCTGCTGAGACTTTCAAAATAAACTTGCTGGACCTGAGAAGCCGTTGCGATCGTTGTTATTTATAGTTACTATTGCCATTTTTTCCAGATCCTCTTCACGATTCTGTCGGTAGCTGCCGCTAAGCCGAAACCAGGCGGTATTATTGATGATTGGCACGGACCCTCGGTAAGAACACCACCGATATTCTTAATTTTATACTAACTATCCCCTGCGATGTTACTCGCGTCGGTCTCGTGGGAAATTCCCAATATCTGTTCTAACTGTCATCTATGTATGAGAAAATGTATGAATGTGACAAAAGCAAAAGAAGTATCCAATAATTGTAGCAATGTAGGTCTATAGTTTCTGATGACCTCAGAAAGGCGTGGTGTATGTATGTATGTAATAAAGTCATGTGTGTCCCTGTGTATTCAATGTATAGTGAGTGGTATCACTGATTCACAGACACATTGCTATAAATTGTCATTTTAAGCTAATCTCTCATTGTACAAAAAGGTTACACTTTTGATTTTAGGTTGTACAACGAAATTCATTTTTTGGAAATAAAGAAATATCTTTAATCGTTCTAACAGCTATCATCATTGAGCTTCGTGCACCAGCCCACAGTCGCAGTTGCCCAGCCCGTAGCAGTAGCGCAGCCTGTTGTGCACGCTGCCCCCGTAGCAGTCGCCAAGCCGGCCACTAGCTACGCGTCGTTCCAGCAGGTGAGTGACGTCACCCACAGCATTGGCAGCCTGTAGTACACATTGCCCCCGTAGCAGTCGCCAAGCCGACCACTAGCTACGCGTCGTTCCAGCAGGTGAGTGACGTCACCCATAGCAGTGGCAGCCTGTAGTACACATTGCCCCCGTAGCAGTCGACAAGCCGGCTACTAGCTACGCGTCATTCCAGTAGGTGAGTGACGTCACCCGTAGCAGTGGCAGCCAGCGCACGATGTCTTCGTAGCAGTCGCCAAATCAGCCACTAGCTACGCGTTATTCACCCGTAGCAGTGGCTCGTCCTATAGTAGGCTCGCCAAAACCACAGTGGAAAACGTGTCAATGAACTCGGTACTAGCATTATTCGATTATTATTGCGGTTAATTCGGTCAATTATTCTGTTTAGTGGTAACATGAGTCATAATAATTAATATTTTCTACGATTATTTTCCACCAATTTTCTTACTGTTGAATTATGTCAGTCTACTTTTGTGTTGATACTGCACACACATCAGGGATAACCGGAGCGGTGTATATAAAACAAACTACCATCGGTTTCTTTAACAGATCGTGCACCCAGTACAAGTAGCCCAACACGTAGTGCACGCGGCACCAGTGGTCTCCCAGCCAGTGGTCCACGCCGCGCCAGTTGTTCAAACTGTGGCCCAGCATGTAGTGGCCCAGCCCGTGGTCCATGCAGCCCCCGTGGTCCAGACCTACGCCCAGCCGATCGTACAGAAGTACCTGTCAGTAGGCTCCTACGGAGGGTCCTACGGGGGCTATGGTCATGGCTGGTAATGTAAGAAATCCGAGTGTTAATGTATTTTATATGTATAAGCGTTGAGATTGTGTCCGTATCGTTAATGTGGTGCTAAATAAAAGATTTTTCATCAGTACTGAAATATTTTGTTTCTTTTTTATGTATTGTTACTCTAACCTTCGTTGTTTAAAGAAGGACCATCAACTTAGGTAGTTCTATAAATTACTTTTTAAAACATATACACACTGTATCTATAGACATAATACTTTACAGTTTAAGGGCCTATTTCACCACGTCTACAAAGATGGCGGTGAAACAGGCCCTTAATCTGATAATCAATAAAGCTTTTAGTACTAGATGACTTTAAAATGTACTAATTTGATCCTAATTGCAACTATATTGTTAGGGCTTCACTACAAAGGGATTCATTGTCTAAAACTTTACTTCATCAACTCCGCCGGCAACCTACGTCACTAATCACTGACAGGTGACAGGTTGTCATATTTTGACAGTTATTAATCAACCCCTCCGCACCGTACACATAGCGTGTTCAGTGTTCACCCTATACCTACACTACCTAGGTCATGAAGAACTCATTAGATGAAACTAACAGCATAAATGATTGATGTTTTATTCTTTAAATGGCCCACAGTAGACCAGTAAAATTGTAGAGTTTTAAAATAATAACAATGTTTCATCAAGCAGTGATAGACTAGTGATTTGACCATTGGACTGGCAAGTCAAAGATCTTGCACCTCTAACTTTTCGAAGTCATGTGCGTATTAATAGTAAATTATCATGCGCTTAAACTGTGAAGAAAAACATAGTGAGCAAACATGCATGCCTGAAAGTTTTCTCGACGGCGGCGTGTGAAATATACAACCCGCATTAGTCCAGGGTGCCGAGTCTACTATTTAGTTGTGTCAGAATTGTGATTCAGTGACTTCAAAATTGTTGATTTTTGACAGTTTTGTCTACGAAATCTGTCATTTCTTATGTCATTTAGGGCCATTGGACGGTCATTCTGAGGCAATTGAAATAGCAGACTTGGGCCTCAGCGTGGTGGACTGTAGCCTAATCCCTCTCATTGTGAGGAGAAGAGACCCGTGCTCAGCAGTGGGACGGTGTAATGGGTTGGTTATGTAATAATGTTTAATGGGAATAAAATACGCTTATTAGCTAAAAAACATAGGTAATTATAGTATGTTTTTCGATCCTATATAGTAGACAAATCCAAACTCCAAAAAATTTAGATCGACCTGGCAATCGAACCCAGGATCTTTAGCAAGGCAGTCACGCTTGTGACCACCAATCAGGTAGATTTTTTAAAATAAGTAATCAATTTTTTGAGTGGTCTTACAAGGTTGGGAACTGCTGACCTACATAATTAGTCCTTAATATTTGAGTCTGATTGATGTGTCATGTGGCCTACTAATAAAAGAGGTTGACTTAAAGAATTCTAATCGCTGAATAACTTGGCAACATTCATATAAAATGAGAATATCGATCTACGAAAATAGTGAAGTGCTAAGTTACACTAGCCATACCTAATCACAAAAATATGATAGAAAAAGTTTACTGTGACGAATAATTGTGACTGAACGATTTAATCCTGCGCTACGAGCGGTTTCCTCTGATTCTGGCTGGATTGCCTGGAAGACCTGGCTAGCTGGTGGGTGCAAATAAAGTATGTAACTATTTAACTAACAAATGAAAGTTTTGTATGTAACTTTCAATAATTAGATACACAGTTCCTCGATCTGTCATCATCATCATATCAGCCTATTGCCGCCCACTGCTGAACGTAGGCCTCCCCCAAAGAGCGTCAACCATTTCAGTCATGGGCAGCTCGCATCCGGAGGAGGAAGGAGGTCCTCGCCACTAATATGCTGAAAAGAGTATACCCGCCATCCAACGGTAATAGAACTTGACCTATTTGCTAAACAAAAATACCAGCTCTTTTTACAAAGGTAAAAATTACATTCACATTTCATCACTCTTTACCTATTTTACTTGTTTAAATACACAATGGTGTGTGCGTCTTGTCTATGCAAATAAATTTATTTTCTTTCTTTCCATATATACAAAAAATCATGGCCATCTTAACATTTACCCCTCGACCTTGATATCTTGAAAACGTAAAAATAAACAATAAAATGGAAACCTGCTTGTGTAAAAATGGAGGTAAACACGGCATGACAGTTTCGACGTAATCTTTCGTGCAGTGAATGGGTCAGTTTACGATGTCGTTGAATCGATACCGGAGCGAGTGGCACATCACTAGCGATCGCGTGCTACACTGTGCATCACCACCACTGTCCTATGAACAGAGTACTCTAGCACCATTATTTTCGAAATTATTAGGACATATTGGAAACGAATTTCGGGATTCAAAATTAGGAAATTTGGGAGAAGGTAGTTTATAGTATGATATATTTAACATGCTTCATAATCCTGATCGAATGATACTACGTTCTTCAAATATTTATAGATAGCTAATAGATCGAAGAAAATAAATCAGTAGTGGGATCACAAAGATTATAAAAAAACAGTGAAACTCATTTTTGACTTGTCAAAGAAACTACGCAAAAAACAACCTGGCTTGCAAGCATTGTCTCAAGTTATAGTTGTGTTAATGCATGATCTAAGTGATTGATTACTGACGTAATAAGAATAATAAAATCCTTTAATATAACAATTTTTGTTTCCCGCAAAACACTCCATAACATTACAATATCATTAATTAGCTAGCTTAATAAAAAACACAATCTTAAAGAAAAGAAGCATTTTATGAACAGAACGAACATTTAATTTAGTGTTATGCTCACCCCAATATCAAGCCTATTTACTACTACAAATACAGACAAACACCTGACCGAAAAGCCTATAATTAACCTGAATCATGGCTACCGTTACTAAACCACAGACATGTTTCAGTACCACGGCGAGCTTTCAGTAAGGTAAACGCTACCTCAACGTTATGTACTTATATAAAAATACAGTTAACGAAATTAAAACAACTTTGTAATATTTTTATCCATGCTGCTAATGTCCGGACTTAACCGAATACTTGCTGTTTAAAAGGAGTTTGAACTTTAGAGATTATTTAGTATTATAAACGAATGTTTTTTTAATTAGTGTAATAATGTGAGATTTATGAGGTTATTTACATTTTTTTAATAAAAAAAGTATCAACCACTTCAATAAATAAAAAACCGATGGAGCGAGGCTTTGCGTTCGTTATTCAAATGATTTAAATGTTCTTTTTGTTAATGTTCTTTATCGTGTGAAGTAAATAAAGATGAAGTTAGTGTTTTTCAACCGATGAAGCTGAAGTTTTGAAAATGAATGCGTGGTCTGGTGAAGGAGGGGATGTTATGGGCCCTACTGTTACCCGTAAGTATCTTTAGACAGACGTTACTACTCTTTCATCATCAACTCATTACATTTACCTCTGCTAGGCACAGGTCTCTCAAAATTAGAGAGAGTAGGCTATAGTCCACAACTACCCTTTATTACCTCAAATATATCCTGGCTGTCTGTAAATCCGTCCAGATTTTAACTACGAGAACATCGAATGCCCAAATCAAATTCAAATTACTATTTCGCTTATATCTATCCAATATTATAAAAAAATCTTGAATGTAATAGAAAGTTTTCATGAAAGACTGCAGGCCATATTACTTAGTGAATTCTCTTGAGCAGAAATATTCTCAAAAACTTCTTTGGATGGATTCTTTTTTTTTATGGGATAGGGGATAGCAAACCTGCAGACGGATTACCTGTTGGTAAGCGATAACCGCCGCCCATGGACACCCGCAACACCAAAGGAGTCACAAGTGCGTTGCCCGTCTTTTAAAAGGGTTTGGGCCTCTGGTAACCTCATTCACTCGGCGAAACACAACGCAAGCGTTGTTTCACGCCGGTTTTCTGTGAGGAGGAGTGTGGTATCACTCTGGTCGAGCCAGCCCATTCGTGCTGAAGCATGGCTCTCCCACGTGATAAAAGATTCTCGGTAATATTCTCATATTTATATTCGTAAATTGGTATTTCACGTAGGTTTTTAAAGACTTGACTGTCAACATTGTGTACTATAAAATACCGAAAGGTCTTGATGTGAGAATGTTCTCGAGAATTGCCATTACTACACACAACATCGCCTAGGAGCCTAGTGCCAAACCCAAGAACCGAGTTTAACAGAGAATTTCATAGAATAATCTACCTACACTTTACCCGACACACCGAACTTAGGACCTAACGTAAACATTTAGCCAGTCATTCTACACCCGAACATAGGTACTCGTAAAATATTCAAACTATGTATAAGTCTGGCTTCAACGGGGCTTTTGTTTGGGCTATCATAAATTATTAAAATACCTTCAAGAAAGATGTTATCTGGGTTTCACGTTCAACGTACTTGACCGGCGGAATAACTGAAAAAATACCTTCAGTGTTGGCTTGTTTTCAAGGTACAATTACCTTAAGGTTTTAACGTAGGTATTTAATAAGCTAGAATATTGCATTCCTCAAGTGGGGTTTTCTAATGTATTTAATTATTCAATTTAATTAATGATTTATTGACAATTTATTTAATTACATACCATCACACCTGTATTCCCCGAGGGGTTTAGGCAGAGGCGTAGATACTTATGTACACCCACAGTTCGCCGGTATGTTTAGGTCCCATGTAATAGGGGGCGAGCCTATTGCTATTAACCGGGCACTAACTCCGAGCTTTCATAGAAAAACCCAATAACACTTTGCTCGACCTGGGAATCGAACCCAGGCAGTCGCGCTCAGAACCACTTGGCTAATGAGGCAGTTTATTTAATTAATGGTTTTAATTTGAAGATCTGTACCAAAGAAATTAGTTACTTTTATTTTAGATAGGTGTCTATGGCCATGTCGTAGGTCTCGAGTTCGAACCCTAAGCACGCACCCCTGACTTTCCATAATCATGTGCGTATTAATAATTAATTATCACTCACTTACAATGGTGAAGGAAAACATCGTGAGGAAACCTGCATGGCTGAGAGGTTTTCTCGACGGCTGCCAACCGGCATTAGGCAAGCGTAGTGCACTATAGCTTAATCCTTCTGAGAGCAGACCCGTGCCCAGCAGTGGGACAGTATATGGGTTGATTATGTATGTGATGTATGTATTTTACGTTTAAAAAACCAATGCTACCTAACCCTAAACCTAGTAACTTCATGTGCAGAAACGTGAGGTCTTAGCTTTGATTCACAGTTTGGGCTATGTGTTATTTCCTAAAAACATTCATGAATGTGCCCAAACCAGTTCCTTATTTATTTAACCCGTCAATGCTTCGGCACGAATGGGCCGGCTCACCACGGCCGGACTGATACCGCGGTCTCACAGAAAACAGGCGTAAAACAACGCTTACACGAGTGAGGATATCGGAAGCCCAAACCCTTTTAAAAGGCCGGCAACGCACTTGACTGTGACTCATCTGGTCCTCTGCGGGTGCTAATAGGCGGGGCGGTGGTAATCGCTTACCATCAGGGAATCAGTCTACTCATTTGCCCCCTATGCAAAAAAATAAAATAAAACCCAACAATACTTATATTAAATTATTGTTATATATTATTATTACTTGTAAATACCAATTATAAATTTATTTGTGTCTAGTCACCACTTTATTCAAAGAATAATTATTCTTGAAGCCACTAACCGAATAAAAAGTTAATGTTATGTTTCTTTTACTTTATTGGCGTTGATAAAAGTTTTATGTTTTATTGACAACAAAGTTTAATTTTCAACATGAACTAGTGTTATAAAGAGGAAATAATTGATTGTTTGTTTACATTGAATAGTCTCTGAAACTACTGGACCGATTTGAAAAATTCTTTCACCATTAGAATTCTACATTATCATTATCACCGATGAACATAGGGGATATAATGTTTTATATTTTTTTGTTAAATAAGAAAATATAGGTATTTCGATGTCAATTGGTTTTTAAACACGGCAACATGTCAAGCTTTATTTACAGTGTGCTCTTAGAACCACCTGTATTTCGTTGCAATAGCGGCTATTTTTATGATTCAATTGTATTAATTGACGTAGTGTCGTATGTGACGCTATGAACGTGGCGCACGATCTTGTGTCTGTCTGTTGTATGAACAATTCAATTATCCTTCACAACATATCAACTAATTGAAATACGTCTTTTGTTCATATGTCGTGTAATACAGGGTTTCCATAATAACGGGACACCCGCTTAAATGGATGAAAGTGAATAATATCAATTATACAAATATAATATAAATATAAATATTCTGGGACATTTTTACACAGCACCATCAAGTCCCAAACTAAGCAGAGCTTGTACTATGGGTACTAGACAGTGGATATAATACTTATATACTTTTTTTTTGTAAATACATACTTATAATACATAAGAAACACCCAGACGAACACAAACACTTATATTCATCACATAAACTTTTGTGTCCTGTGGGAATCGAACCCACGACCTCATGGTCAGCAGTCCGGTACTCAAACCACTAAACCACAGAGGTCGTCATACAGATACACATTAGTGTTATAACCATTAAAAGTCTTGAGAATTGTCATCGTAACTTCGTATGAAAGTAGCTAGAATCTATAAAGATGGAACATAATAGTTTTAAACTACGCTACGGTTTAAAAAAGACCACTAAACATTACTACTCACAGAAAATACATTTTTACTTAATATAGAACTACTATCACTGTAATTAATTAAAATATTAAATTCACTAAACAATCGTTAACGTGACACCAACATTTTTGTGAAATATTGTTGACAGTATTTTTTCATTAAATAAACATTTCTAAACTCAATTATACTGACACAATAAAAATAACATAGTAACTACACACAACTATGCATAGTGACTCAAAGGCCACAGTTACAGTAATTCTGAATTACTGTAGTATACTTATATGTTACAGTCAAAACTCATAACCAGTCAAAACCACTTTTGACTGCGAAAATCAGTCAAAAGTGTTTTTAACTAAGGACGTTGGTCAAAAGTACTTCTAACTGCAAAATATTCTACACTTCGGTTCTGGCACTCGCCAGCCGCTACCGCGAGCCCGCTCGCTTCGCTCGCTCGGCTCGTGCATCGTTTGGTCACAGTTCTAACCTAACCTAACCAATATAAACATATTTCATGTTATCATCAAAACCACTTTCGACTGATTTTCGCAATCAAAAGTGTTTTTAACTAAGGACGTTGGTCAGAATCTAAGTATTTTTAACAGCAAAAAACAGTCAAAAGTGGTTTTGACTGGTTATGAGTTTTGACTGTAACATGTATATACTTACTTACTATATATATGTTACTAAGTACATAATTGGCTTCAGTCTCGTGTTCTGATGCGCTAGTTTAGTCCATTGGAAGTGTGCGAGAAATTGGTACAGTTTTGTTTAAAAAAAATGGTAGACTGTACACGAATTATATTACCAAACCGCAAGTCAAGACACATTGTGGTTTGGACCATAGATATTGGATGTAGGTACAGTTAATGTTTAATTGAAGTAGTGAAGTGATAATGTGTTATAAAGTGAGAGAATTTCAGTGAGATATTTGGGAGTCGTTCGATGCAAGCGGCATGTAAGGGCTCCTTGTGGATGGGCTTTGATGGAGGCCTATAATCAGCAGGGAACGTCTTTTGGACTGATGACGACGAGATATTTTACATCACATTTACGTGGGAGAGCCATGCTTCGGCACGAATGGGCCGGCTTGACACCCGCAACACCAGAGGAGTTGCAAGTGCGTTGTCCACCTTTTAAAAGAGTTCGATCTCCTCCACCTCCGGTATCCTCACTCGGCGAAACACAACGTTATTTCACTCAATTTTCTGCGAGCCTGTGGTATCACTCTGGTCGAGCCGGCCCATTCGTGCCGAAGCGTGGAAATTGAAGCTAGGAGAATGATGACCTTGAAGTAAATGTCAGCAGATTATATTAAAGTTTATGTCACGTTTTCTTGCGCAGGCGCAGGCAGTGCCAAGCCCAACACACCTCCACTGAAGAATGGAAACGATCTAAGAGAATCTGGGTACTTAATAGCCGTCGGTTCCAGAACATCCAGGTAAGCTGAATTAAACCCATAATATTGAGTTCAAGAATTGCAATTCAATTTTTAATTGAATTGTTCGCCCCAAATTCATATAATATTATATAGGCATCTATAAAGCAGCTGGTAAGCGTGGTAGGCACTGCAGTTCGATTTCCAGGTCAAGTCATTCTTTTATTCTAATAAAATCTGAGAAAGTTTTATTTTATTTTCAGATTCAGAAGAAAATATAAGAAGAGAATTCCATTCCTAGTCGTTATAATAATATTTCTCCTGTTACTGATAGCTTTTATATTAATAACCATTTTATGTAAGTAGGTATTTTTTACCAAGCTTATATTATTAGAAACTATTGACTTAGTCGTAGGAGTCCGACGAACCGGATTTCCAATACAAACGTAATACCAAAATAAATTGTAATTCAAACACAATTTAATCAAAGTATGTTATTATTTGGATTCCGATACCGTTAATCTGGGCTCCTGCTCTTTTTAACCGTACTTGCCTTCTCTTGCCCTGCAGCCACTGTCATGGGATCAGTGACATGCACCACGACCGTGACAAGCTATGGTCCAGCATGGGCTGGACCCCTTCATGTGGAGGCAAGGCCTGGCCTCGCGTCCTCTTAGACAGCGCGCGTGCACCGTATACGCGCGACACCTACTGGAGCCCTAGTATGATCGAGCGACGGACTCCCCAAGTCAGCCGCTCGCACGTCATAGCTTATGGAGGCCGGAGATCTGTCTGCGCCTTCCTACGCCCGGTTCGTCTTCTGCGGATCGGGAGAGAGGTCGATAGTTCTCTCTCCCTTTCCGCCGCCTCCTTTGCAAGCATGACTTTCTCACAAAAGGAGGCGATGGCTTCCCACGCGCTCTCACCTCCGACCATGGATCGAATTACAGCCGGAAGCGAGAGATCACCACCCACTGCCGCGACAAGATCGCGGCGCTCAGCCGCCCAAGCTGGGCAGGGCTCCTGCTCTACCATTTCGTCTAAAATACTTGACTGGAAGTAAATGTAAGCAAATGCAATCCTTGATAATCCTTTACCAAGTTTGGAACGATTTTCCGATTGTTTATTTCCAGTGAAGTAGTAGTAGATGAAATGGTACAGTATGAACCTAGATTAACAGTATCTCAATCCGAATAATAACACAATTTGATAAAATATTGTTTGGATTACGATTTTGTGGAGAATTCAATCTCCGCTGGACCATTCATTATATAGTGATGGGATTACTATATAATTAATATATTTCGGATGAGAAAGGGTTTTTTAACATAGTGTATATGCGTTTGAGTATGTATGATGCGTATCGCTCAACTACTTTAAAACGGATGCATTCATTTAGATGAAACTTGAGATGCAGTTTAATCTAGACAGTCCTGTAACATGTACCTATTGTTTCGGGATAGTTTGATTATAGGAGATTTTTTTTAACCGATGATACAAAGGAAAATCCTAGTTTAATTTTTAGCTTATTTCTATATGTTTCTTGCATTTATTAATGCTAAGTTATTTGCGAAAAGGATTTTTTAGATCAGATATGAGGGTAGGATTCGAGCCGTCTTGTTCAATATACCAGAGGTTATATCCAACAAAGCCACCGCGTGCCACATCATTATTTTTAGAATATACATACATACATACACTCACGCCCTTCTCCCACAGGGGTAGGCAGAAACTATTGCTACGACTACTTGCTACGATTCTTGCATGCCTCTTTTGCTTCTGCGACATTCATACATCTTCTCATACATACGCGCCGGTTGCGAGTACTACGCACCTGACCTTTTTGAAGGACTTCGCCAATAAGATCGGTGTAGGTCCTTCTAGGTCGACCTCTTCTGACGTTGCCGCTGATATGCGCCTTATAAATTCCTTTCGTTAATCGTCTTTCATTCATTCTCTCAACATGTCCAAACCATCTCAGCATATTCCTTTCAATACGTGTCACTACACCATCTTTTTCATTTTTAGAATATTAGGTTCTTTAAATGGTGCTGACGCATCAGGAATCAGTGGTTGAAGGTGTTCATAAGCGGGAATGATCACATAACATTAGGTGGCTTATTGACTGAAACCAAAAATATTTAGTAAATACTGCCTTTTGAAAGAAAAAAGAAGGATATTTGCATGCCATTTCATGACTTGTGGTCATTCATTATAAAATACGAGTATAATGAAGCAAGCATCTTACATCAGTTGAACATTATAGAACAAAAGAGCATTTTGTGCATTTTGTAAATCATTCAAACTGCCTTGATATGTAAATTTTGTGCACAAAAAGTGCAACCATTCATGATAATACCCAACGTATGGCCAAGAACTTGGATTTGCACTCAAATATGTTTTCGCTTCCGTTTTCACCTGACTGCTCCGGAAGGAGGGTTATGTTTTTCAAGTCTTTCTAACGCTTCTGTAAAAAGGTCATATTTACGCACACGGCGTTGGCTCAAAAACAAAAATAATTTTACAGAAAGTAGAATCCTTATGTTTGAAATTTGGCATTGAAATTACATACTCCTACTGCAGTGTGTAAGTATCAAAGGTCTTCGCCCAAAGATAAAAATATGAGACAAATGCAAAGAAATCAAAGTCGTAAGGCCACTCACTTGTCTCACTTCGAATGAATTCAGATATGTTAGTGAAGGAAAAATTCGACTAGCGAAAATTTTCGAGCAAATTTCGGCATGACGGGTGTGACGCGCGGTGGCTTAGTGATCATAGCGTCTGTTACCAGAAGATGTAGGTTCGAATCCTGCCCGCAAGACGATTTTTTCTTTACTAAAATAACTTTATAATCTTAGCAAAAATAGGGTATTTTACACCATGTAAAAATAAATATGAAAATGCATTTTTATGATAGATTTTGAAAAAAGTAAACGAGAAACGTTAGTATTTAAAAATGCAATGTAAATTTTATAATTCAATTTCAAAAATCGTCTTTTTTAATCTGTTTTAAAACGCCATCCGCCATATTGGTTATCGACGTGACGTCACTCATTCGATCGATGACGACGTTTGTCGTCTCAGAGTAACAATTCAACAATCATTGTTTGTCGTGCTGTGTTAGTTTGATTAAAATCGCATCATGGAAGACGGTTTTGTGAAAGCAGAAAGTACAAATCTACCAATGATCAATACGTTGAAGGTGGCAAATTTTTTTGCATCCAATCCCGATTTCTGTTCTGCCGAGTTGAGAAATATTAAAACAGTAATGTAAGTACCTACCTAACTATCGTATCAAGTTTTGTCTAACAATAAGACCCAGTTTCACCAATTTCTATGTAACAAGGCAATAACTAATCAGCATTTAAAATTAACAAAGCTGTTAAGGCTGATCGTTCACCTGAGTCCGCCAAAAATTGTGAAAAACCAATTGAAATTTAATTGGTTTTTCGCAATTTGTAGGTCTATAACACATTCTAGATTCCTAGCTGTAGTAATTGCGGCATTAGCTATACAATATTCACAACTGAGCATTAAAAACTTTGCTTAATAAACGTTATAGAAGCTAAAATTAGGTACAATCGTTAATTTTGGCCAAAAATGACGATTGTACCTAATTTTAGCTACAATATCGATTTACAAGCAAAGGTTTAATGCTCAGTTGTGAATATTGTACTTATAGCTAATGCCGCAATTACTACAGCTAGGAATCTAGAATGTGTTATAGACCTACAAATTGCGAAAAACCAATTGAAATTTGAATTTGGCGGGCTCAGGTGAACGATCCGCCTTAAAATAGGATATGTCCCATGACGAAAATGTCGAAAATGTGCGTTACTAAATCAAGCATTTATTGAATGATACACAAAGCAATTGAATCCACAATTTTTGTGGAGTTTTTACACTTGTATTATTGCATTCAGGCACAAGACACCAATGATAAACATTATAACTCATTATTTTCACAAATCGTGTTACTTGGTCTTTGGCAGTAGTGACGTCACGAGCCGAAGTAGCATGGCGGCTAGCGTTTTCGTGCGTGAATTCAAAATCATAAATTAAAAATCGTTTTTATGGCATTTTTTGGTTGTATAAAATTGAAATAAAAATTCTACTGGTTCATTACGATCTAAGGATTAATTTAAAACAGTTTTCAAAAAAAGGTGTAATACCCTATTACAAAAAGAGCGAAAGAATTTACTTATGGTATGGTATGGTATGGTATAGCGGGCTATTTTCCGCAACTCCACGACAAAGCGCGTATTTTGCGTGCGGGTGGGAAGAATTATCTACTCGAGCCACCCTAACTCCTCAAGAAAGGCCAGCAAGCGGTTAATGTTGCTGACGATCTCTTGGATAGTAATCGGTTTACCGTGGTACTTTGCCCTGTATGCGGCGACCCCAGGACAATGTAGGAGCACGTGGGCCGCTGTCTTCGTCTCGTCTTCCCCCAGGCAGGCTCTGCAGAAGAATTTACTTATTATTTTATTATATATTTTTTTTATTTAGTTTTTATTATTTATTTACTTTACCATTTCAAGGATTCAGTCTCCAGCGATATTGTGGAGAACTACCTGTCAAAACTAAAGAGACTCGTACTACGCATGTCCAGCCAGGCTAGCCGATAGCCCAATAAAATCTTTTCATAGGGAAAAAAGAATTCATGACAATTCCCAAAAGTATGAAAAAGAAAGTGTGCTACGCGAGAAACAGCTAGGAATCATTATTATGATTATTATAATGGCATTTCTTTAAACTGACATGGATGTAAAGAATCGGAACACCTAAGTTCAAATGAGAACTCTTAAACTTTATATACCCGATAAATAAAACAAAAACAAACAGAATAGTAGTCGTTCTATAAGCATAATATAAATAATAATTATTATTATTTGAATAATATTTGTACGCATTGTATTACGTGTTGTATTTGTATTTTTTTCATATGACGAATATTTTTAGACGCATTAGCAATACAGAGGAAACCAGTAAGGTTATGCAAGAGCGCAGAATGTTTGCGCTCCGCCGCCAACCTTGCGCTCTCCATGGACCCTACTGCAAACCCTTGCGAAAACTTCTACCAGGTAAATGTTTAATAGCTTCTCCTTCCTTCCTTCATAGATTCTTTTTCCTTTTTTTTTCTCCGCATTGGCTGCCCGTGGCTTCAAAATCATCTAGATCTTTAGAGACACTTTTACCAGTCAATGGTTTGGTTTTTTTTATAGCTAGATGGCTGGCATTTCCTAATCGACGACCTCTGAGAAGAAACACTGAAACAAACTCAGAGAATGATGGTCTCTTTTAAAATCCAGACATAGGATAATGCTTATATGTAAGTGGGACAATGCTTTTGAGGAAAGAACCATAGCAGCTTTGAGTAGACCAGTCCTAACTGACGGCAAGCATGCATCAGTCATCGTGTAGCTCAACCATAATTTAGGGAGCTCAACAACCCGTTGACCGTCGAAGATGCGACGCTTTCTATCGTTGTTAGTGTTACTATAATGTAATTAATTTGTTCTTCAAACTCTGAAGTAGTTATAAATTATAACTTTCCTTGTCCCAGTATGTTTGTGGTAACTGGGGCTCAGATCACCCCAGGCCAGACGCGTACCGCTCCTACGACTGGTTCCGGGACAAACAGACCAAGGTATACTCCATCGTGAGGGACTTCCTCAACAGAAACACCAGCCACCAGCCCAAAGCTGTCCAGCAAGCTAAGGACATGTATCATGGTTGTATGAATACCGGTAAGTTGATCATTACTTTTTTGCATAGGAACTTGAAAATTGGGATTGTCGTAGGTTTAGTCACATAGGGACTTTGCTTACTTCACGGTTTTAGGAGGGGGGTGAAAGTTTATCATCACTTTCGGTTTGGAGTGACTGCGGGGAACAGCTAGTTTTGCAATATTGTTTTGTTGATTATACCTAATCTACTCAGCTTGATAATATATCTAAACACAATAAATATTTATTTTCAGAGACACTTGACAAACGAGGATTAAAACCAGTGATATCCATCCTAGAATCGCTAGGCCTCCCATCGTATCCAACATACATCAACGCTACAGAGGATGTTGACTATTCATCGTACAATTTCGACTGGTTGGAAACAGTCATTAAAGTTAAAACTCTAATTGGCATGGATGTACTCATAGGTTTTGATATCTATACGGACCCAAAGAACTCATCTGTCTATAGACTTATAATGGGATCTCCAGAGACTACTAATCCGTTTCCCAGGTAATATTTCTTTCCTGCTATAAATAAATCATAGTGTCATTTTTGGAGAGATCTATTGCCAAACAAATAAATGCCTCATGACCCCATTTTATAAATATTAAGATGTTACAAGTGGTACCTTTTTTTGTTTACGGGGGGAAACCTTCAAAAGTCTGCCGGTCTTGGGGATTAAGACCGGGGAGTGTGGGATTTTTACCCACTAAAACTACCCCGGTGGCCACCATCAGCACAAAATGGGGGGCACTGTGCCCTCTTAAAAGACCACCCCAGAACCCCTTGTGCAACGCCTGTTTTGGCACATCCCTGTAGACACGCACATCTTTGTCATAGTACATAGTTAAGTCGTACATAAAGAGTAGTAACGGCCAGCTTCAACATAATAACTTACTTAACTTGGAATAGCTTATAATATTTATTATATTATAAGCTATTCCAAGCTGCCCAAGATTTTCAAAATGAGTTTTATTAGGTTTTAAGACCTGCATGACCTTTGGAATAGTGTGGTGGGGTATCTCTAACTCATATCGTCTAATACCACATTCGCTTTTCCTTGCCATGGCATTAATATTCAAATTACTCAAATTCTGACAATTATTAACAGTAAGTATAAATATTATCTTTTTATTTTCCAGTACACATTCTGAACGAAAACGACACAATGGTAAAAGAAACTTCAACAGTCTCTTAAGCTTTGTAAAAAAAACAGTAGATCTGACATACAAGATGGAACATAGTAGTGACAAATCTATTGACGAAGATGAAAAAGCAGCACAAGTACATAAGATATTCTACGCTGAGCTGATGAAACTCTTCGTTTTAGAAGCAGATGGAGTCAAGAACTCCAAATTGACTGAAGTTGAACTAGATGAGAATATAATTCTGACTGCGAATGAATATTTCCTTACAAATAATGATATTTATGAGGTAAGTAGAAGAAAAGAGAGAAGAATTCAAGTATTTCACATACATATTTGGCTTTAAAAAGTCTTTCTTTCGTTCGGTAAAAAGCTGTTTCTTGCTATATAATAATGATAGTTAGACCACGTCACTAGCCAGTCGCTACGATTTATGGACGTTATTATAGATAAGGTTTATTTATTCTATTCTATCAATACATTACAATAAAATATTGTAATGTACCTATCGATAGTTGTATCGATATTGTACCTACAATATATTGAATGCAATTACAATACATAATAATAAATAGGTGCAAAATAGATATTAGAAGATTTCGATTCTAGTGGGAACGTAAGGAAATAAAATAAAGCATGTATAAATAAATTTAACAGAAACTGTAGTGTATTACTAAACTACATATTAATAAATAATGATTTAACATCATGAAATCTAACCTACAGTACTTTTTTTAACTGTTACTTGAAATAATCACCTTTCAACGTGATGACCAGTTAAAATTTTCAAAAAAACATAGTACAAATGCAACATTTTCTCAAGTTACGTAGGTAGGTACTACATATAAAGAAATTACGATAACTGATAATTTTCAGCTAGAAGCGGATAATTCAACAGAATCAGATGATGATTACTTAAAAATACCTGACTATACGGTAGATGAAATACAAGCTCACACCGATGCAATAGTAGAAAACAATAATGGGACAGCTTCTCCGATATGGAAGAAGTATTTAGAAGGAGTATTTAATGTTAGTGATACTGTGCTTGACTTTGAAAAGGATAAAGTGCTGGTGACCGATCCAGATTTGAAGTATATGTCGTTAATAGCAGCTTACGTAGCGAAAGCTCCGCCGGTGATACTCGAGCTGTATATTTGGGTGAAGGTAAGTCACAAGAAAATAGACTAGTACCTATGCAAGAAATTAAAAATAAGCTTCTATTGATAGAAAGTTAATTTCAACTGAATTTGTTTTAAAAATAATGTTGCCCTTGCGTGCACCCTTCCTACTGATGAAGTTAAGTTCATTGGTTATGACTTAGAGCCATAGTGACCATACATTTTATCTATCCACCCTGCCAGGTGGTGGAGGTAATGGCAGTACATACAACGACAGAACTCCGCGAACTATTCCAGCGTGCGTACGAGCAGAGTCATTTACACGAGACAGCAGCGGCGGCACCACGCAGTCTGCAGTGCGCCAACGCAGTCAATGATATGCTCGGCATGGCTGTATCCTATGGCATCGCTGACCCACACTTCTTTGACGTCACTAAGCCAAAGGTATTCTTTATATGACTCTAAAACATATATTTTTGTCTCCATCTTCATTTGAACGCCAATCAGCTTCAAAGAAAATTACATTACATAGCATTTTAACCGTTTCTGTTAAGACAATTAAAATATGATAAGTGTTTAATTTATTGCAACAAAGAGGAGAATGTAGCAATATTAAAAATAAAGTTTTAGAAACGAATTAAAAAAAAAAAAAATTATAGAACTATAATTATTGTTCTAATTACAGATCATAACCATGATTGACGAGTTAAAAAACTCGTTAGCCCACCTCGTCGGACAAGCAAGATGGATGGACGATAATACAAAGATAGCAACATACCAAAAAATTATCCAAATGAAGACTCTCATAGGATTCCCAGACTGGCTCCTAGAGGAAGGAAAACTTGAAGAATACTATGAAGGAATAGAAGTGGATGCAGAAAAGCATTTGGAGAATATGATACAGATAAATCAAGTGAAGACTAAGAAAGTATTGAATAGGTTCAGAGAAGGAAACAATTTTACTTGGGCAACTGACCCAACTGAAGTTAATGCTTATCACACATTCCAAGAAAATACTATAAGTGAGTATGTAGAGACGGATAAATTGTTATTTTGTTATAATTTGACCTAATTATTTTTTGGACTGATAATTCGTACCGAAATAAAATATTATTGAATTTAGCTTATTCCGTCATAGCAAACATTGATTCATTTAAAAAGTACTAGAAAATGCATCCCCACCCATTCACCCGTCTTTCTAGTTCCATTGTATTTATATAATATTGTGCCTAGAATCTTCATGTTTTACATGTGTTCAATAAACAAATCTCTATCGTTAATTAACTTTCTCATTAGCTTCCTAAAGTAGAATTATTATTTAAAATTTTAATATTTTCTATAGCTGTCCCTATGGTGATGTTACAACATCCCTTCTTTGATTTAGGATTGGAGTAAGTATGACACTAATTATGATTTTTAATTTAATCATCAGTTCTTTTTGTTAATCTTTTTCTTTTTCTTAGCTCTCTTAACTACGGGTCCTTGGGCACGGTGCTTGGTCACGAAATAACACACGGCTTCGATAACTTTGGTAAAACATAATTCTTTACCATGCTAGTATTTAGAGCGCTCACGCACTTGTGATTTTTTAGTCGGGCGATAGTTTGATCGTTCTGGGATTCACTATGGAGTTATATGGCAGTGCGCGCATTTGACGATTAGAATTCGACATGAAATTATACAGGACTACTTACTACAGCGACTAAACTATCGGTCGACTAAAAATCACAAGTGCGCGTTAGCCCTTATTGTTGTAACCTTATCATCATATTATTGAACTTTTATTCCTAGTTCTTTATATTAAAATAATGTAACCAAGATTGTAGTTTAAGGAGCAATACCTCTATAATTACATTCCCGTGAACAATAATTAACAAATATGCGTCTCTTAGGGCCACTTGCACCAACTTCTTAAATGTGTTTTAATTGCATTTAAATACAATTTTACATAGAAATTTCGTGTTTAAATAAAATTTAAACACCTTTAAGAAGTTGGTGCAAGTGGGCCTTAAAATCGTTTTTATGTTATAAATATCTATATTAAAGTTGTTTTGGTATAAAAATATATTTACCTAAGCCTCCTACGGCTACTATGTCTTTTTTTGTTTTTCCCGTTACAAAATGTCACGTGTCCAAAAAAGTCATTAGAGCGTTGAATAAACCGCCTATACAATTTATTCAACGCTTTATTACCTTATGAATAAGACCATCTGTTTAGGTCGCCATTTCGACAAGAACGGCAACATGCTGCCGTGGTGGTCCAACAGCACAATCGACTCTTTCGTGAACATGACGCAGTGCTTCATCGACCAGTACTCCGAGTACTATCTGCCTGAACTGGATGAACATGTGAGTTCCCCAGAGACTTTTTACGCTTTTATCTCTATCCAAAACATATTCACTTAGTTTCTTGTATATGTGTATTTATGTAACTGTACTACTGTAACTGTTTCACAACTTTTTAGACTATTTTTAAATATCTTCTCAGGTGGATGGCAAAAAAACACTAGGAGAAAACATTGCAGATAATGGTGGCTTAAGAGAAGCTCTCGCAGCTCTCAAGCATCACTTGAAGAAACGAGGACCAGAGCCTAAGCTACCGGGGTTCGAGCAAATGTCCTCTGAACAGTTATTTTTCTTGTCTTATGGAAATGTGAGTTTCAGAAGAAAATTAACGAAATCTTAATTATCATCATCATCATCATCAGCTTATATCAGTCCACACCTGGATGTAGCCCTTCCCTAATAAGCACCATTTCACCCTGTGAAAACCTCCTCGGCTTTTCGCATGCAGCTTCCGCCAATCTTTTGCAAATCATCACTCCATCTTGCCGGAGGGCGTGCAGCACAAAGCAGGTCTGCTTTATAAACCTATCACATTTCCTCAGCTATGGTGTGGAGTATCAACCAGGGACTCCTTGAAGTCTGACTTGGAGGACGAGCATTCCCCACAACAGTTCCGAGCTCGTGGCGCTCTACAGAACAATGAGGAGTTCGCTAAAGCATGGCACTGTCCTCCAGGATCTGCTATGAACCCAGCTAAGCGATGCATTATATTTTGAAGGCAAGTAAGTATAAAACTGCTCATAAATATTGTCCAAATATGATTTATTTTGTGATTAACTTGGTCTTATGTGTATATCAGGAGGTAATTAATACATTAGTATGATCTTTTTCTTACAGATCATGGTAAAATGGGAAGCTAGAAAAATTGCCATAAGATAAATTATGAAGAATTATTACCAAAACAAATCAGTATTTTGCTGGTATTACGAGTGTCCTAGATTTGTAGATATTATGTATTTTGTAAATATGTGTGCCATAGATATTAATAATATTAATTATAGTCTTAGATAGGTATCTAGTCATTTTATATGTCAGACATTATCTTTACCACACAGTATAGTAAACACATAACGTGACTGATCTGCATTCCTTTTATTAAAACATTTTGCGTGTTCCTCTAACTCTGCTCTTTTAAAACCTTTTTATTAGAGTGATATGAATTTGTGAATCTTACTTTAAGTAAATGTCTGAGAAAACCGATTTCAGCTTTTTATTACATCACTTACAGTCAACATTGGTTAACGTGCTAACTTCGGCAAATCATATTTAACTGCATGAATAACGGACGAGATAGGGGATGAAGGTTCGCCAACACGCGAGCCTAAACTTTCATTCGCTAAAGGAACACAGTCTACTGTGTTTTACTAATACTAATTAGTTAGAATTTTAATTATCTTAAGAGTAGGTTTGCAATATCTTGTTTGTAAATCGTGAGCTATGTATGCAGAGAAACACAAATCACAGGTAAAATAACTTTAATTACAAAGATATAATGCAACTTGATACAACTGGGTATTTATAAAATACAATTAATGGTGACCAATGGAGTTGTATGAAATGGTCTTTGAGAATCCTCCTCCATAGCCCGAAGAAACGCCATAGCCGCTTGCATAGCCTGCGGAAATTGGGATGCCGGCCGAAATTCCACCGAATCCTCCCGAAAGACCACCAATACCGCTCGAAATGCCACCATAACCGCTCGAAATGCCACCATAACCGCCCGAAATGCCACCAATCCCACCTGAAATGACGGAACCGGATCCTAACGCTACGGAGGAGAGAGAGGAAGCTACAGGGACTGTGGACACAGCTTGCACAGCTGCAACGGCTGGCACAGGTACTCTTCTCTCAACGACTACAGGTTGAGGTACAGCCACGGGCCTGTCTACTACAACAGGCTGCGGCACAGGCACTGGTCTGTCAACCTGAACGGGCACCTGTACAGGGTACGGACGATCCACATACACAGGGTGTGGCACCGGTACTTGACGGTCGACGTACACCGGCCTGTCAACCGGCACATGCTTCTCAACAGTCACGGGGTATGGCACAGGCACATTTACGGGGACTTTGACGGGATAAGGCACTTTCCTCTCATAATATACAGGCACCTGCCTTGTGACTTCCACAGGGACTTTTTGTACGACTGGGTAAGGTACTGGTCTGTCCACAGTGACTGGCACGGGGACCCTGACAGGGTATGGCACTTGACGATCCACGGGTACCGGGACAGGTACCTGTACAGGTACTTGAACGTCCCGAGTGATGGTTCTGGTTATGTAGCGTGGTACTTCTTGACGTAGGATGACCGGGTTTGGTTCTATGTTTACTGATGTTTGTACTGCTGCTGGAGCCGCTACTGCTACTGGAGCAGCGGCGACAGGGGCCGCAGCAACTGTTGAAATGGCAGGAGCGGCGACAGTTGCTACTGCGGGCCCTGCGGCTATTCCTCCTCCAAAACCGATACCGCCTCCAGATATTGCTCCTGAAGATATTCCGATGCCTCCACCAGATACACCAATTCCTGGTCCGGACAGCCCAATAGAATGGCCCAATCCAATAGCTGGTGAAGAGAAGCCGATAGTGTGACCGCCGTAACCGAATGAAGGGATGTGTCTCTTCACACCCTTTTCTGATACCGCCTCATCTTTGATCCCTCCGCTAGCCAAGAGTTTGGACACTTTAGATTTTTCAGCTATTTCTTTCGTTGTTGATAGGCTGCTTGCTGAAAGCAGCACCTGAAATAAAATAAAAAAGAAATAAGTTTTGGGGTCTAACCCAAATATTCAATCCTAGGTAAGATATCTTACAAATTAAAGGTAGATCGATAGTCCCAAACGAAAGAATTTAACAAAAACATAGTTTGTGAATTTGCTATTTCATTTTACATGGGTAAGTAAATTTTTTTGATGCACTGCCATTATTTGGCGTCGTTTCTCTAATGCTAAATACCTCAATGTCCAAAACCGCTGTCTACTGAAGAAACATGGTTTTAAATTTTGCATAAATTAGCCAGAAATTACGTAAATAATATTTATTTCTAATACAATTCGATGTTTTATATTTTTTAATCTATATACCTAGCACAAACATGTCTTAACCGACGACCTCTAAGTAAAACCACCGAACGAACAGGTAGCAGTAGTATTATCGGATATTAAGGGCCACTTGCACCAACTTCTTAAATGTGTTTAAAATGTTTTTGAACACAAAATTTGTATGAAAAATTGTGTTTAAATACAATTAAAACATATTTAATAAGTGCCTGTTCAGACAAGAATTAAAAAAAAATGCCTGTTCAGACATTGCTTGAAGCTTTGAGTTGACGTATCCTAACTGAAAGCACACATACATCAATCATTGTGTATCTCAAGAGTCTTGGTTGTCACCAAGACTCTTGAGTGGCATGTTCAGCTTGAACTAACAGATCAATACTAAGCAATAATGCCTTATTAAGAAAATCTATAGCTAAGATTGCAATTTCCAAGCAATTCTTACAGGATAAAATTGAATTAAAACTAAAGTATCAAATAGAAATAATATGTCAGTTTTGCCCCAGTTTGACGGCACTTAGGTACGATATGAACGGGAGCGAGGCGAGCGAGCCTTACGGAACTTAGGCGAGCGCCACGAGCGCTGTGTGACCCTTTTATTATTCAGAACTGCGTCTATATTGGTCTGTTTGTTCGTATTTGTTGTTGCCTCACTGCTTCAACACTGCTCAAACACGGCAGCAGTAAAAGCTTGAGCTTTATTTGTAAGCTTCCTGAAATGTTTTAATTTGTACCCTAAACTAAATAGAAATGTTAATGTATAGTAATAGGTTGCTTCAGATATATTTTACATTAAAAATAACTTGCCATAGTATCATAATAATTACTTAAAGTTAATGTCATAGGAAAATGTATAGGTACGCGACGGGATGTCATTGTTAAAAATATTAACAAGTAAATAGGTAACGAACTTGAAAAATTACGAAAATTATTACCTGTGTCTATAAACAATTGAGCATTCTATAAAAACTTACAATTTCTATTCTAAAATTCCAAGTAGAAATAAAAAAGAAGTATAGCTGCGAAAGATCATACTTGAGATCGTCTCAAGTATCAACTATTTGCCGTTTTCACTGTGTTCGTAAAAAACAGATTTGCTTTTGAAGATTTTTTTTAATTCTGTAATTTGGATGGGAAAATTTACGCAGACGAAAGGCGCACGAGTCCGTAGTAGATTATAAGTATAAAACAAGTTTCTAACTATTGCCAAACTAAAATTAATGCAAGTTCCTAGTCAAATAATGTAGGTACGGTTTGTAACTGATATTTCACTTGACAAGTTAATATTAAACAACATTTTATCGCTGGAACTAACAATCGTACCAAACAGAAAGTAGAACTTATCGAAATATATATTTTTTTTAAATCTTACTAGCAATGCGGGACGCACATTACTAGTATTCTTGTCAACCCCTCGTGCTGAGCTAAATGCTTGTGTTACGAGTGGGTTCACGTCGGTATTGCAATGGGTGGGCCTCGAACCGGCAACCACATGGTCGCAAGTCCGACGCCCTAGCCATTAGGCTACCGCCGCTTCTGCATATTATACAGTGTTCGGTCATGGACTAGCGATATTCTAAATACTTAAATAAAACCTACTTTAATACACAAATAAACTATACACTTGAGCCAGAGACACAGTTGTAAATTTAATGTTGTAGTGTAGCTTAGCTCAACATCTTTCGATCTAGTAAAAAAGATAATGTAGACGGTAATGTTTTGTAATGTAGACGGTAGACAGTATTGTTGCCCTCTGAATAAGCCTATTTTTAACTCAATAAGACCAAAACTTTGAGAGATATGATATTTTTGTACATACAGAAAAATAGCTGCCACATAGCGGGGAAGTGAATTAGGCCCAAGTGTACAGTGTATTTGTGTATTAAAATGGTTGTTATATAAGTATTTAGAATATCGCTAGTCCATGTCCGGACACACTGTATATTTTAAACATACTTATGTTGGTCGCTTATATTCTGAGATAATTGGTTACAGGCTCTCACATACAAACGACGGAACATACTAAATTAAATAGCACACAAGCAGATCATTAGATCCTGCCACAAATCGTCGTGAGTTTTAATGATTTTTACGCGAAAATAATTCATTGATTGTTATTTCTTCACTATTAAAAACGTTTATACATGACCCGGTGTATAAATAACTTAACGAAACCAATTAAGATGTGGGAGAGCCATGCTTCGGCACGAATTGCACGGCTCGACTGGAGTGATACCACGTCCTCACAGAAATCCGGCGTGAAAAACGCTTGCGTTGTGTTTCGCCGAGTGAGTGAGGTTACCGGAAGCCCACACCCTTTTAAAAGGCGGGCAACGCACTTGTGACTCCTTTGATGTTGTGGGTGTCCATGAGCGGCGGTTATCGCTCACCATCAGGTGATCCGTCTACTCGTTTGCTCCCCTATCCCATAAAAAAATTCTACGAAATATTATTCTAAAGCTTTCGAACCTTCGTAATTCTAGTATTTAGACTGCAGTGTCGTACATCACTGTCCAGTACCTAGGCACCACGTCGTAAGGTCAAGGTGGACGCAAGGTCACTGATAACATGTGATTAGTGTTAGGTATGGGGGAAATTTATGATTCTCATGCCTTGAGTCAGCTGTAGGTAGTAGTCATAATAGGTAAATTATTCATAGCGTATGTTTCTAAAGAATCTTTTACAAGGTGCCTGAAGGAAAGTAGGTGTGATGTGAGTGTTTTTTTTTTTATGGGAACCGAACCGGTAGATCGCCTGATGGTCAGCGATTATCGCCGCCCATGGACACCCGCAACACCAGAGGATTCGCAAGTATATTGCCGGCCTTTTAAAAGGGTTTAGTCATAACTAGTCACTAGTCTACCATAAGATAAATATTTCAAATATTCTTATGTGCCTCATAGGTCGTGACTGCTACACTAATCCTGGGTTCGATTCCCAGGTTAAGCAGATGGTTTAAACTAGCACCGTCTAACAAAAAAAAACTGAATCACCCATATCGATTTGTTCCATCTTTTCAAAGTTACTCTGTAATATTAGGGTGACCACTTTACTTTTAGGCTCCACTGATTAAGGACCATCTGCTCTAAACTGTTTCTATCTATATTTCCAGTCTTCCAGGCTGTCAATTAAAAGACTGAACAGGTTCAAGTAACATGTATTACTTATATGAGTGCAGTTTGTGTCAATTACACGCCGGTACCATATAAGCTTATTTGGAGCCGTGTCGAAATACAGACTATAACCTAACATTGAGTACATATCCTTCAGGGACATTGAGGTATTAAGTAAACTTTGATAGGGTGGAATACGAATTCAAAAATAGTTGTTCCAAGTAGTTTGTCCTATTTCAGCATGTCTGAGTAGCCACTACTATACAAATAAATTCAATTATGGAATAGAATTTGTGTAAAAACTGCCAAGTAATTTATCGAGCACTTACTCAGAGGTGAAGAAATAGGCCCTTAATGTAGTTGCAACGAGGCTTATTATATTTCTTTCTTACTTAGTTAAGAATCACCGGAGTGCATATGTTTTAAAATTTTAAACTCTCTTAGAGAAAGAAGCAAATCAGCCGGTCCGAATATTATCTACACCAATATACCTACTTAACCAAACTTCTTTACATAGTAGGTAATAAAAATCAATAAGTATTGCACCAAAGTTATACCTAATCCAGTTCACCTGCCTTATTGAACATTATCGAGTTAATTTTCAAACATAGTTTAAAAAAATGCTTTGTAGTATCCTCTCTAGTACAGCAATCTAATAACCCAATGGTTATAAGAGTTTTATACATGTTGTAATTTCTGATACTCTTGCAAGTTCTGTATACATTTGCATTCGCATTGCCCCATACCGGATTGAGAGACTATCTATAATATGTTCAGATTGACTTAGATATCATTTGAATTTAATAGTTCAATGTGGATTTATAACCAGTAATTACAAACCTTTCATGTTTTGATAAATCACTCTAGTTTAGCAGAAATATGCAGTGAAATAGTTTTGGTAATGGATCTACTTAGTTTTAAGATTACAGCTTAGGATATACCTATATAACGAACGGCTCTACTCGAAAAGTATGTATGCCACACTATCCCATCAATACATGGTCTTAATGCAACGTGTAAAACGAAAACGCATTTGGTTAGCTTATTGCCATCTCAATGTTTTTAAAATTATTTCTTTTCATATTGTGTTTCGCCGAGTGAGTGAGGATACCGGAGGCCCAAACCATTTTAAAAGGTGGGCAACGCACTTGCGACTCCTCTGGTGTTGCGGGTGTACATGGGTGGCGGTAATCGCTAGGGGGGCAATCGAGCAGATGGGTCACCAGATGGTAAGCGATTACCAATAGCGCCTACCGATAGCGATCCCGTAAATAAAACCAAGTTTAGCAATTATTGATGACGCAATTGGCGTAATGGCTCCACGATCAGCTTCTGCATCACGGGTCGTGGGTTTGGAATCCGCTCGAAACAAAAAACTTATCCGTAAGATGAATAAGTATTATACTTCCTTATTTGTTTCATGCTTAAATACCAATGCACGAATGATTACCGGACATAAAAGTTACATTTGAACTATGAATACTATTAAACCTTACTTAATACCGGTAATACTGCAGTCTAGCATTATCAAGGAGTTACGTTCAGTTATAAAAAGCACCTGATCTACCGTGGAACGCGATCGCGGCGTAACTAAGTAATAAACCGCTTCATTAACCCTTAGTTGTAATTAGTAATAGTATGTAACAAACACTACAGTGCCAGGTGTATATATGTATTTATCGATTCTTCGGGATGCCGCTGTTATAATATCTACCTGTTAGCTAACTGTGGTCCTTAGGACAACTGCTTCGCAGGTCCCAAATTCCCAAATCGAGCAGTGATGGTTTTATGTATACATATATGATGTAAAATTTCATCAATAAAAATAACAGTTAAGCTCTCTATTTGCGTTCCTTATATACGAGACCTCTCTGTCTGTTTGCTCTGCCTCTCCGTTCATGGATGCAGTCGTAATGTTACGTTCAAATTTTTAATACCGTTTGTGGAAAACTATTAACTGAAATACATTTTCCGTAAAAAAAAAAATTTGCATACACTTGATTTAAGTGCCTAAAATTTTATGTAGGTAACATAAGCAAGCAACTTTCTGATATGATACTCAATGTTTTATTACATTCCTTAATGTGTACAGATTAAAGAATTAATTATGTATTGACTGACGGGCACAGCAAAGTTTTGATACAGTTTGACATGAGTAAGCTGCAAAATTAAAAGTGACGAAAAGTTCGAACGAGACTTAAATCTGGACTATCTTGGGAGCTGACGGAAACTAATGACTTATAAAGTGTCTCATGTCTATGTTTGTGAACAAGTATTCAGTGAACCGTCTCATTATGACGGGATGTTAAGTAATGCACCAATATGGACATTTAAGCAACTTACACTTGTTAATATGCATGTCTATTTATGCATAGACCATAGGTAGATACTAGTCACGGTAATGATTGCTACTTGTGATTCATTTTCATTTGATGAAATAGTGATTATTTCACAGTGATTCCACAATTTCTCAGCCTGCTACATTTCGTCCGCAATGAATTTCCCGTAATTATTGAATTATTATTAATTGTTAAATAATAACAAAAAAATTGCAATCTGCTACAAATATCTATTTACGCTGATCTAAAATGAAAAACATCGAATCTGTGGTAGGCGTAGGAATACGTGCGACCCATCAACTGTCATATTATATCGTAGTTCGATCTCGTAGTAGTTTTCAACCACTAACGATTATAATAGAATTTCGTATGATAACTGAAAAAGTCGCGAAGGCTTTCCGTGGTATCCGAAACTGGTCACCCCCTGGCCTTAGGTATAAACAATTCAATGTGAAAATTTAGTTCAGTATAATTGTGGAAGAAAATATCTTTGAATAAGCCTAAAGTGATTTTGAATTATTATCTATAATGAAATAAACAGTAGTTACTCTAATGCCGTACAAATTTATTTTTCTTAAAATTTAATTATACGTCTAACCACCACAAAATGCATTACAATTTTTCAGAAATAAATCTATACTAATATATAAGCTGAAGAGTTTGTTTGTTTGCTTGAACGCGCTAATCTCAGGAAGTACTGGTCCGATTTGAAAAATTCTTTCAGTATTATATAGCCCATTTATTGAGGAAGGCTATAGGCTATATATCATAACGCTACGCGGACGAAGTCGCGGGCAGAAGCTAGTAAAATATATTCGAAAAAGGCCCAAAGTTGATTTAAATTATTTATCTTTATACCTAAGCATATAAGTAATTTCCTTCAGTTCTTAATTTATTTAATCATTTACGCATCAATCTCGTAAGATAAATTTTGATGGCACTGTGTTTTTCGTAAAAAAAAGCATCTTACCATCAAAACAAAGATCAGCTGCATTTCAAATAATTTGATGTGAGATTATAAAATTTAAAAAAACCGAGATCACTGTATCACATTACATTCAGCAACTATTCAAGTGCGCCAACGTTCTGCGCAGACGCAGTTGGTGGCGAGCTTATATAGACGCGAGCGCAACTCCTGTACGTCAGGACAGCTCCATTACAACCATTAACTATAGTTATTGGGTTTATTCGAGCATAATGATGAAATTTTTGACTTAAACATACCTATATTAAGGATAAGAAGAATTTTATCTAGATACCTTTATGCTAACTGCCTTATTAGTCTAGTGGTCCTAAGCACGACTGCTAGGTACGCTTGAGGTCCTATGTTCGATTCCCAGGTCGAGCCAAGTGTAGATGGATTTTTCTATGAAATACTCAGTTTGGAATTTCCCCGGTTAATGGTAATTTTGGGTGTACGTACATTAGTACGCCTCTGTCTAAGTCTCTTTGAGGAATACAGGCATGATGATATACCTGGACTATCGCCCAATCCCTCTTATTCTGAGAGGAGACCCGTACCCAAAAGTGGAACAGAGTAATGGATTGATTATGATATACCTTTGAATTTTTGTGAGAATCGGAAGTTACATTATAATGATTTGCTTGGTTAAGTAAAGTAAATGTTGCAGAACTCCTGTATAATACATACTATCACACCAGTATTCCCCGAAGGGTTAGGCAGAGGCGTACTAATGTTGGTACACCCACAGTTCACCAGTATGTTTAGGTCCCATGTAATAGGGGGCGCGCCGATTGCCATTAACCGGGCACAAATTCCAAACTCCGACCTGCTACTGGGAATTTCTGGGCTCAACATGATAGACAGTTCTTTTAAATATTTCGCCACTTTCAGAATAAAAAAAACCATGGGCCCCTGGCGATTTCCAACTGAACAACCCACAAACAATTTTACTTCCGACCCTGAATCGATCATAAGACCTCACAATCAGCATTCGCACTTGTGACCACAGGATTTATGAGGTCCAGGTTATATTTATAACTAGCTTTTGCCCGCGGCTTTGCTCACCTGAAGCTCTAGTAGGATTAGAAATGGATTCCAAAAAAGTTTAATAAAAACCAACAGTGATGATCTCTTTTTTGTATGGGCCTCTAACATCAGAGAGGTCAATCTGTCTCAGGATGCGATTAATTAATTGAAATAATAAGTTCACCAGTTTTTACGTTGGGGCTACTTTCTAACAGTGATAACAAAATTAAAATTTATTCAGTAATTTTTGCTGCAACCCGTAACAAACACAGCTTTTTACAATTTTATAATAATTATAATATATATAATAAATAATAATAGTAGAGATTAAGTCAATAGAAAATTATGTTACGTCGTCGATAAGCAATTACGTCTATTTTATAGGGATGTAGTCACTTTCGTATCTAAATCTCGTTCTCGTACGACTTAAGCGTATGGACACACGTTCTAGGTGACCTAAAGGCGTGCCTGCAGCCGGTGGTCCACTGGCATCCGCACTATTGCCCACTTTTTTGCACCAAAATTAATCAATTCGTTTTCGGATTCCAACGGTGACCATTTTATAGAGCCGATAATTAGGTCGGCTACAAATTAGGTAATTGTTTTTATTAATCTATCACACTATCTCAGTCGTCTAGTTCTTAGTCGCAAGGGTGACTGATTGCGAGATTTAACGGACCTAAAGGACCAAATTTAGCAATTGCTCTGGAATCGATTCATATTTAGAACCAATAACAGCTCCTAGCCTCAATGTGAATCATATTATGATTGATAAATAGTGGCCGTTTTAGCCTAGCTGGTCCTAGCTTCCATTGGCATAAATGTCACGAATGTATTGAAAGAAAACTACTTGACGGATTTCATCGCATTATTCATAATATTTACACAATCTAATAATGTAATTGTGAAATTCAGTAAGTACCTAACTACTGTCCTTTTTTCGGGGGGGTGGGGGGTGGGGGGGGTGCGCCTTATGCATGAGGACGGTTGTCTCAGGCGCTCCGGCCAGGTGGCAAGCATACCGTAATAAATGCACTCCTCTCCCGCCGCGGCCCGTTAAACCTTCAGCCGCAGTGTAGCTCATACTTCTTCTAGCATGAGATTAAACTACTCTGCTGATGCATAGGGAATAGTGCGGACACCGCATAGGTTCCTGTATTTTGCAGAAACTGGCTTGCTACTGGAGAAAATCCTGTTTAAAATGGGTATAATATAAAAATTTAAGTACATAGGTAACTAGGTAATTTGACAACTTCGGGAAAATGTCTTAAATATACATAGATACCTACCTACTATTTCGTTTTTCAAGACGGGCGTGGTGGGCGGCCCTTATGGGTAATCGAGATCCATTTAAATTTGTAATTAGACATAAGTTATTCAGCTTACTTACCGTTGCCTAACGCGTGTCCTGAATCATTTTAGTCGCGTTCATTAATATTTAAATACTATCAACATTTTATGTTCACGTATCTTAGGATTGCTTTTTTATAACATACCATCTTCCCCGAGGGGATAGGCAGAGGCGTACTAATGTACACCTACGGTTCGCCGGTATGTTTAGGTACCATGTAATAGGGGGCGGGCCTATTGCCATTAACCGGGCACAAATTCCTAACTCCGAGCTGCTACTGGGAATTTCATAGAAAAACCCAATAACACTTCGCTCGACCTGGGAATCGAACCTAGGACCTCTAGCGTAACAGTCGCGCTCAAGACCACTTGGCTAATGAGGCAGTAAGTATAGTGACTTTTTTTGGTTTAATAAAGTATGACTTATCATGAGAAATCTGAAAAGGTAAATGAATTTATAGTAGTGGACGGCGCCGCTGGCCACGAGTGTGATGACTTGCGGAAGGCAGCTGGCTCTTGGCTGTAACTGGATGAGGAAAGTCGAAGGTCGGGCTCTGTGGCGTTCACTAGGAGAGGCCTACGTCCAGCAGTGGACGAATATAGGCTGATGATGACACGTTAACTAATGTACTTTTTTACAGTGCAGAAAATCATCGTGGATAATCTTCCACCTGGGGAGCTGGAAGACACAACACGTTTCACAGAAGCCGCAAAGATCGCTCAGACGTAACTCGTGTCGGAATTTGAATTGTCACTATAAAATCTGTTACAGTAGTACGTACACCTCTGCCTAATCCTTCGGGAAATACAGGTTATTGTTATGTAAGTCTGTTTGTAGCTCTTTGAGATTATTATATTGTTGACCGAACGTTGCAAAACCAGCGCAAAATCATGGTATACTGTATGTGCCATACCATGATTTTGCGCTGGTTTTGCAACGTTCGGTCAACAATATAATAATCTCAAAGAGCTACAAACAGACTATGATGAATTTTGTATTTCCTGTAGAGAATAGCTTTACTAGATTCAGTTTGACTACAATCTTAATCACGATTGGTTGGATTCCGCCAAGTTATTTAAGTATGGAACTTTGTAAATCTTTACACTGTCACATTTTTTAACACTAAGTAGGTATTTAGTATAGGTAGTCTATTAGGATCCAAAAGTCCAAACTCAAGGTCTGTAGTGTCGGAGATGTCCGCTATTCGTCGACTTATTTGCCGACATAAACAATAAAACAATGCTATCACGGTTTTATCCCCAAGAGGTTGAGCAGCTGTTTACTAATGGTGACCGGGCATAAGTCCAGACTTAAGAAGCCAAAAACATTTTACTTGACGAGGGAGTCGAATCCAAGATCTCATGCTCAGCAAATGTTCTTTGCCCCTAATATGATAAAGGATTTTATAACACATTTGCTCGTAAAGGGTCTCTTACTTCACCAATTTCAGTATCGTAATGTATCTCATTACGCACTTTTTTTTTTTAATTATGGCACCACACTTTTTGTGTTCGCCAGTGTCAAGTATAATGTTGTTCAGTTTCCCCAATAAAACGGTAGAATCTTTATTGAGGCTTCGATGGAGTTTAGGAGTGAACCCAAAAAATCAAATATTAATATATAATTCCTTTATTATATTTATTCTAAAATAAATTACTTACAACTAAATTGTGATAATTCAAGCTAACCATACAGACTTCACATAAAATAAATATTTATCTAAACTTAAATACGTATTGTTTTAACTACTCTTGAAACACGATGTATTTATATTCCAAAGGTAATTAAGTCAATAGTGCTTTAACTTCATAAAGATAATTATATTGATTATATATCACACAGACAGTCAAAAATATAAATACAGTCAGCATGTACGTTCGCATTTAGAAAATTCCTTTAGGGGTGCATAACCCACCGGCACCCAGACCATTGCATCTGCTAACTCATACTGTAGAAACTCCAATTTTCAGTTTTATCGACTCGTAATAAACCTTTGAATTAATCTTTGTAATTGAATGTAGTAATTGTTTCGATTGAGACGATAAGATCATCATAACATCATTTCAATATTTTTTGTTGAAATACATCCCTTAATCATAATTATCTATATTTGGACTTGACTCACCAACTATGATTTGTATTAGTACCGACCATAAAATTATCTATATAATCTGCTACATATTGATCCGAATTTTCCAAACACGAACATATTAAATCCAAATAATAGCATCACCCACGCATCATCGCACGAAGAAAACAAAACAGTTGCATTATCTAAACAACGTAACGTCATATGATTACAATCATAATACCTACAGACATCATAAACAGTCATACCGGTTCCTAATATATGACTTGGTAATAATTATCAGTGTTGACATAGATATAAGTACGCCATATTTAGCAATTCCTCTGGAATAAATTCATATTATTATTTGGAACTTTTACAAGATCTTTAGCAGTCAGTTTTTAATTGTGAATCATACTATGATTTATCAAAAGCATCAATTTTAACGCAACGGAGTACTAAAAATTCTCGTATTCTGATTTCAAAACTGTCATAATATTTTGGATAAATATATTATCATATAATATTGTTACAAAAAAGTATACTGTTACACTCTTTTACGTTGTCATGGATTGTGAAACTGAATACCCTTTTCTGTTATAACGTAAAAGTAAAATTATTTTCAGTATTTTTTTATTCACAGACTTCAATATACGATCTTGTATTTTTTACAAGGATCTTATTTTTGTAGCCTGACCTAGATTGAAATTTAAATTCCAGTGTTTCAGCAAATAAAGATATTTGATTTGATTTTAATTTGAAAACACTACGTAATTAGTATCGTTTCTTCATGATATCTGTTTTTTTGTGACTGTTTACCGTCTTAAAGTTACTCAGTCTCATTGTCCCCGTTATTGGGTTCTGTGGTGTTCCCTTCTTCTGAAGTCTCTCCTTCAGCTTCCGTTGGAGCCTCAGATGTCGTTTCTTCGATGGTAGAAGTAGAGTTAGCAGGAGTCGCGGCTTCTGGCACGATCTCGCATTTGCTGCCAGTAATTCCTGGCTGACAGAAGCATCTGAAGTGGCCCTCGCCTGACTCCAAGGACACACATCGGCCGCCATTCTTGCAAGTGTTTGGATTCTTATCGCAGTAGTTTAATTCTGCAAGTGGTGGTACATGGTTAGATTATAATGTTTTGGTTATTATTTACACTGTTGAATTTTCCGGTCTTTTAGTATACTTATTAGCCGCCAGTATACCTAATCTATAAAAGTTCAATCAGTGAAGACGGCGTTGCCAGTCAGTGGCACAGCAAGATGCGGAATTGTAATAAGATTTAACTTAATATGTACTATTACGTATTTAATATGTATGACACGTTTGTCGTAGCGGCTGTGTGATCGGTTTCTGCGTCACGTATTTGTGGTTCGATCCCTATATTCGTATGTGGATCGAACCAAATATTTGTATGGTCTACTGGTAGTTGTTCCGGGTCTGGGCGTTTTTAAGTGGGCTAATCTGTGTTTATAAACGCACCCACAATACAGGAGAAAATCCTAGTGTGGGCAACGTTTTTATCAAACTATTTGATGAACATGAAAGTTCAACTACCTCGGTTAGTTTGGGGGATTTCATTTGTACTAATATAACGCGATAGAATCCATAAAGTTTATTTCAATATACCTCGGTTAGGTAACGGTACCCCCAACTCCTCATTTGCCTTACCTTCATCACACAGCATGCCTCCCCAGCCGGGCTCGCACTTGCACTCCCAGGGCTTGTTACAGGTGCCGTGTACACAGCCGGGGTACCTGTGGCATTCGCTACAGAAGGGACCTGTCCAGCCGACCTTGCAGCGACATTCGCCCGGACGGCGACAGTAGCCGCGTTCAGCATGACAACCACTCGCGCAGATTGCTGAAGAAAGTACATGGAAATTAAAATAGTTCGCTTCACACAAGAGGGAATGAGAGGGTTTAGGAGAACCTTGACCTACACTACTTGACCGTTAACTATAAGGGAGGGAGTGAAAATGCCACATTTGCAAGCGCGCTCTATCTTAGCTCGCAGTGTCGCTTTACATCGGGTCGATCAAGCGTAAGACTATCAAGAATTAAATTTAAAAAAAAATTTGGCAATTATAATTTAACCGCCTCATTAGCTAAGTGGTGCTGAGCGCGACTGTCACGCTAGAGGTCCTGGGTTCGATTCCCAGGTCGAGCAGTGTTATTGGGTTTTTCTATGAAATTCCCAGTAGCAGCTGTGCCCGGTTAATGGCAATAGGCTCGCCCCCTATTACATGGGACCTAAACATACCGGCGAACTGTGGGTGTACCTTAGTACACCTCTGCCTAACCCTTCGGGGAATACAGGCGTGATGGTATGTCATGTCAATTATAATTTTACAATCATCGAAAATTACTTTTTAAAAAATTAAACTTTTGTTTTGAAGATTTTTTATTATTTTAAATAAAAAACTCACACTATGAAACAGAAGTATCCGGTTCTTATAACTGCTTATATTACATAAACACGGCCTTTTTAATTATCTTATCTCATCTTGTCGAGGCCGCAAGGCCTCAGTGTACTTGACCCAATGGGATCTTTTGTACATCCCCTAGATACCCTATTCCTCATCCTCTACCAGTTCTTCCATGAGCATTATAATGAGGCGTGGGAGAATGAGTCTGTAGTCCCCTGGTCTTGGATAACCCTGCCCCAAAAAATACTATACAAAATATTATGATACTCACGAGTCTGGCACAAGAGCCCAGTGTACCCTGGCTGACACTTGCACTCCAGTGGCTTGTCGCAGTAGCCATGCTGACAACCTGGCAGCTGCTGGCAGGAGCGGCAGGTGGGTCCCGACCAGCCCAGCTTGCAGCGGCATTCGCCCGGCGTCTCACAGAAACCCCTCGTCGCGTGGCAGTCGGAACGGCATATTGCTAAAAACAAAATATTACTTAACAGAATATACCATCACTCCTGCATTCTCCGAAGAGTTAGGCACAGGTGTACTCAATGTAGGTACACCCACAGTACGCCGGTATGTTTAGTCCTATGTATCCGCGCGAATTTTAATCAATCGCTCGCGATTAAGAAAAAACCCAATAAAACAATCGATCAACCTAAGAATCAAACCCTGGAACTCAAGCATAGCAGTCGTTACGACTAGGCAGTTACGCATAGCAGTCGTTTACGACTAGGCAGTCCTATAGTTAAAGAATATGTATACTTATGTTGATAATGACGAATTAAAAGCCATGGAAAATTACTATAGACTAAAGTGCTACAAAGGGCACTTTCGTAGCCAAGTTGTTGGAGACGGGACGACGCTTAGACTCGTCTCCATCATTTCTCTCGGGATGTGATGTGTGATCTTTTCATATGTTATTAAAGAAAAGTTAACTGAATTCGAACTTACATTCCTTTGGGTACACCGGAGTCTTTAATCAACAAAGAATCGAATGTGATATCGAGTTGTGACTCTCACATCACATCCCGTCCTACTGCTGGATCACTTCCCAGAATGAGACGGATTAGACTATAGTCTGCCACGCTCGCCTAGTGCGGGTTGACTTAAAAACACACAGAAACATATTTAAAGATAATAAGTGACAGTACTCACGCTCAGAACAGAAGAGTCCGTCCCAGCCATCCCGACAGATACACTCGAAAGACTCGTTGCAGAAGCCATGCTGACAGCCTGGCAGTGGGATGCACTTGTTACAGCGCTCGCCGTAGAAGCCTAGCTTGCAGCGACACTCGCCGGGACGCTTGCAGTACCCTGGTGATGAAGAACGAAGCATCAATATAAAGATCGAAAAAAAAATCTACGTGCAACAGAGAAACTTAGAGCATGTTTTTAATGAAATTAATTATATAATTTTAGTATTGTAAAAAGAGTTTTTCAACGTTCCGTGCGCCTCTTATACTACTTTTTCGTGAATAGAAAATTATTGGTAAATGATCGTAAGTGCAAAGCGCTGCCATACTTCACGTAGTAGATAACTTCTGCGTAATGCATTGATCGGGCGAAGACAATAGTTTAGTTTGCATAGTGCACACTAAGTGACAAATAAGATTTTGTACAATTTAAATTATTGAAATTACTTTTAAAATTAATAAATAATGGTTACTGAATATCCCCATTTAGATTTGTCGCATGTTCTCAAAGTCATCCTGTATACACAGGATCTTTACGTTTCAGTGTTGTCCACCAACAGATCGTCAATATATTTCATCAAAAAACTCAATGAAACAATGCTCGTTTGGGAAATCGAGTCCTGGAACTTGCAGCAGACACGCATATAATCGCAAAATAATAGTAAAAAATCTAAGCTAGTTAGTTATTTAAAGTAAAAGTCTCTTGACGTTATCATACATAATTTATTATACATAAATAGAATAAGTTAGAGAAAGAGAGAGTACAGTTGTACCACTGCTTAAAGCGTATTTTTTTAATTTGGGGTCACTTTTCAAAGATAATATTATTGTATAAACAGTCAAATAACTGCATTATTTTCTTAATTTAGCTGTGTTATATTTAGTTATTTAACCAGAGGGGCTAAAATGGGCACAAGTCGTGTGTTCGTGAATTATATTGGTTATTGAAAAGATGTGTTTTTAGCCACACCATCATGCCTGTATTCCCCGAAAGGTTAAGCGGAGACGTACTAATGTAGGTACACCCAGAGTTTGACTTAAATGTGACATTTAAATTGGACCGAAATTATATTGAGCACTTTTTTACGTACAACATTTCGCATTTAGATGCAACAAAAAGCAAAATAAGATGTCGCTTGCAGAAAAACTGTCCCGATACAGTAATATTGAGTCGCTAATGAGCTAATAAAATGGACCGTGCCGTTATCTCTCAGTTAGCTTTGCACAAAGTGATCGTCATAACGTTGTGCCGGTTTGTATAAAGAGCTTTTGTAAATATCGAGTCAGATATAGCGGTATCATTTATGAAAGGAACTGTACTTTCGAATCACTGATATATATCTCGTATTTGTTGTTGCTATCACAATGCTTCACTTAGTACTAGCGTATTCGTAGCAGTTTCAATAAATGTCAGTTGTACACATGGAAGCAATAAATAATAACTTATGATATACTTTGACTTAAAATTTATTTAAACTACGTTAGTTTTAGTTAAGTAAAACGAACTGCATAGAGCAAAAAAGGTTCTCTTCATCTATTTATGAAGACTATTGGAAGCTAGGACTTATTTCTGGCTACTCCATGAAATTTTCAGAGGTTCAGTTTTTCAGGCTGACAACTCAGGATTCTGGAGTGGGCATGGTATGGTACCTCTCAGCTTCGCCGTGTCTTTGTTTTGCAGGAAGGACATACTATATACCAATAAAGGAATCCATTATGAAATGCACAGCTTGTAGGGATATCATTTTAAGAATCGACAGATTTACGCTACGCTACTCCGCTAATTAAAAGGACACAATGGAATCGTAAGTGTACCTACGCAGTTTCTTTGAATCTTACCTACACTAAAACTCGCCAAACTATTTTTTCTTGTAAAAAGTAAAAAACTTATCAAAGAAAACCCAACATGTTCCACTTTGTTTATTTTTGTATATAGGTATTGACAGCAATAACAGATCTCTCCAGCGTCGCAAACATTTAGCCAAATCTATGAATGTAAATGATAAAAATTTTCATCGTGGCTCAACAAGTCTATTCTTAACTAGCTGTAGTACTCTCTCCGTGAAAGTTCTTCGCGCCAGAAGTCTCCTAGATTAATCTAAACACTTGATGACTAGTTATGCTCTGACCTAGAAATAAAATGATAAACCGACCAACTTTTAATTGATGATAAATACGTTTTTTTATTTTCACTGACTGAGCATAACTATTTTTGTTAATCACTCGTCTGTTTAGCTTTTGTTTTACTGACATTAGTTTTCCAATAGTTAATCGCAGCTATATATCTGGATTTTGAATTTGGGACTGGGATAAGCTGACTTCTCATAGTACGAAAAATCTGTACGATTCGAAATTAACACACACAAATTATAGCACGATGTGTACCCGTGAATTATATTCTGATTCATCAAAAGTGGCCATTTCATCCCCTCTGTCCCATATTTCATTTACTTATGTACTATGTGAAATCGATGTCCAAATAAAACATTTTATTTTCAGATTTGTTTAAGAAATAATGAAATAAGGCACCTGCCTATTCGTTTGAACATCGGCATCGACTGTTTCACGAAAGTATTACTTTTTAGTGCAAGAAAACCGAACGACCACCGTGTTCCTTTGGAGAACACAACGTTTCAGGAAACTTGCGCATGCTACGCACTTGGAATCCGTTTGCAAAAGTCTCAGTAGCCCCGTCAGCACTTTTAAAGCTTATATTCTTCTCCATGGTCCAATCTATCTCTATACAAATATCATAAAAATTTGCTCAGCGGTTTCGGCGTAAAAAGGTAACAAACAACAGCAACTTTCGCACTTAGACCGATAGAAATACCTCATACGCTATCCTAAAACTTATGATACTGTTAAAGAGATTTAATTTCGTACAAACGATCAATTAAGAGTATTTAAAGCTTAGTTTAAAAAGTTAGTTTTAAGTACTCTTAACAGAGAGAGCCTGATTCCTGGGAAGTAAAAATGCATAAATCTTACCTTGCAGCGGATCACAGCCCTTCTTGCATATGGGGACATCGCAGAGGTCTCCCTGCCATCCGGGCAGGCACTTGGGCTCCCCTTTATCATCACATATGTAGTGGCTGTGTTCGCTCTGCACCGCCGGCAGCTCGCACGCCTGACGGACATGTACCGTCTTAATAGATGGCATAGAAGACAGGTGTTAGTAAAGATTGAAGAGTGCAATTTGATTGGAAATACTTAACAAGTGTGCCAATTTTAGTCATCAGCACCCGATTGGGTTATTCTACCCGTCACATTTCGTAGGTTTTTTTTTTTTTTTTTTTTATGGGATAGGGGGGCAAACGAGCAAACGGATCACCTGATGGTAAGTGATAACCGCCGCCCATGGACACCCGCAACACCAGAGGAGTCGCAAGTGCGCTGCCCGCCTTTAAAAGGGTTTGGGCCTCCGGTAACCTCAACTCACTCGGCGAAACACAACGCAAGCGTTGTTTCACGCCGGTTTTCTGTGAGGCCGTGGTATCACTCCGGTCGAGCCGGCCCATTCGTGCCGTGAAAAGACAAAATAGTACCATAGGTACGTGAAAAGACAAAATAATGTGGTCTGTCAAGGAAAAGTTCCTGAATACGACTGGTAGAATCACCTCTTTAAGGATGCAGTTAACTAAAACGGCATCCTGAATAGTATGTAAACGTGCTATGTAGTAACAAAACATATAAGTAGATAGTCAGAAGAAAATCACAAAATCAAACACCAAAGATGTAGAAGTGAAATATTCATTTCGCAGTGTACTTATTAGCTGATTACAACCATAATTCTAATAATTTGCTCAGGAATGATAGATAGGTTTTTTAACCGTTGGAACCTAGTATGAGCTGATATAAAACTGTCCTCGAATTTATTTAAAACTACTGTTTTTATTTAATTTCGCTGTTAAGGTGAAAGTTAAAGTAAATAGGGGTGTGCTCGGAAGGTGGACTTTCGTATTTGAACACAGAACCGATACATTGTCAGTTAATACCAGTAACACAGTCATTACTTAATTGGTAATAATAATTAGGTAATTAATAAGGGAATTTTGTCAAATATTTTCTACAGTTCAACTGGTTACAATGGAATTAGGGTGTTTTGACTTGCATACGTCAAATCTGTTAATTAGGTTCAGAAACCGATGGGTTCTCCTTTCATCCTAACAACAGGATCGTGCGCATCTCGCTGACTCACCGCAGGAACTTTCTAATATCGCGAGAAAGCCACGAGAAAGTGTGTCGCGGGAAAACACAGGTGAAAACATTTCATCTCTTGTTTATTATTTACTTGCCAAAATAGGTCACATAATTAAAATTAATTACTCGTTAAATCTCACACATGTTTTTTTTGTTTTGTAGTGAGAAAATATTTTGGCTTTCTTTCTGAATAAATGATGTGCAATCCAATGAATTATTTATTTACGTCAATTAATTAAGTTTGCTACCACTTCTTCCTAGACAGTATATATGGGAAGAAGGAAACATCTACTACGAGACTGGTTTAATAAATTTTGACATTAGACAAAGTACTTCGTTACCTGCCTAATTTTGAGAAAGAGGTTTTAGTTTTAGGAAATAATGTCTTATTTGTTTATATTACATTTATGTACCTAGGTACCGAAAAAAATCTGTTCCTTATTTTGAAAACATGGAAATATCCAAACTAACCTGTTTCTTCCATTTGGGCAAATGTTTCGCCGGTAGCACCGACGTCACACAACATACGAATATTAGTATCGCACTCCACATGGTTACTCCATCTACTTGTGACTGCAGGGTGACGGAGATGCAGCGCGCGCGCACGTCGACACGATACTGTTACGCCGTGTTATTGAACTTGGCGAGAGAGGCTACTTTCGCCGCGGTCGCTTTTTATGAGGCCACTAAACGTGAGGTTTTGGAAAGTGGATAGAAGTGTTATACAGTGAGCAAAGATAATTCTTGCGTTTTGTTTATATTTATGCTGGTAGGGCTGTCACTTAACTACAACAATTCTCACATGTTTTATTTATTTTTTTCGTTGTAATCAATGCCGAATCCTGCAAAAGCTTAGTGCTCCAACATCCCTGAGCCTTCATAGTGTAAACATTGGACGCAGGCCTGGATTAAAACATGTGGCTACTGTTGAATATAGCCATAGTATAAAGAAGAGGGAGTAGGCTATCTCCGGCCCAATTCGCGATATAATTGCCTACTGTCTTAGGGTTGTCACTTTTAGCTAAATATTAGGCGCGGCTGTTCGCGCTTCGCTAGCAACCGCATGAACAGCGGCAACGTCAAGTCGCGGTCCCGACTCGCCATGTCGCCGCTAGATGGTACAGGCGGCAACATAGTCTAAGAGCTTGTGTTTAATTTATTTGCTTAGTGCTTTATACAAGTCAGCTTTTTGATTTTTTTTATTATGCATAATGTAGTATTTTTACACATAAAGGACCACATTTATTTTTAATTAATACAAACATATCTATTGAATCACACATTTATTACAAAATTACAAATTAGCTACAGAAAAATACTTTCTTTGGTTTCGACTATTACGGAACGCCTTGTTAGCCCCGACTGGCGCACTGAGAAACGGGTCGAGATTTTGTTAAAGTGTGCGTGCGTCGACACATAGATACAATAGCGCACACATACAAGCCGCGCGCGGTGCGTTTGTATGAAGATAACCTACTTCCCCTCTCTTTATACTATGATATAGCTACATTTGATAAATACACAGCACTCCAGCTTAATATACGGAATGTGGTGACACAAATAGTGATGTGAATAAGTGGTTGTGGGTAGAGGTGGTATTTAAATCATCTTCAGAATGAGTTAGAAGAAATCGGTGCTCAAATAAATCTGGCTTAGAGTCTGTCAGTCGCCGCTGCTTTCGTGGCCCAATATCAATCAATAAATTTTCTACATGATTGCATTACGGAGATTCCGGTTAGCGTGCACTCAAGATGCGTTACTTACCCTTCCATTAACAGGAAAACTAATTAAAAGTAGCGGGACACCTTAAAAAGAGGGTGATTGAGGCGATGACATTCGTTCGAGATTCTCAGAAATTCATGGGGAAATAGAGGTGTTCGTATCTTTTTATTTCGCAGCATTTAGCACTTAGGCTCAGAAATACCGCTATGACCTGTAAGTGCTAACCAGGGCCGTCTTAGACCATCAAAGGGGCTTTGCGCAAACAAAGTTTAGGGCCTTCTTGAAAGATGAAACATGTAGGTAAATGATTTTATGACAATATTTCTTCCCCCCTACAAACCAATGCTTGTGCCCCTTGTTACTGGTACAAACTAAAATAAGTACCTACCTTCTTATTATTACGGACGCATACGACAACGATAGGATAACGCCACGTTATCCTATCGTTGTCGTATGCGTCCGTAATCGGTAAGTATCGCTGAAGTAATCTACCTATAGATACCTCTACCTAGTGGTCGATTTCTGATAGGCAATTATTTTTGTTGTAGGTATTCATGACATTTAGTTAATTTTTCGATCAAGTTTTCTCTGAAACTATTGATAATTTATGAGATCTTGTGCCGACGGAATCTTCTTTACCTATATCACAGATAAAAGAATACTAGTATATGTAATACTAGCGGCCCGCCCCGGTATCGCACGCGTGGAGAAATCCTTACCTTTTAAAAATATACATAGCGTATGTTAATCTGGAATAATGTAGCATTCACATAGTAAAAGAATTTTTAAAATCGGTACTTTTGAGGCAATTCGTTACAAACATACTTATGTACATACAAATCTTTCCTCTTTATAATATTAGTATAGATTTCAACATCTAAAATTAAAATTGCTATGCCTATAGAATATCAGTGAATGTGTAGGTACTTGTGCTCGTGTAGGTACCTACACGAGGGATTTATGAGGAGGCAAACTCATCCACAAAAATTAGAAATGCAGAGCGCCGCGTATGTATTCTAATTTTAAATAAAGGCTGGGTAGAACTCTACGTTACTATGTTCACCGAGTTTTCACCTGCATGCCTTAGGTCAGGGCTGGCCAATTTTTTAGCGACCAGACCAATTTTATAAATACTTAGATACAATCATATGGATGCACTACCTTCTTTCTTTCTTTTTTTTGTCAAAAATTGGTAACCCTTCAACTGTCAAGTTACTGAATACTATTAAAAATCTAAGTAGGTATAGTTGTTCTGGGTCTGGGCGTTTGGGTATGTGAGAATTTGTGTTTGTAGACGCACCCACGATACATCCTAGTGTGAGGCATATACCATCACGCCTGTATTCCCCGAAGGGTTAGGCAGAGACGTACTAATGTACACCCACAGTTCGCCGGTATGTTTAGGTCCCATGTAATAGGGGGCGAGCCTATTGCCATTAACCGGGCACAAATTCCTAACTCCGAGCTGCTACTGGGAATTTCATAGAAAAACCCAATAACACTTTGCTCGACCTGGGAATCGAACCCAGGACCTCTAGCGTAGCAGCCGCGTTCAGGACCGCTTGGCTAATGAGGCAGTCCTAGTGTGAGGCAAAGAGATTATAAATGAAATAAAATGCACAGTACCTTCACATGTTACCATTTATTTATATTATTCTTCTGTCTATATACACTATAATATAAAGCTATATACACACATTTTAGGTCCATGTTATTTTATCATTAAAAGGCCCATTCTAGTAATTAAAAATGGTCAAAATACAATCCAGTCGCAATCAACCGTGTCTTAGTAAAATGCATTTTCAAATATTATGCAGTGTCAAACATGAGTAAGTTATAGCGTAATAAGATCGAAAATTGAATAAAATGATGTTATGTTTTTCGATTTAATTATTTTGAACAACTTAACATACCATGACGCCTTTATTCCTTGGAGGGTTAGGCAGAGGGGTACTAATGCACATACACCCACAGTTTACCAGTATGTTGAGGTCTCTCGTAAAAGCGGCGAATCTATTGCCATTAACCGAGAACTAATTCAAACTTCAAGCTGTTACTGAGAAATCTCTATAACACTGCTTGAACCAGCCGCCCTAGCGTCTAGCGTAGCAAAAGACAGTTTACTGTATTTTGAACATGTTTAAATCACTAAAATTATTAGCCAACTGTTTGCATACATCCTACAGAAACTCCGACAGATACGAAGATAAAAAATACACCAGATATCACCATTCTATTAGAATCTATTATTACTTGCTATGGAAAAATAAATATTATGGAATTACATGAAAATATGTAGAAGAATGTACAGCGTTATTTTTAGTATACAAAGAGGCTGAAACACGTCATTATGATTGTCAGTTCTTGTCGTCTTAGGCCCCTGGGATCTTAAGAGAATTCCTGACCTTATTTTGAGATTTAATTATTATATAAAATCCATCAATTTTTAAATTAAATACTGATTTCTGAGACACGCTAATATTGGGAAATAAAGTTTCAGATTTAGTGTATACTAAATATTACCTTGAATAACAACATTTATTTTCTATATTTTTTTAAATATAAATAAAAATTTGGAAGTTAATCTGTAATTAACTGACACACGCCTGTAAAGGATTTAACTAATTTTGATTACGATTTTAACGATATTTATAACACATAACCAAAACCGCATTTTATATTTTTTTATATTTGTTTTTACGTTAAATATTTTTTTATTCTAATAACATATTAATTATATGACCGATTTTAACAGTTTTAAGGCATGTACGTATAAGCACTCGGATTATATAATTTGTTTATATTCAGGATAATTACCTAACACATACATATATCAATGATTTTGAGACATAACTTCATACCCAGCTACAATTATTATGTTAATAACTATAATAATGTAGGTACATTTATAAATTAAAAGTTAAATAAAAACAACAAAAGATAAAACTTAGACGCTAAAATTACATGAGCAATTTTTTTATACATAGGCGTTACCTGCTTATTTTTCATTGCAATTAAACGTTAATACCTTAATTACAAAAGATAGTTTAAGCCAAGTGTAAGCTAAACAAAAACTGACATATATTCAACACTTTCTAAAATTCATAATATAATATAAGCCAAAAAAAGACAGAGCTATTAAAAACACTGGTTTTCTTACAACCATCTTTTGTAATGAAGAGAAAATAATATAAATTAGAAAAAACTAAAATAGTTTTAATTTAATATTCAACAAGTCGGGTCATGGGGTTTTAACGTGGGCCAATTTAATTCAGATCTTTTTTTTTTCAGAATCCATTTCCAAATAAAATATATTTTCCCGATATTAATAATAAATCGTATTTAATGTTAATACAGACTACATTTTCAGGTCTTGTTTAATTACAAAATAATTATTTGTGTACCTGTTATTAGTATCTAATAATTAATTTTGTTTGATAGACACGCGTAAGATCACGGAGACTCGTAAATTTTTTTTTTTTAAAAAAGCTTACTAACAATGTGGGTCGCACATTACTAGTATACTTGTTAACCCCTCGTGCTAAGCTAAATGCTTGTGTTACGAGTGGGTTCACGTCGATAGTGCAATGGGTGGGTTTCGAACCGGCAACCACGTGATCGCAAGTCCGACGCCCTAGCCATTAGGCTACCGCCGCTTTGAATATAATCTGATCTTACTAGTTTCTCTGTAGCGCGTAAACCTGTTTTTTTTATTTCAATATATTAAATAATATCTACAACAGCAGCGCCAGCAAAACACACATGTTGATAACGTTACCCAGCAGTTTTCAACCTTATAGGTATAAACACAAAGTCAGAAACTAATCGACATCTTGTCTGTACATAAACAAACACAATTTATACACAATATACCACAGACAGTTTGTGTTCAACAACACGATAGGCCGCATTGGAACGTGAATATTTATATCAGTACTTATAATCTTAGTTCATCTATGATTAGATATAGAGCAACCACTTTATAAATGTACAGTCAACAAAATAGTTTGACATGTAGGCAGCTAACATCACATGTCATGCGTTTTGGGACAAATTCCATGATAAATTATTACATAATCTTTGTCAAAACACAAATCACATTATTTTGCTAGTTGTACCTATTTATCTACCAACTCTTTGGTCAACTGTACCACAAATTAGTTCAGTATTAGAATGAATGAGTATATTATAATACTTTCAATATAGCATTCATCCAGGCATCTTCGTAATCCAATAAAGAGTATCAAGGCTAGGAGGCAAACTTACATCATGAAATGTTATGAAACAAGATAAAATGGAATGTATTCACTGAAGAAGAAAACTGAACATCTGCAAATTGGGTTATATCGGCTTGGGAAATATTTTGGTGATGTTCGTTAAATAGGGAAAGGCCGTAACCCAATGAGCAAAGGTGCCATTTTATTGACGTATGTAGATATGTAATTACTATCATACACTTGAATTAATTTAAATGCCATTGTGTATCTAATTGCACCATAAAATAATAAAACAATACCGTAAAATATAATAAGTTATTCAAAGTGAATATGAATGCTCTTTACAAAATATTAAATGCATTTTTTTAATAAAAAAAAATGTATAGGTAGTATAAAAATGTGTATTTACTACAATTGATTTTAATCCAGGCCTAGCAAAATAATCCGGGGTTACAGATCGAAATAAGATTATGACAAGGTTTTAAGCGCCTATAGCGGGAGAGCTAGCTATACGCGCTTCGCCTTTGATTTACTTTTGCTTATACAGCAACAGTTCATTACATCAGGCAAAATATTCCTTGATAGTTTTTTTGGAAAATGATCATTCATTCATAGTCACAATCAAATTTCGAAGTCCTACCAAATAAGAAAAAATAGAACTATGGAAAAGTTCTTTATCTTAATGGAAGAATATTATATTATACTATCGGCCCGCCCCGGCTTGAGCACGAGTGGAGAAATCCCTAACTTTTTTCAAAATATTCTTTAGCCTATGTCAATCTGGAATAATGTAGCATTCAAATAGTGAAAGAATTTTTGAAATCAGCCCAGTAGTTTGAGTTTATTCGTTATATACATTACACACATGCATACAAATCTTTCCTCTTGATAAAATAAAAATATTTAATGCTTATGCTTGTATTACAGAGATCTTGGTTACAGTAGTTGTGCTCGGTTAAATTAGACCTTATGATTTCAAGAAAATGCAAGGGACTATCAACTCAGGTGATGAGTAAACTTGTTGGGTGAGTGTAGAAAAGAGTGTTTGATAAAACGTGATCATTATATTCTAGATTTAAACACAGTTTATCTGAAATTCAACAAATCAATTCACGCTTACGATTTATATTAATCATTGACAGTCCTCAACAATAACAAGCCCGTAAAAGACGCTTAAGAAAACTTCAACGATCGTAGACAAAACAAATATTAACACTATGATCAATTTTTAATCTCTGTACACACGGCAGAAGAGATAGGTATGCAGCTAACAAGCGTTTTGATAGTAGTTTGTTCACAGTTGCGATCTTTATAGACAAGCTGTAAATTGTACATAGGTATTAAAACAAACTGATTAAATAACACAAAATTTGTTACGATGTCACCGGTACATCCTGCGTCAATTATAAACTGCAGAATCTTACTTAATATTTAATATTTTTATCTTACTTTATGGGCTTACATAATCTTTTCCTGCTCTAGATGACCCCTAAAGGTGAAGTGGTGTTTCATCAGCCTCACATTCGAATCGTATATAAATTGGATTAAAAATAAACAATACAAAATTAGTTGTGTTATTTGTAAAAATCATCTCACAGAATACTACGCTTTTTGGCTTGCTGTGAAATAATGAAGATCGCGACTTGCTAGTTTTTTATTTAAATCGCATAAATGTTTCATGCTTGCTTGCATACATAACTGATTTGCCGTCTGTACCTCCACTCACACGAAATTACAACGAAGAAACTTCACAATTTACATTTAAACGACCTATGACGTCGTTCACGCGTATCATTGTCCTTTATGACGTCAAATCGGTCATTACTTGTTGAGCTGTGATGTACAGTCTTATAAGTCCTTTTGTCGGGTGTCGGAGTACATCGGCACCTGTTTGTACTCCGGGAATGGGTAGAGGACCAGGTGGTCTGCAGTCTTGTACCAGGGAATCAACCCGTTCTGGAACAATAACATTGATGTTAGGAACATAACATGTGTCAATATGTCTAATTTGTCAATTTAAATATTATTATACACTTTTACCATGCTTCTAGTAAATAAAGATCACTTCGTTTCATTTTATTATAGTCCGTATTAATAGTCCGGCGCATCACAAATATTATAGTCCGTATTAATTTCCAAAAAGTGATTTGCAACAAAATAATGGTACTCACCATATTCGTTCTCTTATTGGTACCTCGGCCATAACCGTTCCAATGGTTACCCGCGATACCAATTAAATCACCAACCTAGAAAGATAAATAAATATACAATTAACAGAGCATATTACTGTATTAGAATAAAAGTCCCATAAATAAATAATAACTAATATTTTTTTTATTCTACGTATTATTTTTATGGGATAAGACCTATCCCATAAAAATTGAAAGCAGACAGATCGCCTGATGGTAATCGATTATCGCCACCCATGGACACTCAGCAACACCAGAGGAGCTGCAAGTGCTTTTTAAAAGGATTTTGGCCTCCGGTATCCTCACTCACTCGGCAAAACACAAAGTAGGTGTTGTTTTACGCCGGTTTTCTGTGAGGCCGTGGTATCACTCCGGTCGAGTCGGCTCATTCGTGCCGAAGCATGGTTCATCCACGGTGTCGCCTGATGTTAAGGGACACCGCCATTGTAGAATGGAGCGCGCTTGACGAGAAGAAACCGATTCACTCTTGATTTAAAGACATCCAGATTATATCGATCGGGGAAGACCCGCATTTTTCATTTCAGCAGTATGCCTGATATAAGTGGACTTAAAGCGTTCCGTTGGGCTTTTTTGAATCTATACTTAATATATAAAGCTGAAGAGTTTGTTTGTTTGTTTGCTTGAACGCGCTAATATCAGGAACTACTGGACCGATTTGAAAAATTCTTTCAGTGTTAGATAGCCCATTTATTGAGGAAGGCTATAGGCTATATATCATCACGCTAAGACCAAGTAACTATTCCAGGCGGGCGAAGGCGCAGGCAGAAGCTAGTGTCTATCACAAATCAATGGCGATTTTTCGCGCTTCTGGTGAATTATGTTCAAACTGTTACCTGGAAGGGTATGTCCTGGTATGCTCCATCGTTGTGCATGACGGCGACGCGGTCGTGCGCGTTCTGTCCGCCGAAGTAGTAGATGTCGTCCAGCGAGAAGAAGCTGTCGGACGCGTCCACGCGGTTCGTCTGCATCATCTCGTATGCCACGCGACCCACCTGCTCAAACATTTATTTATTTTACACAGAAAATATAATAATTAAGTTAATATTTTGGCGTAGCGGCTGAGAGATCGGCTTCTGCGCCACGTGTTGTGTGTTCGATCCCCACACGGAGCAAATATTTATATGATCTACAACTAGTTGTTTCTGATCTGGGTGTTTGTGTATGTGAGAATTTGTGTTTGTAAACGCACCCACGATACAGAAGAAAATCCTAGAGTTGGGTAACGTTTTATTAAAGAGAAAAAAATAATCAATTTAATTTCAATAGCTATACTAATTTGTGCTTGTAAAAAAATCACACAGGCGAGCTAGACTCAAAATTGAGTTTTCTACCACCAAACCTTTGAGTGAATTCTTCATTGCTGAATAGTAATAGTTGGTTAAGTGTAAATACATTAATATAAATACAATAATAATATATGTATACAAACTGAATAAGTACATAAAATAATCTTACTTATGTGTGCATGTATAGGTTTGTGTGACTATGTGTATATGTTTGTGTGACTGTGTGTATAATGTTTGTGTGACTGTGTGTATATGTTTGTATTATTATGTGTATATGTTTGTGTGATTATGTGTATATGTTTGTGTGAATATGTGTATATGTATGTGTGATTATGTGAATATGTGTATATGTTTGTGTGATTATGTGTATATGTTTGTGTGACTATGTGTATAATGTTTGTGTGACTATGTGTATAATGTTTGTGTGACTGTGTGTATAATATACAATATGTGAGTGTGGGGCGAGTGTCTATGTGTTTTTGTGAGTGTATCTCTGTATCTCCTTGTACCTGGCTGCTGAATGTGCAGACGAGGTAGTCGCACATGGCCAGCATGTGCAGGTCCACCAGCAGCCCCGTCAGCGACAGCGGCGTGTATCGCCGATGCGTTGCCGCCGTCTTGGCGATGGATGGATCGCCCAGGAATGTGTAGTCCGGGTATTTGCTGCGAGCGTCTTCTAGTACCTGTAACAAACGACATAGGTTCAAGTTGAAGTTCAAATGATTTTATTACAACTAAGTTTTTAAAAACGTTTATGAAACACGATTCCAAAAAGTTGATCCTATGGCCAAGAATCCGGCAAGAAACTCCATAGACACTCTTAAAATAAGTATTATAGTATTTGGCTAAACAGATTTTCGTATTACCCTACATTGGTATTAAATGGGGTAAAATCTTTGGGTTCGATTCCCAAGTCGAGCAAGAAAAACCCAATACTTAACACATTGTTATTGGGTTTTTCTATAAAACTTTCAGTAGCAGTTCGGAATTGGGATTTGTGGCCGGTTAATGGCAATAGACACGCCCCTATTACATAGAATCTTATATACCAGGTGTATATCAGAATGCCTCTGCCTATCCTTGCGAAAAATACAGGCGTGATGGTAAGTTAAGCAGAGAATAGTTGTACTCACATTAGCGTCATCAGTGGCGAGGTACACCCGGCGCGCATCGAGCGGCCGCGTCAGCTCCAGCTGGTCGTAGAAGTCCTTCACGTGCGCCATGTACTCGTGAATGTGGTGGAACGCAGCCTCGGTGCCCACCTTATCCGTCCGCCTTATATGCACACTGGTAACAATTTAGTTTGAATTATTTTCGAGTAATGATTTTTGACACATACAAATCATTCATCATTATATTTAATACTATTAATATAACGAAGAATTTTGACAGTCGTTAAAGCATTTTTTACTATTTTTATTAGGTAACTAGCTTCTGCCCGCGGCTTCGCTCGCATGAAGCTCAAAAACCAACAGTGATGATCTCTTCTTTGTATGGGTCTCTATATTTGAGAGGTCAAGCTGTATCTCAGGTTCCGTTTAATTATATGAGATAAGAAGTATACCAGTTTTTAATTTGGAGCACATACTTTCTAACGGTGATAATAAAATTAAAATCTATTCAGTAGTTTTTGCTCCAACCCGTAACAAACAGACAAGAATTTTAATAGTCACATTTTTGGGTTCTGAGACGTTTATATACCATAACCCACTTGTTTTTTTTTTTAAATATCTTCAATGTACAGACACAACTTTTTTACAATTTTATAATAGTAGAGATTTACGATGTCTCATTGTTTTAAATGTATCTAGGAGCCCTTTTGATAAGATTACACTGTGCTGTTTAATTTACTAATTGTTTAACTCCAGAGTTATTAGGAGACATGAGGAGTGGGTCCTTATCCAACAGTGGTATATACAGGAATAACAATAATAAATAGTAACATCTGAAGTTACTTCCGACATTTTTATCATTAAGTTCCATTTTTACGTCACAGATTTGACGTATCTAAATCAACTTTGATCCATCGTGCACAGTAGACCTTTTAATTAACCTAATAAGGCTGGTCAGTGCCCTCATTACAAAGAAAAATTAATACCACTCGCACCAAACAGGGAAGAATTACGACCATTATCACATGCTGTACTGGCACATTATACGCTAAAATGAACGTAGAACAATACTAGCGAATACCATAAAACTAGTAATGCACGATAAAGAGACGGAATGGCGCAAAAATAATTAATTTTATGAAACATTGTGGATAAAACGAAGTTATCAGAAAATTGATTGGGTGTAAAATTGTTTTAATCAATACCGTTTATTGGTTTCACTGGCATTCATATGACGCGTATATACAGTACTTGTATACAAAGCAAACGTGATTATAATTTTTATGTTTATTTTTAAATATTTTTTTATTAATGACCATAGCTACAAGTCTTTCAGTCGGAAGCATAGATGGGTTCTAGTTCTTGGACAAACTAACAAACCTTTATTAACTCTTATGTATTTTTTTATTATTGCCAATTATACAATTTCTGAAGAATTATAATCTTTTTTAGTCAACACGTCACTTTCGGAGAATGTTTGACTTAATAATCGAACCATGTGCGAGTGTCAGCTGATTTGTTTTTTTTTTTTTATGGGATAGGGCAGCAAACTAGCAGACGGATCACCTGATGGTAAGCGATAACCACCGCCCATGGACACCCGCAACACTAGAGGAGTCACAAGTGCGTTGCCCGCCTTTTAAAAGGGTTTTGGCCTCTGGTAACCTCATTCACTCGGCGAAACACAACGCAAGCGCTGCTTCACGCCGGTTTTCTGTGAGGCCGTGGTATCACTCCGGTCTATCCGGCCCATTCGTGCCGAAGCATGGCTCTCCCACGAGAAAACTGTTTTATTTATTAACCTAAAACACGGATAAAAATAAGAATTCCAGCTAAGTTATAATGGTAATAGGCTCACAACCTATGACAGGGGACCGAAAGACTGTAGCGTACTGTGAGTGTACATTAGTACATTTCGGAATAGACTAGAAAATAAACCCTTCGTGAAAAGAGATATGGTAGTATTTTCGGTGACAAAACTGGTCCATCTTCCACCATATCGACTCCGATTGGACAATTCAATAAAATAATTTTGAATAACTTACCCAACAATAGGCGTCTTGAAGTTCATTTTGGCGATGGTATCATTGATGGCTTTCTGCATGGCATGCCGAGGCTTCAAGACATATTTGAGCATCTGACCGATCCACCAAGCCGACGGGTCACCGTTAAACCGCGTTATCCTGTTAATCAATACAAATTAAGGTACATACACATCATACCATCACGCCTGTATTCCCCGAAGGGTTAGGCAAAGGCGTACGAATGTACACCCACAGTTGGCCGGTATGTTTAGGTCCCATGTAATAGGGGGCGAGCCTATTGCCATTAACCGGGTACAAATTCCTAACACCGAGCTGCTACTGGGAATTTCATAGAAAAACCCTATAACACACACTTTGCTCAACCTGGGAATCGAACCCAGGACCTCTAGCGTAGCAGCCGCGCACTGGACCACTTGGCTAATGAGGTAGTCACAATTTAAGGTAATAGGGACAATTCAAGATAAAAAGAATAATTTATTCGCAAACAATACAAAGAGGAGCTGCGAGCTGTTGCATCATTTTCACGATTTTAAACTTTGATGTCTACGTAATAGGGATATTCAGGCGTAAAATTTCGCGTCCTTATCGGGCTCACTAAGAAAACTGAACTTTTCAGTAATACTGCCCCTTTTCTCTATGGAAATGTTGAATAATAAACAGACATTTGACATGTTCTCATAGGAAGCACATCATTTTACGTGGGATTTTTATGAAACTTTGGGTAAGTAGGTATCCCATTTATTAGAGTCCCTTTACGTATTGATAGTGCTTCTCCATTTAACAACCTTTCTGACCCAGCGGTCAGTTCTACGAGCTGATTGCCCCGCCAACTACCACTTGATGAAGATGACGGAAATTCTATATCTCATTTCTCCTCAATTCTGATTCAGAATTCTAGTAGAGAATTGCGAAACATAGCTCCCTTCACACCTAGCTGAGTGACTTTGAGCTTGCTGATTGCTTTTTGAATATAGTTATTGTAAAAACCCTAAAATTACTTGTACATTCTTAATGGAATTTATATGAGAAAAGTAGTTTTAAAGTCTTACCGATGCGCCAAGTCCTTAGGTATGGCGAGCGGCAAAAACTTCGGCTTCTGCGATATAGAGTCTATGAATGGTAGCGACACCACTTTCGCGTCGTATGTCACTGAAAGAAAAACAAACCCTATAAAACGGGGAATGAAGTGGAAATTAGAATAATTACATTTGGATTACACACATTTTACTTTCACTGCCCTATATTAAATAACACATATAAAAGATACATATGAACATTATACTAACAATACTAACCTAGTATTAAGCACAATTGTTACTAACAAAAATACTAACAAAACTATGGACTTTCTTTTTCTATGGTCTGAAATAAACTTATAATAAATAAAAATAAAAAAAAGGCTAAATTTTAAACACATAATAGATATATAAGATAGATGAAGATTTAAGTTGAGCACAGATTACATATTTAGGCATACAATAAGAGATATAGTAACATGAGAAAGGGAACCAAAAAAGTCAAAAATTCTATGCCATTGACATTATAACATACATACATACACTCGCGCCTTTCTCCCGTAGGGGTAGGCAGAAACTGTAGACCGCCACTTGCTACGATTCTTGCATACTACTTTTGCTCTTGCATATTCATACATCTTCTCATACATACGCCCCGGTTGCGGGTACTACGCACCTAACCTAACATTATTAGACTATATTTAATTACTGATCAGTGATGGTACTAGCAAGTCGGAATAGACCGATTACGGTCGTACTGATACTATAGCCGCAAACAAATAATAGCCTAGCGAGGTGACCTTTGGACTGACAAGCCAGTCTCGAGTTCAAATCCAAGGCCAATTCAATCACCGACTTTTCAAAATCATATAATTATGTGTATTCATTATTGATCAATCGCTTAAACGGTGTTGGAAAACATCCTGAGAAATTCTGTATGGCTGGGAGATTTTCTGAACGGCGTGTAAAGTCCCTGTAGGCTAGCGTAGAGACCCGTGCCCATCTTTAACCAGAGGTATATTACATGCCCTAAAATATTATATGCCCTAAAATAAGGTCCAGCCATCGGAGCCCCCGTCTGAATTTGCCACGGGTCGCAAACGATATAGTAACGCCATTGACTAACTAAAACAACTACATATTTATCGTCTTTGGTGAAATTAAAGTATTGGACGTTTACTGTTTAACAAAACCTGTATTTATAAAAATGGTGTTTTTGCAATATTTGGTCAAGATAAATTCAACTATTTGCAGAGGTCACTAAAGTTCAAAAAGCAACTTGCTCGTTGTCTAATTAAAGTTTCTTACTTTATTCCATCCATGGGTGACGCCAGCATTAACAGAACAAACACTACACACAAAGTTAGCATTTCGTGAATAATAACTACAACTAACATTACATAATTTTTTGTTGACAGGTACTTGGAAAACGGTCTCTCTGAAGAAATATTTAGTGGAAGTGTAAATATGAAGCCTCGTCTTCATTATGACGATTGCAACTATGCTTGTTCATAGAAATCTGATGCATGTGTTACGTCATTCGTCATACGTCTACTTCGTGCATGAGACACTGCATCATGCTGATGCTGTCGTTATGGCAAAACAGTTGTTTTCCATAGTGATTGCTGACGCTTACGCGAATATTAGACACTGAAATAAAACTACTTTCTACAGACTTTATCGAATTGTGTTGGCCTACCCGTGACCATGGATGCTGTAAAGGATCCTAAAAGTTGGGATTTAAATAATATCAATACAACGCGATAAAATCCGTAAAAAGTAGTTTTATTTCATTGTTTTCCATAGATTTATTTTATATAAATTTTATTGTTTGTCTTAATTTTGTCGAAGTAAATAAAAGTATTTTCTTTCTTTTTCTTTCTTTGTTGCAGTATCAATGGACGACATGACATATTATGACAGTCCAAGATATTGTAATAAATCAACAAGTTTGATATTGGAACAAAAAGTCAATAGTTTTAATGTGGTGAGTCATGGTAATGTGTATTTATTTGTATTGTTTGACATTTAACAATGTAGGTACACAAACAAAGGCCCCATAATATGTTTATGTGGCACATTGGCATGTGTGGGACTAACTTTTTTTTTATGGGATAGGGGCCATTCAGCCTATTTACACCCGCAACACCAGAGGAGTCGAAAGTGCTTGCCGGCCTGTTAAAAGGGTTTGGGCCTCCGGTATCGTCACTCACTCGGCGAAACACAGCGTAAGTGTCGTTTCACGCCGTTTTCCTGTGAGGCCGTGGTTTCACTCCGGTCGAGCTGGCCCATTCGTGCCGAAGCATGGCTCTCCCAAGATGGAAATAACTAACTTAAGTTACTTGCATAAAAGACGAAATTAAAATAATTTAGTAGCATAATTAAGCAATTAAATTCCTTATTTACTTGTTTTTTTTTTAATAAATAGAAAAAATCACTGACTCCTATATGTAAAGATATTCTAAATTTAAATTTATTTTTTTGAACTGATGTCTCAACAACCAGCAACATAATGAAAACGAGGCTTAATAAGAAGGTTGTATAGATGGACAAAAATATAGCATTAGTTTAAAATAATAATAAATACACACATTACAAAATAATGAAGTATAGTTTACGTGTAATATTCAAGGTTTGTGACTGTAGCCTGTCTTCCGGACATTCTTCAAAGATCGTTATGTTTGCCACTATACACATTTCACCATTCGATGCTAGTTTTATACAAAAAAAAACAATTAAAATAAAACAAAAAAAATAAAGCGAAAAAGCGGCAGATTAATGTACTATGTGAATGTAGGCTATGTAAGGCTGGACATTCGAGGGCAGCGACAATGATGACGCTACTGACGCTTGCTTCGAAAATCTGCGTTAAAAGTTAAAATCTGTATTTGAAGATGAAAATCCGTTCACTCTAGGTACGCTGATGATGACTCGAGGAAAAGAAACTGAGAGTGCATTGCATATAATGTAAAAGAAACTACGTACTAAACATAAGACACTCCTCGTAGAGAGCAAGCCCTATGTCGCGGCGGGGAACTTCACACACATACAATTAGCGAACACAGAGTACACCCAGACTCAAAACAAATATAAATGAAACGCACTAATATTTGCCCCGGATGGGAATCGAAATCACGGAACGTGGCGCAACGGTATAACGGCGAGGTACCTTAATCGCTACGCCAAACGTACAGTCGATACAAGACTTGTACAATTTGCAACAAAACAAAATATCGATATTTTCAAACATTTTGTAAAACCCATCAACGGATGAATCCAATTCAAACTCCGATGCTCATCCCGTTGTTGTGAAGATATTGACCGTGTGAAATCACCTTAATTTAGAGTTGTGTGAACGATAATATTATAGATCATAATCAATGTCACGAAGGCCGGTAAATTATTGCAATTTGAACTTTAATTCAAGGACATGAAGGACTTCATGAAATAGAATTACTATATACCATAACACAAACTAAGCCCTTACAGACGGTGCAAATTGCAGTATTAGACACAAATGTTGATGAACAATGAGAATAATACATGCTTCATTGGTGTCATCTGATTGCTCTACTGGCCAGTCCAGCATTGTGCGATCGACAAAATCAGCATAGACCACCTTTCTTCGCTGGTTCCAAAACTTTTTTATTGATAGCTGAGTTTTATCTCGAAAAGAAATTAATATAGTTTTTAATTAATTATTTTTATACTCGATGCAGTGACGTAAGGCGGCTGTCTCATGCACCACACTATTCATAGGGATGCACCAGCGACAAAAACAGACTGATGGCGACTTTAAAAAAATTAATTAATACAGGGCCTCTGTGCAGGTGGCCTCTGTAATTACTTTTGCCACCAAATGGCCGTTTTGTGATGTTATTGTATCAAAAGAAGTATGGGGCCATAAAGATTCTTATAACAAAAACTCATTTCAATCCATAGTCTATAGATTCTATCTCTGTGCAAATTTTTATCCAAATCAGTTAAACAAACATCTATACATCCTCACAAACCTTCACGTTTTGAATATTATGTAGTTGGATAAGGATATATACAACTACATATCAAGTTATATATTATTTAAGTTGTTATTATAAATAGTGATGCAACACTATAAAAAAACAAAAATGGTTCAAAATATTTACCTGGCCACTGCACGACCTTATCGTCGTAGGCGCTGGTGCAAGTATCAGATATAGGCTGGAACACATAGTCCCACCCCTTGTTATTATACCGCCAGCCTTTGGAGTTGAGGATCAGCGTGCGCTCCGTAGCGTACGCGAATATCAGGCAGTACACGATATGATGCAGCTGACACCCGAACCCGCAACCCTGATGGAAGACATAGCACATTTAAATAACATACCATCACGCCTGTAGTCCTCGAAGGACTAGGTAGAGATGTATTGGTGTACTACCCAGAGTTCGCCGGTATGTTTAGGTCCCATGGAATGAGGGTTAAATTATTGCCATTCACCGGGCACAAATCCAAACTCCGAGCTCTTACTGAGAATTCCATAGAAAAATCCAATAACACTTCGCTCAACCTGGTAATCAAAACAACCTTCTAGCGAAGCTGTCACGCTTACGCTTATCACAGTTCCTGACGACCCTGATGGAAATAATAAAAATAAATCTTTAACAATACAAGATCTATTAAGTTTTACTGTTGGATATAAAGCTTCTTTTATTTTCAATTTCATCCTTATTTAAATCCGTTTAAGATAGAAATTGTGGCGTAATATTTCACCAGTGTTGCTCGAATTTTAAACTTTATTAATATAGTTTACGTTTCTGATTTCATTTAGTGATGTGAATGGGATACCTATAAGCCTGTTTCGGATTGGACAGCGTTTTTGTAACATAGTTTAGTGTAGGTAGCTAGATGCACGACATCAAATAATTCCGTTAAGGTTCCTGCGGAGCTTGAAAGGTCCACAAAATCGTAATTCCCAAATAAATCATAATCCAAACAATATTTTATCAAATTGTGTTATTCGGATTCAGATACCGTTAATTTAGGTTCTTAATGTACCATTACCTCACTGGAAATAAACGACGGTTAAGTTATCAAGAATTTCATTCGCTTACATTTATTTCCAGTGAAGTATTTTGAATGAAATGGTGGAGCAGGAACGATATCGAAATCCAAATAATAATGCACTTTAATAAAATTGTGTTTGAATTACGATTTATTTTGGTATTACGTTTGTATTTTAAGTACTAGCTTAGCCCGCGGCTTCGCTCACTTGAAGTTCAAAAACCAACAGAGATGATCTCTTCTTTGTTGTGTATGAGTCTCTATACAGTACAGAGGTCAAGCGGTATCTCAGGTTCCGTTTAATTATTTGAGATAAGAAGTATACCTGTTTTTAAGTTGGAGCACATACTTTTTAACAGTGATAACAAAATTAAAATGTATTCAGCAGTTTTTGCGCCAACCCGTAACAAACAAACAGACAAGATTAAAAATCACATTATTGGGTTCGGGGACGTTTATATACCCTAACCTACTTGTTTTTTTTAAATATCTTCAATGTACAGACACAGCTTTTTTACAATTTTATAATAGTAGAGAAGAGAAGAGAAGAAAAGAGAAGAAGAGTAACGAGTAACTTACTGTAGTATCTATATTTATAATAAAATTGTAATGGGCCGACGTCTGTACATTAAGCATATTGAAGAAAAACTGATACGGAGGGACGTTATTAGAGCAACAGAAGCAAAAACAACAATTGTCTATAAAAGGTTTTTCACCTCACTATGCAAGCATTGTAACATGTCATCATTTAACACCGTGCTGTGAACCGAGTCGTTCTACTGCACGGTCCCCTGAACTCTGATGTAAGAGTATGCTAACTGCCCCTCGTGTTAATTACTCAGCTCAACTAACAAGCGTTGAAAAACAATTAGCTTAACCTCGAATAACGACAAAATAGAAACACTACTTTTTTTAGTGCAAGGTTCGGTAAAATTGCATTATTTTGACGGCTCGATTCGATGACAGATTTAGTAATAAAAAACATACCATCACGCCTGTATTCCTCGAAGGGTTAGGCAGAGGCGTACTAATATACACCCACAGATCGCCAGTATGTTAGGTCCCATCTACTAGGTGGCGAGTCTATTTCCAAATGTGGCACAAATCCCATTTTCCGATCTGTTCCTGAGAATTTCATACCTTTTCATACGGTCTAACTGTGTGTGTACATTAGTACATCATCATCATCATCATCAGCCCATACTAGTCCACTGCTGGACGTAGGCTTCCCCCAATGTGCGCCATTTCACCCTGTCTTCGGTACATTAGTACGCCTCTGCCTAATCCTTCGAGGAATACAGGCGTGATGGTATTTATGTTTATGCATATCAGAAAAAAATACTTTTTATTTTTTATAGAGGAGGTCAAGGACGTTCACAAAAATTTAGGTAATTATGATTCCACGTTTCAACAGCTCGTATGGATGTTTACATTCCACACAAGATTCCCGCAGTAACCTTTTCACAGTCACGAACATCATCTATGTAAGGAATCTTTCGAAATGCTGTTGCCAATCACAATAATTATAATAAAACTTAAGAAAAAATTTAATTTGCATTTTTTCTCTAAATTAATCGACCGCTAACCAATGACTCCAAATTTTGCATATAAAAGTAATACTAAAAAAATCGTAATTCAAACAAAATTTATTCAGTGTGTTTATGATTCCGATTTCAATACCATTAATCTAGGTTCTTGCTTTAGTTGCTTTACCATTTCATCCAAAATACTTCACTGGAAATAAATAACTGTAATACATAGTATAAAACAATAGTTATTCGTTATGCAAGGCTGCAAAGTTGTTTTTTGGCGCGAGTACTTGTATTGAAACCTGAGCAAGCGAAGGATAGCGAATGGTTCAAATGTAGAATCCTGAGCGTTGTGAGGGTTTCAAAGGTACGAGACGCACAATATCTTTGCTGTCGAGCGAAACACACAACTCTTCACCTCACTACAGCGAGGAAAATTGTAGGTGCAAGAAAAGCAGCAAATGTTAAATGAGTTCGGCATTATGTACCGCTTGCACTAACTCTGCAGGTGTTAAATTTATATCTTCGTCGCTACTGAACTTACTCATATTATACGATGTCTTACGATTTTATCTAAAACAATCTATATTTAATGATGGTAAGTGAATTGATGAGAGAAGAAAATTTTTTTCATACAGTCGTCTTACTGGCCAGTGCGATTATTCTAAAAATGTAGTTGGCGCATTGACATGAAATAAGTATTTATGTATTTTCAGTGGACTAAGCGGTAATAGAAAGGTTCGAATTTTAAAAACTCTTTCCACGCTAGGGAGCAAAATGCACTTATGCACGCAGATTTCGAATGACAAACAGAATCTTTCAGAGCTTGTGAGGTGAAAAGTTACTTCCCGCTATCTGTCCGTCCCTATGTCAGTCCCTATGTATGCATAGATCTTTAAAACGCATTCAAGTTGATACTGTATACACCGATTTCCGGAAGGCTTTTGACAAAGTTGACCATGAATTACTCTTAAATAAAATTGCATTTAATGGTATACGGGGAGATCTTTTAAGATGGTTTTCTTCTTACGTTTATAATAGAACTCAGAGGGTTGTAATTAACGGAACTAATTCCACAACTGTAAATGTTACTTCCGGAGTACCTCAGGGCTCCATCTTAGGGCCACTTTTATTCATAATATTTATTAACGATATCAATAAATGTTTTCAAAATTCAAAATTATTACTATATGCAGACGATCTCAAAATTTACAAGCCTGTTAGAAATTCACAGGATTGTTTACTCCTGCAGGAAGACCTGGATAGGTTTAATGCATATTGTCACAGAAACAAACTCCAACTTAGTCTATCCAAGTGCTGTTGCATTAGTTTTACTAAAAACAAAAACATTATTACGCATCCTTACTCCTTAAGTAACGTAACCCTTAAAAGGGAAACCCTAGTTCGAGATCTTGGAGTTCTACTAGATGATAAACTGCACCTTGACGTTCATATTGGTAAAATTGTAAACAATGCCTTTCGTATGTATGGATTTGTAATGAGATCTGCTGCAGAATTTGTACGCCCATTTACTTACTTATATCTTTACAAATCGTTGATCAGGTCACAGTTAGAGTACGCTGTTGCGGTATGGAATCCCTTTTATGGCAAATATTCAGACGCGATTGAAAAAGTCCAAAGAAAATTCATAAAAACCATGCATTTCCGTTGTTTTCGCAGCCATGCATCTTACGGTGATCTATTAAATAAGTACAAACTACAGAATCTTAAATTCAGACGTACTATTTTGGAGACAATGTTTCTATTTGATTTATGTAGCAATACATATGATTGTATGGATATTAGTAATAAGATTTGTTACGTAGTACCTAGAAATACCATAAGTCGTGGAGTCCGCGCGCAACCCCTATTCGCTGTGACCTCTACACGGTCGAACGCAGGCTTGCGAGCGCCTCTGCGTCGCCTTACTAGTCAGTACAATAGGACTTTCAAAAATGTAGACTTCTTTTCTGTCACTTCTGGGAAATTTCGAAATCTTATTCATAAAGCACTAACTGATTTTACTCTATAATTTTGCTATTGTTTGTATTTACAGTTTACACTTAACATTTCTATATGAACCATAATCTGTATTTTATTTATTAAGAATTGCACATTGTACTTATTATTTAACTTCTTTATAATTATGTGGAGAATTTTGTTGGTTATACATTTACTAATTCTGCCGCGGTAAATTTTATATATTATTATAATGTGTAACCGTTTATTTTCCCAAATAAAGAGAAAAAAAAAAAAAAAAAAACTACGCAACGGAATTTGATGCAGTTTTTTTAATAGATAGAGTGATTCAAGAGGAAGGTTTTAAGCTATTTAACATAACCCTTCAACTGAACGGGGCAGCATGGATGAATCCGCGGGCGGGTCGCTAGTGGTAACAAAAAAAATTGGATTACGATTTTTTGGTACTACGTTTTTGTGGGCAATGTCGCCAGTGCAATGACAGGACAAAAGGGAACCTTGTCAAAGGACCAACTGAGATCTTATACCTAATGAAAACCCACGAAGATATCACTGGTGTTACTGTTATGCTTGTTTACCATGGTACAACAATAAAAAACTGTAGCAAAACAGTGGGCTTACTTGATCCCTCATAAACATAGCCCGCATAGCAGCGGAACAAAAATTTGTCCCATTTCTGAAGATGTAGGAATGTACTATCTCTGTATGATAACAGAGAGAAGTGCTTTATAGATAGAACTAGCTTTTGCCCGCGGCTTCGCCAACTGAAGCTATATTAGGAGTAAAAATAGAAAACCAACATAGATGATCTCTTCTTTGTACATCAGAGAGGTCAAGCTGTATCTCAGGATCCCTTTAATTAATTGAGATAAGAAGTTCGCCAGTTTTTAAGTTGGAGCATATACTTTCTAACAGTGATAAGGGAAATCTACTCAGTAGTTTTGGCGCCAACCTGTGACAAACAGACAAGAATTTTAGGTTCGGACTCCTTTATTGTATAGGTACCCTAACCCACCTATATTTTTTTAAATATCTTCAATGTACAGACACAGCTTTTTTACAATTTTATAATAGTAGAGATAGAGAAGATATAATACCTAGTCTACAAAATGAGACAATGTATTGTAACAATTGAAAGCATATCAAACGTTTATGTCCATTTTATGTAGCGACGCTAATTAACTAGCACGATGCATGGTAACGTATTTAGTGTCTGATCGGTAATATACCATCACGCCTGTATTCCCCGAAGGGTTAGGCAGGGGCGTACTAATGTACACCCACAGTTTGCCGGTATGTTTAAGTCCCATGTAATAGGGGGCGAGCCTATTGCCATTATCCGGGCACAAGTTCCAAACTCCGAGCTGCTGCTGAGAATTTCATAGAAACACCCAATAACGCTTTGCTCGACCTGGGAATCGAACCCAGGATACACTCAGGACCACTAGGCTAATGAGGCAGTTCTGATCGGTACCTAGTAATAAAATCATCAATCATCCGACAGAGTATCACTTAATAAATGATAGCTCAATTATTGTAAGGCCCGTCCCACATGTTGGGTCGTTAGTTCAAATAATATTAGATTATTGACCTTGCTCCCGCGATAGCAGAGGTCGCATTGATTTTTTTTAACTCCGCGCTAGAAATTCATGATTCGTTATCGCCTTTCGTAGGTACAATAAACTACCGGAAAGAATATATTTCAGATATAGGGCGCCTCCTGTGTTCAGTTTTTTGTTTATTTTAGTTGTAATATTTATAAAACAAAACACGTCCGTCAATCGTCAACTTTTTAGTTTTTCTCTGGTAAGGTAACGGCGCGTCTTTTTTATCTTCTAATCTGACAGCGAACCGAAGTGTTACCTAATGAACGTTATTTAAGTTCTGAAAGTTTGTTTTTAGATAATATTAAAAAAACATTTTTGCAATGATGATAAACAGCTTTAGGTACAAAAGATAATATTTTAATATGTTATTCATGTAAGTGTAAGTTTTTCATATAAAATAAAAATAAAATATCATATGTAACCAAAACTCTGATTATTTTCAGATTAACAATTAAATACTGTTATCTTTTAACTAAACTATTGTTTTACTTGATTACAACTGTATCAGCTTTCAAAGTCCATACGCAAATCGATTAATCATTTTATCGCCATTACAACATAGGTTTACCTTTCAGTTATAATCAATGGCTTTAACCTTTTTAAATAAACTGGGGTAGGTAGATGATACCTATATTTGCATTAAGCTCGTATTTTCCCACCCCTGAGCAAAGGCTGCTCTCCCCATATTTTCCACGGCATGAAATGCATGTTATTATTTTATGTCAGTCTCATAGTCATAGTTGTATGGCTGAGAAGTTTGTTGGCACTCGTTCGGTTTCCTTGGTTTACCGAAGTCTTGGGGGTGTTTCTATAATATATCTAAATAATTAAAACTGTGATGTGTATGAATCTCTTTTTAACGTGTTGCCAGAGCTAACGGTTACACGTGTCAGGGATTCCAATAATGGCAATACTTTTTTCGTATTTCTTATACCTAATTCGCCGACCTTACTCCATCTCAATAAAAAAACATTCAGTATTTTTTTTGCTTACTTTAGAGATAGTTAAATCATAGTAAAATAATGTCAAAATCCTATCTCTAGTAAGTATATCTATCGACGGATTTGATATTGGGACTGACCGTAAGAGCTAACAAGTTAACTACCATCGCCAGACATAGTGTAAATAATAAAAATGGGATTATATTCTATTGTCATTCCATTTAGGAGCAATATGTTAAAGTACCTAAACAAAACTTGACAAGTCAACGACCCGGTGATGGTTGCGTGCGTACGCGCATGTCACCGCGATTTGACGGATTTGTAACCGGTGCGGTGTGTTTGCGCTCTAATTATAGCAGTAGGGACAGTAGGGCTCCGGAAATTGACGGGAGCAGGTGGTAGGCGTCTAGAATAACCGTCTGAGTAACAAAAGTTCGTTGTTTATTTATTTTATTTGAGCAAATATTCGACGTTTTGTTCGTCCTTCTTACACCTTGCGCTAATAATTACAACAGCTGCAGAACGTGTTACAGTATTCTTTGTTTGTGTTGAAAGTGATGCGTTACAAATTAGCATCTCAAAATAGTTTTGAAATTACTTAAACTACTTTGTATAGTATAGACAGCAAAAGAAAATAAATCAATAGAAACATTAAACTATATTTGACCAGTATTCCGTTACTAGCACGCCATTTTCAATAGCGACCATAAGGTCTTAATATAATCTTCCACGGCACCGCACTTACAAAATAATTCAGTACCGCTGGAGAATCCCCACTGAAACAAGTTATCTTTGCTCAGGCCGACCTGAGTTGGAAGTCTGTTGAGAGACCTCTAAGTTGCCATTTCCCAGAAGTATTTCAACCGGCTTTATAAATGAAGCGGTGATTGTTTTATAACATATATATACATCAACTTTCATGGTGATTTTCAAAGATTATGTTCTGTTCTAGAATTTCCTTCTTTTTTTTATGCGATAGGGTGGCAAACGAGCAGACGGATCACCTGATGGTAAGCGATAACCGCCGCCCATGTACACCCGCAACACCAGAGGAGTCACGAGTGCGTTACCCGCCTTTTAAAAGGGTTTGGGCCTCCGGTAACCTCACTCACCCAGCGAAACACAACGCAAGCGCTGCTTCACGCTGGTTTTCTGTGAGGCCGTGGTATTACTCCGGTCGAGCCGGCCCATTCGTGCCGAAGCATGGCTCTCCCACGTTAGAAGTCTTCTTAGTTATTATTAAGCTTATTGCTTGACTGAACCTACCTTATTAAGGTTACATATGAGCTTCCTAGCGTCCCTGCAGTCAGGCGGGTTCTGCAGGTAATGGAGACGCCTCTGAACGAGGTCGCTGACGTTGGCCGCCTCCGTCTGCCTCCACTCGTGGTAGCCGTCCAGCTCTTGCATCAATTGCTGATCGGAGAGGAGCGACCTGGAACAAGGCAGATTTAGGTTACCTACTAACAAATCTTTCAATAGAAGAGAGGCAAGATCGGGAAACCAGACTAGAACTGCTGCCTTTCATTACAAATTGTTTGTAGGTATTTTTGAGCTGGATGGTATATTTTTTTTAAATGAAGTGAGTGAAAGCAGTTTGAATTTGTCAAATAAGTAGAGAATAGAGACCTTTATTTTATTAGAAACCCTCTAAAGTATATTGAACTTATTGATACTCAAGTTTAACCTTGAACTAAGACCAAGCCAAGGTGATCCATCTCATGCGAAAAGCATGGAATGGTCTTATAAGGTTGGTATGAACATACAATTTTTTTTTCAAGCTTATTGTTACTATATCATACTACTATAGGACTACAACATTTTCCCAAACGTGTGGATTTCCCTGTTCACTTGGTAACTACTAACTAAAATGCGACAGTTTGTTTTCAGTTGTAATTTGAACTTTATCTTGATATACTTAGGTAGAACCGTAGAAGTCACACAACCCGTTTCAGTGAAATGCAACAATCTTTAAAATACTTCACAACGAGATGCTATTCGCGCACCGAATATTTGTTTGGAGGTACCAATACTTGTTTGTTCTTTTCATACAAACAAGCAAACGCCGCACACAGAAATCATCTAAAGAATTCTAAACTGGGACAAAAACCATACCGATATACTAAAGTTTTCTTAGCAAGAATCATACTAAAAGTTTACAAGCGTAACTTAATTGTTGAAAATGTTATATAATCAACCCATTATTATGTCCCACTGCTGGGCACGGGTCCCCTCTCACAATGAGAAGGATCAGGCTATACCTACTATAGTCCACCATGCTAGCCTAATGCGGGTTGGCAGACTTCACACGCCGTCTAGAAAACCTCTCAAGCATGCAGGTTTCCTCACGATGTTTTCCTTCACCGTTTAATTAACCATTAAAACTCGAGACTTTTGACTTTGACATCTGAATTTAAAAAAAAAAATTGAAAATAATAAAACTGCCTCATTAGCCAAGTGGTCCTGAGCGCGACTGCTACGCTAGAGGTCCTGAATTCGATTCCCAGGTCGAGCAAAGTGTTATTGGGTTTTTTTATGAAATTCCCAGTAGCAGCTCGGAGTTAGGAATTTGTGCCCGGTTAATGGCAATAGGCTTGCCCCCTATTACATGGGACCTAAACATACCGGCGAACTGTGGGTGTACATTAGTACGACTCTGCCTAACCCTTCGGGGAATACAGGCGTGATTGTAAAATTGAAAATGTTAGTAAAGCTAAAAACCAGATTGACCAGTAAACATATTATTATATGTAATTTCAACACAGTTGACTACATACAGAATATATACATATTATAACTATATTAACGCTTAAAATGTGCTCGTTATATTGGCCTTGGCAACCAAACCCATGACTCATTGATTTGTTTGTATAAATTTTAAGGTTATGTCCAGTTGAGTTGCAAATTAATCAAAATATTTTAGCACATATTAAATTATGTTAATTTTTAAGTGAATTTTTCTGGAGCTCAGTAAACATAACCGAAACTATCTGATATCCGAAATAAAAATCTCAGATATCGTAACTGAATCCGTAACGTTTCTGATAGATGCGGAGCAAGAGACTCTTTTCATCATCACCATCAGCCTACATTCGTCCACTGCTAGACGTAGTCCTCTCCCAATGAACGGCACAGAGGCCGACCTTCGGCTTTCCTCATCCGATATGCCAGCTGCCTATCGCAAGTCGTCACTCCACCTGGCCGGTGGACGCCTCACGCCTATTACTCTTTTACAAATCCTAAATACGCTAACCGAAACAATTGGATAATCCGAAGGTAATATTCAAGGTGTTAATTTGTATCCGAAGTTACCTCATTTTTTTATGGGATAGGGGAGCAAACGAACCGACGGATCACCTGATGGTAAGCGATAACCGCTGCCCATGGACACCCGCAACACTAGAGGAGTCACAAGTGCGTTGCCCGCCTTTTAAAAGGGTTTGGGCCTTTTTTTTTTTTTGTTGACGGGGTTGGAAATGCTTTATACACTATCCACCACTCCGGGGAGAGCGGTGGGGTGTGTCGGACTCCGCTCTGAAAAGAGCGATCTACCGACTAAAACCAACCTCGGCGTTTCGCGACACCACTTTGGTGCCGGGCCTACGGGAGCGCTGTAGCATTCGTCCGCGGACCCGGCAAGGGTTTGGGCCTCCGGTAACCTCATTCACTCGGACCAAACACAACGCAAGCGTTGTTTCACGCCGGTTTTCTGTGAGGCCGTGGTATCACTCCGGTCGAGCCGGCCCATTCGTGCCGAAGCATGGCTCTCCCACGTCATTTTTAGGGATAATGCTAAAAAATGCGCTTCATTATATAAAATCAACTTAGGCTAAGCACGCAGAACTATCGAATTCGTATAGTAAACATATCGAGTTTTTTCTGCTACAAATCTCAAACATATTTTCACTCCTGTCTCCCACATTGGGGTAGGCAGAGACTATAGATTTCCACTTGCTACAATCCTGGCACACTACTTTCGCTTCATCTACGTTCATTAACCTCCTTCTCATACAAATTATTCTCGATTTCGATACGAATACGTTTTCGCAAGTTGTACGTGCTTGGGTTACAGTTCGAAAATTCTACTAGATACTTATTATAAAAAAGAAAATAAAACCTTCGAAACATTTACGAGTGTTTGTGTATCAATAAACATCAAAATACCCTAAAGCACTACAAGCAAGCAAGTTTTGTTTTGTGTAATATTCGACCATATATAATAGAACTTGTATACTAACAAATATTATTTTATTTTTAAGGGTCATGGGTTATGTGGCGCTTTAAGTCCGCTGTAGAGAAAAGTTGAGGAAACCTGCCCTAAGACACCGGATCGATGAATTTGTTAAGGATATCGGTGTAAAAAACTGAAAGAAACTGGCGAGTGGTCTACTCTAGTTCGGTGTGGCTCTTCCTTCAAAACGGCATTTCAGACATTACCTTACCACATTGCATTGTGACACACATATTTTAATACTAAGAGAGACCTCTGTACTCTTCACTTTAAAAGTGATTCTCTGAGTTTGCTTTGTTTTTCCTCAGAGGTAAAGACTTATTACGGAAATAAATATAATTTATTAAACTGACTTCTTGCGATGAATTGTAATAGCACGTACAATATCGATTGCACGCACAGCAAGTACATTATCGCATAGCAAGTACACTATCGATTGGGTCGAGTCGTACTCTTCTCCTATTGGTACCAATAATTTCGACATAACTTAAGAGGCACTTGACGGTCGTTAAATTAGGGTGAGCGCAAAGATAAGAATCGTATATAAATTCAACTTCGTATAACCCCCCCTAGCATGAAGTCTGTGTTACCATGGTCTTGAAAAATATTAGTCTTGAAGTAACAGGATTACCAGGAACTGGGGAAGTTCCTCACATCCCTTCATCAACTAGAAAAGGGCTAAAATACTGATTGATGACACTTACGCGATTATTAGACACTGAAATGAAACTACTTTTTACGGATTTTACCGCGTTGTATTGATATTGTTCAATTCACGTTTCGTATATTTTCCGGTCACAGGTAGACCATGAATTTTATTTGATTTCATTCTGTCAGACCAACGTATGATGACACTATACAGAGGAAGTTATTACCTATGGATAGTACGGCGTACCTATTATGATGATTTTGTTCATGATGTCCCCTCTATCGTTCGTAGTATTTGCAATGCTTTGGATGAGCTCAACTTTTAGGTATTTATTTATTAAGACACGTCAACAATATAAACACAAACATCACAAAAATAATCATAAACAATAAACAATTAATAATGAACACTTAGGCTGATTTTAGAGTCACGCTGACCGTACGCTGACCGTCGGCGCTGACAGCCGATATGTATGAACGTCTAGGAAGCGTTTTAGAATAATGCGTAGCAAATCAGCGCGAGCCTCGCTAGACTTTCATACATTTCGGCTGTCAGCGCCGACGGTCAGCGAACGGTCAGCGTGACTCTAAAATCAGCCTTAAGTTTCTTTGTCGGCCATTTATATTATCCTGTTGATGTTTCCACTGCTCTCTGAGAAAGACTAGGCTTCTAGGGGTTTAGGCTTAACCCTAGGTTCAAGGCGTGTGATTATCTTTTTAACAATGCATAACTTCATCTTTCACATCTCATTATTACCTTACTTTCAGAAGTAATTATGTCCGCGTAATTCACAAAGTGTTTATCTCAATCCAAACAAAAACTAGCCCGTTGACATGCATAACGAAGATACATTTCCGTAATAAATCCACAAGAATCCTCTCAGACATTACGAGCTCTTTTAAGAGTGGTCGACGAAAAAAAAACACAAACGTCAAATTGTAACCGGTTTTGGTCATGCCAAAGTACACACACCATATCAAATAATTGCTGTAACATTACACGCTACACGTGCGAGTTATTTTTTTATTAATATACAACTGGATACGATGTATTTTCATGGATCTTTCGCGAAAATTATAAATACGGTGAATAATATCCGATCAAAAACATTCCTAGAAAAAATATTTATGGAAAAAACTTTAAACAAGACAATCCAGTAACGACTTCTTCTTGTAATCTTGGGTCTCGATAACACCTTTAAATTAATGAAATTATAACAGACTTTTATCTGGATTCAGATAGGTATATTGTCCTCTTGGAATTCACTCTTATCTCTCACATTGATAGAACAGTTCAAAGTTGTAAACAGAAGGAATATATTGTAAACGTAAATTACCTATGGAGTTTATTGCCGGCTCATCTCCACTAGACCCACAATTTGGAACCATGCAACTAGTTTTGACATATCAAAAATACCTGTATTAATAGTCTCATTGAAATAAAAAAGGTGGAACAAGAATGTTAAAGCTAAGCTATCATTAATTATTTATCAACGGTAAAAAACTGCCGAGAAATCGAAATCATTACAAGCAAATACCAACCTTTTTCTTTCACCAATTTGCTCCAAAATCGTTTCAATCTTCTCCGCCTTGTTGTCCTCTTGTATGACCTTGGTGAGCTCATGGTGGACGTAGTACCAGAGCTCCTTGGTGTTGGAGTGTATCCTTCTTCTGAGATTCTCGTAGTCTTCCGTTGGCCCCTGTCCCCCATCCAGTAGCAGGAAGCCGGTGTCTATGTCCTTGAAGTTAACACCACTGAAAATTATAGGAAATGTTAATATTTAAGCTTCTATTGTGTCGACATAAGGTCCGAGATATAAGTTCATAGACTGCCCAAGGTGCACTATCCATGACTCCGCTGCCCGAACAGACGATGGCCGCAGTAGGCGGCTTCAAGTAGGATGCGGGGCGAGACCTGCCCTTTGAGAGTTCTAGCAAGAAGGCAAGTGCAGTTTTTAATCGATACGTCTCTGACACACCCTGCCTGCTCCCCAGGCGGCAGATGATGCATTTCCGTGCTAACAAAAAAAGGTTGTACTATCCATACTAACATCAAAAATGCGAAAGTAACTATCTGCCACTCTGTTACCTGTTTGTGCCCAAGCGATAGGCTCACCTTCTCTGAAATGGGACCTGAAAATACCAGCGAACTGTGGATGTACATAATGTACATCTGCATAACCCTTAATTTAGGCGTGTTATGATATTACGGAAGGAAAATTAATTATTGTCCACTTACTTCGAAGACTTTTTAATATGTGAAATAAGATTACTATGCTGCTGTCTCAACGTTTCCAGCTGAGCGGACACCTTTTTCAGCCTGTCCTGGAATTCTAACACCTCATCTTGGTTTCCACTGCATCTAAAAAAGTCGAGCATATTACATCACGGTGTATTTCATAATCGAAATACGAGGATAACGGCTTAAAATATTTATAAATTGCGTCAATTCATATGACTCAATCACTCGAATCGTTCACAAAATTCTTAAATTTCACTCACCATATTATTATCATTCTACAACATAATGGTTTTAGATTAAGGCCGCTTAAGGAAAATTAATTATTTTTCCTTAAAATTTTACTTGATCTTTATTTTTCGTTTACCATCAACCTAGATTACCTACCTATATTATTTGGCAACTATAAAATAAAATTTTGCAATAATTCAGCTTACCCATTGTCATCAATGCTGTAAGGAATAACAAATACTATCTTAAATGGAAAAAAACTAAGGAAGATACCGCTCTCCAATTCCCTAATTGCCTCCAAGGATATGGAAGAGACCTTTGACTAGCAGAAGTACCATGCGCAGGTTCAGATACTTTCGCATTATAGCACACGGCTAGGATGTAGAGTTAAAAGGTCTAGTAGAAACACTTCCATGGGGAAGGGGAAGAGATGCAGACACGTTTGAGACGTGGGAGAGCCATGCTTTGGCACGAATGGGCCGGCTCGACCGGAGTGATACCACGGCCTCACAAAAAACCGGCGTGAAACAACGCTTGCGTTGTGTTTCGCCGAGTGAATGAGGTTACCGGAGGCCCAAACCCTTTTAAAAGGCGGGCAACGCACTTGTGACTCCTCTGGTGTTGCGGGTGTCCATGGGCGGCGGTTATCGCTTACCATCAGGTGGTCCGTCTGCTCGTTTGCTCCCCTATCCCATAAAAAAAACCATGACCTGACGAGGTCGCGAAGAAATATGATGCCAATCCCGCCGTATTTAGGTACAATAAGTGCAGTACAATATACATAGAAACAAGACCCTCAATTTGTCCCACTTCGGAACACAACAGGCTAGATCGGAACATACTTTTTCATAATCACCGTATAAATAGGATACGTACTTGAGCGGGGATATAACTAGGTATGTGACGACGATCCACACGAACAGCAACACAACCGCGGCGCGCTTCCATCTCGCCAGGTACATCATAAAGTAATCATTGACTGTCACGTGACCATTGGAGTAGTGTTTCATTGTCGCCGCGGCATCCTTGCGCCAGTTCGCACTACTGGTGCATCATAGCCGACTGTAACAAAAGGAAAACACTTTATAACAATAGTATTTTAAGTTCGATACGTTTTATTTTGGTCAGGTTAAGGTAAAAAGTCCCTAAACTTGCCACCTGTATGGGTGTAGTAGGATAAGATCGTGTGTGTTTAAAGACATAGAGCTCGATGTGTGTCATTAAGGATCATGTGGATAGTCGAGTCTACTCCCGAAGGACGGTAGCGAGTGGAAGTTATAATACATTTAAGGTTATAGCATCAATATCATTTCCAGCTCGTTTGACTTTACTAATAGACCTCAGGGCAGTCTCTACCTTGGCGACCTTCGAAGTTATTTGCAGCCCAAATAAGGGAACGAAAGAAAGGAAGTCTTCATAATCAGTATCATAGCAAGGATCTTAGACGTTTACACGTATCAAAAACATTTATAGAATAATTCACACCTAATGTTATTGACGGCCTTTTTGGGTATGAGGAGTGCAATGGACTTCGAACACAATTCGTTACGCCAAATAGTCCCAATAGTCTTTCGCAGTCTATTCCGTCGGTTGATTGAACAATAATGTAAACACTTGCCAACGTTTTTGCGTATGCGGTGTTCATAAGAATTGCCTCACGCTTAAGATGCCTTCAATCCTATGTCTTGATTATTCAAACGAAATTAGCTTTAGCGCGAACAGTTTTATATCCCTAGTTTACTGCTAAGAATTGCATGCAAGCTAATAATGTCTTATTTATTACGATCAGAGGTCGGTTTTGCATAAAGATTTTCATTCACAATACTTAAAGATGAGTATTGCATATTATATGGTCGTTTAAGTACATGTTTAGGGAAATTACTTTCATGTATCATGTATTATGTTTACAAGTAACCACTAGTATCTCCAATAGGCATGATGACTGATTTTCAAAAAGTGTTCTAAAATAATCTTATGTATATACTATTTCCGAAAAATAAATTATTTCTGCAATAAAACAAGGTTTTTGATACAAAAAAGTCGATTTTTATTCAATGTTTTTAAATTAGCGCGAAAACGGTCGCTGGTGTCATGGCGTCTGCTTATGACGTCACTTCTATGTTTTGGCACTGACATGACAATAGGAGATTTAACAACTTATCAGATAATATTTTTGTTATTTTTTATTTAGACATGTCTTCGCAAGTGTATAAGTGGTGTGCTGTTTCCCAGTGGGATATACGTCAAAAAAAAACCCTGATAAATTATTTGTTTGCGTGCCACACAACAAAACAATAAGATATAAGTGGCTTAATCTTGCACGGCGAGATTGTGCAGCTTCTTTTTCTTTCCTTCCTTAATAACTTTTCAAATACTCCAGTATTTAATTGCAAACTAGGTTTACTATTGGATAAATCTTTTGTTGTAATATATTTTAATGTAGTCCCAACCCGAGATAGCTTTGATTTCATCTAGTAGCATTCAATAGATGTAACGGACGGTTCTTCACTCCTACGATGGACCCAGATGAGAAATGCAATGGAATGTTTGCAGCCCCCTTGTGAGGCAACACAGTCATGGCATTCTACCGATATAACTTCTTCCTTTACTTCGTCAACTATTAACGTCACTGCATATAACTTCGCGTGGATCGTGTTCCGGGCAGATTTTTGATTTAACTATACACAGATTTCCATCGCGTTTTAACTGAACGTAGCTAATCGCGTCGTCCCCATAAGATGGCCTGGAGGATCTAAATAAAGAAATCGATAGGTAAGCATATTTTATAAAATAAAAACATTATTAAGACTAAACATACGAAGTTGTGCTTTTTAAAAGTAATTTTATTTTTTTAACTATAGTAACGTATAGTTATAGTAATTTTAATATAGTTTTTAAATAATAATAAATAATACTTACATTGTTGTTTTAACATTTTTAAATTCTGCTGAACAGAAGTCTTTGTTTGATGCCAGGAACTGCTCCAGCAATAACAAATCAATCTGGGCAAATTAGAGCTGTTTGCCTTGGTAAACCCTTGTTCCATTACTCCAAAAAACTGAGTAATATACAATTAGGATATACTTAATAAACAATTTTAAGCGCGGAGATCGTCGAAATTCTTACGAAATTTACGTGACAGTTACAGTTCAACATAGATGTGACGTAATTGAATCTGATTGGTGTTCAACTGAACATGGCGGACTTGTGTATTTTGTAGTTTTATTTTATCAAATAAATTAATAATCCCGTCTTATAAATAAAAATAAATATTTTTTTCTAAACATATTAATTATATTTCAGTATATGAACATATTATTTTAGTAATTCTTGCTAACCGTCATCATGCCTATTCAGACGGTTCGTGTCTCCCCGAGTCGATTAATGGTTTGGAAACTAAAAGGCATCATATTCAGATAAGAATCTAAGCAAATGTATCCTTCATACGTCAAATTTAGATTGAGATTTGACAAACGTAAGTTTTCGCAGAGATTTGTTTATGTATTTTGATGAGCGCATCTGAGCGCATTGACTTTGCGATGACATAAAGGTGAGTCACAATCTGCACTCGCCGGCGGATGGATAAGATTAAAAAAATATTTGAATCGCTCCTAAAATATCAGCGAAATCACAAAGCACTGTATAGTATAGCATAAATACTGGTCCGCTACGAATTAACATACTATAGGTCAGAGAGATTTGGAGGTAAGGTGGGAAGATCGCTGCTCAGCAATAGATTTACGAATACTAGACCTACAGGGTACAGAAAGACTATTCTTGGCCCATCTCTTCGTTGCTTCTAAAGCTAAGCGGGCTTTACAGCATTCATGAAATAAATTAGTTTCGTATGCAGACATTACACGTCATGCATAGACCAAAAGGCAACCCTATCCTGACTATGCACATATTAGCGCCTGAACAAACGTCATCCTGCTTTTGTAGCAAATATCGTGATCGGATACTATATGCGGTAACCGGCAGTAGAGCAGGCTTTTTATAATATTTAAGACTATGCGCCGGATTTAACTCCCACACAAAAATTTCCGTGAGAATACAACCAATGCACAGTTGAGTCGATAATCTTCTGAGTATATTTGAGACAGCATTACAGTAACATTCGGTTCAAAATATATCTTCGACATCACAAGGTCAAAAAACGTATGAACATCTGATTTGTTTTACCACAAATCCCTATAAATAGTCCTTTAAAAGTTTTAACCGTATTTTTTTTATTTTTATTCTTCAATATCAGTATTAGGCGATCTATTCCTCACAAAAGGCTCACTCCGTCTTTAAAATTGCATTCCCAACCGTAAACCAGACTGGTAGGGGCTTGCACGTCCACTTGAACCGTGAATGCCAATGTCAATTGTTGCTACGATTTCTATAGAATTGCTTCAGATTTAATTTGAATTACCAAGATAGATGATAAACTATACCATTTACGATGCACATATATTTTATTATGTTTTAAAAAATCTGATATCTGGTAGAAAACCGCCTAAACATGGCGTCTGGGTTTGATATGGCATGAGAAAGTTCTTCATTACATAATCAAAAAACATGTGGCATACATTTAATTTCCAGCCTCCTCATAATATATTTGGTAGTGATTCGGTAATAAAACGTGTTTGGTAGAATTATTTTCGCAAGCAGCATATCAAGGACGAAGTTTGAAGTTCATCGACATGATGAGATTATAAAAAAAAAAAATTAAGTGAGTTGAAGCCACATTACACTTATTCTGATATAAATACAGTCTCATAATACTAAACATTAGGATTTATTACAGTTGAAACCACCTTATTAGCTTAGTGGTCACAAGGGCGACTGTTATGCTCTTCGATTGAATTTCCATGTCGAGCAACGTATAATTTATATGAAACTAGCTTCTGAATTGGGTCCGGCCTAGATAAAAAGTAGACTATGTTTTATTCCAGGCTATAATCTATCCCTGTGCCAAATTGTATCTAGATCCATTGAGCCGTTCTGGCGTAAAAGAGTAAAAAACATCCATCCATACTCACAAACTTTCGCATTTATAATATTAGTAGGACTAGCGACCCGCCCGCGGTTTCACTCTCGCTGCCCCGTTCCTAACAGTCGTAGGGTTATGTTAAATAGCTTAAAACCTTCCTCTTGAATCGGAACGTCGGACGAAAATCAATAGATACAGCTATTGAAAAAAACCGCATATAAATCCGTTCCGTAGTTAAGATCTAAGCATAAGGGACAGACAGACAGCGGGAAGCGACTTTGTTTTATACTATGTAGTGATAGTGATTGTCAGTAATAGCTCGCAATTTGGATTTATGCTCGGCTAGTGTCAATAGGGTCGCCCCCTGTTACAGCGCGTGCAACGCCTATAATTTAGGTAAGTACTGTATTTTATATAGCTAGCGAAAAAGGTTTTCAAGACACCAACATAGGTGTCCACCCGTGGTGTCCACTATGTTACTTGCATCTCAAATTCCCAAAGGGCTATTTGTGACAAAACATAGCCATGTACTGCCTAAAAATACAATCTACAGTTGACTCTCGTTAATTCAAACCTGCGATAATTCGAACCTCTCTATAATTCAAAGTGATCACGAGTTCCCTACAAAATCTCTTTATATTTCGAACTAAATCAATACATTTTCATACACTTGGTAATTCGAACGAAAAAATCATTGCTATATAACAAAACGACGCGTTAATTCGAACTTATCGGCGTCCAACACTCGACAATTCAAAGTTGCAGAGAGAAAGAGGCGGAAAGATTGTAAGTACATTTTGCGACAAGTTCAAACTTGTATCAACGTACACGAGCCTTTGTTTTTGTTTTGATTAGTTTGACTATGTACCTCTAAACTTTTGTCATTATTATAGAATAGCAGTTAATACATAATAATTGATCAACACATAATAATTCGAAGTTTTATTTATTTTCTCTCACAAATTTCGAACCATTTGATATTTCAAACACTCGATAATTCGTAATATTTTAAGAGTCCCTCGAGTTTCGAATTAACGAGAGTCGACTGTATTAGGTCCATATATAATTTTATCGAAATCTGTTCGATAATCTGAAAAACTTGACAGAGTTCCTTTCCCGTTCATAATTAGTATGTATAGATTGCAGTTGATATCATAACTCTACTAGATACACCCACACACCCATCAAACCTTATACACCCTGCAAACAGAACACCACACACGTTTGACACCATCAACACACAAACTGAACTCGATGCCGCACTCACCAACCTACTACACGCGCACCACATCTACACTGATGGCAGTAAACACGACGGCAGTGTGGGCGCTGCCTTCGTCATACACACTCCACAAAACACCATTATCACAAAATCACATAAACTTCACTCCTCGTGCACCGTCTTCCAGGCCGAGTTGGTCGCAATCGACCAAGCCTGTAGATGGCTTGCTGAGCAAACGCAGGTCACGGCAGCCGTCATCCTGTCCGACTCCCGGTCAGCACTGGAAGACATACAAAATGTCTACAGTACACATCAAATCACCACCTTCATACAAAAATTCTTATCCACCACACACATTCACATCAAACTCATGTGGGTCAAGGCTCATGCGGGGATATCTGGCAACGAAGTCGCCGATATCGCCGCCAAAGTCGCAGCAACGACAAAAGTTAAACCGACATTTGCACACTTCCCACTCAGCTATATCAAAAAGGTTGCCAAAGATAACAGTTGCGATTTGGCTGCGGCAGTCTATAACAGCAACACTAAAGGCACAATAATAAAAACCTGGTGCCCTACACTCCCTCAACTACACAAACTCATAGCAACCACAGGACACACCTTTGCACTCACCCAGTTACTCACAGGACACGGCTATCACAAACAATACTTACACCGCTTCCACATCATCAATAGTGACACATGCCCCTGCGATAATACCACAATCCAAACACTCACACACCTCATCACCCAATGTCCCCGATACACTCGCACAAGACTCACACACGAACAGTACTGCCACCTAAAACAGCTAAGCCCCTACGACCTAGACACCATCATCAACAACAACACCGCAACCGACACATTCATGACACACCTCACGCACATAATAGAAACACTCAAGAAATTCAATAACACTTAACACACACCGAAAACAAATGCACCGCCTAGCCACACAAAATCAAACAATTTAAAATAATTAATATACTAGTCTAACTTATCCTTGTATCAAATAGCAAGGTGTACCACACCGCAATAAACTACCTTTCGGGGCGGATTTACCCCCGAGAGGAAAATTGTAAAAAAAAAAACTCTACTAGAAAAGTATAGAGTAATGATAATATATAAGTCAATAGGTACCTAAACATGTCAGACCAAAAGTAAAGATTGTTTATCTGGGTTACAATAATAATAATTACTAACTTTTGTCCGGCATCGCCCACCTGAAGCTAGATTAGGATTACAAATGGATCCCAAAAACAATTTAACCAAAAACCAACAGTGATGATCTCTTCTTTGTATGGGCCTCTATACATCAGAGGGGTCAAGAGATATAAGACTCCGGATCCGTTTAATAATTGAGATAAGAAGTTCACCAGTTTTTAAGTTGGAGCATTATACTTTCTAACAGTGATAACAAAATTACAATCTATTCAGTAGTTTTTACTCCAACCCGTAACAATCAGATAAACAGACCAGAATTTAAAAAATCTAATTTTTGGATTCGGTGACGTTTATATACCCTAACCCACTTGTTTTTTTTTAATATCTTCAATGTACAGACATAGCTTTTTTACAATTTTATAATAGTAGAGATAGAGATGTTAAACGTATTATTCGAACTACTCAAATAGGCACGAAGCCTCTAAATCTCAAAAAGATTTACACAATTAAACTGTTATGTAAAGGTACACAGGTTGTGTGTATCATTTCTTTCAGGCCCAGACAGGCATGAAAGGTGCACTCTTTTCACGAATAGAAACCGAATAGAAATGTCATATAATTTCTTTGTAGGTACCAAGTTCAACGCATCCTTGAATGCGAAGTGGAAACAATTAGTCCTATGATAAACCCGAGCCATTCTACGTTATCATACGAGCATTTACCGACTACACAAATATAATATTCACCTGATTAATCAAATTTCAACCTTATTACTAGACAATAAAGGCTTTCGGGATGTTTACGGCAAGTTTGTGAAAAATGCGATTATGCCCATCAGTCATGAAGGTGGAACATGTCATGGTTGGTGACACAGGACTGGTAAACACGTTGAAAGCAAATAATTAATTATGGCTTTATCTAGCGTGTTTTTCGGAAAGTGAAAATGTTAAACCATAGAACACAACAGAGTTGTAACATAAGCACCATAAAATACGTTCTTTTTAAGAGTGGCTTTATGTAAGGACAGTGTAGCCACATAAAATAACTACTCCTGTGATTAAAAAACACCATGAAGCACAATGGTAGGCTCCCTCTCTAGTATCGTAATGTTTTGTCTGGAAGACATACACAAGGGGATTTAGGGACCCTTTCATCGCAATATGACGTAGTATACAGCTATATTTGCCCACATATTCTCTCAAACGCCCCATACCTTTTGCAATAACAGATTGCTGCTGTTCGTAACCAGACCACATATCAAATAAATCGTAGGTATAATAAACTTTTACGAATACGGTTAAGGAATGTGTTTTCCAAGAAATAAAGTGGTCTCCTTTACTGTGAGTAATTCACTTTTAGTCAACATACTTTATCCATACGTGTTCGGAATTAACTTCACCTAATTCTGTGACGTACTGACGTTAGACATCAATCCATCACTTAATTAGGAACCAAGAATGTTAATAGATTATTTAGTAAAGTTACATGACAAGTCACCTTGGATTATAGGAATGATTGAAGGTAATCAATCATTCCAAAAATGTTTATTGCTAATTTCTGTTTTTTTTTTAATGGGATATGGGCTAAACGAGCTAACGGATCACCGATAGTAAGTTATCTATATGTTAGCTCGTTGAGCCCCTAGATTACCGCCGCTTTAAAGAGTTTGGGCCTCCGGTATCCTCACTCACTGCGCGAAACACCCGAAGCCGTGGTATCACTCCGGTCGAGCCGGTCCATTCGTGCCGAAACGTGGCTCTCCCACGGCAAAAAAAAACATTTACTGATCCCATTTTTCGAAGCTTATTCAGGTCCATATAGGTGATTCTAAGTGTCTGGTATTATGAATCAATATCAGAAGACGAGAGAACTTTTCAGCAGATTATGTAGCTGTCTACGGTTTAGCTTATTCGAATTTAATCATACATTTTTCAGAATTTCCATACACATAGAAGTGGTCATACTAGATAGAATAGGTTCAGACACGTAGAGACAAACTTTTCTGATAATTTGAGCTGTCTTTATAATTACCATGAATATAATATAGGTAAGTGCACTGAAATGATTTCAAATAACTTAGTCTGTAGGCAGGAGTTTTGATCTGAACGAACATGGCCCTGATAATACGCCCCATAAGCCAATGGCACATTTAATAGCCATTTTCAAGCCACTTCCGGCCGTTATATCGTTCCGGTAAAGCACCCAGGATTATAATGATGTGCACTATATTCCTAAATAGCCTCGCCGTTCTGGCTTAATGGGAACGTGGCCTAATTATCGGCTGAGCATAAACACCTCGTACATCACTCGCTGCTGTGCAGTCTGCAGTTCCAGATTGATATGTCGTGCGTAACTCTATTACCGATATAACATGTCACTGGATTATGAGTTGCTCACTCACGAAACAAGGATTAGGAGCCCCAAATTGTTTTTTTATATCCATATCCATATCATGATCAAAACTATCGGAGCGCCATTTATCTTATAAGTGAGTTATAAGAAAATGGCGCCCCGGTAGTTTTGATTCTTCTTCTTTATCAGCCTCTATTCACCCAATGTGGGTCTCCTCCATTGAAAGCCATTCCTCTCGGTGTTTTGCCTTTCTCATTCATTTCTTTCCTGTACGTTTTAAGATGTCGTCAGCCCATCTAGCCGACTGACAATTAACACTTCTTCACCCGGACCTCGGTCTCCAATCCAATACTTTCCTGGCCCACCTTTTCATCAGTTCCTCGGCTAATATGTCCCGCCTACCTCAATTTGCGTTGTGCAATATCTAGGGTCACATGGATTACCTTAGTTTGTCTCCGAATGTCAGTATTTCTGACCTTATCTGTCTGTCTCCGCAGTGTGATTACCTAGCACAGCTCTCTCCATTTTTCTTTGCGAGCTACCTGCAGCTGGATGATATGCTGCCGGGTGAGTGTACAGGTCAGTTTTGATTACATAATAAACAACCTCTTCCGTAGGTAATCTAAATCTAAAAAAATCACTATCATTTTTGGGCTGTTTGTGTTGCTTTCTCTTCCTCTCCAAAAAGTCAAGAAAAAATATACGAACTTTAAAACCATAGACTAGGGGTAACGTAAAATTATGTTTGTTATTGCATCTACAATACAGGAGAAATTTATCTCGTGGGTTAACATAAAAGTGTCTCACGTTCGGATCAAATAGGTCACGATTGAGTGCTGGAGGCTGGTTTTCATCACTGTCAATTAGAAAATTTGCAGACACTTCTATTCTATTTATTGGAATAGATAGATGAAACGAACTCTGTAGTAATTCAATCATAGTGGGTGCCGCGAGCCCGCAGCAAATAAAATTGCGAGTTAATCTCATATCGTACCGAGTCTTAACTGTTGATTTGACGCCCACATTATTGTGTAAACAAAGAGTATCTATAGTATTACCTACCGGTAATATTATTAGGTGAATATAGTACTACCATTCCGTTACGATATTACGATTCTTGAGAATTCCTCCGGAAGTTATTAAATTGAACAAGCATTTACTTGGCGCTGCTGTAGTGAAAGAATATAAATGTAGGTAATCTATGTGATCCGCGCTCGTCGTAAGGGCTAATTGTCTTGCAATTTAAGATAAAAATCCTGTCATTCTGCGTCGTAGAGTTGAGTAAAAGGTTGTCTGGTAAATGCCGCTATTAGCGATAAGGCCGTCATTGTTACATTAGTTTTAGCAATTCTTTATTTTGTTTCTTCTTTTACATATGGTGTGAATTACTGTTCTAAAATAAGTTCAACAATGGTAATTGGACCAACATTCAAACCGTGGAGTCTGGTGCAATTTTGTATTGGTAATAGAATTTTCTCAATAGCCAAGTGGTCCTGAGCGCGACTGCTACGCTAGAGGTCCTGGGTTCGATTCCCAGGTCGAGCAAAGTGTTATTGGGTTTTTCTATAAAATTCCCAGTAGCAGCTCGGAGTGAGGAATTTGTGCCCGGTTAATGGCAATAGGCTCGCCCCCTATTACATGGGACCTAAACATACCGGCGAACTGTGGGTGTACATTAGTACGCCTCTGCCTAACCCTTCGCGGAATACAGGCGTGATGGTATGTTAATAGAATTTTCATTGAAGAGTTCAAGAACGAGAGGACTACTCGGAAGTTGATGTAATCGAGCTTATATTAGATTTTTTATTTTATAATATTTGAAACTTGTAGGTAGGTATTCAGATCGGGTGTGGATTTGATTTGCCAACAATCAGGGATCTTTTTTCTACGGTTATTTTGTTTCTTTTTTTTTAATAAAGAAATGCTCAATGGATGGGAACCTTATTCTTATGCAAGTTGCACGTTTAACTCGTTGAATGCTTACCTACTATAATATTACAACTGCCAGTTGCAGGAACAACCAGGTCAGATGTAAGTATATCCAATTATGTGTCATTACAGTGAGTATAAATTCAAGTAATACGAGATTCAAAGACACCGTTTTTACTTACTTACGTGATAACTGAGACTGAGCGATGCCGCGCCTGCGCAACCAAACGATATGATTTGTAATTCGGTGCAAATAAAAATTACGTTCTAAATAAAAATATTTAATTTTTTACATTATTCCGTATTAGATATAGATTCCAGACGTGTGCTTGCTGGTATATCTACATTACCTAGGTACCCAGAATATTTCTTTTTTATGTAAGAGGAATAGGTACTTACCTAAATATAGTTGAAGAATAGTTTTGTACGTGGATAAAGTCGCGGTCAGAAGCTAGTCTTCAAAACTGGTTTATATTGTAGGCACATGTCATTTATGTTAGTGATCAAACAACGAAGTGCTACACGTATACGGTACTTTTTAGATGGGTGACCCTAACCATTCTTGTCTTTGCACATAACTTTAAGCCAACAATAATTCTGTGATCACCCATCCACAAACTGACCTCAGCAAGTAGAGCTTAACTTTGAGTGAGTATGAATTATTGTAATACCTACCTAAGTACAAATACTGAACAAAAACAAAAGCTACACATTCTGTAATAAATAATGAAGTATGACAGGTATTAACAAAAGAAAAGGCAGCATGACATACCTAGGTATTATTCATAATTTACAGCCATAATTGTTGCATGTTTAGTAATGTACATAACTACTTAGGTACATAATTAATGTTATTGTATAATGTATCTCAATGCCACATTGTAATATTGTTTGATCTAGGTACTGATAAGTAATAACTATTGGAGTGATATGAGTATCAAAGTTAAGTGCTATTATTTTAGCAATACTTTTTTAGAACTGCTTTCATTATTATTTTGATTGCAATTTCAAGTGGAACCACAAATAATACCCATTCCAAATGCCTTTTCTTCAAATTTGAAAATAATTATTGTTAGTCCCACCGCCAAATTGAGATAACTGATAATTATTACTGTAAATACCTACATCTTTTAAAGACACTTTTACAAGTCAATGTATTGTTTTTTTTTTTATCTTATGATAGGTAGTTAGTTGAGAGTTATGTACTAATATATTACTAACTGAAAAAAAACCTCTGTAATAGTTCTGAAATGCCTGATGCATTTTGAGGCCCAGGGCTTTTTTACAAGCCCCTTTATTTTTCAGAAGTTTCACTCCCAATACTCAGTTACCATGCTAGTACTGTTGGTAGTAGTGGAAGATTGAATAGGTACCCACTTTAGTTTTGATGAAATCCAATGTAAAACAAATTATTAACATAATGTAGCAGAATCATCTATTACAACATAATTAAGTAATGAACATTATTGAGTAATGTTTCCATGAAACTGCCATCTGACATGAAATCTCTGGGCATTTTCCAAATTGTTCGCAATATCTTGTTAGTAAACAACAAAACAGTTTGAGTTGCAAAAATACTAACATACATTGGCTAGTTGGCTCATTTAGAACACTCCTTTAATATGTATTTTTACATAATTATAAGATAATATATTTGAAATAAAACCATTTTAATCAAGTCATATTAACAAAATCAAATGCCAATGTTTTGACCCCTTTACAGCATGCATGGTCATGGGTAGACTCCTACAGATGGACAGTCTGCCTGTGACCATGGGCCATTTTATTTCAATGTGTCCAATATAAGCATAAGTCTCAGAAATCAATAAGAATAAGTATGTAATTATCAAAAACTATAAAGTCACCTGTAGAATTCATTATTTGATAGGTAGGTACCCAAAGTAATATTTAATGTGAAAGCAATGCTGTCTGTCTTTTATGTTTTCATACCTAAACTTCTGAACCAATTTTGATGAATATTAGTATAAAGTCAGATTGGCCCTTTGAGAAGGACATAGTGAACTTTAATTTACATAGGACAGAAGTTTACACACAGCACAGTGATTAAAGAGAATTAAATTAAATGTACTACACACTTAATTCCATTCTTAGATGACTACCAAATAGAATTAAATCTATACTAATATATAAAGCTGAAGAGTTTGTTTGTTTGTTTGAATGTGCTAATCTCAGGAACTAGGTACTGGTCCGATTTGAAAAATTATTTCAGTGTTAAATAGCCCATTTATTGAGGAAGGCTATAGGCTATTTATAATCACGCTACGCGGACGAAGTCGCTGGCAGAAGCTAGTAAATCATATTTTAATTTATATGTAGAACATGTTTTTTTTGTTCTTGCTTACATTTTACTGAAATATGGACTCAACCATTATTTCATCAATAGTTTTGTCAGTGAATAGCATTTATTAGCAATGGGCTTCAACCAAAAGTAACTAGGTACTTGCTGCTTACAAAAAAAAACTGGAGATAGGTCCATGTTCTTTTTGTATTGAAGTCTGTACTCATCACTATTTCAAACATTTTGACACATTTAAAATTAAAAAAAATAATGGCTACATTTTGTTTAACAGCACGCCACCCATTTAACTCTCAGACGGCCACCTCAATATTTATTACTTTATCAAACCAAGTGGCAACGAACATCGCACAACTTCCTAAGCGGATATTAAATGATTTAGATCAAATTTATACAACGTACTCATAGGAATGAATAGGCATTCTATCACAAACATTCAAACCAATTTTAATAAGTTCAATTATCTCATTTTAATGCCAATAAACATGAGTAAGTAAACTAACTCATTCAAACATTTCGATCATCAAATTATAAATTTATAAACATACCTGTTTTTCAGACCTAAGTTCATTGACAACACTCAACAATAACCACCGAAGATACTTTAAGCACTACTTATTTCGAAATGTTGTTGAAAATATTGAAATAAGCTAATAAAATAATTTAAAATTCACACAACACACCCAAGCACCATCCTCAGGACACAGACGTCTGAAATTAAAAAAAAAATTAAATCCGTCAAACATGCTACGTCAGAGAACGATTGGTAACGTTTGTAACGAAACGTAATACAAAGTTAATTTTTGTTTTTGATCCTAATAAAAACGAGATTTCTGCTTTTTGAACACAATCCTCTGCACAAATAAATTACGATAAAGCATCATATTATAATTTGTCTTCATATTATAATTTGTGCGAAACCAAATAAGATCTGAAATTTGTGGGCTAAGGGCCCATTCCAGTCAGATAAGCAAATAAATAACAAGATTACCGAAGAACAAAAAAATAATTAGATCAATTATTAATGTTCGCAGAACATAGTGAAATATATAAAAACAACCTGGAATACAAACAAAGAAGACCTTTGTTTGTATGTACTTATGGCCGCGCCTTAAGAAACATTATTGTTCAATCGATTTATCAAATGTCTTAAAAATAAACTAATTATTTACTAATTTATGTATGAATATTCTTTCCGAAAAAACAATTATTAAATCGCTTCGTTTTGAAATCTGTTCAGTGGATTTGACGTAAATTCAGAATCTGAAGGCAAATTTCGACCTGGCGATGGCTAACTATTTTATATTTTTGGCTAAGGGCGATGACGGTGGGACTTACGGTGGCTTAGTGGCCATAGCGTCTGATGTATCTAATCAGAAGGTGCAGGTTTAATTCCTGCCTGCAGTCGAATTTTTCCTTCACTAAAATAACTAGAAATATAGATTTATACCCAAAAAGTCGATTCCCCTAGTATCGATTACTAGGGGAATCGACTTTTTGGGTATAAAGCTATATTTCTAGTTATTTTAGTGAAGTATTTCAAGTATGAAAAACTCCTCTCAGCCACCCTTTGACTATCTATCTATAAGGACCCGCCTCTCATGATCATTCCCCTCTGTCAAGGTAGTGGATTAAAAAATCTAACGCGTTTATAAAAACTGTTTCCAAAATCGATTTTTCATAAACAGAATCGTTTCCGCTCAGTAAGGTCATCATAAATGCTCCGTGTAACTACCGATATACGTGCAGTTAATGTATGCAAAAAATATCTAATATCTTATTTAGATAAAGATGGAGTTATTTTCCGTATGAAAGTATTAAAGTTCATTTATTTCTATTTAAATCACATAATACAATTTATTAATAAAGATTGAGGACGTTACCGATTCAATAATCGAGTATAAAATAATCGTTTAGTTCAAGCATGCACTCCCCACGAGACTACCCGCACTCCCCACGAGACTACTCGCACTCCCCACGAGACTAGCAAATCTTTTTTTGCTAACAAATATCAGCCTTCTTCTAATAAACGTAAGATTTAAATTTGAAATATCCTTCAAAATGTCATTTTCTGATTTTCAATTATATATCATCCAATGGGATGTCACCATTTATGATTTCCAATTATAGGTCTTAATGCAGAATTACCTTTTTCATCTTTTTTTCATAATATATTATGTCATAATGCTTCAAACTCGGATTTTAAAAAGTGTAGCGAGACTATAGTCCCTCTTTTGTTTTGTCATTTTATTTAATGATGTGATAGTGATTGTTTACGATTTCGAATCGATATCGATATTATTTTCGTGTTCAATTTAAGACCAAATTATAATAATTGCTAAAGATCACTAGAGATGAATATCATGAATTTATGATATCACAATATTTTTATAAAATTTAATAAAATACCATTTTTGGAAATGACGTAAGATTATTGATTATTTTTGATATCCAGTGCTATTAGATATTTTATTTGTTACTTTTTCAGATCTACAAAAGACCGTCATTTAAAATGAAGTAGGTGTGATTGATGAATAATAGCTTAAGCCGTTGCGGAAAAATGTGTTGACAAAATAATTTATAAATTAACATATTTAAATCGTATTTTAAAAATCATTGAAAATGATTTCTAAGATACGGTACGGTTTGAAGGTCTGGGGTTTCTTTTACCGCTTAGGTGGAAAACCAGCACGTGGCCCGCCTGATGGTAAGTGGTTATCGTAGCCTATTATATGAACGCTTGGAACTCCTGGGGTATCACTCGCCCGTTGCCGACCCTGTACAAATCTTTTCACACCCGGTAGACAACCCACAACACCGGTACCCCCACTGCCAACATAACGCTTCCTCGCGGAGCTCTGGCGATCTTTCTCACCGTTAGGAACACAACATAGTACAGTGCTATGTTATTTGGCTACTATTTTCTGCAAAGTGTAGGTATTTCCCCAGTTGGGCAGCTCCAATTGTAAGTGGAGTTATTCAATTCCACTATGCCCTGCCTCTCGGGGTGTTTCTTCAAACACATTATTTTCTTTTTTCGATATCCGGCTCAAAGAAATAACGAGAGTACGGAACACGACATACCATTACGTCTTTATTCCCCGAAGGGTTAGACAGATGCGTACTTAGGGGGCGAGCCTATTGCCATTAATTGGGCATCAACCCTTAATTTTATAGAAAAACTCCAATAACACATTGCTCGACCAGGGAATCGAACCCAGGACCTCTAGCGTAGCAGTCGCGCTTCTTGTCATATTAACGCGCGACATAATGAACAAAGTCGTATTTACTCCTTATTATATCTCGTGGGAAACAAAACGCTCTGTCTAGTGTCATTCCTAATATATCAGCCTGGCAAAGAAAATAATCAAACTAATTGGTATCAAAGTATTTGTAACAAAACATCCCCAATATCTGCTCTATCTATACTAATATTAAAAAGAGGAAAGATTTGTATGTATCAATGTATGTAACAAATAAACTCAAAAACTACTAGGCCGATTTCGAAAATTCTTTCACCATTTGAATGCTACATTATTCAAGATTAACATAGGCTATAGAATATATATTTCGAAAAAGTTAGCGATTTCTCTGACCCGTGCGTTTATTTTCCAATTACATAGTATGTATTTATCTATACCTAAATAGTTTCTTTGTTTTGTATTTAATTAGCATGCAATGAGAGCATTGCATTGAAAATAATTATGATGCAAGATATTAAAAAGGTGTGTATGGATGATTTTAATTTTGCAAATAAATAATTACATATAAAATAATTTGTAATCGTTGTTACGTTTTATCCATTCTTCCTAAAATAATCTATCGATATTAAATATCGACATAGTAGCTTCCTAATAATTTTTAATGTCTTTTACGTTCGTATTGTCGTCAATTATTATATGTTGACGTATTTGACCTCTTTGTGTGCGTAAATTGTGTTAGTGGTGATGATTTTGATATGTGTGAGTTCGTAGCGATACAAAATGATTTTGAGTATGTGTGCTGCAATGTCTATGTAGTGTTTCCTCCCCCCGCACCAAAAGAGACAGACTTTTTTGTTCATAGAATTATGAGCGGTACTTGTCCAGGGATAGATAGTCAAAGCAGCCACCCGTTATTAAATGAACGAAAAGGTTCAGCTCCGTATTAGACCGCCAGCTGTATAAACACATTTATGTTTTAGAACTAGTTAGTTAGTTTTTTAACTAGTAGTTTTTTTAAATTAATGTTTTTAACTAGTTTTTATCTTTAACTAGTAAGTGAAATATTATTGTGATTAATGTGAAATAAATTAAATGAGCAGTAACACCAGAGTCCCGAGCGCGACTGCTACGCTAGAGGTCCTGGGTTCGATTCCCAGATCGAGCGAAGTGTTATTGGGATTTTCTGTGAAATCCCAGTAGCAGCACGGAGTTTGGAATTTGTGCCCGGTTAATGGCAATAGGCTCGCCCCCTATTACACGCGTTTTTTTTACATGTATCACAGAATCCCCAAGGTCAAGTTTGATTAGATTTGATTTTTGATTTGACCATCCACAGACTGACATACTACTATACTAGTATCTCTTATTAGTCTGTGCTGACTAGAAATTTTTGTTCCTAAACCACAGATAATAGAATACTAGACTACTAAACCGACCCGAACCGGCACTCGGCAGCCGGCTGTGCACGGGCTACAATCTTAGAGTAAAATCTACTGGCATTAGTGTCTATGGGCTCAAGAATAGATTTTGACAACTACCTCACCCCCCTCCCTTACGAATTCCCCTCGGTCGCCTAGACTAGATATTTTGCAAATCTTATTTGCCGCCATTTTTTAGTAGATAACTAAACCAATTAAATTTTATCAAATTATGTTTTTCATTGATTTGATCGTATGCACTTGTATTGTAATACTTTTTGCGATATGTTCAACAAGTGCTGTGCTGTAACAGTAGATGAAAATCTGTCGAATTGTTGTGATTTCCTTTCCAACTGTATAGTGTTTGCCGTGTGACGAACAACAAAAAGTTCTAGTGGACGAGTTGCGCAAACTATGTTTCTGAGAATCAATTTGAAAAGCGATTTGTGACCGAAATATCTCTTCTTCGGGTAGTAAGGTTGGATAAGCCCAACGTCAATAACAATTATTGAGGAGATTGTTACTTTATAACTATACTAACTAGGTACTTACTGCGCCTAACATCGAAACTAGTAGGTAAGTTGAAATAACAATATTCTTATTTCTGAGTCTAGGGATATAATTATTCAATATCCTAATCTACGACAACCTAATAATCCACACATTATACCTATGCTGTTAAAAAAAACCTGCATGCATAAAGCTTGTCATGCAGTCTTCTTCCACTTTATGTACCAAAACTTCATTGATAGACTTATTCGTATCTTGACATCTTCTGAAACTATATACCTAACCTTTCAGTATATTATAATGTACTTTGTGATAACCTATCAGACAAAAAATATCCTTTAGGTAAATATATCTAGGTACAGGATTGATTGACCTTATCCTGGTCATAGTCATGTCAAATACTTGTCTTACAAACTCACAAAATAAAATGTAACATTCACATTGTACCTTTATTAAAAATATTTTATGTTACTTGAAGTATGTTCTGTATTTATAAGCATAGCTGTACTTTTCTAGTACACTAAGCTGACCTCTCATTATATAAAAAACTTATATTTTTAATTTGTTATGTACAACTTTATTTAAAATGTTTGTTTATTTCAGATTATTATCAACCCTCTACTTTCAATACCTATTGAAGATAAACAATATCAACTAATATTTTGACATGGAGAAGAATTTTAATATTTTCTGGATTTGGAATATTGAAGGGTAAATTGCCTCATTTAAGCAACAAAAGGTTTAAGGTAAAATGTACTTGACTACCTGACTATGATAAAATTTGAAAATAAAAAATTATAAAGTATTCTTTCTTTTATTTATATCCTATTTCAATGGTTATAGGTTAGTTCAAATGTTAATTTGAAGCCTAAGATTTATGAAAAAGAATATTAAAAGCCTTTTACCCAGTTTCATTTATATAAAGCCAATAGCCTTTTATTCGATACCTACTAAAAAGTGCTTTAAAAAAATAAAAAGGAATTGTGTAAGAAATGTCTTTATAATCTGTGCTTGTCAAATTCTATTCTTGAGGTTTCGTAAGGCCGATTTTTTTTCTTCGGAGATTGTCGTCTGATGCGTATGCATCTCTTAGTAGTTTGTGCGGCTGTGTGAGTGTGTTTGATCGGTGTGATCTCTTAGTACTTTAGTAGTCTGTGACTCTGTGCGGCTGTGGACGGTTGGTTTTGGATTGTTCTTGTTGCAATTTGCAGTTTTGCAAAAAACAACGAATTTTTGTACATTGTGGCTGGTTGTGAAACTTGTTTCTTTTTAAAATGCCAAAGAAAGCGCCGAAAAACGCATTTTTCTACTTCATGCAAGATTTTAGAGAAGAACAGAAAAAGAAGGGCATTACCTACGAGACACTTGTAGAAGTCTCTCAAGCAGCCGATCCTGAATGGAGGGTAATTTGTTTCTAACTTTTGCCTCTTTTTATTTTGTAAAGATAGCAAGTTCAAAGCTTACTCAAAAAGGTAAGTAGGTAATAACCTAGATGAATGGAATTTTCAGTAAACATTCGAGGTAAACTCCTGTGGGGCGATTCTCATTTGCACATGATCTCTGATCACTTTTGCACATGCGCTTGAGTGTCTCCTGTAGCTGAACCTCTTTTTTTATTTTAATTGACAACCACTTGATGTGATTGATGGGCCACCAAGTTATGCAGCCAACGCAGCCTATAGCCGCCAGTCATAAATTCGCTGACTACATTGCCCTTCAAACCAACAAACCAATACCACACCCAACAAACTCGATCAGTGAAGCCCTACCACAATATCTGTACAAAACCTTACCTGTTCTTGAACAGTTACCTACCCAGATTACTTTGAACATATAACATAGAAGGTGAAGCGGCGGTAGCCTCATGACTAGGGCATCGGACTTGTTGGAAACCCACCTGCCGATATGAACTAGTGAATCACCGGTCAGCTTGTATTATGTACTTTGTATTTTTTACTACTTACACTGATGAAAGTAAAAAATGGTGCATAGTCAAAGTCAAAATGTTTTATTTCAATTAGACCCTCAAAAAAGGTACTTTTGAAAAGTCTAACTAGTTGCATGGTTCCAAAAAGTGGGTCATAAGGAGAAAAGAAACTCCAAAGATACTCTTTTTAAAAAATATATCAAATCAGATTACAATATTAAGCTTTACAACTTTTAAAGTACAAGTTTTAAATACCTAGTTACTGAGAATGATGCAGTTTGATGAGCAAGATTTATTAATTACTTATATATAAAAAAACACATTGATTGGATTCTCACAGCAACTAAGAGCTGACCATCCCTGACAGACAGCACCCATGATGTGACATACAATTAGGTCCTGCATAAATATTTCGTTTAAATTGCCCCATTAGCCTAGTGGTTCTTAGGCCCACTTGCACCAACTTTTTAAATGTGTTTTAGTTGCATTTAAACACAATTTTTCATAGTAAATTTGTGTTTAAATACAATTTAAATATCAATTTAATTGTCAATACAGAAAGCATCAAACCAAGTGCGGGCCCGCTTTGAAGCAATTGCAAAACAAGAGAAGGAGAAAAGAAATATGCCGATTACAAAATACACATCAACAGGTATTCCTTTGTCTGCAATTGAACAACAGCAACGAGAAGTGCAAGAGGCAATAGAAAATGAAATACAAGATATCAAGAATATGATCAAGACAAAAGCTTTCAATCAAAGTAAGATTATATTTATGTATTCCAATTCAAATAATTTGGAAAAATTTAGAATTGACTGCTAGCGGCCACTGAGTTTTTTTTTATGGGATAGGGGGCAAACGAGCAAACGGATCACCTGATGGTAAGTGATAACCGCCACCCATGAACACCCGCAACACCAGAGGAGTCGCAAGTGCGCTGCCCTTATACTATACTTCGAACTCAAACCCAGGGCCCAGTGTAGCAGTTGTGCTCTGGGCCACTAGACCAATGAGGCAGTACTATTAATATAAACAAAATTTAAAAATAGAATTCTAAGGGACCTGATATGACAAGAAAGAAAGCTTGATGTACCATTTAGGATACCTAATCCTTCATTATACAGGATTTTTTTTACTGACACTGAACAGTTTCAGTAGACAAAACTGACAAAAATTTTATAAAATAAACAGCTTCCTTAAACCCAGATCTAGTGGCGTAGCTTATGGCACGAATTCATGTGGGGTCTGTATCATTGATACAGCTGATATGTCGGTAGGTAAGACGCTACGGACAGGTATGACTGTGTTTTGTTGATAATCATGCCCATTTTTTTAATAACCAGGCATACTAGACGAGGACATCTATGTGATGGATGTCAATTTTTACTGCAAGGCTGGAAATAAGTATGTGATTGGCGAGAGCACCGTACTGCGATTTAACTTGAGGAATGGCTTCAAAGATTTTTATCATGAAATGGTGAACCAAGGCAAGTTAAAATAATTATAGAATCTATTATATCTAAATCCAAGCTCAAAACTGCAAACCCAAAGGATACGGTGAACTCGTTCGCGTTTGCGTTTGCGTGAATCGGATCACTAATAATTAACAAAAATGTAAGGTAGCTGTTAGCGATTTTAACATTAAGACCATGGATGCTAAACGGAAAGGATCCGAAACGTCGGGAATTAAATAAAATTAATACAACGCGATAAAATCCGTAAAAAATAGTTTTATTTCAATGTATATTCGCGTAAGTGTCAGAAACCAGTAAGTTAAAATAAATTTATTTTTCCGAAATAATACCGAAGATATACCGATATAGAACTAATACCATATATACATAGGTTGTTACAAATATTATTTGTCTTATCCCATTTTCAACCTTAAAATTTATGCAATAAATCCAAAATACTAATTCAATAACTCTTTTACTGACCCAATGAAAGGCACAGGTCCTTAGGCTAAAGTCCTCTTTGTGGACTATAGCTTTATTACTTTCTTTTTATAATATACTAGCTTCCCGCCCCGGCTTCGCACCGGTATTTAATAAAAAATATAATTTTAACACATTCTATCGCCTATGTTCATCAGGAATAATGTAGGATTCTAGCGGTGGAAGCATTTTTAAATTGGTCCAGTATTTTCAGAGCCTATTCAATGAAAATGCAAACAAACAATCAAATCTTTCTTATTTATTATAATATTATTTAAAAGGTTGCATCTCTATAATATCGAGTCCTAGAGTTTCTGGATGCACAAGATAGATTCAACATTTTATATTATCAGAAAACAATACAAAACAATGTCAGAGAAAATCTCACATGTTTCATGCTTCCAATTTTTAGGTTCCATTCCATTTCAAATTTTCAGCCATTTTCTTTCACAATTTAAGTAAGTGAAACTTCACAGGCCGCATCCCCGTTGGATACGCGTCTGACGTGAAGTTGGGCAGCATAGACTTAGGTTTGGAGATGCCAGACGAGACTGAAGGGAAGAGCAACTACATGCAGATCCTGGCTAACATCATAGACTATCTGAAGCAAAAAGACCAGAACATGCAGGCTCTCCCACCAATATTCACCATGCCTGATAAAGTGGAACCTGTGCAGGACTTCATACTGCAAATGTGCAGCAAAGCTGGTAAGGAAGCTTTGATTTTGTAAGGCCTTGTCAAACAAAAGAAAGATTTAATTAATGCATGTTCAATATGTCCAGATTTTGCATTCTATGTTATTTAATTCAATCAACTCCATACTTAACAAATGAAAAACACGTCACCACATCACTGTGTGCTTGACAAGGCCCACTGCAATACTTGTCTGATTCCCTAGGTACTTAGTCACTACAGAATATGGACTGGTATAATTTGTGAAGAAGTTAGATATTACAAAAATATATAGCCTGATTTGTGTTCCACTGCTATGGAAATTCTTGGCCTCAAATATTATAATAAATTTTTTTTTTGAAACATAAGATGCATCAAATTATGGTAAAATTATATTAATATGTTTGCAAAATGAGCGACTGGGCTGCTCCACCGGTTGCAGGTTAGATTCCCGCATGGAATAAAATGCACGAAAGTTACCATATTCGGGTACACATACTATTAAATTATTATTTTTTTCCAAATCCAGGTGAGGATGAATTTCTATTCCGGGTATACAAGCTAGACACACTGTTCTTCCACCTCATCAACAACATCAAGATGCATAAGAATGAAGGCTTCCCCAAGGAGTCGCTAGCACTGGTGCAGCTGAAGAAAGACCCCTTCAAATACACCCCAGGGCTTGGGTGTGAGGTAAGATAAAAAATGACAAAACCACCATAATTTCAGTGGTGTATGCATGATTTTGTCGAATTTATCGTAAATCGACGAGATAATTTCCATTGTTTGGCGACATTTCACCATGCCGAGAAATTTATGATCGTAAAATTATGAATTGCATGCTGCGGTTTAAAATAAATGTAGGACATCGTGATTTATGGTTATTTTTACTCTATTAACCATAGTCTTGGTTACTGGAAATATGAAAACAGGTTTTAAGGTGGAAGTATTAAATTCCTTTTAATAAATACCTTTTCGGGCATGTCTTTCTCACATAATCATGGCTGAACACGATAAAGCTGTTTGAAGGTGGTATGACATATGATTTTTTACGAGTATTTAGCTATTTCCAGAGATCGGAATAGGTACAGTATATTAACCTAAAGTTCGAGTAATTTGCAATTTCTTAATTCCCGGGATTTAATCGTCATGTTTATGATTCCGGGATTTTAAAGGAGATATTATCAACTCTTATGTTACTTTCTCGAACTTTAGTTAAATACTAGCTTCTGCCCGCAACTTCGTCTGTGTGAACTTCAGAATTGGGTCCAACCTAGATAAAATGAATTTGTTATGTTATTGCAGACTACAATCTATATCTGTGCCAAATTTTATCAAGATTTGTTCAGCCGTTCTGGCGTGGAAGAGTAACAAACATCTATCTATCCTCACAAACTTTCGCATTTATAATATTAGTAGGATACTCTACCTATTCCGACCTCTGTTTATTACATACAGTGTTTTTACAGGCATGCACCCAATACAACATGTAGTTATTAGATATACATAATTTGATGTGACCCTCTCAACGTAAAACGTAAAATTGATGGTAGTTAGCCAGGCGAATCACAACCTTATCACCAAGCAATTAAGTTGAGTTTAATACACATGATCATTCATTCTACAATACTTATTTATGGAACAGCACCACGAATCCAACGACAAAGCGGTCGAATGCACTACTTCACGGACCAAACGGTGGGCCTACACGATACTGGATAGCTGTTGTCCAGTTGTAGGCATCGATATCAAGCCTGGCCAGCACGTGCCGGTAGAATATGATGTGGAGGTAAGTACTATCGGTATATTTTTTATTAAGGGAACCAAACAGCACAATGTAGTACACAGTAATATAAAAATGTAAGAATTTTACATAGGCCAAAACATTTTCCATAGATTATTTTTAACAGGTGTGTAGTCAACACTATATCATGATGGCAAAAGAGTTAATTTACATCATATTAAAAAGATACAGTCAGACATGACATTTTACTTATCAGAACAAGTTTCTTAATTTAAAAGAAGGGAAGTTACATATAAATATAAAGATACCTGCAGGTTCAAAACAGGCACCGTAACATAACTGAAGTCTTATGGAGACTGCCCAGCATAAACTAATACAGCTAGTTTATTCTGATTGTTCAATGCTTGCGGGCCATTCATAAATCACAACGAATTTCATGATTTATAGACCACGGGTCGAAGATATATTAGCATTGCATGTCAAATTTCTGTCCTTGGTGAAGCAAACTACCAATAAATAAGTTCTAGGCACATTATGATTTAGCCTTTTTCGAATTTGGCAAAACGCTCAGCAATACTGGCAAAAGAAAGACGTAAACCACGTTATATACAATGATATTGGTAACAAATCGATTTAATTTTTCAGGGTATACTGAAGTTCAGGGACGCGAAGAAGGTTCGGGCGGGTCCTACTATTGCTGGATTCGCGGTAACTACATTTACGACTTTTACTTTGTAACTTATCTGCAGTGATCGGAATAGTCCTACGCAAATTTACCTTTTTTTGTGGTTCGGAAAATCCGTATATCGTCCGCCTCCCAGGCGGTGAACGCTTCACAGATTTAGATACGTTTGAAATGGCCGTAACATCTGAGAGGTTATTACATATTTACGAAATGAATATTTTGGATGTAAAAAGAAATTTTATAAGGGATAGGGCAGCAAACGAGCAGACGGATCACCTGATAGTAAGCGATTACCGCCGCCCATGGACACCCGCAACACCAGAGGAGTCCCAAGTGCTTTGCCCGCCTTTTAAAAGGGTTTGGGCCTCCGGTATCCTCACTCACTCGGCGAAATACAACTTAAGTGTGGTTTCACGCCGGTTTTCTGTGAGGCCGTGGTATCACTCCGGTCGAGCCGACCCATTCGTGCCGAAGCTCGCCATACATTTTTGTTGAATATTTACTAATACTTATCCGCCGGATGAGGTATTCAGATAATTTAGGAGATAATGATGTATGTTATAGGTGCCATCTTCGTCGTGCGACACGACTGGTAACGATTCGTTCTTCGGTAATGAGTCGCATCTGAACTCCACGGGCTCCACCGTCTCAGAGTGTAAGTATATAAGTAACCAGTATTAGAACATAACATACCATCACGCCTGTATTCCCTGAAGGGTTAGGCAGAGGTGTACTAATGTACACCCACAGTTAGCCGGTATGTTTAGGTCCCATATAATAGGGGCCTATTGCCATTAACCGGGCACAAATTCCAAACTCCGAGCTGCTACTGGGAATTCATAGAAAAACCCAATAACACTGCTCGACCTGGGAATTGAACCCAAGACCTCTAGCGTAGCAGTCGCACTCAGGACCACTAGGCTAATGAGGCAGTTCACTTCAGTGTCGCTTAAATGTACTAAATATAATGTTGTATACATAATATTCACGCCTTTTCAGTAGCTATAAGTAGAAACAGCAGAACACCCCTTTTAATTGTAATAAAAATGACAAGCATACAGGCCGCCTGATGGTAAGGTGAAGGACCTCATCAACAAAATTTGAACATAATCAACCCATTACTCTGTTCCACTGCTGGGCCCTCTCAGGATGAGAGGGATTAGGCTATAGTAAATTTGAAAATACTATTCTGCAATCTGTCAAATAGTCAATCGATGGTAAACCTTGAATAATGTGGGTCTGTCTTATATGTAGAATGATTGAAACGTTGAACGAAAATTATTTTTTGTTTCTAGATGTGCGGAAAGAAAGACGAGTCCATGCTCCGCTGCGTATGCCCCAAGCTGACTGTAAGTAAATTTTATTTTACATACCATCACGCCTCTGTTCTCTGAAGGGTTAGACAGAGGTGTACTTATTACCGAACCTTACTTATTACTGAACCCACAGTTCGCCTCAATTGTTAGGCGAGCCTTTTGCCATTAACCGAGCTCAAATACTAAACTACGAGAGTTTCATAGAAAAAACCAGTAAAACCTGCTCGAACCCAGGACCTCTAGCGAAGTAGTTGCGCTCAGGACCACTAGGCTAATGAGGCTGTTATATATTACACTTATATGTATTCTATTATTTGTTACTTCGTCATTAGTTTTAACATTTGTAAGCCGAACTGCTATAATGCTCAGTTTGCCTCGACTCCTACACACCAAAGTATTTTTGTTATCAGACTCTAAAAACATTCGCCCCGCTCCTGAGCTGACCGATGAGGACTTCCCGGCGCTTTCCATTGGACTTGGACGAGGTAGGTCACAAATTCTTAACTCCGAGCTGCTACTGGGAATGTCATAGAAAAACCCAATAACACTTTTCTCGACCTGGGAATCGAACCCAGGACCTCTAGCGTAGCAGTCGCGCTCAGGACCACTTGGCCAATGAGGCAGTTTGTAATAATAAAAAGAACAATAATTCTCTCTACCTTTTTCTACAATTTTATTCTCCTATTTGTTAACTCTCCTAACCAACAAAATGTTGTAATTTCAGGTCGTGGCTTAGCTGGAAGCTTCAATAGTATGAACATAAGAAAGTAAACCATTCAAGTGATGTACACCTCACATATTTTTGTACTACTACTACTAATTAAGAAGTCTGACATTATAAAGTGGGAATACAGGGGCCCAAGTCTGCTATTTCAGTTGTATTAAAATGGTCGTTCAATGGCACTAAATGACATATGAACTGACAGATTTCGTAGACAAAACTGTCAAAAATCAACAGTTCTGAAGCCATTGAGTGACGATTTTGACACGACAAAATAGCAGACTTGGGGCCTAGACTGACTGCCAACATTTTAGGGATAAAAATTTTGTTATTCTCATAGCCAGTAGTACTCAAACCTTGCTTACCTTTGATTAGGGAAAATATGTAAAGGATTTTATTTCATTTTCGTATTTTTACAAAGTAGGCCTGTAGACAAGTGGCAATCTGAAGTTCGAATAGACAAGTGAATATAAACAAAATGTATGGAGATGACATTTGTGCGCGCTCGATTTGTCGAAAGTTTATGTCATTTGCATACATTGAGAATATTATATTCTATTCGATTAGTTCATGCCACTTGTCTTGAGAGTCTGACAGTTGTGAGTAGTTGTGACAGACAATGATTAGTTAGTATAGTACAGCTTATATTCTTATTAGGTTCTTGAGGCTTGTGGGTTTTCGAGTGCTGAATGAAACTAAATTTAGTCCAACGCCTAAAATTTTAAGCTTTTTATTTTCTAGGGCATAGGCCATAGACCTCTATACGAACGCCACAACAGTAAATGATATATCAATGTATGTACCTAATATAACTTGTTGTATTATATAGTGCTTAAATAGTTAGATTCAGTTCACTATATATTAAAATTGCGAAATAAATATATTATTTTTGTAAAAAAACAATGACTTCTACTCGAAAAAAAAAAACTGTAGTTTGAGTACCACTGGCTGAAGTACTAATACTGTCATTCTATTAATTAAGCTTTAAAAAATAGTTCTGACAATCAGAACTTTAATTTCCTAAATATCTCATACTACTTCAGTAAATTGTTGTTATTGTTATTTTAGGATTTATAAGATTTAACTCGATAAGTCATTAAACACAGGGTGCACGTAACTTATAACGGCTACCTTACGCTTTTTTAAATATCTCTATCCTTTTCCGACATTGTTTCTAGAGCGAGAACGCTTCAAGACCCTATAAATGCTTTTTCTAGGTGATAGGGAAACTTTCCAGAGGCGAAGCGTAGGTCTGAAATGAGACGAAATTTTTTAATAAGACTTGTCATCATTTCTCAATGTACTCACCGCTCAATTAATTCGTTAAGTATACTAAAGAAATATTTTTGCAGTAAGTACCTAGATTTTTGGTATATCAACCGTAAACCAGTGCGTTTCATTATTACTTGTGTGTGTTTATTCACACGGAAACTAATTTCAATAAAAGCTAGCACGTTAAACTGAACCCAGTATATAAATTTTTTGCCCCGAATTAACTTTTCGTAACTTCTAAAAATACGATAAATAACTTTATCATGAAAATGACGTTAAAACGTGTATACAGTGTGTCCGGACATGGACTAGCGATGTTCTAAATACTTATATAACAACCGTTTTAATACACAATTACACTGAACTCTTAGGCCTAATTCACTTCCCCGCTATGTGGCAGTTATTTTGTTGAAAACTCGCTGTATTTACAAAAATTATTTGCTTGCGGCTTATTTGGAGAGCAACAATACTGTCTATCGTCTACATTATCTTTTTTACTAGATCGAAATATGTTGAGCTAAGCTACACTACAACATTAAATTTACAACTGTGTCTCTGGCCCAAGTGTATAGTTTATTTGTGTATTAAAGTAGTAGTCCATGACCGAACACACTGTATATGGATATGTCCATAGTCACAGCTTAATGCTCCTATTGTTAAAGACCTCAAGAATAGTGTTTGGGCTCTAAGCCATCGGATAATGATTCGAGTATTTTTGTAATTCATGGTAAGAGATCTTTTGTGATATACCTGGTGACTGAATTCGGAAGCATCTTTTCGACTCCTATAAAAGTGTTTTTTTTCTAAATACAAATAGAGTTAATATTATCATTGAAGTCTGCAATTTTGTTATCGTCGATGGAAGATGGTAGGCCTTTGCCCAGCAGTGAGACAGTAGCAGCTTTTTAAGAAACTAAAAAATATTTTAATTTTGACAGATTTGTCAGTCCTTGGGCCGTAATACAACGAGATAATGCAATTGAGAAAGAGAGAGAGACCAACACATTAAATAGCGCTGTCCCTTTCTGCATAACCTAAAAAGAATACTTTAATACATCTTTGTGTCAGAGAACGACCATTCTTACACAATTGAAATAGCAGACTTTTTTTATTCTAATTGGTACATGAAATTAGTTGAATCCAGTGTAGTGAAATTCCCTTAAGAAATTGATGCTCAAGAATTCAAATTCACTATGTATATAATTATATATATATTTTCAAAGATATTCAGTGTCATATTCATACTAAGTATTGTACAGTAATTAATCTGACTGCAGATAATATCTGCATAATGTGATATCCGTTAGATATTACTTAATTTGTAATTGATGTTGACAATTAAATGATTATATATATTTTAGACTTTCTTTTTGTACGGTTGAAACACTGATCTCTATATTACTCTATGGTACCTACCTACCTACTGTTACGCCGAAGCAGAAGGCAGCTCTATCACGTAAATGTTAATATTAATACAGTAAAGACAGTTGGGGTTGCATTTGTGATTATTTTCCATTCTGATTTCGATATTTTCTGGCTAACTTCAGATCAATAACAGCAGGCGTCTGACCGCTGTTATTTCGGGGGTACTGTAGTAGTTGAATTTCAATATATCTTATTTTGGAGTGTCTCAGAAATCAAATCAAAAACGCTCAAATACTTTTCCACCATTTATTACACAATATCTTATTGTTTTTCGCTGACCGCTTCTTCCTTCGGGAGTTCATCAACCGTTTCGAGTCTAGTGTCGGGTTTCTTTTGATCGTTTACTTTTTCGGTGTCTTCAGGGGGGGCTTCCACGTCACTATCTAGCTTCTCGTGTACCTCCTCGGCCCCCTCCTTTTCGATGAGGGTGCTCATAATCAATGTCGGTAGCCCCTGGTTTTTCCTTTCAAGTCTCATCTCCACTATCAAGCTTCTCACCAGTATGAGCACGTATATTTGGAACACTGTAACGCAAAACGATGTGTTATTATTGTTCAGTTTAAAAACCAGTTTACCGCGGCCATAACGCAAGCTATGGCTTGGGTGTCCATGATTTGAAGTCTAAACTCTATGCAGCAATTATCTATGCCTATAGTATCAAAACTGTTATGACATCATCATCGTACAACTATATTATTATACTCTTTGTCATCATCAGCCTAAATTCGTCCACCGCTGTTCCGACATCTCTTCATCTCTTATCTTTTCTACTATTATAAAATTGTAAAAAAGCATGTTTGTTACTGGTTGGAGCGAAAACTACTGAATAAATTTTAATTTTGTTATCATTGTTAGAAAGTATTTTCTTATCACAATTAATCAAATCCTGAGATACAGCTTGACCTCTCTGATGTATAGAACCCCTTACAAAGAAGAGATCATCACTGTTGGTTTTTATTAAATTATTTTTAGAATCCATTTCTAATCCTACTATAGTTTCAGATGAGCGAAGCCGCGGGCAAAGGCTAGTATTAAAATAAAATTAGTTTTTATTTCCAAGGTGGCCAGCCTGCCGGCTAAAACCTCCACCACCACTACCACCTTCAAAGTAACTAATATAAACGTAGGTAGATATTGTTACGTAACAGAGCTAGTGTACTTACGTACGCTACACACCATGGTTATGATGACGATGATGCCAACCCCCACGAGCACCATGGAGTAGAACATGATGGATGCGATGATGACAGCTATGCAGTACTTCATGTACACGCGCATCAGCGTCACGTCTTTCTGTTTAAACATATAATGGCATCACACCAGAGCTCCGCGAGCGTCTTGTTGGCTGTAGGGGGGGGGGGGGGGGGGGGGGAAGTAGTTGTGTTTAATCATCACGCTTATTGTCTCCTCTGCTGCCACAAACCGCTAACTAGATCCTAAGGTGTAGTTATAGGTACTAAAGTATCTTGTTCGTCGGTATATTTTGAAAAAAATGGATTTTTTTTTTGCCCAAAATGCTCGGCATTAACTCGCAATCGCAACCCCAACGCTTCTGGCGTAGCAGTCGCGCTTTACTCTACTTATTTTTTAGATCCCATGTCAATAATAGCGGCGAGCCTATTGCCATTAAACGGGCACAAATTTCAAACTCCGAGCCGTTACTGGGAATTTCATAGAAAAACCCAATAACACTGCTCGACCTGGGAATCGAACCCAGGAGCAGCAGTTGGTTTATTTGCGTACATATTGAATTTGTTTATTAGCCAAAAAATAAAACAACTAACCAAAATCTAACCTCACTAAACAATATTCCTTCTACGTATATCTCTTTATTCCCTGCTTTCAGAGGGTAACGCCTATCAACTTTTTTGTTAGGGTTACTTAGTTCTACAAGTATCAGTTTATTTCAGTCGTGAACGGGGCCTTCAAGTCTGAGTTTTAAACTACATATAAGTTCGCCATTCTTCTTTGAACTGTAAGTATTACATGAACCTACACATACGTACCATATTCTAAGCATTTAAAGACACTAAACTGGCCGCAAATGGTCAGCATGACGTCATTAGGTATCTCGCATTTATCCGACCGCGGAGAATCTTTGTGTTAGAAAGAATAGTTAATTGACTATGAAGGTTTCCGTTTAAATAAGCAACATTTTAATATTATTATATTATAATTAATAAAGGCTAGTGAGGCAGTCTCACCTCACTAGCCTAGTGGTCCTGAGCGCGACTGCTACGCTAGAGGTCCTGGGTTCGATTCCCAGGTGGAGCAGTGTTATTGGGTTTTTCTACGAAATTCCCAGTAGCAGCTTGGAGTTAGGAATTTGTGCCCGGTTAATGGCAATAGGCTCGCCCCTATAATCACATGGGACCTAATCATACCGGCGCACTATGGGTGTACATTAGTACGCCTCTGTCTAACCCTGCGGGCAATACAGGCGTGATGTTATGTTATGTTAATATTTACCCGATAAATAGCGCACAGTAGGATAACGTTGAACACCAGCTCCGCAGTGTACGCAATTAAGGGAACTGGTTTAGTGCCACCGTCTTCAAATATTGCATTCTGTATTTGCACGAGGATTGGCGGGAAACTTTCGTCAGCTACGCCTATTATAGATATCATCTGAAATTAAAATAGTACTGATAGCTCCTCCCTCCAAAAAAAACGTGGGTTTTAAGGAAAAGACCTTTTGAAGTCAAATTACTAAGAAGACGACTTACAACATACCAATGTCCTAAAAAGCAGAATTAAAAACCTACATAAATGAATAAAAAACAACATAACTAAATAGTAAGAATTTAACTTTATTTATTGGAATAAAATTCATGTCAGAATGACAGTTCTCGTTTATGATTCGGGATGTTACAGAATGAACACATCATTCTGTAACATCCCCTGGATCATGATTGAATGATTATTTACTATTCTGATCATTTTGAAACTTGTAAGTATGACGGATAATGTGACTGCAATTAAAAGACAAAGACTGAAAGTTACATAAAACGTAGATATAGGTACATATGACTTACCGCGATAATAATATTAAAGTAGGCAGTTATTATCAAGCCAATCCTCAAAGGAGATAGCCAGCAACACCAGTCCAATTTAAAATTGACCACCAAATCTTTCACATATTCGAACCCTCTCCCCATCGTTCCTACTTTATTCACGTTTACACGGATGGACATTCAACTGAATTGTACCGAAAATGTCACCGCAATATAATTATTTGTCTTAATTAGGATGTTGGTTAATTAGAAGGTCAGAGAGAAATATTATGTACTAGTAATTGGGCTAAATTATAGCACAACACACACGGTGATGGTCAGTTCATAGACGGTAAAGATACTAATAAAAGTTATGCATCATTTTGCTCAGGGTTCTGTAGGTATTATGTAATTCCTAAAGCAGGGATGGCCAACCTTCTTATATTTACTTAATTAAGATTTAAACTTTTTAAGTAATCTTTTATTTTCTTTTTTATATACAGTGTTGATATTTTTAATGTTGATTATCGTGTGCTAATTCTGAGTATGATGCGGGTTTTATCTGCTAATCCTAATCTCTGGGGTAAGCTAGATACATGTAAGTAACTAATATTAAAAATGCAGTCTCTTATTATGCGTAGATGTTAATAAAAATCATAAATAATGTAATATTTTTAATAAAAAAATCTGTAATTATAATAATCGTAATAAAACTCTTCACAGTTTTCTAATTCATAATTTCAACTTTATATTATGTTTTAAAGACAAAATCAGGAGTTCAGATTGTAGGTATCGTACTTGGAGAAACGAATACTATCAGTGTATCATGTTTTATACTACACATAAGTTAAAGGAACTGTCTGTTCGTTTATGAATGTATTTTTTTATTTTTTTTCAACTATACCTAACATTAAAATTTTCATTGGTAGGCACGTATTAACAGCCAAAATTATACGATACTGTACGTTTATTCGGTATGTTGGTTGCTGAATACGTGTAGGTACCTATAGTTTGATGTGACGCCGTGTGTCCAGACATTTCATACCGGTTAGGTTTTCAACATAAAGATTCTATTTATAGACTATATTACCATCATATTGGGGTATTACTTTTCATCCAACGGTAAAATATTATTTATATAAATTGTAGATATTTATTTATCACCCAAAAAGGGCAATGGGCAGTGTTCGTATCATGTAAAGCGTAAATCCGCTCACAACATCAATTCTACATGTTACAACTCAACCATCGTCCGATATAAGCAATACAAGGCACTCAAAATTAATGCTATTCATTTATTTACTCTATGACAGGGATACTCAACATTTTTTAGGGATGTTTTATCCATTTGTCTTTTTTTTTATACAAATTTCATATAAATAGGGAATGTAGAGAAACATTGGGTAGTTTTCGCGAATCTACTACTATAACTGAAATCGGCCCTTATATTGGAAAAAGTATCGTATTTTTTCTAAGTGTTACTTGTACATAATTTGAAAAATTAAAGAAAAATGAAATTTTTTTCGTTAATTTTTCAAATTACTTATATTAATTGGTCTGCAATTTTGTGAAATTCAATACATTATTATTTTCATTTTTTTCCTGTTTGTGCTCTGTAGCATTAACGTTTATTTAAGAGTAGGTACTTGAATTACCCAGAATAATCCCCAAAAATGGTTGAGTATAACTGTTCTATGATTTATGTACCAACAAGATTAAATTATTAGCAGATACAAACTCTCCACCAATAACTCTATGGATGAGAAATGTCGATGCGTTTTAAAGATAACACAGTCCATACAAAAGTTCGTAAAAGTGGCATCTAAGTTCGCTTTCACAAAGTTATATGGTGGGTTTCATAATAATATAATAATAATACTAAAAGATTATAATAGAATGTAATATGGAGTGTCATACGATAACGATCATATATATTTTGAGTTAGTATAATATATTGAAATTCTAAATACTGTTTTAAAATAACCTTAAACTAGTTTTAATAAACTGAATTTGAGTTATTTATCGTTAGCAAGTTATACAATATTACCAAATACTTTATTATTTCTTTGATATAACAAATAGAGGCTGTTTGAGCCTGCGCAACGATCAGTACCAAAATGCATGTGTGATTCCAAATGCCAACTTCAAAAATGGCGCGAAAATCATTAATGACGATAAATTGATTCCATAACACCCCTATTTGATCTTATTATTATTAATTTCTAATTTATAAGGGATAATTATTTATTATCCTCACCATTTTCCCTACCACAGACAAACCTTTGCAAATACATATCTTAGAACAAATCAATAGATTTTTTAATCGTGGATACATTTGCACCTTCCAGCACCAAATTATCACGTGAACTGCATTTAATTTATAATTTATTAAAAATGGAGATGTAAGCTTTTGTGGCAGGATATTTTTAACCGACTTCAAGAAGGAGGATGTTCGCAATTCGATTGGTATTTTCTAAAAGTGGCTTTAACTAATATCTTTTATGGAATTATAATATCAAAAGACTTTTAAGATAAAATTAGGATTCTTTTTAGGATTGTCAATAATTATTTATATTTTTTTTAAGGAATTTGTTACAAATTTCCGATGCTTTCACTTCTTCCGTGTTTTATAAAATAGTTAGATAAAACATCCCTTAAATCAGTTTGATGTTTTTCGATACTTAAAATAACACCTAAAAAAACTAATTTAAAAATTAATAATCTTACTATTATTTATATGAAATAATAGGTACGTATATAAAGCTATCGAATCTTATGATAATTAATCAACAATAAGCACCAAAACAACGGAAATATATGTAAAATGCGAACTTATAATTACCTAAATATCTTTATAATATGCTTTTAGCTATTGCCAATGTCACTTCAACGACCATGATAAAGAAGAGGAGTAGATCTTTGGCAATTATTGTAATTCGGATTGGGAACTTTTTCTGTTTTTTTAGCTACAGTACGATTCAAAATTAATGGCGCCTAAGATCATCGTACGATTCGCTGCGCAGAACGCAGTATTAAGTATCAGCGGGGTCGTGGCGGCGAGGCACGTGCCACCGTGCCCCACGTGCACTCCTTTGTGCCTTTATTTTTTATTTGCCTCGTGCCTTTGTGGAGTTACGTCCGTCCGTACACTGCTCACGCGCATGCATAGGATGTATCTGCGCGTACCAGCACTCGCAGCTAACTTCCGATCCGCCATTAAGTTTGAATCGTAATAAACTGAAGACATGTTATAATTGAGTGTGGTACAAGCTGACATTTTGAACGTATAAGAACGTATTTCCCCAACTCCGAGTAAATTCTAGTTAAATTACTCAGGATTTAATTTCATACAAATTCCTTTTGATTATTTAATTTACTATATAGTGATATTATTTACGGCCAATAGCGGCTACTTTGACATAAAAAATACAGCCAAGTTAAATATAATTTGTCTTTACGTATATCTCCGTGACTAGCAACACTGTAACATAATCCAAATAAAAACAAAAGAATAAGAAAATAAACATTTATTTGTGAACATAACACCATGGTGAGTTGAACGCAGGTACAAACTAACACCAATTACAATGTACTTTATACTTCATTTAGTTATATATATTGAGTGTGCTGTTGATGATTTATATATTATAGATAAAAGACATTTTTAATCATTCGCAGTTATATTATTGCCAATTATTAACTATTAATTATTACTAAAGCATATATTCCAACCACATATTGTTATTAACAAAAATGAAGAGTTAAATCAATATTTAACGGAGGCCATTAAACTAGCTACATAAGTGTATAGTTTAAAATTAAGCATTCCATAATATAGCATCTAGTTTTTAAGACTGATTATCGAATTCAGAATTAATATTTTCACACTAAATAATTTCCTGGATTTTGATAGATAAAATGTTAACTAAATTAAAAAAGGCAACATCTGGGATCGTACGTAAATTTGTCTTACATTCATCAGAAAATTAAAATTTTATATAAGTACTTGACAAAAAATCTCACTAAAATCCCAATATAATGTAATTACGGCTTTTTGCAAACTTTATGACCGCTCTGAAGTTTCACGCGACTTCGCTATTGTAAAGGACTAAGGTATATTTTGCTATAGCAAATCTTGAGAGTGTTCATATAATTCCAAAGCTGGACCGCCTTTTCATCCAACAGCACACACAATACATTCTCTCATTTCATCAGCGCGTGAACCACAGCATTGACGTTCAACGCCTTCAAATCTGTGTACGTTTGTCCGGTACCAACGAATACAATCGGCTGTCCAGTAATGTACGTCATCGATATAGCAGCCCCAACCTTATCATCGATAGTATCGAACTTGGTCAGCACTATACCATCGATAACGTGAGGGTTAGTCGAGGAGCTGTGATCGGCTAACGCTTGGTTAAACTTAACTAGTTGATCTACGGCTTCGTTACCGACCAAAGCTTCTCCGACGAAGAGCACCATGTCGGGTTCGTTGACCTTGATGAGCTTGGCTAGAGCGCGCATGAGAGGCTCGTTGTCCTGCATCCGGCCGGCCGTGTCGATCAGTACCACGTCGATCTTGGAGTCAGATGCGTAGCGGATGGCTTCCATTGCTATGCCAGCGGCGTCTTTGCCTGTGAAGTATGAATTGGATCATGTAAAAGCTGAAATAGAACTGTCATCCATCAGAAGATATTAGAAAAAACAAGTTGGTTAGGGTATATAGACGTCTGCGAATCCAAAAAATGTAATTATTAAAATTATTGTCTTTTTGTTACGGATTGGCGCAAAAACTACTGAATAGGTTTTAATTTTGTTATCACTGTTAGAAAGTATATGCTCCAACTTAAAAACTGGTGCTGTTCTTATCTCAATTAATTCAACGGATCCCGAGATACAGCTTGACCTCTCTGAGATATAAAGTAAAGAGACCCATACAAGGAAGATATCATCACTGTTGGTTTTTGATTAAATTATTTTTGGGATCCATTTCACGCTATAATGCGAAAAAAGACAGCTTCTCTCTTCCAAAGACTGCGCAGTAGCACCAACAGCATTTTGGAAATGATCGCATCCCGTAATGATTGCTCCATACAGGCACACTGGGTGGGCATTGTTTCGGGAAATTTATAATTATTAGTTTAAGTTGTTTTGCTGTTTCTGTGTGTGCTAATACTAACATAACTTTGTTTAAGATAATTGTTACTAACATATTATATGGACTCTGTCGGATTTAATGTTTTTATCTATATACTAATATAAAAAACTGCAGAGTTTGTTTGTTTGTTTGTTTGCTTGAACGCGCTAATCTCAGGAACTACTGGTCCGATTTGAAAAACTCTTTCAGTGTTAGATAGCCCATTTATTGAGGAAGGCTATAGGATATATATCATTACGCCACGCGGACGAAGTCGCGGCCAGAAGCTAGTTATTATATATTACTAGCTTCTATATTACTAGCTATTATCTATGCTAATACTTATATAAAGCTGAAGAGTTTGTTTGTTTGTTTGCTTGAACGCGCTAATCTCAGGAACTACTGGTCCGATTTGAGATTAGCGATTGGTTCCTGAGATTAGCGCATTAAGCAAACAAACTCATCAGCTTTATATTATATTAGTATAGATTATTTCTAATCCCGATATAGGTTTAGGTGAGCGAAGCCGCGGGCAAAAGCTAGTAAAATATAACACGACAGAATGGATTCAATTTCCAGTGAATGTGAAGAACACCACAGTTTTTGTGCTCACCGTATCCTTTTTCATAGAGATGCACCATCTTCCGTCCATTGTGCCTGGTCTCAGGATGCAGTGCATTCAGATGCCTGGTGTGGGTCCGCAGCTGTTCCACAGCGCCGGCGCGGAACGTATCGCAAGCAGCGATCAGCACCGACATGTCGTTCTCTATCAGCCAGAAGCAGATCTTCGCCAAATTCGTTGACTTGCCCACTCCGTTTACCTGGGAATTGAAATGTTGGATATTATTGTTTAGCAAAACTTAGTAAACAAAAACTTATGTTCAAAATATTAAAAAAAAACCGGCCAGTGTGACTCTGACTCGTGCACGAAGGGTTCCGTACCATAAATCGCGTTTGTTGTATGGGAGCCCCCCTTAAATATCTATTTTATATTGTTTTCAGTATTTTTTGTTATAGCGGCAACAGAAATACATAAGTTGTGAAAATTTCTACTGTGTAGCTATCGCGGTTCTTGAGATACAGGCTGGTGACAGACAGACGGACAGACAACGAAGTCTTAGTAATAGGGTTCCATTTTTACCCTTTAGGTACGGAACCCTAAAAAACCAGAAATATCCTAGGAATTCGGTAAAATCATAGAATAGAATATAGTTACGGAATGTAGGTAGTACATAAATAATTAACAATTTTATGAATGTTATATTGTTGTTGTGATTCATTATTTACCGCATGGAAACTTTAAATACATCTTTATTTTGAAAAATTAAACACAAAAAAATTGATGGTAAATTGAGTTTGGCGTAATATATCCCAGGCGCAACTGCTACACTAGAAGTCCTGAGTTCCATTCCCAGGCCGAGCAGTGTTACTGGGTTTTTCTATGAAATTCTCAGTAGCAACTCGGAGTTTGAGCCCAGTTAGTCAGACCTATTCATACTGTCGAACTGAGGGTGTAAATTCGTACACCTCTACCTAACCCTTCAAGAAATGCAGGCGTGATGGTATGTTAAACATAAAAAATGCAAATGGGCCGATGATTATGAAACATACCCCACAAAAAGCGGTAACGTAAGGTCTGCCCTGTTGCTTGGCGTGCATACAATCGCGCAGGATATCCACACGTCTCTTGGGCGACAGGATCTGAACCAACGACTCCGTCAACGTCGCCTTCACGGTCTTAGCCACGCTGTCGAATGTCCCCAGCACCTGCAAGTAATATTAATATTCCAGTGAAAATGTGTCATTTTAAGGCTGATCGTTTACATGAGCCAATTTTCAATGGCTGTTTGCAATTTGTAGTACTATAACAATTCAAGATAATTAGGACAAAAACTTTTCCTAAAACATAGTTATTGTTCTAGAATAAGTAAAAATATTACCTTTCCTTCAAGCTTGGTAGCAACGGAGTCGCACAGCTTGTTGGCAATGTCGGCCGCAACGTTTTTGCCAATCAGGTGATCTTGTAGCTTGTCCAGCACGGGCCGCATTGTTTCTTCTGTTAAGGCCTTAGAACCCACCAAACCTGAAATAGAAAAATTATTTTTTTCTTTAGAAAAATCCAATAACCCGACCTGGGAATCGAACCCAGGACCTCTGGTATAATAGTCGCCCTTAAGACCACAAGATTAATGAGCCAATTTATTATTTGACTAAGGCCTACATTAAAAGTTCATTAAAATAACTTTATAATCTTAGCATGAATAATGCAAAAAATACAAAAGTTGAATAGTGTTTGTTCAGTCAGACAGAATCTGGGAGGAATTGAGTAATGGACTTCACCATTTTGGTAAGTAGAATGAGTTGTGATAAATAATATTTATTTCTGTGAATAGATCTTTAAAGGCATTTTTCCAAGTCAATGTTTAATTTTTTTAATGACGCTAGATATCCCAACTGACAATCTGTGAGAAGAAACACCAAAAAAATCTCTTAAAATCCAGACATAATAGAAGCAAATATAGATTAACAATGTAGGATGATGTCTGAAATAGCCTTTTGATGGCTTTTGGTAGACCATTCTCAGCTGTCGGCACGCATGCATCAGACATTGTGTAACTCGACCATAATCTAGGGAGCTCAACAATCCGACGATATATCATCATATCAGCGGAACATTTGCGTAGGCGATTCTTCCACTTACCCTTGAAAATGCTGAACATGCCCCCGCTTTTATTGTTCTTGGGCGCGTCCTGGTCAGGCTCCTCGTCGCTGCTCTCCTCCGACTCCACTTCTAGATCACGGATGGCGCCCGTCATCTGACCGATCAGCTGTAATAACATCGTTTTCATCATTAGCATCGTTATCATCATAATATGATAGCGGACTGGATAAGATCGGTAGGTATGTTTGTTATTTTTTGACTCAGTTTTGCAATAAAAATCGGTATAAAGACAATTGCAGTATAAAATATTTCGCTGTAGTTAGTCTAGTGTTCCCTACTGCGACTGCTATTATGTCCTGGGATCGATTTCTAGGTCGAGCAAAGTGTTATTGGGTTTATCTATGAAATTCTCAGTAGCAGCTCGAAATTCGGAATTTGCGCCTGGTTAATGGCAATATGCTCGCCTCCTATTCCATGGGACCTAAACATACCGGCGAACTGTGGATATACCTTAGTATACCTCTGCCCAACCCTTCAGGGTAAAATAGAGGAAACCAACTGATATAATAAAAAAACTGTTCGAGGTATGCAGGCCTTACTAATGTCGATATTTTTGCACAAAAATATTTGTGTGATTCAATTTGCGTTTGCAATGGCTGACTCTTTTTTTATATGGCCACTTGCAGATATTTTTAGTAAATTCTGCCTGTGCCGTGTAATGACTACTCATAAAATTCACAAAAGGACTATTTACTGGTTTTTTATATAGCACCATCGGTAAGACTATGCCCTTGTGTTACCAAAGGTGCGATATAATGTTCTTCCTCAGGGTGCAATCTATACAATTTCCTTGTAAAATTTTATCGAAATCTGTTCAATGGTTTAGGCGTAAAAAGGTAACAGTTTATGATATCGGTAGAATTTGGCTTTGCGTGGCTTGGCTTCAATTACCTGAGTATCAGGAGTTATTTCGTTGTTGGCATCCTCGGGCTTGTCGGTGCTGAAGTCCAGCGCGGGCAGGTCCCTCGAGCCGCCGCCCAGCTCCCACACGCGCGGCTGCTTCACGCGCTCCACCTTAGGACTTTTAGGTGATTTCCTACAAGAAAATATTTTTCTGGTTTATGAAGCCTGATCATAACAATTTTCCTAGAACTAGTGTTCCTAGTAGGAACTAGGAACACTAGTTCTAGGAAACTTAGGCTATCTTTTTTTATACCATGCGGACGAAGTCGCGGGTAACAGCTAGGCTCATATAAGATAGAGATAACCAAAAAGAAACTAAGCAAAATAAAACTAAACTACTCACTTAGGTAATTCCTTCTTGTTCTTAGAGGCGAGTTTCTGAGCCATCTTGGCTCTGTTCAAGGCGATCACATCGTCTTCAGGCTCGGGAGACTCTTCTACCTTGCCATTGGTTAAGCTCTTATTTTCTACTATTTTTACTGAAACCAAATGCATGTGTTAATTATTGTTGGTCACTTTGTAGTCCAAAGTTGATCAGTAAGAGATCTCTCTTGAGCATCACTGTTACCATTTTGTATTATTATACTTTGTAATCATTTTTGGCACTCCAAAAATGATTACAAAGTATAATAATACAAAATGGTTAATTTCAATTACATGTAGCCATAATAATTTTAGTAATATTTAAACATTGTAGTTTTTGTGTAACCCCAAAGTGTTAAAGTGTAAGATTTTATATAAAAAAAATATGAAAAAATTGCCTATTATACTGTAGTGTGGTTACAATTCAAAAAAATCGTCACACTTCACCTTTCAGTTTAATTTAAAGAAGCAATAATTTGCTTTTTTAATAAATCTTGATAATTTTAAAATCATAAATATAAAATATAAACTGCCTCAATAGTGGTCCTGACTGCGACTGCTACGCTAGAGATCCTGGGTTCGATTCCCAGGTCGAGTAGTGTTATTGGGTTTTTCTATTAAATTCCCAGTAGCAGCTCGGAGTTAGGAATTTGTGCCCGGTTAATGGCAATAGGCTCCCCCCCTATTACATGGGACCTAAACATACCGGCGAACTGTGGGTGTACATTAGTACGCCTCTGCCTAACCCTTCGGGGAATACAGGCATGATGGTATGTTTATGATTTAATTTTAAAATCAAGAAAACTTGAAATGTTGAATGGTTATATTATAAACTTGTATTGGATAGAATTAAACACAACATACCAGATTTCTTTCCCTTTTCTTCTCCCTTGCGTTCAATCATAGAAGCAACAGTCTTTTTAGACTTCTGCGAGTCTTCAAATGTTCTCATTTGTTTTGGAATCATAGCTTGTGACTTAGCTGCAAGAGGTGTAAGAAAATTATATATTTACATAACGGTTTATGGACAGCACAGCTGTGCTGCACATAGATAATTATGTATCTTTACATAAGTACTAGTATTCTATTATCTGTGACATAAGATTGGAGTTATTTTGTTATTAAATTAATGTATGTATGTAAATTAATTAAATTAATTGTGAATATATTATTATCCTCATAATGTCACTGCTGTGTACAATTAATGATTTCATGTGTCCCAATCCTGTGGAAATTTCCCAAACCTCTTAATGGCTCTCGGTTTTATCAGACAAGAACCAACAGTGCTAATTTTCATATTTCTAATTCTATCAAGTTAAGTTTGTGTATCTCAGCTCACTTAGCTGTGGTATCTGTTCATAACAATATATCACTGTAGGAGCTAAGTTAATTTCAATTACTTTGCTTAGCTTAACTTGCAGTATAGCCTGTTCATTAAGGTGTTACTCAGTAAATAATATATTAATAAATATTATGTAGTATCTTACCCCATTTCTCACAATTCCTCAAAACTTTATCAAATGTCAACTTGAAATCAAAGTCCATGATATGCCGGCCTCCTTGCAGCTCATTCTTATACTTGTCCCTAAACTCCAGGTGTACATCATTGAGGAACTTGTCCACATATGATAATTGCAATATACGCTGGTAAGCCACCACAAAAACCAACTCAAACTCATTATCAAGTTTGTATTGCAATGATAAGGCATTATGGTTGAAAGTATTGTTTCCTGAACGCTCCTGAAATGAATAGAGTGGTCAATTATTATTTAAATTTGTTCTTTCAATTGGAGTTTCTGTAAGCTTTGTAAGTTAATCTTATTAATATAATGTAGACCATATGTAATGAGTAGTGATGTGGTCAAAAATGAATGTAATTTAAAATTATTGCAACATAGCATAGACCTATGAAGTAATACTTTTTAGCAGCCACTAACATGTGATAGCATATGGTACACCTGTAAAAGTTACACGTAAGATAAGTGGTAAGAACTATGTTATCATTCTAATAACGCAATATAAATAAGCCAAGGACATTATCGCAAATAGATCATTATTATACACAAATTACAGATATAGAACTGTTTTAAAGACACAGTTAAACATATGTAAATTATCCACGTTGCGAATACATAATCAGATTATACCACAACGTACTAGGGGCTTCCCAACTTGGTAAAACACTTACTTGTAATATCACACTACGAATTAAAGCGTTCACAGATGGCGAAAAAATTTCACTCGTGCTTTGAAAGCACCATAGCACTATACCTCCTTTACTAAAGATGCTGAATAGATCTAACATTTTGTAGAATTATTGCGATATTCACAGTGAGTTAATTTACAGATGTTTCGTGTTCGCACTACGTAGAATAGGAATGTGTCTGTCGTGTCTGACGCTGACGTCTGTCTCGGTGTGTGTATGACAGAAAATTGACAACACACAGTTCAGTCAGTTCGGTGGATTCAGATTAAGAACATGTGCAATAAAATATGAGTTGCATTACGGATGACGAACGCGATAAAATATCCAAAACAAAAACATAATTATATAAAGTTATTTAGTGAAGGAAAAATTCGACTCGCAGGCAGGATACTAATACTTCGAATTTTTCCTTCATTAAATAACTATAAAATTAGCATGAAAAATGCAAAAAAAAACACAAAAGTTACCTAGCTATATATTTAAATAAAACCTTTGTCACAAAAACTCCAAAACGTTACGTTCTAATCTGCGAAAATATTAATTTTTGTTTTTTTAAATGTATTCAAAACTTCAAAACGCACTTTGACTAGGTACCTACTCAGACTAAGTCTGAGACTTAGAGTAATAATTATGACATAGAGAAAGCCATAAAATTGCAACTGAACTCAATATATTTATTTCACTTCGACTTATGGACCCACTTACTATGAAAGAAAAGGACATATAAATAAAATCATTTCGAAGTTACGTAGGTTGGCGCACACTGTAATTCGGACCAGTGATGTTAAGCTACTTATTTCAACGTCGATAAAATTTATCGATGACAGACATCGATATTATAAAATATGTATCCTTATTTTTAAAGTTAGTTCATAATGTAGGTACTTAAACAATTTAATTTGGATCGATACACAAAAGCAGGGTAAAAACGGACGGGTATAGACCTAACCTCTAATTTATCCGTATCTATATCTACATGATTGAAGATGCGAAAATACAAGGATAAAAATAGGATTGGAAAACTGGGAGAAGAGAAAATTTATACATACCATCACGCCTGTATTGCCGAAGGATTAGGCAGAGATTAATGTGCACCTACAGTTAGACGGTAAATGTTTTAGGTCTCACTTCGAGGCGGGCCCGTTACTATTTACCGGGCACAGAATTCAGACTCCGAGATACTACTGAGAATTTTGTAGAAAAACCTACACACTTCGACCTGGGTATCGAACCAAGGACGTCTAGTGTAACAGTCGCACTTCAGACCACAGGACAAATGAGGCAAATAGGTATAAAATGATAGGTAAAGAAATGTATAATTTACAAATAAAGCCACCAGTTTCAAATTCCAATTAATTTATTTTGTAGGCATGTTCTTTCACAATCTTTATTCCCCCAATGATGTGTGTGCCTACACACATCATATCTCCTCCGTTGCACGCCATTCTTCTTGGAGTTTCTTTTTGTTAGCTTAGGTTAGATAAATAATTTGTTTATAAATACAGTATCCATTTATGTACTGCCTACAAGCACACAAAATTATATCAACATACATACCATCACGCCTGTATTCCCCGAAGGGTTAGGCAGAGGCGTACATATGTACACCCACAGTTCGCCGGTATGCTTAGGTCCCATGTAATAGGGGGCCGAGCCTATTGCCAAATTATATCAATAATGCTAGTAAAGGTCGTTGGGAGTCGTTGGTTGAAGGCGGTATATAATCGGACTTTGTGGAAGTCTATGCCTTTTTAGCAGTGGACCTTTTTAGCTGATATGATGATTATCATACCATTTCACCTGTTCTATCTATAATAAATAGGTAATGCAGGAATATTATCTTCCCTAAGTTGTCTCCATATAGTTTGTTTTTGCAAATGTGACTATGAGTAATTGGACTCCCGTTTTTTCTACCTATGCGATTTATCTATTAAGGAAATTCTTTTCGTGTTGCCTTTAGGAAATCTTTAAAGTAAAATTATCGACAATAATATTCACGTCACTACAATAACCTCAATGCATTTTCCGAATATTCCCTAAAATGTATTTCTACGTCTGATTTTCGCTAGAAAGTGATTCAGCAACATTTGTTACGTATTAATATTCGGTTCTTAACTTATATTCAGCAAACAATATAGGAAAAATTACCGGTGGAAGGTCAATAGTTCCTGCGTATTTTGTTTGCTTGATTAATGGGATTTTCAGCTCTCAACCGCACAACACATTATGCCACAGGATCTCAACAGTGACTATTTTGAATAATACAAATACTTTTTATAAATCCATAATAGTATTATTACCACAATATGATAAAACACATACGAGATGACAACTAAAACGTAAACAATGAATATGCGACCAAGTCAAATATTTTCAAATTAATGAACGGACAATTGTTGCCAGTTAAGTCAGATTTGAAAAGTTACAGTGTTTTGCATAAAAAATAACAGTAGTATGGTACAAAATTACAGTAAATAAAAATAATTATGTTAACCTTAATACAAGGAATTTTAATGAGATTGTCAACAATGAGGTGTAAATATACTACATAATATAAATGTAGTGATTGTCATAACCTGTAATGATAGTTTAAGAGTTTTAAATAAATAAATAACCGTTACGCTACGCTTATACAATGTGTACCTACTATATGACATGTGTTGGTTTGACGAATATTCTAAATTGCCTATTTTCAAAGTGAAATAGTAATTATTTTAGTTTTTTAACTTTCGTTTTATTTGACTAATTTTGGTGGCTCGTGCTCGCTCATGTAACAGGATGCAATATTTATAGTTTATTATAATGGTGGGTTATCGAACAAAACATAGATACTAGTACTTCAGAAGTTCGGAAATAAAGAAATGGCGCTAGCAGTAAAATATTCACAAACTTCGTTGTAAGATATAACGGACCCTATTTGAATTACGATGAATTCGAAGCCATCTTTATTTTTTAATAAATTCGAATACGTTATATTATTTGTCGGATACATTTTATTATTTTGTTCAGTCGTATCATTTTATTTTTCTAAAAAATGAAAAATATACAGCTATTTGACAATATCCAGGTTATCATTAGTTTTTTACTGTATTTTTGTATAACCTACAGTATACAATACCTAAATTCAGCATTACAGTAAATTTACTGTAATTACAATGTACCTGGCAACACTGAAATGGGCAGACTTTGGGGTAATACAACCAAATTTAGTCGTATTATTTTTTTCAATTGTCAGTTGGTTATATTTAAATATAACCAACTGACAATTGAATTAGTGACATGCCAATAAAAGTGAAACAAAAAGTGAATAGATTGTATCATTCTTACATCCTTTTCATGCCATAAGATAGAACAAGACCAAAGACAGTTTCAGGTTCATTTTTTCATCTAGATTCTGGGCTTGTCTTACTTCAATGGTCTGAGACTACCTATCTATCGTGTCTATGATTTAAGCACTCAAAAGGTCAGTGTCGTATAGCAAAAGGTAGATTTCGTTGTTTGATTTTGAATACTATAAACAATAAAAATATCCTCCCTATTTAGTACTAAATGTATGGACTGACCCTTTATGGCTGTTCAGCTTTAATAATTTTTATAGAATTAAGCACTCGTTTATTTATTGTGGTGGAAACCCAGATTAATATTCTACTATTGTTTATGGTGTAAAAGGAATTTGTCAAATCATCGTAATATTTGTACTCGTTTCAGAAATTGCCGATTAACGCAAGCAAGACGTGCATATCAGTAAAGATTTTGTTCTATTGGATTCTAAGTTATTAAACAACAGGATGAATATAACATCAGCGGCAGGGATTATATCCCTGCTCGATGAGCCGATGTCTGAAGTGAAAGAGTTCGCATTGAAGAGGTTGGACAACATAGTCGACGAGTTTTGGCCAGAAATATCAGAATCTATTGAAAAGATAGAAATTCTGCATGAAGACAAAGTGTTCTCACAACACCAGCTTGCAGCTTTGGTAGCAAGTAAAGTCTATTACCACTTGGGGGCTTTCGAAGACTCGTTGACGTACGCGCTAGGCGCTGGTGATTTATTTGATGTGAATGCAAGAAATGAGTATGTCGATACGACGATTGCGAAGGCAATCGACTTCTACACACAAAAGAGGAAGGCGCTGTTCGTGGATAGTGCAGCGGAGATTATAGATCCACGATTGGAAGCCATTGTGAATCGGATGTTCCAGCGATGTCTTGAAGATGGACAGTACAGGCAGGCGCTCGGTTTGGCACTGGAAACCCGCCGCATGGACATATTTGAGGAGTCCATTATGAAGTCTGATGATGTAGCAGGTCAGTATTATTTTGTAAACAAAGCTCTTGTAAAAAAATCTATCATTTTGTATCATGGTAAACTGTTTCAAATAATAACAATTGAGAGAAACAAATAGTCAACACCTCATATAATCATTGAACTATTTTCTTTGGGAACAAAGAAAAGACATAACATAGGTACCTAAACATACAACAATTTGTTAACTATTTAGCACTGCATAAAGTTGATTTCGGGTCAAAAACATAGTGTCCAATTAAATTATCAGCAATCAATGAGATATGCTTAGTAATCATGTCTTACTGAAATCAAATACTCGAGTACATTTTATATATTATTCTTTAGATATTCTTTCTTTGAGGAACAAAGCAAGAATATCTCAGAAATAACTCAAAACTTGTATTGATCAGAGGTTTTTATTACATTGTCCATTATGGGATGGGGTTGTTGGTTGTTCGGTTTGTTTGGTTGGTTGTTGCAAAGTTGCTAATAGGGCTAACATGTTCAATGAAATAATATTGTCAGTACTTATCTTTTCCCAAAACAATGGATGGAGAAGATATAATGTGACATCAAAATTATTTTACAGCAGGCATGGTTATTCTCTCTGATTATGTATCAAATCAGAGCTGACTGAAGCTAGGATTAATGCTTACAATGTAAGGACTGAATTTTAAAAAGCCATAATGCTTATTATGGCTTTTTTAAATTTGATCCTGACAGCATAAAAATTAGGATTTCAATTTGAATACAAGTTGTAAAACATCTGTGAATTTTAAGTTAGTGATTAAAAATGGCTCGGTCAAGAGTACCCTAAACCGATGTTCATGTATGAAAAGATTGATGAGTGTGGATGAAGCTAAAGAGGTATGTCAGAATCGTAGCAAGTGGAAGTTTGTGGTCTCTGCCTACCCCTACGGGAAAGAGGCGTGACTTTATGTATGTATGATTATAAAATTTTAGCTCTGTAGCTCATATGAAATATAAGAAACATGATTTGTCAGCCAACATACATATATGTATATTCTTTGTTATTTGAAAATGTCATCTTTGTTTGCACCCACAATATTTTCAATGCTTGTTTTTAGTTTAAAAAAAATGTTTTATCCTTAATTGGTTATTTTTTTCAATTTCAGGTATGCTTCAGTATGCCTTCACTGTGGCTATGAGCCTCTTGCAGAACAGAGGCTTTCGTAGCACAGTCCTCAGGTCCCTGGTAGGTCTCTACAGAGGTCTCAACATCCCAGACTATGTAAACATGTGCCAGTGTCTCATCTTTCTTGAAGACCCCCAGTCTGTTGCAGAAATCCTAGACAAATTAACTAATGGACCCCAGGAATCAGTCCTCATGGCATACCAAATTGGTTTTGACTTATATGACTCTGCAACACAACAGTTCCTTGGTAGAGTATTACAGGCTCTTAGGACCACAGCTCCCATCCCTAGTGCTCTTGGTGGAAAACCCCAACCTCAAGGTGGACCATTCCCAGAAGCTACCATGGAAGTTGACCAACCTGCTGCTGAAGAGACCAAGAAACCAGAGAGAGATATTGATAGTCTTAATGATGAAGAGAAGGAACATCAGAGGAGGGTAGAAAAATTAATATCTATCTTAGGAGGTGATGTCTCCATAGGTTTACAATTACAATTCCTCATTAGATCTAATCATGCTGATTTACTTATCTTGAAAAACACTAAAGATGCCATTAGGGTGTCAATCTGTCACACAGCCACTGTTATAGCCAATGCTTTCATGCATTCAGGAACAACCAGTGACCAGTTCTTGAGAGACAACTTAGAATGGCTTGCAAGAGCCACTAATTGGGCCAAATTAACAGTAACAGCTTCCCTTGGAGTTATTCATAGAGGTCATGAAGGTGAGTCCCTAGCTCTCATGCAATCCTACCTGCCAAAAGAGGCTGGGCCATCATCAGGTTACTCTGAGGGTGGTGGCCTGTATGCTTTAGGTCTGATTCATGCTAACCATGGGGCAAATATCATTGATTATCTTCTAACACAGTTAAAAGATGCTCAGAATGAGATGGTTCGCCATGGAGGTTGTCTTGGCCTTGGCTTGGCTGCTATGGGCACACACAGGCAGGATGTTTATGAACAGCTAAAGTTTAACCTGTACCAGGATGATGCGGTAACTGGCGAAGCAGCTGGTATAGCTATGGGAATGGTAATGTTAGGCTCTAGGCATGCTGCTGCTATTGAAGACATGGTTGCATATGCTCAAGAAACTCAGCATGAAAAGATCTTGAGAGGTTTGGCTGTAGGTATAGCCTTTACCATGTATGGACGACTTGAAGAGGCTGATGCACTTGTCCAACAATTATTGCGGGACAAAGATCCCCTACTTCGTCGCGCCGGTTGCTACACTATCGCCACCGCTTACTGCGGTACTGGTAACAATGATTCCATCCGCACACTTCTTCACGTCGCCGTCTCTGATGTCAATGATGACGTCCGCCGCGCCGCCGTCACAGCTCTCGGCTTCCTTCTGTTCAGGACACCGGAGCAGTGCCCCTCGGTTGTATCCTTGTTGGCGGAATCATACAACCCTCACGTTCGTTACGGCGCGGCTATGGCCTTGGGTATCGCTTGCGCTGGAACTGGAAATCGCGAGGCTATTGGCCTCTTAGAACCTATGGTCAAGTTTGACCCAGTCAACTTTGTAAGGCAAGGCGCCTTGATTGCGTCTGCTATGATCCTAATTCAGCAAACTGAAGCTCTCTGCCCTAAGGTCACATATTTCCGTCAACTGTATGCACAAGTAATAACAAACAAACACGAAGATGTGATGGCTAAATTTGGAGCTATCATGGCTCAAGGTATTATAGACGCCGGTGGTCGCAATGTAACTGTATCACTGCAGAACAGGACTGGTCACATGAACATGCTTGCTGTTGTTGGTATGCTAGTCTTCACCCAGTATTGGTACTGGTTCCCTCTGGCGCACTGTCTGTCCCTAGCTTTTACACCTACTTGTTTGATTGCTCTCAACTCAGACTTGAAGATGCCTCAGATGGAATTCAAGTCTAATTCAAAGCCTTCACTCTACGCGTATCCAGCTCCATTAGAAGAAAAGAAACGTGAAGAAAGAGAGAGGGTAACTACTGCTGTCTTGAGTATTGCGGCAGCTAAAGCTCGCAGGCGGGCGCACGGAACTGAGGGTTCAGCTAGCAGTATGACCTCTTCCTCGACTTCCAAAATGGATGTCGATGAAGAAGAAAAGAAGCCTTCAAAATCGCCCAATCCTAACATCACTGTTCATGGAAAATCAGATAAAGAAGCTGCTCCCGCCACCGCTGGCTCATCTAAGGAAATAAAGAAGGAGGAAAAAGAGGGTGAAGAGAAAGAAACTAAGGAAAAGAAAGAGCCTGAGCCGACATTTGAAATTTTAAACAACCCTGCAAGAGTTATGCGACAACAGTTGAAAAACTTGACAGCTGTAGATGGAATGGGTTTTACACCTCTTAAAGATGTTACTATTGGTGGCATTGTCATGCTTAACCACTCTGGTGACGGCGAACAGGTGCTTGTCGAGCCTGTGGCTGCATTTGGTCCAAAAACGGAAGAGGAAAAGGAACCTGAACCCCCAGAACCATTTGAGTACCTAGATGATTGATATTGTCTCTTCAGTTAATTCACCACTATCTAGTAGATTACACCTTCTAGTAATAGGACCTTAATGAATCATTTTCAATATATTGAACAAGTTATGATCTAGATTAAAAATATTAAGTACATGTTTACTAACCGGAAATTATTATTGTGTTTCAGATATAAATAAATGTACCTACCTAATGAAATTATTTTTTTGTTTTGTTTTGCAACATTTAGCAACTCATTTTATTTAATTTTACAAGATTACAACCAGATAGAGCAGACAAAGAAAAAGCGTTTATTATCGTGCATAATGATGAGGTACCTAAACTATACACTGTAACTGTAAACTGCACATGGCAAAAGAGCATTTTTTTTTAAATTTTAATTGATAATTTTTCAGCCATACCAGTTTGCGTGTAAGTAGATTCAGTAGTGAAGGCAAGGCGCGAATGTTGATGACGGTTTAGCCGGTGTAGTTACTCATAGAGCTGTGTTATTGGGATTTTCTATGAAATTAATATTTGCTTTAAAGTAGGTGAAGGCAAGGCGCGAATGTTGATGACGGTGTAGCCGGTGTAGTTACTCATAGAGCTGTGTTATTGGGATTTTCTATGAAATTATTATTTGCTTTAAAATATGTTTCTCTGACCCCTATTACAGTTGATGCCTACCCTTCGGGGAATACAGACGCTTTGACTATAGGCAACGTACAGACGTGATCATGGTATAGTACAATACCGATTAAAATTATTTCTTGGCACTCATGTATCAGTATCATGTGGGTAGCGGTTTTGATAAACGTATCGCAATGGCAATTCATCTGGAAGCCATTCAGCTATTTACATATCCAGAGCTATTTTGTAAAGCAGCTAGCAGATATGTAAAATAGCGAATTATACATTCTACTACGACATATCTAATCCAAGCTGGTTCAAGATGTGAGAATGGCCCAGAGTCGGGGAAACAATATTTTCTTGTAATGTACTGCTCGTATTACAAGAACATGTTCCGTAATTCGTTACATTATTTGTTTTGTGACACAGTGAGCACGGAACGCATTTTAATTTTATGCTCCTATTATGATGCTTAAGCATCTCTTATTAGTCTGTGCTAATACATGCTTATTTTTAGAGGTGTTATATTAGGGTGATATTTAAGTAATACTATTATTGAATATATTCACTTAGCCATATTAGAATACCATACCTATTACTGGGTAATAGTCAAATATTAGTCAGCCATATTGAGATTCATACTCTCTCCGTATTCGTTACTCTAACATAATATTGATATCGTGCCTATTCTGAGAATAGTAACGATATTTTTTTTATTTTTTTAATAAAACTTAGCCCCACACTAGGATTTTCTCCTGTATCGTGGGTGCGTTTACAAACACAAATTGTCAAATACACAAACACAGACCCGGAACAACTACCTGTAGATCATACAAATATTTGCTCCGTGTGGGGTTCGAACCCACAACACGTGTTGCAGAAGCCAATGGCTCAGCCGCTACGTTATCGTGTCGTCAAAAAAATATCAATATTATGTTAGAGTTAACGAATACGGAGAGAATATGAATCTCAAAATGGCTGACTAATATTTGACTATTACCCAGTAATAGCCTATTACTGGGTAATAGTCAACTCTAACATAATATTGATATCGTACCTATTCTGAGAATAGTTACGATATCAATATTATGTTAGAGTAAACGAATACGGAGAGAATATGAATCTCAAAATGGCTGACTAATATTTGACTATTACCCAGTAATAGCCTATTACTGGGTAATAGTCAACTCTAACATAATATTGATATCGTACCTATTCTGAGAATAGTTACGATATCAATATTATGTTGAGTTAACGAATACGGGGAGAATATGAATCTCAAAATGGCTGACTAATATTTGACTATTACCCAGTAATAGATATGGTATCCTAATATGGCTCATTATTATTCGTTACGAATACAGAATTATTCTCTTTCTCTTTAATATAGGTAGGTACACAAGATATTCTTGAATATTCATAATTCTGGTTTGCCTATTATATTATTACCAAAACGAAACGGTGATTAAATTTTCCTTCATACTTTAACAGGCTTAGGACTGTCAACGTAAATACGTTGGCGTATTTAAGAACATAGCACTACCAAACTACAGTTTGTTCGGAAATTTATTCAGCGCTAAATGTAGTGATTTTGTTTTCATTGAGTGTTTACTTTGTAACCATCACATTCAGCTTGCATATAAAGCCCGACGTGTATAATTTTGTCTTTAGAAATCTCACTCACACACGCACACGTCAAAGAGAAGTAAGCAGTAGCGTTTTATTCTATTCGACATTTCGAATCATAAATGCATCTCGCTCACTCCCCCGAATCGTGTCGCTATGACGCGGTCGCAGCGGAGTAACTATGTATATGCGTGCGGCAACCTCCCGTAGCGCGCTCGTCAACGCACACAGCCGCGCAAGTCACCGCATATATCAGAACACTGATCTCTCGTTGTGCCTATTATTTGACTAATATCTGGTAATAGTCTACGCTAAACTAATATAGACTAATATGAATATACAGCTCGTATCATAATATCTATACCTATTACGAATATATTAGTTTCATCTCTACTATTTTACAGTAATGACAGATCTGTCACGGCACCACTGATTAGACTGTATAACTCAAGTCTCAACTGTCAGTCATTTTTCAATTGAATTTTCAGGGTCAGGTTATAAATTGAATTAGATTACAAAAACGTGGTAATTTTCTGATCTCGCATTTCAGTAAGTTAGATATAATTGTATAAGATTGCTTCTTACCGGTAAAGTAATACAGAACCATTGTAAAGATGGATTGGGACCTGAAATATGGGGAGTTATCCAAGGATCAAGACTTCGTTAACAACTGCGAAAATCTGAAGGAGAATCTAATGGAAGTACAAAAGGTATTGGACCAATTACTACCGCTCAAGGAACAGTACGATAATCTGATATTACCAGCACAGATTGAACTCGATTTATTCTTAGCTTTCACATTGAATTCCCTGCATTGGATTCATTTGAGGATACAAGGAATCGATCCTTCAAAACACCCAATCAAAGATGAGCTGCAAAGAATAAAAACTGTGATGTTAAAATGGCAAGAAGTAAAAGACCGAGAGAAACGACCAACAGTGGATATAGAAGCAGCAAAGAGGTTTATTAAGAGTGGGCTCTATGACCCCTACAAAGCTACTGCCAGACCACCAAATAAAAAAATTAAATTCACAGATGATAATGAGTAACAACTTAAAAAAAATACAAAATTATTAAGACTGAAAATAAGATTATTATCTTGACATTAATATTAATAGGCTAATTAAAAATCAAGATTTAAAAATTGATAGGGCTCTGATTATATTTGTCAGCACTTGTCAGGGTTGTGAATGAACTGAATATCTTTCATTACCCTGAGAGTTCTAAATTTTAAATACTAAAATGGGTATTCCCTATTTCCAGATTTTAAAGGATTGCCATATATTATCATGGCCTAGCTGTTTCTCATGGTTTCACTTGTGACCTAAAGTTATGATATTATGTTTATCTTGATTAACAAAACAGACTGTAACTCTGGAATAAGGAAGCTTTCCATTGGTGAAAGAATTTTTTTAATCAATTGATTAGTTTTTGCATTACAAACTTGCAAACCATGAAATCTTACCTCTTTATTATTAGTGTAGAAAAAAAACTCATTTGTTTTATTTTTAGTATACACTTCTATTAATATTAGTTTGTCCATTAGTTATACTTACCACATGCCAATACTGTATGTAATAACTAGTTTTTTAGTTTTAGTAATTATTACTATTATATATTTTATCATGTTTACAATTTCACATTGTAAAGTTTTCTACAGACTAGCTATGGATATGTGTGTATGGATACTGACCAAATCTGTGTGTTATTTAATTTTAATGTAATTCTTATTTATGACCAAGTTATGGTGTATTGTTTTTTTAATAAAGTAGGTTAAATGTTTGAAAAAAAACGAAAAATATGTTATAGTTAAAGTTGGTATTAGACTTTGCCTTACTAAAATTAGGGTTACCATAGATCCAGTGTTTTAGCCTGCCTCTTTTTGAAAAATAAATGGCCTAGGTTTTTAAAATATTAATAATTTTATTAATAGTAATTTAATAATTAGGACAGCAGCTATACCCTAATTAATTATAATACTCCCATAAAAATGTTACATGGAACATCTGGAAATCTCACGGATATAAATTGTTTCTGTGAGGCTGGATTCAAATCTGCATCCCCTGTCTAAGATATAATTATTCTTTGTATTTTTTAAAAAACGTTAGGCAAATACAATGAAAAATAATATTATGTATTGGATTTTGATCTGCCTATATTAGTTATAATTTATCAACAGCCATCTCTTAGGATAGGTAGTGTTGTTATTTTAAATTACATCTTTTAGCATCAAATTGTTTGTAACCAATTAACTGTGTATATAACTGTACATTATGTTTCTATAAATTAAACTATTGTGTATAAATTAGGATTTTATTTGAACAATAAATAACACCACATCTTATCTGGAGATATCCAAAGTCAATTTTAGGAATGTTGCAATTATAAACGACATTCATTTAAATTCTTATTCCTCAGTATCTTCTATTTCAACATTTATTGCAAGAAAAGGCATTTAATTATCAAATAAAAACATATAAACATCTAGTTTCGCAAAAAAAGAAAAGTATCTTGTTCTTAAGCTCATTATTGCTCATGTATGTAACTTGTAATATAAATTAGCTATTATTATACCTAAATAAATTACGAAAAAAAATGTGAGACAACACAATGACTATGGCATCATTGTTTTAAAACTACAATACATCAGCCTCCTTGTATTTCCATCAATTGAATAAATATTTTTGTTTTGTAAAATATAAATAACTCTGATTAAATTATTATTATTTAAAATCCATCTAACAGAATGGCACTAAATACATAAATAAATGTTCAATGGAATGAAAATAGTATAATATTATCAATTAACGAAATTGTGTTATTATGGCTTATGTTCATTTTTCGACTTGCAACACTAGTCCTGCTGCAGAGATATTGTCCCCAGCACCAGCCGTCAACTGTGCTTCCGTGCATATAAGTACGGGAGCCACGCAAATGTCAACTTTCTCCCCGTCTACCTCTTCATCCCAACAAGAAACAGGTTTTGTGGGCTCAAAGAAAACCCTACTGATATTATCATTATCTGTTGTTGTTGAGAAACTGTCGTCAAGAAGCAGTTTACTCTTATCTAAGGCAATATCTTGGCTATTGCAAACATATCTGTGAGCTGTTAGTGATGCCTTTGCAGCGGCTGCCTCAGTTCGCTTCCAGTTTGTGTTTTTAACAGTCAATATTGCCTGGTAGGCCAAAGTGTGTACATGGATGCGTGTTATCTTTCTTTTACTCTGGTACAGTTCATTTTGACGTCTAATAAGTAAGAATGTTTTACGCATTTGATCCAAGGCAGTTGCTACTCTAGGATTGGAGTCAGCAACAACACTGACTTCACCATATTCTAGCACACTATATAGATTTGTTAATTCTTGTTCATTCATACCAACAGAGTCTACAAAAGGAATTATTCTGGTTGTCAAGTGTTTAAGTAGCTCCAAGTCCACATAGCTGGCCATTTCAAAGTGGGCCAGTGTAGTCAACGGCTGTGATAAAATTTGTTTTTTCACTAAGTCCAGTCTTTCAGCTCTTAAGTCTGTAAACATACATGTTACTGTTATCAACATACAAATATAATTTTATCAGATTGTAGATGAAAAATAAACTCTACTTATTTAAAGTATTCATTTGATTATTACAAACTAAGGTCACAGGTTGGTCCCACTCAGAACTAATATCTCTGCATGGCCTTCATAGAGGTAGTTCAGGAACCTATGTTGTGTGTTGGGAATGTGAAAATTCATGTTGCCCCACCCATGTTAACTATGGGAGAAAAATGTAATGGGGAAAAATTTTTTTTTTCAATCCTCCCTCAGTTTAATATAAATATTGAATATATCATAACCATCATTATAAGAATAATGTCTTAAACAAAACAAAGATACAAGTACTACACACCTTTACCATCTGCACTCTTGAAAGGATAGTTGTCCATCATCTGCAGTCCACTAATAACTAGTAAGTTAGGGTTGAACCCTGGCAGGTGCTCATCAAACTTCTCCAGAGAACTGAGCAGTGGATTGTTCTCATCATTATGTACTATGTATCGATTAGCTCTTGGTGCCTTCAAAGCACCAAACACTTCATCAGCTTTGTACTCCAAAATCATGTGAATATCATCTTTCACTTCTTCATTCTCTTCTCCACCAACAATTTGGATATCTTTAGGAATGTATTCTTTCAGTTTATTGCTCATTTTTGCTGCAAACAGCACTTTCCAGCCTTCTATGTAGAACCGCTTGGCCATTAGTGGAGCATTGCCACCGATGGCCCATCTTGTGTCAGGCAGTTTTAAAGCTTCTTCTATCAAGTCATCATACAACTTAGCATTGGAGACAAAGCGTCTGGAATGTCCAATTATCTCAGTTAAAACATTTTAAGTACTATGTGGCAAGCTGATAACAAAAATAAATTTTAGAATACTTTGTTCAGTCTTATAGTTACAATGTTACAATAAACTTCTGGATGTTTATGATTTTTACCAATGAAGCATTAAAAAACTTTAAACAATAAGGGTCAGAGAGAGAATTTCTGGATAACTTACTCAGCTGCAGCACCATGTTTGAAGAAATAAGCGAAGCTTTTGAGGAACTCCTCCTTGTTTGCTATCTCGCTGAAATGTTCTGGGCTTCCTTTCAGCTGTCTAAAGTCTAATAAAGTGGTTGCGTTAACGAACAGATCGTGACACGCGCCATAGCCAAGCGCAACTTTCGGCTGCCGTATGCCCGCACCAACCTTATTCTCACTCTCTAAAAATAGTAATTGATCCTTCACAGGAGACAGCCTCACGTCCCCAATATCATTTTTACGGTAATAAATAGCGTACAACACGAAACAGAATGACAATATCGACCCGAACTTCACCGGAACGCCAGCCATGGTTAATATTATTTAATTAAGTAGCTATTGAATGGAATGCATAAGTAATTAACTTTTTACGTGATCTACGTCACCTCATTATTTTAGTGCAGGCATTTAAGTAATTTATTGCTTTTTCATGATATTCGTAAAATCAGCCCAGGTGGCGTCAAATGACAGACAACGACAATTTGATTTGACAGTTCGACACATTGAAAATGATAGGATGTCCTCGGATGTCGATGACAATGATCATCATGTCAGACATCAAAACGTGGATGCTGCATGCTGCTTTGACTCAAACATTAAAACATTGATGTCATGAAAATATAAATTAAAATTCACAATATTTAAGAAAAAAATCTAATATTAATATTATAAGACTGCAATGATCCATAAAATACGTCATGTTGGAATTAAAATTGAACTCAATAGCAACTAAATCACGCATCCATACGTAATAAAAAAAGTATCTTTCACTAGCGTCAACTAGCGTCTTGGGTTATTGTCAATATGTTACAGTTTTGTGTCAATAAATTCATACCTAACAAACAGTTTAGGCCGCAGATAATAGAATACGTATAGGCTGATCGTTTCGCTGAGCCCGACACGTCAATTTTGGCCAAAATTGACGATTGACCCTACTTTTAGCTTCTTTAACGTTTATTAAGCCAAGTTTTTAATGCTCAGTTGTGAATTTTGTATAGCTAATAGCGCAATTACTACAGCTAGGAATCTAGAATGTGTTATAGACCTACAAATTGCGAAAAACCAATTGTAATTTGAATTTCGCAGGCTCAGCGAAACTAAAATTTTGGTCAAAATTGACGATTGACCCTACTTTAAGCTTCTTTAACGTTTATTTAGCAAAGTTTTTAATGCTCAGTTGTGAATATTGTATAGCTAATGGCGCAATTACTACAGATAGGAATCCAAAATGTGTTATAGACCTAGAAATAGCAAAAAACCAATTGTAATTTGAATTTGGCGGGCTCAGAGAAACGATCAGCCTAAACCAGTAACACTGCTCGATTCGGGAATCGAAACCATAGGTCCTCCCGCTCAATAGCTGCACTAGTGACCGCTAGACCGTTGAGACTGTGATAAAAAACGAAGGGTGAACAGAAAACAAAAAAAAACATTAGATTAACATTAACATACCACCACGCATGTATTCCCCGAAGGTTTAGGCAGAGGTGTACTAATGTACCCACAGTTCGCCGCTATGTTTTGGTCCCATGTAATAGCGGGCGAGCCTATTGCCATTAATCGGGCACAAATTCCAAACTCCGAGCTGCTACTGGGAATTTCATAGAAAAAGAAAAACCCAATAACATTTTGCTCGACATGGGAATCAAACCCAGGGTCTCTGGCGTAGAAGTCGCGCTCAGGACCTAGACCAGGGCCAGGGCCAGGACCAGGGCTAATGAGGCAATTATTTATTGCCTGACGTGTCAATAAAATCCGTAAAATAGTTATTTAATTTTTAAATGTGTAATATTTGCGTGTCAGGAAGTTTGTACAGTAACATCAATATCATTATTCGATATGTAAGTAGGTACTTCATTAAGGAGTACGCGATGCAAGGAGTCAGATATCTCGCAAATGTTTTCGAAAGCCAAAAAACTTACCGTATATGGAACAACCGGTCGTCTCGCTCTCCTAAAATGGAAGCATGTATGATGTTAAGAGCTTTAGGCGTAAATTGTCTGTGTCACGGTGTATCGTAATTAATTTTAGCAAAGTTCAGGTCTTGCAATTTATTTTTATCTGTTGTTACTTATAAGACCTTTTGCCCTACCTACATTTCCAGGTAAAAAATGAAATTTTAAAAGTGTAGTAACTTATTAGTTTTGCTGGCCGGGGTATTTGGGAATTACCAATTATTATAATTTATATAGCAACTACCTGACTATTACAATTATAATTTTGCATTATCAAATAATTTGAAATTGAAATAATTTGAGATTGAATAATTTGAGATTGAATAATTAAGATTGAATAATTTGAATTGATTTGATATTGCAAGTCTAATAAGCTTACCTTTGGTAGCTTATTAGACTAATAGAAGTAATATAAGTAGGTACATACCTAGGTACCTACTTCTTATTTTTTTGTAAGTCCTAGCAGACTACGGCAGATTGATTTGCACAATTTATAACCGTCAATAGGTCACGTAAAAGCCAGACGTAGACGTGATAATATTGATAATTAACCCAGTCAGATGATGAGATGTTTTCGCAGGTGCCCAGCGATATTTTCTATGGAAAAGGTGTCAGGGGTCATTGGCTTTGACAGTTGCGGATTGCGGTTCTAGTGTTCACCATTAGATTTACATCAATTTCCAAGCGCCTTTCAGAATTGTTATATCAAAATCTGCTGTGAGCGATACGCATATAATATTTTATAATCTTGTGTTAGATAGAATATTAGCTCGAAATACCTATCAATACGCTTTATTCCCCGAAGGTTTAGGCAAAGGTGAACCAATGCACGCCCACAGTTCACCGGTATGTAGGTACCTTGTAATAGGGTGCAATTCAAAACTCCGAGCTGATACTGAGATTGTCATAGAAAAGTCATAGACGTCACACGTGACACGTTTGGCGTAGCGCTGAGCAATTGGCTTCTGCGACACGTGTTGTGGGTTCGATCCCCACACGGAGCAAATATTTGTATGATCTACAGGTAGTTGTTCCGGGTCCGGGTGTTTGTGTACCTATGTGAGAATTTGTGTTTGTAAACACACCCACGATACAGGAGAAAATCCTAGTGTGGGGCCACGTTTAGTTAAAAAAAAAGTCCAATGATAGAGCATTATTAAGCTAGACCTGGGAATCGAATCCAGCAACTCTAGCGTAGCAGTAACTGCTATTGAGGCGGTTATCGAAGTAGGTAACTATAAAGATAAGAGTTAAGTAACTAAATTAACACTTGTTCGGTGATAGCCTGCTAAAGGGCCGTGAACGTGGCAAATGTAGCGAATTCCCAGAAAAGAAAATTAAAATCTGAAAAATAAAGAAAACCTAAATATATCAGAAGAAGCTGTAGTTCTAACGGAAAGGTATTTTTTAGGTTTTAGCATGGTTTAGATAGGTAATACTTTATGAGAATTTAGGATATTTAGTTAAATTTGATTTGACCTGAAAGCGCATCACTCCTTTACAATCTAAAAATGACGCATTGTGGTATTTATGTACCTGTGCTCTACATACACTTAGGACAACTCAATGGTCCTAGACACACTCATATACATATTATGGTGAGAATTAAAAAGTGACACGTAAAGATAGTTCAACTTCAACATCTTATAACAACAATAGACACTTAAAAGCTACCATTTAAGAAGATATATATTTTTTAAGGCAGAAACCAGGCTGAAAAAGTATAAAAGCTTCCAAATAAGGCACAGTCACGTATTGTCGCCAAAATATCGTGGAGATGAAATCTGTGTATGGTGTAACTGTCTGGCGCCAGTGGTGGTATATTACTACCATTGATAGTTTGAACTTCAGCATATTTTTATTATATTTTTACAAGACTAAAAATAATTGCTATCACTTTCATACTTCTCGTATCGGCTAGTTATTGGATTCTTATTGTTTTTCCGTGGGACTACTAAACGTTTCGATGAGTAATTGTATGTACTGCCTATTCCCTAATTTATAGGGATATAACATAACATAACATACCATCACGCCTGTATTCCCCGAAGGGTTAGGCAGAGGCGTACTAATGTACACCCACAGTTCGCCGGTATGTTTAGTCCCATGTAATAGGGGGCGAGCCTATTGCCATTAACCGGGCACAATTTCCTAACTCCGAGCGGCTACTGGGAATTTCATAGAAAAACCCAATAACACTGCTCGACCTGGGAATCGAACCCAGGACCTCTAGCGTAGCAGTCGCGGTCAGGACCACTTGGCTATTGAGGCAGTTAGGGATATATTACCTAATAATAAGGAACATTGCATTATTGTTTGGTATTTGCCTTGAAAAAATCTTGCATTACCTACCTACTGGATAATGGATATTCATAGTCTAATGGCAATTTAAAACTACCTACTAAAGTAGGATGTAGGTACATTAATATAAGGAATTATATTGAATTTTGTAAAAAGATATTAAAAGCTCATCGAGCTAAAATCTTACCACGGGCGAGCCATGCTTCGGCACGAAGAGGTTGGTTCGACCGGAGTGATAAGTGACCGACCTCACAGAAAACCGGCGTTACGCTGTGTTTCGCCGAGCGAGTGAGGATACCGGAGGAGGCCCAAACCCTTTTAAAAGGCGGACAATACACTTGCTTCTGGTGTTGCGGGTGTCCACGGGCGGCGGTAATCGCTTACCATCTTTTCCTTTTTTATTTTATTTATAACATGTTCTTTTGTACCGCTCAAAATGTGAGAACAAAATAAACACGTTTCTTTCTTTCTTTCTTTCATCAGGTGATCCATCTGCTCGTTTGCCCCCCTATGCCAAAAAAAATACTATAAAAATAATGTTTTATAATTTTTGCACAAGTAGATGGCGCGATTATATGCATGTCATGTACGAAATATTTTGTGTCTCAACTTCTCAATTTGTTTGCGACTTACCATCAGGGCTGACTTATCCACAGCTGCTGATGTATAAAATGTGTAATGTCCGTAGTTTATGCGCACGTAGGAGGCTCGCCAGTATAAGTTCGCATGATTCATGCTCCTGAGGTCAGGATTACCAGTTCGAGAGAAATGAATGACTTGCCGTCGTATTTCAAGCGATTACACCGTCTGCCTACTGTTTATTATTAACATTATTATTTGAATTTATATGCAATCTTTTTTTTAGAATAACGTGAGTAACCGTGACGCGGCTTAGTTAAATGCGCGTGCGCGCGATTATATATTTTAGAATACATAATTATAAATATTATACTTAGTTATTGGGCAATGGTAGCTCATTTACTTGCGTAGCGATAATTACTTCGTTTCGTAGTATTTTAGTGATGCACCTCGGTTTCTGTCATTTATTTATACTTATAAAATACAAATTCATAACATAGGTACCTACCTACCATCTTATGACCTGGATCCACAGGGTTGTACATTGTGTGTCCTAAAAATAATAGAAATTCTCAACTTTTCTCTATTTTAATAACACATTTGCTTGACCTGGGAATCGAACCCAGGACCTCTTGCGTAACAGTCGAGGTCAGAACCACCGGGCTAATGAGGCAGTTAAACTTAAATTTTATGCCTCCTGTAAAAAATAATTTATTTGCTTATCCTACTTTAATTTATCTTTAGTTCAAAAAGGCACCTATTGCAAATTGATCTGTATATCGTTTTCATACAGCCGATAGGCTCGTTTCACATGGGACGTTTAAATACCGGCTAACTGCAGGTTTACATTAGTACACCTCTGCCTAATCCTTCGGGGAATACAGGCGTGATAGTATGTTAAATTAGCCGATAGGTACCTTTCTTTTTGAACTGGGCTTAAACAACATATCTAACTGGATCAAATCGCGCAACCACTCTTATTATTGTTCAGTTAGGTAGTGATGCTTATACAAGATAGTATAAGCCTTTGAAGGTCTGCAGCCATGCCCTGTACTGTCTCTCCCACAAGATCAATAATGCGATAAAACTAAACCAATGATGTGACAAAGATCTAAATTGCATTTATCACCTTAACTCGAAGTGACTCCGGTATGACTTAAATGCAAATAGTTGTTTTCATACATTGAGGTATTATAAGCTATTGTATTTAATAGGTACTAGAAAATGACAGGTGTACAGTTACACTGCGTAAACAATAGATAAGTACTTAATACTAAATATTTACCCCGAATTGTTGGTAGTGTTGAACTCTGTTGCATGAGTTCCCTTTAGCTGGGTGGGGACACAGGGCTACACATCAAGCCATACATTTCTAGTATACCTAGGCTTCATTCTACACGTATCATATCTCTTGCTCCGGTATACCTACATTGATAGGAACCGGTTTATCGGCGTCGTTTCTTCAGAAAGACAGAAAGCAAAAAGTGTTTATTTTATAATATCACAAAATACTTACCATACGTCATAATACTTCAATAGATTTCTAGGTGTGATACCAAAGCGGAGTAATTTTGTTACTTAAAACACGCTATAAAAGGTGGCAGCTGTTGACAAGCCAGTCATAACTGCATGTTAATCAGCTGTTAGTACCTACATGGCAGGGTTTATTGAGTGGATAATTCATGGTTAGTGAACGATTAGCGTCATTTCACACTAAGGTTTAAACGATGCTATCGCAACACTAATATCGATATCTCTGTTTGTTGCCCCCCTCACACTAAGATTTTCTCGTGTATGCGCGTGGTGCGTTTACAGGCAAAAATGTTTCTTCCGTACGGGAATAGACCCCACAACACATGGCGCAGAAGTCGATAGCTTAGCCAATAAGCACGCGCTATACACTATTTTATGTGAATTGAATTTCGATTCGCAAACACACAATCCTTTGGCCATTTTTGGTGAATCAGATTTACCAAAAATTGCAATTTTAGATTCAAGCCCCGAGTATATAGCTCACACAAGCACTGCTATAAAGTATTACAGTTTCTTTCTAGTATGTTGTAAAAATCAAATATGTAAGCCTGTCTGAATATATTCTCTTATTATCTGCAATCTTATACTCAACATCGCAAGATTTACTCCTAAATTGATTAAAATATATATCTCAAAATATTGCAAAATATGCTTATTGCTACCTTAAAATTAAGATTACAATTTAAGTATAAAAAAATTAAAACGTTCATACCCCGAGTAAGATAAGCAGAAAACCATATAGCTGAACCAATTAAAAATTATAATTAAATGTACCTACCAAGTACTGACTTAGTTAAGTTATACAGAAATAATGTTGTTCTGAACTCGCAAGAAAATAATTGGTCACGGCGATATTCAATTTTCGTTTCGACTTAATAGAGAATTAAAAAAGAAACAACAAAATGTATTAAAAAAGAAGACGTATTTTTTATGTGATAGGGGGGCAAACGTGCAGACGTACAACTATATTATTATACTCTTTGGTGCAGACGGTTCGCCTGATGGTAAGCGATTACCGCCGCCCATGGACACCCGCAACACCAGAGTGTGCATACATGTGCTTTGCCGGACTTTTAAAAGGGAGTACGTTCTTTCCTTGAAGGTATGAAATTCGTAATGATCCGGAAATATTGGAGGCGACAGTTCATTCTACAGTATTGTTGTGCGAGGCAGAAAGTTTCTAGAGAAACGCACGGTTGTGGAATGCCAACCATCTGATGATGGGCATGGTTTTATTTCAATAGATATCAGAAATCAGTTGGGTATTTTTTGAATAGGTTTAAGGAGTTAATTTATGATGATAAGATATGCTTCTATTTATTTTGGTAGCCGAGTTTTTGTTTATTATTCGTTTGTGGCTGTCTATCGTAACCACTACTCATTGAGTTAGAGTACACCGCTAAATTATACAGCTAATATGAATTGCAAGATTTTGTTAGGGAAAGCTCCTTTATTTTATCTGAGCTTATGGTCTGTACAACGCCATTTTCATTTTGGTCTGTGTTTTGTTTCTTTGAATTTGAAATCAGTCAATCCGTACCCGATACAAAATGTACGTATTTGAAAATAATTTAATTCCTTCTGGAGAAATAAAATCTTTCATGATCACACGAATTAAAAATATCTTCGTGCTTTACGTATTGTATTAGGTAGGACAGCGCTGTACCAAAATTGTGATTTAGAACCCTCAGATGAAACAAGTTATAATTAACTAATTTACTGTGATTATCAAGCGTGAAGACATTACTCGACAACATGATGAAATATACATATTTAAGTTTTAATTATTATAATTTTTCTAGGCATTATTTTTTATTGTATTTACGTACTTTACAGTGCATATTTTTAGGGTATTTGAACTGATTTTTATTAGATTTAACGTCTTGATTTTCTTACAAAGACTCTTTTAATTAATAATTTGGCAAAGTTCAGGGATGTTCCATTCAAATATTTAAAAAAAGATTTACGTAGTTAAATGGCTGGTAAATAAATGTTTCTGCTGTACAAGAGTTTTTACAGCATGTTTGTCACTAAAAATCTAATCTAAACAACAGATACCTAATAGAATACTAGTTCTAAACTAAAAGCATCTGTCTCTGATTTGTATAAATGTGGTACTGGTACTTACTATATTTTATTGTGTCTAGTGTTTCATAATAATATCTGCGTTTTATTAAAAAATAATAATACAACTCAATTAAAATGAACATAAATGTAAAATTAATTTGCATGCTCTATGTAGGCAGAATATGGTATTGTTCCAAAACCACCAATTTTATATCAGGTACCACCTGTATTCTACGAAAATAAATTATTTTTCTTTTCTTTTTTTCTTTCTTGGTAATATTTACTTCAAAGTCGCGGTGGCTTAGTGGTCATAGCTTCTGGTGTATCTAACCAGAAGACGCAGTTTGGAATTCTGCCCGCAAGTCGAATTTTTCCTTTAATAAAATAACTTTATAACTGGTTTCTGACACTTACGCGAATATTACCTACTCATTGGAATAAAACTATTTTTACGGATTTTATCGCGGGAATTAAATAAAATTAATACAACGCGATAAAATCCGTAAAAATAGTTTTAAATCAATAACTTTATAAATATTTAATGTAGTATCATCATCATTTTTGGTTTGCATGCAATCAAAAATCCCCTAGACATAGTCTCCCTCTTTTTGAATTCGTTTAATCATAATAGGTACAGTTCCATAGGATTAAAATCCGATTAGTTATCAATCAGCTAATTGGGGCCATCAATCGCGCTAGACTTTCATCAATAAAGCTATAATTATTTAATTGAGATCAACTGCAGTTGGGAGCGACGGTACATGGGAACCAGGATGGAAGTATGAAGAATATGGGATATAAAATTAGTAGACTGTGACAGAAAGAAGCATGTTTCTCGTCGACGAACGTAATTGGTAAAGCGGTTTAAACTTTTAAAATGAACGCTATTTAATTGGCTCTATTTTTAGATTAAAGGGTCTAATTAGTTGCTATTATAGCAGTAAAGTCTCGTAGTGAATCGATAAAGTGGATGATTGGCAACAATATTAGGTTAATAAATAGATACATTTCTTTTTTGCCTCAAAAGGAGAATGAAGTTGAGGAAAGTAGTAGAAGGAGGAGGTCAAAGAGAAGATTAACAATTTCATGTTTTACTCGTAGGTAAATAATTAAAATCAAGGTATGCAAGATTCCACCAGAAGAATAAATCAATGAACAGTTCATTAAAACAGCCACCGGCAATTAATGACATTTTAAAGTTAAAATATATCATTGGCCACCGGTATTGGACAATTCTTCTAGAATCAATTCATATTTAGAACTCTTTACAATTATCAAAATTCAATAACTTTCTAATGATCATTTTTGGGTTCGAAATATAAAATAATTATTTATAGCGATTGAAATTGTACGTTACATTGAACACCATATTCTGTAGAAAATCATTACTTAAGTAATAAATTAAATAAAACTTTCATGCAGAGCCTGTCGCCAAGGTATTCTTGTGACCTTTTGAATATGTCTTTAACCCAATATTTCAATTACATAGTAATTATCTGCTACATAACTTCTTAACGATGCGTAAACAATACATAGTTAAAATTGCTCGTTACGTGCCGAATTATTAACATGATTAAGTAAATAAGAACTAGTTATATGGGTTATATATATATTATTTGAATATATTTTTTTCAGCCGTTATCGTCCCACTGCAGGGCAAAGGCCTCCCTACCCTTCTTCTACTCCTCACGGTTTAGAGCCTTCTGTGGCCAATCTTTACAATAGATGTCTAGCTCATCTCCTTTTGGGCCTGCCGCGACGTCGTCTAACGTTATGTGGGTTCCACTCAGTTGTAAGTTTTGCCCACAGCTCGTCTGACATGTGGCAGATGTGACCAGCCCAATTCCACTTTAAGCTTGCAGCTTTCTGGCCCACGTCGGCGATCTGAGTTCTGGAGCGCAGTACACTGTTCCTTATACGGTCTGATAGCCGGACTCCTAAGACGCTGCGCTCCATGGCTCGCTGGCAAACCCCGAGAGCGGACTTCTGATGTTTCAAAGACCAAGTCTGAGCACCGTAGGTAAGGACAGGTAGAATACACACGTCCATCAGTTTCTTTTTAAGAGTGAGTGGGAGGTCACCCTTCATGAGGTTTTTCATGGACCAATAACTCTTCCAGGCATTTTCAGTGCGTCTGCAAATTTCTTTTTCTTGTCTTGCCAGAAAATAGACTAATTGGCCCAGATATACATACTCAATTTCTTTGCCTGCGACTTCTAACCTACGTTTCGTGCTATTCGAATAAGAATATGATATTATTTTATTGAAATGGGCTATTTTTAACTAGCCTCCCAACTTTACAATATGTTACAGTGGGCTACCAGACCCTTTTTGGTGAAAATCCTCATGGATGTCCCCCATCCCTCAAAGGAGAAGGCAGAGGGTTATGTCGGACTCCTGCAAAATTTTAACACACGGCGGTCCACGGCACATTGTGGCGAGGGCTCCGAGATCTGTAATGAACGCACCGGTGGCCGTCCTGTGCTTTGCCTTTGGCACTTCACGAAATATGCAGCTTTTAGTACCTACCTACCTAAGGCAGTAGGTAGTGACTGTTATCAAAACTCCGTAACCCAATTTCTAATACCAGTATCCATAGGAAAGACTGATGTTTGGGATTTCTTCTTCTGAACACCGCTTCTGAACACCGCTAACAATTGTTCTAGATGTTAAATATATGATATCAGGGATCGATGTCATTCATTACGAATATGAAGAGGAACGGAGAGGTTTCTTTTATATAAGTTAAGAAGGGCCTCCCATCCATTGACTACAAGCAATGTGTAGATTGATCGACCAGCGTGCCATCCTTCTAAAAGAGGTTCTAATTTCAATACCTTCAGTTACAATAAGAATAATACTAGACAAATACCAATCTAAATGGTTTCAACTGATTACTGGCGCTATCAATTAGTGTTACTACGATCTATCTAAACTCAGATAGGTAGCTCAGGATATGAAAAAACAAATCCCTTCACAAATCCAGTCCAAGAATACATCGAAAAACTATATGAATCAAATATATCATTAAAACTCGAGAAAATATGATAAATTACTTTAGTAAACTATGCTCTCAGTAGCTCGCCTTGTTTTTGCCGAGATTTTTTGAATTATCTAATTCTACAAATAAAACTTTGGTTTCGTGCGGGAACTTTAATTGTATCTATTGAATTTTGTACTTTATGTCTTGGGGATTAGAGGCTGTTTGAAGCTTTATTAGACGTTATTATTTGTTCTTGTCCTTCAAGTAATGACCAATTAGCGCAAACACTAGACTTATCTTCAATGGAGAGCTTCTGTTAGATCGTTTTTTGTTCGGTGAACAAACTCATGAATGAAGCGGAGTGGAACGCGTTTCATAGACTGGTTTTAGCTGTTTTACGACTTAACTTCAGTATAAAATCTTGATAAGAAACTCTTTGTAATTTGGTGAACAAATTGGTTGCTTCTCTGGGACGGAAGTCTTTCATAGACATATATGATAATATCACATTAAAACATAAAATGTACAAAAATGTTAAATCTCGCAACTCAATTTTTCTATCCTAAAAATATGTGAGAAGTACAACCCTAATTTAGGAATAGAGGTCTATTTAAAAAGTATTCGATGTAACCAAAATTCAAAAGTGCTGTTAATCGCTTCAAGAAAAGTATGGTTGCCCATGTTTTAGTCGTCAGATATAAGTAGTTTGATATACGATGCTAATTTTAGTTACAAAAATTGTCAGTCAAAGACTAAGACACAGCTTTCATCCGTTGCTTATGCTACGATACGACTATAAAACCGACCGCACATAAATGTTCGTTGAAATGAATCCTTTAGGGTTACTAGTATAGAGAGAAACATATGTATTTGTGATAGAATGATCAAGAATAAACACGTGATGCTTTCTTATACTCAATTAAGCATTTAGCTCACATGTTCAAGATTTGATTACAACGCGAATATTGTAGTTCCATATCTCTCTCTTCAATCTCGATGGCAGTAACTTGGTCTTTATTGGAACCTCTGGAAGTCTAATAGCTACTATTCGCAATTATTCATAATGAGAAACTACATATCTCTGCTGTACCTGCATTTATTGCGAGTCCTTCAATATAATAGAGTTTCATTGTTTGTTCTCTCTTTCATAGAAATCCAGATTTTTATCAAGCTTGCAAATAATAATCTCATTTTATCGTATGTGCTTACCATTTGAATTATCTTCTTCATCTTCGGTTAGTTGCCCCGAAGCCCCGAATCATTCTAGCTCAGAATATAGTTGTTAATAAATAACTTATAATATTAGAATTTGTGTTTCACACAATTACCCAAGATTAGCAATCAATTATCACAGTATCGCCTTCGCGAAACATTTATATGTAATTGGATCCCATTCATTTGAATGAATGTGTACGATGCACTTCGACACCTGTCCGGATATTCAATAAACACTTTTATTTTCTGTAAGATAAGTTTTGGATCGTGTTGACAGTTCACGTCGGTCGTTAATTTTAATGTAAACAGTCTCTTACCTAAGGCTTGGTTCAGCGGAATTAGCAACCTTATCTTTTCCGAAGCTTTCCATTTGAATAAACCTTGTTAGTACTGCTTAAAGTTGAGAATTGCCTGATTATGGGTTTCGGCCGCTTATGGTAAGATTGTAGATAATAGGTCGGTTCCATCCTTTATATGGAAAATCTGCATCATTCTTATGCGCATGCGACTCGATGAAGTTAGGATCCAAGTGTTAGGCACCTGAGTGAGTAATGATCGATGTTATGGCCTAATTTAAATGTTTATAGACACTAAATCCTAAGACGCTGAAGTAGGCTAAGTAAGTTAAGTTATTAGCGAGTTTATCACGATTGTTTAAAATATATTGGATTACGTCTCGACGATTGCTCTGAAGAACCAATCACGGCCTGCGTACCATGACCACCGTAGAATTGCAACAGTTGTTTTGTCGACTGATTCGACAAAATTTTACGTACATATATTATAATCAAACTAATACATAAAAACTAATCACCATTTATTCAAAATAAATAAATAAAAATAAAGTATAATTATTTAATTTCTTAACTTATTTAATAACCATACTTTTTGACAATCACTAAAATGTGTGAAATATGAATAAATAAAATTAATTGAATTTTCCGAAAGAATCCGGAAAAGGTCCAGGTGATACTTATTTCAGTTCGTTTTTTCCATAAAAATAGGTCCTGACTGAGTAATTGTCGGTATAAAAACCGTTCGTCTTTGTACAATCAATATAGGTTATTTTATTTCCCTTGGCATTTAAATCTTTATTAAATAATCTGGCACACAGGATGTTATAAACTTTTTGCATACGAAATAAATAAGTATCCAATATGAATTTATAAGCAATGATGTCATAATGCCTAGATTTATTCCATTAATATAATTTCCGTTGAAGACAGAAATAAAATAAATATAATATACTTAACCTAAGACCTATATTATTATAATTCTATTTATTTTAATATAAGTAACCATTGGATTGATGTCGCAAGTGCAGCTGTGAACTGTGAGATTTCTGGCCGATTCTCAGTTTCTTTCTGTGATATTCTCAGAAGCACCTCGAAAGTTTGAACTTGTGACCGGTTGATAGCAATAGATTCTTTCATTTTTTTTAGTATCTAAATAAAAAAAATCTGGCGATCTCTGGGCGTACCTACCTGTACCTACTTACATCAATAAACTTAAGCACTGTGAAACCTTTCGTAGATACAGGCGTGATGTTGTTTATGTATATTCTATCCTTCGCTACCGCTTGTTTATACACAGGAGATAATTAGTACAATATGTAATCTGTGCTTCATCGATACGCCTAGGGAATTCATTAACTGTTAAATTAGCTGAATACGACTTTAATCATTCTCCTAAACCTTTTCCCACATTGTTGGGGATGGTATGGAACAGTGACGTACCTAACAATAGTGAGGCATGATAGGAAATTGACACAGGCGTCCGGACTAAGAAGGCCTCCGGCCCGATATGACATACCCTAAAAGGGTCCATCCATCGGAGGCCCCATCCGATGTATTTGCTACGGGTCTTAAACGGTACACATAGTTACGCCAATGGCTCAAATATATCCACGCAGCTGAATATCAGAATTTTACATGAAGCGAGTGCTATCGGGCCTCCGAAAACCTAATTTCTGGGTAATATTTTTTTTTTATTGGATAGGGGAGCAAACGAGCAGACAGATCACCTGATGGTAAGTGATAACCGCCGCCAATGGACACCAGAGCAACACCAGAGGCCAGAGTCACAAGTGAGTTAGATATGCTCTTCGAGACACGGAGTATCGATATATTGACAATGTCACCTTTCTACAGATTGACCTCAACAGCACAGCTTAACCCTATTTATCGCTCATAAACAAGAGTTAATTAGTTAATAGTTAATTAGTGAATTCATTATTAGCTCTTTATCTCTTTAATCTATGTTACTAATGATTCAATCATCTAAGTTTCCATTTTATCGGATTGATCGACGAAATCTGCCACGTGGTCGTTTGGTTGAATTGCCATATATGGAGAGAAGCCACCGGCAGTCGTGACCACGGCTGAATCATAGAAGTTGTAGGTAATAATGTCAGCTTATTATTTTAGCTTTTCATTTCATTTGGTGTTGTTCATTTAAGTATTACGAGCCAACCCAGACGAAACTTGTTACACATAGGTATAGTTCGCGCAAAATAACTTGACCCAAAACTAACGGAGAGGGGGAAAGTTTGCGCAGTGCATTTGCGTGCCAAATGTACTAAAAATCGACTACTGCGCATCCGCCATTTTGGTTCAAGTTATTTTGCGCCAACTGTAATTGTTTGTTTGTATCGTTTTCACGCAAACGTTTTTTTACCCTGTGTTTCAGAAAGTCCTTTGGAATGTGAGTGGATTGTGGGCAATACTAGTACCTAGGTAATCAGTCGTTCTGTTTGTCAGCCTAACAAAGAAAGAAATCAAATCAAATCGAGAACAAAAGATTTTGTATGCAATTGACCCCAATTCCCACCCTCTATAACCATTTATCTCTTTTGTACAATTTTTTTACCCCACTACGGCAAAGCCAAAAGGCACGGTAATGTTTTTTGCCTATAATGTTACATTTAGTTTTGTATTTTTGTGTTATAGGTTTTTACTTTATAAAGATAGAGAAACTTTTTAAGTCCTTGAGTTACCATTAATATAATCAACTTTCAATTAAATTGCTTGACGACTCTTCATCTTTAGTAATATTACCATAAGGTAGGAAGTAGGTATTTCAGTTGAAGGATTATAGGCAACCAACATCGTCATTGCCAGCTGCGTTGCATCATTGACTACATCGTAGAAGAGCTTATTATGGTGAATGAATTTTTGGATGGACAAAGGGACGGGATAAAATTTGTATCTGCAAGTTGCTCAATGCTTGTACCTCAAGTTCTAATACGTCAGCAAGTCTGTGGGATTTCCAGGCTCAATCACTCTATCACTCGCCAGGCGTGTGAGAGAGTACACTTGCCAACCATACTCAATAAAATAGGGCCTTATAGGAAATTTATAGAAGACAGAAAAATCACCTAATATTCTGAGATATATATTCTGAGAAAAAAAATGGAAGGCAAGGTAGAAGACAAAAGAAGAAGGGAAAAAGATATAGGTACATATGTAATGTATGTATAAGTTCTAAGTTCCAATAAAAATCACAAATCCATAGGTTGGATTTTGAAAGTTAGTTTATGTAGTTCGTTTATAAAAACATTCGTGTCTACAGCATCACTCAGCTTCTGAATTTAATGGTGAGTCATGTATATTAAGCAATGCGATTCACAAGTGACCTGTAAAGGTCATGGCTTGTTATGTCTTACTAATATTTAACTTAACATCGGTCATCTAAAGCTTCGGTCATAATTTTTACGGTAATTAATAAAACACAAATGCAAAGAACTTCGAAATTGGCAACTGGCAACCATGGTGCCTTAGTGTGGCACATTGGCTTCTGGGATCTATGGTGCCCTAGTATTTATGGCAAATTAGCAACTGGGATTCACGGTGGCCGCCCTAGTTTGGCAAATTGGCAACGGGATCGGTGTTGGTAAAATAAAACGGGAGAAAGAAAAAGGATAGAGAATGCTCACCAAATATCCATGCAGGTAGATATGACCACAATTGAGAATAATTCTCAATCCGAAAATGTAAAATTACTCCAGTTCCAACTACTTCAATCATAGAGCACAGCAAAAAACAGAGTTCGTTAGCATTGTACCATGGCACTAGGTCTCTTTCTGAATATACGCTCACCATTCCTAATACGACTATGTCAGGTGGACCGACCCTATACGATGACAAACTTTGCTTTCCAACCCACCTACATTTTTTTACAGATTATCAACCTTAAGGCCGGCAGAGCAAAGATTAGTGATCTATTAGTGGCAGCAAATAAATTGGTTTCGTAGATCACGTCGTGTGCAAAAGCTCACGTCGATAGTTCATATTGTATTTCTTTATAAACGTCAACAAAAATGAGCGCATGACCATATATAAAATTTTACTAGAACATAATGGTGTGACATGGCACACGTATGATACAGGTTTGGTGAACCTTGAGGGTTTTGGCCGTGGGAATGTTATGGTTTTCTATGTTCCTATAGGCTAGTGGTTGCCTAGCTATTACGTCAGAGAAAGTGCCTTTGGTTGACAAGTCAGCATTTACATTACTGAGTCTAAGGACTGAATTTCCAATATAAACTGAATACCAAAATAAACCGTAATTTAAACAGAATTTAATCAAAGTGTGTTTAAATTACGGATTCATATACCGATAATCTAGGTTCCTGCTCTACCATTTCATCCAAAATACTTCACTGGAAATAAATGTTAGCGAATGCAATTCTTGATAACTTTATCTTTGGAATGGATTTGTTAATGGGCCCGGCCGTTAATAAAATTAAATCAAATAGCTATGTACTTATAAAAGTCTTTATTTGAAAATGTTCACGGTGTCCACTTTTGTTTTTTAATACTCTTTGTTTTTTTGGAAAATACAGTTACAAAGTTTTTGATAGTGTTCAAAAGAATTATATTCATCAAAACGGTATGTAATTATTGTATAATATGAAGCACAATTTTATAATGATTACCCACATCAGCAGCAATTATTCGTCTTAAAATGACAGTTATTTTTAAATCACTTCATTAAGTTAATTTATCGATTACCATACCAGCCAAGTGCGCTAACCCTCGGCACCTGAATGCAGTTAGATAAACACCAAAATAAATCATTATTTAAGTAAATTAATATTTTAAAGTTACCTAAACTAGGAAGTAACTAAGCCAGTCGATTTACTTTCATGTCTAAATTAAAGTTCAACAGTGAGATAATTAAATAGGGCGTCCTTTTCCAAACGGTATGATTGATTTTTGAAACAGCACTGGGTGACATGTCTGGCATGTTCGAATAGGTGAAGTGGACCACGTTCGTGTAGAAGAATCGGCCGCTGAAGCATAGGAGACCTGGAGTGGAAATAGAAAAACTGCAGAACGACTAAGACACTCTTTTACTCAGGCATACCAACAACCTGAAAAAGATTTGTAGCTGGTGAAAGTGAAGTGCCAGTGGCTTTGTCTGTTGAAGTAGAAGAACCAATATACACTGAGCTATACAACTCCTCGTGGGCAACTCTTGGACCCAAAGCACTGAAATAGGAGGGATTTGGTTGCGAAACTCACAGGACTGAATGCTGTGGGACAACTTGGGTACTGTTTAGAGAGGGAGAGAGCGAACTGCCGAAAACATCTTAAGTAGTATCTTTCAAATAAAAAAATAATAATGAATACCTAATTTGCCATATTCAATCGTCGAACAAAAAAACAGAGCCAAGGTAGAAAGCCAAGGTAGAAAGAGCCAAGTACTAAAGTCATCAGCCGCCATAAAAGTATGAACGAGTGGCTTGTTATAATCGGTGTCAAGAAATAACAACACTATATTGACTTGATAATTGCTACCGTGATCATTTTAACCGCCATATTCGGATATTCGCGTTCAAACATTGTTATCAGAAAAAGGCATTAATAATGTCACTTGGTTTTATTGAGTTGCCTCTGTTTCTAGAAGAGTAAAAATAAATTCAATTCGTAGAATTATATTCCAATTGATAAAGTGGGTTACGTTGATTAGTTCTAGGACTTTCAAAAATGGAATTATGTAGGACAAGACCCAGTAAGATTCTTCTTTGGGTGTCCAAAGATTTCCTGATTTTAATTTATAGACAACAGTAGTTCAACAATAGTTGGATATTTTTTTTTTGTTAAGAGTCACTGCGATCTACGATGGAGCGCGCTTGCCTAGTAGGAAAATACATACTTACATTCAGTCAACATTCGAAGCAGCTAAATATCAATGAAAAATTTCTCAATTAAAATGAAATCTGCTCATCATAATTTTCGTTATTTATTTTTGGAATTAGTTTTCGGAGTAAGCTGACAGTGGGATGGGAAAACACCTAAGAAGTTTATTTGAATAAAAGAGGTCAATCGTTGACTTTGACTTACAATCAAAGATCGTTGAGGATAAAGTTGTCGACATATATGTTATAAAGCTCATGGAAGAGCTGTTTGTAGAACAGGCAGGGGATGAGGAATAAGTTATCTAGGGGAAGCACAAAAGATACCATTGGGTCGAAGTGCACTGAGGCCTTGCTGCCTCGGCCCTAGGTACTGTAAGAGTTTAAAGTAAGGAGTTTTTATTGTGCGCGCCCAGGCACGTAGTACTTTAGAACAAAAAAGTAAGTAGTTTGAAAATGTCTAGAAAGAATTTGATTATTGTCATTCTATAAGAATTTTCGCTTGAGTAATAAACGCGCAGTATTCGCTCTTATTGTGCATTCTTTAATTAAACGCCAAAACCCCCCATTATATCTAACCCGGCCTCTACAAGTTGGTGGAGGCGCCGGGTAATGTCATAAAGCGAATAGTAATATCGAATAATTATATGTTGCAGTGGTCAAAGTGAAAACCATATTGTTGTGCTGGAAGTTTCTCCCCCGCACACATCGAGATACGGAGCAGAGAGGAAGTGCCTGCTCTATTGTGAAGGAAATATTGTCCCTAAAGCTTGCGATTTGCGGATGTCGCTTCGCGAGGAGAAAAAGGAATTAAACAGCTAAGTTTTGTTTTTATGTTACAAGATGGCGAAAGAAATGTGTTTCTTTTCTGGTTTGAATGACGTGTCCCTAGAGGAATTTTTGATACAATTTAGATTGGTCGCCGCTATTAATAAATGGCCCGAAAATGACCTGGGATTAATATTAGGCGCATATTTGCAAGGACCAGCGCTTATATTTTTTAAATCTTCATATCACGATGGTATTGACTATAAAACTATTTGTGATAAGTTGAGGGCAGAATTCCCCTCCGGAATTAATTATGTAGAAAAATTTTATACTACTAAACAAGAGATCGGAGAAGACTCCATGACATATTTTTATCGTCTAGCGGATTTGGCTACGAAAGCTGACATTTTAGATGATAACATTTTTATTAGAACATTTTTAAAGGGGCTCTTACTGGAGGATAAGCAAAGATTTGGCACACAAATATATTCATCTAAAGCAGAATTGCGTGCCACAATGATGCAAATAAAATATTTATTTGGAGATAATGAATCCCCAACTATTCAGTACGAGCAAAGGTCTACAATGTCACCAATGAGAAGCAGACATTATGAAGAGTTCCATAGACCTCAATATAATTTTCAATCAGAACGGAATAAATTTGTGAACTTAGATAATAAAACACATTATAATTCTAGCTCGAGATGGGAGCCGCGAGCTCCAAAAGTCCAAAGATGCAGCCCACGCAGTGTGCTTGCTGTGTCAGAGGCTGATCAACAACCTAAAGAAAATAAGAATATTGGTCAGTCTAATCCATTTATTCAGTTATTTATTGGTAATAAACCCTATGTTGCACTATTAGATACAGGTGCATCAATCTCATGTATATCTGAGCGACTGATGACGAAGCTGAATCTGCGTTACACGTGTGAACCTGCAGATAAACGTGTGGTTAAATCTATTTCGGGTTCTTACTTGAATGTTGTGGGTGAGACCATTATTAATTTCACGATTGACTCTTGTTTATTTACTAATAGATTTGTTATCATAAAAGACATTAACCAAGAGTTGGTGCTAGGTCAAGACTTCTTTTATAAAAATAATGTTGTAGCTGATGTAAGAGTTTAAAGTAAGGAGTTTTTATTGTGCGCGCCCAGGCACGTAGTACTTTAGAACAAAAAAGTAAGTAGTTTGAAAATGTCTAGAAAGAATTTGATTATTGTCATTCTATAAGAATTTTCGCTTGAGTAATAAACGCGCAGTATTCGCTCTTATTGTGCATTCTTTAATTAAACGCCAAAACCCCCCATTATATCTAACCCGGCCTCTACAGTACACAAGATAAGATAAGATAAGATAAGTTGTCGACAAAATTACGAATGGGAAGTAGGATTAAATTTACGCCGTATTTAATTATAATATCAATCTATGTTCAATTAGAATATCAACATCAGCGCCAATTAGAATGTCGGAAATCCACATTATTAAACCAGTCGTCGCAAGCTGGCTAAAAACTAGGATATCATAGGGATTTGATCCACGCAGCATGAATGTCATACGCATTGATGATGGTCAGCGCCGATTGAGATTTAAGGAAAATATGTCTCATGGAGCACATAAGAGAAGACCGGCTCATCCCTTATTCCAATGAACATTATAGAATTTAGGTCGTATATACAACGTGTAACTAATTAAGTGCAAGACCTCAAACAAGGCAATATATATATATATATATAATACATTTATTTCAAGTACCAAGGACTCATATAGTGTTAGTTACAATTGACTTAAAAGCTATGTTAGTATTATATTAATTACATGTTTGATCTTGAGAATCACTGCTGCAATGTCACAGGTTCTGCTGAGACCTTGCAGCAGTGATTCATATACTTACAGTCTAGTCTACTAGCTATCATGCTCAGAATGCTGTTGGCACTCGCCCGAACCCGTCGGACCAGGGATGCGCATCGCTTCCGCATGACCGCGTAGAAGCAGTTCACGCGAGCATCAGCAAACATTCCTGATGCACTGCAGTATCGCTGTATCGGGGTAGCCCCAACAGCACCCTAAATGCATTATTATATTGCACACGAAGAGCGCTGTATGCCTTTTGAGTAAAATGAGCCCACAAACTACATGTGTAAAAAGAGCTGCAGTAAGCTCTAAACAGCGTAAGTTTGACTTCATTAGAAGTACGCATGAATCTGCGGGCAATCATATTCGCTCTAACACACAGCGCTCTCCGCTCCCTAGCAATATCTTCATCGTCAATGAGGCCCGTATTTAATATGTGACCAAGGTACGTAAACTGCTGTACCCTTAGAAGGGGCACACTGTTGATCTTAACTGAAGGCACCGCTTCCGGGTACTTACCTCTAGCCCCAAAGACCATGACGACACTTTTTTTTACATTGTATGCCAGACCATGTATTCTGGCGTACTGCTCGCAAACAGCCAGGAGTTTTTTAAGCCCACAAATTGATGCGCTCAGCAGCACCATATCATCCGCGTAGCTGATGTTGTTTACACAGACGCCATCAATATGACATCCAACACGCATGCTGCTGAGAGCACCAATGAGATCGTTCACATACAGGTTGAAGAGCGTAGGTGAGCACAAACCCCCCTGCCTCACCCCGCACCCCAACCCATACGGTCTAGATAATGCAAGAATATCGAATATCAATAAGAATATCGAAACAAACTTAATTGTGAAAGAAACCTTGAAGTCATTTTGAGACATGTAAGTATATTTTTTTCTAGAAACGGCTAAACGGAAAACTCGTGGCTGTCCTAAAGTCGTACCCATAAAGACTACGATATCGGCGCGCAATGCACACAATAACAATTTATGTAAATAGGTTTCAGTTTTCCATACCTCGAGTCACCATGGATCACGGGGCCATAGCTTCAGGTATTGTAATTATCTTTTCGGGAATTAACATTCTGAACAAATTACTTTTTTTTTTATGGGATAGGGGGGCAAACGAGCAAACGGATCACTTGATGGTAAGTGATAACCGCCGCCCATGGACACCCGCAACACCAGAGGAGTCGCAAGTGCGCCGATCTTGCGCTTATTCTGTCTGTTACAGGTTGCAGATGACAATACTTAGTTACACAAACGAGCCATCAGACCAAGTTTATGGATTGGATCATTGGCAAAATTTCGCAAGCTAACTAGCTGTATTCAGAACATTGATTCGCTGTTTACTGTTTCGTCATTATGTATTGACTTTGATTGACAGAATGACAGGTGATTAACTATCTTTTAACTCTCTTATGGATATACATACCTAGTTTGTCTGTGTGTATCGTAATACCTATTGATCCCTGTGAAGTAAAAACATGATTATTTCCAAAGCTAAGTGATCAAGTAGACCTGTAATTACTTTAGGCACTAGTAATAAGCTTAAACCCCTTATTACAAAAGTTTTAAGTGTTTAATCTTCCTCTTAGGATGTCTTTTGCAAGCGCGGAAGAGTTTATTAGCCCCAAATTTTCACCGAATAGGCGCTTTTATTTTGTCTGATATACGAATGTTTAGCTTGTATCTAAGTCATATTAAGGAAATGAAATATTCAGATGACTGAAATGAACGTAAAAATAAAGTCAAGAATTAAGTATAAATACTGAACGAGCCGAATATAATAATCTTAAAAAAATTAAAGATACAAGTACCTATACTATCAAAACAAAATATAATAACTATTTCTGTCTCCGCACAGCGCAATGACATTATGAAACAAATTAATAATTATATTTCATAAGTATTTATAGCACAAAAAACAAACTTATAACGAATTGTGTACCTAATTGATTCTTACGTGAGAATTTATCGCATAAAACGGCAGTAAGCAATGTTTTCTGCCATTAGGGTGGCAATGAATATTCTATACTCCGTAAGGTATTCGACACCCAGCAGAGGCGTTGGGACGGTAGCCACAGTTTTTGCCGACAAGAATCTTTGTAGCTATTACTTAGTTTTAATGTTGCGCTGTTTGTGCTTGAAGCCTTCGAAATGTTTAAGCTTTGTAAAGGGCGTTTATAACGACACTGTCGATTTTAAATCTCTGCTATCTATCGTCTGTTTCTTTTAATCGGGTGGAAAATTTCACATTATATTGCGATCTCCAAAAGGAGCTTTATCTATGTGTTGGCTATCGGAATTCGTTCGCCAATCTCCGCGACGTGGCACAGCACTTTTGCTTGCATTTACTGACATCTTATTGGTACCTATAGAATTAAAGGTTATACTATAAATTTATTATTGATTTCATTAGAACAGCCGCAGACAACATTCTTTAATTAGAAGTACAGCTCGCACACTGACTTCTCAGGAAAACTGACAAGATCTTCTAGCTTAAAAGTGATTCTGGTTTTCAGTAAAAACAATTATATCCAAATCAAAACATTCCCAAATCATACATCCTCCTGACCTTATCCCAAGTTATTTGGAGTCCGCGCAGTATGTCTTTTACTTCCATATATCTATCTGTTGTCATCTCATCAGCCCATATTATCTTTCACACAGTCCTTCCATATTTTCTTTGGTCTCCCCCTACCCTTATATCCATGCACGTTCATGCTCAAAACCTTTCTGCTAACTGCTCTTCAAGCCACGACAAACGGTTACAGCACAACTTTTCCGTAACCTGTGACACTTTCAAACTGCCTCATAAATACTGATACCATATCCTATCCATTCAAAACATTCCCACATAACAGATGATAAAAACTGAGTAGCAATCAGTATGCTGGAGGCCTTACAAGTCAGCGGGCGGCGTACCTACTCGTCGCGGGGCGCCTGCACTGGCACTCGTCTAGTGTGAGAAAAATGTTCTAACCCTCACCTAGATCGACAGGCGCCGTCAGCGCTTCGCCAGTCCTTTGCGTTGCAATTTATTGCAGAGTTGTACCGTGAGATATGACGCCTGAGAGCAGGTGACGCGGATAGCTTTTATGTGTCCAGATTCAATGTAGATAGGTTAGGACCTACCTACTTTGTGCACACGATGAGATATCGTAATAAGACCGATTAAGTTATAGTCCTAAATTAAGGGCCATAGAAACAAAATGACAATAGAAAAGTGTGTTTAAATACAATTTAAACACATTTAAAAAGTTGGTGCAAGTGACCCTAAATGTAGTAAGACAACAAAATGTAATGTAACATTTAAAAAAGTCCTTATATGTGAGGATTACAAAGCTAAAAATTCATCACTGGCGCCGTCCGTTCGTTACCGTCCCTAACCCTAATTTTTAAAAGCCCATTACTCTTTTATAATTTATTAATGTCACTTGAAAAGACATTCACCTTAAAAAAGTTCAACAAAACCCCGAAATGTTATTCAAAGGACCACCAGGAAAAGAATCATAATTATTTATAAGACCAAAATATACCAAAACGGGGTATTGTAAGTATCGTATTTTTGCGTGCCTTTTTTCTCAAAAGCGCGATTCGGCATCCCACGCTGCCGCCAACTAAGCTTCACAAAAATGTCGTTTTACTGCATAGGTATGTGATGTCAGATGACCTTGCAAGTAACACGTGTGAGACGACCTACACGACTTTAGGCTTAACAACGAGCTTAAAATGTCGTCTTGGATAAGAAGCTTTCTCTGAGCTGTTTCCCTGGTTCTGCGGTAGGCGGTTTCGTTATCTTGTGCAATAGGTACCTATACATTTTTATGGGGTTGCGTATTATAATATTTTTTGCATTTTGTGCATATTTGTGCGGCGATTATAAATTTCAAATTTACAGAAAGGTATTATATATCACAGATTAGAACATTATCATCAAGAATATAAGAACCGTCTAAGGCGGTTGTCTGAATTCCAAAAAGCGTATCAATACGTATTTCAGTCCGTTTGTCGTCCACTGTGGCTCTACCATAACCCTATCAGATCAACTAAAACGGAGATCTTCTTCAAAGCTCTTACCAAGAAAGAGGAAGAAATACTATAAATCCAAATTTGCTTTTGCTAACGTTTTAGTAGAGTCGTCGCCAATCCTGATGGCTCTGGGCCTTAGGGCAAGGGTAGGCTACTGCAATTTTTAGTCTATACAACTCTATCTACCGAAGGCTGCTTGGGGGGCGGCAAACGATACCAGAGTATTTTTTGGTATTACAACACTAAATATAAAAAAAAAATTGCTTTTTTATTCTTCTGATAATTATGTCGACAAATAAAATTGTAGGTACCGTTTTCTATGAGATTACGTCCAACCTCTTATGATTGATCTGATACGGGACAAGGGCCATATAGGTTCATCGATTTTTTAAGCTTAAAGGTGCAAATATTTTTATTATGGCAACTAATGTAGGTAGTAACGTTACCTATACGGCCAGTGTTATGCATTATGTGCTAAATCGACTTATTCGTGTCGAGTTGATTTATAAATAATTTTCCTTTATATGACTCACTGTTTTAATTACACAGAACTGTTTTTATTTTGTGCATTTAATTTTAATCTTTATCCTTAATTCTAAGTATTAATACCGAGGTGTTTATGTCTAGTTACGTTGGCCTTAGCATGATTAACCCATTCAACTATGGCCTGGTTTTAAGTCGCTAATTGATAATTATAACAACATTTAAGTGTAATAAATGTTTTGCTTGTATGTTTATGTCTGAGCTTTTAACTGTAGGGTTGTGTTGTGCAAATCTTTCTTGAATATACTTGTACGGCAACAAAATATTTTTTATGAAGTAATTTAAATGTAATAAAACAACGCCGCAGTAGTTTTTTTCCTTTTCTGTATGGTGACAGTTGACTCACATATTTTTCAGAGCAAGATAATATTTCGATAGCTATTCCTACGTACGTATTAACCAGATTGTTACGACACATACACATACACACGACACATACATTTTCCTTACTTACCATGTGTAGGTATCCTTAAATAGGGAGTTATTTGTTACTATACTTCGTACCCAAATTATTATTTTTCAGTATCTTCATATTCTTCTTAAGTTGAACAATATTCAATAGATACCTACTTACCTAAAACTGTTTTAACCAATGACATCGTAGCCTGCTTAGGAGTGCCTAGTCTTCTAGTCTAATTGAGCTTGCAAAAAGCTTCAAATGCAGCTAAGAATTACTTATACGCTATATTCCTACAATTACCTACTATAATTGATAGGTACCTACCTATACAAAATTAGAGTTGATCTTTAGGCCATTGTCCTGTAAAGGCACGAACATTCTCAGTTTGGCCAAGCCAATACTTTAATCAGTACTCCATCTACGTTCAGCATCATGTATAACTGTCAACGTGTATACAAAATCATAATAATATGTGATCATGATTCGCAGACGGAGTACCTACGCCGTCACGTCAGATAATCGAATAATTCAGTGAACTGTCATGGCTGCCTTATTTGGCGGGAAAGCAATCCGCTTAAGCCCAAATGGTCATGCGCCGGGATACTACTCCTTGGTTCTTTATTGCATGGCACAGTGTTGCATAAGTTCTGCATTTTTACCTAACGCAACAGGGTACTAAGTTACGTAAGTCTTTAACTGACTTCAATTTGTTATTAAATAAACAGTGCGACTTTTTTTTCTTTGAGGTCGCTACTTAACATACCTGCCTAATTGATAAACCACCTTGTCTGACAAAATATTTTTTAAAGCTGCCAAGTGCGTATCAACTGTCGGTTCCGTGGGGAACATTGATAATTCAAGACACAATAAAGAACATTGTTATACTTAATTAAAGCACAGATAATAGAATGGTGAGCAACTTAATACTAAAATTGGAATGATACAGAGAAGATTAGCATGGCCTGTGCACAAGGATTAATTAACATGGGAAGTCGTGAAGCATTCTACGTTTTCAAATTATGAACTTGAATTGGTATAGTTCGCGCAAAATAACTTGACCCAAAACTACCGGAGAGGGGGAAATTTTGCGCAGTACATTTGCGAGCAAAATGTACTAAAAAACGACAACTGCGCATCCGACATTTTGGTTCAAGTTATTTTGCGCCAACTGTAATACCTATATCTACATAAAAAAATATAGTATAGATACTGTAGGTATTTACTGCAATCAAGTTTTCAGGAAATAATATCAAGTAATTATCAATAATAAACAAAATAAACAGGAATAAATCAATATAAGTATATTTTTTTATTAATTTTGGTCTGTGTTATTTTATTAAATCTAAATTATACTTAGGCCAGCGAGCCTTACAAAAATAATTAGTAGATATTAAGTAGAAATTAGGTAAATCCTAAAAATGGGGAAAGTACGCGTTTAGTTAAGCATCCTGGTTATGTAGGTACTTGTTATGCGTAAGAGTAACGGTGTAGCGAGTATTGCTAATCAATCAAGTTTTTATACATTGACACTCGCACTTTCAGATAACTTGTGTATCAATGTTGTGAGGACCGCTCATACTTGATTATATATGACCCTTACTTACTCTTAAGTTCCTAATCGAAAATTTATCTTTACTTACCTTAGAAGCTTCTATTGATTTAAAGCAGCATACATAACATTCGACAGTTAAATCACTACAATTTTCTACCTATAAACACAATGTTTAAAACAAAGACACTATATTTATATATCTACCATATCTCTAAACCTCATTGGTCGCAAACGCGGTATAGGGTCATGAGTTCAATTCCCGGGTCAGGCAGGGAGCGTATTGTTAGGTTTTTCTATGAAATTATCAGTAGAAGCGCGGAGTTTTGATATGTGCCCCTGTTATGGCAAAAGAGTCGCCCCCTGTTGTATAGAACCTGAAAATATTCCAGCGAACTATGTGGACGGAAATCAATACATAGGTACTGTGCCTATACCGCTGCTTGATTCTTCTACTAACTCAGGCGTGATGGTATGTCATTTTTGCCAAAAATAATCTGAGTATAACCTAGTAAACCAACCAAGGAAACTCTCAGAATCGAAAGGTCTTAATATTGATCAAGTGTCAAATATTACTTTTGGTTGGTAAATGCTAATGATTTTAGCGGTGCACCGGCGCGTGGAGATGCAGGATAGAGTCCTGCTCGCTGTCTCTCACAAAATTAATAAATTCGGAAATAACTTACAACAGCAATATCGTGACAATATTACCTATAGAAAAGCAAGTTAAATGTAGCAACTAGTAGTAAAAAGTTATTACATTAATCATGGACGGGCAGAAGTAGCAGCTTATGTAGAAACAATGAGAGAGATCGATGCGCGTGGGCATTGGGCGATAACATTACTTGTAACGCGCGGATACATCGAACGTTCATGAAACGATATAAATAAGTCCAAATAAAACTATAGATTTTTCAGAAACCGAAACAGTGCCTGTCCCTACTTCCGAAAGAAGCGCGTAGGTACTAATGTAGGTACCCCAAAGTTGTGTTGATGTTGTTGATCATGTTTAGGTCCCATGTAGGTAATGGGGGCGAACCTATTGCCATTAACCGGCCACAAATTCCAAACTTCGAGCTGCTTCTGAGAATTTCATTGAAAAATCCAATAATGCTTTGCTTGACCTGGGAATCGAACCTAGGACCTCTAGCGTAGGTAGCCACTAGGAGGAGGCATCACCATCAACTACAAGACCTAATGCCTCCAACTGCATGAGATTGGTCATATAATTTTTTAAACACTGTCTACCTACTTAGGTAATTTATAAAAGTAGGCTGTATTACTAAAATGTAAATATTTTTTTTAGTTTACAATGTACTTATGTGAAAGTAAACTTAATCTTGGCCTCTTATCAGATCATGTTTCGATTTTACTCGATCTTGGCCTTTTTAAAAACATGTTTTCGGTGGGATCTTCTGCAGATATATTTTTTTGACAAGTCTGAGCTTCCATTTCGGCTATTATAAATCAAAGCTGTTAAGGGACTTTCCCATTATCCTAAAATTGGGACATGCACGTTTTTGATACTAAAATAGTACCTATTTCTGATTTTATTTCGGTTTTTTTTACAGAAGTTGTCAGTCATAAAATTTTCCGGCTTCTTCAGTTCTAAAAGTCTTTAAAGAGAACAGGCCAGGCCTGTCTCACCTACTGGGCGGCGCTATGGGCCAGTGCCCAGGGCCCTGCAATCCAGGGGGCCTCCTATTTTCCAATAATTTTTCTTTGAATTTGTTTAAAAAAAAAACCCCTGTCATAATCATTGTCATAAGTCCCATTATACTAAAGTGCCCAAGGCCTCCAATAGGTTATAGACCGCCCTGTTTGTTTCCCTGTATGGAAACTTCATAATCATGCAATTAAGATGTTGTATTGTGATATACTGAACTTATCTAGGTATCTACATTATATTTGTCTCAGGTGGGAATCTCACATTCGGTCCAACTAAAGATTCAGTCGTAAACGGAGGCAATCTTCTAATCTTATCTGATGATAATCTGGTCCAGTGTGATTGAAAGTATTAGGTACATTTTTTTTATCATTTCCTAATCAGTTCTAGTAAACCTACTCGTGTGTCTCAATCTTTACAGTCACAAGGTTCAAAGACGATTTCTTTTTGTCGCTGACAATAAATCGGGCGAGCCCACGCTTCCGCAGCCTATTATTTACATAATCAAACGATCATTCCGCATCGCTTAGCAACTCGGACTCTGAAACGAGCGAAACAAAACGGTAATGAAAATAAAAAACAATTGCTTTTTTACATTCGCTGGGTGGTAAAGTTAAAGCATGTAGAGGGCGTGCGCTTGGGCCGCAAAATACAAATTTCGATTTCAATTGTAGATCTTCATATTTTATGTAGATTCTAATAGCGACCGGAACTATACAATATTTCCAACTGGGTACTAAAACGATATTTAAAGCAAAGTTGTAAAGCTAATATTGTAATTATGATTATTTTATTTTAAAAAGAGTATCTATGGAGTTTCTTGCCGGCTCTTCTCCATAGGACCCACTTTTTGGAACCGTGCAACTAGTTTTGACTTTTCAAAAGTACCTTCTATAATGGTCTAATTGAAATAAAACATTTTGACTTTGACTGACTTTGATATTGTAGAGAGAGATAGTTGCCTAAATTGTCAATTTTGGAAGTTGGTACCTACAGTTTTTTTTGGGATTTTTGTGCAATGGGAGAACCATCGTGAATATTATAAGGCAAAGTTATTGTCGCTATCACTGCTATCCTGTAACTGGAACGCGTCTATAATTAGTGAAAAAAAATTGGCGGCTTAGATGAATGGTCACCCTAATTTAATATAAAAGTTAAGTTAAGATCTTTCTTTGTTAGACGGTCAAAGACTGTTAAATTACTCATATAATAATAATTAATCGTGGGATACGTGGCGTGACGACGTCCCGTCCGGAACCGTCCGTAAGTTATCTGGAACGATTAGGGAGAGGAGAAAAAATATTGACGTACATACACCCATAGATCCTGAACAGTCGTGCCATATAGGTCCTAATAAATGTGATACTATTACGAACCCCGAGCTCCACTTCTGAAAATGTTTACTTTTTTGTTTTACTTACTCTTTGATTTAGACGGGTTCCTAATCCCTACTTGACTTTTTCTAGGTTTGCTTTCTTGTAAATATGTCGTAACGCTGACTCGGGCGCGCTGAAATACTATCGGGATTGTTTTGATACGATTTTATTTATATACCATAGCGTAACATAGCATATATAATTCTGTTGTCTTATTTTCCTTTAGACTTTGGGAGGTTATAAATGCGATAATTTTCCTATTATCTAAACTATAAGTAGATGTGTTAAATTGACTAAATATTAATTTAATTGGATTGATTTATTTCGTCAATTCATGTCATTCCACTACACGTGCCGGAGTTAAAAACAAAACACACGAGGTAATAACGATAACAATTAAAATTTATTATTAATAATAAATAAATCTCAAAATATATCTCATACAAAATAAAATATAGTTAATAATTAATAGTATGGCAAAAGGAGAATTAAATAGTAGGTACCTAATTGGAAATAGTCCGGCAGTGACGTCACTCACAATTAACACTATCACGCGAATGTCCGGTCGATGTAGTCGCAATCGAACTCTGCGAAGAACGAATCGAAGGGAGACAGCGAGTCCTCGGCAAACTCTGACGGCGTCTCCTGCTCCGTGGAGAACTCGGACAGGTCCGAGCAGAGCGGCGAGGGCCAGCGCTCCGGCCGAGAGCCGTCCGCTTCAGGGCTGGACTCCCGCAGAGCCGCCGACAACGCTGTGATGTATCGCATCGCTAACCTCAGCGTGGTGATCTTGGTCAGCTTCTCACATGGCACCGGTGTCCCGGTGATGGCTGATGCAGGGACGGCGCGACGTAGAGTTTCGAACGCGCGGTTGATTTCTCGCATTCGGCTCCTCTCCCGCGCGTTGGCCGTTTTCCTCCTGTATTTGCTCAGGGGTTGCGGAGTCCGGCGCGCGCGCGGCTCGCGGCTGCGCGCTGCGCGCGGTCGCAGCTGGTACTTGTCGTGATCGGGCATGGAGTGACGCCGCTGGCCGCCCCACGCGACCACGCCGCCCGCGCAACGTCGCCTCAAGAAAAATACGCTCACTCCGCCCACTTGCCCCGCTCCGTTCATGTACAGTCGCGCGGGGAGCTTTTAACATTGCATTGTATTTTAAAATACAATGCAATGGTATGTTATGGTATGGTAAAATTTTGATTCACGAAAGCCTAAGAAGATTCTTTCGTGAATTCTAATTTTACTGAAATATAGGTAGAGCATATAGGTAGGTATTAATTCAGCGTCGCTCTTAATGACCCAAGGAGACCAAAACAATTGATTTTCTATTATATCCTGTATAATAGAAAATCAATTGTTTATGGGATAAGGAGATGTAGGTTGAAACACACTACTACAGGTACCTACTTAGGTGACGCAACGCACACACAAATGCCACAACAAGACACAGTAGTGTGTTCACTATTCTACCTTTAAGTTGATGACATTTAAAGAACCGCGAAATTTAATTATGCTAGTAATGACATGGACATGGACTAACATGTCACTGCACAAAATCTCTGTTTTATCATGAATATAAATTATTCACTAGGATCCATCGAGAAGCCGAAGCGCGATTTTTTTAAACTTTAGTGCTCCTCTGTACATCGGTCACAATGAATGAACAACATCCAAGTACATAACTCATTGGGTAATGGGTAGTAATCCGATTGATATCATTTGCATATTCGATTCGGCATTTCCGTTCCGAAGGCTTTGCGTGGACTAATTGTTTACCGACCTTGCAGACGAAGTACTCGACTGTTCTACGTGGGATATCATAAAGTCATGTGTAGGCGATCATCGGTGACGCAAAATTTCGTTATGTAATGCAACTACTTATAATAGGTAGGTACTTTACCTTTACCGTAATTTGGTCCTTTGCATTTTAGTTTAATTTTATTATTGTAGGTACTTGGATCCGTAGGGACCGAGTACCGACCTACTTAAATACTATTTGAGGATAATGATTCCACCGCTGTTTTGCATGCGCACTCATGGAAAAATATAAAAGATGTTCTTTTTATACGAGTTAAGCACTATTTTAAAAATATTCCAATTTCAATTTGATTTTAAAAACTTCCGCTGTCTAGACATGTTTTTTTCTTCAGATTTTATTTTTGTTCGTGTCCATTTGATTATAAGTTGGTAAATTATGTAATAATGTAGGTATAGGTATAAAATCAACAAAGGTTGCGTACCTAAGTGTGAACTGAATAAATAAGTACGTAGGTACTAATTAGATAATTACCTATAGCATGGCTGTCTGATAATATAACGTAGTCTTGGCAAAAAAAACTATATAAAAAAGTAAATGAACGCGGAAAGCCGGGAATGAGCTAGTTATACCATGCGTATGCATCTCTTAGTAGTTTGTGGTTATACCTAATTAAGCATCTCATAATAGCCTGTGGAGCTAATTAATTTACCGTTACAGATGCTTAATTATTTCATCAATTTACTTCATCCGTGACATAAATTAAGTTTTCACAGCAATGGAACTCCAATATAAGTTGCTGCTATACTTAGACAACAGGCGTTATCTAAATGACATGAAAAAACATTGCGAGGATTTCTTAGAACACTTATCAGAGAAAATACTGTGTAAGTTTCCGCCATTACGATTTCTAATGGAGATTGACATCATAGATCTAGTCGACGTATTTCCCGATCTAGGGGATTTTTTGTTTACGGAACCAATGAAATTACAGAAAATGTGCAATGATATTTTATTTACATGTCTTCAAGCAATTGATATTGAGGTAACGAATAAAATAGAATATGCTCAAGTCGCCGTAACGTTGCGTTTGAAGAGTGTTCCTCGAATTATTGAACCCAATCCACGCCATTACAAAGGTTTAGTAGCAATTGACGGGTTGTTATTAAGTGTTTCAAAGCCAGAGAACTATGTTTACCATTCTGTTTGGTCATGTGCAGAGGAATGCGAAGGCAGTGAGGTAATTTTACATTACATACCTAAACACCCACCGAAATGTTATGTTTGCAGGAGTATTCTCTTTGAAAATAGCGGATTACGACGCTGTGGAGAACAGGTGATGGCAACATTTATAATAAAAGATCAATTATTACCGAAAAGATTCTTGATTGTTGATGATTTATTCCCAAAGTTAAATCTCGGTTCAAGATATATTTTGCATGTAATCGTAACGAAAAAAGTTACAGCAGTTTTGTCTATGGAGAAGGTTGTTCCTTTTCCAGCACCAATATTTAGCCCCATACCTAAAGATGTAGAAGAACTGTTCAAAGCATGCGAAGGAATACCTTGGAAGTTCATTTACTGTCTGGCTTCAAGTCTCGGAGTCAATGTTTGCCCTTTAAATTGCTTCATGCATCTCAAGATAAACCTGTTATTAAGTCTTACGAGTATCAAGGCAAACGCGATAACAGGCTCAAGCGTTATGCACGTCTTAATAGGAGGTTTTGATACCCGATATGTTGGAGAAATTATGACGGAAGCCGCAAAACTTGCAGACAGATCTGTGGTTTTAGGGGCATCTAGTTCCGTGGCATCCACTGCTCTGATAGCGAGTTCAGGCGGAGTCTGCATTCTGCCTCTACCTCTCCACATTTATCATCACAAACAAGTTTCTTCAGTTTTATCAGCCATAGAAACAGGAGATATAAATACTGGCGCAGGACTAACAAAGCTGAAGTCAGCAGTTTGGGCGCAAGGAATGGATTTCAAGAAAATGATACTGTTTAACGTAGCAAGCGTCTTCGGAAACGTTTGTCGAGGAGATTGCGGAGAATTTTACGACGAAATAGTTGAGTTTGTACTGCAACAAGCTATCGATCCAGTTGGAGTTGGCAAGGAAGAAATGCAAGCTCTGAAAGATGTGGCTAAATACATAGATTTAGTCTCAGGAATTGAAGTTGACTTGGATGACCCAACGGAGAAATTGTTGCGAAGTTACTTTTTAGCAGCTCGGAGGGAGAGTACAAGTGTTTCTGTTGGCGGAATGAGTGCCTTGGTGGCGATCTGCCTTACTTCAGCCAGGCTATGTCGAAGGAGATTAGCTAATATTGATGACGCAGTATTCGCTATTTGGTTACACGTCAGCGGCAGTCCAGAGCCGCGGTTTGCCCCCGAAGAATACCTACAAACCCCAGCGGACGTGCGAAAATTACAAAAAATTATAAACAGCTTCAAGGATTGGTTAGAACAATTTACCGGTTATTGTCCTCTATAAGATTTTCCTGCTTTATGTAACTACAAGACAAAGGTATTTGCTCGCCGTTTTTGTTAGGTTTTTTATTTGAGTTAATTTTATGAATGTTACCGAAACACGCATTACATAAATTCAAATATTAAAACTATGGTTCTATTTTAATCCATTACTGTCCTATCTTATTATTGGAAAGGCCTCTGTTCTATTTTTATTGCAGTTCTAAAATGTGTAATGTCAATTCAGAAGGTACAAAATAATAAACATTTTTATTGATGTAAGTAATATTTATATATTAAGCTTTTGACTAGACAATAATAAAATTTTAATAGAAAACTCAAGCTGTTAAAATTTTAATTCATAACAGTATAATAAATTGTAGATAAAAAAGTTAGTTAGCAACACTTAAATTACGTTCACAAAAAACACCACCACCACATTCACAGATACTTATTCATTTTTTTATAAATGAACCATAAAACTATTAAAGATATTATATAATATAAACATAATATATAAAGTTAAAATACGTAGAAACTTACGATAGGGTGAAACCTACTTATGTACTTTACAATATTTTTGTGGATTATTTATTACTAACTATTATAAAACAATACCTAGGTACCTACATTTTAAAACTATATCTACACTATCTGTTGAAATGTAGCAGCTACTCTAACAATTGTTAGATACCTAGTTAAGATTCATTCATCTGTGAAAGTGGTGACAAGTATGTATATTGAAACATTCTGCAATAGTATATAATAATAGTACAAAACAATAATCTTATATCTAATCTTAAATTCAAAAATAAGGCACAAAGTTACTTTTTAATCACAATATCATTCTCTATAATTTTAAAGGCGGACCGACTTAACCCTTCAAGCATAATACCTACCAAAATAAATCGAAATTCAAAGAGAATTTAATCAAGTTTCATTATTATTCGGATACCATTAATCTAGGTTCCTATCCACCCATTTCTTGCAAAATACTTCGTAAGTGAATGTAATTTTTGATAACTACGAAGTTTCGACCGATTTCCCAGTCTTTTATTTGTAGTCAAGTAGTAGTAGAGAAAAAAGTTGGCTAGGAACCTAGATTAACGGTATCCGAATTCCAATATTAATACAATTGATTAAATTCTCTTTGAATAACGATTTATTTTGGTATTATATTATTATGGGTAATTCAGCGTCCGCCGGTCACATAAGCTCATAGAACTATTCTAAGCCCAGTATATTGATCATAAGTCATCAGCATTTATAGTCTGATTGAAAATGACAATGATATAGGCTATAATTCCACTTTATCTAACCATCATTCAAAAAGCTAAAATCAAGAACTGATTTTTTCAGCAGCTCTTTTTGAGAGTTCAATTTCATGGTTAAATTAATTTGACTCTTCCTTATTTTAACACTGTCTTCAATGAGAGACGTCAGTGCCTCATCATCTAATAATTTGTTGGCCACTTTGATACAATGGTTAGACACTGGTTCTCCAATCTTGAAATCCTTCTTTTCAAAAGAGACCACACTGTATGGAACATCTGAAAATCCTTCAGCATCTTTTACAACAAGACTAATGGTTGACCATGTGCATTTTGTGAGCTCCTCTAGCAGAGTAGTCAGATCAGTAGCCAATTTGTCTGTATTGTCTGCTGCATTTGATACAATATCACTGATCTTGCAGAATTCTGTGCTAACATCCATAAGTTTCATAACAAATGCCTGTTGTCGCACTTCCAGTAATATCTTGCTTCTCAATTTGAGACAGTCATAACACACTTTCATAATGTCATGACACTGTTTCTCTCTAGCTCTGTTAGCAGACTCACCCTTTTTGTGAGCTAGGAATGCTTTGTAAGCATTAGCATAGACCGTTTGATAGTTGAACTTGCTAACAAAGTTGTTGATATCTGCAGTTATTACTTCATTGCTGCGTCTAGTTGCAGACTGTAATCTCACAGTCAGTTGAGTCCAAGCAGTCTGCAATTTATGTATCCTTTCAGTGATATCATCTGCATCTTTGAATATTTTGTCAAAACCCCCAAGTAAGTTTGAGTTTCCATTTGGATTTTCTCTTATTTCAGCAATGTGTATCTTTCCTGCATCAGTCAACTTTTTGAGAGTTTCCTGTCTCGCAAGGAGATTTCCAATATTTTTATCAACTGAATTATGTTTAAGCAGCAATTGTTTGCCTTCAAACTTTAATGACTCGGCTCTAACAAACAATCCATTGATAAGTGAGTCATATAACTCCATTTGTGACATTACAAAGTATAATCCATTTTTATATAAATTTTGACTGTTCTTGAAGTTGTATAATGCTTTTGGGTGTTCTAGACATCTTTGTACAGCGATAGGAACTATTGGCTCAACATTGTCTTTGATAAGGTATGTCTTATTGTATAAGAACAGCATAATGTTTTCATTCCAATATTTAACAATGGGTTCATCATCTGGGGGCTCCATATAGTTAATTTGGGTTATTAAAATTTGTTTGCTCATAGGAATTTTAGTATCATTGTATATCTTAGATTTAAGCATAAGTACAGTAGTTGAATCATCAATTTCATAACCCAGCGGAGATAATGTTGCTACAGAGAATATCTTAACGATTTTCTTTGTTAGAACCTCTTCAAGCACATCGAAGATTACAATTTTGCTGGTTGTTTCTTTCTGTTCAGTTGGTATGTTAAATGTGACTCGTGATGGTGTGTCCCGACCTCGCAATTTAGGATCCCATTCCAAAGCAATCCTTAACCACTCCTCAATTAAGGCTTTGAATGGTTTAGAAATATAATTTTCAGGGAATACTTCATTTGAGTACTCAATGTCACCATGGAAAGTTTCAAAAACACAAATATTTTCATGAGCCTTCTTCTTAACATGAGGCATCCACTGCACAGGAGCCATGAAGGGAAGGAATGGCCTTCTACCACATATAAGTTCAAAAACAACTAAGCCAAATGACCAGAAATCAACTGAGTTGCTGTAGGTTTTACTGTAAACAATTTCTGGGGCTAAGTATTGTAATGTACCCACAAGACTAGCACATACAGAATTAGAATCTATTTCTTTAGCATAACCCAGGTCAATCAGCTTGTAGATCACTTTCCTTTGTCCTTGTACAGCTACATTGGTCTGCACTGGGTCTAGTATATCCATCACTATGTTTTCAGGTTTTAGATCTCTGTGTGTTATTTTGTTTTGATGGAGAAACTGCATAGCATTTTTGAGATCACTCAGTATCTGTCTGATTTGTTGTTCTTTGAGGCCTGTGCAGGACTCAGGCTTGTTGAGGACCTGCCGTAGGTCACCGCCACTGCAGTACTCCATGCAAAGTATAGGCAGGCGCGAGGGGTTGGCGCGCTCCAGGCCAGTGATAAATTCTGGTGGTAAATCTTTTGTACCAACTATATTTGGATTTCTGCATGTCTGCAGCATTTCCACTTCTTTCGTCCATCGTTCCCTATGTTTCTCGGTCAGCTCATCTCCCCATTGACATGTTTTTATGGCTAATTTCTCATCGGTTCTTTTGTGTTTCCATAGCACTACAGTACCAAAGCTTCCTTTTCCAAGTTCTCTTTCTTTTATCCAGTCGCCAATAAAGATGATGTCGTCCATTTTACAACTTCTAATAGGTGGAACAGGAAATCGCAAAGCATAGAATTAGGCTACATGTAAAAATAACTATACGCACGCACAGCACTTCAGTTTACACAGCAATGAGCAAACTTATTTTTTTGAGAACTTTGTTTGAGAAATAGGTTTTTTAGTGGTGTGGTGTTCGTAGTGACGGTAAGTATTATTTTATGAAATTAATTTCAAGACGAACGAAACGAACAAACGCCAGCAAAAATTATTAAAGTTGACACGTAAAAAACCTAAAAAACCTCTGTCAGCTGTCATTATTGTGACGACTTTATGTCAAGTGTCAAGATGATCAAAATCTAATGTCAAAATTGATTACAAATCGAGAACTTAGACCGTGTTTAGTTATTGTATTTTTATTAATTTTTAATCGATGGCTGATTTTTACCGTCTGTTTTTTTATTGGTATGATATTTAGAACTGCTGGTTAGAATGCTGGACATAACAACATCGTGTCGGACTTGTATGAAGGATAATGTAACTTTGGTGAATTTGTTTGAAATCGTTAGAATTGACGAAAATTGCTTTCAATTGGCTGAGTTACTTGTGCAGTGTACTCCAACAGAGGTATGTAGCAGCCGCGACAGTAAAAATTGGTATATTATTTGAGTAATGCTACGTAAACACATATTTTTCGCAGGTCTCCAAGGAGGATGGATTACCACAACATCTTTGTGATGATTGTGTTAAGCTGCTACAACTTGCGTATACATTTCGCAAACAGGCGGAAAAAGCGCAAGATGAGTTTAAAAAGCTTCTGCAAAATAATGTGAAAACAGAACCTCAAGAAGTTGACCTTAAAACAGAAAATGATGATAATTATTTCGAGGGTTATGAAGGTTTTGACTTTAATTCGGATTTTTCAAAAACTGAGCCTGAGGACAAAGAGTATTTATGTACTAAATGTAATAAACAATTTACGAAAGAGAAGAAGTACCTTAAACATCTAGAAGCCCATGAGAATCTATCATTGGAATGTACATTTTGTAAAAAAATATATCACAGCCAGGCATCATTGGATAAGCATATAGCCAAGCATACTAAGAAGCATTCTTGTGTTATTTGTAGCCAAAGGTTTGACAGTGATACATATTTACTGGAGCATATGATAGAACACACTAGTGATGTTCAAGTAAAAACTGAAAACGAGGTCCTAGAACAAAGGTTGCAGTGCTCAGATTGTGGGCTGACATTTATGAAACAAAGATCACTATCTATGCACATGAGAAAACATAGAGTTAAAATTGAGAAAAAAGAGTTTATTTGTGATACATGTGGAAAGATTTTCACCATGAAACATTTGTTGAAAAGGCATTTAGTAATGCATAGTGAAGTAAAACCGCATAAGTGTACTAAATGTTCTAAGACTTACGCTAGAAGGGACCAGCTTATGTCTCATATGTATACACATAAAGAGAACAAACCTTATGTTTGTTCATACTGCAAGAAAAGTAAGTTTGTTTTTTTTATGTTATTATGATTTGATTCTGTAATTGTTTATGTAATTAAGTAAGGTCTATCTGAATAGGTATCATTCCCACTCGCTCACCATTTCATAGAAAAATCCAATAACACTGCTCAACCTGGGAATAAAATGTAGACCACTAGACTAATGAGGCAGTTTAAGACGTCTTGCTTATAAAAATTTTGGAATAATTAAATTTACCCACAAAATCATATCACCAGGTTTTGCCCAGATGTGCAGCTTAAAGGACCATGTCCGTAGCCACACAGGGGAGACTCCGTTCTTGTGTTCCGAGTGTGGCAAAGGCTTCACCAACAACTCCAATCTGAGACAGCATATGATGAGGCACACCGGGCTGAAGCCATATGCTTGTAGTATGTGCCCCAAAACATTCTGTACCAAAGGTAAGATAACATTTACAGTTAACATATTATTATGAGATAACAAATGTAGGTATTATTATATTCAAAATTCAAACTGCAGTGATAGCCTAGTGATATGACCATTGAACTTGAAGGTCTTGAGTTCAAATCCAAGGCATGCACTTCTGAGTTTTCTAAAGACTTTTTTTGTTGATAAAATTATTTAAAAAATATTTTATAATGACATCATCAACATCATTGCCGGCCTATATCAGTCCATTGCTGGACGTAGTGTTTCTAATGAGCTCACATCAACCTGTATTTGGCTTCGCGCATCCAGCTTCCGCCAGCAACCTTTCGCAAATTTATTAATAATGACAATACTTGATCAATGTCTGTCGCAAAACTAAATTTTCGTCAACTATGTGTAAAACCATATATTCATGAAGTTTCTTTGGATATATGTATAGCAGGGATGGCAAACCGTTTTTAATCTATGTGCAACTTTTTCTAAACAAATGTATGACATGATGGCGTCATTTGACGTGCCATCAAACAACCTCGACTGTAGAACTTAAGGTAGAACTAAACACTGACACAAACTGACTAATGGAATTTTAGCTCTCTCCCTTTATAATCTCTTTTCTTTTTCTTTCTTTCTGCTAACAGACGGAAAAATAAATTGATCCCATTAGACCTGCCTACCTATATTTTTAAATCCCGTTTCCAAAATATTTCGCTGGCACGCGCGCCATTGGCTCATCATTACTGATGTATAGCTTCATAAACAATAAGAACTTGTAATATACCACTTCATATCAAGCTATATATTTCCAGTATATGCTGGTACTTAATAGCAGTGAGTACATACCAACTTGTTGCCTTTAAGAGGATTTTAAAAAAGGTTTTAATAACTATAATTAAGTTATTAAAACCTTTTTTGAAATGAAAGTATGATTGCAGGTCAAATGACGTCACACATGTCGACGCACACGGGCGAGCACCCGTACAAGTGCGAAGAGTGCGGCGCCGCCTTCACCAAACAGAACTCTTTAAAGAAGCATTCCATGATACACTTCAGAGTGCGTCCATTTGCCTGCGAAACTTGCGACAAGAGGTAATATTCTTTAGGCCTTCTGCCTAGTTGTCTTTCAGAATATAGCGGATGGGAAGGATTTACTACTCGAGCCACCTTAACTCCTCAAGAAGGGCCAGCAAGTGGGTAATGTTGCTGGCAATCTCTCTATGCTGGACAATGTAGGAGCACGTTGGCCGCTGTCTCGTCGTCCCCCAAGCAGGCTCTGCCCAGGGGGCTGTCTGTTAACACCTATAACAAAAAGACGTTTATTAAAAGAAAATATATGTTTAAGGTGAAGATAGATAAGGTGAATTTATTTACAAAATTGAGGAAAAATTGCATTTCAATTGAAATTATACAGGACGACTCATGTCTCAACTGTTAATTTGGTCTCCATCATCCTTTCGTCATTATCCATCAATTGTACTTCTGGATTACCACTGTTGTAAACTGTTGACGAAAAGTAATAAATCTTATGAAAAATATATGTGACTGTGTTACATTAAAATAAGGTTTATTTTTGTATGCACAGTATCATAGTGCTAGTGAACTGTATTTACTAACATAGTTTTAAGTTTTGTATACCAACCTTAACTGTAATATAACAATATATATTGTTATATTATGTTGTTATGATGGTTTGGTCATGTTGAGGGAATGAATGAAAGACGATTAACGAAAGGAATTTATAAGGCGAATATCAGCGGTAGCATCGGAAGAGGTCGTCCTAGAAAGACGTACGCCGATCTCATTGGCGAAGTCCTTCAAAAAAGTCAGGTGCGTAGTACTCGCAACCGGCGCGTATGTATGAGAGGATGTATGAATGTCGCAGAAGCAAAAGAAGTATGCAAGAATCGTAGCAAGTGGCAGTCTATAGTTTCTGCCTACACCTGTGGGAGCAACGCGTAAGTGTATGTATGTATGTATGTTAGTTTATAAGGTAAATATGTATATCTATGGGCCAAAGTAGCCTGAAAAAAATTTATAATTAATAGTCGCTTTGAATTCTTGGATTAAATCAACTGAGTAATATTTTTACATTTTTGGTAGGTTCACGTGCAAAGACCATTTGAAGCGTCACATGAGGATACACACCGGGGAGAAGCCTTACAAGTGCAAGTATTGTGAACGGGCGTTCTCGCAAAGCAACGACCTGGTCAAGCATACAAGACAACACATCGGACAAAACATATACCAGTAAGTATAGTAATAGCTTCTAAGACCAACAAAGCTTTTGCCCAGCAATGCAAGTGTGGCTCCAAATTTTTGGTGTTGAGCAAAGGTCTCCCCCATCTCCTACCACTGATCTTTATCGACAGCTATCTGAGGCCATCTGAGAAGTATCAAAGTCGACAAGAAAACGCTTTCGTCTTCATGCAACCGTTGGGGTACGATGTTCGCCTATATCTTCGGGTGCGCAATTACATTTCGGTCTAGTCTTTTCATCTACGTCAGCACTGACAGTACAGGAGGTCAAGAAATGGAATAATCTTCATTGCACACCAAAAATGCATACTTACCTTTATCTATGAGTGAACTTAGATATGTGATACCTTGGTAGTATTTGGTAAAATTTTCCAAAATTCCAGGTGTACAATTTGTGGCTCGCGATTCAGACTTCTATCAGAGCTAAAGCAGCATTATCCGGTGCACTTCGTGAACGGGGAGGGCGAGGGCAACCTTCAAAACAGCACCAAAGAACAACCAGCTCTCAAAGAACCACTCGACAATGGGACTTCTATTAAAGAGGCTGCATTACCTGTAAAATCAGCGCCGGACTTCAATATCTTGTCTTTCAAAAATGATAAGGACCTTCCGCTTATCTTGAAACCTGTGGTTGATAAAAATCTTCCCATGCTGCTAGGTTTAACTCCGGCCTCGTCTGAATGCTTCGAAACTCCCCCTGAAGTGAAACTTCATTCTAATACCAATGAAAATAAAATTGTAATAACTATCAACAGTTGTGATACAAACGGCGTGGTCAACGGTATTACTATTAATTTACCGCCCAAAGAGAGCTAAAATTTTTTTTACAACTAAATGGTATGAAGTAAGAGTAGGTTTTATTCAGAAATTTCCTGGATTTCAAAGTTCCGACAAAATAATTATATGTCTGAAATTACGCAGTACTAAAATTTTGTGATTAAAATATGATTTAAGAAAGTGTAAAGCAAGAAATTTGTCCTGAGTTCTTTTTTTAATAAGTTTAATAACTTTGATTACAAGTTTTTATTGTACAGTCAAGCTAATGACCCCGTGAAATTTTACGGATTGGACTTTGTAGTTCTTATTACAATCGCCGTAAAGGTGAGATTCGCACTACAATTCATACTTTTACCATTTACCATCTACAGGTATATCAACTTGCCCTGGCTAGTGTAATCACAGTTGAGGTCGTAATTGTTTCGCATTCTGTAAAATGGAATTGTCGAACTTTGTAAAAGATGGACTAAAAATACTCAATTAAGAAAATTGCAACCTCTTTTTCTTTGTGTAATAAGACATAGAAATTAATGCGTAATTTTAAACCTTACGATTAGTTTTGTTTTTGCCTAAAAGTAGACTGCAGATGTTGGCTATTGTACAAATGAAACGCTTAATGTAATAAAGGAAATAGATTTTGCATTGTCAGTAATTTGGTAAGTGGACTATGAATAATTAAATTGTAGATTAGCCGCTAAATGCTGCATTTACAATAATTATAAGCATGCTCTCTACTCGCGTATAGTTAATTATAGAATTTAATGCCGATTAGTGCCTTCACATTCATATTATATATGCCTACGACTTTTTATGTAAATAGTATAAACATTTCAGATTTTTATTATTATAATTTTAGTTCAATACTGATTGCTTTTGTCAGTAATGGTATCTTGTAGGCGATCTTTGTAAGAGTTTTCATTATAATTACAGTAGTATACATTTTTTTCTCAGGGATGAGACATTATTTCTTGGTGATTTTCAGATAGAGCCACTATCGCTTGTGTCTTTTCGTAAATGTAATCTTAAAAATCTTATCTATCTATACTAATATATAAAGCTGAAGAGTTTGTTTGTTTGTTTACTATATATCATCACGCTACGCGGACGAAGTCGCGGGCAGAAGCTAGTGTTTAATATTTTAAGTTTTTGAATTATAAAATTGCCCCCTACCTCGGGTGCTACTCATTACATTTAAGTATTATTTAATTCTAATATAGTTGGAATTTTATATTTTACTCATAATTTAAAGTATTTATAAAATATTTTTTATTTGTGTATAAAGGGAAATGCCCACCGGCCATAGAGACTTCGGCCCTGGGTGCACACATATAAAAGCATATGGCGATGATTATATACAATTTAATGAATGAAATGGTAAAGGATTTGGTTTAGAAAAGAGTCCGGATTTTTAAGATATAAAATATTTATTATTTAAAAAATACAGTTTTTTAACAATCATCTTACTGTAATATATACATACAATATTAAGTCTTAATAAAATCTGTTATGTATTTTATGATCTTATACATAATTTGTATCATATACAATCAGTACATCATCCAGAAATTGAGCAGGAGGGAAAATATTAGTCTGATTCCGTGCCCAACCCAGTTAATATTAAGTCTCAGGATGTTAAAACAGGAAATTCTCTAACATTTTCAGTGTGTACATTTATATTTCTAGTCTGCCCTAGATCTATTTAGATTGCATTCCCTAACATACTCAGACAAATCATTATTTGTTTCTATATTTTGATGAACAATTTCTAGTATTTGAGCCACATCATCCCTGTCTCTTATTTTTGTGTGGAATTTATTAATTAGTGCAGCAGCCAAGTGAAGTCTATCATCAATTGTGTAGAAGCCCTGTTAAATATTGTGAATGTTAATGGTTCCCGTTCTGCAGTTCAATGTCATGCTTCTCTATCAGTCCTTACCCAGTAATTATGGCACACATAATGGTAGCTGAAACAATAATAAAAACAAAAATGTAGACCTATAGATCAAAATAAAATAAAAAAGGTGTTTGCAAATGTGAAAACCTAAAATTACTTTTTGGGTTGATATGCAAACAGAGTGAAAATAAGTTTCAATAACACCACCAGCACACAACACTGCACCACACTTACATAAATCAAAAACTGTTGAACACTAACCTCACATGGTGTAATCTGATGGGCAATCATATTCCTTATGAGTTCCTCACATGGAGAATTAGTCCTGAGTGTGTGTGATCTTATTCTCAAAAGTGACTTGCCACAGCTGATGCACACATGTCCATGACCAACAATCGGTGTATTTTGCTGTTCACGAGTTGAATGTCGTATTTGATTCCAGGCTGCAGTCTAATACAAGTGGCACACTTCACTGTCACTCGAAACATGTACCTAATAAAGAAGCCATAATAATTAGTTATTGATATTTGTAAAGTAAACTCAGAAAAAACTTTTCACAGAGGAAGACATGACAGGGATGATAACATGGATCAATTATTTACCTGCTGTTGTCGAACCCATCGTTGTAGATTTTGAACTTCTGCAATTTCCAACAAATGTCTTCGTATTCTCGTTACATTTAACACAATGGACACAGCGTAAATATCCTCTTGAATCAGTTACCGAGGGCGGGAAGAACTCTGGCCGGTGTGAAAGCTGGGGGCATCATTATCAGTGGATACCGAGTCCCAAGTTCGAGCAGTAGGTAGTTATCGTGAGAACGCGGGAACAGGATCCATGATTTGGTATAAGAAGAATTGTTGGAGTCCATTAAAAAGTTTATTCGTTGGTGAAATAACAAATCCACAAGAAAACAAATAAAATAATACAAAATGCAAACGAAGTTGACTTGTGATTATTTACTTTCTGTTGTCAGATTCGATATTTTGATGTTGCCACTTAAGAGACATAAGAATCAATAAATCGATTTCGATTTTTGATCGAATTATGTATTATTGAACTAATCTTTTTAATTGAATTAATCTCATACATTATTATTTTCTTTCTTTTAGTTTTTTAATTATATTTTTAATGTTCATTAAAATACTATTTAAAAACTAAAAGAACGTTAGACATTTAAATTGTGTAGTAGCGATTATTCGAATTTATGGTAAATCAAACAGCGATTCGCTTGTTTATTATTGGCATTTTAATAATTACATGCGTAATAACTGCCTCATTAGCCTAGTGGTCTTCAATGCGACTGCTACGCTACAGGTCCTGGGTTCATTTCTTAGGTCGAGCAGTGTTAATAGGTTTTTTTATGAAATTCCTAGTAGGTAGCAGCAGGCCATTAACCTGGAATAAAAAGTGTGGGCCTCTACCTTACCGGAATACAGGCGTGATGGTATGATATGTTATGTTATTAGTTATTTAAATGTAAAACGAAGACGAATTCGACCAGGCAGGTAGAGCTCGCGGACTCGCTTTAATAAAAAATCGATTGAAAATAGAATCGATTTTATTTTGTCCGAAATTAATAATTGGCAACATTTTTTTTATCCACAAACCAACGATATACGTATTTACTAATTTCATTTTATCTTTTCGGCTCTTTTATTTTTGTAAAAAATGTTCCTACCTTTTTTAGATAATTGAATACCGCAATAATCATAAAACAAGATATATTTTTTTAACAAAAGCAAACTGTTGGGCTTTTCAGGGCCAAAAATGGGCATTTCCCTTTTATGTGTCTATTCATAGAAAAAAATCTTCCCGTATTTATAAAAATCTTAATCTTGCCCTCACTTTACTGAACGGAAGATAACAAGGATAGTTAGTGTTTACCTACAAAGCGTTTATTAATAATATCTTTATCATGAACTAGCTTCTGCCCGCGGCTTCGCCCCCGTGGAATTCGGTCATCATATCCCACGGGAACGGGATAAAAAGTATCCTATGTCCGTCTCCTGGTTCTAAGCTACCTCTCCACCAATTTTCAACCAAATCGGTTCAGCCGTTCTTCAGTTATTAATAGTGTAACTAACACGACTTTCTTTTAAATATATAGATAATGGAGATAGTTTTTTGTTTAGATTTTTTATTAAGCCGTTATCGTCCCATTGCACGGCAAAGGTTTAGTTTACGTGCGTAAATTATTTTAATTTTAGAGGAGGTGAATTCAACCAATGAGATACAATTACTGTATGAGTCAAATAATAAACAAATACCCACAGTACATACGCTAGATAAAATATATAGTGTGAAAAAATAGGTATATAAAAATTTTCATTCGAATCTCTACTATTATAATATTATATATTTTTATTGGATTCACAAAATATTCATTGTAATAAAACATCAATTTAAAACTGTATCATAGGGGAAATGCCTTATAATCATCGATATTATGAAACACAAAATAAATTTATTTTTAACACTGGTTTAACAGACTTTTATTCACGGATTTCCTAGGTCGGCCATACTCGAATACAACTAATAGGTGTATGAAAGTAACCCAAAAGGATTCTAGCTTTGATCACCCTGTTTTATTTTCTGAAAAAGTATTCAACTTTTTTAGTTTTTATGACGGTTCGGATTTTTCAGCTAAGTTTCGAACCAAGAGAGCTAAGAAGACCGATGTTTTGATATTTTTGTTCGATTTTATTATCTCCAAATTAAAGAGATACAAATAATCAGATCATTTAAAAATTAATCGAAGTAGCCTTGGTGTATTATTGACTTGACTTCAGATTGGCTCCTCGGATTTTCGACAGCACAGGTTCGAGGTTTTGAAAGTCTTCCAAATAGACGAGGCAGGCTTGATATACTTAGTAAATTCAATTCAGGTCATTCACGTCCCCCTTTAATAAATAATTTGTCTGTACCTATCTATAGCAATAGCTATCGACTCCTCTCCCATAAAAACATACCATCACGCCTGTATTCCCCGAAGGTCTAGGCAGAGGCGTACTAATGTACACCCACAGTTCGCCGGTATGTTTAGGTCCCATGCAATAGGGGGCGAGCCTATTGCCATTAACCGGGCACAAATTCCAAACTCCGAGCTGCTACTAGGAATTTCATGGAAAAACCTAATAACACTGCTCGACCTGGGAATCGAACCCAAGACCTCTAGCGTAGCAGTCGCACTCAGGATCACTAGGCATAACCCCTACAAAGAGAATGCAACTTGAAATAAACAGTAGAGTAGATATTATCTTGTGGCCATTTAAGTACGGTAGGTACTTAGATTGAAGAGTTCTCGACGCGGTGCGTCATCTACGTGACCCAGTAAGGACAAGGGAGCTTAGGACGGCGACACACTAATGTCACTATCGTCCTGTAGGTGACCTACTTAGCAATAAAAGTTGTGTAAGTACTTATCTATAGAAGAGCTGACTAAGAATATTTTGTTCTGCTGGTTAGGGGCACTCTAATCGCCAAACTGTATGAAAAATAATTTACGACCTATTCTCATATTATCTACCAAATAAAAAATACATAAATAATTTCATAAAATTCGGTCGGTTCGGGAGTGTTTTGGAGGAGTGCGACTAAAAACACCACGACTTTAGACTTGCACTTGCAGACACATTGCAACTCTTTAACACAACCATCGAACCATTGAACTGAGCATTGAACCCAGGCAGTCATGACATACGCAGATACCCAACTGCGCCAATAACAAAAATCTTTCGGAAATCACATGTGTACCTACTGCGTGTTTATCACCACACCACTGAGCCATATTCTTAAGTAAGTTATTTATGTTGGATATTATTCGGTGCGTAGCGAATTTGCTACGCGGTTGCTACGACGTAGCAAGCGCGCAGACCACTGGCGAAGCAAAAGGATTTCCTATTATTTTAGTGAAGGAAAAATTCGACTCACAGCCAAGATTCGAACCTGCGTCTTTTGGTTAGATATTTTTTTTTTTTTATTATTTCCGAAACACTTATTCTATTTTTTACAATATTTTTGCCATACACGAAAACCTCTCAGGGCTTATCTATGTGCTGGCGAGTCGGTCTTATATATACCAGACGCAATGACCACTAGTCTCACCGCGATTCTCAACTGCCATGTCGAAATTTGCTTTCGTAGCCTGAATAATGCAAAAAAAACACAAAAAGATAGAATACAATATGGTAGATTTTTAAACTAAATTCCATAGTAATGTTAAGATATTGAATAAATTAGATAACTTTTCAAAAATGTTTATCTAACACTGGGTACAACGTCAGCTACTTACACCCCATCTAACTAGTTTTTGTTTAAAACATGACTGCATTTCCTTACATTTCTAGGTAGAAAGTAATAACATCAATTTAATAAATTATAAACTGATGAATTGATAATTTTATATTATTTTATTAAAATATAGATATTTGTAAAGTATGATTGGTAGGCAAAAGAAATTCACGGTTCGGAAATATTTAGGTATACAATTGAACACGTAATAACAATACAGACTATACCATCCTAAATACTTCACTGGAAATAAATGCTATTCTTGATTTCTTTACCAATTTCGGAACGATTTTCCGGTCGTATATTTCCAGTGAAGTAGTAGTAGACGAAATAGTACGTTAGAAATCTAGACCGGTATCTCAACTCAATCCGAATAATAAGAGAGCTTATAAAATGTTGTTTGAATTACGATTTATTTTGGTAGGTATTACATTTTCGTTGGCAATTTAAGCTCTGCCGTACACTTAAAATGTTTTAATACTCTCTTATTTGTATTTCATTCAAGCATAAGTACAAGATATATAATCAGGGCCATCTTAAACGTGTTGTGGGCCCTGGGCACTTGCCCATAGTGCCCAATGGAAAAGCGGGGCCTGTATATAATATTGCTACGTGTTCATAATTTAATTCTGAAACGCAGTAAATTTTATGTCTGTCATCGTGTTGAATTTATGAGCTAAAGACGTTCATGTTTTCCGTCACAATTGCTGCTGTAATTTTCCAAGTTTAACCCATATCTTATGTAGGGCTGTAAATTATGTCGATGCGCTTATAACTAGGTGTTGATGTGAGTGAGGTGATGTCTTCCTCTCCAGGAGATAAATGGGTTCTGCGTCATAATTATGTCGTCACATTAGTATTTCTTAATTGGTCTTGGCATCAGATACCTACTGATATTTGAAATTTCTGATATTTGTGACGCGTATATTAGCCTAGCGGTACAATAAATCACACGTATCCTGTAATTTAACTAATATTTCAGGCGGTCTGAAATGGTCATTTGAAGAGCACAATGTTCCTCATAATTTTAGTATATGTATGAAAAGTCTATACAAGTGAGGTCAGGTTATTCTGGACAATTAAATGTGCTATGACAATATATAGCGATATACTAGTATTTATTAAAAACTAGCGGGCCGCCCGCCGTTTCGCCCACGTTATCCCGTTCCTTAAGGGCGCAGCGTGATGTTTTATAGATTAAAACCTTCCTCATTAATCACTCTGTCTATCGGTGAAAACCACTCTGTTATGTAAAACCGCTGTACAACGTCCAAAAATGCCATTCAAGTTCTTTGTTACGTAAAGTTATAGAGATGTTTTGTAAAACGGCTAGAAGTTATGTAAAACAGCGATTTATACATACAATCCAACTGCGATATATAGATAGATTTCAAAATAACATTCTAAAAGCTATTTAATTTGTGTCAATGTAGAATAGGATGGCATGCCTTCTAGCTATGACCTTGACCCATCTAAGTTCACATCTCCGCAACAAATCGGGTGGAAAGCATCGCCAGATAGGAACACTTTTCCCCATAGATTTCGATAAGGATTTATTAGCCGATCTCTGGTTTCGCTTCGTTTGCCTCCATCCTTTCGGAACGCAAGATTCCAATTATGTAGATAAAAAAAGAATTAAGTACCTAATTAGTAATAATTTCTAATCTCACAAAATAAAAATGCTTTACTTACCTACCTACACATAAGTATGTAGGTACTTTATGCTAAAATCAAAAACACAACAGCTATAAAAATATTAACCAAATATTCAGCCGCTACGTTAAATGTTAATAAATAACCCTAATAGTGTTTAGAGCCATACAATACGTCCATAACACCTCTAAAATCAATTGTCGATATCTACAATCCGGCCTCGTTGGTCCACGCATAATCTATGCAACGCCGACTGGGGCAGGGCGGGCGACCCTTATCAGTGCGCAGCGGGAGCTCGAAGCCTTCGCACGGTGAGTACACCTCTAACCGCTACGTAATTTTCTTTTTTTTTCTATTATTATTACACTAGGCTGTATGTAGCTACTATTGAAGGTCTTTGCCAATATTCTTTATTTGAATTTTAAAATTTTCCGTTTGTGTAGTGTTGTTTTTGAACGTTTCTTTTTTTTTTTTGGTACGATTTATCTTCTCGTGGAAAATTGACGTGCAACTTTCGCCCCTTTGCCGCGGATATAGGGGACTAAGAAATTGGTGGTAGTTTGATATCTATAGATTTTGTGATGAGCTATATTATACATATTCATTATATCTGCATACAGGTGTTCACGAAATAAATAACTTTAGATTTCGTGTGTTTCTGTTGTGATATGTCAAAGCGCTTTTAATTTACATATTTTTAAATCTATGATGGGGTACCTACTGACGTTGAGTTACTGGTCAATCAGTATTAAAATTCTACCTAGTTTACTTAAAAATATACAAATCTTACGAAAATTACCTACGGCCGAATAGTTAGTAATTATGTTTGGCTAAATAATATTCGATATGTTAGGACATTTCATAAAGTTATAGGTTCTAAGTTCGTTTAGGTTGGGTTACACTTACTGCCTCATTAGTCTAGTAGTCTTAAGCGCGACTGTTACGCTGGAGGTACTGGGTTGGAGTCCCAGGTCTTGTGAAATAGGGATTTTTTATAAAATTTTAGGAAGCAGCGCGGATACTGATTTCTAACACTTACGCGAATATTAAACATTGAAATAAAACTAACTGCCTCATTAGTCAAGTGGTCCTGAGTGCGACTGTTACGCTAGAGGTCCTGGGTTCGATTCCCAGGTCGAGCAAAGTGTTATTGGGTTTTTCTATGAAATTCCCAGTAGCAGCTCGGAGTTAGGACTTTGTGCCCGGTTAATGGCAATAGGCTCGCCCCCTATTACATGGGACCTAAACATACCGGCTAACTGTGGGTGTAAATTAGTACGCCTCTGCCTAACCCTTCGGGGAATACAGGCGTGATGGTATGTTATGTAATAAAACTACTTTTTACGGATTTTATAGCGTTGTATTGATATTATTTAATTCCCAACGTTACCCGTGACCAAGGATGCTGTAAAGGATCCGAAACGACGGGATTTAAATAAAATCCGTAAAAAAGTAGTTTTGTTCTCGATAGCAGCTAAGAGTTTGAATTGCTGCCGGCTCGTTTCCTTTTATATAGGATCTAAATATACCCGCGAACTATGGTTGTAGATGAGAACACCTCTGTCTAACCCTTCGGGGAATACAGGCGTGATGCTGTGTTATGTTATTGCTTATTATCACATAAACATTTTAGGTTATCTGGTTCAGATCACAGCGTGAATATATTACACACTAAATCATAAAAATCGAGGCACGTGGAAACACGATTGCTATTGCAAACATCCGTCCCACTTTTACTACGCTAATAACGACCTCATATTGAAAGGTTTTGTGAGCTGGTAATACCGTTTCATTTAGGGCAACATTTTACTAAGCTGGCTTATATTGAATAACGCGTAAATTCCTATTAATATTGAGCTTTAACATATCTACTATATATCTTTCATTGTTTAAAAAATATACTTCGAAGATTTTGCATAATACTTGGTAACTTAACATAACATACCATCACGCCTGTATTCCCCGAAGGGTTAGGCAGAGTTGTACTATATACACTCACAGTTCCATGTAATAGGTGCGAGCCTGTTGCCAAAAACCAGACACAAATCCCAAACTCCGAGTTGCTATTGAGAATTTCATAGAAAAACCTAATAAAACATTTGCTCGACTCGGGAATCGGATTCAGAACCTCTAGCGTGGCAGTCGCACTTAGGACCACTAGACTAATGAGGCAGTTTACCAGAGCACTTTCTTTTATCAAAAAGTTCAATAAAAATATACCTACATAGGACATACATACATATAATAGATACTTTAGCAAGGAAACAAAGAATAACTTTTAAAAACTAAAATTTAAAAACCCTTTTTGAAATTTTTGCATTATCTTTTTGACATAAAACAAAGGTAATAAAAAGAAAGTAAACAATTTACTGATTCATTATTTTCACTGAAACGTAAGGCATATTAAAACATGGCGTGTGGGGTGAACCTTTTATTGCGATGGGTATCTTGATTCAAAGAAAGTTGTGAGCTCGTGAAATTGTTCTATATTAAGTATATTGGTTTAATACGCCGAAAGGGCGGCCGTAACCAGATCAATATCGATTTACTAAGACGGAATTTTTTGGAAATCTCCACAGAATTAGGAAAACTCGACCATCGCCAGTACCTTCCTATTATAGATTTTTGCTCGGGGATAGGACCTCTTTGGGTCTGACTGGCTAGCAACCACACTTACGTCGGAGTCTGTCGTAAAGCACCTTCGTGTGTGTTTCGACTGTTGCGCGTAAAAGCCAGTTCACCCAGCTTGCTGTCTCCAGCCTACCAGTAGGTTGATGCGGCTCTGGCAGTCTGCAGACCGTACTTCCGTAGGGGCACTTAAGGGTCGGCAACGCATCAGCATCTCCTCTGGTGTTATCCATGGGCGACGATGACTTTTTACCACTAGGCGGCTCGTTTACCGACTTATTAAAAAAAATAGGTAAATATATTTTACTCAGCTTCTGGGCGGCGTATCACGTAACCACTAGTTTATAATGTACAGACATCGGCCAGTAAAAACAAAGTTACTATGTTATTATTATACTCTAAGTAGATAATATGATGATAAGTTCATTCCTTAATAATATCTATTATCCTTTTGCTCGCCCATCGAGTTATTTCTACGCTGCAAGCCAGGCGGTGCACGTTTTCAAAGGATATGTGTATTGAATTAAAGTCGCCTGGAACGCGACGCGACCCATTTATAGAGCGAGAGTTGTACATTTACTTATAAGTATAAATAATAACGGAATATAGAATGTTTTTTAATATTATTTGTGGCAACTAGGTATCTTATTTTTTATTATTTTATTTTTTATGGGATAGGGAGGCAAACAAGCAGATAGATCGCCTGATGGTAAGTGATTACCGCCACCCATGGACCACCCGTAACACCAGAGTCTCAAGTGCGTTGCCGAGCTTTTAAAAGGGTTCGGGCCTCCGGTATCCTCACTCGCTCTCCCAAACACAATGTAAGCGTTGTTTTTTCGTTTCTTTTTCACACATCGCACTAAATCACATGAGATGAGTTTTTAAAATTAAAAGTCTTTATCTATTTTATATTATTTATAACTTGTCGGATAAAGAGGAGAAAATATGTTTTTCTAATTTTTAACATACCATCACGCTAGTATTCCCAGAAAGGTTAGGCAGAGGGGTAGGTACCTTCACAGTTCATCGGTGTGTTTAGGTTCCTTGTAATATGGGGCGAGCATATTGCAATTAACCGGGCACATGTCCAAACTCCGAGCTGCTTCTGAGAATTTCATTGAAAAATAATAATAAATTGCTCGAATCGGGAATCGAACTAGGACCACTGATGCGCTTAGGACCACTAGACCATAGAGGCAGCTTGGAAAACTTTAGATGGATTCTTAGAATAATCTTATTTATAACGGTTTTGTTAGATGTCGTACTATTGGCTTCTGGAAATAGTAAGGACTGACTTGACTTTTGACTTGTAAGCTTGTATGCTATAAGCTTATTTAAAATATATTTGAAATAAAATATTTGCATTTGAACTTGAATCCAGCCAGTCAACAATCCAACCAACAATTTAATTATTTCTCCAAGGCACGGATAGTGCAATGGATTCACTTCAGAATATCAAAAGAAGAGCGAACTTGCTACATTGCTACGGATATCGTAGCCATGACTACGAGATTCGTAGCTACGTAGCAATCTCGTAGCATAAAAATCTAAACTTTATTAGCAGTCCTCCCTCAACATTCAATTACGGAGGGCGACTGGGCGACGCTCATCTTTCTTATTTTGAACTAAAAGTACCTCCCAAAGGAGCCCTCTCTCCTCTTCTTAGGTATTATAGGTATCATAGAAGAACTTCCCCGAGTAACTAGTGATGTGACCGGTAGTGTTTGTTACCAGTGATAACATACATTGTTAGATAAAGTACTTAGCTATATGTATTTTTGTTTTGTATGTACTTGTGGTGTACACATTTCATCGTGGTAGACATTAAAGCATAAGGTTCCACGATCATAGCATTTGTTTTCTATTAAATAGACTGGCGGCATTTTTTTTTTAATTACCGTTTATCTGAATTTTATTAACTCTGTGCAGCCAACCATAAAAAAAACAAATAAAAAATTGAAGCCATTTAAAATTCTACTTCTCGTTCCAGTGCCTTTTAATAGAATCCTTGCGTGGAATTCTGTGGAATTGCTTAAGGTCTTTGCAGGCTTAATATCTGAAATGTTTTCAAGACATTCAATTCCTCCATTTAATGTACCACTTATCTTTTTTTCGTGAATATAATAGTAATATTATCTTCTTCTTCTCTACTGTTATAAAAATGTAAAAAAGCTGTCTGTACATAGCAGATATAAAAAAAAAAACAACTTGTAATCCAAAAACTTCATTTTTAAAATTCTAGTCTTTTTGTCTATTTGTTACGGGTTGGCGCAAAAACTACTATTTAGATTTTAATTTTGTTATCACTGTTAGAACATATAAACTCCAACTAAAAAACTGGTGAATTTCTTATCTCAATCAATTGAACAGATCCTGAGATACAGTTTGAGCTCCCTGAAGTATACAGACAAAGAAGAGATCATCACTGTTGGTCATTTTTGGGATCAATTTTTAATCCTAATATAGCTTCAAGTGAGCGAAGCCGCGGGCAAAAGCAAATAATTTTATATAATTTGTGATCTTTGATTCTATAGTGTTTTGCTATAATTCACACAATTTTTTGCATACATTTCTTATTAATTTCATATCTTTTTTTTAAACAAGAGGAAGATGCACTATGAAAACATTTTTACTATAATTAGAACCAATTTGTCCTCGACATTCAAAGCGCGATCAATAATAAGATCTACTACAACTTTATACGCTCCACTGTCGTTGCAATGCAAACTTTATTAGGGCCAAATTAAGTCCATATTCCTTTTAATGAAGCAGGTTTCGTGGACCTTTAAGCTTTAAGAAATTAGGTTTATAATTATATGGAAGTAAGTACTATTTTATTAAAGGAGCTCATGGCTAAGTTAAAGCAAGACTGATCAATCGATCGGAACTGCCCCATAGCCTAGTGGTCCCGCCTACGTTAGAGATTTTGGGTTCGTTTCCCAGGTCGAGCAGTGTTATTGGTTTTTATGAAATTGTCAGTAGCAGCTTGAATACTACTACTACTTCTACTCTTTCAATATTTGTATTCATATTGATATTGTTAAGCCGAATAGCTATTAGAATGACGTAGATGGGTCACGAAGGTTCTAGATAAATCGTAGAAGCATGTAGAATATTCGAAAGAAAGTACTCGAATGCGTACTCACGAAATAACAATAGTTCAAGGTCAGGTTCAAAGGTCAATGCCCGTAAACAATAGACGATCAAGTACCTACTCGCATTTTGTAGGCTTTTCGCGATTGTTCGATTCCAGAATCTTCGTGACTGATATAAATAGTGGTCGTGAGGGTCGGCTAGCGCAGTTTAGTTTTGGACAAGGTGAAGTGAACATCAAAGTGAAGACAAGTGATTCTCAGTGTGACAGTACAGTGCGACAAGTAATAGTGTAGTAACTTTATTTGTGATTTCTGTTGTGTGCTGTCAAGTTTATTAAAGTATTTGTTTATTAAGGCAAAATTAGCGTTAATTAATTTATCCCAAACCCGTAAGCTCGTAAGAATATTTATTTATTTATACTTTTGCACACTTATATGTACATGGCGGACTTAACGCCGTAGGCGTTTTCTACCAGTCTACCTTCGGGTGGTGCAGAGATAATAAAGGCAAGTGCTTAAGCATTAACTATATAATTACTGAGAGAAAAAAAAAATATTCAAAGGGGTTAAAATTAAATAAGAGAAAGATGTATATACATAAATGATATTAATCTACATACTTAGACATATATTTAATATTTAAAACAAATAATATATATAAAGAAAAAAAAAATATACATATATAATTATATATTATATATACATATAATAATATATACAAATCATTGTTGTGATAATTCTGCCAGCTTCCTGTGAAGGTGATCACGAACCTTTAGCTTAAATTTATTACGGCTGTTAGCCATCCTGATTTCCAAGGGCAGTTCATTCCATAAAAGAATAGCTTGAATGAAAAACGAAGAGTGCATGAAGTCAGTATGGTGAGAGGGACAATGAAGAAGACGATTATTAGCTGAGCGGAGATTTTTATCATGTTGGGAACATAAATACTGAAAGTGAGATATCAAATATGAAGGTGAAGCAGGTGAATTAAGTATAGAGAAGAGGGTGGTCAGTGCCCTCAACACTCTCCGTTGTCTAATGGGCAACCATTTAAGTTGTTTTCGATACGCAGATACGTGATCGTATTTGCGAAGGTTAAAGACGAATCGAATGCAATTGTTGAGAAGGCGGTCCAGTTTATTTAGAAGATCTGCATTCAGGTCATAGTAGCAAACATCACCATAGTCTATTATGGGAAAAATAAGGGTCTGCACAAGCATTGCCTTCGCATTAGACGAGAGTACATTTTTCAACCGGTAGAGGTACCGCAGCGTTCCAGTTATTTTATTGGTTACGGTTGCAATTTGTGTTTGCCAGTTGAGGTTCATGTCGATGTGTATGCCAAGATTCTTGACATCGGGACTAAAGGGAATATTCAAGCCATCGAATTGAATATCATCAATTTATTTCAATATTTTAGGCCAATCCTTCCAGAAGAAGTCAAGCTCCTCTCGCCATCTCCTTCTAGGTCCATTTTGAGGAACCCACTCTGCAGTTTGTTTGTCCCACAATTCGTTTGACATGCGGCAGACGTGACCAGCCTAGTTCCATTTTAAGCTAGGAGCTTTTTGGCCTATGTTGGTAATTTGGGTTTTGGAGTGCTGTACGCTGTTTTTGATGCGATCTGTATAATTGACTCCCATCATACTGCGCTCCATGGCGCACTAGTATACCCAAAGGGCCAGTGATAAAACATAACATACCATCACGCCTGTATTCCCCGAAGGGTTAGGCAGAGACGTAGGTACTAATGTACACCCACATTTCGTCGGTATCTTTAGATCCCATGTAATAGGGGGCGAGCCTATTGCAAATAAACCGGGCACAAATTCCTAACTCCGAGCTGCTACTGGGAATTTCATAGAAAAACCCAATAACACTGCTCGACCTGGGAATCGAATCCAGGACCTCTAGCGTAGCGGTCGCGCTCAGGACCACTTGGCTAATGAGGCAGTTGAGGCGAGTGATAATTAAGAGTAATTTTATTCATACGCACATGATTCCGAAAAATCAGAGGTATGTAAGGCGTGCCTTTGATTCCAATTCCAAACCTTTGATTTGGCAGTCCAATAGTCATATCACTAGGTTATCATTGCTTGGTTCCTTGGTATTATACCTCTTGATATGTAAAACTTTAACATAAAAATGCCATTTCGTTTTACGTAAACTCAAGGCGTCTGCGATTCTATTTAAATGTCAAGTATTCTTAAAGTCTTGAATCTACATAAAATCTATCTTTAAACACTACATTCAATTTCGGTCTTGTCGAAAATATCCCGACTAATGGCCCGCAATATACCTCTCGGCCCTGAGGGAGAGGGCGGATTCCTCTCAGTCCCTCCCTAGCCCTCCCGGCGACCGGCTTCAAAGCCTATTCAATAAGGACCGCGGATTCAGAAAGTATAGAGTCGACAAGAACTTTTAAACATAACATACCATCACGCTTGTATTCCCCGAAGGGTTAGGCAGAGCCGCAGAAGTCCACTGAAGTACAGCTACAGTATTCCAGTATGTTTCGGTTTCATTGACGTGGTGAGCGTATTGCCATTTACCAGCCACAAATCCAAACTCCGAGGTGCTACTGAGAATTTCATAGAAAAATACTTTGGTCGACCTGGGAATCTAACCCAGGACCTCTAGAGTAGCAGTCGCACTTTACACCACTATACTAATGTGTTTTTCTTTAAAATTCTCAGTACCATCTCGGAGTTTGGGACTGGTAAATGGCAATAGGCTAATAAATATAATCGGCGAACTGTGGGTGTACATTAGTACGCCTCTGCCCAACCCTTGGAGAAATACAGGCATGTTTTCGCTTGTAATATAGCTGTCTATAATAATGTATCTTTGTAACACAGTTCTGATGATTTATGATATTATGAGTACTGCTTATACGAGACTTGAATCACAATAGTATAATAACAAGTTTATCTCTATATATAAATATATGTATAAATATATTCTAATATTACTGTCAGTGAGTATTATATATCCCATGTTATAAATAACCAGTATTCAGGGACCGAAAACCTTTATAAATTACGATACATATATCAAAGTAACTGGGTTATTTCTACGAAATATGGTTACCGCTATCTGGGTAACTAAGAAGAAAGTAGGTAACATGTTACCTTTATTTAGGTAACCGTTTTAATACCGCTTACCTAAATATGACCTTGCCTTTAAGAAAGAAAATATCGCAATAGGGTCGTTGCGTCGGTTAACACCCACTCAGCTGATTTGCCACCTTTGGTACCTTTAAGGTACGATTCAGACCAACCGGCTCGCATCGGGCCGGGCCGGGCGGCATTTTACAATGCGGTAAAGAACATTGAAATGTATCAACAGTAATTATACAGTTCATATTTTCATGCAACTTACGCATAGTTACCTCCGTCGGCATCCCGCGACGCGTCGCGACGTGTCGCAGAATGCGTTCGGCTGTCGCGAAGGCCGACCGGCCCCGACCGGCTCCAAACGGCGCCGTCGGCATCCAATCGGCTGCCGTCGGATCCGTTCGGAGCCGGTCGGCCGTGCGTCATGGAATACGAACGGTGATAACGGTGCAGCAACTAGCGAATCATTCAAGTTGTGTTCTTCAAGCGACAGTTACAAGTCAAAAATGGATACGGAAGAAAATACTAATTTCTTTAGTTCACACATATGATTGTCTTTATGACGCTGTCAGCTGCCGCGGCCCGCGTACGGCTACCGCGGCAGCATACTACATACCGCGGTATAAGCGGTACGGGTCCGACGGACGCGTTCGGCTTCCGCGGCACACGTTCGGCTGCCACGGCACGCGTACGGCTCCGTTCCGATGCGGCGCGACGCAAGCCGGTTGGTCTGAATCGTACCTTAAGCATCGTTAAAATATTTCTTTGACAAAATCGGGTCGACGGCACGTGTATGATAGAGGTAATTTTTATTTCGGTTACCGGTATTAATACTGGTTGTATTCGATTTGAGAATGTATAAACAAAAATGCTGTAACCAAAATATACCTGTATTTATCATACCGGTTTCGGTCCTTGTACCAGTATTTAACATAGGTATCAGTATCCACTAGTAGCGCGTAGCCAACGTAGCACGTAGCCACGTAGCTAACTCGTAGCAGCGTTCTTGGGACTGACAAACCTTGTGAAATGATTAATTATCAAGCTCTGAGCGGCGCTGTTGTCACAGACTAGACATTTAGTTCATTATAATAGAAGGTCATACTGCAATAAGACGTTTTATTTACTACAAAAGGTGGTTATGCTGTGACTATAAAATATGTTCATAGTTCAGATTGTGGTAAGAGGGTGCAGAAATCCCTAACTTTTTTCAAAATATTCTATAGGTTATGTTATCTGGAATAATGTTGCATCTAAATGGTGAAATAATTTGTGAAATCGGCCCGGTAGTTTTTGAGTTTATTCTTTACATACATACACACATACGTGCCAGCAATCATATAATGGTAAAATATATAAATATAGATACAAATCTTTCCTCTTTATAATATTAGTTTAGATATAGACTAGCTGTTGCCCTCGACTTCGTCCGCATACATATTTGAATTATAGCTTATGTGTTAATCTGATGTATAAGCTATATTATTTTAAAGTTGAATTAAAATCCATACAGTAGTTTTTATGTGAAAGAGTAACCAACATCCATACATCCTCATAATCTTTCACGTTTATAATATTAGTAAGATATAGTGGAACTTGTATTATAAAATGTGATGTAAGTAATATAAATTATAGTAACAACTTATTAAAAAAATAGTAGGTATATTTTTAGCAATATCCAAGCAAAAGGAAGTTACGGGATTTTTCTGTAGTTTCTACTTATCCGTAATGGAAAAATGTAATTCATGAATTGAATCTTATGAGATAGGCCCGCCCGTGGTTTCATCCACGTTGCCCCGTTCCAAAGAGTTGTAGGGTCATGTTAAATAGCTTAAAACCTTCCTCTTGAATCACTCTATCTATATAAAAAAAACTGCATCAAAATCATTTGCGTAGTTTTAAAGATTTTGTACATAGGGACAGACAGACAGCGGGAAGCGACTTTGATTTATACCATTTAGTGATGTTTTAAGTTCAAATTCCTTTATTTCACATAACATGGGTTATCAAAAGATGGCACCTATTCAGAGTAGTATTGGCACATTTTCCCAGCTTTTGATATTTTATATACATTAGTTGTTTTATCTTGTAGATAGATAATAATCAAACAGTGGAAACATTAATAAAATTATGGAGCCACCCCTTAACGATGCTGACTCATCATTATTTGTTACCACAATATATATATGACTGTGCTATAATCATACTTCATTAAGCAGTAGGGTCGTGCCTTTCATACTATATCAATACTGAGCGTATGAGAGTGTTTTATACATTTTTTACTAGCTGTTTCCCGCGATGTCGACGACCTCTGTGGTTTAGTGGTTCGAGTACCGGACTGCTGATCATGAGGTCGTGGGTTCGATTCCCAAAGGACACGAAAATTTATGTGATGAATATAAGTGTTTGTGTTCGTCTGGGTGTGTTTCTTATGTATTTTATGTATGTATTTACAAAAAAAAGTATATAAGTATTATATCCATTGTCTAGTACCCATAGTACAAGCTTTGCTTAGTTTGGGACTAGATGGTGCTGTGTGAAAATAAATGTCCCAGAATATTATTATGTCACTCGCAACCTAAAGTGATGTTGTGTTTATCTTGTAGCCTATTTTACTCAGGGATAATGTAGCATTCGAATGGTGGTGGAATTTTTAAAATTGGTGTTTGTGTTTATTCGTTATCGTATTGTATTTTGTTATTCATTATTTTTATAGCTCGTCATATATTTAATATTACGTGTATGTACTTGAAATTCTCTAAAAGGCCCAAAGTATCTAAAAATATATGTGAATGTAAAAGAAATATATAGAACAAATGGTGTTGCCCCGCCAGTCTTACATTATTCATTAGATTTACCTTACTTTGTTGGCGCGCACTGAGCCGATCTTTATTGGATCTGCCAATGTACTCCGAATATTATTTGATACAATGGAGAAACTTAAAGCTTTATTGCTCTGATAATTGTGATGAAATTAAGATTAATTGTAGGTATACGATTATCCATATATCCTAATATTATAAATATGAAAGTTTGTGGGGATGCATGGATGTTGGTTCATCTTTCAATGTTTTATACAAAAACTACTGTATGGATTTTATTGAAAATTTGTAATTTTTTTTTATGGGATTGGGGAGCAAACCAGCAGGCTGATCACCTGATGGTAAGCGATAACTGCCGCCCATGGACACCCGCAAAACCGGAGGAGTCACAAGTGCGTTGCCCGTCTTTTAAGAAGTTTTGGGCCTCCGGTAACCTCACTCACTCGGCGAAACACAACGCAAGCGTTGTTTCACGCCGCTTTTCTGTGAGGCCGTGGTATCACTCCGGTCGAGCCGACCGGAGCTGACAGACGCTGCAATTCAGTGTGCCATAATTTCAGTACCATTAACCCTCCACAGATGGCGCGCTACGTAATAATAACCCCGGAGATGAGCGACGCTGTTATCCAGCATCTGCGGAACAACTTCTTCGCTGATGAACCTCTGAATAAGGCGGTCTCGCTGTGTCAGCGTGGAGAGCTCCACGCTGCCTTGGAGAGACTCTGTACCGTCACCATCGCTGATGGACTGTCTGTAGCTGCTATTGAGGGCGATACGGTTAGTATACACAAAATAATGCTATGGAAACTCTTAATCAGAAAATCACTCCGCTCGCAGGCTCACTCGGCCTCACAGAAAACCACCGTGAAACAACGCTTCCGTTGTGTTCCGTTGAGTGAGTGAGGATACTGGAGGCCCAAACCCCAAAAGGCCGGCAACACACTTGTGTCTCCTTTGGTATTGCGATCCGTATCCCATAAAAAAGCAATATAAATATCATGCCGGTAATTTTCGGAGCAAAATACGTACCTACGTAAAGGATTACCTACAGTTTCATAATGTTTTATTGGAAGCCATTTGAAAGCGAACTTATTGGCTTTAATTGACCCAAAGTATAGTTTTTAGTGTTTAACTACATAACATTTTCTAACCAGTTTTAAATCATTACGAGTCGAAACATGGACTTTGACGCTCACATGTTACGCTTACGACCTTGATAAAGTCATTATCAGCCTATAACATAATAATCCACTGCTGGACGTAGGCCTCCCCCAATGTGCGCAATTTCACCCTGTTCTCGGCTTTCACATCCAACTACTACCTACCGGCAGCCTTCTGCAAATCATGACCTTGAAAAGTAATTAAAACAAATTTACTAATTAACATGAAGCTATAGCTTTACTAAACAGCTATAACAGACTATTTCAACTCGTTGCAGGTCCTCGGAGTGGGTCTCAACGGCATCTTATGACCCGGCGACATTGAACAATCGATTGAGAAGATCCAGCAGTCCTCAGATGAGAAATACAACAAGATATTCACAATACTCTACTCCGTCAGTCAAGAGCTTGACCTATTCAACACTTTTCAGGTAAGCATGAAAGAAGTTGTTACTAATTTCAAAAACACACTTATTGTAAACTTTTTTATTCTTCTCAACTTTCGATAACAAGAGTTGCATCGACAATTGACCTTGGAATCATTGTCCCTGTTCATTCTCCCGCTTGAAGTCTGAAATTTACCAAATCTTAGGAAATCCTTTCTTAGAGTTCACCTAAATTAAATACCTCCTTCAAGATTTCGACTTCTATACCCACTAGTTCAAACTAAGCTCTTTATATTTGTAGTATAAGTAGAACTCATCTTACTTTCAGGTGGACAAGATTCTGGAATGCAGGATTATTTCAGTGGACCAGCAGGCGAGGGGGCGTGGACTCGCCAAGGAACTGATGGCCAGGAGCATAGACATCGCCAAGGATAATGGATTTAAGGTTTCAGTTACTCACTAACTCTTTTTGACTCTTTTTATCACCCGCAACACCAGAGGAGTCACAAGTGCGTTGCCCGCATTTTAAAAGGGTTTGGGCCTCCGGTATCCTCTCTCACTCGGCGAAACGCATCGATAACAATATCAAACTAGAATCTAACCTAATATTACAAATGTATAATGTAGAGGTCCCATGTAATAAAGGGCGAGCGTTTTGCCATTAAATGAACATAAATCAAAACACTGAGCCGCCTAATAACTGCTCAACCTGCAACCCACATTTAGACTAGGACTACCGTCGCGTTTAGAACTACTAGACTAACGAGTTTACCATTTAAATACATATTTCCAGCTGTTTAAGGCGGATGCGACGGGTGCGTACTCGCAGCGCATATGCAGCTCTCTGGGAATGCACGCGGTGCGCACGGTCCGGTATTCGGACTACTGTGATTCCACTGGCACTCCAGTCTTCGATGTACCGCCGCCGCATGACGCACTCGCTGTCATGGTCCGACAACTACCTTGAACACTGCAGGCCCTGTAGACAAGTTGCAAAGTTCGAATAGCATACGAATAGAAATAAAAAGAATGGAGATGACATTTATGCATGCTCGATTTGTTGACAGCTTATGTCATCTGCATCTAACGAGAAATATATTCTTTCGAACGCTAATCGAATAGCGATTGGCTTTCATGCCACTTGTCTAGAGAGTCAGCTACTTTTGTGAACTGCTATCATTCCAGTAGACCCGAGATTGCTATTTTAATTGTATCAGAATGATCAACTAATAACACAAGAACTGACAGGTCACGTAGAGGAAACTGTCAATAATTGTGGAGTCATAGAATTACGATTGTGACATGATATAATACCTAGTGGACTTCAAGCCCGGCCCACTAATCGTACCAGGAGTTTATTCATATTCATATTCATTTATTGCGTTCCATAATGTACAAAAATATATAAAACAGATGGTAGGCTTAAATCTAGGAATCAATTAAGGACCCTGTTGGGCACAGCACAGCTTAGTAGGAGAGAGGGAGACGTGTCTATTTATTATATTTTCCAAGTTGAAGTCAATATTCTTTAATATTATACATTTTATTATTATTCAGTTTAGATACTGTAATGACGTTTTTTTAGGCTTTGAACTAAGTAGATAAAAGTCATAGGTATTATGAGTGATACCTAGATGGGACACCACGAATGAAATCGTAATCTACTACTTGTTACCCTCAGGTTCCATGTCACTCTATGCAGTCTCATAACGAAAAAGAAATAAATAAATTAAAATTGTGATCAAATCGTGATCGATCGTTCTTGTATTAAAATGTTTATAAATAATATCTCTTTGTATGCCGAGTTTAGTTCCTCATATGGCCTCATGTGGCAGAGGAGATTTCATTAACAAAAAACTCCAGAGATTTCACTAAACTACATGAGGTTTGTACTGTTTTAAAAGGTTTGCAGATTTATAAAAGGTTTCAGTTTTTCTAGCTAATTAACGTATTCCTTTCTTAAAACTCAAAAAGGTACATGTGTTTTAATAAATAGAGAAACAATAGGTCAGTAGTTAAATTCGTGACCCCATATTGAGATTGCTATAGAAACACAAAGCGGTAAACACAACCTAATTGGCACTATGCGCTGTAATTGTCACGGTGGCTGACGGGCACTCAGAAGAAAGACAGTTTGGCCAAACATGTTTTTTTCTTTTATTTATTTTTTTGTTTTCGTTGGGTGTGCAATGATGATATTGCAACCTTCATTGAAATATTTAGTTTATTCTGTGTACTAAGCTTATGTAGACTAGATTTGGCTCTAAAATAATTTCTCAAAAATTTTTTTTAAAGGATTTCATTGAATACAAGTTTTAAAAAGCAAAAAAAATATATTCCGTGACGTACCAAATGTATGTACCTATACGTAGAAAAAAAACAGGATATGCGCAAAATGTTTAGGCACAAATATGTTATACTTACTAATAAAAAAATATACACAAACAAGGTCTGTTATATTAGAATGTAGACCATATAATAATATATTGTTTTAAGTTGATGTGTATACATTAATGTATGTTAGATGCGGCCGGAATGACCCATTTTAATTATATATCTACACTACATTATAAAACCATAATATCTATGTACCTAGTAACATAACCCTAATTTTGCTACGACTTTTGGAACTTGTACCTACCTAGGTACAATACGATTTGATGTTCAATAGCATACAATAAAAATGTATTTGGATATATTATTATATAAAATGTACCTATTACTTATAAAATGATTTTATAGAATTATATCATAGACAAACTTTTATTTCTACGTCTTTCATTGTAAAAATTAAGATTGATGATCTATTTGTATTTTTACTAAACATTGTTTTTGCCCAAAAATGTGTTCTATTTTATTAGAAAGTCTGTACTTATAGATAATTTATTTTTGTTATTGATTTTATATAAAACTTTACACACAGTAAAATATATATTTACTTAAAATTAATATATTTAATACATTGTATAATGTTTCAGTATTAAAATACTCTATACGTATTTACCATTATTTGTAGTAAATTTACACTCGTACTAAATGTAGAACTAATAAAATTATATTTACTATTATACACTCCTGGATACACGTCGTGAAGCTCAAAAACATAATTATTTAATCAATAAAACAGTTAATAATGATATGCAATGAATGATCATATTTAGAACATAAAAACATGGTAGCTACAATATTTAAATAATTATTTAGGTTACCACACAAATATTATATAAAATAAATTATATTATAAAATACAAAAGAAATATTTTGTTTTAGTTTTAACTTACACTAAAAATGCACAATGGTTGAATTAATGTGTCCGGGAATGTATAAATTGTGTTTTTAAAAATCACGTAAAATATTCTACAATGTCGCTGAATACATTTATATCTGTGTTAGCGTAGATACTGTTGTTGAAGTTGTATTTAATATAACGGATTATATTAAAATTAATTTTAAGTATTCTGCGTTTTATTTATATACATAATACACTCATTAAAACAGTGTGAACTCAATATTAATATAACTGAACTGGAGTTAACAATTAGCGTCGTTTTTAACCAAAATATGATGCTAACTCAGCTATAAAAGCCTGGTAAGTAAACTTTTAAGAGATTGAATGATGGTGAATACCTACTGTTACTCTTTCCAAGTTGAATTAATTATTTTAGAAAACATACAAGTAGACAGGTAATGGACAGTAACGATCGTTTCATTATTGTCAAAGGACTTTATTGTCACAGCCATTAACAGGTCTAAATAATATTATTAGGATAACTGTTTACTAGCGAGTTACTTATAGAATGTAAATAGGTTTCTGAACGTAGTATATTTATATGCATAGATACAGTATTTTTTTAGGTATGTATTTTCAGTATTTACAACGTGTGATATAATAACTACGAAAATCATAGATTGAAGTAGTGTAGGTAAATTAATGTCATCACTGTAAACTAGTTACGTGCATTGGTGCTAATTTTTATTTAGTAAGTAAATCAGTAAGGTGTACCTAAGTGCTAATGCAATTTCATTGTATTGTAAAAAAACAATCAGAAACTAAAATAACCTTGCCTTGTAGTAAATAAAAAGCTGCTTTAATTCATTATCGTTATTAAAAGAATAAATTATACATTATTCCGAACCACTGTGCACCTAAAACAAAGTTACATATAAAGTACTATATGTTACTAGTTCGACATGTATGCCGATAGATGTCACTGTGCAATCGCAGTCGATTTCTGAATCGCGGTGTTAAGATTCTCCGCGACTGAATGACCCTCCGCTCATACATCACTACGGTATCGCTTCTCGGCCTTTTGGCTAAGATCAAAGTGTAGTATCTGTTCTTTTCAGCTTAATATCTGAAAGTTCCCTCACTGAGGGACCAGTATATTAATCTGATTTTTGTAAACTGACGGGATGTTCGGGGCTCGCTCCACTCCCGTCACGGGTCGGCCCGGCATTGCAGTGCCGCCGGGATCGGCCCACATAAATTACGTGAAACTAGATAAAGCCTACATCATTTCATAATTTCTTAATTTCCTTTCAATAATGTTAGTCTGAGGTGCCCTGCATCCTATTTTAATCGTAGGTCATCATCAGTCATTACTATAAATAAACTCCATAATAAACCATGTAATTAATATATTATAAATAAAACTATTCTTTTTAATACTGTTAGTTTTATTTAAGAATACTTCTTATAAACGAAACGCTCGAATATGATAATAAATTAGCACCAATTCCAGATCCTGAATTGCTGTTGATGTAAGTAGTAGGTTGAAGTTCAGTAGTGGAAAGTCTTCGCACTCAGTTATGAGATTGCTGCGGTCAGAGGCTGTACGGCTGTTCTACAATGTATAATAACGAAAGGGATGCCGCTCAATACATAAAATAACACAATCCCATTCAAATCCAATCCCAACCTAAAAATTATCGGTTCACGATGTCGTACGGCCTCAAATCTCAACATATCTGAGGAGATAAAATGGTCACTTTGAAGAAGCAGAATATGAGTCATATAAGGTACAACATTGTTAAGGAAAGAAAAAACATTTATTCAGCAGCACATAAAGGGAGACATCGTCGGGGATAGTGCAATACCGCGTACTGACTAACACTTGGCTGTAGGGTTCATTTTTAATGTTACCTATTTAATTGATAATCAGGCCTTAGAATAGGCTATGAGGTAAAATTTTCAATGTTATTTCATTGATAATTAGGGCTTAGAGCAATAGCTATAAGGTAAAATTTTCTATTTAATTATAGATATGTGAAATTCTGCACAGTGTGCCTTTCAAACAAACTTATTTCTACTGGAAATGTATGGCCTGAAATATACATTTGTCTTCACAAAACGAGACGGCATTAGAGTTCACTGACTGACTCTTATTAGATTCTATAGAATATTAACTAAGTATTTTCTACTTCTTTCTATGGACTCCGCCGTATGAAAATCCTCATGGATCATTTACCACCTGAGAAGAGGTAGGGCTTCTGTCTTGAATTGATGATATTCACCTCAACAGATTCTGCTTCCCTGGATGAAATTTGCTGCGTCTTTGTTGCCTAGTGCGTCATTTGTCTAGAAAATTATGTCATTTTACCTCGATACTGTACGTCAATTGAACTTGTTTAAGTGGTGAGACTTGTATGAATAGGGCGTCTCGACAGTTTTCAAGTTCTAAACTATCATCCGAAAATAGTAAATGTTAAAATTATATAATTTCTGAATACCGTCTAGCCGGTTAAGGTTATAATTTTGAACTATTAAATGACTTACTATTAAGTTAAAGTTTTTAACTTATTTATGAAGTAGACAAGCACCTGAAACATTTCTTAACATATTTAAAATTGAAAAAGAACATCAACTTTTATTCGCAAGAATGTAAAATAAAAAATATGTATCTCGCGCTAATGTTAGAAAGATAGATTTTTTATGCACGAAAGGGTAATTCATAAAATTCCCATCGCAAGACTTAAAATCATAAAAAAGCTTGTCTTGAAATTTTTTAAGATTTTCTCGAAGAATTCTTCTAAATTATCCAAAATAGCAGAACATACATTTTCCCCAGGTATGAGGAACCAAATTTTATTGACGTCACTATTTGTACCACCTGCATATTTATTGACACAGATAACCTTAACAAGCATTGTACTTATGACTAAACACTAGTAAACGTTAGTTATTAAGAATTTGCTGTCACTAGTTCCCAAACTAAGCTATAGCTTGAGTTTTGGGAAATAGACTCCAGCCGTAGAAAGACACAATATTACGCATACAAGAGTGAAGTTTAACTGCAAAAAGTCCAATAATGGATATTGACAAATAGCTAAGTTTAAGTAAGAAATTACGTCATTCGCAGATGTATTATCAAATCCGCAAACACCCAACTTATTTTCTCCGTAAATATGATTAGAAGGATATTTATTGAACGCACGTCACCTAAGACAAAGCTAATAAAATAAACCGGCGCCGGACTGTCGGGGACCGTCGCGCTGGGACGCTGCCAACAATTGATTGAACAACCCCGAATACAGCTTGAGACGAACTGCAGAACAAACTAGAGTAGGTAGTTTGCTATTATGGATAATATGGCTGCATGACTATAGCCAAAAAAAAACTGCCTCAATAGCCAAGTGGTCCTGACCGCGACTGCTACGCTATGAAATTCCCAGTAGCAGCTCAGAGTTGGGAATTTGAGCCCGGTTAATGGCAATAGGCTCGCCCCCTATTACATGGGACCTAAACATACCGGCGAACTGTGGGTGTACCTTAGTACAGCTCTGCCTAACCCTTCGGGGAATACAGGCGTGATGGTATGTATGTATGTATGGCTGCACGATTCGCGTTAGTGGCTAAGGATTGGCTTCTACGCTACGTGTTACGGGTTCAATCCCCGCACGAAACAAATAATTGTATGACCTATACGTAGTTGTTCCGGGACTCGGTGTTTGTATATGTGATCATTTATGTTCGTCACCACCCACGATACAGGAGAAAATCCTATTATAGAAAAATTAAAAAAATATAATAGCTGCCCGATCTGACTACCGCCGACCGCCATTAGGCAATAGGTACTGCAAAAAATCAACAATTTTGAAGTCTGAAAGACTCGGAGCCCAAGCCTATCTAATATACTAGCTTCCGCCCGCGACTTCGTCCGCGTGGAATAGTTACTTAGTCTTAGCGTGATGATAGCCTATAGCCTTCCTCAATAAATGGGCTATCTAACACTGAAAGAATTTTTCAAATCGGACCAGTAGTTCCTCAGATTAGCGCGTTCAACCAAACAAACAAACTCTTCAGCTTTATATATCAGTATAGATAGAAGATAGATATGCAGTGTAAAATACTTAAACACGTGATTGTATTCATTGATCTCACGCTCTGCAGCTATGCTTCTAACCACTAGACCCTTATGGCGAAAATAGGACTCAAAAGTAAATACACACTATACATAAACATGGATAACAAAACCGATTGCTATCTAACAAAACTTTCAGCGTGTTTACAGTAATCCTGTAATAATGTAGGCATAACTACATTATACAGGCTGATTTTGGAATCACATGAAAGTTGAAGTCTGTTATTTCAAATGAGAAACTACAACTTTTGCTCAATAACATAGTTCAAAAAACTACTAACATTAAAAGAGGTGGGTTGCAACGAGGGCGAATCTTTTTAACTTTATTTCGAAAGAAGAAAAAGTAAAAAGCATTCAAAAAGTTCAAAAAGTAATATTCGATCTCTGGTAACAATTGTTACATGGGATTGCGGTGCTAACAAATTTTAGGATATTGTGGACATAGGTATAATAAAACAAATAATTAAAAAGACAATTTTAAAACTCAATGTTATATATATTTTTTAATTATTTCCCTCCGGAATTCTCCTTTCCATCTCTTTTAAAGTCCAGACCGCAATATTAGCAGATAATTATGTGAGTTTTACAATGTAGGGCAATATCTGGAGTGGCCTTTTGAAGAAAGAGCCATAGCAGTTTTGATGTGACCTGTCCTAACTGACGGAACGCATGCATCAGTCATCATGTAGTTCAACGACGCATCGCACGATGATACCAGATCAGTTAGAAATCAGAACAAGAATCTAGAATCAACTTGTCTGTTATGTAAAATTCTTGAGTTGATGGATGGCACATCAAATAAAAAAAAATGGTTTTTGAATTTCAAGTACTTATAAATTGCGAAAAAACTAATTAAAATCTTGACTATAATACTAGTATTCTATTATATGTGACTATAATATATTCTGGGTTCGTGAGAATAGCAATCGTGACATTAGGAAATTCATAGAAAGTTCATTAAGTTCAGTTCATTCAAAGTGGATTAAGCAGAGCTGTAGGTCATCATCATCATCACCATATTAGCGATAAGAAGTCCACTGCTGAACAAAGGCCTCCCCCAAAGACTTCCACAAGGAACGGTTGTATGCCGCCTGCGTCCCACAACTCCCAGCGACATTCACCAAGTCGTCCGTCCATCCCGTTGGAGGTTGTCCAACACTGCGTGTTCCGGTGCGTGGTCTCCACTCGAGAACCTTTCTGCCCCAACGCTGAAGCACAGAGCCGCCAGAGCTGTACGTACAGTAATAACATAACATAATCAACCCATTATATGTCCCACTGCTGGGCACGGGTCTCCTCTCACAATGAGAAGGATTAGGCTATAGTCTACCACGCTAGCCTAATGCGGGTTGGCAGATATCACACGCCGTCGAGAAAAACTCTCATACGTGCAGGTTTCCTCACGATGTTTTCCTTCACCGTTTAAGCGCGTGATAATTAACTAATAACACGCACATAATTTCGAAAAGTCAGAGGTGCGTGCCTTGGATTTGAACTCGAGACCTTTGACTTGGCAGTCCAATGGTCATATCTAGGCTATCACTGCTATTTTTTTTAATATACTCGTATAATTATGATGGTTTTATTTTTAAGCTTTCTATCTTACGAGTAAAAATACAACCTGTAGGCATGTATCTATTTCAGTTAAGGACATAGATTAATATAAACGTTCTGAGAGTTCAGAACATTTGTGTGAGATAGAAATCTTCCAATTTTGATAACGTATAATGTATCTTACTGTTTACCGAATGGCAATAAAAGTTTTAGGGTCCCACGTTTCTAGAATTTCTAGAATATGTGGGTGTGTTGTTGACCTTGAAAACTTTGACGTAGATTGGGTTCAACGATACTTTGACTGCATAAAACATACCATCACGCCTGTATTCCCCGAAGGGTTAGGTAAAAGTGTCCAGTAACGTAAGCGATCCTGTGTTCATTTCCCAGGTCGAGCAAAGTTATTGACTTTCTCTATGAAATTCTGAGTATCAACTCGGACTATGAATTTGTGCCCGGTTAGTGGTAATAGGTTCTCCCTAATAGGTTATTGTACTTAAATATACCGACGAACTGTAGGTATACAATTATATACATACATGTCTGTCTAACTCTTCGAAGAATACAGGCGTGGTATTTTCTTATAATGTCGTCTTTTTGTTACTACGCGTGTTCGTGGAGGACCCACAAGTGACGGATAACGTCGGGAACTAACATTAAACGTTACAATTATATCTATAAATATCACCCGATCCCATTCATTTCTTTATTAAATAAATCAAACAAACCCATTTCTTTTTATGCCATTGTCAACACTTGAGAGCCGCGTAGCTAGCTACGCGACTACGCGGCTACGCGGCTACACGCCTACGCGTCTGCGGCTACGATCTACGAATGTTCTAAATAAAAGGGTGACATTTAAAGGACGGGACAGGACAGGACATTCAAATGTCCTTACGTTGTCAATGGTACCTTTCATAAAAGACTCCCTGGACACCAAGAATTTTACACTTTATGTGGGTACTTTAAGGTAATAATTTCACGTAATGTGAAGAGCTTTTTCGTGTTCATAATGTCAATGTTTATTTTGGTTTATACTCTGATAAAAATCTTAGCAACTTTCACCTTATTTTCCGAATCTATAATATAGAACAGTTATTTGATTTATTACCTACCCACAGTTCTGTAGTACGCTTTAAAAGACGAGTCTATCCATACATTATTTTCTGAATACACATTTGAACGATGTAACCTTCGGGCCATATAGAAATATTCACAAAATTCGCCTATTTTTAACACGCTGATATTAGGTTCACCTGTTTTTTAACGTGGGAGAGCCATGCTTCGGCACGAATGGGCCGGCTCGACCGGAGTGATACCTCGGCCACACAGAAAACCGGCGGGAAGCAGCGCTTGCGTTATGTTTCGCTGGGTGAATGAGGTTACCGGAGGCCCAAACCCTTTTAAAAGGCGGGCAACGCACTCGTGACTCCTCTGGTGTTGAGGGTGTCCATAGGCAGCGGTTATCGCTTACCATCAGGTGATCCGTCTGCTCGTTTGCCCACCGATCCCATAAAAAAAAGAAAGGGATTCTAAGGTAACTAATTTAACCATCTTCCAAGGATCGCGTCATGAAAATTGGCAGGTGTATGTAGTTCTGATAATTTTTATTCTATAAAGTAAACAATTCTTTATATACATCAATATAATAAATTGTGACGTTTGTAATAGCTATTGGAATAATTGTAATGGTAAGGCCCAGAGAGTTACTGTATTCTAAATTTAAACATTCATTCAATAAGGCTGAATGTGTACAGAAAAAGAAAAGTAGATACTCCCGACTTTTCCCAGTGAATCATCCTGCTGGCGGCTATATAAGGCAGGGGTTTCCCGACGTACGGCAGTACCATGGCGGCCACAGTGGGGAGAGGCAGCGCTCTCACCGCTCCTACAAACTTTTTACGTATCACGATACATGGAAACTTTCCCATTTGATAAGGTGAGACATTTAATTTTAAATATTGGTTTTTGTGTTCTATTGTCATTAGTGATCGGTAATGGAAGGAAATTAAGTCCAATGATAGTGAGTGCGGAACTTTTAAATCGATTTCCATTTTCAGAGTTAAAAATAACTATTTTTAACTCTGAAAATGGAAATCGATTAGTTGTTCGAAGAATTTTATGTTTCTCTTATTTTTTAAATGCGGCAAAAAACGTACAAATTGTACGATTTTAGTTTTCCTTTGTTTTGATTTTCCATTATGCAAGTTTATGTACAATAAATAAATTAAATCGTTTCAAATAATCAGTGAAAAACTTATTATTATTTCTTCTACAAATAGAAATTAACAAATAAAACTAAAATAGTAATATTATAGTTCACAGAAAGAAAAATACAAACAGTTAATAGTAATTAAAAAACACAGCAATCACTTTTACACGACTACCTTGGGTAGAAATCAAGTTTATGAAAAACAAGTTCCAAAATTGTCAGGGTCGAAAATCATGTTTCGTCTACGGAGTTTATGCTCGATAATTGTTGGAAATGTGCAATTAGTTTATAACTTTTCAAAAGTTTGTTCTATATACTAATTGCTTTATTAATATCATTAAGGATACTGCAATAAATACACAACCTAACAGGTAAGAGTTTTAAAGGCTTTTTTAAAGGATAATACTTGCAGCGTACTTATTTATTTCCAAGCTTCTTCGCTGTGTTTGTCTACTTAGTATGACAAAATTAATTAGATATATTTTGCTACGACTTAGAGATATGCTCTAGTTGTTCCCAAGTCTTCAACTCTGGTCTAATCTATGGTTATATTTTCCTAATTGCTTGATTAACTATGTTCCCTAACGTAGTATCTTAATAAGAGTGCTTGAAATACGAATAAATATTACTATACATACATCTGCCTAGTCTATCCTTGACCATGGATGTACGCGATAAAAACAGTTTATTTCAATGTCAGAAATGTAAGTGTCAGAAATCAGTATACTTACATCTTATCTTATCTTGTGTGGGGCCGAGGCAGCAAGGCCTCAGAGCACTTCGACCCAATGGGATCTTTTGTGCTTCACACATTTATGTGATACATACATTCTTGTTTTTTTTTAATAGAGTTAGGCGGAAACTATAGAACGTGACTAACTTACTAAGGTTCGTTTTCTTCGATCAAGTCCAAACAACTTGTAATATTTTTGTTACTATTACCTATCATTTTAGTTTAATCTAGAAGGCTATTTATCTAGGTTATAATACGGCTGCAAGGGTGACAAGTTCGATTTCCGTATGCGGCAAAATAAATAAGCAGTCGAAGCTATTGTACGTCCTTGACCAGCCCACGCTGCGATGTATAGCCAAGCTTTTAAACTTAATTAGCTGGCTTTCTTCATAGCTAATACTAGGTTCTGCCCGTGATTTTGTCGGCGAGGGTTTCAAAAAGATTCGCCACTTGTTATATGAGACCTAAGTATATTGGCGACCTGTGGGTGTACATTAGCACATCTCTATCTAACCTTTCGGAGAATACAGGGGTGGTTATAAAATATTTAAGCGCCAAATTTCATCCAAATCCCCTCAGCCTTTTTTACATGTTTGAATAACGAAAATCGAAATCCAAATCCAAAACAGAGAAATATTGTTAATTCCATTGGAAAGCGAAAATGGATGAACAAAACTTTGACAAAATATTGAGAAAAATTTAGGTAGAAAAAAATGCCCCTAGGTATTTTCTAAAACGTACACATTCCTAATATGACTGCTACATATCCAACAACTAGTTATTAAACGTGGCATAGAGTGCTAGTTACGGCGACGCGACGTATGTATTAATCTTTCATACGTTTAGCCGCTAACTTACAATTAGGTAACTACTTACGTGATTTCTTAGTATTTCAAGAAATGCCCTTACGGCATACCCATATGACACGGCTTGGCTTATAGTTTTAAGTTATTGAGTTATTAAGCACTATTGTACTAGAACCATAGCCTGCGCACTAGAAAAATATAACCTCTGTCACATTGATGAAACTTAAATCTGAACTACAAGATTTATATTTTTTTATGCTTCTAGTTAGGCATATTACGCAAGAAGTATTAATGAGGCAATTTGAAAGTGGCGCCGGTTACGGAAAAGTTGTGCAGTAACTGCTTGAATGGAATAGACATGTGGTATGTTAGAATAGCATGTCATCAGAAAAGTATTTGCTCCCGATCGTCATTTCGTCAAGAATCGGGAGCGAGAACACGAGTAAATTCAACGTAGAGACGGTGAATTTACTTCCCTAAATTACTCCCAGTAAGAGTACTGGGAGTAATTTATGCTTGCAAAAGAGGATTAGGCAAGAAAATCTCTCTCCCGATCCGCAGTAGCTGGCAGCTGGCAGGCTGCTAGCGACTGATTGGGGGAGTCCATTGCCTGACCAGACAACAGCCTCAGTAGGCAGCGCCAAGCGGCAGATGATCCCGGAGGTTTTTTTTATGGGATAGTGGAGCAAACGAGCAGACGGATCACCTGATGGTGAGCGATAACCGCCGCCAGTGGACACCCGCAACACCAGAGGAGTGAAAAGTGCCTTGCCCGCCTTTTAAAAGGGTTTGGGCCTCCGGTAACGTCACTCACTCGACGAAACACAACGCAAGCGTTGTTTCACGCTGGTTTTCTGTTAGGCCGCGGCATCACTCCGGTCGAGCCGACCCATTCGTGCCGAAGCATGGCTCTCCCACGTGCAATATATTCTGCAATATAACACAAAAAATTATCACTATTTAATATGCATGACACAAAGCAGTCAAATTCTCGTGTGTACGATATTATATTTTTTTAAGTTCTCAATACCCTACATAATTCAAGACATGTAAGTGAAATACCATTTTGTAATCGTTATGAAGTTAATTACTGTAATATGTGGTACATTAGCATTTAGTTTTCCCTGCTTGAAGGTGCTAGCCTAGAATGAAAATGTTCGTGCCATTATAAACGCGCGTTTAGTTTCTTCCACGTTAGAACGGAGAAATGTATGCGTTTAGGGTGAGTGTTTCCTATAAAAATATTATCTACTAAGTAGGTATACTATTTGGGTGATTGGCTGTTTGTTTGTTTGTGAAAACTTTGAATAGGCATTAAGGGCCACTTGCACCAACTTCTTAAATATATTTAAATTGTATTTAAACACAATTTTGTGTTTCAAGTGGGCCTAGGCCTTCTTGTGTGTGTTCACACGTCAGCAATTCTTTTATGTCCAGAGTTATGTTTAATCACTGCACTCTTTTTTTTTTTTAATGATACAGACAGTTTTTGGGAACGGTTTTAAAACGCTGACCGTTAAACGCCCGTGTTACGGCCGGCTTAAATAATGTACCTAATTACTACATTTTCTAACAAGTCGCTTGATTGAGTTTCATGAAGTTTTTCATTTAACGTTTTAACATACTATCACGCCTACTGTATTCGTAGAAGGAATAAGTAGAGCTGTTGTAAACAGTTCACTTGTATTGTTAATTAAGTAGCCGGTTAGCCCAATATTCGACTATGATTGACAGTTTCCGAAAGAAAAACTCGCTCGCACTTTACCCGACTTAGGAAAACATATCATAACATACCATCACGCCTGTATTCCCCGAAGGGTTAGACAGAGGCGTACTAATGTACACCCACAGTTCGCCTAAACTTACGACGACCTAAACATACCAACCACGTTTAGGTCCCATGTAATAGGGGGCGAGCCTATTGCCATTAAGCGGGCACAAATTCCAAACTCTGAGCTGCTACTGAGAATTTCATAGAAAAACCCAATAACACTTTGCTCGACCTGGGAATCGAACCCAGGACCTCTAGCGTAGCAGTCGCGATCAGGATCACTGGGCTAATGAGGCACTTAGGAAAACCTAGAGAAATATATAAACTTGATTTGATTTGACTAATGAGCTTTGCTGCTGGCCCAGGGCTTCCTCAGAATGACAGAGATTAAGGGTTTGACAGACATCACAAGACCACGGATTCCTGTGTCGCCTAAACGCCATTGTTTTGTCACGATTCAACAATTTCAAATTTATGCTTACTCTACTGTATCATAAATTTAGAAAGTCATAGAGATGGCATTATATCAAGCAATATCTCAAGATACAGTAGCTTCTGTGGATATTTGCCACTTCCTTAAAATATTTCTATTAAACGTGTTATAAATAAGTACAAGATATTTTTGTACACAGAGAAATTCGTGATTCGCCTCTCTCTGAATGATCGTTGGTCATTAATATAGCCAAACCATGCGAGTATAACGATGCTAAATATTGTGAATATAAAATCAACCTTAATACTCAATACTGTGCTCTATTTCCTAAACAAATCACGCCAAATTCTTCTAAAAATACTTCTAAATAATCCTTGCGCACGATGTCTTAGAAAGGTTAGGCAGATTCCAATAGAAGTGTTGGTGACGTACGTGATAATGGCATGTTCTTTAAACCATTTGCGATTGAAAAAGACAGATGCCGCTCTACACATTAAATATTGCTATCTCTTTCTCACAACCTAACCTAACCTAACCGCGGTATAATATAATGTGGTACAGCCGCTGATGTAGGTAAACCCACATTTACATAACAAATTAGGAATAAAAAATCTAAATAAATGAAAAAAGGAAAGAATTGCAGAATGTCACCTTCACTCAAACCCTTTTAAAAGACGGGCGACGCGACTTGCGACTCCTCTGGTGTTGCGGGTGTCTATGGACACCCGCAACACCAGACCACCTGATAGTAAGCAATTAGCGGTCCGTCTGCTCGTTTGCCCCCCTGTCCCATAAAAAAATGTCACTAAATATCAATCAATAGTACTTATCTAATAAAAGAAAATTTTAGTATTTGAAAAACTTTCACAGTAATGACAACATGTCATAATTCAATGGAAAAACCGAAAAAACTATTCCTTATCGCTATCTGTCACCGGATACTAAATATTAATCTCCTGTCACAGTACATGCAATTCACGAATTTAGTTAACCCTAAAAAAGCGGTAAATTCTAGTAATTCATCAGTCGCGTCGGTCCTATAGAATAGCTAAAGTGAGACCTTTCTTGTGCTAGGACGTATCCGGGTCAGTCAGGTCAGACGTCCGCCATGGCTTTAGTGCCACAAGTTCGGTTAAAATCACCATTATTGTATTATACAGACGACGTACGTACTACGTTATATATGTTTATTATATAGTTTCAAGTTCTTTATCGCTATATTTTATGCCTGTAGGTTTGCTTCCGCGCCTACCATAGTAAGGTGTATTGAAGTTTTTTATATCCAACCTAATGTGGTAATTCGTTTGTTGTTTTCGTGGAAATGCTTTTACTTGGGGTTCTGGGTTATTTTTGTAATGGTATGGCGTGGAGACACGGTGTTAGTTGGAGTTTCTAACCTTTTATTGCTGTACTGTGACCCGCGATGATCTCGTTGTCAGCTATCGGATTAGCGTTCATTCGGGTAATACAGAAAATTTCTAGACATGATAGCCATTTTTATTTTCATAAGATAGAACTTGAAAAATTTCATCGCCGATGCCTAGAAGTTAAGTAGTATAGTAATAAATAATAATAATAAATAGTAAGTTTAAGTAAAAAAAATATTACACCGAGCCACTTGACCCTACATGAATGAAGAAGTTTAGTTGTAGAGCAATAAATAATACACAGAACCTAACTCTAAGATCACCGGTTACAGAGACATAAGACAGATGTTTGACGATTTTGGCGGTATCGTAAGATCTTAATGAACTTGCGTGACCTTTAACCTTGACAGTTTAGTTGAGTTTTAGAGTTGGGAGTATTATCACCATTCAAGAGATATGCGTGTAAATTTATTTAAATCAACACTGAATTTATGTGACCCTTATTTATAATTTGGACGCTACATGACTGCAAAAATCGTATAAAAAACATTCAAAACAGTTCATTCTTGAAAAGACGTAACTACCCTATAAGCCGTACCTATCCACACTAAATAATTCATGTGGGTGGTATATCAAGAAATTCACCACAATCAATATGTTAGAACGCGTTGCATAACGCGTTGCACGGCCCCTTCTAAGGCGACACGGTCGATCCTCTGCAGGCAATATTCCACCGCCACCCCATTATACCAGGGGCTAATTTTAAACCACGATTGCCCCCTTTTATGGCTACTTAACCCATGCTTTATGGCAGGTTTTCGTTGAGATTCTAGATCGATTTTAAGTTACCTTGACAGCACTCTTTTATTAAAGATGTGCTAAAGTCCAGCTGAGTGACCTTGGAATACGACGCAGTAGATGCATTATGAATTTGCCAATCAGTTCCAAGATCTTTTCGTAGTGTCTTCTATGGGGATTTCAGTTTAAGAAGGCGCTGAATTACTTTAATTGCTCCTATTTTCTTATTCTTGTCAAACACTAGAAAGACCTACTTTGAACTGGCCACTCGATTAAAAGTGATCTGATCGGGTCATATGTCGGCAAACTTAAAAATCTTAACTAATGTTGTGGTTATTGGAATATTTTGATTTTGTTTTTTTCTCTAAACCAATCTCGAAGTGGTTACCAAAGAGAGAAAGTACATTCATTGAGGTAGTCTTGGGACAGGTTCTGTTTCACAGTGACAACTAAAGAGTATGTCCAAATATTTTGGATTGTATTGTTAGGGGTTAGTATACTAAAAGATGTTTTTAAAATATTCGAGGGAGATGCCTAGAGATTAAATTGTACCATACCTACTTAGTTGTTTCTCTGGACACACTACTTATCATTACTTATCAAGTAATGATATCTATTTCCCATCTAATACCGCTTTGACCTCAAGGTCATATCTTGACCGCGCGATGGGGATACGTTACAAATGTTATATTAGCATCGTACCTTGTGTCGACTTAAGGAATTTGACCTTTACCGCAATAAACTAGGTATTTCCTTACCTTTGCCCAAACTGACTGACGCCTACCTACGCGTCAACCGTTTGTTGCCTTCCTCAAAGGATAACCTGTACTGAAATAGCTTTCACAAAGGTTTAAATCTAACTGACGGTTTAGCCCATAGCACTGCCTTATCTCATTAGTAGAGTACAATTATTTATTACAGCGACCTTATTATGTAGTACTTAAAGAGTTGGCATAATGCCATCGCGAGAAAATTATTTCGTTTAAATTTGGCTAAGTAGGATCACTGTGTACTTAATTGTTTTTCATTCATGAAGTTGTGGGACGCTGTCGGCATGGATGTGTAAGCGTCGCAGGAGGGATACTGTGCTCCCTTTGATCGGACTCAATCAATCGGATCGTGTGTTGATTACAATGCCGCTTCCTGCTCTGCTCTTTACGTGCATAGTACATAGTAATGTAACCTATCCAATTCTTAATCAGTTTCATTTGTTTACAGGATCAACGCTTCGAAATGAGGTGAACTTCAACCTTCTCTGGCGAGCATCGCTCAGGCGAGCGCGTTGCACCGATGGACGATGGAGTAGTTTAATGCATTTATTTTTACGAAATTAGTGGTGCTCGTGGTTGTGACGAACATAGAACTGTTTATTCTTAAAGTTTCCATATCCTAAGTATTTTGCCAAGTTAATGCGGGTGTGCGTACGGCTAGCGCGACCTCGACGCGGCGTGGGCCTCCACACGTAAGTGCTGGTCGTTCATGACGCTCGGGCAAGTGCAGCTCCAGCCAGGGCGACCACCGCGCGCACTCCGCCCCTTGCCCCCATCCCCCTCCCGCCGCTACCACTGCGCTAAGATGGGCCATTTCGATATAGGCAGGGACCGTAGGAATACTTAGGGTTTACCATTAACAAATGTCAGAGATAATGTACGGTATGTATCCAAATAATAATTTGGATAATTAACCTGGCACATCTCTGTCACTTAAGGAGATTATTTCTAAATGTCAGTATTCATCGATATGTGCAGGTGAGACCCTAAACGGTCAGCGACTGATCGAATTCCGGCTGGGCGCCGAGGCCGAGTCCGACCAGGGCGAGGGGCTGACGGTGGCGTCGGCGGAGTTGCTGGTGCGTGCCGAGACGTCGCCGCGAGCGCGCCGCTTGCGCTACACGCTATGGGCGTTTACCGTGAGCGGCAACGAGACGGCCACTATCAGCACGCTGGCGGGCGCAGCCCGGCGCGACCCAGCGCGCGGCTGGCAGCGCCTGGACGTGACGGCGGCGGCGCGGCGCTGGGCGGCAGCGGGCGCGCGCCAGCCGCTGCGGCTGCTGCTGGACTGCAGTGGCTGCGGCGGGCGCGTGCGCCTGCGGCTGGGCGGCGGCCAGGCGGCGCGGCCGCTGCTGCGCCTGCGCCTCAAGCCGCCCGCGGTGCGCCGGCGCCGCGCGCTCGACTGTGACGCCGCCGAACACGGCCGCTGTTGCCGCCAAACATACTACGTGAGCTTCCGCGCGCTGGGCTGGGACGACTGGATCGTGGCGCCGGAGGGCTACTACGCCAACTACTGCCGCGGCGCCTGCGCGCCGTTCCTCAACTACCACTCGCAGGTGGTGGAGGCGGCGCGGCTGGAGCGCGCCGAGTGCTGCGCGCCCGTGCGCTTCTCCGCGCTGTCACTCATCTACTTCGGGGCCGACTCCAACATCATCAAACGCGACTTGCCCGAGATGGTGGTGGAGGAGTGCGACTGCCCGTAGCGGCGCACTTGTACATAGCCCGCCGCTCGACGCCGCCCGCCGCTGACCGCCGCCGCCGCCGCCGCCGTGGCACGCTTCCGCCGCTCTCGAATCTGATTTAATCCGAATCGATTATAAATAATATTCTCGACTTATGTAATATTTTGTTCCTCGCGTTCGAAAGACTATATCCTAAAATCGAATAAATAAATAAATCTTGGTCTACGTAGGGCTGAGTCGCGTCAACGCAGTGCGCGCCGCTCGTTATCGGTGTGTAGTGTAGGTAGTTATATTGTAAGGGAATTGTGTCGGCGCGATGTCGCGACGAGCGGAGAACGCGCGGCGCTCGCTGCGCTCTCGCGACGCCGTGTGTAGACGCCCTAAATAATTTAATACTACGCCGTTTTCTTTCACCCCGTTTGGTGATCGCTTGTAATTATTGTAAACTGTATTATAATAATTATTATAATTATAATTATAATAAATCAACTTTTTCATAATTATTACCACATTTTTTATTAATCTCCACATAAAGATAAGCATGATACGGATTACAGAAAACAGTAGTAAAATATAGAAAATCTTATTTTTACATTATATGGATAAACATAAATTCACCAGAACAGTCATGTAATCAAAAGTAAAGCTTATCTTTGACTACTGACATCATAACAGCTGACAAGAATATTGGGTTCGATCCCCATACAAACGAAACGAATCTCAACAGACTTATTATTTGTAACTATAGACGAAACCGAGGTTTACGTCTGTAGTTATATATCTACATAATTATAATAAATGATACATATCTATCGTATCTCATATTAAAATTGTAGAAAAAGGCCGTCTTCACCTCTTAGGGTCCCCAATCTTTGATGAATCCTTTCCGATTTTTATCGAAGAAAAAATACAAAATTTTAATGATATTTCGGAAAGACTGTTCAAAATTAATACACATTCAGCTTTTACCATTATTCGATTCTGCTTTTTTGGACCAAAATTTTTCTTTGTTCTATTTTAAATGTGGCTCTGGATGACCGAGCTTGGTTACAAGCCACGCTTCCCATTCGTTTGGGTGGCCTCGGTATCCGCAAAATTTCTAGTATTAGTTTACCCGCGTTCATCTCCTCAGTCCACGGTACTGAAAAATTAGTCAGAGATATCTTAGGACCTTCTCTGGCTGATTTTGAAGTACCGTTTTTGGCTGATGCAATGAACGTTTGGAGAATGGCTTGTCCCAGTTCGGATTTACCCCTGGTCTCATTTTCCCAAAGGTTTTGGGACGAGCCGCTTTGCAGTTTGACGCGGAAAGAACTTCTTAATACGTCAGTCAATACTGCGGAGCGTGCTCGTCTGATGGCTGTGGGTGAATGGGAATCAGGTCTCTGGCTTCGGGCACTTCCATCATCCAATACAGGGACTATGTTGGATGACACAACTTTTCGGCTAGCTACCTGTCTACGTCTAGGCGCTCCTTGTGTTGCTCCGCATCGCTGTCACTGTGGCGAGGTTGTCGACAGCCTCGGACATCATGGCCTATCGTGTTGCAGGAGTGCAGGCCGCATAGCGCGGCATGCCAGTATTAACGACATTCTTCGTCGTGCTCTTGCTACCGCCGGCGTACCAGCTGTTTTAGAACCTAATGGCTTGGTGCGAGACGATGGGAAGAGACCAGATGGTATGTCCCTTTTGCCTTGGAAAATGGGTAGGCCTTTGGTATGGGACGCAACCTGTGTTGATACCCTTGCGCCATCACATCTTTCAGGCTCAGCTGGCTGCGCTGGCGCTGCTGCTGCTGCTGCAGAGACTCTCAAGCGGCGCAAATATAGTAACCTATCTGGTAACTATATTTTTGAGCCGTTTGGGGTCGAGACGCTCGGGTCGTGGGGTCCGAGTGCTCGTCTCCTTTATAAAGAACTTTCAAGGAGACTAGTCGACAATTCGCGTGACCAGAGGGCTGGTTTGTTTCTAGGGGAGCGTATAAGCATTGCCATTCAACGTGGCAATGCTGCCAGCCTTCTGGGCACGTTACCAGACGACAGTGATGCCGAGAATACTTTGACGCTTAGCCGCGCCTCAGTCTTTTAGTTTTAGTTTAAATAATATATATATTAATTTTATGTAAATAGTCTAAGTTTAGTTTTTTTTTACATATAGTACTGTAAAAAGTAGTTTTAGTTACTATTTATTTGCTTAATGTTGATATAAAAAAATATCTATCGTACGGTTATATAAGGGCAAAATACAACCTAAAAAAATATAAATATTGTGTTATTGATTCGGCTATGTGTAATGTGCGACACACATTTACTGGTATTTTTATTAACCCCTCCTGCTAAGCTAAATGCTTGTGTTACGATTACGAGAGTGTGGATTTCGGAACCGGAAACCACAAGATCACAAGTCAAACGCCCTAACCATTAGGCTACCGCCGCTTATTATTATGATATTAAGATTATACAATATATTATATATATATATAAAACAAGTAAAATGAACTAACACGCGTAGGTTATTCCATTAATTTATCTTTCAAGAAAAGATTCTAAAAATACCCTCCGCTGGGAATTATTATGTAACAAACTACCCGATAATAGGACTCATAAATAAATGATGTATTATACTTGAGTACACACGTAATTTCTTAGTATTAATGTTGGCAAGCACCTGCCTTAGTACCTATGTTCAGGTAACTTATTTTTTCAGTGAAGGATAAATTTGACTTGCGGGCAGGATTCGAACCTGCGTCTTCTGGTTAGATACATCAGGCGCTATGACTAGGTACTAAGCGACCGTGAGTCCCACCTGCCATGTCGAAATTTGCCTTGACGTTCTAAATACGTGACGTCGTTCAGGTAACTTGTCCGGAAGGGATAAGAAATTACCACAGCGTGTTCTAGAATGGATTATAATTATGAATATGAATACTTGTGGCACTGCTATTTTTATGTTTTAAATAGCAGATTTAAAAAAAATATTTAATTTATTGAATTTATTCATAAAATTTTAATAGCTCAGGAAATTCGCCTATTCTAAAATCAAAACAATCCATATTTAAAATCTGTAATTTGACCATAACCTCATTACAAAAGTTACATCTTAAAAGGTTTTATGTTTCAGTATCCGTCCTTTTTAAAATACTTTACTATTTGTAAAATAATTAAATATATAAATAGGCGATGTGGGTGGGCACTCTACTCAATGAAGATCGTATACCTACTCTTTAGAATTTCGCTTTACATACAGTGTACCTATAGGTACATAATTATTACTTATTTCACCTCGCGTGTGTAGGCGGGAAAAGGCGCAAATAAGTTTCTTGTTTCAGAGTACCGAGCGGTGAGAGGTAACTGCTTTCAAGTGACATAAATAAGTAATTTTTTTTTTATATAATGTTAAACTTCAACCTATTGGAGGTAGGTACTATTTAAATAAAAAATATGAATCGATCAATCGCCGAAATCTATTTACGCGCATAACTTCCGAACTGCACCAAATTGAATTTTTTTTTTGTTATTATCATTACTCTCAGGACAAGACTGGTATAATAATTTTATAAATACTTTTTAAAACTTCATTACTTAGGTAGGTACCTATTTCACCCGTGCGAAGCCGGAACGGGCAGCTAGTATTTTGTAACGAAGAAAATAATAATATGTTAACCTTCGCATAATTATTTGTACCTTTGAACTGACGGTGACTTTGAATAGTACAGTAGTACTACGAAGAAGTCTAGGATTAATTCTTTTAATCCTACAATAGGCTAGAAACAAAAGCACAAAATGATTGATTGTCCCACGCAAGTCTTTTAATTCTTCAAAGAACATAATACCTACATACGGGCGTGGGTGTGTAAGTACTTAATCTACTACAACTTTTATTATTTATTCGTAGGCATGTGTGTAAGTTATCAATGTCGTGGTGAATGTATTCACAAGTCCCATGGGCCCATGGGTTCGACAATAGACCAGTGAAACGTAAGTGTGTAAATTTGAAATTGAAGTAGGTAGGTACTCCGCCGGGCCACCGCCGATTAAGGATTTTCTCATTTAATTTTTAACAAGCATTCATCTAGATAATATGACTTGTATGTAGGTATAGGTTCGAATACATTTAGCAGACAAAAGATAAATACAAACACACAAACCAACAGTCAAAGGCCGATTGAATACCAATATCAATACAGTAGCGATTCAGCGCTTGAAACTGTGTGCGTTCAGTTAGGGCCGGTTCACGTTGGCGCGACAACGTAAGACGCGATTAGGCAGAAAATTTAGAAAAATTACCTTGTAATTGTTATGAAAGCTCTGAACAAATTCTTACTGTGTGGGGGAGGCATCAACACGAATGGGCTGGATCAACCTTATTGATGCCATGGCCTCTCAGAAAACCGACGTGGAAACGCTTACGTTCAGTATCGTCGAGTAAGTGAGGATACCGGAGGCTCAAATCCTTATAAAAGGCTGGGAACGCATCTCGAGTAACAGATGGGTATGTGAGGGTGGCGGTAGTCGCTTAGCATGAGGTGAACTGTCTGCTCGTATCCCAAAAAACATATAATAGACCATCACTGTTATGAAAACTGAAGAATAGAGTATCGATTCCTTATATTTTATATAAAAAAAATGACGTCAAAAATATATCACGGTATTTTCCGACTAGGGCGGTTCTCTTTTTTAGATGGTTAGAGGGTTAAACTGGAGAAATAAGCCATAGGATGCAGCAAACCCTAAGTAGCCCGTGTTCAATACCTAGAACCTCATACAATTGAGGATCATCGTCGATGTCTTGAACCGTCGTGCGGACGCTACTGTCATAATAAAAAATCTTTAATCGAATCGTCCTCGCGCCTATCTGGTTTGAGCTTTAGGCGCGAGTTCCGGCAGACGAAGTGTCCGCACAATGCCAGGCGCCGAGATGTCGCACCTCATCGTATTCTAGGGCTGCGAGAAATTGACTGGGAAGTTGATTTGAAAAATAGGAAAAATGTGTACATGTACCTACAGGAAACGAAATTTCCTATCTCAGCATCATCAGCTAGTATTAGTCCACTGTTGAACGGGGTCCTATTTTAGTGAACGCTAGAGAGAGAGAGATCTTGAGCTCTTTTCATCCAGTTGCTACTTTTCAGTGTTTTTTTTTTCAATTATGGCAGATACTCATCTTCTATAAGTACTAATATTATAAAGAGGAAAGATTTGTATGTATGTTTGTAACGAATTGGCTCAAAAAGTACTGGACCGATTTTAAAAATTCTTTCACCATTTCTCCACGCGAGCGAAGCCGGGCGGGACGCTAGTCTACTCATAAACTATGATTATCAGTGACAAATCACTTATCCAATGATATTATAATTCATTTAATCGTGAACATCGGAACAGCCCTGCAAATCTGAAGATGAAATAAATGCGCAGTACTAAGTAGGCAGCCCTACTGCGCGTCTAGATGGCGCGATGGCGGTGTGAGCGATTCAGGCGATGCGAGTGCGTGCGATCGATGGCCGCCGCAGACGACGCGGCGCCGCCGGCCGCCACTGATTCCACGGACGCTGTTAGTAGGTAACTGTTAACGAAACTACTGCTTTCAAAATTATATAATAAGGACCTTCTTGGTCTTTTCCTAGCGAGGAAGGAAACTATTCAGCTGTCATGTATTCATAAGTCTTAAAATATAATATTTACGCATTTAAATAACATTTTAGTAAGTGAAGAATAGTATAGAAATATACATACAGGTGGAGTATGTCTCTCATCATTTCCTTTTTCAAGAAAACTTGTACAAGAAATGTTTTTGATGGGAATACATATATGTAGTTTCAATAATTACACAAAGAAATAAATAAAACAACAGCATTCTCATTAATTAAAAATCTATGATTAACAAAAATAATCAAACTTTAGATCATAACTAAAATCTAAGCCCTCATATTTATCTATTTGTGAAAGAAAAATATTATAACGAAATTTTTGCATTTTGGTACTTATGTTATTTCATTTTTTAAAACATAGGATAGAGCTAACCACAAAGTAGCTTCCGCACAGTTTTCACAAGAAATACTAATACTACCTCTACAAAATTTCTAATGAACTATTTATTTTTCTTTGGAGCCAGCTACGTACATCTCAGCTTTCATCTGGATTCCGGCGCCCGCCAGTCTGTCTGCGTCGACAGTAAACAGCCGAGAGTTCGGACGATAATGCACCGCGCAAACAACCGCAGACGCGCGTCTCGCGCCCGCGCCATCCTCCGGGGAAACTTGTGACTGCCAACCCTAGCCGAATTAAGATTCGATTGTACAAGATTCAGCGTTCGCTAGAACCCTTCATTGGCGAAGGTTCGCCTCGCATCCTACTTGAAAGCGCACGTGTTGAAAATACTCGTGCCGCCTTTCGGGACTTTGACAAGGCTACTATGTACTACTCCTACTCCGTCCGTCAGTTAAGACTGGTCTACTCAAAGCTGCTATGGTTCTTTCCTCAAAAGGCCATTTCAGACATTGCCATGCATTGTCCCACTCACATAATTTGCATTATTTTATGTCTGGACTTTAAAAGAGACCATGATTCTCTTATTTGTTTCGGTGTTTTTTCTCAGAGGCCGTCAGTTAGAATATGCCGAAGCCATCTAGCTATAAAAAAACAAACCATTGACTTGTAAAAGTGTCTCAAAAGATCTACTTACAGAAATAAATATCATTTCATTTCATCATCATCATTTTATTTCATTTCATTACTAATATTACCTATAAATGCGAAAGTTTGTGAGGATGGATAATGTTTGTTACTCTATAAAATTTGGCACAGAGATAGATTATAGTCTGGAATATATATATGGGCTGCTTTTTATCTAGGTCGGATCCAATCCTGAAGTCCGCGCAGACGAAGTCGCGGGCAGAAGCTAGTCTGATATAAAGGACAAACCTATTAAAAAATATTCCTATTCCAAAATTGCCAAGTAAACACACGATATAAGAGAATCATTGGGTTACAATATCAGACATTTCGTCTGAACGAAAGATATTTACATAAACACTAATGTTTTGCTAGATTTCTATCGAGTCTAGATTTCTGGGTCGCACACTTGTTTCTTGAGGCATTTATTTATTTAACGAATTGTGCTGTATTTTGATTGTATCTCGTGTTTTTAGTTTTCTTGTGAGGAAAGGGTTGATGACCTCTATGTTGAGCGAATACGCTTATACACGGTACATATTAAAACTTGTTTTAAGAAATGTGTTTATTTATTACTAGCTTTTGCCTGCGGCTTTGCTCACGTGAATCTATATTAGGATAGCTTCCGCCCGCGATTTCGTCTGCGTGGAATAGTTCCTTAGTCTTAGCGTGATGATATATAGCCTATAGCTTTCCTCAATAAATGGGCTATCTAACACTGAAAGATTTCTTCTTTGTATGGGTCTGTATATCAGAGAGGTCAAGCTGTATCTCAGCATCTGTTCAATTAATTGCATTATGAGGTTCACCAGTTTTTAAGTTGGAGCACATACTTTCTAACAGTAATAACAAAATTAAAATCTATTCAGTAGTTTTTGCGCCAACCGGTAACAAACAGACAAACTTTGTCCTGACAGTTATGAAGACAACAAAGTAAATAGCCAAATCGATGGAGCCGTTATTAGTGACGGATCTTACCTATAACTACTTTATGTTTATATAACAGAGCAGCGTCCCGTGCCCAGCTTCGCTTGTGGAAATTTTCACGACTTAACTGGTGTATTTTTAAAGAAATACTTTCATGAATATAAATTTTAATTTCAAAATTATACAAGAAGTTATGTAGGTACGTACGTACACAGATTTAGTTATGTTATGTTATATTTTCTATGCATATCACTTCGGCGATTCATTTTATTTCTCATATTTAGTTCTTATACTAGCTGTAACCCGCGACTTCGTCCGCTTGGTATTAAACAAAAAAGAGTAGCCTAAGTTACTCCTTGTATATCAGCTATCTGCCAGTGAAAGTCCCGTCAAAATCGGTTCAGCTATTTCAGAGATTAGCCGGAACAAACAGACAGACAGGCAGATAGACAAAAAAATTAAAAAAAATTGTTTTGGTATATGTTACAGTGAATACATTGTATACACTGTATACTATACAAGCAAATTTAAGCGGCGGTAGCCTAATGGCTAGGGCGTCGGACTTGCGATCATGTGGTTGCCGGTTCGAACCCCACCCATTGCACTACTAACGTGAACCCACTCGTAACACAAGCAATCTAGCTTAGCACGAGGGGTTAACAAGAATACTAGTAATGTGCGACCCACATTGCTAGTAAGCTTTTTAAAAAAGAAAAAAAAAATGCAATGAGTAAAAAGGGGGTATTTTAATGTTACAAACAGACACTCCAATTTTATTTATTTGTGTGTAGTATATATGTATGTATAGATATAGATAAATATGTATAGATGGATAATTAATTATTTATTTTTGTAATTAATTGCAACAATCAAGACATGTTGTTTGTTAACCAGGGATGTGATGTATCTTGTTGTCGGACACAAGTTCCGCATAGCTACGGCGCGATGCTATGGCGGTGCGGTTGGAAATCTCGCATGCATGGCATTCCCATGGGACGCAGTTCACATACGCGAATACCTCTGCCTACCCCTAGAATAACATACGCACTAAATACACACATACGCACTAAAATTTGCGATCACTAGCTTTTATTAAGCTGATATTTTTTTTTAAATTGAACTTTATCAAAAAAAAAAATCTTTGTTGTGTGTTTTCTTGGGTATTTCTATTTAAGGAAAACACACAACAAAGAATTTTTCTTAATAAAGTTCGATTTAAAAAATTATATCAGCTTAAGCTAGTGATCGCAAACTTTTTTAGATGTGTGTTTCTCTACTATATCACTTCTTCTCTACTATTATAAAATTGTAAAAAAACTTTCTGTACATTGAAGATATTAAAAAAAAAACAAGTGGGTTAGGGTATATAAACGTCACCAAACCTTGATTTTTAAAATTCTTGTCTGTTTGTTACGGGTTGGCGTAAAAAGTACTGAATAGATTTTAATTTTATTATCATTGTTAGAAAGTATGTGCTCCAAATTAAAAACTGGTATACTTCGCTCATATAATTAAACGGAACCTGAGATACAGCTTGACCTCTCCAATGTATAGAGACCCATACAAAGAAGAGATCATCACTGTTGGTTTATGAGCTTCATGCGAGCAAAGCCGCGGGCAGAAGCTAGTATTTTATAACATCAAGACTGTTCTGTGTTTACCGCTTTAAAGGCTCAAATCGAAATTCCGAGGTGCTACTGAGAATTTAAAAACCACAATTTTAGAAGTTTCTTTGTTACATTGATATAGGGGTCCTGAGCGCGACTGCTACGCTAGAGGTCCTGGGTCCGATTCCCAGGTCGAGCATAGTGTTATTGTTTTTTTTTATGTAATTCTCTGTAGCAGCTCGGAGTTTGAAATTTGTGCCCGGTTAATGGCAATAGATTCGCCCCCTATTACATGGGGCCTAAACATACCGGCAAACTATGGGTGTACATTAGTACGCCTCTGTCTAGCCCTTTGAGAAATACACGCGTGGTGGTAACTATTTTTATGGTTTAACTCATCCCAAAAGACTTTTTGAGACCAAAACTAGCTTATTCATTTCCAAAGTCAAATCTATCTCTAAACCATAACTCATCAAAATTGGTTTGACAGTTTAGACACGAAAACGTAAGAAACAGACAGACATACTGAGTTACTTTCTCATTTACATATAATATTAGTTTGGACTATGTATTTATGATTATGAGATGCATAGATTCCAGAGGATAGGTACTGATGAATTTAAGTCACCTATTTAATTAATGACCGGTTAACTTATGTACCTACATAAACAATAATATATATCTAATCATTATTCTATAGTACAAAAGTAACTTGTAAGTAGGTACTAGGTGTACGTAGGCAGATGCATACGGCAAATATGCTGATGTGACCTTAAAAGGCTTCCATAGCACTGGTTTACCATGTTTTTAGAAAGTTATACCTGTCTCTCTCTACACCGCCTTCAGACAATCTCCCGTCTCTCTCGACACACGAGCGCGGATTCATTCATTTACTCTGTACATAGACATTGATACGTAAGGTGCGTATGCGCGGTAAATAATAAAAAAATAACGGAATAAGTGAGAGAAAGTGTGTAAAAAGTTAAATATATAATGGAAAATAATTATGTGGCAAACGATGTAAGTTGTTATTTATTTTTATACCTTTTGTGACAAATAAAAAATACACACCGCGACCAGACTTTCTGTAAATATTATCATGGGAGTATAGATATACAAATTCATACATTATCTACACTAATATTATAAAGAGGAAAGATTTGATTATTTGTTTGTATTGAATAGGCTCCGAAACTATAGGACCGATATGAAAAATTCTTTTACCATTAGAAGCCGACATTAATTATCCCTGATGAACGTAGGCTACTTTTTACAGCCGGGCAGCTAATATTGTTATTACTTTCTTAATTATTACTAGCTTCTGCCCGTGACTTCGTCTGCGTGGACTTCAGATAAAAAATAGCCCATGTGTTATTCCAGACTATAATCTATCTCTGTGCCAAATTTTATCCAGATCTGTTCTGCCGTTCTGATGTAAAAGAGTAACAAACATCCATCCATCCATCCTCACAAACATTCGCATAAATTTATAATATTAGTAGGATTAGCCGCCTCTACTTGTTTTATGATCTTTAAATAAGGAAGGGCCACAGTACCTAAAGATACCGTGGTAGCGCTTAGTTCAAACTAAGCGCTAAAGATATAAGTACTACCCTACCTATACTTCACTTTAAGCTATAATTTTATTATTTGTAAACAGTACCACAGATAAAAGAATACTAGTACAGTACCTTAATAGGTACGATTGAAATTTTCTTTTTAATAAGTATATAAAATGTATGTAATTACCTGGCTCATTTGAGCTTTCTTTAGTCTTTTTAGATAGAAAGGATAATAAATCAGACACATAGGTATTTCGAGTGAAAATAATTAGTGGGAATTTAAGTTTTGCTAAGATACTTATACTATATGTATGATGTTTACCTACAGTTAATTTCTACCATTTATCTAATAACTAGGTAATATTTTTAATATAAGTAGTCTATGTCTAGTCTTAAGCTAAATTAGTGATATGTTATGCTATATTTTCTATACATATCACTTGTATAAATTTACACAATTTCAATGTTATACTGTTGTACCTACCGTTTCGCCTCAAGCTCATAAGATAATTACTTATGTCTGTTTTTTTCCAGGATCCAAAAAAACTTCAGGAACTTCTTGATAAGGAAATTGAAGCAGATAATAATAATGTCAAGGAAACCGCGCGTAAACCCGATCGGGATATAAATACTAACAAATATAAAGATAGAAACGTGTCAAAAGAGCCATTCATAAACATATTTTTACTCGTGTGCTTAGCTGGAGTGTTGCTAGGTGTAATATTAGAATTAATCATAGTTGTTAACCGAAGTCACAAGTTTGACAGCAACATATACCCAGAAAGACAAAGATATTGGGTTTACTCTACAACAGATCTTAGTACAAAAAACAAAAAGAGTGTTAATCTTAAACATGTTCATTCAGTGCTGGAAAGGGTAGGTTACCAGGAAGGCACCAACGAAACGCCTTGGACGTTACTCTGGTCACACATTGTCCCATTTAAAAAAATAAACCTTCGAAATTTAAATGAAAATCAATTAGTAAACCATTTCCCTGGCACTGGCCACATAACTTCGAAAGTACACTTGGCGACTACAGATTCTAAATACATACCAAAGGCGTTTGCACTACCAAAGGATAAAGATAAGTTTTTAAAATATGCAGCAGAGAACAAAAACGCACTGTTTGTACAAAAACAAAATACACATAGACAAGTCTATTTGAAGAATGTGAGCGAAATTGATATGACTGACGGGAATTCTTTTGTACAGGAATACATACAAAAACCATTCTTAGTAGACGGACATAAGTTCGATATTGGAGTGTATGTTGTATTGAAGTCGGTCAACCCTCTAAGAGTTTATTTCTACAAAGGCGATATGCTATTCAGGTAATTGTTTAATTACCATTAGAGTGGAAAATGCACTATAAATTTAATAAATTACACTATAAAAATACATTATTCCATTAGCTGCATCATTTGTCTAGTGATGCTAAGCACGACTGCTAAAATAAAGGCCCTGAGTTCAATTCCCAATTCCCCACGCTTACTATAAAATAATAAGTAATGTGTCGGAGTTTGGAGTCGTGCTCGGTTAATGGCAAAAGGTTACACTTAACCTTACGACGAGGCAAACTGTGGGTATACCTACATCAGTAACAGTACCTTCACCTCTGCCTAGCCCTTCGCGGAATGCAGGCGTAATAGTATGTTATGTTGTAAAATTGGATATATTATTTGCAATGAAGAAAATTCATATTCCTGCACAATACTGCTCATGATGCTTACTAAGAAGTTCACGTCAATAATAAACGGCCAGCGGAACTTATATTCTCCCTCTTGACAGTCACAAACTTCTGCTATCAATACCATAAACTAATTTTCTTTCAGATACTGCCCGTTAAAATACTATCCCTTTGATCCAACAATTCTAGACAAGTATGTGGTGGCCGATGATTACCTACCTACTTGGGAGGTACCCTCCCTTGCCCGGTATTACACTGCTGAGGGCAACACCATGAAGGAATCATTTGATATCTATGCCCGTTCTATGGTAAGAAGCTTTGTAAGAAGCATTTAATACATTACTTAGGGGCCAATTGCAGCAACTTTTGAAATATGTTTAAATTGAATTTAAACACAAAATGACAGTAGTAAATTGTGTTTAAATACAATTGAAACACATTTAAGAAGTTGGTGCAAGTGGCCCTAAAATACCCTTTTGATAGATAGTTCCTTAAAATTTAGGATCTTCGGTTTGTAGCGACATCTGCCGCGCTACATACAAAACTACGACGGATGAATCGTGAATCGCGCAATTGAAGTTTGTAATGCAACTTGGCTAATATGAAACGCCTTACATCAACCGTCTGGTATCACATGATTAAATTTTTACACGTTTGTATTTTAAATTCATTCAATCATTCGAACCGTGCTACCAATCCTCCCGGAGATTATTGGACACTCTAAGCATCCACTTTGAACGTCTTGGCTACAGATCCTAAGGAATAAAAACATTGGTCGGAAGAAAACAAAACAAACAACATTAGTACTTAAACCGATCTTTATTGTAAAGTTTAAGGTAAAGAACCACGAAAACGTCTTAGATATCCTAGGAACTCTAAATAAATCCTAGTTCATTCGCTCTTCCGGCTCAATCGTATTCTTCATTCAGCAATCGTTCTGTTAAAGCGGTCATTGATAGAAGGGTTCCGGGTGTCATGAATGAATACTCGTGTTGTAAGTGCCTATTAATGTATTGCAGGGCAAGGATCCAGCCGATATGTGGGAGGAAGTGCAGAAGGCTATTGCGGAAGTGTTCATTAAGAAAGAGCACCTCATCATTGACGCGGTGCGTACCTACCTATAAATTCAATACTTTTTCCGTACATATTTACGTAGTGTGACATGTGGAACGGACACACAAAAAAGTAATAATGTGACTGACGTTACGAGCGAATGATAAAATGTAACAAACAAATATTATTCCTGCAATTAATCACATTTATAAGAGACACTCTACATACGCATAGGTACCTATATACTTATATTTAAAACCCGGTGGTACATATTTCATTTGATTTTTCTAAGTTGAAACTTATAGTTACTTAAGTAATACATAGGTAACGTTACATATAACAGACCTATGATTTTTACGGCAGGAGCTAGATGAAAAACTTTGATTCATGCAGGATGCATGGAAATTGTGATTTTTATTTTATTTTATACTGCCTGCCTGTATTCCCCGAAGGGATAGGCAGAGGGGTACTAATGTACACCCACAGTTCGCCGGTATGTTTAGGTCCCATGTAATAAGGGGCGAGACGAGATGATATCCAAACTCCTAGCTGCTACTGGGAATTTCATAGAAAGACCCAATAACACTGCTCGACCTGGAAATTGAACCCAGGAAATTTAGCGTAGCAGTTGCGCTCAGGACCACTAGGCTAATGAAGCTATTTTTCTTTTTTTTCTATTTTACTTTGTTCTCTATAAACAATGGACAATTTCGCATGGTTTCAGATGAAAGACTATGGGTCGTCCAAAAACTTCTTCCAAATGATGCGGTTCGACTTGATCGTGGACGAAGATCTAAAGGTGTATCTGCTTGAAGCTAACATGAGCCCCAACTTATGCTCGCAGCATTTCCCACCAAACGGACTTCTGTATGAACAGATGTTGTACAATTTGTTTTCGCTGGCTGGTGTAACACGAGCAGGTGTGACGGCCAATCAGAGGTAAAGGTTTGCTTGTTATGTTGTTAGTGCGAATACGAAACTTTTCCGAGATCCGGATAATAATTATTTGTAGGCCATAGAAAATTAAAAACGTTTGCTCCGTACGGGGATCGAACCTACGATCTCTAACAAAGCAGCGGATTGAGATCGTATCAATCGAGTTGTCTTAGATAAAATATAATATATAAGTAGATATTATTTTTAATTGAGTCATTATAAAGTTTTTCGTAGTAGTGTTATGAAGAATCCGTTATAGGATACTAGATTCTGCCCGCGACTTCGTCCGCGTAGCGTGATGATATATAGCATATGTCCTTTCTCAGGGTCTAAAGATTGTCTGTGCCAAATTTCATCAAAATCGGTTGAGAGGTTTAAGCGGGAAAGCGGAACAGACAGACAGACAGACAGAGTTACTTTCGCATTTATAATATTATTAAGGATCCCGCACTAAGTAAGGGGAGGCCTTTGCTCTGCAGTGGGACACAAATAAGGCTACATTAAAAAGGATGAAGTCAAGATTCATTTTTTTTACCCTTTCAAAGCCCAACCGTACGTAGGCACAATATGGTAGTATCGTTAAAATTTCCTTTTACGACGTTTGTGGTCAGAATTCCATCAGAATTTTATGCATAGTAAGTAATAAAAAAGAAATATGTTAGTTATAACTTCATATTGACTGTGACTAATAGAAAGGCGAATATGAAGGGGAGACCAAAGATAAGATGTATGGGTTGGGTAACATGACCATAACCTACTGATGAATATGATAAAAATGGGAGGACAACAATGGGTGGAGGGAATGACAAGGTGACGGTTGACGGGGATGAATTGAAGAAAAAGGTACCTATGTTGCACCGATCCTAAATAAATTGATTGGGAATTTGGGAGTAATTATTGATACAAGAGTATATAGTAGTTACCTATATTCTATAGATGCCTAGTAAGTAGGTATTTTTCTTTTAAATTCCTGATAGGCTTATGCTATGTATTTATACCCATTTCATCGTAAAGATACCTACATCGATTGATTGCAGTGTCAATAACAAGGTCACATGGTCGGTGCGCTACGTAGGTACCTACGTAATCTTCGAGAATACTATAATTAGCGGTCATCGTGTAGGTACCTAAGTAGATATGCTGTAGATAATTATATTAGGGATTTATCTTGTGTCGTCATCAAACTAACCATAACCATATAGTTATAGGTCCCTTTTGTAAGTGGAGTCTGTACCTAAGTGGTAAGTAGGATATTCGAAAAATCCGCACTTTAGCAGACTCGGCGGGTAAATCTAATACTAGGTACATCAGATACTACTTACCTACTTAGCTAAGTGAATTTAAGACGTGGGCTTCCCCGCGTGGGCAGAACTATGAAATGATTAATTGTACTTGGAAGCATCGCATTATAAAAATGAGTTCTTAGTCATTTAAACGTTATTTTCATTTGTGCTTTCACGTCAGTAGCAAAACTGAGTAATGAAAATTAACGCACCTAACTACCTGCCTTTTTATGGACGATGAAATTGCGACAAAGCCATGTAGTGGCCAAGCGATCGGCTTCTGGTTAAGACCATGTGCTTTTTTATACTAGTACGGAAGTTGGAAAATCGTCATGGGTTGTCCGCCACTTTGGGCGGCGAGGTATGTCGGACTCGTACCGCCTAAAAACCGTACTTCCTTTCTTTTGCCCTATAGCCACGGTCATGGGATCCGTGACATGCACCACGACAAACCATTTATGTCCTAGGTCTCTGCACTATTCAGAAAAACTATCCAAAAACGAAGTAGGTATCAGCAGATGCAACATACGTTTTCCTATCAGAAGAGTTTTGGGCACGACAAAAAATTAGATTTTAACGTTTTCATTTTTGTAGTGATGTATTTTGCGTTGCTCCTACCAAATGTTTGTTTGAGAATTGTTGTTTGAATTTGTTTTGACGGTAGTTCGATTTTTGTAGTAGGTAGGCCTCAGGTTTGATTCTCGCATGGAGAAACATTTAAGTTTGTAATGTCTAGTAGACCAGGGCAGTCGTTTCCGGTACCTAGGTACTTATGTAAAATTCATAAACGCATCCACAAATTAGGATATAGTCATTGACGAACGTCGACAACTAAAAACGAAACGCTTCGCCATCGAAACGCGCCCAAAAAATGCAGTGTTTTATTTTTATTCCATCTTTCAGAGATCAAACTGCTGCTAAAAACATGGTATCCACACAAAAGAACATTGGTGTGTTTGGTAACAAGTGCAGTACTATTTGTAAAGATAGCTGCGAGGCTTTAGAGCTTTGCCAACTCTGCAAGCCCTGCCTCGGAGCCAAACTGAAGAAGAACTTGTTGGATGCCCATGCCGAATTCCTACATAAAGGAGACTTTAAGAGACTTATTCCACCGCCTATGGTGCCTAATACGGTAACTATCGTATCTTGAGTGAAACAATCTTTGAAATCTTGAATGAAATTCTTATCTTTTTGTATGGCTCTTTTGCATTTTTCATGCTAAGATTATAAAGTTATTTTAGTGACGTCACAGAATGTGAATTCAAATTTCGACATGGCAGACTAAAATAACTGAAATTCTTATGTACATCTAATAATACTTATAGTAAAGTGGAAAGATTTATATTTTTGTATGTTTGTAACGAATAATCTCAAAAAGCAGTTTTCAAATAGGTCCAGTAGGGACCTATTTGAAAACTGTTTTCACCATTAGAATGCTACATTAGCCCTGAGTAACAGGCTATATTGAGTAAACATAATGTCACTTTATGTCGCGGGGAACAGCTAGTAGTCTATAAGTCTACCTCAAATCATAAATAAATATTATAATATAGGCTTTTCGTTCTATGAGAGGTCTACTTATACTGGAAATATATAGCTTGATTACCTACAAAAAACTGTTTTTTTTGCAGGACTTATTAGCAGTAGCAGAAGAAGTCAAGCATTTATCACCAAATAACAAACTTCTTTATCTATGGTATCAAGGGAAATGCAACCAAGATATAACATGGTGTATGGCATAACATAATATAAAAAAAAAACAATGTTACATCTAACTAATTTAATTAAAAAATATACACTGTTATTCTTAATTTTTACTGGACCATTGATTGAAGTAAGCCCAAAATATAACTGCCAAGATCCTCATCCTGATTAGTCCAAGAAACATAGATATTCTTTGTACTGTCTTCATCACCTTCCACCTTAATAAGTACAGATTCAACTGATATGTTAGCTTCAGAGATTGTAATGGTCCACCCTTCCAACTTTTCTGACAGTAAGGTCTTCAGCTTCTCTGCTGTTTTGACAGCTGGGCCTGGATCTTCAAAACGGACTGTGCTTGTAAACCTGATAATGTGTCTGTTGATACCTATTTCGTCGCACATTTCGTCAATGTCAAGGAGAGATAGCCTATTGTCCTGGACACATAGGATCCCATTGATAACTCGCCGCCTTTTTGGATCAGGGGGCTGGGCATTATATCTCACAGCCTCAGCTTTCAATAACCTCAAGGACACATCTATGGGAATCTTTGTAGGGGTATTAATAGTACAAGTCTCTCCATTTGCAGGCATGTAACAACTGACCTTGAACTCCTTCTCAATCTTATCTTTCAAGAACTCCATTTTCTGTGCCTCACCATGAACCAACAACACATTCTTAGGCTCACAGTATTGTATCAACTGCATGATGCCTTTAGCATCTGCATGAGCCGAAAATGACATGTACTCCACAGCCATTTTGACTTCAACCACCTGACGGTTCTCAAATTCAACCTTTTTAGCACCATTTAGAATTTTGTGGCCAACTGTACCTTGGACACAGAAGCCGGGCATTATCACCATGTTCTGTTCATAGGGTGCCCATTTCTTGAATATGTTAAGCGATAAACCTGCATGCAACATTCCCGGGGTAGCAAATACCACCATTGCTCCAGGATTATCAATGTAAGATTTATCAAAAGGTTTAATATGTTTGAAATCAAACATGTTTCTTTGCACAAATGTCTTCCTTATCTTCTGATTAGTCCATGTTATAAACATCTTATAGTAATTATTAGCTTTCTCCGTCAACCCCAGGGCAAAGTACACTGGACACTTTAAATTCATTCTTTCCCAGTAGGTCTCTAATAGAATACAAAGTTCTTGAGCTCTTCCCAAAGCAAATACAGGTATGAGAACTTTGCCACCTTTTTCAACACATTCATGGACTTTTTTAAGGAAGTCCCTCTCACGGCATCTCTTGGAGTCACGGATAGTTGTAGCATAGGTTGATTCTGTTATTAGTAAGTCTGGTCTACACTTATCTATCCAGGCTGCTCCTAAATGCCTGTCTGGGGTCATGTTGTAGTCACCAGTGTAGACAACAGATTGAGAACCAACTCTTATCCAGAACATGGCTGCTCCTAGCACATGTCCTGCATAGTATGCCTTTATCTCTAACTCATTGTCTACCATAACAGACTGATGTAAGGTAACTGCAGTAACTTTTTTTATACAATCTTTGATCATTTGTGATGTGAAAAAGTTGGACTCTCCTTTCCTTTCCACAGCTACTTTTCTCATGTCTTCAAGTAGAATGGGTGCAATAGCTTTGGTGGGATGTGTCATATAGATAGGTCCTGTGTAGCCAACCATTTCGGACATGTAGGGCAGAGCTCCACAGTGATCAAGATGGAAATGTGAGATGATAACACAGTCTATCTGACTGGTTATAGGACCTTCGGGAACAATGTAAGAGAAATCAGGAAAACGTCGCTCATCATTGTAGCCCATATGCATACCACAATCCAACATGATATTTTTTCCTCCCATAGACAGTAAAATACAGCTTCGGCCGACATCTTGACCAGCTCCAAGTGGAGTTATCTTTATATCAGGCATGTTCGACGTTTATCTTACTCAGTATGGCTTCAACAACATGTAGTTTTTGAGTGTTTGGAACTTATCTCAATGTATGTAAGAAATAGTTATGACTGTACAATACACAAATACACCTTTATTCTTAAGTTACTACTTTATGGACTTTTTAACTATTAACGAATAATAAAAAAATACGAAATAGCCTCACTGAACTAAAATTTACTGAGGAAATACTTAGGAAAATACAAAATACCTAAAGTACAGCTCTGCCTGCTTCCTTTCATTCCTTACTTTACTTGACACTTGACATTGACAGTGTCAGTGTCAGTGTGTCACTGACGGACATGGACACTTGACATTTGTTTCGAAAGTGAAAAATTTGAAATGCAGCAGATAATTATTATAACCAAGGAACAACCAATAAAAAATGGGTAAATTAAGATTCATATTTCTTGATCCGTCTATGATTTATAAATAAATAAAAATCCGATTCGTCAAGCAGTATTAATGAGTTTTTCTATTAAATTTTCAGTGTCAAATCGTAGTTTGGATACAGTTGTTGTTGTTAATATATAAAATTCGCCAAAAGTCAGGCAAAGGTTTGAACCATACAGCCTGTATGGATACATTCCGAGTACTTGCTTGCTAATCTATAGCTCATGTCACTGTCAACTTGACATATCATTCATGACGTCATTAAAATTTTGACATCAATTTGTTTCTTGTTGTTTTCTGTACAGACTACTGGCTTTCTGAATCTAATTACTATTACAGAAAAGATTATTACTATATTTTTAAGTGTTGACAATTTTTTCTTGAACTTTTTGATTACCTTGTCCATCAAGTGGTTTTTCCGTTGATGTAAAGAGACTTACTTCGCGTTTGAGTGTTAATTTAGGTGCTATGATAAGCACACACATAGGTACTCCTCCACAGCATAGCGCGCCGGCTTGTGTAGTAGAGACGTGTTTATCGTTTAAAAATCTTTGAAAAGGTTAATTTTTAAACTACATACTTACCTAAATAAAAAAATTCAATATGTCCGGTGAAGGTTCCAGTTTGGTTAACGAAAACAGAAAAATCGCTCTCATAACCGGCATAACCGGGCAGGTATGTCAATTGTTATTTAGCTTTTATAATAGCTGATATATTTTTTCCACCTTAGCCACGTCGGTCATAAATTAGACTTATCATGGTTTATTTCATGCTTTGAGTCAGAAAATTGGTTGACATATGTATTGCTGTATACCTACAATAAGTTACTTATTCCATTTTGATAATATTTATAACATTTTGCATGTTGTTTTTATATAATGCTAAGAATTAAAAAGGCAAGTGCACTCCATCATAAGTTGCAGTCCCTTTTAACATCAGGCGAACTGGTGCTCAAACATAAGCCTATCCAGATATTATATAAAAAAAAACAAAGTAAGTAAATAAAAAGCATCAAAAGTCCATCCTTATTTTTAATTCCCTAAAATATTTTATCTGGCCTAAGAACTGTGTGTTGGTCAATTTCTAGTTAAATCATGTATATCTTTTGATGAAAGGAAAATATTTTCTCTTACAAAATTTGTAACTTAAGTAATTAGTATTTTGTGTTACTATGTGCCTGGTCCTATTGGTAGGATAACAATACTTATCAAGTTATTTTTTAGTATTATATTCGGCTATCATATCACTGTGAACACTGTAAGTATATTGTGATCATTATTCGTTGAATTAGAGTTATGAACTGTAGGATTTTCCTAGGGGTCAGCTCCTTTATTCCATTGAGACTCAAGGTGTGTTTCCCTAGATGACCACTATGCTTGTGTATTAGAAAATGAAATAAGTCTATAAGAAGCACAACAACATCTTCATCTGTGGCTTGATAATAAACAACTAGACATCACACAGGTTAACAAGCTCTTAATATGGGCAAAATCTCTTGCTAGACAATTTTAAAAACATTACATCAAACCTGTATTCCCTAAAAAGTTAGACAGAGGTGACATAGGTGAGGTGAAATAGAATAGAATAGACAAAGGTGTTCTGTTATACACCCACTGTTTGCTGGTAGGTTTAGGTGCCACGGGACAAGCTTATTGCCATCAATCAAGCACATATCCAAAGCCCAAGCTGCTATTGGGAATTATATATTCAGAAAAACCCACTAACACTATACTCTTGACCCCGAAACTGAACCCAAGACCTCTTCAACAGCAGTCAGCTAGCTAGTTGTCAATATATTGTTATCAGATACATAATTAAATCTTTTTCAGTAAGTATTTTAATTAAAATAAATTAATGAATAAATCATGTTTTTTGATTATCTAATGATAGCAAAATTCATAGAATTTTATCAATGTTTTTAAATATTTTGTTGTATTGTATTCTGATTATCAGAGAAATCAAGGCCTGTCAATATGGAGCATAAACATTAGGTATAATAACATCACAAACACTAGGCTTTCAATAGGGTTAGCTGTATGTTAAGATCAACTAGGTAAGGTCCTCAATCAGATATCCAAACTGCAAGTTGCTATGGAGAATCTCAAAAAAAACTCCAATATCTATCCTATTTATTTTGCGTGATGTGTTTGTTTGCTTTAATTTGGCTAAGATATGAGCAAAGTTTGATCGGCGTAATCTGCAACTGAATTGGTTTGACATTATAAAACGCCAATAGGGGTTACCGCATCAAATGGTTTAAAATCAGACTACGCCCATTGAAACTTGATAGTCTAAAATATGTGAAATGTGACATTGTTAGTGTAACAACAGTTTTCTGTTATCACATTGTTGAAATTGATAAACAATGTTCTTGTCAACATTTGCATTTTTTAAACTTTGTGATAGTTTAGTACATACCTAAAGATTTGTATATTTTAACAACTTTTATCTGTATCCTAATTTGTATGTAAAATAATAATGGGTAGGTATAGATAATTATTTTGATTGTGTTTGTATATTTGTCTTAAATTTGTACCTTCCAAATGGATTTTGTAATTTATTAAATATCGATTCTCAGGGCAATATTGATGTCCTTAGAATAAACTGGTAATTTTTTTAGTTTAGGAAAAAATCGTCTGCAGGCAGGATTCGAACCAGCGTCTCTGGTTCAATATACCAGCTTAGTTGGGTAGACTGTTGAAACCTACCAAAAATTGTTAAACACCATAATATGTACACAGTTTTAAGCAATAAAATATAATAAAATAAGCAATCTTTGACTTTGACTTTAGTTGATCATAGCGTCTGGTGTATTGAACTAGATGACGCAGGTTCGAATCCTTCCCGCAGTCGAATTTATCCTTCACTTAAATAACTCTATAATTTTAAACTGGTTGTCAGCACAACCAGTACATTCCAGGTTCTGTTGAACAATCTAATAAGCTGAATAGTGGTAATAATAAATCTCTATTGTAGGGGTCTGTCTCCAATTACTTTCATTTGGGGTCCGTTTTTTAAAATAATATGACCGCCGCGGTCCATAGGACTTTAAGCCTACCTCCCCGGCCTTAATCGTCACGTGGATTTACTAAATTTAAACATGTAAATGTATGTACATAGATATAATATCAATGAGGAATAAAACAAAGCTATATCAGTGGCCCAAGCAGGAAGCACTATCGAATTCGTATCGTAAACGTTTTTTTCCGCTACAAATCTCATACATACATACATATTCTCACGCCTGTCTCCCATTGGGGTGGGCAGAGACTACACATTCGCTTCATCTATGTTCATTAACCTTCTTCTCATACAAATTATTCTCAATTTCAATATGAATACGTTTTCGAAAGTGTTCGTGCTTGGGCTAAATTACTAAATTATATTGTATCGTTTACTTCAGGTCCACACATTTGGTGACCCCTACACTATTACACCTGTATAGTTTCTAAAATATCGTGTTTAATAATATTTATATTTTTTTATATTTATTCCAAAAATACAACATTGATAAAATACAATATAAAGACTAGACATTATAAAGGTATAACAATATTTGATGCCTGTACTAGGATAAACCTGTGTCATAGGCGACGGGAGTGCTAAAAGTTGCTATTTATAAACAAAATTTTAAAACAATATTTTACATAAATACATACAATTAGGGATAAATGAAATTGTTTGAAAAGTAAACTAATGATAACCTATACCTATTTTACTTATTCTATCTTTAATAATTAAATTATTTAAGGAACACATGATTTCGCGAATTATTAGCATCATCGTTTGTCTTTGTTCGCACTTTTTTTTACATAATGCAGGCGAGTAATTATAATACGATAATGATTGGTATTATACTTAATTGCTACAGGATGGTTCATATCTCGCGGAGTTTCTGATTGACAAGGGGTATGAAGTTCACGGCGTGCTCCGGCGCTCGTCGTCGTTCAACACGGGCCGCATACAGCACCTCTACGGCCGGCCGGCGTGCCACACGGGCGGACAGATGCACTTACACTACGGCGATCTGACTGATACCACTTGCTTGATCAGCATCATCACTAAGGTGAGTTCAAGAGTACAAGAGTGGAATAAGCAGAACCATTGGACTGCCAAGTCTAAGGCCTCAAGTTCACACGCAATTTACTTTAATACGTATAGTTTCATACGTATTAATAGTAAATTATCGCGCGCTTTAAACGGTGTGGGGAAACATCGTGAGGAAAATTGTATGCCTCACAAATTCTCGATGGTGTGTGAAGTCTGCCGACCCGCATTAGGCTAGCGTGGTGTGGACTATAGCCCAATCGCTCCAGTGTTAATCGAATGGCAAGAAACACAACCAAGCCATACTTAAATGAACATTACACAAATACACAATTTAATGGTTTATCTTGAAAACGGCGCGTACGCCGAGGCCACCTCACAATGGCAATTATTACAAATTCATTTATATTCTGCCTATTTACTACGGGTGATATTGTTGTCATACCTATGGGCCACGTCGCTCGGCTAGCTATATTTACTCCTTTACTCAAACATAACATACCACCACGCCTGTATTCCCCGAAAGGTTAGGCAGAGGCTTATTATTGTACACTCACAGTTCGCCGGTATATTTAGCTCCCATGTAATAGAGACGAGAAATCCCAAACTCCGAGCTACTACTACGAATTTCATATTACAACTTCTTACTACTTCTTCTACTACTTATTACAACATGTTTTCTTTTTGTGTTTCTTTTTTGCATTTTCCATGCTTTTTGTGATATTTTTACATTTTCCATACTAAAATCATAAAATAATTTTAGTGAAGGAAAAATTCGAGTGCGGGCAAAATTCGAACCTGCGTCTTCTGGTTAAATCCGTTAAATACACCAGACGCTATGACCACTAAGTCACCGCGAGTCCCACCCGCCCTAGGTCGAAATTTGCCTTCACATTCTGAGTTTACGTCTTCTTTCGAGGTTACGTCAATGGCATCTATTGAATGTAATAACGCATTGCTCGACCTGGGGAACGCACCCAGGACCTCTAGCGTAGCAGACGCGCTTGGGACTACTAGACAGTTAAATATAAAGGTATTTATTCTCTTTTAGGTTCGCCCGAAAGAGATCTACAATTTAGGAGCTCAATCTCATGTAAAAGTATCGTTCGAGCTCAGTGAATACACAGCCCAAGTTGATGCCCTCGGCACCTTGAGGCTATTGGAGGCTGTCAGAGCAGCGGGATTGGAGAAACAGACGAAGATATACCAGGCGTCCACCTCAGAGCTATATGGGAAGGTTGTAGAAGTACCTCAGACTGAGAACACGCCGTTCTATCCAAGGTCGCCATACGGTGAGTAGTTTTTTTTAGCCGTCATCGTCCCACTTTAGGTTAAAGGCCGTCCTTCCTTCCTTCTCGGTTTAGAGCCTTCTGCGGGCAATCTTTCCAATAGAAATCTAGCCCGCCCATCTCGCCATTTCCTTTTGGGCCTGCCGCGACGTAGTCTAGCGTTATATGGTAAGTATTACAATAGACTTTACTTCGATTCTGGAAGTTGTTAATGGTAGGGTTTCTCGATATTGTCGCACAATAATAATTTTCTATTTATCTGCGTGTGTTCAAAGGCTCACTTCAGACACTGCCGTTTAGAACAGGATCGTGTCATTGTAGTAACCAAACAAAGAAAATGTCGTGGAAAAATTGTTACATTTGCATTTGATGATAAGTACTGCCCCATTTTCGGTGAGCTGGCAGTCAGCCGCCAAGCATTGTCATTGTTCACGTATTTAACTACGGCAATAGGCGAGCCTTATAGTGATAAACAAGGCGAGTACATTCTGCTTAAATTAATTTAGAATTTTAAACTCTCTTAATTACTAAAATATATACAATCGCTTGATTGACATCGAAATCCTAGCAAGAAGTCGTCGCTATCTATCGGATAAGGCGCTGAAATGGAAAGCAAGCATAAAACATCAATGACAACTATAATCCAACATACAATAAAAAAGTAATAAACCATGATTCTAATTTACCTTCAGATTTCTCTGATAATGGCCAAAACACCGAGTTTATCTTTACAGCTAATAAAAGCCGTATAAACTGAATAACTGATTAGCGTGGCATACAGTGAAATATTTAATGTAATTTCGTGCGTGAGAGTAATGTTGGAGTAATTTACTAGAACGAAGTAAAGCCTGCCGCCGAATAAAGCATTCAATACAAACATACCTTATAATTAGTATACAACCAGTAATAGAATAAGCTCAAGACCGCAACGATTGAAGCTATAGCCCCTGATCCATTAGTGGCTCGAGTTTGGTTTGCACAATCTTCTATATTATCACAAAGCCTCCAATGTCCCGAATTACTTAACTTCATATCTACTCCAACCGACCTTTGTTCTCGGCAGCATGCGCAAAGCTCTACGGGTATTGGATCGTAGTGAACTACAGAGAAGCATACGGTATGTTCGCGTGTAACGGAGTCCTCTTCAACCACGAAAGCCCTCGAAGGGGGGAGAACTTCGTCACCAGGAAGATTACTCGGGGCGTTGCCAAGATCACCCTCGGTCTGATGGAGTACCTTGAACTTGGCAATTTGGACAGCAAGAGAGATTGGGGACACGCCAAGGATTACATTGAGGTATGTCTTTGTACTTGACTTGCTTCACTTGTAGTTGTTGTTCAGTTTTTATTTTGATTTATAATATTGCGATGCTATATATTAATTACTTATGTACGTTACGTTTTATGGTAATTTACAAGTATTCAGTTCAAGTATCCAGCTATTTGGACGAGATCCTATTTAGTGGAGTCCTGAGACATTTGCCACACCATACCATTTAAGCTGTCAGAGCAACTTATGGTTAAAACTTCTTTTGTCACTATGGGAACCAATCAATCAATAAATCAACTTAGACACACCAAGATCCCTTGGCATAGTTTGCCAATAAGCGAATTGCGTTTAGAATACCCTACCATTATTTTAAAGGAGAGTAGATTATCATTATTTGTTTTTCAGGCTATGTGGCTGATGCTGCAGCAAGAGGAGCCTGAAGACTTTGTGGTGGCGACAGGAGAGGCTCACAGCGTGCGGGAGTTTGTGGAGCGAGCCTTCGCCTGCGTGGGGCGGCAACTGGTGTGGCGAGGAGCTGGAGACGCGGAGACAGGACACGATGCCAGTACTGACCAGCTGCTCGTCAAAGTTAACCCCAAGTACTTCCGACCTACAGAAGTGGTGAGTGATGTTCTACACAGCTTATAATCAGCGAAGCACTTGCCCATTTATGGATGCTCTTCTAACTAGACAGGTCAGCATTGGTCAATTAATGGCGGCGGTACGGCGGTACTAACTCGAGTAATGGACCACTGCTTTGGTATTAAAAGGATCACTTCATCATTCCAGTTTTATATCCTCTCGCGAAACATCTAGTGTTAAAAGCTAGCTTAAATACTTCGAACCGCGAAATATTGAGTTACATTTTGAAGATTTTAACGCCATCAAGTAACAGACACAATGAAAAATCGATTGGTCTGCACATTTTTTTATTTAATTATTTGGAATACATCGTTATTCTAGGAATATTACTCACATGGGCGAGTAATACTCTTAGACCAAAGAAGGCAAAGGATAAGCTTATACAAATATTTAAATTACCTTGACAACAGTTTAATACATAGACTCAGCAAGATTATTGATACAATTTTGAATATGACTTATTAGACAGAGGTGCGTTAAAACATTACCTATTTATCTGGAATTGGTCGCTAAAATTTATCTATTATTTCATTTCAGGACCTCTTGCTAGGTGACCCGACGAAAGCTAAGGAGAAGCTAGGCTGGGTACCCCGCGTGACCTTCGACCAGCTTGTCAAAGACATGATGGAAGCTGACCTTGAACTTATGAAGAGGAACCCAGAGGCGTAGATTTAGAGGTATGAAAACTATTCATCTGAACTACATTTACAACACTGCATAAAGTAACCTAAGAGGGCAGTCATCACCATTTATTTTCTAATGGATAGGGGACAACACCACAGGAAACGCAAATGCGTTGCCCACCCTTTAAAAGCGTTTGGGCCTCCGGTATCTTCACTCACTCGGCGAAACACAACGTAAGCGTTGCTTCTCGCCGGTTTTCAGTGAGGTCGTGGTATCACGTGGTATCGGCCTAAGCATGGCCCTCCCACGGTAGGAATGTCCAGGTGGACAGACTTCACACATGCGCCTATAAAGTCTCTCAACATATAGGATTCCCAACGATGTTTTCTTTGCCTTGGATTTCTGAGATTCCGTCATAAGTCAGTGCGTGGATGTTAACCGCATTTATATGTTATATTTTCACAAATATGCGTTTTATTTGTTAAACTACTTGTCAATGTCCTTATAACGTAAATGATAAATAGTTACATTGAGTGTCCTTTAAATATTAATTGCCTTTAACAATTATTACATAAATATTATGTGCTATCTTATAATCAACACTAAAAGCATTGATAAAATTACAGTATTCAGTATAGTTTGGCTAGGTCAGCTGTCGGCGCGTTTTGTGTTTATAAACACAAATTCTCTTTCTTATACACAAACACGCAGACTCGGAACAATTATCCGTATGCCATACAAATATTTTTTCCGTGTGGGAATCGAACCCACAACTCGTAACACAGAAACCAATCGCTCAGCCAATTGTGCTAGACTATTGTTGTCTTCAAATATGTTATTGGACACAGTTCTCCTCACAGAATGGGTTTAGGAGGGTTTAGGAGGCTATATTTAGTCCACCATGCTGGTCTAGTGCGTATTGGCAGACTACATAAAATCTCAGGTTTCCCCACGATTAAGCGCGTGTTATTTAACTATAATACGCACATTTTTGGAAAAGTTATACGTAAAGTCAGAGAGACTTGGATTCGAAATTGGGACCTTTAACTTGGCAGTTCAATGGTCATATGACTTGGCTGTCACTGCTCACGCTTTATGTTATTGACAATCTTTTTTTTTACAGAACATATTATACCTACCTCAACGCAGCGCCTTTACAGTGAGATATCAACCTGTGAAAATTATTGTTTGAGATTGAGTTAAAATAGCGAACGATTTATCAGTCGAAAATAGGTCTCCTAGGCGACCGGAGTGTGATTTCAAAATCGTATAGATTTTACGATATTTTTCTCATAGCAAACACCACTTAAATTGAGCATTCACTGATTTTTCGACAACTACACATTTAAAAGTGTTAATATGACATATTGGGTGAAATAATAATATTTGACTTATTCTATAGTGATGATATGGAAAAATATGATTTAAGTATCGCGCTATTGGGTTTATTTTAGATTAACGTCAAACTATACGAGAGAAAATACTTATCGCACAAACGTTACCTCTCTTATTTATGGAAAAAAAATTTGATGGTAAAGTATGGTTGGCTTACGCAGTGTCAATGATTCAAGCGTCAGCGTCGAGCGACAGTTTTAAATACGAAATGTTATATCTGTAACACAAAAAATAGCTATAATTAATACGACTATTTAATAAATAATAATTCAGTAAGTCCAAGGATAACAAATAAATTTTTAATACTTTCGTCTCATCTATTATTAGTATTTTGGAAATTCATAGATACTTTGGTTCGTTATTATTAACTTAAGTTTGTTCTGAAACATTCTACGTGCTATTAACTTATTTTTAAGTTCAAAGTTAAGCAATGGCTGTTAAGTAATCAATGTCTTTAAACTTCTAAGTTAAACTTAGATAGCTAGTGCAATTTGTATTGTATACATAACATACTTATAATTTTATATGAGGGTGTATTTGCATTAGTACACCTCTGCCTAACCCTTCGGGGAATACAAGCGTGACGGTATGTTATTTTTGATTTATAGTCATTTGAAAGTCTAAAACTAACTCCCGTATTTATAAAATATAAAATGTCATATAAATTCATGCCTATAATATGTTTTGTCTTGCTTTGACCCGTGATATTTTGTGATAGGGAGAACCCTAGAAAACATAATTATTATAGCAATAGTAAGCATAAAAGATGTTTTATATTATTATCAACTAGCTTCTGCCCGCAACTTCGTCCGCGTAGCGTGATGATATATAGCCTATAGCCTTCCTCAGTAAATGGGCTATCTTTTCAAATCGGACCAGTAATTCCTGAGATTAGCGCGTTCAAGCAAACAAACAAACAAACAAACTCTTCAGCTTTATATATTAGTATAGATAAGAGAGTAAAGCTGTAGAATTTGCTACGAAATTTTAAATATTAGTCATATAAATACTGTATCGCTTATCTTCGAATAATAAACGGATACTTAAACGAGAGATTGACAGAGATCTAACAATGACCTTCCTTTTTGGGTATTTTTTGTAAGCATAAATGCACTCTATATTATGGAGAAACCGGATGTTAGTTTATATTTTAAAAGTTATGTTCCTTTTATTTAGCTTTGTAGATCCATTTCGAAATTTAATAAGGGAACATTAAAAAAAATTTGCTACACATAATTATGCTATACGTTTCCAGTATAGGCTGACCTCTCATTGCACGTAAAAGCTATATAATGCGAGCTCAGTTCAGCCTCTATTAGGAAATATACAGCTTGATGATATAACAGGAAGAGTTGGAGCTATTCTAACACTGAAAAAAATGAGATTGTGTTTTAAAGAGAAAGAAAAACTATGAATGAGTCAATATTACGCTCTCAACTCAAAGGCCTTTTTGAGACAAAAGGCAGTACAATAAAAATTTGTTCAGCGGTTTAGGCGTTAAAACGTAACAAACAAACAGAATATTAATTGACAAGATTGCTCGTTATTGGTGATATTGACTGTATTAGGGCCATAACAATAAGATGTCAATACCATTGAATGTGTAAACACAAATCTGTGAATTTAAATTACGGTCTAAGGCTCAACTCACACCGAGAGAGCGGCGAAGCGCAGCGACCCGCTCGGTAGAAAAGGCAATTCGCCGGAATTCCAGCGGCGCCGCGGGCATCCTCGCGACTCGTTCGAGTTTCTCGAAGTATTATAGTAATGAAAATAAAGTTAAAATTCATATGACACTGAAACTGCGCTCCGCTTCGCTGCGCTTCGACGCTCTTTCGGTGTGAGTTGAGCCTAAGATTACGAGACGAGAGACGTGTAATATTTGTTAAATTATGATACTTGACTATAGTCATAACGTTATTTTTTAATATTGTCACAATTCTCGATACAATGACGTTTTAGAATAATGTTTAGTTTGTGTGTAATGGTCACATTCCGTGTACATAAATGTGTACAGATGTAAAGAGTATTGTTACAACTATGAACTATTTTTGTTGCCAGTATTTGTGTTTAATGTGTAAATATATTATTGAATTAATGTTTAGCCTTTTATTTAATCTACGCTCAAGTTCGTACGTCGTAGTAGATGCGATAATTGCGAAGGCAAACATGAGTTGAATTTGATCCATCAATTTCGGATGCCAGAAGATTTAAAAATTTGCAGCGATTTATAATTTTCGTTTTTGGGCAAGTAAAAAAAACACCAAATAAAAAATTAAGACTATATTATACAATAATAAACAACAATCATAGAATGATAATATTAAAAAAATGCGTAAACTATGTCTATTACAACATTTACAACTATCAAAAGTATCAATTATTATTACACACACACGCACACATACATACTTAATTACTATCATTAACAGCGGCCGGAATAGGTAGTTTTTAAAGTACCAAATGACGTAAAATGCCCTACGAAATCCTTACTTCGATATGACTTAAACCTATGTTCGGGGATTGATATTTATTAAAATTTCCATATCAAAAAGTTAGTGCTGGTCTACTTTTGTATTAGAAATTACTATGTGCCTATCCAAAATTTCATACAATTTATTAATACTAAAGTTTTGGTGACCAGCTGCTGAAAGGCCAGGTATCTGGTATTTTACGCTAGATTGTCTTTAAGTTTAGTAAGTAGAGTTTTAGAAGACAAATATATCAATCCCGGAAGTTATAGACAACAAGTCTTATTGATATACTTAATATCAATCACAGAATTAAAAGGCATATCCATGTTAAGATTTTTATTTACGTCATTTGGTAGTTCAAAACTACATATTCCGACCCCTGGCTATTACTACTTTGTCAAATTGCTTCATATTTATGTGTATTAATTCCTTTTGAAATTCTTAATATAATCTATACTAAAACAACATCTAACGCACAGGTACATCATACAAAATCATAAAACATAAGTATCATCATCGCCGGTATGTTTAGGTCCCATGTAATAGGGGGCGAGCCTATTGCCATTAACCGGGCACAAATTCCTAACTCCGAGCTGCTACTGGGAATTTCATAGAAAAACCCAATAATACTTTGCCCGACCTGGGAATCGAACCCAGGACCTCTAGCGTAGCAGTCGCGCTCAGGACCACTCAGCTAATGAGGCAGTTTTTAATACGTGTTAATTTATCCCGAAAAGATTACAATATCTGAAACTATTGCCCCCTGATCACTGCATTTAACTCATATGTAACTAATTTCTTGAATAAAAATGCTTATGTGTCTCAATCACATTACTTAAAGGCGGATCTACGCTAGACGAACCGAGCACGAGCGAAACACAAGCGGAGCCGTTCGCGGCGTCAAGTGTGGACGTACAACGAAATCCCTTTGTGTTCGTCAAAAAACCGACAACAGGCAGCCGAGCACGAACGAAATGCTCGCAGCTAGCTCGTTCGAGGCTTGTAAGTCGGTCCACACTAGACGAATTGTGTTCGGCTCGTGCTCGGTTCGCCTACCGTAGACCCACCTTTAGGGTTTCGTTATTATAATTATTATGACTCGATATTCTAATTAACGTGCTTGAGGTCATGCGCTTATTTAGTTACACGTTGTATAAAATTAACTGTTGTCCAGAATGTTCTAGAAAGTAGGCAGCGTAGCCTGCCACCAGTACCAGAGAACCGGCTTCCCTTTTTAAAGCTATTGTAAAAGTTTGCGAGAAGAAAATTTTAAATATACCCTTCTATTCATATCAAATATAAAATACCTATCTTAGAAACCATAGCCATAACGTGTTTATTGACACGTGATATTCTGTGACAGGGCAAAGCAACGAATTATAGCTATAAGAAGTTTACAGTACGTTTCATATTTTATAAGGGACTAGTTTACAAATAATCCAGCAAAACTGTTAACTGACAATAACAGAGAACACTACAATTTAACTGGCGTGAAAATGTCATAGAATATTGGAATAAAACAACTTTACGAATTATATCGCGTTATATTAATCAAATATAACGCGATATAATCAACTTCATCAATCAATCAACTTCAGAAATCAGTATGTCATAGAATATCAGTTAAATTGTAATACTGAATGGTCCCATACATGCATATTTTTTCAGCCGAAGTTACATTGAACAAATGATTGAAAATACTACAAAAGATTAAGGTGAAAAGATTACTTGACTCCATAAACAACTGAATAAAAAAAGTAAAGTAAAATGATCAAATACCCAAAAACTAATGATTTGAGAACTTATCCCTCGTTTAATCAGACTTCAAAAGTGGGTAGTTCTATTTTTAAACTTTTCCTTTAACTTTTATGTAGATAGACAATCAACAATAGAAAACAATCAATAGATAGTAATTCTAAACATATGCTGCTTAGATATATGTTTTATTTGGAATGATTCTTACATAAAATTTACATCATATTCACTTTATTTACATGATAATTTTGACGTATAACTTTTAGAGCCTGCTTATCACTATTTTCGATTTTGTAGACTCTAATCGGCCATTTAAATGAGGTAATGGTGTATAAATCTATAGTATATAGTCTGTGTTTATTTAGTTCAATGTTTATCTGTCCACAAGATAAGTAGCGATTTAACATATCGAACAGAAACAAACGCCTATGTAATTTTCATGCATTGTTCGTCGATGTGAATGTAAGAGGCCATATTCTAGAATACTCGGTGGTTTTTTGTCAAATATAATCAATATCTATACAGATGCGGAGAAGATTTTCTCATGCACGTTCCCTTTTGATAATTAAGACATTTTTGTATTCAGATAGAGTTGAAAATAGAATGTAGATAATCAACACGGTCAGTTATCAGCGCTTTTCCCGTACACCATTATCAACTTTATTTGATTCAGATAAAAAGGATATTTAAATTTCTGCCTAAATATTTCTGTCCGAAACCTTGATTATTCTCTTAAAAGGTGGTGAATCAAGTTATTCACCTGTTTAATTATAAAAAATAATTGCATCTATAAATAATGAGAAAAATAAATTATATTCTAGAGTTGTAGTGTGTGTATAACCGCTCAAAAGGATTAGCCATGCTAAAATATACCTTAATGCGTTATTATACAGTACTCGCGTACAACTTCACAGTACCTAATCGAACTTGTTGGTGGCTATGTCTAGTTTCTGTTGCAGTACGCCGCCTAGTATGAACTCCGTGGACACTATGGTGGCTCCTCGCTTCCTCAGCGCTGGCCAGAGCTCCTTGTCTTTGACGCAGGAAACGCATACCCAGTGTGGCCCTCCCTCTTTCCACGTACCGCCTGAACATTCCACTATCACTGAAATAGATAACATTAATTAAGTATTTTATGTGGCCTACGCAAATGTTCTGCTGATCTGGTATCGTCGTGCGACGGATTGTTGAGCTCACTAGTTTATGGTCGAGCTTTATAATGACTGAAAGCCTGCGTACCGTCAGCTGAGGATAGGACTATAGAAAGCTGCTATGGGTCTTTCTTCAAAAGGGCATTATAGACATAGCTCTGAATCGTACCTCACACATTTACTACCTACTACTGAAACTGGTCTTTAAAAGAGACCATGATTCTCTGAGTTTGTGACGGCTTTTCTTCTTAGATTGTCGGCTAGGAAATGCCGGCGCCATCTTGTATTTTAAAATAAGTGTCTTTAAAGGTCTATTTACAAAAATAAATATAATTTATCACGTAATAGGGGGCGAGCCTATTGCCATGTCCCGGGCACAAATCCGAACTCAGAGTTACTTATAATTCCATAGATAAACCTAAAAACACTTTCCTTGACTTGGGAAATCGAAACCAGGACCTCTGGCGTAGCAGTCTACTACTATTACGCCTGTATTTTTTGATGCATTAATAATACATACTGTATACCTGTAGGTTTTAAGGTTCCATATAATAAGGAGCGAGCCTTATCCGCCATATCTTACAACAACTATAATATGTTTATTACAGGGTACAAGAATTTAACTTACATTTCATCTCAGAAGCATTGGGTTGTACACTCGGTGTGGAAGACACGCAGTAGCCTTTCAGGAAGTTCCTCTTGCCCGTCAGGGTTCGGTCCAGGCTAAAGTGGAATCGCTTCTCTGCTTGGTCATCCTTAACTAAGTATAGCCATGGGTCTGAAATTTAAAATAATGTTCCAATGTGAATAATATTCTCATGGCAATACCAAAGGCTGTGTATTGTATAATACGCAAGATAATTGAAATTTTTGTAAGAACATGAATGTTTAATAAGGACACTTCAACAACATTACACATTTTTTTTATAATAGTGCTTATTTCTAAAGGGTCTTTCAATTAGGGCGGGTCGATGTTGACAGTTTGTGGCGACCAGGTTATTTTGGCGGCATCCGTCAAGTGCGTTGTTATTTCTTCAGTTACTGATGCCAAATCACCATGGCAAGTTACACGATTGAACAGCACGTCCAAATGATAAATAAATAATAAAATAAAATATTCTTTAAAATAAAGAATATTTTATATTATTTTATAAAACTTTATTATCAAAATGAGTGTTTGTTAGTGCAAACGAACATGAACGGTTCGAGGGTAGGGCTATCTCTCGCAGAGGTGACGTGAATTGACCACCAAGATCGTGCAATTTGACCCCGCTAGACTTTTTCTTGTGAGGTTTTCTCAAGTCGCAGTTCTATGCCAATAATCCGCAATCAACCGATGCCCTGAAACTCTGAAAGTCAACATAACACAGGCCATCGCTCAGATTCAGCCGGTTCGCAGTAGAGTAATTGAAAATTGGATCTCTCGGATCCGTGCCACCGTTCGAAGCTGCGGTGAACATTAAATCGATGTCATATTTCATAAGTAATTGCATAAATGGGCCTTTCAAATAAAAAAATAATTTCTTTAATATCTCACATACAGCTTGTTTTATTTAATTTAAACATCGACCCGTCCTTGTTGAAAGATCCTTTATATTGAAACAAATTTTTGTATACCACTAAGGTGGCAAACAAGCCTACTGCCCGCCTGATGGTACGCGGTTACCGTAGCCTATGGACGCTTGCAACACCAGGGAATAACTCGCTCGTTGGTGACCCAGTATAAAATCTTTTCACACCCTTTTTGAAGAATTCCATGCTGTAGTCCTTATCCTTATGTCCTTATACTCAATGGTTATCCCACTCATTAGATGGCATTGATATTATGACATGAAGAGAAAGAGGGGAAGAGGAAAGACAGAGGGAAGAGAATTAGAGAAAAGTAAAATCGTTCAGCTTACCGACAATCATGTGCGTGTCGACGCAGGCCTGCACCCAGCTGGGCCCCACGATGGGCCGGCCCAGCCCCACGGCGCACAGCAGCTTGAACGTCCGCTTCACCTGCATCGTCAGCACCACAGAGCACTCCATCACGTCCGACACTATTATCGCACCTGAAAAGAATCATTCATCATTCTTTACTGTCGCTGAATAAATGTTTCTTTCTTTCACTAGCTGTACCCTGCAGTTTCACTCGCTTTGCCTCGTAACCGCGTTCATAAGGATCATAGTGCGAAGAAAATCCGTTCGGTAGTTGTCGGGGAAGACCTAGACGAACTTTTGTGGAACAAGTGAAGGAAAGGGTGGGGATCGAGTCGAATCAAGAGGTAAAACGGAAATCAGAAGATAGAGAACAGTGGCATTTGCTCAGCCGACAAGTGCCGAGCTATTAAAGAAGTCGTTGTTGAATGAGCGAACATACAGACAGACGCGGAGGAGACAGAGTAGCATATTAACGAAGAAGCTGAAACTGGACAAGTACTTCCTAAAAAATACTACTAAACAGAAGAGCTGAGAGCACATCAATACTGATATTCAGTCAGATTTGGTTAGAGCAATTCAACAAAATGTTGGGCCTTATAAATAAGACACATGAAAATATATAAAAAAACTCACCAATTTTCTCCAACTTTTGCTTGACTTCCTCACTGGGGAATGCGGTGAGCAGTACATGTTGGGTTTTCTGGGCCCTCGCCGGAGTAGCCCGCAACGATGCATTATTTATACTGCTATTATTCGTAGTATTCAAATTATTTGCACCACCCCTCGTCCGTTTTGGAACAGGCATATCACAGTCGTCGACCAATGACCGTTTCAAACTTCTAGGCGATTCAGAACTAGAATCCGAAATGTTATAAACTGTACTCTGTTCATGCACACTCTTTTTTAATATAGATTTCGGTGCCTTCATTGTGTCCTCATCTTTTTTCTCTTTCCCGTTTTGCTGCCTTTTACTCCTTCTAACTTCCACTTCCTCCGGTGATTGAGATTTCTCTCGCCTCTTGTTTGTGCGCTTTCTTTTATTGTCTGGTTCTCTTTTGCTTTCTGGAGATACGGATTTCTTGACAACAGTTTTACTATCTCCCTCTTGTTTCTTGCTTCTAGTTCTTCTGCTGGAAGTTCTAGAAGTTGATGTTGAATTTAGACTATCTTCCTTAGTTTTATCCTCGGCTGTATCGCTCTTTCTAGTAGACAATTCGCTTTTTGACTTATTATCTTTTCGTTTAGGTTTTTCAATTTTCACTTTAATCTTTTCTTTCGGACTACTTTTATTTTTTGTTTTGTTTTGTGTTGTACTTTCCTTTTTGACATCCTTTTCTTTTTTGACTTCTTTTTCCTTTTTGACTTCGATTTCTTTTTTACCTTCTTTGATATTTTGTTCCTCTTTAGAGTCTTTGCAATTTTTATTCTTTTCGTAGGTTTTTAGCCGTTTTATATTTTCAGTGATAATGTCTCCATCAATTTCGTCGTCTTGTCCCATCCAATAAGTCGGTTTTAAGATGTTGGCGGAGAGCTTTTTGTTCATTTCGGAGCTTTCCTGTAGTTTTGAGGTAGGTTTTCGCTGGCGCGTCATAACTCTCTCTGGTAATTTTTCAATTTCAAACTTTTTAGTAAGATCTATTTTTGCGACAGGTTTAGTTTTCTTTTTGCGGTGTAAAAATGGAGTGCACTGGTCTTCTGAATTGTTTTCCATTTCGGATTCACTTGATGATTCTGTGACTTCAGGCCTCACGTGTGACATCACACTGGTCTTTATTTCTTGGCTACTCGGTAGATCACTATCCGTGAACAAGAACGTTCGACATTTTTTGGGCGTAGATTCTACATCTGACGAATCACTTGGCACTTTTTTTAATTTGGTCAGCTGTGCGTTGACACCAATGACATCTCTCACATCTTGGCTGGACAAATTAGCGACAAAATCCGTTACACGTTCATCGTCCTGATTTTTAGTTGAACTTAATTCTCTATCGATATTTGCAAATTTGTCCCCAACCTTATAGCCTTCTACAGAACATGGCACAACTTCATCATCTGCGTTAGGTGCCATTAAGATATCCGGGGATATTTCTCTTTGGGAGCACAAATCATCATAGATATCTTGCGTGGCGTTATAGTAATTAGGGTCATCTATTGCAGTCGGTTTATTTTTATCAGACTTATCTTTCGTTGTTTGTTTTGGTATGTCTTTACTTTTGATCCTTATTGGAGATTGTAATGGTATTTTAAATGGGCTGACGATATCATCAAATGACTCTTTAACACCTTTAGCATTTTTTCCTACAACCTCTTCAATGATTTGTGTTGGTTGATCTTCGAAAGCAACATCTTTAGACTTGGTTACAGTTTCATCGACATCTATAACTTGCGTGAGCATATCTTCAAATGGAACTTTATCCTCTTTGTTGTGATCAATATCTATTATTTGAGTTGGCATGTCTTCGAATTTTGTAACTCCAACACTTTTAGGTGGATTAAGCTTTTTTGTACTTATTTCTATGACGTCATCTTCACAATCAGTAACGTCATCGTCTTCATCGATTTTCTTTTCAGGTATCTTTTGTGTAGGTATCATATTAATATCTTCACAATCCGTTGAACTGTCTGATTGTATTCTGTTAAGTCTTTTTACAGGATTTACATTGCTTTTGCTGCCAACTTTTTCTTTTACAGTATCCTCCTTCCTGGGCAGTTCGGGTATTTTTTGTGTCGGGATCATATCAATATCTTCACAGTCTGTTGAACTGTCTGATTTTATTCTGTTAAGTCTCTTTACAGGTTTTACACTGCTTTTTGTGCCAACTTTCTCTTTTACAGTATCCTTCTTGCTAGGCAGTTGGAGTTTTTTTTGTGTTGGGATCATATCAATATCTTCACAGTCTGTAGAACTGTCAGATTCAGTTATTTTTGATCTTTTCGAGATACTTACCTCATATTTTGCTTGCTGCTTGTTATCCTTAGCAGGTAATTCAATAACTTTTTGTGCTGGTATTATATCAATATCTTCACAATCTGTCGAACTATCTGATTGAGTTCTATTATCTCTTTTAGACGGAATTGAATTAGTTTTCTTGGTGTCCACTTTATATTCTTCTATAGGTAATTGATCAGGTAGTATGTTCTGCGAATTAAAATCTTCTTCAAAGCATTCACCATCAACTTCGTCAAAAAGCAACTCTTCTTCAGAAGTATTTAAATTTTCTTTTGATGCAACTTTAGAATGTTCTGACATTGTTTTATCTGTCAAATTACTTTTATTTTTACTTATATTTTCCATGGAATCTTTTTTTTCATACGCAAATTGTTGCGTGTCAGCATTAAAAATATCTTTATTGTTCTCTTTATTGGCAGCGTAAAGATCAAATTGCATTTCGTGTTGATTGCTTATTTTGCACACTTGAGGTAGATGTTCGGTTTTTGTAGGCAATTGTGTATCTAAACTATGAATTGAAGGCGAAGGCACACGTTCAGGCGGAATTTGCGTATCAGCTGTGTAAATTGAATCAGTACTTTCATTGGCAATAGGATTAGGGGCCTGAGTGTCCATTTCATAAATAGAATCAGAAACATTCTTGTCTACTTTAAGAGATATGAATGACTCATTCAAGCTTGTGTTAGGATTGTCAATAAAACTTGTGGAAGTAGATTGTTTGGAAGAGTTGCGATTATTGTCTGTTTTAGGAGATCTTACTGGGTGTATCGATATCGTTTTTCCGAATGGTTTTATAAACGAATCGTTCGACAATTTTGAGCATTTAGAGTGTGATAGCGTCGTGTACGAGTCATCCTGAAAAAAAGTAATTTATTTTTATTGCAACTGTTATTTCAATATTTTTGAATAATTTTGTTTTGTATAGTGTTCATATTCATGTATCAAAATAATTTTGCTTAGCTACAACATTATAAATTCTTGATAAGTACCAAATTGTTTACAGCCCCTTAAATAAACAAAAGCTATTTATATTTTTTTACAAATAAAATCTGATTGGAAAATTCTAATAATTTATTGAAAGTATCTAAAATCACTCAGAATTTTCTCAGAACATAGATAAAGAAACTAAATTCATTGATAATATAATCAATTATTTTACGAGAGACAGGGAAGAAGTACATCCTACTAATATTATAAATGCGAAAGTTTGTGAGGATGGATGGATGGATGGATGGATGTTTGTTACTCTTTCACGCCAGAACGGCTGAACGGATCTGGATGAAATTTGGCACAGAGATAGATAATAGTCTGGAATAACACATGGGCTACTTTTTATCTGAAGTCCACGCAGACGAAGTCGCGGGCAGAAGCTGGTTACATATAAAGTAAACTTCACCAACTATTAAGCCTATTACAATAGTGGACTGTGGAGAGACCATATTAACCAAGAGCTGACTGACAATGTAGCACATAGTAATAAAGGCTCTGGCTTTAAGAATATATGTACCAGGAATAGCATAAACATACCCGGTCACTAACATCAGGAGATTCTGGGATCATAGTTGTAGGTGCTTTATGTAGCTTCGAGACATGCTTGCTAGGCAATGGTGTCTCCGGTATGTCAATAGCCTGAGTCATCGGTAGGTCATTATCGTCTTCTAGCAGTCTAAATATACCAAATATGTCACCAAATTGTACTGTGTCCCCATCACTTATAGGGTGAGGTATGTATGGTTGTAAAGTTTTCTGGAAAAATAAATGATATATCTTCAAATACAGTATACACAAAATTAAGGATGCTATTAAAACTGACCAAAGTTTAGCAGATAAACTAAGAATTAAATGAATATTATCATTCTAATTGTACCTGCCCACACATTTATGTGGCTCAGAATATGTATCATAAATCATATAAACATATCATTATTCAATTGTGTCAAAAATTTCAAGGTAACTGGTGAAGAACTTTCGTAGATTTAATATAGATTGATAGATAAACAAATATATACTGTTTAAGGAAGAACCTATTGCTTCAGTAAAAAAAAATACTCACATTCAATAATTTTGTTTTATTCGCTGAATCTAAATCCATAAGCATGTACTGTCTACTATTAAGTACATTTATCACAGCATGTTGCCTTGACACAGACTAAAAAGAAAAATTAAAAAATACTGAATAAACAATTATTTTGAAAAGATTAAATTTCTTACATATGACTCTTCATCTTCAACATTTACTGTTTTACCAATAAGACTACTTTAAATAAAATGTGTTATGATTTCTGTCCACAAGTCTAAAAAAACCGTTATCAAATCAAGTCTGATTAAAGATATATTTTTTGTTGTACTTACATTTAAATTGAGAACGATACTACATGTTTGTGGATCTCTTCCTATTTTGTTTGGACCCTTTAGCACTGGATGTTTTGCCCCGCATATGCCCAGAAAGCCAACCTGTAATAATTGTATGATTTTAAGACTTATATGCATACACATCACATGTAGCAAAAAATGAACTTTGACTTTGACTATGCATAATTATAAATATATATATTGTAAGTCGCACATCTGTCTGACTTGGATCATTTTCAGGGCAGGCAAAGAAAAAAGAACATTCACATTATGATCATCATTATCAGCCCATTTTCTGTTTCAATGCTGGACACAGGTCTACTCTCAGATTGATTGATTGCTATGTAGTAGAAAATCGGACTTGAAGCATGATTTTGTTTATGCTAAGGATAGCTGCTATTTTACTATTTTATATATCCTACCATATACTTAGTGGTCCACCAACACAATGCCACTTGCATTAAAATATTCTTATAAATATAACTTTGCTTTTTATTTTAGTACATATGTAAGTACTAAAATAAAATAATTTACTTGTTGCAATGTTTTATATAATTATCAGTGGGGTTTGCAGGTTACACAATTAGGTACTATATTTATACACCTAGACAAGATAAACAGGGATAAAATATATGATATTTCTTTTAAGGGAACTAATCATTTGTATATAAAGTTGCTATGTATCCTGTAAAAGCTGATAGTACCAAGCAGGTATGTGATATACTTATGTGCAATTTGTTGAGCCAGGTTATTTTATTACACCAAAACTTTCGTGTGGAAGTGTCATTTTTATCACGAAATTATTAAGCGGCTTGTACCTGTAACTTGTACTCCACGTATATTTACTGACTCATACACACAATTTAACATCACTGGCCATATCATAATGAATGTAATACAAAATTGCTGGAACGCGTTACGCGTATCTTCTTTTGCGTTGTGGGGGCCAATTAATGCTTACCTGTTCAGGGCAAATTCTCTCTGTATGCGTATCATATAACTCTTGAGTACACTCCAACCTCTGTGTACATTCCATTTTTGTATTATATCGTAACAAATATTAACAAATAAACAGTAAACACTATTACATCACAACAGCGCATACAAGTCGCGCAACCGCGCGTCCGATACCTACAACATCAGAATGTTTTGCTTGCTTGATATTTTCCCGAATGTCAAATATTGGCATACGGCATGTATGTCAAAGTCAATCATTTTTGTTGGCAGTTTTTTTTGGCGTCACACGAGCGACACACTGTGGTCACACTATTTGTGTATTTGCCTCAGACTCAGATTACTTAATCTATATATGAGCACAACGTTATATTATTGATCATGTAATATTATAATATCTATCTCATCAAATTATAATTTCGATGTACCAATAACTTGTAACTTGATGATTTGCGAAAGGCTGCCGGCAGTAGCTGGATGCGACAGGCCGAGGACAGGGTGAAATGGCGCACATTGGGGGAGGCCTACGTCCAGCAGTGGACTATTATAGGCTGATGATGATGATGTTGATTATGAATAACTTGTATGTTTAGTGTACACTGTTAATATACGTTGATTATTAAATAAGTAAATTTTAATATAAACGAATAATCATGAACTTAAAAAGTTCCTATAAATTCCACCATTTTGTTGATATCAATTTGTCTCTGACCTCCGACCCAAAAGCGCGGAAATTGAAAAAAATACTATGATGTAAATTTTGCAGAAAAAATGTAACATTTCGGAAAAAAAACGTACCTTACATCTCAAGGAGCCTGGCAACACTGATGCATTGTCATTGTCAATTAGGCTTTATGGACAATTAGAGTTGCGCAAAACATATCACTGAAAAGAAAAGAGAAATTGGTATATATCTTTTCGATCTGAGATATATCACTCTTGTATATCAGTAGCTCACTATAAAGTGATATAAAGATTTGTTTGACGATTGAGTGAACTGATGATGTGTTTTGTACGACGCTATAGCTCTGAAGACGTACTGGCAGGTAAAACCCAATACCGTATTATGCTAGTTTGAAAAAATACAAACAATTTTGAATGTTTACAAAAACAAAGTCAAAATTTGTACTATTTATTGACGTATACGTCGATTTTCCTATGTTCTATTATTATCCAATAACGGACGACCATAGAGTAATAATTAAGACATAGAGAAAGCCATAAAATTGCAACTGAACTCAATATATTTATTTCACTTCGACTTATGGACCCACTTACTATGAAAGAAAAGGACATATAAATAAAATCATTTCGAAGTTACGTAGGTTGGCGCACACTGTAATTCGGACCAGTGATGTTAAGCTATTTATTTCAACGTCGATAAAATTTATCGATGACAGACATCGATAATATAAAATATGTATCCTTATTTTTAAGTTAGTTCTTATGCCTTTGGTATGGGACGCAACCTGTGTTGATACCCTTGCGCCATCACATCTTTCAAGCTCAGCTGGCTGCGCTGGCGCTGCTGCTGCTGCTGCAGAGACTCTCAAGCGGCGCAAATATAGTAACCTTTCTGGTAACTATATTTTTGAGCCGTTTGGGGTCGAAACGCTCGGGTTGTGGGGTCCGAGTGCTCGTCTCCTTTATAAAGAACTTTCAAGGAGACTAGTCGACATTTCGCGTGATCAGAGGGCTGGTTTGTTTCTAGGGGAGCGTATAAGCATTGCCATTCAACGTGGTAATGCTGCCAGCCTTCTGGGCACGTTACCCGACGACAGTGATGCCGATGAATACTTTGACGCGTAGCCGCGCCGCAGTTTTTTTAGTTTTAGTTTACATATATATTAATTTTATGTAATTTATGTAAATAGTGTAAGTATATAGTTAGTTCATAATGTAGGTACTTATACAATTTAATTTGGATCGATACACAAAAGCAGGGTAAAAACGGACGGGTATAGACCTAACCTCGAATTTATCCGTACCATGGAAAGGTATGTAAATAAAACTACTAGAATAGATACTACTGAGAATTCTGTAGAAAAACCTACACACTTCGACCTGGGTATCGAACCCAGGACGTCTAGTGTAACAGTCGCACTTCAGACCACAGGGCAAATGAGGCAAATAGGTATAAAAAGATAGGTAAAGAAATGTATAATTTACAAATAAAGCCACCAGTTTCAAATTCCAATTAATTTATTTTGTAAGCATGTTCTTTCACAATCTTTATTCTCCCAATGATGTTTGTAGGCCTCCTCCGTTGCACGCCATTCTTCTTGGAGTTTATTTTTGTTTGCTTAGGTTAGATAAATAATTTGTTTATAAGTACAGTATCCATTTATGTTCTGCCTACAAGCACACAACATTATATCAATAATGCTAGTAAAGGTCGTTGGGAGTCGTTGGTTGAAGGCGGTATATAATTGGTCTTTGTGGAAGTCTATGCCTTTTTAGCAGTGGATTTTTTTAGCTGATATGATGATTATCATACCATTTCACCTGTTCTATCTATAATAAATAGGTAATGCAGGAATATTATCTTCCCTAAGTTGTCTCCATTTGTTTTTGCAAATGTGACTATGAGTAATTGGACTCCCGTTTTTTCTAGCTATGCGATTTATCTATTAAGGTAATTCTTTTCATGTTGCCTTTAGGAAATCTTTAAAGTAAAATTATCGACAATAATATTCACGTCACTACAATAACCTCAATGCATTTTCCGAATATTCCCTAAAACGTATTTCTACGTCTGATTTTCGCTAGAAAGTGATTCAGCAACATTTGTTACGTATTAATATTCGGTTCATAACTTACATTCAGCAAACAATATAGGAAAAATTACCGGTGGAAGGTCAATAGTTCCTGCGTATTTTGTTTGCTTGTTTAATGGGATTTTCAGCTCTCAACCGCACAACACATTATGCCACAGGATCTCAACAGTGACATTTTGAATAATACAAATACTTTTTATAAATCCATAATAGTATTATTACCACAATATCATAGAACACATACGAGATGACAACTATAACGTAAACAATGAATATGCGACCAAGTCAAATATTTTCAAATGAATGAACGGACAATTGTTGCCAGTTAAGTCAGATTTAAAAAGTTACAGTGTTTTGCATAAAAAATAACAGTACCTATGGTACAAAATTACAGTAACTAAAAATAATTATTTTAACCTTAATACAAGGAATTTTAATGAGATTGTCAACAATGAGGTGTAAATATACTACATAATATAAATGTAGTGATTGTCATAACCTGTAATGATAGTTTAAGTTTAAGAGTTTTAAATAAATAAATAACCGTTACGCTACGCTTATACAATGTGTACCTACTATATGTGTTGGTTTGACGAATATTCTAAATTGCCTATTTTCCAAGTGAAATAGTAATTATTTTAGTTTTTTAACTTTCGTTATATTTGACTCATTTTGGTGGCTCGTGCTGGCTCATGTAACAGGTTGCAAGATTTATAGTTTATTATAATGGTGGGTTATCGAACAAAACATAGGTACTAGTACTTCAGAAGTTCGGAAATAAAGAAATGGCGCTAGCAGTAAAATATTCTTTTTCCATTCGTCCAGTGTTTGCTATATGGGAACTTCGTAGTAAAATATTTGAATTACGATGATTTTATTATTTGTCGGATACATTTTATTATTTTGTTCAGTCGTATCATTTTATTTTTCTAAAAAATGAAAAATATGCAGCTATTTGACAATATCTAGGTAATCATTAGTTTTTTACTGTATTTTTGTATAACCTACAGTATACAATACCTAAATTCTGCAATACAGTAAATTTACTGTAATTACAATGTACCTGGCAACACTGAAATGGGCAGACTTTGGGGTAATACAACCAAATTTAGTCGTATTATTTTTTTCAATTGTCAGTTGGTTATATTTAAATATAACCAACTGACAATTGATTTAGTGACATGCCAATAAAAGTAAAACAAAAAGTGAATAGTTTGTATCATTCTTACATCCTTTTCATGCCATAAGATAGAACAAGACCAAAGACAGTTTCAGGTTCATTTTTTTATCTAGATTCCGTGCTTGTCTTACTTCAATGCGGACGACTACCGGCCATCGCTCATGCGCGCGCAATGTTTCGTTCATATCGCCAGTCTCTGTCTTTTTTACGTCGACGTGTGCAATTCGTATCTCATCTGAACTACAAGAGCTAGTGAACTACGTCACTCGTCTTATCGTCTATTATCTGTCAATCACTTTTATTCAGTAACTCAAATTGAAACCATATCTGTAGAGATATAGAGATATAATTTGAAATCATAAGAGCTAAAGAGCGATTAACTCTTTGGTACCGATATATATCTTGTATGTCAATAGCTCGCGAGCTACACAACTCTTGGACATTGTGTCCAGGGCTCAGATTAAGTATATAATAGATAGAGTCCTAAATTGAATGCAATATATCCGTCCTATTCTTTTCAATACCTCCATTAGTGTAACAGAAAGAAGCCGATATACGGTTGTCAATTCTATAATTTGTACACAGTTGAAACGTCAAGTTTACCTCTTTTACCTCATATAAGACGCCAAATTAAATAGTTATTTAATGTCTTGACATTGTCTTGGTTTTTTGTCGATGACGTAAGTCACATAATTGTGAGGGTCTAAACCCTACAGAACTCAACATCTTCACAGACGGATCTAAAACTAGTAAAGGCACCGGATGAGGGATCTTCTCAGAAGATCTAAACGTGCGGATGTCCATACTACTAGGGACATATAACACAGTTTTCCAAGCTGAATGCATGGGCATCCTATTAGCAGCATCAGCCATTGCAGCAAGGGAGGTGAAGGACTATACCATCCGTATACTCTCGGACAGCATGGCAGTACTACTAGCTCTCGACAGTCACACAGCAAACTCGGGGCTAATAACCGAATGCCACCAAAGACTAAATCAAGTAGGTGTGCAAAACAAAATAACCATCCAATGGATCAAAGGAAATGTAGCAACTCTCGAGGCAATGATGCAGCAGACGAGCTTGCTAGAAGGGGGTCGAGCATGGATGCCGTGGGTCCCGAACCCATTATACCTCTCCCCTTCGTCCAGATACGTACTATTGTAAGACAACGCAACAGGAACTGGCACAGAAGGTACTGGTCGAATCATGGGGAGTGCAGGCAGGCAAAGGAGGTGTTGTGGAATGTGGATGCGGGAGTGTAAAGTAATCGAAGGACCAACAGTTTAGCGGACTGTAGCGTGAAAGGTATGCTAGGTATGCTGGGCGGTTTGTGTTCACTACAAAGGACGCGGTGGAAGGAGAAAGATGGGAATATGGGACTCACTGAAGCACGCGGCGCGTAGAACTTGATGTCCTGGAGTCTTGAGGTACCTCGATGACGCACTCTTGATGTTCACCAGAACACACACTGGGTTAAGCGGGTAGCGGTAGTTGGAGCCGGCTCACAAACCCGGGCGCACACTCACAACGATATATTAAGCGGGGGCGGTTAGCGGATGTCTCCTCCGGTGAAGACGAAGACAGACTTGTGCAAGAGCGCGGTGCAGACTGCAGCGTCCTCGCTCGGTGGAATTTGTGCGTCGAAGATAGCCAGTCTGTTTTTTTTGTCCCTTTCAGGTTATATGGATTGGAAAGAGACAGGAACAGGAAGTGGAGCGAAGTCACAGATTAATAACAACAATAATAGTTGCGTGCGGAAATATGCATATAAGCATCTTTTAGAAGCTGTGGCGTAAACAGGAGGCACTCCCTGACATAGACAAACGCGTAACTAAACAGTTACTGCGACTGAGCACCACATACAGGGCAAATACTGAACTGAGGTCACCACATACAGGGCAAAGTACCTCGGTAAACCGAGTACTCTCCGAGAGATCGTCAGCAACATTAACCACTTGCTGGCCTTTCTTGAGGTGTTAGGGTGGCTCGAGTAGATAATCCTTCCCACCCGCACGCAAAATACGCGCTTTGTCGTGGAGTTGCGGAAAATAGGCCGCTATACCATATCATACCAAGTCACATAATTTGGTCGCTTATTACATCAGATGTTCAAGCATACGAGTGTTCCGCTGCTCATCGCATATAAATAATTAAAACTGTGATTATTTCATAGTGTATTGTGTTAAACCTCAAGACCAGTAAATAATCAATGTCGTGTGCTATTGTCGGATGTAAATCTCGTACAAATTATAAAGAAATTCATACCGGAATCATCAGCTTCCATCGGCAAGTTGACATACTGTGGATATTTTTGTTGCTTTGCATTGTTTTAAACTTATAAAATATAGGATTTTCAAAGGAATCTAGATAGTTATAGGTAACTGTCTCGGAAGACACAAGTTTTATGAACATTACAATTTTAATTTTAATGAATTTAGCTATTTTTGAAATTGTGTTGCAGAACAATAATAGTGCTGGAAAGCTAGCTAAGCTAGTTTTATCGATACCTATTTCAGCATTTTCAAAGAATTATGAATTATCATAGGGAATAAGAAAATAGACTATTATACATATTATATAGAGTCTGGCACACGAAAGTTGAGCCTGGGATTTAATCTAAACTTTTTACATGGCAACATTCTAAAATTGTCAGATGAATGTCACCAGACATCTCAAGTGTCAGACTGCCGTATTTATTTTTATTGGTTGTATCAGATTTCATCATTAAACATGAATAAAACAATAAAAAGTGATGTGCGAAATTTACTTGTATAGTAACTTTCGCACATCACTCGATGGTGAATAAATTTGAAGAAAAACAACAAAAGAAACGAAGTGCTTAAAAACAACAATGTTTACTAGCGATAACAAATTTTATAGGTTAGTTTACCAGCTATAGTATTGATACTTGTCTAACTTTTAAAATATTTCAAACCGTTATGTTTACCGTAATCGCATTAATAATTAGTAATAAATGGTGTATTTGCAGACAATTCGGATCAAGACAATTTATTCCTACTTTCCTTAGTGATACCACATGTATTTTTTTAAAATTTGCCGCGCTTATTCAGGCTCAACTTTTGTGTGCAAGACTCTATTCTATTTATTGTTTTATTACAGTTTTCTCCGCGATGTTGAAAGAAGACATTGCAATTGCACGAATTAATTGAGAATGGATTTTTATCCATTTTTATCGTCGTATTGTCATTTTTATCGTTTTTATTATCATCGTATTTGCGATGTCTGTTGAAAATAAAGTCATTTCGGCAGAAAGGTCGTGTAAGACTGCGCCAAATAAACTCAACAGAAGAGTAAGCTAATTAATGTGATTGTCTGGAATAATTAAAATTTAATGAATACAATTGTTTTTATTTCAGTCTATTAAAGGGTCAGACCATTCTATCCCTAGTTTTCGTACTCGCCACGTATACTCGATTCGTCTATCCCCGTTCACCCATCCTCTCTACATCAAACCACCTAAACTTTCCTTTCTCAATCTTGTTACTGCAATGGATATAGAAGGCATTAGTACGTTTAAACATTATAACTATGGTGACGACGATAGAACTAAGCAACTCGTGTACCCATTTAGTCTACTTCTTCTTTTTATCGAATCGACAGCAAAAGAAAATAAGTAGTTAATTGAAAAACATTAAACTAGATACATTGGTCAAGTATTCGTATAGATTTAGTAGTAGGCTTCCAGACACCCGAAGCTTACTACTACTAAAACTAGAAAAATAAACACCAGATCATTATATATTTCATTTTATCGATACATTCATACGGATTTTAATTTAAGGTAACATCAACCAACATGTTTTATTTGAAAGTGCATTGCCCTAAGCAAGCCACAAAACTATTCGGACCACCGGATGTTTCAAGAAATCTTGAAGTAGAATTGTCATAAGTTTGAAAACTAAATAAATTAGTGTTCATAATTATATTTTCGACAGGCTTACATTTTATTCTGAGAACTTGAATGTTTAACATACATTAAAAAGTTTGAAGGAATGGTTGGTAGTGCCACGTTTCCTTCAGCTCGCCTTGTCCGCCAGAATAACGGAATATTAATTTTATCAATGCAATGAATGAATATGCAATTTTATTTATTTTTATGCAATTGGGATTTTTTATCCTGATAAGGCTTTTGTTATATTTGTCCTGAAAATAATTGTATCAATAAAACGACGTATTCATATATTCATATATATTCATTCGTTTTGTTGTACTTGGGTGGTTTTCCTTTTTGTGAAATAATGAAGTCCATTACATCTTACGACTAAAATTAGTTACTGAGGACAAAGTCTGGTTAGCGAGACTAGTTGCTTCCGCCCAGATGACTATTAGCAGCATGAATCCCGTACTGAGCGGACGCAGCCAATCTCTAGAATGCAGAATTTTTGGCTTGAATTTTGTGCAGCGCGCAGTGTGGTGTTAAACGCTAACATGAAATACGTTTAACCCCGTGCTGCATGCTGCATAGAGTAAAAAAACCTACATTCTTGTGACTGGCTGCATCCGCTCAGTGCAATCAACTTAAAATACGAAACAATATCATAGTTTCATAGACCAGTATCGATATCGATAAATTATTTTACATCCCCTTTGCACTAGTTAATTCCATATTTTAAGGGAAGGTATGCAGAATTTGCGATAGGCAGTTGTGAATATTGTATAACTAATGCCGCAATTACTACAGCTAGGAATCTAGAATGAGTTATAGACAAATTGCGAAAAACCAATTGAAATTTGAATTTGGCGGGCTCAGGTGAACGATCAGCCTTAATCTGAGGTTAGGCTCTATAAAATTACAATCTGAGGTCCAGGGCCGTTAAAAAAAAAGTCATTGTCAATTGGTAATCAATGAATTTGTCAACTTCGTCAAGGCAAGAAGTATGAATATTCCTACCTACTTCATTCTATATTCTATAACCATTGAAGTAAAAAAACCGTAAAAGGAGACGAAATGTGATTTATATTATCAACTCATCAAATTGTGTCGTCGTTGTGTCCTTCCTCTTGTCAATTTTTTCTTTCTTGGAAGAATTCGTTGGAAAACAATTCAGTGATACATTGTAAAAAATATTTTTGTTTATCACATGTGTAGAACATAGAAAACTAGTATTACTGCATTTGGATTAGGCTAATTTGTGTTTACCTTTATTTTTAATACCTAGATTAAATTTTGTTTTTTAATCAACTGTTTTCTTTCGCGTTAATCATGGGCAGTGAAAAAGATCGAATGTCGGACACGGGCGACGGAGAAGATATACCGAGTGATTTCTTCGACGATTTTACTAAAGATGATTTTATGGAAGGTTTGAGTGTTATTGATAGCTGGGACGAAGATAAAACGAACAAACAGCAAGAGGCACGCCGCATCAACCATGAAACTATCGACAGTGTCAAAGACCTTCGGGAATTGATTAGAGATACCAAAGGAGATGTCAAGAGCACGAAACCACCAGCAAAGTTTGATGATAGATACAAATGGCGCAAGCGAGATTCTTCGCTAGATCAGTCCTCAAGCAGCAACCATATAGATGACTTCATCAAGCCAGGGAGCAGGCGTGACCCAAGCAAGACTAATGAAGCCATCAAGAAGGATAAAGAAGTTAAAGTGAAAGAGTATCTTGCAAAGCATTTGGAGTCCACGGATGATCTTCGGCCTCCTGGCACCGAGCTGGATGGTTATTTCGATGAAGATAAATCAAAAGAACATAAGAAAACACCAAAGCGCACTGTTGAAGAAGAGCCAGCCCCAGTTCAACGTCAAGTTTCGCGGAAGGAGAAAAACTATAAGGAGGCATCACATCGTCTTAGTCCACGTAGGAGGCACAGTCCTCCCCGCTGGAGTCCTCGACGTAGTTCACCTCGTCCATACCGACGTTTAAGCCCCCAGAGGAGTTTCAGAAAACGCTACAGTCCACCAAGACGCAGCCCTCGACGGTACAGCCCGCGGCCACGTGCACACAGCCCTCGGCGGCGGCGTCTATCCAGATCACCACAAAGGCGTTATGAGCCTCGAAGATCACGTTCACCCCGATCCCATACTCCACTTCATACCGATACATTCCTGTACCCAAATGATCCACATGCGATGCCCATCTATCTTCCTGAGGGTACATTATATCAACAAGAGCCAATGCCAATGTATGGTGCTCCAGTGCCTGGTGAATTTCCTGAAAGTGTTCCAGGGTATTCATACCCACAAGGTCTGCCATATGGTACTGGTTTTCCTCCTCAATATGACTATGGTCTACAACTAGTGAACCCTGGTAGTGTTCCTGGCCCAGTTCCAGTTCCAGCTCCAGCTCCAATTCTGAATCCAGTACCAGCACCTCCTGCAATGGTACCAGCTCCATCGTCACATCCTGTCTTGGAGCAGAAAACACCATATGATGCTTTGGCACAAGTAACTATCATTTTAATATGTATTGAATATTAAAATGTACATAACAAATAAAATATCTTAAGTATAAATATTTGATGTGACTGATAAATTATGAATGTTTCAGTTAGTTGCAGAAGGCAAAATTTCTCAAGAAGATTATCTCAAGCTTGCACCTAATAAAGGTAGAACTTGAAACCAAATTGCATCTTGTTTTATTACTGTAAGTTTGGCATCATAATAAAATTTGTGTTAAATTTATCATTACAGGTGTAACCAGTTCTACAGACACAAAATCAATGAGTGGAGGTGGGTTATTTTGTCTGCTGAAAGTATGCAGTAAAAAAATTATAATTATCTGAATATTATGTTGTTTATGACTTTTTTATTATTTTAGTATTATGGATTAACTTTGTTGACACTATTTTTAATAATTGTATGAGTTGTGGTCACTTGTCACTTTAAAGGCAGCCATAAATGTTTTTATTTATTATTTACACAAAAAAAAATCCAGTGTAGTTGGATGAAACTAGTGCTGCTTTGTGTTTACAGTTATGACTCGGTGCAATCAAGCTTTGACGAAGCTAGAGAAGTTGTTGCTGCCAAGTCACTTGATGATGAACAACCATATCATCGGTATGGAGCCTAAACCATTACAGTCGAAATTCAGTTCGCCGCTGAAGAGACAAGCACTCGTCGAATTCAACTTCACAAAAACCAACGGGCCCACAGTAGCGCAGCAGAACAAGCAACTGGTCGAGAGCATCATAACTACTATTGGATTGGAAAAGGTCGTCTCCAGATACAAGAAAAAACTCCCCAAAGATATGAAGGATGCAGCAGTTCAAACAACAAAACCGTATTGTGACGTCTGCGAGATCCGCGACGCTACTAAGTTCGAGGACGGCAGCACGGCCACAGATCCAGAATACTTTACTACAACTGTTCATACGCAAGTTGTGGAGCAAGATTTGGTTAACTCAAAGTCAGTGTTCAATCCAACCGGAAGTGTCTCCGATGGAGCTCCTATTTCTATAGCTCACTTGACTCCTGCGCAGTTAGTGTCCCAGTTGGCGGCCCGCGCGAAGACTTTGAAACAATCCCCATCGCCTGTGCCACCACCGGTACATCAAAATCAGTTCGGCAGAAGGAACCCCAACTACGACTACGACGGCAGAGGCAGCGGCTCACAGCAGTATCACCACAATTATAACTATCGTTATTAAGAAGAAACTGATATGCCCTAAAAAAATGTTTAAAAAGCTGTGTTAGCTGAGATACTTATTATGTAGTGTTATCAAATAAAACTGATAATCTGTAATGGTGTACTTGTATTTCCTTTTTTTATTCTTGACAACGCAATTGTTTTGATCATCCAAAAATAATATGGTGTACTTATTTAAGCCATCGGAAAAAATATTTATAAGCATCTTAAAAATAGGCTGCGTAACATGCTCGAGGCGAAGTGAAATGCACGGCTTTGATTCATTCCAGTCAAAAAAGTTTGAAGTTTCGAAAGGAAAGGAATTTCGGAGACAGCGCATTTTGCAGTTGGTCTGAGTTTTTTGCTGTTGGAGGGTGAATGGATGTTCCTTCTGCGGCTGCGAAGCGGGTAGCCGAAAACGGATCTCCTCCTGACTTCAGTAAAGATAAAGAAGCAGAAAGATTATCAAGATTTGTAGATTTTAAAAACTGAGATAGTGTATAAACCATGATACGTTCGTGCATCAAATGTACTCCGCACATCGCGAATCGACGATCCATTTGCGATCTATTTTTTGTTGACTAGCGTGGGTCAGTTTTATGCCTGTAGCACAATTGATGCAAGACCGTAATGGATATTTTGCCTGAATTTTTACTTTTTGGTGTACGTAATAGTTTACGTTTTATTTACGTAATAATTTATAAATAAACTTGGTTTATGTAATCATGCTCTTTTGGTTTATGTTCTAATCAGGCAATTTTTTAAGTGTACTCTGGCATGTCAAAATTACTAAGAGCAAATGCAGTACGTTTGGTTTTAATTGCGGAGAATTTGAGGCATTAAGTACTTAGTCATGGGTCGTCTGGCTATTTGAGGCAACGAAGAGCACCCTTGCTCCCTTCACTGTACACCATATTCCGCTGTCGTTAGATGCTGTTGCGATTGGATGCTCGGCTCGGTGGGTTGAAAGGTGTGGAGTGGCAGTGAGAATCGGTGCTCTTCGAGCCTTTATCAAGCACTACACTAAAGCATTTGGAACCCTTCTCCCCAATGTAAAGGCTCTCCCCCACAGGTGCGTTATTATTTTCAGTACATTTTGCGATATTCCGATATGAGTTCTAGCATATTTTGTATTAATGCGCAAACTATCGTACACACACTGCGATAATAACGTTAGCACTTGTAACATCGCAAGGACGTAATTTGGTTTAATCTACAGTTCATTGGGACTGGCTCACGTTAGAAATATCGGATGATAAAAACGCAGTTGTACGTGTGGAATCAGGACGCATTATCGCAATAACGTATCTGGCATTACTGGCCGATAATAACCCAATTGTGGGGGAGAGCCTTAAAGGTTATACTTACTGCATTTGCTTACTGGTGTTGGTAAATATTGTTTTAAATAAGTTCTTTTAGTTTTATTACTACTACAAAAGAAAATCGATTTTGTTTTATCGAAGGTTATTCTTAGAAATATGAATTTGTAAGTACATACCTAGTGGATATGTATTAACCGTCAAATGTTATAGGGTGTCTAGTTTCCATTTAAGATTTAGCTAAAATTAATTATGGTGTAAGTTACTGGTGTTGCATGTTCGTATAACAGAAAATAAAGACCGTAACATTTGTATTTTTTTTATTTGATTATTACAATTGTATTCCTAATTATGTAAATATTATACAAAGCGATAAATGATATTTATTTCTGTAAATAGATCTTTAGAGAAACTTTTACAAGTCATAGTTTTTTTTATTTTTTTAAACTAGATGGCGCTGCGTTTCCTAGCTGACGACCTCTGAGAAGAAACACCGAAACAAACTCAGAGAATCATGGTCTCTTTTATATACCTACCTACGTATATTTTTGTTAAATAGTTATTTGCGTTTCCTCCAGAACTTACAAGAGGAGTTTAATAATGCAAACGCAGCAATAGAAAATACATAATTTGTCCTGCTCTCAGTCGAAGGAATAGTGTTCCTGATTTGAATTTGACATTAACTATGTACTTTTAAAAACGATGAAAAGTTAAAACAAGTCTTGCTTAGTCCGTCTGGTAGGTACGAAAATGTACTAAGTAATGCGTCATAACTTAAAAATAACATAGTTGTCACGAAGAACTAGATAATTAGGTATTCATATAAGGCGCGTATTAATAGGTAATCTATTCGCTTACTATTGCACGCTGGGCAAGAATTTAAGTTGTTGCCTTTTAAATGTTATAAACAATATGTTTATTTGGCACTTTTTTATGGTACCTTTGTAGCAAATAAATGTTAACTGTCAATGTTTTAGCCATCCAAAAAGTCATCTAGCCATTTTTCAAGATCTTCTGGAGATTCAATAACTGGATTTTTCTTTGCGTCTACATCTGGGACGGCAACTGAAATTATAAATAAATATTTTTTTAATCTTGGCAATTCGTTTTATTGCTGGTTTGTAATATTATTTACAGGTAAAATATAGACGTGATTGCTAATCGTTACAGCTAGAGATGCCAGGAATGAGTTTATAAAAGCCACTATCCGCTGCCCCTTCGAACCTGTCCCTAACGTAATGACATGTAACCTGTCACGTGTGTGTGTCACGAAAGGAGGCAACTTTTGGCGCTACAGCATAGAGCGTGGCTGATTCGGTGATATCACTATTCGTGGCATCTCTAGTCTCACCGGTTCCAAAGGGGATTCTGCTATTGAGTTTCTTTCGTAAAATGAAATGGAACAGAGGGCCATGTTGAGGTCTTCCATGTTTATATCAAAGTATTTGTCGTATAAAGATGGGCCTGTATTAATGTCCCAAGACTTTTCATGTTTGAATTGGAAATGACCACCAATTGATAGAGGGGCTTGAATGAGTTTCTAAAAAAGACATGAATAACTTTTTTATTACATATTTATAATAAATATTAGCAGTACCTAACTATCCAAATTGTAACAGATAAATCATTATATATTATGGCAGTTGAAGTACCCAATTTTACAGTGATATCTCATCGATAATTATCAATAATAGGGTAGCTTCAAACAGACTATCAACAATAATCAATGGCCATATCAATTTTATAGGAAGTGACTCAATAGAGTTCAATGAATAGACAATAGCAAGAATAGCTTCGTAAAAATCGTAAAAACAACACAAACCTATGATCGTTAAATTAGTCATAATTGAGTCTGAACCTCACTGGTATAAGAATAAGAATAAGAATAATGTTTATTAACCATAGAAAATGTACATATTTATTACAGGTGTTTTAGACAGTTGAAATTTACGTAATTCAAATATCTTAACTTATGACTTCCACACTAGTATATAAAATGTGTTAAGATGCTTCAGCTTGCCTAGGTTGAACAGCTTTGCCTTGATACTTTTTAACATAGACTACTAGTTCCACATTCAATGGCTCAATTAGGAATCAAATAAGACGATAATTTAAAAAATATTCTATGACATATTTTTTAAATTATCGTCTTATTTGATTACATTATATATTATATACCATGCAATAATTTCTGTGCACTCATCAGCAAGTAAAATTGGTTGGATCATAAATCGGTATATTGATAAAAAAATACATTAAATCAGACATTTACATATAACTAAAACTTTAGAGATTATTATTTCACAGTTATCTTGAAAAAATAAAAACTGTGGGCTATTCATAAAAAATAAGTGTACCTACTATTTATATCAGGTAGGATCGATCGATCGATCGAGGAACCGGTGAGACTAGAGGGCATCTCTAGTCTCACCGGTTCCAAAGGGGATCCTACCTATGCTATGCCTCTATTTACACACATTTAGAAGTCAATAGACTGAAGAAATTAAAAGCACATAAATTATACCACGCTCTCTGGCCAAGTGGAGTGATGAAGAAACCAGACAGCTAGCAAGACAAGTGTTGCCCTCGTTTATGCCCTCGCATAGAAACACAAGCTTTGCTTGTTGTTTTAAATTTGTGTAAATATGAGTGTCAGAAAATCTAGCTAGCCGCTCGGGGAATACAAGCGTGATGTTATGTTCATATTATAATTATTTGTTACGCCTACTACTTTGATAAGGGCAAAGGCATATAATACACTTTGCTATTAATTTTTGCACAGGCGTTCATGTCGCCCGAGATTTTTTTTATCAAATTATATCTATAATATCTTGCACATAATTATAAAAACGAAAGTACAACTTTCAGCAACATGTTTACTGGTGCAGCTTTGGGCTTGCTCTACAGCAAGATCTAATTCAGTTGAATATAGTCCGCATAAATTGAGGTACATTTCTCTTATACCAATTGAGTGCCTACATATTGGTTACACGATCGAGATATGAGTTTAGAAACTGCACTGGAGACGAAGACGGTGGGGACAACTGGGAATAACTCCAAAACTGATAACGGCGTTGCCAGTGAGCATGCATGACGTATCGAATGGCAGATAAATCGCTCCTGATCGATTGTGTCGAAATGGAAAGGAGGTCAAACTGTACAAATTGTTGCATAAAGTTTGATTCACAAGTATTACCTTTAGGGATCGCAGGCATTGTGTCCGCTTTAGAAACTGCAGGCATCGTTGTAAGTACTGGAGGTGTCGCCTTGACCGCAACCGGTGCTACTTTGCTTTGAGGCGTATTTTCAGTATGGCACACAGATATTTCTGTAGAACTTGGTATTTCAGCTCTCCGAACTTCAGGCTCTATCATGGGTTTACTTGTGTTTCCAAAAACAAGTTCGTCATGTTCAACAGTATCGGTTAACTCGTCAATATTTTTGTCACCGATGTTATCTGTTTTGTTTATTATAGGTTCTTGTATTGAAGCCATTTCTTCAACGATCTCATTGTCTACATTCACAGGTTGTAGTGTATTTTCTGGTTTAAATTCTAAATTGATATCAGTTGATAACAGCCGATTGTCGTCTGTCTCAGGCGTAGTTTTACGATCATTGTCGTACTTTATTTCTATGTCATTATTACTAGCTTCTTTTTCTCTTTCAACATTATCTTCCTTTATACTCTCTCTTAGATTGTTAAGTATTTTATCTTGAGTTTCTGTTTCTGGCGTAGAGTATGATTTATCATTGTAATACTTTTGTTTGAACCTAGTAGATCTGTTATTCATAGTAAGTATATCTGTTTCACTGAAATTTGATTCTGCTATTGAGTTTCTTTCGTAAAATGAAATGGAACAGAGGGCCATGTTGAGGTCTTCCATGTTTATATCAAAGTATTTGTCGTATAAAGATGGGCCTGTATTAATGTCCCAAGACTTTTCATGTTTGAATTGGAAATGACCACCAATTGATAGAGGGGCTTGAATGAGTTTCTAAAAAAGACATGAATAACTTTTTTATTACATATTTATAATAAATATTAGCAGTACCTAACTATCCAAATTGTAACAGATAAATCATTATATATTATGGCAGTTGAAGTACCCAATTTTACAGTGATATCTCATCGATAATTATCAATAATAGGGTAGCTTCAAACAGACTATCAACAATAATCAATGGCCATATCAATTTTATAGGAAGTGACTCAATAGAGTTCAATGAATAGACAATAGCAAGAATAGCTTCGTAAAAATCGTAAAAACAACACAAACCTATGATCGTTAAATTAGTCATAATTGAGTCTGAACCTCACTGGTATAAGAATAAGAATAAGAATAATGTTTATTAACCATAGAAAATGTACATATTTATTACAGGTGTTTTAGACAGTTGAAATTTACGTAATTCAAATATCTTAACTTATGACTTCCACACTAGTATATAAAATGTGTTAAGATGCTTCAGCTTGCCTAGGTTGAACAGCTTTGCCTTGATACTTTTTAACATAGACTACTAGTTCCACATTCAATGGCTCAATTAGGAATCAAATAAGACGATAATTTAAAAAATATGTCATAGATACCATGCAATAATTTCTGTGCACTCATCAGCAAGTAAAATTGGTTGGATCATAAATCGGTATATTGATAAAAAAATACATTAAATCAGACATTTACATATAACTAAAACTTTAGAGATTATTATTTCACAGTTATCTTGAAAAAATAAAAACTGTGGGCTATTCATAAAAAATAAGTGTACCTACTATTTATATCACTTATGTAGGTAATATGGCAAATTTAAAGTTACAAGTTTGTAGTTTTGGTTTTGTTTTTGGGATTTTGTGAGCTTGTGAGTGTGATATTTTTCTATGATATTAATACTACCTATACATATCGCCTTTTCGCATTAAAAGGTGTGTAATCTCAAAACTTACTAATTTTACAGGAGAGCAATTTAAAGGTTTAGCTTGTAATATTTTTAATAATTATTATCTTTTCAGCATTTATTTCATACATACATACATATCCATTATCTAGTACCTGGGACTAGATGGTGCTGTGTAAAATGTCCCAGAATATTTATTTATTATTTATTTAAGAGAAAAATACTGGTGATACTAAATGTTTCCACATAATAACTCAATTTCATTTTTTTTTATATTGTAGGCTTCCCATCGCCTGAACTGTTACCAGGTTTCTTTTTACATAATTGACATCTAGTTTTTTGGCGGCACTTACAATTTTAATGTGAAGATTCGCTAATATAGTCAACTACCTTCCGCCCGCGTGGAATAATTACTTAGTCTTAGCGTGATGATATATAGCCTATAGCCATCCTCAATAAATGGGCTATCTAACACTGAAAGAATTTTTCAAATTGGACCAGTAGTTCCTGAGATTAGTGTGTTCAAGCAAACAAACAAACAAACTCTTCAGCTTTATATATTAGTATAGATAGATAAATAAATACTGTTATATTACAGAAAGATAGACAGATGTGCCAGTTTGCTAAGTATATTGCCAGCTTGATTGATCCACTGATTAAATTTTTGGTTGGACATCAAGTTTACCTACAAATAGCTGTCTTGGTTGTCTGTTACATCATATTGTTTGTGAATAGAGAGACAACAGTGTTATATTTATTTAGCAGCCTTGATAAATAGCCTTGATAAACAGCCAAGGTTACCATTACTTTGGGGTATTAAGCAATTATTAGATAATTTAACAAGCATATTAACCTCATAATCAGCTCCAACATCATGTTCTTCAATTTCTTCATAACTATCAATTGGCATCTCATACTTGGACCAGTTGCTTTGTATTTCTTTCTTCTTGTATTTAGTGCTTTCTTCTTCAGTAATTTTAAGGATTTCATCAGTTTCTCTCTTTAAGTTCTTGTAAAATTCTGGTGGAGGACTTTCATACACTGGTTTCTGGGGTACTGCAACTGAAAAAATCATTTACTTACAACTTTAACATAAGTAGCACAGATTCATAACATACATACCATCACACCTGTATTTCCCAAAGGTTTAGACAGGGGCATACTGATACACACCCACAGTTCGCCAATATGTTTAGATCACATGTAATAGGGGGAGAGCCTATTGCTGCACAAATCCCTAACTCCAAGCTGCTATTGATTTTCATACAAAAACCTAATAACAGTGCCTGGGAATCAAACCCAAGATATCTGGTGTAGCAGTCATTTTCACAACCACAAGGCTAATACTATGTGGCAGTTAATAAATTGATATAATTATCCCAACAAGCTACTAAAAAATGTTAATGCATGCTTAGATAATTAGTTTGTTGAATTGATGTTGGATAAAATTGCTGTGCCTTACAGGGTCCATAATGATTCTTGTCTAATTACACCACCTTATTGTACATTATGGTATGCAATAAAGAATATTATGAATATGACTTAACAAGTGACTAAACAATAACAATGTATCTTGAAATTGTTTGTAGTTAGTCTTTAATAATAAATGCTTTTGTTATTAATCAATGATGATAGTAAATACATAGTTGTTAACTTGTTAGTATAAGGACACATATTGATAATTTGATTTTAAAGAAAAAAATAATCATTTAACTTGTTAGTATAAGGACACATATTGATAATTTGATTTTAAAGAAAAAAATAATCATTTTGATAGTTACAGTCACAAGCACAGATATGTATGCACTTGGCAAATTTCAAAAGCGATTTTCTCTTAATGTATTAAATGAAATTTTATGATGTTATGAACATAGTATTTTCGAACCAATGCTTTAATTAGGTATATTGTTACTATCTCAAAGTTTGCAATCGTCATTTCATAAAAAAATGCTTTCGAATTTTAGTAAGTGTATACATATTGATGCTTGTGACTGTACATTGTCTCAATTTTTTATGGTTGTTTTCTAATAAAATTTAAACACATAATATTAAAAGGTTTTTATTGTTATAGGTTGTCCTTGTCCTAGCCTAGGTACACTCAAATAATAAAGTAGATTAAGAAAAAACTAAATTATTATTATACTGAGCAGTAGGTGTCTAACATGACACTATAAATTAAGTCAATTTAATAACCTCAATCAGTGGCATAGCTTGCTCTACAAGGGCCCTTTATCAACAGTTTGATATACCCGACATGAACACCTGAAATTAATTCCCTCTTGCTCAGGATTTTCAGAATACGATTTTTTGCATACACATTTCAGGCCCTATTGTTGCTTGGGGCCATATATCATTGATATGGCTGATATGATGGTAGCTACGAGATCTTAATAGTTATTATACAGATAGTACGAATTATTGTAGAATGTAGGTACCTTTGGGTGCATTTTTGTGCTCTTCAGTTTTCTTTTCGGATTTTTTCTCTGCACTGGCTTGTTGGTGTCTTTGACGTGGTTTTCTCTGGTCTTTTGGATCAGCTCTCTTTTTTTCACTGGAATAAGAGATTCACATTCAGAAGATACACCAAAATATGGAAAACTAACTGTAGAATTGGCAATTATGCGTTTAACACTGTAGATAGGTAAGTACTAACTGGTTTTTCTTTGAATCTTCTGGCATAATTTTGTTCTAAGACACTATTTAGATCCTAAACGTGAGAATATGCCAGTGAGTGCGGCGGGTGTACAGCGTGCACCGGCACACGGCAGATCGCTATTTTACAGTTTTACTACAAAACAGCTGTGTTCGATCTTATCAATATTGACACTGACCTGACGGACACACTTTAGTGACAGATCTCAGAACTGACAGATAATCAGACCAGAGACAATCCAGATATCGATGAGAAACGTTTAGAAACCACAAGTGTTTCTTTTGAGATGACGTGATGAAAACCCAATAATGTTTAGACGAATGTAAGATAAAATATCATATTCCTTACAGTCAGGCATTCTGTATTATTATTATTTTGAAAAGAAGCCTGCTCACAACGCAATTTTGACAAACAAATGGATCCGTCCGCACGTTTGGCTCCTCTCCACATATACCTACTGTAAAACAGTGATAGTGAGATTATTGATAACTGGGTGGGACATTAATAAGGATATAAATACTTAATATGAGGGTGGGACACAGTGGGACACAATCCCGAGCTTCGTATAGAAACCACTGAAATACACGAATAGTCTGATTATGTTTTGTGAAAAATATAAATTACTATACTATACTACTATTAAAGGTGCTGTTATGTTACGTTACGTGTCAAGTTACCCGCTTGCCGCTTCATAGTTAAATTTATATTTCGTAATCACAACTGGAAGCACTGATCTCCCGTAAATGTAATAAAGAGGTATAATGATGGTAGATATGAGTTCCAGGGTCGTAAATAAGTGGGACGCGAACAGTTAATTTTATTGTAAAAAAACGGTAAGTATTTAACAAAAGCACAACAGTACGTACAAAATTCAGGTGGAATATAAAAACAGAAAACAGTAATATTAGCGACACTGAAAAATGAAAACGACTGCCGCGCGAGCGTGGGCGGTTTGGTGCTTCTCTCGGCGCGGACAGACAGTGACTCGTTTGACAGTTGGCGGGGGGAGAGGCTCGGCCGATCGCTGCCGCGCGAAGATGCGTTCATACATAAAGTACCTAATCCTAAATTTTACGCGTTACAGAGGTAAATATAAATATTTTACATGTCAATGACTGGATCTATTAGGGATAATAGATAGGCTTCGACTATATACCCAATATGTCAAAGTAGATAGGTAATAGGCTTTTGAGCTAGCAACACTTATCTTATCTTTTTTTCTTTATGGCAAGTATCTGATCTTGATAACAATAAAAAATTCAAAAACGTTCCTAGAACTTTTAATTTCAAACAAACGAAAAACAACTTGACGCTGGCGGATGCACCCAAGTGCTAGCCAAGATCTCCTGATTAGGAGAAAAAAAAAAAAAACTTTTAATTGATTCTGCCCGCCCTCAGTTCCCGCCAGAAACCACTGACAGTTGGGTTGTTGACAGTAACTCAGTGATCTGTGGGAAATGATTTCGTCTGAATTGATTTCGTTTATTTCCTCTCAGAGTAATAATCATAATTCAATGTATTTCCTCCTACGTCCCTGAGAATCATTATTTTGTTGAAAAATATCAATACGTTGTTGAAGATAAAGTAAGTACCTATTTATTTAAGAAGTCCTTAGGTACAGGCATTTTCTTTGAAATGACAAGACAACAACCCGGGCTAAATTCCAAGCCACACGTAACTTTCCGTGAATCCTAGGTTTGGGCAGAAGTGTTAATATTTATTCTTTTGCTTTGCGCTAAGTTTACGTAGACTAAAAACTGAAATACTTATTACCTGAGTCACCCATCTAACGGTAAGTACCTACCTATATCTTTATCTAATGCGTCCTTTGTCGTACTGCGGGGCACTAGTCCTCTTTCAGGAGGGGCAGATAATGGTAGTAGACTACAGTCCACCGCGCTAGCCTACTGCAGGTTGGACAGACACACACCCTTGAGCAAACACTTCGGTTTCCGATCATTATTTTATTTCGACCTTCACCGTTTATTCGTTTAAGTACCTACCGTGTAAGTCCACTATAGAGTAGTAGAGGCTTATTACTAAAGCTTCAGTATTAAGTTCGATGCCCATAATACCAGAAACAAAAAATAATATTAACGCCTAAGTAATTTAAGACAGAAATGTGTTGCTGAGGAGTTTATTGCGCCATTTCTTCTTCCTCAAAAACACTAGGAGGCGGTGAAGGGTGGGTGATTTGGAGACTGTCTATACTGTACATTAGGTATATAGTTAGTCCATCTTAATTAAACTATTTTGACTTTGAGATGGAACTTTGCCCTTCTACCTACTAGGTATGGTAGGTGTGGTAAGTATCTACCTACCCTTTATTTTGTTGACGGGGTTGGAATTGTCTTATTACACTATCCACCACCCCGGGGAGAGTGGTGGGGTGTGTCGGACTCCGCTCTGAAAAAAGAGCGATCTACCGACTAAAGCCAACCTCGGCGTTTCGCGTTGTTTCGCGTCACCACTTTGGTGCCGGGCCTACCGGAGCGCTGTAGCATTCGTCCGCGAATAACGGTAAGTATTATACCTACGTGGGGAACTGTGTACATCCGACGACGTTTCCTGTTTCCTTAGATAATAGGTATTCAAGAAAAGCACAGTGTGCGTCAGATTACACTGATCAAGTGCTATGCTGGTTACATTTTCATACAATCGTGTAGCTACATCTTGGTAACAACCGAGAAACACCCGTATTAAAATCAGTGAACATGTAACAGATAAAGTGGCAATGTTTCTATTGCCTTTTGTAAAATCCGTATGTCTTAAATCTAGAGCTCATTTTTGAGTGAATTCGATAATTTAATAAGGCTTCGCTGGTTGACAGTACTTAGTCATGAAATAGATAAGGACAGACGGCTCACTGCAGTCAGTTCGCGATGTTTCACAGCCGCACAGGGAAACCATGTTAGTATCTATAATTAATACTTATATTTGTGAGTGGCTAATATCTGTACAATATTTAAGTTAATAGCTCTCTCTTTATTAGATCAATTATTTTTGAACATTTTGTTAGTCTGGCGGTATACGCGCATCACGCAAAAAATGCTGCTTAAATTTCGCTGGAGGTCTAACTTAAAATCTGGTCCATGCTGCCTACAAGCTGAGTAAGTAAATCCTTTTCTTGTTTCCGAAGCTAGCTAGCTAGGTCACCTGTCAAGTGCCACATACCTCTTCAAGATGCAGGAGTATACAAGCTTGATTGTGATTGCGGACTCTCATACATAGGCCAAACTAAAAGACGCATAGGGACCCGCGTAAAAGAACACATTGCCGATGTCAAACACCGCCGTTCCAGAAAGTCAGCAGTTTGTGAACATACCCTAGACAAGCACCACATCAGACCCAGCACTACATCAGATTTGATAAACCACAAGTCCTCACAAAAGAAAACCGATTCCTACCCAGGATGATTCGTGAAGCTATTGAAATCAAAAAACACCCAAATTTCAGAGAAGATGGTTGGGTCTTACCAGCTGCTTGGAATCCCATTATAGAATCTATAAAATCTAAATCCAAGCCCAAAACTGCAAGACCAAAGGATACGGTGAGCTCGTTCTGCGTGAATTGGATCGCTAATAATTAACAAAAATGTAAGGTGGCTGTTAGTAATTTTAACAACCATGGTCACGGGCAGACTGAGGTGTTGGACACCTCAGTCTGCCCGTGACCATGGATGCTGTAAAGGATCCGAAACGTCGGGAACTAAATAATATCAATATACCGCGATAAAATCCGTAAAAAAGTAGTTTCATTTCAATGTCTAATATTCGCGTAAGTGTCAGAAATCAGTAGCTAGCTAGGTTTCGAACAGAGTACGAGTAGGTGTTCAGTTTCCTATATAAAATGTACATTACCATGTATCATTCAGTAAGGGTGGCTACAAGTTTCATTTCACAGTTGTTTTAGCAAAATTCATTATCTGATGCATCAATTCATTAAATTCGGTCTTTAACATCTTACTACTAGGACAATTATAATGAGAAATCGTCGTAACTTTAGTTACTATCATGATTTTGAAGTACGTAGACCTTCTCATCTTTCTTATATTTTGGTCTAGCGTGGGAGAGTCTGTGGGCGTTCGGTAGATGCTTTCCCGAACGCATCACTCGCTTCCCGTGTCACGTTTATACGCCCTCAGGGCCAGGCCGGCAGACAACAATGAAAGCGACATAAACAATATTGTGGTGCCTACTACATTCTCGAAGGCGCTATTGTATTTATAAAATGAAAAAAATATTACGCTTAAACGATTTTTTTATATTTGGAACACGATTTAATGTATAATTTATTAGGATAGGTGAAGGAGTAGATAGGTAAACCACTTACATGGTAGACCTGCTTCTGCATGGTGAACGTTTTGGGGAATATTATTTCGTGCGTATCACCAGCATCATGACAGTATAAAAAAAAATTAAAAGGTTATAGCAATTATATTTTAACTACATAATGTCATTGGGCGGACATTGGTAAAAATTTGAATCAAAACTTCGATCTCGATTTGATTTTTCTTTTGCCAGGCTATGTTATGACAGAGCAATTTGTTTCCCATTTCTAATGAGAAGTAGATTAGGTGCTATTTTGTCGATGATGTCCCGCAGAACTGTCCATCGCTCGTAGATTACCTATATGATATTTAAATGTGTTTGTAGCAACGAAGGAAGTCGAGGCAAGACTTGATGTCACTTCCAATTATTAAATACTAAAAAAATAACTTTTATATATTTAGGATAACTTGCAACTTGTCTATGTATGTTAAAGTTAATAACTCTGTGAACTACGTGGTGCAATTAACAAATAAAATAAATAAATGAATGAGATAGGTATCAAAAATTCATTTCGCGTGCCTATGGTGATCCTGGGGAAAAAATCCAAAATAATGCCTAGGTAGTGAGAAATTCCATTGAATTTCCAAACAAAACCAGGCAAACTATGCTTCGCTTACGGCTTACCATATTAAATGCAACAGGGTGCCCATGAACACGGTATTGCGTTGCGATGCATGTGGTCCATGTTCCTTGTAGGGTATAGTTATAGTAGGTATAAAGTATTTAACTGATAAGTAAGATAAATACATCGCATTTAATAGCTTCAACATTAATTTTAGCATCATACCTACATAGTATATACCTAACTGGCTGCCACAAAACAACTTTAACTGAACTAAAATCCGCTAAGGTTTAATCTTGTCAAATAGGTTCACTCGTATCACTACTCAACTCACTACATAGGTAGTATAAAACAAAGTCGCTTCCCGCTGTCTATCTGTCCCTATCTTTAAAACTACCAACAGATTTTGAAGCATTTCTTTTAATAGATAGAGTGATTCAAGATGAAGGTTTTAAGCTATTTAACATCACGCTACGACTTTTAGAGACGGGGCAACGCGGGTGTAACCTCGGGTGGGTCGCTAGTATTTTAATATTTAAATAATCTGTATTATGGATGGGGTATACACGCATACCATAACCATAGCGGCTACTTGCAAGGACAACACAGGATTTGGGAACAAGGAAGGAAGGCCGGGTGCGGGCGGGATGGCGGGATAGGGTGACGCACAGCGCATGCGCCACGCAAGGGGCGGCTGCGCGCAGTCGCCACGCGCCCGTCCTCAAATCAACATGGCGCGGTCCCACAGCGTCCTTCAAGGACATATCTGACATCCCCGCGGCAAAAAAATACGAACCAGCTGTCACCGGCTGATACAAAACGACCCGAAAAATTTATAAAGTGAAATATTGTGTGTTATATAAGTGCAGTGTAAGCTCAGTGTGTGTTTACTAATTCGGAATACCGGCTCCCGTACGCCCCAATTGTTTCCGCAAGGTAGGTATGTAAAAACAATAATAAAGAGAGTGATTAATTTCTTTTAATAATGGTCCATTCAGTGGCTGTTTACTTTGTGTGTTATGCGTATTTAGTATTTACTTTGTTAGTAGGAGTATGCTCGAAGGTGAATGTTGCGGGGTGACCACACACCTTTCATGACCTACCCCCATAAGTTTCGTCGACTCCGTTTATCTCAGTCGTTTATATTTAACTTTTCGCCCCTCTCGTTTCCTACGATTTATAGATTCGACTGAACGAGACAGTGAGACTACGTTTCCGCGTTATGAAATGCGTCCAATTTGTTTTATGATTAGAGGCTTTCCTCTCCCTCGTTCTCATAGAACTTGATCGAAATTTAAATAGTCTGAGATAACCTGCTTTCTACTGTATGGTTCCTTAAATAGGTAAAAAGTACCGTAGAAAATTATCGCAAGCTCTAGAAAATGAACGAGAAATATAATTTGTACTGCTTTGTACTGCACCTAAATTGGTGCAGTAGAAAGCCATTATTTTTCTTGTAATTCCGATATTTCTTTTAGTTTAGTAGGTAGGTTAGGTAAATATGCAAACAGTGTAATTATTATAAACTGTTTCGCAATAGGTACCTACCTACTAAGTATTTCCTTCCTCATCAAAATGTTTACCTTATTACGATTATGATTCAGCATCCAAATATTCAACACTAGCATTTTTTGTAAATCAGAATGATGAAATAAAACAAAAATAAAATTGTTTTGTTTTAGTAATCAACTTCTCGGTGTGAAAAATGGGAAAAAATAGTAAATAAGTACCTAATCATTCATCCGATGTTCCAACTTAAACGCCAACCTGATGAATCACTATCACCATTTTTGGGATCATAGTAAATTGTTGCTAAAAACGGGACACACACTTACCCTCAGATGGGATTATCATATTTATTACAAACGTTTCGCAGATACTTCCACACTTACCGACCCATTACTAATGCTACAAAAATAATTGTAATTCTAAACCTGAATCGTATGACGGGGTCTAGCCTGCTAATGACATGTTAGCGGGAACTTTACATAAGCACTTGGTCACACTCACATAATTAGCAGTCAATGTTAGAATACAATTTCAATGCCAGGTAATGAAAACAGCGTAAGTTACGCTGGTTCTGAAAATGTGGGAGACCCACAATCTGAATATGTATTTGATATGACTTTTTATATTTGAGACTTTATAATTAGTTATTCTAAATGATTATAAAAGACTACGAAAGTACGAAAAAACTAAATAAATGAGCAGGCGTTGCTCCTCTGCGCTAAAAGGGTTTGGAAATGAGTATCAGTCAAGTACCAACAGGCAACGTGACTATATCTTGAGAAAGACTAAATGAAGTTCGGAAAGTTAGATAAGCCAGCCCCACCAAAAAATCGCCAATCTACAGTGTAGATTGCAGATAATTGCACAAAATATAAAAAATATAATATTGATCTGATTATTTTGACCCAGTAAGAATACAGAAAAATATCTGATTTAACACCAAGACAGGTGCATCGATTCTTGCAAAATAACTGGTTCCAAATTAAATGATTCAGGTAGCACAGTATCATCCAAAAAGACATCAAAACGTTCGAGCAGGTACAGCGAAAATATATAGCCTATAGCCTTCCTCAATAAATGGGCTATCGAACACTGAAAGAATTTTTCAAATCGGTCCTGTACCTGTAGTTCCTGAGATTAGCACGTTCAAGCAAACAAACCAAAAACAACCAAACAAACAAACTCTTCAGCTTTATATTTTAAGTATAGATGTAAGTAGGTACTTCATGAAACTACTTAGTACTTTCGTAAATATTTCCATGCACAGATTTCACAATCCCATTATTTGTGAGACTAACTCAGATCAGCTACGCACAGTTTATTCCACTTTAGGATCTTGTCATAATATTTAGCCAACCACAAATATAAGGCGATTAAGCCCCATTCAAGTTTCAGAATCGTTATTATTGAAGCACACTGTGTGGTCTTGCCACTATTGTTCAACAAGCTTCAATTGAATATGACTTGTTTCGGTCCTATTGAACCGATTTGATTAAAAATATTGATGATATCGCCATTTTATTTCCTAGTTTAACTAGCTATTATAAGTACCTAGATACAAAATCTTCGAAAAAATGTACTTTGGAAATGGAATTTAATTCAGAATAATCTTAGGTAAATTGTATCTAGATCTGCCTGAAGCTTAGAGCACATGAAACTTTTCTAATTACTCGTAACTCCTACCATGTGTAACTATGTAAAAAACCGTCGTAAAATATTTCCAAGTGAACATGCATCAAGGTCCATAGTAAAAATGCATCAAGGTCCATAGTAAAAATGCACTAATAGGTAATCTTAGTTCTGTTGTGTGAACATAAATGACGTGAGATAGAACTCATGTCATTTATGTCATGTTTGAGATAGAGGCGATGACACGATCTATTTAAATGAACACGGTTACTACTAATTGGCTTTGGCAATGAACTCTATAATATAATCTACATTTATGATGTACCTACTTCAATGAATTACTCGTCTACATTTTAAATTCTCTTGTCAAGTACGCGTCAGTAACGCTGGAGAACTGTATTTCTCTATCCAGTTTGCTATTTAACTTTATAAGGAAGCTGCATCTATGGTTTTCGCCGCGCAGGACATTTATAGGCTTGGAAGAATGCCAACCAACACAAGAAATACTTACATAAGGGCTCCCAGAAGCGCTAACTCTTAGAAGTTTGATTTGCACACATTGAGTATTACACAAAGCTTTTTCTGTCCTCCACCTGAAATAGAATGAAGTGGTTTCTATAATATGAACAGAACACATAACTTTTGATTGCCCATGAACTTTGTTTCGCTCGACTTCTCCCATAAAAATGGTATATTTTATCGCGGCACGGGCCGGTTCGCGAGGTCTTTGAACCCCCGAATTCCCCTCAGATGTTTAAGCCACGGTTATATTTAGAACTGCACATTCACACCAAATCGGGATGCGGGTGTTGTTTTAAATCTAGGAATATAAATATTTTGAGGGATTAGTGATACACATTTCCAGGCGCGCGATTACGAAAGAGTTCCAAAGTGCTTTAAACATTTAGCTTCGTTGGTTCTTTCTTTATTGAGCTCATTAATAGCTCATGATAACCTATTTATTTTTTCACCTACTAGTTATCTGCACGATGAGTGTTGCTCCGCATAAGTGAAACTGATCTATATAACGTCTCATCGGCTCATGCTCTAGAAATAACATTTACTAGCAAAATAAAATAAAATAAAATCTGCGACGAACATTTTAGCAATAATTAAATATTATCAATCAAATAAAGCGGTAAAACAACACGTAGGTCGTGAAAAATCAACTTTCTATTTTATTCCCAACCAGTCACGTTCCTTTGGGTATGGTTCTTTATAATTCTGCTGCAGCTGCTTCTCAATTCAATTCGGAACCGAATTTCTCTGCTTGTATTGCAAACTTGTTAGAGAATTTCTCTCTCCAAATATGTTGAAGTAATGATTTTAAATTCTACAGACTCCGTGATAGGGTGTGTTCTTTGCTTCTACCTAATACTGGCTCTGGATTCTTGATGCGAGTTTTTACCTTAATCTTTATTTACTCTATTGTATCCAATAACCTGTCCGTTCGTGATTCAATTCAGATCTTTTTACTATCTAACTGGATTTACAATTTTCTTTCGCGTGCTGCGAGATCGTGAGGTGAATTTAATCATCTGATGTAATTCGACGTATTCATTAATTACGACTGCTGGATTCAAAGTCGTAAACATTATTGACGCAGTTTTTTATGATCCAGTCAACTTAAAATCTGCACGCCTTTTACCGCAACCTTGGTATAAAATGCATTTTTCTAGACATCTTTGATTAAAGACTGCATGAAACCTTACATTAATCTGGATGACGTATTGTTTTTCCCTATATGGCAGGTAATAAGAATCTAGGGACCCGAGTGCACGCGTGTCTCATTTCAACATCGACTGGCGGATCAGTTTACCTACCTTATACCCTGTCTCCGTCACACCCATTTTGAGAGAGGGACAAACAGAATGCAGATTGCTTTTTAGGCAAGGAAGTATGATTACGTATATTTGAAGTATTTAATCCTTGCACGTATGGTGGCCATATTTATTTCCGTTGAGGAAACGTTTTAAAAGTTCGTGGATCAATTTCCTGATGTCATCATCGTTTTTAATAATGAGCTACACATACTACAGTAATCCACATTTTCGAAGTCTTCTGCAGTGGACGACTAATAGTTTAATAAAGACAAAGTTAATTTGACGCTATTTAGACCTAATGCAAGTATTGAAATGGATTTACTTAGTAGATTACAATATCATTATTATTATACAAAAGATCGACCACAATACGTTGCAATGAAAGCTGTACCTAATTGTTAAATTTTATATTATAATTACTTTTGCCTGTCTGTATAAATGATGTCATTAATTAAAGAAATTGCTTAAATTGGCTATTATCATTCTTTATTAGGTTACTGCTTGGTGTACAAAAGGTTATGTTGTTAATACAACCGGGGCGCCTTCTATTGTAATGCCTGCAGCTGTACATAACCAACCCATTATATGTCCCACTGCTGGGCACGGGACAGAAACAACTGCTGTGTCAATGTTAGCTTATTGCTACAAATAAATTAAATTTAATTTAAAAAAATTAGCTTAAATTTCAAATGACTGAGCTTATATAATTAAAGTTTCGGTGCGTAAGGATGCATTGAAATTATGAAAGATTTAAAAGCGCTAGCTGAACTGTCAAGAGGTCATCGATCTATCTCGTAATATTTCCTTCTAAGGTTTTACGATCATGATAGTTAAATCACCAACAACCAACGAGTTATTATGATTATTTAATTGTAATAAAAATATCACTAAGATTATGTAACGCAAGATTGAGGAATTCCGAATGGGCATCGAAATTCCATATAAAGCTGCGAAAAGAGAGATCCGTGACACATTTTTATGCAAAATATCTTCGTTGAACTCACTAATCGCATTCTGCATTATGAAAATGATATGACTTAGTGTTACTCATTGTGTATACTTAAGTATAGTTTTATCTACCCTATTTGTACGTTCTATATTGCTTAGCCGCGCAATGGCTAAAGAATGCCGTAGGTGATTTCACTGGATAATCATAGCGTAGTTTTGTTTATACTCGTCCATATAAGTGTAGTGTCGTAAGTGTAGAACTAGAGGCTTCTTGGAATACGTGAGTTTGAACTAATTACAGTACGTACGTGTTGAATCTTTAGGAACTTGGAGGAAGCTCGGCCTATCTATGCACGTGTAAAGAGTGGCGCATGCCAATGTCACATTTAAGTCCTTCATCATAATGCAGTATTTCACGTGTGGACATTGTATGATACCTACTAGTGCAGTTTCTTTTTTCAAAATTGTAACCTTGAACAATAAGTTAGTTTCAAAATCGGCTATGATTTATGAAGTTTTGGATGCTTGCATGCTACTAGGTTTTCTTCTAGTATGTTATTAAGCCGTTCATCTTCCGAGCCTTTGCCGTTATGTTTTTATAATTTTATGTTGTAATTCCATTCGTTTTTTTAAATGTACATACTTTAAGACAACATAATCTAATACTAGATAATTCAACTGATTAATAAAAATAAAAACATAATCTGAATAAGTTCAAAACTATCCAAATTTTGTGTTTCTATAAATAGATAAGCGTACAAAAAATAACATCTAAGCGACAGTGGTACGCGTGCGCTGGCGCATGATTCACGCACCGGCCCGCGCATGGCGCATGCGTAAAGCGTGTTTTTGTACCGGCAGGAAGCAACGAACAGACCGACGCACGTCCGACATACAACTCTCACTCTTACGTACAAGTCTTACAACTTATATTGCTAGTATTAAAATAGTAATGTATTCAATTCAGATTAACTAATTCCGTGTTTGAATTCAAATCTGGTAATGAAATGACTTTTAATTGATTTAATAAAAGTAAATAGTACAAGTATCTAAGTAACATGCTCAGGTAATTGTTGTATAAATACATAAGAGCGGCGGTACCCTAATGGCTAGGGTGTCGGACTTGCGATTAGTTGCGATCATGTGGTTGCCGGTTCGAAACCCACCGTCCCATTGCACTATCGACGTGAACCCACTCGTAACACAAGCATTTAGCTTAGCACGAGGGGTTAACAAGAATACTAGTAATGTGCAACCCACATTGCCAGTAAGCTTTTTTTTTAAATAATAGACTGAAAAAAAATTGAAAAAAACAAATCTTGTGAATTTAGAATAAAATTGTGTCGAGTCAAAAGGTGTTTCATAACCTCTGTATTCCCCGAAGGGATAGGCAGAGGCGTACTAATGTACACTCACAGTTCGGGGGTGAGCCTATTGCCATTAACCGGGCACAATAAAAAAAGGTACATACTTAATATAAAATAAAAAACCTGACTGCAAAAACCTCAAAACAAAATGATTGGTCATTTTGAATGATTGGTTCATGCAGTCGGAGACATCGTCTTAAATTACCCTCACTTGTAGCCTTAGACTCATGCATGAGATGGGTCATCTTGTTTCCATCTTTTATGGCAGTCGGGTCTTTGATTTTTTAAATTAACTTTATTAATTTTACACTTTTTAGTTATATATCTTTAGCTTTTTCTCATTCCAAATTAAATTGAAACATATACCTAAGTTGTTTAAAGTTTTGTAAGCAATTTATAAAGACCTTTATTTTGGTACCCCATTAGACAGGTTTTTGAAAAAACTATAAAAGACATTGTTTAAGTAACATAGTACAAAAAATTGGCCATTTTAATCTTCATAATTTTGATATACCCAATGTCACTCTAATGAGACGAATCTAATGACGCTTCTCAATCTAAAATCCATCAAGCCGTTTACGGCTGCAGAGCGGGGCATATAAATTTACACAAATTACATGCAAGACGCATACATTCGAAAAAAATAACCCTCCTTCTGGCGCAGTCGGTTAAAAATATCACATCTGCAATATTCATGCGTAAGATGATCAATGCTCAGTGGAAAGTATAGATGGCGCTGTATTTACGAAAAAAAGCAATCAGTTGTACCTACATACTAAACTTAACACAGCTTTTCGCTTTTAAACACATTGCCCTTGTCATCAATAAGGAGCTGCCTCAGGTATCTAATTGAATACTTAGGATTAGAGATTTAATGGAGGAAACCAAGTTAGGGATTGAGTGAAGAAGCAAGCCTATCAAACAAACCTATTGCCTAGCTATGAGATATCTAAATAGCTACAAGATGATGGTTGAGAGGGCCTTATATTTCAACGCACGAGCAATTCACGACGACGGGATTGACATCAGGAGTTGCGGTGACGAGGCAAATCGTACCTTTAGAACAAAAGTGGCATAATCCAAAATTCTTGTTTTTTGGCAATCTCATAAAATATAAGAATCAGATTTTTTATCACAAAGTATTTCGATTATAATATTAGTTTAAATAGGTAATGCCGTATTTTTTTTATTTTTTATTGCAGTTCAAGGATTTTTTTAATATATACAAAATATTAGTTTTCAATATATTCATTTATAGCATTAAATATTTATGGATTGTGTGAAATAAAATGTATCACTTATGTTTCGAAACAAGACAATATCATTATGGGTTGTGCTAACCTAAAAGTGGCAGTTTTTTATAGATGAATTGAAAGAATATGATATTCCAAGCTTTTCTATTGAATAAAGTCATTTTGTCAAAATTTTGTATTATGCCACTTTTGTTTTAAAGGTGCGAAATGAAAGATTGCCGTAATATCGCCCTCAGCAAAGACTGATGAAAATCGTAAGTGTTATGAGAAAGAATTGAAAAAACCCTAAGAGATACTTTAATACTCGTAAAATATACTTTTTATGTGATGACATGACAAGAAAGAGTTGTTAGATATGATTGTGAAAGGTTGAACTACAATAGATCGTTGTAACATGTTAGTACTTTCCGTAGAGGATATACCTAATATTGTTACGTAGGTAATGCAACGTAATAACATACAAGTGCACATAATGAATTGGATTTTATATTAATCATTGAGTTAAATAATATGTCTAAGAAAGACGTCTCTGTAAACAACAAAAGCGTTGTAATATGAAGAAAACAGTCTCGTGTGTAAAACCTTTGACATAACATAGACGTCCTTAGATTAGACGTTTTGCAGCGTTTCTTCTGCGATGGAACGGTAGACACTGCTGAGGAGGGATGGTATCTTTTAACATCGACATCACATTAATTTTGGCGCTTACCAATCTATATCATGCAACAAAAAAGTTTATTCAGTTCATCACAGAACAATTCCGGTCAATTGACAAATAAGATTATACATTATGTTTACATAAATATACCATCCTAGGTGTTATTTAATCATGATACAATGTATAGTCTAGTTTTAGATAGCTGGTTTTCAAGGCTTAATGGGTTTCTGGTTTTTCGTTTAAAATTAATGTTCCCTTACAGTCCCAGAAAAATGATTTATTTAATAAAATACGGACACTATTTCATAAAGTTAGAGCTAGATGTTTTATTACGAAAAAATAATTTGGTTGTCAATATTCTGTGGTTAAGGATGAGGATTCCAAAAATGAACGCATGGGAACTGGCCTCAGTCAGAGTAATAATGAACTGTGGCACACATAATTGTGAAATACTGCTGATTAATTAAAATTTTCTATTTTTGTAAATACGGATAGGATATCGAAGAAAAGGCCAAGTTTTTATTTCAGGAGCGTATTGTGGCATATTGAATACCACAGCTGGTGTAAACGTAACGTAGGAAGCAGAGAATAAAGAAAAGACAATATAAATGATTTCTTATATGTTTAGTACCTAAGTATTTCTCTTTTTTTTTAAATACATCTAAGAAACTAGTCCGTGACGTGGCATACCTACATGATGAATCACATGTGCTATATTATATTAGGTACCTATACAATAAACAAATAGTAGTTCAGCAGTCAATGGTGGACATCCGTGTGTCTGTGGCCCGTATTCAGTGGTCACGTACCCCGCGGCCTTCGTGATCTGTTTGCATTCGACCCGCGATCGAGAAACCTAGTGTTGGACCGAGGTATGGTATCGATATTTTTTTAGAAATATGTTTTTATTTTATTTATTTATGTTTTTTTTTATACCACGATACCTACCAAGTTAATTATGCTTCTACCTAGCATCTACCTACGTAGTACTTTGGATATAGGTACCTGATTATCTTTGCTGGCAGACTCCAATTTAATGAATTGATTCCCTTTCTATTGCTGTACTGTATTTACCTACAACGAAAATTTGTGAAATCCATCCAACATCTCTCTAATTGTTACACATATTATTTTAATTGATATCCTTACGTTTCTCGTAAAGTTTGTTTACTCCAATTTAATTGTATAGATTACACTAGCTTTTTATTTTTTCATTAGCTTTTTTAAAACTTTTACAGAAAATTTGATAAACCATTTCTGCGACCGATAACACGGTGTTTATCGCAAGCTTATCAGACTGAACTATCGACAACATACGCACTATCGACATTCAATATAACCAACACCATTACGAAGTACGAGGATATGAAATTAATTGTAATTCCATAGGCACATAAGGTGGTCTCCTTTCTCCAAAGATTCGACGACAAATCTTCAGTTTTAGAAAGAAATATTGGTGAAATCACCGAAGAAATTTTATTGGGTCATCCTGCACTCATGTTTTGAACGTCGTAAGTGAAGAACTGAAGATATTTGGTGGTACTTTAATACAAGGTAATGAAGATAAATTAGTAGGGTAACATTAGGTACGGGTTCGCCCCTGTTACAAAAAATAAGTGATTTTATTCTTTTCACCAATAGTTGAAAAAATAAATAAATAATAATAAATATTCTTGGACATTTTTTACACAGCACCATCTAGTCCCAAACTAAGCAGAGCTTGTACTATGGGTACTAGACAATGGATATAATACTTATATACTTTTTTTGTAGATACATACATACTAATTATAATACATAAGAAACACCCAGACGAACACAAACACATAATATATTTAAATATATTCATCACATAAATTTTTGTGTTCTGTGGGATTCGAACCCACGACCTCATCGTCGGCAGTCCGGTACTCGAACCACTAAACCAAAAAGAAATCAACATTACCAACCTTCTAATTCAAGGTTAATAAAACTAATGTTTACCTCCCTTAATTAATGATTCATGCCAGAACCTTCGGCGAGCTTCGCCAAAAAAATTTAAAAGAAAAATTTCAAAGAAAGGGACAGCCGAGATGTACTTATTTATTTTACATTGCATTTTGGCGTACCGATCTTAGTCAGACGTTATGTTAGAAGTCTTATGAGGTCAGGTATGTACCTAATTTTTTTAGTACAATGTAGGTACTGTATGTACTAAACGCTTCAGATTCTAACCGCGGCCTATTCATTGGGAAGTACAAACAAGCTTCATAATCTTTAACGAAACGATTATGAAGAAAGCTTAGCAATCTGGAATCAGTAAGTTTCAAGGCTTCTGGGAGGCAATGAATTCTGAAGAAATGTATTCTGTGATTGTAGAACTATACACAGAGGCCAACAAAATCATCTTCCTTGTGTCGCCATTCCGTCAGGCATCAATCACAGCTGACAGCAGTGCGCAACGCCTTTGTACAAATGCACTGAGATATAAACAGTAACTTCGGGCTAAGAATCGAAATAGCGATTAGCTATCCACGCAATCGCAAAGACACGCGATCAACCAGATAAACGAGACATTTCGAGCAGTCGAGATAATCGATTGGCATCGGTTTGATTGTTGAGCTAACAATAGTGCCAATATAATTAACCATCAACTCCATAAACGTTTTCAAAGAAGGACTTCAAATGTAGGAATATTAATCCCTATTAACATTACCTATTCTTATCGAGTAGATACTTTTTATTCAGAATGCGTCCCATCGTGTGATCAATATGGTAATTTAAATGGAGGACAATAACATTAAATAATTAAACTTTTATTGCTCAGCAATCAACAATGTAGGTGAAAAGTTGCCAGCGGCAATGTAGAGAAATTATTTTGAATACGTGACACTCCTTGCTCGTGTATATTAGAAAGCATCAACCTCTATACGTGTGGTCTCAGTTTTATGATATACGTGTGAACTAATTCGGATGGGTGGCATTTGTATGACAGACATCGAAATTGGTGGGAAGAAGTACTAGACATTGATGTGGTATGTTTTATAGATTTTAAAGAGGATGGGGAATGGATTCAACTCTTAGGTTTGATTTTATTATAAATATGTTGGCCGAGCCGAGTTCAAAATTAGCATTGTCTGTGTACAGAATGGTTGTTGCGTCAGTGACTCCCTCTCCCTCACAATAGTTAATAATTTTGTTATATTTAAGATACCTTTGTAAGGTAAAAGCCTCTAGATAAAAGGAGATTAAAAAAAGAGGCAGATTTGAGCTAATCAGTTATAGGTAGATTTGAGCTAAACAGTTATAGGTTAGATAAATGAAATATATTTATAAATTTGTTTATTTTTATGTTAGGAATCAATAATAAACTAATATTACAATACCATGCTCTACAAACAATTTCAACCAAATGCCCAATTGTAACAGCAAAATTCAAACTGACTAGACGAACAACAATTAACGTATTACACTTACAACACATGTTTCATACAAAATATGTATTTATGCAATTTTCTAAAAACTTGCTTTCGTATTTACGTCACCTGCCGAGTGTTAAACGCAACAATCCAATGAGTGTAAATTGGAGCCTGCTTGAAACAATGGGTGATCGAGAGCATTGTTCTATATTGATTCGACGCGCCAAGGTCAATACGACACCCACACGACCGTTGCCTTTGGGGTTGGACAGCTTACTGAGTGAATGATGACAGCGGATTGCTGAGATGAGCGGATTTATCGTCAATTCAACATATTTTTGACAATAATTTAGGGAATCTTACTTAATCCATTCAAGTTGGTATACGTTTTAAATAGTGGTTTTGCATAAGACCTTAGCATATCTAACCTTATCCATATAGCTAGCTGCATTGCATTATTCTTTAAACACCGCTCCCCCATTCTATTTATGAAATTAAAGGCATAAAGATCCCAAGAAGACGGATAAATGGTAAGCAATTACCGCCGTCCATGGACACCCGCAACACAGAGGAGTCTCAAGTGCGTTGCCCGCCTAGTAAAAGGGTCTGGGCTTCCGTTATCTCCACTCACTCGACAAAACACAACGTTGGTTCACGCCGGTTTTCTGTGAAGCCGTGGTATCACTTCGGTCGAGCCGGCCCATTCGTGGCGAAGCGTGGCTCTTCCACGTTAAAGGTGTCTTATATTGTATACTAGCGACCCGCCCGCGGTTTCACCCACGCTGCCCCGGTCCTAAGAGTCATAGCGTGATGTTAAATAGCTTAAAACCTTCCTCTTAAATCACTCTATCTATTAAAAAAAACCGCATCAAAATCCGTTGCGTAGTTTAAAAGATCTAAGCATACATAGGGACAGACAGCGGGAAACGACTTTGTTTTATAATAAGTAGTGATGACAAAGATTCACGTTTTCATCTTCATTTCTTACAAAAAATATTGCATTGCGTTACTATACTAAATGGTTATATATATTAACTTGGACCAACTTCCAATCGTCTCCACTTCATATCACTTCTAGACGTGTCCCGCCTCTCTATGATACCGAAGCGCAGGTGTCAAGTGCGGTTATGTCGAAATTAGCATTGTTGTGATTGTTCTGAACTATTTCTAATGCTTTTGTTGCCGCTTAATTTGTCAAGCTTATCATTCCGATCATGGCAATCATAAGTGTGACTTTAAGTGCTTAATTAAAGACTAAAGTAATGGAAATTTATAAAATCTTGCAACATTGTTATTGGTTTGGGTTGCTTGAACTTCAACACGACTGGCTCAATTGTTTTTACAACACAATGTAAATATAACAAAATCAATACTGTTTTCTGTATTGTTAGCAACAATAATATCGTTGAATACACTATGACCATAGCGATAAGAAATAATACTACCTATCACATGATATTCTTTATTTTGAGGAGACCTGTGGCTAAAAAGCCGCATTGACTCTCTCTCCCCTAGAATTTTAAGTTTAGATCCCGAAGTAACTAGATTTTTAGCAATTTTGTATCTTGAATCAAAGTATGATAATTCCTTGAAAACGGCATTTTCACGCTCGTTGTACCCAACAGTGGGTCATTTTTAGAATCAGAATAATTATAGACAAACTAGAAAAACAACCCGATACACACTTTCTACACCTTCTTCTTTCAGGGTTTTATATTTATGTTCAAGGAAAGTAAGTATTAGAATATTTTTACGCCAAGCCGCCATTATTGTTCATGTCACGGTATCTTCCACAGACGACACTTGTAGTTGCGTGTGTCTACCTGGGGTTGTTCGGGGTGAGGGTGCGACCTCTGATACATGGTGACGAGGGAAAGATTAATGACCGTCTGCGTTTCCCCTCTTTTGAACTTTCTCTCGAATTCTTGTCGTGTTTTTTTAATCAATACACGGTGCGTTAATGGATTTTTTCTCACCTATCCCTATCACGAAGGCACTATATCTTGGTACTGCAAAAAATGTACATGATAGGTACCTACTAACACATTTATTTTCCTACTGCTGAGAATGAGATTTAATTTTAATGAAGGTCTTGGGTTTAAAGTCTAGATTGCTGAGATATAAAGTGAATTAAACAAATTTTATAAAACATTGAAATATGTACACCCCAATGAGCGAGAATATTTAAATTAAATTTATTCAATAACGTAATACAATAAAATAATTATATTCACTTGTATATACATATACAAAGGCCAAAACAAAGACTTCAAACATTAGTTCCCTGACTCCTAAACAAGGTATATCCTGTATCTTAAGAGTCAGAAGTCAGAAAATATTGTAGTCTTAGTTTAAATATCTCACTGTATTTTTAATGGTAAATGCCATGCTTCGGCACGAATGGGCTGGCTCGATCGGAGCGATACCACGGCCTCACAGAAAACTGGCGTGAAGCAACGCTTGCGTTGTGTTTCGCCGAGTGAGTGAGGTTACCGGAGGCCCAAACCCTTTTAAAAGGCGGGCAACGCACTTGTGACTCCTCCTGTGTTGCAGGTGTCCATGGGCGGCGGTTATCGCTTACCATCAGGTGATCCTTCGCTTGTTTGCTCCCCTATCCCAATAAAAAAAAGGATCTAGACTATAACTCTTTTCAATACGAGAAGAGGCCTGTACCCAGCAGTGGAACTGATGATGATGATATTATTTATATACAATATTCTCTTAGAATTACAACATAAGGCGTTTATAAATTTCAGTTCACGCTATATTCTAATGTTTTGTGGTTTGTCATAGTTAACAATTCGAAAGCTCCTAATGCGATTGCCAATTCGATCCCATCTGTAAATTATTTATGTACCGTTGTCTGGTGGACCACCCACTAACAAGCCTGTGTATTCAAATGTTTACTGTAGATTTCATAAATGCTAGTTCTGAGTTAATATTTACACTGTGACTTGTTTTCATACATTCGAAAGAACAATGAACAATTTCTTCTATGAGACCACCTGAAATGGCATAAAAAAATTACTGTTTTTAAAATTTTGCCCAGTGAGTTTTTAATCGATTTAAAAAGGTCCTAATTAAAGTAGACTGATTTTTTGAGTATGTTGTTGCCCGATATCTTCGTAAACCAATCAATGTTTCTTTTTTTACCTAATACAAGTTTGAATCGGTTTCTTAAACTAATAAGTTTCTATGAAACAGCTGACTTCTCTATTACGCTTGTAGAATTTTTTAATCAATGGCACAAAGACTCGCCATTTATTGCTATCCAAGCCACAAACAAGAAAACAAACATGACCTTTGTTTTCCCTGAAGGTCACTCAAGGAAAGGTCAAAGGTCATGTGTTTATTTCTAGTTTCTCAATTAAAAAGGCTACTTTTCATGAATTATAATAATTACGATTTAGGATAGACAATTGTATTGGATTTGCGATGGGTTCTAAATTCTATTTATGAATTGATTCCGGAGGAAGTACTTATGTGGCATTTCAACCCCTCTACATCGTATATTACACGCCTTAAAAGTTCATTACAGTAACGCGTTCACAATGGTTAAATAAAACACACATGTAGCATTCGTTGCTATGTAATGTAAATGAGTAAACGTCTAATGAATAGTTCACACTTCGCAGTAATTGTAATACAGCGTGCAAACCGAACGCCAATACATTAGAATTTTAATGCTTAATACTGTTGACACCCTTACATTTAATTTATTTATTTCAATATTGCATTAATATTTACATTTTTTTTTCTAATTGATCTTGTAATTCTTCATTGGTTCATACAATTTTTCATAGAAAATTTGGGTTTAAACACAATTTAAACATATTGAAAAAGTTGCTGTACCTAAGTGGCCCTCATTCTCAATGCTGAAAATGAAACCAGAGGCCTTATTACAATCATTTTGCGATTAAGAGGGGGACGCCGCTCTACAAATTAATTAAATACACCATCCTTTTTTCACTCCTTAAAATTATCGCGTTAATACGTTATGGTACTGCTCCTCGCTTCTCTTGTCTTTGTTCAATGTTAAACGTAGATATCAGGCTTTACGCAGCTTTTCGAAATGCATAATTGTTAAGAGGGAGTCGGTATGTTTCGTATGCAAAGCGTCGCATCATTTGGTAGGCCATGCATTTTGACGTCATGTAATAGACCCGGATTTTGCAGACAATATGGCTAGACAATGTAGAACAAAATTTAAAAGTAACAGCTGATAGACTGATAGACAGGCCGTGGATAGATGGTACCTCTTACAGAAAACTGCAAGCGACGGGAGACGTAGAACGTGAAATATGGTCATTGATATTCGTTTCTGTAAAGTAAGCCACACATCTCTTTCGATAATATGTTACTTTGCGTATTTTTATCTCTTGATAAAATATTGGAATTGTCTTGAATTTGAATAGGCAGTATTTTTAAACGAACAGGATTTTCCACGTGGGAGAGTCATGCTTCGGCACGAATGGGCCGGCTCGACCGGAGTGATACCACGGCCTCACAGGAAACCAGCGTGAAATAACGCTTGCGTTGTGTTTCGCCGAGTGAGTGAGGTTACCGGAGGCCCAATCCCTTTTAAAAGGCGGGCAACGCACTTGCGACCCCTCTGGTGTTGCGGGTGTCCATGGGCGGCGGTTATCGCTTACCATCAGGTGATCCGTCTGCTCGTTTGCCCCCCTATCCCATAAAGAAAAGGATTTATTAAGTTGGTTATTCTAGTTTATGAGGCAGCGTTTATCAATTATTCTAGGGAGGTATAAGTATAGATTCTTTGTAAAGTTTTCTACTAGTCTGCTTAATGTTAACAAGACCTCATATTAACCTCTGTAATAGATTAACATAATTATTTAATAAATATTTATTTATTTATTTAGTTATAAGGGAGTCTAAAATCGATCTAACGTACTTAAATGCTCTTTTACCAACAACTATTTTATTCTATGAATAAATTAATTATTGTGTTCACAATACTACCGTTTTGTTTCGATCACTGCTAATTACAGCACATACAACATGATTACTGATGTTTTCCTGTTTGTTTAACTAAATATACATACATAATACATTACATACATCATGCCTGTAATCTACTCTATATTTAATGCATGTCGTCAGTAGATTCGTCTATTCGCGTCGTCGATTTACTATTTCCCTTGGAGAGTTGCCGAAGTATTACCCAAATAAGAAATTGAAACCGAATTCATCATCATATCCTTTTCCCAACAATGTTTGGGTGTAACCACATGCGGAGTTTTACAAATGCGGAGTCTAACGAAATGCGGAGTCTAACGAAATGCGGAGTCTAACGAAATGCGGAGTCTAACGAAATGCGGAGTCTAACGAAATGCGGAGTCTAACGAAATGCGGAGTCTAACGAAATGCGGAGTCTCACGAAATGCGGTTGAATTTCAGTATTTTACATGAGGTGACTGACTGCCATCAGAACTAAGCAAACTATTTTCTGATATAAGTAGGTATCTACCTATATCTTAAAAATAAGCTGGGTTGTCAGACTTTTCGTCATTCTGAGTTTTCTAATATGCTTAAAGTTGTTTAACAAACTATCGATAGATATAATAGAAAACAGTAGGTACCTAAACTATAAAATTCTTTGCCCATAATTTTATTACCCGTAGACAAAGCTGTTTTAATGTCTTCGATACAGATGTGTCTGTTCTATTATCTTTTTATTTATTCAGGCTTTAATACAAGTATACAATATAGGTAGATGGCTACGTATCAATACGATTTGCTGAACGTTGTCTGTTTGGTCTAGTTAGCAGCTTACGATCGTTACGCCGGGTTTGATTCTTACCTGATACAGATATTAACAAAGGTTGACTGGTAGAGAATGCCACATGGCATTAAGCCCGTCTTATGTACCATTCTTTTTTTGTACCGACATAGAATTTTATAAGAAATTTAACCCATGTCTAGGTATTACTTGTTAGTTACTTTTATTTTAGGCATTAACATGGGCATATGTTAGGCAGAGGTGTACACCCATTGTCCACCGGCATGTTTATGGCCCATGTAATAGGGGGCGACCGACTTGCCATTAATCAGGCACAATCTGCAAGCTGCTACTGTACTGAACATTTCATAGAATAACCCAAGAACATTGCTCGACCACTAAGGGTCGGTTTAGAATCACTAGAATAACCAGGCAGTTATAATTACATAGTAACGAGTTATTTGTAACCAAAGCACATGGTTTCTGCAAAATAAAAATCGCAAATAGCAATTTTTTTATAAATACGATATCATGTCATATTACCATATTCGGAGCACTAAAAACTGAGGAATGACAGCTCACTAGTGGGTGCGGTGTTCAAGATTCCTGAGGACGAGGCACAAGGCTAGCAGCTCAGTACCCACAAAAAACTTATAGGTACCAACCTACCTACATAATTATCTTTATCTAATCTTTACATCAGCGGTACATTACGATTTTGCGCTCGACTTTTTTTACCTACTTGTCTGCTCAGATTGCTAATACCATCACGCCTGTTTCGCGAAGTTAGGAAGAGGTGTACTAATGTACACCCACAATTCGCTGCTAGGTCGGGGTGAGTTTATTGCCATAAACTATTTACAAATCCAAGCTCGGAGCGGTTATTGACTTTTTTTTAAGAAAAACCTTAGTACACATTGCTCGGCCTGGGAATCGAACCCAGAACCTCTATCAAAACAATAGCGCTTACGAAGACCAGACCAATGAGCCAGTTTTACTTTAATGTCTAATAAGGTTGGTCAAATGTTACTCTGTTACGTTTGAATTTCTAAACTACTGAATCAATGTCATTCAATGTTGGTGAATTTTGATAAGTATAAAAATAAAGAGACTTTGGAAAAAAACATCAACATTGCTTCAGCGGTTTAGGCGTGAAAATGTAACAGACAGACAGAGTTTATTTTCGAATTTAAAATTAAGCGAGTACCTTGAAGGGAAACAAATTGAAGCGCCAAAATGAAAAGAACAAATTGAATTCAGCTAGTCTATGACTGAAGTTGGTACTTGGTGCACATGTCATGTTTTCGTGTGTCATTTACATGATAATAGTGGGTCCTAGTGTGCGCATGAGCATGTTCCGGAACCATTAGTAGTCAATGTTTTGATTCGTGTTTCATCGTAAACATGACTTTAGGTTTTTTGTATTGTCTATGTATGCGACTGCTACGGTAGAGATGTTGGGTTCGATTCCCAGACCGAAAAAGTTTAATTGGTTTTATTTATGAAATTATCATCATATAGCAGTTCGTAGTTTGAATTTGTGCCCGAATAATGGTAATCGACTAGCCCCCTTTTACGTGGGACCTAAACATATCGGTGAACTGTTGTGGGTGTTCATTGTTGTACATAAAGCCAATGTGAAGTCATATATACTAAAAAAGTTGCTTTGGAGTAGTTACCCAAGTTATGTCATTATATAAGCTTCTATGTACATTTGAGACAAATAATTCATCTCAAAAAGACCTTTGAAAACGGTGGGCTAATATTCTAATGTAACCAGTTCAATATTGTAAGTGTGTCTATATTTTGTATTTTATATCTGTCATTTTTGCAAGTAGGTAGGTACAGTTGGCGCAAAATAACTTTGAACCAAAATGGCGGATGCGCAGTAGTCGATTTTTAGTACATTTTGCACGCAAATGTACTGCGCAAACTTTCCCCCTCTCCGTTAGTTTTGGGTCAAGTTATTTTGCGCGAACTATACCTAAAGGTGATAATAGACGTTACAGTTTTTTTTTCGTGTTTGATTTTGCATCTTTCACCAGTTGAGTGACCCGACTGAACACAAGGTGAACTAAAGTTTCGAATGAATTCGATCCAACGGTGTTGGATTCGGCATTCGGCATCATTCACTCCCACTCCGAATTAACGAAATACAGTCTGAACCAAGAGAGAACGGTCACTCGGTTTTGGCCATTTTGTTGTCGACTCCCGTAGCAAAAGAACGTTACGTTGCTTAACTATATTGAAAGAAAATAACAGTTGTAATATTCTATTATATATCTAAAACGTGTGAATATGGAATGAAGAAAAATAAAGCATTCAATCGATTGAACATTCATTCGAGTGATTCGTCTGACATAGTCTTAACGAATTCCAGTCACACCCGAATATTTGCCTGTAGCTTATACGATTAATAACCGTGCCAATATTCGAATCAAGTCCTTCGCATATTTCTTAGTGCATTATTTCAATTAATTAGTTCCAATTGTGTTCGAAATAATTCTGAACGTAATCACAGATATTAGTGCAGTTTTGGCCGCACCCACCCGCCTTCAACCCTAAAGAATAAATTCATACATAATGTGCCAAAAGGGGAGATCTTACCTTGACGAACATTTGCAAGGAATCATTCCTGATTTTGGGGCAATTCAGTTCTATATTATTCTGAAATAAATACACAATATGCTAAACCAGTAGGTAAGTTTTGATATTTATTTCTGTAAATAGATCTTAAAAAGACACTTTTACTTTTGGCCACACCTATCCACCTGTTAATAGATACATGTGAAATTACGTCTATAGGGGAGATAGTGCCGAAAAGGAAACGGCTCCTTAATTAATTAAATTGAATTGCTGAAAAGGGTAGGGGTCGGTAATGTGGTACCCTACAGTTTACCGCTCGCCTGAAATTTCGACGGAAAAGTTTTAAGTAAAATAAGTTATAAGTATTTTAACGCACAAGAACTAATGTAGGTAGTTTTTGTTTTTGTTAGTGCAACTGCGAAGTAAATTCTTGGGTTCGATTCCCAGGTCCAGCAGTGTTATTGGGATTTTAGAAGAAGTATAGAAGTATTTATTTGGAATACATCTAGTACAATAGTAAAACCAGTTACACTAATTTACTTAGTACCTATTACTGTATCCCTGCATCCCACACTAGGGGCCACTTGCACCAACTTCTTAAATGTGTTTAAACTGTATTTAAACACAACATTTGTATGAAAAATTGACGTTGAGAAAATAAGACGTTGGTGCAAGTGGCCCTAGGATTCCCTGTGTCGTGGGGTACAGACTCGTTGAAATCGTATGCCTTTGATTTGTTATTTTCTAGTAAATAATGATCTCTCGCTCGCCTCCTATTACTTGGGACCTAATCATGTGGGGTACAGCAGTCCAACTCTGCATAACCCTTTCGAGTATACAGTTGTAGTGGTATTTTTATATTTTGTGGTGCTAAACCATACTTAGCAACGGGTACGTAACTATTATAATTATTAGTTATGCCAGGTGTACTGTAATAAAACATGAATATTTTCCTCTCTCTCTTTACCGAATGCTCTGTTCTGTTCAAGCACTGTTTAGCAATTAAGTACCTAGGCAAACTGGCAGGAATGAATTCCTACTTGCAGTATTGCCGCTCATTATAATATTAAAATGACTTATAAATTATATGCATTGCCGATGGTATAACGAATAATCTTAATGATTGAAGGCATTTATTTGCTTATTCCCGATACATATTTTATAGACAGACAAATCGATAAGTTAGTTTTATCGATTAATCAAGTTTCAAGATAGGTATGTGAGACTGAGGACGTAATCATGACTTTATTGTGGATAGCTTAAACCAGAGGTCCTCAAACTTTTTCATCTTGGCGACCACTTGCTATATTTTACGGTTTTGGGTTGAGCCAAATTCGCTAAGAACGGGGTCTGTTCTTAGCGAATTTGCCTCTTGGGGTAGGGTTATTCAAGACTAGAGGACTACAGACAAATACCCTCAAGCCTCATTAGAAAGCTCATGGAGGAGCTGTTTGAAGAACTGGGAGATAATGTGAAATCGGTGTCTAGGGGAAGCACTAAAGATCCCATTGGGTCGAAGTGCACTGAGGCCTTGCTGCCTCGGCCCCAACGTGGGAGAGCCATGCTTCGGCATGAATAGGTCGGCTCGACCGGAGTGATACCACGGCCTCACAGAAAACCGGCGTAAAACAACGCTTGCGTTGTGTTTCGCCGAGTGAGTGAGGTTACCGGAGGCCCAAACCCTTTTTAAAAGGCGGGCAACGCACTTGTGACTCCTCTGGTGTTGCAGGTGTCCATAGGCGGCGGTTATCGCTTATCATCAGGTGATCCATCAGCTCGTTGGCTCCCCTATCCCATAAAAAAAACCTAAGATAAGATACTTCTTCTTACCTAATTTGATTTTTTGCATATTTATTATACCATACCTATTTAAATCTCATGGACCCTAATTTTTCTTCCGGCCGACATAGACCCCTTTGTAGGTCGTCGTCGACCCCTGGGGGTCTATATAGACACTTTGGGTAGCACTGGCTTAAACTGTTTAGTTCATATACCTAGTTACAACACTGTGATGATGATGGTAAGAAAGAAAAAAAAGTGAAGGCCTGTCTACCGGAAAACGGGTGATGAGTGTCCTCTTTAAAAATGAATAATTATGTCTATTAAGATAATTTACATAAAACATTAAAAAACATCGCAATCAAAACAATTAAAAAAGCGAAATGAATGCGTTATGTCATTCGTGTCGTGTCGCAAAAAGATTAATGTTTGTTTTGCTTTAGCGGTTATTAATCTGTATAACATAAGGAGAAAATGCACAAGGAACTTGTCTCAGAGGAGGAAACAGACAACGCTAGTACATATGACGCAATTCTATAAATTGTGTTGAACATTCGAATTGCAAATCGAATTCCTTCGCCCTTCTGTGAAAGTTTTTGGCGCCCATTTCTCGATAGGACCTACCTAATATTTACGCGTCTTTGAATTTTATTACCTCACGATTTAATCGATGGCATTGACTTCTGCATAATTTAAATTAGTTTTGTCATCCGTCTCGTCTGAGCATAAGTTTATATAATTTCTGTTACTATAACCTAGTATTATATTATCTGTGCTGTAACCTAGAAGTTTATTTTAGATTGAGGTTAATAATATTGTCTTTATTTCAAAAATATTTACAAATTTCGATGGTTTAATTTTCTGATTAATGGAAATTAGCAGATTATAGTTCGCGCTTTGAGTAATTTAAACTAGCATTAGCCTGCGGCTTCTCTCGCGTTTATATTGATTTTCGCGGAGCCGAGTATCAATATAAATATTTGCTTACGTAATTATCTTTACATAGTATGAAATGAAGTGCAAATCTGACTGTTCGCTTACATCTTTTATACTACTCAATGGATTTTAATGTTATTTTCATCAATAGATAGAGTGATTCAAGAGGAAGGTTTTGAGCTATTACTTACCTACGCTTCGACTCTTGGAATGGGGGAACATGGGTGAAACCGCGGGCGAAAAGCTTATATTGTAATAATTTCCGTGCCAGGGTGGGCCTACAGACAGTTGCAAAGAAGCTGCCGTGAAAATAGTGTTAGGTAAGAATCTATAGATTTATAAGGCCGCTTAGACCCAGCATAAGACAAAGCAACCAAGCTTACTTCGTTGGTAAACTGACGGCAGAGTCACGTGAAGCTCGATGCTGATTGTTTTTTTATTGCTGGTTTTTTATTAAATCCAAGTCAGCTCTATAGATTTTAACCTTTTATCGTAGCTTCAGATGTACGCAACGTTTTTAGAAGAACATAAGACTGCACTTAACCCACTAAATCAGGAATCGGTTTCCGTAACAATGTATAACTGTCGCATTGAAAGCGTTAATAGTGCTCGAAAGTCGGGCACTGTGTAAGAAAGTAAAGAAAGGTTGCCTAAAATGTATCGTTTCCGTTTTTCTTTTAAAAAGTTTACGGTACGAGTTTGGAGGTCATGCTATTTCGTGTGGGAGGGTTAATACCGCAAAGCCTAAATCTCCGTCGCGATGGTTGAATTTAAGCTTCGATCTCTCAATACTTATTGCAACCGTGATGGATGGACTAATATTAAAAAAAGTAAGCAAACTTTTCGAAATTTTAGTGGAACATAAATTAGACCTCAAACTGGATTCTAATACTACATCCTTCGCTTTGAAAGGACATAGGATGTTTTAACTATCGAAATCACTTCCTGTTCACTTCCACAAAGATTTGACATCTTTTCTTGACGACCTCAGTGGTTTAGTGGTTCGAGTACCGGACTGCTGACCAAAACCTGAAAAAAATATGTGATGAATATAAAAATATGTGTTTGTGTTGTGGGTGTTTCTTATGTATTATAAGTATGTATTTACAAAAAAAAGTATATAAGTATTATATCCATTGTCTAGTACCCATAGTACAAGCTTTGCTTAGTTTGGGACTAGATGGTGCTGTGTAAAAATGCCCAGAATATTTATTTATTGTCAGTCTTTAGGACGCTCGCTATCCCATAATTATATCATTAGACGTTCTTCTAGGCAAGCGCGCTCCTTCGCAGGTAGAAGTGTCGCTTAACATCAACTCGATCAATCGAACTGGCGAACAAGCGTAAGCCTACCAATAAAAAAAAGCAATAAAAAAAAATACCAAGAATAAAAAGGTTTTCTTTACTTTAAAAGTATTTGAAAGTTTTTAGTACTTATGTGTCAATGCCAATTACAATACAACTTCCTTTGATTGACGAGTGTAATACAAATGTCTTAAAACTAACATTCCCGGCTGTGATTCCTATTAAACTCGAATATGGTTTTCGTAGGAAAATAAAATCTAATTGCGTGACATTCTCATGTATTTCCTCGGAGGAAATGAAATTATTTAGCAGTACGCACGACAGCCTTGACCACACGATAGGCTAATTAATAAAATAAACGCTGTATAAGTGGTTTCACTAAATTATGAAACTAAATGCTTTCGCCGTGTCAATCTGACTGTCTGAACGCAATAAGCTCAATAGGTAACTAACGCTAGGATTTTCCTACAGTTTTCATCAATGGACGAAGTGATTCATGAGGCATCACGTTACGACTGTTAGGACCTGGGCAGAGCGGTAGAATAGAATAGAATATCCTTTATTGTACACAAAAAACTAATGTCAGTCGGTAGGTACAGTTAGTTTAAATTTTGGTGAAGCAGAGGATTCTCTTCTGTCATCTGTTACGCCATGCTGTCCATTTATGTACTTCAATAAAGACTTCAATAAACAAAAGAATATTTACTATACAGTATCTACTAGATCAAACAAACAACTAGTTATAGCAATGGATATCATATCAGAATTCGTGTTCTGCGATTCTGACCGTCGCAGCGGCCGCCGAGGCGGGGGCCTGACTCCTCGGCATGAGCTGCAGCTCATTGAATACATTCTTCCATTCAGTAAACACGCTTTACCAACCACAGCTCGCCAGCTCGCCTATCTGAACTAGATACCAAAGTAAGCAATTTATATTCAAACTTAGAAATCAATATAATTTAAATTTCTAGAATTTCATAAGGCGCGTATTGCAAAATCAGGCGAAATCATATTTGAATACGTTAAAAAAAAATACTTGTTCGAAATATAAGATAAAGAACACAAAAAATATTGAACGATGTTTCCGTTGACATTGTTAAAAAAACTGGTATTTTTGACAGCTTATTTAGCGTTACATAATTTGTTCTAATTAATTATGAATTATTTATTATAAAAACAAGGCGCTTATTGATAGTTAATTAACATGATATGGCGTTGTTTTAACCTTGAAACTAATAAAGTATTAATCAATCACTTATCTGGACATTAATCAAGTTTCCTTAAACTTTCGATGAGTTTATTTTTGTGGACATTCGTTTTCACAGCGCAATTGAAGCGTTGTTCCAATACATGCTTCAATACTGCGCTTTGTGACCGATAATGCTATTAATATTAATCATTTCCTTATAGCAACCTAGACTGTTTATATTGAACTAAGAATATTACACAGACTAGACAATTCTATGATGCTATGAGTTAAGACAATCCTATGAGCTAATAGATTCTCTTTATTTTTCTTTTAAAAACATCCCACACTAAGATTTTTCTTTTCCTCTGAATCTTATATGCAATTTTCCTAAAGTTCCATGCGGGCATCGAACCCAAATTCGTGGTGTAAAAGCCGATCGCCCACTTCGCCAGAAGTGCCGTCTGTTTCTAACGCTTTATACTTATTATAATTTTATTACAACTAGGCCTTGTTTGAATCGAAATGGGAAATCTTAGTAAACGCTTGATTTGTCGAAAGCTTATGAAACGCATGGAGAGGAGATGTCCATACATTTCGAATTGTTCGTTGAGTTTCGTCCAAGAGGTCCACTGTCCTCCATAACACTGTAGTATTATGCTCACTACATATTATAAAACTAGCTTCTGCCCGCGACTTCGTCCGCGTTAGCGTGATTATATATAATATAGCCTATAGCCTTCCTCAATAATTAGGCTATCTAAAACTGAAAGAATTTTTCAAATCGGACCAGACCGGAGATTAGTGCGTTAAAGCAAACAAACATACAAACTCTTCAGATTTATATATTAGTATAGAGTATAGATAAAGTCCCCCACCGCGTCTGTCTAAGTCTGAACGTGATAAATTCAAAAACTATAAACGGCTTATGATATAGTTTTAACCAATAGAGGGAGTAATTCATGAGAAAGGTTAACCCTGCGTAGAAATTTCCTCCTAGATAAGTGATATTCTGTAGCTAACATTGCCAAGGTCCTAATCTACGTTTTGGATGATGTTTAAACTCTAAACATCGGCAACGAAGATACCACAAAACGCTCGAAGTCGATATTTTCTAAAACGTAAAATTTCATTTAGAAGCGAAATTTGAAGCTGGAAGTCTCCCAAGTGCCGTTATCCCCTTTGAGTAGAAAAAAGCTTTGGGGATTAAGAAATCTATGCCGCTTAATTTGTTTGATCGGCTTAAGTATGCATGGATTAAATAATTCTAATTTCGGGTGGAGGTACTTTAAGAAAGAGAATTAGGATACTTTTATTGACCAGTTCAATAAAAAAACAGTTCATAAAGTCGCAAATAGCCACTAGCATATTAAATACCTTTTAACTTGCGTGGCCTTCACCGTAAGAGAGCTATGCCCCAATGGGCCGGTTTGACCGGAGTGATACCACGGCCTCACAGAAAACCGACGTGAAACAACACTTAAGTACGCTGTGTTTCGCTGTGTCAGGATACCTGAGGCTTAAACCCTTTTAAAAGCGGTCACCGCACTTGCGACTCCTCTGACGTTGCGGGTGTCCATGGGCGGCGGTAATCGTTTACCATCAGGTGATCCGTCTGCTCGTTTCTATCCCATAAAAAAGATAATAGCAAAAAACAGGAAACAAAAATAAAATTTATAATTTAATAATAAATATAAATTATAAAACCACACAACAATAATTCATCCCTTAAATTTAAGTTTTTATAGGGTGCCAAGACTTTAAGATGAATTTTATATTATAGGAATTGAAGGTATATGTATATAGTTACATCATATAAAACTGTTAGTAAATATTTGTACTGAGACTAGCGGATGTAGTTGCAGATGAATAATAATAATAATAAAAATGCGATTACTTGCTACTTTTAGTCTTAATAACTGTTGCAAGTGATTTATCTTCTTGGGTAAGTAGGCTTATGTCGTCATTTTGCTTACTCTCAGCTAGCCTTCTTTCATTTGCTTCAGCAGCCCGTTTCTCTCTTTTAACCAGCATTTTCGTTGGAATCAAAGCTAACCCACTGGTAAGCATAAACGTTCCAGCCAAATAAAATGGTCCTGCATATCCAAAAAATGTCTTAAACATACTACCGAGCGGTGTGCTTATCAGACCCCCTATACCCTGAAACACTACCATTACCCCTGTTGCACTGGTGAGCATATCTAAACCATATAAGCTAACCAGTACCATACTTCGCAAACTCACCAGACTAGCAATGAAGAAACCGAAAACTGTCCCACAAGCATATTGGTAATACACATTGAAGGAAAAATTTGATGCAATCGTTGCTACCCCTGACATCAGACAAGCGGTTGTATATATTTTTACGGGGTCCACCCTAATAGCCAATATACCTAAAAAGATCCTTCCCACTAAATTAGTAAAGCTAATTACACTTAGTAACATAGTACAATGTTCGGGATCAATACCCTCAAGTTTGTTTCGTTCCGCTAAAAATACGTATGGAACTAGAAAGCCAGCGTATGTGCAAAATCCACTGAAGCATAATGTTAAAAATGAAACCTTTTTTAACAGGACTGGGTCCATCATTGTGACTAACACCCTCTTGAAGGAGGTCGTAAATACTCCTTTTTTCTCTTCCAAGTCTTGAGTAGTTACTGCGCGAGTAACTGCCATTTGATATTCGAGACCGGTCCTTTCTTCAGGTGCGACTTCCACCACGCTTTTCCTGTACACGTCTAATTTTTCGACGTTTCCAGCATAAAACGCATCGTCCCGATACATTGGTCGAGACTCAGGTATTTTTTTCTCCCAGAAACAACATCTCTTCCACCATGCCAGCTTTTTAATTGGCTTATGTAAAGTTAATTCTACAGGCATACTTTTTTGAGTTTCGTTAGGGGATGCTGCCACTATAGACCGCAGTGATTGTAACTGTCCCGGTCGAACACCAGTAGGGCAATGAGCTGTCATTGACAGCCTTTTTGGAATAGTCGTTGAAGGGCCTGCTTGACTCAGAGCTTCGGGTGTAGTCGTGACGGTTCCTTCTTTAATCACTGCTGCCGCTGTTGGGAAATGGGCATTAGATACGGTTTTAAGTATACGTTCTGGGGCGGATGTTTGCTGAGCGGCTAAATTTTTTGCAGATACATTTGGTAGATATGTTACGGTAGGAATATTTTCATCAGTCGTCTGCTTGATGGAAACAGAAATCAATGGTCTATAAGTCATGCCTAGAAAATAAATAATGCCACACAAGCCCGCATGGAGTAATGTGGTCCCACGCCAGCCAACCAAATTCGTTAAATGACTATTAACATAAAATAATATCGTCATGCCGACACTTGCACCTGAGCCTGCTATGGCCATTACAACAGAGCGAAGTTTTTCAAAATAAAAGCCTACTACTAAATTTGATGACATAGCGATAAGGCAAGCTCCGAAACCATTAATCACGCCATAGAACATAAAAAGCATGATGTAATTTGGAGCAAAAGCAGAAGCAGCGAGGGCAATAGAAGATATAACTGAACCAGCCATAGTACATTCCCGAAAACCAAATCTGTTTATGATTGCAGATGCAATGGGACCACAGGTGAAGTACACTCCGAATGCTATGGAATTGACTAGTGCTACCAAATATTCTTCTAATTCCATATCATCTCTGATGTTGGCAAACAGGGCACCATATGTAAAGACAATTCCGTCCATTATGGCTATGCTTAAGAAACTTGTCACCATCACAACCCAGCCCCAGCCTCCTTCTTCTGGAACTGTTAACTGTGCAGCAATTTCTGTTTTTTCCCCTCCTTCGATGTATTGGGTGTTCGGTACAACCACTATACTCGCTGCTCGAGCGATATTTGTTTCCTCTTTAGGTGGCATTTTAGCCTTTATCTAAGCACGCACATAATAGGCAAGCTTTTATTTTAAATTATTAAAAGCATTCAATTGTAATTTCTTCATACATTATTTCTGACTGATTATACCTGACGTAAGTTAGTTTTTTTTTTTTTTTTTTTATATTGGCGACTTTGCCGATGACGACAATTCAGCCACATACGAAGTGAGATGGAAAAACGTGTGTGTGTCTAAACATCAATTGAAAAAAGAACTATAGTAAGAATAATTAACAGTGAACATTAAATCATAATAGAATGATGTTAGAGCTCAGTGAGGGAAGATACTAAAGTTTAATGTTGTTGCTACGAATGAAGATCATCAAGGCCTCAAGTATTTTGTGGGAAGGATAGGTCAGAAGACATGAGAAGTTAATTGGGAGAGGGACCTTTAATTTCGGAAGGAGACTGTATAGGTCAAGGGATGAAATATTATTTGGGCAAACGAAAAAAATATGATCCAGAGAGCCTTCATCTATTCCGCACTCACAGAGAAAGGAGTCCCTAACACGGATTTTTTGTAGAAAGACAGGGGTGCAGCAATGGCCTAAGCGTATTCGACATAAAACGGATAAGACTGTTTTAGAAACTTTTTTATAACGAAAGAACCAGGGTTTGTCAGCTATTTTCGGTTGAACCGCGTGATAGTGTCTACCAATCTTTCTACTAGACACATCCCAATGCTCCTGCCAAGAGGATTGAAGTTGTAACTTAGGAAGACGTAAGTTAGTTATAAGTCTGTGGAATAAACAGTCAATGTCAGATGGTAAGGAATTTATGATTTTATAATTAGTCAGAGTAACAATATGATACTCTTTGAGCTAACAGGAACAGTTCCGTTATATGCATATATAGGAAACGCTAGTACATGTCTATTTATTACATATTTTCCTGCTCTAGGGTTAATTTTAACATACTACCATCACGCCTATATTCCATGAAGTGTTAGGAAAAGGTGTACTAACCACAGTTCACTGGTAGTTTTAGGTCTCAAATAGGGAGCGAGCCTATTGCCATTAATCAGACACAGATCCCAAAGTCCGAGCTGCTACTGAAATTCATAGAATAACCCAATAACACTGCTCGACCTGGGAATAGAACCCAGGACCTGTTGCGCTCAGGACCAGGTCTAGGTTAATGATGTAGTTTTTTTAATGATTTATTAATCATTAGAAATGAAGAAGAGTCAATAACTATGGTAATGTAATATCAATACGCTTCGTCGGTTATACTTTTACTTAAATTTAAACTTTTACTTAAAAGCGCCAAGTTATACTACTGAGACTAAGGGCCACTCGCGCCAACTTTTTAAACATGTTTAAATTATATTAAAAAAAAAATGTGATAAAATACAATTTAAACATATTTAAGACGTTGGTGCAAGTGGGCCTAAGTATAATCTTTACCATATACTATATTATTATTACTGTATTTATTTATAATATGTTTATAAATATTTTAATTTTTTTAATGTAAAATATCAGCCCATTGGTAGGTATTGTATTCGACCTCATTTTATCTTTTTAAATATTTTTAATAAACTTCAAACTCATTGTTGTTGTTGTCATCTATGATTATTTCATCTGTGTTGTTGGTGGTTGTCAAGCGGTTATTCTTTAGCTTTACTTTTTGTTATTGAATACCGATATTATTACTTTCCTGTATGTTGAATACACTTACTGGATTATGCTGATATTCACGATTAGATTTCAAGTTTAGAAGTATTCTGATGTTATATAAATTTGTATTTGTAACAACGACGAGAGCTTTCGAAGTCTATTCAGAGTTTGTGCAAATTGTAAATAGAATTCATTCAATGCATTCATTAAATCAGCCTGTTGTGGACAACTGCTGCAGATAAGACTCTCCAAAATAGAATAGATCTGGTCACCATAGATGTTATGGAAATGTGGATACCTATGGATAATAATAATGGCAAAACTTATGATGTTTTGCGGATGTGAGTACATTTTATAGTTATGAGAATTTATTGATCATATGGTGACCGTGTGTTTCAACGTCTTTTCTTGACCTGGTAAATTGAAAATGTAGCTAAAAACTTATGCTTTCAGAATAAAAGTAGTACGTTTTCGTTTCCCGGTCGAGAAAAGTGACATTTAGAGACTTAATCCTCAGTACCAGCTCGGAGTTTGGATCTGCGCCCGGTTAATAGGTTCACCCCCTTTTATATGGGACGATGAACTATGGGTGTACTAATGTACACCCATAGTTCATCGTCCCATACACCTCTGCCTACCTCTTCGCGGAATACAGAGATGATAGTACTAAGTTTTATATGTAAAGGTCAATAGTTTTTACACAATATCTTTTTCTGCTGGTACTTTGACTTTCACGTCTGTAAATAATTTCTATTTTAATCTGTGAGATATAAGCTCACACATTCATATACATATTGATCGGTGACAGAATCGTTTAGTCGTTACATTGACCGCGTCATTATGGCTACATATTCACACCTCGAGGAAATGCTCTGCTATCCAGTGTCGTTTATACAATGGCTATCCAGTGTCGTTTATACAATGGCATATTAATAATGTATTTTACGCCTACTATTAAGGTAGATAGTTGTACCAGTTTGTCCTAAAAAAACCTCTAAATGGTCCTTGAATTGTTTGAGGAAGGCTGCCAAGACTGAGATCAAAAGCATGCCATTCAACACTCATTCATAAATAAATGGTACAACTATACGTATAACCGGTCCTTGTGGAAGTCCTTTTTGGGGGGGACTCCCTTTGGGGGAGGCCTTTGTTCAGCAGAGGACTTCTATTGGCTGATATTATTATGAAGATGAAATGGTATAAGATCGCAATACTACTATTACCCCTAAATCTCTTGTGACACACCTGTTCGGAGAGATAGTAAAGAAGTCTCCGGAGGTGTCCAGAAAAGACGCCCGATGCATGCTAATTACCTACCTATAGGTAAAATAATTAGGTATGTGTTTTAATAAATCCTTGTTATTTCTAATTCTAAAAATATCTAGCCTATAACTCAAGTCGTTTACGTGAATTTATTATGTCACCATCTTATCTACATAAACGAAGTCGGGTGTGCTACCGTGCAATTTCAACACGATATAAAAAGGTTAGAATGTCCACTCGATGCGATACATGAAAAAGCAAAACCGTCGTGTTGAACCGTCCCTGAAGAGGTCCGGTTAACTTTAGCGTTCTGTGATTTGGTAAAAGAGAAAGTTTTTTAGAGTACGTATACTCTAAATAAACTACACACCACACCCTGTAGGGTGTAAGCAGTGATAGCCTAGCGATATGTCCATTAAATTAGATTGCCAAGCCGTAGGTCTCATGTCCGAATTTAAGGCAAGCATATACGATCACGCCTGTGTTCCCCGAAGGGTTAGGCAGAGGCGTACTTCTGTACCCACATTTTGTCGGTAGGTATGTTTAGGTCCCATGTAATAGGAGGCGAGCCAGAGCCTATTTTCAGTAACCAGGCATAAGTCCCAAACTCCGTGCTGGTACTGATAATTTTATAGAAAAACCTAATAACACTTCGCTCGAGCTGGGAATCGGACCCAAGACCTCTAGCATGATAGTCTTGCTTGGGACCACTATGCGACACTTCTGACATTTTGCAAGCATGTGTGTATTATTCTTAACTGTGCTTCGGCACGAATGGGCCGACTCGACCGAAGTGATACCACGACCTCACAGAAAACCGGCGGCGTGAAACAACGCTTACGTTGTGTTTCGCACGCACGACGCACTTGCGACTCCTCCGGTGTTGTTGGTGTCCATGGGTGGCGATAATCTTGTGTGGGTGTTATGGGTTTACCATCAAGCGAGCCTTCTGCCGCCTAAATAGGATAGTCAAAATAAAACTACTTTTTATAGCGTTATATATATTTATGCGTTATATTAGCTTAGTGGTCCTGAGCGTGACTGCTACGCTAGAGGTCTTGGATTCGATTCCCAGGTCGAGCAAAGTGTTATTGGGTTTTTCTATGAAATTCCCAGTAGCAGCTCGGAGTTTGGAAGTTGTGCCCAGTTAATGGCAATAGGCTCGCCCCCTATTACATGGGACCTAAAAATACCGACGAACTGTGGGTGTACATTAAGTACGCCTCTGCCAATCCCTTCGGGGAATACAACCGTGATGGTATGCTATGCTATTCTATATTGATATATATTATTTAATTCCCGACGTTTCGGATCCTTTACAAAATCTTATTTACTTTGATGACATCCGTAAAAAGTATTTTTATTTGAATGTCTAATAATATTAGTAGCTAAAGTTCACCGGTAGGCTGTGAAATAGCGAAAGCGGTGTGTGCCGTGGTAGTAACAATTTTATTTGGAATTTAGATGACTGTTATTAATATTATGGCATTTTGAATCGTAAAATTCATAATAGAAACGGCAGGAGCTGCCTTATTTATTGGACTTTCGCTTTTTAGTGTAGGAAAAACTCGTATATCACTCGCTATTAGATCACGTCCAACATTTCTCAATATCATCCATTTTGTTAATTTATTTATATCTCTACAGGTGTTTTATCACTAATACATAAAGTATGTCGTAATATTTTGTCTCAATCTTCTTGTTTAAAATGGAATTTTGATGATTTGGCCAACGCATTTCAAATATTATTTCCTAAAGGATATTATAGTGTGGCATTTGTGATTTAGTCATATTTTACTTTTGTTAACAAAAATAACAGGCCATTATGTCTGTATATCCGAAGTGTTAGACAGAGGTCTCATGTGCACCCACAGTCCGCCAATATGTTTTACGTTCCTTGCATTAACACAATTCCGAGCTGCTACTGTGAATGTCATAGAAAAATATAACAATCCTTTGCTCAACCTGGGAAACGAACTTAAGACCTCATGTTCATTTTCAAAATTCATCAAATTTGGTTCAGCGGTTTAGGCGCAAAAACATAACAAACTAACAGAGTTATTGTCGCATTCATAATATTAGTGTGGAGTAAAATGGATTAATCCATTGCATCCTATTCCATTCATTTCTTTTATTTTTTATTAAAGTATAGTAGTCTCTATGGTTAGGTACAAGTAGAAAGCAATCGCCAATACACATATCTACTCAATGACGTAATATTTCATTACTATAAGTATTCACGGCTATACGTCAAGATATTCATAAAATTAACCAGTATAAGCTGAGCTCTCATTGTATGTAAACATCTATCTAAACAGGATACGAATAGCTTTATATGTACAGTCACAAGCACATATATGTATCCAACACACTTAGAAAAATTCGTAACGTATTAATTGAAATTTTATGGTGTTATAAACACCAATGCCAACCATTTACAATACAATAAATACCAAGGCCTCACATAAAACCGGCGTGAAACAACGCTTACGGTGTGTTTCGCCTAGTTAATGAGGATTCCGGAGGCCCAAACCCATTTAAAAGGCGGGCAACGTACTCGTGACCTCTCTGGTGTTGCAGGTGTCCATGGGCGGTGGTAATCGCTTACCGTAAGGTGATCCCTCAGCTCGTTTGCCCCCTATGCAATAAAAAAATACTGGTACCTACATAGATTGTCTAGCTGGTGCTCCACCGTAGAATCTTTTTCGAATTTCGAATCCATTCCATTCATTCCATAAAAAATAAATAGTATTTTCGAAAAACCAAACCAATGCTTTAATGATCATTATCGTTCACAAATGATTCGATTCGAATCGATCATTTCACAAATGATTTCGAATTTTAGTAAGTGTTATACATATTGATGCTCGTGACTGTACCTATGTACAGATGATCGTTTTCACAACGGAAGCTTTCCGTTTCATTGTTATTGCTAAAACGGCGGCCCTTCACTCTAGTAATTAAAATATATTTTCTCGGTTGTTACCCAATCATGCCGGAAGAGGGCGTTGCTGCCGATTGACGCGTGTTGGTATGTGTAGTCTGTATGTTTGTGTTTTAAAACATCATTGAGTTACGATAACATTAATTATATGCTTTTGAGAGTAAATAAATTGCTTTTAATAAGACAATATTGATTAAATAATTTAGTTTCGGTAGTATTTGAACTATTTTACGCCTTATATGTTTAGGTCCTAGGGCAGGCTTATTGTCATAGCCAGGCATAAATCCAAACTCCGTGCTGCCACTGAGAATTTCATTGAACTGAATAATAATTTGATTTTCAAAATATAGGTACCTATAATAATTACAAATAGTCGATAATTTCAATAAATAATGTACTTACTTGTAACTTTTGAGGCGCATTTACTACTTAACGTCAAGATGAACAAAACGTGACCTGTTTATTCTAGTTCTAGTTCACAAAAATTCTTTTTTTTTTAAATTTATTATAATCAACAAAAATATAGTACAATTTGTTCAGTAATTACAATTTCAGTAATCAACTCCCCAATTCCATTATAGAAAGTTTAGAATCCAAATGGCTTAAACGACATTAAGACATAAAAGCCAACGCCTTATAAGATCGGAAAAGTTCATACTTTACGGCCGATTGTCTAGTTAATTAGTTCCCTTTAAAAGCATGCTACTGTTGTGTGGTCTCTGAACTAAAAATACTAATGGGACCAGTCTAATTTGTCGAACTAATCTGTCAGCTCATTAATTCCGAGTGCATGGTATATGGAAGACAAGAATATCTATCGTTTTAGAGTAAAAGAATAGCGCTGGAGTGGACATTACTGCTCGAATAGCATTCGAGATGAAATTATGGTATCAAATTGTTATGTGCATAGATGACTTTATCAGCATATATAACATAACATAACATACCATCAGGCCTGTAAACAGGCCTGATGGTATGTTAGTACGCCTGTACCTAAGTACAGGCGTACTAATGTACACCCACAGTTCGCCGGTGTACGACCTCGGTAGGTACTAGTACTGGTTTCTGGTACAATCGATGCTTGCGTGTTCAGTCGAACACCACAGGACAGAGGTGGTGACCCCATCGCATCGGGTTCTTAACAAAAATGCACATAAGTTTAATATACTTTTTTATACAAGATATCGATGAAAGTGTTACATTTATTTTTCAATGCGATGCGCGATCTTTTTATGCACTTTCTTCTAAGCGAGCTTTTTGTTATCGCTTGTGAGAATTTTTGATTTATTAATTTTTATTTATTTTATTTATTTATTTTACTTTAATTAAAACGGCCGCTGGCCAATTACATTAATTAAAGACAGCATTCACACACTGCTCTCACAATACTCCAAGCATACTGACAAAAGCGTACTCCCTTTTAAAAGGCCGGCAGCGCACTTGTGACTCCTCTGGTGTTGCAGGTGTCCATGGGCGGCGGTGATCGCTTACCATCAGGCGATCCGTCTGCTCGTTTGCCTGTTATCACATAAAAAAAAAAAAAAGTCTTCCATTCATCCGCAAACACATCACATTCAGGCTTGGCCTCCAGGAGAGCGTTAAGCGCAGACAGCGTGCGAGGAACAAGAGACTGTGCTCGTGTGACAGTTCGGCACGCGGGCACGGCGAACAATCTGTCTCCTGTTACGGGTATAATTTAAGGGGGAAAACAATCTGCGAATATTATTTTCTGGTTACTGCTACGCTAGATATTCTAGACTCGATTCCCAGGTCGAGCAGTGTTATTGCGTTTTTCTATGAGATTCTCAGTAGCAGCTCAGATTTGTTTAATGGCAATAGGTTCGGGAACGTAAACATACCGGCGAGCTGTGGAGTATATTAGTACACCTCTGACAAATCATTCGGGAAATACATACCATAAGTATGTATGTATGCATCACAGAGGAATAGATAAAACCTGTTATGTATCACAGGTACCTAGGTATATAATGCTCTATGTAATGTTAGCAATCGAAGATTTGTAGATGACTCCTAGCTTCGAATGTTTAGCTAAAACTATCTAAGAGCTTCTAAAATATTATTAGCTACCAAAACATTACGTTTACGTTACGTTTCAGCTGTACAAAGTTGAATGAAGGCTAGTCTGTAAGTTACTGACAATAATATGTTTGTTGATTCATTTCATTCAACTTTAGTTAATTACAGAGGTACCCAAACTTTGTAATCTTATCGACCAGTTGCCATATTGTTCGATCCCTTCTAAACTAATTTAATTTCGTTGTGATAACATATCCGTTTTGGTCTCATGGACCCTAATTTTTCTTCTTGCAGACATAGACCCCTTGAAGGTCGTCGTCTACTCCTGGGGGACCACTGAATATCACTAGTTTATTATCTATCGAAATAGCAGAGTAGAGAAAAAGCATCTCACTACACATTTTTGCGTATAAAATAATTTTTTTTTTTTTTATGTGATAGCAGGCAAACGAGCAGACGGATCACCTGATGGTAAGCGATCACCGCCGCCCATGGACACCCGCAACACCAGAGGAGTCACAAGTGCGCTGCCGGCCTTTTAAAAGGGAGTACTTTTTAAAGAAACATCTATGGGTATTCTACAATTTCAATCTCTCTTCCTATAATAATACTCATCAATAACCTCTGTCATTCGGCACTTCTCATCGCCGGCACTATGCTTTTACGGTGTCTGTTAAATCACTCGAGCGCTATAGGAATCAGTCGTCACGGCCATTACACAGTCATGGTGTTTTGTTTTTACCATGGTCGGCAGCTGTCCTCATATTGGAAATATATTTATAGCCACTACTAGATACTGAAATAGGACACGGAAGTAAGGGAGAGATTGATATTAGAAGATTAAGGTTGGATACTGGAATTACAAACATCAAGGGTACCTAGGAATGAGCGCTTGGGAAAGAATGTCTCGTAGAATTTCATCATAAAATCTACCGCAATTTTGCTTGATTAAAGATATTTGTAACTGTTTATTATCTTTAAAAATCCATAAAGGCAGATATTTTAAGTTCACTTTGTAATAAATCGATGTGTTTAGTAAACCGTAGCATAAGAACGCTTGTAACACCAGGGGTACCATTCACGCGTTGCCGATTTTTTTAAATTCACACTTTTTTGAGAGCGGCAACTCTTCCTTATTGAGCTCTGGCGACCTTGCTCACCGATAGTAACACAACATAGCAAGGAGCTATGTTATTTGGCTACGATTTTCTACAAGATGGAGATACCTCCTTAGTCGGACAGCTCTAATTGTGAGTGGAATTATTCAATTCCACTATGCCCTACCTCTCATCTCTCTCTTTTTTTCTTTTCTTTAGTTCAAAAGCAGATTTTGCTTTTTGCAAGCTGGTTTATATATTCATTGATTATGTTTAGAAAGGTTTGTGTATTTCTACGTGGGTTTAATAAATTGATGCATAGGTATCGTATCGAGGCGTGGAACTGTGTAGGCGTCAGTAGAATGCTCCGACATTTTAATACGATGTTATAATTTATGATCATAATCTATCATAATATTAAAATAATGAACTCATATATTCCGATGAACTACTTACATACATTATTATATAATTTTCCCGGAGAGAAATACCTACGAAAAATCTCAACTACTTATGAGTTAAGCTCGCCTTTGTACATTGTTTGTTTTGTAATTATTTGATACTACTAGACTAGCTTTTGCCCGAAGCTTTGTTCACGTAAAGCTATATTAGGATTAGAAATGGATCCCAAAAATAACAAACACCAATAGTGATGATCTCTTCTTTGTATAGACCTCTATTACATCAGAGAGGTCAAGCTGTATCTCAGGATCCGTTTAATTAATTGAGGTAAGAAGTTCACCAGATTTTAAGTTGGAGCATATACTTTCCAACAGTGATAACTGATAACAAAATTACAATCTATTCAGAAGTTTTTGCTCCAACCCGTAAGGCACTAACAAACAGACAATAATTTTTAAAATTACATTTTAGGATTCGGAGACGTTTATATACCCTAACCCACTTGTATTTTTTAAATATCTTCAATGTACAGGCACAGATTCTTTACAATTTTATAATTATTAGATATGTTAATATTTATGTGTACAATAAAGAATAAATAAAACTGGGGAACGACTCAAGAGCAGGCTACTTAAGTGGGGCTGAGTAAAATATTTTTTTATGGCCGATTTTGTGGCAATTTGCCGAAAGTTACACATGAATGCTCTTTAAAATTATAATACTAGATATCCAGCAAGAAAGGTTTCACTAAAGCGGTTTAGGAAATAATATAATATGTCTATTTTATATTAATAAGTGCGTTAAACTACAACTCAGCTTCAGTCAGCGTCAGCTTGTAATATCAGGCGGCCCAATTTTTTAAATGTTATCATTGGTAAACTAACATTCTATGACTTGCTGTGAAAATGTAAAAAAATGAAATCTAGGCTTTCCGTAGGTTTTCATAAGAATAAAAAATCTGAACTAAAATCAATTACGTAACATTTTAGACTCGCTAAATGGTGCCTAATCGGGTATTCTGTGTACTTAACTTACTTTACGTTGGATGCGATAATGAGTCTGCGCCTGCGCACGACAGCAGCGTGTTACGTTTAGCTCATAATGTCTCTGTATGTGATCTGAGATGGTTGTTGTTTATAATTCATGGGAAATTATAAAGGTTCGACGTTTCAACTAATTCTCTGACGTGTCGAAAGGGTACTTAGATGATGAAGTAGATAATTTATTATGTGAAGACGGATGGACGGACTTTTTTCATTTTGCAGGACGGAACCCGACAAATATATAATTATTATTCTCTGAACTACGGTGGGAAACATATTGTTTAATCTGTTGTTTAGATGAGATTCCGGTAATATCCTAGAAACATTTCAACCGTTTAGTATCAGATCCACGCTCATGTAACCACCATCTCTGTGAAGTTTCCCTTTCCGTAAACAAACAAAGATTTTCCACCACATCCTTGGTCGGTATGGTGTCCGATGCGAAAGGCATCCCTATTGTGTGCCATATAAGTTGAAATTAGGTTAACAGCGCCGCCCATCGGTTTCACGCAGCGTTGCATCTACATTAGTGCAGCAACGCTTGTTGATACATTGATGTAGTGGACGTGGATCTACTGGATGTGGCTTCGAAATTACTGCTTAGTAATGTGGTTTAGTTCGGTTATTGTTATTTGTAATAAAGCTTAGCATGCGTAAATTTTCCCAACTTCAACGACTTTTACTTATTATTATTAGAAGAGATTTTTTTTACATATTACGCGCATGGCGTAATATGTAAAAAAATCTCTTCTAAAAAAAAGGAAAGTGTGAGAAATTGTACATAGTTAAAGTTTATATATGGAGGAGAAGTACGAAGTACAGAATACTAATGTTTTAATGTTTGAAAAAATACACTATAAAAAAAGACATAACACACACTACCATGCGTTTGACACACAAGTTTGACATTGACAACCCTTTTGTTTATGATTAACGTACCTATGAAGGTTGAAAGTTTTGAGTATATTATGCTCGAATTTCGAGCACCGGGCGACTACTAGTATACATAAATTGAACACCTACTTATAACTGGAACCAACACGACATGCTTAAACGGGAAGGAAGAAATAGTATATTATTCTAAGAAATCGCGACGACCTACTAGTTTTATTGGTCACGCCAATGGTGCTATCGAATGAGCTATTGTTTGTGTAAAAATAAAAACAGTGCTTGACCTCTAAAAAAAGTTTAATTTGTTTTTGGACCTCGATTCCAACCCGGAAATTCAGTCATAGATATTTTTGACAAACTATGCAATCAAAATATTCTCTGTTCAAGAATAAATAAAACCAGTCTTTCATCATTTACGGGGTATGGATCTCAGGAACTCTCTGTGATTGTTACACTGATTGTTAGACTAATAAGTCCACCACGATGGCGTAATGCGGATTGGCAGACTTCACACGCCGTTGAGTAAATCTCTCAGGCATGCAGGTTTCCTCGCGCTTGATAATTAATATGAATACTCACATGATTATACAATCTTTGGTTTCGAACTCACGACCTTTGAATTATCAGTTCAACGGTCATATCGCTTCACTATTAATGACATCGCCTGAATGAAAAGGTCTGATGAAGTATTGCCGAAATCTTATGTAGATCCAATACTAACCTTATTATGTAGTCATTATTTAATTATTTTTCCGGCTTGGGCAAGGCAAGCGAACAAAAATGACCGTTTTCTTGTCACTGCTAGTGAGCGCTATAAAATATTATTGATATGAAGAACATTACTATTATAACGACGGTGTGTTGAAATCATGGCCAAGCCTTATGGGGGTATCTGGGCTATGGACGGTCAAGTGTGAAAATTTTATTGATTCTAATATTGCAAGATGCCATATTGGGCTGGAGCGTCAATTTCTGGACTCGAATTTTGGCCGAGAGAAGTGTGTTTGAGGGATTTTTCTATGTAATTTTTTGAGCATATGAAACTTAGCCGGTGAGTTGTAGACTATGACAATGCTGCAGGGATACTATTTGATATTGTTGGCAATGGAATGATGTTTTTAATTGATATGACCATATGACTTTTGAACTGCCAAGTCAAAGGTCTCGAGTTCGACCTGTAAGGCACGCGCCTTTGACTTTTCGAAGTCATGCGCGTATTTACGCGCTTAAACGGTGAAGGAAAACTTCGTGAGGAAATCTCCATGCCCGAGAGATTTTCTCGACTCCGTGTGAAGTCCGCCAAGCCGCATTAGGCCAGAGCGTGGTGGAATATAAGCCAAATCCCTATCACTCTGAGAGGAGACCCGTTCTCAGCAGTTAGACAGAATAATAGATTGATTATTAATATATTTTCAAATAAACTTTTTATTATCTGTTTGAATAATTTATGTACCTAAATTTGCATAGTTAAGATAATAGCTATTTAAAATAATAGTTTGTTTTGTTTGTTCTACCAGAACATACTTATATTTTTTTATTTAAGCTATATACTGTACGCATTTCTCGTAAACATGCAATCTGAGATTAAAAAACTTGAACCATACTTAGAATATTTTTGTATTTCATTTTTCTTATAAGACACAAAACTAACAATAAAAAAAAATGAAGTATCTAGGTTTTGTTGGTAAGTAATCATTATCTAATATCTTTAGAAATCTTGATTAAAGCATTCGATTAGGTGTTCGATGTAGATCGAGAGATACTTAAAGAGAAAGTAAATCGATAATCGTGATCGAATCAGTAGTACGATCTATATAGATAACAGATTACTTGCAAGTGATTAAAGAGTTAGGAAGTCTGGCAAGTATCCAAATTATGGTTGCTTTTATAAACTAGCTTCTGCTCGCGGTTTCTCTCATTTTGCTGGTATAGGTCCCATGTCGTAGAGGGCCATTAAGCAGCTACAAATCAATCTCCAAGCTGCTAATGAGAATTGTATAGAAAAACCGACAATTTGTTCGACCTAATATCAGTAGCAGAAGAACTTATAATATTATTTTTTAATGTTTTCAGGGTGGTTTTACTTTTTGTTAAAAGTTATTGCCGATAAAATTAGAAGGTAGCTCCATCTAACACGCCCGAAGTGCGAGATTTGAACCAATCATAACATAAACAATTAGATGCATATCTACGCGTTGCGGAAGTAAGGATGTTGTAACTGTTATAAATACGTCAATAATATTTAGGTAAGTGGTGCATAGAACAGTGGGCCGGTGACGTCATCCCAGCCGGAGACGGCCCGCACTGCATCGCAGAGTGAAAGAACTGCTGTTTGATCTCATACCGATATAAGCTTACAGTAAAGTCTGTGTTTAAAGCTTTGAGATTAGCGCAACGCTGTAAAATATGAATAATGTTAACAAGTCAGAAATCCTCTATTTAGGTAGTTCAAGGGCTGCCAGGCACAAAAATAGATAAATGGGATAGGTGGGCAAACGAGCAGACGGGTCGCCTGATGGTAAGTGATTATCGCCGCCCATGGACACCTGCAACACCAGAGGAATCGCATACTGAGCCGAATATGAAGTCGAAATCCTGCTCCGTTCGGCATCTTTTGGCTGGGCGTGGCTGACAAAAAGCAAAACACCTTGACAGCCTTAGCTATAGCATGCCGTGATAATCTAATCTAATGGTCATTTTAGGTTGTGAGGAAGAGATGGCGCTTTAATGTGTAGTGCGATGTCCCTCTCTCTCAATCGCAAAACGATTGCAGTATCACGTTTTAGCACGGCTTCAGTTTCGCGAGTTTCAACCAGTCCCCCAGTAGAAGAAGAAATAAAAGAAATTTTCGTGGAACGTCGATCCGACTTCGGATTTATTGGTGTCCGATTTAACCATAACGTCTCCGGTTCAGATATTTATTATACTCTTTATTTGAAAATAACTGTATAATTATGTATGTAATACTAAAATTGTACTTCTGGATTTACATAATTCCTGACCATGAAAACACCTCAATAAACGTTTAAGAAAGTAATATCATTAAATACATACCAAAGAATATAGATCATACCATGGAAGTAGGAACTGTATTGCATGTTAGTGGAAAGCTCCGTCATTCTGCGGTTATTATTGTGAAAGATGGAGCTACCCGCACTAGACGGAAGCAAATCTCATTGCTACCGTGCACAATACATATTGTTGTCCATCAGACAGAAAGTAAAACGTCGGGCTGTTTATGCCGATAGATTCACGGAAGGACCTAAGCCGTCGTTCCCGATTGTCATAAGAACATCTTTGACAATTCTTAGTGGTAGTCGGAAGCCCAAAAAAGCCTGACAACCAGTCTATCCTACGAATATTGGTTTGACCCAGAAATTGGGTAGTGGAAGTCTGATCGCAGTCGCAGCGGTAAAGATTCGGAGGATGATGTTGTCTATGGCCCGGTTCCGGTGTGAAAATCCTAGCTCTAGTAAGCAAATCTACCGACTAACTTGTTATTAGGATCGGCCATTAACTTAACAATATCTTCACGGGATGAACAGATTTTTTAACATAGTCGGGGTTAGTGATTTTTAGTGCATTCGTTTAGTATGTTTATGCTCATAGCTAATTAGTTATGCTAATTAATCATTCTGTATTTATAGGCAAACTTTAGTGGTAATTAGAAGCACAAAAAGTCTGACAACCAATGTAGGATATCGGTAGCCTAGAAATTGGGTTGTGAAGGTCTGATAGTAGCCGCTTCGAACAAAATACTGATATTGATCTGGTCTCGGTGGATAAAGTTTTAGTATGTTAAGGATTCAGTAGTGAAGGTAAACAATACAAAATTTAAGGTGTAACGTGATCTTGAACTGAATAACACTGGAAATTCCCAAAAGGTTTCAACAATTAAACAAATAATAAATTAACTCAAAGGAATATAATGTAGGTCAACACTAAAAGCATTTGTTGGTAACCATTAAGCATACATAACAAATAACTAGTTAAGTAATAACTCGCCTGTCAATTTAATGAGAGAAGCACAAGAACGTACGGTGTAACAGGAAATAAATCTCAGTAGCCATTGATTTGTGGGAAACGCAATCTCAAAGAATGGGGCGTGGAAGGTCACACTTGGTTCACTCAATTACTCGGACTAAGGCATAAGCTGAACGGAATGGCTTTTATGATAAAAAAAAAATGAATTTTGCATACATGTATTTTTTGTCTAATGCTAGCAAGATTTCTATAAAGACATGGCTCCACCCAAAACCTTAGTCTACCCGTAAACACGGATGCTGTAAAGGATCTGAAACGTCAAATTTTAAAATAATGTCAATCAGTGGCAAAATATCGTAATAATAATATAATGCCATTCTGAGAAGTAATTATAAGATCCAAATTTTATATTGCTTTTTTAAATCTCTTGTTTCTCTTAACTTGTACTTCGTACGCAGTAGATAACGTACGGATCAAGTGTTCTGTCAGTGTAGTCGGCTGGACCAATCAATCAGTGAGGCGAGACTGGCCCACATCCACCAATTAGTTCTACACATTGTTTTTATTTTTATTACCTTACACCTACTAATTTTGCTTTTAATGTTCTGACGGAAGTTTCACTTCGAGATCATCAATTTGGTGCAGATATCATATTACGTTTTGATGTAATAGCAAAGGTTAATCTGATCTAGGCACAGAATAGCGTACACGTAAATGGCGAAGAAAGTAAAAGTTGCTCGGAAATTGCTATGCTAATGTACGCGATGTGTTGTGGGAAAAAAACTCGTACTGCTTTAGATAAATAGAACCTGTTTATATATCTGGTGCTACTACTGGGACATTTCTAGGTCAACGCTACAATATAATTCTTGCAAATACTGGAGGAGGTTATCATCATTCTCATATCGACCTAAAGAGGTCCACTACTGAACAAAGGCCTCCCTATCTCATAGACTTCCCATCGATTCCTTGCGACTTTTCCCAGGCTGTCTATCTCTTTAAATGTCATCCTATACTGCGTTGGTATTCGCATGGTCTCCACTTTGAGGATTGAGGAGAACTAAATATAGTTGTATGTAACGATACATAAATTAGATATTTAACTGGTCAATGTGACGGTAAAGATGAAAGTACAGAAAGTGTGAAACGTTTTCCTTATATTAACAATGCTAAAGAATGTGATTGATAGTAAATAATCTCTGGAAAATACGATGACGCGGTTTCATTGTAATGTAAGGTGTAGCAATTGAATGGAAGAGTTAAAATTTAAAATGGTTCACTGAATTGGTATTAAGATATAGTTAAGTTTGCAACGTGTGAAAGTCAATTTAATGAAAAACCACTGGACAACGTAACTCCACGAAGAATGTGCACGTACACATTCTTGATGGAATTATGTTGTCCAATTATTTAGATTAATAACTGTTGCGGAGTTTGAGAGGAATGAGTTTTTCTATGATACGACTGAAATCACTTGGCATTTGTAATATTTTTCCTATAAAATCTATTCTTAACTACTAGGCGTTTCTATATCCATTAAAATCTGATGGTTTCTTTGGAGTTAAGGGTACCTATCTAGTTTTAATTTTTTTCATTATGCTGAAAATTTTAATAGAAACCAATTTTTACATAAGTGTATAAGTTTATGATTGTACTATAAATAACTTTGCCTTTCAAATTGAGTTTTAGTGGTACGTTTTATCTATAATCTTGAGGTATAAGGCTTATTATGCTCTTGTTAACCACAAGATTATCGATTACTTGATTATAAATGTTATTGAGTGATTATGTTTGACTGAGCATATTTATACAGATGTCTAATGCTGATTTTGTTGTTGTTCATATTATTATGAGATATAACCTTGATGATTATGATACTCCATTGCTGTTATCTTAAGCTATCTTGATTGAAAGTCTCTCTTCTCTTTTATCTTTTGTGTTTACTGTATCTTTATTTGAGAAATATGACGTTGATATTGAATACGCATGCCTATCAAAAATTTTGGAAAAGGCCTTAAATAACCGTCTTGTTTCTTTTTTAAATAAAAACAACATCTTAGCCATAAATCAGTATGGGTTTAGGAGAGGTGTCTCCACGGAGGATGCTGTTTTGGCCTTAACTAATGAGATAGTATCTCATCTAGATGACAGAAGAAGGTGCGTGGGTATCTTCCTGGACCTCTCTAAGGCGTTTGACACTGTCTCTGTCCCGATACTAATTAACAAGCTCCAGGGAATTGGGGTTCGGGGCCCCGTACTGGAAATATTTAGGAGTTATTTATCCGATCGCACACAATGTGTTACAATCAATTCTGCCGTAAGTGATCTGGAACACATAACTTTTGGAGTCCCTCAGGGCTCAATATTGGGCCCAACATTGTTTCAGATCTATATAAATGATCTTTGTAAGCTCTCCATACCTAAGTGCAACATATATACGTATGCGGATGATACCGCTCTGGTTATAAATGGTCACAACTGGATGGAGGTACAAGAAAAGGCTGAAAATGCAATGAAAATGGTAATGACCTGGTTGTATTGTAACAAATTGACACTTAATATTAAAAAGACAAACTTTCTACCGTTCTCAATGAGGGCTGCCTGCTTACCACCTGTAGATGAGTTTGTTGTAAGAGCCCATTCCTGCCGATCTTCCACTCAGGACTGTTCATGTCTGCCTTTAAAAAGGCAAAAGGAAGTTAAATATCTTGGTGTTATTATTAACGAAACCCTAAACTGGTCCACTCATCTAACTTACTTAACATCTCGTATAAGAAAATTAATTTACATATTCAAGAAACTTAGAAACAGTGCTGAAATGGATATATTGAAATTGGTTTATTTTTCTCTATGCCAGTCTATAATGTCGTACTGCATATGTGTGTGGGGAGGAAGTCCAAAGACCCTAATGATAAATATTGAAAGAGCTCAAAGAGCTGTATTAAAGGTCATGATCTCGAAGCCTATTAGATATCCCACCACCGACCTGTTTACCGATACCGGGGTCCTCTCTGTAAGAAAACTATTTGTACTCCATACCATACTTCGGAAGCATGTCGCTGGTAATCAAAACACCAAATTCATCACCACCAAACGTAAACTCGCTAATATATTCAAAACTATGAAACACAAATCCACTTTGGCAAAAAGACACTACAATGTAATCAGCTCACACTTATACAACACATGTCACAAAAAACTAAATATAAATCAGCTCACCAAACATAAATGCAAAATAATTATAACTGAATGGCTTATGGGTCTCAACTATGATGAAACAGAGAATATTTTGAGGCCTTGATGGATTACATATTCACATGCACGCGCTCATACACGCATACTCAATGCACACACATACACACTCACACACACACACACACACACACACACACACTCACTCACTCACTCCCAAACATAAGCACAAACATCAACACCATAATTATACATAAGTACCTTCGCCCAAAATTAACTTTTGTTAACCGTTAAGTAAATTCTGTTCTTTTTTCCCCTTTTTTCTGTTTCCTAATTTTGTTTTTTATTTTTGTTTATATAAAATTACCTATTACCCATATCATAGTTAATATTTTTTTGTCACTCGAGAAAAAACTCCTTGACTTCCATATTACAAGTTTGTTACTTAGTTTGGAAGTCAAGAGTCCATATAATGAAACTATGTATTTTTTTTGCCAATAAATATTTTTGTATTTTTTTTGTATTTTTTTGTATGAACTGTTTTTGTTGAGAAATTCCTTCTAGTTTTTGTTCTGAATTCTGATGCATATTATTCATTGACTAGAACTGTAACCATATCATAAAAATGTCGGAAAAATTGTAATGCGTGTCCGCACAATGCCTACAATTTCATATGTGACCGATTTTTCTCATTGTTCCAGGTGAGTACTCCGGACCTCTGCATTCAAACGGCATCCGCAAATAAAAATAGACAATTCACGATTGAAGACGAGTTCAACACGGTAAGTAATGATAGTTGTTTTCTACAACTATTTTCTCTGACGTGCCGTGACATCGCTACCTACTTCGGTTCAGCGGCTGCGATTTCGATCCGCGCCGGTCGATCGCGGGTGCGTGTGCGCAGTCACCTGCCGCGTGCACCGACCGCAACACGTCGCGACCGCGAGATGCCGCCTAAACGATCCATTCTGTTAATTTTTTGAATTGACGATTTTAGGCGCCAAATGTTTTGAATTTTTTTTTGTGAACTGTGTTGTCAGTGATTTTTCTGTGCGAGTGTTATTTTCCTTTGAGGCATTTTGGACATGGTTTAACTTTTTTTTGTTGCATGGTAAAGTTATTTTTTTTTCATAATATTAATGTGATTCTGACGCAGAAACAACCACTGAGCTTCTTTTGGTTCTGTGTTAATTTTTATTTCTAAATTTACATACAATGGTTATTTTATATTTCTGTAAAATTACTAAGGCGAGATAAAGTTTTAATTATTTGGCACTTAGGTATTTTATATGAGGTCGATGACCGTTATTTTTCCAAATTATGTTACAGAAACTCAAGTATATTATTATCAGTTTCTTGTGCAAGCACCATTAAATTATACTCTTGCGTTAAATCAATACAATCACGATAAATATGAACAATTAACATATTAGATACAGGGTACAGTTGGAATTCGCAAGTACCCTCATTTGCATATGCAAATGACATTTGGGGAACACTATTCTCGTTATTGTTATGATAAATTACTGTTCGTGTCTCGTGTGTTCCATCGATTACAATTAGTCTCGACATTGTTTTTTCTTGGGCACGTCATTTTTCTTTGTTATACCTTAATTTTTAAATTCCTTATTTGTTTTATTAATGAAATAGGAAGTTGCTTTTAATTAAGTGATTCAGTAAGTGAATAGTTAATAATGTTATTTCCATGTAAATTAAACCTTCCCGCATTAAAAACAAACGTTTTAACAATAGAAATTAATACGGAAGACCTAACCGTACAAAAAAATAGATTATGCGGGTACTTTACTAGAAATTTATTCATGCATTGAATAGAATGAAATAGTCACCTTGATGGGTAAGATACTTTTACCCCGAAAATACCGTGCATACCACTTATCATAATGTAACAGAACAATTGTAAAGACCCATTCACCCTAACCTTTAGGCGAAGGTATTCGCTTGCGACACGCTGCAGCAACGCATGCAAGCGGGGTAATTTTACACGACTCTTCACTTACCGATGACCCTCTGTCTATTTGTCAATTCACGAGCTATTAGCCCTTTTTGTGACGTCATATTGCCAGATGTCGTTTTGTTATTGGGTAATCTTTTACAAGAATGCTTTTGAATTCGCAGTTATCAGCATTGAAGTGTATATAACGTATTTTATTTGAATGAGTTGCGCAATTTTATGCCTTTTGTTCAAGATCATCTTCTATAACATTTATTAATCAGTACCTAAGATTCTTTTTACATTACATAATCGACAATAATCTTGTTCAGTTTTACCAAATTTATGCTAAAGAAAAGCGTGACAAAAAAATAGTGTTGTATTGTTTTCAAATAAAAGCATTTCTAATCGTGACTTAAATGGTTTCAAGTTGCTTTGAATTGATTGTTTTAAATATAAAATTACCATGTTTGACATATAACTAGCGATCTGTGCGTAGCTTCGCTTGCATATTTTTTTCCTGTAACTACCCTGTAAAAAATGTAGTCAAATCGATCGAGCCGTTCCCCAAATCCGTTTTGCTCTTTTAGACAGGCGACGATAAATTATTATTTATATAGATTACTAGCTTCTGCCCGCGGGTTCGCTCACTGACACTATGTCACAGTGAAGCTATATCAGGAGTAAAAATGGAAAACCAACATTGATGACCTCTTTTCGTATGGGCCTCTATACATCAGGGAGGTCAAGCTGTATCTCAGGATTCATTTAATTAATTGTGATAAGAAGTTAACCAGTTTTTAAGTTGGAGCATATACTTTCTATCAGTGATAATAAAATTAAAATCTATTCAGTAGTTTTTGCTCCAACCCGTAACAAACAGACAAACAGACGAACAGACAAGAATTTTAAAAATCACATTTTCGGATTCGGAGACGTTTATATAGCATAACCCACGTGTTTTTTTTAAATATCTTCAATGTACAGACACAGCATTTTTACAATTTTATAATAGTAGAGATTTTATAATGATAGAGATGATCCTTTTATCTTTACCAAACAATGCCAAATATTCTTTTCCTTAGTCTTGCAGAAGCGATAAATAACACATTAAATTAAAATTATATCTAGCGGTTTTGCAGTGTAATCAAAACAATTTGAAGCCGACTTAAAAATGGCGAAATTGTTTTACGAAAACCTAGTGTTTGTATCCAATTTGGACATGCCTGTGGTTATTTTTCGTCATACGGCAATATTGTGAATTACAATTATCGATAACTTAAAAATAATGTTCACTGGATTTTGACAAAGAGTCTGGCAAAATATGATTTCTTCAAACGCTCAACCTTGATTATAATATTATGAAAAGCTGTACCAATTTTTGTTCGGGCCTTAGCATTAGATTAGACATTAGTAGCTTCTATTTTATAGGTGCATTAACCGTAAACTTCTCGATTTTGGTTGAATGAATCTTCATTTAAAATTATCATTATAGTGTCGAGTTAATATAAATTATGTGTTCCCATGCCGTAATTCAGTTATATTAAACCCATCATTCATTGTTATTTTTTTGTGTACTACATTAATTATATTTCGGGTTACGAAACCAAAAGTAGTACTGTAATATATTATAGCGTTACTAAATTAAACCTAGTGCATTCGAATTAGATCATTAACATGGTAATGATTGTAAATATAATCAGTATTGGTCGAATTGTCTGTTGCAATGGTAATTATGTGACGCAATGTTTACATTAGGCCGAGTGGTTAGAACTGTAAAAATAATTAATTGGAGTTGCCAGTTAATAACGCTTACCCTTACTTAAAGCACTTGTAGTAAAATACATGCGTGCGTTGTAATTTTCGTTTTAATACGGAAAGAAAGTTGTGTATCGAAATCTAATAAATTAATCGTTTGACCCCAAATCGGAGACCTTCGTTTTACCAAGCACTATAAGGCATGCAGAAACATGTATTAGTTAAGTGAAAGTGAACTACAACCGAATTCGTTTAACGTAAGTAGTGTTTGTACGCATTTACACCCACACAATGGTCAGCCTGTACGTGTTAACTATAAATAGAGAACCGATATTTGGACATAGCCATAAAAATGTGAGAAAAATTTCTTTGATAGTATTTTTACGTAAACCAATATGGTTTAGTGTGTTTTAGGGATAGAACTTGTGATTTTATGAAAGCCAGAAAAGATGTCGGTTGAACAAATGATGGTGTCCAAAGCTAAAGTAGATGATATGGTTGACCTACTTAACATTGAACATGATATTAATAATATTTACTTTTCTATCAGCTACATTAATGAAGGTTCGTCTATCAAAGAGCTATCAAAAATCTGACTCAGTGACGTAAAGAAGATGACGTCAAACTCGATTTTATGAGAAAGCGTGCCTCGTATCTTCGTTATTCGATTTTCTAAATGCTTCCCAAATGGCATGAAATTGCTCAGTCAGTTATCAATCCTCACAATACTCTCGTTTTCTTTGGAATGTAAGTAGGTAGGTATGTATACAAAGAGTGAAATAAAAAAGAATCACCGTCTGGCAGTCCAACCGGTTGTGTTACCAGCGTAACATCAGGAACATTTCATTTCGTAATTGTGCAACATCGATTATGCGTTTTGTGTTTAATAAATGATTGCCTCTATGGGACCTGTTTTTGGACGTTGATAAGCTGTATTTATACACGAGTTAAGTCGGACAAACCAGTGTTTAGCGACACGTAATATTTTGTGATTTTCCTTGTCAACCTTTGATATACTTATAATTTTCCCTGCTGTCATTTTTTATTAGTACCTACCCTATGTTATTTCTTAAAGTTTTAATATCTTGTAAAGCTGATTTCTTTTTTTAAAGACCGTTGGGTATTGTAAAATTTTAGGTATCATCGGTTTCTGATCCCAAAAGAAAATAAGAAGTCAATTTAAATATTCGAGTACTCATTAAAGATTTACAAAATGCTTCGTCTTTGAGTGCACTAGATACTTATCTAATAATGAACAATACATTCTTCCTGCAATGTTCCGGTGTATTGTTGCAAAAAAATCTGTAGTTGAAGGTTTTACTCATTGTTTCAATTCCACGTATGAATTGACACTACAAGGTCCACGGACATCCTTTCGATTTCAAAGCCTTCGTTGCCTTGCCCTTTTACCGAGAGACCTCGAACGCTGGTCAATTCGATTAATTTTCTGACCTTTTTCCGTTTAATGTGACCTGTCCCTTTAATGTATTGTTTAACAATGACAGTTATTTATACCGCTACTTGTCTTTGCTAGATAAATTTATGTTAAGCTTCTATCGATTGAATAAATTTAAGGCGCAACTCGTAAAATATTTAGAAAGGTAATTTGGATAATTAAGCCCCATTTGATTTTCCGGCTCAGCGATTTTAGATCTTCGACTGTGGGCATCACACCAATGCCTTTACTATCAATAAACTATAATTTTATAATTGCGCTTTAGAAGGTCAAATATGGCGTAAATACATTAATATTCATCACTCGGCAATGGTTTAGGAAAGTATGTATGAATCTGGTGAAATTGTTCTTTTATATGGCAATTTCACTGATGTTTGTCCGAATAATTTACATTTGATAGGCGAAGGTATGCGGGAGGTCTATTAAAGTACCTTTAAGCGAGATGCTATGAGCTTTATGTTCATATTCATGTACAGTTATTAGATTTTCATTTATTATGTCATCTTTTAGAATCATAGCATTGATTGTAACAATTTAATCTTTTAGTTGCATTAAATCTTCTGTTAGACAGCAATCAAAACGATATAATACTGATTGACCAATTTCAAAATTTTCTTAGCCTTTCTACGTAGTTAATTATTGGCAGATGTGCTTCGACAACGAATTCGATGTCATAGTTATATAGAAATAGACTAAACTTACCAACCTCAAATTTAAGCATGCATTCATTCAGTCCTTATGTTATGTCAATAAAAATATATAATAAACTACCTCAAGATATTAAAAATGAACAAATATACAATATATTTCTAAAAAAATTAAAATTATTTCGAATAAATAAATGCTACTACAATATAAATGAATATTTAAATGATAAACAAATTAAATAATCTAGTATACTTAATAAAAATATAATAATATCCTTTAATAATAGTAAAAAAGTAAAGGTAGATAGTTATATAGAAAATAACATGAATATGATTTAAAAAAAATGCCTATCACATAACAACTTATCAAGTAAATATAATAAATACGATACAATTAAATGAATATAAATTTAATAAATATAATATTGTAGAATTACATATTTTTACATATTATATTTTTCCTATTTTACATAATTATCGTAAAAAATGCCTGAATAAAGCACTTTTCCTCCTCTCTCTTACTATACTTTTGCTGTGCCCGACAGGGTCCATAATTGATTCACACACTGGCACTAAGCCTTACCACCTGTATTACTAACATTATGGAATGCAATAAATTTGAATTGAATTGAATTGAATAGTTTAAAGTTTAATACATAAGGTTCTTGGTAGGATATAACCATTTATTTAAGCTTTTAAAGTAATAAATATTCAATAGCCAAAAATAATACCAGAACAATTGCATGTCTTTAACTTCTTATAAAAAAATGGACACTAACATTACTTGGATTGATCAACATCATAGTACGTAATTTTGCAACGTTCGTTTCGTAAATTTCATTACAGTAACTAATTATTCGTATCGGTTGACTTATTAGATTGTTATCAGTGTAATACCCCGCCGGTACTACTTTAACTAGTGTTGTAGTCTATGTGTGATAATGCCATGCAAATTATTCTGTGTTGACCAGTGCAGCATGTCGGTAAATGTGGCGGCTAATTTGAGGTACAACCGTGTTTGTCGACCTATATTTCTGAACGTTGAATTGAATATTGTAATTCTTGAATGTGTTAATGATACTTTTGTTGTTTCCTTTTCATTATCTTTATTTATTTGTATACTTTTTCAGTATTTTAGATATGACTTTTTTGTGTTTCGTTCTGTTGGTATATGTTACTTATAAGTATGATTTTTATTTCTGACACAACATCTAACATTGAATTAAAATTATGATCTTTTGTAACAATTTTATTAAATTTTTTGAGAAATTTTCCTCAATACCAAAAGCTAAACTTAACTCCTTGAGCCTCAAAGTGAAATAACCGTATCGTTTTTAGGGACGTTTCTATTAGACATGCTAAAAGTAGTGTGAGTTGTGAAATGTGATAGTTTCTGAGGAGTGGACAATACAACATACAAAATGTGCAGCAAGGAACAGATAAACCATGTGCTGAGCAAGATCAATGTGGTAAGTAAAAATTCCTAATACTAATCCATTACTATAGAACTAACAGTGGGTCTGCTTGTGACCACGATGAGTGCAATCTGGTCGAAACTTCGAGCTATTCAAAGGTATTTATTGCGTGAAATTTCTAAGGGCCACTTGCACCAATTTCTCAATTATGTTTAAACTGTATTTAAACACAATTTTTTATCGAAAATTTGTGTTTAAATACAATTTAAACATAAACATAACTAAGTCACTGTTGTGAGTTTTACAAAAAAATCTGTGATATTTTAATTAATTGCGATATGTCGGGACGTTTCGCAGTTTACCAAATTTTATTTTGAATAATCATCACTCACTTAGACAGTGAAATAAATACATCGTGAGGGGACTAACATGCTTAAGAGATTTTCTTTCTTTACTGCCGTTTGCAGCCGAGAAAATTTAATTATTCAATCACATTGCAAGAATAATTATCTGTCTCGGGGTAATTAATATTTTTATAATAGCAATTAAATCTATCAGTTGTTTTTATTGTACCTATGATCATTTAACGACTTGGCTGACATAAATACCGTACCGTCGCAATATTTCGCTTATTGAGCTCCAATTAGGTACAAACCTTTTGAAACAGTCTTATGGATAAATGATTACGTCCGGTAAATCTGACCATAATATACTAATTGGTCACAATTGGCCATTAATTACTTGACAATAGTGAGGTTGGCGCCAAGGTTGGTACGTGGTGTATTGACCATACAATATGGGACTCTGCCCACTATATCGTACCATAACATGGTAAACGTATTTATTTGAACTGCACCTTGCCCTGACATCTCATTTTTGTGTCTTATATATATTAGTAGTATATTATACATTACATTTTACTGGACTTCCTTACTTGAAACAAAAAATATGTACTCACTTATTACTATGAAACACAATTCTCTTCGGTGATGTATCTATTAGGCGATATGGAACTACCTGCAACGCCAACTTTTACAAACACTTGTTCGGTATAGTGGCCTGCAGTCAATAAGCTTTTATAAAAAAATAAATAATTATACACATTCTTTAAAATATAATTAAAGTTTTAAGATACTTTATAAGAAAGTTTTAAGAAGTCATTTTGTTCGCTTATCTCAGTCATCGTATGATACGGTGCAGTGGATATAGACCCTAACACAAGTTCACTTATACTTATAGCATGTTTGGGGAAGGAAAATGTACATCACTGACATTGGACTATAAAAGTCAATAGCTTAATTTTGGGTGTACTAATCTTGAATAACTATTAAGCATATTGTACATTATCCCTATCCATTGTTGTCTGGGGCGAATGCTTTTGGAAGGAGTCTAGCTCATCTCGCCATCACCTTTTGGGCCTGCCGCAATGTGGGGGTTATCATTTTTGGGACCCATTGTGTGGTGATTTTTGCCTATAAGCTTTGCGGCTTGAGGCAGATGTGACTTGCCCAGTTGCACTTCAGCTTGTGAGCTAGTAGGGACAAGTGAATAGAGGGAAGGGAGGTCTTTGCCCTGCAGCGTGACAATAATAATAATATTGTACTGTGTATAGATATAATATATTGGGAATGAAGGTCATATCACATCTAGATCTTTATCAATATCGTTTTGAAAATAAAGATTATATCATATTGTGTTTTTTTTTGCATTTTTCATGCTCAAGTTATTTTTTTTGTGTAGAAAAAATTCTGACTTCATCTTTAAGACGTAAGTCCAGAATGTTAGAACCGGCAATCACATGATCGCAAGTCCGACGCCCTAGGCAATTAGGCTACCGCCACTTTTTTAACGGATTACTCTTAAATAATGCCGATGAATTTAATTATCCGTCTGTGTTTTACAAAGTAGAAGTAAGTAGCAAGTTTTATTTACTTAACACGACTTCTAGCTTAGTAATTAAGAACATTGTTGTTAATTGTTTTCGTTTTCTTTAGTACTCGTATGAATGTGCTAATTTTGTTATCTACGAACATTAAAAATATGCATCGAGCTCACGAACACTGAAAGTTGGCAGTTTGAATAATTATCATCAGTTGTGAACTTTATTTAGGTCTTAACCCCTAAGGTGTAATGTTGCGTAAAATGTCGCATCATGGCGTGACCATGACTATGGGGTAAGGGCAACATAACATAACATAACATACCATCACGCCTGTATTCCCCGAAGGGTTAGGCAGAGGCGTACTAATGTACACCCACAGTTCGCCGGTATGTTTAGGTCCCATGTAATAGGGGGCGAGCCTATTGCCATTAACCGGGCACAAATTCCTAACTCCGAGCTGCTACTGGGAATTTCATAGAAAAACCCAATAACACTTTGCTCGACCTGAGAATCGAACCCAGGACCTCTAGCGTAGCAGTCGCGGTCAGGACCACTTGGCTATTGAGGCAGTTGAGCAGTTGAGCAGTTGAGCAGGGAAGGCAACTAAAATATAAATATAGAAAACCGGCGTGAAACAACGCTTGCGTTGTGTTAACGCACTCTGGTGTTGCGGGTTTTCATGGCGGTTATCGCTTACCATCAGGTGATCCGTCTGCTCGTTTGCTCCTCTATCCCATAAAAAAATATATTAATATATATACCACTAAGGTGGCAAATAAGCATACTGCCCGCCTGATGGTAAGCGGTTACCGTAGCCCATGGACGCTTGTAATATCGGATATCATTGCCGATCCTATAAAATCTTTTCCCACCCTATTTGAGAAGGTGGGATAAAGATTAAGGAGGAATAGTTGGGTTGGCAGTACAGGAGACAAGGAGTGTTATTTAGCTACGTTTTTCTGCAATTTGGAGGTACTTATCTAGTCGGGAAGCTCCAATTGTGAGTGGAATTATTCAATTCCACCATGTCCTACCTTTCTTAGTTTCATTTATTCCAACATACCTTAGCAGATGACCTATGTTTTTTTTGAGGCTTTTCACTGAAGATTTTCAGAGCTCCAGTGAATATGAATAGATAGAACTTATTGTGGTGTAGAGCATTGGCTCATAACGTTTGTCTTTAGGCCCAGCGTTGGCTACAGACTAGATATTAGTTACTATGCCCTAACTGTAAAGGGTTTTGTTTAAAAGTATCATCTCAGAAATTAGGAGTGCTCTCAGGCTAGTCTGAAGTCGGCACCGAACCGTAGCCACGTCAATGAGTAGGAATCTCACATATGCCTTTCAGGAAATTAGAGGGGCCTTCTGAAGGTTTTATCTCTAAAATACCTCAGACATAATCGTGTAACCCATTGACAGGTACGGTTTATTAAAGCACCTTTAATTAGCCTTCAATACGCGATCACGACCGCAGTGATCATTAATGTTATGACATACCTTTAAAACATAATCAGTCAGTACCGATGATTGCCTACTAAGTTATTGAATCTAATTCGTTACATTTTAATATCGGTAAATTTAAATCGAATTAATTTCAATCGAAAATCGATTCGCGTTAACGATGGAGGTTGCGCTTAAAGATGGCTGGATTGCCATGTTTGTATAAATAAAGTGTATTTGTGCGAACAGCCGTTGGCATTGATAGATATATAAATAGAATATACTTTATTGCACACCAGAAACTAATGTTAAGTACGTGAGAGATGACGAGGTGTCTAGAGCTAACAGCCCGAACTTCCGTTAATCTGCAAGGCGGATATTACAAATTCGGAAGTTCATTTCTCGTATTGGATACATGCCCGTGCGCCTGTGTAAAATTTTCCCAAATATATTCTTCACTTAGCGACGGGAATTTCAAACAAAATAACATTTAAGTAGTTTTTTTCTTTTGTTGAGTTCGTAATTTTCTATGAAGGTTTGTATGAAGATTTTTTTTTCGATAGGTCGTTCTCATGTGATTGGTCTTTATAGGATTCCGTCTTCTAATATATATGGTACAAACTTATTACAAAAAAGTTAAAACTAAATAAATAGGCTAGAAACATTTATTTTTCTATGCTTTGTATTTTTTTAACTTTTTACTCTAAGTGCCACTTGCACCAACTTCTTAAATGTGTTTAAATTGTATTTAAACCCAATATTTCTATGAAAAATCGTGTTTAAATGCAATTTAAATATAATTTTGAAGTTGGTGCAAGTGGCACTTAATTTTCTTCTCTTTACTTTAAATTTATACACACAAACTGCAGTTATATGGTCTCACGTATATCATATAGGGATAATGTCATTATCCGGGGTTATTATTCTAATTAATTTCCTCATCAGCCTAGTGATCCTGAGTGCGACTGCTACGCTTGAGGTCCTGGGTTCGATTCCCAGGTCGAGCAGTGTTATTGGGATTTTCTATGAAATTCCCAATAACAGCTCGGAGTTTGGAATTTGTGCGCGGTTAATGGCAGTAGGCTCGCCCCCTACTACATGGGACCTAAACATACCGGCGAACGGTCGGTGTACATTAGTACGCCTCTGCCTAACCCTTCGGGGAAAACAGGCGTGATGGTATGCTATGGTGAACCGATTAACTAAGCTGCTGGATAGAATCCAAAAAAGTGTGGGCTAATTCCACCTACAAAAAAAGAATCAAGAAGTAAAATAAAGCAATAAACTTCAAGGCAGAAATACAAAAAAAACTTGATATAAATGACATTACTCTGAGCCTTGTTGAGCTATGGTGATCAATCATAAGTTTGGATAAGATGAGAAGATTACATATTATGCATGATATCAATGCAAATTGTTGGATGGATGATCGATAACTCTTATCAAACCCTGTCTCATACCAAAATATTTTTAGAACTATAATAACTGCGTATACATACTTTTGTTATACGAGCCTTGCAGATATTCAAGTACGTAACGTTACATACCATCACGCCTGTATCCACGAAGGGTGAGGCAGAGATGTACTGATACTGATGTGTGCCCACCGTCCGCTGGTATGTTTTAGGTCCCATGTAATACAGGGCTGTTCTAGTCTTTGTAGTCAAAAATACAGGCTACTAATTAGAATTTTGCAGAAAAACCCAACAATACTTTGCTCGACCTGGGAATCGAACCCAGGATCTGTAACTTAGTAGCTGCGCATACGACCATTAGACTAATGAGATTGTACGAGAGAGAGAGACGGAGTAGGCAACAAAATATCATATCATCACGCCTGTAATCCCCGAAGGTTTAGGCAGAGGCGTACTAATTCACTCACAGTTCGCAGGTATACCATTAACCGGTTACAAATTCCAAATTCCGAACTGTGAACTGGTAATTTCATAGAAAAACCTAATAACACTGCTCCACCGGGGAATCGATCCCAGGACTTCTAGCGTAGTAGTTGCGCTCAGGACCACTAGGCTAATAGACAACAAAAGGAATAATTTTAGATAAGATATTTTATCGAGAAACAACTTTAATTGCAGTTAGCTTGATTCATATCAGTTAAATGGAAATCGAACCGGAAAACAGACGAACAATGCAGGTAACGGCACCACTATGCACAGATATAGCCCACAATTATTTATTGCGTTTGATTATGTGTGCATGCGCAGTTGGTAATGAGGCTTTGAATAGACCACAACCCCACTCTTTGTAAAATACTGTTAGCCACCTTTTGATCTTATAGATTATTCTAGATAAGGCCAAGAGATTGATCTATATTAGAATCTCTACTATTATAAAATTTAAAAAAAGCTGTGTCTGGACATTGAAGATATTAAAAAAAAACAAGTGGGTTAGGGTATATAAACGTCTTCGAATCCAAAAATGTGATTTTTAAAATCCTTGTCTGTTTGTTACGGGTTGTCGCAAAAACTACTGAATAGATTTTAATTTTGTTATCACTGTTAGAAAGTATGTGCTCCAACTTAAAAACTGGTATACATCATATCTCAAATAATTAAACAGAACCTGAGATACAGCTTGACCTCTCTAATGTATAGAGACCCATACAAGGAAGAGACCATCACTGTTGGTTTTTGAGCTTCAAGTGAGCGAAGCCGCGGGCAGAAGCTGGTATAATTGCGATTAATCCTTTAAATAACGTTGAAGCAGTGATAGCCTTGGGGTATGACCACTGGACTGCCATGTCGTAGGTCTCGAGTTCGAACCCAAGGCACGCACCTCTGACTTTCCGTAATCATGTGTGTATTAATAATTAATTATCACTCGATTACGGCGAAAACAATCGTGAGGAAACCTGCATGCCTGAGAGATTTTCTCGACGGCGTGTGAAGTCTGCCAACCCGCATTAGGCTAGCGTGGTGGACTATAGCCTAATCCCTCTTATTCTGAGAGGAAACCCTTACCCAGCAGTAGGACAGTGTAGTTGATTATGTTTAAATTACAAACGTAGAACAATAGAATGTATAGTAATGATAATTATGAACCCCCATGGTATAAAAAAAAATGTGTACGCCAGTATTTGCTTCCCATGAGTATTCTCTCCCCGCCCCGTGACGTCAGCTAGGCCTGGCTGTCTTGGCTAGACCTGTATGTCGATGACGTCACATGATATCGCCATGATGTTATCGTTGGATATGTTACCATACCAACATGTAATAACAACTATCCAATCACAATCATTTTGTCACTAACTTGGTTTTTTATTGAAGAAATTATGAATTAGTAATTTTATTCCCCTGTATTCCTCGCAGGGTTAAGGAGTTAGAAGTGTACTAATGTACCTATACCCACAATTCGCCGGTCTGTTAAGGTCCCATATAATAGAGGGAGAGTTTATTTCCATTAAACTGGGCACAAATCCAAACTCCGAGCTGCTTTTGAGAATTTCAAAGGAAAACTCTTTGCTCGACCCGGGAATCGAAGCCAGGACCTCTAGTATAGCAGTTAGGGTTAGAGTAATAGGTTAATGAGGCGTGAGAGAAGGGCATCGTGGGAAATGAATAACTACAGTAGAAATTATGTTTATACCATGTAAACGCTTCGATTCGATGAAACCGATTGGAGGATCAGGGAGAACTAAAAAACTAAAAACATTAAATCGTTAAAAGTGTCTTTAAAAATCATTTTATAGAAATAAATATACCTTCTTACTACAATATGATCAGAAGAGGCAGTCAAAAGTGGACCAACAGTATGATGCAAAGGAGTTACTAGACTAGAAAAACAATCGCACTACGGAAAACCCATGGAATGTGACATAATGCGTTATTGTAGTACGAATGAGGACGCCAGATATACCTCAATTCCATGTGTTAGGTACTGAAGAAGTTATCACAGTGTGGGTTGCGAAAGGCATTCATATTCACTGAGCTAGCTAGCATTTTAGTTCTTCGACGGTTCTTATTCCAATATTCTGTGCTATAAAGGTGCGATTTGATTTTCTTTTTCATCATTTGAAATTTTCTTGAGTTATATTCTCATGGCATTATGTGATAAAAACGGCGGTAACCTAATGGCTAGGGTGTCGGACTTGCGATCATGGTCATCATGGTTGTCGGTTCGAAACCCACCCATTGTACTACCGAAGTGAACCCACTCGTAACACAAGCATTGAGTTTATCACGAGGGGTTAACAAGAACACTAGTGATGTGCAAACACATTGCTAGTCATAAAAAAAATAGGCTATTTTTGTACATAGTCTCTGGTACCTATTAATGATCAATAAGTAGCATCTATCGATTCTAATTTTCATGTGTGACGTTAGCTAGTGTCGATACATGGATACTGCTTAAAACTGCTATCTTTTATGCTTTTCCATTTTTTTATGTTCGAATATAAGATTCTGAGTTGAGATCCCTTTATGATGCAGTCTTTCCTTGAAGTCGTATTTTACTACTGTTTACCGTAACAGTACAGTCAATTTTTAACCGGTACTATCGCGAGGTGCATCAGTTCTGCCTCTTAAACAAAGAATAAAGATAAGTAACATTATTGTTTACTTGTGCATGTGACTTCAAACGTGACCATCGTCAAAAAGATGCAAACAGATGCTTCAAGCATTGGGTAACAATCAGGACTGGATTCTTGCAATATTGAAGGAAATTGCCTACAGAAAATAACAGAATTCAAATCAAAAGATGGAAATAAAAAGAAAAATGTTTATGTTTTTCATAAATTTAAATCAGGAATGAATCGGTTTCTTCTAGGCAAATGTGCTGCATCATAGATCGCAGTGTCGTTTGATGTCAGGCGAATTTACGGTCAAGCGTAATTAGAAAATCAGTTCCTCGCAGATTTGAAAGCAAGTATCTTCGTCATCTCAATGCATGAATTCGCTAGCATACAGATTGGTATAACATTTCAAATGTCACCATTCATATGTAGCGTGTACTAGGACGAAATATAAATATCCCAGGATTTTCAGATCGACCTTGATCTGTAATGTGTGCCACAGATTTAGATAAATCGATCGCGATAGGTCTGCTGTAACAAATGTGGGAGAACTTGAGCCAGTCCCTTTTCGCCCCATAAATCTACGCCCACCCACGAAATTTGAGGTTAAGCGTAGTCAAACTGTATTAATATATTCGACAAATAAATTTTATATAGCTGCAGGCATTTTTATGAAATATTGTAGAGATAAGATCGATATGGGCGTTCCTACACAAAATATTGTTCAACTTGGCAATGAGATTCTAAAAGATTGGGTTAATGTTGAGATAGTACTGATAATATTGTATGTTTAATATATTCAAGCATAAAGATAAGAACAGAAGTATCGTTTTGTAAAGCTTACACTAATCGTCAGGTATTTTTGTACTAATTTATATATATTAACTAGCTTCTGCCCGCGGCTTCGCCCCCGTGGAATAAAAAGTATCGGGAACGGGATAAAAAGTATCCTATGTCCGTTTCCTGGTTCTAAGCTACCTCTACACCAATTTTCAGCCAAATCGGTTCAGCCGTTCTTCAGTTATAAATGAAGTAACTAACACGACTTTCTTTTATATATATAGACTAGCTTCTGCCCGCGGCTTCGCCCCCGTGGAATAAAAAGTATCGGGAACGGGATAAAAAGTATCCTATGTCCGTCTCCTGGTTCTAAGCTACCTCTCCACCAATTTTCAGCCAAATCGGTTCAGCCGTTCTTGAGTTATAAATGAAGTAACTAACACGACTTTCTTTTATATATATAGATTAATAAACCTTATGTTTCTAAGAGTTCTAAGTACTAAGATCTTCTCGACTGTGTATGAAGTCTGCTAACTCGCTGTAGGTCATAGGACTGTAGCCTAATTAATCTCATTGTCATTGTAATTATCCACTGCACGGGTTAATGTTATTTATTCCTATGTAGGTATACACTATTTTCAACGATGTATTTTATGTTCTACTTTTACAAGCACCTGAAATTGAACTCTTATAATTATGGGAAGTCTAACATGAACTTAGATAAACTGTTGAAGTGGGTAGGTATAGTTAATTGTTTTGGTATCTGTAATAAGATTTCAATCGGTCAATTAGATTGACTTATGAATTTATAATCAAACATTCGTTTTGTTAATAAATCCTCTTTAAATTCATTCTGTTTTGTTTGATTATCTGTATGATAAATTGCTTTTAACGCTATACTAGACAGGAAAAGGTGTACTACTTTCAGAAAATACTTCGCTATCACTACCTACTAAAGATCTAGATTTCATGCTAATCAAAGATCCAGTTGTAGAAAAATATTGAATAGAAAATTTTTACTTCTATACCTCGACCTGGCGTGACGAGCTAGATTCAAAGATAATGTAAGACGCTCACAAAATCGTCTGTGTAACAAAATAAAGGACTAAAAAAGTATAGTATCTTGAATGTTAAAGAAGAACAAAAAGCTACCTACTTAGTAACCTAAAAAGAAGTCATGAAAGGGAAGGGGGGAGAGTGTATTAGATTGCGAGATCCTGAAGAGTCCCTGAACAATATTTTCTATTTTGATTTATTGTATTATATTTTAAATAACAATAATGTGCAAATTTATATTCCTGTTGCCGTTTTAACATGCAGTAGGCGATTCTATGCCACATAAGGCGAATAAGGCCGCGTGATTTTAAGCTAATGTGTAGGTGTTTATAATATAAATTCATCATGATTCAGGTTGCCTGTTTAAACTGCTTTAAATTTAATATTAGCTTGATTTGCAATTGTCATAGAAATCAAATATATAGTTAGGCCGAAATTATTACATCATCCATAGACTTCGAAATCGAAATACTCAGACAGTGAACAATGCTCACCTAGTATAAATAAAGGGTAAAGTTACCCCTCATTCAATGGTTTTTCAGTATCCTTCCTATTTTTAATCATTGTTGACTTCTCGATATTATCATGAAAAAATCTGATTATTTGGACCCATTTATTTTGTGGTCTTCTCCTAAAACGTAGATATTGACTTGTAGCGCATATTAAAGCTGCCGACGAATTAAAAAAAACAGGAACCGGCATTTCCCATCAATGATTTTCGAGAAGAAATGCTGAAAGAAACTCGAAAGATTATAGTGTCTTTAAAAGTCCAGAAATCATAGTAGAAAATATGTGTGTGATACAAAGTAGACAACATTATTTGCTAATAAACACGATATAGGAAGTGACAGAGTATCCCATAAGCAGCTAAAACCGCATAACCGCAAAGAATGCTACTTTATATGGCCAATAAGGGCATGTGACACCTACGTAGGCTCATACCCTACGTAATGATTGATGTGTCGTGCCGAAACAGCTGTTTTGTTCGCCAGCAGTCACGAAAACACGACCTTTGCGGCTGCCGTACGTATGTACCGAAGTCTACAGTAATTATAGCTCTTGCTAAACGCGTGTTAGGTCATTTGAAACCTTTGCTACCAATGCGATGTTTTGTTATCGTGATTCTTTGTTGTCAAATTCTGATTTTGAAAGTAATTGATATTCGTTACGTTATGATAGAGTAATAGTTGTTGAATGTGTTATAATTCCGCCAGTCCCCATCCAAGTTCTTGTCAGTTCTGCAGAATTAAAAATACCGCTGAATATTGATCATAATTATAATTAGTTAAGGTGGTTTGGGCATGTACAGAGGATGGATGAACGGAGATTGACGAAACGAATATACATGATGAGTATGGATGGAAGAGTTGGAAGGGGCCGACCTCGACGAACGTACCACAACCAAGTTGCGGCCGTTTATTAAAAAAGGACAGGTTAAGAGCACCCTAAACCGACGTTCATGCATGAGGAGGTTAATGAACGTAGATGAAGCGAAAGTAGTATGCCAGGATCGTAGCAAGTGGAAATCTATAGTCTTTGCCTACCCCAATGGGAGACAGGCGTGAAAATATGTATGTATGTATGATTCTCATTAGAAAAAAAGTGCGAAATGTCAATTGATGTCAGAGGAATCACTCAATGATGCTATGTTTTAACGGTGATGAGATATATGGCAACAAGACGTAGTGGTGGCCTTAAGAAATTTGGGATAAGGCATGAGGATAAAGATGACAGCAATACATACAAATACTTTTCTACCACAGGGGTAGGCAGAAACTGTAGACCGCCACTTGATACGATTCTTGCATACATCTTTTGCTTCTGCGACATTCATACATCTTCTCATACATACGCGCCGGTGGCGAGTACTACGCACCTGACCTTTATGAAGGACTTCGCCAGTAAGATCGGCGTAAGTACGTCCTTCTAGGACGACCTCTTCTGAAGCTGCTACTCATACTCGCCTTATAAATTCCTTTCATTAATCGTCTCTCGACATGTCCAAACCATATCAGCATATTCTCTTCAATTCGTTTAATTCACAATAATAATATTGTAATATTCTAAACGTACAATTCCAGATGAGTAATTCAGTTAGAACGGATCCGGAATCGTTCTAGTTGAAGTATTGTTTTTGCGGTGACCTCATTACAATTCTGATATTTGGTGCACCCGGCCCGATCTGGATTAGGAGTTCCGGAATAGTTTCCGAATGAGTTCCGCCGGCTCAAGTTATATAGAAGCGAGTTCAAATATTTTTTATTTGACCTACTTGTATATATCTACAATATAATAATTCCCTTCATTTTGTAGTTGTGTGTATGTTTTGTGGTGGGTATTCCTTACATCCCTAATCCAATACTTATATTGGATTAGGGATGTAAGGAATATTTAGAGGAAAGTGTGTTTAATTGTTTTGCTTATTCTTCCGGGATGTTTTCTTTATTACTTAGTCTATAATGTTTTAATCGATTAATGTACCTCATTGAATATCTGACATCTTCTTCCTATTTATTTTACTAGAATATTAAGTTTATATAATTTTAGATAGACTTCAAAGTTTTGTTTTGTTAAGGAAAATTTTGGTCTAAATCTAATCTCGTCGAAATCCACTATATAGGTACAACCTGCCACGATTGATGTCTTGTAAAAACAGTGGCGTACTTTTAAACACCACGAGCGACCTTTGCGGTCGTTAGCTCGCATACTGAACGGCAATAATTATACTTTCTTGTACCCGTAATTATTGTTGTTGGCGTGTTTTGTCTCGCATCGTGATTGTAATTTGTTGAATTTTAGTCGTGGAGTTATTAGCGTGAATATATTGCTGGTCTGTTTCGCCAAACCGTAATTGAAGCGATCTAAAGTTTTTCAAATCACGCTAAAGGCTGAAATTAATAACCTACCCCTGGATTGATTTCCCTACTGGAGATTGAAATTTCATATACTTAAGATCCATAGACATTTTGTCAAATTTCGAACTTCTTTTCTTAAAAAAAAATATTCTAGTAATATTTTCGGGTGCTTATGTAACCTATCCAATCGTACAATGTATTCCCATCATCATAAAATATCAGCCCGCGTCTTCTACTCATTTCAGTCATATAACTCACCAGGTATCTTCATAATTCAATATTCTTCGTTCTGCTGGCTAGCCAGGCTAGAATAATATAAAAATAAAAAAGAACAGCCCTGAATTTTTCAAAATATTATGATGCTCTAAAATATAGCAATAATCGTTTAAGATAGAAAATTGGGACACTTATGTTAATTAGGTTAAAAACAGTTAGATTACTGTTCTTTGTTAAATAATTACCTACTTACTAATTAAATTCTCTCATTAAATTATTTTAAACTAGCACTGTTTTGTAGGTCTAGGTAATTAATATAATTATGTGACGGAGTATTTTGTGAAATAGTAAACGAAATAGTGGTTAGTTAATTTTACTTGCATATATATGTGTAACATATGACTGCGCTTGCGTTTATCGAAGGATTATTGAAGTGAACAGCTTTTCAATAACCATATTATTTTGCTTAATTATATGTTTTTTATATTTATCATATCATATACCTATTCATATTATGTACATTTGTTGCGTATGAAAATATTTACAATAGTTTTGAACGTGTTAAATCTATATCTATACTTACTTTAATATATAAAGCTGAAGAGTTTGTTTGTTTGTTGGTTTACTTGAACGCGATAATCTCAGGAACTACTGGTCCGATTTGAAAAATTCTTTCAGTGTTAGATAGCCCATTTATTGAGGAAAGCTATAGGCTATATATCATCACGCTAAGACCAGGTAACTATTACACGCAGACGAAGTCGCTGGCAGAAGCTAGTTATCCATATTATTGATTTTTTGGTGAATGAGAAAGAACCTTCTACCTTACGATACGCTGCTGGTATCGTGCGGGTGCGCCTGCGCAGTCATGCGCGACTCGACAATCAAGAGTGACACATCGCACCGCGTTCTACACTAATATAATGGAACTAGTATATACACTTCTTAGGAATAGTTGCATTGTATACTTAAGGATGTAAATTAAAACAACTAAAATAATAGGTTAAGTTGAAATTATTACTTACAAGTACTAACCAACTAAATGGTGTCCTACACCTCTGCTAACCCTTCAGAAAATCCTGAAGGATTAGACTGATCTGTACTAAAATGAGTAGCAAATTAAGTGTTTGCCCCGGGTTGCTGTAATACTCATACACGCTACGCCTATACATTTACTCGAATTGTCAAAGCTTTTACTCCGATATTGTCAAAGCTGGGTCAACTTTAAGCCCCACTTGTGATTGTAATTTTCTTTCCACATTTACACCTGTGATAAGTCAATAGAATTTTATTTCGAGAATATTTCCACTACTTCGGACGATAAGATTCCAGAGGAATTACGTCCCACGCACACTGATCTTCTCCGAAAGGACTACAGTTGGAGGTTCTTCAAAAAGGGTGTGAATAGATTTTTAGAGGGTCGGCAACGCGCGAGGGATCAAATCAAATCAAATGTTTTTTATCTATACTTAATATATAAAGCTGAAGAGTATGTTTGTTTGTTCACTTGAACGCGCTAATCTCAGGCACTACTGGTCCGATTAGAAAAATTCTGTCGGTGTTAGATAGCCCATTTATTGAGGAAGGCTATAGGCTATATATCATCACGCTACGTGGACCAAGTCGCGGGCAGAAGCTAGTTTCAAATAAGCTTTTACAAGCGTTTATGAAACGTTGATTATGGTTCCAAAAGGTTGATCCTATGGAGAAGAATCCGGCAAGAAACTCACAATCTTCACTGGTACAATATTGCGGTGATACCCCTGGTGTTGCAAGCGTCCATACGTAGGCTACGGTAACCGCTTACCATCAGGCGGGCCTTATGCCACCTTAATGGTATAAAAAAAACAACTTAAAAATCCTAACTATTTGCTGCAAGGAATTCGCACATTGCGTATCTTTCTTGTCAGCACTCCATTGTTACGTCGGCAGCCGAGTATTATCTGGTCGTCGATCTTATCTGTCGCTCAGTGATCGACTGATCGATATTACTCACTGCTATTGTTCTGTGAGAATGTTGAATGTTTGTTTCCAGATGGTTTCTTTTTGTGAATGGTATTAAGATATTGTTATTAAGAAGTCCTTTTAGATGGTACCTATGTAGAGGTACCATGTTTAATTTTTTTGATTTAATGTTTTGATTTGATTGAATCGTTCCAAAACATTTTACTAAATACATTTATGGTATTGTACATGCGACTAAACATCTAGTGATTTCCAGTATAAGCTGGACAATGAGAGGCCAGCTTATAGTGAGATAAACTAAAATTACTTAAATTATGCGAAGAAATTTGGAGACGTTGCAGAAATGGATTGTAACGTGTCAAACTTTTCATTTTAATAACTTAAGTTACATTGTATGTGATATTAATAAAATTATAAAAGGAAAACTAACTGCCGCAACTGATTGCGATCTGAAGATACTTAAGTATCAATTGTACCTTGCAAGACTGTATATCTTGGCACGATGACAATACTCAAATATGTATTGAAAAATAACCAAAGATGTGTTGTACTAGGTATAACCACTGTTAGTTAATTATTTATTAACGTCAAATGACGTCTCTGAATATGGTAGTAAGTCTTTAGAAAACATGAGACATGTTTTCTTACAGATTACGCGCCGCGGGCGCACCTTTTCTTTAAAAGGATTTGTTGAAATAAAAGCGTTAAAGGTTACATATTTTCGTAGTGAATAAGTGATAAAAAATGCATTAAAATAAATACAAAGAACCATGATTCACTTTGTTTATCAGATCTAAGCACAGCCAGGTTGCACAAACCAGCTTCCGTAACATTGAATCGGCGTTTATATTACTAACTTATTTATTTACTCAAGCTTCTTACTACAGGAACAACAACTTTTATGATAGATTCAATTCATATTCAAAATGTGATTTTTGATAAATATGTAATGAATAAACTTATTCTTAAAATGAAAGGTTTTCTTATATCCCAGGATAATAGAACTTATTGTTCTTAATGCACACCTAAAACTAATAAAAAGTACAATACTGGTTAAGCGTAGCATGTAATGCAGCATTTCAATACACGTATGTTACATTGCATCTGTTAGTGCGAGCACAACTTGAAATGCCTGACTCGTGCGCCACACGTGCTTTAGGCGTATTTGTATCAACATCTGTTACATTACGTGTTGCATTACATAAATTGGACGATACATTTATCGTCTGTAACAAATTCTTTTCATGTTACTATCTGTAAACGGCATAACGAACAGTGCCCGATGTGTTCATTAATTAATGCTCCGGTTAACCTGAGGTTAATGTTACCTTGGTAAGTTATATTTAATGGTATCGTTCAACGATTTTTGATTTGGGTGTAAGGTCGGGTTACAACTTTTGGTTGTGAGACTAAGGAAGGAATTGATTGTCACATTTCGTAATAAGGAAGGACGAAGCATTCATATTTCACGAATGAATAGGGTTGTCAAAAGCTTTGGCAAATACAGACAATTGTTTTTTTTTGCTAAATAGTTTATAGATTACCATATTTTAATGCCTATATAATTTGTCAAAATAAATACTTATTTGAAAGACATTGAGTGCGATTTACACAAGGTCTGCCAAAGTGAAGGGTATATCCCGTCACTGTCCCGTGCAGTCAGACTACCCGTGACCATAGATGCTGTAAAGGATCCGAAACTTCGGGAATAAAATAATGTCAATACAAAGCGAAGTAAAATTAAGTTATATTTCAATAAAGCAATCAAGTTACAGCACGAGTGGCAACCCTATTGAATGACATCATCAGTCAGCCAGTCTGCTATCACCAATTTAGTTACCGAGGCGTGATGATTACGGACATTTACGGCAAAGGTTAACGTTCTGTGATGTCAGTCGGAATTCAAGGCAATAGATAAAACTGCTGAAGTTACAAAGCAACCATATTTTCTCATTGTTATCTATAAATGATATTCTCTACTAGCTTCTGCCCGTGACTTCGTCCGCGTAGCGTGATGATATATAGCCTGCCTCAATAAATGGGCTATCTAAAACTGAAAGAATTTTTCAAATCGGACCAGTAGTTCCTGAGATTAGCGCGTTCAAGCAAACAAACAAACTCTTCAGCTTTATATATTAGTTTAAAGATAGATATCTGGAATATGCGTTGACGTGAAATACCTACTGAAGCAATGTATTAGAACGCTGAAACTTACAAAGTGTTTACAACTGTACTAATAAAATATCTCTCTCTACTTAATATAATATTTTCACGCCTGGATGCTATTGGGCTATGCAGAACTTATAGATTACTTGCTAAGATTCTGCCACACGGTTTTCGCTTGTCTTTTGGTGCTCAACCTGACTTCTACTAAACGTTATCGAATCCTATGTGTGTAATAAATCATAGTTAATGTATGATGTAAGCTACGCAATAGGTAACATTGATCTTTTAGTAAAATTTGATGAAAATGTAACCCAAATAATAATTATGTCTTTGAGAATGAGTTTTATGATTTGTTGTTTTATACTTAAAGGTCTGTAGGAATATTTAGTTGAAATACATGAAACAATAATTAAAGAGAAGTTGTAAATGTTAACTATAGATAGCCATGTCTTTAAGGAAAGTTGGAAGATGTTTCATGCCATATATCTCAAGGGTAAGCAGGGAATGTGAAAGTGACGTTCAAAAATTACATGCGAGTAAAGTTGTTGTACAGTAGGCGCAAAATAACTTGAACCAAAATGGCGGATGCGCAGTAGTCGTTTTTTAGTACATTTTGCTCGCAAATGTACTGCGCAAACTTTCCCCCTCTCCGGTAGTTTTGGGTCAAGTTATTTTGCGCGAACTATAAGTCAAAGCTTTTCTAAATAAGAATGTGGTTGGTCACCGAGGGAGGTAAGTACTACAGTCACCTTTGTACGTCAATTGTACCTAAGGTCTTTGCTTCGTTATTATCTATACTTATTTCTGCTTTATAATAATATTATAAAGCAGAAAGTTTGGATGTACGAGTATGTAACTCATAATCTCAAAAACTACTGGGCCGATTTCAAAAAATCTTTCTCCGTTTGAATGCTACATTCTTCCAGCAGATTTTTCCACCCGTGCGAAGCCGGGGCGGGCCGCTAGTATACCTATTATAAAACAAAGTACCCCGTCGCGTCATTCTGTTACTTAAAAACTACTGAACGGATTTTCATACGGTCATACCAATATACATAATGATTCATGTAGAAGGTTTCTAGTTATTAAACATCACGCTACGACCCTTGGGAATGGGACAACGCGGGTGCAAAGCTAGTAAAAATTCATTCGATCAGCCATTACATATATTTATATCGAGCTAATAAGTTACACATTTCGAAATATCGAGCATAATCATCTACATGCATATTATTTTGATATAGCAACCATGTCGGTCATGTCTTCCAGAATATTATAATATGTATAGTGACACACTGAGAGCATTTCGTAAACGTTTTCCTTCATTGTGCCACAGCGACATATCGCAACAACGCCGCCGCAGCACCACCGTGTTGCTCGCTACAATAACTCATTAATTTGCACCTCGATTAGTGCAGTTGGCAGTTGCAAAATATGTTGCACACTTTTGTGGCAATGTTCGTTGTGTGCCACCAGCTTTTCGTTGCGGTGATTTATGCTGTAGCATTTATGAGAGACATTTGAACCTACATTCCATTTGTCGCTTTGATGGTGTGTGCTTTTACCAGATTTTATTTTTTACACCACAGTTCATTTATTATCTTAAATGACATTCGGTTCTCAAATAATGTGAACCTTCGTTTAATTAAATAAAATTTAAACTTGGACAGCCTTCAATGTCCACACATCTTGTTATCGCAATATTTTACCAGTGAACGTTGTAACATAATTTATTTTAAAAGAGTGTCCATGGAGTTTCTTGCTGGATTCTTCTCCATAGGATCAACCTTTTGGAACCGTGCAAGAATCATAACGTTTCATAAACGCTTGTAAAAGCTTATTTGAAATAAAAACATTTGAACTTTAACTTGGAATGTTTTGCTATTTGTAGAGTTTAAATATAGGTAATTCTTAATTCTCCCTTGAATTGATTAATTAATATGTCTATGTATTACGCCATTGCCCAGATATGCAAAATTTTACCCACAGTTGATCGGTGTTAGGTCTTATGAAATAGGGGATGATCCTATTTGCATATGATAAAATAATATTAATATAAAATATATAAAGCTGAAGAGTTTGTTTGTTTGTTTGCTTGAACGTGATAATCTCAGGAACTACAGGTCCAATTTGAAAATTTCTTTCAGTGTTAAATAGCCCATTTATTGAGGAAGGCTATAGGCTTATATATCGACATGCTAAGACCAAGTCACTATTCCACGCGGACGAAGTCGCTGGGAGAAGCTAGTATTAATATAATCCGTAAAAGTAGTTTCATTTCGATACTACTACTTAAATACATGGTTGTTATAAACTTTAAGTGCAACTCATCTGTATCAATATAGGATGCGTTGTGTGTAATTGCTATTGTTTAAGCGGTCAGTTTATTGTCAATAGAAACAATACAATTCAACATTAGATCTGAGTAAACAATGCAATGTTTTCAATTTATTCTCTTATTGTATGGACGATGGGGAACACATAATATTGCAATCCTCAACATTATGAGTAACTTGTGTGAAGTTGTAAACAAAACGATTGTCTTTGTATTACATTGTGTTTGAGCATGAAATACAGCTGACCACTTAAAAGTCTCCAAAATTTGCCGAATAAAATCAATTATTCCGAAGAACATAGGTACTGGCTACTACCTGCCGAAGTTTTCCCAAAAGACTATAGCATGGGGTTCTTCGGGGTCAACGCGCGAGCGACACCTCTGGTGTTGAAGGCGTTCATAGGCTACGGTAACTGCTTTAACCATTAAGCAGGCCGTAAGCTTGTTTTCCACCTCAGTGGTATAAAAACTCGTGAAACTTACCGTTATGGTGCGAAGTTAGCAGTTTCTTGTCATCGATCCAATCAGGTAGGTACCTAAACTACTATATTTGGCAGTCATATTTCTGAACTACCTCATTAGCCACGTGGTCCTGAGCGCGACTGCTACGCTAGAGGTCCTGGGTTCGATTCCCAGGTCGAGCAAAGTGTTATTGGGTTTTTCTATGAATTTCCCAGTAGCAGCTCGGAGTTAGGAATTTGTGCCCGGTTAATGGCAATAGGCTCGCCCCCTATTACATGGGACGTAAACATACCGGCGAACTGTGGGTGTACATTAAATAGTACGCCTCTGCCTAACCCTTCGGGTTATACAGGCGTGATGGTATGTTATGTTATGTTATATTTCTGAATGATTTCAGTTCATCAAGAGTTCATAATTTTAACGATAATTTTGTAGGCATCCAAATTAAGATATCTTTTACCTAATCTTAAATACGTATTCCGTGGGTGTCTGTAGGTAGGTAACGCAAAATCGTCAAACGCCACTGTCCCACGACTTTGTTAATGATCATTATAAAAATATTCTGGTTTTTATGTCCATAAATATGAAGGTTTTGCACACAGTATTTTTTTATTTGCACTTAATGAGACATTTTAATGCGAATTTTGACACAAACTTAGACCAATTACAAACTTTACTTACTTACTTACTCTCTAAGTTCGTATGTACCAATAGATAATATAACTACATTACTATTTTATTATATTTTAGAAGTGACTTCGTTTCGAATATAATACTGTATTTACACCATGGAGGTTTCATATCATAAAATGTGTTATGACTTGTAAGTATTCCACTTTTTAGAATTAGAATTGTTAACAGTGAATGGCAGCTGGACTTGGAATAAATTTTCATCTTAGACTTAGAGGTATCTTACATAATAGATATATAGTCTAAGATTTTCATTGAGGTTATAATCACGTCAAATTATTGTCTACAGAAAAAGTTATAAGTTTATCATTCTTTGTTTAATCTTTTACCCTACTGTTAACCTTACTATTTTACACCGGCCGAATAAGTCCTGTGTAAGTACATCCCGTGACGCAATGTTTTTGTAGATTAGAATAACTGTACTAATATGAATGAAGTTATCAACTCATTGTCACAATAATGTTTTCTGATTTATCAGCATTATTGCCTTAAGTAACTTAGCTTAAGCCCCTTTTTGTTAGCAGCTTTAAGCGGCTACTAAAAAGTAATTTTTCACATGTATCTCGTTTAGTATTCCAAAGATTGTATCGCTTTGTTCTCAGATATTACTATACATTAGTGATATAAATTTTGAGTAAGCAATGCCGGTGGATGCCAGAGCGTCTGCCGCCGACTTGTTCTAAGAACACTTGGCAATAATACAAATTTGTAACTTATGTTTGAAGTTAATTTATGTTGCCTTCGCACTGAACTGATCGATGCCTGACTAGGTTTTAAATTTTCATTCGTTGCCTGATTTAGCTTAGAAACTTGCGTAAGTATAGTTGTTTAAAGAAAATCTCTATTTGATAACTGATTAAATTAGTACACAATATGTATAATATTTGTACGTAGTGAAATTACTGCAATGGTGTCAAGATGACAACACGCGAGTGTTACCACTAGAGTTTTGGCGTCTATACGCTGTAATTGCTGCTTACCATGCATGAAAAAAAATTGAACATTGACTTGTTGACAGTCAGATTTCAACTCGAGACTTTTCTATAGTTCAAGTCGAGACAGTTCCTGGTACTTCCTTTGTTTTTTTCAATTACATTTTTTTTTTTTTTTTTTTTTTTTTTTTTTTTTTTTTTAAAAGCTTACTAGCAATGCGGGTCGCACATTACTAGTATTCTTGTTAACCCCTCGTGTTAAGCTAGATTGCTTGTGTTACGAGTGGGTTCACGTCGGTAGTGCAATGGGTGGGGTTCGAACCGGCAACCACATGATCGCAAGTCCGACGCCCTAGCCATTAGGCTACCGACGCTTCTTTACCTACCGACATTATGTCGTCGGTAGTATTATGTATTATACTTCTTCATTCGTAAACAGTAGGTTCCTAATGTACGCAAAAATATGTATCCATGCTTGTTAACGTTCATAAAAAATCAGGTTATACTAATAAAATAAAAAAAATAGTGTAAATAGGTTCGTTCAACTTTAGTATTCGCGAGATAATGTATTGCAAACAGACTCAATAATTCATAAATTTATAATTGTTGCAAAAACGTTGGCTTTGCTCAGAAATACCAATTTGATGTAAACTTCGCGTGCGTGGGTACTTTTTCCTAACTATCTTATGTCTTAATACTCCACTGCACAATAACACAATGTATCGTAAGAAAGTTATGTAAACACCTAAAAAAAATTGCCAAAAATACTTTAATTTCTTTACTTTGGTACAATAAGTTTTTTTTGGGTTTTCCTGTATTTTGGAATTTAGTTCATGATTTATTCAGAATATACGGTTCTTTTGTACGCACGTAAAATTGAATCTGAAACCTTAACAAATATTTTTGTTCGTTGTAAGAATTTTTAATAACTTGACTATATCAACTGACATAAAGACAACTGTAGGTATGTAGTTTTTACCAGCTTTTAGATGACATATGATTTCAATGTTAGACCAGTTTTTTGGATGCGTATAAAAGGACCAATTTATGGTTTGAAAAGTTAATTGTGATAAGTTACCTCCGCATAATATTTCCAATCTTGTACACACTTGACACGTGTGTGAAGGCCGATGCAATTTGTCAATTGATGAGTCGAGAGGTTATACTATGTTTATACAATTATTTAACGTTTAATATAAGTTGTTAAGAATTGTCGCGTTGTCCTAGACAGTGGCTAGTAGTGATACAACGTAATGCGATACTAAAAATATAGTAAACTAGCTTTTGCCCGCGGCTTCGCTCACCTGACAAGTTTGCACACTGTATCTACACTATGGAGGTTTCACATTATAAAATGAGTTACTTTATAGCTGGATGCTTTAAAGAAGAAAACAATAATTGTCAAAATTGTCAACTCAAAATGACACCTGTTATCGAATCAAATTTCATTGAGGTAATAACAATGTCGTGTTTGTCCGCTAGAAAATAAGTTGTCATTCTTTGTTTACTTCTTTAACCTACTCAAATATTTAGTTTTGACACCGGCTGGTGCTCTGTGGATAAATCCTATGTATGTCCCGTGAGTGATATGCATTGTATATGTAGAGTTAGAATAACTGTACTAGGTAATAATCAATTCCTGGTCACAATAATGGTTTATGATTGATCTGCTTTATTTTATTGTTTTATCTTATTTAGTCCCTGTCATTTTTTTTTTAAATTTTATTATTAGATTCTGTTATAATTTATTGTTTTGACCCGTGCTAGTCTAGTACAGAAATACTTGAAAAATAAATTTAATAATAATTCAATGGTTTTTTTTTTCCCTAGCCCGTTTCGTCCCACTGCTGGGCAAAGGCCTCCCTTCCCTCCTTCCAAACCTCTCCGTCTGCAGTCTTAGCCACCCAATCTCTATCGTAAGAGTCCAATTCATCGCGCCACCTCCGTCTGGGCCGACCACGCTGTCGCTTCGCTCCGTGTGGGATCCAATTTGTGGTAGCTTTTGCCCACAGTTCATCTGGCATGCGGCATACGTGTCCTGCCCAGTCCCATTTAAGCTGTCTGGCTTCGCGTGTTACATCAGTGATTTGAGTTTTGGAGCGCAGTATTGTATTCCTTATACAATCAGTGAGTTTTACTCCCAGTATACTGCGCTCCATCGCTCGTTGGCAAACCTCGAGTGTGGAGTGTGGATAGCTCCTCCAGGCGTTTTCGGTGCGTTTAGCAACGTCTTTGTCTTGTCTCGCCTGGAAGGACACTATTTGGCCAAGGTATACGTATTCATGGACATATTCAACCTCCCCACCGTCAAACAATCACCGTCAATTCAATGGTTATTTTTCAAATTTCACGTTTTTAATGGTTAAAATGTTAATAACTTTTGATAGAGCGAACCGATTTGAATTATGAATAACCTAAATGTAAATCCAAGAAACAGGCTATGAATTCCTGTCCACTTCCTCTAAATCTCTTCAGTAGTTATCATTTGACAGACAAACAGACAGACAAAAGTTCCAAAAATTGGAAATGGATTGTGTTACCGATTCTGAGTCCCCCAAATTAGTTTTTTTGTAAATATAAGCAATGTACAGACACGGCTCACTTACATTCTTATTATATGTAAGAAGATGTTAGTGTAAAAGGTGTTGTTTTAAAGACTTTTGTCGCTTTCTTTTCGCAGCTAGGACATAGATATGTGAATGGCATGGACATGCTTAGCCGAGATTTTTTAAGTACGTACAACCGATTTCGTAACAGATGAGCGATTACCGTGAATTGAAGAACGTATTATCATTATGTATACCTATAGTATAAACACAAGAGTTTCTATTGAATCATCAAACATAATGAATTTACGTTCATTTTTCAGAGCGTTTAACGCTTCCTTACATTTTACAATAGTAGGAAGATTTTTGTAAATGTCAGAGCGTATTTAACGCTTTTTGTATTGTTTTATTCAGGTTCATTGTTCAGGTTATCAGTAAAGCTTCAAATAGGTTAACACCTTACGAGAGCGATAAGGGACAACCTATTTTTACCTACCTTTATAATGTTATACAATATTGTACTGTGACAACATGAGATACATCAACAGTGACATGGGCATATGTTTGTAATAACTTTTCTCTTAGTCTGTATACTAGTGCTGGGTTCCTGTACCCAAAATATTTACATTACATATAAAGGTCCATCGTCAGTGGGGTTTTGATAAAGATATTTAAATAAATTTCCCAAACTATTAGTCCTTTAAAAAGGTCAGGTGCGTAGTACTCGCAACCAGCGCGTATGTATGAGAAGATGTATGAATGTCGCAGAAGCAAAAGAGGCATGCAAGAATCCTAGCAAGTGGCAGTCTATAGTTTCTGCCTACCCCAGTGGGATACACTCACTCAATGCTGTGAGTGTATGTATGTATGTATGTAACTATAATAAAATGCTATGTGAATAGAAGAAAAGTTGTTAGTTACAGTCTAAGAGGCTATTAGGCTCCAGAATATCCATATCGGTCTTCCCTTCCACTAGTCATCAATGTATTAGATTTTCAATCCTCAAGAGGATAAAACATGCCTCTTTGTTGCTTGTATGTGAACCTACAGACAGATCTCAAGATTGCCAGTTGTAATGATGGTCAACTTTCGTATATTCAGCTTTCGCCGGAGGTAAACGTTTTGTCTTGTCCCATATGTTTCTAGGCAAATTGGTCAAGTATGACTGGCGAACAGTCTTTAAATTTTATTGGCATTGTGTATGTCTTCAGCTAGAACTTAACCTTGCAGCGTTTAGATTAAACTTTGAAAGTCGAAAAGCTACGATAGCTGTTGTTCGGATGATTTTACAAGCTACGTGTAGTGGCTACAAGAAGTCTGAAATTATGAAATTTGAAAGCAAGAGTGGTGAATATATTTATTAGTCTCTAGTAAGAGGCATAGGAATACTTTATTGTTGATATGTAATAACACACTGCTCGACCTGGTAATCGAACTAATAACATTAGTGAAATATTGATTTTATTACTATATTTATTTGCTTTACCAAATAAATATGGCTTGACCATATTTACTAAAGAAAATCAAGTAACATTGTAAGTCTTCAGTTTATCTTGATATCATAATTATGGAATTATCGCGATAGATCTTTAAACGTAACTAACCCTCACTTAATCACCTCTTACAATACAATGTTACTGGAAGTAAGAGCCTATTAATAAACACTTCAGTATAGCCACTTACGAACACCAAAGCACCATCACAAATCATAAACAAAAATAATTTCGGAATTCTTTAGTGAGGTCCGAGCATCCAATCTCAATTCTATGACTAAGTATATGTATGTACAGTCGATCATAATTTGAAGAAAATAATTTGGTACCTATTTAGGCGACTTACGTGATATATTATTAATTTGTTACACAATCTTTGTCAAAACTTAAAACGCAGATGATGTCATTAACTGCCTGTATGTTTAACTCTTTTGTCAACTGTACATGTCACTGTTCAATAGTCAACAGTCGACCGGTTGTGTCATGTCCGTACATTGTACACGTCAGATTTGGTGATGATAACAGGTGAAATCGACGCATGAGTTCCACGAGTCTCAAGGGAAAGCCTAGAGAAAATTAAGGCTTCGATATTGAAACGTTTATGAACCGGTATCACAAATATCATTATTTCTTGCCGGTTACTAGTATAAGTTAGTTAATTATGTATGATAATATCGAAGTTATTGGTGAACCCATTTAATTAAATTGTAGGGTTGGATATAATTATGTTAAGGCCATACATTCTTTGAGAAAGAATTGAAGAATGAAGGAAAAATATATTTGTCTTGGAGACCTTTTTTGGATGTGTAGATAAATGCGATGTAGGTGGTGCAGGTAAAAGTGCTGATGAATTTCATGAATCAAAAGATAAAAAAAAAGTGCTTTCAAAAACAAACCAGACATAGAACATTTTAAAATTGACGTGATGTATACCTGTGATAAATGCTACAAGTCAAGATATAAAAAATACTGCGGACAAAAAGACCAATTAGTACTCTTTTAGAGATGTACAGCAAAAAAATTACGGACACCACATATCGATGTACTGGTTTAACTAATTACATAATAGATAATTGAGGTCACCACTATTTACAAGTGATGTAACCACCTTATATCGATGTTAGATCCGGCAGTCGGTTCCGATCTGTGCATACGTAACTGGATGGTAGGCTAAAGTCTATATTAGATAGGCGTGTTGGAATTTAACAATCGATTTAAAGTATCGATATTGATTTTTAATGTTTGATTTATCGAAATTTATTAGTAAGTTATGAATTGCTAGTTTATCCAAATTGTTATATGAATATTGTTTATGTTATGTATGTATTTAATAGATTTTGTCTTACCTGAAGTAGTTAGTTGAATAAAACCTGTTTCAAATTATGTATACAAAAAGAAATTCACTGGATGCCGTTTATCATTTTGGAGTAAAGGTTTTGTGATAACGTGTACATAAATTCCATTTACTCTATTTGAGGACTGTCCAAGATAAAGCTTTCAAAAGCAAATTGTTTACTCCTTTACATAAGAAACGTAAAATATTGTTGGCATTATACTGGTCCTTGCCAAAGGATTCAAAGCCATTTTGGCACATCTAGTTATTCAAGATGTAAATAACATGTTTTATGTACTATGCATGCCATTAACGTAAGAATGTCTATTTACTCGTAAAGCTGAACATTCCTTATGAGTTCAATTGTTTGTCTAAAATTATTCAAAGACAGTTTATCTATAGTTTAAAAGACGCAGCTCTTATTCTACTTGTGATACTACTACTAATGAAGATGTTAGATTTCCTAACTCAAAAAAATTAAATGAACTGATATTTTGTAAAACGCACTACTTTAATTATAACATCTATTAAATTATTATCAGTGGACCCAATGGATACAATTATCTAATTGCAATGAATAGATAAAATAATATTCTTATTTCGTCCAGTGCATAATATAGTTGAGTTGTGCTCAAATGTTTATTTACGAGTTATATTTTACTAGCTTCTGCCCGCGACTTCGTCTGCGTGGACTTCAGATAAAAAGTAGCCCATGTGTTATTCCAGACTATTATCGCTGTGCCAAATTTTATTCAGATCCGTTCAGCCGTTCTGGCGTGAAAGAGTAACAAACATCCATCCATCCATCCATCCTCACAAACTTTCACATTTATAATAAGTATTAGTAGGATATATGTTTTCTTTTCAACTAGGTCTATACTCATACAGTTTCATACATTTACATACAAATTGTTCAATAGTGCACTTTTATTATAGTTGGGTTTCGAGTCCGTAAGTGCGCCGCAACATGAATTATTCAGGCTTTCTGTGGCATCGTTTGCTTCAATAAGGGCATCTTGATATGTTGTAGCATTCACAATATATTGCTTGTTTACTTTTTGTTGGACTGCACTATTTGGATCACGGATCTCGTTGCTTCTTTTGTTTTACTTACATATATATGTTATGGATATTATTATCATCGAGATTTACTCTTACCGCTAAAGCTTTTTTCACTTGATTTTTATATTTTCTATAATCTAACAACGTCTTAATAATTAATATTTTTTTCAATTAATCACGGATTTGCTTAATAAAGTATAGTTTTGACAAAGGTTCATACAAGTAATCACAAATTCTCTCTTTGAAACAAATCTCTTGACTGACTTATTACAGAGGACGGAATGAATATGATTATAATATGATTTCTTTTAACAAAAATGCATCATATTATGTAAGGCTTTTGTTAAGTAAACTCGAATAATTTCGCATAAATACAATAACATTTAACGTTCATACTTTGATTGAAGCGAAAGCTTCGATTATCTTACATAATGACGCTACTAATAAGGAAACAGCAAATTTGTTATACCTAGATCATTAATACTGATGCAATGTAACCATAAAAAATAACGCCGGTAAGTGATCGCTGAATAACATGTTTCGAGTTGAGTGTTATAAGACATTAATGCTTCATAAAAAGTTAATTCCAGTTATAAAGCTTGATGTAGCATTGCGATGTATATTTGTTGAACGGCGAAGTAATTAGTGTTGCTACCGTGTAATGTGGCTTGTGGAAATTAATTTTGATCGATTGATCAGGACTTTGAAGGTCATGTGGGCGTTCAGCCATTCATCATGACTTCGTTCTTTATCTTTCATCGATTAATTAATAATTATATCATATGAGAACCTGATTGAAACAATCCGTTATACATAAAGTTCGTCTTTAAATTTTACCACGTTGAGACAGAGTTGAGAGAGAGTTTTCTGACATGGGAGAGCCATGCTTCGGCACGAATGGGCCGGCTCGACCGGAGTGATACCACGGCCTCACAGAAAACCGGAGTGAAACAACGCTTGCGTTGTGTTTTGCCGAGTGAATGAGGTTACCGGAGGCCCAAACCCTTTTAAAAGGCGGGCAACGCACTTGTGACTCCTCTGTTGTTGCGGGTGTCCATGGGCGGCGGTTATCGCTTACCATCAGGTGATCCGTCTGCTCGTTTGCTCCCCTATCCCATAAAAAAAAAGATTCGCCTAGGGCTAACTATTGGATTGCTAAGTCAAAGGTCTCGAGTTCGAATCTAAGGCTTTTTGAAATTTCACTTACATGAATTCGCATGTGCGTAATAATTATAATAATTAAATAATTATCACGCGCTTAAGCGGCAAAGGAAAACATCCTGAGAAAATCTGCTTGACTGAGAGATTTTCTCAACGGCGTTTGAAGTCTGCCAACCAGCATTAGGCTACCCTGGTCGACTATTATATAGCCGAATCCGTCGCATTGTGAGAGGAGACCCGTGTCCAGCAGTGGGATAAAATAATGGGTTGATTACATAAAATAATCGATTAAAGCAACATTACTTCAACCGATTTCTGGTATATGAAGGAAGTAGGTTTTATTAGAAAAGCCAAATTTCAGTAGTAGATACGTAACCTACAACTGAAATTCTAGACGTCAGTTGCCAATTGCAATACGATTGACTATTGTGGCAAACTCAGCATGAGATATTTTAATTCATTGTGCAAAAATTATTATAGCTCAATATTCCATTGATACATTAATGTCTTGTTATTCTTTTTTTCAATTACCAGATTTTATGGCTATTACTGATTGCAAAAATGTGTTAACACCAATTCTTCAGTAGCAATACTTTATAATTCATAATTTATATTATGTCTTCTGTCTAACTGCCTCATTAGCCTTGTGGTCCTGAGTGCGACTGCTACGCTAGAGGTCTTGGGTTCGATTCCCAGGTCGAGCAAAGTGTTATTGGGTTTTTCTATGAAATTCCCAGTAGCAGCTCGGAGTTTGGAATTTGTGCCCGGTTAATGGCAATAGGCTCGCCCCCTATTACATGGGACCTAAACATACCGGCGAACTGCGGGTGTACATTTGTACGCCTCTGCCTAACCCTTCGGGGAAATACAGGCGTGATGGTATGTTATGTTATGTTACTGCAACCGATTTTTGGTATATGATGTAAGTAGGTTTTATAAGAAAAGCCAAATTTCAATAGTAGATACGTCACCTACTACTGAAATTCTAGACGTCAGTTGCAAATTGCAATACGATTGACTATTGTGGCAAACTCAGCATGAGATATTTTAATTCATTGTGCAAAAATTATTATAGCTCAATATTCCATTGATACATTAATGTCTTGTTATTCTTTTTTTTATTACCAGATTTTTATGGCTATTACTGATTGCAAAAATGTGTTCACTTCAATTCTCCAGTAGCAATACTTTATAATTCATAATTTATATTATGTCTTCTGTCTAACTGCCTCATTAGCCATGTGGTCCTGAGTGCGACTGCTACGCTAGAGGTCTTGGGTTCGATTCCCAGGTCGAGCAAAGTGTTATTGGGTTTTTCTATGAAATTCCCAGTAGCAGCTCGGAGTTTGGAATTTGTGCCCGGTTAATGGCAATAGGCTCGCCCCCTATTACATGGGACCTAAACATACCGGCGAATTGTGGGTGTACATTAGTACGCCTCTGCCTAACCCTTTGGGGAATAAAGGCGTGATGGTATGTTATGTTATATTATGTCTTCTGTTGCTATTTGTGTAATCTTCATAAAGAAATTCGTCTTTAAAACTGTGACGAAAGTTTTAAGTCATTACAGCAAATTATTACAACAATGTTCTACACCGTCTCAAACTCAAATTTAATTCTCTTGCTAATACAATTACTAAATAATACGAATATGTTTAAATGTATTTCAACAAGTTATTTTGCAGTTTAATTGTTTTAGTTTAATTGTTTATGATTATTATAATGTTGTCATCTCTGTTCTTATTTGATTATTTCTGATTACTTTGGATCTAATCTTGTCGATCATCAGCAAGCGTAGGTATGCGATGATTAATGATGTACCAATTTACTAATAACGCGTTAAATGTGTTTTTGTTTGTAATTCCAATTCCATCCATCTTCAATGTTGAAGATGTCAAGGATTTGACAAGACCTTAATTTAATCGGTATAACTGAGAACAGCCTTTGAACGCACACGCACTTAAAAATAACGATGCAATTTTGGATATCGGTCAGATTTCATTGAAGCTTAATGCAGTAATATAATTTGAATGTTTATGGAATTAAAACAAAAAAAAACTAACGATCTTTTGAATTTCGTAAATTCTCTATCGGCTCCATGAAGAAGAGACCAGTCTTTCATCCAATTAAGGTAACAATTATTTGAATATTTTTGCAATAGAATGCAATTGTTTTTTGCAAATAAATATAATATCTTTATTTAGAGAAGTGCCTTGTTAGAGTACAGTGCGGTGCGTCTGTTTGTTGTGTGCCTTGTGAAATGAAGCTTTAGTGTTGAACAAACACTTCGATATCAAATGTCTAGTTTATGTTGAACACACTGAACACAATGCTAAGATTGCAATGCATTGCTATCGAATAAGATGTATTTTTGCTATACCTATTAGTTGTGTTTCTACTTTCTATGTTTTGTAGGTTTACCGACAAACCAACTACATAACTAGGTAAGTACTATTACTTTTTTATAGTGCGGTAAATCTTCATGTCGGACTCGTGCAGACTAAAAGAGGTATATTCCTTTCTGTACGCTATGGTCAGGGCCTTAGTGATTATATTCACTAGGATATAGTATCATTCTCATGGTAGTGTTTCCTTCCTTGGAGATATCGAACTATGGTTTTAGCTAGTAGGAGTGCGGTAACCGTTGAACAGATATGTTAGTATATCTTCCTTACATCAAGTCTCCCGCTTGTTCTTTCAGTAGTTCTTGAGTTTACTGTGACACGGTAAACTCAAAAACTACTGAAAGGACCTACATTCGGTTTTCTTTAATAGACGAAGTGATTCATGAGGAAACTTTAAGCTAACATTTAACATCAGGCCATGATTCTTAGAAAGGGGGAACGCTGGTGAAATCCCGGTCGGGACGCTAGTTGAAATTAGAAACAAGATTTACGGCAAAAGTGCTTTCATAAAATTTGTTGACAAACGAAAATGAAAGTGAAGCGACTATTCACTGAAAAATTGGCGTAACTGTGGCATCAAAATATTTCGTATCTTAATACTTAGAGCAAGTTTGAAAGTATGATATCAGGTGGGCGACTACCATAGAGGAGTAGTTACACTTTGAGGTCCCATGTAGGTTATAGCGGGCTAGCTAATTGCCATTAACCGAGCACAAATCGAAACAAAATTGCTACTGAGAATTTTATCGAAAACCCCAATAAAAATATAGAGCAAGCATTTTATTTAGCGCCAACATTCACAGCACGGCTTCCAAATTTTATTTCTTTGCCTAGGTTTTTTTTATTTAATAATTATGCTTACATTCACCGCATGTCAGACGAGCTGTGGGCAAAACTTACCTCTGAGTGGAACCCACAATACGCTAGACGACGTCGCGGTAGGCCTAAAAGGAGATGACGGGACGAGCTACACATCTATTGGACGGATTGGAAGCAGATCCGTGAGGAGTGAAAGAAGAGTAGGAAGGCGTTTGCATCCCCTGCAATGGGATGTTAAAAACATATTACTCTTTTCGATAGCTTCATATAAATTCTGGTAGGCTTTTTTACACTTACATTTTAGACGTCATATTCACTTTCACCACATCCTAGTGTGTCGCGCACCCATCCTACGTGCTTCCCATCCTAATCGTAGCCTCTTGACATACTGCACTTGACGCTTCGAAAGTACGCGTCTGTTACACTTTTTGTAAAACATTTACATTGTTTTTGTGTAGAAACTAACGATTTTGTTTTGTTTTAAGTTCATTCTCTTGTTTTACTAGACTTTCGACACGCTTTTGTTTCTATGGTGAAATGTGGATTGTGTGATTGTTGCAAGGTTAGAGTTATCGGTTTGACGTACGATACTTAACTGTCTATTCGATCAACTTATATATTATTAACATTTTTGATGGTATATTTTTATACTAAGCTGACAAGCAAGCGTAAGTCTGGCCTGATACTTAGTAAGTGGTAACCATATGGACGCTAATACCACCAGACATCAGTTATTAGGTCTCAATTGCCCAGTAATTTCACTGATCCCATTAGTATTCAAACAGCAACATAATGGGCTGACGTGTTCATAATAATATTTGTGTATAGCATCATCGTCCTTTTCAATAGACAAAACTAGCATTCACTTAATCATTTCTAATGCTGTTGGAGCTGTTATAATTGATGAATATTTTCGCAAGCTACGCAATTTCTTTATAACTGCAAATATCAATCAAACGGTGTCTCCAATTACTACGTTATTTAGCATCACTACCTACTTCCAACTGCGAAATCAATCATCTATGCACCCAACCCGTTATACCAAACCCGTAGAGACACGCATTTCCCAGAAAAGACAAAACTGCAAAACATCACATTCGTTTATCATAGCTTTATGATCAATTCGCAACAGTTCAGTAAATGCGGAACAAAAGTTCAACGGAACAATAGCTGAGTGCTATGTCGAAACCGGCGCTATCGAACTAAATCATGATGGGTGTGCATACATTAGCAAGTTTAGATAAGATGCCAGTTCGCAGGTAATTAATTAGAATGATAATCTGTGATACTGGAATGCTTTTATATTTTAAGTTGAGTGAATTCGTGATCGCGATAAATAAGTCTAAGTTAAACATTAGTATCGGTTCACTTTATCTAATATGAAGTGGCTTTGGACGGAATAATCTAATAATTTCATTATATTTGTTGTATTTATTCTATGAAAACAGTCATTCTTTGTCTACACAAAGAATGGCTTAAAGGCTAATCAAATCTACATTTGATTAGCCTTTTCATATCTAAAGTAACTACATAACGTACAGTACATTAAGATTCATTATATAGGGTATAATGTATGTATAGTAAATTCATTTTTATAATCGAATATAGCGATAGTGATGAAGGAGTTACTAATATTGAAGGTGAAATAAAGCTTTTTTAAGTAAAAATACATTTATGATAGTATATATATATGGTGTTTATTGAAGCTCCTAGACTACAGTTGAATGTAGATATTGAAGAATAGTGGGAATATTACTGAACCTTAAATATCTTAGATTCCTATCAGACTTAAAGAAAGGTAGGTACCTCGTCAATATAATTAAAATAACTACTAGTCTGGTCAAGGAAACGAAAAATATGAAATGCTAAATTTTAATTTTAACTTAAATTACATCTATTAAGTTGTTAGTCAAGCTAGAAAGTTATTAACAATTACTACCGTCTTTAATCTAGCGGATATTTTAACAGTAATGGACACACTTTTCTGTTATCACATGTCATGAGTTTCATGCTCAATTCGGTAAGTTCTTCTACTTCTAATGTATGGTTTGCATATTGTATATCAAAACTTTCAAGGCTTTCGGCAAAGAACTGGAGTTAAGAATAAAGAGTTATTATGAGAGGTAGGGCATGGTAGAATTTAATAATTCCACTCATCATTGGAGCTGACTGGGGGAGTACCTTGCAGAAAATCGTAGCCTCCAGGTCGAAGCTGGTCATAGTGTCTGGTGTATCTAAACAGAAGATTCGAATCCTGCCCGTAGACGATATTTCCTTCATAAAATGGTTACTGAGTAATAGGAAAATGCTCGTTTTAGCAAGTAAAAATCTTACACAAGTGTCGCCACACACCAGTTTTTTGAAAGGTTTTCATTTGTTTGAGTACATACCTATTCCGTGTTAATAATTTTCCTATATAGTTAAGCAACTAAGCGAATTGTATAAGTAGACAAACTTTCAGATTTATACTGACATTGCGTGGGATCACATGTATAATTCACAGATAATATTACATTTCTATTGCTTCGACATCTATTCTACTGAATCGATTTTCTCAGAACAAATGTAAACCTAATGCATTTTGTCTGCTGCAAATAATTGTATACTCGCATTAAATAAATTGAAATACGTTACAATAAAATTAAATGTCGCAAGTTGTGTTACGGAAAGGGCTTTAAAATGTCGGCTTGCGACGGACTGTGCAATTTCTTCAGATAATTGTCTCCCGCAGTCGTGGTATGACTTATTGCTTCTTAGACTAAGTTTTGACATACATGTAGATTCCTACTAAAATTATCAACGTGTAAGTTTGAGAGGTTGGATGGATATTTGTTACTCTTTCACGCAAAAACTATTGTTTGGATTTTAATCATCCGAATAACAAAGAGACTATAATTCAAATTGTATAAGCGAATGAAGTCACGGGCAAAAGCTGGTTTGATATAGACGGGATATGGCGGACCAAATCGTAAGTTTAACGTCAGTTTAACAAAGAAAGCAATCAAATCAGACCAGAATAAACCATCGTATTTTTGTTTTAAAACTTTCTCAATGTCCGCTCTATAATCCCTTTAAATATCTTTGATGTAGAGGCATTCTACAGTGCTATTTCTTTAGTCCTCTTGCCGCCTTATGGGACTTAAATTCTTTCATGTCCCTAAAAACACATTTTTGAAATTATGTCTTTGATAATAGCGTTATCACCATCATCATAAATTATGTATATGTATACCTACCCAAAGTTCTCTAGTATGATGTACTAGGTACCATGTAATAGCGAGCGAATCGGTTGCTATTAATCGGTCATAAATCAGAATTCAGAACTCCCAATGGTACTGAGAGTATCATAGGAAACTTAACATTACTGGTCGATTGGGTATCAAACCCAGAATTTCTCGGTCTGGGCCCCAAGTCTGTTATTCTGTGGTGTCAAAATCGTCACATAATGGCTTCAGAATTGTTGATTTTTGACAGATTTGTCTACGAAATCTGTCAGTTCTTATGTCATTTAGTGCCATTGAACGACCATTTTGATACAACCGAAATAGCAGACTTGGGCCCCTGTACCCATGCTGTGACCACGAACCCTCAATCGCAGTTCGATAATATTGAGACTGAATTAGTTAATCTCTTTTCTTTTTGACACAAACTTAAATATCACCATTATTGTGCCCGTGACATTTCAGATCTATTGTTTAATTTCGTCCATTCGAGATTGTACCGATACAATCAGATTTGTTTGGTCTGTTCTCATCTCCTGTCAAATAGTGAATGGCCAATTAAAATTCACGTGACCGTTACGCAAAGTTATTAAAAGATTCTTATTGGCCGGCTTTGCGTAATACCATTACGTTTTGTTATGAAGTTTTAAATAACGAATTTAATGCATCCAAATTGACTTGTCTTAACGATAATATTGAGTGTAAGGCTTTTAAGTTTAATGACTTGATTGGCTCCATTTTATTGAGGCTATATTGAGGCTTAACGCAAAAATGAGAATTTGTTGTCTGTTATGGCATCATGGAGAATTTGAATTTATACTCTCCCAGTTATTCAAACTGCTCTTTCATGACCTTTATAATGAAGCTTGGGGTGGCAGCTTACCATCAGACAGGTCATTTCTGTATGATAAAAACAAGGGGAACTATGACATTAATTTTCACCATGAATATCTATATCGATTTGAACCAGTTTCTGCTTTTTACCATAAGAATTTCCATTCTCCATAACAGATATTTTTCCTATCAGTTGCGTCAGCGCATGTTGGAAGAAAGTCGATTGAGATAAACGATTTCGCTTTTCCATTACTAAATATACAATGGAGAGCAGAAATATGGGCTACCGATTGTAATAAAATTATTATTGTTATTTTTAATAGCTTGTGCTAATAACTGCCTCAATAGCCAAGTGGTCCTGACCGCGACTGCTACGCTAGAGGTCCTGGGTTCTATTCCCAGGTCGAGCAAAGTGTTATTGGGTTTTTCTATGAAATTCCCAGTAGCAGCTCGGAGTTAGGAATTTGTGCCCGGTTAATGGCAATAGACTCGCCCCCTATTACATCGGACCTAAACATACCGGCGAACTGTGGGTGTACAGTACGCCTCTGCCTAACCCTTCGGGGAATACAGGCTGGTATGTATGTAATGTTTAATAGGTTGTCGGGATTTCGTTAGCTATATTATAGCTATATTTGCTATTTATATTATAGCTATACTAGCTATATTATTAAATTCTAGTTGTATAAAATATATCGTAGATATGTAAGTCGATGACAATATTATTATTGCGTGGTGTTGTGATCTGTTCTTGGTTACGATATTTTATCTGTTATTGTTCTAGGGTTTAACGAGTTTCAGTTTTGTTAGCTAATATTAATATAACACAACGTACCATCACACCTGTATTCCTCTAAGGATTAGCCAGAGATGCACCAATATCCCACAGTTCGTTGGTATGTTTAGGTCCAATTAATTAATTTATTTATATTTAATTACTACAACAGTACTACACTACAACCAATTACAGTAACTAAAACTTTAAAAAAAGACAATTATAACAGTCATCAAAATTAACAAAGTAAGTAAAAATTAGGTTAACAACACTCATAAATTCCTCTCACAGTAAGTACTTCTGACGTGTTCCTCCAATGTAATATGGGGCGAGCCTATTGCCATTAACCGTGCACAGATCCAAACTACGAGCTGCTACTGTTAATTTATAGAAAAACCTGATCGTAGTATTTTTTTTCTCTCGGAATTAAAATCATCTATTTTTCAGCTCGCAGTGTAGTGGATTCGCTCTCGCTATCCAAACCCCGCTAAGCACAGTGATACCGTTATTACGTGTGATTCGCGAACGTTGCGTGTGCGCAACCTCACGTTACGATCCGCGGCCTTGACTGACATGAGCTTAAACATCTAGATTTGGCATGCGTTTTCAAGATAAAGTAGAATAGATAAATCTTCGTAACCATTCGTATTTGTTTGTTTAGTTATGGTCAGTTAACATTTAGGAAAGATAAATTCGTAGCTAACATTTGAATTGCTATACAATCTAGCTTTGCGAAATAAACAGGTATTTTTAACATAAAAACACCAGTATTTTTCTTTCAGCCTACCCGACTGAAAGAACTGTTTATTTGGCGTAAATCTGCCTTATAAGAGATCTTAAGTGGTCGGCTATACTAGATTTCTTGGGTTCGATTCCTAGCAGAGTGTTACAGGGTTTTTTATGAAATTCTCAGTAGCAGCTCGGAGTTTGGGGATTTCCGGTTAATACCGGCCAACTGTGAATGTAAATTAGGGGATATAATATGTATATCTTCGAGGAATACGGACGTGAATTAGGTACCTATGTATGTATTTAGAAATAAAAAAATCAATATTTTAAATGAAGAAATATAGCTCGCCGTCGGATTTGGTATTCACCTGTTGTATATAATCATAATTTCGCATAATATGACTTCGAACCGTTTACTAATTACTACTTATCACGACCTAACATAGTCTTCTTTGTCTTTTACAGGGCCTACCATCGTGGTCGCGCGGCCTGGAGGCAGCCGAGGCTGCGCGCGCGCGCCTCGTGCGCTGGGCGTGCGGCGAGCCGCCGGCGGAGCCCGAGCCGCCCCGCAAGAAGATGCCGCACGCACTGCGCAAGCGGTGGCCACTGTGCCCTTGCTTCCACGTAAGTAACATGTATTTACAGTAGTTGCGGTCGAAATAACATTGCGCGTCTGAAGTATGCCTTCAGAATAGTCGCGCAGCTAAGGACCATAATCACGAATTATTTATGACCCTAAATACCATTATACTAAGTTTTCCTTTAATTAATTTACCACTGCAAAACCACTTGCAGACAACTTCAGAAGCAGTTATTTGAGAGATTTTCTGGACGGCGCGACGGCGTGTGAAGTCTGTCAACCCTTAGTTGGCTACCGTAGTGTCTAATCCCTCTGACTCTGACTCTAACCCCAAAATTCTGGATACAATTCGGAAAGCACAGTAATGATAATAACTAACTGGTATTCTGGAAACAAATCACTTAAAATACGTTATTTTTATTGTCGTTTTGGTACAAAGATAGATGTTGTAAATGTTTCATCAAATAGTTCTCCATGTATCTCTTGAATCTATTGAAAGGTAACCTTACTTCTTTCTTTGCCCATTTTGGAAGATAACATAGCGATCATATAAGTTACATTTGCATAACGTCACGAAGCAATGACATCAGGTGTAATTATCTAACCTCCAGCCGTGTCACCGCAAATCAAACCAAATCTTCGGCCATACCCCAACGTTGTTAGAAAGGGATGGCACGATTTGATGTATAGAGTGGCATCTCTTTCTCTCCCTCACTCGCAAAACGATCGCAATAACATGTGCTAGTACGGCTTCTGATCAATTAATATAAACACGATCTCAGCTGTCCTTATTAAACTCGTTATCCAGTAGATCTATGTACTTGTCCACTAATTGATCCGGAACGTGTCGGTTGCCTTCTCGAGCTCGTAACGTGACACCCACGGCATATCAGGTTCGATCCGGGGTTAGTTTCGCTTAATACTTTCACCACTCACCTAGGGACTTGCAAATTAATTTAATATTTTTCTTTAAACTATGACTGGAATCCTTAAATCGTCCTTAAGTATATTAGTGGGCCGTGCGGGGTTTAAAAATAAGTGAGGAACTGTATTTTTAAAATAAGATGAAAAAATACAGTTCCTCACTGCCATTCTGATTGGTATCTCGTAAGAGATGGTAATATATTAGACTTGCGGTAGGAGTCAGTAGCAGCGTAGAGTTGCTGTGGTAGAACCTCTTGGAATCTGATTGGACTACCCTTACGTCGGAGTCTAAGTAGTCATAAATGCACCTTAGTGTATGTTTCGGCTTTTGGTATACTCGAGTGTGGCTACTTCAATAGCGTCTTCAGATTTGATGGTGATAAAATCGAGTAGCTAGTTATTACATAATAATAATCAGTTTTCCCTAAAGGGTAAGGCAAATATGTACATATACTTGTACAGGTACACCCACAGTTCTCTAGTGGAGTGTGGTAAGGTTTATGGCAAGTTTGTTGCTATAATTGAAGGTCATAAGATAATTGGTCCTAAGCTGGCGTTCCAAGGTTTCTCAAAAAATCCGCTATTAATAGATTAGTAATCTCCTTTAAAGCTTATTTATTTATCTGTAATACCTGAAGCGGTACAGACATTTTAATACATTACCAAGATCTTTAAGATGATGGGTCCGTTGTAGAATACCGATACGATCAATAAAGGTCAATTTGAACGAGCGACCTTGAGCCACAAACAACTCATCAAGGTCACTTTCTTACGTCCTTCAGTCATAACGAAAGAGCTACAGTAGCTGATATTTTATTCGGCAATTTAGTAAGTTCCTTTACACTTGGATACGTTAACACAGATTCCGCTGAAATCGAAAGCATTTGTACCAGACGTGTTTGTTACAGACTGGTTCCACTCAACTGTAAACTATACAACTCGTGATTGAAGGTTAAAGTTCACATTCAACAAGTTACTTATTCATAGTCTACGCCATCAGTGAAAGTCGAGACCAAGGACTTCATTTCACCAAGGAAATAATGAAATTATCGACGTCAATGTCCGTTCTAGACGCCCTTTTGTAAACAAAATATTATGTTGCGCTCAGATTTATGCTAATATACTTAGTGATTATGGGTCTTCGTGCATTAAGCATTTTAAGGGGTTGAGTGTGTGCCAAAGGTGAAATACAGGACTAGGTATTTAGACATGTTCTGGAGATCCTTGGTATATTGGATACGTCAGAATCTGCCAACATGAATATTTAAGTCGGTGTCTGATGTCGCCATTAAGTCCCAGGTAAGGCTACGACCATAGGTAGGTATTGGAAACTAGGAAAGCAAGTGTGGTTTTGCTCTTTGCTAAAAAGTGTATTTGTTTCAATATTTAATATTTTTGCATGTGTCAGTAAGTAACTGTAATAGTAACTGAGTGTACAGCAATAGTAAAGAATAGTTATTTTTGCAAGCAAAGTCTAGTATGTTTTAAAAACATTCATGTAGTTATTCATATTTCAAGTCCTGAACTTTAAATTCAATTCACTTTGGAATCTTTCTTTGCCAATCTTAGAAATAAGTCGCCAAACGTAAGTTCAAGTTAGCTATAACGACATAATTAACATTTGGATAACGCTAAAAGGCAATCCAAAGGTAATTGCCACACCCACTGCAGTATTAGTAATGTGGGAAGTAACGTAAAATATATACAGAAGGTTCAGTCCATATATGGAACTACTAAACAAATCCAGTGAAAGATTGTATCGAATGGAGAACAGAAAATCCTCACCAATACTTGGAATTTTGTAATGGAAGTAGTAAGAGACCGCAAAGTTGGCAATCTTCCGATAACAGTTAATATTTCCAGCGACATAAAAAAAGTTTTATTTACAGAGCATACTTAGGTAAATTAAAAAATGAACGCTGACGTAATTCACAGTGAGATTTTCATGACACGTGTTCCTACTGTGTCTCATTGAGATACTTCTTTAATTTTCTTACTTGTTTAGATCAGTTTTCAAAATCCGGAATATCCGTTACTGACTGATCATAACATGTGTTGCATTTAAAGAAATAGTTTTATTTTTACACGTTGCAATTTATGTCAATGATGCGATGTTTAATATCCTCGTTAACTGCGAATCGCAAGTAATTATGTTTAGTCTGCTGTTTCTTTACGAGCTTGTGGGAACCGAGACGCCTAGCTTTGATGCTGCAACTAGCCTACGATAGTTAGGAAACTAAATTGCAAGCAATGAGTTGGTTAAGTGCTTTGTAAGTCTGGTCTGGTCTTTTGTTTTGGTGTCTACTGGTGCTAAAATTTTTTTTTTATGTTTTTGTCAATATATAATTTTACCAGTTTAAGGAAATGTTGTTAGTCTGTTTCAAAGTTATCAGGATCTGGCCAAAATTTCAAATAAAAAAGCGGCTAGGGCTTCGTACTTGCGTTCATTGCACTACCGACGTGAAATCACTCATAACACAAGAATTTAGCTTAGCACGAGGGGTTAACAAGAATACTAGTAATGTTTTTAATAAGAATGTGTTTTATACATCAATGGTTCGACCTACCTCCATCTCTGTGTTTGCCTGTTTAATTTCCGAAATTAACGAAATTTCATACTTCGGGATTCACACCACAGATGAATTCGCAAGCAAAATATAGCGTTGTATAAATTATTAGTCTTGTTTGGCAGTTTTTTTTCCCTTGCGTCATGGTAGTAGGCCTAACGGTTCTATGCGTGGCGCCGGCAGACATCTGGTGTCTGCAAGCTCAGGTGAAACAGGTTTACGAAGTGTGATGTTATCTGCGGCGATAGGTGCTCCATTCACCTGTTACACTTAAAAATCAAATTGACGACACGTTTGGCGTAGCGGCTGAGTAATTGGCTTCTGCGACACGTGTTGTGGGTTCGATCCCCACACGGAGCAAATATTTGTATGATCTACATGTAGTTGTTCCGGGTCTGGGTGTTTGTGTATGTGAGAATTTGTGTTTGTAAGCGCACCCACGATACAGGAGAAAATCCTAGTGTGGGGCAACGTTTTTAAAAAAGACAAAAAAAAAAAACTTTTTTGACAGCAATTCATAATGAAGAGTTGTTGAGATTGCATGTTCATAGTGTTCTGAGTAGAGCTATCCCTGATTTTGCAGTATTATTGTAAAAGTTTTTACCCCAAATCGAAAGTCCTTGGTTCCTTGGGGAATCAGGGCTAACTTGCGTCTTGCAATATAATTTTGACCTCATATTTGTTTTCAATATTGTACAGGCATATTAAGGGGTGCCTCCTAAACAAGCTACAGGGGTTATTAAATTAACTTGTCTATAGTCTTTGCACGAGTTATTTGTCGTATTACGAATTTGGTGCGTATACTATTCTAGCCGGACACGTCTTGAAATTTGCCTTCAGTATTCTAAATATCGATTGAATCTGATATTGGAGAGATGTGAACTTCATACGTTACGATTGTCCTCGACTGCGAAGACGTACTTCAACCTGCACATCTTCAAGAAATTACTAAGCCTAATCTCAGATGCATTTATATTATTGTTTGCTCTAAAGTCCGCAAACAGGTTTCAATGTTCTCTGTTCTCAAGATCAAGAGCGATGAAGCCATTTCTTTCCTAATCTGATGCCTTTTGAAAGCCAAGACAGCTTATTTATTCAATTTCCTATTCATTGTGGCAAAAATTTCGCAAAAGTGAAATCATAATTTCGAAATCCGTATTGATAGGATTATCAAGTGCTAATGTATTTAAATTTTGTGCAAATTTTATTGTACCTTCAGTTCGTAGGTGAGTCGTTAAAATTTGTTTTAGAGAAATCTTTCCTTCAAGATCGCGTGTTTTATCAGTACCTATTAACATATCTTATAAACCGCAATGTATTAATCAAAACAATATGTTTGTTTATATGCAAAATGTTGTGGTTTGTGTATGTTTTATCGTGATTCCGTCAATTTATTATGCTGATTCTATGTAAAATCGAATAAAAATGCGTCGTTAGAGACATTTGAATAATATACCTAGTATTATAATGTTGAATTCTTGTTTTTTGCTATATCGTCCATCAAGGAACTGGTCGTGCATTTGGCTCACGACCTTTAAAGCGTAGTGGCCTTGGACACCCTGGGAAATTCACACGACAATGGTATTTTTGGTTTTCGTCTAAAATAAGGTATGTGATTATTGTACAACTCAGGATCATTGACCGTTTGAATGTGAATAAAAACGTCATTTAAGTAATGAATGAACGCCAGACACGCTTGATTAGAGATGCTAAAATTATCTTTGTTCTTGTATGTTTACTCATTCGCTCAATCAAATTAATCATCAAGACTTAAGAAGCAAATATACACACAGTTATATGATCGCAAAACAAATTACAGTATGTAAATTGCGATAAAATTATGAAGAACTCAGATAATTCTGAGAAGGCCATTTCTCTTGAGATTTCCATTAAAATTAAACTAACTTTCACCGGAGATTGTTGTATGAATCTGTATGAAAGGGCTATTGATAGGTAAGGGTCAACCCTACGCTTGGGCTATTGAAAACCAGTTTACATTGGATTGGAAAGCAAGTGAGATGTCGGTCAGTCGGCACATGCATGAAACACGCCTAAGATGTACGATTTCCAAGATGGGGTTCTTCATACAAGTGCTGTTGGCAAATTATTGCAATGTGAGATTGAAACGAATGATTGCATTTTGAATTATTTATGGGAATTGAATGTTCTTCGATGTTATTTATTCGTCATCTGGACTTATTCAGTTTAAAAAATCTCATTAGGCGTTTGTGGCATGCTTTATGTAGTACAAAGATGTCAAGAAGATTCACTAAAACGGTATGCGTTTGTAACTACGAGAACCAACGGTAATTTAAAGATTTTCTTTTATGAAAAATTATCAATTTGACTATTTTTAAACTGGTTTAAATAATTCAACTTGTATTGTAATAATATTTGTATCTTGTTCTGTATGATCTCAAACATCATGTCGAATACGGTTAGCCAATTATGGACTTTCGTAACATTGATACAAGTCAAGATAAACGAATATTTAGATCTCTTCAATCAACCATAATTGAATAGAAAAACTGCTATTGTATTGTGTATGAAGCGCTCTATTGATTGATACTCCACGTGTTTCTACGAGTATTTAGAAGTCGCAAGTTCGAACGTCATGTCAACCATAATCGCGTTAAAAGATAAGAATTCACGTCAAAATATTACAATAAAGCCACTTAGCCGCCTTACCATTTCTGATTTGAATATTACTAAACATTATTTCTCAATCGTAAACTACTAAAGGTCGAGGGTGATAGGATTATGGCTTTTTGAAACAAATTTAATTGGATCGTTTGAACAAGAAGGTCGTGACTTATATATGAGATATTAATGAGGTAATATCTCTTAAGTGAAGGCTGCATGATCTTAGAACCGAGATACATTTGTTGCGTTTCCAAATGATTTCAATTTCTTGAGCCCAAGTTCGTTGTAGTTGCAAGTTTATGCGCTGATAAATATCCAGATATAACTTTTGTCTCTGTCTTGCTTTAATTTATCCGCTTGGAAACAAACACTTTATTTATAAATACTTATTGTATCGGTCGTCAACATGGACCCTAATGAAACATCCATTTAGTAGTTAATAGAATTAGAGCGAGACAATGCACTTCGATAAATACGGGAAGCAATTACGGGTACAACTGGGGAGGTCTTTAGTTTTGATTGTGACACATTGCAAGGCGCCAGGCGGCCATGTCGCATTCGTTTTGTGGTCCTTCCTTTTGTTGATTGACTCTTGCGCAACCGGGAAAGCGTCTTATTGACATCTCTGTCAAGTGGCTTGAATTAAATAACAAACATTGTTTGGTGTGTTCTTAATTTAATCATTTTGAATTGCTATGAACAAAACTAGATTTTTCAGTTTGAGAAGAAAATAGTCTATCGCAAAGACATACGTAAGTTTATTTTTTATACTTATACACAGTTTTTGAGCGCGACTTTTTCCCAGAACGGCATTAATAGTCAAAGATGGTTCAAATTCACACCCTTTTGAAGTTAATGCTCCTTCTTAACAAAATATTTACTTATGCAAGTGCGTTTCTTCGGAACTCCAAATGTGGATGTTGACTTTTTGGAAAGTGTGCGTTCAGTCATCGCATCGTTCCAGGTTCTATAGAAAATCCAATCTTCTAGTTAAGATGTCGTGTTATTTGTACATATTCAATTCTAATTTATTTTTTCATGTCATCATTATCTATGTTCTTGTTTATTGCTCTTTCAAGTTTAAGTTCAAATGTTCTTATTTCAAATCAGCTTTTAAAAGCATTTATTATGATGAGACTGTTCGGTTTCAAAAATATGTTCCTATGGGAAGAATTCGTTAAGAAACTTTTGTCGTGTTTTCAATCAACCAACTCATTACAAGTAAGTTATTATTGTACAGTGCACTACATTATGTTCTACATTTGTGTAGAACATCATCTTTACTACATTTACTTACGTAATTGTACTAATTATTCCCTTTTATATCCGCCATTGCACCCATCGCATATTAATTAGCACATTTACCATCTTCGTTCACTCTCTTGTAAATTAATGTTGCTAATAATTATGGTCCTGTGCAAATAAACTTTGCAGTCGTCCGAGTGAAGTCATCGACAAAAATACTACACTCCTTGTTCATTGTGACGGGTTCTAAGGTTATCGCTTCTGCAATTTTTAGTGGCGGTGTTAAAAAGAAAAATAGCGATTGTGAATTATGACTCATATTAATATGACGTCAATCTTGGTACTGTTACCAGGCGTTTCAGTTTTTGGGGATATTATCACTTATTTTTTCATAATATAAGATGTTTTTTTTTAAATAAATATGTTGATAAAATCTATTTTTTCTAAAACGATAAATACCTACATAAGTATTATAAATACCCATTCTACGCGGATGATACATAATTCAACATCAAATTAGCACTTATGTAGAAAAATAAATACCTAATTATTAATGTTGTATAATTTGTATATATTATGTGAACAAGGTCGCTTAATATTAATTTTATATAAAATATGTATAAATCAAATCAGTATATTTCCTACAAATCATAATCAACTTGTTTTTCGAAAACAGTTAATCACAACAGGATGACGCTTATAATTATAATTCCTAATTATATATTAAGACATTTAGCTATGTATGAGATCTCATTGTTCTCTCTTTACAAATATTTGACATCGTTCATGACCTCATTACTTCCAGATAAGTTTTGTTTACCCTTCCATCTGTTTGTGATGCCACAGTACTTTCTACAATTAATGTTAATTAACTGAGTACTTAAGGAAATACATAATTAATTGGTATGGTTTACGGAGGTCCGCTTTCTGTTTGCTGAACTAGAATTGTTTGTGTTAAAGCCTCTCAATCAGTGTAAACGATGTTGGCACGCACAAAGAGTAAATCCAATCGAAGGTTGCACTCTATGATTGCAAATTGAATTGAAGGGATATTAATCTAGATGCTCTGATGGTAGAGTATGAAGGTGTGAAGACCTTCAATATCGACAACGTCATTCGGATCTGGAATCATGCTGGTGTACGCGTCCATTCTATCCAAACTAATGTTATAGATGCCAAAGTAACTGCGTTTGTTGGTTATCTTTTCACACCAAAACTGCTCAACTGATTTCAATGAAATGAAAATTTAAATACATTCTGAGTAAGGACATAGGCTAAGGGCTACTTGCACCAACTTTTTAAATGTGTTGAAATCATATTTAAACACATTTTCATACAAATTTTGTGTTTAAATACAATTTGCAAGTGGCCCTAAGTTTAGAAAAATAATTACTAAATGATTATTTTAGATCCCGAGTTAAATCGCGGGAACAGCTAGTTAGTTTATGAAACATAACACTCTCATGCTCCTTGACATAAAACAGACGACGCAAAAGATGATGTCAATGTTGAATTCATAAATAAAAAGTTGCCAGCATTCCCAAGAGTGTCTCTCTGAAAAGAATATAGGCTGTAGCCACCCCACTAACTCAGAATAATTTCTTATAAGCCTTTATAAGAAATTATTCTGTTAGTGGGGTGGCTATACCCAGAAGTCACGTCTCGGTCTCGGCTATAAAGCTAAAAGATGGCGACATAGAAATAATGGCAGGGCGCGGGTACGAAGTCTGAGATCACCACTGCAATTTGTTCCCCTCAGTTAAGTCAGTTAGCTGCCGCATATTGTGGGTAAATATAATATAATTGAAAATGGGAGCCAAGTTCAATGTTAACAATATAAAGACTACGCCGATAAAAGAATTGAGATCTAAGTAAATGGGTACTAAATGGTAATGGAGGTACCAGAGTTTTATAGATAATCCTTCTCAAGATTTGATTTGACTATTATTTACCATCGTACCAAATTTTAGACAAACACAGTAACTTGCGTACAGGTAAAAAGAAAATGAGTTGATTAACCAAAATAATATAAAATACCTTGTAGGTACGTTTCTATTGGTAATCTTTAAGGGCCACTTGCACCAAATTCTTATATGCTTAAAATGTATTTAAACACAAAAATACAATGAAAAATTGTGTTTAAATACAATTAATAAGTTGGTGCCATTAACGCTAAGTCTAGGTTTCGAGACAATACTATACTTTATTAAGGAAACAAAATTTTGATAAAACTCTTTATTAAATTATCTATGCGAGTAATTATAATTACTACTGTGTGTTGTGTAATACGATAGATCATTTTACAATCCAAAATATTCATATGACAAGAAATATGATTTACAATTTCCGTAATCAACAATTTATGTTAAAATTTATGCTGTATAAATTTATGTTTAATGCTTTCTCCGCACAGCCCTATTCATTATGTCAATGGTTTCGCGAGACATCGGACGACAGTTCATAGAAATGCGTCGCAGGCGCCGACGAAAGGTCACTCTGACTCAGAGGCGTTTTTAGCGCGCTCTTGTATGGACGTGTACGATCTTATGTGTTTGTATAAAGCACAGAGTAATAAGCAAATGAAATATTTATGTTTTTTATTTATTCAGGAATAAGATAATAATTATAATATAAGTAAAACAAATACATTTTACAAGTACCTATTGGTTGTTCTATTTGTTGTAATTGATAGTGTGTGTGTAATCACACTAGGTGTTAGGTTAGGGCTCGGCTTGGAGGCTCTTTAAAATGTAAAAATGATATTGATAAATTACTGCATCGCAGTACCTATATCTTGAATAAATGATTTTGACTTTGACTTTGGTAACTGTGATTTATGTGATTTATATTGTTTACATAAAAATATTCTATACTTTCCTGATAAAGTCCACTTGGATTCGAATCGAATAAGCAATCGAATTCGAATCCAGGATAGAATAGACTGATGAATGATTTGATTAGATTGTGATTAATATCAATGTAGATGGATATTTAACGTGAGTGCTCCATTTTTTATTAATCTTTGTCAGCAAATGAATGCATCCCAATATAAATAATAGCTGCCAATTGCTGCGGCACACAGTAAAACTGTACAAGGTATTTTTTCATTGACCCTCAACCTCTTGCAATAAAAATGAAAGTGGACATCATTACTATTGGATTTGTGGTGCTAAGTGTACTTGAATATAATTTTATGCAAATCGTTAATATTGCAATGCTACTGAAATCGTTCTTGGAATTAAATATCAGAAGTAAAGGTATGTCCCAATATTTTTATTAAGATTTTTTACCCGCGTTCTTACAAAGCAATGATTTATTAGGTCGAACCAGGAACAATACAAGCATGCAATTAGGTATATGCGATGTTTGAAAATTTAAAAAAATAACCGGTTCAAACACCGAATAGAGTAAAAAAAAAGTTAAGAATGTAATAAACGCCGCCAATCACAATTTAATTGTAATTACATAGCATTAACGTAATAGCGTTGCGTATTAGCACCGTAGTACTAGTGATTGTCAATGCTACCATATGCGAGGTTTTTCTGTCCGGTCCGCATGCATTTCCTCATTGGCCACATTTGTCGACTCTCCCTTTAAGGAAGGAACCAATGTCTTCCTCATTTTATTTTTAACTCGACAATTTAAATGGAGATTTTTTTCTCGAAGAATTTGCACGACCAAAATTATGTCGTCTCGTTGATTTATGTCTTACTGAGAAGTTTCGGGAAATTTATGTGAAGTGAATAATTTTGGGCTCATTACGTATTGATTTGATTGCAGTAATTTTATGTATGGTTTCTTTAAATGCGCCAGATGTTGATGGAAATGAATTGTATGTAGAAAGTAAATTTTTTAGTGTCGTTTTTTCGAGACGCGTGCTTGAAGTTTGTCTTGGATTGATTCATTATGTTTAAATACCTACATTTTACTGTATTGTTTCTCTTTTGCCGTTTTTCTTACACGAAGTTCCATTAATACGGTTTGTATTGTTTTTTCAATATAAATATCAGTGTAATTTTTTTGTTGCATTAATTTTTGTTTCCCAGTGGCCATATCTTGGCCATATCAATTGGGCAAAGAGCAGTACATGTCCTACTCTGTCATTTACAAATATTCGTCCCTGTACCTACCATAGTAATTTCAACGTTCCTTTCAAATATTGGTAACCATATCACAATTTAGGTTAAAAGGTTGTTATAACGATCTTCGACCAATAACTTATAACGAGAGATTGCTAATAAATCTTAACTCCAAGGATATGTGTAAAAGCTTCTTGAGTGTAGACGTCGACATTTTTGGTTGATGCAATCTTTTGCCCTAGTTATCCATTTAAAAGTGATATAACTATCTGTACCTACCAAATGAAATCTAGGAAATATTTCCTCATCCCCAAAAAGGAATGGAATAGTTACAGTTAAAAAACGATACGGACTCTCTCGTGTCTTCGGGTTCGGTTGACTGGTGGATGGCTGATTCATCAAGCATTCATTCTCTTTCCCACATTATCCGTCACGAATTAAGACGAGGAAAGCATCGTGAGGAAACCTTTACGCCTAAAAGACTTTCTCCTCTGAGAGGAGACCCGCGTTCAGCGGTGGGACGGTAAATGAGTTTATAATGATCCGTCTTATGGTGAAGTCGACAAATTTTTTGGTTCTTTTTTTAAATTTTGCCCCGCACTAGGATTATCGTAGGTGCGCACCTACTCGCACCTACGATTCGCAGACGACATAGTCCTAATGGCAGAGTCGCTAGAGGAGCTTCAACAGATGCTGGACAGCCTAGCATCAGCCTCGCAAAACGTAGGTCTCAAGCATGAATTTGGATAAAACCAAAGTCATGTTAAATGACCACATTGATCTGAGAGATGTTTGAAAACGAAAGTTTTCAACCAGTGCGTCCTACCCGTGATGACCTACGGTGCTGAGACGTGGACACTCACAGTACGGCTAGTCCACCATTTTAAAGTCGCTCAGCGTGCTATGGAGCGTGCTATGCTCGGAGTTTCTCTGAAGGATAAAATCCGCAACGAGGTTATCCGACAGAGAACCAAAGTCGTCGACATAGCGCACCGAATTAGCAAGCTGAAGTGGCAGTGGGCTGGCCATATCTGTAGAAGAACCGACAACCGCTGGGGTAGACGTGTTCTTGAGTGGAGACCGCGACTCGGCAAACGTAGCGTAGGACGCCCTCCGGCAAGATGGAGTGATGATTTGCGAAAGGCTGCCGGCAGTAGCTGGATGCGACAGGCCGAGGACAGGGTGAAATGGCGCACATTGGGGGAGGCCTACGTCCAGCAGTGGACTATTATAGGCTGATGATGATGATGAGGATTATCTCCTGTATCGTGGGTGTTTTTTACAAATACCCAGAACCGCAACAACTACCTATCTGAGCAAATAAGTACTCGTATGCAAGTATTTGTTCCTTGCGGGGCTCGAATCCACAACTCGTGGTGCAGGAGCCCCTACGCCAAACGTGTGGTCATATTATTTTGATAGGTTTCCTTGCAAAGCATAGAATTGTCAAAAGATCACGATACCTGGAAGGTTGATTGTGGAGAACGGCCCAGCTGTGGGACACCGAGGTAATCATAATAGCTAATTAATTGCGATAATTTGTATCATAAAGTCATGACCTAATTTGGATCCTATTATTACAATTCTAATTTAACCTGATTCTGGTAAATTTGAAATAATACAGAAAGAAAATTTTACATCGGTCTGATCTATAATATTTATGAATGCCATAACAAAGATAATTGGTTTACATGGAACTACTACTAATTATATTTGTTTACGTAGAAATACTGTTATTACTGCCTCATTAGCCAAGTGGTCCTAAGCGCGACTGCTACGCTAGAGGTCCTGGGTTCGATTCCCAGGTCGAGCAAAGTGTTATTGGGTTTTTCTATGAAATTCCCAGTAGCAGCTCGGAGTTAGGAATTTGTGCCCGGTTAATGGCAATAGGCTCGCCCCCTATTACATGGGACCTAAACATACCGGCGAACTGTGGGTGTACATTAGTACGCCTCTGCCTAACCCTTCGGGGAATACAGGCGTGATGGTATGTTTATGTTTACTGTTATTACTAACTATATACAATGACGGTGATCGAGGTCAGTGATCGAAATTATTTAGTCAGTATGTAACCAACTCATTTAAGAAAGTATCCAGTTAAGGGGTTTTATTTAGGCAGTTTTTAGCCGTCTCGACGCAAACAGGTGTGTTACGTTAACTTGAGTATCTGTATGCCTATCAATCTATGGTATTGTATCTCTGAAACGGATAACCCGATTTTGATATACTTATTTAGATTGTGATTAGATTTACTCTCTCTTCAGACGTTTGAAGATATTCAGCTGTTTTCTATTTAGTGAAAGAATGTGAGCAACTTCTACCTTTCTGCTTCCTTCTACCTTCTGACCTTCCTCTGCAGGTTTATCGATTCGACATTTGATATCATATTAATAATAATATTGTAAGAACATGGATACCAATGTAAATTATATTTTTACTTGTTAAACGTGTACAAACTGAGATACCAACTGAACTTAGATATCTCCGACATCCTTATTTTATTTTTCATGCGGTCATTTATTTTTCATTTTATATTTCATGCGGTCGATTATTTTAAAATTTAATTTATATATCATTTGTTCTAGAATGACGAGCCCCCAGAAATCACGTACTGTGTGGTTGGGGGCGAGGGTGGACTGGCGTTACAGGCCGTCACTCCCACACACCCCATGCCACCAGAGGATGAACTGGACGCCAAGTTCGCTGAGCTCGTGGTAAGTACATCATTATTCAATAGTTAAATAAGTTTTTCTTATAAAACTCTCGGATACATAATTGAAATCAGTGAAATCGTAATCTGTATCCAAGGACCAAGCAATTCTGTAGCTTTTTGATGAAAAAATGAGTCTTATTTACTTTTGTTCCAACTTGGACTTCTCTCAGGCAGTGTTGCAATCTAATCTTGCATTTGTCATTCTTATCCCGAGATTAGTTGAAATTAATCTCATGCATGCATTTTTAGGAATTTATTTGATCATTATTCATAATTAACATTTACATGCAAAGTAGGTATGTTATTCGGTTGCAAAAATAGGTAGTAGGTAGTTTTTTATGGACAACACTTTAAGGTATAAACTCAGCAGAGGGATCAGTGACAATAAAATAACAGCTGATTGTTGATCACAAAGTGATGAAAATCTGTCTTAAGCTGGTTCTCTACCAAAGGAAAATCGACACTTGTATTATAGACATACCTATACAATGCTATAGTGATAAGCAGAAACTACAGAACGCCACTAGTTACGATTTTTGCGTACCTGAACCATTTTCATTCATCTTCATATGCACCATTTGCGAGTACTTGCACCTTTTTGAAGAACCTTACCGATAAGATATTTGATATTATTTTGCCCATTTACGTTCTGTGGGGAACTAGTTTTATAGAAGTTATGAACTTTCCTTTGGTGGAGACCTAGCTTAGTGGAATTTTCTGACTACGTCTAAGTAGGTTAGTCAGTTATAATTTTATCGTAAGCTAGTTTACCTAGAATATGCACTTGTTTTTTTATCTTTTACGAGTACGGTATAAAGTCGTAATCAATCTACATAGGTAATTATGTAGTTCTCTCGAGTGGCGGTTTTTATTTTTACTGAGAAACACCAATGATTATTAGATCATTGATTATATTTGTTTAATTAATCTTAAAGGCGACTCACTATCATTGCATGATATTCCATTTTTAAATAGGTAAGTTCAAGGGTTCCAATATATTATTTCTTTGTTTCTCTAAGAAAATTATTTACAAAACTCCTTTTTCAAATTGTTTTTTTTCATATATTTTTTTAAAACGTAGCCTAGTCATTGGAAATTGGATCCAAACTACCAGTGCTTAGGGTTCCAAAGACAAGAAGCTTTTGACAACGAGTGCTAAGCACATGTTATGTGTGCAAGCCTATTGTGCTAAATCTGTCACAATTCCAAGCTCTAGGCTGCTACTGAAAATTTAATAAATATTCGACCTGAGAATCGAACCAAGACCACTAACTTTACGCTTGAAACCACTAGATCAATGATGAAGTAAGTAAGAAAATGCAACACCAAACGTTTGTAACCAAACAATTATGTACTAACATTATTACATAAACAAAAATTAATCAAGTTTAGGTTTCCGTATATAATTTCCTTCTATTGTATTCAAAATCGACAATGAAGCGAAAGAATTTCCATTTTTAATGCTGAGAGGAATTTTAATAACATTGAAACGTATCCCATAACATAATATGCAGTTTTCATAATACATCTCTTCAGAATTCCCATCATTATGCGCTTAATTTCGTCATTGTATGAGCATAGTTTATTTATGTAAGAGGTGTCTGCTATTATGTCGACAGATCTTGCACGCTGTCTTTAATATTTTCCTTAATTTTCTAGCAAATTGTTTTTTTTACAAGTATTGCATATTACATTTTATTTAATAGAAATTTGTTTAGTTAGAATTTACAGCTGAATTAAAACCACTTCCTTAAACTTATTTTAATTAATTGAAATAAAACTACTGTTTGTGGATCGCTTTGTATTTATATTTTAATTTTCCGATGTTTCGGATACTTTACAGCATCCATGGTCACGAAGCTTGAAATATTTTTTTTTCCTAATAGATTTTTGAACATAACTCAAAAAAATTCCGCCGAAAAATAACTACCTCATTAGCCTAGTCACCTACTGGTCCTGAGTGCGACTGCTACGCTAGAGTTCTTGGGTTCGATTCCCAGGTCGAGCAAAGTGTTATTGGGTTTTTCTATGAAATTTCCAGTAGCAGCTCGGAGTTTGGAATTTGTGCCCGGTAAATGGCAATAGGCTCGCTCCCTATTACATGGGACCTAAACATACCGGCGAACTGTGGGTGTACATTAGTACACCTCTGCGTAACCCTTCGGCAAATACAGGCGTGATGGTATGTATGTGTAACTCAAAAAACATTTTTTTTTCACATCCCTAATCGCCTCGCGTCTCGTCTGGCCGCTCACGCGACATCCTAAATGAGCCATTATTAGTTTTACGATGTATTATGTAGATCCATAAAAATATGTGTTTTAATTATATATTAATTATCACGCAATTAATTATTATTATTATTTTATTTTATTTCGGAGTAGGCACACTGACGTATTCCACATTGGGCACCCGTTTAAACGGCACCTGAGTGAATGGCACCTGAGGTATTCCACATACGGCACCTATGGATATTTTTCGCAGGTGCCATTAGTGGAATAATTTATTATTTAAAATTTTATTCCACCAATGGCACCTACGGATTAGTAGGTACTAGTGTTGGGATGTTTATTATTTTTAGGACATCAAGATCAAAAATTCAATTAAAATCAGTAGACTATAACATGATAAAAATATAACTTCTTTGTTTTTAAACATTTTAACACAATCAGTTTCCTTAATCGCAGAGCCTAGGTCCTACAACACAGGGAATCCTAGTGTAGGATCTAAGGCATAACCAATAATGTAAAAAAATCTGGCAATAAACGATTTTCATTTTCATTTTCATATATTGCAAAATCAGCCTTGAGTTACAATAGAATTTAGAAACAGTACTTTTTACGTTTATTTATAATTATTTATCTTAGTTAAGTTTGCCATATTAATGACATATTTTTTTAATATGACACAGTCGGTAAAATCAGTCTTGAGTTATTTATTTTGTAACATCTAAAGATATAACATAATATTTACTTAAATAGGCACAAGTATATTTTTTAAAGGTCAGCGCATAACTTACTTGTGGCTAAAAATGTTCATTAGATATTTTATTAAAAACGCAGATTTTCCATACAGTGACCAAGAGAAATAAACCCATTTTTGTACTCTTCTACTATATTGTTAATTAATTGGTTCCTACGTTCTGCATATTTTTGTAATTTTGACTTTTCCGTGGATTTCAGCGTAATTCTTGCAATTTTCTTGAAGAACCCTTAAAATCTTTGCCAGATTCTTGCTTTACGAAGGATTGAGTGGACATAGTTCAGATGAATTAGATAGATGGCGCTTAGCTAATCATATTAATTATAGTTTTATTATCATGTTATTATATTAAACCTTCGATCGAAGTATTAAACTTACTACTGATTTTAATCGATTTTTTATTTTGACATCCTATAAATAATAAACATCCCAACACTAGTACCGACTAATCCGTAGGTGCCATTGGTGGAATAAAATTTTAAATAATAAATTATTCCACTAATGGCACCTGCGAAAAATATCCATAGGTGCCGTATGTGGAATACCTCAGGTGCCATTCACTCAGGTGCCATTTAAACGGGTGCCTAATGTGGAATACGTCGGCACACTTCCATAAATTGTTAGTAGGTACATCTTATAACTATGTTAGTAATTATTTTACATTTTATTTAGTATTAAATATTGCTCTTGACGCATGTACAGAGTTCCAATGCTTTACAATTGGGCATTGTACTCTATCCAGTATTGTATTTAGGAGGCTGTTGTCGCTGCCCCGCACACGGTGCATCAGGGAGGCTACTCTTTTCCGCACTATCGCTCTAAAGCAGTCTGTATTACCCCCGCTAAACATTTCTGATGCACTACAGAACCTAGGCAGCCCCAACAGCATCCTAAAACCATTATTGAACAGGACCCGTAAGGCATTGAACGATTTAAGCGAATTAATGGCACAGTGGAATAATAATTCGATACGGTTTTGCGTAATTTGTAATACCTACCGTCTACCGAACGATACTCTGGGGATCAAGATAAATCTGAAGACACCTCATTTTGTTATAATCGAGTATTTGTCCCCTTTTTGTGTTTTTCCGGCTATGTTGTAATCTTTGTTCAAAAATTTATAGACTATGACACTCTTACAGCATAGACAAATCAATCGACACCTCATTTGTTAAAATCTGATCTGTAGATTTGTAGCTACGATCAGACATCTTAATACATAGACACGTTTATATACTTTTCTTTATTCGTAGTCGGATAAAAAGTATAAGCTGTGGTTCGTGCAATGAACGTTTTCTAGCCTGTACAATAGATAGGGTTGTCTTAGCTAGTTGTTACCAGGGGTACTCTTTACGTCTCAGTCGGCACGCTAACATTATCACCGTGGATAGGCAGGCAGTGATTCGAAGGTGTTGTTTAGACAGATGAGGCGCGGCTCCGCCTCCAAGCACCTGTACCTTCAGACTACTTTCACAATACAACAACATTTCTATAGGGTTGCCACTGCGATAAGAAATGTAAGAGATATTTCCTTTTATCCTTTCTTTGTTTTAAATACTTTTATTATTTTTTGTTGTTCGTCTGTTGTTGTTGTCGTCTCCTTATCTATCAAAATTGTCTATTATATTATTATACATTAATGCATCTCTACTGCACTTATTGAGGAAACGAGGCGTAATGGTATGTTATAAAAGTTTTGCGGAATATTTTGTGCACTGTTTTAGTTTTTAAATTAGTTTTATAATTCTTACTAAATTTTTTATGTGGTAATTAATTTAATTAATTCTGATTTTGATTTACTTTTTAATATTTCGACGTAACATTTGTGTATTTATGTCATTACTTAATTCATTAATTAAGGTCACCTAATGAAATGGCACAATATAAATCATGATGTCATAATGTTGGTATTTTAGCCAAACTAATAGAAATGTTAATTTTATCTTTTAACAAGATCTAGCAAAGTCTAAGAGCTGTGGCTAAGTTTAAATTGGCAACATCCTTGAAACTGTTGGAAAGGCTAAAGTTGATAATAATCATATTGCGGATGCTACATGCGCGTCCAAATAGGTAATATTAAACTGAATGGATATTTTAATTTAATTAAAAACTAATAAATAAATAATATTGCCTTGAATTCTAGTCACAAGTCTAGATTCTACGTTGTAATGTTTGTGATTTCGTAACTATGATTGTGTATTGGTTTCGAAATGACCTGTTTTATTATACCTAAGATATTATTGCTTTCTTTGATTTTAGCTGTTAGTCAGCCAGCCAGACTGGCCTTAGATGGCTTTTGACAAGAATCAGTGGAAGGAAATAGGGGAGACCTTAACCCAGCAGTGCGAACATATAAGTGAGATAAAAAAACTTAGGATAGCCAGCTACTTTGAAATATATTAGCTCGGATGGAATAATTATTGATGTTGTGTTCTCTCAAATTAATACGTTCCATCAATTAGGATAGGACCAGTTCAGATTTTGCCCTACATTGTTTAACTCACATTTCATATACTACTTTAGAAGGGACCATCATTCTATTAATTTGTTTCGGTATTTCTTTTGAGAGGAAATAAAGAAAGAATTTCATAGAAAAACCCAATAACACTTTGCTCTACCCGGGAATCGAACCCAGGACCTCTAGCGTAGCATTCGCTCTCAGGAACACTTGGCTAATGAGGCAGATAAAATGGCAATTATAAAATGATATTTATAGAAATAAATATCATTTTATCATTTTAATCGTAAAACCGAAAACTACCAACCCTATGACCGCTTATATCGGATAACAAGTATCGTATCGAGTGGTAGGTAGCGTTTATTTTGATTTACTGGCGGCATAGTGCCACGCAAATTGTCGGCCCCGATCCCGCCGGCTTGCTCGGCACTATCGCGCCATCGGATCGCCACTTACCGATCTGCAATCGCCGAGGGGGACTCGGAAAATGCTTAAGAAATCGCTTAAGTTTAGTGCTTGTTACTTTATTTAATAAAGCGCTTTATCTTTTAAGCTGTTTAGGTATATTGGAATTTGTAGTCGGTGTTTTTGATGCAGCTGTAACTGTATTTACTAGCAACCCAATGGCCTCATTGTTTCTTTTAAGCTTCTACAAGAGAGTCAAAACCTTGGTATGTGTTATAATAATTATGAGAAGAGAATAATTAAACAATTAACAATTAAAAATAAAAAACAAATTAACATCGCTTAAAGCCCTAACTTTTAAGCTCGTTATGTATTTCAGTTATGTTTCTGTAACATGACATCAGTACTTTATTAATCGGGTGCAACAATTAAGTATACGCCATCTTATTCCCATCTGTCAATTGCCACTTGAGATCTTTCAAGTATGGAACATCTCATTCTAGGCAACAAGGCACCAGTTGATGATTAAACGTAGTTTATCTTTCATTTTCATTATTGCAATTATGAATCGATGTTCTAATTGTCGTTTTTGAGGTGTTGCGTTATTCAGTTAGATGTTGTATAATTATTTTGTCAAAATATGTACAGTCAGCGCCAAAAGTCGCTGAACACGATGCAATCTTCAAAACGTTTTCTGCATATAAGAAAACTGGTACTAACTTCTCAGGTCAGAATTTTTTGGTTAGTAATGATGTAAAAACGTTTTGAAGATTGCATCGTGTTCAGCGACTTTTGGCGGTGACTGTACCTAATTTTCAAGTAAATAATCCTATTGATACAAAATCTATAAAAGATAATCAACACTCACATATTGCTACTACTATGTCTGGACTTTAAAAGAGACCATGATTCTCTGAGTTTCTTTCGGTTTTTCTTCTCAGAGTTCGTCAGTTACAAAATGCCGGCGCGATTTATTTTAACAAAAATCATAATGTAAAGTGTAAAAGTGTCTTTAAAAGATCTATTTTAAGAAATAAATATCATTTATCAACAAATAATTATTAATGAAGGCCAAATAAATTCTCAAGTCGTTTTGGTGAGGACGATCCTTAATTGGATATTTTCCATATTCTAAAATGCATAGGACTCAATTACGCGCATAATTTGTTCTTCATTGATATTTAGACATGGATATTTGGATAGTCATCTATTCTTGTTGTCACAATGTGGTATTCCTTGAACTATGGAAACAAGGTGTGAACATAACTAGAGGTTATGTTCACACCTTGTTTCCATAGTCGGCCGCAGCACGACGAGTTATTTTGATTATTTTGCGATTGAGAGAGAGAGAGATGCCGCTCCACACATCAAATAGCGCCAACCCTTTCCATCAACCTAAAAACACTCTGTGCATCAATATATCAAGCAGTGATAGCTTAGAGATATGACGATTGGACTGCCAAGTCAAAGGTCTCGAGTTTAAATCCAATGTACGCACCTCTGACTTTCCGAAGTTATGAAATGAAATGAAATGAAATTTATTATCTGTAAGAATTGTAGTAAATTACAGTTGGTTCAATTTAAAATAAGCACTAGTACAATTCGCTAAATATAGCATACAAATTTTATATAAAACTATAAGGATAATATTATGTGCATTATTAGTTAATTATCACGCGCTTAAACGGTGAAGAATAACATCGTGAGGAGAGAAAACACGCCCGAGAGATTTTCTCGACGGCGTGTGAAGTCTGCCAACCCGCATTAGGCTAGCGTGGTGGACTATAGCCTAATCCCTCTCATTGTGAGAGGAGACCCGTGCCCAGCAGTGGGACATATAATGGGTTGATTATGTAACACGCAGTGGTACGGATTAAAGTGTATACCTGAATTCCCCGAAAGGTTTATAGGTAGAGGGGTACTAATGTACACCCACAGTTCGCTGGTATATTTAGGTCCCATGGAAAACTCCGAGCTGCTACTAAGAATTTCATAGAAAATCCCTAAAATAACGCTGCTCTACCTGGAAATCGAACCCAGGAACTCTAGCATAGCAGTTGCGCTCAGTACCACTAAGCTAACGAGGCTAAAACTGGGATATTGAGATATAAAATAGATGTAACGAAAACTGCAGGTTGTGCTCAAAGTCAAAGGCCTTAGAAATGGACATATTTTTGGACTAATTAGGTCGAATGCTTCCACGAAAGAGTTCGTAAAATGCTTCACGACATTTAAGTGGCTGATTACATTTTGATATGCTTACACGTTATGGTCCTTTGAGGTCAAATATTGAGAACAAGTACCCCATTGCACTCTACCAAAACATTTAAAGTTCAAACATTTCCAAAAGATTAAGATATTAAATTATCATCCAATAAAAATGCAAAAGTTGTAGGCACAACAAAATATTTAATTATCTACCTCGGTGGTTAATAGCGATAAGCGGTTACATTAACCAAATTTCACTTATACTTACAAACTGGTTAGGAACCCACACTAACCAACACCAAGATATAATAAACTAACTGACCGTGATTTTTAATTTTTTGTAATTTCTTTGAAACCCTTTTCCAAACATGACATACCATCACGCCTGTATTCGCCGAAGGGTTAGGCAAAGGTGTAACAAAGTACGCAGAATGTTTAGGTTCCATGTAATAGGAGGTGAGACTAATGCCATTAACCAGCACAAATCCCAAATTTCGAGAGATTTTCATAGAAAAACCCAATAATACATTGCTCGACCTGGGAATCGAACCCAGGACCTCTAGCGTAGCAGTTGCGCTCAGGACCACTAGACTAAGGAGGCAGTTTCTACAATCATCATAGTAAGTATTTCTTGGTTTAATATTTTTCTGATATCATTTGAATATTTACGATAATTTTCAGCTGACCTTTGCTTTCCAATAAACGAAGTAGCGCTTTCAGAAATTGGTGTTTGTAGTTTTTAAAATGATGAAACGAATAATTTATTCAAAACGTTTTCAGTTGCGTAAACCAGAAGTGTTGATTCAAGGAGTCTAGAGTCTAGATTATAATAATTAGAAGTCTTCTGCTTCCTATTTCACTAATAATTTCGCGCATAATTTGTTCTTCATCAAATATGGTCAACAAGAATGGATAATCATACATTCCTGTTGTCACAATTTGGTATTCCTTGGACTATCATATGAAAACACGGTGTGGACATAACCTCTGAGGGCTCACCACGACGTGTTATTACGATTGTTTTACGATTAATAGAGAGGGACGCTCTTCACATTAAATAGCGCATTCCCTTCGTCAAAACCTAAAAAGGATCGTGCTGTGGCGTACATTTGTGAGAAGGCACCGGTATAAAATTAATTGACATACTTGATATAATAACAAACGTTTTCTTATTTCCTCTTAGCCATTTATTCGCTGAGTTGTACAACCCTAACAAAAGAAGATGAAGAGATTAAACTAATAACATATCAACGCAACAAGTTAATGATAATTATAGCCGTATTGCAAGTGACGCAACATGCATTGGTATCACACATAGCTTTCACTGAATGTTACTGGCTCATGACAGATTTGTGGCACTCACTATCTCACACGATAATGAAGAAGACGTACACTGTCATTACATGGATATGTTAGAAAAAATCCTACAACGGTCAACAGCCTTAAGCAAATTTAATATGTTGACAATAGTCAACGTCTTCCTATTCTTGTCTAAGTGATATCAAATACACTTGCTGAACAGAGTCATCATCATTTATTATGAAATCTTGTCCGTCATAATTACTTGCATTTATTTAATTCCACACATGTATTATGGCTTGCGTCACAATATCGAAAATCTTGTTTCGGTTACATTTCCTGTTTCCAAAATATGTATAGGAATCCAGGACGAGTTCCTACGTATGTTTTGGCAAAAATTACATGTTTTTACTATAATTTGGGTTTGGCTAAATTGTTTGTTGTCCATTTCTCTACCGCACCCTTTTAGATTCCTTTTTGCAAAAGTGTTTGCGTTAAATTTGCCAATATGTTATGTTTGTTTTTACAACGTCAAGATGACATTGTTTTTTGTAGATATCGCTGAGTCAGGAAATATTTCTCTTGGTCTCATGTGAGTGTCCATTGTGGTCGCTTTCTCCCGACCCCTGGTGTGATCACTAGGCGCCGACACCATGATTGGCATAAGTACAAATGTGCCAATGAGTGAGTTATTAATGGTTTCTCTAACGACTCGCACTTATTTGAGTAGTGTTTTCACCTCGTCATTAATCATTGTTCAAGACTCTCTTAGCTGGTTTTCCGCGCCTATTGTAATATTAGTTTTAAATATTTATATGCAAAGTATAATAGTTTCTCATTACTCTAAATTCCGTGTTCATCTCATACATCATTTCATATTTTTTTCTATGCCTTTCAAAAACTTTCTTTAAATATTCAGTATTAGAGGTTGACTTAATTAAAAAAATTGATGAATGCTTTGCATGAGTTTAAGGGCTTCTATTGCTGCAGTTATGATTGAAGAATATCATTAGCTTAGTTATTTTCTTTAACTTGGTTTCATGGGAACTTGTGTATCTCTTTGGTTGCTATTATTGACGTAAAACTACTTTTTATTAATTATTCAATAGGATTGGTAGCCTTTGCAATATTAAATAGAAATAAAACTATAGACTCACAGTGGGAGGTGTTAGGTACCAGACTAGATTCCTGAGCCTCTCGAAAGGCCTCACTTATTTACATTTGACTTTGAATACCGATCACAAAACTAGTTATATAATTTTCTAGTGCATTAGCGTGTCTCTGTCGTGAATTAATTTCTATTTAACCTCCGTCGAGTCACGAAGAGTCGCGTTCGCTCGATCGACTTTATAAAATTCATCATCATCAACATTTACATCATCAATTAATATTGCTTATAAAATTTCATCATCATCAACATTTACATCATCAATTAATATTGCTTATAAAATAACATAATTTTGTAATTTGGTTTTTAAAGATCAAAGTTTAGTATCGTGTTTGACATTTTGTTTCAGTTTTTTTTTCTATTATTTTGGAGGTCATTCATAACGTCGTCGTGGTTGATCACAATCTGATTCCTTAGCTGTGCGCTCATAAAGACTATCAGATGATCTAATATGTATAAACAAAGTTTATAAAACAAGCGTGCTTTTAAAATGTCTACACCTTCTCGGAATTAGCAAAATAAAGATCCTTGTTTGTTTCCTTTACATCTTTATCGATTGAGACAAATTATGATATTATAATGTTATAAAAGTGGGACATAGGATTTCCTCTTTAAGTCTTTAGTCACGTGGTCGTAAGTACAACTGTTACGCTAGAAGCTGGGTTCGATTCTGAAGTTGACTAATGTGCTATTGGGATTTTCTATAAAATTCTTAGCCGCAGCTTGGTGTTAGGATTTGTGCCCTCATGGTTAATGACAATAGGCTCAGACTAAACATACCGGCAAACTGTGGCTGTATATTAATACACCTCTGCCTAAACTTTCGATGGATACTCGTGATGATATGGTATGTGGGACATAGGAGCACGGACTGGTATTTTATCTGCGTATAAAGTATCGAACCGCTGAACTTTCAAGGTTAAATTCAAGTGTGGTGCATGATCTTTGCATTGAGACTAACTATCGGCTGTCAGATGTCCTGAGCCAATGTCTGAGTGGAATTCCTTTGTGTACTTCCAGCATGTTGGCATTTGTCTTGTCGTCATGCAGTTCATTTGTCTGTTATTAAATAGTAGGCATAGGTATGGTGATTGGTCATGGCGAATGTCACGAATCCTATAGCTGTGAATATAGGGCATGGGAAGGCGTGTGCGGTTATCAATCAATATGAATTCTACATCTTACTGCCTCCCCTGGTGGCAGGTTATTCATGAAATCCTTATGAATGATCTGGGACCGGAGAGACGGTAAGGTAATCTGGACCTCAAAGAAAGGCTCGTCTAGAAATAGCGATAAATAAAAAAAATGTGTATACTTAAAATCATTAGTAGTAGTAGTACTGTTTATAAATTCGTCTTACATAAAACCACGTACGGTAGTAATATAATGTTTTTTAGTACGTGGAGTAGAGCAAATCTATACTATCGACATAGGTGACGAGAAAAATGTTACCTACTCATAATATTATGCATTCCTGGTATCTTAACTAGTTAAACATACATATCTAAACTGTCTAGGGTTAGACATAAACACTCACATTTCGACCAGATTCCGAGCTGCTACTGAGAATTTCATAAAAAGCCCAATAAGCATACTTCGACCAGGGAAGCGAAACCACGATCTCTGGCTCAGCAATCGCTTTTGTGACCACTAGACTAATGAAGCAGTTACATAAACATGTTTAATAAAAAACAGCGATATTCAAAGTAGGTAGGTACGTAAATAAAATCCTGCAAGTCTTGAAGGAGTGGTTCCGAGAGCGAGTTTCCATAACCTTTTAGATAACAGTGATACCTCCGTGTACGGTCGACAGCACACATACATATAAACATTATATCATCATTAAATCATCCATATACTGTCCCACTGATGAGCACAGGTCCTCTCTTAGAGTGAAAGGAGTTAGGCTTCTTCAGTCCACCACGCTATTAGCCGTCTGCAAGTTGCCAGGCAGACTTCATGTGCCGCTGAGAAAACCTCTGAGATTATGCCGGTTTCCTCAAGATTTTTCTCTTCTCCAGAAGCGAGTGATAAATAAATATTAATACGCACATGATTCCTTAAAGTCAGAGCTGGCAATCCAAGGGTCATATCACTAGGCTATCAGATGTTAATTTAATTAAACTTCATAGCAGGTACCTATGATGCTGTTGATTAGGCTTATTGTGATTGCTTCCGATTGATAGAGAAAGTAGAATCTGGATATTGCCACCAAATAAATGACTACCTAAATGAAGTTTTTCCTGTTTGAGAAAGTCTGTTATATCTACATAAAGGTCACCGGTGATACACTAATTTTTGCGTTGTATACATGGAATCTGAAAACTTGGTTCTATATATTCGAATCGGATCATCACAGATACTTGCCTTCGTTACGCTTTTATTTTGTGTAAATAAAAATAAAAATATTGTTATATTTCTAGATCTTTCTTTAGAATAACATTCCCGTCCCTATAAATACCCTATTATATTTGCTCTTGTCATCATGTATGCTGTACTTATCATATATATTTCAATAACCATTTATTCTTAATAAACGCCTCGATTAACTCTCGCAGTGCTAATGAGGCCTAGAATATGCAGTACCTACCTAACTAGGTTATAATTACGGTTATCCATTTGACAGCAAATATCGGACGAATGCAGTCTCAATGCCGCTATTAAGAGGGGTCATCTTAGTACTTAGTGTCTAATATAGACGCACAACTTTTGCACCACACTACAGCGACAAAAATATCGCTGGATCGTGTCTGTGCGAATGTTGTGTTGTTACATTTACCTGAAGTGAGGTCGTGGCAACCATCAATTACATGGAAGTTTCATTTAGATTAGACGCTGCATGCCTTAGTTACGTTGTAAATATGATTTCGTCGATATGGATAACACGTCAGCATCAACAGAACAATAGTTTATTTAAGAACAAACTTACACATTGTCCAAATTGAACAGCATCTATGTCTATTTTGATTTCAAAACTTACTTTTATACAATTCGGTATATTGAATAACAGTGGGTAACTGATGTCACGTGTTTTTTTTTTAAAACGTTGCCTCACACTAGTATTTTCTCCTGTATCGTGGGTGCGTTTAAAAACACAAATTCTCACATACACAAACACCCAGACCCGGAACAACTACCTGTAGATCATACAAATATTTGCTCCGTGTGGGGATCGAACCCACAACACGTGTCACAGAAGCCAATTGCTCAGCCGCTACGCCAAACGTGTCGTGTTTAGTCACCGGCAACAATTTTGTTGCTGATTTGTGGTTTTGCCTGTAGCACGTCTGAACAGCTAACCTCTTGTTCTCATTGACCGCGTTCTAAGCATTTATTTAAGTGACAAATTATTATAAATTACTTAGATGTAATGTGCGGAGAGTCAAAGAGGTTGTTCTACATGTTGTAGACTGTTTTAAATCATGTGCGAATCGTGGCATATCCATTAAAGATGATTTAACCAAGTGCGTTATGATGGGTTTAGGATTTAGAGACCCGTAGCCAACAACAGATTTGTAACATACCATCACGCCTGTATTCCCCGAAGGGTTAGGCAGAGGTATACTAAGGTACACCCACAGTTCGCCGGTATGTTTAGGTCCCATGTAATAGGGGGCGAGCCTATTGCCATTAACCGGGCACAAATTCCAAACTCCGAGCTGCTACTGGGAATTTCATAGAAAAACCCAATAACACTTTGCTCGACCTGGGAATCGAACCCAGGATCTCAAGCGTAGCAGTCGCGGTCAGGACCACTTGGCTAATGAGACAGATTTGTACCGTTTTCTAATTATAGAATATAATTTTTATGTTTGACAATAATGTAATTACCTATGTACTTATATTCATCAGCAATATACATATTTGGTGACTTTCAATAACGCTTTTCGTTAGATGATATTATCATAGATAAAGTAACTTTGTATTATGTCACAAACAGTTCTTTTGTTGACACTTTGATGTCACAAACAGTTGAAGCAAACTGGGAATAAGTAGCGAAGAAAATGTTTGATGTTATTTTTTCTTTGCCTTTGACATCGTCGTACACTCTAGGCAAAGAAAGTTTTATTTGTATGGTACTTGCGGTTACAAATGTGATTGAACGACGCGGTCACTTGGTGGGATACAATTTGAGATGTCTGCAGTCCCACACATTTACGCGGTCCCTTGAGTTAGTTTGAACTTTGACTTCTTATAGGAATAAAGTTTTTGTTCATAGAAAGAGTAAAGTTGTATGAACTTTAATAACATTATAACATACCATCACGCCTGTATTCCTCGAATGGTTAGACAGAGGTGTACTAATGTACACACATAGTTCGCCGATATGAGGAAAAGGTTCCTAAAAGGCATAATAGGAATAACTATTATTTTAACGCTAAATGCTGCCACCAAAGTAAATCATTCTGCGAATATAAACTCAACTTGCACTTAGTATTCACATAGATGCCTATTGTGGTATCAAAGTCCAACTTTCGAAGTCTGACAGAAAAACATCCGCAAGCCAACGTGATACAGATGTAAATAAGACATTTCGATTATAAATAACTCCATTTTCGCTATTTGCTGTAGAAAGTTATAGACCAAAGCTGTAAGCTGATAGTTTCATTAGTAGGTACCTACCTGTAGCCACTTTCTAGCTCGCCCTATGCCCATTCGCATATTTAGTACTAGTTAAGGTGATAGCTGCAAACTAGATGGGATTTGCATGGACGCTGATAAAGTTATCTATATATCTTTATATCCTATATTCCGAGTGAATAGATAATGTTCTCAAGAGACTCAAAGCTGCTATGGCTCTTTCTTCAAAAGGCCTGTCCAGATAAATAAATAAATAAATATTCTTGGACATTTTTTACACAGCACCATCTAGTCCCAAACTAAGCAGAGCTTGTACTATGGGTACTAGACAATGGATATAATACTTATATACTTTTTTTTTGTAAATACATACTTATAATACAGACGAACACAAACACTTATATTCATCACATAAATTTTTGTGTTCTGTGGGAATCGAACCCACGACCTCATGGTCGGCAGTCCGGTACTCGAACCACTAAACCAGAGGTCGTCAAATATAGATATTGCCCTACATCGTAACACTCGCATAATATCTAATAATATTATTATTGTAATACTATTACTGTCTGGACCTTAAAAGAGACCGTGATTCTCTGAGTTTGTTTCGGTGTTTCTAGTTAGGAAATGCCGGCGCCATCTAGTTTAAAAAATAACTATGTAAAACATTGACTTGTAAAAGTGTCTTTAAAAGATCTATTTACAGAATTAAATATAATTTATCATTTACCGGTGGACACTTTTTATATAATATATAGATTGTCACTTTTGGCAACTGGGCGATATTTTAAAATTTCATTATCTAAATGAAGGTTTACTGAGCATTTTAGTATAATGTTGTAAGTTTCCTCAATGGATATAAATTATTACAAGTAAAACTAACACATTCATGTACTTCTTTACTTAAACATCTACATATTGAAAATCCATTACCTACGAGAAACTGAAGTTTCACTGTAAAATTACGACTCTCTTCATTGCTATGAATATAATTTAAGGCGCTATATTTTGTTCGGTTTATTGAAGAAAGGATCGTATAATATCATGTTTAGGTACACTTTTACAATGTTTATAGGCATAAACATTGGAAAAGTTCATGGAGCCGGTGTTTTCTGTGTAACAGCGTTATACAAGAAACAGAGTTTTGGTGTGGAGGGGGAACTGGCAGAACTTCAATTTTTTTTCTGATAAATGTATTAGGTTTTGCGAATAGTCATAGAATAAAAGTTCTTCGCGAAGTAGCCCACGCGCGTCTTACAATTGATTATCCATAACCCTGTATTTTGTGCATAACATACAAACGATACACGCTTGATCAACATAGGTATATAAGTTTGGGCATTTAGAAATAATGTATTTTTTATTTTTTATTATTATGTATTTACTTGTACACAAGAAAGGAAACAGGTACGTTACAAACACATAGACAGTAGGTTGTACAATTGATTTGAATATGATTGTCAGATTTCCGGCCCCTAAACTAGGTACGCAGACCTGTATCTTAGGAGTCGGAGATTTTTCGGCTTCCATTTTATTTTTAAAATGTAACTATGTCACGTCGCTTAATGAAGCGAGGTCATAATAAAACGTTTATTATTGACTCTGCTTGAATGAATTAAAACTTTTTGATTCGTGCACAGTAAATGACGTCCAATTTGGTTTCAAGTCAACCATTTTCTAACCTTTGCCTAATTTGGCTCGTAAAAGTTTTAAGTCAACTCAATGACGTGATCGTCTCTGCACCACCCTAAGGTCGTCTGGTAGAAAAAAAAAAATGTACATAAAGTATAACTAAATAAATGACACTTTATGGTATAATATCTGCTAGTTAGATCTTTATTTCGGAGAAAAGGGTCCTCAAGTATTGTCTCAATGTTTAAGTGAGAGAAACACGTGTATATTATAAGTATTGGATTCATAGTCGAGCTAAGAATTTATGACATTGTAGGTATATATTAGTAAGTATAGAAGATATAGATTTATATGACATTCTCAGTAGCAGTTTGGAGTTTGAATTTGTTATTACATAAATACTGCTGGGCACGGGTTTCCTCAGGCTATAGTCTACCACGCTACCCTAATGCGGATTAGCAGACACGCCGTTGACAAAATCTCTCAGGCATGCAGGTTTCCTCACGATGTTTTCCTTCACCGTTTAAGCGCGTGACTACCAAAAGTCAGAGGTCTTCAAAAGAACTTTGACTTGGCAGTCCAATGGTCATGTCACTAGGCCTGCTTGTTATTACATGGGGCCTAAAGACAATGAGCCGGTGTACATCTGTACACCTCTACTTACCTAACCTTTCGGCTTCAGAGAATACTGGCTTCATGTTATTTAATAACATACCATCACGCCTGTATTCCCCGAAGGGTTAGGCAGAGGCGTACTAATGTACACCCACAGTTCGCCGGTATGTTTAGGTCCCATGTAATAGGGGGCGAGCCTATTGCCATTAACCAGGCACAAATTCCTAACTCCGAGCTGCTACTGGGAATTTCATAGAAAAACCCAATAACACTTTGCTCGACCTGGGAATCGAACCCAGGACCTCTAGCGTAGCAGTCGCGGTCCGGACCACTTGGCTATTGAGGCAGTTGATTATTGAGATGTTATTTAATACAATCAACATGACAGCAAATCTTGGTAAGTCAGGTCTTTGGCCCAGTGGTAAGAGACTGACTAAGAACATAAGAGAAGTTGCTTGAACTTGTACGCAACTTCGTTCTTATCAGCAAGTAACGACGGGAACCATTACACTAATTACAAGGACAAGGTTATCGCCACAACAATCGTGAAAGTTATTTATAACCGTAGTAGCCACTTAATGGGTTTAATTAGTAACTGTGTTAAGGAACATAGGGAACCGTTCGTCGTTTCATAGGGAATAAGCCGTGATAGCCTAGTGATATGACCATTGGACTGCCGAGTCAAAGGTCTCGAGTTCAAATCCAAGGCACGCACCTCTGACTTTTCGAAGTTATGTGCGTATTAATAGTTAATTATCACGGGCTAAAACGGTGAAGGAAAACATCGTGAGGAAACCTGCACGTCTGAGAGATTTTCTCGACGGCGTGTGAAGTCTGCCAACCCGCATTAGGCTAGCGTGGTGGACTATAGCCTAAACCCTCTCATTGTGAGAGGAGACCCGTGCCCAGCAGTGGGAAATGTAATGGATTGATTATGTTATAGGGAACCGTTCAGGCTTATTGTTACGTGTGAGGAGTTTTAATACACCTTGAACATCACCGTGGTACAGCCATGCTTAGGCGCGAATGGGCCGGCTCGAGCAGAGTGATACCACTGCCTCACAGAAAAGCGGTGGGTAAATTATCTCCGAATGTACCCTAAATGAAAAGAATTTGGGGTTAATTTATAACCTAGAATAATACAGATATTTTTTATCTAGGGTAGATTCCATAAGTTCGTCCAGACGTAAGAGAGTTTCTAATTAAATTCTGTTACAACTGTCACTTCCAATTCTAATTAGACATTGCAATACCGTACTTGTACTTAAATAATCACCTCTCGGACGTCATCCTGGAAATTCTCACATACCTTCGATTAATAGTTGTTTTCTAACAAGAATAACCCTATTGGGTCGATATATCTCCGGGCAGTGACGGGCTCAGTATAGAGCACCTACAGCATGCAGGTAGGCATCTGTTTAGGGTCCTGGCCATGCTGTTTACTTTCTGTATGCGGCACTCTTACCTTCCGTCTAAAATGATAGAAACGATTGTTGTACCAATAGCAAAAAACGCTACGGGGGACGTCACAGATAAAAATAATTATAGACCAATCTCCCTTGCGACTGTGATGGCAAAGGTCTTCGACGGACTAATAGATGCACAACTCAGCAAACACATAGAGCTCCATGACGCGCAGTTTGGTTTTCGTGAGACACTGTCAACGGAAAGTGCTATTTTAACGCTGAAACACACAGTAACGTACTATGCTAATAGAAAAACACCTATCTATGCGTGCTTCCTAGATCTGTCGAAGGCCTTTGACCTTGTAAATTATGATATTCTTTGGGCTAAACTTGGGCACATTGGGGCTACTTCTGAACTCATTAAAATCTTATCCTTCTGGTACAAAAATCAGAAAAACTATATAAAGTGGGGTAACGTTTGTTCAGATCAGTATGCATTGCAGTGTGGCGTAAGACAGGGAGGACTGAGCTCTCCAAGACTATTTAATCTTTATGTAAATCAGCTGATTGGTGAGCTCAGCAACAGCCATGTCGGATGTCACGTAGATAACGTTTGCGTTAATAACATCAGTTATGCGGATGACATGGTGTTGCTGAGTCCATCACTCAGTGGGTTAAGAAAACTGATCGGTATATGTGAATCATATGCTAAGGTCCATGGTCACGGTCACGGTACAATGAGATTAAGAGTGAGTATATGGTCATCAGAGGTAGGAATAAGCCACTGGAGCACATACCACCTATATATTTGAATGGGTTACCTTTGTCTCGAGTGTCACAATTTAAGTATTTGGGACACATAGTTACTGAGACTTTGAATGACGATGCAGATATCGAACGGGAGCGAAGGGCGTTGTCGGTGCGTGCTAATATGTTGGTCCATAGATTTGCAAGGTGTACAGTAGAGGGGAAAGTTATTTTATTCAGGGCCTACTGTCAAAGTTTTTACACAAGCTCACTATGGACCAACTATACTCAGCGGGCCTACAACGCCCTTAGAGTACAATATAATAACGCCTTTAGGATTCTGGTGGGGCTGCCCCGATTCTGTAGCGCTTCAAGAATGTTTGCTGATGCAAGGGTCGATGATTTTTATGCCCTAATGCGTAAAAACTCAGCGTCACTGATGCGTCGGATTCGGGGAAGCACCAACAGAATCCTAAGGGCTATTGCTGAGAGAATGGACTCTGCAGTGCTGGGGAGATTTGTCAGACTGCATGTTTTTTAAGATAACTAATTGTAATTGATTTTTAATTTATGAATTTTTGAAATATATATATACTAACATAGTTTTAAGACCTATATAACTAACAACATATGGACAATGCTTCGTCTGAAATAAACGTATTATTATTATTATTTTGATTTATTATTTTTTTCTCCCACTCAGGGGGGTAATATAGCCTAACCACACGGGCCTTAGCCAAGCGTAGATAAGCGTTAGGTGATTGTGTAGGCAGAAGAGACGGATGAAGTGGTGAGGAATTTCCGAGTGATTCGGCATGTGTTGAGTATAACCGCTTTTTGAAGTAGCTGTACTGTGTGTTTGGGGACCTGTAAAATATCTAAGCTGCGCTGTAGGCTCTTTGGTATAACTCCTGTTGATGAGATCACTATTGGGACTATATGTATGGTTTCTGCTCGCCATTGGCGTTTCAATTCTATAGCTAAATCTTGATATTTGGTGAGTTTTACCGATATAGTAGTTTGTATATTGTGGGTGTTAGGTACAGCTATATCTATGAGGTAGACAGTTTTGTTAATTTTATCGAATAGTGTAATATCAGGCCTATTGAAATGTATGGTTTTATCAGTTATGATTGTTCTGTCCCAATATATTCTGTAACTATTATTTTCCAATATGTTATCCGGTTTGTACTTGTAGTAAGGAGTCTTTTTTTCTATAAATTTATATTTGTGTGCGAGGTGTTGGTGAATTATGGACGCTATTTGGTCATGTCGGTGTTTGTAATCGGTTTGTGCGAGGGCTCTGCAGGCGGACGTTATATGTTGAATAGTTTCTGGGTTCGAGTGGCAGTGTCTGCATGTGTCTGTGGTTATTGTGCGTGAGCGTATTATGTGCTTTTGATAATTTCGGGTATCAATAACTTGATCCTGTATGGCCATCATGAAAGCTTCCGTTTCTGGAAAAAGTTCACCGCGTTGTAGCCAGGCGTTCGACGCTTTCTTGTCGACATGTGGCTGCTGCAGATCTTGGCGATGCCTGCCGTGCAGAGACTTCTGTTGCCACGCGGTGATCTTATCCTTGGCCTCAGTTACGCGTTCGTTTCTCTGCGGATTTCGGTCTTGCAGGTTTAATGGTGTGAGGCGTCTGTCTGCTAGTGTTGTTACTTCATGGAGTATGGAGCGTTCTGCATGTTGATGGAAGTAGTGTCGAAGGGTTGTTATTTGTTTGTTGTGTAGATTAACTACATCTATAATTCCTCGTCCTCCCTCAACTCTAGGAAGGGTCATCCTTTGCAAGCAAGATCTAGGGTGGTGTTTTCGGAATGCCGTAAGAGTAGTGTTTATAGTACGTTGCAGGTTTTGCAGGTTTCCTTGAGTCCAGTTTATGATACCGAATGAGTATGTGAGTATTGGGATGGCATAACTGTTTATAGCTTTAGTCAGGTTGCGTGAGTGGAGTTGAGATCGGAGCAAAATATTGAAACGGTGTTTGAACTTCTTTTTTAGAGTTTCTTTGGTTTCGTTTTGATTAATCTGCCGGGCTTGTTGGAAACCTAAGTATTTATATGAGGTATGTGGTTCTAAAGGTTCTACGATATCTCCTGATTGTAAAGTATAGCTATTTGGGACAACCTTTCCATTCTCAACAGAAAATGTTTTGCATTTGTCTATCCCAAACTCCATATGAATATCTTTTGAGAAAGCTTGTGTTACGTCTGCGAGGCGGTGTAATGACGGTATAGTGTCGCTGTAAAGTTTTATGTCATCCATGTACATCAGATGTGTGAGTGCTGTGTGTTTATGTGCAGCGGTTACTGTGTAACCAAGGTTGGACTTATTTAGGAGATAAGAGAGCGGATTTAGTGCAAGGCAGAACCAAAGAGGGCTGAGAGCATCACCTTGATAAATACCTCTACGGATTGGGATTTCTGGAGTTACTATGGAGGAGTGACCTATTGTTTTAAGCGTGGTTGTCCAATTGAGCATTGATTTTTCAAGAAAATTTATAATTTGTGGATGAATTTTGTAGTGTTTAAGTACATGCAAGAGCCAGGTGTGAGGCACGGAATCGAAGGCTTTCCGGTAATCGATATACATGGTGTTGATGTTTTTCTTTTTGATGATGGCATGTTTCATAGCTACCGAATCAATTATAAGCTGTTCTTTGCATCCCTGGCTGCTTTTCCGGCAGCCTTTTTGTTCTTCTGAGAGTATGTTATTTTTGGTGATGTGTTCATGTATGAGTTCGGCGATGCAGGCTGTAAGTATTTTATAGATGGTTTGTAAGCATGTGATCGGTCGGTATTTAGCTGGATTATAGTGATCATTGATATCTTTCGGTATCATGTAGGTAAGGCCTTGTGTGACATGATGTGGCATTGTATTAGGTGTTTGTATAAAATTATTGATGTGGTTGTGAAGTAAAGGATGAATTGTTGTGAGTTTCTTATACCAGTAGTTGTGTATACGGTCAGTTCCAGGTGCTTTCCAACTATGAGCTTTATTAAGTACGCGTACAAATACTTCTACTGGTATATACTCAAATGTCATTGGTGTAATTTTATCAATGAATTCGGTGTCTGTATTAAGCCATTCCGCGTTAGCATTATGTTGTACCGGCTCAGACCAGATACCGGCCCAAAAGTTGTGTAGTTGTTCGGCGTCTGGTGGTGGTAATTCTTGTGTTGTCCTCGTTGTGTTATTTTGTGTGTTCGATGATAGTGTTCTATAAAACTGCTTTTCATTGTTAATAAACTGTGTATTTTGTGCTTTTCTGAGAGTGCAATTAAGATATCTTTTTAATCTACAGGCTGCTACATTTAATTTTTGTTTGAGAGTATCAAGAAATTGTTCATTGCTTACGTTAGCGGGTTCATGTTGTGAGTGTATTCGGTATTTATTTTTAATTGATTCTACTAGTGCGATTAATCTAACGCTTCGGTTCCCTTTAATATACTCCGTTAATCTTCCAATATCTCTTCTGAAATCTTGCACCTTATTTTGGAGTCTTTTCTGCCAGGCGGGCTCTTTTTTTTGGTTTTGACTAGTTGCTGTAGTTATACAATCCTTAATTTTAGTTCCATTACAAATAGCTGCTGTGTAAGCTGCGCAATAAATAATGGTTTGCGTAGTTTCAAAATCTTGATCTGAAGCAATGAACTCGGGGAGTATATTTCTGTTAATGTGGTCAACAATTTGAGCTAGTTTTTTTGAAGTTTTTTGTTTTGGTATATAAGGCCTCACATGTAGATCGGTATTTTGGAATCTGTCTATTGCAATTCTGAACTGCTCCTGGATTTTTAACGGGTCATAGATTTCATTTTGAATTTGAGTAGTAGTTATTAGTGATTCATTGTTCTGAGTATGTGTTTGTGGGCTTAGGGAATGTTGAGTGATGTTATTTTCTAGTATGTATGAATGGGTCTCGGTTGTTTGTGTATTTTCCGGTTCGACTGTAAGTGTTGTGAGGTGTAATGTGGATGGCATACTCCCATCTGAATTGTAGTGTTGGGCGTTAATATTAATTAATATAGTTTCACGTATTTCTTGTAGCCTTTGATCACTAATCATTTTGTTATTTAGTATTGCGCGTAATTGATCAGATATTCTCTGTTCGCTTACTTCTGCTAGTTCTGGGTGTTCTGTTATGACTGCTTGATGAAGAGGTTGCCGATAAGCTGACCTGATTTCCCCTAGTTCTGTAATTCTGTAGTAATTTCTTACTATACATTCGTTATGTTCCGTAGTCCACCTTCTTCTTTGTCCTCCCCTAAGTGTTTGTGTGATTGTGTTGGTTTGATTTTGACTATTTTGTGGTTGTTGTAAGTATGTTGCGACCTCTTCCTTGATGTGATCTAATATTTGTTGAGATAATAATTTGTTTCTAACTATAGCTCTGCATTGGTCTCCTAGTCTCTGTCTGCTCACCTGCATGTGTGGGTACATCTGTGAAAATTCATGGTGTAGGTGATCGAGATATATTTTACTAGTATTTAATTTGGTGGCTATGAGGTACGTGCGCCAGATGAATTTATTCATTTCTTCTGACCATCTTTTCCGCGCACGGTTTGTGCCTGGGGTGGGTGCAGGTACAATGGCGTTTGCCTCCTGCACAACATCCTCAGACGTGGAAGATGTGGTTCTAGACCGTGATGAAAGCTGATATGAATATGGGGATGAGCTGGGTGATTCAAATGAATGAAATGGCGATGGTGTCGATGAATTTCTATCGCTAAGTGTATCGGAATCCAAATGTGTTGCTTGAGTCGTTTGACGGGGTTCTGTCGTCGCTCGGGGATTCTTCGCACCCCTACGTCCAGTCTCAGGTTGGCTTCCGTCAAAACCAGTACTGCTACTGGGCGCGCCGAGCACTTGGGGCCTTTTTGAACTGCTTCTTGTTAAAACCATATTTCTCCATTTGGGTTTGGGACCGTTAGTTGGGAAGGGTTAAGCCAAGGTGTAAGTGGCTGCTTTAGTATGATCGTACCTCCTATATTTGATAAATCAAATACAGGGTGGTCTAGGTTTTAGTGACAATTTAAGCGTACAAGCCTTCCCGTAAGCCCCCCCACCACGTCAAGGTGGTCCCCCGGGGGGGTATTATTATTATTATTATAACAATTCTGTTCCAAATAATTGTAGTCAATTATATTTTTTTAGTTATAAATACAAATATGTATAACCGATTAGCTTAGGTAGATATTTGAATTTATTGCCATGAACTTGTAAATACTAATGCCACAAAAAAAAACCCAAGTCCCGCAACTCAGTTCTTCTATCGTAAAAAGTTGTGAGATCCATGTAATACCAAGTCGGTGTCAATATTATAAATCTTTTGTGTATTATATAAATAGATTGACTTTGCATTTCTTTCAAATTTCATTTCATTTTAATGTTTTAGTTTTTCCTTGATTTATACACTTAACACTAATTGTATTCTAAATTTGAAGCTTATAGGTCTGCTAGAAGTGCCTTAGAGTTTATATGATCGGTCAGTCAGTGAGTGACAAAATTAAGAAACTTTGACAAGTTATAATTCATAAACTACTGGTTCAAATTGAATGAAATTTGAAATATACCGTGTCTATACAATGCCTGCTTGGTTACTGAAAATTCAGGCTTTTAGTTTAATCCACAACGAAGTTATAGGGGCTCGAAAATGGGCTGAATTGCTTCGAGAAAAGGATGGTACGGCCGTGCCCCTTGTTTTTGCTCGACTTGGGGGGGGGGGGGGGGCACTGCCGTGCCCCCAGATACGGATACAAAGAAAGCTTACATTGTATATCATAATGTATAAATAAGATTAAGCCTAAACAATATCTTTTAGTAAGTACTTAACTGGAATTATTATCGGACCTACTAAGACTTAATCTACAGTTTAAGCATGATAATCTCCCATCCTGAACTTTCCTTCTCGTAAGTCACGCCATTAAATCATCATAATGGTGTTGCCAAGTAAAATATTTACAGTAGCTCAGCTCGGAGCCGTATTTGAGATAATAAGGATTGTTTTGCTTTTTACCCCTCGTGTTTTATAGGTACTTATAGATAATCTATATACATAAACTTATTAATACATAAGTCTATTATTCATACTTAATAAGATGTTTGGGAGGTTACATTATGGTTAGGCTTATCCAGCTCTCCCATCACGAAGACGATAGATTATCAGACCTACTAGTACAAAACATTTTTGCGCTTATGAATAAGATACCTAAGGTTTATTCTAAGACAAATAGTCATTTTCATATGATTTTGGATTCCCGAGTCTGTGGAAATTTCTCAAAATCCTTTCTTAACGGATGACCATATCAAGGAACTTTACTGACAAGTTTGAAGTTTCTAGGTCTAATAGTCACATAAGTCCACAGTGCGACTGCTTTGCTACATTATCGCTAGAGGTCCTGAGTTCGATTCCAAGGTCGGGAAGTGTTATTAGTTTAGTATGAAATTCTCAGTAGCACTACTGAGAATCCTAGTTGCTAGGAGTTTGACTTTGTGTCCCGTTAATGGTTAATGGAAATGGCTCGCCTCCTATTTCATTGGGCCTAAACACACCTGTTGGGGCCTCATTGCACTTCTGCCTTCCCCTTTGGGTAGTGCGTGATGGTATGTTATGAAATTAAAAAGAAAAATATGAGGACAGATTTGTAGCCACTCAGTTAAAGTAATAAAATAACTGCATCGTTCGTCAATAGCGGACATATTTTTTCCAGTCCACTTCGCATGAGAGCCTCCTCATAGTTTTAATGGGCCACTGTGTAGTGTACGGCATTGTTAAGAGGGTACTTGTGGAATCCGTGACTCGCAGACGACGGTAGTCATCAGTCTGCATCGTAGCCTTAGAAATGCATACTATGAAAGTGCCATAAAAGTCAAGTGTGGGCTATGCTGTTTTATTAGCTACACTCATTTAATGTTAGACATTGATGTTTGTATTCAAGAACTTGGACGCGCTTGGCATTGTTAAAAGCTTGGCTAAGCGTTTATGTGTGTTCAATAAACTTAAATGTAAATTGACTCTCAAGCAAAGCGTCTGGTTTGCGAACCAGAAGTCGCATGTTCTGACCCTGTTCGCGGTAGCATAACATTTTTCTTTTACGAAAATTATTGTTTTTATAGACATAATTGCTAAAAACACAATTTTTCTTAAGAAAACTTCTGGTTTGGCGAATCAGAAGGTGCAGGTTTGGGTCCTGCTCGCGGTACCATTTTCCATAAACGACAATTCTTATGGGGTGACAATAAATTCATAATGTAAACTATGAATTTGTAACATTTATGCATTTTCCATGCTAACGTTACAAAGTTATTTTAGTGATGGAAAAAATCGACTGCGGTCAGGATTCGAATTTAGAATGTGAAAGCAAATTTCGGCCTAACGGGTGAGACTCAACGTGTCTTAGTGGTAATAGCGTCTGTTGTATTTAAACAGAAGCCACAGTTTCGAATCCTGCCAGTAGTCGAATTTTTCCTTCACTCAAATAAAAGTTAATTTTCTGTATATTAATTTGTTTAGGAGTAGGTATTACTGCGTCGTAAAATACAGGTCGTTGACCCTCTAGATCTCTAATGATGCCTCTTCTAATTATGGCAATTGCTTTAAACGCTCACCTCGTATGCGGACTATGCGAGTTGCACTCCCGCGCAGCTCACCCGTTTGAGAATTACCGGCCAATCATCATAAACGGTGGCCTAAAATTTTGATTATCGTGTTTACTGAACGAAGTATTTCAGACTCGTTGAATAGCGAACTTTATAGAGGTGTTTTAAGAGGTAAGTTAGCTAAGCTAAATGTATGCTCGTAACACAAGCATATTGAGCTTAGCACGAGAGGTTAACAAGAATACTAGTAATTTGCAACCCAAATTGCATGTAAGCTAATTAAAACAAAAAAAATTGAACATATAAAATCTAAATTGACGTAAAATATTCGCGTGAGTTTCAGAATTCAGCATATAAAACTCTTTATACAGTTATTCAGCAAGGTAGATAACACCATACTTGAGTTGAAACATAATTATAATGTTCCACCTCTATTGATAATATCGAGTACTATAAGTCTTGTAAGTATTGTTTGCAACGAAGTTCATGACACATAAAGTTTAACTATCATAGTAGGTAATGAGATATCTTCATAAATTATAATTAAACATATGTGCCAAATAAATGAATTCGACACTAATGATAGCTCGCAGACTTAATCTTTCATTCATTTAGTAATTAACTAAACGGTCAATGACCCGATGAAATTGACAAGTAACACAATCACATATTCAAAACGTACGTATAATCTTCTCACGACATCGTTTTACTGTCCCCTGTCAGACTAGTCCCCGGGGCATACAATTATATCACCACCTTCAATTACGAAACTAAGATGAAAGTGACTCTATTGTTTTATACAATATTATTTCAAATGATTCGCGTTTTGTCTATGAATAAAATACAAGTGATTTGATGGCCTGCAGCGAAGTTTTAGATTAATTATAGCCTCGATGAAAGTATGATTGGATTTGGTTGCTATTGTTTTCTTTTGTTTGTTGAAATATAAAAATATACTTTTATCAAAATAGTATCTGTGAATGTGAATAGGTTTCGAATAAATGCAATAAAACGCTCAACCTAGGAATCGAATACAGGACCTCTAGCGCAGCAGTCGCATTTAATACCACTAGAATAATTAAGCACTTTAGGAATAATCACCGTTATCATATCTTAATTACTTATTTAATTGATTTAGATATTCGAGTAAGTTCTTTTACATAACATTACATGATATTTTACATGATTGGTTATTCAACGGATTGACAAATCTTCCAATCGGAAGTACAAACTCCACCACTCACCTGTCATTTCGATTAGTCCGCCGGCGCGGGCGCAACAGTCTATTTTGACAGTTACATGAATTAAATTTTAATCAGTAATTAATCTGTGTTACTAAATCAACAATATTATGTAAAGCAAAATATGGATAATATGTGACTGCCTCATTAGTGGACCACTAGTCCTCAGCGTTACTGCTTAGATAGAGCAAGATATTATTCGTGTAGGTACTGGCTTCTGCCCGCGACTTCGTCCGCGTGGTATAGTTACTTGGTCTTAGCGTGATCATATATAGCCTATAGCCTTCCTCAATAAATGGGCTATCTAACACTGAAATAATTTTTCAAATCGGACTAGTAGTTCCTGAGATTAGCGCGTTCAAGTAAACAAACTGTTCAGCTTTATATATTAGTACTAGCTTCTGCCCGCGACTTCGTCCGCGTAGCGTGATGATTAGATTGCGCGCACGTGATTAGCGCGTTCAAGCAAACAAACAAACAAACTCTTCAGCTTTATATATTAGTACAGATAGATAGATATAGATTAGTATAGATAAAAAAGTATAGATTTCTATGAAATTCTAGTAGCTTTCTGGAATGTCAACAACAGTGCCACCTTTGACCCTTAAGTTTATAAAATCTCAAGCTTTTTTTTACTGGATCGTGACCAGGAAAAAAACACCATCTAAAATATACTTGTAATAAGGGCTTTACAAATTTTCAGGTTGTTCAAAAATAAATATGTAGTAGGTAGGTTTACTTAACAAGTTTTTCGGTTAGAACTAACCATTCGATTCAACTAGGATAATCTTCCATACATTGCCTAACCAATTCCGTCATACACAATTGACTAAAGTTTTTTAATTACAGGTCACGATTCGCTAAGTTTGCATTTCACAGCTTCACATCCGCATCACTAAACATTTCCACGATTATATCGATCATAAGTCGATTCACGCTTGATCGATTGCCTTTCTTCGCGGAAGTCCGGCACGGCCTATTCGATTCGATTCGATTCTCGATGCAATTTCATAGGATTCGTTAGCAGTGACCATACTCGATGGCCGTTCGTCACCGTGTCAATTATCCCCTCAACGATCCAATTTCTAAGTTCTTCCTATCTACGTAGAATGTAGAAAGGAGGAATTGCAGGAAATGGCTTATTTCCTTTGCAATGTAAATAAGTTAACAATGCTATATTCAGATGTACATGATGATGATTTACATTGCTCAATAGAGATAACATCATAGGATTTCCTTTGATGATATTCGAGATTGACTAGTTTGATAAATTTGGAATTAGAATACAACGAATACGACAGGTACACATAACTGAACAACTGCAGTTCCTGATGAAGGTGTGTCAATTAGCCTTTGTATTTTTTTTAATTAGCCCCACACTAGGATTTTCTCTAATATCGTGGGTGCTTTTACAAACATAAATTCTCACATACACAAACGCCCAGATCCCGACCAATTCCCTGTAGGTCATACAAATATTTGTTCGTATGGGGATCGAGCCCACAACACATGGCGCAGAAACCGATGGCTCAGCCACTACGTTAAGCGTTTCGTCAAAAATTATCATGACATGATACATTATCATGACTTTCATGGAAAAACAGAACCCAGAAATGTGCCCAGCAATAGGCACTCCTTTCTTATTATCACGCCCTTTTCCCGTTGCCTGAGTGGCGTTTTCTAGTTTCTGTCGATTCCTTATTGAATTCAAATGATATCACCCTAATATATTCATTACCTACACACACACTACAGTCTATAAAGCACTCTTCCTCCTCGCTATTTTCCAAGTGGGTCACATCGAGTCCGATTCAATATCCATAAAAGGTGACATTTGAAATTCTAATCGCATGCTGTGCGTGTTTTACAGCTCTATCTGGAAGTAATGCATAAACTGCATTTCTGGTCTAAATTTCGCTTCCATTAGTTCGAATACCTGACTATATAGAGTATTGAAGTGTCCCAAAATTTATTACACCGATCCTTTCGTGTATCTGTGTTTTCCCTTTTTAAACAACGATATTCGAATATTTATAGCATTTGAAATGTAGGGTAGGGTGAGCTAAAAATTTGGTTAGGAAAGATTTAATTTAGAATTCGTTTTATTTCAATGCAGTATGTCATTTTATTTTTGGTTAGGTTAAGATTGGCTTTTCCGATAATTAATGATCAAATTATTATCCTTAGTTTTCACCATATGTATAACAGACATTCGGCAGACTCTCTTGCATGATCTTGTTGGTGAAAATCCAGTTTATCTATTATGTATTACGATAGTAAAAATTTCAGAGTAAAACATTTTGTCTTGTCCTTGATATAAAGGTCATTAGTCACAGCAATTCACAAAGATACGGTACATCATGGCATAGAGAAACATCACTCATAGATCTATTCAAATTTACAGGAAGAGCTGGACCTCACAGCGGTGAACAAAGCAGCCATGATGGCTCTCCCCGCAGCCAAGAAGTGGCAGATCTACTGCAGCCGGCGACCTCCACCGGGGCAGCCCCCACCGCTCGCCACCGCGCCGCAACTCGAGGAGTACATCAAGGCTCTGAACGAGATTGCTGATGTAAGTGAGATCTTAGGATCAAATCAATCTTTTGACCCATTGTTTGAGCCCTAGAAGTACTTATTAATTCATCGAAAATTATCCAGATAATTTTCGTGGGTCATCATAGTAGTTATAGCAATTAGGTGATGAACAAGATTAAATTAAAAGCGTTATGAAACGGTGTTTTACAGTTAGCAATCAAATTTTTGTAGCAGTGGTTGCTTCTTTTGAATCTTCGACATTTCATCTATGACCTGAGATGAAATGTCGAAGATTCAAAAGAAGCAACCACTGCCTCGGGAATTTAATATTGAAGGTGAAAGTTCTTTAGAAAGAACATCCATAACTGATTATAGATCTTTTTTCAACGGATACACCACAAAATATTGTACTAAATAAATAATAGTACCTAGCTTTACCTAAACCCAGCAAATTTCTATTTACAGGCCTTCGCCTCATCAGAGGGAATACCACCAGCTGAAGCATGTGCTCTCGTCGATGGTCTCAAAACGGCGCTACGGACACGAGCCCACAGTTTCGTGCTCCGGTTTATCAAGCAAGGAGGTCTAGGTTCCTTGCTTGATGCTTTACAGAAAGCACCGAGGGACGACGCCTTGACAAGGCATAATCTTATTGCCGCTATTAAAGCGCTCATGAACAATTCTGTAAGTAGATTAAGATGTAGTTTAATGTAAAAATTGGTTTCTTGGTTATGGGAGTATTTCTGGTCTAGTAAATCTGTAACAGCCATGTAATAAATAATAAGCCGTTGGAGAATTATGATATTTCAAAAAGCAACTATACGAAGTGTGCAAATATTATGTTCTTTTTATTCTTCTTCTTTTAGATTTTCGGTAGACTTTTTGAAAGGGATGGTCTTTTATCGGACCTTTGCTAAAACCGATAGGCTTTCGAAGAGGTTCCTTGATTTGAACGGATCTGATGGACCTCGGTTCTCCTGAAGTAACATAGTCTATATTTCTATCTACTTATCTGCTTTATAAATATTTTGGTTGCTTGCAGACCGGGCGCGCGCATGTCCTGGCTCACCCCACGAGCATCGATCTGATCGCACAGTCCTTAGACACTGAAAATGTAAAAACCAAGGTCGCTGCACTAGAAATTCTTGGCGCTGTCTGTCTTGTACCAGGAGGACATAAGAAGGTAGTGTATTTGTTTAGTTTACGGGATGTAGACGAAATTGGGTGACAGGTTCCTAAACTTACTTCAGATACTAGAATTGTCTTAGGAGCGAGCAATAATTGTATTATAAGCTCAATCCTTAGATACTGAATATATGATAGTCGCTAGATGCGTCTCTGTAGAAGTGGAAGTGAATTGTGCTAATTAATAATGTTTTAAAACGATTCATACGTGTTTCCTGATGCACAATGCTACAAATTGTGAGAGTTTCTAATGCTAAATAATTGTAGATTGCTGATACACTCCTCCAAAAACCATTTCCAGGTACTAGAAGCAATGGTGCACTATCAGAAGTACGCCGGAGAGCGAGCCCGCTTCCAAGGCATAATGAACGAGCTGGACAGGAGTACCGGCGCTTATCGCGACGACCTCGGCCTGAAGACCGCCATCATGTCATTTGTCAACGCGGTGCTGAATTACGGACCCGGAGAGGAGAGCCTCGAATTCCGGCTGCATCTCAGATATGAACTCCTCATGTTGGGGATACAACCAGGTCAGCTCTTTAAGTAAAGGTTTTAAAATTTAAGTGGAAGAGTATATAATTTGCCAAGCTACATAATAGGACTATACCCTAATCCCTGTCATTCTGGGATACTCTTGTGCTGCAGTGGAACAGTAAAAGGGTTGATAATAGGTGTATACATTAGGAGCTCCCAAACTTTTTCAGTTCCGCGGCACCCACATTTTTGTTTATTATTTTGTCTCGGTGCCGAAACCTATCTAGCTGGTCGAAATAGATAGGTACAGTGATACTAGTTATGTAGATAGAGAATCGCTTCACAGCGCCCTTCTTCATTTTCTACGGCGTACTGGGTCATAACAAGACTAGAACTATTAAGCATGAGATTATGAGTAGGAGTTACTATATGTATATATAAATAAGGTAGAATGCCGGGAGATTCCCACAGCATTGGGAAAAACTAAATCTGTGCAGGTATACTAGAAAGTATGTATTGAAGTTTGGATCAACTTCATTTCACAAATCACATTGAATTAGGTTAGGCTAGGTTTATGTTATGTATTACGTGACGTCATTACGTCCCGAATTACCTGATATATTATTACCAGATTCAAATTCATAATAGCCTCATAACTTTTTTGGTTGCAGTGATTGAAAAACTCCGCAAATACGAGAACGAGACCCTTGACCGCCACATCGAGTTCTACGAGATGGTTCGCAACGAGGACGAGCGCGAGCTGGCGCGCCGCTTCGACAAGGAGCACGTCGACACCAAGAGCGCCACCGCCATGTTCGAGCTGCTGAGGAGGAAGCTCAGCCATACCGCTGCCTACCCGCACCTGCTGTCCATGCTGGAACATCTGCTGTTACTGCCGCGTAAGTGGCCTTTCATTCATCATCATCAACAGCCTTTAATTCGTCCGTCCTCGGACATAGGCCTCCTCCATCTCCTTCCACTTCTTTTTGTCCTGGGCTATCATCATCCAGTTGACCCCCGCCTGTCTGCGTATATCGTTCACACGGCCTTTTATTACTGTCATAGAATTTTCGAAGTCATCTCTCGAATTTGAGTTTACTAGTGGTCGCCCGGTGCTCAAAATTCAACCATAATACTTTAACCATAAACAAAAGGTTTTTCACTATTATGTCAAACGTGTGTTTCAAACGCATCGCAGTGTGTGTAATATTATTTTTATTAATGTAACATAACGTACCATCACGCCTGATGGTATGATTTGACAGAGGCGTACTAATGTACACCGACAGTTTGCCGGTATGTTTAGGTCCCATGTAATAGGGGGCGAGCCTATTGCCATTAACAGTATTCAACCCGTCCCCACACGGGACAAACTAACGCTTCAAAAAATGGATAATGAATGCAGATTTTATATTCTATCCTATCCTATACTATCCTATCCTATCCTAGCCTGTCCTATTCTATTCTATTCTGTTCTTCTTAGAAAACACGAAACCATAGTTTTTATAACATGACCCTAACGATGAACCCGATGCTGTTGTCCCAGTGGAATACAACCCTCAATCGCAGCACTGGCTCCTGCTGGACCGCGTGGTGCAACAGCTGATCTTGCAGCAGCCGGCCGCCGGCAGCCGCGCCAACTCCGAGCAGGGCAGCGAGCGCGGCAGCACTAGCGACCAGACCAAGGTACCATAATAACCCACCAACTTTTATTTATTCATTTTCGGTTTAGGCAAAGCAGGGAGTTATGTCCAAATCCTGCTGAATGAAATATTAAGAGGGGAGGTGCAAGGTCGACCTCTCCTTGGGGTGCTCTGAAATTAGCGCTAGTTTCAAAGCTAATAAGTCTACATAAGTAATTCCTCAGGAATCAATTTCAGCCTCATAGCAGTTCCTTAGCAATTTTGTAATGTGAATCATACTAATATTCATCGAAAGTAAAATTTTTTGCTGTTTTTAAAATTGCTTTGAACTAAGGAATTTCGCAATCAAATAAGAGAATCCTGAGAAAATTGGAAAGTGATTGAAATTGGAATTTTCATGTTAGTATAGTGGAGAAATATTATCTCGTTAAATTTGATAGTTTTTGGAGAATTTGATTTCGTAAAAGGTATCTTTTAAATAAATTAACCACAAAAATTTATAACTACCATATCAAAATTACGTTGCAGATTTATGACCCAGATGTAGCTCCTCTTGAAATAAATGTGGGCGAGATAGTCCACCTGCTTGCCAAGGAGGAAGAGCTGGTGGCTGCTAGGACAAAGGCCGAGAACCTGGAGCGAGAGAATATTGACCTAGCCACTGATCTCGCTAAGAAGGTAATCATAATTTTCTACAATCATGCTTTTCATAGACTGTCTAAGAATTTTATAATAACATTTCTTCGATAGTCTATGATGAATAATGGTAATGGTAAACACAAATACTGTGTCATTATAGTTAGTTCATTTCGTGAAGACTCGTGAATTTACTAAATTTGAACCTTATTCTGATGAAAGAGCGTAATCGTGAGATGAACTAACTATTCTATAAAATATATCTAAACTTTGGTTTCTGTTACAGACATTATTACATTTTTCATTATGGTGGTTAGTTATTGCATTTTATGATGACTTGTAGAGAATTGTCGTTCTTTGTAGATGTTTTTGACATTAGAAATACTTATGCGTTGGCACGATAATACAATTTCAGCTCTAAGACAATATAATTACGGTGTTTATAGTTCAGGATATTTTGTATCATAAAAATAATTTGTACCTACTTAATACCGTGTAATTTAAAATGTTCATTAATGAGTCCTTACATGACTCAAGAGTTACGAGTCATCATAAATAGCCATAACAAGGTATATGACAATTATAATTATATCATACGTCATTACATTGAAGCTAATTGGTAAATACAACACTTTTAAAGACAAGTTGTTCAATGTGCGGGATGGTAATGCCTCTATGAGCTGGTGTGTGTTGGTTCCGAAAAGGTGATGATTTTTAACAGTTATGTTCCAAAATGCAATGGATTCACGTCTTGTGTACTTAAATATTTTCGGGTCTCCCCCTAACGTTTAATTTAAATATTGTGTCAAATTGGGTAGGTACATAAAAACTATTTTAAAATGTATCTCCAAGTTTTTATTATACGTTTAGCTACGCTTGTATCAGTATGTGGAGACTGAATTGTCCAAAAATATGTCCAAAGAATAATGTTAAAATTGGCTGTAATCTAAAATTCATGCAAAGTATATCATCTACGAAGTAAATATATAAATTTTATACGCTCTGCAAAGTGCAATCAGTTAAAAATCAACTTCATAACTTCAGCTTATCAGAACCAACCATCACGCTTGAACCAACCGCCAATAATATCCACATCACACATCAGAACACTTGCATGTACTGACTACCTAACCCACTAACAGGAGAAACAGCTGGACGAGCAAACCCAGGAGCGAGAGGAGCTGGAGGGTGTAGTGGCCAGGATCAAGGAGAGGCTGGAGAGAGAAACCGCCGCGCACATGGAGTGCACTGAGCGGGCGAGGGCCTGCGCCACGCGAGCACATCAGCTAGAGCAACAGGTCAGTAGGCGACGTTGTAGTAGCGCCAGCAGGAGCGAGAGGAGTTGGGAGGAGTAGTGAGCAGACTTAAGGAAAGCCTAGACAGAGATACTGCTACACGCATAGTGTCCTGAATGGGTTGGAGAATGCTCCACACGAGCACGTTAAGCTCAAGTGTACTACAGTAGGTCTGTAGCCATAGTGTGGAATCTAGAGAAGCTAGAAGATTCTGGCCTAAGAGCGTGGATGCGAGAGAGAATGCCGAATCCATAGTGGGATTAAGCCTGCTCTAGATGAGTACATCGCTTAGAATTACAGGTCAGTAGGCAACCGTGTAATAGCACCAACAAGAGCTACATAGATGAATTGAAGAGAATACTGTCAGGGCTTAAAAAGAGATTGAAGAAAAAGACTGCTGTACAAGTATTTAATTAAAGTAGAACTAGCAGGTTCAGTGTTGTAGTACTTACAGGAGATGGGGAGACACCAGCAAAGTATCAGTCGTTTATTCTAAGGTCATCATCACCTCTTGCTTTTATCTCGAGCTTGCAGATGTTCACTGTTGAACGTGAGCGTGCCCTTTAGCCATGACCTTATCTATTCACATCAATGGTAACTCGAAGTGCAAGCAATTTTTGGCAATACTGCAAACTAGCCCTCAATTCAGCGTTGAGACCGAAGACGCGGGTGAAAAATATCTTACTGATTATGACTATTTTGAATCTCTATGTTCGTTCTTCACTAGATACCTACTTTCTTATCTTACTCTGTAGTCCAGCGAATATAGGTGTTGCGCGTCTAAAAGAAACTCCTAACGTACCTTTTCTTTCTACAAGTAGGTAAGTTTCGCAGAATATTTTGTTTATATTAGGTATATATTGGTATTGTAATTTTTATAACAAGCGTTATCGTTCTAACGAGCCAAAAAGCTATGCAAGGCTTTCAAGCTATTAAGGAATAATTACCAGACATAATAAAAAAACAATTGTCGTCCTCTGAAAGAGCAACTTTTTTTTTTACTTAACTAGAAGAGAGAGGGTGCTCCAGTCTTTAATCTTTATCACCAGCAAATGAGTGGACTTATACTTCAACAAAAACCACCTTCAAATGAGCTTTTGCTAATCTTCTGCTACATCATGGGTATTTTGGCTTTAAATAAGTTCTGTCATGTAACATTCTGGGTCAGAAAGCGACAAGGTCATCCTGTCATCCCATCATTATTGTCTCTGCCAGTTTTCTAACGTAAAAGATAAAAATACATAGTGAAATATATGGTAGATGCAATAATATTTCTTTTTTTATCGACAGCTGAATCAAGAGCGAGCAGAAAGAGCGAGGTTTGAGAAACTAGTCAGTGAGGGGAGCATACCTGATGACGCTAAGGTAACTGAAATATCCTGCTGGTCTTTTTTTATGGGATAGGGGGGAAACGAGCAGACGGATCGTCTGATGGTAAGCGATTACCGTCACCGCTGCCCATGGACACCCGCAACACCAGAGGAGTTGCAAGTGCGTTGTCGGCCTTTTAAAAGGGTCTGAGCCTCTGGTATCCTCACTCACTCGGCGAAACACAACGTGAGCATTGTTTCGTGCCGGCTTTCTATGAGGTCGTGCTGTCAATCTGGTCGAGCTGGCCCATTTGAGCCGAAGCATGGTCTACTACGGTAAAACTAAAGTTCTCTTAAACTACAGTATTACTACAGTGATAGCCTAGTGATATGATCACTGCCGAGACAAAGGCCTGCAGTTCGAATTTAAGGCCTCTGACTTTCCGAAGTCACGTGCATATTAATGATTAATTATCTATCAGTCCTTGAACGATGAAGAAAAACATTATGAGCATGTACTGGGCTTGCAAGTGGGAATAAAGCCTAATCCCACTGGTTCTGTGGGAAGACCCGTGCCCAGCAGTGCAACAATAAAATGGATTGATGACGGTAAAACACAAGTCTCAATATATAATCTAGATAACTGAAAAAAATTGTATAGCCAGGATAAATTTGTTAACTATGATTAATATTATGTGGGTATGTCTTTCTTTTAGTGTAGATAAGTGTGTATTAATAGTTCATTATCACGCGCTTAAACGGTGAAGAAAAACATCGTGATAAAACCTGCACGCTTGAGAGATTTTCTTGACGGCGTGTGAAGTCTGCCAGCCCGCATTAGGCTAGTGGTGGACTATAGCCTAATCCCTCTCATTGTGAGAGGAGACTCGTGCCCAGCAGTGGGACATATAATGGGTTGATTATGTTATGCTTTTCTATCGAAAGTTCTATTTTGTTTGAGACTTTTTCCTCTATTATTTACAGGTCAGCAATCTCAAGAGCGCCGTCATAGAAACGTGCTCTATCCCTCCGCCACCGCCTCCCCCCGCCTTATGCCCGCCCCCCCTACCACCGGCACCTCCCGCCCCCGCCCCGCCGCCTGCACCCCTCGCTCCCATGGCTCCAATGGCCACCGCTCCACCTCGAGCCAAGAAGAACGTGCCAACTCCTGGCAATCCCTTGAAGAGCTTCAACTGGAGCAAATTGCCTGACATCAAGCTTCACGGAACCATATGGCAAGAGCTGGATGACACAAAGTTATATAATGCAATGGACTTACATACAATTGACAAGATGTTCTGTGCGTACCAGAAGAATGGAGTTCAGGTGAGTGCATTATCAATTGATTTCATCACCAGCTATCCTTATGTTTAATATCTACAAACTGATTTGAGCGACAATTATGATGTCTGTGATATGAATAGTTCTTACACAAGGCTTATTTAACTACAATAGTCGCCTGTACCATAATTATAACGTAAGTTTAAGCTGTAGGTACAACAAGAGGCATAAATAAGCACTTTATCATTGCCGCTTTTTTCTGCATTGCCGCTCCCAAATCCGACTTGAGACAACCGTAACAATACATTGGTGTTTATTATAGAACGGGTCTTAAACTTCTGTTATCATAAATAACTTAACTACTTACTTAGACGATCGTTTTCAAACTTTACTTATAACGAAAAATCTAGTAGGCAGAACTTCAATTTTGCATACCGGAACCAAAAGGGGGTAGTTTTGATCGGATTCTTCTTCTCCAACAGAACGAAGGCTCAGTGGAAGATTTGCGGCAGTTGGGTTCGAAGCCCCGCACCAAGATTCTATCCGTGATAGACGGACGCCGCGCGCAGAACTGCACCATCCTTCTGTCCAAGCTCAAGATGAGCGACGAGGAGATATGCCGGTCAGTACACAGCTATATTATACTTGTTCTTGTTTATTAATTAACCTACTATGATTAACATAAAATAATTTGGAAATTAGATTCGAAAATATTGAATAAATAAACTTTTTCTCTTTAGTGATGTAATCTTAATTTTTCAACAATTAGTTCCATCTAGTCAGTGTTCTGTGTGAGATGTTGATATTTGCAAACTTTACACACTCTTTTTTTCTAACATTTCGTTGTATTTTATCGTATTTTAGAGCGATTCTCCGCATGGACAGCGGCGAGCAGTTACCGATCGACATGGTGGAACAACTGGTGAAGTTCACGCCGAGCGCTGAGGAAGCCGCTCTCTTAGAGGAACACCAGGATGAATTGGACAGCATGGCGCGCGCTGACCGATTCCTTTATGAGATATCCAAGTGAGTTGAATCATCGGTTATCATATTGTTTGTAAATTGACTTGTGAAGTCAATTTACAAACAATATGCATTTGGTTTTCTGATTTCAATGAGAGGTTAGTTTAAACTGGAAATTTGTAATTTAATGCTTAGCTGTGTGTAACTAAACGATTGTTGTTTTATCTCTACTATTACGAAATTGTAAAAAGCTATGTTTGTTACGGGTTGGAGCAAAAACTACTGAATATATATTAATTTTGTTATCACTGTTAGAAAGTATATGCTCCAATTTAAAAAACTGGTAAACATCTTATCACAATTTATTCGTCGGATCCTGAGATACAGCCTGACCTCTCTGATTTATAGAGTCCCATACAAAGAAGAGATCATCACTGTTGGTTTTTATTAAATTATTTTTTGGATTCCATTTCTAATCCTACCATAGCTTCAGGTGAGCGAAGCCGCGGGCAAAAGCTGTTCGGAAAATAAAATGATAATATTATTATTTAAGGATCTCCAAACCAATTTATCTTCAAACCGCAAAGGCAATAACGTTATTTGTAATTTGTCTGTAGGATCCCACACTACTCGCAGCGCGTGCGCACGTTGCTGTTCAAGAAGAAGTTCAGCGGCGCCGCGACCGAAGCGTCGGCGCGCGCCTCCGTGGTGCTGCGCGCCGCGCGCGACATGACGCGCAGCCGCCGCCTGCGCGCGCTGCTCGAGCTCGTGCTCGCGCTCGGCAACTACATGAACAGGTATTGTGACCGAGGCGTCGGCGCGCGCCGCCGTGGTGCTGCGCGCCGCGCGCGACATGACGCGCAGCCGCCGCCTGCGCGCGCTGCTCGAGCTCGTGCTCGCGCTCGGCAACTACATGAACAGGTATTGTGACCGAGGCGTCGGCGCGCGCCGCCGTGGTGCTGCGCGCCGCGCGCGACATGACGCGCAGCCGCCGCCTGCGCGCGCTGCTCGAGCTCGTGCTCGCGCTCGGCAACTACATGAACAGGTATTGTGACCGAGGCGTCGGCGCGCGCCGCCGTGGTGCTGCGCGCCGCGCGCGACATGACGCGCAGCCGCCGCCTGCGCGCGCTGCTCGAGCTCGTGCTCGCGCTCGGCAACTACATGAACAGGTATTGTGACCGAGGCGTCGGCGCGCGCCGCCGTGGTGCTGCGCGCCGCGCGCGACATGACGCGCAGCCGCCGCCTGCGCGCGCTGCTCGAGCTCGTGCTCGCGCTCGGCAACTACATGAACAGGTATTGTGACCGAGGCGTCGGCGCGCGCCGCCGTGGTGCTGCGCGCCGCGCGCGACATGACGCGCAGCCGCCGCCTGCGCGCGCTGCTCGAGCTCGTGCTCGCGCTCGGCAACTACATGAACAGGTATTGTGACCGAGGCGTCGGCGCGCGCCGCCGTGGTGCTGCGCGCCGCGCGCGACATGACGCGCAGCCGCCGCCTGCGCGCGCTGCTCGAGCTCGTGCTCGCGCTCGGCAACTACATGAACAGGTATTGTGACCGAGGCGTCGGCGCGCGCCGCCGTGGTGCTGCGCGCCGCGCGCGACATGACGCGCAGCCGCCGCCTGCGCGCGCTGCTCGAGCTCGTGCTCGCGCTCGGCAACTACATGAACAGGTATTGTGACCGAGGCGTCGGCGCGCGCCGCCGTGGTGCTGCGCGCCGCGCGCGACATGACGCGCAGCCGCCGCCTGCGCGCGCTGCTCGAGCTCGTGCTCGCGCTCGGCAACTACATGAACAGGTATTGTGACCGAGGCGTCGGCGCGCGCCGCCGTGGTGCTGCGCGCCGCGCGCGACATGACGCGCAGCCGCCGCCTGCGCGCGCTGCTCGAGCTCGTGCTCGCGCTCGGCAACTACATGAACAGGTATTGTGACCGAGGCGTCGGCGCGCGCCGCCGTGGTGCTGCGCGCCGCGCGCGACATGACGCGCAGCCGCCGCCTGCGCGCGCTGCTCGAGCTCGTGCTCGCGCTCGGCAATTGACTTGGCCTACCTACCCTACTAATGGGACCACCTCGGGAGTATATTCTTTCACGCCAAAAAAGATTTTTCCCAATAGGTTTACAAATGTCCAAATCGCATATAAAACACAAAAAATACAGCTGAATTTAGAAACTCATCCTTTTTGAAGTTTATTATTAAAATGTAAATGATATTTGTCATATTAACTAAATAATAATTTATATAAACTATAATTGACGTTTAATATCATCGTGTATGGTCTACAGAGGTGCCCGTGGCAATGCGTCTGGTTTCCGTCTGACGTCACTGAACAAACTGGCTGACACCAAGTCTTCTGTGTCACGCAACACGACCCTGCTGCACTATCTTGTGGAAATGATGGAGACACAGGTACCTAATTATAATCAGATCAAATATATTTATTCATTTTCTCTTCACAAAGGTGAGTAAAAGTAAAAAAATATTATTATAGAAAACACATTGTCGAGCTCCTTTGTGTTACACACTGGTGTTACGCTATAAGATAAGATAACGATCCTTCCACTACCTTTGCCAGCCCAAATACGAGCTAGCAAAGGTAAAATTAATGCTAAAGATAGTGTTACCAGCGGACCCAGAATACTGCCTTGCGGGGCACGCCATGCTCAATAGGAGGATCGTTTATAACCCAATTTGCAATTTTTGCTCTTTGAAATCGGTTACTTAGGTAGTCCGTTAGGAGTTCCAGCTCTGTTCCCCTAACTCCGATATTTTCTAGTATTTTTTAGCAACAGTGGAAAAGAAACTGTCAAATGCCTTGCTAGATCCTTAGATATGACAATTACCTTCTTGTTATTATTTAAATGTGTAACGATAAAGTAATTAAGTTCATGAACTGCATCACTAGTTGAATTGTCAGTGTCACGTCTGAAACACAACTGGAATGATGAAATTATCGAGTTCTGCTCCAAGGAAGAGAATCATGGTCTCTTGTAAAAACCATAAATACCTATATTATAACACTTATTATTATTATGTTACTGGCAGAATGTAGGTCTGAAATAGTATTTTGAGGAAAGAATTGTAGCAGCTTTGTGTAGTTTTGAATATAATCTACTCTACAGTTAAAAACAGTTAATAATAATATCTCTAAAATGGCTGGCATAAATTAGTACTTCCTCTCTCCTATATTGCTGTGCCCGACAGGGTCAACAATGTACTTATATTATGTATACTTACCATCCAAAAAACTTTGTGGAACGCAATAAATGACTGAATACTGAATACTCTACTACACTGATATTGGTAATATGTTGAAACAAAACTATTTTTTACGGATTTTACCGCGTTGTATTATTAATGTTATATAATTTCCGACGTTTTGGACCCTTTACAGCATCAATGGTCACGGGTAGATATGGTATGCTTTGAACAAATCAATCATCAGTGAAGTACCGTATTATAGATAAACTGAAACTTGTCGTATTGCAGTTCAAAGACATGTTACTGCTGGAAGAGGACCTGCCGCACGTGCGCGCCGCGGCCAAGGTGTGCGTGGAGCAGCTGGAGAAGGACGTGGGCGCGCTGCGGCTGGGGCTGCGCGAGGTGGCGCGCGAGCTGGACTACCACGCCGCGCTGCCGGCGCGCGACCCGCTCGACATGTTCCTGCCCGTCATGCGCGACTTCCACGCGCACGCCGTCTGCTCCTTCACGCAGCTCGAGGACCTGTTCCAGGTGAGTGCCCCAGCCCTACGAGCTACAGGCCTACATCGGAGTCTGTGGGATTCTCACCCACTTATGTGCTGATGGTGATTTACCATCAGCTCATCAGTGGGATACGGGTTAAAATCACTTTATTTCTCAAGATTACAATCACTTCGAGGAGAAATAGACTTAATTAATAATACTTACATCAGTTACAATTCGCAGAATGCGTAAACAAAATAGACGGAACATATACAAAAATATGATACAAAATATTTCCAATTAAGTATCTAGGATTGTAGGTAGATTTCAATAGGAGAGTCTTGACGATTTATATTTATGTAGTTGACCAGATGTAAGGGACGGTTTATATGATGACACAATAAATTGTGAAATAGGATATTTTTTTTTTTTATAAATTGTGCATATTGTGTTTGCGTCTTTTATATAATTTGGTAATGAGTTGTAGATCCGTGCTCCTTCATATAAAATACGTTTTTGTCAGTAATTAGTTCTGGGTTTGTACAGTTGAATATTATCACTATGTCTTCTTAAAAGATCGCCAAAGAACACCCCCTGTGCATCGCCTTTTCGGGCACATCCCTGGTGAGACTGTAAAAAGATCTCCCTTGAACCTTTCTGTGCACAACAGTACGTAACCACTTGCTAACGTCTTCTCTGAAGTCATACGTCGGGCGACGTCTCTACGCGTCTGTGTTTGCATAAGGAGCGTGGTAATTTATTGCCATAGGTAAAAAATCAGTCGAATCCAAAAACTCAATGAAAACATATTTGAAAGCATTGAGGACAATGAGTTTATAGCTCAGTCTACTATTTTCGATCCTCGTTATCAGAAATTCGGCTTTCTTACACGAAGCAAAATACGAAAAGAGATTACAGTAAAGTACGTATAGGTACGAAGGTCGTAAATTCTTTAGAGCCCGAAAATCTACGTAGTCCAGAAAAAAACATTTAATCATGGTAGAAACTGCACACCAAGGTGCCGTACAACGCAGACAAATGCTTCTTTTTATTAGATTTTGATGAAGCTAAAATAACGTCCAACAGTAGAAGTTGATAAATTTAATATATTGAAGATAGGAAACACGATCCGATCCGATCAACGAGTTATTAAAACTCGCCTTGTATATTAGCCACGTCTGTACGTTGTGAAAGAATATTTTCCAAAGGCAGGCAAATAATCATAGACCGCAGAACTCAACTGAGAACAGCTTTTAATTTAGATAACAATAATTAATTATTTTGGCATCTAAAAACGCACTAATTATATCCATCTAGATTGATGTCGTCTGAGTTAGTTGATTGCATATTATTATTAGGTTGATACTTACAAAAAAATTTTTTTTTCACTACTATTCACTACCTTTCTGTGGAGGGATTCTTAGGGCCACTTGCACCAAGTTCTCAAATATGTTTAAATTTTATTTAAACACAAAATTACATTAAAAAATTGTGTTCAATTCAAACATATTTAAAAAGTTGGTGCAAGTGGCCCTTAAGTACCTACAATAAGAGCTGAATTAAGCCGTGAGCTATTCATTTTGTTGCTGAGCTGTAATTCGTGCAATCTGACTCATTGAGCTGAGTTACACACTCTGTGATAGTATCAGACTTAGTAAAGACGTTTAATAACCGCTTTTAAGTTAGGGGATGAAATAAAACTGACCTTTTTAATTCTCAGGATATGAAGAGTCGTCTGGAAGCGTGCGCACACGCATTCGGCGAGGAGCCGTCGGCGTCGCCGGAGCAGCTGTTCGGCGCGCTGGACGCCTTCCTCGCGCAGCTGGGCGAGGCGCGCGCGGACTGCGACGCCGCGCGCAGGCGCCGCGACGACGAGGAGCGGCGCACCAGGCACGAGCAGGAGGTAACTATATCGACTTTTATTCCTGTTTCAACCTTTATATCAGTGTTGGGGGCTTCATCAATCAAATATTAATGCGGGTCGCACATTAATAGTGTTAAGCCGTCGTGCTAAGTTAAATGCTTGTGTTACGAGGATTCACGTCGGTAGTGCAATGGGCGGGCTTAATTGCAATTAAAATTAATTCAAGTGCAACGGATTAAAAGATTAATAGAACGAATTTTTAATTCATTAATGCCCAATTAATGTCTGGCATAACATGGTGTACAAAAATAACGTCTATTTCAAATTTTCGAATTCTGTTACTTTGTGTAAAAACAACTCCAGGTAAAAAATCTGCACCGAGGAGATATTTTTTTGCAAAAAAAAACCATCTGATACCAATGCAGACACCAACTAAAATATGGAACTAGCTAGGAAGGTTATTAGATAAAAAAGAAACATTTAAATCAGTTTACGACCGGCGAAAATATCGCGTAACATATCTACACAAACAAAAAATACAGACGAATTGAGAATCCCCTTTTTTTAAGTTTGAAGATGACAACTTGTATATTTTTTTAAACATTCAAAAAAATTGTCCACAGCTCAAAAAACGCACAATGGAGCGGAAACAAGCATCCAGCCTTCTGAGCTCCGTTGGCAAATCCCTGGGCAAGTCGAACGGTAGTGCCGACTGCAACGGACACTCCGATTCCTCACGCGAAGGCACCCTAACTAACGGACAGAAGGGAGAGTTCGACGACCTCATCTCCGCACTTCGGACGGGAGACGTATTTGGAGACGATGTCGCCAAGTTCAAGAGATCAAGGAAAGCTTCCAAAGTCAACCAGAAAGGCAGGGACTCCCCACCGAAAGGCGTCTGCCGCGAAGACTCTAGGGAACGGCAGAAGAATTGAACGAAACGTGAACTAGTAAAGGTTATTGAATGTTTGTAGCGTCCAGCGCTCTGTAGTTTCTCCTTCAATGTCGATGCGATATGTGTGCTTTATTTATTAGGAAAATTTTCAAAGCATTCTCTTGGGTAAATAAACTATAATAATATCTATGTTATGGCATACGCCAGTGATAGTTTGTATAATTTTGGCTTTAAATATTTACCTGGCTACTGTCAAATTGACATGAGTGTAGTTCGGAGGCAGGACTGTTGGGCGCAAACGATTAGTTTAATCGAAACGTGATATTTACCGAGTAGGGGATCCTATTGGTCCGTTTTAAGTACGGAGTCACAAATATGAGATTACAAACGACGTATGACGGGTGTGACGTGTCATAGAAACCCATAGTGTAATGACAACGAAGCGACCGCTGCCATTTTTTGGATTAATTTTTGAAATTTTCTCACAAACATGGTGCCTAATTTTGAATGTTTATAGGTCGTGACCGCGCAATTTTCTATATAATCTGTACCTGTATTCATTTAGGATAAAATATATGATTGACAAAATAGGGAATTTTGACAACGGATAATTACTTTTTCAGAATTACATACCTACTTGAAATTCCTTTATTTCTTGTTGTAATTACAATATTGACTAAGAATACCAGTGAAACCCTTCGAATAGACGTTCGTAATTTTTATGACCTTTTTCAAGGTCACGACCTCAGGTTCTTCGAAAAGCTTTTGCTGGTTATCGACTGATGTAGTCAAAGACTGTGCATGTTATTCCATAGACGATTTTTTTTAATCTTACGTACCTATCTTATAAGCGTTGTGTGATTTGAGTAACCATAGGGTTAGTGTGTATTGAGTTTTTTACTGAAGTTCTCATGGTTATTGTGAAGCTGTCGATGTATTTATCAATTTATTTTAGTAAATTGTAAAGGGGTTTAAAATGAATCAAATAAAAAAAAACAATGTAAATTATGGACACATGTAAATTATGTTCAATACAAGAAGTTTACCACACAGTAAACTGAATCAACTTTATTTTATCGATTATAACTTTCACACAATTATCCAATCGATTATCTGTAATCTCCAAAAATTAAGTTGATAATATATGACGACGGCTTTCAGTATGTATGTCGGTAATTTTTACATATCTCAATGTACCTATAGACGAATCGGACAGAACCTTCAGTGTCAATAGGACGGGAATTGACGAAAACACTATATTATATACTGTTACTGATGTTTACTAGGTGTAGGAATTGATACATACCTAGGACTTACATTTTGGAATTTTGTATCAGCGTGGTAGACAATTTTTCGATAAAATTTACATTTTATAAAATTATCATCATCAATTTAATTTATCTCCAAATGATTATAGAAATGGTATTTTATTTTTCATTGTAAATATAATTTTAATTTTTGCCAAAATTTGTTACCGTCGCTAGTAAAACGGACACGTCTATAATTTATTGAAATTTCTTAGCGTATGAAATAAAGTTTGTCACTTGTAAATTTTATTGTTTTGTTCAGTATTGCATAAGCTCATAGTATATATTAATATAATGATTATGACACTATTTAAATTAAACCCTTGAAAAATATGCAGTGTTTTTATTTCCCATCACAAGCGCGGCTCCGATTTTCTACGAAAGAGCTCAGAAGTTTGGATTAGAGTCCGTTTAATGGGTATGCACACTACACCGTCTCATACTATATGACCGTGCTATGAGCGTATCAGGTACGGAAATAAGCACTTGCCTGCTAGAACGTATCAAATGTATGAGCAGCGTATCATATCCGTGCTTAAGGTTGAAAGTGGCTGTAGCATCTGCGCGTCATATACATACCTAGGACTTAAAAAAGGGATATGTGGGTGTATATCACGTACACCTCTGCCCAAGTCTTCGGGGATACTAGCGCGGTGCTATGATTTAGACCATTTTTTCAATTCACAGCATAAACTATCGCTCTTCATTATACATAAAACAGTCTGTCCCTATGCTTCTGCTGTCTTAACAATAAACGATTATTCTATTCTATTCTATTCTATTATCTTTAAAATTACGCAACGGATATTGATGCGGTTTTTAATAGATAGTGATTAAAGAGGAAGGTAAAACCGATAAAATCTCAAGAATAATGACAAAGTACCTACTTATATACTATTGACGGAATATTTAATTTTACTTCTTGATGTACTTAGCTTAAAAATTGACCATAATTTATCTAAAAGTGCATGGAAATGTGCCAGGTTCACTTGAACTGGAACGTTCAAGGAATCCTAGGGGTAAGACTTTAAATATATCTTATCTCGTATTCCCGAGTCTGTTTCTTCTAGATCTAGTGAATGACAATCTAATCAAGAATCTAACCTAACCATCCTTAACGGAGGTGGTAGACATGATAGTCGAAGAATCTCAAGTATGATGTGGGCCGATCCCGGCGGCACTGCAATGCCGGGCCGACCCGTGACGGGAGTGGAGCGAGCCCCGAACATCCCGTCAGTTTACAAAAATCAGATTAATATACTGGTCCCTCAGTGAGGGAACTTTCAGATATTAAGCTGAAAAGAACAGATACTACACTTTGATCTTAGCCAAAAGGCCGAGAAGCGATACCGTAGAAATGTATGAGCGGAGGGTCATTCAGTCGCGGAGAATCTTAACACCGCGATTCAGAAATGGACCGTGATTGCACAGTGACATCTGTTGGTGTGTAAATGAAACTATTCAAGTACTGTGTGGAGTTAGTAATTGCGCCATTTTATGGTCCGACAACAACGAACAGCAACGTTTATTCTAGGATAAATAGTTAATAAGGAGAGTTTACCTAAATTCAATTACATAATTATATGAATAGCCGTAAAGTCTAACTTACAGATACCTACTTAGGCACTTTATTATCATTCAAATGAGCAAATGACAAAAAAAAATTATTAAGAAGTTTTTTTTATTATAAAAATAAAACTTTATATAATTATAAGTAGATATTATATACCTAGCTCAAGAGTTTGTTGGTTTGGTTTAACCAATGATTTCCAAAAGTAAGTAATATAATATATTATGTCAATGGGTTTAACGCGATATTCTCAGAAACTACTGGTTCAAATTGAAAAATCGACGTATTGAGGACGGTTATATTATAGGCCATTCTTTGGCCACGTGTCCCGAAGAGGTGAGGGATCCATCGAGCGACTGGTTGTGCAGGGCAGGGTTGACGGTACAAGACCTCGCGGTCGGTCTCCAATGAGATGGACTGACCAAATCAAGAAGGCAGTTGGTGGCCCCATAAGTGAGTGTACCAGGATGACGGCCAACAGAGCGAGTTGGCGGGACATCGTGAGGCAAATAACATCTGCCCCCAACTGACATATCTACATGACGGCCACGACCGCTCTGCCAAGAGCGAATCGGCTGAGAAGAAGATATTATAGGCTATAATATAACATCACGGACCTACGGGGGCAAAGCAGAAACGTTCCTCGCGTATATAATATTATTACCTATTTATAATCTATATTATAATGTCATCAACCCAAAATTGAGATTGTATCGTACTAATTTTATGAAAACTATTTATATATTCCTTTTTGCTAAAAATGATGTTTTAAGTGATCTTTAGTTAGCGGTCGTTTGAAGATTTATCGAATAAATATATACTTTCTGTAGACTTAAACGAGCTTAAGAAGTCAAAAGCAAACTATTTATATCTCTTCAAGGTTATTAGCAAACTGAAGACAAGTTGATCCTTTCCTTACACAGAAATAAAAGGCGAAGGAGGGTCACCGCCTACTGAGAAGTGGGGAAGTTAAGATAACCCACGTGTTTGTGTTCTATTAATGGAACTGGAATATTTTTAAATCTACGTCGGTAACAGTAATTTAAACTATCGGATATCAGAAATAAAAACCTATCCAAAACCGTAACTACAGATAATAGAGCCGTAACCGAATCACAAACGTTTCGATCAATTTCAGATAGTGGCGGAGTATATATATTGCAATTTTCTTTTACGGCGGCAATTTTATCTGACGGCGACTGTACCTAACAGTCGCCGTCAGATATATTGTAGCAGACAAGGTGACCAAATACTTCTGAACAATTTAAAATGTCAATAAGTTCCATACACTACAAGTTACCATTAATATCTGAACATTCATTATTTCAATAATATCTGAGCAAATGCTTGTCAATAATTTCTATACATATAATTAACCAAAAATATCTGAACACTTCTAACGTCAAGTGTATCTACGCAGACAATCACTGAGTTTACCTAACTTGTGTTTTAGATAGGATGAACCAAACATTATCAGTGATTGTGATAATACGATGGAAAGGGAATGAAAATTGTATAGAAAATCATTTGTATAGGATGCAAGTGATGCAACTGATATTATGTTAATGTCAAACCATCGAAAGAAAATAGATCTTGGTTTTGTAATGAAATTAAAAATCTACTACTAAATATTTTTTAATTGAGACAACATTAATAAAACACTAGCATCTGCCCGCGACTTCGTCTGCGTAGACTTCAGATAAAAAGTAGCCCATGTGTTATTCCAGACTATAATCTATCTATGTGCCAAATTTTATCCAGATCCGTTCAGCCGAAACGTGAAACGTGAAACGTGGCGTGAAAGAGTAACAAATATCCATCCATCCATCCATTCTCACAAACTTTCGCATTTATAATATTAGTAGAATTAGTATATTGTGTCCCACTTCTCCATTTAATACGTCCTGTAACCGTTTTCGCATGGAACCAACAACCTTTTCACAAAAATGTCTCCCTCTAAACGTTTCCCAAACGTTATTTGCATGTCGTCTTAAAGCTTCCTTTGTTCTACCTACATTGATTCCCATCAGTATAATCCAAATACATATCTGAACAGTTATAACGTCAAGTGTATCTGACACTTGACGTTATATGTGTTCAGATATTTTTGGTTAGTTATATGTATAGAAATTATTGACAAGCATTTGCTCAGATATTATTGAAATAATGAATGTTCAGATATTAATGGTAACTTGTAGTGTATGGAACTTATTGACATTTTAAATTGTTCAGAAGTATTTGGTCACCTTGTCTGCTACAATATATCTGACGGCGACTGTACATACCTAATCTAATAAATGAAACTATCTGAAACAATGGGATAACCCTAACTGAACATTTATAAATATTGACATCCGGATGGGAAATTTCTCCATAACCTTCAATGTCCATATCATCCCTATTTTTTTTATTGTAAAATAAAATGGACTGTTGCAAATCCAGCCCGCAGCATTTTTTAATAAACACCTTTCATTTATGATTGTTTTAATATAAGTATTATTTATGTAGGTATCTACTATCAATTGATTTAAACACTGAAACAATAAAATATTACCTATTAAGAAAAGTCGGTTTTAAAGCAAATGGGCAGAATATATTGCCTTACCGCGATGCAATTAAAAAAAAATGAAATACGTCACTAAAGTTGATTCAAGATCTTGTCAATTATCTTTTAGATAATACTTTTACGATATACAAAAACTGTCATGATAGTGAAACTTCATAGAGTCGTAAATTCTAAAGTTTCGACGCTACAAATAGTAAAGTAATATCGAGCACAAAGGCTCTCAATGCTTCCGGGACGTCAGCGTTTTGCGCATCTGATATCCTATTTGTTGTTGACTGTAGTCGGTCACCTGTGTTTAGGGCTGCCCCAATATGTTATTGGCATTCGCCTTAGGATGGGATTGGAAAGGTACCTACATTATACAAAAAAAAATAAGCTAAAACTTAAAACTATGTAGACACCTATGTTTTAAAATAATAAGATAATATGGAGATTTTATTTTATAAAAATATATCAGTAAATCAAGCTTTTCGTCCCTATAAAATAATTAGTAAGGTAGTAAGACTTATGGATGCCTTGGTAGCCTAGTGATATGATCATTGGACTGCCAAGTCAAAGGTCTCGAGTTCAAATCCAAGGCACGCACCTCTGACTTTTCGAAGTTATGTGCGTATTAATAGTTTTCTTATCTTGTCTTGTGTGGGGCCGAGGCAGCAAGGCCTCAGAGCACTTCGACCCAATGGGATCTTTTGTGCTTCCCCTAGATACCTAATCCTCCCCCAGTTCTTCAAACAGCTCTTCCATAAGCTTTATAATGAGGCCTGGTTATTAATAGTATTATCACGCAGTATAAGCGTAGCGCATTGTAAGCATAAGTAACAGTTAATTATCACGCGTTTAAATGGTGAAGGAAAACATCGTGAGGAAACCTGCACGTCTGAGAGATTTTCTCGACGGCGTGTGAAGTCGGCCAACCCGCATTAGGCTAGCGTGGTGGACTATAGCCTAAACCGTCTCATTGTGAGGGGAGACCCGTGCCCAGTAGTGGGACATATAATGGGTTGATTATGTATGGTAGTAAGACGTATGGAAGCGAATAGTGGTCAACGGGCAACCCTGTTTATCAAGTGTTACATCGCATAACAAGACAATCCTAAACTTTTCCTGTTTGTTATGGTCGAAAATAATGGGGTGAGGGAAAATCGGATAACGACGTTGCATTATTAGTTACACAAAATTATTTCCTTTATTTTTTTCTTTCTACTATCTTGCTTGGACTTGATATCGTTAGACGGATAGAGCATGGAAATATAACGAAGTGTCTGTTCATAGTTTAATTTGGTTTTCCGAGTTATAAATAACTAGCTTCTGTCCGCAACTTCGTCCGCGTAGCGTTATGATATATAGCCTATAGCCTTCCTCAATAAATGGGCTATCTAACACTGAAAGAATTTTTCAAACCGACGGACATCACGGTCGTGGTGCATGTCACGGATCCCATGACCGTGGCTATAGGGCAAGAGAAGGCAAGTACGGTTTTTAGTCGGTACGAGTCCGACATACCCCGCCGCCCCCCATTCATGAGGAATTTCCGTATCTAATATGTATATGAAAAATAAATGAATGCGGACATAATCGAATTATACAAATTTAATGAAATGCAAACCTTTAGATACCTACTTAAACAAATTTTGTTAAAGCCAAATTTCTGCTAGTTGTTGGTGATTATTTTGTCAGCGAATTCTACTTGTCACGAACTGTTATAATTAGAAATCGCTGACATAGGGTCTGTGATACTTTGCTTATTTGAGATCGCAGAGGCGAGCAATAATGGGCCAACAATACGAGCTCCGATTCAGTACCAAATTGATGAAAAATCCAACGCTTGTAACGCTTATTACTGTGTGAATAAGTTTTACACTTTTTATTCGGAAATGGGCCGTTATTATTTTCGAGATTCATTTGTATGGAAAATTGTAGATTGGGCTTGTGATAAGTGTAGTTTTTACATAGATATCCTAAGTAATAACTACGCAAATCAATTGATCTGCAATGTATAGATTCGCTTGCGGTGTTCAGTTTATAAGTATAGATGGCTGATCATTCTTAGCACATTAAGAGCTATCTAAGCCTCGGAGCGTAGCTTAGTCAGGCCATCAGTCCCCGTTGTAATACTAGCCACTGTGAAAGTCGTTAGAGTGTAATAATGAGCCTGAAAATTCAGTTGATCCTTAATAATTGATGATTGTCAGTGTTGCCCGAAAATTGGATAAATTGAGTCCTGTGACAGTTAAATTGTCTAAGATATTGGTATTATGCTAGGTTATTACCCAAACATAGACAAGGCTTTGACTATATATAGAGACAAGGTTGGTAAAAAATCATCATCTTCAAAGCCTTTTTCCAACTAGTATGTTGGGGTCGGCTTCCGGTCTACCCAGATGCGGCTGAATATCAGGATTTTAGACGAAGCGACTGCCATCAGACCTCCGTCACCCAATTTCTGGGCAATGCCGATATTCCGAGGATAGACTGGTTGTCAGGCTTTTTTTGGCTTCTGACTATCACTAATAATTTGTCATAGATGTTCGTATGACAACCGGGATCGACGGCTTTACGTGCTCTCCGAGCCACGGAGTGGTTTCGATGTGTTAAGGATGGTCACCCATCCACACACTGACCGCGGCTAGCGCAGCTTAACCTTGAAGATATTTACATAACATACCATCACGCCTGTATTCCCCGAAGGGTTAGGCAGAGGCGTACTAATGTACACCCACAGTTCGCCGGTATGTTTAGGTCCCATGTAATAGGGGGCGAGCCTATTGCCATTAACCGGGCACAAATTCCTAACTCCGAGCTGCGACTGGGAATTTCATAGAAAAACCCAATAACACTTTGCTCGACCTGGGAATCGAACCCAGGACCTCTAGCGGTCGCGGTCAGGACCACTTGGCTATTGAGGCAGTTCCACTTGGCTATTGAGGCAGTTAATTGAAGATATTTTAACTAAAAAATATGAAACTAAATAAAATGATGATGATATATAATCCTTGATAAAGCTCTACATATATTTAGAGTAAAAATAAAGCAAATCTTGTCATCAAAAATACATGTTGGAATGTAGGTAAAGATACTTACCTACCTATCTCAGGCTAAAACCAAAACCACACTGCTACCAATGACATTGTTTCACAAATCACAATATTTTATTCACCCTCCCAAAGAACGTAAGTGACATGTAAACGTAGTCAATACATAAACTTCGAGAGGCAACAGTGAAATATACTCATCCTCTTGCGAAGGATTATAATTTATGTAGTTAGGTATCGGGCACTGGATTTTGCGATATCCCTAGCTCTACATCAGCTTTATAAAGATTCAATAATATACCGATAGACCGATAAAATCTGCAAGACAACAAGACAAGACAACCCTTATAGGCCAGCGTGGTGGACTATAGCCTAAGCCAGTCCCACTACTACTATACAATTATTATGTCTACAATATTATTATGTCCCACTGCTGGGCACGGGTCTCCTCTCGCAATGAGAGCATTGCGAGAGGAGACCCGTGCCCAGCAGTGGGACATAATAATATAATGGGGTTGATGATGTTGTAAATTGTAATAAGTACTTAAATAGATTTAGGAGGAATGGTTTATTTATAATGCATGAGAGCTCAGAGCGACAGCCAAATCGACGGCCGATAAAAAGTAACTCAACACTTTTACAAATGGGGAAACTATGTTAGGGAAATATTGCAGGAGCATTTTAGCCCAAGAATAATTGATGCCCTTGCTGAAATTCTGACCTCCTATTTAGTAGTCTCTCTGTACAAGGAAAGGTAAGATAATACTGGAAATATATCGGTACTTATGTAGATTTCTGCGTCAGGCTATGCTATGCTATTTTTCATAATGTTGTACTCGTTAGCTATTATGGATGTCATGGTGTATCTCGATAAATTCAAATTTTCTGAATTAATTTCACATGCTGTACGATATAAACAAAATGGCGCCCAGAAGGCGTTAATTATTGTTATTTCACAATAGCACAAATTGTAAAATAAAACTGTAACAAAAATCTATAATTGTAGCTCAGAAAACGAAGAGATAATATTAATTTGCGCTTGTCAGAATAGGGGGTGGTGTATGTGTATAATATAGATATATCTTTGATATATAATATATATAATATATCTTTGATGAATCCTTTCCGATTTTTATCGAAGAGAAAATACAAAATTTTAATGATATTTCGGAAAGACTGTTCAAAATTAATACACATTCAGCTTTTACCATTATTCGATTCTGCTGTTTTGGACCAAAATTTACTTACTTACTCCGCTGTTCACATTTGTGGACACACCCACATCTTTTGGAAAAAGTCTATAAAATTTTACGAAACTTTCTTTGTTCTATTTTAAATGTGGCTCTGGATGACCGAGCTTGGTTACAAGCCACGCTTCCCATTCATTTGGGTGGCCTCGGTATCCGCAAAATTTCTAGTATTAGTTTACTCGCGTTCATCTCCTCAGTCCACAGTACTGAAAAATTAGTCAGAGATATCTTAGGACCTTCTCTGGCTGATTTTGAAGTACCGTTTTTGGCTGATGCAATGAACGTTTGGAGAATGGCTTGTCCCAGTTCGGATTTACCCCTGGTCTCATCTTCCCAAAGGCTTTGGGACGAGCCGCTTTGCAGTTTGACGCGGAAAGAACTTCTTAATACGTCAGTCAATACTGCGGAGCGTGCTCGTCTGATGGCTGTGGGTGAAAGGGAATCAGGCAGGTCTCTGGCTTCGGGCACTTCCATCATCCAATACAGGGATTATGTTGGATGACACAACTTTTCGGCTAGCTACCTGTCTACGTCTAGGCGCTCCTTGTGTTGCTCCGCATCGCTGTCACTGTGGCGAGGTGGTCGACAGCCTCGGACATCATGGCCTATCGTGTTGCAGGAGTGCAGGCCGCATAGCGCGGCATGCCAGTATTAACGACATTCTTCGTCGTGCTCTTGCTACCGCCGGCGTACCAGCTGTTTTAGAACCTAATGGCTTGGTACGAGACGATGGGAAGAGACCAGATGGTATGTCCCTTTTGCCATGGAAAATGGGTAGGCCTTTGGTATGGGACGCAACCTGTGTTGATACCCTTGCGCCATCACATCTTTCAGGCTCAGCTGGCTGCGCTGGCGCTGCTGCTGCTGCTGCAGAGACTCTCAAGCGGCGCAAATATAGTAACCTATCTGGTAACTATATTTTTGAGCCGTTTGGGGTCGAGACGCTCGGGTCGTGGGGTCCGAGTGCTCGTCTCCTTTATAAAGAACTTTCAAGGAGACTAGTCGACAATTCGCGTGACCAGAGGGCTGGTTTGTTTCTAGGGGAGCGTATAAGCATTGCCATTCTACGTGGAAATGCTGCCAGCCTTCTGGGCACGTTACCAGACGACAGTGATGCCGATGAATACTTTGACGCTTAGCCGCGCCTCAGTCTTTTAGTTTTAGTTTATATAATATATATATTAATTTTATGTAAATAGTGTAAGTGTATAGTGTAATAGGTTTATAAGGTATATAGGTGTAATATTAAGGAATCAAAAAAAATGCATCATTTTAAATCAAATCTAATATATTTCTCAAACGCACGGTTCCAAATAGATTCTATGGAGAAGAACCGGCAAGAAACTCTATAGTCATATTCATTTCGATATTCAAAGTTCAACAAGCTACTTAATATCAACACCATCACATCATTTATATTAAATCATGACAAGATGTGGGTAGATACAATATATTATTTTACTCAATTACTTTACAATTAATTATTTCGTTACGGGTACTTTAGCTACTAGAAGTTCGTTTAATACAATAAACGATTTAGCATCCAAGGCACAACGGTAATAGAAACAGTAGCTTAATATCGCAGCATACAAACAGTAGCATAATAACACACAATATAGTAACAGAATCATTATTGTTATAATGATACTGTATACACAGCATAGTAACAATATCAAGAACACAGCATAGTAACAATATTGTTACTATGCTGTGTATACTCTGATTGTTACTATGCTGTTCTTATATATATAAGAACAGCATAGTAACAATCAGAGTACTTAACTTTCACACACAGCAGTAGATCCTTGATAACTGATTTTGAGGAATAACAATAAACATTAGCAATATTATTTAGATCCAATTCATTAAAACTCTTTTAAAACATGGTAGGATAATTAAGTAACTTCGAAAACCAACAAATATGTTAACTTTAGCTTAAAAAAAATAAAACGTTGCATCAATTGACTATCCTACATAAATTAAATTAACAAATAAAACCTGAGGATCATTCTATAAATCATTAATTGATTTATATTCAATATACACAAGTCTGAGAGTAATTATTTATATACTTCGTAGTTAGTAAATAAATTGTACCATAGATCATAACTTTCGTTCCGAAATCATGATCTATGATATAAAACAACTAAGAATGAAACATTCAGAAATACATAAAACAATAATCAAGGGTCATATACAATACATATTCTTACACGCTCAACATGTGTTTGCAAAATAAATTTAAATAGTTTTATAATAATAATATTAAAAAACATATAAGCAAATCATTTGGGAATGTTTTAGGTTAATTTTAACCTAAATTAATTTGTAATGTAAGACGTAAGACTTTCTCAGCCTAAAACAATGTGTTGCTTGCTTCGCTCGCTCGGCTCGTGCGTCGCGTGGTTGCAGTTGTTGACACTAGATTAATCAGTCAGTCACTAAATTTGACTGCCAAAATATAACTAAACTAGCTTCTGCCCGCGACTTCGTCCGCGTAGCATGATGATATATAGCCTTCCTCAATAAATGGGCTATCTAACACTGAAATAATTTTTCAAATCGGACCAGTAGTTCCTGAGATTAGCGCGTTCAAGCAAACAAACAACCAAACTCTTCAGCTTTATAATATACTAGCTTCTGCCCGCGGCTTCGCCCTCGTGGAATTCGGTCTGTCATCACATCCCACGGGAACGGGATAAAAAGTATCCTATGTCCGTCTCCTGATTCTAATCTACCTCTCCACCAAGTTTCAGCCAAATCGGTTCAGCCGTTCTTGAGTTATAAATGGAGTAACTAACACGACTTTGTTTTATATATATACTAGCTTCTGCCCGCGGCTTCACCCCCGTGGAATTCGGTCTGTCATCACATCCCACGGGAACGGGATAAAGAGTATCCTATGTCCGTCTCCTGGTTCTAAGCTACCTCTCCACCAATTTTCAGCCAAATCGGTTCAGCCGTTCTTGAGTTATAAATGGTGTAACTAACACAACTTTCTTTTATATATATAGACTAGCTTCTGCCCGCGGCTTCGCCCCCGTGGAATAAAAAGTATCGGGAACGGGATAAAAAGTATCCTATGTCCGTTTCTTGGTTCTAAGCTACCTCTCCACCAATTTTCAGCCAAATCGGTTCAGCCGTTCTTGAGTTATAAATGGAGTAACTAACACGACTTTCTTTTATATATATAGATAGATAATTTATTTATTACTAGCTGACCTGACAGACGTCGTCCTCTCTAAGTTTAAACTAACCACCTCGAAAAATTTGGTTTTCCTTAATTGTAATACACTTAGCGCCATTGACCTCTGAATACCTTATTTCTGACCTATAAATTACTTAATTTCAAAAATTTGTTCAAATGGTATTGACGTGAAGCATGGAATTAAAAACAGACATACCTACATAGATGAAAATCTCAAATAACTGTTTCGGCATCAGTAAAGATTAACACACGTTACATTTTTTATTATTATCATACATACATACGTGGTTATATTCTTTGGGTACATTATTTAATTATTTGATTAGATGGAAACTCTTTAGTTTCTCAAATAGAGTGTGCGCACTATATCTACACTATGGAGGTTTAACGTTATAAAATTACTTACTATATGGCTGGATGCTTTAGAGAAGAAAACAATTATTTGTCAAAATTGTCAACTCAAAATGACACCTGTTATCGAATCAAATTTCATTGAGGTAATAACGATGTCGTCTTGGTCCGCTAGAAAATAAGTTGTCATTCTTTGTTTACTTCTTTAACCTACCCAACTATTTAGTTTTTACACCGGCTTGTGCTCCCTGGATAAATCCTATGTATGTCCCGTGATTCCCTGTATAAGTACAGTTAGAATAACTGTACTAATAATCAATTCCTGGTCACAATAATGGTTTCTGATTGATCTGCTTTATTTTCTTGTTTTATCTTATTTAGTCCCTGTAAGTGTATAATTTTTTTAATTTTATTACTTGATTCTGTTATAATTTTTGATCCGTGCTAGTCTAGTACAGAAATACTTGAAAAAGAAATTGACTACAATGGTTATTTTTAAAATTCAACGTTTTCAATGGTTAAAATATTAATAACTTTTGATAGAGAGAACCAATTTGAATTAAAAATAGCCTAAATGTTAATCCAAGAAACAGGCTATGAATTCCTGCCCACTTCCTCCAAATCTCTTCAGTAGTTATCATTTGATGCGCGGTCAAACATACAGACAAACCGACAGACAAACAGACAGACAAACAGACAGACAAAAGTTCCAAAACTAGGGTAAGATGGGGGAATGGCGGTCACCTAAGCAGTAATTCATTTTACATTTTATTTCTGGGATTTACGGTATAGGTAACTGACTTTTTACATAGCTTATTTAATGGGCTATAGATATATATGAGGCACATTATCAATCTATTACTGGTTTCTCATTTTTTAATCATTTTGTAAAACCCTTCATTGACCGCTATTACCCGCATCTGCGGGTAATAGCGGTCACTGTTCGGCTATTACCGGTCATTCAAAATGAACACAGGGTTGCTTCTAAAATGTACCAAAACGATATTTTATTCATAATTTACTTTATTTTTTATATTTTAACCACCATCTTTGGACCATCTTTGCACAAACTGAGGTGTTATTCTTTGTCTTCGGTATATAAACATTGGAGATATGTATGATCCTGAAGCAGACATTGCGCAAATTACAGTTATGTTTTTCCCCCTTTCATAGCTGACCACTGACACTACTCTATTCTGTCCCTTTTCGGCAATTATTGTACCACGGTGGTCACACCAGTCTTATCCATATTGTACACTTCCACTAAACTGGTGATTTTGCATAACACCTTTATATTCTCAGCCATACCCTTCTCTACTTCTGGTGAAAAATTAGAATGTCATCCTAGAGAAGGTCCTGTTATTGGAACATTCTTCTTGATGTGATCTTGTAGCGTGCTGAAGGGTATACCGATCTTCTTGGCAGTTGTCCGTAAAGAATTAGCTAACCCTTCTTTTGTACATTTTTCTTTCGTTGTAGTTCTTAGCCTATGTTGCGGCATCTATTTGACTATAAAAATAAGTGTAATGTGTCATTATATTAACAAATAAATAAAAAATTGTCTTATTATTCCATACGGGGTAATACTGGTCACTGACCGGTATTGCCCGCTTAGAATGATTGCCATTACCCCAAAATACGAAAATGGTTTCTTTGGTAAGTCACAAAAAATGTGAGTAACTTTCATAAAATCCAATAAGCACATGGGATACACTTGTAAACGTATAGTAATTCACTTTAAGAAAGATATTGATTGGTATAAATCACTTTAAGCTTACCTTTCAATGAATTTTCGATTTTATTACAACAAAACACGCCCGAACCTATACCCAGCTGTCAAACTCACTGAGTGTGAAGGAAAATGGCGCCGCTTGGTAAATAAGTTTACTCGGCCGCATACTAGATGACAACACCAGTAGCGATAGCAAAATGTTTTTGGAAGTTTTAGATATTGACGTGACCGGTATTGCCCGCTGACTGCCATTCCCCCATCTTACCCTAATAGAAATGGATTGTGTTACCGATTCTGAGTCCCCCAAATTTTTTAAAAGTTTTTTTTTAAATATAAGCAATGTACAGACACGGCTCACTTACATTCTTATTATATGTAAGATAAGATAAGATAAGATAAGATTAGTATAGGTGTAGCCGCAGAAAAGTAGGTAAGTAATTCTTTAAAACAACTAAACCTGGGTAGGGGTATTGTTAGACGAGTAGCAATGCCAATCCAGCTGGACGTTTTAAATCTGTTATATAACAGAGCTATTTTGTTTTCAGCTTGCGGTTATGTAAAATAGCGTATTATATTGCAAATTGAGAGATTGCAAATTGCGCTTGTGAGGTGTGGACGTGTTATTGATATTTTAAAAGCTACTCCCAAATTCTGATTGCATTGCAACTACCAATTTTGACTCTTAATACCAATAAATAATAGACTCAAAGTGGAGTGTCTGTGTTAAGTGCATTTTAATAAAAAATAAAAATAAATTGTTCTCGAAACATCCCGAAGAAAGTACGAAAGCTACCGAGCGAACACCTGTGCCACACCTGCGCCGCACGTGCACTACCGAATAACGAGTTAGATACCTACTACTACTATTATTATTTTTTGCCTCAGAATATTGCACTCAAATTACATTTATACTTACATTATGGTTAATACCTGCGCAAATTGTAATAAGCCTGTTAAAACAGCTCATGTAAAATGCTCAACATGCGATCTGGTATATCACTACATTTGTGTGAATCTCTCCAAACCCTCCGAGGAAATGAAAAACAGCTGGATCTGTCCACTGTGCAAACCGAAAGATTCCAGAAAAGATAAAACAAATGCTCCCCTGCAGATTTATGAGTCAGATGGCTACTACAACCCAGCTCAACGGCGTCAGCTCAACCAGCTACAAACTCCTCCTACTGATATACTAACCCAACCGTCGGAGCCGGAACCCCTGTGCACCCTCACGTCAGAAATTAAACTTCTCCGAGAGGATGTGGGTGAGTTAAAAGAACACATCAAAACGCTAACCTTTCACCTCATTCAATGTAACGCCCGTCTTGATGATAACGAATCCAGAATCATCCTATTAGAGAAGCGCGAACAAGAAATAGTTATTCTAAACAGTACCATCGCCGAACTGCGCGAGCAAATAAACTCTAATTCGCAGGCGTACCTAAGAAATGAGTTAGAGATCTCTGGGATTAATGAGTTCAAAAATGAAAACCCGCAACACATTATTCAAGTTATGGCTCACAAAATAGGTGTATCTTTAGAGGAGCAAGACTTAGATTTCACATCGAGAGTTGGTCCCCGCCGCCAGCAGTCTACTAACGACGAAAGCTCCCCCCGTCTAATTGCTGTCAGATTCGTACGCCGTAACAAACGTGACGAATTTCTGAATGCCGCAAAAGCAAGGCGCAACCTAACTTCCTCTGATATCAACATAGAAGGTGTTATGAGAAAACTATATTGCAATGAACGACTCACGCGAGAAAATCGGCATTTATTTCGTTCAGTTAAAATATTCGCTAAAGAGAATGGCTATAAGTTTTGTTGGATTAAGAACGGATCTATACTCATTCGAAAACAAGAAGGAAATCCAGCTGTACAAATCAGGAATGAAGAAGACATTTTCCGTCATATTAACCATAAAACTTCTCAAGCCAGTGCTACGACAGCCCCAACCAGCTCCTCTGATTAACTACGACTCTGGAACACCGGTACCAGTAGAGGGGTACAATTTTTACATTTTCTTATTATCTTTTTATTCTCTTAAATTTTATAATGTTATTTTACTTTCACGTTTATTTTTATTACTAGAATGTCACATATTATTGCAATGCTTTTATGATTCACACACTCTAACTACAACCAACGCTACAATACTACAAATCACTCCTTCTTATGGATACACACATTTTCACAATAACATTTTCACATATACACATGCAGATATATTGGTAAGCAAGGAATCCTTATCCCTATACTGTATTAACACGCATTTTACTTTATTTTAAACAATAATGTGATACTTTACACTTATACCCTGACTATTATCCCTGCCTATGCTGTGACAGTCCTGATAATTATAATATTCTATAAATTATTTGTTTACTACATTGATGGCTTTATTTAACGTGATTCAAGACATTGATGAAAATACAAAAATAAACTGTCACAGCTACGATCATCTAGAACATTGCAGGGAACTGATACTAAATACTTACAACCTTAAAGTACTCTCCCTTAATATAAGAAGTTATCAACGGAATTTTGATGACTTTTGCACTGCTTTTAAACGACTTAAAACTGATTTTGACGTCGTCGTCCTGACGGAATGCTGGCTAAACGAAGGAACGCTACTTGAAAAATTACCAGGTTACTTAGGGTCTAAAACAAACCGCCAAATTAATAAAAATGGAGGATCCTGCCAATAATAAAACTGTTGAGTACCTATGTATGATGGCGTCACACGGTCTTATACCTGCAATAACTAAGCCGACAAGAGCGCGGGCTTGTCTAGACCACATCTTCATTAAATCCAAAAACGAATCTGTTGGAGCTATTTGTAAATGCTCACTCACGGATCACGATTTAGTAATGGCCGCCACATCCCACAAAACAAAAAACACCGAATCCCCTAAATCTAGATGGAAAGATAAAATTGATGAAGACGCCGTAGTTGCCGACATAAATAACCTAACTTGGGCTGACATCCTATCCAGTAACTGCACAAATTTTGCAGTAAATGCTCTTTTCAGTAACATTTCTACTATAATAAAATCTTACACCCACAAAACTAAAAAAAGTCGAAGCAAATTTACCATTAAGCCGTGGATCACTCCGGGTCTGATAAGGTGCATGCGGCATCGCGACAAGCTTCACCTTGTCTCACGTGCATTCCCTGATGATAAGATGAAACGCCTCATTTATACCCGATACAGAAACTTCTGTAATAATCTGCTCCACAAACTAAAATCAATGTACTACAGCCGCCAAATAGAAGAAAACAAAAATGACCCGCAACGACTTTGGAAGACCATAAAAACTATATACAACAACAAAACCCCAAATAAAGTCTCACATAAACTAATCACCAACACACATAATCCAACTGAATCACTCAACAAATGCAACGCTTTCTTTACGTCACTAGGTAAAAACCTCTCCGATCAAATCCTGTCAAAGCTTTCTGAATCACAAGCTTCCCTTGTTAAAAAATATGGTCCGAGCAAAACTTGTCCAAACACATTTGTTCTGCATGCAATCGATAAAGACGAAGTAGCCAGAGGTATTGCACAGCTAAAGATCGACAGTTCTCCTGGACCGGACGGACTCACCTCACGATTAATTATTAAACTCACAAACACACTCTTAGAACCACTCACACACATATTTAACTTAAGCATAAACACTGGAACCTTCCCTGACCGATGGAAGATCGCAGCAGTCAGTCCAATACACAAAAGTGGAGCCATGGATACTCCAGATAACTACCGGCCAATCGCGCTACTTTGTATACTATCTAAACTTCTTGAAAAAATTGTGAACAATCGTCTTGTTAATTTCCTTGATAAATATAATATAATATCCAATAGGCAATTTGGTTTCAGAAGAGGTAGGTCAACCGAAGATGCAGCCATCCTCCTTGCAAACTATGTGTCGTCCTATACTGAAAAAGGGGAACATACCTTAGCGGTATTTCTTGATTTGGCTAAGGCCTTTGATACCATTTCGACCGATCTTCTGTTGAAAAAGCTAGAGGCTATTGGCGTAAGAGGCACCCCGCTTGACTGGTTTACAAGCTATCTTTCTAACCGTAGCCAATTCATCAAAATAGGCGAATATTCCAGTGACCCCAATCCTATCACGTTTGGAATACCGCAAGGAAGTACACTTGGTCCGACTCTGTTCTTAATTTACATGAACGATATACTAAATCTCTCTATTCCTAATGCTGAAATGATTGCTTATGCAGACGATACAGTCATCATCTTCCATGCAGAAACTTGGGATCGTGTATACAATCTGGCAGAGGATGGTCTGGTAATTATAGCTAAAGCTCTTAACCGTAGCCTGCTAACTCTAAATGTTAAAAAAACTAAGTTTGTCACGTTTTTCAAGACCCTTGCATCGGTTCCTCCACCACATCTGATTCTTAATTTCCATACCTGCTCCAATAGGCACAATAAACATTGTAGCACTTGTATTCCTATTGACCGCTCCCCCTCCATCAGATATTTAGGTATTACTTTAGACGAAAATTTATCTTTCAAGCCGCATATACACTCCCTATCCGGTCGAGTAAGAAAAATTATCAACGTGATGAAAAAACTTCGTGATTGCTCTCCTATTCAGATTCTCCGCACCGTATACCTAGGCCTCTGCCAATCTGTCCTCCAATATGGTATCTCTGTCTGGGGTGGCGCCGGGAAATCTGCTTTTATAGAAATCGAAAGATCACAAAGGGCTGTCATTAAAGTATTACTTAAGAAGCCGTTCCGGTACCCCACTGACTCACTCTACAACGACTTCCCGGTCCTACGAGTTCGACAACTCTTCATCCTCGCTGCTACCTTGATCTCTCACAAAAACTTAAGCAAAAGAGCGGATTATAACTTAATAAGCTCAAAGCGCATTTTCAAAATTCCGCTGCCTACAGCAAACTCTCTCCTAGCAAGACGCTGTCCTGATTATTTACATCCTTACATATACAATAAAGTCTACAAACATTGTGATATAAAACACGTCATGATTTCCAAGTGCAAAAGACTCGTAAAAAAATGGCTTCTATCATTGTCATACGACGAGACCGAGGATCTATTAATTTAATTTACTCACACACTCACCACACACACACACACACACACACACACACACACACACACACACACAAACACACACACACACACGCGTACGCACTGACACACTATTCCTTTATTTTATTTTATCATCACTAATTTTGTCTTCATCCTTTGTTCGTGATCCTTATTATTACTTATTAAGCTACACAACCCAGAAATAACGCATTCACACATTTTATTTATGTATATACATGAGTAAGTTGCAACTCTGGCCCCCAAGATACAGACAAACGTCTAGTTTGGGGGTCACTATCCAAATAATTTTAAGATTTGTTTGAATTATGTTACATGAAAACCTTACTGTTAGCACTAAGTTATAATACCTACCCAATGTAACAAAGGATTGAATAAATTTTTATCTTATCTTTTTTTTTTATCTTATATAATCCAACTTCGACATATAAAAGTAGCTATAGGTAAGGTACCTACCGTTTAGCGTTGGTCGTAACTTCCCTTGTCTTTATAGGGATTATTACCGGATAACTTACGCCTAGAAACCTTGAACCTTAAACCTTACCCTAATCCTAAAATACGGTTACTCGAGATAATAAAATTTTATTGTTCCGTACCTAATAATTCTCAAGAGGTAGGTTGTGCAGACTGTAGATGGAACATGATGAGGTGTTTACACGATACGGTACAGCCAAGAAATTGTCCCATTATTTTTGCCTAATAAACGAACAATTGCCCCCATAGTCGAGTGGTAGCAAACACGACTGTTAAGCTGGAGGTCCTGGAATCGATTACCAGATCGAGCAGGGTTTTTCAATTAAATTCCCAGTAGCAGCTCGGAGTTTAGATTTGTGTACGACCTAAATATATCTATCTACTAGCGCACTTTGGGTGTACCTACATTACTGAGTACACTTCTGCCTAACCCTTCGGATAATACAGGCGTAATGAAATGTTAAACCGGCACGGAAGATGGAAAGAGGAAAACAAGATAAAATAACTCTTACGATGGTCGCGTTTCGATTACAGTGCCTAATTGAAACAATTTTCAGTCTCTTTAATATTAAAATTCATAAACAGAAATAAACGTTTAATAGCAGAGCGTGGTTTCGATCCACGGACCTCTGGGTTATGGGCCCAGCAAGCTTTCACTGCGCCACTCTGCTTGCGTGACGAAGTAGCGAAATATTAGTTCCCCTGTTTACGGCTGATGCAATACTTTGTGACATTGATTAATCATACAATCAAGGCATACAACGATAGCACGACCATTTATTCAGTAAAGAGGTATTCTAATGCTATCCTCACGCCTGTATCCCCCGAAAGGTTAGGCAGAGGTATACTAATTACACCCTCATGTAATTAGTCATGTTTGATCGGTTTTTGTCGGAGATTGTAATGTTATTTTAGTGAAGAAAAAATTAGACTTGCGGGCAGGATACGAACCTACGTCTTCTGGTTAAATACACCAGACGCTATGACCACTAAGCCACCGCCAGACCCAGTCCCCAATAGATGTTACTGATGTCACCTTTAAGACGTAAGTTCAGAATATGAAGGCAAATTTCGACATGAAATTTTTTGAATTTTTCTCATTATCGCTAGCGTAGCCGTCACGCCTACTGTTGCACTGCAATAATGGGGCAGTATAAACCGCTGAACAGATTTAGATACAATTTGAAGATAAATTGCATCTTGAGAAAGGTTAATAGACTACCCTATTAAAAAAAATGTAAATAGTCTACGTTAGGATATTAGACGACTTTCTCGTGATTACTCCACCATATTTATAGTAGTATACGTCTGACTTGTATAAATCAACAATATTTTTTATTATTGCGTCAGCAGCTGTATAAAGTAAAGGCGTATTTCGCAACTTCGTCACGCAAGCAGAGTGGCGCAGTGGAAGCGTGCTGGGCCCATAACCCAGAGGTCCGTGGATCGAAACCACGCTCTGCTAGAAACACTTTTTGTTTTTTCTTTATAGACTGTTTTTTATAAAGTCACACTTTTAACAACCATTTTAAATTCGTCTCTAGTATTTAACTTTACGAAGTAGTAAAACGTCATTTTCAGTGATATAAAGAAACATCACCGTACCTATGCTACACCAACAATGATTTTGCAGGTTTTATTCAAGGTTATTTATATTTAAGGTTATATTTTGTGAAAATATACCTAACATAATCGACCCATTATTATGTCCCACTGCTAGGCACGGGTCTCCTCTCAGAATGAGAGGGATTAGGCTGGTGAGTCTGGTGGGTGAGTCTGGTGGGTGAGTCTGGTGGTAGGTACCTGTCCACCACGCTGGCCTAATGCGGGTTGTCAGACTTCACACGCCGCCGCCGTCGAGAAAATCTATCCGGCATGCAGGTTTCCTCACGATGTTTTCCTTCACCGTTTAAGCGCGTAATTAACTATAAATACGCACATGACTTCGAAAAGTTAGAGAGGAACCTTTAACTTGGCTGTCCAATGGTCATATCACTGAGCATTTGTGAAAATACTACTAATTTATCATAGTTTATTCTTATTTCTATCCCTTTCCCCTCCGTACTCATTAACGAGCGCAGCCTTGAATTGAAATCAGCTACCTATATTAATTTGATTGCTCTCTTGTCATGACAGTGCCTAAAATGCCATCTCGGATGTCATCCATGGAATTTACGTACAAGGTCTTATTTACATATAATTTAATAATAACTATCTTTACTCCGCGGTTTCACCGGGTTTTGACCCGTTCTTAAAGGGTCGTAGCGATATGTTAAGTAGCCTTAAACCTTCCTCATAAATCACTTCGTCCATTGTTGAAGACCATATGAAAATCCATTCAGTAGTTCTTGAGTTAGTTAATTTCAACACACAGATGTGACGGGGCGTGTTTTATAATATTACGCCGAGTAAGTAGAACGACGGAGATGGATCACGAAAATTCTAGAATAGTTGTAGAAATAATCCCATGTTACATTAGGACAATGTTTTTTTTTTTCATAATTATTAGTTTACGGTGGAAGTGTGTTACACCATGGTACATAACAGTTAAAGCTTAATTACACTTATATATTTAATTAAAGGTTTCCGTAGGAGGTAAAGTGTTATTAAATTAGATGTTAGAAATGTGTCTCTTACAGGGTGGGCCATAATTGTGTTGGCGAAATTATTCTCTAATTTCTTGCAATTACCGCCGGCCATGGACACCTGTAACACCAGAGGATTCGCAAGTGAGTGAGCCTCCGGTATCCTCACTCACTCGGCGAAACGGTTGGAGTATACGTAACGGGGCACTGAGGAAAAAAGAGAAAATTTTAACAAATTTTTTTTTTCATAAATTGTTTATTTTCTCGATTCTATCGTATAGAACACCTAAAAGTAATTCGAAAAGCATCTGGGCGATGTTTGTCTCCGACCAACCGTTTGTCGTAAAAGCGATATCGAAGGGATTGTATTTTAAAGGCGTCAGGGACTTAGAAAAAAATTTTTTTTGATACAAAAGCGAGCGTAGCGAGCTCGGAACTTCGGGAATCCCGACTCGGATAGGTTAGGTTAGAAGGGGATGGCGGGGTCTAGTAGAACCCCGCCATCCCCTTCGTGGTTATTTTTTTTTAAGCCACCCAGAAGTAGGAGCCCCGCGAAGCGGGGCTCCGTCAATATTACCTCCGGAATCACTTGACCCCTTCAAGTTCAAGTTGAAGTTCAAATGTTTTTATTTCAAATAAGCTTTTACAAGCATTTATGAAACGTTATGCTTCTAGTTGCACGGTTCCAAAAGGTTGATCCTATGGAGAAGAATCCGGCAAGAAAGTCCATGGACACTCTTTTAAAATAAATAAGGTTACAATCTTCACGCAGGTACAATATTACGATAGCAGCTTGTGTGAACATTGAAGGTTTATGTCTAAGTGGAAGAGGTCGATGTAAAAATAAAAAATAAACTATGTGGAAAACACACACATCGTCAAAGTATATAAAACTAGGTGTCCACTTAGACATGCTACAATGTACTCACATTTACAAGTCCTGTTTATAAATAGTTGGGGACAACAATAAATAACTAAATGATGACACAATGAAATTTTTGTAAAAAAAAAAAGTATTCACGAATAACGTAATTTTTAAATTTCTTACCAGTGAGATCGGTGACAGATTTTGGTAGTTTATTGTAAAAACGTACACAATTTCCCAAAAATGATTTATGTGTTTTAGATAGTCTAAATTTAGGTACCACTATTTTGTGTTTATTCCTGGTATTAATGTTATGAAAGTCACTATTGATGCTGAATTTTTGCAGGTTTTTACGGACGTACATGATGTTTTCAAAAATGTAGAGCGACGGCAGTGTAAGTATATTGATGTTCTTGAAAACTTCTCTTAGGGAATCCTCCTTGAAGACCTTGACCTTGAAAACCTTGACCTCAAAGTCAATTGTTCTTAACTGTAATGTCATTTAACCTTGAAGTCAAGGTAACCTCAGGAGAATAGTGGATTTTGAGCTTCGTAAATTTGACCTTGACCTCAAGGTCTTTGACCTTGATGTCAAGGTTAGTACCCTCAGGAGAATAGCGGATTTTGAGCTTCGGAAATTTGACCTTGACCTCAAGGTCAATGCCCTTGAGGTGTGCCATGGTGTTCCCCCACCCTACTACTCCCAAATCCCACCGGGTCCCGAAGCCTTGATTAGGCGATGGATTTTGTTGAAATTTTTCTAAGTCTTTTTTTCATAGTGCCCCGTTTCGTATCCACTGACCCAACACTTACCTACCTACCTCTAAGTAAGTGTTGTTTCACGCCAGTTTCAAGTTTCAACCGCAGTACCTACCACAATACACATACAAGTCGCTAAAAGAAATTCAACATCACAGGTAGATAACTAACTGGTCTTGGCAACTTGTTGGCTAAAACGTCCAAGTAAATATTTAACCGGAAGAACGCAGGTCAATTAAAATTGAATTTATAGTCACTCACCTACCACTACTTGAAATCCATTGGCGATTGCCTGTTCTTAGTGTTGATACGCCTGTAAAATAAATGACAAAAATAAATTATTATGTACCTAAGTCGGTACTTGCCGCATGGAAAATTACCTATATATTAAAATTGGAATATTATCATGAGTTAACATTTGGTGCATTGCATCATAATTTTTGCAAGAAATACATCGCTAATTATAGTACCTATGTATTGAAATACATAATAATTATACACTCAAAATTTAACTTGATTATTCTCGTAGGTACCTACCTATATCTTGTTTAATATCAGAATCACATCTGGTATTTATTACCATATTGCACATAATTATGTGCATGCGGAGTCGGACGACATGAAAAAAAAAAACACAATCTCTATATTTAGGCATAGACGGCAGAATATGAGAACTCAGGATGAGATATGTTTTTTTTTCAAAACCATTGCATTGACATATTCTTTTTTTTAAATAAAACTGTCGTTTTAGGCAGGCAAGGGTCTTCAAGCTATACAGCCTAGCCGATCAAACCATTGCAAAATAAATATTTTTTATTAATGATTTGTGTTTAGTAATGTTAGTTGTAATACGGCTAAGTACAAGATTGTATATTATTTTAAATAGATAGGTAGAGTTTTTAATTGGACCGTACTTACTTTTTTAATTTATGTCGTTGGAAGTGCTCGCCAAGTCGCACATTTTAGATTTTTTTATGGACAAACCGAATCGAACACGTCATCTGGTGATGAAATGAGACACAGTTTGGATTAAACAATTCTAAAAGTATTTAGTCTACGTAGTTATGTGTAGAATGGAAGTAGAACGCGATTTATCGTGCGTCAGAATGTGCGGCGAGTGAAAGAAAATCTCCCTAGTACTATCCTATGTGTTTAGTACACAGCATAGAGAATTATAGAGATCAGTCCCCTTGTCTCATTGGATAATTGACGTCCCGTAACGTCATATAAATGGGTTGCCAATGTTGCCATCCTTTGCAAAAAAATTGCTACTTTTGTACAACTTTCTTAATTTCATCATCATTATCGACCCTTAAACCTATTGACCCAACCCCATTGCTGGGCTCGGGTCTCCACACCGATTGAAAGGGATAAGACTTACCTGACCTGTCTCCCGAAATCGTCTGATGGCATCCCTTACTATGGTTCGAGGTACACCCAGTGTACGAGCGATGCGACGTTGGCTGTACCCAGCATCAGATAAAGCCACTCCCCTAGCTGTACCAGTTGCATCCAGTGGCATTTTTTTACATTCACAAACAATGAGCAAGCACTACAAACTCAAATTAACCAATATTCAAACACTATGGCAGAAAAGAACAGGAAATATTTACACGGTAACGCAACGGCAACAATGTCAAACAACGACTAAATTCCATAAACTCGTTGGTGACACAAATTTAGAAAACGGAATAATAATAATAATAAATAAATATTCTGGGACATTTTTACACAGCACCATCTAGTCCCAAACTAAGCAGAGCTTGTACTATGGGTACTAGACAATGGATATAATACTTATATACTTTTTTTTTTTTTTGTAAATACATACTTATAATACATAAGAATAGGGGTATAAGTGTTTAATTTATTGCTAAAGTACCCACTTGACAAAAAATAGAACAGTTGATATTCCTTAAAGTAAAAAAACAGGGCGACGAACGATATAGGTGGGCGGTTAATTGTGCCTGTGAGTGTAGACTATCACGCTTCTAGTGTGGGCAGGCAGACTTTATAAGCCTTTGAGAAAAATCTGCGTACTAGAATACAGGTTTCCATACACTGTTTTCCTTTATCGTTCATGCGAGTGAGAATTAATCATCAATACGCACATAATTTCGAAAAGTCAGAGGTGCGTGCTTGGACTTGGCAGGCCAACGCTCAAATCACTAGGCTATAACTGCTTTTCTGGTTCGAAATATATCTGGATTTCTTTGTAAACCGTCCTAATAGCACGAAATCAGTCAAGTTGTAAAGGACATGTAAGGTACCTGGGGTATTGTATCGCCCTGGGCTATTCGCTAACTATTCTACTTTACAATGCGGCATACCTATGTCTAAAATAATGTACAATCTGAAGGCAGTTGAGGTAAACCCGTGTTTTACTTACAAAATTAAAGGAAAACATGTTGCGGCCAGCTGCACTAATTGGATGCCCCCTACGGATATAGGAAATATGAACATCTTGTACCAAAACTGGATTAAATATAATTACCTAACTATAGACCGTTCAGTTATTTTACCTCTGGCTGTTATGTTGCACGTACAGCTAGTATGATACTTATTCTTTTTTTTATGGGATAGGTGAGCAAACGAGCAGACGGGGTCACCTGATGGTAAGCGACAACCGCCGCCCATGGACACCCGCGACACCAGAAGAGTCACAAGTGCTTTGCCCGCCTTTTAAAAGGGTTTGGTCCTCCGGTAACCTCACTCACTCGGTGAAACACATGACAGCATGGCTTTCCCACAGTAAAACCTTCCTTCCACTACTTTGTATCCTTTTTGGCATGTTTAGATGTATTTAAATAACTAAATACGACCCAAAAACCTCGCAGAGTCCGGACAACTTGAAATGCCCACCTGACGCACGAAAGGTCAGAAATACTACTGAAGTACTGAATATTATTTTCCCCGAGAAACTCTTGATGGGCATCATTCATTAAATCAACGTATCTAAATACTTATAATGGTGAGGTTACTCCTACGTATTGACTTATCTTCTTATATTATAAAAAAATCTCGTGTCACAGTGTTAGTTACCATACTCCTCCGAAACGGCTTGACCGATTCTTATGAAATTTTATATGCATATTCAGTAGGTCTGAGAATCGGCTACTAACTTTTTTTTGTGATAAATGTTGTCCACCCCTAATATATAGGGTTCACGGGAGACTCGACGGGGAAAGTAAAGTTAGGGATTCTCCACCCGAGTGCTCATTAGCCAAAAGTCCTGGGCGTGACTGCTACGCTAGAGGTCCTGGGTTCGATTCCCAGGTCGAGCAAAGTGTGAATGGGTTTTTCTATGAAATTCGCAGTAGCAGTTCGAAGTTAGGAAATTTTGTGCCCGGTTAATGGCAATAGGCTCACCCCCTATTATATGGCACCTAAACATATCGGCGAACTGTGGGTGTACATTAGTACGCCTCTGCATAACCCTTCGGAGAATACAGGCGTGATGATATGTATGTTATGTTATGTTATTCTCCACCCGAGCGAAGCCGGGGCGGGCCGCTAGTTATATATACAGGGTGGCGATTTAATCACCTGCACTGCTTCAACATAGTGTAGTATTGATAACATATAACATATTAGACGTAATTTATAATTTGTATATTTAAGCAATCCCGTGTTAAAGGAACGATAATATAATAGATAGTGTTATAAACGATATGCACCCTGCAGTACGTTGACCTTATGCGGACGGCCTGATCAAGTAGTTGCTTGACTCGCTATCTCTAGATAGATACATACCTACAATGAATTCAACGTCCGCGCTATATCTTTGACTCTTTGCATACAATGATGAAAAATTAAGGTATGTTCTTTTTTATTGATATGGGTAGTATTTCGTGGTCTGATTTATCTGCTAGAAGGATGCAGGTGATTAAATCGCCACCCTGTATATTACTGTGTAGTATTTTAATCAATGCCTATATACGTCAAAAGATTACACTCAAAGATTATGTAGGTACGTACCTACCTACTCATTATACAGTGTTTTCAAGATAAAAAAACAAGCAACAAAAGAGTTTAAAAGTTCGAATGAAAAACAAACAATATTTTTATATTTTCATTATAATAGCCTATTATTCTATTATTTGACTTAAGAAGTTGTTTGTGCTTTAAGTTGTTCAAACAATATTAATTTAAGAGAGTTGATGAATAAACATGTCGATAAACAAAAGAAAATGAAGTAAGTAAATATGTTGTTATTCAATTTACGTTCTAACAATTAAAACTAGAGATTTGAAAATGTAAAACAAACAATTAATTGTAATTGCAAACTTCAGTGCTTACAATAATAAAACACAAATGGCGTATGCAGCCAATATCTCTTAGTAGTCTGTGATGCAGCCGCCATTTTGTGAAAATATCAGTGTCATTAGTGAATTTTCGTTGAGATAATGAGAAGAATAATGACCACAGCTTCGTAATTCGGCTCCTGTTACTATTTTAATGAAAAAGATACAGCGTAGAAGGGTGTTAGGTTAGTTTTTGCTTCGCCGAGTATTTTAATTGGTTTTTGGAAATTAACAATACTTGTAATGAAAAGTAAGTATAGATGCAAACTTATTTTTCAAGAAAAAGCAAGATAAATGGCATACTTAATTGTCTCAAAGCCTCGAGACTCTAAATTTAACTGGCACTTGGAAAGCATTTGTCAATTCTTACTCAAAGTGTGAGGTAGGTAATATTTTTTTAATGTGGCCATCGCAAAACGATTCCTATTCGACCCAAGGGATTAATTCCAGAAAATGGTGCCAAAAAGGCAAGAAATATCGTTAATATTCAATTTATTTAAGTGTGTCGAAGACAATGTACCTATTAGCAATAAATTGTGTTATCTGACTTTAATCGGAGATTGCCCTATGATTGCCTTGTCTATGATTTTAATAAATTAGGTAGGTACCTACTTACAACAAATCATGGGAGTTGGTGACGTCAATAAAAATGCTGAAATATATTTAAGCCTAAATATTCCGTTGTAATTAACTGTCAAGGAAATATGGGATCATTGGGATTTTCTATGAAATTTTTAGAAGCAGCTTGGAGTTCGACTTTGTCCCCAGTTAATGGGACGATTCGCCGTGGAGTATACCTAGATCTTTGTCTAATCCTTGTAACTAGATTTACAAAGTAAATATTGTTTTAAAAACTATGCTGAACCAAATAAAATAAATAGGTAGGTAAGCCATTTATTTCTTGATATTACGAAGTGAAACTATCTGTTTAAGAAAACAAAATAAATATAAATGTATGTAGGGGAGAACTGAACTAAGAGCCGAACCTACATATTACACTACAAAATATGAAGTAGCAAGCAAAACAGTTGACTAGTTAGTGGAGCTCTAAATTGCATTATTCAGCTACTTACCTACCTTTGTACATATTTACTTTGTGCCGGTCAGAAGCATCTTGTGTATTATTCCACTATGCTTCATTAATATTACAAAGCAATCGTCCATTAGTTCTGTCAGACAAATGCATTTTCATTTGCTCTTTAGGTGCCTCTGGCTCGATTTGTTTGTTTTGTTAACTTTACGGGGTGAATTTATGAGTGCATTCTCTGTGTTGTTAAATTAATTAAATTGTCATTCGTCTTGGAATGAAACAAAATAAAGCAATGTGTGACTAAAAAACTCAAAGTAGGTACCTACGTACAGAATGGACCTTCCGCCACTTCCTATGTTGAATACCTAATTCTCCCCTTTTTTTATTAGCACGGACCTTTACGGACTGCACCCATTTTTTTTGGTGCGTGTGGAAAATCCTCATGGAATTCCGCCGTCCCGGGTGGCGGCGGAATTCCATGGCGTGACCTACCAACTAAAAACCACACGGCGTTCCTTCCTGCACGTTTGCGTCGGGGCTACGGGAAACAGAAAATTCGCCCGCGGCCCCCGACTGGTGATGGCCCGCCTCAGCGGGCCTCGTCCACAGATTGTGTAGGGGGGGATTGTGAGCCGTTGGACCCCCCCCCAACCACCTCAGAGGGGCGCTTGTGGAACACTACGCACCACCGCCTCGGGTCCTATAAGGGGGGTGTGGTGAACGTCCCCGCGTCTGACACACCCGACCCTTTTAGGGAGGCTGAAAGAGGGCATTATCGGTCCTCCTCCGATGTCTCCCGGTGCGCCAGCTACGGATCGGGTTAGTGCTGACACTCTCCCTCTCCCGCTCCGCAGCTTCCTTTTGCGAGACGACTGTTTCCATAGTCCAACAGTCTAATGCGGGTTGGCAGACTTCACACGCCGTCGAGAAAACCTCTCAGACGTGCAGGTTTCCTCACGATGTTTTCCTTCACCGTTTAAGCGCGTGATAATTAACTATTAATACGCTCATAACTTCGAAAAGTCATAGGTGCGTGGCTTGGATTTGAACTCGCGACCTTTGACTTGGCAGTCCAATGGTCATATCACTATAGGCTAACACGGCTGCCAATATTGTTAATTTATTCTCTTAGAATAACATCGAGTTCTCAAAAGCTAGGAACCATCGTTTAATGTTTTTTTGTGAATAGGGGGCAAAGGAGCAGACGGATCACCTTATGTTAAGCGATTACCGCCGCCTATGGGCACCTACAACACCAGAGTTCTCAATCAGAGTTCTCAGGGTTGAATGACCCCATGAATGGTTATGAACTACTAGCTTCTGCCCGCGACTTCGTCCGCGTAGCGTGATGATATATAGCCTATAGCCTTCCTCAATAAATGGGCTATCTAACACTGAATGAATTTTTCAAATCGGACCAGTAGTTCCCGAGATTAGCGCGTTCAAGCAAACTCTTCAGCTTTATATATTAGTATATAGATAAGCTTTTGTAGTTACTTTTGAGCCTTTTATTCTCAGCACAAAAAGGGTAGGTTAGTAGGTACCTACCCTTTTTGTGCTGAGAATAAAAGGCTACTAAGCACGGTAAATGGAAGAATACTGGCATTATCTAGTGATAATGCCAGTATTCTTCCATTTACCGTGCTTAGTCCTAAATATTTATGTTACTTACATATTTTTACTAGACCTAAATCATATTTATAGGTTCAACAAAGCACGAATAAAGATCTAAAGTCGGGGCTTATACCAGGCCACTCAGAAAGTTTTGCGACAAAAAGTTTTTATGTTTACAGACACTAGCCACTTGTAATTATTTTGAAAACTTCGATTATTTAAGAGTAAAAATACCACTGTTCGATTTTCAAATTTCCCTCCGCATTTTTTTGAGAGTCAATTCAAATTTTCTTGTCTCATAAAGAAATGGATCTGCATCGAGAACATTTTCGTGCAATGATTTTTTATGATTTCAAATGAGGCTTAAAACCTGATGAGTCATTTGATCGACTTCGAATTGCTTTTATGGATGAAGGACCTTCAAAAGCAACCATCTACTGCTGCGAGTTCAAACGCGGTCGTCTTACTTTGGCGGATGAACAAAGGAGTGGTCGTCCTACGACAGCTGTCACCGGAGAAAGTGTGTTGGCAGTAAAAAAAATAATTCAAGAAAACAGACGAATTACGTACGAAAAGATTCAGCATACTCTGCTGATTGGTTCAGGAAGTGTTCACAAGATTTTGCACGAGCACCTTCGCGTAAGGAGGATAGTTTCCCGCTGGGTACCGCACAACCTCACCGAAGCTCAAAAGCAGGCCCGTGTGGATTGGTGCCGTGATATGATACAAAAATTTGATGCAGGCTCGTCACGGCGCGTTTACGACATTATGACAGGTGACGAATCCTAGATTTATCAATACGATCCAGAAACAAAGTGTCAGTCGACAGTTTGGCTATTTCAAAATGAACCAACGCCTACGAAAGTGAAGCGATCGAGGAGCGCAGGAAAAATTTTGATCGCTAGTTTCTCACTTTGATCGGGTGCCTAATTTCAATTCCACTTCTAGACCAAAGCAGCATCAACGCCTAATGGTATGGCACAAAATTTTTTCTGCAATGAGCAACAAGCGACCGAACACCGGGCTCCGCGGGCTCCTTCTTCACCACGACAACGCGCTCACGCACTTTGCGATCAAAACGAGGGACTTCCTGGACTTCACACCGGTCCGAGTCTTGGGACACCCTCCTTACAGTCCTGATTTGGTTCCGTGTGACTTCTTTTCATTCACTAAAATTAAAAATCAGCTCAAAGGGCTTTTCATCGCCGCAAGACGCGCTAGCAGCGTTTGAGAAGGCCGTGGAAGAGGTGTCTGCGGAGGACTGGAAAAAATGTTTTGAAAATTGGTTCAGACGCATGAAACTTTGTATAGAGGCTGGTGGAGAGTTTTTTGAAAAGATTTAATAAAAATATTTTTTTCATAGAAGTTAGTTTTTTAGTTTCTCAAAACTTTCTGAGTGTCCCACATACACAGTTGCGTATTGTGTATGACTGCCACCCGGGGCAAAGCTTATCTAAAATTGCCGACATTTGCGTAACTAGGCAAATCGGTAAAAAATCTGTGAAATAAAACGTGTTTCTATTTTCAATACTTATTCAACCCATTATAATTTCTCACTGCTGGGCACACGTTTCCATCCAGTGTGGCTTAGGCTATAGTCCACCACGCTAACCTAATGCAGGTTGGTAGACTTCACACGCCGCCGCCGCCGTTGAGAAAATCTCTCAGGCATGCAGGTTTACTCACGATGTTTTGCTTAACGATACGCACATAGCTTCGCAAAATCAGAGATGTGCCTTTGATTCGAACTCGTGGTCTTTAACTTGGCAGTCCAATGGTCATATTACTATGCGATCACTGCTCTTTTTCTGTGATCTATATTTTCTTTGGGTAAAACGAGCAGACGGACCTGACCACCTGATGGTAAGCGATTTCCGCCGCCTATGGACACCCGCAACACCAGACAGGTCGCAAGTGTGTTGCCCGCCTTTTAAAAGGGTTTGGGCCTCCGGTATCCTCACTCACTCGGCGAAACACGACATAAGTGTTGTTTCACGCCGGTTTTCTGCAAGGTTTTCTGCGGTAGAGCCAAAGGTTAAAGTTCCGTGTAATAGGCGGTTAACATTTGATCCCTAAAGGACGTCTAGAGACGGTGGCACTAGGTTAATACTTGCATGTATAATGAATCCAATTTATTCCTCCACCGTACACTGGTACTGAGGATAGCGAGTTAGAATATTAACTCGGATAAATTTTTGCATAATCGGGTAAGACATGGAAGCTGAACATGAGTTTAATAAAAATAGAGATTCATAAGTCTAAAATATTACATTACATACCATCACGCCTGTATTCCCCGAAGGGTTAGGCAGAGGCGTACTAATGTACACCCACAGTTCGCCGGTATGTTTAGGTCCCATGTAATAGGGGGCGAGCCATTTGCCATTTACCGGGCACAAATTCCTAACTCCGAGCTGCTACTGGGAATTTCATAGAAAAACCCAATAACACTTTGCTCGACCTGGGAATCGAACCCAGGACCTCTAGCGTAGCAGTCGCAGTCAGGACCACTAGGCTATTGAGGCAGTCTAAAATATTATCGACACAAAAACGTAATAATAAATCCCATGTAAACAGTATTTTATCAAATTGTGTTATTAAGATTTATTAAGACACCGTTAATCTACTTTATTGAAAATAAACAACCGGAAAATCGTTCCCAACTTGGTAAAGTTATCTATATCTATTACTAATATATAAAGCTGAAGAGTTTGTTTATTTGTTTGCTTGAACGCGCTAATATCAGGAACTACTGGTCCGATTTCATAAATTCTTTCAGTGTTAGATAGCCCATTTATTGAGGAAGGCTATAGGCTATATATCATCACGCTACGCGGACGAAGTCGCGGGCAGAAGCTAGTACTAATATATAAAGCTGAAGAGTTTGTTTGTTTGCTTGAACGCGCTAATCTCAGGAACTACTGGTCCGATTTGAAAAATTCTTTCAGTATTAGATAGCCCATTTATTGAGCAAGGCTATAGGCTATATATCATCACGCTACGCGGACGAAGTCGCGGGCAGAATAAGCTAGTCAAGAATAATTGTATTCGCTTACATTTATTTCTAGTGAAGTATTTTGGACGAATTGGTAGAGCAGGAACCTAGATTCACGGGATCCAAATAATTAGAATAAATTGTGTTGGAATTACGATTTATTTTGGGATTAGGCACGTTGTTATTGGAAACTCGGTCCGGATGTTTCTAATCCATAGACCGCCACTTGCTATGATTGCATACTTACTTCTTCCACATTCATACATACATTGCTGGCTGCGACCACTACCATTTTTTTTATATATATTCTGGGACATTTTTACACAGCACCATCTAGTCCCAAACTAAGCAGAGCTATGGGTGTTAGACAATGTATATAATACGTATATACTTTTTTTTTGTAAATACATACTTATAATACATAAGAAAACCCAGACGAACACAAACACTTATATTCAGCACATAAATTGTTGTGTCCTGAGGGAATCGAACCCACGACCTCATGGTCAGCAGTCCGGTACTCGAACCACTAAACAACAGAGGAGTCAGCCCTTGTATCTTCTTCTTCTTCTTCTTCTTCTCTACTATTATAAAATTGTAAAAAAGCTGTGTCCGTACATTAAAGATATTAAAAAAAAAACAAGTGCGTTAGGGTATATTAAACGTCTCCGAACCCAAACATGTGATTTTTAAAATTCTTGACTGTTTGTCTGTTTGTTACGGGTTGGCGCAAAAACGACTGAATAGGTTTTATTTTTGTTATCACTGTTGGAAAGTATGTGTTCCAAATTAAAAACTAGTATACTTCTTATCTCAAATAATTAAACGGAACCTGATATACAGCTTGACCTCTCTAATGTATAGAGACCCATACAAAGAAGAGATCATCACTGTTGGTTATTGAGCTTCAAGTGAGCGAAGCCGCGGGCATAGGCTAGTCTACTATAAGTGTCAAGTTTTATGGCTGCCAAGTGATGTATTGTAAATGAGTGTGCGGGGCTTTAATGGCCCCAGCCTGCAAGCGTCCTAAACCAATAGGGCTTGTAGGAATAACTGTCAAAGTAAATCGATACTACATTTAAATTTAAGTGCTTGAGGCTAATTTATTTAGGCTTTCTTACAATGAGAAGTCAACTTATACTGGATAGTTTAGCCAAAGATAATTAATTTCCTGTTATGAAATATGTTGTCACCAAATTGGATCTGTGATAGCCACAGAATTGATAATGTACATTATTCTTGATCATATTTATTAAAATCCTTATGGATCGTTCGCTGAAGTCGCTGGGGGAGGCAATACGTTTTCTTCATTTTAAAAACTAGACTTAACTAGAGCTATATTTACTGGTCATCAATTTATTACATTGCATACAGTACTAAGTCCTTCTAGAGTTAATCATTGTTGTAAGACATGATGTATGAATATGGAAAAATAAAAAAGTATCAAAGGATCGTAGCAAGTGTGACGTTTAAAATTTTGTTTTTGAATGCGGTTTTTTTTAATTATATTATTTAGTTGTGAGAATAGATGACCATAATATAATGTGTAGAGCAGTATCCCTTGCCCCCAATAGCAAAACTATCGTGATAACATGTCATAGTACAGCCTCTAATGACAAAACTAAATATCTATCATTCATCACTTGATTTTCTGGATTATCACATAAGTATTGAAAGATCAGAGTGGTTCTGGAATTATCATTTTGTGTTTTTCTTTGCATTTTTTCACGATAAGATTATAAAGTAGCTCACCGCTCACCTGAAGCTAATTAGGATTAGAAATGGATTCCAAAAATAATTATACAATAACCAACAATGATGATCTCTTCTTTGTATGGGCCTCTATACATCAGGGAGGTCAAGCTGTATCTCAGGATTCATTTAATTGAGATAAGAAGTTCACCAGTTTTTAAGTTAGAACATATACTTTCTAACAATGATAACAAAATTAAAATCTATTCAGTAGTTTTTGCTCCAACCCGTAACAAACGGACAAGAATTTTAAAATCACATTTTTGGATTTTCAGACGTTTATAAGTATACCATTAGCTTCTGCCCGCGGCTTCGCTCATTTGAAGCTAAAAACCAACATTGATGATCTCTTCTTTGTATGGGTCTCTATACATTAGAGATGTCAAGCTGTATATCAAGTTCCGTTTAATAATTTGCGATAAGAGGTATACCAGTTTTTAAGTTGGAGCACATACTTTCCAACAGTGATAACAAAATTAAAATTTATTCAGTAGTTTATGCGCCAACCTCTAACAAACAGACAAGAATTATAAAAATCACATTTTTGTTTTCGGAGACGTTATAAACCCTAACCCACTTGTTTTTTTATGATAAATTTTATTTTAATGTAAATTTTATAATAGAGATCCTGATTTTGTGACGCTGTAAATGTTATTTTTGTACCAAAATTAAGAAATAAATCTTTACTTACTTAGATTTTAGTGAAGGAAAAATTCGAATCGCAGGCAGGATTCGAACCTGCGTCTTCTGGTTAGGTTAGGTTAGGTTAGGTTACACCAGACGCTATGACCACTAAGCCACCGAAAGTCCCTCTGCCATGTCGAAATTTGCCTTCACATTGTGAATTGTGAAGGGCGGGCGTTTTGGGGGCTGTCTATAATGTAAAAATGACGTTCAAAAAGTACTACCTAGTAGTCTATATTGAATAAATGATTTTGACTTTGACTTTGAACTTACGTCTTAAAGGTAACGTCAGTAACATTTCATGTCGGTTGAAAAGCAAGTTACTTTGCCTCTCAACCGACATGACTTACCTTACGGTTAGTTCTATGTCGTAAGATGCTACCGTTCCTATTAACTATCTTTTTGTGATTTTTTGCATTTATTATGTTAAGATTATAAAGTTATTTTAGTCAATACGTATGCTAGCTAGTAAATAACTTTAACAAACAGTAAAACTGCCTTCAAAACACAAACATAATATTACCGTGATAGTGTTATGTGCTGCTTAGTTTCGGAAATCGGTGACATTTGGTCGGATCTTTTGTTCTCGCCACCGACTTCCCAAATTATTTTTTTGTTTCTTATTATGTTTCAAAATGTTGAGTGGCGAGTGGTATCTGAAGTAGGTATGTACCTCGACGACGACTTTGTGATTTATTCGGTTAGTACGTGTTATTGTAATTTGTTTTCAAAACTTTTGATCAGATCTTCACCAAATTTAAATGGAACCACCTCCGGAGTATAATTTTTCGTTCACATAAAAATATTGTCCAAATTAATTTATAAATGCCGAATAATCGCGTAACAAACACAAAACAGACGAATTGAGAAACTCCTACTTTTTGAAGTCGGTTGAAAATAATACTAAAGTACTCAAAATTATTATACTTTATTAAAATATTCAAACATTACAGGGTCTGTTCACAGCTAAAATACTAAGACACGACGATGAAACATTTCACGTAACTTAAAAGAGATTTATGATTATGTTAACATTTTCATTTATACTTATAGTATCTAGTAACACCGGAATTCAAAGTAAGTTTTAATTAATAAATAATTTGTTTGTTTTTTTTTTAAAGACAGTTAACCGACTAGAGAACAAACCTACAATTAACGAACACAAAGTTTATCCCAAGAATATTATATTATTATAACATTCCCTGAAACAAGTATTTGTATACTGATACAAATACTTGTTTCAGAGAATGTCATAATAGTAAATATCTGTGTGATCCGCTGGGATCACACAGATATTTCTCTCGCGTGAGAATCGTACCCACTACCTACATTTGGTGCTATGGTAGTAGCAATAAGGCGCAAAGTAACGCTTGTAGTATTTTTTTTCCAATAAAATAAAATAAACAAACGAGCTTCATGAACTTAAAAATAATTTACTTAATTATTATTTCAATTCAGAATGCCTTACAAACATGAAATGCTGTCTAAACTGTCTGTCAAATAAAAAAAAAAGTATATAATTTTGAGATGTATTACAATTTTCGTTTGTATTACAAAATTAAACGGTACAATACTGACCAATACCTAAAAATATTGTCCATTAAAATTTTCCAATTCCAATTTTTATTAATATATTTAGCAGTGTTGATTTTAAACAAAGTAACATTTTAATAATAATTGGCTAATACCCTGTTCTTAACCCAGGTTACAAACTATAAAATCAGTGTCGCATCATCGATGCATCTCCAAAGATACTTATGTACCTACTTAATTTTAAAACTAATACATAATAAGTACACATAAAAATGGTATAGAAATAAAAAATAAGATTTCCGTTGAAACAACTCTTATATTTTTTTATAAAGTCGGGAAGTCCGTGAATATTTATAACAATTGATAAGCCATCAACGACATAAAATGATGATCATTTTGGGTTATGTTGGTTGCGCATTATTATCATGTTTAATAACCGCATGAGGACAACAAAGCCGGTCCTAACATCCGGTATCTCATCAGGGCTTGGAGCCGGATGTACGAGGCCGGTAATATGGTATCTTGTAGTGTACGATTATATGTATTATAAATACCTAACGTGGTATGTATAGATATTATTTTGTATCATATTTAAGATTGTATGTAGGTAATCACTATTACAATTCCGCCGTATTGAAAACAAGGGATAAATAAATATAAAATTGTATAAAGTGATTTTATTGTTTAATATTTCATCAAATTACTCAAGTGACATTTATAATTAAACTTAATTGACATGTTAAAATCTTATAAATACTAATTTAATTATTCACCTTCTTAGTAAATATCGTTAAGCAGGTATTATTAAAATATACATGGCTTGACTCGTTATGTTTAAAATATAATTTGAATGCTAGAATCAAAACAGTATGTATGTTACTGTGATTAATACCAGTTAACGCCGTAAGTTTGACTCTTCTGATGGTTTGCGGGACGCGGATCAAGTCAGCCAGTCTCCCGCCAAACTGCTGTAGGTAGTAAGGACGTAAATAATTATATTTCAGTATTAAAAAATCTTAAACATGTGTTAAGAAACCTCGTCCAAACCGTAAAGGTGTTGTTAGTTATTTATAATATTTTTATATTTATTTGCGTGTGTAGGAGTACACAGTACATTGAAGTTCAAAGAAAGTTAAATGGCAGTACTTACGTACTTACGGTGGCAGTGACATCGACACTGGCTGCCAAACGTACTAAGGCCTATGATGGTTTAGTCATATTGTCCAAAATCTATTATATTTTTGGGAAATTATGTATTTAGTATAGTTTATAGAGTATTTTTTATTTCATTTGGTGATGTTATTGATAACTATATTCCCCTTTTAGATCGGAAAGGGTTTTTTAAGATTACGTATATTGATATTATTATTTAATGTTTTTTTTTAATTATATCTGAGAATATTTCGTATTCCAAATTCATTTAATGCGTCCCAGTACCACCATTTTAAAATATGACAAAACTATCCGTAGATATGTGTAGGTAGGTACTATCAAATCTGAAAGATCCGAACAAGGGTGTAGATACATTGGATATACGGTTTAAATACAAAATATCGTCGACTTAGGGCCGCTTGCACCAACTTCTTAAATATATTTAAATTGTATTTAAACGTCAATTTACTATGAAAAATTGTGTTTAAATACAATTTAAACATATTTAAAAAGTTGGTGCAAGTGGCCCTTAAGGTTACAACGGGCAAACAAATATTATAGATAGGAAGGTATCTGATTTAATTATATTAATAACAGTATATTTGCACAATTTCTTTAACTGTTTTATACTAGGTGCTGTCTGAACACACAATAATAAAGCGCTTTCATACAACAAAATACTTAGCGCTTATTAACGTTTAACTGAAAGGCACTCATGCGTGCCTTACAAAAAATATAGTTAAGTTTCATACTCACTATATTTTATAACATCAAAATTGGTTATTTTTTTAAAGTATGCAGTAGACGGATGTCGTTTTAAATAGAAATTATTTATTTACATTGAAATGAAACTACTTTTTACGGATTTTATCGCGGTATATTAAATTATTCGATAGACGTCGGGAACGACGTCTCGAATCCTGTACATTACAGCATCCATGGTCACGGGTAGACTGAGGTGTTGGACGTCATAATGTTAAAATTACTACTACCTTACATTTTTTTTAATTATTAGCGATCCGATTCACGCAGAACGAGCTTACCGTATCCTTTGGTCTTGCAGTTTTGGACTTGGATTTAGATTTAATAGATTCTTTAACGGAGTTCCAAGCAGCTGGCAGTTCAAAGCAAATTTTGGTGTTTTTTAATTTCAATAGCGTAATTAATCATCCTAGATAGCAATCGATTTTCTTTAGCGAAGACTTGTGGTTTATCAAATCTGATGTAGTGCTGGGTCTTGTCTAGGGTATGTTCACAAACTGCTGACTTTTTGGAACGATGGTTTTAACATTAAAAGACGTCCAACACCTCAATCTACCCGTGACTATGGATGCTGTAAAGGATCCGAAACGACGGGAATTAAATAATATCAATATACCGCGATAAAATCCGTAAAAGTAGTTTCATTTCAATGTCTAATATTCGCGTAAGTATCAGAAATCAGTATATTTATTTACATTTCAAAACTGACGAATTTACAATTAATATTATGAAATAATTATGATTAATTAATTAATCTATGTAGGCAAACTTTACATCATTACCTTACAAATTATTACAAAATACTAACATAAGACAAGAGATACGATATCTAATCTAAATCGGGTTTTATTCCAAAGAGAAGATATGTACTCACACGTCGTTATTTTAGTTATTTTATAACATTCTTGCGTTTTTTTTGCATAATTTATGAGCAATATGGTAATTAAATATATTGTTATCATGACGTCGAAATTACAGACGTCATTAAAAAAAGTTAAAAATAATTAGTTTATTGTCTATGTCGTGGCAATAGAGTTGACATAAATTACTTTGGTGATACGGCAAAAGCTTTGACTGACATACCATTTATTTGATATTAAAACTTGTAATAACATAACATAACATACCATCACGCCTGTATTCCCCGAAGGGATAGGCAGAGGTGTACTTAGGTACACCCACAGTTCGCCGGTATGTTTAGGTCCCATGTAAGGGGGAGCCTATTGCCATTAACCGGGCACAAATTCCTAACTCCGAGCTGCTACTGAGAATTTCATAGAAAAACCCAATAACACTTTGCTCGACCTGGGAATCGAACCCAGGACCTTTAGCGTAGCAGTCGCGGTCAGGACCACTTGGCTATTAAGGCAGCTGTTTCCTCATTAATTGGATTAAAATTGCCTAGATGCATTTTCTTATAATTTACAACATTAAGTTTACTTACGTCTACATTTGCGATCCCAAAAATACAATTTCTTATTTTTAACCTTGGCACTCGTATCTATATCACAGATCTTTGACTAATATCGTTCCTCTTATGAACGTACGTAGGTATATTTTCATTGTAGATAAGCACCGCTCTACCCTCAATTTTGAAAATATAGACAAGCTGGAACAGTCAAACTTCTACATTGTTAAAATTTAGTTGAAAATTATCTATCGCGAAGTCGCGATCATAAACGATTTTGTCAAGATGGGTCTGGGTTTTCTATTTAAATAAACATTGTTTCCAAAATTTAAAAAATTGTGTGGTGCCATATCTTTCCTTAAAAATTTACTGTGACGAGGTTAGTTGCCTAATGTTCAACAGATTTAAACCATTCCCTTATTCCGGTATCTAAAATCGACAAGTACTTACAATACCTCCCTGTCAATATACCAATTTCCTAATAATTTGACATTGATCCCAAGTAAGTTACAACACTTAAGAACTACAAATTATCATGATCAATTTCCTCTTTGGTCTCACACAAGTAACTCTTAAAGTGGTCATGCCCCTGTTTTACGTCTTGATCAAAAAGTTTATTAATTGTTTCCTTGAAGAAACCTTTGGGTTGAATAAAACTTTCAAACTTCGTTTCTATCGAGAGCTTCCTTTTTTTATCGTTTGTAAGTCTAGGGAAGTCCAAGGAGTAACTTTGCCGTATTTGTATTTCGCTTTGAAGTTCATTATCAGTGTTTTGAGTGTCTATAATTGTTTTGTCTGTCCAGTTTTCTTCAAAAGCATCGTTGCCAAAAACATTATTACCGCTCGATTCTGCGTTTTCTTGTTCAGGGATTTTTGTGAAGAGTAACCGTTCCGAATCCATGAATGTTAAAACTGGCGATCTTCTACTAACAGATCTACATGATTCTCCAAATAAGTCTAGCTTTTTGGAATTGCTATTATTGCTACTTTCTTCATCGTATACAGTATCACCAGACCTTTCTGCGTCGGAATATTTATTTTCGGGTATAGTGCAAAGTTCTAAATCCCTTGCAAATGTTTTGTGATATTCATTGTTGGTTATTTCTGTTACATCATCGTTGAATGCGATTCTCTTATCTTTAGAACTTTTATGGATACTAGAAAAAGTGGTTTCTGATGAATTGAAGCGGGTGGTATTGTTAAGACAGGATAATTTGTTTTCTGGCGACATCAGAGTATTGTTGTAGCCTTTTTCAGTCTGTGAATTTTTACCCTTGGTGTGAATTCCAAATATTCTTTTGATGGACTTTCGAAACTGCAACAAAAATAAAGTCGCTTAAAAAAATCATTTTGAATAGATATTCACTATTTAAACTTATATGTTGGAAGAACTTACTTGTGTATTCATTCCTACGTAAATGAGAGGGTCATAACAAATCGAGCTCTTGGCAACCAGTGCAGGTATAACTCCAGCTCCAGGAGATACCTGCCAAAAAAAAAGAATAAAATTATTGCAACCATTACCAATCGCCAGTACATCGTGTGCTTAGCTACAAGTTCCAATTATATAGATTCCGCCTCTATCATAGTTAAGGGACTCATATTCTATTTTGTCTTGCCTTCTTGAATAAATAGACCCCAATTAAACATCCTTACAATTTTATAAAACAAAGTCCCCCGTCGCTTCTGTCTGTTCACAATAAACTCAAACACCATTGAACGAAATTTCACTAATTAACGGAGTGATTAATGAGGAAGGTTTTAAGCTATTTAACATCACGCTGTGACTCTTAAGAACGGCGCAATGCGGGTGATACCGCGGGCTGGTCGCTAGTAAATTTATATGTAAATAAAAATTACATCAGGGGACATAGAGCAATGGTAATTTATTATTCACAAAGCTCTCGTTACTCTGTTAGCTGTCCGTATATTAAATTGGATTATACCTTCAATATAAACTAATGGTATCTTAGAACCCAATTAATGTTCAACAATAATTCTCGATTCCCTTTATCAAAGACTTGATTCAATAGAATTATCTGGTTCTGAAACAAAGGTAGGTACTATTGAATTCAATGATTGAATTCCCGAGGCATTTGATATTCAGTGCGATTCTACGACGCATTTATCAATATTGTAAGTTTCAATTGAATTTCTATTGTTTGTTTCAATTGCAATTTTATTAGGTTTGTTACTGTGATATTGCTTTATTATTTTCTTTAGAAAAGCTATAGCGTTTTCAAAAGCTAGTTCCTTCATAAAATTATGATTATTGATAACTCTATAAAGGTTTCAATTAGGAGATCAAAGGAATTCAATTACTTGATTGCGTGTAGTTTAAATCGATTTTCTTCGACCGTTCGGTTGAAAAAAAAAAAACATTTTGTATAACTATTGGAAACTAGTGAAATCTTGATTCCTGACATAGTATAATTTATTATTTAAAGGCAATTTGGTGGTCTCCATAGGTAGTTGACTTATATGCAACTTAAATGCCAATATAAATTGCATTTAGACTCGATTTAAAGGAAATGTTTGAAGTTAAAAGGTCTGCAACGGCAGCTAACACACACGGCAGTAATCTCTCTTCGTTATACTCTTCACAACTACGCTGTGTCGGCTTTCATTAAGTCCGTTCCATTACATAGAGCTGAATATCAGTATTTTACAACATTATTTTTAGTAATTATGCGAAACCTGAATATGGTTTGTTCAGAATAAGTAACTGCACATACATAAAGTCACGCCTCGTTCCCGTAGGGGTAGGCAGATACCACAGACTTCCACTTGCTACGATTCCTTCATACCTCTTTAGCTTCATCCACACTCATCAATCTTTTCATACATGATCGTCGATTTAGGGTGCTCTTGACCGAGCCATTTTCAGAACGTCCTCAATCTGATTTGTGAACGTTCGCCTAACTAGGCCTTCCCCTTTCTACACTCTCGTTCACTTCTCTCTTGTATATTTGTTTAGTCAGTCTCCTTTCATTAATTCTCTTAACATAACCAAACCATCTCATCATACCTTTCTCTATTTTAGTCAATACATCTTCATTCACACCACAACGTTCCCTTATCACACTATTTCTTATCCAATGATTCCAATATTTTTTACAACATTTTAAATTTTGTCCCAAAAATATTACAAACTGCCTCAATAGCCAAGTGGTCCTGACCGCGACTGCTACGCTAGAGGTCCTGGGTTCGATTCCCAGGTCGAGCAAAGTGTTATTGGGTTTTTCTATGAAATTCCCAGAAGCAGCTCGGAGTTAGGAATTTGTGCCTTGTTAATGGCAATAGGCTCGCCCCCTATTACATTGGACCTAAACATACCGGCGAACTGTGGGTGTACATTAGTACGCCTCTGCCTAATCCTTCGGGGAATACAGGCGTGATGGTATGTTATGTTATGTTAATATTACAAATAGTTACTAGTGGTACACCGAGCGACACATAAGTATCTTTCCGCCATTATACGCGTTACAACACAAGCCACAGCAGGTCATACCGGCACTAGGGCGGTACTAAGCGGGTAATAAGACGTGGTGAGCATGTTTTTGTACGGACAACCAGGTAACATAACAAGCTTATAACTTTGGGTTTTTTTTTGTGATACAGTTTTAAAATTTTGTAAGTACATAGATTCTTAAAATATAAATACTAGACACGTGTCTCAGGTTTCTATACTAAAACTAAGGTTGTATATATAAAACGAGTTAAATAAAAAAAAAGGTTTTATTGATTGATTATATATTTTTAAAATTATTTGTTATAATTATTAAAACTTTAACGTCGATAGCTATGGCAATCACTTATTACTGAGGAAAACGCATGTGACATACGCAGATAATCAGATAGACATCGAGATCCCACTGAGTTTAGATTTGACCATTTCCGTTCTTTACCCTGAAAATTCTAGATTTTTTATACTTACAATTCCTTCCGTGGCGAACTGTTCCATCAACGCGAAGAGCGAGTAGGGTGTCCATGCGACAGTGAAGGATATGATCATCACAAACACCATTGCAGTCGCTTTAGTCTCCGCTCGGGACACCCGGCCGAGTCGCTGAGAGTTCTGAAGCCAAAGCAATCATAAGCATTTTGGTGCTGTACTTACTTGGTTATTAGATCACTTTGGAGGTAGAAAATAAAACAGACATTATTTTTACTGCCTCATCAGCCTAGTGGTCCAGACCGCTAAATTTTTGTCTGCCTGTCGGTCTGTCCGTCTGTTTGTTCCGGCTAATCTCTGAAATGACTGGGCTGATTTTCACTGGCAGATAGCTGATGTAACAAGTAGTAACTTAGGCTACATTTTTTTAAATACCACGCGGGCGAAGTTGCGGGTTAGAGCTAGTATAATGTAATAATTGATCTATCTCATTAAATTATAATTTCGATGGACTAATATCTAACCAATAACTTGTATGTTTAGTGTACACTGTTAATATAAGTTGGTTATATAAATAAATAATAAATAATATAATGCGATAAAATCCTAACTACCTTCTTCAAAGTCCTGATGATGTTGACGTAGCTGAAGGTGATAACGGCCAAGGGCAGGATCTGCCCCATCGCGAACAGGAACATTATGTACGTCAGTGTGTTCATAGACTGCTCGTGCCAGTTCACCGAGCAACTGCCAAACAAAAACATATTTGTTTACCTTTTTATGGTTCCAGTTAAGAACGGAAACCTTATAGAATCACTTTGCGGTCTGTCTATCAAGACCCAAGGGAATCAAAACCTACAGGATACTTCCCGTGAACTCAGAATCTTGAAATTTGGTACGAAGCAACGTCTTATAGCATAAAGGAAAAATTGCGTAGAAAAAGCATAATTCTTTTGTTTAACCATATACATAATAAAAATATGTTTAAGTACGGAACCCTCGGTGCGCGGGTCCGACTCGCACTTAGCCGGTTTTCAACATGGCAGAGCCATGCTTTGGCACGGATGGGCCGGCTCGACCGAAATGATACCAGGCCTCACAGAAAACCGTCATGAAACAACACGCGTTGTGTTTCGCTGAGTGAGTGAGGATACCGGAGACCCAAACCCTTTTAAAAGGCGGAAAACGAACTTATGGTGTTGTGGGCGTCCATGGGCCGCGGTAATCGCTTACCATCAGGTGATCAGTCTGCTCGTTTGCCCACTCCCATAAAAAAAATGTGAAAATGATTAAATAAATAGAACCCAATTTCGATACGCAGTAATACCTTCACAGGTCAGACAGGGTTGTATTAATATATTGTATAAACAGACTTACATACATACATATTAATATAATGGTAACAAAGCAAATACTGCACATACCTACGAACCATTGCGCCTATATTTCCCGAAGAGATAGACAGAGGTGTACAAATGTACATGGCAGCAATTTGTAGCGTAGGAACTATTAATAAATAAGGAGTTCTTACCTATCTTTTTGTGATTTTTTTTCATTTTTCATGCTAAAATTATAAAGTTATTTGAGTGAAGGAAAAATTCTACTCGCTGGCAGGATTCGAACCTGCGTCTTCTGGTTAGATACACCAGACGCTATGACCACTAAGCCACCCACCTGCCATGTAGAAATTTGCCTTCACATTCTGCACTTACGTCTTAAAGGTGACGTCAGTAAAATCTGTTGAAAAGCAAGAGTTCTTACCTGATATTGGCAGCCTCGTTGACATATTGCCCCCACCCCATAAGGGGGGGAGTGGTGAGAGCCAGCGAATAGGACCATATGAACACTATTGACATGATGGCGCCCTTGGAGCTAAGGTGCCTTGAGTTCAGCGGCCTGGTCACCATCATGTACCGCTCGAAGGATATCACTGTTAACGTGGTTATTGAGGTTATACCTGAAACAAAGTTAGTTGGTGTAATTATTTGATGGAACTGCCTCATTAGCCAAGTGGTCCTGAGCGCGACTGCTACGCTAGAGGTCCTGGGTTCCATTCCCAGGTCGAACAAAGTGATATTGGGTTTTTCTATGAAATTTCCAGTAGCAGCTCGGGGTTTGGAATGGCAATAGGCTCGCCTCCTAATACATTGGACCTAAACATACCTGAGAACTGTGGGTGTACTGTGGTGTGGAATACAGGCGTGATGTCAATGAAATATAATTATAAGGTGGCGCCTATATAATTAATGCAATGCTTGGAGCTTCTTTGGTGGATAGAATTCGTAACGAAGTCGTTCGCCAAAGAACTAAAGTTGCCGACGTAAATTCAGAATGTGAAGGTAAATTTCGACCTGGCGGGCGGGACTCGCGGTGGCTTGGTGCTCATAGCGTCTGGTGTATCTAACCAGAAGGCGCAGGTTCGAATTCTGACCGCAGTTGAATTTTCCCTTCACTAAAATAACTACATAAATACTATTGTGATAACATAATTCATTCACCACAAACAAAATGAATAAAGCAGGAACAATGTTAAAAATAATATCCTTGTTTGATGCCTCGTTTATAATTCAATTCTCACGGTTTGTCACTCCAACATTAGACAGGAAAAAAAGAGATTTCATAATAAATCCCTCCTGAAATTAATTTATAAAATAATTTTCTCATATTTTTTTGTTTGAGGCGTAAACAAAGCACGTACCTACCTCTCGTGGCACGTGTACCCACTCATTGAGATTAGATTGGAATTATATTTTGAAGAATTGCCGTTATGGGTTTGGGTGTAGTGATGGGCGGAGGATATATACTCGGAAGATAATAACTCTAGTATTTATCCGAAATGGATAAATACTCGTTTTACCTCATTTTTACCGGATATTTACTCAAAATGATGGATATTTATTTTTTTCCGCTACGGATGGTTATTTAAAATAAATTTATTGTCTATTATTGGTATTTGGCCTCAAAACACTAAATTATTACATTATTTAATTCTGATGTCAAAACGAAGCAACGTGCTTCTCACCGCAACCTAATCCTGGCGACCTTTTTACGGTTTCTTTTGTTTTGCTTATCTATTCCTCGCCTCCCACGCCGTATGCACCTGAGCAGTGCCCAGATGCGTATGCATCTCTTAGTAGTTTGTGGTGCCCAGGTTTGCGTCATAGAGAGTGCACGTGTGTATTCGTTGTTTATTTTATAACGAGCAAAAAATTTGTTGTCAATATAGTATTTTTTAAATGATTCAAGTACCTAATGCACAAATGTATACTTAATTATATCTAACCTTGACAGTGATTGACAAAAATATTCATAATTAAGTAAAATAATTCTTATTATGGCTTTTGTTATTGTTAATGTGATTAATAAAGTACGGTATAAATCTATATTAATTCAAATTTTCATATTAAATCCTTTTGTTTGTAAAATGTCAAAATTTACATTATATAATGTAACGAAAAAATGAGATAGTATTTATCCACTGTTTTGGATAAATACTCAAGTAAAAACGGATATTTATGAGTATTTATCCATTTTGAGTATTTATCCGGATAAATGCCCAACACTATTTGGGTGGGTTTGGTCTTTGGGTTTCATCAGCATTGAGACAGCACATGGCTAAACTATTTACAAATTTTTTTTTGCGAAGGAATTTTTTTTATGTTGATTTAAATCCGGAATCCATGTCGACTTTTATTTTAATTAAATTCTTTAGAAACAGTAGCAATTAGTAAAGAATTAACAAAAAGCTTTGATTTCTAGCTAAAAATTAAAAAATCTGGCTCTAGCCTCTGCCAGTCAATTAACAGCATTTTAACTTTCTTCGAGCTGAGAATAAGGAATTAATCTTGACTTTCAATTTTCTCTAATCTACCTTACGTTATATTACATCACTAGCTTCTGCCCGCGACTTCGTCCACGTAGCGTGATGATATATAGCCTATAGCCTTCCTCAATAAATGGGCTATCTAAAACTGAAAGAATTTTTCAAATCGGACCAGTAGTTCCTGAGATTAGCGCGTTCAAGTAAACAAACAAACAAACAAACAAACTCTTCAGCTTTATATATTAGTATAGAGTATAGATCACAACTGTATTTTGGAAAGGTTAAGCATAGGTGTAGTGATGTCAAATACTTATGTATATAAATATAATAATACAATGCACCATGTACATGTGGGTTTTAGGACCAGGCTCAATTCCAAACTTCTGCTACTGAACATTTCACAAAAAAGCAGGCGGATCACGTGATGGTAAGCGATTACCGCCGCCTATGGACACCCGCAACACCAGAGAAGTTGAAAGTGCGTTGCCCGCCTTTTAAAAGGATTTAAGCCTCCGGTATCCTCACTCACTCGGTGAAACACAGCGTAAGTGTTGTTTCACGCCGGTTTTCTGTGAGGCCGTGGTATCACTCCGGTCGAGCGCGCCTATTCGTGCTGAAGCATGGCTCTCCCACGGGCAAAGCCAATAAACACTTTGTTCGACATGAGAACCAAACCAAACTCTTCACATTCGGCTGCGATTGCGGTTACTAGACAAATAACATACATACCATCACGCCTGTTTTCCCCGAAGGGTTAGGCAGAGGTGTACTAATGTACACCCACAGTTCGCCGGTATGTTTAGATCCCATGTAATAGGGGGCGAGCCTATTGCCATTAACCGGGCACAAATACCAAACTCCGAGCTGTTACTGGGAATTTCATAGAAAAACTCAATAACACTTTGCTCGACCTGGGAATTGACGACCTCAAGCGTAGTAGTCGCGCTCAGGACCACTAGGCTAATGAGGCAGTTGACAAAGTTGAAATGAGTACTAGACAAATAAGTATGACTGTTTTATCCAATTTACCTTATGTCATTTCAAACAAGCAAATCAGATATTATTTCATTTCTTCCTTGTTATTTTAGATGAAAAGGGTTATAGGCCTGCAAGCCATAGGCTATTAAGAATCACATACAGGATATAAGCGAAACCACTGTTATATGTTTTTGATTCGTTCTGTATCAATGTAAAAATACTCCTATTTTTTTATGTAATTTTCCTATCTTATTTTGAGAAGAGACCCGTGCCCTGAAGTGGGACAGTATAATGGATTTATTTATTTGTTTATTTGTTTTCAAGCAAATAAGTTAGATACCCACAGGTAAAAAGTGGCTCTGTCTAGAGTCAGTTGTATTTTATTTATCTCATTGTCAGGCTATGTTTCAGCCTGACAATGAGATAAATAACATACAACTTTTACCAAAGTTTTGTACCTATGTAAATCTAAGAATAAGGAAATGCTCACTCTATTTTTTAGATGTAAGGAACCGGCTGTTATGACGTATGATTATATAAATTTTCATTAACTTTATTAATTAACAAGTACTTAACAGTTTCACCGACTATTAGAGATGGAAGACGTTCCAAGCTTTGACTTACCCGAGTCAAAGCTGTGAAAGCTTGCACCTACTTTGAACTACCCTCACAATAAGCGTTCAATTGTAGAAAGGGGCTTTCACCTCCAGACGTTTCCGAGGCAAAATAATACCACTTCAATACTTGAAGTATTCAAGAAAATCAGTCAAATTTGGATCGTATTTACCTTGACAATAGTATCTAAAATGGAATGCAGTCAGTGTTACCTTTGAGAGAAATGATTTCACCATCATGTTGCCTACGTACCTAAGTCTGTATTTAAGCTTTCAATTTACGGTAATGAATATAAAATATAATTATGCAAAGTTAATGAATCTTACAATTAATTTTATGAGGGGGAATTATATTCAGATTATTACCCTCCCGCTCCTTCTGGGGCACTAAGATAACTAAGCTGCTAAAATAGACTTTATACTTAAAACTAGTCAATCTGTCATGTTCCTCCTTTGGACCTTTGAGAACTTTTGCGCCGGAGGGCGCAGACAGTTCTCCGGCCCCCACGAGCTGTAGCATGCGGGAACTGACTTCAGAAGTCCGCTGTCTGACCAGATAATGGCATGACAGACATGACCAGACAATGGCCAGACAATGGCCAGACATGACCAGACAATGGCAGTTGGCATATTTTGCCTAACTAGCAAGCAAGGCGCACCCCATAATTGGGCCGGTATTTGTGCCGGGCATTTATTCTGCCATAGTCGTTGCGAATGTATAAGGGGCAAGGTAAGATAAGTGCGGTATTTACTTGGGGAGTCCGAAAAACCTCGCCACTTCCCCAAAATTCTATCTACTTATATTACCAGTAATATAAGTAGATAGAATTTTGGGTGGTTACCCAAGAGCGGGTATCTTTTTTTTAAATTCTTGATAGGCTTATGCTTGATCGCCAGTTCGCCTGGTATTAAGCGACAATGCAACCTACGATGGAGCGTGCTTACCTAGAAGAAACCGATTCACTCGTGATTTAAAGACACCCATATTATATCTATCGGGGAAGATCCACTCGGGAAGCGCATTCTACATTTCGGCGGTACGCACGATATGAGTGGACTTAAAAGCGTTTCTTTCGGGTTTTCGGAATATTCACCATGAATAAATGTCACTTTTTTGTGCTAATGTATCTCCTCATCTCTGCCCAGGTAAGGTTAGGTGAATATGTCCATTGTTATGATTCCAGTGCAGCAATACTTCGCTTGAATGCACGTTTAGGATGAACCGATTGCCTTACCACATTTTCCTTATCTGTTAAAACAGTGGTAATGTAGGTGCCAACACAACAATGCGCACATACCTAAGATATTTATGTATATTTATGTATGAGCGTTCCCCGTAAGTGGAACTGCTTTTGTTTAGCAAAACGCAGCTTGATTTTATAGATACTCACCTTTTACTCGTGCAGGCTCGTCCGCAGGAGTAAAAGATGAGATATATATGAGAAGTGGAGTTATGGAGGTAGGACGGGCGTCGCTTAGCTGTTTATGTTGGAAGCCGGCCTCGATAGGAATGATAATGACTTACATATATTACTTTTAAATCAGAAAAATCAATTAGACAGAAAAATGGGTAAAAACATAAAGTATATACTGTAAAAAACAGCTCAAAAATAAAATATCATATCGTGGAAAGATCCAACCGAGATTCCTCAATGTATGGAGGTGCTGGCATTTGTCGATTTGAAAATAACACGAGCACCAGATCAGCCACCAAGAGCAGTATCGTAAACATTGGTAGCACACCATTCAATATAAATGCTGTGGAGGCTTTGGTTCTCGCTAGTTCTTCGAAAACCGATACAGACAATGCACCCTGGAGCCCAGAACATACCACTAGTGCGTAAGCTTGTAAAAACTTCGATGCTTGGCAATTTTTTAACTCTCCGATGAGATAAGTACCGATCATAACGTATGTACTAAGGACTGCAATTGGTGCTAGCAGAGAGTGGTTCACATTGTGCGTGATTGTCGTTCTCTCATTAATGAGATCAGCTGTGTTGATCACCAGTGTCAGAAACCTCAGCTTGAAGGAGCAGCCTTCAGCGCTCATTGAAGAGTCAGTACCGGAGTAGGAGTTACACTTCATTGGTAGGTATTTAGTTACGTTTATGTTTGCTGAAATTAATACAGTTAGCCTAAAACATGTTTGATAGCATTTCAGATCCAAATTGAGGGTTATGATGACGCATGACAGATGAATAAACAAAGAGTATAATAACTTGGAATCTCTAGAATGAAGCGCGTATCTTTGGAGATGTAACCTTTGTAGAGGTTTTATCGCAAAAGTTCACAAATGAGGTTTAATCATAATTTTTTAGGTTTCAGATATTATACCATTCTTGGTTTTCAATTTTTCATAAATTATTACAGCTCGAGATCAATCTTTGACTATCTATCCCTGGACAAGTGACGCGCTTATTTCTATGAACAAAAAAGTCTGTCACTTTTGGTGCGGGGGGAGGAAACACTACATAGACATTGCTGCACACATACTCAAAATCATTTTGTATCGCTACGAACTCACACATATTAAAATCTTCACCACTAACACAATTTACGCACACATAGAGGTCAAATACGTCAACATACAAGAATTGACGACAGTACGAACGTATAATACAATAAAAATAATTAGGAAGCTACTATGTCGATATTTTATATCGATAGATTATTTTAGGAAGAATGGATAAAAACGTAACAACGATTACAAATTATTTTTATATGTAATTATTTATTTGAAAATTAAAATCATCCATACACACCTTTTTAATATCTTGCGTCATTATTATTTTTAATGCAATGCTCTCATTGCATGCTAATGAAATACAAAACAAAGAAACTATTTAGGTATAGATAAATAGGTACATACTATGTAATTGGAAAATAAACGCACGGGTGAGAGAAATCGCTAACTTTTCGAAATACATATTCTATAGCCTATGTTAATCTTGAATAACGTAGCATTCAAATGGTGAAAGAATTTTCGAAATCAGCCTAGTAGTTTTTGAGTTTATTTGTTACATACATTGATACATACAAATGTTTCCTCTTTATAATATTAGTATAGATAGAGCGGATATTGGGGACGTTATGTTACAAATACTTTGATTCCAATTAGTTTGATTCTTTGATTTTGATTTTTTCTTTTCTTTGCCAGGCTGATATATAAGGAATAACACTAGACAGAGCGTTTTGTTTCCCACGAGATATAAGTAGGAGTAAATACGATTTTGTTCATTATGTCGCGCGTTAATATGATAAGAAGCGACTGCTACGCTGGAGGTCCTGGGTTCGATTCCCCGGTCGAGCAATGTGTTATTGGAGTTTTTCTATAAAATTAAGGGTTGCCCGATGCCCGATTAATGGCAATAGGCTCGCCCCCTAAGTGCGCATCTGTCTAACCCTTCGGGAAATAAAGACGTGATGGTATGTCGTGTTCCGTACTCTCGTTATTTCTTTGACCCGGATATCGAAAAAATAAAATAATGTGTTTGAAGAAACACCCCGCAAGAGGCAGGGCATAGTTGAATTGAATAACTCCACTTGAAATTGGAGCTGCCCAACTGGGGAAATACCTACACTTTGCAGAAAATAGTAGCCAAATAACATAGCACTGTACTATGTTGTGTTCCTAACGGTGAGCAAGATCGCCAAAGCTCCGCGAGGAAGCGTTATGTTGGCAGTGGGGGTACCGGTGTTGTGGGTTGTCTACCGGGTGTGAAAAGATTTTTACAGGGTCGGCAACGGGCGAGTGATACCCCAGGTGTTGCAAGCGTTCATATAATAGGGTACAGTAACCACTTACCATCAGGCGGGCCATGTGCTGGTTTTCCACCTAAGCGGTAAAAGAAACCCCAGACCTTCTAACCATACCGTATCTTAGAAATCATTTTCAATGATTTTTGAAATACGATATAAATATGTTAATTTATTTTTCTTTTGTCAACACATTTATCTGCAACGGCTTAAGCTATTATTTATCAATCACACCTACTTCATTTTAAATGAAGGTCTTTTGTAGATCTGAAAAAGTAACAAATAAAATATCTAATAGGTTATATAATAGGATATCAAAAATAATCAATAATCTTAGTTACGTCATTTCCAAAAATGTTATTTTATTAAATTTTATATCATATCATAAATTCATGATATTCATCTTTAGTGATCTTTAGCAATTATTATAATTTGGTCTTACATTGAACACGAAAATAATATCGATATCGATTCGAAATCGTAAACAATCACTATCACATCATTAATTAAAATGACAAAACAAAAGAGGGACATAGTCTCGCTACACTTTTAAAAATCGAGTTTTATGCATTATGTCATAATATATATAAGGACTATAATTGCCAAAAAAAGGTAATTCTGCATTAAGACCTATAATTGGAAATCATAAATGGTGACATCCTATTGGATGATATATAATTGAAAATCAAAAATGACATTTTGATGGATATTTCAAATTTAAATCTTACGTTTACTAGAAGAAGGCTGAAATTGTTAGTAAAAAAAATTTGCTAGTCTCGTGGGGAGTGCGGATAGTCTCGTGGGGAGTGCGGGTAGTCTCGTGGGGAGTGCATGCTTGAACTAAACGATTATTTTATACTCGATTATTGAATCGGTAACGTCCTCGATCTTTATTAATAAATTGAATTATGTGATTTAAATAGAAATAAATGAACTTTAATACTTACATACTGAAAATAACTCCATCTATAACTAAATAAGATATTAGATATTTTTTTGCATACATTAACTGCACGTATATCGGTATTTACACGGAGCATTTATGATGACCTTACTGAGCGGAAACGATTTTGTTAATGAAAAATCGATTTCGGAAACAGTTTTGATAAACGCGTTAGATTTTTTAATCCACTACCTTGACAGAGGGGAATGATCATGAGAGGCGGGTCCTTATAGATAGATAGTCAAAGAGATCAATAGATTAACAGAGATTAACATTTAAACAAAAAATCATCTTAGATGTTATCTTGAGGGTTGCTAGACATCAGCACACCAACGATAGGTAGAATAATAACTCATTTTTAAATTATATACAAATATTATACAAAATATCAGCTGCCGTAATATCCACAGAACAATATGGCGTCCACATTTTTATGACACATATCAGTGTAATAAAAATGTTGTCAAGTTTTAGTCCTGTTTTTAACTATTTGTAGAACTTAGTGAAGGTCGTTTCCAAAGATACATATATATATAAGATACAATAGGGTATCACACCCTATTGTAAAAAATCCACGGTAAAAAAATATAAATGCTTTATCTATGATGCTATATTCGTTTATTTTTAAATTAAATTATTGGTGCCTACCTGTGGTTCGGGCTTCATTTTAATATTTTACTGAAGCCTGTTTCGGATTATGCTTATAGACTCAATATAGATAGGTGTTAAGTAAATAAATAGATTAATGTAGTATACCAAGAATAAGATAATATTGAGATTTTAGTAGGTACATAAGGTGGCATTGTGGATAAGACAAGCTCTTTGGCTATGAACATTTTAATTAAATATAGGATAGGTTTGCCAACACAAAAACATTATCTTGAATTCAAGAAAGAGCTTCTAGTTGACAAACTTTAATCCAGATTAAACAAACCTAATTGATTAGGTAAATGTTTGAAAAGATTGAATCTGGACTTACACATTGGTGCTGCTACCAATGTGTAAGTCCAGATTCAATCTAGGATTAAGAGGTATATCTATATATTACTAATATATAAAGCTGAAGAGTTTGTTTGTTTGTTTGCTTGAACGCAAGACACCAATGTGGTTCAAGAAGCATGTAATTTTGCACAGGAGTTCCTTATAAAAGTACATTATAACGTAAATGATAAATGATATTTATTTCTGTAAAGAGATCCTATAAAGACACTTTACAAATCATTTTTTTTCTCACAGATGGCGCAGGCTTTTCCTATCTGACGACCTCTGAGAAGAAACGCCGAAACAAACTCAGAGAATCATGGTCTCTTTCGTAGATATTTATACTGCTGCCTGTATGGACACCTGAAATACTACAACCTGCGGGAGTCGTAGAAACCGCAAAGGTCGAAACTTGCACCAGTATGCTTTACTACAAACTCCGCCAAAAGGGTGGTCACCAACCATTCGAATGATGATGATGATGATCCCCATGATGTCTTACCACCGAGCAAGTTGGGTATATTCGTTTCTTACGAGGTGCCTATCTGAATAGCAGCAAGTTGAGATATTGTATTCCAATCCGACCCCACACAGGTAGAAATTTTGGGAAACTCAACCATATAATAAACCAAATAATCTGTAAGATACTTACACTTAAATGTCATATCGTCGGTGACAGTGCAATTTCGCGTAATTAACACTTTGCTGTAAGGCCATATTTTCAATGTTATTTAATCAAAGTTAGACCTTACAGCAAATTTTCAGTTACGCGATATGCACTCTCACCGAGGATAAAACAGAAAGAAATATTTTCATGTTGAAACGTACTTATTTGAAAGCGACCACAGATATCGTACATTTTTGATTAAAATTTTTGGCTGAGCAAGCTCCCCCAATTGTCCAGGACGTGAGCGGTTGGATCGTATTAATAAGTGATACGTCTTGGCTACGAATATCAGTCCATAAATTTTAGTCTGAATGCCCCGGATCATGTGGTCAGCTGTATTCCTAGATCGAGCATGAAATTCAACTGATTGTCACAGTTTTCCTTCAAACTACCTTACATGTAGTATCAAATATTATTTATCTATAAACTAATATATAAAGCTGAAGAGTTTGTTTGTTTATTTGCTTGTACGCGCTAATCTCAGGAATTACAGGTCCGATTTGAAAAATTCTTTCAGTGTTAGATGGCCCATTTATTGAGAAAGGCTATAGGCTATATATCATCAGTAATAGATATGATGGTATGTGTAGGTAATGCTTGATTATTGTTCATTAAAATTTAGGCTTAACGCGAAAACATACAATCATACTTTTAATTTTACAAAACGATTTATAGACACAGATAAATACGACTCAGGCGGAATTTTTATTTTTTATTTTATTTTATTATAATCTCCGATAGAGAAAATACCTTACATGCTATGTAACAGTTACATTTCAGTTTTAGGACAAGTGCGAATCATGCGAAATGAGATCAACCACAAATTGTTAACAAATATTATAAGGTAAGAGAGATGGACGCGAGTGAAATTTCAAACCGATCAGACTTGTGGTAGTTACTCATATCTCTCCATGAAATAGTAAAGAACTGATAATCTTCAAACGTATGGCCAGATTTTCTTAAATCATAGCTAAGAAAACTTTCGACCAAGTCAACTTTCAAAAAAAAAAACTTTCCATTCGTTTCGACGCTTTGATGCCACAGACAGAAACACAGGTACACACGTTAAACTTATTACATCTCCCTTTTTTTTACATCAGGGGTTTAATAGGCACCTTATCAAAACGTTGAACTGCCTCATTAGCCAAGTGGTCCTGAGCGCGACTGCTACGCTAGAGGTCCTGGGTTCGATTCCCAGGTCGAGCAAAGTGTTATTGGGTTTTTCTATGAGATTCCCAGTAGCAGCTCGGAGTTAGGAATTTGTGCCCGGTTAATGGCAATAGGCTCGCCCCCTATTACATGGGACCTAAACATACCGGCGAACTGTGGGTGTACATTAGTACGCCTCTGCTTAACCCTTCGGGGAATACAGGCGTGATGGTATGTTATGTCAAACCGTTGATACATACATACACTCACGCCTTGCTCTCACAGTGGTAGGCAGAAACTATAGACTGCCACTTGTTTCGATGCTTGTTTGGCGGCTGAGTAGCGAGTATCAGTGCCGCTTATTTTAATTGTGTGTATTTGCGGGTTGAGGAGTTGAAAATAAACAGTTCTTTTGTACTCACGATTATTATAATGTCCACACAAACACAAAAGCAGAAGGATACACAAATTCACAATAGTGCAAAGTTCACGTACACTGTAGTTCGAAGAGAAATAGAAATTATAAGCACAAGATTTAGATATAGTCACAGCACAGTAGTTTAGATATAGCAGGATAGTTTTGTTACAGCACAATAGTCTATATTAGGAGCGTACAAGACCATAACACTCAAAAATAGCTTAAATTAAGCGTATGCGAAAGCTAAGAAATCGAAGCAAGGAGCATGGGCTTCGCGTCGCGATAGCGAGATCTTGACTGAGGACGGCTCAAGGTGAACGAACGGGCGCATCGATGCCCCTACCTAAGCGGCAACGCCTCTGTCGTGACGTAGCACTTGTCACCGCGAACTGAGCGCGATTCCAACGTACGACACTGATGGCATGCCGGCACTACGTCATCCGTCATTATAATAATATAAATATTATGCGTAAAAGATATGATATTATATGTGCTGTAGATACTTTAATATTAATAAATAAATTAATGTAAATATGTAAATAATATAATGTATAGTGTTTAATGATTATTTGTGTTATGTAAAATATATAATTTAGGTAAATAAGTGTTTAAATATTATATATGTATTATGTACATTATATAAATGTGTACTTATGTATATGTGGTGGGAGTAGCCCACACTTGCTTTCTTCTTTTGATTCTCCCACACTATACATCTTCTCATATAAATGCGCCGGTTGCAAGTAGGTACTACGCATCTCACCTTTTTGAAGGACCTCGCCAATAAGATCTTTGAATTCGCCAATTCTAGGACGACCTCTTCCGACGCTTCCTTTCGTTAATCGTCTTTTGTTTAATCTCTCAACATGTCCAAACCATTTTCAAACGCTTGATCTTTAGCGCAGAAGACAATAGCCAATCAACCAGCCGTGGTAAGGCTATTGAATGAAATATGAGTTTTGAATTCATGGTTTGCCCTTTACAAGACATTATTATGTCAGAAAATTGTATGAAATCCAGCAACAGAACATGCTATGATTCATTAATTTATATAATCGACTTCAGCGGTTATGTATTATTACTTATTTAAACTCGCATTCAATAAATAGGTCACGTCTATTATTGCATATCTAACTAGTAAGGTAGCAAGGTATTGAGATCGGTTTTAATGGCTGAGGCGATTCTATACATTTATGTTATTGAAAGAAGTCTAACTGCCTCATTAGCCAAACTGCCTCATTAGCCAAGTGGTCCTGAGCGCGACTGCTACGCTAGAGGTCCTGGGTTCGATTCCCAGGTCGAGCAAAGTGTTATTGGGTTTTTCTATGAAATTTCCAGTAGCAGCTCGGAGTTACGAATTTGTGCCCGGTTAATGGCAATAGGGTCGCCCCCTATTACGAGTACATGGGACCTAAAAAAAAAACATACCGGCGAACTGTATGTGAACATTAGTACCTACGCCTCTGCCTAACCCTTCGGGGAATACAGGCGTGATGGTATGTTATGTTAAGAAAGAAGTCTTGGTAAGTCTAAAACTGATAATCCATTTTAGTTCCTTTCTCGCCTGTTTATACTTAAGTCTGTTGAAAATGAATAAGTAGATTAAGTGTGTGTAATTAGTTAGAAGTTTTGTTCATTTAATAATTAAGTAACATACCATCACGCCTGTATTCCCCGAAGGGTTAGGCAGAGGCGTACTAATGTACACCCACAGTTCGCCGGTATGTTTAGGTCCAATGTAATAGGGGGCGAGCCTATTGCCAATAACCGGGCACAAATTCCTAACTCCGAGCTGCTACTGGGAATTTCATAGAAAAACCCAATAACACTTTGCTCGACCTGGGAATCGAACCCAGGACCTCTAGCGTAGCAGTCGCGGTCAGGACCACTTGGCTATTGAGGCAGTTGGTAATAATTAAGTAAGTAATATCTATTCGAATAGTACTGAAATACAATATATTTTACATAAGTTAGTAATAGGATTTACGTTAATCTAGTTATTCACTCGAGGACTATAATATTTAAATTACATTTAGGCATTCATTCCCACAAGACACTAACTTTGTAATATATTAAGTATTTTAATATTTGCGTACTTTCAAAGCAGATTCGAGTTCAAATATTTCTATTTCTTACAAACTTTTACAAGCCTAAATGAAACATTATTTGTTTTTTTTTTATGATCCTACTAGCTTCTGCCCGCGACTTCGTCCGTGTAGCGTGATGATATATTTATAGCCTATATAGCCTTCCTCAATAAATGGGCTATCTAGGTAGCCTATGTCCTTTCTCAGGGTCTAAAGATTGTCTGTGCCAAATTTCATCAAAATTGGTTGAGAGGTTTAAGCGGGAAAGCGTAACAGACAGACAGACAGACAGAGTTACTTTCACATTTATAATATTAATATAGGTAGTAGGGATTTGCACGGTTCCGAAATTTGATCCTATGGAGAAGAATCCCCGAAGAAACTCCATAGACACTCTTTTAAAACGATTGTATGACCAAGGATTAAATGTTAAGGGCTACAACTGACTCGGAGACAATTCTCATTTACATTTACCATTTTTTTATTAATCTTTGCTACTAAATTATTAAGTTGTACTTCTATAATATTATAATAATTTATTTTAAGAAACATTTTTGTTACTTAAATTGGCCATTTCGTCTTCGTCTAAATCCTTTATCGAAATAAAACATGGCATACAAAGGCAAATCATAAGGAAAATCGAGCGAACTTACGCTTAGCAGCGGAAATACGGAAATTCACCTCCATTATATTGGAGGAATACGTTTAGCTGTCTTTATCGCGAAAGCGCTCGTGATTCCTATGTCCCTGACCATTGGAACTACAGCGTAACTCAGGTGCTTATAGGGTTTTATATAGGTACAGTCAGCGCCAAAAGTCGCTGAACACGATGCAATCTTCAAAACGTTTTTACATCATTACTAACCAAAAAATTCTGACCTGAGAAGTTAGTACCAGTTTTCTGCATATAAGAAACGACATATAAGAAACGTTTTGAAGATTGCATCGTGTTCAGCGACTTTTGGCGCTGACTGTACATAATAACCCTGATATTTGCTATAGTTACTATCTTGCTACTTGGACCAATATCTGAAGTTCATTAATTATGCAAGTACCGAAATATGAAATGAAAATATGAAATTCTCGGATTTTTTTTAAGTTAATTTTGAAGCTAATTTTTTTCCAGGTCCTATAGACCGTAGACTTCAGTATTTTATATTAATTTCAACTTGATAACTCCACGTTTATTTTATCTTGACAGGTAGACGGACAACAAAGTGATGTTATAAGGGTTTATTTTTCCTTTTGAGATACGGAACCCTAAAAATGCCAAAGGCGTAAGCAAGTACAGTGCAATACCTCACTCACTTAGAGACTAATCACGAAATGACAAGTAAAGAACAGTCCAATTTTTCTCTCCACATTTCGTTTTGGAAAAAAGTCACGGAGATGTGAAACAAGGGCAAAGGAATCGTGCGGAAGTCACACATCCACAGACTAACGTGAAACGTTACGTAATCTATGCGCTCAACATACATACATCAGTCACTTCGCTAAAACTTTTTTAGTCTGTGGTTTCGCACGAATTAACATGTACAGACACCAAAAGAATTGAACAAACAGATAGCGAGCGAACGAAACCTGTCTTAATATTATTAATTATTATTGCTATACCTATGCTATACACATTATTATTATATAGAGCAGAGATAGCGTAGTGATATAAGCATTACTGCGAAATCAAATGTCTCGAGTTCGAATCCAAGGCACCTCTGAGTTTTCGAAGTCATGTGCGAGAACATCGTGAGGACACCTCCATGCCTGAGAGGCCAGCGTGGCGGAATATGGCCTAATCACTCTCACTCTGAGAGGAGGCCCGTGCCCGTTATGTACTTATATTATGTATACACATATTGCGTGATACAATTTTAAACAATCTTTGTCAGCTGCCTGTATATCTAACTGATTTGTTGACTGTACATAATATGTAAATTACCTACCTATCATTCCGCCAGGACCCTTTGCACTATTATAAGGTTACATACATAATGTATATTTTTATACGTGTCTCAAGTACATACGTCCTTCAGTGTCGCGAGCGTAGAAGGATATTAAATTTTATTTGGACATTCTAGCTTTCCTTATATTTCTAAAGTGGAACCTGTCTACGTGTTTAACTGAACTGCAAGGCTGTTGTGCAAAAAAGGGTACATTTTTATTTCTTGATCAGGACCTACACTGGCGTACGCGATACTGCGATCTACGATGGAGCGCGCTTGCGTAGATGAAACTGGTTCACTCGTGATTTATAGATACCCTGATTATATCTATCTATAATACATAATGTAAAAACATTAAGTGCCTACGCATTAATGTTGATTATCACGATATTGCCATAGATTACGTAATAATGGTGTTGTAAATTTGTAATGTTTTGGGAGACGAGCCGATTTCCATTAATCGAGCACAAATTCAAACGTCAAGCTGCTGCTGAGAATTTCATAAAATAACACTGCTCGACTTCGGAAGCTCACCACAGATTTCTACCATAGCAGTCGATATACGAGTAGGTAGGTACTTACGTAAGTTATTAATGTTTGTATTTATGTATGAAATAAGTTGTAAAACACACGCAAGAACCGTGTGCTTTTCAAGTTAACCGTTTCGAACGACCGCGCGCTTAAAATCACTTATTTAAATAAGAGTTTAAAAAATCTAAATTGTTAAGTCCGAACACGTAGAACCAAAAGGTGTTAGTTTTTAATAAAATAATCATGCTTAAAAAAGTCTGTCCACTTCACCATCTCATATTATGAGATGACCGTGCTTTGGTATGGGAACAAGAACGACACGAACTACTATAACTTCTATAACATATCAAATACGGGTATAAGGGTGTCAGTAGCCATATACATAATCGACCCATTATATGTCCCACTGCTGGGCACTGGTCTCCTCTCACAATGAGAGGGATTAGGCTATAGTCCACCACGCTAGCCTAATGCGGGTTGGCAGACTTCACACGCCGTCGAGAAAAACTCTTGGGCATGCAGGTTTCCACACGATGTTTTCCTTCACCGTTTAAGCGCGTGATAATTAACTATTAATACGCACATAACTTCGAAAAGTCAGAGGTGCGTGCCTTGGATTTGAACTCGAGACCTTTGACTTGGCAGTCCAATGGTCATATCACTAGGCTATCACGGCTTCTATCACAGTAGCCATGGCATCTGCGTATAATACGTGTGTCATATCCGTATGATGGTTCTTGTTGAAAAATATGGTTTGTATTGACAACTATGAGACCATGCCATTCACGGAGCGTCAACAAGAGTCGGAACGGCCTAGTCTATTTTTTTTATTTTTTTTTGTCTGACACGTTTCTAGTACGGTTATGGTGTGACTTTGACTATATACCCAAAGGTATGACGGTGTAGTTGGTCCTTTAGAATTAAGACCTTTTTTCGACCTGTCGTCTACTCACACACACCTAGTCAATTCAACACTAAGGGCCACCTGCACCAACTTCTTAAATCTATTTAAATCATATTTAAACACAATAGCCAAGTGGTCCTGACCGCAACTGCTACGCTAGAGGTCCTGGGTTCGATTCCCAGGTCGAGCAAAGTGTTATTGGGTTTTTCTATGAAATTCCCAGTAGCAGCTCGGAGTTAGGAAATTGTGCCCGGTTAATGGCAATAGGCTCGCCCCCTATTACATGGGACCTAAACATACCGGCGAACTGTGGGTGTACATTAGTACGCCTCTGCCTAACCCTTCGGGGAATACAGGCGTGATGGTATGTTATGTTATGTTATTTCATAGTAAATTTGTGTTTAAATACAATTTAAACATATTTAAGAAGTTGGTGCAAGTGGCCCTAAGAATTCTGGATTCATAAAAGTGTTCAATTCTTATATATACTGTCTTTATAAGAAGTTCTTGAGACAGACAACATAAATTAAAATAAATGTTACTTCAACACATGAATGCTGCAAACAGAACTCTTAGAATAAAATGTATCTTGGAATTTTGAAAAAAAAATGTTCTAGGTATTTCAATGTCTAGTGTCAGGTAAATTGCTCGCTTATGTCAGCATTATTGCAATATAGTTTCGGGCATTCACAGGAACGTTACATTACATAGAATACTTTTTTAAATTCAACTTTTTTCGTAGGTGTTGTAGTATTCGTTAGAACGTTATTTTTATATTTCGGTCGTCCCTGCCTATAAAGCGACACATAAAAATAAGCAAAGTACCTTTTTCAATTTAGTCATCCTGTATTTATTTTGGCTATTTACAAACTTATTTTGAGACCTTCATCGTTTCCTGAGACAAAGTTTTCTCAATGCTCCGTGTCTATCCATCACTGTCTGGCACCTCTATACCTCCATTAGAGGATACACTCGGCGACTAGAGTGGATAGTGATAGTTGACGCCAGTGATTTACTAGCTCAATGTTTATGAGCGCCTGGTACTTCGGTTCATGATTTGTTAAGGTGCAAGAGAAAAATAGGTAAAAACATTTTTGATAAGATGTATTTATGTGAGGGGGGCTCGTGGCTAATATTATTTCAAGGGAAAACTGTAATAGAGGTGAGCCTATTGGAATTACACAGATATTATTTCAAGGGAACTGTAATAGAGGTGAGCCTATTGGGATTACACAGATACAAAAACTTAGGCCCACTTGCACCAACTTCTTAAATGTGTTTAAATCTTATTTATACACAATTTTATATTATCATTTTGTGATTAAATTCAATTTAAACATATTTCAAAAGTTGGTGCAAGTGGCCCTTAGGGATGCTACTTAAAATTGTATAAAAAAACCGGCCAAGTGCGAGACGGACTCGCGCACCGAGGGTTCCGTACTTAAAAATATTTGTATTACATGATGTAACTAAAAATGTATGCATTTCGCTTTTTCCTTTATCTGTGCTATAAGACGTTGCTTCGTACCAAATTTAAAGTTTCTAAGTTCACGGGAAGTACCCTGTAGGTTTTGATTCCCTTGGGTCTTGACAGACAGACACACAGACAACAAAGTGATCCTATAAGGGATCTGTTTTTTTCCTTTAGAGGTACGGAACCCTAAAAACTGCCGTCCTCTCAGCCGTCATCTCACCATTCACTTCTTTTGTACCTATAACATCTTTCACAGAATTCATCTAATGAATATTTTCTATATGAGGTATCGCTCCTACTCTTTTGTGGAATTGTAGTTTGGAGGCTATAATTCGGGGAATTATGTGTTTTTGGAAAAGAAAAGACAAATTAATTTCAGAAAATAGTTTCTATACCTTAAATATGGTACGTAGTACAAACAAAATTAAATTAAAATTCCTCATTTCTTACTGTTTAGCTTTGTAGAAACGTAAATTAATTCGTAATTCGTTACTATTTTAGCATTCTGAAGGCGAAAATTTCCACAAACATTTACTTATAACCAATGAAATTTCAATTATGGAGGTATTATTTCGCTTACGTGTTACAGCCAAATATTCTAAACACGCATGCTCTATAAGTAGAAACTAATGAGCGTGTTTAGATGTATATAATAAATGGGCTATCTAACCCTGAAAGAATTTTTCAAATCGGTCCAGTAGTTCCTGAGATTAGCGCGTTCAAGCAAACAAACAAACAAACTCTTCAGCTTTATAAATTAGTAGATATAGATATCATACTGTCCCCCGCGGTTTTATTCGCGACGCACTATTTAATATTTATCATGATTTTCAGATAAAAGGTAGCCTATTTCTTTATCAGGATGCAATCTATCTCCTAGCCAAATTTTATCGAATTATTTCAGTTGTTTAAGCGAGATAAGGTAACAGACAAACAGGGTTTCGCATTCTACTAATATTATAAATGCGAAAGTTTGTGAGCATGTATCGATAGATAGATGGTTGGATGTTTGTAACTCTTTCACGCCAGAATGGCTGAACAGATCTGGATAAAATTTGGAACATAGCAGATTATAATCTGGAAGAACACATGGGCTACTTTTTATCTAGGTTGGACCAAATTCTAAAATAGAAGCAGACGGAAGTCGCGGGCAGAAGCTAGTTATCTTCTTCTTACATATATGTAATAAGAATGTAAGTGAGCCGTGTCTGTACATTGCTTAAATTTACAAAAAAACTAATTTGGGGGACTCAGAATCAGTAACACAATCCATTTCTATTATTTTTGGAACTTTTGTCTGTCTGTTTGTCTGTCGGTTTGTCTGTCGGTTTGTCTGTCGGTTTGTCTGTATGTTTGACCGCGCATCAAATGATAACTACTGAAGAGATTTGGAGGAAGTGGACAGGAATTCATAGCCTGTTTCTTGGATTAACATTTAGGCTATTTTTAATTCAAATCGGTTCTCTCTATCAAAAGTTATTAACATTTTAACCATTGAAAACGCAGAATTTTAAAAATAACCATTGAAGTCAATTTATTTTTCAAGTAATTCTGTATTAGACTAGCACGGATCAAACATTATAACAGAATCAAGTAATAAAATTAAAAAATACACATATAGGGACTAAATAAGATAAAACAAGAAAATAAAGCAGATCAATCAGAAACCGTTATTGTGACCAGGAATTGATTATTAGTACAGTTATTCTAACTCTACTTACACAGGGAATCACGGGACATACATAGGATTTATCCAGCGAGCACAAACCGGTGTCAGAACTAAATATTTGAGTAGGTTAAAGAAGTAAACAAAGAATAACAACTTATTTTCTAGCGGACTAACACGACATCGTTATTACCTCAATGAAATTTGATTCGATAACAGGTGTCATTTTGAGTTGACAATTTTGACAATTATTGTTTTCTTCTATAAAGCATCCAGCCATATAGTAACTTATTTTATAATTTGAAACCTCCATAGTGTAGATACAGTGCGCACACTTTATTTGAGAAAGTAACTAAAGAGTTTCCATTTACTCAAATAATTAAATAATATACCCTAAGAATATACCACATATATATAATAATAAAAAAAATGCAACGTGCGTTAATCTTAATTTACTGACGCCGAAACAGTTATTTGAGATTTTTGTCTATGTAGGTATGTCTGTTTATATTTCCATGCTTCACGTCAATACCACGTGAACAAATTTTTGAAATTAAGAAATTTATAGGTCAGAAACACAGTATTCAGAGGTCAATGGCGCTAAGTGTATTACAAATATGGAAAATCAAATTTTTCGAGGAGGTTAGTTGAAACTTGGAGAGGACAACGTCTCTCAGGTCAGCTAGTTTGTAATATATCTAGTAATTTAAGTTATGAATTCTAGAAAAAATAATTTTAGAGCTACCTTAGTCTTGTGGTCATAAAACTACCACTATGCTAGAGGTCCGGGATTTGATTCCCAGGAAACGTAGAACGATCAAAGTAGTATTACAGTTTCCATGTAATAAGGGGCGTTCCTATTGTCATTAACCGTGTACAAATCCAAACACCGGGCTGCTACTTGGAATTTTATTGATAACTCAATCGGGAAACGAACCCAGGATTCCAAACTCAGCAATCGCGTTAACGACCACTAGACGTTTGAGGCAATTTCTACATTACGATTATAAAATAAAATAATTTATGCCCAAAATGTAGATAAATTACTTGAAACCTTGATTCACATAAGAAGCATAATTCTTAGTATCGTCACAGAAAACAGAATACTAGGTATCGTCTTCCATAATTAATTCTTAAATAACTGGTAAGTACTATCGCTAACAAAGTTCTTCACATTCTCAAGAAAATATCCGGTTCAGGGACAAAACTAGGCTGTAAGTAAAACTTAGTTGAGTTTAGTTATTTTTAGTGAAGGAGAAATTCGACTCGCAGGCAGGATTCGAACCTACGTCTTCTGTCTAGGTACGCCAGACGCTATGACCTCTAAGCCACCGCGAGTCCCACCTGCCATGTCGAAATTTGCCTTCACATTCTGAACTTATCATCGCGGCATAGCGTCTGGCGTACCTAGCCAGAAGAGGCAGGTTCGAATCCTGCCTGCGAGTCGAATTTTCCTTCACTAAAATAACTTTATAATCTTAGCATGAAAAATGCAAAGAAATCACAAAAAGATAGTTAATTTAGTTTATTTTTAGTTTTTGAAAGTTCTGCACAAAACATATATTAGGCACAGATAAAAGAATGTATTAGGTATATTTTGTATTACAACGAGTAGGTAGGTTCTTCTTGTTAGATCTATGGAGTATTTAAATTGAATTTGACGTATAATAATGGTCTAATTTAACAAAAAGATATGGGACAAAAAGTTATAACCAATTTTCTATGAGGTGTACGAGTATTTAATTTACACTCAGAATAAATACAGCATCTCAATAAAAGCTTAAAACAGTTGCTAAAATGGGCGCTTTAGCATTTAATATCTTTTATTGTCGTTATAAAAACATGCATAGGTACCCCATTTTGAGTGGATATTCGTACGCAGCTGTTAGCACCTAAACGAAATGACGATAAATATAATAATGGCTTTGAACTCAAATACAAAACTGAAATACAAATGACACTATCAGTTTTAAGTACCTACACAGTAATTTTCTCGGCGAGTATACTTCACTTTGCCTTCCCCTGTATACTTATTAGCTTGTGCCAAATGAGACATTGTAGATTGCCACAACCTAATTGAGGTTAAGAAAATATTGTTCCGTTGCTTTAAATAAGTAAGTACCTACTAGTAATATTTCTATGCATGTTCAGTCTATATGTATACCAAAATTCATCTTTATACGGTTTCTAATTCGGTATTTATAATAATATAAAATAAAAATTTATTATTAAAAAAAAACAGTTTATACCAGAATTAGGTACTCTTTTGGGTCCTACAAGATACACGTTTTTACGGGCAAGAAAATTATCACAAATCTAGATCTAGTTTAACTAATTAATTTAATATAAGTAATTTTATTTTATTCTTTATTGTACAAAGAAATATTAATATAATAATTATAAAACAAACAATGTAACAAAGGTGAGCTTAACTCAAAATTTAGTTTTCTACCAGCAAACCCTTTGATTGATCGTTGCTGAATAATATAGATGGGAGTCAAGTGTTGGTACTTACATTTACCATAAAAGCTACTTGAAAAAGTTAAACTAAATAATAAACAAACGAAATACAAAATATATAAAATAATCTTACATTCGTAGATAAATATATATAATAACTAATAAAAAAATATATACAGGGTGGCGATTTAATCACCCGCATCCTTCTAGCAGGTGAATCAGACCACGAAATACAACCCATATCAATAAAAAAAAACATACCTTAATTTTTCATCAAAATGTCCTTTAAATTTTGTATCTTTGCATACAAAGACATAGCGCGGCCGTTGAACTCATTGTAGGTATGTATCTATCTAGAGATAGCGAGTCAAGCAACTATTTGATCGGGCCGTCCGCATAAGGTCAACGTACAGCAGGGTGCATAATCTTTTTATGAAAATTTTGAATTATTATCAAGTCCTTTATTGATAATAATTCTTTGCTTAAAGATACAAATTATAAAATATGTCTAATATGTTATATGTTATCAATACTACACCATGTTGAAGCAGTGCAGGTGATTAAATCGCCACCCTGTATACATATAATAATTATATTTCCTAATTATTGTGTGGTGTGGAGAGAAAGTGCTCCTTAATTCTTCTCCTGAGAGCGACCAGTGAAAGGATGTCTCGTAGCGAATGTGGAAGAGAGTTCCAAAGACGTACTGCGTGTAGTGAATGATCCGTCATATCGGCTTGAGCTGTGTCGAGGAGGTTTCCCCCTGGGGATAAGATACTCTAAGCGTTCCTGAAGATAAATAGGAGAGTTGTATATGAAGATAAATAGGATTATGCAAGTTGGAAAATAGAAAATTATAGCAGAGCGATTAACGATTATCGTAAGTCAAAATAATAGTATCAATTTATAATAGATTTGCTCATGCAAATTTTACTCGCGATCGAGACGTTGATATGTGACCTAATTACATAAGGAAGGATGAAGTTATGTGTCTTGGAATTCACTAAGATCAAACTTCTCACATGTATGTGGTATGAATGATTTAATTTTGAACGGAAACTCCGGCTTCATATTATTCTTTGAGCAAAATAATTTGTATAAAATGTATGTGTTCTTCTTGAGAGAGATCATAAGTAAACAAAAACGGAATGAAATTAGACAGTTGTACAAACCATATGATTTTGGTAACAAAATATGGAGGCTGTACCATAGTACCTTACCACGTGACGTTAACGCGATCATTTTTAGACTGTGAAAAAGACATAGGCGTCCGGATAAGCCGGACATAGGTAGGCTTTTTGATTGCGTGTCCGGCCAAAATAAACGGTGTCCGGCATTTCCGGCTTTTGTTAGGCCTTTAACATTTCGCAAATAGCGAGCGTCGAGCGTTGCCGAGCACAGGTGGTCACTCCCGCAGGCCGCCCGCCGTCCATCCCTCGCGCCGACAATAATGTAGGGTGTCCGGCCTTTCTACCCAAATGTCCGGCCAAACTGGCTGGTCTGGCTGGCTATTCCCAAATGTCCGGCCGAACTGGCTGGTCTGGCTGGCTATAAGTTTGGCGACGTGGCAACCCTAGTTGTAACACAGTCGGACCCATAACGACTTACGATATCGGTGCGCAGACGCACACTAACTCTAATTTGTAAGAATAGGTTACAGTTTTCCGTAGCTCGAGCCACTGATGGATCAGGGTGCCATAGTATTAGGTATTGTAATTATCGTTACGGGAAAAATTAACACATATTAAAAACCACTGTGATCGATTCAGTAATTGATTCTGAACAAACTAGTTTCAGGCCTTGCGTTTTTTCTGTTTCAGATTGTATATAAAATGTTATGACGCATGTTCTTTCTCGGTTTGCCTTTCAATTCATCGTGTGTGACTTCAACTAGCTTCCACCCGCTACTTCGTCCGCTTGGAATAGTTACTTAGTCTTAGCGTGATGATATATAGCCTATAGCCTTCCTCAATAAATGGGCTATCTAACACTGAAATAATTTTTCAAATCGGACCAGTAGTTCCTGAGATTAGCGCGTTCAAGCAAACAAACATACTCTTCAGCTTTATTATTAGTATAGATTAGTATTTTTTCCAATCGGACCAGTGGTTCCTGAGATTAGCGCATTCAAGCAAACAAACAAACAAAAACGGGCCTATAGCAATACAAAGCTTAATATCTAATATAAGTTATCTGAGCTGAGTGAAATTAATGAAAAGTCACAGGAAACAATGATAACAAAAGTAGCAACAGTAGACAAAAAGCCTTTATATTAGAATTTCTTTTCGTCTTTGTTTTTGTTTGAAAAGTTTACTTTAACGTTCCAAGAATAATTGTTGTTCAAACTCGATTAATACCTAAGTCCAATTCAGCAAACAATCACGCAATTTCATCAAATTTTAGAATTATTCACAGACGACACAGAGACAGGATGTCTTGTGATCATCAATTTACTATTCAATAGAACTACAAAATTCATTTATATTCCAACTAAGGTATAGCTTGCCACTGAATCAAATGGGGTAATTTATATTCTTAAACTTTAATACTAACTAATAACTTAAAATCCTACATCCTATCCTATCCTACTATCCTATTTCCTACTAATATTATAAATGCGAAAGTTTGTGAGGATGGATGGATGAATGTTTGTTACTCTTTCACGCCAGAACGGCTGAACGGATCTGGATGAAATTTGGCACAGAGATAGATTATAGTCTGGAATACGACATGGGCTACTTTTTATCTGAGTCCACGCAGACGAAGTCGCGGGCAGAAGCTAGTCTAAAATAACTTTTTAGTGAGTTTTGGGTTTAGTTAGATAATACTAACGCTTCGTTCTTTCACAATTATTCGAATAATCTTGTAATAGTCTAGAATAGTCCTGACCTACTCTATCCTAGCCACGGGCCACACAGAAAGAACGTAAGGTGTTAGTAGATGGGTTGCGGACATGGTGACTTTCATACAAAACATGAGGAAGCTTCGTGATGCAAAACATATAAAGAGGATGGACTGATTTCTGACATTTACGTCAATATTAGACACTAGCTTCTGCCCGCGACTTCGTCCGCATAGCGTGATGATATATAGCCTATAGCCTTCCTCAATAAATGGGCTATCTGACACTGAAATAATTTTTCAAATCGGACCAGTAGTTCCTGAGATTAGCGCGTTCAAGCAAACAAACAAAGAAACAAACAAACTCTTCAGCTTTATTATTAGTATAGATTATTTAATTCCCGACGTTTCGGATCCTTTACAGCATCCATGGTCGCGGGTAGACTGAAATTTTTTGCAACATGTATGTTATCAGTGACTTACCTAATAAAGCCATGAAGAACCCGTATAGAACACACAAGGTCTTCCCGAAGATCCACCGGTGGAAGAGTGCTGAGATGAGCGTGAAGGGGTTGCCTAGCACTGACACGGAGAAGTCTGAGCACACCAAGTTGAACAGGATAATATTCAGTGGTGTCCATAACTGAAACAAAATTTACAGGGTTACTTGATTCTGCTACTTTCTGTGGCTATTTAGGCTTATAAAATACTAGCTTCTGCCCGTGACTTCGTCCGCGTAGCGTGTTGATATATAGCCTATAGCCTTCCTCAATAAATGGGCTATCTAACACTGAAAGAATTTTTCAAATCGGACCAGTAGTTCCTGAGATTAGCGCGTTCAAGTAAACAAACAAACAAACTCTTCAGCTTTATATATTAGTATAGATATAGATTATACAAAATCCAATGCCAAGTGCTCTTACTATACTACAGCCGTCAGCTGGGACTGCTCTACTCAAAGCCGCTATGGCTCTTTCTTCAAAAGGCCATCTCAGAGATTGCCCTGCATTGTAACACTCACATACTGCTACTGCTATATCTAGACTTTAAGGCTGATTTTAGAGTCACGCTGACCGTCGGCGCTGACAGCCGAAATGTATGAAAGTCTAGCAAGGCTCGCGCTGATTTGCTACGCATTATTCTAAAACGCTTCCTAGACGTTCGTACATATCGGCTGTCAGCGCCGACGGTCAGCGTACGGTCAGCGTGACTCTAAAACCAGCCTAAAAGAGATCATGAATCTCTGAGTTTGTTTCGGTGTTACGTTTCAGAGGTCGTCAGTCAAGAAATGCCGGCGCTATCTAGTTTAAAAAAAAATCAAGTCGTAAAGGTGTTTTTAAAAGATCTATTTATATAAATCAATATCATTTATCATAATTTACACTACTGCTACGCCCGAGGTTAAGGGTTCGTTTCCCAGGTCGAGCAGTTTTATTGGGTCTTTATTGCAAAAAATCTCAAAAATACACCTACTTCATTTTACCTTTTAAAATCTATTTAACTGCTGATATTTCAATCTTTAGATATCTTTTATGTTCGGAATAAAATTGACGTTTGACAGATTTTGTAAAGAAAAACAGTCAACCAATCGAATATTGTATTCCTCCGATCAGTTACATGGCGATGGGAAAACCGACGATCATGCACGAGGAGGTTAATGAACGTAGATGAAGCGAAAGTAGTGTGCCAGGATCGTAGCAAGTGGAAATCTATAGTCTCTGCCTACTCCAATGGGAGACAGGAGTTAAAATATGTATGTATGTATGTAAAAATCGGCCCTTAAGGCTGATCGTTTCGCTTAGCCCGCCAAATTCAAATTACAATTGGTTTTTCGCAATTTGTAGGTGTATAACACATTCTAGATTCCTAGCTGTAGTAAATGCGGCAGTAGTTATACAATATTCACAACTGAGCATTAAAAACTTTGCTTAATAAACGTTAAAGAAGCTAAAAGTAGGGTCAATCATAGGGTCAATCACGTCAATTTTGGCCAACATTGACGATTGACACTACTTTTAGCTACAATATCAATAATATAATATAATATATTAATAATACAATATCAATAATTTACAAGCAAATGTTTTAATGCTCAGTTGTGAATATTGTATAGCTGATGTCGCAATTACTACAGCTAGGAATCTAGAATGTGTTATAGACCTACAAATTGCGAAAAACCAATTGGCTATTTGACAGTTGGTACGATAATAAATGAAATATGTTTGATAAGGTAGTTTAAAGGTTAAAAATAATTATACAATACATATTTGGCATGAAAATAAATTTTAAATATTTTTATTTTTGAAAAATAAAATGAGTTTTTTTATCTATGGATTACAAGATGCGAAACGCGGGCGGCCATGATTGAATTTCGTATGACGTCATACCACACAAAACAAAATAATTTTTGATAGCGCCGTGTGTCTTATTTTAAAATTAACACAGAAATATTTCGATTTGTTCTTGTGAGAGGTTTCAGGCGAAATGGAATCAGGATATATTAAAGCCGATAGTGCAAATCTGCCTAAAGTAGATTCATTTATGGTCGCAAATTTCTTTTGTAATCCTAACTTTTACTCTGCTGAGTTTCGGAATGTGAAAACTTCATTGTAAGTACCGAAATGAACAAGGTATTGATATATAATTTAAATTAGGTCAAATAGTGAAAATTTTATGAAATGATTTGAAATTACTAAAAGGTTATGTTTATAATTTTAGATCTTCGCGACAGTCTTATGGTGACGACGCTATTGGATATGTCCAGTTAAAGAGGGAGGGAAATTTGTGTATGGTAAAATGCAAAATTCTCGGTATTTACCATTCTAGTAAAAAATCTTTAAACTTTTCATTCAAAATACGCTTATAAAAAGCTTTGTGGTCACTCGTGGTTAGGTTAGCTTTTTGTTTATTGAGTTATGACGTCACAGAAGGAAAATGTCACTTGACCGGCTGTTTTCGCGCGAATTTAAAATGAATGGATATAAAATATTGCTTTTTCCTAATAAATAACTTATTTTCGAAAAGAAAACAATTTTAATAGGTATAAAATAAGCCTACGTAAATAATATAATATATATCCGAAAACTGTCAAATAGCCAATTGTAATTTGAATTTGGCGGGCTAAGCGAAACGATCAGCCTTAATCTTTCTAATCTAAAATATTTAATTTTATCTATTTCTCTTATCTGCCAAATCTAATAGTCTTGATGTCATTTAGGTTAAATGGGCGACCATTTCAATACAATTCAAATAACAAATTAATTGGGCCTCAATTTAATCTTTAATTAATGTTTAAAGTAGTACGAGTCTAAGCATAAAATGTTATTCATTTGGTGCAGAATGTCTCACGTTGGGGTGTTGACAACTACAACTGCTCTGGAACAACGACAATGGATCACGTTGGTTTATTCACAATGTGCATAGCTTTATTTAATAGCCATAATAGTGTTACGAGCTATTTAATTAATTATTTTCATTTAGATTGCAACATGATCGTCACAGCTATAATTCTGTAAAACAAATTATTTGCTATTGCAAAAAGTTCTTCATTTCAAGAATTAATTTTAACACTCTTGAAGTTTATTGACTTGATTTCATATCAATATACTTTGAAGGCTATTGCTTAGGAGTAACTTAAAACAAGAGAATACAAGCTATTACAAATAACCATATTATTTATTTCTACTGGTGAACACACACATTTAAAATTAACAAACCGTTTAATGACGATATTATGTAATACTAGCTTCTGCCCGCGACTTCGTCTGCGTGGACTTCAGATAAAAAGTAGCCCATGTGTTATTCCAGACTATAATCTATCTCCGTGCCAAATTTTATCCATATCCGTTCAGCCATTCTGGCGTGAAAGAGTAACAAACATCCATCCATCCATCCATCCATCCTCACAAACTTTCGCATTTATAATATTAGTAGGATGTAGATCTTATTGTTATGTATTTATCTGTGTGCCGAACAATTTATTTCCTGTATGTATAAAGGAAACAGCTGGAACAAGTGGAACAACGGATTTCCAGTAACGAATAGGTACTGAAACAGAAAAAAAGTTTTTGCTGTCAGCTTTTAGCTAGGACTCCTAACGAATGTGAAAAAAAAAACAATTAAAGCGAGCCGTCCAAGTTACAAAGACTAAAACTAAAACGGAATACGAGAATAAAACAAGCGACCCACACACAGAATAAAATAGTTATAGTATAATGAAATTTCTAGCCTACTGAATTTAGCCTAGTGGTTATAAATGATAAATGATATTTATTTCTGTAAATAGATCTTTTAAAGACACTTTTACAAGTCAATGTTTTACATTTTTTTTTAAATCTAGGTGGCTAACCTAACCTAACCTAACTGACGACCTGCAACGCCGAAACAAGCTCAGAGAATCATGGTCTCTTTTAAAGTCCAGACAGTAATAGTATTATTAGATATTATATGAGTGTTACGATGTAGGGCAATAACTGGACAGGCCTTTTGAAGAAAGAGCCATAGCAGCTTTGAGTTGACCTGTCTTAACTGACGGCACGCATACATCAGGCATCGTGTAGCTCAACCATTATTTAGGGAGCTCAACAACCTGTCGCACGACAATACTAGATCAGCAAGACATTTGCGTAGGTCATGTAAAATACTCATTTCGGTTCTATTCAAATTCCACGGGTCTAGCAACGTGCTGTGGGTTTTTCTATGAAATACTTTTCTAGCTAGCCTATCTCAGACTAAAGGTCTGTACACTTATCAACATATAGATAGAATAGAATAGAATAGAAACACCTTTAATCAGACGAACAGACGGATACAAATACATACTACACATCAAATATTGATAGGTACATGTAACAAGGAAAAACAAAAGAAAGAACATTGTCGTCATGTCCGTACCGAATGGGTTACCAACTCAGCATGTGCTAGGTATCAAATAATAGATACATATAATCTGTGTCTTTAAATCACGAGTGAATGGGTTTCTTCTGCGCAAGCGCGCTCCATCGTAGGTCGCAGTCTCGCTTAACATCAGGCGAACAGGCGATCAAGCGTAAGCCTATCAAAAATTAAAAGAAATGTCAAACTTTTTTATAATGAATGTATTTTTTTTTAATAAAAAAAACTTGTTTACTGCTCGTACCGAGCTAAAGGCTTGTGTTACGAGTGGGTTCACATTGGTAGTGCAATGTATGGGTTTCGAACCGCAACCACATGATCGCGTCCGACGCCCTGGCCTAAATTAGGCTACCGCCGCTTAACTTTAATCAATATTTTTTTTTAATGCCTCATTAGCCTATTTAGTGGTCGTGAGAGCAACTGCTACGCCAGAGGTCTTGGGTTCAATTTCCAGGTCAAGCAAAGTCTTATTGGGTTTTTCTATACAAATCTCAGAAGGAGCTTGGAGATTTTTGCCCGATTCCTGATAATAGCCTCGCCCCCTAGTATGGAACTGTATATGTTGGTACATTAGTAAACCTCTGCCTAACCCTTCGGGGAATACAGGCATGATGGTATGTTAAGTAGATATAATGAAAGTACGAAAAGGCCTGACGCTCAAGAAAAGAAATGTCTACCGATGTCTATTGTCAAAGTAATTCGTCATGGATTATTGATAGTACAATATTGATTTAGTTGTGTAGCTGATATCGGATTACCATGTAAATAGATTTAGGTCCAAACAAGATAATATTAGTACAAGAAAGTTCGGAGACCGTATTATTTAGTGTTATTGCGATCAATTTGCGGTTTTTTTATGGGATAGGGGAGCAAACGAGCAGACGGATCACCTGATAGTAAGCGATAACCATCGCCCATTGACACGGGCAACACCCGAGAAGTCACAAGTGCGTTGCCCACCTTTTAAAAGGGTTTGGGCCTCCGATATAAGGATATCGGAGTGAGTAAGGACTCACTCGGCGAACACAACGCAAGCGTTGTTTCACGCCGGTTTTTTGTGAGGCCGTGGTACCACTCCAGTCGAGCCGCCCCATTCGTGCTGAAGCATGGATCTCCCACGTTAGCATGGCTCTCCCACGCGATTGACTGAGTGATGCCACTCTACAAAGGAAATAAAGCTCTTTCACACAACCCAAAAATCTGCTGTAGTACGGCCTCTTGTATCAGCGTCCCTAACTGAATTGATAATTCTTCCTAATTCCATTAAAACCTCATACATGTCCGGATTACCTAGGCCGTTCTAGAAAGCGAAGTTTCAAGATAATTTGGTTCGGACTCTTGTAATAATATCGTCTGTCTGTGTCAGAATTCTGACATCAAAATAGAAATACGTTTTGGCTAGGCCGTAGACAGGTAAATATATTTTTCAGAAATTATTTTATTTTTTAAATAGTACCCACTTTAAGTATCTTTATATCTTAACCAGATACATTATATATAGTTTAAAAGACGGTCTTCGCTTTAGTACTCGTAACACCCATATCTTGTTTTATCTTATATTTAGGACTAGCTTCTACCCGCGACTTCGTCCGCGTAGCGTGATGATATATATTCTATAGCCTTCCTCAATAAATGGGCTATCTCACACTGAAAGAGTTTTTCAAATCGACCAGTAGTTCCTGAGATTAGCGCGTTCAAGCAAACCCAGAACACGTGGCGCAGAAGCCGATCGCTCTGCCGCTAAGCCAAAAGTGTTTTTTATATGAGTTTAATAATAGTTTTTATTTGTATTTAATTGATTATAAAATGCATTTTTCAGCTTAGACATTTCAAGAATCTCTTAATTTGTATTTATTTTTAACCACAACCGCTGATATTTATAGTCAGATTCATTTTATAATCGTACTGAAACTTGAGACAATTTTGCACGTTTATTTTGTTACATGGAATAAATAGTCTGTACGACTAAGAAACGTGTCGTAGAAACGTGATGTAGAAATAATGTAACGTGACCACTACTCAAGAAAGGTCTGTGGGGAAACTTACAACAAACTGCGGGTTTGTTCGATAGATTTGTTTGTTTATTTGAAGAAGTCGAAATTTTTCCTTCACTAAAATAACTTTACTTGAAGAAGTTAACTTTTAAGAGCACTTCTGAATTTTATATAAGTAACTAGCTTCTGCCCGCGGCTTCGCCCCCGTGGAATTCGGTCTATCATCACATCCCACAGGCACGGGATAAAAAGTATCCTATGTCCGTCTCCTGGTTCTAAGCTACCTCTCCACCAATTGTCAGCCAAATCAGCCGTTCTTTAGTTATAAATAGTGTAACTAACACGACTTTCTTTTATATATATAGACTAGCTTCTGCCCGCGACTTCGTCCGCGTAGCGTGATGATAATTATATAGCCTATAGCCTTCCACGATAAATGGGCTATCTAACACTGAAAGAATTTTTCAAATCGGACCAGTAGTTCCTGAGATTAGCGCGTTCAAGTAAACAAACAAACAAACAAATAAACAAACTCTTCAGCTTTATATATTAGTACTAGCTTCCGCCCGCGACTTCGTCCGCGTGGAATAGTTACTTAGTATTAGCGGGATGATAGCCTATAGCTTTCCACAATAAATGGACTATCTAACACCGTAAGATTTTTTCTAATCGGACCAATAGTTCCTGAGATTATCCCGTTCAAGTAAACTTGGCAGGTGGCACTTGACAGTTGGTAAGAAGATGATGATCCCCTTCAGCGGCTTGTAGTATGTTTTGATTGAAGCTCACTTCAAGATATAGCCAATATTGTTAGTTGATAATTGAGTACTGAGTATCCGCGTGGAATTTTAATAAAATATGTCACGGGAGCAGGAATAATAAAAGAACACTAAATGAGGATATGTCCTTTAGAGCGTTTGTAGGATCCGAGCGGACCCAAGGTCGGTCCGCACGGATACAAAACAAACGCTCATCATCAAATCATGTTTATAAAAACACCTACGCAAATAATGCATTTGGAATTTTAGAACAAAGTTAGCATAAAAAAGGTTATAGCGGGCCAACCTTAAAAGATAGACATATGCTGTCGCGGACTTTTTTTTAGAACTTTTAAAGAGGAACAATTCTGTCATATATGATTTTTGCGAAACTTTAACCGTTTACGCAGCGCACGCATCGGAAGCTCTCAAAAGGAAAAAACCCCGATTTTGAAACATTCTTCATTGATGCTCCGCTCCTATTGGTCTTAGCGTGATGATATATAGCCTATAGCCTTCCTCGATAAATGAGCTATCTAACACTGAAAGAATTTTTAAAATCGGACCAGTAGTTCCTGAGATTAGCGCGTTCAAGCAAACAAACAAACAAACAAACAAACTCTTCAGCTTTATATATTAATATATTAGTATAGACTAGTATAGATAGATAACCTTATTTTTGTGATTTTTCATGCTAGGATTATAAAGTTATAACTTCTGCCCGCGACTTCGTCCGCGTAGCGTGATGATATATAGCCTATAGCCTTCCTCAATAAATAGGCTATCTAACACTGAAAGAATTTTTCAAATCAGACCAGTAGTTCCTGAGATTAGCGCGTTCAAACAAGCAAGAAAGCAAAGAAACTGACGCCACCTTTAAGACGTAAGTTCAGAATGTGAAGGCAAATTTCGACATGGTAGGTGGGACTCGCAGTGGCTTAGAGGTCAAAGCGTCTGGCGTACCTAGCCAGAAGACGCAGGTTCGAATCCTGCCTGCGAGTCGAATTTTTCCTTCACTATAATAAGTAATATAATATTACTAGCTTTTGCACGCGGCTTCGCTCACCTGACGCTATATTATGATTAAAAATGGATCCCTAAAATAATTTAGTTATAAACCAATAGTAATGATCTCTTCTTTGTATGGGTCTCTATACATCAGAGAGGTCAAGCTGTATCTCAGGATCCGCTGAATTATTTGAGATAAAAAGTATACCAGTTTTTAAGTTTGTAACAGTGATAAAAATATTAAAATCTTTTTAGTAGTCTTTGCGCTAACCCGTAACAAACAGACAGACAGACAAGAATTTTAAAAATCACATTTTTGGTTTCGGAGACCTTTATATACCATAACCCACTTGTTTTTTTTTAAATATCTGTAATGTACAGACACAGCTTTTTTTACAATTTTATAATAGTTGAGATACCTACCTAATAATATTAATATAAATATTTTTTATTTTAGTACCCACAAAAAGCAGTTCTTTTACAGAGTTGGTTATTTGACTGTTTTATTTTACGAAATCAATAAAACAAAATTAAAAATTAACAAAACCGAAATTTCGGTTCAAAAATGAGGATGCTATAAGCACTTTATTTTTAGGCTAGAGAGAACGAACTATAGAGAATTGTGACGTCACAACTCATGAAAACCCTATAAGTACTTACATTCGTTACGCGGGAAAAGGACAAAGCCTCTTTCAATCTATCTAGCTATCCTCTCAATTCCCACCAAAAGTTTTTATTTATACTTGAAAAACGCTTTCAAGTATTAAAAACTTTTTATTTACGAAAGATCTTGAAATTTTATCAGCCAATTTAAATTATTTTTTCCGAATATCAATTGTGTTTATCATTAGTAATTTTTAAATTTTTCACTATTTTTTAAAATATTAATGTATTAAATACTGGTTTCTGACACTTACGCGAATATTAGACATTGAAATAAAACGTCACGGGTAGACCATGACCATGACCATGGATGCTGTAAAGGATCCGAAACGTCGGGAATTAGGTAAATAAAATTAATACAACGCGATAAAATCCGTAAAAAATAGTTTTCGAAGTAACGGAATAGTTTTTCTATCTTTAATCTTTCTTTAAATGGGCCTCGGACAAGTCTTCGATGAGTTCTCAAGAGTTTTACAAATTGACTATGTTTTTGTTCAACACTAGATATACATAGTTGTGTTTTCTAAAGTAAATTCTCTCAAAAAAACTTATTTACTTGACAAATAAATGTGGGATCTGTTTTTATAAATTGACCCGGTTAACCGAAAATAGATTGGTCTATTTTCGGTTTAGTGGGTCAATTCTTTAGTATTTAGTGGGTATTTTGGTTTTTGTTTCAAAGAGATAAAAATATTTGGCGTTAAAGAAGATACGGCTGGTTTTTTCATTCTTATTATGAAAGCTCCAAATTAAAAACTCTGGTGAGCCTTATTGGATTTGTTCAAATTTTCCGGAAATCCGGGTAACAATTGGAGCTGCGCCATTATAACCCTTTTAATATAAAGCCAAAAATACCACGGACATGAGTGAAGATTGGAATTCAGAGCCCCTATATGTTCCACAGTTGATTTAGGCCAATTGGTTTTGTTTTATAAAATGCAATTCGTTTTCAACTCACGTACTGACATGACGGAAATTTAATTTGAAGGAGCTTCGGGAACAGACCCATCGTTTTGGAAGGAAAAATCGAGAGCTTAGCTATTTGAAATTTATTCTCTTTCAGGCGCAATCGTAGCTTATGATTTTGAGGGTGATTTTGATTGATTAATTGGAACCTGTAAAACAAGTACTTGATCAATATATCAATGGTAATCGATACAATACATATTTACACCTTAGTGCTTTACTTATTACAAATTGCATCCATATGATTCTTATTTATAAAGGACTAGCGACCCACCCGCGGTTTCACCCGCGCTGCCCCGTTCCTAAGAGTCGTAGCGTTATGTTATATAGCTTGAAACCTTCCTCTTGCATCACTCTATCTATTAAAAAAACCCGCGTCAAAATCCGTTGCATAGTTTAAAAGATCTAAGCATACATAGGGACAGACAGCGGGAAACGACTTTGTTTTATAATAAGTAGTGATAGTGATAGTGATGAATAAGATAACCTATAATCACATTAAACAAAGAAAAAACAGAACACCTAACCTGGTATTTTCAAATAAAAACAAACCTAGAATATTAGGGCACAGTGCCCCCCCCTTTTGTGCTGATGGTGGCCACTGGGGTGGTTTTAGTGGGTAAAAATCCCACACTCCCCGGTCTTAATCCCCGAAGACTGGCGGCCTTTTGAAGGTTTCCTCCCGTAAACAAATAAAAAGGTACTTACCTAGAATATTAAAAAAATCAATTTTACCGATTGAGATTACAAAATTATTAATGTAATAGATAATACATTACATACCGTTCACCAGAACTCTGCTTTTTAGGAATTAGTTTCCGAAAATTATTCTGATAACTTATATCGACTTTGAACTTTATAAAAAGTGAAATGAGAATAAAATAAAACATGATATAAACTCAAAACTGACAAAACATAGTACAGTAACAATCTTCTACGTAGAAAGTAACCATTAATAATAATGCAATCAAGCGGCACCTCAGCTGAAAAGGCACCAACTCGTAAATTCCACGGACTGATTTCAGTCCGCCATTAACCATTCAGATTCCACACGGTTAGATCTCAGAGCTCTCCACGTTTACACCAGTCGTGCTAATTGGATGTAGCTATACTTACAATTTGTGTGGCGTCGTTGCTTTTATCCGACTTGCTCTTGTATATAATTTGATCGACTGCTATTTCAGTCGGATTGTAATTGTAATTGAGTAAAATGCTCTATTGAAAGATTATATGGAGCAGATATTCATTATCTTGAGTGAACTTAGGGAGCTTAAGCGAACGTACTCTTTCGCTAAATCTTGAAGAAAACTATGGCCCAAATACATTTTCTCGTTAAGTTTTCCAAACTTGGCGAACGTAAAAGACTACAGCCTAAATTCACAGTATTTTTTTTACCGTGGGAGAGTCATGCTTCGGCACTTATGGGCCGGCTTCGACCGGAGTGTTTTATTTATTTATTTAATTAAAATGGTTACAACTAATTACAGTAACTAACACTATAAAAAGAGACATATAATCTTCGTCCACCCATCAGCCACGGCTTCGCAGAAAACCGGCGTGAAGCAACGCTTAAATTGTGTTTCGCCGAGTGAGTGAGGATACCGAAGGCCTAAACCCTTTTATAAGGTGGGCAACACACTTTCGACTCCTCTGGTGTCGCGGGTGTCCATGGGCAGCGGTAATCGCTAACCATCAGGTGGTCCGTCTGCTGGTTTGCCTCCCTATCCCATAAAAAAAAGGTAGCATTTGGACGTTAAATGGGTTGAATGGGGAGAATGTCAAGCATTCACTCAGAGAGAAGACTGCTTAGCAGCAAATGGATTGATAATGATTATTTTTTAATACATACATACATACATACATAAAGTCACGCCTCTTTCCCGTAGGGGTAGGCAGAGACTACAGACTTCCACTTGCTACGATTCTGACATACCTCTTTAGCTTCATCCACACTCATCAATCTTTTCATACATGAACGTCGGTTTAGGGTACTCTTGACCAAGCCATTTTTCAAAACGTCCTCAACCTGATTTCGGAACGTTCGCCTAGGCCTTCCCCTTCCTACATTCCCATTCACTTGACTCTCGTATATCTGTTTAGTCAGTCTCCTTTTAGTTTTCTTTATTTTATTTTTTAATAATAAATTGAATATTGGCTGCAAATGTGAAGTACACTTTAATGTAATCCCTAAAGCACAGATAATATAATACTAGTAAAAGCTTAAAGATAATTAAGCATAAGGATCATTCATTTTCTCAAAGTCATAATTGAGATCCGTTTTAAGCCTTGTAGGATTTCAGACGTCAATTTGAGATTTCATCTACATATCTACATCTGTAAATTGAAATGAGCAAACTCATTAGGCAAGTTCAGTCATTAAAATGTTCTACATTTTATAAGAAATGAAAATTTATTGATGATTTAAAATTTATTGGCGAGAAAAATCCGAATCCTACTTGGATTTGGGCTTTTTTATGGGAGCAAACAAGCAGACGGGTCACCCGATGGCAAGCGACAACCGCCGCCCATGGACACCCGCAAAGCCAGAGGAGTCACAAGTGCGTTGCCCGACTTTTAAAAAGGTTTGTGCCTCCGGTAACCTCACTCACTCAGCGAAACACAACGCAAGCGTTGTTTCACGCCGGTTTTCTGTGTGGCCGTGGTATCAATCCGGTCAAGCCGGCCCATTCGTGCCGAAGCATGGCTCTCCCACGTGAAAAACTTTGTCTAATGTGGTCAAAATTAAGTATCTTGCCAATAAATTCTTCTTAAAGAACTTTAAATTACAATACACACAATACTTAATCCATCTCTGCATATGTAAGTCCCTAATTTAGGCTCTCAAATCGATTTCGAACGGATTTTCGCTTTCCAGAAATAAATCAGATAATCATAATTGACATGTAATTCCAATTTGTAAACTATTACGCAATTTAGAACAATATCGACGCGTGGCTGATTTTGAAATAAAATATGTAGGTATTCTAATTATTTTGATTTTGGTTTATTGGATAATAGCTTCTGCCCGCGACTTCCTATGTGTGGACTTCAGAATTGGGTCTAACCTAGATAAAAATTATCCCATGTTTTATTCCATACTGTAATCTATCTCCGTGCCAAATTTTATCTAGGTCCGTTCAGCCGTTTTGGTGTTAAAGAGTAACAAACATCAATACATCTATCCATCTCCTCACAAATTTTCGATTGCCTTCCATTGAATCGACGATGAATTGCAGACCTGTTAGGTAGGCATAGGCTCGTTTCTTGCAGGTTGTATGTCCTTGATCTATTCACTACATTATACTTTCGTTGTACATTATGCGATCGGAAGAGTATTTCTTCTAAATCACGTTATATTTCAAAGGTAGAACGGTTTCCAAGGGCTTTAGAAAATTCCGGATATCCTACAAGGTGAAGCCTTTAAGCCTGTTAGTTTCATCTCAGCGAACCAACTGCCAAACACTGCTTACCGTGGTTACCATTATGATATTTTCTTTTATAAAACGCTTACTAGCGATATGGTAGGTATGGGTTTCGAACCGGGAACCACGTGATCGCAAGTCTGACGCACGAGCCATTAGGCTACCGCCGTTACTTTAATTATTTTTTAATTATGAGCATTTTTTCTAGGACTGAATTTTTATATAGATAGGTAAGTACCTAGGTAACATATTTTTTATGTAGGCGGTAAAGCAGTAAACAAGTCCTTTGGTTGTTATTGTATAGCGACTTAACACACACATACAAATAAGTATTCTTATCATAATATACCATCACGCCTGTATTCCCTGAAGAGTTAGGCAGAGGCGTACTAATGTACGCCCACAGTTCGCCGGTATGTTTAGGTCCCATGTAATAGGGGGCGAGCCTATTGCCATTAACCGGGCACAAATTCCTAACTCCGAGCTGCTACTGGGAATTTCATAGAAAAACCCAATAACACTTTGCTCGACCTGGGAATCGAACTCAGGACCTCTAGCGTAGCAGTCGCGCTCGGGACCGCTTGGCTAATGAGGCAGTATTCATAATAATAATATGTCGGATTAAAATTTTGATTTCTGCCTACTAGATTTCTGACGCGAATATAGATAGACATATTGAAATAAAAGCTCCTTACGGATTTTACTGTGTAATATTTAATGTTTAAATGTAAGTAATTCAAAATCTTCAGATTAACGCCTCTATTTCAGATGATCTACTAGATAAAAACCGCAGCTGCATCTGATCTATAGACAACTTTTACTTTTTTATCGCCATCTTGAATAAAAAATAGCAAAGCTTAAAACCTGAATTGTGCTGAGATTCGTGGGTACTCCGTTATAAAATATGGCCGGGTATGATTAAAATATAAAGTCTCAATGGAAATTTTACTTCTTCAATTTATTCTTGTTTGCAACGGTGATAATTTATCACATTAAGTAATGCAAGACTGTATTTCAGACGTATATCCGGTTTTATAACACCTCCGATATAGGGGATAATTTATGTATCATAAACATTATGGCTGTATTAGCTGATACCTTTACCAAAAAATAATTAATACTAGAAGAAAAAATAACATAACATTATGTCTTAGAGTATAATTATAGTCTAAGCATTATGTAGCTACAGGAAAGCACAAAAAAGAATTACGAGATCAGGCAGAAGAGAATCTTTCCTTCGCCTTTTGTATTGAAGCTCATTCGAAATTCAAATGCCTACACATTTTGCGGCAATAATCCAACTCAAGTTGTGTTTACAAAGGATTTAAGCAAGGCACTTTACAGATCACAAATTTTTGAGGAACTTGTCGTAAAAAATACTTAAAACTGCTTAAACCTCAATCAATATACTAATTCAATTACACGAATCTTGTAGTTAATATCTTAGAAGACTTGTCTGTGTAATAGGATATCGAAATATCGCAATAAACTTTATTTTATGATAGAAAGTAGGCAAAAAGGAAAATACTACTTACGTATGTAGTACATACAAGTGTTTACACAGTGATGTTTGGTTTTTATCTGGCTTGTAATTTTTCTATGAGATTATACTGAGTATTTCATAGAAAATCACAGGTAATAGTTTAGATTTGTGCCTGGTTAATTGCAATAGGCCCTTATTGCATGGGACCTAGACATGCCTGTGAACTGTGTGTACAATAACTATGTGTCCTCCAAAGGCTTAGGCAAAGGTACAAACGTATGTGATGTTATGTTATATTAAACTAAGAATATTTTATATTTTTATCCGTTAAAATAAATAACTTTAAAAGACTACATCGTGTTTATAAAATACTATACCTAACTAGGAATTCTAACCTACCTACCATACATTCCCCGAAGGGTTAGGCAGAGGCGTACTAATGAGTACTAATAAGGAGTTTTTATTGTGCGCGCCCAGGCACGTAGTACATTGGAACAAAAAAGTAGGTAAGTAGTTTTGAAATGTCTAGAAAAGAATTTTATTATTGTCATATTCAATAAGAATTTTCCCTTGAGTAATAAACAAATTGTGATTGCTCTTATTGTGCATTATATTAATTAAACTCGTAAACCCCCCATTCTTACACAGGTCCTCAACAGTACACCTACAGTTCGCCGGTTTACCATACATTAAAAGGTTTATAATGTCACAAATAGTCTCCTAAAACTAAAGTTATTTGGTCAAAATAAGTTTTATATCATTCTTATAGCAAACAAAGACAATAGAATCGTTAAATTAATGAATTAAGTTTCTCTGTGCTATTATTATCTCAATGGAACATTTTCAAATTATTCCAAATGGTTTTTTTTTTAATTCACACTTCACTGTCTTTTGTTTCTCTTTATAACTCCATTCAATGGTTTTTGCGATGAAAAGGAAGTAATTTTGATACTTGAATAAGTAAATTTTTCAGAGATGAACTTTGTTCCGATCATCAAAATTCATAATTTGTAGTTTGTGATCGTAGGTTAAATTACCGCATGGAATAAATAAGTAATAAGGTATAATTTTGACACGTTACAGGATTTTTTTTTAATTTTGCGAAGTTTCATTATGCTTTTTTCGATACAAAGATTTTTGTAGAGCAATTATTCTGATGCTGACTTAATATCGTTATGTTGCAGTTTGAGGGGCAATGTAGCCGGTGAAATTACTGTATATATGAGGTTTAACAAGTCAGAATTGAAGATGGAATCGCGCTACTAATTTTGCTGGCATCTGAAGGCTGCGGTTGCCACTTACCGTCAGGCTTGATGCTTATGTCCACTAAAACGGTAGAGAGAGCGGAAAATTCGTCGATCCCTAGGGGAGCAAACGAGCAGACGGATCACCTGATGGTAAGCGATAACCGCCGCCCATGGACACCCGCAACACCAGAGGAGTCACAAGTGCGTTGCCCGCCTTTTAAAATGGTTTAGGCCTCCGGTAACATCATTCACTCGGCGAAACACAACGCAAGCGTTGTTTCACGCCGGTTCCCTGTAACTACTACAGTAACAGTTTTCGTCCCTGTCGGCAAACCGTTGTCGAACTTAACTCATCTTCTCTGTTAATTTGGCAAACATATCTACTATCCCAAAGTTCTCCATCCATGTTTGTGTTTGAAAGTGCGTGTTCAGCTTTCAGGTTGGTAGCAAACGAACATTGTAATGAACTTGCTTTGAACAAATTTTACATGATATGCTGTATTATTAATTTATAAATGGCGTTTATAAGTCACTGGCTGCCCCGACAGACTTCATTCTTTCAAAAGTTATCCCTAACAATAACATAGACAACAACAAAAAAATTAGCGAAATTGATCCAGTCGTTCAAGCCTCATGCCGTGACCAAGGGAAATAGGGATTAATTTTTATACATATTATAAGTCATTCTTAAAAGAATTCTAAATCAATCAGTAGATGACAGACTGAAATTGATTTTAATACTAATGGGGACTTCGATTAGCTGAATCTCTCAACTCAGTCCGATCAGAAATGGGCATTTATGTAGGTATACCAATGACATCACCAAATAAAATTGGAAAAATAAAATTAAACATAATATTACTGAATTTTAAAATTTAAAATTCTTGTGACAAAATATAGCATTCTTTTTAATAAAGCCTCAGTATTTTCAGTACCCAAGGACAGTGTCACAACCACGTTAAGTATTGCCATTTTTATAATTTATTTTCGGGATATTTTTTTTATTTCGAATTGTAGAATATATACATGAATAGAACCAAATTATTATATTGATATCCAAGAATACCTTTAAACCCTAAAAACTGCCTCATTAGCCAAGTGGTCCTGAACGCGATTGCTACGCTAGAGGTCCTGGGTTCGATTCCCAGGTCGAGCAGTGTTATTTTTTATGAAATTCCCAGTAGCAGCTCGGAGTTAGGAATTTGTGCCCGGTTAATGGGCATCGGGTCGCCCCCTATTACATGGGACCTAAAACATACCGGTGAACTGTGGGGTAAAAACCCTTTCGGGGAATACAGGCGTGATGATAATTATGAAGAATACCTTTACCGGTTGGACGGGGATTTCATAACACATTGTATATGGTCAGATTTTATTTGGCCCACGACCTCAATGATCAGCATTTCCATTTAAAAGTCCGTTCGGTGCTTTAAAGTCAATGGCATACGACCAATTAATATACTGCAAAGTTAGTATGAATGGCGTTAATTGTAGTATCTGGCACCGACAGCCAATCAACAGAACTAAGAGAGTGAAACTGGGTCACAACTAAGAAAACGTAAGCAAGTCCTCAGATATCTATTTCCGCTATTTCCTTATAACAATGTTGTAATAAGCCTATTGAAACCATAATAGTGTTGTCGCTTTAGATTCAATAAGGGTGACGTTACATGTATGTTATACTAACTGTATCCCGTGGTTTTCCCCGCTTTGCCGGGAAATTTTGATTACAATTTTGTGAGCGGAATCCTGTTTGTCTAAAATAAAAACAGCCTAAGTTACTCTTTATAATATTAGTCATGAGTGAAAGTCTCGTCAAAATAGCTCCTGAAACCGTTTCCAGATTAGCCGGAACACCTCGACGGACAAGCAAAAATTTGTTTGTCTGATAAAATACCCTAGAGGTACTTCTATTCACTATTTATATTGCAAGTAGTTATTTTAACATTTACAGAGAGACTTCAATTTTATTCATTTGTATGTACAGATAGGTACCTACAGAATTCCGGGACATAATCCTTATCGGAAAAAGAACCTTACAAACTTTTGTTATAATAACCTTTACTAGTGCCTATCTATACTATAAGTATGTATATTGTATATATTACATAATATTATAAAGAGGAAGGATTTGTATGTATGTAACGAATAAACACAAAAACTACTGGGCCCACTTGAAAAATTCTTTCACCATTCGAATTCTACATTACTCCAGATTAACATAGGTTATAGAATATTTGGAAGAAAGTTAGGATTTCTCCACCCGTGCGAAGCCGGGGCGGGCCGCTAGTTACAATATAAAAAGCCTTCAATTAGCAATACATGTCCACAAATGTTCCCATAATATAAATATAATACCGAAAGTCATATTACGTATCCCTGACCTTTTTAAGTACCTATCAAATATGAGGAAACAAATCAGCTCACCTGTCGATCCTTAAACATAAGTAATATCACCATCAGGTTCAGAAAGAACCCAAAAAATCCAATCAGGAATAGCACAAACGCCGACACCACATAGCCCCATCTAGGCATCAGTAGAGGAAACCCCTCGTCCACCACCTTCACCACCGTGTCGTTGAAATGTTCCGGATATGACGTCATCGTCACACACACACACACACTTCACAAAATATAATCTCTAACAAGTAACACTTCACTTTCCAAACACATCGCTTTTCAAACTGGCTGGTTGTTAATCTGGAAAGAGAAAAAAGGTTTCATTAATGTTAGAATTCGATAAAATAAAAGTAAAGAGAACCTTTGATTCTATTTTTGAATTTTTGGTAATAATGAAGCATTGAAGTAAGACAAGCACGGAATCTAGATAAAAAAATGAACCTGAAACTGTCTTTGGTCTTGTTCTATCTTATGGCATGAAAAGGATGTAAGAATGATACAAACTATTCACTTTTTGTTTTACTTTTATTGGCATGTCATTAAATCAATTGTCAGTTGGTTATATTTAAATATAACCAACTGACAATTGAAAAAAATAATACGACTAAATTTGGTTGTATTACCCCAAAGTCTGCCCATTTCAGTGTTGCCAGGCACATTGTAATTACTGTAAATTTACTGTATTGCAGAATTTAGGTATTGTATACTGTAGGTTATACAAAAATACAGTAAAAAACTAATGATTACCTAGTCAAATAGCTGCATATTTTTCATTTTTTAGAAAAATAAAATGATACGACTGAACAAAATAATAAAATGTATCCGACAAATAATAAAATCATCGTAATTCAAATATTTTCCTACGAAGTTCCCATATAGCAAACACTGGACGAATGGAAAAAGAATATTTTACTGCTAGCGCCATTTCTTTATTTCCGAACTTCTGAAGTACTAGTATCTATGTTTTGTTCGATAACCCACCATTATAATAAACTATAAATCTTGCAACCTCTTACATGAGCGAGCACGAGCCACCAAAATGAGTCAAATATAACGAAAGTTAAAAAACTAAAATAATTACTATTTCACTTGGAAAATAGGCAATTTAGAATATTCGTCAAACCAACACATATAGTAGGTACACATTGTATAAGCGTAGCGTAACGGTTATTTATTTATTTAAAACTCTTAAACTATCATTACAGGTTATGACAATCACTACATTTATATTATGTAGTATATTTACACCTCATTGTTGACAATCTCATTAAAATTCCTTGTATTAAGGTTAAAATAATTATTTTTAGTTACTGTAATTTTGTACCATAGGTACTGTTATTTTTTATGCAAAACACTGTAACTTTTTAAATCTGACTTAACTGGCAACAATTGTCCGTTCATTCATTTGAAAATATTTGACTTGGTCGCATATTCATTGTTTACGTTTTAGTTGTCATCTCGTATGTGTTTTATGATATTGTGGTAATAATACTATTATGGATTTATAAAAAGTATTTGTATTATTCAAAATAGTCACTGTTGAGATCCTGTGGCATAATGTGTTGTGCGGTTGAGAGCTGAAAATCCCATTAAACAAGCAAACAAAATACGCAGGAACTATTGACCTTCCACCGGTAATTTTTCCTATATTGTTTGCTGAATATAAGTTATGAACCGAATATTAATACGTAACAAATGTTGCTGAATCACTTTCTAGCGAAAATCAGACGTAGAAATACGTTTTAGGGAATATTCGGAAAATGCATTGAGGTTATTGTAGTGACGTGAATATTATTGTCGATAATTTTACTTTAAACATGAAAAGAATTACCTTAATAGATAAATCGCATAGCTAGAAAAAACGGGAGTCCAATTACTCATAGTCACATTTGCAAAAACAAACTATATGGAGACAACTTAGGGAAGATAATATTCCTGCATTACCTATTTATTATAGATAGAACAGGTGAAATGGTATGATAATCATCATATCAGCTAAAAAAATCCACTGCTAAAAAGGCATAGACTTCCACAAAGAGCAATTATATACCGCCTTCAACCAACGACTCCCAACGACCTTTACTAGCATTATTGATATAATGTTGTGTGCTTGTAGGAGGAACATAAATGGATACTGTACTTATAAACAAATTATTTATCTAACCTAAGCTAACAAAAAGAAACTCCAAGAAGAATGGCGTGCAACGGCGGAGGCCTTCAAACATCATTGGGAGAATAAAGATTGTGAAATAACATGCTTACAAAATAAATTAATTGGAATTTGAAACTGGTGGCTTTATTTGTAAATTATACATTTCTTTACCTATCTTTTTATACCTATTTGCCCTGTGGTCTGAAGTGCGACTGTTACACTAGACGTCCTGGGTTCGATACCCAGGTCGAAGTGTGTAGGTTTTTCTACAGAATTCTCAGTAGTATCTTGAAGTCTGAATTTTGTGCCCGGTAAATGGTAACGGGCTCGCCTCGAAGTGAGACCTAAAACATTTACTGGCTAACTGTGGGTGCACATTAATCTCTGCCTAATCCTTCGGCAATACAGGCGTGATGGTATGTATAAATTTTCTCTTCTCCCAGTTTTTCAATCCTATTTTCATCCTTGTATTTTCGCATCTTGAATCATGTAAAAATATACCTAGTTTTATTTACATACCTTTCCATGGTATGGATAAATTCGAGGGTAGGTCTATACCCGTCCGTTTTTACCCTGCTTTTGTGTATCGATCCAAATTAAATTGTATAAGTACCTACATTATGAACTAACTATATACTTACACTATTTACATAAATTACATAAAATTAATATATATGTAAACTAAAACTAAAAAAACTGCGGCGTGGCTATGCGTCAAAGTATTCATCGGCATCACTGTCGTCGGGTAACGTGCCCAGAAGGCTGGCAGCATTACCACGTTGAATGGCAATGCTTATACGCTCCCCTAGAAACAAACCAGCCCTCTGGTCACGCGAATTGTCGACTAGTCTCCTTGAAAGTTCTTTATACAGGAGACGAGCACTCGGACCCCACGACCCGAGTGTTTTGACCCCAAACGGCTCAAAAATATAGTTACCAGAAAGGTTACTATATTTGCGCCGCTTGAGAGTCTCTGCAGCAGCAGCAGCAGCGCCAGCGCAGCCAGCTGAGCTTGAAAGATGTGATGGCGCAAGGGTATCAACACAGGTTGCGTCCCATACCAAAGGCATAAGAACTAACTTAAAAATAAGGATACATATTTTATATTATCGATAAATTTTATCGACGTTGAAATAAATAGCTTAACATCACTGGTCCGAATTACAGTGTGCGCCAACCTACGTAACTTCGAAATGATTTTATTTATATGTCCTTTTCTTTCATAGTAAGTGGGTCCATAAGTCGAAGTGAAATAAATATATTGAGTTCAGTTGCAATTTTATGGCTTTCTCTATGTCATAATTATTACTCTATGTAATGAAGTAAAGAGTTCGTAGATTGGTCTCTATTGCCCGAGGCGTTTGCGGTATTATGTGGCTGCGTATTACCTAGTGACCCATTTAAGGACCATAGGTATATATATAAAAAATGGGGTACAAAGGGGTGACGAGCACGGAGAGCTGTTCTGATGACATAACTGTATAGCTCAGGTCGGTAAAGTAGGGAATTGATTACCAAAAGGCCATTGCCAATATCAAATCCGTCAATATTTTTGCTTAGATAGAATTTTGACGTTACTTGTATGAACCTTATATGTCAAAATTCTATCTCTAGTAAGCAAATCTACGACTGATTCATTATTGGGACTTCCTAAACAAAAGAGTACACGGTATGAAAAGACAAGATACAACTTTCCCAGAGAATGTTACAAACTTTAGAATTACGAGAAAAAATAAAGTCTTGATAAAGTCTGAGTCTAAATTTCTACTTTTTTCTTATAATTTTTAAAACAAAAACGTTTTCTTGAATAAAACTTAAAGTGTGGGGTTGACAACGGTTCTGCCTAAAGTGTCAGATGCAGTGGAAATGTGAGAGATTTTTATTTTGTTTGCACACAAGCTTGTCCTGTCAGATATCTTTACTTTTTTAAAATACGATGTGACTACGCGGTGTTGCAGTTGAAGGTAGCTCCCACACAGCTGTTTTAATTATTTATAGGTAGGTACATACGTTATGAAACCTTACCATACCTACGTTATATCTAAGTAGACACCTAATTTCATCAATTAGTTGATTTAAAAATTGGCTTTGAATTTCAATACAATACCTGTTGTCTGTTTACTATGGTAAAATAGATTGTTTTTTATACCCTGAGGCCTTTACGCGATTTATTGAATTTTGTATTGAACTACCAGAAGATATCTGAAATGAAACACGTAGGGATAAAAAGAAATCACACATAAGAATGAGACATTACTGCGTACCTATAGCTGAAAATGGTACCGATTCCTCACTACTACCGTTACGCCGCGTATCGTAAGTTCGATTGCTACCCGAGGCAAATATTTGTGCGTTCCATATATATTTGGTTATGTTTTGTGTTCGTTATTAGTATAGGTAAGTAAGTTTAAAGTAAGTTTCACTCACAGAAATCCGGCGTGAAACAACGCTTGCGTTGTGTTTCGCCGAGTAAGTGAGGTTACCGGAGGCCCAAACCCTTTTAAAGGCGGGCAACGCACTTGTGACTCCTCTGGTGTTGCGGGTGTTCATGGGCGGTGGTTATCGCTTACCATGAGGTGATCCGACTGCTCCTTTGCCCCTCTATGCCATAAAAAAAGTACCTATTTGTGAAGTCCTTCGCGACACAGGGCTCTACTCTTATTGAAGGAGTTGTATTAAAAAAAAAGAAATATCAAAAATATAAATCTAAAAACCCTTTATGTGGGCCTTTGTCTATAATATAATCTGATAGCCTTATCGTCGAGTTAGCTCGCAGCTGCAGTCTGATTGGAAATGAACGAAGTGCCTAACGAACTAAACGACCTAGTTTTAGGATTCTATTCATTTCCATTTAGAGGAGCGGTGTAATGAGAAAATAGTTTGCAACTAACACATTAGCCTAGTAGTTCTAAGCTCGACGACAGCTAGAGGTCCTGGGTTTGATTTCCAGGTCAAACAACGTTCTAGGTATTCGGAAATTCTCAGTAGCAGCTCGGATTTTGGATATATTCCCGGTTAATCAACCCTATCATATCGGTTAACTGTGTACGTTAGTACACATCTGCATACCCTTCAGGGATTACATGCGTGATGTCTTGTCCTGAGGTAGTCATTGTTTGTATGTTTGAGTGAGGTCACAGGAGGCCCAAACCCTTTTAAAAGGCGGGCAACGCACTTGTTACTCCTCTGGTGTTGCGGGTATCCATGGGTGGCGGTTATCGCTTACCATCGGGTGAGCCGTCTGCTCGTTTGCTACCCTATCCCATTAAAAAATATGTTTACGAGATCAGATGCTCTTGAAGAAATTTACAAGTTACTTAAGATTTAAGTAGTTAGGTAGACCAAGAATATTGGCTTCGAGCCAACATGTCAAGTTTATCCCATTGTCATCGTACATTTTATAGTACCTACTTGTAACGCTGTCCGCTGTCCGCCTACGTTTATCCCTCCATTAGTAAGCTAGTATTCTATTATCTGTGGTATGAGGAAACAAATCTTGTTATGTTTTTGTAGTTTTTTTTAAAGAAAATCTTACTAGCAATGTGGTTCGCACATTACTAGTATTCTTGTTAACCCCTCGTGTTAAGCTCAATGCTTGTCTTACGAGTGCAACCGGCAACCACATGATCGCAAGTCAGTTAGCCATTAGGCTACCGCCGCTTAAAGTTCCATTTGTAAATCATTATTGTACCAAGAAATATATCAACAAGGTAGACAATTTTGTTTTCTATTGTACAAGTAAATATATACTACTTATGTATCTTCCATGTACAGACATCGGCTATTTATAACATAAATATCATAAAAATCTCATAAAATATTAGTCTGATTATTTTTTTATTCCAAAATAACCTTGTGAAGTACTTATTAGCCTATTTCTGAACTGTGTTAAATTTGAGATTTCAAGTGTAATTTTCCCGATGGAAAGGGCGATTCTGCCATAAGTGTCTTTTTAGATTAATGCATTTATTTGACCACAGTTTGGAGTGGGTCTTCATAAAATGGTAAGACGAGAAATCATCAGTTTAACTGAGATAAAGCCAGACAGATCAATTTATTGTTTAACCCAATATAATTAATCTCGAAATTAAGTAATTAGATGCTTGAACGAATCGGGTGTTCAAACGATTATGGGATTATTATTGAGAAATTTACTGGAGCGATAATGTTTGAGGATATAAAGAAGGAAGGTGTACTAGGATCAGAATAATACAGGATATCAGATGGCACAAACTTAGGGAGGACTACACCCAGCAGTGGGTGAGGTCAGGCTGTTGGTGATAATTAAAAAAAAAATGCAAAGACGTATGAATAGTCCGCTTTTTTTCTTAATTTGGTGAAATCAAGATAAATTTTACATTTACATACATACATACCATCACGCCTGTATTCCCCGAAGGGTTAGGCAGAGGCGTATTACTGTACATACACCCACAGTTCGCCGGTATGTTTAGGTCCCATGTAATAGGGTGCGATCCTATTGCCATTAACCGGGCACAAATTCCTAACTCCGAGCTGCTACTGGGAATTTCATAGAAAAACCCAATAACACTTTGCTCGACCTGGGAATCGAACCCAGGACCTCTAGTGTAGCAGTCGCGCTCAGGACCACTTGGCTAATGAGGCAGTTAAGAAAAATGTTATCTACGTATTAGTTGAGGTGCTGCAGGTAGTGTTCGTATGATCGCAGGGGTCAACATCTTTACGTGCTTTCCGAGGCAAGGAACGGTGTCCATTTTCTTATGGATCATCTCAGGGCTAATGACGGTCGTTGTGTGGCTAGCCTAGTGAAGTCCAGAAACGATATTTCTGGACTTCACTAGGCTAGCCACACAACGACCGATGCAAGCATGCCGTCAGCTACCCAAAGACGCCATGGCTTGTTCTTCAAAAGCTCATCTCAGACATAAACGTGCATTGTATTTATATTGTATTATTATTTATTTTTGTATTTTGATTTTAAAAGTGATGATGGATTTGTTTCTGTATTTTATTTTTCAGATATCCAGAGATATCCTGTTGTGATTTTTTTGCATTTTTTATGCTAAGATTGTAAAGTTATTTGAGTGAAGGAAAAATTTGACTTGCAGGCAGGATTCGAACCTGCGTCTTCTGGCTAGGTACGCCAGATGCCTCTAAGCCACCGCGAGTCCCACCTGCCATGTCGAAATTTGACTTCACATTCTGAACTTAAAGGTGACGTCAGTGACATCTATTGAAAGGCAAGTCTGGCGTACCTAGCCAGAAGACGCAGGTTCGAATCCTGCCTGCGAGTCCTTTACTAAAATAACTAGCCAGAGATAGTTAGTTAAAAAATTGATTTGTAAAAATGTGTATAAAAGATCCATTTACAGAAATAGATATTGTTTTAGTCTTAATAATACGCCAGTTCCGATACTTATCTGTGTAGGTAATCCCTAGTAACAAATCTGTTTGTAACGGTGACTGCTCAAGTCCTTAAGTCCTTTGTGACATGTGATATTAACATAACTTGGGGAGGATTAGGTAACGCGACACAACAAGTTACGTTATAGGTAATTGGTTGTCATGAGATATTACTATTACGTTTGTTTTCCTTATAGGATGGGTAAGTATATAATAGGTATTATAAAATATTGTAGTGTAGCAGCTCACCTTACCATTTATGTATTTAGTATTAAGATTAGTGTAAGTAAGTTAGTATTATAAAGTCGATCGACCCATCAACACGTGTATTATTTGACACCTACAACGCCCCACATTGCATGGCGACCCTGCCAGTGCTGCCACGTAGGCAGCGCTGAGCAATTAAAACACAAGTTTATAAGTGCTAGACCTGAATATCTGGGGCGAGGGTGATGAAAATTTGGAAAAATAAAATTGCTGGGTGCCGGGTGTTGTTCGCGCCCATGTGTGATGTGCTGCCGGGAGATGGTCGCGTCCAAGGAGCAGTATGGACTGCCCTGCCCTGCCTGCTTACAGGGAGCAGCGAGTACCTACGACCGGTTTCAATAACAAATCAGTCAGTGAATTTGCTTACTAGAGATAAGATTTTGACATAAGGTCCATACAAGTAATGTCAAAATCCTACCTCTAATAAGCAAATCTATCGATGGATTTGTGTATGGTAGAACCGACCTTGCTTTATAAAATCGGTAATCATACAATTATTGTATTAATTCTGTTATTGTCTATTCCCTAACATTAAGTAATCCAAGGTCCAATCCGTGTCTAACTTTTTGATACCTTATTGACAATTTAATGATTTTGTTCTAAATACAAATTCCTTCAACATCAACTTTATTGTAATAATAATCTGACTTAAATGCGACCTATTTATATTCTGAAGTATCACGGTTTGATAGCTACTTGATATTTGGTAGAATAGGGTCGCAAAGAGGATTAGGCGTGTGTTCAAAATATTCTTTAATTTCGCTGATTCCTTTCATAACGAATAAACACAGATTTATGTTCAGGATCTCTGTATTGCCTACAGTAAATATAGGTATGTATGTTTAGTTTTACCTACATTCAGAAGTAGTAGATGAAGGAAATATTTATGTTGTGATTCCTTTTTCTTATATACTTACATACATACTGTTTTTTTTTTCTGCTAGGGAGGCCACAAGTGCATACCACACATTCTTATCGTCAACGTAGTCCTTGGTTTTATATTAGGCTTTCTTAAGGACAGATTTGACGTGCCTTTTTTTCTTGCCAGTGAGATTGGTGACACATTTTGGGAGCTTATAGTAGTAACGCACACAATTTCCTAGAAATAATATTTATTTGTTTTAGTTAGTCTAAATTTAGGTACCCACCTACTATTTTATGTGATTTGCGAACAGTGTACTACAATGAAACCGGGATAACTTGGTCATTGAGGGACCTCCAAATTTCTCTCACTTAATCAGGTATTTCACTTACCCAGTTTAGACACTGGGTAAGTGAAATACCTGATTAAATTGATATCCAGCCTATAGTCTGTCTGGTGCTATCTCATTTACGAAGGGTTCCATTAATAGAGGTGAGAATAGAGATAGTTTCAGTTATATGGGATTATAGTAACTTCACATCAGTTGTAATCTTTAACAATAATCAGAAAAAAAGTAATCAAACTGTAATTTAGGAACAATTAGACAAGTGCGGAGTTTGCGGGTAGACTATGAATAAGTACTTGAACAAAACGGTAATTTATCTGCAATGAAGTCCGAGTTAGAGCGGTAATAAATTTACTTTATCGCAGTTACAACGGTACATAAACTTGCTATCTCAATTATAGAAGTAATTATGACGATAAAATTGTAAGAACTAATCCCAGATTAATAGGTTTGTTTTGTCCCATTAGAGCAAATTCCGTGCAAAAGTGTCGGGATCTCAAAACGAGTTCCAACAATGTAGCTCTCTCAATTATCCAGGTCGTACTTAACCAAGTTCTACCATATACCTTTATAACTCGTGCGTTGCCATTTCGAGAGAGTTCTCGAAATGACAACGCACGAGTTATAAAGGTATGTGAGTGTGTGTATATGTGTGAGGTGAGTAGTAGTTGACCTGAGTTGTTAAGCCTTATTTTCTCAGTAATTTCACTACATTATCCTTCCAACCGGAAGCAAAAGTTAAGGTATATTATTGCTGAGCAACAGTGAGAAAATGTTACCAACCCAGACAGACTCAGTACCAGAATGTTTCCAGCTCAAAAATGTACATTTCTAAGTTTCAAAGTTGACAAATTATTAGTATAACTTTGAGTGGCAGCCTCCCTTAAGCACACATATTTAATTCATATCTCGCAGATGAGATTGAGATTGTACGAAATTAATTAAGTTTACATGTTACAAAGTTTAAGAGGATCTCCCTTTTATTCGGGAGGGTAAATGTCCGGCAAGAAAACTTTGTGAAAAGTCGATAGAAACTTCTTCAGGTTTGTGTTTCTTCTCTAAAATGCGTTAAGAAAATCCCGTCTTACTCGTTAAAGAATTTTTTAGTACCTATTGAGATCCGGTTCTATTTATATAATAATTTGCAATTCACAAGGAAACAAATTTGCTAAAAAAAGAAATAAAATGAGGACACTAAAATGGCAATACTTTTGCTGACGACACGTTTGGCATAGCGCCTGAACGATTGATTTCTATGATCTACAGGTAGTGGTTCCGGGTCTGGGCGTTTATGTATGTGAGAATTTAAATTTGTTTAAACAAATTATGTATCTGGGGCGGTGACGTCGCCCCTGAGTGTAAAAAAGCCTATGATAGTTTTATAACATTTAAAAATTTGCTGGGTTTTGGGGTAATTGTGGCAATTTTGGCCAGACTACTTTGAATTTTAATTTTCATGTAGGTATATGTTTACTTTCATGAATAATGTTACTTATTTTATTTGGAATAGGTCCCTATATCCTCTTTTCGGATGGGACAGTGTTTTAAACATATTGTATACATACATATACATATGTATACACTCACGCATTATTCATGTAGCGGTAGTATCTTCGTCTCCATCGTAGATATTCTAATTAATATTAAAACGAGACACCCAACACTCATATTAATCAAGTAGGTAAACTTTGAATCTATAAAGTGAAGAATCTTGGAATTTGGTAATTTTCCAAGTCACAGTTACCTAATATTACCTAATGTATAATTCATGTAACAAAAATAGTAAAAGAAAGAAAGCCTGTTTCTGCAGAGACCCCGAAATCGCAAGTTAAAGTAAATAATAGATACATTATTCAGATAGTCAACGTCTAAAACATTTTTTAATATACTTACAGGGTGAAATTGAATAGACACGACAAATTTAAATATGTTATTGTATTCTTTTTTATTGATTATGTCGGCAAAATAACAGACGAGCCACTTGATGGTAAGTAAAAATACAAGTACTTAAAACAAAGTGTATACATCGAAGAATTGTATTAATAATAACTTAGTAAGTAGATATACTATAATATAGTATTAATCAACTTTTTAGAGACTGCTTCATCAAATATTATATCAGAACATGATGAGTTTTTTTTTTTAAAAGCTTACTAGTAATGTGGGTCACACATTACTAGTATTCTTGTTAACCCCTCGTGCTAAGCTAAATGCTTGTGTTACGAGTGGGTTCACGTCGGTAGTGCAATGGGTGGGGTTTGAACCGGCAACCATAGTCTAGCGGTTCCTATCGAGACTGCTACGCTAGAGATCCCGGAGTTTGATTCCCAGGTCAAGCAAAGTGTTATTAGGTTTTTCTATGAATTTCTCAACGTCTTGGCTTCCACTGCTGAGCGTAGTGGCCTAAGTTTTGGGCGAGGTCTGCATTTGCCCATTATGAATTGATCAAATATTTTAAAAAGTTTATACTTAATAATAAAAAATCTCTGAGCGAATTATTTAAATGTTAGCGCTATTTTGGTGGGATTCTGAACTATTATTTAGTACATATAGCTGGACACTTTCAACGTGTCCCACATTTGAGACGGTTCTCCTTTCTTCTATACTCCATATTCGCGACGCGAGCAACGTTAACGTTATTATTGTTTGTTGCCTTGCCGAGATCTCTTGGCTAAAGCCGCGTTATTATGAATGAGTCTGTCAGGCGTCTCTATTGAATTGTAACTGGCACAAAATATAACAATATTATAATGTAGCATTGCTCGACCTGGCCCGCTAAATTCAATGCAAATCACAATTCCTCGGGGTTAGGCAAAGATTTACTAATAGACACCCACAGTTCACTAGTACGTGAAGGTCCTTTATAAGAGGTGGCAAGCCTATTGCCATTAACTGGGCACAAAGTCAAACTTCGAGCTGCTGCTGAGAATTTTATAGCAAAACTCAATAACACTTTGTTCGACCTGGGTATCGAAGCCAGGACTTCTAGAGCAGCCGCGCTCAGGACCAATAATAAGGCAGTCAAACAAGTAATTAATTAGCGTGCTAAAAATATCACTATAAAAATAAACTAGGTAGATACTACTACTACACGGTATCATTTTAATCGTGAAATTGATATGACATTTCACGTAGGCGAAATAAATACCTAGTACTTATTTAAAAAATTTCATGCTCCCTCGTAAACTCACCCGCCTGACATGCTTCAGTATAATGTCATTTTGTACAATAAAAGTAAAATTCAATTGACGTATGATGATGATCGGCTTTTGCCACACGTGTTCGACTCCCAAATATTTGTATGATCTACAGGTAGTTGTTCCGGGTCTAAACGCTTGTGTTCGTAAGAATCTGTGTTACTCAGGATAAAACCCAAGTGTGGTGCAATTAAAAAAAAAAACTGTACTTGCACTGTTCACGGGTCTCCTTTCAGAATGAGAGATTTTCTCACTTCTTTTTCCGTCACCGTTTAAATGAGCGATTAACTCTAACAACCTGGGGCTGTATTACGACGTGTTATCGCCATCATTTTAGGTTGTGAGAATGGGATGGCACTATTTAATCTGTAGAGTGGCATCCCTCTCTTTTAATCAGAAAATGGTGGCAATAACACGTCATAATACGGCCTCCGTACACAATTTCGGAATATTAGTGGTGGAATTCGAACTCGAGACCTAAGACTTAGAAGACCATAATTGTCACTGCTTTAAGAGCCCCATTGGGTCATATTGATCTGTTTATATAGCCAAAGTTTAAGGCAAACAAGATATTTATTTGTTCAAACATATTTTACGTTCAATAGTTTGTAAGTTTCGCCCCTACATCCCCTAAGGCCCATTATACAAGTTAAGTTTGTTTATTCGCTAAACCAAATATGAGAAATAAGAAATTGGTTCTAAATATCAAAATAAATATGTTACATTGGTAAATATCATTATGCCTGTATTCGCCGAAGGGTCGGTAGGGATGTAATACGTACCTACACGTAAGAGGGTCGAGCCATTTCACGCACAAATCATCACAATCAAACTTCGAGCTGTTACTGAAAATAAGATTACTACTTCTAAGCTGCCTGTGTTCCGAAAATAAGAATATTTCCTTCATTGCGTTGTCAAGTTTCTAGATACGAGATTATTGACATAATTATATCTGTAAGCCAAGCACGAACAACTATCGAATGCCTATCGTAAACGAATGAGTTTTTTTCTGCTACAAATCTCATACATACATACATATACCTAAATAATGGTTGAGCTACACGATGCCTGATGTATGCGTGCCGTCAGTTAGGACAGGTCAACTCAAAGCTGCTATGGCTCTTTCTTCAAAAGGCCTGTCCAGATATTGCCCTACATCGTAACACTCGCATAATATCTAATAATATTATTCTTGTAATATCAACTATTATTGTCTGGACTTTAAAAGAGACCATGATTCTCTGAGTTTGTTTCGGTGTTTCTTCTCAGAGGTCGTCAGTTAGGAAATGCCGGCACCATCTAGTTAAAAAAAATGTAAAACATTGACTTGTAAAAGTGTCTTTAAAAGATCTATTTACAGAAATAAATATCATTTATCTTTTATCATATTTTCACATCTGCGATCGAGATGAGCGAACTACGATCCTGGCACACTACTTTCGCTTCATCTACGTTCATTAAGCTCCTTCACAAACAAATTATTCTCGATTTCGATACGAATATGATTTCGAAAGTGTTCATGCTTGGCTGTTCCAATTACTTATAATCGTGACAAATTACACGAAATAAAAACACAATATAAATTACTTGTTCTCGTTTTTGCTTGTCATTATCCAATTTTAGGGAATAATAAATACAGCTAAATTAATGAAGACCAATGTTTGGAGATGACATACGAAAAAGAAGATTAATAATTTGATTATCATTATAGATACTTATTGTACCGCTGGTAAATAATCACTGCTATACTGAAAAATAATACAAAGAGAAAAACGTAATTTCTTACTTGAAAATACATTTGAACTGCTAATTTTTTTTACTCACTCATTTATTTTGTCTAGCGGTTACGAAAAATATTCAAATTCAAATTCTTTATTGCGAACTAAGTGTACAGAGAATTGAAGATGTTAACAATAGATAGGTCCTCAAAACTTAGTTAAGACATGGCAATTTAAATGGTTATCAATATTAAGGACTAGCTTCTGCCCGCGACTTCGTCCGCGTAGCGTGATTATATATAGCCTATTCCCTTCCTTAATAAATGGGCTATCTAACACTGAAAGATTTTTTCAAATCGGACCAGTAGTTCCTGATATTAGCGCGTTCAAGCAAACAAACAAACAAACAAACTCTTCAGCTTTATAAATTAGTATAGATAAGTATAGATTTTCTATTCCGAACATCCGAAACATTGCTGTCACTTGCTGGTACTTCCAAAAATGACTTTTTTGTGAGCCCTAGGTTTTGGTCAATACTGAGTTCGATATTATACCCCTTAGCTACTCCGATAATCCTATTTCGACACGAATAACGAAGGCATACCTTTACCACACAAGGGACAGAACAGGATAAATAATAAATCCATTGGAGCGAAAAGTAAGATATACGATACATTAGCAATTATTGGAGTAAGTTGTTCTTAGTAGTGATTGCGGCTCATTGGATAACTGGCACAAATCGTAATAATAAAGTTTGTCTTCTCTCTATAATGCTTTGAAACGATATTATATGTGAACAATGATAGCCTAGTGATATAACCATACTATTGGACTGCCAAGTGTTAGGTTTCGAGTTCGAATAAAAAGCACCTCTAACTATTCGCTGATGAGACTGCAGATTGAGAGATGACTGAGAGATTTTCTCAACGGCGTGTGAAGTCTACCAATTCGTATCTACTAGCCAGTGAGCCGGAATCCGTGCCCATATGTAGTAGTGGTAGGTATATATAACATAATATGATATACTATTACTGTTTTAACATAAGCTGACTTCAAATTGTATAGGCTTGTCGAACACTGAAAGGTCATATTAGGCTGGCATTAATAGCACGATGCTGCAATTTAGCCGACCTGAATTAAAATGAAATGACGGGAGGGAAATTTTGGAGAGAAACTTTGCCATACAAAAATTAATTCTCGCTTAACCACGCCTCACCTTTCCGGTTTCAAAACCTTTAAGGTGATAAGGTGCTAATTCTTCAAAAGACAGCCATTTCACCCTGAAAGCAATTCAACCTATCTCTTCAGGAAAAAGGCCTGCTAAAATATTTTAGTATTTTTTTTATAACATACCATCATCACGCTTGTATTCCCCGAAGGGTTAGGCAGAGGCGTATTAATGTACACCCACAGTTAGCCGGTATGTTTAGGTCCCATGTAATAGGGGGCGAGCCTATTGCCATTAACCGGGCACAAATTCCTAACTCCGAGCTGCTACTGGGAATATCATAGAAAAACCCAATAACACTGCTCGACCTGGGAATCAAACCCAGGACCTCTAGCGTAGCAGTTGTGCTCAGGAACACTTGGCTAATGGGGCAGTACTACTTGTAGATCGTTTTTCAGGGTGCTTACAGGAATTATGTCTGTAATTGATTCATAATAATAAAAATAGGAAGGGTTACATTTTAGCCACGACGCTGGCTTGGCTTCTCGCAGATGCGAGGAATTTGTTAAGATATACGAGAATCGTGTGTCCAGAAAAAAATGTGGATGGAGGAAAAGTCGTAGGAATCGTAGCAAATGCTTCTGTAGTTTCTCCTTACCCCTATGGGGAAAAGGCGTGAGTATATTGGGAAAAACGGAGGATATCAAATAAGTATAACGCGTATCAACAAAAAAACAAACAGAACAATAATAAGTAGGTATTATTAAGACTGACAAGACAAGTGATCCAAATTACTACTATTATTGGAAGTAATTATGTACCCGCTGACAATATTTACGCTAGAAGCTAAATAGACGACAGAGGGCGCTGATGTTGATATTTGGTTCCATTATTATTACTCTGAAGGTTAAAAGACAACTATGTTGTCAGGATTCAGGTGCTACATTAATTCTCTGTTAATTTTAATTTGTGTGTTTGCTAGCAACAGTTTAAAGCATTTTTACTGTGATCTCTTATGCTTTCTGACATTGTACTCCATCCGATATTATGACCTATAACCTTCCTCAATAAATGGGCTATCTAACACTGAAAGAATTTTTCAATTCGGACCAGTAGTTTCTGAGATTAGCGCGTTCAAGCAAACAAACAAACTCTTCAGCTTTATATATTAGTATAGATTTATGGCACTAGCAGAGAATCATAGAGAAGTATCAATATGTGATTTACAATGCAGGGCAATGTCTGAGACAGCCTCTAGAAGAAGGAGTTATGGCTAAGAATACTAAACTTCCTCTTTTTTTTATGCACCTAGCTAGTTGCCATTCTCACTTGCGAAAATGGCGCCAAATACAGCCAAATGGCTTTACTGAGATCGGCCCTTAATACGCAAGAGCTGGAGCTTGTGAGGACGTTTTACAGCCTGCTTTGTGCTATTCGTAACACAGACAACCACATAGCTGTAAAAATGAGTTTCCTTACAAGGAACATCCAATATAAATGCTAATTTAAACACACGAGAATATTACACAATGAAGTGAAACTACTTTTTAATGATTTATTAATCAAAATAACGTTTTTTTTTTCATTTTTAAATAGACTAGTTACGGTCTCTAATAGCCCTAGAACGAATCCAAAGGAAATAATAATAACTAATATTATCAACTCACACATACATTTAGGCTGGTTGCACAATCGTCTCGCTTCAAATCAAATCAAATTTTATTTGCATTGAATGTAGGTACATGAAATTACAGATGGAATAGTTAAAAAATGAGCCGTATACATTCTGCCTTAGATTAAGCATGCAAAATTTATGTGGAGAAAATACAAAGAATGTCTTTATTTTAAATTGTAATATAACAATAGTAATAGCGTTTCAGCTTTAAATTTGAGTCAAAATTTGAATTTATTAATTTATAAATGATATCTATATTAAAATTAAAATTGTCATAATTATTAAAAACTTTTGTCCATTAGAAAATCATTAATTCAATACAATTGTCTATTAAGAATGTCTTTAAATTATTTTTAAATCTTTGCATGGCATAATTTTTTAATAAAACAGGTAGTTCTTTGCTTCCTTCGGAGCGTTTCGTTATTTTGTTTCAGTGTGTTCGGTAACGCTAAAATGAAATGCGGTGCTACGCTGATCAACTCTGACTATGAAACCAGCCTAATTCAACTGTACATACAAAATGTCCGCTATGGCCTTGGAATTGGCCTTACATAATTATGTAATTTATGGCCACCCTATACACACAGTTTGACAATAAGCAAACCTACTGGATTGGTAGAGGCACTCCACTTTCTGTCTCTTGAAGGTTGGCAATGTATTATTATTTATTACGATAGCTTTTAAATGAGGAGATCCGTAGAGAGACCAAAGGTTACTAACATAACTCAAAGGATTACGAAGCTTAAGTGGTATTTGGTAGGGTACATAGTTCGAAGAATTGATGGCAGTTCAAGCAAAAAGGTTTTCGAGTGGAAACCACATACTGGAAAAAGCGGTGCGGGACAACCTCCAACGAGATAGACGGATCACCTAGTGAAGGTCACTGAATGCAGGCGGGCGGTATATAAACCGGTCCTTGTAGAAGTCTATGGGGGGCCTATGTTCAACTGTGGTCTTTGATGATGATGATGATGACGATAACTTTGATTCGAGACCGTGAATCAACCTCTCCTACTGATAAATTGAAGAAAGTAACAAGCGTTGTTTGGTCTCCAGGTTTAGGCGAATGTAAGCACGAATCTATCAAGTTGTACCATTTGATCCTACTTAGAAACCCATCAGCCCAAGAGCTGATGATGAATTTAGGATAGGTAATTTAGGCAGTTTTTAATTACTATTAAGGATACTGGAATCGCGTGTCTGGTAGAAAGTTTGCGGTATTTTGCTAGGTACTTGGGCAGTATACGTACCACTTTTACAAAAAAATATGGAAGAATATTTTCTTTAGGCACCTTGGATTTTTTATTTCACCATTAATAGCTACAAAAAATCTAAATCTCAGACTGTTTGGATGATTATGAAGTACCAATTATGGTTACCAGACGGTCCTGAAACTGCAAAAAAGTCTTAGCAAATTCATTAAGAAATATCAAAAATATGTTTGAATATCCCAGATGAATATGAATAGTTTATTATAACCACTCCCAAATCAATTTCGAATCCGTAACACCTCTGACTTATTTTGGGAACACCCGTTCCAGACCTTTCTTCAACTAATTTTGCTTGACAAAAGACATCAATATTCAAATTTGAGTCACCGCATTTCAAATTGCTATTGGTTTAGTTATGTAATACTTGGTCGCAATTTGAGACCTAATTCGCGTGGAAATTGGAATAAGCAATTTTCAAGAACGTAAAATGATATATCAATTTCCTTTTTTAAGATCATAGTCTGTTCTAGAAGCTGTGAAGTTGTTTATTTGTAAAATCAAAGATGTGCTATTACCATATTGAGAATGTTACAAAATATGAAAATAATGAGTATTGGTGGCGTATTGGTGGGGTTTATTTTCATTACTATTATTTATTTTTATCCAATCGACAGAAAACAAAAATAGAAGAGCAAAGGAAATAAATCTTTGAAAACATTCAGATATTGATCACTATTTAGATGGAGTTTTAACAAACTTAATTTTTTTCGAGTCATACTCTACAGCAAAACCTCTTCGAGTAGCAAATGATCATACTACAATCATACAGCCAACCTTTTCTTAATTACCTCCTTAGGCTGAGACATGAACTACAATTCCAACGAAATAATTGTGAGATAACAGGTAAAATTACTTCAGTTGTGTGCAAAACTATCTAGAGTAGTAAAGAAAATCTTAACTGTCTTTACATCGAGCCTTTAACTTAAAAACCAGTGCAAATCTCTTAAGTAAAACTTTTAAATTTACTAGAGTCATAGGAATAATAAACAGCAACGCGAAACAAATAGATTTGTTCACTTGTTCTTTGGCGGAATTCGAGAAAGTGACTTAAATTGCAGTATAGTTATAATAAGTGGCTATATTGTTGTTTTGCGCTTTAACCTGTTAAACTATATACTTTAGGTACTTAACTTATAAATAATTAATTATACCTACTCCAGCCATGCACGGTTAGTTACTTTCTCTGAGCACTATAGGTATTGTGTAACTCATACTGATACGATAGATGTGCATCAATTTTTCAATTATTTAAAAGCACCTGTAATAATTGTAGTCTAATTGAAATAAAACTTAACTTCAGCTTTCAGAAGAATAAGAGTAAACCCTGGATTAGCCAGAGGTGACTTAACAACATACCTTAATGCTGTTCTAATGCCTACAGATGAATACAACTAAGATCTAAAAGAAAAGTATGTCGCAAGAGTTTCTGAAAATAATATTCATATCTATCTTTCGTCTCCTAATAATAGTTGACCTACAAAAGTATTATTGGTTCTCATTGAAGGGGAAGATATTGTTATTTTTACTAGAGTCATTGTTATAGGCAAAATTGCGAAAATAACTGATGTTATTTAAATTAGCCCAAAACATAATAATAATAGATATTATTATTGGTTCAAATTATTATTATTGATAAGCAAAGTATGGTAACTAAAATTCATACATTTTTTTTATTTACAAAACGTTGCCCCACACTAGGATTTTATCCTGTATCGTGGGTGCGTTTACAAACACAAATTCTCACATACACATACACCCAGACCCGGAACAACTACCTGTAGATCATACAAATATTTGCTCCGTGTGAGGATCGAACCCACAACACGTGTCGCAGAAGCCGATCGCTCAGCCGCTACGCCAAGCGTGTCGTCTGTCTTTAGTGTGCCCCATGTATATACGTATATAATGATTGGAAGCTTTGAATATGCCAGCTGTTATGACGACCGGAGTAATTCCAAGGCCTCACAGAAAACCAGCGTAAACACAACACAAGCGTTATTTCATACCGGTTTTCTATTTCACGCCGAGTTCGTAACGCACTCCTCTGATGTTGCGAGTCCATGGGCGGCGATAATCGCTTACAGGCGATCTGTCTGTTCGTTTGCCTACCACTCATAAAAATGCCACTAAGGCGTAGTGGCAATGGGTGGGACACATAGCTCGTAACTTAAATGGCCAATGAGGTAAAAAGGTTCTCGAGTGAGACCACGCACTAGAGAACGTAGTGTGGGACGACCTCCAACGAGATAGCAGAGGGCAGAGATATTAACTTTCGTCCTTGGAGAAGGTCAGCAGTCCGCTTTTAGCTGATATAATGATGATGATAATTACCTTAGCGACCATTATCTATTTGATAACAATGTTCTTTTGTTTGGGCGTGTCCAGTTCACCACACAAAAGAACATCTATATTTTTTTCCAGTGTGCCTATAAAATGTACCAGGTCAGCCATTCAGGGGTGAAAGTTGTTAGTTTTTTCGGATAAAAAAGTAATCTATGTGCTAATTTTTGATAGATAGACACATTTTACCTCGCGTTCGTTCATCGTGATTGAGTAGAGAAAAAACGTAACAAAATTTACATTCAAATGAGATTAGGTGTGACCTGTGGGCTTTCCCATATTGATCTCGTTGTATCCCGTGAGAACCTTCACAAATACTTACTTAGTGGATTTTATAGGGCCATATGTCAAGTTTATAGGATACTGTTACTATAGAAATTTAAATATCTCGTCATAACAAATCGCTTTGTTATACGCCATGCTGAAGAGTCGCACCAAATCGGGATAAAAAAAAGGAAAGAAAATAAAAAATGTATTTTACGGTTCGAATCCTGCCCGCAGTCAAATTTTTCCTTCGGTAAAATAACTTTATATTCTTAGCATGGGAAATGCAAAAAAAAAATTACAAAAAGATATAAGGTATGGTGGCATTGAACTTACTGTAAGGTAAGAGATTTCGGTTGATAAGCAAAGTAACTTGCTTTTCAATACGTCATGTTGCTGACGTCAACTTTAAGACGTAAATTCAGAATGTGAAGGCAAAATTCGACCGTAAAGTACCTATATCTCATACCGCTAGACTGAGATTCAACGAAGCCTGGCCGGGTTTAGCTCTGGCAATAGAGTCATGATTTGCGAAAGGTTGCTTGAAGCTGGATTGGAGCGGTTGGGTGGAATCTGGATACGATAAGCTGAGGATAGGGCAAAATGGCGCACACTCCTATATTAGTCCACAATGGCAGTGGACTAATATAGGCTGATAATGATGATGATGAGTGAAGTCTGTCAATCCACACTAGGTCAGCTCTGTGGCCATGTGAGCAGGGCCGGTTGTGAAGTGTTTTCCTCTTGCATTTTCTGTCGAAAGATTTGTATCTCGGTGTTATTGGGTAACCCTATAATCTACTGATGCATGAAATCGGAGTGACGGGTAAAAGAGGTTTTCCTTAACGGTATTTTTAATATACCTACGATTATTTACATGGGAATTTGCTACATGACTGTCTGAATTTTTCAATACTTGCATTTTTTTTTAAATTAACAAATTAATAATTTAATTTACTGTTAAAATTGGAGCTACGTTTTCGCGTATTCGCGTGAGTAGCAAAAATAACCTTATCTGAACAAAATTCTACATTATACACATACACTCGAACAGGAACACAATAAATTAGTTTGATGTTTTATAAGAGTTTTAAAGTCTGTGAAATTATTATATCGCGATACAGATTAAGAAACTTCAAACAACATTGAAATTAAAGAACTGGAATCCTTAACTTAATTAATTGAAATTCTCGACGCCTCCTTGCGATGAATTGCAAATTATTTAGAGCTCTCTTGCAAACAAAAACCCTTTGGAGATGTTAGAAACTTCTTTGGCGATGTAGGTACAGTTAATAAGAGTTATTTTTGCAGATAGCTTTTTATTAGGTTTAAACCCGATAAATTCTCAGAAACCTGAATATTTATCGGGTTTTAATCCAAGCCGGTTTAATATCCGGGTGGATTTAGGTTTTGACAATTTTTTTTATTAATACATCGCGCAATATGTTTCAAAACAAAAGCGTATTCAGCTGCTTTCATATCGATAATTATTATCGCATAACTATTTGTGCAATATTCGTCAAGAAACACAATATATCATTAATTGCCTGCCGACTTAACTCTTTTGTTGACTGTACCTATCACAAGTATAAAACGATAAATCAGGAACTGTTTCTTAGGGCAACTGTTTTGGTGTCACAGCGACCTCACCTACCCCCATAAAGTGGCTTATGTTAAACATTACTTAGGTTTGTTGTATTTCGAATCCATTATAAAGCTCGCCTCACACCTTCAGTTTTAACTATGTGATTTATCTATATATTAAATCGTACTTATTTATACGTTTTTGTATGTTCTATACAACTAACGAATCATTAGCCTACTGTACAGTTAAAACTGTAGGCGCGTGATGGCCTTATTAGTCTAGTCGTAATTTGAGATTCTGGGTGCGATTTTCAGATCAGTGTTTTAGATGTTAGCTCGGGGTCTCAGCCTAACCTTTGGGGAATACAGACATGACATGATGGTATGTTATTTGGAACTTGGGACAACCCTGACTCGATTCCTTTCGTGTTAGGTTTCTTGTGGCCACAAAGACGTACGAGAAATACGAGCAATGTAAAGCGGGGCTTCGGCAACCTTGACATACAAAATACCCTTTGAATGTTGCTGAATCTTTGTAATGTGGAATATAGCTAATAGCTATAATATATATAATTACCGGAATGTGTGTTGCCATTGTTGCCAGGGAGTTTGTCGCGAAAAGCGAGTCTTTATTAGGGATATACCTGCTGTGGCAATCTCTTTTTCTTTCTTATTTTATGAAAAAATCCTACACATCAAACTGCATAATTCTCAGCAACTATTTAAAACAAAGTTGTAAAGCTAATGTTGTAATTGTGATTATTTTATTTTAAAAAGACTATCTATGGAGTTTCTTGCCAGCTCTTCTCCATAATACATAATAATCCATAATACATAATAAGAACTCTACTTTTTGGCTCTTCCACTTTTTGGAACCGTGGAACTAGTTTAGTCTTTTCAAAAGTACCTTCTTTAATGGTCTAATTGAAATAAAACATGTTGACTTTGACTTTACACTTTTACTTTTTTTTCTTTGACTTTTATAATTATACTGAGTTCTGCGACGCGAATATCGACATCTATACTAATAATAAAGCTGAACAGTTTGTTTGTTTACTTGAACGCGCTAATCTCGGGAAATACTGGTCCGATTTGAAAAATTCTTTCAGTGTTAGATAGCCCATTTATTGAAGAAGGCTATAGGCTATATAACATCACGCTACGCGGACGAAGTCGCGGGCAGAAGCTAGTATTTAAATAAAACCACTTTACAGATTCTATCGCGTTATATTCACATTATCAAATCCCGATATTATGTCATCCCGTGACCATTAATGTCGGGTTTGACTGCATACAGTGTTTTTATGTTTTTATTAAATCTATATAAAGCTGAAGAGTTTGTTTGTTTGTTTGCTTGAACGCGCTAATCTCAGGAACTACTGGTCCGATTTGAAAAATTATTTCAGTGTTAGATAGCCCATATATTGAGGAAGGCTATAGGCTATATATCATCACGCTACGCGGACGAAGTCGCGGGCAGAAGCTAGTATATACTAATATATAAAGCTAAAGAGTTTGTTTGTTTGTTTGCTTGAACGCGCTAATCTCAGGAACTACTGGTCCGATTTGAAAAAATATTTCAGTGTTAGATAGCCCATATATTGAGGAAGGCTATAGGCTATATATCATCACGCTACGCGGACGAAGTCGCGGGCAGAAGCTAGTATACTAATATATAAAGCTAAAGAGTTTGTTTGTTTGTTTGCTTGAACGCGCTAATCTCAGGAACTACTGGTCCGATTTGAAAAATTATTTCAGTGTTAGATAGCCCATTTATTGAGGAAGGTTATAGGCTATATATTATCACGCTACGCGGACGAAGTCGCGGGCAGAAGCTAGTACTCTATAAGGGCTCTATGATTTGACTGATCTGAATTTTATTATTTTCTTTTTAAATGTAAGTATAGAGTATTAAAGAGTCTTTAATATTCTATTCCATGCTATAATATTTTAGAGTTGTGGCTTTATTTGAACAAATAATTAAACTGTACCTATCATGTGTCAATTCCAAGGTCGAGAAAAGTGTCATTGATATTTTATGAGAACTTAGCTTAACACGGCCAGTTTTTAGATATAAAATGCACGGTATAAATTATATATTTATTTATTTATACTTCTATGCACAAAAGTAGTACATAAGGCGGACTTAATGCCATAGGTATGGCATTCTCTACCAGTCAACCTTTGGGTTTGGGAGAAAAAGTTAAAAATAGGTACAAAAAATAAAATATCTGAGTAAAAATATATATAACAATCTTTTCGGTGTGGTTTCAAGTGTGGTTATAAGTATTTTGTATCAACGACAAAACCCTTTATTAAAGAAAAAAAAAGTTTTTTGTACTTAGTTGGTTTATTTACCCTCGAGGTATTTTAACAGATTAAGAAGTAATTTTATTTGGTGTCAATAAGGTATCGAAAATTCCCTGGAAGTCGTTTGAAAGCGAAATTGTGTTAGATTCTCGGCAAAATTTTCTGGGTATTTAGGTCACCCAAAAACCCTTCATTTGAAATACCAGCGGTTTATGTCAAGGGCAAAGAACGATTTGAAATCAATTAATACGCATTAAGCCTTTGTATTGCCATTCAATTGAATGATTCTAATCGTCGTAATCTAAAAACTACTTTTCGTACGAGACAGACCTATTCGTAATACCTGCACCCATCAAATAAATACATAGGTGATTCTACTCTTGTCGTAAACAACAACTTATTCTTCGAAACCCTACGTCCCTATTCATAAAAACAAAAAATTAAATAAAATACTATAATTTTGAGCCGTTTGGGGTGGAAACGCTCGGGCCGTGGGGTCCGAGTGCGCGCCATCTCTTCAAAGAAATTTCTAAGAGACTTGTCCACTCTTCGCGGGATCAGAGGGCTGGTTTATTCTTTGGTCAAAGGATTAGCATTGCCATTCAACGTGGCAATGCAGCCAGTCTTCTGGGTACGTTACCCGATGACAGTGATGTGGAGGAGTACTTTGACGCCTGGCGTGTCTATTTTTCTTTATCTTTTTTAGGTTATATTTTTATAGATCTTAATTATAGTAAAATGTGTATCTCGTTAAATTATTAAGTTAATAATAAAATTAAATGTTTTAATGCCATTGGAATCCATACTAATATGAAAGTAACTCTGTTTGTCTGTTACTTTTTCACGCCTAAACATTTTGACTACTATGACTTCAAAGATTTTTCTCAGATTCAACACTCACTACCTATATTTATACCTATGGAAACATACTTTTTCTTTCTTTTTTTTTTAAAAAAAAGAAGAAGAGTTCCTCCACACTAGGAATTTCTCCTTTATCGTGGAAACAAATACAAATTATCACACACATAAACACTCAGATCCGGAGCACTACCTGTAGGTCATACAAATATTTGATCCTTTCAGGGATCTAACACTGCGAGCGCAGAACACGCCAAGCTGAGCCGAGCATTTCACCAATATAATGAGATAAAAGAAAACACTAAAATCTTTACGCAATCGTTAACAATATCGTGTATCTAATATACAAAAGGAAGTCGAATTTAAATAGGAAAATGTTCCTTTTTTAAGTCAGGTATTGAGAACCAACTTCAAATTATTCGATGAAGACTGTATTTAGAATGCGTGTCACAGTATTCATAAAAAATATGATAATTTGATATCGATAACAATACTTCATTCAATTTGAATCGCGTGATATCAATTTATCAATCATAATAAGAGAATTTTAATGTGAATAGGTATCAGCCAGTCAAGGTTATTTCCGGGAATATTATAACGGTTGGATGGATGCTGCAATGAATGTGATTATCTACCTAATTGCTACAAATTAAGATGTGAATTTGATGGAATACTTGATATCTTGTGCCATTATGACAGCAGAGTATCTCAGTCCGTTTTTTTGGACTTGTCTTTTTTGGTAAACAAACCCTTCCCGATGCGAAAATCACAAGTTTTTCTTTAATCACGCACTTGATGTAGGAAACGATTTTATTAACACTTACATTATACACATACACTTTAAATTACACCAAAAACTGCTTCGAAATCACTATAAAGGTCTATTATTTTTAATAAAAACGAAATTTTATGTAATTACATTTTCACAGAATAAAATAATCATGACAATTTGACATTTCAAAACTCTAGATTATCTACGAATTTTAGGGGATGTGACAAAATAATGAATGATTTTGATTTATGTGAATGAGCAAAAAATCCAAAAAGTCTTTATCTACACAAAAATAATATTGTGTACAATATTATCCATAGCATTTTTTTGCTATTTCGCATACTACGTTTTTAATCATGAACCCTGTGCTGACATTAAAATATTAAATATTACAGATGGAATTAACAAGAATTAGAATTAAGAACAATAATAGTTATAGCTAGGAATTTTGTCTAGAAGGGGCAGACATTCCGATGCGGACCACAGTGACGACGTTGTTCCCGAGGTTAACGGCGTAGAAATGAGTGGTGGTTGAAGTCTCAAGGCCAGAAGTACTGCTCCAGGACCCGACGGCTTGCATGGCAAAGAGTGGGTCCCGGCCTTAGCGGCTCTCGGGCCTCGATTGAGGTAGTTCATTAGCGCACGAGGGGCCAATTCCACTCCGATGGAAAACGGGGAAGCAGATCCTCTTTGCAAAGCCGGGGCGCCCTGCAGATTCTCCGTAGGCATTCTGATCCTAGTGCTGCTCGTCAATGTGGGCAAGCTAATTGAAAGTCCTTGTGGACTGCCTTGTCGGGCACCTGGTGGGGGTGGGTTTACTCTATCGGGTTCAATAATACTGCATCAGATGCACCGAACCAGAGGTTCATAATACATGTGTGTCGGAATCTGATGACTCTTAGAGCCATCAGATTCTGACACGTGTATTTTAGAGGAACTACTAATAAATTATTTTTTTGCAGTTGTCGTTTTATTTCTTCATATTCACTTCACACATTCACTTCATATTTAAAATTAAAAAAACAAATCAGTACTCGTCAAGGTGAGAATCATTCAGTCTTGGATAAGGGTATTTAGTTCAGTCATTCATTCATGATTTCCCAACATTATTTATACCACTATCAATTATCTCTGGTTACTAGGACGCCATATTTGTTTACCAAAAAAGACAAGTTAACTGGGATAGACTGTATGTCATAACTCAAAAGCATCTGTGTAAGTACTCTATTGATACGGACTTTGTGTAACTGGAAAACAGTTTGTGCAAAGTGTAATTAGTACTTACCTACTATCAGAAGCAAAGTTTCAACAAAATGTTAGTCCTATCTGTCGCCATTATTAATACTGCCTAAAGTGAAATAAAAAAGACTACTTATAACGCAATCAAAGTTTGAACAAAGTCGATGTCATTCTATCGTGATTTTAATTTGTCTGAGTAAATTTAGTACAATTTTCATTAAAAAAATATTATATCCTTATATCTTGAATGCAAAATATCTAAGTAAGTTTTAATAGATCTCAGCCGTTGTTATTACATGAAAGATACACTTTGACGTCATAGGCTATCCTCTCAAAACTTCGATACGAGTTATCTAAAGATCGGGACGCGATATTATAGGGTTCAAGTACTGTGAGGAGCTACACTTTTATTAGGACAACCCCAGTTTCAAGTACCTATGAATGAAGGGCTTCTTGAATAGATATTTTATTTTGTTAAAATGTACCTTATAATGAAGAAGTAGATGTAAAACAATGTTATTTTATTTTCATTAGCTATTTGAGACAAAAGTAAGCCTCTTCTACAAATTTCAATCTATATCTATATCAAAATTAATCAAAATTGGTCCAGAAGTTCAGGTGTGAAATGTGATAACAGACAGATGGATGGCCAATACATTGTATGCAATATTTGTGTGATCTACAAATATTTGTTACAAGTTACCCAATCTGAAACAAATATTTAATGGTATTTACTTTTACTTTTTGTCCGTTATTTGTATGTATATAAAGTCTCCCTTGACACAGGACTAGTTAGTCTCGAGGAGCCGGCAAGGTCTTTAAAAAAATATGCAGTCGAGACACCAAAAACACGTCTCCGATTGCATACTTATGCATTTTGCAGCTAGGGTTTTTTTTGTACTTTTTCTTAACTACAAATACTATTCTCTTAATATATACTACTAATATACTTAGTACAATTTTTATAGGTACAGCCTTTATAATATTAAATCATAATAAAAATTCAAATTTCCTGCATCAATTTCAGTTCTATCCAGTACAATAAAAGTCCTATCCAAACAGATTCCAGGAACGCTAGGACAATTTTATTGTTTACCAAATAAATCCAATAACAAATATTATTTCTCTAGAGCTATCGTAAATTGCCCTTTGCAAATCCGTCCATCCTCTGTAAACAAACAGTAAAACAATAAAACTTTATTGTCTAAGAATTCTTCCTTTCTTTTCTCGTGAATTTTTAGCCAATTTTGTCATAAATGTTATGGAAATTTAGTGACTTACAAACTTTATTTGGATACCATAGTCAACTCATTATAATGTCCCACAGCTGGGCACGGGTCTAATATCAAATTGAGAGGGTGTAGGCTATAAGTTCACCACGCTGACCTGATGCGGGTTGGCAGACTTCACACTCCGTCGACAAAATCTCTCAGGCATGCAGGTTTCCTCACGCGTGATAATTAACTATTAATTAATAAAATTAGAAGTGTTAATGAATTAAAATCTTATTATGTGGACGACCTCTGTGGCTAAGTGGTTCGAGTACCGGACTGCTGACCATGAGGTCGATTCCCACAGGAGTCAGGACACAAAAAAATATGTGATGAATATAACTGTTTGTGTTCGTCTGGGTGTTTCTTATGTATTATAAGTATGCATTTACAAAAAAAAAAGTATATAGTATTATATCCATTGTCTAGTACCTACCCATAGTACAAGCTCTGCTTAGTTTGGGACTAGATAGTGCTGTGTAAAAATGTCCCAGAACATTTATTTATTTTATTTATTATATTATTATTTAAAAACCTAATAATTAAAACTATTAATAAATTAAACATTTATTTGAGTAGACAGTGTCTTATTCTTACATATAAGACACCTCATAACTTAATACCATTAACATACCTCATAATAGTCTGGGTGTACCTACTCTGTGTTCATTAATTAATACTACAACACACAAATATTACCTAGGCTATTTTCCCCAACTTCCTTTAATTTGTAAGGTATCAGGAAATTAAGGGACCATTAATTAGAACTCCGCCCTTGATTTATTTATTCAAGGTAATTGATTGAAGTTAGTATTCGCAAGCCACAGGTAAGAGGAAACTATAAGTATGGAAGGCGTGTTCGGGAAATACTTATAGGAGTTTTTTTTTTCATTTTGTTGGCGAAGGTTTTGTTACGTTTAGTTTAGTGAGGATCGTTTTTAGCCATAACTTTTATACAATAGCCTAAAGCAGACACGTTAAAGAAGTATGTATGTGTGGGCGCTTGTGTATGTACGTGCGTTCGTGTGGATGTGCGCTTACTTATGTGTGTGGGTGTCTAAATCTATTAAATTTTAATCCTACTAATATTATAAATGCGAAAGTTTGTGAGGATGGATGGATGGTTTGTTACTCTTTCACGCCAGAACGGCTGAACGGATCTGGATAAAATTTGGCACCGAGATAGATTATAGTCTGGAATAACACATGGGCTACTTTTTATATAGTTCGGACCCAATTCTGAAGTCTACGCAGACAAAGTCGCCGGCAGAAGCAGTTTCAAATAAAATTACACAATCATATCTTCACTCTAATCTATTGAAATATTTAATTTCAATGAAGTTTAATTAGTTTTCAACCAAGTGTCAAGTCCTTGAGTGAAACAAGGAATAAATATTCACATGGTTGAACTTCATTTCAGAGAATTTCAGTGTCAGGTCAAGGGCGGTTCGCAGAGAATCTAGAAGAGGGTTAATTAAAAGAGACTAAAGGCTAAATATAGCCTACTTGTGACTTCTAAATTGAAAAATCCCAGTAACCCTTAACACACACTCAACCTGGGATCGAATCGAGAACCATATCAGTCCGTTTGGAGTTTGGATTTTTGCCTGGTTAGTAATAGGCTCGCTCCATTTGATGTGTGTACTATGTGTATCTATGTGTGTATACATACGTCACACCTCTGCCTAACCCCTCGGATATAGGCGTAATGATATCGGACTAACACAAACTCACTCATACTTAGCTAGCTTTTTCTGCCCTATGGTTTTGAACAATGGTTCTGTTATCATGTTTAAAAAAAATTAAGTGGACGATTTTATTTAAGTAGGTACCCTACCTATACATATCAGACATTTTTTTTATAGAACGGAAATCTTCATGGATCTTCTTACACCTTTTTTATGGGATAGGGCGGCTAACGAGCAGACGGATAACCTGATGGTAAGTAATTAACGCCGCCCATGGACACCCGCAACACCAGAGGAGTCGAAAGTGCGTTACCCGCCTTTTAAAAGGGTTTGGGACTCAGGTATCCTCACTTACTCGGCGAAACACATCGTGAGTGTTGTTTTACGCGGGTTCTTTGTGAGGCCGTGGTATCAATTCGGTCGAGCCTCAGGAAGCGACAGACCCACCTTTATCGGAATCAATCACTTACGTTGCTTTGCCGTATAGTCACGGCTATTGGATTTGTGTCATCCACCACGACCATGAATCTGACATAATCTTAAGGCAGACATAATCTTAATACAGTTAGATAAAAGGCGTCCTAATGTACACCCCCAGTTCGCCGGTATGCTTAGGTCCCATGTAATAGAGGGCGAGCCTATTGCCATTAACCGGGCACAAATTCCTATCTCCGAGCTGCTACTGGAAATATCATAGAAAAACCCAATAACACTTTGCTCGACCTGGGAATCGAACCCAGGAACTCTAGCGTTGCAGTCGCGCTCATGACCACTTGGCTAATGAATGAGGCATTATTAGTATTATTATTGAGCACTTATTTTATTTTAAAAGAGTGGTCCATGGAGTTTTTTGCCGGATTCTTCTCCATAGGATCAACCTTTTGGAACCGTGCACCTAGAATCATAACCAACGTTTCAAAAACGCTTGTAAAAGCTTATTTGAAATAAAAAACATTTGATTTGATTTGATTAAAAACTATAAAACAACGAAAATGTACTGGTTTCTGACACTTACGCGAATATTAGACATTGAAATAAAACTATATGTATTAATTGTATTGAATTCCCGACGTTTCGGATCCTTTTCAGCATCCATGGTCACGGGTAGACTGAGGTGTTGGACGTCTTAATGTTAAAATTACTAACAGCTACCTTACATTTTAGTTTTAATTTCGAAATAGTTTTATTTCAACAACGAAAATGTACAACTTATTTATCAGAATTCCTTTCACAACGTACTCAGTTCCTTTAGGAGCGCACTTAACACTATTTTAAGGGCAACAGTGTAACGCCATTTTGTTGCCAAATTGCTTTCCAAATCCCCGAGGATTTCAGAATACTTGGAAAATCCACACTACCGAGAAAATAGCTGCCAATGTAACATACTATCACGCCTCTATGCCCTAAGGAGTTAGGCAAAGGTGTACTGATGTACGCGTGTACTGACATTTTCCCCTGAATATTTGATTGCGTTCTTAGTGGTAAGCCTACAGCCTTTTACCAGGACCAAATCTAAAATCCTTATTTTTAGACTTCTATTGGCGACCTCTGTGGTTTAGTGGTTCGAGTACCGGACTGCTGACCATGAGGTTAGATTCCCACAGGACATAAAAAAATATGTGATGAATATAAGTGTTTGTGTTCGTCTGGGTGTTTCTAATGTATTATAAGTATGTATTTACAAAAAAAAATGTATGTAAGTATTATATCCATTGTCTAGTACCCATAGTACAAGCTCTGATAAGTTTGGGACTAGATGGTGCTGTGTAAAAAATGTCCCAGAATATTTATTTATTTATTAGAGACTAAAAACCAAGAACATTGCCCGACCGATGAATAGAATCAAAGACCTGTCGCTTGACAGCCGTGCAGCAGTCATTATTAATTCACTTTTCTCTAAACACCTCTCATGTAAATGGTTCTCTAAAATTGACAACGCATGTTTCTTATTCCAGTGGAATTAAAAATAAACAAGATTAATGCTGGTAACAGCTGTATAATGTGTAGTTGTGTTCCACAGACCAAATAAATAACATAGTAGGAGCGTAGAATACTAATCAACGCATGAGGTTCAAGGTGCTCACTCACCTGGAGCATTCACCTGTAATTTAACATTTCAGATTTCAGTTTGGGCATTACATAACAATACTGCCTCCCTGACTAGATGAGCATTCGCCTGCCTGTAATGTAATTTATTTATTTATTTATTGAGAAAGTATTGCAGTAAGCATGGTCTGTTAACCTTAGAAGATAGACGCATATTGTTAGATATGTGTCTCTTGTACGATATAATCAACGGACGTCTTGATTGCCCCGACTTAGTGGCTCAAATTATGTTAAATGCCCCATCACGTCGCACCCGCCATACACCAATGTTGCATGTTCCACATCACTCTACTAACTACTCTAATAATTGTGTACTAACACGCATTTCTCGAATCCATAACACTATCTTTAAAGATATTGATATTTTCAGCTGCTCAAAAAAATCTTTTAAGTCTAAAATAATGAGCGTCTTAAAGGACAGGCAACTTAGCTCAACTCGTAAATAAGACTAAATTAATTAATACTTTAGATTCATATAAAAGATAACTATTGTTATTGTTTACTTTTGTCAGTAGGTTTTAACTTAACTCTCTTTTCCTTTGTTGATAGTCCGTTCACTATCGATGTATACTTTTTATGTTATATAGGAAAACCTGTTATTGGCCATACTAATCTGTTGTTTCTTCTTATGTTATTGTTATGTATCGCTGTTGGTTTTCTCAATAAATAAATAAATAATACTTGTCTTGGACAATGTGAATGGACATTAGCATTTTTATTTGTTTTTATTGTATGTACCATTAATAAACCACAGTACCACAGACCATCCACATGACAAACCACACCATAAATATGTTTAGATATGTGATATGTAAAGTGTAAAGCTTTTTTTTGTTTAGCGTGGACTTATTGGTCTTTGGCACCTGGTCCATCTAGGCTATGCCACAGACTATCTAGAGGTATAATTATATAACATTGTTTAATTTTAAGGTGCACTCGTGTTTTCTTTTAACGTTTATAGCGTCAGTGTAAAAAAATCAACATTTTCTTTCTTTCTTTATTATTTCAGTTCGCTTTTGAGCATTAGGCCGGGTCCAGACCGTTGTAACGCGTAATGTACCTAATCTATAGTGTAATGAAACACGACTTCTGTGTGTGGACGTACTACGGGCATTACATGTAACGTTCGCATCGTGTGTATGTACGGAAAATGTAATTTGGGTTTCACATCGACCGGAAAGAGGAAAAGTAAAAAAGAGTCAGTCTGTAAATAAGAACATAGTCAAAGGAACTGCCTAATAGTCCTGATGGTGACTGCTACGCTAGAGGTCCTGGGTTCGATTCCCAAGTTGAGCAAAATGATATTTTGTTTTTCTATGAGTCAGTAGCGTAGCGGAGTTTCGGATTTGTGGCAATAGGCTCGCCCCCTTACATTTGACTACGCCTCAGCCAAACCCTTCGGAGAATACTGGCGTGATTGTAATATGTACTAGCAAGCATTATAGCATTGCAAGCGTCCATAGGCAACGGTAACCGCTTACCATCAGGCGGGCCGTACGCTTATTTGCCACCTTAGTGGTATCAAAAAATACACTGTAAGAAATACCAATCTATCCGTAGTTTTCTGCAGTGTATCTTACTTCGGAATATTTAGAACGTAACCCAATTTAAGTAATAGTTTCTATGATAATGCTTATCTATCACTTACGTATGCGATTTGCCCTAAACTACCTATATCGTAATAAAGATAAATATAAAGATTCATCGTAACTATCCTTTATACTTAGAGTCACGCACACCCCTAAAATAAAATAAAAAGAAAGGACGAAACGAAAAATAATATATTTCTGCACGAAAATTGTTCGTTAAATATTTTCGTTTCGGTCGTTTTAATTCGTCACCGCTGAACACTAAAAAAATTAAATTTATTAAACTACTCGTAATTCTATTTTTGTATTTCTAATGCTTTTTTAAATCTATGTACCGTGCTCTGTGCAAAGGTTTACATTTTTTTATTTAATTTATTGCGCCTCGATGGTTCTGTCGATCACATTATTTATATTTTCTTTGATGTAATATGCCTATATCTTATCGGCACACAAGGCTTCATGTGAGCGTCCAGCATTTCCAAGATCAGCTGGCCCCGGATTGTATAGCTTTTCCGTATGATGAGAGTTCAGCTATACCGGCTCAATATGAAATATAGATTGATATTATGAATCCGTATTCCTTTTCTGGTTAACCTTGTATTTATAATGGACGTCCGATTTCGTAATATGCTATTGTTTACTTCAACGACCAACCGTACCATATTTATTTAATAGTCACGTGAATATTGTTTGGTCAGAAATAGCACTATTATTGTCCTACACGTGTTTAGAGTTCAGCCGAAATAACTGTGCGTTTTTGTAGTACAAGTGGTTTTGCAGTTGTGAATTTTAATATAAAAACTGTATAAAGACAAAGACAAGGGTAAGAAGGTTTTTACATGCTTTTTCAAAAAAACACTCGAACGATCAAAATAGCTAACTTCTGTCACACAGTTGTTTAGATCGTAAGTACTGTATGTGTATGATTCATATTGGCAAGATTGGTTTCTTGGACAAGGGATGCAGGTTCAATTCCCGCATGGAGTCATTTTTTTATTGTGATATGTAGGTATGTTACAGTATTTTATATTTTATTCATTATATATTTTTATATGAGCCTTGTTGCCTGAAATAAAAATAGTAGATAATAAACAAAAATTAAAGTACCTATATCCCACAGATGGTGTTCCAAGTCTGCGTATTTGTGTTTGTAACACCCAGTAGGATAAAATTTTAGTGTGGGACAACGATTTTCATTTTAAATAGTATGTCATTTTCATAATAGGCTCAACCCTAATTATTTACGACTTAGACAAACCGGAGGACTATTTAGTGATACGTTAGTACTAGTAAGTACTAACGTATCACTAAATAGTCCTCCGGTTTGTCTAAGTCCCCCGAACGGATAGGCAGTAGCCTATCCGTTCGGGGAATACAAGCGTGATGGTGTATGTAATGACGAGTACTTACAAAGAGTAGAATACACCTTAATTTTACGGTAGATCTACCTACCGTAAATCGTACTTATAGATTTATGATATCAAATCATTCGTCTGTGTCATCTTGAGACCTCAGGTGCTGTGTTACGACGTGTTATCGCCATAATTTTTAGGTTGTGAGAATGGGATAGTGTAGAGCGGCATCCCTCTCTTTCAATCGGAAAATAATGGCAATAATACGTCATAATACGGCCTCAGTTGTCGAGTCTTATATACCCAGGAATGTCAATGGCTACATTACCATTTAAACCGCAACACAATAATGTAAACACATTATTGCTTATCGGCTGAATATTTGGCAATGCGATGGTACTAGGTCCCCAGTCCCCAGAGGACCTCAAATCAACAAGAATAGTTGCTAAACAAGAAAGTTTCAGAAATACAATTTAACTCAACGTAATCTGTTTGAATCCTTAGATAACTTTAAAATTTATCCTGATAAACGGCTACTGTACCCAATTCTACATCCTGGTCTTAAAATATCCTACTAATATTATAAATGCGAAAGTTTGTGAGGATGGATGGATGGATGGACGTTTGTTACTCTTTCACGCCCGAATGGCTCAACGGATCTGGATAAAATTTGGCACAGAGATAGATTATAGTCTGGAATAACACATGGGCTACTTTTTATCTGAAGTCCACGTAGACAAAGTCGCGGGCAGAAGCTAGTTTTATAATAATTGCATTTTCTTCTTGTAGGTAGGTATTTTGTGCTGCTTTTTCCTCCTGTACGAGGCGGTGAAGGTTTGTGGTTTTATTTTGAGAACCATTCTTGTTGAACTGGGGCAAAAGCCTGGTATATCACTTGTATCAGAATGATCGTCATATATGACCTAAGAGCTGACAGATTTCGTAACAGATTTCGACCAAACTCGAAAAAGTGAACAATGTTTATTTTTATTATAAGCAGTACCTACAGTACTAATTATCCTTAGTTACCATGTTTCGGTTCCAAAACGACAAAAAATTAACGGTGTATATTGTATACAGTACCTTGTAAAGTAATTGCACTTTGCTGCATTTTGCATTTGACAACGTAAGAAAATCGGTTTCAATTTACACTTCACACATTTTTGCAGCAGTCAAGTTTGCCACGATATCGTGCCAAAATTATTTTACGAAAACATGTCTGTACAATGCTTGTCTGTTGTCCGTGAAATTGATTTTGTAGAAGGTATAAGTAAAATGAAAAATTATAAATAAAACCAGCATTGAAATGGAAATTACACAATAAAAATAAATCTGAGAATAGTAATTAGGTATTCTACTGATTTAATTAATATGTGGAAATTGATTTTCTTTAATTCAAAATTCATTTTATTTTTATTTCTGACTGCCGCATTATTCTAGTGGTCCTAAACGCGACAGCTACACTAGTAATCCTGGATTAAAGTCCCAGGTCGAGCCTTATTATTGGGTTTTTCTATAAATTCTCAGTAGCAGCTCGGCATTTGAATTCGAGCCCGGTTAATGGCAATAGGCTCCCCTATTACATTGGACCTAAATATATTGGTGAACTGCGGGTTGTACACCCGCAGTTCCAAGTGTCCAATGTTGTAGTCCTACGCTAGTACACCTCTGCTTAACGAAGTTATTCTCCTAAGGCATCAATAAACATTTTAGGAGTATATGAGTATCTTACTTGTAATGCAAACAACAGAAGAACAGATTACTTATTTATAAATAATAAAAGAGTACCTAGGTAGGTAGTTGTCCTATGTCAGATTTTTTCCTCGTACCTACACAAGAACAGTTAACAGACGTTTTGTTTATTTTTCCCTAAAATACTAACCTAACCTAACTACTAAATAAATAATTGAAATGAAATATAGTTTAACAAAGTCTAGCGTATAAAGTTATTGTAGTAAAGGAAACATTCGACTGAGGTGTGTGTGTGTTCGTTGTTGTAGGTAGGTAGGTACTAAGAAAGCTAATGTTGAAATGATAAGGTGTGTCTTTAAAATGCTTCCGATCCAATATTTTAGTTCAGAAAACTGAAAATTTTCTTTTTTCCCAACAAAACAGAAAAAATCTTTCTTCAGTATTATGCTAGAGAAAAACTTCCACAAACTTACCTAAAGCATTATGATCCACATACAAAACAGAACAAACACTTCATTAACAGAGCGTTACGAAAAAATTAACTTCACAAAAGAACGGATGTTCCGAGAAAATCCAAGTTTTTCGAGAAACAAAGTACGTTTTGTGAGCACTGGGAACGCGAAACGTCCGTCGAGGGCGGCGCGCAACGCGATACTGGCTGAAAAAGGGGTTGAAAATCTTATATATATACCGCTTTAATACTCTGTTGCAACCACCTGTAGAAGAGTAACTTCTCACCACCACAATAAACGTCTTTTTATACAGAAAAAAAAGTTTGTATGGCTGCAAAGTAAAAAGTGTTGAAATATTTGAAAAAAAAGGAATACTTATAAATTCAATTTTTAAACATTTCTGCCAACACGTGACAACCCTTAAGTTTTTGCGGGAATTTACAAGATTTCTCGGTTTTGAAATCAGAAACGTGATTGGGGTGGAATATTTTGTTAATTCATTATTTACCATCACAGGTAAACTTTGAAAAGATCGGCACAGATCTTTTGTTGTACACCGTTTTTGTTAAATAGAGAAAAGAGGGAGTGTTTGATTTTTACCCACTTAAACCACCCTGGTGGTCATCAATACCACATAGAGGATAGATTATGACCTTTTAAGAGATTATCTGTAATTTGTATCGCGGGAGAGCCACGCAGTTGTGACTCATCTGGTGTTGCGGGTGTACATGAGCGTCAGTAATCGCTTACCATCAGGTTATCCTCTGCTCGTTTGCCCCCCTAAGGTGAGGTTGAGGTGGTGGTGGATGGTAAGCGATTACCGTCGCCCATGGACACCCGCAACACCACAGGGGTCCCAAGTGCGGTGCCGGCATTTTGAAAATTTTTGGAGAGCAGGTTGGTTTTTAAGATGTTGTTTGCATTTTGGGTTATTATTGATATTGAAATGACGTCAAAAATACTATGACGTGATGTCAATATTCAATCATAGATCATGTATCAGTTCATTATTATATTATTTTGAAGCGGCGGTAACCTAATGGCTAGGGCGTCGGACTTGCGATCATGGGGTTGCCGGTTCGAACCCCACCCATTGCACTACCGACGTGAACCCACTCGTAACACAAGCATTTTAGCTTAGCACGAGGGGTTAACAAGAATACTAGTAATGTGTGACCCACATGGCTAGTAAGCTTTTTCTAAAAAAAAAAAAAAAGGTTTTAAACTTTACTTACACTTCACATTTGCCGTCACACCTGTGGATGTTATCTTAAGTCCATCCAGACTTCTTCTACTTCTTTTTGTCGGGTATGTATTGGTATATAGTAATTTTGGTGGCTGTGTTTAAGAATAGGTACAATTACTGTTGTGAAGCACCTTTTTTTATGTGATAGCAGGCAAACGAGCATACGGATCGCCTGATGGTAAGCGATCACCGCCGCCCATGGACACCTGCAACACCAGAGGAGTCACAAGTGCGCTGCCGGCCTTTTAAAAGGGAGTACGCTCTTTTCTTGAAGGTTTGAAGTTCGTGTTGGTCCTTGGTGAGTACCTTGGTGAGTGTTTCAAATTTTGCGTGTGAAAGCCGTTCTCGGTTGCTGTGGCTCTGCCAGTCTGCTGTCCGTAGGGGATCTAAAGGCTCAGCAACGCATCAGCACTCCTCTGGTGTTGCAGGTGTCCATGGGCGGCGTTGACTACTTACCACCAGATGGGTTGTCAGCTCGCTTGCGGACTTAATCCATAAAAAACGACGATAACACAACTAGGTACATTATAAATGTTTACTTTCTAATTTAAGCCTGCGAGTCGAATTTTTCCTTCACTAAAATAACTTTATAATCTTAGCATGAAAAATGCAAAAAAAAAACACAAAAAGATAGTTAGTAGGTATGGTAGCGTCGTACGACATAGAACTAACCGTAAGGTAAGTCGTGTCGGTTGAAAGGCAAAGGAACTTGCTTGTCAATAGATGTTACTGACGTCACCTTTAAGACGTAAGTTCAGAATGTGAAGGCAAATTTCGACATAGCAGGTAGGACTCGCGGTGGCTTAGTGGTCATAGCGTCTGGTGTATCAAACCAGAGGACGCAGGTTCGAATCCTGCCTGCGAGTCGAATTTTTCCTTCACTAAAATAACTTAATTTCTAATTTAATTTAGATCTTCCTTTGAAGTCTATAAAGTTTTTGTCAAAAGCAAGTCAGTTCCCATAATAAGACACATTGTAGATTAATTCTGTCTCTTGTCAGCATAGCTACTTATGAAGGCACAAAAGAGATTTAGCACGGGTAATCCGCATAATGTTTCAAACGATTTTTATACTAAGAGCTTATGAAGATAGATAAAACATTTACTTGGGTACACTATACATAGCTAAGATGTCATTAGGTACTTATATAAGAAGCTTATTCTTTGCTGAAAGCAACTATTTATACCTAGACTAGCTTCTGCCCGTGACTTCGTCCGCGTAGCGTGATGATATACAGCCTATAGCCTACCTCAATAAATGGGCTATCTAACACTGAAAGAATTTTCAAATCGGACCAGTAGTTCCTGAGATTAGCGCGTTCAAGCAAACAAACAAACAAACTCTTCAGCTTTATATATTAGTATATAGATAGGTACTTGTAATGTATATTTATAGAGAGAAGATTTTAAAGAGACTTCAATGTTCATTGTTCTCTTACTTTAGTATACCTTTATTTGAGAGAGAAAAATAATTATACTCCTAGTTTTCTTTCCATTTGCAAAGTATTGCAAAAATTGAATAGCACAGAAACGCAATGAAAGTGATGTCAGAGAAATTCTTCTTACAAATGGTTGAAATAAGAAACATCATCTACATTCCACAATTGAAGAAACTATTACATCTGCCGGTATACTTCCAGTCAAAGACTAAGTTTTTATTGCAAGAGTACATCGTAGGTACAAATGTTTAATGAAACACTGTTTTTAGAAAGTTCATGTTTGAGAAAGATTTATCAAACCTTAATACAATTGGGAGGAGCATTGATAGCTAGTGATATGCCCAATGGACTGCCAAGTCAAAGGTCCCGAGCTTGAATCCTGGCATGCACCTCTAACTTTTCGAAGTCATGTACGTATTGATAGTTAATTATGACGACACGTTTGGCGTAGCGGCTGAGCGATCGGCTTCTGCGACACGTGTTGTGGGTTCGATCCCCACACGGAGCAAATATTTGTATGATCTACAGGTAGTTGTTCCGGGTCTGGGCGTTTGTGTATGTGAGAATTTGTGTTTGTAAACGCACCCACGATACAGGAGAAAATCCTAGTGTGGGGCAACGTTTTTTAAAAAATAAAATAAAATAAAATAAAATAAAAATAAATTAACACGCGCTTTAACGGTGAAGGAAAACATCGTGAGGAAACCTCTCTGAAAAAAGTCTGCCAACCCGCATTAGGCCAGCGCGGTGGACTACAGCCTAATCCCTCTCATTCTGAGAGGAGACCCGTGCCCAGCAGTGGAACAGAATAATGCTATAAGTAAAGTGTTTACTTCTTTCAGCCGGCAGGTCGAAGGCACATTGGCATTTCTCGCCAATATTAATTTTTAACATTCATTAAGTGTGGAAATGATATTCTTATCCACATTTTATTCGATCCAAAAAACTGTAATACTTTTTATGTTATAAAGAAGAACACAATAAGTATTGTGTTCAACACTTGTATTTCCCGAAGGGATAGGCAGAGATGTACACCCGGTGTGTTTAGGTGCCATAAGGTGTGAGTCTATTGCCATTCCTCTACCATCTTCTAAAGAAGAATTTTGCTAAAAATCCACCAAAGTAAATATATATTCAGGAAAGGAAAAGGAAATATTTCATTTCACAGTTTGACGGAGGTGGTAGTTCATTTGATTCTGAACTCAAAGTAATAAAAAATAATGCCTCCAAATATAAGCCTATCTTACTTAACCACCAGAAACTTCAATTTAGTATATCAAAATAGCAGTATACGAACAAAGTAAAGTAGATATTACGTTCTTCTTTAAATCAAAATATACTGTACCTATCACGGAAAAATATGCTTTAACGCTTAACAGAAGCATAACCACACAATTCCCGTCGGTATTAGATAGGTTACCTTCATTATATCATATCTTTTTCTCCTTAGAGCTATGTGTGTATGTGGTTTCCATATCAAATCTTCTCAAGCGCGCCAGATGGAAAATCGTATAGAGAAAACGTGACGATGCGTATATTATGCTCTTAAAATACATGCAAAGCAATACGCTCTCGACGTGCTTCGGTTATAAATGAAAACGATTTGGAAATCTTGAGAACAAACTCCTTAAAACAAAATCGTGTGGGTTACCATACTGGATCTTATAATCTATAACGTTCTGCGATTAGGTACTTTAGTAATTCGCTCTTAATTTGTTTTTGCTTTTCTCTGAAATTCCCGTTTTATAGTGTTAATGATTCAATACTTTGTAATTATTATTGACTCTAACAATAGCTACCTACAATATTGCTAGAAGTGGTCTTCTTAGATGGACATACGCCGATCTTATTGACGAGGTCCATCAAAAAAGTCAGGTGCGTAGTACTCGCAACCGGCGCGTATGTATGAGAAAAAGAAGTATGCAAGAGTCATAGCAAGTGGCGGTCTATAGTTTCTGCCTATCCCTGCAGGAGAAAGGCGTGAGTGTATGTATGGTCTTTACTTTAAATCAATGGTGCTGTAAAAGACGATACCATTTCAAAGAAAATATCAAGAAATATGACTGCAATATTAAATAAATATATTAAATATTTCTGGGACATTTTTTTACTTTTTTACACAGCACCATCTATTCCCAAACTAAGCAGAGCTTGTACTATGGGTACTAGCCAATCGATATAATACTTATACATAAGAAACGCCCAGACGAACACAAACACTTATATTCATCACATAAATTGTTGTGTCCTGTGGGAATCGAACCCTTATGGTCAGCAGTCCGGTACTCGAACCACTAAACCACAGAGGTCGTCGTCATATAATAGTTCGTCTTCAATAATTATCATCAATAGCCTATATTCTTCTAGACGTAGGCTTCTAGTAGCCTAGTGATTACCATATAGCCTTACCTTAAGTTTTTTTCACCCAGTCGCTTCGAGCTGCTCAAGTGCTCCACCTCAATCATACTTAAGTCAGTGATAGTCGAAAAAGTTCTACAATATAAATTATGTTAATGAACATCTAAAATGCTTCCGCCTTCCCAAAAAGGTAGTCTTAAATGAAGACTTTGGACTATAATCCGAGATCAGCATACAAATTGCTACCAAAGGTTGCAAGACAAAGGCAGACGGTGTAGAACGTCCCCTGAAATTAGTTGGGACGTTGCAAGGACAATTTAACCAATTTCTCTTTGCACTTCCGAGTACCTTTTCTAAATTGTAAGTGATTCATTTGATGTCCCAATTATGTATCATCATCATCATCATCATCAGCCCATACTAGTCCACTGCTGGACGTAGGCCTCCCCCAATGTGCGCACTTTCACCCTGTCTTCGGCTTGTCGCATCCAGCTTCCGCCAGCAACCCTTCGCAAATCATCACTCCATCTCGCCGCAGGGCGTCCTACGCTACGTTTGCCGAGTCGCGGTCTCCACTCAAGAACACGTCTACCCCAGCGGTTGTCGGTTCTTCTACAGATATGGCCAGCCCACTGCCACTTCAGCTTGCTAATTCGGTAATCTAATTTGATTGAAAACGTCGATGATACAGATGATGATGATTGACGTAGGTAAGAATGTACCTTGCCTTTTTGGTCGAGCAAATTCTCAAGCGCCAATTTGACATTTGAATAAGGAAGAATATTTCATGTGCCAAATCACAAGGCGGATTATAAAGACCGAAGATTTTTGATGACCTAAGTGTGTAACAACTATTTCGAACACTCAACGTAGATTAAAATAAATTTCTATTGGTCATAATCCCACAGTAATTTTTAATTAAGACAGGCTTTTAATTAAGACGTCCGGATTTATAATAAAAAATAAATATTTAAAGAACTTAATTAAAAGGAGAAATAAAACAGTTATTAAGATTGCAAGTAAATTAGGCAGGTCCATTATGGAAACAGGAAAATTTGGGACCACTTTTAATTTTTCATCAAGAAACTTTAGTTGTTCTACAAAAAGAGCAGAAAATTGTACTTATTGTAAAACTTAATGAATTTTTTGAATCATAACCTGTAAATAATCTCGTTAAAAAATACTGCTGACATAATTTGAATGTATGGAGAATAAGACTATATTTATGTATTAATAAAATATCCTAGTCTGTTTCTCTCCATTGATCTCTTTATTGGTTGGCTGACAGTATAACCAGATTCGGCCGAATACCAGTACTTTATACACAGCGACGGTAATCAAACTTTGGTGAGAAAACATGCTTACTTTGTACCTATATGTATTTTTTCTAAGCTGATAATAAAGGGTACTTACTATGAATAAAAATCCTTAGATAAGTAGAAGAGATTGTTGAATAAGTAGAACAAAATCACGTCAATGTCAATGATACATAAATCAATCAAGGACCCTCAGATGTCAAGAGGAGGCTGCAAAGGTGACGAAATAGTAGTACTCTATTAGCAAAATAGTAGTATTCTATTAGTAGCACTTATATTTCCCAATAGAAGGAAAACAATTTACAATAGGCAAGGCAGGTGTTATAAATGGAGATAACATTGCTACACTACGGAAAACCTTGATAGGATGAGGAGGATAGGCGGTAATCTTTCTACTAGCGAAAAATGAACATGCTTAGGTAAATATTTGTAACAATGAGATGGTCAGCAACGCGCGAGGGATACCGCCTGTTGCAACCCTGTGGTAACCCTTACTATCAGGCGGGACGTATTCTTGTTTGCTACCTAAGTATGCTAATAAAAATAATTAAGTAATTATTACAATATTATGTTTAAAAAATTTAAAGAGCATTGTAAAATATTTAGGTACATCTTAATATGGGTTTTCAACGAAAAAAACAAGATTACTATAAAACGAATCAATAATTAATTTAAGCAACAGAGTAAATAACTTAACATTTTGTTTAAGCTATATTTTTGTTTAATGTAAGTACTTACCTACTTAGTTCACTATTCCTGCAGCGACAAACGATAGATTTCTTAGAATTCTTCTGATGACTAGCCTAGTCATTGCCATTTTATCTGTTTGTTTTTTAATAATTCTATTTTTTTGATCTTTTAAAGAATATTCAATCAACAGCATCAATTCAACGGTAAGAATATTCTTCATAAAATCAGCATTATTCATTATGGGAATAATAATTGACATTGCTGAAATAATTTATATCTCTATCTGCTTTCTATTTATTTTAGTGAAGGAAATATTCGACTCGCAGGCAGGATTCGAACCTGCGTCTTCTGGTTTGATACACCAGACGCTATGACCACTAAGCCACCGCGAGTCCTACCTGCCATGTCGAAATTTGCCTTCACATTCTGAACTTACGTCTTAAAGGTGACGTCAGTAACATCTATTGACAAGCAAGTGCTTTCTATTTATTCATCATTGGATAATAATTTGGATAATTACTATCTAACCAGTATCTATCTTTAAAGTTTTGAAATTATAATGGATGTAGTTTTTATAAAAAATCTGCTGGGGTTGGCAAAGTTTCAATGCCCTCAATTAAAATATCTGTCTATAAACACCTATCAAACTTTATTTGGCAATTTCTTACGCCCTGTCTCCCAAATTTCGTTAGTAAAAATTTAATAAGAAATGAATATCTTGACTGCTTAATTATCAAAGATTCAAAGATCTCCCTTTTTTAGCCCAAAAAAACCTTCAATAATCTAGTTCAAAAGAATTTAAACTTTTAAGTGTATTACGATTTCAATTTAAGATTAATAGCTTATGCAGCTGTGGATAATCGTTGGCCAGTAAATGATCTGGTTATCTGTACGAGAGTAACTAAATAAGATGCTTCAGTGAACTGACTTTGAAGTAAAAAGTAATTAAATATCTGACATGAAATGAATGAGCATAGTCTGGGAAGATTTAACACGTATGACTTAATTTAATGACATGGAGTAAACCTATAAATTATGCAAAATTAGAAATAATTATATGAGCAAGACTGTTCCCAGCAGAACGACAAAATTTGTTCATATTACTAACAATTTGAATCACTAGGATTTGAAATAAATACTATTATAGAATCTGTGCATAGTGCAATAAGATGCTTTGTCGAATTTGATAGAAAAGTCACTAATAACTTTTTAGAAATGAAAACAGACTTTAAGCGTCAGCTTTGAAAACTTATTCATCTGGTAAACGAATGCTCACTACGCTGTTTTCCCGATGGAATGGCAGAAATCTTCAAATTTACACCCGCTGCACTTGGATATTTAATCCACGCTGGATGCAATACATACACAATAATGATGATGACCGGTTTCATAAACATGTTTGTGTAAACTAGGTTGGACACACTGACGAAAAGCAGTTAAAAAATATAAGTATAATTTTTGACGCCTTCTCGAACTCAACCAAGTAGCACATCTTCACTATTTAACTTACTCTTTGAGGGAGAATAGTTTTCAATTAAATGGAACTGCCAACTGCAGATAGCAATACTCTAAAACAATACTATGAAGACTTTTTAATGTCTACTATGTTCAATAATAGCAATTTATAGGTGTCAATGCTAAATAATAACAGTGCAGATGGAGCTGATCTACGAGGACGGACGACCTGATGGAAGTCGCTGGGAGTCGTTGAATACATACGGCATACTGGTCCTTGTGGAGACTTTGGAGGCCTTTGTTCAACAGTGAACAGAAGCCAAACCAAGAAATTATTGAGTTTTTGCCTGTACGTTTGTACGCCTATAACGCAATAACTGCTCTACACAAAATTGGATACAGTTCTCACAGCGATATTGCTGGGGTCTAACTAAAAATCTAGTGCATATTTCATCTTGAAACGCTGACTAGGAGTCGAGTATAGTTAGTTAATTCTTTATGGATGCACGGGAAACAGCGAGATATAAATAAAATAAATGTTTTTTTATGGCACAGTGGAGCAAACGAGCAGATGGATCGCCTGATGGTAAGCAATTACCGCCGACAATGGACACCCACAACACCAGAGGAGAGACAAGTTCGTTGCCAGCCTTTTAAAAGGGGTTGGCCCTCTTCACTCACTCGGCAAAATAAAACGCAAGTTCTTTCACGCCAGTTTTCTGTGAGGCGTTAGTATTACTCCGGTCGAGCCGGCCTATTCGTGCCGAAGCATGGCTCTCCCACGGTAAATGTTTGCATGTTTGTCCTCAATGCGTTCCTAAACCATTCTTCCGATTGCCGCGAAACTTTGGTGAGTTGCACACTCGGATAAGGTGACCATTTGAGTATATGGCAACTCTTTGTCTGCCTCACACTATACATCAATACAAGAATAGATTATTCAATTGGTTTGGTCCTGTTGCGAGCATTAATGAAATTAGCGTTAAGTGGTCCCTCGAGGGGAGCTACATATTCCTTTTAGCCACATCTGCAATATATCTAGGTAGATGCATTGGCGTGTAATACAGCTAACGGTTACATAATACTATCACACTTTTATACTCAAAGCGCTAGGCAGAAGTTTTGATTTTGGTACACTAATTATTTCCTTGTAGATGAAAACATCAATTATTTAAGCTAATTCTGAAAAGGTGCAACAAAAGATTGATAATGTTCCTATTATTGTATGGTCTTGGTCAAATTAAAGTTATAAGTTTCTTTTATAAAACGTTAGATTTTCTTCTGTATCGTGGATGCTTTTTTGAGGTAACCTGTAAGTCTTATAAATATTTGCTCTGTGTGGGGATTGTACCCACAACTACACAGTAAACAGCCGCTATGCCAAAGCACCTTTGTTACTAGTACTACTACTATATTAACTTTAGTATATGAGCGACCGAGCTTTTGAGAATACGATTTTTATACAAAGAAACATAATATGCTTAAACTTACGATGCTGATTTCATGGATTGAAAGAGAATGAGCTTTGTTGCATAATTGCTGGTGTAGTATATCAAAGCCACATAACATTATTGTTTTTTTTGTGGCCTAAAACACACTAGATACAAGTTGTGGTCTCGTTTTTCCCAATCCCTAGGGAATTTCCCTAAACCATAAATATCAAATATCCCACTGATCAAGCTGTTCTTTTTCTTAAGTAGTTTTATAAGGGCTACTATATTATTGCCAATAAATTTTAAGTAGGCAAGCAATAAACTAGGCAAAGAGTCAGTCGGGAAACTTTTATAGTAAAATTAAAAGTAGTGGATTACTTAATCTAAAAATCATTGCATGACTGAACTCAGTAAATAGCAAGGGTATTTCATAAGCCTATTTGTTATAGCTCCCTTGGGTAATTTATTAAGTTTACTCGCATTTACCTACAATGTAATACATTTTAGATTGGATTAACAGTATTAAAATAAGTTTTTCGCTGGCAGTACTTTAGTAGTTTTTTTTTATTTTATAAAAAGCTTACTAGCAATATGGATCGCACATTACTAGTATTCTTGTTAACCCCTCGTACTAAGCTAAAATGCTTGTGTCACGTTAGTGGGTGCACGTCGGTAGTGTAATGGGTGGGTTTCGAACCGGCAACCATAAATATGATCACAAGTCCGATGCCCTAGCCATTAGGCTACCGCCGCTTTTAAAGTTGAGTTGGTCTTAGGTGATACCACAAATATTCTGTCTTTCTGTCACCTACGCTAATATTACACGTATTGAAAATAAAACCACTTTATGGATTTACCGGATTGTAAAGGGACCGAAACGTTGGGATTAAATTACATAAATATAAAGCGATGAAATCCGTTAAGTGGTAACCTTTACTAGGTTATCATTTTTATTTGCACATATATATAATTACTAGCTTTTGCCCGCGGCTGCGCTCACCTGAAGCTACAGTAGGATTAGAAATGGATTCCAAACATAAATTATTTAAGACCAACATTGCTGACCTCTTATTTGTATAGGCCTCTTATACATCAGAGAGGTCAAGCTGTATATAAAGATCAGATTAATTTATTGAGATAGTTGGAGCATATACTTTATAACAAATATTTTATACTACTACTTTATAATTTATAACAGTGATAACAAAATTAAAATCTATTCAGTAGTTTTTGCTCCAACCTGTAACATCAATTTTACAATAGTATAAGAGAAGAGAAGAGAAGAGGAAAGAGAAAGAGATGAGAAGTGATGTAGGTACCTACTTAACATATAATTATGTACCTACTTAACATGGAGCTAAAAGCTTTTACCGCCAGCCGGCCCTGAAGTACACCAACTGATTTAACTTGCATAGCGTCTGTGCTATATTTACTATGAGCTCATTTCCTGTGATACCGCAGAGGATAGAGTCCCCCTTTATTTACACGTAGAACTGTAAAAGGCGGGCTTTACTTCACGTCTAAGGTTAGCTGTGCTGTTTAAGTTCTTTAAAACTGTTATTGATTTAGAAAGATACTTCTTTTGTAATTTGCAGTGATGGAGTTTGTTCTTGCAAACTTCGATCAATGTTAACGCCTTGGGACTCGTTCGTGCAACAATTTGTTTAAAAGAACAATCGCAAGATTGATTTATTTGTGAGCATTGTTATTAGCCCGTACTATTTTACATCGAATCAACAGACGGTAGCCTTTCTAACTAAAAGGCAAAATCTACAAATCTATATATATATAAAAGAAAGTTGTGTTAGTTACTCCATTTATAACTCAAGAACGGCTGAACCGATTTGGCTGAAAATTGGTGGAGAGGTAGCTTAGAACCAGGAAACGGACATAGGATACTTTTTATCCCGTTTCCGTGGGATGTGATGACAGACCGAATTCCACGAGGGTGAAGCCGCGGGCAGAAGCTAGTGTATTATAAGACCCGTCATGTTGTACTGGGCTTTTAAGAAGACGGATGAAAGAAGATTGCATGCAGCCAAGATGAGGATGTTTAGGTGGATGTGAGGAGTTTCTACAATGGACAAAATAAGAAATGAGTATATAAGAAAAAATCTGGAAGTGGCTGCAGTGACAGAAAAGATTAAAGGGAATTGTTTGTCTTGGTATGGGTATGTGATAAGGAGGGATGAAATGCATGTGCCTAAAAGAGTGGTGTATATAAATGTGCAGATACAGAGGGGTAGAGGGAGACCAAAGAAATTATGGGTGGATTGTGTTAAGGCCGATATGATGGGAAAGCGAGTGAATGATGAGGTGACGGGTGACAGGGATGAATGGAAGAAAAGGGCAACCCCAAATAATTAGGGATTAGTATCACTCCTGTATTCACCGAAGCCGATAATTAGTATCGTAGCTAAGCGCTAATAGTTCTCCTTGCGCTCATAATATCTGTGCCTCTAGTGAAAACGATTTGGAGGAAATCGGACTTATACCCCTTTTCACTAGAGGCACAGATATTAGGTTTGACTGTACTAAAAAACATGCTTCCCATAAACTCCTAATTTAATCGTGATTACCAAACAACTTTATTGGCAAAAGGAAAAACTTGGCCATTTCCAACACGAGTTCATAAACTAATATTCGGGGTCTTTTTTGTAAGAAAATTTCGTACTATGTGTAATTGTTCATTTTCCTGTTTCTTATATTTCGGTAAAGGTTGCAAAATTTCACAGGGATGGATTAGGTTCTTTGTAATACGAAATCATGAAAAAAATAATGTTTATTATTAACAGACAATCAAGTATATATTAGTCATCTGTGTAGATAAAGGGTGCAAGTACATACCAGTAATCAGTATCAGTTTATTTATGTATTTAGGTATTTATAGGTCTTTTGATGTACATTGATTGCAATAAAACAAGGTTACAATAAAACTTAATGCCTTAATGGTTGCGGGTAAAATAAACTTAACGAAATTAGGCAAGTAAAAAAATGAAATACTATAACAATTAGCCTATCTGCCGTCGCCTATCGAGAGGCGGCGGACTATATCCCTATGGTCCCTTGCCCTTTAGTCACGAACATGGAATTCATATTAAAAAAACAATGCATCTTTCAAATAAAATTTAGTAAACACGAAAATGAAAAAATAGACAATATCTATTTCGAATCAACAATGTCTGTTTAGGCGAAATGTTTTTAAACAAGATTTTAATTAACGATACCAAAGATCCCGAAGATCCGGCTCTGAACATCATAATGAAACACAAATTAACCGAAATAAATAAGTAAGGAATTATCTGGTTAAAGACATTTATTTCTGAAAAATAGAATACAATTCACTTAGAATGAGAAACACTAGGTTCATAAGTAACTATTCTTAAGGAACGAGTACAGAAACGGTAGGTTTTACTTTAGGTAATTAATTAGCTTAGCTTAGTGTAAGAAACTTTAAATTCTAATTTATCTGTATTAACAAAATAGCAATAAATAGTAGGTAGTTAACAAAAATTCATTTATATTGGCAGGAAAGCAATATTATGCAGGTAGGTTGAAAACAGTTACAAGTTTTTTTTTTATGGGATAGGGGGGCAAACGAGCAAACGGATCACCTGATGGTAAGTGATAACCGCCGCCCATGGACACCCGCAACACCAGAGGAGTCGCAAGTGCGCTGCCGCCTTTAAAAGGGTTTAGGCCTCCGGTAACCTCAATTCACTCGGCGAAACACAACGCAAGCGTTGTTTCACGCCGGTTTTCTGTGAGGCCGTGGTATCACTCCGGTCGAGCCGGCCCATTCGTGCCGAAGCATGGCTCTCCCACGTGAAAAAAGTAAAGAATACTATACAGTTCTTATTACGTAATTATAATTATTGTATAAATCCTAGGCTATTTACAACTGAATGAACGATAATAACATGATAACAGTTTCGGCTGCCAAGAGAAAACACTTTATTTTTTCATAAACCAGGAACGTAACGCAATATTCAGAGAAAATACCAGCTTTTATTACAACTTACTGAAGAAAAATAACTTCAATTACGAATACACATTGCTATTTACGTCTATTATTAGGGAAAATATTTCAAAGCGTAATCTTCCAACGCTTCTATCTTTATTGAGTCAATAGACTGCCAAATGGTTTTTGTTTGTTAAGTATAATAATTATCTTTATTAACGTTCGAAAGGTCATTGCCCGAGACATCACGATGGGGCTAAAATATCCACGTTATTTATTGAGTACACAAACAGCAAATACATACAAGAATCTTGAGATCAATAGCAGAAGGCATGTTTTCTTATCTGTATCCTAATAATTAGAGGTGTACATTACATTTACAGAGCTAAATAACATCTCTTCTTCTTCTTCTCTAAGTACTATTATAATTATAAAATTGTAAAAAAAGCTGTGTTTGTTACGGGTTGGAGCAAAAACTTCTGAATAGATTTTGATTTTGTTATCATTATCTTTTTGTGATTCTTTTGCATTTTTCATGCTAAGATTATTAGTTATAGTTACTTTGTTATCATTGTTAGAAAGTATGTACTTCTACTTAAAAACTGGTAAACTTCTTATCTCAATTAATTAATCGGATCCTGAGATACAGCTTGACCTCTGTGATATATATAGAGGCTCATACAAAGAAGAGATCATCACTGTTGGTTTTTTATTAAATTATTTTTGGAATCCACCTACTATAGCTTCAGGTAAGCGAAGCCGCGGGCAAAAGCTACTTATTATTTAAAATCAGAAGAATTTAAAACAAATCAGTCTTCAGAAATGACTAGTGACAGAAATAAATTATAGAAGTAGGTATTTTAACGATTCGACGTTATAGTTGAAACTTTGATTTTGATTAAATTGAATTTTTGATTAAGCATATTATATTGACATAAAATTCGAATCAGACGACTATGTGCACGTTTGCAATTCGTCCCTGCAAAACTTGTTCTCTTTCTCGAAGGTTTCGGTTGAAACGTGTCGCAGTAACACACCTAAGAAAAAAAAAGGAAATGTGAAGCACGAGGAGCTTTCAGCGAGAAGGGTTGATGGTTCCTGCTTCATAGGAACTCATTGTTGGCATAATAAAAGAGGGTTGTGCTCATCAAAAGGGAAAACAAATATTAGTATAATCTACCCTTGGATTTAACATACGTTTATTTTAAAAATTAAATACGTTGCTTCGCACGTGGTTTCCTTCCGTATTTTAAGTGCGTTTGTACTTAATATTCATTCTTGAATACTCACTATAGGTACTATGGGGCATAGTTTGTAAGTTCGTGCAACTAAAAAATAACAAAATAGTGATTAGTAGTACCAAAGACTACTTCCCTACTACTAGTACCCACTCACAAACTAGCCAATTAAACCATTTTATTATTAAAAAAGAATACAGATATCGCGTCACGTTTCAATCTTTTTAAAGTTACTAGAAACATGAAAATTCTCATGCTTCCTTGCAAAAATTAATCTGCACGAGCTTAACTCATAGTAGAAGTATTAACTGGAACTGCATTAGATAACAAATAACACACGTAACAGGATTTTGCACAAAGCCCACTTCAATCTCTTTCATGGTTAAATACCGAAACACTAACTACTGACGCAACACATCCCTTTCCAGCTGTAATTGGATTATTCCGGCTTAAACTGGTTTGCACCGGATTGGGACTTTTTCAATTTTTAAGCTCCACGCACGCTCCATTAGATTCGTCGACAAAGGTTAACGATATAAAAAAACATTAATCCGGATGAGAGTAGGTTTTATAAGTCGACTTTTGATTTTTCTCAATGAAATTGTGACGTAACTATTTTTGGGATTGGCTAAGCTGATGGTGCGTGGGATGTAAGCTCGAGTTAAAAATTCATGCAATCGTTTTAACGAAGCGTTTGTAACAGTTTCCTTTAGTAGGATTAGTTAAAACTTTTTCAAACGTTATTTTAGTAAAGGAAAAATTCGACTGCGGGCAGTATACGAACTTGCGTCTTCTGGTTAGATACACCAGCCGCTATGACCACTAAGCCACCGCAGGTCCCGCCCGCCAGGTCGAAATTTGCCTTCACATTCTGTATTTACGTGTTAAATGTGACGTCAGTAACATCTATTGAAAATAACATTCTTTAAAAATAAACCCTAAGATAGTGTCTCAGACGTTTTATTTCATTCCGATTTCTTTTGCGTTACTTGACTGACTACAAATCTATACTAATATCTATATAAAGCTGAAGAGTTTGTTTGTTTGTTTGCTTGAACGCGCCAATCTCAGGAACAAGATTTTTTCAAATCGGAGCTGTATCTTTCAGTGTGAGATAGCCCATTTACTGAGGAAGGCTATAGGCTATATACTTATCATCACGCTACGCGGACGAAGTCGCGAGCAGAAGCTAGTATGCATATATAACATAATAAATACGAAGGTATATTATATTAAAATCATAATACTTAAGTAGGAAGGAACCTAACTAAATTGTTGCCAAACCGTCTTCCTCTCTCCTAACTTTTGCTGTGCCCGACAGGGTCCTTATTGACCAAACATAATAATAAGATCACCTTTATATAAAATACAAGGAATGCAATAAAATATTGAGTATTGACTCACTATTTTTTACGGTCTCGTTAAAGGTTACCATAGGTAAATAATAAAAAAATAAATCGGTTAATTTTTTTTGTGACAGAGAACGCACTGTAGAGAATTGTGACGTCACAACTTACTCCGCCAAAACTTTAAATGCCTTATAACATATAAGCCTTACTTAACTTACTTACACCTTAGAACTTTATACTTTTATGCCGATCAAAATTTTCTTATTTTTCAGAATGCGAGCTTGTTATTTTTAATAAATTTAATAAATCAAACACCATTTCAAAACCCCAATAACATTTTACTAAATCTGAGAATCGAACTTGTAGGATTATAAGACCACTGCGGCATTTCTTTCCTTACATCTTTCATTTTATTTATGCCTAGGTACTCAAAATGAGTGATTCCCTAATAACTTTCTTTTATGACGGATAGATTATTATAATTATTGTTTCAAAGCACTCACATAATTTCCGTAACTTTTATGGATAACAAAATATTCTTCTCAATATATAAAAAAAATATACCGGATTTATAGTAAAAGATAATGAAATAAAACCTAAAAACGTGCTACGGATCATAGCAAAAAGTTTTTAAATATTGTTTTTGATGTGCGGTATTTTTTAAGTTAGTAGAATGAGGTTTTAGTATCAATACTTTTTTCATGATCTGTGGTCCATTACGTCACCTTATTAAATTGACATGACTTTGACAATCAGACAACAAATTTCGTTCACAATCATAACAATTATTTATGGAAACTCTACACATTTATAGTTCTGTTTATGTTATAATAAAGCAACTAATATTATGACTGCGTTGGATGACCTGCCCGACGTGGACTCATTCTTCGGTATTGACCTGAAGACGGGTTCCATGATTGTCGCTGCTATAGGCGTTGTGAGTACCTATACATAGAATTTTAAGAGTTTAGTAGGACCAAATTTCCCATACAAACGTACCACCAAAATAAATCGTAATTAATACACATTTTATTAAAAGTATATTTTATTTATTCGTATTCCGATACCGTTAATCAAGGTTCCTGCTCTGCCATTTCGTTCTAAATGCTTTTTTTTTTAATTCATGATAGGCTTACGCTTGATCGCCAGTTCACCTGATGTTAAGCGAGACTGCGACCTAAGATGGAGCGCGCTTGCCTAGAAGAAACCGATTCACTCGTGATTTAAAGCCACCCAGATTATATCTATCGGGGAAGACCCACTCTGGAAGCGCATTCCACATTTCCGCGGTACGCATGATAAATGTGGACTTGAAGCGTTTCGTTAACTATAAATAAATGTAAACCAATACATTTCATGATAAATTTACCAAATTTTGAGCAATTTTCTGGTCGTTTATTTCCTGTGAAGTAATAGAAGATGAAATGGTGCGGTAGAAACGTAGATTAACGGTATCTCTATCTGAATAATAAAAGAATTAAATAAAATATTGTTTGGGTTACCAATTATTGTGATATTACGTATAAGTGGGCAATAAAATTAAAGATCCGATTTTTAGATGTCGGATAGTCAGTTGATGCGACGAGTCAGAAGCATATTATTTAAATGTCTCACTTGCTGGTGAGTCCCATAAAGGAATACTAAACTATATTAGTTCAGTATTCCACTATGGTATTTTCTGTAGTGACAAAGTTTTAGGCCTTGATATGCACAAGTTTCCAGACACGCTTAACATGCGTTTATATAATATGGTTTCCAGTTCTGTATCCATTAAAATTTTCTGGCGTTGGAGAATATGCAATTACAACCTTGGAGAAGGGGCATCAGATCTCGTCGATTTATTCCCCCTTACCCTTTCTACTACCGGACGACTAGAAGCACATAAAAGCGACATCGATTCACGGTGGATATTCCGAAAACCCGAACAAAATGCTTTAAGTCCACTTTTAACATACGTTTCACCGAAATGTGAAATGCGCTTCCCGAGTGGGTCTCCACGATAGATATAGTCTGGGTGTCTTTAAATCACAATTGAATCAGTTTCTTCTAGGCAAACGCGCTCTATCGTAGATCGCAGTTTCGCTTAACATCAGGCTATCTGGTGATTAAGAGTAAGCCTATCCAGAGTAAAAATAAATAGATCAAAACGTAACACGAACGTTGTTTAATCCCATTTTTTTTCCAGGTGCACCCCATGGCATATGGATGTTCGTTCTTTTTACCCATGAGCTACCTCCTCGTCACAATCTGGATTCTGGTTGCTTTATTCTTCGCCGCCAGCATCGTTTTGTTTTGTGGAGTAGCCAATGTAGGTATGAAGGAAAAAGTATAAAATATAAATATTTTTGTAGATAGAAAAATAAATAAAAAACTTACAATAATAATCAAGCAAACATTTTTAAAGATACGTTTGAAATCTTCAAAGAAATTTTTCGATCTGAAGATATATTTTGCGTAAAACCCTGACCTTTGAGATCCCTTTTTTATCTTTCGTAAGTTTTATCTTGCGTACATGTTTTTTTTTAATCCCAAATATGTTGACGCGTTCAATACTTCACGACCCCTCCACTTCGTAGATGCGTTTGTTGTCTATAAAAACTAATTTTCTTCTAAATTTTATCATGCGTATCGCCGAAATGTGGAAAGCGCTTCCCGAGTGGGTTTTCCTCAATAGATATAATTTGGGTGTCTTTAAATCACGAGTGAATCGGTTTCTTATAGGTAAGCGTGCTCCATCTTAGATCGTGGTATCGCTTAACATCTGTGAACTGGCAGTCAAGCGTAAGCTTATCAAGATCAGCAAAGAAAAAGTTTAAAACTTCATCTCTTATTATGTTATTGTAGTAAGCATTGGAATCAGATAGTTTAAATATTAAATCTTTACGTCTTCGATACACGAAGGCGAACCAGTGACTATTATGGAAAGAGTTCTTTAAATATTCTTCTTTCAGAATGATGCCCTCCTATGCTCAATATGGATATGGTACACGGTGATATTCGTGGTGGTGATGTTGATGATGATGATACTCCTTGCATTAGTCTTCACGTCCAGGCAACAGAGGAGCAGGGTCTTCGCCGTCATATTAGGAATGCTTTGGTATATATGTGAGTTTATTTTCCATTCTATTCCTTGTTAGCTTCTAATCTCAATCCTCAATGAAGCCGAGAATCCTTAAAACCGGTGATCTCCAATATTATTCTTACTTTATAAGTTATTCTGACTCCAAGCATAATATCCTGTAGGTAGGTAATGTCTGTTAAGATTCGGTCTTTGTCTCGTCCATTCTCGGTCTATGTCATGTCACGGCTGAATTTTTGATCTCGGTCAATGCCGGGAATGGTCATTCGCGGGAGCGCGATGCTTGATTTGTCAAATGATTAAAAACTGTCAATCAGAAAATCAACGCAAAATCAACAAGTGCCGGTTGGTCCGTACATTCATTCGTTGTTGTATCACACTGAAACAGGCAACTCTTCTATTTTGCGACGAAGTAAGTAACTATTCCACGCGGAAGAAGTCGCGGGCAGAAGCTAGTACGTTAGGCATATTTCGAGCTTGTAGATTCTATGATGATAATTTCATAATTGTAATTATGTATATTCTTGTTTTATTTATTTTAAATTCTTATTGTTCCAGTAACAATTTACTTCATATTGGTGGTGAACAGTCATCGTAAGGAGCTTATTACTGCTATTGCTAATAATAAGACCGAACTTAAGGCGATGCGTAAAGCCAGTGCAATATATAAGATAACACACTGAATATTTACGTAGTTTTATTTACTTACTAGCCACCCCGACAGATTTAATTTTGTTAAAAGTTAATTTGCTCACAACTTTCTTAGTGTTTTCTTTCATAAGAACCTTCTGCTAACTCAAACACAACTTTAGCAAAATTGGTGCAGTCGTTCACGCGTGATGCCGTGTCCAAGGGAGATAGGAGTTCATTTATAGGTTAGTATAATTATATATTGATTAAATACCTATGTGAAGCATTATTATCATCAACCCATTATGTTGTCCCACTATTTGGCACGGGTATACTCTCATAAAGAGAAGGGTTTGGCTATGCTTCGCCACACTAGTCTAGTGCGGATTGGCAGACTTCACACGCGCTGACGAGACAATGTGTCGAGCATGAAGGCTTCCACACGATATTATCCTAAAAAATCTCTCGGGCATGCAGGTTTCCTCACGATGTTATCCTAGAAAACTCTCGAGCATGCAGATTTCCTCACGATGTTATCCTAGAAAGCCCTCGGGCATGCAGATTTCCTCACGATGTTACCCTAAAAAATCTCTCGGGCATGCAGGTTTCCTCACGATGTTATCCTAGAAAATTTCTCGAGCATGCTGGTTTCCACACGATTTTATCCTAGATAATCTCTCGGGCATGCAGGTTGCCTCACGATGTTATCCTAGAAAATCTCTTGAGCATGCAGATTTCCTCACGATGTTATCCTAGAAAATTGCTCGGGCATGCTGGTTTCCACACGATGTTATCCTATAAAACTCTCGGGCATGCAGGTTCGACACTTCGAAAAGTCAGGGGTGCTTCCATGAGTGTCATGTTAGACAATGCACAAATAATATGTGAATACTTAAAATAATATATCTAGCCTGCTTCATACTGTATCATAAAGTACTTACTTATATATAGGTAACTATTTTTGTAACTGTTTTTATCTGCTAAACTTAATGGCGCTTTCCTTTTTTACTAACATCTTAACCGTGGGAGTGCATGATTTGGCACTAATGGACCGGCTCGACCGGAATGATACCACAGCCTCAGAGAAAACCGGCGTGAAACAACGCTTAGGTACGTTGTGTTTCGGGTGTCCATGGGCGGCGGTATCGCTTGCCATCAGGACATCCGTCTGCTCGTTTGCCTCCCTATGCCATAAAGAAAATAATCCTATGCAAAATTTTGTCCTAAGTACTTAAGTATGTTCATAAAGCTTTTAAAAATTACACAGCAGTTACTCAAATATTGAAGAAGTAGATAATAATAAAATATAATTATCTCAATAAAGTTTTAGTTTTATTTTTAGTCACTGAATTTATGAAATTAGTAGAAATCTCGTTAGCACAGCTCGTGTAGTAATTAGACGAACGTAACAATGTTACCTTACAATAAAATTAGTAAGAATAAGAATAAGAAGAAAGAAAAATGTTGTAGGATAGTACTTTTTGCTAATTGTCTCCAATCTACTATTCAAGTCAAGTTGAGGAGTGCACCACGTTACTGACATATTCAGATTCGGATTAGGGGTAGTCCAAAATTTTCAAAATATGGTATAAAAACTGCCGCATTAGCCTAGTGGTCCTGACCGTGACTGCTTCGGTCGGTCCCAAGGTCAAGCAGTTTTATTGGGGTTTTCTATGAAATTCCCAGTAGCAGCTCGGAGTTTGGAATTTGTGCTCTGTTAAAGGCAATAGGCTCGCCCCTTATTACATAGGCCCTAAACATACCGGCGTACTGTGAGTGCACATTAATACGCCTCTACTTAACCCTTCGGGGAATACAAGCGTGATGGTATGATTTATAAAAAATCTTCTTTCTTCAAAATGGTATAACCTTTTCAGTTGCTTCTTGACTACAACTTGTTATATATTTTTGTGTAGACTGCATTTTCTAAATAGGATGACCTCTGTGGTTTAGTGGTTCGAGTACCGGACTGCTAGCCACGAGGTCGTGGGTTCGATTCCCACAGGACACAAATATTTTTGTGATGAATATAAGTGTTTATGTTCGTCTGGGTGTTTCTTATGTATTACTAGCTTCTGCCCGCGGCTCCGCCCCCGTGGAATTCGGTCTGTCATCACGGCCCACGGGAACGGGATAAAAAGTATCCTATGTCCGTCTCCTGGTTCTAAGCTACCTCTCCACCAATTTTCAGCCAAATCGGTTCAGGCGTTCTTGAGTTATAAATGAAGTAACTAACACGACTTTCTTTTATATAAATAGATATAGATAAAGTATGTATTTACAAAAAAAAAGTATATAAGTATTATATCCATTGTCTAGTACCTATAGTTCAAGCTCTGCTTAGTTTGGGACAAGTTGGTGATGTATAAAATGTCGCAGAAAATAAAATGTCGCAGAATATTTTTGTGTATATGTAATGTGATACCTATCTTCGCTGATCTTTATGGTGTATTCTTGTATGATCCCGAAATAAACTAGCAAACTGTGAGTGTACAATAGTACACCTCTCCCCAACCCTTCGGGGAATAGGTACCAGGCGTAACTGTATGTAGAAATAGCTCCTAGATTATGTAATATTTAAAAATATGGTTATATCGACCTGTAATATTTGTGGACGTAACACAACATGTAATTAATTCACCATATTTAATTGAAAAAAAAAATACAGTCAAGCATTTTATTCCCTAAACAATAGGCAATGATATACACTTAAAGTTCGCATGCATGTTTGGGTCCTCTGAAATAAATGGTGAGCCTATTTCCATTAACCGGGAATGAATTCCGAACTCCAAGCTGCTGCTGAAAACACAGCAAAATCCGATACTTATCAGTTTGCTTCACCTGGAATCGAAACAGGATCCCTAGCGTAGCAATCTCGCTCAGGGCCACTAGGCTAATCAGGAAGCTATTATGTATATTTATTCATTGCACTACACGCTTCCTGAAATGACAGTACGAATTCATAAATTCATATTGCGATTCCGATGAGCTCATGCATACTTCCCAGATGAATTGAAGATAACTATGTCTGTGTCCGTGATCTTGGAAATCCGTTTCGTGTCTAGGTTTAGAATAGAGAAATACATTAATATTAAGATAAGCCCGTAGCTTCCCTGTTCCGACGATATAACACTGCTTGTCTGAAGTTGTACGCATTTTTAAAACGTTGCTAAATCTACGATTTTTTCGTGGGTGCTTTTACAAACACAAATTTTTACATACACAAACGTTTGGACTCGAAACTACTACCTGTACATCATACTTGCTCCGTGTAGGGATCGAACCCACAACAAGTGTCGCGGAAGCCGATCGTTTAGCTGGTAATCCTAACGTGTCGTCAATCGGTTGCGCTGTGATATTTTTTTAGATTAAAACTCGGTGTAAAGACGGTTTGGTAGGAAATTTTTCATATTCGTGTTTACCTAATAACAAGCCTAATTTCGATAATTTTGCTCGAAGATACTTATTTATGCACATTACTTCGGAACAGCTAAATTCAAACACGTATAGTTATGTTGACCGACTGTGTTTCACACATACATATACTCACGCCTTACTCCCACGGGTGTTGGCAGAAACTATAGACCGCCACTTGCTACGATTCTTGCATACTTGTTTTGCTTCTGCGACATTCATACATTATACCATCATACCATCACGCCTGTATTTCCCGAAGAGTTAGGCAGAGGCGTACTAATGTACACCCACAGTTCGCCGGTATGTTTAGGTCCCATGTAATAGGGGGCGAGCCTATTGCCATTAACCGGGCACAAATTCCTAACTCCGAGCTGCTACTGGGAATTTCATAGTAAAACCCAATAACACTTTGCTCGACCCGGGAATCGAACCCAGGACCTCTAGCGTAGCAGTCGCGCTCAGGACCACTTGGCTAATGAGGCAGTTCATACAACTTATGAAGGACTTCACCAATAAGATCAGCACACGTCCTTCTAGGACGACCTCTTCAGCCGCTGATATTCGCCTTATAAATTCCTTTCGTTATTCGTCTTTCATTCATTCATAAGCGTTTTTCCATTACTCGGACACAAATCCAAAATCCGAGTTGCTCCTGAGAATTGTACAGATAGTTCAACTCAGTTGTGCGCGCGGCCCTATGTGTGCGTGGGCTTGTAAATATACAACTTTCATTCGTGTGGCAGTGACGCGGCAGTCGTCGTCCACTGCCGCGTCACTGCCACACGAATGAAACTTGTATATTTACAAGCCCACGCACACATAGGGCCGCGCGCACAATTGAGTTGAACTATCTATATAGGAATTACCTGGAAATAGCATAGTACCAGTCAGTAGGACAACTAGACTACTGAGGCAGAAACCATAAAATACCTGGCAAAGACCTAGGCACATTATTTTTTTAATTTATTACAACGATTGCTATTGCAATTAAAACACATACTTTATGATACAAATTTCATCGACTTCTAAGTACTGTACAAACTTTATTCAATAGTCGTTTGTGAAGTTTTTCTGATTTGCAACCAGTACCCGTAGCCAACCAGTATGAAGTAGGCAAATATCACTGGAACAAAACATAAATCATCATTATCATCATCAGCCTATAACCGGTCACTGCTGGATGTAGGCCTCCCCCAATGTGCGCCATTTCACCCTGTGCTCGACTTGTTGCATCCAGCTAGTGCCTTCCGCAAATCATCACTCCATCTTGCCAGAACATAGATCAAGAAACAAGATATGATACTGCGTATTAAAAAACCATAATTGTAACCTCCTGTTTATAACTAACAAAACAACAAACTAACATTGTTATAACTAATTTATCTAAAAAATATGCTGACGTGTCTCAAAATGACATCGTTATTATAATTATGAATCGATATTGTAATTGACGTGTTTGAGGTCGTGTGCTTATTCAATACACTTTGTAGGTACAACATTTATACCATCACGCCTGTATTCCCCGAAGGGTTAGGCAGAGACGTACTAATGTACACCCACAGTTCGCCGGTATGTTTAAGTCCCATGTAATAGGGGGCGAGCCTATTGCCATTAACCAGGCACAAATTCCTAACTCCGAGTTGCTACTGGGAATTTCATAGAAAAACCCAATAACACTTTGCTCGACCTGGGAATCGAACCCAGGACCTCTAGCGTAGCAGTCGCGGTCAGGACCACTTTTGAGGCAGTTTAGGTACAAGTAAACGTAAAACCCAATATAAAAATCCTCTTTTCAAATTCAAAGCAATATCACTAACTGAATATCCTGAGATCTAAAAAGGGCCTGTATCTACGTTTATCTAAGATTATTTACGACTATTTTTAAGTCGAAAATGCTACTAATAAAACATCTTATTTCCGCTACCCGGAACTAAATTCAATAGAGCGAGAATATGCGGGGTAGTGACAGATTCCTTTTCATTTCTTGTCATGTACGGTAGTCTAATCCTGCGAGGAGCGAGTATCACTGGTGAGTACAAACCCATGCATAGGTAAGTATGCATAAACTACATCATACTATAGTCTATCCTAGACTATTACAGTCCACTGCAGGACTCCTCACCCAAATGTGTGCCATTTCATCATATCCTTGGCATGACGCATCCAGCTTTCGTCAGCAACCTTTCGCAAAACTAAACATTACAAACTACATAAAATATTATTAATTCGTCAATTTCGAAATCAAATATAGGATCGGTAACACGGGAGCGACACCTCTGGTTTTGCAGACGTATATAGCTACAGTAACTGCTTACCATCAGGGACGTAAGCTTGTTGCCACCTCAGTAATATAAAAAAAAACATAAAATGTAAATATAAATAGCAAGCAAGTGGCGGTCTATAGTTTCTGCCTACCCCTGTGGGACAAAGGCGCGCATAAAATGTAAATTTTATCATAAATAATAATTTTATCATAAAATAATTTTATCATAATCATGTAAATTTTACATATTGCCATAGGTATATGGCAACATGTAAAATTGCAAGAATAGGCAGAGGTGTACTAATGTAGGTACACCCACAGTTTGCAGGTCTAGTACGAATATAATGATTGTTAGCAATATATTTCAATGTAAGTTTAAAAATAATAAAGAGTATTTTTTTTTATTTGTGTTTAAAAAATTGATCAAATTTTTTAGATAATGATTTTAGTTGTATAAGAAGAATTTAATAGGTACCTATCCTTAATTCTTGGAGAGGAAAACTTGGGTTAACAATTAAAAGCTATAATTAAAAATTAATAGGCCTTGTATAAAAAATAACAGGTAGGAAAACACTTATCGTGCCACCTTAAAAAAAATATTTAGGATGAAAATAAATTGTAGGGTAGGTACTTAGGTACTTTTTTAAGGAGCCATAAAAAAGTTCCTAATAAAAACCAGTCGTGTGGTAAAAATATTTCGGTCCCAACCTTCCTGAAACATCTGCTTGCGTTACCACGGAAATGATTTCAGCCTCCTTGATACGGCTATTAAAGCTTTGTAGATTAGTCTACGTTTGTTTACCTTGGTTTAACAACGTCCTGATTATGAATGAACTGTTAGTGTAACAATTCCTTAGATTTGGGCTTTTGTAGAATTGTATAAGTGCTTTTATTTACCTATTATTTTCATACAGAGTATAGTATCTTATAAAAAAATTTACTTACTGTTTGTAAGTGGTTTCCTTATAAATGCTAATAAATTTGTTTATTTTGATTTGAAAAGACATAGGTACCTACTTCGCTGCCAGTAGCTCTACCAGGAGTTTTAGTAAAGGATAGAAAGTTCCTCAGAGGTAGTTCGTTAGGTAACCGTTGAGAGCTGGAGAGCTTCAAACGGATATTAGACGGCTTAACTTTCTGCGACTGTTTCATTAGTCTAGTGGTCCCAAGCGCGACTGCTATACTATCGGTACTGGGATTAATATCCAGGTCGAACAGTTTTATTGGGAACTCTTATGAAATTCTGAGTACCACTTCGGAGTTCGGATTGGTGCACGGATATTGGCAACAAACTCGCTCGTAACTACGAAACTTAAATCATTATAAATCTCATGGAATAGATGTTTGAAGAACTGGGAGAGGATGAGGATTAGGTATTTAGGGAAGCACAAATGATCCCATTGGGCCGAAGTGCGCTGAGATCTTGCTGTATTGGCCCCACATAAGATGAATTATGAACTATGAGACTTTAACGTACCAGCAAACTGTGGATGTCCATTAGTACATCTCTGCTAACCCTTCCGGGAATACAGGCGTGATATTATCATCAAATCATATACTGTCCTACTGCTGGGTCTCTCTTATAGTCAGAGGATATACTCCACAACGCTAGCCTACTGCAGTGGGGTTGGATGTTATGTTATCAACTTACTAAATGCGATGAGTGCGCAGGCGAGAGCCACCATCCAGCCCAGGCTGGTGTCAGTGATGTACATGCACAGCAACACGACGGTCAGGACCAACAACTGCGCCCACCACATGGCCGTTATCACTACCCAACTTAGAACCACGGAGGATTTTTGCTGAAAATATTTTTTTATTAGTTCTTTGCAACGCATTTCTAAATTAAAAAGTAAGTAGAAAGAAAACTGACTTACGAGTTTAACACCCCAAATGAACCATAGATTAATGAAGATCATGATAATACAGTAGATGAGGGCATTGATGCTGAAGCTGTACGCGTTGTGCATCACGAGGACCGTGCAGTCAACGCATTGCTTGTAATAGAGGATCTCCACGGCTAGGCTAATGACGCAAATTACGCTGATGCACTGAAACACAGATTTTAGTGTAGTGGTTATTATGCTAGAGGTCCTGGGTTCGATTCGCAGGTCGAAAAAATTGTTACTGGGATTTTGTATGAAATTCTCAGTAGGTACCTAGCAGCTCAGAGCAGTAGCAGTTTGGATTTGTACTCAGTCAATAGCAATGGCTCGCCCCCTATTGTATGCGACCTAAACATATCAGTGATCAGAGGGTGTACGTTCATACGAGGTGTACGAACGTACACCCTCTGATCACTGATATGTTTAGGTCGCATGTAATTACCTAGCCCTTCCAATACAGGTATCCCAAGTGACAAACATAATTATCATACCATTTGTTAGTGCTAAGTTTGTAACTGACACAACAAAAATGTTTTTAGAAAATCTCTCAGGCGTGCAGGTTTCCCCGGTGATCTAATACACATGTGGTTCTGAAAAGTCCAACGGTTATACCACTAGGCTGTCACAGGTCTTACTTGCTTTTTTATGGGATAGGGGCCGGCAAACGAGGAGACGTATCACCTGATGGTAAGCGATTACCGCCGCCCATGGACACCCGCAACACCGAGGAAATGCAAGTACATTGCCCGCCTTTTAAAAGGGTTTGAGCTTCCGGTATCCTCACTCACTCGGCGAAACACAACGTAAGCGTTGTTAAACGCTGGTATACTGTGACGCCGTGGTATCACTCCGGTCGAGCCGGCCCATTCCTGCAGAAGCATGGCTCTCCCACGGTTGCTTACTCTTAGGCGGACTGTATGCTTGATTGTGACTTTATAACATTAAAAAAATTTCACTGATCAAATAAAGGACTTACAAGCATAAATATACCGACAAATATTGAACCATTTCGTAAAGAAAATCGACCCAGGAACCGATGTGGAGCTAACTTTACGAACCACATTATTTCAAAAATATTTGATTAATATTTGCGATTATTCAATGGCGAAATCTCGAAACCATCCTGATTGCGAAGTCGTGTGACCTTTTTGAAAGTGAAGACGTACCGATAATGTTGAACTGTCCAATTTCAACCCTTATTTTAAAGAGTATAAGGTCAAAAAGGAATAAGATAAAGTTCAAAAAAGCACGCTTGGAGATATCCGAACTAAAAAAAAAAATTATTAGGTATATAATATGAATATTGTGATAACAAAAAAATATTTTTATTGTAAAAAAAGCGTGGAGTGCTTTATGTCAATAAATATTTCTTCGACAGGTATTGGTAAAAGTAGAGACATTTTGAAAATAATCATATCATAAAACAAAATTTTGTTCTGCTTTTGTTACCACAAAAGAGTTATATTTCAATAATCAGCAGTTTTCTTAGAGCAGCTCTTCCCACGTCTTCAATGGCTTGAAATTGCGTTATAGTACCTACCATCGTTATCTTATATCATCGATATAAGTATGTTATCTCCATTATTTCACGAAAGAACCGAATTTACTAACACTAACAGAACCAACAGACGATAAGAAAAAACATATATTTAATTTAAGTTCATAGAAAAAAGCACTTTTTCTAGGGTATAATTTAGACTGTCACCAGAAATATTTTTAAGACCCTAACCCTAAGCACCAAATAAAATAAATAACCCCAAAAAAATTAAATTTACTTTATAAAAACGGCCCTAAAGTAAATCATATTATGATCCAAAATAAATAAACAAACATTAGAATAATTGCACGCATTGTACAAATATTCTTTTTGATTCCCAAAAAGGATAAATATTCACCAAATAATGTCTTACACAATGATTAATATTACTACCAAAAACCTCCAACAACCGCCACAATGAAATATGTTTAATTGGTTAGGATAGGTTAGAACTGTGACTAAACGACGCACGAGCCGAGCGAGCGCAGCGAGCGGGGCCGCGGCAGCGGCCGGCGAGTGACATAAAATATTGGTAACATCTATTTAGTAACAATATATATAATAATCAGTCGGAAGTGAATTTTAAAGGCGTCCATATATATTTTTATAGCAGTCAATAATTCGAAAAATGGGATTTATTTGATAATATTTTAGGAAACGTAATTTGGTGATCATTTATTCATTTTGGTAAAAGTTTTTTTTTTTTTTTCTTTTAAAAAGATTACTAGCAATGTGGGTCGCACATTACTAGTATTCTTGTTAACCCCTCGTGCTAAGCTAAATGCTTGTGTTACGAGTGGGTTCACGTCGGTTTCGAATTTTATTGATAGTAAAATAGGTACATTTTTGGGCGACGTTTAAACACAAGCCTTTTTTTTACAAATTTATCAAACTTTTAACGTAAAATAGAAACGTTTCATGTTAATATTATTATATTACATCTCTAATATAATAGGAGGCATTTCAACATGTTAACAAAATACTTATTTCGCCGCTTATTATTTGAATAATATTATAAGTAAGTAAATGTACCATAATACCTATCTGTAAATTTATAATAATTAATGCAAAGCTTCAACTTAATATTTCAATAGAATATTCTGGAATAACCCTAACAGTCAAGTGTCTTACGAAATAAAGTCGGAGGCACCTCGTACCGTTCGTCCAATTTCGCAACAAAAGTGTAGGTAGGTACACTAGGAGTCTTATTGTTATAGAATTCGTTATCCGGCCCAACCTTTTGCGAAGTACCGCATAATGGTAGATAACTCTCATAGTTATTTTTACTATTTATTTGTATACGTCGATGTGTAGACCGACTCAACACAGTTAATATAATATGTATTACTTATTCAGTCGTTTGTGGGCACATTAGAGGTCAAAAGAGTTTTACTAATATTACCTACCTATAAAAAAATGCGAAAGTTTGTGAGGATGGATAGATGGATGGATGGATAGGTACTTGTTACTCTTTCACACCAAAATGGCTGAACGGATCTGGATAATATCTGGCACAGAGATAGATGATGGTCTGGAATAACACATGGGCTACTTTTTATCTAGGTCGGACCCAATTCTGGACTTAATTCTGAAGTGCACGCAGACGAAGTCGCGGGCAGAAGCTAGTATTTAATTTTTTTTTTTATGGGATAGAGGGGCAAACGAGCAAACGGATCACCTGATGGTAAGTGATAACCGCCGCCCATGGACACCCGCAACACCAGAGGAGTCGCAAGTGCGCTGCCCGCCTTTAAAAGGGTAATATATTTGAATTACATACAGCTATCTTAGACACCGTATTCTACAAAGCAGAAAGTGGAATCGAAGTGTTGTTATGTAAGTAGACAGTCACACAGATAATAGAATACAGTGAGTACCCATCTGTCAGGCAATAAAATACTTACCTACTTACACAATAAGGAAAACAATTGTTTTCGAGTACTGGAACCCAACATAAAACAACTTCTCCTGTCGCAGGTGTCGATGGGCTATATTTTCCACCCTACTTCTGGTTTACTGGACGTTAATTAAGCAAGCTAGAAGGCACGAATTCAAAAGAAAACATACATAAATAATCATAAACCTTTGTTTGTCTGTCACGTCTAAACACGCTAAAGGTTTTGATAAAATTTGACAAGGAAATACCTCAGAAATTATTATAGGAGGAGGTATTATAATAAAGAGTAAAATTTTGTTAGTTTGAGAATCCGTATTTAGGGGATCTGCGATAATATCTGGAACTAAAAATCTGATCAGAAACTGAAAGATCACATCATTTCTAAACATTAATTCTTAGGGCCACTTGCACCAAATTTTTAAATGACAATGTGTTTAAATTATATTTAAATACAATTTCTCGTACAAATTTTGTGTTTAAATACAATTTAAACACATTTAAGAAGTTGGTGTAAGTGGCCCTTAATATTATGTGGTATGTTTAATTGTGATCGAATTCAAGCGATAAAAATTGCGGGCGAAAGCTAAATCAAAATAACATGAACCTGATACTTCAATCAAACTGTTGATATCCAATTTTATACTCCCATGGTACGCCGCAGTCCCGATACAACCAATTTCTGTGACTAATCAAAATTGAGTACCTACGCACAGAAAATATATAGCTAGAATATCTACTACGTTAAGCTGCGCTCGCTGCGGTCAGTGTGTGGATGGGTGATCATTCTTAACACATCGAGACCTCTCCGGTAAAGCCATCGGTTCCGCACGAGCATCTTTGACAATTGTTAGTGGTAATCAGAAGCCCAAAAAAGCCTGACAACCAGTCTATCCTCCGGATTAGATCCGGTTAGACTGGAAGTTGACCGCAACATAGTTGGGAATAGGTTCGGGGGATGATGATACGAAAGGGGTAGACAGGTATCCCAATTGTATATCCAATAAAATAGGAAAAAAAATAAGATTGTTGTGCTCGCATTTACCCCAAAACCTAGCAAATTTTTAAAATGTTACGAAACAATATAGGGCTTTTGTACCGGTGTGGCGAGCACCGTAAGTATCAGTTTCCTCGTTTCATATTTTAGGAGTAATTTTTTATATTGTAAAGTGAAAATTATTACCTCTACAAATAGTACCGGAACCCAATAACTATAACTTGACAGGGCGGACAGGGTTTTCTTAACACATTATATAATATTTTAGTTCCAGCCCTACTGTTTGTACATTACAAACATCGTTAAGAGACTATTATTAATGTAAAGATAAAACTAGTACAGCCCGCGGATCTATCTACACAAAATAATCTTTTTGACACTATGGTATGGTATAACGGGCTATTTTCCGCAATTCCAAAAAGCGCGACAAATCGCGTATTTTGCGTGAGGGAAGGACTCGAGCCTCCCTGACTCCTCAAGAAAGGCCAGCAAGCGGTTAATGTTGCTGGCGATCTCTCGGAGAGTACTCGGTTTACCGAGGTACTTTGCCCCATATGCGGCGACCCCAGGACAATGTAGGAGCACGTGGGCCGCTGTCTCATCGACCAGGCAGGCTCTGCACAGGGCTGTCTGTAACACCTATAACAGAAAGATGTTTATTAAAAGAACAATGGCCGGTGAGGGCTGCGGTGGCAATTCTTAATTGTTGCTTTGACAGTCGCAGTAGTTGTTTAGTAATGCGTCCGTCTATGTCAGAGAGTGCCTCCTTAGCCTGCCTGCATTCCACGTGATTCGACCAGTACCTGATGTGCCAGTTCCTGTTGCGTTGTCTTACAATAGTACACTTTTGACACTAGAATAAGTAATTATTTTCTTGATAAATTTGATAAGTACTTATAGTAAATACTATAATTTGTTTAAGCGTAAGTTCTTAATTGCTTTATTTAAATTATATTCAATGGTGAAGTAATAATTTAAATCCTAACCGACATAAATTATGGAGGAGGTTATTTGTTATTGTATTCGGAACAAGAGCCATATATATTTGTCTAAATTCATAGAAAAACCAAACAGCTCGACGTAAGCTATAAATGACCAATCAATCAAAATATCATTTGACAAAATCTGACCTGTAGTTTCTAAGCTAGGATGTAACATCCATGCATAGAAAGATTCATACATAGACTGTTTTTAAAGTCCTTTCCCTTTTCGTAGTTCGCTAATAAACAAAAGCTTCGTTACACACGTTATTACGGTCACAGAACCGACCCCTAATATATTGTTTTAAGCAAAAACAACTTCTAAAATATTGATACCTCGTTACATATGTTTTTTTAACCGACATGTAAACGTTTAGTGTTGTTATGAGGTCGGTGACGGTCGGTTGCCCACAGTGTATTTTCATTATCCCGTAAAATTCAAACTGCTCTATTAATTACGCTTTGTGCGGATAAATATCAGAATCCCCAATTAACTTAATTTATTTTTGTTTTTCTACGTAACATAGTGCTTTGGTGGAGTTGGTATGTTGAAATAGGTACCTATGTTTTCGCTGACCTAATAATTAAATGAACAAAACTCGGATAATTAATAATGACTCAGATTTATTCTGCGGCTAAATTGTAAAGATAACTTCATCATTGATCTAGTGGTCGCAAGCATGTTTCGTGAACGTGAGGCCCGCGTTCAATTCCTACGTTGGGCATACTGTTCCATCATTCTATCCATTCAGTAATCATGGGTTAAGCACTCGAGAACAATGGTTTTTCTATTGAATCCTTATTTTTATTCCTTATTTTATTCCTTCCTTCCTTTTAGGTTGATGGTTTGTTTGATTTGTAGTTATTTTACCTTTTTCAGTAATCACAACCGATAAATAATCGTTCAACATACAACCATTGATGTATAAATCATGTCGATAATAAACGCCACGCTCATTGTGGCTACACTATATGATTGCGACCGCCTTCAAGAGTACGTTGGGATACTAATTAACACGTACGACCCAACTTGGAGACAAACTGTCATTGGCTGCCATATTCTTAATATTTTACAAGATATGTACAAATTCAAGTAAGTAAATAATTTGTAGAGAATCGGTCGAGGCTTTAACCAACTTTTCATAAACTGCCATAGCTGAAATGGGTAAAAAGACCACTGGAATGAAGTGGGCTTGGACAAGTTTCGAGGTATAGGTATCCTATATTCTACCAGAAGCTTACGTGCTTACCTCGGATATAGGTATAGTTACTACCATTTTTTTATGGGATAGGGGAGCAAACGAGCTGACGGATCACCTGATGATAAGCGATAACCGCCGCCCATGGACACCCGCAACGCCAGAGGTGTCACAAGTTCGTTGCCCGCCTTTTAAAAGGGTTTGGGCCTCCGGTAACCTCTTTCAGTCGGCGAAACACAACGCAGGAGTTGTTTCACGCCGGTTTTCTGTGAGACCGTGGTATCACTCCGGTCGAGCTGGCCCATTCGAGCAGAAGCATGGCTCTCCCACGTCTAAATTTTTAAGATTTTGTCTGCCATTGTACAGTAATGGTAAAGGAATGGCTAAAAGAAAATAAAATGTGATCTATAACTAAAGCCCTGTATTTTTATTTCAGGGTATCTTTCGTATACGATGACGTAGGTAAGAATTTGTCTATGATCGCTGAAGCAAACTTGTCCTCTATACACAATGACAGCACTGATGTGTTTGTAAGATCTATGAGTTTGACACAAGATCTCGTGGACTATGTTTATCCTGTGCTATCTATCAATACCTGGAGGTCTGTATTACATCATCATATTATTCTAAAATGATACATTTATACGAATGAGATTGTTAAACCGAAAGATCTTGATCTACATCCACTTACAACGAAGGACGATTACCTATTATAATTTAAAAATTATTTTGAATTAATTGAGAAGTGCAAACAATTTATACCTAACTGTAACTTTTTATATAACAATATAGCTTTCAAATAATATCTATAAACAAAATTTTTACATTGCAGCAATATTTCAATTTTATCGCAGTGAAAAGAATTTATACTAACATTTATTTTTTGGAAATTAATAAATACAATCTTAGGGCCACTTGCTCCAAATTCTATTGAAATCATTCTGAAATGCATTTAGTTAAATATGTTTAACTCCTTAAACAGATTTAGCTTAGACACATTTATGATTGTCTTGCACCAAGTCTGTCTTAGGGCCACTTGCAACAACTTTAAATTGTATTTAAAACGTTTAAATTGTATTTAAACACGATTTTTGATTTAAGTCAAACATTCGTCTTGCACCAAAATAATTTCCGTGTTAAATACGTTGAAAGACCTGTCAAAGTTAAATTCGCTGAAGACGCTATTTAAATCATACTTAAATACGAATTAAAAATTAATCTAAATTCTTATTTTGATTTAAGAATAAAAATAATATTTATTTCACAATTCATACAAGAATGTTTACATTCGTTATTTGAAAACTGTCCAAACGTCACAATATTTTTTTTTAATCCAGGAAGAAAGGGAATATATACCACTTTCAGATACTAGAATATAATATGAAAGCTTCCAATATGAAAAGTGTACATTTTGAATTTCATATTTACTCAATTCATACATTTATGATGAATAATAATTTACTCAGATTTTCAGGGCATTCAGATTTTTATTTCGCTTCCCAATATTCCAATAACGTAAAATAGACAAAATAAATCTAATTTTGAACTTGCTCCTTGAATTACCGATTATTGGATTTCCGAACCTGTCTCCCAGACGCACTACCAATCCGGAGGAAAGCAGGTTCGATCGAATCTTGTCTGAGATCTATATATCTTTAATAATCTTAAGAATGATTCAATGCCAAATATAACAAAAAAATACAGTCCATTTGACTTGAAGACCAGCAATGGGTGTATTATCTGGCAGTCTCATCTCGTATTTTATTAGTCACCAATTTCTTTTGTTTCAGACTTGGCTTTCTCCTTAGTCGTCAGCCTGATACCCAGTTTACCGCTTTCTACAGCAAGCCATTCACCAGAACTGTGTGGAACTGCCTCTACGCCATGGCGTTTCTAGTCAGTATTATTTTCTACCTGCTCAAAAGATGGGAGTGCAAGGTTAGAGGTGGATCGGAGTGCAGCTTTCCCTATGAATCGCTGATGGTTATTGGTGCTTACTGTCAGCATAGTAAGTTTCTAGTACTTCCAAGTTAAGTAATCCTGGGTAATCCTTTGTATCTAATTACCTATAACTAATGACCCTTTAAAATACAATCAACTACGTAACACTACAGCTAGCCTGCTTAGCTGCTTTTATTTCCTTTGAATTGGGAACTAGGTTTGACTTTGTTTTACACTAGCTTCTCCATGCTCTCTAATTTTTTGTTGTTAACTGTTTTGCTTTTTTATTCATTTTTAATATCTTTATTTCTACCTGGTATGACCTCTGTTCGGCTGAGGTAAGTAACTCCTTTTTTATTCTCACAGTTCCACCGATAGATCCACAGCTAGCTTCACGAAGAATCGCCTACTTGATTTTCTTCGTGTTTACCTACGTTGTCTACACGTATTACACCTCAAATCTTCTCTCCAATCTGGTGAATGAAAAGGACCACGATATCGACTTAGAGAGCCTAGCTCATAGTGACAACGAGTGTGTTATTGTGGATTATATGAAGTTGGCTATGACTGTAAATGTTAGTACCTTTTTTAAATACCTAGTTGCGCCACATTAAGTGGTGTCCCCGTATTGTGACTGCATTTCATAAACACAAATTCACGTACAAGGAAAGACACTCTGGCCCCGAAACAACTACAAATAAATATTTTGTTGTCTGAATGTAATATGTATGAGAATCTCAAAATACCAATATTTCGGCTTAGGCCAAGTCAAAATATTGATACGTTGAGATTCTCATTCAATTATTACGACTTGTGCCACTATTGAATTCAGTGTGGCAATTGATTCAACAATTATTGTCAAAAGAATGAAGAATTTCCAGAAGTTTCTTGATAGAAATGGTGTCAAATGTTCTCAGGTAAAACACTACAACCACAACTACAGTTTATTATTTAACAAGCTGCTGGAAATGAGATCCGTGTCCGTCCCATCCGGACTCGAAGCGGTGAGGAAGGGACACGTTGCCTTATTATCGGATTACACTACCATATATCCGTATATTATGAAAAGTAAGTACTTATTTAGGACTGAGATGATAACACAAGTTATATAGTATCATTGTGAGGTACGGAGAAAATCAGTTTTACTCTTATAGAATAAAACCACCTGAACACAGAATTATTAGAATACAAAAATTTATATACAGCAATATTGACCAATCGTAAATTATTATGCTTTATGAAATTTTAGTTCAAATATTGGTACTTTGCCATTCTGAGATGCTGACATAATTATCGACCTCTACAGAGGCGAAGGGAACGTCATACAAATACGTGACGTCAGTAGTAGTCAGAGGCCCAGAAAGCCTGACAAGGCCGACCTCGAATACCAGTAATATCAGAAATTAAGAGAGGTCTGTGTTGTTATGTTTTACACGAATCAAAGATGTCTTAATTTACAGATTTTGATAACGAGGACATCTGCAATTTGATATCAGTCGACTTGATGTCAAGCATTAAGAAATATTTCTTTACTTCAAGAGATTTTAAATACAAGGAACAATTTAAGATCGGGTAGGTATGTAATAAAATAATAAAGGTATGGAGGTGTGTAATTACTGTAAGAATTTATTAGATTTGCAGTTTTTTTTATGGCATAAGAGCAGACGGATCGCCTGATGGTAAGCGATCACCACCGCCCAAGAACACCCGCAACATCTCAAGCATATCAAGTCCTAATGCCCAGAAAAATGTGTGGTTCTTGCTAGCGGTTCTGTACCTATCTATCACAAAAACAAACTTAATTTAACATTAAAGAATACGTTCTCGTATACTCTGCAACTGCAATTGTAAGTTTGTAACTGAATAAAAGTGTGACATCATTATCATTATTGTGTAACAAATATCGCAATTATTGTCTATTATTGTGAATGCGCTGAATTTCCATCTGAAAAGACTAAGATCTAAATTAGATACTGATATAACTTCCCCTCTACTCTACCCGTTCTTGAGATAAAAGTTCTTGACTGTTAGAACTTGCGTACACAAAGCATTTATTTTTTTTTAAACTTTAAAACCTATATTTTTTTGCTCAAGGTGTCGTCTTCTTTTCGCAGCACTCTCCGCATCAAAGAAGCAGGCATACTCAAATACCTAGTGACGTCACACCACGACATACTTCGATGTACGCCGTCTCATCACGTTCAAGCGACATTTATGCAGATTTCTATTCCCCTCATCACACTGATCGGGGCTTATATCGTAGCTGTGTTGATATTAGTAGCTGAAAAAATACATTATAAGAATAATAAGTTATGGCCTTATGTAGAATGAGGGACAAAGCCCCAATCGACTTTGTTTTGAGTGACGTTACACATAACATAGGAATTTTCTTTAGCACGGAGTGGTTTAATAAAATGACTACTTTGAAATATATACATTTTAAATCCTTGATTAAATGCAAAAGAAACATTAATTATTATTTAACATTAATAATTTAAGGAACCAGTAAGCATACTACCGACCTGCTTGCTGATAAGCCTTAACCAATGGACACTAAGTAGGTCAGATTTTGTCGAATGAAGTCTCATTTTCCTGGCAGTGTTATTAAATATTTACTTAAATAGAAACTTAATATCTCATAGATACGCGAAAATAATGTTTTATGGAGTAAAATGTCATTTTTTATGACTTATAATGTAATGTTTGAAGTTTAGATCACGATTCGAATATCTCCGTATTGAAGGACCAAAATATGATATTATATAATTTTGTTTAATTTCAAGCATTTACTCATATTTACGCCTTTATTAATAAAGGATTATAACTGGTAATAACCGGTTTTAATTAAATCAACTCTTTAACGTCTCTTTAACTCAAGTAGATCAACACTTCCACCCAATTTCACAACGCAACGATGAAAAAAATAACTTGCGATATTTCACAACGCAGGTTCAAAAGTTATAACGATACCTCTGAAAGGATTCCTTTGTTATGATCCTGGACTTTTTAACTTATTGTTAAAAAACTGGGGAGATGGTTGACTGGGAGCTAATTGGGGGTATTTTCCACGTGATCGCTATTTATTTCTTTTACCACGTGAAAATTTTTTGCTGCCAGATTTTGGCGCGTGACCATCTCCTTTCATATTTCAAAATAAAAGTTCCTTTTTCTTTTTGTTGTCAAAGTCCTACATCAGAATGTATCAATTAAGTTTTACAAGTCAGCTTCTAATTCTTGATGGCACAGTTTTCCTGCGGCTGTGAATTATACGTTACGGATCATAGGTTTTATTTTCGTTCAGCACAAATATGAAGAGATTTTATGGGGCCGGTTGTTTGTGCATATAAGATTTATGTTTGTGATCCCATTCATACAAATACAGAATTCTTTGCAAATTAGGAAAGTCATATACAATGCCCAGTAGACGGCGCTGGAGCTTGATGGGGTTGCTCTGTACCATAGCCTTTCAGGGTTGTGGTGAATGTGATTAAGTGCCCAGGCCATTCGTAGAAATTCTGTCTTTCTAGTCTTTTGGGAAACCTAACTTCGGTAACATTCTGCAGCCTGATTGTTTGTGGGGTGAAGTTCCTCTGTAAAGGTACAGTACGCTCTACCGATGGTCAGAGCTGCGATGATAAAGTGTGGGTAAATATGATTTACTGCACTATTAAAAAGACATTAGATTGGTTCATACAAATATATGTCGATAGTTAAGCGACTATCAAGCTAATATACATAGTTATGTTAGGAATTGGTCCTAAGCACTGCTTAATAGAGGTCCTAGGTCGGTTCCCAGTAGAGAACAGTATGTTTTTCATTGTGATTCTCCGTAACAGCACAGAGTTTGGACTAATGCCCAGTCAGTGGCAGGCTGGCTCCCGATTACTTAACCTATACATACTGGCAAACTGCTGTATACCTATAAGTAGGTACACATTTTCCTAATCCTCGGAGAATACAGGCGTGATGTTGAGTAATTAAAAAAAGTATTAGTACTACTTAAAACTTTTATTTGGACAACCCTTTCACCCGCTGCCGGCGGAACCCATTCCGAAAGGCGCTGAGTTCTTAGTACTAAGGAAGTACAGGCCAGGACTTCCATTATCAGACTCCAAACCCATGTAAGACATTTCGTTCTTCGAACATAGACCTTCACCAAACATCGTCCAGTTTGTACACTTTCGGGCTGTAATAACAACAAAATAGTTAACTACCTACGACAGTGTTTCTCGAACTAAACAGTCCTTCATTCATATGGTCACGTGCCTTTTTCATCATCATGTCATGGCAGCGTAGGTGAGACCAAATTAGAAAGATTTTAAAAGATGGGTCACGGCGGTCTAGACAACTTTGGGAACCACTGGTCTACCATGTATCTAATAATAATAATACCGAGTAATACCTCAGCAGTATCGTAAGGTTATTTTTTAATAAACTTAGCATTATCGCATGCATAAAATTTTTAAACATATTTTCGGCGAAGGAAAAGAATTATTTAAACCTACGTCCCTCTTTTGTAGCTTTGCTAACGTAACGTAAAAGAATCAAATCGAATCGTCGTAAAAAGAAAAAATATAGGTTTTAAGAAGGTGCCTTGTGTGTGATGTCGTATTTCTCTGTCACATTCTACGCCTTTGAAGTCGGTCAAATAATTTACCTGGAAATTGTTTAGGTGAGCCGATGGATTCAGCAAATAATTCCCAGGCTCTGCTGTGGTCGCAAATGGAAATATAGCATCCTGGTTGTGAAGTACCTCCGTTAGGATAAAAGTCCTTGTGACCTGTAACAGCAATTCTTCAATGATACCAGCTCCAACACCGCGTAACAAACAGATTGCTTTAAGGCTTAATTTTTTTACAATGAAAAAATGTTTTAGTATTTATTTTATTTATGACTGCTTCTGCCCGCGACTTCGTCCGCGTAGCGTGATGATATAGATGTTATTAGATATATAGATATAGCCTTCCTCAATAAATGGGCTATGGGCTAATAACACTGAAAGAATTTTACAAATCAGACCAGTAGTTCCTGAGATTAGCGCGTTCAAGCAAACAAACAAACAAAAAAGCTCTTCAGCTTTATATATTAGTATAGATAGATATGTAAGTTTATTTGCTCCCCCATGCCACGCTAACAACAACATTTTTAATTTTATGTCTAACTTCGTCGGAGGGCTCCTATGTGATCTGTGACATAACGTAATTAATTATATCGTTACATTATCTCGTCGTCAGCTATACCTTTGGTATGAGATATGGGATGACAAAATTATTATGTTAGCATAAATGGAAATTGGCGAGCGATATTTGTAATCGAATCTGTTAGACGTATTGTATGATAAACCCATTTCGACAGATATAAAATAAGTATGTGTACAAAATATGTAATTCACTATGAATATGTTAACATATCCTTAGCTTGAGATATAAAATATCTTCTGGTTTTGAACCAACACGGCAGAACAGAGCATAGTTTATCTCTTGTCACTAATAAGTATAATACACGGTTTATTGCCGCCGGAAAATTTAATGTTCCTAAAGTTAATAACTACTTTGGGGACAGAACTCTAAAGAAGCGGATACCGTATGTGCCGAATAGTCTACCGGCAGACATTAGACATGAAAGTGACAAATTTAAATTTTAAAAGACTCAACACCCACCGTCTAACTGCCAAACCGGTTTTGTGGGATAATGAATAATTTTTAAGTCTGTATTGTGCAATAATAAAATAAATAAATAAATAATAATAAATAAATCCGATACGGACTGAAAAGCCAAAAATAATAATATTTCTTTGCTCTGCTTTTATATTATTCTAAAATTTCCCACCCTTTTTGACGTTTCCAGTGGATTCACAAAATGTTTTTCATACAAACCTTGCCCTGAAAATTACCAACACAACAAAAAAGAACAGTCAAATCGCTCCAGCCATTCTCAAGTGATGGATCTGTCATACCTACGGCGATTGATTTATATTTATATAAATTCTCATCGAAATCCTCATCTCTCGCAAACCAATACTTATCACGGTAATAAGTAACTTATAACTACCCGAAGTACTCCATCTTTCTGAGGACGGGCAAAGAATAGACAATGGGTAGGAAGTAAAGAGGACTAAGCACATTTAAGTGCCTACTCAGGACAAGAGTAAACACCTTTAATACTGCTCTAGAACAATGCATTACGGTCGTTAATACCTCAATGGAGACTGTTTGCCCGAGCTACATTGTGATATCGGACAGGAACGGAGTTGTGTGAATGACAGCTCTTATTGTTAATAAAACTGCGTCGTTACGATAAACAAAGCTTAATAGAAAACGCTGCAATTATTTGGCATTTGCAATATACCTACATTATCACTATTACCACGAGATAACATCAATAAGGCTTGACAACTTCTCTGTGCTAGAAATTGTTAACACTCAATGAGGACACGTGACGTGATAAGATATTATATAAAGTTATTTTTAGTGAAGGAAAAATTCGACTGGCAGGCAGGATTCGAGAGTTTTTCCTTCACTAAAAATAACTTTATAATATTAGCATGAAAAATGCAAAAAAGATCACAAAAAGATAGTTAATAGGTATGGTAACATCGTACGACATAGAACTAACTGTAAGGTAAGTCATGTCGGTTGAGAGGCAAAGTAACTTGCCTTTCAATAGATGTTACTGACGTAAGTTCAGAATGTGAAGGCAAATTTCGACATGGCAGGTAGGACTCGCGCTGGCTTAGTGGCTTTCTTAGAGGTCATAGCGTCTGGCGTACCTAGCCAGAAGACGCAGGTTCGAATCGTGCCTGCAAGTCGAATTTTTCCTTCACTAAAAATAACTTTATATTGAAGTATGACAATTATTGTTGTAGGTGTAGAACACCTACTATATTTATGCATAATTTGCCTTTACATTATAATGTAATAACCGATAATATAGCAAAAGTAGTTTACCTACAGGCTCTTTGATACCCAGCAAGCCAGCATTACTATGTATGACATCAACATATTCTGCATCAGTCTTATCGAGCCTTCCACTGGCACTGACGTTGCTGAAGCAGGGTCCCGCTGGGTCAAGAGCTGTGATACGACCAAGGCGCCTACTGGTCAGTTCGTGGACACGCTTGCCAGCTACGCCAGCAATATGAGAACCGAGGCTGTGACCCACAATGTAAATTCTTGAAGGATCTTGGCCATCTGTAATATGGAAATGGTAACATTATCACTACATGAGAGATGGAACTTCTTAAAGTTCATTAACCCAAAATAAAACAAATCGCATATTTTTAACAACTTACTTTTGATAATGTCACTCAAGAATGTCCCAAGCATCTCTCCCATAAACCTTACATAAGTCGAGGACCTGAAGTACTCTAAATTTATGATCTTTCTCCCATCCAAAGCAAAAACCTTGAGGTCTGGTTTCTTCAAGAACTCTGGTGCAATAGCATTAACCATCCAGCCATCAGAGCTCTCCATGAATCCATGGATCAATATGACTATAGTTTGTGATTGAGCCATCAGCCGGTTCATTCTCTTAGTTGCTGTCAAATTATACTTAACGTTCCCAGTTTTAGTAACCAGGTCTATGTTTAATTCCTCATGGAAGTTTGTTTTATTCTTCTCTTGCATTTGCTCGTAAGTCAGGCCAAAGAAGCTTTTAAAAGCCTCACCTATAAATATAATGTAGATTTTATGGGGACAATGAAATACATTTAGGTTATTACTCTGATGAATATAGGAACCCTCACTGTTAAAAGAATTTAAAGAAAGATTTATTCATATTTCTCCAAATTGCAAGTGAGTTAGAGCAGGACAAAGATAAAAAAAATTTGTTCATTAAACTCCATGCACTTATTTCAATAAATTTTCCCTCAAGCATTTAAAAGTTCTCCAGGATAGGTAATTTAACTTTGTGTAGAACTGGAAAACTTTTGTTCCTCGGAGTAGAGAGGAAATAATTCCTGCTACGATTTTTAGCCATTATTCCTTTTTAGGTTTTTTAATCTAAAATACTTGGGTCTTATAGGGCCCTATGACCCAAGTAATTTAGATTAAAAAACCTTTAACTACATTACGTTTCATTTTGCTACAAATTTCATGCCTTTTTATTCCTAAATTAGCTGATAAAATCGAGGAAAAAAATAATCTTATTAGTTTAAATACTAGAAGAGATTACCAGTCAACGTTTTTGGACTTTGGTACCTAACTATTGTACTCTTCCAGCGCCAAAAATATAAATTTCAATAAAATCAAAATAAGGTCAACCTCTGTCGGAGTCAGAGGCATTGTGAGGGTTGCCTTAGTAGTGCTTAACCTAGCTAGGGAAGATATTCTTGCTCGGCCAATCCACTCAGTCCTTCTTGAGGTTTTTGTTAAACGCCCATTTCAGTGATGGAAAGACTCAAGAACGAGACACTAGTTATAATACACACTAGGTATTCATTACTATTTATTATACATACCAGTAGAATAAATGGGAAATTCACTAAGTCTCTGTATCTATTTGTTTGTCACGTATTTACGTCTAAACCATTGAACTATTTTCGACGAATTTTGGTAAGTATAGAGATTGAGATTGGGATTATTTCATCATAAAAAGTTATTTGCAAAACGAATGAAACTATGGGCAAATATAAGGACAAATGATTTGTGACTAGGTTTCTAGGTGTCAAATAGCTATCGCTAGCTAATAGTATAGGCATGTAAGTAGTAATAATTAATCACAATAAGTATCCTTCCTTTTTTTTGGGATAGGGAAGCAAACGAGCAGACGGATTACCTGATGGTAAGCGATAACTGCCGCCCATGGACACCAGCAACACCAGAGGAGTGATGCGAGAGTGGTCGGAGAGTGGTCACAAGTGCGTTGCCCGCCTAAGGGTTTGGGCCTCCGGTAACCTCACTCACTCACTCACGCCGGTTTTCTGTGAGGCCGTGGTATCACTCCGGTCGAGCCGGCTCATTCATGCCGAAGCATGGCTCTAAAATATTTTCGCGTAAAATATTTTTTCTAATAGGTACGGCTAAAACTGGTGTACTTACATCTGTTTGACCCAGCTGACACCACAGGATGTATCATGGACATTGTGACATCAACTAACGAGCTGAGTGTGAACCCAGCGGGATCGGTGTGGGGTAGACGTGCAGCATACAACCCCACCAGGAATAAGTACTTGAAGATGTATATCAATTCTAGATGTTGTGCTGGAATTAAAATAAAGTCCTCCGTCATTTGAAGACTGTATTGATTCGGCAGACAGGCCAACTGATGCTAAGTAGCAATCGCCGCCAATGGAGGAGTTGCTGACGTATTGCCAAGCCATAAGAGTCCCTATGGTGCAGCAACTGAGATGTTTTACGGCAGACTCTGACGAACCAAGGTCGTCAGTCAGTAAGAACCAAGAGTTCATGTCACCGAGCATTCTGGTATTTTCTCGCCTCTTATAAGATGCGTATCTGAATGTTAGTGAGGAACTATATTATACTCCACACGGACACAAAATTGTTCTGAAAGTGGACATCAATACTAATTTCTCCGCAAGTTAATTGGACCTGGGTTCGATTCCCAGGTCGAGCAAAGTGTTAATGGGTTTTTCTATGAAATTCCCAGTAGCAGCTCGGAGTTTAGAATTTGTGCCCGGTTAATAGCAATAGGCTCGCACCCTATTACATGGGACCTAAAAATACCGGCGAACTGTGGGAGTACCTTAGTACACCTCTGCCTAACGCTTCGGGGAATACAGGCGTGATGGTATGTTCATGTTCATGTTAATTAACTATGTTAAGCATATTATTATAATTATTTTTTATTCCTAATAAGCTAACACTAGATTGCTAGTTTGCCTGATGTAAAGCGACACTGCGATCTACGATGGAGCGCGCTTGTCTAGAAGAAACCGATTCACTCGTGATTCAAAGACACCCAGATTATATCTATCGGGGAAGACCCCTCGGAAAGAGCTTCCCACATTTAAGCAGTACGCATGATAAGTGGACACTTTTACCGTAATCTGAGTCCATGACCTCAACTCCAACGAAATGGTGTTAATTAAAGTAATATTGAATTGAAAATTTTCCAATTTATCATCATCGTCATAAAGACATGTAAGACAAAATCCACACAATTGGTTTCCTTTATTGTTCACTGCAGAACCATACTTCCACACGAATGGACCGACTCGACCGGAGTGATACGACGGCCTCACAGAAAACCAGCGTGAAACAACGCTTAATTTGTGTTCCGCCGATTTAGTGAGGATACCGGAGGCTCAAACCCTTTTAAAAGGCGGGCAACTCGACTTACGACTCCTCTGGTGTTGCGGGTGTCCATGGGCTCTCCTGCTCGTTTGCCCCCCTATCCCATAAAAAAATAAATTGAAATTATTACAATATTTAAAAATAACATTTCTACTCACAACTAATCATCTCACACAGCACTATTGTAAAACTATTATAAAAAAATATTATGTGTTAACCGTAGAAGCTACTTCATATGAAAGGTGACTACTGACTATTGCAACACCGTCATTTTTAGATGTTCAATTGATCAGAAAATTGTTGTTTATACTATCTAATAAAATTATAAAAAGAGTTTTAATACTGCCTCAATAGCCAAGTGGTCCGGACCGCGACTGCTACGCTAGAGGTCCTGGGTTCGATTCCCAGGTCGAGCAGTGTTATTGGGTTTTTCTATGAAATTCCCAGTAGCAGCTCGGAGTTAGGAATTTGTGCCCGGTTAATGGCAATAGGCTCGCCCCCTATTACATGGGACCTAAACATACCGGCGAACTGTGGGTGTACATTAGTACGCCTCTGCCTTACCCTTCGGGGAATACAGGCGTGATGGTATGTATGTTTTAATACTTATAACTAGATTTTAGCCAGTCATTATACGATAGTAGGTATCGTTAGTACATCTGGCTTCCTAAATGTAGGTACTCTCATGTACATTCGCCAGCAAATGAAGTTACAACAAATTGTAAAATTGCCCCAATGGATAATGAACTCTGTTGTTTGGTGATTAAATTGGAAATCGATTGAATGAGTTTGACAGTTTAGGAACCGCACTACTAGTTTTTGACTCTAATGTATTTTATTTGACTTTAAACTAAACTCCTGAAACTTTCAGTCAATAACTGAAGTTCTCATCAAAAATATACCTAGCGATTGTATGAGATTCACTTACACAGTTGGGGAGGTTCAAGTGGTACTTAATTAAAATGAAGAAAAAGCTTCAAGAAATAATGTTATTTCATTTTCTTTTTGTGGAAGCCCATCGCACTTCTTGCTACTTTAAAGACAATATTGTCATTATGTACCTCTGAGTGGAGGCAACTCCTCCTATTTTCTCCTAATTTCATCATCTCTAGTAAATTGGATTATATGATATAGATTACTTGTATTCTATTTCCAAATCAATCCCAAAAATAAAAGGAAGATTTCGATTTCCTCCGACTCGATTTCTTTTTATCGCTGAGACATGAGTCATCTAATCATGAGATCATGAATCGCTGGAACACGGTGTTAAGAAAGAAGACTTATTTATAGTATAACTAGGTATCTATCCGTGACTTTGTCTGCGTGGACCTTTGAATTGGATCATATCTGGATATAAAATGGTCCTATGTATTAATCCAACTCAAAGATGTAAACGTTGTCCTAAATTTTAACGAAATCCATTGAACAGCAAGAAACAATCAAACATACAACCTTTCACATTTGTATTATAAGTGGAATTAAAATGCTTATAGCCCAAGTGTTATGCATGGTGCTGAGTAGAACTTTAGCACATGCAAAGACAATACAGTCCAAGTTGGTCATATTTTCTTTATTTTCCCAAATCCACATATTTTGTGGTATAACTGTTTTGTCGATGAGATGTTTATCTACTCTGAAATATCACGTTTTGTTCCGCCAAGCCTGCGATCGCAACTCATGATTGTTACGAAACGTTTTATGTTGAAATAACACGCATGTATGGGGTATGATAGATAAATATTTGTACAGTCGTAACGTACTTTTAGAGATTTTATACTTGTCTTTGGAGATTGTGAATGAGATGTTTTACGGAAGCTTTCATATTATCGTATTTCGAATATTATTAAGTCAGTCATTCCCAAAGTGGTCTGACCCCCAGGGGTCGTCTTCAAGCAGGGTGTCACGTCAGTAAAAATTAAAAAAAAACTTTGAATTGAGAACCTCCTCCTTTTTTTTCAGTCGTTTATTAAAGGGTGTCTAGGATTGTGATTTTTTTATTTTTTTTATTCTGTATTTACCTACAGAAGAGTACAAACTTGGTCACCAAAATTTCCAATTCCACTTCATTTTTATTAAAAAAAAATAACTTTATCAAATTCAAAACCATTATAATTTCTTATTTACAGATTTATGGATAGTTTTGCTGCGTCCAGACTAAATAAAAAAAAACATCTGCATCGCGACGCGCGACGCCGTGAATCATACAATTTATTTCAGCAATTTAAACTTTTTTTAAACTAACTGGCCACATTTATTAATTGTGAGGTTTGGAACAATGCAATTAGTTTCTTTTTTGTTCTATTCTTCTTCTTCAATTGTTAAATGCATTGCAAATTGTACACAAACATTTATGATGACTTAATATTCTTAGCTATAACTACATAATTAGATACCTACCTGAGTACCACATACATAACCTACAATTTCCGTAATAACATAGGTACCAGTGCCATCATTAAATACCTACTGACATTGATTCTAAGCACTCGCGCACAAAGACTGTGACTACGTCAATGCTAAATTACAAATTAAATCTAGTTGGGTCATAAGTGAACACACATAATTGCGTAGGTGTACATATAGTATCTACACAATTATCGCTTGATGCGTTTTTAATGAAACCCCATTGAATTTCTTACAATAGATCCGGAAATAATTTGGTGAAATTTAAAATTTATTGCTTTGCAAGAGAACCTACTTACTTATTAACCTACCAACCTATTTAGGTACAAATCGTTCAATAAAAAATAAAGTGATTTAGGACAATTTAAAAAAACTTTGAGAAACAAAGCCTTTTTTCCTGTAGGAGCGTTTCCCATCACAAATTTTCTTAATAAAGCATGTATTTTTATCAGAGTGGATGATTAAGAAAATTCCAATCCCGTAATAAACTTTCGTGTAAAAGCCTGCCAAGTTTAGCAAAAATGATATCACACACTAAATTGAATGACTGTTGCCATCTTGTTTAAGATAATTTGCACACCACCTATAGCTATACTTAAGATGTTTAAATCATCCTAGAGCTACAAATAAACGAATAAAAAAGGCATTTTATCATTTATTTAAAAGTCTATGATTCACGTGAATATACATATTTCAAGGTTCCTAAATGTAGGTAGGTATATTATATTATTTTGTATAGTACATACATAAAGCTGAGGTTGGACTGTTCCAGTGATATTGCTGTATATTTTTTTTATGTAACATAAAAAAAAATATACAGCAATATACAACAACGGTTAGGCAGAGGCGTACTAATGTACACCAACAGTTCGCCGGTTTTCTTAATTTATTTATTTCACCAAAAGTTTGCACACACTGGAACAAAGTTTAATTGACATTTGAACAGGCCTATTAAAATTACCTTCTTATCGGCAAACCATTTAAAAGAAAATGTATGGAAATCCAAACCATCGATTGTAAAAATCTTGTCTTATTTTGACTATATTCGATCTTCCACTCGGTGCTGTTAGAGTGCAACTTGTCTAGAGGCACTGCGCCGTATCGGACCACACAACTATACTGTATCAAGTTTTAATAAGTACGCCATTATAATCTGATCCCACATTGTATGGGTTTTCCGTAAAACGAGAAGTCAGATTATGCTGGAAATTTATAACTTCATTGAACAAGGTGAATAGCGATCATCTAGACAGATGAGGGTCACGTCATGTCTAAATCCTTTTTGATCATTATGTAGATATCCAATTTTAAATAATATTACAACATACCACTACGCCTGTATTCTCCGTAAGTTTAAGCAGAGGCGTACCTACTAATGTTACACCAATAATTCGCCTTAGGTCCCATGTAATAGGGAACGAGCCTATTGCCATTAACCGGGCACAACTCCCAAATTTCGAGCTGCTACTGAGAATTTCATAGAAAACCTCAATACCACTTTGCTCGAGTGGAAGCACCTGGGAGTGGAACACAGGATCTCTAGCGTAGCAGTCGAGCTTAGGACCACTAGGCTAATGAGACAATTAAAATAATAATTAATCGTGATACGAGCAACAAGCTGCCGATGCGTCTTAATTTGCTAAATGTTAACGAATCATTAATTTGTATCTCGACTCTAAACTATAAAATACCTACTCTTAAATGACCTTAAGATAATGTATAAGATTATAACTTGTCGTGAAGCGACAGATAAAAGAAATAAAAAACAGAAAATACAATTTATTATAAAAAAATGGGTGATGGACGTAGTATACGAGAGTATAGTAGACGAGAGTATAGTAGACGATAGTAGCCGGCGGAGCACGAAGACAGCCCGCACGCAGCACGGTGTGCAGCCGGAGCACGTGGACAGGCGGAGCGCGCGGACAGGCGGAGCGCGCGGACAGGCGGAGCGCGCGGACAGCGCGCACGCAGCACGGCGTCTAGCGGAGCGCGCGGACAGGCAGAGCGCGCGGACAGGCGGAGCGCGCGGACAGGCGGAGCGCGTGGACAGGCGGAGCGCGTGGACAGTATGCAGCACCACGCCTTGAAGAGGCTCCGCTCAGTGGTCCCAGGGCTGGGTCGGCGGCGTAGGTTCACGAAGTCTTCGATTGAGTTTTGAAGAACCAAGAGGCGCTCAAGGCTACTGGTGTAGTTCTCGTGTCGAGACCAGACTAAAAACTGTCTGGTTAAGGAACTGGCTCCCGTATTTATAGGCAGCAGGAGTCGTTCCACAATTTTGAATCATTTTGCAAATGGTATACTTTAAAACCAAATATTTAGTAGCTAGAAGAAGTTTGTAATCGAAATTAGAATAAATACTTTATTCGGAACCTCCATGCACCCGGATTTTACGCTTATGGAGCGGTTGATTACTCCTTAAATAAGCCTTTAATTATATTGGAGACATTCTTTTAGAGTGGTAGTCATTGAATGTGAACTCCACCCTTACCTTATGCTAGACGTCGGTATATTTGAGGATGGATGTAGGATTTTGTCTGATGAGGTATGAGTCTGGCAAGTAATGCTCCACGGTTTTTCTTTCGACCTCCTCTAGGATTAAATCTTCTCTAGTCGAAAATTTTCTGGGGTTGTGGGGAATATGTAGTATATATATGTATTGCTGCCATGGTTTGTATTTTTAGCTATTTTGTTTGTTTTTGCACATTTTATTTCTTTTGACATTTTAGTTATTAAATGCAACCATGGCAACGGTATATAAACATATTACGTCTTAAACTACAGTTTGAGACTAAAAACTCGTACGTTGATGATGCAAAGTGAAAAATTATAATAATTAAGGATAATGGTGTGATGAGAAGTGTATTATGCCTGAAGAACAGATAATTGTGAAGATAACTAAAGGCTAAAGGAATGAAACAGGTATATATACTACAAACTCCTGACCCATGATCTATATTTTTTGTTTATTTATATATTTTTTAATGGAATAAATAAATAAAAATTACAAAAACATAAATTATTTGTTTATTACAAATAAAAATATTTTTGAAATTGGTGCACGATTGATTAAAAGCTTGGTACACATACAGACGAACTTAGACTTTTTTATGTCTTTTAAAAACAGAATTGCACAATAAAAAATAAGCCAATGAACAGAAAAGCATGGAAGTGATCATTAACATCCATTTTTGCCAATTTTTGCGGGGATATTACATCTCCTATTACGTTGGATGACTAGTACATTTTTTTTTGTTTTTTCTGCATGACCCATCGCGTTATCTGCGGCTGTATGAACCAGCAGTTTATTATTGTATGTGGCTAGTTTACTTTGATCAGTTTGGCATTAGAGACGTGACCTACCAACAGTTTTTTTTTGACGTGATTTATAATTCAGTCGGAGTATTATCTAATTCGATTTTAAAAAAATGTTTATAGAGTATAAAGTTGAGTCAACAACATTTTAATTTAAAAAAAGAATGTTATTAAATTGAGACAGTTTTGATTTATTTTTTAAACTATTATAACTGCACGTGATTATTTATTTAATGTTTTTTATCAAGGTATGAACTTTTTTGGATTTATATTATATCATTTTTTTAATAATGACCTACCATGTTGAGCCATTATTTATTCGCTTTGTATAGGTGAATACCTTGCTGTGTACATAATTATTATTACCAATTCATGTACACAGCAAATAAAAATGGACTTAACTTCCAATTTATTATTCCAAAACGATATTCAATTTCAAGCATCTAGCTTATCCCTTGCAATGAATTTGCGTATTAACGAATTCGCGGTTGTCAGATACCTATATTTTTTTGTGTTTTATACTTTTATTTAAAAAAATGTTGTCAATAATCTACCATACCTACCTACCTATGAATGCATTTATTTATTGGTAAAATGTAAAATCTAACGGGGTTAGACGTGGATACCATAAAAGATCTTAAGCGTCTATAAAAGGTACCTAGGTACATGGCATTATTGCATTTCCAAATTTTCAAGAAGTGCCGATAATTAGTAGTCTTTTTTGCATGTTAACATAAAAATGCGAAACGAAACGAAATAAAAAACGAAATAGCGAACTGCCAAACCATAATATTATTTTTACGGTTTTCGTTATTAGGAGATCATACGTAATCACGATCACAAATGTGTTGAAGATTTTTTCTGAAAACAACCAGTTCCAGAATCCATAGACATTTTCTATTGTGTAGCTATGTATTATATTGTGTATCAGCCGTTCAAGCTACCTCCGTTTATAAAATTTTTCTTTTTTTTTTAAAGTACATTACCCCACACTAGGATATTTTCCTGTATCGTGGGTGCTTTTACAATTTTCACATATACAAACACCCAGACCCGGAACAAATACCTGTAGATCATACAAATATCGCGATCGCTCAGCCGCTACCTCGCTCAGCGCCAAAGGTGTCGTCAAAAATTCAAGTAGGATAGGATAAATAATAAATAAAATTTCAAGTATTTAATCAGTTTAACCGAGTTTAGGCGGGAAAATGTAAAGTGCACGTTGTCGATTTAAATTAATTTTCAAAACTTGAATTTCTCCGAAGTTTGATGTGTAGATAATTATGGTGGATAATTAACCATTAAGTGTTCGTGAACGTGTGAGAGTGTAGGCAAATTATATAAAATTGAAAATCGTGACTTTTTGGGTTCACTCCTAAACTCCATCAAAGTTTCTACCGTTTTATTGGGGCAACTAAACAACTTATACTTGACACTGGGGAACACAAAAAGTGTGGTGCCATAATACAATCTCACGATGGGAAATACTACTTGATTACTCTAATACTTGACACTGGCAAATACACAAAAAGTGTGGCGCCATAATAAAAAAAATAAGAAAATCAGTTTAACCATAAACCATTTTTCACGTGGGAGAGCCACGCTTCGGCACGAATGGGCCGGCTCAACCGGAGTGGTACCACGGCCTCACAGAAAACCGGCGTGAAACAACGCTTGCGTTTTGTTTCGCCGAGTAAGTGAGGTTACCGGAGGCCCAAACCCATTTAAAAGGCGGGCAACGCACTTGTGACTCCTCTGGTGTCGCGGGTGTCCATGGGCGGCGGTTATCGCTAACCATCAGGTGATCCGTCTGCTCGTTTGCTCCCCTATCCCATAAAAAAAAGTTTAATCATAATACATACATAAAAACACATAATATATACGGGCGAACATAGAACCTCCTCATTTTTTTAAATCGGTAAGAAACTCGTCCCGCAATTGTCTCCATCCTCAATTCAGTACAGAACCGTGACCTTCAGAGGAGCGCAACAATTGTTTTTCTATTCTGCCTCCTAATATTGTTCCTTGACAGGCTACAATCATCATACATCAACTAGCACTAACCTCCATGCTATACTCTATAATAGTACCTACCTAATATGAAGACGGTGACCGCTAGCCATATTCAAACCTTGATAGATATACTTTTTATTTAAGGTGCAGTCATCATGGCAAAAATGCAATTCAAAATTAACGGGAAAACTTATGAACGTAAGTAGATATAATTAATTATATTTTATTTTAATGACACAGTGGAACATTGACTAAGTAATAACCAAGCTGGTCAACTGATCTGCAAGGTTAAGCTGCGCTCGTTGCGGTCAGTGTGTGGATGGGTGACTATGTTAACTCATCGAGACCCCTCATCGAAGAGCATGTAAATCCGTCGGTTCCGGTTATCATACGCACATCTATGACAATTGTTTTAATCAGAAGCCCAATAAAGCTTGACAACCATGTCATTCTCCGCATATCGGTATTGCCCAGAAATTGAGTTGCGAAGGTCTGAGGGCAGTCGCTTCATATAAAATACTGATATTCAGCCATAACAAGTTAAACTGGCAGGCGAACCCTTATTCAGACTAGCATCTACTTTACAGTGTATAGCTCATTCAAAGATAACATAATTGGAAAAAGGCTCGAAGGATAATGGATGGAACAGTGACATCATCATAACATACCTACAATCACGCCTGTATTCCCGAAGGGTTAGGCAGAAGTGTACTAATGAACACCCACAGTTCGCCTATACCTGTATGTTTTAGTTCGTATGTAGTAGGGGGCAAGTCTATTGCCATTAACCAGGCACAAATCTCATACCCCAAGCTGCTACTGGAATTTACATAGAAAACTCCAATATCACTCGGCCTGATATCGAACCTCTAGCGTAACAGTGGCATTCAGAAACCACTACCACGCTAATAGGGTTATAAATAAATGACTTGCACTGGCTTTAACTATACTGACCCATTAACTTGAAGTTAAAATCTCCAACTTTCTCTAAGTATAGCGGGGTCAGAGCGCATCTAAATGTCAAATGTAACTTCGTGTAATATAAGGTTATAGCTAATTGCGATAGCCTAATACGTGATTCATGTTTAGCAAACGTGAAAATCTAAATTAGCTAACATTTTAAATATCTCTCTTTGCAGTAAATGAAAAACTTGGTCCAGACGTATCGTTGAACGAGTTCATACGGAATGTGGCGGAATTGCGCGGCACAAAGTCGATGTGTCACGAGGGAGGTTGTGGCGCATGCGTGGTCGCCGTACGCGCAGCCGCGCCACCCGACAATGTACCCAAAACCTTCGCTGTTAATTCTGTGAGTAGCTCAACTGCGTATGTCTGAAGTTAGCCGTTCCGAATGACAGCGCAGATTAAATCACTTTTTTATAAGATTTTGTGCAAAAATATCAAAATTAGTAAGGTATAAGTATAAGGTACAAGGGAGACATTTTATGACCCCAAATTGTCTTGACTATATTAAAATTTATGACTACAAAACCATTTGCTGACAACTTTAGACTCGTACAGTTATTTCGGCCAATCTATAAAAGTATTTGGGTTGACAGTTTCTTATGTAGCTCGATAGATGTCGCTAGTAGTCTTCTCAGTCGATATTATTTCCACCTAAGTATACTCCTTTCATAGTATTAGGCAAATAAGCGTTTTAATTACAGTTATTGTGCTATATTGTTGAAATGACAGCATTTTAGAGTTTTTTATCTGTAAATTTTAAAAAGAAATTCATTCAAGTATGTATTTATTTTGATGATGTTTAGATATCTGATGTTATATTAAATGGAGTATGGATTGTTAAAGATTTCTGACTATTTCCTATTATAGAACATGTAGTACCTGTTAATTTTATGGCATCATGTGCTCAGTATTTAGATAAAAATGCATAAAAATCCGGCTGACCGCATTTCACATACAAACGTAATACCAATTAAATTTTAATTTAATCAAAGTGTGTTCGAGTTCGGATTCCGATACCATTAATCTTGGTTCCTGCTCTACCATTTCGTCCAAAATACTTCACTGTACATAAATGTAAGCGTATACAATTCTTATTCTATAACTTTACCAAGTTTGCAACTATTTTCCGGTCGTTTATTTCCAGTCAAGTAGTACCTAGTACACGAAACGGTAGTAGGAACCTAGAGTAACGGTATATCAATTGGAATAATAACACAATTGGAAAACAAAAATTGATTTAATTACGATTTATATTGGTATTACGTTTTTGTGGGCAATTTAAACTCCGCCGGACACTGATAAAATTAGCAAAAAAACAGTTTGAGTTTTTCTAAGAAACATCGCGGGCAAAAAAAACTCACGTTAATGTGTAAAAAGCTTTATAATATTTATTTTATTTCGGTATATATAGGTACCATCACGCCTTTATTACCCTAAGGGTTAGCCAGAGGCGTAGAAATGTACACCCACAATTCGCCGACCTGTTTACAAGTCCCTTGTTGGCGAGCCTATTGCAAAATCAATGTTCCACACAATTTCATAGAAATCCCCAATAACTCAGACTCTCTGCCCAACCTGGGAATCGAATGCAAGACCTCTAGTAGCAGACGTGGTTATGACCACTAGGGTAATGAGGGAAATTATATTAAGATGAATAAATTAGATTATTATTAAACAAACTAGCTTCTGCCCGCGACTTCGTCCGCGTGGAATAGTTACTTTCTCCCGTTTTCCTAACATTTCCCTTCACTGCTCTGCTCCTATTGATCGTAGCGTGATGAAAAGTATACTATAACCTGCCCAGGAGTATGAAGAATAATTGTACCAAGTTTCGTTAAAATCCGTCGAGTAGTTTTGGTTTCTATAACGAACATACAGACAGACAGACACAAATTTTACTGATTGTTTTTTTGGCATCAGTATCGATCACTAATCACCCCCTGATAGTTATTTTGAAAATATATTTCATGTACAGAATTGACCTCTCTACAGATTTATTATAAGTATAGATAGATAGATGTAAAACTGCACAACTTATTATTAATAAAATTAATGTTGATATATATATTATTAAAGATTAAAACAGGTTTGACAACAAGGTTTATAGTGAATAGATAAATTAACGAGGATGCTCACGGCAGTAATTTATTATCATCACTTTTTTTACCTAATACCGCGTCAAGGAAAGAACATACTTACTTACAATCTTTTTTACTATTCAAGCATTATCAATTTAAAGTTATCCCGCCCTAACCTTGACTTTTGAATTGATTTATCTCCTTGAAGTTTCACCTTTAAAGTCTATTAGCATGTCTAGATAGTAAAAAAAGAGGTTTACAAACCTCTGCTTGTTACCGGTATTAACAAAAAACAACTAGGAATTTATAAAAATAAATCTCAATTCTAAAAATTTTTGAAAAACTTTTTGCCAGGCCCTAAAGCCCAGTCTTTCAGGAAGGAAGAATTTTTGGAGCTAAAATGTAAACTAATTCTGGAGGTATAGCTAAATGTGACTATTTATGGTTTTCGTTTTGCCGATTAGAATTATCATATGCCTGCATTTGGCGTTCATGTACTGTAAAATTTCTACTAACAATAGTCTCGAAAAAATAGTGTAGGTAGTGGTAGTACCTAATAGCATTGGTATGGTTTTAGGGGACTAAAATTGCGTTCTATTTCTATTTTCCCAGTGCCTAGTGTCAGTGCTATCCTGCCACGGCTGGGAGGTGACCACGGTCGAGGGCATCGGCAACAGGATCAAGGGCTACCATGACATTCAGAGCAGACTTGCCAAATTTAATGGCACCCAATGCGGCTACTGCACTCCTGGATGGATCATGAATATGTACAGGTATGGCAGTAAGTAGTTACTTAAGTTTTGTGAATGTAGAAAATAAAATAACGACGATGAAGGTCTGTTCGTGAGTAGTCGTGACCATGGATGCTGTAAAGGATTCGAGTCGTCGAACGTCGGCAGTTATATAATATGAGTACAAATAAAAATCCGTAGGTACGAAATTTATTTAATAGTGTTGCTGCGAATAATAACAAAGAATAATAATATGAAAGAACAAGAAGAAATTTTAAACGTGGTAGAGCCATACATCGGCACTTATGGGCCGGCTCGACCGGAGTAATAACGGCCTCACATACAACCGGCGTGAAACAACGCTTGCGTTGTGTTTCGCTGAGTGAGTGAGGTTACCGGGCCCAAACCCTTTTAAAAGGCAGTCAACGCACTTGTGCCTCCTCTGGTGTTGCGGGTGTCCATGGGCGGCGGTTAGCGCTTACCATCAGGTGATCCGTCAGCTCGCTTGCTCCCCTATCCCATAAAAAAATAAGACTATCTAAAAAAACGTTTATCTTAATCTTATAATCTCGTTCAGGTAGTTTTTTTCTCATGCCATTGGGATAATTAATCTATCTCAATATAATTATTTGTTTTTACAATATGTCCATCCACATTCATATATAGATAGCTATTAAGGGAATCGGGAGGGCAAAGAACAGTCAGATGTAGGTACAATGTGAGATATGATATGGCTACAAATGAAGTGAATGATGAGATGACGGCTGATAGAGAAAAAATCATCATTTAAATTCATTATCAGCAACCATGCTCGTTTCAATAATGAGGAATATTCTAAAAAAAACAAATCTCAATGATCTAGATATTGTAGTTCTCATACGCAATATTATACTATCGACATCTCAATGTAAATCCAGTATAAAATAACCAGATTACTGTATGCTTGTCAAAGAGGTATATGTAACAAGGATTTTCTCGAATAAAGGGATTTCTGTATCATATTTTCCTTACTTGTGAAAGACATCGAATGTATACAAATTTTCTGGTAGGTATGTAGTCAAAACATGAATTGAACTAGTTCATAGCTACAATATTTTTTCTTGCTCAAACATGTATTCCGATTTCTTTATGGAGGTAAAAAGCTGCCTCATTAGCCAAGTGGTCCTGAGCGCGACTGCTACGCTAGAGGTCCTGGGTTCGATTCCCAGGTCGAGCAAAGTGTTATTGGGTTTTTCTATGAAATTCCCAGTAGCAGCTCGGAGTTTGGAATTTGTGCCCGGTAAATGGCAATAGGCTCGCCCCCTATTACATGGGACCTAAACATACCGGCGAACTGTGGGTGTACATTAGTACGCCTCTGCCTAACCCTTCGGGGAATACAGGCGTGATGGTATGTTATGGAGGTAATAGTATAAAAAATAGTACAAAGATTTTTGCGAAGAAACTAGTTATACTTTCTTCACAATTGGAAGTATACGATATATTACAAAAACATCATTTTGTATTTATTATCTCAGTGGGTACCTATATCTACGTCGTTTATTTCATGTAACACGAAAGTTTGATTGATTCAAGAATATCTTTTCCAGACCTAGAAAATGTAACTTAGGTTATCCAATGATTCGTTTTATCGAAATACTTCACTAATGTAGGTACTAAAAAATGTTAAAGAAATAGATACAAACAAGTTTATGATTGATTTGATTAATGATTATACATCACACATATTCTACTCTAATATTATTTCAGTCTATACGAATCCAAAAACAAAAACCTGACTTCAAGAGAGGTTGAGAACTCTTTCGCTGGGAATATGTGCAGATGTACAGGATATAGACCTATAGCTGACGCATTCAAAACCTTCGCCAACGATGTTGATCAAAAACTTCTGGACAAGCTATGTGATCTTGAAGACTTGGCCATCATAAATCCTTGTGGATTAGAATGCGCACAAAAATGTTCTCATAGAGATAAATGTTTTAAAAATGGCGTTACCAATAATGAAATACATAAAGATGACGACGAAAATGAATTTACTCACATAAATGACGATAAAATGATAATTACTGAAACTGGAATGCACAAATGGTATAAAGTTTATAATTTAAATGACGTATTTAAAGCTATGGGTAACGGAGATTATAAGCTGATTGCTGGAAATACTGGGCAAGGTAACTGGTTTATTTTATTTTTTGTATAATTCATATAAAATCAGAGATTATAAGAGATGGAATTTCTTGCCGGATTCTTCTCCATAGGATCGACCTTTTGGAACCGTGCAACTAGAATCACAGCGTTTCATAAACGCTTGTAAAAGCTTATTTGAAATAAAAACATTTGAACTTGAACTTGAACTTGATGATACCTACAGTATTCTGATATCTGGTCAGGCTATGAAAGGAAACAATTATATGGATAAAATAGAATAGAAGGTCGTGATGACGTTTTGGTAACGGGCATTGTTTAGTTGTAAAGGTCAGAAATATCTCGATCATTGATCCTAAAAATAGAAATTTGACAGTCTATGAACCTCTTTGGAGCTTACGTCAAGTTTTGATATCTAGTATTGTTTAATAGTAAAACAATGGAAAGATAAAGTTATTAATACCGGATATTCATCTAAAAGGTATTAAAGTAATAAAAGCAAATAGGCTATTAATACATCTAAACTATGAAATTAACAAAAAAATATACATATAAATATAATATTTTTCATGAAGCTGTCATTACCATTTAGCTTTTTGTCCTTAGTAAAATGCCAAGTCATGTTTTTCTTGGCCATTATGTTGCAGTAGAATAAAAATAATTACTGACATTGTTAATTTTTTACATCAGATATGAGCAAATCACGCACTATAATTATTGATTACGTAATAACCAAACATGTTGCACAAGGAAACTTTATAATTACATTATTGTGTTCCATAAAAATATACAAATAAATAAAGTCTAATAACAAGATTATTCCAATTTCTATAAATAAAACAAAACAACACGTTCCACCGTTCGATCCTACACGTAGTAAACATTTGTATGATCTACTGGTAGTTTGTGTTTCGTTTGGGTATGTAAGCATTTGTGTTTGTAACAGCACCCATTATACAGGAGGAAATCCTAGTGAGTCCAACGTTTTGAAAAAAAAAAAACAGATCGACCAAAATACAAATACAATACAAATAATCGAGTACATCAAGGTTAATGTCTACACCGATCAATTGATCTACAAGATTAAGCTGTGCTTACCGCGGTCAATCTATCGATACATAGATGATATTTTATCTATGGTATTTTTAGATCCAATGTAATTAGAACGATCACGACATAATTACATCGGATCTAAAAATACACTTCAAAAGGATTGAAGTCATTAAAATTACAGTTATGTATAATTTTCAGAGTACATAAATAAAAATGTATATATAAAACGCACCCACAATACAGAAAAAAATCTAAGAGTAGGAAAGATTTAGAATATAACAAATTAAATTAAAAATTTAAAAAAACCCCCGACACAAAAATAAACCTGAATCCCTATAAAAAGAAAAAAGTAATCTTGAAATTATAACCCTTCGTAAGTACGTATGAAGTCTTTGATTAAATTTTGTCGCGTCGGGGGACCGCTCTCTAATTATGTGAATCCTTTCCTTTCCTTTTGCTCCCCGAACGTGAATCGCGCAAATTCAGAATTGATATGGATGGCGCGTACATCGCCGCGACGCGCGGGAGGGCGTAAAGTGGGTGGAGCGTAACATATTCAAGTTTGGCGACCCGAGCGGGCAGACACGCGAGAGCTAGAGAGCGGTCCCCCGAAGCGACAAAATTTAATCAAAAAACTTCATACGTACTTACGAAGGGTTATCATTTCAAGATTATTTTTTTCTTTTTATAGGGATTCAGGTTTATTTTTGTGTCGGGGGTTTTTTTAAATTTTTAATTTAATTTGTTATTTCACACTTTTTGTAGGGACTCCTTAGCTATTTTGTTTAATTTCTTTTATTTTCTTGCATTTTAAGATCCAGGTAATTTAGTGTTTAATTAGGTATTTTCTTCGTTTAGTTATTCAAATTTTACACAATTATTTCATAGCTATTAGATATCTTATATCATAGTGTATAGTACTCTACTAGTCAAGCCCTTTCATTTGATACCTTTATTGAGGGAGTAGTGAAAAAAATTAATAAATTCACCATTTCGTGGAGGCGGCCATCTTGGATTTGAAATTTTTCATAGTGTATAGTATTCTACTAGTCAGGCCCTTTCATTTGATACCAATATTGTGGGAGTTGTGAAAAAATATGTAAACCGCCATCTTGTGGCGGCGGCCATCTTGGACCGATTTTCATCAAACATAGCTAAGAACACTCCCGACTTATTCACCTTTCAAACAAAAAAAAACAAAATCAAAATCGGTTCATCCATTCGGGAGCTACGATGCCACAGACAGACACACACACACACACACACACACAGACACGTCAAACTTATAACACCTCGTCGTTTTTGCGTCGGGGGTTAAAAATAATGTTTTATATAATAGCATAAATTTATTTCTTTCAGGTGTCTACCACGTAACAGATTATCCTACAAATGTGATAGATATATTCAACGTGGCTGAAATAAAAGGTTATACAATTGATGTGAACCTAATACTAGGAGCTGGTATGCCACTGTCGGAGATGATGGAACTTTTTCTGAAATTATCTTCAGACAGAGAAGAGTTTTCGTATTTAAAACAATTCTACGATCACATGGATTTAGTAGCTCATATTCCTGTGAGAAATGTAAGTGTTGTTGCTCTTATTTTGAAGTATAGGAATATTAATGCATTAAATGAGGAATGGAATATGAAGCATAACAGAGGTTTGAGTCCTTTTTAGAAGGAGTGGTATATCTCTTTTATGGAACTGAAAATTGCTGTGAAGAAATGATTTTGGTGGCTAAACCTTATTTATATCTTCGAAGCTTGTCAACTGATTCCATTTTTTTTTATTATAAACACTGCATGTTCGGGTTTTGGAAAACTTCAGAACTAAGGAACATAATTTGTAAAGAAATTACGGTGTTGTTTTTCTAAATAGTTAAGTTATTTCAGATCGGAACAATTGGAGGCAACCTCTACTTGAAATACTTCAACAATGAATTCCAATCAGATGTCTTCTTACTTTTCGAGACAGTGGGAGCCATGATAACTATCGGTAAGGGAAGTTTAAAAATTTCATTTCAGTTGTTTTGAAAGAAACAAAAATTCAAGAACAACGCATGCAGAAAATTTTTTTTTTATTCATCAAATTTTTCAGCCACACAGCTCAACATAAATTCGTACACTACCTTACATGCTTCTTTAAATATATTACAGCGGAAGGCGTAGGCAAAGAAGTAAAACTAAAGATGCCAGAGTTTCTCAAAATATCAATGCAAGGAAAAATTATAAAGAATGTAATGTTGCCACCCTTATCACATTGCTGTTCCGTAAAGACCTACAAGGTATTGTTTTATTGATATAGTATTAAAAATACTGTGATATCTAACTCGCTCTGATTTTATTTTCTGCCACATTGCTTCCATTAATACCATCCAAAGATAGAAAAACCTATACTGTTAAATACTAGCAGATCTGAATAATCCAATTATTTGAAAGGCAAATGGAGCGATTCTAATAAAATAATAAATATTCTTTATTCCAGATTATGCCGCGATCACAAAACGCACACGCGGTCGTCAACGCTGGATTCATGTTCAGGTTCAAACAAAATTCCAACTTATTAGAAAAGGCTTCATTAGTGTATGGTAGTATTTCAGCATCATTTATACATGCCTCGCAAACTGAACAGGTTTTGGTTGGAAAAGATCCATATACTGACGAAACATTACAATTAGCTTTGAAGACTTTGTACGCAGAGATAAATCCCGAGGAGGCGCCACCTGAGCCGTCGGCGGCTTATAGAAAGATGTTAGCTGTGTCTTTATATTATAAGGTAGGCAATAGATAAGAATGTGAATAAAAAAATGAAAATTCAATCATTATCTTGGCATTGGAGATACTTGTATTTAGTAAGCTTACAGCAACTTTATCTCATTGCTCTATAATAATAATATTTATTCCGGGTAAATTGGTTCGTTATTATGAGACAAAGTTTCTTTTTATAATTTCTTTAGATTATATAGTGACAGAACAGCTATATAGATAATTTATATACAAAATAACATTTATTGAGCAGAACAAATAAAATATTTCCAGGCAATTCTTAGTCTCTGTCCAAACAACAGAATGAATTCAAATTACAAATCAGGAGGTGATGCTATTAAACGCCAACAATCAAAAGGGATGCAATCCTTTGAAACAGATAAAAGTATTTGGCCATTGAACCAGCCTGTACCAAAACTTGAAGCTTTAGTCCAGTGCAGTGGTGAAGCTACGTTTGCAAATGATATGCCAGCACAAGCTAAAGAAGTATTTGCTGCCTTCGTTACCGCTGATGAGGTCCCAGGGAGCATTATCAACGATTTTGATACTTCGGAAGCGTTTGTAAGTAGGAATGCTATTGAAATGAAACTACTTTTTACGGCTTTTATCTATTATTTAGTTTACAGCATCCATGGTCACGGGCAGACTGAGGTGTTGGACGTCTTGATGTTAAAATTACTAACAGCTACCTTACATTTTTGTTAATTATTAGCGATCCGATTCACGCAGAACGAGCTCACCGTATCCTTTGGTCTTGCAGTTTTAGGCTCGGATTTAGATTTTATAGATTCTATAATGGTATGGGGAAAAAAAATGTAAGGTAGCTGTTAGTAATTTTAACATCAAGACGTCCAACACCTCAGTCTGCCCGTGACCATGGATGCTGTAAAGGGTCCGAAACGTCGGGAACTAAATAATATCAATATACCGCGATAAAATCCGTAAAAAGTAGTTTCATTTCAATGTCTAATATTCGTGTAAGTGTCAGAAATCAGTAGGAATGCTATTATTTTTTATATATGAGATACTTATAACCTAGTAGAAACAACGCTAAAAATTAAAATGCAGCCTTACTAAGATGGCACAACTGTATTTTCACGGAATAATGAGAATAATATCATCATCTACTCAACTTTAGATTTTATTAGCTCTATTCGCCTGAAACACAGGATTACCTAGTTCAGGCACATGTATAATATTGTAATTAATTTATACTTTATATTACCTAGTTTATACTTATTTCAGCAAATAATCTTCACTGAATAAATTATCTATTCTATTCTATTCTATTCTAACTATGTAAGAGTCGGTATTCTATTCTAACTATGTAAATATCAGTATTTAACACAAACCGACTGCTTTTAGACCTCTGCCAGCCAATTTCTGGGCAATACCGATGCCCTAAGAAAACCTTGCTACCACTAACGATTGACTCCTCAAGGCATGGAGAGTCCACAATGTGCTCCTCCATCCACATAGTGATCGTGGCAAATACAGCTTAACCGTACTGATCGATTGATCTGTTATTTCTTAGCAACGGGCCGCGAAAATAATTACCATGATAAATAACTTACTTTTCTAGATATTATTAGGAAACTCATTACTAATTTTGACGTATTACTCTTTGTAATTTAAAATATATGAATGGTTCCAGAAATTGCCGGGAGTAATCGCATTCTATACTGCGAAAGACATCCCAGGGGATAATGTATTCACCCCAACTAACATTCCCTTCATATCTGACAAGGAAGAAATTTTATGTTACAAACAAGTGAAATTCTATGGGCAACCAGCAGGAATTATAGTAGCAGATAGAGAAAAAATAGCCAATAAAGCTGCTAGACTGGTCAAAATACGATACGCATCAGTCAGCAAAAACAGACCTTTATTAACTATAGACCAAGTCCTAAAATCCCCTGAAAAGAACAAAAGAGTGAGACATGATCAGACAATAGAACCAACAGATGTAGGTAATGATGTTAAAACCATAATTTATGGTCAACTAGAAATGGAAGAACAGTACCATTACTACATGGAACCTCAAACGTGTGTTGTTAAACCTACTGAAGATGGAATGGAAGTGTATTCGTCAACACAATGGCTTGATCTAACTAACGTAGCTATTGCTCAGTCTTTGAAAGTACCCGTCAACAGGTGAGTTTTGAATAAAAATTGAATATTACATATATTTTTGGTAGATTAAATATATAATTATATAATTTAAGAAGATTTTCAAATTTTAATGGGAATTTATAATGATTATCTCCTGTTTTAGCATAAACGTGATCGTTCGTCGGGTGGGTGGTGCCTATGGAGGTAAAATCTCCCGTTCCGTTCAAATTGCCTGCTCAGCCGCACTAGTCACTCATCTTTTGAACAGAACTTGCAGAATGATATTACCTTTGCAGACAAATATGCGGTCGATTGGCAAAAGAATACCTACGAAAAGCAATTTTGAGGTAATGAATAACTGTAGAATATTGCATGCAGTATGATGAAATGGAGTTTTTTAAATAGGAATACTTTCGATTCTAGATAATATTTTATAGTTCATAGGGCCGCTTGTACAAACTATTTCAACACAATTTACTATTGGCATTCTGTGTTTAAATTCAATTTAAACATAATTTCAGAAATTGGTGCAAGTGGCCCTTAATCATGATATAATTACTTAACTTTAATTAATAAATAAAGACATTATTATTAGCATACTAACTCCGAATAACGTATTGCTATTAAATGTTTTGGCTAGTATAGTACTAGCGTTAACAAAAAATACTGTTCAGTATAAGGTAAAATATTATGAGAATGACAAAACTTAATACAGGTGTAAATTTGCATCTAAGTATCAAAGAAACTGTATACTATTAATCACAGCAATTAAAACGAAACTTTAATTAAACTTAACTTTAGCTATGCTTAGTTAACATAACGCAACCCTTTCGTTACTTTGCCAACGTTATGATTATCAGTTTCCAAATCTATATACTCAGATTGGAGTAAATGCTGAAGGTGAAATCCAGTACCTCAAGAATACATTTTACCAAGACGCAGGCTGTTCTTACAATGAAACTCTGACGGGTCTCACGCTCAAACCTTTTCATAACTGCTATAACCCCAAGCGGTGGTATACCTCGTCCAACAGTATTTTGACAGATAAACCTTCCAATACTTGGTGTCGAGCTCCGTGTAAGTATTCTAAATCTAAGACAACGTCCTTATGAAATGAAATAATTTACTTGTACCCATTTTATAATTCATCAAAATATAAATATTATAAATAGTCTCAGAAATAGTCTCATTATAAACAATTATAAATAACATGGGAATATTTCTAAGACACAGATGACAAAGTAAGATACTTACTTACATCACGAAATTATAGTGTGGCAAAATTTCTTTGAAATAAAAACAAATAACTTTTCAGTTCTATTGTTTATTTTAATTACAGTTACAACTGAAGGCGTGGCCATGATAGAATACATGATGGAGAGAATAGCGTTTAGTGTCCACAAAGATCCAATCGAAGTAAGACTATTGAACATGGCGCCAGAGAACAATCCAATCCCAGAGATGATAAGTCTATTACGGAAAGACGCAAACTTTGATGACCGAAGGAATCAAGTCGAAGAGTTCAACAAAAACAATCGATGGAGAAAACGAGCAATAAAACTGATTCCATTGACCGTCGACATATTCTATACCGGAAATTATAATTCCATCGTATCAGTGTACCACGGTGATGGCTCAGTTACAGTCACCCACGGAGGTATAGAGATGGGACAAGGTATCAATACTAAAGCAGCACAAGTTTGCGCCTACATGCTAGGTATACCTTTAGAAAAAATCAGTGTTAAATCGAGTTCTAGTTTCACTTCACCAAACGCCATTGTCACTGGAGGAAGTATTGGCAGTGAATGTGTTGTGTTTGCTACTATGAAAGCTTGTGAGATTATAAACAATAGGCTAAATCCTATAAGACAAAAGATGGATAGGCCAACGTGGGAAAAGCTGATAGTGGCAGCTTTTGATGCTGGAGTGGATCTCCAAGCTATTTCCACGTTCTCTAACCAAACTGATGGGAAGCCATATGATGTATATGCTGTTGGTATACTAGAATTAGAATTGGATATTTTGACTGGAAATCATGACATTTTAAGAGTCGATATTTTGGAAGATACTGGGAGAAGTTTGAGTCCTGAAATAGATGTTGCTCAGGTCAGTATATCACACACGGTAGAGTAGGCATGTGCAAATAAGCAGATACTTTTAAATTAAAGGACAGTTTGTTGTGTTTATACATTTTAAATAAGGGTTTTATACTATATGTAAGTATTTTGTACCTTTATAAAAAACGTGGAACGCCTCTTGTGTTCGCAAAAATAAAAAACAGATTAGCCAACGTATTATATAATAATATAATGTAATGTAATCGGTTATTCGAGCTTCGATATGAAACTAGATCTTATTTTTGGAGTCTTATCTCCTGATGTTATCTTTCACTAAAACGTTAGCTTTTATAAACATCATCATAATCATTTATTGGTTCATATTTGGATCACTGTCACTCAAATTAGGTAAAACCTATGCTATAAGTAACAGTTTTGCCTCACGATTGATTTCGGGAACCACTTTACAATCTACAGCAGTTATCCATGTCATATTCCAAATTTATTCTTATCCATTACCTACTATTCAAAGGAGCTCCTAGATGCCAACTGATAACTCAAACATTACAGATTGAAGGTGCCTTCATCATGGGTCTGGGGTACTGGACAGCAGAGAAGTTAGTCTACGACGGTACCACTGGCAAGCTACTGACAGACAGAACCTGGACTTACAAAATTCCTGGAATCAAAGACATTCCTTCTGACATGAGGATTTACTTCCGTAGAAATGCTAGAAATGAATTTGGTGTATTACAATCTAAAGGTAAGTGAAGTAACTTCCAGTCTCATTTGCTTTTTTTGAGAACTTTTCCTTTTTCGTTTTAGCCGTGGTGTTTGGTGTTACAAACTATAAGTGTAGTTTGAGTAGTAGTTTAACTTGGAAAATCTGTTGCCTTTAGGGCTTTTTTATTAAAACAATGTTACCTCCACCTAAAAAATCAATTTATGATAATCTTTAGCCCCTTTCACTGAAGAAATACCTTTTAGTTATAAAAGTACAGTAACGTAAATTATAACAGTACTTTCATTTGTCAAAAGTGGTAGTTATAGTTTTGACACGTTGAGCGTAGCTGCTGAACGATCGGCTTCTGCGACACCTGTTGTGGGTTCGATCCCCACATGGAGCAAATACTTGTATGATGTACACATAGTTGTACCGGGTCTGGGCGTTTTGTATGTGAGAATTTGTATTAGTGAAGGTACCTAAAATACAGTACAGGAGAAAATTTTATTGGGAAAATGTTTTTTTTTTTTCAAATAAAATCAGTCGCGATTAAGAGTCAGTCTTAAGAACGATGGATATTTTTGACTAGGTACATACATTACAAGCCATAGTATCTAAATATGTTTACTTAATTAGTTTTAATAAATGTCCAATAGATGATGCCACGGGTATCGGATTGTTCAAGTTTTTTAAATTAGACTATAATATTTGTATCAACTTGACTCAAGATCGAATCTGCAAACTGGGAATATTGTGTTGGTATTGCAATAAATATATAAATAACGAGAAAAAAATAATTAGAACGAATGAGTGGACTGAAAAAAATAAAAATTACATTACTGGTTCATTTTTACTGCCTTTAATAAATGACGCTGTAAACTTTTTTGTAATATTCTTATTGTAGGTATTTTCCAATCGTTGGTTGGTTGAAAACTACAAACTGTCTCGATCGTCAGCGCAAAGTGAACAAAACATTATCTTTGTATAGGGTCTTTGTATAGGGTATCTGTACTATTTACTAGGTAAAGTGCCTATTATAATAATTATCTATGGTAATGTTATCCAATATCCACAGCAACCGGTGAGCCGTCATTCTGCCTAGCCACGGTATTCATCCATGCGGCACGGGAAGCGATACGTTCAGCCCGTCGCGACGCAGGGTATGATGACATGTGGATTGATATAGGTATGTAGCCATATATTGATACACTACATATACTTATTAATATGCATATACTTCTATTAAAATATATAATACTAATTAATATAACTCGAAAGAATCAAGTCTATATAACTAATATATTCATACTCTTACTATATAATATGTATAAATATATTATAATAAAACTAGAACTAATAAAATAACTAATATATACAGTACATACATGCATAAATACTTATAATAAATGTAAGTTATAGTATTAGTAATAATTATCAAAAGTGATCCAACAGACAAACTAAGTGAATAGTTTTGTTGGACACCATTGTACTTTATATTTATTACCTTGTACCTACCTTATTATCTACTAATAAATAAATAAATATCCAAGCCTGTAGGGACAACCGACAGCTACATATACTCAATTACAATTAATGCTATTCAAAATCTGTATCATAATGATCGTTTTATCTTTTATTCTTTTTTTGAAGAATCTATATTCAAAATAACTGCCTCGTTAGCCAAGTGGTCCTGAGCGCGACTGCTACGCCAGATTCCCAGGTCGAGCAATGTGTTATTGGGTTTTTCTATGAAATTCCCAGGAGCAGCTCGGAGTTAGGAATTTGTGCCCGGTTAATGGCAATCGGCTCGCCCCCTATTACATGGGACCTAAACATACCGGCGAACTGTGGGTGTACATGAGTACACCTCTGCCTAACTCTTTGGGCAATACAGGCGTGATGGTATGTTATTTTTAATTAATTCATATTCATATTCATATTCATTTATTGCGTTCCATAATGTACAAAAATATATAAAACAGATGGTAGGCTTAAATCTAGGAATCAATTATGGACCCTGTTGGGCACAGCACAGCTTAGTAGGAGAGAGGGAGACGTGTCTATTTATTATATTTTACAAGTTGAAGTCAATATTGTTTAATATTATACATTTTATTTATTATATTTACGTATTATTTACAATTTTAACTATAATATTTTATTGCACTATTTATTTTTTATTTATCACAATGAGTAGGTTACATTTATTTTCTAACCACCTCTATTGAGTAGGTACATACATATTTTTTATTATGTCTCATTCATAATCTAATTAACGCAATTAGTGAGAATTTATTTATGTGTTTTTCCCATTATAGCTAAATTCTGTTTTATTTTGTTTTTAATTTTTGGTGTTAATGGTACTTATTTATTTTTTTGTTTTATTTCTCAATATAAGTAGTAAGTATGTTTATTTTTATTTTATTTTATTTGGAATATTTATTTAATATATAATGAATAATATTAAAGTATTTATTTTTAATTAAATTTAGTTATGTCTGTATTGTTAGCAATATTATATCATATTTATTTTAATGGGTTATTGTAGTTTATCGTCAAGGTATTCTTTTATACTGTAGTAGGTTTTTCTTATTAGGAAGTGTTTTAATTTATTGACAAAGATATTAAACCTATTTTCATTTTTAATGTTGTTTGGTAGTTTGTTGTATATTTTTATAGACATGACCAGTGGGCCTGATGAGTGCATTTCTAGTCGAGATGTTGGTAGGTTTAACCTGTTTTTATGTCTAAGTATAATTTTGGTTTGTATGTGTTCGCGTTTGTTATAGAATTCAGGGTATTTACGGACAAATTTACATAGTTCTAGAATATAAATGCACGGTAGGGTTAACATTTTTAGGTTCTGGAAATGCGGTTTACAAGAGTCAGTTTCCTCAATATTGACCAAAATACGAATTAATTTTTTTTGTAGGATAAAGAGAGTAGATGCATCTGTACTATTTCCCCATAGTATTACACCATAACTGATCCAAGAGTAGGCGTATGCGTAATAGGTAATAAGTGCTGTTTGTTGGTCTGTGGTTTTTTTTATTTCGTATAGGGCATATGAAAAACTTGATATTTTTGCTCTCAACTTCTTTATGTGTGGTTTCCAATTAATATGAGTGTCTATTGTCAGTCCCAATAAGTTAAATTCGTTCACTACTTCTAATTTTATACCTTTGAAAATGAAGTTTATATTTAGGGGTATTTTTTGTCGGGGGTGGAAGGATATTATTTTTGTTTTTGAGAAATTTATTTCAAGGTTATGGTCATTCATCCAATCAACTGTGTTGGTGAGTATAGAATTTAAGTTGTCGTTTAAATTTAAATCGGTTTTGCATGAAACTAGTAGAGAGATGTCGTCAGCGAATAAGACGCATGGTCCCTCAACGGTTTTAGGCAGGTCGTTTATGTAGATCAGAAACAATAAACACCCTATAACACTGCCTTGAGGAATTGAAGCATTTAGATCTTTTTTATCTGAACGGATGTTTTCGATTTCGTTAGTAGATTCATTGAAGTGTTGTATCTCCACAAGTTGTTGTCGGCCAGTTAAATATGAGTTAAGCCAATCGTAAGCTTTTCCGCGTATACCCACTCCATACAGTTTATGAAGTAATATTCCAAATTGCACTTTGTCATAGGCTTTGGTCATATCTAATAATACACCAACAGCATATTGTTTGTTATTTATGATATTGAGGGCTTCCTGGATGTATTTATATACCGCTAAAGTAGTTGATTTATTTTTGCGGAAACCGTTCTGACAAGCATCGAATATTTGATATTTTTCACAGAATGAGTATATTCTGTTAGTCATAGCTTTTTCAAAAATTTTGGAAGCGCTGGGTAACAAAGCTATAGGGCGGTAGTTGTTGACGTCAGTTTTTGCATTTTTTTTGTGTATTGGTTTGATTATAGTTTGTTTTAGTTGATCAGGGACAGCGCCTTCTTCAAATGACTGGTTTATTAATATATAAAATGGTAGGGTCAGTTCGTTTGCGCAATATTTGAGTAGGGTAGGTGGAAGCTCGTCTATTCCGTGACTTATTTTGTTTTTTAGGTGTTTTAAGAGATTGTTTACTTCGCGAGGATCTACTTGGCTGAGAAACATGGTATTTTCGATAGGGGTAAGAACAGGAGCACCTTTTGGTTTTATACCGGATAATTGACAGGTCATTTCTCCAATGGACGCAAAAAAGTTATTAAAATAGTTAGCTATTTCTTTACAATTTGTTGTGAGGTTATTATTTATTTCTAATTTTATATTATCTTTACCTTTCTTTATTTTTTTGTTTGTTCTTTCATTAATAATATTCCACATGGTTTTCACTTTATTCTCGGATTTTGTGATTTTATGTTTGTAGTGTATTTTTTTTGCAGTTGCTACGGTCTTTTTTAATATCTTTTCATATTTTTTATAATACTTTGTTATTGTTGGGTTGTTTATTTTTAGAGTCAGGATTTTTAATAGTCTTTTGTTCTTGCATGAGAGTTTAATGCCTACTGTTAACCAGTGTTTTTTTTGTTGCGGTTTTAATTTTATTTTTTGTATTGGTATGCACTCATTTAGAATATTGTGTAATGTATTTTGGAACGCTTCGTAATTTTTATTTATATTTTGCTTATTCAATAAAATATCGTCCCAATTTAGGGTACATAGTTTAGACTTAAATTTTTGCATGTTTGTAGGATTGTATATTCTTTTTTTAGTGCACCACGTAGTTTGTTTATTTTTTTCGGGTAGTACTAGGTGGATAATAGTTCCACTATGATCCGAAAATCCTAATTCTTGTACTGTTGTAAATAAATTGTCGTCTGTAAAGTTTGTAAATATTAAGTCTAAGCATGTTGACGCATTTGTTGAGATACGTGTGGGGTATTTTATATGTTGTGTGAATTTATATTCCAGCATGAGATCTAAGAATTGATTACTTTTTAGTCTATTATCTAAAATATTAATATTGAAATCCCCACCCAAAATTACATTGTTTCTTGAATGTTTCATGTTTATATATTTTAATATTTGTTTAAGTTGGTTTATAAATACCTCTTCCTCTCTTCTATTCCAGTATACAGTTATTAATAATATATTTTGTTTAGGTAGTTCACATGCACAAACTTCTATAACATATTCAATAGACATGTCTGTAAGGTCGATTATTTCTTTGTGGTCGATATCTTCTTGTAGTAGGATGCACACACCTCCGCCAGTTCGATTGACCCGAGAGTAAGAAGATGCAATTTTATAGCCGGTGATCTGCACGGTGTCTAGTTTTTGAGGTGAAAGCCAGGATTCAGATAGGCATATTGCTTTATATAAAGGATTTTGTTCTACAAAGGCTTCCAAGATATGCTGTTTGTTAAAGAGGCTTTGTATGTTTTGGAATAATATATTAAACTGCAGATCTGTATTTTCGAAAGGAATTGTTAGATTTATTTAGACTACTTTCGTTATGTTCAAATTCGTAGGCTTGGTAACTGTTGTGGTTTATTTTCTGGTTCTCTTTCAAATGTGTTATTGTATTGTCGTTTTGATTTTTATCCATTACATCCTTCGTATTAATCTTTTTCCCATCTATAAATAATGTATTGTTTCTAATTATTGCATACGAGCCTTTTTTCCTTGCCTTAATCATTTCTTCTCGCAGGAGACGTCTTTCTTTTCGTGCATTGTCGTCTAAAAAATCTGATATTGATAATCTGGTACCTTGAAAGTGTTGTCCATTGTTTATTATGTACTTAGCCATTCTTTTGCTCAATAATTCGATGACCAGTGGTCGGTTTATGTTTGTTTTTTTGCCTATTCTATGTACATTCTCTATGTAGCCCATCAGATCTACGTTCATGGTATCACGGAATAATTCAATAAGTCTGCTGTGTAGGTTAAATTCTGGTTCTCTGTCATATTCGGCAAAGCCGTAGAGTACTAGTTTCTTCGTGTTGTTTTCATTGCAACATATTCCGGAGGGTATTGCTTTTGTGGATAAGTCACATATTTCTTTTTTTAGTTGTTCATTCTCTACTTTTATACGTTGTATTTCTAGGTTTATTTGTTGTATGTCTTCTTTTCTTTGTTCATTTTGTTTTGTTAGGGTGTCCGTCTTTTGTTCCATTTCTTCTCTTAGTTTATTTATAGCTTTATTTATTTCAATTTGTATTGTATGTTTTAGCTCGCATATAATTAGCTTATTATTTTCTTTAAGATTTTTCATAATTATTTCGTTAAGGTTGTTCAGTGTTAATTCTGTTTCTTTGTCTTCGGCGTGGAATGTCTCGCCTAGAAAACTAAGGTCTTCTGACGTTGCGGTGTCATTTCTGGCGTTTGTTGTCCTTTTTCTAATGGTGATGTTATTAATTTCTGGAGGTGTAAGTATTTTTTGGGTAGTTTCAGCATAGTGTGGTCGTATTGGTGTATTTGAATTATCCCCTTTGGGCATTTTACAGCGGCAAGCTTGACATTTCCATATTTTTTTATGCTCTATTGTCATCGAGTTATTATAGTAATCGTTTGAAACATTTGCGCACTCTAAATCGTATGTACTTTTACATAATATACAGATTAGGTATGTTTTATTTACGATTTTCTGCTGACATCCAGCGCATAAAGGTGCCATAATGAGTGTTTCAGGTTTATTATATTAAAGTCTTTATCTAATGAGATCGGCAGCTGATTTGTGTAAATAGCGCCCTCTAGTTGCAGTAGTACGATACACTAGGTCGACTCGTTCGCTTTTATCATGGGTTAGATATTATTGATTTGTAGCGTATTCGACGAAGTAGTTCTTCTGATTCCTGGTAGATGGCGCCTTTTTATTTATTTGTGTAGGAAGATGATTAGCATTTTTCGTTTTTAATGTCTATTAGTTTTTCACACAAAATGTACATACCTAGTTTTATGTTAAAAAATGTGGTCCTGTAGTACAAAATTCGTGTTATAGTCACTTTAGAGAATTTGGATTTTCCAGTTTAACACTTGAATTAATAGTCACAGAATGTACGTTATTTTTTTAGTTTTGAAATTTCATCAATTTGACTGTGTTTTCACTAAAACCTTCATATAATCCTCACACCTTATAATCTGAATAACAGTTTTTACACACTTTCACTTGTTGTCTTGCGGTAGATATATTTTTTATTTCACATAATATACGGACTCGATGTAAACCGTGGCACAGTAGCGCCCTCTCTCTTACTCTCTTAATTACTTAAGTACAAGAAAATAAGTTAATAAGTATTTTTTTTATTTACAGAGAACCCATGCACTGTCGAAAATATATTTATGGCGGTCGGCCATAAACTGGAACACTTCAAACTGAAATAAATTAGGAAAAAATATAAAATCAATAAATATTCATAAATGGAATTTGTAGTTTTAATTGTTTTCTCCCGTTTTGTTCTATGTATCACTCCATCCATAGCACAGTGATAGTCTAGTGAAAGTCGTTGTTCTCAAGTAGAAACGCACATGTCGTAGGTCTCGACTATACTCGAGTTGAAATCCAAAGTACCGCTGACTTCGAAATCGTGTACCGACGTAGGTATTCATTATCAAAACGGTAAAGGCAACCAACAATGTAAAGTGGCCATTCTTCACTATAATTCATATTTAGAACCAATACACAATAACTGCCTCATTAGCCAAGTGGTCCTGAGCGCGACTGCTACGCTAGAGTTCCTGGGTTTGATTCCCAGGTCGAGCAGTGTTATTGGGTTTTTCTATGAAATTCCCAGTAGCAGTTAGGGTCGGAGTTAGGGATTTGTGCCCGGTGAATGGCAATAGGCTCGCCCCCTATTACATGGGACCTAAACATACCGGCGAACTGTGGGTGAACATTGGTACGCCTCTGCCTAACCCTTCGGGGAATACAGGCGTGATGGTATGTAATGTGTTATGTAGAACCAATATAAGTATTATACCCGTACTGTAGGTTCCAATAGTATTTAGAATTTATAAAACTCTAATCAATATTCATACCGGCCAAACATCGAACCTTAATACCGAGCTATACCTCTGATAGACATGTCTTTGTCTCGTGGTTTTGGCACGATTGCTAGGTATCACATGCATATTTTGTGAATGTCATTATTAATTTATCTGTGAAAACTTTTAATTGGCCATTTTCTATTACTTATATTGTTCTCGTTTGTATTAGCTGTAAGTTTTCCTAAAACAATAAAATAAAATAAATAAAATAAAATACTCTAGAGGTCTTAAGTTCGATTGAAGTGTTGTTGAGTTTATCTATGGAATTCTAAGTAACAAATCGGAGTGTGGGATTTTTGCCCATGGACTCACTCCCAATTATATAAGACTATCCGTCCTAAACATACAGGTGAACTGTGCATGTTCATTAGTACCTACGTCTCTGCCTTTCCCCTCAGAAATACAGGCGTGATGGTATGTATCGGGATACCAGAAGAGCGCGCAATGCGATGCTGATAGCAACCGCCAATGTGAAAATAACAAAAGAAATTTTGTTTTTAATGATTCATTGCAAATGCCCTTCTATACCTATACACGAACTAAACGTGTCGTGATAAGAGACGTATTGATAACAGCAATTGTGTAACAACGCGTCTACGCTTTTGTGTCTATTATTTCAAAATAATTCTTTGGAACCGTTAGTCGCTTTGAAAATTTAAGTAGTAGTAGTAAAAGTAAGTTAGTTTTTTTTTATTAAGAGCTTACCAACTAACTTTTAAATCACACAAATAGGATTTTTGTAATTTATTATTTGAATGTTTTTATGTAAACACAGATGGGTTCTTAATACATAACTAAATAATATAACTGATTAAATTTTTTAGGAGATTGTTCGAAGTTTTAGTTTCAATACGATTTAAACACATTCAAAAAGTTGGTGCAAGTGGGCCTAAGATTTTTTCTTTTTAAAAAGAGAACCAACTCCAGAATATGAGACAAAGTTTTTGAAGTCAGTTAAAAACTTACTCCTGAGAATATAATATATATTTTTTTCTATTTGTATTATGCTATAACGGTCCTAATAATGCATTCAGGCTAAATAAAATACTAAGTATAGGTACCTATTAAGTTATTATTTTAGGTTCAGTCAACCAACATGGCGAAAATGCATTTCAAAATCAACGGAACACCTTATGAACGTAAGTTTATATCTATGCTTTTACATAGTTAAGTCAATTAACGTAAATATCATTTAGTATTTAAAAAAGCGGGGAACTTAAACAGGGTAAAAAAACGAAGGCTAGCCAAATTTTAAGATTAAGACATTAAGGTCCAACCCAAATTGCAGAACACAATATACTGTCAACACGTTCACAATACAATACACACTTTACAAAAATATATGGCCCCGTACAAAATATCTTCAGATTCGGGAGCAGCCGTGCGGGAGAATGTTATTTACTATCTTAAAAACTTTCTTAAATAAACTGTCAATGGAATAGAAGGCGAATATTTATTTTTGTTGCAGTGGATCGTAAACTCGGTCCAGAAGTATCCTTGAACGAGTTCATACGAAATGTGGCGGAACTGCGAGGCACTAAAGCGATGTGCCATGAGGGAGGTTGCGGCGCATGCGTGGTCACCGTACGCGCATACGTGCCACCCGACAATGTACCCAGGACCTTCGCTGTTAATTCTGTAAGTTTTTTTAGAAACTATTGTTCCTCTTATTCGAAGTGCCTCTCCAATTAATGGAAGTAAGCCGTCAGTTCGGAAAACTTCAGCCTGTCCTTTGCGAGACGGAACAGTTCAGCGGCGCTGTTGATGCCGGTCCGCTCGCGAATATTGCGCAGCCACGACTTCCTTCTTCAGCCTACTGATCTTCTTCCAGCCACTTTGCCCATCATTATAAGTTGCAGCAGTTGGTATCTATCATGTCGCATGATGTGGCCCAGATAACCAACTTTTCTCTGTTTGATGGTCTGCATAATTTGGCGTTTCTGATCGGCTCAGCGGAGAACTTCTCCATTTGTGACTTTATGTCTAAACTATTGTTACTTCCTCAATATTCTAGTGGTCGTAAGCGCGACTGCGACTGCGGTCCTGGTTCCAATCCTGTATAGGGTGACCAGATGAACACTTTTAGCCGGACAGGCTTTTTACAGTCGTGTCCTGCCAAATATATACAGGCACAGTCCGGCTTTTGAACAACCCCGTTCCATCAAAAGATGCAGAACGAAAGCGCGCTAGCAGTTTACGTAAATATGAGTATATTTTTCTTTTAAAAAGAAGCTTGTCAGGCTCGCAGGGGAAAATGTCCGGCTAAATATGAATCTGTGTCCGGCTTTTTTTATAATATTGTTTTTCTTTTCTGTTTTCCCAGTGCCTAGTATCAGTGCTATCCTGCCATGGCTGGGAGGTAACCACGGTCGAGGGCATTGGCAACAGGATCAAGGGCTACCATGACATTCAGAGCAGACTTGCCAAGTTTAATGGAACACAATGCGGCTACTGCACTCCTGGGTGGGTCATGAATATGTACAGGTAAGATGAAACTTTTGCTAACATCGAGGCCAGTAGTAAAGTGTTGTTAATGTTGAAAATACAACGACGATGATAAAGGTCTACTGATGACCATTGATGCTGTCAAGGACCCGAAACGTAGACTATTAAATAATATCAGTGCAATGCGATAAAATCCGAAAAAAGTTGTTTTATTTCAATAAAACAACAATTTTAATCGTTTAGTATGCGTGATTTAGGGTCACTTGCACCAACTTCTGAAATATGTTTAACTTGAATTTAAAGACAAAATAACAATAGAAAATTGTGTTTAAGTACAATTTAAACACATTTATAAAGTTGGTGCAAAAGGGTCTTAGTCTCAAACAGTGAAACAGCCAGCAATTCGACCACGACTGGCTGTTATATTGTTTGTATTTCTTATTGTCAGGATAAGGTATGTTCAAAAGACATTATATTTTAAATGTTAGCGGATGAAACTATTTACATCAGAAATAGTAGTAGGTATACGTATTTACTCAAAAATGGATGTAATGTGGTCATTATTTTGATAACCTTGTTTGAGCAAAGTCGACCTTGCCGTTCTGTTTCAAGGAGCGGCCGGCAAAGTTTTGCTGGCCGCTCTAACAGGCTGGCAATGTTTTGCCGGCCGCTATTTTGACATTTCAACGTTTTTTTTTTAATAATGGCGCCACACTTTGTGTATTTGCCAGTGTCAAGTAATAATGTAATCAAATAATATTTCCCATTATGGGATTGCTTGGGATTGTAATATGGCACCACACTTTTTGTGTTCGCCAGTGTCAAGTATAAGTTGAGTTGCCCCAATAAAACGGTAGAAATTTTATTGAGGCTTCGATGCAGTTTAGGAGTGAACCCAAAAAGTCACGATACTCAATTTTATATCATTTGCCTACACTCTCACACGTTCACGAACACTTAATGGTTAATTATCCATCATAATTACACATTAAACTTCGGAGAAATTCAAGTTTTGAAAAATAATATAAAATCGACAATGTGCACTTTTCATTTTCCCGCCTAAGCTCCCAACGTTTATTGTTGTTGTTAATATAATTCGCCAAAAGGCAGGCAAAGGTTTGAACCATACAGCCTTGTCTTATTTTATTTTCTCTTTCCCAAACCTAATAAAACGGTAGAAACTTTATTGAGGCTTCGATGGAGTTTAGAAGTGAACCCAAAAAGTCAAGATTTTCAATTTTATATCATTTGCCTACACTCTCACACGTTAACGAACACTTAATGGTTAATTATCCACCATGATGAAAAATAATATAAGATCGACAATGTGCACTTTTCATTTTCCCGCCTAAACTCTTACGTTTAAAAAAATCAAATCAAAAAAGATTTTATTTAAAACAGCTGTTTGTATCTATAGAGACAGGTACAAATATATTTTTTATTTAAATTACTTGCTGGTTTTATTTAGATTAGGTACCTACTTGCATTTTTGAGTAAAGCACTATACAAACCTTGGCCCACAATGACTGCTTCGCTGGTCACGCTATGATTGCCTCGAGCTAGCCTAGCTACGCTCTAGGTCTTTCAGCTTGGCCATCATTGCAGCCCTTGCTGTCCTCGCTGTAAATTATTATTTATCTCAGCTCGTCCATCAAGTGCTGCACGCTGACCGCGCTGTGTCGGCCTGGAGCTGCGCTACGCTGCGCTGTCGGCCATCATCAGCGCGACCAGCAAAGTAGTCATTATAGGCCGCGGCAGTAATATACTATTATGTTAGCATTATGTTGACGTTGTTTGACTAAGACTATGCAGCTTTTGAGAAGAGGCCCTACAAAGAAAATATTTTTACAATTAAAATAAAATATTATTTCAGTCTATACGAATCCAAAAACAAAAACCTGACTTCAAGAGAGGTTGAAAATTCTTTCGCTGGGAATTTGTGCAGATGTACAGGATACAGACCTATTGCTGACGCATTCAAAACCTTTGCCAACGATGCCGATCAAAAACTTCTAGATAAGTTATGTGATCTTGAAGACCTGGACATTATAAAACCTTGCGGGTTGGAATGCGCTCAAAAATGTTCTCATAGAGATAAATGCTTTAAAGATGTTGGTATTAATAATGAAAAACGTATTACTGGGAACAATAAAGATGAAGAAGATTATGATTTCGTTCACATAAATAATGATAAAATGATAATTATAGAAGCTGGAATGCATAAATGGTTCAAAGCTTACAATTTAAATGATGTATTTAAAGCTATGGGTAACGGAGATTATAAGCTGATTGCTGGAAATACTGGACAAGGTAACCACTATTTTAATACAACATCACTTGTAACACACTTTTGCAGTTCTTATCATTCTATTGTTCTAAATGTACTTATATTTCTCATTTCGTATATATTAGTAAAAATGCATATTTTGCCAATTAGCAATAAGAATTTATTATCTACGAGCACCTACATTACAAACAAAATAGATTGTAAGCTCATTTCATCATAATTGTATTATCGTTGTTGATAATGAGAAAGGTATGTTAAGGTGGTTTGGGCATGTAGAGAGGATGGATGAACGGAGATTGACGAAACGAGTATACATGATGAGTATGGATGGAAGAGTTGGATGGGGCCGACCTCGACGAACGTTTTTTTTTTTTTTTTTTTTTTGTGCGTGTGGAAAATCCTCATGGACTTCCGCCGCCCGGGGAGGCGGCGGGGCATGTCGGACTCCACCCAGAGTGGGTGACCTACCGACTAAAAACCACACGGTGTTCCTTCCTGCACGTTTGCGTCGGGGGCTACGGGAAACAGAGAATTCGTCCGCGTCGACGAACGTACCACAACCAAGTTGCGGCCGTTCTTAAAAAAGGTCAGGTTAAGAGCACCCTAAACCGACGTTCATGCATGAGGAGGTTAATGAACGTAGATGAAGCGAAAGTAGTATGCCAGGATCGTAGCAAGTGAAAATCTATAGTCTCTGCCTACCCCAATGGGAGACAGGCGTGAAAATATGTATGTATGTTGTTGATAATGCTTGTATATTAAAGAGTTCAGTATGTTAATTACAGATACAACTATCACACAGTATTTTGTATTTTATTACCTACTAAATTAAATTGGTTAGAAATAACTGTTCGTTGTTTTTTAGTTATTTTTCAGTGCCATGTACCTAATATGTATTTTTATCTGGAAATTCTTCTGTTGCTTTTCTAATTAAAACAACGTGTATCTTTGAGAATTTCTCATTAATTTAAGCAGTTTCCATCTAATCCTAGCGGAAAAAAGATTTTAGATGTTTTATGATTTATGATTTTTTCAGGTGTCTACCACGTAACAGATTATCCTACAAATGTGATAGATATATTTAACGTAGACGAACTCAAAGGCTATACGATTGATGTGAACCTAATAGTAGGAGCTGGTATGCCACTGTCGGAGATGATGGAACTTTTTCTGAAGTTATCTATTGACAGAGAAGAGTTTTCGTATTTAAAACAATTTTACGATCACATGGATTTAGTAGCTCATATTCCTGTGAGAAATGTTAGTGCTTTTACTATATAAATTCTATATTCTCATTACTTTTCTCCGTATCCTACTTGTTTTTTCGTCTGAATTAAGAACTGAAGCGTACCTACTGCCGTCAGATTTCCGCAGTCCAATTTCAATATCCTGCGGATAGACTGGTTCTCAGAATTTCTGGTTTAAGGTAACTGACTACAATTAACGATTTTCATAGATATTCGTATGACAATCGGGACCGACGATTTTACGCTCGCCGAGGTACTTATGCAGGGATATGGTCACACATCCACAAATGACCGTAGGAAGCGTAGCTGTACTGTGCAGATCGGTTGCTCAGGACAATTATATATTAGCCACGAGCCCCTCAATGATTTAACGGACAGTCTTTCCCAAGTTTAGTTTATGAGTCATAAACAAATAATTTTCACGTCGTTAGATGCTTTGTACAGCATAGATATATGTACATATATGCATACACATACGCTTCATGCTTGAATTAACTAGATAATAGCAGTAATACATTCACATGTGGACATTTTACAATTTTATACAAATTTATAATTTTCAGATAGGAACAATTGGTGGCAACCTCTATTTAAAGTACTTGCACAACGAATTTCAATCAGATGTCTTCTTACTTTTGGAGACAATAGGAGCAATGATTACTATTGGTAAGAATATTATTCCAAGGAATATCCAAGCTTATACGTAATATTAATATAAAGCGGCGGTAGCCTAATGGCTAGGGCGTCGGACTTGCGATCATGTGGTTGCCGGTTCGAAACTCACCCATTGCACTACCGATGTGAACCCGCTCGTAAGCTTAGCACGAGGGGTTAACAAGAATACTAGTAATGTCGAACCACATTGCTAGTAATCTTTAAAAAAAAATTAAATACCTTTATCTGGAAAAATCCTTGTAACATAATAATGTATTCATTTCACCAATCATAAATTTTGCTACGAATTATCCATAATGCTCAAAGTAAAAATAAATTTTAATTAAAACGTTATTTCAACCTACCTAGAAACTATTTAATTTCTAATTTTGTGCATACACTATCCTTGATAAACCTTTAAAAATTTTTTTCCAGCTGAAGACGTAAACAGTGATGTAAATATAAATTTGCCAGAGTTTCTCAAAATATCTATGCAAAGAAAAATTATAAAAAATGTAATGTTGCCACCTTTACCACATTGTTGTTCTATAAAGACTTTCAAGGTATGGTTTTATCTACATTTTACTCGAATGCTATCCTCCTATTTTACTGGCATTGAAGAATAATTTAGAACCATCTTCCATACGTTCTTCTGGTAATACCACAAATAAAAAAAATATTCAAATCAATTCGATACTTGTGAATTCGAATTTATGACCCGAAAGCATAATATTTAACTCTCTAATAGGTATTACTTTTTTCAGATTATGCCTCGTTCGCAAAATACACACGCAATCGTCAACGCAGGATTCATGTTCAGGTTCAAACAAAATTCCAACTTACTAGAAAAGGCTTCATTAGTATATGGTGGTATTTCAGCATCATTCATACATGCCTCGCTAACTGAACAAGTTTTAGTTGGAAAAGATCCTTATACTGACGAGACATTACAATTAGCTTTGGGGACATTGTACGCAGAGATCAATCCCGTAGAGGCGCCACCTGAGCCTTCAGCAGCTTATAGAAAGATGTTAGCTGTGACGTTATATTACAAGGTAAAAAAAAATTGTAACAGTAATTTAAATTTAAATCGTCAAAGTATAAAGAAATTAGAGACATATAGCTCCAGCTGCAACAAAGTCATTGTGGTGTATTCGATTACATTCCAATTGGATTAGTAGTTAAATAGTACAAAACTCACTTACTCACTCTAAAAACGTTAAAACTCTTATTTCTAGGCCATTCTTAGTCTGTGTCCAAGCAACAAAATGAACCAGAACTACAAATCAGGAGGCGATACTATCAAACGCCAAGAATCAAAAGGCATGCAATCCTTTGAAACTGATAAAAGTATTTGGCCATTGAACCAGCCTGTACCAAAACTTGAAGCTTTAGTCCAGTGCAGTGGTGAAGCTACGTTTGCAAATGATATGCCAGCACAAGCTAAAGAAGTATTTGCTGCCTTCGTTACCGCTGACGAGGTTGCAGGTAGCATTATCGACGATTTTGATACTTCAGAAGCGTTTGTAAGTAGGAACGCCAAATTCATTTGTATTTTCTTTTCTTTAAAAACATAGGATACGGTAGATAATTATTACAATAAATTATGCTATAATTTGATACAAAAAATGTAACCTTGCGAACATATACTTATGAATCTTTCCACAAACTTTATTCTCACAGAATAATGTTTGTGGAAGATCATCATCATCTCCACTATGTTGGAGTCATCTTCCAGTCTAACTAGATACGGCTTACTATCAGTATTTTACACAAACCGACTGCTATCAGACTGTGATTATCAGGCTTTTTGGACTTCTGACTACCACAAATGATTAATTCTTAAATTGATTTGTACCGAAATAACAAGGTAAACATTATACTACATGGTATACCTTTTTAAGTGCAAGCATTTGAAATATAACTAGCTATGACTCTGGAAAATTCCATTATTAAATATTTAACTTATAATAAGGAATACAATTTACTTTAAACGTATTTTTTCAATGACATTCATATAAGTTTAACACTTATTTTGAAATTTTAACTGATTTTAGAAATTGCCAGGAGTCATCGCCTTCTACACGGCTAAAGATATACCAGGGGACAATGTATTCACCCCTAGTGGTCTTATTTTTTTAACTGATAAGGAAGAAATTTTATGTAACAAGCTAGTCAAATTCTACGGGCAACCAGCTGGAATTATAGTAGCAGATAGAGAAAAAACAGCCAATAAAGCTGCTAGACTGGTCAAAATACGATACGCATCAATTAGTAAAACCAGACCTTTATTAACTATAGACCAAGTTTTGAAATCCCCTGAAAAGAATAAAAGAGTGAGACATGATCTGACAATAGAACCAACAGATGTAGGTAATGATGTTAAAACCATAATTTATGGTCAACTAGAAATGGAAGAACAGTACCATTACTACATGGAACCTCAAACGTGTGTTGTCACACCTACTGAAGATGGAATGGAAGTGACTTCATCGACTCAGTGGCTCGATTTAACTAATATAGCTGTCGCTAGATCTTTGAAAGTTCCCGTCAATAGGTAAGACTACAAAACGCCGTTAATGTTCGTAAAATATTTTGGACAGTGACTATTTTGTAGGTTAGATACGTATGTAACTCAATTATTCCAAAAAAGATTTTCTTAAATTATTTCAATTATCTTTGAATATTAATCAGATCCTTTATTAAGATACTCGTTTACTTTAATAAACTTTTCTTGATGACCTTTTTCAATCGTTTCAGTATAAAAGTGATCGTTCGTCGATTGGGTGGTGGTTTCGGAGGGAAAATTACCCGTTCTGTTCAAATTGCCTGCTCAGCCGCACTAGTCACTCATCTTTTGAACAGAACTTGCAGAATGATATTACCAATGCAGACCAACATGCAGTCGATTGGAAAAAGATTTTCTATTAAGAATGATTTTGAGGTAGTTAACAAATCACAATACAATACAATACAATATCTTTATTCAAGTATAATAGAGATTGCAGACATATCAAATTAAACTAGTAATAATTAAAGTAGTAATCTCTATACAGGCAGTTGTTACACTGCTCTCCTAGCTAGGCTATATATACAATAACCTGTGTTATGGAGTAGCAGTTCCCATCCCCTGTTGCTATAGTTTACACAAGACTTAGAATTACATTATTTGTTGTTTGTAGTTTAAATTTTTATCCAAGATGACACCATGATATTTATTATGCTCCACTGCTGAAATGAGTGGGCATGGTCATGAAACGTGCGTTGGTATGCATTGGCACGAATGAGCTTTCAAGCATATTGGGAAATTTGGTTGTGAGGCAGAGCTTATTGAATATGACATAAATTTAGTTTTAGATGTGTTAAGAGTTAGTGTATGTGAGTAAAGCCAATTTAAGGTTAGATTGAAGCCGTGCTGAGCTTTATTTTTGAGATCAGACCACGAGTCAGCGATGAAAGTTATTGCTGTATCAACGGCAAAAGAAATGATCTTAGCATTGTCTATAGAGAGGTTGCATAAGTCGTTTATGTAGACAAGGAAGAGCGTGGGACCCAAGATGCTTCCTTGTGGAACGCCATAAAGGATAGGTAGCTCATCACTAATGTGATTGTCAATTTTAACTCTCTGGGATCGGTCAGATAGGTAACTCTTAAAAGGCTCCAATTGCAAACCCCTGACAGCTATCTTTTCAAGCTTGAGTAAGAGAGTCGAGACGGAAACGGCACGAATGGGCCGGCTCGACCGGAGTGATACCACGGCCTCACAGAAAACCGGCGTGAAACAACGCTTGCGCTGTGTTTCGCCGAGTGAGTTGAGGTTACCGGAGGCCCAAACCCTTTTAAAGGCGGCAGCGCACTTGCGACTCCTCTGGTGTTGCGGGTGTCCATGGGCGGCGTTTATCACTTACCATCAGGTGAACCGTTTGCTCGTTTGCCCCTCTATCACAAAAAAAAAAACTTTAAACAGCGCTTAGAGCACTACTATTTCAATTAAAGTCCAGTTTCAACCAAAGTCCCATATTTGGCGCTGAAGTTTGTAACCTGACATTAACGACTTTAAACAAAAATATAATTACTTAATAAAGTTAAAAAAATTGTGGCTGCTAAATAAGAATATTTAGCAGTCACCATTTATAAGTAAATTCCAAGTATTTATAAGTAAATTAACTTCGCGTATGAGTCTAAGTTTCAAGTAACATTAAGAATCTTGCAGATTAGTGTAAATGCTGAAGGTGAAATCCAGCACCTTCAGAATACCTTCTATGAAGACGCAGGCTGTAGTTACAATGAAAATGTGACGGCCGCAACAGCAAAGCAATTTAATAATTGCTATAACTCCAAGCGGTGGTATGTTTCGTCCAATAGTGTGTTGACAGATAAAGCTTCTAATACTTGGTGCAGAGCCCCGTGTAAGTATTCTTACCATCGTAAACGCAAAATTCGTGGCTGTACCAAAACCAGTCATATCCAAAACGACTACGATATCGGCGCGCACACGCACACAGTAACAATATGTGCTAGTAGGATTCAGTTTTCCATAACCAGAGCCACTGATGGATCAGGGGGCCGTAGGTTCAGGCATTGTAATTATCTTTTCGGAAAAATGAACACATATTAAAAACTAAGTACTGTGTTCGATTCAGTAGTCGATTCTGAACTGATACTTTCGCTAACTTAACGCTTATTCTGTTACAGGTTGTATAAATATAATGTTATTGAAAATGTACTTAAGCTAGTGTATATAACTTGTTTTCTATATATTTTGGACTAAACTACTTACAAATTTAGACTTAGGTTTTCTAATTTTGTTATTAAAATACTAAAATTATTTTATCATGAATTGCAACTACAACAGTCACAATTAAAACTATAGAGTTCTAATTTAGGTAAAAAGGTCTAATGTTATATCACAGGATTTTTTTCTCAGTATTTAAAACTATCTTACAGTTTCAACTGGCATAGTTATGATAGAATACATGATGGAGAAAATAGCCTTTAAACTGCGCAGGGACCCAATCGAAGTCAGATTATTGAACATGGCACCGGACAACAATCCAATCCCAGAGATGATAAGTCAATTACGGAATGACGCAAGCTTCGATGATCGAAGGAATCAAGTCGACGAGTTCAACAAAAACAATCGATGGAGGTAACGAGCAATAAAATTGATTCCATTAACCTTCGAAGTAGCCTATTTAGGACTTTTTAATGCCATAGTATCAGTTTACCACGGTGATGGCTCAGTTACGGTTATCCATGGGGGTATAGAGATGGGACAAGGTATCAATACTAAAGCAGCACAAGTTTCTGCGTACATGCTAGGTATACCATTAAAAAAAGTAAGTGTTAAATCGAGTACAAGTTTCACTTCACCAAACGCCATGATGAATGCGGCAGGCATAGGCAGTGAGAGTGTAGCGTTTGCTACTATGAAAGCTTGTGAGATTATTAACAACAGGCTACAACCTATAAGAGAGAAGATGGATAAGCCAACATGGGAGGAGCTGATAGTTGCAGCTTATGATGCTGGAGTGAATCTCCAAGCTATATCCTCATTCTCTAACCGAACTGATGGAAAGCCATATGCTGTATATGCTGTTGGTATACTAGAATTAGAATTGGATATTTTGACTGGAAATCATGACATTTTAAGAGTCGATATTTTGGAAGATACTGGAAGAAGTTTGAGTCCTGAGATAGATATTGGTCAGGTTAGTAAAACGGTCACGGTAATTTATAAGAGGTAAAATCAGCTAACCCATTAAAATTAAACATTGAAATTAATGAAATATTGGTCTGGAAATAATTTACTTTAAAATACTTATTTTCAAATTATGGTTAATTATCGTTCTGTGTTGGTTTTTGTGACTACTCAGGTGTTCAAATTATTTATATTTTAAGCTTTTTGTAGATTACCATTCTTTACAACATCTAAGAGAGAGGACAGTGATGTAGATGTGGAAAGGAGAGTTAATGCGAGAAATAAAGTGAATGCATGCAGTTGTGGCTAATTAGCCCGTCTCGAAAAAGGCACGGTTGGCTATCCAGAATGGTTTGCTGGTTGCTGGCTTAAGTATGGAAGTGAATGTTGGGTGTGGCAGAAAAGTATAATAAATGCGGTGGAAGCGCGTTCCTTGCGAAGTATTTGCGATGTAATCCAGAATGATAGATTGAGGAATAGTGTGATAAGACAACGTTAGTTACTACTAAGGAATTTATAAGTCGAATCTCAGTGGCAGCGTCGGAAGAGGACGTACTAGAAGATCATACGCCGATCTCTCCTATATAAAGGTCAGATGCGTAGTACTCGCAACGAATGTGGGAGAAGCAAAATAAGTATGCAAGAATCGTAGCAGGTCTATAGTTTCTACCTACCCCTGTGTGAGAAAGGCGTGATTTTATCTACCTACATATCTGTCTAAGAGTTCATTCCTGCAGCCTTCTTTTCGTATCAAAGATAGTCGTTTTTTTATTCTTCAAACTAAATAATTCGCAGATTGAAGGTGCCTTTATCATGGGTCTGGGGTACTGGACTTCAGAGAAGTTAGTCTACGATGGTTCTACTGGGAAATTATTGACAGACAGAACCTGGAATTACAAGATTCCAGGAATCAAAGACATTCCTTCTGACATGAGGATTTATTTCCGCCGAAATGCTAGAAATGAATGTGGTATATTACAATCTAAAAGTAAGTGTACTAAATTTAGCTTTATAACTTGTGTTTCATTTTTACCGTGGGAGAGCCATGCTTCTCATGAATGTGCAGGCTCCACCGAAGTGATACCACGGCCTCACAAAAAACTGGCGTGAAACAACGTTTACGTTGTGTTTCGCCGAGTGAGTAAGGATACCGGAGGCCCAAATCCTTTTAAAATGCGTGTTGTCCATGGGTGATGGTAATCGCTTACCATCAGGTGATCCGCCTAACCGTTGGCCCCCCTATCCCATAAAAAAACAAACATTATATAAAAACACTATAATATGTATAAACATTATACGATAAATGCGAAAATAACTCTGTCCGGCTGTTATCTTTTCAAGCCTTAACTGCTGAACCTATTTTGGTACAGATATAGATTGGACTTTAAAGCTATCCGTTGCCCATGGAAATTTCAACACTTAGGTATTGAAATTACCAATAAAGAATGTCCAGTGTAAACTTGATGTCGAGTAGCGTTTGTTGGGTGTAGTAATTTTAATATTCCAAAAGATATAAATAACATAAAATATAATTTTAATAAGAACGTAGATTCCTATAAAATTGAATACCTGTGTGAGGCACGATCCCCACGACACCACAGGACCTACTCACATTTACATTTATGTGCATGCACATAATGTTCCTTTTTTATAGCAACCGGTGAACCGGCATTCTGCCTAGCCACAGTGTTCCTTCATGCAGCACGGGAAGCAATACGTTCGGCGCGTTTGGACGCCGGCTATGATGACGTGTGGATTGATATAGGTAGGTACAATCAAAGTCTATAGGAGTATAGAAAAATTCAAAATTATCCTCTCCTGTGTTACGGCAATTTCGCGCAAGATGACGCATGCGCTACGTCATCCGCCAAACGACGTGGGTGGTCCGCCGCGGGTCATTAAGATGACGATATCTCGAAACTGTTGTATGCGATCTGTATATGAATTGTATATCGTTTGAATCGCTATTAAATAAGCTAACTTACTGAACTAAAATCAAAATCTATAGAAAATACAAAAAAATAAGTTAAAATAAACAAATCTACGTCAGCAAATTTGCAAAAAAATTGCAAAAAAATTCGCAAAAAAAATTATTTAAGGACTTACTCCAACATTTTCCATTAGCTACGCAACAGTGTACATAAGTAGAGAAGAAATATAAACTCATTAATATAAAGCCTCATTAGCCAAGTAGTCCTGAGCGCGACTGCTACGTTAGAGGTCCTGGGTTCGATTCCCAGGTCGAGCAAAGTGTTATTGGGTTTTTCTATGAAATTCCCGGTAGTAGCTCGGAGTTTGGAATTTGTGCCCGGTTAATGGCAATAGGTTCGCCCCCTATTACATGGGACCTAAACATACCGGCGAACTGAGTGTACATTAGTACGCCTCTGCCTAACTCTTCGGGGAATACAGACGTGATGGTATGTAATGTAATATAAAGTTCCCATAGAGCTAATCATATAATATCGATAGCTGATAATCTATAAAATTGATGCCTGCATTGTCATTCGGATTTATAATCGAATCTCTAAATGATCACACATTCGATTTCCTTTCATTTTACAGAAATACCATGCACTGTAGAAAATATCTTCATGGCTGTGGGACATAAGCTGGAACACTTCAAATTGAAATAAAAAAGAAAGTTCAATTGCGAGATCCGGGATTAATTAATATAACCTGATAGATCAACATTGCGCCATGATATAATTTTGTCACGTAACACGTCCTGAAACATTGGCCTAGACACGAGACAACGCGACGGCAAAATTATATCACAAAACGCATGTTAAATCCCTAACTAGGATTATTAAAATGTTACAAATTAATTACGTACCTAGTTTTATTCCCTTATTCACGTGCATTTTTAAATAATACCAAAATATGTTTTTGTCTGTACGTAACCGTAGATGGAGGCCTAGAAGGAAACTTTTTCCTAGTGCCTTGAAGACTGAAAAACACAGACTCAGTGAATAGTTTTAAATATGCACAAAGTCAAAGTCAAAATGTTTTATTTCAATTAGACCAATATAGAAGTTACTTTTGAAAAGTCAAAACTAGTTGCACGGTTCCAAAAAGTGGGTCTTATGGCTTGACCGTAGTGAAACCACGGCCTCACAGAAAACCGGCGTGAAACAACGCTTGCGTTGTGTTTAGCCGAGTTGATGAGTTTACCGGAGGCCCAAACCCTTTTAAAAGGCGGGCAAAGCACTTGTGACTCCTCTGGTGTTGCGGGTGTCCATGGGCGGCTTTTATCGCTTAACATCAGGTGATCGATCTGCTCGTTTGCTCCCTATCCTATAAAAAAAATGGCATAACAACGGTAAAAGCTCATCAAATTTCATCCCGGGTTTACTAGGCTCCGCCTTGCCTTTCGAGGGACGAAGGACATACTTACATGAGGATTTTCATACGGAAAAAAGTCAAAAGTAATTTTGACTGCAGATTTTTGCAGTCAAAATTACTTTTGACTTTTTTTAAACAGTCAAAATTAACCATTATTTAATTCATTCAATTAATTTAAAGTATGTAAATATTTACCCATAAAACAAATCAAGAATGTATTTGCAATCTCTCAGTATCGTTTTGTATAATGTTTTGTTGGTATACAATACTATTAGTACACAATCTCTAACGCTTACAAACAAACAGAATATTAATTGAAGTTGTACTGGTTTGAACAACATTGATATTTTTTTTCTCGCTATATTTACCTAGTTACAATTATGACTATTTCCGGCGGTGTTCGATATCAAATCTGCCAGTAGATTTACTTAACAAAGACAGCTATGTCTCTACTATTATAAAATCGTAAAAGAGCTGTGTCTGTACATTGAAGATATGTAAAAAAACAAGTAGGTTAAGGTATATAAACGTCTCCGAACCGAAAAATGAGATTTTTAAAATTCTTGTCTGTTTGTTACGGGTTGGAGCAAAAACTAAAGAAAGAAAGAAAGAAAGTAAATTTATTGAATCCACACAATCCACACAAGACATTATATCAACTACTGAATACATTTTAATTTTGTTATCACTGTAAGAAAGTATAATGTAGGTATTACAACTAAAAACTGGTGAACTTCTTATCTCAATTAATTAAATGAATCCTGAGTTACATGCTTGACCTCTCTGATGTATAGAGGCCCCATACGAAGAAGAGATCATCATTGTTGGATTTTGATTAATTATTTTTGGTATCCATTGCTTATTCTAATACAGCTTCACGTGAGCGAAGCCGCGGGCAGAAGCTAGTATCTAATATTTTTATCACGTCAAGATTTTTTATATTTTTTTTTCACTCAAATTGTGCCTATACTGCTTAAATACATATTATTATATTTTTATTAACAAATTATACATGATATCGTGTGAAAGAGTTCTTTTTTATGTAGAAAAGTAAAAATGTGTTCATGACACATCAAGTGACCCTCGATACACGTGCAAGTTCCCGCGGCTAAAAATAATAGAAAGCCAGGGCACAGATAATAGAATACCTACCTACTAATAGCTAGGGTATGCGTTAGGTATTCACTATTTGATTGTGAAAGTCGTTCATTCTGCGAAATAAAGAGAGATTTATTTTTAGAATACCAGTATTTTATGCATCTGCTTCTGCCCGCGACTTCGTCCGCGTAGCGTGATGATATATAGCCTATAGCCTTCCTCAATAAATGGGCTTTCTAACACTAAAAGAATGTTTCAAATCGGACCAGTAGTTCCTGAGATTAGTGCGTTCAAGCAAACAAACAAACAAACAAACTCTTCAGCTTTATTATATTAGTACAAGTAGTATATATAGATTCGTCTGTGTCGGTCCTGGATACTAGTAAAGTAGGAACCCAAGTCAAGCAAATGTTATTGGGTTTTCCATAAAAACCCGTTTTAATTATTTAAGTTGCACTATCTTCGTTTGATCCCATACCAGAGTTATTATATTATACAAATCGTAAAAATCTTTATTACATTCAAATACGGGAGTCGTGAAGTCTTCGATAATTCCGTACTTTTCAACACAAAATAGAGCAAACCGTTTTTCTCAGTCAGATTCTCAGTCGTTCAGAAATAAAAGATCATTAATTACATCATCATCATCATCTGTTTGCTGATGGGTGGACGAAGATTTTATTGGTATGTCAGAAGTACTGTGAGAGGAATTTATGAGTGTTGTTAACCTAATTTTTACTTGACTTTATTTATTTTAATGAGTGTTATAATTGTCTTTTTTTAGTTTTAGTTACTGGAATTGGTTGTAACCGTAGTAATTAAATAAATAAATAAATTACCTTGTTCATTTCGCTTTACCTATGATAACTAATGCATAGAACGACGAACGATTAAGAAACCGAGCGAATGATTAGCGTTTGTGGTTAGGAAATGTCAGTTCCGCTCGGAACCGTGTCTTGTAACTCGTTCGTTCAGGACTACTAATTAATTGTCTGACAGAGCTGAAGAGTAGATGGCGAAAATTGTGTTCAAAATTAACGGGACCAAATTCGAGGGTAAGGAAAAACTTCAACAAATATTTAGTAGAAAGCAGAGGTGTACTAAGGTACACCCACAGTTCCCCGGTATGTTTAGGTCCCATGTAATAGGGGGCGAGCCTATTGCCATTAACCGGGCAATTTAACAAATTCCAAACTCCGAGCTGCTACTGAGAATTTCATAGAAAAACCCAATAACACTTCGCTCGACCTGGGAATCGAACCCAAGACCTCTAGCGTAGCGGTCGCACTTGAAACCACTAGACTAACGAGGCAGTTAAATGCTAGTGTTTTATTTCAATAAGTATAAATAATGTTTACATTTAGGTATTGTAACATTCTGACCACTTTTGAAGTTTCTAATGTTTTATTAGGTTATGAAATGTTACCGATATTATAAAACTTCTTCATTATTTTATTTCTCCACTTAAATCCCATGCCCAACGCTGCTATACAGTATAATTCCTTATACACATCTCTATCAATTTAAAATAGAATGTAAATCACAGTCCAATTGAGAAGTTAGGTATGCAAGCTATTTGTAAATTGTAATATCGTGTGGCTATATCGAGTCAATATCACCGATTTCAATTTTGGGTAAAAAAATTAAATTGGTCGAAATTGATTCTAAAATATAGAACTTAGTCGATGTATGGTTCAAAAGTTAAAAGGGTGGTCCAGTCGCCGAGCCCGAATGGACTTTTCCTGACAACGCCGCTATGTATTTATATAATTTCTAAAATTGCTGTGCCCTACAGGGTCCATAATGGAATTGCTGCTCTATTGTGGAACTCGTTACCGGAATCTTTGTTCCCTGAGACCTACAATTTGGGTGTCTTCAAGACGAGAGTGAATAGGTACCTTCTAGGCAAGCGCGCTCCATCGTAGACCACTTCGATACTTAACATCAGGCAAGTTGTGGTCAAGCGTAAGCCTATCAGTAATTAAAAAAAAAATGATTCTTGTCTAATTACACCACCTTATTGTACATTATGGTATGCAATAAAGAATATGACTATTAATATCTCGGCAACCACAGTATCTAGCAAAGAACTGAGAGCATCTAAAACAAGTCCTTAATAAGTCGAAATTAGCCACAAAAATTTGTCAGATATTAGTTAAAATATCCCTCTCATTCCGAGAAGAGACCCGTGTTCAACAGTGGGATAGTATAATGGGTTAATAATTTTATTGTTTAAAAGATACATCATTATTTTTTGGTTTGGGGTGGATTTTGATATAATCTTTAAAAAAAACAAGTAGGTTAGGGTATAACGTCTCCAAATCAAAAATTGGGTTTTTTTTTCTTGTCTTGGGTTGACGCAAAACTACTGAATATTTTTTTTTTGTTAGAACCTCTGAAATGAATGAAACCTCCCTGATGTATACAGACCCATACAAAGAAGAGATCATCACCGTTGATAATTGATTAAATTATATTTGGGGTCCAATTTTAATCCTAACTAGCTTCTGCCCGCGGCTTCGCTCACGTGAAGCTATATCAGGAGTAAAAATAGAAAAACCAAAATTAATGATCTCTTCTTTGTATGGGCCTCTATATATCAGGGAGATCAAGCTGTATCTCAAGATTGGTTTAATTAATTGAGATAAAAAGTTTACCAGTTTTTAAGTTGGAGGATATACTTTCTAACAGTGATAATAAAATTAAAATCTGTTCAGTAGTTTTTGCCCCAACCCGTAACAAACAGACAAACAGACAAGAATTTTAAAAATCACATTTTCGGATTCGGAGACGTTTATATACCATAACCCACGTGTTTTTTTTTAATACCTATCTTCAATGTACAGACACAGCTTTTTTACAATTTTATAATACCTACTAGTAGAGAAGATATAGCGTCTTGTGAGCGAAGCTGCGGGAAAAAGCTAGTAATAAATTATGATGATGGTTTCTAGGGTTTTTAAGAAGGATCTGATGGTGAAAGTTTGTATGGAAGTATCGGTTTTTAATAGAAACTCCAAAAATCGTATTATTTAATGAAATAATTCATGTTGGATCGCAAGTGAAACTGCGGGAAGCAGATAGTCAGTATGAGTAGATTGTCTTTGTCTTTATATTGTATTTTAAAGTCGAGCAAAGTGATCCTTTAATCAGTAATTAATTCATGTATTCATGTGTGTATCAGAAATGAATAATTTGAATTTACGACCTTGTTTTCGATGAAAAATAAACTCGGTAACTTGATCGATGTACCTAAATTTAGTGTAGGTACTTCCACAATGTAATTCATTGTTAAAATAAAACGATATTTTTAAGGTTTTCCCATTGTAGATTTAAAAATTATTACCATTTTCGTAATCAGCACTCGGAAAAACCTATTTCAACCGAATAATTAACTTGAAAAGAAAATAATTTCCGCGATCGGGGATTCAACATTTCACTACTTATCTGCATTAAAAAATTCAAAAAGGCTCCCTACATTATCCTCATAAAATAAATTCAAAAGGGCTCCTTACAATTACATTATCCACAAATTAAAAATAAAACAAACAGGCTACTTACTAAAAGTACCTACTCACCTACATTTAATCAATTTTAACGCAAGTAGCCTCTAGTTTAATACAATCTTAAAGAAACCACACGGCTCATTCAAAAAACATTACTGTTAAAACTTATAAAACAGTATTTAATTAATTTTAAAAATAATAATTACTTTATCGCCAATATTGTAATTATTGGATATTTTTAATATTGAATAATATTCACAACCTTATTTAATAAATTTTATTAAAATTAATATAGGTATTTATATTGCCTTATTAAATATTTGTACACCTTATACTGGCAGGACATCACTGATTCAAAAATGCAAGTGTAAAAATGTTCATATTATAAAGACTGATTTGATTTGAAACATTTTAGCGGACGGTAAATTCGGTCCAGACGTATCCTTGAACGAGTACATACGGAATGTGGCCGAACTGCGCGGCACGAAAGCGATGTGCCATGAAGGCGGCTGCGGCGCATGCGTGGTCGCCGTACGCGCAGCGCTACCACCCACCAACGAAGTCAAGTTGTTCTCAGTTAACTCTGTAAGGATTTTAAAAATAGTTTTTTTTCCTTGTGCTTTCGGTATTATAGTATGGTTGTATATGTCCTACTACTTACTGTAATACGGAAAACACTAATCGATTATTCTATTCTATTCTAATTTCCTTGAAAATAAGACAGAAGTAGCTTAATCAAATACCTATTTCTAAAGATGCTAGCATCTACATATTAGGGTGTCATTTAGGCACCCGTTGAAGAGTATTCCATATCCGAAACGCTAAAAAAATATTTTTCATACATGACTAAATTGTGGCCTGTCTACTTTTTAAATGTGTTTTTATTTTTCATAAATAGGAAAAGTTTCGTTGGAAATGTTGTTGAGAACGACGGGTAGTATTCACCCCTTTAATGGATCTAAGTTACATAATCGGCACCAATCGTACCCAAATGAAACGCTAGTCCACTTTTATCATGCGTACCAGCCTACCGCTACAATGTGGAATACGCTTCTCGAGTGGGTCTTATAGTCAAAGGTCTTCCCCGATGGGTATAATCTGGGTGTCTTTAAATCACGAGTGAATCGGTTTCTTCCAGGCCAACGCGCCTATCAAGAAAATAAAAATCTAATATAATAAAATTAAGTATTAGTATCTAAGTAACTGGTCGATGCCTGTATTTAAGAGATATTGATAATATAGAAGGCTAGGAGCGGCTTTTTAGAGCAATAAAAGCCAAAAAAACTACTACGTACCGGACTTTTGTAAAGGACCTCACTGATAAAGTCGGAGTAAATCTTTTTAACTGCCTCATTAGCCAAGTGGTCCCGAGCGCGACTGCTACGCTAGAGGTCCTGGGTTCGATTCCCAGGTCGAGCAAAGTGTTATTGGGTTTTTCTATGAAATTCCCAGTAGCAGCTCAGAGTTAGGAATTTGTGCCCGGTTAATGGCAATAGGCTCGCCCCCTATTACATGGGACCTAAACATACCGGCGAACTGTGGGTGTAGATTAGTACGCTTCTGCCTAACCCTTCGGGGAATACAGGCGTTAAATCTTTTTCGTTTCCTTCTGGCGGGGAATGACATCTCTTTTGTTAGTTGCCTTTCATCCGGACTGGATGAAAGGCGACTATTCATTTCTGCTTGACTAATCTATATTTATCTTTTCCAATAACAATAACGCCTTCCATTTTCAGTGTCTAGTGTCAGTATTGTCCTGCCATGGCTGGGAAGTCATCACGGTCGAAGGTATCGGCAGCAAAATGTCTAGCTACCATGACATCCAGACCAGGCTCGCCATGTTCAATGGGACCCAATGCGGATACTGTACCCCAGGATGGATTATGAACATGTATAGGTATAATCATTCTTTAATACAGATATTACCAAAATGTAAGTAATGTTACGTCAGTGGCATCTATTGTAAAGCAAGTTACTTTGCTTCTCTCAACTGACTTAACTTACTTTACAGTTAATTCGTCGTACGATGCCACCTCAATGACGCAAATTCAAAATGTGAAGGCAAATTTTGACCTGGCGTGCGGGACTCGCGCTGGCTTAGTGGTTCTGATGTATCTAACCAGTCGCAGTCGGATTTCGCCTTCTCTAAAATAACTGTATACTTAATTTTTATTATTATCTTTACTTGTTTATTCAATTGCAATTTCAATTGCAATTTCAATTGCAATTTCAATTGCAATTTCAATTGTAATATAAAATGCTTCTTTAGATAAACCAAAATGGTTTCCAAAAGGAGTTTTTGAACAACTAAGTAATATCTTGTAATGATATTGGAAATTAAAAAAAACAGTCTACAGCTGGGATTTCGTTCACTTTATTTGGTCCATTCCGTATTAGTGCCAATGTCTGTTCCCCGATTGATGCTTCTAATCTTATAAATGAGGCTTTAGCGCCCCAGCTGATGAGTAATGTTGTAATATATATCATACATACTCATAATCAAACATAAATAAATATTTCAAAGAATTTTGTATTTTATTGATAATTATATTTCCACAAATACATGTACAAATACAAGCACAGAATGTAGGAAAATCAGAAGAAATTATTAAACGATTCATCACTTTCTTTTCATTTCTTTGAAATAGCCTTTATGAATCCAAAAAGAACAATTTAACAATGCAAGAAATAGAAAATTCTTTTGCCAGTAATATCTGCCGGTGTACTGGGTACAGACCTATAGCTGATGCATTTAAAACATTTGCCAATAATGTGGACGAAGAGCTCATGAATAAACTTATAGATTTAGAAGATTTGTCTACTGTAAAATGTCGACAAAAATGTTCTAAAGATTGCATTCACAAAAGTAAACGCGGCTGTGATAAGAATAACCAAGCTCGAAGTACTGAAGATGATTGGTGTGTGATTGAAAAAAGTAATAGTAAAATGATAGAAATACATTGTGGCAAATACAAATGGTTCAAAACCTATAAATTGAAGGACGTCTTCGAAGTCATATCAAAGGATGAGGATTATAAATTAGTTGCTGGAAATACCGGAATTGGTATGGTTTCGTTTAATCGTAACTTTTTTTTCCTTGTTCGGCTAATGATATTTAAAGTTTATATAATGATATTAACGTCATTATTATAAGAAAAATTGTTGTAGAAAGGTACTTAATATTATATTTTATTATTCTAGGTGTATACCACGTCACTGACTATCCTCCAATTTCAATAGATATATTCACTGTAGCAGAACTTAATGGTTTCATAGTAGATGTAAACCTAATAATCGGTGCAGCAATGTCGCTAACTGAAATGATGGATTTATTTCTCGACATATCATCGACGACTGAAGATTTCTCTTATTTGAAAGTGTTGCGGGACCATCTGGACTTGGTCGCCCATATTCCCGTTAGAAATGTAAGTGAACAAAGTTTAACTATGGTGTTAATTTCCCTACCCTATCAAAATATTAATAATATATACCAACGGAATAATCATTACTATATTTTAGATTGGCACAATCGGTGGAAACCTATTTTTAAAACACCTCAATAATACTTTTCAATCGGATTTATATTTGCTTTTTGAAACTGTTGGAGCTATGATTACAATTGGTAAGAATGCGTCTATCCGTTCCGGCTTTCATTCTATTTAACTATCTATGACATCAACAGGTTTATTTTCAGCTGAAAGTATCACTGCTATGAAACAAATGTCTTTAGCAAATTTCTTGAAAGCAGACATGAGGGGCAAAATTATCGTCAATATAATGTTACCACCGTTGCCATCAAGCGTTAAACTTAAAACATACAAGGTAATATGTATTGTAATATCACGAACTTTATACATATTTCTACGAAGTTTTCGCTATACTTCCAAGACATTAACAATTTTTTCATAATTTTAGATAATGCCCAGATCACAAAATGCTCACGCCGTAGTAAATGCTGGATTTCTATTTAAATTCAAAGAAGATTTAAAAAAATTAGATAAAGTTAGGATAGTCTATGGAGGCATATCACAAACATTTGTTCACGCTAAACAAACAGAAGAAATTTTAACCGGAAAAGATCCTTTTACCAACAAAAATTTGCAACTGGCTTTGAGTTCTTTATCAAATGAGATATTGCCTGAGGAAGTACCCCCTGAACCCTCAGCTGCTTACAGGAAAATGTTGGCTGTCACGTTGTATTACAAAGCAAGTATAGATTTTTCTTTATATTGTGTCTAAAACCATTTCTGTTTCATTTGTTATCAAATCAGTATGACTGGTTGTATTTTTTGTTTCAGGCCATCTTAAGCTTATGCCCTGAGAATATACTAGATCCAAAACTAAAGTCAGGAGCCGAAACTTTAAAGAGGCATACATCCCGCGGGACTCAAATATTTGATACAGATAAAAGTGTTTGGCCTTTAAATGAGCCAATATCAAAGTTAGAAGGATTAGTACAATGTAGTGGTGAGGCTACTTTTGCAAATGATCTTCCGACACAACCTAATGAAGTATTTGCAGCCTTTGTGACGGCTGATGTAAGGCCAGGAAGTATCATAAGCAATTTTGATACTATTGAGGCTTTTGTGAGTATAAGTTTTAGTAATTAATATATACTAATCGACATTTCTGAATTATCTATTGAGATATTGTATTATTTATTGGGAATTAATTTTCTATTTAATTTGTTAAATTAATATAAAAAAATGTGTATCTAGATAATTAGAATACACATAGTTTTAACCGATCTAGCAGCTTAGAGAAGTTTGCGTGGCCTATGCAAATGTTTCACTAATCTGGACGATGAGGTCATGGTCGAACTACACATTACTGATGCATGTATGCCGTCAGCTAGGAATGGTCTACTGAAAGCCATTATGGCTCCCCCTTAAAAAGGCCATTTCAAAAATCACCTTGCACAGAATTGTAGGTAATCTATAACTCGTATATTATTTGTTACTATGGACTTTAAAAGACAGGACTTTAAAAGAGGCAATGGTATTCTGTTTTTATTTCGGTATTTTTCTTAGAGCTCGTCCCATAGCAAGTCCTGATTCCATCTAGTCGAAAAATAACAATAGCTTGTAAAATTGTAAATTTCTTTTAAAGATATTTTAATAGAATAAATATAATTTAAGATAGAAACAGATTCGTGCACATATTTATATGGCCTACAGATGCTGTAGGCATTGTGTTCGTCAATGCAATGGAAAATCCTAGTGTCAACGATTATCTATCTCTATATATATAAAAGAAAGTCGTGTTAGTTACACTATTTATAACTAAAGAACGGCTGAACCGATTTGGCTGAAAATTGGTGGAGAGGTAGCTTAGAACCAGGAGACGGACATAGGATACTTTTTATCCCGTACCCGTGGGATGTGATGACAGACCGAATTCCACGGGGGCGAAGCCGCGGGCAGAAGCTAGTTTTTTAATAAAAAAGAATCTGAAATTTAAAAAGACTTTATTGGTTATAATATAACTAAATGCTTCTTCCTATATTTTTATTATTTGTACCTTCCGATGCCCATAATTATTATCAGCATCTATGAAATTAATTTCTGTTTTTTTATCATTTAGAAACTTCCAGGTGTTAAAGCATTTTACACAGCCAAAGACATTCCAGGCATTAATTCATTTACACCTACCAAGTTTCGTTTAAATTCCGTTGACGAAGAAATACTTTGTACAAATGAAGTGAAATATTACGGAGATCCAGTAGGCATTATAGTTGCCGACAGAGAAAAAACAGCGAACAAAGCTGCGAAGCTTATTAAAGTTGAATATCAATCTATAAACCAAAACAAACCTTTGCTCACTATAGAAGATGTTCTGAAATCACCTGAAAAAGATAGAAGGGTCAACACTGTCAAAATTGTGGTACCAGGAAACGTTGGTACCGATGTAAAATTTGTCATTAATGGTAAATATCAAATGCAAGCTCAACATCATTTTTATATGGAGCCGCAAACTTGTATTGTTCAGCCAACAGAAGATGGCTTAGAGGTCATATCGTCAACGCAGTGGCTTGATTTGACTAATGTTGCTATTGCTCAATGTTTGAATATACCTGTTAACAGGTGAGTACTTTAAAATCAGTTCTTTCATTCATAAGTCATACAGATATTTTCCAAGGTTAGAATCAGGGCAGTATTTCGGCTGCTAAGACTATACCTACGGCGAATAATATGGTAGCTGTAAAATATTGTTTTTTTTTATTCAATTTATTTAAAAACTTTTCAGCATAAAAGTTGTCGTAAGGCGAGTAGGTGGGAGCTATGGGGGGAAAATAACGCGGTCCTGTCAGATCGCTTGTGCTGCAGCTTTAGTGACCCACCTTCAAGGAAAAACTTGCAGGTTCATCGTACCTTTGGAGACTACTATGAGAAGTATCGGGAAAAGGCTGCCTACCACCTCTAACTTTGAAGTAAACACTTATAACTTTTGTATACTTACGGTTATTGTTTTTCATCAACCAGCCCATAGTAGTCCACTGCTGGACCGGCCTCCATCAATAAATTAAATACTTGGAAATAATCTACCCGCATCTATAAATAATTTAATCTCTTTTCTGCAACATCAACACTGCCAAAAAAAATAGTTATTTATTTTCTACGTTTATTTGTAACCTAACATAATATATAATTTTTGTTACAGTCATAAATATAACAAGCCTTTGCCCGCGGCTTCGCTCACTTGAAACTAAAAAACCAACAGTGATGATCTCTTCTTTGTGTGGACCTCTATACATCAGAGAGGTCAAGCTGTATCTCGGGATCCGTTTAATTAATTGACATAAAAAGTTCACCAGTTTTTAAGTTGGAGCATAAACTTTCTAATAGTGATAAGAAAATTAAAATCTATTCAGTAGTTTTTGCTCCAACCCGTAACAAACAGAAAAACAGACAAACAGACAAGAATTTTAAAAATCACCTTAACCTTTGATACCTTAACCCACTTGTTTTTTTTAAATATCGTCAATGTACAGACACAGCTTTTTTACAATTTTATAATAGTAGAGAAGATGTATATTATGAATATTCTGAATATAAAGTGTGGATTATACTTAAACAGGTTGGCGTTAACGAAGAAGGCGAAATACAGTATCTAAAAAACATATTCTACCAAGACAACGGGTGTTCTTCTAATGAAACTATTAGTCACTTAACTGTGAAACATTTCCACAGCTGCTATGATACAAGACGATGGTATATTGAAGCTAATCGTGTGATTACGGATACCGCTTCTAATACTCGGTGTAGAGCACCATGTAAGTGTTACCAATTTTATATATAAAATATGTTCTTGTATTACAATGCACAGCAAGGATACCGGAAACGCAAACACTTTTAAAAGGCAGACAACGCACTTGCGTCTCCTCTGGTGTTGGTGGTGATCCGTATGTTCCGAAATATAGCCATTGTGCGTATTTATATAAAATAAATTTGGGTTAACTTGACGAGCTTAAGCCATTGTTATGCCACACTACGCCCCCTTGTGACGAATTTTGGAACTAAAATCTGAGTCCATCATTGAATTTCACGCTGAAATGCACTTCTTTACAAGATAGCTAAACATCAATCCGCTATATTTATTAACGCAAAACGTTCATTCCATTCCGCGTCTTGCATTCAAGAATTATGCAAAACTGCTGAACGTCGTGTAGCTATTTTACATAACGGATCTGTTTTGTAAAGCGGCTAGTGATTATGTAAAATAGCGTATTATACAATTCTACTGCGACTTAAATAGCATGGACGACTGGCACTACTGTATCTAGGTTCACATCACTAGATTTTATAGATGCACAAATTCGTCAATATTTTTTTGTAATAGGTATTGCAAAAACAGTCACTCCCACATTTGAATATCAAATTTTAAACTTATATGGGTATGTTTGTAATAAATTGGAAAATTAGACCATGAATTGTCAGATAATTGACATTTTCAGCTTCGACAGAAGCAATAGCAATGATAGAAAATATTATGGAAATGGTTGCGAACAAAATCGGTAAAGATCCGATCGGAGTGAAATTAGCAAACATGACCAAAGAAAACAATCCTATACCAGAACTAATAGAACAACTAAAAAAGGATTCTAATTACAATGAAAGGCGTAAAGAAGTTAATAACTTCAACACTAACAATCGTTGGAGGAAACGTGCTTTAAAAATATTGCCCATGACTTATGATTTATTATATATTGGACCATTCAATGCATTAATTTCGATATACCATGGTGATGGGTCAGTTATGATCACTCATGGAGGAATCGAAATGGGTCAAGGTATCAACACAAAAACTGCACAAGTCTGCGCCTACATGCTTAACATACCTATAGATAAGATCAGCGTTAAACCAAGTTCTAGCTTCACTTCACCTAATTCAATGGCAACTGGAGCCAGTGTCGGTAGTGAATGCGTAGCATTTGCTACTATGAAAGCCTGTGAAATACTTTTAGAAAGGTTAGCTCCTATAAAAGAAAATATGAGTAATCCATCGTGGGAAGATCTTATTCAAAAAGCTAATAAAGAAGGAATTGATTTACAAGCCTCATATCTATGTTCAAGTAAAGATGATTTGAAGCCTTATGATATATATGGAATTGCTGCTTTGGAAGTTGAAGTTGATATATTGACGGGTAACCATGATATTAAAAGAGTAGACCTGCTGCAAGATACTGGAAGAAGTTTAAGTCCAATAATTGATGTTGGTCAAGTACGTGGAATCCAAACTATCAACAATTAGATCTTATTCAACCAATATCTTTAATTACGAGTATAACAAATTATTTTTAGATTGAAGGTGCATTTATCATGGGACTTGGATACTGGACTTCAGAAAATGTAATTTACGATTCAGACAGTGGAAAGCTACTTACTGATCGTACGTGGACTTACAAGCCTCCGGGAATTAAAGACATACCCGAAGATTTTAGAGTTTATTTTCGAAGAAACTCAAAAAATACCGTCGGAGTTCTACAATCAAAAGGTACTATGTTCTATAAGTTCTTTTATATACGTGAAAGTATATTTTATATACGCGTACAAAATATTTTGATGACAATTATTTTTATTTTTAGCTACTGGTGAACCTTCCTTGTGTCTTGCTTGGGTTATAACTCAAGCTTTGAGAGAAGCAGTAAGAGCTGCTCGTCTGGACGCTAAATACGGGGATGAGTGGGTGGATATACGTAAGTCTAAAAAAAGGAAGAAGTGTTCTAGATATAAGTGGCCAAAGGGAAGGTGCCGAAACGCTGATTCACAAATATTCGTAATAAGACGATGATTTCTGCTGAAATAGAGACTGAAACTGCTTGGTATTCGACCAATAGGGAGCAGCTGTAGCCTAATAGCTAGGGCGTCGGACTTGCGATCTTGTGGTTGCCCGTTCGAAACCCAACCATTGCACTACCGACATGAACCCACTCGTAACAAAAGCATTTATTTAGCTTTGCACGAGGGGTTAACAAGAATACTAGTATTGTGCAACCCACATTGCTAGAAAGCTTTTTTTTTAAAAAAAAAATTGCCGCATATAGATTTAATGAAAATATTAGCTGACCTTTGTAGTCACGGGGTCGTAAATAGACTTGCCTATAATTTCTCTATCTATCGTCGTGTGCATTGGTAGACTCCATATACTTAAGAAATATGTTTATCTGAAACACATCTAGTTGCCATCATGAAATGTACCTAATATGTTACATTTTTCTTTCAGCAAATCCGTGTACAGTAGAAAATATCTTCATGGCAGTGGGTCATAAGTTGGAACATTTTATTCTAAACTAATTGTTGGTATCTGGAACCAGAATGAACAATAGCTGTTGCAATTACGTCTATGTATTTTTATAAATAAACGGAAAAGGGTTTTGCGTGTTGTAAGATTTGTTTTCATTGAGATCTATTATCATAACATACCATAACATTAGATTAGGCAGAGGCATACTGATTTACACCCATAATTTGCCAAAACGTTTAGGTCCCATGTAATAGGGAGCGAGCCTATTGCCATTAACCGGGCACAAATTAAAAATCCGACCTGCTTCTGATAAATGCATATGCTGCATAGAAAAACCCAATAATACTTTGATTAAACAGGGAATCAAACCCACGATATCCGATAATGTGAACCCTAATTAATTCCTAAAATAATGATAGCACATTAAATACCAGTCTTCATCATACAATTATATAATAAGTAGATTTTATTACTACTGCGGACTGTGTATAATTACATGATTCGATAAATTAATTGCGTTATTACGAGCAACTCTGGCTATCTGTAATTAACCGCCTTAATTTTGTTTATATAGGTAGCTACAATCTAAATATTTTAGGTATTTCGTATCGTTGGCATAGCCGAGAAGCTATGTGCCTAATAACTACGCCAATCAATCAATATATATTTATGATATATATTTGTGGCAACTTTTAACTACAATAAGAATAAGAAAAACAAAACAAAAGTATCACATTTCTATACATAGGTACGAGTATGTGTTACAATTTATTGTGCTTATAATGTATTGAATGGAGAAAATAATGTTTCCTATAACCGCCACACTAGGTCAAGCCTGTCTCGTGGAGGACAAACTCATCGAACTCATCGAGATCTTTCCGTACCTTAGAGAGCACGTAAACTGTCGGTCCTACTAGTGGTCATACGAGCATCTAACACAATTATGGTCTAATAGCACAATGGTAGGAAGCATAAAGGTAGGTGTATAAGTATGTAAGTGATAACAATATTGTCATTAACTGACAATGAAGAAGAATAGGCACTATTAGTAAAATTATAGGCCAGGTGCACATTGAACTATTCTTTATATTACACAGTTTTGAGTTAACACATAGTAAATTGAAAGCAAAGTGCTCATTACAAGAGGTTACCAATTGTATAATCATTTCCGCTAGCAACATTAAATTTAACAACAAGTTCCATTCAAAGTGGTATCATCATTGGGAAATATAGAGAAGTGGGTAACACAACACGAAGTAACATATTAGTTGGGCGACAGATCTGTAGAGGAGATGGCGAAAATTGTGTTCAAAATTAACGGAACTCAATACGAGGGTAAGGAAATCTTTTTCATTTTTTTAAGGATAATTTATAAAGAAACATAACGTACCATCACGCATCCCCGAAGGGTTAGGCAGAGGTGTACTAAGGTACACCCACTGTTCGCCGGTATGTTTAGGTCCCATGTAATAGGGGGCGAGCCTATTGCCATTAACCGGGCACAAATTCCAAACTCCGTGCTGCTACTGGGAATTTCATAGAAAAACCCAATAATACTTTGCTCGATCTGGGAATCGAACCCAGGACCTCTAGCGTAGCAGTCGCGGTTAGGACCACTTGGCTAATGAGGCAGTTTTATAAAGTTTTGTAAATTTATAAAGAAAACAAACTTCTTAATTGTACGACTCTTTTAGAATATTTTCTCAAAGACCATTAGTTTGTTACTCGATTCTCTCGTCTTAATTAAAAATCATGTACAAGATACATAGAAAACGGTGTTAGGCGATTCATAAAAAAAAATCTCTTAAATCATTTTAGCGGACGGAAAATTTGGTCCAGACGTATCGTTGAACGAGTACATACGGAATGTGGCAGAACTGCGCGGCACGAAAGCGATGTGCCATGAGGGCGGCTGCGGCGCATGTGTGGTCGCCGTACGCGCAGCGCTCCCACCCACCAACGAAGTCAAGTTGTTCTCTGTTAATTCTGTAAGATTTTTGATCACACTAGATTAATCAATTGCGATATAGCAAATTCCTATCCATATCTAAAAAAATGCCAGCACCTCCGGAGACTATGCGGCACTAGGACATTCACGGCGTCAATGCGCGCTCTTATACTAACTCCATATAAAAAACTTAATCTACAATATCATAAGCATCCATTTCCATTTTCACTCCATATATTTTAGTATAGTATTTAAACCAATTTACTACTAGGCTTTCTCTAACTTTTTTAACACTTATTACGTACTGACTTGACCATACAATGAACAGCGATATTATAATCAGTAGTTTTAGAAAGTGTATTCTCGCTGATCTTTATTATAATCTGACAAATGTTTATCTTCTTCTAATATACGTACAATAATAGCTTTCATCTACAGTGTCTAGTGGCAGTATTATCCTGCCAAGGCTGGGAAGTGATCACAGTAGAAGGTATCGGAAGCAAATCGCATAGCTACCATGACATCCAGACCAGACTCGCCAGGTTCAATGGGACCCAATGCGGATACTGTACGCCAGGATGGGTTATGAACATGTATAGGTAGATCACAATTATTTTTCAACTAGCTTCCGCATGCGACTTCGTCCGCGTGAAATAGTTACTTGGTCTTAGCGTGATTATATATAGCCTATAGCCTTAAGGGGCTATCTAACACTGAAAGAACTTTTCAAATCAGGCCAGTAGTCCCTGAGATTATCGCGTTCAAGCAAACAAACAAACAAACTTTTCAGCTTTATATATTAAAAAAAGTATAGATGATATCGTATCTCATTATAATATTTATTTTTTCCAATCAATATAATAATCAATGTTCTTAAGCACGAAATAACTTTAAACCTTTATATTATTTCAAATAGCATTTATGAATCCAAAAAGAACAATTTAACAATGCAAGAAATAGAAAATTCGTTTGCTGGTAATATCTGCCGGTGTACTGGGTACAGACCTATAGCTGATGCATTTAAAACTTTTGCCAACAAAGTGGACGAAGAGCTCATGAATAAACTTATAGATTTAGAAGATATGGCTACTGTAAAATGTGAACAGAAATGTTCTAATAATTGTATCCACAAAAGTAAAGGTGGCAATGATAAGAATGAGCAAGCTCGAAGTACTGAAGATGATTGGTGTGTGATTGAAAAAAGTAATAGTAAAATGATAGAAATACATTGTGGCAAATACAAATGGTTCAAAACCTATAGATTAAAGGACGTTTTCAAAGTAATATCAAAACATGAGGAATATAAATTAATTGCTGGAAATACTGGACAAGGTATATTTTCTTGTATTCATAATTTTTTTCTTTATTTTTCTAATGATTCTTAAAGATTATAATATCTTATCATAGCCATTTATACAAAAATTGCTATAGAAAGCTTCATATTATTGTTTAATTATTCTAGGAGTATACCACGTCACCGATTATCCTCCAATTTTAATAGATATATTTACTGTAGCTGAACTTAAGGGTTTCACAATAGACGTTAATCTAATCATCGGAGCTGGAATGCCTCTTACTGAAATGATGGAATTATTCCTCGACATATCAGCGACGAATGAAGATTTCTCTTATTTAAAAGTGTTGTGGGACCATCTGGACTTGGTCGCCCATATTCCCGTTAGAAATGTAAGTGAACAAAGTTCTGTATTTTAATTATATTTTACTTCCTAGACCCTTCCATATGTGTATAAGATAATAATCATGTACTTTATTTTAGATTGGCACAATCGGTGGAAACCTATTTTTAAAATACCTGAATAATACCTTTCAGTCGGATTTATTTTTGCTTTTTGAGACCATTGGAGCTATGATAACAATTGGTAAGAATAGGACTAGCCATTTCGGTTTTAATTATATTTAAGTATTCATGACATTAACCGTTTCATTTTCAGCTGAAAATATTAGTACCATGAAAGAAATGTCTTTAACTAATTTCTTGAAAATAGATATGAGGGGCAAAATTATCCTCAATATAATGTTACCACCATTATCACCAAGCGTCAAACTTAAAACATTCAAGGTATATTTATTATTATGTGAAATATATGAACGTTATAATATTTAATAAAAAAAAATATACTTACATTAATATTTATTTTTAAATATTTTAATTAATTTTTTTTTCACAATTTTAGATAATGCCTAGATCACAAAATGCTCATGCAGTTGTAAATGCTGGGTTCCTATTTAAATTCAAAGAAAATTTGAAAGTGTTACAAAATGTTAGAATAGTTTATGGAAGCATATCACCAACATTCGTTCACGCTACAAAAACAGAAAAAATATTAGCTGGAAAAGATCCCTTTACCAATAGAATGTTGCAAGTAGCTTTGAATTCGCTGTCAACAGAGATATTGCCTGAAGAGGCACCACCTGAGCCCTCAGTTGCTTACAGGAAAATGTTGGCTATTGCGTTGTATTACAAAGTACGTATTGCCTAGACGAATTATGACTCTTCTTTACGTGTTACTACTATTTCGGTTTCATTTCTTACGAAATCAGTATGGCTAGTTGTTTTTTTTTTTTCAGGCCATCATAAGTTTATGCCCGAAGAATATAATAGATCCAAAACTAAAGTCAGGAGCCGAACCCATAAAGAGGAATTTATCCCGCGGGGTCCAAATATTTGATACAGATAAAACTGTATGGCCTTTAAATGAACCAATACCGAAGATAGAAGGATTAGTACAATGTAGTGGTGAAGCTACCTTTGCAAATGATCTACCGAAACAACCTAATGAAGTGTTTGCGGCCTTTGTGACCGCTGATGTAAGACCAGGAAGTATCATAAGCAATTTTGATACTATCGAGGCTTTTGTGAGTATGAGTTTTACTAAAACTAGCTAGATTAGCCAGAGGTCAAGTAATCAGCTGCCGTGGTAGAGATTTGATCCCCAAATGGAACGTATTTATGTTGATCTGGGTTGTGGTTTTAATGCATGTGAAATTAGTGTTTGTAAATGTACTCACGATGCAGCTGAAAATCTTAGTTTCAAAGTTTCCTTTTTAATAATAAAGAATGTAAAGTTATGCTCATAATCTAATACTGAAAAACGCGGTTGCAATGTAATTAAATTTAGTACTTTTTTGGTCTTTTAGAAAATTCCAGGAGTTATTGCATTTTACACAGCCAAAGATATTCCAGGAGTTAATTCATTTACACCTACCAAGTGTCCTTTGGTATCCGTTGATGAAGAAATACTTTGTACAAAAGAAGTAAAATTTTATGGATATCCAGTAGGCATTATAGTTGCCGACAGAGAAAGAACAGCGAACAAAGCTGCGAAGCTTGTTAAAGTTGAATATCAATCTATAAACCAGAACAAACCTCTACTGACTATCGAAGATGTTCTTAAATCGCCTGAAAAAGATAAAAGAGTAAATAATAACAGAACTGTGACACCAGAAAACGTTGGTACTGATGTAAAATTTGTCATTAATGGTGAATATAAAATGCAAGCTCAACATCATTTTTATATGGAGCCGCAGACTTGTATTGTCCAACCAACAGAAGATGGCTTAGAGGTCATATCGGCAACTCAGTGGCTAGACTTAACTAATGTTGCTATTGCTCAATGTTTGGATATACCTGTTAATAGGTGAGTGAGTTTTATATCCATTCTTAGTAGCCGAACATAAAATTTCCATAGCCATAATGAAGGCAGTCTTTCGAAACGGAGAATAATATTGTAACCGTAAAATATTATGAAAATTTAAAAACTTTTCAGTATAAACGTTGTCGTCAGGCGAGTAGGTGGTAGCTATGGTGGGAAGATTACGCGGTCCTGCCAGATCGCTTGTGCTGCAGCTTTAGTGACCCACCTCCAAGGAAAAACTTGCAGGTTCATCGTACCTTTGGAGACTACTATGGGAAGTATCGGGAAAAGGCTGCCTACTAACTCTAACTTTGAAGTAAGCACTTAGAATGTTTATAACTTATTTGTATTAAGTCTGTCTATAAATACTTGTAAATTATGTGATTCGAGTATCTTCTTAATAATAGTAACTACTATATTTCTTTTATGCAATTTTACAAGACCTTGCCAAAAAGCCACTAATATTTTCTGCGTTTTAGCTTTGTTAATAAATTCTTAGTTTTTTTTTAAATTTTACATTCTGATAAGACATATCAGAATGTAAAATTTGTACAAGTCTGTAACTTTTAAATAGACTGTGCCGAGTTTATAAGGATTATCTGGAATTATTGTTTACTACTTACTCATGTTCTTTATTGTAACTTAAAGTCGAATCACAAAAGTTTTCGCTGTACCTCTAGGCAACGCAAACGCGACGGCCAAAAATATCCTCGTGGCATTTCAGCGCAGTTTCATCCATTTTAAATTTATTTTCAAATAATAATGTTATTTGTGGATTATAACCAGGTTGGCGTTAACGAAAAGGGCGAAATACAATATCTTAGAAACGTATTCTACCAGGACAATGGGTGTTCTTCCAATGAGACTATGAGTCCTGTAACTGTAAACCATTTCCGCAGCTGCTATGATACAAGACGATGGTACATTGAAGCGAACAGTGTGGCTACAGATACCGCTGCTAATACTTGGTGTAGAGCACCATGTAAGTTATAATTAGTTATATTACCATTATATCTATCAATCCAAAATGGTGAAGCAAGGATATACAAGTCATATAACCATACTACTGCCTCATTAGCCTAGTGGTCCTAGGCGCAACTCTCAGAGGTTCTAGGTCGAGCAAAGTGTTATGCTTTTCTATGAAACTCTCAGTAGCAGCTCGACTAAAACGGAGATGAAATATATTATTAATTTAATTCAATTGAATAAAATTATTATTTATAATCTCCATTTTAGTTATTTCTTATATCCTACAATAGGCGTGAATTAAATAACATAGAACCACTAACTCTTCGTATTAGAATACTTCGTATTAAAAAAAAGTATATAAGTATTATATCCATTGTCTAGTACCCATAGTACAAGCTCTGCTTAGTTTGGGACTAGATGGTGCTGTGTAAAAATGTCCCAGAATATTTATTTACTTAGAAACATTGTAATAGTAAAAGTTCCAACCATATAGCTCTTTCTTTAAATTTATATAAAAGTTAAGTCGAAGTCAAAAGTTACGAGGCCCAGGAAGAGAAAAATGTACATGGAAATATTCAGTTTAACTAATGGGATCGGGAGGTAGGTGTCGTGGTGTTTTAATGATATTCTTTTCCAAGATAACGCTCGAGTGGGCTTGACTGGGATATCAATAAATATTTATGCATCGAGGGCTGTAGACATGTGACAATATGTTAATGAAATTCATGTCTGTGAATAACTACAGTACACTACACTGTACTGTATATTCTTATATCTCAATGGCCCTTCCAGGATCTATAGACACATTAATTCTTAATTCATCTCATTCATGCATTAATTATAAATAAATAAATAAATAAATCTCTTATATTTTTCGTGACGTAAGTACTAACTGTTCCCTAAATTCAAAAATCCCTGAAATAGGTACGTCATTATTTATATATGAAGAGTAGCGACAATACCAATTTTCAGGTTCCTATCGTTAAAAACACTCATTACAGCCTTACATATATCCAGTCTCCTTTACCCCCCTTAGTATGAAAATCAATTCTTCAAACGCGTCTTTAACAGCTACCCCATATAAACTTTCACCTCCCGTTTCCCCCCGAAATGTGTAAATTGAAAAATCGTGAAACATGTAATTATACAAATAAACTATATTTATTTTCACTTACTGTAATTTAAATTTGTTATTGCTGTTTATTGTTTTGAATGTTCATTGATAAATCAGTCAGTCAGTCAGAACTCGGACAAACGATTTTATAAGTAAGATATTGATAAATATGTCGACGAATTATCATTTAATTAACATTTTTAGCTTCGACTGAAGGAATAGCAATGATTGAGAATATTATGGAAATGATTGCTCACAAAATCGGTAAAGATCCAATCGAAGTGAAGTTAGCAAACATGGCTAAAGAAAACAATCCTATACCAGAACTAATAGAACAACTAAAAAAGGACTCAAATTATACTGAAAGACTTGAAGAAGTTAAAAACTTTAATAGTAACAATCGTTGGAGGAAACGTGCTTTGAAATTATTGCCCATGACATACGATTTATTTTACATTGGGCCTTACAATTCACTAATTTCGATATACCACGGTGATGGATCAGTTATGATCACTCATGGAGGAATTGAAATGGGTCAAGGTATCAACACAAAAACTGCACAAGTCTGCGCCTATATGCTTGATATACCATTAGATAAGATCAGTATTAAGCCAAGTTCTAGCTTTACTTCGCCAAATTCCATGACAACTGGAGCCAGTGTCGGTAGTGAATGCGTAGCATTTGCTACTATGAAAGCCTGTGAAATTCTTCTAGAAAGATTAGCTCCTATAAAAGAAGATATGAACCATTCATCGTGGGAACATCTTGTTCAAAAAGCTTATAAAGAAGGAATTGATTTACAAGCGTCTTATCAGTGTTCAAGTAAAGACGACTTAAAGCCCTACGATGTATATGGTGTTGCTGCTTTGGAAGTTGAAGTTGATATTCTGACGGGTAACCATGATATTAAAAGAGTAGATCTTCTAGAAGATACTGGAAGAAGTTTAAGTCCAATAATTGATGTTGGTCAAGTAGGTGGATTCCATATTTTTAACAATTGGGTCCTATTCATTAGTTCGTCGTCTAAATCATTACTATAACAAATTACTTTTAGATTGAAGGTGCATTTATCATGGGACTTGGATACTGGACTTCAGAAAATGTAATTTACGATCCAGACAGTGGAAAAGTACTTACTGATCGTACGTGGACTTACAAGCCTCCGGGAATTAAAGACATACCCGAAGATTTTAGAGTTTATTTTCGAAGAAACTCAAAAAATCCGCTTGGTGTTCTACAATCAAAAGGTGACTACATTCTTGGAGTTATCTTATACACCGTGAATGATTATTTGTCGAAATATTTTCTTGACATTTTTTTTCTTTTTAGCTACTGGTGAACCAGCATTGTGTCTTTCTTCGGTAATAACTCAAGCTTTGAGAGAAGCAGTAAGAGCTGCTCGTCTGGATGCTGGATACGGGGATGTGTGGGTAGATATACGTAAGTTCTAATTAAATATATCAGTAGAAAAAAGGCTGTGATGTAATAAGCCGATGGTGGTTGCCTAAGACTTGAGGCTATATTATCAGTTAACATAAATAGCAACTAGAATATAACCACTGGTCTGCTCATAACAACAATGTAAATGTAGATAAAATTTTGGTGGTCATGTCTAAATTGATGTACCTACTACTTACTGTTTGTCAATAATTTTCCATGTCATTACTTCTATCTGTCATCAACCTATTCTCAGCTCCACTGCAGAATGAGAAGGTTCAGGATCTAGTCCACCACGCTTCCTTGTGTGGGTTTTATCTGAAACACATCTTGCGGTTATCACGAAATTATATATTTCTCTTTTACTTACAGCAAATCCGTGTACAGTAGAAAATATCTTCATGGCTGTGGGCCATAAGTTGGAACATTTTATTCTCAACTAATTTTGGTTTAAGGAACTAGAATGAACAACACCTGAACGTACATCTATGTATTTTTTATAAATAAATGGAAAAGGGATTGGTTTGTTGTGAGTTCTATTAAAATTGATATCTATTCTATGTTTTTATTCTACATACCATTACCTTCCCGCGAGAAGACGTCAAAGAATCTCTTATTATTATCTTTATCTTCTTCTTCTCTTCTCTCTTCTACTATTATAAAATTGAAAAATGTTGTAGTTTCAATTTTGTTATCACTGTTAGTAAGTATATGCTCCAACTTAAAAACTGGTGAACTTCTTATCACAATTAATTAATCGGATCCTGAGATTCAGCTTGGCCTCTCTGATGTATAGAGGCCCATACAAAGAAGAGATCATCACTGTTGGGTTTTATTAAGTTATTTTTGAAATCCATTTCTAATCCTACTCTAGCTTCAGGTGAGCGAAGCCGTGGGCAAAGGCTAGTTCAAATTAAATTCCTCCCCGTCCATCTCATAAGGAGTTTTTACTAAATATTTAGGTTCCTACACCTAAGTTGAAGGCATCCGCCATAAAATGACTTTGCCCAATTTCAATGGGATTACAAAAACAAGAATCCCTTGAGTAATATCGCAGGATACAACGAGTATAATAAAATAACACAGACATTAAAGTAACTAGTTATTTGGAAGCTTTTCACTGAAATATTCATAGACATTTTCACCCTTTATTTTGAACTTAATTCAAATTGAACGTTTCGTACTGTAATTTACGAAGAAAGAGTATTTGTAGGCGGGATGATGATATGTTATTATCTTCTGTATGTGCATACCATCACGCCTGTATTCCCCGAAGGGTTAAGCAGAGGCGTACTAATGTACACCCACAGTTTGCCGGTATGTTTAGGTCCCATGTAATAGGGGGCGAGCCTATTGCCATTAACCGGGCACAAATTCCTAACTCCGAGCTGCTACTGGGAATTTCATAGAAAAACCCAATAACACTTTGCTCGACCTGGGAATCGAACCCAGGACCTCTACCGTAGCAGTCGCACTCAGGACCACTTGGCTAATGAGGCAGTTCAGGCAGTGTGTTTAGGAAGAACTATGGCTGTATATATACCTACACCTCTGATTAACCCTTCGGGGAATACAAGCATATTTCAAACGAATATTTTATTTTACTATCATCATTAGAAAGAATAAAGCGAAATAGAAGCAAAATACGCCTTAGTGTTAAATAAAATATATTGAAAATTAATAGGTAGCTAAGTACAGCGTGTTCGAAGAAAAAATCACAGAGCTCCATATTGAGAAGTTATCGTTAAAATGACAGGATAATTTGACAGCTTGCCACTTCCACTATTTATTTTTTTACCTTGGCATAAACGACTGGTTCTGTGGCTGCGATTTTTTATGAAACAAACTTTTAAAACTATTGGATCTGAAAAATGTATAATTCCAATGTATATTCCATTCCATGCCCTGCTGATCTGGTATTGCCGTGCAGCGGGTCGTTGAGCTCCCTAAATAATGGTTGAGCTACACAATGACTGGTGTATGCGTGCCGTCAGTTAGGACAGGTCAACTCAAAGCTGCTATAGCTCTTTCTTCAAAATGCCTGTTCAGATTTTGCCCTACATAGTAAAACACATATCTTATAATACTAATACTGTCTGGACTTTAGAAGAGATCATGATTCGCTGAGTTTGTTTCGGCGTTTCTTCTCAGAGGTCGTCAGATAGGAAATGTCGGCGCCATCTAGTAAAAAAAATGTAAAACGACTTGTAAAAGTGTCTTTTTAAGATCTATTTACAGAGATAAATATCATTTATCATCATTTACCAATTATGCTGCTAGGATACTTGAAATCGTTGACGTCGTACAGAAACCCTGAAATAGGTCCCCATAAATAGATCTTTTTAAAGACACGTCAATATTATAAAGTTTTAATTAGGTACTATACTACATACACGTATATACGAATATATACATATATATACATTTCCTAGATGATAATCTCTAAGAAGAAACGCCGAAATAAACTCAAAGAATGTGAGAATCCTTTCTTTTTTATGGCATAGCGGGCAAACGAGCAGACGGATCGTCTGATGGTAAGCGGTCACCGCCGCCCATGGACACCCGCAATACCAGAGGAGTCACAAGTGCTTAAGTCACAAGTCTTTTGAAGAGCCACTATAGCTTTGAGTAAGTAGGCCAGTCCCAGCTGACAGTTTTAAGCATTACTTTTGTCTCTCGATCATGCTATTCCTAGTCAAAGTACCTAATCGACAAAAATATTATACTGTTGGGTTTCGGATTACCACAAACCGGGGCCAACGGCTCTACGTGCTCTCCGAGATAAAGACTCATCCACAGAATGACCGCGACAAGAGCAGCTTAACCTTGTAGATCAGTTGGTTGGTGTGGTTATTACTTCGCCACGAGCCCCTCACTCAATGTCACGCTGGTAATATGGTATGCTGGTAATATAATATATAACTGTTATGATATAAGTAACAACTGTGGTGACTAAAAACCGTGATTTGTAATGTCAAGTTTAACGCCTACTAGACAGTTGGCATCAACGTTCATCACAGGGGATCTACTACGAAAATCGATCATCGAACTTCTGATCAAAACGATACTGCGACGCACAAAAATATTAAGATTTTACTATTAGTAGGTACTGTGAAACCACCAAATAATATTCGGTTGGCAGAATCAACGCAAGAATGAGAATAAAACGCGAAAATCGGATCATTGGATCGTACGTCTCCTGTTTCGTGGTGGGAAAACGTTTCCCAGTTTAGTTTTTCGGAGGAGGCCCCCCGGTTATTAGGACGTAACGGACCGTGTAAATTGTGGTTTGTCACTTAATTTACTGTGATATTCCAACAACCTTGGTTATAGGAGATACTTACATTGTTCTACTCGCAAAGTTTCTATTATAATGTCTGGACTTATCACATGTGGGGCCGAGGCTTCGACCCAATAGGAGCTTTGGAGCTTCGATAATGAAAATGATGAAGATCATTGACTTTTATTCGGTATTTCTCCTCAGAAACCGTTAATAATAAAATGCCGGGATCATAAAAAAATTAAGGTATAAACTCTATCGCCCAACGACGAAATAAGCCTTAATAGGCAAATGATTAACGGCTATCACCCCATTAAACTGCTTGTAAGATACATCTAAAACAGACCTGAAGAAAGTCAATAAAAAAACAACCTAGGAAAGGGTACATGCAAGTACCTACCAAGAGCAACTCCAAAGATTACCTGCGGACATTTCCCTGAAACCAACTCATATTAAGGGTAGTATTTTTTTTTGTGACAATATTTAAATATGATCATGATTTATTGAACGCAACCTTTGAAGTCCCAACCTCCATCAGACAAGAAAGGGATCATAAGCATTGAATAAAAAAAAATTGGCTCACTATACATATGAGTAGGTACTTCGAATACCTACCTTGGAACCACCCCCTAACCGTGACGCGTGCTGTATGTCCCACAGTCCGACTGGAGCTGTAGTTAGTACACGTGAACGACATACTGGAAGGAAAAAAACATATTTCCTTTAAAACGGATTTCGATAACATCTTTATATTATTCATTTCAGTTATTTTTTCGACTATTATGAATCTCAAGGTTCTACAAATTTACGTATATTTTGTGTATTGATACAAGGTAATTCTCACTGTTTATGAGTATAATCAAACTATGATTATATTCCCAACCTTTTTCGAAACTTTACATGAGATGGTGTTATAATATTCACTAATACAATATTTACCTTCAATTAATGTCTTAATTAAACCATAAAGCCGATATTGTTAAAATAAGGTACGCAGCATCCGAAAACTCAACGTCATTCTAAAAAAATATAAAAAGGTATGTGGAAAAATATAAAACAAAAATGAGTATCTACTTAGATATTAACAACTACAATGTGTTCAAGTTTATAGTTCGTATTTGATATATTGAAACATGATATATTTGACATTCCCATTGCTTTTAAAATCATGGGAAGAAGAATTTTCTATAACGGGCATAGATAACTAAGTATTTAATACTCAAAGTAAGTATTTAATTTAATAACTAGGTGTTACCCGCGACTTCGTTCGGGTGGTATGCATTTCCTGATGAAAGTCCCGTCAAAATCGGTCTAGCCATTTCAGAGATTAGCCGCAACAAACAGACAGACTGACAAAAATTGTTTTTTTTTTATACAGGGTCATTTTTTAAGCAGTGCGCAAAAAAATTTTGGTAGTTCAGTATCAGTAATAGAACACATTCCCATTATTAGTTCAAAACTTTTTTTTAAATTTTTATCCGGCTTGAAATCAGCAAAATATGGACACATATCTATTCGCAATAATAACAATAGGCACGTGCGCCAGCCGACTCACGAGCCAGTGTCAGCGGGGTGAATCCCGCGGGGGTGGCAGCGGGGTTGGGGTAGCGCGCCCGGCAGTCGGCAGTCTGCTCGTCGCACGCGCCTGTGACGTCGTGTGTATCGCTTTCCCGCGCGATCCCGGCGCCGCCGCCGCCCGAGTTTCGTATTTCGTACTGTGACCGGTCACGCACGATGTCAGAGTTTAGTAACCGTGAGTTTTACGAAATGGTGCGAGTGTATCTCTTAGTGGTGAAAACTTGCGGGCAGCTCGCAGACTGTATGCCGCAGAGTGTGTGCCTCGAATGCGAGCCCATGGGATTCATAACCCCGCGGTCTCTAATGAGAGGACTATTTTAGCCGCCAATCAAAGAATTTCTTCGAGCGAGACCCAAGAGCAAGTACCAACGATGCAGCTCGTCGCTTCGGTGTGAGCCAGTACGCGGTTTGGAAATTTTGTCTTACATTTATCTGTATTACGTGATTATAATGATTCATTTTCTGCATTCTGATGGTCCTGAGCCTAAGCAAGAAGGATAAATTGGAATTACTTTTCAAATAACTTAAAAAAGTTTTTAATGTAATGGCATATTTTTTGTCAAATTAAACATGAACCTTATTGCTTTGCATTAACGTTGAAAATCTATCATAGAAATTAGAGAGATAGTCGCCGCGCGCCATACCTACGCAGGCGGTTCGAACGAGCGCACAGCTGATGTAGGTACTAAGGCGCGCGCGCTTTGCCGTGCGCTAGCGAGTAACCATAAAATCAGTTTCAAAGTAAACATCTTTCGATAACGATAACTTCGATAATTTGTACTAAGACATATCAAAATAACAAATTGGTGTTTAATAAAATTCGTTTAAGTTTCAATTGTCAAAGTTTGCGCACTGAATAAAAAGCATTCCGGTATAAGCTTACTATTATTCTTGTTAACCCCTCGTACTAAGGTAAAATGCTTGTGTTACGAGTGGGTTCACGTTCAGTGCAATGGGTGGGTATCGAGCCGGCAACTACATCATCGCAAGTCCAACGCCCTAGCCATTAGGCTACCGACGCTTCATTTGGTATATGTACCGTGTATACATCCAAATGCACTTAGTAAAAAACGGTTATTGTAATTTTACAAACGACACTCCTATTTAATTTATTTGTATAGATGTATAGATTAAATTAATGGTAATTAATGCCATCAAAATATCCCACCCCCTATGATTTTGTTTTTGTTTAACAACAACGCTTAATGTAAATTACCTGCCTAAAGAAACATGAAACAGCATGTTATTCATATTACATTCAAGTTACTCATCTAAATTGCTAATAGATTTGCTTTTACTTTAGTAATAATATCATGTTATAGGTAAATATTTCTTGTTATTTTATATTTCGTAGATTATTGAGAAAAGGCCGCACGGTTACCTCTCGCGTTACGTCAGCACGAACCGGAAGAAGTCCGAAAGAAGAGAAAATTGTCCGAAAAGGACTTTTTGAGACAAAAGTTAGCATACGTCCTTTTCCAATATCCAATCTATCTCTATACCAAAAGTCATTGGAATTGATTTAACAGTTTAGGCGTGGAAACGTAACAAACAGACAGACAGAGTTACTTTCGCATTTATAATAATGGAAGTATGGTTATTGAAATAATATGTAGGTATACAGTCTGATATGTAACGGATATTCTTCGGATAGATTTTGTTGTTCAACAAATAGGTAGGTAAACTATAGCCGAACCGAATATCCGACACGAACAAGTTTGTGCCTCGTCTTACAAAAACAAATATAAAGTTTTTTAATATAAAAAATATGTTGAACTTAAGTCCAATCTGTCGCTCATGTGTACTGAGGCCCGCCCATAGATTAAAAGCAGTGCACCATCGCGAGTCACTTCCCGCCGTCTTTCACATACGGACATCTTCACGTACGTACCTACTGATATTATTAATAAGTAGGTACCCTCACACGAGTTCTTGGGAAATATATTATGCACATTTTTCTTGTGTTTCTACACACGTGTAAACTAAATTGACAGTTAAATGAAATATTTTATGCACACGAAGCGAACGATATATTAATATACTCGTATGGTCCTTTCATTTGTTTAGAATTTATTTATAAGTGTCGCTAGGTAAAATTAAATTAAAAAGTATTAACATAATATCTATGGCGCCTGTATTCCTCGAAGGGCTAGACAGATAATATGCTAATGTAAACTGTTTCTCGGCATTGAAATGAAACTACTTTTTACGGATTTTATCGCGGTATATTGATATTATTTAGTTCCCGACGTTTCGAATCCTTTACAGCATCCATGGTCACGGGCAGACTGAGGTGTTGGACGTCTTGATGTTAAAATTACTAACAGCTACCTTACATTTTTGTTAATTATTAGCCTGCGATCCGATTCACGCAGAATGAGCTCACCATATCCTTTGGTCTTGCAGTTTTGGGGCTTGGATTTAGATTTTATAGATTCTATAATGGGATTCCAGCAGCTGGTAAGACCCAACATTGCGGGAGTCCTACGTCCAGCAGTGGAATAGTAATGATGATGATGATTATGTAACATAAAACCACCCAATTCAGACGCTTCCTATCTATACTAATATACTAATACTAATAATACTTATATAAAGCTGAGGAGTTTGTTTGTTTGTTTACTTGAACGCGCTAATCTCAGGAACTACTGGTCCAATTTGAAAAATTCTTTCAGTTTTAGATAGCCCATTTATCGAGAAAGGCTATAGGCTATATATCATCACGCTAAGACTATTAGTAACTATTCCACGCGGACGAAGTCGCGGGCGGAAGCTAGTACTGTAATAAAATTTGTAATGTTACGCTTTAGCTAACTAGTACTGTAATAAGGTATGATGGGACTGACATATACAGTATCATAAAAGTACCTAAAAATAAATAGAGAAAAAGAAAACATAAGTCGAGCTTATTGCCATTAAACGGGCACAAATCCAAACGCCGAACTGCTAACTGTGAATGGGAAAATCCAATAAAACTGCTCAACCTGGGAAGTCTTAATTTGCCTTAATCTCATTCACTACCTGAATAAGAATAAGGCAAATTAAGGCAACATGATTTCCACATGTGATGCAATGGTAACAGCCATGGTAATCCAGCCTAAGAATAAAATCCAGGCCCTTTACCATAGCAGTATGGCTTGCGATCAATGAGTCACTTACGCAAAATAAAGGTTGTAGTCTACAAAATTTCACTATGTTAAAAAAATCCTAACTGATCCGAAAGGGGCAATCCCAATCACATCACCAAAAAAATAAGAATCACTAAATATTCATGAAAGTACACATTAATAAATTTGAAATTTCATGATTGTAGTGCCTAAATCCCGATTAAAGTATCTTTGGGATACTTTAATCGGGATTTAGGCACTACGGCACTTTATGGTAAATTTTGAAAATTTAAAAAAATATGATAAAGCTATCATCGGCCTTAGTAAATTTGGCACTCAGCGACGAGGTCGCTGCTACCGGAAGTATTGTAATCTTATTAAATAGGTACTTATATTATAAAATTTTAAAAAAGCTGTGTCTGTACATTGAAGATATTTAAAAAAATCAAGTGCGTTAGGGTATATAAACGATTCCGAATCCAAAAATGTGATTATTAAAATTCTTGTCTGTTTGTCTGTTTGTTACGGGTTGGCGCAAAAATTATTGAATAGATTTTAATTTTGTTATCACTGTTAAAAAGTATGTGCTCCAACTTAAAAACTGGTATACTTCTTATCTCAAATACATCTCTAATGTATAGAGACCCATACAAAGAAGAGATCATCACTGTTGGTTTTTGAGCTTCAAGCGAGCGAAGCCACGGCAGAAGCTAGTTATATTATAAATAGAACCAGACCTCGCTACCTTCACGAGTCAAACAGGATTTTTTAACACATTGTATTAGGTAATACAATGTAATAAAGGTTCCCGATTCTTTTCATGTTGTTTAAGAAATAAGTAGATAAGTATTTTGACATGGCTTTCACATAAGACAAATTTATCTGTTACCTTTTTCTATAGTGTATCATATTTAAAATAACCTCATTAGGACTACCTTACCTATATATCTTTTTGTATTTTCCATGCTAATTATTATTATTATTATTATTATTTTTATTTAATTCAGGCTACAAGGCCCATATTATATACAAAATACTATAATACAATACAATATAACTTAAACTCATAACTATTAAAATACCATACACATATAAAAACAATAAAACTTCACTAGCACTAGGTCACTGTGCGTTCTGGTGGCACTTGTCCGCGGAAGCGACGGAACACCACTCCTTGCGGCCAAAAGTCCTCTTTCATGACGAGGTGCAGAAAACTAGTTGGAACTCGCACCACAAACGCCTTGAAGTTGACATTGCGGCGTGATTCCAGTAACTGCACTCTCGGCGATCCATTAAGCCTTTGGCGCACGTACTCCACAATGTCTTCCGCCTTGGTGGTGTAGTGAAGGCGAGAAATGTAGACTGGAGTGTTCGGTAATGCGGCCCGTATGGTAGGCTGGGGCTCCGCAGGAGCCGTGCCGCAACGGTTCTTTTTGGTTTGTTGACGGCACTTCCTCCTTTGCACCGTCACAAAACCATCGTCATCAGCCTGCTTCGATGCCTTTTCAGGCACGGGCTTCCTGGAAGGAGCATCAAGAGTGCTCACAGTGACTCCGGCAGGATGGCTTCTTTTAGCTGGATCGTTTGACAGCTGGTCAGCTGGGGGTCGGTTATTACGAGCGGCGGCACGGGGAGGCGCCGCGGGGACGGAAATGGTGCTGCGGGGCGCGCACGGTGCGCACTCTGCAGACTCAGCATTCGACGGTGACGGCGACGACAAAACTGCTGACGCGAAGCTTGCCCCCGATATATCGAGGCCCGCTCCGCGACGCGTGTTTACGTACGATGCACTCGATGGTGACCCAGTTACCGCTACCGTCTTACGCAACTCTGCAAGTTCGATTGCGCAAATCGGCGACGGTATTTTGGGATGCATCCAGCCTCTTCTGCACACCTGCTAAGCTAGCCTTTAAAAGAACTATGTCTTTCAGTAGGCTCGTAACGTCGACATGGTCGAAGGTGACGGGAGGAAGCTTGTGCAGTTCCTTCGTCAGGGTCGGTCTCCTTGAGCAGCGTTATGATATCCTGAACGCTTTTCTTTGCCCCGTCACGCCTTCGGGACACCATCTTGTCTGTCTTATTCAACAGCTTGTACAGGAGCAGCTTGGAAGCGGCGATGTCGTCTTCGCTGAAGTTCGTGGAGCAGATCTGAACTGCGGACACCTCGTCCATCACATCCAGCTTCTGCTGCAGGAACGCAAGCAATAGATTATAAATTTATTTAAAGATTATAAATTTATTTTAGTGAAGAGAAATTCTGCAAGTCGAATATTCCCTTCACTAAAATAACTTATAGGACTATTATGATTCATACAACGGACGTAAAGTTACAATATTGCAGACAATTGTACTAAAAATCTTACTTGACACAAAGGGCCCTTGGGTATCTTTGTGGCGCCGAGGCTTTTTGCGAACGTGACCATATTTGCTAACTATGTAGACATTGGAGTTAAATGAATAATGACATAGCTTGCCGATGATTTAATTGTGTTTTTAAGTCGGGAGGACAACAGTTTCGTGTTGGTGGAAACGGGGAGTCTTTAGCACCCTATTTTAATGTAGTCCATTTATCTGTAATGATTATTGTGTTCAGTAGCGTATCGTAATCGAAAATAATTTGTATGAGAAGTTGGTTAATGAACGTAGATGAAGCGAATGTGGTGTGCCAGGTTCGTAGCAAGTGTAGTCTCTGCCTACCCCAAGAATATTTTCTTGTTTTTAGTTGATTTTTAGGGTTCCGTACCGAAAGGGTAAAAACGGGACTCTATTATTAAGACTTCGCTTTCTGTCCATCCGTCTGTCTGTCACCAGGCTGTATCTCATCAAGAACCGCGATAGCTAGAGAGTTGAAATTTTCACAAATTATGTATTTCTGTTGCCGCTATAACAACAAATAGTAAAAACAAAATAAAATAAATATTTATGGTATGAAACCCTTCGTGCGCGAGTCCGACTTGCACTTGGCCGATTTTTCGTTTGCTGTCAGTTTTTTTTCAGTTGTCATAGTAAAATAATAAAAAGCCCCGTCTTCTGTAAAATCGGCGCAAAATAGATTTAAATTATTCAGCCATTACATTACATTGTGATCAATTATCACTAACGAGGTCGCCTTCAATTACTGGAGTAGTAATTTTCACATTAAGCATTCTTTCTTCAATGCCATGAGCTCGCCGCAGGCAATGTCAAGTTATTGGAAGTGCATGTGAACCGACACACATTTGCCATACGCTGATTGATTTCGATTCCCATCATGGAAACGTTTGATATAATAAACCTATCAGCTGTAGTAGGTAATAGCTTTATGAATGACTGTATTAACTTGGAATAGAAGCTTAATGTGGCATACAATTTATTTTTTATAGATGTTCCACGAGGATCTCCTTTTGTACTCTGGGTGTATTTATGAACGCAAATTTTCACATAATAACGTATGTTTAGTTAACACAAAATGAGTGAATTCTAACTACTTACTAATATAAAATAAGTTTTAACAAAAGCAAAACCACCCTCAAAAAAATAAAGATAATTGTATGCGCAAAGCAGTCTCGGAGGTCGGTGGCGAAAATAAAAGATCTGATCAAATCGAAGGCTAGACTTCCGATACTATTTTGCACATAACATATTTTTTATGTTTTTGAAGGTAGTTTTACTTTTTGTTCAAAAGTATTTTTTTTGTAAAAGTACCTCAATGATGTCATATCTAATTTATTCGGTCAGTAGGTGTTATTGTCATTTTGTTCTAAATTTTGTAAACTTCGGGAGTAGGTACTCTCTCATGGGTAAGCAGAAAATATTGGTGAACATATATAGAAAATACATAGGTACAGACGAACATAGAGCCTCCTTTTTTGAAGAATATTAAAAATAGTTACCACGGATTCATGTAAAGGATCCGAAACGTCGAGAATTCAATAATATCAATATTTAAGTATTTATTGTTTGAAAGACGAACACCAAATAAAAAAAAATGGCGAGATACAGTCAATAATACCATTTATATAGCTACATTACATATAGCGCATCATTGTTTAGATACAACGCGGTAAAATCCGTAAAAAATAGTTTTATTTAGATGTCTTATTATACTCTCAGTAACCAGTACGTTTCTCAATTATTTCTTCTTTCCAGTGAAGTCTGCAGCATGCAGTTACCCAAGGAGTTGAAGTATGCAGCGATTGCAGGAGGGGTTGCAGTTTTCGGTCTCATCTTCGGATGGGTCCTCTTTCCCACCATACTGAAGAGTCAACTGAAAAAGGTAGATACGATAGACTGTATGAATGAATTTTCTTTTATTTTGATCAGCAAGTTTTATAATATTCTGATAATTTGTATAGGTCCTGTCATTTTACTTTAATTATAACGGTGCAAACCAATATGGTATAGTTATGTAATAGTTTCTGAAACTTCTGTGTTTCGGGTATTTAACTTTTATATTATTATGCGTGACTATTATGCTAGAGGTCTACATCTTTTTAGCATTTTCCATGCTAAGATTATAAAGTTATTTTAGTGGGACTCGGCGTGGATTAGTGGTCATAGCTTCTGGTGTATCTAAGCAGAATACACAGGTTCAAACCCTGCCCGTATGTAAATTTTTTCCTTCACTAAAATACCGAGATGTCTTCAGTTTGATTATCAGGTTGAGTAAAGAGTTAATGAGGTTTTCTATGAGATTCTCTGTAACAGCTTGGAGTAGCGTATGGTTATAGGTGTGATGGTATTTTAGAGGCGTACTAAGCTATAATAAGTATATTGAATAAGTGTGTATTATCAAAAATTATGCTCTAAATCACTCCCCATCCCATATTTCGCAGGAAATGGCACTATCGAAGAAGACAGACGTGCGTCAAATGTGGGAGAAGATACCGTTTGCCCTGGAGTTCAAAGTATACTTGTTTAACTACACCAATGCTGAGGAAGTGCAGAAGGGGGCCATACCAATCGTTAAGGAGGTTGGACCTTACCATTTCGAGTAAGTAATATAATATACCATCACGACTGTACCCTTGAAGGTTTGAACAGAGACATGCTATTGTCCACACACATTTTAGTATCTGATTTTGTGATGTACGATAGCAAAATTATATCATACGACGGCATGAAATTATCGTACATTTCCGATAATTATCGTACGGTTGTGAACACTGCTGCGACGTCCTATCTTTTTATTGTTTTATGATATTTATATAAAGTAAGTAATATAAGTATTTGTGTTCGTCTGGGTTTTTTTTATATAATTTAAGTATGTATTTTAAAAAAAAGTATATCAGTAGGTATTATATCCATTGTCTAGTACCTACCCATAGTACAAGCTCTGCTTTGTTTGGGACTAGATGGTGATGTGTAAAATGTCGCAGAATATTTATTATTTATTTATTTAACACCCACGACTTCCTGTAACCTAATAACCACACAGCCATTACTTCCCATTCTCCCTATTCCAAAGTAGTGTATGTAGAACACCTACCTATTTATGGAACACAATTATAGTTAGGCCTTTAAGTAGCTGTCACATTTTCACCTTGGAATTGAAAAAAAAATTGTCTGCCTCTATTTTGCCAAGCAGCTGCCGTGTTTTTATGGTGTGAATATTTGATTATAAATCGATACCAGGATTAACTATAACTGTATCATACTCGTATGTTGCATCAAAGGAGTATGAGAGGTATGTTTTATTCGAAGCGTGGTCGAATAACCCAAATGAAATTTTATTTGCCAATTTGGTTTTCGCAACTTTCAGGCCTTCAAAAAATTGTGTAACTTATGGTTATACTTAAATTTTTTATTAAATTTCGTCATTGTTACGGGCTAAAACCAACTTAAAAAACAGTCAAAACTAGTTTTGATAAAGTATATACTTAGGTCGAACTTTTATTCTTACTTTGTACAATTTACAATGTCAATTTAAAAAAAAGTTACCTTATACAGAAAGATTTCACAGATAATATCTATTTTTTTAATAGTCTGTGGATGGGTAAGCACGTAAAGCTATCTCAGTTGTTATACAAACATCTTTGACGATCATTACTATTAGTCTCTGATTGTTCTCAGTGAATGGAAGGAGAAGGTGGACATCGAAGACCACGAAGAAGACGACACCATCACGTACAAGAAACGCGATGCGTTCTACTTCAACCCTGAAATGTCTGCTCCGGGTCTAACTGGTGAAGAGATTATCACCATGCCACATGTTTTTCTGCTGGTAAGACAATATGCAACGTGATTTTTTTGTTATTTTTAATTCATGGGCGTTACTCTACCCACTTTTCTCCCATCAAGAAAAATTTACCCACTTTTCCCAGTGCGGGGCAGCAATACTTACAGAAAAAGATAAAGGTAGTACTACTTAATAATTTGCTAAGCTATAGATAAAAACAATCCTAAATAGGTAATTATAATATCCAGTTATTTATTACTAACAGTTTATAGAATCGACTACAATATTGTTAAATGCTTAATTAAGGAATTTTCTAAATTAACTAATTAATATTAGATTATAATGTAAAGGTTTTTCTAGACTCTAGAGTCTAGACAAACTTTAAATTCGAATTGACAAATAAATCAAAACAAAAATTAAGGAAACAGTCGACTTTCGAAAGCCTTTATCATTTCCATACATTTTGATTCGAAAATTGAATTACTAATTTTTTACAAGTACTTTTTCGAAGAAGTAGATTTTGTAGTAGGTATTTTTTCTAAATAGGCCAACTTACTTTCTCCATTTCCAGGGCTTGGCATTAACAGTTCATCGGGACAAACCCGCAATGCTGAATATGATCGGTAAAGCCATGAACGGCATCTTCGATGATCCTCCAGACGTGTTCCTGAGGGTCAAAGCCTTGGACATCCTGTTCCGTGGTATGATCATCAATTGTGCAAGGACTGAGTTCGCTCCGAAGGCGACCTGCACCGCCTTGAAGAAGGAAGGTGTTAGTGGACTGGTTTTGGAGCCTAATAATCAGTTTAGGTTCTCAATTTTCGGGACGGTAAATATATTAATTTAACAGTAGTTAGCTAAACGTCTGCTTAAGCTATCACTAATTTATAACAAGTGACTTCTGTGTATTCTTACCTATATATCGATTTTTGTCTTCAGTCACTCAATTACCCGCATAATTTACTTTGCTTCGAGTACCAATTTTTTTTTTCATTGTTTGCTTGCGGCCATACTTTGTATAGACCGATTTTGACCGACCGAAATCGGTCTATTGTGATCGCCATTTGTTGAGTTAGAGTTCACCGCTGAATCCTGCAGCTACTGTAGGATTTTCCTAGGGGTGAGCTCTTTTATTTCATCCGGGCTTAAGGTATGTTTCCCTAGATGACCGCTACGCTTGTGTATTAGCGATCCACATTCCTCTTCCTCTATTTCGAGTACCTAATCCTACCAATTAATTTTCTTTTATATAGGTATTTTGCAATCATGTTTACACTTTGCTGTTTAGTCGAATGATTCCTATATTGTAGATAATATTGAGGCCTTCCATTTCTTTATTAGTCTTTAATTTACTAAACAAACAAATCTTCAATTAAATACTTTGCAATTTCGAAAAGAATCACTTCTTACGGATTCTAACGCGTTATTTTCGTATTTAATATTTCGTATCATGTGGTTGCCGGTTCGAAACTCACCCATTGCACAACTGACGTGAACCCACTCGTAACACAAGCATTTAGATTAGGACGTAGGAGTTAACAAAAAAAAACAATCTGCCGGGGACCATGGACGTTGTAAAAGATTCAAAACCAGATTTAGTAGAACACGAAATAATCGATAAGAAGAGGTTCTATGGATAATATTCGCTTATGTGTCAGAAATCAGCATACTTTTACTTACAGAGGAACAACACAGTAGACCCACACGTAATAACAGTGAAGAGAGGCATCAATAATGTAATGGATGTGGGCAAAGTAGTCGCAATTGATGGAATTACAGAGCAGAAGATATGGAGGGACACCTGCAACGAGTATCAGGGCACAGACGGCACCGTGTTCCCTCCCTTCTTGCAGGAGACTGATCGGATTGAGTCCTTCTCCGCTGATTTGTGCAGGTACACACAGTCTATTCTGTCAGAGGGTTAGGCAGAGGCGTACTGATGTACAGCCACAGTATTTTCGTAGGTTTAGTTACCATGTAATAGGGGGCGAACTTTTTGCCATTAACTAGGCGTAAATACCAAACTCCCAATGAAAGGTAGTCTGACATAAAATTGTTGAGGAACCTGCACAACTCCACAAACCTAGACAACCTTATTAGCCTAGTGGTCTTGATTGTGAATCTTGGGTTTGATTCCCAGGTCGAGCATAGTGTGCTCGAACTTTGGATTTGTGCCCGGTTAACGGCAACAGACTAGCCCGAACGAACCCTGAATATATATTTCATGAAGCGTCGGTAGCCTAATGGCTAGGGCGTCGGACTTGCGATCATGTGGTTGCCGGTTCGAACCCCACCCATTGCACTACAGACGTGAACCCACTCGTAACACAAGCAATCTAGCTTAGCACGAGGGGTTAACAAGAATACTAGTAATGTGCGACCCGCATTGCTAGGAAGCTTTTTTTAAAAAAAAAAAATTAAGACGTCTCTGCCTATTCTTCGGGGAATACAGGCGGTATAAAGCAGATGCCTAAATTATGTTAAAACGCTACGCCTACAACAAAAATCATAGCAAAACTACTCTATACTCTACTTAAATACTCGGCTCTCACAATAACATTGATATTTTAATCGAGTATTTTCTTAGTCCCAAATCCAAGTAGAACTAAATAAAGGCTCACCTAAAATAATACATATTATTATGAAACATTAATTAATTAATTTCACTTACGAGTAATAATAAGGTCAGAATAGCAAAAAGGTTTAACAAATCATAGGTAATGATAGTAGGTACCTATTTTCATTTACTGTATCTAATCTCGATCATAAAAATTAATATTTCTACGAATTACCTTTTTATTTCCATTGAGATAAATTTGAAGCGGCGGTAGCCTAATAGCTAGGGCGTCGGACTTGCGATCATGTGGTTGCCGCTTCGAAACCCACCCATTGCACTACCGACGTGAACCCACTCGTAACACAATCATTTAGCTTAGCACGAGGGGTTAACGAGAATACTAGTAATGTGCGACCCACATTGCTAGTAAGCTTTTTAAAAAAAAAACCAAGGACCCTTAAAATTTTGAGTTGAGACGGCATCTAATCCAGACAGGATTTGAATCACGGCATAGCGTGTGACGCCATACTAGAGTGATGACTTGCGGAAAGGTACTGGAAGCGACTGGAGGAGGAGAGGCAGGGGTAGTTCAGGTCCTGCGACATCGACAGGCAGCTCCAGCAGTTCATGAATGAACTTTTTTCTTTCTATATACTTCCGGCCCAATTGGCCCGATATGTACCCTTTGCTGACCATACAACAAGAGGATTGCGAAAAAAGAATTTTATTCTTTTTCAGTCCTTGGAGTCTCTAAGGAGGTCCAAAACGACCCAATCTATATAAATGTATAGCATAGTATGAAATTTGGATCTTTTAACCAATGCTTGAGCGATGACATATGTGATGCAAGAGACTTATCTTATCTTGTGTAGGGCCGAGGCAGCAAGGCCTCAGTGCACTTCGACCCAATGGGATCTTTTGTGCTTCCCCTAGATAATCTATTCCTCATCCCCTCCCAGTTCTACAAACAGCTCTTCCATGAGCTTTATACTGAGGCCTGGGGGTATGAGTCTGTAGTCCTCCGGGCTTGGATAACCCTGACCCAAAAGGCACATTCGCTTTCCAGCCATTGCATCGCATGTACACAGAAGGTGTTCCATGCTCTCAATTTCCCTTTTGCAGGCCCTGCAGGCTGATGTATCCGTCAGACCCATCTTTTGTAGGAGAGCGTTAGTCCCGAAGTGTCCGGTCAGCGCCCCCATCAAAAGACGGGCCTGCCGCCTGCTTGAGTTCCAAATGGCATTTTGCTATTTCGATGAGGAACCTATGAATTTCTTGGAGTGAGCAAGTCCCGTGAGGCTCAACCACTCATCCATGTGCCTCGCCCTTGCGTACTCCCGAAATGCCGTTTTGACTGTGCAAGAGACTAAAACATAGCTGCGATCAGTAATTAAATAATAGTCGTACAGTGGTTTAAGCGATGTTGCATTATCCTATTCTATCGAGTCTATAAGTAGTCATAGAAATACAGACGTATTAGTATGTTTATTAGATACCTATTAACCATAATTACAGGTCCTTCAAACCATGGTATCAAAAGAAAACTTCATATCGAGGCATTAAGACCAATCGTTATGTCGCCAACATTGGAGACTTTGTAAATGACCCGGAACTACAGTGCTTTTGCCCGAAGCCTGACCAGTGCCCTCCCAAAGGTCTCATGGACCTGGCACCATGCCTTAAGGCGCCTATGTATGCCTCCATGCCGCATTTCCTGGACAGTGATCCGGCGTTGCTGCAAAATGTGAAAGGACTAAACCCCGATGTTAATCAACATGGAATTGAGATTGATTTCGAGCCGGTAAGTGGACTTCATGTTTTTCTTTCTAAGGAGTCTCTCTGGAGGGCTTAAATTGGTGAATATGATATGTAGACATTCGACTGCGCTCGTGCTATTAGTGCCCAGTGCCAGTATAAGCCGAGTTCTAATCGTACGAAAAGCCTATAAAATGCAAAGTCATCTTATACTGGAAATATATGGCTCTGTTATGGATCTCGTAAGAGGCGAAAAAATATCTGACTTACTGCGGCTCTGCCAGTTTGCAGTACGTAGGGGCTCTTAAGAGGGAACTCCGGTAAAAACAGGTATTTGTAGAAACTATTGCCGTCGTCGTTACTCCAACCTCCACCCGTAAAGTGGGAAAGGGACAATTGCAGCTCAGGCTGATTTTACCTACAAAAATCTTGACTAAACATCGTTTTGTATTCCGCTGTTTTGTCGATCAAAACTGGACCGATCCAAAAAATTATTATATCATAATTTAGAGGAATAGTATATCTATGCTTCTATTTTTTTCCTTTTTGTAAAAAACTTACCAAATTTGTCTGATACGACGTCTAAACATGGCAGTAAAAACGGGCCTTTTTTTCGAGTTTTTGGATTGTTATAATTCTTTTAGTAATTATCTTTTTGAAAAAAAGGAACGCCTTAGATTTTTTGGGAAAAAATTATTGCTCTAGAGCCATTAACCACGAAGAAAACAGCGGAATACGTTTGTATGGAGAAAAGCCCACTAGAGTTCCCTCTTAAGGCTCGGCAACGCATCAGTAACTCCTCCGCTATCGATGACTACTTACCATCAGATTGCTCGTTTACCTCTATAATCAATAAACAAATAAAAAGGATTTGCGACAGCGTTCATGTACAATTTTCAATGTTTTTTTTTATCGTTCGTGAAACAGAGCGCTATGTGGAGGTTCATAGCATTTGATCATTTCGTTCTTTGACCACGAAAAACATAATGTTTATAATTATTTTACCTCAAACGAAATATCTATATCTATTTTAATACCTGAATGTGATTACAAGCTACTCCAACCCCTTTTTTATTATTTCATTCGTTTGTACCACAAATTCCAACAGGAAAACGGCTAGAGGTTTTAATTAAATAATAATTTCGTAGCAGAAGCCGATATTGCTGCCGGCCATTTGAGGTTTTATAACTAAATTCCATTATGATTAATTTTTCAGCTAAAAAGTTTACTTTAATATGAAATAACGGATAAAACGTTTTATTAGCTTTATATTATGAGAATTAATATTAGATTCCGTATTAAAGGATTCTACCCAATACACTGTAACATATTTTACGTGGCTAGTTGCAGGAAGGACATACTCTAGGGCCTCATTCCTATACTAAAAGCTAAGTAATTTTACTCTACAAGAAAAAATATATTTCTCTTTGCGAACGATCGTACTGATCAGCTGGTATTTCTACAGATATGTTTGTAGATTTGAGTCTTAAATATACCTGCAATTCGCTGGTAGTTTTGGTCATGTTAAGAGTCTCCCTAGTTTATGAATGCAAAATTGGGTAGTTAGAAAAAGTATATGATCATAATATGAGTGGTTCTCTCACCGCTCATCTCCAAAGGCGATACAGCTCAAACCTTAGACTATTTATCCAATATATAGTCAAAGGCTCAAACCGATTCCACGTCATAGATATGGGCCAACTTTTAGAGTAGTTGAACAATAGTAAGATACTAGTTCTTACACTTTTTTAAACCCGCATACTCAAAGCCCGTACCGTGTCACTTGTAAATTATTATTTTCAACGACTGTTTCAGATAAGTGGAACGCCAATGGTAGCGAAACAAAGAATTCAGTTTAACATTCAGCTATTGAAAACCGACAAACTGGACCTTTTCAAAGATCTCTCCGGAAACATTGTACCATTATTTTGGATTGACGAGGTAACTTTATTGTTCGCTTTGTTTTATAATAACTGAGTAGGCTTAGTAGCTTCACTTTATGATATTAGATTACTTAAGTGTACAATTTGAGATTATTTGATCCCTTTCACTCATTAAAGACTCAATACGATGTTTTGATACACACTTTACACACATACACATACTCACACATACACTAAATGCATCCATAATTTGTAATAAAATAAACTAAACCTACAACAGAGAGAAGAGTATCTAATATTTTTCTCATCTTAAGGAGTAGGAGAGTATAAAAAAATATATTTTTAAATTCACATTTAATTAAAAAACTATTTGTTGAGATCCACCTTTATTTGAACAACTGCAACAATATTGATGGTTTCTTCTTACCTCAGGGTTTGGCTTTGAACAAAACTTTCGTGAACATGTTGAAGCATCAGTTGTTCATTCCCAAACGCGTGGTGGGTGTTATGCGCTGGTGGATGGTGTCCTTTGGAAGCCTGGGAGCCATGGTTGGCATTATATATCACTTCAGAGGTATTTTTTTTATTTAAAACAGGTATTATATAATCATTGAGACCTATGGGTTATTCAAATTTTTGCTCAATATAGTAATAATTTCCCTATATCCTATTCAATTCTCTAGGTGGTATTTTGACTCGTCTCTAAATCCTACTGGTGTCGCATTTTGGTACGGATAGCAATTTAATACAAGCGAATAACTTTAAAGAAATGAAGCTACAAACAGCGGACGAACGAAAAAGGTTTTCAAAAACTAATAGAAATAGTACAAACAGTCAGTTAGATCATTTAAATGGCGAATCGCCCGCGATAAATAAAACAAAAAAGTTAGGATTTTCGCAGGTCCAATCCGCGATGATTTGTTTTTTTTTTGCGTTTTCTCCTCGGTTTGAATATCGCAAGCGCTCTGGGCAAACATTTTTCAATACGTGCCTAATGTGAGCCACGGTATCTTAATTCACTCAGTGAGCCAGCCCCCCTGCAAGCTGCAGTACTTACAATTTAATACTATGACTACATTAGTGCCGTAAGGCTTCTAGGTAATATAAAAACATTACTGTAAAGTAACAGAAGTTATGTTTACTGCGTATTACTCTTCTTCTCTTTTATTTCTCTCTTTATCTCTCCTCTTCTTTTACTTCTTAATCACTTTCTTGGAATAATTCATCATCATTTACCCTAATAACTTTAAATACAGTTGAATATTAGGCTTCTCTTACGTTGCCCCAATAAACATGATTCTGCGTCAGATGATTCTGATCGGGTACTTACCTATAATGTTTTATTTTTTCTGATAACACGTACACAAAAACAATTAATTATTAATTGGATGATAATCCAACTTTGATTTAATTCTCTTGACATGTTATAAAACTTTATTCATTTCATAAAGTTTTGTGGAGTCACCGTGTCGTCGGCAAAGTTTTTACTCGCGTGAACTATAAAAACTTTTTCTAGTAATAGGTATACAATGTGACTATGAGTTTTCCTCAAGGTATTTTTACAAAAAATTGCCACCATATTTACAAATTAAATTGGATTAGTTTTCAGAATATGAAATTAATTTATTTTACCAATCTGAGCTACAGCTTGATCGGGGTGAAATTGAATAGACGCGACAAATTAAAATTTATAGTTCTTGATGTAGCAAAGAAAATTTAGAGCAGTGATTAAGGAAAATAATTATACATTTCGAAAATACTTTGGCAATGTCTCGTGCTACTTCTCGTGAATAGACAAAAATAGGTACATACCTAAATAATCATAAGTGCAACGCACTGCCATACTTCACGAAGTAACAATCGGGCGAAGACATTGGCTTGATGCCAAATAAGATATTTTTGTACAATTTAGATAATTACCCGTTCAATTTGTCATATATTTTAAAGTCACCCTATTAGATAATCATATCGAGCTAAGTTTTTTACACTTGATCACCAGTTCACCTGATATTACGATACTGCGACCTAAGATGAAGTGCGCTTGCCTAGAAGAAACCGATGATCTTTCAATAAATTGATTCTGCTTTAACATTACTACTGAATCACCACATTTTTTGTTCATCTAGATCACATCATGCGTCTAGCAGTATCTGGAGACCAGAAAGTAACTAAGGTTACTCCAGAGGAAGGTGAACAAAAGGACATCAGTGTCATTGGCCAAGCACAAGAGCCTGCCAAGATCAACATATAATCCACCTTCGGACGACTCCTGCACTTGGTGATAATATGGAGTCGTCGGTATGGGTTGGTCCAGAGGGAAATTTGGAGACAAACTTTCAGGTTTCTTCTTAGGCAACGAAGACGTTAATTGTTATAGTAGATAACAACATTAATAAACAGTACTGATTTAAAACTTTCAATTACTTCTAGAATTGACTGGAGATATTAAGGGCCACTTGCACCAACTTATATATTAAGAATTTGGTGCAAGTGGCCCTAAGTCTTGTATTTAAAACATGCTCGGTCTGTAAAGCATGATTTATATCAGTGCACATTGTGTTAATTAAAATCACCCTCGACATGTTATATCATACATATTACAATAATTCTAGTCATTCATTTAAAATTTGCATTAGCACTTACTTCTTTTAGATAGGCAATATGAGTTAACTGATAATATAGATTAGAATGGTAATCATCTTTTTTATCATTTACGTAGTTATTTTCTTGTATAGTAGTATAAATAATAAATTTATGAATATTATCATTATTTATTTATTGATTGACCATTTGGAAATAGATGCAATTTAGAAATCACTCAAAAAAAATATTAAGGAAATAGAAATTACTCATCTGGAAATTATATTTTGGAATGATGAAATAAAAAATGCTAAAACAGTTAAAAATTGTAAAATTTAATCATAAGTCACACTGATGAGCAAATATGAATGCTTAGCGCAATAAAGTAAAATTATATTTTAGTCGTAATAGGTACATTATTTACAATCTTTACACGAACCAACTTAATTAATGGTAACTCTGATAGGTAACTAAAAACCAGTAGATTATTTTGAATCAACACAAGAAAATTCCTTAAAAGTGGATCCTCTGCAACTTTCAACAAAACTAATGTAGAGGAAACTTGTTAAATACAATAAAAACAGTTTTTAAATAATAGATAATTGTACTTCGCAATCAGAATTACTGACAAATATTTCAGACTTTTTAACGGAAATATTAGTGAGATTGATCACATACTTGTAAGCACAACATTGTTTGTTCTTATTCTAAATAGAGAACACTTATATGATCCTTACTTTATATATTTTAATCTTTGTCTTTCCACTGAACCAGTCATGATTCCGAACCAAGACTAACTTCAATATCACTGGTTATATGTACATTATCTATATACATATAATTTAACTATATTAAATATTGTGAAACTATACACACTCGTTGGATAACGACGTATGACGTTAACACAAAAATATTAAACAAAATCACAATAAAACTTGCTTAAATAAATTCAAATATCGTATGCTATGAGTTCTATCCATCATCATTTAAAATGGACAGAATGTCAATCTCAATGTCTTTCTTTCAAATAAGTCTTGTCCACCGCCGCTCATACTTATCCTACTTTTGTATATTTTACAGTTTCTTCTTTGATAATGTAGTTTGGCTCAACAGCTTCGACCTTGTTAACAAATTATTTGATTTGCCCAACAATTTATGCATTTGCTTCTTCTGAACATAATTTATTAATCTATTGAAACCTAACCTTAGCGCGTACGAAATAAGTGCGTATATTGTAATGAGTACTGAAATTATTAAAAGGGCTACATCTAGCGAATAATATTGGATAAAACTCATGTCTTTTGATGGTGACTGCAAGTGGTAGGCCCCTTTGTGCCTAATTACGTATTCCGTCCAGTAAATGGCCCTTTCTAATGGAGTTTCTTTTTGATCTCGCAATAGTACCTGCCTTTTCTTTACCTCTATTTTGTATCTGGGTTCTGTTATAACTTCTTGTATGGCTTTGTATAATTTCTCCGGAGTGAGGTGTTGTAAGTCAAGTTTTTTCGCGTAACCATCTACTTCAGCTTTGGCAGCGTTGGCGTCGTGGTCGCAGAAGATGGGAATAGTGACGATGGGTACGCCGTGGTACACTGTCTCGAACATGCTGAGAAGACCTCCGTGCGTGACAAATGCTTTGATTTTGGGATGACCTGTAATAAAAATCAAAGCCTTTGTTAATAAAAAAGTAAATTCACATTCGTAAAAGCAAACAACATAAAACAGTATTTCTAAAAAGACAAGTTAAAATTACCAAACCAAAAATAAAAATTACAACCTCATAATTTATACTCAAAAACAATATTTACTTATCAAAGTAATTGGATACGCTCTTTGAAAATAAATCAAAGTAATTAGGTACAGGACAAGTCTCATCAGAGACTAGTAGTGTATGACGAAGATTATCAACTATAAAACCAAATTATTTATTATTGTTTAATGCCACCCCTGCATTCTCAGAAAGGCTTGGCAGAGGTATACTTATGTACAACCACGGTTCGTCGGTATGTTTAAATCCCATTAAATGAGGGCGAGCCTATTGCCATTAACTGAAATAAAAATCCAAACTCCGAGCTGCTACTGAGAATTTCACAGTCCCAATAACGCTAATTCTGGGAATCGAACCCAAGACGTCAAGCGCAGCAGTCGTGCTAACAACCACTACACTAATAAGGCAGATGAGGATAAAAATTGACCCAAATAACGAATTGAAAACCCTGACTCAACTAAATATGCGCCCCTGTATCTAGTGATTCTAGCTTAACCGCAGACATATTGACATTGAGATATGCAAGAAACAAAACAAAAAATATTCCAAAGGAATAATGTCTGACGATGAAAGTAAAATACTTAGCATTCAAATACTGTGGTTTTTATGTCATACAATTTTGTGGGAATTTTAAACTGTGTTGAGTTTCCCAATGACTCAATATTGCGGCTTACCGCATGGTATAATTGCCAGCACGCTTGCTCGTGACCATTTACGGCCAGTCTCTACAACAAATCAGTCAGTAGATATTGCTTACTCGAGATAGGATTTTGACATTACTTGTATGGACCTTATGTAAAATGTTATCTCTAGTAAGCTACATACTTATTTGTTACTAGCTTCTGCCCGCGACTTCGACCGCGTAGCGTGATGATATATAGCCTATAGCCTTCCTCAATAAATGCGCTATCTAACACTGAAAGATTTTTTCAAATCGAACTAGTAATTCCTGAGATTAGCGCGTTCAAGCAAACAAACAAACTCTAAAGTTTTATATATTAAGTAGGTAACGTAGGTATAGATTGGGCCTGGCCTTTAGTATTCGTCGTGGTAACAGACGGGATCAGTATGGTCAAAATAACTATGCCTGTCTCAAGTGAGCCATTCCGTACGGCGGCGCTAGTAAAAACACTTAAATAAGCGTTATTATAGTAAAATATCTAAATTAGTAAGGACGATATTATTATATACTAGCTGCCCGGCCCGGCTTCACCCGTTTTCCCGTAGGAATGAAGCATTTTCTCGCGGTAAAAAGTAGCCTATGTTCATCAGGGATAATGTCGGCTTCTAATGGTAAAATATTTTTTCAAATTGGTCCAGTAGTTTCGGAGCCTATTCAATACAAACAAACAAACAAATCTTTCCTCTTTATAATATTAGTGTAGATAGTGTAGAATTGTCATTTCTCTTTAAAACGAAATATTAAATCAGAAACACCTTGCCGAACTATGGGTGTACAATGTATATTGACATTTTGAATTTTATACTTACCGAGTAAATCTTGTTGAGGCAACCATTTGTACAGTCTGATGTTCGAAGGTATATCGGTCATGTTTTGTTCAGCATCCTGTTTCCATAGGACCCTCTGAGGCAACCTGCCCAGTGCCTCCACGAGCAGACGGTGAGCTGAGAGAGGCATCTTGGTCGTCCTCACCGAGGAACCCATCGATACGTAAACGAAACCAGTTTCGCCAGCTCCCGAGATCCATTCTTCAATTTCCTAGTGGAATAAGAAGATCTTTCATAGTCTTGGTTTACCTTTTAACCTATTAAATATAGGTCCTGGTATAATATTTTCGACAAATCAGTGATCTGAACTAAAAACAAAATTCTTCCGTTATCAAAGATTAATAAATACATGGAGAAGCATAACCTAACTTAGTATAGTAATAGTACTACCTACCTAAAGGTAGTATAAAACAATAACAAACCATAACTTAGGACGTTTCATCAATCATCAAATTCTCAGAAGTGGAAACATGTAGTAAAACTCAATCTGCGAGCGTTCTTAAATACACATAGGTATATTTTAGTAGTAGCCTAGTGATTTACAATACTACAAGCCTGATGCTAAAGGCTATATTTTACTAATGTAAAGTCATTATGCTTCCAAAAGTCAAATGGTCAACAGGAAATGTGCCATAATGACGGGACGCCGTGCTCCTGCAACCATTATCTCGCAGTTCAACAAACATTAAAATGGTTTATTCCTCTTAACACTCCGTACTTCATTTAATCTTTGCATTACCTACCTACATGGTTTAATGCAGAACGCCATCCTTTGTTTCTAGTGGAGATGAGATGCACTACCTTTGTATTTGTGTCGGAAATTTTATTCATGCATTATTTGTAAAGATTTTATTTTTCTTTCAAAGTCTAAGGCAAAATGTTTTATTTCAATTAGACCATTAAAGAAGGTACCTACTTTTGAAAAGTCAAAAGTTCAAAACTAGTTGCACGGTTCCAAAAAATGAGTCTTATGGAGAAGAACCGGCAAGAAACTCCATAGATACTCTTTTTAAAATAAAATAATCACAATTACAATATTAAGCTTTACAACTTTTCTTTTTTATATTTTCTAAGAATTAGGTAAGCAGTTTGATGTGTAGGTTTTTTTTCATTACATTACAAAAAAAAGAGATTGTACGAACTGACCAGCCCCGACAGACTTCTAAATTCAGCGGTCAGTACCTTAATGAAGTAGTCGTGCGTCAAAAAAGTAACTGTAATGCTCTTGAAGAAACCTAACTAAAATAAAATAGCAATATTTCTTCTGAACTAAAAGAAATATCTACAAACTCTTTGCAGAACCGAGAGACTTGCAAAAGTTTCGGACTTACAAATGTGAGCGACAGATAACACACATAAACTTTTAACACGTTGAATGAAAAGGAAAATTGTTCTAGAATATATAACCTAACCTATCTTGATTTCTTGATGAAAGATTTATGTAGTTATTTATGTAGGTATTAAGATTTATGTATTCCCGGGGAACGTTGCGTTTGTTTTTAACCCTTCCAGTAATACAAGCGTGATGGTATGCTATAAGTATTACACTGCATACATATATGCATTTGACAGTTAGAGACTGGTTTAGGTTCGTACAATGTAGGCGGGCACAAGAAACTTTTAAGTATTGCTAGCGGCCCGCCCCGGCGTCGCACGGATGAAGAAATCCCTAACTTTTTCAAAATATTCTCTAATCTATGTTAATTTGGAATAATGTAGTATTCAAATGGTGAAACAATATTTGAAATTGGCCCAATAGTTTTTGAGTTTATTCGTTACATACTTACGTACACACATATATACAAATCTTTCCTAAGCACACCAGTTTTTAAAGCTAGATGTTTCAAAAACTTCACAGATACTATAACATTTTTACATCTTATAAAAAGATACCAAAAATATATATTGTTTTAACTAGGTACTTCAAATATATATCTACCTATCCAAATTGTTAAAATATTTACTGTATTTAATATGTTCTTAGTAACGTCCGGCAGCTGTTTCATTAGGTTAATTTATGAAGACTGTGCATAATTCTGTAATTTAAATTGTGGTATCAGAAGCTATCATTCCGTGTTGATTCGCAATCTAAATATCGACAAGCTTCTAATTGAGTTAGAAACTAAATACTAGGAAGTCTATGTTTCCTATCTATTTGTTACAGGAAGCCACAAGCCAATTAATATTCTAATTACTTTATGATAAAGCTCAGATAGAGATGCTATGCTCAAATAAAATTATAGGTTTCTACCTTCCACATGTTTGTTATGTGTATGAAAACGAGGCCCTTTGAGCCGTAGAGAGTTAAGAATGATCACTCTTTTATAGACTGTATTTCGCAAGTGTAGAGTGTATTCACTGCATGCCTCCTATATCCAATCCAATGTCCATTATCAGCCTACATTCATCCACAACTGGATGTAAACATCTCCTAGTGAACGCCACAGATAACACAAAGGGATCTTTATCCTTTAAACCGAAATACAGTCCTAATGATGTGTGATGTTGCTATATCTAAAAATAAAATCCAAAAATACTCACAGGATCCAATATCTTTGATTCCTTGCAGTGAATGCACGCCACCTCCGCAACATTTGGCAGGTAAGGTCTTGGATAAGATACCGAATAATGTCCATTCTGAAGAATGAAGCTCACATTCTTCGCCATATCGTACACATGAGGCATTTGCTGACCAAAGTTTCTGCGGAGAATGCCCTGAAGAATTTGCATACTGAAGGCATGGAACGGTAATATGGCCACATGGAAGGCTGCATTTAAGGCTCTGTTGAATATCCCCATGTTGTCCGTAAACCCTTTGCCGAAGAATGGGGTGACGGAATACGGAGCTGGACTCCCGGAGTTGCTTAAAGGCATTGTGTAGAAGCCAACAGTGTTGATGTACATGAAGGGAACTTTGAGTTTATAAACGACTCCTAGAGCGCATTCGGGATACGTCCCGTCTAAGATGACGAGATCGAAAGTCCTTCCTGATTGAAGAAAGGACCTCGTCTCTGGGTCGCTGAGGAAAGCGTCACAGGCCTGTGAACAAAGGAAATAAGTGATCAATATTTCCGTTTAATTCTCAGAGTACGGATCTCTTTAATCATATCAGAACCTAATATGGCTGGCTCTTTCTTGTCTTATCTGTGTATGTTACTACGACGGCGTAGTGCGGTTTAGCAGTTTATTTGTACCAAAAGACCATTCAGAACCCGACTCAAAAATGTTACGACGGGAAAATTCGATATTTTCTGCTGTGACAGTTTTTCATTCATTCACTTTTTTCCACGGCGGAACGGAGGAGGTTTGCATTAAGCTTGAATATCGTAATTTTTTGTAGTTACGTAGTTCACGAAAATCTTTATATAGTTGCATCGATTTTTATTTCATTTAGGATGTGCCTACAAAGAAAGTAATCCAATAAATAATTAGCTAATTACATCTTAAGACTTCAAACCATTTTTCAATGGAAACAGTTGCTTTATAAGCTTAAATTCGAGAACATAAAAGACTCGCTTTCATTGGAAGCGTAATTATATGGATTTACAGGTAATCGGCTTTAGAGAATGAAAGTTGCTTAATTTATTTTAAATTAATCGCAGGTTTCGTCTTTTCTATGTCATCCTCCGAGCCTTTTACGAACTGTGCTAGCTGGCTTCCAGTCTACCCAGAGTCACAGACTAGAATACTACCGGAATTCAATCTACGCGGTAGAATTTTTTTTTTTAAAAAAAAAAGCTTACTAGCAATCTGGATCGCACATTACTAGTATTCTTGTTAACCCCTCGTGCTAAGCTAAAATGCTTGTGTTACGAGTGGGTTTACGTCGGTAGTGCAATGGGTGGGTTTCGAACCGGCAACCACATGATTGCAAGTCCGGCGCCCTAGCCATTAGGCTACCGCCGCTTTACAAGAAGCGACTGCTATTTGACCTCCGCAACCCAATTTCTGGGCAATACCCACCGATATTCGGACGGGTTAACAGGTTTTTATGGGCTTCTGACTAACACTTTCAATTGGCAAAGATGTTCTCATGACAACCGGGACCGACGGCTTTACGTACTTTCCGAGGCACGTGTTAAGAATGGTCACCCATCCGCACATTCATAGCGAGCACAGCTTATGATCAGTTTATCAGCTTAGTTCTTACTAAGCTGATAAACTGATCTGCAAGGTTAAGTAAGAACTTAGCCACGAGCCCCACAGTCTTTTCTATGTATTCTGTTGAAATAAAATGACTGTTTATTGATTTTATCGCGATTTTATTGATATAATTTAATTCTGAGTGAATGTCGCAGAAGCAAAAGAAGCATGCAAGAATCGTAGCAAGTGGCAGTCTATAGTTTCTGCCTACCCCTGTGGGAGAAGGGCGTGAGTGTATGTAGGTATGTATGTTATTTAATTCTCGAGGATTCCGTAGCAAAAGTTTTATTTCAATATCTAATATCAAAACCAGTACATAATTCTGTTCTCACGAGGTTTTTTTAATGTTAGGTCGGCAAAGTCCCGAGCCGACAGTTCGTCAACATATTTTTAATCAAGCAAAACTTTGGCTTTATCAAAGTGGTCTTTCTATTTAACGTTAATAAACCTAAGATCTAAGAACCTAGGAGACAATTCATACCTCATAGCCATATCGGAGGATATCTTTCACAGGCATTTGATCCTCGCCCCTCATCCTGGCCCCCACCAGATCGAACGACATGTAGTTCCTTACGTAGGAGACCAGACCTTCAGGAGCTATCTCCTCCAAGCCATTGATGTGGAAGTCCGCGGGGAATGCGCTTATAAAGGTTATATTATGACCTCTGGAATAAAACAAAATTTTAAGGTTCAAGGTTACCACAATCCAGAAGGTTAAAGAGGAAGGTTGAGAAGGTACACGGAACTGTACTGCCAAGTCAAAGGTCTCGAGTTCAAATCCAAGGCACGCACCTCTTACTTTTCGTCATCATGTGCGTATTAATATTTAATTATTATCACACATTTAAATGGTGAAGGAAGACATCGTGAGCAAAACCTGCCTGAGTGTTTTTTTATGGGATTGGGGAGCAAACGAGCCGACGGATCACCTGATGGTAAGCGATAACCACCGCCCATGGACACCCGCAACACCAGAGGAGTCACAAGTGCGTTGTCCGCCTTTTAAAAGGGTTTGAGCCTCCGGTAACCTCACTCACTGGGCAAAACACAACGCAAGCGTTGTTCCACGCCGGTTTTTGTGAGGCTCTTGGTATCACTCCGAGTCGAACCGATTTACGAAATTGAGACTAGATCGAAATTGTATTTAAAATCTTATAAGAGCTACAATTGGAATTAAGTTACATACACAAAATCCTGACGTTTCGGATACTCTCAAGAGACGTTATAAAGGTTCCGAAAAGTCGACATTTTGTTAATGTAAATATAGCGCGATAAAATCCGCAAAATGGTATTATTTCAATTACTTTTTTCTTTTTTTAAAAACGTTTCCGCATTCTAGGATTTTCTCCTGTATCGTGCCGAACAAACGCCCAGATCCGGAACAACTATCTTTAGATTATATACAAATACTTGCACCATGTAGGGATCGATCGAACCCACAATACGTGGCGCAAAAGCCAATCGCTAAGTCCCTACGCCCCGACCCGAATATTTGCCCCGAGTGGGGACCGAACCCACAACAAGAGGAGCAGAAGCCGCCGCCACGTGAAACATGTCGTCAAAAATTCGCCAAATATGTTCAAAATTCGCGTAAATCTAAGAAATCATTACAATAATATTTGTTCTTACCTCCTTATGAGTCCTCTAGCCAGTTCCCAGAAAGGCATCTTGTGTGACTTGGTGCCGCCCATGGTGATCATGAGGATATCGCTGCCGCACGCCGAAGCCGCTAGTACTATCGGCAGGCAAAGGAAAGGCCATCGCCATCTATGCTGAGAACAAGAAACAATAGGTTAATCTTAATACAAAGGATTTTGGAGGTAGAGGCAGTTGAAATAAGTACAAAGGGCCACTTGTAACAACTTCTTGAATATGTTTAAATTGCATTTAAACACAAATTTACTATGAAAAATTTAGTTTAAATGCAATGTAAACATATTTAAAAAGTTGGTGCCAGTGGGCCTAAGTATTGGTAGCAAAATTTCAGACAAATTAAAAAATCTGACTTCCAGTTTTACCCACAACGAAGATACATAAAACAAACACAAATAATTTTGCAAAACTGCCTCATTAGTCTAGTGGTCCTGAGCGCGACTGCTACGCCGTGGATTCGATACCCAGGTCGAGCAAAGTGTTATTGGAGTATCTATGTTCAAATTCAAGTTAATTTTTTTTTATTTCAAATATGCTTTTAGAAGCGTTTATGAGACGTTTTGAGTCAAATTGCGGTTCCAAAAAATTTATCCTATGGAGAAGAATTTGGCAAAAAACTCCATAGCCACTTGTTTAAATTATGTCATTATAATTTCTTGAATTTATGAATTCTCAGTGGCAACTCGTAGTTTGGAATTTGTGCCAATAGGCTCGCCCCATATTACCTACATGGGACCTAAACATACCGGCGAACTGTTAGTGTCCATTAGTACGGTTCGGCTAACCAGTCTGGTAAAACAGGCGTAATGATATGTTATGTTATTTATTAATTGTATAAATTTCATATCAAATTGATATGATATTCATGCAAAATAGTATTAATTCTACCAAAACAAATTACTTCATACGTCCATGAAGAAATTTTAATTGAATATGTCCAATAAAAAAATAACAGGCCAATAAATGAGTGTTACAATCAGTTACATCAGACTATTGGGTCAACATTCAATACGTAATAATAGCACTCTTGCCAGAGTATCTCTATAGGTAAGTACTACTGCTGATTATTGGCAATATTGTGCATAAATTATTATTGATATCGCAGCCGCAATCGAGTATCATCGACGAATCAAGAATCCAAAACACATTGCAATATGGTATGATTATCTTTCGGAATGTCGTGTGTAGATAGTATCTTTAAGTAGCTTTGACTATTTATATCCATAAGTAGATATAGTTGATGAAACAAAAACAAAATTCTTTTTTAGTCTGGTAACTATTCCAAAAAGGAAGCGTAATGTTGCGAGATTTAAAAAAATAGAATAATAACACAGCGCTGCCATACGTTTATAGGAGCAGTTGTTCTTAACTACGTAGTAAATTTATTAAAAAAATATGGCTTCATACCTACATAGTTGTCATAATAATTTACATAGGAAGTATATTAAAAGTCAAAGGCATTTCACCAATTCCGAGTAAATTCTGTTAATTACTAGGCAGTTAACTTCCTGCAAATTACGTTCCATTTTGAATTTATTCGGCCAGTAGCAGGTACTCCGACTAGGTGAAATGTCCTTATATTGTCATATCTTCCCTCTTCCGCATCATTTGTCAATCGCCTCGCCGCCAGGCCGACCGGAAGCCAAATCGGAAGTACCAATTTACTTCCGATTTTTAGCAATAAAAAAATTCTTGTACAAAAACTATGAATGCTACATCAAAATAATAACTACCGTTATCAAGCTGAATAAATAACGGATCTAATTATATACCAATTAGGAGGTATAATTTTCATTAAAATATTTTAAAAAATATGTAATCGTGAAAAAAAGTGATGAAATCTGATATACCCCGAAAATAAATATTTTTTAAAAAAAAATCTTTTTTTTTATATCCATATAAATTATATTAAAATAAACTAGATTTAATATCATTTCTAAAAATACTAGAAGCATTAAACTTATTTTATACCATCAATAAGAAAAAAAATCGCGAAATTCGCGAAAATATCTACTACCTGCCATTTTTATTGCGGCCGTGTGCGCTCACACTCACTCAGTTGATTATCGACATCACAATGACTCATTGAAACCAGTTTGAAAGATAAACATAATTTCATTACGAACTATTGTTCCATTTAAACACAATTGCGGGCCAAAGTAAACAAAAACTTTTTGTAAAAAAAAATAACAATGGGCCCCCATTACTTACATTGTCATCGCGAACAATAACTTTTTGTCCGGCCAAATACTGCATTCCTTTACATTCTAAAACCACTTAAATTCAACAACACATTGTAGCCTAGTTCTTCACGAACATTTTGATGTATAATAAGCGTCAAATGAAACAATCACAACACAGCACAAGAATAATTTACGACGTCGGCACCCATGTCACTTGACAACCACTCAATGTCGCGGACTAATGAAACTTCAAAAAATTTTTTAGGATGACATTTCATTCGTATAGTGTTGGAACAAAGTTTAAACGTTCATTCATTTCATAGACAACAACGCTGTGTAAAAATTTTTATCGATAAAACGCTTTAGTCGATTTTTGAGGTACTTTTTCGACTGAGTGCCGCGTCACTCAGGGAGTGGGTCAACGTATACCCAGTGGCGTTTGGGCGGTTATCATAGATATCAATAAACACAAATTATTGTTTAGAATTTTTGTCTATGACAACTATTGACAAATGAAGGGAGTGAACGCGGTCATACAGCGGCGCATGCACCAATCGATCGCTTGACCAATCAGAATTTTATTTAACTAGTAACTACCCACAATAAAAATAAGAATTACTTAAATAATATTGGTGTTCATTTATTTTGCCTCTATAGCCAAGTGGTCCTGACCGCGACTGCTACGCTAGAGGTCCTGGGTTCGATTCCCAGGTCGAGCAAAGTGTTATTGGGTTTTTCTATGAAATTCCCAGTAGCAGCTCGGAGTTAGGAATTTGTGCCCGGTTAATGGCAATAGGCTCGCCCCCTATTACATGGGACCTAAACATACCGGCGAACTGTGGGTGTACATTAGTACGCCTCTGCCTAACCCTTCGGGGAATACAGGCGTGATGGTATGTATGTTCATTTATTTTCGTTTAGTATTTACTATTACGTGATTGAATTTGCGTTAGGGCCCGGAGTATACAAACAATAGATTTTGTATTGTGTCTGTAGTTTGTTACGAGACGAGGTGTTAACGTGTGTTAGATGTGTGTTCAACTGGGTTTCGTTGAGAGAATCGCTGCTATTCTTCAAGTCAAGGCAACCATATCGCGCAGACCTTGGGTAAGTTACTATGTTTTTCTTTTGTACAAACAACAATTAACGCAGCGTATTTCTAAACTGAGCTTACTGACCCTACGTTATTCCAAGTGCGCATTGGTTAAACAATAGACACTCTCACAAAATCTCGTATATAGTATGTATTCTTCTTATTTTTTTTGGCAACCTTACCCCGACACCTAATTGCAGTGTATAAGAAAACCTATATGTACCAGGTACATATAGGTTTTCTTAGGTACATATATATTTCACAATAGATTATTTACTATTTGACATGGAAATCATTGCTACTTTTCATTCATTTTCATTTAATAATAATATGATTAATTCTCTCGACGGTTTCAGATGTGAAATTTCATAGTCTGCTACTTTTCGTCCGCAATGAATTTTGATTCAAAATCATTTATCGCCACACTTGCTATTTCGCTACTTACAATTAAATTGCGAAAAAATGCGATTTCATTAAAATGCGATATCGATGTAAACTATGAAAAAATATTTCATGCGATTTTTCATATCCTATAAGCGAAATTTGCCATGCCTATTTACTATAGTTAGATTTATACATACATAGAAGCCGCAGGTGGCTCATAGTTTTACATAGTCGTGGGAATACTATTGTTAGTATCTCTGATTGTTACTTGATTGACTGGCGACATTCAGTGGGTTTACAATTAATAAAAAAAGCGGCGGTAGCCTTATAGCTATGGCCTCGGACTTGAAACCATGTGGTTGTCAGTTCGAAACCCACCCATTGCACTACCGACGTGAACCCACTCGTAACACAAGCATTTAGCTTAGCACGAGGGGTTAACAAGAATACTACCTAGTAATGTGCGACCCACATTGCTCGAAAGCTTTTTAAAAACGAAACAAAATTACTTACGAAATTGTATCTAATATTTATTCAAACAATATTTAAGTTATCTGAGAGCACAACTGCTACAGATGAAAACCAGCGTCAAGCATTTCACTTTTTTTGACATATTGCTGATCTGGAGATCCATTTGGTCCAGCCCTGTGACATATGCTTAATTACTTTTTGTTGTTCTTTGTTATTACTGACAACAGCACATCTGCTATCACAAATTGTCTTTCCCTAATGGGTAATAAAGTCAAATATTTGGATATAAACAAACGGGTCTGTTTTGTTTTGTTGTGAGAGGGGTTACCACGATAGCCTACGGCGTAATGGCAGACATAACCGTCGAGAAAATCTCTCAGGTTTACAGGTTTCCTCACGATGTTTTCCTTCACCGTTTAAGCGAATGATAATTAATCAGATACGCACATGTTTTTAAATATAAAAAATGTGTGCCTTGGATTCGAACTTGAGACCATTGACTTAACACTCCAAGAGTCATATCACTAGGCTATCACAGCTATGACACTTATTCAATGGGTTAAAACATTACTTAGCAGCAGGTATAATTGACAAGATCATGATGCAAGTCGGAACGCCAGTAAAATGATCACATGATCTATGTTACAACACCGAATACCTTAACTTAGTAAAAATGTTGTAATAGCAATTTTATATTTGAAACTGGCATTCTTATTCTACGTGTAGCAAAGAGAAGATAAATCCTTTTTAAAATCGAACCCAAGGCAAATTTGATACTTAAATTCCGTAATCAGTCTTGTAAAATAAATGTAGAACTGCCTCTAATCTTTACGATAGAGCTAGGCTTCGATTCCCAACCCAAACCCAATAACAGGGTTTTGATATGAAATTCTCAATAGCAGCTCTGAGTTTTGATTTGTGTCCAATTAATGACAATAGCTCGCCCCTTAATACACAAACGACTAAGGGCCACTTGCACCAACATCTGAAATAGGTTTAAATTGAATTTAAACACAAAATGACAATAGAAAATTGTGTTTAAATATAATTTAAACAGATTGGTGCAAGTGGCCCTTAAACTTACACGAGTCTTGTACTATTAGTGCACCTTTACCTAACTCTACGGGGAATACAGGCGATGGTTTTTAATGTTTTATAGTCACATGACCTAGTCGCATTTGCAGTTCTCCGTCAATCTATGTCCATACTTCATCGTTATATTCTTCTACAGGGCACTGTTATAATACACTTATTGCTACATTCCTTATAACATAAAGTGTTGACCTGTCTTTAGTTGTCAACTATTATTAAATGTTTTTCATAGAAATGACGTCTATCGCAAATTTACTTTTCGTGCATTTTTTTACGTTTCAAGCAGTTGGGATATAGAATTCGATGTGGACACACGATTGATTTTGTATTTTATTTTTGACCAATAAAACTACAGTTTGTTCTAAAAAGTGTTTTTAAAAAGACCCCAACATCCCACCCCGTAATAGCTCCATGCTCCTCTCTTATGAACCACTGAGATAGATACAGAGAAGAGAATCCACTAGATCAATAGATTGGCAGACTTCTCATGCCGCAGTCGGGAGTATCTATCAAGCATCTAGGTTTTACGATTGTCGCACAGGATTTCGAAATGACAGTGCACTTGACATAAAACATGAAACATATGGCTATAAATGTCATATAAATATATCTCTTTTGTTAGTCATTTCGCAATAATAAAATCCTTATCCAACACTATCTAAAAATATCTTCCACGTATTAACATAAGGACAAAACAACATAATATATAGTTTCGCAATCGAGAATGCGTGTGCGCAAAATGTGGAAGACGCATTGCATAAAGCCGACCTCATGTGACACAGAGGCGTGGCTGATAAACGCTAACATAAATGATGTACAATCGACAATAGAGTTCAGTGTACAGCTAATGACATTTGCGTTTTGAGAATTTGTGATTGCGCTTTACATTGTTATCCGCCAAATGGTTTGGTATTATGTAGGCAACTAACAACATAGTATAAACAAGGATATCACTTGGCTATGACTTTTTATAAATAATTACATTACTTATCTTACATAATTATACAAATATCACACCATCTTTTTCAGACACATATCTAATTAAATTTGAATATTACCTGCCTACCTAGCTCTTTTGTCGACTGTACTTTATTATTGTTTTTAAAAGGTGTAACTTAATATAATCATAGCAGTTATTATCATTCATTATACCTTATTGACGTCGCTTTAGTTCTAAATAAACACTATCTTCATTTGATCATTAATGATTCAGAGAGTTGAACCTACATTAAACTAATTATTTATTTTTTAGATAAAAAATATGATAAAAAACATATATGTGTAAATGGTTTTTCCTAGATTAACGGTATCTCAATCCAAATAATAAATCAATTTGATGAAATATTGTTTGGGTTACCATTTATTTTGTTTTTGTGGGAAATTCAAGCTCCACGGGACCCTTAAGCTGTTTGACCTACTCGGCTGTTCGCAACTCACGTCAGATACGAGCTGTTATTTCGGAGGTAATTTCTGGAATTTGCTATAACTTGTCATCACACGCGTCGGGAGGACGCGCCGACAAGATCGAGTGATGATTTGCGAAAGGCTGCCGGCAGTAGCTGGATGCGACAAGCCGAGGACAGGGTGAAATGGCGCACATTGGCGGAGACCTACGTCCAGCAGTGGACTGTTATAGGCTGATGATGATGATGATGATGACACGCGTCGGTTGCATGTGCTACACCTAGCCTCTTTGAAGCAATTCTAGACCAAAATAATAAACATCATAGCAAGTGGCGGTCTATAGTTTCTGCCTACCCCTGTGGGAGAAAGGCGTGAGTGTATGTATGTATAGTATAATAAACAATACGTTAAGATCCTATCTGGTAACTACATCTGTACCGTTTACTTTCACTTTAACCAACTTTAGTTATAATAATTGAGAGATACATCTAATAGTTATGTAGCGTCTAAGTGTTTCTTGATTTTGACAACTTTTGAATGGAAATATGATGAGAATTTCACATGGTTAATGTGAATTTCAATGACAATATAACCATTGTGGCGTTGATATGATGTTCTTATAGAATCGTTAATGTGGGAGAAGCTGACCCATTGATAAAATTGAAATTAAATAATGTGTTGTTTTAAATAATTTTTTTATGAAATTTTTGTTACCACCTCCGACTTTAGATTTACGTAGGCTCCCTTTAACATGGGATCCGAAAACTTTCAATAAGACTATGTGTGTATATTCGTACACCTCTAACTAATCCTTTGGGGAATAGGCGTGATGGTATGTTGTATGTGATGTATTTACCTAACATAAATTGGGGTCAATCAAAACACACCCATCTCGCTCCCAATCAGGTGCAACCTAACTTACGTAACAGAAGGTAAGTATTAGAAAGTAGGTAGGCAGAGCGGTAGAGTTCATAATGTACACTTCCTTAGTTGACATAACATTTGCCAAGTGGCAACTGCGTATAGCTACGATTTTTTTTTTATATGGACGTAGGCTATTCATGCAAACTTTACAGCGTAACCGAGCTTGGTGGCGAGCCACCGAATGCCTCCAGCCAGGAGCAACTTATAAACTAAGCAACAGCAGGTAAGGGCGTCCCCTAACGGGACTCGGACCTCGGCTTACGGCGTTGCTGGGGACAGCTAGGGACGGCTGGATCTGGTTTAAGCTACAGGGGGGTTACAGCTACGATCAGACGGCGTTCGCGAACTTAATAAAAATCCTCCTTATTATATCATTTATTCTCGTTGCTATTGCTATAATAAACGTTGCCCCAAACTAGGATTATCTCCTGTATCGTGGGTGCGTTTACAAACACAAATTCCGACATAAAAAAAGCCCAGGCCCGGGCCTAGACGTTTCTATAGCAATTGCAATTTCAAAGCATATTCAATTTAATAAAGGGTTCACGTACTTAACTAAATATTTTAACGAACACGTGACCTGTGACGTAATGTCACACTAAGTATTTATTTAGACTATATTGGTTCATACAATTTGCGCATACCAAACATTTGTATACTAATATTTGAACCATTAATTCTGGGGATCACTGAACTTTGAATATGGAATGGTAATTGTGAGAAAAATGAGGCAAGCTTTATTCCATAAAATATAAAATAAAAGATTAGCTTAAACTAAGTAGATACCTATGACCGGTGATTCGTTTAGTTTCGATCACTTACCGCGGTCAACCTTTTGATAATTTGCTACGATGTTGATATGTTTGTATGATCCTGAAGATAAGTCGGAAGATAACAAAAACATATCTTAGATTTCAATCATCCGGTCTTTTGCAATCGTCCTAGGATTATCCCAAAAAACGAATTGTCCGATTATCCTATGACATAATATGTATGAATAACAATATAGTCCTTACAATGTCTCTCTTTACAATGTCGTGTGCATAATAGTATAATGCACAACACATACTTAAATAGAACTGTTGGCATCTATTTATTAAACACATTTAATTTTCATATTTTTCCGCGACACATAAATACAAATGTATAAGGAAGTATTATGAATTCCTCTCTCGGACAATGCTTTTACGACGGTGGTCTGCCCATACAAGCCCTAACGATCTCCCATACAATTCCCATACAGTTATGGCGTTGCATGTGACTTATTGTGATGCTAATTAGTTTGTTTACAAACACCGCAAGTACGTTCACACCGTGTTCAAAGCGCCTAACCATCTACTAGCTGACTCTGAAACGCAAACGCGGATGTTAGCTCAACCCGCTAAGACTGACTTAGCTAAATCTAATAAACAGTTTTCGCTACAAATCGAAGCTTAGGCCACATACTGTGTATTTATAACATCTGTATAGTTGGCGAGCCCTTTTGCCGATTGAAATTAATCCAAACTCCGAACTGCTACTGAAAATTTCATAGATAAACCTAATAAACAGTCTCGCTAAGGACCACTAATGAGGCAATTAAGCTACAAATAATTTTAATATAAAAGAAATATAAAAAGAAACTACTTGTGTTTAATTAAAAAACGCAACGTTCGGCTACTTTCCTTTAAAACACGCGAAAAAAATCCGCATAACGAATAAATTGATTTATAGAACTGTGACCCCAACAGAGCCCGAGCTGAGCGAGCGAAGCGAGCGTGCCGCCGCAACGGCCAGCAAATCGCCGGAAATAAGCAATATTTTGCCTACATAAAGTTCAAATGTTTACAAATTATATGTAAATGTTAACCGCTATTGAATGTATTTCTAAATTACAAATTGCATTCGGTTCCACTCGTTTTCTAAAAGGATTATTTTTGCATTATTTGCATTGACTTACATATTATTTATTTCGCTAATTGAGTGGTCAGTCGATGACTTCGTAATTGTTGATTTTTGACAGTTTTGTCTACGACATCTGTCAGTCCTTATGTCATGTCTATGCCAGTGGGCGTGGACGACCATTTTGTTACTATTAAAATAGACTGGCTCCTAGTGTAGTTCGCTGGGAGTCGTTGCATGCAGGCGGAAAATAACCGGTTATAATGCCCTCGCCAAATTTTAATCCAATTCTGTTCAGCGGTTTTGACGTGAATAGGTAAACAGAGAGTTACTTTGACATCTATCTGCTATATCTATATCTATATATATAAAAGAAAGTCGTGTTAGTTACTTCATTTATAACTCAAGAACGGCTGAACCGATTTGGCTGAAAATTGGTGGAGAGGTAGCTTAGAACCAGGAGACGGACATAGGATACTTTTTATCCCGTTCCCGATACTTTATATTCCACGGGGGCGAAGCCGCGGGCAGAAGCTTAATCTATATATATATAGAAAAGAAAGTCGTGTTAGTTACACTATTTATAACTTAAGAACGGCTGAACCGATTTGGCAGAAAATTGGTGAAGAGGTAGCTTAGAACCAGGAGACGGACATAGGATACTTTTTATCCGAATTCCGAATTCCCCGGGGGCGAAGCCGCGGGCAGAAGCTAGTCTATATATATAAAAGAAAGTCGTGTTAGTTACACTATTTATAACTTGTGAACGGCTGAACCGATTTGGCTGAAAATTGGTGGAGAGGTAGCTTAGAACCAAGAGACGGACATAGGATACTTTTTGTCTCGTTCCCGTGGGATGTGATGACAGACCGAATTCCACGGGGGCGAAGCCGCGGGCAGAAGCTAGTTTATAATATTAAGGACTATAGATACAATTACAGCGCTTTATTTTTACCCCGTGGTAAATTGGTACACAAAATCACCAGTGTCGAAGGTCGAGAGAACGTAACTGTATGGTGGTATTATTATAAAATTCAAAAGCATAAATCTTAAGTTAATTGATACTTTACAAGGTCAACAAGTAGGTCACTGCGTAATGATAGATTCCAGTGATTTTTTTTTAATTACTTTTCTTTTAATCGCAGTAACAAGGGTAAAAGCTCTGTGGCGCGGAGGAGTTTACAGAGATACTATTGTGTAACAGGCACAAATTACACATCATCATCATCAGCATATATCATTCCACTGCTGGACGTAGGACTCCTCCAAAGTGCGCCATTTCGCCATTTGAAGCGACGGTAGCCTAATGGATAGGGCGTCGGACTTGCGATCATGTGGTTGCCGGTTCGAACCCCACCCATTGCACTACCGACGTGAACCCACTCGTAACACAAGCTTAGCTTAGCAGGAGGGGTTAACAAGAATACTAGTAATGTGACCCACATTGCTAGTAAGCTTTTTAAAAAAAAAAAACTCCCTATCCTCTGCTTGTCGCATGCAGCTTCCGCAAGCAACCTTTCGCAAATAATCACTCCATCTTGCCGGAGGGCGTCTTACGCTACGTTTGTCGAGTCGCGGTCTCTATTTAAGAATACGTCTACTCTAGCGGTTGTCGATTCTTCTTCAGATTGGTCACTCTACTATCTCTTTAGCTTGCTAATTCGGTACCCTATGTCGGTAACTTTTGTTCTGTCTGTGTCGGATTACCTCGTTGCGTATTTTATCCTTCAGAGAAACTCCGAGCATAGCACGCTTAGCGACTTTGAATTGGTGGACTAGCCGTACCGTGAATGTCCACGTCTCAGCACCAGAAGTCATCATCATATCAGCCATAAGAGGTCCACCACTGAACAAAGGCCTCCCTCAAAGACTTCCACAAGGACCGGTTATATGCCGCCTGTATTGCAGCGACGCCAGCGACTCCCAGCCTGGCAGACCTTTAGCAGATCGTTTGTCCATCTTTTTGGAGGTCATCCCACACTACATTTTCCGGCGCGTGGCGTAAGGGTGACATATTAATTTCAACATAATTATTACAACTTGCCCCGAGTCGGGGTAGGTTGTAACTTTCCGACTTCGAGCATTAAAAAATTGATAATAAAAAAACCTCGCAAAAAAAGACCCAAATTACTGTCTTAATTTCAACGTTACATTATGTAAGTTTATTTTGATCGCATCGTATGAATACTAAAATCAAGTATTCTTAACAATTTTTGAGGTTTACCAAAAATCGGAACTTTAAGCCCCGCTCTTCCCTACTTTAATTTAAACTAGCAAACAGCATTAAAGTTGCTAGTTTGTAATGCATGGATATGTGAAATAATGTGAATGTTTTTTTTATCCGAAACATTATTTTGTAGGTTCTTTCCGGTTTTTGTTTATATTCTGGGTTGCGACCTCAAAGTCCTATGTACAAATGACGCGAACTTTGCCTAACGCATCCGATAAAGTGAAATTTAAAAATAAAATGTTTGCAGACAACAAAACCTACCATTCTTGTTCGTATTTTAAAAAGACCAACCAAATTTTAGAATAGCACATAGGTATGTTATAAGGATCGGTATTACGTGTTCTACGATGCATTTACACGAGTTCTTATTCACAAGACAAATGCACGTATATTTCATTTAAATAACGATACCATCAAGACGTTCTTTTGTCTTCTTTTTCTCAGCCGATTCGCTCTTGGCAGAGCGGTCGTGGCCGTCATGTAGATGTGTCAGTTGGGGGCAGATGTTATTCGCCTCACGATGTCCCGCCAACTCGCTCTGTTGGCCGTCATCCTGGTACACTCACTTATGGGGCCACCAACTGCCTTCTTGATTTGGTCAGTCCATCGCATTGGAGACCGACTGCGAGGTCTTGTACCGTCAACCCTGCCCTGCACAACCAGTCGCTCGATGGATCCCCCCAAATCTTTTGTCTTACGCGGGAATAAAACTTGCAACGTCCGTGCCCATATTATTTAAGACGGTTACGCGATTCCTTGTTTCAACCTGATTATTGGACCGCCCAATCATCACCAGAGATTTTTTTTGAGTTCCAAATATATAATATAAAACCTGGTGCTTACGCGTATATAGTTTTCATTTTATTACAGACACGTCTTTATGACGTCTAATTTGAAGATCATCCTATGAAGTGAAGGGGTGACTTATTGTGAGAGCATGAGTAACTGTTTTGTATGGAAGTTAAGTGTCATTGATTGTACAGTGTTACGTTTTTGAGTTACGAGGGCAAGAAGTCCTTTCTATTCTGTATATAGGAATACAAATTATATATTATTCCTTTTTCTGTATTTATATTATCTTATTTATAATCATTACTTATAAACTAAATTCTGAAACTAATAAGTACTGAATTGGCAACGGCGAATCTAATGAAATTCCATATTAAATTCCATATTTATATATTTTTTACTTCAACTGGCTCATTAGCCTAGTGGTCCTGTGCGCGACTGCTACGGTAGAAGTCTCGATTCCCAGGTCAAACAAAGTGGTTATCGGGTTTTTCTATGAAATTCCCAGTAGCACCTCGGAGTCTAGAATTTGTGCCCGGTTAATGGCAATAGGCTCGCCCCTATTACATGGGACCTAAACATACCGGCGAACTGGGTTAAATTACATACTCTGCCTAACCCTTCGGCGAATACTGCGTGATGGTATATAATATGGTATGAGTGAGAATACCTTATTCAACTTGGTGATAGGACCAGGACTAGACGATTGAAATGCTAGCTATCCATTGCACCAAAGATCCAGAACAACGCAACTGTTGCCAGTTGCGTTGTTCTGGATCTTTGGTTCTGATCATTTCCTAAGTAAAATTTAATAACATAAACAATAATAATAATAATAAAATCAACGTAATCACAAAACTAGTCCGAGAGAGCGGTCACGTAATAAGTACCAACATAGCAGAGGAAGATAGTCTAGGAGACCGGTTCGTTACCCAATCGATAAGTAGGAAACTGCTGGGGAACATTTTGTTTACAACTCGAAGGCCTAGATTCATTTGTTTGGACGCCCGCTTGGTACGATACTAAAGTTGGTCAAATGACATAATAATATTGCTGTTCCACTTGTTTGTATGATGGCCGAGAGAGATGACATGGTTTTTGAATCATGTTAATTAGCTTAGACTAGAATACATAAGTGTTGGGAATTAGTCAATTATTTTTTTTATCAATTGATGAAAAAATTCGATTAATGTAATTGAATTTAATTGCAATTAAATTTAATTAAACAAGTCACAGCAGGTCATAGCAGCACTAGGCGAGGTCGCACAGCGGGGCGGGGGTAATAAGATGTGTTGAGCATGTTTTTTTTTTTTAAAAAAGCTTACTAGCAATGTGGGTCACACATTACTAGTATTCTTGTTAACCCCTCGTGCTAAGCTAAATGCTTGTGTTACGAGTGGGTTCACGTCGGTAGTGCAATGGGTGGGGTTCGAACCGGCAACCACATGATCGCAAGTCCGACGCCCTAGCCATTAGTTAGTTTTTGTATGGACAACCAGGAAATATAACAAGCTTTTAACTTTGTGATTTTTCGTCGTACAGTTTTCAAATTTTGTATATACTTTGATTATTCACATAAAAATACTAGACACGTGTCTCGGGTTTCGGATATACTACAACTAAGGTTGTATAGGGCAAGGGAAGGCAAATGCAGGTTTTAGCAGTACGAGTCCGACATACCCTGCCACTTCCCCAGGTAACAGACGATGTTTGAGAATTTCCTATAGCCATAAAAGAGGTAAAAACAGCTTAGTACTGTAACATAAGTAAAATTCTTTATCATTAACACTTAGCTAATACGAAAATATTTGGTATTGACATTAGCAAATTGACTTGAACACGTGATAATTGTCAATGAAGAACACGCTAAAATATTCACATCTTTCGTGACGTATTGTGTGGAGGGCCCGTGTCTAAGTGATAACTTAGCTTATAATCCTTACCGAAATCACTGCATGTGGATAAGGGGGCACACGAGCAAACGAATCACCTGATGGTAAGCGACATACCGCCGCCGATGGACACCCGCAAAACCAGAGGAGTCGCAAGAGCATTGCCCGCCTTTTAAAAGGGTTTGGGTCTCCGATATCTTAACTTACTCAGCAAAACATAACAAAGGTAAGTGTTGCTTCACGCCGGTTTTCTTTGAGTCCGTGGTATCACTCCGGTCTGGTAGCGCCAAAAAGGTATTTTAGTTAGTTAGTATATTATGTTAGTTATGAAAGTCCTTTGTTTTTAATGGTTTGATCGATTTTGATGTTTTTTTCGGATTAGGGGCTAAATTTTTAAACATAACGTCTATTGTTGGACCCGATAGGTGTCGTTGTTGTCTGGATCCTTTAGGAAGCGAATGAAATCCCGGGCAGTAACTAGTAATTTCATAAGATATCTGCTTTATTTCTTAACGAAAATTAATTATGCAGACTTTTTGTTTTAATTCTACCGTAAATAATAGTAGATTGTTAGGGCAATGCCACAAAAAAGCTAAGTATTTGTCACTGTCTCGAAATGTTGGGTAACGTAAAATATTATTGCGATTGCATTTCGAAGTGCATTCACGATTTGATGCGAAATAACCGTTAGCATTTCTATCTTGCTATTTCGTTATGTTTACATTTGTGGTTTTATCCGCAGTTTTGCACGGAATAAATTAACTTTGGGAAATATTGCAGCAAAAACTTGATTCTTAACGCATGATATGCATAATAAGATCGTATTGACATTTTAGAGCGGGTCATGTGCCGACATCCATAGTGATTAGTATTTAATTGTAATCATCATAGATTGGACATCTAGATTCCTAAAGTATTGCAAAATCGAAAATTGATCTATTTCCATTATGTTTCTCTAATTCATTGTTGGATAACCTAAAATTGAATTAGGCAACACTGTCTATGGGGACTATGGGTCCCTCGTTACCCGACGCGTTTTTATTTAGAAAGGTGAGCACTATTAAAAAATAGCCTAATTAGCCAAGTGGTCCCGAGTGCGATTGCTAAGCTAGAGGTCCTGGGTTCGATTCCCAGGTCGAGCAAAGTGTTATTGGATTTTCCTATAAAATTCCCAGTAGCAGCTCGGAGTTAGGAATTTGTGCCCGGTTAATGGCAATAGGCTCGCCCCCTATTACATGGGACCTAAACATACCGGCGAACTGTGGATGTACATTAGTACGCCTCTGCCTAACCCTTCGGGGAATACAGGCGTGATGGTATGTTTATTAAAAATGAGACTTGCATTGGCTTATGGCCTACATAGTATATGGATATCAGAAGAATGGACCGGTTGACAATTATTTGATAACAATACCTATGCAGACAGGACAAAAGAAAATGGAGAAAACAGGAGAATCAACTTCAGATGATGGATTAAGGCTAAGGAGATAGAAAGAAGAGTACCTACAGCTTGAAAAAAATTACTATAAACTGGCAATGGACCTGCCAATGGGCATAGGGCCAACCTGGAGTAGGCGACACACGTTTATAGACTGAATCCGAGAAGATGGCTTAAGATTATCACAGAGTTGGTATCTGAGGAAAGTCGTCGACGCCGGGGCAGACCGTAAAATTGCTGACGATATGATCTTTTGAATGGTCGGTGGAAACAAATAGGAAGAAGTAGGAGATTACGAGACTGGCAATAACTTGATCAAAATATCTTCTTGCACCACATAAAACGCATTACGCCCTAGTCAACAGTTGCGATATAGTCATTAAAACATACAATCACACTACATTATCGTTATACTTTGCAATAGGGCACGCAAACGCAACCATTAGCCAACTGGCCAACGTAAAATTAAAGCAATATCGGTGAAATAAAACGAAACTCAAATGAGTAAATGTCGTAACAACCCTATAACAAGCGATAGTAACCTATAAAACGCACGTGATAGGACTGCATAGATACTACCGCCACTTGCTTGGATTCTTTCATACTTCTTCCACATTCAAACGCCTTGTCATACATACGCGCCGACGACTGCCAGTACTACGCACCTGACCTTTTTGAAGGACCCCAACAATAAGACTGGATGTCTTTCTAGGACATACGCCTTCTTCCGACGCTGCCGCTAACATTCGCCTTATAAATTCCTTTTGTTCGTTCAGGACTAACTAGAACTAGGACTAAACCTTGTGTTAATTTTTTGTATCCATTTCTGGAGCCCCTACCCCCCTATATATTGGACTGCCAAGACAAAGGTCTCAAGTTCAAATCACGCACCTCTGACTTTTCGAAGTTATGTGCGTATTAATAGTTAATAGTCACGCGCTTAAACGGTGAAGGAAACCATCGTGAGGAAACCTGCACGTCTGAGAGTTTTTCTCGACGGCGTGTGAAGTCTGCCAACCGGCATTAGGCTATGGCGTGGTGGACTATAACCGAATCCCTCTCATTGTGAGAGGAGACCGGTGTCTAGCAGTGGGACATATAATGGGTTTATTATGTATTATGTCTGTATATGGTTTTCTATTCAGGCCGTTGCCCTGTAGAAGGATGAACCGGGTTACATCACATCTTTAGAAAATGTTTTTTAAGTCATAAGAAATACTTCGCTAACAAAATTAATGGATCATAGGTATTAAAAATACGCCTCATAATCACCTAATATTATAAAAAAATAATTTCATTATCATCCTAGCCTTTGTATAGTTTCATTTAATTCCTCTATTGTTAGCAGAATCTGTCAGTGGACAATATCTAATGCCGTAAAAAAACGTATGATCTGAACCTGACTTCAATTTATATTTACCTAAGGGCCAGTTGCACCAACTTCTTTAATGTGTTTAAATTGTATTTAAACACAAAATTTGTATGGAAAATTGTGCTTAAATACAATTTATACACCTTTAAGAAGTTGGTGCAAGTGGGTCTAAGTGTCATTTATTCAACTAGATCTCGCTATATCCATCGAACCAAAATAATAATTATAATTATAGATAATATTTAGTTTCTAAAACTTCGATTACACTTGATTGTTAAATGTCACATAATTTGTCGACCAATCACAAAAGTGTATTTGGAAATGGATTGACTAATCGAAGATTTAGGTAACCTGTGAAAAGATCTTAGAAACCGGGGGAAAATCGATTGAGAAATAATCAAGCGTAAACTGTTGAATATCTTACCCAATAGAGATTTTAATTTAAATTAATGATTAACACTTTTTTATTCAAATCTGGGTAATTATGCGTTAACGTATGCGTTATTGATAATGAGTTGATAACTACACTGGCCTGAAAACCTAACACTACACTTTTAAATATATTTTTTTCTAAACTATAGAAGTTAGAGATTGAGTTAGAGAAACTATAGTAAACTATACAACTATTTTTCAAGTCCTTTTTATTTCGAAAGTTTATCTTGTGTACCTACTTAAAAAGTAAGTAGGTAATTGCAATTTTAAAAGTGTGATATAATACTTAAGCCCTCTTGCACCAACTTCTTAAAGGTGTTTAAATTGTATTTAAACACTTAATTTATATATAAAATGTGTTTAAATGTAATTTAAATTCATTTAAGAAGTTGGTGCAAGTGGCCCTTAGTTTAGCAGAGAACGACGTCCAAGTTAAGAGCCTAAACATAACGGTGGACTGTGGGTGTGCATCAATACCTACTACTCTGCCTAATCCTTCGAGGATACAGACGTAATACTATGTTACATTCAATATTTTTCTAATATTCACTAAACTACAAAGGTATTCACTTCCTAACCACACGTGTATGGCGGAATTCTAAGAAATTTATCAATCCGTGTAATCATGTATGGCCTTGTATCTATTTGCTAATTAGTGCAAATATTAATAACAGAACAGTAAAAACACTATAAAGGCCATTACATAGTGTAAGATTTCATCATTTTAATATTAAGGACGTGCAATAGCATTTTAAAAACAACATCTATATAATTCAAATCTATTTTGAAATGAAAATTAAGTGGATTAACAAGTCTTTCAACATATATTCTACATATTATATTTGAATAAAATAACATAATTAAAATAAGTTCACAACATTAAATTAATATTTACTTTTGATTTTCAACAACTTGGCAACACGGAGTGACGACAAGTGGAGTGGGGTAGCGATTGAACTGTGGCCGATGGATGCCAAGTGTGTCGGATGTCCAGGACTGACATGAGTCGAGGACATTATTCAAGTCTGAAGGTGTACCCCTGGATGAGAGTGGCACAGGACCGATGCGGATAAGACAAACTGAGGGAGGCCTATATAATATACTGAGCAGTGGGTGAAATCAGTCAACCAATAACACACTCACTGAAATCTTTTCTCTAACTCTAGGAAATATTTGTTTTTTACAAAAAAATAATATTATTAGAGGTAAAGTTATCGTTTGTCTCAAACTTGTGTTGTGGCTGCACAATGTTAATGGCTACTTAGAGTTTGGGATCTATTTGATTATTATTGTAGAGATATAGGTATCCACTGAGAAAGGATTTTGGGAATTTCTAACGGAATTGAGAAGCGGAGAATCCACGAGGTAGTCAGCTCATTAGTCTAGTGGTTGCGTTATTGAGATTTTCTATGAAATTCTTATGAAGCAGCTCGTTATTTGGATTTGTAAAAGGCTGTCCCAATTACATTACAAAAATATGGAAAATGTTAAACCGTATTGTACTTTAAAAACAACAATAGCCTCAAGAAAGCAGGTTCAACTTTTATTAAATTGTATGAGCTACGAAGCCCTGGTGGGCTACCTATTACTTACCTTATAAAAAAGTTTCTCATAACATAAAGGGTTGTTTACACAATTTGGAAATGATTGGGGGGTAAACTTTGACTACCGGTCCATTGTGAAAAAAGTTATTTTATTTGTACGATTTCTTTGAATTTCGTTGGAAATTAAAGGTAGTAATAATTCAGCGTTGTGGATGTAGCAATAACAAACAAAAACCTACACAATATTTTTTATTACGATGCTTTGTGGTGAACTTTCCTTATTCCATATTTTAAGGGGTCTTAAATAAATCAAAGATTTTATTTAGTAACGCAGCTTCGCTTGGAATGTTTTCAAATTAATCTATGTATATATGCGTTTTGACCAGGCACACGGAAGAGGTTACATAAAAAAGTATTTTAATCGTTATGCATCCTATAGATAATACTTTATATTTTAGAAATCACTTTAATAATCGTAATACTTTCATGAGTTGCTTTATAACTTCTAAATGTGAGTTTTAATGTTTGAACCAGCACAACCCACTCTGGCGTCCACTAAGGTTTCATTCACTACACTTCTGATTATGAGATGGGTATATTCACCAAGGTCCCTCTTATATATTTTTCTTTTTTAAGTACGTACATCGTGGGTTGGTCTCCGAAACTTAACTTTGAGGTCTTTATTTACAACTTCTTCTCTCTTCTTCTCTGATTAAGCACGTTTTCTAGCAATAGGGTATTTTACACCATGTAAGAAAAAATAGAAAAATGCATGTTTATGATAGATTTTTAAAAAAGTAAACGAGAAACGTTAGTATTTATTTATAAAAATGCAATGTAAATTTTATAATTCAATTTCAAAAATAGTCATTTTTAATCTGTTTTAAAACGCCATCCGCCATATTGGATTCCGACGTGATGTCACTCCGATAGTTACTTGACGTTACTTGGTCTTTTGCAGTTGTATTGTTTACTAACGAAGTGACGTCACGACCCGAAGTAGCATGGCGGCTAGCGTTTACGCGCGAAAATTCAAAATCATAAATTAAAAATGGTTTTAAGGCATTTTTCGGTTTTATAGAACTGAAATAAAAATTCTACAGGTTCATTACGATCTAAGGATTAAGTTAAAACAGTTTTCAAAAAAAGGTGTAATACCCTATTGGCTTAAATATAATACAGATACAAATAACTCACACCTATTATTAATTACATTACAGATACATTATCATTTATTCTATATAAAAAAAGAAACGAAATATATACTAAATGCGAGTGGAATTCCGCCAATATTAACCGAGTAATTGCATGAGTTACGTAACAATTGTCGGTTACTAGGAAAAGTTATTACGCATAACGTGCGTAGACAATGTTTACCTTTCTTTTTCCTATTCAGGTTGTGGTACAAGTGACAAAACATGGCGATATGTGTTTTGCATTGAGTTCTGAGACCTACGCGATTAATTAAACCACTTTATTCTATAGCGTTATAATAGTTTATCAAAGCTTTTTTATATTCATGATAGGTCTGCGCTTGACCGCTACAATGCTATCTAAGATGAAGCGCGATTGCCTAGAAAAACCGATTCACTGATTTAAAGACACCCAGATTATATCTATCGAGGAAGACACACGTGAAGCTCATTAATTTAGCGGTACTTAGGTACATATTTTAGTGGTAGGTAGGTACGCATGATAAAAGTGGACTTAAAACTTGAAAAAAAAACTTTTCATTCGGGTCACTCAAAGAGTTCATTAAACAGGTACTTACACCAATAAACTAACTGCTAGAAACCTAGGAATCGAACCTAGGACCTCACGGGCAGCAGCCGCACTTGTGACCAAATTTAAAAATATTCTACATATACTACCTTCTACGAGACTTAATTTTTATAGACGTTATAATCATAAAAACATTCAAAATTAAGGTGTTGCAACTTGTAAAAGCCTAAAAAGGCTTAGAATAATATTTAAAAAATCTGGCTTATGACTTGAATGCTAAGTGAAATTTACCTAATTACAAATTTTAATCACACTGCTTACTTTCTCTTGTGTAATTGGGCTATCCAAAAATATGTACATAGTTTAATTTACATCCAAAAGTAGGCCTATCTTAATATCGTGGGGTCAATTTACAAGCTGCAAGTACATACAGTAACAGTAATTGCGTACCCGTCCCCGACTCCCTAGTATAGTCGAAATAACTGAACGCGTCTGGTTCGAGGTTCGAAGACCAGGCTCAATTTGTTTTTTTTCTCATACACAAACACACAGGTAGGTAGTTGTTCCGGGTCTGGCCCGGAACAACTACCTACCTGTAGATCACACAAATATTTGCTCCGTGTGGGGATCGAAGCCACAACACGTGTCGCTAAAGCCGATCGCGCAGCCGCTACTATTCTCGCTGTGTTCTCTCTCGCTTATAGTTTATAACTTACGAATATATTTCAGTATTTTTTTCTTTACCAATGACCGTCACCGTCATATTAATACGAACTGGACTGGACATTCAGCAAAAAATATTCTGAGAGTCTGCTTTTCAAGTGCGGAATCAAGTGCCATATTACTCGTTTATATCATTTTACGCCTGCATTCCTCGAAAGGTATGTTTAGGTCCCATGTAATAAGGGCGAGCCGATTGTCTTTAAATCCATAACTCCGATCTGCTCCTTAAAATTTCATAGAAACACCGAACAACACATTGCTCGACCTGGTAATCGAACCCTGGCCCTATAGCATTGCAGTCGCGCTCAGGGCCACCAGACCACAGATAATAGAATACTAGTACCAGACTAACTGGGAGGTTGGGATTTGTGCCCGGTTTGGCATTAAACACCGGTGAACTGTGGGCGTAGTACCTACGCCTTTGCCTAACCCTTCGGGGAATATAGGCATTTTTTATGAATATCGTGTTATACTATTTGTTTCTCGACGATACTTTTAAACATCCTTGGTCTCGGGTAGAATAAACACTGTCAAGGATCGGAAACGTCAGAAATTTAATTCTTCAGAATTAATATCAATATAAAAAACATTTTCCCTATGATTATGTACGCAAAGAATGTAAGGGCCACTTGCACCAACTTCTTAAATGTGTTTAAATTGTATTTAAATACAAAATTTGTATGAAAAATTGTGTTTAAATATGATTTAAACAGATTTAAGAAGTTGGTGCAAGTGGCCCTAAATGTAAATACGTTCATACAATATCCTATAGTGCTTATGCATACGCACGTATTGACCTTTTTTAAGACCAGTAAAGGTTGCTGCTCGGTTCTTGGAGCTTCCTGGTGTCTTAGCTGGCATTCGAAATAAATAACTTTTTTAAATCGCCTTGACATTGAACTTTCCCAAGTATGTTAGAGTTAGCTTCCAGTCTAACTATATATATATATATATATATATATATATATAGATATCCCCATGGGCACTATGTTGATCAAACGTGCCGTATAAGTAGTAATTTGTTGATCCAATTTCATTTGTTGATCCGGGTGGTATTTGTTGATCTAATGCCGCATCACCGTCAGTACATGGATCCGATTGGAGCCACAAGTGTAACCAACAGTAATAATAATAATTACGTGTTTTTTATACAAATCCACCTTTTTTGCGTTTGAGTACAAGTTGATCCGATTCAAATGAGCCAATCAGAGCCCACAAATTGTGAGGAGCTCAGCAATTGGTTGCTGGCGCCCTTGGCCTTTCGCATTATCTTATTCACACAAACATGAGGTTTAAAGACGGAAATAAATGGTGCATTTTTTCTGCGAACAGTGAACACAAAGTTCATACAAAGTATTTTTGGTGTCAGGAATGTAATTTCGCTGTTTATGAACATTACACATACGATAACTGCGATGTTTGTGCTTATGTGTAAATAAGCATTGGGATAATTATGTTGATTTTGTGATGTTAATTAGGTACCTAACATAACATAGGTTAGGCAGATGTGTACTAATGTACATTTTGCCGGTATGTTTAGGTGCCATGTAATAGGGGGCAAGGCCATTAAACGAGCACAAATCAAGACTCCGAGCTGCTACTGAGAATTTCATAGAAAAACCCAACAACACTGCTTGACCTGGGGATCGAACCCAGCGTAGCAGTCGCGCCTAGGACCACTAGACTAATGAGGCAGTCTTCAATTCTAATACTTCTAATAATCCTAATACTTCACTAGACTAATAGGTACCTACCTATGATGATGAATAGTTGAAATGTGAATAAAACCTACTCCTACTTGTTATTTGGTTTTATTACATTTTGACTGCCTGGTTAGTACTAGACTAACGAGGCAGTCAAAATTTAATAAAACCAAACCCAAGCGCAACTGCTACGCTAGAGATCCTGGGTTCGTTTCCCAGGTCGAGCAAAGTGTTATTGGGTATTTCTATGAAATATCCAGTTACATCTCGGAGTCTGGATTTGTGCCCGGTTAATGGCAATAGGATGAACCCCTATTACATGGGACCTAAACATACGGGCGAAATGTAGGTGTACATTAGTACAGCTCTGCCTAATCCTACGGGGAATACAGGCGTGATGGTATGTATGTTATGTAAATTTCCCTATATTACTACCCCACAAATAGCTCAGTTAGTAGATTTCAAGACGTTTGAAGCAATTTAGAGGTTTCAGGGGGTCGAGACACATTGTCTACACCCCCTGAAACCTCTATAAAAATAATACCAAAAGAAAAATGGAGTTACGTAAAAACCAATGAGAATCCAGCTGACTGTGCAAGTCATGGATTACGTATTAACCAATTAAAACACCATTATCTGTGGTGGCAAGGATCTTCCTGGATTAGGAGCTTCCATCATCATCCCATACCTCAAACCATATATGAAACCAGTTTAGAGATAAGACAGTGTAATGCAGTAGTAGAGCAACAACAACAAAAATCAACCATGACCATAGACAAAATCGTTCAACACTTATTAAATAAATTAAATTCATTTGATAAAATAATACGTGTTTTTGCATGGATATTGAGACTACCTCCTACAAAGGAAGGACGTCAACCCTATCTCACATTACAAGTACTCCGTCGCGCAAAACTGCTGATTATCAAAAGTGTACAACATATGGAGTTCGCGGATGACGTTAATTATTTACAAAAGAATGGAAATATACATTTGAAAAGTAAACTTTTACCATTACATCCAATCATAGATCCGGAGGGTATATTGCGTGTAGGAGGAAGACTGAGGAACGCTCAAATAAGCTCTGAGATGTAACACCCTATTATCTTACCACAAAACCATCGAATTACCACACTGATCATTAAATTTGCTCATGAGCTAACCTACCATGGTGGAGCTCTCCTTAATTTATCAAACATTCGCCAAAATTATAGGATAATCAGCGGATATACGGCTACAAAGAAATTCATACGTCAGTGTGTCACATGCAAGAAGCAAGAGCCCATTCAACAATAGGTACCAATTCATGGGTGATTTACCATCGTCCCGAGAGAATCCTGAAAGATCCTTTTATCATTGTGGTGTAGATTACACAGGCTTTGTGGAAGTCAAAGCAAACAAGGGACGTGGCATCAAAACTACCAAAGGCTACATAGCACTTTTCGTGTGCATGGTAACTAAAGCTGTGCATATAGAACTTGTATCGGACTTAACCAGCTCAGCTTTTTTAGCCGCAATAAACAGGATGGCAGCACGACACTGAGCACCACGTCACATCTATAGGGACAATGACACAAACTTCGTGGGGGCCAACAGAATGCTTCAGGAGGAGTACGAGCGCTTTCAGCAAATATATAGCGAAGGTTTCTACAAAGAAATAACAGAGATGCAGATTGAGTGGCATTTTAATGCACCTTCTTGGCCGCACGCAGGAGGGCTTTGGGAAAGAGCGGTGCGAAGTCTGAAACACCACCTCAAGCGTGTTATAGGTCATCAAAAATTAACATTTGAAGAATACTCCACATTACTAGCGAAACTAGAAGCCTGTTTGAATTCTCGACCACTCTGTGCGCTATCAGAAGACCCCGAAGACCTCGACTTCCTAACCCCAGCCCATTTTCTATCAGCAAGACCAGGATTGACAATAATTGAAACACCAGAAGATGCCAGAAGCAGGTGGCATTTAATATCGAAATTATTTGAGGATTTATGGAAACGATGGAAAACGGAGTACTTGACGCAACTATCAATCAGAAGTAAGTGAATGAAATACCAGAAGAATGTGAAAGTAGGTGATTTAGTTATGATACATTTACCAGCAGGGAAGTGGCCAATGGGTCGCGTCATGGAAGTCCATCCCGGAAAAGACGAAATGGTCAGAGTAGTTACTCTAAAAACTAGAAACGGCTACATAAAGCGCCCTATTGCAAAAATATCTGTATTACCCATAGACCACGTTGAACCAACCAAATTAGAACAGCAAAAAGAAAAACGACTACAATATCAAACCATTAGAGGCGACAATTAATTATGTAACCACCTGAAATCAAACACCAGAACGTTTAAAACCTATCCCAAGATTTTAAACATGGCCCTGGCATTATTATTGTTTTTAGGTATAATATTACCGACCACCGCGTCAAACAACATAACGCAGTTTGATACCAGCAAAACTTTGTACTTTGACACTGTGAGGAAAGTACAATTAATTCGGGATAAGTGGAAATTAGTCACATATTATAATATGTCTCCATATTGGCAAGGAGACAAAGCCATTAAGAGTTTAAAAAATACCTCGAAAAAAAACATGTGAATTAATTATGGAATCAAGTCACTGTCATACAATACTCCTACAAATACGTCAGACTACAGTGAATTATAATACTACAACCAGCTGTTGCTTAGCCAGCATTACGGTGATTGCATACGAACCCGGCGCGGTCTTATCAATGCTGTCGGCTCAATTGCAAATTCATTGTTCGTAGTATTAGATGAAAGTTTCGCCAAAAAGTACAGACAGGACATTGATCTTGTACACCGTAATATAAAACATCAAGGTCAGTTATGGAAAAACTTAACATCTATCGTCGAAACAGAGCACAACATTCTTCAAAGGACTGAGGAGGTAATAGAAAAACAGCACAAAATTATAAATAAGCATTTAAATGACTTAAAAAAAGCTGACAATAAGATACAGAAGGAAATCAATGCAATGACCATACAAAAGGACTTCATATCAGTATCGATAGCTACCATTAACATGATGCAAAACATGAAACGGATCCAAGATACTTTGATCTGATTGAGTTTACATTTACTTACACCAGCACAGCTCAAACGAGAGCTACAAATTATTTATGGTCAAATGCCTCAAGATTTGGGTCTGTCCATCGAAAATATAGAAACAGACTTTCAGCAAATTTATAAGCTCTTAAAAACAAAGGCTCGAGTTACCGAGAAATATATTATTTTTGAAATTACTTTTCCGCTCATAGCGAAATAAAGTTTTCAATTATACAAGATAATACCAGTTCCACATCAAATTAATTACAGCATGGTCAGCATAACACCAATATCGGAATATGTTGCAGTGAAGTTACTTGTACCAGAGATAGATCAGATAAACCACATTGTGAAAATTACTATTCCGACGGAACCAGATGTACCAAATGATCTGAGCATGAATAGATCTCTATCTATTCTAGGAGAACAGGTCAAAACACTGAAATCAAACCAAAGCAGAGGTCGATGACATCTCGACCAACATTCACCAATACACGATCGTCTACCTACTGCTGGGTGTTGTGATATGCGCGTCAGCAGTCTGGATCTGGAAGAGAGCGAGATGCTGCTCGCGTTCTGCGGCCAGCCGTGTGGAGCCTCACCACAGACAGGAGTCTGTGGCGTCTACTTCGAAGTCCACTAGAAACAGAGGGCAAAGTGAAGTGCAACCACGGGAGCAAAGTACTGAGAACCGCCATCAAGGCGAGAGTGAACAAATAGGTTTAAGTTCATTTTTAGGAAAACGGTGGCCTAGTGTGATGCGTAATGAACGAAATAGACAAAGGGCTACGTTGCCCGCAGTGCGTAAAGAACGAGTGTTTACAGTGGAGGACTCTTATCTCATCCTGTGCCCGGGAATATGTTCGGAACAATATTGCAACCGAACAGCTCAGCAATTTACCCGTGCGCTCTTTATAAATTAATAACTCATTACGACTACGAGATAATGCGTGTTCGAATGCCAGTCGCGTAACTCATATCAAATCAAATAATTATCATATTAACCAAATAAGCTAAAATCATCTTCTTAGTGCTAATTTAGTATTAATCATTCTATAATAACTTGTAATTATCAATATAACTTGCTAAACCATATAATTTCGTATCATTTAACTATCTATCAAACTATAAACATTCTAATCAATCAATTATCAACCAACCCTGAAGGTAGTGCTATATCACCGACGAGCACTAACTTCTACAAATAAAAAATATACCTACGTACGTTACTTAAAATAGTTTAGTTTTGTCGGATCAAATTAAGCTCCAATTTTGATAATATAAAGTGGAGCCACTTAAACACTGTATTTCGACACAGATCAACATACGACTTGAGATTTGGTATACAAACCGGAGCCAATAAGTGTTTAAGCATCTCAGAATTTTGGCCGTTACGGAGTCGATTAAGTTCTAAATTAAAAGAAAAAAAATGGCAAGTATATCACTTTCTCGATGAGTATGTTTGGCAACGTCGCCCTCAGCTTTGCGCCGTTGCCACTCCGGAAAAGAAATATGCAACCGGAATCGAGTAGTGAGGCGAAAAAGGTGGAGTCAGGAATGCACGGCAGTCGGGCTGGATCAACTTAGTGCCCAAGTTGGTGTTTATATATATATATGTGGGTCACGTAGATATTGAATGCAATATTTAAATTTTAACAAACATATGCAATTTTGTTGATTTTATCATTTTATTTTCACTCTCATATCCAAATGTATGCGAACCGTAAGGCTGCGTGTCGATTGCGTGCAAACCTTCATCAAACATTGCCTCGCGTGGCAGCCTCGTGTATTGTCAAACTGTCGTTCTTGGTAGTCGAGGCAAAGATTTGTCAATTTTCCGCGCACTGTACATAGGAATGGATATGTGAAGCCGCCTTGTATATTTCTGTAATTTTGCGAGCCAGGCGCGTTCTAATAAAAATCTCGCGGCCAATAAATAGATCTTGTCGACACGTTTGGAGTAGCGATCGGCTTCTCTGTGGTTGATCCCCATAGAGCAAATATTTGTATGATATACAGGTAGTGGTTCCAGATCTCGGCGGTTGTGTATGTGAGAATTTGTGTTTGTAAACGCACCAACGATTCAGGACAAAATCCTTTCATACCGTGGTGAAACATGTTACACTTGGTAACCACGCGCAGTGAATACGCGACTTTATATTCATATTATGTACCTAATATGTCATTTGATATTTTATCTTTGTGCTATAATGAGCGCCAAAAGCTTCAGTACAATATGAAACCTTTGACAAATTACCGGGAAAATGGACTAGGGATCAAAACGTATTGTTTCTCGGATACTAAATTATTCTTTCAGACTTGTTTAAGATGTCGATCATATTACTGAGGATAGAGATAAAATTACATAAAAAATATTGAAAATGTATATTTTTATTATAGTTGAATGCCTACTTACATAAAATCAGTGAATTTCTAAGTTGTAACTAAAGTATGGTGAACTACACAAAATTCAATAAATATTAAAATATTTTTGTTAGATTGCATAGAAAACCAGCTGCATAAAATTACAATGTAATATGTATGAGATTATGATGTATTGCAAGTTGTTTTTAAATTATATCAACTTTCTTCTATTCTAGTAGTAGGCAAAAGAAACTCCTTGATTCATAATCATGAACTAAATACTTATTTAGACACGCAAAAATATTCTCTGAGATTTTGAACGATAGTCTTAGAAAGCTACTGGTGCAACTTTTACTTTTAACGAACTAATAAGCCTATATTAGGTACGCTTAGTGCTTTCATAATTTACGTTGTAATGTCGGAATGAAAAAATTAAATGTAAAACGGTGCATATTTAACATAACATATCATCACGCCTGTAATCCCCGAAGGGTTGGGCAGAGGTAAGTATACTAATAAAGTACATCGACAATTCGCTTAAGTACTAATTAAAATATATTCACTTCATATAAATTAAATGCAGTCTATAACGAGGTGCCTAAAGTTTTAAGGTCCAAAATTAATCTATACTCTATACTAATATATAAAACTGAAGAGTTTGTTTGTTTGCTTGCTTGAACGCGCTAATCTCAGGAACTACTGGTCCGATTTGAAAAATTATTTCAGTGTTAGATAGCCCATTTATTGAGGAAAGCTATAGGCTATTCCACGTGGACGAAGTCGCGGGCAGAAGCTAGTATAATCTACACTCATCAGAATAGTTGTAAGTTTTTTATTTATATTATTTTGCGTAGTGACCACTACAAACCGAATGCCATAACCGAAACAGTTATTACAAACAAATTTGTTATCATATTTGTAATGAAATTTACTTTTAGGCATCATCATCTTCATCATCATCATATCAGCCTATTGCCGTCCACTGCTGAACGTAGGCCTCCCCAAAAGAGCGCCAACCAACCCGGTCTTGGGCAGCCCGTATCCTTCCGCTGCCAGCCACCTTCTTTAAAACATAAAATATAAAAAAAAAATTTGGCTAGGATTTATCCATAATATAGACCTACCTAGGCGTGTAAACAAGCGTATTTTTTTTTATAACTATAATGTGGCAAACTAGAATCCGGCCGGCAAGCCAGCAAAATAGTACTCGCGCGTTGCCGACCCTAAAAATAAGATCAAAAACTAAATTAAAAATAAAAACAATTAATATACTGGAAGAATTTTTAGACTGCTCATAACAATCATGTCAAGTTGTACATAAGTTAGTTTAAAACTTGTGTCCTTAAACTTTAAATCGTGTAAGCGCAGTTTAAATTGGATAAGTTTTCAACCTTGCACCACAGATTACTAGAGTTACTGCCTGCACTAAGTCGTAAACTTGATGTTAGTACTCTGAGAAGGAAGAGATCTGAAGAATTTATCGCCATTTAGACATGAAAAGGCCAATACAATACGGCCAAACTATTTGTGCGTGTCTGAAGTTATCCGCAAGTGGTTTTGTAGTATTTTTTTATATAAGAACATGAACATACCATCACGCCTGTATTCCCCAAAGGGTTAGGCAGAGTACCTACTAATGTACACCGACAGTCCGCCGGTATGTTTAGGTCCTAATAGGGGGCGAGCCTATTGCCATTAACCAAACAAATTCAAACACAAATTCCAAACTCCGAGCTCTACTGGGAATTTCATAGAAAACCCCAATAACACTTTGCTCGACCTGGGAATCGAACCCAGGACCTCTAGCGTAGCAGTCGCGCTCAGGACCACTTGGCTAATGAGGCAGTTTTTTATAGTAATAATAGTCATACATTTTAATACAAAAAAACTATGTAAAGACAATAAGATCATAAATCAATAAAGCGGATGTAAAGTAAGGTATCTGTTGCCAATTTTAGTGTCATGCATGAGTCATTGAAATAAGGGTTGCTATAACTTATCGGAGGGTTTCCTATTCCCCTTCTCTCTGCCGTCTCCAATGTCGCGAATCTAAAACCACCTTCGAAAACGGGAAAAAATATTTTGTGTTCAGAACAGTGTTGCACATACAATGAATTTAAATGGTTTTGAATGCGGTTTAATTTCTTGTTAAAAGTTATTTTATTTCATCATTTTGAGTGGCTTTGTGGTGGTTTTGAATTTTAAAATGATATGTCATTTTAGTACTAGTAGTAATAGTACAGTCGTGTTAGTACTACTACTACTAACACGACTCACAGGAAACCAGCGTGAAACAACACTTACGTTGTGTTTCGCCGAATGAGTGAGGATACCGGAGGCAAGGCCGGCAACGAACTTACGACTCCTCTGGTTTTACGGGTGACCATGGGAGGTGGTAATTGCTTAGGTAACATCAGGTGATCTGTCTGCTTGTTTGCATATCCCATAAAAATTGGATCCTTAAAGGCCCCAAAACATCGGTATTTAAATCTATATATATATATAAAAGAAAGTCGTGTTAGTTACACTATTTATAACTAAAGAACGGCAGAACCGATTTGAAAATTGGTGGAGAGGTAGCTTAGAACCAGGAGACGGACATAGGATACTTTTTATCCCGTACCCGTGGGATGTGATGACAGACCGAATTCCACGGGGGCGAAGCCGCGGGCAGAAGCTAGTTATTTAATATAACGTTTACTTTATATACATACCTATATGTATATAGGTATAAATGATTGACGTTGTGTCAATTTTTTATTATTGTGACTTCACGTTGAGAAGTTTATTGTGCCTCTACTGTTGGGTTCGGTTCCCAGCTAAGACAAATATTTATATGCTCCACAGATATACTTCTGGGTGCAATCTGTGTTTGATTCACAAACTTTAAGGCAATAGTAAAACTGAATGTTGCATGAAACTTTACAGTCTAGATTCTAATTTATAAGAATAGAAAGCACTAATGACTTTCATCCTTGTCTTGTCTTTTAAATGTTAAATTTTATGTAATGTAGCCTCATTTAATTACTGCCTTTTAATCATACCGTGATTAAGTATTGAGGTAAAATTTAATAATTATTCCCGATAAGTACTACATTGGCAAGATTTGATCATGAATTGGGTAAGTAAATCGAGTTGAAGAAATAACTTTAATTACCTAAATAGATACAAAGTAATAGGGGTGATAATACAAATGTCATGTGTCTTCGGGACTCGTATTAATAACACCATACTTACTTACGGAAGTGTCTAACCTATGATCGAAGGTACCATCAAGTCAAGCACTGGTGAAAGTACTTAATTACCCACGGGTGATTCGTGAGACGTACCAGAACTGATGGTTATGGGAGTGTCCTAATTAAAGCCCAGTAATCACCACTATACTTTGTAATGAACCAAAGAACAGTGCCTTTTTGTCTTTACGGGGGGAACCCTCCAAAAGGCGGCCGTGTGGTGGGATGTGTGAAGTATGGTGGGATTTATACCCACTAAAACCCCCCGGTGGCCACCATCAGCACAAGACTTGTGCTGATTATGGCGCCCTCTTAAAAGACCACCCCAGAAACCCCCTGTGCATCGCCTCTTTGGGCACATCCCAGGCGAGACTGTAAAGGGTCTCCCCTGAACCTCGCTATGCATGGCAATACGTACAATACCACTATGCTAGCGTCTTTTCTAGTGACACACGATGGTCGAACAGAGTCCTGAGACTCCAGAGTCCAGAGAGGGGACTCTGTTCGACCTCCGTCGACGACTCCCCAAAAGCCCGCCTACCGAATTTCATAAAAAAAAAACTACAACTCATTAACTAAATCATATAGTAAGTACTTTAGCAAGATGTTCTTGAAAATCAAATCAGCATTCAAATTCATGTTGTCTATGGTAAAGAATGAAAACGCTCGCCAGCTCTCACGTATTAAAAAAAAGTATCACGATTCACGTGTCGGGTGCCAAAAATCGCTCACAGAGTCACAGCTCTTCATATGAGTCACCATCATTATGGCGCCAAAACAGCCCATTGTCACGTTTCCCATAGCAAACACACGAAGACATCGACCGTGACCGCGGTTAGCAGTGAGAGTAAAAAATATATATGAGCAAGTACGCGCGAATCACTTTCGCCACCTTTCGCAACAACATAATCCGAACTGTATCACCCTATAATTAAAGAATAAAATTCCTTGATATAAAACCATGCGGATATCCCACAGTTTTTCCTAAATTATACCTTAAATGTTAAAGTGTTAGATCGATTTTCGTGGAACAGGATTTCCGTATTGTATAACCGATCCAGTTGTCTGATCTTAACGATATTAAAAATTATGCTTGTGCTCAAGTTATATCACGCGATGTTAGCAATCATCGATACGTGCCCGTTTGATTTCTTTATAACTCAACAATTTACCTATTAATAGAAGGAAACGTCGAAATAAATTAAAATTTTCTGTTCAATTATTCGAGTTAATTGAACTATTTAGAGTCACGAATAGTTTCCCTCTATTTCTGGATTTTATTTAATCACGATTTAATGATAGAGCTCCATATTTTTTCAGCCGACTTCAAAAGGATTTCGTCTATATTTTTATATAAGCCCACCTTTTCTTACTGCACTCAAAATAATTTAAATTTGACATGAGTACTTATAGATATAATTGGCATAAACACATTTACTTACCTAATCAATTATTTTTTATTGTCGTCAGTGTTAAATGAAGGTAGAATAATAAAAATTACGATACGTGTCTGAAATTAGCTGTTCCGGTAAAACATTTAGATGAATAAGAGTATAGGTGCAAAAATAAAGAAGTTATTAAGGACAATATTCACAATTGCGAACCATTTATGAGCCTAATTGTCATTACACCGAGTATTTTATATGGAACTGCCTGATTAGCCCAGTGGTCCTGAGCCCGACTGCTACGCTAGAGGTCCTGGGTTCGATTCCCAGGTCGAGAAAAGTGTAATTGGGTTTTCCGAAATTCCCAGTAGCAGCTCGGAGTTTGGAATTTGTGTCCGGGGATAATGGCAATAGGATCGCCCCTTATTACATCGGTGCTAAACATACCGGCGAACGGAGGGTGTACATTAGTACGCCTCTGTCTAACCCTTCGGAGAATACAGGCGTGATGGTATATTTTGTTTTATATGAAAATTAACTACTTGCGAACAACATGAGACAGTAAAATTAATTCAACTGAAATGTATAATCTCACATCCCTACCAAACAGCTGAACATTTCAAATAAAACTAGCAAATTCACAAACAAGTTACTCGTAAACTTTTATAACGTCTATTGTGACTAAAATAAAAGAGACGAGACGCGAAAATGGAACTTGTTCACGATAAAACGTCAGAAAACTTTCAGAAGCAACTTCTATTCGCTTAACTGTACGTACAATTGTAAATGAAACAGAGTAGAAAATAGTGGAATTAAAACCAAGTTACGTTGTTCTATCTCCATTTAAAAAAGGACTTTCTAGACAAAAAGACAAGTCTACAGTTTTAGGTACTGGCTGTGATAACCTAGTGTTGTGACAGTGTACGCCAATTTAAATCTCGAATTTTTAGGATCATAAGATAAAATCCATGATCACGCCTGTTTTCCCCAAAGGGATAGGCAGAGGTGTACACTGTACACCCACATTTCGCCGGAATGCTTTGGTAGACCCAAAGCATTCCGGTGAAATGTGGGTGTAACAAGGGCCTATTGCCATTAACCGGGCACAAATCCATACTCCTAGCTTCGGATTTCATACAAAAACCCAATAACACTGCTCGATCTGGAACTCACCCTCGAGCGTAGCAGTCTCGCTTACGTAGTCTAAACCATATGCGTAATATAATGTATAATCGCTCTCTTAAACAAGGTAAACATGGTTAGGACACCTGCACGCCACGCTGCGCTCTAGAAAGATTTCTTCATCAACGCATAGGTATAGTCTGCCAACCCGCAGTATACATATAAGGTAGGAGACTTTAACATACGTAGCCTACATAGAGTTTGCATTATGTATTGTTCATTTGATGACAGTGAATTAAGATAATCTATTCTTGTAACATTTAATTTTCAATTTTAAAATGACCTAGTCACAGGGTCTGGTGTGTATCTAACCAAAGGACGCATCCTACCCGCAAGTAATTGTAATCTTAGCATGGAAAATGAAAATAATGAAAAAAAAAGAAATACATACGGAATTTAACTAATAACTCAATGAGCTGGAAAATTAATTGAAATTGACATTGACAGTTCTATTAAGATCTTGACACTTAGTCAAGACGTAAATAGAACTGTCAAAAAGCAACCTATTCCATTATTTGTAACAATGACTGACAGTAAATAAATAATTATAGTTATGCGATTCCCGACATCCACCTGAATATTTTAGACATTGAAATAAATTTTATCTATGTGTCCTGGAGACCCCCTGGGGGTCTCATCCCAGGTTGAAAGGCACTGACCTGTTCAACAAAGTTATCCCATAGGGTTTCAAACTATCATACAACTATTATGACACATTATCAGAATTTAAACAACTTTAGGCGTAAGTGAAATAACTAGAACTCAGTACCATTTGTATGCAAATTTGCAAATTCAAAATGAGTTTCAGTCTTTAAACTTTTAATACATCCTATATTAAGGGACGCGGCCAGTGCCCTCGCCAATTAGTAGTTAGTATTTTATTAAAACCTCCTCAGTGACACATTATTAGCGAAGGAAACACTCTGCGCAAAAAAGGTGTAAAGTATTATATGGCTTAGGGCCGAGTTTTCCATCGCAAGATAACTTTAAACCGAGGAATAAAATTGACGTTTGACAGATTTTGTATAGAAAAACTGTCAAAAATTCGAATTTATTCCTCCGATTAGGTTATCTGACGTCGGAAAAATCGGCCTTTAGAGAAGAAGATATATATAACAGGATAACTTAATTAAACCGTTTACAATCACGAACAGTGCCTTAATTTTTATCCTTATGTCTTCCTTACAAATGGACGGTATTGCGTCTGTTGGGCTTGTCTTAAGCACCCATTGTGGTCTCGATAAATAATAGAATAATGAGCCATTTTGCCGGTAAATGGCTTTATGACGAGGAAGCTAAGTGATTATCGTTTGACGAACATTCGGGCAAGGACTTAGGGTCAATGTTAATGACGAAAGAATTTTTCTTTCCGATTATTAATCCCGTGATGAATGGGATTTTTTTTATGATATGGTGTAATTATGACTATAAATAATAACTCACTAATCTAGTGGTCTTAGAAATCCAGGGGGGCTACTACGAAAATCAAATGTCTTCGATTTGAAATAACTATGTACAAAAACCAATAAATTTTACTATTAGTGCCTAGTTGTATAATATTAAGTCAACGTTAAAATCTATCATCGTGTCCGAAACGCTTTCGTGGTAAAAAGCTACGACCGTCAGTTGAAACTGCGTGTTATATCTTGCTCCGATAAAGTTGTGGCCCTAATTTTAATTTTGGCCTATACTTTAAACCTAGGCTAAACCTAGTTTTTCCGAGTAGGCCCCCGTTTTATTTCCAAGTCGAGTAATGTGTCACTTATACTTTATTAGGTTTTTCTACTAAATTCACGGTCAACACTTCGGAGTTCCGATTTGTACTCTGTTTATCGGCTGGCTGGAGCTAAACATACGGACTGAGGGTGCACACATCTGCCTAGGTAACCTTTTCGAGAACACAGCATACTTAATCGTATTATATGTTACAAGGGTATTCGGAAAGGATATATCAATCTGAAAGAGCACTATATAATAATTGAAATAAAACTACTTAAAACATTACCTAACCTTTAAATCCAATAAAAAAATCTAAATTAATTGAAATTTAATTAATACAATCCAACTACAGGACCAAAGGATATATATGTACTGCTAATATAAACAAATATTATGACAAATGAAGAAAAAATTAAGATTGTAAGTATTAATTAATGCTATTATTGTTCGATAATTATCTAAGTTCCGTTGTAAGGCACGCGATTCAATAATTAAGCCGACCGCACCCTAATTATTTGCAACGATAGTTTGAAACTCTAAAATTGTTATCTAATATACTTAATTAAGGGTACGTACTTTTCGGTTTAGTTACTAGTCTAATTAATTACTAAATTATTTAAGAAAGTAATCAAATATAATTCGACTTTGTCCAAATTAGAATTGGTAATATTATCTTCTAATTACTTTACAGAATAAATAAGTTTTTAACATGCTTTCATGAGCAAACGTGAATTAGAATGTTACTGCAAAGTATACAATGTAACAACTTTATAATTTAGTTTAATGTTACCACACAACAATAATAAGACGCGTTTAAATTTTTACGCGCCAAAATATTCTAATGTGGCACACGTACGCGCGCATACAGCCTAACCAATTATCGAAAAAAAAGTAACTCACCATTTTCGTTGTTGATATTCACAAAAATTAACTATTATATTCACACTTATCACTAAAACACCACTAAATCAGCGTTCATCCACTTTAATTCACAACACTGTCTGAATCGAATGCACCGAATGCTACCACTTCCTCGGCTTTGACGCCTGCAAAAAAAAAAAGAATAATATAATAGCGACTAGTGAAAGTGAGTGTCAGTTTGAGATGGTTTTTGCTCCGCTTTGAGATGATTTCAATACGAGCTGATAGTTTTGGTGGGTTATTGGTAAATGATTAACTTGACGCTCCAATGGCCGCCATTATGTAAATGTTTTGCAAGACCTGTGTTTCATATTGTGGTTGGCAATGAGGTGTCCCTGCCGCGGTTTATGAAAGTAAATAAAAATATTATAAAATCAATTAATCGGCGTTTTATGCACGTTGTTTATCTTTTACTGTAGTGATGTAGGTAGCTAATCGCAATTAGCATAAGTAACTAAAATTTCCGGATGTTAGTTGCAGCTATGTCTAATTGATTTGGTCAAAGTAATGTCAAAAATATATAATAATTATATCGTTTATAGTATCTAACATTTTTAAATTAGAACTAGGTAATTACGTTCATATTTGAAATGAAACTCATGAAATTCGAGTGCTGATGAAGATCTGCGGGGCAAAGACTACCTAATAGGTGGATTTAATAGTAAAATTCCCACTCTAGTCTTCCTAGTAGTCCGGTCTTATCCTAGTAGACCTTATAAATCTATACTAATATATAAAGCTGAAGAGTTTGTTTGTTTGTTTGTTTACTTGAAAGCGCTAATCTCAGGAACTACTGGTCCGATTTGAAAAATTCTTCCAGTGTTAGATAGCCCATTTATTGAGGAAGGCTATATATCATCACGCTACGCGGACGAAGTCCCGGGCAGAAGCTAGTATCTAATAAAATATCCCCCTTAAACAAATGAATAGAAAAAAAAATCTTTCAACCATAGTTCGACATAGTTTGAAAGTTTCTGTCTAACATTGTCTAAATTAGATATCCATCATTCAGTATTGTCGACTTTACACGAATTCGCTACAATTTTAACAAATGTACCTACTGGTCTAGCTCATAATAAAAAGCAACACAATTTTTCTTTTTCTCAAACGTTAAGCTTCTGACTTTCTCAAAACACGTAGTGCCTAAAAGAAAAATCAGCAATAATCTTGACTTACGCCCTATAACCACATGTATTCAATGGAATAAAATAGGGTTGTCCAAAATCGAAACTCACTAAGTAGGTACATTACATAACTTTTCCTCCATTTCCCTAACTGCCCTCTGGAGTGATGAGAGCATGCAACGCGGGAGCTATTTGGGTCACCATGCTTGCCTTAACCCATCCTTCACCCAATTTCCTCATACCATACCCCACTTAGGAAACTTTTTAAAGTTACAGATAATATTACAGTTACGCAACTATATTTTATTACTTTAAAAAGTTTTTTATATTAGGCAGACAGCCTGCGTCATCCTCCTTCGTTTATGTAATGTAATCCTTACATCGCTACGCTGTGGTAATATCAAAGTTTATATTGCTCTCATTATAATACTTGGCCGATTATTTTATTAATAAGTAGTATTTAGGTACTATTTCGAGTTTTCTTGTTACTAAATTAAATTAAATTAATTAAATTAGGTAGAGTATTTAGTATAAGTAATTAATACTTACGTAGGTACTTTTAAAGCTTTGTAGGAGAACTATCTATGTACCTACACACTTCTACACTCATAATAACCTAGATATTTGCTGCGAACTGCCTCAATAGCCAAGTGGTCCTGAGGGCGACCGCTATGCTAGAGGTCCTGGGTTCGATTCCCAGGTCGAGCAAAGTGTTATTGGGTTTTTCTATGAAATTCCCAGTAGCTTAGGTTAGGAATTTGTGCCCGGTTAATGGCAATAGGCTCTCCCCCTATTACATGGGACCTAAACATACCGGCGAACTGTGGTGGTGTGGGTGTAGATTAGTACCTACGCCTCTGCGTAACCCTTCGGGGAATACAGGCGTGATGGTATAATAAGTTACTTGCTTTAAAAACTATACCTATCACGAAAAATCACAAGTTGTTGCTGTTACCAGGTTGTCCGTTTATTACTACGTTTTATTACCCCCGCCCCGCTGTGCGCCCGCGCCTAATGCCTCTATGAACTGCCGTGACTTGTGTTGTACGCGTACGATTACGGAAAGATACTTATATATCTGGGTGTACCACTTCAACCACTTGAAACCTTTTTAAATATTTTTGTGACAAATTATATTCAGGTTTCGCATAAGTAGTTATACTAAAAATGTATTTTTTTCGTTTACGAAATAAACCTGCTTACAGGATTTACATAGGCATTTAATTGGTCATGGTAATACTCGTTATAAAGACGGTCAAGGAACGAAACATAAATTTTACTGGATTATAATCGACAAAGGTAAGCTGCTTTCCTCTGTCGCCTGGCAAAAAGTAAAATTAATTCATCGGGGACAAGGTGTTTTTTAAATTATTTGGATTGATAATTAATACAGCTATATACAAGTAAAACTGGATTCCTGCTTCGTTGGGAATTTAACTTGAAACACGTGCACTACACGACAGAAAAAAAAGGATTATGTTTCTCAAACATGTCTAAGTACGTCGGTATGTACCTTTTTTTAATCAGAGCGTTCCAATGTCAGAATTGGTTTAGATCGATTAATCTAAACCGTAAACGATGGTTATGGTTTTAATTTTTAAAACCAAAATGGACACCGTCAAATCCTACTTAAATATTATAAACGTGAAAGTTTGTGAGGATGTATGGATGTTTGTAAGTCTTTCACGCCAGAACTGCTGATTAAATTTAGCACAGAGATAGATTATTGTCTGGAATAACATATAGGCTACTTTTTATCCCGGTCGGACACGTGGTGACCCAATGAAGAAGTCCACGAAAACGAAGTCGCGAGCAGAACTTAGTATAAAAATCTAAAATCTGCAGCCATAGCCATCTAGCAGTCTACAGTCCATGGGGACTGCAACTCCTGTGGTGTAGCAGGTGTCTATGGGTGTGTCGACGATGACTATAAATAAATATGTAGGTACTCCCCATACATTTTAATAGTTTTCTATAGCTTTAGCGATCATAGATTACAACTTGGCTAGGCCCGCAGGTCTTCATCATTTTGGCAGAAAGCGATCGAAATAATGGCGCCAAATAAAATGTACATAATACCTATTCATAAAACCACGCAAATTCATTGATATACTTTCAAATAATTCTCTTTGAATGTAGAGCGGTTACTGTTACTGCTACAAATTGTATCAAAGTGCTTTTGTGAACAAAGTGCACTTACCGTGCCTCCTGGAGTATGACAAACGAGAAATGAGGAAGAATGAACATGTTACCTTTGCCTCGGACGAATTAAACTTAAACATATATCGCGCCTAGATCCATGAATGACTAAGCAGAGTCGTAATGATGTATACTCATAGTTCGCTGGTATGTTTAGGAACCACGTAGGTAATAGGGGCGAGCAGTGATAACAGCGCTTAAGCGTCATAGATGCGACTCCATTTTTTTTCTGTCGTGTCGAAAATCCTCATGGGCGTGTCGGACTCCACCCGGAGTGGGTGACCATCCTGCACGTGCTGCGTTGGGGGCTACGGGAAACATGCTGGGAAGATCCGATGTAACAGATGGCAATAGGCTTGCCCTCTGTTACATCGGATCTAAACATACCAATGAACTGTGGGTGTACAGCATAAAGCATATTCTGCCAACTCTTTGGAAATACTGCCGTGATAGTATGTTACATTAAAGGATTATTTTTCCTTACCATACCGGATACAATTTTTTTTTAAAAAAAAGCTTACTCATTCGAGAGAGAGACCTCCAACTCGAGAGCATCCAATTTCGTTGGCACAAATATGACGAGACAGAAATAATTATTTTGGAATCTATTGCTCCTATTCCTCATGTTTTTTCTTAAATATCTGCTATGTAGGTACAGATATCGGCCAGTTAAAATATATGTGTACTTAAAATCCCTGAGTCCGTAAATTGAAGAAGAGTAAGTATATAAACGTCCCGTATAAAGTCTAACAGCTAGTATATTTGTGATATTCTCCTATTTAATATCCATCCGATAAATCGATTAACTCGATTCCAGACACACTATAAAACTCGTCAAATATTCGATAAAACGTCAAATAATTGCATACATTCCTTTTATAACAAAACAAACAAACTCCATTGTTTATAGCAAACAGGTTTTAGAATTACGCGCGTAGTAGTTATACCGGTCCGGAAATTGTGCTAAATGCTTATAATGTCGTATTTCTTTGAGAAATTCGAATGATGTAAATTTTATTCCAACACTTTGTTTATATTGTGACTGTGACACTTACGCAAATTTTTAATATTGACATAAAACTTAGCAGAATATGTCAACATTAAGCGCTATAATATAATTATAGCAAGACTATAATGTAGATATTTCTTATTTGGTAATGTGAGTACACTCCTTAATGTGAGTTCTTCACTTTATAAAAAAAAACAATTTATTTCTTTACAAATACAGGGTTTTCTTAATACATTGTATTCAATATAATGTATTAAATTTTTGGTGTATTTATTGCTGAAGAAAATTACCTAACATTATTATTTACAGCAAAATTTGCCTAGAATAAGATCTATAAAAATACAACATATTATTTTTATAGACAAATAGCTTCAATAGGCATTGAAAACTAACTCGGTAGGTACTTATAAGTATTTTTAATCATTACATTAAAAATATTTCTATTAAATTCATAAATTAGCAGACACAAAGACATTTTGAATAAGAACGTACCTACTACTTCAACAATGTTTTCGTTAATCTGATAATCCCAAATTATTTCGTATCTATTGTGACGCCTCTCCATTTTACTGTAATATTAAAGCTTAAATGAATAGAAATTAAATCTTCTTTATCTTAGAGTATCTAAATCCAGCCGCACCAAATGGCTGAGTGCAAAAGAAGGGCACGTGAAGAAAGGTCCTTCTAGAACCACCTTTATAAGTCAAAATTCTTATGGAGTGCAGTCACAGCCTTTATTAACAAGAAGCTTCCTTAATAGCCTTTTGATTGGACGTTTGACCACAACGACCATTGGACTGCCAAGTCAAATAACTCGAGTTCGAATCCAAGGCACACACTTTCTAACTTTTTTCATTTCTAAGTAGTTATTATAAACATTTATTTATCCAACAATTAAATTTTTAACAATCGCTTACCTATTGACTTAGTAATAATGATAAAACAATAACACGGGCTCATAAGACTTGTTTACTGCTCAACGCCTGGGAATAGAATAAATAGATCTGTGCAAGAAAGCCCATAAGCCCGCTGAACCGCACACCTAGACGTTGGCAAAACTCAGCTGTCTTCGTGTAATCAATTGATTAATTTATATACATTACATTGCAAATACTTTCAGTTTAATTAAATTAACTTAAAATTAAGCAATCAATACATTAAATTTGAATTAAAATAAGGATTAAATTTATATAGAAAATCATTTGATAAATTCAGCAAAATTACAACACTCGGTTTTCCACCGCAACCTTACATCAAATTAGAAAAAAAAATTGAACTTACTAAGTAACCAAACCTGAACTAGCCATACCATGACGTGGTATTGCGATCTTTTAGCGATAGACAGAGAGAGATGCCGCTCTACACATAAAATAGCGCCTTCCTATTCCCACAACCTAAAAATTATTGGGTTAACACGTTGTGCGTGTAATACGAGTACCTATACGGCCGCTGTACATAATTTGCATAACCGCGAACTCCATGACTTAACACGTGAGTTTAGAACCTTGACACCCAAATGACCGACTCTAAATAACCGCTAAATGAACGCTAAACTCTTCAGAACATAAGCTTTCACACTACAGACGTACGTGTTTACTTTTAAATTTTTCGTTGTATTGAGCACGCACGCTGAATGCTAAGCAGTTTCTAAAGTAATATTTTTGCATTTCTTTCGGACCTGCATTCCCCGGCTAGTATAATTCCAGCAAGCTTTTTTGGAACAATCAAAATGATAAATTCTGTGGTGGATGGGGAATATTAGGTCCATAGTCCCCATTGACCCTTACCCACAGGCAAAGGGAAGTGTAGTTGCAAGAAGGTACGTAAAAAGACGTTGTTAAAGAAGTATTTAACTGAATTTAAAAGATACTTCTTTTAAGATTATTATGAATACAGGAATATTCTAATAATTTTTGGGGTATACCATACATATACGAGACGAACGGACTATTCATAAATTATTTTGATAACTACTTACTTATATACTTTGACACTGGTGATATTCCAATTATTCACAAATAAGTATTACCTACTTCTACCTCATTATACTTACAGTAGCTATAGGTGTTTCCTAATTCCTTTACTAGATATTGTAATATTTTTTTGTCTGTCTATCTGTCAAGACCCTTTTTATCAGGAACGCATCGAGGTATCAAGCTGAAATTCATATCAAATACTCAAGTCTACTGTCCTTTGGAGCTGTGAAAAAATAAAACTTCAAAGCCAACGCAATCAAAAGATATAGCCGTTCAACCTGCAAATTTTCAACACTCGCAAGGGAATCAAAACGTACAGAGTGCTTCCCGTGAACTCAGAATCTTGAAATTTGGTACGAGGCAACGTCTTATAGCGCAGATAAGGGAAAAATTGCGAGAAGCATACATTTTTAATTACATCATTTAGTAAAAATATTTGAAGTACGGAACCTTCGGTGAACGAGAACAACTCGCCCTAGGCCGGTTTTTTTGTAAGTAATAGCTCAATGGTATGAAAGTTGTATTGTACTGCTTAGTCATAGGACTTGAGTTGGAATCAAAGACACGCGGCTCTGACTTTGCGGAATTAATTATCATTCGCTTAAAACGGTGAAAGAAAAGATCGTGAAGAAACCTGGGAGATTTTCTCAAAGGCGTGTGAAGTCTGCCAACCCACAATAGGCTAACGTGGTGGACTATAGCCTAACCGCTCCCATTCTGAGAGCGACCCGTACCTAGATTTGGTACCAATAAGGGGTTGATAATGATCACGCCCAAGATTTTGAAAATTCAGATCTGAATACTTAGGATTCGAGCCGACAGATTTGTACCAAAATCTTTGTAATCCACGGACACAATGCTATCACTATTTGTTAATCTTTCTCAATACCAGTTTTAAGTCCCAAACGTCTGAACAACATTATTACGTCAAAGATTTTATCAGCAACATAATTTTCTCGCATACGTAACGGTTGGGTCAGTGTGTCGATTTGACATTAGTCGACACAGATACGCAGTACACACGGTGAAACAGTTTAATAAACAGGCAAACAGCATACAGTATCTGTGAAGAACAAATAACTGCCACTGCTATTTAAATTTATTAAAAACGCAGTGTAGAACGAGCTCCAACGAGATTGGCTGACAACCAGCGGTATATAGCTGGTAATACCAAAATAAACCATAATTCAAATACAATTTAATCGAAGTGTTATTATTCGAATTCCGATACCGTTAATATTCCTGCTCCACCATTTTGTCCAAAAAAACATCCCTGGAATAATGAATGTAATCGAATGCAATTCTTGATAACTTTACCAAGTTTGGAACGATTTTCTGGGCGTTTATTTCCAGTGAAGTGGTACGGTAGGAACGTAGATTGAAGGTATTTCAAGACGAATAATAACACTGTTTGATAAAATATTGTTTGGATTACGATTTATTTCGGTATTACCTACCTACGTTTTTGTTGGCAATACAAGGTCCGTCGGACCCTTAAGGATGTCTGCTATGGGGCCTTTCTTGATTCCTTTGTTCAGCAGTGAATCTTTTTTGATGGATATCATGATAATATGTAGATGTTGATCAAGAGCCGTGATAGCCTAGTGATATGACCAATGAACTGCCAAGTCAAAGGTCTCGAGTTCAAACCAAGGCACGCACCTCTGACTATTTGAAGTCATGTGCGTATTAACAGTCAATTACCACACGCTTAAACGGTGAAGAAAAACATCGTGAGGAAAACTGCATGCCTGAGAGATTTTCTCGACGGCTTGTGAAGTCTGCCAACCCGCATTATGCCAACATGCAATTCCTCTCGTTCTAAGAGGAGACCCGTGCCCAGTAGTGGAAAAATATAATGGTTTGATTATGTAATTATGTACAATGATAATAAAATAAATAAATTTTCTGGGACTTTTTACACAGCACCATCTTTTTTTTTATGGGATAGGGGGGCAAATGAGCAAACGGATCACCTGATGGTAAGCGATAACCGCCGCCCATGGACACCCGCAACACCAGAGGAGTCACAAGTGCGCCGCCCGCCTTTAAAAGGGTTTGGGCCTCCGGTAACCTCAACTCACTCGGCGAAACACAACGCAAGCGTTATTTCACGCCGGTTTTCTGTGAGAACGTGGTATCACTCCGGTCGAGCCGGCCCATTCGTGCCGAAGCATGGCTCTCCCACGTTTGAAATCCATCTAGTCCCACACTAAGCAGAGCTTGTACTATGGGTACTAGACGGATTTTTTTTAATACATAAGAAACACCCAGACGAACACAAACACTTATTTATTCATGGCATAAATATTTGTGACCTGTGGGAATCGAACCCACGACCTCATGGTCAGCAGTCCGGTACTCGGACCACTAAACCACAGAGGTCGTCTCATAATGTGACCTATTTGACGCAGCCTTTTGTGTGTTTGTTTTGTAATCAGACTGCATCCTTTCTTTACATATTCATCTGTGTGCAACTATAATCTATGTTTATATCTACATTAATCTCTGTTCCTATATTATAATAAGTGGTATAATATTGTACAGTGAACGGCCGAAAACGGCATTATAAGTAACCTTTGAAAGTTCACAGTGCATACGTGATAGGGCGAATTGCAAATGCACGGCGGCGGTGGCGGCGGGCGAGGCTGGAGTAAGTTAATGTTCATTTAATGCCTCAATTAAAATAAATATTTCAAAATATAACATTATTTTTTTATATTTCAAAGTATACAATTATTTTTTTATATTTCAAATAAGAATTATTTTTTTTATATTTTTTGGTTCTACGATAAGTATTTGATCTATGGCCGGTATAATAGACCGGATGGTTTACTTGATCGTAACGACAGTAAGCGAATGTGAATAAAAATCCAGAATTTTACACTGCTCGACCTGAGAATAGAACTCAAGACCTCTCGCATAGCAGTCGTGCTAACGCCCACTAGACTAAGGAGGCAGCTGGTAACAAACTAGCATAGATACCTACATACTAATATTATGAATGCGAAAGTGACTCTATCTCTCTGCTACATTTTATCACCCAAACGATTCAACCAATTTTAATGATTTTTTGTTAGATAAATTGAATCTTGAAGAAGGATCTTGGCTGCCTTGTCTCAAAAGTTTTAGAATATAACGACGGGTAACAGCTTGTTAGATCATCCCTCGCCATAACTAAGATAAACAGAGCCTTCTAATAATGATGTAGACTTTGTCCGGAACACACAGAACATAAAACAATCTATCTTAGATTATCCTGCTTTGGTAGATAGATAATCTAAGATAGATTTTTAATTTTGGAAATAACAACATTAATATTGACCAATAGACGTTATTTTAATAAAACTTTTATAAAATTACTAATATACATAAAACACGTTATTAAAAAAGGCAGTCTGTCTTGTTTTGCAAGCATAATATTATGTATAAAATTTGTACAATATTGAAACTAATTGGATTTGTATAATTTTTACGCAATATTCTGTACAGAAAAAGCTATAATTTTGGTTATGAATAAATTACATTGCTTAGGTACCTATTTATTGATATGTAAACAGGTACCTTTGAAATGTCAAAAACTATTTGCACTGGTCCAAATAGTAGGTCCTATGGAGCAGAGTCGGCAAGAAACTCCAAATAGATACTCCTCTAAATAGGTAATTGATGCTGTGATAGTACATGTATAAATAAATAAAAGGCGTTAATACTTCTATTTAATATATATGGAAGCCAAACCCATACATATGTAATTAATAGTATTATGAAATTCTTATTAGTATTAATAATGGTAGGAGAGAAAAGACAGTTGTTAAGAACCATAGCGAATATGTGAGGAAATATGTTTGGCCACTTGATACGACGCGATGAATTCTTCAGAACTATACTAGTAGGTAAGGAATGAAGGAAAACGAGGAAGGGGAAGACCCAGTTGAATTTTTGCGGAATAAGTGAGGGAAAGTGTGGGAATCGAGTCGTATCAAGAGGTAAAATAGAAAACAGAAGATAGAGAACAATGGCGTTTGCTCCACCGACAAGAGCTGAGCTCTTAAATTAAAGAAGATAAATTATTGTGAGGAGTTTGGTGATTTACCTACGTTTATAGCTTCATCATACGAACTTACTTCTGAGAATCAAAAAGCACAATGGCAGACGAATTATGCTAAAGTCTATTGATTAGATAAACCTCTAAGCTAATAGGAAGGTCCCAACACGAACTACCTACGCGGCCTCAGCTACGAATTTCTCCTCTGCTCATTCCTTTCCACCTCTGACGCAATCTACACTCGCTAGAAATTCAATCTTAACATTATAAAGCTGAAAGGAAGAGAAATATCAAGTATTGTAAATCGACGCCACGAATATTTCCTTATTGAGGAAAACAGCTGATGCAATGAAACGAAATGCGGACGGAAATCGAAATAAGACGGAGATAATACCGACCATTGTACAGTTTAATATCGGAACATTTTAAATTGTAGAATCTGCGGTATTTGAAGCAGGAAGACGAACATCACTACCACTAGGTAAGGTTGACAAAGAGCATTGCACGGAAAATTCAACGAATTTTCAATGAGAATTTGAAAGTTCGAAATTCTAATTCAAATTTTGCAACTCTTTTGTGTTTGATTCTAATGTATCCGGAATCTAATCGGAGTTTTCAAAAAACTGGTTTAGTCGCCTCCGTATAGCTTATGGTAAAATGGTTCTACTATTAGAGCATATTACCTAGATAATTCGACGACACGTTTGGCGTAACGGCCGAGCGATGGCTTCTGCGATACGTGTTGTAAGTTCGATCCCCACACGGAGCAAATATTTGTATGATCTACAGGTAGTTGTTCCCGGTCTGGGCGTTTGTGTGTGTGTCAGAATTTGTGTTCGTAAAAGCACCCACGATACAGCAGAAACTCCTAATGTGGGGCAACGGTATTTAAAAAAAATATCAGAAGACAATACGCAAAAGGCAATACGAGTTGAAGACAATGTTTTTAGAATTAATTTAACCCGTCAAGCAACAAATTACAGACATAGTTAAATTACATAGTATAACGGCCCTGACTGACCAACATTTATGAGTTAAAAACCCTATAAAATTTTACGCACTTGAAAATACCTATTGTAAAGTTTACAACAAAATACTTCATCGTCTCATCATCCTAAATCACATTCGAACGTTTCAGACTCTTCGAAACAATAGACAACTTTGAAAATTAGCCATAAATTATTTTATAGACAATTTTAATGCTTTAGTGCTACTGACTGAAGCGCTTATTACTAGAACGTCAATTGTTCTGAAATAGGACTCGGTGATTTATTATTCGGCGTATTGTTTCGCGTATTGCGTATTCTAATTTTAAAGCTGGGTTTGAGTTAAGTTCGTGGTTAGGTTTTATTAACGGACGAAATAAATATGCGTGTCTTTTTAAAGACAGTTGGGGTCATCGTTTCGTTATTATTGTAACATAAGTTGTTACGTGTTGATAACTACTTCCTTATCTAAGCGATTTTACCTGCGCGATCATTCGGAACGGCTAACTTCAGACATAACCAGTTATTATATTTTGAGACAAAATATGAGGCAAAGGATGAAATTATATAATATAGCTTCTGCCTGCGACTTCGTCCGCGTTAGCGTGATGATATAATATAGCCTATAGCCTTCCTCAATAAATGGGCTATCTAACACTGAAATAATTTTTCAAATCGGACCAGTAGTTCCTAAGCGCGTTCAAGCAAACAAACAAACAAACTCTTCAGCTTTATATATTTAAAAAATATTAGTATAGATACGTATCTATACTAATATTTTTTAAATATATTAAATATATTATAAGTACGTACTTACGATATCAAAATAATTACTTATCAACCACACAATGGTCTGGACTCTAAACTTATAATGAGGGGGGATGTGAAGTTAGGCTAGGGAGGTAATCTCTATGGAAGACTTCCTAATGTTTTCCTTCACCGTTTGAATCGAGTGATAATATGACATGAAAATCTATGGTTACACTATTAGAAGCAGAGACGGGCGAAATATTTATTTATAGCTTCTGCCCGCGACTTTGTCCGCGTTAGCATGATGATATAATATAGCCTATAGCCTTCCTCAATAAATGGGCTATCTAACACTGAAAGAATTTTTAAAATCGGACCAGTAGTTCCTGAGATTAGCGCGTTCAAACAAACAAACAAACTCTTCAGATTTATATATTAGTATAGATTTATTTATTTAAATCTCTTAAACTACCATTACAGGTTTAGAAACCTAATGCGATAGCTAAGCCTACTTAAAATATTGTAAATATTATAAAAACACTAATAAATTAATAATAAGGTATTTTTTTAGAGGCTACAGACAAGATAGTAGATATAGTAGTAGATATATATTTTAATGTATAAAAAGAGTTTCAATTGCTCTCATTCATAGCTTTCTCTATCTCAAATAAGAAATGAAACCACACTGAATTATTTCGTAAATTACAATGTTTAAATATTTATCATCTCTCTCGTAATTAAATTAAATCAGTGAGTAACTTAAATAAATAATTTTATGTGTATTTATTATAATAGAAATTGTTTAGATTTCTTTCTCCCAAAATATATAAGCATCTACTATTACCTAATTGGCTAATCGTGGTCTGATGCCTCTACCTCACAATACTTTTTTTATAATGAACGCGCACTTTAAAAATTGTTGTCTGTAGTAAGTTTTGTAATAATATTAACAACCATTCTCACTAACCAGTAAAATATCAGTATAATTGCGCGAATATTTGAATATTGAAATAAAACCACTTTTTACTGCGTTATTATTAAACCTGAATGATTTGTTATTGAGGCCGCAAATGAGTAAAACTGTGACAGAATCCATTAAGATTGTCCCACTTTCCACCACACCACACACTGGGTAGGTACTCCTTTCAGAACGAGAGGGATGGACTATAGTTTACAACATTGGCAAACTTCACAGATCTCTCAGGTATAAAGATTTGACACATTTATTTATCTTCCATAATTATTTTTAAAGAAGCTGCGAATACCTAGTCAGAGATGCGTGACGTGGATTTGAACTCAAATCTTTTACTAGTAAAAAAAAACAATTAGCCTATGTAAAATATCAGTAGCAATTTTGAACACAAGCGATACCGGAATTGGTCTGATTTATAGAAAGCTGTAGGCTAATAGCGATAGTGGCTATCTATTACGGTAGTGAACATGAACACCGCTACAAGCGACGAACGGACAGAAATGCATGCCCAATGAGATTAAATCCCGGGATAAGCTACGGCGGAATCTAATCACACGGTTTAATCCCATAGACACATACCACTGCTGCTTTTCCTGGTTATTGTGTAGCGTAAAGTCAACTTTATTAATGTTTTTTTTTATGGGATAGGGGAACAAACGAGCAGATGGATCACCTGATGGTACTTAAGCGATAACCGCCACCCATGGACACCCGCAATACTAGATGAGTCACAAGTGCGTTGCCCGCCTTTTAAAAGGGTTTGGGCCTCCGGTATCCTCACTCACGGTATCAACACAACGCAAGCATTGTTTCACGACGGTTTTCTGTGAGGCCGTGGTATCAGTCCGGTCGTGCCGGCTATAAACAGATATACAGGACAGGACTAGACGCTTTTCCATTGCCAAGCATTAAATCAATCATCACACAGGTCGCGAAATACAGCGTTTACAGCCAATATTCCGTTTGGCTCTGCCTTGTATTTTGTATCAAAGATCTTGTAAAATGCTGTGGAAGTAGGTTCATTGCGAAGTATGTGTGGCGTTTGGAATGATAGCTCGCGGAACAGTGTGATAAGACAACGTTGCGGACAGAAAAAATATGTAGTGTCATATTGAAAAGAATATGCTGAGACTGCCTCGTTAGTCTAGTGGTCCCAAGTGCGACTGCTACGCTAGAGGTCTTGGGTTCGATTCCCGGGTCGAGCAAAGTGTTATTGGGTTTTTCTATGAAAGTCTCAGTAGCAGCTCGGAGTTTGGAATTTGTGCCCCATTAATGGCAATAGGCTTGCCCCCTATTACATGGGACCTAAACATACCGGCGAACTGTGGGTGTACCTTAGTACACCTCTGCCTAACCCTTCGGGGAACACAGGCGTGATGGTATGTTATGTTATGCTGAGATGGTTTGGACGATTAACGAAAGGAATCTATAAAGCGAATGTCAGCGGCAACATCAAGTGGTCGTCTTAGGAACTTTGATTTTTTGGTGAGGTCCTTCAAATAGGTCAGATGCGTAGCACTCGCCGCCCGCGCGTGTGTATGAGAACATGTATGAATGTGGAAGATATGAAAAGAAGTATGCTAGTGACGGTCTATAGTTTCTGCATATCCCTATGGGAGAAAGGCGTTAGTGTATGTATGAATGTATCTTATAAAGACAAGTTTACAAGTATACCTACTAGATGGCGGGACAGTCAAAAACAAATTAAGCAATTCATTTACAAAATATTACAACATCCGTACCATCGTTAACATCATTTCTACACACTCAGATCTGTATCTAGTAATATATGAATAATTTAACGTGCAATAACACGGATTAAGTAATTATTTGGTTTTAATCTGTCTGTTTGTCTGCTAGTCAACATTATATAAGGAATAACATAATTATGCATGTATGTTCTTGAAACTTGAAAGTTAATATCCGGTTAGGAGAGCTAAATGGTACCGTAACAGGGTTAAGGTAATGTATCAGAGACATAATTTTAATATGGCATAAATTATAGGTAATCAGAATTCTAATCAGAGCAGTGATAGCTTAGGGATACGACCTTGGACCAAAAATTCAGTTCAGTCAGTAAACAGTTTCGAGTTGGAACACGCTCCTTTTTTCGAAATCATGTCCATATTAACTAATTAATTAACATTAATTTAAGCAGTGAAGGAAATCACCAATCTGCTAACCCGCACTAGGCCAACGGAGTGGACTTTATGATAAATGATATTTATTTCTGTAAGTAAATATATCTTTTAAAGACACTTTTACAAGTAAATGTTTTACATTTTTTTTAACTAGATGGCGCCGGCATTTCCTAACTGACAACCTCTGAGAAGAAACACCGAAACAAACTCAGAGAATCATGGTCTCTTTTAAAGTCCAGACAGTATTAGTAGTGTTATAAGATATATGCGTTACGATGTACGGCAATATCTGAACAGGCCTTTTGAAGAAAGAGCCATAGCAGCCTTTTTTTTTGTTGACGGTGTTGGAAATGCTTTATGCACTATCCACCACTCCGGGGAGAGCGGTGGGGTGTGTCGGACTCCGCTCTGAAAAGAGCGATCTACCGACTAAAACCAACCTCGGCGTTTCGCGTCACCACTTTGGTGCCGGGCCTACGGGTGCGCTGTAGCATTCGTCCGCGGGAGCCATAGCAGCCTTGAGTTGACCTGTCCTAACTGACGGCACGCATACACCAGTCATCGTGTAGCTCAACTCGTGTAAATCGACCCGTTGCACGGCAATACTAGATCAGCAGGACAAAGTAGTCAAAACTTCCTATTCTGAGTGGAGAATATATTCCGTACAGGGAATACGCGACTTAGAAGAGGAGCCGATGTCTCAACCTTTGCGCCAATCAGACCGTATTGTTGGGACAATCCTCTTTAGAAGCACAAACTTTATTGTTTAGCGGTAAGCGCGCAACACGATAACCGACAACAAATCAATGCGATAAAATATCACAAGTCTGTGAAGAACAGAAATCCTACTAATATTATAAATATAAATGCGAAAGTTTGTGAGAATGGATGTTTGCCAGAATGGCTGAACGAATCTGGATAAACTTTGGCAGCGAGATAGATGATAGTCTGGAATAACACATGGGCTACTTTATATCTAGGTCGGACTCAGTTCTGAAGTCCACGCGTACGAAGTCGCGGGCAGAAACTAGTAAACGCGAACTGCGAAAATAAATTTTATTATGATTTTATTTCGCACTCTAAAATCGCAACAAATAAATTTCATAGTGCGTGTTACCCTTAAATAAATAAATAAATCTATATATATAAAATAAAGTCGTGTTAGTTACTTCATTTATAACTCAAGAACGGCTGAACCGATTTGGCTGAAAATTGGTGGAGAGGTAGCTTAGAACCAGGAGACGGACATAGGATACTTTTTGTCCCGTTCCCGTGGGATGTGATAACAGACCGAATTCCACGGGGGCGAAGCCGCGGGCAGAAGCTAGTAAATAATAAATAAATTTATTTATTTTCCACCACAATATTCTATTCCATATAGTAACAAACATATTGCTTAGTAGCAAGCTAGGTACATTATAATATTGTGGGAGACTGGTGCCTAAGCTAGGCCGAAACCTGTGTTTCAGGACACCAGGCCTACCACTCCGAGTAACAATGTCATAACGTACTAAAACAATTTGCGTAAATTGCGGCGAGTGCTGTGTTGTGGAAAGTTAGGAGTGTTAAGGTGTGTGCGAGTGTTTATGTGTGCGGGTGTGTATATGTATCAGTGTACGTGTGTGTATATAATGTGAGTTGTGCGTGTGTGTTAGGGGTGTAGGTATAATTTTGTAAAGGATTACCTGTAGCACAGATAAAAGAATACTAGCCTGTAGTAATGTAGAGCTAATACTAATAAGTGCTAATTAATAGTTAGGAATCAATTAGAAGAACTTTTTCGGTGCTTTCGTAAGACAGATTAAGCAGCCAACTAGTTAGCTTGCTAGTCAGTTGATTCCGGTTCAAAGTATATATACCAACGAGACGATGGATTTTGTTGTAAATTTGAACACTGAGAACATTGAAATGGCGGCCCGCTAGTGAAGTATGACACTGGGTAGGATTGCAGACTGCATGACCTTTACGTTTTTTTAAGACTCTATTGTCAAGAGGAAGCAAGGAATGACGACGTAGTACGACACGTAGAATGAAGAGTTGACGCACTGTAAGAACCTTTGATTCAGAGTAGAGCAGAGCAGTTTGGTAATCTCTGCGTTTAAACTGCATAACTTTCAAGATTGCCCTCTGCGCTCGTTCAACTTGTATCAGGTAGGTTTTGCATGTTCCTCCCCAAGCGGATATACAATAAGTAATTATAGAGATACACAAGCTCTGGTAAACAAGAAATAGGGTGTCGCGATCAGCTGAATGTCTGAGTTCTTTAAAAATATATATTAATTTTCTAATTCGTGAGCTTAGTGCTTCAGTATGGGGGCGCCAGCTAAGATGCTCATCGATGCGAACACCGAGATACTTGATACTTGGGACTGAAGACAGGGCAAGGCAAGAGCAGGAATTGGTACCGCAATCCAGAACGTTTAGGCAAGTGTGAGCTTTGACTACACTAGATTCTTTTGGGGGTGCTTTTCTATGAGGAAGAGAAAAACGAAGAAATTGAGTTTTTTCAACATTTAGAGTCAACTGGTTGGCTGAGAGCCATGTCATCACGTGTTGAAGCGCCTGCTCCGCTCTGAGCTTAGCGTTATCCCAGTTATCGTCATATACGATTAGTGCAGTATCGTCTGCATAGGTAAATATACTGCAATTAGGTATTTCTAAACGGCACAAATCGTTTATGTAAAGTAAAAAGAGGGTAGGTCCCAAAATACTACCCTGTGGAACGCCAAAACTAATGCTTCTGTCATCACTGTATAATGAGTCAATTTTTACACACTGCGATCGGTTTGCCAAGTAGTATGAAAAGATTTTGAGAGCCACTCCGCGGATTCCAACTTTTTCCATCTTTGATATCAGTAATGGTACAGAAACACTGTCAAACGCCTTGGACAGGTCAAGGAAGACGCCAAAGCACTTGCGCCCCTCATCCAGATTTGCTACGATGGTACTTGTAAGGTCTAAAACAGCATCTTCTGTGGAGATTCCCTGTCTAAAGCCATATTGGTTGTCAGCCAGTATTTTATATTTCGCAAGATATTTGGTGAGATACTTATTGAGTATTCTTTCTAGTATTTTAGACAGGGAGCTCAGAACAGAGATCGGCCTATAGTTAGAAACATTTGCTCTGTCTCCGCTCTTGTGGATGGGGTGAACAACAGCTTTTTTGAAAGCGTTGGGAAAAGTGCCAGACTCGATAGCGCGGTTACAGATGTATGTAATAGGGATAGCTAGGGCGGAGCTGGACTGCTTAAGAATCCTTGCCGGGATGTTGTCGTACCCGGTGGCGCAGTCACTGCGCAGGCTATCAATCACACTTTTTACTTGCAATGCGTCGACCGGCATAACGACAAGGGAATTGCACGGTGTGGGCTGCGATGGGCATTCAACGTGGGATCTGGAAGGAGGTTTGATTTTCATGGCTAGTATTTCACCCACAGAAACAAAAAAATTATTTACCTGATTGATAGATAGTTTAGTGTCACTTGAACTTAGCAGAAGTGCACTAGGGGGTTGAGGGGGAGAGTTTTGATTTATTATACCTTTAATCGCTTTCCATGTAGCCTTGGTATTGTTTTTAGCTTTTAGCAACTCATTTTTCTCGTAAGACCATTTTAGTTTTTTTAGGAGAGAGTTGAGATAATTTCTGTATCGAGTATAGGTTATCCTAAGAATATTATTATCGGGAGATGCTTTATATTTTTTGTGTAGCCTGTCTCGGTTTCTGATGCAGCGAACTAAGCCTGTTGTCATCCAGGGCTTGAGAATTCTACATTTCCTAGAGGCACGATAACTATGGCTATATTTAGTTATTATATCTTGAATGGTGGAGATAAGTAATTCCGCAGCCAGATTACAGTTTAATTCGTTTAAAACTGGACTGAAATCTGTTCCATCCAATGATTCTTTGATGTCTGAATAGTTATAGCGGATTACGTTAACCGGTTGGGTGGTAGTGTTTTTTCTTTTCAAGCAAAGTATGACTGGGAGATGGTCTGTGATATGGCATTCAAGGACTATTACTGTGGCAGGGCTTTTAGTTTTTAGGAGTACGTGATCAAGGCAGTTTCCAGATCTTGTAGGGATAACGTGTGCAGGTAGAAGACCTAGGGAGGCACAGAGGGTAAGATACGTATCTGAATGGCGATCGTGATTCTACAGACAAGACAATTGGAGTCACAGAATGAAGGTTCAAGGATCGTGCATTTCAGTGAATTCTTGGTGTAAATGACCACGCCATCATTCTGTGTCTTGTTAACAGTCGTGGCATTAAAAGAGTAGCCTTGCAAGTAAGGGAGAGTCCCGGAGACCTTTAGCCAACACTCGGTCAATATAATTACATCAAATTCAATTTTGGTTACACTTAGCATCGTGATAAATTGGTCAAAGTTCTTTTTAAGACTCCTTATGTTTATGTGAATGATTTTTAAATTAAGATTTGGTTGCTTAATGAGATCCGAACACCGTTCGACTAGGCATGTATGAGAACAGGCTATAGAGAGGTCGTCTATTTCATTAGATATAGTAGTGTTTAGATTAGCCATTTGTAATTAGGTGCGTGAGGTTCAGCAGCCAGTGTTTGTGTCTAGGGCCGTTCGTCGTGTTAAGATTCCGGATTATATTTGGCGGAGGAAGACAAGTTATAAATGTGTTGCTAGTGGTATTCAAAAGATTTACAAGAAGGTGTTTATTGTTACTTGCGTGAGTGACTTTACGGGTATGATGAGTTGGTATGTGTGTATTGTGAGTGAAGTGCACAGATAGTGAAAAGTAGATATCGATTTTACAAAAAGAAGAGGCATATAAAAACACAGTCACAAAATCAATGCATGCATAAAAACGATTTAGTATAAAATAGAGTAGACATAGTCATTGTTTTCCCAATAACGTAGAGAGACACTTTTCTGACTTGATCTGGAGAGGTTTGTCAGCTGGATTCTTACGCAGAAGAATTCTCCCGTTTGAATACCAACTGGAATAATTGTGAGCTTTGGCGAATTGGCGAGTGTCATAAAAAAGCTTTTTCATTGTCTGGGGTAGGTGCTCATCAACGAAGACAGGTTGCTTGTCGCCTTCTATGCCAATAATCTGAGTATTAAGTTTATCACGTAATGGGCGCTCTTTGTTGAATGCTCGAACTTTAGCCAGGAGGTCGTTCCTTGTGTTGACGCAGCGAAATTCGGTAACTATCGGTCTACATAAGCCTGGTTTGCCAGGTATGCGATAAATATCTCGGAGAGAGGAATCCTGTATATCCATATTTAAAACTTCTCCAATAGTTTTTGCAATGGAAACGAGGTCTTCAGTCTTCTCATTTTCTTTAATCGGAATATTCCGTATCTCAATAGTTGCTTGGCGCGACTGAAAGTGCAGGTCTTGTATTTGTTTTTGTAATCGGCATATGTACTCTGAGTTCTCAGCTTTCTCTTTTTCCAAGTTAGACACCTTGCTGATGATATCTTCATGTTGTTTATTTATGAAGATCATGCTGCGCTCAATCTCAGAGTTTGTCGTCTGATTTGTGAGGCACTGCTTTTTAAGTTCAGAGACGTCGCTAACAAGTTTAGATAATATGGTGTCTTGATCGGCTTTCCAGGATGTCAGCATTAGATCATGCTCAGCCTTCCATTTCGTCAGCATATCTAGAAGCTCGGATTTGAAGACGTTTAGAGTTGGCCTAAGTTCAGTATCCGATTCTTCATTCGGTGAATATTCGACGCGTTGGCGCTTGTAGCGTATAGTAATATTGTTATCGTCCGTATGTTGGGAATTTGTAGCAGCCGTTAAATCCGATTCCGAAAGAGATTGCATCAAAGATGTTTTTGGAGTAACAGTCGATGGCGGAGTTCATTGCATTTTGTAAGAGGCCGAGTTTATAAATTATTGTAGTTAATTAGAATAACCAGAAATATAATAACAAATAATGCAATTAAATCTGGTCGCAAAGATTACACAAAATTTAGTATATTGCGAGTTGCAATCGCTTTATAATATCATAACGAAAAAAATTCAAAAAGCATCAGACGAGCTGGGGTTTGAACTTGAGTAGCGTACAAAAATTAACTTCGCCATATGAAGTCGGTGCGCCATCCACTAGGCTGCGTGTACACTAAGCAATGCGTTAAAATTGTCTGTCGCTTGACTAAGTGAAGCGTTGGTAACTAACGAAGTATCTGCGATTCCTTTGTGTTGCTAATGAGGTTAAAGTCCAAATGGATGCAACTTTAAAATTTGTTTAGTTCGTTGTAATATAAAAACTGATTATACTTGGAGTTTCAGTTGATAATTCACTAATATTTTTCACACGATTGTCACTTATACTTAGTAGAAGATCACTGTACAGTTATTAACGGTATTTATGCACTTTATATACGGATTTAGAAATTGCAAGTACGTGTGCTTGCTTTGATGGCGCGGAGCGGTGAACTGCGGTGAACCCTTAAACGTTACTGTTTGTTTAATTATTGTTTCCTCATAATAATTGCTATGTTAATATTTTTTTATGAGCAGGAGCCTTTATGGTCTTACTGGTGCTATTTTAAAAATATTGTTACGATGTTGTAATCTTACGACAACATTACTCAAATCAAATCAATCTGTTTTGCATAACACAGTTTGAAAAGGCGTTAAGAGAACTGTTATAATATTTTTAGGCGTCAAAACTCATTAATTTATTGTTATTTAATATTTTAATATAGGTATGTAATAAATGGATATTTATTTCTGTAAATAGATCTTTTAAAGACTATTTATTTCTGTAAATAGATCTTTTAAAGACACTTTATGTACCTATTACATTTTTTGAACTAGATGACGCCGGCATTTCCTAACTGACGACCTCTGAGAAGAAACACCGAAACAAACTCAGAGAATCATAGTCTCTTTTAAAGTCCAGAACTTATGTTCTGGACTTTAAAAGAGACTATATACTCGCATAATATTATTAGATATTATGCGAGTGTTACGATGTAGGGCAATATCGGGACAGGCCTTTTGAAGAAAGAGCCATAGCAGCTTTGAGTTGACCTGTCCTAACTGACGGCACGCATAGGTACATCAGACATCGTGTAGCTCAACCATTATTTAAGGAGCTCAACGACCTGTCAAACGACGATACCAGATTAGCAAGACATTTGCGTAGGTCATGTAAAATACTCAAAGCTGTCAGAAAACGTTAATATAAATTTAAAAGTAGCCTACACAGTACTCACATTTACATTTATAACAAATTCAGAAATTTAAATTAAAACAGATAATAAATCAATTGAATGTCAAATGTCAGATACATCGAAATAAATGCGAAATAATGTCAACTGAGTAATAATAGATGTCAAACAAAATAGTATAATAAACGCGACCAAAATAAGATCACATATATTATGTATATTTTTTCCCGTTGTCCCTGTTGTTATACAACAGGGACAACGGGAAAAAATATACATAATTACAATATAAGTTACCAATTTTATTCTTAATAGTTTTAAGTATAATGCACTATGCAGATTGATGTGTAAGAATAGCTATCTACTAAATTATACTGTATCCGACTTATATTATTAACGTGAAAATCGGTGAGGATTAAGGATGTACGGATGTTTGTTACTCCTTCACGCCAAAACTACTGTATGGATTTTAATGAATCTTTCCAATAATATAGCTCATACGTCAGAAATACACTTAGGCTATAATTCAAATATCTAAGCGGACGAAGTTGCGGGCTAAAGCTGACTGTAACTCTTTCTTTAACTCTGAAAACTGACGAAATTTTTTTAAATTATAAAAATATAATTTAAACAGAATTTGTCTCACCTTTTTACCTAATCCTAAAATTCATTAAATTAAGAGTCAAATTAATCTGATGGCAATTACTCCAAATGATTGCAAATAATTTAGCAAGAAATGTCTTAACAAAATACAAGGTAACCCAAGCTTAGGTTTAGACCCAGTTTCACCATACTATGTTTGTTAATTTAACATCCTGTTAATATTTTAACACACTGTTAAGGCTTGTGAGTGTCCCACCACATGCTAATAGCTTGTTAAATTGCTTAATCAGCTGTTAAATCTAATCACTGCTCTGCGGGTCTGTTAAATTTTTAACAGAGTGTTACTATGACTTGTGTACTGTCAAAATCGTTTTGAAAGAACAAAGGAGATCCTTTCATGAAGGTCTAATTAAGGCGAATCATTTTATTTTGGATTGTTTTAGAAAATTTGGATGAATAGAGAGCTACTTAGCTTTTTGCCATTATCCGGGCACAAATCCAAACTCTGAGCTGCTTCTGCGAATTTCATAGAAAAAACCAATAAGGCAATAACATTTTATTTGACCTGGGAATCGAAGTCATAGCCTGTAGCATAGCGATCGTGCTTAGGCCCTACTAACTTAGCTCAACACTTAGCCTAAACAGGAAGTTTTGCCTAAGGCCTATTGGTGTGTAGGATACTTATTATTTTTATAGTTTGGTAAAGATATAATCTATACTAATATATAAAGCTGAAGAGTTTGTTTGTTTGCTTGAACGCGCTAATCTCAGGAACTAATGGTCCGATTTGAAAAAATCTTTCAGTGTTAGATAGCCCATTTATTGACGAAGGATATAGGCTACGCTAGGCATCACGCTACGCGGACGAAGTCGCGGGCAGAAGCTAGTTATTATATAAAATAAATAAAATTGCTTATGTTATTATCAGCCTTTTTCGACTTTATTTCGAATTAATTTGGAGTAGATATTTCATTCTTCATTTTCTGTTATTTCTATTTTTCTTTTAGCTACTGTGTCATCGCTGCCTCAGTCTCACCATGTTTTTTCATGATTTGTCATCAATAAGTAATTCAGTTTGCTCTGCACCAATTCGTCATTTATCGAAGTTGGAAATCTGATCTGAAAAAGGTGCAATAACATTTTACCTCAGTAATAAACACTGAAATAAAATAGTAATAAACATTTAGTTCATATAGATAACTCAAAATTAGTTCCTACCTGTTGAGAATATTATATTGTATATTATCCCCACATGATTGAATTGTTCCATGACACTGAGTACCATGGCATTGAAAAAGCTCGAAGATGTGATTGTGGTTTGCTCCAATCTTCGTTTTTATTTGCAGTTGCATCATATTTTATTCTTCATAACATCTTTGTAGATATACAAAAATTTAGTTCTCGTTCGAAGAAAAATTCAGCGTGAATGTTTTTTAGATATTTCTCATGGCGAGGGCTAAGGGTGAAGGTACTTTTCACAGAGATTATAATTTAAAAATATGAAAAAAATCCGCACAACAGAACACAAAAATGATTATTGACAATTTATTGTTGACGTTTTATCTATCAAAATTATAAATACCCCGGTTGCTTTTGAATTAGAGAAAAAGAACGATGTAATAAATTCGGCCGTATAACATTATTATACGACTAGTTACAATATTTGACATATCAGTATCATTGATATACGTTGCTATGACTTACTGTTTTGGTCGTATTAGAATGGGAGTGAATGCTTTGTGTATCATTCAATAAATGCTTGATTTAGTAACGCACTGTTACATTGTCGTGGTGGGACATATCTTATTTTAACAGCTTTGTTAATTTTAAATGCTGATTAGTTAATGCCTTGTTAAATAGAAATTGGTGAAACTGGGTCTTAAAGTTGTAACTAAATATCTAGACTTTCGTTCCAATTAATTGGTTTAACCGTTTTGCTGAATTCAATTACCTAGGAATTTTATTGCGACTACTGACAATAATTGGATTCACAAGTTATTTTGAAAGTAGCCTATAATATTATTCAAGAAACTAAAATTTGAATTAGTAAATTACCTTCATATTTATATAACCCTTCAAGAACTAATAATTCGGCTCAAATCAATATTATGTATTATTATTATTATTATGTAGGTTTATATCAAAATTAAAATAACACAACAAATAGCTCACCGTTCGAAACAAGTAAAAATCCAAAAAACAAGTATTGTCAACGTAAACAAAAACCGTTCGAACTTTAAAAATCGATAACTATTCGATGCGCGTGCGTCGAACGCGCGTAACCGCAACTGACAGCGCCCTACCACGAAACTCGCGAAATACAAAGCTGCCCCTACTACCCGTGACAATCACTGTGCCGTATGGTGGCTAGCTATGTACTGCCTACTATGTACATACCATACATACATACCATCACGCCTGTTTTCCCCGAAGGCAGAGGCGTACTAATGTACACCCACAGTTCGCCGGTGTGTCTAGGTCCCATGTAATAGGGAAGCGAGTCTATTTTTAACAGCCTCATTAGTCCAGTAGTCGTAAGTTTGACTGCTACGCTAGAGGTCCTGGGTTCGATTCCCAGGTCGAGGAAAGTGTCTCTGGATTTTCAGGCTCGCCCCCATTAGTTACAACATGGGACTTAAACATACCGGTGAACTGTGACACCTCAGCCTACCCCTTCGGGGAATACAAGCGTGATGGTATGTTATGTCTAATTATTTGGCTCTTCAATATTGAGACATTCCCTTTTTAAAAATGTATACAATAAGTATATGTCACCAATAAGGACAAGTATGTACTAATCTAAATTATTTCGTATGGAAATCGAACCCACAACCCGTGACATAGAAACCAATCGCTCAGCCCCTAACTAACCACCACTAACCTAACGTACCTTCAATAAAAACCCAGGTACCCAGACAAATTATGAGAGCATAGGGACTAAGCATTTTTGTAGTAATTAATTTTCTTTACGTAAAACCAAAAAACTTAACCAGCTGTTATTAATTCTCCAGGAGTGTCGTCATATTCGTATGATTAATATTATTGACAAGTGACAAATTAGTTGCCCTGTCAAAAGACTGAGAGAAAGATTCAATTATTTTACCATCATTTATCATACCCATTATAATTCTGGGTGGGATATTACCTACATCAATCAATCAATAGCTTCTTTTGAAAACCTGCATTTAAGAGGTTCTGGCTAGGTCAATGCCCTAGGCCAATAAACACCGGTGTCGTTTTAGTCAGTGGGTCAGGCAATATGGTTGATGTCCAACATACCACGTTGCCTTCCCCAGGTGGTAAAAATCACGCTACTTTGTTTCATCCATATTGTAATTCTCGTTTAGATATTAAATCAATCAATTAATCAATACTAATTTAGAGGGCTACATTCAAAAGGTTCCAGACAATCAGACAATGACACACGCCTGTATTCCCCGAAGGGTTAGGCAGAGGCGTACTAATGTACACCCACAGTTCGCCAGTATAATAGGGGGTGAGCCTATTGCCATTAACAGGGCACAAATTCCTAACTCCGAGCTGCTTCTGGGAATTTCATAGAAAAACCCAATAACACTGCTCGACCTGGGAATCGAACCCAGGACCTCTAGCGTAGCAGTCGCGCTCAGGACCACTTGGCTAATGAGGCAGTTACAATACAAATTAATTAAATTGAAATTTCTGTTTATAATGTAAATTCAAGATGATCAATTAACAGAGTACCTGTACCTACGTATTAATTTTCTGCAGGTACCTCTATCGACAACTACCCCAACCACACGTACATGTACTTTCACGTGTTGGATATGGAAAAGTTCAGTTGCCTGACTTTCCCTGGCTTCAGGCTAACTCTAGGGCAACTTTGAATAAAACTTGTTCGGTAACTTTGCCGGGAATATACAATACGTTTTTCACGTGGGAGAGCCATGCTTCGGCACGAATGGGCCGGCTCGACCGGAGTTATACCACGGCCTCACAGAAAACCAGCGTGAAACAACGCTTGCGTTGTGTTTCGCCGAGTGAGTTGAGGTTACCGGAGGCCCAAACCCTTTAAAGGCGGGCAGCGCACTTGCGACTCCTCTGATGTTGCGGGTGTCCATGGGCGGCGGTTATCGCTTACCATCAGGTGATCCGCATGCTCGATTGCCCTCCTATCCCATAAAAAAAACTAAAAAAGCGTGAACGGCTTCTGCGATTGTTTATTCCCACATGCGGGTCCCGTGGTTAAAGGCCGTAGCCAGAAATTCATTTCAGGGCTTCGAACTCTGGGTCAGAAAAAGGAATATTTTTTTTGGGGATTTTAGTTCTACACCAAAAACAATATTAACATAACATACCATCATGCCTGTATTCCCCGAAGGGTTAGGCAGAGGCGTATCTTCTAATGTGCACCCACATTTCGCCGGTATGTTTAGGTCCCATGTAATAGGGGGCGAGCCTATTGCCATTAACCGGGCACACATTCCAAACTCCGAGCTGCTACTGGGAATTTCACAGAAAACCCCAATAACACTTTGCTAGACCTGGGAATCGAACCCAAGACCTCTAGCGTAGCAGTCGCGCTCAGGACCACTAGGCTAATGAGGCAGTTAAAAACAATAAGGAACATTTTTTAAGTTAAACTATTTGTTTGGTTGGGGGTTGGGGGGTTTGATTTCAAGAGCTTGCCATTACCGTTCAACCTTCTTTAAATTGGTAAATGCAAACAGCATTATCATTTCAGTAAATTGCACAACAAGGTCCCCATCGAAACTTCATCTAGTCTTAGCTTAGAACTTAGACTACCTAAGTGAGACTAGGTACAAACTAGTGCCATTAGCTATGATCAAACACTAACTACACTGGGAATGCATTAACCCTCAGCACGTTCTCTAGATTACATATCAAAGCACCTGGGATAATAGATTATTCAGACTATTGCATGTGGTTCACGTTTCATCGCAAAATTTACTCTAAAGTTGTATGCTCTTGGTGAGGGAGAACCGGAGAACCCTCACAACCACCCGTTGGTTCACAATTGAACAGTGGAAGAGCCATGCTTCGGCACGAATGGGCCGGCTCTACCGCAGTGATATCACGGCCTCACAGAAAACCGGCGTGAAACAACACTTAGTTTACGTTGTGTTTCGCCGCGTGAGTGATGATACCGGAGGCCCAAACCCTTTTAAAAGGCGGGCAAACTGGCAAAGCACATGCGACTCCCCTGGTATTGCGAGTGTCCATGGGCGGTCGTAATCGCTTACCAGGTGATCGGTCTGCTCGTTTGCTCCCCTATCACATAAAAAAAACAACCACCTTTTTGAAAATACAGTGATGTAAATAGACGCAAAATTTGCTCTTAAAAAATAATTTAGTACACTATTCATAAAAACTTACTGGTTAGTGCTAAAATATTGAGAAACGGTGATGAGCCTTTTCAGATTTTCTGTGAAATAAAGTTTGGCGAAGTTTGACGGAAATAAAATATAAGTGAATCGCTCTAAGAACTATTTATTAGCGAGGCACTATAAAAATAATAACACAAACATACCTACATACCATCACGCCTGTGTTCCCCAAAGAGTAAGGCAGAGGCGTACAAATGTGTGTATGTTTAGGTTCCATGCCATTATGAACCTATTGCCACTAACCGGGCACAAATCCCAAACTGAGCTGCTACTGTGATTTTCATAGACATACCCAGTAACACTGCTCGACCTGAGAATCGAACCCAGAACTTCTAGCGTAGGAGCACTAGACTAATGAGGCAGTTTGGAATATATTTTTAGGTATATATTTTTTGTAATAACGCCACACTAGGATTTTCTCCTGTTTCGTGGGTGCGTTTACAAACATAAATTCTCACATACAATAGAACCCACGTTCTGGGCATTTTTGTGCCGCCAATAGCTCAGCCGCTTCAAACGTATCAATAATAACTGACGGAATAATAACTCTTACAAAAAATATTTCAACAAATATTACTAAAAATAATTCTTCAAGCGCCTATTACTCTACTATTACGCTCGTGGCCTAAAATAAATACCAACCGGTAACTAAATATACAATTTTATATATTTTAGCTCCAAAAAATCTAAATCTCGTGCTGGACTCAACTGAGGTAGGTAGGTGTTTTTTTTTTTTAAAGCATACTAGCAATGTGGGTCACACATTAGGTACTAGTATTCTTGTTAACCCCTCTTGCTAAGCTAAATGCTTGTGTTACGCGTGGGTTCACGTCGGTAGTGGAATGGGTGGGTTTCGAACCGGCAACCACATGATCGCGAGTCCGACGCCCTAGCTATTAGGCTACCGCCGCCGCGCCGCTTCTTAATTGGGTTAATTTCCAATTAAATTTCTAATAATATAATCGACAAGATACCGGATATTGTTTTTCCTGTTTTTACATAGTTTGCTGAAAATCCAATAGCAATAACCTGTACAGTTAAGTTTGACATTTATTTTTATATGACAGAAAATCTTTATGGAACGCCTTTCTGCCACCTAGGGGGAAAGCAGCTGGATATTTCTACTCTTACGGACTAAAAACCATACCTTGCATTCCTCTGCCCTTTAGTCAACTGATTCGTGGCACTCACCACAACGATCAGCTCGATCTAGATACTGCGACCACTACACCCATATGGCAGCACCACTCGCCCCCTAGATATCGCCCTTTCCAGTAAAATGAGACATAACTTGGAGAGGAACATAGTTTTACTAGAAGGAGCGAAATCTCAGTGAGTGCATAGGTTACACTATAGCAGAGTAAGACCTTCAATCAATCAATCAATGTATTTTTACTTTTTATTTTATTTTTTTGTTTCTACTTTTGTGGCAGGTTCTTTTTTGTGTGGCAGATATTTTTTGTTCCTTTTCATTTCTTTCAATCTTCACCGACGATGATGAGGACCCATTTGAAGTGAGTGAAACTGCCCATCCACAAGTGTGCCATGTGTTATTATGGACATCATAGGTACTAGATTCCATGTTCACTTCACTACATTATGTGATAATGATAATCTTTGACGAGCCTTTCCCTAAATCCTAGATATTAAATTGGCATGTGTGTTATTTTAGGTAGGTATAAGTAGTTTGTAATAAGTATTCTCTTTTCCTATGGCCTGCGGTATAACAACCCATTTAGTGCCCCACGGGTCTTCTGTTAGCGTGGAAGCGGTTAGACTATAATTAAGTCCACGCTCGCCTAGTACGCGTTGACAAGATTCACTCATCAAAAGTTATTTCTACGCGGCTTGGGAATTACCATCCATCATGCCTGTATTCCCCGTAGGGTTAAGCAGAGGAGTAGGTACTTATGTACACCCACAGTTCGTCAGTAGGTTTAAGTCCCATGTAATAGGGGACGAGCCTATAGCCATTATCCGGGCACAAATCCCAAACCCCGAGCTGCTGTTGAGAATTTCACAGAAAAACTCTGTTATCACTTTTGCTCGACCCGGGAGTCGAACCCAGGACCTCTAGTGTAGCAGTCGCGCTTGGGACCACTAGAATAATGAGGCAGTCAGACTACTGAGGCCGTCTTGCGAATTACGCTGTCTTAATATGACGTAACCCCATATGACCCTTATACGTCCAAGATAAGATCTATGTAGGTAAATAGGTACTAGCAAAACCAGATTTAAGTAATTTTTATATAATCCTGATGTTTTGTAAAAGCATTTTGACTGCCTCAGTAATCTGGTGGTCCTAAACGCGATCGCTGAGTTCGAGGGCTCGATTCCCACGTCGCAATTTTAATAGTTTTTTCTATGTTACTCTCAGTAGCGTCGCAAAGTTTAGAATTTAGTTCGGTTAATGGCAATAGGCTCGCCCGATTACATAGGACCTAAAAACACCGAGGAACTGTGGGTAACCTAATCAAACCTAACTCGGTACAGACGTGATGGTATGTTATTTTTGTTCATGAATATTCAACGATGAGAAAATATAGCGCATAATAAATGTGAAATTTGATATCAAGGAAAACCTCTTTAAATATTTGTATCCTCTGAATAAATCTATAAGCTGGCACTCGAAGGCTTTGTTATATACGACTGCGCATAGTACGTGATGTTAAGGTTAATGGATATATGACCCTTTGGTTCTTTATTTATGTTCCAATTCTCTGTGACCGTGTGAGATGTTCTTGGTTACTTAACCTTATCTAAATAAAATCATATTTTAAAGTTTAATATGTAAATACAGCAAGTATGTACGTACCCACGTTTAAACTGTGCGTATCTGAAGCTTTTAGGGCTTTATCATACTAGTGGATTCAAAGCGGAGTGGGCGCGCAACGAACAAGCAGCGCATGCGCAGCGAATTTATTGCGGACGCGCAACGAGATCGCCGCGAATACAGCATGTACGCCATTTTGTACTGTTTCTTACAATTACAAACGACAGCCCGTCCGCTCCGCCTTGCTTCAGACCGTAACGAGACACGAATGCGAGAGGACGTATGTATCATCATGGCATCATTGGGAGATTCGGATATTGATACAGAGTTATTTATATATCAGATGCAACAACTCATAAAATGTAGGTCTTGACATTCGCAGGTAGGATCGAAATTGTTTTGGATTATTTTTTAATCGTTTGCAAAACAACACAAAGTAATCGCTCTCTTCCATTCGATTAATTGATAATGGATCTTCCCAAATTCATCAATGCTTTCGTTTTCATCACCGGCGTCTTCGAAGTAACAAAGCCAACAGCAGTGTCTCCTCTTCGGAATCCATTTTGTTACTGAGTGTATTGTACGTCGTTAACTTGCTACAAACACGCGACGAAACCGTTGCGAATTTGCCACGCGTCCGCGACGTCTTCGCTGTGCAGCCGCGGCGTCTTCGCGACGCATTCGCTGCGCGCCCGCCCCGCCTCGCAACCGTTCGCAAACCGCTAATGTGTGAAGGCCCTTATAAATAGGCTCGCCTCCTATGGGACATGGGACCTAAACATACCAGCGAACTGTGGATGTGCCTAGTGGTATTACACCTCTACCTAACCCTTTGAGGAATACAGGAATGATGGCAATAGATAGATAGATTATTCAAGTTCAAGTTCAAGTTCAAATGTTTTTATTTCAAATAAGCTTTTACAAGCGTTTATGAAACGTTGTGATTCTAGTTGCACGGTTCCAAAAGGTCGATCCTATGGAGAAGAATCCGGCAAGAAACTCCATGGACACTCTTTTAAAATAAATGAATTACAAACTTCACTGGTACAATATTGCGATAACAAGATGTGAGGACGTTGAAGGATGTCCAAGTTTGACCGAGGTCGACTATATTAAACGAAGATTCACGTTATTTGAGAATCCGATGACATTTCTAAATAAAAAACTATGTGGTAACGCACACCATCAAAGCGACAAATAAAACTAGGTGTCTACTTAGACAAGCCACAACGTACACACATTTACAGTTTCTGTTGTGGTAAACAATACTTTCCATATGAAGACATCTCGATATGTAAATAATATGGAATCTGTTAAAGCTATGTCCATCTACTTATAAGGTTCCTACTATAGCTACTAACTGACCAACATGAAAATTAATAAGCTTATATTAGTCTCTAATAATCAACAGTTTCATTTTGCCAGGGAGGCCGCAAATGCATCCGTATCTAACAACCACACATTCTTATCGTTAACATCATATTATACACTTTATCACAGATAATAGAATACTAGTAACTGTTGGAACTTCTAAAATTTCTCAAATCCCATAAAAAAAAATACGGTCCCGTTGAAAGCCAAGCCAAGTTTCTTTATTAAGTAGGGGAGAAAACGTGCAGACGGATCACCTGATAGTAAGCGATAAACGCCGCCCATGGACACCCGCAACACCAGAGGAGTCACAAGTGCGTTCCTCGCCTAAAGGGTTTAGGCCTACGGTATCCTCACTCACTCGGCGGATCACAACGCAAGCGTTTGTTTCACGCCGGTTTTCTGTGAACCCGTGGTATCATCTCCGGTCGAGCCGGCCCATTCGTGCCGAAGCATGACTCTTCCACGTGAAAAGTGTCCAGCGTAAGGCAGCTCATCGGCGATGTGGCATTTAGCAGAACTGGATCTATTTAGGACAGCCGTGGGGATATTTTATTTGGTTTATTTTAAGTATTTATTAATTTTATAGGTATTATTGGGTAAGCATTTAAACGTAGCGTGGGACGCCCTGCGGCGAGATGGAGTGATGATTTGCGAAAGGTTGCTGGCGGAAGCTGGATGCGACAAGCCGAAGACAGGGTGAAATGGCGCACATTGGGGGAGGCCTACGTCCAGCAGTGGACTAGTATGGGCTGATGATGATGATGATGATGATGATTGGGTGCAGTGTTCGTGATTGTGTTATTAAACCTTCTTTCTTTTTTTTCTGACGGTATGGTATGTTATGTTTATGCTGACTACTCTTGTCTGTGTCAATGTGTAGTCAGTTGAACCCGTTTCCCGGTAAGAAAACGAGTGTAGTATTACTATGATTATTGCCTAACGCACACATAAGTGTGAGTGTAGGCTATGTTTTCCGCATAGCTCGTAACACAATGTGTGGGGCAATATGGGACGCTTGGTTACTTTCCAACTATTATTATTACCCATAACAATCACGGAATTTCTTGCCTTCACTACTAGACTACTCTAGACCAGACATCATATTTATAAGATAGTTTAAACTAAAGTCATATTACGTAGGTATCCTATTACCTAATAAACAAAAACAAAGTTGATTCTAGTTCAAAGTTTTTCATTTTAACTTAGGTAATGTCCCATTGCTCATACCGCATTAACCTTAGATATATATTTTTTTTTAAAAAAAAGCTTACTGGTAATGTGGGTCACACATTACTAGTATTCTTGTTAACCCCTCGTGCTAAGCTAAATGCTTGTGTTACGAGTGGGTTCACGTCGGTAGTGCAATGGGTGGGGTTCAAACCGGCAACCACAATATCGCAAGTCCGACGCCCTAGCCATTAGGCTACCGCCGCTTTTTACCACCACCTTAGCTAAGGTAGATATTCTTGGTTTGTCTACGCCTGGTTGTTATATAGTAACCTACTACTTCACTACTTGGTAGGTTATGGAGTACCTGTCTCAGTGTACTTATGTAGTAGTAGATATGTCTTTTATATGTATGTATGCCATCAAATTGTAACCACAATCGTTTCATGATAACACTTGAATTGTGTACGCATAAGCTAATCTAATAATCTGTTGAAATTTTGCGTGAATGAAAACGATCTATCAACATAAATATAGTTTTATTGTCAGCGGTTTTCAAATAAATCGTGCTATTTGCAAAATAGGAGAAAGAACATGTTTATTGACAGCACACAATCCACATAGGTACCTAATCCGTTCTGGGATGATGACTACCTAGGTACCTAACTACTTCTTAATTTTTTTACTGACCTTTTTACTTACCACCAGTGAAATCAAAAGATCCTGGCGCAGTAGGGATCCTGGGAGCTGGTAGACTAGAAACAATATTCCGGAGGCTTAGCACAATTGCTTTGATTTTCTACTAAGGCGCATCATAACAGTGTTATATACAACCTCCATCCATTAATTTAAGACACTACCACACTACGAATATACCATCACGTCTGTATTCCACGTTTAGTGATAGAGTAACCACTCTATTTCCATTATCATCATCATCATTAAGTATTTCAGCCAACTACAATAACTGCTATTGAGAATTTCACAGAAAAACATAACGCTTTGCTTGAATCGAACTGGAACTAGAGTACAGCAGTCGCCCAAGTACTTTGGCTGTATTTTGAAGACATGTTTAGCGTAGCAGTTGAGCCATCGGCTTCTGCGTCACGAGTTCGATTCCCCACACTTGTTGCTAAATTTATTAAAAATAACAGGCTTATGGGAAAATACGATACGATAAATATAGGTAAGACGCACTGGTTCTAAACTTAATATAATAATAAAACAAATTCTAACATAATCTAAATATTTTATTCTGTATCAAAGTGGTGAAATCAGGTTTTATTCCTTCTGCGAAGTTGGCATTCTCTCTGAACAATTACTGACATTGTCCGTTAAAGTTTGAGGTGCATCAGGATTAGTCATATTCAAGGCTTCTAGCTTAGACGAAATAAAATGTTCCGATATATGCAGTCTAAGTTCTGTCTTGAGTCTGAAGCTTTGCGCACATTCATTACATCTGTGAAATATATTGAATGAAATACTTAACATTTTATATTAACAAGCACAAACACACCATCAGACACCGTCTAAATTTAAACGCGTGTTATCTAGCCCATCATTTCATTGAAGAAGAAAATAACAGAACAGTTCATGCTTTTTACTTTAATAAAAATAAACTACATAGCGAGTATTAGCGAGAAATATTTAAAAAATCTTTGATATAACATTTATAATATACATTTTGAAGGGTTAAACAGAGGTGTACTAATGTATACAGTATTTCAGAGATAAACCCAATAACACTTTGCTCAATCTGAGAATCGAACCCAAGCAGTCATGCTCAGGATCACTAGATTAAATATGCAGATCTTGGATATAAATTCTCCTTCTTATTATGTCATCTACAAAGTGGGCGATCGTGTGATGTCTGCCTTTGATAATTTGAAAAACGGTGTTCAGACTTACTTGTAGAGATTATTTCCTAAGTGAGCACGTGTATGCTTGACCAGATCATTGCTCTGCGTGAAAGTGCGAGCACATATATCGCAGTGGTAAGGTCTTTCCCCTGTGTGTATTCGATTGTGTCGGTTCAAATGATCTTTGCTTGTGAACCTGGATTATCAATTAAAGATGTTATAATAGATATTATGTACACAGTTATCAGAAACAAAATAGGAGTACTTTTAATAGTCCTGCCAAGTCACAGATCTCCAGGGTGCCGAGTCTACTATTTAGTTGTGTCAGAATTGTGATTCAGTGACTTCAAAATTGTTGAATTTTGACAGTTTTGTCTACGAAATCTGTCATTTCTTATGTCATCTAGTGCCATTGGACGGTCATTCTGAGGCAATTGAAATAGCAGACTTGGGCCCCTGTTCGAATCTAAACTGTTTTTTTGGTAACTGGCTTTGAGGATATTTTTTTTTTAAAAAAAAGCTTACTAGCAATGTGGGTTGCACATTACTAGTATTCTTGTTGACCCCTCGTGCTAAGCTAAAATGCTTGTGTTACGAATGGGTTCACGTTGGTAGTGCAATGGGTGGGTATCGAACCGGCAACCACATGATCGCAAGTCCAACGCCCTAGCCATTAGGCCACCGACGCTTCGAACTATTCGAGAATATTAAGCTACTCGCGCGCTTTAACACGTTCAATGCCGCCGACACGCCTAGCGTGTTCTCGCGAATTTCTATAACTACGCCTCGAACACGCCAGACGTGTCCTAATGTTTAAGTGATATTTCGAAAATTAACCAAAATTGCTTTTTGGGATTCTCAGTACATAATCCTCTAGCAATAACCTAAGGATTTTTGAGGTGGCCCCTGGAAAAATCTCTTAAATTTTTTTTTAAGTGATTATGTAATGCCGAGAACCCGCCAGGCGTGTATATATATGTATATTAAATATTAATATTATTAAGTATAGAAGCATAGATATAGAAGTATGAAAGTGACATAGAAAGGAGAGTGAATGCTGGAAACAAGGTGAACGGAGCGTTGCATGCTTTTATGAGGAGTCAGAAAGTTTCCAAGAGAGCACGTTTGGCTGTTCATGGAGGCGTGTTAGTACCGACACTAATGTATGGTAGTGAAAGTTGGGTGTGGCAGAAGAAGCATAAAAGTAGAATAAATGCAGTTGAGATGAGAGCTTTGAGAAGTATGATTGGAGTGAAATTGAGTGACAGGATAAGAAATAGTGTGATAAGGGATGGTTGTGGTGTGAATGAAGATGTAGTGACTAAAATCGAGAAAGGTATGTTGAGATGGTTTGGTCATGTTGAAAGAATGAATGAAAGGAGACTGACTAAACAGATATACAAGTGAATGGGAATGTAGGAAGGGGAAGGCCTAGGCGAACATTCCGAAATCAGATTGAGGACGTTTTGAAAAATGGCTTGGTCAAGAGTACCCTAAACTGATGTTCATGTATGAAAAGATTGATGAGTGTGGATGAAGCTAAAGACTCTGTCAGAATCGTAGCAAGTGGAAGTCTGTGGTCTCTGCCTACCCCTACGGGAAAGAGGCGTGACTTTATGTATGTATGTATGTATGTATAATTAAATTGTATAGTTAATTTATAAAACTGTGACTGTGGTGGCAGGGTATGTCGGACTCTATCGACTAAAATCCGTACTTGCCTTGCTCCTTGCCTTTGCTCGCTCTATAGTCACGGCCTATCATACATGTAGATGGTGGTTTGCTTTTTCAAGCATGACCCTCAGCTCATGTATGTAAGCCAGAACGAAACAAACTTACCATACAGTACAAATGCATCAGCAAACCCATTGAACTAACTATTTTTTTTTAACATTATATTAATCCATCCAGAGTCCGTATTATGACGTGTTATTGCCATCATTTTCCGATTGAAAGAGAGGGATGCCGTTCTACAGATTAAATAGTGCTATTGCATTCTCACAACCTAAAAATGATGGCAATAACACATCGTAATACAGCCCCAGTTTCATATTATATACACAATACAAATCTTTTGTTTTTGTCTCTGGTGGTGTTGTTGAATTTATGTGTAATGTTACAATAAATTTAAATGATTAAGAAATACTACTTACTTCATAGAGCAAGCATCACACTGGTATGGTTTTATCCCCAGATGCCTCAGCTTGTGCTTGACCATATAACTGCGCTTTGTAAATTTTGCATTACATTGATCACATGAGTATGATTTCTCTCCTGTGTGCGTAATACCATGGGATTTTAGCTCACCTAAAATTTTGATAAGTTTTCTTATAGGGGTGGGCCCAAAAAGCATGCAATTTTTTTTTAATATATTTAATGCTTTTGTCAGAGAAAATCTCTTTTCCTATACCTAACCATCAATTGCTATATTCACTCAGCTTACTAGAAGTAGCATTTAAATTTTAAATAACTCCAATATTGCAAACAGAGGCGGCTCGTCCTAAGGAGCGCTGGAGCGGTGAACCTCCAAAAATATTTATCAACAAAATGTGTCTTTATGTATATTTATTTATAAGTATTTATAAATGTATAATTTACGTAAAAAAATACGCATCGATTTACTATTACCGCTCTAAACTGGACGCAGCAGAAAACAGTACAAAAGTACAAGATTCACCGTCATTTGTAACTAGCGAAGCGCGTGGAGCGCCAGTAGCTGGTGCCCCTATGAAACAACGTTCAGTATAACGACTAAGTATGAAATTCAACGAGTGCGAAAGAGAGAGTTCGAGTACCGAACGGCACGTGAAACGAAAGATTTGTATGAGAAATTAGGCAAATCTTGAGCGGCGCTCCTGCGCGACGTTGCCAAATCTCTCCGCCCGCCATGCGCGAAATCGCGCGGTGTTGATGCTCTCATGTAAACAAATAAACGACAGTTGGAATTCGGCGCAAAAATTACCTATAATTTTTTTACGCCGTTGCAATTTTGTGTTGATTGAATATAAATATACCTAGTTACATATTTATTTTAGTGAAGGAACATGCAAAAAGATAGTGAATGTAAATACATTTTATAAGAATAATTTAGTCAATAATTTATGGTCCCGGGTTCGATTCCTAATAATTTATCGAAAAAATTAAAAATCTTTAATTAGGTTGGTAATTAGTTAGGAATTGGGACATAAGTAATATTCAGCTGTCACGTTTACGGTTCAACGAAAACTAGACCAGCGAGGCAGTTTATAGATAAATGTTAATTAGATAAGTAGGTACCTACGTAATTCGGCATTGCTTCTTTTTTAACCAACATCAAAAAAGGAGGGATGTTCTCAAATCATTTGTATTTTTGTGAACACCCAGGAAAAATGTTTACGAGCCGCCTCTGATTGCAAATATTGCAATATCAAAATCAATTAAACACAATAATACTACTTATTTAGTATGAATAAAACTAATGATATTTTTCATTTTGTAAAATGATTAGGTACTTATTAGTAGAATTTATATTATTGGCTGCATAAAGTTGAAAATTGGTTTCATTAAGTACTTCAACTTTATACAATATAAAATTAACATTTTGAAACAGAATAGTTTACACAGCTGTTAATTTATATGAGCAAGGTCAGTCTCCGCTATCCTGGTGTGCTGGGTGAGGGGAGTAAGCAGCCTATTCATACAACCATAGCTGGGCATTAACTCGTTAATCCGTTAATCGTTAATTAACGAAGTTAACATTTTGATTAACGAATTAACTTTTAAGTTAACTTTTAAAAATGTTAACGGACACGTTAACTTCCGTTAATATGCAGAAGCCCGTTAATCGTTAATCTAATGCCTACTATTTACCGCACGGCACCGCGGCGCGGCGCGAAAAACAGGTTCAGACAAGTATGAAACGAATGACAAGTGCCGGGCGGCGCGTGGCAGCGCGTGAAACAAAAACAAAACTAGATATATTTTGCCGGCGAACGTTGTTGAACGTCTGTTTTCCACGGCTAAAGACATTTTAACACCAAAACGAGCCTCGCTTTCAGACGAGAACTTCAACATGTTAATGTTCATGAAGGGGAATATGCACCTTATGCCCGACGATTAAATTACACATTTGAATTATACAAGTATTTTGTTTTATTCCTAACCTGTTAACTTCCAGAACCTAAACCAGCAAGTTGTATAAGTTCACTAACGCAACGATATAAAAATGCAATTTTACACATATTAACGGATTAACGATTAACGTTAACTTGCGTTAATTCTTCCGAAATGTAACGCTTTAACGCTTAACGAAGCTAACTTTTTTTGTAGCGGATTAACGATTAACGAAGTTAACTATTTGATTAACGGTGCCCAGCTATGCATACAACTGTATATACAATGTCTGCTTCTTACTTGCTTTAAAGATATTTATCACATTTCTAAACTGACCTTTACTTACAAATTTCCTAGGACACAAACTGCAGGCAAATGTTTTCAAACCTACATGCCTTCTCATATGCTGGTTCAAGTTAGTGCTTGAATCAAACCTCTTTCCACATGTTGGGCATAAATATGGCTTTTCCCTTGTATGTATCTTTAGATGATTATTTAATGTTGATTGATGGGCAAAAGACTTTGTACACATGGGACATCTATGAGGCTTTATTCCGTTATGCTTGTTTTGGTGTTCCATTAAATTTGTCTCAGTGTGGAATGACTTTGAGCAGACTAAACATTTGAATGGCCGATTATTTTCATGACAAAGTTCATGTCTTTTCAAGTGTGATATTTTTTTAAATATCTTGCCACATACTGTACATGATAGTATTCTATCTTTGGGTGTGTGTTTTCTTTTGTGGGCTGACAGGGAATTTACAGACTTGAAATCCGCTGAACAGACTTCACATTGTAATCTTATATCTATGTTATGGTTAATTTCACCCATGTAAGACTTTGTATTAGAATCTTGGCTATGTGTAACCAAATGTTTTGCATATTTGTAATTGTGCTTAAAACTCTGTGAACAAATGTTGCAAATGTATTTGTATGTATGTTTAATTTTGTGCTTGTCCAGTCTAATTTGGGTTTTGAATCCTTTCTCACAAATATCACATTTTAGATGTTTTTGTCTCTTTGGATAGTCTTCAAGCTGACTTGCATCAGATATATCTGAATATAATGGTATGGTATAAGGGATGTTTTCCTGTTTCATCTCCATTTCTGAATCATTACTATTATCCAAATTATCGTGTAAATGTTGATATTGAGAAAATTCATTTTCAAGTTCAATTTCAATAACTATTTTTTGTTCAGATACTTCATTGGAAAAGTGCCCTCGCAACTTTGCATCAACATCTAATGCGGTTTTCTTAAAGTTATGGAAATTTATTAAGCAATTGTAACAATTATTGCATAGCTTTTTCGGTAAAACGTCTTGAGCATCAACCTGAAACATGACAAAATACTTTAGTAAAATTTGGACATAATTTCGTATGACACGGGAATCAAGTAAAATTAAGTACCTACCTTTAGTGTAGTGTATGAGAATAATAATTCAGCTATGTTTATATCAGTATCAGCTTGAAATAATTCATACGTTTCCTCCGAAACATGTCGCAGACAGGTGCGACAACACATTTCAAAATTAATAGAATTCAAATTTGTCGGCATTGAAATGCTGCACTATTAAAATAGAAATGAAATTATAATATCACTTATTTACATCAGAATTCACAAACAAAACAACAACAAAACAAGAACGAGAACGAACACTTGACAATATTGACATCAATAATTTCATCATTGTACTCATCTTTGTCTGTCTCTGTGTCTTGTCATTGCACCTTTGTTTGCTTAGAGTAATAATTATTTTGTTTGACAAAATTGACAATCATTGACAATGATTTGACACGACAAGACACAAAGCATGATAGCAGAAAGCAGGTTGAAGAAATGAAGAAGCAAGTCCAAGTTGAAATTAAAACACCTTTACCACAGAATAACTAAAAATGTCTGACAAAGTACAATGCAATGACGACTTGGCCATGCACGTCACTTAAAAAGTACATTGGTGACTTGACCATGCACGTCATATAAAATTATTGTAAGCGCGGCGGCGACCGCCATTGTGTATCGTATCGTGTCGCAAATAAGTGCTCCGAAAAAATGGTTAATTGTGCCGTTTCCTCTTGCAAAAACCGATCTGCTACCTCAAATATGCGGAACCATGGTGTTTCCTATCACATGTAAGTATAAATTATGCATAAACATAGCTTTATTTAGGTACAATGTGGAAATAATAATAATTTATGACATTCAAGCAGGGACTTCTAACGTTATCCATAATAACAGAAGTGTGTACTAACATATGCTAAGTTATTATACTAACACAAATTGTATTACAAAATATTTGAGTTAGTCTGTAAGGTATTTATCTATGGGCCAAGTAGCCTGATAATAAAGATTTTATTATTCTCATTTATTATCTTAACTTACATATTAAATATATTTTAAATATTTTTATAAAAAATTGAAAAACATTTAAAAATATAAAAAATCGTAGCCCACACCGGTGGGCTACGATTTTTTGCCTGCCCCCGATACCGATTTTTTGCCTGCCCCCGATACCGATCGGGGGCAGGGTCCAAGCTACCGGTGGTCAGGGCCCCAGAGAGAGGAACCTCCTAACAATGCGGGCCGTGTCCAGAAGTACTGCCTTCTGCATCAAGCCCTTGATCCAGCCATCCAGATTTTATTATTATCATATTATAACAGAATTCGTAACGATATAATAACGTTATAATAGTATCGATACCTAGGCCAACATATCGTTTTCAATATTTTGCATAACGTTATACGGGTAACAGAACGAAATTCAGAACGAAACAAACATCAACGGCCTGCAACGTAATGAAGAAACATCATAATACTTATCTGCAACAATTGTTTCTGGAGATGGAATGTAAAAAATAGATAAAGCAGATATTTTAATCTTGATGAAAGTAATAAGACTATAATATACGTAAAAAAATTGAACATAAAAAATAATAACGTTATTATTTTTTATAACAATATTTTAGTAACGTTAAATTGACAAAGGTAACGGAACGAAATTATAACGTTATACTTAAACAATGGTGCGCAAAATATCGTTTTTGATAACGTTATTCTCAAAAATAACGTTATCTCGACCTGGCGCAGATAACGTTACTAACTTATACCGGTGTTTAAGTCCCTGCATTCAAGTCGTTACGATATAAGTCAGTCATACAGTTGTACTAAATAATCATGCTAGGGATGAGGCGTATTTAATTTCCTAGTTTTTAATACCGGGGCTTTGTGTCGAAGTAGGGCGCCCAGGCAAGAAAAACTTGCAAGTATTTGCTAGTCCGGCGCAGGCACAACTTCAGAATTATAAATACATGCATAGAAAATCGATTAATATAATATTTACGTACAAGGCGCATAATGGTATTTGTAAAAAAACTTTGAACTACGAGTATTTTTAAATATACAAATACATCTGCCTCATTAGCCTAGTGGTCCTGAGTGCGACTGCTACGCTAGAGGTCTTGGGTTCGATTCCCAGGTCGACAAAAGTATTATTGGGTTTTTCTATGAAATTCTTAGTAGTAGCTCGGAGTTTGGAATTTGTGCCCGGTTAATGGCAATAGGCGCGCCCCCTATTACATGGGACCTTAACATACCGGCGAACTGTGGGTGTACATTAGTACGCCTCTGTCTAACCCTTCGGCGAATACAGGCGTGATGGTATGTTATGTGTATGTTACAATAAATTTAATTATAATAATAATGGGGCCAAAATCCAAATTTCCGAGGCTATTTCAAAAATGTAGTGGGGACACAAAAAAATAAATGAGTATAGTAGTATAGATTTTCGTTTGATTCTGTTGATATCTGTAGTATTCGCTTAATACAGTGGTTCCCAAAGTACACTGGACCGCGACTCATTTCATAAATACCTCCACATTCAGAACTCACCAATTGCTGATATGAAGATAAATGGTTACCTATGATCAAAGGTCTGAATCCGTAGAGTTCGTACGTTTAAGTACCATGAAATGAAATAAAAAGCCCTTCTAATTCCTAACATTGCTTTGACTTTTAATCCTGGGTTCAGGGATTGATATATTTATTCATTTCCATATCAACAAGTAATTTTTTCATAGAAATTACTATGTACCTATCAAAAATGTCATACAAACTTTTTCGTACTAAAAGTTTGGTGGCCAACTACTAGAAGATGGCCAGGTACCTGGTATTTCACGCTACCTAGTTTGTGTTTACCATAGGAAAACCATAGGAGTTTTAGAAGACAAATAATATATCAATCCCGGAAGTTTTATAAAGTATCAATTCTCGGGATTTAAATACATTAATATTAGGATTTCGTTTTACGTCATTTGGTACTTAAAAACTCTCCCCATTTCGACCCTTGGTTATTGACCCTTGACATTTATAGATATATACTAGTACTTATGTATATAAAGTAAATTTTTTTCAGGGCACATCCAATAATCGCTCGCGACCCATACTTTGGGAAACGCTGGATTTAAGCGGATATTATACTTCACCTACTCGAAAAGTGATTCTCGGAAGAATGGAAAGTGAAATCCATTATTTATCTGATATAAGTGGTTTTTGAATACAGATAAAATATTTAATTTTGAATATTACAGGGCTGATAAAATGAAATTAAATATGAAATAAAAAATACAGGATAGAAATATTTTTGTTGAAATATTCTTATCAAATCTCGCTTTAATCGCGCGATGTCACGGGTTCTGTTCTAGATTTTTATTATTTCGTGAATTTAGAAGTGACGATGATATGGATATTGCATAAAATCTTCACAAATAATACCTTCCTGACTAATAATAAAAAAGTAAGGCGGTCGAACACCAACCACTCAGCTCGACGCAAATGACACATATATTCACTCACACTCATTATCTAAGCATATACTACAACGCCGATTTAAATCGATTACCTACTTCTATTCCATATGTTTTTCAACAGATTTCCGAAAGATCCTGTCATAAGGGACAAATGGAGGATATTTTGCGCTAATAATGAAACTTGGAGACCCACGCGTACTAGTGTAATATGTTCTGAACATTTTATGGCGGAAAGTTTTGAAGTTCTTTTAAACAACAGAAGAAAATTAGTAGAGGGTGCAATACCGAAAAAGATTCAATGTACGAAAAAAGCTTCAGTGAAATTAGAAGCTAAAGTTCGTCCTATTTCTTTACAATCGCAGATTGAAACTGAAAAACCCGTAAACGAATCACAGACACACAGCCCTCGACCATCATCGCCACAAAGCCAATCCGTCCCAGAGCTTTCAACAATGACAACATCTGATAATAAGCTGGTTGAGACTCCAAGAGAAAGAAAACTGCGGAAACAGTTGCAGTATAAAAATAAAATAATTCATAGACTGCAATCTCAAAATCGGTACTTAAGAGAAAAGATCAATACTCTACAAGAGCTTCTTAACAATTTGAAAGAAAATGGAGAGGTATATCTAATATGTACTTAAATCGATTTTCCAAGTAATATATTTGAACATACATGTTTGAACACATCGCTCTGCAATACGAAGCATAGAAAACTCAGCAAGCTAACTGTTAACTGAGAGAACTAATTGAAATAAGCTCGTAATGTGATCCAGGGATGGACATTTGTTTCTTTTCGTTTATTTCAGGCCAATAATCTAAAATCAATTAGACATCTACTATGTCGTTTCTAGAATATTTTCAGATTTGCCAAAATAAATATTTACAAGAAACTTGACTTGACAAAAAAATTACATTAAAAAATAATTTGCCTGGCGGGGAATTATAAAATGAATGTCAAGTATTTTCAATAAAATTCATAATAGTAGTGCCGGGTTTTATTTCAAGAAATAAACAGCCGGTCCCAAACTGCCAATAGGTACATATCAAATCCGTCGATAGATTTGCTTTCTAGAGATGGCATTTTGACATTACTTTGTATGGACCTAATGTCAAAATTCTACTTTGTTACTCTGAGTTAACTAAGCAATTTACTGACACATTTATTATTGGGACGCTCCATTAGAGTCCTAAATCCTAAATATTTATGTATTTCCCTTCGCTTAAGTAGAATTGTACTGACATGAAAAATACCTTCAGAGGTTACCGGAGGCCCAAACCCTTTTAAAAGGCGGGCATCGCATTTGTGACTCCTCTGGTGTTGCGGGTGTCCATGGGCGGCAGTTATCCGTCGTTTGCTCCCCTATCCCTTAAAAAAAACAACATAGAACCTCTAGACTCATCCCATCATTATCACGGTTATCACGACGTTCTAAAATAATTGAAAAATAATGGGCAAAAATAGCGTGGTGAAATGCTATCCCTATCCAAACACTTGTGGGCGTAAATTTGCTCTGTGGCTTCTGTAGCGCCACCCTAATTTAACGCATTTTGATAGTCTGACACACACAGCACACTCGGGTTTTTTTTACTGGTAAATAAATTTGCAGTCAGTCTGTCTTGTACCCAGCTCTAATAATATACTCTTTGCTTGTACCTAATCAGTAATCTGTCATCCATCATCCATCAGTCATTTCAATTTCAAAGTAACAAGATATTCTTGTGTAATCATTTTTAAAATTCTCGAGTGCTTATTCTTCAAGTTTTTATTATTAAAAAACTGTCTTGTATTTTTACCGGTAAGTAATTTTCTCTTTTTTTATTTTAATTGTTCTTATAATTTTATTTATTGTCTGATTTTTTTCCTTCTTTTGAGTCCAAATAAATTCTGTGATAATAATAATATTAAGTACATATTTAAATTAAATGCAGCTTGGGAACCTGAAGTACTTTTTAAAGTTTATGTAAAATTGAACATTCTCACGAAATTGCTTTTCACCAAAAATACTTACTAAATTTATTTTTGTATTGAATAAGCACTCATTTTACAAAAATATTTTTAAAATTCATAACTTAAAAATACAGAGATACATAATTATATTTTGTTTTAGTGATTTTAATTTAGACACTTATGTAAATAAATTTGTAACTACTTACCTACAATTATTATTTGCCATAATTAGTTTGTTTTGATATTACAAAAATGTAAAGATAATGGAAACTTTATTCAAATCATCAGTGACTTATCCTTGAAATTAAACATAAATTTTAGCCTTACTACCTACCCTATTAATATATACCTCTATCTTTGTGTATTATTGATGCAAACAGGAAAAAAAAATTCTAGTTTGAATCAAATATAATTAAGAGTATAAAAACTGTGGGCAAATTAATGTATGTGTGCTGTCGGTACCTACTATGTGTTTATTTATTGCTTTGTAAGTAGATCAAGGTTGGTAAGTTTCTTATGTGGAATTTATGTTGTGTAGTTTTTACTGTATGTAAGGTCTTTCTGAAGCTTGATGTTCTTAGGTAGATTTAATTTACCATTAGCACACATTACCTACTTATAAAATTACTCAGTGCTTGGTAGTTCATCAATGAAGGTACATTTTATCTGAAATTAATTGTGAAAGTGTGCTAAGTACATGTATTATGTAGTAGTGGTCTGTCTGTTAGTTATGTATTTTAACTATACTGTTGGAGGTCTGCAACAATTTCGTCAGAAGGGGATTTCCTCTAATGGATAGACTTTTTGTTAGAGCATGTTATATGGGCCGGGGAGTCTTTGCCTGTATACCACCCTATTTTTATGCCACTGCGACTGTAGCCTTATAAAGTCTAGGTTGCACTGGATTTTTTTATTGTTAAGTATTATTAATTGAACATAGATGATACAATTTTCTAACTTCGACTATGGTATGCAAGCTGAAGTAAATAATAGTCACAAGGAAATGAAAATAGTACAAAATAACTCTCAATTCACCCTGTATACAAGACAACAGATTATATGCATTGTGCTTGTGATTAAGTATTTCTGACATTTCAAGAGTACCTATCTATTTTAGGAGTATAATTGAATGTAAATTGATTAATTAATTGTTTAATTTTTATATCTGGATTTGAAGGCTTATTTCATGCAGAGGTTTGAATTTGACCATACAAAGGTATTATTGACATGATGCACATTTTGTAACTAAGTGACTAGATTTAAAAATGAAGAAAGTTAATTTCAAAAGCAATGCCTAGATTTTTTACAGCATGAGATTTTTATATCTTGTTATACCTACCTGCCTAACTCTTCGAGGAATATAGGCGTGATGGTATGCTATGCTAATATCTGCCTATAAAATATATAAGTATCTAATATTTAAATTCTTTATAATGTTGTCAACATGACTCACCTCATCATATTGGGAATTCCCATGCTGTATAATGACGCAATGCAGGTAAACAGTTGTATGCACTCTGCTAACAAATGCCAATAATACCATATCATCACGCATGTATTCCTTGATAGTGGTGGCAGAGGTATATCACTGTATTGACAATTCACCAATATGTTTAGGTCCAGTGGCAAGTGTTTTTAGGTCAAGGAAAACGGAACTGCTACAAAAAAAGAAATCCCAGGACATAGCTATGATGGTTCTATGTAATCCAGAACCTAATTCTCAGCAGTCGCGCTTGTGACCATTAGACTATAGGTATTAATGTATAATTACTTAAAAAAATCATGTAGGTACCCTACCCAAATATATAGTGAACACCACTGTCTGTCTTTATAACTGCCATAACTCATTAGCCTAGTAGTCCTAAGTGCGACGGCTACTCTACAGGTCCTGGGTTCGATTTCCTGATTGAGCAAAATGTTATTGGAATTGGACATTGTTTCCCCCCCTAAAGTACAACCTAAACATACCGGCGAACTGAGGATGTACATTAATATACTTCTGCCTCTGGCCTTCTGCCTGGTGTGGTGGTGGTGGTGGTATTTCACACAAAGCGTCTCACTATAAATTCTAATGTATGCGTCATTGATGGGTAAGGAAATTTCGCGGAGTATCCGCAGTGTATGCACAATAACTCCTGCAGCCAACTTTACACTTCAAAGCACCTACTATAATGACGCATTTTTATTTTTTATGGAAGATGGACTACGGTCATTGATTCTCTTTGAGATTAAAAAAAATCGAAACTTCCCAAGAATCTATCTATGTAGCGACATAATCCCAGATCCGAATGAACCGTCGCACCAGAACCCACCAGTCAAAGCACCCTCCTCATCGAAGGATTGTCCCCTTGGATGGAAGGGATACTAGTTCTGATCACTGTACTCAAAAAAAGAAAGCTTGTGTATCCTTCGATACTTAGCAAATAAAGGTTCAGTGCTTATGATGAAACAGAAGTCCATTAAACAGAACTAAAATAACACAACCATGTACTTATTTTATTTTTTATTTAAAAAAATACTATGGTTTCGATATGTTGAGAGAATTAATGAAAGACGATTAACGAAAGGAATTTATAAGGCGAATGTCAGCGGCAGCATCGGAGGAGGTCGTCCTAGAAGGACATGCGTGATATCTTATTGGTGAGGTCCTTCAAAAAGGGCAGGTGTGTAGTACTCGAGGTACTAAGTACCTATAAGAAGATGTATGAATGTGGGAGAAGCAAAAGAAGGACATAAGCAAGAATCTTTCTGCCTACCCCTGTGGGAGAAAGGCGTGATTGATGGATGTAATGCAAACAAACGACGGGTATTTTTTTAAAGTTTATAACAGACATCTCTTTTTTTACACGGAAACACTGCAGACATTTCATTATAATAGGTAATAAACAGATAATTATGTTAATAACAAAAATTATAATACTCATTTACAATACGTATAATGTGTTTGTAATTATTTGAGTAATAGTGCCATAGAAGAAAGTTCCAGTGCCAACATTTGCACATGAGTTGCACGACCCCACAAAAATATACTCGTGCATTCCCATTAGTCCACTACGTCTACGCTATGCTATTTCTGTACTTACAACATTCTCTTGGCACTGTCTTCTCGCATAATAGTCCCTATGATTTTCTGAATGAAATTCTCTTAAATTACCAATAATTTTCTATAAAATATGGGTTCTTTTTTCCTTTTGTAAGTTTTAGGATAAAGTTTATTCGTGCCGCATTGAATCTTCGATGTATATAAGTATAGGTATTACACCTCACTTTGTAAATATTCACATCTCTTCATTAAGTTGTCTTTAATCGCCAAAAAGTTGTCAAAGTTAAACAGGATAAATTGAAACTGAAATTCAATTAATAACCTAGCAGTGTCAGTCGCAGTTACCAATGCAAAGGTCCCTATAACCTACATGATACAAAAGACGAATAAAAACGGACATTAATAATTAGGTAATAATTTTATTAATAACTCGTATCAGCGCACAAAGTCTCAGCCACTAGTCACAACAATAAGCGTATAATATAAGGAAGTTCTGAAAAAAATCCATTTGCCCTCGTATATTTTATTACTTTAACAGATTGGATGCTGTGGATCCGAGCTTTCTCAATTGCTGGTTAAGTGTCAACGAAAGAACAAATTGATACAAGTTCTTGGACGGGTGCTCCAAATTCGAAATTTGAAAATGATAACTGCAGTGTAACCATGGTTTCCAGTGTAGATACCACTAATTACGTAACAGATAAAGCTAGACGTTTATTGCCATTGAACCTCGCTGATAAGCCTCATTAGAGGTCGCTGTGACCTGGTACGAGTATAGTGTGTAGTTTCACAAAACCCCACAAATCAACAGTTGCGTGCCGACAGCCCGACCGTGTGGACTTGTTTTGTTTTCGCCATCTTTGTTTATATTCGGTTGCGAGTTTTTAAAGGTAATTATTAAATATTTATTTAATTAGTAAATAATTGTTATGTTTCATTGTCGTTTTAAAACTTTAAAAATGGAATCATAAATCGTAATCGTATATTATGTATATTCAGTGTATATTGACGACCTTCGCTAATAACTAACGTTTATCATTCAAAGTTATCTTATACACGAGAGTCGAGACGTAGTAATTGCTCCTCTAATTATATTATGTGAGTAGGTATCATTGTAGCGATTCTAGTGCAAATTATACTGAAATTCTAATTAGAAAGTACAAGTAAATGAAACTGTCAAGGTTGATTTTCGCAATGACTCGACTCCAGTGGATAAAATAATAATGCAATTAATAAATAGATTATGAAGGTTCGGTTCAAAACTAACTTTGACTTTAGCTTAACGTGTCACACTTTATAATTTATGGTATGTAGACACTAGGTAATATACTTACTTAGGTACATACGTACTTAATTGAAGAGATTCATAGGGAGACTTCTTTACATAAATCCTGTCGTGAAAAACAATAAGCGATGCGTCTTCTCATCTAAAATGACAATTTATGTCCTATGTTTTATCGATAATGTCAATACAATATATCCTACTTACATATTTTATATAATATTCACCCGATAGTGTTTCATTTGGCTACTGGACATTGCACAGGGTTATAAACATAACATAATCAACCCATTATAAGTCCCACTGCTGGGCACGGGTCTCCTCTCACAATGAGAGGGATTAGGCTATAGTCCACCACGCTAGCCTAAAGCGGGTTGGCAGACTTCACACTCCGTCGAGATAAACTCTCAGACGTGCAGGTTTCCTCACGATGTTTTCCTTCACCGTTTAAGCGCGTGATAATTAACTATTAATACGCACATAACTTTGAAAAGTCAGAGGTGCGTGCCTTGGATTTTAACTCGAGACCCTTGACTTGGCAGTCCAATGGTCATATCACTAGGCTATCACGGCTGTATGTAATACATAATTGTCCCTTGAAATTTTTAAGCAATAATTTTTTTGTTATGTCCAATATCGATGAACGATATGGAAATTATTGACTGTATTTCAATTTTATTGCCATTTGATTAGGTTTATCCTCGCCCTCTTGTAGCTTACACTTGAGAGGTCAAAGTCCGATTAACCGGTATTTTATGCATTTACCGGTTTTCACAGAAATAGCGGCAATGGCGGAATATATGCATATATTATTATTTTAGAGTACTTAGTACCTTGTAAGTTGTAATGTCGTTGTTTGTGTAAATTTAATAAAATGAAATTATCTACCTTTGTGGTGATATTGATTTTACTTAAAAATAACGGGTTTAAAAAATATAATATTTTTTTGATAAAACCTAATGAAAAAAACTGATGAAAATCTTAGTTAACACCAGGCAATTAGCACCATAAATAAAACCTACTTCAATAAAAAGGACTTTGGAGCAGGTCTACACAGGTACCTATAAACAAATTACAATAAAACTCGTTTTTTTAATTCTTCTTTATTTACATAACGTCAACAAACAGGTATGGAGTTCAATGGCCGACATTGGCACTCATGTGTTGCCAAACAACCACACGTTCTGAGTAAAGCTTATTGCAATTAAAAGATTATAATACTGGTGGATAAAAGGATTGACTCAGTCAAATGATAAAATGTAGTTTCTATAACTACAAAACTAGTGCTGTGCCACGGTGTTACTCGCGGTGATCGTCTGTATCGTCCTTGTGTGTCAGGTTTTAAGGTAGGTAGTAGTGTTTTGAGATTTCTTAATTATTCAAAGATAAAATATATTATAATGATTGTGTTTTGTGAGTGTCGTTATCTTTGAAAGGTAGCAGCAGCATCAGCAGTCGATACAGTTTTCAAGTAGATGTCCAAATTAACAACCCATATCTTGCTGATACTTGTTAAAAAACGTAGTCTAGTGACTATAAACATAAGACCGTTATATTTTTTTCTGAAATATCCTATGTACTTACAGACATCTGCTAAATAATTTTATTATATTGTATGATGTGTGTTGAACCGATTACTTAGTTATATTAAATAAGAAAACGCCAGTCAGTTTACAGAGGTATTTTTTCTGTATATCCGTCTAATTGAATCTTTTTTATTTAGACTGTGACGGTGTTTTATAGATTTTTTATATAATTATGTCAATTTTAATATTGCCCAGTTACCTGGATTGACTGGATTCTCTAAGTAGCGATATCTGACAAGAAACCCCAAAACAAACTCAATGATCAGGGTCTCTTTTAAAGTCCAGTATCATTACGGTAGAAAATAAATATGTGAGTAAGCTAGTAAAGAAAGGCAATTCTATTATTATTATTATGAAATTGATTGTCTAAAAGAGCCATGTTATATAAACTAAATGTTAGCCGCGGTTAAACATCCCAAAAATGGACAAACGGACAACCGAAAAAGAACCATCCACGGTTGTCTGCTATACCGATGGATCTAGAAAGGAAGGCACAAAATTGTCCGGCTCCGGGGTTTACATCCCAAAACTGAACATAAATAGCTCTTTCCCACTAGGCAGATGTGCGAGTGTATTCCAGACAGAGGTGCATGCCATTATGGAATGCACTAGAATAGTCAAAGAAGCCCACACACTGGAGGGCTCCGATAGTCATATACAGTGATAGTCGAGCGACACTCAAAGCACTGGACAAAGTGGAGGTCACCTCTGCACTAGTGAAAGAGTGCAGAGAAGCACTCAATGAACTAGCAGAAACGGCAGAGGTGACAGTCGCATGGGTCCCAGGTCACCAAGGACACAAAGGGAACGAAAAAGCAGATGAACTGGCTAGGAAGGGAGCTGATGAACCCTTCGTGGGACCAGAACCTAGGTCACCGATCCCATACAATATCGTCAAAAGAATCATCCATAGAATAATGGTAAAAGAGTCGAACCAAAGATGGCAATCAATGGAAGGTTGCCGACAATCAAAAATCTTCCTAAAGTCATATGACGAAAGAAAATCCCAAAAATTACTGAGGATGAGCAGAGAAAATATAAAGATAGCAGTAGGGATCGCAACGGGACACTGTGGACTTAACAGACACCTGGCGATCATGAAAATAAAGGAGGACCCTATATGCCCAGCATGCGGGGAAGAAGAAGAAACAAGCTTCCATCTAATAGCAAAATGCACAATGTATGCGCTACTTAGATGGGAAATACTAGGAACCGATGAGATAAATGAAGAACAGCTAGCAGAACTCTCCATCGGACAACTGGTGGACTTCTGCAAGGCTACGGGAAGATTTGCGACGCCGAGCGCCAGTAACCCATGACGGGATCCACCAAAATGGGGAACTGGGCGAAATAATCCCAACATGAGGACTGATCGCCCGCCTGGTGCCTGCCGGCGTCCCCGAAAGATAAATAGAAAATAGAATAGAAACATCCTAAAGACTACAAAAGGTAGCATTATGTATGTATTTCTATCTCAAGATCCAATCTATCTGTGTACCAAAATTCATCAATTGATTCAGCGGTTTGAACGTGGAAACGAAACAAAAAGAGATACAGTTACTTTCGAATATATTATATAAGGATACTATTAGTACCTATGGAATAATTTGGACATAATTAACGTTTTCTACTTTTTTACCTAAATGCAAAAGTATTTTCAAGGTTACAACTAAATAATAAGACTACCATTAAGTACAGGTGCTGAAATAGTTATGACGCATGAATATAAAACGCAATAATTATTTCATCAGTTCCACCTCTGATGCAAAAACAATGTTCCATTCTGCCTAGAGTCCGTGACTAGATAAGCAAATGCAAAACAAATATGTACTAACTGATAAATAATAGTTATCTAAGTATTACGATCCAGGTAACTGACTGGGTTACAATCCCTCTTGTTGTGGTTTATGGTAAAGCATAAATTTTTAGCAGAATCCAACGTAATCTATCTATAAATAAAAATTAAAGTAAAATGTATGTAAAGCGCATAACTTCCGAACGAATTCACAAAATTGGATAACTCTTATGTTGTTGTGTTCGTTATTGTCAGGACAAGGTTTGCGCAGTTGCGCACGAGTCGCTTACTTTCTAGTAGTACTTAGTAGTCGAGAGTGACTCTGTTTGTCACGGCTGAACCTTTGAACCAATTTCAATGAATTTTGTTTTAGCGATAGATTGTACCTTGGAAAAGAATAGAGGCTACCTTTTGTTTACAAAAAGTCTTTTGGCTTGCAAGTAAAACCGCGCGAAATCTAGGCTGTTCTATAATTATAAGTAGACTATTCCATCTAAGCTTAGTAACATTGTTAGGGTTTCTAGACGTCCTTGATAGAACGGCTTATGTCTAGACTGGGTCTTTAATCTGTAGAGATTACCTATAGGTATGACATCAGTCTGCCGGTTATTGATTGACCTGGCAGTTAGGTTGCTTGACATGATAAATCGGTCAAGATTTGGGTACCTAGTTATATTCAAGACTTATCATGACATTGCTCAATAATAGTTATGTACCTAACTTGTTTTTGTACCTACTGTTTTATTTTTATTAAACCCTCAACTGTTACCTATTGTTGGGCAGGAAGGCCTTAACCCAGCAGTGAGAAGAAATGAGTTAGATTTTTTTATCTTTTAACTGCTTTATTACTTTAGTCGTCCTAAGTGTGACGCTAGAATCGAGGATGGTTCCATTTCCACCCAAGCTGTTTATTGGGTTATTCTGTAAAATTCTCAGTAGCAGTTCGGAGTTTAGGCTAGTCCCAGTTAGTGGAAATAGGCTCGCCCCCTATTACATGAGAATTAAACATGATGTACGTTAGTACAGCTGTGCGCGTATCCTTCGGGTAAAACTGGGGTGATGGCATGCATGTTATCTTTTTAATAATCTATAAAAAAACGCGATTAGTGGCAAACACGGAAAATATTAAAATAAAGATTTCACATTAGTAGTAATTAACCTTGGGTATTTACTTTTACTAACAATAGTAATCTCTGAGAAAGTTATGAAGACATCAATGTAAATGTGCGGACGTATATTATCTAGGGTAAGGCTTTCTCCAACTTCCCTCAGTTAAGGATTTAACTCAGTTAAATCCTTAACTGAGGGAAGTCTACAAAGATTCCCTGTGGAGTTACTAGTAAAAAAAACACCCAAGCTCTGCCTAGGGGCCTAGAATTACGGGACACCGATTATGTCTAACGAAATCTCTCGTCTCGTCCTTTTGTCATCATGGAGCTGGATTCAGTCAGCTAGATGTCTTTATCGGCGATTCTCAGTTTATCCCATTGAACATTTTCTTTATTTCTTTGACAGAACCACGCTTTAGAAGTGACGTAACTAGGACGTAACGGCCCTAATCGAAAAAGCTAGTTTATAAGCAGTGTAACAATAATACCGGTTTTATTATAAAATGGATCAAACTAAAACGTGCGAAAGAATCCTTGTAACAATGATTGATTTGTTTGCCCATTGAAACAATCGTAGGAAGCCTGAACAATGCTGCAACACTTGACATAGTATACATAGACAATATAACCTTGATGAACATAATTATTACCGAATATAATTAACGTTAACTGTTCTTATCCTAGAGTTACATTTCTTATTAGGTGTACCTAATAAGAAATGTGTGACTTTAACTTGCGACTTGCGAGAAATCGAAGTGGGAGGTTCAGGGACAGTTACGTATTCATTTTAAAATATATATTGAATAATCTAAATTGTACATTTAAAAAAATCTTATCTGTTTTCTTTATTACACATAGTTATATATTTTAGTTTGTTGCGTCTATTCAATTTAACGTGTATAAATTCGAAAACAAGTAGGGAGGTAACGCCATGATGACGTCGACAATTTTAGTGGACGAGCTCAATGATTGTCAAATAGTCAACTACAAACAAACGATCTTTCAATTCAAAAATATGTCACGATGTGATGTGTATGACAAACAACTGATGGCAGCGAAGATAGGTACGTAATGACACAATAATGGGTCAAGTTGAAAATGTAGTGTAAGTTGCCTTTTATCTCAGCTGTAGTAATTTATTCAAATGATAATGTTTGGAATATGTATGTTAATGAATATTAAAAAAATATCCCATTCTAACCGTGACTTATGAAACTAGAATTAGGTACATGAACCTTACATGTATGTCATAATTATGTACTTAAGTACCTAGTTCTTAATCTAAAAAAAAATATTATTCATCGTACAGAAAACAAAATTATTTGCTTTATTATAAAATTGACACTTTGGTACTTGGTAGTAAAGAGGTCTTACAATTTCTGGTTTATGTTCAAACTTTAAATGATTACTTTGGTGTGAAACAATCCGAATACTTACATAATTAGTAGATATAAAATTGCGCTATACCTAGAAGCACGTGCAGAATAAACCAAACAAAACATCGTCAATGATACATTCTCTTGCCTCTCCATTTTGATTTTATTTTCAAGGTTTTATCGTGCCAATTTTAAAGAAGGAGGATTAAAAGCGAAGGACCCTTTCAAACTTACCGGTTATAACTATTTAAATTTAGAACTATTTCTTGTCTTTTCGCCTTTTGCGTTCGCATGGTCTAATGGCCACCCAAATAGAGGTAGTTGCCGAAATTAAGTTCAGGCACCCTAAGATCTAGCAAAAATTAAATGTCATACTTAAATGTATCATCGACTTTAGTGTTTGGCCCAGGGACTGTGTCGATGCCACCGTTAAGTATGTTTAAAAAGTTTAATTTAAAAAATTGCGTAAGTATTTTACTTATAGGTAATATAAATGCGAATGTAACTGTCTATCTGTTTGTTTGTAACGTTGTCACGCTGAAAGAAACAGTTGAACCAGTTTTGATGAATTTTGTATATAAATAGATTGGAGCTTGGACAAATGGTAGCCTACATAACTCACAAAATATATTTTTGTGTTTTTTTTGCATTTTTCGTGCTAAGATTTTAAAGTTATTTTAGTGAAGGAAAAATTCGACTCGCAGGCAAGATTCGAACCTGCGTCTTCTGGCTAAGTACGCCAGACGCTATGACCTCTAAGCCACCGCGAGTCCTACCTGCCATGTCGAAATTTGCCTTCACATTTTGAACTTACGTAAAAAAACCGTGAAACCGCGGGCAACAGATAGTCTATATAAATATAAGAGTCGAAAAATCCCACATGATAAAAAATCGAGTTACTTAGTCGCAATCAAGGCGAGTAACACCTCGATTTATTACTATTATCGCAAGCCTCAATTTAAAAGAGGATTTTCTCAATTAGAGAAGTCTCAAGCAAGTAAAAAAGTTAAATACACAAATCTTGCGATACTCTGTCTCACGACGTGCATAATATTGTTGTTTCCATAATTATGCGCTCACACAAAAAACATTATGCATTCGTGTGTATGCGGACAATGTAAACGTGATTAAAATACATTGCAAACAGTCATGTTGGATATATATTTAAATATGATAAAACTTAAATCCTTCTAAATCCACCCAACGGTTGTATGTAAAGTAGCTGTAAGTAGTTATCCTACTTACTTAATATTATAGATGCGAAAGTTTGTGAGGATGGATGGATGTTTGTTACACTTTCACGCCAGAACGGCTGAACGGATCTAGATAAAATTTGGCACAGGATAGATTATAGTCTGGAAGAACACATGGGCTACTTTTTATCTAGGTTGGACACAAGTCTAAGTCCATGCCCACGAAGTCGCGGGCAGAAGCTAGTACCGAAGGCCATTTTTTATTCCACAATCAGAAGATTTAATCTGCTCAATTATCATGACGTTTTTCTCAACCAACGTGCTTAAATTGTTGTTCTAGAGAAACAATCGTTTCATAGGAATAAAAAAAAATAAAAAAAATATGTTCAGACAGAACGACTTACTTAACTATGTTTAGTAATAGTGTTGGTATTCGTCAGTTGTACCAACTGTTATTTAATCTATGGATTGGACACCGTGATAACTTTTTTCAAACAAATCGTTGTTGCCAGCTGCAATCTTGTTCATGGTCTAATAATATAATGATATAAGAGCATTTATTCTGCCTATATAGTTAGGTTATTACAGTAGTCATTTGTACCATGCAACGCCATAACGAGCCAATGCTTTGAGTAGTCACGCTATGGTCAAACATCTCAATAATGTTGCCATGTAATAGGTGCTGTGATAATCCTCCTTTAGTGACTTTTATATTAGAACCTGTTAGAACAAGCGGGAAAATTTGAAATAAAGTGCATCGTAACTATCTTCAGACTGCGTCAGCATTGACCTGTAGGTAGGTACTTTGTAAAGAACTTATTTTTATCCGTTTACTTAAAATACTGGTATTTAAATCAATAGTTTTATCCCTATGATAAATAGGTATGCAACGATATGATTAAAATTGCTTGGTTGGAAGGAAGGAGCAAACTGGCTTTCGCAGTAGATATTACAAATTGTTTAAAAACTTTATTGACATTTAGGTTAGGCACTTTGGTTAGACACTCACAACTTTGGTTAGGCAGAGGTACTAATATACACCCACAGTTCGCCGGTATGTTTAGGTCCCATGTAATCCCCTATTACATGGGACCTAAACATACCGGCGACATTGTTTTATACTATGTAGTGATTAAGGCGGATCGTTCACCTGAGCCCGCCAAACTCAAATTTCAATTGGTTTTTCACAATTTGTAGGTCTATAACACATTCTAGATTCCTAGCTGTAGTAATTGCGGCATTAGCTATACAATATTCACAACTGAGCATTAAATTACATGGGAACTAAAGGTCCCATGTAATAGGGGGCGAGCCTATTGCCATTAACCGGTCACAAATACCAAACTCCGAGCTGTTTCTGGGAATTTCATAGAAAAACCCAATTACACTTTGCTCGACCTGGGAATCGAACCCAGGACCTCAAGCGTAGCAGTCGCGCTCAGGACCACTAGGCTAATGAGGCAGTTTATTGATTGTAACTTTATTGATTGCTTTATTTTTAACCCCCGACGCAAAAACGACGGGGTGTTATAAGTTTGACGTGTCTGTGTGTGTGTGTGTGTGTGTGTGTGTCTGTCTGTGGCATCGTAGCTCCCGAATGGATGAACCGATTTTGATTTTGTTTTTTTTGTTTGAGAGGTGAATAAGTGGGGAGTGTTCTTAGCTATGTTTGATGAAAATCGGCCCAAGATGGCCGCCGCCACAAGATGGCGGTTTACATATTTTTTCACAACTCCCACAATATTGGTATCAAATGAAAGGGCCTGACTAGTAGAATACTATACACTATGAAAAATTTCAAATCCAACATGGCGGCCTCCACGAAATGGTGAATTTGTTAAAAATTTTCACTACTCCCTCAATAAAGGTATCAAATGAAAGGGCTTGACTAGTAGAATACTATACACTATGATATAAGATATCTAATAGCTATAAAATAATTGTACAAAAGTTGAATAACTAAACGAAGAAAATACCTAATTAAAACGCAAGAAAATAAAAGAAATTAAACAAAATAACTAAGGAGTCCCTACAAAAAGTGTGAAATAACAAATTAAATTAAAAATTAAAAAAAACCCCCGACACAAAAATAAACCTGAATCCCTATAAAAAGAAAAAAATAATCTTGAAATTATAACCCTTCGTAAGTACGTATGAAGTTTTTTGATTAAATTTTGTCGCGTCGGGGGACCGCTCTCTAGCTCTCGCGTGTCTGCCCGCTCGGGTCGCCAAACTTGAATATGTTACGCTCCGCCCACTTTACGCCCTCCCGCGCGTCGCGGCGATGTACGCGCCATCCACATCAATTCTGAATTCGCGCGATTCACGTTCGGGAAGCAAAAAGAAAGGAAAGGATTCACATAATTAGAGAGCGGTCCCCCGACGCGACAAAATTTAATCAAAAAACTTCATACGTACTTACGAAGGGTTATAATTTCAAGATTATTTTTTTCTTTTTATAGGGATTCAGGTTTATTTTTGTGTCGGGGGTTTTTTTTGTTACATTATCACTATCATCACTACATATTATAAAACAAAGTCGCTTCCCGCTGTCTGTCCCTATGTATGCTTAGATCTTTAAAAGAAGATAGATTGATTCAAGAGGAAGGTTTTAAGCTATTTAACATCACGCTACGACTCTTAGGGACGGGGCAGCGCGGGTAAAACCGCGGGCGGGTCGCTAGTACCTAAATACGATGGAGATAATATCCTCCATTGTTTACACTGGAAAAATGTTAAGTATATCGTTTAAATGATTCCCAATTTTCTTTAATTATCACCATGAATGTGATAATTTTATTAAAACCGTGCCGAAATATTTGTTATCAGGTCTATGTGGAATTCATTGATAAGATCATAGACCTATTATTGTATCATGTACCTATATTTCTTATTATTAGAAGGTTACCTACTTATCTTACGATGCAACGACCGATAAAAAACTTAATTACTCACCTTATTACATTTAGATTATATGTGTAAGTGTTTGATTAATTACTATAATTCAAAATGTAGTATCTACTAGGATTACAAGTATAATCACGACCCATAAAATCCGGAGCATTAGTGATAAGTCGGTCAATTATTTAACTTTAGTTAATTACCCGAAACTCGAGAACTTCTAAAGTAGGTAAATATCTAAAAAGTTATAAATAAATACAGGGAGCAAACAGATTAAAATTTTATTATGAAACCCAACTTTGCTGATTTTTGGTAGACTGATTAGTTACTTAGTTCATAAAAAAGTATCTGGTTGAATACATGTATTCAATTTTTCACGTGGGAGAGCCATGCTTCGGCACGAATGGGCCGGCTCGACCGGAGTGATACCACGGCCTCACAGAAAACCGGCGTGAAACAACGCTCGCGTTGTGTTTCGCCGAGTGAGTTGAGGTTACCGGAGGCCCAAACCCTCTTAAAGGCGGGCAGCGCACTTGCGACTCCTCTGGTGTTGCGGGTGTCCATGGGCGGCGGTTATCACTTACCATCAGGTGATCCGTTTGCTCGTTTGCCCCACTATCCCATAAAAAAAAAAAAATCAATGAAGATCTAGTAAGTTCGACCTAAAATTTCAAAACGATTTCTTAAATCATTATGTATCCTCAGAGTTCAGACTTCTTCCAGTACTGGTCTTCGTGATCAACTTATGACTTTTACCATACCTAATACCTTCCATGCGAGATTCATTTTCCGAAAAGCGATATAAGGAAAATAGATGTGCGGCGCAAAGGACAAATGCATACATAGTGGGACAGCCATGCTTCGGGACGAATGGGCCGCCTCGACCGGAGTGATACCACGGCCTCACAGAAAACCGGCGTGAAACAACGCTTGCGTTGTGTTTCGCCGAGTGAGTGAGATTACCGGAGGCCCAAACCCTTTTATAAGGCCTGCAAAGCACTTGTGACTCCTCTGGTGTGTGTCCATGGACGGCGGTTATCGCTTACCATCAGGTGATAGGTCCGTCTGCTCGTTTGCTACCCTATCCCTTAAAAAAAACTATTTTTTTTTTTTTTTATTGCGATCTGCGAGCACGTACTCTGATCTTCATAATCCAGTTGTTTATGTATACGTAATAATAAAATAAACTGAACAGAACGAACGTTATCCAAAGGCGACTTCCATGTAGCAATGTCATTCAGGTCGTTTCGGTCATTTGTGTCGCCAATAGACGAAACATGACGTGTAGGCAACAAGTTACCTTAATTACTTATTGAATACTAGCTTCTGCCCGCGGCTTCGCCCCCGTGGAATTCGGTCTGTCATCACATCCCCCGGGAACGGGACAAAAAGTATCCTATGTCCGTCTCCTGATTCTAAGCTACCTCTCCACCAATTTTCAGCCAAATCGGTTCAGCCGTTCTTGAGTTATAAATGGAGTAACTAACACGACTTTCTTTTATATATATAGATTTAAGCGTAATTGTATAGCTTAATTTTTTTATGGCTTAAAATATGGTTTTATTATCTATACTTCTATACTAATATATAAAGCTAAAGAGTTTGTTTGTTTGCTTGAACGCGCTAATCTCAGCAACTACCGGTCCGATTTGAAAAAATCTCTCCGTGTTAAATAGCCCATTTATTGAGGAAGGCTATAGGCTATATATCATCACGCTAAGGCCAAGTAACTATTCCACGCGGACGAAGTCGCTGGCAGATGCAACTAAGCATTTAAAAAAAGATAGGTACCTACATAGTATCCTGCGTCTATTATACCGTTTTTCCCTTAGGAAAAACAAGTGGGTAACGGCAGACACCACCGGTTCGATACCTATGTTAAGTAACTATAAGAACTATTACCTATTAATTATTCTATGGTTTTAGATCCCATGTCATACGAGGTTCGTCTATCACTCAGTCTAAAAACATTTTGGAGATAATTATTAGAAACCTGAAGGGATATCATACAGTTTGATTTTTACATTTAATGCATTAGGTTTCTATTCCTATAATCTCTTTCCGTCGTTGCCATAAAAAAAACGCTTTTCTGGAGCGTTCCTATTGGTTAACGATCCAAGGATAGTCGAGCAAACAAAATTGCCTAAAGGTGGGTGTGTTTATGTCGCGAACAAAGCCAATATAGAGATACTTACAGTAATTTGTATGCGCAAACCACAGCAGGTACCTATTTATTTACTTACGCTCAGTTTTCAGTATAAATATTAGCTTAAGAAGCAGCAAGCTCTGTTTAACTTACTTATACTCTTATAATTATGAACTAGACGGAAAACGCCTTATTATTTACGTAAAAACCTTCGTTTGAACAAATTTCAAGAAACGTTAAAAAAAATCAAGTACAAGTCTTAAATGCATGGAGTTAGTGGCTTGTACCTTTACTGATGCTACTGACTGAAAGTATTAGATACATCTTTATTATAAAAATGAATCACCAAATGTGTTGCTAAGCGCAAATCTCGAAAGCAGCTGAACCGATTTCGCTAGGGTGAGTGGGGGGAAGACGAAAAACGGGGCAACAACGAAAGCCGTCCTTAATGCCCGATTTAATGCAGTTTTTGCAGTGATGGCAACATTGTTAAGACTGCCATTTTATTACGTCGCACACCTCAGTCAGCGTTTGTCGCTTTGAGTGAGTGGTTTTATTAAAAATCATATGTCTGCGTAATGGTTTTTACGCAAGTGAATCGAGTATTTTAATCTTACCCCGTTTCCTGTAATTTTACTTACGAGGTAGGTACGAGTGTTTTAATTGAATATCTACTCATTATTTTTAAATCCTACTAGTGCTATTACATCTGAATATGGCTATTTTTCGTATTTTAGGATTTATTTCAGTTTTCCGTCTTAACCCATCAATATTTGACGGGGAAAGAAAAACATATAAATGTTTCGATCTTACCCCATTTCCAAAAGTCATACTAATAGTCAGAGGTTCTCAAACTGTACCTAAAAAAGTACAAACTAAAATTAAACGGTAAGAAAAAGATTGCGATTGATGATATTTTTCTTGCACAACCGATATTCTCTTACCCACATTATATAGGAAAGAAAATATCTATATTCTCAAATACCTACAATATGTAGAAATATTATTTATAGTATTTATTAATAATAGTCTTTGAAATATTAACTTAAAATAAAATTATTGTTTTGTTTCAGCCATTATAAAAAACGAATGCACAGAATACGTCACGTCACGTCAATGAAAGCATATAACCACTTAAAAACTGGTGAACTTTTAGCTTAATTAATTAAACAGATCCTGAGATACAGCTTGACCTCTTTTATGTATACAGACTCATACAACCATAGAAAGAAGAGTCATCACTGTTGGTTTTTGTTATTTTTGGGATACATTTCTAATCCTAATGTAGCTTCACGTGAGCAAAACTGCGGGCATAAGCTAGTATTATAATATATACAGACTGATAAAGTCGTCGATTGATTCACCTACTAAGACATTTTTGGAAAATCAGTGCCGACGTCGAGATTTTTAAGAATTAGGTGTAATAAAGATTCAAATAGAGTTTATGTTTTTGTTATGGGCATGAAGCTTTTTTCTTGCCATGTTACTTAGATAACTTAAATTTGAAATATTTTATAGTCACTTTGATTTGTTACTTAGGTATTATGTCACATTTGTATTACTTGCTTATTATGCTACATTGGTTATTAGTATTAGCAATAAAAGGATTTATTTGGTTTACAGTAATGTTTTGTTTTCAGTATAACCCTAAGCAATAAAAGTGGAAAGTTTGAAAACCTCTACTTCAATCTTCCCCCGGTGGGGTAAGATTGAAATATAAAAATTATAAAAACTGTTTTATCTTTGATAAGTAAAGGTATGTCGAAACTACAGGCAGTTCTGATTTTTCAGGGCACTTCAAACTATAGACTAGTGGCCACCAACAGCGTCTAATATTCATTTGAACGATTTGAGAAACTATCGATATTTCCCCATCATCCTTTTGTCTTCCCCCGTTTCATTCTCGTGATAAAAATAAATAAATTCGGTTTGTTTTTCCTATTTAGAACAGATTTAGCAGGATATTATCAATATGCTAGAAAAATAAACTCTGCTCTAAACTCATTACAAACTTAATTTAATCATAAGCTATTAGATACTGTTCTGTAAGACTTCAAATACAACACTGCTCATCTCATCAAAAAACCGTTCGATCTTCCCCCCACTCACCCTAATTCTTTTTTTATAATATTCCTTGAAGTACGAGGATGGTTCTTACGGCCATAAAAAAATGCTAAAAACTAATGTCTAAAAACAAAACTTTTCTATATTCCCATACAAACGATTCCTAATAATACTTAAAAATAAATTTGAACTTTAATACCATACCATAAAGTTTAAGTGTTAGTGGGGGGGTTCCGGGAACCGCGTGGCATGCGGTGGCCTCCTGCGAGGAGGTCATCGCCACGAAGGAAACCGCGGAGAGGGAGAGGGAGATCGCCTCCAACCTGCCAATCCGCGCCCGGCGAACAAGGCGCAGGAACAGGGCAAATAACGCCCTGTTCCAACCACCTTAACCAAGGCCACGGGCGGCGGGCTTGGGGAAGTCCGTCCGCCCATCACACAAGGCCCGAGATGGTGGCGCGGTAGGTGTTGCCGCGCCCCACTCATGTGGATTGGCAGGTAAAAAATAATAGTGCTGGAGACCGCAATTTATGGCGGTCTGACACTCTGGGGTCGCGGATGAATGAAATCTCGCTCCCGTAACCCCAGCAAAAAGTGGTGAGGCGAAACACCCGTGTGGTTTTAGTCGGTAGGTCAACCACTCTGGGTGGAGTCCGACACACCCCGCCGCCTTCCCCGGGCGGCGGATGTCCATGAGGATTTCCACGCACAAAAAAGAAAGGGGTTCCGGGAAGGCAAAACAATTGAGTGACGTTACTTTCAGAATCGACTGTTAGGCGGTACGAAGTTCGCCGGGTCAGCTAGTATTGAAATGTGAAAAAAACTATGGAATTTTAACAGGCTGCCGAAAGCCTGGTAAAATTCCAAATTTGCCGCAAGCCATGGCCTATCCATGGCTTGCGGCAAATGTTGGTGAAGCGTAAATGCGTAAATACATCTTTCCACAAGGTATGGCTAGGTATCGAGATTCGAGACATTGCTCTATTTCATTTTCACTTTACGAATAAAAAAAACCGCAAATAAAAACTCAAACTCAAACTATTTACTATAGGTTGGTATATAAGGTCGCTTTACCGAGTTAACTAATCCGTTACTTAGGTACAAGTGCAATGATTGAATGTAAGAATACCGCTTTTATTCTAATACTTACAAAGTAGATACGAAAATAGGTGCATTGTACACGTGTATGTGACGTGTAAATTTATAACGTTTGAAGCCAATTAACTCTCGTTGAACAAGTTGACATACAATATACCTACTTATGCAGTACAGTATTTATAGAGGAGCATACTAATTTATCTTATTTACTTCTATTGTACTACGTCGCCATGCAGTCTAGGAACACATCTGCCATTAATTATTTCAGAAGTGAAAAAGTTTACGAAACTTACAGCCTATGAGGTGATTATAAATTTTGAATTAGGTAAAAGAATAGCCAACTTAATGATAAGCTTGAATTGATTAGTAAAATTTAAATGTTCTTTCCTCTTGTTCCAGATTTGAAACCGAAACACGACGAAGCCGAAGGCACGGCTCGAAACGAAAAAAAATCTAGTCAAACGTTTTTTTACAAAAATGAAATAATACGCTGTTTTATTTTAAAATAGTTTAAACTTGTACTTATTTTGTTCGGTAGTTAGTTTGTTTTAAGTTAAAATATGCGGATCTTAAACGCACGTTTCGCTCTGAGAGCGTCAGCTTCACAGTTCCAAGCATGGAGTACCGCCAAAGGACGCACAGCTTCTTCGGTAAGTTTAAATTTATTATTTTGTACTTGCACAAAAAAACATTACCTATACCTACTTAAACCGATATTCTGATACAAAAGATACCTTAATTATAACTACTAACATACACAAAGTACAATCAATCGAAACAAATATCCCTGAAATTCAATATTTTCCTCTGGTAAGAATCGTGAACAGTAATGGTGAAGTGACCATCATAACGCCAAATATGCAGTCAGTTCAGTACCGACTACCGACCTTATTCGTAAAAGTATACAAGTCTTTTTTTAAGTAAACAGCTGGAAGGTAGGTTATGAATAAAAACATAATTATCAAAAGTAATGTTTATACAAGACGATACATGGGGCACACTAAAAGTTTTGCACTTCTAGCTAATCGGAACTATTTGAATTTGGATGTGATATTTTTTTAAACGTTGCAACCTTCTTAGTAATAAAAAAAAAACAATTGGCGGGAAATCATTTGTCAATTGTTTTTTATCACACATCAAAGTTCTACGTACGCAACGAAAATGGAATTAAGTCGAAAAGATTTTAGAGCGATGATTTTTTATGATTTTAAAAGTTCTCTCTCTCCGCAAGACTGTGCCGGTCGTCTTCAAAATGCTTTTGGGGGAGAAGCACCTTGTTTGATGACCGTGAGGCGATGGTTTGCTGAATTTGAGAGAGGTCGAGTTTCTTTACATGACGAATTTCGTGAGGGGCGGCCTTCAACTGCCGTCAACGAAAATAATGTGGCTAGGTACCTACTGTTAAGCGGGTAATTGAAGAAAACCCGCGGATTACCTAGGAGACAATTCGAGGACTATTGGGGATTGGTATCAGCCAAATTCAGAAAATTTTACACGAAGAATAGAAAGTTCGGAGACTTTGTTGTCGTTGGATCCCTCATGAAGTGACAGCGGAGCAGAAGCGGGCTCGTGTGGAATGGTGCTCACAGATGCTACTGAAGTACGACCACGGACATTCTAATGCTGTTTATGTCATTGTCACAGGAGACGAAACGTAGATTTATTGTTTTGAACCCGAAAAAACAGCAATCTTGTGAATGGGTGTTTGAAAATGAGAACAGGCCAACAAAAGTAAGGCAGGCGAGAAACGTTGGTAAAAAAAATGATCGCGTTTTTTTTTCTCCGCTACGGGTCCCATCTGTACAATTCCACTTGAAGATCAAAAGAGTGTTAATGCCGAGTGGTATTCTACCATTTGTTTCCCCAGGGTGTTAGAAAAAATTTGCGAAAGACGACCCAAAAGCCGCGTTCTCCTACATCATGACAACGCTTCTTCACACCCGGCCAACAAAACAAAGTCATTTTTAGCTTCCGAAAAAGTACAACTCGTCACCCATCCTGCGCATAGCCCCGACCTAGCACCCTGTGATTTCTGTATTTTCCCCAAAATCAAAAATTTGATGAGTGGTTTCACTTTTAGCAACTCCGAAGAGGTAGTGATAGCGTTCAATCAACACGTAGAAAACATGACTTTAGATTTGTGGTCCTCCAGTATAAAAAATGGTTCGATCGCATGAAAAAATGTTTAAAATGTAAAGGAGAGTATTTTGAAAAGCAATAAATATAAAATTTTGGTTATAACATGTTGTTTTTTTAAGTTACGCAAAACTTATAGTGTGACCTACGTATACGACATCGTAAAATAAATATTAATGTTTTAGGTTTTCTTAAGGAAATACACCGAGATTTCTATAATATAATTTATTATTACTTCATTGTACACTGACACATTGAACGAAAAAAACAGAAGAAAGAGATTCTAGTACAATGCTACCAAACCAGTAATTATAACAGAAATATGAATTTGGAATTGACAACATACAGCCAACTTAAAATTTTATTCTCAACAATAAATATCATAGTCTGATTAATCAGTTTGTGACGACATAATTATATTGACGGATTAAACCATTATGACCTCATATCTACAGATTATATCAACGTATTTTATATTTTACACATGATACCTATTGATAATGATGTCAAGAAACAAAACAATACATATAATATCATCCTTCATTGACCTACAATGACGAGCATAGCATAACTGTAAATAGTAGGGTTGCCAATTCTTTGTCGGTCAAAAATAGTAGTTCTAAAATTATTACCCATAAAAATACATTAGATAATGAAAAGATGAAAATAAATTGTAGGTTCTAACGAAAATCGCGAAAATCGAATTCGGAATTACCTACCATTGAAGTAAGACAAAAGTGTTAGGTACTCTGAGTTACGAGCGAGCGTAATTGCCAATATGTCATTCTCAAAGTGAACGTTACTGTCAAGCTGACATAACAGGATCGTTCAGAAATAACGTTTTGTTTTACGCTTGCACATTTTCAAACGAATATTATTACATATTGATGCCTTTTTAAATAAAGTAGTTTCGCCTTCTAAGTACTTTTTTCAGACAAATAGCAGTCGGGCCTCTATTATAGTAGGATATTACATCATATAGTAGGGTTGGCAACCCTAGTAAGTAGACTTGATAAGTAGGTACCTAGTATACACTATGTTAAAAAAACCCTGTCTGATCCGAAAGGGGTATATAGGTATCACAATCACCTCACCAAATAAAATAAAAAACATTGAACATTTATGAAAGTAAACATAATTAAAATGAAGTTTTTTTTAAAGCAGAAAATTCAAGGTGGTCGTGCCCAAATTTCTACAATTAGGTACCTACCCCAAAATGAAGCAATATGCAATAAAGAATATGAATATGAATATGAATATGAAGCACATTTCAAAAATGTTATAAAACCATCCGCCTAGAAAAATTATAATAAATCCTTCTGGGATGCGAGTTATGTAGATATGTGTTCCTACAAAACATTGACATAAGTACTAAAAATTTGTGTCCATCTATTCTATTACTTACATACATAATTATCTTCACTAAATACACAGGTTGCTAAAGCTTCGTCCAAAAACGCAAAATTACACATCATTATGATCATTGTCCTGTTTGGGGCCTCCTTGGTAAATATTACATCATTGACAACTAGTTGCTATTTTTTATTTAAAGTATAGGACCGGGTAAAGTGAGCACAATCCTATCTCTGTACTGCTACTGAAAATTTCATAGAAAAATGACGCCATTGTCTCCTAGTATTGTAGTACTTCAGTAGGATTTTTTACAGTCATTAGATGACAAAAAAACATAAGGACTAGTTGTCTTATGGTAAGTGGCAACCGCACCCTATAATCCGCCAGTAACACTAGTAGGTAGTATCTGTGCCTTGTCATCTAGCAGCAATATGGTGAATGGTGATATTACCCCAGACGATAGACCGAGAGATTTCTCTATGAATCTGAATCTTTATGAATGTCAAAGTACGGGTCCAACCTCAGAGTAACAATATGACAGGTCCATTGGTCCGGGTCCAACAGTCAAAATCCCATCCAATTGCGCAAAGGCGTGAGACAGGAGGAGGAGACGTCATAATATGACATTAGAGATTTAATAACTCTATACTCTTTGACTATCTATCCCTGGACAAGTGACGCGCTTAATTCTATGAACAAAAAAGTCTGTCACTTTTGGTGCGGGGGGAGGAAACACTACATAGACATTGCTGCACACATACTCAAAATCATTTTGTATCGCTACGAACTCACACATATTAAAATCTTCACCACTAACACAATTTACGCACACATAGAGGTCAAATACGTCAACATACAAGAATTGACGACAATACGAACGTATAATACAATAAAAATAATTAGGAAGCTACTATGTCGATATTTTATATCGATAGATTATTTTAGGAAGAATGGATAAAAACTTAACAACGATCACAAATCATTTTTATATGTAATTATTTATTTGCAAAATTAAAATCATCCATACACACCTTTTTAATATCTTCCGTCATAATTATTTTCAATGCAATGCTCTCATTGCATGCTAATGAAATACAAAACAAAGAAACTATTTAGGTATAGATAAATAGGTACATACTATGTAATTGGAAAATAAACGCACGGGTGAGAGAAATCGCTAACTTTTCGAAATACATATTCTATAGCCTATGTTAATCTTGAATAATGTAGCATTCAAATGGTGAAAGAATTTTCGAAATCGGCCTAGTAGTTTTTGATTTTATTTGTTACATATACATACATAAAAATCTTTCCTCTTTATAATATTAGTATAGATAGAGCGGATATTGGGGACGTTTTGTTACAAATACTTTGATACCAATTAGTTTGATTTTGATTTTTTCTATTCTTTGCCAGGCTGATATATTAGGAATGACACTAGACAGAGCGTTTTGTTTCCCACGAGATATAAGTAGGAGTAAATACGATTTTGTTCATTATGTCGCGCGTTAATATGAACAGAAGCTCTACGCTAGAGGTCCTGGGTTCGATTCCCCGGTCGAGCAATGTGTTATTGGAGTTTTTCTATAAAATTAAGGGTTGATGCCCGATTAATGGCAATAGGCTCGCCCCCTAAGTACGCATCTGTCTTACCCTTCGGGGAATAAAGAGGTGATGGTATGTCGTGTTCCGTACTCTCGTTATTTCTTTGAGCCGGATATCGAAAAAAGAAAATAATGTGTTTGAAGAAACACCCCGAGAGGCAGGGCATAGTGGAATTGAATAACTCTACTTACAATTGGAGCTGCCCAACTGGGGAAATACCTACACTTTGCAGAAAATAGTAGCCAAATAACATAGCACTGTACTATGTTGTGTTCCTAACGGTGAGCAAGATCGCCAGAGCTCCGCGAGGAAGCGTTATGTTGGCAGTGGGGGGTACCGGTGCTGTGGGTTGTCTACCGGGTGTGAAAAGATTTTTACAGGGTCGGCAACGGGCGAGTGATACCCCAGATGTTGCAAGCGTTCATATAATAGGCTACGGTAACCACTTACCATCAGGCGGGCCATGTGCTGGTTTTCCACCTAAGCGGTAAAAGAAACCCTAGACCTTCAAACCGTACCGTATCTTAGAAATCATTTTCAATTATTTTTAAAATACGATTTAAATATGTTAATTTATAAATTCTTTTGTCAACACATTTATCTGCAACGGCTTAAGCTATTATTTATCAATCACACCTACTTCATTTTAAATGAAGATCTTTTGTAGATCTGAAAAGTAACAAATAAAATATCTAATAGCACTGGATATCAAAAATAATCAATAATTTTAGTTACGTCATTTCCAAAAATGTTACTTTATTAAATTTTATAAAAATATAGTGATATCATAAATTCATGATATTCATCTTTAGTGATCTTTAGCAATTATTATAATTTGGTCTTACATTGAACACGAAAATAATATCGATATCGATTCGAAATCGTAAACAAACACTATCACATCATTAATTAGAATGACAAAACAAAAGAGGGACATAGTCTCGCTACACTTTTTAAAATTCGAGTTTTATGCATTATGTCATAATATATATAAGGCCTATAATTGCCAAAAAACGGTAATTCTGCATTAAGACCTATAATTGGAAATCAGAAATGATGACATCCTATTGGATGATATATAATTGAAATCAAAAAATGACATTTTGATGGATATTTCAAATTTAAATCTTACGTGTATTAGCAGAAGGCTGATATTGTTAGTAAAAAAAATTTGCTAGTCTCGTGGGGAGTGCGGATAGTCTCGTGGGGAGTGCGGGTAGTCTCGTGGGGAGTGCATGCTTGAACTAAACGATTATTTTATACTCGATTATTGAATCGGTAACGTCCTCGATCTTTATTAATAAATTGTATTATGTGATTTAAATAGAAATAAATGAACTTTAATAAGTACTTACATACGGAAAATAACTCCATCTTTATCTAAATAAGATATTAGATATTTTTTTGCATACATTAACTGCACGTATATCGGTATTTACACGGAGCATTTATGATGACCTTACTGAGCGGAAACGATTCTGTTAATGAAAAATCGATTTCGGAAACAGTTTTGATAAACGCGTTAGATTTTTTAATCCACTACCTTGACAGAGGGGAATGATCATGAGAGGCGGGTCCTTATAGATAGATAGTCAAAGTCTATACTGGACCAAAGGCTGATGATGATGTTGACCCAAGACGAACTTATTTTATGACAAATTAATTATTATTGTATTCTAATAGAAAATCAAGAATTGTTCTAATAGAAAATTGTCTATCTACTGAGTTCAAATAAAAAAGTAATAAAGTAATACTTAATCTCATTAGTTGTAAATTCCGGTAATGATTGAACTAATAAAAACACCACAAAAACACACCTTACTACTCAATATTGAGCAGAATAAAATAATAGTCTTAGCTTGTCTTTAATGAAATTACAGACAGATAGGATTATCATTTAGATAATCTACTAGATATAATATCTTATCAAAATTATATTAAAGATCTGCCAATTTCTCTGTGTATGTGATACTAATCTCAGAAACTATTATACTGACAGCGATGAGATTTCACTGCTCTTAGAAATTGATAAGCGTTCTTGTTTTGATCTAACGTTTTTAACCGCGTTATGGTAAAAATAACTTGCTATCCTAACGCCTGGTATTCCCCGAAGGATTAGACAAAGGTGTACTTACCTAATAATGTACACGGTGTCCATATTAATCATGGCAATGTTTTCATTAATTATCATTAATCATAAGATTATGATTATTTATCACAGCGATTTCACATACGAAATTTCGCACTTTTCGTCTGCTATAAATTTTCATTCAAAATCATTTACCGCCACACTTGCTATTTTGCTACTTACAATGAAATCGTGAACAAAATGGGCCTTCATTTATGCGATTTTGAGCAGGCTGTGTGAAAAAAGTCGCAGGTGTGACGTATGAAAATTATTTCATATGATTTTTCACATGCTATCTGCGAACGTAGTTGTGTGCTAGGATCGTAGCAAGTGGAAATCTATAGTTTCTGCCTACCCCAATGGGAGACAGGCGTGAAAATATGTAGATATGTATGTATGTATCTGCGAACGTTCCATGCTTAACCCATATGATTGGGACGAGCCTATTGCATTTCACCAACGCAAATCTAAACTTTGAGAGAGTTTAACACTTTTGGTCGACCTGAAAGTCGTACTCAGGACCTCTAGTATGGCAGTCTCGCGTGCGCCTACTAGACTAAAATGGCAGTTATATAAAACTAATGAAACGATATAAGATTCAGCATACTGCTAATCGAAAATGAGGGTAATAAAATCAATAGCAATCAACAGAAGGTAATATACTATCGATATTTAATTCGTATCCACTAAGTAGGTTGGTAAGTAGGTACATGAACGAAAACACCTGGCTTGCTGTGATATCTAAAAAAAATATAATTCTTTCTATTATCATTCTAACAAGATTAATTCAAATCAATCTTTGCCTACTTAGCGCTAGACATAATCGGTGTAAGTATAATAATTATTAAACTGTTAAGTTATGCCTCCCGGTAAAAAAAAACATCTCCTTTATGTCAATTCAAAGAAGATTTTTAGTCTCGGATTAACTTAGACTAACTTTGAATGTTCTTCGGGATTTATTCAATGTTTCTTTCAGATCGGCACTAGGTGAAATCTCTTTCTAACAACCCAAAAATGATCGCACTAACACGTCATGGGACGGCTTCACTTCTGTATTCCATCAAACTAGAATTTAAAGTTCGACAAGCCAAATCAAAATAATTCTATTAAGTACGCTAAAATTTTGATTATTTTTTGCCTCGTTAGTCTAGTGGTTTCAAGTGCGACCGCTGCGCTAGAGGTCCTGGGTTCGATTCCCAGGTCGAGCAAAGTGTTATTGGGTTTTTCTATGAAATTCCCAGTAGCAGCTCGGAGTTAGGAATTTGTGCCCGATTAATGGCAATAGGCTCGCCCCCTATTACATGGGACCTAAACATACCGGCGAACTGTGGGTGTACATTAGTACGCCTCTGCCTAACCCTTCGGGGAATACAGGCGTGATGGTATGTTATGTTAATGTAAAATTTTAAAAACATACCAAGTAACTTTGTTTATCTTGAGGTACATCAGTAATCAGTATACCTCTATGAAGAGATGAATTAATTTTATCATGAGGTAATAGCACTTATCAGTATACGAGTACCTTCTATGAAGAGATGGGTTTATGCCGTTTATGCATTTTTTGCTCGAAATACTTCGGCGTAAATCTAAGGTAATACAGCCCCGGACTGGGTATTAGAAACGGCCCATTTTAGAGACGGTCAGCCCTCCACTCTGCAAAAAAAGGAAAACTACAATGTAGATAATCTGCAAAAGAATGGAAAATACGCGATGATTTTTAAAAAATAGAAAGCAGTCGACAAATCGGCAACACTGGCCCATCGGGCCACGGAATATAAAAAGTGTTTTCTGTTCTGGCCAATTGCCGATGGGGTAGACCCCATCGGCAATTGGCCCGATTTGCCTGTGCGGCCAGCCCGGAATCGGGGATAATTATAGACGATGTGGTATGTTATCTAATATCTTGCATGCACAAGATTCCTTTTATGCTTTTTATTCCACGGGGGCCAGTCATGACAATCATTCAGTGTTCACTGGCCGTTATCAACAAGAATGCACGTCCTTTATGTGTTTATAGCTCTTAAATATATTATCTTAATCTCGGGTTATTATTATACTTTCGACGATTATAAATATTTACAACACTGGTAAATAACGATTTCCCTACGGATTTTCGTACTTTGATAAGCACTTTTTTCACGTGGGAGAACCATGCTTCGGCACGGCTCTCCCACGCATAAGCTACAATTTTCCAAGCGGAAACTTATGCTATTCTTGCCTGTGCACAACAGATGGAAAGTAGCGGTACCACAGGTAGGTCCATCTACATTCTTAGTGACAGCCAAGCGGCACTCATGGCCCTGACCTCCTACAGGATCGATTCAAGGCTGACCATGGACGCTGCCCGAACTAATGAGCTGGGAAAGCGAAACAAGGTCAGGCTTGTTTGGGTCGCTGGTCACAGTGGTATTGTGGGCAACGAGCATGCTGACGAGCTGGCTAGGGAAGGTTCTGGAACCTCACTAATTGGACCGGAACCATTTGTAGGACTGGCCCCAAGCACAATCAAAACGGCATTTCAGCTAATAGAAGTCCACTGCTGAACGCTCATTATTAGATCAAAGATCAAACTACGTCGATCAAACTACGACTTCGTGACAATAAGGGATTAGATACTTAGATCGAATCCCTCATTGTCACGTAGTCGTAAAATTCTCGTTTCTTCCCCAAATGGTTAAGCCGCATTTACGATTTTCAATTTATATTTAGAACCCATCAGCTCCTTGGCAAAGTCTTTATAATAATCAAAATTATAATTTATCAAAAAAGGCTTTTTAAGCTCAGCTTTTCTTTCTGTTTCAACTACTACAACTTGAGCGACCTCTGGTGGGCCGCCGTAAATGTGATAAAATGCGCAAAAAACTCCAAATACGCTGATTTTTCAAAGAATCATTCATGATTGTAAGCTGTAAACGATGATTATAATATCTGGTACTTCTCTAATCAAATCGGTTTACCTTGAAGCTTCTTTTATTCATTACTAGCTTCTGCCCGCGACTTCATCCGCGTAGTGATGATATATAGCCTATAGCCTTCCTCAATAAATGGGCTATCTAACACTGAAATAATTTTTCAAATCGGACCTGTAGTTCCTGAGATTAGCGCGTTCAAGCAAACAAACAAACTCTTAAGCTTTATATATTAGTATAGATTAAATAGCTAGGTACCTATCAGTATATTATATTATGTATACGACGTTCATGTTTGTACACACATTGCACTTTGATCTCTATATCGTAGTCTCAAGTTATGCGTCTATACTTATGGACTATACGTAACTCAAGACTATTTTGGTTCTCCAGTCCAAAGTCCCCTAGTAGTTCGCTTTGATACCAATAATTTATAACAAGGAAAAACAAGGAATTTATAACAAGGTCAGAAGCTGATATCTAGGAGTAACAACCTATAATATATTAACAGACGATTGTAGAAGTTAGTATAATAAACAAATTGTTTGGTTTATAAATATCATTTTGGAAATTAAACTACCTAGGCATTGTCCTTATCTTAATCTAAATCTATTATCTGCCAGAAAAGTCATTTCCAGCCTCTGCTCTCGCACTAAAACGCCGTAAATATAAGAAATAGAATACCAGGTAACACTCAAAAACTGCGTTTTTTAAATCTCAGAAACAGCAGTGAGTGGGTTTTTACTTGTTCAAGGATGAACCTGCTGAGCATACTCCTACATAGACCCTGAGCGGCCTTTCACCGCACTTACTTATAATAAAGGAGGTCAATGGATCTTAGCGGATTTTGCTATAATTATTAAGTCATACCTAAGTACGTAGATACACTCACGCCTTTTGCCCACAGGGTAGGCAAAAACTAGACCTCCATTTGCTACGATTCTTGCATACTTCTTTTGTTTCTTCCACATTCACATATCTTGTCAGAAACATGCGTTGGTTGCTGCCGGGTTGAATTTTAGTAACGCCCATATTAGATGCTTATAGAGCACAGTCCTTAAATTATATGTCAAGAACTACGTACCTGACATTTTTGACCTCGCCAATAAGATCGGCATAATTATGTTCTTCTAGTGCGACTTATAAATTCCGTTTTGCCAAACATCATACACAATCAATATATTTTATTTCAGGACGTGAAGAGTGTGGAGTACAAACCAATCAGAAGCGTCCTGGTGGCAAACAGAGGAGAGATCGCTATTCGTGTCTTCCGAGCATGTACCGAACTGGGCATCCGCTCCGTCGCCATCTACAGCGAACAAGATAAGCTGCAGATGCACAGGTGAGTGACTAAAATTGGAAATTGAATGCTGCGTACCTGTAGCATATGGTTGATTTCGGTATGAGAGATATACAATGCTTATGCATACCAGGCCACATTATGTAGAGCAATTCTGTGAGTATACGTTAGTACATCTCTTAGTTTATGATAGAATTTGTAATAGGTGCGGTACTAAGTACCTACTACATCTGAAATCAAATATTTTCCAGAATTCGCAGATCCTTTAGGAGTTACTGTAATTTGAATCTTTATCCTCTGCAGAAGTAGATATTATCTAACTAGGCTGAAGGCAAAACTGGGGAAGTTGAGTAGTGCAACAAAGAGCTAAAATACTTGTTAATCTAATTTCAACACAATATAACAGGGCAACTATTTCACACAAAATGCGAAGTCAAAAGAGGGTGAGCCGTTAGTGCCCGGCCTTTTTATCTTCTTGTATTGACAGTAGCTAGATAAGTGACCACGGTCATCCGGTAGGAGGCGCTGGGGTGGCTACTACCGGTCGTTGGGTTGCCAACATAGACTGCTGCTAAGCAATCTCTAATTATATTTTCTTGCAGGCAAAAAGCTGATGAATCGTACCTAGTCGGCAAAGGTCTATCGCCAGTGGAGGCGTATCTCAGCATTCCAGAAATCATCAGGATTGCTAAAGAAAATGACGTCGACGCCGTCCATCCCGGTTATGGACTTCTGTCTGAGAGGTAAACATTGTTTGTGTTCTATAAAGTTTGTCTACAACGGTATTATCTAGTAAGTAAAATATACCAACATCATGGGGCCTAGACAAGCACTCTATCGTTCGAATCGACGAATAGAAACAAAATGTATCGCAATGACATTTGCGCACGCTTGATTCGTGTCTTTGAAATGTTCATTTCCATTAAAATCATCAGTACATAAGTCAGACTCATTGGCAAGTTGAGTTTTTGACAATTATTTGATAAAATAGCTCAAAATGCTGCAACAATATTTACTTTTTTTTGTTTAATAGATCAGACTTCGCGCAGGCGATCGTCGATGCCGGTATTCGGTTCATTGGGCCCTCTCCCAAAGTTGTGCAACAAATGGGAGACAAAGTGGCCGCCAGGAAAGCTGCCATTGATGCTAGTAAGTCTAGGACAAGTTAACAGCATTGAAGCTGTCTTTTTTTAACGTAAGACGTTAATATATAAGATTAATTCAACATAGTCATGACAGTGATTTTAATCTTGTATCATCATCATATCATCATATCAGCCTATTGCCGTCCACTGCTGAACGTAGGCCTCCCCCAAAGAGCGCCAACCATCCCGGTCTTGGGCAGCTCGCATCCATCCGCTGCCAGCCACCTTCTTTAAATCGTCGGTCCATCGTGTCGCAGGGCGTCCCACACTACGCTTGCCCAAACGCGGTCTCCACTCTAACACTTGTCTGCTCCATCGATAGTCTGTCCGTCTGCAGACATGACCGGCCCACTTCCACTTCAGCGTGCTAATTCTTCGTGCAATGTCGGCAACTTTAGTTCTTTGGCGAATGACTTCGTTGCGAATTCTATCCACCAAAGAAACTCCAAGCATTGCTCTCTCCATTGCACGCTGAGTAACCCTAAATTTGTGGACCAGTCCCCTGGTGAGTGTCCACGTTTCGGCTCCGTAAGTCATTACGGGTAGGACGCACTGATTATAGACCCTGGTCTTTAGGGACTGTGGGATCGACGATTCAAAGATGTCACGCAGCTTCCCGAATGCCGCCCAACCCAAGCGAATTCTTCTGGTCGCCTCCTTCTCGAAGTTGTGCCGCCCCAGTTGTATAATTTGGCCAAGATATATGTATTCTTGCACAACCTCGAGGCATGGAGCAGGAGCGCGGTTGTGTTATTTTTCAAAAAGGGCGATAACACGCTTCTGAAAAACTACCGCCCCATATCACTCCTGAGCCATGTTTACAAGTTGTTTTCGAGAGTTATCTCGAATCGTCTTGCCCAAAAGTTCGATGACTTTCAGCCACTGGAGCAGGCCGGGTTTCGGAAAGGCTACAGCACCGTAGACCACATACACACCCTCAGGCAAATTATCCAAAAGACCGAGGAATATAATCAGCCTCTGTGCCTAGCGTATGTGGACTACGAGAAAGCCTTCGATACTATCGAGACCTGGGCTGTGCTGGACTCCATGCAGAGATGCCTTGTCGACTGCCGATACGTGGAGGTGCTGAGATGTCTGTATAAGGCCGCAACGATGACCGTCCAAGTACAAGATCAGAGCACAAAACCAATCCAACTGCGTCGAGGGGTAAGACAGGGAGACGCCATCTCTCCGAAACTGTTTACGAACGCGTTGGAAGACGTTTTCAAAACGCTCAACTGGAAAGGACGAGGCATCAATATTAACGGACAGTAGGTACATCTCGCACCTCCGATTTGCGGATGACATCGTCATCATTGCAGAATCTCTGCAGGAGCTGGAGGTGATGCTGAACAGCCTTGGCGATTCTTCAAGGTGGGTGGGTCTCGGGATGAACTTGGATAAAACCAAAGTCATGTACAATGACCATGTCACCCCGAGTCCTGTATACGTATCTTAATCTTGTATAATTTAATTTAATTTTAAGCTATTGCTGTGCCCTAACGGGGTTCATGTTTGATGCTTTATAGTATTTACCATCTTTGTAAACAACATGAGTGCAAAAATAAATGAATATGAATATGAATATCAATTTGTTTAACAGGTTTAATCAATTGAAAATGAAAAAACGATTATTTGTCTTGAAACAGTTACATAACTTTTAAATGAGTCAGCCCCAGTAAGTTATTAATAATACCTACTTCTGTTGGGGCTGTCTCGCTCTATCCCTTAATTTACAAACAAATTTGAGACTATTATCTAATTATAAAAAGGTGGTTAATAAATTTAATAACAGAAGTTTATGACTATTATAAATATACTAACTGTAAACTGAATCAATTGAATTAAAAATAAAACATTTAACAACACTCGAAAGATTCAAATCTACGCATTGCGTTTTCCGCCGTGTGATACTACTAGCAATTTTTCTAGTGCCCCCTCCGTTTTAATTTTGCATGCGTTTATGCCTCTATTAAATGCCTCTTTTTTTTCGATGTATTTTTGTCATAAACCTTCGCCATACGCAGAAGAACTCACATAAGTTTCATCATGGATCCAGCTATTTTAGAGTTTTTACGCACTGCAATGGATTTATATAGATTTGCAAATACGTTATGATAATTTTGTATCTGTTTTGTTTACATCTGTGTGTCGTCTTTCTTTCTTTCTTCTTTCTTTCTTTAATAAAAGTATAACTGAATATCACTTATTTGTATTTATTTCAGAGGTGCCAATCGTCGCTGGTACAGATGGCCCAGTCAACACAAAGGAAGAGGCCATGGAATTCTGCAAGAAACATGGTCTTCCAGTTATTTTTAAGGTATCAGATCACTTTTACTCTGGAAATTTATTGCGATCAATTAATATTGAATTTACCATAGCATTCACGTGGGAGAGCCATGCTTCGGCACGAATGCTCGACCGGAGTGATACCACGGCCTCAGAAAACCGGGCGTTGTGTTTCGCCGAGTGAGTGAGGTTACCGGAGGCCCAAACCCTTTTAAAAGGCGGGCAACGCACTTGTGACTCCTCTGGTGTTGCGGGCGGCGGTTATCGCTTACCATCAGGTGATCCGTCTGCTTGAAGAGCTTTGTAGGACGTGTTGTAAACAATAAGAAAATACGACGTGTCTTCGCACAATTTCTACGACGCTTCTGCCGGGATGGATATATTCGACTAACAAAATTCATGTCGTGTTCATGCTTAGATTTGTCTTGACTTAGGTGTTCAGTTCGCGAAAACGCTTATTGTGTACTACTTTACTTAGTCATTTAGACAAGACAAGTGTTGTTTAACGTAGACACCACATCAGATCTTCACTCTTACAAGGGTATTTATAAAGACCTGGGGCTGAACTCTACTATTAGTTCTACTCGTATCAGTATTGTCGTCCAGTGGTTCTAAATGACATAAGAACTGGCAGATTATCACACAATAAAATTATAGACTCGGGGCCCTGGTCAGCAGAAACCTAAATGATGAAGTCGAAGATAGTGTTTCTATGCTAAACGAACCTTACCTTCCAGGCTGCTTACGGTGGAGGCGGCAGGGGTATGCGAGTGGTGAAAGAAATGAGCGAAGTAGCGTCCGCCTTCGAGAGAGCCTCCTCCGAGGCGCTGGGGGCATTCGGCAACGGATCTATGTTCATAGAGCGATTTATCGAGAGGCCCAGACATATTGAAGTGCAGTTGTTAGGTAAGAATATTAGCTGAGACATTAGACTTATTTTAGACTAGCTTCTGCCCGCGACTTCGTCCGCGTAGCGTGATGATATATAGCCTATAGCCTTCCTCAATAAATAGGCTATCTAACACTGAAAGAATTTTTCAAATCGGACCAGTAGTTCCTGAGATTAGCGCGTTCAAGTAAACAAACAAACAAACAAACTCTTCAGCATTATATATTAAAATAGTATAGATAGTCCGTCGGATTGAATTTCCCATACAAAAGTAATCTATATATTATAGTAATATATAAAGCTGAAGAGTTTGTTTGTTTCTCTAGGTGATGTAATCTCAGGAACTACTGGTCCGATTTGAAAAATTCTTTCAGTGTTAGATAGCCCATTTATTGAGGAAGGCTATAGGCTATATATCATCACGCTAAGACTAAGTAACTATTCCACTCGGACGAAGTCGCGGGTCGAAGCTAGTACCAAAATAAATCGTAATTCAAACACAATATAATCGAAGTGTGTTCTTATTCGGATTCCGATACCGTTACTCTAGGTTCCTGCTCTACCATTTTATCCAAAATACTTAACTGGAAATAAATGGCAGCTAATGCAATTCTCAATTCTTGATAACTTTACTAAGTTGGGAACGATTTTCCGGTCGTTTATTTCCAATGTAGTACTAGATGAAATGGTACAGTAGAAACCTAGATTAACGGTATCTCAATCCGAATTATAGCGAAATTTGAATAAATATCGTTTGAATTACGATTTATTTTGGTATTACGTTTTGTGGGCAATTCAAGCTCCGCCGGACCCTTATCTTATCTTGTGTAGGGCCGAGGCAGCAAGGCCTCAGTGCACTTTGACCCAATGGAATCTTTTGTGCTTCCCCTAGATAACCTATTCCTCATCCCCTCCCAGTTCTACAAACAGCTCTTCCATGAGCTTTATAATGAGGCCTGTATGAGTCTATAGTCCTCTGGTCGTGGATAACCCTGACCCAAAAGGCACATTCGCTTTCTAGCCATTGTATCGCATGTACACAGAAGGTGTTCCGGACCCTTAACACTGTGGCTCTTTCTTCAAAAGGTCATTTATTACATTATGTTACTCACATATTTTTGTTACATATTATGTCTGGCCACTTTAACAAGAGATATGATTCTCTGAGTTTGTATCGGTGTTTCTTCTAATATAAGAGAGTCGTCAGTAAGGAAATACCGGCGCCATCTTGACTTAATAAAATTGTCTTTACATACCATCACGCCTGTATTCCCCGAAGGGTTAGGCAGAGGCGTACTTATTTACACCCACAGTTCGCCGGTATGTTTAGGTCCCATGTAATAGGGGGCGAGCCTATTGCCATTAACCGGGCACAAATTCCTAACTCAGAGCTGTTACTGGGAATTTCATAGAAAAACCCAATAACACTTTGCTCGACCTGGGAATCGAACCCAAGACCTCTAGCGTAGCAGTCGCACTCAAGACCACTATGCTAATGAGGCAGTCTTTAAAAGATCTTTTTACAGAAATTAATATCATTTATCACTATATTTTTATTGTTTTTAGGTGACAAGGCTGGCAACGTAGTGCATCTGTATGAGCGTGATTGCTCCGTGCAGAGAAGACATCAGAAAGTAGTGGAAATTGCCCCCGCACCCAGACTGGACCCCGAGGTAAAGTACAATTGCTAAAACTCACAACTTCCGACAAAAAACTACCCTGGACAGAAGACCTGTCCGAAGGCGAAGTCTGAAAACAAATCGTAATTCAAACACAATTTAATCCAATTAATTTCAATTTAATGTCTTCAATATTCGCGATTAAGTAAACAATTCCATTTATATTTCTAGATAAGAAAAAAGATGACTGACTCCGCTGTCCACTTGGCCAGAGCTGTTGGCTACGAGAACGCTGGTACCGTCGAGTTTCTGCTTGATGATAAGGGCAACTTCTACTTCATTGAGGTCAACGCTAGGTACGATGAAGCATCTATGTTAATTAGATTAGAGAGACAACGGCCACACAGAAAACCGGCGTGAAACAACACTTATATTGTGCTTCGCCGAGTGAGTGAGGATACCGGACGCGCAAACCCTTTTAAAACAGGCCGGCAACGCACTTGCGACTCCTCTGTTATTGCCATGGGCGGCGGTAATCGCTTACCATCAGGTGATCCTTCTGCTTGTTTTCGCCCCTATCCCATAAAAAAGATGAAACACAGATTACAGACACAATAGGAAATTTATTGGTACAAGTTTATCAGATTGATATATATTTTTTTAAAGTTTGATTTTTTTCTGTAGAATGTGTAAGACACAAAAGTTCCCATACAATCATATCCGGAATGTCTATAGGTCAATGTTTTTACAAATATTTTTCCGTTTGGGGTTCGAACTCACAGCCCATGGTGCAGTAACCAATTGCAAGATGCGTCATCCATTTAGCGTAATGTCTGAGAAATTGGCTTGCGATTACGATTTGCATTGGGTATGTCTGTAATATGCAGCTTGACGGCTTTATAAAGAAATCGTACCCTCTCTTACCTTATCCAGGTTGCAAGTAGAACACACGATCACAGAAGAAGTGACTGGCATTGACTTAGTACAGTCTCAGATAAGAGTGGCAGAAGGCATGACTCTCCCGGAAATGGGCCTCACCCAGGACAAGATACGTACCCAGGGATCCGCGATACAGTGCCGTGTGACTACTGAAGACCCTGGAAACAACTTCCAGCCAAGCACAGGGAGGATCGAAGTGTTTAGGCAAGTTGGACTTTATGTCTACTGAGTTAAAGTTTGTTTTAGAATTCCTCTGTATGTATTACCATAAGTCGTACTTCTTTACCCGGGTTACCTTTACTGTATAGATATAATTTAGTCTAATGCCTCTTTACTGTAGTTAAAAAGATTCTATTATAATTTGATGTATCTTTTAATTATTATTTTTTACTATTGTATTTTAAACTTTAAGGACTTAAAATAGAGTATAATTTCCCCTTAGGTCTGGTGAAGGTATGGGCATCCGTCTGGACTCGGCTTCCACTTACGCCGGCGCCGTCATCTCTCCTTACTATGACTCACTTCTTGTAAAGGTAAATAACTCTTATAAAATTGGTTTAGATAATATGCCAACTATTCACTTCCCAGTATCACCCAAATATACGTCACGAGTGTTAGGATCAGTTTTAATAAAATTCTTCAATAAAATTAATGAGATTTTTAATTTATGAATCTTTATAAAATTAATGGGACAAAATATAATGACCACCGAATTTAGTAAATTGATCACCAAAATACGTTTTACCAATTAGAATAAATTGTCACCAATACGGCTAAATGGTCACCAAATATTAGGTTTAGGTTAGGTTAGATTTATTTTGTTGATCATTTACTATTTTTAGTATTTTTTACCGTTACATTTTACTAGATCTGATGGATCGTTAAACATAAGCCAAAATTTATCTTATTTATAAAACAAAGTCATGTTTAGATAGGTAAAATAAATTGTTCCCTAGCCCAACAATTTTCTATATCGTGTTCAAAAACTGATTATTCAAAATGTTAGTTGTTACTTATCGTCCCTGATATAGTCCTGGCCTTACATATGAGGCTATAAATGTTCTCTTTCCAATATATTTTTTATAATTTATTATTATTCTTATAGGTAATCTCGCACGCACACGACCTACCATCGTCAGCCGCTAAGATGAACCGCGCCCTCCGCGAGTTCCGTATCCGAGGAGTCAAGACTAACATTCCTTTCCTGCTCAACGTACTTGAGAACCAGAAGTTTCTTAATGGTAAGCACTACGATTTAGGTCCTGAGGCCCAAGTCTACTATTTCGTTTTTTTTTTTGCACTAAAAGGCAGATTTCATGGACCTAATCTGTCGTTGTGACAACAAAATATCAGATTTGAAGACTGACATTATCCTGTATTAGGACTGACGTAGGTTTACATTTAAGTCTCAACTTTCTTATTATTCTTTTTGTTCCTATTAAACTGAAGAGTTATCTCACACCTCAGATACATTCTTAATTCATAATATCGACATCCTAGTCGGTTTATTGATCGCAAAAGCGGCTGTTGAGCATGTGGTCCTGAGTTCGTCTTTTTATTTTACTGTGAATTTGTAGCGGCTCGGTGTTTGGATTTGTGCCCAGCTTAATGGCAGTAAGCCCCAAATTATATGGGACATAAACATACAGATGCACTGTGTTATAAATCAAAAGTGCCTTCCTTTATATCATGTTATTTTGAATGTTCTTTAAGTATTTTAAGATATTCCGAACGTCCTTTAAAATATATTTTTTACTCCATAGGTGCTGTAGACACATACTTCATTGACGAGAACCCTCAGCTGTTCATGTTCAAGGCTTCACAGAACAGAGCGCAGAAACTCCTCAATTACCTCGGACAAGTCATCGTCAACGGCCCCGCTACCCCTCTGGGCACTAAAATACCGCCAGCCAACGTCAAGCCTTACATTCCCGAGGTACCTTTGGGTAAGTTGTAAATCATAAATCAAAATGGAACATTAATTACTAAACTTCGACTTTTAATTGTATTCAGTAACTTGACAGTTAAAGGGTTACCAGTTTTTGACAAAAAAAAGGTAGTGAGGTGGTCAAAGAATGAACGAAATTGAATGAACATAAATAATGTACTTACATGAACAAACTTTTTATGTTAAATGTACTAGCTTGTCTTTAAAACACATCATAAAATATTAAAAATTGTAGAATTTGTTCCTCTGTATTATGGTAATCTATAAAATGTCAAAAATGAAAAAAGTAAAAAAAGTTAAATTACATGATTTTTATTTTTGGTTGGTTTTTATTAGAAGAAAATAGAAAAGGAAATTCCTTTTATTAATTATTCTTATATTTCAGATCTTATTTGCGAATTTTTAGTTTAATTTTATATAATAGGATTTTTATCATTCAATCTTTACGCAAAATCATTCACTACCCCAACACTATTACTTGTAGTGTGGTATCATTATTTCTCTTCGAACTGTCAAGTTACTGAATACAATTAAAAGTCGAAGTATAGTGTTAGGATGAGCTACATTTTAGGCACCCGGACAAGTAATTTTTTTAATAGTTATTCTTAATAAGATGTGCTTTGACTAACAATTATTTAAGATTTCATAAAATATGATTTTCTTACATAGAATGGGAATAGAAAAGGGCTCATTTCCATAACTTTATGTTTCTAATAATTCGAAATATTCCATTTCCAAATTTTATTTGTTTGAGTGTTCAGATCTTATGTCCTTTAAGAGTTGATTGGAAATATTAACTCGCATTTTGCACGAGGAATACATAAATCAATACAAATGCAAATAATATAACTGGCAATTATTAACACCAGGCAACATTTAACCCAAATATAAACAGTGTTGTCCCCTATTAACAAAATTAATGGCCGTTAATGCAGGATGAAATTTTATGAGCATTTATAAAAAAATATTAAAATCATTGTCTTTTCTTGCAGTTTTTCGCAATGGTTATGGTAGGTTGCGATTTGTATAATAGAATTTTAGTCCTTAATTGCGATAGTACGAATTAGCCAATTTAGACCCCAATGCTTTGTTAATTAATTTAGCAATTATAATAGTTATTATATTTGGGGCACAAACTATATTAATAAGAAGTATTTTTTATTTTAATTGTTATACTTATATAAATTATGTTGACTAAAATTACATTAGTACCTCATTTTATTGATACATTTTTTTTTGTATTTCTTACTACCATTTATTTAGTCTTAATCCTGTATGTGAACTCACAGGAGATTATTTAGATCGATATTGTATTTTCGTACTGGAATTCATAGCCATTTTTTATAAGTTGCACGTTTCTCATTCCCGCACATTCATTATTTCAGTTAACATGTTTTTCAGACTTATCCCCTGAGGCTATTAAAAGACAAGAATTAACAGGGGAAAACACAGGTGAGCCTATTTTTTGTTCTAAATTTAACTTGATACCCTTACATGTTTTTTTTCATGTTTAAGCTTCACCTCGATCATTCATTGGTTGTGGTAAAAGCTTGTTCTCAGATGTTCCTGAACCGAACGTGTTGTGATTAATATTTATTGTACCTATCCTTTTATGTCTATTTATTATTTTGCTTTTATATGTACCTAATTTGGTATTTAATTTGGTAGCGTAGGAAGTTCTGTTTTTTGTAGATTAGATTGCCTATTAAAAGGTATATACAAATATAAAAAAAAATAAACGAATTATTCTGCAAATCTGCAATAATAGATGTGTTCTCAAGGATAATACAGACCACATACAGACATAACAATCATTTGCATGAGTGAGGATTTGTAACTACGGCCTCGGCTTTAAGAGACCCCAGTCATAAAATTATAACATAATATTAATACATGATCTAAAACAAAGATTTCAAAATACCTCTGTCACTTTTTGTGATATATATAAAAAGAATATGGATTTTAAGACTAGTTTTAATAATGTTTTGCATAAAGAGGTCATCCGTAAATTACGTCACAAGAATTTAATTATTAATTCTGTTGACCCTATCCATATCACAAGCTGTCACATTTGGGCTGAGCATTTGAAATAAGTATTCCCTCTACCTTAGTCGACGATTTTACATCTAGAAATAATCAAAGCGAAACAGCAGTTCCAATTTTATTTAGATTTTTACATGTGTAATCACAAATCTGATGACCCAGCCGTTGTCACACAATGTCACAATTCGTCGACTTTTCGACACTTTTGTGTAATGTAACGTATGGATGGCCCAAAAGGGGGATGATGTGTTTTATGGACTCCGCGTAATAATTGCATGGACAGCAGTAACAGTCGTGTACTGGCAAACAATATCTGGATACATAACATCGTTCAAAGTTTGTGTTCACAGTCTAATATAAACAAACACACTTACAGATAGTTCAACGCAGTTGTGCGCGCGGCCCTATGTGTGCGTGGGCTTGGAAATATACAACTTTCGTTCGTGTGGCAGTGACGCGGCAGTGGACGACGACTGCCGCGTCACTGCCACACGAATGAAAGTGCAACTAAAATCATAACGTTTCATAAACGCTTATTTGAAATAAATACATTTGAATTTGAATTTTAAATATACCATGACGTGGTTCGTCTGGTCATAAAAAATTAACATCAATTCATTATTAATCTTCCCGAAAACCTTACAGCCGTTAAACCACCGAACGGTTATAAGCAGATCCTCAACGAAGGTGGTCCAGAAGCCTTTGCTAAGGCCGTCCGCCAGAACAAAGGACTTCTCCTCATGGACACGACCTACAGGGACGCTCATCAGTCGTTGTTGGCGACTAGAGTGAGGACTTATGACCTCCTAGCGGTGTCGCCATACGTGGCACACAACTTGAACAACTTGTACTCTCTTGAGAACTGGGGTGGAGCTACTTTTGATGTCGCTTTGAGGTGAGTCATTTCGTTGAATTATAATTGTTAACCATTTTTCCACCTTACAGATATGATCTTAAAGTCGAAAATTTAATAAGTATAACCGTGATCGTATGTAAAAAAATTGAATTTAGAGTCCTTTTCTTACAAACATTTATATAATTCCAATGTTTCTCAAGCCTCATTCATTCATCCAGTGTTCCCAAACGCGACTGCTGGTCGAGCAATGTGTTATTGAGTTATTCTATGAAATTCTCAGTAGCAGCTCGGAGTTGGGATTTGGGCCCGGATAAAGGCAATAGGTTCGCACACTATTTCCTTACCTAAACATACTAGCGAACACATAATTAGACATAAATGTGGTTAGGTACACATAATTAGACCTCTGCCTAAGCCTTATATAGCATGTTTGATTGTCTCATTGCAGGTTCCTACACGAGTGCCCGTGGGAGCGTCTCCGAGATATGAGGCGGTTGATCCCCAACATCCCGTTCCAGATGCTCCTCCGTGGTGCCAATGCCGTCGGCTACACCAACTACCCAGACAACGTCGTCTACAAGTTCTGTGATATGGCCGTGAGTTTGTTCGCTTATTATAATACCTATTTTTTTTCACTCCCATTAATTTCCATAAAGTTTTGCTATACTTCTAAAATAGATTTGTAGGTACTTATGGAAAAACACGTTCTGATGCGTTATTTTATGATTTGGTCACATAAGGTATGATTATTTATATATACAAGCATTTTAACATTGTAATTCCTATGTAAGTTGAATTTTGGTTCATTTGTTCCTATTGTATGTAGCTAGACTAGCTAGTGGCGTTCCTTAGGTTTACTTGTAGAAAATGTGTATAATGTCCTGTTTCCAATGTATCTTCTCTTTCCGTTTGCTGTTTATTTAAGAAGAAAAATGTATCCCCGTAATCGATAAAAAAAGTCTTATTAAATACCTAGCTCCAATGTGCTTACTCCCTGAATTAACAGCTGAACAAGACTTAGCATCATCATCATCAGCCTATAGTCCACAGCTGGATGTCGGCCTGCCCTAATATGCACAATTTCGCCCTATCTTCGGCTTAAAATTAAATCAGAAGTCCTCAAAATGTTACTTTCTTAGGTAAAAAACGGCATGGACATCTTCAGAGTGTTCGACTCTCTGAACTACCTCCCTAACCTCATCCTTGGTATGGATGCGGCGGGTAAAGCCGGTGGTGTGATCGAAGCCGCCATCTCCTACACCGGAGACGTGTCCGACCCCAACAAGAAGAAATACGACCTCAAGTACTACTTGAATCTGGCTGATGAGCTCGTGAAGGCCGGCACACACGTGCTGGCCATTAAGGATATGGCAGGATTACTGAAGCCACAGGCTGCCAAGTAAGTTATATTGACAATTTAGTTATCTCAAGTCGATATGTTGTGGCTCGAAAAGGGACATTTTTGTCATTTTTAACCCCCGACGCAAAAACGACGGGGTGTTATAAGTTTGACGTGTCTGTGTGTGTGTGTGTCTGTCTGTGGCATCGTAGCTCCCGAATGGATGAACCGATTTTAATTTTGTTTTTTTTGTTTGAAAGGTGAATAAGTGGGGAGTGTTCTTAGCTATGTTTGATGAAAATCGGCCCAAGATGGCCGCCGCCACAAGATGGCGGTTTACATATTTTTTCACAACTCCCACAATATTGGTATCAAATGAAAGGGTCTGACTAGTAGAATACTATACACTATGAAAAATTTCAAATCCAACATGGCGGCCTCCACGAAATGGTGAATTTATTAAATTTTTTCACTACTCCCTCAATAAAGGTATCAAATGAAAGGGCTTGACTAGTAGAATACTTCCCCATTTCCATTTTACCGTTTCTGTCTAAAGTTCTTGAAAATCTAGTTCATGGCCAGCTCAGCTCTTTCCTTAACACAAATAGTCTTCTGAATCCTTTTCAATCCGGTTTCCGTCCTGGTCATAGCACTACGACAGCCCTAGTTCATATTACAGATAGCATCAGGCTGGGCATGGAGGCTGGCAACTTAACGGTATTAGCATTGCTAGATTTTAGTAATGCCTTTAATACCGTAGATTTTGACATCTTGCTTGGCATGCTCTGTTCTCTTAACATATCTCCAACGGTAATTGACTGGTTTCGTAGTTACCTGTTTGGTCGCCGGCAACGTATTGGGTTTGAGGATTCCACATCTTCTTGGTGCAATACTTCTGCCGGCGTACCACAGGGTGGCGTTCTTTCTCCTTTACTTTTTTCGATTTTCATAAATTCAATCTCCGAACGACTCACGTCTTCCTACCATCTTTATGCAGACGATCTTCAGATTTATTGTCAAGCTCCTGTCGAAAACCTCTCCGAAGCCTTTAACACAATTAATGCGGACTTGGCTCAAATATTGGACTGGAGCTTTAAATTTGGGCTTAAGGTGAATCCCACTAAATCTCAGGTGACTGTCATTGGCAGTTCTAGGATGATCGCTAGGATTAATTGGTCGGTCCTTCCCACTATTTCTTTTGATGGGATTGTCATAAATTTGAGTGAGAAAGTAAAGAACTTGGGGATTCACATGGACAGGACTATGTCATGGACTGCTCACCTGAAGGAGGTCAGTCGAAAAATGTTTGCTTCGGCATCTTCCTTAAGAAGACTGCGAAATTTTCTACCGACTGCTACTAAAATTGCACTAGCACAATCTCTCCTTCTCCCAATATTAGACTATGCCGATGCCAGCTATCTTGACCTTACTGAAGAGCAATTAGACAGACTTGAGCGGCTTCAAAACTTTTGTATTAGATTTATATTTGGCTTGCGTAAATATGATCATGTCTCTGAGTTTCGTACTAAGCTCAACTGGTTGCCTATCCGACTTCGCCGGAATTCTCATATCCTTTCTTTGCTCTACAATGTGCTTTTTAATCCATCTACCCCTTTGTACCTTAAAGAACGTTTTGAGTTCCTTTGTGACACGCATTCTAGGCTTTTGAGGTCATCAGAGAATCTGGAACTTAAAATCCCCACGCATTCCACAAAGTTCACTCACAAATCGTTTTTCGTTCAAGCGGCTCGTTTGTGGAACGCGTTGCCACTTACGGTAAGGCGTGCACAATCCTTGCCGCTTTTCAAAAAACTTTTAAAGAATCACTATTTGGAACATTAGCAGTGTAATATGAAGTATTATTTTATTTTATTTTATTTTAATATGGATATTGTTATTATTCACTATATATATATATATATATTTATTTATATATTATATTATATGTGTTTGCAATTGCTATTTTTGTACGCTGAATATATAACTACCCTTTATCTTGTCCAGTGCTCAAATCACTTTTGGTTGCCTGGAAGAAATCGCTTTAAGTGATAAGGCCGCCCATTGTACATTGTTTGTTAATAGATAAATAAGTATTTTAATTTGTATTTTTGGTGTGCAATAAAGTGTTAAATAAATAAATAAATACTATACACTATGATATAAGATACCTAATAGCTATGAAATAATTGTACAAAAGTTGAATAACTAAACGAAGAAAATACCTAATTAAAACGCAAGAAAATAAAAGAAATTAAACAAAATAACTAAGGAGTCCCTACAAAAAGTGTGAAATAACAAATTAAATAAAAAATTTAAAAAAACCCCCGACACAAAAATAAACCTGAATCCCTATAAAAAGAAAAAAATAATCTTGAAATTATAACCCTTCGTAAGTACGTATGAAGTTTTTTGATTAAATTTTGTCGCGTCGGGGGACCGCTCTCTAGCTCTCGCGTGTCTGCCCGCTCGGGTCGCCAAACTTGAATATGTTACGCTCCGCCCACTTTACGCCCTCCCGCGCGTCGCGGCGATGTACGCGCCATCCACATCAATTCTGAATTCGCGCGATTCACCTTCGGGAAGCAAAAGGAAAGGAAAGGATTCACATAATTAGAGAACGGTCCCCCGACGCGACAAAATTTAATCAAAAAACTTCATACGTACTTACGAAGGGTTATAATTTCAAGATTATTTTTTTCTTTTTATAGGGATTCAGGTTTATTTTTGTGTCGGGGGTTTTTTTAAATTTTTAATTTAATTTGTTATTATCTTATTTAGATACATTACATGATATAATATATAAAACTATTGTGAAGGGATGCAGTATGTTTCCCCTCCAACCAAAGGGAGAAATCTCTGATGAAAGGGGTGTTCGTCTTGACGGGTGACACCCGAGATTTGATGTCGAGTGTCTGTATATTTGTAGCTTTCGTTGCAAATGTTGCTTGCGCGATGCAGGATCCGTTTCGTGATTGGTCACTTGGTTATCAGTTGTCGATTGCGTATTGACGTACATTTGACATTGACGCACATAACTAACTGTATCATGCACTATTTATTTAAAAAGTTTCGGAAGATGTTGCGAACAATAGATTATTATTTAAAGTCATAAAGAGCTAATGGAGAGAAAGTTAATTTAGGCCATTTTTGTAGGCATTAATTTTTTTCTTCGTTCTTCCCAGGATGCTTATTGATGCTATTCGAAACAAGCACCCGGATGTTCCAATCCACGTGCATACCCACGATACTTCCGGGGCCGGGGTCGCCTCTATGTTGGCGTGTGCTGAGGCAGGCGCCGACGTCGTGGACGTGGCTGTGGACTCCATGTCGGGGCTCACCAGCCAGCCCAGCATGGGCGCGCTCGTGGCTTCGCTGCAGGGAACCAAGCTCGACACTAGTAAGTATACCAGCCAAAGAACTTCCTCTACTGAAGAAACCCTCGTCTCCAAAGGGATCGGTTATACACCGCCTTCATCCGACTCTCAGCTTCCTTTACCAGATCGTCTATCCATAATACTTTGATATCACTCTTCTTTAGAGCCTTTTCCCAATTATATTGGGGTCGTCCAGTCTACCCAGATGCGGCTGAATATCAGTATTTTACACGAAGCGACTGCCATCGGAACTCTGCAACCCAATTTCTGGGTAATACCGATATTCGGAGGATAGACTGGTTGTCAGGCTTTTTAGGCTGCCACAAACAATTGTCAAAGATCTTCATATGACAACAGGGACCGACAGCTTTACGTGCTCTCTGAAGCACGATCTCGGTCTCGATGTGTTATGATGTGAATGGTCACCCATCCACACACTGACCGCGGCGAGCGCAGCTTAACCTTGCAGATCAGTTGATCAGCTTAGTTATTACTTAGCCACGAGCCCTCTCCTTTGAAATGAAATGAAATGAAATGATGAAATGATATTTATTTCTGTAAGTAGATCATTAGAGACACTTTTACAAGTCAATGTTTTGTTTTTTTTTATAGCTAGATGGCTTCGGCATTTCCTAACTGACGACCTCTGAGAAGAAACGCCGAAACAAACTCAGAGAATCATGGTCTCTTTTAAAGTCCAGACAAAATTGATATCACTGAACGAATAAAAAAATACCATAAAATCAACTCTCTTTTACAGACATCCCTCTCCAGAAGGTATCAGAATACTCAGCGTACTGGGAGCAAGCTCGCACCCTGTACGGTCCGTTCGAGGCCACGGCGACCATGAAGTCTGGTAACGCGGACGTATACCTCAACGAGATCCCCGGAGGACAGTACACTAACTTGCAGTTCCAGGCCTTCTCACTCGGATTGGGCAGCCAGTTCGAAGAGGTCAAGAAGGCTTATAGGTAATTTTCTGTCATGAAATAATTGATAGTGTTTTTCTATAGCTCTTAGACATTTTTTAATGAAAAGTTTCTATAGTATAATTGTACAATAATAATGAAATGTAATAGTAATGTTTTTATTTACTGATGTTTTATTAGAATTGTTAGTATATTATTTAAAAACATACGCATATATTCCCAAGGGATAGGTATAGGTGCACTGATGTACCCCAACAGTTTTTTATAGAGGCTGTCACATGGACTGTAGTCGATCTAATGTGATCTTTTCCGCAACATCTCAGATTTGACACAATTCTGTGTTGTTGAACCACATAAAACAGATAGTATTAAATTACCAACTTAGGGCCACTTGCACCAACTTCTTAAATATGTTTAAATTGTATTTAAACACAATTTTTCATGGAAATTTCGCGTTTAAATAAAATTTAAACACATTTAAGAAGTTGGTGCAAGTGGGCCTTAGGATTCTAGGCGTATGCTCCCTTAAACATTTTCTATATCATTTTTTTTATTAAAATAAAAATTAACATTTCTTGAGTGTTTGATATTTACGTCGATGCCGTTGTACTTACACTAATCAAACATTAAATATTCTAGGGAAGCTAATCTGCTTCTTGGCGACATCATCAAGGTCACTCCATCATCAAAGGTGGTCGGTGATCTGGCTCAGTACATGGTACAGAACAAACTGACGGCCAAGGACATTAACGCCAAGGCTGAAGAGCTGTCGTTCCCCAAGTCTGTCGTGGAGTACCTGCAGGGTGCCATCGGTATTCCTTACGGAGGATTCCCTGAACCACTTAGGTAAGTTAAATATATATGTCATTTTTCTCCTTTCGTCAGTTGAGTAATATCTTTACAACTGTTTCTGAATTAAATCGTATTTTTTATGGCGAAACTGTATAATTATTTTAGACTTGTTTAGTCATTATTTTAAAAATCCTGTGATTTGTCTATTACGAAACTAGGTGATCATTTGTTTTATGTAAGCCATACACGCTACGGTCTACCGTAGAGGTCATCTGTGCAGCTATGCCTGTGCAGGTCAACCGAACATTGGTAGCGTGTATGGGGACATTCCGGTGTACCGGAGCGGTCTTCAGTTCTTTTTGCGATGGCATCGAATGAGGACGATGACGCGCTGGCATTGCTAGGCCTTGCTTTACTAGAAAACAACTGACGCGACCTGCGCAGGCGACCGGAGTGCACGCACACACGCAAAGGTACACCGTACGGCGTCACTCGAAAGAATTGATTTTCGATCTTGCGCCGGTCGCCTGCGCAGGCTCAAAAAACTGCACAGGTCTATTCCCACACACATTCCGGTCTACCTGCGCAGGCATACTTGCTCAGGTGGACCTTTCCGGCAGACCGTAGCGTGTATGGCCGGCATTAGCTTAGCCAAGATATTATTAATGGTTTTAGATCTAAAGTACTGAAGGACATGCCAAGGATCGCTGACAGGCCCGGCAAGCAGCTTCCTCCATTGGACTTCGACAAACTGAAGAAAGACCTCATGGAAACCTACCCCGAGGTAATTACGTTAAATATAATACACAGAATCTCCTTGCAACGATATAGTTTATTTTAATATAGTTATTCTAGGGACTGCTTATTCAATTCAGTCAGAATTTTGTCTCAATTACATAAAGATTGATTTGGAAGACAATTGCCAAAAATCAACGTTTCGGAACCCTATCGACACATTGAGAACCCAGTTCTTAAACCAGTTTTGTCTGAACCCTATAGATATCGCTCACAGAGGTCAATATTCGAGACCTTCGAGATCCCGAGTTACAGAACAAAATTTCATTTGACCAATAATCTGATCTGATCGTGTTTTTTTAAAAGAATCGTGTAAAAGTATATCTTTAAAGTGCTTTTTAAATATTTTTAGGTGTCCGATCAAGACGTGATGTCTGCGGCTATGTACCCACAAGTAGCACGCGACTTCTTCCGCATCCGTGACAAATACGGACCCGTTAATCATTTGGATACTAAGAACTTCTTGGTTGGACCTACTGTAAGTACTATACATTTCTTCTCAGTAAGTCTACAATCGCGACCGTTGGAAGGAATGGAGGAAGGCCTTTGCCCAGCAGTGGGACAGTACGGGCTAATAATAATAATAAGTATAGTGTTGTAATACAAATCCTCACATACATAAACGCCCAGACCCAGAATTACTACCTGTAGATCATACAAATATATGCTCCGTGTCGGGATCGATCCCACAACACGTGATGCATGAGGCAATCGCTCAACCGCTACGCCTAACGTGCCATCAATATTTATATAATCGGACCCCTCCCCCCGAAATTAATTCCCCGCGTTCATGTCGGGTAGAAAAAATGATAATATCAATTTTATTTAATTTATACAGGGCCTTGTACAGCCAGCTATCACTGCTAATTACTGTGGCATTAATGATTTCTTTTTTTAGATTGTTTTTTTTCTCATCATATACAAATATTTGAATGTTATCATCTTCAACAGGTTGGCGACTCGCTAGAAGTGAAGATTGAGCGCGGAAAGACTCTTGATATCAAGACGATCGCTATCTCTGACGAGATGACGGCGGCCGGAGAGCGCGAGGTGTTCTTTGAACTCAACGGACAGCTGCGATCTGTATTCATCAGGGATCAGAATGCGAGCAAGGTGCGAAACTTTATATATAAAACAAAATACCCTCGCCGCTTGTGTCTGTCTGAACGCGATAAATTCAAACTTGATATCTATCGGCTATCATCAAGGGACAGAGTAATTCATGAGGAAGGTTATAGGCTATATAAAATCACGCTACGACCCTCAGTAACGATTCAAAGCGGGTAAAACCGGAGGGTATACCTAGTAGTATTATAAATGCGAAAGTAACTTCGTTTATCTGTTTATAACATTTCCACGTCTGTCTAGGCCGCTGCAACAATCTGATGAATTTTTGGCATTGACATAGATAAAATCTCGGAGAAGGATGTAGATAGGCTACTATTTTCTTTGCCTCAATATACTAATGAAAAGGCTAGGATCACTTACTTCATTATTTTATTTAACAGGAAATGAAAATTCACCCCAAGGCGGTTAAAGGTGATAAGAGCCAAGTTGGAGCCCCCATGCCAGGAACTGTACTCTGTAAGTATTGCCATATTTAAATAAAATATTAGCCGTAGCACTAGTTGTACACGACATTAATCATCTAAAGAGAGTTTGTATATCTGGGTTCTTTGTTTACTAGGGATGGTAAGCATGAGAGTGACATTGAAAGGAGAGTGAGTGCCGGCAATCAAGTGAATGGGGCACTACACACTTTCATGAATAGCCGAAGAGTGTCCGAAAAGGCACGGCGGGCTGTGATTGGGGGTGTGTTGGCGCCGACACTAATGTATGGTAGTGAAATGTTGGGTATGGCAGAAGAGACATGAAAGTAGGATAAATGCTGTAGAGATGAGAGCGTTGAGAAGTATATGTGGGGTAACTTTGAAACATAGAGTGAGAAACAGTGTGATAAAGGAGCGGTGTGGTGTGAAAGAAGGTGTAGTAACAAAGATTGAGAAAGGTATGTTAAGGTGGTTTGGGCATGTAGAGAGGATGGATGAACGGAGATTGACGAAACGAGTATACATGATGAGTACGGATGGAAGAGTTGGAAGGAGCCGACCTCGACGAACGTACCACAACCAAGTTGCGGCCGTTCTTAAAAAAGGTCAGGTTAAGAGCACCCCAAACCGACGATCATGCATGAGGAGGTTAATGAACGTAGATGAAGCGAAAGTAGTGTGCCAGGATCGTAACAAGTGGTAATATATAGTCTCTGCCTACCCCAATGGGAGACAGGCGTAAAAATATGTATGTATTAATCATCTCGTTTCCCCACAGCAATCAAGGTGAAAGAAGGTGACAAGGTCGAGAAAGGACAACCGATCGCCGTCTTATCAGCCATGAAAATGGAGATGATTGTCCAAGCACCCAAGGCTGGAACAGTAGCATCAGTCTCCATCACCAACGGACAGAAACTAGAAGGAGACGACCTTATCTGTACCATCAAGGATTAAACATAAGGTCCATATCTGAACGACATTGTGATAAAACTTAATTCGGCACAAAACTAAAATTTTGTTACTCCGAGAAATTATGATTTTTTATAGTAACTAACTTTTGCCTGCGGCTTCGCTCGCCTGCAGCTAGGAATAAAAATAATTCCAAAAAAAAATCGAAAACCAACAGTGATGACCTCTTCTTTGTATGAGTATCTATAGATACTCATACAAAGAAAAAAATATTGATATGGATACAAAGAAGAGGTCATCACAATCAATCTTTCTCATCAATCAATATTTTTTTTGGATTAAATGGATCAAGAGATACAGCTTGTTCTCTCTGATGTATACATCAGAGAGGTCAAGCTGTATCTCTTGATCCATTTAATTATTTGAGATAAGAAATTCACCAGTTTTTAAGTTGGAGCATATACTTTCTAACAGTGATAATAAAATTAAAATCTATTCAGTAGTTTTACGCCAACCCGTAACAAACAGACAAGAATTTTAAAAATCACATTTTTGGATGCGGAGATATTTATATACCCTGAACCACTTGTTTTTTTTAAATATCTTCAATGTACAAACAGTTTTTTACAATTTTATAATAGTAGAGATTTTTATTTAAGCATTTTAATTGTTATTTTGTATGAATGTTTTTATACTTAAGTCTTGCTGAATCAATTTTGGAATTTATTATTTGAAAAGACATTTTTATTGTTTTACAAAGAACCTTATATAAAAGTATGGCTTTTACATTTCGACTTTAAATGTGATATAGCTACACTATTTAATAGTGTCAATTTACAGTGACTTAAAAGCATCACAGTACAAAACTGAATTAAATTTAGTTTTAGCATAATACATGCAAAATCTTGAATAATCGAATAGTTATGTAATAGGAATGAAATATTATGTATAAGTGTAGTGGAACGTGGAACGAATAACCAGGGTGTAATGTTATGCGCCTTACAGACTGAATTTCAGTATATACAAGACAGGGCCTCTAAAGTCTACGGTTGAATCTCTGAGAGCATTTAACCTATTATTTATAAGCAAGGTATATGACATATACTAAGAAAGTTTATCTGCAGCAAATATTTCATGACAATTTTAGAAGTTTATGTCGATCCTTAAGTCGATAAAAATGGCATATTGGTTTGTCGAATCTACTCTTGGCTACAGCTGTCATTTTATGCCTGCAGAGTTCAGTCTGTGAGGCATAGAAGAGTATAGACGTGTCACAACACGATTCCCTATTGGTTAAAACTGTGACCTTTCTGTACTTCAATAAGTTATTGTTATTATTTGGTTATCGTAAAACGATTAGAGTTCCGGTGCTCAGTTGTTATTCATTATTTGTTTATTTCCTAGCATCACATTGTTTTTTATTTAATAAATATTTTTATTTTATAAAAGATGTGTTTTATTGTCCTCAGTTTTACAGTTCCTACATTTTTCTCGCCTCGAGTACAGGTGAGATTGAGAAAACAATTTCGTCGCAGGAGTTTGGCTATGCGCGTGAGTACAACCCATAATATGTTTACGCTTGAAATCATTAAATTTTGCCAGAAAACCCAGTAAAAACACGAAAATATAATTCAAAAAGTATATTTCCGTATTAATTCAATAATACAATATTTCCATCCCAATCATAACATCGATTCAAATACAAACTATAAATACCTGATACAATGTTAGTGTAAACCAATGTATACGAGTTGTTTAATTAAACAAAAATAAGTTTACAACTAAACAACTTCGATTAGGTATTTCGTGTGGGGCGATCGAAACGCCTTCAATATACAAACAGATCAAATTATATATACAGACGAATAGACAAAGAGTTGAGAACTCACATAAGGTACCTTACAAGATACTATTATGCCATAATACAATGATAAAAAAATTGCGTGAATCATAATTTATATTACTATTGATTGATCTCCGGTGTCATCACGGCCCACAATATTAAAGAAACTAAAACTCACTTTCGTCGGTGAAAGTTCGATACCGCGTAATTATCAATTAGCTGGGCCAATTGTCAATGTTATTAAATCAAAGTTAAGCCTTAGCAAAGCGTTAGTTACGCGATATTAAACTATCGATGACGTTATGTTTTCCAAACGAAACTTTGAATACAAAAATACACCATACTTCATTTTATCACTCCGAATATCTTCCCGAACCAATCTTATATACACAATAGGAAATCAAGTCCTTTCATCATAAAACCGTAAATATAATCTTTATGGCATAGATACATCAGATGCTTATTATCTTTTGTATAGCGTATTTGGCATCCAATTACATGGAGTATAGATTCTCAACGCAACGTCAAACCAGAGAAATCTTTCTATGTTAGGGCTAAAACATGCGCACTTATGAAGTCTTTCTATTGCGATTTTTATTATCTTTAGCTCATGCCTTACCAGCTACCAGTTTTTTGTCAACATGACTTTACATATTAAACATATGAACCTAAAAATAAATAATCAAATGCTCCTTTCACGTACACCTTTACCTTTAAGACGTACATTCAGAATGTGAAGGCAAATTTCGACATGGCAGGTGGGACTCGCGGTGGCTTAGAGGTCATAGCGTCTGGCGTACCTAGCCAAAAGACGCAAGTTCGAATCCTGCCTGCGAGTCAAATTTTTCCTTCACTAAAATTACTTTATAATCTTAGCATGAAAAATGCAAAAAAATAATCAAATGCTGCTCTTCGTTTACCTAACACAGTAAAGTTCTGTGAGGCAGGTATAAACTGAATTTTTTGAAAAGAGAATTAATTAATCAAAGATTAAAATTTGTTCAATAATACGGAAGTTACAAGCATTTTAATGCTAGACAGAGCTCGCTATAGGATCACGTGACTTCAAATGTTCTGTGCGCCATACAAATCTAAACTAAAACTCATTTTATGAGGTAGGGACAAACTGGTTGGTTGGTTGACTTCATAAGTGCCAGCATCAATATGTGAGTCATAAGTACATCTACGTGATTGACTAAGATTATGTTACCAGAAAATCAGAGACCGCACCATAACGTGCTAACGCGATTATCTTCAAGTTGTGAGGGAGGAATAGCGCTATTTAACCAATAGAGCGTCATTCCGGTCTATCAACTTCAAAATGATCGCCTTAATACGTTGTAAATCGGCCTTTATTTTAAATACAAAATATCATAAAGGTATTTAACAATTATAATATTCAATTTTTAATAATATTTGTCACAATCGCATTCATTACAATAACAAAGTAACAATTATAATTTAGATATTATTATCGTTTTAATTTGAGTGCCACTTGCACAACAACTCGCTAATATAATTGTAAGCACTTTCAAACTAAGCTTTAACTTTCTAGACTAGACCAATATATACAAGTTGCGTTGCAAACTTCACTTGCGCGATTCAGGATTTATCCGTCGTAGTATGGTATGTAGCGCGGTAGATGTCACTACAATGCTATTTTAAGGCTAAATTATTATATCATAGAGTCCTTAAAGACAACACAGATGTCAGAGAGATAGCGATATACGGTTTATGGTGAAATCTCTTTCACACATCAAAACAGTACAGTCCCATGCATAGTTTGATGTTTATAGCTCCACCCCACTTGAAAAAACTACACTAAATACTCATTTCTAAATGACTCTCTGAATCAATTTGTACTCATAGAGCTACCCGGGCCAGCGGGGAATTTCGTAATAGGTACAAATCAATAATAGATACATAGACTTTTTTACATCAAATTGTGGAAACATTAAAATAAGACTACCATAATACATTACACGAGACCGGTAATCATTTTTCATATTTTTTTATTATTAAATAATAATTATCATTTCATTTTTTTTTTCAAAATAGTTACGAAATAAATGGGGTCGACAAATAATGTCGGATATTCATGCTTTGTCCCTCACTCTCACAACCTAAAAATCGTGTTAACACAACAGAACATTCTTTAATCAGTTTTCATTATACCTATTTTTTTTATTTTTCAAGATAATCGGCGCAAAATAATGATTTCATAATACCTTGTACTGAATGTACACACGGCTAAATATCATGCTATACATTTACAGTTCAAGCTGGCCTACCATTGAATAAGCTTCCCGGAGGTCAGCTTACACTAAAAATGTATATTTTAAGTTTGATATGAAATGATGAACATTTTTTACTGGAAATAAACATTATTTATTATTATTATTTTATTTTTATATACGCATCAGTCAGTATCAGCATATATGCGGACATATAAATTGTTCAAAATAGTCTGAACACTAAGGAAATAATGAAAAAAGGATGTTATAGAATCAACACCGTATACATGCAAATATTCTGTATTTTATACCAATTAGTTATAATTATAGTTTAATTTCTTTAGCAATGTAGACAGTTATGAGCAGTCTGTTCGTTCCGATATATTTGAGGTTCACTGTACAAATCGTCACTAAAACTAAAATTTAAATCTAGAAGTCCGAAGATAAAATTCTACGCGATAAAAATTAAATGAAACATTAAAGCCATACAACCTAATAATTATAGAAAAGGAATGAGCAAATAAGAAGATATGTATCGAAAATATAACTAACAATTTTAAAGTGAAGAAATGGCTTCAAAGGCCTTTATTCTACAGAGTTTTAAGAGTTGTGTCATTTTTAACGTTTTAGTCACGTGAAAGCCCACCGTGACTGTGGGGGCGCGTTACAGGCAGCGGCAGTCTTAGAAATAAGGATTGTGACACCTTTTCGAGACACGTGCCTGTTAAATAAAGTTTGGTAACATTTACAACATCTTGCCTTAATTATTTCAAGCCAATTGGTGGTGGGCTTCATGACAATACTGCGCATGTACAGTAGATAGACTTTATTTATGTACTTAAGTACAATACATAATATTTCTCTAAAAATTATGTCACAGTCTATGAAAACCAAAATAAGTCATTGCGATAAAAAAAGATGGCATCCAGAATTAAAAAACTTATCGATTACATAATTTTTTATTTTAAATATTACGCTATACAGATAGATTAATGTAAATATTGCCAAAATTCTTCAAACAACAGATAAGTTATTAATTCTGGACACACAAAAGAAACAGCCTTAAATTAACAGTTATAGATCTCGAATATACTAGGTTGATATTTCATTGTCTAAATATTGTAATTTACCACCAAATCAATCAATTACGAAACCATACGAAGCTATCTACGATTTGACTTTTGCCTGACGTAAAAATTTTACGTAAAAGTTTCTTAGTGGCACTTGCACCACCTTCTTAAATGTGTTTAAATTGTATTTAAACATAACATTTCTATGAAAAATCGTGTTTAAATACAATTTAAATATAATTTTGAAGTTGGTGCAAATGGCCCTTAGAGTTGATTTTCAACTGGGCTAAATTCCGAGATATACTGCGCAAATTCAATCAATTTCGCCTGGATGCAAGAGCGACTTGTCAACTAAAGTATGTGAGAATGTATCTACCAAATCCTGTGGGGTCATGTCTGCTAGTCTCTGTGGTATGTCCTGAGTGTCCTCAAGGTCATTGATGGAGTTTACAGAGTTTTGGTCGCTAAGTGAGAGGCTGGTATCTGTGTCGTCGCCATAGCAACGCCGCTTGTGGTCCGATGGAAAGTTGTGGTAGGAATGTTCGACGCGAATCGCTTGCATTGTGTTGCTGTAACAGATAATTACTATGTGTAAGTATATCTTTATATTTCTTCGAAATAAAATAGCTACTTTCGATTATAATTGAAGGTGAAATTGTTTACCATTGACCTACTTCGAATTGACCGATTTTGATAATACATCTGGTATTGCAGTTTTTAACTGATTAAGCTAAAGCAGACTTAGTCATTCATGAAATTAATTAAGAGGTAAAACGAGGAAATGGAATAATTTTCATTGTTTCCTGTTAATAAATTAGTCACGAGTTATCTTTTAAAAAGTAAGCAAAGCGAACAAGAACTTGTGTTATGCATCTAAATATACATATAAAGTTAACTGTTACCTTTTCTACAAACAGACGAATTATAGTCACCTGGTTTTTCTTAGAACCGGTCTCCCCATCTCCACTTGAAGTTCTAAGGAGTACAGTTTAGCTAATGACTCTAATTTCTCCTTTTCTTCGGGGTCATGAAAACTAGGCAACTTCAGTTCATTTTGGCAAGAGTCTTGAAGGAATTTTGACAGCTGTTCATTTGCAGCACTAAGGATGAGGAAACCAGGTCGTTCGTCTCTTATCCTGCGACAGCCAGCTCGTATTTCTCTCACTTCCGTTACCACAGCGTTCCCCATTGAATGTTCACTGTAATAATGGTCGCTTTGCGGCGACTTTTCACTCAAATTCAAGTCGCTCGATGATGTTTTCTGTAGCGAAAAATTCGTGCGTGGCGTTTGGTTAAACGTTTCACCCCGCTGCCCCGATTTCTCTTGAAAGGCCTGAAAGGACTGAAAAAACGACTCGTTCGCATTTTGACCGGAAACTCCAGCGTTTTTTATATCACTAAAACTGCTGAAAGAGGAATGCGGTTGGAGTATGTCCCTATTTTCTTTAGAAATAGCCTCATCCTCTAAATCTACTACGGTTTTGGAATCGGACATCATTGCATCGTCGTCATTCCCCGAGTCAACTTTAGCGCGTTTCTTTTTGAACCGATTCTTGCAGCTAGCCCATCCGCTTTTGACGAGTAACTTTTCCTTTTTTAAACGTTTCGGAGGCGGCATATTACTGGCAGATTTAGGCGAATTATTGTTGACGGATTTGGACGATTTGAACGTGAGGCTTTTGTTGAAGACTTTCAATTCTTCAATACCGGGCCAGTCTGTGAGTTCGTCATCCCCTTCTCTATCACTATCATTCGTAACTACTCCATCCGAATCACTGCTGCTTAAAGAACTTGATTCGTTACCCGCGCAATCCATACCGCTGTTAGAATCATCAAAAAATAAAGGATTTCTTAAAGAGTTGGGAGGGTGGGTCTTGTTCAACATTTTAAATTTCCTGTGATATTTGCCGTCAAAACAGATTTTTCCTGAACTCGTTGTGGGATTGAAGAATGGTGGGAGGTCCGTCGCTATTTTGTACCCTGTGAGTTTAGAAAGCGTCGGCGTCCCGTTTTTAGAATTCTTATAAACAAAGTTGAAACTCGAGCTACCTGGTAATGATGGTGTATTAGTGATTGTAGACGATTTTGAACCTTCAGCATTCTGTGATTTGAGTACGATTTTGCCTGGCTGCAACACAGGCTCCTTTTTGGGTACATCTGTGTCATATTTCCTTGCTTTGAAGTCATTTTTGGAAAAATATGCAGACTTGGATGAGCATCCACCACTGAAGGACCTCTCTCTCATTTCGCAAACATCGCCTTTGTCCCGATGCGACCATTTTCTTTTGCCGCAAAACGCGTTTCTGAAAAAACAGCTAATAAGACACAATTTGAAAATTAATTATGTACAACTTTTATAACATACTATAATCATAAATTGGAGGTGACAATATACAAATGTTATACAATACTGGGCATTACATTTTATTTCACAAGAACCTAGCAAGACAAAGAAAATATTACATCGTATACAATCGCCTCAGCTGATACAATTTCAGTACTTTCTACTGGAAGTTACTCAGCAAATGGTCTGTGAGTTCTGTGACTCAGCAAGGTAACAGATTATTATGAAATCACTAATATGTGAAGTATGGCGATTACATTATATTTATTTCTGTAAATACATAAAGTATAGACTAGCTATTGCCCGCGGTTTCACTCGCATCCCGAAAGGAGTTACTTACTAAATGACATGACATGCACAAAATTTTTAGTTAAACCCCCAGCAATACAACTGTGAAAACTGCATCCAATTTCGTGATGCGCTTACAAAAACAGAGACAGACAAATAAAAATGTTGTTTTGGCTTCTGTTGCTCTAATAAAGACCCACACATATTTGGTTTTCTTTAATATCTATAATGTACAGACATCTGCCTTTTACTGCCCGTTACAAATTTAAAGTTGATGATGATTGATTGATTGATGACTTTAACAATAATAAGCAAAACAATTCCAACCTTTCAGGTTTTGTCAGCGTCTTGTGTTTATTTACATGTAGCGTAGGGGATATAACTTGGCTCTGAAGAATGATCGTAGTAGGCAATGCATTTGGCTGAAAAATAAGCACCCATTTAGAATAATCATTATATTTTATGAGTATCAATAATTTAAATGATATAGGGCTGTCTTCATATAGGCTTTCAGGACAATACCGATATCATGAGGATGGATAATCATGCTCTTAAACTTTTCATGTTTCCTAGCTTCCGAGTACCACTTACACTTTTTTTAGAATTTGTATAGCAATCAGGGTCTGGTCACATAATGTGCACTGGTGAATGATAAAAACAACATACATAAATTCATAGATTGTTTGACCATCTATGCCTCATACATCCTACATTCCCCCCATTAGAAGCATCATCATCCATAATGTTATATTATACCACAGACCTCTTGGCTTTCTGTATTAAAGTACAGAATTAAATAACAAAAACTCTTTTCATAATTATAATTGCATATTTCCATATAAGGTGACAGCTGATAGGAATGAATAGAAAAAAATGGACATGCTGTGGCGACCCAAAATAAATTGGGACAAGGTCAGGAAGATGATCAATTTCAATGATAATGACAAATGAACCTGGTTGTAAAAACATTATAAATAATCCTTATTCTCAATCTAATACCAATTCAAATTACACCAGGATATATATATGATAAAGGAAATGTTATTCAATAATATTTTATCTATTATGTTTAGACTGACTCCAGCACCATATGGGATGTATCCAGGAAGAGAGGGAAAGAGAGAAAGTAATTTGTCATCACCCAAACATACCTCAGTAGTCACACTCAGTATCTCAACTGGTGGAGACCGCTTCCCATCTGTATACTCTACAGGCATCTTCTTATACTTCCGTTTCCTTCTAGCATTTGCTGGTCTAGTTGGGGAGAAATTCTCATTGAATGAATCAGACTCAAAGTTGCCGATTTGACAGTAATGCCTCGATTTGAGGCTGGACTTGTGCAAGCTGAGGTGGGGATCGTCCGAGTCTGATAATGGCTGGGTGATAAGGGGAGCCTGGGGTGGACTGCTAGAGCTGCCATCTTCAACCAGGCTTACTGTAACTGCGGCTGCTGAAAATAATTCAAGGGTCTCACTGAGTTGACTGAGCTTTTGCTGTTATTTGAGCTAGCTGAATGTTCTTATACCTAATATTGTTACTCATATACAGCTTTATATCAAACTTGTTTCTACATATAAATTATTTCTTGGAACAGTAACAAATTTTTGGTGTCAGTATATGGTGATGCTTTAAAAAAAATTGTCTTCAGTAGTATTGTTTTACTTATAATGGCAATGCTTCAGAATAATAATTAATAATTATTTATATTTTCAGACTAAAATAAACAGATTTTCCTTATTTCAAAATTAGTTATGTACCCAACAGTCTAATTATGCATAGAGACTTGAAGTAATACTCAGTTTCTAATTATTATATAGGTACTTAAAGACTCAATAGTGCTACCTATAGCATAATACGGACAGTCCAAAGAATTCTGATACTATTGGCTAGTTGTATGTAAGTTTGTACCTACATAACCCAGTAGGGTTTTGCATTTAATAGCCTAATTCTTGAAAAAGATTATAGGCTATTTATCATCATGCTATGAACCTATAAAGCAAAGAAAAAAGGACGAAAGTGTGCAAAATCCTGGAGCACAGAGTTAGTTGTAAATAAAAATTGAATACATGCACAACATGTGCATGAACCAACATTCATTAGTAAGCCCATCTGTTAGGGTAGAACCAGTTGGTCAATTATTTTTTTAAATTTTGTTCTACAATGACTCTTTCTAAAAAGGAGTATCTGTGATGGCATGAAGACACCTTTCACTTTCATTTTCACATAGGTGTAAGTACAGTAATAAAAATTACATATTCACAAACTGATCTGAGCAATGACAACATAGCCTTATAGATTTGAGCAGACTCTATATGTTAAAATGTTAGAGGTTTATTGTTAGTCGAAAAATCATCTAATATGCCAAATTCACGTAAATTCTTGCTTTACATAGTGACCATAAAACCAAATCACGAAAATAACAGGTGCAACATTGTTTACAGCCAAAACAATAAATCCTTGAATATAAGTTATTGGTAGTTACGAGTTATACTAACGTAGGTTTCCGGCAGACCTAGTCCGTCTGCGGAGGCCGAGTTTCCTCCGCTCCTGCCGCCCACAGTTACTCTCCTCAAGAGCCAGGTTCAGGTCATGAGACAACCGCTCCATCGTCCCTAATGACCCCAAAGCAAGCCCATATCGTGCTACTAAAATCTAGAACATACGATGCACCGGCTGACTTTGTTTACGCCACCTTGGCTTATTTGACCTACTTCCCACTTGCCCTTTCACAAATCCTAAGATCGAAGATCTTTATTAACTCAAAATGCTAATTATTACACTCAAAAAGGCAACACAGAACACGGGACCACAACAACAGTTAAACAATTTACATTTTACAGTTTCACTTCACAAGTTTTTCCCGAATGAGTCGGAATGTCTATTTATTAAGCCTGCAAGTGACTATAGCAGGTGTATTGATGACCTTGTTTATCAGTTAATGGAAGATAGAATTAAGAAAAATTAAATATGCACTTTCTTTTCGAATCCCCTGCTTGCATGATTTTGACAAAAAATTACAAATACCAGGGGGAACATCCATCGACATTCACGACATTGAGTGAATGATCGAATTAAATGAATGAGAGACTGAATAAATGACATGAAATTTCTTATCATAAAGCAGAAATTTTTATTGCGACCACAGACTAATCTTAGTTTAATGCTGATCGTTTCGCTCAGCCCGCCAAATTCAAATTACAATTGGTTTTTCGCAATTTGTAGGTCTATAACACATTCTAAATTCCTAGCTGTAGTAATTGCGCCCTTAGCTATACAATATACACAACTGAGAATTAAAACCCTACTTGATGATATGACCCTACTTTTAGCTTCTTTAACGTTTATTATGCAAAGTTTTTAATGCTCAGTTGTGAATATTGTATAGTTAAGGGCGTAATACTATAACTAGGAATCTAGAATGTATTATAGAAATACAAATTGCGAAAAACCAATTGAAATTTGAATTTGGCGGGCTGAGCGAAACGATCAGCCTTAAGTTATGAATTATTATATCTCTACTATTTTAGAATCGTAAAAAAAAATAAGTGTAAAGATTATTCCGGTTTTTTTCGCAAATAAAACCATGTTAACTTAATTTAATTTAACCCTTTGGAACCGTGCAACTAAAATATGTAAATGCTTATTTGAAATAAAAACATTTGAACTTGATACAAAGTGATAATTTGGCATAGGTTAAGCCAGCTATACCATTTCCATAGCTAAATGCTCTAAGCTAAGCGGTAGAATGATATCTCTACTCAGAGTAGTCAAAGAGTCAGAGTCAGAGCTTACGTGCAAGTTTTTTAGGCTTATTCTTGCTTACGTACACTGAACAGAGCGCTCCGTACTAGTACAATCTTTCAAGTGTACTAGTTCGGTCTTCTAGTACTATTAGTATAGTAGCTCACTGAAGAAAGTGAACAAAAATAATCAGTGTGAGTATACTAACATAAAGTTCAAAATAGCTCACTCGAATATACATCGCGAACGACGAACGGACGAAGTACTAAATGAATGATGTACTAAAAAGGAAAATAAATAAAAAGGAATATGCAGTTCTTACTAAACGTAGGTAGGTAGTAGTCCGTGTCGGTTGGGACGGAAATGAATTCCTATCCTAATAGTAGATAATACATGTACTGTATGTACTACACAACTTTTTTCACAAAACAGACTGTACTGTACACACCCGAAATACTAAAGGGTACATTAATTTGCTTCTTTGAATACCACCCGTATTCAAAGAAGCAAATTAATGTTAATCCAAATGACGAACATAAAGATAAGACGAAATTATATGCATCGATTCATTTACATTTCGATGTACAATGAAAATACTTTTTCCAACTTGGCGGTGGATTGGTTCACGCCAAGCGAAACTCGAAATAAAATCCGACTGCTTGACTCAAAGGAGGTAAATCCAAGCTGCGCTATGCGCTATTGTCTAATATATTACTGTACTCTCTGGCTATTGTATTTGTAATGCTCCAAAACGGAATAACTCGTGCACTGGAACTGAAATGAAAACAAAAAATAAAAACCGTTGAGTCGTGTCGTTGACAGCAGGGTTTTGTCGTTGTTGTAGTTGTCAATTATTGCGCCAATTTCGTTATTTTTATTTTGTTCATTTCATTTTCGTTTACGATCTGTTTTGCACAATTTGCACGTGAAGCTTCAGCTGGAGATAACATTCTAAAGATATTTAATTTGAGGTAATCTTTTCTAAACTTAATCAGTTGTGATTTTAAGATCTACTTTTATTGCAAGCGTCGTTGTGTACGCTATTTTTGTTTGCAAGTTTTACATAAATTTTCGGAGGTAAACGTTAAAATGGCAAGTTTGGATGGTGTAGGACATGATAAAAATTGTGTTGCAAAGCTTTTGTGATGTTCAATGCAATATTAAATGCATCTTTCACAAATTTCAATTACTTTAGATGCGAGTAAATTATAGTGAAAACTGAAAACAAATCTCGGTTAGGCAAAGGCGTACCTTTGCCTAACCCTTCGGAGTTAGAGGAGAGGTCTACACCCACAGTCCGCCGGTATGTTTAGGTCCCATAGGGGGCGAGCCTATTGCCATAAACTAGTCAGAAATTCCATACTACGAGCTGCTACTAGGAATTTTATAGAAAAACCCAATAACTGCTCAGCCTGGGACTCAAATGCAGGAACTCTAGCATAGCGGTCGCGCTGGGGACCAGCAGACTTACAAGGCTTGTAACTTTCTAAGTTGTCAAATGATCACAACTTTTTATAGTGGAGCTTTTTTGTTCGGGTTTCAAGTATGGCTTTGATGTTAGAATGCAAAAGAAGACAATGTTCTTACTCTGACATCATCAAAGCCAAACTTGTGGTATACCTACTTAAGATTTTACTATTTTTTATTGTAATAAGATGACAAACAACGGTATGTATGGACAAGCCTGAACTACTCCCCCCATAAGGTTGTTCGATTAGCAGCATATCATTTACCTATGGTAACAATCATTATGTAGGCATGAATTGTATGATATTTAATCATATGGTGAACACTGCTGTCAAGTAATAAACTAGTTACATTTTGTGCCTATGCAATGATGGATAAAAGATACTTTTAGCATGGAAAATGCTAAAAAAATACATAAAGATATTGGTCTGCTAAGTCAAAGGTCTCAAGTTCGAATTCAAGGCATGCAGTTCTGACTTTTAAAAGTCATGCACATCTTAATAATTAATTACTATACACTTAGGTATGGTGAAGGAAAACATAGAAAGGAAATTGCATGCCTGAGACATTTTATTGATGGTATTATGCCAGTATGGTGTAACGAGACTATTCTATTAACAGCTTCCTAATTTTCCAGCGCCAATGGAGGGCGCGGTGACACCCGACGGGGGGCGTCGCACTCGTGCGGCTCTCGCCGAAATACCGGTCCGGCTTGATCGTCTCCGTGTCACCCCGCTGCAGCCGGTCACTAACATTCGAGAGCGCTCGCCAGCCCTGCCAGCTGGGTACCTGAGTCCGGCACCATCGCCTGACGAACTGCTAATACAGCAGAGAGGTATAAACACCTAAATTTATTATGCATCCTTTATCTTTATCACGCTACCATCTAATGGGTCTAACAATATAAATAACGTAGAAGATTTGCTTCAGCTTCACATGATGGGAGTTGTTTATCCTACCAGCTACATTTTACTTTTGAATATGAAAAAAGGCGTGTTGAGAGGGTGAATAAAAGACTATAATAATATACAAAAAGGCAAAACCGGGAAAGGAGCTACTAGTGCGTTTTTGACGGGAATAAATGCGGTATTTTTATTTTGTGGGATAATCAGTTCTCCATTTTACTAGGTGCATCTTTACAGAATAATGTGGGTATGGTATGTCTCCATAATCTGGAGCAGTAAAATATATGCTATTTACTGTTTTTTTTTCTTTGACTACTATCAGTAAACTTATTGACTGGGTTCCAAGTCGAAAATAACAGAAATCATTTGGAAAGCTGCCTAACTGAAATGGAACTAGGCTGGACATAAATCTGTCGCATGTCAGACAACTATTGGGCCAAACTGACAACCCACTTGGTCCCACTTAATGGCAGACGCCAGTGCGGCAGGCCCAGACGGATGGAGGGATGAGGTGGACTCTTCTCAAAAAGACTGGTCCCTGACAGCAATGGACAGGGAGAAGTGGAAGAAGAGTGTGGAGAAATTCTGAATTGGTCATTATTCATGTCTTAAACGTGGCTTAGTGGTCATAGCGTCTGATGTATCTAACCAGAAGACGCAGGTTCGAATCCTGCCCACAAGTCGAATTTTTCCTTCACTAAAATAATTTTATGCCGGTGATAGTATTTCTGTTCGGGGAATGCAGGCGTGATCCTATATTCCCTAATAATGTTATGTAAAACAGCTGAATGATGTTTAGCAGTTTTGTATCATTGCTGAACTTCAAGACGCAGAATCGCATGAATGTTTTGCATACAATGTACAATACCCTTAATAGAAAATTATTGAATAGTATTTGAGGGTATGATATCTTACTTACAAGCAGTATTAGACAGAATGTGCCTGATCTATATGATCATTGAACATTGGTGTGTTGTTCACCTCACTATACTTTCAAGCGAATTTTCTGTTGCAGGCCGCAAGCGTCTGCCAGTTACTTGGTCGCCGGACATCGAACTGAAACGGAACTCCTCATTCCACTCCACCGTACGCACGCCAACGAAAGACAACCGCTTATCCCCATTAAAGCTCGGCGTCACCTTACGTTCTACACCTCGAAAGCGTCTTTTATTGGACAATGAACGTATACCACTCACTCCTGAGAAAATAGACTTCAGCGACATTAGCACTCCACAGAAATTCAAAATCACCAGTCCGATCAAGAGTACCCCACCAATGAAAAGGTGTAGGCTTGAAAAAACATTGAACTCTGAATTCAAAGGACCCATTGATAATGCTCTCAAAGGCTTGAGCCCCACACAGCTCATACATATGATTAAAACTATAACATATAAGCACCCTGAAATTGAACAGGAGATCAGGAATGATATGCCAGTTCCAGACTTAGCACCGCTTGAAGAAAGACTGAGCTACCTAAAAAGTAATATCTTTAAAAGTCTCCCCACATCCCGTCTCACATCTAAAACTGATTCACCTGCATATTCTAGAGTTTCTACACATTTGACTGCATTCAAGAAGTGTGTTGTCGAACAAGGTAAGGTCCTGGTTGAGTCTCAACATTGGGAGTCTGTGATCCAGTATGTTTTCCTGGCGTGGAACTATGTCAAAGCTACTCCACTTTGGGACAACCAACCCCACAATGCTCAGAGAAAACAATGCTTTAAGGCTCTTACAAATTTTTGTATGACTGCACTGAAAAAAGGAAGTCTGCAAAGAGATATTTTGGTTGATGTGCAAGACAAACTTCAAGGAATGGTTGTAGATAGTGAGGAAATAATGTCTTGCTTGAAATATGTACAAGGGCAATTACAAGATTTCTTGTAATTTCTATTCTTTAATCTGTTTTCAATCATATTTAACCCTACTGTTGTTACAGATTCTATAATTGTTAATACATATAAGACTGATAAAACGCCATCAACAATAAGTAATTTAAGTATTTTTAGAGCTATACTTCTATCAAAATTTCTGTAAGACATGATTTTATTTGTGATTTATATGTTGTAATGATTAATAGCGTAAATACAATAAAAGTCCAGTTTAGCTAACAACATTGCTTGTATACGTAATATAAAAGATCCTTTCTTTCTACTTAAATTTTGAAACAATTATGGAATCTGATTTATTTTATAACTTTTACCTCAATTTAGATTGTAGGTGGAACCTTTTTAGCTACTTGTTTTATTCTGATATTAGTTGTATACTTCCTCCTTTTTTCAATTCTGGAGATCATCACATACAAGAATGGTTATACTTTTAAATAAAAATGATTACTTATTTTCAATTGAAACTCTTCAATGCTAGAAACTAGATAGATTAATGGATTTCAATTAAATATGAGTGGAGTTTAATAGATTGAATTCAGTAGCTTAAGTTCAATTACATTGAAATTTCGTTTGGATACTCATCATCATTTTAATTATAATCATTTATTATGATTGTATTCCCAGTAAATAACAATGTGCCTTTCATTGCATTTAAAAAATGATAATATGAAATACTTTTTCTTTTAAGAAACTCTTTGTATCTTTTTAATTTTAGTAAATAATTGTAGGTAATGAGTTTTGTTGTACTTTGGTAGAGTTGAAAGGAATCAAAAAATATTTTTAGGTAATGATATTTTAAACAATTTTGTCTTCCATATTTTTATGGAATCTTTATTTTGATTCTTTTCAATAAAGCTGTGACTATACCAAAGTATTTTTACTATAATAATTAAGCTTACAAATGTAGTTTTCGATACTTTTACTTAATGTAATATTTTGTCATAGGCATAGTATAGGAGAAAATATCCACGTTTATCTATCATATCCACAGTTTAAAATAAAATATCCTCTGAGTATCCTGAGTGTATCTCGATGCATTGCATTTATCTTTGGCGTAAATATCGGCCTTATGATATCAGTATAGAGTTGAAAATTAGATAGGAAGACATGCTGAAATCTATTAGAATAGACATCGGAAAATGGATTACGCCCTATTTTCTACTCTTATCTGAATACTATAAGAATGATTGTTTATTATCAGTAGTAAATTGCTAGATCACTCACTATTCCTCCTAACTTTACGTTAATAACACCTGGCCAAGAACTCCGCAGTAATTAGGTATGTTTCTCATTAATTAAAGTTTCATGTTTGGATATACGTATCTTGTTATAGCTATAAAGCAACGGATACAAGAATATAAAATCAACTAGATCCGACGAATACGTATTTTCTTTTAGATATTTTTAATGCGTATCTACCGTTATGACTAAAAATTAATGTTGTGCCTTATCTGTTGCAAGTGATTGACAAAATATCACTCGATATTGTTAGCTTATATTTTTTAAGATTGAATAAATCGTATTTTGTAATTGTTTTGGTCTTCATTTGTCAACCTTTTCGGTGTGCGGAAAATGTTCATGGATGGTCTGCCACCTGGGTAGGACTCGTATTGCCTATAACCAATACATGCTTTCCATTGGCCTTTAGTCACGGCCGTAGGACTTGGTAACATTCACTAGATTTTTGTAGCTCACGAGCTATTGACAAAAAATATATATATATCGGTACCAAAGAGCTAATCTCTAGCTCATAATTATGATTTCAAATTGTATCTCTATATCTCTACAGTTATGGGTTCAATGTGACTTAAAAGTGATTGACACGTAGTAGACGCGTGACAGCTCACTAGCTCTTGTAGCTCAGATGAGATGGAAATTGCACACGACGTAAAAAAGGAAGAGACTAGCGATACGAACGATGAGCGTTGGCCGGCCCTCGTCCGTTATTGGATAATAATAGATCATAGGAAAATCTTCAGATATAAGAACAAATTTCAAACTAGCATAGACGGTAGGTATTGCTTTTTACCTACCAGTAGGTCTTCTAAGCTATTGCGTTGTAAAACTCACATCGCTAGTTCGCTCAGTCGTCAAACAAATCTATATCACTAGTGAGCTACGTATATACAGGAGTGTTATATCAGCATCTCAGATCGAAAAGATAGGTAGGTATCTATAATATCTCTCTTTTCTTTTCAGTGATATGTTTTGCGCAAATCATTCACCGCGATCATGACGGGATGTGTCAGTATGATAAACGGACCTCATCAAGCGGCGGGTCTGGCTTATTTTTATCCCTAAGCTCCATTATGCGTACCTATTAATAATTTAGGGTTTTATTTCAAACTACCGAGTACCTAAGCAAAATTAAAAAATACCTGGTTTCAATTCCCAGGTGCAGCAGTTTTGTAAGTCTTCAGAAAATTTTCAGTAGCGGCTCGGATTCAGTAATACCTACCTATTGTGTCATAGGTTCGCTAACGTTACGTGGTACTTTAATAAAACGAAATTTAAGATAATAATTATACTGTGTCCTAGTCCTAATGGTGCACAGTGGTGTACCATTTATTAAGTAGCTAAGGCTAATTTAAATAAATTAACTCAGTGCAGTGCTTCAGATTAGCATCTTTGGGTATGTAAAGAAAATAAATAATGCCAGCATTCCATTGCAATTAGTAATTGATTCTATTGTGCGTCTTCAGTTTCTGAATAACATGTTTACATTTCCGACACCTAATTATTAAATAGAGTCGTAATTAGTCAAATTTAATGATGGACAGAAATTTTTATCGTTACGATTACATAATTAGCTAATTATCCCGTAAAATCCTATATAAAGGTACGTTCAATTTTTAAATTTCATTCAGTCCCTCTATTTCACGGCATTAGCTTGCAGTACCTACCTTGGTCTCGATTTGAATTTTGAAATTTAAAAAGTTAATTTTAATTTTGAAATTTAAGAAATTAATTTTAAAACAATACGATGGAAGAATTTGTGTATTTCATCTCAGTTGAACTCCTAAATAAAGTTAACGGCAAACAAATGGGGGAGCGTCGCAGAGGTAAGTTTATTATTTTCTTTTATTCTTTCTATTTTCTAGAGTAGTTTTGTAGTAAAAAATAGATAAAGTAGTCGGAAGTATAGATAGTCAATATGTAAACTTCGAAATTGACAATGCATGATGTAAGAATAAACAAAGTTTGTTTTGCTATAGCTACTGTCTATAATTTTATTCTGCTACGACTTATTCGTATCAAAATAATAAATTATACGTAGGTCTTGAGCTTAGAGCGTATAAAACGTATAGGTAACGTAAATTTAGAGCTCTAAGATTTTTCTAGAGCATTTACCTTGGAGATTAGAAAGACTATGAAGAAGGTGATCTTCGCTAGGAAAATGAAAAGTAAATTGTATCTATATTAAATTTACTTATTCCCTATAAGCTGATACCAATCTAATATTTCTTTCCAGAAATCAAAGCAACGCCATATGTGAAAATGGAACCCTTAACGCCAGATTCGGAGGACTCGGAGACCCCAGCTCAAGAAATCCATCCTCATCCCGAAAGACCAGGGAAGCCTATTGGCATGACTCCAAGGTTACGTCGTATAAAAGGCGTTGACTTCCCGCGGAGTAGGCGTATTAACTTTGATGTGTCGGATGAAGAACCCCAAACAATGAATTGAGGAGACCTTATTTCAAACTTTAATAAAATGACTGGATCAGCTTCAATAGTTAGCCGAAGGTCGACGAGGATGGACGATTTAATCAATTGCCGACCTAACCATTTCAAGGTCGTAGCGACGTCCTATTGCGTAGTCCTAGGTACCTACCTATCTGCACAAATATTTTTTTATGTAATTGAAATATACCTATCTACATATAGCGTAAGACATGCTTTGTTAATAGGTAGCGTTCATTGCCCTATTGTGTTATCTAATTTTTAAATAAATTTGTTTTTATTGACTTCAGACTCTTTTTTAACAGTACCACTGTTACCTAGAGAACGGTTATTTGGATATAGTGTACCTGTACCTACCCACTCAATTAGATATTAGTATTAGGTAGGTAAGTAGTTCTATTCTGTAACAAATGTGTCAGTAAATTTGCTTACTGGAGTATAGGATTTTCATGTAAGGTCCTTTAAAACTAATGTCAATTAAAATACCTACTATCTCTTGTAGTATGCAAATGAAAAAAAATGAAAAAGTTTATTCGATAACATAAAGTAGATTAAATTAATTGGTGTAGGGATATTCTTTTAAGCAAATTTCATGCTTGTGCTAGAATATCCCGCTCTTCCAGAAGTTGTTTACAACGCTACTAAGTATTAAAAACAACTGACAGATTTGTTATAAGTAGTTATGTAGATACTGACCCTTTGGTAGGTACTATTTTTTATATCATTGTGTTGGATGTTGGATAGCTGTGGTTTTTTTTATGGGATTGGGGGGCAATCTAGCACACGGATCGCCAGATGGTAAGCGAATACTGCCGCCTATGGACACCCGCAACACCAGAGGAGTCACAAGTGCGGTGCCTTTATACTTATCATACATGACATGCAAACTAATTTATAGTATCTAGGTACCTACCTGCTATTTTAATTTTCTCGATAAAAAAAGGTTTTTGCCTCCGGTATCCTCAAATCCCCACTCACTCAGGGAAACAATGCATAATATAAGTATTAGTAATGTTTCACGCCGGTTGTCTGTGAGGCCGTGGTATCACTCCGTGTGTCTAATACCTATAACCTCAATGGAAAAGCGTCTACGTAAGTTGCCAATGCTATGGATGCGTTTGATAACCATCAATCATATTCATTCATTCATCCTTATAGCCTAGCATTGGTGTGCAGGTATTCAAATAAGCTATGTTTTTATGTGGTTGCTGGATGCGTGCCATATATGGGTGGTCGCCGTCGCCGCATTACACGATTTTGCAAAACGTTACTCCAGCAGGAAACGCAATATCTAGAAAACCTGGAGACGCACAAATTATATTTTTGGCGCACATTTATGCACAAATATTAGCTCTCTACCCATACACAATATTTCTCATTCCGATCATTCGTTTAGAATTTTCCTGATGGAGGAACGTTACTCTAGCAGGAATAGTTATTCTCATTTTTTTCCAAAACTACAAAGCGAACAATTTTTTTTGTGTGGCGCATATTTACAGCAGATTACGCACTAATTATACGTTCCACTCATATCACTCTAGGAGCTACTTTCCTGCTAGGGTAACGTACACGCCGTCGCCCCCCATGCCTTCCCTACGCACAGCTAGCATAAGTGGAAACGGTCACATAGTTGCGTAGCTTAGCTTTCGCATCCTTGGCAGCATAGCTGAATAGCATGTCTCTGGTGGAAAAGCAACTTACAGATAGTGCCGGATTTTCCTCCTCAGGCCTCAGTCCCAGTGGCGAGACCTACAAATAAGCTCAAAAGCCTGGGCTCCAAATGCCAAGTGCCTAGGAGCATTGGACCTCTTAGAAGCCCAAGCCTGCTTACAGATGTGAAAATCGTTACCTACCCAGACCCACCACCGAATATTAGGTTCCAGAGCGCGCAACCGTCGACATTGTTTTCACATAGATACCCTATTCTGTGCTTTTGAAATAGTAAAAGCACAGAATAAATACCTACATGATTTTCTATGTTTAGTAGGTGCTAGCTATTTCTAACTGACGACTAGTATTCTTTTATCTGTGCCTGTAGATATGTCTCTAACATCTCTTTTTCTAAATTTATTAGTAGACAAGCAGTTGCCTCCAGTTTCACTCGCGCCCCGTGTTTTGTTTATACGGGACGGGGACAAATCCAACGAAAGATCAGAAGATTAGATATCGGAATCGCTCCATCAGCTCAAGAATAGGAAACAGTTACTGCGACTATCAAAACAACAATTAAGAATAGTCACCGCAGTCCTCACCGGCGATTCTTGTAATAAACATCTTTCTGTTAAAGGTGTTACAGACAGCCCCCTGTGCAGAGCCGGCCTGGGGCACGAGGAGACAGTAGCCCCCGTGCTTCTACATTGTCCTGGGGTAGCCGCATACGGGGCAAAGGACAACCTACTCAGTTTACCGAGGTCCTTTGCCCCGAAAGATCGCCAGCAACATTACCCGCTTACTGGCCATTTTTGAGACCATTCTTGCCGGCCGCACGCAAAATACTCGCTTTGTCGTGGAGTTGCGGAAAATAGCACGCTATATTTACAACCATCTGTTGGCCGCAGTTTCGTAAAGGTAGTCTTACCTTTGCCTTTACTTTACCAGTTCTAGGTACCTAGATATCTACCAAAGTTCATCAAAATGGTTCGGCGGTTTAGGCATTAAAACGTTACAACCAAACACACACTTATTTTCATATTTGTTAGAGAACCTGTTATCGAGATCAACGTTGATCAAACCGAGTTGTGGTCCGATCCTCAATTTATTGGGTAGTACCTAATTGGCTTCGCATTCGTTCATATTCTATAGCTTCGCGGTGACGTTTATTTTATATAGTAAATAACTCAACTGTTTACTTAAAATAAAATACTAGTGGTTGAACAAGACAGTCTTATAGTAGCGTCATTACGGACTGCATGGAGCAGCGCAGTCATGTCAAAAATTGAATTTACCGTAAATGGAAAAAAATGTTCAGGTAGGCAAAGTGCATATTTTTTTATAATATATTATATTTTTATTAATTTTATATATTATTATTTTTTACAATAGGTGCTTTAATTAATAATAAACATTATAATTAATTATTTTGTTATGCGTGAGATATACGTCAGTATTAGGAGATACTGACGTATATCTCACGCATAACGCATTAAAACCTTTACCTAATTGTTGATAATAAATAAAACTACTTAATTTTGTGTAAATTTTAAATTAACTTACTACTTATAATTTAAAGCCAGTCCTAAATATGTGTGAACATAACAACATTACAATTTAATAGGATTAAGTATTTTCGAATATTTTTAAATCAAATAAAAATAATTTGTTTCAAATGAGGCTTTTTGATTGCTTATCTTTGATTTGAGAATCATAATGGTTTTATTTATATGAGTAGGTAGGTATTTCATTATATAGGACCATAATCAAATATTATAGCTAGGAAATAGAAAATCGTGAAACTACATTATTTATTATTATTTTTTATATCAATAAAAATAATTACTATATCAGAATTACACTTACTGTCGGGACAGCTAGCAGCTAGCTATTTTTTTTTTATTGTTTGATCATTTTGAATGAAACTTTGTTTCGCATTAGAAAATGTGCAAGGTTCTGTTTTAAAAATGAATCGATTCTCTAGGAATTACAGAAAGTGGTCTTTATAACCTAGTCCTTTTTCAAAGACTTGAAGTTTCCTTTATTTGGGTCTCTATGCTTGGGACAGACAGGCTGAAAATAGGTTCATGCCGACGCGCTGTTTCGTCCATTGGTACCTACAGCTAGGAATTCTTCCTATTGGATCCGTCCAACTAAATAACTATTTCATGCCATACGCCTGTATTCCCCGAAGGTTAGGCAGAGGCGTACTAATGTACACCCACAGTTCGCCGGTATGTTTTTTTTTTCTTATAAAAGCTTGTTTTGGGTCCCATGTGATAGGGGTCGAGCCTATTGCCATTAACCGGGCACAAATTCCAAACTCCGACCTGCTACTGGGAATTTCATAGAAAAACACAATAACACTGCTCGCCCTGGGAATCGAACCCAGGACTTACCTATAGCGTAGCAGTCCCGAGGACCACTAGGCTAATGAGGCAGTTGTCTACAGTCGTTTAATGATACTTACCAAATAAACCATGAATAATGATACCATATAAATAATAATAAATAATAACTGCCTCATTAGCGAAGTCGTCCTGAGCGCGACTGCTACGCTAGAGGTCCTGGGTTCGATTCCCAGGTCGAGCAAAGTGTTATTGGGTTTTTCTATGAAATTCCCAGTAGCAGCTCGGAGTTAGGAATTTGTGCCCGGTTAATGGCAATAGGCTCGCCCCCTATTACATGGGACCTAAAACATACCGGCGAACTGTGGGTGTACATCAGTACGCCTCTGCCTAACCCTTAGGGGAATACAGGCGTGATGGTATGTTTATGTTTATATAAATAATACAATATAAAATAAAATGATACCAAACTACTTACAGTCATTTAAAAGAGAGTGGGCGTAACACTCCCTAGCTAAGTCCATTAGGATTCTAAATATTCTAATACTCCATTGTGTAGCGCTGAAAGTCAGCGACACGCGAGGCTGTACATACGTGCGGTGATTATCTCTCGAAACAGTGCAATCGTGATCGACGTACCTAACACTATTTCCAAGCTCATTTATAATTATTGTTGCATGCTCCATGGTTCAGTAAGTAGGGGCCTCATTTCGTCTCGGCCTCTCGTGAAGCAACGAACATAGGCTACTAGTAAATATTACTGGTACTAGCAAAATAATAATGTAAAATGAAGACAATATTACTGTAATCATTCTACCATTATGTAGCAAGTAGTAGGGTAATAGCATAGTTAGTTTAAACTGCACTATGGTAAAATAGAACTGTATAATTATTAACCAGTTTTCTTAGGAATCTGTTCGTATGAGAATAAGTATCAATATTGTCATACTTATATAGCGATTTCCCATAATGTCGTGTTGTTAGCGAGTGTAATATTTACTATATCTGTATAGAAATTGACTCACTGACCGAATGACCGTGAACTTTGTTTTGGCCTTAGTTTCTATTAAACATAGCTAGATTTGCATCTGCGCTACGGATCGCCCGCGCTGGTCCAATTCCGGGCTGGAACAAGAGCTATTGTAGTATTTAAGTATATAAAAACATTTTGTCGGATCTGTGTGCTTATGCCTGTGAAGATCATTTTTCAAAGCACCGATACTGGTCATAAAATCCTATTATGGGGTCACAGAAAAACAAAGAAAAGATTCGACAGAACAACTTCGGGGACCATCTTGCGTTTATCAATAGCATCATCATTTCAACATCATCGGCATTTGGCTTTCTTTGGCTCATACAATGGGCAGGCATATGCCCTTAGCGGGGATATTCGGCAGATTCTATCCGCCCATCCAACTACTCCCAGCAACCTTTAATAAGTCGTCGGTCCATATCGTTGGAGGCCGGTCTACCCTGGATTTACGAGTCATGGTCTCCATTTGAGAACCCTTTTCCCTCCTCTATTGGGAGTTAGAATATGTATTTAAATCGCTTGTTGTCAGTGGACGAGTGCCTACCGCGGGAGACGAGCCTGAACGCCTACCTCCGCTATGTGCTCGCCCTGCCCGGCACCAAGGCCATGTGCCACGAGGGTGGCTGCGGCTCCTGCATCGTCATGGTGCGAGCGAGACGGTACCCTAGCGGCAATATCGAGATATTCTCTGTTAATTCGGTAAGTGGCTTTCGTTCCTATATACAACAATTTGGCTCTATGGCTAATTATGATAAGACTTGTAAATATTTCAACTTCTAGTCAAGTTAGGGCCGTACCAAAACGTGTTAACGCAACCATTTTGAGGGTGTTATAGAGGGACGGTGCTCTAAAGTATCATCTGTTCGTTTTTGAAAACTTATCACTTTATGTAGGTACTATTTATCAAGATCTTTATGAGAATAAAAAATGTATGGTGAAGTAAGATTCATATTTTTACCATCATGAAATTGTGTATTGTTTCCAGTGTTTAGTGCTGGTGTTCTCCTGCCACGGCTGGGAGGTGACAACGATCGAAGGAGTCGGTAACCGCGTGGATGGCTACAGCGAGGCCCAGAAGCGGATCGTTGCCTTCAACGGCACCCAGTGCGGATACTGCACCCCAGGATGGGTCATGCAGTTGACCAGGTAATTATCAGTTTAGTCTTAAGTTACAAAAATTAAGTATAGTAGAGTAAATCCTAGAAGATATCTATCCATCTTACTATGTGGTACTTACTATGATTTTATAAACTAAAACGAAATTAGGTACACTTTACCAAACCTTCCTTAATCATGTGAAATTGCGTATAGGACAGCTATGTATATAGCTAAGCAGCAATACTACTGATATAGTGAGAAAAATTCAGCTTCAGGTGTGTCTCAGTCTTCCAAGCGTAAAAAGATTTGACAGATGAATCATAATATAATTCATCAAGGTGTTTTAAAACTAAGTTTTCTTGAATTTGGTCAGTAGTGGCTGTGACTCCTTTCTTTATTTGATCCATAGTCGTTTCTAAACGAAGTTTGTTTCCAGTCTATCTGACAAAAACTTGACGATGGCGGAACTGGAGAATTCCTTTGGCAGCAATACATGTAGATGTACAGGATTCAGGCCTATTTTGGACACAATCAAGTCTTTTGCCATAGACGCCTCTCCAGAAATATGTCAAAAAGTCCGGGATATTGAGGAGCTCAATATATGCTCCAAAAATCGTCAAACTTGCCAGAGAAAATGTTCGACGATGAGTGACTGCAGTGATTGGAGTGTCGTTGGTGATATTAGTGAAATTAAAATCAATGAAACTATTTGCTTGGACTTCGGAAAGTATAAGTTCTTTAAGGTATATGATCAAAATGAGATTTTCGATGTCTTGAATAAGTATGGCGTGGATTCCTATATGTTTGTCGACGGCAATACTGGGAAAGGTGAGTTAATTTTTGTACAGATAATGCAATCCACGAAGACGCGCCCCACTCTTCATTTTTGAATGCTTACAGTACAAGTGTGCAACATTCCGCTAGTATTTTAGTTTTGTCGATACACAGTAATTACTTATTAGTGGGTAATTAGTAGATAAGTATCGCCAAAACTAAAACACGTAGCGATAAACACTAACGATTAGGAAGAGAGTGGGGTGCGTCGTCGTGGATTGCACTATCTGTAATTATAGTACTTACCTAGTTACATAGTTTTTGTTTGTTTGGTATAGGTATTTTCAGAAACTACCGTGCGGATTTTCATACGGTATTCATTTTTAGAAAGAGAGGTTCTATAGGCTACAACTAGGTGATTTCCTACAAACATAAAATACTTAACTAATAACTACTTCGTGACAAAACTTATAATAACTACAAATTATCATTTTCACGACACCACTACAGAAAATATACTTACTTACACAACAAAAAATTAAAAAAATCATAGTACATATTATAGACATAACATAATATTTACATAAGTACAGATACAGACCGAGACCCTGACAAGGCGTAGAGTCATTCGGGTCAAGAGCACGCATTTTTTTTTGATGGCCTCCCAGACCTATAATGATTTATATAATTGGTATTTTTATGTTATGATATTAAATCTGTAGAATATTTAATAAATTTTCACTATTTAAGAAAATTTTCCATCAAGATTAATTAGTTTTAGCCCTACATAGGCTTAACTGAAAACTTTTCCAATGCGTACTCTTGACCCGATGTGTGGGTAAAATTACGCAAGTCTTAGGGTAAAGTTACGCACGCGGGGTAAACGTACGCATTCAGATTTCTAAGAGAATACAATTAAGATTGGCAATAATCAACATTTATTAAATCTTGTGAATAACATTATGAGAACATTAACATTAAAAAAATTAAGAACTCTTTGTATTATATCTATTATATGTGAATCTTGTCTTAAATTATTTATATTGGCAATAGTCACACTTTGAGATCAAAATAATAGGCAAATAATCCTTAGTTATAAATTTTTAAATCAAATTAAATGTTAAACCTAAGGTTAGATATTAGGTACATAGTAAGATTTACTCATTACAAAAGTCGCATCGAAATATTCCATTCGTATAGGCAGTACAATTTTCATGAAACCAGTCATTGCAAATTAAGCATTGGATCCAATCTTCTTGGTCTTTGATGAATGTAGGTTTAAAACGACCTAATGATGTTGGCACGTGGGTAGATTTTAGCCTCTTTCGTAAGGCGCCCTCACTGATGCCAACTTCTTCAGCAGCACGTCTTTGACTTTTCCCTTCTAGCATGAGTTTTTTCGCCTTCATTATTTGGTCATCTGAGATGAGGGTCGGCTGAGGGGCCTTCCTTATGTAATTTCTCGGCATTTTGGTGTATTCTGAAAGATTGAACAATTTTTGATATTTTTATTTCATTTGGGGTATAAGTACGCAACGGGGGTAAACGTACGCGTGCGTACTATTAATCTCGTACTCTTACCCCAATCGGCAAATATACCAAATAATCAGTCACAACACACACGTTAAATACTTTTTACGAATATGATAAACTTACATAAAAACTACATTAAATGAACAATAGAAATATAGTATACTTACTGGCACAGAGCTATCCATTTAACTACAGCACACTTTTCCGTGGCACAAAAATTAAACGAAATAAGCGTGCTACAAGTATTCGGCGACGTGTCGCGACCAGTACTAAGATTGCGTCGGCGCGACGCGTGGCTCCTAAACGGCGACAGGAGCGCCACTCTGTTTTACAAACACAGACCACGGCCCCCCCACCCCTGTCGGAGATCGGACCACCGCGTACTTTTACCCACCGCGTGCTGTTACCCCGAATGACCATAGTTGATGTTGGTTTTTGTTGTCTCGCGTCGCAAACACAAATGACAGCGTATAAAAATGAAATATTTTCGTTATGGAATGGGGTGCAAACGAGAAGACTCCGGTATCCTCACTCACTCGGCGAAACACAACGCTTACGTTGTGTTTCGCCGAGTCTATCACTCCGGTCGAGCCGGCCCATTCGTGCCGAAGCATGGCTCTCCCATGGTAAATGTACTGTAATGTAGGTAATAAGTTAGACCTCCGACAATACAACTGTGGGTGTTGCAACTGCAACCAATTTCATGTAGAAGTAGTTATTTGCGTGAAACGTGTATTTAAAACAGACAGACAAGCAAAAATTCTAAAGATATTATTGTTTTGGCTTTTATTGCTCTTTTGACCTCTCATATTAAAATTCTAAAGATGATTGTTTTGGTTAAATATCTACCTACTATGTTATTAGCATTAGTATGATAACAGGCTTAGTAAAAAATATAATTACCTACCTAATTATAATTTTGTTTGAAAAACTTTACCCTGGGTCAAAATTCTTTTAATTTAATCATTTTTTTTTAATTTAAAAAGTATCTTATATTAAATCCTCTTTCCCGAAGCACGTGTGTACTACTCACCGTGTGAATCTAAAGTCTTACATTCAATTAAAATTTCTAAGTACCTATAGATATGTAATATACCTACCTAAGTACTTAAAAAATAAGGAAGATTCCTTATTTTTTACCGATTTAAATTTCGTGTTAGTTCGGCTCCATTTAGGGTCTTCTTTTTATTTTTTTTAATGTGCCGTGACATATAATTACTCAATTGGCCTATTAATGTCACAGATTCATTAGGTAATGATATAAAATGTTGTAACGGCTTAGTAAATAAATAACCTTGATAAAGCGGAAGCATAAAAAAAACGTAGCATTTTAATAAAAAACATGTTACAGGAATCGTCGAGACGTTCGAATACCCCAGAAATTTAATAGACATTAGTGAAGTGACTTCTCTAAAAACGTTTTATTATGACCAGAATCTGGTCCTTGGAGCCAACGTGTCTCTCCAGGACTGTATCGCAATATTCACGGATGCTGCGAAGAATAAGAGCGGATTTGCGTATCTCGCCGAGTTTGTTAAACATTTAGAGCTTATTGCTCATATTCCCGTGAGAAAAGTAAGTGATGTACCTAACGTCAAAATGATATAAAACTTCTAGCTTTAACCGTAGCACTGTATTGATAATATAAGGGGCTAAATTGGTATTTCAGCAATTAAGCCCGTATTGAGCTGTACTTAGGTAGTAATCTCGTAGAAATTTTCTAATGAATATACTGATTAATCAAAGCGGTCCTTTTAGCCCGATTTTTATTCCGATTTGAGGGGTTGATGTCCTATTTTTATTATGGTTTAAGATGTCCATTGATCGTATATATATTGCTAATAAATTAACCTGGCCCGGTATGGGTGATTACGTAGTGTCAATTTACGTAAGTATATGAACTTTTTTGTAAGCAGATAATTATGACTAATATTAGGATATATAAAATACGCCAACGAAATAAAAAAATATCCTAAGAAAGTGGGTAGTTGTCTTTTTTTTTCTGTTAGACATAAAAGTGCTTGACAGGCATACTTTTCTTACAAGCAAAGAGTATAATAATATACTTACAAGTGCTCAGTAAACCATGAAATTATATTGCTTTATGGGAGCCTAATTAGTGACTGTAAATACGAAAAAAAAAACATAAAGGCGCTTAAGTGTCTATTTGTTATCAGAATAACTGGCTTTGTTTTGTTTGAATGAGGATTATGGTACTTAATTGCTATTTCAAAATGTGTGTCCTGTCCTTGCAATGCCTCCAAAGTCCAATGATGGTTTAGGTATAAGTAATGTTGTCGGTTGTCGTGTTGATTTATCGACTATAGAGTAAGTGAAGTTTTTAGTCGGTATAACAATACCAAGACGATGTATAGTTGCCGCAAAATAACTTGAACCAAAATGGTGGATGCGCAGTAGTCGATTTTTGGTACATTTAGCACCCAAATGCACTGCGCAAACTTCCCCCTTTCCGTTAGTTTTGGGTCAAGTTACTTTGCGCGAACTATACGTTCCATGAGGATTTTTTGCACTCACAGAAAATCCTTGATACCTATTTCTCCATAAGTAATATAAAGTTGCCACATGTAAAAATGCCTTTAGTCTAGTGGTCCTAAGCGTGACAGCTACGCTAGAACGGCCGAGCAATTTTTATTGGGTTTTTCTATAAAATTTTCAGTAGAACTTCGGTTTTGGATTAGTGTACGGTTAATGGCAATAGGCCAAGGGTAAGGTCCCATGTAATATGGGATTACATGGGACCTTACCATATCAGCGAACTTTGGGTACATTAGTAAACATCTGCTTTACTCTTAGGGAAATACACGCGTAAATAGCGATGGTACATGCTACAAATTTGCCCAGAAGATCTTGTGCTTGTTCGAATGCCAGCACTACACTACTCGCGAAGTTCACCGAAGTTAAACGAAGACGAAAGTGAAGAAGGGCACTTCGTTTCGCTCATCTCGCCTCGCCCTGGCCGACTTCCGATCTGTGTCGGTACTTGCGCCTGAGTCAAAGGACTCGAAGGCTCCTGACGAGGTTTCACGAGGGTATAGTCACGTACTTCGGTAAATTTCAAGCAACTTCGCGAGTAGTGTAGTGGGGCATAACACATAGGAATCTTTATCTATATTTATCCTACTTTTTTCAGATTGGCTCAATAGCTGGCAATTTGATGTACAAACGTGCGGTGCCTACGTACCAGTCTGACTTGTTCATACTCTTTGAATGTGTTGGTGCCACAATCACTGTTCGTAAGTCAATTTATGCTCGCGCAGAGACTAAGCAAAATTTTTATTTAATTTAATTAATATTTAATGCTCATATTTCTGCCGAGATGACCTGCAGCACTAATCGGTCGCAGACGCGAATCCGTTTTTTTTTAAATCTAGGAACATCAATGAGTTTGTTGAGCTAGGTAAGCGTGAATTTGATATAACTTACTATCACGTCTGTATTCCCCGAAGGGTTTAGCAGAGGTGTACTTAATGTACAGTGTACCCACAGTTCGCCGGTATGTTTAGGTCCCAGGTAATAGGGGGCGAGCCTATTGCCATTAATCGGGCACAACTTCCAAACTCCGAGCTGCTACTGGGAATTTCATAGAAAAACCCAATAACACTTTGCTCGACCTGGGAATCGAACCCAATATAGCTATGTGCTAGGTCCACTGCCAAGTCTTGAGTTCGAATCCAATCGTGATCATGCGGATTAGAAAACCTATAAGTAGGTATAATTGAGAGAAATAGCTGTGTGTGGCTGAAATAATAGTCTAATCGTTGCTCAGTAGACATTTTACGATAAAAACTCGATCTGAAGATAATTTGGGGTCATATATTTTACATTATGTAAAATATATGACCCCAAATGTGTATGTAGATAATGTGTTTAATGTAACTGCTAACTAACTGCCCCTATAGCCAAGTCGTCCTGAGCGCGACTGCTACGCTAGAGGTCCCGAGTTCGATTCCCAGGTGGAGCAGTTTTATTGGGTTTTTCTATGAAATTCCCAGTAGCAGCACGGAGTTAGGAATTTGTGCCCGGTTAATGGCAATAGGCTCGCCCCCTATTACATGGGACCTAAAACATACCGGCGAACTGTGGGTGTACATTAGTACGCCTCTGCCTAACCCTTCGGGGAATTCAGGCGTGATGGTATGTATATATGTGTTGTGTACTATCGACAATCTTGGCGGTGAACCACGCTTGCACTGAGCGCGCGGGCGTGCTGTGCGTTATCACACCTTCCCCTCACTCCGCCGATATCCCCTTGAACTTTATGCGCGTTACTTGATACTTTGAATTTCTACGTATAATGAGTTTTCGCATTTTAAACTATCCTAATTGGCGGAAGTGAAATATGGTTGTGGCTGACGTATCGAGAGTTGTTCAAGGGATTTAGTTAGAAAAATGGTCGACCGCCAAGTTTCGCGACTGTACCTAGATAATTTTTGCACATGCAGAGTTTGCATTGCCCACAAAAACGTAATAAGTACCAAAATAAAACGTAATCTAAACGATATTTTATCAAATTGTGCTACAATCGGATTGAGATACCGTCAATTTAGGTTCCTACTTTACCGGAAGTCGAAAATAAATAGCATGCGTTAATCACTACATAGTTTAAAACAATGTCGCTTCCCGCTGTATGTCTGTCCCTATGTATGCTTAGATCTTTAAAACTGCGCAACGGAGTTTAATGTGGTTTTTTTTATAGATTGAGTGATTTAAGAGGAAGGTTTTAAGTTATTTAACATAACTCTACGACTTTTAGGAACGGGGCAGTGTGGGTGAAACCGTGGGCGGATCGCTAGTGCAAAACATAGTAAAAAATAACTCGCAATTTTTTATCAGGTCATTGTAATGGCAATGTGACGACACTGTCAATGACGCAGTTCTTGAAGTATGACATGCAAGGAGTGTTGATGTTGAAAGTAGAACTACCTCCGCTGGGCAGCTCACACGTGTGCAGAAGTTATAAGGTATACTTTTAACCCCTTTATACTGCCGCATTAGTCTAGTTGTCCTGAGCGCGACTGCTACGCTTAAGGTCCTGGGTTCGATTCCCAGGTTGTGTTGTTGTGTCCCGAGCAAAGTGTTATCGGGTCGTTCTATGAAATTCCCAGTAACAGCTCGGAGTTTGGAATTTGTGCCCGGTTAATGGCAATAGGCTCGTCCCCTATTACATGGGACCTAAACATACCGGCGAACTGTGGGCGTACATCAGTACGCCTCTGCCTAACCCTTCAGGGAAAACAGGCGTGATGGTATGTTATGTTTTTTTAACCCTTCAGACGCCTCTGTCGGAAATATCCGTAAAATTTTTTTGATCACGTTGCAAACACTCAAGTCATTAAAAATTCCAGATCATGCCAAGGAATCAGAATGCATTAGCCATCGTTAACTCAGTGTATCTATTAAAACTCGCCAGTAACAATATTGTAGAAAGTGCTAGCATAGTGTATGGCAATATAGCTCCAAATTTCATTCATGCGAGTAAAACTGAAGAGTATTTGGTCGGGAAGAATATATTTAGCGATAGCACTTTGCAAGGAGCTGTTAAAGTGTTGGGCAGTGAACTGAAACCAGTAGAAATCGCTGGGGAGCCTTCGATTGAGTGCCGGAAGAAGTTAGCTCTAGGACTGTTTTATAAGGTGAGAATAAGACTATTTTTTACAGTAATTTTGTTTTTTTTTTGTCTTTTTATGCTAAGATTATAAAGTTATTTTAGTGAAGGAAAAATTCGACTTGGGGAAGGATCCGAAACTGCGTCTTCTGGTTAGATATACCAGACGCTATGACCACAAAGCCACCGCAAGTCCTACCCGCCATGTCGAAATAGTGGTCGAATAATAGTCGATTTTTGCTAGTCATTTATTAATTTGAATAGGACCACCTATTGCTAAGCTTGGGATTCTCCATTTCATACAAAATTGCTCAAAATATAAACAATATTGATTAGTCTTTTTATCATTATATATCATTACTAGCTTCTGCCCGCGACTTTGTCCGCGTAGCGTGATGATATATAGCCTATAGACTTCCTAAATAAATAGGCTATCTAATACCTACTGAAAGATTTTTTCAAATCGGACCAGTAGTTCCTGAGATTAGCGCGTTCAAGCAAACAAGCAAACTCTTCAGCTTTATATATTAGTATAGATTAAAATTATAATATAATAAAGCCGTGATAGCCTAGTGATATGACCATTGGACTGCCAACTCAAAGGTCTCGAGTTCAAATCCAAGGCACGCACCTCTGACTTTTCGAAGTTACGTGCGTATTAATAGTTAATTTATCACGCGCTTAAACGGTGAAGGAAAACATCGTGAGGAAACCTGCACGACTTAGAGATTTTCTCGACGGCGTGTGAAGTCTACCACCCGCGTTAGGCTAGCGTGGTGGACTATAGCCTAAACCCTCTCATTGTGAGAGGAGACCCGTGCCCAGCAGTGGGACATGTAATGGGTTGATTATGTTTATGTTTATTAGATTAAAATTCAAAAGTATAGACGATAAAACTTTTTTACAGTTTATCCTTAACATCAGTCCAGCCGGCACAGCCCTTCCAAAATACGTGTCAGGAGGCAACCTCCTCAGTAGGCCGGTATCCTGTGGCAAGCAAGACTATCAGACGGACTCGTCCCTGTTCCCTTTGAACCAACCAGTGGACAAGCTAGAAGCTGTTATTCAGAGCAGTGGGGAGGCGAGGTTCGTGAACGACATCCCCCCTTTACCAAGAGAGGTGTTTGGAGCCTTCGTTACTGCTACCGTTCATATTGGACAAGTCGATACTATTGATGTTGATGCGGTTATGGTGAGTGAAAATAATTATATCCGTACTAATATTAATAACTAGCTTCTTCCCGCGACTTCTTCCGCGTAGCGTGATGATATATAGCCTATAGCCTTCCTCAATAAATGGGCTATCTAACACTGAAATTTTTTTTCAAATCGGACCGGTGTTCCTGAGATTAGCGCGTTCAAGCAAACAAAGAAACAAACTCTTCATCAGCTTTATATATTAATATTTAATATAGATGCGAAAGTAACTCTATCTTCTGTTTGTCTTGTCTAAATAGATGAACAGATTTCGATAAAATTTGGCAAGGTGATAGATTGCATACTAAAAGGCTAAGTTTTCTCCTAAAAAGTCCTTTGGAATGCGAGGGAAACCACTGAGCAATGGCTAGTATTTTTTTAAATTATTGCATATAACTATCCTAACAGGAAATAGTGTTTCATTGTACAATATAACTGAACTAAATTTTACGCACATCATTTACACTGATTTAACTACATTTCGGAGATTAATTTTTATTTATAACAAATTATAAGAATATGTATATAGAGTGTTATCAATTATATTTTCTATTCAATAAAGTATTCTACAAGTAGAAACTTTTAAAAAATATCCCTGATTATCAGTTACTTATTTCTGTTTTCGGTAATGTTATTTCAGCTGTAGACATTGAAGTTAAAATTTTGTGTTTTTACTGAAACAACTAAATAAATAACAGAAGTAATTATTATCTTAATTTATTTCAATACTTAACAATAAAAATATAAGATTTGCATATCACATGAACAGTAAAACTGTTTTAATATTTGCGTTACAAAATGAGACAGCATTAATTTGAATGGCATCCCACACGTGTACAAATGAAGCAGTGTTATCACTATATCGACAATGAATTCGTCATTTTTTTTCTAATGTTTCTGATTTAATATTTATTTTATATTTAAATTTCAATATAATGACGCACACATGCGGATACGATGGTATATTAATTTCTAAAAAAGACAGTCTTCACACGATGTATTTATGGATATATTTAATCTTCAAATTGGATATTCAATAACCGACCTTATTATGGGAGTAGACATTTTTGTCAGCTTACCATGTCGGCTATTTTTTACCATGGAGGTAGCAAACAAGCTTACGGCCCGCTTGATGGTAAACAGTTACCGTAGCCTATAAATATCTGCAATAGGTACTAGTGCGGGCCACGCGGTACTGCCCCTAATCTGTACCCTCTTACTGCACCCATCATGTTTGAATAAATGTATGTCACATTTATTCAAACTAAAAAGAACCTTCAAATTTTTGTACGTTATATTTGTATTGTATTTGTATGTTTATGAATTAAAATTTGAAGGTTCTTTTTTGTTTGAATAAATGTAGGTATGTCACATTTATTCAAACAAAAAAGAACCTTCAAATTGATTCATAAACAGAGTAAGGGCTAACGCGCACTTGTGATTTTTAGTCTACCGATAGTTTAGTCGCTGTAGTAGTCGTGTATAATTTTATGTCGAATTCTAATCGTCAAATGCGCGCACTGCCATATAACTCCATAGTGAATCCCAGAACGATCAAACTATCGCCCGACTAAAAATCACAAGTGCGCGAGCGCTCTAACTATGCGCGCACGTACTGACAAATATAACTACCATTGGATCGTCATAATTCTTCTTATTGAAACTGTTATTTGATTCGATGTATATGATATTTGATTGTATGATATGAGTAACATTTCAGGCTACCGATGGCGTTAAGGCATTTTACACAGCGAAGGACATACCTGGGGTCAATTCCTTCACGTTCCCTGGCATACAACTGCAAGTAGAGGAAGAGGAGATTCTCGCAACCAATATCAAATTTTACGGTCAGCCTATAGCCATAGTCGTTGCAAACACAGAGAAACTGGCCGAAAAAGTCGCTAAAAGGGTTAAAGTAACATATAAAAATGTCAGCACAAAAGCACCTGTATTGACTATCGATGACGCGAAGAAAGATAGCAGCAGATATGTCCCTGGTGACTCAACCATTGAACCGAAAGGGAAAGGCGATGATGTGACGAAGGTGATCAAAGGAGTTTACGACATAGAGGCTCAATATCATTACTATTTGGAGCCTATATCTTGCGTTGTTGTGCCAGTTGATAAGACATTTGAAGTGTATAACTCGACGCAATGGATGGATTTGACGCAAATTGCCGTTGCTAGGTCTCTGGGGATCAGTGAAAGCGAGTAAGTTACTATTACTTATTGTTCGTTCGATTTTTTAAATAAGCGGAAAACGAGCTTGCGGTTACTTCATGGTAATTGATCATCGTCAACCATGACCATCTGTTACACCAGCTTAGCCATTAATGTAGACGTGGATTCAATAATAATAAATAGTTCATCTTACAGTAAAGGGCCATCCGCGCAATCTATGATATGGGCCCTTGCGATTTTCTAAGAATATATTATCTGCCTCATTAGCTAAGTGGTCCTGAGCGCGACTGCTACGCTAGAGGATCTGGGTTCGATTCCCAGGTCTAGCAAAGTGTTATTGGGTTTTTCTATGAAATTCCCAGTAGCAGCTCGGAGTTAGGAATTTATGCCCGGTTAATGGCAATAGGCTCGCCCCCTATTACATGGGACCTAAACATACCGGCGAACTGTTGGTGTACATTAGTACGCCTCTGCCTAACCCTTCGGAGAATACAGGAGTGATGGTATGTTTTGTTAGTAAGACATTTAAAAATTACGTCAAATCTGTCTTTGTTTAGAAAGCCTATTATAAAATCAAGGACTTCAAGGAAATCAAGGTTGATAATAAGAATGTGTGGTGTTTTAATACGAATGCATATGTGGCCTCCCTGGTAACCTGAGGTGCATCATTTATTTTAGAAGAGTGTCCATGGAGTTTCTTGGACTCGCGACCTGGATTGAAAATAGGACATATATATAGCGAAGCAGTCGCGCCTGGGAGTACTAGACTAATGAGACAATTGTATAATTTAGTACTATTATGCAAGATATAGGTATCGTATGCATGCATAGATGATACCTTAACATGTGACGTTCTTTTTTCAAGGGTTATAGTAAAGGTCCACCGTGTAGGCGGCGCATTTGGAGGCAAGATCAGCCGCTGCGTGCAAGCAGCCACTGCGTGTGCGCTGGTCGCCAAGAAACTGGACCTGCCGTGCAGGTTCATACTGCCGATGCAGACCAACCTCACCACAGCCGGGAAGAGGCTGCCGTGTCAGTGCGAATATGAGGTTAGGCTGTTGGATCAGCTTTATGGTCAAAATTGAGACGCTTACTCACTGCCCACTGGTATGTTGTAGATCTATCCCATTTACAGGGGGCGAGCCTATTGCCATCGTCAAGTCCATTAGGCACCGTCTTACTAGACATGAGCCACTTTTTTATGGATTAAATCGGCCAACGAGCTGATGAGCCACGTGATGGTAAGTAGAACAGTTATCTTCGAACATGTACTGACACTGACGACACTGAGGAGGAGCTGATTTTTACGTGCGAAAGTCGAAACGCACGCAGAGATGCTTTATGACAGACTCCGACGTAAGAGTGACGGTTTCCTCCCAGAGTGAGAGGAGTTGGGTTTATAATCCACCACACTAGCCTACTGCGGGTTGATGGACTTCCTGGGCTGTCGAGAAAATGTCTCAGGCATGCAGGTTTTCTCAAGATGTTTAGCCTAATGGCTAGGGCGTCGGACTTGCGATCATGTGGTTACCGGTTCGAACCCCACCCATTGCACTACCGACGTGAACCCACTCGTAACACAAGCATTTAGCTTAGCACGAGGGGTTAACAAGAATACTAGTAATGTGCGTCCCACAATGCTAGTAATCTTTTAAAAAAAGAAAAAAAAAATCACCGTTTAAGCAGGTAGCAATTAAATATCAATACGCACTTGGAAAAATCAGAGGATTGATTCGAATTCGTCATCTTTGACTTGGAAGTGCAATGGTCATATCACTAGGCTATCTACTACTATTGCTATTGATAGCTCATATCAATTTACTTGACCAGTGTCAAAGTCGCCAGCATATCGTCGCCAGTCAAAACTGACAAATCTTCAGTCGATTTTCAATTTAATCTCCAAACAATAGAGTATATTATCCATCGGGGAAATTTGTCAATTTGTGGTAACGTTACTTCCCCAGGTTAGCAACCGCGCCTGAGAAACAACAATTAAAAACTTTCAACGTCAAACTTCCAAATCTCAATATTCAGGTGGGAGTTAACGACAGCGGCAAGATACAGTACATGAACGCGACAATAATAGAGGATAATGGATGTAGTAACAATGAGGATATCCTGAGCTACACCGCCGGTGGCTTCCCGAACTGCTACGACACCCAGTACTGGTCGCTGAAGACCGCTGCAGTTACTACTGATACACCGTCTAACACTTTCGCTAGAGCACCAGGTAACAGATAAATTTTACCCTATTCTTTCACCTAGTTCTCCAGTATTGATGTATTTCATTGGCCCTAAACTTGGCCTTCATGTCTCATTTTAGCAACTAGGCCTATAATCGGTGAAAATTCATAACTTAACATACCATCACGCTAGGCATCTGGTTAGGCAGAGGCGTACTAATAAACACCCACGGTTCACCGGTAGGTTTAGGTCCCATGTAATAGGGGGCGAGCCTATTGCCATTAATCGAGAACAAATTCCAAACTCCGAGCTGCTACTGGGAATTTCATAGAAGAACCCAATATCACTTTGCTCGAGCGTACCTCAAGCGTAGCAGCGTGAAAATTCTGTTGTTTATGTTTATGGGTAGGGGGGCAAACGAGCAGACGAATCACCTGATGGTAAGCGATAACCGCCGCCCATGGACACCCGCAACACCAGATGAGTCGCAAGTGCGTTGCCTGGGCTGTGATTTAAACAACGTCTTTCTATTTTCAATGGTCAATATTTATTTGTAAATTTTGACTTTTGCTGGATTGTTAACCCTACAATACTACTCATGTTGCGACGTACAAAGAATCTACTCTACTACTACTAATAATGATTTTATTCAAAACCGATAAGTGTGATTGATATGTTTTGACTGATTTTATAATTGTGTATATTACTAAAAATAGAAAAACACAATTTAAAAAAAAAACATATATTTTGATTATAAAATCTTAATCAAATAAGTCTTAGGAACAGATTTTAGGAACTTAGACAATTAGCTGTATTTTCTTTAAAAAAAAATCTATTTAAAGTATACACTTCTCTTAATAATTAGTTAATTATGAAGTAATTAACTAAAAAAATTAAAAAAGTGACATAAAAGTGTTATTTGACATACATTGATACATAGTGCGCGAATGTAACAAAGATCCTACGTATACGTCTTTGGAGCGCAAGAGCGCGCTTTGGGTAGTAATATCAAAAAAACTAGCAACTTACCGTAACGCAAACACCGTCCTGTGACACGTGCTGGCGATGACGTAGATGTCCTTGAACGTGAATGACATACGCGCGAAGGATAAAAAGAGAGAGCAAAATATCTAAAACGCAGGCGCCTCTGCGACGTAGAGTAGTATTGTAGGGTTAAGATACGTCCAGATTTGTTAACGTTATTTGATGGGTTAAAGTAGTCGATGTATAAGACTCAGTCCACCGTCAATTCTGTCTATGTTTTTACACAAAGTAGGTATAGAATAGATATAAGAATATTGTTACCAGTTCACAACAAAACCAGATCATAAAAACGTGATTACATTTTAGGATTGATATTATCTATAAACTATTATCGCTTTTTGTATAATTATTATCATCTAGGTATAATTTTAAAATGATTCAACGCAAAGCGAGTTGGTAAGTTTTTCAATGAATTTAATTAAGATAATCGGTGCAAACAAAAAACTAGTGATGCAGGTTTTTAGGTAAAAATATTTATTATAACAAAAAGTGTTAGGAAAAAAGCTGGTAGGTCCACTTGTCTGTTTTATAACAATATTAAAATTCTATCTCATCATTACCAGGAATCACTGAAAGACAATCTCGTTACTGAGTAAAGTCGCCCTAGAGACCAACAACAAACCGATGCTTGTTTTTAATTTCTGATAATATTAATATAATATTAAAATATATATATGATAATATTAAAATTGTTTTTTTTTATGGTACAGGTACGTGCGAGGGCATCTCATGTATAGAGCACATAATGCAGCATATCGCCTCAGGCGTTCAAAAAGACCCTACGAGCGTCCGCCTAACAAATATGAGAACAGATGATAACGACCTTCCAGAACTCATAGACGTCCTCAAAGCCGACTGCAACTACGAGAAACGGGTCACTGAGATCAAACAATTCAATCAAAACAATAGATGGATGAAGAAAGCTATCTCTATTAGCGTCATGTCCTTCCCTGTCATATATTACGGAAACTATTCAGCTCTAGTCACTATTTACAGAGGTGACGGTACAGTGACCGTCTCTACAGGAGGAATAGAGATGGGCCAAGGAATCAATACGAAAGTCGCCCAAGTTTGTGCTTACGAACTAGGGATACCCCTCGAATATGTCAACGTTATTCCACATTACAGTTTTGTGGCAGCGAATAATGTGTTTTCTGGCTCTAGTATTACGACTGAAAGTGTTAGCTACTCGATTATAAAGGCATGTGAAGTTTTGAAGGCGAGATTGGCACCTGTTAGGGAGAGTATGCCAGATGCTACTTGGAAAGAGATCATTAAAAAAGCTGGCGACGACCAAATCGACTTAACTTCCCTATATATGATGCAGGATACTGATAAGAATCTGCAAGGATACAGCGCATTCGCTGTGTCTGTTGTTGAGACGCAACTGGACGTGTTATCTGGAAGGTTCCAAATTGTTCGGGCAGATATTTTAGAGGATGTCGGTATTAGTGCAAACCCTAAACTAGATGTTGGGCAGGTGAGTTCATTATTTCGGTTGGGGTAAAGACCTACTACCTACCTACGTATTAAATTTTTATCTTGATGCAGGGTTAAAAGATTTCTTTTAAGTTTCGATCGTCTATAACATTCACATAGAAAATTTATGTATGTAAGTAATATGAATTGATTTCAGCTCAACCTCAAACTTTTTTATTGCTATTCCTCTATCTTTTTTAAATTCAATTTCTATATTTTCAATAGACCACTAGACTAACTGCCTCGTTAGTCTAGTGGTCCCAAGTGCGACTGCTACGCTAGTGGTCCTGGGTTCGATTCCCAGGTCGAGCAAAGTGATATTGGGTATTTCTATGAAATTCACAGTAGCAGCTCGGAGTTTGGAATTTGTGCCCGGTTAATGGCAATAGGCTCGCCCCCTATTACATGGGACCTAAACATACCGGCGAACTGTGGGTGAACCTTAGTGCACCTCTGCCTAACCCTTCGGGAAATACAAGCGTGATGGTATGTATGTATGTAATGTATATTTTCAAGTTGCTCAACTTGTACATATTGCTAGTTGCTCAACCTTATATTTTTCAAATTGCAATTCAACTTCTTCCTTTCCAGACATTAAAAAAGGAGATTCTCATTTCGACTTATATTATTTTTATTTGCCGAATTATATTCACGTCCGCGACAAGAAGGGATTATAAAATAAATCAGTCTATTTGTATTTCAAGGTGGAAGGCGCATATATCCAAGGGGCTGGTTACTATACGTGCGAGAAGCTGGTGTTTGACAAGATGTCAGGCAAGCTACTCACTAACCGCTCCCTCAAGTACCACGTGCCGCTCGCACTTGACATACCCGTCGAGTTCAACGTCAAGCTGCGGTACGACTACAAAAACCCCAAAGGAGTTCTTGGCTCGAAGAGTACGTAATTCCTATTTTACTTTTTTTATACCACTGAGGTGGCAAACAAAGCAGCCTATATATGGACGTCTGCAACACCATGTGGTACAAAAAGCCGTTTGAATAAAAGTTCACGGATTTTATTGCGATATATTGATTTATTATTTTTGGCATAGACGTTCAATACCTTAATCTACCTGTGACGCTTGATGCCATGTATGCTGTAAAGGATCCAACGGCTTGCCTCATAGTGGTCTAGTGAGTAGTGGTCAAGCGAGGCTGCTATGCTAGAGGTCCTGGGTTCGATTCGCGGGTTGAGATTAGTATTATTGGGTTTTACTATGAAATGCTCAGCATTTGGATTTTAGCCCGGTTAATGCCGTCCGCCCCCTATTACATGGTACTTGAACATGCGAATTGTAGTGTATTAGTAGGTATAACTCTGCTTAGCCCTTAATTCATCAGTTCATCCATCTATGAAATCCGTGAAGCACCTACTGTATACCTACCTACTAATTTTAATTTTCACCTTTCAAAAATTTTTACTTATTTACAGCCTGTGGCGAAATGGGAATTTGTATATCTCACGGTGTGACGCATGCGCTTCGAGAATGTATCATGGAGTCCAGGAAGGACTCTGGATATGATCCCACAGAATGGATTTATATAAGTACGTAATTCGTTCTCATGTAGTCATACGTTCCTAAGCATATCGGGTCGGCTTTAAGTCTAGATAGATGCCGCTGAATATCAGTATTTCAGACGAAGCAACTAACATCAGCCCACCCAAACATAATTTCTAGATAATTACGATGTTCCAAGGCAGACTGGGTATCAACATTAAGCTATTTTGGGCTTCTAACTACCTACCACTTACAATTATTGTTATATCTTTGTGAGGCAACCGGAACGTAGTTCTTTACGTGCCCTCCGAGGCCGGAGGGGTCAGGTAACCGTAAGACTTAATTGATAACATACTTACCTATTCGGAAATAGTGAAATAGGTATATTATAAATGTGATTGTAACTCTGTCTGTCTAAACGACTGAACCAATTTTCATGAATTTTGGGATACATATAGTTTGATCTTGGAGAACGGCATAGATTATTTTTTTTCAAAAAACGCTGTGTTTATAGTGAAACCGCGGTCAACGCCTAGCTTTATGGAAAAATAAATCGAATTCTAATAATTATGTGTTACAGGTGTACCATACGATACTGAAGCTATTCTGAAGGCACTGGATGTAAAACTTGAAGAGTTTATACAAACTAAATAGATTTTTTTCTGTTGTAATAAAATGAAGTGACACCTACTTTTTTAAAGCTAGGATTAAACTATAAGGGCTCATTTCACCAACTATGTGGTTGTTACTGTTAATTTAAGGTGATCCTACACTTGTCTTCCACACCACATGCGGCTTATTTCAGACGGCACGGTAATTTAAATCGTGCCATAAATATATGAAAAAAATATAAATAAAATATGGAGCGACTTGGCTTGTTTTATTTATCACCTTTTGACTCTAGGTATGCTTCCTAACAATACAGGAGATTAAGAATTAGTATTACCAAAATGGAATTAATCTACTAGGGATTGTAGGTCCCAAGACCATTCTGACCATTCATTGGTCAAAATGGAAATCTTCCATTCGGTTGTTCTGTTACTAGGATAGCATAAAGTGTAGGAGGGTATATTACGATAAATTAACTAGAATGAATCTACCCTCATTTTCTATTCTTTACTATTTGAATGACAGAGAAAGTTTAATTAAACTAACTAGGGCTGGCAGGTTATTTCCGTGTGTAAATAAAAAAATACCAACTATAAGTAATACAAGTTTATTCTCGCATCATCAAACAAAAATCGTCTATTACATACAAAATATAATTCACAAAATGATGAGCCAATATTAGGCCCCAATGTTGTCATCGTTCAAGTTAGGCCTTTGCTAACAAAAAAAAATTAAGACTCGTCGATAATTACCTATACAAAAAAATTAAACAACCAATTGTTAAACAACACAGAATAAATACTTACAAAATAATGTATGTAAATTATTATTACAAATTATCAATTTTAATGTAAAATTTACATTATAATAATCTATACATAATTATATCAACAGTTAAGTGTTATGCAAAAAGTGCAATAGAAATATTGGTTTATTTATTAAATTTATTTACTAAATTAGCTGACTACTGGACACGCGATTTTAGCCTTTATTTTGATACCCTTTTATTATGCAATTTTTAAATTCTAGTTTTTCACTAATAAAGGCTACAATCGCATAAATCATGCCAAGGTTAAGAGAACAGTGACCTGTTCACCTCCAAAAGGTATTTTTGTTCTTCTGCAGACCTTTTTGTGATGTTATCGTTATTAAAAATAAAAATAAATCCGTTTTAGAAGCCTTGGCCTGATATAGTCCGCACGGATAGATTGGCCATGGAAGCGAATTGGTCAAAATTACATAATTACCGTTGTCAATTAGCTTCTAGGGTCTATTTATGTCTACGATTTACAAAACTACCTCTATTTAGTTGCCATTTATATTTGTAGCTGTTTACAATTAGCCCGTCCATAAAATTTGTGTCACTGCAATAAAAACGATGCGTTTAAAAAAACACGTTTTATAATTAGCTAGAAGTAAAAAAGGAAATGATTTCTCAAATATTCAAAATGATTTCATGGTACGAAACAAAATCTTTATTGCATGACACACGAAATAATGATTACATAAGAAAGTGGTAACGAAAATCTTTGAATGATTATAAAAATTGGTAGAAATATCTATCAAAGCTAGTCGAGTATAAAATCATATCACTTCAGAGCTCCGTGAAAGACTAGACATTGTGATATAGTATGTATACTGAATATAATGGCCAACATTTATCTGGGACCCTGTAACCTCTTGTAACCTTTTGTAGCCTCTTCGTAACCTTTTGTGAATCAAAACAAAATACAAGCCTTTTTGGCTCTATAGTAATGTTTACAATTATAATATCTTCAAAGTAAGATACCAAATGCTAATTCCTGAAATAAGTTTTCTAAATATGCAACTCAACAGTAAGGATTTAATACGCTGAATTTAGTATTTAAACTTGTGATTTAGTGTATTTTTGTTCACGAAACCCTGAAATTATACAGGCCAAAAATATTCAAAAATAACCTATGTAGTATATAACATCAGTGTAGTAAAAAAAAACTCACCAAAATGTATCTACACACAATATGTATATAGGTGGTACGCAAATTCCATTATCACACTGTCTTATACACTGTTTATTATCTCAGGTTTTTAAATATGTGGTCTTATTATTTTTACACGCTGTGCTTTTTGACAGTGTAATAATTTACATATAATTTTTAGACCAATAGCAGAACACATCGATTCTTCGTCCTTACTAGATTCATATCTACCAATAAAGTCAAATGAGAAAATAATTAAATGAGATTCTAGTACTTAAACTTCTAGCTGTTCATTTACATAAAAAAATTAATAATGTCATTTCTGATTAAAAATTATTTGTGTAATATTTTTACAAGAAAAGTAGAGAAGTACTGATCCCCTGTAAGCAACAAAACCAAAGCATTTTGACATCTGGAAACTACATCTGGACACATTCAGTTTTTCCGGGCAACATTTTAAAACATTAAAAAAATATTAAATGGATCCAGACATTCTCAACTGATAAAAGCTTACTAACAATACTAACAAACAGCATTTCATTTTTATTTATCAAGAGTTTAGATAATAAGGCATTGTGCTTACGTGGGATCAGTCTGCTTTTTGAACGTTGTAGGAGAACTATAACGTTTTTTTTTTTAAAACTTCAAATAAATGAGACAACCTATCCAAATACTGCTCGATCGTTTAATTCTAAGGTTGATTGGTTAAAAAAAGCGTTAATAATGTTTTAAGATTCGTTGAAGATCTTAAATATAATTCAGTCCATTAGATTTATCACCGATACAGACATTTAGAGATACCAATTACGACAAGTGTTATGATATTTTAAAAGTATCTAAAAGACCATTGTTCCAGACTCGGAAAGTAATAAATATCAAATTCAGATCATGTAATACTTAAAACCGTTTTTTTTGTTATGTCTTAGTTTCAGTTTTATAAAAAATCTGTCGTTTCTTAATTAACCGTAGTGTGACAAGAATATCTATGAACATGCCTAAAATCTGAAATGTAGGCGGAAAATGACATTTCAACTTTATGCTCTCAATAATACGGTTGAAAAATGGTTGACAGTAAACATCTTCAATTGTATTTACTATCAAAATATTACAACACAGCCATAGTGTGCTTGAAAAAAATATACATTCAAAGTCATTGGCACTATTTCGAATGTTTATTTGAATGTAGAATAGATATTTAAAAATAAATAAAGCCAGTCTACACATATTCCGTCTACCTTGAGATTCATACTAGCGAATGTGTCAGATTATTAAATATAAAGTAAGGGCTACACTTGCATTTTCAAGGATGCTCGTTACGATACTTTTATAAAATAAGGTTAAGTAGGCTTGTTGCAACTTCAAAAATAAAGTTCTGTAGTAACTATAAGACTATAATGTCATTCTGTTTTGTGCGTAAATTCCACAATACATAATCCTTTTAAGCAAGTTTTTTTAAAGTGCGGCAATTTATCGGCTGTATGGTGAATTAAGGCCGGGCGCACACTGGCGGGCCGGCAAGGCAAGGGATTTTAAGGTGACGCACGATATAGATATGAATATAATATATAGACATGAATATAATAGAAATCAGTAAATAAAAAGGTCGTCGTAAGCTTTTGTTACCTTTCATCATTGTATATTATCGTTCTACACCACGTGCCACAAGTGCGCGCCGAGCCTTCAACATCAAGATTTCTACCACCTGACTATTGAAGTGAATTTATTCCTAAGAGAAATGCTTGTCATATACAGCATATAAAAAAATCCGCAAGAAAATACTTATCAAATTGTTGAATGATAACTACGCATCATTAGCACACCCTGTACACAAACATACATAACTACATGTATAAAATTGGCATTAAGACTGCGTATAAACATCAATACATTCATACGATTCACATAAGTTATCTGTATAAGCCGAATTCACTAAATGTAGCAACCGTTTATAAAATTATATTACACTGAAAAAATAAATTATAAACTATTAATTTTTAAATCTATAATTAAAAAGCCAATTAAAGTAGGCTGAATCGTTCGCTACAAAATATGAGGTATATTATTATTTCGTTTATTTCCGTCCTATATATTTGGTGGAATGCTATCACTTTCTGTAACCGGCCATTTTCTATCCGCGAGCTATTGGCGCGAAAGTTTTGACAATCAGCATGAAACGGCGAATGAGAATAAAATTTTGATACTATACTTTGTTTTAGCTATGATACCGTATAAGGAATTAAAAATTAATTTAATTGATTTTGCTAAGTTATGACAAAAAATTCCTTTTTCTGTTCTCAAATATATATAATGAGATTTAGATAATTGCTGTATTATTGTATGTGAAATTATCATTTCCTTTATCACTATTTGTTCGTCTTGTTTGCTCCTAATCCTATGGCATAACAGACGACAATGACAGATTCAAAACATATTTTAGGAAAAAAAAACAGTCGCACCGCGCTCCTTTCGTCTCATAACGTCACTAAACAATCCTGTATAAAGTCCGACACACACTTACAATCACGCAACTCCACTGTCTTGCGTGTGGCTTCGTTTCTTGTCGCTCCTGTGATGGTCTGGGGTGGACTTTAGAATGTCCGGTTGTCCGTGAGACAGGACCCTCGCCTCTCCGTGTTGGTTGAAGGTGGACGTGTGCGAGCTGAGCGTGAGCGTGGCGTTCCTGTCCGAGCCCAGCGTCATGGTGGTGGCGTGCGAGTTGAGCGTGTGGTGCGCGTGCTGCGAGTGCGGGTGCGAGTGCGGGTGCGAGTGCGAGTGCGAGTGGGTGTGCGAGTGCGAGTGCGAGTGGGGCGCGTGCGCGTGGGGCAGCGTGGCCGGCGCCGCCTTGCGCACGGAGCGGTGGCTGCCGTTGCGCGTGAGGGAGTTCATCTGCGGAGTGCCCGCGCCGCCCGGACGGAGCAACGCGTTCTTGTAGTCCGCTATTAGATGGGTCAGCTCTGCCATCTGTTGAAAACGAGTCTTGATATTATAACATACCAATATGATACATAAGTTGATGACATTGCTCAAAGGATTAGCTAGCTGAAGCACTTTTACAAGTCGTTTTACATATTCTTTTTTACCAGATGGCGCCGGCATTTCCTATCTGTCGACCTCTGAGAAGAAACGCCGAAACAAACCCAGATAATCATGGTCTCTTTTAAAGTCCAGACAGTAGTAGTGGTATTATAGAATACGTGTTTTACAATGTAGGGCAAAATCTGAACAGGCCTTTTGAAGAAAGAGCCATAGCAGTCTTGAGTTGAGCTGTCCTAACAGACGGCACGCATGCACCAGTCATCGTGTAGCTCAACCATTATTTAGGGAGCTCAACGACCCGCACGGCAATACCAGATCAGCAGGGCATTTGCGGAGGCCATATGAATACTCAAGACCGTCAGAAAAATCTTATTGGTATTATGCGTTTTTTCAAACTAGCCTACACAGTACGATAGTAGGAGGGGCAGATCTCGTAGAACTGATAGCCTCTGAGACCATGATTTGAACGACTTGTGGGACGACGACGACAACCTCCAAGGTCACTAGGAGATGTTGGATGTAGGCGGCATATATACAGTCATACTAAAAGAGCTTTGTCCAGCTGTTAACGTCTTTTGACTAACGCCTGTATTCCCCGAAGAGTTGTATGAAATGTACTAATGAAATGAAAACACCAAAGTTATTTCAAACATAACTTCATGGTCAACTCTATCACAATACTGAGCACGAGTCTCCTCGCAAAATTTAATATTTGGCTTAGTTCACCACCACTGATAACGTTAGCAGAGTTTACACACTGAGAAAAAATCTCAGACATCACAAGACACATCAAGTTTTAATTTGAGCTCTAAATCTGATTTCCCTTATAACATAAACTAGCTTCCGCCCGCGACTTCGTCCGCGTGGAATAGTTACTTAGTCTTAGCGTGTTGACTAAGACTAAGTACTACTTCCTTTATTGAGGAAAGCTATAGCCTATAGCCTTCCTCAATAAATGGGCTATCTAACACTGAAAGAATTTTTCAAATCCGCCCAGAAGTTCCTGAGATTAGCGTGTTCAAGCAAACAAACAAACTCTTCAGCTTTATATATAAAGTATAGATAACTTACTTTAGGCTTATTGAGACTAATCAACATCTTGTGCACCGGGCTCGCAGCGTCTTCAGCATCGATCAACATCATTAGGTCATCCTGAAACAAATACATAGATTTGTTACTTAATAAAAATATTAATATTCTCGACAGTAAGAGTCCCTCTTAATAAAGGTATGTTTACCTGTAAGCCACCGAAGAGTCCTATGGAGCTAAGCGCGTACCGGCCTATGACGGCCATAGACGCAAGCTCGAGCACCGTCACGCCCTCCTCCGACACCGCTAGCCACACCATGGACAGATCTGGTTGCTTTATCTGGAAATAACACAAATATAAGTATTGTAAGGCATAGTTGGAAAACTAATTTATTGTAACGATTTCGGTCAAAACTAATCTATATATATAAAAGAAAGTCGTGTTAGTTACTCCATTTATAACTCAAGAACGGCTGAACCGATTTGGCTGAAAATTGGTGGAGAGATAGCTTAGAACCAGGAGACGGACATAGGATACTTTTTATCCCGTTCCCGTGGGATGTGATGACAGACAGAATTCCACGGGGCGAAGCCGCGGGCAGAAGCTAGTTTGGAATAAAGAACATACTTTCACGCCTGTATTCCCCGAAGAATTACGAAAAGGAACCCATAGTGGGCGAGCCCATTGCCTTTAGGTAACCGTTTTGTCAGCGACAGCCCATTAAATTATACTTCAAAGTCGTTGATAATAGCTTAGATTTTAATGTATTGTATTCCAAATTAATCCAAAGATTCCGTTTCTTTCTACAAGTCCCGTCGCATCATTAGAAAACTATTCGTATAAATTCAGCTACATACATCACGATATGATTGCGAAGGTTAAACTGCGCTGGAAGATTTCTGCACAAGCCAAAAGTTTTTGCGCAATTATTTCGTTACGTGTGCGGTTGGCCTTATACGCGAGCAATTTTCTAAGGATGCAAACAGGTCTCGTTGAAATACGCGGTATCGGTATTGGAATATTTCTATGGAGTGAAGACTTGATATATTACCCTGGCCTGGAACAGCGTAGCACCGAAGAACGGCCACTTCCTGGTACAGTTGAGGTAGATCCGCACGCAGTCCGCAGTACTTCTGCCTTTCAACGCCACCCACTTGGATCGCAGTTTTTCTTCAACATCCCTATAGTTTCATGACAAGTTAGTGAGAACATTGCCAAGCAAAAAAATGATTTAGCACGCTATGGTTCCCATGTTAGGCATGCTACAAACTTGTTCGTCATCTCTCATATGCCATACGCTTCATTTTCTTTTGTTTTACATCTTATAACGCTTCATACTATTATAGTTTATTCTATTTTACATCTTATAGCGTTATAAGATAACGCTTAATATACGTATACCTTATTTTTTATTAGCCGTTACTGCCCCACTGCTGGGCAAAAACCTCTCCCAAGTCTTTTCGGATAACCTTTTCTGCGCTTCCTCAAACCAATTGTATATTTTTCTTTCGATAAGTGTACTATCTCTATATCTTTGATTCATCTCCAAACAAAAACAAATCTATATATATATAAATCAATTGCTGTTCGTTAGTCTCGCTAAAACTCAAGAACGGCGATTTAGCTTATTTTGGTTTTGAAATGTTTGTGGAAGTCCAGGGAAGGTTTAAAAGGAGAGTAAATATGAAAAAAAAAACTGATGCGGTACGTAGTTCGCCGGGTCAGCTTAGTAGCAGCGTAGTAGTAGGGTTATGTACTAAAAATAAGAAATTGATTTAAGAGTCCGGCGGACCGAGTTTCCAATACAAACGTTGAGGAGTTCAATTACGATTTATTTTAGTATTACATTTTTATGGGAAAATTGGTCTTTAAGTGGACTCTTACGCTTTGATTGAAAGTTATGCACTCACCTTAGTTCGTCGTTAGTGAGTCCGGCTCTGTACCTGTAGGGGTAGAACCTATGCGCGAGTGGCTGGTTGTGTTGTGTATTGGAAGGCGAGTAGTCGCCCATGTCCAGCTGGGCCATCAGCGCGCCCAGCTCGGCCGCTAACTCACGTGTTACCGGGAAACGACCCGCCACAACTGTCAACAGTTATCGCTTTTTAGAACAACTTCCAGGTTTGAAGAGCAATCCTTGAACTCGATTTAAAAAAGTTTGTATATGAAGCTGTTTGCCGCGGTTTCACTCGTGACCTAAAGTGATATTATTCATTGTTCGATGCAATAATTAGTGTCGAAGACATTTTTCTGATCTAGGGATCCAATACCACCGAGGGCATAAACAGACTTGGGCCCAGGCACAATCGGATAGCAAACCGGTTGTAACCGTACTTATCAAAAGCTCAATCATAGCACAACATAGCATATTTTCAGTTTTAGCAATAAACCTCTAAAAGTTATTGAAGTTTAATTTAGCGTACAGCAGTCGATACTGCTTAGGTCGCGTCTCCTACATTATTTTTAAACAAAAATACAAAATGAATGTGGTAAAGAAATTTGATATCACGGGCGCCCGGTGTACTTAACCAGAGGGACGCAAGTTCGAATCCTGACTGAAATTTTTGTTTCTTTTACTAAAAATTATATAAAACATTAAAAATAACCGGTAAAAAGGGAGCACCATTCGTCATTGAACTAACTGTAAAGTAAGCCATGTCTGTTAAGGTGTAGGTATGTATCGTATAACATCGATAATCCCTAAATAGTACCAAATACTTACCTTGTTGATTAACTTGATAACACAAAAGCAGTCTTTCTTTATCAGTTTCAGTCCTAATAGAGTTCTTGAAGTAGAGCCTATTTCTGTACGTCAATCGAATAACTCGCGAGTTCTCGAACTTTCCAGAGCCTTTCTCTCTGAGCGCTGTCTCCCATTTTGATATAACATCGCATAGCTGGAAAGAAAAAAGAAAACGTGAAAAAAATATTGAAGAAGTACCAGGTGTAGTAGCCCAAGACTAAAATGAGTTATACTGATAAAAATAATTATTTAGTTCAATTAATACAAGTCTTTTACTTGTACTTGAATGTAAGAGGTAAAATTTATCAAATTTTGTTTGTGTAAGTATCCCTGAGTGACATAGGCCTTTTTATTTGACTTAGGCATTATTTTATGCATATTTTATTAGTATATAATATACTTATTAAAGAAGCTATACTAGGTATACTACCATAAAATAATGTTTTCAGATAAATCTATATATATAAAAGAAAGTCGTGTTAGTTACACCATTTATAACTTAAGAACGGCTGGACCGATTTGGCTGAAAATTGGTGGAGAAGTAGCCTAGAACCAGGAGACGGACATAGGATACTTTTATCCCGTTCCCGTGGGATGTTATGACGGATCGAATTCCACGGGGGCGAAGCCGCGGGCAGAAGCTAGTATGTACTAAAAATACCTTCTTGTCTGGTTTAATGTGGTGTTCCAAGTCCTTTTCAATAGGGTCGTCACTGAATAGCGCAAACCCTGAGGCGGCGGACTCTCTGCAACCCAATTCTGTACTTAACGTCGAAAGGAACTCCTCCACTGTCGTCGAGCCGTCGAAGCTTATAACCTGTTGATGGAAACACTCAATTAAATATGTAAACTATGAAATCGTGAGACAAATCCAAATGGAAAGATTCAGTAACCGTTACTTATATATTTTAATACTAGCTTTTGTCCGTGGCTTCGTTCATCTGCAGCTTTATTAGGATTAGAAATGGATGATGATCGCTTCTTTGTTATGGTCAAGCTGTATCTCAGGATCAGTTTAATTAATTTACCAGTGTTTAAGTTGGAGCGTATACTTTCTAACAGATATAACAAAATTAAAATCTATTCTTTATTTTTGCGTCAACAACAGACGGGAATTTCAAAAAACAAATTTTTGGGTTCGGAGACGTTTATATGACCTAACCCACTTGTTTCTTTAAAAAATATCTTCAATGTACAGACACAACTTTTTTACAATTTTGTAATAGGTAGTAGAGATGTAATTTCAGTTATCTAAATTGTATAGAAAATTATCTTATTTTTATCTTAGATGGTGCAAACTAATCATTTGTCTTCATGTAGGCATAGATTGTGCACATTACATAACATAACATACAATCACGCCTGTATTCCCCAAAGGGTTAGGCAGAGGCGTACTAATGGACATCCACACTTCGCTGGTATATTTAGGTCCCATGTAATAGCGGGCGAGCCTATTGCCATTAACCGGGCAGAAATTCCTAACTTCGAGCTGCTACTGGGAATTTCATAGAACCCAATAACACTTTGCTCGTCCTGGCAATCGAACCCAGGACCTCTAGCGTAGCAGTCGCGAATTGGATGTCAGTGCAAATTATATCTCACCTGATAAGTATTGTTGAGCATGTGCACAGGTATGGCGTGGGGTAGACAGTGGTGGTAGGGGTTCTTTAGCAGTATGGAGAGTACTTCCATACGAGAGGGCTTGTCTTCTCGTCCGCCGTTGCGTATGGTGCGCTCTAGTGCGCGTGCGCAGTACGCTGCGTATTTACCGCACTCAGTTCTGAAGAACAGGTCGTGTTTTAATAGTCAGCTCCAGGATATTCAGACAATGTTGCGGTAGTAATAGCTACTCAACTATGCGAGCTATACTTATGTAAATTATTACATTTTAGTTGGTCAAACAATGCTACAAAATTTTAATAATCTGAACTATGGTATGAGAAGGGATTAAGAAACTAAACTTGGAACTGGCAATCATGTCTCCATTATAAGCTTATTTACTCTACACAGTTCTTAGCATTGAAACATTGTTCTAGTACTCAGCCATTGTCCTCTCACTGCAAAGCAAAAGGCCAACCTATGCGCTTCCCATTCCTCACAGCTAAAAGCTATTTTTGGCGAATCCTTTCAGAAAAGTGAAGCCTGGTCGTCTCGTCCCACCATCTCCATCTAGACCTGCCAGGCTATCGTCTGCCATTTTATGGGAAAGAATATATTCATAAAAGTACAACCATCATCGACATAAAAATACTCACTTGGTGTCAGAATGCCTGCTCAAATGCAGCTTGAGGTACCAGAGCAGCCTATTATTCCTTGGCACAAATAGGCTGACCGCTAACGCCAGGAGTTGCCAACCTTGGACAAAGCTGTACGTCGGCGGGTTGCTCTTGCAGTCCACGGACAACAACGGCGCCTGGAAACATTCCTCAGTTGGTAGAAAGCGATAAAATGTATGATAAGAAACTTATGATATGATATCGCAGTGCGCCGTAAAACGACAGAACCTGATTCGTAGCTCTGATGTATCAGGTATCATTATACACTACACTGGTCAGTCTTGTCACAATGTTTTATCTAATTTGGCTAAGTTAACTCGACACTGAGAGTAAGCCTATGAGCTTCACACGTAAAAATTTCAAAAATTCCAGAAAACAATTAATTTTAAAGCCAACCACACAGGTAAATGTAAATAATTGTTACAAAAAAAAATGCGTAAAATAACTTATCATTACGTGTGTGACTGGTTTTAGAAAGTATTCAGTATTGATCTTTCTTTTAATTATAGTTTTAACACAATAGTAAACGAACACGATTTTAAGTTAATTTCACATAAGTTCTATTCTTTACAAGATTTAAGACATTTTTGATCGATTTTCTCATACGCTTTTTGTCTATCGTACACACTGACACAATATTTAAGAAAATACACAATGAGATATCCTACCATATCAAGAATACAGAAACAATGTATTTGTTTACTTTTGGGATATTTTCATTTCCAGAAATAGGAATATTTTGTTTAGTTGGTAACACTTACTCATACGCAATTAAATTGGCTGAAATGACAAAAGGTTTGGTCCACATTTTCCAATAAATTTTGAAACACTAGTACTGTTTTATACCTACAGTACCTTTACCTGTATCGAGCTAGGCGATCCAGCGGCGTTGGGCGGGACGTCGCTCTTGTTGTCGCCGCCCACGGACGACGCGCCCGTGTCGCACGTGAACAGCGACTGAGTCGCGCACAGTAGCAGTTGCTGAACAAATGAAATGTTGGCGATAGGGCGGCTATACAGCACGGGGTGGGAGTGGCGTGGGGTGAGATATGTTTGTTTCTGTGGCTTGGGGTTTAATTAGTGTACTGGTCTACGTTTACTTGAGGTTATTGGAGTGTGAAGTAAAATTGTGTTTTCTGTGTGTGTATATAGGAGATACAATAAATATGTATATTACATATATAAAACTTGTACACATATAATAAATAAAAATAAGAATATATTTTGTATGTGATGTTTCATTAAGAAATTTAGAATATGTTTTTATTTTCTTTTATGAGAAGTGTGTAGTGGTGTTTATACGAATTCTGAAATACCATCGATTAGATTCACTTGGATTCCTTTAAAAAAACATTTAATTATACACTTAAGAAATACGATGTAAAATATCAATAGAACGCCAATTGAAAGGTTTTGACCTGATCAATTGCAGATATGAAAATTACCATACTTTTTGTGTCAGCAATATCAGTTGAAAACATAGTAGCAAGCTAGCTAGCTATCCAACTCTTCGCATTAATAGGTTCTCGGTAGCCCTTCACATCGGCCAACGTCGGTGAACGACTTACGGTCCATTCATTCTAGCACATAGTCGAAGCGAAATCATTTAACCTCTACTCATTTAATGCTCATATTTCTGTCGATATAATCTGCAGCGTTAGCCGCTCACAGACGCACGTATTCTATCAGAATGCGCGCTTTTTTTATCTCTGCAGAAATGTGAGCATTACGTAGTTGAGATAAGGGTGAATTTTCTATATTAACATTTACAATTTCGCTGCGATTCGCTTCCACACTACGCTAGTATAAATTGACCGTTAATTATAGGCAGTATTGTTGGCTTAATAATATCTAGTTCTTGTTGGATAGTAATTTGAATTGTACTATGTTCCGCATAAGCATTAATATTTTTTGCTTATTTCATCTTCTAATCAGAAGTTAGTTTTCATTGTGCAGTTTCTGAACCCTTATAATGTATTTTAGAGTACCAATAGGTTGTTTGACAGTTTTTTTAGTGATATAGCATTTAAATCTCGGAATTAAAATTAGTTCCATGTTTGAGTAACGTGTATCGTGTATATTTTTATTAAAGGCAGAAATGGAACTTTTTTTTACTTGATTATCTGGTTTAAAAATAAAATTGCTCATAATAAAATTACATTTTGAAAAGTAGTCAAACTCTCTATTGTTATGTTAGTGCTAGTGCAATGCCAATATGTTTTGTGCTATTATAGACCAATTTCCCAAAAATTCATAATTATTATCTTGTGTAAAGTATCCTCCACAGTGTCCTAATATGTACAACAGAAAAGTTGTGTGAATCAATGTACAGTGTGCTGCATTTACTTTGATGGATTGCATAGTATGTCTACATGAGGCAACAACCACTATATTAGCCGTTTACGGAAAATAACAATTAAATAATATTACATTTTTAAATTTAAATTCTTGAAAGTAAACCTTTTTTATTAACTACGAACGAACTAACGAATCGAACGTGTATAACATATTGATTGTAAAATAGATTTGATTTCGTTCTTTGAACTCAATATCAATCCAGTTTATTTATTTGAATCACTATACTATTACTGTATTTTTTTTACAAAGAGTGTAAGTGCCTCGATAACAGTGTACAAAACTTAAGTAATTAGAGGTTTTGTGAGTGAAATGACATAGCCTTAAGTAGTAAGCACCATCTATCGATGTGTCAATTAATGTATGATCGTTTTTAACCGACTAAACCTTTAACGCTATAGATGAAGAAGCACCATAGATTATATTTCACATTGAAAAGCAAATTAATATTGACATATTATGCAATCACATCAAGAGATCTTAATCCTAATTATTCCTAAATACTTACCACAAACTTAAGGGTGAATGATACCACAAATGAGGGTACTATGTATAAATATATAACGGGCTAGGGGTAACAGTCTAAAAACTTGCAACATCAACCTTTCAATACAAAGGAGATCCAACAGTGCAAAGGATAACAGTAGCTATGATAGAATATGAATGATAGATAGATAAACGAAAAATTAAAAGTCATTCCCTAAATCTATTGGGACAGGGGACAAACATTCTCGGAAGAAAATAAAGAAAATCGGGGAAAAATTTACACCAACATTCCATTTGAAATTTTGCAACGTAACATTGTAATTATGTTGTGGCAACATTTTTTGCACATTCAAAAATCGAACGCTGCCTTTTGTCTCACAAACTGTTTTATGTTGCCAGAACTAAACGGATCAAATTGGAATAAAAACTCTTTTGTTTCATTCCGTGTTTCAAATTTTGTCTTATATGCTTTCGCATATTATCGCAGTTTAATAAAGCCAATATAATTGTATTCACATACACAATTCCAAATTGATCAACCACGAGACGAAGCTTTTATTTAACAGCGACACACAAAGCTTATACTATAACAATAATGGGTTGTTAGTGTATATTTACAGTTCTTAAGGCAAATAAAATATAAGTCTGAAGCATTAATTAAATATATATTGTGCTCTTTTTTAATTGAAGCTCGAATAAGTTCGAATATAATTATGTATTGCAGTCTACTTTTACAAGTAAAATAGATTTTCTATTGGAGTGCATAGAATTCAAACTTGTAATCTATTACGAAATGAAAATATTTGCAATGAATAGAGAAAACACAAGTGTCAATCCCACAAAGAAAACCATAAAAAATCATAGAGCACAATATTATACAAAGAATCTAAGTACAGAAATCGAATACAAGACAAAACCTTCAACACTCGTGTATATAACCGATGAGTGGTATAATTCATACTATGTATAGTTGTATATGATGGTATCATATGAGAAAAGCGTCGAAGCGTTCGCCCGAAAGCTAAGCCATTACTAATATAAAGCGGTACGCATAATATCCGTTATTGTTAATATGTATTCATTTTGATATCAATAGCAAATTACTAAAAAAAGTCTCTTCTATTAACGTTTTTTGGTATTTCTCAGAGAATTTATTTAATTTATTGTATATAATACTGTGCAATTTGTGAGTTGTTCGAAACTGTTACAATAAGTCGGAAATGGTTGGCCACTTACCTGTGAAAATGTGGACTTAATATAACAAGTTATTGATGTCCTAAAAATATTACTTTGTTGAAAAATATTGCTATAGTTGTATCAAAATGAATACTTTTTATAAGGTTTTATATTCAATGGAGGCTTTAACTGTTTATACCTTGGGAGTACCGTTAAACCCATGTTCGTAACACCAAAAGCCATGCCATTATATCCATTATATTAAAAGTATATAGAATACTTTCTGTTACGGATATAACAGAAACCATTTTATCGCAAATTAATCATACTAAATCATGATTGTTTGCTGTACTCTTCCAAACGATTCTCTCTTCAATAATTATTTGAAATAATACTAGTATGTAATATAAACAGTAAAGAGTACACCAACACAAAGACATGAAAACAACAATTGATATAAAGTCCTCAATTCCGAAAGGGAATGTTTTTTTAACACCATTTTTGGACATATTTCAAAACATATCACAAAAATGTTGCCACATGATATAATTAACTGAACATGTAAAGCACTAATACTCTTTCAATTGTTGTCCTCACACAAAGAAGATGGATTTCAAACAGTTTCGTACGAATGAACATTTCCTGTTCTGAACCCACCTTTGTCTGATTTAGGTCGACAGTATGATAGAGGAACTATTTCTAGTTCTGTAGCAAAATATTATTTATCCATTAAAAACGTAAGTACATTTTTTTTCTTTTTAGAATGAGTTCTTGGTGCTTGTCCGTGAATTCATACAAATGAAACCAAATTTCGTTTTAGTTTACTTTTTGAACAAACCGAATTAAATTTGAAAGTAAAAAAAGTTATGTAACTAATTCATAAAATTCACAACTTTCTCAACCCTTCAGCCATTAAATTTTCAATAACCCTGACCTTGCGGAGTGTTTGTTGGGTGTTTTAACTAATAAATTGAATGTTCAATCATATAATTTAGTTTTATAAAAGTGTTCCGCTATTTGGATAAATATTTAAATAGTTTTTTACTTAAATATTGATTTGGAACTAAATGTGTAACTGCCTCGTTAGTCTAGTGGTTTCAAGTGCGACCGCTACGCTAGAGGTCTTGGGTTCGATTCCCAGGTCGGGCAAAGTGTTATTGGGTTTTTCTATGAAATTCCCAGTAGCAGCTCGGACTTTGGAATTTGTGCCCGGTTAATGGCAATAAGTTCACCCCCTATTACATGGGACCTAAACATACCGGCGAACTATGGGTGTACCTTAGTACACCTCTGCCAAAGCCTTCGGGGAATACAGGCGTGATGGTATGTTTATGTTTATGTAGGTAAGGATTTCTTGTCGTACGACACAGTACTAGTCAGCCGCTTGATAAGCCGTATTTCTACGGCTTCTCTTCGATCATGATTCCTATCAATTTCTACTATCCGATATATTTTATTTTAATATTATAGCCTGTTTTAAAAACATCCATAATATTATAATAATATCATTGTGTTATAATTTTTTTAATATATTCTAAGCGCTTTTATTTTATCTTATTTGAGTCGGTTTTTATCTCTAAAACCGACGTGCTGAAATTGGCTATGATTTCGTGTATGGCCTCGAAAATTATAAATCCTTGCCTTGGATAGTAACCTCGACCATGATAACAGTAATTGTAGCAATGAAGTAGTTTTGACTTTGAAAATTATAACCTTTACCTTGGACAGGCCGTGACCATGATATTGTGACATTGACCATGAAATTGGTAACCTTGAATGTCAATGGCGAGGCCACCTACTGAGTTTACATTGGGAAAATATATGGACTATTTTATAGTTGAGTTTGATTATTATTAATATTTTATTGATTGCCATTGTTTTTATAATTAATCAGAACGCAGCACATTTAGTGCTTAAAGAACGTAAATGTGTTGTAAATATGTACTTAAATTTTGATAGATTAGTTTATAAGTATGATATTATTTTATCCATAATTATGTTCGTTTTATCTGTATATTAGAACGCGGAATATTATTTAATTTATTTTTATATAAGATATGCTTCTATCATCATATTTTATTTTATGTTTACGATGGTGAGATTTTCTGATTAGACACAGGAATGACGACCAATGAGATCGAAGCAATAATATTGATGCATTTTTAGTCGCTCGCCTTTCGTTTTACGTCACTCAATCATGTCAATGATGCCACTAGTGCTATGCTAGTGGTCTAGTAAAAGTCAAACTGTCGACCTAAATCTAGACATGTATTTTCGGCCGCATTTCCATATGCAAGAAAATTAAGAAAGGGTAACATTTACATATTTTAAAGAATTGTTTGACAATTGCATAACACTGACAGATTTTAAGGGTCACTTGCGTCAACTTCGGAAATATGTTTAAATTGAATTTAAACAAAATGGCTATAGAATATTGTGTTCAAATACAATTTAAATTCATTTAAAAAGTTGGTGCAAGTGGCTTTAGTTTAACTTACTGAAAGACCTAAATTAAACGAAATCAATTTTCTGTACGAGTAAGATGGATAATCAAGATTAGAGATCAGGGGAAGTGGATGAGGGATATTTTCTTCTCAAAAGTGGAATTATTTAGGGTAGTGAAAAGATGAACCATATAACGGGGCCTTAACAATTTACCACAGGAATATCAGAAACTGGATGCGCATTAAATACACCTTTACCTAAACCTTCGAGGGATGCCAGGCGTGATGATTTCCTTGCATCTAGAAAGGCGGCCAAATAAGAGCGAAAATGAAGGAGGCGACTTACATTCTTAAGCTTGACGGCCTTAACGTTAAGCCTAGCGGTGCGGCGCGGGGCGGGGGCGGCGGGGGCGGGGGCGGCGGGGGATACCTGCACGCCCAGCTTGGAGTGCGTGTGCGGCGCCAGCTGGCGCGCCAGCACGGAGTGCAGCTCGTCCTGCAGCTCGCCCACCTCCAGGCACTGCGCCAGCGCGTTCTGCGCCAGCACCACGTGGTAGTCGATGCCGGCCTGCTCCACCGCCACCGACATGAACAGCTGCACGCACTGCAAACACAAACACATACATGCTCTGGGGTGGGGGCTTCAATTGCCACTTGTGGTTTTTTTAGGGCTCCGTACCCAAAGGGTAAAAACGAAACCCTATTACTAAGATTTCACTGTCCGTATCTCAAGAACCGCGACAGCTAGACAGTTGAAATTTTCACAAATTAGGTATTTCTGTTGCCGCTATAACAACAAATACTTAAAACAAAATAAAATATTTAAGGGGGCTCCCACAAACACGATTTATGATATGGAACCCTTTGTGCGCGAGTCCGACTCGCACTTGGCCGGTTTTACTAGTATTTTTGTTAACCTCTCGTGATAAGCTAAATGCTTGTGTTACGAGTGGGTTCACGTCGGAACTACATGATCGCAAGTCCGACACACTAGCCATTAAGCTACGACCGCTTTAAATTATTACGATTATTACTACTGCCATGAAGCTAGAATGTGTTATGGACGAACCAATTACGAAAAATCAATTGAAGTTTGAATTTGGCGGGACTGGCAGGGGTATAAAATGGTGATTTTTTTTGGTGGTTGGATGGGTTTGACTACACAACGTGCCATAATTTTCCAGTATAGGCTGACCTTCCATTATACAGGCTTTTCATACACTTAAAGGTCACCTTATATCGGAATCCAATAACACGTTTCGTATGAATATATTATGTGTATCCACGAATCCTATTGTGATTCTTCAAAAAGAGCTATTTTAGTCCGTCCCATCAAATTATCAAATCAAAATAAATGATTATTTGCATATTAATACCGGCCCATTGGGATTCCCACGGCGATACATTTACAACCCCAATTTTCTTTACACAGTTTCTATATCAAAAAATTGCAATACCTCTTGCACAGTTATAACGACCGTACTGTAACCTGATTTTGTCATTGGAATATCAATTAAGTGTGAAAGCACTAAAAAGAAAAGGAGACCTAGAAGATGACTGAAGCAGATTAGTAGGTACTTCATCAGACGAAGGAATTTTAAGGTAACACTACCAATTAGGAGACTGTGTTGCCATTTGAAGGAAGTTAAACAGTAATGTGTTCCAACATTCCCAAGTGTCGATAAATATTTACATGAATTTGCATATTTTAAAAAAAAATGTCTATTGAATCAAGTAAATGTTAGGTCAGAATTTAGTTTCATTTTTACGCTAAAGATAAAGGGTTCTTAAATACCTTAAATAATTTCAAAGCTTCAGCCTGCAAGGCTTCCGAGTTAAGCGATGTGAGCGGAGATGTCAGATTATCTTTGGAATATAGCAGCGTCGGATGCCTCCAAAGGACACAATCTGAAATACAAATAGTAAATATATGAACACAATTATATGGTAAGGTTTACTGGTTTCTGACACAAGTGAATATTAAATATTAAATTGAAAAATAATACTAGCGTCTTCTATTTATCAAACAGTGACAATATAGAGTTGTAACATGAACCATTATTTTTTTTGTATCTTATACTATGTTTTTTAGTAATTAATAATAACCTTAAGCAATAACTTACTAGGATCGCCATCAGTTTCCATGAGCTTCTGTATGAGTTGTTCAAAGTGTGTTCCCTGACTTAGGCCACCTCCACTCACCACCGTCAAGTGGTATAGCCAGGAATCCTTGTCCGCTTTACTCTCGAACAGAAGGTAAGTTGGGCCCTGCAAGTGAGCAAACAGATCACTAGTATTTATGTTTACCATATGGTTTTAGGAGTAGAGTGATAAAGTCTGTATTCCCCGAAGGATTGAGCAGAGTCGTAAATGTACACATACAGTTCTCAAGTACGTTTAGATCTATGTAATAGGTAGACGAGGTTATTGAGTACCTCATAGAAAATCCAGTAACACTGTTTGAACTGTGAATCGAACCCAACTTCTAGTGTAGCAGTCGAGTAGGGTCCTTTATATAGATATTAATTATTATTATTAGCACACTGAGAACCCTCAGAGAGCATGGGAAGGTCGTGGGTCCTTCCGAATCTGGCATAATAAATCATAATTCAGTAATATCCACTTTATTACTAAATTATTTTAGTCGAATTTATAGTTTTTTTAACCCAAGAATCATCTGATTTTGGGAGGTATAGAGATCTTAAACTTAGTGTAGATTTATATCTCATGCTGGTCACGCTCGAGAGAATTTATTCAATCATGCATTAAGAATTCTCCTGTACTCATAAAATACTATCTCACATGCATTAAGCTAAATTGGACTCAGTCATTAGGGAATTATGTATATATTTATTCATGCATTTTTCGACTAATATCCGGCTCTACGTTCTTTATTCGTAGTTATAAGACAAATAAAGGTTTTGATTGAAAGTATTTCCCTGTCGCTACGCCAAACGTATCTACCTGACCCACAGATTATTGTTCTGGGTGGAAGTTATATTTTTTCTAAACTCATTTACGATACATGACAAAATCCAAGCGCATGTAGCAAAGAAATATTTTTTTTAAGAAAATTATATTCCTTCCATACAGAGTAAAGAGCGGTCCTGGTTTACGGAACATGGGTTCAGAAGGCATGATTAAGACTTTGTTTTTATTTCTTTATGCTTTTTTAAAAACTTTTTCCATGTTAATATTTTCTCCTGTATCGTGGGTGCTTTTACAAACACAAATTCTCACATACACATACACCCAGTCTCGGATCAACTGTATAGGTCATACAAATATTTGCTCCGTGCTCCACAACTCGTGTCGCAGAAGTCGATCGGTCAACCGCTACGTCGAACGTGTCGTAATTTTTTTAAGCTACAGTGTTTTTCTAATATGTTTACACAATATGATTGTCTGTCACTGACCCCAGTTACCTGGTGCTGCGGGTAGATGGCGACAGTGAGGTGGTTACGGGTGTCGTCGTTCTTCTCCTCGGAGTCGGAGTCCGATACGTATTCTACATCCTCGACCCTCGCGTCGCGCATGTTGATCTGCCCGGTTGGGTTCTGGGGATAATGTGTCAATGTTTTATTGTGGAAAGATTTTGTAAAAAAATTGCCCATATGCAACGGTTAAGTTAATGATGGATGATTTGATTCCAATCATTGTCTCTCACTGCTCTCAAGAGCTTTGATGGCGAAACTGCTGAGCAAGACAAATCTATATATATAGGTACATACATAACCTACAATCTTTTATAGTGTACATAAGTGGATTAAGCCGTCTTCATCATCAGCGTACATTCGTCCACTGTTAGAAGTAGGCCTCTCCTAGTGAATACCGGTTTTACTCATCGAGGCACTGCCAGCTACCTTTCGCAAGCAATCACTCCATCCGTTCTGTTTATGGCTTCAATTACCGGGATGAGCAAAACTATATATTCACATAGAACTTATCTGTCTTTTACACGTATTGAACCGCTGCACTAAATGTTTCAAAGAGCTACGTTTATCATCTGTTTTAAGCAAAAAGTAGACCAACCTGATCTCCAGGCGACTTGAAGTACAGGAACATTTTCCCTATAAGCACACACCAGCTCTTTTTTGCGTGACCGTTCTTGACTTTAGTCAGCCAGCCCTGGATAGTGGGTTTGTTGTCTTCTTTGCTAAGGAGAAGTTTGGTCGCGTTTCGCCTTTGCACGTTCTGTAAAAACAGGATTCGTTGCCATTTTGTTCCAGTTATGGGCACAAAAAATCAAACGTGATTTTGAGCAAACACGTTATATCACATACCTGTAAAACTCTAATCCAGTCCTCCATAGTAGCATTACTATCAGCCGTCAGATAATAAGTCCTGCTGCCAGTAAATATCTCAAAGGTGGCCGCGCCTTCATTCCTGGATATCTTGCAAGCTTCACCCAGACCAATCTGACCCTGCGGCTTGCGGTTAACTTCCGACTGAGACTTCCAGTAGGAGAGGGTACCGTTTTTGAGGACGAACCTGTTATCGGGAAATTATAATTTGAAAAGCAAAGTAGAAAATGTGCCCGTGTTTTTGTTCTGGTTTGTTGTGGATGAATATGTATGATGAAGAAAACGTAGAGTAGATAGCAGTCTTGTCTATGCAAATAAATTTATTTTCTTTCTTTCTTTATAACATATCAAATATTTCTTATTCACATACGATCAATCAATAAATCAGTCTCGAACCAGTGTTTAACTTCCAGTTTAAGCTAGCTCTAAGCGTAGCGCTAAAACAGATAAGGCTAGTTATTTTAGTGAAGGAATACTTCGAATGCAGCAAGGAAATATATTTTTCCTTCCCTAAAATAACTTTATAATCTTAGCAAAAAGTTTAAACTAATTTAAAACACGTTTTTATCGTAAACCACAGGGGTAGGTAGAAACTATAGACCTCCACTTGCTAAAATTTTTTGCATACTTGTACTTCTTTGTTAATTAAGAGTTTTTTATATGGGTAATGCGCTTTCAAGGTCTGTTAGCTTCAAGGCAAATAATCTTCAATTTGATGTTACGATCATATATTGCAATCCCACGTTCTTTACTAGTTAATAAAAAAAAACAACAAAGTGACATAGCCTATCTTTTAGATTATAGTCTAACATTTTACTCACCATCTTTTCCTCCAAGTCTTGAGTTTTCCTCCCAGCTTAGCTAGATGCCCGCTCTTTTCCAAGGCATCATGTCTCCTGGGCGAGTCGGTAGTAGGGGGCGCTCGACATAACGAAGCGAGTGAAGGTGACGCCGTACTGTCACAGGAGACAGCGTCCGGTGGAATCGCGTAGTCATCCGACATGCCAGACTCGAACGATGTGTCTGAACGAATAATAAAAGGTTATACTGGAACGATATATTTACTAGCTTCTGCCCGCGGCTTCGCTCACATGAAGCTATATCAGAAGTAAAAATGGAGAAACCAACGTTGATGATCTCTTCTTTGTAGGGGCCACTATACATCAGGGAGGTCAAGCTGTATCTCAGGATTATTGTTACGGGTTGGAGCAAAAACTTCTGAATAGATTTTAATTTTGTTACCAGTATATGCTCCAACTTCTTCAAAACTGGTGAACTTCTTATCTCAATTAATTAATTGGATCCTGAGGAACAGCTTGACCCTTCTGATGTATAGAGGCCCATACAAAGAAGAGATCATCACTGTTGGTTTTAATTAAATTATTTTTGGAATCCATTTCTAATCCTACTATAGCTTCAGGTGAGCGAAGCCGCGCGCAAAAGCTAGTATTATATAATTATACTGCTGTAATTTAGTGTAATCTATATATATAAAAGAAAGTCGTGTTAGTTACACTATTTATAACTTAAGAACAGCTGAACCGATTTGGCTGAAAATTGGTGGAGAGGTAGCTTAGAACCAGGAAACGGACATAAGATACTTTTTATCCCGTTCCCGTGGGATGTGATGACCGACTGAATTCCACGGGGGCGAAGCCGCGGGCAGAAGCTAGTTTTAATATAAACATGTCACCTTGTTATATCAATCAATAATATTACACGTGTCGCCCTTGTAAGGTCACGGTTGAACCTTCAAGGGCGTGAAAAGGCATAATTTAGTAAGTGTAATAATCCAATATGCCATTGACTAAATTATATATCATAACGACTAATAAATCACCTGTATTTGTCATAATGATATATTTTATAAAAAAATGTAGGTGAAAGTTTGGAACTTCGAGGTAAACACATTAAAGAGGGCGATTCAGTACAATATAAATAGGCTGAAAATGTTTTACAGCCTTCAGTTTGAGTAAAGACTCAAAACTATATACTTCGAATAGAAAAGAGAAACCTATATTTTTAATATTACTTCTGAACCATGAGTTTCGCGAACAAAGTTGTTTTAATAACTGGAGCTAGTTCCGGGATAGGAGCTGCTACTGCCATCCTCTCCTCTCAAAATGGCGCTAACGTAATTCTCGTGGGGAGGAACGAGATAAAGCTATCTGATGTTGCTAAGCAATGTGAGAACCCACTTGTAATCAAAGCTGATATAACTGATATGGATGACGCTAACAGAATCATCGAAGAATCGATCAACACTTTTGGGAAGATAGACGTTTTAGTCAACAACGCAGGTATAGTGAGGTACGAGAGCATTCTCGACGACAATGTTCTAGAAACTTTCGACGATTTGATCAACACGAATTTGCGGTCTCTGTTTAATATGACGCGTTTGGCGGTACCGCATCTTATCGAAACCAAAGGGAACATAATCAACATATCAAGCATTGCTGGGAAAGTTATTCCTGATTCGAGATTAGTAGCGTATGGAATTTCTAAAGCTGGCGTCGACAATTTTACTAAAGGACTAGCATTGGAACTATCGAAGCATGGAGTAAGAGTGAATGCCATTAGTCCCGGGCCGGTTAAAACTGATATTCTGTTGAATGCAGGTGATGAAACACCATGGGAGTGTTTCTCCCCATCAATGCCACTTGGTAAGGTGTGCGAACCTGAAGATATTGCGAACTTGGTACTATTCTTAGCAAGTGATAAAGCTGGTTGTATTACTGGAGTTGATTATGTTGTTGATAATGGCGTTATGTTGAAGTAGAAAGTAAAACGTTTTTATGTTAATAGATTTATTGTTTCTGTGTGGAATTGAAATGTTGACGTTATACATATATATATATTTATTAAATATTTGCTGTTGCCCGGCGTTTTACTCGTATTTCAATGGACTTTTAGAGATAATAGGTAGCCTTTCTCCTTCTCCAGGTCCAATTTACGTCTATATATCTCAACTGGTTCAGCGGTTTAGAAGTTAAAAAGTAACAAACAGTTTTACTTTCATATTTATTATATTAGAATGGATTAACAATCCAGCCTTATAAGATTGATTGTAGTGAAATAATGATTACATAAATTATTAACCTGACTAGTATTATTATTCATTTTTTTTTAATTATTTATACACTAAGCAGGGCTGACTTCATTTCAGAAGAGTTTTACAAGCCAACACAAATCTCCATAGTACATACTTAAGGTGTAATGTAAACACAGGTTGAAGAGTTTATATCCCTCATTGGTCCCTCAGGTTTTATGACGTAAATATCAACACATTTACTGTTCCACTGCTGGGTAGTTTTTTTTTTATGTGATAGCAGGCAAACGCGCAGACGGATCCCCTGATGGTAAGCGATCACCGCCGCCCATGGACACCCGCAACACCAGAGGAGTCACAAGTGCGCTGCCGGCCTTTACGAATAATATGTGCTTAAAAAACTATCGAAGTGTATTAGCGACAGTTCTTCTATGAAATATTCAGTACCAGCTTAGACTTGTGCCCGATGCAATAGACTTATTACAAATGTGACCAAAACATAGAGATTAACACTGATAACATGACCCGCCTCTCCAAATTACTGTTTCAATAATTTAAGTCGCATCCTTACGGTCTTTATGTACTGGTATTCGTCTTGAGTAGCTGGCTACTCTCTCTTCTCTAAAGCTTTGTAAATACTTTCAAACGTTTAGAATTTTGAAGAGGCGGGCCATGTTATCGTAGTTATCTTTACTAGCGAATTTTGGGTATACCACTGCCCAACGCTTCGATGAATATAGGTGCAATAAGGCACGTCTATGTAACAAAAAAAAATCTCCACATACCTCGAGTCTTACTCTGCTTGCTGGGCGATCCGCTACTGGATCTCTTAGCCGGGCTCAGACTGGAGCTGGTCTTCACACTCTTGGACGGGCTACTGGCGCTTAGGCTGGTGTCAGACGAGCTGCACTGTCCGTTCGCGCTGCTGGTTAGTACTAGGCCGTTGGATGTCTGTTGTATGGATGCCGGCAGCACGCTTGTCAAATTCACGTTGTTTATGGGTATCTGGTTGGATGTATGGCCACCTGGTTGGGGATGAAGCAAGTCAGTGAGCAAATAAAACAATAAGCTTTTTTTTAACAAAAATCTAAGCAAAGCGTTTCAGAATCTAAGGAAGTTTTAAGCATTTTAATTTTATGCTAGACACTGTACTATGTTGAATTGTGACGTCATAACTCCGATATAAAAAATCTATATTAACACTCGTCCCACAAAAAACTTATAACACATAAATCATAGAACTTTATTAAATTAGCCAATGGGGCTGATAACTAATTAAAGAAATATTTAATTGGAGAAACTAATGGCGCCACTTTCGACATGCGAAAGCAATTCTATTGGCTGAACGCTCTTTGACGTAAGTTCTAATATCGATATCAAGGGCGTTCAACCAATAGAATTGCGTTCACTTCAAAGGTGGCGCCATTGTTTCCCCATTTAAATATATCTTTTCAAAATACGAATTATGCTTACTTAATCTGAGTCAAACAATCAACTATCCTATTCATCCCGAGTTCAAATGTTTCTTTCATTCAAATGTATAACATAACTTACTAAACATAGGGTTGACATTGACGAGTTGGTGATGTGGTGTGTTGTGGACAGTAACTCCCATGGACTCCTCGCCGTCCGACGAATCATCCGAGGAGTCACCGGTAAACGGCATCGATCTTATCTGACTAGCACGCTGGAACAATAACAAAATAATACAACATCTCGCTTATGTATATTTATATATATATATATATATATATATGTATATTTATTTATTTATATATATATATCAAGGAAGGCAAATATACTATTTTAAAATCTTTCTTTAGAGCAAAGGTTCCCAGACTTTTTTCTCATAGACCGCTTTTAAAGTTTATCTGGCTACCCCCTGTAGCTACATTTATAACACATAAATATAAAGGTGAAGAGTTTGTTTGTTTGTTTGCTTGAACGCGCTAATCTCAGGAACTACTGGTCCGATTTGAAAGATTCTTTCAGTGTTAGATAGCCCATTTATTGAGGAAGGCTATAGACTATATATCGTCACGCTAAGACTGAGTAACTATTCCACGCGGACGAAGTCGCGGGCGGAAGCTAGTTTATAACATACTAGCTTCTGCCCGCGACTTCGTCCGCGTAGCGTGATATATAGCCTCGCCCCCGTCGTGTCTCCCGTGGAACCCCGGGGTCCACCTGGATCACTTTGGGAACTAATAATTTAGAGGCTTCGAATGAATAAGAGTCCTACTCAGCTATACTTAATGATCCGACTAAAATATTAGCTCTCAAAAGCAGCCTATTGTTGTCAACTCATCATAACTCGGAAGATACATACGAAACTTTTAATTGCAATTAAATTAATTTTAATTATTGCAATTGAAAAAATATTGATTGAAATTTTAATTGTTTAATGCGCAAAATTTCATGTCCAACACTGTCACCATAGCCAAAAGAGGTCCTGAACAAAGCCCTGAAATCCAAACTGCTGAACAAAGGCATCCCCGATTGCTTTCCACAAGGACCGGTTATACGGCTCTAGCATCCAATAACTAATAGCGACCTTTAGATTCTTATAATAAAGTATAATTGAAGAAAAAATGCGGAGTGCTCTTACCCCTTTGACAGTGGCGTAAACGGGGACGGATATATCCTGGTAGCTGGTGGACTCGTGCATCGGTCGCGGACATGGGGGTGGACTCAGCTCCTCTTCTACTGACTGCTGGAGCCCGTCGTCTGCCACCTGCGAGGGAGTCAACAACTCGTAAACTGTATTTTAATGGTCATAACATAACTTACCATGACGCCTATTTTTCCCGAAGGGTTAGGAAGAGGCGTACTAATGTACACCCACAGTTCGCCGGTATGTTTAGGTCCCATGTAATAGGGGGCAAGCCTATTGCCATTCACCGGGCACAAATTCCAAAACTCCGAGCTGTTACTGGGAATTTCATAGAAAAAGCCAATAACACTTTGCTCGACCTGGGAATCGAACCGAGGACCTCAAGCGTAGCAGTCGCGCTCAGGACCACTAGGCTAATGAGGCAATTTTAGTGGTCTAATTGAAATAAAACATTTGGCCTTTGACTCTGGACCTTTGACTTGGGACTGCTCTACTCAAAGCCGCTATGGCTCTTTCCTCAAAAGGCGATCTCAGACATTACCCTGCATTGTAACACTCACATATTGCTACTACTATGTCTGGACTTTAAAAGAGACCATGATTCTCTGAGTTTGTTTCGGTGTTTCTTCTCAGAGGTCGTCAGTTAGGAAATGGCGGCGCCATCTAGTTTAAAAAAAAAAACTATGACTTGTAAAAGTGTCTCTAAAAGATCTATTTACAGGCATAAATATCATTTATCATTATCACTCTTTTTCTTTTTCTAAGGAGATTTTAATCAAGCATTGCTATTTACCTGGTAGATCTTGGCCTCCCAGCTGGGGAACCTGTGGAGCGGGGGGGTGGGGGGTCTGGGCTGTTCCGAGGTGGAGCTGTCGCCGGTGGAGGAGCCGCCGCGGCTGTTGCCCTGAACGATCACGTTCACCGCGCCCTGCCACGCTGGCGTGCGTTCTGAAACAATTGAACCTTTTTTATTTTATTAAATATTTGCTGTTCCACTCGCACCTCAACACTATTTTTGATACAGAAAGACATACATTCGCCTTTCTCCAAGGGTCACTCTATTCCTTTATTCAAATTTCGTCACAAACAGACATAAAGGATAAACATACATACATATTTTCACGCCTGTCTCCAATTGCGGTAGGCATAGATTTCCACTTGCTACGCTACTGGCACACCACTTTCGCTTCATCTACGTTCATTAACCTCCTCATGCATGATCGTCGGTTAAAGGTGCTCTTAACCTGCCATTTTTTGAGAACGGCCGCAATTTGGTTGTGGTACATTCGTCGAGATCCAAATCTTCCATCCGTACTCGCCATGTATTTACCTCATCAATCTCCATTCATCCATCCTCTTAACATGCCCAAACCACCTCAACATACATGGATAAACAAAGACACATATTACGTATCACTCGTAATCCAAACTAATTGATACTCGTTATACTACATTGCTGTGCGGACAAGGTCCATTATCAACAAATTTATTGTTAAATTTACCATGTACCTATGTAAACTATATTGTGGAATGCATTAAATATTGAGTATTGAGTAATATTATAAATGAGAAAGTACCTCTGTCTGTCATATAGTCACTATTAAAGCAGTTTCACTAAATTCCACTGGTTCGATTCTCAAGCAAGCAACGTTTTTCTATGAAATTCTAATTACAATTCTAGCATCAAACCAGAATAATTATTGAGACTGACCTCTGCTGGGTGTGTATATTTCTGCATAGTCGTGTGTAGTGTCACCATCGGTTGAAGTGTTTGGCGTCGTCGGTACCACCACTAGATTCTCTACAGCAGCCTGAAATATAAAAAAAAGTTTATGTAGAAGAATATTTTAGGAAATCTAATATTCTCTTTTTGTTTTTTTTTTGCATTTTTCATGCTAAGATTATAAAGTTATTTTAGTGAAGGAAAAATTCGACTCGCAGGCAGGATTCGAACCTGCGTCTTCTGGTTTGATACACCAGACGCTATGACCACTAAGCCACCGCGAGTCCTACCTGCCATGTCGAAATTTGCCTTCACATTCTGAGCTTACGTCTTAAAGGTGACGTCAGTAACATCTATTGACAAGCAAGTTACTTTGCCTCTCAACCGACACGACTTACCTTACGGTTAGTTCTATGTCGCACGATGCTACCATACCTACTATCTTTTTGTGTTTTTTTTTGCATTTTTCATGCTAAGATTATAAAGTTATTTTAGTGAAGGAAAAATTCGACTCGCAGGCAGGATTCGAACCTGCGTCTTCTGGTTTGATACACCAGACGCTATGACCACTAAGCCACCGCGAGTCCTACCTGCCATGTCGAAATTTGCCTTCACATTCTGAGCTTACGTCTTAAAGGTGACGTCAGTAACATCTATTGACAAGCAAGTTACTTTGCCTCTCAACCGACACGACTTACCTTACGGTTAGTTCTATGTCGCACGATGCTACCATACCTACTATCTTTTTGTGTTTTTTTTTGCATTTTTCATGCTAAGATTATAAAGTTATTTTAGTGAAGGAAAAATTCGACTCGCAGGCAGGATTCGAACCTGCGTCTTCTGGTTTGATACACCAGACGCTATGACCACTAAGCCACCGCGAGTCCTACCTACCATGTCGAAATTTGCCTTCACATTCTGAGCTTACGTCTTAAAGGTGACGTCAGTAACATCTATTGACAAGCAAGTTACTTTGCCTCTCAACCGACACGACTTACCTTACGGTTAGTTCTATGTCGTACGATGCTACCATACCTACTAACTATCTTTTTGTGTTTTTTTTTGCATTTTTCATGCTAAGATTAAAAAGTTATTTTAATAGTTTCCGAAGAGTTATTTTATTTTCATGCTAAGTTTAATATTGTCTGTCACTGCATGTGGTGAGGAGGGATGAGACGCATGTGACTGAAACAGTGGTGAATATGAATGGCGGAGGAACATAGGGAGACCAATGAAAATATAGGTATATTGTATTAAGGCCAATGTGATGTAAAAGGGGGTGAATTAGGAGGTGACGGCTGATGGATGAATAGAAAAAGATAATTTTACACTGACCCCCATCAAATTCGGGAGGAGAGAAAGACAATGCGCTAGTCTAGCCCTCAATAAGATTTCGAACTATTACCAGCTTAGGCACTGTCTTGCAAGTGCAATTTGTATGTTTATCATAGTATGGAGTCAAAGTCAATGGGGGTAAAATCATCTATGTATATATATATGCAATAATGAGTCCTTTGTCCTAGAAGTTTCAAATACTTAATTCATAAGTGGAATTTTTAAAATTGAAATCTTTCGAATAACACTCACAGCTAAGTCATCAGCCAATAAGCTGGCGGTGGTCCTTTCATCCATGGTCCTGTTCATGGTGTTAAGACCGGGAGGGTTGGCAGCATTCACGTTATTCGCTATGTTGGTAGTGCCGATCGATAGGTTGCGTCTATGTCGCACCGGCGTACTGTAGTGGGGCTCCGAAGAGTTGATTGGCAACTGCGGGAATTAATAAACATATATAAAATGTGGCAAAGTTTTTATTGTTGGATTCTCGTCGGTTGAGAAATTTTTAGCACTAGAAACTATTTAGTGGGACATTTAAAGCCTGCATTAGATATTGAAATCAAAACTTATTTAAAGTGCTTGATAAAGAAGCTTAAAAAAACAATACTAGTCTCCAGTAATATTAGTCCTGTACCGCTTTTGAACTGTTATCACTTCCAATTATTATCAAGAATACATAATTATTATATTAAAGATAAAATTAAGATGACATCCACTTTCACAATATGAAGATTAGAAGTTAGCTATTTTATAGGAGAAATCCAAATGTATTATATGGATACAGGTCTTAGGCTGTTTTTACCCATATTATAGAGTGATTGATGGATTGAGCAAAGATTTTAATATTTTTTTTTTAATTTTAATAGGGTTTTACTATTAAAAAACATATTTCTCCACAAGTACAACTACCTATTAACAAGAGATAGTGCTTTAAAACAAAATTATTAACACTGTTTAAATAAAAAATATTTTTTACTGTCGAAAACAAAGGCCACATTTCTAAAAATACTGCACAGGTGCAATAACGAAAATAGGCTGTAGCAAAGTGCAATTTACATATCCTTAAATTAATTCCATGCCCTAATGACAATATTAGGCTACCTGGGGCCCTTCTAGGCTTTCTGAACGCCGCCTGTTGGAAGCCAATAGACTGGATGTGGCTCGAGGTGAGCTCTCATCTGTCCTCACCTCGAGAGATAGGCTCGCTCGAGTTGGTAAGAACTGGGAAAGTGGGCAGTAAAGTTGTAAGGATGCAGTAGGTTTTTTTTTTTTGACTTAATGTATAGGTGATGGTGTATGTGTGTAAAGCTTATTGGTCTAAAAATGTAAAATATAACTCTTTTAATTTGAGATAGCTCTTATCGAAATAGTACACCTACACTACTCTTATATATAAATGTCAGAGCTACAATTTTGGGAATATTTATTATATATTCTGCATAGTCCTGCATAGGCACTAACTTCAATCCCAGAACTTAACAATAACAATAATTCACTTAACTAACAAAGCTTCATATTTCAACGAAGGGACTATAATTCCCAAATTATTTTTAAAATCCCATCAATTACTTCATGAAGACTACATAATATTTTATTAAGATACTGTGCTCAATGAAATATGATTGAAATGTATCATTACATTGAATTGAGAACCCAAAATGTAATGTGAATATAAAGGTTTAATATCTCATGAATCAATTAATATGATGCTCACTAAGAGATTTGTTAATACATCTTAATAACTCAATGTCAATATTAAAGATGTACTGAGAGTTGGATAGTTTTCATTTTATAGGGTACTAAATAAGATTTCATTGGGGATTAGGTGTGGTTACATCTTCATTAAAAAAATTGATTGAAATGTTTGATCACTGACTAACTTCTGAAGCTAATACTTAAACAAAAATTGTGAATAGTATTAAAAAAATCCTTGCCCCACACTAGGATTTTCTCTTGTATTGTGGATTCGTTTTTACAAACACAAATTCTCACATACACTTATGCCCAGATTCAGAAAAAATATCTGGTGATCATATATAAAAAAAAAAAAAATTTGCTGTGTGGGGATCGAAACCCAAAACACATGGCAGAGAGGCTGATCGCTCAGCCATTATGCCAAATGTGTTGTCATATTACTTTTCTTTTAATTTCTGATATCATCTTAGAGGCCTAAATACAAACCATTTCGTCTCAAAACGTGAGACAAACACACCATTAATAAGCAAAGCATTACTAACTTTCTGTAATAATCAGGTAAAAAAAAAATATTTAAAAACTTACAGTGCTATTTCTGCTCCCTGATGCTGCAATATGATTTCTGAGTAGTTCAAGCTGCTGGTTGCAGCGGTCGTTTTGTTCCCGAAGTAGCTGGTTCTGCTGCTCCAGCTCCCTTAGCTTGTTGGTCACCCACTCTTTGATGCGGGCTGCCTTTGCTTCCACCTGTTTCGCGTCCTGGAGTCTTAACTGCTTCTGTCAACAGTAGGCTTAAGTTGTAGTAACTTGTATGGTATGTTGTGTTAATACAGATAACTAATAAATGATATAGTCGGTATGTTTGAAAAATCCTATTTTATTTATCTAAAGAGTCTTTACATCAATTTTAATTTTACTTTGCCATCACATTTCTTGTCACAGACCCTAATGATACTATCCTTTACTAATATGGACACAGCACTGACTTCTTAAATGCATTTTGATCTGGTTTGTTGGATCAGTCACCTTAATTTCCAATTGAATCAATTCAGCATAAGAAATTCAAAATAAGTAGCCTAGCTAAAGTAAATACTGTAAATCTTATAATAACTTCACCAAAACTTGCAAGTATAGGTAAGTATGTATGACTATGGTATATTTTCTTGAGTTGGTTATTATAAGCTTATATTATCTTCGACTAAGGATAATTGAAGCTTTTTGTCATAGAGTCGCCTCAGGATGTCGATTTTATTGGTAAATTTTTTGATGTAAGTAGAGTCATTTGTATTGTATAGGTAGGTACCCATAATTTTAAAGTAGATACTAAGATAAAAGTTATTATTATGTACTTGGAATAATCTTTTACTCCTATTGGAAAGCTCGATAATTTGAATACGCACTCAGAATCGATGTTGGATAGAAAAATTAAGACTACCTCTTAATTTTTTTCTAATCATAAAACCAGTTATTTATTCACTTACCTGCATCTTCGAAAAGTTTCCTACTTATTACATTTATGTCAAAAAATACACCGTTTATTATCATGTTCCACACGAAGAAACAGTTCAATTTTCAGTTTATGGATTACTGTTTTAGATAACATCATTTTCATACACTTTTTAATACAATCTATTAAAAATTAAAAATTGTTTACAAATACGACGACGCTGACTTGTACGTCATAATGACGTTTCGTTTCTTTGAAACTTCAACCAACAAGTTCAAAGTTCGAAAACCGGTTATGACGCCATACCTAGCATTAAGCATAGCACAAGTCAGCCTACTTAAATGTTTGGATGCGTTCGTGTAGTTTCGGAGGCTTTCTTAGAAAAGTTTATAATAAAATAATGTATTTATTATTTTAGCCACTTGTCAAATTACATGTACTTCATTTACCACGAACAATTTTCAAAGCAGTAATTGAGAAAAGTTATCATAAGTTATCATGTTCGGATAAGATTTCGCTTGGGTTTAGGTACCTATGTCTTTTTTATGTGATAGGAGAGCAAACGAGCGGATGGCCTGATGGTAAGCGGTTATCTACCGCCGCCCAGGTATCACTCCGGTCGAGCCAGCCCATTCGTGCCGAAGCGTAGCTCTCCCACGATTACGTTTTGCATACTTTTTTGGATGTCATTATTTTTAATGCCAGTTGTATTATGATGTTACTTAGAATGAATTACTGATTTCTGAAGCTTACGAGAATATTAGACATATTAAAATAAAACAACTTTACGGATTCTATATATAATCAGCGTCCATGGTCACGGGCATGCACGCTGTAGAGGTCCGAAACATCGGAATATGATTTGTACTAATATAACGCGATAGAATCCGTAAGGTTGTTTTATTTCATTAGAATTGTTTAGTCATACCTGCTCTTCAATTTGGCCCTCTAGCCGCGTTATGGCCCGAGGTGCACCATCAGTGCCCGCTGGCCATTCGCACAGCCGCTGCTCCATGGCGCGGACCTATAACAAAAATCACCGAAATAACAACAATGTTGTAAAATTTTATTAAAGCATACCTACCTAGGTACAACTTACTCTGTGAATAAAGTCGAAAAATTCGAGTGACTTTATCTTATAAATAATTGACCAGGCTAGTAGCAATCAGCTTGCTCACCGGATTAATGTTTTATCATGTCGTGGCATTAAATCATTCACACATTCACAACATTAGACGAGGAATAAACCTCGGTCTTCATTGAGGACTAAATTATTGTTGATAGAGGTCTATTTTGAATAGATAAAACAAAAACTGAATCCTACATTTATGTAATTTTATAAGATGAACATGGTTTGATAGACATAAAACTCAACTTGGTAGTTCACACATGTGAAACTACAGCTCAAAATAGCGTTTCAACCCTGCAATAAGCAGCTTATGTTTAAGCTGTCGCAATAAAACTAACCACAACGCGCTGCAACTACAGGGCCGGCGCAAAACCGCGTGATTTAAAACCAAGCCGCGACGTTGCAACTGTTGTTTGGATAGATAAGTATCAAAGCACATTGTGGTGGCAAGTTTCATAGAGCGGCTAACCGCATCATGTCTGATATGTTGAGTATTCTTAGGTTAGTATAATATTGGTTATTAGTAGTAACATGGAATTCATTGTTTTCATTTATTTTATTGCGTACGAGCAGCGATTTGATGTAAAATAAGTACACTTTTCATTTTAAAAAATTGTTAAAAAATTAACTTATTAGGTACAACGTTAACTACCTAACACGATGACTTGGTAGTATAAGTAATGGTAATCTCTACTATTATAAAATAATAAAAAAGCTGTGTTTGTACATTGAAGATAAAACAAAAGTGGGTTAGTGTTACATTATAAACATCGCCGAACCCAAAAAATAGATTTTTAAAATTCTTGTTTGTTACGGGTTGGCGCAAAAACTACTGAATAGATTTTAATTTTGTTATCACTGTTAGAAAGTATATGCTCCAACTTAAAAACCAGTGAACTTCTAATCTCAATTAATTGAAAAGATCCTGAGACTATATAGCTTGACCTCTGTGATGTATAAAGACCCATACAAAGAAGGGATCATCACTGTTGGTTTTTGATTAAATTATTTATGGGATCCATTTTTAATCCTAATTTAGCTTCACGTGAGCGAAGCCGCGGGCAAGAAGTGGTAAATATAAATAGGTTGTCGAAAAATGTAGTTTAATTTCAATACCAAACTGAACCCACAACATGCGTGAACATCAGTAGTGGCGAAGTGAGATCCACAAAAAATCTGGTCATAACCAACTAATATCAATGCATTCAAAATATTTGATTGATTTTTCCTGACAGTCAAAATTAAGCAAAATTCAATTATAATTCAAAAAATATTGATACTACATCAAACAATGGGAATCTGGTTCGGTTTGTTTAATAAAATGTGTGGATCTGCAAGCACGCACTGAAAATTAAAGCAGAGAATACTGATGTTGAGCCGATTAATCCAATCACGGAATGGGGATTAACTTGCATTATTTCGAATTGAAACAACGGTTATCCGATATGGTAAGGATTACTGTCACATTGTCCCTATTTAACTTACTATCGATATGGATATTAAGTTTCAAATATAGGGAAAGGCGACACGGAGTTCGAACCTTTTAAAATAAAACTGACCTATTTATTTAACCCTGTGATATTGATAGCCCAGTGATCCATAATCTGAAAGATTCAATTGCATAATAACAATTTCATTTTACTATACCTACTATTTCGTTATTCTCTGACGGAACATTAAAAAAAGACTTGTAACAACTCATCATCATAAAAAGTTGGTAAAGTTGGTAGATATTATTAGCCGCCGAGAGAACCTCTCAGGCATGCATCATTCTTCACAATGTTTTCCTTCACCGTTGCAGCGATTGATAACTCATTAACAAGATTACAACGGAACGGAGGCGGTAAAAATCTACAACAATGATTTTCTACTACGGCTAAAGAAACTATCTATAAGATCATGACTATAAACTGAAGACCACACGTCAGAGGGGAGCTTTTATATTATTTACTCAAAATAATTCAAGCTTATTAGTAAACAGCATTCCGATGGCTTCACGTCTCAGTGTTTCGTCGCTGAATCATCGCTACTACAGTTTACAGGCTATAATCCTTATAGCATACATCGACGTAGGTGTACCATTTCCGTCGATATAAAACACGACGTGAGATGCTTTACTACCCACTGAATTAGTTCTTTGACCCTAATTGGTAAATCTGAATTTTATTTTTCAGGAAAATTTATATCACCTCAAGAATTAAAAATCATTTCGCAACTTTCTTACATCTTTTGATTCCTAATGTTAATTTTAACGCATAGTTTGACCGTGTCTAGTTTTACAATAGGCGTATGAAGAACAAAGAAAGGTGAGTCGTCGGGTGAAGGATACGCCCAGGAATAGCTCACATTAATCACAAACGCTATAATTTGCCTGACTCACGACAAGAGGGGACGCTACGCATATCGGGAACTTTCTAAATCGGGTAACCGTCAGACAGCGGTGGACGTAAAAAAATAAGCAATATTTAGCACTTAATGTAATCTGAAATGTTGTTTTTTTCCGGATAAAACATTTTTAGAGGACATTTTTATTCAAAAACTAGCTTCTGCCCGCGGCTTCGCCCCCGTGGAATAAAAAGTATCGGGAACGGGATAAAAAGTATCCTATGTCCGTCTGCTGATTCTAAGCTACCGCTCCACCAATTTTCAGCCAAATCGGTTCAGCCGTTCTTGAGTTATAAATGGAGTAACTAACACGACTTTCTTTTATATATATAGATAAGATATAATATATAAATACCTATGTATACTAGAAATGTCACATTCCAATGAGGCTGCTATGTGAGATGTTATAAATTGATTTTGCGTTCAACTGTACATAATGAGTAACAACGAGTACTTTTATGTACACCATTCGACTCATTCATACTACGCGCTGTCTAATTAAACTTGGCAGTAATGAATTGTACAGTAACAAACTTCCTTGTTTATTCAGCTTCAACCCGAAGTTAATTTCGTAATGGCTTTGTTAGGAAACAAGTAATAAAGACAAGGTGTTAGTGTTAATTGCTGAGCATCCTCTTTTATTGATATTGTCGCCCACATTTGTGTACTCGGATGATTTTAAAATACAGTTTGGTAAAATTATTAAAATAAAGAAATACATGTTATTAATATGAATGTATTTCACGGTTTTTGTCACATTTCGCCGCCCTACGTTTTACGATCTGAAATAACTCGCTACTGAACGCATCGGTAAGCACCACCGGATGTGCTATAAAAGTTTTCTTACTTATTATTTAAAATAATTACGTTACAAATAAATTAGGTTATACTTAAATTAAATAAGAAAATATAAAAAATAATAATGAAATAACACGGTGTGAATTACGAAATCAACCAAATCAACAAAATCTTAGAGGGCTCCCTTTACTACACAATAGGTACAGAATATTGGATATTGGAAGATTTGACTAGTCAATGATTAGAAGTAATTCTACAAAACATCTACCTAAAAGTGGGTAGCGGGTTTGAGTGGCAATCCTGCGGTTATGTAAACTAGCGAAATATACAATCCCACTACGATTGATAACATAACGAAAGGTAAGCAATTACAGTTAGGTACATAGGTAAGTAGGTAGGTACCTAGTATTTTTTCCTGGTAAGGGCACCGTGACTATCCGAAGCGTTTTAGCTTGTTGAATTCCTGATTAATACTAAAAGATTACGTAGTTATATCAGTAGCGGTAAGTACTTATTTAGCTGCTATTAGAGGTTAGGACTCCTTTCCTATTATGGAGAGATATAGTACAGTAACCGCTGCATAGGTCAAGGGAACTCAATTTTTTTAAATATCTAAGCTCAGTATAACGAGAATAGCTTTTGGAATTTTCTTGTTTTCTGTTCTGAAGATTTGTTACTTTCTGATTTCGAAAGAAACTAGGTACGGTGTTACATTGCTTGCGTTAATTTCTTTTCTAATTATGTACCTACATATTTATAATTAGTAGTTCTTGCAGTTTCTGAAATTTCGTGATTAATCAGTGAATGTGTGGTATTTCTCTTTTATGGAAGACTAGCTTCTGCCCGCGACTTCGTCCGCGTAGCGTGATGATATATAGCCTATAGCCTTCCTCAATAAATGGGCTATCTAACACTGAAAGAATTTTTAAAATCGGACCCGTAGTTCCTGAGATTAGCGCGTTCAAGCAAACAAACTCTTCAGCTTTGTATAGAGTAACTAGCTTCCGCCCGCGACTTCGTCCGCGTGGAATAGTTACATAATCTTAGCGTGATGATATATAGCCTATAGCCTTACTCAATAAATGGGCTATCTAATACTGAAAGAATTTTTCAAATCGGACCAGTAGTTCCTGAGATTAGCGCGTTCAAGTAAACAAACAAACAAACAAACTCTTCAGCTTTATATATTAGTATATATAGATAGATATAGATTTCATGCTTGCTCGTCTAACGGCTACAGCCGAAAGCTAACTGGCCTCTTTAAACACATAATGATGCTGCAATTGGTAATGACTTTAAAGGCTTGCTTATCATTCTTCTAAGTGGGCAACCTCATGATTGACGGCAATCCATTTTTTTTTTCACCATCAAAATCAATCCGTACCCTCGACGCGATCCATTTGGTGCTTAAAATAGATCAAACGTTAAGAAGTATCACGATCGGTTGAGTTTGTGACTCGGACGTGAGACATCCGTACTTCTTGGTATTTGGGTTTAGGAGCTAAGTGGGTGGTAAGTTTGGGTGTAAAAGTGTTTTATGTTGTGTAAGTATATTTTACAATTGCCTCATTAAGTCCTAAGCACGACTGCTGCGCTAAACGCGCTGGTTTCTATTCCTAGGTTGTGTTTTTCCATGTAATTCTCAATAGTAGGTCGGAGTTTGTATTTGCGCCCGGTTAATGGCAATAAGCTCGCCCCTAATACCGGCGAACTGCTACATGTAAAGTACACTTCTGCCCAACAGTGGTTGATGGTCAGCTGTATGGTAGTTATTTGTTATAAGAACTCTCTATTTACCTCTGTGCTTCATAAAGCCCTCGGTTCCGGGTGTCATGTGAACACTTATGACAATCGCTGTCGCCAATTGCCAAAAGCGTACTCCCTTTTAAAAGGCCGGCAGCGCACTTGTGACTCCTCTGATGTTGCGGGTGTCTATAGCGGTAATCGCTTACCATCAGTCGATCCGTCGGCGCGTTTGCCTGCTATCCCAAAAAAATCAGCCCAAAAAAGCTGACAGACTTCGAAGATGGACGTTTTCACAAAGTATTTAGAAATCACGCACCCACCAGCGCCTTATAGTGTTTTTGCTGAACAAAGGACGATAATAATTTTGTCCCAATAATAACCTTATAACTGTGGAATTTTTCTTTCGGAGATATTCAGGTGGCCAAAGTATTACCTGACTTCATTTGTCCCACTTAAGTTAAATAGAAAGTTTCTATTTAACTTAAGTGGGACAAATGAAGTCAGGTAATACTTTGGCCACCTGAATATCTCCGAAAGAAAAATTCCACAGTTATAAGGTTATTATTTTAAGGTTATTAGGAAACTTAACTTGTTAAATAGTCAAGATTTTACTAAGCTAGTTAGCTTAGTAAAATCTTGACTATTTAACAAGTTAAGTTTGTGATTGTGTGGTGTCTCTTATAGTACCAGATCTAATCTAACTTTGTTTGTCTACAGTATATATCAATCCAGAGTAAAACGATTTGAAAAAGGGACAAGACGTACTAAGCTGCTGTCACTATTAAAAATAAGTGATAGGTACCTTCGCTCATCTTCGCTAGTGATATGACCATACAATATGTGATATGACAACTAAGCAAGTTTTAAAAACCCGGTGCGATCCGAAAGGAGTTTAAATGTCCCAATCACATTACCAAATAAAATAACGAAAAATTCATGATAGTAAATACTTAATAGTAAATACCTCTAATGGGGTCGATTTTTCCATCGCCAGATTACTTTATCGAAGGAATAATTTTTTGACAGCTTTTATATACAAACTAGCTTCTGCCCGCGGCTTCGCTCACGTGAAGCTATATCAGGAGTAAAAAATGGAAAACCAACATTGATGACCTCTTTTTTGTATGGGCCTCTATACACCAGGGAGGTCAAGCTGTATCTCAGGATTCATTTAATTAATTGAGATAAGAAGTTCACCAGTTTTTAAGTTGGAGCATATACTTTCTAACAGTGATAATAAAATTAAAATCTATTCAGTAGTTTTTGCTCCAACCCGTAAGAACCAGACAAGAATTTTAAAAATCACATTTTCGAATTCGGAGACGTTTATATGTTACTCACGTGTTTTTTTTTAATATCTTCAATGTACAGACACAGCTTTTTTACAATTTTATAATAGTAAAGATTCAAACGTCAATTATATTCATCAGCTGATATATGACACTACATTAACATAGTTAAAATATATCATTGATCAGTTATAAGTTATCTGGCGATGGAAAAATCAGCCCTTAAGAGGGAACTTTAGTCGGTAAAAACAGGTATTTGAAGAAACTATTGCGGTCGTCGTTACTCCAACCTCCACCCGTAAAGTGGGAAAGGGACAATTGCAGCTCAGGCTGATTTTACCTACAAAAATCTTGACTAAACATCGTTTCGTATTCCGCTGTTTGCTCGATCAAAACTGGACCGATCCAAAAAAATTTTATATCATAATTTAGAGGAATAGTATATCTATGCATCTATTTTTTTCCTTTTTGTAAAAAATTTACCAAATTTGTCTGATAGTCGTCTAAACATGGCAGTAAAAACGGGCCTTTTTTTCGAGTTTTTGGATTGTTATAATTCTTTTAGTAATTATCTTTTTGAAAAAAAGAATTAATATGGGCATGTAATAGCACGCCCTAGATTTTTTGGGAAAAAATCATTGCTCTAGAGCCATTATCCACGAAGAAAACAGCGGAATACGTTTGTATGGAGAAAGGCCCACTAGAGTTCCCTCTTAATAGCTTACAATTCATAATACCGTGCCTAATGCGAAATTCCTCAAAATGTAGAAATTGATGTCACTGCCACCGCATGTGTTGCTGTAAAAGTTTCCTCGTTTTATTTAAGATATTTTTATTTTTACTCGTAAAATGAATACGATTACCTATATAGATAGAACCGGATGTCTATACCGATCACACCTTCACGGATCGGACCGGATTTTCTTAACATATTTCTTTATCTGTGAAAATGTTTAATTAGCCGTTTTCTATTACTGTTAGTGTTCTTGTTTGAATTAGCTGTATGTTCTCCTAAAATAATAAAATATGTCCTAGGTCTCTAACTTTTCCATATTATGTTCAGAAAATTATCCGAGGCGCAGTCTGTCATATCTAGGGTTGCCACCTTCTACTTTTTGATTTAAGAATTACCAGCATCAAAAATATGGGATTTATATTTATTTTTTACGGGAGACGATTAAAATGGCATTGTTTTGTACTCGTATTAAAATCTTTAATTGGCAAATTATATAGAAAGTCAGAACGTCCGTGCCATGACGAACTTTTTTTTTTAATACGGAAGTTTTGTTTTTCCCGTACCTAAGTGCTTAATTTAATATTGCCATATACGGGTTCCTAATTTTATGTAGCGCGAAAAACGGGGTAACCCGTAAAATACGGGACATTTGGTCTCCCTAGCCATACCCCACTACGTTAACGCTCAATCTAAAAGAAATCCGTGCCCAAAAGTACAATCAAACTTAAAATCATAGTTCATTCGTTGCTGATATAAACGTAATTGTTATAAGAACCTCCTACGTAGGTAACGTAGGAGGTTCTTATAATAAGTAGGTTTTCTTGGATTGTTGGTTTCGGAATTCAAGTACCTAGGGACTGTGGAGTAATCTATGTGTCAAACCCTAAGTAAAGTAAATTTTATTAGCAGAACAATAATTTTACATATTATAATGAAAGTTGCAAACATTGTTTATCAGCACCAAAGTTAATTAGAAATATGTTGAAGCAGTAAAATTACTAAATGAAACCCTGCCTCCCAAACTAGGAATGTCCTGTATCTTAGGAGGCAGTGTCTTCGCATTAGACATTATGTGAGCATAGTGTGTTTGCGTGTGTGTGTGTGTGTGTGTGTGTGTGTGTGTGTGTGTGTAGGTATGTGTATGTGTGTGCGTGTCTGAGTGTGTGTCCATAGAATTTGGGGCCTGCTGTGGTCGGATTGATGTAGTAGGTGTAATATTTTAACAGATCCAGGTAAGTAAACTTTCTATATCCTCATATTCTTGTCGAACAGTATACAATACATTGTAGGTACTATTTCACCTGTTTCTAAGACTACATTGGTCGTCTGTCTGTTTCATGTCTCGCCAACCGTGAAAGTGGGTCTACCCCTCTTCAATCACTTCATGAACAATTTCAATGAACAATCTGTCTCTGGGTGACGTATCTCATCGTATGCCCAAAACAACAGTCAAGTAAGTGTCATAGGTCAGTGGTCGGTTAAATAGCCATTTTTTATGAATCACAATTTTATTCATGTAGGTATTATATTAGGGTAGAATAGACCACACACTTCCAAATTGACACGTAATTTCATTAATTATCAGTGAAGTCCTGCTTTTAACATAAACCTACGGTACATCTGCAGTTGTAATTAGCACATTTGTACATGTGGGGTGTTAGCGACACCGCAGTGCAGTCTAATAATAAATTAGCAATACTGCCGCCATAAATCTAGTGGTATGACAAGGTTTTTGCATTAGAAACAGGAGGGAAACTACTAAGGACGTGTCTAAGTAAGCTCTTTTGACAGATGTGTCTGTGTACCTAATAGAATAAGGATCTTCTTTAAGTCTTATTTAAAGTATCTATACTTAGTCAGTTTCTCTCGTATTGGTCTAGAAGTTCTGGAATCTATTATAATGCAGTCACTAAAGCAAATGACAGAAAAAAAAACAGAAATCACTCAAACACATACTCAGATACATATCCACACTTTATGACATAATGACTAAGCGGTTGACTTCTGCGCCACGTGTCGCAGGTTTGATCCCCGCACGGAATAAATCGACGGGAACTAAGAAAGAAAAATATTTAAATAATTTAGCTTATTGATTATTATTGCATAATTAAAACGCATTTTTTAATGTCTTGTTTCTAGTGACTGCTATTGATTTTACATTTTTTTATAATCTTTCATTTTGGATTTAGGAAACGCGTAATTAGATTTTCACGCAACTTTGAAGGTTTTGTACGGCAATTGGTCAGTTTTTCAGAAGCGACTTCTTGACGAATTGTTCTTGTGCCCGTCGCTACAGGTAGTAGTAGTTCCGGATCTGAGTGTTTGTGTACTTATGAGATCATTTGTTATTTCTCAATAAAGATAAAAAAGGAGGTTTATTCATGTATGATCATGCCATGTCTATAGGTTCACACACACTTATAAATATAATGTTTAGTATTAAATCATCTATTTTCTTTTCAGCGCACAATCAACCAATTTATACAGTACTAGCTGCCCGGTCCGGCTTCGCATATTGTTGCATGGTATATGTTCAGATTATTAGATATCAATCCTAGTGGGGAAAACTAATAATACTTTGAAAACCATAAGTTCACATAATTTCTTATACATGTAACTGTTTCATTAGTAATATCCAATGCAAGTTACCACCTAAGATATTACTAGTAATCAGGAATAGAGTAGGTGTAAGGTAATAAACTTGTCGATAGCGCATCCCGTTAGCTCTCGATATAATTGCATTACTTACTATGATTGCTAGAGTGGGTAGAGGACATGTTCCGTAGGTCTAAGATACTTGGTAGGTAGGTATACTAGAGGAGTGGAGAAACTTTTTTGGAGAACGTCTTCCAGATAGGTAGTCTATACTAATGTTATGTTTCTTCTAAGTACTGATTATAACAGTGAACATAGATGCTGAGAAGCATGGGAACTTTGGAATTTATTAACAATATAATTTTAAGAATGTTACCTATTTATAGTCTTGTCCGAAACCAATAAGGTTTTAAAAAAGCACTGTTATACATTTTTAAAACTTATTTGAGGTTAAACAAAGTTTGCAAATTAAGTACGGTAGGTAGCGATAAGAAAGTGAAAATTCGAATGATATCGAGTGTTTAAGTTATCTTTGCACATTGAGTTCATAAACGAAGCAAACTTCAACTTCAAAATTAAATATTTTTTTTTACAAATTAATAGAAAATAAAAATAAACTCTAGAATACCCACCTAAAAGCATGATGAATCCGACGCTGAACAACATTCCAACAAAAATATTCATCTTAAAAAATTCACAAAAAGTAAATAATTATTATTTTAAATCCACATACACTAAATTCCCAATGATGGTATCATTAAGGCAAGTCCACACTCATGCACACTATACACGGCGGAATGCTCATTTATGGTTTATTTTATAATTGGAATTTGGAACGCTACGTGCGCGCTCGGTGCGGCGCGGAAGAGAACTAACAGAGCCGAGGATATCCTACAGGACGTGCCGCGTTTACGTTATGAGGATCGATATTTACATAGTGCTTTTAATATTCAAATGTTAAGTTTTTAACTAACTACTAATTATAGGATGTACCGTGGATCCGGTTCTGTATGTTCAAAGAATTTTAAGTGTAAAAGATGTGAAACTTTTTAAGATCCAAACTACATAATGTTAATACATGCTTATATTTCTGAATGTATCAAATCAATTTAGATTTTATGGTCTCGCAGAGAAAACCCGTAACATATTTGGTTATACTCTCAAAGTATACAAAACGAAGAGGAAACTAAAGAAATTCATCATCATTATCCTGCAACAACCCTATTCAGCATCACTCTATGCTTTACTAGCTTAATTTTATCTTTAGCCTTTTATTTACTTGATACCAATGGCAAATATGTCAAGCATAAATGTCCCCGTTTATTTTTATGACTTTTATAAATATCTACTTCTGAATCAAGTGTGTTAGCCGTCAAAGAATCCAAACTTAGACAGTGAGCGAGCAACTTGCATACCAATAACTCCCGAGTCCCCGCTGTATTGAGAACTGTAATCCACGCCTTATGAATTTCTAATTTTGAATATTGTACATAAATCGAAATCGAAAATAGCTAGTGGGTTTCATCTTTACTTGTTTACAAAAGAGATTGTAGCTATATTTGCGCATAGAGATGGGTTATAAATCAGAAATGTTTCAGTTCGTAGATCACAGGGTATCGATTTTGACACGAATCGCAATTTCGTACGTTCAAACTATATATAGTTTTACCCAAGTAAGTATAGATACTTACTTGGTCATGTGTTGTTACGCGCGTAAACAATTTACATTTATCCCAACGTCAAACGTTGAACTAGAACAAAGTCGTAAATGTTTAAAAAAATATTGACAGTAGAATAATTTGTCTAAAAGATTTCTTACCGTTAAATTACGTTGTTGCCAGAAGTTACTTCTACTAACTAAGAAATACTATGTAGAGGATAGGCAGAGGTTTACTTATAGTATATTGATGTCTCTATTAGCGAGCCTATTGACATCGCATTTAATGCATATGCATGCGAGCTGCTACAAGAATTTCATAGAAAAACCCAATAACAATATTCAACTGCGCAGTATTCAGTGGTCCTAACCACTAGACTAAACAGGCAGCAAAAAAATTGCATCGAAATCATACTGTAAAAGGAACAAGAGACAAAGATAATTCAGATAGACAGTATGGAGACAAATTAGTGCAACATAATAACAATCAGTTTATGTAATTGGTCACCGACAATCGAGCTAATTGACTCACGATCAAACAATAGATAGAATTGGTAAGGTAACGTGAACCGTAGGCAATTGAGTTCAAATGATAAAGATGGGAAGTAAATTGGTCATGAGCTGAGCGAAGTCATTTTCGTTGAAATAAAAATAAGACATAATTTTCAATTAAGAAACTCCCTCGGCGACATGTATTTTGTTTGAACTATTTTTTTTAAATGTTAAATAGACTAGTACAACGAGACATAAGAAGACTTAAAATCTCAGGAGCTCTTAGATAAAGCTAAAACTAAGAACGCACCACACAGTTTCTCCTAATCTTAATACATTTAGAGAAGATAGAAAACAGATTCTTATAGAAGATAGAAGAGAAAGAGAATTTAACAAGGTAAAGCGTCGCGTAATGGAAAAGTTCTTCAAAGTCTTATTTCCTAATCAACATGAACAAAGCGTTATCATTTTATAACAGTTAATGACTTAATAAATTATGAAGTAAAAGCTGTTTGGCACGTACCTACTAACGCCCTCCATATAATTTTATGTAAACATCGTATTATTATGTATGTGAAATAAACAACGCCTTTGAGTTAATAGTCTCTTTAGCATGGAAATTATAGACATGATTCATTGCACATGGCTGTCGTAATCGGAATCAAATGTCAAGTATGTAAACTGGAGAGTATATTACGGTAGAAGTTAAATAGCTGGCTTTATGTGGCCCTTGACCTTTAATGAATTTAAAAAGATTACTTGTTATTGTCTGTACGTATAAATTAGTTATAGGTTTTCGATTTGTTCAATAATTAGTGGCATTAATCATCATCACTGGACCCCGTAGACGATCAAGTATTCCTGACAAGAATTTGAAAAGCATAAACTTTCATAACGTTTTTTCGCTAGTTTGCTTTTCAAGCATCTAGGGATGCTTGACCATATAGAGGACATAATTCTAGGACTTAAAAAAAATGATGAGTGAGACTGTAATATGAATGGCATACTATAAAGCACCCTTATTCAATAAGCTAAACGTTCCAAAATCATAAATCAAAGAAGATTAAAAAAGAAGACATAATAATGCCCACAACAAAAGTTCTACCGTTTTTATTACGCTGCGTCGCGCCACTATATATTCTGGATATAAAACTAGTATCGGAAAGTATAGATGATGTAGAAGCTAGACTACATAGGAACACCATGACGAATCTTGGATCTAGTCCAAAATCTCGAGGACAAGTCTTCAAGGCTAAAGACGCCTTGAAAACACCAATAAGTTTTTGTGCCGAACACCAAATTGGGATTGGTTTTTGTTGTTCATTAGTAACATCGTTAGATAGATTCAATGAGACTTTAAGTTATCCTTGAGACATATAACGGATAATTAAGACTTTATTGTTTGAAGACACATTTACTCGTGCTTAAAGCTTATCAAAACTTAATGTATATTCCTTAAAAGTGGAATCTAGATATTTTAATGAATTATAATAAAAATGTAACGCGCTTGTGTAATCCCTAGTCATCGTAGTGTTGCCATTCAGCAGGTAACTTTAGAATTTAGTTAAACCTTTTTAAGCATTAAATTAAAGTTTATGTTGAGTAAGCAAAATATTTTCTTCATTTTACAATTCTTCAATGTCATCGTCGAAGTTAACAAGATCTTATTCCGTCACCACATCCCGTAAAGTTCCGCTTACGAAAGATTTCTGTTACACAACTCAAATTGAAAAGCTCCCGGCACAAAGTTGGAAGATTAAAGAAAACCTCTGTAAGGTGTATTTTAGAGTTCAGTCTCGATATCAATTGCTTGTTGGAAACTTTCCAGAATGGGTAATCTGGAGCACGTCGTCATTGCGACAGTTTCCTTCGATGCATCGAGAGCTCCGATATACCTACACGTTGTATTTTGGATTACAAATTTATCGCTATTTTTATGCATGTAATATTAAATGCTTACTTGGAGTACTTTTGAGATTGGCTAACAATCTAGATCGGGACTTTATAGAGCTTTATAAACAACATTTTCAAGTTTACTTTGTATTGGTTTCCTGTTTTATAATGAAGAAGAAGGTGATTTATTTTTTCTTCATAACCCACAGTGGTCCAGTCCACTGTGGGTTATGAAGAAAAAATAAATTGAAAAAATAATTGGCCTGTCATGGTCGTGCCGAATGTTACAAATCCTATGGCCATGACAATAGGGCAAAGAAAGTACGGTTTTCGGTCGGTACGAGTCCGACATACTCTCCCACATCTCCGGGTGGTAGACAAACCTACCAACAAAAAAGGATTGGTAATATTATAGATCATATCTAAACTCGTAACACTCAAAGACAGGCTAACCAAATTCAATCGCAATAACTGTAAACAGTAATGACCTATCATAATGATCTATCAAAGACACGAATGTCTCATTTTAACCACTAAACAATAATAAAATCGGTAATTAGTGACGCACGGGCAGGTTGTATTTGAATTGTCGGAGGGCTGCAGGATTATTTCGAATGAATGGGCGATAGGCACAGCCTGTTGGACAAAAAGGATGAAAGAATAGTTTTGGAGCAGCGCAAATAAACGATGTTGTACGCAAAGGGTGGCCTTGCCGTGAGGACATTTACAGTATAATTAAACGTGATTCACACTTCAATATTATTTTCTATCCATTATTTCAGCACTGACACCAAAATTAGGAACAACACTAAAATCCGTAAAATAAATGATGAGTAGTTACGAATTGGCAAGATACTTAGTTACTGTCTTACACAAATCACGAGAAGACAAAGACATATTTCAAGACAAATAGGCTGTATAAATAAATCTACTACCTACAATATTCGAGGAACAAAACGAAGTAAACTGATTTCGTGAGCATCCGTTTGGAACACAATATATCTTCTTCTCCAATGAAAGTGCTGCCAACATTTTCAGAGTGCCAAAGGGTCAGGGTCACCCTGGATAGTTTCCAAAACCATATTTTGCGCAAATTTAAGTCAACGACCCACATATAATCCTCAGTTCATTATAATATATGGGGCAAAAATATCGATTAGTGAGTCAAATTCGACCCTAAAAACTAGGGTAGATGTTGCACCCTCTATGTTACTTAGCTGACTCATGTGAAGGGATCTTATTGTACTATCAATGTGTGGCATGACATTTTGAACTTTATGTGATGTACATAAGACTTTGGTATTTAGGTAGTTTGCGAATGCATGCTGTTTTATTATGAGCATAAGGCGGTCAAATATTTGGCCATTAGCTTGATGAAATAAATGCTCTCTTGATTTTATTAACACTGTTGTCGTCGTGTGAGTAATTTTGTCCAAAGAAAACATCTAGGTAGGTTAATAAAATAGAAAAAAGTATACATTTAAGTTATACATACATATTTTCACGCCTGTCTCCCATTTAAGTAAGGAGAGACTATAGAATTTCCCTCTACATTACCATTAAAAAAATATAATCAGCTTAAAGTAACAACCAGATGAAAAATACTATTTAAGTAGACCTGCTTAAAAGCTACAATCAAATCCATTGATAATAACATCCATAACATAAAAAAATGTTGATACCATTTTAATATTTTTTTTAATTCTAAGCGCCGTACAAGCACGTACTTCCTAGATTGAAATAAAATACCACCATCATCCCTAACTGGTCAAGTTTCACACACAAAGACTTCGTTTGCCTGGCTTCCGTAAACAACCCTGAAGCGACCACCGGAGAAATTTAATTAAAACTACCTCCTTTCAGAGCGTTCGCATCGCGCGTGTTAAGTTGTGGCCACGAAATGCTTAGAACCGGTCTTAACGAAGGAAAACATAAAAAAAGCTTTTGTAAGAAGACCCTTGTTGGAAAATTGAAAATTATTTTTCATGCTTTGAAAGTTAAACGAAAATGGATAAGTAGGTACTTGGGAGTAGGTACCTGATATAACAATACAGTGGGGGGTGCTGTTTTGTCGGTAGTTCAATCGATACGACCATTAGATTAATGTTGATGACACTTTTGTGTCCGTCACTGTTGCCTTTTTAAGCCTTAACCGCTGAACAGTTTTGATAAGTTTTGATATAGATTGGACTTTGGAGAAGGACATAGAATACGTAGGATACCTAGGTATTCTACTTGCTTGCTTGTACCTTTCCACGTGTCAAATGTTTTATAGACAAAATTAAATTAACATCCGTCGGAAATATAATAACCTGTTCATAAATTCGCATATAAAATTCAAAGTCTTAAGGATTATATATAAAAAATAATGCTTCTAACCTTACATATGGTATTACTACTATAATACTATAATACTACTATAATACGCCCCATACTAATTCCGCTCTTTTCAAAGCCTAGAGATCGGAATCGATTAATCTAAACTTCGTTTACTCGTGTAGAGTCTTGTAGATAAGTAAAGGTCATTGGAAAATGAGGTATCATATGCTACATACTTATACACCTATAAGTATTTGGTTTACGTATGAAGCTCGATAAAAGTCTCCTTTTTTAGTTTCGGAATTATTTGAAAATTTCACAAACGTAGTCCATTAAAAGTCTTTATAAGATTTACTTATACTTAACATCCTGGCAGTTTTTCGTGATTATAGAAGAGTTTTTAGAGTATAAGTTTTTGCGGAACAATGTTGCGTTTGAATGTCCTCTACCCAAAAATATTTTTTGTGTCTTTATAAATAGGCCAGCCTGTGTAAGTGTTTTATACCAAAAATGTCTTATAATGTGCAGTCTGCCAGCTTGATCCTAGTTTAAGGGTAATACATACTAGTGCATTCTACCGTAACCGCGCGTATTTTTTTTTGTCTCGCTATAATACTTGAAGGTGTCTGCGTGTTGGGTACACATAAATAATACCTATTCCAATATCTACCGAAAATATTACCGTTACATCGGCACCGTGCGAATTGGTCAGCTGTTAATAAATTATGTACGAAAATTACAGGAATACACTAGGGAGGACCCTTTTACACGAACGTCCGGAGTGTGAGGAATACAAAATAATAAAAAAAAATTGTCTTTCATATTAAAACGCGCGTAATCAACACAATCTTGACGTCGAAGTCAAAGGAGGCGTATTAAGACAAACTGCCGTGTGGCGACGCCCGGCTGATGCGCAGGGCTGTCGCTTAAAAGTTTAAATATTCAAGTATAATTAATTATGAGAACTAGGTATTCGTTTGTATTATATTCCAACAAACTCGTTACTGTCGTTTTCTTTAGGTATAGTAACTGTTAATACTATGATAAAAGTACACAAATCTTTCTTGTGGACTTGGAACATGCTTGGATCTTTAAATGCTGAGTAGTTACATAAACAATTTCCAATTGCCATAAGTATTGCCAAGAGGTGTTTGATATTTTGATCTGATATACCTACTAAGATACTTACCTGTATTTTTCCACAATCGGTAGCTATATTATGGTCGCCGCAATTAGGAACCTTACTTATGGAACTAGAGTAGGTAATATTTATCAATCGTTATAGTACCTATCAACTGATATAGAAGATACGTAATTCGAAAAACCCGTGAGAAAATTGCTATTTATACAGCTTATAGCATAACCTGGAAAAGAAAGGAAGTACCTATACAAAGTCCTTCAAACAAAACACGTCAGTTCATCTTTGGTATGACGTCACAACTTCACAAGTATCTCAACCCTGGCGTCACGCATGAGCAGCGCTCGCGGAGACATTACGCGTCCCTTCACCCACGCGTCATGGCGCCGACTAGGCGACCAGCATTTAATATTAGAAAGAGTTTAATGTGCGATGTTTCGCTATCCCTTTATGGAGCTTTGAACTTAATCGTACGTTTATCTGGACTTACAATCGCGAATGGAGAATCCGTCCCTTTAAAGGTATGACTTGAGGCTGAATTGTATATTTTATGGGTAGATTCGCGCCAGTGCTTTATACTTATCCTAAATTTTAATTCATACAGCTTTGACCCATCCATGGACATGTGGACCTCCTAAATCGTAGATCAACAACAAATTAATAATTACAAACTTAGGAGAAAGAAAGAAGAAAGAAAAAATGATTATTGTCAAAGACGAGGACACTGCACACCATAGCATCAAAAAACATCTTATAAAATAAAAACAGAAAGTTTAAAAGAAATGTGTCCTACGGCTGTGCCAAATAATTGGGGTGTTTGTTCATTTATTTGGGATAACCTCTGTGATCGCTACTGTGTGAGTCGCATCAGTTCATTCACTGTGTGGCATTAAAGTTAAAAATGTTTGTAAGTAGCTGATGGATTAATTAAACCTATAGCCGTTTAGTTCTTACTAGATTTTATAGTGAAAAATGAAGTCATTCAAGGTAAACATTCACAAAAGACCCTCGAGCGTATATCGATAAAGTCGCTCTATTAAATCGATTCATAACAATCGCGTGTCGGCATCGCCATTGCCATCTGTGATCTTTATAATTAAAAAAAAGACTAAAATTGCGATCAGAAGAAGTCATCTTCACATGGATTTTTACAAAGAAGAAAACGAATACTTATGACTTACCCTCGAATTTTACAAAATATGGAATATAATACTAATGACTAGGCAGCATGGTCTCTGACCTTAGCCTGTTCCGTAAGGAACAAAAGTACAAAAAAAAAAAAAAAACAGAAGAAGTCAGACATTCTAACAATATAATGTACCTACTTAATGTCAGTAGGTACCTAAATGAAAGAAAATACACTTTTATTAAACCGTGCCGTCTTAAGCAATCAGAGCGTGTCGCCGAGAATAACAATTGATGGACACCAATCGATTGTTCTTTAGAATCGATTGAAATCAATCGAATAATTTATCGCCAGTTCTCATAATTCTACAAGGGAATATTATTTGCAAGAATACAAGAATCGAAACGTTCCGTCTATCGTTAGTAGGTAATATATAATTAACTTTGATCCAATCTAAAACAAAACTATCTTATAAACTACATTTACGTCAATTCCTTTGAGGTTATATTTATTTGATTACCTAAACTTGAGGCGAAGGCATGGAACATACATCCTAAAATTATGGGTTGACGGCCAGGCGGCCATTCTATGCCGTCGTAAATAATATCACGCTTGAAGACAACAAACGTTAACTAACGAAGGATAAACAAGCTGCTGCCCAGTTTAAAGACATGTTTTATGCCAATGAACTGAAGCTGTAACAAATTGAGCGTATCGTTGGACTTATATTTGTGTAAATTAGTTTAAGAAAAGTAGCTGAAATAATTTCGGTAGGCAACTTCCTACGACAAGTCATATTTTTACTATGCGTTATCGTTCACACCAGGGGCAGTCTTCGGACAGGGAACAAGAGTCTCCGCGAGTGGTGGACCAGGTAATGGCCTCAATACTCAATAGGCGTCCGAATAGCATATTAGGTAATCCCTAGCCTTTGAACTGATCCAGCGATTGCGATTATTGGGGTCATAGTGAATATCATGGGTTGCATTGTTTGGAAGGCGAGAGCGGTCTTCAGTCAAGATACCCGTCTCGCCTTTCTTGAAAGCGATTTTTCCATAACTTTTTTTTTATTAAATCGGTACGAAAACGATTTAGGTCTGACTGCACGTTAGGGATTTGAAACTTTTACTGCCAAAGGCAATACAAGACGTTTTACCAAGTTTAGAAGCACGTCGCCTCAGTTGTCAAAGTTTCCGCTGTGTTTAGAAGTTATTAGTTTCACAGTGTCTTACTTTAGGTATAAGTGTAAGTGCATAGGTACTAATAGTAAGTAATAAATATGGTCGCTGTTATCGACAGTGCTGAAGAGGACTATTGGACAACATTGTTTTCAGTTAATACGAAACTAGAGAAACATGTCTAGTATTTTTACGTAAAGAATCTAATGTACAAAATTTAAAAACTGTATCACGAATAATCACAAAGTTATAAGCTCGTTATGTGACCTGGTTTTCCGTACAAGAGCATACTCACCACGTCTTACTGCCCCCGCCCCGCTGTGCGTTCGCTCCTAATGCGTCTATGACCTGCCGTGGTGACCGTGACTTGTGTTGTGCGCCGTGCGCGTATTGCGTCGGGGTCCCACTTGTAACTTTTTCAAATAAGTTACAATAATAATATTTGATAAGGCCAGGTGGATCGTCAGCTCGTTTGCCAACATAAACAAGAAAAAGTAAAAAAAACAATTCTGTCAGTAAAAGGTTTGTAGCTACGTATTATAAAAAACATAACATACCATCACGCCTGTATTCCCCGAAGGGTTAGGCAGAGGCGTACCAATGTACACCCACAGTTCGCCGGTATGTTTAGGTCCCATGTAATAGGGGGCGAGCCTATTGCCATTAACCGGGCACAAATTCCTAACTCCGAGCTGCTACTGGGAATTTCATAGAAAAACCCAATAACACTTTGCTCGACCTGGGAATCGAACCCAGGACCTCTAGCGTAGCAGTCGCGCTCAGGACCACTTAGCTAATGAGGCAGTTTAACGTATTATAAATACTTAAAAAAAACAGGGGTCATTGGCATTCAGTCAGTCAGCCAAAATTTAGTGCTGGTTCAAGTTAGTGAAGAAATTTATGGTAACTACAAACGAATACCTATGGAAAATATTTTTGTGAATTAGGATGAGGACACAAACATAAGATTTTTCCTTTTCTTTTCTGAAAACGATTAAACACTTAGGTACTCATAATTCCTATATATTATAATATACACACGTACACTCAGTATCACACCATCCATCACGTCATCTACCCTCCATTGATTTTCTTAAAAGGTATTAAATCACTCCATGGAATAACTTCTAAAGAGTTTAGAATTGCAATAGAGGCTCTAGTTCTTATCAATAACAGTCATGTATTACGCTTAAATCCTTCTTAATACATACAACTAGTACAGATATCTCTACAAATAAAACGAGTAGTGTGTACCAGTGTTAAAACAATAAAAAAAAATTGAAGCACTGGCCGGAGCCACGGTCTGGCGCGCGTCCAAATACAGTCATAGTTCACAGGCAGATACTGGGCACAATATATGTTTATGGGTACATTGGTGCTTGTACGTAAAAGCAATCCTTTGGAAAATGGGTAAAAAAAGAGCAGTGCTAGTGATATGACCATTGGACTGTGGAGTTAATTGTGTATTATCAAGCGCTTAAACGGTAAAGGAAAACATCGTGAGGCCTGCATGTCTGTAAGATTTTCTCGACGGACGTGTGAACTCTGCCAACCCGCACAAGGCTAGTACGGTGGACCTATTTTGGTAGCCTTATCCTTCTCATTCTGAGAGGAGACCTGTGCCCAGCATTGGGACAGTATAATGGCTTGATTATAGCTTTAAGCATGAACATTTCGTAAATAAAAAAATATCGAAAAGTTTCGAAACAATAGCTTCTACCAAAATCAAGTAAATTGTAATTAAGGAGTTTGGCGTTAATTTGATCGGTTCGGAATCTACTTAGGATACAAAAGGCTTTATCAAGAAAATAAATAGGTAGAAAAGGCTAAAAATAGTATATCTACATACATGTTGAAACTTAGCAAATAAATATGTATAATATATGCAATAATGTAGATGGATATAATAACAAAATAGAGAAGATGTAGTTACCACTTACCTGGTTTTTGAAACATACTGCAATACCAACAGTATTAGTATATATCATTTTTATGACACAGTAAATAAACTGGAAGCTCACTATTATTTCATTGTGATCGAATAAAATCGTCCTTCTTACAATATCCGTGACTGTGCTCCACATTGATTGAATTATCTAACACGAATGCTTGTAACAAAACGTGCTTGAATAGAAATTGTGACAGTGCATTTGTTTACAAACAATAACCAGGAACAAACAGTGACATTATTGTTTTTGTTTAGGATTCACGGAGAATTGAAATGTAAATATAACTCGGTGAATACATCATTATTATGATTGCAGTGTTTCCTAGATCCTGTATATGCTACATAGATGCAAATGATTATGTTAGCTAATTTATATCTTGTAAATGAGGTGGCAAGTTTGTACCTACATATTACTGAAATCTAATTGCATATAGTTAACTACGCCAATCGGTTATATTATATTGTACTCTATTATTGTATTTTCTCTGTAAGTGATTTATTTATAAGTCTTTTGAGAAAAAACCGTAAGTTCCCAACCATTTTAAATCATTCATTTCATACTGATTTCTGAAGTTTACGAATGTTAAACATATTGTAATTAAACAACATTAAGGATATTATTGCGTTATATTGACAAAAAACAAAATACGTGTGAAGTAAGCCGCACTAGGCAAGCGTGGTGGACTATAGTGTAATCCCTTCCTTTCATTCTGACAGGAGACTCGTGCCCAGCAGTGGGTCAGTATTAGGGTTGTTTATGTTATGTTAACATAATCAAATACCGACATTTACCCAAATCCTCTGGCTGTCAAATTGCTGGACAGCAGCGAATCAGTCTACCAAGTAATATGAAGAGGTAGCACTGGCAATGGCTTCTGCACCTGAAACACCAATTCTTTTCACGGAACCTAACTGATAAAAGTCCAGAAAAGACTGATGGCAGTTATAGAGAGGAAGAAAAAAAACCGACATTTCGGACCCTTTACAGCGTCCATGGTCATGGGCAGACTGACAGATATAACGCGATAAAATCCTTAGGATTGTTTTATTTCAGCATTGATTTCATTTTTAATTTCGTAGATCTGCTCGTACTACCTAAAGATTTATATAAGTAATAGTCTTTGTATACCTACAATGCCATATATTGTGTAATCTCCAATTATAAATATATTTTGTTTACGATGTTACAGAATAATAGTTTCCACCATTAAAATTTTGTTTTCTTTGTCGTATCTTCAGTAATTACAGTGCGAGAACTCTAATTTCACCAAAGTACAATATTTTGTATTTTCTTTCAGTAAAACTATTATTAGTGCTTTTTTTAACGAACAAAAACTGTGGGTTTAATGGAAACTAACCAGCAAGAAAATGCGAGAATACTCTACTTTTTATTCTAAACTAGATTCTGCCCGCGACTTCGTCCGCGTAGCGTGATGATATATTTGAATGATTTTTTCAAATCGGACCAGTAGTTCCTGATATTAGCGCGTTCAAGCAATGAAACAAACAAACTCTTTAGCTTTAATTAGTATAGATATATGTAGATAGTAGTTTCGTTAATGGCACCTGGGAGTAACCGTTTACATGAACACAAATCCATGAACATGAACAACACAAATATGAACATAAACCTACATTCTTGTTCACCAAATTCTTGTTAGAGCTTAGAGCTTAAGAAAAAAATATTTAAACAATATTAATATAGTATTATCTATTTATAACACCACAATTGAAACACATGACACCCAATAAACCTTTGTTTATCATGACAGGATATGTAACTCATAAGAAGTTACCTAACCTTTAAACGCTGTCAATATTTAATTTACGACCTGACCAAAACCTTAGTTCCAAATACAGCTGCATATCACACATGTTTTGTCCAATCAGGGCCCGAATAAGATAACAGGCACACTGTTGAGGCACACTGTTCACTTTTTGTTGCATATAACATAACATACCATCATGCCTATATTCCCCGAACAGTTAGGCAGAGGTGTACTAACATACAAAATGTATGAGAAAATCAATTTACTTCATAATTTTATTTTTTTATTAGTTTTTAATAGTTATTTAGCTATTCGGGGTGGAGGCAAATCCAAAAAATTAACTAGTCTTGGTTTGATATAATATAGACCAGCAGTAGCAGCTTGATTTGTTGGTACTAACGGCAATAGGCTGGTATCCCATTACCTACATGTTGCCTAAACATATCGCCAAACTGTGACTGTTGAAATTATATTTATTTCTGTAAGTAGATCTTTAGAGACACTTTTACAAGTCAATGGTCTGTTTTTTTTTCCTCAGACCTCTGACCTGACTGACCTCTGAGAAGAAACACCGAAACAAACTCGGAGAATCATGGTCTCTTTTAAAGTTCCGACATAAAATACTGCAAATAATGTGAGTGGGACAATGCAGGGCAATGTCTCAAATGGCCTTTTGAGAAAAAAATAACTATAGCAGCGTTGAGTAGACCAGTCCTAACTGACGGCAAGCATGCATCAGTCATCGTGTAGCTCAACCATAATTAAGTGAGCTCAACCACCACTCGACGATGTTAATATTAGGACACCTCTGCCTAACCCTTAAGAAAATACAGGCGTGATGTGTATAATAATATATCTGAAGATGAGAAGATGACGTGACATTTGACATTTTCGTTTTCACGTTCACGAGTCGAAGTTACAGCATGAATACACCTTTACAATATAAAATTTGGACGAGACAAGACGACTTGTCTATGACGGGTACAACGAGACACGCGTGATGGACCGACGCCCGTCGAATATAAAGTGCGCTGCCAGTCACCACTATAAAGGAAACGGCGTGATACAAGCTTCCTGAGACATTTTTGGACGTGATTTCCTGAATGGAGTTACGTAAGTATTCGTTTGATTGGATTAGGAATTTCTATATAGGTATTTAATTTAGGCCGTATACCTGTGATGATGTCGTTTTACCCAATACTCAATACTCAATACTCAATACATTTATTGCACTCCACAAGTTAAATTGATGTTACAATGGTATAATATAAGAAACATGTGTGGGCCTTGTCGGCACGGCAAGATGTAGGAGAGAGGAGGAAGTTTTACATATTTTATTATTTTCATATTATATTTATAGTAAATTGATATTTATTGACTATTATATTATTATAGGTAATTATTAAGGTGCGCTTGCTATAGTTAGATATATTACTATAATTATTTTTATTATTTGATATTCTATTATGTAATTATATTATTTTATTATATGTTATTGTATTTTTATTAATTATATGTTATTGTAATTATGGTCATTATCATTATTATCAGTTTGTAAAAAGAAAATAAATTAAATGTCCCAGTTATTATTATTATAAATGTATGTCATGCTTGTATATTATTTATGTATTTGTGTTTATGTTATTATTAGGTATATTATTACAAGTATTTATTTATTTAAATTTCAATTTATCATATTTCATATACATTTATCATTTAGGTATTCATTTATATGGTAGTAACATTTAGTTATTAGGATGTGTTTTAATTTTTTTATAAAAATACTGTCTTTAATTTCATTTTTTATTCGCGGGGGTAGCTTATTATATATTTTTATCGACATGACATGTGGACTAGATGAGTGCATTTTTAGATGGGAGCTTGGTAGGTTTAATCTATTTTTATGTCTTAGTCTCTGGTTTTTGTCTTCTCGTGTTGTATAGAAATTTTGGTGACTTCTAACAAACTTACATATTTCTAAAATGTATAGACTAGGTATTGTTAATATTTTGTGTTCTATAAAGTGCGGCTTACAGCTATCAGTATCTTCTATGTGTACGAGTATTCGTATAAGTTTCTTTTGAAGAGTTAAAAGTGATGGCGCTTCTGTACTGTTTCCCCACAGGATAATACCATAGCTAAGCCAAGCGTAAGCATAGGCGTAATAGGTGACGAGTGCTGTTTGGATATCTGTGGATTTTTTTACTTCGCGGAGAGCATATGAAAACTTAGCTAATTTTGATTTAATTTTATTTATATGAGATTTCCAATTTATATGGGTGTCTATGTTTAAGCCTAATAAGGTAAATTTGCTAACTACTTCTAACTTTTGATCTTGGAACTCAAAATTTAGATTTAATGGCGCTTTTTGAGGCGGATGGAAAGTTATCAATTTGGTTTTGGAGTAGTTTATTTCTAAGTTATGTAGGTTCATCCAGGATTTTATATTGTTTAGGAGAGTATCGAGTTGGTTATTTAAATTTATATTGTTCCGGCATGATATTAATAGGGAGATGTCGTCCGCGAATAAAACGCAGGGACCGTGTGTATGTTTTGGTAAGTCATTAATATACAGCAGGAATAGTAGACATCCGATGACACTACCCTGTGGGATGGAGGCGTTGATGACTTCCTTGTCAGAACGTATACTTTGGATTTCTTTGGTGTTGTTATTAAAAAATTCAATTTCTACTGTGTGCTCTCGGTTTAATAAATAAGATGCGAACCATTCATGCGCTTTTCCTCTGACACCTATTCCATGTAGTTTATTTAATAGAATGTTATATTTAACTTTGTCGTAGGCTTTAGTCATATCCAGCAGTATACCTATTGCGTATTCCCTGTTGTTTAAAATATTAAGCGCTTCCTGTATGTATTTGTATACTGCTAGAGTAGTTGACCGACTTTTCCGAAAACCATTTTGAGCTTCATCAAATATTTTATATTTCTCACAGAAAGAATATACTCGTACGCACATGGCTTTTTCAAATATTTTTGAAGCTGTTGGCAAGAGGGCTATAGGACGGTAGTTATTAGGGTCTGTCTTTGAATTTTTTTTATGGATAGGTTTGATAATAGCTTGTTTCAGCATGTCGGGGAATGTTCCTTCTTCGAAGGATTGATTTATCAACAGATAGAATGGAAGAGTCAGTACGTCTGCACACTGTTTGATTAGAAATGGTGGTAGTTCATCAATGCCGTAGCTCTTTTTGTTTTTTAAATTTTTAATCAGGTTGTATACTTCTTGAGGGTCTGCTGGTCGAAGGAACATGGTATTTTCGGTAGGTGTGATAACATTTGTACCACGAGGTGTATCATTTCCTAAATGGCAGCTCCCCTGCCCGATAGATGCGAAAAAGCTATTTAAAGTGTTTGCAACTTGCGTGGGCTCAGAGATTGTAGTATTATTTATTTTTAATTGGATGTTGCACTTTTCGTTTTTACATTTTTTATTAGTACGCTCGTTTATTATACTCCACATAGTTTTCACTTTGTTATTTGATTTTTTAATTTTATTCGTATATTGTATTTTTTTAGCTGTATTAACTATTGTTTTTAGTATTTTTTCATACTTTTTGTAGTATTTGGTAATAATAGGATTTTTACTTTTTATTGTTAGAATTTTTAAAAGTCTTTTATTTTTGCATGACTGTTTTATGCCCTTAGTTAGCCAGTATTTTTTATATTTGTTTTTAAGTTTAATTTTACGTACCGGTATGCATAGGTTAAGTGTATTTATTAAGGCATTACTAAAAGCGTTATAGTTTTCGTTTATATTTTTATTTTTAAAGATAATATTGCTCCATTTTATTAATTTTAATTCAGTTTTAAATTGTTGAATATTGCTGTCGTTATACAGTCTTTTTTTTACATACCATGTTTGTTTAATTATTTTAGGTATTTTCATGTGTAGGACAGTTCCCATATGGTCTGAGAAACCAAATTCTTCTATACTGGTTTGCATGTTCCTATTATCAAAGTTAGTGAAAATTAAGTCTAGACATGTAGATGAGGTCTGTGTTGTACGTGTAGGACTATTTATGTGTTGAGTATATTTAAATTCTAGCATTAGGTCTAAGAATTGGCTTGTTTTAGGGTTTTTATCTAAAATGTTTATGTTGAAGTCGCCACCTATTATTACGCTTAGTTTATAATATTTATTATTTATGTAGTTAAGTATTTGTTTAATTTGGTAATAAAATAATTCTTCCTCTCTTCTATTCCAGTATATAGTAATGATTAATATATTTTCTTTACATAATTCAACTGCGCATACTTCCAAAACATATTCAATCGACATATTAGAGATTTCGCATCTCTGGACGCTTTCAATATGGTCGCGTAATAAAATACATACGCCACCGCCTGGTCGGTTAGCACGACAGAAAGATGCAACAATATTATATCCATTAAAGTTTAAAAGTTCTAATTTTTCTTGTGATAACCAGGTTTCAATTATACATATGACATCAAATTTTGGATTTTCTTGGATGAAGCTATCTATTATATGTTGTTTATTGTTGAGGCTTTGAATATTTTGGAATAGGATTCTAAATAAGTGTTCGTCTGTATGTACGAAAGGAATCGTTCTGGGTTTCTGTATGGTTGTCTTGTAGTTGTTGGCCTTGGTTGCATGATATTCCTTGGTAATCTTGTGTTTGGGTTGATACTACTAATTGTTGTGTTTGGTCAACTGTATTTGTTAATTTTCCGTCTATATATAGTTTATTATTTCTAATTATTGCAAACTGGCCGTTTCTTCGGGCTCTAATCATTTCTTCTCGCATAGATTGTCTTTTCTTTCGTTCATCCGCATTTAGAAATTCACATACAGATAATCCGGTATTTTTGAATAGGTAGCTATTTCCTGTTATATATTTCACCATTCTTTTACTTAATAATTCGATGACTAGTGGTCGGTTTTTAGTGTAGTTTTTCCCAAGCCGATGTACACTTTCTATGTAGTTTGATAAGTCCACATTTTGTATCTCTCTAAACAGGGTTATTAGTCTACTATATAAGTCGCATTCCGGTTCTTTGTAGTAGTCTGCAAGCCCGTATAGTACCAACTTTTTGCGATTACCTTCTGTACAACCGGTTTCAGGATAATAGGATTTGTTTTTTAAATTAAAAATTTCGCTTTTTAGTTGTTCGTTTTCTTTTAATATGTTTTCTATTTTTGTGTTAATTTGGTCTATTTCTATTTTTCGTTGTTCATTTAGTTTTGCTAGGGTGGTCGTTTCTTGTTTAATCTCTTCTTTTAGTTTTAAAATAGCCTTTGATATTTCTACTTGGACTGTATTCTGTATTTCAGCAATTAAAGATTTGTTATTTTCTTTAAGATGTAGTGATATTACTTTACTTATGCTTTCCAGGGTCAATTCCGTATATAAGTTTTTGTTAATCGGGCCTTCTTGGTCATTATTTGGATATAAAGTATCGCCTAACAAACTGAGGTCTTCAGAATCGGTAGTGTTATTGAGTGGATTTGTTGTTCTTCTTTTTCTTATTGTGACATTATTGTTTTCTGTTGATGGTGAAGAAAATATACTATTTCGATCACTCGGGCGAATTGGGGTATCGATATTGCTGGTCTTAGGTAATTTACATAGGCAAGCTTGACAATTCCATGCTTTTTGGTGTTCAAGGGTCATGGTTTTATATACAGCCTTAGTTACGTTGGCGCATAATAGGTCGTATTTACTTTTACATAATGTACAGGTGAGATTTTCTTTAAGAGGTAATTTTTGTTTACATCCTGCACATTCGAACGCCATCTCTTTGATTTTAAAGGAACCAGTGTCTTAAAGCCCTCTAGTGGTTTGAAAGTGCAACCGCAATAGATTTAGGTAGATATTTATCAATTCTACAAAGCGGTTATTGAGGTTCGATAATAGATGGCGGTAGTTAGTTGTTGTATCAGTAAACTAGATGTCACTGTTTGCTATTTGTTTGTGTCAGTCTGAGTCTAATAGAATTATCTTATCTATGGTCCGTAGCGAAATTTGAATAAAAAACGACTTACGTATCGTAATTTATCTTGTTTAGGCACGTTTATAAACAGTTTATCACTGTGAAGGCTTCCAAAGCGTTGAATAAATCAAGCGTATGAGTATTCACTTTCAAAACTTTACACTCTTAGTACATAAACAAATTTTAAGTTGTTTTTATTGGTTTCGTTATTCAGTTTATTTGCACATTATTGTTTATATACATAGACCGCGTTTTCGTTCATAATAACACTTCCACTGATCACTGTGACTATTATTTACACTTTGAGTCTATATTTACTGTTTAAAATGAGAAGATAATATTTTTTTCGAATTTTTGATACGGAGCCAGTTGTTGACGTGACGACCCAATCTCAGGGGAAGTTCCAAAAGCTCCGTATTAGTGTGCAAAAGCTAAAGATTTTAACCTATGCGTTGTCCGTTAGTAAGTCTGTGTTATAGAAACCAGTTGTGAAGCTAATCGGAAGAAAGTGAGTTAAAGAATAGTCTATCACACATCATTCATTCAAAAAATGGGGACATAATTGCCGCATTAGTCTAGGTTTTAAGCACGACTGCTATGCTAGAGGTTCCGGGTTCGATTCCCAGGGCTAGCAAAATGAAAATGTGTTTTTCTTTGAAATTCTCAGCAGCACTGTGTCAATCTGTCAAGCCATCATCACAAATTTACCCCCACCCTTGTCAGAGTAAAAGGTAATTGACGCTCAATCTCATTTCGAAGCAGATCCCTTTTGAAACTTGATACTATTTGGATACTGCTTTAGCATTGTTGAGGAGAATACGAAACACGGATATTTCAATATCGTTTTTATTTCTGTCCAGCGGCCTCCGGACAGTCAGTCTTGCCATTAGCCTTTTTTAACACACTTGCTTTGACGATGATAGAGTAAGGCAGAGGTGTACTTATAAACACACAAGAATGTACGATGAAGAGAATTGTATCGCAAGTAGATTATAGCATAATTCCTATTCATCTAAGACCTGACCAGAACCCAGACAAAATGCATAGCAAATAGGTAGTGAATTCCCTATTTATGAAATTTCCGGATCAGCTGGTTGACGTCCTGACGTCCGACGTTGACGACCTCAGGGTGACGCAATGCCATATTGCAATGTAATTGAAATGATTGTTGTTATTCTATTCATAGGAAAAACATTCAACTTGCGAATGGTAGACGAATTCTAGAACGATTAGGTACATAGAATAAGAATAATATGAAGATCCTAAGATTCCATTTTTAAATTGTTGGCAGAAATAATTTGAAATTGTTCAAGACCATGAGGCTGTGAGATATCGGTTAAAACCTTTTTTAATGCCGCAACCTATAGCGAAGAGACCAGTAAAAGAGAAAATAATAAAAATGTATTGCAGAAGCAGCTGTGGCCGATGGCCGGGGTGTTTGGAAATCTATGTAAATGCGCAATGCGTCATGTAGACTCATGAATTATGGAGATACCTTAGGGCTGCAGATTTTCGACACAATCTTCTATAAATATTTTACGTCTGTATCGATATTGTGGCGATAAATATAAAGTGATAGGAAACTGCGTCAATGAAAATACCCTTTATTTTCATCATGATAAGTTGGGTTGTTACAAAGTACCGATAACCTATGATATCAATGATGTAGTGACGGCTGTCAAAAAGGATAGCCATCTCATAAACTCGACCAATTGTAGGAAGATGATGGTGATGATTTGTAGTAGTTTAATGGATATGGATACCTATAGTGTACCTATTGGTGGTGATTAGTCTTTCCCGCCGAAGTTCATTGATTTACCAGCGGGCATCGCGTTTTTTTTTAAAAGTATTTTAACCTGTTAATTCTCGTATTGTAGACACAATGTACGATCTATGGTCTTGGTCTCCGAGGGTCGGACATCGGTAAGGCATTGCTGAATTAAATTATTGTAAAGTTGATCTCACATATTATATTTCAATCTTTCATTTCAAATCCTTACCAAGGTTATACAATAGAAGTCAGTTACTCCGTTCGTTACTCTTGATATAGACAACCCTATTTGCTGTAACTGTATAATAGATTATTTCATACTTATAAAACGTACTCTTCATACATGGTGTATCTCCTTTTTTAGACATCTAAGCCGCATTTCTTAATATTTGCTAAATTATTTGCTAAACTACTTAAGCTATGTTTTACTCGCACAATACACGTTGAAAAATTACCTGACTAACAAACTAAGGATAAATTAAAATCGTTTTATAAGGCAGATTTTCGTCATGATAATTTGACATGAGCGATGTTTATTCTCCAAAAGTTCATTGTATGCAGCATTATAGCCAATTTTACGGAGAGAGCTCCATTTGAAACGCACATAAATTAGCTCAAAAGTTAGGTGATAAACTACTTTTGAATCCGCGTGGGTACCATTTTGGATGCATCTAGCACAGGCCATTAAAGCCATAGATAATCTGTGAATAATGCTATCTGGATAATGCACTAGAGAGCCAGAATAGTCTAGATCCAGGCGTTTTAAAATATTCAAGTAGAACTTCACGAGCTTTAAGAAGAAATTTATAGTGTAGCTGTAACTTTAGAAAGTATGCAATCAAGTTTTTCATACATTATAATCAAGACATTTTCTTCTTGATCTATGGAATTTATTAATTTTTACAAATTCGGTATCGGTTTCATAGGAAAAGTTGTCGAGTAAGATAGAATGAAAACAATTAAAATGGATGAAATCAACTGAAAAGCATGAAATAAGAAAATATTCCCGTGCCTGTGTCTATTAGAAAGGTGACATTTATGGTTTTAGTTTTACTTCAAAGAGAAAGCTTGCCGGCGGAAGCTGGATGCGACATGCCTGAGCAGTAAGGCTCACATTACGGCAGGCCAGGCCTACGTCCAGCAGGGCTGCAGTGGATTAATATAGGCTCATGATGATGATTATGAAAAGAGAAACTTGGCCACTACATTACAACGAGCTTGACACAACAAAGTACCTAATTTCAAAATAACATATTTTTAATACTATTTCAATATATTGATAATAAAATACCTATACTTTCAAACATTACTATAATGATCTATCTAAAAATTATGTTTGTAAAAATAAAAATATTAGAATTACTTAAATGAAACTTATATAACCAGTATACTCAATGATAAAATTTATAAGGTATAATAATACCTACAGTTTTTGGTGACTAAGTTAGTGCTTGCTGTGTCAAAATTTACGATATCAAGCTTTGCGGAGAGGAAGCTTTATTCGGTTTAACTTTATGCACGGTCGACGGTGTAATACAATTTCTAGCTTGATGTAAACAGAGTGCGTGTGTATTATGTTACTAACTGCCTCAATAGCCAAGTGGTCCGGATCGCGACTGCTACGCTAGAGGTCCTGGTTCGATTCCCAGGTCGAGCAGTGTTATTGGGTTTTTCTATGAAATTCCCAGTAGCAGCTCGGAGTTAGGAATTTGTGCCCGGTTAATGGCAATAGGCTCGCCCCCTATTACATGGGACCTAAATATACCGGCGAACTGTGGGTGTACATTAGTACGCCTCTGCCTAACCCTTCGGGGAGTGCAGGCGTGATGGTATGTTATGTTATCTTGTGCTAATATTATAATTATGTGTACCTAGTTATTCCTTCAACAGGAGGTAAGAGAAGGAATTAGTTTAATGTGGTGTAACTTTAAAGTAATTTACGTGAGCCATTTTTTATATTGTAGAGAATTAAACAGTGGGTATAACCATTAATAACACAATTAATTTATGGACAATGGTAGCAAACAAAGTAGAGGACATCACTAGCGAACCAGTAACACGTAAAATAAAGTATAGAAATACCGTCGTTAGAAATACCACCTTGAGCGTTTTGCTCTAAACGGTCGTGGAAAATAAGAATTTGAGGTGATTTTCAAAGAATGACTTGGTCATAGGCCATGTCATTCTTTTCTTTAGATCATGTAACGCTTTAGTGCTAATTCGTAACGTCATATTGGTCCTAAGTTCCGCGGAGCCGATTATTTCATTTTTTTTACGTTACTTAACTTTTTAAAGGTACAAACTTTCAGGCAACAAGCACACGACATCCAACTGTGCTAGTGAGCGGTAACAGGAGAACATGGTTCGTCAGAAGTATACTCACGCTTTGCCATACTGAGACGTCAGTCCCTAAGCTCATTTGTCCAGGAATTTCCGAAACTTAAATATCTTAGCATCTTAGCTTAACAGTAGCAGAGCAATTCGGTGGTAATGAACCTGAAGATGATATTCCGCAGCAGTACTAGCACCATTAAAAGTTCGTCAGTTTAGACTTTGTAACTCGAGTGGCCCATAGAAACAAAGATGACAAAAAGCCTAAGCCAATTGTTGTTCGCTTTCTTGCGAGATACAAAAAGGACAATTTCTTGGCTCACCTGAGGACAATTAAAGATCTAAAGGCATGTGACATTGGTTTTTCTAACAGCACGTCTCGCATATTCTGTAATGAGCATTTGTCTGTTTCTAATAAAATATTGTTATATAAGACGAAAAAACTTGCAGATGAGAAGAATTATAAATTTGTTTGGGTTAAAAACCACTCAATAATGGTACGTAAATCGGAACTAAGCCTAGCCATAAATATATCTTCTGAGGGTGATTTAAAAAGGATTGCGTGAGAACTATTTTATATTCTTTATTCTTTAGCATGCGTTTGCATTTAACAAGTCAATCAGTAATATGTAACTTTATAGATATATTTGTCTTCAAAAAAATATGTATTGCAGATTGTTGTTTATTTATTGAATACTACAGAAAGGTGAAACAATTTTCATTAGATAGTATATTGTCTTGGAAGAGATTTCTTTATATTCTTATTTATAACATATTTGTTGACATTGCGGTGAGCCCAACTGTAAGTAGTACGGGGGTTTGTTTTTGCGGTAAAGAATTAATGTTTGTCATGAGTTGTTGCTATTATGTAATGAGTTTGGGTATTTCATATTCGGTACTAATTTAAATATATTTTATCAAAACGTACGAGGCTTGCGCACTAAGACTAGTTTATTTTATAATAATTTACTGCTTTCCACATACGATATAGTTTGTCTGAGTGAAACATGGTTGCTACCTGGCATTTTTGCCTCCGAATTATTTGATCACAGGTATAACGTTTATAGATGTGACCGAGACTACAACTCCAGATTAGATACAATGGGGGGTGGTGTCCTCATAGCAATTAGAAAGGGTATTGCGGTAAATGATATAAATATATCTTGCTCAAGCGATAAAAAATCCGCCGACATTATTTCACTAAGTATACGCCTTAAGAAAAATTCACAGCAATTACGACTCAGGTTATATACTTGCTATTTTCCACAATGTAGTTCTCATCACAATGATCTAGTTGGGTTTTTGGATCAGGTGTCACAATGCATTACCGATTATCCAAGTGACCACTTTTTGTTAACTGGTGACTTTAACGTTAGAAATGCTCGGTGGTTATCGCCAGGGCAGGGAGCTCAAGCTGCCTCGACTTTTTATAATCCTGACGGTCTAGTCGATTCGTTATTACACTTTTTATCCTTTAGTAATCTCGGGCAGTACAATCTTGTACCAAATAAAAATAATAGACAATTGGACCTTGTTTTGAGTAGCTGTGACTGTAAAGTAGTTCGTTCTCAGTTCCCCTTGGTGCAGGAAGACGAGCATCACCCTGCCCTGGATATTTCTTTGTCTAACATATTTCCGCAAACTATTCGTTCCCCACACAATTCCTATCGTTTTTTCCGTGGTGCAAATTATGATCAAATAAATGATAGGTTGTCTCGGGTGAATTGGTACAGTATCATTAATGGTGAACATGACATGGACCAGTCCGTAACAAAGTTCTATGATGTAATTGACAACATAGTCAGTGATCATGTTCCTTTGAGAAAATCAGTTGATCACAACAGGTATCCTGTATGGTATTCTCCTGCATTGATAAAAATAATCAAGGAAAAAACTAAATATCACTGTAAATGGAAACGCTACGGTAATTATGCTGATTATTGTAGCTTTGCGCTTCTGAGAGAGAGGTTGAAGAAGGTAAGTATGGAATGTTACGATTCATTTATTGCAAAGTCAGAAAATAATATAAAAAAAAATTGCAAATATTTTTGGAAATATGTAAAATCTAAAAAATCATTAAATACTTTACCGGATAACTTATTTTTGGGAGACATTACCTCCACGGATGGTAAAGAGATTAGTGACCTTTTTAATGTACACTTTAACTCAGTCTTCGAAATGAATGATGCAGTACCTCTATCGTCTTTATCTCAGTCTGATGACTATTCCAATGTTTTAAATCTTAGCGATGTATACATTCCCCTTGATATAATTGAAAAGCGCTTAAAATCTCTAGACATAAATAAAGGCTGTGGCCCCGATGGTATTCCGCCACTGTTTTTGCAGAAATGTCATAGAAATATTGCATTTCCTCTATACCTGTTATTTAACGGCTCTTTGCGATCGGGTATTATGCCCCTGGCATGGAAGCGTTCTTATGTAGTTCCTGTATTTAAGGATGGTGACAAGCATGATATAACTAATTACCGGCCAATATCTAAGTTAAGCGTTGTACCTAAACTATTTGAACGCATTGTATGTGATTTAATAACACCATTAGTGAGACCCCTTATAATCCCGGAGCAGCATGGATTTGTTTCAAAAAAGTCAACGGAAACAAATCTCTGCGAATTCATCGACTTTTTAGCTACTTCTATGGATAATGGCTGTCAGGTTGATGTCGTGTACACTGATTACTCAAAAGCCTTTGACAAAATTTCCCATCGACTACTAATACATAAACTTGAGTTTATCGGTGTGCACGGCAACCTGCTTCGATGGCTCGAGTCATACTTAAGAGATCGCAGTCAGGCTGTTACGGTGAAGGGATTTTGCTCCTCCTTTATTCCGGTGACATGTGGTGTTCCCCAGGGCTCGCACCTCGGTCCTCTCTTATTTAATTTATACATAAATGATGTATTTAATGTATTTAAAAAATCCAAATTTATTCTCTATGCGGACGATAAGAAAGTTTTGAAAGCTATAACCAAACTAGATGACTGCATAGAATTACAAAATGATATTAATAGATTGTGTGATTATTGTAAAAAAAATTACTTGTACCTTAATGTAAAAAAATGTAACGTTATTACATTTTCTCGTAAGCAAAAACCAATAATGTTTAATTACAAAATAATTAATGAATGTTTAAACAGAGTTTCAGGGGTGCGAGATCTTGGGGTCCTACTTGACAGTAAGCTCATCTTTGACTCTCATATTACTGCTATCACCAACAAGGCATTTCGCATGCTGGGGTTCATTCTAAGAATTGGTAGGGATTTTAAGAATCAGGCTACTCTAATTCTTCTTTATAAAGCACTGGTTAGGCCAATACTTGAATATGCTTCTGCAGCTTGGAATCCCCAATACGAGGTTTACATTCAACAAATAGAAAAATTGCAAAATAAATTTACTAAACATTATAATTGGCGATTTGATGTTGATTCTGAGTCCTCAGCAAACTTACAATCTTTACAGGAACGTCGTGCAGAACGGGATTTGGTACTTTTGTATAAGATTATTAGATACCAGTTGGACTCACCTTATCTTCTCAGCAAAGTAAATATTGGATGTCCACGCATCAATACCCGCAAGAGATCTCTCTTCCATACGGCTTTCTCACGAACAAATTATTGTAATAACATTTTTACGAAAAGAGCATGTAGTTTGTATAATAACGCTGTTTCTTTTGAGGCAAATCAAGATTTAGACGTTTTTCACCTTTCTCTGCCCAAATTTAGATTCTATATTAGGATTTTTTTGTCATCGAAATTTAAATAGTCAGCTTATAGACTAAGTAGGTATAATTCAATTCGTTCGTTCTATTGTTAGCTTATACTTAATTATGTTTATGGTAATCTGTGGAAACTGTATTTGGATATTGTTAAAACTATATTTCTTATACTTATATCTGTTACTGCATCTGTTTGTTTCCCAAATAAAATAAAAATAATCCCTATAGTTTGTAAAGGTAGCCAAAGTGAATTATAAAGCACATAAATTCCAGACAAAAACTAATTCAATTAAATGAAACTCAAGCCAGGCTTTTGTTGTGAATAATCCCATTTCTCCGCTCCAATCGCTCCAACCCACTATAAAATCAAAGCTGCACCCGCTTCAATTAGATTTGTAAGCTATAGCGCTAAATAAAATTCTTTTATCGTTCTTTCAGCACTTTCTTTGAAGCTCAGATCCGCAGACTAATCTAGCAACTGATCCACGCCGTTACGTCTGGGTGGGGTTATTGCACTGTGAGTCATGGTCGTTTTCTGCTACAATGGCCTGAAGTTATGGTTTTCACGTATACGATGACTTACTGACTGATAACAACTATTGGTGAAACTATGGTCGATATTGGAGCAATAACAGTTGATTTATATTATAGCAATTAGCCACCGGATCACGGCACCATGACTGGATTGTTTGACGGTAAAAATGAGGTGTTTCGATAAATTGCAAAATTGTCTCCAAAATAAAAGCATATTTTGGAAACAATAAAATCTGTATGACTGACCACCAATTTTGAGATATGCCCATAACCAGAACCAGTACACAACAATGATTCAGTCAGATTAAAAACAAAGACCCAGTATTCCTAGTGGCTTTAATTAAGTGCGTCGGCTTTAATCAAAGACATTAAGATTGTAACTTGTCGAGCTAAGGATCACCGTCCTGGAAAAGATAAATAATTGATAGGCTCTGATGAATAATAATAATTTACTAAACCGTTTCACTAAGGGACACACTAATATTATGTCAATGTTAATTTATCGCTTTATTTGTCTTTTGTTACTACTGTACAAATAACAATTTCTATCAAATTCTGCACTGGAATAGGGTGAAGCTTAGTAAAGGATAATTTACGAAGTCTATACTTTGTACTTTACTGTTATACGCTGAATCAGGTTAAGTCAAGGAGAATATCCAAGTATTTAAAATGTGCAATAATTAAAGCAAGTTATTTATTAAGGCTGATCGTATCGCTCAGCCCGCCAAATTCAAATTTCAATTGGTTTTTCGCAATTTGTAGGTCTATAACACATTCTCGATTCCTAGCTGTAGTAATTGCGCCCTTAGCTATACAATATTCACAACTGAGCATTAAAAACTTTGCTAAATAAACGTTAAAGAAGCTAAAAGTAGGGTCAATCGTCAATTTTGGCCTAAATTTACGATTGACACTACTTTTAGCTACAATATCGATTTAGGTACAAGCAAAGGTTTTAATGCTCACTTGTGAATATTGTATAGCTAAGGGCGCAATTACTACAGCTAGGAATCTAGAATGTGTTACAGACCTACAAATTGCGAAAAATCAATTGTAATTTGAATTTGGCGGGCTGAGCGAAACGATCAGCCTTAACTAAATTTTAACAAATCAAACACGTATGTCCTCAAAAATACAATTGCAGGTATTGTAAAATCACACACACGAGAAAACTAAAACTGAAGTTTGATATAGGCTTCTCCAAAAATAAAAGAAAGAGGGTAGTCTCAGTTTTCCCGCATTCAACTTTTTCCGATATCACTTACGCGACATGCTGTGGCTATTGTTTTCATGATAGATGCATAGATCCGCCATAGATGTATTGGCTTTAATTCCTAGCAGTAATGTTTCGTATATGGATAAATACTTTTTTTATTCTTTAAATTTTAAGGACTTTTATAACGCACAGCGTATGTCAGTCCCATCGTAACCTAATACAGGATACACATCAGACCAATACCTACGATCAATGTATCAGGGCCATGAAGTCGAACAACTTTCTCGCATCTTCAGAGCTCGGCTTATTTAATATTTGGTGGAATGTACCTATATCGTTCTTGTTCAACTTCAAAGCCCTGAACAACCTACTTCTATCAACCTCATAGCGAACACATTCCATCAACAAGTGATGCATGTCTTCTAGAACTCCACACTCCTCGTTGGATAAATACTCTTTTTTCTAACTTTAAAAATAATGTGAGAAATAGTTAAGATTTCTAAATATCCTGGAAAATGTTTAGCTATAGCTAATTAATTAGGTAACCTAAAGCAAACGTTCATAAATAGTTACGAGTAGATTAGGAGTTCTTTGGTTGACTCTTAATCCTTTGCTTTAATTAGAAATATAATGGTTAAATACCACCGATCCACCGGTAGAACTGGAGGAAAGTATTATATGAAATCCTTGAATGGAATAAAAATCGCAGTTAATGATCATCTTCCTTATTATTTTTATAGCATTCGTTTACTTTATCAGCAAAAAAATCACATAAAAGGGCTAACGATTTGGTAAGAACTTCCAAAAAAAAAGAGTAGTGACATCGCGTGACAAAAATTCTACATTCACTGACAGGCAATGTACTTGTCATCAAATTGTAATGATCTCTATACGTTCACAAAAAGTTCCTCTGCAGAGATTTCCTTATAGTAAATAATAATTATTAATAAAATATTAATGGCTTTTGATAAGGCGCATGAGTTTGTTAATAACACTGCACTGATTACACAATGTCAATACTCGACCTGATGAAATGATTTAAAAGATTTTAAATTGAAGGTTGTGAAGAAGCTTATCGTTATATAGTGTTTAAAAACTATTGTGTGTTAACGTATCCCATAACTAGGCTTGCAATGGGGTTTAACCACAGTTTGTGTCCTTAATCTACGCAAGCTTAAATTCTAATATTTGACAGAAATCTAAGTTTTAAATGATATTCAGATTTTATAGTGCAATTATCCGCGTTACACAAATGCTTAATTTCCTACAGCAAATTCTCGGGAAATCCGGTAATTTTTATTACATTCCCCAAGCAGCATTTTACTGGCGTCTCGCATAATACGAGTAGGGCAAAGTTCAAAGATGGCGGGAAACCCATCGCGCATGCGAACCGTACCGAACAGCTGAGTGGCGGCCATATTGGATAGTAGACATCATGTGCTTGCCATACTACTGCTTACAACTGGCCTTTTTATTTCACGTATTTGGTCCTACTTTCCGCAAAAATAAAACGATATCGCATTACGTACAGATCACCCTTTATCTAAGCACACTTTTGATTCTGATTGATTTTAAATTCATCATAAATATTGTAATAAAAGTCTATTACGAATTAAATGCCTAAATATCAATAATAATATTCAAATTAGATTCACTCATTTAAAATTATTTAAACGAAAGTACTTATTCGTTGAATTGATAGTAATCCAAACGACTCATTTGCCGAAAAGTAGGTAAAGGCTACTTCATTGTAAATTGAAGAACAATCGATTTTCGATTCGTAATTTGTATAAGTGGTCCGACTATCTACTAAGCTATAGCTGTTTACTATACCGATTAAAATTGTCTGATGTGGAACATCTACATGAATTATGTACATTAAAGGCGTCTAATTGAATTAAAAACAACAACAGAAATTAGTTTTTTTGAATATATTTTTTAGCTAACTGATAATAAATATACAGACATATTGTAGATTTATTAATTATTTTGATATATTTTCAAGGTTAATCCGATTTAAATGACAATAACATGCGGTACTTACGGGTGGTTGCTATGAATTAGATGGATCAGTTTTCTTCAGCGCCTGTCCACGTTTCTCCGCAAATTCTGCACTCAGTCTGTGTGCCTTCAACGTATTGGGTTTCGACATACTAACAATATCACTATCCCAACAAAACACCGAGTTCCTATCAAAATTGACGCTTGCCTTCAAAACTAACACTTTTACTTAAAATACACAGTATAGCTTAATTACGTTCGTTGTTACACTTAGGCTTAAATACGTATTTTATCACAATTAATACGATCTACTAGAACACATTTCAGCAGCGGAAAGCGATGCTTTCTTATCTAGAACACAAATAAATTAATAAAGAGCTCCTATTGATCAAAGTATTATCTATACGCAATCGTAACGTTAACGCGCGCGTTACTGAAAGACGATCACTGTGTCTTTTAAATAAGACGTTGACTTTCGTGTCACGGTTTCAAGACGGATTTAATTTACGCTTAGTGTAATATTAAACTGTTGTATTAATAAGGAGAAATTGTTATGATGTATTATATACAGGTATCGGGACGAAGTTGTGGAGTACCGTGGCTTGGTGTATTGTAGTGAAGTTGGTTCGTTTTAGTACGCATGCGCGGAAGGGGCGCCATTGAAGACTTTTCTATTGTTGCCATAGCCAGACATTCGATAGAAAAAATGTTCTATAGAGCTCACATGTATGTATTATATCAATGTGTGTTTTATGATAGAGTTATAAAGTTTATTTTTATTTGATATGGCATAAAGTTAAAAAGCCAATGTTATTGGGGTGCGAACCGCATGGGGTAGCTATTGGTAGGGTTATTATGTCATGGCTCATGTTTTGAATTCGTAAGAGATTTGTATCAAATTCATTTTGATAATTCTTTCGATAAGGGTTTGATGGATGGACGGTTTAAAACGATGCAACCCCAGAACATAAATAATTCACAAACCAAGTTCGCTAGCATCTTGGTAACGGTTTAAATTTAGTAAAACTTCTCCGAAAAAAACCAAGGGTTTATTTACATTTTAGTATTTTTCGTATACAATACTAAGTATATTCAAACTGATTCTTTCTGCTAGCTTTCTGTAGTATCATCGTTTTAGTCAATACCTGCTATCTACTCGTGTTTCCACATCCACAACATTTAGCTTTGAGAAGGGAAAAATTAAAAAAATCACTCTTTCCTATACGAGTATTTGCACTAAAGCAGTCTCAGAGAGCGATCTAAGAAAAGAAACAACTTGTGAGAGAGAAAATAAAAAGGTAGAGCAGGAACACGCCTTTTATCACGTTCGCAAGTGATACGATCTTTTACTGGAAAATAAAATGTTACTTTGAATTAGTGACACTTTTGCGGCAAGCGGATTGAAGGACCAAATAGTTTTAAATGGAAAATAAAACGATAAAAACGAAACCTAAAACTTAAGATTTACTTCTATACTAAGAGCCACTTGCACCAACTTCTTAAATATGTTTAAGCTGTATTTAAACACAATTTTCTATAGTAATTTTGTGTTTAAATACAATTTAAACACATTTAAGAAGTTGGTGCAAGTGGCCCTAATTGTTTTCCACATTTAAGAGAATTTACCTGTTAATTAACATTTTCTTTTTAATATATTTGAAGTCAGAGCAGTGGTCAAATTTATGGATAGTTAGAAATAATATGGCGTCACAATTCACATTTTGGTTTCGTGCCAATCAAACTATCAGTAACTCTCAACAGGCACTCATGAAAGACGGTAAAAAAAACAAATAACCGTCAAAGGAAAATATAATAGTATTTTAACGTTATATTACGTGTCTGTGTAATCTTACATAGGACGATAAAATGTCACTGCAAGCCATTCTGAATGTAGTCCCTTGACTATCGTCACTGAGGAAGTTGTGTCTTCAGAATTGTGATCACGTTTCTGTAGTAAGCTCAAGTTGTTTTCATGGTTTAACGCTGAAATAAATTGTGTAACAATTTTATGACATTCGAATGGATCGCGGAAAAGATTTTATTCCCTTTTGGGTGTTCTTGGTGACCCCTCATTACAGTTTGATCTGGTCCTTAGATCATTACCGATTCGCGATTATATATTGATATAAGTAATATTCTTCCTCCCTTTTTCGTTGCATTTTCCTAACTAATAATCAAATGAGGCTGAATATCAGTTTTACACGAAGCGATTAGACCTCCGCACCATAATTTCTAGGCAATACAACTAAAGATAGACTGGTGGTTAGGCTTTTTTGGCTTGACTATTCCTAACGATTGTTGTATTTGTACAGTCAGCGCCTCTTTCTTATATGCAGAAAAATGGTACTAACTTCTCAGGTCAGAATTTTTTGGGTACCTAATGATGTAAAAACGTTTTGAAGATTGCATCGTGTTCAGCGACTTTTGGCGCTGACTGTACGTATAGCAAGTGGGACCAATGGAGGGCGCGCCTATTTTTTCAATTTTAACAATGTAATACGCGAAAAGAAATTGCTCCACATAATATCCATCTAGCCTGTATTCAACCTACAGTTCGTGGTTATTTTTAGGTCTCATGTAATAGGGCGAGCTTATTGTCATTAACCTGGCAGAAATCCAAACTGCTACTGGGAGTTTCATAGAAAATCCCAATAGCACTGCTTCACCCGGAAATCAGACCCAGGACTTCTAGTGACTCTCACTTGGGACTTCTAGACTAATGAGGCAGTTTATAAATAGAGATCATTCATAGAAAAGTATAATATTATGTAGTATATAAGGACTTTTAATATTACCAAGACATGATCTCATTTTAATCCAAAATTAATTAAAGCTATGGATGTTAAACAAACAAAGCTGACAGGGTGAGTCATAATCCTGCAATTGTGAAAATCAATACGTGCATCCCCCACGCCGATCTGTACTCACTTGTGTACAAAGCTCTCATGCTCAGTACCGTTAGCAAAAAAATCTTATAACACCGGCTCCACATGTTGGACACAATGAGCCGACCAACGTTGGCCCTAAACGATTGGACCAATCAAAATGCGTCAGCAAGCTACATGGGTGTTGGCACCAACGCTATTTACTGGTCCACACGTTGGCCGAATAGGGTTAGTGCGGCCATTGGGGCCCAACGTGTGGAGCTGGCCTAAGGCATAAGATCACTTTGTCTAAAGAAAACTATAACCTTTTCTTATCTCTATTGAGAGATAAGGGATATTTTATAGGGTCGTAAGAATAGTCACCCATCCAAACACTGGCCACGGTATTATACCTATCTTTTATGTTTACCTATATATAAAGTTTGTTTAGATGCATACAGACTGAAGACATAGTTTATGTAACTGAGCTACCATTGGTAGAGAGAGACGTGCGTTAGTTAATTCTTTTGTGAGGATGGATGTTTGTTACTCTTCCAAGCAAGAATGGCTGAACGGGACTTGATAAAATTTGGCATAGAGATAGATTACAGTCTGCAATAACACATGAGCCACTTTTTATCTAGGTCGGACTCAATTCTGAAATCCACGCAGACGAATTCGCGTTTTTTGACGTTTCGTTTTATGAAAATTATTACTTACGAAGTTAGCCTGGACGGAATTTTGACCGAATTGTACTGGCTAATATGGGGAAAATAGCTCCGTGATATTAAATAAAAAACCATCTGTAAACATGACCTACCGTGCTTACAGTACACGTCCCCTGTATAATCCTACGGATCCCCATTTATCAGAATTGTTACTGTGTATTTCAACAAACGTAGCGAATAGTCCCCTTTATGACGTGACCGTTCACTTGTTTCGCAATGACGTCATTTTATATTAGCTATAGAAAACAAGTGAAGTGGAGCACTGAAGAAACCCTTACTTGAATTATGGTGAATCCTAATATGAGGCACTAGCTTCTGCCCGCGACTTCGTCCGCGTAGCGTAATGATATATAGCCTATAGCCTTCCTCAATAAATGGGCTATCTAACAATGAAAGAATTTTTCAAATCGGACCAGTAGTTCCTGAGATTAGCGCGTTCAAGCAAACAAACAAACAAATAAACTCTTCAGCTTTATATATTAGTATAGATAGATAAACCAATACTGCTATAGAACTCTTGTCGTTTCTAAATAGGAGTTGATTCCTGAAGTTTTGCTAAATGTTTTGTTCAGCTTTTAGTCCGTTTAGTTTAACGGTGTATGCAGTGTCCTAAATGACACTATTGACATCGACAATAGCTTTTTGATTAGACCGGCGTTAAAAAATATGTAATGTATAATGTGCTCAAGGCAAGAAGCACGAAAAGTGAGTGCAATGGGGAGAAAATATACCCTTTTTTATGTACTGAAGATATACTTTTACGAGAGCATTGTTTGAGAGCCGCTAGGTCAAGATAAGTGCCGTATAATATTTTATGTTATGAGCGATCAAAATCGTCGTAGGGTTGAAGCACGGAACATAAAACACATTCTTTGTTCTGTGGGTTGAAGAATGAGATTCTATTTCCCATTTCTTTTTAAAGGGTTTTTTTTGAGTTTGCTATGTGTTAGGTATGTACGATCTAGGTTAATTTTAATATGACAACATTTTTATAAACGTTACTGTAAATAGGAATAAAGCATATAAACTTTTACAACCATCAAACACGGTAGGTATAATTAAGCATCGAATATAAAATAAATGTGATATTAATTTTATTAAGAGAAATCTATTTATATTATCAACGATTCGGGCATTACAGTCGGAACGTTCAAGCCCCAAAATTAATTAATTTATTGAGTTCCCGCGACATTTAATTAAAATTTTCCACAATTTTATGACGTGCCTTATAGCTTTATTGATTTTTGTATCGACTCACTTCACTTCCAAAATGACTTTTATCTGCGATGGTACCTATAGAATCGAGGCTACATAATCAACCCATTATATGTCCCACTGCTGGGCACGGGTCTCCTCTCACAATGAGAGGGATTAGGCTATAGTCCACCACGCTAGCCTAATACGGGTTGGCAGACTTCACACGCCGTCGAGAAAATCTCTCAGACAGGCTTCCTCACAATGTTTTCCTTCACCGCTTAAGCGCGTGATAATTAACTATGAATACGCACATAATTTCGAAAAGTCAGTACTTATTGAGAGATTAAACTTTTATTATAATTTGGAGTTGTAAATTCAAGACTTTTCTACTCAAACTCTCTAATACTTACAACAGAGGTCTTTATCACACACTACTTAGTTACTTCTGAAACATCAAAGAAAGCTAGGCACTATACTTAATTTCGTGCCCTAGGTAGGTATATATTTTATTTTACTGTTGTCCCTAAAAACAATCAACGTTTCCAAAAGAAAACTTTGTGAAAAAACCAAGACTAATGGCATCCAAAACATTGACGAAGGTACCTAAAGCCGAAGAACAAAAGCTGTCAGGGCCCTATGCTGCGGAATTAATGAAACATTTTTGCTGACCGTACTGACTTGCACATCGTAATGCTTGTAGGGGAATCTATTTGCGGGAAAAATCCGTTTTTATTGGAAAACAGAGAGCTAGGATTTGAAAGGATTTTCTATTTGTGCGTGATTCAATGAGTCTCGTCTGCGGAAATTAGATTGCAACGCTATCTACAATTGTAGATTGCAGTTCAATTTAAAGTTTGAGTTATTTTCTTTCAATATAATGTATTGTGTTAGAGTTTGTTGATTCTACTAAGGTAGGTACAACATGCATGAAAAACAATCGTGTTATGCTATATTGTTACATTATAAAACAAAAGTATATTTACCTTGTCCTCGGCTTCCTCCGCCCTGCCCTCGGCTTCCAGGACTCGCTGCTCAAGCTCCGAGAGCTAAAACAAAAGAAATAATACATTTAACACTGTCCTATTATTATTATCAATCTTCACAAAACAACAGAATATTCCGGATTGCAACGTGTAACGCCATCTCTTAGTGAATACATGTAAACTTATCCAGTAACAGCGCCCCTAGAGCTTCACCATTCCTGAACTATTTTTAGGACGCTCGCTTCTAACATAATTTCACAACCACCCGCTAGATGGCGCTGTCACAATAAAAGTACTTTATTGAACCACGTGGTGTAGGTTGCGAAATATAAGTTCGTATATATCTAGCTATTTATCAGGGAGGCTGTAGAAAGGTATTATTGTTATGTAAGAGTGAGTATTCATGTGGTTTTTGAGGGGGAGGGGGGTGGAATCGGTTCGCGAAAGGGTGTATGCCACTTGCGAAATGTTATAGCAGTGATATATATTGTTAACTTGTCTTAATATTGTTAGATTGTATTTGAAAGGTTTATTTCGCAGTGACGACGGGTAACCTCTTTTACGTGTACCAGCCGACTGTGTGTAATTTTATAATCAAATTTCGATCATTTTAATTAAAGCTAAGGGATTAAATTTGTTAACATCGTTGATAATAACTTTATTGGCGGGGTCTTTATTACAAAGCTATATTTTCATTGCCTCATAGTTATTTAAATTTGTTTCATGATAATTATATAGATACCGACTAAAAATATTTTCGTACTCTTGCTATGAAATTTAAAAGGACCTTCTGGAGTTTGACATAGATAATGCAGAATACAAACTATTTAATATTTTTATAAAACATTATTATAAGACATCGCTGGTTTGTTGATCTACTCAACAAATGTTTGCAACTGTGTGAGACATCATTTTCTTAAAGATTTTTTGAAGTAATATCTAAATCAAGCAATAGAATTGCTCTATCAGGTAAAAATTTGGAGATATACCAATCTCACTGCCTCATTAGCCAAGTGGTCCTGAGCGCGACTGCTAAGCTAGAGATCCTGGGTTCGATTCCCAGGTCGAGCAAAGTTTTTCTATGAAATTCCCAGTAGCAGCTCGGAGTTAGGAATTTGTGCCCAGTTAATGGCAATAGGCTCGACCCCTGTTACATGGGACCTAAACATACCGGCGAACTGTGGGTGTAATAAAGTACGCCTCTGCCTAACCCTTCGGGGAATACAGGCGTGATGGTATGTTATATACCAATCTCGAAGTGCTAATAAAAACACTGGTTTTGACAATATACGAAGTATTTTTGAGTACATTTTTAAAAGTTAAATAAACTGATGTACGTGTCCGTAAATCATACTATCTTTGAGATAATAATATAAAGGTTTTTTTATGGGATAGCTGGGCAAACGAGCAGACGGATCATTGCTGCATTTGGTGTTGAGTGAGGATTCGCAAGTGCGTTGTCTGCCCTTTAAAAGGGTTTGGGCCTCCGGTACCTATCCTCACTCACTCGGAAAAACACAAGGTAAGTGTTGTTCCACGCGGTTTTCTGCGGGGCCGTGGTATCACTCCGGTCGAGCCAGCCCAATCGTGCCGAAGCATGGCTCTCCCACGGATAAAAAAAATCTGTTAAAATGAAAAGTAAACAAATCCTTTGAAAACATAAAAAAAGATAACGGACGGAATACAAAAAAGTGCCTCATTTTAGAACGTGAATAGTTTTGTTTAATTTGCCAAACCAACATTGCTTCCCAGTTTACACAAAGTACAGACGCATCCTCAAGTTTTCAACCAATGCACTCCCAATGTCGTATTTATGTACAATCAGAACGAAAACCCTTATTTCTTACTCTGTAAACAAAACTGTAGCCTCGGTAACGAAGAGGCAAATAAAAATGTGTGTGCATTGAGATTGGAGCGCAACTGTCAAAGGAAGACCTCGCGAATATGCAATAAATCAAATTCGAACCAAGCTTTTAGCTTTTCAAAGGAAATTCCGCGCTACTGCATTATTTCTGTTTTCAAAATATTGTCGTTATAACGTCGCTTTGAAAATATTAACGATTGTAGGCAAGATTGTAGGGAATTAAGGAAATATTATAAACTGCTTTGTTGGTATTATCTATATAATTAATTTTATAAAAGAAAGTCGTGTTAGTTACACTATGTATTTATAACTTTAGAACGGCTGAACCGATTTGGCTGAAAATTGGCGGAGAGGTAGCTTAGAACCAGGAGACGGACATAGGATATTTGGATTTGAATTTGATACTTTTTATCCCGTTCCCGTGGGATGTGATGATAGATCGAATTCCACGGGGGCGAAGCCGCGGGCTGAAGCTAGTTTATTATAATTTAATTATTTTATATTATTACACGATACAGGATTTTCTCTTGTATCGTGGTTGCGTTTACAAATACAAATTCTCACATACACAAACACTCTTTAGATCATACGAATATTTGCTCCGTGTTGGGATCGAACCCACAACACTTGCCGCAAAAGCCGATCGCTCAGCCGCTACCCCAAATGTGTCGTCAATATAATGGTATAATGGTCCCACACACGGCTGTGGCAAATAACACTTAATATTCCTATGAAATTCTTAGTAGCAGGTTTGGATTGATTTGACGATCTCTGTGGTTTAGTGGTTCGAGTACCGGACTGCTGACCACGAGGTCGTGGATTCGATTCCCACAGGACACAAATATTTATGTGATGAATTTAAGTGTTTGTGTTCGTCTGGGTGTTTCTTATGTATTATAAGTATGTATTTACAAAAAAAGTATATAAGTATTATATCCATTGTCTAGTACCCATAGTACAAGCTCTGCTTAGTTTGGGACTAGAAAGTGCTGTGTAAAATCTCGTAGAATATTTATTTGATTGGATTATTTTATTGGCGAACTGTAGGTGCATACTAATATAGGTACCGCTGTGTAGCCCTGTACAGGCATTATGGGATGTTATATATATTACCAAGCAATGTCTTTCTATGTAAGTACGTATAGACACAGTATTGTAAGCATCTCGAAAATACGGTTCAATTCAAACGTCATAAAATATCATCCTTCTCCATCAAGTCCAATGTTTATGACTTCAAGGCATAGCACGTGACTACTCGAAGTCACATATCACAACTAAATTGACATAATACCACGCTTATAACCAACCACTTGGCTTGGCCCCTGAATTCCTTATCTCATAATTGAACCGGGAGATACTGAGAGGTCGCGGTAATTTGGACAGTGTGTATTTATAGCCCAATAATATGACACATTTGGGTCAGACCTCTGACAAGTCCTTTTGAAGAGTAATGTCAATTTTATTGACGTATGCTCCATATCTGGGCGTAATGGAGTGTTTATATATGTTTTGACTTCGGGATCCGTCTTGGTATCTTGTCGAAATGAAGCTATTTGGAGTTTGGTTACGTACTTATGTTGTACTTCGAAGTTACGAGGGTAAGTAATTGATTCTGTGAACTGCACATAAATCATTTGGATGTGTGTGTTCGTACACGAAGATGTTCAATAATTGCGATCTATGTATTTATTTGTTTATGGTATATAATATAATCAACCCATTATACCGTCCTATTACTGGGTCCGGTCTCCTCTCAGAATGAGAGAGATTAGGCTATAGCCCACGACACTAGCCTAATGCGGGTTGGTTATATGTAAGTACTAGCTTTTGCCCGCGGCTTCGCCTGAAGCTATATTGAGATTAAAAATGGAACCCAAAAAACAATTTAACCAAGAACCAGCTGTGATGAGCTCTTCTTTGTATGGGTCTCTATACATCAGAGAGGTCAAGCTGTATCTCAGGATCCGTTTAATTAATTGAGATAAGAAGTTCACCTGATTTAAGTTGGAGCATATACTTTCTAATAGTGATAACAAAATTAAAATCTATTCAGTAGCTTTTGCTCCAACCCGTAACAAACAGACAAACAGACAAGAATTTAAAAAAACACATTTTTGGGTTCGGAGACGTTGAGTATTCTTCAATGTACAGACACAGCTTTTTTACAATTTTATAATAGTAGAGATAGAGATAAGATAGGTATATACAACAGCTAAAATTTCGTAAGGTTTTCAGTGTTTTAAACCAAAACGAAGTATAATTTTAAGTGATTGCAAATGTCCACAGAATACTTAGTGATTTTATTGGATTGTATCATCGATGTAGGTATGGATATTTCGTTGATAAAATTAAAAGTACAGAAATTCGACCGTATGAAATAGTAAAAAGTAAATATAAACTCTGAATTCAAGATAATCTAGTCTTATTTAATATTTTTTTAAGAAAAAAAAGTCAGGAAATGCTATGGCCATACAACCATAGAATTTCCTGAAGATGGCCAAAGAAGGAAAGGGTGTAACATTTTAACTCAAAACACCCATTCGCTAATCCCAAACGAGACTGATATTCGAATTCCAATTTCATACCAAACTAAATATTGGTTCATGTCGACCAATTTCCTGCTTCAAGGCGCCCAAAAGGAGGTTTTGCTACAAACTTATGAGCTTTAACGACAAATGGGATGTAAAGGCGTCCACTGATGCATCAAATCAAAGTGACGTCACGTCTCACTGGGAAATATTGACGAGAAATCGAAGGAAGCTTGAAACTTCAGATGCTCTTAAGCGAATTGATAATAGTCTATTTAGATTTTGTTTAAACGTTTCCTATTCATATCCACAAAATTGTAGAAGTAAAGAGGGCGAGATTAGTTGTATTAGCATTACTTTAGAATGGAACACACTTTTAATATAATTATGTATACACCTACAGCAAGTACGTTATACATATAATACTAAAACACCACAATACGTTTTTGTCAAATCATTCTCAAGCTTCGAGGCAGCTTTTAAGACCAGTACCAAATTTCTTATGATACATTTATTTTCACTGGTAATTCTTTGAAAATTAAAATAATCCTGTGATTTGTGATCCATCATTGCTATAAAAAGTAATTTATAGTCAGAAAATAATGTAATTTGTATACAATTTCTGTCCACCGCAATTTCCTTTACAAAGCATCGTACCAAAGTACCCACCAAACCCGGTTCATTGAAGTAAACCTGTAAACCCGTACCAATTTTCTGCATCGCATCACTCGCTAAAGATTTCAACTGTGAATTGTGAAATTTTCCGCCGGACTTGCGAACCTTTGATGTTGTCCTCTGGTTTGGAAGTAGCGGTTCGAAGAACTTTATAGGTACCTACTTATAGTGCTTGGAAATTGTATGCTAAGAACGTTACTAAAACGTAAATGTTTTTGAAGTAGTTATTTGTTGCGTTCGAATATTATTTAGAATTCGAGCTTTTCGACCTTTGAGATTGAAAAAACTCAATCTCAAAGCTCGAAAATATTTCGCTTTCGCAAATCTATATATATAAAAGAAAGTCGTGTTAGTTACTTCATTTATAACTCAAGAACGGCTGAACCGATTTGGCTGAAAATTGGTGGAGAGGTAGATTAGAACCAGGAGACGGACATAGGATACTTTTTGTACCGTTCCCGATACTTTTTATTCCACGGGGGCGAAGCCGCGGGCAGAAGCTAGTATTTAATATATTTTACATACCATTAGACGACCTCTGTGGTTTAGTGGTTCGAGTAGGACCGGACTGCTGACCATGAGGTCGTGGGTTCGATTCCCACAGGACACAAAAATGTATGTGATGAATATAAGTGTTTGTGTTCGTCTGGGTGTTTCTTATGTATTATAAGTATGTATTTACAAAAAAAAAGTATACAAGTATTATATCCATTGTCTAGTACCCATAGTACAAGCTCTACTTAGTTTGGGACTAGATGGTGCTGTGTAAAAATGGCCCAGAATATTTATTTTATACCATAACCATTGCGCCTATATTTCCCGAGGATTTACACAGAACAGTTCGCCGATAAGTTTAGGTCCTATGTAATTGGGGGCGACCCTATTGCTACTGACCAGGCCCAAATCGAAACTCCGAACTGCTACAGAAAATGTCATAGAAAAACCAAATAACACTTTGCTCGACCTGAGAATCGAACTCAGGACCTCTAGGGTAGCAGTTGCGCTTGGGACGTTACGGGTATTTATTTATTGTAAGAGAAATTAATGTTAGCTCAAAAACATTTGATTTTTACTAGGAATCCTTTATTCTTTACAGAACAAAAAGAAATTGGACACAAAATACGCAAAATAAAATTACAACCAGCCTAATTTAAAGGTATGACGTCAGTGCCTATCTTAGCCCGAAAATGTCAAGAAGATCAAATACGCCTACTGAATGCTAACTATTTTTAGAATACTGTAATGTAACCGGCGTGAAGGCGCTAGCGACTATTACTTGGGTGCTTTCATCTGCCAATCAGTTTCCCAACTCTGCAATCAGTTTTCTTAAACGGAATTCTACTCATCTGACATTCAAGTCCAAGACTGCAAGTGTTTTTTTTAAACAAAAGGATACTAGCAATATGGGTGGCACATTACTAGTGTTCTTGTTAACCCCTCGTGCTAAGCGAAATGCTTGTGTTACCAGTAGGTTCACGTTAGTGCAATGGGTGGGTTTCAAACCGGCAACTTCATGATCGCAAGCCCGACGCTCTAGCAACTAGGCTACCGCCACTTCTCACACCGTTGCGGCGCAGGTCGTGGGTTCAATTACTACCCTAGACAAATATCTATGTTACACGGCGATTTGTTTGTTTTTTCATATTGGTCTAATTAAGGGTGGATATAGTTACATATTTTTCGTATTGATTCATCATTTTACTATAACCTAGAATACCTACCTAATTGTATTTGATCTAGGTCCCTAGTTCACCAGACCGACCAAAAAGACAAATAAATAAACGAATTTTCCTGTTGGAAAAATCCCGCGATTTCGCCATCCACATTGGCGATCCCCCTTTATTGGGAGGGCCTAATTGCGTTATTAGGTGTGGATGTGTTAGCACACCTCTGCCCACCCCTTTAATTCATTTAATTTTTGTGCTGTTAAATTGTAACGAAGCTGTAGGATAATTTTTACATAACAGTATCTTTTCTATCCGGCTGAAACTGTATTATGTATTACGTTTTATGATTGTAATTGTAATATTAGTATTTGAACTATTTTTTTAACTGCCTCATTAGCCAAGTGGTCCTGAGCGCGACTGCTACGCTAGAGGTTGTTATTGGGTTTTTCTATGAAATTCCCAGTAGCAGCTCGGAGTTAGGAATTTGTGCCTGGTTAATAGCAATAGGCTCGCCCCCTATTACATGGGACCTAAACATACCGGCGAACTGTGGGTGTACACTAGTACGCCTCTGCCTAACCCTTCGGGGAATACAGGTGTGATGGTATGTTATGAATACTATTTTAAACTTTGAAATATAGTATGCTACTGTATATTACCTATACTACGGTTGGCAATACTACACAAGTTATTTTGTCAGAACTATATCAGAATCGGCTCCCATAATTGTCACTATAATTGAAGTCAACCAACTTCACATTACTCCCAATACTATTTAATGGGAACCTATTATTAAACGTTATTTAATCTCATTAAGCAGTCAAATTTGCCCGGCCGCGTGGCCAACCGGTGATAAAGTAATTATCGCCTTCCAGGCTCGCCAATTAAGGCTGTATGCATCAATCATAATGCCTACTCGGCCGTCTAATTACTGTCTCAAATGATAGTGCTGTATGTACTGTATGAGCATTATGATTAACGATAATATTCTTAGAAATTACTAGACTGAAAGGATGACAGCCCATGAACAGGATAACGTACATTTAATATAAACTGGATTTGTTACTAATTTGATAGCACAATCTCAACAACACCATTAAATAGCTTCTCCCAGCAATCTACCTCCGTAACATCTTACGGCCGCAATAAACGTTTACACCGACCGCAAGACGTCCGCTCGGTGCGGTGGCCGAGCGATAAATGATCCCCGTGGTGCAACGAGACACGGCGCGATCAAATATTAACAAACTACCCGACGTTACGGCGATTCAAATGTACTCGTTTATTGCTTCTACTGCGAGATTCTTCTGAAATATGTGAGCTATTCTGAAATAGAGTTTCAGATTCAATTTTAGTTACAGAGTATGCTCGTTGAAATAATGCTTGTTGTTTCCATGAGCTCCAGTGCATTGGTGTCTTATTATTATAATATAAATGTCGTTCATAAATACAGTTATGACCATATAGGATTCTTAAATATAAGCAGAATTTTATTATCCTCTATGGTCGTAAAAACTAGTGTGGTCCTTCGATCCGGGAAGTTTGTCTGAAATGAGGTTTCACCGAGAACCAACTTTGCATTTTAAAGTCCATCTAAATCTTAGTGATTCCAAAGTTTTGATAGGAATCGGCTTCCTTTAAGTTGGCCGTCATGATGTTGGTCATAAAAGTAAGAGCATACTGTATATTGCCGCCAAGTTTTGAAAGCTAATGCTCAGTTTTAAAATGCGCCACATTGTCTAAATAGCTACACCCGTTTGAATAAAAAATAATAACGAAATTCCTTTACACCACATGAAGTTTTTGTCACATTGTCTATGAAACTATAATATACACACTTTCCCTATATTATTTAGATCTCAAAACTGGATTTTGGAAGTTAGAACTCGCGTGAAACTCGGTCTAGTTACAAAAGCGTATAGTTTTATAAAAAATACTAGTTGGGTATTTAAACAACAGTCTCGGGAAAAAAACTTTTTATACGGTGTCTCGAAAACGATTTTATTTTTATTTTACGCGTACGCTGAGACCAAGTCGCTCAAACTTTCAAAGTTGGCAAACTTCTTTGTGATTAAGTTACAAAAAGAAATGGATCTATTTCCTAAGTTGGAACTTGCGAGCGGAATTCCTGGATTTTTGGTTATTCGACGATTTTAAAAGAGCAATTTGTGACGAAACGTTTTCCGCTAACTTTGTACAGTTCGGTAATAGAATTTAATTTATGGTATGCCGTCGGGCACTTCCGTGACACAGTGTACCTGCTGTCGTAACAATTTGTAAAATAAATTGCTCTTACCGTGTTTTGTTTTATTTGTGTTCCTTCGAATGCGAAAAACTAATACTTCTTTTGATTTTTGGATAAATATTTAGAATACATAATTATCTAGGTATGTAATCTCTATTGAATATGGAAGCATCAATCTACTTCTTTTATAATAGGTATACTTAACTAATGATTTTTCCAGAACTTTCTGGTGGATTAAAAAATACGTTAACACGTAAAGTGTTTCGGAGTTTGGAATTTGTACCGGTTAATGGCAATATGCTCGCCCCCTATTAGAGACGTAAATATACCGGCGAACTGTGGGTGTACATTAGTATACCTCTGCCTTACCCTTCAGGGAATGCAGGCGTGATGTATGTATGTTAAATTCCTTAGGTCGTTGTGCCAAAGAGAACAAAACTAATTCCGCAGCACGAACTAACCCAAGTTCTAAATCAAAGTGAGCGGCCACATTACGCATCCGCGTAGCTACAACAACTGTCATAAACATATTTCCCGCTAATGTTTCGGCCGAATGAAACTCATATATCCTTGCTTATATACTACTAGTTTCCATCCGCGACTTCGCTCGCACGGAGTTTGGTCTGTCTCTCAAAAGGAATATTTTTTCCCGTTTTTGCAACATTTTTCGTTGATGCTCCGCTCCTTCATAGCGTGATGTTATATAGCCTTCCTTGATAAATGGAATATCCAAAACAAAGATTTTTTTTATTCGAACGTGTATTTCCTGAGATTAGCGCGTTCTAGCAAACAAACTCTTCAGCTTTATAATATTTAAGTATAGATAACTATTGTATGTACTCGTATACTCCTTGTAGCTGAGTAAATTAAGTTGTGTTTTTTTTTTAATGAACAACATTTTAGTCACGGTCGGCTATTTTTAACGCCTATATTCCCTGAAGGATTAGGCAGAGGATTACCTGCTGCTACTTACTTATACACCCACAGTTTGTCGATTTGCTAAGATCCAATATAATAGGGGTCTTTCCCAGCTGTTACAGCTACCATAGAAAAATCCAATACCCAATATTTTTCTCGACCTGGGAATCGCACTCAGTACCTCTTGCTCAGCAGTCGCGCTTAAGATCAATAAATAAATAAATAATAAATAAATAAAATATTGTTCGACATTTTACACAGCACCATCTAGTCCCAAACTAAGCAGAGCTTGTACTATGGGTACTAGACAATGGATATAATACTTATAAACTTTTTTTTGTAAATACATACTTATAATACATAAGAAACACCCAGACGAACACAAACACTTATATTCATTACATAAATATTTGTATTCTGTGGGAATCGAACCCACGACCTCATGGTCAGCAGTCCGGTACTCGAACCACAAACCACAGAGGTCGTCATCAATAGACTAATGATCAGGTATTCTCAACAAAAAAATCATCTTCCGAGAAGACCCTTATTAAAATGAAACTATGGCAACATTAACATTTACGCGAACACTTAACTTTGGTTCACTGAATACCATTACACGTTCCCAAAGCAATTACCTACACTACAGTACCGCGCAGGTGTAAAGAGCTAAGTGATTTTATAAACTTTGTTACTTTGCTATGACTCTGACAAGTCATGCACTCATTGGCTACATACAGAAGGTATAGTCTCTAGGCTACCCGCGAAATCAAACACGTCATTTTACTTCGAGTGTGGTAAATTGGTATATCGATATATTTTAAGGTATTGCTTTGCGTGAGCCACGCGTCAGCACGAATGGGCCGGCTAGACCGGATTGATACCACGGCCTCACACAAAACCGGCGTGAAACAACGCTTGCGTTGTATTTTGCCTAGTGAGTGAGGTTACCGGAGGCCCAAACGCTTTTAAAAGGCGGGCAACGCACTTGTGACTCCTCTGGTGTTGCGGGTGTCCATGGGCGGCGGTTATCGCTTACCATCAGGTAATTCGTCTGCTCGTTTGCCCATTATTCCATAAAAACCCGCTTATTAGTGAATGTCTCTTATAGTAGTAGTCTAGTACCTATCGTTTTATCTTGTGACACAAGACAGCTAGCACTGACTTTTCGAAATCATGGACGTATATAATAATTTTTAATTATTAATTAATTTATCACTCAGTTGAATTCAATCAATATTACGCCTGTGTTCTGAGCCCTCACCGGCCATGGTTGTTTTAATAAACATCTTTCTGTTATAGGTGTTACAGACAGCCCCCTGTGCAGAGCCTGCCTGGGGGAAGACGAGACAGCGGCCCACGTGCTCCTACATTGTCCAGGGGTCGCCGCATACAGGGCAAAGTACCTCGGTAAACCGAGTACTCTCCAAAAGATCGTCAGCAACATGATTTGCTGCCCTGCTGGCTGCATTGCTGGCCTTTCTTGAGGAGTTAGGGTGGCTCGAGTAGATAATCCTTCCCACCCGCACGCAAAATACGCGCTTTGTCGTGGAGTTGCGGAAAATAGCCCGCTATACCATACCATACCATACCATACGCCTGTGTTCCTTGAAGAGCCATTTTTATGCCAATAAGTCTTTGTGTTTGTCAACCTCAGTTCGCCGTTATGTTTTGATCCCATGTAACCGGCACAAGTTTAAACTTTGAGTTGATACTGAGAAAATTCCAATGAGGCAATTATGATCAAACAAAACAATGAAAAAGAAAATCTCTCAGGATATTTTCTCGACAACAGCGAAATTCCCCTATTTTTCTGGGAAGAGACCCGTAGCCAGAAGTGTCACTAAAGATTGATAACTTGATATTTCCATTAGGTGAACCTTCTGAACTTTCTCGACACTGACTGCAGTAGAGATAGTATTAATAGTGCACCTCATATAATCTCGGGTTTTGAACTTGTTCGGGCTATAATGTCAGTTGCAACGCTCCAAGTCTTGCTTTCATATAAGTTTTGGGCCAAGTTGGGTTGTCTTGTGTCATACACAGCAGAATTGTGTAGGGAGTTGTTTTACTTGTTATTGTAATGTTGGGTTATTTAGTGTTGTTTCAATGAGCACGAAACTAATTATGTATTATAATTGGTCCTTTTACCTAGTAAGAGGACCAATTATAATAATCTATATAAATAAAAATGTTTTTTTTTGTATGTTTGTTGCCTTTCCGTTCCTAAACTAATCATCCGATTGCGATGAAACTTTAGTGGGTTGTCAAGTGCACGCCTGGGAAGGTTATGATGAAAAATAGGACCCCTATTACATGGGACCTAGATATACCGGCGAACTGTAGGTGTACATTAGTACGCCTCTGCCTAACCCTTCGGGGAATACAGGCGTGATGGTATGTTTATGTTTAAAAAAAGCATTACCACTTTTTTACTATCAACAATTGCCAAAGATGTTCGTATGACAACCGGGATCTACTGGCTTTACGTGCTCTCCGAGGCACGGAGGGGTCTCGATGTGTTAAGAATGGTCACCCATCCACACACTGATCGCGACGAGCGCCGCTTAACCTAATAACTAAGGTGATCCACTGATCTCCACAGTTGATCACCTTACGGGGGCACAAGTAAGTATGTCATATCTTAATTATGAAGTGCTGTTTCAGAAGGTTAAGTGAATAAATAAAATATGAACCAGAATAAAATAAAAAACAACGTGATAACATAATCTAAGTCTATCTATCGTATTTCTTTGGTGTAAGAATCACTATTATTCCTCATTCATCTCAATTCAAAAACTTGTTTGCTAACTTAACTTTTTAAATAGGTACTAACTTGCATTGTCAAGTGTATCTACATAGGCATCTAGGCAATGTAAAAACAATTCACTATATTACATTTCCAAAGTAAACAGACAGCGACCCCTAAATTTATCCCTTTTTTAATCTTCAAGCGGATAATAATTCTCAGTACTCGGCTCATAATTTGCACATCTATATAAATACAAATAAATAAAATTAGAGTGAATGTTTGTAATATGGAAATAACAGCTTTTTACTAAGTGCATTTAAATGTCTACACGGTACATAATACCAAAACAACAATGGTTTGTTCCGGCTAATCTCTGAAATGGCTGGACCGATTTTGACGGGGCAGATAGCTGATGTAACAAGGAGTAACCTAAATTTTTTTAATACCACGCGGACGAAGTCGCGGTTAACAGCTAGTAGGTACAACATAAATATAGGAAAAAATAACAAACCTGCTTCAAAAACACAATTCCATATAAACGCGACGTTTCAATTACGCAGAGAAACACAATACGTACCTATATTTTCAACTCGAAATTCCAACTTTATAAATTCAAAAAGTAAATTCCATTTAGCGCGGTCCGACACTCGAGCGGAGCGGAGAGGAGCGGAGCGGGCTCTTTGTTACCTCTAATTACATACGTTACGTGTTCACCACCTCGGATCGCGCTTCATTTCCCTGGTGGTACGCTTAGCTGCATTTCAGCTGCTAAAACAGCTACCGATATAACTTATTTCGAGTTCAGTTTGGCAGGAAATACCAGTGAATTAAATGTGCTGCAATTATTCGAATCTAAGCTTGTATTTTCTGTAGCAAAACTTGATTCCCATACTCATTGTTATTTATTTTCATCATTGGTCATGCTTACCATGCAAACCCGTTCTCGAGGGCTACAATTCGGCAGGGCGACTAGCTAAGATGGCGACCGGTTACAATTACGAAATCGCGTCTGTCATACTCAAATTTGTACCACACCGACTATGCTTCCTCTGGTGAGAAACTGAGGCACTAAAGACGCAACCCAGAAACGGGAACCTCGTTCAAAAGCTCCAACATTCGTATTATGTAAGCAAAATGACGGCCACGTGACGGTAACCGAAGAGGATTATGAACTGTCAAAGATAAATCAGACATTATTTGGCTTTAAAAGCAAGCAAAAAGTTATACAATATTATTCTAAAACGATTACTACATAAAAATTTAGTGCTCGAAGATATAAAATGTGGATTTCTTGATATTGTTTTGAAAAAGTTTAGTTATGATATCAATCTGCATAGAAACTAGCGCCGGTGGTAATCGACGGTACTAACAGATTTAAGTTATGGTATAGAAAGTATCGATACTCTGAGGTATGGAAACTTTTTGCGTACCTTTAACTGAATATTTGGAACTTGAGTGGTTTCTGCCGTCGGTTGCCAATGGCGCTAGTTTGTATGAAGATTTCATTGACAGCGACGATTTAAGAATTGAACCGAGACGAGCAGACTTCGCTTACGAAATACCAAATCAGCGACTGGATCGCGCGACGATTTAGGGACCGGTAACTGGTTACTCTTTTAACGTAGTTACCCTGCGGGAGACATAATCCCGCATATGCACTGCAAAAAATCCGGGCACGGGTGTTGCCACTCTCCGGCTTGGGCAATCAATCCTCTTTTTGCCTACGTCGTTAAAACCCAGCATAATATATAAATATGTAATACGTAACGAAGGTTTATACCTATGCAAGTTCAAGTTGTAACAAGCGTTCATCTACATTCCCAACCCCGTGGGAATTGCCCAAAATGCTCTCTTAGCGGAGTGAGGTTAGGTTATATGGCAGTATCTAAACCGTCGGAAAAACGCCTGGGAAACTAGAATGGTTTGTTATTTTATGTTGTCACTTATTGAGGGAACAATATAATTTACCGAAATGAAGCATAACTAAATCAAAAAAACAAACCAGTCGAGAGCTTGTGGGGACTTGCGCAGTGTAGGGTTCCGTGGTTGTCTGTCAGTCTCTCTGTTCCGTGGTGTACTTAGAAAGGGCCTAAGGAACCCTTAATTTTGCTAAGTCCGTCCATCTATCCGTTTGTGCGGTTTGAAAGGCCATATAGCTGGTGAAACTACTGGGCAAGAGGCTTAACTAATGGTGTCCCAAGGTGACAACGCGTGAGAGATACCATTTTGGTTGCTTACCATCAGGCGGCCCGTATGCTTATTTGTCATCTTAGTCGATTTTTTATGGCAAACGAGCAGACAGATCACCTGATAGTAAAGGATTACCGCCGCCCATGGACACCCACAACACCAGAGGAGTCGCCTACTCGGCGAATCACAACGTAAGCGTTGTTTCACGCTGATTTTCTGTGAGGCCGTGGTATCACACCGGTCGAGCCGGCCCATTCGTGCCGAAGCATGACTCTCGATTTCTCCTACGATTAGATTAGATACTACAAATTTTCAATTATTTTCTCACAAAACAAGCATGTTTATAAAAATCTTTTAGTATACAGTACAATATGAATAATTTACAATGTATTAAAACGCAAAATATATTTTCCAAAAGGTTGGGCGTTTGAGGGCGGCTGAATTCAATGAGTTTCAAAATCGAGTTAGTTCCCCCGACCTCGAAGGCGGGAAAACATCTTTCATATATTCAATAGCATTGTATACGTGAGCTCTTGACATAATGTCAAAGTGTGTCTATAAGTGTGTCTAAAAAACTGTGGGTAGGTAAATAATATTGTTTATTGTTATGCAGGTGTTTCTACTTTCGAAAGGGACTCGTGGCTAAGTAATAACTGATCTGATCAACTGATCTGCAAGGTTAAGCTGCGCTCGCTGTGGTCAGTGTGTGGATGGGTGACCATTCTTGACCCATCGAGACTACGTGCCTTGGAGAGAAAGAAAGAAAGAAAGAAAAATGGTTTATTCAGCACAATTTTACCTTAAATACTATGTATAATTACTTACTCTAATATAAATTACGCTGAAACGTCGCTGGTTCAGCATAAGCCAGACGGAGTGCCTGGCGCTGGTTTTCAACCAGACCTATATTGACGAACGGATGGTAAACCAGTTTACAAAAATTAAAATTAAATATATGTGTAAAAAACTAAAAAAACTAAACTGCCTCATTAGCCAAGTGGTCCTGAGCGCGACTGCTATGCTAGGGGTCTTGGGTTCGATTCCCAGGTCGAGCAAAGTGTTATTGGGTTTTTCTATGAAATTCCCAGTAGCAGCTCGGAGTTTAGAAGTTGTGCCTGGTTAATGGCGATAGGCTCGCTCTCTATTACATGGGACCTAAACATACCGGCGAACTGTGTACGCCTTTGCCAAACCCTTGGGGGAATACAGGCGTGATGGTATGTATGTAATGTAAATAGGTCAAAAATATTCCAGATAATGTGTAATTATAAAAGTGTAATTGTTAACTGGTGTGACAGAACGGGTGGCGTAACGGGCGTGTGTCGCCATCACAACCGCTAGCCGCCATCTTTGCATGATTGATGCTCCTCGACACGCCGCGCGCACAGGGCTGCCAACCAATCAATTTAGTTATTGTTTAACACGACTGTGAAACCCAAGAGTAACCATTTTGTCGGAATGTTGAGGTCCCATAAAGGTAGTAGGGGAGCCTATTGCCATTAATCGGGCATAAGTAAATCAAATCAATTAAAAAGTAGTACATAAGTAAGTATTTCAGTGGTTAAGTAATTTTGACTTTGACTTTGAAAAAAACCAAGAAAACTCCTCGACCTGGGAATCTCAATGTAAAGCTTATTCGAGTAAGATTTTAAACACTCAAATATGTTATATTAATTTTCGAGCTTTTGAACACTATGAAGGTGTAAGATTCTACTGAAGCGTGCTGAGAAATAACTTATTAACAGAAGGAAAAGTTTATTATTTTTATTATTTCACCTACACACACACACACACATATGCACACACAAAAACACACACTTTTTTTTTATTTGTTTTTGTTAATATTTCTATTATTACTTTTTAAATGTCTGGAACAACTATCTCCACTAGGAGCAGGGCGATATAGCTACGCCACATTTTTTAACTTTTGTAGCTATCATCGTTTAACGTGTTATCTATTTGTAATGTGTTTCTTTGTTCCTAATAAACGATTTAAACGCAACGATTTATCTTGTGTAATGGTAGACATGCAAAAAAAATGTTTGTGTATCATCATCCTCTTAGCCCTTTTCTCATTATATTGGGGTGGTCTTCCAGTCTAACCAAATACAGCTGAATATCAATATTGTACACGAAGTGACTGCTGACTAGTACCTTTCTACTTATTTGAAAATACAAAAACAACCCACAATTCAAATGAAAATTCTTTACATTTGCAAACAAACACAAGAGAAAATACTCGTTTCCTTGAAGTAGCAACCCTAAGCGGGCGGCGTTCAACAAAAGCAGCAACGGGCTTTTAATAAATTATTCCGCGGAACCCACTGCAGCTTTCAGAGCGGGTTTGAGCGAATTTAGCTCCGTATCCATTTATTACGGGACCCTTTCGAGATTCATCCGACACAACTGATTTTTGACGAAATTCCTGCAAAGTCGATCGCTTTGACGTTTCAGGAGTTGATTAAATGAATTTGTTGATCGTTCCGTTCTAACAACTGATTGTTACCGGTTTTTGCGGTTTTTTAAATTGGTGATTTTTGAATTACGGTTTTTGGGCGGACGATAGGAATTCGTGATGGGAAATTAAATGAAAATATTCTTTTCCAGTTTCATAAATTGATGGTTTAAATATCATTTTGATGACAGTTTATTAGAATATATTAATTAAGGATGTTCATAGTTGCAGTAAGCAGAGGTTTACTAATTTTTTTTTTTTAAAAGCTTTACTATCAATGTGGGTCACACATTACTAGTATTCTTGTTAACCCCTCGTGCTAAGCTAAATGCTTGTGTTACGAGTGGGTTCACGTCGGTAGTGCAATGGGTGGGGTTCGAACCGGCAACCACATGATCGCAAGTCCGACGCCCTAGCCATTAGGCTACCGCCGCTATTAATTACGTAACAAATCAAAATAAACCTATAGGTACCCCCAGGTTTTCAGTAAGCCTGTATATATTTTACATCACACGCTTATATCGCATAAAATAAGGATACAATTCAAAAGATTGGTTCTCAAATGACATGTGAAAAATATTCATTCATTAACCACGTATAAAACCAACTGGACCGAAAATAGGTTTGCAATCAAAACTGATTCAACGCCAGCTTTGATTCAGAAGTCACCTTCAATGCTCGCAACATTTCAAACTGCTCTCATCGTTCTGACCACATTTCTAAAAAAAAAGCTCCAACATCCAACCGCCAATCAACGGAATACCATCTATCATGGCGGGGGCGCCTCCAATTTTCACCAGGACTCGTCTATACGTCGCATTTTTTCCTAACAATTAAAATGGTGGGTAGATCATTCATCATCGCTGTTCGCTGGCAAAAAGATTGATAAGTAATATTAGGAAAGTGGATTTGGAATTGATGGGAGTAAAGTAACTTATTATCTCATTTTTGCGTAGCTACTCTTTGTTGGATCAGGAGTTTTATAAGTAAGCAGGTTAAAGTTGCTTTAAGTGTATCCTTAAAAGGATTTAATTGCATACACAGTAGAACAATTAACTGAAATTTTACTTATACAGAATGTGTAATTAGATATAATTTAAGTTATATAAATAATCTATATACTAATACATAAAGCTGAAGAGTTTGTTTGTTTACTTGAACGCGCTAATCTCAGGAACTACTCGTCCGATTTGAAAAATTCTTTCAGTGTTAGATTGTCCATTTATTGAGGAAGGCTATAGACTATAATATATCATCACGCTACGCGGACGAAGTCGCGGGCAGAAGCTAGTAATAAATAAAATGATTATTGCGGAAAATTGTAGGAGGTCTTCTATGTAAGTATGGAAATATATGTAATAGCTAGAAGACCTCCTTCTTCCCTATTGATGTGTGTGTGCAAACATACAAAGCCTGTTAAAAATACAGTTACAACTTGGTGGGTAGATGACATGAAATAAAATGTATGTATAAGTATAAGTAACAATATTTAATAATATAAATATCTACATGATATGAAATAATAAAAGTTATAAAAACGAGATCACCTGATCAGCTGAACGAGATCAGCCGTTTGGGGTGGAAACGCTCGGGCCGTGGGGTCCGAGTGCGCGCCATCTCTTCAAAGAAATTTCTAAGAGACTTGTCGACTCTTCGCGGGATCAGAGGGCTGGTTTATTCTTTGGTCAAAGGATTAGCATTGCCATTCAACGTGGCAATGCAGCCAGTCTTCTGGGTACGTTACCTGATGACAGTGATGTGGAGGAGTACTTTGACGCCTAGGCGTGTCTATTTTTCTCTGTTTTTTTTTTTTTAGGTATTATACAAATAAGATCACCTGATGATTAACGATTAACACCGCCCATGGACACTTGTACTTACTTATAAGTGCGTTACCCGCCTTTTAAAAGGGTTTGGGCGTTCGGGATCGTCACTCATTCAGCGAAACACAACTTTGTTTCACGCCGGTTTTCTGTGAGGCCGTGGGTGGCATCACTCCGGTCGAGCTGGCCCATTCGTTCCGCTTGAGTATGGCGCGGTTGAGTATGGCTCTCTCACGGTAAAAATGTGTTCAACTTTCAATTTCTTCTACTCTTTGAACTTAAAATAAGAATTTATTCATATTCGTAAGTAAAGGTACAGAAATTATAGACAACATTTTTGTTTTGCTTCGTGGTGAAAAAACTGTACCTACTGAGTACAGCAACTAAACTATGAACATATAATATGAAAATGAAATTTTATGACAAATAAAGTTATTTATTTATTTATTTATTTTTAATATAACACATAAAAAATATTCAATAGGTCGTTTTTCAAAAAACCAGTTTCTACTAAAAGATTTTTTGATACATACAGTCCTTTGCGTATGTTGCGTATCTATTGCTTTCTTGATGACCACAAAGAAACACTGTTTTTTGGGAACATCATCCAAATAAAACATCCTATTTCCCATAAAACTGCCTCATTAGCCAAGTGGTCCTGAGCGCGACTGCTACGCTAGAGGTCCTGGGTTCGATTTCCAGGTCGAGCAAAGTGTTATTGGGTTTTTCTATGAAATTCCCAGTAGCAGCTCGGAGTTAGGAATTTGTGCCCGGTTAATGGCAATAGGCTCGCCCCCTATTACATGGGACCTAAACATACCGGCGAACTGTGGGTGTACATTAGTACGCCTCTGCCTAACCCTTCAGGGAATACAGGCGTGATGGTATGTTATGTTATTTCCCACAAAATAGACTCTGAAGGTGATTACTTAAACTAAAATATGTACGGAACCAACCATCCTTATAGTTAAACAAGAACAATTACACACTTTCTAAAGGGGCGTTTAAAATTCTTCTTCAAACCACCATTCCCATACATCGTAACCCCATGGGTGTTGTGCGACAATACTCAAGAAATACTGATAACTGTCGCTTAATCTTGAAAGTTAAACGATTTAAATGTGCCATAATGCAGTACGGGATATTACCTACAGAAGGTTTACTTCGTTCAGCGCGTTACATAAGATCTTGTTTATTTATTTCCAGAATATGAAAAGCTCGCATTTTTTTATTTTTTTTGTTTAAAAAGCTTACTAGCAATGTGGGTCACACATTACTAGTATTCTTGTTAACCCCTCGTGCTAAGCTAAATGCTTGTGTTACGAGTGGGTTCACGTCGGTAGTGCAATGGGTGGGGTTTGAACCGGCAACCACATGATCGCAAGTCCGACGCCCTAGCCATTAGGCTACCGCCGCATTGTATTCAGCTTATATTAAAAATGTATGTACTAGGTAGGTAGGTATGTGTAGGTATTAGCTTTATCCCGGTTTCACTCGCGACCTAAAGTGACGTTAGTTTTAACTCGATTCACAATAAAGCCTATGTTACTCAGGGTTAATGTAGCATTCTAATGGTTAAAACATTGTTGAACTCGGTCCAGTAGTTTTTGAGTTACAAACAAAAATACAAATCTTTCCTCTTTATAATCTTCTTATTATAAGTGTAGATTATGGAAAAGGGTCGGCAGTTCTCTTATAGACTCTATAGCTTCTATGTAGATCTTTTGTAGATCCTTTTACAAGTAAATTTATTTAAGACTAGCTTCTGCCCGCGACTTCGTCCGCGTAGCGTGATGATATATAGCCTATAGCCTTCCTCGATAAATGGGCTATATGACACTGAAATAATTTTTCAAATCGGACCAGTAGTTCCTGAGATTAGCGCGTTCAAGTAAACAAACAAACAAACTCTTCAGCTCTATATATTAGTATAGATTTCCGGGAGTTTCCGAACTGAAAGCTTCAGAAACGACACGCTGAAATGATCTCAGAGAATCATGGTTTTTCAGAGTCCAGACTACGATATATTCTACCAAGTAGGTAAGGGTTCCTACATTGTGCAATCTTTCTAGCAGCTATGTCACATTTCTTGGTCCCTTGTGCCCGAACACCTGTAGGAGAGACATCTGTAGAGAAGATCTCTACGGGGCCATGCCTAACGCCATTGAGGTTATTTCATATTATTCTTTAAGACTTACTATAGATTAAATAATTCAAAGTGTAATTATAAATGTTGTTGAATCCCTTGACAAAAGCTATGCATGTCACAGAAGTACTTTTCGTCAGTAATTAGTAGTCTGTGACTAATTTCAAGTTTCTCATTACAAGGAATGGTCCTTCTCCTAGTAATTTGCGCTATAAGGAGTGGGATGGGTGCTTCATTCGGAAGATATACGTCTGCGTAATGACGCTTGAAGTTAAGCAAGCGGACGAGCCAGTAGTTTTAACGCTAGCTCACTGTACTACGTGGACGTATGGTGCAAGTGCTAGGAGGAAGCGTTTTGTGTTATTAAATGCAAATAAAAAGTCAAAAAAGCTTTGTTTGCCATTTATTGTCTAAAAAGATAATATGAGTATATCTTATTGCTATTTTATGTATTACTTAAATTAAATTATATTCATTAGTTTAGTATTCGAAGCCCAATTATAAAGGTTTTTTAAAATAAGTGTATACTTAGTAAAACGAAATACAGTGAAATATACTTACAATATTTTCATTTGACGACAGGTACGGAACACTTATCAGACTACGGAATCTTATCTTTTCGATTATAAAACACGACGAGAATACTTTAAGCAATGCTAAAGATATAAAGAGACAGATAGGGAACTATGAAATATTTTCATATTACATTTCAACCAGATTTGGAAGATAATATACGTAAGTGCATCACAAGATATTCTAAGATTTATTTCCTCGTTGCATTGATTTTGTGATAGTTCAGAATAATCTTGGAAATTACTCTACAGATTGTATTTATTTGAGTCGCGGTGGCGCTGCAGTCGGTTTCTAGTACTTTATTTATTTTCAGAGCACGACGTCTGCTGGGCCTACTAGTCACTACTTAGTATAAAACAAAGTCGCTTCCCGCTGTCTGTACGCAACGGATTTTGATGCGGTTTTTTTAATAGATAGAGTGATTCAAGAGGACGATTTTAAGCTATTTAACATCACACTACGTCTCTTAGGAACGGGACAGCGTGGGCGAAACCGCGGACATGTCGCTAGTAGTCTATAAAATGTATCAACATATCTGTGCAAAGCCGGTATGGAGAGCTAGCATATTAAATAACAAAGATAAACGCTTTCGCTTATGAGTTTATGGCGCAAATCATACTCTCTTCTGGATTCCTAAATCTGTAGAGGAAATATTGTAGATAAAAAATTGCATTTTCCTTGCAAAATGACGATAAAGTCTGTAAAAGTTAGTTTGACGTGTTAGGAAGAGTCTACTTATCGCTTACAGAGTTTTTCGGCGGACCTCATTTCTGATACAAACGTAATTCCAAAATAAATCGTAATTCAAACACAATTTAATCGAAGCGTATTATTATTTGAAAAATGAAAAGTTGCCTATATAGGTAGTTTAGGGGTCCTAAAGTGCTTCGTCCTAAGGAACCGTCCTTTTCGGATGTTTGTTTTGTTTTGTATATTGGATTTTTCTAAGAAATTCTCAGCAGCAGGTTGGAGTTAGGATTTGCGGCTTGTTAATGGCAATAGACTCACTTCGTATTACATGGGACATAAACATACCTGCGACGTGCATAAATACACCTTTGCTTAAACACAGGAATACAGGCGTGATGGTATTTAAACCTATACAAATTCTCATAGAATATCTTTACTCCGAATATACCCCTAAACTAAGCTACCAAGACAAGGGATTTTAGACTGTTAGCTAATCCAGTATGATGCTTTAGATTTAACTATATAATGCTATTCTACAGACGATAAAATCTAGGTATATCGTAGACTTCAGGCCATATCGTAGAACACTAGATTTTAATATCCTGAGAACGGTTTCATTTTGAAACTGGGTACTAGAAATGGATATTTAGTGTGAGTTTGAATGGGTTAATATAGTTTTTGTAGGTGATGTTATTTCTTGATATAGAGGTCTAGTATTAACAAATGCTAACCATTTATATACTACTAGCTTCAACCCGCGACTTCACCGCGTAGCGTGATGATATATAGCATATAGCCGTCCTCAATAAATGGGCTAACTAACACTGAAATATTTTTTCAAATCGGACCAGTAGTTCCTGAGATTAGCGCGTTCAAGTAAACAAACAAACAAACTCTTCAGCTTTATATATTTAAGTATAGATAGATTTTTAATTTTCAACATCCTCTTTTTTTAAAGTCGGTTAAAAAGCCTGCAAGAAAAGAAATGCATATTAATCTACCATTAGGCGGACGTAAAAACCGCTTCACATTTAGTGCGGCGGGAACACATTTTGCACTTATTTTAATCTGCAACAACAATGCGCGCTTAAATAACAAGAGGGTGGAATGTACTGTGGCTACATAACAGAGAAATACAGAAGGCCCGTTTGTGTGCGCTAACAAAATTAACACCGACAGTATTCCGCAGCCCTCTGGCGGAAGAATGGAGTACTATCTAGTTATTGTTAAAGTTAATATAGAAAAATGTCTTTCTATATTATGAGGCTTTTTATAGTGCGAATAATCGTCAGTGATCGTCCCCGAATAAAAACCGCAATTTCTTTACCCTACCCTATGGACTGATATAAGGGTCTCTAGATTCTATTCGTCATGTAAACGACAGTCTGTTGACTAGTGCAGGCACCTGTCCTGGTCGAAAATTCCAAGACTGTCACAATAGGCATAAAAGGGCCATATCACTCGACCGGAGTCATACCACGGCCTCACAGAAAACTGGCGTGAAACAACGCTTACGTCACGTTTCGCCGAGTGAGTGAGGCTACCGGAACCCTTTGAAAAGGCCGGCAATGCACTTGTGACTCCTCTTGTGTTGCGGATATCCATGGGCGGCGGTAATCGCTTACCATCAGGCTATCCGTCATAAAAGGCTGTGGTGTGGCGATGGCTATACAATATTCGAATGCAGTAATCTTTCTTTTTTACGCGTCGTAGCAGCCCGTGGGATCAATATATCCTTTTGCCCTATCTCAAAATAATAATAATGTTTATGCTGAGATATGGACCTTTTTTGGCCTCACGCAGGGTCGCTGTATTTACTTGTAATTATTGTATGCACGAGTTCAAAATAAACTGTTTTCTTTCTTTCTTGGATCCAATAACGTTCCATTTTACAAAAAGCGTTGGTTTTCTACATTTTTTTGTTTTATCACTCCTGTGCAAATACCAAAATTTAGCACGGAAATTCAGTAGAGCGAGGAATCTGCCCTAGCCTTTGGTGTAGCTATGAAACAGCTTATCTTTACTAACTATATTGAGTGTTATGTTGAAGTATATTGCTACGTTTCCTACCTACGATTCAGCCAAAATGATTTAGCAAATTGCTGAGTGGAAATGAAAATTTTTCAGATAGAATTTTTTGATGTTGTGTCAAATGTGTTGAGACTGCAATAATTATCAACGAATTATAATGCTTGATGGTAACTCTCTGTAATTATTCGTAAAAAAACTTACAAACTACGTGACTTATAAGCCTGTTACTTTTCTGTTGGATTATGTGAAACTCCGACACGTTAAAGATTTCGTTACGATTACACGTTAAAGAAGATAGAAGGTGATAAACGTAATTTTCTGTCTAAAATAAATAAAGAGCCTCAATAGCAAAGTGTTCCTGAGGGTGAACCTAAGTCAGGACCTCTAGGTCCTGGGTTCGATTCCCAGGTCGAGCAAAGTGTTATTGGGTTTTTCTATGAAATTCCCAGTAGCAGCTCGGAGTTAGGAATTTGTGCCCGGTTAATAGCAATAGGCTCGCTCCCTATTACATGGGACCTAAACATACCAGCGAACTGTGGGTGTACTAAAGTACGCCTCTGCCTAACCCTTCGGGGAATACAGGCGTGATGGTATGTTTTATGTTATGTTTTATAAATAAATAAACTACCTCATTAGCCAAGTGGTCCTGAGGGTGACTGCTACGCTAGCTAGAGGTCCTGGGTCGATTCCTAGGTTTAGCAAAGTGTTATTGGGTTTTTCTATGAAATTCCCAGTAGCAGCTCGGAGTTAGGAATTTGTGCCCGGTTAATGGCAATAGGCTCGCTCCCTATTACATGGGACCTAAACATTCCAGCAAAATGTGGGTGTACTAAAGTACGCCTCTGCCTAACCCTTCGGGGAATACAGGCGTGATGGTATGTTATAAATTAATAAACTGAATTCGACAAAAACGGAAAACGCTTTGGCTACATCGTTTTGGCCCAATGTTCCAATAATTGAATAAAGTTACGTCTGTGGTACGCAATTTTTTTTTTTGTTCAACCCAAACAATCCGTCAGCGTTGTAAATTCCCGTTTTTTAATCTAGACACAAATGGGCTTTTAACCAGTCACTGTGTGCAAACACCAGACAATAACAGACGTTATGTGTACGGACATTTTTGAATGCCATTTTTGTGCCGGGCTCATATGGTGCGCTTTTTTGCGACTTTTTTCGCCGTTTGCAAGGACCTCCGCGACAATTTATTCACTGAGACGTATCTTCCCTCCGGACGGTTTTTGCCCTAAAGCTGTGTTTAAATAATCGTTTGTTCTTTGTTTTTTGTTTATATAGCATATTTGTCAGTGCTGATCGGGTGCCTTTCTGGGTGTAGTTTAAGATTGTGTGTAAAACTTACGTCCGTAAAGACCCCGAAGTACTTATAGGACGGTAGAATTTTGCAATGTCTCATTAATTACTTGAAGGGTTAAAATATTCTATTGACACTTTTGTTAGGTGTAACATGCACTTTTTTTCCTATAAAAAATCATAATACATTTCTTTAAAAAATATATTGATATAATTAATAAAGTCTATATAATGTAGCTGGATGCGACAAGCCGAGGACAGGGTGATATGGCGCACATTGGGGGAGGCCTACGTCCAGCAGTGGACTGTTATAGGCTGATGATGATGATGATATAATACTTACTAATATAAAAGTTACGGTGTTTGTGGTCGCACTCCTCCGAAACGGCTCGACCGCTTTTTATGTTTTTTTTATGTATATTTGGTAGGTATGAAAATAGGTCGTAAAGTATATTTCATATGGCTAGGTGATTAGGATGTCCTGCTATCTAGCAGAACAACCTTTGCCAGGCTAGCTAGTAATTTTATAATAGAGTTAAAACGTCAGAATAACGTTAAATTATGCGCTTAACACAACCAACGGTGATACTTTATTTTTTAACAAGGTTATGTACAGCAAAATGAATTAGTTGAGAAGTGGGTCAAAGAGTGTCGCTCTTACCCCACCGACGTCAGGACGTCACCCACCTCGGTATTTCGGCATAACGTAATTTTTATCTCCAAGTTTGAAGACGATATTAAGTTGTTTTCGAGGTAATCTTGTTTGTATTTTAGACGTTAGCACGCTGTTCAGTAACGTTTATATTTTGTGACAGTATTATATTAGAATATGCTTTCTAAAAAAATAGGTATCATTATGTTGACAACTGCCTCATTGGCCTAGTGGTCCGGAACGTGACTGCGAGGGCCTGGGTTCCCAGGTGGAGCAAAGTGTTTTTTTTTTTCAGCAGTAGCTCTGACTTTGGGATATTAATAGGCATTTACATGGGACCTAAACATACCGGCGAACTGTGGGTGTACATTAGTATGCCTCTGCCTAACCCTTCGAGGAATATAGACGTGATGGTATCTTATGTTAATTTTTGATACGGGATATTAGTATAGCATAGTATACCAACTTTTCATAGTAGTATACCAACTTTTTAAATGTATTTAAACGTAAATTTACTATGAAAAATTGTGTTTAAATAAATATAATTAAAACATATTTAAAAAGTTGGTACAAGTGGGCCTTACAGTGAACCATTTTATTTTGGCATAGAGAAGGCTGTGCAAAAATATTGTTGGACCATTATAAATGGAGCAAACTGTATAAGATTCATAGAAAAAGTGACGGAAAACTCAAATACTCTTCACTATTCACAAAAAGCACGTTTTATCTTTCCACACGTTCCATCTATCAGATTATTCAAAAAACTTCTCACAAAATCCGCTTAAAAGCGGTTTAATCCGGTCGGATCCAGAAAGTGCGGACACGGCAGAGGCGTGGCTACCACCGGTGACAAATGGTCAGCTGGGATGATGGTATTGACAGTAATAGTGACTTAATGGCACCTTACGTTCTTGCCACTGACTATAGGTTAGTTTTTGGGATTTGTTACAATTCGTCGAATGTTCTGGATTCTGCTATTAAATGGATTCTTTTGCAGTTAAGATTCAGTGCCTTTTATAAGATAAACGGAGCAAAAGACTACATGAAAAATTTAAAGAAACCTATACAAAAATACTGAATGAAAATGTTGAAATAAGGATGAAAAAATCTGTATGTCTTTAAAAAGAAACCTAGGATATTAGACTCAGCACACTATATCATATACTAATAAAAAAATATACTTCCGCAAACATTGGCATCCTTACTTATAGAATTATTTCAAGTTTGAAATTTGTAAGTAGATATAGCGTTTATGAAATACATTGATCGTTAAGTGTGAAAATGCTCATGCCATTAAGTGGTAACAAAAGATGAACTAAATATTATCTAGCGTAAGTTAAAAACCTCTTAAACAACAAAATGCTTACAAAGTTCCAAACAAATGACTGTAGCGGATACTTATTTGTGTTTAGCATGCAACAACTAAAACTACTCGTCCATAAATAGGTAAAACTAATGATAATAGCAACTCAAAAGAAACTAAACGGACTAAGTACCTACCTACTTTAACTTCGATTCTTAGTTTGACGTAAAGTGCCTATGTTTAGTTTACAAGCTTGAAAAGAGACGCTTCTAAAAAATTTTGTTAAGGCAATAATTATACTGTAATAGGATGTAGGTAGGTCGGTATTATGTAGGTAGTAAGCACCTTATTTTTCGGGTAGGGAAATGCACCTCGTGCATGCCGCCCCGCTTTGGGGATGCGGGGCGGTTATGTCGGGCTCTGCAGCTAGGAAACCAGCATATCGACTAAAACCTCCACCACTACCACCTTCCGCATAGTGGTGGGATTACGGGAATCGCTCTCGCATGATGCGCGAATTATATGCGAACCCGCCTTAAAAGTCATGAGGTAGTAATCTGTATTTGTATTAATTTGATTACAACTTTATGTCAAGTACTTGAGGTCTCTAAATTACGTTCGAGCTACACAATGACTGATGCATGCATGCCGTCAGTTGGGACTGGTCTACTCAAAGCTTTCCATATCTTTCTTCTTCTAGTTCTTTGTTCAAAGCCCTTTTCAGATATTAACTTACATTGTAACACATAATTTTCCAACATTCAGAGAAATGATTTTCTGATGACCATGATTTTCTGAATGTCCTAACTGGATTGTGGCGTCCATCTAGTACTCAAAGGATAAACTGAGTTTGTGAGTGTATTTAAAAGGTCTATTTATAAGAGTATTTGATCATAGTATAACGCTCACGTCATTTCCGTCTATAAAGAAAAAATAAATATTTAACGAAATTGATTTCCTGGAGAGGGTAAGAGTCACCCTCTTGCTGCATGATTGAGTTTATTTTGCTGGATCATAACAAAAATATGTTTTTCAGAAGGTGGGGTATGGAGGGAACGTCTTCAGCGCTTTGTCGGCGATTGTACAAAGTACCGTCGGGTAAAAATTATGAATGGAAATTTGATAAAGTTTCACCGTGAGGGCTGACACCGAGAAAGCTGTTCCGTGTTTTGTTAGGTAAAACATACGTAGCTTTTTTGCTCAATAACAACGCAACTTTAACATTTAACTTGTCGGTAATGAATGTAAATAAGGCATCACTTATTATCTAATTGGGAGGTTCAGTAACAGTTTTAAAATATAAAATGTAGTTATTTTAGTGAAGGAAAACTTCGACTCGCAGGCATAATCTTAGCATGAAAATGCAAAAAAATCACAGAAAAAATACCAAAATTTGTTCCGTGTGGGGATCGTACAACACGTAACATAGAAGTCAATCAGTCACAAACCAAATGTACCGTCATAGTTTACCCTCAAATTTTTTATAATTTGAATTTAGTGAAATACTTAGTAGCTATCGCAGGCAAAACGAGATCCTTATGTCATATTCTGAAATACCATCACGCCTGTATTCCTCGGCACGTTAAGCAGAGGTGTGATATACATCCACAGTTTCCCGATATGTTTAGGTCCCATTTAATAGGGGGCGAGCCAAGTCATAACTATTATTTAATCTATAGTCATACTTCTTCATTACTTCTAGCACAGGCCACACCATTAACTTTAATTAATCAACACAAAACCAGGGATTAGGTGCGCGATACATACAAATAGGAAATGGTTCAGTACATAATCTCCGATTTAAATTTACAATGATCGTTCGTTGGTACGCCGAAAAACAAATCCGAAACGGATATGGTTTTAATCTGTACCAAATTGTGCCGGTTATTCGTATGTTTTTAAAGGAAGTGATAAAGGGATGGTAATTGCATTTTTTTTGTGTAAATGTGTACATTGAGGTAATAGTTTAAAGGACAGTGTCTAGGAGTGAATTTGATAGTGACGTAGGTTTAGGCAAGCTTAATTGCTAATACGAATTCAGAATCTATATAAAATTATTCCCAAGGGATAGGTTTAGCCATTATTTACAATAAAGAAAGAAGCTTTTCTTCTTTTTCTTTATTTATTTATTTACACTATATGAACAGGAGTGTACAAAGTTTGTCCTAATGCCTTAGGTATTTTCTCAGACGACCCTTAAAAGTATGTTTCAGATCAAATATTCCTAAACATTTTCTTTCAGGTTAATTTTAAATTCACCCCCCAGAATACCTATTAAACCATTTTATGAAACCTTGAGCAATACCAACAAACACAAGTATTAACCCTTCACCGCTACACTGTTATAATTTTTCGCATAAAACGTAAAACACGTCCAGGTCCACATATTACTATATTCGCCTAATTTTCGCGGTAACAAATCTTGCGTTCGTAATGGCGTAATTCTTTGTGGCTGGCACTGTAGAAAGAATTAGAGCTGCTTGAATTTATACGTGAGACGTGGTCGTATGCATGGAATAGGATATACATTTTAATAACATCTTAGCCGCCGCTTTTATTGCAGACATTTTTAATGCATAGGTGTCACGAGTTATATTGGACGTATAAAAATAGATATTCGAAAAGATTTGTCCAACGAATATGATTCTGGGACGGAGGAAGATAGGGTTTTCGGAGGTGTAGGTTTTGTTCGAATAAAACAATTTGGTTTTTGGAAAATTATACGACAAGTACCTAATGGCTGAGCGATCGGATTCTGAAAGAAAGATAGAAAAACGTTTATTTGGCCAACACCAAAGACACAAATTTAACATAATAAAAATAAAAAAGCTATAAAAACGAGACGACATAATGAAATATACTCTAAAACTAGTACTTATAATTAAATTAGGTATGCGTCTCACGGCTGTACCAAATGGGTCTCCAGATCAGCAGATTGTTAAGCAAAATTAAATGCTTATCGCTGATTTTCATCTGCACTTGCATGAATCTTCAATCATCTGAAAGTGCATTCTGCACCATGCATTGTGAATTTGATTAAATGACCTACTGATACTTGTACGGGTACTTTGTGTTTGTAATCCAACCCACAATACACGTAAAATGTTACTGTGGAAACGTTTTTTCGTATAAAAAATGATGTATTATTTTATTACAAATTATCGCAAGTGACGCGAACTTCGGAATTGTTTATTTATAAGTCCATGTTTTTCTAGAACTATGGGTACGAATTCCACGTAGTCTTTAGCTTGTTATGATGGGATCTTTATGCTAATTACGTATTCTTTGCTTTATGTCTGCATACGTGTTTAAGCTAAATATAATAATACTTCATTATACAGTAACTCGTAGTTTAAAAGGCCTATAAGACAGTATTCTCATATAGTTTATTATGCGGAACGCGCGGAATACTTGGAATAAGTGATTGTTGAATAACGCCTGCATTGAACGTGTTAAAGTAGATATAATTTTCTATTGTATGTCCAAATTGTGCCTTATTCGAATGCCAGGCTTGTTTTTATTCTTTTAAAAATATGCATCTAAGCTCGAAGTATTGATTTGAACGCGATTAATAGCAACAAAAAAGCTGCTCCCTGTTACATAATACCAAAACATACCATTAAACTATGGATGTGTATCAGTACACCTCTGCCTAACCCTTCCGATACAGGTGTAACAGTAGAATGGGATCAAACATAATAATTTTTATCCCATTCTACAACGGTAACGACACAAATAAGTACATACACAAGTAAGTATACACAACTTTCCAAAAATTTACTGTACCTACAAAACTGTACAAAAATACCCAGACCCCAGTAGGTCATATAAATATTTGCTAAGTGTGGGGAGCGAATCCACAACTCGCAGCGCAGAAGCAGCTCGTTCAGCCGCTACGCGAAACCTATCAGCAAACCAGAGAAAACACCAAAGAAATAAATTACTAAAGAAATCTAACCTTAGCACAGATATAAAAATCTGTGAAACGGATTGTAATCCTCCGAGAGTTTGCATCGGCAGCAGGACGGTTGAACTGAAGATTATTCATCTATGAATTTTTCATCGGCGCTCTGGCGGGACGTGTAAACCTTTTATATACATTTGCTTTTGGGATGGGTTGATAAAAAGGGCCCTTACAAATATTTTATTTGCTAGTACACTAAGGAATAAGTTATCGATAAATATTTAAGTATTAAAAATAAATATTTCTTAGGTGTTTTATTAAAAAAAACAAGTAAACCCGTCATTATTTATATAGCTTTGTCTATTCTCGAGGATTCTCTTAGAATCAGAGGAGACAGAGTAGAGAATAGATTCACTGTGCTGGCCTAGACCGCATACGAGAAACTCCACACGTCATCGTCGAGAAAATCTCAGGTATGCAGTTTTTCTCCCAAGTAGCCCTTAACCGATTAGCAAGTGATAATATAACATATACAATAATAAACCAGCCCGTATTCCCCAACGGGCAAGGAAGAGGTGTACTAATGTACACTCATAGTTCGCCAGTATATGTTAGGCCCCCAGTAGGGGCGAACCTATCGCCATTAACCCGCCATAATTCTAAACTCCGAGCTATTACTGAGAATTTCATAGAAAAACCCGTAACCCGTAACAGGGTCATCGCTGAAAACCAGCGCTGTCGGTGCTGTAACACTACATCTCCGCAGCAACATGCTGAGCTTTGACCTTTTTTCGTTGATACGACGCACATCTCTCTCTTTGTTAAACATGGCCTCAGTTATAAAAATTTGTTCTATGTTCAATTTATGCATCTGACTTTGTGTTTGTTATTGTTTTTTTGTATTTATTATTTTTTGTTGGCAGTGCTGGCACTTGGTTGTCACTTGCCAGTGTTGTCAGATGAAATAATTTGTTTCTTTTTATTTTATTTTTTTTGTGTTTATGTTATTTTTATAGTGTCTAACTGACACATTGGCCTTTGGCTAAAAAAAACTTGTGCGTCGTTATGGGCGAAAATAAATAATCTTTCTTTCTTTCTTTCTTTCTAACCACTTATCTCGGACCTGGGTATCGAACCGCATGGTGTAGCTTAGTTGTTTAATAGGCATTTTTTTTAAACTTTATTATTATAAGCCCGGTTTGTCCCACTGTAGACCTCCCTCTACGTTCTGTGCTTTTTCGGCCTAATTTCCCAAATAGAAGGCCAGTTCCTCCGACCATCTCCATTCGAAATTAATTTACGAATAATCAACATAATCTTCACTTGAAAGGCGATTAAAAATCACGAAAAATATCATCCAGCTCGATCGTACCTAAGTGGCATTTACCCAACTCACGTGATATGAAGCTTTTACAGCACTTTTTACTATCGCTCGTTTATTATAAAGTTTATGGTGGCATAAAGCATAAAATAATGGCGTATTTTTATAACCAGATGCAGTAAAACACCTTTTATGTTGGTGATAACGTCGGTATTGAACATTCGGCATGGATATTGCGTTAGTGCGCGGATTACGCTAAGATTGTTGTTGACCATCTGTAATTGGCTGGATTATAGTAGCTTACGTATAATTGTAGGGTTGGGCGTTGTCTTTGAGATTTTGAAACAGTTATTTTAGTGAAGGAAAAATTCGACTCACAGGCAGGATTCCAACCTGAGCCTTCTGGTTAGTTACACCAGACGCTATGACCTCTAAGCCACCGCGAGTCCTACCTGCTATGTCGAAATTTGCCTTCACATTCTGAACTTACGACCTCTGATAAACGGTTAGGTAGCATTAAATAGAGTATGTTCGACACTTTAATGAACTTTTATTGAACCTTAGATGGTCACTCAACTTATTGAGTTTAACTTAAGTTTCCACTAAGTTGTAAGTTCGTATCTCTTGGGGTTTAATTAGAAATCATATGCTTAATGGGTACTCTCTATGTATAGTTTATGGAGTTTCGAAGTGATGGCATAGTCTACTATGTAAATTTAATTCTTATACAAATATTTAAACTGCTGAAGTTTTCAATATCAAAATAGTTTAAAGTATGATATATGATTTTGAGATAAGGAGTGAGAATAATTAGGAAACAGACTTTACACGCAACTGAGGAAATGTCTGCAATTTTGCTGACTTCACAGTTAAAACCACCGTCATAATATATATAACTCTAGTATATACTTACCGATGTAACTATTAGTATGAGCTCAGAGCACATTCAGCATCAATTTATAGAGTCCTAGATTGTGACGTGAAATATATGTCAAACCAAGTCATGTCATAGTTTCCTCACTTTAAACCCAAATCCCATGAAATCCTGCCACAAAAAAAGGTATTCAACGAACCCTGAAAACGTAGAACTTAAAAACCCCTCAGGTCCAGTAACTTTGCTAATAAACAAACCCCAGTCGATGGTGAATTCAAAGCACACCCGGTTCGCTTGAAAATTTTCACCCATTTTCTAGAAAATAGATTTTCCGTGGGAGTCCCGAAGACAAACAACGTTAGTGTACTTACTGTTTTATTTGTGGCTTCGATTACTACTTATAATGAAAAATTTATAAATAGTTCGGTACTAGGAGTATTACAACGAAGATAATTAATTAATTACACCTAGAATGGTTATCACAAAATGTCGCAAAATAAGTTGGTACTTAGTACATACATTACCAAACAATATCTTGCCTTAGAGTGCATTTTGTGTATTTTTTTAATCTAAAGGTGTATCTATAGAGTTTCTCAACGATAAGACCATCTATGTATTTGGAACTGTGCATAGTTTTTAGTAAAAGTTCTTGTAATAATTGTCTAACTAAAATAATCATTTCACTTTGACGATCAAAATAAAGAAATAATAATTATAATAGGTACACTTTGACGACAAAAACTTTTTAGAACTATTTTATTTTTTACTTTTTATTCGAATCCCATCGTGAACACCCTAAAACCCGCCAAATCTAACCTATAACATAAAAAAAGAAACCTGCAGGAAATGACGTAAGAGAGGCAATTGAACCACTCAGTAAAAACGTGTGTGAGTGTAAATTCAATAATAACTCAATACTTCACGTTTCTTCCTGAAAAAGTGCTTTTAAAGTGTCCTTAATTAAATAAGGGAATAGCGTGATCAAGTTAGGGTTGGCACCACTTGAACAGTGCAGTGAAAAGGTATTGTCGAACGTGTTATTCTTCCTTCTCCAATTAAATGTGTTTGCGACGGCAAATTATGTATTAACTACGATACTTACAATTTAATAGGGAAATTTAAATTAAAAATAATTTACTACCTACAGAAATTTTCCTAGTTTAAGTACTAGTTCATTGTAAAACATAGTATAAACAATTGTAAATGTATATCTACATGTACCTACATATTTTTAAATCTTTGTTACTTGTTTTTATCCAAACCAAAATTCTCATGATACATATAAATTTAAATTATAATAGATTGATTCTTATAAAAATGTTGTTCTCATGTAGCTAGGTAAAAGTTGTGTTTGATTAAGTCTACTTCTTACCAATTGAAGCCATAATCCCATTGTTCTTACCTGTAAAATGAAAATAACTTTTGTTAATATAATAATGTTTAAAGATACTCTCTTACATAAATTCTCAAATTTATATACTATGGTACTAAGTCTTTCAAAATGGACTTTGGGACAGCCCTGTAATTGAATGTGTTCTGATTGGCCAGTTCATAACACATTCGATGACGCCGTATCCGGTCGTATCACGTGGTCAATTTCCGTTCCAATATCCCATGCAGTCACTTTCATTTGAGATATGGCTACCGACCGAAACGGACGTCTCGCCGAAATCTAATTTAATGATAATGTAATAATATTTACCGAATTTTCTGTTGACAGGCAATTCAAGATTTAATTACAGAGATAAAGATTTCATTTCGGTATGCTAATAAATCGGTGGTAAAACCGAAAATATTATTTTGTAATTTTTTTATTAATCTATAAATAATAATAATAATAATAATAAACATTTATTTCAGACTATTTCTATTATCTACATCAAATACTTGCGATGGCAGTTTGACTAACTTTATAATCATTTTATAATTATGATTTCTTCCCAAAAAATATTAATTGCGCGTTTATATAAATTAGGTATTTTCCTGTACCTGTATAACTCATGTATTTCGTGCACCAGTTTTTAACATATTACAGGAGCCAGTTAACTATGTAAAAATATCATAATAAAACTTGACCATAAAAAAAATACTCGTACTAAATAAACAGACGTGCAGAGATAGTAAATGAATAGATAAGCAATTCAAAATTATCAGCCATAAAACAATTTTATAGCGATTACAAAACACGTAATACAGGCACGATAGCATTATAGAGGCTATTCCGTTATAACACGTAATTGCAGACATAATTGTGACTGTGTGTGACTGAACCTGCGTTTTCATTTTCCAGTAGAATTCATTCAAAATTCTGGTTATAATTGAAGTTGAGTAGTCTCTGATCTAATATTAGTGGACTGAGTTTGGTCTTTCTTTCCTTTTCTTTAGAAAAAAAACATTGCCCCACACTAGGATTCTAACAAACGCAAACGCCCAGACCCGGAACAACTACCTGTAGATCATACAAATATTTGCTCCGTATGGGGATCGAACCAACAACACGTGGCGCAGAAGCCGATCGCTCAGCCTCTACGCCAAACGTGTCGTCGGTCTGGTTAATTTAAGAGCTTTGCAAATCACCATAAGCTCTTTAAAAGCTCTGTAAAAGGCGAAGGAAAACCCGCACATGCTTTCTAGCATATGAGATCTGTCAATGAGTACTATGCCAATATCTTTGTGGAAAACCTCATGGACTTCCGTCCCCTGGGGATGGCTACAGACGGGGCTTATAGGACTCCACCTATTGTGGGTGTTCTACCGACTAAAACCACACTGTCGACCCCAGCAGTAGGTAAACTATGAAAAAGTTTCGCCCCTCTCTGTGAGATGACTGTTGCCCAACAGTGAGACAATGCTGATGATGATAATAAGGTAAATGATAAATGATATTTATTTCCGTAAATAGATCTATAAAGACACACAATTCAATGTTTTATAGGTCAATGTTTTTCTTTTTTATTTATTTAACTAGATGGCGCTGGCATTTCCTAACCAATTAGCTCTGAGAAGAAACACCGAAATAAACTCAAAACTCGACTTTAAAAGAGACCATGATTGGTCTCTTTTAAAGTCCAGACAGTAATGGACAGGTCTTTTGAAGAAAGAGCCATAGCAGCTTTGAGTTGACCTGTCCTAATTGACGGCACGCATACATCAGGCATCGTGTAGCTCAACCATTATTTAGGGAGCTCAACGACCTGTCGTACGACGGTACTAGATCAGCAAGACATTTGCGTAAAAACTGTCAGAAAAACATTAATATATATTTTAATCGTATTTAAACTAGCCTATACAGTACTCACATTAACCAATTAGGCTTAAGATATAAAACCCGATAGTCATATAAATGATTATGTATCTATCTCTTAGCTTCAAGTTATCTACTAGAAAGTAAATATATAACAAAATCTTTTTCCACTATTATCATAGTTCGTGATTTACTTGAAACTTTTACATATTCATACGTTCAGAAGTATCAACTTCAAACTTTTCCCGAAACTTTGCAAGCAAAGGAAGTCATAATTTTTATTCTTTTGGTCAACTAAAAACTTTTACTATGTGGGTCACGACTCACGACCAACTTTTTCATGCAATATCTGGAGTCAGACGAAGATTTGTGGGTCTGAGAAAATAGGAGAAAATTGATAGTATTTTATAATAAAATAAATTAGTATATGAATTGGCTACAAAACATGAGCATTACTACTTTAGCTTAGGAATTGTTAAGGAATATGATTATAGGTATAAGAAACAATATAAAACTAATATATTTTCTAAGATATATTGGTTGTTCTATTTACCATTCCCATATTCCAAAACTGCCTCATTAGCCAAGTGGTCCTGAGCGCTACTACTATGCTAAAGGTCCTGGGTTCGATTCCCAGGTTGAGCAGTGTTATTGGGTTTTTCCTATGAAATTCCCAGTAGCAGCTCGGAGTTAGGAATTTGTGCCTGGTTAATAGGTTGGCAATAGGCTCGGCCCTATTACATAGGACCTAAACATACCAGCGAACTGTGGGTGTACATTAGTACGCCTCTGCCTAAACCTTCGGGGAATACAGGCAGTGATGGTATGTTATTTTATTCCAAAACAGGTATAGACTAAGAGACAGATTAAGGTGGTTTTTCCATCAGAAATGTGCTACGTTGGTATAGGATCGCTTATTGACTATCATAGCTTATAATATGACCATTGCCAAGTCAAAGGTCCCGAATTCGAAACCAAGGCACTCGCATCTGACTTTTCAAAGTCATGTGCGTATTAATAGTTAATTACGCGCTTAAACGGTGAAGGAAAACATCATGAGGAAAGGAGGTGTGAAGTCTGTAGACCAGTGTCGTGGACTATAACCTAATCCCTCTCTTTTTGATAGAAGACCTGTGCCCCGAAGTAGGACAGAATAATGGGTTGAATATATAAGTTTAGCTCTGATGGAAAGGGGTCAATAAAGATAAGTTTTTAACATACTCGTTGAAGTGAAGTATGCTAGCGATGGATGTGGGCCAAGAATGCGCAGATGCGCGAGTGGTGGACTATGGTAAAGTATCCAGTTATTGGGTATATTTATAAAACTATCACAAATATTAAATTGTCATAACACAAACAAACAAAAGGAACACAAAAGTGAATACAAAGTGACAGCTCAGTGTCACAAAATGGCGTATTATACGTAAATAATACGCCATTTAGTGACATTGAGCTGTCGTCGGATGGTCATCAGGCCGTCTGATGGTAAGCCACAATCGCAGACAATAGACGTCAGCAACGCCAGTAGTATAATGCGCGCGTTGTCACCTTCAGGCTTCAGTTGTTAAGTCTCATTTGCCCCGTAATTACACTGGCTGCATTTGCTTCACGTCTTGTATTTTCAATCACCCAACCTTTGTGACGGGGACCATTAAAAACTTTAAGCACCATTACTCGTTCGGTGTCGATAAATTAATTGAATATCCCGTCGACAAAGTTTATTATAAAGTAAGCTTGAGTTTCATAACTTTCAAACTTGAATGTCGAAAAATCTTTTGAGAAATTCAAAAGGAATTGATTGTATTGTTGTTTACTCGGAAGTCGGAAATTTATTGGGCACCCGATGAGAGGCTTAATGATGCGTAACGATCGCTGTTTTATATTTTAAGGACTTATATTTATAGAATTTAAGAGGGGCTTATTATTTTCAATCGATAGAAAAGCTTGATAACATTACTTGGAGCTTAAAATTGGCCGAAATGGTGAAGACAAAATAATTTCATTTTGAATTTCAGTACATCACCCATTTGTGACATCGCGTCCGTTCCTTCGGCGTAAAGTTGAATGTAAATTTTAAGTAAGTTTACAAATTTCTATTAAAATATTCCAAAACTGATGAGGAAGAGTTCCAATTAGGATTGATTCTAGAAGAATGTATTTGAGGCTCAATGTGGCCTTTTTTAGCCCTTGGTCGCAATATAAACAAAACAAACTAAGGTCGAGATCTAAAATATTCAAGATGGATGAATAATCAAGGCAAAATTATTCATTCGTAAGTTTCCTTCATTTACCATGTATTAGTACGGTACCGTCTTACAGTAAAAATACTAGAAAAGACAAAATGAACAAAGAACGTAATTAGGGAGTGTAGAGTGACTAGAATAGACTTTGCAAACAAATTAAACCAAATTAAATCTATGGAATCTAATTTCATTAAATATGTAGGTAACTAGTGTCAGTCTGTAATTAGTCAGTCGTAATTAGTATGCCTTAAGAATTACAAGACAGGAGTTACTTTAAATTTTAAATTTACTTTAAATAAGAATACTTATCAAGAAAAAGATAACACAGGACTGATTTGTAGGCTTTTCTACACAGAGTGACAACGAGAGAGAGGAATCATTTAATAAATAAATATAGTTATCATCAAATTCTAGGTAGTATAGGTACCTATCTAAAATTCAAGACCACAAAAATGTTATCCTTAAGAATTACGAAATAGGTACTCTAAAAGTTTAACCCTAAGAAACCTTGCTATTTAATATATGAAAAAATTTACCCCCTATAAATCCCTGAACATGAAACTTTTAAAATGAAATTTTTAAAGTCACTTGTTGCTCTAAATCTATGAATTAATTTTCTTTTGAACTTGATATAATTAATTATATAAGCACTATCCAGTGTGAACTAAGTCTGCAACTTTATCTCGAAGCACCTGAGTCCGGGAGGCCATTCATCATACTAACAATGTTACTTGCTTGTTCGGAGTGATAGCCTAATTAAGAAATTGACGGTACGAGGGATTAATTTAATAATAACACTATCACGACTGTAATATCTAATAGGTTTTTTTAAAAACGTTGCCCCACATTAGGGCACTATTTTCTCCTGTATCGTGGGTGCGTTTACAAACACAAATTCTCACATACACAAACGCCCAGAAACGGAACAACTACCTGTAGATCATACAAATATTTGCTACGTGTGGGGATGGAACCCACAACACGTGTCGCAGAAGCCGATTGCTCAGCCGCTACCCCAAACGTATCGTCTTATTATAGGTTAGGGAAATATGTGTCGCATAGGCTAACTTGCCATGCAAACTTCGAGCTAGCTACTATAAAGAAAATCTCAATATATCATCGCGGGAGGGCAATGCTTCGGCACAAATGGGCCGGCTCGAGCGGAGTGTACCGCGGCCTCCCAGAAAACGGGCGTGAAACAACACATACGCTGTGTTTGCCGAGTGAGAGAGGTTACCGGAGGCCCAAACCCTTTTAAAAGGCGCACAACGCACTTGGGCATCCTCTGATCTTGCGGGTCCATGGGCAGTGATAATCGCATAAACCGTCAGATGATCCGTCTGCTCGTTTGCCCCCCTATACCATAAAAAAATATGTAGTCCTCCTGTGGGAGATGGCATGGTATATCCGAGTCGTACCGACTAAATACCATACTGTCCTTTCTTAACCCTATTGTCATGGCCTAGGGATTAGTGACACTGACCACGACAATGACAGCCTGTGGTCCAGTATTGTGGCTTACTTCAAAGGGGCTTCGAGGCCCTGTTGCGCATCCAACTTGAAATCGCCTAGGCACCACGCACTGGGGTTATTATATGATCGAGCAGCGGACTCCCCAAATACACCCAACTTGGGCCTCGAACATTTAGGTAACCATCATCCTACTTCCTATCCTAAAATTTCCTTCCTATATTATAAATGCGAAAGTTTGTGAGGATGGATGGACAGATGGTTGTTTGTTACTCTTTCACGCCAGAACGGCCGCACGAGTCAGAATAAAATTTGGCACAGTGATAGATTATATAGTCTGGAATAACGCATGCGTTACTTTTTATCTAGGTCCGACCCATTTCTGAAGTCCACGCAGACAAAGTCGCGGGCAGAAGCTAGTTTCTATATAAAATCGTCTAGGGAAAAATGAGTAAAGTGCTTTAGTATTTGAAGCTTCAAAGGATATTTCAATGTTTAGAAATTGACAGTTATGAATAATAAATTAATAAGGAGAAATAATTTCATATATATAATGAAACATTCTCGTCTGAAGGGAATAGTAAATAGTGTTTAATATATTCATGAACGTAATTCGGTATTATACCAGTTTTCAAGAAGCGAGCGCTGAAAAGTACCTACTCAAACTTTGAGCAATATTTCAGCGTAAAATATTAAATTAAATATTGAGTAACTAGGGAATAAAGTAGTCGTTCATAATTCAGTTATGTATTCACAATTATTTTAGAACACACAAAATAGGTAACTTTAATTTTACTTATAATTTTCCATTCGAGAATATTCGATTAGAAAAACAAAGAAAATACGCAAATTCGCATCACGCTGTGTAACGAAAATGTTATTTCATCTTATAGGACCTAATCATACCGGCGAACTGTGAGTGTACCTTGGTACGCCTCTGCCTAACCCTTCGTGGAATACTGGCGTGATGGTATGTTATATATGTTACAGTAATCGTCAAGCCACAATATTAATTGATAATAATTAACTAACAATAAATCCACCATATTTTACAACTAAAAGTGCAATTTTAGAGCGACGTACGTAGTTAATTAACCCTGTCACTTCATGGGGACATATCTGCTCGGTGCAATTTCCGTTATAATCTCCGCGGACTTAGACGAGTGCAGGGTTGCCTTGTTCATGTTTCAAAAATAAGACAGTTAGAATTTTAATTATTCAAAAAGCAATATTTAATTAATTATTCAAAACTAAAATCAAATTACACGAAGTGTGCTGACATAGATGTCGATAAAAAACAAATTCATCGTAATAATAAGTCCATGATATAGTTGGTTGTACTCGTATCACAGATCGACTCTAAATCCAAATCCCGAACTGCTACTGAGAATAATAAAAAAATAGAAAAGCTCAATAACACTTTGCTTGACCTAGCATTCAAACCCAGGAACTCTAGCGTAGTCATCACGTTTATTACCACTAGACTAATGACGCAGTTAAAAAATAAAGACATTGTTATTAAATTACCCTTATCACATACGATACTTAAAAAAAATATTCAGACAGCCGCTGGCAACCCTGTAACGTTCTGAAACCTAATTACATACGTGAAGCAGGATTCGTTTGAATAAAGGATTAATTTAATGAAAAGTTCCAGATAAATTACGCGTCGAAGTTTTTCGTGCGGCGTTTTTGGGTTAATTGAACATTTTAATTTAGGATTCCAATACTCTCGGTATTGGAATTAGAAGAATTAATGCTTCTGAAGGATTTTGTAACAGTAATTTATCTATAGGAGGATTATATTAAGGAGTAAGGATATTTTTAAAATAAGTTGGCGTAGACAGAACATGAAGCATTCATATTGTGTATGCTTTAAATATTAAAGTACTGGGCTTCGCCTTCATTGCTGCACAAACCTTTTAAAATATAAGAGAATAGTAAGATCAAAGAATAAGACACATATTTTCGAGAATTCTGTTTTTAAATATAAAACAATTTCCTGATCAAAGAACTTTGTAGGACCGAAATTGAATCGCGTGAACCAACGGTGCAAACTTAAAATATTTTTCTTTTTACTTCGTTATATTTTATTCCATTTGCGTCTTCAAAGCCTTATTAAAGTGTATTCCTTCCAGGAAATTGTTCACTTTGACTGATGTTCCCTGATCCGCTTCGTAACCGGTTAAATCTGGTTCGAAACAAGTTATAACTTGGTCAAAAGTAATTTCATCGCGGAATTTGGCGCTTAATCCATTTTTTTCTGGGTTTTCTTCACGTGGAATTAAAATGCCATTTGGCTCAGTAGCCTCAGGATTAACCTGAATAACATTATTTTACATAAAAGTAAATGGGTGCGCCTTATTTTTTGTTTATTTTTATCAATGGCACACTGTGACCTAGTTACTAGGAGCTTATGTGTCGTCATGCGGAATGTCACAAATAGGAAAAAATGGTAATAAAGGTAGTTAATGGTGGGTGAATCGACTGATTTATACGTTTATGGCGCGCCCTTTAATGCTAGAAATCAATAAGGTTCGCTTATTAGAAGGAGCTTATAGATACGCTCGGTATACTTCAGAATATTGATATATTTCGACTCGATTAGTATTATATCGACGAGTTCTCTATCGGGTTTCATTATAGGTACCTGAAAGTTCTCGTGTTTTTCAAGACGACAATGATACATTTTCCAGAAAATTCTCGAACGTCGTGGAGCGCAGAAGTTGTTACGAGATGGCTGATAAACAAAATAGAAAACAAAAAAGAAACAATGTATTCTTAACTTTGCCCCACACTACAATTCTCTTCTGTGTCGTGGGTGCGTTTACAAAAATGTTCGCATGAATCTTATTCATGCGAATATAGACATAGACAACAAACACTGCGAAAGAATAAGTAAATGAATCGATTCCAATAATAAACCCTGTTATATTTTGTTTTTTGACTGCCTCATTAGCCAAGCGGTCCTGAGCGCGACTGCTACGCTAGAGGTCCTGGGTTCGATTCCCAGGTTGAGTAGTGTTATTGGGTTTTTCTATGAAATTCTCAGTAGCAGCTCGGAGTTAGGAATTTGTGCCCGGTTAATGGAAATAGGCTCGCCCCCTATTACATGGGACCTAAACATACCGGCGAACTGTGGGTGTACATTAGTACGCCTCTGCTTAACCCTTCGGGGAATACAGGCGTGATTGTATGTTATGTTATGTTATATTTTGTTCGAAAAATATTTCATAAAGGTTGCCTACATGTGGGACACCGAGCGACACTATAGTATCTTTCCATAATCATAGGCGCACAAAACAAGTCACGGAAGTCTATAGCGGCACTAGGCGCGGGCGCACAGCGGGGCGGGGGTAATTACACGTGGTGAGCATGTTTTTGTTCGGACAACCAGGATAACATAACAAGCTTATAACTTTGAGATTTGTCGTGATACAGTTTTGAAATTTTATACAACGATTCTTTACATAAAAATACTAGACATGTATCTCAGGTTTCATTATACTAAAACTAATGTTGTATAGAGGTGAGCCTATGGAAAAAGTGATGTAGTTACTACACCGATCCTCAGTTATGGATGAGGGCAGTAGGTGATATCAACAGCTAATTTCTAGACTACTGCACCATTCGAGCCGTCACATTATGCCATTTTCATTACTTCCTATATCCATTATCCCATCCGTTAATAGATTTAAGTCCCGGGACACACAAGGACATCCCCGTGGGTTTAGTAATGTCCATAACTTCCGTCTGTTTGCGTTGTAATGTTTAAGTCCTTTGTGGTGTATCTAAATATCATTGTACTAGCTTTTGGCTGCGGCTTCGCTCACCTGAAGCTATATTATATTAAGATTAGATTCCAAAAATAATTTATTCAAAACCAACAATGATGATCTCTTCTTTCTATGGGCTTCTATACATAAGAGAGGTCAAGCTGTATCTCAGGATTCGTTTGATTAATTGAGATAAGAAGTTCACTAGTTTTTAAGTTGGAGCAAATAGTTTCTAATAGTGATAAAAAAATTAAATTCTATTCATTAGTTTTTGCTCCAAGCCGTAACAAACAGACAAACAGACAAGAATTTTAAAAATAACTTTTTTGGATTCGGAGACGTTTATATACCCTAAACCCACTTGTTTTTTTTAAATATCTTCAATGTACAGATAGGCATTTTACAATTTTGTAATATGTAAAGTCAAATTATTAGACCAGTTGGCAGAGCAGTTGCTGAGAATTATGCAGTTTGATGTGTAAGATTTATTCAATATATAAAATCAAGTAAGAGTGATAGACAGCATTCGTTCACGAGCAAGATGTGTGTATCGGCGTGGTGTGACTCAATCATATTGTAGGGAATCAAACACACACATCATTAGTGTGGCAGTAAGTACACAGTGTCACACATCTTTCTTCTAGCCAGCTCTTCTTCGCTCAGACACTATACAGGAGAAGTGAACACAACAAGCCATCACGTTTGTAATCCGGCAGGTTATGCAGAGATGTACAGTTTTACGGTATATCTTCTTCTTCTATTCTCTTCTCTTATTTTCTATTATAAAATTGTAAAAGAGCTGTGTCTGTACATTGAAGATATTTAAAAAAGAACACGTGGGTTATGGTATATAAACGTCTCTGAATCCGAAAATGTGATTTTTAAAATTCTTGTCTGTTTGTCTGTTTTTGGTACGGGTTGGAGCAAAAACTACTGAATGGATTTTAATTTTATTATCATTGTTAGAAAGTATATGCTGCAACTTAAAAACTGGTGAACTTCTTATCTCAATTAATTAAATAAATCCTGAGATACAGCTTGACCTCCCTGATGTATAGAGGCCTATACAAAGAAGAGGTCAGCAATGTTGGCTTTTCATTTTTACTCCTGATATAGCTTCACGTGAGCGAAGCTGCGAGCAGAAGCTAGTGTGTAGTGATAAAATCTGTTCGCCTGACTGACTGATCGCAAAACGCACAGCCAAAAAACAGTGCATAGAAAGCTAAAATTTGAAACATATGTTGATTTTATAAAGTAAACTCGTGCTAAGAAAGAATTTTCGGAAATGTCAAACTTAAAAGTGTTAAATGGGGGCAGATATTTGTATGAAAGTCTTTGTTCTTATAAGTTAGAAACACGAATATTCTAATTACAGTTACTGAGAATTAAATAAATAATGACGTGTTTCAGAATTTTTAGATATTTACATTTAAAGGAGCGAAACGGGGGATGAAAGTTTTTAAGTGATAGCTTATTTTACAGATTGAAAAATAAAAATATTATTGTCGTTACCTATCACAATTAAATAATGACGTATTTCAGAGATTTTGGATATTGACATTTTTAAAGGACGAAACGGGAAGATTAACATCACTTTTGGTCGCGAGTGAAATCGCGGGGATCACCTAGTTACAGAAATATTTGTAAACTTGAAATTACTTCCCGAGATTGTGGCCCCAAATTATCTAAATTCAAAACGTTAACCCTCAAACGCAAATTAAGAACAACAAACATACGCTAACGCTGATGACGACAAATAATAAGAGGCGTAGTACTGCGGAACGTTGCCTAAGTCCGTAATCCGGGTATAACCGGGTATTGTTAATATTATGCGTGGCACGCCGCGACCCGGTTCGAGCGCGTTACCCGGCTTACCTTATAACCGACGAAGCTTTGCATCTTACCTTTGATGTTTTAAACGTATTTCAATGATATTTATGTCGTAGGTATTAAGGCACATTTAGAGACTAAATTTATAGACGATTTCGGATCTAGTTCATAAATTAGTAAACTGTCAGCCGGCTTAAGTTGGGAAGTTATGACTATCTAATAATTAAAAGGACGCAAGAAAGAGACGTAAGTATACTGTATGTACATTAGTAGATAAGATTCTGCTTTACCCTTCGGGGAAAACAAGCATGGTGATAAGTTTCAAGGCTCATTCGGTGGGCCATAATAACCAAAAACTCTCAAATTTCGGGGTCAGCAACACACTAGCGACACCTCTGGTGTTGCAGACATTATATGCAATGAAAACTGCATAACATCGGGTAGGCTGTAAGCTTATTTGCCAGCTCTCTCTCTCTCTCATAGTCAATTTAGCATATTGATTCCTATCTCTACCGAGGCAAAACAGCTCGACAGTACTCGCTATCCCCGTGGAACTGTGCCACCTCAGTAGTATACAAAAAACGCAGCGAAAAACATCATAATTTGAGATATTCCATACATCATGGCGGCAATACATCCGGGCCTGATCCGGCTGCTATCCGAGCCGTAATGACCGGGAGCGCTAGTATTGATTTATTAGCGTTTAGAGCGTATTAGCGGGGCGCCATTTATCTTCGGTGCCCGTCAGCGCCTATTCCGATGCAGCTTACTACCCATACACCTAGCTATAGAGGTTATGAAGTTTTTACATACATACCACGCTTTTCATAGTCGTAGGCAGCAGGTACTTACAGAACAGAGGTAAAGAGCTATGCAAGAATCGTCGCAAGTGTTGTTACGATTAATGAAAACCTCTTTTTTACCGCCACATTCATAAATCTTGTCATTTATACGCGCCGGTTTCGAGTACTACGCACCTGACCTTTTTGAAGGACGGAGCGGCTACACTGACGTTCGCTTCTTTACGCAGTTTTAGTAAGAAGATTTCTATGTATTTAACTTTTGGCATGTGAAAACATCGTGAGGAAACCTGCATGCCTAAGAGATTTTCGGGAAGTCTGCCAACCCACATTAGGCCAATGGCCTTTGAAATCATTCAACTCGTATAGGAGGCCTATACTGTAACACTTTTCATTTATTTGAGACTCATAATCCGTATCCAACAGAGAGATCACATAGATTAGAAAAATGAGGTTTTTAGAGTATAATAATAAAAAGAAAAAAATATAAGAAAAAAAAATACTTTCAAATAAGAATTTGGGTCTTGAACAGTAATTAATTGCTAAAATATTATTTTATACATAAACGTATCAAAAGGACTTAATTGCAATATGTAAATGGGATATAACTCGCGATGTAAGGGACGGGGCTTGTCAGGCCGTGTGAAAAGTAGGCCAAACTGAGGCCAAAGTCATCGGAGCCACGGCTCAACATGTGTTATTTTGTTTACAACTACCCTCGAACCGTGTTTTGATTCGGGAGTTTAGTCAATATTCGGCGAATGAATTGAAGGGGAAAGATAATGTCGCTATATCTACCGCCTTAATTTTTTGGTACTAAGATTCAAAGCTTAATAAACGGCAAACGGGAATAAAATGGGACGGGAATGGGACAAACAATGTCGAAGTTTTGTTTTAAGTAGGTACTATCTGAAACATATCAGGAGAAAAGTACTCTTTTCATTTAAAAAAGTAGATTCTTTAGATTCATCATCAGCCTTCACAATTATATGGTACTGGCAGTTATGATGGAAAACAACCATCTCTCATTAATATTTTTACCCATAAATCCTTAATCCTGAAGACTTTAATACAAATTGCGAAAATTAATTAAACAGTCAAATGTGAGGAGATTATGAAATTATGCGGACCTTCAGTCAAATGAAGCCTTTAGATCAGTAAGGGATGTTTCTCACGTTTTAATTTAGCATCCCAATGATTAATTGCCTGAGTTAATTATCATCTCGAAATATAACAAAAGAATGTCACGGTCATAAATTCAACCGTGGAAAGATTAACCCGGGCATATCTTCACCTTAACCGGATTTAACTGGGTGTCGTTCGACGTGCGACGAATACATTAGCAGCTGTTTCCGCTTCCGTGTCGAGTTCATCCGGATATCCGCGCATGATCATTCGCGTTCACCGGTTATTACGTAATTTGATCGCGTAACGTTTTTAATCTTTGTGATTGATCAATCGGTTTGGTGGGTGCGTCTGAGAAAAAAAGGAGGTTTAATCAAAAAGACGAATCAAAGAGGAGAATCGTTTTCGGTTATAATGAAAAGCCACAACTGTGGGATAAATTAACGTGGTAAAAAAGGTAAATGGTTACAGGTAGACGTAAAGTTGGTTGTCTTGATGGTTTAGACAGTTATTTTAGTAACCATGGATCACTGAGAATTTTATTGTTTTTATCATGGATGTTTTTATGGGAAATTTAATCTTATGAATATAAATATTAATTATTTAATTCACTAATAATCTCGATAGATAAAATAGTGTTCACATAAACCCAGAAAAAAGCAAACCACACAAATGAAACGTGTCACGCAAAAATCAATTCTAATGTTACTGAAAAACTAGTAAAATTGAACTCGAGAGCGTTAATTGTCACAATGAGATGGCCGTTTTTAATATGTAGAGCGACATACCTCACTCTCAGTCGCAATAACACGACATGACCCTATCACGACTATGTTCTATAAAAAAAAACTATAAAAGATACATTCAAGCACACTTCGATACCAAATCAGCGTACAGTCACAGACACAAGCGTCTCGACAGTCACGTTTTATCTGCGTAACGCACGGCAGCCGAGTATCGACACTACATAATATATGACTTGTGTACTGACGTTGAATCGGATTTAGTCCGAATTTGTTCTGATTCGGGAATTGTAGCTAAAAATGAATGTAAGTATATATTTGTCTTGCGAGGGCTTACAAGACAAATATTGTACTATTATAATCTTCACTTTGCTATTATAATCATCACCCTCTTATAATAATTGTCTGCAAGTGAACTTGAACTGCCTCATTAGCCAAGTGGTACTGAGCGTGAATGCTACGCTAGAGGTCCAGGGTTCGATTCTCAGGTCGAGCAAAGTGTTATTGGGTTTTTCTATGAAATTCCCAGTAGCAGCTCCGAGTTTGGGATTTGTGCCCGGTTAATGGCAATAGGCTCACCCCCTATTACATGGGACCTAAACATACCGGCGAACTGTGAGTGTACATTAGTACGCCTCTGCCTAACCCTTCGGGGAATACAGGCGTGATGGTATGTTATGTTATGTTATGTGGGTTGGCAGACTTGACCCATCGTCGAGATAATCTCTTAGGGCTAACGCGCACTTGTGATTTTTAGTCTACCGATAGTATAATCGCTGTAGTAGTGTATAATTTTATGTCGAATTCTAATCGACAAATGCGCGCACTGCCATATAACTTAGTATGAAGTGAATCCCAGAACGATCAAACTATCGCCCGACTAAAAATCACAAGTGCGCGAGCGCTCTTAGGCACGCAGGTTTCCTTACGATGCTTTTCTTCACCGTGTAAGCGAGATTATTAATGCGTATTCGATTTCAAAAAGTCAGAGGTAGATAGTCGTAGATTAGAAATAAGACCTAATTAAAAGTAGTGGTCTTGATTTCTAGTTATATAACTAGTTATATCACTACTGATAGTCTATCACACTAGTTTAATTCTAGCCTTCACATTCAGATGTCGTCGAGAAACTTTCTCAGGCATGCAGGTTTCGTTAATATTTTCCTCAGTTTTAGAGAGATAAAAAATAATATGAATATGTATTTGATTTCAACTGCCTCATTAGCCAAGTGGTCCTGAGCGCGACTGCTACGTTCCTGCTGCCGTCCTGGGTTCGATTCCCAGGTCGAGCAAAGTGTTGGGTTTTTCTATAAAATTCCCAGTAGCAGCTCGGAGTTAGGAATTTGTGCCCGGTTGGCAATATAGCAATAGGCTCGCCCCCTATTACATGGGACCTAAACATACCGGCGAAATGTAAGTGTACATTAGTACGCCTCTGTCTAACCCTTCGGGGAATACACACATTTGATTTCGTAATCGGGACTATAACTTGTTGATTAGTCAAGGAATTTTGCTTTGATTTTTTTATAGTTTCAAATGTTGACAAGCACTGTTGGAACCAAGATTAAAGTGGTTAGTCTTTCGTAAATAAAAAGTAGTGTCAGCATTTATTTCCATGCCTTGGACGTTGAAAAGTTTAAAAAAGGGGAAATAATTATATTCACTGGAAAGCATACAAAAAACGAGGTGGCAAGATTGGAACATGGCAATTTAAGAATACGATGTCCCTCTCTCCTTGAATCCCTCCTATTGAATAATTGAAGAATAGTCTTCAATGATTCACTAATTACCCAAATTTCTCAGCAAACATCATTCAAATCCTTTCATTACTTAACAGTTTGTATAGCAAGCCTAAAATAACTCAAGTTGAGTGAAATATTACGTAATGATCCTTTTCGTCTCGAGCCAAGTGAACGAAGTCTTAATCCGACTATTCTTCCATCTAAATGATTGCTGTTAAAGCCAGCAATCAGGGTATCCTTGGAGCCAGCGTTAACCGTCCGCAGGTTCTAGTAAAATATTGCTTGGAAAGCCTGGACGGTGATGGTGGTATGGTGCAAGTTCATAAGAGGGGATTTTTATAAAAGTAAAAAAATATAAAAGGAGGAAGTTTATTGAACATAACATACCATCACGCCTGTATTCCCTGAAGGGTTAGGCAGAGGTGTACTAATGTACACCCACAGTTCGCCGGTATGTTTAGGTCCCATGTAATAGGGGGCGAGCCTATTGCCATTAACCGGGCACAAATTCCTAACTCCGAGCTGCTACTGGGAATTTCATAGAAAAACCCAATAACACCAAGTTTATTGAAATGGCTACTTTTTGCAATTCCTCTGCAATAAATTCATATTTAGAACCCGTAACGAATCCTTAAAAACTTACAAATGTGAATTATATTATCATTGATCAATGGGGGCAATTTCTCTGAAATCAATTCAGTTTTAGAGTTCGAAGTATCTATAGAAACTGGAAAATTTTATAGAAACAAAGTCGATTATTTACACTATTTATAACTTAAGAATGGCTGGACCGATTTTTATGATCTTCGATTTGTTTTTTGTGATATGTCAGAATAATTATTGATACATGAAAAAAGTTACAAAGAAGAGAAATATGAAGAAAATTGCTTTTGTCATACATTGTATCGGGATTGATTTCTCAGAAACACGGATAAAAATGATCATGACGTTGTGCGCTGGTTCTGCTAATGCCAACAGATGCAGTATCCTTTGACAGCTGTTTTTTTTATTTAAGTTTAAGGGCAGGACTACGCTTGCCGGGCCCGCTATTAAGTACTAAAACAAACGCTATTCTTTTATACCTTACACCATCGCCCAAGGTGCTCCTTTCGCCGGTTAGAGCGTCTAAATCGGCCGATTTATTTGTGTTTCTACGTCGACAAGTGTAAAATTTAATTCGAAAACGTTTTACGGGCCCATAGGACGTAGATAAAATAGTTTTGTATGGTAAATACTTTGGTGCACAGTGCTCTGCATTGCCTTAACGTGGAAGTTGGCGGCTAAAGTGGGATTTACTGATTCCTTCGCCATCTTTGATTTACTTAGTACGTGACTACGTGTGAGGTGGATTTTGTATCTACAATACTTGTATTTTATTTCGCAGTGTGCAGATTTACAGTTATGTTAAATAAATTGTGCGTGACTGAAGTTGTAGTAATGTTATAAATGCAAAATCAGCTCTGTCTGTCAGTTTGTCACGTTTGGATACCAAACCACTGAACTCATTTTGATGAATTTTGGTATAGGCTATCTTTTGTTTCCAAAAGTCCATTGGCATGCGAGTGAAAATTTGGGTAACAGCTAGTTTTAATATATTTTTTACTGTGGGAGAGCCATGCTTCGGCACAAATAGGTCGGCTCGACCGGGGTGATACCACGGTCTCATAGAAAACCAGCGTGAAACAACGCTTACGTTGTGTTTGCCATGGTATTCATGCGCGGCGGTAATCGTTTACCATCAGGAGATGTCGTATGTGTTTTGCATTCGTGAATATTGTCTTTACAGATTTCAATATTTTTATATTGTATAAACACTTAGTGCCACTTGCACCAACTTCTTAAATGTGTTTAAACTGTATTTAAATACAAAATTTCTATGAAAAATCGTGTGTAAGTACAATTTAAGTATAAATTTGAAGTTGGTGCAAGTGGCCCTTAATAAAGTGATATCACCTGCGCTCGGAACGGACGGCTAACTTCAGACACGTAAAGAGACCATATACATGAGGTATAGTTTAAGCTCATTAGTTCAGCGCGGGTGGTGAGGTCTTGGGTTCCAATCCCAGATTAAACAGTATTATAAATTCTATTAAATTGTCTGTCGCAGTTTGGTTAAGCCTAGAGGATAGCCTATTGCCAGTAATTCATTGAATTTATGGCAATAGGCTATTACCTTGTTACATAGGACCTTATAACATACTCGCCAACAATACGGTGTACATCAGTTTATCGTCTAGCGTCTGTATAGCGTCGTAATACTGCTAATACATATTCTCATCACCATCATCATCCTATTTTTGTCCACTGCTGGACGTAGGTCTCTCCTAATGAAAGCCGTAGCGCCCGATCTTCGGCTTTCCTCATTCACCTGGCCACCGGACGCTACGCTTACACTTCGTCTGCCTTGTCGCGGACTCCACTCGAAAACGCATGTGGCCTATGGCCACTTCAGCTCGCTTAATGCTTTGAGCTCGATCGATATAACAAATCGAGTAATAAACATACAAACAATTTAAGTCTAAATTGAGAACCTTCTCCTTTTTCAAGTCGTTTAAAAATACATTTTATTTAATTACTCACTCAAAATTTGCTAGAAGCTTTAGATAAAACCTGAATGTCATCACTCATTAAGCTAAATAACAATTTGGTACTTAGAATATAGCAAGCTTAATGGTTTTATCATTCAAGCTTAATGTGCGAAGCTTTTAAGTGTGCCTTTGTGAAGATTTCATAACAGCAATTAACCAAGAATATAATATACTAGCTTCTGCCCGCGGCTACGCTCGCTTGAAGCTCAAAAACAAACAGTGATGATCTCTTCGTTATATGGGTCTGTATACATCAGAGAGGTCAAGCTGTATCTCAGGACCTGTACAATTAATTGAGATAAGAAGTTAACCAGTTTTTAAATTGAAGCATAATTATATTTTCTAACAATGATAACTAAATTTAAATCTATTCTGTAGTTTTACGCCAACCCGTAACAAACAGACAAGTATTTTAAAAATCAAATTTTGGGTTCGGAGACGTTTATATACCCTAACATACTTGTTTTTTTAAATATCTTTAATGTACAGACACAGCTTTTTTATAATAGTAGAGATGAAAATAGTATTTCTGAACTAATGCTTAGATGATATTGTTATCATATAGAAGTTTGCAGTCGTCATTTCACGAAAAAAAACACTTTCGAATTTTGTTAAGTGTATACATATTTATGCTCGTGATTGTACTACAAAGTTGCAACGCATTGCAAATACTCATTAACAATTCGTCTACATTAGTACGCTGAATGTTTACAAATCATTTACACGATGATTAGTGAGCAAAACGTTAACGTAAATACTAGTTATCAATGCAGTTTTGATGTCCACCGTACACTATCAAATTGTCGGTTTGGAATGGTTCCAAATGTTTAGCGACTACAAACAAATAACTTCTCGTATAGGTACACTGTTTGGCACAGATAGTCGTTTTATTGTACTCCATATTATAAGTATATCTTTACAATCATGATTCCTCATTGTGAGCAAACTGACGGTATATATCGGTAGTTCTCTACCTAACCCTTCGCGGAAAACAAGCGTGATTGCATCATGATGTTCTAATAATTTATTAGTAGGTACTTACATCATAACATAATCAACCCATTATATGTCTCACTACTGGGCACGGGTCTCCTCTCACAATGAGAGGGATTAGGCTATAGTCCACCACGCTAGCCTAATGCGGGTTGGCAGACTTCTCACGCCGTCGAGAAAATCTCTCAGACGTGCAGGTTTCCTCACGATGTTTTCCTTCACCGTTTAAGCGGGTGATAATTAACTATTAATACGCACATAATTTCGAAAAGTCAGAGGTGCGTGCTTTGGCTTTGAACTAGAGACTATCACGGCTTTTTTCGGCTTACATCAGTTTACAGTTAATAGTTTCTAGTAATATACGAAATTTGCGAATTCCTGGTCCTATATTATCGCAACTTCAAATGCCAACAGTTTATTCAAGCACTTAATTTGGTCCGTGTTTACGCAACCCGCCTCTCATTGACCAGATACCAACCCACATTCTTTACAGAAAAACCCAAATAGGAAAAGTTCCTTAGTAAGACGACAAAACTATTTAATAAGCTCGCCAAACATCGCAGTTTCGTAATTGTGTGCTTGTTACATATGTACTTATGTTGTAATCAAAACTCTTTTCTGGTCAAAACTCTTTACGACTGGCAAATTTATCCTGCCCACTTACCATTCTCTACTCGAATAGTTTATACAGTGCAAATTGTCCAATACTAATGCCATACTTAACTGCCTCGTCATAATGCATTTAACTCTGTGTATAACCTAATCTCAACTCAGAATTTATTGTACCCGTGGTTCTACTCGCATTCCAAAATGGTAAGCTCGATAAATGGTAGCTTATGTCTTTATTGATCTCTACACCAAAAATCATCAAAATGTATTCACCGATTTCAGTGTAAAATCGTATCGAATAAATAGAGTTACCTTTGAATTTGAATTATAGCAATGAAGTAAATTATATTTTTCCTTTGTTAAAATTTCTAGTAACACGGACCAAATATACTAGTGTTATTGTTACTTATAAAATCAAGGAAATCATCGATGAAATTGTACATTGACCTTATCACTTGTCAATCCATAGTTGTAGTACAATTGTCGCGGCGAAAATCTATAATTTTTCGCCAAAAGTAGTTTTGACCGAAATAGAGTTGTACTGTTACATTTTTTTCCTAACTGCAATGTTGCGTGCGGTGAAGACATTAATCGGTTTTAACGCCAACCGCGCATTTCAGCCGATTTATACAACCCCTCTAAGAACTGCATTGCAGGGTAGTATATTATACAATTTCTGTATCACCGGATGCCGTGGATGTCTAGATATAGGCGGTAGGACCGAAAGCGGTAGGACTGAAAGCGGTAGGAAAAAGGTTAAGCCCACACTATTTTTCTGGATACAATTCCGGCCATAGTCGTATCTGTTTCTTTAAAAAACAACTTACCTAATAATTAAGAAGACGAAAAAAGCAATATATGTATTAAATATAAAATTTAGGTCAAAATAAAAGTGTTTATATTTCATGTTATTGTTTTTTTATGGCATGGGGGGGGGGGGGCAAACGAGAAGACGTCCTTATAGCCTGATGGTAAGCGATTACTGCCGCTCATTGACACCTGCAACACCAGAGGAGTCGCAAGTGCGTTGCCCGCCTTTTAATAGGGTTTCGGCCTCCAGCCTCGGCGAAACACAACGTAAGCGTTGTTTCATGCCGGTTTTCTGTTAGGCCTCCGGACTCCGGTCGGGCCGGCCTGTAAAATTGAAGCGAAGGGAGAAAATAATCAAATCTAACATTACCTTCAAAAAGCACGGTTAACTTTAATAAAGATAACTGTAATCTGGAAACTAACAACTAGGTGCTCGTCCAACCCATTTAAAGTAAAATCTATGATGCTATCAACTAAGCACGGAAAGTAATGTTTAATACTAAGCCCAACTTCAACGGCAAGCTCAAAGTTAAGCTCCAAAGTGGCTCCGAAGGCGTTGTCTTAAGTTTTTACAACCTCCCAGCTTAAAATCTTCGTTAGACGTAAAATAAAAACGTGGAGAACTTGGCCCTGTTTTTATGTGCACGTCAAAGTCTCTTAAAAATTAAAAAGTTGTTTTTATTACGTTTTAAAACAAAATTGATTGCGTGATTACGTCGGTAGCTGTGTGTGGAACGTTCTAGAAGCGGGTTTTCTTTTATGGTGAAGTTAAATGGTGCTTGAAAATGTTGCAGATTGTATTGAATTACGGGACTGAGCGTTTACTTCGTATACTGTTTTGTTGTATACTATGTAGCGACATCTAAGGCACAAAAACTACGACGGACAAATCCTGAACCGCGCAAGTGAAGTTTGCAACGCAACCTGGATATATACAACCCCTGTGGCCCGCCAGGCAAAAACACCTGCCTGGACGGAGGGTACCTCCACACTATGTAGATGTAGTACCAGTAGCAATGCTTCTTATTCTATCTTTATCTTCATATACCATCACACCTGTATGCTCAGAAGGGTAAAGCAGAGGTGTACTGCGGTGCACCAGTTCGCCAATATTTACAAGTCCCATGTAATAGGCTGAGAGTCTATCGCTATTTACTGGACAGAAATCTAAACTCCGAATTGAAACAACACAGAAAAAATCTACCAATTCGTTGAGTAGGTTCCAAGGGACGATCTTTCATATTTTTTATTATCTTAAATATATATGTGAAATTAGGAGATTGTCTGATATAAAGCGGTATTGAACTATACCAATACGTTCAAATATTCAAACGCCCTTATTATGAAACTCATTAGCTAAAAGTCAGCTAATGTGTATATTTTTTCTATGTAGTGATTACGAAGCCCTTTGAATATGGCCCTTAGCCTATAAGCAGTACTCACTAAGGAGACAATATAGGGTTGGTACATCCAAAAAAATTCAATATGTTCCCCACATGCTCTTAGGACATAAACGCAATCCATCATCATATCCCTTAAAACGCACATTTTGTCAATATTGTTTAAAAATTTAATGCTAACCCTAAAACGTGAAGCAGGTGACGTTGAGTACAACAGACGTTATATAAATGAATAAATAATAGACTTTCCGAATTTGGCCCAAATCTTTCGCGTAACGAGTTGAGAAAACAAATAAAGGCCGCTCGGTAAAACTTATTATGCTGGCAATAAATAATATAGCGGGTTCACTCCTGGGGTTGCCAACTTTTAATACAAATGTGGTGGTGTTTGTACGGGTTCAGTAGAACAATGCAGTTTAGGGTGGAAGTTTTTGTTTATATAATTTATTTGACCTCTAAATGAAAGGAAAACGATGTGTTCTTCATGCGAATTGTGAAAGGCAAATTAGGATTTTGATTTTTACGTCATTCAAAGAACACCTCTATCAAATTGGTGTGTGTGTTTTCCCCTTCGTTAAAAACCGCCAAAAGTTGTCAGAAACAGATTCCTATGTGTATTTTTTAACGTGAGTGAATGCCTTCTCCTTAATATAGTTTATTTGGAGCGAGCGAAATAGTTCATATGGAACTTGTGTTGAAAGTGTTGCAATTTGTATGGACATCTAAATGTATCTAAGGCTAAGAACAGAACTAGACTAGAAAACAGAAGTACTAGCGAAGACCTACAAGATACTTAAAGATACTAGGTACTACTATTATAGAAACCTTGATACTAACTAGGTATACCTAATTATACAGGTTTTGTTATAGTCTGGAGGTTTTGGGAATTTTATTTGACCTACATGAATGTCCTGTTGATCTGGTATTGTCGTTCCCTAACTTATGGTTGAGCTACACGATGACTGATGCATGCGTGCCGTCACACAAAGCTGCTATCGTTCTTTCGTAAAAGACCATTTTAGACATTGCCTTGCATTGTCCCACTCACTTATAGGTAAGTGTTATTCTATGCCTGACCTTGATTCTTGTTTGTTTCGGTGTTTCTTCTCATAGGTTTATCATTTCTTCATACAAATTGTAGACGGGGTTTGTTATGTATGATTCATAACATACCCCGTCTATTTGGTACCTAAAACCGTGTCATAGGGGTGAACCATTAACAGGATAACGATACAAACACTGAGCAGCCACTGAGAGTTTTATAAGGAAAACCTAATGACACGGCTCGATTTAGGATTCGAACTCAGTCAACCCTCAGCAGCCGCATTTGTATACACTAAACCATTGAAGCAGTTACAATCAAGATAGATAGATATTCTTATTGCATTTTATAAATGCGTGTTGTGTAACTTCTAAGAGTGTTGACATAGAGTTTAAATTCAATTAAATTATTTGTGTGAAACAACACTTACGTTGATTAAATCATGCACATGTGTGAAAAAACACTTACCTACGTTGTGTTTCGCCGATTGAGTGCGGATACTAGAGGCCCAAACCCTTTTATAACGCGGGAAAGGTAATTGCGACTACTCTGGTGTTGCGGGTGTCCGTGAGCGGCGGTAATCCCTTACCATCAAGGGATCCGTCTGCTCATTTGCCCCCCTATCCCATACAAAAACACTGCACAACAAAAACGGATCTACCTACTCTGTCTCTATTGACTAGTACCTACCACAAAATAGTATTAATTCGATCCAAATATTAATTAACTACTGACATTATTAATGAGGCGGCAATTGAACCGAATGAACCGATTTTAAATTATCAATTAACAAAGAATTAATAGGCTCTGTCAACGAATAAATTGAATGTTATGAATTGATAACCGGCGGCCATGTTGTGTTGTTGATCATACCTTCCATTTTGACGACACATTTGGTGAAGCGACTGAGTGATCGGTTTAGGCGCGACGTCTTGTTGGTTCGATTCCAACATGGAGCAAATATTTGTGTGTCCAACAGATAGTGGTTCCGGGTCTGGGAGTTTGGGTATGTGAGAATTTGTCTTTGTCAAATCCTAGTGTGGGGAAATATTTTATTTAAAAAAAATACCATCACACCGGTATTCCCGGAAGGGTTAGGCAGAGACGTACAAATGTACACCCACAGTTCGCTGATATGTTTAGGTCTTATGTAATTGGGAGCGAGCCAAATGCCATTAACCGGGCACTGTTGATCACTTTCTGTTGTGTTTTATATCGACTGTCCTGATTCATGTTAATTTAAAACATTTTAGAGGACACCGTGGCTAAGTAATAATATTGTTCTTACATAACAAACTAGCCTCAATCTAGTCTAGTGGTCCTAAGTGCGACAGCTACGCTGTAGGTCCTTGGATCCATTCTTAAGTCAAGTGTTATTGGGCTTTTCTATGAAATTCTCAGTAGCAACTCGGAGTTTGGATTTGTGCCCGATCAATAGTAATAGGCTCGTCCAAATTGTATGGGACCTAAACAACTGTAGATGTACATTAGTACACCTACTACTCCTAGTAGCTCTGCATAACTGAGGAATACAAGCGTGATGGTTTGTTGTGTACTTTTGTTTATATATTAGTTCTGTCAATGTAAGATTAGTGAAATAAAATAAATTCAAAGTTAAGAAACTTTTACCAAAAATAATATAAATAAGTCTTACTTTTCCCTTCGCAACGTAAGTCACCAAAATACCCTCATAGAACTTCCATAGCTTTCATACGATACGTTAAAGCACCCCGCTATTAATTTTTAATTTCGCTTTTACGACTTTTTTAATGGTGTCCACGTTTTGTTTAAAATTTTATACGATACGGATTTGCTGTTAGTAATTTTGGGCTTCATGTTGAGAGTGAGAGAAATATAAATAATATAGAAATTATTGTTTTTATTTAATGCACTCAGTAACTTTAAGTTAGGTGGCATTATTAAATTTGAAAGTTTTAAATCTATGGTTTAAAACTGTGTGTATTATTAAAGGAGATTATTTGGAAGGGTAAGGGATGTTCATATTGTTCTCTACTATTATAAAATTGTAAAAAAGCTGTGTCTGTACATTGAAGATATTTAAAAAAACACGTGGGTTATGATATATAAACGTCTCCGAATCTGAAAATGTGATTATTAAAATTCTTGTCTGTTTGTCTGTTTGTTACGGGTTGGAGCAAAAACTACTGACTAGATTTTAATTTTATTATCACTTTTAGAATGTATATGCTCAAACTTAAAAACTTAAACGAATCCTGAGATACAGCTTGACCTTCCTGATGTATAGAGTAGAGGCCCATACAAAGAAGAGGTCATCAATGTTGGTTTTTCATTTTTACTCCTGATATAGCTTCACGTGAGCGAAGCCGCGGGCAGAAGCTAGTTACAATATAAATTGTTCACATTAGACGTTGATTGGTATTTTAGAAGATTGCCATTAGAAATGTATGATAATTATAATTATTGAGAACGAATTATAATACTATTTCAAATGGTTTTTAAGTGCCAGAATGAACTTTCTATTCAGCTGTAGATCATAAATAATTGAATGAATTTTGTAAATAACTGTGTTTTTTGACGTTTTTGCTTATTTATATTTAAGTAAAAAAACCTGTAAACAATTCTCCGATTTGATAAATGATATTTATTTCTCTAAATAGATCTTTTAGAGACACTTTTACAAGTCAATGTTTTAATTTTTTTTTATCTAGATGGCGCCGGCATTTATTTTCCTAACTGACGTCCTCTGAGAAGAAACGCCGAAACAGACTCAGAGAATCATGGTCTCTTTTAAAGTCCAGACAGTTGAGACAGTAATAGTATTATTAGATATTATGTGAGTGTTACGATGTAAGGCAATATCTGGACAGGCCTTTTGAAGAAAGAGCCATAGCAGCTTTGAGTTGACCTGTCTTAACTGACGGCACGCATACATCAGGCATCGTGTAGGTAAACCATTATTTAGGGAGCTCAACGACCTGTCGCACGACAATACCAGATCAGCAAGACATTTGCGTAGGTCATGTAAAATACTCAAAAATTTGAAGAGGAAACCTAAGAACTAAATGGTAGACAGTATTGCTACGTATTCGTAGCACACGTAGTATGCGTAGCAGTCGTAGCTGGCGTAGCTTTACGAATCATTACATCGCGCCCTACACACTGTGACTGAAAAATCTTACATAAAAAAATGTCAAGCCCTAATATTTCTTTTAATTTAATTATTTAGACAGAGGTGTAATTCGCCCACAGTTCACACAATTCTAATGAGGCAGCCTAAAGGTATTATTTTTATTTATTTATTTTATTATCACACCTTATCCAAAACAGTTGATATACGAGAAACAATTGTATTAACTTGGGAAGAAGTTATCAATAAGGTCAGTCTGGTTTAGTCCTTAGCGATAACTTTGATGTAATACATACCCACAGTAGTCGTGTTATTTGAGTAAAATAAAATTTAAGTATGTACATTGTTTTTCCTTCTTCTCTGCTATAGTAAAATTGTAAAAAGCTGCATCTGTACGTTGAAGATATTTGAAAAAGAACAAGTGGGTATATAAACGTCTCCGAATCCAAAAATGTGATTTTTAGAATTCTTGACTGTTTGTTACGAGTTCGAGCAAAAACAACTCAATAGATTTTAATTTTGTTATCACTGTTAGAAATTATAATTATGCTCCAACTTAAAAACTAGTGAACTTCTTATCTAAATTAATTAAACGAGTCCTGAGATACAGCTTGACCTCCCTGATGTATAGAGGCCCATACAAAGAAGAGATCATCATTGTTAGTTTTCGATTAAATTATTTTTGGAATCCATTTCTAATCCTAATATAGCTTCAGGTCAGCGAAGCCGCGGGCATAAGCTAGTTTTTTCAATAAACTTATTTTTATTAAACAATAAATGCAAATGAAGTTGGCCCTCCAAGCTTTGACTAGGTATATATCCACCTCCAAGTAACCTTATGAAGAAAACTATTGCTATAGAAAAAAACATAAACTCATTAGTTAAAAGCTTTATACTAAAAACTTCTTGGTGCATTAATTAAATAAATAATACTGGGTAAACTTCAAGACTAGATAGCTGGTTTTTAAACGTAATTTTCTTTTATCTACCTTCATTTTTTGCGAAATTTGCCGGGATTTACTTAAAATACGAAACACAATTAGCTTCAAGAATTTGTTTTAGGCAATTAGCGTTACAGTTGAGCTTTGTTTTGAATGTAACGTGTACACATAAAAGATTTTCATCAGTTAGGGAGATCTAAAGTTTAAAGTGTTTTATTTTATTAAGTTAATTCATTAAGTAGGTACACATTTTTAGGTACCATGTAGGAGGCAAGTCATAAAGCCGGTAAAATGGATGATCTACAAAAAAAAAAATAGAAAAACCCAAATTCGAGACCTCACTCTCGGCAGCCACACTTGCCTCATCAATAGCATTAGTAGTTACTACACTAATAAGGCAGTTCACTAATGCAACACCACCGAGACCGCAACTCGGCAAACAAGCTGAGCACAGGGTGAAATGGCGCACATCGGGGGAGACCTACGTCCAGCAGTTGACTAGTATAGGATGATGGTGATGATGATGATGAAAACAAAACTTCTACGTTGTTTTTCCCATTCCCGTCCCGTTTAATTACATTCAGCAGTAGACTGTTATAGGCTGATGATGATGACTTAATTTTAAACTAAACCTGTACCTATTAAAAACGCTACGTCCTACAATATTTACTCCTGACTCGCCATTTATGTATGGCGTCGATCTATAAATAAACTTTATAAAAAGAATATCGCGACGAGTGCACCAGACAGTGCATGACGACATGATTTCATGGTAAAAAAACAAAACGACATCGCCTACAGCGCTTTTCGTCACGGAGCGATGTTTTTTCCATTTCCCAGTGTGCAGTTTTTCATATCGACGGAGTTTTCTGTGTGAAGGATTTATTGATAGATATTACGAATCTACAACTCCAGATTGTACGGTTTCCGTGATTCTTTTTTCGAATTTGAATGTTCTGTTCGAAATAATAAAAGGAGAATGCAGTTTTTAAAATGCAGTTTTTGTCTCTGTGACGGTAGATGTAGAGTGGATTTGTAAAAAAAATTCATAGAACTTGTAGGTTACTTAAGGCTAGTAATAATTTACTCTACAGTGAGGCTTGTACTGACTTTAACTTTACTTTTTTTTTAATTTTAATCATAGGGAACAACAAACAGCTACAAAATACGGTGTTACAAAAAGAGATACACATAAATAAGTACAATATTGTAGCCCACAACGCTGTTCACAGATAAAGCTGTGGAATATGGTAATTAATTAGTAAAACGCTAGGATAATAGTTGAAGAATGATAACAATAAAAAACTAGACTAACTTGACTGTCGCGTCCATCTATCTACACTTGTACACGATAGAACCAAGTAATCAAGAGAGCTCCTTTAATATAAGACCCTTGAACCTACTGGGAGAACATGCAAAAATATCAATGTGTTCAAAGGTCTTATTATAGTTATCTAAGCTTCTGCGAATAGGCGAGCGCAGACCAGTATTAGAATGACAAGTATGTTTTATTTTAATTGTCTAGGGCCAAATAGCAACCTAAAAAATTACCACACGCTATCTGTAGGTTGTTATATATTATCAGTGACGAATCAGTGTATAGTATAGACCAGTTTAGACCGAATTTACAACATTCGAAGATGGATATTAAACATACGAAGGCTGTAAAATGATAGAAAATTTCTGTTTATATCAATGCCATAAAGATCATCCATCCATACACGACTTAATTCTCATGCATTACACTTCGATTTTAATTTATTTGTTTCATACTCCATACATTACATAAAGGGTTTAACTCCATTTTCAGCAAAATCCGTTCTCAGATTTAGCATTTACTAAGGGTAAAGGTTATCAGGTTAGTTTACCTGGCGTGCTCTATCGACCTCGGTGCTAAGACCTAGGTAAATAACCCAAGGCTAAGTTGAACGCGAGCGCAAACACCCTTAGCTAGCATGTTGCTAATTAATAAACGTGTAAATACACTGGTTTAATTAATTCAACGTAGGTAGACCGTCACTGAAGTATGATTAGTGATTGCTGTTCTGTTTATTAAAGTTTTTGGTATTTGTATTTCTCTGAATAAATATAGGCAAGTCTTTTTCATATATTTGCAATTCATCACAGATATACGCATCACGCTATTCGTAAATCACCCGGACAGAACTTTTTATAACATAACCATTTTTCACATGTCACACCGTAGTTTTTCATATATTCATTCACAGTGACTTGCGAATAAATATTCATGTTTCTGTCACCAAAAAGAAACTATACAGTATCAAATGGAATATGTAACTAAGTAAAAACCATCAAACGTAAAAAATATTTTCCACTACAATTTTAAGTACACAGCATTTTCAGAGCATAAAACTTGCCGTTTCCCAGGAAACGTCCACCCAAAAATGCTCACGAAATATCTTAGTAGGGAATTTTCGAATGTGCTGAAACGGAAAACAACGTGAAACCTAACAGTTAACATAAGTTTCCTTACCTTACGAAGCATTTCCTCCAGCGAATCCATGTCGAGGGCGGCAGGCTCCCCGCCCGCGCTGCCGTTCATACCGTTATTGTTGTTCGTCATAGGTGAGCCGCATTACACATTACACTTAGGTAGACCGCCACTTTATTATGGAAATTTTCTTATTCACTTATTCGTAAATTCGGCGCATGTGGTTTGCACTTACGTTTTATGTAATATCGCGTGTAAGATTTTTTGGATACACAAGTTAGACTAGACTAAGTTAGGAAGACAATCAAAATCTGAAAGAATGATGTTTATGATGATGATGCTTTAGTAAGGTTTATCATGATTACAAATTATTATTCTGTGGCTGACATAATCTGTAGTTATAAACGTTTTTATATATAAAACAAAGTAAGACTAGTTATAATATTTATAGTTCAAGAATGGCTGATCTGATTTTTAAATTCTTTGATTTGTTGAATTTGTATAAATCCCGAATAGCAGTAAAACTAACAACAGTGAAACTGCGGGCTAGTGAGTATAAAACTCTTATTGAAAAACGATATATAACGTAGCGTGATGATATATAGCCTATAGCCTTCCTCAGTAAATGGGCTATGTAACACTGAAATAATTTTTCAAATCGGACCAGTAGTTCCTGAGATTAGCGCGTTCAAGCAAACAAACAAACAAACTCTTCAGCTTTATATATTAGTATATATATATAATATATTAGTATAGATAACAAAAACTTGAAGTGCTATTTGAATCCATAACTAGACTAGGTACAATATCGTTATGAAGACATTTTCCATATCATGTTCCGTGTAATGCATTTATTATGTTTAATACATTATTTAACGATAAAGAAGACGATTATGTACTTGTATCATTAAGGGTAAATATTTTATAAACCTATGTAAATGTGGATGAAAACACCATTATCAGTTCAGTTTATTCAAAGATAAAGAAAAACTTAGTAGAGTACGGAAAAATAGGTAAGTACTAAGTAGGTAGGAAATAGGAAGCAATAGGTACATAAACATACATACCATTATATTAAAATGTCTGTATTTCCCGAAGAGTTACACAGAGATGTACTAATGTACACACACAGTTAGCTATGTTTAGGGCACTTGTAACAGGAGGCGAGCCGAGCACAAAATTTTAAAACATTGACTTTTAAAAGTATCTCTGCACATAACATAACATACCATCACGCCTGTATTCCCCGAAGCGTTAGGCAGAGGCGTACTAATGTTAATAAAACACTTTTCTCGGCTTGGGAATCGAACCGAGGACCTCTAGCGTAGCAGTCGCGCTCAAGACCAATAAGATCTTTATAGAAATAAATATCCCATAAAACTTCATACGCAAAACTGATTCGTAATTTTATTAGAATCAATTCATCCTTTTGATTACAAATGGACAAAAGTAAACAACTGTAAATTAGACGCGTCACCCCCACCCCCCTAGGTGGGTAATACTGCGCAAACAGAGATAGTGCCCCACTCGTGGGGTGACAATGTGTGACGGCGCATACGTTTAGCGCTTTAGATCCCCTCTGAAGCCCTTTTTTATTGAAATTGAACAGAAATTAGCCGCAGGTAGGGGATGCACGTTTTAATTATGTTTTAGGTAAGGGGAGACTTATGGAACGCTACTTAGAATGACGCGTACAAGCGCTCTAAATCTGTTTACTTATTTAGAAATAGCTTCTGCGTTATCTTCAAAATTGGGTCCGACCTAGATTAAAAGTAGCTCATGTGTTATTCCACACTATAATCTATTTCTGTGCCAAATTTTATTCAGATCCGTTCAGTCGTTCTGGCGTGAAAGAGTAACAAACATCGATCCATCCATCCTCACAAACAAAAATAACTATACGGGAACAAACTGTGTCTTGACTATGATTGCGTTATAAATAATATCTACGTATCGTACCTACCTAATGTCGTATGATTATACAATCTTTGTCACACAGATGTTGTTACCTGTCTGCATTTATGACTGTATCAAGTCATTGAGAAATCGTCACACAGAATTAAATACCAAGAAATGAAATGATGATGAAATGATATTTATTTCTGTAAGTAGATCTTTAGAGACACTTTTACAAGTCAATGGTTTGTTTTTTTTTATAGCTAGATGGCTTCAGCATTTCCTAACTGACGGCCTCTGAGAAGAAACACCGAAACAAACTCAGAGAATCATGGTCTCTTTTAAAGTCCAGACATAAAATAATACAAATAATGTGAGTGGGACAATGCAGGGCAATGTCTGAAATGGCCTTTTGAGGAAAGAATCATAGCAGCTTTGAGTAGACCTGTCCTTGACCTGTCCATCTGCAGTCTTAATCAAATCGTTTACGAATACAAGCTATATAAAATAATAATAAATAAGCTATACAAGCTATAATAAACTGCCTCATTAGCTAAGTGGTCCTGAGCGCGACTGCTACGCTAGAGGTCCTGGGTTCGATTCCCAGGTCGAGCAAAGTGTTATTGGGTTTTTCGATGAAATTCCCAGTAGCAGCTCGGAGTTAGAAATTTGTGCCCGGTTAATAGCAATAGGCTCGCCCCCTATTACATGGGACCTAAACATACCGGCGAACTGTGGGTGTACATTAGTACGCCTTTGCCTAACCCTTCGGGGAATACAGGCGTGATGGTATGTTATGTTTATGAATACACAATGAAGTATATATAGGCTTTTAATTAAATTTCTGAGCTTACCGTGTTGAGGTAAACACGATTGCTCGTGTCAGACAAAGATTGATGACTTTATACAATATCTACTTGTATATCTATCCTTTTTTCCATTCTATTTTTTTATAAGTGGCAAACACGCTTATTTTATTAATAAATAGACGATATATCTATAATATCTAGATGACTCTAGACTATCTCATTAGTCTGGTGATACCAAGCGTGACTGCTACGTTAGAATTCCTGGATTCGATTCACAGGTCGAGAAAAGTGCTATTGGGTTTTTCTATGAAATTCTCAGTCGCAACTCGGAGTTTGGTAGATACTTGTGCAAATCTCGGGCCATAATAGAAATTGTTCTTGTTGGTCACATAATTGATTTTGGACTCCACAATTAAGAAAGGATTTTTTTTTACTATTTTATAACATAACATACCATCACGCCTGTATTCACCGAAGGATCAAGTAGAAATGCAATATGTACCTATATCCAATAGTTCACCCGTATATTCAAGTCCCATGTAATAGGGGGCGACATCATTGTCATTAATCGGGGAAATGTCTAAACTTCGAGCTGCTACTGAGAATTTCATTAAAAATCCCAATAATACCTTGCTCGACCTGGGAATCGAACCCTCTACCGTAGCAGTCGCGTTAAGGACCACTAGTCTTATGAGGCTGTTCGCCAACAAAAAATGCCTACACCAAGCTCTAGCTTAAGTGCTAAGCTATAAATTTCACCAATGTATCGCACGACTAATGAAGTAAGCTAAGCTAAAAGCCCGGGCTAATTGCCAGTGTAAATAAGCTGTTTACCTAATGTAGCTGGCAGCTTAACTTGAAATATAACCGAAGATTTATCTTTAACGGTCAGTTTTCTAGCAAATAGAAATAAATTAGTTTATAAAAAAATACAGATATATTTAAATTATTCTACTTATTTCTTTTTTGAGACCTAAGGTAACCTATGACCTTCCTCAGGATAAACACTCTCAAAGTCATAACAATTTTTTATAAACTTTATCAAGGAACTACTCGAAGTTCCTTCGGTAAAGTTTATAAAAAATTTGTTCATTAATTTAGGCGAAAAAGGTGACGGATAAAGATATTTTTGCATTTATTACATCAGTATGGATAGTATCGTTTAGTCCATTGTTACTTTTGGACATTGTATCTACTCTCCACGTGTGACATTGCAAGTCACTGTCACAGTATGGTAGTAGACAATAGTTAACTAAAAGTGTCACGTTTCCTTGTTTACGACTTGGTTGGAATTCCGACAGGAATGTCGGCGGAAAACTAGTCCCTTTGAATATAGTGACACGGTGAATAAATATACCTACCTATATGTATGTATAGAAAGATCAGTAGAAGTCGCATTATAAATTTTTCATTTAATTGTAGAAATTCAGATGGGATTATTATATTTCGTATGGTACAAACAGAATATGATTGATTTTATTTAATCTGTACTATTATAAAATTGAATAAAAGCTGTGTCTGTACATTGAAGATATAAAAAAAAACAAGTGGGTTCGGTTATATGTAGAATAAGAATATATAGGTAGAATTGTATAATTCGCTATTTTACATAACTGTTAGCTACTTTCCAAAATAGCTCTCCGAACCCAAAAATGTAATTTTTAAAATTGTTGTCTGTTTGTCCGTTTGTAACGGGTTGGAGGCAAAACTGCAGAATAGATTTTAATTTTGTTCTGTTATGCTCCAACTCCAGTTTTTAAGTTGGTATGCTCCAACTTAAAAACTGATGGACTTCTTATCTCAATTAATTGAACAGAACCTGAGATACAGCTTGACCTCTCTGATGTATACAGACCCATACTAAGAAGAGGTCATCAATGTTGGCTCATTTTACTCCTATTAAAGCTTCATGTTAGCGAAGCCACGGGCAAAAGCTAGTTTATTAATAAGCATGACACTTACGTTTAGATTTTTTTATTTTTCAGATTCAATTGGTTTTGTTTTTAAAGACCTTTTTCATATTTTTTAGCCTCAATTTACAATGATGAGACAGAATAATAAGTAGATCAGCTGAAACTTGTACTTGTGGTGTTTTCTCGAGAATTTGTGCACAATTGTACGTAATTCATCGTGGGAGAACCATGCTTCGGCATGAATGGGCCGGCTCGACCGGAGTGATACCACGGCCTCACAGAAAGCCAGTGTGAAACAACGCTTGCGTTGTGTTTCGCCGAGTGAATGAGGTTACCGGAGGCCCAAACCCTTTTAAAAGGCGGGCAACGCACTTGTGACTCCCCTGTTGTTGCGGGTGTCCATGGGCGGCGGTTATCGCTTACCATCAGGTGATCCGTCTGCTCGTTTGCTCCCCTATCCAATAAAAAAAAAAAAAAAAATGGCGATGCAATAAATAAATTGAGTTCATATGGACAATTTCGTTCTGAAATTCGTTTCCCTTCTCTTACATGGCATGTCTATTGAGCTTTAGTTGCATTGAACTTTAGAGACCACTAATGCCAGTATTTAGAACAGTCATATTAATTAGCAAATTTCAAACAAATTTTAGGTAAATAAACACCTTAATATTTGGTTTTACATTTTAGTTTGTTGAGGATGACATACCTATCTAAGTAGTTTTTCTTACATTCACGACCAAATTCAAAAATGTGAGCCGTATAGAATTCCGAAAATTTTCTAAATAAACATACAATTGAACCCAATATAGTTTTCAATATAAGCAGCAATAGTGCGAGGTCATTGACACTTGGCACTAGATTGCAGCCCGCGGGACTCACGCTGAAATCGCACACATTATATAACTGCTCTTATACGACCGTGTCGCCCTGGTACAATGTCTTTAATATCATTTGTAAATTCGTTTTCGAATGACGGGGTCAGCAGAGATGGTTTGTTAGCTTAATTACCTTTAATTTTACGAAGTTATGTGTGGACATACATTTCATAGTCATAGTCGTCAACATACATCCATTGAATCATATTTTTGAAATATTTGAACTTAAAAACATTTTTCATTAAAATTTGAATTGATATACATACTCATACACTCCAGCCTTTTTCCTACAGGTTTAGGCGAACAGAATGTAACTAGTAATTCTAACAATATTCTAATAAATACATTCAAATCAGTGTACTAAGTTTCGCGTTGCGGTAACCCTATGAAATTTATTAAGTTAAATAACAAAGCCTGTCGCTCAGTGCTGCTCAACGTCGATATAGAAGCAACTTTAACTTTAATCTACTTACTTTGAGAGCGCCCGCAGACGCAACTTAATAGATTTTTAGTTACCCGGTTGTTGGGAAAACAATATAGTTCGTACTATACATTTTTAGAGTGAACGTTGAAAATACATAAATTTTATTGATGAATTTATTCCTACAAGATATAATCGAATAATGTTTGTATCAATTAGGTTGTCATACTGATCGGTTTTTGTTACTTCGGATAGTTGATGGGTTATATTTTCTTTCGTTCACGATAATTTCATATCTAGTTATACCATTCTGTTGCGGCAAAATCTTTCATTCTAGTTTTAAATGAGGTAATTAGGAGCACGAAACACGAAAACCAAAACAATAGCCCAACCACGAACAACTTGAGAAAACGTATTCGTATCAAAATCGAGAATAAATTGTATTAGAAGGAGGTTAATGAACGTAGATGAAGCGAAAGTGGTGTGCCAGGATCGTAGCAAGTGGCTATCTATAGATTCTGCCTACCCCCCAATGGGAGCCAGCCGTGTAAATATGTATGTATGTATGTATGTATGAGATTTTTTGCAGAAGAAAACTCGATACAAATGCGATAGAGCTTCGTGCTTGGGCCACTGTATTGTTTTTGCTATCCGTTTCGGCATCAGCTGAATATACAAAAGGAATATATTATCAGCTGAATATATATATACCTAATGCAATTAAGCACAAACCTAATATCAGCCACTAGGACAAGGTTCAAACCACGCATTATGCTAAGCAGTTACTGCAACTAAGTAGTCGACTGTTAGTCAACTATTATAGTTGCGTCCATTCATAGGCGCTTGAGTTTATTCATCAACACCCACACGGTACAACACTATTTAAGGTTGATGTTCAATAGAAAGCGAGGCGAACAATTAAAAATTAGCTAGCTACAGTAAGTACCTACGATCGAAATAACTGTGCGCGTCTGAACTTAGTTACAAGAGGAGCGATCGGCTCCTGCGACACGGGTTGTGGGTTCGATTCCAAATCCTAGTGTGAGGCAAAGTTTTAATAATATGTGCAACAATATCGAAATTAATACAATATTCATCAATGCGAGACATTTACGAAACTAATTGTTCCTACTATTCCACCGAATTTAATAATGATAAAAGAAGTTTTCAAATCGGTCCAGTAGTTTCGGAGCCTATTCAATACAAACAAACAATCAAATCTTTCCTCTTTATAATATTAGTATAGGTATCAATTAGGTTACAGTTACATATAGAGTATCTTGACGGCTTTTCTCTTTAAGATCCTCTAAGTATTTGGAACCGTGAAAATACAACGTCAAGACGCACAACACCTTATTCTGCCCGTGACTATGGACGCTGTAATGGGTCCGAAATCTCGGGATATGTTTTGTTAATATAACGCGATAAAATCCGTAGTGGCTTTACTTCAATACCAGTAATAATGGTCTAAATGAAAAAAAAAAAAACTTTTGACTTTGACTTTGAAAGAAATTTGATGTACAGCTATATATAACGAAAGGATAGCTTACGTTGGACATTTGCCGCATTATTGTCGAGGCCGCCTCACCCGGGCATCGAACGCTATCGTTTGCCATTCTGTAAGCGTACCGAGCGTCTGATACTTTGAGTATTAAGAAATCATGTTTTATTGAAGACACTTTATAACCATAATAATATTTTAAAGCAGTGATAATCAAGTGATAGATACGATCACGGTTTTCCCAATCAAGGTCTCACCAGTTTTAAACTAATCGAGTGCATATAAGTAAATGAATTATGACTCATATGCCTCAGTTTGCAAGGATCGGTTGTCAGACTTTCTCGGGCATTTCAGTTTCTGACTTAGTACCGTATTTCTATTTATTGGATAAGAGAACAAACTAGCAGACGGGTCACCTGATGGTAACCGATTACCGCAGCCCATGGACACCCGCAACCAGAGGATCGCACCAGAGGAGTCACAAGTGCGTTGCCCGCCTTTTAAAAGGGGTTGGCCTTTGGGTCTCCGGTATCCTCACTCGGCGAAACACAACACAAACGTTGTTTCACGCCCGTTTCTGTGAGGCCGTGGTATCTGGCCGAGCCGGCTCATTCATGCCGAAGCATGGCTTTCCTCCAAAGCACGGAGGCTTCATGATGTGGTATGAAAGGACACCCATCTATAGAATGATCGCAGTAAGCCCAGCTTAAGTTAATAGATCGATTGATCAGCATAGGATTTAACAACGAGTTGCTATAAAGCACTCTACAACTGTTTATTTGTCATAAACGATTTCAATTAAGTAAAATATTCCCTAATTTCAGTAGCACATTGCGCCTACAAACGACTAATCATTCCAAATAGAACCTAATGTATTTTTATTTTAGATCAATTATCTATTATTAAATTAATTTATATTATTACTGCCACGTGCTCAACGCTCGCAGCGTGCTAATCAGGCGCTGGACAACTGCTATTTAAGTAACCAGTAAGCAAGTAAGTAAAGAAGGTTCACTATATAAAAATTAAAATACCTGTATATTATCTCTAGCATTATTGCAAAAAATAATAAAGTATTTGATTTTTTAGGATTCCGTACCCAAAGGGTAAATACCTATTACTAAGACTTCGCTGTCTGTCCATCTTCCCGTCCGTCTGTCTGTCACCCGGCTGTATCTCAAGAACCGCGATAGCTAGACAGTTTTAATTTTCACAAATTATGTATGTCTATTGCCGCTATAACAAGAAATACTAAATCCAAAATTAAATAAATATTCAAGGGGGCTTCCATACAACAAACGCGATTTATGGTACGGAACCTTTTGTACGCTTGTCCGACTCGCACTTGGCCAGTTTTTTTTATTGGTCGCATTCCGGTTCCACAGGTCGATAACAATCTAATTCTATTGTGTCTGTCAGTTATTGTTGTTATATGTGTAAATTGTCTGTTTTTATTATTTTTTGACAGGTAAACCCCGTAAGGAACACGAGTTCCTCTCTGAAAAATACCAGTACCGGTAAAAGAAGGTTTCGGCATTTATGTAACAAGATAACCAAGAAAAAAATAGTATAAAGATGTTGATACGGGCCGCTATCAACACTAATTGTATCACTCGCGTTTTGTCAGCTTGAGACCATGTTGTTGTTTCAATGGCTATAATTACTCTTCAAACAGAGACACAATAAACCATATTGCTCAGCAGTAGTTTAGAATATTCGGCTTTGGGAATGTGGTGGTGCTTACTCCAAATTCAGAAGTCGTTCTACCAGCTCAATAAGGTATATCGTTATGAGTGGAACTTCTGATCTTCCTACATGACATGAGTACTGTTTAGCAGTCTCAGTGGACGCAGGATATTATGTAGCCGTTTCCGTTGCAATATATTTGCATTATTCATTGATTGGTTGGCTGTTCTAGCGCTAATTTTGGTTTATCTTATTGTTTTAAATGTTATGAGAAATAATTCACACGGCAGCAAATAATAATGGTGAACTGTCACATTAGTAGTGCTACGCTAGAAGTCCTGGGTTCGATTTTCAGTTCTAGCTCTAGTTCAGAGAAAAAAAAATTGAATTTTAGACAACAAATAAAGTGTTAAATACGAATGTACAAAATGATGTCACCCTAAGACCCAGTTTCACCAATTTCTATTTAACAAGGCATTAACTAATCAGCATTTAAAATTAACAAAGCTGTTAAAATAAGATATGTCCCACCACGACAATGTAACAGTGCGTTACTAAATCAAGCATTTATTGAATGATACACAAAGCATTCACTCACATTCTAATACGACCAAAACAGTAAGTCATAGCAACGTATATCAATGATACTGATATGTCAAATATTGTAACTAGTCGTATAATAATGTTATACGGCCGAATTTATTACATCGTTCCTTTTCTCTAATTCAAAAGCAACCGGGGTATTTATAATTTTGATAGGTAAAACGTCAACAATAATTTGATAGGTAAATTGTCAATAATCATTTTTGTGTTCTGTTGTTCGGATTTTTTTCATATTTTTAAATTATAATCTCTGTGAAAAGTACCTTCGCCCTTAGCCCTCACCATGAGAAATATCTAAAAAACATTCACGCTGAATTTTTCTTCGAACGAGATCTAAATTTTTGTATATCTACAAAGATGTTATGAAGAATAAAATATGATGCAACTGCAAATAAAAACGAAGATTGGAGCAAACCACAATCACTTCTTCGAGCTTTTTCAATGCCCTGGTACTCAGTGTCATGGAACAATTCAATCATGTGGGGATAATATACAATATAATATTCTCAACAGGTAGGAACTAATTTTGAGTTATCTATATGAACTAAATGTTTGTAACTATTTTATTTCAGTGTTTATTACTGAGGTAAAATGTTATTGCACCTTTTTCAGATCAGATTTCAAACTTCGATAAATGACGAATTGGTGCAGAGCAAACTGAATTACTTATGATGACAAATCACTAAAAAACATGGTGAGGCTGAGGCAGCGATGACACAGTAGCTATAAGAAAAATCAACACAACGGAAAATTAAGAAGGAAATATCTACTCCAAATTAATTCGAAATAAAGTCGAAAATGGCTGGTTAATAACATAATTATGCAGTTTTATTTATTTTATATAGTAATTATATCTTTACCAAACTATAAAAATAATAAGTACCTACAAAATGTATAGTATTTAAAACTATTATCCTACAGACCAATAGGCCTTAGGCAAAACTTCCTGTTTAGGCTAAGTGTTGAGCTAAGTTAGTAGGTCCTAAGCACGATCGCTATGCTACAGGCTATGACTTCGATTCCCAGGTCAAATAAAATGTTATTGCCTTATTGGTTTTTTCTATGAAATTCGCAGAAGCAGCTCAGAGTTTGGATTTGTGCCCGGTTAATGGCAAAAAGCTAAGTAGCTCTCTATTCATCCAAATTTTCTAAAACAATCCAAAATAAAATGGTTCGCCTTAATTAGACCTTCATGAAAGGATCTCCTTTGTTCTTTCAAAACGATTTTGACAGTACACAAGTCATAGTAACACTCTGTTAAAAATTTAACAGACCCGCAGAGCAGTGATTAGATTTAACAGCTGATTAAGCAATTTAACACGCCATTTGCATGTGGTGGGACACTCACAAGCCTTAACAGTGTGTTAAAATATTAATAGGCTGTTAAATTAACATAACATAGTATGGTGAAACTGGGTCTAAGGACATCAATTCAGAATGTGAAAGTTAAATTTCGACCTGGCGGGTTGGACTCGCGGTAGTTTAGTTAGTCATAGCGTCTGGTGCATTCAACTGGAAGACGCAGGTTCGAATCCTGCCCGCAGTCAAAATTTTCCTCCACTAAAATAACTTAGTAAAAGTATAATTAGGATTGAGGGCGGTAGTGACTGTAATCTATCTATACTAATATATAAAGCTGAAGAGTTTGTTTGTTTGTTTGTTTGTTTGTTTGTTTGTTTGCTTGAACGCGCTAATCTCAGGAACTACTGGTTCGATTTGAAAAATTCTTTCAGTGTTAGATAGCTCATTTATCGAGGAAGGCTATAGGCTATATATCATCACGCTAAGACCAATAGGAGCGGAGCATCAATGAAGAACGTTTCAAAATCGGGAGTTTTCCTTTTGAGAGCTTCCGATGCATGCGCTGCGTAAACGATTAAAGTTTCGCAAAAATCATATATGACAGAATTGTTCCTCTTTAAAAGTTCTAAAAAAAAGTCCGTGACATCATATGTCTATCTTTTAAGGTTGGCTCACTATAAACGTTTTTATGTTAACTTTGTTCTAAAATTCGTTTTTTTTTCCTTTTGAGAGCTTCCGATGCGTGCGCTGCGTAAACGGTTAAAGTTTCGCAAAAATCATATATGACATAATTGTTCCTCTTTAAAAGTTCTAAAAAAAAGTCCACGACAGCATATGTCTATCTTTTAAAGTTGGCTCACTATAACCTTTTTTATGCTAACTTTGTTCTAAAATTCCAAATGCATTATTTGCGTAGGTGTTTTTATAAACATGATATTATTAATCCTTATCCAAATAAATACGTTATTCATCAGCCTTTAGAGCGTTTGTTTTGTATCCGTGCGGACCGAGCTTGGGTCCGCTCGGACCCAACAAACGCTCTAAAGGACATATCCTCATTTAGCGTTCTTTTATTATTCCTGTTCCCGTGACATATTTTACTAAAGTTCCGCTCGGATACTCAATACTCAATTATCAACTAACAATATTGGCTATATCTTGAAGTGAGCTTCAATCAAAACATACTACAAGCCGCTGAAGGGGATCATCATCTTCTTACCACCTGTAAGGAGATGATGATCCCCTTCAGCTTCCTGCCACCTGCCAAGTTTGCTTGAACGCGATAATCTCAGGAACTATTGGTCCGATTAGAAAAAATCTTTCGGTGTTAGATAGTCCATTTATTGAGGAAGGCTATAGGCTATCATCCCGCTAAGACTAAGTAACTATTCCACGCGGACGAAGTCGCGGGCGGAAGCTAGTACTAATATATAAAGCTGAAGAATTTGTTTGTTTATTTGCTTGAACGCGCTAATCTTAGGAACTACTGGTCCGATTTGAAAAAATCATTCAGTGTTAGATAGCGCATTTATTGAGGAAGGCTATAGGCTATATAAATTATCACGCTAAGACCAAGTGACTACTCCACGCGGACGAAGTCGCGGGCGGACGCTAGTTTAATATAAAAATGTTTAAAATGTGAAAATATCAATACAAACGCCCTTAATTCTCAACGAATTATTCAAAATATAAGTCCGAACATTTCAATTTGACAGTCCCTCATTTTCAGATTCACTAAAACAAAAGACATCACACAATAGCGGTCGAAATTTCTGAAACGTCCCGCTAAATTCGTCAAATGAAAATGTGGGTATCTGGAAGAAAATTCCCGCAACAAAGCGGTTCCAATGATACCAGTTTCGGAAATCGCTTTAATTTGGCGTGTCGTACAATTTGGTAAATGTGGTTTGAATAAAATTAATAAAGCTGATTAAATAGAGAATTATTTTTGATATCAAAAGTTATCATCTGCCTAGCCCTGTGGGTATTGAGTTACTATTTGTTAACTGCTTTGTTAGTCTAGTAGTTTTGAGGGCGACTGCCACGCTAGAAGTCTTGAGTTCAACTCCCAGGTCGAGCAGTGATATTGGGTTTTGGAAGTTCTCAGTACCGGCTAGCTCAGAGTTTGGATTTGTGCCCGGTTAATAGGTTCATAGGTTCGCCCCTATTACATGGGACCTAAACATGTACATTAGTACACCTTTGCTAAATCCTTCGGGGAGCACAAGCGTGATGGTTTTATGTAACTACTAGCTTCTGCCCGCGACTTCGTCCACGTAGCGTGACGATATAGCCTATAGCCTTCCTCAATAAATGGGCTATCTAACATTGAAAGAATTTTTCAAATCGAACCAGTAGTTCCTGAGATTAGCGCGTTCAAGTAAACAAACAAACAAACTCTTCAGCTTTATATATTAGTATACTAGCTTCTGCCCGCGACTTCGTAAGCGTAGCGTGATGATATAGCCTATAGCCTTCCTCAATAAATGGGCTATCTAACACTGAAAGAATTTTTCAAATCGGACCAGTAGTTCTTGAGATTAGCGCGTTCAAGTAAACAAACAAACAAACAAACTCTTCAGCTTTATAGATTAGTATAGATTTATATTGTAATACATTACAATATAAAAAGATAAAAAATATATTACAAATTAATTGAATGACGTCAAGTTCCATGAAACAGCAATACAAACAATGTAAGCTGATTAATTAGTTCGAACTAACAGACATCGCCTAATTAATAGCTAGACTGTTTTGAAGAAGGCTTTATAATACTGCTAAAACATTTTATGAAAAGCTCAGAGGCCGTATTATGACGAGTTATTGCGATCATTATCAAGTTGTGAGTAAGAGATAGAGCTATTTAATGTGTAGAGCGGTATCTCGCTCTTTCAATCACAAGACGATCGTAATAAAATGTTATAATACGTAAATAGAGTTTGATTTTCGAACGATAGATTTTTAAAAACTTATCTTTTGATCGTTAGCTTTTGTTCATCGCTTCGATAAACAAAAGTTACTGCACGTTTGGTGTAGCAGTTAAAATGATCATCTCGCAACTAGAGTTGCGTCGAGTGTCACGGTTTGAAATCCTCTCCGAGAAAAATATGTTTCGATATGTTTTGTGTCACAGTTTTGATTCCAATTTGGGTGTTCTCTGTGCCTGGTAATTGTATATTTATCAAGCTGTCGGAACACTTTTTGGAAAAAAAAAACATTTTACTATATTGCGTTACATAGATATATTATTATAGAGAGCTGATGATGAATTAAAAAAGGGTTTACGTGCATAGACCATTTTTTAAATAGTCTACGTTTAAGCAATCTGAAATTCTAATGACTGTACTAAGTACTTATATCAAAATTTGTTGGGCTCTTGGGCTAACCCATGTTCAAGGAACGAAACGCCGTCTCTTTTACGCGCGAGAACTAATCGTCCATTGCAGTAAAGTAAAATTTCAAATTTAACACTAAAACGACTATTCTAATAACCTGCTCTATAATACCGTTTTGCCGGCAATATGCCGCAAGCAATATGGGCCGACGTACGGTCCGCTTGACCAGAGAAGCTGGTCGCTCGTTAGTGAACGCACGGGCGGTTTCAGGGATATACTCCAGTTGCCAGCCGTTTAGAAACTACCGGCATTGTAAGGGAATTTTGCCGGAGGATGCTTGGTGTTACTGACCTTAGGCCAATTTGATCAATCTATAAATAATATCAACTCATTTTCTGTATAGCCTAACAGTACTGTTTTGAGAATGAGAGGGGTTAGGCAAACGAGCAGACGGATCACCTGATGGTAAGCGAATACTGCTGCCCATGGATACCAAAACCAGAACCAGAACGCCTTTTAAAAGGGTTTGGGCCTTTGGTATCCTCCATCACTCGGCGAAACAACATAAGCGTTGTTTTAAGCCGGTATGTTTATGTAACTTTGTCAGCATTATCCATTTCTTTACAAACAATTTTACCTATTGAAATACACTAGGGACTTTTTGTTTAACGAGGCGTGAGAGATACTCCATTATAAACACGTATGTACAATACAAATTACAATCTCAAAACATAACTATACATAATACCGTTCTAACAGGTCGCTAACAAGTCACTTGCGTTTGAATCACTGGCTCAGATTATCGAATCAGTGATAATTATTATGTTGATCAGTAATACACAGGTTTAGTATATATTATATTATGTATTGGTGCTTGCAAATAGGCGAATATACTTACTACCAACTGTAAATACAGTAGGTTTTTTTTAAATAGCATGAACTGTATAATGATTGACTCATTAGTCTAGTGGTCCCAATTGCGACTGCTACGCTACAACTCCTGGATTCAATTCCTGGGTCGAGCAAAGTGTTATAAAATTTCTGATTTTTGATTGCACCGTCAACATTAGTTTACAACATTTTATACGGTTACTAGCTTCTGCCCGCGACTTCGTCCGCGTTAGCGTGATGATATATAGCCTATAGCCTTCCTCAATAAATGAGCTATCTAACACTGAAAGAATTTTTCAAATTGAACCAGTAGTTCCTGAGATTAGCGCGTTCATGCAAACAAACAAACTCTTCAGTTTTATATATTAGTACTAGCTTCTGCCCGCGACTTCGTCCGCGTAGCGTGATGATATATAGCCTATAGCCTTCCTCAATAAATGGGCTATCTAACACTGAAAGAATTTTTCAAATCGGATCAGTAGTTCCTGAGATGAGCGCGTTCAAGCAAACAAACAAACTTCAGCTTTATATATTAGTATAGATAGATTAGAGTATAGATACATTTCTACGTCATAATTATTTTAGCCATTTCTCAAATATGTTGGGGCTGGCCTCCAGTTCACAATCATTGTTGGATATCAGAATCTATTTTACTCGAAGCGATTGCCAGAGCTCAGCAATTAATTATACAATACTTGTTGTTACCCGTAGTTTCCTTCGCAACCCAAAATACTTTCTGAGGCAAAAGGTTGCCTAGATTTGTTGTTGCATAGAGACAGATGCAACCTTCTCGAAGGTTGCATCTGTCTCTATGCCAGAATTCATCAAAATTAGGCGTAAAAATGAAATATTAATAATGCAATTTTTTTTAAAAAGCTTACTAGCAATGCGGGTCGCATATTACTAGTATTCTTGTTAACCCCTCGTGCTAAGCTAGATTGCTTGTGTTACGAGTGGGTTCACGTCGGTAGTGCAATGGTATGATATGAATATGAATAGTATGAATGGCAATGGTTCGAACCGGCAACCACATGATCGCAAGTCCGACGCCCTAGCCATTAGGCTACCGACGCTTCAAATTATTATTTCATTGGTAACTGAGCAAGTCCGCGTATAATTTAATACGTAACATAATATCTAGACCACACGGCCAGTATTCTTAACCACAATCTACACAGTATACAAATCTTACGCCAAGGCCAACCGATGCCTCCAGTCTATTTATCACCAAAATTTAATTGAAAACAAAAGAGCAAACAAGTCAACTCGTGGCACATTCATGCAAGTGACACGATAAACCCATGAGCACACAGGTAGGCAGATCTATTGTGTAGTCGAGGCCGTGCCGTGTCAAAAGCACTCCGTTATGTACTCAGCTTTATATGTGAAGATCGTGGTTTGCGCCTCGCGTCGATATTTTGTATATTGTGTACTAGGGATTTTCGAGTGTAAGATTGGAGAGGTATTGAATCTGTATTCATGTTGACAGATTGCATTGACGATTAAAGATTAACAAAATATTTATTATCTGTTCATTTATTTGCAAATGCTTAATATTTTCTAGTTGTAAATATGCAGGCATCTAAGCAAAAAGTGTCTAGTTGTAAGGTATTAAGACTTACATATCTTCAATATATCTACTAGATATAGATTCGGTAGAATAGTCAATTAATAATAAGGATTAAAAAATATTCCAATATTTCCATTTTTTTATCAGACATTTGAAGTTGAAACTCCGAAAAAGCTTGATTTGAGAAAAACATTTTCAAAGTTTGACAACAACTGGTAGCTTTTTACTAAACTTTTCTCCTAAAATGTCTGGTACTTAGAAACATCACATAAAGTTATTTACTATTGAACTTGTAGCCAATTGGCATTTGCAAAATGCAATATTTCCACCCAAATTTACAAAAGTACTTCATTTTGGACTAAGAGGAAATTGTACACAGAGATATGAGATCATACATATCACATACCCCACGAGCCTACTTCGATGATTAATTCTATAAAATCTAGGAGGTGACACTTGGTATAATAAAAGAAAAAAGCCAATTCATACAATTAAAATTTTCAAAATATATCTGTAGTTATACATATATATTGAAATGAGAATAAAAATTCTCCCAATGTCATTATGTGACATTGAAAATTTAAAATAACTATTATTGTGAATACTCTTTTAATTATCAGAATTTGGTCTTCTGTCTTTGAATTGAACCCTGTCTGATAAATAAATAGTATATGATAGTCTTTTAATCGTCAAAATACCACATTTATTACCAGTAGCAACGTACCTAACGTTTTGAAGCATGCCCTTAGTCTTGAGAGCCTAGGAAAACGTGTTTCATCGTCGACCACATAGTCAGTCAGTCCAGAAAGTGGTCAGACGCAAACCTAACTATGTAACACTAAACATACGCAATGGGATATTTATATTTATCTGCAAAATGTTATACAAACAATAACATTGGTTTGCACAATATTTACCTGATTTACATAACATTTGATGTGAATCATATTTTAGAAGTGATTAGCGACCTGCCCTGTTCCTAAGAGTCGTAGAGTGATGTTAAATAGCTTAAAACCTTCCTCATGAATTACTCCTTCTATTAGTGAAAGCCTCATCAAAATCCGTTCAGCAGTTTTTGAGTTTATCGCGAACAGACGAACAGGTAAACGCGGCTGAGGACTTTGTTTTATAGTAATATGTAAGGATAACAGCAACCACAGGATTATGTCAGCAACAGACTATTAGCGATATTCATTGCACGGATTTAGACGACTCGAGAATTTTCTTGTAATACACTGGTAAACAAAAGAAGGGGTCATTAGGTACTCCTGATGATGCGATTGAAACCATATTTCATTTCAAGATTTCATGTTCATGGCAAACCTTACAAAAGTCGTACTCACATCTCAGTTACACTAACATAATTGCACTACGCGTAAACACACGAAAATTCCTTCGAAAAAATGTCGTTGACACTCAAAAATTCACGGCTAACATCACACCACAAGAATCACATCCCAGCCAAAACACGACACCATTAATTAAAAACCACCTTTGAATTTTCAGAAAAAGGGGGAACCACTTGCGAGAAAAATTGCACCTCGAGTCGAGAGTGGGGGTTCGTAGCAAGCGACGCGCGTCTACGCGGTAGGCCGCCGCGACGCAAACTGAACCTTCGTAGCACGGTTACTATAGCATCCGTCGGCTACGGCTCGTAGCTACGCGCTACGTCGTAGCTACGCCTGCCTATACGAATCCTGCAGGCTTGCACTGTTTCGTTTACAATGCAAGGTTTATGCTAAAAGTTGATACATTGCCGGTTATTATGCATTTAGCCGGTTTAAAGAATTTGCATTTTGCAAATTGAATACCGAGTTCGAGGGTTAATAAAGGGCTATGCGTGACGTCGTAGGCAAACTGAAAGGACAGTTTTTTTGTGAAATTAAGGCACAAAGGCACTTAAAAGATTTGGACATTACATATTTTAGACGTAAAAAATATTCTACCAAAAGCTACTGAATTAATAACTGTCACAGTTATACTGATCTAAAGTAAATTGAAGTTTGGCCTGTATCTAGATTTAAATTTGCTCGAATCTGGTCTAGATGCAAATAGATTGGCTTATTGTAAAGTTAAATTATATGAATAATTTTGAATGGTCGAATGTTCTAGATTTGGTTTTAGAAACGTCAAGATGAATTAACGTATTTCAAAACTATTTCAATTATATAACATTACTGAGGGTAGGTTTGTTAATATATATAATTCATGGCAATATAACGAAATAAAGTTCCGTTTTTCTAAGGTATCTATTTGTTTTACTTAACAATAAGAAACCTCCTGAAACAATAACTCAACACGTCGGAAAAAAATTTAGTAACAAAAATCCTCGAAACTAAGTTCTCGTCTTTTATGTATAAAATTTGTTAGTTCCAATGGCCTTGCAAAGATTTACGTTGTTCACATCAATTAATCACAAAATCACGAGAAATATTTCCAGATTTCGATTCTCATACATCAAATATTCCGGCCACACACTCCATTTCACAGAATATTAACAGGGTACTCAAAATCATGTGGATATAAGATAAACATCTACTAGCGATTCACAAATCAACCAGAAAACCTTCAATCTTGGGGCGACACGCTCAGATATAGTGACAAATTGGTTCTGCATTAATGATGATACCCTAGTACATTTAAACGGCAATAGTTTAATTTTGTATGGACATTCAAAAAAATGTTTATTATGTTTTAGTAATTTGAAAAAGTATTTTTGTGATAGTAATTTGAAAAGCAGGAGTGCAGTCATGTTTAATGGGATCTCTACATTCACCATGACTATGACAGGCGAAAAATGCAACTGTGGTTTTTAGTCGGTATGAGTCCGATATAGACCCCACACTAGGATTCCTGTGTCGTGGGGTCGTGTCTCTTTCAGTCCAGTTTACATAGAACGTGGCACAAGGAGGTGCACAAATATGTTTTCATTTTGATAAATCTTTCTCGAGATGGTTTATTGAAGTTGATTCGTCGAAATTTGCCATGTTTTTCCTCTTAATATTTCATAATAATTATTATCAATTAAAGTAATATAGCTACTGTTTCTTGCTTGTATTATATCTTAAGACCCTAATACATAGCCGGGCATAACATTAACGTTAGCACATCATACACTAATAGTGTTCGGTACCAATCAGGGGACAGATTTGGTACCAAATTCATTAGCGAGCCGAAAGGGTCCATGAATAGGAAAGTGAAGGGGTTGATAATGGTGATGACGGGTCAATATTTGGTCAAATGTTGGCTACAAATAATGATTTGTTAGAAACCACAGTAAAAAAAAAAATTATAACTGGTATGTGTATCTACCTACCTGTAGGTACCTATGTATTATACGTGACTGCTACGCTGGAGCTCCTGGGTTCGATTCCCAGGTGGAGCAAAGTTTATTGGGGTTTTGGCTTGACAACGAGTCTATCCTTCAAATATCGGTATTTCCCAGAAATTGGATTGCGGAGGTCTGATAGCAGTCGCCTAGTGTAATATACTGATATTCAGCCGCATCTGGTATTTGTATTAAATACATACAACGCCAGGTTATTATGGGTATGTTATAACTTACTACGTATAGTTTATGCAAATCTGTTTTACTATGAGTAGATAATGACATACATAAGTTTGTCACAGAAAAGTTCCCACATAAGTTCACGGCTACGCAATTTTTACATTACGATTTAACTGACTCACACTAACGCAAGTGTCTAGCGCCTACAACACTATTATTCAATAACCGCGTTGGCATATTAACCTCTAAACAACAACATAAAACTTTAAACCCTAAAATCGAAGCCACAAAGTCGAAATTACAATGAATACTTTGATACGAATAAGACATTAACCTCTAAACTAATACAAAGAAAATTTTACTATATGGTTTGGTTCTTAAGGTTGGTATTAGATTGACGGTGTGTTAAGAGAGCAAACTATGAATGAACGTTCACGTGCGCCTACGCATACCGGTTGATAGACGAAGGCCTTGAGTGTAGCATGCTTTGCAATTGGTACTTGGTATTCGGAACTTAGAGATATTTTTGAATGCACTGTACTAAATTATTTAGTGGCATATTTCGTATATATTAATCAGCTGGATAAAAAAAAGATACAGATAGAGACGGATAAATAAAAAAAAACATGAGGAAGGAAATATCTGAATAAAAAAAAATAGTAAAAAAAACATAGTATCTAAGCTAATCTAATACCCTTGCGTATAAGACCAGTGCTAATCCGTAATCAGAGAAACCCAAAAGAGAGTTCTCAAATCCTGTTTATGCTTTACATCAAACAAAAAAAATATATCAAGATCGCTATGATTTAACAGAGAAACACACAGATACAACACTTCAAACTTATAATACCCCTCTTTTTCGTGTAAATCTAGACTAAGGTCAAAATAATTCAAATCAGACCCAACATTCTTCTCTCAAAAATCATTGCGGTAAATTATTTAAGTATTCACATAAAAACATACCATCACGCCTGTATTCCCCGAAGGGTTAGGCAGAGGCGTACGAATGAACACCCACAGTTCGCCGGTATGTTTAGGTCCCATGTAATAGGGGGCGAGCCTATTGCCATTAACCGGGCACAAATTCCTAACTCCGAGCTGCTACTGGGAATTTCATAGAAAACCCAATAACACTTTGCTCGACCTGGGAATCGAACCCAGGACCTCTAGCGTAGCAGTCGCGGTCAGGACCACTTGGCTATTGAGGCAGTTAAGTGAGTAAAACTAGACTAAGGTCAAAATAATTCAAATCAGACCCAACATTCTTCTCTCAAAAATCATTGCGGTAAATTATTTCAGTATTCACTCTGCATTAATAGAACTTACCGTATCTTTGTATAAAGAAGCATGCTGTCACAAATTACCATCGAATACCGTACCCTCTTAGATACGTTAAACAATTTGTACCTGAAACAATGAAAAAGGATTAATTAACAAACAATATTAACATTATGGAGTATGCAGGAATCGCAGCAAGTGGCGGCGTGTAGTTTCTGCCTATCCCTGTGCGAAGAAGGCTTGATGTTTAAGTAATATTAACATTACTTCAGATTTGCATTTAAAATACAAGTTATCTAGTCTAGGTGGCAAATAGTTTGCTGGGCGTATTGAGTTTGAGTCCCAGGTCGAGCAACGTGTTATCGAGTCTTGTTGCAACTTTGATCCTAAATTTGCGTCCGGTTAATGGCCCGCCCTTTAAAACTTGGAACCTCTGCCTAAACCGTCAGGTATTACATACAGGCGCGCTTATATGTTTTACCTACATTTAAAATACTCAGTAGGTATGCATTAAAGTAAGGCCAAAATCAGTTAAAGTACAATATGTGCCCGGGTGAGCTCGAATTGCTCACAAAAACGTGATCCCATAAAATAAAACGTAATCCAAACAACATTTTATCAAAATTGTGTTACTATTCGGATTGAGAAACCGTTAATCTAGGATCCTACTGCACCATTTCGTCTGCACTACTTAACTGGAAATAAACGACCGGAAAATCATTCCAAACTTGGTAAACATAACATAACATACCATCACGCCTGTAGTCCCCGAAGGCTTAGGCAGAGGCGTACTAATGTACACCCACAGTTCGCCGGTATGTTTAGGTCCCATGTAATAGGGGGCGAGCCTATTGCCATTAACCGGGCACAAATTCCTAACTCCGAGCAGCTACTGGGAATTTCATAGAAAAACCCAATAACACTTTGCTCGACCTGGGAATTGAACCCAGGACCTCCAGCGTAGCAGTCGCGCTCAGGAGCACTAGACCAATGAAGCAGTTGGTAAAGTTATCTAGAATTGCATTCGCTTACTACATACTATTCGTTACTTATTTCCAGTGAAGTATTTTGGACGAAATGGTAAAGCGGGATTATATTAATCCTAACGGTATCGGAATCCAAATAATAAATAACAAACTTTGAATAAATTGTGTTTGAATTACGATTTATTTTGTTATTACGTTTGTTTTGTAAATTCGATCTCTTGTACCGAGAAAGGGTTAGGGGAGACCTTCTCTGAAGACGTAGAAAGAAGTGAGCATAATTATAATATCAATAAGTCGGAGTCTGAAATACACATTAGTAATTGCGCTTGTTCCAATAGAAAATCTGAAAAACGTATACAGGATAACGTTATCCACTCATACACGATCCATATAATTAATTAATAACGTCTCTTCCTTATATATTTATAGTATCATACATAACCAGCTCACAGTTACTTTTACCGACGAACAAACAAAATTCAATCCTAAAACAACTGACGTGAGAGTTACGTGAACTGAAAAATGGTTGGTTTTTATCAGCGGTGGTTGGCTGGCCACCAAACCAAATGCAAAGGGCTTTTGCTGGCTTTAGCAGTTGTGGAAAAATAGCGGAAAAACATCTAGACAAGCCCATTACTTGAGCTAAGTATTAAGTAGTACCTACTTATGATCTAGATACTATTATTATTAAGGTTTCCCCTAGTTTAGGAGGTAGGGTTTCATCTATCTAAGCTATCATATTAAACTAGTAACCTAATCAATAAGTAGGTAGGTACTTTGTAAAAGGTTATTTGTATCAATAAAGATTATTTTTATTTTTATTTAATTTTTTAATTATACCGCTCTTGTTGGGAATTGAATTAGGTCCATAAGGAACAATATCGCATGGCAAATTTCCTTTTGGATACTAATCATTAAATACAAATAGATCACAAAAGCAAATTCATAAAACACAAGAAAATATGCTGTCAAAGTGTATCCAATTCCAATTTTAGCACAAATCCATGTCACCCCCTATTGAAATAAGTGGATACTTTTCCCTTTTATCTCACCCAGTTCGCTTTTAATAATATACCAATTTCAAAAAATATTTTGGATCAAAGCTTTCGGCGGGTCCTTGGAGCCGTGACATGGATCCGTTGCTAGGATACCGCACGATTTACCGACTGTCTAATTTTACCCCCTTTAACATGGTTCTGTTCAAACAACCCGCAAATGAATCAGTTGATAACGCTGTTTATAATAATGAGGATATGAGATATAACCTCCGTTTGTTTGTTTCTCGAATGGTCTTTCAATGCTCATAAGATTCAAGAAAAACATAGCATGCTAAACAATGATTGTGTTCATCAATTGCCAATGGCCAATTGACCATGTTATTGTTTTATTTAGAATCCAGCACAATTCTAGTTTAGTTCCGGTTAATTAAATAAAACGATTAATAAATCTGATTGGAGCAAACTCTTAATGATTAATAATGAAATCATCAATTACATAGGTAATCAATATGCCAATTATATTTGTTTTTTTTTCTATAAGCTTGTACTCTCTTTCTCTTATCTCTACTATTATAAAAAAGCTGTGTCTGTACATTGAAGATATTAAAAACTAGCTTCTGCCCGCGGCTTCGCTCACGTGAAGCTATATCAGGAGTAAAAATGGAAAACCAACATTGATGACCTCTTTTTTATATGTGCCTCTATACATCAGGAAGGCCAAACTATACTCAGGATTCACTTAATTAATTGAGATAAGAAGTTCACCAGTTTTTAAGATAAATAAATAAATATTCTGGGACATTTTTACACAGCACCATCTAGTCCCAAACTAAGCAGTGCTTGTACTATGGGTACTAGACAATGGATATAATACTTATATACTTTTTTTTTTGTAAATACATAATTATAATACATAAGAAACACCCAGATGGAGCATATACTTTCTAACAGTGATAATAAAATTAAAATCTATTCAGTAGTTTTTGCTCCAACCCGTAACAAACAGACAAGAATTTTAAAAAAACACATTTTCGGATTCGGAGACGTATATATACCACCACGTGTTTTTTTTTAAATATCTTCAATGTACAGACACAGTATTTTTTAAATTTTATAATAGTAGAGAAAAACAAGTGGGTTAGGGTATATAAACGTCTGCGAACCCAAAAATGTGTTTTTTTTAATTCTTGTCTGTTTGTCTGTTTATTACGGTTAAAACTACTGAATAGATTTTAATTTTGTTATCACTGTTAGATAGTATATAACAACAGTAGTACAACTTAAAAACTGGTAAGTATACTTTTTATCTCAAATAATTCAACGGATCCTGAGATACAACTTGACCTCTCCGATGTATAGAGACCCATACAAAGAAGAGATGATCAACGTTGGATTTTTATTTTTACTCCTAATATAGTTCATGCGAGCGAAGCCGCGGGCAAAAGTAACCTGTGGAAACGTCGTTGATTGTAGGTACATTAAGGAAACATTTCTATAACATTTATTGTACGATTGTTTGTTTCCCAAATAAATACAATAAAATAAAAGCTAGTGTACTGATTTCTGACACTTACGCGAATATTAGACATTGAAATGAAACTACTTTTTACGGATTTAACGGAACAAAATAATATCAATATACCGCGATAAAATCCGTAAAAAGTAGTTTCATTTCAATAAAAGCTAGTGTTTTAAATAACCAGTCAGTAATAGCAGCCAGTCCAGCTGTTCTTGTAAAATGTAATGTAAAGTTTCAGAATTCAAAATAATGTCACCAAGATGTTAGCTCCGCAGTGAAGGTCTAAAAATAAAATAAGTTACTTTACAGAGCCAAGCAGATCTTTAGTGACGCCTAAGAACAAGATTGCAAGCGTCTAGCCGTAAGAACGGAACCAAATGTTGGTGCAAACTAAAGACTTATCCAATCTAGAATTATTTTCCTCCTTGCCTTCGTACTAATCAGGAAATGTTAAGAGCTTCTTAAGGTTTATTATACCAAAATAATCATAAAATACTACGCAGAATCATGCAAACCCGGAACTATAATAAAATAAGTATAATTATGTATTATAACATACCATCACGCCTGTATTCCCCGAAGGGTTAGGCAGAGTCGTACTAAGGTACACCCACAGTTAGCCGGTATGTTTAGGTCCCATGTAAAAGGAGCCTATTGCCATTAACCGGGCACAAATTCCAAACTCCGAGCTGCTACTGAGAATTTCATAGAAAAACCCAATAACACTGCTCGACCTGGGAATCGAACCCAGGACCTCTAGCGTAGCGGTCGCACTTGAAACCACTAGACTAACGAGGCAGTTTTTTATTTATTATATCCATCCAGGCAGATTATGTATTATATCCATTGTCTAGTACCCATAATACAAGCTCTGCTTAGTTTAGGACTAGATGGTGCTGTGTAAAAATGTCCCAGAGTATTTATTTATTTATTTTATAATATGTTATGTACCTACAAATATTAGTATTTTTTTAAGTGTCTCATCAGTGTAGCCCGTTTGATGATAAAAGGCTCGCTTCCAATTATTACCTACATTCTAATTCTAACATATAATGTTATGTTGATTTTTTTATTGAGTTCTATCAAACTATCCTCTTACGTCTTATACCATGCATCGTCTAGAAACTATCAACGAGCAATATTTTAAAGTATATTGTAGGTAGTACAACCAATTAGCCCGGCTATGAAACAGTTTACTGAATTTTCTGTGGACAGATTAAAATAGTTAAGTACTCTGATGAACTTTTAATTAGCTTAGTTAGCACAACACCGATACTTCCTTTACCCGCTATCATGTTTAATGCTGATAAAATCAAAATTGAATTAGAAACTATAAGATTTATCTATTTGTAACATTGTTTCAGAATATTTTTAGTACGTATAAAATAGGACCACAAAAATATGTAAAACAGCTTTTATTGCTTTAGTTTGCCGCTAATAAAATAATTCAAATATATAAAAAAATGTACAAAAACAAAAAAAAAGGCAAAAAGTGTTTCTAGCAGAGCGTGGTTTCGATCCACGGACCTCTGGGTTATGGGCCCAGCACGCTTCCACTGCGCCACTCTGCTCTTGTTACTACACGATGAAATTACCGTTCACTAGCCGCTACAAATATCTCGAGTGCGCATGCGGGTGACGTCAAGCAACGACGCGAATTGCGTCATCAAGCGATAGTGGACTTTACTACAGTTTGCTTTAGTGTTTATTGTTGTTTCGTAATACTAATACCGTTATCACGTTTGCTGTCTATTCTCGATGAGTTTATGAAAAAATCTTGTAAATACGTAGAAAAATGAATGTTGTTGCAAACACGTGTTTCGACTGTGTTTATAGACAGCTTTTTTATCATTGAAGTACTTTGTTGTGTTTTTTATGTTCAAAATTAATGACATAACATTGCGTTCTAAATATTGGATGACTTTATGTACTAAAGCTGCAAGTGTAATTATTTCTAGAGTGAAACGCTAGAGGTCCTGGGTTCGATTCTCAGACCGAGCAGTGTTATTGTGTTTTGAATGCTATTTCATGGATTTGGGCATGATTAATATAACAATAGTGATATTAGTTTCGCCCTCCATTACATGGGACCTAAACATACCTACCGTACTGTGGAAGTAATTACACTACTACGCCTCTGCTTACCTTTCCGGGAATATACGCGTGATATTATGTTTCTGATGACCAGCCTTTCACTTAGCTACCTAGTTTTTTTTAAGTTGTTATACTCTAATACACACACAATAAACATAGTGAACATTTATACTTCAGTAGTACATTTAGTGCTGTGTCTAACATTGGTGTAAACACACACAGCCAGTAAGAGTTAAGTAGACAACGTGACGTGTCGTTTTGTTGGCGGACCTCGCTACCCTCATTTTTAACGGGTTAGGTCCATTTATGTGAGACGTCAACATGAATATTGCGTATATTTATTTCGGTGTATTTTTTTGCTGTGTGGAATTTAAATTTATACCACAGATTGTACAACTTACATTACATTTTTTTGAATAATGTTGCCATTTTTGTAATTAATTGAAATGTAAAATAAATTAGGTATTATTATTCATTTTTCTATACTATAACTGCCTCATCAGTCGTTCGGTCATAAGAGCGATTGATAACCTGGTCCTGGGTTCATTTTCCGGGTTGAGCAGTGTTATTTTGTTTTTCTCAGGAGCAGCTTGAATTCGGCCTGGATAATGGCAATAGGCTCGCTCCTAGTATTACATGGAATCTCAATTTACCAGCATGGTGTTGGTGTTCATTGGTACACCTTACCCTTTGCGGAATACACGTCTCTTCAAGGCGTGATGGTAAAATATGTTATTTTTTAAGTATTTTTGGGGTATCATTATCAAGAATTTGCGGCGTAGGTAATAAACTTTTTAGCTATTTATACTCTTCGAACCAGAATTAGTTCCTGGTTCCCTCACACAATACCATCATCAACGTACCAGAATGCATGCATCAAAGTAATGTATCCAAAATTAAAGTGGCCCTCCAATTTCCGGGCAAAAATAACAACACCTGTCCCATACACGCCCCCTGGCGGGTAATGGCCTAAAGATTTATCTCCTGTTACATGGAATTTTAATGTAACGCATGTACCCATAGAGACGGACAAAAGAAAAATGGGACAGAAATGGGATTTTGTGGCTCTTTTAATTATTGTCATGGCCGAACCAGATACAAATATGGAATTTTGGAATATGGACTTAATATTATTTTTAGCCATGGGAAACCCTTGCTTCATCACGAATTGGCCGGATCGACAGGAGTGATACCAAGGCCTCGCAGAAAACCCGGCGTGAAACAACGTTTACATTGTGTTTCGCCGCCTGATCAGGCGATTCATCTGCTCGTTTGCCCTATACGCCATAAAAAGCAATATATAATTCTGTGGTTCTTTTAATTATTGTCATGGCCGAAACCAAATACAAATATGGAATTCTTGAATATAGACTTAATATTATTTTCAGCCATGGGAAACCCTTGTTTCAGCACGAATTGGCCGGATCGACAGGAATGATACTAAGGCCTCACAGAAAACCGGCGTGAAACAACGTTTACATTGTGTTTCGCCGCCTGATCAGGCGATTCGTCTGCTCGTTTGCCCTATACGCCATAAAAAGCAATATATACCCTATATCCATCAGGGAGGGTTAGGTTAGATAGTTGTACTAATGTATGTTGAGGTCCCATGTAATAAAGGGCGAACCTATTGCCGTTAACCGGACAATTCGTAAAGTGGCGATTTAAACTCATGAGTTTTTCATATAAAAACCTAAGAACACGTTGCTAGGTTTGAATCAAACCAGCATTCGTGATTACGACTTCTAGACGATTAAGTCAGTTCTTTTTCTTAATCATCATCATACACAGCTTGTGTCATTATTGGGTATATCTATACATCTATACTTACATACATCTATATCTATACTTTAATATATAAAGCTGAAGAGTTTGTTTGTTTGTTTGTTTGCTTGAACGCGCTAATCTCAGGAACTGCCGGTCCGATTGTAAAAATTCTTTCAGTGTTAGACAGCCTATTTATTGAGGAAGGCTATAGGCTATATATCATCACGCTAAGACAAAAGTAACTATTCCACGCGGACGAAGTCGCGGGCAGAAGCTAGTATACATATACAAATAAATAAAATCGGAGTGTCTGTTTGTAATATTAAAATAACTGCTTTTTACTAAGTGCATTTGGATGTATACACGGTACATATACCAAAACAACATTTTTTACAATTTTTGTCTGTTTGTCTGTCTTTTTGTTCCGGCTAATCTCTGAAATGGCTGGACCGATTTTGACGGGACTTTCACTGGCAGATAGCTGATGTAACAAGGAGTAACTTAGGCTACTTTTTTAAATACCACGCGGACAAAGTCGCGGGCAACAGCAAGTTGGGTATAAATTTCGTCTCCATTGTGTCATCCATCTGTAATTCTTCGAATCCTATTCTATCCTGCGACCCCTATGTCCAATGACAGAACAGTTGACTCTGATTATGACCTGTTGGGCGACTAGTTACCATATCAGTCATCTCATCTGACAACTAGTCGGTGAACTGCTCGCCCTTTTTTTAGTAATTCGCTAAAGGGCCGATTACGATTTTGGATTGTGACAAATTTGTTACATGTACCTACCCGACATGTAACAAATTTGACACAATCCAAAATCGTAATCGGTAAATTATATTTTTGTTGAGAGAATCTCATTTGGACTCAAATTCATATATGTAAGACTGATTTATTGATTACCTCAGGACATGGATTTTATTTGCAGAGGTAAAATCATATACTTAACAAAATTCACATATAGTTAATCTTTTCCAAACATATACCTAAGCAAAATCCAAATCAAAAAACAAATGGCTTTCAGTACTTATGTATTGTTCATCGAAGTCCTTAGTCGGATCTCAAAAGGATTCATGTAATAATAATAATATGTCATTTTAAAGAACTTAAAGTTGGTCCATACAAAAAATATGTACCTACCTATTCAAATTCGGTTCACAAACAACAAAGCCATGAGCGAATATATAAATTAAACAGACGAATTGAGAACCTCGTTCAAAATCAGATTTTGATACAAATATGATATTCGTATTTAATAAATTTGTAAAGCCCAAAATAAACAACAATTTCATTCGGAATAAAGTAATCCGCTTTTGCTAAAACAAAGGCGATTCGACGTAATGCCGTAATAAAATAGAATTATTAATTTACATGTGTCTGTCACCCCTACACACAGTCGCATGACGTCATCACGTGTAGGCTCTGATGAACTGGTAACTACTAATGTCCTACAGAATATGACCATTCCACACGCTGGATACATTCGACGTCCCATCATTTCCACTTCATTTCTCATGTCATTCCCAGCCATGAGCAAAACATGACCAATCTAATTTGATCCCTTATATTCTTTTCCCTAACCAAATCCTCTTTCATTAAGGCGTTTACAGAGGGTCGTGAAAGGTCTGTATACTTTGGACACTACCGACAAAAGACCGACATATCTTGGACCTTAAGTTTGTTGATATTGTAACGATAGAACTTTGATAAAGTGTGTGCTTAAGGTCTAGGTAAATTGGTCACCATACCCAGCCGTTCGGAAACTCACGATAATGTAGTTGAATTATGGATTTCTGATCTCCAAGTTAATTTCTTCACGTTTAATATTTCATTACATGGTTTTGCAATATCTAGATACTATGCTATATGCTATGCTCATAATTACTATAATAAACTATGATCTTATGAAACTGTCCAACAACTATTGTATGCAAAACAATTCTAAATTGCAGCCACAATAATAAACTACATTAATTAGTCCAAAACTTTGACGGCATTTTAGGTGACCACTCCATAATATTAGAGCTACATTGTCTTAAGCATTGTAGATCATATTTGTGTACCCCTGGCTAGTCTCCCAGGACGGGCGACCGCCAACACGTCTGTAAACAATCAATATGCTAATTTAGTTAACCAGCCCTCAGGTGGCCACACTGGCCACTGCACCACGCTACATACAAATTTGGCCGTTTCAAACGATTGTATTAGCAACTTGATTTAATGCCAATGCAATTTGGATATTGGGCGAACAGAGATTAGAATTTAAAGTTAAATTGAATATACAGCGTTTAATAGATAAAGGTAAAACTTCTGAAAGTATTGATTACAACACCTTAAGGGAACAAATCAGAATTTGAGAAACAACGGTTACCGTTAAACCAATAAATAGGTACTGATGAAAAGTTGCCATTGATATGAAGTCTTGACATTTGAAGAAAACGACAAGATTGTGTTGCTATTTTATGTATTTTGAAGCTTATTTGTAAGCAATAAAACGATAGTCCAAATTGTATTCTTTCTCCATAAATTATCAACTGTTTTAACTTTATCAAATTTAGGTAGATATATCAACTGAACTGCTTCAATATCATTGTTGATTTTCCCTAAAACGTTAAAGTCCGGTACCAAACGTAAAAGTATCATTAAAGGTCACTGTTCATTTCACAATAAATGGCTAACCGTGTAACAGGAATGCACAAAAATCATAAAACTTTATATCCTGTGTGGTCGTTCCACGCACGCATCGCGCCAATATTTTTTTTATTTCTATTTCACGCACGTGGCGGCCATTTTAAATCCAAATGTAATTGAGAGTTATGTAAATGCGGCTCGGTCAGCCTGTTTACCATTTGCGCAGGAATTCGGGGTCTGGTATTTTGTAAAAAGGGAATAAATGGCCGATCGGCGAGGGCAGACGTGTAGATTTAAGAACTTACGGTATTTGGAAAACAAGATTGAATGATTGTTTAAAAATGTATGTTATTTTTTATTGTTTTTATAAGAAGTAACCTATTTTTTTTATTCAAATTGTATCAGAATACGTAAATTCCATAATTTAATCTTGGTTTCCTAATCTCGTAATTGATATTAATTCTATTAATATTATAAAATAATCGTGAAAGTTTGTGAGGATGTATGGATGGATAGGTACCTACTCTTTCAGGCCAGAATGGATGAACGTATCTGTATCTGTAACACGGGCTACTTTTTATCCAAATCGGACCCGATTCTGAAGTCAACGCAGACGAAGCCGCGGGCAGAAGATAGTTGATATTCTAATCTAATCTAATTTAAATAAAATGTAAATCTAATTTAATTCAGTTTTCATTCGCTCTCCCAAAGTTTAATTGAAGTAAATGTTATATTTATTAAATTAAAGTCAAAGAAGTCAATATTTCATATTTATATCCATCCTCCACCTCGTCTATAATAAAAAAAAATCTTTACACTTTTTCATAGACAGAAATATCTTTTACCGTGAAACCTGTGTCCTGATCAATTTTTCCTTGAACACTCTAGTAAAGTCGACGCCATTATCTCGTCAGCAGCGTTTTAAGCGCCATCTATAACAAGTTACTCTAATGGAGGTGTCATGTTTCTTTCTCGAATAATGTCGTCCCACTTACTTTCGCTCTTCAGGACTCCATGTTCAAGGCCTCTGTAGTGAATAAATGCTTTTTATATGTATTTGAATGAAAACACCAGCCTTATTTCGCAAAAATATATTTCGGTATTTCCTGTTCGATTTATCGTCGTAATCATTATTCATTGCTCTACAGGGCTTTTTGGGGCTCCTTGGTCCCTAAAAGAAGATCCCTTAAAATAATTTTCAAGGATTCATCCTTGATGAATCCTTGAAAATCAAAGTAAGAAAAATTACGAAAATATAGACGGATAGAAAAGCAATATATTGTTATCAATATAATCATTGTAATAAATAAAATAATATATGAGGTGTTTGTCAGTCATTCAACACGAATAATTAATAAATCATTACCGAGACAAACCATTTATTATCGTGTGGGTAGGCCCCTTTTTGCCACTATGGGCAAGTGCCCAAGGGAGCCCCCTATAGCCCCCCCCCCACCCTTTTGCTTTTTTTTTAATTTGTTTATAAAAATGTCATATCATTGTAATTTTTCTAAAGTGCCCAAGGCCTCCGATAAGTTAAAGACGGCCCTGCGAGCGTGTGCGCACGTGACACCAAACAAACCGGTATAAAACTGTAATTGGATGGGTTAAGATGATACATGTGCAGCTTTTCAGACTACCCACTCATGCAGCAAAAACCTTACGTCCACAACAAATAAATCATTCATTAATTACAAACTACTACAGGTTTTATTCAGAAGGTGATATACGGGCGAGGTTATCACCTAACCCGCTAATTGCGATTCCACTGTTGAGTTATAGCTCATCGTGGGGCCAGCCCAGACGCAATAACCACATGTTATACACTATCAGATCCAGAAGGTAAACTTAACTCAAAAACCGGAACTGTAATGTGAACGATGTAAGGGAAGGTCTCGATCAACACCAACTCCAGATATCATACCTACTTCATTTTCCAACTACGTTGAGTTCCAATTCCAGATTCCAGTTCGATGAGCAGGGCTGTGCAGTGGCTCAAGAAAATGCCATAAACAATAGCGCATTTTAGAGCATAATTATGATGCCATGAATTTGAATTTATTATACACTATAATTTTATTATTGATGTATATTTAATAACAAGAATCAACTTTTCCTAGCATAATAGTAATAGTACCTACACTTATAAGAGTTTATTTGCTAATAATTTCTGCCAGGCGTTTAAACACTACACAGAACTTCATATTACTCTATTCTATAACGCTATAGCGGACAGTATTATGGTATTAGACATATTAACTATCAAGGAGCAGTGAGTAAATTCTCTTAAAACATTTCCAAAAATATCTGGATTGTCTATAACCAAAAAAGTCTTTAACCAACCCTATGGAGCTAAAACCAACAGTAACACTTTTTCAGTGAACCTTCTACATTTAATTTTATGAAAAACCTGTCGGGGCGTCGATATGCACCATTGGTTTATTCACAACTATTTTAATGTGAAAACTATACAATTCGTGGGTTCGATTGAATAAGTCATGCTCACTTTGTGAACAGTTTTAATGAGTTGCAGACTGCATTGCGATTTGCGATCGTGTTATTTCTATCGCATGAATGTATAATGAGTGAATTGTTGATTAGCAATTGGAAAATACAGATGTTGAGTGAAATATGAGTATGTTAAAATGTTATACATCTTCAACCAAGTGATAGGTATTGTTAGTGTTACGATTTTCAATGGCCCCTGACCTCAGAACGATGGTTTTTTTTCTAGTGACGCCGTAAATCAGAGATTACTAATTAACAAATTCTGCCTCTCTCACTCATGTTACAAATAATTATTAGGTACTAGCTGACCCGGCGAACTTTGTACGGCGCACACGCTCATTTATTATTATAGATAATATTTTTGAACGAACTCATCATTGTGCAAATAAAGAATTTAACCATAACCTAGTGATAGACGTAAAAATATTCAAAATTAGAATTCAATAAATTCTATTTTCAAATTCAAACGAACAATATCCAACCTAACAAAATACTCTTTTTATCAACCAATACACACGTTTAGTGGTCAGGAGACACTTCAGGAACTATGCCCGGAATCTTTTCAATGGAAATCAGGTGGGAATGGGCGAACGAATAAAATATTTCACAACGACGGTATCGAAGCTACTGGGAAAACCGGTCAGCAGTTCTGCGGATTTTGTGATACAGGAATATATTATTGAAAGAACGGCGGAAATTTTATTTTGGTATCGTACATAGTCACCATTTTCGTTTGGGAAATGGTACTAATAGTAGATCTACTTGGCTATAGAAACTTGTGTACAAATAAGCCTAATTATTTAAAACTAGGGGCCCGCCCCGGATTCGCACGGGTGGAAAAATCCCTAATTTTTTCAAATTATTCTATAGCTTATGATAATCTGGAATAATGTAGCATTTAAATGGTGAAAGAATCTTTGAAATCGGCCCAGTAGTTTTTTAGTTTCGGTTCTGGCTGGTTTGGTCACAGTTCTAACATAACCAAACCAATTAAACATAATTATTTCATGTTATATAAAACCACTTTTTGACTGATTTTCGCAGTCAAAGTGGTCGGCTAACACAGGAACAATATCTTTAAAAGTAAGGTTTTTTACATTCCGCATGCTACATTTTAGATATAAATTTTAGCGAAATTAATTTTTTTCCCATACTGGGTTCGAACCTGCGTCCCTCCGGTGTATTTAACCGGAAGGGCGCAAGTTTGAATCCTGCCTAAGATTGACTTTTCTTTCATTAAATGTATGTTTCATGATTTTTGCGACGGTAATCGTTGGAGATTACTTTGGATTGATTTGATATTGATAATTCGCTTCAGCCGTAACTAATTCATCAATATGGAGTTTCTTGCCGGATTCTTCTCCATAGGATCGACCTTTTGGAACCGTGCAACTAGAATCATAACGTTTCAAAAACGCTTGTAAAAGCTTATTTGAAATAAAAACATTTGAACTTGAACTTGAATAACTGATAGATAATATAGTCTTTACAATAAACATAAACACACAATGGTAATATTTCGCTAACATTTCCTAGGTCCTTACACAATGGATGGAGCGATAAAGGTGTGCACCCAAATTGCAGTTTTATCGCGCGTCGCGATCTATGCGCTGCAGTGATCTATTACAGTTGCGGCGTGTGCGCTCGCAAAGGTACTTCACGTGGTTGGAAAATAAGCATCGATTCGCTTACGAATATACTGGTACCGACCTTTATAAATAATTTTAAATATGGAACCGGTCGAACAGTGAGGCGCATCCGTAGAAAATAAATAAAAGAAAAAAAAACATCTTGTAGTGTACTAACACAACGTTTATTTTTATTCTGTCTGACTTTTTGCTTAACTTGTATTGTCTATTAAAAAGTATTTATATTTTTTTTATTTAAACCTATCTTTTACTCATTGCTTTAACTTGTCAAGGAAGAAGCAGGCACAATAGAAAAACAATTATTGCTATCCTCTGGAAGATCACAGTTCTAACTAATTAAGCAAATTCGTTTATCATTTATATTAAATAGGTTGTCTTTCAGGTTTTTCGTTTCTCAATATTGTTCGCAATTAAATCTTTCACAGAAAACAACAAAATCTTTCAAATCAAAAATACTTCTAGATTATTTTTAGAAGAAGAACTTTCTAGATCTATAAAAGAAAATTTTGTTTTTTGCCTTTGTAATAAGTTCAGTAATTCAGGTAGGTCAGGTATACTTAAAAACATTCATTTTCATAAAAAACAAAAGTACTTCACTAATTTAAGCATAAAGAAAATCAGATCAGAATAGATAAGGTTGGTGTACATAGTCCTTGACATTTTGAAGCTACGTTCTGTTCATAAACTACCCACAATCGCAGCTTAGCCTAAATTATTTCCTACCCGCAAACACTGAAATAATATTCAAACGGACGGTAAACTAGTTATGTAAGTACTACGGAGTTACTTGGAACTGAAATACGCGGAAAAGGTGTAAATTAATGTTAACATGTTTTGTACATGGCGTTCATAATACATACACTCACGCCCTTCTCCCACAGGGGTAGGCAAAACTATAGACCACCACTTGCATACTTCTCTTGCATACTTCTTGTATACTTATCTTGCTTCTGGCAGTGACTGGATGAGGAAAGCCGATCGGGCTCTGTGGTCACTAGGAGAGGCCTAAGTACGTTCAACAGTGGGCGTATTATATGGAGGTCCGTATGTTTTTACTGACAATCCCTTACCGCCTTTTTGAGGTGCCATCTTTATTAACACAGCCCGGAAATCAGTTCATCCAATTTAGTCACTTAACAGTCTCGCTTTCTGAAATCCGGTAGACATTATACATATTCCAAAGTGGAATATGGAATGGCTTTCATTTTCAGTACTAATTGGGACTCAGCTAAAGTTAGCAAACATGCGAATATATGTCTTATGTAACATAGATTTGTAACTATATGGTTACAATGTCCCTAACCAGGCTAGGGTAAACAGTAGCCTCTGGTTAGCGATACACAGTAAATACAATATTTGCATACAATCAAACTGGTTCTGTTAGATTGGAGAGTAATTACTTTGATTTTGAGATGCTCTTATAATATGATATCACGCCTATATTCCTTGAAGGGTTAAGCAGAAGTGTAAAAGCTTACACCCCACAGTTCGTCGGTATGTTTAGGTCCCATATAAGAGGGGGCGAGCGTGTTGCCATTAAGCGGGCACAAATCCAACTCCGAGCTGTTACTGAAAATTTCTCGACTCAGGGATCGAACCTCAGAACTGTAGCTTACAACTGTTAATTTTGCTTAAATAATAACTACACTTATCATCCGAAATAAAAGGTTAAGCTTCGCCTCCCGCGGTCAGTCATGGATAACCATTTTTTACATTATCCGGCGAACTGAGGGCATACATTAGTACACCTTTGCGTAACCCTTCAAGGAATATAAGCGTGATAATGATGATGTCATAAGCGTGATTGAATCTTACATTACCTACACACTTTATCTCCCAAATTCCACATTCTCCTTACAATATTGCATACAACATACCAACTACATTATACCAGAACTCATAAACAGCGCTGTGAAGTGATAGCTAATGCGCTGCATTATTACACTGCAGTGCCAGTTATGCACCCACACTTATGATAATATCTACGACTTAGCAGGAATGGCCAGCGGTGTATTGAAGCGCTAAACCCTGGCAGTATTAATCTGGGATTGTTTATTGTATGGGATATGCTTTGTTAAGGATTAGAATAGGATGACATATCCCTGCGTAGGACAATTATTAGGTACTCGCAGTTCTTTTTTCAGTTCTCTTTTTTATAAGCTCACTAGGGGAACTGTAGGGAACTATAAAAAAGAGTCATACATTAATTTACCTTTTCTTTAACTTTCTGATAGTTTTTCTTTTATTTTGCAATTCACTTCCCTATTTCAAGTTCAGAGGTTTTTATATAAATCTTCTTAGAATATGCAAGTATTTATGACCTTCATGTAGTTGTACCGGATCTCGGCGTTTGTGTGTATGAGAATTTGTGTTTGTAAAAGCACCCACGAGTCAGGGGAAAAATCTAGTGTGCCACAGTACACTGACTATGGTATCGCAGAGATCTACTATAGGCGCTTAACAAATTATAATAATAGATCTAAAGAGATTATTATTGCTGTATATACCAACGAACGATAACTGGTATCTATGCTTCCATTCAGTATACAAACACAGACAATCTTAACAAGACTGAAAATCTCTCTTAAAAGTTCGCTCAACTAAATATAATCCCCACCACTTCTCCCAGTCTTCTTGTTCAAATACCCAATCATTATCCGATTTGAAGCTTCAATATGAACAAGATATTTTCAACGGTAGTCCATACCGTACAATTAATATCAAAACAAAGCACTAACGAAGCAAACAATATTGAACGTTGCAAGGATACTGAAAAGCAACTCCAAACGACTTAACTGCTAACTACTTTTAAAGAGAAATCAACTGTATATGTAGCAGAACAGACCAGAAATTGGTATGAAGAATAGTTTAGAGATTATGATACTAATTTGAGGAGTGCACAATGAATGTGGAGGAGAAATCACGGGCGGGTAGTTTTCAATTGATAGTATAGTTTGTAGCCCGACGTGTATCGAGTTCGATGTTCGCGTTGAGGAAGTTTAACTGTTCCCAACTATTCAGGCTTTTGAATAATGTTTATTTGTAAAGCGTTTTGCTTCAATGGACATTGTTAGAGATAATACGAGTGCCTTGCGTTTATTGAAATTGAATATTTGTAGGCTCATAACTCACACTACGATTAGTATCAATTGCAATACTGACTACACACCGTTAGAGATTAAAAACCGGAGCCTTAAATACTGCGTATGAGGCTATAAAATGTGAATTGTATAGCCTCAAACTGCTTCAATAGCCAAGTGGTCCTGACCGCGACTACTACGCTAGAGGTCCTGGGTTCGATTCCCAGGTCGAGCAAAGTGTTATTGGGTTTTTCTATGATATTCCCAGGAGCAGCTGCTCCTGGGAATAGTTAGGAAATAGCGGAGTTAGGAATTTGTGCCCGGTTAATGGCTCGCCCCCTATTACATGGGACCTAAACATACCGGCGAACATGGGTGTACATTAGTACGCCTCTGCCTAACCCTTCGGGGAATACAGGCGTGATGGGAATGTTGAACAGCCTCACACTATAGCCCTGAGGCTATAGTTATCAGTTTTTTATTTGATTTTCTAGTTCATTTTGCAACTAAAGCTGGTGCGGTACTTAGAAAAAAATATTTGCTTTGAATTATTATATTAATACTTAATGTAATTTGCATATATCCGAATTATATTCTGAATATTTATATTTGTATTTATAATGTTTAATTTCATGTTTAACTATACGTACTGTGATATCATAGGGAAAAACATATATGTACATTTCATTTGATTAGGGAAAATTTTATTATGAACTGCCTCGTTACTTATTTAGGACCTCTTTAGGGTCTTAAATGCGCCTGCTACGCTAGAGGTCCTGGGTTCGATTCCCAGGTCGAACAGTGTTATTGGTATTTTCTGCGAAATTCTGAGTTCGGAATTGGGATTTGGTCCCGGTTGTTGGGAATAAGGTGGCCCCCTATTACATGGGACCTACACTTACACGAATACAGACATGATGGTATACTATGTATGTATGTAAGTTTGCCCACAAAATCTTACAAGATATTTTCGCAAGGCGTACTTCCGTAGTCATGCATTAGCGAGCTCGCAAGCACACCTCATTACCTCATGGTGGCAACCGGCTTGCTGCGCACCTGCTTCGAAATATCGATGTCATTCTGCGAAGCGCTTCGGTATATGTCGTCATTATGTCACAGAGTACAACACGGGATAGAGACAAAAAAGTGATAATAGTTCGTTTAAAAAAGTTCCCCGTATCATTCGTATTACACAAATGATTGGTGGAACTTTTTTTCGAAAGTTCGTTTTACCAACTCATTCATATGTTAGAAAGAAATTAAAAATATAATATATTAGTAAGATATTAACTTCCTAAAGATACACTTCCCAGAAAACACACACAATAACCTCAAAACTTTTCAAGCCGCAACCATATCAATAAGTAATCAGTCGAACCCCACATTTCACATTCGGCGCGTCGCCCGCAATCAATCATCCCCAAATCTCACGAGACTAGGCCTAAACAAAGTATTAAAAAGACATTAGGAACAGAAACTTTAAGTGAATTCTCTGGCATTGTCGACTGCTCTATGCCACGCACATCTTGAGATAAGCTGTGCGTTGCCTAAAACCTTTGAATAGAACTAACGACCCGTGTACCAGAGTATTGAAAATTTATTCTAAGTACGCGAGGGCGTTTGATGGTTAGTTATGGTACTGCTTTTGAGGAAACACCACCAGTATAACAAGACCTCTCCATCCTTTAACCAAACCCCCTTTTGTTCGTGATCTTACGAACATAGAAAGAGACGCGGGAGTTCTAAAAACTTTGGTCCTGTCTATAGGTGGTTCTCGAATAAATGTTGTACAAGATATGTGTTGTATAGAATGTTGTTTTTTGGACTGTAAACGAGAGTTTATTTTATGATGGTGTTAACATAAGATGTAGAAGGAATTTTTGAATGTCTCTGAATTGTGTGGAGATTGTGCGCGCAATTCGTTTTGAATGGCGCAGAAAAACTATGGGCAGTGTTTACATAAAATATTTGCAACTATTAAATTTTATGTAAATCTACTTTTTTGCACCGTGCAACTAGTTTTGACTTTTCAAAAGTACTTTCTTTAGTGGTCTAATTGAAATAAAACATTTTCACTTTGAAAAAAAAAACATTATTTTAAAACAAGAGTAGATATATAATCATATGGTACTTACGTTTGGAACTGTAAGGGTATGAATGTAAGAAAATTCACAAAAATAACTTCCATTAGGCTTTAGATTAAGCTACATCAACCTCCATTCATGGAATCTCATTTGCTAAAAGTAAGAGGGTGAGAAGATCCAATAATCTGAAATCTTTGCAGATCCTTGGGATTTCCTTGTACTGTTGTATAGTCACATATTTTCAATCAGTCGTATGAAATAGGTATTTTAAATGAGGTTATTGCATTTTAAACTTAACGGTGCTAAGTAACTGCCTCATTAGCCAAGTGGTCCGGAGCGCGACTGCTGCGCTAGAGGTCCTGGGTTCGATTTCCAGGTCGAGCAAAGTGTTATTGGGTTTTTCTATGAAATTCCCAGTTAGGAACTCGAGTTAGGAATTTGTGCCCGGTTAATGGCAATAGGCTCGCTCCCTATTACATGGGACCTAAACATACCGGCGAACTGTGGGTGTATATTAGTACGCCTCTGCCTAACCCTTCGGGGGATACAGGCGTGATGGTATGTAAACTTAACGATGTCTTGTATTATTACAGATAGTTTTTTTTTACTGTGTCTTTTTTTTTATATTTAATGCTAATAGTTTCTGGACAGGTACCATTTAGGGCTGGTGGCAGGATATGCCGAACTTGTACCTACTTACTAAAGACTACGTTTGTAGTCACGGCTACGGAATTACTGTACCAATTGCCCCTCAATATCTATCCCTATAGGGTTGCACGTTACTAACATTTGCAATACTGGGGATACTGGAATCGGATCGGAACCATTCGATACGATCTTCCAAATCGAATCGTATCAAAGATACTTAATTGCTCTAGGAATCTTGTTAAAATTCCAGATTAAGGCAAAATAAGAAGAGAAAAAGCAATTGATTCAAGACTTTGTAGAGAATATAAATAGAGTATGATAGTTAATGACTGAACATACAGTTACAATGCGATCATACAGAAAATGTGTTGCGATCTACTCATTCCGATAGCGGTGCCTCTGTATCGATCCAAGCACGTATCGTATTCGTTTGTATAGATCTAAAATATCGTATAAAGTTGTAGATCGATACTCCGATTAAATCCTGATTTCTGCATCACTATCCCTCTATCTACGCCAGCTCGTGAAATCTCAAACCTTCACAGGTATCCTTTACCGGTATCCTTATCCTTCAGACCGGAAAGTTTAATTTACAGTACCTGCATGACTCGTACACAAAGCACGATGACCAGCGGCTTACGCAGGGCCGGATTAAGAGTGGGCCAGTGGGCGCATTGCAGGGCGACCCGTGATTTATGATGGATGCCGGGCGGCTTTGGACTTCGACATATTTTTCGCATTACGAAGCGAAAGAAAAAGTGACGGTGCGATGCAACGACGCGTGTTGGTTTCCAGATTCGAAGCCGTGTGGAATGCGTGGAATTGAAAAGCCCCAGGAATTATTATAATTGGATAAGCATAGAAAATTTATCTTATTTTTTGTTTGAATAATTCCGTTGTGTTTGATTACTTATGTGTTAATGGACAATAAGCATCACTATCAGACTGGATATTTACACTATGATACGCATACGGATGGCATGATAAATTACAAAATCGCCATCCATTATCCATTAGCCCCCTATTACATGGGACCTAAACATACCGGTGAACTGTGGGTGTACATTTGTATGCCTCCGCCTTACTCTTCAGAGAATACAGGCGTTATGGTATGTTATTATCCATTAGGGGCTACATTTTATTAAGTAACCTTATGCCTACAAAATCCTTATATACTCGTATGTACTGCATTATAAAAAAAGTCCCCAGACGTGCCTGCCTGTCAGTTTGCGATAAACTCAAAAAGCAAAAAAAAAACAAGATAATGAAACCAGACATCAAAGACCCATCACTTGATAAACCTCTAGAATTTCCCATTGTTTGCCCGCTAATTAATTCGATTGACATCTTTGTTATTTTTTTATCCCAAAGACATTCCTACCCACCCTTCTTTGTCAATGAACAGAAATTTCTTTGAGCCTGATAATTAAATTTTAGGGACATTTGACCGAACATTTAAAGCGAAATTAGAAAACTCGAATTGCAATATCTGAGAATTCTTTACGTCCAAAACATCTGATGAATTTTCGTAATAATATTTTTTTGAATAACTTTTCGAATGTTTTCGGCGACTTTTGGATTCTTGTTGGGAATTCCGTGAAGTCAATAAGGTTCAAGTGGATATGCTGAAGAAGCTACGAGTATAACGGAACAATTACATTCTGAATCGATTAAGCAAAGATTAGTTAGTGAATTCTTTTTTCAAAGATTTGTTTGAAATCTGTTAGAGGGTGGGGCGTATCTTCCTATTGTCCTTTCTATTTATATCAAAAACAAAATGGCGGCTAACAGCCTTCGTCACATAATTAAAATGCAAACCTTCTCGCTTTTCAGTGTTAATCTTTGTTTTATTTTCTTCTTTTCAGCTGAACTTGATTGAAGTTTTTCGATTTTATTTTCAATTAAGTTTTTATTGTAAAGCTACAAACAAAAATATTAAGAGAGATGGAAACCTAAGATTTACTTTTGCAAAGCTAGCTTAAGCCAACTGAACGCTTCTTGGAAACTACAGGATGTGAATTTCGGAGAGTGCGCAGAGATTTCACGAATAATCCGACCGTCCCCCTTTTAGCACCGGACGTCGGCACGGGGTGAACTTTGTTCAAACGCTTAGATATTCCACTTGGTAGTATATATATATATATATATATATATATATATATATATATATATATATATATATATATATATATATATAGGTACCTAGAATTAAACCGTATTTAGACAGTGTTTTTAAAAAAATCGTCCACACACAAAATTATTAAATAAAATACAGGGCCATATTTCTTTAGCAAAATTTTACAATTACTTACTTCGATGATGATTCTTAGTTTGAATTTTGACATAAATTGGCGCGTTTTCGAAGCAAGGGTCAGATAAAATTTAGACCCGTCAATATTCAATAAACATTATTTACAGTTGCACTGACATGCATGATTTGGATTTGCCCGTCTACTTATAAACTACAGCCTATTTTAGTAAAAAAAAAATGTTGCAAATTATTCAAGTTCACTAAAAATGTCAACACCACTCGGCCACGAAAAAAAGAGACTTTCGAAGTAAGTGTTTAATTTTAAGATTAACATAAACCTTAGAATAAACGTTTAGCGAGAAAACCGTTGCATATTTGACGACATTATAACAAAGTTGTTGCAAAGTAACATTTTTATGCTAAGTAAGTTGCAAGTTAAACAAAGAAAACAGTTAACAAGCTTGAAAAGGCTGGACTGGACTTTGTACAGCGAGTTGCAGATGTTATTTTAGAAAAATAATAGATTATTTAATGTTACGTGGGTTTACTATTACAGTAAGGTGCATAACTGTGCATTTCTGAAGTTATTCGAAAGAGGTTTTGCAGTGGTACTTCTATACTTTGTATTATAAATTAAATAGTTTGTTCGTTTGTTACGCTTTCACGCCTACACTGCTAAATCGATTTAAAAATAAACACCAATAGAAAGCTATATGAGCTAGTAACTTTATACGTATTTTTTTAGTTTTAGTTTAAATTAGGAAGTCCTAAGAATATTACCATAATGTAACCCAAGGTTTTTTTATGTGATAGGGGGGCAAACGAGCAGACGGATCACCTGATGGTAAGCGATAACCGCCGCCCATGGACACCCGCAACACCAGAGGAGTCACGAGTGCGTTGCCCGCCATTTAAAAGGGTTTGGGCCTCTGGTAACCTCACTCACTCGGCGAAACACAACGCAAGCGTTGTTTCACGCCGGTTTTCATTAATCTAAGTAAAATATCCTAGAAAGACTAGGGAGGCTTTTGCTTTGCAGTGGAACTGTAACACCTAATAAAAAAAACTAAAATACCTACATGGGTAGGAGGGGCATCAACATCTTGCCTACAAGTATCACGAGTCAATTAAATCACGAGTGGATCGGTTTCTTCTAGGCAAGCGCGCTCCATAGATCTTAAATCACAGTATCGCTTAAAATCAGGTCAAAATGACAGCTATGCGTAAGCATATCAAGAATTAAAAAAACAACTGGTTGCACTCCGGGAGTGCCGGCAGAGGCGAAAACTTGAATCTTAACGAAGACTTCACTTCAATAAATGATAATATTCAGTTCTACTGTCTAAGAAAACATTTGTTTTCACTTTTGTCTTACGGTCTTATCTGTCGCGAGTTTATCATTTTTTTTCCATAGTAAAAAGTGCACTGCGCCGCTAAAAAAAGCAACGGTATCGTCGACGTAGCACAATGTCCAAAGAAACAGTTTCATTACGTTTCTGCCAACGTTCAGTGTATTATTTTCATTCGTCCCAATCGCAAACACAAATACAGCCTATACAATAAAAGAAAATCAGACGAAAACTGCACGGAACGCAAAAATATAAACGGTTGTATGTAACAAAAGTTCATATAAGCATGAGGCCAGCTCATATCCAACAATACATTACTGGTATCGTCTGCTGCAAGCTTTATTTTGATTCCATAAAAGGCTTCTTCATTGTCATTCTATTCTCAACTTTCAGCTGCGTAATATAGAGTTTGAACTCGTTTAGTGATTGTCAAATTTTAAGGGTGGTTATTAGACGGGTTAGTTCTCTATGGTCAGTTTTCAATGGCTCGCGTGTAGTTTCCAGTGTTTAATGAAAACGGGGAAGTTTGTATGGACCTTCGGTTTGTATTTGTATATACCTGTTGCGATTCGTTAACGGTTATGCGCTTCAACCAATTGTTATTGGTTGTAACTGTAAGTTTTGTGATGATAGTTCGTGAGGTTCAATTGTTTTTTGATATTTCGAAACGATTGACATGGTAAATGATATTTAATTCTGTAAATATATCTTTTAAAGACACTTTTACAAGTCAATTTTTTACATTTTTTTTTTATCTAGATGGCGCCGGCATCCTAAATGACGACTTCTGAGAAGAAACACCGAAACAAACTCAGAGAATCATGGTCTCTTTCAAAATCCAGACAGTAATAGTATTACAATAATAATATTATTAGATATTATAGTAGATATGCGAGTGTTACGATGTAGGGCAATATCTGGACAGGCCTTTTGAAGAAAGAGCCATAGCAGCTTTGAGTTGACTTATCCTAGTGTCGAAGTGTAGGTTGTGGTAGAATCCTTACAAACGCGCATATAAGACTAGCGACCCGCCCACGGTTTTACCCACGTGGTCCCGTTCTTAAGAGTCGTAACGTGATCTTAAATAGCTTAAAACCTTTCTCGTGAATCACTATGTCCATTTGTGAAAACCATATGAAAATCCGATCAGTAGTTTTTGAGTTTATCGCGAAAACACATACAGACAGACGAGACGGGGGACTTTGTTTTATAAATGTATAACGAAAGGATGGATCGCTTCGGACTTATGCTGCAATTTTATCTCAAATTGAAAATACTGCCAAAAAATATTGTGTTTCGTTACGAGTACACATCGGTAGTGCAATGAATGGGTGGGTTTCCAACTGGCAACCACATGATCGCAAGTCCGACGCTCTAGCCATTAGGCTACTGCTTCTAAATTGCTTTCTAAATTCAAATAAAAGTAGCTTTTACGAATAGTAAAACGTAGACTCGCGTAACGCGATGAAATACTAATAGAAAATCTTAATAAACCATTTTTGTGTATTCAAATTATATAACTGGGTTTCAGGGGCTAAGTAATAACTGCGCTGATCAACCGATTTGCAAAGTTAAGCTGCGCCTGGCGCGGACAGTCCTTAGATGGTTGCGCATGAACTCTAGCCAAGTAAGGAATGAGAACATGAGTCTATTGGAATAAGGGAGTAACATTTAGCAACAAATACCACTAAATTACCTCGCAAACCACGAAACAAGTAACACGAGAAAATATATAGTTCTACAAGTAAGTAACAAAAGTAAAAAGTAAATAAGCAAAACTTATAACAAGCGGGTAACGGGACTGGTTACAGGGCACGGGCGGCCTCACGAAAGTTCGTAATGAGATATCCCCTCAAGCAAGGCGTTTACTGCCTACTGTTTGTAAATAAACTCTTTGACTATAGAGGGCGTTTTGAACTGTGGAAGGCGAAGAGTTAGTATACAAAACTGTCAAACGATTTGTGCTTTTTTGAGATTAACCGTAAAAGCTAGAACTACGGTTAATCCAAGATCTTTTAGTAGAACCTAAGAATTACCAACGCCTTATGGTTAAAGTCCGAACTGTTCTACGATCATCGTTAATTTCGATAACTTACCACTCGATAAATATTTGGTTTTCTTTGGAGACATAGTAAATATTGAAATGAAACTACTTTTTACGGATTTTATCGCGGTATATTGATATTATTTAGTTCCCGACGTTTCGGATCCTTTACAGCATCCATGGTCACGGGCAGACTGAGGTGTTGGACGTCTTGATGTTAAAATTACTAACAGCTACCTTACATTTTTGTTAATTATTAGTGATCCGATTCACGCAGAACGAGCTCACCGTATCCTTTGGTCTTGCAGTTTTGGGCTTGGATTTAGATTTTATAGATTCTATAATGGGATTCCAAGCAGCTGGTAAGACCCAACCATCTTCTCTATTGAAATTTGGGTGTTTTTTGATTTCAATAGCCTCACGAATCATCCTGGGTAGGAATCGGTTTTCTTTTGCGAGGACTTGTGGTTTATCAAATCTGATTTAGTGCTGGGTCTTGTCTAGGGTATGTTCACTAATAATTAACAAAAATGTAAGGTAGCTGTTAGTAATTTTAACATCAAGACGTCCAACACCTCAGTCTGCCCGTGACCATGGATGCTGTAAAGGATCCGAAACGTCGGGAACTAAATAATATCAATATACCGCGATAAAATCCGTAAAAAGTAGTTTCATTTCAATGTCTAATATTCGCGTAAGTGTCAGAAAACATAGTAAATAGCTTATTTTAGTTTCTTTTGCATTTTCAATGCTCATTAGCCAAGTGGTCCTGAGCGCGACTGCTACGCTAGAGGTCCTGGGTTCGATTCCCAGGTCAAGCAAAGTGTTATTGGGTTTTTCTATGAAATTCCCAGTAGGAGCTCGGGGTTAGGAATTTGTGCCCGGTTAATGGTGCCCCCTATTACATGGGACCTAAACATACCGGTGAACTGTGGGTGTATATTAGTACGCCTCTGCCTAACCCTTCGGGGAATACAGGCGTGATGGTATGTTTTTTGCACAGATTATAAAGTTAACTAGAAGACGCAGTTTCGATTCCTACTTGCAGTCGATTTTTTCCTTCAATAAATTCCTACTTGCAGTCGATTTTTTCCTTCAATAAAACATGGTACCTATTTGTTAAAATACGGAGGGAAGTAGGGCTTCTATTTCTAGGTTTTTATAAAAAAAATAACCATAAAAGCTGCCTAAACTATCCAATTATCGGTATATATGTATTTCAAAAATTATTTTTAAACAATTTATAATGTTAATTTGTAGCAATTAAGTACCTATTTGATTGATAACAATAATAACAAGAAATTATAATTACAGTACCTGCCTACTCATAGTTTAATTTCCTAAACCAACACAGTTCGAAACCATGAACTCAATTTGCTAAACAGTATAAACAAAATGATTTCCATGAAAATTAACATCAAATCCTATTGAGTTCTAAAATTATAGTGAATTATGCATTTATTGAATTTTAAATGAGGTTTGCTTTGCATTCGGTACGTCCGCATTATAACCGCTGGCTTTGTGCCTACAATGGTAAATGATTTACAATATATACATGCATAGTTATACATTGAAGCAGCACTATAAAAGCTTGGGGCTTAATGCCAAACTTTACTGAATTTAATTCAGTATTCACGTGGGAGAGCCATGCTTCGGCACGAATGAGCCGGCTCGACCGGAGTGATGTCACGGCCTCACAGAAAAACGGCGTGAAACAACGCTTACGTTTTGTTTCGCCGCGTAAGATGAGGTTACCGGAAGCCCAAACCCTTTTAAAAGGGGGGCAACGCACTTGCGACTCCTTTGGTGTTGCTTGTGTCCATGGGCGGCGGTTATCACTTACCATCAGGTGATCCATCTGCTCGTTTGCCCCCCTATCCCATAAAAAAGGTACTGCTAAAACATATTATTTCTGGAGCCTGCCTTTAAAAACTCAATATTATTTAAAACGATTTCAACAGGTAGGTAAATGATATAATAACGTATAGGTATTAGGTATATTACTCGTATTTAGAAACTAAAATCTAGTTTATAAGGTAACAAAATTCACTCAACAAACAAACAAAACTCCAGTTTATCAATGCAATTCTTCTAAAACAAAACGACATCTCATTGCAATCTCATCTCATGCCCCATTTCACGTGCGAATCACTTGGGAAAATCCTTTCTCAATATATGAACCGTTGTCACTTTCATTCTAAATTCAAATATTCTAAAATCGTACATTGAAACATACAATATGCGTACCACTTAAATCCTCATTGGTTCATTCCATGGGGAACAAGAGTGGTGCGAAAGAAAAAAATAACGTAACATAACATCACACCTGTACTCCTCAAAGGGTTACGCAGAGGTGTACTAATTAACACCAACAGTTTCCGGTATGTGTACTTGTCCCATGTAAGGCGAACCTATTGCCATTAACCGGGCACAAACTAAAACTCCGAGCTACTATTTCTTAATAAATCCCAATACACTGCTCGACCTGGGAATCGAACCAAGGACCTCTATCGTAACAGTCGCGCTTACGATCACTAGAGTGATCTAAACGTATAGAAAAGAAAGAATAAAATATATTAATTTTTTAAATAAGTCAGAATTAGGAGCAGCCTGTATCTGCCCACAGGAGGTAAATCTTTGTTCTGATTAAGTAGGTATTCCTGAAGATGCATTAGTGGTAGTGAGGGGTGGCAAAGCTTGAAGGGTTTACTAAAGACATGTGGATCTTTGCACACATAGAATAGGCATGGTAGATAGAGAGAATTAATAAAAGACAATTAAGGACAGGAATTTATAAGGCGAATATCAGCGGCAGCGTCGGTAGAGGACGCCCTAGAAGGACATAATATACGCCGATCTTATTGGCGAGGTCCTTCTAAAAGGTTTAAGCGACGATAGCCTAATGGCTAGGGCGTCGGACTTGCGATCATGCGGTTGCCGGTTCGAAACCCACCCATTGCACTACCGACGTGAACCCACTCGTAACACAAGCATTTAGCTTAGCACGAGTGGTTAACAAGAATACTAGTATTAATGTGCGACCCACATTGCTAGTAAGCTTTACAAAAAAAGGTCAGAAGGTGCGTAGTAAGTAGCAACCGGCGCGTATGTATGAGAAGATGTATGAATGTGGCAGAAGCAAAAACAGTATGCAAGAATCGTAGCAAGGGACGGTCTATAGTTTCATTCATTTTCTCCACATGTCTGAACCATATTTTTTTTATTAACCCACTTGTTTGGGTTAATAAAGTTTTAGAATATTATTGTACCTTAAGACAAAAGTCTTTAACCAGTGTGTGTTACCAGTGATGACTTATGGCACAGAGACGTGGTCGCTCACTATGGGTCTGATAAGAAAGGTCAAGGTCACTCAGCGAGCTATGGAGCGAGCTATGCTCGGCATTTCTTTACGCGATCGAATCAGAAATGAGGAGATCCGTACAAGAACTAAAGTTGCCGACATAGCTCAAAGGATTAGCAGGCTTAAGTGGCAGTGGGCGGGGCACATAGCTCGTAGAACTGACGGCCGCTGGGGCAGAAAGGTTCTCGAGTGGAGACCGCGCACCAGAAAACGCAGTGTGGGACGATCTCCAACGAAATGGACGGACGACCTGGTGAAGGTCGCTGGGAGTCGTTGGATGCAGGCGACATACAACCGGTCCTTGTGGAAGTCTTTAGGGGAGGCCTTTGTTCAGCAGCGGACTTCTTTTGGCTGAGATGATGATTGGTGCAATAAAAGGCATTTGCTATATCCATTGTATTTAACACTGTAAAGGGTTAACAAAATACTCAGTTTTTCATTACAAAAGTAATAGCAAAGTCCATAACACAGTAATATGAACGTGGACAGGCCATCCGCGAACCAATCTGAGACCAACTTTAATACGTTATTAAGTTAGTCACATAACGTAAACATGTTATGACCAGAAGTTATTTCGAAACGAATTCAAAGTTCGCCACGATTGCTACGCTAGATTCAAAATGAAATTTTGATGGCGTATAATTTGAATACACGCTTGGCGCATAGCGCAACCTCGTGGCTACCGTGTCGGGTGTCGTGGATTCGATTCCCGTCTTAGACAAATCTGTACGCGATTCAAATATATATGTTTCGAGTCTGTTACCTGACGCAAATTATAAAAAACCGGCCAAGTGCGAGTCGGTCTCGCGCACGAAGGGTTCCGTACCATTATCGAGTCCGACTCGCACTTGGCCGGTTTTTTAGTATTTGTTGTTATAGCGGCAACAGAAAGACATCTGTGAAAATTTCAACTGTCTAGCTATCGCGATTCTTGAGATACCTGGTAACAGACAGACGGATGGACACACGGACAGTCAGCGAAGTCTTAGTAATAGAGTCCCGTTTTGACCCTTTGGGTACGGAACCCTAAAAAAATAACAAATAGGTACTTTAACAAGCTAATTTTAACAAAAAACAACACAGAATATAATAATAAAATTAAAGTGCTACAATTATACCTTTTAATGCCTTCGTTACGACAGCCTCTGTGAGGCAGACTGCAGACATTACGCAAAATGGCATATAATGAACAACTTAACCTGTCAAAGGGTAAGGAGGTTATCCAATTACAAAGTGGCAAATGTAAAGTGCCTCTCTAAGGTGTTTACACTAAAGTCTGCATAATGTTTAACATTTTGTAACGGAATATATGATGAGATTTATTCTTTAATAAATTCATGATGCTATTTTATATAAAAAATCATTCAATGACTTCAGAATTCTTGATTATTGACAGGTTTGTCTGCCAAATCTGGACGGCCAATTTAATACAATTGTAATGACAGATTTGGCCCTCAGTTTATCGGTCAATCTTGTTAGAAGCCCTTGAAAGAAGACCATGCCATGGACAACGCAACGTCGGACGCGGTAGCGGGTGCTTCATTCAAGAATATTTCTCCGAGCTATGATTGGTATAACCTGTATATAGCCTATTGGCTGATCTATTGTATTTATTTAATAATTTTTATAATAGTATTTTATATTGAGTAGATATATAAAAACTCTATTGCCAAATATACTAATTTTAACCCGAGATGTAAAACTATCTTTTTATGCTTTTTTTTGCATTTTTCACGCTAAGAAAATAACTTTATAAAAGTTATTTTAGTGAAGGAAAAATTGGACTAGCAGACTCCTGCCTGCGAGTAAAATTTTTCTAGTGTTTTCTTCTCTATCTTGATAACTAGAATACTCTAAAACTGTGCACCCTATTATCTATATTCTAAATTAACAGCAAACTTTCACGTAAAAAAACTGAACAACTATTAAAGAGAGCTCGTGAAAAGTAGGTCACATTGATGTCAAATAAAATAAATATCTGAGGAGTTTCGCGAAAATATGAAAGCCGTTTACATGATCGTCGATATTTTAGCAATGTCCACACAAACATGTGTTTATGCGACCATTTATCATAGCACAAATATCAATAACTTGGTCGCCGACGAGGTCGACAGTAACTAATGGCGTTGTCCGTACTTAGTCGGCGATGTGGCGTAGGCGGAGTTAGGCAGAATACACGAAATATAAAAAACCATACTATAAATCGCGTTTGTCGCCATTAAATATTTATTTTATTTTGTTTTTAGTATTTGTTGTTATAGCGGCAACCGAAATACATAATTTGTGAATTTGTTTCAACTGTCTAGCTATCGCGGTTCCTGAGATACAGCCTGGTGACAGACAGACGGACGGACAGACAGCGAAGTCTACTAAGACTTCGCTGTCTGTCCGTCTCGGGACATAGGTGTTTCGTGAAGCACCTGTGTACGTGCATACGCCAGGAATCAACGGCCGGTTGTTACCATTGCGTGGACTGCACCGAGAACACAGCGCAGTTTCCACTGGAGATATATCCACCTTGGGTGGAGCAGTAATCTAGTCCCGGCATTATGTGACTTTTCGCTTCAGGCCGTAATTCGAGAAATGGACGGGACCGTGAGCGCTTGACAAGTCGCTGCCTCTTTACTACGAGCAAGTTATGCTTGCAAAAGAGTATTATAAAAAAAAGGATGAGCTACGTACACGCGATATTTAGCATTCGTAAATGTAATATTCAATAAAAATAAAGAATAATTTTAAAATACGGTAAAATAAATGAAGAGTAAAAAAAGGTTGAATAAAAAGTAAAATTGAATGAAAAATTTACATTATCGTCATTTATGACACTATTTATTGAGCGAGTAATCTTATTTAAACTAGTTTACATACATGATAGGAATAGACCTTCTGCGTTAACTTAGTCTTTGTCGCATCGCTTTCGCGTTATCTCCGGGATATGGATATGAAGTTTTGTTTTGACACTTGCTCAGATGGAACTTTACATGATTTACGAGTGCGGTCGACTGAGACTAAAGATCTGCGCAAGATTTTAGAAATACGTCATCAACAGTTTTAGCTGTACTGAAATCATGTCTATCAAATCAAGATGTAGTAAGAACTATTGAGGAAGGTAGCGGATGTTATTAAAAAAGGCCAGGTTGAGTACCTAAGAGCGGAAAGAGGGGAAGTTTCTCAAAGAGTTACATAACATAATTATGTCAAACCTCATTTAACAAAATATATCATTACTTTAGTGGTACCTATGTCCAAATTCAATGAGTGGGCAGAGTGGAATGACCTTTGACCACCTTTTTTGCTGTACAATAAAATCAAACGTAGAGATAGTTGAAAACCCCACTTTATAAAACAACTAGAATTCAACTACAAAACAACTAGCTGCCCGACCCGGTTACGCCCGTTTTCCCGTAGGAATGAAGCATTTTGCCGCAGTATAAAGTAGCCTATGTTCATCAGGGATTCTAGTGGTAAAAGAATTTTTCAAATCGGTCCAGTAGCTTCGGATCCTATTCAATACAAACAAACAATCAAATCTTTCCTCTTTATAATATTAGTGTAGAAAATTGTTAACCTTGCCCTCCATTTATATATTAGAAGTAACCACTATTGTTAGGAAACACAGGAAAATCTTTAAGAACGAGTGTAACGAGAGCAACTAGACTATAGATGTACAAAAATAGCCCAGAATACCGAAGTTCAAATTTAGTTTACAAGCATTTATGATTCCAGTTGCATGGTTCCAAAAGGTTGATCCTATGGGGAAGAATCCAGCAACAAACTTCATGGACACACTTTTAAAATAAATGAAATTACAATTTACAAAGAAACAAAGCCAAAGGGTATCCTTCGCCACATTACATTGAAGCACCAACATCTTTCTAAACAAAATAAAACCGGTCAAAACGAGAAACTAATACAATTTGAATACGAGCATAAGTTTTGTTATTTTTATAGCTTTGAATGGGCACAGTTGATAATACGAAAAGGCGAGTTCGCGAATAAACCGGGGTAACGCGATAGTTTCATAAGGCAAAGGCTGTTACATTGTAATGTAAAGACTTTGAACTGAGATCTGCTCCTAAATAGGTCGGCTATGCATGTGTGTGTAAGCATGACGGTTTATATAAATGTGTGAACATATTATGTGACTGTGTGTGTCGTTTCTTTTTTTTATGGGTTAGGGGAGCAAATGAGCAGACGGATCACCTGATGGTAAGCATAACCGCCACCCATGGACACCCGCGACACCAGAGGAGTCACAAGTGCGTTGCCCGCCTTTTAAAAGGTTTGGGTTCCGGTAATCTCACTCGTTCGGCGAAACACAACGCAAGCGTGTTTCACGCCGATTTTCTGTGAGGTCGTGGTATTAATCCGGTTGAGCAGGCCCATTCGTGCCAAAGCATGGCTCTCCCACGTGAAAAATGATTTATGTTAGCGCGATGGGGTCCCGATAGCATATTGTATTCTACTTAAATTAAGGTCAGGGATAAATTCTGTTAAGGTTACATTATATACCAAACCATCACGCCTGGCAGAGGCGTAAAAATGTATACCTTTCCGTGACTTAGTCATGTCATTATTTCATGGTCTTAGCGACTGGTTTATCTAACTAGAAGACGCAGGTTCGAATCCTGCCCGCAAGTCAAAATTTTCCTTCATTAAAATAATTTTACTGAACAACACTTAAATCCACGGGAAAAAAATCGCCACATAAAACAAACCGCTCTCAGTACTTTTATTTTGAAGACACTTTGCAAAACGTCTAAAACAAATGGTCAACCGTTTATTTTAGATTTTTTTAACATTCCCTTGCAGAATGTTTGCATGCAGCACGACATCTGTGGACTAATTGAATGGTCAGCGTTGTTTACATTCGTAATTTCTTAATTTTATGGGCCAGCGTGTAACGCGGACATTTTTAATGGACAATTGGTAGGAGTTTCTTTTACGAGAAAAACATTCAACTAAAAGAAAATACTTCACTTACCTACGTGTTTTATGTTTATAGTTTATTAACTTTGTAGTGGTTTTTATCATAATACATTTTGCATGAGCTCAACGTTTTTTTATGTCATATGGGGGCAAACAAGCAGAAGGATCACCTGATGGTAAGCGATTACCGCCGCCCATGGACACCCGCAACACCAGAGAAGGGGCAAGTGCGTTGCCCGCCTTTTAAATAGGGTTTGGGCCTCCGGTATCCTCACTCACTCGGCGAAACAAAATGAAAACATTGTTTAACGCCGGCTTTCTGTGAGGCCTTGGCATCACTCCGGTCGAGCCGGCCCATTCGTGTCGAAGCATGGCTCTCCCACGGTCGAATTTAAATCAGGGCCATACCCTCGACAACGATCACTACACCTTCAGAGTAAGAGGAAACTCTGAGAACAAGACCTGTGAAGTCCTTTGAAAAGTAACATTTCGAAAATATGTATAGTTTTCATCTTCTTTTGTAACTAACAACTTTGCACATTGACTCAAAATTATGATACTTAGTTATAATTTGTGACATTTATGACACTGAAACGGGACAGAAATTGTATATTTTTTTACAATTGTCCGTCTACACGTTAATTCAAACTATTATATAAAACACTAGCCTTTACCCGCGGCTTCGCTCACCTGAAGCTGAAGCTATACTTAGTAGGATTAGAAATGGATTCCAAAAATAATTTAATAAAAACCAACACTGATGATCTCTTCTTTGTAATGGGTCTCTATAAATCAGAGAGATCAAGCTGTATCTCAGGATCTGATCAATTAATTGTGATAAGAAGTTCCCCAGTTTTTAAGTTGGATATACTTTCTAACAGTGATATCAAAATTAAAATCTATTCAGTAGTTTTTGCTCCAACTCGTAACAAACATAGCATTTTTACAATTTTATAATTGTAGAGATTAAAATTATAGTCCGATTAAGTACTCTCTACTGAAAATGATTTCCAATCCTGCACTTTCTGTCTTAGCGGATGCCTGCATAATTAAAAGAAGCTCCTTATCAAATGTTATATAGTTATGTGATCGCCTAAATATATTTTGGACTTCGAAACTTATGTAGCTACCTGCTTCATTAGCCTAGTGGTCTTGAGCGCGACTGCTACGCTAGAGGTACTGGGTTCAATTAAAAGGTCGAGCAAAGTGTTACTGGGTGTTCCCATGAAATTCTCAACAGCTCGGAGTTTGGAATTTGTGCCCAATTAATGGCAACAGTCTCGTATAATTACCTACATGGGATCTATACATCCCGGCAAACTGTGGGTGTTCATTAGTACGCTTCTGCGTAATCCTTCGGGGAATACAAGCGTGATGGTGTGCTGAAACTTAGGTAGCAGTATTATACTTTTCATTCATATTATTACAATAAAAAAAAAACTGAAGAGAAAAAAACAGACCTAGAAGTAGTCTAGATACAGCGTGCTCTATTCTTGCGAGTCGACAATAATTGGAGCGTGATGTATAATAACAGGCCCGGAGAGCCTTTGTTGAACGAAATTAAAGGCAAGACTGCGTTGCCATGGCGACGGACGGGGCAAGGAACTGTGTCCCTTCAACGCTTTTGAGTTATTTGTACTGTGGAGAAGAATGACTCGAGTTTGCGTGTTCATGAAATGTCTCTTAATTTTTTAAATACTAGCTTCTGCCCGCGGCTTCGCCCCCGTGGAATTCGGTCTGTCATCACATACCACGTGAACGGGATAAAAAGTATCCTATGTCCGTTTCCTGGTTCTAAGCTACCTCTCCACCAATTTTCAGCCAAATCGGTTCAGCCGTTCTTGAGTTATAAATGGAGTAACTAACACGACTTTCTTTTATATATATAGATGAATGAATTTTTAATCAAATCTTCTTGAATTTGTATCTTTTTTGTTACCTTTAATTTCTGTCATTTCTTTTATCTTTATTAAAGACAGCTACCGCCCTTTGGCTCAAACCCAGTATCGCAGACTTACCTAAATATTTTTTTGGAATATAATTTAACAAGTATTATTCATGACGAAAATAAGAAAAACACATTTATTGAGAATAGGTCCGTACAACGCACAGATAATGAAAAACCAGCAAGTGCGAGTCGGACTCGAGCACGAAGGGTTCTGTACCATAAATCGCGTTTGTTGTATGGGCAACAGACTACATAATTTGTGAAAATTACAACTGTCTAGCTATAGCAGTTCTTGAGATACAGCCTGGTGACAGACAGTAATAGGGTTCCGTTTTTACCCTTTGGGTACGGAATCCTAACAAAATATCGGCTACAAGCGAGATGCCCGCTCAACTCAAAAAAAAATACTAGATGGTGTCCTCAATTTCATAGACGATAAATTCAGACCAGGGTCAAACTTAAACATGATCTCTTTCAAAGTCCAGATATTTTATGCACGGAGACTTTGCTTTTATACTATGAACTTTTAAAGAAACCTTCGGGTTCGAAAAAAAAACTCAATGTAGATAAAATATAATGCCCCCTTAGTCTAGTTGTCGTAAATGTGAGTGAGCTTAAGGTCCCCTTGATTATTATTGGAATCAAACCCGGATCCCGGAATCAAGCGAAGTTTTTCTATGAAATTCTCAGTAGTAGCTTGGAGTTTAAGTTTGTGGACGGTTAATGGCTGAAGGTATTACCTGAGTCCCAGCACCACACTTCTAACTAACCCAACGGAAAATATAAGCGTGATGATATAGGATTTAAATAAAATAGTGGATTCTACGCCCCAGTATTGCGTTACATTTTTTCTATTTTTAAAACCAGCTCCACGCAGAAATTCTTTTGTAAAACTTAAACACAAAGAGCTTTGTTTTACAATAGAATGGCGCTCACAGATAGAGTTACCTTTTAAAAGTAAAAGAAAACTTAAAATTTTACCTACTTATTTACGTAGAACTGTGTTTACCTGTAACAGAAGAATTGTACTTGTTAACTCTGTTCTTTGACTACACTATCAGTACTCGTACTCGTAATATCATAGAAATAATATAATAATATAATAGAATAACCAACATTGATGATCTCTCTTTGTATAGGGGTGTATACATCAGAGAGGTCAAGCTGTATTTCAGGATCTGTTCAATTAATTGAGATAAGAAGTTTACCAGTTTTTAAGTTGGAGTATATTAAGTACTTTCTAACAGTGATAACAAAATTTAAATCTAGGCATTGTATTTAAATTATTTCTATAAAATACTACATACGTGTCTTGGGTTTCGTTTAATTATACATAAAATAAGGATGAAATGACAGCCTAGAAAGTCCATTTACAAAGTAAACACTTCAGATAACAACAAAAAAAGATTAAATATTACCCTATTATCACGCTACAATAGTACCACTCAAACATGACTCAAACTAATGACTCCAACAGATAAACAACTACCTAAGAATACAAAAATTATGACAAGAAAACATGAAACCGACCACACAATCACCAATACCAAAGCTCCCCCGTCTCCCCTCAATGATTCTTAATTAAACCGACTATTGTTGCACCTTGCAGGCAATTCATAACAAATGTCAAGCGTTAATAGCACAACTTGTGAAAGAACTGTGGTCCAACTGAGTCGAGCTCCCCAGGTAATTGGTTTTCTCTTGGAATACCCTGAGATGGATAGTCAAGTTCGCTCATAACTTGATAAATGAAATGTAACATTAAAGTGTCTTGATAATATTGTATGAAACTTTAAATTTAATCTCAAACAGTGCATTAATCCAATACATGTAAATAAAATTAATTAAGTAGATAATTATTAGTCATTCAAACAATTCTTGTAGGAATATTATACCTACTTGCTATAATAAATAAAATAAACAACGATTTCATTTTTTTATTGCATGTGGTACGTTATATATCATATATATTTTGTTAATTTAAGGTTGAATAAATGCATTTCAGGAGTTTTATTATTGATTTTGCATAAAACATAATTATACTAATGTTAAAATATTATTTTTATTGACTGCAGCATACCTACTGTTGAGGACACAATAATTCGTTTCATCAATAATTATAGTGTAGTTTTTAAGCTTTATTTATCAGATCTATTACATTTTATGACTTACTTACATTTAGTTATTCAGTAAAGGAAAAATTCGACTCGCAGGCAGGATTTGAAGCTGCGTCTCCTGGTTAGATACACCAGACGCTATGACCACTAAGCCACCGCGAGTCCCACCTGCTGCTGCCTTACTAAATAACTTTATAATCTTAGCAAGAAAAATGCAAAAAAAATCACAATAGAGTTTGTTTGTACTAACCTAAAATTATAAAAATTGTTAAATGTCTTTACCTCTTTTGTTACTACCAAATACAATTTAAAAAAGTACCTATCTACATCAATTCACATCGTCATATTTTCCGTATATTTTCTACAGCTAGTAATTACCTACTCACATTTTCGCTTCCATATCACACTTTGTTGAATCCAAGTTCGTCTTCAGTTTCTTTGAGGTACAGACGCTGTTAATTGAATGCATCGATGATGTCCTTTCATTCCAACGTCGCGGTTATTATTTAATGAGGCGTTGTTAATTATTAAAACACTTGTGTGAGTTTTATGCTAATGGAGTTTCTATGTAATTTCCGAAAGAGAATCATTGTGAAATTGATTTATGACCGTACCAGAAACCGTTGTTGTAATGGGAGCAACATAATAAATTTAATATTTATTTGTAATATAAATAAACTGCCTCATTAGCCAAGTGGTCCTGAGCGCGACTGCTACGCTAGAGGTCCTATGTTCGATTCCCAGGTCGAGCAAAGTGTTATTGGGTTTTTCTATGAAATTTCCAGTAGCAGCTCGGAGTTAGGAATATAGGCTCGCCCCCTATTACATGGAACTTAAACATACCGGCGAACTGTGGGTGTACATTAGTACCTACGATTCTGACTAACCCTTCGAGGAATACAGGCATGGTGTGTTATGTTAATGTTTATTTGTAATTACCTCGATAACCGCTGTAAGTTTAACCGGGATTAGATTCTGTTATCTTATTTCTGGGAAAATTCATTTAGGTACTCCTCGTTTCCATGCAAAAATCAACAAACCTTGGATTGTAAACTAAGTAAAATAACTTATATCAACAAACAGACATTTTACATCTGCCAGAGCAGAGCTAGGTTGTACCTACTAGTGTCATTAAATAAAAATAACTAATTACAAAGCTGCTTACGATCGTGGTAGAGATGAATTAAAACAAAATATTTCAACATTTTTTTTTTGTATTTATTATTTTTTGTTGGCAGTGCTGGCACTTGGTTGTCACTTGCCAGTGTTGTCAGATGAAATAATTTGTTTCTTTTTATTTTATTTTTTTGTGTTTATGTTATTTTTGTAGTGTCTAACTGACACATTGCCCTTTGGCTAAAAAAAAAACTTGTGCGTCGTTATGGGCGAAAATAAATGATCTTTCTTTCTTTTTCTCTTCTTTCAACACTAAGCAATTGAACCGGCAAAAAATATAACTCTTCAGCAAAGGGCATAAGATACATTAAATATAAGTAATGACATTTACGCCCTTCAAATTCTGAGGTGTGGATACGAAGGTAAAACTTTGGTCGTTTAACATGTTCGCGTGTTGAACATATCGCCCGCTTTTAGCACTTCAACGAGGTGTGTAAATACATATAGTAGACGTAAAAATACTTGTATTCCTGATACATAAATCGTTTTAGGTACCTGTTTTATGATATTGTGATTTTTTAATGTATAACTAGCTTCTGACCGCGACATCGTCTGCGTGGACTTCAGATAAAAAGTAGCCCATGTGTTATTCCAGACTATAATCTATCTCTGTGCCAAATTTTATCCAGATCCGTTCAGCCGTTCTGGCGTGAAAGAGTAACAAACATCCATCCATCCATCCATCCATCCTCACAAACTTTCGCATTAATAATATTAGTAGGAAGTAGGATAGTAGGATCATGAGCTCCCTAATTAGTTTAGTGGTCCCAAGTGCGACTACTACGGGTCCTAATCTTCGTGTAAAAATAAACTATTTAAAAAGATCTTATGTAAAGGAACCATCGATCATAATGAAATAAATGAAAAAAATACGTTCCTTACCCTTATACCTATATATCCCAATAATAACTTGGTAGATTTGCTTACTAATGATAGGATTTTGACAATATTTTTATGGACCTTATGTCAAATTCCTATCTGTAGAAGCAAATCTACGAACTGAGTTGTTATTGGGATCTCAAAATATTATCTAATACACAAAATTGCAGCATGATCGGCTGGTTTATATAATTAAATCCTTATGTGCAATTTTATGGGGCAACGGAAACTGGTGCAGAGGAAGTGATGCACGCTGCGATACACCGGAAACGGCGGCCATATTGCTTATATGGCGCCATCAGTCTAGTAAGTGTGAATTATAGATTAGTAAATTTATGAAGTTCTGTTGTTTAGTTTAGATTTTCTCGTGGATCGGCTTGAGTTTTACCAATATGATGTGTAACTTTCGGATTATTTAAATTATACAATTTATTTCTGTAAAGGCCTATTTCTCATGCTGTCCAGTATCGAAATGATATTTTAAATAATAGGCACATGTATGACGTAAAATCATAACTACCTGAGATATTGAATTCCTCTTGCACATGCACACTATAAAAAATGATATCTTTGTGAAGAAACATTTTCTTGAGACTACCAAAAACTCTGTCACATGCAAAAAGGCGCAAACAATCTGACCAGATAGCCTGTCCTAGATAAAACGTGATCAATATACCGTATCCCAGTTTCAAACATTATTGTTTGAAACTGGGATACGGTATATTGAGGAGAGTCTCAAACAGCGTCTGTGTGTGAAGTAAAAAGCTGTATGTGACCGAAATGTGGACTTTGAAGACCCGTACTATGATTTCACACAAGAACTCAAGAAGATTCAAACTTAGACAAGAAAACGTCTGCTGGGTCAGCTAGGTGGTCAAATAAAGATAATTTTATATGGTATAGCTGTTACTCGCAACTTTGTCGGCGTGGTAATAAAAAAAGTAGCCTAAGTTACTCCTTGTTACATCAGCTACCTGCCAGTGAAAGTCCCGTCAAAATCGGTCCAGCCATTTTGGAGTTGGTAAAGCGGGATTTTTGCCCACAACTCTACGACGAAGCGCGTATTATAGGTGCGGCTGGGAAAGATTGTTATTCAAGCCACCCAAACTCTATATTTTCTATGAGAAGATAATTATATTGATAAAGAACACGATGAGTAGGTACTAAGTCAAGATCTATGGTAATTGAACAAAAATGTTCTTCGAATTCAGAACATTGTATTTTCTCCAAGCGTAGCGTAGTCCTGCCCTATCCTTGCGTGGCAGAGGGATGTAGGTACCTACTTAAAATGAAAAATGTAACAGTGAACCTGAAACTAAAGTCAGAAGAACATTTGCTTACACGTTGCGTACATTCGATAAAAACAGTTATGCAAGCGGTTAGCGACATCTGTCTAAGGTCAGACCGAGATCTCAGACTCGGTCTCGGTGGTGACCATTCTCGGCTCAAAAACAATTCTCAGTCTCGGTCCAAGGATATTTTTTTTATGAGACTGCCAATCGATGACACCTTTGGCTCGGCTTTTGCGACACGTGTTGTAGGATCGATCCCCACACGTTGCTAGTTGCTACGGGTCTGGGCGTTTGTGTATGTACGATATAGGAGAAAATCCTAGTGAGGGGCAACGTTTATAATTTTAAAAAATTCCAAGAATCACAAGCAATAGTGTATCTTGGCATTTCAAACGTGTGAGCGAGTGTGTGAGGCTATTCAAACATTTCGCAACAGTGAAATGTTTGAATATGCCTCACATACTCACTCAGATTTTGAGCGATGCGTGATTTGTCAAATAAAAGAACTGCCAAATCAGACGATGAAAGCAAACAGTGAACAAGCGCGACTTGGTTCGAACTTTCATTCGTAATTGTATCACAGTGAAATGAGTAACTCTTTCATTTTGTGATTCTGAATAAAGGTCTCGGTATCGCCCGAGATTTTATTCTGTGTTTTATCTGTGTGTTCTGGCAAAGATTGCGGTATATTTTTTTTTCGTTTTCACTATGGAAAATTTAGGGAAATATCCGTTCGACGTGAGAACAAACAGTAATAACCTGGCTTAGCTTCAAACGTAGTCGAGAATGATATCTAGGTTACGTTCTCGTACTCTAAGTAATATGAGAAGTTTGAAAGAAACCAATACCATATCGAGATCCATGTGATACCTATATAGTTTACATTTTGTATTCATTTCGAAGATGTCGCTAAGATTTGTAGATTATATGTGGAAACGAATGTTGCGTTTGTTATATATATGTTATAAGGGTCGAATAAATCTAACCTTTTTTAAAAAGTCAGTATCTCAAGAGTCTCAATGGCTAGATCAGGGTTGGCCAACCGATAGATTGAGGCAAAAAATATTAGTTTAATATACCTAATACTAGCTGCCCGGACCGGCTTCGCCCATTTTCCCGTAGGATGCAGCATTTTCCCGCGGTAAAAAGAAGCCTGGTTTCATCAAAGATAATGTCGGCTTCTAATGGTAAAAGAATTTTTCAAATCGGCCCAGTTTACAAACAAACAATCAAATCCTCGAAAAGTATTTATATGTAAAAAAATACGTGAATTTTTAGATACAGTATGTAATTGGAATATCGGTTGATTTCGTCAGCAAACAGTAGATATTGGGTTTAATTATGTTGCCCAACCATGGCCCAGAGGCTCTACATGGCTTAATCCAGCTCTGAAGACTGCTAGAGCTGCAGTCAGCGAAGAGGAGGGTGAACTGGCCCTCATGCCAAATGTCGAAACACGCAGGTGTTTTTCAAACAGAACACAGATGATTGAATGTTTAATGATGACATTATGTTACGAATAGCGACAATATTATTTGTTTATTTATAAATTTAAGTATTTATAGTTAGCCCTCGAATGTTATGTTGGAATGCTTGGAAAAGGCACTAAGTCTTAAGTACCGACATAATTGTTAATTTTACCTTATGTATGTGTTTAGTTTGCAATAAAGGATTTGATTTGATTTGATTTGATCCCGATTTGAACATTTTTAAGTTCGAGAATTATTCCTATATCTATGAATGGTATTGAATTGAACGGTATGGTATTGAAAATCTATAGGTATGCCTGTAAACTGCCTCATTAGCCAAGTGGTCCCGAGTGCGACTGCTAAGCTAGAGGTCCTGGGTTCGATTCCCAGGTCGAGCAAAGTGTTATTGGGTTTTTCTATGAAATTCCCAGTAGCAGCTCGGAGTTAGGAATTTGTGCCCGGTTAATGGCAATAGGCTCGCCACCTATTACATGGGACCTAAACATACCGGCGAACTGTGGGTGTACATTAGTACGCCTCTGCCTAACCCTTCGGGGAATACAGGCGTGATGGTATGTTATGTTATAATCTATAGGTATCAGAGCTTGCGGTTAAAATCGAATACATCAATTAGTCCAGTTACGAGCGCGAACTCGCTAACTATTTGAACTATTAACTGGGTTGCCAGTGCTAACCTATTTATTTCCGTATCCTCCGCACTTCGATGGCGATTTGGTATGTGTGCTGAATATAAATTATAGTCTCATGGCCTTTTTATTCATTTCTGGGTGATGGTTATGAATTTTGCTGTGATGTGATGTTTTATCAAAGAGTTATATAGATTTTTTTACAATTTTCATAAATTAAGTCAGTAAGCAGCGGTATTTTCAAGTTATGTTTCCCGTTTACATAATCACCCCATTATAATGTCCCACTGCTGGTCACGGGTCTCCTCTCAGAATGAGGGGAATTAGGCTATAGTCCACCACACTAGCCTACTGCGGGTTGGCAGACTTCTCTCAGGCATACAGGTTTGTCCACGATGTTTTCCTTCACCATTGTAAGCAAATGATAATTAATTAACTAGCTTCTGCCCGCGACTTCGTCCGCGTAGCGTTATGATATATAGCCATATCCTCAATAAATGGGCTATCTAACACTGAAAGAATTTTTCAAATCTGTCCAGTATTTCCTGAGATTAGCGCGTTCAAGCAAACAAACAAACTCTTCAGCTTTATATATTAGTATAGATATAGAAAATCAACGCATTATAATTTCCCACTACTGGGCACGGGTCTCCTCGCATAATGAGAGGGATTAGGCTGTAGTCCACCACGCTAGCCTAATGCGGGTTGACTGACTTCACACGACATTGAGAAAATCTCTCAGCAAGGTTTCCTAACAATGTTAAATAAATAAATGTTTGTTTTTTCATATTTTCCTTCACCATTTAAGCGCGTGATAATTACCTATTAATACGTACATAAATTCGAAAAGACACAAGCGCGTGCCTTGTATTTGAACTCAAGAGCTTTTACTTGGCAGTCCAATGGTCATATCACTAGGCTGTCGCTGCATATCTATTTTTTTTTTATAAAAAAGTACTTCCATTATAACTCTGCATTTATAACTCTGTAAGTCTGTATTCTTACAAAAACTGTTTTCTTCTGTACTCCACTCGACATCTCGACAACACACGTTTTCGTCTAGACGAGACAGAGAGAAAAATATCGCCGTCTGCCAAAAATCTAGGGCTCTTCGCCCTAATTGGACTATTATGGCAAAAACTGAACTTGAATGTTGTTGTTACTATTAGTGGAAGCTTAATCCTTAGAGTATATAAACGATAAGCACAGAAAATGTAACTCATCTTTTTATTACTCGATTTCAAATAAAAAAGGAGGAGGATCTCATTCAATGTTGTATAATTTTTTGAGTTTATTACTCCATATCTTTGCCGGTTGTGAACCGACTGCGATGTTCCTTTTCGATCTATATACTTGTATATCTGAACGTAGATATAATATACGTTCTATGTGCATGCATGCATTTCGGTTGTCTTATTTATAAAAGTTATACAACATATCTTCTTCTTCTTCTTCGAGTGCCTCTCCACTACTGGAGGTTAGCCGTCAGCTCAGTGAACTTTTCCCGATCTTGTGCCAAACGAAACAGATCTTCGACGCTGGCAATACTGGTCCACTCGCGGATGTTTCGCAACCAAGACTTTTTTCTCCGTCCAACACGTCGCTTGCCTTCGATTTTGCCCATCATAATCAATTGGAGGAGATCATATTTCTCATGTCGTAGAACATGGCCTAGATACGCGACCTTTATCGTCTTAATGGTCTGCAATAATTCGCGGTTCTTACCGACGCGCTGGAGTACTCTCTCATTGGAAATCTCTTGCGTCCAACTTATACGTAGCATTCGACGGTAGCACCACATCTCGAAAGCTTCAAGAAATTTTTCAGTATTGGCTTTCAGAGTCCAGGCTTCACTACCGTATAACACCACAGGCCAGACATAACATTGGAGCATTCTCACTCTGAGATTTATACAACATACTTATACTTATTTATATTAAGTCAAAGTCGCGAACTGCTACTTAAAATCACTGCAAACACACACTGCACATAATATTTCCGAGCTGATTAAGATCGCTAAGCTTATCTCATTCATACGCTAGGGTCCAAAACAATTATAGGCATTCCTAGACAGGTGAACAATTTATATCGTTGTGTGGTAAGATAAAATAGTTGCTCTTAACATGTTTAAGAATAATTCTGTGTTAAAATTGTTTCATAACGATAAGTACCTACTTAGATATTATTTGGGATAAGAAAGCCCAACAGTGGAATAGTCGAATTTATATTAAAAATACCTCCATATAAGGCAAGGCTCTTCGTCCGTAGATAGAACATGCAAAAATTTTTGACATGTTTTTTTGAAAAATCATTTCTGATTATTCCTAAGACTAAATATAGCAAATTTGAACACAGATTCATAATTAGTCGGACATGTTGTCTTGAACACATGACACATTGGTTTTTAAAAGAAAATATATATATGAACGTTCGCGCGCGCTTTCGTTCGGCTTCTTTAGGTGGGACTAGGGTGACCACAAGACAAAAGCTGACGAAGGCCGATAATTGGCCAGACACTAGTGTAAAAAGCCGGACATCCACAACCATATTCCCGATACTCGTCCATATAACTGTAACTACTATTATTTTTAGATTAATAATTTAATAGATATATTCAAAGAATGTGCTACACGTAGCTAATCAAGGAAGAGCCTCATAATCTTCCATCCGCAATCCTAACTTCAACGGAATTTAAGAAATCCCTAACATCGAAGATACATTCAAAGAATAGCCCAACTACAAACTTGTATGAACATAAGTTTATACACAAACGTGCCAAGATTAAAAGGCGTAAGCGACACTTACCCATATATCTTACGACGTTTAAGCGCCAAGGCTTTTCTCACACGAAATCAACAAGTAACATTTGACGGATTTTCCACAGAGACAAGATAAAGGGCGGGCAATATTGACACTCGCTAAGATAGAGTTAATCCGTTTAGGGCCCAATCACGACCGGCAAAGGCCGCACCTTACCCGGGTGAGGCCCGCAACCTCATGAAAATGTATCAGAAAAATCAAGTAACCGCCACCACGTCGCTTGATATGTTGTGTGGTGTAATCTGTGAGAGATTGTATGTTCTAATACATAGTGGTCGTTTACGTATTGTTTTTCTAGCTTACATTTTGATTCAGTAGTAATTCAAAACACAGCATCACGCTTATACTCCCCCAAGGGTAAGGCAGAGGTGTGATAATTTACACCCACAGTTCGCCGGTATGTTCAGATCGTATGTAATGGGGGGCCAGCCTATGAGATGCTACTGAGAATTTCATAGAAAAACCAAATAAAACTGCTAGTCCTGGGAATCGGAAACGTTTAGCGAAGCAGTCTCGCTTAGGAACATTGGTATATTGAGGCCGTAGTATTTTATCGGTTCGTATTTTGATCAAATTTTAAAAAACCGATTTATCAATTGGTAATCTAGTTAAACATAACTTCAATTTAGGTCGCAAAGAAACTGCGGGAAACAGCTATTTTTAATAAAGGACCTGAATGAAGGCATTAAACAAAAATCCTCTATATTTAACTAAGGTGGGAATCTAACCTTTATCTCTGTAGAATATCATGTTAACGTCGGGCTTGTTATAGGGTCTAACTCGTGGCATTTATCTCGTATATACATATATACTGCCTCATTAGCCAAGTGGTCCTGAGCGCGACTACTACGCTAGAGGTCCTGGGTTCGATTCCCAGGTCGAGCAAAGTGTTATTGGGTTTTTCTATGAAATTCCCAGTAGCAGCTCGGAGTTAGGAATTTGTGCCCGGTTAATGGCAATAGGCTCGCCCCCTATTACATGGGACCTAAACATACCGGCGAACTGTGGGTGTACATTAGTACGCCTCTGCCTAACCCTTCGGGGAATACAGGCGTGATGGTATGTTATGTTATACATATTTTTTTTTTTAAATAAAGATGAATTGATAAATGAATTCAACCTTCACTTAAATTTTCCACGAAAAACACTTTCAAATTAACTGAAGCCCATGTATATTTATTCTAAAGCACACATGTTTGCACCACACTCCCTCGGCATAAATATTCAGTGTGGGGCCAAGATCTCTTATTAATGAAAAAGGGTCGCAAGGTATTTTAATTTAACTACGTGCTAAGGATTTCGGCGGGATACTTACGATAGGGGAAGTTCTAGTATCGTGGAAATATGTACTAAAGATTTTGAGAACTAAAATGGGGTTATATGGACATTTCGATTCATGTTGGTTCTAATTAACTGCCTCATTCGTTCAGTGGTCATACGCGCAACTGCTACGCGATAGGTCTTGGGTTTAATTCCCAGGTTGAGCAAAGAGTTATTAGGTTTTTCGATTAAATTATTCGCAGAATCATCATCAATTCAAACTAAGAGCAGTTTGGATTTGTGCCGGATTGATGGCATAAGGCTCGCCTAGGATCTAAACAACTCTTCGGGGAATACAGGTATATATATGATATAGTTTATTGATTACTTTATCTTCAAGGAAACAATAGTTTTGTATTTTTTTTGCATTTCCATGTATACCATCATAACATATACATAACATACCATCACGCCTGTATTCCCAGAAGGGTTAGGCAGAGGTGTACTAAGTTACACCCACAGTTCGCCGGTATGTTTAGGTCCCATGTAATAGGGGGCGAACCTATTGCCATTAACCGGGCACAAATTCCAAACTCCGAGCGGCTACTGAGAATTTCATAGAAAAACCCAATAACACTTTGCTCGACCTGGGAATCGAACCCAGGACCTCTAGCGTAGCAGTCACGCTCAGGACCGCTTGGCTAACATACCATCACGCCTGTATTCCCAGAAGGGTTAGGCAGAGGTGTACTAAGGTACACCCAAAGTTCGCCGGTATGTTTAGGTCCCATGTAATAGGGGGCGAGCCTATTGCCATTAACCGGGCACAAATTCCAAACTCCAAGCTGCTACTGAGAATTTCATAGAAAAACCCAATAACACTTTGCTCGACCTGGGAATCGAACCCAAGACCTCTAGCGTAGCGGTTGCACTTGAAACCACTAGACTAACGAGGCATTTCCATTTCCATGCTAAGATTATAAAGTTATTTTAGTGAAGGAAAAAATCGACTTGCGGGCAGGATTCGAACCGCGTCTTCTGGTTATATAGTTAAAAAGTAAGGTGGCATCGTTCCACATTGAACTAACTGCAAAGTAAGTCATGTCGGTTGAGAAGCAAAGTTACTTGCGTTCCAATAGTTGTCACTGGCGTCACCTTTAAGACGAATTCAGAATTTGAAGACAAATTTTGAAATGGCGGGTGGGACTCACGGTGGCTTAGAGGTCATAGCGTCTGGTGTATCTAATCAGAAGACGCAGGTTCGAATCCTGACCGCAAGTCGAATTTTTCCTTCACTAAAATAACTTCAAGAAAACAAGCAAAATATTACATAAATTTTAAAAATTAAGTTAAAGTAACAGTTATTAAATTTGAAATCGATCAGAACTATGGAAGTTACTCACATCCCTTTATTTTCTAGAACAGAGCCGATAATTTTCAAACGGTGAGCCAGGTTTTCTTAAATCATAGCTAAGAACATTATCGATCAAGTCACCTTTCAGACACAAAAACTGATTCAAAATTTGTCCATTTGTTTGGACGCTACGATGCCACAGACAGGCACATATATACACACGTTGAACATATGGGGGTGGTTATATGTGGCTTTAGGCGTCAAAGGTTAAAAGTCATTTTAGCTGTTTAAACAACTCCGGTAAAACTTTGTAAAAACAAAACACGTTCGTTTACACGCTTTTACCACACTTTAACACGTCTTATAACACCATTTGCAACCAAACACAAAAAACAAATAGAAATACAACGGGAAAAAACAACAGATCCCCGAAACAAGAAAGCAATGATGTTCCGAATAAAATTGAAATAAGTTTTCAGTAAATGATTAACAAGACCGAGGGTGGATGTACTTTTGGCAGAGATTCCCATAACAGACATAGAATTTACATAGAATGTATAGAAATTTGCATGATAAAATACTTAATGATAACTAGATGCACAGGATTATACAGATTCACCTTCATGCTAGGTTAGGTTTTTCTATGAATTTCTCAGCAACTATGTATTTGTATTTATGGATTTCGATCGTGATGGCAACAGGCTCGCTGTCTATTACACAACATGGGACCTAATGTCGGCATCATAACTGAGACTATAATTATGATTAGTACTTATTAGGTAATTTAAATATTAGTAGAACTCTGCCTTTCTCGTTTATTCAGTATGGGAAGATGTTTTTTTGTAAGATTAATAGTGGCTTAGAGGTCATAGCGTCTGGCGTACCTAGCCAGAAGACGCGGGTTCGAATCCTGCCTGCGAGTCGAATTTTTCCTTCACTAAAATAACTTTAACATCTTAGCATGAAAAATGCAAACAAATCACAAAAAGATAGTAGGTATGGTAGCATCGTACGACATAGAACTAACCGTAAGGTAAGTCATGTCGGTTGAGAGGCAAAGTAACTTGCTTTCCAATAGATGTTACTGACGTCACGTTTAAGATGTAAGTTCAGAATGTGAAGGCTAATTTCGACATGGCAGGTGGGACTCGCGGTGGCTTAGAGGTCATAGCGTCTGGCGTACCTAGCCAAAAGACGCGGGTTCGAATCCTGCCTGTGAGTCGAATTTTTCTTTCACTAAAATAACTTTAAAATCTTAGCATGAAAAATGCAAAAAAAAACACAAAAAGATAGTTAACAGATATACTTAGCCTATTTTGTGCAATACCAATACTCTTACAGAGATTAGGTACCATTGATTACGTTAAACCTGTATGTCCCCATATTTTATGAAATACTTCTAGAATAATTTACCCTTGAGAAAATCTAGTACAGTTGATCACAACGATCACTATCTAAATAATTCCCAACCCGTCCTAAGCCCGCCTATTTCCGTACAACGAAATGCGCATCAACAAGACTACTTCGACAATTACTAGGGTTAAGTGTTAAAGCCGAAATACCGTGTTAAACGTCCTATAGGGATTCACTGTCGATGTAGGTATATTATCACCTATCATGTTTGACCCCTCAAATGCTGTGTAAACACTCGGGGTGTTTATAAAATATCTTCCCAACACAACATTTTGGTCGCCAGTAAAGGTCCAGTTATTCTGGTCTTCTTGATTTCCTTGCAAAATCTTAAGGATCTTCATATTACAGGTTGTTTTGGTAAGTTATACAATTATGGATTTTATAGAGCAAATTTTAAGAGTGAATTTTGATTGTTTGTAGTAAGGAAGGACTAATAAATCACGAACTAGGTCAGCTGAATAATGGTTTATAAGTGGCATTAATTTCAGCTATTTAAGTACCTGGATTGGGTGATGAAAATTTATAATATCTAACCATAAAATAGTGAAAATCTATTTGTCAGTGAATATTCGGAGCAATATTAATTAAAGTCACTTGTGTTGAATACCTACCTTCAAATAATCAATAAATCATATATTTATTTGCCTAACATGGGCATATTATAGTCAGGTCACTACATACCTCTGGACCTTAGAATATTTTTATTTGCCTATTATAAATAATGTACTTTAGTTTCAGTTATTATTAGGACACAATTATAAATGAAATGTTCACCTCTTTTGTGAAATAAACAACCTTACGGCACGCTTTAGTTATATTTACCTACAGGATAACAAATAATATTAATTACTAAGAATGTCAAGTCAATTACATAGATATTATATTTCTCTCTGTCTCACCCGTTGCATCGATCCTAAGAATTCTAATTTTGAATCCACATTCTGCAACCTGAGGGGTGAAAATAAAAAAAATCCTTTCTTAGTGGACACACGTCACCAAAGGGATATTTGTGCAAAATTTCATACTTCTAGATCCAGCGGTTTCAGCTGTGCGTTGATACGTCAGTCAGTCAGGCAAGTTCTTCTTTTATATATATAGATTACTTAATTATCCTCTAGTGTAATAAAGATATATTTAGTGAAAGAAATCACAGCTGAAATAATGAATTCAATCACCAGCAAAGAATTATAAACATAAAAAATAGCCACAAAATCCCCCTTGCTATATCAGAACCATTAGGTAATCTATAAAGAGACCCCACTAAATACACAGATGATATCGCCAATAATTCCGTTCCATTGCCAAAATACCGTTTATACCTAAATTAACCTCCTCAGCGAACCATCTCTAGATTTCCTCCGGTAAATTTCGTCCCGGACAATAATCCTCTGAATGCATCGTCAGCTATATGAACAATGACCAACAACCGGGACAATCGGATCCCCAAAATATCCCATGTTCGGAACTCCGGTGGCTCAAGTAAAATTGGACAGAGCCGGATTCCGAATCCCCTATTAATAAAGATTTTCGATTGGACTGTCAATATGTAACGGTATTTTGTGAATTTCTGTTCTATGGTACAGTAGTTCGGTAAATTTGATTCGTGGGAACTTACTATTAGTAAGGCATGAGTGTAGGAAAAAACTGAAGGTGGATATATTAAGAAAATTAAAAATCTACATTCAATGTGGTAAGGTTTTTATTTACTACAATGAGTAGAAGGTATATCGAGTCAAAAGGTCCATATCATTCCAAAAAAGATGTATGCCCAATACCAAGACGATACGTAGATAAACTTTTGTTAATATTAACATTATTGTAACCTATCTTTGTTTATTAAATACAAATAATTAAATGAATCTGAAAAAAGAGACATCTTGTATTTAAATGTGACACAAAATTTATTTTATCAATATAGCTGGTGAGAAGGCGATTAAAACAAATTACTTTAAAATTTATAACACTAATTTAACTCATTTTCTCAAACCTCGAGCTAACTATTATTTAGCTCGAGGTTTTCTTTGACATCTTAGTAAGTAGGCATGGTTTTCTTATACCTATCAAATATTTGATATAAGAAAACCATTGAACAAGACAATTTAATTAAAGCGAATATCTTCCAGTGAGATTCGCTAGCATCACGTGAGTAGAAGAAATCTACCTCTGACCATATATTTAAGCTTTCACTGAGCGGCAATAACAGTAAAGCGTCTTGAGGGAACGCCCACCAGGGATGGACTTGGGCTTGAGCGAAAACGTTTGAGGAAATTGAGTAACAACTGTACTTTTACAGTGCCCCACTGGATAGAACAGTCAATATTTGGCCTAATTTTAATAAAATTCTTTGGTACTTGGCACGTCACAAATGACAGAATATGACGTAATTTTTTATTTTTTATTTTAAGACCTGTAGCAGTTAAGACATTACAAATATATCGTATTGTATCTGCGGTGTACGGATTTCAAAATGAAAGAGACATATTTTTGCCGATTACTTATTGGCGGTAGTACCTAACATCTAATTCGCGTGTTACGTGGTATGTCAGTTTTCATTGACACTTTTAATTGATTTTATTTACGTAAAACCGAAAATAAATGCCAAATATCATGTCAAGAAAAGTAGCTATTCTTTAATTATTTTACATCGAACTCAATTTGGCTTGCTAGTCCGTGCCTGCGCTCACTTCGGTCGAGATTTAAGAAGATAGGTATTACCTTCTCCAGTACTCACAGTAGAGTGTGTCTCTTTATGGACACCTTAATGGTGTGATGGAGTAAATGCTAAATGTTAATGAAAAGTTCTAGTGGAGTGGCGAGCAATGAGATGGAAAATTGGGAGCGACATGCATGTTCCGATGTGTGGAGACTTTATTTAGGATTTTTAGGCTATGTATGTATTGCAGTTTTGTTCGTATTTATCCCTTTCATATTGTGACGATTTCTGAAGTTATTAGCTCGTATCCATCCAATGATTGTCTGTTATAAATTGCTTTCTGTCCTTCCGCCCGTTTCTGGTTGTTCCGCCTTCTGTCATACTTTTCTTGTGATTATTGCGTTTCTTGCTTGGTATAATTTTGGTGTACAATAAAGAATATCTTTTGTAATTTTTTTACTTAAACGTCTTAACGTGTTTCGCATAGATTTATTGTTATTTTACTTGTGGTTTTAACTGTTGTCGCCTCACAAAACTTGCATTTCTCAACAAAAACAGTTCTTAAACTTGCTTAGCATGGATTTTACGGAGATACTTACATTACACTTTCCTTAAAGAATCGCAGTAAGAATACAAGTCACGGTCCTTTCCATATCGTCATTTCCACTCCCCCTATACAATATACACTGATATATACATATACACAGCAAAGTAAATAACATAACACTGTCACAATCAGATAAGTGGGGGTCGGCTCATGGCTCGGACACAACGGGGCATTTGTATCGACGTTTTGTATCGCTAAATTGTATTGCCAATGATGTGGAACATGCTTTATGTGCCGAGGTATCGGGAGTGAGCCGTAATTGACATTGTGATACAGTGTCAGTAGCGAAAGTAAATAAAATGCTGAATTTTTGCCATTTATCTGACAAAAATTAGAAAAAAAGACATCTCCTGTATAAATTGAAAACATCACTTTTTTTCAGCTTGCGTCTCTACCTTTTTGTTTCTTGTTAGATACACAAGAGGTAATTTAATATGATTTACCTACGGCTCTCACTATGAGAGGCTACGTCAAATTATGGGCTAATATATGCTGATGATAAATTAGAATAATACCACTGATATGTGACACAAATATCATATAATTCAAATTAAACTACTTTTTACTATTAAAAAAGTTTTCATAAACTATTGAAACTTTTTGTATTTTTTTTTGCATTTTCCTAGCTAAGATTATAAAGTTATTTTAGTGAAGGGAGAAAGGCAAATTTCGACATGGCGGGTGGGACTCGCGGTTTACAGGTGGGACGCAGGTTCGAATCCTGCCCGCAAGTCGAATTTTTCCTTCACTAAAACAACTTTATAAATCTATATTGAAGTCCAAGCTCTCTTCTAGACCTTGCACAAAGTAACAGTAGATCAAAAGAGTTTTCAAAATACGCAATATAACCTACCTACAAGTCCGCAAGCAGCTCTAGAAACCCCAACTACTGCGCAATCCCACCAATATTTATGCCACTGTGAACGTAGCCTTAGGAACTTCGCCCTCTACATCGCTATAACCATAGGATTACTATCGAATCTATGTGTGAATCCGATTTATTATCACTTGCTTTGAAAATAATCACTTTGATTTTCATTTCACAACTTTGATTTGGATTCCAAAAATGTCTGAGTCTTTCAAACGAAGTATATATGTATATATATGTATATGTATATACTATGAGGTGCAATTAGTGATACATGTGCCTGTAGACAAGTGGCATGAACGCTAATAGAATAGAATAGAATTCTCAATGTATGTAAATGACGTAAGCTTTCGACAAATCGAGCGCGCACAAATGTCATCTCCATACATTTTGTTTCTATTCCTCTGTCTATTCAACTTGTCTACAGGCCATAGTATATATGAATTTCTATTAGCATTCATAATTACTACTAAGCAAATTGAAACCATTTCTTTTGACACTAAGTATATCGACTGTTTGAATTAGTTATGAACGATACCTACAATATAATTTTTTGTATGAAATTCTCAGTACCCACTATGTCGATTGTTTGAATTAGTTATGAACAATTGCTACAATTTTTTTGTATAAAATTGTCAGTAGCAGCTCGGATTTTGGATTTCAAGGTCATCAACCCATTTACTGCCCCACTGCTTAGCACGGCTGGCCTACTGCTAGCTGGTAGCCTTCGTACGCCGTCGATAACGTCGATAAAATCTTTACCGTTTAAGCGAGTGATAATTACTTATACACAGAAGATTGCGAAAAGTCGAATTGGCAGTCCAACGGTTATATCACTAGGATATCAATGCTTGAATTCCAATTGCACTCCGTTAATAGCAATAGGCTTGCCCAAATTGGGACCTAAATATATGATCTAACTGTGGTACTCCCACAGTTAAATAAATATATTCTGGGACATTTTTACACAGCACTATCTAGTCCCAAACTAAGCAGAGCTTGTACTATGGGTACTAGACAATGGATATAATACTTATATACTTTATTTTTTGTAAATACATACTTATAATACATAAGAAACACCCAGACGAACACAAACACTTATATTCATCACATAATTTTTTGTGTCCTGTGGGAATCGAACCCACGACCTCATGGTCAGCAGTCCGTTAGTACACCTCTGGTTAACCATTTAGAGAGTAAAAGCTCGATGGAAAATTATAATATGAAATGGCAAACTTGGGCCTCCGGTACAGTGTGATGTGCTGAGTCCTTTATCCGCAAGCTTGGGGCATTACAGCGGCCTTTACTAAGAAAATCTTTATTAATAGAGGAAGACGACAGCACACCAAGTGGAAGGATTTCGGATGGGATTGAGTGACAGAGATAAAAGATATTTTAATCCTGTTTGATGAAAAAAGCCTGTCTGGTTGTGAGGTAGTAATTCTAGAGGCGTAGAGGATGTTATGGGAAAAATGGTTGATTTTATTTTGGAAAGGTTTTGTAGAATCACAAGACTGGTGGCTACGTTTTTATATATAAATATAGACATTCCAAAAACTGTATCCACGATGCAAGAGTATCTGATTAAGTCTTTGTTTTAAAAAAAATAAGACAAGGTACCACTGTGTCTTCGAATGATTAAGAAAATGTGTACTGATGTAAAAACACACAGTTCACCGGTATGTATTATATAATGTGAACTAGCTGACCTGAGAGACGTTGTCCTCTCCAAGTTTCAACTAACTACCACGAAAAATCTCATAGAAAAAGGATTCTGGTTTTCCATATTTTTAAACTTAGCGCCGTTGACTTAATTTACATTAGTTACTTAATTTAAAAAAAAATGATCGTAAATGTAAACAGACTTACCTGCATAGATAAAAATCTCAAATAACTGTTACGGCATCAGTAAAGATTAACGATTTTTTTATTTATTATACATAGAATACGTGGTAGGTGGTAGAATACGTGGTTTATTAATTTATGATTTGATTAGATGGAAACTCTTTAGAATCTACACTATGGAGGTTTCACATTATAAAATCAGTTACTTTAAAGCTGGATGCTATAAAGAAGAAAAGAATGATTGTCAAAAATTGTCAACTCAAAATGACACCTGTTATGGAATCAAATTTCATTGAGGTAATAACGATGTCGTGTTAGTCTTCTAGAGAATAAATTGTCATTCTTTGTTTACTTCTTTACCCTACTGAAATATTTAGTTTTTACACCGGCTGATGCTCGCTGGATAAGTTCTATGTATGTCCCGTGATGCCTTGTATAAGTAGAGTTAGAATAACTGTACTAATAATCAATTCCCGTTCACAATAATTGTTTTTGATTTCTTTGTTTTATTTTCTTGTTTTATCTTATTTAGTACCTGTGAGTGTATTTTTTTAATTTTATTTCTTGATTCTGTTATAATGTTTGACCCGTGCTAGTCTAGTACGGAAATACTAAAAAAGGAAATTTGCTTCAATGGTTATTGTTCAAATTCTACGTTTTCAATCGTTAAAATGTTAATAACTTTTGATAGAGTGAACCGATTTTAATGAAATATAGCCTAAATGTTAATCCAAGAAACAGGCTATAAATTCCTGTCCACTTCCTCCAAATCTCTTCAGTAGTTATCATTTGATGCGCGGTCAAACATACAGACAAACCGACAGACAAACCGACAGACAAACCGACAGACAAACAGACAGACAAACCGACAGACAAACAGACAGACAAAAGTTCCAAAAATAATAGAAATGGATTGTGTTACCGATTCTGAGTCCCCCAAATTAGTTTTTTTGTAAATATAAGCAATGTACAGACACGGCTCACTTACATTCTTATTATATGTAAGATGATGTACTATACAATGATGAGCGAATCTATTACCACAAATCTAAACGATTTAACCCATATTCTCACTGTCTTAGAATACTTTTAATTTTATCTAGGGTCAATAACAAAACCATAGAAGTGACAATCGCACTAAATTCATAGCCTAAATTAGACATTATTGAACAATTTGTACCTGACGGGGTTCAACCCAAATTTGACAAACAGTTCCGAATCACACTACTGCGTGTGAATCCACTATAAATTCCCAAAAAAAATATTGTCGGCGGGCAACCCCAAGTAATATTGTTACACAAAAGCCCCTGACAACGTTTGCGAGCAAAGTTTTTGTCATTACTATATTCAGAACTACCCTACCTTAAAATAAGTAATTGTGTCAAAAAGTATGAATGTCGGGAATATAATTTATTTGCCAACAATGCCATCGACATAATAAATGTGTCTAGAAGTTCGTAAAAAGTAGATCAAAATTTGTTTATGGCTGATAGATGCTCATTACTTTATCCATTTTTTATTGGCTGATAGAAACTGAGTAGTAGTAGATAAATGTCAAAGTCAAAATGTTTTATTTCAATGAGACTATTATAGAAGGTATTTTTGAAAAGTCAAAACTAGTTGCCTACTAATTACTAATGTCCTACTAATATTATAAACGTAAAAGTTTGTGGGGATGTATATGTATGGATGTTTGTTACTCTTTCACGCAATAACTACTGTATGGATTTTAATAAAACTTTACAATAATAAAGCTCGTACATCAGAATGGCATACAACGCGGGCAAAAGCTAGTTGAATATATATATATATATATATATATATATATATATTTTAAATATCAATCTGAACACACTATTGATATAAGTATCTGCAATAATAAAGAAAAAGCTGATCTTTAAAAAAAATATTGATACCATTTCATCGTAACTGGTTGAATAAGTACCCAATTATTTATTTGCGTTTTAATCAATTGGAACTTGGAACTCCAACAATCGCAATTCACACTTACCTACTCAATATAATACACGTGATTATTCTCAAGCATCACCAATATACCCTATAACTCATCTACAATTCTGTGTAGCCTCAAAAATCACTAGTGATCAGTGACAGGCGAGGGGAGGATGAAATCGAACCCCCTATTAGCATAATGAAGTCCGCTGCTATAAAACAGGATCGCGCTACACGGAATTAAAGATGGCGGCAATTCTAATAAAGGGCTAGAAACGAAGCCAGCTTGGAGCGTAAACGCGTATTTGAATAAACTTGTATTTAAAAATAAGAACTATGTGAGAACATGGTTCTTGTATAAAAAACACATTCTAGATACACACTAAATAAGCAAGCTTTTTTATGGGATAGGGGGGCAAACGAGCAGACGGATCGACTGATGGTCAGCGATTACCGCCGCACATGTACACCCGCAACACCACAGGAGTCACAAGTGCGGTGCCGGCCTTTTAACACAACGTAAGCGTTGTTTCACCCCGGGTTTCTGTGAGGCCGAGGTATCACTCCGGTCGAGCCGGCCCATTCGTGCCGAACCATGCAAACAAACGAAGCAAGCAAAGAAACTATAGATATCATCCATGAGTTGTCAGTGTTTTAAACATGTTATAAGGAATATTTATTGTGTTTATATAGTCTTATGGCAGATTTAAATATTTAATAAATATAGTAGTTTGTCGCATCTAGTTCTGATCCTAATAACTCTGCGTCAAATGTATAGTACTTTGATTGCTAGTGATGTAGACAGGCAACTTCGATGCCCACCTAATAGGATTTTTAATGGCATCCCTACGTAAGAAGGCCGGGATTGTTCGGCGAATTATTTTTAATACAAAAGAGACTGTTCGCTTGTGAAGTTTTTTTTTGAATAGGCTGGTAAGCGATTACTTCATGCCCATGGACACCTGCGACACCAGAGGAGTCGCAAGTTGCCCACGTTGCGTTGCCCACCTATTAAAAGCGTTTGGTCCTCCGGTATCCTCCCTTACTCGGCGAAACACAACCGAAAGGGTTGTTTCATACCGGTTTTCTGTGAGGCAGTGTTATCACTATACGGTCGAGCCGGCCCATTCGTGCCGAAGCATTGTTCTCCTACGGTCTAAAATTGAGATTAGTCAGTCTTTCAAATCTGGTTCATCTCATATTCAAGCCGTTATATAATACATCTTTTGACAAACGTGAAATTTCCTCCTAAGAAATTAGTATCTCATTCAATAGAAGATAGGAACTCGCGTCCTTATATCCTGTATAATACATGGGTTCCCTAGATATTAATAGGTGACACCCGGTTTGAACGTATCGTAGTGGTTGAGTAAATTAAAAACAAAAAATCTACACTAATATTGTTAGCGACGACAAATGAATTATTAAGTTAAAAATAAATAAACAAATACAAGCCTTTATTTCCCATAACATAAGTTAATATAATTATGGTAGGTAGGTAGTTTGAATAAAAAAAAAAGATTTAAAGTTGTAAGCGTGATAAGTATTTTGTACTAAGTTAAGAGATTATTGTCTAAGTTCAAATAAAGATATATTTATGTTGTCTTTTATTTAAATATACACAAAATAAATACTAATAATGTTATCTAAAACTAGGCCAAGTAGAAAATATCATGTAAGCGTTCTCACTTAAACGATAGGTGGCGCCACTTGTATCATTTTGTTGTAATTTACTAAGGTAAGGTGCTACTTTACCGTATCGAGAGCCGCCAACACATTTTATGATTTTTTAAGGGTTTAATTAAGGTTAAAGGTTGAGATATTTATGTAATTAGGTAGTAAAAGTTATTTACTATATTGTAAAATAAATATAAATAATGTAAGGTGTTCCTAACTACAGAAAACTGCCAAAATAAGATTCCCATACAAATTGCACATTAGTACCGTGTGCAAACTTGACGCGTTCTGATTGGTTGAGCCCATCAAGATTAGTGCCGTGCGCAAAATTGAAGCGTTCTGATTGGCTCCAGGAAAATATAAATGTAGGTGGGTTTCTGTGGTTAGGCATTCCGAAACCTGCAAGTATAGGCGTCTTCCCGCAACGTATCCCGCCAGCACCGCTATATACGCTACATTTTATGGTCCTTCGAGCCGGATCGGGAGCAAGAAATTGAAGATGCCAACTACGAGATCAGGGTCAGCGCGCTCCAAGACTAGGGAAGAAAGTACTACATCGGATTGGAGTATGAACACACCAAGCGAAACTACGAGTGCGTCGGCGACAAGTCGATCGGCGATCACGAAGAGGACGCCGCCGCCCAGTGTACAGGGAAGACGATCGCCCGCACCCCATGCAAGTCAAGTTGTTGGGGAATCAACAACGGGGGAGGTAACCAGCGCCGCACCCCCAACCGAATCAGAAGAAGACGGTGCTGGAGAAGATGGAGCTGGAGAAGAGTTGTTCGAGCGTACACAAGAGGTCGAGAAATGGTTCTTTCAAAGTGGAGTCAAGTCAAATAAGGAACGAAGACCGATCGAGACAGGAGAGAAGAAAAGCGACATTCAGCAGTTGGCTCAAGCAATAATCAAGCTATCTGAAAAGCCACACGATGTAATCACATCGAAGCACTTTGAACTTCCTCACTTCAATGGGGCCTGTGAAGAATGGCTGGCGTTCAAGAGATCATATGAAGATATGGCCGCTTCTTTCAGCAACACGCAGAACTTAGCGCGCCTTAGAAGAGCAATCCAGGGAAAAGCCAGAGAAGCCGTCCAAAGCCTGCTATTCACCGCCGAAGACCCACGAGAAGTGATCAAGGGACTAGAAGCAAGATTCGGCAGACCTGGAGCATTGGCATTGGCTGAACTAGAAAAGATGAAGAACCTGTCAAAGGTCGGCGAGAACCCCAGCGACATATGCGTGTTTGCTAGCAGAGTGAAGAACGCCATCGCCACGATCAAGGCCCTGAAGAAACCACAGTACCTCAGTTCGCCTGAAACTATGAAGGCAATAGTGGACAAGATGCCGCCCTCTATGAAGTTCCGATGGTTCGCCTACCATAGAGAGAGAAGAGAGGAAGACCTCCAAGAATTGATACTCATCGAAGCATTTTTGGAAATTGAAGCCGACATGTGTGGAGACTTTGCCCCGCCTGAGACGACTTCAGAACCCAAGAAAGGGATAAGAAAACCAGTTCACACCGTTCAGGAAGCTTCGCAAGACAGTTACAAGATGACATGTCCTATTTGTCAAGAGGAACACTTCGCAATAGACTGCAAGGAGTTCAAGGAAGCGAACATAGATGAGAAATGGGATATGATCAAGAAGGCTAGGATCTGTTTCAAGTGTCTTCGATTCAAGCATTCAAGAATCAACTGCAAGGCCCCAGTCTGCAAGCTATGTAGAAGATGGCATCATACTATACTGCATTCCGACAACCCTCCAGAGCCAGTAGAAAAGAAAAAGGAACACAAAGAAGATAAGCCAGAAGAAAAGGTCGCCTCAATTCACAAGGCAAGAGGAGAAGAAAAGGCATATCTGAAGATCACACCTGTGGACCTATACGGGCCAAAGGGTCAAGTTCGGGTACTAGCGCTGCTGGATGAAGGTTCAACAGTCACACTCCTGGATGCATCAATAGCTGAGAAGATTGGAGCCGAAGGTCATTGCGAAACACTTACAATCGAAACAGTCGGTGGAAAGGTGATAAAGAAAGATGGCTCGCAGAAGATCGAGTTCAAAATAAAGGGGGCCCACAGAAAAGACAAGAAGATGATCAAAGCGAGAACCATCGACGACCTAAAGCTGTCAGAACAAAGCATAAGCAGGGAAACCTTGAAGAATTGTCAGCATTTGAAGGCAATTGAAGAACAACTTCTCTATGCTGGAGATAGACCTAAACTATTGATAGGTCAGGACAACTGGGGACTCATAGTAACAAGAAAACTGAAGAAAGGCCAGCCAGCTGAACCTGTAGCCTCACTCACAAACCTGGGATGGGTGTTGCATGGATGTGACACCGGAACAAACGTCGTGGTGAACTTCGTCAATCATGAAGAAGCTCAGAGCGACAAAGAAGATATAGAAGAAATGGTCCGGCATCACTTCCAATTAGAATCTATGGGAATTCAAGATCGACTGCCAAGAAACGATAGCGACAGAAGAGCACTCGAAGTACTTGAGAAGAATACAAGAAGGTTGTCAAGCGGCCAATTCGAAACAGGGCTATTGTGGAAAAATGAAAGTGAAACCCTGCCGAACAATTACAAACAAGCACTTCGACGTCTGACCAACATCGAAAGAAAACTGGATCGAGATGAAGAAATTAAAGAGTCGTATGAGAAACAGATACAGAATCTAATCGAAAAGGGATACGCAGAGAAGGCTCAAGAGACCGCGAACAAGGGGAGGACATTTTACTTGCCCCACTTTGCTGTGGCGCATCCAGTTAAAAGGAAGCCAAGAATAGTTTTCGACGCGGCTGCCAAGTTTGAAGGGAAGAGCCTCAACGACGCCTTGTTATCAGGCCCAGACCTACTGCAATCACTGTTCGGGGTATTGCTGCGCTTCAGGGAAGGTCCAATAGCTGTAATGGCTGACATCCAGGACATGTTTCTTCGAATCAAAGTGAAGGAAGAGGACCGGGACAGTCTAAGATTCCTGTGGCGCGGAAGTCAGAGAACGAACAAACCTGAAGTGTATAGAATGTCTTCGATCATCTTTGGAGCGGCATCGTCACCAGCTACAGCGATATATGTGATGAACAAAAATGCAGAAGACTCTAAAGAGACACACCCCGAAGCAGTAAAAGCAATCAAGAGAAACCATTACATGGACGACTACCTGCAGAGTTTCAATACGAAGGAAGAAGCCGAGAAGGTACCAAAAGAAGTGAAAGAAATCCACGCAAGGGCGAGCTTCCATCTGAAGGGTTGGGCTAGTAACGAACCAAGTATTCTAGCAGAAGTGGAAGACACCAATAAGGAAGAGTCCCTACAACTAACGAAGGAAGAAAAAACTCTGGGACTGAGATGGTTGGTGAAAGAAGACTCGCTTGCCTTTAATGTTGGTCTGCGCAACACACCAAGGGATCTGTTAGAAGGAAGAAGGGCTCCTACGAAGAGAGAAGTCACAAGCGCCGTGATGTCTACGTTTGATCCAATGGGCTTCGCGGCGCCAGTCTTGATACAAGGAAAGAAATTGATTCAAGACCTTTGGCGTAGGAAAATAGGCTGGGATGAAACAATCAACGAAGATCAAAGAGCAGCCTGGACTAGATACTTAGAAAAGGTGTCCGCACTAACCAAAGTGAAAATTCCTAGATGCGTCTCGCCTCATGCCAGAAAAGGACAGCTGCATATGTTCTCCGATGCAAGTGAAGAAGCGTACGCAGCGGTAGTCTATTGGAGGACAGTGGAGACTGAAGGAAGAGTCCATGTCTCTATGATTGCCGGCAAAGCAAGAGTAACGCCATCGAAGCCAGTATCGATCCCAAGACTGGAGCTGCAAGCTGCCTTATTGGGAAGCAGATTGTCAGCCACAGTGGAAGAAGAAATGGAACTGGAAGTAGAGAAAAGGACGTATTGGACAGACTCCAGTACAGTACTGCAGTGGATCAAGGCGGAACCAAGAAAATTCAAGACCTTTGTAGCAAACCGGCTGGCAGAGATTGAAGAAAAGACCAATTCTGAAGACTGGAGATGGGTACCGACAAAGGAGAACCCTGCAGACGATGCCACAAGGGGAAGCCCAACTGTATTCGATCACAACACAAGATGGTTCCAAGGTCCTAAATTTCTCTACCAACCAGAGGAGGAATGGCCGCTTCGAGACTTCAAATCAGAAAGTGTCATGATAGAAGAAAAGGGCCAACAGACGAAGGTGATGGTGATGAACACGAAGGAAGGAGCTTTAATACGTCCTGAGAGGTTTTCCAGCTGGGAGCGATTGCTGCGCACAATGGGAAGAGTGGTGGCTTTCGCATGCCTCTTATTGAAGAAGACCCGTAAAGCCACCACCACCACCACCACCGTTCGACGCAAGGAAGAGGCCTGGAAACCTCAAGTGAGATCCCAGAAGAAGAAAAAGGCACAAATCATTACCTCGCCAATTGAAGCTAGGAAGCGGCTGTACCTGCCCTTGGAAGAAGAATATTTGAAAAAGGCTGAAGAGTTACTGGTCAAAATGTGTCAGAAGGACAGTTTTCCAACAGAAATAAGAAATATCAAGAATGGAAAACCTTTGGAAAACGCTAGTCGACTTAAGAAGATCGACGTTTACATAGACGACGACGGGATCATCAAATTAAGAAGCAGAACCATGAAGTTTTGCGACGAAGAAAGAAGGAAAATGAACCCTATCGTCTTAGAAGGAAAGCAGAGCATCACACGTCTTATTGTGCTACATTACCACAAGAAATTTCTCCACGGTAATGTTGCCATAGTCATGAATGAGATTCGGCAAAAATACTGGATCCTGGGGCTACGAGCGACATTGAAGGCGATCGCATACAACTGCCAATGGTGCAAGACAAGAAAAAATGTACCGGAGATACCACCAATGGGAGATCTACCAAGCGAGAGGCTGCAGCATCACCAGTTCCCATTCACGTGCGCGGCCGTAGACTATTTTGGGCCGTTGCAGGTGACTATAGGAAGAAGAGTGGAAAAGCGCTGGGTGGCGTTGTTCACATGTCTCACTACAAGGGCCGTTCATCTAGAGTTGGTACCTTCTCTCAGCACCAGCTCCATGATCATGGCGCTACGTCGGATGGCAGCCAGAAGAGGAACCCCCAAGACTATCTTCAGTGACAATGGGACAAATTTTGTCGGAGCCAACAAAGAGCTGGAAGAGGCAGCGCAAGAAAGAGGCATAAAGTGGAAATTCATACCACCAGGAAGTCCGAACATGGGAGGCGCTTGGGAAAGGCTCGTGCGAACAGTCAAAACATCGCTAAAAGTGGTTCTCAACGAAAGAAGTCCTCCAGAGGAAGTACTCCACACCTTGATGACTGAAGTGGAACACATAGTAAATTCCAGACCCCTCACCCCAGTCAGTATGGATACAGAAGACGAAGAAAGTTTAACCCCGAACCATTTCCTCTTGGGAAGATCGTGCGGAGCGATGGCGCCGGGGGAATTCAGCGACACTGAATTGATTGGAAAGGCAAACTGGAGAACCACCCAGCGGCTTGCTGACCATTTCTGGAGAAGATGGGTTAAAGAATACTTACCCCTTCTGATGCCAAGAAAAGTTAGTGGCCGAGAAACCGCCGACCCAGCAGAAGGAGATATCGTGTTGATAGTAGACGCGACACTACCTCGAAATTCATGGCCTCGAGGAGAAGTTATTAAGACATACCCTGGACCAGATGGGAGGACCAGAGTGCTGGACGTGCGGACTTCAGGAGGAGTGCTTCGTCGTCCGACTCGACGAGTGGTCGTCCTCGTTCCTGCGGCATCGTCGCTTCGACAGGAGGATGTGCTACGCACCGTGGGGGAGAATGTTAGCGACGACAAATGAATTATTAAGTTAAAAATAAATAAACAAATACAAGCCTTTATTTCCCATAACATAAGTTAATATAATTATGGTAGGTAGGTAGTTTGAATAAAAAAAAAAAGATTTAAAGTTGTAAGCGTGATAAGTATTTTGTACTAAGTTAAGAGATTATTGTCTAAGTTCAAATAAAGATATATTTATGTTGTCTTTTATTTAAATATACACAAAATAAATACTAATAATGTTATCTAAAACTAGGCCAAGTAGAAAATATCATGTAAGCGTTCTCACTTAAACGATAGGTGGCGCCACTTGTATCATTCCTTTAACAAAAGATTTCTCTGACGTCATGTCGTTTAAAAGATAAATTCCTTCTGTTGTCGTCTTACGTATCGGCTTGTAATGTTTCTTGTTATAATGGAAATGTCGATATTATTTTTTGTCACAAATCTGGTCCTTGTGTCTACAAGGACCAGATTTGTCAATCTATTAAAACATATTGCTATATCTAATGGAAACATGGTTTGCTCAGAAAATCTCTTACAATTGCACAATACACATTGTACTGTGGAATTTTAAATGTTGAAGCCATTTTGTTCGCCCACATCTGATGCAATACCTCATTCTCCTAGCCTCCATCTACATTATATTTCAGTTGGCTTTCAGACTAACCAGATGCACTTATCAATAATTATAATTTGGCGATTCACAAAGCGATGGACGTCAGACCTCTGCAACCAAATTCCTAGGTGATATCTTGTTCTCAAGCCTTCTGACTATCACTAACGATTGACATAGTTATATGTTCCTATGATAACTACAACACGGCATTGTCACCCACCAACTGACTGACCGCGGTAAACGTACCTTAAATTTGCTGTTGTCACCTAGTTTTGAAAAGGCATCTAAATTAAATTCTCTGAAAATACATACATACATAAAGTCACGCCTCTTTCCCGTAGGGGTAGGCAGAGACCACAGACTTCCACTTGCTACGATACTGACATACCTCTTTAGCTTCATCCACACTCATCAAACTTTTCATACATGAGCGTCGGGTTAGGATACTCTTGACCAAGCCATTTTTCTCTCAAATACCTAATCATTTTTTGTAGTACTCCAAAATATGCTTACCTATGAGTTCAAAATGTTTAAACCAAATATTTATTCACCAAACACATTCACAGACTAACATGATGCATATTAGGTAATCAAGCAAAGAAAACGTTTTAGTTCACGATCTACTCAGCAGTCTGCAGTAAAATATAGGCCATAAAACGCAGTTCACAGCCCGTTTCGCGCAGATAACCTATTCTTGTGTCCTTTAGTGCTGAGATGTTTTGTGTGTCGCCTTTATAGCGTTTGTCTATTCAAGTGGAATTCCATTGTGAAGAATGGCTCTTATAACGTATAGTAAGTTTTTAAAATAATTTACTAAAAAAATTATGCCTACGATCATTACATACAGATCAATAAAGGGAAGCCTGAATTATGTGGTCCTTAGACCCCAACATTGCTTGATTAAATGAAGCCTATTCCTTCCATTTACAAAAAGAGGCCTTTGTTCGTAGTAGGTTATTATACTAGACAGACTTTACTAGTAGTCTTACACGAAATTGATTGCTGAAAATATGTATCTTATTCCTATAAAGCCCTACAGAAAATCTTGTTAACAAAACAAAGTACAAAAATTTGTTATTGTAATATCTAGTGATTTAGTGGCGAATGTTAGCAAATACAGACGAAAATCGTGAGTCAAATGGAATGGTGGCGCCACATTTGTCAAAGACAGACTTCAGACCACTAGACGTAGTCTAGTCTAGAAAGGTCAGATAAACAGTCTTGATATTTTGAGGGTTATTAATAACATTAGAAATTAAGTCTGGGACATGAAAATAAATGAGAACACTATAACGGGACTAGAAAATGACAGAAAATAAACGAGATTTGAAGAAGATTTCGAATTCTTTTTTTCAAAGATTCGAGATTTTCTTTTGTAGTTGGTATATCTGTTGACTTTTCAGTTTAAGACTTTATACTTACAGTAACCTTGTAATTATATGTACTCACGTTACCTGAAACAAGCGGATTTCAAGATTAATTTTGCAGAAACACAGTAGATATATATTTAATACTGTAATGTAGAATGTATAGTACAAAACACAATGGCCCACACAAAAACCTCGCCCGTAATATTATGGGACCTAAAACTTACCTTTAAACTGTTGGTGAATATATGTTTTAATATATGTCACCAACAATTTAAAGGTAAGTAGTTTAAAGTTGCACGTGGGAGAGCCATGCTTCGGCACGAATGGGCCGACTCGACCGGAGTGAAACACAGAAAAGCGGCGGAGACAACGCTTGCGTTGTGTTTCGCCGAGTGAGTGAGGTTACCGGAGGCCCAAACCCTTTTAAAAGGCGGGCAACGCACTTGCGTCTCCTCTGGTGTTGCGGGTGTCCATGGGCGGCGGTTACCGCTTACCATCAGGTGATGCGTCTGCTCATTTACCCACCTAACCCATAATAAGTACACCCATGTTCCCTTAAAGGACTACAGGCGTGACGTACGATGGTGTTCAATGATAAAATATAGACGACGGAAGGCTTCTTCGTTCTAGCTCAGGATATCTTAGTCCAAGCCTGAATATATACATTCAAACCCTCTCCAAACATACTTCCACACACTCAAATATCCGCATAATCAAAATAAAAGTATATCGTAATCGTATAACAGTGTAATAGTGCATGTAAGGCGTAACTCCACCAGCTCCATAAAGTAGATTAAATTTAAATTGTCAATTCGGTTTTACGAGCGACGGCGGGCGAGTGGTTCGGGTATGTTGCGCACTATGTGGTATGAGGTATTCCGGGTATTTGTCAAGCTTGTGTACCTGCCTTTACGAAATTAGTGGCAAATATGTTGCTTGAAGTGCATAATTAACTGTGCGGGTTGTGGAGTTTATAATTTCAGAATATTATTTTGTAAGCCACATATTATATAGTATACTTATTCTCTGTAGGGCTCATTTTTATTATTATAATTTTTAAATAATTCATTAATTACATGTTTACGATCAACATAATTATTTGAATTTATCATTTCGTGAAATTATTTCTTATAAATATTACGCGCTAAATATTGAGAAAAATCTATCTCATTGCACAAGACACTCTCTAATCAAAATCCAGTACACATACGTTTTAATAAGATATTTTTATTTTTTTATAGTAATAATATAAATAAAAATAATCATGTAAATTTATACATACTAAAATACTTACCACAAGGACATAATTTATGAAATGACGAACTCGAGAATTATCAAACCGTTTAAAGCCACTGCTCACCCAAAATTTAATTCGCACCAATTACACAAATTCGCCAGCGAATACGACAGAAAGGCCGTCGCCTCGTGACGTATGTCGTACGCGACAGCACTCATTATTCACAATTGTGGAGCATGGCAACCCTGTCCGGACTGTGAGGGTGAAAATTGTAGATTTCCCCATCACCCCCGTTTATGTTCAAATTATTAAGGCCCATAACTCTGAGTTGCTAAGTGAAATAAAGTGTGTATTTAATTTTAAATATTCGGTTAGCGACAGTTTTAGAAAATATTGGTTGTGGAAACACGGGAGTTTACTCACAATAACTAGGTAATGTGATTGCGTTTTTTCTATTGCGGGAACAAAATTGCAATGTTTTAAACATAAATCATTATTAGTGGGAACCGGAGATTTCGTATGAGAATATTATAATTTAGTGAACCTTAATTAAAATAACAAAATTTAGGACTACTTGCACCAACTTCTGAAATAAGTTTAAATTGAATTTAAACACAAAATAACAATAGCAAATTGTAATTTTGTGTTAAGACGCGCGTCTGGCGTACCTAGCCAGAAGACGCAGGTTCGAGTCCTGCCTGCGAGTCGAATTTTTTCTTCACTAAATAACATCATAGAAAATGTGTTTAAATACAATTTAAGTAAACATATTTAAGAAGTTGGTGCAAGTGGCCCTTAGATTATGAATGTGGGAGACTTATTGAAAACAAAAAAAATATAATATGTATACGAGTTTTCATATATTTTTAGTATTGCACAGATAGAGAATACCCATAAAGTGTGTTTTCAAGTTTAGTCAATAAATTTATGTAAAAAAAACCGATCGCTCGGCTAATATCTAAAGACACGACGACAATGGTTGTCACTCCCATGTAATAAATAATCATAAATAAAGTTCTCTACAAAAACCATATCATACATCAAGTGGTGAAACTATAATAAATTAATGTTAACAAATATGACGACATATAGCTCCCATGGGTTGTGTTAGTTGAAGCTAACATGTTCATGACAAAATGTAGTATTACTAATATATACTGGTCTGTATTCAGTTAACACAATTTGTTATTTCCCATTTTTGTAACAATTCCGCTTCAAAAGACCATTCTCCGCATACTTTTAGCGTTAATTTATTTCGTATGTGGGTGAAAATTACACGAAGTGACTTCCATCAGATCTCCTTTGTACGACCTGGAAATCGAAACCAGGACCTAAAGCGCAGCGCATCGCCCTTACGTCCACTAGACCAAGGAAGCACTGAATACTATCGACAAGAATTCTACTAGCAAGATCAACAAGATTAAAAAACATCAACTTAAATTACTTAATTATTGATTATAGTTTTACAACTGGATTCTATGCGTGACAGGGTTATTAAACAACGCAGGCATGTTGGCGTATCAGCCCCTTGACGGTGTTAGATCAATTTGACATAATTTTTAATTGTATTGCGCATTTACCAATGATAAGACATTTCTAATCTTGTAATTTTTGATAAAAGATGATGATGAGATGATGTCCAGTTATAGAGATAATAGAAGATGTTCATTAATAAATGTTAACTTAAATGCTGACAATAATTTCGACAAAAGAGATTCGACAGAACAGACAGTCTTTTTTGGTTTAACTGGCTGAAGCTTCTGTGTACCAAGCCGGTGTTGGCGTCCTACGCCTCAAGCTAAAATCAGAAACATCTATTGATGACACATTACTTCATATGATACTTTGACATTATCTTAACTAAGATTTTTACGCACGTTCAAGGTTTCACGTTGTTTTACCCTATCCGCCTCAAAGGACCAAAATTACAAATTTTGTATGAAATAAGCCAGGTGGTCTTTATGGAAATATTTTAATTTTATTTAAACTGGTTCACTAATATAAACGCATATTACGCATAATAATATGTATAACTAACACCATTACAATAAAATTTGAGTGGATAATTTGAATAATCAAGTAATCGTAAGCGCAGTCAATCAGTAGTACTGTTATGTAACTGTACTTAATCAGTACTAAATAACTTCTAATATTTTAAAAGGGCGGGTCGACAAGTATTCAGCTAAAGTATACAACGAGTAATGGGTAGTTATTATTTTAAACTAGCTTCTGCCCGCGACTTCGTCCGCGTGGAATAGTTAGTTGGTCTTAGCGTGATAATATTATATAGCCTTCGTCAATAAATGGGCTATCTAAGATTGAAAGAATTTTCATAAATCGGACCAGTTGTTCCTGATATTAGCGCATTCAAGCAAACAAACAAACAAACTCTTCAGCTTTATATATTAGTATAGATATGCAAAAGCGGCAGTTTCGTAAGGTTTGGCAGTTTCTAAAGGCTTAGATTCGCAATCGGCAGCAATAGGCCATTAGTGAACCTAATGACGTCACCTGTGTTTTATAGCTGCCTCGGCCTAAACCCTTCGGGTAAAACTGGCTTACAACCATAAATAAAAAAAAATACTAGGAGTACATACGCACTGTGGAGTGACGTCATTACAACAACATAGTTAATGTCGCCCTCGGCACTCATTAGTAAGACCGCTATAATACATTTGATAACGCGTGTTTTTTCAACGGCTCTATTGGGACACGGGCGGGCGGCGCCTGCGATGTATTAATGACGTGATTCTAATAATATGCTATTTTAAGTAAAAATAAGTTAGCACTTTCGGTGGTCAGCTCCTATTACGCATTCAACATTCATATTCGATTGTGTGTTCAATTCCCAATCGAGACAAATATTTGTGTGAGGCAAAGATTTCATACGGTGGACACAATGTCCGGTTTGCGCCACTCATTGACCATGTTCTGGGTTCGATTCCCAGGACAAGCAAATTGTTGTTGGGCTTTTCTATGAAATTCCCAGTGGCAACTCGGAGTTTGGAATTCGTGCCGGCTTAATGGTAATAATATCGCTCGCCCTCTATTGCAATTGTTTATTTTAATTATATAAAAAATATAGATCACATTTGTTAAACGTTGCGGTCTAAAAGACCAAAGTTTAATTTACATACATTAGCACAACTTTTAGTTGCTATTTTAAATGAGTTTTGGAAAATTCGCTAATGTTCGTACCTAAATGTTTAAAAATTCTTTAGACATCGATGAACACAAAAGATAGTGGAAAAATTTAAAAGGCACGTTTATTATTTTAGATAGCAATCTTTTTGGCGAGAGAAAGTCGCTCTACGAATTTAAAAATACTTTCTTCTGTAGTAAGAAGTTCAGAAATATTATAAAATGAGTTTTTATTTAATATAGGGAAACTTATTGTTTTGCAAAATAATAACTGTATTTTTATCATTTTCCAATTTCATAAAAAGGAGGTTATTAATTCGTTTGTACTAGTTTAAAGAAATTTACAAGAATTAAGTATTATTTAAGGTAAACGACAGAACATTTTTTTTTAAATTGTGACAATACAAAAATTAAAATCTCTTTCCGGTTGCATATAGAAGCATTTGTGCTATTTCAATATAATTATAATTGGTTACCGGAGGCCCAAACCCTTTTAAAAGGCGGGCAACGCACTTGCGACTCCTCTGGTGTTGCGGGTGCCCATGGGCGGCGGTTATCGCTTATCATCAGGTGATCCGTTTGCTCGTTTGCCCCCTTATCTCATAAAAAAAAAAAAATTCGACATACCTTATGTATGATTAAAAAAAACTAAAGTAATCAAAGTAAATCAAATTAATTTTGTTAAACTAAGATGGATTTCGGAAACGCACAGCTTTATTTTTTTTTATGGGATAGGGGAACAAACGAGTAGACGGATCATCTGTTGGTAAACGATTACCGCCGCCCTTGGACACCCACAATACCAGATGAGTCACAAGTGCGTTGCCCGCGTTTTAACAGGGTTTGGGTCTCCTGTATCTTTACTCACTCGGCGAAACATACCGCAAGCGTTGTTTCACGACGGTTTCTGTGAAGCCGTGGTATCATTCCGGTCGAGCCGCCCTAATCGTGCCGAAGCATGTCTCTCCTACGTTATACAGCTAGGTTGAACACAACCGTGCCAGGAAAAACACGGGTTACTTTAAAAAATCACGCACACACATCCTAATATCAACATCCTATCTTCGTGTTTGGGCCACAAAACATGCGAAGTACTCGTCATATATGTTGCCAGCCAAGCAGCACAAGTTGCCTTATTTCAGCGAACTTTCTGAACGGTTGGTTAGTTTAAGTTTCTAGTATAGTTTTTTATATACTTACCTACATTACACACTTAAATTGTCTAAATAGATGTTACTGCAGTCAGATTTAAACGGAGAATGTGGAATAAAAATTTGAGATCGCAGGATCGGTGTATCGAATCTACTTACTGTGGACGCAGTTTGGAACCCTACCTGTCACATTTTCTTCCGCTGATACGTATATCTTCGTTTAATCTTTTTTTTTATAGATTAAGTCGGCAAACTTGCTGACGTGCTACCTGTTGGGAAGCGTGGTCATCATCACCCTTGGACACCTGCAACACTAGAGGAGTTGCTGATGCGTAACCCCTTAGACCTTACGGGCTGCAGACTGTCAGAGCCGCAGCAACCGAGGAGGAACTTGGTCTAGCGCGCAAAAGTCGAAACACACTCCTCCATCGTAAGGTCGCCAGCCAGTCAGCCACCAAGAGGTTCTACCACCGAGCTAATAATCGCTTTCAAGATTTAGCAATTTTGTAATATACGAAAAACCATTATTTTAAGTAATTCTGAAACGAATCCTTACAAATTCCTTTGAAGAAAATACATGGATCACGTGAAAAGGATGATAAAAATAAAGTAAGGCGAAGTTAATAAACATGGCGATACTACACATACATAATGTCACGCCTCTTTCCCGTAGGGTTAGGCAGAGACCATAGACTTCCACTTGCTACGATTCTGACACACCTCTTTAGCTTCTTTGAGGGCGTTCTGAAAAATGGCTCGGTCAAGAGTACCCTAAGCCGACGTTCATGTATGAAAAGATTGATGAGTGTGGATACTACACATTGCTTGCTAAAATAACAATTATAAGGTTAGGAGACCCACAACTGTGACACATATTACCTAATTGCATATTACCTAACCACAAAAGCGGCGGTAGCCTAATGGCTAGGGCGTCGGACTTGCGATCATGTGGTTGCCGGTTCAAAACCCATCCATTACACTACCGACGTGAACCCACTCGTAACACAAGCATTTAGTTTAGCACGAGGGGTTAACAAGAATACTAGTAATGTGCATCCCACATTGCTAGAAAGCTTTTTTTTTTTAAAATTAACCCCTGGTTTCCCCAAAACAAGTACCTTATTCAACCACATTTCTGCAATTCTGAAATACGCGGGCTTTGCGACCGTTACAAAAAAGCAAGCTAAAGAATAACGCCCGAAGCCCCGGTTTAATGGTGTTTACTTTCAATAAGGGCCTCCATGTTTGCAGCCCGTGGGAAACTACAGCGGCGACAGCTAGTGCTGTTACCATACCATAAGTTGCGGGAATCGGGAATCTAAAATACTATGAAAAATACATATACATAACGGGAATGAGGTCTTAGGAAAGGAAAAGGTTGTGGTTATATAATATCATCGATTTTGTGAGTGTCGCTTGTTGTCTATAGTTTTAGTCCTAGTCTATTTAGGTATTATCATTGTAATTTACAAACTCGACAATTATTTTTTTATTATTGTTAAAATTATATTAGAGTAGGTATTTAGACCGAAATTTACTAATAATCTCAACAATAATTACGACAATTGTTTTTTAATCTTACAAATCAAACGTCAAACTCATCGCAAACCTTACCATAAATGATGGTATGAAAAGTTGTGTGTTATTTCCAATTGATCTAAATATTGTAAATATCTACATGTGTTGCTAAATCATGATCATAGTATGTAGACAGGAGATTAATAAAAACAAATGCAGTTTCCCAATAATATCGGGATATTTCACAACACTAGCCTTGTTATTTCATATCTTCGTTTGTTTTTGGACAATATATCGAATTATTACAAAGAGACCCAATGTACCAGAAACAGGAAACTAGTTAGTTTACCATTTAGCACTGGCCTTTACTTACCGTACCCTTTTTAGACCTAGTTTGATTTGTTTCAGTCTCAGAAGAACTAACTAAAACTGAGGCATCAAACTACTAATTTACAGCCTTCAACACGCGCTTTTTTGTTTCATGTCTCACATTAGCAAGGACACACAAAAATAGTCTATGTCATGTACCTGCATAAAATGGGTCCAAATATTAGTTTTAAGAGATTTTCAATAAAAAATAATGTATTTTTTTCTAGAAAAACATGTCTTTGACAAGAACAAAACTTCTTTAAATATTTTTTTCTGGTCCTTCCACCCTGTCCATTACGATCGAGACTTAAACAAGCGTTCATAACAGCCCTTCAATTTCCAACGGTTTAATAATCGCTAACGAACTCCAATAAAAACTTAACTAATATAGGAGAGCCAATTAATCAAGTTGGGAATCACGTCGAAACGTCAGGCGAAACAAACATATTCCAAACTTCAGGAATTATTAGCCTTTGCCGAGTTTAAATCGAAATTGCCGAAGGGCCGAGTTATAGGGCCCGGAGGATTTGAAAATTTGCAGCCCTCGCCCTCCATGAAACATTAGAATCCCCACCTGCTTTAGTTTCGAGTTTAATTGTGACTAATGTAGGTTTGATAGTTTAATATAAGTATAATTGTATTATGTTGCTATCAAGGTGTTATACGTGAGCTATATTATGTAATGAAACTAGCTTTTCATCGCATCTTTCATATTATACTTTAAACCTACATGGTATATAACCTATAGGTACTGTCGGGAATTTTTTGTAGAACTATTTAGGACAAACAGTTCCATATATTCGTGTGACTCTTACAGTTTTTGCGGCACACGCCAAAATAACTGGCAGATTTTTATCCGACATAGGTACTTAACACTTAGCTTAGATCACTTATCTTATAGAAAGCGAATGTACCTTTTGGGTCAGGGTTATCCAAGACCAGAGAGCTACAAACTCGTAACCCCAAGCCTTATTATAAAGCTCATGGAAGAGCTGTTTACAGAACTGGGAGGGGATTAGGAATAGGTTATCTAGGGGAAGCACAAAAGATCCCATTGGGTCGAAGTGCACTGAGGCATTGTTGCCTCGGCCCTAAACAAGATAAGATAACACTTATCTTTATATTTTGGCCAATTGACAAAATATCTTTATGAATTATAATAGCGTGTGTGTTATCCTGATCTATGAGCTTTATTATTGAAAGTTTTGTTAAAATCAAAGGTCTTTTCTTTTAACTTTAACTTTTCGAAGTTATGTATGTGTTAATAGTTAATAGTTATGATAGTGTGTGGAGGGATGAATTGTGGTCAACGCTGGCTATGTATGGAGTGGACAGACGCTTGGTGCGGGCACTGAAATCCCTTTACTGGGATTCTAGTGCCTGTGTTAGGCTAAATGGGGCGTACTCAGGCTGGTTTGGCATCTCCAGAGGTGTCAGACAGGGCTGCGTCGCGTCACCGTGGCTGTTCAATCTATATATGGACAGTTGTTTGGCAGACTTAAAAGAGAGTGAGGTTAAAAATGGGTGAGTTACCTGTCAAATGCCTTCTCTATGCTGATGATCAGGTTCTGCTTGCATCGTCAGCGGAAGAGTTGCAAGACATGGTGACTTTAATGAATGAAGCATATAAGCTGAAGGGTATGAAAATAAATGTTAGTAAAACGAAAGTGATGGTTTTTGAGAGAGAGAAAGATGTATGTATGTGTGATGTAAAGATAGAGGGTAAGAGTGTGGAGCAGGTGAATGAGTTTGTTTATTTGGGAAGTGTGTTTACTAGGGATGGAAAGATTGATGCAGATGTGGAAAGGAGAGTGAATGCGGGAAATAAAGTGAATGGTGCTATGCATGCGGTTGTGGCTAATCAGTGTGTGTCGAAAAAGGCACGGTTGGCTATCCACAATGGTGTGCTGGTACCTACACTTATGTATGGAAGTGAATGTTGGGTGTGGCAGAAGAGGCATGAAAGTAGAATAAATGCGGTGGAAATGCGTTCCTTGCGAAGTATGTGTGGTGTAACTCGGAATGATAGATTGAGAAATAGTGTGATAAGACAACGTTGCGGACTGAAAGATGATGTAGTGACACGTATTGAAAGGAATATGCTGAGATGGTTTGGACATGTTGAGAGAATGAATGAAAGACGATTAACGAAAGGAATTTATAAGGCGCATATCAGCGGCAACGTCAGAAGAGGTCGACCTAGAAGGACCTACACCGATCTTATTGGCGAACTCCTTCAAAAAGGTCAGGTACGTAGTACTCACAACCGGCGCGTATGTATGAGAAGATGTATGAATGTCGCAGAAGCAAAAGAGGCATGCAAGAATCGTAGCAAGTGGCAGTCTATAGTTTCTGCCTACCCCTGTGGGAGAAGGGCGTGAGTGTATGTATGTATGTATGTATCACGCGCTTAAACGGTGAAGGAAAACATCGTGAGGAAACCCGCATGCCTGAGAGATTTTCTCGACGGCGTGTAAGGTCTGCCAATTAGGTTAGCGTGGTGGACTACATACCTACAGCCTAATCCCTCTCATTCTGAAAGGAGACCCGTGCCCAGCAGTGGGACATTATAATGGATTGATTACGTATGTCCGTTATGAATTGAATCTATAATAACATACCATCACGCCTGTATTCCCCGAAGGCTTAGGCAGAGGCGTACTAGTGTGTTGTTCGTGTGTGTTCGCCGGTATGTTTAGGTCCCATGTAATAGGGGGCGAGCCTATTGCCATCTACCGGGCCAAACTCCGAGCTGCCACTGGGAATTTCATAGAAAAACCCAATAACACTTTGCTCGACATGGGAATCGAACCCAGGACCTCTTGCGTAGCAGTCGCGCTCTGGACTACTAGGCTGATGACGCAGTTCTATCAGAGTTGAATCTATAATTAGTTGTCAGATACAATTCTATTTGTTTACACGGCAAGTAACAGCACTCCAAAGATATTTTTTTCAATTACACGCCACATATCGCAGGGCTGTCATAAACCTAATTCTCCCACCACTCAAGAACACAAAGGATGAGTTGAATCAAAATTTTACATGCAATCTAGTATGTACGGTTTCAGCATGCATCTTCCTTGAATTTCCATAGCAAAAGGTTGAACTTGCACTTAAAATCCAGCCGGAAGTTTGGATACGGTAAAGTTACAGCGACCTAGATTCTCATAATCTGTGGTATTATGAAGATGAGAGTTTGTTCATTAAAGTTATTGATAAAACTAGTTAAAGAGACAGGGCTCCCCGAAATCTTTAAAGAGGAAACTTTTGAGCCATTAGCCGTTTTCCCACATCGCGAGGAGCGCGCTACTGCGTGTTTTGTTTAGTGAAGGTTTTTTTAAGTTACCCCACACTAAGATCTTCTCCCATATCGTGGATACTTTAGAAACACAAATTTTCATATACATAACATATACTTTTTCATTACCGATAGCAGTCACAGAGAATAATGGCACAATAGTAACCAACACACATAAACTGCGCCACACATAAATTAGCCTGGTCCTAAGCGGAACTACCTACTATGCCAGAAGTCCTGGGTTCTATTGCCCCCATAGACTTGCCCCCTATTAAATGGGATCTAAACATGCAGATGAAATGTGGGTGCACATAAGTAGCTACATTTCTGCCTAGCCCTTTGGGGAATACAAGCGTGATGGTATATATGGTGAACCCTCTGAGAAGTCACCGTTCTTGACGGCTATGTAGATAACAATAATTTTTATATGCCTTTCTGTCATCTACACTCAAGTTTGAACTAACACTGCGTGGTATAATAGCTTATGTTGCTTCTTACATCCTAGTCTACACTGTCATCTCTTATAAAAACACACTTTGGCCTCTTTGAAGCACATGTGATTGCAGCTTTATTGCAATTTCAAAGCATGCTTGTGACGCCTCGCCTTCCGGAAGATAAACCTCCTTTGTACCGTTCTGAATTGAATTCGGTGGCTTTTAGCAGCATTGTGGTTTATTGGTTTTGAAGGAAAAATGATAGAACAAAGTGAAATGGATGGAATACAATTGGTATGAAATTACTCGTGTTCTTTCGCATTTTTATGTCTACTAGCGATGTACGCACCTTCGCCTGCATAATATTTCCCATCCAACCAAGATTACCGGTGTATTTTTTAATATTTCTTTCCGACGAACCTTGTCCTGTCAAATATGAACACAAGTCAGAAGCCCAAAAAGCCTGACAACCTTTCTATCCTCCGAATATCGATATTGCCCAGAAAATGAGTTGCGGAGCTCTGATGGCAGTCGCTTCGTGTAAAATACTGATATTCAGCCGCATCGGGCAGACTGGAAACCGACCTCAACATAGTTGGGAATGGGCTCGGAAGCAGATCTCTTATACATAAAAGCCTAATAATATCAACCCTCACGTGCACAATGACGTCAGGAGTTACAGATTGTAACTACACACGGTTCGTTTGCCACGTGCTCGCATCTCGACAAATCTCGTTGCCGTCACACGCCATCAAGCTGATTTCTCCGTTGGAAACATTACGGACGAGGAAATTTCGTTACGAAAGACGAACCTGATTTGTTCGATATTATCTTTGAGAATTTTCTGTATGTCTTGTGTTTATGAAAATATGTTTAACTGTAAATTTACACGGTTTAGCGTACTCTTTGAGACGTGAAGGAGTTTAAACGTGATGAAAATCACTGACATGATTATTATTTAACCACAAAGGGCCTTGGCGCATAAGATGAGGAGAGATAAGGCTGCGATATATGAAAAAAAAATGGAATATGGTTTTGGTAACAAAACAGTATTCGAAACACCTAAGTAAATAAGCATTTCTTCTTAGCCTACAAAGTTGGGGGTGTGCCTGGGTGACCACATTTTTGGGTTCGCAGACTTTTATATACCTCAACAACTTTTTTTTAAATGTACAGACACAGCTTTTTACGGGTTTATAATATTAAGAGAAGATTACCAAATTTATAATATAAACACCTTATGTATAGACAGATGCGGTGGTAAATATTTCGCGTTCCTGATATTTTAGTTTGATTACTCCAGTACTATAACAGTAGTAAAAATAAGGGCAATTGTTATTGTGTTACAAAGTTCTGAGATTGCATTTTACATTTAAACAGATTAAATTCCTTCGTATTTATCACGAGATAATGAGCAACTTTTATTTTGTGGCACCTGCTATAACTAAAATTTGCTAAAACTAACTCAAATGGACACCCGAAAATGGTTTTTAACTGACTTCAAAAAGAAGAGGTTATTAGTTGACTAAATGATAACGAAATCCATACTCCACACTAATATTTATAGGTACATGCGAAAGTATTATACTTATTTTTTTCTTCAGTTATCGAAGCAAAATATATTATTCCTTTTAAACTAAGACGCCTATGACACAACCCTACTCCCTCCACGTACTACATTTCAGTGAAATGACGTCATCATTTGGTAGCAACACCTGCATCCTTTCAATCTTTCCACGAACAACTTCACGTCGTTGTGGTAATCGTTACGGACACGTTTCACCTGCTCCTAAGTCCTCATTCTGCTAAAATATTGCGGATTATGTTATATAACATGTTCACGGTACAACTTGCCAAGTCTATGTTCGCCAGTAACATTAACTTAACTATTATAATTATATTATGGGGATGCATCTTAATATTTGAATGCACCTTTTTTTTTATTGGCTAGTTTGCCGATGGCGACAATTCAGCCACATACGAAGTGAGATGGAAAAACGTGTGTGTGTCTAAACATCAATTTAAAAAAGAACTATAGTAAGAATAATTAACAGTGAACATTAAATCATAATAGAATGATGTTAGAGCTCAGTGAGGGAAGATACTAAAGTTTAATGTTGTTGCTACGAATGAAGATCATCAACGCCTCAAGTATTTTGGGGGAAGGATAGGTCAGAAGACATGAGAAGTTAATTGGGCGAGGGACCTTTAATTTCGGAAGGAGACTGAATGCACCTTAGCGACTTCGTCTTGTCAGCTTGTGAGCTGTCAATGTCATGTCAAGATTGACGTGGGACAATTATGAAAAAGGGCGGCAGTCCGTTTTGACCAACAAGTTATACGAGTTGTTTTATTTACTCGTTGCTGCCCTGGTCACAATTACACAACATTAATATACTATCATGCCTGTACATCACTAAAGGTTACGCAGAAATATACTGTTGTATATCGGTATTTAGGATAGGATAAATGTGAGTCTATTCTGATTAACTTTTCCGTCGGATACTGATTTCTGACACTTACGCGAACATTAGACATTGAAATTAAACTACTTTTATGGATTTTATCGCGTTGTATTGATATTAATTTATTCGGATCCTTTACAGCATCCATGGTTTTCTATTGTATGTTACCTTAATGCTTATTTAGTTTTAATATTTATAACTGTATGTTAATTAATGTAATTGGACCTATGCCGTTTTAATTAACTATAAATAAATAAATAAAATGGTCACGGGTAGACTGAGGTGTTGGTCAAAAAGGTGGTTAAAATTATTATTCAACATGTTTTTTTGTTGTTGAGAAAACCCAATTAGAACTTTTATCAACATGGGATCCAAATTCAGCACCTCTACTCAGTACTAAGATTCTTTAAATTAATTGTATTTTTTTTAAAGTTCTTAAACTTTTAAACATGACTAATATTCTAGAAACTTCTACAGTGAAGAGAAAATATTTCTCCGCTAACTTCGAATCCCGTCATGGCGCACCATGCATCTTGTTCCATGAAATATAGCCCAATATAGGGGCTTCAGGTACCTTTTTAAACCGTCTGATGGCTGAAATCGTTCACTATTGATATATGACGGGTGATGTTTGAAAAATGTTATGTTGGCACAGCTACGGCAAGATTTTAAGATAGATGAAGCCATGTAGTTGGAAAATAAATATTGAGTTATTTAAGTAAAGGTACAATTCGACTATGGGCAGGATTCGAACCTGCGTGTTCTAGTTCAATACACGAGACGCTATGATCAACTATACCACCGCGTGTCCCACCCGCCAGGTCGAAATTTGCCTTCATATTCTGAATTTACGTCTTTGAAGTGAAATCATAGCATCTATTAAATCCTGCCCGCAGTCGAATTTTTCCTTTACTAAAATAACTTTATAATCATAGCATGGAAAATGCAAAAAAATATTTTTTGAATACCTACGAACTAAAACATACTCTTATGTGGATGTCTGACATTATCAATCTCATATCCAAGTCCATTCATCACTAGGACCCCTATGTATTCATACATTCCTTTACACGCAATACATCACTGTTCGTCACAATTATCTATTACATCAATTGGTTTACCCTTGCACCTGCTTCTCACCCTATATTGAAACATCTCACGTATGTAACACGAATTAGGGTAAGAGGCAGATAAGTGGATGTCATTTGTCACTTCTGTTTTTAGGTAAATTACCTACTCTTTGGGATTAGTTTAAGATAAGAGATAAAAAAACGTTCGTTTTCGAATCTTCGAATAATGAAAAAAAACTTGATACACTATAAGATATACTTCGCTTTGACTTAGACTTATTGATAGATACTGGCAATGGTCGTGGGGCGTCGACCTATTTGATAAAGACCGCGTGTTTGGGAGTCACTGTAAGTATAGAAAAACATAACATAACATACCATCACGCCTGTTTTCCCCGAAGGGTTAGGCAGAGGCGTACTAATGTACACCCACAGTTCGCCGGTATGTTTAGGTCCCATGTAATAGGGGGCGAGCCTATTGCCATTAACCGGGCACAAATTCCTAACTCCGAGCTGCTACTGGGAATTTCATAGAAAACCCCAATAACACTTTGCTCGACCTGGGAATCGAACCCAGGACCTCTAGCGTAGCAGTCGCGCTCAGGACCACTTAGCTAATGAGGCAGTATAGAAAAAACTGGGAGTATACTTATGTTCTATATCGTGTAGGTACTGTTAATTACAACACTCGAATCTTATTGATAGATAGACTAATTCATTTAGTAGTACCTACTACTAAATGAATACTTGCCTTAAAATGCCGTCACCCTGCCTACCTACCTAGGTAGGGTTCAGTAAGTATTCATTCATTCACAACTGAAATTACGGATGATCTAATAACATTCTCTACGCTACATACATCACTCTATCTATCGATCCATCTCATTTCCTAATACACGTCTAACCGTCAGACGCCGTTACCTTAAGACTGCAGGACAATTTCTTAATCGTCGTGAGGGGAGCAGACAAATCACCGGCAACGCTGCACTGAGTTGCGGTTCGAATCCCGAGGGAGATACAGCCCTACACTGCAATCGATGTGGTATAAGAGATGAAATAGGAGCGTATTGTAAGATATTGAATTCTGTAATGTTTTCTAAGTAGCTCAAATAACCTGAAAAAGGGCGTAAAAACTTTTTTATTTACACAGTGTTTTATTGTCTATCTGTAATGTTTTTTTACTGACTAATGTTGAAAGATTTATATAAATGAGATCTGATAATGCAATACTAATAATCGAGGCCTTATTTGAGAGATTTGTTGCAATGTGGTAAGCGTTATAATAATAATAGTTTTAATAATAAATAGACTGACTGACTGCCTCGTTAGTCTAGTGGTCCCAAGTGCGACTGCTACGCTAGCGGTCCTGGGTTCGAATCCCAGGTCGAGCAAAGTGTTATGGGGTTTTTCTATGAAATTCTCAGTAGCAGCTCGGAGTTTGGAAATTGTGGCCGGTTAATGGCAATAGGCTCGCCCCCTATTACATGGGACCTAAACATACCGGCAAACTGTGGGTGTACCTTAGTACACCTCTGCCTAACCCTTTGGGGAATACAGGCGTGATGGTATGTATGTTAATAATAAATAGAGAATAATGATAAGTGTCGTAGACATTGATATTTATATTGATGTTCGCCAAATATAACCCGCCGCCGCCCTTAACTTTGACCGCTGACGGTAGGGGACAACTGCAAATTGCGGTAAAATGGGTTGTAACCCTTCCGGTGCAGCGACTTTGACGGATCTACGGATGCTCGCGCACCTAATAAACTAATGTAATACGTCTGTTTATTTACCGGCGGGGGATCACTCGTGTCGTGAGTTATCAGCTGTGACTACAACAGTTTTTAGAGGAATTGTATTGCAATTGTGCTGCCATTTTTTTATTCTTCAACTGAAGCGGGTAATCTCTGCTTATAGAAATTTCTAGCATTATTGTGAAACTAACAAAAGATCTATTTAGTGTCTTATTCGTCTTGTTTGAGATATAGATTTTCTTTAATTTGAATTAAATAATTTATTAGTTGGTGTTTTTCAATGTCTAAAGCGATATTACTTCTTCATACTCATAATATCATAGCTTCTACGTTATACATCACCAATAGAATAACACAGATTGCTGTTATGTTAAATAAAAACATAATCCATTTTTTTTTTCAAAGAAGTATTTTATTGCGTAGCGAGAAGAAATGATGAAGATTATAGAGTGACTATTTAGCGTAGATAATGTTATTAGAAAATTCCGTAATTTAAATTGTGAATTAATCAATACCATGCACCTATACTTGCCTTAAGGATGCCGTTAGTCTGTCCATAAATAAGACTACAGTGTTGTAATTAACAATATATGATATAGACCGTAAGTACACTCCCAGTTTCTATACAATGACTCCCAAACACGCGGGTATTATCAAATAGGTCGTCGACCCAGCACTATTATCAGTATCAATAAATCTAATTCCAAGGAAATTGTATTACCTAATATAGTGCGTGTGATTCATATATAAGTAGGTCAAATATTTATAATATTTATTGCTCATCGTTATACCTCTAACATATTTTTTTACTTAGTCTTTTCAATTAAGAAATTTAATGGCTAAAATGCGGATGTTTAAAATAGTAAAACCCAACTAGCGGATTGTGACTTCATCGCTCGCCATTCTACTTAAAGTTTGGTGGATTTTGATTTCCATTTTTTTTATTACTCAACATTTAACTAAAAACTGCCTATCCAGTCAATTGTTTTTTTTATGATATAGGGGGATAAACGAGCCGACATATCGCTTGATGGTAAGCGATTATCGCCGCCCATGGACACCCGCAACACCAGAGGAGTCACTAATACGTTGCATTCTAAAAGGGTTTGGGCCTCCGGTATCCTCACACACTCGGTGAAACACAACGTAAGCGTTCACGCGGGTAAGTATTCTGTGAGGCCGTGGTATCACTCCGGTCGAGCCGAAAATTACTACCGTGACATAAATTTCAAAATAAGTCGGACTAAAATAAGCTTCCCTATTTTCCCTACAAACATTCCGATACAAAATCCCCCCACTCGTTTGATTTGAAACAATGACAGGAAATCACGCGGACATTATCAACGGAGGTGGGTACTTTTATCAGCGTCAATAAATCCAAGTCAGTCGCGAATTGCATCAGCTATCAATCTAAACGGTGTTATGTAGTTACGAACCCTACTGGGGACGACTGGGTGGGGCTGGGGCCCAGTTTGAGCGGGGAGTGGAATGAGTAGAGCGATTCGAAGTTCCACTATTGAGTCCCGTAAGTAAATAGTGTAATTTTGTACTTAGCACCTAGACATTAATATTACATATATTCCAACCTAGATTAAGTTATATTCGCATCTTCTGATAAATATTTGTACATCTTTTCATGGAGGAGCGGAGTCAAAAAACCAGTATTTCAAATAAACTATTTTTTCATTATTTTTTCATTTTCGTCACAGTGCTTGCATGCACTATTATAGCGACAATTAATTTATTAACAATTTATTAGCATAGAAAAAATAATAATTGATGAATTAACATTTCTTTACACTATGCAATCACAAAAAAAATATAGAATGTCAAAATATATAAAGTCAAGGCCGAATTTAGTGCTATTCAACAGTAAAAGTTTAAGTACGCGAGAATTAATTAAAAAAAAACACTTTGAACAGCCCCTTCTGGCACAGTCGGGTAAAAAAACGCTTTATTTACGTTCAGATCCTTTAGTTCTTTGTTTTTATTGACAATCAAATTTGATAAGCTTAGCAAACAAAATTGTTGTGTCTAAAGTAACTTTAGCCACTTTTCGGTTTAAATACATTTATTTCCTCAAAAAGAACTAAATAAATAAATAAAAATAAAATAAAATAAATCTATGTTAAGAGCATGCAATCTGTGTTTAACCTTCTCTGTCTGTTCTAAATCTGTCTTTTACCAATGTTATTGTGTGTCTGTGTGCTAAAATGGTTGACCACTACCCTGTCTCGCACCAAAAACTTAGTTATCTTAACAAAAAATATCTTGATTCACTAGATTAAACTCGCTGACACTGGCACCACACGCATCACTCCCTCCTAGTAAAGACACGTAGTATTTACACAGTTATTTCTCTTCGTTAGACAGCGATTTGTCATGAATACTTTAGAGATATTGTTTTAAGATTGAGTGCTACCACAGTAGGGTGAACCACGAGGGTTGCGGTTACAATGTTTTAAGGTCAGATAGATAGCTGTAATTAATTTTATGGTCATTCAAAATTTATAAAATTTCTCACAGCGATTCTCGGCTAAGCAGTAATCATTAGTATAAAAGTTGCGTATGAGTTTTTTTAATAAGAATATTGTAAGATGATAAATTTAATTATGAAAAATAAATTTAATCCTGTAATTAGATATTTTAAAGAAACTCCTACAAGTACACATCGAATTTATCATTTACATTTAAAGAAACTCCTACAAGTACACATCGAATTTATCATTTACATTTCTCATCATATTTTAAGTTATGTAAGAGAGGATAGGAGAACAGAGATTCACGAAGCTAGTATACATAGCGAGTACGGATGGAAGAGTTGGAAGCCAACTTCGGCGAACGTACCACAACCAAATTGAAAGGTCAGGTTAAGAGTAGGTACATGAGAAGGTTATTGAACGTGGAAATTGGCGTGAAAATGTGTGTAGAACATGTGCATTTTACATTATATGATTGCTTATATGCTTCAACATAATTATCTATCTGATGCCAGAAGTTAGACCGGATCCCTGTCACGCAGGAGCTATGGACTTCCCTATCTATACCTCCTTAAGATGATGTCGGTAAGACGTGATGACAAAATGTAGGTATAGACTTTAGGATATTTTTTCAGCAACACTTGGATTTACTTCTACATCGTGGGTGCGTTTAGAAGCACCAATATTCATGGACAATTGGACTTGTAACAAATAACTATAGGTACAAATACATCGGAAACGCCGACGTCCCTTTCATTCATTAAATTTTGTATAGTAATTGTAGACATTACTATACAAAAACTGTCTGGATTCTACAGATCAAAGAAACTCTAAAATAATTAATCTATTTTATAGAAGTTTCAAGACACTTCAAGAGTTTTCAGCGCCTCGGGCTCCCTTCAGTCACAATCCGGTAATACTGTGGACCACGTTGTATTATTCAATTAAAGACCTCTTTATTTAAAGAGGTAACAACCCTAGCAGTAGGGTGCTAACTAGGGCGTTTGTTTAAGCTCCATTTAGGAATCAATTGGTGGTAAATAAAAGCTGGAATTTAAAATTATATTCGTTTTTTACACAACTTTTCAAATGCGGTGTGGAGCTGATTAACTTAAGGGTAAAATATATTAATAATTCAATTAAAACGTTAAGGCCCACTTGCGCCGACTTCTTAAATGTTTTTAAATTGTATTTAAACACGAAATTTCTATGAAAAATTGTATTTAAATACAATTTAAACATATTTAAGAAGTTGGTGCAAGTAGCCCTAAATGTATGTTTTAATTTTGACGACATGTTTGGCGGAGCCGCTTCTGCGCCACGAGTTGTGGGTTCGATACCTGGGTTTTTTGAACTAGGCTCATATATTTATAAGGAAAGTTATTTAAATTCTCAATTGAATTACCATACTAATTTTTCTCGTATGTTTTTAAAGGATATATTACAGTTTAAAACATTTTACAAGATGAACAACATCGACAAACTGACACTTAGCAATCTGTATTGGACCGGCTTTAAAAAAAAACAAATTCGAACACAATATTTTCACAGCATATCCCAAATTCAAAATCCAATTCTGCACTGTTATAAAAAATGGCCCTATTCTGTAGAACATCGCAAGTCGATACGGTGCACTTAGACAACAAATTAGATGCATCTTTACCAATAAATAATTCAGGCACCGAGAGATCGATGCCGTTAATAGGGGCGATCACTCACTGGGTACCGCGTAAATCGTCTGGGACTTTCGATTGCACTCCGGAATACGTATGCACGGTTTTATAAAGTGCTACAGGTGAGATTATAGAGGGAATGATTGAGAAATATTGTGTTGTTGGGGTTTATTAATGTTTGTTCTTTTGTCGATGGGGAGAAATTCGTCTGTATTATATTACATCATCCTTTTCGCGAAATCGAATGTGTTTTTGAGATTGTTTATATTAGTTTACGTTAGTTATTGGTTGTCTATAGTAGGTATCTAACATTTATTTTTTAAATCGTTGCCCCACTAGGATTTCCTCCTGTATCGTGGGTGCGTTTACAATCAAATTCCCTCATACACCCAGACGCCCAGACCCGGAACAAGTACCTGTAGATCATACACATATTTGCCCCGTGTGGGGATCGAACCCACAACACGTGTCGCTGTCGACAGTTGCCCATTAATGGCCTAAAAAGGTGTAGGTACTACACAAATACCTATGATTATTAATGTATATTAAGGTATCATAACAAATATCCTCACGCCTGTATCCCCACAAGTTTAAACAGAGGTGTACTAATGTCAAACTTTCAAATGGATAATTAACTATATTGTTTGGAGATTAAATTGAAAATCGATTGAAGAATTTTTACAGTTTTGGATACGATGGAATGATGTGCTGGCTGGTGACCGTACAGCTACGATTTGCCGGTATATATTTGAACCTATATAAGCAAGCCATGTCATTACCATAGCACAAAGCAAAACTACGAGCTTATTACTATAGCACTCATATTATATGTTGATCGGGCAATTAAAACCGCAACTCCATTGGGTAGCCACGCTTGCAACTACGATCTAACTGAAATATAAATATTTTTTATACGACACAAATAATAAAAAAAAAACTTCTTCAGCAAAAGCGATCTTAATTCAAAATGAAGTTTTTCAAAACGCTCAAACGAGAGGGTAGTTCGTAGTCGTCTGTTTTTTCACAGTTTACCCAAGAAAAACAAAAACAAACGCAAGTTTATCCGTGTGTACAGCTCCCATAATCCTTTCTTTATTGAATTCCCGTCGTCTGGCCCCGGTATGCGCTGCATTCGAACCGGACTCCGCTGCTCAGGAGTTCCAACTATTGCGCTGTATTGGACGCTAATACCCGGTTATATCGTCAGATAAAAAGTCGGATAAAAAAAAATGCGGCTGGTACTTTTTTCAAAATAATATCGACCCTTGATAGGTATATCATTGTGATGGTGATAGGAGGTCTCTTTAAAATTCCTAACATACTCAGAAAATTTTCTATAGTTCTACTGGGGCAACTGATGTTTTTATAATATTACAAAGAAGACTTGACCTAAAGGTCTATGTTATCAGGTCATAAAATAAGCAAAAAAACATACAAATGTCAAAAACAGAACAGGTAGTAGTAGTAGGTTCTTAACTTATTAATTTTATTTAGACAGCCAAAGATCACGTTTGCACGGATAATGATGTTGAAATAATCGCGTTATAATTATTTCATCAGAATTGTAAACTTCCTATTTTCAAGCTGGTTTCCAATTTTCATCATTTATAGCTTTTATAAACCGACTGCTAGAGCATAAACCTCCTTCCTCTTATGTTATTCATCGCTCTTTTGCGTTCACCTTGTCCAGATTTTCCTACACAAACTCATTTTACTAGAGTAGCAAAATTCTATCATCTTATGCATGTAGTTTTTTTTTCTAGTACCTGACCTACCTATATTGAAAACTCAACACTCACATAAGTTTCAACTCATCTTTATATCATTCCAATCATTTATAATTCCACATAAGGACGCGCACACACGTGCCGGCAGTTGTCTGTTGTCTCATTATGCGAGGTCACACACAAGCGATTAAACATCGCGTGGCGAACGATACGCGTGATGGTATGCACAATTGTCTATCGGTAATGACATTCGAAATTTGAATTTGGCCGTAGTATTTAACAGACTTCAAATAGTGGTCCGTTTGGAATGGCAATGAATGTTAATGTGAGATGCATAATGACGAGTTTAAGGTGATGCCTTCCGTTTTACGGTCCTAAATTATGACCCATTAAATCGAAAAAAACACACTATTCTTATAGAAGCTAGTAAACTTGGCCAATATCTACCTTTTGACATTACGAAAAATTGCCAAAATTGTGATAAGAACTAGTTGCAGGTTTTTATTAAGTATATTTTTTACTTACAAGCACAATAAATTACATCCTATCCTACTAATATTATAAGGTATAAAATTATAACGCGAAAGTGTTTCAGGATGGATGGATGTTTGTAACTCTTTTACGCCAGAACGGCTGAATGGACTCAGATAAAATTTGGCACAGAGATAGAATATAGTCTGGAATAAAACATGGGCTACTATTTATCTAGGTCGCTAATAATAAGCTAGTACTTAATAGATGTAGGTATATTAATTTCTAGCGAATTAAATAAAACGACATTTTATGAAATTTCTCGTGGCCTATCGATATTTACCGACATTTCGTATTCTTTTCAGATAAAAATAAAAATACAAACAAGTGAAACAAAAATGTACAGGTAGATATTGAATAATACGATTGCACTTAACATTATCGATTGCACCGATCAAAAAAATATACCAACAATTTTCAAACTCCATAACTTTTCAACGTATTTCGTGTAGCGAGAGTTAAAATATGGGGAAAATCTGAAGCTCTCAAACGAGTTCCAACAACATTTTCTAGGCGTTTCGATGTACAAAAACTTTTTTTTTTTTTATGTTTTTTAAACATCGCACCACAGTAAGATTTTCACTAGGATTGTGGGTCCTTTTCATCATCATATCAATCAAAACACTTAACAAAGCCTCCCCCCCCCCCCCCCATAATTCCACATCCAATTACTCCCATCAACTTTTGCCAAGTGTTTGTCTGTCGTAGGTCATCCCACATTGCGTTTGTAAAGGCCTGGCTTACGCAATCCTTACAACCTAGTCACAAAAACTGATGCAAATAGATTATTTGTGTACAATGTACAATATCCGCCAGCAAAACCGTTTTGAATAATAAAATTGTTTAACATCAAAACTCAGGCGACTCCTCTACTTTGCTATAAACTCAGCATGAACATAGGGAGCAAATTCTCTATGACAACATAACTTAGCCTTCACCTTTAGCTCACACCCACCTCATTCACCCTCGGGGTGTTTAGCTTACAAAATTGAATTCCCCGCAACGTTCGCGGCGTAAACTATCCCACAAGACGGCATGGTTATGCAAAGATCGCGCACGGCCGGCCCGGTAATGACACGCGCGGTTTGAAATGGTAATGAGCACCGTCTGTGTGTAACAGCCTTTATGTCATTGTAATTGCATTGATTAAACCGAAGCGCATTGAGGTGATAATTTTATTCAATGCTCTTTGTTTGTGAAAGCTTCGAGGTCTTGTATGCACATAATTATGACCTTGTAGATATTAAGTACTGTTACAGCGACACTGGCCTTTGCACTTAAATGTGATATGGACGTAACTGCTGTAGCTATGATTTCTTTTTATTGCAATTATTTTACACATCCAACGAGATTCCAAATGAGAATCGTATCAACTGCCTACTATAGCCGGTCCTTGTAGATGTTTTTGGGGAAGGTCTTTATTCAGCAGAGGACTTCAATTGGTTGATATAATTATGATGATGATGAATTCGCACTGGTTTTAATAAATTTCCGGTAAGTGGAAACAGAATCAAGAAGATGGAATGAAATATGTGTACGAGACACACACCACGAGAAACACAAGCGTGATGATATATTATTATATCCTTGACTACTTCTTCCAGTAACAAATTCACGATTCAATTATGAAAATAGATCCCTACATAAAGTTTCTATATCATTACAAACTTCAAAATCCCGCATTACATTTACTGTAAGCCTTCCTTTCATGTACTGAGGAACAATACCAACAAATAATCGTATTCCGAACTTAGCTCCGAATGTAAAGCTTATCCAGGTACCCGGTTGTGACGTCAGACTGTTATTACAGCCTGAAAGCCGGGTAATGCGACGTATTAGCTCTAATTGGCACAAACGATGGCTTCGTATTAAGCAAATACGTAATGGAAACTGCACTGATATGGTTTGTTTATTATATAAAATGAAAATTGATTTTAGGATATATGGAAAGGTAGCTCCTATAAGCATATATTGCTTATATAGTCGTAGCTGTTGCCCGCGGCTTCACCCGCCCTGCCCCCTCCTAAGGGTGGTAGCGTCATTTTTTTTATCGTCTAAATATTCCTTTATCGTGTAGTAACATTTAGCTATCAGAAAACGTTTTAGTTTATTGATAAATACCTCAAACTGCCTCATTAGCCAAGTGGTCCTGAGCGAGACTGCTACGCTAGAGGTCCTGGATTCGATTCCCAGGTCGAGCAAAATGTTATTGGGTTTTCTATGAAATTCCCAGTAGCAGCTCGGAGTTAGGAATTTGTGCCCGGTTAATGGCAATAGGCTCGCCCCCTATTACATGGGACCTAAACATACCGGCGAACTGTGGGAGTACAACTCTGCCTAACCCTTCGGGGAATACAGGCGTGATGGTATGTTATTGATAAATACCTATGCTTATTGATTTTCCTCACTAATGGTTTTCTCTTTTGCTACACTGTAATATTTTCAATTAAAAGTAATAAAATAAAAAGCAAAACTGCGTTCTTTGAAAAACGAACCGCATCATTCAACTAGTCAAAAGAAATAGATTTCTATTTCGATCCAGTGCAACCTGAATATTTTCCCATTTCTACCGAAGAATAATTTTCTGAATTTGTAAGCTTTCAGTAATTCGAAATTCAAGTATTTTACAGCTGTGGTGTGAACACGGAAACTATGAACTACAAATGGAGTGAATAAAAGTACTTACAATCTCCCACTGTCGGGCACGGGTCTCCTCTCAGAATGAGAAGGATTAGGCTATATCCACCACGCTAGCTTGATGCGGGTTGGCAGACTTCATACGCGCCGTCAAGAAAATCTTTCAGGCATGCAGGTTTCCTCACGATGTTTTCCTCACTGTTTAGCGCGTGATAAAAATTTAATATTAATACGCACATGACTTTGAAAAGTCAGAATTGCGTGCCTTGGATTCGAAGTCAAGACCGCTGACTTGGTAATCCAATTTATGGTCCTAATGGTAACACGGTAACACCGTAACACGAGGTAATATAGATAAGATAATTATGAAGTAACACTACCGTAACTAAATAATATCTAATAGCCTAGTGATAAGACCATTAATACAGCCTAGACCCAACTTCTCACTTTCTGAATTTATATGTATGGACAGATCATAGAATGGATCACTTCATAATAGAATAATATCGGGAACAGAGATTGGGACGGGAATATATGGAAACTTACGCGCTGCCCGCATCATGTTATGGTCCGGCCAGATCAATGAATAAACAGGATTTGATAGCTACTTTATAATATGTATTTTTAGGGTTCCGTACCTCGAGAGGAAAAAAACGGGACCCTTTAGGATCACTTTGTTGTCCGTCCGTCCGTCTGTCTGTCTGTCAAGACCCTTTTTCTCAGGAACGCGTGGAGGTATCAAGCTGGAATTTATATTAACTACTCAGGTCTACTGTCCCTTGGAGCTGTGAAAAAATCAAACTTCTAAGCCAACGCAATCAGAAGATACAACCGTTTATGCTGCAAATTTCCGTAAATTTCCGACGCTCGCAAGGGAATCAAAACCTACTTCCCGTTACCGTGAACTCAGAATCTTGAAATTTGGTACGAAGCAACGTCTTATAGCACAGATAAAGGAAAAATTGCGAACACCGTAAATTTTTAGTTACTTCATATAAAAAAAAATTAAGTACGGAACCCTCGGTGTGCGATTCCGACTCGCACTTGGCCGGATTTTTTTAATGTGATAGGTGGGTAAACGAGCAGACGGATCACCTGATGGTAAGCGATTACCACCGTTCATTGACACCCGCAACACCAGAAGAGCCACGAGTGCGTTGCCCGCCTTTTGAAAGGGTTCGTGCCTCCGGTATCCTCACTCACGCGGCGAAACACAAAGAAAGCGTTTTTTTACGCCGGATTTCTGTGAGGCCTTGGTATTACTCTGAGCCGGCCCATTCGTGCGGAAGCATAGCTCTCCCATTGTGGGATGTATGATGCTCTAATATAGCAAGTAAAGGTTTCTCCTTTCGGTGTTAGCATGCAAGACAAAATCTACTATTGACTGTTTAATAACAAAATAAACCTATCAATAGTTAAATCTAGATAATATTTTAATAATATCTACACTGACTCGCCTGTGGCTGAATATTGAATTCAATCGAAGAGCTGAATGTTCGGTGGCGATTTGTATTCCACTGGGAAAAACGAAACGCAGCTACATTGTTATTGATAAAAAAGATAAAGGTACGTATGAATTGTTCAAATTTTGTTTGCGGTTGAATTTAGAACACGGTTAGGTCACGCACGCGATAGATCCTAATAAAAGTAGTTTGTGAAATTGAACGCATACTTTTTTTCGGCGATTTTGGACACAACTTTAATATATTTTTTTACATCATACTATTACACTTGTATTTCTGGGGAATTAAGCGGAAATGTACACAGTTCGACGGTATATTTAGTTTTCATGTAAGTAATAAGGAGGCGAATCTTATTGCCATAAACTCCTAGGTACTACTGATAAGTTCATATGAGATTCCTCCGCATGGGAATAGAACCCTCACACTCGTTTATCAGCAGCGAAGATCACTAGATTATTGAGGTAGTTTATGTACTAGTTATTATATAAAACTTTAATATAACTGCCTCATTAGCCTAGTGGTGGCTAGCCTAGTCTTGAGCGCGACTGCTACGCTAGAGGTCCTGGGTTCGATTCCCAGGTCGAGCAAAGTTTTAGCAGCTCGGAGTCTGAAATTTGTGCCCGATTAATGGCAATAGATTCCCCCCCCATTACATGGGACGGTATGTTTAGGTTACTAATGTTAGTATACCTCTGCCTAACCCTTCGAGAAATGCAGGGTAATGGTATGTTAAAATGATATGTTAAATTATACTTACACAACGAAATTGGCAAAAGTAATTCAATGGTAATAAAATCTTATATTTTCTGCTTTCTTATAATATTTCGTCTAAGCCGATAGTATATGTGGCGGCACATTACATTAAGCGGAAGTGCGACAAATGAAATGTGAGGAACCCAGCTTCCGGTCCATAGAAATACGAATGAAGTGAAGACTTTTATGTGCTAACCAATTACTGGAAATACTCTGCAATGGCGTATTCGAATTAGGTAATATTATTCGAATTAATAACGTGGTATTACTCAAGTCGCAAAAGGACTTTTTTTAGATAATTTACCTCTTGAAATGAAACTACATTTTACGGACTTTGTCGCGGTATTATATAGTTCCCGACGTTTCGGATCCTTTACAGCATCCATGGTCACGGGTAGACTGAGGTGCTGGACGTCTTGATGTTAACATTACTAACAGCTACCTTACATTTTTGTTAATTATTGGCGATCCGATTCACGCAGAACGAGCTCACCGTATCCTTTGTCTTGCAGTTTTGGGCTTGGATTTAGATTTTCTACATTCTATAATGGGATTCCAAGCTGCCGGTACGACCCAACCATCTTCTTCTGAAATTCTATTTCTATTCATATTTCTATTGAAATATGGGTGTTTTTTTATTTCAATAGCCTCACGAAACATCCTCGCCAATAATTAACAAAAATGTAAGGTAGCTGTTAGTAATTTTAACATCAAGACGTCCAACACCTCAGTCTGCCCGTGACCATGGATGCTGTAAACTGTAAAGGATCCGAAACGTCGGGAACTAAATAATATCAATATATCGCGTTAAAATCCATAAAAAGTAGTTTCATTTCAATGTCTAATATTCGCGTAAGTGTCAGAAATCAGTATTTAATTTACCTATTCTTCAGGATGCAGTCTCTCAGAACTCCTTGTCATTAAAGACAATTTTGAATAATCATTAAATTTTCACCTGAATACTTAACAACAAATTCTGTTGTAGTTTACAGTGAAGAATCTATTTTTTATGGGGTAGCGGGCAAACAAACAGACGGATCACCCGATGACAAGCGATTACGGGCGGTAATCGCTTGTTATCGGGTGATCCGTGGACACACGCAACACCAGAGGAGTCGCAAGTGCGTTGCCCGCCTTTTAAAAGGGATTGGGTCTCCGGTATCCTCACTCACTCAGCGGAACACAACGTGTTGTTAATGCCGGTTTGTGAGGACTCACTCCGGTCAAGCCCGTCCATTCATGCCGCCGAAGCACGGTAAAAATTAAATAATTCAAGGATTTGATTTTCGCACTATTTATATCAGCAAATAAAACAAAATGCCTTGACATCCCAATGTCCCTTACATCCTTTGCAATTCGAGTCGAGAATTGGGACAAAACTACAGATTTTACTGCTTTACTGTTCCAGGTTCATACCGAAGTAGCTGGATGTAAGGTACCAGGCCGTGCAAAGCTCCCTGCCTCAATGGTATTGTGGTCCAAAACGCGGCTTGGGTTTGATTACCACATAAAGCAAAGTGTAGGTAGATCACGTGCCAATATTTTCTAATGAATGCTTGCACAATGACATTTCATATCTCCAACTGGCGTATAATTATGCAAGTATTAGTTCAAAATAGAGAAACGTAAGTACTTGTAACATGTCGACTTGTCACGGCACTCAGATACCAACCTCTTTACACAAAGCTGCGAGTCACCGACATAATGCTGAGAACATTTATGACGCGCAATACGTCATGTACCTACGCAATAAATCGTTCTAACAGGTGGGCACAGTCTTCAAAACTACGAAGTCATAGGTACTATGTATTAAATTAATGTGGCGAACATTAATTTAATACATAGTACCTATGACTTTTGAAAAGTTCAGAGATCAAATGTTTTCAAATAAATAAAATGTCACTTCGTTGCAGACTCAAGAGAAGGCAATAAAGTGTCACTATGTAATCACGTGGGAGAGGCATGCTTCGGCACGAATGGGCCGGCTCGACCGGAGTGATACCACGGCCTCACAGAAAACCGGCGTGAAACAACGCTTGCATTGTGTTTCGCCGAGTGAGTGAGGTTACCGGAGCCCAAACCCTTTTAAAAGGCGGGCAACGCACTCGTGACTCCTCTGGTGTTGCGGGTGTCCATGGGCGGCGGTTATCGCTTACCATCAGGTGATCCGTCTGCTCGTTTGCCCCCCTATCCCATAAAAAAAAATCACTTTCAGTTATTTCCCGTGAAGTATTTTGCAAGAAATGGTTGGTTAGATTAATGATATAATTAATAATAACTAAGTTTTATTAAATTCCGTTTGAATTACGATATAATTTGGTATTACGTTTATACGGTCGGGGTCGGATCCTTATGATAGCAAATTATTGCTTAATGGCAGAATATAACATAGCGCTCTTTTCTTCTTATTTTACGTAATCCTAGGGCGAATAAACATTAAAAAAATCATTGCTCCTCTAGGATTTTCTCTTACAAATACAAGTGATCACATACCCAAGCCCGGAACAACTACCTATTAGATCATTTAAATATTTGCTCCGTGTGGGGATCGAATCCGCAATACGTGGCGCAGAAGCCCATCTCTGAGCCGCTACGCCAAAAAAACTATTCATACTGCCTGTGAGTCGAATTTTTCTTTCACTAAAATTACTTTATAATCTTAGCATGAAAAGTGCAAAAAAATCACAATTAATATATTCTACTATTAAAATTCTATTCGAAAGTATGTTGGTGGAAAAGTGCATGGAGCAATCTTCAGCATTTAAACTAGAGTCTGTCTGTCAAGTTGACAGTCTTGCCCAGCGGCTGTGGGAAGATAACAGAAACTTCAAGCCCATTCAAACACTAACTATAGAGTAAGATGGGAATAATGAAGATGTGTTTTGAGTAAATATAATTATAATATAGGTAAGGAATGAAGACTGTGTTGCATTCAAATACTTAATGGAAAATTAAATTGAAAACATGCACAGTTTCCTATCTATAAAATAAAAATAAAAGTAATTGGGATGAGTCCTGACAATTTAATATTATCCGCCTAAAAAGCACAAAACTAGTTGATCGAACATTAAAATGAAACATTTTTTACGAATTTCATCGCGTGCGCATTGTATAGATATTATTTAGGTGATTCCCGACTTCGTCTTCGTTCAATATAATATCAATAATAAGCGATAAAATCCGTAAAAAGTAGTTTCTGAATGTCTAATATTCGCGTAAGTGTCAAAAATCAGTATAGTCCATGGATCAAAGTCAAAGGTCAAGTCTGCCTAAAATATAGCCCTGTCTTTTTGAATAACCTCTTTAAATAACATCATACGTATTATCTTGTTCAAAATAGATCGATGAAGACCAATTTCAATATCAAAATCTCAAAAAAGTTCCGATACCTAAAAAATGATATCTTGTCAAGTTTCGCGCGAACTGGCAACTGCAATAGCATTAACTGGCAACCCCCAGCCTCTCCGACACTTAGGGCTGCTCGTGTTGGAATTTTTAATTCAATTATGATAGCGATCATGTTTAATGACCGTCTTCTTATAGCCAAGAATGTTTTTGCCCCTCCGTTCGACCGTTCATTTCTTTTTTTTCTCGTTTTCTAAATGAAAAAAATTGTGATTCCACGTTTTAATGTCTCGGAAAGATTGATAAATTTTCATAATTGTTTACGTGGAGATATTTGGTGAGTCCACTCTTTGGGTTGGTAAAATACTTGGATTATAATGAAACGCTTGGAAATTAAAATAGGTAGAAGTTTCTCTATCCTCAAGTTAAGCAAGTAACCTTTCAAATCTACCTCCTAGATAAGATTGGAGATGATGTTAAAACTCATTTTTAAATGTCACGTCCAATGTAAAACAGAAGACCCACTTATATCACTTAAAAATTTTCAACATATACCTAGTTTCGATCTAGTTTCCGTGCCATAAAAATTTGTGTCACTTCCTGCTAATTTCTGAGCTTTAGGCGAATGGTAAACCTTTTTTGCGGACACCATCGCTTTATAATAATTATATGTATGTGTAAGTGAAAATTTGTGTTAAACCCACTCACGATACTTGAGAAAATTCCGGTGCGGGACAATGATATCAAAATTAGGTATATCCCGATATCTCGTACCACATATATGGTCACAATATTTGAAAATTTTATTTCTGAATTAACGTCTGACCGTTATTACTGGTACTTTAGAATTACCAAAAAGTAGCGCAACGCATATCTACGCAAATGGGGGGTATCCCTGTTGAGTAGTATAGAACGGACTGACTGAATCAAAGGAATCACTAAACCAAATAGTTGGTCTTATCGAGAAGAACCGGGAGTTTTGCTTTCTGGGAGTTATTACGGGCATTGCTGAAAGCATCGCCTGGCAAAAAATGGATATCGCCTTGCAAAAAATTCGACACAAATAAATAATAACAAAACATTGTAAACTCCGACCACAGTATAAATCAATAATCGTGAATGTGCAGCAATCTAGAAAAAAAAATAAAACAACCAAATGGAAAACCATAAAACCGGCCAGTATCCCAATAAAATGAAAATATAATTTGAACGTTAAACTTGGTTTTTTACGAGTTGAAAGGACGAAAATCCTATGGCGATAAATTTGTCAGACGGGGCCAAACTTTCATGTTAATTCAATCAAACGCCCTGCCTGGCTCAAATTTGATGAAGGGAAACCATCTTAATGTGGTTTTTTTTTTAATTTCCTCCAAACGAAAGGTTTTGCGGTCCAATTACATTTTCGCTGGCATTTTCTTTTAGGGGTTGATAAGCGGTTGAATTCAAGGATAGTTAAGAAAAATGTTTGAAGCGATAATACAGTCAAGTATCTTCTCTAATCTTAGAGCAGACTAATACATACTAAAGTATGAGCAATCACACAATACAAGTATGATAAAAAGTCAACCCTATTTGTTAACGCACACATTTGTGCGTGTATTTCATGTTATCATGCTCAATATGTAGTTAGTAGGCGCAAATGTGTATGTAAACAGATAGGGCTGCCTAAAAATAAAAACAATATTGTTAAAAAGTAACTCTTTCTGATGCGCAAATTCTAATTAAACTTTTAATTATTTCGAGCTTCGATCACAAGCCTTAGCTGACGTAATAAAGAGAAGTGCTGATTAGCCGCCATTGTCACCGTCCTCCCTCAAAATAAACAGCGTGAAAAAAAAATACATTAAAAGGAAACTGCATAGACTTTTCAATGGTTAATTTACACATCAAAAGTTCAGAGGTTTTTTTTCTTTACAAATGTCGTTGCAGGGGGAAGGTTGTCACGTTCTATGTTTTATGAATCTTTGTAGAAGACTTCGTAGAAGCCTTTTTGAAGTTAGCTATTGTTGTGGAGAATGAGTGAACACAAAACAATTTTGTTTTCGTTATGATTTAACGGAATGCAGATTGCTCCAACTTTATGATTAGGAACTCAATCATGTCTAATTTACAACTACTATCGCTACTAATAATATCTGTAGACTAGCTTTCGCCAACAATAAAACATAGAATGTCACTGGGGGATAACGTATCTATCAATCAGTGAAAGAATTATCAAAATCGTATTATTATAATAGTTCCCAATGAGAATCATAAAGTAAAATATGTTACCTCTTTATAATATCAGTTAGTAGGTATAGATTAGTGGAGTAATTATTTAATTTAAGTGCTCACCTTTGGTCGGTAGAGCAATGGTTATTACTGGAACTTTTGCTGAGCGATCGGCTTCTACGACACGTGTTGTGGGTTTGATCCCCACACGGAGCATATATTTGTATGATCTACAGGTAGTTGTTCCGAGTCTGGGTGTTTGTGTATGTGAAAATTTGTTTGTAAACGCACCCACGATACAAGATAAAATCCTAGTGTGAGGCAAAGTTTAAAAAAAAAATGGTTACTGAATCTATATTTGTACCTTCTTGACCTCTTGACACGACTCGATCCCTACATTTTCCTTTCTTTGTCGATTGAAGGTTTATCTTTATGTAGGTACCTATAAGGTAAGTTAGGTCGGATATTAGAAATTTCAAACGATATTGAAAACTTAAGGGCCCCGCGGAGCTTGAATTGCTGAAAACGTAATACCTACCACGTGTTCGGATTGAGATACCGTTAATCTAGGTTCCTACCGTACCATTTCGTCTACCACAACTGTACTGGAAATAAACGACCAGTATTTTTTTTTTAAAATAAATTATAAAGAATTGCATTCGCTTATATTTATTTCCAGTTAAGTATTTAGGAAATAATGGTAGCGGGTATAGAATAACAGTATCAGAATCCGAAAATAAAATAACCTAACATATCATCACGCCTGTATTCCCCGAAGGGTTAGGCAGAGGCGTACTAATGCGAAAATAAAATACTTTGAATGAATTGTGTTTGAATTACGCTTTATTTTGGTATTGCATTTCTATAGGAAACTCGGTTGGCCAGACTCTTAACCCCCGAAAGCAAAGAAAGGAAACCCCTGAAATATTGGCCCCATAAATACAAACTACAACTATCCTAACAAATTCCTTCCTTTTAAATATCTTCAAAGCAATAAAAATAGTTTTAACAACATAATTTAGTTAGCCCAATAAATTACAAGTTAAGTAACTATTAACTTTCACGCGATGTATCAGGCCAATGATTTGTAGGCGTAGGCAACTAAAGAATAAGTATGATTTAACAATAATTAGTATTCAAAAGTGCTTGCCATGTAATATTAAAGAGCGTCATGACGTCATGTTTGAAGTTCGTGCAGCTCTCACACGTGACACACAGACTCACAGATCGGGGAACTTTTCAGTGCGGAAGACACGACACGCGTGTCAAGGCGAGCGACACTAGAGGAGTGCCATAATTTGCGCGGTTGTAACTTCATTAGTATCTTTTCGAAATATTATAACTATTTCTTTTTTTTTATGGCAAACGCGCATACGGATCGCCTGGTGATACCGCCGCTTATTGACACCCGCAATACCAGAGGAGTTACAGGTGCGTTGCCAGCCTTTTAAAAGGGTTTGGGTGTCCGTTATCCTCACTCACTCAGCGAAACACAACGTAAGTGTTGTTTCTCGCCGATTTCCTGAGCCTCTCAGGTATCACTTTAATCAGTTTTTAAAAGAAATCATATTTATCATGTCCGTTTTCTGATGACACCTCAGGCGTGTCATCAGCTTCTATAGCGTTTGACACGACTGTCGTGTTAAGAAATCTTAACCGCCCTAAATTGCAACAATAGCTGCACTGAATCGGTTAAAGAGAAGCATTAAGTATTAAATTAACAACTGGTTTAAAATAAATTCGTAACAAATGGAGGAGTAACAGAACATTTATGGAACATTCTCTTACAGCATGACATGTATTTTGTAAAACGCCGAGGTGATTACTCAACATGACGTCTATATGACGTATACATGACGTATGAACGTTAAACGTTACGTTCATAATTTATTACATCTTATTCCTCTTTATTCGTGAAGGCACTTTTTTTGTAATCTGCGTTGGCAATGTAACCGTAGGGTTACACAGGTAGAAAGGTAGACAACTAGCATCAAATGTTCCTATGTTGCCATCTTTTCAGTTCATTTGACTCTTTTTTTATTCATTCAACAATGATACCATTATACCATCACGCCTGTATAATCCAAAGGGTTAGCACAGGTGTACTAATGAGTGCATAAAGCATTTCCAACCCCGTCAACACAAAAAAGGTGTCGTTCACGATTTCCAATTATGTTTAGGCGAGGTCCCATATATTAGGATGCGAGCCTATTACAATTAACTGGGCATAAATCTAAATTTCGAGTTGCACTGCTTGACTTGCGAATCAAAAACATTCTGTAAAAAACTAGCCAAGTCTCGATGGAGCTGCTTCTCTAAAAAGTTATGAAATAGACAAAGTCGTGCCAAGTCTAAGGTTCCTTACTGCGATTTCTTTATTATTTATAGTTAATGTTGTGGGACTTGGCCGTTGACTTGTACCAACTAATTTATAAAGAATGTTCAAATTATATTCTCAACGAACATTCATACTACGTAATCCTCTGTGTACAAATGTGTTGAACATTCACTTTTATATTTGAATTTACAACAAGGATACAAGTCAACGGCCAAGTCACACAACATTAACTGAAACTTGGCTAGTTTTTACAGAATGTTTTTGATGGGATTTCCCTTCTTTTTGAAGGCGGTATAGTCGATATCTCTAATAGTTTGGTTGGGCTCTTGTGTTTTCTAATCAGGGTCACCAGTTTTTATAGTTTTGCCTTTATGTGGCCATTAAACCCTAACTCTGTACCAAATTTCAGCTCTCTGAGTTTATGGGAAGTACTAGTTCTATTTTGATGATCATGAGTGAGTTAGTGTCATAAATGCGAAACTTTACTTTCGCTTAACTTCGGAACTAAATGACCTACAGACTTGAAATTTTGGATTTTAAGTATGTGATTATAGCTTACTGGATGACGAAAATTTCTGCGTTCTGGTCTTATCCAGAGGTTCTCAAATAGGGGCCTGAAAATGCGGCGAAACGGTTCCAGTAAAGGATGGTACGGCAGTGTTTGCTTCGCGCTTGTCATGGCGGGGGCACCGCCGTGCCCCCAGATTTCTTTGCTAAATTTGACACGAAATCCGTGAGCGATATTTTACCACAGTGTGTATGAGATCATGACTACGTGATTACGCAACATGGCATCGACACGACACGGACACGACACGACAGCCAACCACGAAATTACAATAGTTTAATTGTGTTTTTCACTTTTGAAATGCGTTTTTCGTCCGCACCAGTTGCTCTGAGTTTTTTATAAAGTTTTTATGGTTAGAGTTTAAACTGCAAACATTATTGTTGGACATAATTTTGTCCACTACTAGCTTTTGCCCACGGCTTCGCTCTCGTGAAGCTATATTAGGATTAGAAAATTGATCCCTTCAAACCGGAACATAATAATGTTAACACATACCTACCTACCTTACTAGTCTTATTACCCACTAGCCTATTTAGCGGCAAAATATTTGGGAATGCGGTGGGTTATACCCCAGACGAACTCAGCAGAAAAGTTCTTCCACCTCATAAATGGAATGTGGTTTTTACACTTTTTTAAATTTACTAGCTGGTGCCCGCTTTCACTAGCATCTCAAAGGATTTTTTGAGCTACAAGGTTGCCTATAGATAGATACCCATCTCCAAAGTCCAATTTATCTCTATACTATGTATAAGCACAGATAAAAGAATACTAGTACAGATGCCTCATCCCATACAAAGAAATGGGACCTTCCTATCGGGCGAGATTCTTCGGGCAGAATTGTTTTTCTTTTGTAGGCGATAGATGTCGCACGTAACAAGCAAGCGTTGCATGCGACATCTATCGCCTAGGGTTGTATATCAAGTGTTTACTATATATTTAACCAATAGATGGCGCTGGTGCGCCGGGATGTAGGCAGGTACCTAAAGTTGCTACTTGTTGTTATTACGGTCGCTCACCCCGAACAGGTACCTACCTCCTTCTCGGTCTCGGTAGCGCGTAGGTACTTATGTAATACATTTAATTTTATAAAACTACCTATCTTCTTACGCGTAGTTTATTTTCGTTATTATTTAACGTAAATTCATGTCAAAATGTAGGTGTTATTTTCAAGGTTTCTCAGGATACCTACTGATTTCATAAATGACATAATATATTTTTAATGACGGACATTATTTTTTTAAATATAAAATGACGTGGGTGTCAATTTCATAGTTTCTGATTGTGAAAAAAACAAAATGTTTAAAATCCAAGATTGTGAACATCTAATTAAATAAACTTTTTAGCTTTATAATAAATAAAAAATAATATTTAATATTATAAAGCTAAAAAGTTTGTTTGTTTGGTTGACCGCGGAAATCTCAGGAACTACCTACTGGTTCGAATTTAAAATAGGTATCTTTTGTGTTAGATAGTGCATTTATCGAGGAAGGTTATAGGCTATAAAATATCTTATAAAATATCACGCTATGACTTATAGGAGCGGAGCATCAATGAAAAATGTAGCAAAAACGGGTAAAAGTTATTTCTTTTGAGGGCTTCCATTGCGTGCGCTGCGTAAACGAAGTCAATGGCTGCATAATATACCTAGGTAGGTACCTACCTATCTATCTGTTAAGGTTGACTCACTACCTATAACCTTTTTTGTTGTAGGTACCTAATCAAATTTGTTCTAAAATAATGTATTATTTGCGAACGTGTTTAACACAACAAAAGTGTAGTATATACCTACACTTTTGTTGTGTTATGGATTAATATCATTAATCCATAACCAAATAGGTACTTAAATACGTTATTCATCACAAGTAGGTACCTACTTACCTATTTAATTTTGAACAGAATTGCCATTGACATCATTTGGTTCGGAGATACTTATCATAGTTTTAAAATAACTCCACGACAAAATAATGATCAAGTAGGTAGGTCGGTACCTAGCCTACCACTAGCGCTGGCCGGCCGTTTAAAACGAGACTTTGTCGCGGTTTACTAGAATACTTTCTAAGTAAGTACCTAGGTAGTTTAGTGATGGAAAAAATCGACTGCCTGAAAATCGAGCCTGCGTCTTCTGGTTAGATAAGTACACCAGACGACCACTGAGCCACCGCGAGTTTAACTATTGAAAAGCAAGCTGCCTACTTTGCTTGTCAACCGACATCTGTGACGTGTAGGAACCTACCTACCTATTTAGCCAGAAGACTCTACGCAGTTTCAATTCCGCCCTTCAAAGTTTCCTATACCTATAGCATAGAAAAAAATGCAAAATATTACAAAAAAATAGTTTAAGTACTTACTTAATTGATTATTTTGGGCTGGGAGGTGACAACTGACAAGTGTCTCCGTGATAAAGACCGAGTGACAAACCGAAATCCACGCGAGCAAAGCCGCGGGCGGAAGCTAGTTCTTATATATCTTTATCGCAAAATGATAATAAAGTTATTGTATAAATATACCTAGGTACCTACCTACCTACCTACTTACTTACAAATGCTTACTACCTACATGTCGCACTCGCAACGCAACTCAAGTGGCAAGGCAACGAGATCTTCGCGCAAAAAATAAAATATACCTAATATTTGGAAGAGATTACTTACTAAAAACACAGAGTAGTATATCTACTCATGTGCTAAAAACTAGGTAGGTACCTACCTACCTAGTTGCTTTAAAAAATAATTTTAATGTTACGAAAACAAACATGATTTTCCGACCTGCTACTAAATGCAAGAGAATTTGTACCAAAACAGACTTGTTTTAAAGATTAATTTTAAAATAACGAAAGCAAAAAATAATTTTGTGACCTGCTACAAATAATTTTAAGGGAATTTATACTTAAAGTCTCTAAGATTAGAGCTTATACTGTGTAACTCGTTTGCCTCGCTATTTATACCTAAGTACATCACAGTCATCAGTTCATCACAGACACATACATGCAGCTAGGCGGCTTGTGAATTTTTTTCATGGGGTTCACAAAAATATTCTAGTGTTTGTTGAACGTGACAGGTGAACATTATGAGGTCCAGGGTTCGATTCCTAACTAAATAATTAAAGTTTTAAATTAAAGTTTAATTTAGATAGATCTATAAATGTTTAGTTAGGAATCGAACCCGGGACCATACATTTTTATCTAACATAATTATAATACATATACCTAAGGGTTAGGCAGAGGCGTGCTAATGTAGGAACACTCAGTCTTCAAATACTCGCATGCATAGAAAATTGATCCATATGGCGATATACCCAACGTGCATAATCGTATTGGCAAAAAAAAACTTTGAACTACGAGTATTTTCAACCCGCGCCGCCCGCGCCGCCGCGACGCGCGCCGGGCCGCGCCTTACGCGGCGGGCTGTGGCTAGGGTTACCAACTCTTTGTCGGTCAAAAATAGTAGGTAGTTCTAAAATTATTACCCATAAAAATATAATAGATAACGAAAACATGTAGTAGTTTTGCCTACTAATACTTAAGTATACTTTTTCAGAAATATTGTAGGATAATATTTATATTATATAATAGGGTTAGAACTCTAGCTGTGCCAAATACTTTCAAGTAGGTAAGTACCTACCTATTTTGATACTTGGTTTTTGACACTGATAAGTGTATCTCATCCCTACGCGCATACATATGACATCATGACAATGAGTAGATAAACGTATCTACTCATGTAACGTAAAAACGCTATAGGGCTTCCCGCCCACAGTATTTTAATTTTTTTTTTTTTATGAGATAGGGTGGCTAACGAGCAAACGGATCACCTGATGGTAAGCGTCTAAGCGATAACCGCCGCCCATGGGCACCCGCAACACCAGAGGAGTCGCAAGTGCGTTGCCCACCTTTTAAAAGGGTTTGGGCCTCCGGTAACCTCCTTCACTCGGCGAAACACAACGCAAGCGTTGTTTCACGCCGGTTTTCTGTGAGGCCGTGGTATCATTTCATCTACCTACCTACTTGCATAGCGTGTGAGCTACCTACAGCAATGAAAACCTCTTACTATTCACTACAAAAGCTTAGGTACCTACTTAAAAAGTAAATGATAACGTAAATCTTATTAGATATGTACCTAGGTACCTCTACCTACCATTTTAAATATCTAAGTACCTAACATAAGTAATTATTTCAATATGATAGGTAAGTACTTCGTAAGTACATAAGTAGGTAGGTAAGTAAAACTAGTAAGTACCTACTACGTGTCTCACTTTTTTACCCTATTCACTATCTAGGTAGGTAGGTATTTTGTTCGGTAGAAGAAGCGAAATACCGATCTATTAAAAAAAAACAAATACTTAAACGTACGTAGGTACTAGTACGTATAGGTAGGTACCTACTTAATATTCTTCGTTCTCTGGTAGGTATATAGGTACTATGGTATATATGTATAGGTATGCTTACAGCGTTCAAACAGCGCTCAAAACCATCACGACACCGTTCGTTCGTTACGTAGGTAGGTAGGTACCTACTACGGCGCATTCGCAGCTGTCGGACTACCGAGTGTATATCTACCGAACTCGAGCGAGACGCGATGGTATGATACCTACGACTCGCGTTCCGTTCCATTCCGACCGTCTGCATGATGCATTTATTGATGATAGAATACTGATATTTACCTATTTTGTGATATATATATATCTATACTTAGTAGATACCTACTTGAACTATGTAGGTAGCCTACCTTTAACTAGCCTACCTTTTTTATTATGTAAGTATAATCGGTACAAGGCACCTACACGAAGGTAACCCTACCTATTAGGTGTAAGTCGCTTTCTAGGTACCTACCTATCTAGGTATGTTCGTGTTGTCATCATAGTAGACTATCGTATGTATTAGTGCTTCGCCCCCGATGGTACAAAAAGATAATACATCATTAGAAAAACTTCGTCTGAAATATAATATTCTTATAAAATAATACTTTATTTAAAAAAAAATGAGAAATAATTATAGACTCAGAAACTGCGAACAGCGCCATCTTTTCTTTTTGTAAAATGAGCGAAAACTGCAACCAGAGCCATCTATTTACCAAAGAAAGCGAGAATCACGAGGATTTAATTGAATATCATATAATCGAAGAAATTAGACTTAAATTATATTGTCCTATGTATAAACATTTGATTTAAGTAAGTACATATTTTTTTAAGGTCTTTCCTCGTAAGAATTTCGAAGCCAAACACACGAGGTTTGGGAATCGATACATGCAATGCCATCTATTAACAATTCATTTGAACTATGTTTCATCTGTTCGGGATGAGACCCCATGGTATAAGTCATCAAAATTGATTCAGCGAATTAGGCGTGAAAAGGTAAGAGACAGATATAATAATATAAGTAAGTACCTATAGATTTTTTCTTTCATCCATCCTTAATCATAATCTCACAAACAATTTTAATACTTATTAATCCTTAACGTATTTACCAATATTGTGTGAACAGAACACGCCGTGAGGTCACCAGTTCACCACTAGAGCTGATAAAACCTGAATTTCCGATCGGAACATAATCCTTCCGGTCTTAATTGCTTCGAGGTGAATGAGACACGATTTCGTTTGAACCGGTGACCTACTACTTAGGTCGGTCGTACCTAGCTTCCATTAATCAGATTGAGCTTAGAATTGCATGGAAAAGGAAGAAACCACTGATTTCATGATAATGTATCTTTGTGAAAGGTTTTTTTTTAAGAAATCGTGAGTGATGTTTTGAGCTATGGTTATGTGCTTCAAACTGTCTTGTGTTTATTTTTTTTCGTTTATATTTGGGCCAATCTTGTCGGTGAAGGGCGGAATATAACAAAAATGTATTTCAGTCGGTATGTCTGTTGTTGATTAATCATACCATGATTCTACGTTAGAAAATTTCTCAGTACTTGATAATAGGTTCCAGAAGAAAAGATAAATGTATAATTTTTTTTTTAAAGTACGCCATTTTTTTATTATATTGTTACTGGCCAGAATTTAATCAGATACAATCTGTTCGTAATTTCATATTTAGGTAAAAATTAAAATATCCAATTTTATTTCTACTACATTAGAAACTCGCTGAAACTTTCCAACTATAAATTGTCGGCCACATTAATAGCTCAAAAAATTTGCATAATAAAACAATCTAATCATGGAATGTATAATACCGTACAGTGTAACGGTCGGATATTGTAGCATTGATTACAAAAATACCATTTAGACAAGTAAATTAGCTTTATCTGTGACACGTGGCAGTAATTTATTGTGGCCGACAGTGTACAACAAACGGATACGCCAAGTAAACGTGGTTTTGTTTTTAGATTTCTTTTCGGTTGTAGATATTCAGAATTCATATAAATTTATGTTATCAAACATTTTTGAAGCTTAAATATTAGTGAAAGTTATAAATAAAATACCATTTCAACAGTAGACGATATTGTTCCAGCCAATACGCCTAATATAATCGCCATTGTTTCGGCAATTACAATATTTAAGGGGTTTTAGTGTAAGCTGTTAGGAATCTTAGTAAACCTTTACCAAACTTAGGTTTTTAATTTGAAACTTAACATAAGAGCTTGTGGGTACCTTTCGAGAAATACCAGCCGATGGTATGTTAAATGTTAGTTTGGCATAGCGACTGAGATACCGTGGGTTCGATCCCCACACGGATTTGTGTATCTGAGAATTGGTGTTTGTAAAAACACCTACGATACAAAATAATATTCGAGTGGGTTTCTTTTTTTTAAAGCAATGTGGGTCGCACATTACTAGTATTCTTGTTAACCCCTCGTGCTAAGCTAATGCTTGTGTTACGGGTGGGTTCACGTTGTTAGTGAAATGGGTGGGTATCGAACCGGCAACCACATGATCGAAAGTCCAACGCCCTAGCCATTAGGCTACCGACGCTTCATATGACGTTTTATATTAACATTTTATAAAAAAAAAACACACCTATATGTTTTCTAGGTGATTCTAAATCACATTACAACATACGCATTAGGTTACGACCTAGCAACCTCAATCCTCTAATCACCTCGAAGACGACCAAAACACTTTAATGGCCGACCCCTATCCCGACTCCCGAAACACCGCTGTTTCAATTAAGCGTTCCCGGTAATCGAAAAAGCATTAGCCGTAGTAATTAAGAGAGCATGCGCGCTCAGCGAATAAATTTGCATGCCCTGCGGTCAGCCGCCTAGTCTACGCCTTTAGATGCAGCATAATTGATAAGAAATAGCGTTTTACTTAATGTTTAGTGTATATTTTGTTTCACTTCTCTACGTGACTGTATTTACAGCTTCACTTACTAATTTGCGTCACAGCGCGCGAATTGATCGATTCTTCTTTATTTAATTCTATGAAAAAAACTTTACGGATTTTATCGACTCGCTTTTAAGTCCTAGCTTGAATCCGAACTATGGTACTTCTAGGAATCGTCCTATTTTAGGACAGTGCGCTAGATCCAAGTCTATCGCGTTTCCTATAAATAGTATCGGGGAGCTTACTTCTTCTTACTTAAATTATATTTTTTTAATCGATTTTGTTCAATATTTAGGTGTCAACGCTATACTTTAGTAATAAAAACAGTTCAGTTAATCAATTAATTCGTTTATACTTTACTAGCGACCCGCCCGCGGTTTCACCCGCGCTGCCCCGTTCCTAAGAGTCGTAGCGTTATGTTATATAGCTTAAACCTTCCTCTTGCATCACTCTATCTATTAAAAAAACCCACGTCAAAATCCGTTGCGTAGTTTAAAAGATCTAAGCATATACAGGCACAGACAGCGGGAAAAGACTTTGTTTTATAATAAGTAGTGAGTAGTGATAGTGATAGTGATTCTAGAGTATTCTACAGAAAAAACGTCTGTTACGTAAATTCGCTGACCCTTAGTTGTAATGTATTTGTGCCTTAAAAAAAGGCATTTAATAACCCTAAAGCTGAGAATGTTAACTATATTCGATAGATCAACTGCCAATGAACATAATATGCACGCTGTACAGTAAAGAATTGCGCTTAAATAAAATTATTATCCATTGTAATTAACAGAGCATGCTCAGCGTATAAATTTGCATGCCCTGCGGTCAGCGGAGCAGTCTGCACTCATAATAACGATGTAAGTTATAAGAGAAAGCGAGTTCACTTCTCGAAATTAAACATACCATTACGAATGTACTCTCCAAAGGGTCTAAATCAACTATTAGATATGTTTAGGTACATTTAATAGAAGGAGCTGATCGACATTAACCGACAGCTGCTATTGAGAATTTCATAGAAAAACCCAGTAACCATTTACTAAATTCTTAAAGATTACAAATACAATCTCAGATAAAAACTTAGTATTCCTCTGTAGCAGGTGGTATGCTAAAAGTATCGTATCTAAAAGAAAGCTATAAAAAAATACAACGTAGATAAAACAAACATGAAAATGCCCGAATTATTGTAAAACCGATGTTGCTTTTTTTTGCTATGAGGAGTCCCAATTGTAAAATCATAGCTTCATATAGGTATGTAGTTTATAGCCCGCTTATGCCACGAATTTTACAATAAATAAAAAAATCGCTACCTCCTATAACTTGATCCAAGCACACACAGTATTTACTTACTACCATACTTCGAATATTTTATACGTACTAAGTGTGAGAGAGAATGTCAGGATTTAAGCTAAAGTATTTTCACGGGATTTATAGGGATTCACTGCATACTTCCTGGACTTAATTACCTTTTTTTTTTTCAAATACTTATCTTCAAAAAGGAATGCTCAGTTGCATTGGAAAATACAGTTGGTTTAACAGATTGGATTTTATCGTATCTAATGCCATTAAGTCAGAGTTAACGATATCCACGACGGAAATTATAGAAAGAAACAATTTATTCAGCGACAGAAAAGCCAAGTATATATGCTAAGAATAAACTATAATAAAAACAAAAAACCTTACTTATTAATTATCTTACTATTACATAGGAGTACAGCCTTATTTCTCATATTTATATTAATTAAAAAAAAGGTCGTCCCACACTGGGACTCTGTATTCGGCCCGTGAATGTCTGCATATTTGTGTTACTCTACATAAAAAATCAACAACTACAAATTATGAAATGAACAAAAAAAACAGTTAAGCCAATTATTCAATTATACGTAGGTCACACTATAAGTTTTGCGTAACTTAAAAAAACAACATGTTATAACCAAATTTTTATGTTTATTGCTTTTCAAAATACTCTCCTTTACATTTTAAAAATTTTTTCATGCTATCGCACCATTTTTTAAAACAGGAGGACCACAGATCTGAAGGCATGTTTTCTACATGTTGATTGAACGCTATCACTGCCTCTTCGGAGTTGGTAAAAGTGAAATCTCTCATCAAATCTTTGATTTTGGGGAAAATACAGAAATCACAGGGTGCTATTTTATTTTTTTATATAAGGACAACAACAATACAATCGCTAAAGCCATGTCGGGGCTATGCGCAGGATGGGTGACGAGTTGTACTTTTTCGGAAGCTAAAAATGACTTTGTTTTATTGGCCGTGTGTGAAGAAGCGTTGCATCGTTTACAAAAATATAACATACGAAATTCAAATAGTTCCGATTAGCTAGAAGTTGGGGTTTGTAGGTTGTTGCGAATACAAAATTGTGATAATTTTGAAAATTCTTCACCACCCGTCAATCGGTATGTTGTGTAAAAAAATGGTTGTGCGCGTTTGTGTACCTACAGGTGTTCACAAATGCGCACAACCATTTTAAACGGTAAATTTATGTAGTTAGAAGAGTGGTGATATTAACGTAAAACGACTCAGTTATAGTAACGGCCATGCACTGGTAAACGACTCGCTGAGTTGGAAGATACACGAACGATAAAATTAATGTCCTGAAACTACAGTATTATTGTCTTCAGTATTGCAAATACGACTATTAAAGACATCTGAACCGCGGATAAACGGGTATACCTAGGATTAGTTGGGATCATCTGGATAAAATTGCGAATACTTACCATCTAAGCGGGCATTGTGGCTTTGTTAAAAATGTAATAAGGATCATTCTTGATTGCCACTAGTAAATGATTATAGGTAATATGCTTTGAATAATCGTAACAGTCTTTGTTCATAAGTTAGTCGTTTTAAACTATCGATGAATTAGGGGCTCGGGAATTTGAATATTGAGGTAAATTTAAATAAAACAGCTACATAAAAAAGCTTTTTAATAAAAAAATGTAGGTAGGTACTTAAAACTGTACCATCGTATAAAAATTAAGTCTCAGATTTTATTACGATGGTATTAACCGCTTCTTCAATGATCCCACGCGAAACATACATACAAACTTCGCGAAAATAAAAACCAACTCGGAAATTGTCCTGAAAGTAAGACATAACCAGTGTTTTCGAAACCATAATGGATTAGGTCCACATTCGATCGGTGGTAAAATTTTCTAGAGAAACAAAATTATCTACGTCGGTAGTGTAACAATAATATCGGCACAGACGCCAGACGTGCGACGTGCCGCTTGCAACACTGCGATACTCTTTTACTATGACGAACACGCGTTCAATACTATTGGGATATTCCGAGTAAGTGATGAAACATGATCTCGGAAATGCACTTCGGTGGCGTAGGTGCGTTCGTAGATCACGTTTGCGATATTTACACGAATATTTTCAAGCAACACACTCTATAAATTGAAATACAACATTCAATACCATCTAACGAAATTTGCAAGTTGATCAAAAAAGTAGTTGGCTGTGTTGCCAGCTGGTAATCTATAAGCAACCTATAAATAGTAAGTTTTAATAGGTACTTAATATTTTTTGTATTTTTGGTTTGTTGTGCGTCATATGGATGAAAATAAAAACTTTTTCTTTCTTTCTTTCTTCTTTCTTTCTATCATTGACATTACAAAGTCACTAAAAATCTACTGTGAGTTCTAATTATAACGTAATTACAGATGTATCTCGTTCATCTAACTGATCTGCGCGCAGGCGCTTTTTTTCTTCATCGCTTTTTCTTTCATCAATATTTTCATATTTTTTCTTAAAACTTTTAAAACTTTTTCTTTTTTTTCTTCTTCTCGTTTTAGGTTAATAATCATTGAGTGTAATCATCACTCCGTATTGCCACACAAGGTGCTACCTGATTTGACAAACGATCTATTAATATTTTAAGTTATTATTATTAAATGCAGCCTCAATACAAATATCCATTCTGGGGTACTTCTTAGGCACGAAGCACTACGGTTATTCGCCAACACAACCCTAAATACGACACTTCACGTGTGGTCACCTTAGCTCCATGAACGCTATTGGTGCGATATCTATTCCATTTGCAGTATCTTCAGTATATTGGCGGAGATTTGATAGCTCTGCCGAGGTGGGTTTTGAGTGAACACCCCTCTGTTCCGTGCTATGCATGTCTACGGTGCGGCAATTAGACTACTGCGTGTCTATGTTAGCCTGGTACATTTCCTCGACGAGATAGTAACTTAAACGACGTTTTCAAGATAGGAAAAGTTTGAATGAAGATTTTCTTCTGGTCTAACACAAGATTTTTTTTTATGGGATAGGGACGGCAGACGAGCAGACGGATCACCTGATGGTAAGCGATAACCGCCCCCCATGGACACCCGCAACACCAGAGGAGTCGCAAGTGCGTTGCCCGCCTTTCAACCTCACTCACTCGGTAAAACACAACGCAAGCGTTGTTCCTCGCCGGTTTTCTGTGAGGCCGTGGTATCACTCAGGTCGCGCCGGCCCATTCGTGCCGAAGCATGGCTCTCCCACGTTATATAAATATGAATACTTACAATAAATATTTGAGTTTTTATAAAATAAGTTTCATAAACATTCATCGCACCTGTATTTCCCGAAAGTAGAGGTGTACTAATTATTGTACAGTTTGCTGGTATGTTTAAGTCGTACTTAATAGGGGTGGGATAGTATGCCAAACCCAGATATGAAAATTATATTAAAATTCAATAACCTAGAACCTTTAGTACTATAGCAGTCGTCTACACTAAATGAGATAAGTGTACACGTAGTTATAGCTTCGTGGAAGTGTCTTTACACCTAAATCTACTTCGCGTTAATTCCATGAAAAATATTATTACCTACACAAAAAGCTACTTCTATTGTAAATTTCATGAATAATATCTTAATACTGTATATTAAAAAACTTGTACCCTGTATAATAGCTATAAATGTTTATAAAGCTTTGATAATCAACTAAAAAAAAAACATCTCCGACTTTTTAAGATACTTACATGTTTTTCTAAAACAACAATACCTATTATCTATTCTCCAAACATACTCCAATATATCAAACAAGACAAGCAATAATGTACCTACGGGATATGGTCATCGTCTTTTACGTAAAATATCTGTTTTAGTCGGCAACATTTAGCCGATTGATTTATCGCGACCTGAGAGAGACCGTGATGAATTACTCTGTGGAGATTTGCACAGAGCAATTTAGGTACAGAGGCGGCGTTAGTACGTAAATCAAATGTGTAACCTATTTGGGTATTTAGGTGGTTTTATATTATTAAAAAATCGTAAATCGAAGAATTATAAAAAATTACGATTTTCTTTCCTGCATATCTCGTATCAAAATATTTAGATAAAATAAAAAAATCCATATCGGTTTAGCTTCTATATCCCCAAAAGAGGTGTAGGTACATCCACAGCCTCCACATATTTTAGATTCCATGACGGGTCAGTCTAAGTGACAGAGAAGCTGAAAGGGAATCGTATGGGCATGTGATGAGGAGGGATGAAACGCATGTGACTAAAAGAGTGATGAATATGAAGGGTAGAGAGGTAGAGGGAGACCAAAGAAAAGATGGATGGATTGTGTTATGGCCTATATGATGGGAAAGGGAGTGAATGGTGAGATGAACGCTGACAGGGATGAATGGAATAACAGGACATGCTGCGCCGACCCCAAATAAATTGGGATAAGGGCAGGTTGAAGAAGAGGAGCCAGTCTATCGCAAACTCCGAGTTCCGACGAAGAATTTAATAAAACTACCAATACCACCTTACTCAGCCGAGAAATTGAACCCGCGACCTCAGAGACAAAACTGTGAATTTCACACAAAAACACCAATAATGCTGGCCGGCCTGGGATACAAACCTAGAACCTGACTTGATTTTAAAAGTTTAAAAAACCTTTTTCATCCCTCCAAAAACTTCCACAGCTACCAACATAACAACATATTAAAAAAAAATATAAGGTTGCTTCCCTACACTGAGTGGGCCATGCTTCGCAATAAACTATGCGCTGCCGAGATGTATGGCAGTTTCTTGGTGGGAACACGCCCGGGATTTCGCCGACAAGTATGCACCGTGTACCCGGGATTTAACAGCGATATCAGATTTAAAGTGAAGGATAGGTTCTGCTAGGTGAGAACTTATCTGTGCACAGAGTTTGTGTGCACAAGTTTTGAAATGTACAAGTTTTAAGGGGTGTTTAGGGAGTCATGACTATGGTATACATGTATACATAATATGGTATACACTCAATGCAGTGGCTGGTCATGTAGATTTATTCACATGTTCATTGAACGAATTTACAAGGGTCACATTTAAATTATTAAGTTTACATATTACATAGCAATAATAAATAAGGTGTAATTATCTAAGGCTGAAATGATTTAAGTAGTCCAGTATTTTGTACCTTAACTTGTCTAGCACAGTTAAGGCACAGATAATAGAATACTAGTAGTTAAGGTAAAATAATATGAATAATATAGTATAAATATTAATAATATAAATATGTGTCACTACTCTATCGCATTAGGAATCTCCTGTAAAGATAGTGTAAGTGTTTTTAAATAAATAAATAAATAATAAAATATAACATACCATCACGCCTGTATTCCCCGAAGGGTTAGGCAGAAGCGTACTAATGTACACCCACAGTTCGCCGGTATGTTTAGGTCCCACGTAATAGGGGGCGAGCCTATTGCCATTAACCGGGCACAAATTCCTAACTCCGAGCTGCTACTGGGAATTTCATAGAAAAACCCAATAACACTTTGCTCGACCTGGGAATCGAACCCAGGACCTCTAGCGTAGCAGTCGCGGTCCGGACCACTTGGCTAATGAGGCAGTTAAATAATAAAATATATAAGTAATAATAGCGATAGTGATGTTTTATTTCAGTCATGGCAGGGTATTTTATTTGTCTAGATCAAGGAATGTTACCACTATCTCCATAGTCGCAGGCCGATTGAAACGGGGTTTATTTTGTTTCGTAATTCATCACCGATTCTTCATAAATAGACAATATAAATATTTTTTTTACTGTAACCGATCCTTGTGGAAGTTCATGGGTTGGGCTCTGTTCAGCAGTGGACGTCTTTGGTCTGACAGAATTAAAACGTCAACTTAGCTCATTATTTTTCAATATTGTCTATTAATTTTTAAATATTACAAACGACCCACCCGCGAATTCACCTGTGTTGTCCCGTTCCGACCCGTAGCATGATGTTATAGCTTAGAACCTTCCTTTTGAATCACTCCGTCCATTAATGAAAACCACATTTAAATCTGTTCAGTAGTTTTTGAGTTTATTCCAAACAGACAGACTGTCAGACGCGGCGACTTTATAATACGTAGGGATACTGACATTGGACCCAATTTCCTCTGAATTTTAATACCTTAGTCCCATATTTTTAATCGAAAACCATTTCTTATTACGTCACGAGTTCCGGCCGCTTTTTTTTAATGTTGCGTCTTCTGAATCGATCACAGTTTACCGTCTCTAAATCGGTTCCGCCGTTCAGTTGTTGACAGTCGTTAAAACTTTCACAAATTGGCTGAAACGTCGTTTACTGAATTTCTCTTTACTTAATTAAAACTTTCAAGACTCACGGCCATAAGTTTACAAGTCGCCTAACAAATTTGAATTGTTTGATTGTCATTTTGTTGCAAATAATTGTTTGTATTGTTCCGGAGCTGAATGGGAATTGGTTGTTCGTTGCGCCATCTGTCAGCCGAAAAAATTGATAATAAAGTTTGTTAACGACTTTGCTGAATAGATTATGATTTTATTAATAGAATGTATGAATACAAATTGTCTCATTGATCTGTAATTGTCTAATTGCCTATTCCCAAATTAAGCTTAATTAACAGATTTTTCTAAGAATTTCTTCTTTAATTGCCTACTAAATTATATTATGGAAGCGAAAATAAAAAGTTTACTTATCACTTAAAATCATTATGCATAATAAATTGAAGTCTGTATTTTGTAATAAATATAAAGCCTTGAAATGAAACTACTTTTTACGGATTTTATCGCGGTATATTGACATTATTTAGTTCCCGACGTTTCGGATCCTTTACAGCATCCATGGTCACGGGCAGACTGACTGGGCGATAAAATCCGTAAAAAGTAGTTTCATTTCAATCTATATACCAATATATAAAGCTGAAGAGTTTGTTGGTTTGTTTGTTTGCTTGAACGCGCTTATCTGAGGAACTACTGGTCCGATTTGAAAAATTCTTTCAGTGTTAGGTAGCCCATTTATTGAGGAAGGCTATAGGCTATATGTATATATCATCGCTAAGACTATGTAACTATTCCACGCGAACGAAGTCGCGGGCGGAAGCTAGTGTCTAATATTCGCGTAAGTGTCAGAAATCAGTATAATATAATGCCTTTTATATTTATAAGAAAAAAACATAGTAAGTACTTACCTATGCTGTTTCAAAAACGTTTGTTAAAATATAAGCAGAATACATCTACAAATCCAGGCAACGTCCATCATTACTTTTCCAACAATATCCCAGTAAAAAACTAATTTTCCCGGGAGTTATGACAAAAAATCCAGGGTATCGGAGCTTTTTATCCGGGCTTAGTGATTTCATAAATAGAGCAGTGTACAGACACGGGTAAAGGTCTGTTCACACACGTCTCGCCAACCAAAGCGGATATATCGAATAATTTTGACGTCACGTATCAAAAAGTAAATTTTTGAATTGAGAATAGAATCCATTTTTAATTAATTTCATGCAGCATTTGGTACGGTCTACACTTTTTAGCAGTGCCTAAGTAACTTCCGGCTTTTACTATTGTAAGTACTTAACAATTTAAAATTTTAGACACTACTAGCTTCTGCCCGCGACTTCATCCGAGTAGCGTGATGATATATAGCCTATATCCTTCCTCAATAAATGGGCTATCTAACACTGAAATATTTTTTCAAATCGGACCAGTAGTTCCTGAGATTAGCGCGTTCAAGTAAACAAACAAACAAACAAACTCTTCAGCTTTATATATTATTATATAGATATAGATATTGGATATGGTAGGTATATGTTGATGGAACCTATTTGTGACAATAAAAAAGTACCTATGTCCTAAGAAAAAGTCGTAAAAAAAATAATAAGCTCATTTTAATTTCTATGCTTCAAATATTATAAAGAGGTTGAACGTTAAGTTTCATGAAAAAGTTGTTGACACTGCTGACAAATGGTGGTCAGTGTGTGGTGTTTGATGTCAACTGGACAAAACCACAGCACAACTACACTTGCGATGACAGCGGGAGTGTTTCACACTTTTGCTGTTATCTTTCAACACGAAATACTCAACTAGGTTACTAACTATCAACCCACAAATTTTAAGGGCGCCCACTTATTCTTTAAGACTGCCCACTGATGACGCGAAAGTTTTCGCACAGCTGCATGTAAAAACGGTTTATATTTGTGCGGCCAACGACGTGTTTTTGTTCCATAACCCATACAATATTTTTAACAAAATGTTTAGTAAATTATTTTATTTAAAAAAAAAAAGCATTTGTTTCTGTGGCCCCGCAATCTATTTAGCAGTTTGAACTAGCCCGGAATCGTATCTGCTTTGGACAGCCCTGGTGTCAAGTTGACCGCGCGAAACTTCTGCGTCGTCAGTAGACAGCTTAAGAATGTTCGAATCTCTATCATACTCGGAGTGACCCAAATAAGTAACAACCTAATGCTCAATTTGCAAGGTAAAGTCCATGATGGGTGACAATTTTAGAACCCCCAGTTTCAACGCAGGACAAATAAGTAGGACAATAGTTCGTGTTGATTATAACCTCGAAAGTCTGACAACCAGTTTATCCTGATTTCATCTATTGTAAGGCCCTGTGGCACAAAAATAATAGATTTCGCGCTATATCTGTAATTTTTTTGTTACTTGACGGGTTTATTCGGACATTGCCGATTCCCAGTCATTGTATTCCGTAATTGTGAGATACTCACTGCTTATAAGGTAGGATAAGGAGGATATTTGAGATCTCGTACTGACGAAATCCAAATGTTGTTGCTTCAATTACCTCATCACATATTCGCTATAACCTCGCAGTCTGAGCATACCCTAAGATGTTTTTGCACTCATGTATAGCTGTGTAAATCCCCCTTATTTCTCGTCCATATCGGCTGTTATAGGCGACTGATTTTATGGCATTTCATAGTACGACCAGTGATGTATAAAGAACTGTTTACAACCCATTGGGCCGGTGTGTGCCAGGTCAGGTTGTACTAGAGTGTGTATCGTTAGTAGATAGTAAGTATTATATAGTTGGAAACTTGATAATTTAGGATCCTAAATGAAAAGAAGGAATGATAGATCTTACGATCCCCATAAAAATTTCAAATGTGTCTTTAAACGTGGTAGGAACATATAAAGTTTTATTTCATTTACAATGCGTACACAAACTGTGGATCTGAATTCAATTATCCACAGTTTGTCAGTATGTTAATGTTCCATTTAGTACTTGGGAGTTAGCCCATTTCCACTACGCCCTGGTAGTGGAAATGGGCTAACTCCCAAGTACTAAATGGAACATTAATATATCCAAACTCAAAAACACTTTCTTTCGCCTAGGAAACGACCCAGTACTCAGTTTTCTAGCGGAGCTGTCCCACTTAGGGCCACAATAGTATAAGCAATAAAATACATTTTACAGATAACCCCTTCAATCATTATACAAGAATAACATAGACTAAAAAAATCACAGATTTATTCCATCCTAGTTTCCATACGTAACACATAAAAAACCAACATTTACTTGCTCTAAAAAACCGATGAACCCCGCAAAATCCAGCCAATGAAAAATGTATCAGCCATCTATCATAAACTCCTTGGTTGGGATATTCAGCGGCACAGAAAAACTTACGGGTGAGTAACGTCGCACGAAATTAAATCTGTGGGCTATAAAGACCAGATGACGTGCGGCTAACTTCTTGAACTACTGAGCTACTGTTTGTTAGGCTGTGGCATTACTTGCTTTTGTTTTAGTGAGTTTGAAAGAGTTACAATTACGTCTGTGACTTTATTCTTTGTTATAACTACAAATGCCTTTCGTTAATGTAAATTTTGTAACACTATAACAGTGGCTAATAATGATTGCATATTTTACAAGGGAGCTCTACGCCATCACAACTAACGCCATTGAGGTGGCCTCATATTACTCAAATATTATTTGACCATTGACACGATAAAAAGAAGAAGAAATTACTATTGTCGCGAGATTCATTCCCATCCGAAGTCTCTTAGTTCATACACTACCCATACATCAATACTACACATGTGTGCGAAACCATGTACCAACTAATTGTGACGTATGGTGACACCAGTCGACGTCACGACATCGATAACTTCTTGTTAACTCGATATTAATTAGAGAGACCAATCGATAATTAGAATATATAGTCGATTTGTAGTACTCGGAGCTAGTTGCAATTTGAAACCAACTAGGCAGTTATGTACTAATTAGTCGCCTTTGTGGTGCAACTAGCGTGCCTGAGTAGGTTTTTTTTTTCTTTAAAAAACTAGGATTTTCTCCTATATCGTGGGTGCGTTTACAAACTACCTGTAGATCATACAAATATTTGCTCCGTGTGGGAATCGAACCCACAACACGTGTCGCAGAAGCCAATTGCTCAGCCGCTACGCCAAACGTGTCGTCAAATTATGATTATGTTGTAGAGATCGCCTATACAGCACTCTAAGAATCAATAAACAATTAACAGGTCAACAATATCTGTCACCCACCATGCATCATCATCAGCATCTCTCATCTTTTTTAATGGAGGGGAGCTGACAATAAGTACAACGACAAGACGCATGACACCTCAGTCTGCCCGTGACCATGCATGCTGTAGAGGTCCGAAACGTCGGGTTTTGATTTGTACTAATATAACGCGATAGAATCCGTAGTTTTATTTCAATACATCTTTTAATTTATTTATTTAGAAAATTGTCTCAATAGCCTAGTGGTCCTAAGCGCGACTGCTATGTTAGAAGTCCTAAGTTCGATTCCCAGGTGTGCATGCAAAAACAAGTGTCATTGAATTTTATAAACGAAAAGCTGCAACGTAAAATTTCATTCATTCTTCATATTTTCACGCCTGTCTCCCATTGGGGAAGGTAGAGACTATAGATTTCCACTTGTTACGATCCTGGCACACCACTTTCGCTTCATCTACGTTCATTAACCTCCTCATGCATGATCGTCGGGTTAGGGTGCTCTTAACCTGACCTTTTTTGAGAAGAATTTCATAGCAAACTCAATATCACCGTTCGACATGGGAATTGAACCAGGGCATCTAGTTTATCATTCGTGCTTAACACCTAATTAGAGGCTTTTTTCATTTCAGTATTTTAAATAACTTATAATTATTACTGCAATAAAAGTAGTTACTACACCTGTAAACACGAAAAATAGAATCTTCTCTACTATTATAAAATTGTAAAAAAGCTGTGTCTGTACACTGAAGATATAAAAAAAGAAGTGGGTAAGGGTACATAAAGGTCTCCGAACCCAAAAAAATTTTTTTTAATTATTGTCTCTTTGTCAGTTTGTTACGGGTTGGCGCAAAAACTACTGAATGGATTTTAATTTTGTTATTACTGATAATAAGTATGTGCTCCAACTTAAAAACTAATGAACTACTTATCTCAATTAATTGAACGGATCCTGAGATACAGCTTGACCTCTCTGATGTCTGGAAGAGATCGCTGTTAGCGATAAGACCGCCCATTGTACCATTCTATATTTTAACTAATTGTACTTTACTTTGTTTTGGTGTGCAATAAAGAATATTCTATTCTATTCTATTCTATTCTATGTACACAGGCCCATACAAAGAACAGATCATCAATGCTGATTATTCATTTTAACTCCTCACATAGCTTCATGTGAGCGAAGCCACGGGAATAAGCTAGTTTGGAATAAAATTGACCTCATAACGTAGTACAAACAATAAATATTAATCTTACCTTATCTCGCAGCATATCCCGCACCCTGGTCGCCTGGTGCCTGCTCCGATGCAGCTCGAGCTGCAGCTCCAGGCACCGCTCCTGCCAGTTGATGGAGCCGACCTCTGCCGCCGCCAGCTCGTACTCTAACGGGTCCAGGCGGGAAGAGTGCGCGATTGGCCTGGGAGATGGGGTTTACATTAGTCAATAATAAAAAAAAAATATCATAAAAAAAAATAGTGCCGAGAAGGATTTTCTTACGTCACACAAGACTAACCTTCTCCTTACAATAACAAAGACAACAAAAAAAATAATTAGCGAAATTGGTCCAGTCGTTCGCGCGTGATGCCGTGATCAAGCGAAATAGGGATTAATTTTTATATAGCCAAGGAGGATTTTCTAACGTCACACAAGTTTACTAACATAAACATAACATAAGGGTAAAGGGTTCACACCCACAGTTCGCCGGTATGTTTTGGTCTCATGTAATAGGGGGCGAGCCTTTGCCATTAACCTGACACAAATTCCAAACTCCGAGCTACTACTGGGAATTTCATAGCAAAACCTAATAGCACTGCTCGACCTGGGAATCGAATCTAGGACCTTGGGTAGCAGTCGCTCAGGACCACTAGGCTAATAAGACGGTTTCAATGCTACTTGAAAATAGTGCATTATTCATTTAATAGAGCAGTTTACAAACATAGCTACAAACTAGAAATCCATCTACACCGTATGCCAAGCTCCATCCAAAAATGTGCAGAATGTATCATAAATTCCACAGCACTCATTAATTTAAATGCACAATATTTCGTCCCAACATAAATACTTGAGCGAGGTAGGTGCGGCTCTCGCTTATAGGATTAATACCAACAAATGAGGTATTATTAATATTGAATGATTAATTTGCAAGGGTTGAAACGAGCAGGATTATCTGATGAGATCATTCTGTATTGATGGAATTCAGTTAATGGATTTGTTTACATACCAGATTCTGTGATGTGTTTCTGTTTGTAAATAGTTGCAAACCTTTGAAAAAGAACTACTTTTTACCCGACTGCGCCAGAAGGACGGTTATGTTTTTTCGACAGTATGTATGTAGGTACTATGTATAATTTATTTGGCACGCTCTGTGGCCTGAACGGCTCGATGGATTTTAGCTTGAGAGGTTAGATTCGTATTTACTGTGAGAGGTGACACTGGGTATATCAAATTAAAAATAAAACAAAATGGCGGATTTATGGCGCCAAATTCAAATGTTTGGCACGCTCTGCAGCCTGAACGGTTCGATTGATTTGAGCTTCAAAGCTGTCGTTAGATTCGTAAGTGTGAAAGTGGCATCGAATAAAAAAAGGGAAATGGAATTGGAAATGAAAAAGCTGCAATGTAATATAGGTACCTGTGTGCTCTTAATTCACCAAGCCTCCATTTCTAGAATGGGTCCCGACTTCTACTGTCTTGTTTTAGGGTTTTTTCATTTCCAAATTACACAGAAACGCAGTCGCGTTATTTAGTTTTTTAAATTATTGTAGAAACTTAACATTTACAGAACATTTCGGAATGGAAATTTTAGAGAAAATAAAAGTTGTGTTGATTTGAAAGAATATAGCCATAAAATTGCCATAGTCATAAAAATAGTTCTGTTTCTTTCACTTGGTCGGCGTGAGAAGGTAAGGCAGAGTCCTATGCACTTAGAATGACACTTTACTACCCCAAACCTAGTACCTCTGCCTATTAAAGTACTTATACATCGCATTTACTATTACATTTGACTGCCTCATTAGCCTAGTGGTCCTGAGTGCGACTGCTACGCAAGAGGTCTTGGGTTTGATTCCCAGGTCGAGCAGTGTTATTGGGTTTTTCTATGAAATTCCCAGGTTAATGGCAATAGGCTCGCCTCCTAATACATGGGACCTAAAAAACATACCGGCGAACTGTGGGCGTACATTAGTAAGCCTCTGCCTAACCGTTCGGGGAATATAGGTGTGATGGTATGTTATCGCATTTATAAGTAAGCCTGTCCAGGTATTTTAGCTTAGACAATTTCTAGACAAAACTTTAATAGGTACCCAATCAAGTTTACAAATCTAGTTATATAATTCTCTGACGCCTACATTTTCCTTGAAGGCTTTGTATCTGCAATAACTTCTATAAGTTATCTGATTGCAATATGCTAATTGATTTGTGGAACGTACTCGATTGAGATACTTAATTAATGGGCCCACAATCGTTAGGGCATTAATTCTTGTTTAATGCTATTATCAGCGGCCATCTTGGACAGTTTCTAATTTTATCGAGATTAGAATGTATCGATAGTAAAGCGATGCAATATTGCAACTTTAATGTGAAGTAAGTTAGTAAATACCTATTCGATCTTGATTAAGCATCTGATCTAGGGTTGCGATATGAGAAATATTTCAAAAATTTTTTTTTTTTTTTATGGGATAGGGGGGCAAACGAACAAACGGATCACCTGATGGTAAGTGATAACCGCCGCCCATGGACACCCGCAACACCAGAGGAGTCGCAAGTGCGCTGCCCGCCTTTAAAAGGGTTTGGGCCTCCGGTAACCTCAACTCACTCGGCGAAACACAACGCAAGCGTTGTTTCACGCCGGTTTTCTGTGAGGCCGTGGTATCACTCCGGTCGAGCCGGCCCATTCGTGCCGAAGCATGGCTCTCCCACGTAAAAAAAATAATTAGACATGTTTAAAATTTTAACGAGCAACGCATTACGCCTTCGCAAACGTAATTAATGCATGTACTATAAACATATCGCGCGAGGAGTGTGTGTACATTAGTACGCCTCTGCCTAACCCTTCGGGGAAATCAGGCGTGATAGTATGTTTGTTTTTTTATTAAATTCAGTTTGAACACTATAATCTCGCTCGCCCCATTAAATAACATGCATAATAGTTTCATAAATAATTATGATAATTGAAGCCTATTAAAATGAAAACCATCTGTACAGTAAATAATTTAATAAACAAAAAAAATAAACCTTTCTTCATTAGCACCGACTTACATAACAGCTGTAAAAAATATATTGCTCCAATTTTCGTAGTTTATATAAGAGATTGTAAAATAATTCTCTAAATGTGAAAAGTAGCGAGACAACGTCAGAGAAAAAGTAAACTTAATCTGATGAAAGTAGGGTATCAAATTGAGTAATAAACGGTATTGTAAGAGGTACCCACAGAAAGCCTTAAGTGTCTCCCAATCTGCGCACGAGTCTACGCACTTACTACAGACGTAATCAGATGACACAAAACAAAAGTGATTCATACTAAAAGAATTTAGAATCGGGACGAAATGGCTTTTAAGATAATGACACTGAGTGGCAGAAGTTTGAGGCCATAACTAAATTACTTATTCGTCTGTATTCCCCGAAGGGTTAAGCAGGTGTACTAATGTAAGGTACACACTCACATTGCACCGGTATGATTATGTCTCATGTAAAAGCGGGCGAGCCTATTGTCATTAACCAAGCACAAATCTACTGAAAATTTCATAAACACAATAACATATTACTGGAACTAGGAATCGAACCCAGATCTTCTAGCGTAGCAGTTCGCGGTTACAAGGCAGTTAGTAAGGTCATAACTACAAATAAACTAGAACTCACCTCGGTGGCGGGGGCGGCGGATCTCGCGACCTCCTCGGCAACAGTCGGGGACTGTTCGGGGTACTGGCAGAGTGGCCAGCCCCGCTATGGTCCGTAAACCGAGCCAGGGGGTCGAAGATCTGCGACAACCGCCGCGACCTCTCATCAGACATCGTAAACACACAAACACAACACAACACTAAAAATATATATTTATTATTATATCACATTACGACTCCGCACTGTCACAGTTAAATCACAAATAACTATTTCGAACGGTCCGAATGATTCAAACTACGGAAGTGGTTATCGCCCGCTGCTGACAGATGGCGCTGCCGGTGGCGCGAGATTTGGCGCGCAGACGCCGCCGTCGCCATGTTGTCCGTCTGATCTTTTTCACAGTTTAATTTGCCTTTGCGCTGCCGCCGCCGTATTTAGGACACTGGAAAATAAATAATAAGTATCAGTCGGCGTGTCATCGTTAGCTGGTTAGGTGGGAATTAGGGAAGCTAATTAGGCATTAGTTCTGGGCGACATTTGAGCGGTGTCAAAATAACGTCAACAAGTTGTCGTTAGTAACTAAACTAGTTCTATTCGTGACTGTTTTTCAACGCTCAATTAAGCTGATTCGAATTAAATCTTATTAGGAAATGTTGATAATTGATTTATACATAATTCTAGGCTACTGTAATGAGGATCAAGAGAGTTGTTATAATCTTGTTTCAGAAAAGACCAGGGGAACAGTGGCAATTGATCCACCGAAGAAGGAAAGAATTAAGAAAGAAATAGAGAATAAATTATAAAGTTTTTAGAAAAATAGTTTCATCATATCAGCCTATTGCCGTCCACTGCTGAACGTAGGCCTCCCCCAAAGAGCGCCAACCATCCCGGTCTTGGGCAGCTCGCATCCATCCGCTGCCAGCCACCTTCTTTAAATCGTCGGTCCATCGTGTCGCAGGGCGTCCCACACTACGCTTGCCCAAAATAGTTTAATAATAAGTAATGAAACAACAATTATAAACTAAAATTTAGATTAAAAAATAAATTTTAGAAACATGCAGGCTATAACGACACTTCAAAAACCAAGACCACAGCCTAAAAAATACGGTTTTATCATAGTTTTAACGATTCCTATAAAACTATTTCGGAGTCCATTAACAGCTTCGCGTAAAACCATACAAATGATAATATATTTCACTTTATTTCTCTTTTAAATGTAGTCTCGTAAAATATAATCTTGGGCTTACGTTACGTAATTAAGAAAACATAGGATTTCTTTGAATAGAACCCGGAAGAGGGAAACCTTTGATATGTTGATTCGGCTAATTGCTTTTATGAGTACAGGAAAGATGAAGATACAAAAGTATATAATAAGTATTTATGTTATCTTTCATGAATTAAATTTGGCATGCATTACATTTTGATCTGTTCTTTTTTTAAGGCGTAGGGGGCAAACGAGCAGACGCACCGCCTGATTACGGTTATTCATTACACTATTTCACTTCAAGCTATGTAAGGGTTGGCTTCATCTTATAATCACTCTGATATACCTAGTGGTAACAACCGTAACTATTAATTTTTCATTGATATAGATTAACCTTATCCTTACCTAAATATTATGCACTAAATAAATGCAAAATCACGATCACGAAACATAAAATTCCAAAAACTTAACAACCTGTATAATTGAGTTTCCAAACAAACTATGAATACTAATCGAATTGATATTAAAAATTCACAATAATTTTCACATAACTTGTAAACAAAACTGAACTATGCACAAGTTGTTATTCATCCCAGACGCGATCGTAGACTAACGACCAATGAATAAACAGACGACGCGACAACTCTTTGATATTCAAAATTAGTTGGTCTCACCTTAGAGTTCAGTGATTCTCAATAAGTTATGAGTAAATTTAGTTAAAATGTCTTAAAACGTCTTAAATCTTAGTCGTTATATTAAAAAAAACGGCCATGTATCTTAGTTATTCATAAAGACGTATTTATTTTCTAATCTAAAAGATGATCATAAATCGACCATTAATTTCGTGGACAAGGTGGGTAAGAAAATAGTAGAATTTTATTTTCTTAAATTATTTCAAGGAATAATCGATTTGATTTATTTTACCGTTTGCGATAAAATGCAATGTTCTCGCAACTGAGTCGAATAATTTGAACAGGCAAATGAATATAAAACTGATTCATTTCGAATATAATGATTTAGCTTGATATATAAATGATGGCATTAAGTTGAGAGAAAAGTAGTTTTCAAATAAAATTGCACAAATGAAACAATATATGTAAGTAGTTTTTTTAATAAGGTGCAATTTAATTCTGGATAATTCACAAAAACTCATACCTAATGGTCACGGAGAGGTTAACCTATGTTTGTTGATATGTCTAAAGGTACAGGAAATAACCAGTACCTATCCAAAATCCGAAATTCTCCTGAGAATTTCAATAGAAGAATAGAAAACCCCAATGTAGCGTTGCTCGAAATTGGAATCAAACTCAGGACCTCGGGCTAGGCAGTATCTTCACTTGCGACTACACGACCGATAAAACAGTTTATCTTTCGAAACGTACCAAAAAATCAAATATGGTTAAAATTCCCCTCTCCATTCATTGGTTAAAGCATCCTCATATTTTATTCTGAAGTGTTAAACGCTTTGGGAACCTCTGCACTGCCCGTAGACTTTTTAACTGCTACCGTCTCATTTGAATGAAAACATGCTATACATGCTGTTTCCGAATGTGACTAGATTTTAAAAATATATCTTTAAACTAGCTTCTGCCCGCGACTTCGTCCGCGTAGCGTGATGATATATAGCCTATAGCCTTCCTCAATAAATAGGCTATCTAACACTGAAATAATTTTTCAAATCGGACCAGTAGTTCTTGAGATTAGCGCGTTCAAGTAAACAAACCAACAAACAAGCTCTTCAGCTTTATATATTAAGTATAGATTAAAATACTGTCGATATGTAGGTATCCCTCATTGGATTAGGTATACCTACTTGACAAGCTTAAATCAACAGAAAAGGTTAAATATTTCAACTAAGTATTATCGATAAATTCTTTTTTGACGACGGCAAATGTTTTGTTTAGCGAATGATCTTTCTATTGTTTTCTGAAGATCCATATTTTTGTTAGCTTCTTAAATAATGTGAAATGTCTTCTTAAATTCGATCAACAGTGGGTAAACAATCGACAACGACAACACATCGACAATGGTACGTAAAATCTATAATCTAAAAAGTTTACTTAAATGTTTTTCTGTTAGAATTCATAATTTGCTTAGTCAATTGGCAGTCCAGTTTATCGCTTGATTTCAGATAACAACCTGTATATAGTTCACAGTGTTCACACGTACTACCGAATGTGTATTGAATTGAATCTTACAAAAGATTTTTTATTTAAGTAACCTATAGTGAGTTATAGCTGGGGTTCCTTTGAGCTGATTTTATCCCCTACTGTTTATGAATGAGTATCTAAGGTGCTTGAAATTCTTCGATGTCGTTCGGAATTTAAATTGAATTCTAGATACGTAGGTATCTATTATTATTGAATTGAGATTTAGGCGAGTCTATTTTGTCATTAAAGCAAAATATCGTAACGGCTTTCTTATTGCTAAATAAGTAAGTATAAGAATGAATGATTCATGCAGTAGAATAACCGTAAACGGTGCGAAGTCACGTTTAACCTAGTGGCTAAGTGATCAACTTCACCGTAAGTATCGCGGGGTCTAATTCCCGGACAAAACAAATATTCTTCTGACCTAGTTGTTCCAGATGTGGGTAGTTATTATTATTTGCATTGTTTTTGCACCCACTATACAGTAGAATACACTATACATTAAAAAAACAGTAACACGTCTCTGTCTCTTGAAGTTCCTTACTAAACATACAACATCATCATCATCAGTCTATACGAGTCCACTGCTGGACGAAGGCGTTAGGAGAGCGCTATTGTAATAATAATAATTACAATAATAATATGTGCGCCATTTCACCCTGTCCTCGGCTTTTCGCATCCAGCTTCCGCCAGCAACCTTTTGCAAATCATCACTCCATCTTACCAGATGGCGTCCTACGCTACGTTTGCATTCAAAATTGCATCCAAACCATAAATACCCATGAATATGCATGAACAACCATCGTCCATTTTCCTAAATAATCGTACCTAACACAATACACAGTTTTATTTCCACATCTACACCAAAATAGTGAAATCCAACGAGCATTTCACAGCTTCACAAGTAGATTTATATTTCCCACCTGCTTCCGTAGCCACAAGAAATCCGATAATGTTTATAACATAACAGCTGAGCTGAAAAATTGCCAAGGATACAAAAATTACTGGGGCACCGGCCAGAAAATTGAAGGCGGAACCCCGAAACTCTACAGCTCTGTCCTTTGATTAATGTTATCAAGTCCGTTATCAGGGGACACCCTTAAATTGAGGTCAACCCTTTTTTGGGCCATTCGTGAATTTTTTTTATCTTTTGAATAATTTTGAGAAAACGATTGTTTTAATTTGAAATGGTTTTGTTTCGAATTTCCGGGGTAAGTTAAAAGGTCTTTTGTGTGTTATTTTCCTGTTTGTGTGGGGTTAAAGGGATGTAAAGTCAGGTGTTTGTTATCGTGTTAAAGTTTTGTAACTCAACTAGGACTTATGAGGTACAATTATTATAAATTCGATGTAGGTAAGTATAACAGTTGTCTTTGAAAACGTGCGACAAATTGAAATAGGAACAATTTCTTCATTATTAAAATGTAATTTTAATAATCCAAATTGTAAAAAAAAATATAATGTCTTATCTTAGATGGTGCAAACTAAGCTATTAATATTACTGTGTAGGTATATCGAGAGTCCTCAAACTTTTATTCCTTGTTGAGCAGTGTTATTGAGTTTTTCTATGAAATTATCCTATTTATAGTATAATAACAGTTCGTTTTGGCCCGGTTAGTGGTACGAGTATTTTTTTAAAATAAATGTTTACATTGAGATTTTTTTCTACATCGTCAGTAGGTAAATACAATTATTAAAATGTTCATTTATAAAAACACTTAGACTAGAATAGAATCCGAGACACGCGGCGCACAAGTTTATTATTTAGTTCTCAGTCAATAACGTCTTAGAATTAATCCACCCTTTTTAGAGTAGCTCAAACTCTCCAAGCTGTAAGTAGAATATTGTAAGCTCCATGCAATGCCTGAAGCAAGTGTTTCGACTTGAAACTAACGCCACTTCGGGATGTTGAGATTAATTTATTAGCAGCAGTCTGGCAGGGTTGCCAGTTTCTGACATTAGTCTCGAACCGAGGTAAATTATTTAGTAATATAAGATAATGCTGCATCAATATCAAATTATTCACGTGACGTTAGATGTTTGCACTCATTATTATTAATATCAATATACTTATGTATAATAAACATATAATATGTAGGCTATATGTTTCTGTTATTTTCAGGATTCTATCAAAAAAACTCCAAACTTATGACCGCCTCGGTGTCATTACATTTCATGTGACTTTTTTGACACAATAAAAGACAATTTAGTTTTAGACAGAATCAAGGAAAATCATACTTCTTGGTCGTCTTGGCAAAGGCACTGCCGTGCTTCCAGAGCAAGAGCCTTCTGACTGTTGTTCAATAATCACGTGGGAACAAATTTCACGTGGGAGAGCCATGCTTCGGCACGAATGGGCCGGCTCGACCGGAGTGATACCACGGCCTCACAGAAATACGGCGTGAAACAACGCTTGCGTTGTGTTTCGCCGAGTGAGTGAGGTTACCGGAGGCCCAAACCCTTTTAAAAGGCGGGCAACCTGTATTTCTCGTAGACACGTGTTTACCTACGTGTAGTACTTATTTGAAAGAACTTATTATGTTACATGAGAAGCTTCAAACAACTAAAATACGAATTCTAATTAGTCTCAATTTCAAAACGTGTCGGTGAAATCCCAAGCTGTCAAACTTTTCAGACGATAACTTTGCAGACTCAGAGCCTAGTAAACAAAGATATAGCTTGACTTATTATCGCAGTTACTTTTATAACAGTCACAAGATTTTGAAGCGGCGGTAGCCTAATGGCTAGGGCGTCGGATTTGCGATCATGTGGTTGCCGGTTCGAAACCCACCCATTGCACTACCGACGTGAACCCACTCGTAACACAAGCATTTAGCTTAGCACGAGGGGTTAACAAGAATACTAGCAATGTGCGACCCACATTGGTAGTAAGCTTTTTTTTTAAAAAAAAAGATTACTGGTAATAATAAATTAATGTTTTTTAACGATTTTTTTAGGTATTAATGGAGAAAAAGTACATGCTGCGCCGACTCTAAATATATTGGGACAAGCGACGGCATCCCTCTCATTGTGAGAGGAGACCCGTGCCCAGCAGTGGGACATATAATGGGTTGATTATGTATGTTATGTAACTACGGCAGGAAGATGATAATGATGTAGGAGTAACGTAATTCCTAGCCTACTATACTAGTACTACTATATACTATACTATTGTATATATACTATACTACTACTATACTAGTAAGTATTTTAATATAATGATTACTGATATTTCTGCAGTTTCTGTAGCCTAAGCACAAAGAACTATCGAATTCGTATCGTAAACGTATCGAGGTTTTTTTCTGCTACAAATCTCATACATACATACTTTCAAGCCAGCCTCCCATTGGGGTAGGTCGATACTATAGATTTTCCACTTGCTACGATCCTGGCACACCAGTTTCGCTTCATCTACGTTCAATAACCTCCTTCTCATACAAATTATTCTCGATTTCGATACGCTTCGGAGAATAAAGCCGTAATGGTATGTTATGTTATGGAAAACTAAAGTTTCCAACAAAAGTTTTATAAGTTTACTAACTTCTGCCCGCGGCTTCGTCTGCGACTTCAGAATTGGGTCCGACCTAGGTAAATTAAAATTAAAAAAATTAAAATATTCTTTATTGATGCAAATAACCTTTTATAAAGTACCTACTTATTTATTAGGTTACTAGTTAAATAAGGTAGCTTAAATAGATAAAACCCTGCCTCCTAAACTAGGGTAAACCTGTGACTTAGGAGTCAGTGTTAACAATTTGTGACTTCAAATGTTCCAGTAAACCTTGTTGTGTTTTTTGTTTATGATGAACCTAATTACATAATTGGAGTAATAACAATAAAATAACAAGAAGGGGAATAAATTAATTAATTTGGCAAGAATTGAATAATGCGTTTTTCTGTGCGCGTGAGAGTGTGATAGTGATAGAAGGGATGTATATGAGGATCTGCGTGTGTGTGTGTATGTGTGTGTGTTTGGTGCAATGTAAGTACTTATACATAAACGAAAATGATAGGATAAAAAAATGTTTGAGCAAGTCTAGGTTTAAATGATTAAGTGTTTATGTAGGTACGTTTATCTGCGTGGTTACAGCGGATAGGTAACTAAGTCTTCAGTATGGAAATAGTCCTGATCATACAGCCAATGTTTTAATTTGATGTTAATTTCATGCCTGCTTAGTTTATTAATAAGGAGGAGTTTGCTAATTTTCCTATAAAGAAGTGAACTTACCACGTAAAGCTGGCGACTAGCAAAGGTCGTTTTATGGGGTATTGATGCGTATGTAGTTTTGGCTTTACGTTTGGTAGGATCTGGTAAGGGGGACTGCCTATGGGCCCGGAGGATGGCCTAAAAAGCCTATATGTTACTCCAGACTATAATCTATCTTTGTACCAAATTTTATCAGGATCCGTTCAACCGTTCTGGCTTGAAAGAGTAACAAACATCCATCCATCCTTAAAAACTTTCGTATTTATAATATTAGTAGGATTACTATTTACTCTCAGCTACGCTCCCCCCTTCTAAATTTATTCTATTTAAAATCTATCCTAGGGTTGTCTGGAAGATATCGCTTTACGCAGCGATAAGACCGCCATTATACCAATTAAAAACTATGTACCAGTAATATGGTGTACAATAAAGAATATTCTATTCTATTTTCAATATAACAACTGGATTTCCAAGCCCTATCCAGTCTCCCATCTCGTCTTACTAAAGCTGAACTGTTCAATGGTTGACTTTGCCAACAAACGCCAATGCCAACCGGCGCACAGTTTACAGCATGGGAGATTACATGGGATTTGCTGTGTACCCCGCCTGAACGATGTTTGACTTCCAACACATGCACCGTGCATATTTGTTATAATTAATTTCATGTCAACGATAGAATGTTGTAGATACTGTACCTAGCACGAGCAACTATCGAATTCGTATCGTAACGAATGAGTTTTTTCTGCTACAAATCTCTTAAATCTCTACTATTATAAAAGCTGTGTCTGTACATTGAAGATATTTAAAAAAAAACAAGTGGGTTAGGGTATATAAACGTCTCCGAACCCAAGAATGTGATTTTAAAAATTCTTGTGTTTGTCTGTTTGTTACGGGTTGGCGCAAAAACTACTGAATAGATTTTAATTTTGTAAACACTCTTAGAAAGTATGTGCTTCAACTTAAAAACTGGTGAACTTATTATCTCAATTAATTGAACGGATCCTGAGATACAGCTTGACCTCTCCGATGTATACAGCCCCATACAAAGAAGAGATCATCAAAATTGGTTATACCATTTTTACTCCTCATATAGCTTCACGTGAGCGAAGCCGCGGGCAGAGGCTAGTACATACATATTTTCACATCTGTCTCCCATTGGGGTAGGCAGAGACTACACTTGCTACGATCTGGGCACACCACTTTCGTTTCATCTACGTTCATTATGCTCCTCATACAAATTATTCTCGATTTCGATACGAATACGTTTTCGAAAGTGTTTGTGCTTGGGATACTGAAGAGGAATTGTGGAACTTAAAATTAAACATACAGTACTTACTTAAGTTATTTAAACGCCAAAGAGTAAATTCAATCTGACTCGCTCGCGTAAGACATGACATTGAAAGCACGATTGATGTAGACTGTAGAGGCTAAGCGATCTACTTGTTACCTACGGGTTCGATTACCGCACGCAACGAATATTTGATTAGCATACATAATGTATGCTAATATGCTAATAAAATGCAGAATCTAGTGTACGTATATACGTACACTAGATTCTGCCCGCGACTTCATCCGCGTGGGATAGTTACTTGGTCTTAGCGTGATGATATATAGCCTATAGTCTTCCTCAATAAATGGGCTATCTAACACTGAAAGAATTTTTCAAATCGGACCAATAGTTCCTGAGATTAGCGCGTTCAAGCAAACAAACTCGTCAGCTTTATAAATTAGTATATAGATTTGGACTGCCTCATTAGCCTAGCGGTCCTAAGTGCGATTGCCACACAGGGTCCTAGGTTTGATTCCCAGGTGGAGCAATTTTATTGGGTTTTTCTATGAAATTATCAGTAGTACCTTGAAGTTTGGGATTGGCAATAGATTCGCCACCTAATACTCGTACATGGAACCTAAACATACCGGCGAACTGTATTCATTAGTATGACCCTGCCTAAAACCCTTCGGGGAGTACATGCGTGATGGTATGGTAACGTTATGTTATAAGTATACTAGCTTCTGCCCGCGGCTTCGCCCCCGTGGAATAAAAAGTATCGCGAACGGGATAAAAAGTATCCTATGTCCGTCTCCTGATTCTAAGCTACCTCTCCACCAATTTCCAGCCAAATCGGTTCAGCAGTTCTTGAGTTATAAATGGAGTAACTAACACGACTTTCTTTTATAGATATATAGATTTATGTTTGTAAACTCACCCATATATTATAGGTTATTAACCTACCTACAGTGTGCAAATGTAAATTTAACACTTATTCGCATTGTTTAATGCCTCGTACATACCAACCAAAACGTTTACATCATGACAGTACATTCGTGAACAAAGCTGCATAGCACAGTAAGTACAGTCGCGTCCTACGGTGCTAATGACTGATGGGCGAGCGACGTCTCATTAGTGACACAGTTTATAGCGCTTTGTTGGGGGAAATACCGGGGGATGTTTAGTGAAGCTGTGTAGTGAGTACTTGGCAGAATAGTTTTTGTTTTTTTTGTGGTAGGCTGGTAGGTAGGTAATACACTATGTTAAAAAAAATCCTGTCCGATTTTTTATGGGATGGGGGACAAACGAGCAGGCAAATCGCCTGAAAGTAAGCTATTACCGCGCGACACCAGAGGAGTCTCAAGTGCTTATGGCTTTTCAAAAGGGTTTGGACCTCCGCCACGCCAGATCTTGGATCGAAACGCCCGGATCGGATGTCTGAATGCGACAAGCCGTGGACACGGTGAAATGATGCACTTTTTGAAGCGGCGGTAGCCTAATGGCTAGGGCGTCGGACTTGCGATCATGTGGTTGCCGGTTCGAACCCCACCCATTGCACTACCGACGTGAACCCACTCGTAACACAAGCATTTTAGCTTAGCACGAGGGGTTAACAAGAATACTAGTAATGTGCGACCCACATTGCTAGGAAGCTTTTAAAAAAAAAAAAACTTTAGGGAAGGTGCACCAGCAATAGACTAATATAGGCTGATGATGAAGCGACGTTTTAAGATGCACTGCTAAACCAATGAATGATCAATGGTTTAGGGTGTGGGTGCGTCTGCATGAGGAGGCTAATGAACTTAATGAAGCGAAAATTGCGTTCCGAAATCGTAGCACATGGATAACACCTCTCCCTGTAGGCCATAATCTGCTCGAGAATCGATCCCGCGACCAGTTGCGAAGAAGCGAATCTTTGAGCTACTGTGCCATTCAGAAAGTCAAATTAAATCCATCATTTTAGATAAACCCCCTTAATTTTGCAATTTCATTCCTACGAACGTAGGCAATATTATCTTTGTGTTTTTTTTTGCATTTTTCATGCTAAGATGATTAAGTTATTTTAGTGAAAGAAAAAATCGAATCGCAGGCAGTATTCAAACCTGCGTCTTCTGGTTAAAATACACCAGAAGCTATGAGCCACCGCGAGTCCTTTTCAGAATGTTCCTTCACATTGTTATGTGAAGGAACATTCTGAAAAGGACTCGCGGTGGCTCATAGCTTCTCCTTCCTTCTTCTTCTACAGGCGTGATGGTATGTTTACCATCACGCCTGTATTCCCCGAAGGGTTAGGCAGAGGCGTACTAATGTACACCCACAGTTCGCCGGTACGTTTAGGTCCCATGTAATAGGGGGCGAGCCTATTGCCATTAACCGGGCACAAATTCCTAACTCCGAGCTGCTACTGGGAATTTCATAGAAAAACCCAATAAAACTTTGCTCGACCTGGGAATCGAACCCAGGACCTCTAGCGTAGCAGTCGCGCTTAGAACCACTTGGCTAATGTTCCTTCACAAAAATTACTATAGAGACAATATTGTTAAAGGAATATAAAAACCTTGGATTTATCGTGTTTATTGTTTGAATGATAGCCGTTTCCCGATACGGAATCGTTTAAATTGCTTACGTCAGCTACAGACATCGGGAACTCGTCAATCTTGTCTTGGTATTTTCACTTTCCCCTTTATTCTAAACGATTTGGTATTTTTTCTTATGTAAAAGATTGTCTCTACTGAGTTTTACATATTATTAGGTAATATTGTTGGGTATAGAGGGTGTTTATCGACTGCGTTAGAAGGGTAATTTTTTTGTCAAAACTGTTTCGGACTTTCGGCTTGATTGCAGACGTATCTAATTTATAACACTTATAATTTATTCAAGTTTTTAGATATTAAAATAAAAGGCTTTTATCAGTTATTGTTTACAATTTCACAGATCTTTTTTAAATTTCCAGCAAATAATTATATTAATTCATATAAAGCTCCCTATCCGACTATTGAAAAACCGCCTTAGTTCATGTAGTCTACGCACTAACGTAAGAAAAACATTGCTACAACAATGTATTTCTTCTTTTCTACATATACATTACATCACACCTGTATTCCCCGAAGGGTTAGGCAGAGGCGTACTGATGTACACCCACAGTTCACCGGTATGTTTTAGGTCCCATGTAATAGGGGGCGACCCTATTGCCATTAACCGAGCTCAAATTCCTAACTCCGAGCTGCTACTGGGAATTACATAGAAACACTTTGCTCGACCTGGGAATCGAACCCAGTACCTCTAGCGTAGCAGTCGCGCTCACGACCACTTGGCTAATAAGGCAGTGTTCTTCTATTCTTTCTTTTTTAAAGAAAAAAACCATAAAAAGTCCACAGTTATGGCGCACTTACGACTTACTCCAATGTGAAACTCCATTAAGAACACTTGAAACGGCTTAAAAACGCCCGATAAAGCTATCAGCGCCCCTTAATGCTGTTCCTCATTTACTTTACCCCCAAGAAGGATCGATTACCCTAATTTTAGGGGTGCCTAAATATCTCGCGATACGGTTAACCTATTTATTCGTCCGTATCTCTGCTGCCACCCCTGAGGCTCGTTTACCTTTAAGTATGTTCAAGATAACGTGATTGACCTTATATATACAAGTTCGATTCTTTTCAGAAGTATCAGAGATCATTCACAAACAATTCGGCTGTGGGATGGTTTCATAAAATCAAAGTTGTATATTTTTTTTAAGAAATTTAATGACCTTAGGCAGTATTCGAACCTGCGTCCTCCGCTTTGATACACCACAGTACTTACGCATGCGCTTTGGTGCTGAAGTTCATTTTTCTAACAGAAAATGTATATATATAGATAGGTATCTTTAAACTTTGCACTTAAGTGCGAAATTCTCTAAGTAACAAGATTTAGATAATTTTCTAATTAGGTAATGATAATAGTAATAATTCCGATAATAGTAGAACAAAGTATATAAGATTTTATTACTTAAAGTTTCTCATGTAAAGCCTATCTGTTAATAAAGGAACATTATTGGCATAACAGATGGATACCTGATCCTTGGAAATACCTAGTAGTCGAATCCTAATTAGAGCTTTTAACTCAATTATCTAAGTAGGGTGCACAATTGATTGAAGATTTGTGCTTAAATAGTAATCATTGAGCTTAATTTAGAGGTGTAAGTAATCCAATTATGATTCTCCTTAAACATTTTAACATGTCAACAAAAAATCATTTATGGAATCTCAAATCCAATATTTTTTTACGTGGAATCCCTTTTTGACTATCAGACATCAGAAAAACTAAGAATACATGTAGTGCAACAACGACAACACAATAAACAAACAAACAATAAATTAAAAAATAAACAATCCAAAACAAAAGCACATCTGAATAATTCCAACATCAAAATCACGACGTCCAAGGATAATCATTCTGCCAACACAATAACAGCGAATTACCTAAAAATAGAAAAGAATTTTACCCCAACAAAACACCACAAATTCCCCTTGCTACCTGAACAATCCATCTGTAACAGTTTGTGCATAAAAAGCGCTCATGTCCGCCATTACGAACACAAAGACAGTAATGACAGCCAACATTCAGACGGACACTAATGAGGGCTGTTAGCGTCGACAAAAACCTGGCAACACCACAATGGCTGGGTAGCTATGGTGTTGTCACTTTTCTACTTTTAAAGCTTCTATGGTAGCCCGTCATAATTGCCAGTTATTAGCAGCTATTACGACAACGTTTTGTTTTCAATTCCGTGATTCTAAAGAGTAGGATCCACATTTTCAGTGTTAATTCTTTATGAGATTCTGACTTGTAGGATTGTCATTTTGATTTCAAAGCATTGGGGTAGCTTAGGATCTAACATAGCTATAACATGGGCTAAAATTTACATGTAAAAGTATCTCGCAAAGATCTATCCGTAGAAATAACTATCTAATTTTATCTTAACTGCCTCATTAGCCAAGTGGTCCTGAGGGCGACTGCTACGCTAGAGGTCCTGGGTTCGATTCCCAGGTCGAGCAAAGAGTTGCAAAGTGTTATATAAGTATATTGGGTTTTTCTATGAAATTCTCAGTAGCAGCTCAGAGTTAGGAATTTGAACCCGGTTAATGGCAATAGGTTCGCCACTTATTACATGGGACCTAAACATACCAGCGAACCCTTCGGGGAATATAGGCGTGATTGGTGTGATGGTATGTTATCTAATTTTATACAAATAATAATTATCGTACTTAACTCTCTAATACCTGCACAGTACAGTACTGATACATAGAACTTGTATTTGGGACTATTAATTTTAATGAAATAGTTACACTTTGTTTCAAGATCAGTAAAAACATTGCGGACTGGAGATTATTAGTATCAGATTTGTTCCCTCAATTAGAAAAATGGTTTTCCTCGGCCACCTTTAACCTATAGGAATGTGTGAAATATGGTATGTATCTCTTGAAAAGTACCCGTACGTACAAACACAAATCTCAACGGTGGTCCAAAGCAAATAACAGGGGTCAACCAGAAATCTTTCTGCGCTGACCCTTAATTAAATATTTGGGAGGGTCACACTGTGAATTAGACATAACTGAATTTGTGCGTGTAGTATCCACAAGAAGGGGTTGTGTGGTATAACTTATAACGCATCCAGGAATGTAATTTGGAGGAAAATATTTTCTTGATACAAAATAGGTTTTACTTACACTTGACTTTTCTTAGACTAACATAACATAACATACCTAAGATTAGGCAGAGGCGTACTAATTTACACCCACAGTTCGTCGGTATGTTTAGGTCCCATGTAATAGGGGACGAGCCTATTGCCATTAACCGGGCACAAATTCCTAACTTCGAGCTGCTACTGAGAATTTCATATAAAAACCCAATAACAATTCTCGACCTGGGAATCGAACCCAGGACCTCTAGCGTAGCAGTCTCACTCAGGACCACTTAGCTAATGAGGCAGTTTGTTTAATTGTTAAACAATTGATCAAAAAAAAGCATTTTGTCGAAATTTTACCATTGGTCACTATTTTTAACTATTGGTTGAGTTAACTACGGATAAAGAAACCGGCCCTAAATCAAATTGAATTAATATAGATACTAATGTTAATATATTTGTATTACACTTGTTTCGCACAATATCTAGGTTGCGATGCATTCCATTGCATTATTATACAAGCAAGCAATTAATATTTCACGTCGACCTTAACCCACTGCAGCAGAGCAATTTATTAACCGTTCTATACCTACCTACTTTTTTTTTTTATGCAATTACAAAATTTTTAGTAGGTAGGTAGGATAGAGAATTTTTAGATTTTTTTTTTCGAAATTCTCGAATCTTGCTTATTACTAACAATGTGTAGTAGAGTTGGGATACGAAAGGATTTTCTTATCTACCGTGAATGCTATATCTCTACATATATGAGGTAAACTTTATAATATGCGAGATGCATTCAAACATCGCATACAATATTACTAGCTAGCTACCTATTACTAGTTTTATTCTACTACTAGCTTCTGCCCGCGACTTTGTCTGAGTGGACTTCATAATTGTCTCCAACCTAGATATTAGTAGCCTAAGTATGTGTTATTCCACACTATAATCTATATCTGTGCTAAATTTTCTGCAGATCGTGAAAGAGTAACAAACATCCTTACAAACGTTCACGTTAATAATATTAAAAGGATTCTACTGTTCGCGCAGGTGTCAGAAACCAGTACCTATATCAACAAGATAAAAAAAAATTGAGAAACATTTACAGAAAATATGACTCCCGAAATTTACCAGCGCCTTTTCAAATAACAGAACATTAGAACGCAGTACATCAGACTTCAGTACCCAAAAGGCAGATTTTAATTACGGGAGGTGCCTCGGGCTTCGAGTCCCATTGTGCCTTTGTGTCGTGCCACTGTTTGTGAGTGCCTATCTCTGCTATGTTTGTAGAGAAACAACTGAATTTCGTTTGCAGACAGCCGAATTTATTATCTGTCTTTAAAATTCAGTGGGCGTCATGTGTGGGGAGTGTCAATATTGAAACTTACACGAGGTATTTGGCGTAAGAAATATTTATTGACAACTTCATGCTACAGATTTTAATCTATTCGATGAGCCATTTTGTATAAGATATTTTTTTTTATGGGAAAGGGGGCAAACTAGCAGACGGATCACCGCATGGTAAGCGATAACGCCCATGGACACCCGCAACCGCAGCGGAGTCGCAAGTGCGTTGCCCGCCTTTTAAAAGGGTTTGGGCCTCCGGTAACCTCACTCACTTGGCGAAACACAACGCAAGCGTTGTTTCACGCCGGTTTTCTGTGAGGCCGTGGTATCACTCCGGTCGAGCCGGCCCATTCGTGCCGAAGCATGGCTCTCCCACGTTATTCCACGATATACGTTCACAAGCTAATTGATTGGGTTATTTAGAGATATTTAGTATTTAGTATAGTAATGTTATAGTAGTATTATTATATAGTAATATTTGAGGGTTTTCCTTATCTTTAACTAGGTACTTGAGAATTAGCAAAATCTAACGTAACTTAAATTTTTGTCGCTTAATAATGTACTTAAAAAGTGTAGCAATAAAGATAATTTTCGTGCAATTATAAAGAGAAATCTACGCAGAAATAATTGCTAAACACCGGATGTTCATGCGATTACGAGTTATAGTATTAGTAACTATATCATTATAAGTACAACACAGTGATTATTCTTTTGTCCAAATACACAAATAACAGGACTTTCCCCCTCAGAGAACAATGTGCACTAAATGACAGCTCAACCATTATTCGTCACAAGCTTTTATTCGTAGTTATTCGTAAAATACCGAAGATTAATACCTACTGGAAACCAGATGCGGACGAATAATTCATGTGGGTTTTTTGGTAGATATTTCCTACAATAATTCATATTGAGGGACTGTAAAAGAACTAAGGCACAACACATTTTTTAAACCTTACGAGCAGTGTAAATAAATAAATAAATATTCTGGGACATTTTTACGCAGCACCATCTAGTCCCAAACTAAGAAGAGCTTGTACTATGGGTACTAGACAATGGATATAATACTTATATACTTTTTTTTGTAAATACATACTTATAATACCTACATAAGAAACACCCAGACGAACACAAACACTTATATTCATCACGTTAATTTTTGTGTCCTGTGGGAATCGAACCCACGACCTCATGGTCAGCAGTCCGGTACTCGAACCACTAAACCACAGAGGTCGTCAAATGTAAGAAAACTAGTAATGTGCGTCGCACATTACTAGTATTCTTGTTAACCCCTCGTGCTAAGCTAAATGCTTTTGTAACGAGTGCGCTCACGTCGGTAGTGCAATGGGTGGGTTTCGAACCAGCAACCACATGATCGCAAATCCGACGCCCTAGACATTAGGCTACCGCCGCTTGATAAATATTAATATACATTTTTATACATGTGGTTTTCGATTAATTTCACAAGCAAGCTGCAATATATATTTATTCCTTAAATCCTTTCTCATTTCACTCAAAAACTCAATTCAGCAACAAAATGATTAAATAAAATACATTTCAATGGCGTATCTGAACAATTATTTAGTACAAAAGCGGGTCTGGCATCCCACAAAGTACTGCGCTGGTCAACAAAATTTATACGCACACAAATGTGACGCACTAGGCGGGCCAAGCCATGCTATTCACTGGATGATTTTAATTCATATAGCAAAAAAAATTGCGTTATTTTAGTGAAGGAAATATTCGACTCGCAGGCAGGATTCGAAACTGCGTCTTCTCAAGCACGAAAACTTTCAAAAACGTATTCGTATCGAAATCGAGAATAATTTGTATGAGAAGGAGATTAATGAACGTAGATGATGCGAAAGTGGTGTGCCAGGAACGTAGCTAGTGTAGTCTCTACCAACCCCAATTGGAGACAGATGTGAAAATATGTATGTATGTATGTATTAGATTTGTAGCTTGAATTAACTCATTCGTTTTCGATACGAATTCGATAGTTCCTCGAGCTTAGGCTACTGGTTAGATACACCAGACGCTATGACCAAGCCACCGCGACTCCCACCTGCCATGTCGAAATTTGCCTTCACATTCTAAACTTACGTCTTACATGACACGTCAGTAACATCTATCGAAAAGCAAGTTGCTTTGCTTTCATTAAAATAACTTTATAGGTAACATTGGCATGAAAAATGCAAATAAAAAACACAAGAAGATAACTCTATTGCCTCATTAGCTTAGTGGTCCTGAGCGTGACTGCTTCGCTAGAGGTCCTGGGTTCAATTCCCAGGTAGAGAAAAGTGTTATTGGGATTTTCTGTGTAATTCCCAGTAGCAGCTCGGAGTTTGGAACGTGTGCCTGGTTAATGGCTAATAGGCTTGCCCCCTATTAGGTACATAGGGGCCTAAACATACCGGCTAAGTGTGGGTGGACATTAGTATGCCTCTGCCTAACCCTTCGGGGAATAAGGCGTGATGGTATGTTATGTTATAACTGCATTGCGTTTTAATATTAATAGTTAAAGCATTTATATCGGCGGCCCGGCAAAATTGGGCGATTAATTAATATTTCAGGTAATTAATTTTGCCACTGATTCGTTTATAGACACGCTTATTTATTAAATTTACATGAAACCAGGTTTTTTTAGATTGGTAACAGTATTTAATATAAAATTATGTTAAAACATCTTTACCGTAAGAGAGCCATGCTTCGGCACGAATGGGCCGGCTTGATTCGGCCTCACAGAAAACCGGCGTGAAACAAAGCTTACGTTTTTCGACGAGTGTGTGATACCGGAGAAAATTTTCCGAAACATCGTGAGATGTCCCTCACGCTGTTTTCCTTCACAGTATAGACGAGTGATCATTTAATTATTTATTCAAACCATCAGTCATCAGAATTTCTCAGTAGCATCTCAGAGTCTGATATTTGTGTCCGGTTAATAGAAAAAGGCTCGCCCCCTATAAGTGGAACCTAAACATACCGGCAAACTGTGACTCTGTGTATTGGTTTCTGACACATCCGAATATTAGACATTGAAATAAAACTGTTTTTTACGGATTTTATCGCGTTGTATTAATTTTATTCAATTCCCGACGTTTCGTTCGTTTCCAAAACTGCAAGACCCAAGGATACGGTGAGCTCGTTCTGCGTGAATCGGATCACTAATAATTAACAAAAATGTAAGGTAGCTGTTAGTAATTTTAACATTAAGACGTCCAACGCCTCAGTCTACCCGTGACCATGGATGCTGTAAAGGATCTGAAACGTCGGGAACTAAATAAAATTAATACAACGCGATAAAATCCGTAAAAAATAGTTTTATTTCAATGTGACTGTGTGTATTTAAATTAGTACGCCTCTGCCTACCCTTCAGGGAATACTGGCCTGATGGTATGTTATATTATTTCACAAGTAAAATACATCACTAGTATTCTACCGATTCTACCCAATACTGTAAAATAGTTACGTAAATACGAAGTGACACCGCAGCGCCCCCTGGTGGCGGTATGTTTTAATTGCGCTTGTGTTTAACTTTCATTTGCTGAAAACAAGGCGCACGTTTCTATTTGTTTTGTCGCGAAGCCACGGCTCTGTAACTCTGTTTGATTTGCACTTATTGATGTGATTACAAGTGCGTGTGTTTTTTTCATTTAGTATCAGTTATCAATATACCGAGTTTAATACTGAGTGTATTGAACATTTTGAAGTGTATAGAAGTATTTATTCAATAAAACATAACATACCAACACGCCTGTAAGTGCTCTCAGAATACATATATTTTTTTTATGGGATAGGGGAGCAAGGAGGGAGGGAAGATAGGATCACCTGATGGTAAGCGATAACCGCCACCCATGGACACCCGCAACACCAGAGGAGTCACGAGTGCGTTGCCCGCCTTTTAAAAGGGTTTGGGCCTCCAACCTCACTCACTAGGCGGAACACAACGCAAGCGTTGTTTCACGCCGGTTTTTTGTGAGGCCGTGGTATCACTGCGGTCGAGCCGGCCCATTCGTGCCGAAGCATGGCTCTCCCACGTAGATAAACGATATTGAACACTCATAGGTCACTGGGATTGCCAGCTTATTACCTATATTGGCATTGCTATTGCTATTAACCGGGCACAAAACCCAAACTCCGATCTGTAATAATTATATAGAAAAATCTAGTAACTTTGCTCGATTTGCGAATCGAGGACTTCTAGCGTAGCAATCGCGCTAGACTAATAATATAGTTGATACTTATTGATTAATTTTGTTTAATGAATAATAAAAATATCAACAAAATTAAATTCTTCAAAATATTGGTTTTAGGACGCACTACGGTCCTCACGATTGATCGATTTACTCAGAAACTAAGCGAAAGAAAACAATATTATCTTACTCCTACATTTTCTTGTAAGTAATTGAATATCAAACAGTGAACTCCCACAAGTCTTACTCATTTATATTCATAACCAAATTATATTTTTACTAAGCCCGATAGAAACCGCAAAGTAATCAGGTCAGTACACATCGGTTCCTCGAATCCTCGGAGTAAAAGTTAATTTGGAGAGGAGAGGAATTAAGCACCGTTTACAATGTCCGCGGCGCCATGATTTATTTGGGTGCGTGACAGTGTGTGGCTAGGAAGTCAGTGAGTAATAGCCACAAGCGGTAGCGATTTTTACAAGATATGAGGAACCTAAATTGTGACCACAATTTTGAGGTCGTAACCAAACGCGTATGCTGCACCGATAAAGTATAGTTGTTGTTGTAAAGTAAGTTCTCATAAAAGTTGTTTAATTGTTTGAATGTTGTGTACAGTCATAATTGGACTTCAGGTTTATAAATTGTATGTTAAAAGAATGCTAGTATGTAATACTTAATCTGTGGTCTGTTTCTGTAGGTACCTGTTAAATAAAATAAAATAAGACCTAAGCTCTTCAATTGAAGAAGAACCAAACTCTATCTAAATCTATTTAGTATCAAGTTGTTAAACCCATAGGAAGCTCAATTATAAGATATACCCTAGCAAAATATATTAGGAAATAAATTATTGTAACAATGTTTTTATGCAAATAATAGTTATAAAAAGTTAATAAGGTTATACATGAAAAGCATTCTGTGACAACATAAATGAACGCAAAAATAATCAAATTATAATTACTAAAGTAAATCGGAGTTATAGTGCTTCGAAGTAAAACTATAGTCTCGAATTTAGATGAAAACCACCTTTCGGAGTTAAATATGGGTTGAAATATTGGTATATCTGAAAGTAAAACCGGATAACTTAACATTGATTATAAGAATCGATACTAAGCCAAGAGGGTAACCGGTTCCTATTTGTACCGATATTCCAAACCCTATAAACAATGTATACAAATTCATTATCACGGGTTTTATGGCCTCGCGATAAAACGGGCTATAAACGCTCACGTTAAAGTTTACGGCATCAGCATTTGACAGGCTGTCTGCCAGACGATACGATTCAGTCATATACACAAAATTCGCGACGTTTGATTGAATACGCCTACAGACGTAACTGTTGTTGCCAGACTTTATTGTGCGTTGCCTTGCGTGATAAATGGACTTGTGGAGGAGCGACTTGTGGACTTGTGGTCTTCAGGCATCACCCCAAAGACTTTTATTATAGAACCAACAATAAATGACAGATACAGAGCTGGTGTTATTTAGGTTACACGTAGTGTTGTAAAAACGCAATAAAATCTTTTTTCAATCGCAAATCGTCTAAGGCCTTATCATCCTAGTGATAACAAGCGCAGCTGTCATATCTGAAGGTTCCGAGTTTGATTCCCAAGTCGAGCAGTGCTTTTGGGTTTTTCTATTAAATTACCTGTTGATTTATGCCCGGTTAACGTCAATACAGTACTCGAATATACCGGCTCGATCGGAGTGATACCACGGCCTCACAGAAAACCGGCCTGAAATAACACTTTTGTTGTATTTCGCACAGTGAGTGAGGATACTGGAGGCTCAAACCCTTTTAAAAGTCGGGCAACGCACTTGCGACTCCTCTGGTGTTGCGGGTGTCCATGCGCGACGATAATTGCTTACCATCAGGTGATCCGTCTGCTCGATATCACATAAAAAACTCCCCCCCATAATAGGAACGCAAAGTGTCGGTATACCTACAAGATCTTATGGAATGATCAAGAATCTAAAAAGATTACAAAGCCAGACAAACATTATTTCAGTTATTTATAGCTAGGTAGAAACTATCACATATATCTAGAATAATAACTAACCTGCAAACTGTTGAATTATCCAGACAATAATAAACACTGATTAGAGAATGTACTAAATTTAACCACGGTTCGTTTAAGGCCGGATACAGATTTGGGTTAGCCGCGCAGACGCCGACGGAAGCCAAAGATCTTTTATTATGACAGATTATTTCGCAATACGTTTTAAAAATGGTTGACAACTATTAATTATTATTCTTCCTATAGTTTTTCTTTTTAAACTGATGTTTAGACACACACTTTTTTTCATTGCACTTCGTATGTGGCTGAACTGTCGTCATCGGCAAACTCGCCAATAAAAAAAAATGGTTGACAATTAGTGATGTACGAGCAACTATTTTTGTTGACTATTTTGATTATTTTAAGTAAATTTTGCACCAGCAATTAAGGTAAAATTAACATAAATTATTATGGAAATAGATATCCGATATCCGGAATTTTATTTCCACATTCAGTATCTAGTAAATTTTACGATGATATACTCAGTCCACTCGAAAATACAAACTAAATAAAATTAAGTACTCACATTCAAATGTTTACAGCATTAATAAAATCGATAAAATTAATCAACTCTTCGTGCAATCGTTTGCTACGCCAACACAAACATCACTAAACAAATAAATCTAACGCAAATCTAATGCAAACAAAGAACTGAATAATTCAGAACAGTTCGTAAACAATGAGAAAGCTAAGTGCCTAAGGAACTATGAATATTTTATTTCTCACTCAATGGCAGATATTGGCAATAAAAGAGACTAACAAAAGTCCGTAAATAATGACAATGTACTAATATAGGTGTTTTTTAAATGCAGACACATCACTGAATATCTCATGGGTATAATAAACTTGAAGAGCATTATTTGTGAAAAAGTAATTAATGGCTAAGACTAATAATGATCTTCCAAGCATAAACTCCGGATGAAGAATAATCAAACACGTGGTAGGTGGCAGATGGCAGTGATTGGTTGAGAAGAAAGAAAGAAAGAGAAGAAGTAAATATCTCTGGATGATTTAGTGCTGCTGATGATGAATATTTATCACTACACTTATACATTATTCTATCATGTGTCTGGCGGAAAGCCACAAAAGGCAAAAAACACTAACACAGGAAAGTATATTTTCCAAGAATCTTAGAAATGTTTAACAGTTACATGGGTTTGATATAAAAAAATTAAAATAAACTTTGAGATCCTTCAAAAAGGTCAGGAGCGTAGTACTTGCAACCGCCGGGCGTGTATGACAACATGTATGTTTTTTTCATGGGATAAGGGGGCAAACTAGCAGACGGATCACCTGATAGTAAGCGATTACCACCGTCCATGAACACCCACAACACCAGAGGAGTAGCAAGTGCGTTGCCGGCCTTTTAAAAGGGTTTGGGCCCCCGCTATCCTCACTCAGTCGGCGAAACCCAAAGTAAGCGTTGTTTCAGGCCGCTTTTCTAAGCCGGCCAATTCGTGAAAAAGCATGGCACTCCCACGGTTAAGTTGAATCTATGAATTTAACAAAATGTCGTATTATGTATGAACTAGCTTCTGCCCGCGACTTCGTCCGCGTAGCGTGATGATATATAGCCTATAGCCTTCCTCAATAAATGGGTTATCTAACACTGAAAGAATTTTTCAAATCGGACCAGTAGTTCCTTTAGCCCGTTCAAGCAAACAAACAAACTCTTCAGCTTTATATATTAGTATATAGATATACATACAGGGTTATCATACAATTGAGCACTTGCTTATGGGCTGTATTAAATTTGCAAATATACAACGCTACCATGGTCGCGTGATAAATTAAACGTCTCTCGACGGTTCATCGCGTTTCACGTATAAATCGGCGCGGTATCAATATTTTGTTACGGCCCTAGGCGTATTTATTTTATCGACTACTGGTACATTTTCTTTGCTACAAAAATTCTTTTGTGTTGATTTTCGAAGTTATTTCGAAAATGTTAAGCCAATTAAAATGGCTGCAATGTTATTTGATGAACGTTATCGAAAAATATCAGAGCGGTTTTTTTTTTCAGACAGAATTTTCAGAATAGCAGGCTTAAATTAAGTAGAAGTTTTACTGTGGGAGAGCCATGCTTCGGCACGAAAGAGCCGGTTCGACAGAAAACCGGCATGAAACAACACTTACGTTGTGTTTCGCCGAGTGAGTGAGGATACCGTGGGCCAAAACCCTTTTAAAAGGCGGGTAACGCACTTGCGACTCCTCTTGTGTTGCGGGTGTCTATGGGCGGCGGTAATCCCTTACCGTCAGGTGAGCCGTTTGCTCCTTTGCACCCCTATCCCATAAAAAAAATATTCGTCAAACAGTGTCAATAGGTATGCTATAATCCATACTAATAAATGAAGTTTGGTTGTTTGTTTGTTTGCTTGAACGCGCTAATCTCAGGAACTACTGGTCCGATTTGAAAAATTCTTTCAGTGTTAGATAGCCCATTTATTGAGGAAGGCTATAGGCTATATATCATCACGCTACGCGGACGACGTCGCGGGCAGAAGCTAGTTATTATATTATAGTTATTTATATAATCTGGTTTTCATACATTAAAATATCATAATGTATTATTCTACAATATCTTATTTTTGCAACTACCCCATTACTCTAGTGGTGTAAACGCGACTGCTATGCTAGAGCTCCTGGGTTTGATTCCCAGGTCGAGAAAATTTTAATTAGGTATAGGTATTTTTCTTTTCTTTAATGTGCGGGCAACGCACCTGCGACTCCTCTGGTGTTGCGGGTGCCCATGGGCGGCGGTTATCGCTTACCATCAGGTGATCCGTTTGCACGTTTGCCCCCTATCTCATAAAAAAAAATGAAATTCGTGGATTTCTGTCAAAATAAACAAAATAAGTATGCAAGAATCGTAGCTAGTGGCCTCTAGTTCCTGCCTACCCCTGTGGGAGAAGGGCGTGAGTGTATATATGTAGGGATGTAATACCAATCATACCGGCGAACTGTGGAAGTACATATTATTGAAATGGAACTACTTTTTACGGATTTTATCGCGGTAAAATCCGTAAAAAGTAGTTTCATTTCAATGTCTAATATTCGCGTAAGTGTCAGAAATCAGTACATATTATATTATAACGCCCCTGCCTAATCCTTCGGGAGAAACAGGCGTAATGATATGTTTATGTGTTATGTATGTTATATTTGCTTAGATATACAGCGTGATTTTGAATACATTGGACAGTTTGAAATAATCTTTAAAGTGTAGGTAGCCTAATGGCTAGGGCGTCGGACTTGCGATCATGTGGTTGCCGGTTGCACTACCAACGTGAACCCACTCGTAACACAAGCAATCTAGCTTAGCACGAGGGGTTAACAAGAATACTAGTAATGTGTGACCCGCATAGCTAGTAAGCTTAACAAAAAAAAAAACATCTAAAAGCGTTACCAAGCTGCAAATGGGTGTTTACTTCGTAAGAGCACTAAGTGAGTAAGACGTAAATAATTTATGCTCTAAGTGAAGTATCCGTTCGTCTGATCGCTTCGATATTGAAAGTTAAACACTTAAAATTCAGTCTGAGCCTGACTTACGTACTAACTTTAAGTTACTAAGAGTTATATTCAATTAGATACGATTTATTAAAGTTTATGTTTAACTTGTTATTAACGGTGTTTATTAAGTATTTGTTTTTTTTATAACATAGGTATATAACACTAGCTTCTGCCCGCGACTTCGTCCGCGTAGCGTGATGATATATAGCCTATAGCCTTCCTCAATAAATGGGCTATCTAACACTGAAAGAATTTTTCAAATCGGACCAGTAGTTCCTGAGATTATCGCGTTCAAGCAAACAAACAAACAAACAAACTCTTCAGCTTTATATATTAGTATAGATACCATCGCACCTATATTCCTCGAAGGGTTAGTTAGAGGCGTACTAATGTACACATAGTTCGCTGGTACGTTTAGATCCCATGTAATAGGGGGCGAGCCTATTGCGATTAACCGGCACCAATTCCAAAGTATGAGCACACATTGCTCGACCTAGGAATTGAACCCAGGACCTCTAGCATTAGCAGTCGCGCTCACGACCACTAGGCTAATGAGGCGGTTATTTGTTTCCAAACGTTCAATTTATTTTCTATCACAATTTTTATTCGTCTTCTCGCTAGACAGATACTATAGAATTCCACTTGCTAAGATCCTGGCACACAACCTAACATTAGATATATTTATTTCTGTAATGACACATTAGCGAAATTTTAAGTCAATGCTTTTTTAGTTATCTGGAGGCCGACATTTCCTTTTTTTTAAATTTACTAGCAATGTGGGTCGCACGTTACTAGTATTCTTGTTAACCCCTCGTGCTAAGCTAAATGCTTGTGTTACGAGTGGTTCATGTCGGTAGTGCAATGGGTGGGTTTCGAACCAGCAACCACATGAACGCAAGTCCGACGCCTTAGCCATTAGGCTAACACCGCTTTTAAAACACAAAAGCAAAAAAAAAACAGATTTAATTTAATTTTCCAATATTTTGCACATACAATGGGAAGTACAAACACGTCTGCTAAGTAATTACACAGAGCTGACAGCTAAGCCCCACTCAGACTGGATTACTGTGCTGCGCCGTTTTAAATGGTACACATTGTTTTATTAGATGACTAGCTTTTGCCCGCGACTTAGTTCGCGTAGCGTGATGATATATAGCCTATAGCTTTCCTCAATAAATGGGCCATCTAAAACTGAAAGAATTTTTCAAATCGGACCAGTAGTTCCTGAGATGAGCGCGTTCAAGCAAACAAACATGATTTAATAATCATCGTCATGATTTTCGTTGTCTCACCCGTGAAGGTATTGTTAGGTACCGAGATCCAGTGCTAATCTCTTCTTTTCTTTTCCTTTCTTTTCTCTAATATACCTAATAAAATTGTAAAAAAGCTGTGTCTGTACATTGAAGATATTAAAAAAAACAAGTGGGTTAGGGTATATAGACGTATCCGAACGCAAAAATGTGATTTTTAAAATTCTTGTCTGTTTGTTACGGGTTGGCGCAAAAACTACTGAATAGATTTCAATTTTGTTATCACTGTTAAAAAGTATATGCTCCAACTTAAAAACTGATAACCTCTCTAATGTATGACACCCATACAAAGAAGAGATAATCGTTGTTGGTTTATGAGCTTCAAGTGAGCAAAGCCGTGGGCAGAGGCTAGTTATATTATAATTTTTACTTACACGAAAAAAAAACAAAAAAGCATTATAAAACGAGGAAATTGAAATTTTAATACATAGTGGCAACGACACCGTGCCTGGACGCCAAATAGACAGCGGAATGGTGGTTTTATCACCTTTATAAATTACCTAGATTTTGGGTTAATTGCGAAAATCTGGGTATTTAATTGGGTAATTTTTAACTTCATTAATATTTTTACTTTCATGAATATTTAATGTTTCTTATAATATTTGGTGATGTGATTAGGATACCTGAAAGCCCCTTTAAGATCGGAAAAGATAACATAGTGTACATAAATAAAATAGATAATTATACCTACTTATTCAACATGTTATAGACAAAAAGATTTTTTTGCAAACATCATCTCCCATAACGATTTTGTCAAAGCAAAAAATAAACAAAAGAAATCAGCATGCCTATTTAGGGGTGCTACATTTAATTTACTAAGGTGGGGTAGGGAAATAAACGGGACTCGTAAAACCGGCTTTTATGAGATATTGCGCAACCCTGGATGAAGTTATGCTAAAGGACACAATTGCTGATTATGCGTGATTTCCTCATATTAATATAATGTTATTCATATTCAAGTCTTAAGAGTAATGGGTCAAACTGCCTCATTAGCCAAGTGATCCTGAGCGCGACTGCTACGCTAGAGGTCTTGGGTTCGATTCCCAGGTCGAGCAAAGTGTTATTGGGTTTTTGTATAAAATTCCCAGTATCAGCTCGGAGTTAGGAATTTGTGCCCGGTTAATGGCAATAGGCTCGCCCCCTATTACATGGGACCTAAACATACCGGCGAAATGTGGGTGTACATTAGTACGCCTCTGCCTCACCATTCGGGGAATACAGGCGTGATGGTATGTTATGTTATTCAAGTCTTTTTTATATTATTTTTTTATATCCGCTTTGTGCCTTGTGCACCTATAGCCTGTGATATGACGGTTTGACTGGTCATGTAGCTCGAATCCAAGGCATACACCTCTGAACACATTTTCGAACTCGTGTGTTTTAATAGTTAATCATCACGGGCTTACACAGTGAAGGAAAACATCGTGAGAAATCATGCCTGAGAGATTTTCTCGACGTCATTTGAAGTCAACCCACACAAAGTAAGCATAGTGGCCTCATCTCATCCCCCTTATTTTCAGAGGAGACCTGTAGTCAGCAGCGGGAAAATAATTGGGTTGAAATATGCAACCTATATATATATATAAATGAATACACGTTAATACCCGGATCTGGAACAAGCACCTAAAGTTCAAACAAATATAAGTTCAGTACGAAAATCGAAAACGCGACGCTTGTTTTTTATTTTATTTTTTTAAAAACCTTTACACTTAATCTACTTGCTCAAACCCTGCGCCATTATATATAATTATTTAGTGTCAGTTGTTTTTTATTTGGTCAAATTTAACACTATTAGACCTATTTATTAAAAGGGTTAGGTCGCAACGCAAATCCATTCATATTACACGGTCATAACGTCGGTCTAGACGTACTAAATCTTACTACGTATGTAAAGATTTAGTCCAATCACGTAAGTTCTAAATAATTTAAAAGGTGTAATTCAATTTGTTGAAACGTTCAAACAAATATGTGGTTTAAGTTTTATTTAGCTAGTGGCTTTGTGATTGTTATTAATTGAAACTGTTTATTTATTTTTCTATAAGTACATTTTCATGGTATAAAATACATAAAAACAAAATAAACGATTGGTTACTTACCTATTTGAAAATTTATTATTGTACGCGTATTTTTGAAGCCGAAATAAAATTACTTAAAAATTAATAAATGCATATTTTTATTCTAAAACTGTTTTGTAGTAATTACAGAAAAAATAATATCTACAAAAAAATAATTGCACGTATTTATTTCTATACATCCACAAAACCAGTTATTGGCGCACTATCGCGTAGAACCGTCCTATTAATTAGTGCCATTTTGTAGCTAACAAGGTGATAGCCCTGAAGCTGGAATGTTCATGACATTTTTGTGACATCCTGACCTATATCAGAACGAAGAACATCATTCACTATTTTGCCTTGGGGGACAATGCAGAAGCATGGAACCGTAATTATGACTTATCCGTTCGTTAATTTCCTGTCTTTTATAAAAGATGACTAGCTTTTCTTCCCGCGGCTTCGCCCACTTGAAGCTCGAAAACCAACAGTGATGATCTCTTCTTTGTATGGGTCTCTATACATTAGAGAGGTCAATTATTTGAGATAAGAAGTATACCAGTTTTTAAGTTGGAGCACATACTTTCTTACAGTGATAACAAAATTAAAATCTATTCAGTAGTTTTTGCGCCAACCCGTAACAAACAGACAAGAGTTTTAAAAATCACATTTTTGGGTTCGGCGACGTTTATTACCCTAACCCACTTGTTTTTTTTATAATATCTTCAATGTACAGACACAGCTTTTTACAATAGTAGAGACAAACGTATTATTTAGTTTACACTGTTTTTTATAATAAAAACAAAATAAAACCCACACTTCCTAAACGATATCTTAGGAACAGAGCCCCATCTTTAGCCCGTAATGGCAATAAGAAAAGAAAACCTCATATATTTGTTTGGTAAACAGTTCGCTTTCCCTTTTAAACGGTTACAGCTATCACCAGAACAGTTAAAGAGACGTAATAAATAACTATTTCACAACCACTTAACGAATGAACTGAAAAACTTATCTAGTTCTTACGACTTTGTACTGTTATGTGCGGAAGTGATCGGGATAAACGGGATTTAAAGTACTACTCGAGAATGTTATAGTGTAGATAGAACATTCTTGGTACTACTATAACGTATAAGTTTAGATCAATATTCAGCAAAAAAGAAAAAGTTAAAAGGAATTTTTGAATTTAGAATGTTTCGTAGTCCGCGCATGTTTTATTAGTTTTGTGTTCGCTTAGACCCATTTGCACCAAATTCTTAAATGTGTTTAAGTCATATTTAAACACAAATTTTCCTAGATATTTCCTGTTTAAATACAATTTAAACACAGTTAAGTTAAGAAGTTGGTGCAAGTGGTCCTTAAAGTTTTTTCTGTTATTAACGTGACAAATAACATATTGTAAAAAAATACTATTTATTTATTATAGTATAAGTACTTTAGTATCCATGCTACAGATTCCACGTGGGAGCCTTCCAGTAGGCGCGGGCGCGGGGGTAATAAGATGTGGTGAGCATGTTTTTGTACGGACAACCAGGTAACATATAAAGCTTACAACTTTGTGTATGTTGTACATAGATGTTTAGTATTTTTACATTAAAATAATAGTAAAAATGATGTTGTATCTATACTCTATACTTAATATATATTTATAATACTGAAGAGTTTGTTTGTTTGCTTGAACGCGCTAATCTCAGGAACTACTGGTCCGATTTGAAAAAATATTTTAGTGTTATATAGCTCATTTATTGAGGAAGGCTATATATCATCACGCTAAGACCAAGTAACTATTCAACGCGGACGAAGTCGGTGGCAGAATCTAGTAAAAAAATAAAACCACCGCTGTGGTCAACTGTACACCGGCCGCATATAAAGAGGCATATCGATGGGGTTAGTCCCCTTAATGTTCACATAAATAATCATGTCGAGATCTTATCAAGTGAAAATACGACGCCAACCTGGAAAATAGTTTCCTTCAAACTCCCCCCCCCCTTCACCCCTCACTAGACCACCCGGGTTGAGAAGGGGGATGAGAATTTTAATTAGGAAACCTTTCATACGAGTAGAAAAATGCACTTCGGTTTTTACGGGCAATTAAAAAAGGGAAGAGTAGGTAAGTAATATTCAAAGCAGATTAAAATGAAGGAATGAGTTTGCATTGAAAGTGGTCGTAACTGACTTTAAAGAGTTTTGGGTGCGATGTAAAGTATAAAGTAGGTACCTATACTGATTTCTGACACTTACGCGAATATTAGACATTGAAATGAAACTACTTTTTACGGATTTTATTGCGGTATATTGATATTATTTAGTTCCCGACGTTTCGGATCCTTTACAGCATCCATGGTCACGGGCAGACTGAGGTGTTGGACGTCTTGATGTTAAAATTACTAACAGCTACCTTTTTTACGATAAAATCCGTAAAAAGTAGTTTCATTTCAATATAAAGTAGGTAGTTATATCAAAGTATCAATTATACCACTATTTCAAATTTTCTACCGTGGGAGAGCCATGTATCGGCATAAAGGGGCCGGTTCGATCGGAGTGATACCACGGCCTCACAGAAAATCGGCGTGAAACAACGCTTACGTTGTGTTTCGCCGAGTGAGTGAGGATACCGGAGGCCTGAACGCTTTTTAAAGGTCGGCAAGGCACTTGCGACTCTTCTGGTATTGCGGGTGTCCATGAGCGGCCGTAATCGTTTACCATGCAGCGGGTGATCCGTCTAATCGTTTGCCCTCCGTATCCCATAAAAAAAGAAAAAATACTTATGAAATATAAAAGTTTTGCGGTTTGTTAGTTGCACGGTTATAAAACGTAGACACAAAAAACACACATATTTTTTTCTGAATTACTTTTATCCTTCTCTTAACCGTGAAAGCAAACATCGCTAAGAAAGCTGCAGATTCTCTGCAAGTCTATTAAACCGCACTGGTCCATCCTAATCCTCACATTCTGACAGAAAACTCGTGCTCAGCAGTGGGAGAGTTTTTTTTAAAATAATAATTAAAATCAAGTATGCAAGATTTAAATACAAATAATTTATTAAACATCTAGGGCCACTTGCACCAACTTCTTAAATGTGTTTAAATCATATTTAAGCACAATTTTTCATACATATTTTGTGTTTAAATACAATTTAAACACATTTATGAAGTTGGTTCCAAGTGGCCCCTATTCATTTAATAGTTTCAGACATTTGTCCAGAAATCACAATAAAACCGATCAAAAACCAAACTTTATTTTTTTAAACCACGATAAATAATTCACAAAATAAAATATTATTTCCGCAGTGCATAAAATTATTAAAAAACCGTATAAACTTTACTGAAACGATCCATGGAGGTCGTAAAATAAAAAGCAAGTCGAACCGCCACTGGTTACTAGTGACGCGGTGTACAATATGAAAAATAATGGCGACATGAGCGACCATTCATCGTGGACACTTATTATAACCGGGCACAGAGTAGGATATACACAGAGGCTATTATACTAGCACGAAAACCAGCACGTGCGTGTGAATTTGCATGTGTGAACTATGAGTATTTGTGTGTGTGTTGTGTACATGATGATGGTATCTATCAAATTTCAACCACAGCGGCTCAATTCTATGACTTTATGACTCTTGTGCGACTTGCATATACTTATAACTTTCGCTAATAAACTACAAGCCCAAAGCTGACATTAACCATAACTGACCACAAATTTATACGATAATATAGGTACTCTTTTATTAAAGCGTGCTATGAAGTATTCGTAAAATATTTTCCTACATAACAGCCACCAATAGATTATTCAGGATAGCAGCATAATTCTCCTAGTCACGTGTAATGTCGTTGTCATAGTCATTGGGTGCCCCTTATGGATAAAACCTTTTCTCTCCCTATTCGCAAAATATTGGGCAAAATAACTCTGGGTTGGTGTAAATCAGTTCCTACACTTGAACTGATTTACACCAACCCAGAGTTCACCTATTTGTCTTCAGGTCCTATGTAATAATAGGTGTCAAGCCTATTACACACACAAGGCACAAATTCAAGCTCCGAGCTTTTATTTAAGAATTCATAGATAAATACAAAAACATGTATCTCGACCTAGAAATGAATTCGGGCATCGTTTACCGAAATCAATTACAATTTTCCCTATTGAAATTGTCATTGACTTGCATAGATAAACAAATAACCATTCAATTCAATACACAATTCCAAAAGCCTGATAGCAAAATTATGCCCTATTCAATCTCTGTTTGCCTACTCACCTATAGTTTAACCCTGCGATGTAGGCGGAGGTCGGTTAGACCCGTGCAAATGAGCGCGGGCCTGACGAATGCATGACATTTGTTTCATTCGTTTGTTAACCCGCCGCCGCGCATGGAATTACCTACATTACGGCTCGCGCGATCAACTCTATTAAATTGGTCATTCCGACCCCAGTGTGTGGGTATTTTTGTACAGATAAGCTTTAGGCTTGTTTATAGTGCCAATAAAATTTAATTGTGCAGCCGTAGCGAGGAATAGTAATGTATAAAATATGTATATTTTGTAGGTCTAGGAACACTGGCATTTTCAAGTGACAAATCTTTGCGCTACGATGGAAAGTTCATCTAAGTTTCACTAGGATTTTTTTAGAATAATCATTTTTTGGAAAAAAATCTTAGATACCAATACTTACTCAATACTTTATTGCATTCCATAATGTAATTAAAATTAAAATCAATTATGGGAGGAATTATGAGAGGAGGAAGAGTGATGATGTGTTTACTTTATATTAAAAACATATTTATAATAGAACATTATTAATAAATTATTACTAATTCATAAATCTATTGTTTAATTATCATTTTTTATTTATTTATTAAATTGTATTAATTGTTGTAAACGAAATTAATGCAGTATTTATGTTATTTATTTATTGAATTTTTATATTAATTGTTATGGAATAGCTAATCGTTTAAAAAACAGACTTTCCATTTTGAAAATCATAGCAGAACTAAATTAGCTCAAGGAATTTTTCACATCAAATACTGGTCAAATTGACAGCTTATAAAATTTATATTCACAACAAGATAAAAATGTAAAGACTTTAAGAGGATATTTGTAACACAATTGTTTGCGCGCTATGAACAATGGGGCGGTGGCAGGTGCAAGGTGAATTGCAGGCAATTTCCTAAGAGTCTGCGCGGGAAATTATTACATATTACCTTAGGGATAAATTTGAAGCACTAAGTACTAAACTAGGGAAGCAATTTAGACTAGTTTATATGAAATACGTTCGCGTAACAATACAAAATGCTGCAAGAAACATGTTTTCGAATAATCTACAGTCTACGGAAGACCCATCAAGTCTGAACAGAAAAGGAGTTAGTATTCTACTGCCAGGGTAATCTAGAATGCCTATCAGCTTTCATGGCCGTGAGTGATTATAGGCCAAGGACAGGCAATTGTGGTTTTTAATCGGCAGGAGTCCTACATATCCTGCGGCCTCCCCAGGTGGTAGAAGAACCTTGAGGATTTTCAGCACCCTAAGAAACAAAATAGGGTAATCTCTAGATTACCTAAAGCATGGAATTTAAAATTAACCAGGACCACATTAAACCCAAACTTAGCCTATGTACTTCTCCAATGATCTTGTAGGTGAATCTATGTCTAGACCAAAATTCATCAAAACTAGGTAAGTGATTTTTAAACAAACAGACCGAGCTATTTTTGCTAATTTCGCAAAAAATTAGTGACATTTATAAATTTAGTCTGATTTACCCAAAGCACTGTCAATCTTTATATTCATTCTTAATCTTATTTTTTTCTTAATTTCTTAATCTTTATTTACATTAAACATATTCACCTTAAAAAAACGGCGACACTCGCGACGGCAAACAAAGACATTATTCAAACGGAGAATGTGCGGTGAATCCAATTTAGGCAATTGAATTGTACACGAGTGTTTCAAACAACAAAGCATCAGAGATTCATTACGATGTCGCGTATCTAATCACCAGTCAGACCCAGACTGCGCTTAGTAATAGAGGACACTTCCAGCTGCGAAAGAAATGATGTGGCAACTAGATATAGAGATAATTCTATATCGAATAAAAGAAATGTTAAGAATTCCATACAGAGAATTATGAAATTAAGGCGTTTGGATATACTACCAGGCTTTTCCCTTAAAAGCGACTGCATTCAGACATCTGCAACCTAATTTCTGGGCAGGTTGTCAGGTATTTCTGGTTTCTAAATACCAATAACGATAGTCATAGATGTTGAATGCCAACCGGGACCAACGGTTTTACGTTCTCTCCGAGGAGAGGTTTGAAAAGCATCATCACCCATCCACACTCTGACCCCGGCGAGCATTTAACCTTGCTAATCAATATAAGCCCCTTATTTTAATTAATTATGTGAAAGCAGTTTTAGTCTAGTGATGTGACCATTAGTCTACTCACTCACTCACTGCTAAGTCGAATCAGGCGTTTAAATAGTGTAGGAAAACATAGTAAGAAAACATACCTACTACGCCTTTTTTTCGGAGTGTGTACTCTGCCAACTGGGCGATAACATTACCCTTCTCATTCTGAGAGTTCATCCATACCCAGGAATGGGACGGTAAATGAGTTTATGATGATGATGAATTTTGTATCTTAGTAATTTTAAGCCACTCTTATTGTGCAACCAACAAGACGACTACATTTGATTGAAACTTTACCTAATGCTACTTTTAAGTACATTATTGTTATACGCAAATCGCCACACACAATCTTTTGTATGTTATGCATATTGAAGAAACGAAAACTCAGCTTAAAAGATGTCGCTTTAATAAATAAGTTCTTATCTCCAAAATACACGACTCCTTCCAATAAATCTTCAATAATTACTTCCACAATCTACCACAAGCCACATCCATCTATATCATTCTCCTTTTAAAAGAAACAAAAGGAGCATTCAACCGTGCTCTAGGGACTCAAACGAATTGAAATATCAACGCGGACAATACCAGTCGCGAATTTGAGATTTGCGCGGAAAACCGCCTCGCCGAGAGGCACTCGTGTTGAGAGGGTTAAACGAATTATTTAAATGTGGTAATGTAAAATGTATTAAGTCGAAATGACGACGTTTATGAATCTGCCTGCCTTTGTGTACAAGCCGTTCATATTGTTGCTTAATTCTGTTTAATTCTTGAGTTATGACTGTTTAAATCAATTGAAACAGAAAATAAACTGTTTCAATACCTTTGTTATTTTTTTTATTGAAAGCTGCTGACATTTATATTATGTATCATATGTATGATGTAGAATTACATAATATAACATCCCATCTTTTAGTTAAGGGCTGTCCCATGGGGGCAAACAAACAGACGGATCGCCTGATGGCAAGCGATTACCGCTACCCATGGACACCCGCAACAACAGAGGATTCGCAAGTGCGTTGCCGGCCATCTAGAAGGGTTTGGGCCTCCGGTATCCTGACTCATCTGTCTTATAACTTCTTCTTTAGTCTAATGATCCTAAGCGCGACTGTTATGCTAGAGGTCCTTAGTTCGATTCCCAGGTGTTATTCGAATTTTCTATAAAATTTTCAGTAGCTACTCTGATGAAGTTTGGATTGGTTAATGGCTAGTTATCTATTACATTTTATAGCTTTATAATAAAGTTCAATCATATTGTTTTTAAATGTGCGTTGTAGTTTTCAATGTTCTACTTCATTATATACACCACACCCTTGCTCCCTAGGGGGCTCGGCAGAAAGGGTCCTAGCGTGCATTAACACAGTAAAATTAAGGATAAAGCACATTGCCATTTATCACATTGTTCCCATTTTTATTGAGGAAAATAATCATATTCATATCAGAAAAAATAATTGTACATTTGACTAAGCGCCTTTATGATTAAATATAAACAATTTACCGCGATTTCTCTCGCACCCTAAAATAAATTTCTAAAAAAAGAGCTATTATATACAGCATTCGAGCCGAAGCAGGCTCTCCCACGGTAAAAAGGCAGACCGCACATATATCTCCTTGTACATTAAATATATAAGTAAATAGATAAAAGAACATTATTATAGTCTGAACTTTAGTACCAATAACGTCCTTTTTATATTCAAATCAGTCTGGAGAATCTCGGCGATATTAAAAACCCGCAAAGCATTCTCTGATATAAAACACATCGTAAAAACATAGGTTTAATAATAAAATATCAGATTAAAGTAATAAACTACTTCATTGGTGTACTGGTTGGACATGCGGCTATTTGTGAGGTCCTAGGTTCGATTCCCAGGTCTAGTTAATTTTCATTAGGTTAGTTAAGTTATGCTTCCGTTAGGAAATTTTGAGCAATAGGCAATAGGCTCGTTCTATACATAGGGGTATTTCTCAAAAATTAGACTACTTGAGTCATACATAATTACACAATGTTGTGTTATCTTGTATGCATTACTCTATTATAGATTACACACTTACAATTCAAAGTATATTTTAGGTCCTATGTAAAAACCTTAGAAATTCGAACCCAAGATCCCACGCGAGTCACGCCGACCAACCACTCTTGCGATCATTAGAGTCTAGTCAGACTTATGTAGTGTGTGAATTACACAAAAACCATTTACGAGTAGTGTCCAATTGGAATATCGACAAAAACTCCTCTGCAATATCGTCAAAAACCCTTCAATATTTAATCAGAGCCCTCGAAATCACACAGGCGACATAAATCCAAGTCCTTTAGACCCTAGCATGTCACAGAGTTATTAGCACAAAAACTATTACAGTAATTTGTGGGCGACATCTAGATATAGGGGAGTTTATCAGTTATACGCGGAACACAAATAATTAAACAATTTTTGGTGTAGCGTGCCCTTAATAGTGCATGAAGTCAATTAAATTTTATTGTACGGCTATTTTGTAACGACCAATGAGGTAAATGCTCGGTGGTATTAGAATTAGATGTGTGTTAAGTTATTTATAACACTTATTTTAAAAAAATATAGTACTTTGCTGCTATTAAAGGGGTACGATTTAAATATATTTAAATAAATAACTTTTAACAGATAGTAAAACAGCTTTCAAAAATAAATAATGAAATTATGTGCGAAGCAATTTCGGAAGTCGGTGCCATTGAAATGGTCGGATCTTTTGTTTCGCGTAATCGCGTAACAAATACAAAAAATACAGTCAAATTGAGAACATCTTCCTTATAAGAAGTCGGTTGAAAATAGGACGTCCATTTTCTTAAAGTTCCAGTCCTTCGCCAAAGTCTTCTCCATGGATACAATAACGATGAAATGAATTCATGAATCAATAAAATATGCGCAAGCCAAGTATAGAAATAACATATTTTTGAGTACGTAACTTCATATTTTTGGATGTCAGTTATGCAAATATGCAATGAAACAAAAAAGACCTGTATTAGAGGGCAACATCCAAACATCCGAGCGGTTACTGAGAAATTCATAGAAACCTGTAACACAGTAGTGTTGCGACCTGAGAATCGATCCCAGTACCTGTAGCTTAGCAGTCGCACTCACAAACATTATACGAATAAGCAGCAAGAATTCTGACGTAAATATTAAATCAATGTTATGCCATTACCCGAATAACTTACCGTATAAAAGCGAAAACATTCAACAAAACTGCGATAATAAATATTTCAGAGCGTCTTAGGAAGTAAAATATAGACAACAATTAATTTTATTCAAGACATGCTACTGAGGCGAGTCCGTCACGCGAGTCCCCGACTCGTACTGATGGTTCTCGAATCGAAATCAATTTATTAAACAAGATTTTTATGTGATTCAATAAGTGAGGTTGCATGTATGTCCGTTACTCTTTCACGCCAGTTGAATGGATCCAGATAAATTTTGGCACAGAGATAGATTGTAGTCTGGAATAACACATAGGTTTTTTACCTAGGTCGACCCAATTCTGAATCCCACGCAGACGAAGGCACACGCAGAAGCTAGTAATTCTTATAGAAAGAAGACATTGAAGACGCGAAATCTTTGTTTTCATTGTTGTTTTGTATAGTAAAGCATATTCAAAAATGAGTCAATGAAAAAAGTAATGAAGATATGATAACATAATTGTTATCAATATGATCCGTCAGTCTGTTTTCTTATCTTACGATAAACTTGAGATGGCTCGCATTCTTTGAACTTAATTGGAAGCCATCTCAAAGTAAGTAATGTTCATTCACTAAAAACTTTAAAACATTTTCTAATCTTATCTTTACTTTCACTATTCATCATTTCGAAAATCAGCTTAAACTTAGCTATGCTAAAACTTCAAAGAAGATAAGTGTCTAAATTGACGCCCACAAATCACTTTAAAGGAGACCACCAATTAGACCGTAACATAGCTCTACCATATAACTAACTTTGATCTAACTTATGACCGAAAAAATTATCTGACCAAACTACTACACTAAGAAAACTTTTATCAAGTATATCTTTAACTGAGAGTATGGCCGCCAAGTTGCAAATTACACATACAATGCTAAACCTATTGTTCTTTTCCCTCGGGACTTGTGAGGTACGCTGAATTAATATGTTTATCGGACTGCAATTCTGACTATTCTTTTCAATCGCTATGGGGTATCAGCACCTGTTGGTCGGATCATGTTAGTGCAATAGTTTTGCACCAACAAACAATATATTATTCGTATACTCATCTATTCTGTGATCAATCAAAGACTGAAGTAATGTTCGGAATATACATTAGGTACCTACTGTCCGGTCCAGTGAGCTAACTCCATTAAACCGCAAAAATGTTCTATAAGTTATCAATCCTATCATCACTTTTGAAATCGAGTTGTAATCGAAAACCGTTAGTGATCGACAGGGAGTTATCTCGAAAATAAAAACTTTGTCCGCGAAAAAAACTATTTGAATGTCAATGTGGATAAAATGGTTGCCAACACTGCTTGTACCGCCATTTTTGTTAGCATGAGCTCGTAAAATATTGCTTCGTAGACTGAAATTGCTCATATATGAAATTCTTAAGTCCTTTTTGTAATTTAGTTTCCCATTAGGTCCTTTTGTAGAGTATTTAATGTGTACTTAGAGCATTTTAAGAACCTACTTACTTACTTATTGTTAGTTCATACTTGGCTCTGAATACGTGGGGTCATTGTGCTAGCAGGCATATTCTTAGATCTTGACTGTTCTTAAGTACCTAGTATTAAAAAGACTATCATGCACTGACCTGCAGATCAGTTAAATCTAGACACACGGTAGTGCATCAGTGAAGTCCGAAAAGCAGAAGGGCTACAAATACCCACGTCTTATTATTATTACTAGAACCAATACAAGCTCCTTTCAACCCCCATAACGTAATTTTATTTTTTAAAGATTAAATGGTAAAATTGAATCTAGTTCCATCTTGACTCTTACAACGATAAACATTGTACAGCGTGACATAAGACTTCGGATAATATAAACAGCGTGACAGATGTCTATTCATGTTCAAATTGCGCAATAAAGAAGTATAATTCTTACAAAACTCTCCGGTCTACATTCGAAATAATTACCAGTTTAACATCGGGCATTTACTCGTAACACGCTGTGTATAGTCGAGTGAAATACATCGTGCAATAAACACTGATGTTCAGAACACTGCACAGGATCTACATCGCCGTAATCTTCGTCTTAGCTTGCTTGTATAGCGTGATTAAACTCATAGTTATTCCGAGCGCGATTGCTAGTGTTTTCATTGCACTTGAGATAACTTGGCTGTAATTTGTCGTGCACAGGAAAAGACTTGAGAAAGTATAGAAGAATTTTGCACTTAAGCGATCGTACGATACGATACGCATTTCGTATTTTTTTCATTAAAATCGTAAATAGGTGCTTTTACCAGGATTATTTGGGTAAATGTATTTTTCATACTTAGTTATAGTTATTCTATTTCATGAAGGCCGTTAAATACAGGACATACAGGACTTCGTGAGATAGAATGACTATATTAATATTACTAGTACTATAGCTAAGTTTTAAATATAAGATTTATACATTTCGTAGCTTAACATCTATCAGATTAGTATTAACACGCTGCATATAGCGAAGTGGATTACAGAGTGCGATAAACACCAATGTTCGCCACATCGGAACATTGGTGCACTGTATAATCTCCTTCCTCGGTACAATCTGTGTCTTGGCGTGTATGGCCAGCTGTAGCGTGAACGCCGTGTTATTATGATAATTGTATCTCAAGGGAGTATTATCTTAGTGCTTGAGTGGCTTTTACATGCATGTAGCTAGAGAGTAGCTATTTAGTTATGTTATGAGACTTGCAATTAATTTTTCATACTAGAATTCGGCTTCAGTCTCTTTGATGCCATCATAATGAAAATTTACTGTACCCCGATTATGTAAGTTCTCTTAATCCTGGGGGAATTTCCCTCATTACCATCTATAGATGTCTACCTACTTACAGTTCCATGGTAGTTAGACACCTACTGTTCAAATTCAATGGAATTATAGCTTCAGCTGTTTTAGTTGAGCGTTAATGAATCAATCAAGATGTTTTTTTATATGAAATTTGTGCCCACGAAATGAAATTTGTAGATTATCGTTCCACTGATAATAAATATTAAAATAAAAAAAACAGATTCAACGTTGTTAAACTGGACGTTAAGGTTTTTTTCTATGAAGGAAATTAGGTACTTATTTTCGTCCCTCTCACACAATTTCTAATAAAATAAGGAACACACGAGAAAAAGCGTGCCCAATATAATGGTAACTTTTCACTTTAAAACTTTAAAGCATGCTATTTAATCATACAACATTAAGCCGCAGAACTTGTAAGGCGGACCATTCACAGTAAGTCGCGCGCCGGCCGCAAGTCGCAAGGCTTTCATTGTTGGGCGCAAACTCTAGTGGAACTCGAGAACTATAGACTTGTGGAACTGATGTTAGAACTGCGAACTCGCGTAGACTTTGTGATTTATGCATGTTTGAACTTTGAATGGGAGTATATTGCTTTTGTGATGTGTAAAAAGTTTCAAATTTTAAGTGCTGGTTAAGTAGGTAAGTTGCATGTTTAAAAGTTGGATGTTGTTACATTCGATTCGGTCGGTGGTGCACTTAAAAGTTAAAAATTTTAAAAACGATTTAAATATCTAAAAAAAACCGTTATCAATACGATTTAATACACTCGGCGCAACGATTCACCGGTGTACTCGACGATTACATGACGCCACGTTTGGCGTAAAGGCTGGGGGAACAAATATTTGTATAATCTAAGTTTTTATATGTGAGAAATTGTGCTTGTAAACACACCCACGATATCTACAAGAGAACTTTTAAAAAAAAATGCGCTATGAACATAGAACTACATTGCAAGACAAAATCGCACGACTTTTAAGATAGATAATTGCGAGTTTTAATGAGCTGCACATACCAAATTTCCTGCTCTGCGGTGGAAACGGCTGTTGTAAAAGTCAACAAAACAGCCTGGTTGGATTAGCTGCCCGGATAGCTCCCATCCTCACATGTAAAACTGGCGCCACACAGTTTTACTTTCCGCTGTGTGTATGTGATAACTAAAGCCCGAATAGATATTTATTAGAATTTCGTGCTCTATCTTAGACCCTGGGCTTTCATCAGTAGTCAAACGCATTCAGGGTTATAAAATTGCCACTTTTTATTGAATCATTATATGCCTCATACCTTTGTTCAGCAGTGCATTGTCTTGTCTGATATGAAGATGCTTCATATTACAAAATTGCTTAGCAATTAACTAAATATTAATTCCAAATAGGAATTCTTGAATATTGCAATTATTATATTGGAATAAATCAATAATTTCATATTTACATACAATCCAATCAGTAGTAATTTTTTGGTGAATCATATTCTGATTAACGAAAAGCGGCCCTTTATCATTTTTTTTATATCTAAAGCTGTGGTAAAGTTTAAAATTAAAAGCAAACTTTCAAAACTGCATCTAAATATTCAACGAAAAGGATTATCTAATTGAATCGCAAACGAGTTGCGAGAACATTCCATTTTGTTCAAATCAAATTCTTTGACTTAAATACGATTTAAAAAAGATAAAAGGAAAAAAGTAAAGTTATGTCAGAACAAAGGGTTTTGAGGTTCTATCAGTGACTTGTTTTGTGACTAAGGTAAATGGAATTTTAAAAGAGCACAGAAGAATTTTAGTATCTAAGATTTATTTTTTAGAAATTTGGTTTTTTTTTATAAGTAATTAGCATATTTGTACGATGGAACACTATTTAAAAGCAAAAGTAATAGGTAATTCAACTTAAAAATATATTAACTTGTTCGATTTTTTTTTTATAAAAGCTTGCTAGCAATGCGGGTCGCACATTACTAGTATTCTTGTTAACCCCTCGTGCTAAGCTAGATTGCTTTTGTTACGAGTGGGTTCACGTCGGTAGTGCAATGGGTGGGGTTCGAACCGGCAACCAAACGATCGCAAGTCCGACGCCCTAGCCATTAGGCTACCGACGCGTCTATTATTATTATTTAATTGCGCCCTAATATACTCGTAGGTTTTAAAAGAAGAATATTGAAATTATTTTTAAATGCTCTAAACAAATACCATTTCATATTGTATCCAATTTATTTCATAATCCTCGCACGTCCAGTTTGTACCTAAACCTAGTCACGCTGAGACATATTAGGGACGAGCCCCATATCTCGGCCACAAAAATGTTATCAGGGTGTAATAAAAAAGAAAGGTGGAAGTCCCCGTCGTCATCCACGATAAGCATTTGGGAGACAAAGATGGATGGTCCGCGACAGACGCGTTATCACGACGTTCCTCCTATCTGAGGGCTAGTGGAATATTTTGTTTAATTACATTTTTACGGCGGGAACGTGGGCCGGTATTTAGGATGTTCACCCTTATTGTACTACATAACCATACAAAATATTCCGTGTTATGAGGGTAGCATGTCAGCGTATATAAATTTATCTTCATATATAAAACAAAGTCTGTTTTGTTTTGTTTTTAAGCCATTTACAACTCAAGAACTGCTTTATGATCTTTGACTTGTCTAATTTGTCTTCGCCATGAATAGAAAATACCAATAATACTTTGCTCGATACGGAAATCGAACCCAGGACCTCTATTCCTCTATCGCTTAAGACCACTAGACTAACGAGGCAGCAGACAAAATAAACTCTTTTTCAACCCTTGTATAACCTCAATCCAAAAAATGCAAATACCCATAGCCAATTCCATAAATTAGCAAACATATAAATAACAAACAAATGTTACGATTATTTTTGGTCCGTGTTATCTTTGCATCCGGTTCCGTTCTTAATTACCTCCATTACGTATGAGTCAGATAAAATGACCCCGAAGTTTATTTTATTTGAACGCTTTTGGGCGAATATTGTCGCCCTATTTGAATTTTGTTAATTTTATTATGTGTAGTTTATATAAAATTTGATTTTATAGCGAAATATTTATTTAAATGTTCTCAATTGCATATTATGTTACATGAATTTTATATAATATACCGTACGTAATCATACTCCTAGCCTTTTCCCATCTAATCTAATCTAATAATATAGGTACCTATACTTGTAATTAATATACACATACCATCACGATTGAATTCTCCGAAACAAAAGTATGTAATTCTTTACCACTGCCCATGATTTTTCTAAGATGGGCGAAGACTTTAATAGTGTGGGCATTGCCCACCCTCTTCTCTCCAGGTAGATCCACAGTTACAAAAGGTGATTGTCGATCATTAAATACCTTTACTACATTATATACAAAATGAAAATACTTTGTTAATTCATCAATTTTTTCAGGATCCGTATTAAAATTCAAATAAAAATCCTATAAAACGGAACACAAAACGCGGACGAGGAACTTTGAGATATATAAAAACAAAACAGAAAACAAGCAAAGTTGCGGGCAGACGTATAGTTAAAGTTCTTGAGAACTTGGCGAGAGTATGATAAATACTTGGCTTGTATAAAAACATGAAGGCAATGCTAGAAGTGTAAGTGTTGTCAAGGGAACACTTGAGAGCCAAGATGAGAATATGAATAGTGTTAGTTTTGCAATTAAGGATAAACAAATGCAGCTCTATGATGCAAACTATAAAAGTAACATAACATAACATAACATACCATCACGCCTGTATTCCCCGAAGGGTTAGGCAGAGGCGTACTAATGTACACCCACAGTTCGCCGGTATGTTTAGGTCCCTCTATACCTAATCGGGGGCGAGCCTATTGCCATTAACCGGGCACAAATTCCTAACTCCGAGCTGCTACTGGGAATTTCATAGACCAAAACCCAATAACACTATGCTCGAGGCTAGGACCTCTAGCGTAGCAGTCGCGGTCAGGACCACTTGTTTAAATATATAATAAAAGTCGTTACTTTTATAATATATTTAAACTGCCTCAATAAAACAAAGTATAATATAACAAAATTTCTCCACTGTTTAAGCGCGTGATAATGACTTCGAAAAGTCAGAAGTGCGTGCCTTGGATTTGATGCTTAATGCATCTATGATATGATACGATACTTTTTGAACAGTGTGATGGTCATATCACTAGGCTATGGCTATCACTTCTTATGTTACTAGTTTAATGTGTAGGCAGTAGCTGTATATTATAATCGAAGAATTTATGGAAATAATAGTCATCTATTTTTAATCTCTGGTCAACTATTAGATATCTTAGACAGGCTTTGTAATAGAACGAGACCATTCTGTTAGCATTACGAGAGCAGGTTAAACCGTCGCTTAAAGTCATAAGAAGTAAATTTTCCTATGAATATATTTATAAGGTCAAGTGGGCAGAATATAGAAATCTGGACAAAATGTAGTTAATAACAAAAAGGTACGATTACCTTGCCTTTACCGGTGAACTACTTTCGGGTAAAGACTTCATCTACCTCGAATAATTCAATGCAGTCTCCACAAATTTAATGATGTCATAAGTGAAAGATTCCATCAAAGCTCAAAGTGCAACTATGATGTAACATTCCCAAAACACCCACTAACATCGCCACATCACGTACCACGCCGCACCGACTGGGGGTAATAGCAGAGTCTATAAATCAGAAATACTACCACTCAGCCACCTATATATGAAAGTTCGCACCAAACAAAACAAGAAAAGTAATAATTGTTGCTATTCGCGCACCAGTTTCGGTAGCAGTAAATAATGTTCGAAGTAGTTGAAGAGAAGATTTAGTGCTTTCAGATCTTTCCTTTTTATATAGGCTTACTTTTCACCACTATCTCTAAAGAAAGGAGATAGCAGAAGATGTGTAAGAAGAAGCATAACATAACACACATAATCAACCCATTATATTTCCCACTGCTGGGTACGGGTCTCCTCTCACAATGATAGGGATTAGGCTATAGTCAATAGCCTAAGAAGCATACAGATTTAAATTTGAAATTAATCTTAAAATTTTTGATATACCTGCCTTTTTTTAAAAAAATGCAATAATAATGATCAACAAATATTAATCACAATGTAAGAACAAAAAGTTGCAAATAAGATAAACAATAAAATATTCAAGCATTCAGTTTAATATTTGATGCAATAAAACGCATATACATAAAAAACTTTCAGGTTTTAATAAACGTAAAATATTTCCGGAAACAAAAATGATTGCACGGAATGGACGAATGAAATAAAACAGAGGACAAACTGAAACAGAATTCTTTGATAGAGAACAAAGGAATTTCAGGAAACCTTCCGAACATTTTCAACTATTTCCTCTGTTAGAGAGGCATTCTAACTCAAGGAGCACTTCAAAATTCCCTTAATGAAGTAAACATAAAATGATGTTTAGTAATGCAAATCCTGACTCAATTACGCTTCCCCCATTAATTCAAAGGTCTTCAAATTTTACAACCGGCCTTAGCAATTCCGTTTTATTAAAATATACAAGCATTATATGGCTCACAGCGAAAATTTTAATTCTATCCGTTTTACATTCGGGAACAGGGATTTTTACGAATTTTCATTAAATGGACTATTTTTATCGAGTCGCCAATCAACGCCGGAGTGTTCCGGCTGAAATGAACGAAACAAGAGAGTTTATTAGTCGTATTTTTCGCAGTAAGCCCTTGTCCCATCTGATAGTTGAAAAATTTAATTAAAACCTGCTTTTAGATAACGTAACGAATCTTAGATTCGGGGGAAGAATATCAGGGTCGGCTTTAAAAAGCGCTTCGAATTAACTTCTCCAGTGTTCGCTTATCTGTTTTTTGCTGGATTTACTTCCTCTCCTATGGACACCACCGAAACAGTTTTTAATCTGGGATCCTTTTATTCCAAATCTTTGGGTCAGAGTAATTACTTGTTTGCAGTTTTATATCTACAAGATTTACGACCGTTCTAATGACGTACCCTTTGTTGAGTAGATCCTTTGATATGGACCATTCTGTAGGCCTTTAATCTTGTACTTTTAATAAAGAGAATTGCTGGAATAACGATCTTAACTTTATTCAGACAATAAAGTCTTTACTGTCGTAGACAGCGAATGTATCAACGTAATACACTCGCAAACAATTAACGTTCTTAACGGTTTGCTTAGACATTCATTACGATACACTTACATAACATACCATCACACCTGTATTCCCTGAAGGGTTACGCAGAGGTGTACTAAGGTACAGCCACAGTTCGCCGGTATGTTAAGGTGCCATGTACCTAATAGGAGGAGAGCCTATTGCCATTAACCGGGCACAAATTTCAACTCCGAGCTGCTAATAGAAAAACCTAAAATATAAGTGTTTTGGTTTCAGTCCAGGAAACTTTGAAAAAAAAAAATACTGACAAAATGTGGGTGTGTACTTTTACTTAACTATAGGCTCTGTTGCAAATCTAATGCAACCAGATGGTGCTAATGGATGCCTCATTCCTTTTCCATGGCACCAATAATTGTAAAATATTAGCCTACCAATTTACAAACCTTACAGACACGCAATCACGCAATTTACAAAATTATCTAAGATATTCCAAGAAATTAGTAACAGCCAACAATTAAGCTTCTAAAATGTCTGAAACTTGAAACATTCAACAATCTCTTGATTGAAGTGAGCGACACAAGAATCCAAGTGCAAATCCCTCAAAAGCCAAGTTGGCTGCATTAATCACGGTGAGCAGACGATAACCGCAAGGCGTGCAGAAATTGCCGCACTTAAAATAATTTAAGTCCTACCCGCAAAACTTGGGCCATAAAGAACGGAGGACAAAGTCCCGGAAACATTTTTCATTACACCACCGGCTGAAAATTCTCGCCAGTTTCAACTGTAAACAATTATAAGATGTGTCCGGTTCTGCTAATTGCTTTCTTGTTGCTTTTATTTTTAGTGGCTTTTTGCTCTATTTTTTCAAACTTTTCACTTGTTGCTACGAGACAAAATTATGAGACCCATCGCTAAATTCTCCACGCTTTTCTTCGTATACTTAAATACCTATAGCTAAATTGAAGTAATAAAAAATTAAATTTTAAAGTCAGTTATTAATGTATACAATTTTATTTCTCATCAGCTGCAGAAAACCGGCGTGAAACACTTACGTTGTGTTTCGCTGGGTGAGTCAGGATAACTCGGCCCCAAACCCGGGCAACGCACTTGCGAGTTGCGTCTCCGCCGGTTTTGCAGGTATCTATGGGCGTTGGTAATCGCTTACCATCAGGTGGCCCATTTGCTCATTTGCGCAGGGGGGCAAATTTTAGTTTTTTTTATGAAATAGGAATCGCATAGAAAGAACTGCATAGTAAAATCTTTTAAGCTTAGCATCTCCTATGCTTGCGTGGTTACGTGCTTTTTTCCAGAGATTTTCGACAAGCCTATTAATTGAAAACATGAATTGACTGTATGTTGTTTCTCGAAAATAATTTTGACAGGGATAAATATCATTTTCTTTTCATATCACGAAAATTATGAGTGAAATTAAATAATAAGCGAGTAAGATATTGGTGCTAATTCTGTAGTGGCAAACTAAACTAAAATCCGACTAATTTTAGTTTAGTCGTCATTTGCTATTCAGATAATACGCGACTAAACTAAAATTTGGTTTGACAGGACTAATTTTATTTTAGTTACTCAATTTAGTCTAAATTGTTATTTTGGTATTCTGTTGTACATGTTTTACGTCAAATTACGACTTAAATTGGAAACGTCAAACTAATTTTAGTCGTCATAGAAATAGGTATCTACTAAACTAAATTTTATAGTCGTAGGCGGACATTTGTAACAATTTGTAAAATGATCAAGTTAATTTGTTCTCAGTAAACATTTATTCGTAATTATAATGGCAGAACATGTACGAATTCATTAGAGAGGTAAAATACTCAATGCAAATAAAATAATTCTTAAGTACCTAAACGCGAAATGTTATTTTTCAGAAACTATCAAGATTAATATAAGACTTAGGGATAGTCGATCTAATAAAAGCTCTCTTTGCTTTTTTTTGGCTCTTTTCGTAGCACTGTTTGCAGACGCCATTTTTATACATAAAAAACGGAGTTGTTAATATTTTACTTTATTGATAATAATTTCAATTATTATCAATCAAGTAAATTATTATGTAGGTACCTATTCTGTTTTTTTTTTAATATGGCACCACACTGCTTTTGTATTTGCCAAGGTTAAGGCTAATCGTTTACCTGAGCCCGCCAAATTCAAATTACAATTGGTTTTTTTGCAATTTGTAGATTCTAGATTGATAGCTGTAGTCATTGTGCCTATAGCTATACAATATTCACAACTCAGTTGTGAAATTGTATAGCTAATCAGCTCAGATCTACAAATTGCGAAAAACCAATTGTAATTTGAATTTGGCGGGCTCAGGTAAACAATCAGCCTTAAGTATTTGGAGTTATCAAATAATACTAGTTCCCATCGTGGGATTATATTATGGCATCACAATTCATGCTATAATATTTTCACAAAAATTAATTTCATTAAAATTTTTCATTTCAAGTTGTCATTCGTTCATTACGATCTTTCATATCAAGTTCTTAGATAGGACCGTCTGATTGTGCCGAAGCCCCATAAAAGTAAATTATAATACTTAAGACTGGCAACACCAAATTAAGTTTAGTAAAATAAGGCTTTAAAGACATGTATCCAGGGCCGTTAAATAAATTAATAAAAAAAAGTCAACTAAAATAAGTCGTGTCAAATTCCATTTTGGTCGGGCTTTTAAATTTAGTTCGCCGTAACAACAGAATACGTTTTAGACTAAACTAAACCAAAATTGGTAAAAATTTAGTTTGGTTTAGTTTGGTCAGTTGAACAACAGAATTAGCACCATTGTAAATAATTTTGCTCAATTATTAATCCATAAACAAGACTTTGGTAGAGGCAAGTATAATTAATAACTAATATAATCTGTGGTTTTTAAGGAAACTCTCTTGTACAAACAATATGAAAATAATTATCAACATCAAAATAATCATAATTCTTATACGTATCCTTCACGTCTAACAAAGGTTTCCAATTATTCCCAATTAGATACAAAAGCACAAAAAAAAAGAAAAAAACATGAAACTCAAACAATCGAACCCACATTTATTAGGAAACATTAAAATAAACGAAAGAATTGAAAAACTGGAATGGAATGAAACTCGCAACACAGACAAGGAAATGAAGATTTAAAAATAAAAAGGTTCCTCATCAAAGGAATTGTAGACAAAAGAGGTTTGTTGTACTCTTATACATTGTATGTGTACTTACCTACAATGCACCGACTGCATCCATCTGGAAAAAATAAACAAATGCATGTTACTTTTTAAACAAACAATAATAGCTATAGACAAAAAATCTAATAAAAGTATTCGGAGCAGAAAATATGATGACATTGTCATAATAATTTAGTACCTATATAGTAAGTGCATTCTAGTGGTCAGCTAGGCATGCAGTTCGTACTTTGTTCGATTCGAAAGTCAAGCATAATGTTGTTCAGTTTTAACTTTTACAGTTCGAAGTTTTGATCTGCTCCCGGTGAATGGCAATAGGCTCACCTTAAAACATAGTAGGTAGCTAATGAACACACCTATTTGTCATTTCGCCAATAGGGATTAAGGCGTAAAAAGTTAAAACTATTCTTCTTACATCTATAAATAAAAAAAAAACAACCACATCTTGTTAAATCGGAAGCGTCACGTCAGCGTCAACTTTTCTTTTTGAACGATTACTTGGTTTAAACTACGAGTATAAAACCATAAGACGTTTTAATAAAAATACACTTTGTTTACCAAAATTCATCATAATCGGTACAGTGGATTTGTCGTTAAAAAAATTAGCAAACAGAGAGAGTTACGGGTTTGACTTGACCTTCAGTGGCAAAGTTGTGACACTTGTTAAGTTTATTTAAGTGCATGTCTCAGACTAAGATAGTTGAAGAAGCCTCTCATAAAACTCGATAGTTTAAAAATACTTTATCTTACAACCTCGTAACCTCAACATGTGGAGTGCAACATGTTGACCTTTAGCTATATTTCTATTTAATTGACACAAGTATTCTACCTTCACCATTTTTTTGTGATGCATAACATAAATGCATATTTTTTTTATAGGATAGGGGAGCAAACGATCAGTCGGATCACCTGATGGTAAGTGATAACCGCCGCCCATGGACATCCGCAACAACAGAGGAGTCACAAGTGTGTTGCCCGCCTTTTAAAAGGGTTTGGGCCTCCGGTAACCTCATTCACTCGGCGAAACACAACGCAAGCGTTGTTTCACGCCGGTTTCCTATGGAGCATCATTCATGGATCATCTGTCACTCGTGTAGGCGACGTTTGTTGCCTTACCTTGTCTTATACTTACAAACTATGAGCCAACCTGCGCAGGATCCCTTCAAAGGATAAGGGCCTTGTCCCACGACCTAACCGAATTCGCGCTTGGTAATCTTCTCTACTACTGGCCTACTAGGGCTAATAATAACGTCTGGTCGGGTGACAAACTCCCCAGGTCATCCGGCCGCAACCCACAGCTCATGGAGGCTGTTGGTTCGTCTGCTACCTAACTACTTATTTGGCAAAAAGATAGACTGCATCGTCAGGAAGGACTGAGGGTACCTTTTGTATTCTTAAGGACACGAGGGGAACTGCGGGAAATAGCTAGTTAATTATATCAAGCTTAACATGTCCAGTGCATAATATTTACATACTTATATTAATTTTTGTCAACATAAATAAACATGCGTAGATACGGGATCTATGAAGTATTCTAGAACAGTATTGAGGTGAATAGTAACAAATTATTAGAAAATTTAAGTACGATTCAAGTTCTGAATACCGAGTCTAAAACGAAAAATTAATATTTTATACGAAACAATATAGAAATTAGAACAATTTTACATAACAAGCGGAGTTTCAGAGGACGAATTATACAAATGAATACAATTTACCTCCAAACGGATGAGTCAATCTGTTACAATTATTTACATGCAAATGAGACAAGTTTATCATATTGTCCATGTCGGTCGATGAATAACGAGATCTCTTGCGATCTGTAAAGTTAGGATTGTTTAATTACTTCAGAAGTTATCGAATTAAACATTCTAGAATGTTTCTTCGACATAGAAAGATATGATTCAACATGACTAATATTGTTTCACAACCATGAAACGACTTTGAATAGGGTACGAAACTTGCCAAAGCCCCGTTATAATCAATTCAGGAGACAATTGAAATAATAAGAGAAACTAGAATTGAAACAAATAAACCAACTCGCCCAGTAAGACGGTAAGAGCCGAGCAAACATGCAATTCACACAACATTCGTCATTAAGTGAAACGCTAAAGCAACACATTTCATTAAGAGCTCAAGTCTCAACAAAGAGTAATTTCTCAAATCTGGGACGAAATCCGTCATCCTGTGGCACCAAATTTCGGCCTAAACCAGGCTCTGGCGAGCATTCGCGAAGTGTCATTAGTTAAAATTACTGAACTCCAGCTATCGCTCCCTGGGAAGCAGTTGACAAAGTTTGCGAAAGGGCCCAGGATTACCCTTTTGGTGTGATCTAAGGGAAAAGACGAAGCGGGCATTAATCCCATCAAGAAAGTCAGCAACCAAGTATTTATATCTAGGCGTTCACATCCGCACAGATGGAAGTCCTCGGACATTTTTTTTACACAGCACCATCTAGTCCCAAACTAAGCAGAGCTTGTACTATGGGTACTAGACAATGGATATAATACTTATATACTTTTTTTTGTAAGTACATACTTATAATACATAACAAACACCCAGACGAACACAAACACTTATATTCACCACATAAATATTTATGTCCTGTGGGAATCGAACCCACGACCTCATAGTCAGCAGTCCGGTACTTAAACCACTAACCACACAGAGGTCGTCAAAAGTTGTACATTTAAATGGGCATTCTGATGGTGTTATGTCATTTTAAGAGCGACATTCTTTCCTTACAACCTTAAAATAATCGCCTTTAATACCTACTCGTTGTGGTAAGAACTCTGGTGTAATCAACTCCTAACTCTTAAGCTAGCAAAGCTGATACATTTGTTAACCTATTTCTTCTACTGTTGTATAGACTTTAATAGGTCGTGCAGTGTTCGCTTATTTAATCAAAATGTATTAATAATTTAAATTTGAACTGTGTGCCAATACATAGATAATATCATAAAATGAAATTACTACACACATAAGTGTAGTTTATTGGTTTCCTATTACGACAACGGAGCCTTGCGTAAACTTTTTTAATAAATGTTCATTAAATGTTCATTGAAGTATATGACAAAACATTAGGGTATTGTGTCCGAGGGACTTAGTATGGCGTGCCCGTTTTCGCTTATAAATTAATCCACACCTTATTCAAAGCAAGGAGCCTGTTTCCAGAGCCTGTGTTTCCCTTCATATACAAGTACAATATTTTAATTATTCTAGACTACCATTGGTGAAGTTGTGCTGTTACTGTAATTATTAAGTTCACGTAGGCCCTAGCGGATTTACGGTATTTACATTTATTTCTGGTTGGTAATGTTAAAACAACATTTATGTCAGTGGCTAACTATGTCGTTAAACTTCACCATTTTGAGTAACTACCGGACTACCTACCTGACTTCTACGAAATTAACTTTCTGTTAAACCTATTTGAAATGAAATGAAAATCTACATGCATCCAGAAACATTATGCCTACATATGTATTACAAAATTTTCTATATTTATACGTTCTTAGATGTACACAGTTTACGGATTGCTGTAAACCACTGTTTAAAAAAAATAAGATTCTAACATTAGATACCATGTATGTATATTTTTGAGATATGTGTTTTTGTAAAGAAATACCCCAGCTTTTTTGAGAGGTTAGGGGATAATGTACACAGTCACAACCGACATAAGGATAGACTGCGGCTACCAAAAATTAACCTAGACCTATTTAAGAGAAACGCTTACTGTGTGTCAATTATAATTTTTAACAAATTGCCAGATAATTTAAAAACATTACCTATGACAATGTTTAGGAGGACACTACTTAATTTATTCCTGACAAAAAAATATTATGATATTAAGGATTATTTAAGGGACATAACATTATAATTTATTTCTAATTAATTTAATATATTTTTAATCTATTGACATTTTAATTACATTTGCACGCCATGTTCTATGGCAGAATATGTGAAACAAATGCGCCTGTAACGACTATTGTACCATATTTTTGCAAATAAATTTAATTGAATTGATTACCATTATAGTTAACGAAAACCTAAAAATAGGCTAAGCCAACAAAGCCGACTGGCCAATCAGCTAATGAGGCCCTAGCCAGGTCGGAAATATAAAATAAAAAAGGCAAACAAATTTCTAGCAAATCGGTAGCTAGAATTAAAACAGTCTTCTGTGTGAAAAATTTAAATAATTAATAAAATACAAAAGCCAAATGCCTGAGTCCAGTTCAGCCTGAAAAGAATAAGTAGGTACCTCTGATATCCAGACACTCATGGCTGAAGAACTTGAACTTCAAATACACAAGCAATAAAACGACGAAGTCAATCGACAATAATGATTAATCAAAGCATCAGCGTAGTTGTAGATCAATATGATCTCATCAATGAACACTGAATGACAAAAGGAATTTCTATTCTTCTGTCCCTGGTGACTAAAGAGCTCATGGCTGTGTAATCACTATGCCGATCAACCGATCTGATGCCGCGGTCAATCAACGGATGAGTGATAACATTGGGGCTTCTTCGTGCCTCTGAGAGCACCAGGCAGGATAATGGTATATGACATGATGCCCAACGGGGCATGGTTATTAATCGGTACGAGGCCACAATACCCCGTCGTCTCAATGGGGTAATCCTCAAAACATGTATTCGGCACTAAAAAAAATTGGGGGAATTTATATACCGTCAATGGGGTTCTAGTACAAAAAAAACAAAGACACCAATTCCTACAAAGATCTGACAAGGGAACTACACAACATCCCATAACCACCTCCATAAAATAAATCGGTCATCAGAACCATATCGCGAAACTTATTTACGGCCGAAATATCGTGGGTTGTAAAAACTAAAGGGTTCGTAAGTCCGGGCCTACCATTTACGAGTTTGGGACACAATTTAAATTGTATATTAGCCCATGTATACTCTTATTCCCTTCAAACGGTGGACTAAAGGGACAGGGAAAAAACTTTTTATGGGGAACGGATTGCATTCAAAGTAATGTGAGAATTTGAACGACGTTAATCCTACTAATATAATAAATGTGAAAGTTTGTATGTTTGGATGATTTTTACTCAATCGTGCTGAAACGGCTGAACGGATTTGGGTGAATTTTGCTACAGAGATCTATTTATATATTTTTTGGCATTTTGGCAAAGAAGACGCACGTTCGAATCCTGCTCCTAATATATATTGCCGATATATATAAAAAAATCGGATTTTTGATTTTTATTATAAAAATCGGATTTTTTCGAACCCTGACTAAAACTAATGTTGTATAGGAGCCGCATACCGGTGAACTGTGGGTTAGTTAGTCACATCTCTGCCTAACCCATTGACCAATACAGACGTGATGTTATAACACATATGACACTTTTTATCCAGATGAATAAATGTCGGATACCTCTGAGGTCGACGCAGACGATGTCAGAGGCGAAAATCAAGTGTGGTATATTTTACGAATACAATAGCGGTAGGTAAGTTGTTCAATAGTTTGACCTTTTGCGACCTGTTATAGGAAGACAATATGTCCGTTTAGTTTTCCGATCGAAGTTGCTAGAAAACCGGCAAGTTGTCGATATTTTTGTTGAAAGTTGGGAGAAAAGAATGTTTATGTTAATCGAGAGTGAGAATCTGAAAGCAGAAAAAAAAATCTAATATCAACGAATTCACAAAACCAACAAAGTCGCTTATATTATAACTGTTTCCCGCGGTTTCACTGGCGACCTATAGGGAAAAAGAGTAGTATGTTACTCCGGAACGTGAAGCTTTCCGTAGCTAAAATAATTTTTAAATTGGTTAAGTGGTTCTCGAGTTTATCCATTACAAACAGATTTACCTACAATAAAATCCTTCCTCTTCATAATATAGTGTAGGTGTAGACTAGTATGTCGTAAAGACCAAATATTTTTCATCAAAAATAAATAATTTATTAATGGCAATTTAAGAGCCCGGATATGACGTCATAGTGCCTCCGCCGGAAGCACTCCGGGAGGGCCAAAACGCTGAAGGTCCTTAGCGCAGCGGGGCCACTAATGCCGCCCAAGGCCATTATAGGAACCTTTTGGTGGGAGTTAATAGCTCTTAGAGAAAGGACAAACGGTTGTAAACCCGAAAACTTTCCAGAGAATATAAAATATGGAGAGCATTCATAACATAAACATATTAAATGCGACGTAGGTCTTATTTTTTTTTAAGAAATCCTGAAATATTAAAACCGCCTCATTAGCCTTGTGGTCCTGCGGTTTCGGACACAATTTAAATGGTTTTTTTTTTTTCAAAATCTTACTAGCAGTGTGGATCGCACATTACTAGTATTCTTGTGAACGCCTCGTGCTAAGCTAAAATGCTTGTGTTACGAGTGGGTTTACGTCGGTAGTGCAATGGGTGGGTTTCGAACCGGCAACCACATGATTGCAAGTCCAGTTATTAGATCATGTATACGCTTATTCCCTTCAAACGGTGGACTAAAGGGACAGGGAAAAAACTTTTTATGGGGAACGGATTGCATTCGAAGAAATGTGAGAATTGGAATGACTATGCTAGCCAAGTGGTCCTGACCGCGACTGCTATGCTAGAGGTCCTGGCTTCGATTCCCAGGTCGAGCAAAGTGTTATTGAGATTTTTTATGAAATTCTCAGTAGCAGCTCGGAGTTTGGAATTTGTGCCCGGTTAATGGCAATAGGCTCGCCCCCTATTACATGGGACCTAAACATACCGGCGAACTGTGGGTGTATTTACATTAGTACGCCTCGGCCCTACCCTTCGGGGAATACAGGCGTGATGGTATATTATGTTGTAGAATATTAATATGATTTTCAATCAAATACATCATTAGCATATTTTTACCTGCTACAACAAGGTACATAACTAAGTAGCTAACACATTTTATCGATTACCTTATGACGACCTATTCTGCTCTCGAACTTCTTTGATTAAGAAAACTATAGCCAGTAAGTTCTATGTATAGTATAATTCACGTAAAAGTTCCCTTCACCGTTATGTTGGTAGCACTGAAATTAGCAATAACGGCTGTCACGTTAAAAATGTTTTGACCGTCAACACCAACTCTTTCATCACTTTTTTAGTATCATAATCATTAATTCAACACCGTTCGGTACGTCTATTAAAATTTATAATTCCTGAAACGCTGCAATAACGTCTTTAATGTTTGAATTTTTTGACAGACAGGGCAGCCAACATAACGTCGGAGGAATTTTAGTAAAACATGATTGAAACCTCAATATTTTTTTTTATTATGGCGCCACACTTTTTGTGTATTTGCCAGTGTCAAGTAGATATTAGAGTAATCAAGTAGGTAATATTTCCCATCATGGGATTTTATGGCACCACACTTTTTGTGTTCGCCAGTGTCAAGTATAATGTTCTTCAGTTGCCCCAATAAAACGGTAGAAACTTTATTGAGGCTTCGATGGAGTTTAGTTGTGAACCCAAAAAGTCACGATTTTCAATTTTATATCATTTGCCTACACTCTCACACGTTCACGAACACTTAATGGTTAATTATCCACCATAATTACACATTAAACTTCGGAGAAATTCAAGTTTTGAATAATAATATAAAATCGACAATGTGCACTTTTCATTTTCCCGCCTAAACTCGAAACCTCAATTAAAACGCACTCTAGACATGAATAGACAATGTTAGTATAGATTATGTTATTATAACACAGGCTCTATAATCTGTGCACTAATTTGCTCTCATAAAAATGAGAGCAAATTAAGAGATCTTAAGAGATTGTAACTACGGATAGTATAAAAGATTTGTAAATAGCACAAGATTACTTATGTTTGTTACATTAAGGACTGTACATGAAAGGCAAAACAAAATTACACACCACAGGATAACATGAATACCTTTAATCAAGTACTTATTCGCCTCTTGTTCAACCTCAAGTATCTTATTTTCTTAACTATAGGTATATTATATACTATGAGGGACTGATAGTGATAAGACTATGAACTGCCAAGCAATAGGACTCGAATTCGTATCCAAGGCTTGCATAATGTTTGAGGAATTTTCTCGATGGATGTGAAACCTGTCGATCAGCACTAGGCTAGCGTGAAGGGCTTATAGCCTGGGAATACCTATGCTTTAATTTAATCATAATATAAAAACACGTGGAAAAACATTTGTATTTTTTTCCATATTCATAGTGCGCATAAACTATTTATGAGAACATAAATTATGTAATAGGTGTGGAAGCGGCAATCATTAAGTTGTTAGTTGTTTTAATCATAATGTCTATATAGAAGAAAAATGTGTCTGCATAGTTTCGAATGGAAAAACTATTACGTGGGTTATTATTAATATTTTTTTTATTATAATAATTATCTTTTTATTTTTTATAAAAAAAATAAAAAAATAGAACGAAGTGTCTCATTGGTCTAGTGTACCCAACGCGGCTGCTGAGAGATATTCTTTTTTCTATAGAATTTTCAGCAGCTTGTTAGGTCTGATTTTTGCCCGGGTCATGGCAATAGGCGAGGCGAGGCGAGGCGATGCCCTACAACTTGGGCCCTTCATTTTGGTCCTTGGGTTCCTGATTGCTATGAAATTTCCAAATAACGTTCAACGCGAAATCGCGCGAGTTTTATATTTTCTAAAAAATATAGTTTCTGTTTAACATAAAATATAATATATAAGAAGCAGTGCTGAAGGAAAATGCTAGCGAAAAATGACAATGTTATTATTGTGGACATGCGCACTCCTGTACAATAATAACTTTAATATGTCATCATAATTTTGTTAAAAACAGATATTTGCTCGAAATCAGAATAAAAAGGGCCTTCGTCAGAATAACACTTAGTAAGTCTTTAAACTGAACAGTGAACACATGAACATAGACAAGTAATGTTCAAAAATACTTTTATCCTTTTCCTGGTTGTAGTGATGGTCGGAAAAGTAAGTCCGTTGTGATTTAGTAGTCTTCTAAAATACTTTAATTTTCTCTACTATTATAAAATTGAATAAAAGCTGTGTCTGTACATTGAAAATATTTAAAAAAATGGGTTAGTGGTATACCTAAAAATGTGATTTTAAAAATTCTTGTCTATTCGTCTGTTTGTTACGGGTTGGAGCAAAAACAACTGAATAGATTTTAATTTTGTTATCACTGTTAGAAAGTATATGTTCCAACATAAAAACTGGTGAACTTCTTATCTCAATTAATTAAATGAATCCTGAGATAGTTTGACCTCTCGGATGTAAAGAGGCCCATACTTACAAAGAAGAGATCATTAGTTTTGGTTTTTGATTAAATTATTTTTGGAATCCATTTCTAATCCTACAATAGCTTCAGGTGAGCGAAGCTGCGGGCAAAAGCTAGTTGTACATAAAATGGTTATAATAAATAGATAAGTAGATAATACTTTTGTAAAAAGATGACAAGACAAGATTTTCATCTAATGAACATTTCTGAGAAATGAGAATACGCTATTGAGATTTAAAAAAACGTTATTTTCATATTCTATGTACATTACGTACTTAAATTTGCTTACCAATGCAAATTTGTCATATCTAGGTCACTCTTCACCATCTTTGAGAAGGAATATAGCAAATCAATTTTCAACAATTGTTATTTATTATTTTCTTTCATAATTTACAGAGTCTGCAGCAACACACAAGTGGCGGCGGAGGTATGAATCTGGATAATCTATAATCTGTCATTTAATTTTTTTAATCATAATAACCACTTTATTTATTTAATTTTTTTTAGGTTTCGAGCTTGGTGCTACTGCCAATTTGGGAGCAAAAGCTGGTGGTATGTAAATAGCATTACTTTTCCCTGATATTGCCATACCTACTTGTCAGCGTCATGCCTCTTTTCCCCGAAGGGTTAGCCAGAGGGGTACCGTTGTGCTCCAACAATAAGCTGATATGTATAAGTCCCACATAATAGGAAGACCGGGCTCAAATCTACATTCCAAGCGGTTTCATATTGAGGAAGGATAAGCCTGACTCCTTTATTCATCTATGCTCTTAATTATCACCAAAAAGTTTAGCATACTTTTACAATTAATTTAAAAATTGATAATTCACAATTCTGGTGCTTAAAAAGCTTTCTAAATAAAATTCCAACCTATTCTCAAAACCAACAACCGCTTTTGGCAACATGGCAAACACATTTACGATATTGAGATTAGATTGGAATTATATGTTGGATCTTATTTACGAAACAGAATTACTCTACTGTTAGCAGATGCAAGCAATGGCGGAGTAGGAGGAGGAAGCGGTGCTGGTTTCGGGCTTGGGTTTGGGGCCAACGCAGGCGCAGGGACGGATGGACAAAACATTAGAACCAACGGAAAATGAGATATCTACGAGTACAAGCAATTAACTTTAAAAAATAACAATGTACAACACTATTTATATATTATACTTGGTCGGTGTCACACACTATTACTGTAATACAAGTTTTAGTAATCCAAGTAAATATTTAATCAATTGAATGTTAATCATGAATCACTTTACAACCGAAGACGATACGAATAGCACAGTGGCTGAGCGAGGTGTGAGTTCAATTTCAATATTTGTGTGACCTACACGAGCGACGAGTTTTAGAAAAGTTAAAGTATGTAGGTACATTGAAATGAAACTACTTTTTGCGGATTTTATCGCGTTGTATATATTGATATTATATTATACCCGACGTTTCGGATCCTTTACAGCATCCATGTTCACGGGTAGATTGAAGTAACCATGGATGCTGTAAAGGATCCGAAATCCGTAAAAAGTAGTTTCATTTCAATGTCTTATATTCGTGTAAGTGTCAGAAATCAGTAAGGTAAAGTTTATATATTTTAATACCATAGTTAAGAATATGGTGATTATGGTCTCTTACAAGAACTTTAATTTGCAAATAAAATTTCAACCTGACTGGCGGGCTATCCGAGCGACCTGCTACTTAGGGCACTACTACGGGCTACTGGGAACTAAGGAACATTCTCATGGAATCTAAAAACTAATTGAGACGGCTAACAATGACATAATGTTATTATTGTCATATGAACAAAATTTCAAGTTAGATAATAACATATTATATAAGCCCTTGAACTCTCTTCACCTGGCCCGAACTGCAAAATATGAGTCATTATTACATAAACGACAATTCAGATGAATAACCTTATGACGTCATAGCTGTAATGAATAATTATTTTGAATAACAAAAGCGACTCGCAGCGAATATAGAGTCATTATATTTACCTTCGAGTTCAGATTGTCTTTTGAATTCACTGTTTCAACAAGTCTTACACATCACATCGCAGACAAAAGCTATTATTTCGGTTAATTTCTTAATTTTTTTAACACAAGATACCGCAGGAGTTTTTTTTTTTTAAAGACATCCAATGGAACCAACACCCAAAGAAATCAAAGCACGCAATCACTTAGATTTTTTCTCTCCTATAATATTTATGATAGATGTTTACAATTAAGTACACCATTGATTCAATTGACATCAACATCAATCAATTCATAACTAAGGGCCACTTGCACCAAATTTATAATTCCATTTAAATTGTATTTAAAAACGATTTTTCATAGAAAAATTGTGTTTAAATAAAATTTAAACACATTTACGAAGTTGGTGCAAATGGCGCTAAATATCGATAAAATTAAAAGTCCATGTTTAATGTCGTATAATCCATTTAAAAATATATAAGTATCTCCTGGAATTAAAAAATCTCCAAAAAGTCTTCAAAAAAGTAAGTTATTAGGGGGCTATTTTTATCTATAAACGAAAACACTTTACACTTTTTACGAAGTCACAATAAACACACTTTCTTATTCAATCTAAAATATACTAACTCATTGCTGCTGATTAAAAAAAACGAATATTTATGTATCCAAACCAAACAGTTCGCAACTACACTGGCAACTAAATCTCAATCGATATTAAAAGTGCACGCGTACCACACGGGAGGACATTTCAATAAAACCGCTCCAATTGTGTGGGACACCAGCAAGCGATCACGTGCCAGATACGTTAACATCACATTGTAAAATGTTTTACGGTATCTACGCGTAGAATGTAATAATTGTAGGCAGTTTTTTAGTCTGTGGTTGATGCATGCCATGCAATGTAATGAAACCGTTTTTAGAAAAACTGATATAACAGCTTTTGAAAACGCTATCGCCAATAGTGACAGTTTTTAAGTTGGATTCTCATGGATCTTTTGCCGCCAGGGAAAGTGCTAGGATATCGCGTATCTCTTAAAAACTACACTTTGCCGGCCATATATGTAGTTGGACGATTTGCATTACCTGTATGTAGTATCTAGAACAAAATGTATACTCAATCGATACTCGATAGCGTTGACGAGTGTCGCTAGATCGTCTAAATTTTAGTGCACCAAATTAACTACAGGTTTATTCGTTGTAAAACAGTCGTAAATGACGTCGCACAAGATAGGCGGGGTTCACACTGAACATAGGTTTTAATAGTAGCCTTGTAACTTGTCGCTCAATGGGACAATAAAGCTAGGTGTAGATAAAAGTTTACGAAAGTTTTCTGTGTGAACTTTAAGGTTATGTGAGCGAGCGACATAGTATTATAAAATAATAGTACTACCATTCTGTGAGTTGTTCAAAGCAGTACCTATTAATAATATTTATGCTGTGGTCATCCATCAGCATTATTTCATGATAAGGAAACTTTACTATAATAGATAATGCCTAATGATAAAGCAATGCTACTTTTTTATAAAGAAAAAGTTTACAAACACAAATTCTCACATACACAAACGTCCGTACCCGGAACAACTACCTGTAGATCATACAAATATTGGTTCCGTGTGGGGATCGAACCTACAATACGTGCCGCAGAAGCCGATCGGCTAGCAGCAACTTCAAACATGTCGTCAAACTATGTATGACTACTAAACGTGAAGTCTTAGTTTCGCGTCTGAGAATTTAATAACAAATCGTAATAACAGTTACCTAGCTCGACTTGGAAATCAAAGTTGACATTCCATAGTACCACAGAGTTATTAGTAGCATTGTCTGGAACCATTTACCTAATTAGGCAGACTTTGCATTAATTTGATACTAAAATAAGTACCTATGCTCAATTTGTTCTCTAATTGCCAAATACTCAAACGCTACTAACAGGGACAGCACGAACTCTTAAAATTTAGTAGTAGTTTTTTATGGCATACGGTGGCAAATGAGCAGATGGATTGCCTGATTGCCTTTTGAAAGGGTTTTGGCCTCCGGTATCCTCACTCACTCGGCGAAACACGACGTAAGCGTTGTTTCACGCCGGTTTTCTATGAGGCCGAGGTATCACTCCGGTCGAGCTGGCCCGCATGGCTCTCCCACGGTTACAGTGTTGAATATTTGGTCAAAACAAGAGAAAAATACTTGTCTCTTCATATGTATGTATGTTCATAACCGTGTTGCCTTAATATAATGAATAATTATAATAATGTAGCTAATGCTTTAGGTAACATACTAAGAAACAATGAATTTTATCTATTTCTTTCAAGAAATGGGTCCAGCCACAGTACACACATTACTCAGTGAAATCGTTCAGATAATCGCAAGCGCCGCTTTGATAACCTCTTCTCGTCCTACTATTGATTGTGCGCGATTTACTTTCGTCACTTTACATGCAGTATTAATAAGATATAGAGCGCGCATATGAACGCTTGAACAGCCATTCACCAATTACACGATATCATGACTACGCTTTGTATTCCTCAAAAAGAAAGGCAGAGGCGTACACCCGCAGTTCGCCGTTATGATTAAATCCTATGGGGACGAGCCTATTGGCTTATTCCGCGCTCAAAATCAAACTCTGCACTGCTACTGAGAATTTCATAGAAACAGTCGTGGAGCCAATGGAGTAAGATCTGTTTTTCTATAAGAAGCTTGATTTTCCCATTAGAAAACCGGTTCCGCAGCAAATGAAAAATTATAACAAACGTTTCACAAAACACACAAAGGCTACTAAAGTTAGCTTATATACATTCTATCTCGAAATTTACCCTTTTTATGTCAAAGACATAAAGAAAACCAGTACTTAGGGATATAGAATGATTACCGCTAAACCGGCCGTGTATATTATTAAAATGAAATGCTCTATGCCTTGTCTGATTCATACTGTGACTGGGTTGGCACAATGTGGTCAGTAAATCAAGATACTGTGTTATTGTTTTATGTTGAATCTCATCAATTACCTTTGTTTGTTCTTATCTAAATTCCATATACTTTGATAGCAATTAGCATAGACGGTATTCTGACATTTGAAGTATATGCAAGGTTAATCTTTCACATAATTTAAAAGTAGGTAGGTACAATATCCTAGTATAATATGTATTACTAGCTTTTGTCTGCGGCTTCGCTCATCTGAGGCTATATTGGGATTAGAAATGGATCCCAAAAATAATTTAATAAAACCAACAGTGATGATCTCCTCTTTGTATGGGCCTCTATACATCAGGGAGGTCAAGCTGTATCTCACGATTCGTTTAATTAATTGAGATAAGAAGTTCACCAGTTTTTGAGTTGGAGCATATACTTTCTAACAGTGATGAATTAAATAACAGTGATAACAAAATTCAGTAGTTTCTGCTCGAACCCGTAACAGGTAGACAGACAAGAATTTTAAAAATCATATTTTTGGGATCGTACTTTTATAACCCACTTTTTTTATATCTTCAACGTACAGACACAGCTTTTTAACGATTTCGTAATAGTAAAGATAACGGAATAATTACGTTAATTGACGCTCAATGAGAATGAAAACACTTTCAATTGTTACTTTCTTTTACATTCACTTTTGCATTAATAACAGACAGAAAGGTAATGTTATTTATAACATAACATAACATACCATCACGCCTGTATTCCCCGAAGGGTTAGGCAGAGGCGTACTAATGTACACCCACAGTTCGCCGGTATGTTTAGGTCCCATGTAATAGGAGGCGAGCCTATTGCCATTAACCGGGCACAATTTCTTAACTCCGAGCTGCTACTGGGAATTTCATAGAAAAACCCAATAACACTTTGCTCGACCTGGGAATCGAACCCAGGACCTCTAGCGTAGCAGTCGCGGTCAGGACCACTAGGCTATTGAGGCAGTTGTTGCATGTTATTTATATTTTATGGTATTATAAAAGACCATAGGTACCTATATACCTTTCGTATTTTAAGGCTACAATAGCCCAAGCACGAACACTTTCGAAAACGTATTCGTATCGAAATCGAGAATAATTTGTACGAGAAGGAATGTAATGAACGTACTTAGATGAAGCGAAAGTGGTGTGCCAGGATAGTAGCAAGTGTAGTCTCTGCCTACCCCAATGGGAGATAGACGTGAAAATATGTATGTATGTATGAGATTTGTAGCAGGAAAAAGCTTATACGTTTACGATACGAATTCGATAGTGGTTCGTGCTACAGTACATTACAATTCCGCTGTATACTCAGTTTCGTTGTTTCTATACCCATCCCATTCCATTTCAATTTCTGGGCTTAAATATTGTTACGCCGAGAAGCTATTAGAATGACGTAGATGGGTCACGAAGGTTCTAGATAAATCGTAGAAGCATGTAGAATATTCGAAAGAAAGTACTCGAATGCGTACTCACGTAATAACAATAGTTCAAGGTCGGGTTCAAAGGTCAATGCCCGTAAACAATAGACGATCAAGTACCTACTCGCATTTTGTAGGCTTCTCGCGATTGTTCGATACTAGAATCTTCGTGACTGATATAAATAGCCGTCGTGAGGGTCGGCTGTTTGTTTTGGACAAGGTGAAGTGAACATCAAAGTGAAGACAAGTGATTCTCAGTGTGACAGTACAGTGCGACAAGTAATAGTGTAGTGACTTTATTTGTGATTTCTGTTGTGTGTTGTCAAGTTTATTAAAGTATTTGTTATGTTCGGTAAAATTAGCGTTAATTAATTTATCCCGAACCCCAGCTCGTAACAATATCTTATGAAAAACCAGGGCTTCAGGCTCTTCGGGCTCCATTGCCACTCTCGATTGCCATGTCTGCCGATGACCACTGGGATTGACGGCTTTACGTGCTCTCTGAAGCACAGAGAAGCCTGAAAAACGTGACAGCCAGTCACGCCAGGTCAGCCTTAGGATATCAATATCGACCAGAAGTGAGAGTGTACAAATTCGAAGTCCGATCTACCAAAACCTAATAAAACTACTCGACCTGGGAATCGAACAAGCAGTCATAGACAGGATTGCAATTTGTATGCAAAGTAACTTAATACTATTTAAAAAGCATCCAAGAAAATGCCTTTTTCTTTTGAACACATTAAGAGGAATATATTTAAATCTAATAGCTGCAATGGAGATTTCATTAACTTTACCTTTTCTCTTAGCTATCTTTATATTCAGATATTCTCTTTGATAGTTTTTCTTATGCGCGTAATGGGATGCGAAGCATTGAGGTATTACACGCTAGAGAGTAAGTAAAGTGTAACAGAATAAGCGCGTAGTTTTTTCAGAATCGAGTACTGAATTGATTACAGTGATTCTTAGATAATGTGTTAATTTTGTTGTGTGAAACTATGACCCCTTGATCCATTAGTGGCTCGATATATGGAAAACACAAATTACACAAATTGTTATTGTGTGCGTGTCTGCGTCGATATCATAGTCGATGTAGTACAGCTACGAGTTTTGTGTTAGGTGTTTTGTTTTATTCATATTCTCAAATTGCTTGACTTCAGAGTAATTTTTACTTCATTGACTATATATCTAAATACATAAATATTTAATCATATGAAAAATACAAAAAACAAAAAGGTTTATATCCTATGCGACGGCAGGACGTTGCCCCGGTAATTGAAATCTCAAATTATTACCTGTAGGTAACTATAATTTTACAAATAGGTCAACCTACTTCTAGCTACCGACTTGACCAAACGTCATTATAAACAGCGTTTCTGATAATTAATGTTCAAGTGATTTACAGCGCAGTTTCCAACACGCTTTGTAGCGTCTTTTGTCTCTGCTACATATTACCTCAATGGGACGGGAGTTAAGAAAATCCCTTGGTATGAAAGTAATTCCTTGCAGTCCACTTTAATCCTTAAATGATGAAAGAATAAAGTAAAATGAACACATAAAACAAACACGAGGTTAATTGTATTAAATTAATATTTTTTATGCAATTTGTAACATTGAGGTACTATAATTTTATAGATTAGTTTGTTCTATTACTTTTATAAACTTTTCCAGATACTAACTATCCCATGTATTAGGGGTGCATTAATAGACACTAAATTTCCTTTTCATATATCTCATATCTAATATCCGAACCAGGGACTATCGGTCGCTGCGTCCTACGAAGATCGAACAAGCAGAAGCCGATGGCTCAACCACTAAACCGACCGTGCCATTAACGATTTAGATAAAGTTTGTTGTTATAAAGATTCATTTCTCAACAATTAATTCCACTAGGTGCTTGGTTAAACCAAAATTCGGCATGTTTCCCCTACAGTTAACGAGAATTAAATCGACTTGGCACAAAGATACACTGGAGGTTCTGAACTTGGCTGCTATAGTTTGTATTTGTGATTAAGTTCCCGAACTAAGCGACGGTAGTGTTAGTTGTTTGCGATAAAAGTAGCTCTATGAGTAATGATGGCAGTTAGGAAAAGGGCTTTGGTTGCAATCGCAAGGGGAAACTTGTGACTTATTTATTTAACACTTTATTGTACCTACTCGTGCACCAAAAATACAAATTAAAATATCTATTTTACAAATAATGTACAAACACTTAAAGCGATTTCTTCTAGGCAACCAAAGTGATTTGAGCACTGGACTAGATAAAGGGTAACTTGTGTCAGTATATTTACAAAAAGACATAAAACATATTGTTTTAAATAACCAAACCTAAATGTATTTACATAGATTATTAGTACTTAACACAAATAAATTCTTTTACCTCATTATTATCAAAACATCATTTTAATGCATTTATAAATGCAAATACTTCTTAAATGTGTTTAAATTGTATTTAAACACAAAATTTGTATGAAAAGTCGTGTTTAAATATAATTTAAATATAAAGTTGAAGTTGGTGCTGTGTGGCCCTTAATTAATGAAAATAAAATAAAAATACATATCCAATTGTTTAAATAAGTAATAAACGAATTAGTAACAATTTAAATTTCGAATACAACAAAAATTCACCTCACCGACATACGAATAACTAGGTCATGATTCCAATTAATTTATGTGTTTTTTAACATTTTTTTGTAGCTATAATCGTTTCCGTTTTTCTGTTTATAATGTGAGTTTCATTGATGAGTTTTTTTGTTCCAAATAAATACATAAAATATTGTTTTTTAAATAAACCACATAACAAAAAATCCCCCTACAATGCCCTACATATCAACAGTAAGACTAAAGCGGAGTGACAGACACTATCTCGTCCCTTACCCGTCCGTCCGAGTCTTATCTGACCTGTCATATCTACTTACCCCGGTCCCTCTGACAGGTCAGCGCAAGACGTACGCGACGTACGCCTCCCGACGTCCAAGTTTTCATGTAAATCGTAGATAAATAATGTTAGGTTTGTAGAACTGTTGAAATTCTCTACGAAAGTGTAATTTTAAAAAGGAATATCAGAGAACATTGAAATAAAACTACCTTTTACGAATTTTATCGCATTAAATTGATCAGGCAATAGGCTCGCCCCCTATTACATGGGACCTAAACATACCGGCGAACTGCGGGTGTACATTAGTACGCCTCTGCCTAACCCTTCGGGGAATACAGGCGTGATGGTATGTAAATTGATCATTAATAACTTCTCTCTTATTCTGATAAGGAGAACCGTACTCAGCAGGACAATATGGGTTGAAGGTAATGATTTAACGGGAATTAAATAATACCTATCAATAGTTGATTGATATTATTTAATTCCCAATAATAAAGTTATTATATTTTGTAAATAAAGATCGTATTTATTAGAGGTATTCGTGACATTAAGTGATAACTAAGCTAATGAACCAAGGTTAAGCTGCGTTTGCTGCAGTCCAAGTGTGGATGGGTGACTATTCCTGAATTCCTCCTACATCGAGACGTAAGAATTTTGTTACAGTACAATATCTTTGTGCTGTATCTACAATCTACATCGCAATCTTATGATCTTTATCGCACGTTCAATATCTATTAAATGTTTCTACTATCCGTGATCAACACGTAGTCGTTAGTATATAAGATGCACCTTTGGATAATTATAACCAGACTATACTACAACTTTGTCTCATTTATACCTAATCATATACTGCCAAGAAGTTTGGCAAATTGGTGACCCCGACGAACGAATACGCAGCAAGAAACATGGCACAATCACCATGCAAGGCGAACATAAATCAGCAAGGAACACTTGAAGTAGCCGCTGGCACCTCGGTTTTATCTCGCATTCCGGAATTTTGGAAAGACCAACCAAGATTATGGTTCACGCAACTAGAAGCCATATTAGCACCACAGAAGCAAGGAGACGAATACAAATACTGTACAGTAATAGCAAAATTATCCAAGGAAGAAATACTACAAGTTAGTGACCTAATCACTTCACCACCGACTACAGATAAATATAAAAACATCAAGGAACGTTTAATTGATTGTTACGAAGAAACAGAACAGCGACAATTTCAAAAATTAATATCAGAGACAGAACTCGGTGATCAAAAACCTTCGCAGTTATTACGTCAAATGCGAGTCCTCGGGAGAGGAAAAATCAGTGACGAAACAATTAAACTACTATGGTTCAGGCTTTTACCAACATCAGTTACTACGGTTCTAGCAGTTACGGAAGACATGGAAATTGACAAACTGAGCCAAATTGCAGACAAAATAATAATGAATTCAAAAGTAACCGAAATATCAGCTGTTAGCAACGACACTTCAAACGACAACAATACAGCATGCATTTTAGCCCAGCTAGCAAAATTACAGATAGATATCGACGCAATTCAGCAAGGTCAATATGGCTATCGACCCAGCACGCACAATCATTTCAAGAAACGTCAACAATTCCCGATTATGAGGCCGAGAACAAACTATAGAGGAGCAAATCGATTTTGTTACTACCACGAAAGATTCGGAAAATATGCAAGGAACTGCATTAAACCATGCGGTTGGAAACCAATGACTTACGTACGGAACCAGGGAAACGAATAAGAGCACAGACAACGGCGAAACTCTGTGCAATCCACCCATCCAATCGCCTCACCATTACCGACCGAAAAAGTGGTATGAAGTTTTTAATTGACACGGGCGCAAATATTTCAGTCATTAGCAAGCAACAGAGATATTCAATTTTACAAAATGAACAATACACACTATACGCTGCAAATGGGACTAAAATTAGGACTTACGGCGAGAAGACGCTTACCTTGAATTTAGGACTACAACGATGTTATAAATGGAATTTTATAATCGCCGATGTTACACAACCAATAATTGGAGCAGATTTTCTAGAGCACTATAAACTATTAGTCGACATAGCAGGTCGCAAACTTATCGACAAAGTTACAGAGCTGACAACGCATGTAACTTCAGAAAAAGCGACACAACAAACAATTCGTACTATCGCAGTGGGAACGAATTCACGTATTACGCAACTTTTAAACAAATACGAAGACATCACGAAAGAGTCCTCTCTACGCAATGCCCCCAAACATAAGATTGAACACCACATTATCACTACAGGACCACCCGTCGCAGCTCGGGCAAGACCATTACCTCCAGAAAAATACGACATAGCCAAAAAGGAATTTCAAAATATGATAGAGCTCGGAATTTGCCGACCGTCAGATAGCCCATGGGCAAGCCCATTACATATGGTAAAAAAGAAAAATGGCGAATGGAGACCGTGCGGAGACTATCGAATGCTCAATAGCACGACAGTACCGGACAAATACCCACTACCAAGATTAACGGACTTTACATACATATTAGAAAATAAGAAGATACTAAGCAAGATAGATATACGCAAAGCATACCACTGTATTCCTGTTAAAGATATAGAAAAAACAGCCATCATCACACCTTTCGGACTTTTTGAGTACTTAAGAATGCCTTTCGGATTACGCAATGCGGCACAAACATTTCAACGATTCATGGATTCCTTATTTAGAGATTTAAACTTCGTATTTATATTTGTAGACGACTGTCTCATCGCATCGGACAACGAAGATTTGCATTATCAGCATTTAGAAACGGTTTTCAAACGTTTACACGAGAATGGAATAACCATTAATCTCGAAAAATGCGAATTTCTCAGAAGGGAAATAGATTTCTTAGGTTATCATATAACGAGCCAAGGAATACAACCTACCGAAGAAAATTACAAAGCAATCATGGAATTTCCCAAACCGAAAACAATTCAAGAATTAAGACGATTTTTGGGCATGGTCAATTTCTACAGAAGTAATATTCCACGCGCAGCGGAAAATCAAAGAATTTTAAACGAATATCTACATGGTTCAAAAAAGAACGATAATTCACCTGTTCCTTGGACAACGGAAGCAGACAAAGCTTACGAAAAATGCAAGGAAAGCATGAAAAACGGAGTGTTAACAGCGCATCCTTCCCGCAACGCATCACTAGCGCTCATGACCGACGCTAGTGCTACTTGCGTTGGTGGAGTTTTACAACAAAAATCCGGACGCAATTGGGAACCATTAGGTTTTTTTTCACAAAAATTGAGCGAAACTCAACAAAAATATTCTACGTTTGACAGAGAGCTGTTAGGAATATACATGGCCGTCAAACATTTTCACAGATTAATCGAGGGAAGAGAATTTACAATATTTACGGATCACCGACCTTTGACATACGCATTCTCCCAAAAACCATCATCAAACGATACACCGCGACGGGTCCGGCAGTTAGATTTCATTTCACAATACAGTACCAACATTCAACACATAAGCGGACGTGACAATATTACCGCCGATGCCTTATCTCGAATAGAGGAAATATACGTGCCATCACCTATCGATTACGCTGAATTGGAAAAATGTCAATCAACAGATAATGAACTAAGTAAATTACGTGACAATAAAAGATTAAAATTCAAAAACATTACGCTTCCGGGTTCCACAATAAACATCACCTGCGACACGTCTACTGGAAAAAGCCGCCCCTACTTACCAAAGCAATTTCGCAAACAAATTTTCGATACCATTCATGGTATGAGCCATCCAGGAAAAAGAACTACGAGAAAAATGATAACCCAAAGGTATTTATGGCCGTATATGAACAAAGATATCAATAATTGGTGTAGATCATGTATAGCCTGCCAAAAATCAAAAATACAACGACATACGATATCACCTCCTGGTACATTTATGACAGCGCAACGTTTTGAACATTTACATATTGACATCGTCGGACCACTTCCGATTTCACAAGGGAAGAGATATTTAATCACAATCATAGATCGTTGTACGTCATGGCCCGAAATATTTCCGGTAGAAGATATAACTGCAGAAACAGTAGCCAAGACACTTTTCGAAGGATGGATTACTCGTTTTGGATGTCCATTGCGCATTACTACGGATCAAGGCCGACAGTTTGAATCAAGAATATTTGAGTCACTCTCACAATTTTTGGGAATACATAAAATTAGGACAACACCTTATCATCCGCAATCCAATGGAATGATAGAGAGATTTCATAGAACTTTAAAGGTGGCGTTAATGACAAGAGAATCCAACGAAAATTGGATAAAAGAAATTCCAACAGTTTTACTCGGGTTGCGGAGTAGCTTGCGAGAAGACACAGGTTATAGTTCAGCAGAGATGACATATGGAACGCCAATACGACTCCCTGGAGGATTTTTTGAGTCATCAGCAGCACAGTTATCAACGTACGAAGAGTTTGTAAAACAAATTCAAAAGGACATCACACAAATGACATCAATTCCGAAAAGAAAAAACCACAACCAAGCTATATTTGTGCATCCCGAACTCAAAGAATGCTCACACGTATTTGTTCGGTGTGATAGAATTAAGAAAGCCCTGACACCGCCGTATGAAGGACCCTACCCAGTAATTAGTAAAACAGATAAAACATTTTGCATTAGAATTAGGGATAAAGAGACAGTGATATCAATTGATAGATTGAAACCAGCATTCATGATCAATGACGAATCAAACTACGTGCCAGATTCAAAGGATTTCTACAGACATTCACACACGTACACTACACGATCGGGACGTAAAGTAAAGCCAGTAGTACGTCTATAAAAAATCGCTGATATAAGCAAGCTATTCGTATATATATTAACATAGATCTTAACATATACCATTAATTCACAACTACTCGTAACAACAAGACATCTAAAATGGGAAATCAAAGTTCTAAGGACCAGATAACATACAATACGGACAGTTGCCTCAATCAAAACGAAGCGGACAAACTCCGTAACCTGATCCAGGAGGACTTACGGTGGACAAGAAATGTTGCAATGGGACAGATTATTTTAACAATCGGCGTGATCCTACTTTACGGCATAATGAAAACACTGGACAGAAGAATGAAGAGTTTAACGAAAAAAAATAATAAACACTCGTGCAACAGCTAAGTCAAAATTACATACGTCAGCAAATCACACCACAACAGGCGTCATCAAATTCCACCGCGTACAATAGCATTATTATTTATATACATCAGCAAATAACTAGTAAGGTCTAGGTCAAATTTATATTGTAAACACTATTACCATAATAATTTTTTTTTTAAAGGGGGGTGTACTGTTACAGTACAATATCTTTGTGCTGTATCTACAATCTACATCGCAATCTTATGATCTTTATCGCACGTTCAATATCTATTAAATGTTTCTACTATCCGTGATCAACACGTAGTCGTTAGTATATAAGATGCACCTTTGGATAATTATAACCAGACTATACTACAACTTTGTCTCATTTATACCTAATCATATACTGCCAAGAAGTTTGGCAAAAATTTCATAGAAAAACCTAATGATACTGCTCCACCTAGGATCGAGGTCAAGTAAAGTCTTGCTTGCGACCACAGGAGTAATGGGGGCAATTTATAAAAAATACATTTAAAACCCCACTTTTTAAAAGTCCAACTATAATTAAAACCCCTTGTTTATATACGGGGTAGTCCCCAAAATCGAGGCGTGAGCAATTTGAACGGACTTCGCGAAAAGGTCCCACTTAATATATTGTTGCGTAAAAGGGAAAAGTTGACTGAATAAGTCTTAAGCTTAGCTTGGTTAAAACGGCTTTACAATTTACGATTTTAGCATTTCTACCCAACTGCACCAGAAATAAGGTTATGTTTTTCGAGTACATCGTATATTTGTATAACTCGTGCAATTTTTTTTTAGCTAAGGAGGTGTCACTAACGTGTCACAATTGTGACAGTAACACTAATTATGTATAATAAACTAAAAAGTGTACAATAAAAAAAGGTAATTAAAGAAATAAAAAAACCCGACTTCCAATAAAGATAGAAACAAGATGTCCAATCTCATGCAGTCGGTTGCATCGCCTTAAATATAACTCCAAAGACCCAATGCCTCCGATTTAAATAATGGACATTGGAGTAGCGCTTAAAGCGAAACACATATCTACAGCAAAAAAGCCTCTCTATTTTTCTCTAAACAAAAACCAATATCACGACTTTAAGAAAAAATAGTTTCAACGTCAAAATCGTAAAGATAAATCCATCTCTGCTTCAGTGTTGAAATCCGTCTTCGTCCTTATGTGACGAAAAGAACCTCTTACGAGGGTTATCTATGGCGCGCGACACAATACCGGGTTCAGATAAAGGGTGCCGGGTTTAGGGACGAAACATCAAAAGTAGCGAGTGATGATACCATATCATCGAGACGGCCAAACAGCCAAACTAACACTCGTAAACTTGCTCTACATGAAGATGCAGTGGGCTCCGTAGGGTAGCGCAGACGAGCGACTTTTTCGTCGCACCAAAAAATCTAAACATTCTGTGACTGAAAACAATAAAATTGTTCTTTGAAATGTTGATAAGACAATCTAATTACCACAGATTAAGTAACAGTTGGACATAGACAACATCATACCTTAAGAAAGTTTAATTAACGTTTAAATATATACTATAGGTACTACAAAATAGACTATTTCGAACCTCATTTTAGAGGATTACATACGATAAGTTATGTTTTAACTTTCAATGATCATCCTTTATTGCTCACCTAAAACTAACTTACATACTCACATATAGTGTTAGTCATAGCACGCTTCCTTTTTAAAGTTTAATTCATCATCGATTAACGTCATGATCATGTCAACAAAATAATCGCAGGTCTGTACAATTTTTTACATCCTTTATCATTACACATTCTGACTCCCACCCATCAAATGGCCGAGACCCCTATAAATAAGCTACGGGGCTTCCAGATTGCCGGGTTATAAATGAAAGGGTGCACGGAAATTAGGGTTTTTTACAACGGAACCCTAAGTCGCAAGCGTGTCGCTGTCGCCGTAAACAATTTTTCATACCGTGAAAAAAGCTACTATGGCTATATTGAGTAAATACGTCTTATTTGGGATGATGGAATATTTTTTTTATGGTGGGCCATGGTAACTGATTACTCCGACATAAGGCGGGGAGGATGTTTTTTTTGCAATAAGGAAGATAATCAGACGTAAATCCTGGTGAAGTCGGCTCATTTAATAGTTTGGAGGGGTGTAGAAGAGATGTTCTTTTTTTGAGGTTTTTTTTAATACTGGAACTGAAAGGTGTAATACTTTCTACGGAAAAGTAACCTGACAAATGACGTTATAATAGATTCATAGAATTAGCATTGCCATTCAATGTGGTATAATGTACACCCAAATTTTGGCCGTATGTTTAGGTCCCATGTGATAGGGCCTATTGCCATCAATATTGTTGCCGGGCATAAATTTACTACGAGTTGCCCGCCTTAGGAACTCAGGCCCGTCAGAGTAGCTTAGACCACTTAGAACCACTATTCTAATCTACTAGGCAGTCAGTACGTCGAGTATGTAAGGTAAAATGGCGCTCATTGGGGGATAACACGCGCAAAAACCATAATGAACCTAAATCGAATGCTCGACGAAACACACCACATGTACCTACATATGTATGTATAAAGCCGTGTACACATACAGCGCTGGTCCCGAAGGAGGCAAGTTTGCAGGAGCCCCGCTGTCTCGGAACTTGGAGCAATGCATTAATTAATTCATTATTAATACAAGCTCGGTAAAGGGTAAGTGTTTACGTGTGCACTCTTTCGAGTGACGCAGTGAGTAATAGTTGGAAAGCGTGAGTCGTACAGCAGTACGTGCCGTTGCATAGTGTTCTGTTCAAGTCCTGTCAATGTCACCGCTTGGATTTTTGGGATGTATTAAATAATAAGCACTCGATGTAGGTGCTGGACGTGTTGTCGCTTCGGGATTCAGAGAGAGAGTGCGTTGGTCTGCACGCAGGCACGCTTTTCTACCGCATCCCCCCACCACAGCAACCATAACTAGTTTATTGTTATATCGCAATACTTCACATACTCCATAGTCTGAATAACTCTAGTAGGGTTGTCTGGTAGCAGTTTTTTTATGGAATAGGGGAGCAAACGTGCACACGGATCACCTGATGGTAAGCGATAACCGCCACCCATGAACACCCGCAACACCAGAGGAGTCACAAGTGCGTTGCCCGCCTTTTAAGAAGGATTTGGGCCTCCGTTAACCTCACTCGGCGAAACACAACGCAAGCGTTGTTTCATGCCGCTTTTCTGTGAGCCCGTGGTATCACTCCGGTCAAACCGGCCCATTCGTGCCGAAGCATGGCCACTAATGACAAATCCAAAAGAGCTACTATCACCGCCAATTAATATTCAGCACTTACCTTCAAGTAACAAAATCTACTAAATTCTAATTTTCCTATTCAGAGCACTGCGACCCTCCTGAGAGCGAAAACGTGATAATATAAATAAGAGGAGCAATTAACACACGTTGTCCATTTTGTGACGTGTTTAAATTAGGTCGGACGATGCAATTAAAACTTGTTGGGCCCGTAGATTAGGAACAGGGCCATAGGTCATTATTAGAGGTCATTTGACACCCGGGGACAACCTATTTCTCGAGCAGGAAATTCACAAAAATTTAAATAATTAATCCCAAATAAATCTTACGGTAATTAACATAAAGTTGATTTTGGATTGAAACGAGATGGAAAATTGTCGAGGCCGCATCACTGTCAAACTTTTTCGGGACTGTCTACACTACCCTTTGAAAATGTGCCAAGGTACATACGAAAAGATAGCTGATTTGAGACTTGCATGACATGTATGTAAGGTGCTTAAGGCGCGGTGAATAGACGATGTTTAGGTATTGGAGGGGGTGAAGCAGGTACGTGGGGCACAACTCAGCACAAGTAGGCCCGCCCACTGCGGGGCGCCTCGGACGAATTTCGGCGATGCGCGACGTCCTTTTAATATAGAAACGTAATTTCGAAACGTTTGTTAGATGTACGATTGGCTTAGCGCACCGCTGTCCGGCTTGACACCGCATATCGCAGACACTAGATACTAAGTTCGAATCTCATGATATATAATATCCCTTTTTATCTTTTTTTTTAATTTAAAAATGTACTATCTAACTACTCTTTTCGTATTTTTTAAATAGTAAATCAATTATTATTATTTTCTAGAAATTTGAATAGAATATTGAGAAAGTTTTAACAGATTCATCAGATGAGTAATAAATAATTAATCATTCAGAAATAAAATGGCTTGGGCGTAGAATTGCCAATTCTAGAAATGGCAAAGTGTCAAAATTGTGAAAAATTTATATAAACAAGCATTTTTATTCCCCAGACTAGCCCCTGCCCGTGGCTTCACTCACTTGAAACTCAAAACCAACAGTGATGATCTCTTCTTTGTATGGGTCTCTATACATTAGAGGGGTCAAGCTGTATCTCAGGTTCCTTTTAATTATTTGAGATAAGAAGTATACCAGTTTTTAATTGTGAGCACATACTTTCTAACAGTGATAACAAAATTAAAATCTAATCAGTAGTTTTCGCGCCAACCCGTAACAAACAGACAATAATTTTAAAAATCACATTTTTGGGTTCGGAGACGTTTATATACCCCAACCCATTTGTTTTTTTTTAATATCTTTAATGTACAGACACAGCTTTTTACAATTTCATAATAGTAGAGATATGCATTTTTTTCAGAATCTAATATAAAAACGGTCACCAAGCCCGATGGTTTATTCGGGAGAAAAATAATATAGGTACCGACATGTAGGGTGTCACAAAAGACTGTAGTAATTTGAAAGCAAATAAATAGCGCAAGCCATAAAACCAACCAACAGCATAGCCACACAAACAGCTGTTTAGTAGGTACATATTTTCTCGACAAATGTCGTAATTAGGGTTTCCGGGCGAGAATTCCCGAAGCGAGAATTCCCGGGAAATTTTGCTTTATTCGATTCGAGACGACAAAAAATGGGTCGATAGCTTGAGAAATCTGAAGACCATAGAAAACTTACAAAATTAACTAATATCGTACCTAAATATGAAGATATTGTTACGAGCTGGGGTTCGGGATAAATTAATAACGCTAATTTTACCGAAATAAACAAATACTTTAATAAACTTGACAACACACAACAGAAATCACAAATCAAGTCACTACACTATTACTTGTCGCACTGTACTGTCACACTGAGAATCACTTGTCTTAATTTGATGTTCACTTCACCTTGTCCAAAACTAAACTGCGCTAGCCGACCCTCACGACGGCTATTTATATCAGTCACGAAGATTCTGGAATCAAACAATCGCGACATGCCTACAAAATGCGAGTAGGTACCTGATAGTCTATTGTTTACGGGCATTGACCTTTGAACCTGACCTTGATCTATTGTTATTACGTGAGTACGTATTCGAGTACTTTCTTTCGAATATTCTACATGCTTCTACGATTTATCCAGAACCTTCGTGACCCATCCACGTCATTCTAATAGCTTCGCGGCGTAACAATATGTATGTACACACATCAAAAAAAGTTTGCGATCACTTTGAAAAATCTAAATCTCTTTTTTTATGGTAGATTATATTATGATTTCTTCTTTAGTAATTTATTTTTTAATTTCAAACAGGGTATTTCTATTTAAAGAAAACACACTATTTAAAATACAAAATTTCATTACCTGCTTGGAACCCCATTATAATATGTAGATTCCATTAAATCTAAATCCAAAGACAAAGGATAGGATTTGCTCATTCTATGTGAATCGGGTCGCAAATACTTAACAAAAGTGAAAGCTAGCTGTTAGTGATTCGACATCTGAATCTACTGGTGACCATGGATACTGTAGCCTATAATGGATCCAAAACGTGTGTAAATAAATAAAATAAATAAATATTCTGGGACATTTTTACACAGCACTATCTAGTCCCAAACTAAGCAGAGCTTGTACTATGGGTACTAGACAATGGATATAATACTTATATACCTTTTTTTTGTAAATACATACTTATAATACATAAGAAACACCCAGACGAACACAAACACTTATATTCATCACATAAATTTTTGTGTTCTGTGGGAATCGAACCCACGACCTCATGGTCGGCAGTCCGGTACTCGAACCACTAAACCACGGAGGTCGTCAAAATAAAGTAAATATCAATATAACACTTGTCTTCATAGATTTTCTTGAAGTCCCGGGAATTTTCGGGAAATAGTGATCGAGAATTCTCGATTCCCGAGAAAACAGATGTCGAAAAATCAGAAACCGAAGTCGCAATTGAAAGTGCTGTCCCAGGGTTCTCGTGCTCAGAATCCTTTTGTAATCGAAAATTGACTTTTTGTGAATTTTTTGCATTTTTCATGCTAATTTTATAAAGTCAAATTTCAAATTTCGACATGGCAGGTGGGACTCGCGGTGGCTTAGTGGTCATAGCGTCTGGCGTACCTAGCCAGAAGACGCAGGTTCGAATCCTGCCTGCGAGTCGAATTTTTCCTTCACTAAATAACTTTATCGAAAATTGAGATTAGATAATGATTTTAAATTTTGAAATACTACTACTAATTTTATATCATGTGATTTTTTTGATAAATTTTATCAACATAATTATATTGTGGCCATCTGCTATCGTCTAAACTATAGTTTATTATTACTGAACTTATTACTATTTCGCCTTCAAAGTTGTTCATATAATGTCATTATAAAAAAAATACTATGGCTCCCTAAAATCATGAAAAATAATCTGCCGCTCCTCAATGACCTCCTATCGAATTACTAGTTGTTACTACCTATAACATGCTGTAACACAATGTAGGTACATAATTATTATATGCTTATGTACTCATAAGAAGTTATCTCCGATGGTTCATGGATAGCCCGGTAAACTTTTATTTTTACTATAAAAAAAAGTTAAAAAATGTATTAAAAAACAAAGAACAAAAAAAAAACAAATTAAATAATAATCACTGAAAAATTATTTCTAAAAAGAAAATGAACAAAAAGTTAACATAATTATCGAAGCGGGGTTTGAACTCACGCTTAGTCGCACATAACGCATTTCTTCCTACTGCAGAAGACCGCTAGACCAACCGAGCTATAGAATTACGCATCGAAATAAAGTATTTATAGATAATCAGGCAGGTATGTGCTTACTTTACAACTTCCACCATTTATTTTTGTTTCATAGAATAAAATACAAATAAACAATACATAGAATACGAATACGATACAATCAGATACAAAATATTTTTGAGCGGCGGGCGGAACAAAATGACACAGGTCCATCAGGCAGCGCGCCTCAGCGATCACTGTCGCTCCGCCTAGAAATGAAAGAGAAGCGAACAGACGCCTCGATGGCGCGGTGTTTCGTTCGACTCGTGAGAGTTATTTATCATGAAATTTATTAATTATTAAAAATATCTTATTTCAATCGATAAATAAAACCGCTAGCGTACTTTATTATTATATATTACTTCAGTGTTATTAATTTTATCAAGATTTGTTTGTAAATAATACAGTTACAATTGCAATAATTTTGAATTCAATGGTTACTTTATGATTTTTTTCTATCGAGAAAATTTTCCGCAAACGTGTTTTGGACCGGTTAGTGTACTCATAAATATGATCAAGATTAACATATATTTTTTTCACTGCTTGAAACTGTATACTTTTTGCTAAATAACTGCTTTAAGAAGCCTATTTTGACTATTCACAGCGTCTTAATTAAGCGACATTTCTCGGTCTCTGTATTTTGTTGTTGAATTGTTTTGATAATTATATTTTTGGTTTCAGTATTCAACGAAAGCAAGTTCTTAGAACAAATGGCCAAAAAACATTTTAATATTTTAACAGTATAAAATTTGAAATTCAATTCAGAAAAGAACAAGGATTATTTAAACAACTGTTTGTTTGTTGTTGTTAACAAATTAATTTACAAGCAAACTTTAATTTACCACTTTTACATGGAAAAAAGCAAATAAATTAATCGCCAATATTGGTAATAAATCTTAAATCGAGACCAAATTCAATCAAGGAAAGAAAAGTCCTTAAAAATATCGGGAACCTAAGACATTACAGAACTAAACAATGATAGCAAATTTCAAGACGAAATAGAGTAATTACTTTAAACTACCCTCTACAGCTACAGAAAAACCTTTGTGAGGAGTTGTTTGTACCGGGTATTTTTCTTACACTTTCGTCTAGAAACGAACACTAGACTTTTTGATGTGTTGTTTTTATTTACAATATCCAATATAACCTCAATTATAATATTTTTAGATGGAAAAAATTTCATCGTTGATTCTATGAACAAACACGAAAACAATCATATGATGTATTATTTTAAATCTGTATTCACGACTGCCTCATTAGCCTAGTGTTTCTGAGTGCGACTGCTACGCTAGAGGTCTTGAGTTCGATTCCCAGGTCGAGCAGTGTTATTGGGTTTTTCTATGAAATTCCCTGTAGCAGCTCGGAGTTTGGAATTTGTGCCCGGTAAATGGCAATAGGCTCGCCCCCTATTACATGGGACCTAAACATACCGGCGAACTGTGGGTGTACATTAGTACGCCTCTGCCTAACCCTTCGGGGAATACAGGCGTGATGGTATGGTATGTTATTCACGAGGGGTTAACTATCAACAATTCGTCAGTATTTTTAGTCCCATGTACTTGGAGAAACTTACTTGAAACAACGGCTCAATTTTGGTCTCATGTTCTTGGAAAATATTACGCGAAAAAATGGGTAAATTTCAATTCCCGAACTGCTGCCGACCGTCGTCCTCACTCTCTATACATAGCAAGCTTATGTTAAAAATATTGAGGACACGTTTACTTAGAATAAAAGAGGAGGACAGTAAATTCTGTTTTCGCTTCAGTGAAACATTGTCCAAATAATGGCTTATCTAAAGGACGCAGCCCGTTTTATTTCAAACAAGTCAACATCAATATCGATGCCCGCGTCAATACTGCTCGACTCAAACCCAATTTCTCTCACTACATATTACATTACCTGTCAAAACATGTATAAACAACGCGTCGTGTATAACGTGTTGTAAATGGAGCCAGCAATCTTGTTTTTCCACTTTAGCTTTTAAAATATAAGCAATGATAATATTTTCTGTTATTTTAATCTCCAAACAGCTCTTTGGTGTTGAAGTGGTGGTAAGTGAAGAGGTTCTATGGCTATTTTGCGCTGTTATTGAATTTTTCTATAGGATTCACATTAGCAGCTGTGTTTGAACATGTCCGGTTAATAGCAATACGTTCGCCCTAATAACGTGGGATCTAAAACATAAACCAGTAAACATATCATGAGTACACTTCTGCAGGATACTGACATGATGGTATCAATGGTATGTATGTATTTATTTGTAAATAGTGTATTTTCTTAAATGTTTTTTCGATGACTAGAAGCGTATTTTTAAGGGAAAAAAGCAAATGGATAATATAATACAGGAGACTCAGCCATCTGCATTTATTTTAATAAACAGTACAAGACCACTTTGAACTTTCCCAAATAAACACTATTTATTCGCAAAGCAAAATAAACAGAAACGAAGGACGGACTACATCAATATTCTTCATTTTCCACATCGGAACGTTTGGAATACGCCTCCCAAGTATTTCTATCTATCATTCTCATGAACTCCGCGAAACAGGGACCGCGGGACCATCCATTACAGATAGTCTGCTGTGCAGTTGAGAGCCAATCGGAAATTCAATTTCCGATATGATACGATCCGCTAAGAGATTGCTGAAATACGATACCAACGTTCACCGATACACGATGAACATAAACGATCTCCACTCAAGCTGATAAACGGATCTTTGTTCCCACAATTTATTAACAAAGGAATGATTTTACATGAAAATGCAACTGTAAACTTTACTTACAAGTACACATATATAGAATCATACCTGTAGGCAGAAACCATAGACCGCCACTTGCTAAGATTCTTGCATACTTCTTGTGCTTCTCCCACATTCATACTTCTTTTGATACATACGCGCCTGTTGCGAGTACTACGCACCTGACCTTTTTGAAGGACGTCGCCAATAAGAACGTACGTCCTTCTAGGACGACCTCTTCCGGAGCTGCCGCTGACATTCGCCTTATAAATTCCTTTCTTTAATCGACTTTCAAATGAAATGAAAATAGCTAAATACCAAAACAAACGAATTTGTGGTTCCAAAACGTTTAATAAAATATGACTACAGATTCAACGTCAGATTCGCTCTCGGATTCCCAGCGACGTCTAAATGGGACGACGTTAGATAATTTCCCTAGATACATTGATGAAATCTTGGACTTTTTTATCGCTTTCGAAGGGCCTGCTTTCGGCGGTCTTCCTGGTCGTTTCAGTCCTGATGTTCCGAAATTATTTGATTTACATGTCCAAGCCTGAGTAGTAGTCTTCATTTTCCGATAAAGGTTCTGTTGTACTTGGCGCTGAACAGTTTTGCGCGCTTCTGGAGCAATCAGAGGTTTGTTTAGTACAAGATCGTTAATTTTTATTGGTTCTGGGTTATTCTGGACTTTTATAGAAGGCTGGAAATGGTTCGCTTCTTCTGAAAAAGGCTGTGGTGGCACTTTACCAGCTAATACCGCCTTCATTGCTTGCCTAGAATTGGAAATTAATTTTAAATATCTATGTTTTCTATCATGATAGGTTGATACAAAAACGTTTAAATATTACGGGCAGTCTACCAACACCGTAATCTACAACTTGTTTCCAATTGGTAACAAAATGCTCAAGTATTACATTTCAGCCTGCCAAAAGAAGAAATCAAAAAGATTTTGCATGAAAAAGTTCCCAAAGTTCTCTCTACAGCACTATATATCTCTTTTTGTGTTAGTAGGATGATGATGATTCAATTTCTTACCGAACTTCATCAGCGGAATTGAAATCGATAGCTTTCAAATCGTTCATGTTATGCGAAATTTGTTCAGGGCTAAAAGTCTCGCCCCTTGACGTCGTCGGCTGTTCATCCTCTCTTCGGTCAACACCCTCATCCCCAGAGCCACATTTGTTTGATGTTTTGCTATTTGACTTTTCCATTTGATTATTTTTCTAATTAAAATAAATTACTACAAAAATCTAGCACTGACTAACTTCTCAAGCAGAAGTGTCAGTGTAATATTCCTTTTACAAACTTCTTTTGGACACAAAGGAGTTGTTAATAAAAATATTTTAATCTTATTTATTACAAAAGGAGCTCAAAGACCTCATTGTCCAGGTGAGACGCTCCATCGTTCAGGAGACAAATAATTTGCGATTCTCTGAAGATTTAATACAAGACGGGATGAGTCTCATAACTCCCGTCTAGACGAACAAGCGAAGACAAAAAAAAATGTCGCATTCAGAATTTAATTAATCAAAATCTCACGCTGTACTTAGGTATATCCGAATACATAATTCAAGTGAAGTCAAGGAGAAACTTGGATGAAGAAGCGTACCTTCAGCACAACATTTCATTGCGGGAGGTTACGACACACTAGGGAACAATGGTTAATAAGCTTTATAATTTAGCGCAAATTCTCCCCGCCTTGGAACAACACGAAGACTTATTAGTGGCAGGAATTCTGCAGCGCGAAATTAGCTGAAGGTTTAAGTCATTGCCGACAAAACGCCCGACCCCGGAGGAAACGCTCCAATGGATTTCATATTGACTCCAATTTCCGTTTTAAGGGAAATAATAGAGAATGTACGCTCAAAGCGAACTAGGACAGTCTTGATTGTAGAAAGTGCACGAAACGCGAGTGATTCTGCGAAAAAGACGAATATTTTTCATCGACAATGGTACTGTGAGAGAGTTGCGGGCGTACGGGCGAGCTAGTAGCTCAATGAAGTATTTTCTAGTGACAGTCCACGAGGCGACGCGACGTGGCGCTCTGTGCTGGCCAGTATTATAATGGACCGGTCTGGTCATTAGAATTCGAGTTTTCTTCGCTGTTATTGAAATAAAACCTTTTGTGTACTCTAGTAACGACCTCATTGGTATATTGGTTGCATGTAGGGTTGCTATGCAAGTCTTGAGTTCGATTCTAGTTGAGCAAATTGTTATGTGTTCTTTTTTCTTAATAAATTTTCAGGAGTAGCTTGAAGTTGGTATTTGTTCCCGGGTCATAAAAATATACCAACTGTGTAAAGTAATACATCTCTGCCTAATCCTTTGGAATACAAGCGTGATATTATGTTATGTAATTATATTATTTATTTATGGTTGGTTATAGATACAATAGACTTAACACCTTATTCATAAATGTAACAAGGTTCACTGTCCTAACATCGTTACCACTATGTTGTATACTTATTAGTGGTGTACTGTAACAAAACTGTATGAAAATAAATTCTATTCTATAAATATAAAACATCCTTTTAACTTCTATATAGCTTTATTTTCGAAGCGGCGGTAGCCTAATGGCTAGAGCCCCGGACTTGCAATCATGTGGTTGCCGGTTCGAAACCCACCCATTGCACTACCGACTAAACCCACTCGTAACACATGCATTTTATTTAGCTTAGCACGAGGGGTTAACAAGAATACTAGTAATGTGCGATTCACATTGCTAATAAGCATTTATAAAAAAAAAATATTCTTCAATGCACATTGATGGTACATATGTTTTGTCTCGCTTTTCCCATCATAGAATGTCATTTGTCAAAATACTTTATAGCTATGGAAGGTTTCAAGCTGAGCTCGTATTGTGTAAACTTTCAGTGCAATGACGGGTCATCTTATATTGGAAATAAATAGCTTAGGTAAGTAGAAGTGCGAACATTAGTATTAATATATAAGACATTTTATATTTTTCTGCCTTTATATTTAACTGCCTCGTTAGTCTAGTGGTTTTAAGTGCGACCGCTACGCTAGAGGTCTTGGGTTCGATTCCCAGGTCGAGCAAAGTGTTATTGGGTTTTTCTATGAAATTCTCAGTAGCAGCTCGGAGTTTGGAATATGTGCCCGGTTAATGGCAATAGGCTCGCCCCCTATTACATGGGACCTAAACATACCGGCGAACTGTGGGTGTACCTTATTACACCTCTGCCTAACCCTTAGGGGAATACAGGCCTGATGGTATGTTATGTTTTATATTTTTATGAAAAAGAGGGCTAATTTACATAAACGTATTGGCGTATAACAGCCAAATTAGAACCAGTTTATAATATTGAATGCATAAGGTCAGAAGTGTTAATGAACCCATGCTTGCCTACAGTTATGTTGTACATTCCTACCACATATTTGTTCACAAAACACTTAGCAATTTCCCACGCACTGAGTTGATACAACACGTACAGATTTCTTGCAATGTACACTGTATAAGCGTATTGTGTAAGTCAGAAAAGAGAGATACTAAGATACGGAAATCGATATTAGAGAAAATGTTGTATGAAAAATTACGTGTGTTACAAAAATCAATAAACTTTTTAGTATCAAAAATTATATTATCAAAAATTATATCTTACAAGCTTTTGCCCGTGACTTCGTCGGCATAGATATTGAATGAAGCCATGTAAATGAAGCCATTGTGCATCATTATATAGAATAAGTTTGGGTTAGCTTGACGACATTATGCCATTTTACATAACAGAGCTGTTTTGTAAAGCGGCTAGCGACTATTTAAAATAGCGAATTATACAATTCTACTGCGACATATGCAGTAGTTTTTGCGTGAATGAGTAATGCACATCCATACATCAATATTTTAGCATTTATAATATTAGTGGGAACTGGGAAGTAGGATTAAGGCCGATAAATTATTGAAATTTAAACTTTACACTAAAAATATCAACAACGGTGTTTGTAGTAACTCTTGCGACTCTACAGACAGCAGTATAGACCGCGTCGAGCCTAATTGCTTTAAACTAATCTAATTAGTACACTTCTGCTTAACCTTTCAATATTGGTAAGCGTGATATTGACTGCCTTCTTAGACTAGTGGTCTTAAGTGCGACTGCTACTCATGAGGTCTCGATAGTAGTCAGTAGGAGAGAAGATTAAAGTATCGATTAGTACCCCGTTAAAGGGAGTAGACTTGCCCCCTATTACATGAGACCTAAACATACCGAACAGCGGTTGCAGACGTTCCAAATTCAAAATTTTTATCATAAAATCTCTTTCCAAAGTAGCAGTTCCAATCCTTTCCGGGATTAATCCCGGCAGCATACGTAACAATTTCTCCCGTACATGTCACCACTCCAATATGTCACCGGGATTTATTGCACTCTTTACTTCTGTATCGAACGTAAGTACCGACCGATAAATTTCGTACCTCCAATCACCCAGTGCACTTAGCTAGGACACATTACCAATAAAATGTTGTGGGCTTTATTAGAATCGCAGTAGTAAACTGAGATTTAGTGTTATGGTGTTAGCAAGTGTTTTTATAGAAGTGGAGGGTTATGCAGAGCACCGAGTATAATAAAAAACAGTGATCATCAATGACATTATTTAGTTACTAGCTTTTGCCCGCGGCTTCCCTCACATGAAGCTATATTGGATAAATAAAAACCAACAGCCGCCGGGAGAGTACGCGCTAGAAAGACATACTTTTTGTCCTACCTACCTTACCTAGAAAGACTGACATTTTTGAAGAATCTCAACTTATCGGTGAGATTCTTCTTAAAATTCAGGTGCATAGTACTCGCAACCGGCGGGCGTGTATGAATGTGGATGAAGCAAAATGGGTATGCAAGACTCGTAGCAAATGGATCTCTATAGTTTCCTTTGCCCTACCTACCTTTCTTTTGCCTACCCCTATGGGAAAACGACGTGAGTGTATGTATGTATGTAAAAGGCATAAAAGGCATCAATAAGTATCTAACAAACAAATCCAATTGTAATATAAAACACGAACAAAGTTGTCTGTCTGTTGCGCTTGGGCTCAGATGTGGGAGAAAATTTACTCGCACCGGTTGTCTGACCAACAGATTTATAGACTGGAGATTATACCGTACAGAGGTCTATAAGCGCACTTCTAATATGAACGTCTAGTCACATAAAAGATTGCTTGTAAAGGATTCATAAAGTAAACGGCAAATAACGTGAAAAAAAATTTTATGGGATAGGCGGGCAAACGGGCAGACGTAAGCGATTACCGCCGCCAACCGCAACACCAGAGGAGCCGCAAATGTGTTGCCGACCTTTTAAAAGGGTTTGGTCCTCCGGTACCTTCACTAGGCGAAACACAACGTAAGCGTTGTTTCTCGCCAGTTTTCTGTGATGCCGTGATATCACTCCAGTCGAGCCGGCCCATTCAAGTCAATTTACATCGCTAACAAAAACGCGTTATCAACGTACAGTACGACGTAATATGAACTAGAGGTCCTGAGTTCGATTCCTGGGTCGAGCAGTATTTGTTATTGGGTTGCAGTTGCAGTTGCAGTTCGAATTTGCAGCAACAGGCTTGCCCCACACCGGCGGACTGTGGGTGTGTCTGCCTGGATGGATGGATGGATGGAATTGAGGCGTGATGGTATATCGTTATGTTCTTAAAACTAAACTTACTCCTAAAACTCAATTAAAACGATTATAATAATGTTCTTCTATAACCCTGAGAACACATTTACTTTACTTTGACTAAGTGCTGGTCAGATTACACAGTAATAATATACAAGTTCAACGGACAGTGAGTTACACATTAGCTCACAAACCCTTTGACCAAGAACACTGGCCTTCCAACTGACTGACCCTTTTGAAAGTTCATCAAACTTGTTTAATTCTATGGAGTCTTCAAAATGAGGACCGTGTATCTGAGGTTTTTAGAATTGAAAGAATAATGAATGATCAGTTGGCCTATAGAGGCGGCTATTGGGTAATGCTGAATCGTACTCGTAATAATATGATGTCCATTTGAAAATGGCTAAGGAACTGTTAAGAGTTCGAAATATGAATTGATTCCGAAGTAATTTATTGCTCGGGCTTACTAACCGTTGTGGATTTTAAATCGATGTTTTTAAAATTATGTCAAATTTTATTTTTACGGCCATATAGATATAATGCACCCTTAACTGTCTCATTAGCCAAGTGGTCCTGAGGGCGACTGCTACGCTAGAGGTCCTGGGTTCGATTCCCAGGTCGAGCAAAGTGTTATTGGGTTTTTCTATGAAATTCCCAGTAGCAGCTCGGCGTTAGAATTTGTGCCCGATTAATGGCAATTAGCTCGCCCCCTATTACATGGGACCTAAACATACCGGCGAACTGTGGGTGTACATTAGTACGCCTCTGCCTAACCCTTCGGGGAATACAGGCGTGATGGTATGTTAATTTATTGCTCGGGCTTCCTAACCTTTGACTATCTATCCAAGTAAAAGTTCCTAACCGTTGTGGATTTTAAATCGATGTTTTTAAAATTTTATTTTTACGGCCAAATTAAATAGTTATAATGCACCCTTAATTTTATTAAGTAAGTAGGTACTTTTCGAGACAAAAGGATGTCTATGTCCTTCTGCAGAATGCATTTAAGTATCTCTATGCCAAAATTTGTTGTAATCTGTTTAACGGTTTAGTCTTAAAGACTGAAATACAACAAGCTACTTTCGGATTTAATATTAGTAAGGGGTAGTTGCGCTTAAATGAAAGGAATAAACAAATTTTATCATTTATGAATTATGACTACCTAAAACTACCTAAAATCTTCCTTATTCATAATCAACTGGAAGCCGTTTATATCTATAGGTTAAAATGCAACATCTCTCTTTCATAACCTTAAAACGTCCGCGTTAAAACGCAACGGTGGGTCTTGGACAAATTCATTCATTTCTGTTATCTATACAATCGCTACTCACTCATTGTCCTCGGGGGAGCCATTTCTTTCCATCGCTCTTGCCAGCACACTTTTGTCTTCATGATTAGCCCATTAGGTTTCGTAAACGTAAACCATAAGACGTTTTGTTCGTTTCTCGTGATGTATTAAGCTTTAATGTTCTTCATTTTGTGCCTCAATTGTAATGAAAGACACAACAATGGGTTTTGTTTGCTATACATCTGGTTCTTTATAACAATCAAGAAGATAAGGTACTTCTTGTAGTAGTGCCTCAGAAGGACTATTTACTACCGATGTTTGATTTAAAAGGTAGCCTATGACTTTCCTCGGAAAACAATCTATCCCATTTGGAAATTTTATAGAACAAGCAAACGGATTGTTACTTGCACATTTATACCTAATGTTAGATTACGATTAAATTCTTTATGTTGCATCTACCTCTCAGCTTTGGTTATATTTTTCACTCAGATCCTCAACACGTCTTCCACATTTGGCGCCATCAGATCTATCGAAATATGAACAAAATGACTGAACAAAAGTTAAATGTCTCCTTTTTCATTGAAGAGGAAATATTCGAACTAGCCGCAAACGTTGATACAAAATTGATTTTGAAATAGGGAGTTTAAAGTTTAAATTCCAATAAAACTGATAGTTATCAGATCTATCAGAGAATCGGGACGTTACCAAGACTCCATCTCCTGTATTTACTTTGGAGACAAAGATAAAAGCGATCGTCCGAGGAATTTATACAATGGTTGTTTGAAGACCGCAAAGATACTCGTGGCGTTGGAAATATTAAAACGTAGCACTGGAGTTTTCTTCGATTTATCATCTGTAAAGATTGAATGTAAAATAATATCTTCGAACCTAAGACGATCGTGAAAAGACATATATTTTAAAAACCATTGGATGATTAGTAGATATTTTATTGTGTTAACATGACTAGCTTAATGCATTGCATTGAAGCTGACCTCTAGCTGTACGAAAAGCCTATACAGTGGGAGGTCAGATAATACTGGCAATTATAAGCATGATCGATATGTATGGCACTTCAATCGTCATCTCAATATATTTCTCCTTTTTTAGAAAAAAAAAGGAATTGTCTCCTGTATCATGGCTGCTTATACAAATACAAATTCTCACATACACAAACACCTAGACCCGGAACAATCTGAAGGTCATACAAATGTTTGCTCCGTATTGCACCTACAAAACGTATCTTCAAACCGGAATGTTCACATTACTGCTTACCGGCAGGATATTTTCCAATACAGAGGTACCAAGTTGGTACCACTGTAGAGTTCGTCTCAGTTGGTACTACCAACTGAGACGAACTCTTCTTTATTCGGACGTATCCATTAAACTTTCCGAATAACATCCGACCTAGTTTCGACGTAAAAACTTCACCATTGTTAACTGACAAGTAATTGAGACACCTCGTCGACGACTTGATCAAATTAGAAACAGCTCAGGTACTTCAGGCTCTATTAACTGTTATTTGGAACTGGGTGATAGTTCAATTAGTGTTATTGAAACTACTCATTAAGATGTAACTGTTTCACGAACGGCTCTTTCTAATTATAGAATTTACAACTCAAGTTCTAGGTATTTGGACATAAGTTCTGCGTCCGTCGTGAAGTTCACTGCGATAAAGGACTTGTCCTAGTGCCTGGTGAGGGGTCTTAAAAAAAAACATACTTAGCAATTTGCCTAAATTTCTTTTCAATTATATGGATTGAGTTCAAACACTATTTCCCAGAAGGAACTCTCCCATTCGATGGGAAATTCTAGCTAGTTGAAGTATAATATAATTACCTATGTTCTTAGAGAACTCTACCCAAAAATCTCGTAATCAAATAATTTTAGACATAACACAACATAACATACCATCACGCCTGTATTCCCCGAAGGGTTAGGCAGAGGTGTACTAAGGTACACCCACAGTTCACCGGTATGTTTAGGTCCCATGTAAAAGGGGGCGAGCCTATTGCCATTAACCGGGCACAAATTCCAAACTTCGAGCTGCTACTGAGAATTTCATCGAAAAACCCAATATCATTGCACAACCTGGGAATCAAACCTCTAGCGAAGCGGTCGCACTTGAAACCACTAGACTAACGAGACAGTTACCAATAAACCACCACGAGACCACACTACCAATAAATAGTGGTTCAAAACAAAACCTTACCACAAGTACAAACAACATATGCAAAATTCACCAGCCAACGTTCGAAAAATCCATTCAAAACACAGTCTTTTAAATTTAGACCCCACAATGGTGGTGGCCTCAAATCCATTGACAATTTTCTATGACAGTCGTTTAAATCATATCACACAATGGATTGGGGAATGCATTGAAAAGCCAACAAGAGATTGCCGCGTGGAATAAATGGCGTTTTGAATTTGGATAAATAGCATTTTTTACAAAGCGTTTTTCAATACCTATTGGATTATAATTCGCTCGCATTGTTACGCCGCCGATATTTGTTGGCTTCTTTAAGAGAAATCAATTTAAATGTCTGACTAGGACTTGTGGATTCAGTAATTAAGTAATAACTGATTGACTGTTGATTTAACGGCCACTTCAGGCTGTTAAACAATGCTATGCTATGGAAGCAAAGAGTGGCTTTCACCATCCTCAACTCTATCTACACCTTCACTGTTGTTCTCAGGTTTCCTTACAACATCAGAGAGATCTGGCAGTCATAAACGCTAGCCATGCATACTTCACGCGCCACCGAGAAAATCTCTTAAGTTCCTTCTCCAAATAATGCCCAACCGAAAATTGAAGGGGGTAGAATTTCTAGGCCTACGTACAATTATGTCTAATGGGTTATTAATTAAATACATTATAACATAACATACCATCACGCCTGTCTTCCCCGATGGATTAGGCAGAGGCGTACTAATGTACACCCACAGTTCGCCGGTATGTTTAGGTCCCATGTAATAGGGGGCGAGCCTATTGCCATTAACCGGGCACAAATTCCTAACTCCGAGCTGCTACTGGGAATTTCATAGAAAAACCCAATAACACTTTGCTCGACCTGGGAATCGAACCCAGGACCTCTAGCGTAGCAGTCGCGGTCAGGACCACTTGGCTATTGAGGCAGTTAATTTGGCACTTGGCTATTAAATACATTAGCTATTGTTAAATGAAACGTTTTATTTTGACCACCAACTTCTAAGCTTTTGAATAAGCTACTAATATTTCCCAAACCAACAAAACATGAAGAATGCATTTGGCCTTCCAAATCGAAACGAGCAAGATGAATAGCATCTCAAGTTTAGTACCGACGGCGCTCAGAAATGATGTGATTTCGGCAGGCGTGAAGTTGAAGCAGTTTATTTTGATATGTGTACCTGAGAGCACTTGAAAAAAGAAATCGAGGCCCAGAGAGGTTAGGATGATGGAGCGTTTAATGTATTGTGAAGAAAAAATGTTGTTAAAAGTTCGAGTATGCGAAATTGGGAAAGCATTCAGCAATTTTTATTTTGCGTATCGAGAGAACCTTTTTTATTATTTAGCATTACTTTAGAAACTTTCTCTCCAAGATCTCTGCTATTTTTTTAATAGAAAGATTACCAGCAATGTAGGTCGCACATTACTAGTAGGTATTCTTGTTAACTCCTCGTGCAATGGTACCTAAGCTAAATGTTACGAGAAAATTATCCGTTTCTTAATAACTCTTGACTCGTAGAAGTCAATTCAAGCTTTGGTCAACCAGTTTTAATATCACTGCTGAAAAAATATCTTAATAGCCGACTAAATCACGTGATAAAATTTTCAGATCCTCTAAATGACCAACACGAATAAAACAAAAACCATTCACGTGCCCAAAGCTCTTCCATTTTACGCTCAGTAACGCAAAAATTAAGACAAATGTAGAAGAAAATGTCCTACAAATAAACAATGAGGGACTAGTTAATAGTAATACAGCCTTTAGGGAGTGTCCAGTTCAAAGCGACTAAATGGTTTTGTACAGAAACAATTCAATGGGCACCTGGGTTCCGATAAAAGGGTCAAGTAATAGAGTTAGAATAGAATTACATAGACTACTTGTATGACGTAAAGCATAATGAAACTATTTGTAGTATTGACTTTACTTATCACTATTTATGGAAATAGTTTAATTTTCCTAGAGATATCTAGGAAAAAAGTATGATATCCCTGATCCTCTCCACGATTCCATATCATTTAGGAAAGTTAGTGACATACTTACCATATATAAGGATAATCGCGGAGTCATTTCCATCCATAAGGATGTTTACTGCTAGTAAATCCGCTTTTGCTTGTATTTCGATTTAGGACAGGCTGCCAAGAATGCTAGTGCTGAAATTATTTTGTGCTTTAGTTCATTTATGAAACCTTTATATTTTCCGTTTTCTGCCTTCTTCTTTAGGTATTGTTATTTTATTTCTTCTATGATGCCAATAATTTCTGAAAGAAACGCCATAGGGGCAGTTTTATTTCTATCAAGTCGGAAGTTTATGAATTTTTCATCTTTATTTTTAAAGCATAATGTTAATAATTAAACGGCTGATGTATTTAACTGCACACAAGAGAGCCTATTGATACGCTATGATCTGCTGCTTAAGATTTCACAATAACAAATAACAAAGCAAAAGCCTAGATTGTGCCTGAGAAATTTGTTTCAGAACAGTATACCATTGTAGAGGAGGCCGCTTGATAAAGTGATTCAAACATACATTCCAAGAGCAAATTCTACTCAATTCGTTTGAAACCAAACAAACATATTTCCGCAATCCCATAAGAAACAATTACTCCAAAGGGGACTGGCCAACGAAACAGGTTACCATCTCAACCGAGAATGGGCAACAATAATTCATATCTAGGCACACAAGGGGATGAATTAATCTCGCAGCTCCCTTGGGCAACAGTGGTGATTCAATTTGAATAGGAAAAAACCGAGTTCCCAATCCCCGGTCATAATAGACAGTAATTTAGTTGTAGTTTGTCTAAGAGAAGTTATTCTAGTTTTATTGAAAACGAGTCTTTTGAAACTCTCGGAGGGTTTTGTTCTTGAATAGAATTGATAACTTGATGAAATATATAGTCAGCCTGGGACTTCTCCAGCCAACGCCAACGAATTGCTTTCTTTGTTCAATTACAAACCACTATAGTTTAAAGACCATCTTTTATTGATATATGAACACTGCTCTACATCCCTTAAATAGGAATAGATTAAATATAATTATATATTCTGAGATTAACTCATTTCATCAAGATTAACCAAAGTTTTGTACCTGCCCCAGAAATCGGATGAGGCTATAGGTGTGGTTAACTTAGTTCTAATTATGGCATAGTAAAAACGTTAACGCTAGTACGTCAGGGGCCGTAATAACTCAACGGCAGCGGTAGCTTAATGGCTTGGGCGTCGGACTTGCGATCATGTGGTTGCCGGTTCGAACCCCACCCATTGCACTACCGACGTGAACCCACTCGTAACACAAGCATTTAGCTTAGCACGAGGGGTTAACAAGAATACTAGTAATGTGCAACCCACATTGCTAGTAAGCTTTTTTTTAAAAAAAGGTATTATTGCGATCGTTTTGTGTTTGCTAGAGAGGCATGCAGTTCTAAACATTGAATAGTACCTTCCCATTTTTAGCCCTTACTGTCCTGTTGCTGGGAAAACTCTCCCAAGTCCTTCCAAGTACCTACTATAGAGTGTAAGGGATCCGACGTAACATCTTTGAGACCAAAGCCAACCTCACCTGCTCGTAGTGCAACATACAAACGAGGACCACCAACACGCACTGAACCAGCGTGGTGGGTTTCTTGCAACTTAAAAGTCGCGCATTGTGTTACAGCCTGAGACCTCAAGGGCACATGTTTCCTAGCAGTTTTATGACTGTAGAAAAACTTTGAACTCGCTCACAAAAAAAAAATTAAATACGTCCAGACAAAAACAGAATATATAGAAGATAAATGGTTTTTTCACAATGACCGGCTCTGGACAGACAAGGTTAATCTCTACTTGGATTGACCTCTATTTTATTAAAACTGAACTCAATCATAGGTCGCTGCGATTAAGTAACAAGAAAGAAACTCATCAACAAGGACATCATTCCTACAGATACATATTTTCACACCTGTCTCCCATTGGGATAGGTGGAGATTTCCACTTGCTACGATCCTGGCACACTACTTTCACTTCATCTACGTTCATTAACCTCCTCATGCATGATCGTCTGTTTAGGGTGCTCTTAAGAACGGCTGCAACTTGGTTGTGGTACGTTCGTCGAGGTCGGCCCCTTCCAACTCTTCCATCCGTACTCATCATGTATACTCGTTTCGTCAATCTCCGTTCATCCATCCTCTCTACATGCCCAAACCACCTTAACATACCTTTCTCAATCCTTGCTCTACACCTTCTTTCACACCACACCGCTCCCTTATTTATTATTCAATATAGACTACTAGGTACCTAGTACTTTTTGAACGTCATTTTTATATTATAGACAGCACCCAAAACGCCCGCCCTTCACACATCTGCATTACCCGAAGGGTTAGGCGAATTTGTACTTATGTGACCCACCTCTATAGCGGTGTTAATTGGAATTACATACAAACATACCATCACACCTTTATTCCCCATAGGGTTAGGCAGATGCGTACATTTCACCGGTACGTTTAAGTTCCATTTAATACGGGGCGAGATTTCATTTACCGGGCACAAATCTAAACTCCTGCTACTGAAGATTTCATAAAACAACCGGGGAACCGAATCCAGAGCCTCGAGTGTCATTTACGACCATATAATGGAGTTAAACATCGTAATAAATATCAAATTTGATTCTTTAATTACATAACATAACATACCATCACGCCTGCTTTCCCCGAAGGGTTAGGCGGAGGCGACTAATGTACACCCACAGTTCGCCGGTATGTTTAGGTCCCATGTAATAGGGGGCGAGCCTATTGCCATTAACCGGGCAGGAATTCCTAACTTCGAGCTGCTACTGGGCTACTGGAAAAACCCAATAACACTGCTCGACCTGGGAATCGAACCCAGGACCTCTAGCGTAGCAGTCGCGCTCAGGACCACTTGGCTAATGAGGCAGTATTTAATTACATTATTAGCTCATTTACTGTCCCCACAGTTAGGCTGCCACGCTGGCCTAATGCGAATTGGCAGACTTCACACAACGTTGAGAAAATATCTCAACCTTTTTTTTTTTAAAACGTTGCCCCACACTAGGATTTCCTCCTGTATCGCGGGTACGTTTACAAACACAAATTCTCACATACACAAACACCCAGGCCCGGAACAACTACCTGTAGATCATACAAAAATTTGCTCCGTGTGGGGATCGAACCCAAAACACGTGTCGCAGAAGCCAATCGCTCAGCCGCTACGCCAAACGTGTCGTCTGATCACGCCAAGCTGCAGGTTTCCAAATTTTAAACGAGCGATATTCATTATTAATAAGCACATGATTACGAAAAGTCAAAAGGTGCGCGCCTTGGATTCGAACTCAAGTCCAACGAATTGGCAAATCAATGGTCATCATGAGATGGATATGGAGACGGACACGAGGCTATCACTACATACACATACATACATACACTCACGCCTTTCTCCCACAGGGGTAACCAGAAACTATAGACCGCCACCGGCTACGATTCTTGCATACTCTTTTGCTTCTGCGACATTCGTACATCTTCTCAATACACGCCGCGCTATCACTACTTCATTCTTTATTTAGCTCGTACCAAAACATCCATCTCTCTTCCACTTAAATGCACTATTAACTTGGTCCAGACGGGTAGCAGTGAAAAATAAAATCTCTGCGTATCGTAGCAAGGGAAGCCCCATGGGGTGCTCTTAATTAAATACAGCCACGATGGAAACCTCGCGTCCCGAGGATCCAGGAGGAATCCAATTTTTCTTCAGCGTTTTTCCTCCTTACTGCAACGTGAGTGAATGGATAATTAATTCTTCAGCCAATATAATTATAGACTGGCAACCTTGGTACCACTAGACTAACTGCCTCGTTAGTCTAGTGGTCCCAAGTGCGACTGCTACGCTAGAGGTTCTAGGTTAGATTCGCAGGTCGAGCAGTGTTATTGGGTTTTTCTATGAAATTCTCAGTAGCAGCTCGGAGTTTGGGATTTGTGCCCGGTTAATGGCAATAGGCTCGCTCCCTATTACATGGGACCTAAACATACCGGCGAACTGTGGGGGTACTTTTTTTTAAAAAAAACGTTGCCTCACGCTAGGGTTTTCTCCTGTATCGCGGTAGCGTTTACAAGACAAATTCTCAAGTACACAAACACCCAGACCCGGTACAACTACCTGTAGATCATACAAATATTTGCTCCGTGTGGGGACCGAACCAACAACACGTGTCGCAGAAGCCGATCTCTCAGCCGCTACGCCAAACGTGTCTTAGTTAAGTACACCTCTGCCTAACCCTTCAGGGAAATACGAGCGTGATAGTATGTTATGTAGACCTCAGACTAACATAAATAAACTTACCATATTATTTCACACTGAAATATGTAAAGTAACTTCATCAACACACGTTCACTTCGCCTGAAGCTCGTTAGGCGAATATTTGACGAACATTTTTGCTCACAGAAAGCTGTGTTATTACTCTTTATTAAAAATTCAAATACTAGGATAATGTGGGCTCCCCGAGGCTGGTAAGTGATCTTGAAGATCATGATTGAACACTTTATATTCACTACAGGATCCTTAAAATGTCGTAGAAATATTTCGGCAAAGCCGTAATTACAGAGTTTTAGTAAATGAGTCAGGACGTTAGCTTCATGGCAGGTTAAATGCTGTGAATTGCTTTGTAGAGAGTATGATTTCGGTGGTGCTTCGCCGGGTGAGTGAGGATATCTGAGGCCCAAACCCTTTTAAAAGGCGAGCAACGCACTTGCGACTCCTGTGGTGTTGCGGGTGTCGTTGGGCGGTAATTGCTTACCATCAGGTGATCCGTCTGTACGATTGCCCCCCTCCCCCCTTCCCCTCAATAATAAAAGATTTAAACAAAAATTATAAATTTATGATACTACAAAGAAAAAATATGCAATCAAATAGCATAGGACAAACGTAACATCTAAAATGGATTTTTTGTAAAATTGTAAATTTTTGATAATTAAAGATTCGTCTAAGAAATTGCCCGAAATTAATGGGGGAAGTGGTCTTTGAAACATTTTATTTAATAAGACTTTGTGCCGCCCTTCGTACATAATTGTAAATTAATTGCGTTCTCAGGAAAAAGGGACCTACTAATGGCTAATTAGGCAAACGATAAATATATTTTGTACAGGAGCTCTGCGAGTTTCTTTTCAATGCCTTTGGAATATAATATGCTCTTATTATATGCTTCATACGCAATTAGGTGTTTTTGAAAGTTTATTAGGTAATGTATTTTAATTTATTAATTTTAATATTTCAATACAAATTTCGAAAAAGGCAAGTTATGCCTAATTAAAACTTGTGTCGAAATCACGTATCAAGGCAACCGAATTTCAAGTATTATTTGAACGTAAATTTAGATTTCATAATTTAGATAGCAGCACATACAGTTATAATACTAATGCGATTAGTGTTATTCCATAACTTGATAATTCAACCATGTCAAACTTATCAATACGACCATTGTTAAATATTTATCCATTGTATAGTTTATACACTTACCTCAATACAAATAAAATACATAGCATTCAATTAAACGAAACAAAAACTTCTCTAAATCTCTACATTCAATGCACCTCGTAAACCACGATTAATGAAAGAGTGTTTAAACGTTGAGCCAAGTCGAGCAAGCGACTGGATTCCACCAAAGTCTAGTGTAAAACTTTAATCCCCGTTTAATTGAAGCAGACTAACTCGCACGTAACCGGTATTCAGCTCTCCACATGCTCCAGATACCATCCCAGCGGGAGACTCAAAATAAAACAAAAGTGGCCAATAAATTCGTTGTTCTACCCCTGATATCAAACATGTTTAATTTATAACGGTTACTTAAAGTAATTTAAAATGTTATTAAGCTACAGTTTCTTACAAGAACCAGTTAAATTTGAATGCAACGCGTAAACGTTTATTAATAAAGTGGTCCCACGTTGTGCGCCAAGAAGGCGCGGTCCACGAATGAATTTCACTAAGTCCGGCGCAGAACTTTAATCAAAGCTTAATTAAAGTGGAGTGGTGAACGTGACCACCCTTCAGCACTGCATGTTTAAGATACTGCCTCCGTATAAAGTTCAAGAATGCACTACAACGCGAAGTGGGAAGTGAAGTTGCTGTGCTTTACGCCTGTATTTACAAAGCAAAAACCCTTAACTAATCTAAGCTAAAATAAAATAATTTAGATAGCCACAATAAAATATAACTATGTTACCTTATAAGCTTCACAGCAGTACGCATTCAACAGCTCATAACATTTCAAATAAAACGGCATTTGGCGTAACGAGCACGCTAAAAATATATGTGCATCCCAAAAGTGATTTATACGCGCCTAAATAAATAAACGTACATCAAAAGAAAACGTTATACGCGAAACATATGAAGATAGTTGAAGACAGTAATTTTACGCATTATATAACCCGTCCCAAGGCAAAGATGTGGACATTCGTCATCCTACTTCCGAGCGCTGCGGACCTGCGCCATGTACCCTTATTTTGAAAGGACGGATAAACTTGTATCCGCTTACAGATTTATTTTCCGCACATAAATTATACCGAGGGCCTCGATTTATATGTTTTTGTCAAGTTATAAATTCTATGTATTTTGTATAACGTCTGCTGAATGGAATGGAATATGTGACACGCTTATTTTACATGTAAAGCAGTCAAAACGAATATATCTTTAAAATGTTCAATAATATTCCGTGGCCCGCGTTGGGCGCCATTTGCAAGTAATACGTGAAAGCAATAAACTCGACCAAGTCACATGTGAAAATGTGACTTGCATAATGTTTACGTACACTCGATGCCTATAAATTTGCCCCATTTAATTAAAAACGTGACTGTACAAAAAATACTACTAATCCACATTCATTTAAATGAAACCATTGTTTGCAATTCATATTGGCTAACATGAAAAAAATGAAGGTACGGAATAGAACGGCAGGTATGTTTGACGTGATTCCGATATTGTTTTAACGCCAACTCGTGCGTGAGCGTGTGTCAAATATAAAATGTGTTATTTCCAAACATAGCGTCACGCCATCGATACATAATATAAAGTTTGATATTTCTTTGAAAACAAAGCCGGGAGTCGAGCCCTTTGCTCTCAACTCGCAAACTATTTGAATTCCACCCCAAATGCCATCTCTGAATCGAACATTCGAAACACCGCCTTTCACCCGGGACAATGATACATAATTCATCTAATAATATTTATTGTAGCTATGAAAAACTGCTGCGATTTACTCTTCTCTTTTCCTATTTAAAGTTTTGACACTTTATAGCTGACGGGATTTTGGATGGTGAATTTACGCTAGCATTTCATATTGTTATGGTAAATAAATCGTTTGACTTTGAATGAGTTACTACTTCAGAAACAAGTACCTATGATATGAAAGAAACTGTTTCACCAAGAAGCGAGAAGTTAAGAAAATGTTGAGTCACCTAACGTTTAGACGGAACGGCTGAAGCCAATCATGAACCATTGTTTTTTTTAATAATTTCAACATTATACCTAAGACTAATGTTTATAAAACTAAAAATACATGATGCTCGATTTGTGTCTTGAAGTCCTGATATCATTCGTTACATATAGATTGTTAAATAAAATACGAATTTGTACCAAAAATATCTAAGACAAAATTTCTCTAAAATATGTTCTGTTTCTTTTTCTTGCATGTAAAAATTTGTCAGCTTTTTATCGTTCGTCTACCATATGTCTATCGTCTCCAGCAAGGGTTTATCGATCAAAGGGCTCAGTTAAACCGACATCACATACAAATTTGTCTTGCGACGAGATATTATCAAAAAACGGAACCCTTCCCCGGACAACGGTTCGATCAAGCGTCTCGTTTATCAAAAAATGGGAAGGCCAATACCCGGATAAAATTCGTGGACCTTTAAAAAGCAGATCCTTCGATGAATTTATTATGCCACCTAAAAGTGTCAGCCACAGTGCCAGGCGAGATGGTACAATTGCATATTTATCTATATCTATACTAATATATAAAGCTGAAGAGTTTGTTTGTTTGTTTGCTTGCTTGAACGCACTAATGTCAAGAACTACTGGTCCGATTTGAAAAATTCTTTCAGTGTTAGATAGCCCATTTATTGAGGAAGGCTATAGGCTATATACATATCATCACGCTACGCGGACGAAGTCGCGGGCAGAAGCTAGTGTATATAATATACTAGCTTTTGCCCGCTTTTCGCTCACCTGAAGCTATAGTAGGATTAGAAAAGGATACCAAAAATAATTTAATCATTCCAACAATGATGATCTCTTCTTTATATGGGCCTCTATACATCAGAGAGGTCAAGCTGTATCTCAGAATTCGTTGAATTAATTGAGATTAGAAGTTAAACAATTTTTAAGTTGAAACAGATACTTTCTAACAGTGATAACAGAATTAAAATCTATTCAGTAGTTTTTGCTCCAACCCTTGACAAACAGACAAGAATTTTAAAAATCATATTTTTGGATTCGGAAACGTTTATATACCCTAACCCACTTGTTTTTTTTTATTATCTTCAATGTACAGACAAAGCTTTTATACAATTTTATAATAGCAGAGATGTCAAAGTTGTATTGTACATTATTATCTATTATTTACACAAATAAATATAATTTATTATTTAAATGTGGATGACCTGTCACATCACAATAATACGTTCGTAAAATTTTAATCAGAATTCAAAGCTACTTTATATAAAAATACCATTCATAATAATCAACCATACTTCAAGTCAATAAAAATCGGTATATAAAATGTCGAAATCGATTTTTTTCGCATCCCTAGGCTCGACACGCGTCTCATCTCGACGCTCGCGCGGTTTGTCCCTTGACAACTTAAACTAGATACATCCAACAATAACGCCTCCCATAACGCAAGGTGCGGACGGGAAGCAGGTGGCCTAAGGGGCAATGTATTATCCCAGGACAGATGTGGAGCGTCGCCTTTTAACTACCGAAACGACTTTTATACGACGTCGTCTGAGCAGAGAATTCTGTGTGGTTGTCTGTAATTGCTTTTAGCAATAAGACCGCCAATTGTACTAAACAAAAAACATGTTTGTATCTCTATATAATCGTTTTGGTGTACAATAAAGAGTATTCTGAAGCCTGGTCGTTTAGGCTTGATTTCCTCCGACGCTGACGTCGGTCGCGTACGTCGGTCGAGCGAACCATCGGTTGCGTATAACACAGAAAATCTGCCGTGCACGTCGCCGCGTCGGTGTCGCTGTGCTGTACGAACATTGTGTATATTCGTACGCTCGACCGACGTACGCGACCGATGTCAGCGTAGGAGGAAATCAAGCCTTATTGCAGATTGCAGAGGATAGATGGGTTCTTGCAAAGTTGACAATACAGCCAGTACGGTTACGGATTAAGTTACAGCTAGCAAGGAGCAAATTGAATAATAAATTGAAGGAGACAAATAATGGAGTCAAGATTATAATGAGTGTTTAAGAAATAAATTAGTTCTAACAGTAAATATAAGCTCACGGCGATAGCGCCTGAGAACAGTGGTTTTTAAATTTGGGTTGTAATTTGATTACTGGACAGATGAAACTGTATTTAACAGGAATATCTATGATATAAATAGTTTTGAGTATAATGCACTATGCAGTTTGATGTGTAAGAATAACAGTATTCAATTTAATAGATAAACTTATTGCCATAGCAAGTAAAAGCCAACTATACTAGGGCAGTGATTATGATCATACTAAAGACCCGTGCGCAGCTTCGCTTCCGTAAATTGTCCCCACATATCCTGATGATTTATACAAAAAAAATAATTTCTACAAACCTTGTTCTGACAATAACAAACGCAGTAGAAAAATAATTATACATACATTTCGGCGATTCATTTTTATTTATATAGATAAAACGTTTACTCAAATTGTCTACGAACGAGCGTGAATATGCTCATAATTAACGCGTCGTGACCATTATTGCATAGGATTTTTAACTTCTTCATCAGTCAAAGTTTACATATAACTGCCCTACCAAACTGAAATACCTTTCCAAATAATAGGTACAGTTAGAAAACAAGTGACCGATTACTTATACAAACATGGCCGGAAGTCCCGACGCTAATAACCATTATTGTTGAATTACTATCACCGTTAAATGCAAAGGCGTCACTATGGGGACATTAACTTGACATATTTGTAATTGGATGGTTTAAATAACGCCCGTTTTAGATGTGTGATGGATATAAACTGAAGGAATTGCCATCCATCGATTTTAGGATGCTATTTTTTTTATTTAGGCAACTATGTTGATTCTGCTATTTTTGTATCTGATGATTATACATATTTAAAAGACTAGGGACCGAAGCACTCCTTCTAATAATGCCTGTAAAGGCCAAATGTTTTTGATAAAAAAAACAGCTACTGTTTTTGCAAAATTTTGCTGCGCTGTGTATTAGTTTTGTCATATTAAATGAAATGACAGAGTTAAAGTAGTGCTTAGCGCAAACCTAAGAATGAACCCTAGAAAACCCAGAGCAAACATGAAACATTTGTCGGTAAATCTCCGACAAATAAATGCAGTTTAATTTAACTCGTATTCACTGAAAATTAATTGCTGTACTAAAATGGAAAATTCAGATTAATGCACTAATGACGCATTACAGATTGATCATCTGCATCAAAGGCGCTCATAAATAATGACATCTTCATCATATATTAATAATTTATGAAAATGTCACTACTAAATCAGGACATTCGCTCAACAGCACGAAGACGACGGCCCTTCTGAATCACCATTTCCCATGCGTTTTATTATTGCTGAAGTCCTAAATCTAAAGATAACGCGTTTCAACGACGTGGGAGGGCCATCAAAATCCCTTTCTATGTTTAAAATAAAAATTTAACCCTAAAAGCAGTTTCATTTTATGAAGGTTCTTTATGCCCTGCGGCATCGTAGATGCATTTATTTGTTCTTATAAAATTGTTATTAGCTCGTTCCACAATTTCGTACTTTCTTTTCACCGGAGGTTTATATTAAGTTGGTGGTTCGGTATTAAAATGTGCGGGTTTCTTTTAATACTGTACAAGTTCTTAAATTTTTAAAATATACGCCGCTGAAGTTGTTGTGTTTTGTCTTACTTTGGTTCTTATATTTTCTTCAGTGAATTGGCGGCTCGTTGTCAATATTAGTGGCATTTATTATCGTAACAGTTTTACGTTTTTTTTTTTGTTTGCTTTGTCGCTTTCGACGGATAATATGCAGAAGCTAAGGTAGTCCTTATATATACAAATTGTAAAACAAACTCTCCCGCCGCGTCTGTCTGACTGTTTGTTCCGAATAAACTCAAAAACTACTGATTTTTTTCATACGGTTTTCACTAATAGACAGAGTGATACGTGAGGAAGGGGCAACGCGGGTGAAAATGCGGTCAGGTCCCTAGTTATATTCTACTAAGTAAAACAGACTTTTATTGGAAAATAATTTCATATGAAAGTTAGATGGAGCATAATTTCATAATACCTATAATATCTATACTAATATATAAAGCTGAAGAATTTGTTTGTTTGTTTGCTAGAACGCGCTAATCTCAGGAACTATATACTATCGATTTGAAATAATCTTTCAGTGTTAGGTAGCCCATTTATTGAGGAAGGCTACAGGCTATATATCACCACGCTACGCGGACGAAGTCGCGGGCAGAAGCTAGTAAATAATAATAATAGAATAAAGTTCTGAAACATAACATAACATAACATACCATCACGCCTGTATTCCCCGAAGGGTACTTAAGGCAGAGGCGTACTAATGTACACCCACAGTTCGCCGGTATGTTTTAGGTCCCATGTAATAGGGGGCGAGCCTATTGCCATTAACCGGGCACAAGTTCCAAACTCCGAGCTGCTACTGAGAATTTCATAGAAAAACCCAATAACATTTTGATTGACCTGGGAATCGAACCCAGGACCTCCAGCGTAGCAGTCACACTCAGGACCACTAGGCTAGTGGTCCTGAGTGTGACTGCTGACATACATATTAATGAGGCAATATTTTTTAAGTTCTGAAACAACTTAAACATATTATTATATTTAAAATTTAACTACATGGGTGCGGTGGCAGAAATCTTATACAGAACATGTTTTTTTATAACTTTATAATCCTAGCATGAAAAATGCAAAAAAAATCATAAAAAAAATATTTTACAAGTCAAGAATAGACGCAAACACTGAAAGTCTTTATAAAAGATGACATTTGTGTCTTGAAATAGAAATATTTAAGTTATGTCGTACCTACCTATATTATCATAGAAACAGTGCATCATGTAGACTCGGCAACACTCAGCATTTGTACTCGACAGTTGTGACGACATTACGACACACCAAATGTAATATGTCGCTCCCGGGACCCTTTCAACAATTGCACACATTTTTGTGTTTACTCTCCTGACATTTTATTTCTGTGTGCCGGCGAAATGTCAGGTAAATAATCATTGTTGCGCACCTAAGAACTTGTACTTCTATTTAGACGATATAAGGAGAAGTCCTTGATCACTACATGGATAAAATGGGATGCCTTATATACCTGCTACCTGCTTTATAAACTGCCTCATTAGCCAAGTGGTCCTAAGCGCGACTGCTACGCTAGAGGTCCTGGGTTCGATTCCCAGGTCGAGCAAAGTGTTATTGGGTATTTCTATGAAATTCCCAGTAGCAGCTCGGAGTTAGGAATTTGTGCCCGGTTAATGGCAATAGGCTCGCCCCCTATTACATGGGACCTAAACATACCGGCGAACTGTGGGTGTACATTAGTACGCCTCTGCCTAACCCTTCGGGGAATACAGGCGTGATGGTATGTTATATACCTTGTTGAAAATGTCAGGACAGAGATGTACGCCCTGGTAATAGGAGGCCAGCCTATTGCCATAATTTACTTTGATTTTTCACGTTGTTATGAGGTAAATCCTTTTGGGACCCGAGCGAAACCACAGGCAACAGTTAGTATCACTTATAAGTACATGACGATTTAAAGAAAATCACAAAATGAAAGATGCAATAAAACCTTACGAAAGACACGAATTCCCCTCAAATTCCAATGTTCAAATAAAACATGTTCAAGTTAAAATTCCTCCTTATTCCCCAAACTCGATTCTCTATAGCTGCACGACGATTCATAAATATTGAGAACAAAGGACGCTTTTAAGATATTTTCTTTACGGTTCGTTTGACCAAGACCTAGCTCAAACAATATTAAACATGTTTATTGTTTGAGTAACTTTTAGCCTAGTGTTTGTTCTTCAGTGGTTTACAATACAACCCTCGCCGGGGAGATCAGAGGCAATAACTACAAGAGCGGTTATAAATCTTTATGCTACATTGAATTACGTACTCGTAATGGAGAAAATTATTTTGTAAAGGCCTATTCAGACAAGCGATAGTCACTACCGCTGTGGGTAGCGAAACACACTGGGCGGAACATAGTGCCACGCTAAAAGCGAAACCAGAATACCGCAGTATCGTCCAGGAGCCCAATACTGCTATTTATTATATCAGAATGTCCATCCAATGTCGGTAGCCTAATGGCTAGGACGTTGGAATTGCGATCATGTGGTTGGTTCGATACCCACCCATTGCAATACCCGCGTGAACCCACTCGTAACACAAGCATTTTAGCTTAGCACGAGGGGTAACAAGAATACTAGTAATGTGCGACCCACATTGCTAGTAAGCATTTAAAACAAAAATGGTAGAGAGGTACTAAATGACCATGGCAGAATAAGATTTGCTAATGAATATAATGATATGATAAGATCATACACTCTTTAAAGTCTTCAACAATACTGTAGTCACTGAATGCCAATTACCACACAATAATCTGGACACTGCATATATAAGGCATAGGCAGTATCTTGTCATGATCATGTTTCCCTACAAGGGTATTTTTTGGCCAAGATAATTTATATTGTTGGAAAATATTCTACAGTAGCTTAATATATTTATATTCTAGCTAGCAGTAAACAATAAACTCATAAAAATGGAAATTAGGTCAAATAAATTGATAAACATTTTACAATACGATTTTTCTTTGACAACCGAAATAGAAATCTCTCATATTACTCCTTGAGAGGCAGTTATTTTGGCTTAGGTGCGAACAGTATGAATACCGTACTTATACATACCCACCCGGTTTACAGTACCCACATAGCGGTAGCATAATAGTGCAATATCTGAACAGGCCTTTAGGCTTTTAGGTCAGAATACGAGTAACAATACACAGTCGCACGGTGAAAAGAAAATTCTTTTAGTCGATGCGCGGGCACTCACAAGATTTTTTGGACAGTCATACTTATAGTGGACTCTCTGTATCAACTCAAGATGTAGCTATTCGGTGGTCTCCTGACGAGATGTCAGTAATATGCTACAACTATGGATGGTCTAATTTGACATCCACTTAAACCATTAAACAAGGCAAAATGAGTTGATAAAAGGAATGTTTGGAAAAAAGGATCTGTATTAATGTCTTGTTTCTGGGATCTCATTGTGCCATTAGCTGATACTCTACATCTGTTGGGCAGATAAGCGTTCAAGAAACTTCTTTATTTAATAAAAAAAAAAGATAGTGCGGAAATCGTTAATATGATCCTCTTTATAAATATGAGTTTCTACAAACAGAGATCAGATAAATCACACAACTATTACGCCAATTACGCAACGGTCAGGCTTTCCTTAATCCGTATGCTCGGTCCCAAGTTAGAAAAAGGGCTCAGGAGCGACCCAACTTATACTCAGCCATGATTCAAATTGATTTATGCTTGCCGATAAGCAGATCGAAAACTTTCCCGACTAACCATTTTCGGGGGCACACACGGAGTGAGAAAAACTATTGTTTCACTCTTCAGTTGCGTAACACCGAGTGCTATTGTAATAAGTTATTGGTGGAAGGATTTGTGGCTATAAGTTAGCCCGCGCACGGTGCCCTGATTTCACAGATATTGATCTTTCTAAGTCGGACGCTCGCCCCGTCGCGGGAAGAAAAACGATCACAGTTTAACGAAAGGGAACACCAGAATCTAATTACGTTTTCCTTCTTTTCCACGACTTTCGTAAACAATTTAGCTTAACATTTCATTAATGTATTAATAACGTAATTGATTTGCTGGAGGCAATTCAAGTTAAAGGATACGTCGAAATCATTGAGTTTGATCAAATATATTGCTGTAATAACAAGGTACGTTACAAGGGTAAAAAGAAAATATGAATATCAGTCAAAATGTAGTAGCCATTTCGCCACAAATGCGGCTATCCATCATAGGTAATCGGAAACGATCATTGCAAAAATGAGTATAATTTACTGTGAGCTTCGCATTTTACAGTCGACCCAAATTGCTGCCATTACATGCTACATGACACCGTGGTACACCATAACGACTGTCCATTTTGCTCCAAAATGATTTTTATCATGTGATTCAGTAACTGTAGTTTCCACAACTATGTGACTTTTCTCGTCTTCTTCAAAGGAGGTCCTGTCAGTAGTTTCTCGTCCCTACGCCGTTTCTTAATGATAGGAACGACACATTTCATGGAACTCCCGATAACGATCCTCTCCATCACACGGTACTGCTTCTCGGAAAAAGGCCTCAGGACGGCAAAACTTACGCCCAACGCTTTGCCTTTCAAAAGATCTTCGCGCAAGACACTGTTGTCACATAGGCGAGTCTTGATATACTTCAGAAGATTTTCTAAGTCTACATTGTTTAGTTTGACTAAAGCGGCGATAGCAATTTTGTCATGGTCTTCAGAGTCCTTTAGTTCGACTTCTAGTTTGATGTCGCTATCACCAGATGGGTATATAATTTCTTGGAGTTGAAAGCGGTTTGGGCCAGCTCCGACCATCAATGCACATCTGAAATGGTTCTGTCTGCCCACGAGGGTGTTCAGCCAGTTCGAGTTTCGTTCTAAAGCTCCTAATAGGAAATTTATAAAATCTCCAACTTCTTTTTGCTTTTTGTATGATACGATGGCGGCCAAGGCCACCTCCGGCAGTTCCACGGTCTTCTCAGCTAGCTCACGAGGCTTTTTGACTGGGAGTCTCTTTGTTGCCATCGTCACTGTCAGTCGCTTGAATAAACTCTTAACACTTCTAAAGATATTTCGAACACGTTTAGTCTGGATACGTAAAATTTTGCCGTTTTTAGATAAATTGGATGAACAAAAATATTTTTGGTGACTTTTTTTTGCTTTTGAATTTTGTTGAATGTCACTTTTTGAAGTTGCAGCCAGTGAATGTTTTTTATTCTTTTTCTGGTATTCTGACGGAGGTTCAATTATCGATCCATCCAACGCCACAACCGTTGCGTTGGATGATTCAATTCACGAATGTTATATAGATAGGATAACATTCTTGGTTCTATTCGATACATATATTTGTGTGTGGTAGGTAGGTACTTTATATGCGTTAATTATAAGTCCCCCGCGACACAGAACTTACCTAGTGCGAGGGCCTTTCTTTTTTAAATATCACAAATCACATCACTTATTACAAGCATTAATTTCGCCTACACTGGCCACCTACTAGTCTTCCCACCACAACCTGTGCCACCGTTACAATCAACTGCGTAGGTTGAAAATAAACCTACATAATGTAGATAATTACTTTATTCGAGCGTCGCAGTAAAAACATCGAAGTAACTAGAAATAAATGACGGCATCGAAGGTATTCGGAACAGTTAATAGCGGTCGTAAATGCACAGCACTAGTTCGAATTCCAATAAAACTAGTTGTGAATGCAACCTATAACCAAAATCTTGATTTTTCCATGTGATAGGAACGCGACATGATTATCTAAATTAAATTTAAATATACGTGAATTTAGCTAACTATGTTATTTAAACATGACTGTTAATGTTGTACGTTTATTTATACCTAGATTTAATAAAGTATTATTCAACTTTAATTTGAATAATTTCAAGGAATACAACAAAGTGTGTTGTTATTTTGTCGATGCACTATAGTTTTTAATTTATAAAAAGTTTCTAAAATTCAACTGTTAACCAACTGCTATGAATAAAGAATGAGCAAGCAGCTTAGAATATATTAATAAGAGTTACTCCCTGTTTTCTATTGAGCTATTGTCATTACTATTAGTTGAGTTGAGCTCGGAGATAAATTAGATCTGCTAATTCTTTCTATTTGAACAAAACTTAGTCGTATTACTTTTGTAGTCGTATAATTTTTTTTTATGGTATGGGGCAGTATAATCGAGCAGACTTATCCCCTGATGGAAAGCGATTACCGCCGCCCATGAAGACCCGCAACACCAGAGGAGTCGCAAGTGCGTTTCCCGCCTTTTAAAATGTTTTGGGCCTCCGGTATCCTCACTCACTCGGCGAAACACAGCGTAAGTGTTGTTTCACGCCGGTTTTCTGCAAGGCCGTGGTATCACTCTGGTCGACCCGGCCCATTCGTGCTGAAGCACGGCTCTCCAACGGTAAACTCCACTTTTCTAGGTAGGTATCTCAATATTATCGATATTTCACTTTACCATGACAACATCGATACTTTTAGTGGCGCGCATCAAACTGGTAAGCAACTTTACTCAGATATGATCTTATATTTTAACATGTCATAATTCTTCGTCGTGCATCGAAACCTGATTGGAGTTTTTGCCTCTAATGGTGCTTCATTCTATAAATATTGCGTCGTAATATCGTAATATATGAAGATTGAAACGTGGATGTTATAAGAGTTAATCTTCTATTGCGAAATGTAATTAGGTCTAGTCTTTGATGTGTATGTCATAATGTCATGTATGTGAACAAGTAGTGAGTGTATTAGCGTGGGCTACTGTTAGGGGTCTGAGCTACTTACCTACTTGCTTTGTGTAAAAATATATATGCTATAATACGCAATCAGGGAGTAGAGGTTTACACCTCTACTCCCTGATTGCGTATTTACAAGAAAATTCTCTGATAGGTAGGTACCAACTCGCTTTTTTGTTCTAGACATTATTAATCTACCTTCACTACTATGACTGTTTCTTTATTTATAGCCAGGCCTTTCATATTTCAATAAGATCTCAATGCTCCAAACTCTATGTAGGTAGGTACCTATATGGTATCTGGGAAGAATTATCATATCAGCTAAAAAGATTCGAGCGTCTGTACCTACCTACCAAAAAAATTGACAAAATTGGCTCAGTAGTATAGGCGTGAGAACGTAACAAAAAGATAGACGAAATATTTTTTCTTGTTGGAAATCGAGTTAAAGTTAGTAAACCTATATTTAAGTAGATAATGTTTAAATAATTATGTCGATCAAATGTTTTATTTCTTAATACATTACGTACAAGATACTATAGCATGTACAGAATTTATATAGGTAAGTAACCTCATCTCTAAATTTTCGCAAGGTAGGTAGGTACTCCCTCCGTGTATATTCATAATTAATTTATCACTTGCTTAAAATGTGAGCGAAAACATCGTGACGAAACCTGCATGACATGACATAGGTACCATGAGAGACATGCATCATATGAGAGATTTTCTTGACAGCGTGTGAAATCTTCCAACACGCGTAAGGACGTGGAGGACTTAGTGTATCCTCTTTCATTCTGAGAGAATACCTGTGTCTAGCAGTGGGTTTTGATGAGATCCTAAGTACCTATATTGTTCTGAAATATTTAGAAATAAACTGCATCGTCTTCTAGTACCTACCTACTCCTAAAGGCGACTCACCACTGATACCCTAGATATTTTGTGCCATAGGTACCTACCTATCTATACTCTATACTAATATATAAAGCTGAAGAGTTTGTTTGTTTGTTTGTTTGTTTGCTTGAACGCGCTAATCTCAGGAACTACTGGTTCGATTTGAAAAATTCTTTCAGTGTTAGATAGCTCATTTATCGAGGAAGGCAATAGGCTATATATCATCACGCTAAGACCAATAGGAGCGGAGCATCAATGAAGAATGTTTCAAAATCGGGGTTTTTTCCTTTTGAGAGCTTCCGATGCATGCGCTGCGTAAACGATTAAAGTTTCGCAAAAATCATATATGACAGAATTGTTCCTCTTTAAAAGTTCTAAAAAAAAGTCCGCGACAGCATATGTCTATCTTTTAAGGTTGGCTCACTATAACCTTTTTTATGCTAACTTTGTTCTAAAATTCCAAATGCATTAAGTATTTGAGTAGGTAGGTGTTTTTATAAACATGATACCTATTAATCCTTATCCAAATAAATACGTTATTCATCAGCCTTTAGAGCGTTTGTTTTGTATCCGTGTGGACCGAGCTTGGGTCCGCTCGGACCCAACAAACGCTCTAAAGGACATATCCTCATTTAGCGTTCTTTTATTATTCCTGTTCCCGTGACATATTTTACTAAAGTTCCGCTCGGATACTCAATAGGTACTCAATTATCAACTAACAATATTGGCTATATTTGAAGTGAGCTTCAATCAAACCATACTACAAGCCGCTGTAGGGGATCATCATCTTCTTACCACCTGTCAAGTGCCACCTGCCAAGTTTGCTTGAACGCGATAATCTCAGGAACTATTGGTCCGATTAGAAAAACCCTTTCGGTGTTAGGTAGATAGTCCATTTATTGAGGAAGGCTATAGGTTATCATCCCGCTAAGACTAAGTAACTATTCCACGCGGACGAAGTCGCGGGCGGAAGCTAGTCTATTTATATAAAAGAAAGTCGTGTTAGTTACACTATTTATAACTTAAGAACGGCTGAACCTATTTGGCTGAAAATTGGTGGAGAGGTAGCATAGAACCAGGAGACGGACATAGGATACTCTTTATCCCGTTCCCGTGGGATGTGATGACAGATCGAATTCCACGGGGGGAAGCCACGGGCAGAAGCTAGTTTAATATAAATTACCTACTCAGGTAAGTGAGTAAGGTAAGAGGTAAGTAAGTGAATACCTAACTAATTTATACGGAAATTTAAATTGATCTACCTACCTACTAAATTAAAAACTCGGAACATAGGTCCCACCATAGTATTGAATGGTTAATTAGTTGTGCATAATGCACATAGGTTGCAAGTAGGTAGGTAGGTACCTGCCTACGAGCAGGTGTCAGTGCACCCACCGGATTCGACAGACCGGCAAGAGTTGGGATATCAATTTTCATCACGAGGGGCTGATTGTGTATGTAGGTAGGTACCTACCTACTTACCTCTCTATTTATCCGAGTGTGAAAAGCGAACGAGGGAGGAACAATTAGTTTCGTGCAAATTAACCATGTGGGTACCTACCTACCTACTTAGATAATATCCAAGAAAGTCCAAGATGATTAATTTTAATAAAAATAACACAGGAAGATATACTTAAGCTTCCTCAAACTTCAAAATAATTGAACCGCAACAAATAAAATCAGCTGTCAATAATCTCAACAATAAACAACCTTATCACACACAACATAGAGGTGATAAGACCCACGGATCAACTACCTACCAATTATTTTTTATTTTACATCGTTACAGTCGTAACTATAAATTAGCTAATCAAACAGAACATTCGTGCGGAAACATCGCGGTCGGTGCAGAAAAAATTACTAACGCGAGAAATTGCCTTTCAAAGGGAAATAGCGAACGAGATCGCGCGGCGTATCGAGGTCAAACAATATATACATTATATACATATATAGAGCGTTCAACGCAGGCATGAGCCAAATAGGTTAGGTCTAACATCGTCAAAACAATATAACTTACCGAAAACAGCATTTACATCCAGTATGTACCTATTCCGTTACAAGATTCGCTTCAACGGCCGTCGGCAATGCTGTCACTCACGCACACACACACAAATACACCGTAGTAAACGTCATAACCAACGTTTACATCGTTAATTACACTATTTAGCGATGTTTTTCGACATTGCGCACAATATATCACATGTAGAACAACTTTAACTTGCACATATAACGGTCACAAGTCACAAAATGTTAATGAATCATAGAAAAAACGTAATTTTTAGGCAAAGACAGACCTAATCACCACTCCTTTTCTCTCACGGATTTCTGTGATAGCGAACAGCTGCGGCGTGTGTTGTACCAAAACAAATACCCGTAACGCCATCTGTTGGTGATACAGGATTAACTAATACAAACACATTGTGGGTTTGATGTCAATGCACTCCAATGAACTTTTGAAAACTACAATAATTATAAGCCATGACATAGATGGCGCTGTATATATATAATAGCCAATCATGAATCAAATTATGACTTATTTGGATTAGGATTGATTATTAATTTCGGGCGTAAAATTGTTATAATATTATTTCCAATGTATTTTCAGTAAAGTTATAATGCCAATAAACAATTAATATAACTGACATGGCCAGAATCCGAACGGACAAAAATATACACGTTTTCTGAATCAAACGAAAACTTCAATAATATAACAATTTATTTCGTGGAAATAAGTTTTTAATTTAGACTTTTTATTATAGGTACACATGATACATTTACATCTACAGCATTAGACAAATAACGATAGTTATTGTATTATATTGTTAAAATTACTTTATTTTATTTTACTTGGAAGTGGTACCTAAATACAATTTACAAAATACAATCACTTAATTTTGTTTTAACATTCGTTTGCATTTTTCGCGATATAACTCGCTTAAATCGCAATAACGATGGCATTATAATGTTATTTGTCTAATGTCATAACTCTCCCACATTAAAATTATTTATTGCTACGATACAATACACACTATCAAATTGTATCTAAAACTGAATAAAATTCGGCGGTGATATACGCACACTGAAGTAAATTATAATTTATAAGTAGGTATGTTTTTAATTGTTGAATGAGTGAAACTAAGTCTTATTTGTAAATTTTGTTATATCATAATCTCTATGCAACTAACAGAAGATACAGTTAGCAACCTAAACCGCCATCAAACAAGAAAAAGAACTAATACATTTATGTTTATGTGTGGTTTCTGTACACCTTAGTACCTAAATAGAATTGTTTAATTATTATTCTCAAAATATTACAACTTCATCATAAAATATAATAGGTAACTCTTATATGTACACATTTTATCCTACACTATTATTTCTTTTTAAATCTTAGGTATAAACACAGTAAGGAGAAAAAAATCCAATTGGAAGACTACAAGATTACTCCTCACTGATATTGGAATTACGATCCAAATACCTTTGTATACTAGGGGCCAATGTTTCTAAAACACTAACTATTCTACCAAATATTGTGAAGAGTTGGTCATTTTGTCTGATCCTGGCCATTTCTCTTTCATGCAACATCTTCTCTTTCTCCCTTTCGAATTCTATGTATTTCTCTGTGATATCACTCACACCATATTTCAACTGTTTTCTTCTTTTTAAAGGTATTGAATCACTGCCTGAGCTTGTGGAGGCGGTAGAGGTTGCTGATGACTTTCTGCTGCGTGTGTGTGTGCCTTTGCTCTCCGGCTCTGGGAATAAGCCCGGTGAAGTAGAAGGTGACGATATTGTCCTGTCACAAAGTTCTAGCTCCGTCTCTTTCTGAAAAAACATTAAATTATAATTATTATAGCAAACATATAAGTAAGAAGTAAGCACAAATACGATTACAAGTGGTAAAAGTAGAAATGATATGAATGGAGCGCGGGAGAAATGATACGTCCGTCTAGTTTAAGCCTGGTTTATTACTGACACAAACATGGCCGCGATACAGAGTGCGCGCGCCGACGCTGCGGCCGCGCGGCGGCGACGTATAGGTAGGTATACATCATTCCTTCACACTTAGATTTTCAAACCTGGTGACAATATAAGGTTATAAGAAAAACAAAACAATAGGTATCATAATTAAAAGTATTTCTTATAGTCTACCGCCTTTCTATTACGCATTTGGCGTGAGGATATTGGTAATGGAGCTGGTGGTATGTCAACACTACAGTCCCCCGTAATTCGAGATTGATTGCCCTCGGCAACAAGAGTCTCGGGCTTTTCTTTCGATATCGGCGTTGATGCTATACTATCAGCTGCCCTTCCCTCATTCTCAATCGCCTCACAATCTCGGCTTTCCTCCTTATCCTCATTTGTGACACATGTCGCAGGTGCTGGCACATTATCAGTTTCATTCGCCACGGAAGAACCAGATGCTGCTGGTAATGCAGTGGTTTGGCCGGTACTAGTGCTATCTGGATTAACCGGCGACTGTTGCTGATGAGGCACCTTATCAGAGCTAGTATTTGTGGGATCATTGCTACCTGTATACTTCAATAACTGATCTACATGTCTTATACAGTAAAGATCTAAGCCGTCTATATAAATATTGAACATTTTATTGCCTATTCTATCTTTTATTCTTCCTAACAACCAAGTTTCTTTTCGTGCGCTGTACCATCGGGTCCAAACGACATCACCAATCATGAATTGTCTTTTTCCGGGCACCGATTGTATATTAACACGAGTAGATTCGCTTGAAGGTAAAACTAAATCGAGACGAGATCGTAACTTTCTTCCAAACATTAATTTAGCGGGTGTTTCCCCAGTGGTACAGTGCACAGTGTTTCTATAATTAAACAAATATCCTAGTAACAATTCATTGATTTGATATAATGGTAAATTATCTTTTATAATACATTTTAGCATTTTTTTACAAGTTCTCACCGAATTTTCAGCTTGTCCATTGCTGGGCGGGTGATAAATCGGTGACGTTATGTATTTGATACCATTACATGAGCAGAACGTCTTAAACTCAACTGAATTGATTTTGACGTCATTATCCGATACCAATACATTCGGTATACCAAAAGTTGAAAAGACTTCCTTGAGTTTAGTGATCAGAGATTTCGTTGTAGTTCCATTTTGCATGTGTAGACATTCTACCCATTTACTATAGGAATCAACAACTACGAGATATACCCGCTGCCCTACGGTCATATAGTCTATGTGCACGCGTTGCCAAGCGACGGTTGCGGCGGGCCAGGGCGCGGGGGGGTCGCGCGGTGGTGCGGCTCGTACGCTCGCGCACGTGGCGCAGGACCCTATCCAACGCTCGATGTCACTATCGATGCCGGGCCACCACATCCTACTGCGGGCGTTGCTTTTTGTTTTAATTATACCTAAATGGGTATCATGCAGTTCCCGTAACATTTTTTCTCTTAGGGAATACGGGATTACTATTTTGTGTCCCCTAAAAAGGCAATTGTTTTCGAATTGCAAATCAGACTTACATAGGAAATAAGGGGAAATGGATTTACAATTTATTTTTCGGGGCCAACCTCTTTGCATGTACCTACGGACAGTTTGGATCACTTTATCGTTCGCCGTAGCTTGCGTTATTGCCGGAATCGTAATAGCGGGTGAAGTTTCGTCTAAGAACTGAAGCGCGTAGTAGGTATCATTACTATCATTTTCCACCTTAGTGATGCATTTTAAAGGCGCGCGGGAAAAATAATCAGCCACTATATTATTGTCACCGGTTACATAACGAACTACATAGTTATAAGCAGATAGCGTGATCGCATATCTCTGCAACCGTAAGGCTGTCGTTACCGGTATACCTGTCTTATTGTTAAAAATTGACACCAAAGGCCTATGATCCGTTTCTAAAATGAATGGATCACTGCGACCATACAAATATTGATGGAACCTTTTCACACCAAATATGATAGCGGTCGCCTCCTTCTGTATTTGACTGTAATTTCTCTCGCTGGCGGTCAGCGAACGCGATGCATACGCGAGCGGTCGCTTGTGCGCGTCGTCGTCTCCGCACTGCGACAGGACCGCGCCGAGTCCGGCTGGACCTGCGTCCACCGTGAGCACAAGCTGCGCCGACGGCTCGAAATGGGCCAGTACGCGCTCCGATGCTAGTTCACGGCGGACTGTCAACATAGCCTGCCGTTGCCTATCACCCCATTCCCAAGGCGCATTGCTTCGTAGTATTTCGTGTAGAGGACTTAGTACCGACGAAGCGTTAGGAATAAAGTTCCTGTAGTAATTTACGACGCCTAGGAATCTTTTAACTTCGGTGACATTGGCTGGCTCGGGAGCGCTTAAAATTGCCTTGACTTTATCAGGGCTAGTCATTAGTCCCGTTTTACTGATGACGTAGCCTAAGTAAATAACGCTTTCTTTAAAAAATTGACACTTGTCTTTTTGAAGACGTAAACCGGCATTGCTTAATCTACCTAAAACTTCGTTTAGTCTTTTAATGTGTGAGCTTCTATCGGGTCCTGTAATGCATATGTCATCAAGCCACACACTTACTCCGTCTATTCCAGCTAATAGCGTTTCCATGGACTTTTGAAAAATAGCGGGTGCGTTGGCAAGGCCGTAAACTAAACGTGTATATTTGAACAAACCTTTATGTGTGTTTATTGCCGTTAGTTCCTGTGATGACTCGTCTAATTCAAACTGATTATATGCATTTTTTAAGTCAATTTTACTATATAACTCACCCCCTCCAATCTTTGCAAAAACCTCTTCAATTCTGGGTAAGGGATATTTTTCTATTACAAGGTCTTTGTTTAATGTTACCGAAAAGTCGCCCGCTATTCTAACTTGGTTGTTTTCTTTTAACACAGGCACTATCGGAGTGGCATATTGAGCGTGGTTTATGGAAACTAAAATACCTAAATGGGTAAGGAGGAAAGCCGAGATTGTGAGGCGATTGAGAATGAGGGAAGGGCAGCTGATAGTATAGCATCAACGCCGATATCGAAAGAAAAGCCCGAGACTCTTGTTGCCGAGGGCAATCAATCTCGAATTACGGGGGACTGTAGTGTTGACATACCACCAGCTCCATTACCAATATCCTCACGCCAAATGCGTAATAGAAAGGCGGTAGACTATAAGAAATACTTTCGGACGTATCATTTTCATTGTTTGCGTGGGTAATTATCCCATCCTCGTCGCCAATGATATGAATGGAGCGCGGGAGAAATGATACGTCCGTCTAGTTTAAGCCTGGTTTATTACTGACACAAACATGGCCGCGATACAGAGTGCGCGCGCCGACGCTGCGGCCGCGCGGCGGCGACGTATAGGTAGGTATACATCAAGAAACCAATACAATAAGGTACAATTACAAATGTTTTTATTTCAGATAAGCTTTACTTATTGCAGCCATTGCCATTCTTAATAATTAATCCTATGGAGAAGATTCTGGTAAGAAGTAAGTATTATATTATTTACTGGTACAGTAACAGGAATAACACAATTGGTAGGTAGTACATACTGAATCTAGAGCCAGACATACCTAGAAGGGTCCAATGTTGCTTTTATTAATTTAAGTTGTATCCCATGACATACAAACTTGGATCATAATCATATAAGATTGACCAATATAAGATATCCTTTGCTAAATTCTAATAATTATTTCAGAAACTTATTTTAATTAGGTAATTCAATACAAGATAGTGTTAAGAGAAAAATTGTGGCTAACGCGTCATCATATCATACCAATAATTCAATGGTACACATGTCATGTTTATTCATTTTTATATGACTTGCTAATGTGAACCATGTGTTAAATAATTAGTAACATGGCAATATTAACCTTTACTTCTATAGGATCAATGTCCTCTGATTCTGATGCTTTCCTCTCCTTGGTTTCATTATTTTTCAGCACTACCAGCAACCTTTTCTCCAAGTCTGTGAGATCAACCCTCCCTTCCCCTCTTTTTATTCTTTTCAATTTCTTTTTGGTGTTATTTTTAAAGTCACTCCAACACTGGAAACAATTTGAGTTCCTATTTTAGTATATGAGAATTTGTGTTTGTAAAAGCACCCATGATACAGGGGAAAATCAGACTAAATGATTTTGTACCCTAGTTAAAAGATTGAGCTGTGTATAATCTTTGTTGGAGGTCCAAAAATTATAAATAAATAAAAACTATAGTCAACCACAATATAACTGTTTTTTTTTTCAGGTTGGCAATTAAGTTACCTGATAAAAGCCGGTATCATACCCATTTGTACAACATCACTTTGCAATCTTTGTGTTTTAATATTTATGTAATGTGTTTATCAAGTCTTTTCTTAAGGATATTAATGTTGGGCTCAAACAGGCGATCCGTCTGCTCGTTTGCCTGCTATCACATAAAAAAAAAAAAACAATTGCTTTAGGAATAAATTCATGCAATTATATTCTCAACATATTCCAGGATAAAAAAATACCTTTCTCCATTTATTAACAGCTTTAGGATACCCAAATGTGTCACTATTAAGTAATTCTGTCAGTTTAGACCAATTCTGAAGATTTTCCAGTCTATCATCTTTGTTATAGTTGCTAATATCACCATGTCTGGAAGGATAGTTTTTTTTTTTTGATGAAATTATAAAAAAAGAATAACTTAATTCCCTACTACACCATGAAGGTAAGATTACCACATTATTTTTACTGTATGCAATTACAGTGCCTGAATGCCCTTAGTCACTGAAGGTGACAATATAATATAACTTTTAAATATCGGACATACAACAAATAGTTATGCAGAACCTTCGTCACAGTTATAATTATATATTGTTAAAATATATAAAGTTAAAAATAAAAAGCAGTCAAAGAGTCACCTTAGGGGTGGAGTGTAAAAGTTGGGAATATAGAAAACATTATCTTCTTCTCTGAACTACATTTTGCTGCATCTGCATGTTATTGTTATGTTTCAGGGCACTACACTTTTCATAAGGAATAATTAGATTATAAATCCCAGCCAAGGAGTGGAACCCCCTTCCTGCGTCTGTATTTCCGAGTATGTATAACCCAAATCTATTAAAAAGTAAGGTGAACAGGCATCTTCTGTGTACCCACACCACCATCACCTCACCTTTACCAAGGCAAGATTGAAGTCAAGAGTAAACTCACTTTTGATAAAAAACTAAAACTTATGTGAGTTGTAAGAGAAGTCCCATAAGTATGCATAAAGCCATCAATATGATAATATGACAAATCCGTCAATAGATAATGCGTATTGAGCAAAATCCTACCACTGATAATGAAGCAAATTTATCAAGGGATTTGTTATTGGGAACCGGCCTAAGGCGACTCTAACCTGCCGGTTTCAGCCCGACCTGGGAATCGAACCCAAGACACCACGTTCTTCAGCCGTGCTTGTGACCACTTGATCTAGAAATAACATACTATTTATAATAGAATATTCAATACATACTGTTCCATAAACGATACCATCAACTCAAACTGAGCCGCTCTAAGATTAGGTCTGCCTGATAAGCCTCCACTCATAGTTATTGAATTATATAATTCAAAAAAGAATTATACGAATAAGTTTTGTTCTCATACGTTGTGCATCGCTTTTTACTTTGTGGTTATTTTCAAAGGATTCAGAAAAATGGGCCCAGGAAGCAGGAGGATAACAAACAAAACAAAGACAAACAAATTCAAACAACAAACTTATCAATGATGTCATTCAGTGAGTGACAAGTGACAACTGACATTGACAGCGACATCAACATGCAGTTTTTTTTTTCTCCTAATCAGGAGATCATGGCTAGCACTTGGGTGCATCCAACCTGCAATTGATAAGACAACAAAGAGCAGGAAAAGGAACTGAGAATGAATGGGATATTCTATTCTCTGGTTTAAAACATGTTTTGCCAGCATTAAAAAGGGAAAACCGATGTTTAAACAAAACAACTTCTTACGTATTTTATCGTTATTTGATATTATTATTCATTCCAAACTGATTTCTTTGCAGATCAAACATTCCATGTCTGCTGAAAACTATTAACTCTATATTTCTTCTATTACTAGAATATTAATTTGAAATCAGATGGTTGGTGGTATCACAAAAATATTAAAAGGCTAGTAGTACCTCATTGGGTCTGTACAAGTGTAATGCTCAGGTCAAGGGGTATACACGTTGACCACCACGTCGGGGTCACGTATTATAATACGTGACCCCGACGTGAATACAGAGCTGGGACCCCCACGAAATGAATTCCGGGCGTTCATGGGAGATGGGTTCTTTCTGGTAGCTTTGCTAGCCCACATTTTTCTCTTCAATAGACAAGTGAGCTTGACGATTGTCACTGTGACCTTAGGTCTGATATTTTCTCTTATATTTGTCATATTATTACTCAAAGCTTAGAATCTCAAGAGTATTAATGCTTAGAATATAGGTTTTTCAGGTAACAATGACAGTTGATTATCAAGACTTGAGGCCGATTGCAGTCGCGCTGAAACGTTACCTAACATTCTTCTTCTTCTTCTTTGTGTCAATTATACAAAGAAAAAAAAAACGTTATAAGGTGCCAACACACGTGCCTGGTCACGACACGACAGACATATTAAACACTAGCTTCTGCCCGCGTCTTCGCTCACGTGAAGCTATTGTATATCAAAAGTAAAAATGGAAAACCAACATTGATGACCTTTTTGTATTGCCTCTATACATCAGGGAGGTCAAGCTGTATCTCAGGATTCATTTAATTAATTGAGATAAGCAGTTCACCAGTTATTAAGTTGGAGCATATACTTTCTAACAGTGATAATAAAATTAAAATCTATTTAGTAGTTTTTTCTCTAACCCTTAACAAAGACAAACAGACAAGAATTTTAAAAATCACATTTTCGGATTATCCATCCATCGTAGATTAGTGTCGCAGGTGGCTTAACATCAGGCGAACTATAGCATTAAATATATAGGTATAAAACATGGGCCTATCAAGAATAAAAATAAGAAATAAAGGAAAATAAAATGTTTCTGTCAATTGCTATCGTTTATTGATTTAAAATACAAAACTTAGTGACATAAAGCTCTATCCTTTTATTGTTACAGTGCCTGCGAACTGACAATCCGATAGGAAATAAACATTTTAGCTCATCGCGTCGCGCACCACCACATGCCAACTCACACATTCCATATAATCCCATACTGTCACAGTACAAATAAATAGTATAGTATATTACATACTCAAGCGCAAACATCTAGGGCCATCCTTGAGTAATGGATTTAGTTAGAACTATATCAAAGGTTGGTGTTTTACGTGTTCTTTATCACTTAACATCCCGACTAGTTTGTCATATATAAACATTGTCACGGCAGATTTCCCCTGCACTTGTACCATAACAAGGTATGTCACAAAATTAAAATAACATTGTCTTAAGTTATACACAAGTGATATAGTGAGTAAACCATATAACTTTGTATTATACAGTGGATACAGCATCTATTTTATTTAGCATAGTTATCAAGTTAAAAGGAACTAAAATATTAAAATAATTATAATAATGTATATTACAATTAGGTACACTTGATGAACACAATTCAATATTTTTTTACATACATTTGGAAACCTGCCTGTCGAATACTCGTTATTGCTCTATCATTATCAAATAAAACGTGTATCCCATACTTATTCCTTATACTCTTCTAACAACCCTATATCTCATGAAGCAGAAAAGTATTACAGTAAATATTATACAGTATTTGAAAAATTTATAGTACAGAACAGCGAGATTAGAAATAGATTCAAATCTACAATGAAACGAAAGTGATAGCACATATTATTATTAGATAAATTAACGATAGAAAAATACTTTAATGCTTCATGTTAACGAATAGCTGTACCATACATGTGCTTTGTTTAAAAATAAATCCATTTTAGGAAGGTTTTATAAAAACTCGCAACAATACTTTGCGATAAGAAATAATTTGCTATATGTTGCAATTCTTCATATGTAGCTACTTTATTCTGAACAATGGTCATCTCAGTCAATTTTTAACTAAAAATAATTCAACATAAAAATTTTACTATATCACGACATGATCAGAATAAAGGAACTAGGCTCCAGGACCGCTACTAACAAGATCTTTCAAGTCAATGGACAACTTTACATACTCGGCAGATATCTACAATTTGAGATAACATCATTACCCATTCCCCATAAACATTATAATTTGCTAACCTTTATCTAGAATGTGTGGATCCACATTCTCGTCAATCTTAAATGCAATTTAAGATATTCCACAAATAAAAGTCAACAAAACTCAATAACCAAATATTGACAATAATTTGATTATTTAATATCGAGCGACCAAAAAGTCGTTAATTAGTAGCGGGCCTTACACATAAAAGTTCCGGCACAATAAGGCAGTGATTCAGTGTATGCTATACAAAATATCTCCGTTTAGAAAGTTTCAACCAGTCTGTTGCAATGAGGTTAGTCTATTGTAGATTCAAATCAAAAAAGGTTGAACAAGTCAGTTTAATTCAATTTATTAACTCTTATCTGAAATACCCAGTTTTTTATATATGTTTCAACATTTCTCATAACCTACAAGTACATTGTGTTTTATAGAATTACCTATACACTATTCTCTGTTTTACACATCGTCTGAATATTCCAATGGGTCAAAAATAACCTACTGTTAAATACCTGAGTGAAACACCTGAGACTTAAATCACAAGCATTACACATTGGAAATAAAACATTTTACATTATAAAACAACTCTGAAATGCGAGGGCATAGTTTTAATAAAATAATTTAAGTGTGTCTATGTATGTGTATCAAGTCGAATCAATTTGTGCATTAACAAAAATACTTAATCTATTTCATCGTATGTATAAACAAATTCTCATTGGCCCTTTGAATTTCAGTCATCAGTTGCCGACACTTTAAGAATATAAAGCTTGCGATAATTAAACCGAACAAAAGCCTAACTAGCATAGATCGTAACTAAACTATAGATTACCAGTTTATGTCGCAGTCTGTATCGATTAGTCGGTTTCCTAAATTTTATATACAATATTTATTTTCTACCATATTGCGTCCTTGATATGCATCGCGTAACAATAAAAAAACCTAGCTCACATGCCCTCGATGCGTCCGGATGCGGTGAACGGGATCGTCGGCGATCACACGGAACGTTCTCTAAGTACTGTCGGTGAAGCGATCAAGAAACAAATAATACAAATACACGGTACAACGTAACAAATCGTCACCATAATATTTCTTTACAGTCAGACTTATCGTATTAAATAAAAATATAGAATCATAAATATCGGATTCAGTCCAGGAGTACCGCCACAGGGGTGGGCTCGGGCGCCGCAGCCCGCAGCGCTAGTGGATGGCCACCGGGCTGTGCGCCAGCGGGCACACCGGCGCCAGCAGCTCGGCCGAGCGCCGCGCGCCCTCCACGTCCATGCGCTCGGCCGCGCCCGCGCCGCCCGCGCCCACGCCCACGCCCACACCCACGCCGCCCACGCCCACGCCCACGCCCCACACGCGCGCGCCCACTGCACACACAACACAAAACATTAGCCGCTGCCGCCTGCACGCCTCGCCACTGCGCCGCAGACCACATACTATACCGGACTATCTGTACAGTAAGTAGCCTGCGCTCTAAATGTATTTCTAATCACCTAAAACATTTTCAAATAGATTGATTACATTGATTGGAAACAAAATCTATTGCCGGCGCACCTCTAGGGTGCACTTGGCGGGTGTTGATATTAAAAAGAAAAAACATCCACAATTTTATTAAAGTGATAGTCTGATTTATGAAACTAAAAAATAATAAATGTATCTAAACAACTAATATAGTATGTATGATACTTGTAATTTGATAATAAAGAAACAGGAACACATGAAAAAACATTCAAAAAATGCATACATTTAAGATCTGCAGCCATAGTTTGCAACGTTATATATAGCACTTTTGGTTACAGAGTAAAGCACCTTAACTTTATATTTTTTGAGTCTTTCGCATTGACTATATAGTATGTTTCCCAATCTGCAAATATAACAACATTCATAAACTATGACTACAGATCGCACGTACACTTAAGCCATGCGTGAGCCGCATGCTTGCATGCTACGGAGGGGGGCGCATAACATTCCGAATAGTGAGTAGTGTGAGGGCAGACCTGGCACGATATCGTTAGGCACTAGTGTGGCGGCGCTAGTGTCGCGGGCCGGGGCCGCCGGACCGCTCTAGTCATCGCGGGTCCGACGGGCCATCTGCCGCCACAACATAGCCAACATTAACAACGTACACACAGGGGAAGGTACTGGACCAATTGTATTCATGGGAGGACGCTAACATTGTTGGATTTGAATGACTTTTACAGCCTCTCCACAATAAATTATTTCTTTAGTTTCAATTATTCTGTCAGAAGCGTTTCATTAAAGTTTGGCAACACCAAAAGATTTTTAGTTATGCCTGTGGCAATACTGGTTCAACCAAAAGTAGGAAAAAAATAACTATTTAATTTTACTTTTAGAGTTGTTCTATCATAACTTTTTTAGTTTTATTATTTTGGACATCATTATGACTTACGTTAATCACCTAAAATGAAATGATGAAGCGTTTATGTTAGCAATGAACACGACAAAAGCTTGAAATGATCATGAAGTTAGACTTATATACTACATGACATTGTTAGGCACAAAATGTACATAAGATCAACGATGAGATTAATAAAAAACATGGGTATGTTGCTTCCAAGCACCATAATAATTATTGCAAGATACTGAGAGATCACAAATGTAATTATTACATACACATCCCCGGTCCCATTAAAATTGTATCAAATTTTATAGGTAAAGTTCATGCACTTTATAAGGTTTTTGCCTGGTTAAATACTTATTCTCTTATGTAAATAAGGCAAATTTATCGTTAATATTTGTCATTATTGTACATTCCCTCTGAATATTTTTTTTATCATTCCTGTAGAAAGTTAATTTACAAAAACCATATTCAACCTCATATTCATTCAGCATTAGTTGTGGACGGGGTTAGTAAATATTCAAGGATGTTAGAACCTTTTAGACTTTGTGGTTATAGGTAATACATTCTTAAGTTTTATGTAATTTACAAGCGATTATAAAAGAAATATTGTGTAACTGACCGTGTTGGTGATGCGACTGTGCTTGTTGTGTGTTGGTGGACTCGTCTGCGGTCCGCTTAAAGAAATTATGTTGTAACGCGTAGTACGGCGTCACGCGTTGTTTGGGGTCGTACTCCAACATGCGGAGAATTAGGTCCTGCAAATTGTTTTGAATATACAAGCTGATTTTTAAATCATTCACAACTTCACAGATTCAACGGGTAGGTATTAAAATGGGGAAAAATGTAAGTGTTTTCAATGAATGTACACATGACGCAGGGAATTGAACCCGCAATTAGCTTTAGGTATTACTCACTAGCTGTTGCCTACCTGTCTACAAGCTATCGTAGGGCGTTGACCCCGCAACTCATTATAACTGTGAGCTGTTTCCCGCGTTTTTACTTCTCCCAAAGGAATTTTTGAGGCCAATGTCGTTCTCCAGAGTCCAACCTTTCTCTATTCCAAGAATTAAAATAAATAAAGGTTCGTAATTGGTCTAGGCATAATAACGTAACATGTACAGTTACTTTCGCATTTTTTTTTCGTACTGACTCTGAGCGGGGTCAACGCCCTACGTCAGCCGGTCCACACATTGAAAACGCATATCTTTTCCAGCTTGAGAGATCTTGCCTTTAAAATAATTACAAATTAGAAGAGCAGGAAACATTTTAAAGTAAAGAAGGGGTGCATAGTGACGATATGCTCCTTTTTGCATAGTAATGAGGAGATCTTTTGCTTTCCCAAATAGACGCCCGATCCTCATCGGGCGTTATTTTGGGAAAGCAAAAGGAAGGAGAAGTCAGGCATTTTTTAGGACGTTACAAAGAAAAAGGTACATAACCATACGAATAAAGGAATGTTTAGATGCATTTTTAGGGTCCACCCAATATTCGCGCGGTGACCTGAAGTCTGAGTAATGTTGCATTATTTAGGTTGTTTTATTACTGAATAATGGGGACTCACCTTAAATTTGAGATAATCGGAGACGGAGTGTCCGGGCTCCCCGCGGCGGCGCGCGGCCGGCCCGCCGCCCTCCACGCCCAGGATGTCGTGCAGCCGCCGCGTGCCCGCCACGCGGTACTTCCTGTAACCACTGCACACATCAACACTACCGTACCGGCACACATATCAACATAACATACCATCACGCCTGTATTTCCCCAAGGGTTAGGCAGAGGCATACTAATGTACCTGCTTACACCCACAGTTCGCCGGTAAGTTTCATCATAATCTTAACATAACATACCATCACGCCTGTATTCCCCGGAGGGTTAGGCAGAGGCGTACTAATATACACCCACAGTTCGCCGGTATGTTTAAGTCTCATGTAATAGGGGGCGAGCCTATTGCCATTAACCGGGCACAAATTCCAAACTCCGAGCTGCTACTGGGAATTTCATAGAAAAACCCAATAATACTTTGCTCGACCTGGGAATCGAACCCAAGACCTCTAGAGTAGCAGTCGCATTCAGGACCACAAGGCTAATGAGGCAGTTCATATCAGACAAAAAATGTTGACTGCTGAACTCAATTTAAATTAACGAAAAAACCTATACATCAAACTGCATAATTCTCAGCAACTATTTAAAACAAAGTTGTAAAGCTTAATATTGTAATTGTGATTATTTTATTTTAAAAAGAGTATCTGGACTTTCTTGCCGGCTCTTCTCCTTAATACCCACTTTTTGGAACCGTGCAACTAGTTTTGACTTTTCAAAAGTACCTTCTTAATGGTCTAATTAAAATAAACCATTTAGACTTTGACTTTGACTAAGGCCGCCACTAAAGACTTCCACAAGTACCAGTAATTAAGAATTGTATATAAAAACCCAATAACACTCATTTGACCTGGAATGAAACGAAGGTCTTCTAGCGTAGCATTCGCGCTTGGAACCACTGGACTAATGAGGATGCACGATTCTCTTTTGTGATAAACCCTTAGTTTGCTTGTATGACTTAGACTGCAGTCGCAATATACTTGCCTAGTTCAGAACTACGCCAGGAGTATTGCATGTCTACAAGAAGACACTAACGGAGCGCGCCGTTTGCTTTGATTAGTAATTTGACTTTTTAAGTGTTGATCAACTACGATAGTTGCCAATATGTTTGTCCACTTGGATTCGTTTGTCCACTCACTTAAGCACACAGGTTTGCTGCTAGCATTAAGCCCCTTATAATAATCTAAAATATGACAAAACTATTAAAACTCACCTCCCATCCTTTCCATTTACTTTCTTTAAAACATAACCACCGCCTTCTGACGCTGGTAATTTGTCGAAGAATTTTCTTGTTTTGTGTGCCTGTGAAATAAAGTAGATACATAGAGTACATTATTATGTAGCAGTTGTATACATTCAGTATTTTGGTGGGATTACATTTTGCTATTATTATACACAACCATAGCTCCTCGCCATTGCAGACATTGGCATGAATGGTGGTACTACAACATTCTGATACTAATTATATTTGGACTTTAGAGACCATGATTCTCTGAGTTTGTTTCAACGTTGCGTCTCAAAGGTCGTCAGCTAGGAAATGCCGGCGCTATCCAGTACTACATTGATGTGTGATAGTGTACTTGTGAGATATTTATTGCGTGTTAATGCCCGTTAGTTCTATAATAATATCAAGTGCTAAGTGTTGACTTACCTGGTCTAACAGATGATCAGGCGGCATGCCGAGCACTTCGACAATTTTGTTCATCTGATCGACCTCATTGGCGCCACTGAACAGCGGCTCCCCGGTGTGCATCTCCACGAGTATGCAGCCGAGCGACCACATGTCTATCGCGAGGTCGTACGGCACGCCGAGTAGAACCTCCGGCGACCGGTAAAACCTCGACTGAATGTATTGGTATATCTGGAATTTGAGGATAGCAACATTAAATTTTTTACCACAGCACTGCATTTACTTATATTCTGCCGGTAAACAATAGTTCTAATTTGAATGATAATATAGCCAGTGTAACATAGCAGATGAGACCTATCAACTGGACCTCAAGATGACAACTTGCGAGGGCACAATATTTATGAAGATTGTCAATCAGAAATGGGTTAGGTATAATTAATCATAAGACGTTGCCTCAGTTCAAGTAGCTGCATGGTCATGGTCAAGCGATGTTCGGCGATAAGCTGACAACCCTATTATATAGGAACTGAATAACATTCCGGCAAATCCTGTGTGTATACATTTACATTTGTTGTGTACATTTGTTTAGCTCATCGCAGATACAGCGGATATTATATTTCCATTCTAATTCAGCTACAATAATAAATATTATATTTTAATTAATCTCAGCAGTCAGTATAATGTAATAATTACTTTGTATTACAAGTGCCACATTAAGACTAATAATGTTAAAATAGAACTAAAGAAAGATAACAGGGATCAAGTCCCTGCCATGACCTTAATTAACGTCTTCTGAACTGATAAGCATAAGGAAATAATTATATAATTATCCTAATCAGTGCGAAAATGCTAAAAATAATTACTTCATGAACCTAAGGACAATACAATACGTATTAGGACTGGGGTATTAAGTAATTTTAATTCATAAAATCAATATTTTTAATTAATGCTATCGAGGAATTGGAGGAATTGTTCATTAATGAGTTTTATCGTGAGTGTGAGTCGATATCTATCAACAATTAGTGTAAACGGCAATCGAGTCTATAAATCCTATTGGGTGAATATATATTCGTAATCAATAATGTGTAGTACAGAACTGGGCAAGGGCATGTCTTTTTTTAGGATTTGAGTGATACTTTTAATACGAACATAACATACCATCACGCCTGTATTCCCCGAAGGGTTAGGCAGAGGCGTACTAATGTACACCCACAGTTCGCCGGTATGTTTAGGTCCCATGTAATAGGGGGCGAGCCTATTGCCATACGTACGTTTAATACGAAAAATGATTATAATACCTAACCCGTATTTTTTGGAGGCGAATAGCGACTACTATTTGGGCTAATCAATGATTCAGCAGTTTAAATTAAAATAACCTTATTTCAGACTACGCAAAATGATTATAGATTTTATTATATAATACGAAATTAATTAAACCATAACAAAATTCCAAGTAATTAGTAACATTGTTTTTCATTTCTATAGTAAAGTTTATCGCCTAATTTGAGATAAGAGTTTAGAAGAGGTAGCTACTTACTTAACAAAATACAGTTGCCTGGTTTTTTGGCTTCATCACCTAGCATTTTGTTCAATTAAATTCTATGTAACATAATAACATAACATACCATCACGCCTGTATTCCCCGAAGGGTTAGGCAGAGGCGTACAAATGTACACCGGTTCGCCGGTATGTTTAGGTCCCATGTAATAGGGGGCGAGCCTATTGCCATTAAATTCTATGTGTGTAACTTATATTTAATTTGTGTACTTTTCATGAGAAAAGCTGCGACTACATTATGAATGTAAAGCAAAGTCTAGACATGAATACAGCTAGATTATAAAGTGCCTCAGGCAGACTTACCCTTTGACCTAGTTGACACGAGCTCCCGAAATCCACAATTTTAATGGCTGACCTTTTCGGGTTGCATAGTAGTATATTCTCGGGTTTAAGATCACAGTGAATTATATTTAGTTCTGGAATACAAAAGAGAAAGGCATTAGTATAATAGATGAAAGCAATCTCATCAAGATTTGCTCAACAATAGAATTTAGGGACAACCTTGTGTTATTAAACGGAGCTTCTATACAGAATTTCGGAATAATAAGATGGAGGTTGTATAGTTCCTAAGTAATGGTTTAGCTTTTCAATCTATATTTTGAAATGTTGCTAAATTTCTTCGGGTTTTTGTGTGTGCCTTATCTCGATTTACTTTAGGTTCAGTTCAGAAGGTTACTTTTATTCGTAAAAGTTATAACAACCCTCGACTAGTTGTTTCCTTTTGAGATATGACGTTCATCTAGCAGTTCGTTCAGATTATGTACCAAATTGAGTCAGTCTTGATATTGAGGCATCCCTGGATGAGTACCAAAATGGTCACTAATATCCTGACTACATGCTTCTTTAGGGATGTTCGTACTAAGACTTGCTGTCATATCTGAATGCTAGGTTTAAACAAAATGTATATATAAACTGTCATAATAGCAGGCACCGCCTACTGAAAAAATGATCTGATATCTGGACTATATACTCCGTTAGGGATGTTCCTGACTTGTTGTCATGTATGAATACATGATGCTGTATGCCCAAACTGAACTAATCAATAGTCTGTTCAAAACTTACTTACTTACTTGCTTGTATTTACTGCCGTAAATACAAGCTTACAACTGCATTCATACATGTAAGTCCTACAGGTTTATCACAGATTACTCTCAAATTTTAAGATATTTCAGGTATATTATATTAACATAATGGCTGCCAGGTATGAATGGAAGAAAACAACATGCTGCGCTGACCCTGAATAAATTGAGACAAGGCTGATGATGATCATGTGATCGTGGTATCTTACCAGGTTGACTAAGGAACAGTAACGCGGTACACAACTGCTGCGCAAACTTGCGCGTGAGGTTGAGCGAGACGCCCCTGAAGTTGGTGTTGCGTAGCAGGTCATAAAGATTATACGACAACAGCTCGAACACTAGGCACAGGTGGTTCCGCCACATAAAGTGACACTTAAGTTTCACTGTAAATAAAGAAAAAAAAACATATATTTCGGAGCAACAAACCTAGAACTTATAAGTGGCGGTAGCCTAATGGCTAGGGCGCCGGACTTGCAATCATGTGATTGCCGGTTCGAAACCCACCCATTGCACTACCGACGTAAACCCACTCGTAACACAAGCATTTTAGCTTAGCACGAGGAGTTAACAAGAATACTAGTAATGTGCGATCCACATTGCTAGTAAGTATTTAAAAAAAAAAACTATAGCCTAACAGAACTTTAGCCTCACTACTGGTTTACAACACTAGTTGAAAGACTCAGTTTCACAAACGGCGGAAAATCTACAGACGTGCAATTTCTCTGGGGGTATTTTCCTTGTCCGTTAAGTAACCATTAATTTCTTTATTTAATTTTACAATATCTGTTGTGTCTACGAGCATTAGAATCTGTTTTCCTTCTTTGAATAAAAAACAAAATACAAATACCAAAACTTAACCAATGTTTTAAGAGTTTACAAACAAGTATGATTGACGGGGATAAGGAAAATATACGGCGAGGAAACAGCTATACAAATGACAAGAATTATTTTTAAGATTTGTGGTAACGTTTCCATTCAACAGCAAGAGCTTTGGTGCGGTTTTTTATTGATATTTCCTTTGACACAGTCACGTGTTTCACATTGACATTGCAACTGAAAAAGTAAACATTATGTTAGTGAATCATATACTGTTTACTTCACGCGTCCTCCACAATCACACATTGTTTGCATAATTATAAATTAAAATTGTATATGCAAATCAAATTATGTTCGAAATCAAGCAAAAGAATCTAGTTTGTACTAACAAATTCGTTATCAAACATGGTAAGTACTAGAAAAGGAACTTCTATTTATCTCTAATCCGTGTTCATGACCCGTTTTGATACAGGGGTGAGAAAAAAAACTAATCATTCTCTTACCAAAACCATTGGAACCTCATTCGATAAACAAACTTCCCATTTTCACAAATTCAAGGAGGCCAACTAACATTGTTGATTTTTGATGGATGATCACTGTGTCAAACTGGCGACTAAGCGATCTATTTTTAAATGAGAGCGATAAATTATGTTCCAAGTTTAAACTCACCTATATAATACTTATTTTCAGGATCCGCTCTGTTCATCATTTTTAGTAACTTGACTTCTATTTGTGCCTGGTTTAGGAAGGGTTTCTTATTCTTAATTATTTTTATCGCTACTTGACACTGCTCCTCGTGGTCATACGCTTTCACAACCTGGAACATCGAGAACACATTGTTAGTCATTAGCTTTAGTACCCAAATACCTTAGGAACTGTAAACAGGTTCATATTGTTATTTGTACAAGTTTGAGTTTCTTCCCACATACAAGTTTCGCTGCTGCCAATTGCCGGATCATTTCTATATAATCCTCAAGGAGCTGAAGGAAGAATGCCTTATCAAGCTGAAGTGATTAAAAATACCGGAGGTTCCTTTTCTACCAATTGGTGTTTGATCCGGCCCTAGTGCATCCTCTGCGGAAGACCGATACTGCCTAGGTATATGTGCAATAATGTGCATCCCAAATCCACCCTCTTCAAGCAATGTAGGTTTCATCATCATCATCAAACTATGCATTTAGCTCGGTCCTCCAACTCACGACAGGGAGTTGATTGAAGGTTGAATTATTTTTTGAAAAGCTGCCACAAGTACTGGAGGAAACTATATAAACTACCCCTTCCGGTTCGAATAAACCTCTCGATTATCCGAAGCGCTAATCTATGTGTACTATCCAAAGCAAAGAGCAGAAACTCAGTGTAAAATAATTCTACGGTTAGTAGCTTATTACTGATAACGGAAACACATAACATTGTATAATATGAATCACATACTTGACCACTGCGTTACTCATATATTTATTAATCTTACTTCACCTGTCAAGTCATAGGTGTGTAAAACTAAGTACGTGGTGCAGTAAGTACTAAGTAAAGGTGCAGCCTTTGCTCCTTACAATTTATCATTGGAAATGAGAATACCTACATTAAACCACAAATGCTTAAGGTTTAAAAGAAGCATATTTATATTGCGAAATACTTGAGAGGACTTCCAACTTCTAGTTCTTCGGTTTTGCCTTCACATCCTAAGCAAAGGATACTTGGATATCTTGGAATACACCATAACCGATAAATTAACTATACGAAGAAGGAGGTCGAGGTCGACAATGCAGAAGATGGTTACGATGCGAAATTGAAAGAGGTCTAGTCTATAGTCTAGATAATTATTGACAGCATTCTATAACTGCCTAATGCATAATTAATCAAGTAGACGTAAGTGCGACTGCTACGGTTAAATGTCCTGAGTTCCATAACCAGGGTTTTCAAGAAATTCCCAGTAACCAGTTGATTGGCAATAGTCTCGCCCTAAAGGGGACCTAAGCATATCAGCGAACTTTTGGGAGTATATAAGACCACGCTTCAGAGAATGCAGGCGTGATAATATGTATACTATGTATGATAATGTTCTTACCTGTCCAAAAGATCCCTTCCCAATTGGCGAGGAGATCTCATACCGGTCGAGGAACTTCTCGCCCTGTTTGATGATATAGTCATGATTGTCATCATCATAACCATCGTTATAGAGCTTCCGCTCTTTTTTGTGCGAGCCATCCTCGCCCAGGTACTGTTGCGCTCTCCGCTTCTTCTTCGCGTAATATACCTGAGAACAAAAAATAGTTACAATTAGATGATTTCGTAACAGGAAGGAAACAAGAGGTCCTTGTGCCTTTTTTGTGTTTAAGTAATAAGAGCATAATATTTATCAGCTGATATAAGGGATAAGGGCAAAACTTTGATATTTTTCATAAGAGAAAGTTGAAGCTTATTATTACCAGTCTTGTAAAGAATATTTGGTATGTCATGGTGAAAAATAGACCTAACATCATGAATAATTAGATTCGAAGATCACCTCATTGCTATTCAAGGAAGATTTGATACTTCCCAGTTTTTTGGAGGATTCGAAAACTGCATATCATAATACGAAAACATTTGGTGACTTTTTATTGATTTTAGTTATTTTTATACCAACTTGGACAGTCATTACTCAATGACTGACACTTATTTTGACAGCTTTGAAAGCTTTTTAAGTTTTTTAGCATTGACTTTTAAGTAAAAAGGTTGCTTATAAGAAATATTAATGTATAATAGCCAAAAGACATCTGTTTAATTAGTGCCAAAAATATAAATATATGTATTCCTAATTCCAAAACCGTGATCACATGCGTTGTAGGAAATGAAGAGTATACGAACGCGGGAATTCTCGGCTGACGGACGTTGACCCAAATATGCGGTTGACATTGATCGACGACGGGTCGCGATATGCTTATATAAAACATTTGTACCGACTGCCGACCGACGTACCAACGCATGGATTTGGGACTAGGAAGTTCATTGCTACCGATTTTTTATGAGGTACCGCGAGACTCGCTCGGAATATGACTCATTGTTTTGCGACGGTTGCTAACTTCGAAAACTCTGTGAAAATGGTTTTTCTTATTCGGAAAAGTTTTGATCTTGCGACCGATTATTGTCAACTGGTCGGTGTCCATGTAAACTGCCGAAGTGTATGACGTGCCAAAGTGCGTCACATGACCTGGTATTCGAAAGCCGCTATTACATAACACGGAAACATGACATAGCAATAATATTGGCGAGTGCATAGCATTCGCATCGTGGCGGTACGGAAGTGTCGCATATCGACGCGGCAAAACGATAACCCAAATTTCTGACAGCGACCTACATATTACATTGTATATTTTACAGGCGACCGAGCGCCCCCAACAACTGGGAAGGCTCCGTGCAACCACACACTTATCTGTCCGGCTAAACTGTTTGTTTGTTTGTTCAACGATGTCTATTTGATTTGATTTATCGGGTCCTCTGGATACCACGTGGTCAGAAAGTATTTGCAGTTTTTTGAGCGGATCTGGGAATTACATAAACATGTTGGTTTCGAGTTGTCTTTTATATGTAATTGTTATTTTCTCGTTAGGCAAGGACTCATGAAGAAGATGCATGGATACAAATGATGGTGGTTGCGGGAGAAGATGGTGGTGAGTCAGGCCAGTGACCGCGGCACGTGGCCGCGAGATGAGCGCGTCGGGCCGGGGAGAGACGGCGCGCGGCGGCTGTCATTGATTTTCCCCGTTTCCCCCCTACCCCGAGCATGGCTCCCTCCCCACCGCGTCTCACCCACTTCCAGCGCCCGATAACGAGGTTAACGGGCGACGTGAGCGTCTCCTAAACTTTAATTATACCCGTACACCCGTCGTGCATGTTTAACCCGGCCTCTATTGAGCGTTTTGTTTGCAGCGCACCTGATAGCGAGACGTGATCCACTATTCGGTCGATGGTTAACTATCTAATGAACGCAGCCGGAGATGGAAACGCGAAGAGCACAACTTGCAACCTGTAGGTAGGAAGTTGTCGCTGCAAACCGAGCTCGATATAAATCGCTAACTACGTCTTAACTCATAAGCGTAGCGCGTCGCAAACAATATAACAATACGGAAACTAATCCGATTTTTAGTTCAATAGCTATGCGTATAAGTAGTTGAATATATGTAGAGAAAATAATAATAATATGTTAGTAGGAATATGACATATTTCGCGAGATAATATTCTGTTAAACCAGAAGAGAATAATACGGGAACGTGTCTACCCATGCCGGTGTCTCTTTGACACATTGTTCGTGTAATGTTGACAAAATTTTAACATACAACGTAAACATTGTAGTAAGATTAATATTTCAACCGGCGCCCGGTTGAAATATTGAAGAATAGTCCTTACCTAACCTCATTACAGATTATTTAAATATAGTACGATGAATCAATAAAATTAGCTCATTGTTTAACAAGAGTAGACACAATTCCTAACGAGTATGCTCTAATGCACACACAAGAATTTTTCAATGATACATGAAAATCATTGAAAAACTTAGCGTAGTAATACCAATTGTAGCGTAGCACAACGGCGTAGACCAGCTCTACAGCGTAGCGTAGCAAGAAGCAACGCTCTGACGCCACGCCATAGCCAAATCGTAGCATGTCGTAGCGTTTCGTAGCAACTAGATATCGTAGCACGATTCCTGCTTCCTAAGTTATTTATTTCTTTTATTAAGTTATTTATTTTATTCCATGCTATATTTTGATCTAGGAAATACACGTGGTATTATCGCTACAGCGATACAAAGTTCCGGTGTACATTCGCTGAAGCGAGCGGGTCTTCCCTAAGATACTTTTTACAATGATAATGTAACACAGGAAGTGCTAAGTCAATAATCATTAACCCGTCTAGTTACAAATAACAGATACATTGAACCTAACGCGTTTTGGTGAATTAATCTCATAGTAACATCCTACGTACAGTACAGTAAAGTACAAGACCAGTTTAGTTTTATAAAAAAGTATCATAGGCAGGCATAGATTCTCTTACATTCCCGATCGTATTTTTATTTTCACTGGTATAATACTACAATGAGATAAAACTGGGTTTATGGATTAATAGTGGAGAAGTAGTGGGTTGATTGAAGTAGGATGGTCTAATATAAAAATAGGTTTAGTAAACAAATCAATTACCCTTTCGAAAATAGTTTATAGGTAAACGTGTATATAGGGTTATTTATACTTTCAATTGTCGTCACTTGTAACATTATAAAGACATGGTTATTCACTTATTCAGGGAGCTTGTTATAGGAAAATGAATAACTATTGAAGTCCTTGTATACAAGTATAATTCACAATTCATTCAATTTATATGTACTAAATATTTCTATATGTAGGACACAATTTGAGAATAATGTTATTACAACAAATATGAACAACAACACCATACTAGAACTGAAAAAGAACTCAAATACTAAACAATAATCATCCATGTAATAGTTTCTCGTTGTCGTGAACAATAATATAGATTTGTTATATGTCATTTTTGGCGGCAAAACTTAGCGAGTTGGTTCGAGTGTTTTTGTCTCAATGAAGTTAGCGCTTTTACCCGCTAGTATAAGAAAATATAGCAAATTTCTATAAACGCACACATGTCTAAAGCAAACACTTTTTCTGATTTAAAGTCACCGTAAAGTCAGTACATAAGGACCGCTTCCAGCTGCTTTAAATCTTTGTAAAGCGTCAGTTATTCAATTAGGGTTTGGGCACCAATGAGAAGTGCGCGGGGCACCGCTGTGTACCCTAATTATTAACTAGCACCATGCCGCCATGCACTTCCTGGAGACATCGCTTATGGGGGTGGTTCTGATTTAAACCAATAAAACTTTTATGGTATGTCGATCCGAAAGTAATGGGGTTTGTTCATGGTGGTGATTCATTTATTTCGTTTTTATAGTCGGATAAGTTTTGTTGATGTATTATTGTTTTCAGTGATCATTTACAAATGAAACGAATGTTAAAAATCTGTATAAATAATCAAGAACAGGCGGCTTTGGGTAAAATAGATTCGTCTAAGGCTTAGGTTATATAAATCTAAACTCCAAGTAGTTAGTAACTATTTTGTACTGATTAAACCGTGTTTTGTTGTAGTTTTGGACTTTACAAAAGCGCATATTTTAATGGTTTTTATAAAATACTAGCTGCTGCCCGCGACTTCGGCCGCGTAGCGTGATGATATATAGCCTATAGCCTTCCTCAATAAATGGGCTATCTAACACTGAAAGAATTTTTCAAAGCGCGTTCAAGCAAACAAACAAACGAACAAACAAACAAACAAACTCTTCAGCTTTATATATTAGTATAGATTTGGGTATTGACATTTATTCCTGGGAGTTGAACCCTGTTCCTCTAAACAGAAACGAAAACTTCCTTACGACAAATTTTTTTCTGGGACAGAAATGGCCCCGTTTCGGGACATTAGTGAAGTACAATAAAACTTAATACTGCAAAATCATTGAATTCAATTCCAGTTTATGTTTCATGTCAAATTTGACAAATATCCAGTACCTAGATACCCACGTTTTTACCCAGGCCGGAACGGAGCAAGTTCAAGTTCAAATGTTTTTATTTCAAACTAGCTTCTGCCCGCGGCTTCGATCACGTGATGCTATGCTCAGGAGTAAAAATGGAAAAACCAACATTGATGATCTCTTCTTTGTATGGGCCTCTATACATCAGGGAGGTCAAGCTGTATCTCAGGATTCGTTTAATTAATTGACATAAGAAGGTAATCAGTTTTTAAGTTGGAACATACTTTCTTACAGTGATAATAAAATTTAAATCTATTCAGTAGTTTTTGCTCCAACCCGTAACAAACAGACAAGAATTTTAAAAATCACATTTTCGGATTCGGCGACGTTTATATACCACTAGCTTCTGCCCGCGACTTCGTCCGCGTAGCGTGATGATATATAGCCTATAGCCTTCCTCAATAAATGGGCTATCTAACACTGAAATAATTTTTCAAATCGGACCAGTAGTTACTGAGATTAGCGCGTTCAAGCAAACAAACAAACAAACTCTTCAGCTTTATATATTGGTTAGTTATTAGTTATATACCATAACCCACGTGTTTTTTTTAATATCTTCAATGTACAGACAGCTTTTTTACAATTTTATGATAGTAGAGATAATTTTCAGCGTTTCATAAACGCTTTTACAAGCGTTTATGAAACGTTATGATTCTAGTTGCACGGTTCCAAAAGGTTGATCCTATGGAGAAGAAGCAAGATACTTCATGGACACAGTTTTAGGCAGATATATTCGTTAAGGGTGAATGGCTGTTTGTTAGTCTTTTATTTATGAATTATGAATAAGATAAAATAATTATCTACTGATTTTTATCAATTCTGGGAAACAAAAACTTGACTTCAATTTATTTGTACACTAATACTTAAATGATTTCCCGAAAAATGTTGTCGTAAGGAAGTCTCCACTTTTCTCTTCTGTTCCTCAAAGGTAAAGTAAATTAGCACTAATTATTCCAATCACGAGGCATGCGGCAGTCAACCTCCGAAAACTGCACTGATTTGAACATTTCTCCGGTAGTCAAGTATTTTTTGTTCCTTCAAGTCAAACACAAGCAGTAGTTAATAATTATTGTTACATTTTGTATACTGGTAATCTTTACTTATGATCTATTTATGTATTATCTTAATTTTTTACACTATCTATTGTGATTAAATAAAAAATTTACACTTACGGCCACTTGCACCAACTTCTAAAATGTATTTAAATAGCATTTAAACGCAAATTTACTATGAAAATTTGTATTTAAATACAATTTAAACATATTTAAGAAGTTGGTGCAAGTGGCCCTTACTTTCTAAGTTACGTGAAATATCAAATTATTTTGCTTTCGGCCATATAATGCACGTATTATGTATGTATGAACAAAAATGACAATATTATTTCTCGTTCATTCGTAGATCGCTATAGAAACATAAGTAAGCAATGCATCACACAATTGAATAGGTCGAGATGTTTAAAAGACCGCGTTGTGCCGCAATCATGCCAAAACGGGCACATTTATGATGGCATTGCAATTCTATGCGATTTTTATTGCATGTATTTATTATGTGTAAGGAAGGAGGTTGGCATCACACAGACGCGTACACATTTTATTTATACGCATTGCGCCGTGACGTCACCGTGATATCATCCGAATGCATTCGATGATGTAAGCCTTGGATCATCGGCCTATCGATTACTCTAGCGGGTTGTATGGTTCTATTAGATAACAAAATAAACAACTATATGTTCATATACTGATTTCTGTCACTTACGCGAATATTAGCCATTGAAAAGAGACGTCCAACACCTTAATCTACCCGTGACCATGGATGCTGTAAAGGATCCGAAACGACGGGAATTAAATAATATCAATATAACGCGATAAAATCCGTAAAAAGTAGTTTCATTTCAACTATGTTCATAGTTCTTATACGTAATATGTAAGTACTTCTTAAATTCATCTGATCTACATTTTTCTCTTGATGATACTAAAGTTATGTAAGCTCGCTAGTGCCAAGACGCCGATTGCTTCTGATGTTGGCTAAATAAAAACTAATGAATACTGAATAAAAGATTTCAATCGAACGTTTTTATCGGAGAAAACAGTGAGGAACATAAAAATAACTCAGAGAAATAAAATCTGGCATTTTTTTTATGATTACAATTTTACGGTATCGTTAGCTTGTATGAATCCCTTTCTGGTCTTTAACATTAAAAGACCATGGATTAGATAAGATAGAAGAAAGAAAGTTAAACATTGGGCTGAAATTCCGACAATGAAGATTCGTCGTGTGCTAATTAATTTTTCATAGTCCCGCCAACGACACCGCAATGATATGCAAATGTGAATTCGTTGCGCATTAGTTACTCTGGTTTTACAACTTATCACGTCGTCGAGTATCAATTAAAGCGTCGGAACTGCGCAAGTTTACATCATTAACACCATAAAAAGACAGTTATTGCGAGAAAATTTGTGCAATCAATTAGGAGTTTTAAGAGGGGTCGGGGGTGTATGCGTGCAGAGTGCAGCGGCGACGGCCGGGCGGGCGGGGGTGTGCGGGCCCGGCGCGCGCATCTGTGTGCATTCGGCATATTTACCCCGATAGTGGGCGGGCAGGTTCACTGACCCGACCCAATGCAAGGCCCGCGTACGTAGGCCGCCACGACGCACACGTCGGGGCCCGTTTCATTAGTGCCACCGCACACACGCAAAAAAGCTAACGCGGTGCGTCAAGTGGGCACGTACGCTTTTTTAATCATCTGTCGGATTACCCGGCCCGACGGTAAATCCAACAGGTACTCGTCTAAGTTTTTTCAAAATGGGGTAGTTTGCATCCCTAATGCATTCCTTGATTTGTTTCAGGACACTAAAAGCGACCTAAGCGAAGTTTTAGCCGATACCGGAGCCATATCGATCTATGTGTATTTCTATCCCGGCGCGAGTCTCGATAACCGATTTAAAATTTACAAACAAACTAAAACAGCTACGTGATCGATAATTGAAAACACAGTAGTACAAAATCTCAGTGTAAGACGGAGGGAAAGTACGCGCGCACGTATACAACTAAGTAAAACGTTAAATGCACGTATATCAAACGTTTGCATAGCAATCGGAACAGCGTAAACACACACACGCACACTCGTACGAAACGTCATAATTGCAGCGCAGCATTCATAAATCCAGCGGTTAGACAGACACATTCAGGGCTGTAAACTATAAGCAGAGGTATACTTATGCAAAACCACCCTTGCAGTCGGCGGATCGGTGAGTGCAACACCATAACCTACCCCAAGCGTTCCCCTCGTTGAGGCAGGTCCGGGCAGACGCCTTTGATGGGGCATTACCATAATAACAAACAGCTAACAGATACTATTCATTACTTAATAAATAACATGCTTAAGCATATTGTTTCATATGCTTGTAAACACAAATAAATGACCATTTCTATAAAGACTTCAAACCTTTTAAATATGTCTAGATTTACGTCTAGACATATTTAAGTCAGTGGGAGTAAGTAGTAATATAGCCAATGTAAACACTCAAAATAAGATACACATAACAGTTCTATACTTTCTCTATTTACATGCGAGTATTTAATTCATTAAACAGACGGTGACCCCGCATATTGTTGTAACAATTGCTTATCTATTGTTTGCTAATCGTTCCTTGACAGGTGAAGTAGTAATGAAGGTAGAACTTTTATTTTTAATATTTTAGAAAAGCAAGATTGGAATCAGCCGGACTTTCAGATCCTCCTGGATCGTCAGATCATCCGTCGCCTATTGCACTTGGCTCTCGGGAGGGTCCAACATTGGACGCCCGCGGTGGGATCGCGGAGCATGCGAGAGCGATTCCCCCCACCACTATGCGGAAGTTGGTATTGGTGGTGGTTTTAGTCGGTATGCTGGCCACCCGGCCGGAGAGCCCTACATAACCGTCCTGCATCCCCGAAACAGGGCGGCATGCATAAGGCGCAATTCCCCGACCGAGAAATAAAAAAAAGGCCAGCGAATGGACCTGGGGCCACAGAATATAAATAATTGTATCAGTATAGTCATCCAATGGCTCTAAGGGCTCTAAATGTCATAGAACTGAACAAGCAATGTGGGTCACACGTTACTAAGTTTCTTGCTAACCCATTACATAGGTCACATTAAATATATCCGTAATCACAGCTTACACCTGATAAATAAATAAATTTTATGAATCTATAAATAGCCATAAAAGCGGGTAGTATTACGCTAAACCCTCTGGAGAAATGAAAGCGTAGGTGTAGGAGATATTTTTATACTGATGGAGATAAAATATTATTTATATTTTAGGTCGTAATTTAGAAAGAAAATCTTTTTATAAGACAGTTTCCGAGTTTGAGAATAAGCCCTCTATAGTGGGGGCGTTTAATAAACATCCACACTAGCAACGAATATAAGTAAGAGTATAGGATGGAACTTGAATCACATAAATACCTATTTGTTTAGGGTGGGAATCTAACGTAACTTTAAGCTTCAAAAAAACAAGATAAGCTCTAACCTCCTTTGAAAATAATAGAATGATATTAAGTTGTTGTTAATTCGCAATTTCAAGTCTTCGGAAAAAGTGGCTTGTTTTTATTTTCTGAAAACATCACGGTCAACTTAAGTAAAGTCAACGACCTTCGAAGATATTATTGTGTAGACTTACATGTCAATCCACAGACATCCATAGTTTAACATTTCGAAGCGCTTTACCGAGGAATCTTTTCAGCATGTTTGCCTTAATAGGGTCAAAGTTATTCTACTTGTAACAAAAATAAACTCTCCAAATATACATAATATGGCCCAGTGACCCAAAATAACACATGACACCAAACCTTCCAAATAAATTTAAAGGGTTATATGACGATATAAGAGGGTTATATTACGTTATCGATAACTAAGACATGGCTGTCTATTGGGATGTAGTCTGATATATTTTATTCTGTCACCTGTCATCATCCAATTTCTAGGACATCGTAACAAAAAATAGTAGATTGCGACACATTTTGAAGACAATATGCAATTTTTAAATTAGGTACTTCTTCTTAGCTTTCACAAGTCTTAAAAGATCTGCCTTAGGATATGCGAATTCCACTAATTACTTCAGTGTACCATTATTTTAATAAAAAGTATATATATTTGCGGTTATATGACAGGACGAAATTAATGAAACATTTAACCAGCTGGTGTTTTGAAGTAAGTAAGTCAACGGATGCACTTTGTGTCTGAACTCGTGGAAATTCAATGGCGCAAAATGTTTTGACAAATGCAAAGGGACTGTTTGCAAAGAATAAGGGGTACAATGGGTAGAGGTCAAACATGAGATTATGAAATCATGAGATTATGGAAATGGTTTAAAAAAAACATATACTTGAATGTGAAGATCTCAATAGTTTCGTAACCAAAGTAATTTGGCCCGTCAATTCTGTGTTATTAATTTCACACGATCAGGGGCACCTTTCAGTTAAAATTAAAGTAAGAAATTCATACTAGTTAAGGTTTTATATTTAACTGCGATTAGCATTGAAAACGCTGCATAATCTCATGGACCTACCGCAACGAGAGTTCTGTTATCTCTTACAAATCGGCGAACGGTAAACTAAAATCTTGTAAAGAGCGCTGTTTTTTTTTGTAGAGCCATGTTTTTAATGTGCACGGTGCTTTACATGTGGGCGGGCTGAGCCGATGAAGGTTTGAACGTAAATAGCTACGTCTAGTACAAAATGCATTTCTCTTGTGATACGTTATGTGTAGTATTTTAGTGACGTGTGTAGTTTTATAAATTGTGTAAATAATACAAATATGACAAATGACATGTTAAAAAATATGAGAAAATTGTAGAGTAGTGGATACGTTATGAAAAAAATATGTTGCATAATACGTGTGATTGTTTTTGAATTTTATAGTGTAAACATTTTTGTAAAAAAATCGATGTGAAGTGTGAACTTCACCATAATAATACGTCATCGTGATGATGATTTGCTAACGGACATATTTTTTTTTTTAAATTGTTACTTTACCTAAACAAATATTGCATATTCTTATAAAATTTCACCGAGATTGAGCTACATTGAATTGGCAAAAGATATCGGTGTAATTCTAGCAGTGCCGCGTCAGAAACAGTTGCGGATTGCATAAAATCTTGAAGGGTCTTTAAATTAAGGTATTTAAACTAATCATTTAGTCATACGATGTCATCCTGCGCTTTAGGTAAATATCAGGTAAGCTTGTGTGACAGTCCGTCATACAAGTACGCAAGAATAAGAGCACCCCATTAAAAATCATACGCGTTCAAAAAGCCCGCCCTCAGCGCGCGCCACCACTACAAAGTTTGACCTCGCAATTACTAAAATTGGTTTGATTTACCATTTTAATTGTAACAAAAAGCTTATTTTTTCCACCGGCGTGGACGGCGGAGGCGTCGTTGAAATCTCGACCGAGTGACTTTCGGCCGGAGGGTCCATTAGGGATCGGCGGGAGGACATCGGACTGCTAGTAGGGATTGGAATTTTGAGCTGTGGCGTCATGTCGTTAAGGCGTAGTTTCTGTCGGAGGTGTTCGGTAGGCGCGAGAGGAGAGCACTCGAGGTCGGATGCTGAGTGCGGGGGTGTGTGCCGGGCGCGGGGGGAGAGTGGGACAAAATCGATATCGTCGGGCGGCGCGCGACGTCTTGCACCCCGGCCCTCTCGCCCCTCTAATGAATGAGAGCGAGCATAGTCATCTCTGCGGATGGCGGCTTCGGCGATACCGAACGTCGACTAGAATCCGCTGCGCTCCCGATCCAATGTATTGCTGCCCGCCACGATAACGAACCGAACACTGATCAACCCTGCACACACTGCAGCTGCAATTTTATACAGCTTTAAGCTATTTTGTATGCTCTTTTTTACCAGAGAGACGAATTCTGTTTCTTACTAAATGGATGATATATGAAATACTTTGCCTCATTCACTAGTACTTGGTACCTAGTAAAAGATAAAAATAATCTAAGGTTTCATAGTACAAAACTATTTTAGTGAAGGAAAAATAAGTTTATAATCTTAGCATGAAAAATGCAAAAAAAACACAAAAAGATAGTACAAAACTAACAATTATCACAAAGTCAATAGGCAGGTGTTAGGTTAGAACAAGAGGACCCGCGACCTGCGAATAACATAATAAGAAAGTCAGAATTTTATTATGAACTATACAGAGAATCTCGAAAGTTGTAAGTAAATGAAGTTTTGAAACAAATTTAAAAGCGACTATTCTGTCAAAAAGAGACCAAAGATTAAATAAAGTTGTTTCAAAGTTTAGAGAATTCCTTCCCAACATCTATTACGAGGGCGTTAGATTTATCGCAATAATATTATGGCAAGCATATCCGAAACATAAATATTTTCGGATGAAACATTAAGTTAGAAATTATTAAATGTATCAACCTTAATAATTTCCCTCCCACACTTTAATATTAAAGATGGTGGGTGTTACCACGCAAAATATTCATCAAATGCCACGTACCACTTTTATATTTCTACGTAGGCTTAATATATATTTTTTAACAACAAATTCCTAGAATACGTACAAGCATCAGCAGGTACACTGTGCTGGTACATTTAAAGTGTAGATTAGGTACTTAATGCATGCAGGAAATGTGCAACACATGAATGTATCAAGCATTTTACCCTTTCCAGCAAAGTTTCAGTTTTGACTTGTTTTCATAGATAGGTACTATTTAATTTGTGTTTCAATACTTACTAATTACTTCTTGAACTACCATGGGGTTTCAAGCACAAAATTAGGCTACAACACTAACCGCGAATATTGCGAAAGGCGACTCTGGGAATTACAGTATCCTCATAGAAGACAGTCTAACCACGAAATGGGTCTGCGATAAAGTTCAAAATGGCGTGGCGTCTAATAAGGCAGGTACAAGATAACCTTTGTACCCAGTACTTATGGATGAAATCGGGTTGTAAAGTTGAGGTCAATTTTGATCAATGCAAGCTAGTTACACCATACGCCATACGGTGAATATATCACTTACTACTCCATCCTTCCTTGGAGTGGTGTAAGAAGTAACATACTTTAATACAGCAATGGATGACCACAAGCTGACAAATTATATTCGATTGATATTCTGTGTAGAAGAGCAAGAAAAGGAAACAAATGAACGCCGAGATCACGGAGAGAAACGACGAATAGAGGAAGGAAAGCAGAAAACAACGAAATTTATGCACACGTGTTGCGCTGACCCCAAGTGATTCCGAATACAGTATACATTACTTAAATATTCATTTCCTTAATTTAATTGAATAAACTTCCTTATCATAATCAGTTTTCTATAATTATAATAAATTCATATAAATGTGAGCTTAGATTTGATTAAGTTGACAATTTCATACAGATATGAAAGAGTCCCCATGAGGTTAGATAAGAGGTCCCCAAACTACTTTTTCTTCGACCACTTGCCATATTTTTAGATTATTGGTAGACAAAATTTCCACCATTAGGTACCCATTTAGATCTCATGGACCCCAATTTTCCTTCCCGCTGACATAGACCCCTTGTAGGTTGTCGACGACCCCTGGGGGCAATAAAGACCACTTTGGGTATCACTGGGTTAGGGCCTCCTGATATGACCACTGGACTGTGAAGTCAAAGGTATCTAGTTAAAATTATAACCTCGGATTTTTTTGCAATCATTGCATAGGTATTAGTGTAACTAATTATCACTAAACGGCAGAAAAAACATCCTGAGAAAACCTGCCTGTTCAGATTTTCTCATCGGCTGTTGTTAAGGATGATGAACTCAAACACTACTTAAGATCCGCCATTCCAGAATGTGGGGTCCACAGTCATCTTTATGGATATGTAGAACTCATGTCAACAACCTCTTAAAAGCCAGACCCATAATTTCCCTACTCTCCGGTATGTGACGGACCGTCACATACCGGAGAGTATCGTCACTGACGGTGACGATTCCAGCCGTTTTATTAATAGAACCCAGACGCCGTCACAACAGCTGAGTCTCATCGCCCGAAGAGAATGCCGACTAATGGTGATGATCATAATGCAAAGCATACTTACAGACGAACTGTGTCAAATCGTATTAGCTGTGACACGTAGCTAATGTTAAAGGTTACATAAAAGAAACCAATGTCACATTTTTTTTAAATTTAGCATGACTCAGTGTATAAGTTAGCACCACACAAAGATCTAAGCTCATTATTATATTACTCGATAATGATATTACAGATGACTGGAATCCCTCATGTACAGTCATCGTGTGTAGGAAGTAATAAACTATTGCAGAGACGTTGATGCATCGAATCCGACACGTTTACATGACTAATAGCCGATGGTACAAGTGTCTTTCATGGATTTTCTATAACTAAATCTAATGTGTTTGTCATACGACATTATGACTTGTAAGCGAAGTCTGTTTCTTTATGCCACAATTATTTACCACATGGCGACGTCCAGTCACAACAGTAACAATTATTATAGTTCGTTATTTTCTCAGAACTGGTAATAACTTAAGGAATCAGGATAAGAAAGAAGGTGGGAATCAACACCTAGCACTAGAAAACTAAACAAAATTTATACGAAATACTCTAATTTGAGAAAGCGAAGCTACCCGTTTGGATAATGCTGAATAGAATTTGATACCAGATTGATGACAAGCGGCTGGTGGCAATATATCATTCAATAGATAACAAATAATACTGTAAATATTTAGTTACTACCACCTGAATATAATGGCTATTGCGCCATATCAACAGTGAATGCATATCCAGTTTTCAGTAGAAATGTTTGAATAAAGAAAATCCCGGGAACTTATAAACTTATAATTTTGAAATCTCCAGAATATTTTGGTTATGTAATCATACCATCACGCCTGTATTCCCCGAAGGATTAGGCAGAGGCGTACTAATGTACACCCACAGTTCGCCGGTATGTTTAGGTCCCATGTAATAGGGGGCGAGCCTATTGCCATTAACCGGGCAGAAATTCCTAAATCCGAGCTGCTACTGGGACTTTCATAGAAAAACCCAATAACACTTTGCGCTCGACCTGGGAAACGAAGCCAGGACCTCTAGCGTAGCAGTCGCGGTCAGGACCACTTGGCTATTGAGGCAGTTTATGTAATCAAGTCTTAATTTCCAATCCCAGGCAAGTATTTTGTAGTTCAATGTTTTCCGAGGTTGTTTAGCACGAGTGAAATATGCAATAGCAGCCTGAAACTTGTTCAAACTTCTAAGGCGAAATTAGGCCATCCGAACTATTACTATAGTTTGCACATCAGGACTTAACAAGGAAAGAAGCAAAGTTCCCAATAGACTGGTCATTCCCGACTGCATATAGTACTCTAGTAGACTGTAGAATAGATAAGAAATGGCGGGCTTTAACTGGGTCAGAGCAAGGCCCGGGCCGAATGTCTACGCCGCACCTGTGTCTATGTACTTGCGTATTGCGTATACACGTGTATGTAAACAAAATGCGACAATACTCATCGCTCTAGGTTACATATGCATCGCACTCGATGTACAGTTGATCTAATTTCTCGGGTCGTTGGTTTGTGCATACTGTTTTTATGAACTGATCAGAATGCCAAAATTTTTTGTTTGTTGATAATCCATATTTATCGACATGCAGCTTCCTATGGCGCACTTCAATATGGGTCCAATATTTCGAAACTATTTCTAGAGTAGATAAAGTAACTAATATGGAATCCATTGTAGTAGCTATTACAATAAGAACTTTCGTAATGAAATGTGCTTCAAAGGATATGACACGGTGTCACTGCGCTTGTTTACACAACGTGATCTCCGCCCTTGAGGTCAGAGATTGCGATAGATGTCGATGAAGGCACGTGAACGGCCTGAGACGGCCACACGGATGCATCGTGCGCACATGTCAAAACATTGAGTACCACACGTCAATCGATATAACCAGCATAGGCACGAGTTATCGCTATCTGATAAAATCGAATTTCCTACAAGTTTTACACAATACAGTGACGTCAACAAACCGAGAACTGCGATAACGAGTAACGACAAACAGTTGTACACACCTGTGCATTGTAAATAGACTTTATAGGATAATTTAACCAGTAAAAACTACCACACGATAAGCATAATAAATGTCACTTTAATTAATTCAACAAAGTGGTTAAAATGATTGGTTGAATAGCTATATGCATTCAACCGACTGTTGCTTACCGAACGCACTACGGTGACGGCGCGGAGGGATTGCCAGCGGAGCGTGTCGGCCAGAGTCCTGAGCAGGGTGGCAGTGGACCTCTCCCCTTTGCGCACCATCGTCCCGTCTTCACGCACGGCTGGTGGGTCACTGCACCACTGGCCGCGAGTTTACAAGCCAAACAGTTTACAAACCACACGTTGCACTCCCTCCACGCTCGCCTTGACAGTTTTAAACGCAAGGCTAGACGTAGATATTCAACCGACACCTGATTCCACAGAGCGCGCGACGAGGCCCTTGCGTTAATGCGAATTGTATTTTCAGCGGTTAAAATGTACGAGAACAAATATATTGATGTAGCAACCGCAATAATCGGCTGCGAGGACACGACTGGCTCGTTATCGCCGCGATACCTATTCTCCAGCTCAAGTAGACGATTCCGCATACGTGAATAAAGACCGACCTCGTTGTTTTGGTCAGTTGACGCGCGTCCCACATGCGCCACTTTGGGATTCCATGCGTATTTCTCACGTCAACACATTTAGAGCACTGTATTTCAGTAGTATCTTCAGGCGGGTTCAACAACTCAGTTTAATTTCTGTCTCTTCAGAAGACAGGTGCGTGAAGTTTTCAGGTTACGGACATATAAAAATAGTTTATTTTAATATTTACTGACTAAAAGGAATGCATGGATGTATGTGTTATCGACCTCCACGGCCTTAGCAAGTCAATGTATAAGAATTATAGCAATTAGCGCCTCGTACATGATATAAAATAGCTCCCAGCAGCTCATTAATCGTATGATGCTCGCAAATAGTGTAAGCAATTTTATTCCTTGGTGCGATTAGCATGGAATTGTTTATTCTTTGAGTGAGTGTTTATAATTAGCTGGGGCGCCGGGATCGTGGCAGGAGTCCAGGTCGATCACTCGGCTAATATAACGGGACCGAACTATATCGGGTTGTTGGTCGCTGACAGGGCCATTTTCCGGAATCGCAAATGATCCACATTCTTCTGTTGTAGAGTAGGTGGAAAAAATAAGATTTACGAGATAATTCTTACAAAATTGCAGCGACTCAGCTTCGATCTCTCATCTTGATAATTATTTTTCTTTTATTCTTGCTGTTTTTTTTTACTTTGTATACGTTAATAATCTATTATGAAACGGAAGTGTGTAGGATTACTGTGTTATAATAGTTACATCATGAAAATTATACGGGAAAACCTGTGCAGCAAAGGTCGATGGAGTTCTAAGAATAAGTATAACTAACAAGTAGCCTTGTGTTTACTTTGACTTGTTTGGAAGGGTTTAACGATTAAAGAATTAATGTCGATTGCACGTTTGATAGACCGTAACCGATGAAGGATGGATAATATTCGGTTAAGTGTCTCGTTTGCTGACAGAGAATTGAATTCCGCGAATTCTAGGCGTCATTTTAATGGCGGTAGCGCCAACCGTCTATTGTAATTCATTACCCTCAAAGCATATTTTACTGCCTCATTAGCCAAGTGATCCTGAGCGCGACTGCTACGCTAGAGGTCCTGGGTTCGATTCCCAGGTCGAGCAAAGTGTTATTGGGTTTTTATATGAAATTCCCAGTAGCAACTCGGAGTTTGTGCCCAATTAATGGCAATAGGCTCGCCCCCTATTACATGGGACCTAAACATACCGGCGAACTGTGGGTGTACATTCACTTCGGGGAATACAGGCGTGATGACATGTATGTTAACATTTAGTTGAGCGCCACAATAGTGTTTATATTTTATTTTTATCAATATCACTGAAATCACAGATTTATTTTATCAGACGGAAGGACATAAATACAATCAACCTAATTCTTTTGGTCAGTCAAAACAAGATACTGGAATTCCTTATCAGCAAAAGAAACCTTGATGTTTTGTGAGTCTAGACAAGATATAACCTAGAATAAAAGTTCCAGAGTATTCGTATGAAGTACATTAAATGACGACATTCCAAACCACAGAATGGACATTGCATTGTATTTAAACTGAAATATTACAGTAAAGTGGCTTCCATATGAATTAATCTCGTGCGGTTTTCTTTGTCCAATGGTTTACAAACGTTAGATAGTACATATGTATGAGTAAGCCAAACACACGTTTAGTATAAAGGAAACGCATAAGAGTGGCGTCGCGTCGTCGCAACTGAGCATCCCAACAATTCCTAGATAGAGCACGCTGTTTAGAGAATTTCATTTCATCCGTTTCAGATTAAACGGAATCCAATTTTCATTGCTCAGTACCGATTACATTATGTTATACACAATGCATCTATCTACTTATGTGATGAATATGTCTATGCACTTTGTTTTTAATGGGCTTAGAAAACAATGCCTCTGGAATATTCGTATATTTGATTTCAAAAACAAATAAACATACCATCATGCCTGTATTTCCCAAAGGGGTAAGCAGAGGTGTACTAATTTACACTCACAGTTGCAGGTAATGTTAAGGTCCCATGTACTAGACATGGCGGCTAATATTATAGCCTATTGGCATTGACTGGGCACAATTCCAAACTCCAAGGTGCTACTGCGACTTTGGGAATAGGAATTGAACCCTGGATTTCTCACTTACGCGCTAATAAATATTTAATAAGTAAAACTTGGCGTAGTTTATTTACGTTCATTATAAGCTAATTTTGTTTCTCAGTGAATTAATTAAATTAATTATTACTGTAGAAAACGAAATCCTGCCTAAACAAAATAGGAACCAAAAACACTTAGGTAAAGTTACTGCTTAAAATCGTGCCCATAAGTGTGAATTTATTAACAATACAGGATGCCCCGTCACTTAGGCGTGTATCAACGGCGTGAACTTATTGGCGTATACAAATAAGAAAACACATTTAACGTCGTTTGTTGGTCAGAGGGTGAAGTGTGACGCGGGCGGTGTGCGTGCTCCGTAATTATCGTCAAAACGCCGGGCGAGATATTTCGCCACGTTACCGTGGTGCCGGCCGACGATCACACCGAAGGGTAACAATAAAAGCACATTTAACTAACACTGTAAATGAATACCTACACAAGATTTGTCAAATCTCGGTATTTATGGTGTCAAATAGTTCCTTAACCGCCTTTTACGAATACACGATTAGGTAAGATTTAATTTAATTAGTCAACTAAGTTTAAAAGAGTTTTAAGAGATAAATAAACATATTTGAGAGAAATAAATCAAGCGTCACAAATTGCAACAGACTTTCATACAAATCGTTTGTTGCAGTATTTCGCTTTTTTATATCTATTACCAACTAGATAGTATCAAAAGCTAATCGTGTTTAATAAAATAGATAATACTGTCATGATACCAAGAGTTAATAATCGCATCAACAGGTTATCGTCGGTATCTAAGCGGAAAAGGACGTTATTAAATAGGTACTATCATAGTTTACACGTGCGATACGCCGACGATTATTGTTTTAAATAAACTTAAATAACATATACCTACATTGTGGTGAGTTATTACTCACCGCTAGTGTATTGTTATTAGAGTTACACAATATGTTAGGAAAGCATTGCGCAACTGTGTGATTGAAGGCTTTAAATAATTGCCTAATCAATTTCAGTTTTCGTTCAAAGTCCAAAATTGTTCAATATGCACTTAACTAGTGCAACGCGACATCAATGTTAGTAATAATAATGATGAAGGTTTAGGCCGGTTCCCAATAACAAATACTTAGATGGATTTGTTTACTGGAGATAGGATTTTGACATTACTTGTAATATGGACTTAATGTCAAACTCCTATCTCTAGTAGGAAAATCGACCGACTGATCGGTTATTGGGACCGGCCGTTAGTGTGGAATATAAAGTTTATATATATATATCTACCTCCCTCTATTTTAGCCTAATGAGTCAGATACATTCATTTAATCATGCGTGAAATATTTCAAAACGTCTGTGATGTGAATACATCCGGAATCTCGTTAAATTTTTAATACTCATATTAAATTTCATTCACGACTCATAAAACATTCTTAGATAACGTTTACTAAATATTCTGAATTGGTTTTTCATTGATTTCCCTTCAGTCTTATTCGTAACTAAAAAGGAAGTCGGCATCTCACAAGCATCCCGCAAACATATTATGGACAATGCACGGGCAGTCTGTTAGTACGCAAACAGACCTCACATGGAGTGGTTACCGAAGCCGGGAGTCGAGGGCTCCAATCATTACCGGTCCATTTATTCGGCAAATTGCCTCCATCGATAACCGTTCGCGGGTCGCGACGCGGCGAATAATTTCCATTATTTCCTTTATTCGCCGCCCGACGCCCGCCGGCTGTGTTGACGAAGACAACCGAGAGTTGTTGTCAAGTAAACATATTGGTATTTGTTGCTATTGCTATGATTAATGTGTTTTTGTAAGAGAACAAAATCCATGTGTACTTACTTTTCTCAAATATTAAGAAAAATGGTTTTTGTTTAGCTTATCAATTTCGACCAGACTTTTAAACTGATAAGTGTTTAATTCATATCCTTACAGGGCAGGTTTTATATATTAAACTTAGGTTTATTATAGTAAAAATAAATGTAACAGATTCCCAGAGTGACGTAGCAATTACTTGCCAATTCATTTCTCCACAAAAACATCAACTGCATGTATTGCAGTATAAGTATCCTATCCTGAACCGAAATTACTGATCGTCAATATTTACGGACATCAGTATAAACAGAAATATACTAAATATTGTCAACATTTGCAGTAAGACCCGCACAGTTGCAATAGCAATGATGGAGAGTGAATGCCATGAGCACACCGAATCAGGCAACGACTCGTATAGGCCGCAGGCGATCGGATCACGTGACAGCATTGAGATACCATCTCGGGTTTAATAGAGTTCTTTGCTGCACTCAATCATTGACTCTGTTAGTTTGCAATTGAGGCGCAGACAGCTGTGTTTACGACATAAAATTGAACCACGTTTTCGTGAAACCTAAACAATAAACTAATACATAGTACTTATAATTCGGAAAAAGTTTACGAGGAAACACCAAACTGATTTCGGCTTTTCTGATATAAGATTATACAAACATAATCAATTGGATGTAAGGGAATTCACCAGTCGGCGGTCGAATGAATTATTCGTTAACAAGATTACGAGTAATCGAACGCGGGCTATACCGGTCAATAAATCCACTGTTTCGCAGTGCAACGTACAATTTGAGCTATTAGTCGACGGATTGGCTGCAGGCAAGGCGCCGGTGAATTCCGACTCAGGATGCCACAGTGTGACCGGCCTTCAATTCGTGCACCGAAATAGAAATGCAAATATAATATCCGTTACTAGCTCAACATTTTATCACATAATTATGCAACGCGCTCGATTCAAATCAAATGACCATGAATTCTTTATTTGACGTCTGTGCATCTCAGACGTACCTACTTGATAAGAAATTAAGAACACTTCGCCTGTGGTCAGTGTCGGATAGCCACTTCATTCATTAATTGATACAGTACACAACTACACATATATTGATTCCAGACAATAAATAATATTAGAGAGGTATAGGAGTTTTTAAAATATTCCGGCACTAGCCTCTGCCCGCCGCTTCGCTCACTTGAAGCTCAAAAACCAAAAGTGATGATCTCTTCTTTGTATGGGTCTCTATACATTAGAGAGGTCAAGCTGTATCTCGTGTTCCGTTTAATTATTTGAGGTAAGAAGTTCACCAGTTTTTATGTTGGAGCACATACTTTCTAACAGTGATAACAAAATTAAAATCTATTCAGTAGTTTTTGCACCAACCCGTAACAAACAGACAAGAATTTTAAAAAAGCATTTTTGGGTTCGGCGACGTTTATATACCCTAACCCACTTGTTTTTTTTTAATACTTATCTTCAATGTACAGACACCGCTTTTCTACAATTTTATAATAGTAGAGAAAAGAATTCGATTATTTTGATTAGAATGATAGCAATTACACGTCGTTTGATTTATAGATGAGTGTGCGCGGGGGTTTGTGTCGTATCGCAAGCAGTCGGCAACCGGGCCGCTAATAAACATAGGCGCGTCGTGAACTCGACTGTTCTGATAAAGGCGTCTGAATGTCAACGCACCCGCCGGTCACCTTGAGCCGACGAACCGCTCAAGTGAACGAGAGAATTTTGGCCAATGTCATACTATCTTATCGTAATTTAGCTGCCGTGATGAGCAGGGTAACTGGGAACTTTGACCTATGATGCATTGAGCCTAATGGACCTGTTAGAGCAATGTACTTCAAGGCTACAACTAACATTGAAACATAATTTACTTTTTATTACATTATAGAAAATGTGATCATGATTGATCTGATGCAAATATGCTATGCTTACAATATATTTGTCGTACATGACGATTCGTTTGATATGGATTAAGTATTACAATAAATAACGGAAAGTTATCATAACACCTCACGGTTACTTACCGTTTATTTAATTACGTGTTCGTACACTGACGTACATGGAGGTTAGTAACAAAACGTTTTATCATACGTAATAAGTACATAACATAACAACACGCTTGCTCGATCATGTGTAGTTGAGCAAACGTCATGATAAACGCCCCAGCCGCGACCAGACTGTGGACGTAGGTACGTAATAGTATAATTGTCACCGCGATTTTCTGTTACCGGGTTCACACAGCGCCGTGCCAAAAATAAGCGAGTGTTCCATTGTCGCCGAGCACTGAAGTTTCACGCCAATTAAATCGTAAGAAAACACCGCAAAACCATGCAAAATTGAAACTTAAACTGCTATTCTCTAGAGACAGTATCAAAACTTAATGTTGTGCCTTCAGAAAGTTGTGCCTTTGACACTTGACAATGAAATTTTCATCGCATACATGCATCTAAGCGAGAGATAAATTTAGATAAAGCATTGGTTCGAAGATGTCGATCTCGCAATCATTGATGTACATAGCTTGATGCATCTCAGGTGCCAATGAGGCTGCTCCAGTTAGCTAGCTCGGATCGATGTCGACGCGCCGAAATAGCTCCCGCGGCCGCTCAGAATACACCCGCAAGGTCGCTAGTCGACCTGTGCCCTCTTTATGACCCGTCGCGTATCTCACAATGCCTTTGAAATCGGCGTGCACCTTTGTCTAATTATAAATTATTCGAAGATGATGAGGGTTTTCGAAGATCCATTCCGAAAATTGCGCGTCAGCGAGCTGCCTTAATCATTAAGTCGGTGGTTATTTGAAGTATAAAGTATACCGTTAATTAATTCATATTCGCGTCTGTTACAACGCAACATACCTATTTAGCGAGTGAACCGTAATGTGTATCATATGAAAATCATTAAAAATGTATTTCACGTCCATAATGTAACTCAACAGCGGAAGGTTATGTGAAAGTTTCCGTTGGGGACGTTTCAAGCCCAAAAAAGTGCATAAGGGGGCCGGAACTTGGCCGGCGGCGAATCGTGTCAACTGTTCGCAAACTGGCCTAACAAGTGGAAACTTGGCAGATTATAAACGCTGGCGTCAACAACTCATTTAATTGTGGGATGACTTACTTCAAAACTGAAAAAAAAAAAATTATTTTCGCATATTTCGCGCTCCAGATTATGATTTTGACAGAGTCAGTATATTTCCAGTATCCAGTCTCTAGTTCATTAAAACAGCAATGCGGTCAACGAGAAACAAAAATATATTGTTACGAAAAATTAGAGACGTATTACATATGAGAGTTAATTTGTTTAAGCAATACTAGCACGTGTTTATTGTTTTTCTGGGGTACTCCGCATATTTCTGCCAAGTGGTGTATACGGCAGGGAGGGAACTGAGGAAAACACGAAGCAAAACGGGTTAAACATAAATAGATACTACAGACAGTGGCATATCGAAAGATACTAAATTACTTAAGGACTACATACAGCTTACGCTCTCCCAGTAGGATTGAGCGATAAGACATTAATAATCTCCTGAGATATCCCGTTAGATACCTTAAACGCAATACTGAAATACAGAAACAAAAAAATATAAATAACCGATAATTATCTTACACAAATTCAATTTACATGCGGTATTTTGAACAAAGTCAAAACAATTAAGCATTTCTATGGATGTACAGAAATTGTCTTACGTTTTTTAGGTAGGTCATCATGGCAGTAACTCACTGTCTAGCCGCAGGGACGATAATTAGTGAAAACAAATAGTTGCAGACATCGGGCACACGACATGAGTGGAGCAGGCGTTAAACTGATAATTCTTTATTTAGATTTGCGTGTGGAGCGCTTAGAGAAGTGTTCTATTTTAAACTAATTTGCGTATTTTTAGAGTAAAAGTATGACTCACGGGAGTAGATGTCGGCGATCTCCGAAGAATTATTTGAAAACAAGGCTATTATGTACTCCGGATGTATTTAAAACCGGTGATTTACAAGTCAAAATGTTTTCTTTACTTTTAAAATTCAAATAGAAAACATGACTCCGGAAATTCCAGAGCATGTGATTCTGGTAGTATAAGCGACGCTTTTGGAGAAAAACGTTATAATTAAAATCGCTCATTAAAATTTCTAAGAAATTGCACATTGCATGTTTATGCAACACTCAGTCATAACAAACATATACAATAATAATGTCTGGCTTTGCATGCAAAAAGCTTGTGGTAACCCCTGCATAATCGCCGTATGTGGTCTGCTAGCTGGATGCGCAGACATGGCAACTGGAGCGTTGCGGCGCCAGTGGCTCGCGCAGGCACGTGCGCACTTTTATTGTTCCCTCTTTACCGCTAACTTCATTATGACGTTTTGAAATTCAAATAGTTTTTTGCAAATTTTATATACGACTAGCTTCCGCCCGCGACTTCGTCCGCGTGGAATAGTTACTTAGTCTTAGCGTGATGATATACTTATAGCCTTATAGCCTTCCTCGATAAATGTGCTATCTAACACTGAAATAATTTTTCAAATCGGACCAGTAGGTATATTTCAAATGCATTTTTTATAATGGTAAAACTATCATAATCGAGCATTTAACAAAATAAAGGACACATATAAAAAAATCTCAATCTATGTAGAAGAAATAGTAGAGAAAAATACAGGCCTAGAAAACATTTCGGGATTCCCCAATTACTCAAAACACTAAAGTTAGATCACATAACATGATTAGCGTCCGATGCATAGGGGGTTTTATTCCTCACCACGCTGCCGAGTCCATCAAATAGATCGGGGTTCCCGATACGGTCTCGAAATAGTCGTTCAGTAGTGTACGTCCGTGTTTCGCATTACGATATTGGCCTTCCCATCAATTTTATTCGAATATAGAGGCGCATTTGTCGCAACACCGGTGCATTTTTGTTTTAACAGATAGATTACGTCACACTGAGATATGTTTATTTTTTTAGATATTAGTTTGCTGTAATTTCTGCGTTGTACCTACAGTGTACTGACCCTAGATACTCATCGCCGCCATAGCTCGGGATCTCAACTAAATAAATAAAACAGTATTACTGTTCTTCACTACACTATACTTTTTACTGTTGACAAAAAAAAATAAGTATTTTATATAAAATATTTATTTATTTTCTCTTTTATCTGGGGGCACGGCAGCGCCCCCGACAAGTCAAGCAAAAACAAGCGGCACAGCCGTACCATCCTTTTTTCTCGAAGCAGTTACTTTATTTCTTGTAAAAAAAGTAACTCTAGCCATAGCCCTAGATATGGAGAACTCACCGAAATCGCGAATATATCTTGATTCAGCCAAAACTTTGCACGTTTCGATGATCTGATATTATTATTAACAATTGAATAATACGTGATACGGTTAGCGTTCAAATAAAAACATAAAACTGAAATCAAAGTTGTTTCATTTGGAGGGTTTTACTGCTCTAACGATAATGTAGCACCGGACATAGCAAAAACATATTGACATACATTACGCGGCCCATATTGCGAGTTTTATTAGGCTTTTGTACATATGTAAAGCGTTGTATATAGGTATCGGAGTCCATCGCAATATTGGGCCATCAATCTCCGGGCCAAGATAATGGTGCCGCGGTGGCGATGTAATAGTTCCTTGACCGGCTGATTGAAATATCTAGCAGCGATGCGCCACGTGACAGCCGCGGCAAAAATAAATCTCACGTGACGAAGCAAATTGATGCAATCGTGGTTAAAGTTTAAAATACAGGACGATTTAAATATATTTGGGGCCACCTCAATGCGAAGTGCCTAACTTTCGCGATAATTTTAAAGGGGTCAAAGGAAAACTTGATAAACAGAACTGATTGTGAAAGTTTGCTTAAAAATATAAACAAAAACATAGCCTTTTTTATTGTTCGCAATTTGCTTCTTTGCTGAAAAGTGTAGGTAAAAAGTTTTATGACGTCATTGGTTGCTAACAAACATCAGCCCAATTTTAAAATTGGAATCGATATCGGACAAATACAGCCAATCGTATGACGTATTTCGTGAGGTTCATTACTGATTTATGATAATTGGCTTTAATATTATCGAGTGGCTTCTGTAACCCTCTCTCGGAGGAATCGAATAATAACTATTTAAGCAGCAAAATCGACAGCTGTATTTCGCGATAAAACCATAAAATAGACAATTCTAGGGTTACGGAACCAGGCCGTAGTAAAAAATATAAAAATAAATAGGTATTTTCCAATGTTAAGCACCAATAATGTTTTTCCTTGTTGTAATATTTATAGGAAAAGAAAGAAGTTATTTTCAAATATCATAATTTGTGCTCGTACATGGCACCCGTGTCGTGCGTACCGTACAAGCAACCGTAGTTATATTCGTTACTTTATGAAACATAAATGTGGTAGGATTTCGGAATTCATTTAATTCTATTTAAAGAAGTCTATTTAATGGGATACGGGACAAGACGCAAAATTCCAGGACAATCCCGGATTCCCGGCGATCTGGCAAGTCTAGTCACTTAAACGCTAGTCCAGTTATTGCGACTAGGGCAGTTTGTAATTTTTTTGCTATGCGGAAAATTCTCATGCATTGTCAGACATATAAACTTATGTAATACATACATTAAATAAATAAAATATACGTCATAAAATACGATACTTATAATATTTTATATACTTTTATTTTAGGCATGTGCAATTTTAATATTTACTTGTCAGCTTTATAAAGATATCTCTTTCATGATTTTTGTGTCTTACCTGAAACAAAAAATAATTATAATGAATACGGAGATAATTTATTGACTTACTATAATTACATAAATAAATCTGTATTCTAACATTCTAATTCACCATCTTTCCATTCTAACGTACACAGTCAACCTGATATTTTTTTTTAATGCTTTTATACTTAAAAATAACTTCTGCTGAATTAACGTATTAACGAAATAATTATATTGTACAGTTCTGTCAAAATACCTGCGCTTGTCTGAAGTTGACCACAAGTGGTTTTGCAATTGTTTCACTATAAATGTAGCTATATGGACAAATGTAAATGTTTCGCAATTGTAAATATACTGCGTACTGGTTCCGATATTTTCGGAAAAAATCTTTCATCTGCGCCGCCGTTTGACTAACTTCAGACACGTGCAGTTATTTAGACCGTCATTTCACAACAATTTTAGGGCTTGGTAATAGCATAATCTCATGATAATAATTTTGTTTGTGGCTTAAAAAACTATGAATAGTGAGTTGGCAGGCAAACGGGATCGATACGAGATGGCCCGGCGAATCATGCAAGTCATTGGGGTCGTCAACATCGGCGTGTTTTGACGTACCCAACACCATAATGACGTCTACTATATATATGTAAAGCCGCTATTATTTCAGGTCAGCTTTGATGTGAAAGAATATGTTTTTCACGATAAATTAATGTTTTGTTACGTTCTTCAACGTGATTTTATGAATCATCTGAAAGCGGTGTGATGTAATTTTTTGTTTATTTCTAGATCCGATGTTTTAGTCTCGGTATAAAATGTGTCATAGGACCGTCGTAAATATTCGGAAGAGGTTTTGACTTCTCTAGTTTTTCGTTGTTATCGTTATCAAGTTTGTAGAAACCGTTTGAAAACTTGGTCATGTCGAGGATGTCCGATTGAGATTCTGTTGTCATTGTTGGCTTTCGCTTGAACTTTGAAAACAAGTGCTTCCATAGTTTGTTGTACCGTGTTGTAAAAAGTATTTTTGATTTGTACATGTTATAATCTAAATTATCCCGCAATCTTTTATTTCAAAGTTAAGCATTATTTTTACCTATCAGGAAAAAAAGTATGGTTAACTTGAAGATGTTCTAAGATATGAACAAGTTATTTTGTAAATATCACTAGTTTCACGAATCTTTTGATCTTCCCAATGGGATTAATCTGTTAAAAGTTTAGTTTTTACAAATTCACTTAGTTTGTTGTCGGGCATAATAATAAATCACGTCACACTTCATGACGATGCGTTGCTGACGCAATAAGACAAGCATTAGTGTCGAAAGTGCGTATCCAAACGACAATAAAATAGAGAACCGCTCAAACACCAATTCATCACCGTCAACCTTTTGTAAACGCTATATAGCTCGTAAAGTTTATACAACAGAACACTGACCGGTAACATAAAAGCACGTATACACACGTGGGACGATAAATACTATGCCAAATTGCATGAGTCCCGTCGATTATCCGAACGACCTCTCTCTGCATGTGGCCCGGTAGGGCGGCGCGTGCACCCTATCTTATGGAATTGTCTAATTTATCACTAGAGATTTATGTAGGCAGCGACGCGCCCGCATAGTGTGTACACTGCTTATATTGGTTCCATTATAATATAAACTTATGCGAGGGATAGTCCTGGCTAGCGACAATGAGAAAGTTATTACTGGAAACGTCACGTGGACACGCTTTGACGCGCACCCGCTACATGGACTATTTAATTATGCTAATGCATTGAATATTAAATAGTTTTAGGTATTCCTGTGCGCTTATTTATACTGTCAAAGGTCAAATATCGACTGCAGTGTGTATCTTTTGCATGTTCTCGCATGCATCGATGGTTTATTCATCAGTTTGAATATTAACTCTTTTTATACGATGCCAGCGATACGGTATTGAATTTGAATTTCGAATTTGAATTTTGTATGGATTAGCGGTCGTGATCATATGCGCTAGATAACTTATAATCATGTGCATTATTATTCTCATGGCTGCATCATGCAGAACTGAAGGGAAGAAGCAACTCGACAAACCAGGAAATACAAACTATTATTGCGTATATTACTCAATTTTTTCCTTATGCAAAGAATATCTGTGCTTATTAATCTATTACCGCGTACATAAGATGGGATACTTCAATCGAGCTGCAGATCGATGAAACTATTTTATTCAAAATTTATATAATGTCACCGTAAAATTATAAATACCGTTAGATTATAATCTATCTCGCGAGATCCTGTGACTGTCGAAAGATTATGCACTGTAACATAGGTACTGATTACAATTTAACGCAGTATTTTTAGGGAGATTATAAATTATAATCTATCTATGTAAAATATTGGGAAGGATAGGTTAGGTTAGCTGTGACCACACGATGCACGAGCCGAGCGAGCGAAACGAGCGAGACCGCGGCAGTGGCCGGTAAGTGCCACAACCGAAGTAATGCGTTAATTTTGTTACGGGTCACAATCGTTCGACAGTTTACAATCTAGAGAGATACATTATAATCTAACGGTATTCACGATTTTACGGTAACATGTAAGTACTTATACCAAACACACAAGTATAAACTTAAGTATATTAAAATAATTGTAGAACAGTAGTTCCATATTATTTTATTTATGTGCGACAATAAATACTATTTCTTTCTTTCTTTCATATGTCAACTTGAAGCTTTATACGACGAAGTATTATTTTCTCGAGAAAATATGTCCACTTAATTAGGTTTTTTTATGTCGTCGTATAGTCAATCAAGTTGGGCTCATCAAATCGACATGACTAGGTAAGTCTATGGACTATCTTCAATAAGGTAACGACATTTGGACACGCGTCCTATCCACTGATCACTGACAGTGACCACTACGTCAACCAATTAGTTTGACATATAATGTAACATATAATAAGAAATAGAACATAGGTATTAAATTGTGATAAACTAGGGAATTAATATTGGTTATTTGCTGTAACTGATCACATTTCTGTACTAATATTCAGTGAAAGAGCGGATTAAGGAAGTTTGTGTACCTATAATCCTGTCCAACCCGTGAATGTATTGCTTGGTATCGAGATCTGGTTCTATTTATACCTATAATCCTTTTCACTTTACGGGTCAAAAAATACGCAAAATTGTAACATTATTTTTATTGAATACTAGCAGCGGCACGCCCCGGATTCGCATGGGTGGAGAAATCCCTAACTTTATCCAAAATATTCTATAGCCAATGTTAATGTGGAATAATGTAGCATAGAAATAGTGAAAGAATTTTTGAAATCGGCCCCGCATGTTTTTAAGTTTATTCGTTACACCCATACATACAAATCTTTCCTTTTTATAATATTAGTATAGATGTAAATAGTTTCTGTTATCGACAACGCAATGTATTGCTATCGTACCAACATTCTTACAATAAAGATAGAGTTTCGTTTTGGTAAATGAATATTGATAAACACTTATTACGAGCCCGTACCTAAGGGCAGGGTGTCCACTTCCGCCCAGATGGTACGCAAACACGTTTTAAATTATCACAAGTAAAGATTGTGGGAAAGAAAACGCTATTGCGGGAGACGCGCCCAGGGGCGATACGGCGTGAACTTCGCACGGATACAATAGCACCGTTATCAGGGAAAACTTGCGAAACTGCTTACTAAATATCCACGGTTTGTGTTAAGTATCGGTATCCGGAGGCCGCAACGACTACTACGATTCTAAAAATCCATTTAAATCTCTCTTAGTTTAAACTAGCCTCCATTTTCTGTCGCGAAACACAACAGGATCTATTCACCATAACTCGGACGGACAAACAAATTTCTGAAGTTAATTGTTTTGGCCTCTTTGCCCTTATACAATTTTCTCTTATATATCTCCTAAGTACAGACGAGACGAGTAACATTTTTATTATAATTCAACCTCGACGTAAAACGATCCGTAAATAGCCATTTTCAAAATGAAAACAATTCAATACGAGGTAAAACGTCCACATTGACCAGTACCTACCTATCTACCTATTAAAATAAAATTATAAGAGACCCAATTGGAATCTTTCGATTTTAAAAGATGCTTTATATAGCCGCAATGAATGATAATTAATCCTTCAAAACGATAGACATCTTATCGTGCATAAACAACACGAGACAACTTGGTCACAAAAACACTATAAGAAACAAATTTAACACGATATACGACATGTTGTAAAGGGCAGTCCAAGATAAAATTCATCCAGAAATATCACTGGACAGGCGAGTTGTAGTAGCGACTTACTTTAGCTACTACGACTGTAATGCTACCCGTCTATTTATAAACTTTTGCATCGAATTAAAATAGCTAAACACTAAAGTTAGCCAGGTAGCCTGGCGTGAGACCTATGAGCCGTAACGGTGGCCTTTATAGACAATATTGCTTTTTTCCTTATTACCATACCAGGAACTAATAATGGATAATAATTTATTACGAAAAAAAATGCGGACTGGATTATAATTTCGAACTAAAAGAGATAAATAACACAAAGGCACATATTATGCAAGTCGAACGGAATAAAAATGCAATGCATATTTTATTAGTAGGGGGTAAATTGGCAGTAAGTTATGACGTTTCGGTACATTTTATGTTGTAATTATAAGTCGTGATTTGATTATCTTTTCCGCGGCAATTGTTTATTGGTGTTGTTTTTTTGTTGGCAGACATGCGCCTGCGGATCAGTTTGTCCGAGAAACAGACGACACCGGTGCCGTGGTGACTGCATTCTGGGCCAATTGAGCAATGTCTGACGAAACTATTGCATTGAGCAGTAGCTACTTAGGTACTCGATCGAAGTTCGTTTTATGAATGCTTCTTGCAGTCCTTGATAACAATACTTATACGTACGGCAATTTTTGGTACAAGAAATCAAATGATAACGGCATTTGATTTAAGGAATTGATTAGGTCAACTTCACATACGTGACTCGGATACGGATAACTCAAGATTAATTTCAAACTAAGTAAGAGTAACCGATGATAAACAATTTAAAGCAAAACAATGTACTAGGAATTTAGAGGAAGAAAATGCAATCGGCGAGACAACGTCGTTAAAACCAGATCGTGTCTGGAGCGAAAGTTACATCGGCTCAAATCAGATGCAGACAAGAGAAATCCACGGCAAAGTACACTCGATACAGGTCTGTTCCCGTAACAACCGCAACCGTCGAGCGACAATTAGCACTCGTTGTAAATGTCACGCAAACGTCTCCGCGAAAGTCTCCGACATCGCTCAAAGAACACTCGTAATAATTCTAGAGACGGCCTGCAAAATGCATTTTTATAGACATGCAGAAATAGGTCACAGAGAAGTATTAGATGAAGAAACAAGTAGGCGGCGCGCAATGCGCTGTGATTGTTTTTTGCATATTTATGGATAACTGCTTTAGGAGTTTGCAGAATTTACTACTGTACAGGGCCGTTCAGCATATTACAAATGCACTGAATGAGGATCATAAACCCTGGCATAGCAATCAATCAAAATATACAGATCTTTATGATAGATATCTCACTTCTCATAACATGAACTTAAGGCGCAACTTTCTTTGAAACTGCTACCCAAAGCAACTTATAATTTGATTAAAACTACGCAATTTTTCTCTCTTAGCAAAACTTTGCGGTTGTAAGTCTAGCGATGAGGCGAGGTCCAACGTTTTCTGAAACTTCGTGCATTTATTACGATTACGACTCCAAAATCAACGGGCAATTTTGGTTGCGTTTTGTGTGTGGAAATAACACGGAATAACGAGTACATTACGCTCATTGGAGTTGGTTCAGCGGCAAAATGTCGTGACAAGCAAGGAGCTATTCCTGACTGTCTACATCCCGTTTCGGAACATTAGCATACACCGTATCAGATATAAATAAAGGTACTAAATATAAATAAAGGTACGGAGTACGCGACGTTTAGCACTTCTCATCTGTTTTATGGTTCAATAACATAAATTGTGTAAAAACAATCAGTGTTAAAATGTCTGAAATGAAAACCATTAAATGTCGTTCTTAATTTACCTGGTGAAAGAAATAAATACGTTTCAATCCGTTTCTATAATGGCATGGAAATGATATACTCAATATACTCGATTGCAGAGTCCCGCAACGCAAAACATGTTTCAAAAGGTGGTTGTGTACAAAAGACGTGTAGCATCGGTACCTTTATTGCGAATGTTGCCATTTCGCGGTTGATCTGTTTTTTATTTATGTTAATTTCAGGGAGAACACACCTGTTGGTTAATTTATGTGGAGAAGTATATCGAATACTTATCGAGTGCGCACGGTGCTGGTTAACACACATGACACGACGAATAAAGGCTTCACACATAATTTAGGCCCGTTAACCGCACAACCGACTCGGAATTTTCAAGGGAAATGATAAAAACGTAACGGAAGACATATACACATGACGTTACAATTGTGATATAACTTGATAAGCACAAACAGGAACGGCTAAATTATTCTATATAATTAAGTAATTAACGTTTTATATCGTATATTAATATTTATGTTCCAGAGATATTTCTTTCAAGTCTGGGACTTTCTGTCCGTTAATTATATATTTATGTTTAAGTCCCATGCGACAAGGGGCTTGTACCTTATTGTAGGAGGAGTCTTTTTTAAAGAAAAAAAGACTTAACTGGACCGTGGATTGATATCTAAACAAATCTGCTTTTTAGATCTTGAATTCGTGATTGAATTGAACCTTTGCTAAGATTCAGATTAAGTTAATTTTAAAAAGAAATAAGCATTATGACACCAAAGCCCTAATAAAATCCAACCAACTCGAAAAGCAGAAGCTGTGGATTCAACTTAACATAAACAACAAAACATAATTAACTTCACAAAATTCATACTTTACAAGAATATACACGTACTTACTTCGCAACATCTGTACAAGAAAAACCATGTACCAACATGGCTCCTTTGAGGAGCTCACTCCTTTAACGGGGTAATTTTATAAACCGGGGAACAATGTCGTGCCCGGGGCTAGCACGGGTCACTCTCAAGACTTTATTGACGACATGTTTACGACCGCCCTCTGATATTGCTGCATTTATTGTATGAAAAATAAATTGCTTTGAGAGATGCATTAGTTTTATGATGTTTTATCGACGAGCGCGAGCTTTGTTAGCAAAAGATTATGGAAGAGAATTGTAACATTTGAGGTTTAAATGGCTGGCGACCAACCGTAAGACCACGTCGGGTTCCGTCATGGAGCACCTTTGTCGCGTGAGAGCCAGTCCATGGGTGGCAACGACTACCTACTTACCATTAGGTGGGTCGTTTGCCGGCACAAATAATAAAACGAAATATTGGCCTACATTTTGTTTGTAAAACAACCAGAGATATGACACAATTGTGAACAAGATCTTGTCGCGACCCTAGTTCAAAGGGAACGGAACGAAACAAGTTGGCAACTGTGAAAGAACTATCGAAAACAATTGAGTAGTTATCGAAATTACCTCAACAAACAAAACAAACTTTCCCTCCTTGTAGGTACGATTCATATCTCGGAATCTTCTGAAAAGGGTCCATGCATTTATTCTTCAGTCCTAGTAGCTGTTGCCATTTCTAACGCCATCATCATCATCACATCACATCATCTTCCTACCCTTATCCCTAGTTGCTTGGGGTTGGCGCGGTATGCAGTTTTCTTCGGTATCAGAAGAGTCTCTGTTTTTGGACTCTCACGCCTATCCAATCCAATGCTTGAATGATTTTAAAAACCTCTTTTTCAAGTGAATTCCAAGTATTTTGACACTTAGAATACGTTTGGAATAATTCGCACGTACCTGTTTCTTTGGCCATTTTCGTAGCACGGTTTCCAAGCAAGATTCCGTTCGTAATTCTTAGTGTTAAGGGCAAACGTTTTGAATGGTCAGTTGGAATGTGTCCACGGCCTGTACTGTATGTACTAGTACATACATCGATGGTGGCCACGAGTATGCGTTTATTGCTCGCTTTATTGGAAAACACGCTTCCGCGTTCCTTTGTAAGACTAGTACCGTTACGTATTTGCATAATGCTCGACAAATGTATTGGTTGTTCTTGATTACAGTCAAGATGTGATTTGAATTATGGTCAAAGATAGTATTTAAAAGGATATTGGTAATTTATAAATAAACAATTTGCTCACAATGACTTCCTTTCGGTACCGTTGGTTGACAGACCAGAGATAAATTAGCAGGAATTTTTATATTCCCGTTATATAATAATTCTCCCCAGACTTGGGAACAAAAATTCGAAATCACAATAAGTATCATCAGAATTTAGTCATAATTTATTTCGCTGAAATTTATTATTAAAACCAATTTATTTAATAAAACATACACATACTACATTACAGCAAAAATAGTTATGAACTCATAAGTAATCCTAAAGCAAACAAATTAGTTGTTCTAACCAAAAGTTCTAGTTAATTAAACTTTACGTTAGAGAATTACTAATTAGAGTAGCCGACTTGTTATTTAATTTTATAAATATATACGTGGATGAAATACAAGCCCTTAACGCCTCCCTTAAAGTATATCAATAAGGATTAAACCTTGTATTTACCTAGTACATAATTAACTATAATACATAGTTACTTCTCGTCGGTGGTTAGTACCTACACGAGCTTCATGAATAAATGAATAATGGCGGTCGAACGGAACATGCCCGTGGCATACCGATTCGTCCCCCGGATGCTAATAATGCTCTCGCATTTTTCACCAGCGCTACTCCTGACAAAGATCCTTCTTCATAGGGCGACGAATACACAACCGAGCATTTTAAAAGTAATAATCATTATAGGAAAGTAAGCAAGGACCGTGGGTCGAGTATAACCTTGTTAATTTTCTTGAAAACGAATTGCCTTAGTAGCCTGAAAAATCGTAGCAAGCGTAAACGCATCGAAAGAGCTCTTTATAATCCAATAAGCGGAACTGGTGCGACGGCCGGCACGCGGCCCCCTAGATTCCTATTCCATTAGGTGTCGCCGCGGCGCGCAATTTGCAAATGAAAACAACTTATTGAAATTCTTTCCCGGCCCGCGTGTCGAGCGCACACAGCCAGAAGCATCTCCAATATTCAAGATGGTATCGGGGTCGGACTAAAATTCTTGAGCTTTGGCTTTGTAATTTTTTACTCTGGATTGAAATTGATCAAAGGCATAACAATAGGTACCAGAACAGAGATGCTGTTAAGAACAAAATCAGGAAGGAAAATTAAAACAACGAGCCCGTTGGCTACGAAACCGGTAAATTAAAGGAATAAGTAACACAAAGTCGATCTGAAAAATTGCCCTAGCAACCACATAATTCGTCAAGTCGGGACATATTACAGTCAAACTATAAACGAGGAGGCTTAAAAAGGCAAAAAGGGGTCCGCCGCCGTCCAATCATGTGCGGTATTTTGCATAAATTACACCGCTGCAGTGAACGGGTTGGATTTCTGAAAAATAAACGGGCGTAAAATAAGCCTCAGTGGCCGAATGCAAATAACACCATTATATGCTAATGCGATGTGCGTAATCCCTACCGTTTGTTTCGTGCATGTAACAGGCCTTCCCGAATACGCATTTCAGAAATAGCAACCCGACCCAACTTCCTTTACTTACAACAATGGATACCTACTATAAAAATAGTGCATTTTAGTTACACAATACTTTAGTGACAGATACCTAAGTAGATTTGAGGAGAACCAATTAATTAACTTCTGGATGAACTAAATATGGGCAGTTTGAATCAAAATTAGTGGGCGTCTAGACACGGGTGACCTGACCGCGGACCGACCTAATGATTTAGCAATCACTTTGATATAGTGCGCGAACGGTCAAACAAGTTCCACTGTCGGCCTGCAACAGCCATTATGGCCCGATCTATTCGCGATAAATAGAGGTAGACGTTTACACGCCCACAAATCGCCGACAAAGGGTTAGATATTTGAAACTCCTATTTCAATACTTGTCAAATTCTTGTAGTCAAGCCAAGCGCGATCAAGTCTTTCGTTTCAGTTTTGTTTTTATTCCACGATAAAAATGGCCGATAGTGGTGGATATTTTTGGCCGCGGAAGAATGTTTTGCAACATTTCGAAGTGGTCCTAGAGTAACTCGAAGCATTTTAGAAGGTAGAAGCGCCACGATGGAGCGCAATTACCTTGAATATAACCCCTATAAAGCGAGACCGATTATATCGAGACATGTGTACTCCAAAAGTTCCATGGAAATATACGTGTATGCGCCGAGGATACCTAGTCGGCATCGTAAAACAGTTATAATAGGCGCAGTACGGAAACAACGCTTTATGGGGTCCCTGAAACACGTAACATGCGCACTGAATCGATTATCGTATGGTTATTCTGGTATTTGAGACGGGTCACGAAACAAAAAAATATTTATGGACTATAAAACGAGGTAGGTACATACCAACGTTACAAGCATTGATCAAATACATTGGCGTCGATAGCGACATTTGAAAGGGGGTCGTGAAACTCATTGCCTTCACTCGAAGACAATTGCACCGAGACCCGTCAAAGTTATGATCTTTCCGAAAATAATAAAACATGACGAGTTGCGTGAGACCAACGGCAATTAAGTACCGACAGTTTTATTACTTTTGTTCGACACCTACCTCTGCTTTTGTTCGACAACTGCCTCATTAGCCAAGTGGTCCTGAGCGCGACTGCTACGCTAGAGATCCTGGGTTCGATTCCCAGGTCGAGCAAAGTGTTATTGGGTATTTCTATAAAATTCCCAGTAGCAGCTCGGAGTTAGGAATTTGTGCCCGGTAAATGGCAATAGGCTCGCCCCCTATTACATGGGACCTAGACATACCGGCGAACTGTGGGTGTACATTAGTACGCCTCTGCCTAACCCTTCGGGGAATACAGGCGTGATGGTATGTTATGACACCTACCTAGTTGGTTACACTAAATTTGGACAAGTCTTAAAGTTATCTGTCAACACAAACTTCTACTCACGCTCTTATGGTGTTTGACTTGGTACAATTTACTGAAGTGGAAGTACCTATTACATGTGACGCTTTATATTTCTTGGATTCCAGTGATGTTTACTGGCAAGGAAAATATATCCTGGAAATACATGACAAATACTTCAAAAGCTCTTGGCTCGCGTCGTAATTTAGATAAGCTTATTGGCTTTGTACGAGGCCATCGTAATTGTAAATATTAGAATTAAATATGTGATCGCTTATATCTACGTGGGTGAGATATTGTGAGAAAAAAGAGTAAGGAGCATGACTGAGCAACTTTTGATTCACGGAGCTTCGACGTGAATGATGCTCAGTACACGTTGGGAAATTGCATCGGGCAATCGGAGTGTCGCAAAAAATATCAATTTGTGTTCGGAAGATTCAATTGTCCACGGGCAGAGGAAACGCGTGAAACATAAGAAGCTAATTTCCTCTGGGATGAGGTTCGCCTCGGGAAATCCTCGTCTATGGATGTGAACGTCAATGAACATGGACATTAGCGCCGACTTTGTTTTTGTTTTTATGTCCTCGGCGCGTTCGATGGCGGTATTGTGGCCAGACTAAATAGGTAGGTTGGTACAACAAATTATGAATACCTTTGTATTTTGGATGTTATATTATCTGAATTATCGTGTTAATTTTTTACATAATGTACCTATTTGGTTTAGGAATAAATGAGTAATGTCATCAAAATAGGACTTAATTAATTGATAGCAGATTTGTGGGAACTACTTCGTAGGTAAAACTGGATTTATGCATAGCTAGCTTCTGCCCGCGACTTCGTCCGCGTAGCGTGATGATATATAGCCTTCCTCAACAAATGGGCTATCTAACACTGAAATAATTTTTCAAATCGGATCAGTAGTTCCTGAGATTAGCGCGTTCAAGCAAGCAAACAAACAAACAAACTCTTCAGCTTTATATATTAGTATAGATTATGATCGACTAAGTACCTACACCTAATATTAAAATACAAATTTAATATTTTTCCTGACATGTTTAGCACACACATTATTAAATTCAACTTTTATTGCGTCATAAATCAAAGCGTGAAATCACCAAACCATTCAAAGCGACTTTGATTATTACTAATTGTAGATTGCATCAAAGTCGCGTCGAAAAGCGCGGTTGAAGTCGCTGCGTTTATTTTTCTTCAATAACCCTCCGGTCGCCGCGTGTGCGACGCGTGTCTGCGGCGCCAAAGCACGTCTTGAACGATCAGAAGGGAGCGAAGGCAGTCGCGTGTGCATAATGTAGGGCCGTCCCCCGCAGCGCCGGCGTCAACGACCGGGCCGAATCAAGGACGCGCACCGCCCGCCCAGTGACAACGCGGACGAAACAACGATAAAACCGCTGTTATCTGAACGTAATAGGTTACCAGCGTGTGATAAATTTAATACACCCATAAAAATATGCGAATTATAGAAACGTAGATAATGTATAGTTACGTGTTTGTTATGAAGATAATACTTTTAAATAACTAGGTACTGTAGAGACCGCTCCAAGAAGGCGACAAGGGACGTGCCTCACAGTACCTACCTACCTATATAATTGTTTTTATAGTGATACTAATTCATTTAACTATAAAAAACTAATTTTCACTAATATAATAATAATCATCTTATCATAACGACACAGGTACAAATAATTTTAAACTAACAAATTGACATAACAACATTTAGGAACATTTTGTAAATTATGCTAAATGAAGCAGATTAGCTCATACTCGAATATAACTGCGTTACATATGTACTCTGTATTTACGTAGGAATTAACCTAAGATGTCGTCAACTGGTTTTATCAGTAGTGATTTTAATAATTGGTAATTACGATGCACAAAATGAATTGATCTGGCACCTGTGTCCCGATGTCAACGCACTGTTAATATATCCTGTTTGTCTATAAATACACCGATGAGCGAATTCGTTGGGGCCCCGCGTAGGTGTCGCATGGCTTTCGCATCCAATCGATTTATTTGCAAGCATGCACTTTGTTCAATCAATACCATAATATTCTACATACAATCAAAATACATTGACAATCATTAATTGGACATTAAATTATTTCGTACATTAGCTTCTGCACGCAGTCTCTCTCACGTAGAATACCTACCTAAGAAGTAACCATACATTTTTGACCGGGCTCATAAATCTATCTATATACCGGATCTCATAGAAATCCGGCAAGTAGATCTTAAGTTATGAGCGGACATACAGACATTCTAAAAATCATTACTATCAGCAGCCCTCAATATTTTTTACAATTTTATTGTATTGCACGAGTTTTCTACAGACTACAGATTATGATTATTTATAGATTTATGACGTGAATAACATGCACAAAACAGACAAATTCACATTACGGGAAAACCACAAATATAGGAAGGATTTTCCATGGTAAACAATAAAATCAAACTATGTAGGTATCATGTAATGTTCGGTTTGTCCTATTTATTTCATTCACTGCATCTATTCTCGACGGTACACTTGGCAGAGATATCAAAAGGCCTAGAAACATACGATCTGTATTGAATTAACGTATAAACAAGTAAAACGTCTTAGAATCTTATCTAGTTTCTAGATGCGTTTGTAATGGATAAGCTCTTATCAAGCGGTTAAGATCTTATACTGAAATAATGTTGCCTAGATTTGAGTGAGATATTTATACATTTTAGGGAAAAATATTTTTCAAGTAAAACACACGTCTGAACATTATAATATCAAAACTATGTATATTACTAACCAATTTTACTCGAATACCATTTTCATAATATAAATCTAACACCTAACTGAAATAAAAGTTCAACTTAATAGCCGGATAAAATATGAGCAGCAAACACAGTTTCGATGGCGACACGTAAAGCGGCCTACTTAGTGGCTAATTGTGCCAATAAGGGCGAGTAGAACAGATTTATTTTTTGCTAGTCACGCGAGAAGTGTGAATGCGGTTGTGGACTATTGCGAAGTGTGACAAGTGAGGGCCAATTTGGGTCGGGCCCGTGTTTGCCCTCTGGACGGCTGGGCCCACTTAGCCGTGTACACTTATACGAGACTAGCAGTTGTCGACGGTTTCACTCGCATCCTAAAGGATTTTTCGATAAGATAACCTATGTTCATATCCAATCTTTACGTATATTGTAAATAAATCTACATAAATTCAAATTGCTTCAGCGTTTTAGACGTAAAAACGTAACAGGCCAATAGACGGAGTTACTTTCGCATAATCTACAAAGATTTCTTCAGCGGTTTAGACGTAAAAAAGTAACAGACAAACACGGAATTACTTTGGAATTTATATTTAGTGCTAGCTTCTGCCCGCGACTTTGTCTGTGTGGACTTCAGGATTGGGTCCGACCTGGATAAAAAGGAGCCTATAATGTATTATTCCAGACTATAAATGAGATGACTTATTTTAAAACGTTCAGCTTTTTTTATTCCTGATAGGCTTACCGCCTGAAGTTCGCATGATGAGCGCGCGCTTGCCTAGAAGAGACCGATTCACTCGTGATTTAAAGCCACCCACAAATTGTATCTAACGGGGAAGACCCACTCAGGAAGCTAAGGGACAGCTAAAGTGGTTATTATCTGTACTGCCGCCATTTGACAGGTTTATATTTTAAAGTGTCATTAGGTAATAGACGGATATTAAGCGGATTTTGTAATAAGGCGCTTACGGTATACTCAAATAAATAAGGGATGAAAGACTAGAAACTAGTTGTTGAAATATGAACTTCGGATGTAAGTAATAATCGTAAACAATTATGAATATTGTTACTCCATGATAAGGTAGATTTTCACCCAATTGAGAACTTATTTATTTATTTATTTAACTTAACAACACAATGAGAGATTTGGAAAACCACAAAACAAATTGATACGCTTAGTATTGTACAATTTTCGGAAAGACCGTGAAGTTTTCCAATAAGTATCCCGAATCCGTTTGTTACTCTTTCACGCTAGAACCGCTGAACGGGACTGGATAATCTAACTTTTTATCCAGGTCGGATCCAATTCAGTCGACGTAGACGAAGACGCGGGCAGAAGCTAGTCTCTACTATTGTAAAAAAGCTGTGTCTGTACATTGCAGATATTAAAAAAAGCAAGTGGGTTAGGGTATATAAACGTCTCCGAACCTTAATTCCTCTTAATTTTGTTATCACTGTTAGAAAGTATGCTCCAACATAAAAACTGGTATACTTTTTTATCACAAAAAATTAAATGGAACCTGGGATACAGCTTAACCTCTCTAATGTATAGAGACCCATACAAAGAAGAGATCATCACTGTTGGTTTTTGAGCTTCAAGTGAGCGAAGCCGCGGGCAGAAACTAGTAAATAATAAAACACAGCACCTTACTGTGGAAGATTAGCTTGAATAAGAGTATGAATTCGAAGTGGCGGTCTATAGTTTATGGCTACCCCGGTGGGAGAAAGGCGGCAATGTAATGTATGTAGATATGAATTCGAATTGTAAACGCATTCACGATTCTGGAGGAAATATATAGTTTGGGATGGTTTAAAAAAAAAAAAATTTTTTTAACTGTTCGCAATGCTCAATGCGCTCAGGTACGCAGACATGCGATGAGGTTATCGTCAATAATGAACTAAAAAATGCATCGCAGCCGTACCAGTTGGAAATGCGTTTTGTTTCTGTTTGTATTTTATTCTTCACCGTCCATACTTGTTTGGTATCGTTCTATTATCTGTGGTATCGGATAGCCGTTTAGCTCCCAAATCGGGCAATGAAAAAACGTATCGCATTTTTATACAAACTAACACCCGAGTTAGGTTACACAAAGACAGAATAGAGAGAGAAGCCCCGATGTGCTTCGATATCGAGTGACAGTACCGTGACATGCTACCCTATTTTGGTGACGATAAACGATACGTTAGCATTAGAAGTCTTCACGGCCGGCCATCGCATGGCGTCGGTTATTATCGGACGAATAGCCTCACTATTATATTATATATAAGTATTGTATTCGCATAAACTTCACTGATGTAACACGTTGATCAGCATTTCTCCGCATGTTTTATTCCATTGTTCATATTTTTAATCATGCACTCGGTCAGTGACTTATCTCAATTTCTTATTTGAAAGCTAGTCACATTAAGAACAAACATTTTATACTATTACTAGCTTTTGTGCTCGGCTTCGCTCACACGAACTCACATCAAAAACCAACAGTGATCAACCTCTTCTTTGTATGGGTCTGTATATATCAGAGAGGTCAAACTGTATCTCAGGATCCGTTCAATTAATTGAGATAAGAAGTTCACCACTTTTTAAGTTGCAGCATATACTTTCTAACGGTGATTGTACAGACACAGTTTTTTACGATTTTATAATAGATGATATATTCGTATGCGAAATGGTGGTTCAGCTTAGATGCTGTATTTTACTGTTATGGCGTCCTAAAACAAAAACTAAACGAAGCTACACGCTATAATGATTGCGATGCTACTTATTGATCAGAACGGTAATAGAAGACATAAAACAAATCAACATGTCAAAACAGTAACTTACAATAAGATTTAATACTCATAAAGTCGAGATGGAAGCCCTAACTACAATAGGTAAGGCGCATAGAGTCAATTGTGAGCCATAACAATAATAAAATTCATCGTCCAACAAGGCAGTTCCGAGGCACGACCAGGCTGACTCGGTGCAATCATTTCCCACCGTAATTGTTGTTCCTTGGGATGCTTTTGATTAAATTATTAGTTCCCTCCTATAAGGTCGTCGACAAGTAACACATAAACAGTCTTGTTATGCCGCCTGAGCAATTGTTGACGGCGATTTGTGTACATTATCAGCGACATGTGTAACTAGTACAGTCGCACTGTACATAATGTAATCGGCATGCGCATATAAAAGCTTGCGCCCTTAATTGCGTTGAACGTTTATTTACGTGACGCTTCTATTTTAATATAAACGTGTTGCGCGTAATTCTAAGCCGTGCGATTATTTATAGAACCTGTATTTAAAGGTGGATATATTTATCTTTTATGTATAAACTTTGACGGACAATGAAAGGTATACTTTATACTTAGAGGGTATTTGTAATGTTTCACTACATCGATATTTGAAGATTTTCGTGCTATTTACAAATACTTACATCTGTCTTTTGGGGTAATTTGACAAAGTTCAAATATTTTGTTTGTAAACAAATGATATAGTTCCCGAAGGTCTCATGTGTTTATGTTAACGTCATTGCCAACATTTTTAGCTTCGCGTCTAATTATAGAATCGTCGGAAGTGTATAGAAATACCAGTCACGGGAGAATATACGATTTTAATTAGTAATTACGCGGACAATGCGACCTACGTTGGCGGTAAAACTCAATCAAAGATAAATAAGACAATTTCCACGAAAGAGAATTAATGTAAATATTTAATAAAGGGAAATAGTGGCACAATTACGATCGTCGGCACGTACTAGTAACAACACGCCGATTGCGGACCTCTTCTAATAATTACATGCGATATCGTTATGTGGTGGAAAACATTGCATTTCTTTGATTATTAACAAATTGTTGAGGGGTATTCACGAAAGAATTTGTTTAGCTAAGCGGTTTATAAGTTATTCTACAATGTCAGCTTTGTTAAGTCGTGGATTGCAAGTCACGTTATATTTGCGACTGTACTTGACATACTTACTACTATTAATTTAGTCATAATTTAGTTAGAATATTATGAGATAAGATATTCCTATGTATATCATTACGAATTCAATTAATACGAATTATTATGAATTAATTACGATTATCATTATGATTTCTACTGAAAGAAAGAATATTTTTTTACAAAGTAACATGGTTGTATTGCATAAAATAGTTTCTTTTATTTAATACACAATCCGTAATTATAATGTACAGAAGACCAAAAGTCCTGATAATTTTATCCCATAAAAAAAATACAGTAAAAAGTTTGCTCTACAAAAATTATCATAACTTTTTCAAAGTCTTAACTCTACAAATCCAAACTATGTCAAAAATAGGGCGGGGTGGACCGCGCCGTGTACTCAAGTTTTTGAGCTTGAATAAAATTAGGAACCTAAAATATACACGAGTAAAGCTCAATATCAATCGGAACGCGTTCGCTTCAATAATTTGAAAACTATAGCAATTAGCCGCGACTAGGGTACTTAATATTTATTTAAATTTTACAGCCAAAACCATGAGTTTCGTGTACAGCAGAATAAGGCCGATCACGCCATAGCTCGGCGCCGTGTCGGGGGATTCCCGACAATAGGTATTTCACTTTGTGCACGTGTAATTTACTGTGACTCTATAAAAATATTTACTATGTGTGGTACATTTACTACGGCTGTTGGCTTCACAATGCGATATAAATGCAAACACTGGTTAAATTATTTTACGAACTTTTCTGCACAGTACATGAGCAGAAAAGTTTTAAATGAATCAAAGAAAATCAGTAATTTTCACTGACGCTTGCTTTTGTCAGAATTTAAATTAATTTTCATTCAATCTTCCACACAAATAAATAACCTTGTCTATTTTTTTTTTTGCTTTTGCATCAGGAATATTTGCCCATTTCCATGATGCATAAAAAAATAAAACAATATTAGCGCCTCCGACGGTGGATAATGTAACTATTTACCAATAGATCACTAAAGTTTGACCATATATGAAGTAGCGGTGCGTTTAACTGTATTTATCGTCAAACGCTGATTATTCATTGATCTGACCAGATTATAGTACCATGATATAAGGACATTTTCAGCGAGAATTTTTCATTTCACGAAACGGTTGCAAACGGTCTTCAACAAATCATGAAGTGATCAATATTGATTTCTGAAGCTTACGCGAATATCAGACATATTGAAATAAAACAACTTTACGGATTATATCGCGTTATATTACGACCCTTTACAGCGTCCATGGTCACGGGCAGACTGTCTGCCCGTGACCATGGACGCTGTAAAGGGTCCGAAACGTCGGGATTTGTATTGTATTTGATACTAATATAACGCGATACAATCGTAAAGTTGTTTTATTTCAATATGAAGTGATCAATTTGCAGTAAGTATCATAATTATTGAATTAATTAATACATAAATTTCACCAATTTCCAGATAGAAGAGATCATATCACATGCATCCATCATGAAATTAAAGCCCCAAAGCAACACATTTGTTAATCGAGGTCCGTGTTGGACCCACATCGCAGACTCGCGGCAGAATGAGCCGCAATTCGTCAGCTTCCCGCGCCTTGAGACGATTGATAATGATCGAGCGTGGACACAAAGTAACTTGGCTCAATATCCCGGGACAGTGACGACGTGGAAATCGTTGCTGGATATATTTGTTACGTTCCGTCTTGTTGGTTGTTTAAAGATACCAGCTTATTTTTTTTACAGGTTGTAGACTCCGACGTAAGTGTGGTTGCCAGCTCAAGAGGTCCCAATCAGATATTTTGCGCTTCTTACGAGGTGCCGATCTGAATGACAGTGAAAAATTTTATTCTGACCCGTCCCCAAATAGGAAAAGAATTGTCCAAAAATTTGTAATATACGTGATTCTCACCAAAACCAGTTTTGGTACTTATGAGAAGATTCATCACTTCCATTCACACGGTCGACGCGAGCGGCGCGGCGCGGCGCGGCGGCGTACCAAACCTGTTTCATAGAGACAGGTGTCCCACTCCACCAGGCCTATCACATGGCATTTTTTGTTTATTTTTCTTTTTAATTGCGGCCTTAAGCGTGCCGTCCGCAGCATCACTACTCCATCAACTCTTCAGAGTGACAGGTGTAATTATCAGAAATCAACTGTTTGGCGCTATCGATTTCATTTCACTGACAGGTCAAATGTATGTAATTGAAAACGTAATTGGCGTTTAATTAGTAAAATGTTATATTATAACTCCTATTACTTGGAAAATTAGTCTTCGATGTTTTTCAGTACTTTAAAAGAATAAAGATACGACAAACAAAACTAACCCACAGCAAAAACTTTCTTAAAAAAGCAAGCCGTGAAGAAATCACAAATTAATAAAATGTGTACCCATGCCTGTTTGCATGCATGCATGCCTCTGTTTTAAAATTCATACTTCCTTACTAATATCAATACTAAAATTATTTCTGTTTGTTACATTGTTGCGAAAATAATAATAAAAGACAACATTTATCTCACGATTTTGCTTCAATATTGGAGCCTTGCAAGGACATTGGGTTAGCTTTGTCTCAAACAGTCTTTTGGCACTGACTGACTGACTAAAACCATGGGCAAAAGCTGGGTAATAATCTCTATTAAACGTAAAAGTAACTCTCGTCTGTTACCTTTTCGCGGCAAAACAATTGAACAAATTTTGGTAAAATTGGAAAGGAGATAGATTGCAACCTGAAGAAATACTTTGAGTTATCATTATCTGAAAAAGAAATAGTCCCTACGTATTTTCTATGATGTAAATAAAGTTAAAATATCTTCGCGGGTATCGATATATCGACTTGTTACTTATGGTAACGTCACTACAGACGTGGGAAATTCAATGTGTAACGTCGGGACATATTCAAAATGTTTACATTGTCATGAAGACAGATAGAGACGGGATTGGAAGCGTCGATATTATCGTGACAATTGGGAATGCGAGTATTGCAAATGTGTTTAGTGGAATAACTATCGGATCTTGTAAGGTCTTCTTAACTGAACTAATAAATTTACAGATCATAAGCTATACAACCTCTGCTACTATTTCCGAATATTTATCTATATATGGATATTTATCCATAAACTTACAACTAACTAACTTTTAGCACGCGGCTTCGCTAACTTCGTTAACTTTAAAGTAGGAGTAGAAATGGATTCCAAAAATAATTTAATAAAAACAAACAGTGATGATCTCTTCTTTGTAAGGGCCTCTATACATCAGAGGTCAGAGGCTGTATCTCTGGATCCGATATAATTTGATATAAGAAGTTCACCAGTTTTTAATTTGGAGCATATAGGTACTTTCTAACAATGATAACAAAATTAGAATCTATTCAGTGGTTTTTGCTCCAACCCGCAACAAACATAGCTTTTTACAATTTTATAATAGTAGAGAAGAGATTAATTAGGAGTGAATGCATACCAGTTCCTTCCAAGGTTAATTAAATCATCCTCTCTAATAGATTTTATGAATTCTTAGTTATAGCTCTAGGTCGCTAAGGCGGGAAAATACTGCAGTTGTTTACTCATCAGGTAAAACGAACAAACAACGTTTGAGCAATGGAGTTCTGCAATATATATATAATTATCAATGAGTAAATACATTTGTTATCTTCAACCTGTTACCGGTAAGGTTCGCCGTGACGTCTGGGGGCAGATATGTAATGAACTAGTTTCCATGAATGATAAGATTAATTTTGGCGCCTAACAGTATTTTGGCTGAATCATTCTGCGTAAGTCAATATACGTGTCATGTAGCTTCATTTAACATAGGGCACTACCCTACTTAGCGTATCACACGTTCTTATATCGTGCTAAAGCAGTAATATAAACTTCAACTTTTAATTTTCAGTTCATATGTAATGCAGAAGAATAATATTAATATAATTGTTAGGTAATTAAATAGCAATTAAATTTAATTATTAAATCAATAATAAATAAATAATTATTAATAAATAATTTAATAAACACAATTTGTAAATAAATTATAATATATATTTAATAAACCATTCATGTAGATATATATAATTCTCTAATGTACAAGCAGAAACTTTGTAACAAAAGAATGTTGTGTATAGTTATAATTGGACTTCAGATTTAAGTATGGTATACTAATAAATAATTGTGTGTGTATTAGTCTGTAGTCTGTTACTGTACTTTTTGAATAAATAAATAAATAAATATGTTATTCTATTAATTATACTGTTTTGATAATTTAATAAAAATGCAATATGTACGAACATGGAAGAACAATTATGTGAAGAATAAGTAAGTTGCGTTCTGTATTCTGCCTGTCACTGCGAGAATGAAGCGTGCGAATGTTAAATTACTAAACTAAATCAAAATATTTTTTATTTTCTTATAATAGAACGTTATCTTAATAATTATAGCACATAACTGTAATCGTCCATCATGGTCCACGTAATTTAGTGACATATTCTTATCTTATCTTATCTTGTGTGGGGCCGAGGCAGCAAGGCCTCAGAGCACTTCGACCCAATGGGATCTTTTGTGCTTCCCCTAGTGACATATTAATGTTGCGCATAAATTTCCCGCAAGTTGGCAAGTAGCTTTATTTCGCAAATAAACTATTTATTAAATTTGTTTGGTTTTACAAAAAAAAAGATATATGAATGTTTCACACGTCATTTTATCGTCATAAGTCATCACAACTTCGTATGGCCTCAGCCCGCGTGGATCAAATCCCTGTATATATATATATTTTTAATTATGTATAGTGGTACATGGTTTGTGGGCCGTTGTAGATATTTAAATTCAACAGTAAAAATTAAAACGTATTTTTTTATGAAAACATTGCGCCGCACTAAGATTTTTCCTGTATCGCGGGTGCGGTTACAAACACAAATTTTCACATACACAAACGTCCAGACCTTTTTTTGTTCTAATAGTGGATAGCAGCAAATAGTAATACATATTTATTATTACCGTGCTATGATATTTTATTACTTAACTAGTTTCTGCCCGCGACTTCGTCCTCGTGGAATAGTTACTTGGTCTTAGCGCGATGATATATAAATTAAATTAAATTAAATAAATCTTTATTTTCAGACCAGAGATCCATAATTTTAGTGAATAAACTAATATAGCCTATAGCCTTCCTCAATAAACGGGCTATCGAACACTGAAATATTTTTTCAAATCGGACTAGTAGTTCCTGAGATTAGCGCGTTCAAGTACCTAATCAAACAAACTCTTCAGCTTTATATATAAGTATAGATTTATATGTGAAGCTACATAAATTGTTTAAAAGGGGGCCCTTTTAAACAATTTATGTAGCCCTTTTAAAATAACTTCGCAAAAACGAAGATGTCGGTGAAAGCGAATGACTAAATTATTTTCGGCAAACTCATTACTGGGTCACTGTTTAAAATACACGTTAAGTACAGTAAACAATTCTAAAAATAGTGTACCCAGTACACGTGTACCGACCACGCTGTAAACTCGTGATGCAATAAACTTTGTTATCAGTTAGATACAGGTATTTGGGAATAGATTTTTTTATATATAATATGTGTTTTTTTTAGATTGGCACGACTATATATACGTTATAACTAAAATCTAGGAGTGAAAAGTAAATTTTTTTTTTCTTGTATTAGTTAGAAAAAAAAAATTAAGGGCCACTTGTACCAACTTCTTAACTCTGTTTAAACACAAATTTTCATTGTAATTTTGTGTTCAAATCCAATTTAAACATATCTAAGAAGTTGGTGCAAGTGGCCCTAAGTTTTGTAGTAACTTACCAGCTACAGTTTTTTATTTATCTTTTTAATTCAATCATTCAATGTACAAAGAGTGGTTAAAATGGGTGGAGGCCTTCAAGAGTGGGACAATACCGGCTAATAAAAAAAGATAATTTTGTAAACAGACCCATGAAGCCTACATGCCTGCAAGCTGCTATGTATGTATGCTGTATGCTACAGCCTAGAAGAAGCACATTTAATTGATTGCAATACTTTTAATTATAGACTTATAATAATTTGAATCATAATAAAGATGAAGTTAACAATTAAACAATACTGATAACACTACATATAATCACACTAAACACTAAATATATAATAATTATATATATATAATACATATACACTAAATATAGTGACGGCCCATTTAAGTAAACATTCGTGGAAACACGTAAAATAAAAGTAGAGAAATAAAAACTCGATATGCCGTTGTGCACAAACACAGACGGCGCCAGTAATCCACTTAGTGATTATTTTATAATGTCTACTTCTGTAATCAACGAGATTAAACTTCAATGTTAGACGGACTCCGGTGCAAAGTATAGCCGCTGAAACAAGGAGTGGCGATAGCCGATAGTCGATAAAATTGGTGACTCATGTTCTTCCAATGATGTATTACTGTATCGAAGCGGCATTGAGATAAAACGACTGGAATTATCCTTAAAGGAATTTCGATATCGCGACGTTCTGATAAAGCGTTATGGCAACAGGTTGTCGTCAATTGCTATTTTGTTTTGGGTGATAAATTTTATCAATATACGGTGTGTTGTTGTACATATATTTATTGTGTATTTTCCTTGCCAAAAAAATATGCTATTTAATTTATATATTTTCGTATACCATTCAATGCAGTTTTCCCATTATTTTATTTTGCATGTTCTTAGTACCTACTTACAGGTTAAATAAAGATGTATACAACATTATTTTAAGTTTTCCTTATTGTTTTAAGTATTTATGACAAATACCCTTTCAACTACCTATACGGCACGGTGACACAAAACGCCCTGTTAGAAGGCTGTAAAAATAATCTACATAATTTGCACTTACGTCATCCCAATAAATTAGAAATCGAAGTTATCGGAACATGTACATACCTGAAATGACAAAAAATACAATATAGCTATAGCATACAGAACATACAACAAGGTATTCAAATTAATAGGGTATAATATCTATCATGGATATGTAACCATTTATAATAATAATTAAAAAAAAACGAAACTGCACCATGGAATCATAAAAATGGATAGACCTATGTACATAAAAGTTCATAAAGTAAATTCAGCGAGGTTTCATTTTTCCTTTCATAGTTTAGAAGCAATAGCGGGTTTGTGAAATATTAACGAGTTTCCCTGCGCTTGGGTCCCGCGTTGAAATCCGTGTCCGTGTTAAATTTAAAATCCAATATCACAATAACGGAACTATTTTATTTTAAAATATCAAGTAACCGTGTCAAGGATGTGTTAATCTAGTGATTAATGAGCATGATTAGATAAGGCAGATTTCTTTATAACTTTATAAATACCGGAACAAGCTTTCGTTAAGCATTCACAGGACAGAAAGTCGCTCTATACGATATCATTCGGGATTTGTTAAGCGATGACTCGCAGCTTCTTTACGATGTCGAATTCTCCGTAAGGATATCAATCACATTAAATCAACGACCTCACATGGCGCCTATTTTTATATCTGATGCAAACTTCCTTGTTACTTAGAAATGCAAGGTGCAAATAAATAAAAGAACTCAATAAAAGATAATTTTTCATTTTGCATTTTTAGGTTTTGAAAAAATGCTTCAAGGGTCCGGCAGAGCCTGAATTGCCCACAATAACGTAAACCAAAATAAATCATAATACAAACAATATTCTTTCAAATTGTGTTATTATTCGTATTCATTTACCGCTGATCTAGGCTCCTACCGTACCATTTCGTCTACTACAATTTCACTAGAAATAAAGGACCGGGAAATCGTTCATTCAAATCAATACATACATACATACATAAAGTCACGCCTCTTTCCCGTAGGGGTAGGCAGAGACCACAGACTTTCACTTGCTACGATTCTGACATACCTCTTTAGCTTCATCCACACTCATCAATCTTTTCATACATGAACGTCGGTTTAGGGTACTCTTGACCAAGCCATTTTTCAAAACGTCCTCAATCTGATTTCGGAACGTTCGCCTAGGCCTTCAAATCAATAATTGCATTTTATTCCCAGTGAAATATTTTGGACGAAAGGTTAGAGTAGGATTAGATTTACGGTATCGGAATTCGAATGATAACACAATTTGATTAAATTACGATTGGTATTACGTTTGTATGGGAAATTCGGTTCGCGGGACTCTAATATCCGTTGCAAACTGTAAGATCTGTATAGGTTGGTGTTATAATCTAAGACTATTATACTATAATATTATGTCTAAGACATTAATAATGTATCATTAAAGGTCAATCGTCCAAAGGTCATGTGTGGGCGAGACAAATCTCCATTAAAAGCGACCCGGGAAAAGGTCACGCTTTTGGCTTTCATTGTACATAATTACTACTTGATCCTACGTCCTCGAGCAGCGTAAAATAAAATCTGTAACATACAGATTTTTCAAATGATACTTCAGTATAATTTGGGATGAGAGCAATCTAGCATAATGCGCCTGATGGTAAGCGATTACCGCCACCCATGGACACCCGCAACACCAGAGGAGTCGCAAGTGTAGGAGTAAGGCCTCCAGTATGCTCAATCAATCGGCGAAACACAACGCAAGTTTTTGATAAAAAAAGGTATTGCTATGCAAACCGGGTACAGTTAAACTATCTTCTTCTTCTATCTACATCTTATATACCTATATAAAAGAAAGTCGTGTTAGTTACACTATTTATAACTTTAGTACGGCAGAACCGATTTGGCTGAAAATTGGCGGAGAGGTAGCTTAGAACCAGGAGACGGACATAGGATACTTCTTATCCCGTTCCCGTGGGATGTGATGACAGACCGAATTCCACGGGGGCGAAGCCGCGGGCAGAAGCTAGTATAATATAAATAAAAATGAATTGACGAAATGTATGATATCCGCGCATTACTACACCAAATTGTAATTATTTTTTTGCTGTTCGTTATAGTCACGACAAGGTTTGTATGAAGGAAATTAGCTGGGAAAATTTACGCAAGCGAAGCTGTGCATAGGTCGTTAGTTTGACATATCTATAAAAAACACTATATGGCTATGTCACGGTGGAGAATCTTGGTGAAGACTTAGCACTATAAATTATTTTTACCAACACGTGTTTACAACATTAAAGTTAACAACTTTCCTTAGGTGGACACAAAGCTTTAGACGATAAGCAATATGAAAAAGTGTTCCATTTATAGAAGATCAGCTGCTGTCACCTGTTATCTTGACCTAAGTGGCTGTTTTCATTCAAGCACACGATGTGTATATGAACAGCTACAACAGCGCGCTTACACAGGTCATTTGCATATCTGAGCTATTGACTCGTCTAGACTTTGTTGGAATTAGTGTTCAACGAACTGAGACAAGTCTGATTTACGAGACGGTTAAATTGCTGCCAAGATGCATAGGGAATTGGTGGAAAAAATGAAAAATTAACTGACAATGTCTGTTACTACGCGTATTCGGTAACTGTGAAACCCACGCACTGTTTTCATTGAGGCTAACTGGCTGGACGAAATCCCTACTGAGATTCTCAGAAGCGGGAATTGTGTATAAACAAAATCCACGTGGTACCTTATTCGAGGTATTTTTAGCTTTTCACCTTTAGGGGTCACACTGTGAAAAAAAGAGGTCAGTTCAAATGTTTTGTTTGTTTATTCGTTAATGTGATGTGTCGAATATACAAGTAGTATTGTTACGAATGTAACGCAAGAGGTCCTGGATTCGATTTCTAGGCAAAGCAGTGTTATTGAGTTTTTCTATGAAATTCTCAGTTGGGATTTGTGCCCGGTGAATGACAATAGCATGTCCCCTATTGCATGATACGTAAGTAAACATAGGTAACAGGAAACTGAATGTACATAGTAAGTCCACCTTTGCCTAATCCTTGGGAATATAAGCGTAGAATGGATATAGTATAATACGTATCTTCCTTCCTCTTATTGATAATAAACCTATAGAGAAGCTATAGGTATGTAGACAACTGATGTCAATATATTTTAGTCTGATTTTGAAATATAACGAAACTATTGTGCCACAGTCAAATTATGGGCTATTAGATGAAATTAAGGCTAATTCTGTCTTTGATATTCCTTGGCTACCCGAAAAATAAGGTATAATTCAAGTCAACAAACTCTTTGTCTAAAGACTAAGAAGATAAACGAATGCGTCATTTGGGATTTTCCTGTTATTCCCAGATCGAATCGGACATTTAGGTTATTAACCTGTTAAGTAGCAAATAACATCTATTTATTGTTCAATAAGTCGATTTTGCATTATGCGTTTCTGTTATTGCTGAAAATTACCCAAACGGGAATTGCTGAATTAATGTGATATAAGTAATAGACATTGAAATAATAGTCTTTCCGTCTTAGTCTACCCATGACCATGGATGCTGTAAAGGATAGTATCAATACAACGCGATAAAATCTGTAAAAAGTAGTTTTATTTTAATACTAGCTTCTGCCCGCGGGTTCGCTAACTTGAAGCTCAAAAACCAATTGTGATCTCTATCATTAGAGAGGTCAAGCTGTATCTCCGGTTCCGTTTAATTATTTGAGATATGAAGCATAGCAGTTTTTAAGTTGGAGCACATACTTTCCAACAGTGATAACAAAATTAAAATCTATTCAGTAGTTTTTGCGCCAACCCGTAACAAACAGACAAACAGATAAGAATTTTAAAAATCACATTTTTGAGTTCGGCGACGTGTATATTATCCACTTGTTTTTTTTAAATATCTTCAATGTACGGACACAGCTTTTTTACAATTTTATAATAGTAGAGAAATCTAATAAATAAGACAGATATTTTACAGAAAAATAATTTGATAAAAACACAGTTTCACAGGAAACATTATGACACAAATAAATTTGTTTGGGAAATACCAAGTGATAACAAGACCACAGGGCATTAAAAATAACACACAACTTAGTTGGTACTTATTATTTATTTTCTGTAATAACATTTCTCTCGTGAAGTAAACCAGAACGAAAACAGGAAAAAAGATAATTGTATTTTATTTTTCATTATTGTTAAGTATTTATTTTTCAATTAAGTAAGTAAAATTTTGTGCTTTGCCCTCATTTAAGGAAATCTTTGACGAATATATTCACGTCATATTAGTGCCAATATTTCTTATTCGTATTCATATTTTTAATTTTCACATTTATAATTCATATTTCATATGTACAATTCGTAGTATAAACGCTGCCTTTAAAAATTTAAATATCTGACATTACCACATAAAACTGTATCCTATACCATCACGCATGTATACCGCGAAGGGTTAAGCCGAGGTGTTCTGCTATACACCAACTGTTCTCCACGATGTTTAGGTCCCATGTAATGTCGCGGCGAAACTATTGCTATTAACCAGGCTGTGCCGCTAACTTTGCTTGACCTCAGCATAAAACCTGACTTCTTGCTTAACCTGACTTCTTCAAGCCTTCTTCTTTTGACGACCTCTGTAGATTAGTGGTTCGAGTACCGGACTGCTGACCATGAGGTCGTGGGTTCGATTCCCACAGGACACAAACATTTATGTGATGAATATAAGTGTTTGTGTTCGTCTGGGTGTTTCTTATCTATACTTACTAATATATAAAGCTGAAGAGTTTGTTTGTTTGCTTGAACGCGCTAATCTCAGGAACTACTGGTCCGATTTGAAAAATTCTTTCAGTGTTAGATAGCCCATTTATTGAGGAAGGCTATAGGCTATATATCATCACGCTAAGACCAAGTTACTATTCCACGCGGATGAAGTCTCGGGCGGAAGCTAGTGTATTATAAGTATGTATTTACAAAAAAAAGTATATAAGTATTATATCCATTGTCTAGTACCCATAGTACAATCTCTGCTTAGTTTGGGACTAGATGGTGCTGTGTAAAAATGTCCCAGAATATTGATTTTATTTTTAAGCATGGTAAATAAAATAATAACTTGCTCACAAGAGCTTATAAATAAAGAGTAAGAGTCAAAGGGCAGTAAAGATTCACTTTCATATCAAGCTTTAGTACTAACGTTAATCAGAACTGATAACTCATTGTCAAGCACTCAATAAATAAACAGCTGTGTAGGGGCCACAGTTCTTGGTAATCAAACCGCAGTATTATCAGACTCGTGGGGTTTTTTTTAATTCCCCGAAACCATTAACGGCATGCCCTAGGCCGGGCTAGTTTACCGCAAACGTGTAATTGTGAACGGAAATAAATTTATCGATGAACGGACCTTAGATCGTTTTAACATGACAACGTTTGTAAACATACAAATGTTGTTTTTTTATGATTATTACGGCTTTGAAGGATATTGAAGCAGTGATAGTCTAGCGGTATGACCATAGGACGTCCATGTCAAAGGTCTCGAGTCCGAATCCAAGGTACCTCTCCCCAATTTTTCGTAATCATAGGCGTATCAATAGTCCGTGGATCGAATTTTCCATACAAACGTAATACCATTGAAATATATTTTAATTCAATCACAATTTAATCAGTGTGTTATTATTTGGATTGCAATACCGTTAATCTGGGTTCTTGCACTACCATTTTGGTCCAAAATACTTTATCTATCTATATCTATTACTAATATATATAAAGCTGAAGAGTTTGTTTGTTTGTTTACTTGAACGCGCTAATCTCAGCAACTCCTGGTCCGATATGAAAAATTCTTTCAGTTTTAGATAGCTCATTTATTGAGGAAGGCTATAGGCTATATATAATTACGCTACGCGGACGAAGTCGCGGGCAGAAGCTAGTTGGAAATAAATGTAAGCGAATGCAAATCTTGATAACTATCAAGTATGGAACGATTTTCCGTACGTTCGTTATCACGCATGTAAATTTCATGGTATCGCACGGATTTTCATCTGCGGTTTCTATTATTTTATCAAAGAAAACAAGCATACCAGTATTCTGATCTGTATCTGTGTCTTTCTAAACGCAACACGATATAGAAGAAAATCCAATTGTAAGGCAACGTTTTTTTAAAGCTCGGTATAACAAAAATAAGACAATACATAAAAACATACTCAACAATATGTGGAACGAAACTAAAAATAGAAAAGGTGGATTAAATACGTCATGATTAACATTACAAGCCGCCGATGAAGACACGTAACTCTAATTAATTTGGTAGAAATGCCCTGTAATGTAATTTATAGTAATTTTCTTTGGAACGCTTCAACAATCGGTGTGATCATATAATTTGAGCAAACTATCAATTTCAGGAAGGCACTATGTAAATGAGGAAAACATATAAATTAAACATATCTACGTCAATACATCGCAACGTAAATTGTGAGGAACCTCTGGGTTATATTATATTACAATACATAAATACCTACGTATCTACGGCAATACAATCATTAATATTACATGCCTGTATTCACTGACGGGTTAAGCAGAGGCGTACTAATCTCTACTATTATAAAATTGTAAAAAAGCTGCGTCTGTACATTGAAGATATTTAAAAAAAAACACGTGGGTTATGTAACATAACCCACGTGTTTTTTTTTACCGTACCGTAAAAGTCACATTTTCGGATTCGGAGACGTTTATATAACATAACTTATGTTATATAAACGTCTCCGAATCCGAAAATGTGACTTTTTAAATTCTTGTCTGTTTGTCTGTTTGTTACGGGTTGGAGCAAAAACTACTGAATAGATTTTAATATTATGATCACTGTTAGGAAGTATATGCTCCAACTTAAAAACTGGTAAACTTCTTATCTCAATTAATTAAACGAATCCTGAGATACAGCTTGACCTCGCTGATGTATAGAGGCCCATACAAAGAAGAGGTCATCAATGTTGGTTTTCCATTTTTACTTCTGATATAGCTTCACGTGAGCGAAGCCGCGGGCAGAAGCTAGTAATAAATAAAAACGTCCACAGTTCGCCGGTATGTTTAGGTCCCAACTAGTAGGGGGGCGAGCCTATTATTATCTTATCCGGGCACAAATGCGAGATGCTTTTTCCTTTTTAGTAATCCGTCAGCACACAAAATAATAAATATGTATCTATACTAATATATAAAGCTGAAGAGTTTGTTTGTTTGCTTGCTTGAACGCACCAATTTCAGGAACTACTGGTACGATTTGAAATTTTTTTTTAATTTAGATAGCCCATTTATTGAGGAAGGCTATAGGTTATATATCATCATGCTAACTAAGACCAAGTAACTATTCCACGCGGACGAAGTCGTGGGCAGAAGCTAGTAGTTAAGTTAATATCTTTAGTTTTATTTGTGACAAATGAATATATTCTTTCTCTCTATTAAAACTTAAGTCTAGTTGGTCATGTTCATTGGAATTCAGTCGGCGCCGGCGTCGTGTGAAACGAAGGATATAGAGTACAAAGATCAATATACTCGATACCTTCTTGCTATTCATTGCTTTTGAATATGGTTTTCACTCTAACACAAGGTTAGTTTGACTCAGCTACCGAGACTGTCAAATATTTAAGGGCAGACCACATCTGTTGAGGCTTGCGTAGCTGCTGCGTCCTTTCGTACTTAAGTTAGTCGCAGTGCAACCTTAATTTAGTACATAAGTCCCTTGAGCTAGAGTTGTGGAAATTAAGTTATTAATAAATTCCTCATATCTTTTGAGATTTCACGGACATGATCATCACTACATACTATAAAACAAAGTTTGAACGCGATAAATTCGCCAATGGACCTCGAAGACCTAGGGATATAGCTAGTGTTATATAATACGCAATACAAGACCGCTATTGCTAGACAAAAAAAATATTACGTCATAAAAGCACCTTTCGTAATATATCTCAATCACTATATACCAATATACGCCGTGTAACTGAATTGTGCTACATAATGAGCTGACTGCGTCACAGAATCGAGTGCATGACGCACGGTTTGCGGAATCGGAAGCTAAGCCTACATTCGCTACCCACGCGCGGCCGCCAACACGTGAAACGAGAAATAGGATTAGGTGACGATCAATGGCAACCCCAATTTCATCCCTTAATTCGCGCTATAGGTGTATGACATAAACCGTGCATATATACCCTTGACTTGAATAACCTATTTTCTTAATTCTTTATTCACCTGCTTATTTCTTAATTCAACACGGGAGCGACACCTCTGGTGTTGTAGACGTCCATAGGTTACGGTAATGCTTACCATCACGCTGGCCGTAAGCTTGTTTGCCCCCTCAGTAGTATAAAAAACAATGACCCTCCGTCTTACAATTGTTATTTTTATAACATACCATCATGCCTGTATTACCCGAAGGGTTAGGCAGAGGCGTACTAATGTACACCCACAGTTCGCCGGTATGTTTAGCATAATAGCATAGCATAATCAACCCATTATATGTCCCACTGCTGGGCACGGGTCTCCTCTCACAATGAGAGGGATTAGGCTATAGTCTAAGTGCCAAGTCGGTATGTTTAGGTCCCATGTAATAGGGGGCGAGCCTATTGCCATTAACCGGGCACAGATTCCAAACTCCGAGCTGCTACTGGGAATTTCATAGAAAAACCCAATAACACTGCTCGACCTGGGAATCGAACCCAAGACCACTAGCGTAGCAGTCGCACTCAGGACCACAAGGCTAATGAGGCAGTTTGTTGTTGTTATTTTTATTGTATTCGCTATTCCATTCTCGACAGGTTAATTCCAGTATTGTTTACCGGTGATTAAAATTAATACATTTCAGTAATTCAACTATCAAACAGTAGCTTTCATTATCATTATCTGTCTTTTTGCAGCCAAGTTGGGATTGGCTTCCAGTCTGATCAGATGCGGTTGTATATTAGTATTTAAAACGATGCTGTGAGGTCCCTTTTACCCAATTTCTGGGAAATCCCGTTATAATCGTAAAGAAACATGGTTTTCAGGCTTTCCGGGCTTACTATCATTGACATTGTTCGTATGACAACAAGGCAAGGACTCAAGGCTTATTTATACTTGTTGAGGTACGAAAGCACCCTTACTCTCAGTTCGCAGCTCTCACCATTGCTCTCCGCACAGATTAGCCTTGCAGAAGCAGATCGACTGATCAACAAAAGTTTCTTAGTCAAGAGCTACTCAAAAAGCCTTTTCTCTCAATTTATAAATATTTGATACAAAAGCTCTTCTTCTCTCGTAGATCACAAGCAGAACCACTAATCCTTTCCACAAAGAACGCCTCCAAGATTCCATAATCACAGTTTCGAATTTCTCACTAAGAATGACGTCGATCTGCCCTTTATTTATCATGTTATAAATAGAAATTCCCTTAGATTGGTACCCATGACAACGCCTACGCATCTCGTGGATCGCGTGTCCCGACTTATCTAAGTACAGACAAGGTATTTTTAACTCGGATACGATACCTATTTGTATCGCAGCGTCCTTGGAAAGTTAAGGGTGTTTGTTGATAGGGAATTGAATTTGCTCAATTTGTAAATATAGTTCATTTAAATACATTTCTGTATCCACTATCCTTTGGGATCGTCATCATTTTTATCGACCCATTGCAGGGCATAAGTCTTCTCCTTTTTACGCCATTCATCACTATTTTGTGCCAGTCTTATCCAGGTCTTGATTTGAGATCATAGTGGTAGTAGATTGGTACTTAATTGTATTTGGCGTTTGCGGGGGCGGGGGAAGCTAATCATCTGACCACTATGGTCTGGCATTTAATTTACCAACAGCTCATTATTATTCCTATGAAGTTAGAATTTCATCGACCTACTATGAAATTCTCAGTAGCAGCTCGGAGTTTGGAATTTGTGCCCGGTCAATGGCAATAATAGGCTTGCCCTCTATTATATGGGATTCAAAAATAAGAACTGTGGGTGTACACTTAGTACATCTCTGACTAAGGTAGAAGTACGTATTTCCGGCAGCGTCCCAATACCCGGTAACTAGATAGTTTTTTTTGTTTTCCACCTTTCTACCAAGCACAAATTAAAATTTGTAAATTGTAACACATTCTTGGTAATATTTTGTACAATAATAATTGCAACACTGATCAAAAAGTTTTATGGTGGCAAAACTGTGTAACCATAAAAGTGTGCTCTCCAAAAATATTAAGAAAATTGGAGGTCCGGTCTCTAAACTGCGAGATCACCCCGTCGTACTATTCAGCTTGGCATGCTGCTACGGATGACCATACGATAAGGGTGTTAATTTATTGAAATATTTGAGTGAACTATCTAACGATATAAACTATAAATTATGGTGAATATAATTGAGAAGTATTTATTTTTGCATGTCACATTTATTGGTACGCACTAATCCCTAGTTGACCCAGCAACCGGCATATATTTTCCATTTTCTACCGGATATTGGTGCAAGCATCATACCGGTAATATCCATTGTACCGATACCCGTTATTGTATCCTTATTGCCTTGCAATAGGTCTCTTTTTCCTTTGAAACTGTGGTATAAAGATCTGAACTGTTAATATACGTCCTAGTCGGGTCGTCCTAAATCCGTAATGATTCTTATTGCCTTAAGTAAGAGCTTATTTTCCTTTGACTTCAATTGAAATGACTGTGTACGTTCTTTTAAAACCACATGGATTAAATTCCTTTTTTCTTTTTTCTGTATTATTTCTAAATGATTACGCCTATAACTATACCCCTTATACCACGCACCTTTCATACAAGATAGTACTCAAAACAGACATTTTAAAATGCCTTATTGTAATAAAAACTCAGCTGAAGGTAGTTTTGGGTGTATACCCAAAACTACCTTCAGCTGAGTTTCACACATCATGTGCTCAAACATTGAGTCGTTGACTGGTATCAGTTTTTAACAGCAAGAGCCGACCAGTGGGTCAGCTCTTACTTACTGTGGCTATGGGTCTCTATACATTAGAGAGGTCAAGCCGTAGGTATCTCAGGTTCCGTTTAATTATTTGAGATAAGAACATATTATGGCCTGACACAACTGGTCACCACGCCCACGCGAATCCCAGATGTGGAGAGCCAGAAGCCTTCAATGCTGGATCTTCTGCTGACTTCTCATCCGGACGGCTATCATGTATCCGTAGGCGCCCCACTTGGTTCGTCGGATCATTGCCTTGTCCGGAGTACAGTGCCTCTCATGTGCTCGTCGCGATCGCGAGTTGTACGTAGCCGACGTGTGTGGCACTACAAGTCAGCAGAATGGGATGGGATGCGGTCCTTCTTTACGTCCTACCCTTGGAGACTGAGACTACGCCGCTGCTGATTTTGTTGCTGATGTGGTGCTGCAGGGTATGGAACTTTTCATTCCATCCTCTGTAGTCCCCATTAGTGGCAAATTTCGACCTTGGTTCGGTTCGTCTTCCAAAAAGGCCTCTCGTCGGAAGTAGGAAGCCTATCGAGCCTGGGCTGATGCGGTGGCGGCAAGGGATGTAAATACCAGTGCATTAAAAAAGAAGTATAACTTTGCCTCTAGGTCCTTCAAAAGAGACATTGCAAGGGCGAAGTCGGTGCAAATCGGTAGAATTGGTGAGAGGCTTGAGCGCCTGCCTTCTTACCTCGATCTTCTGGGCAAACTCTTTGCGTCCAACTCAACTTTGGATGACGGGGGAGAAGAGCCGCCTACCATACCGCGGTTCGTTGGCTGTATGCCGGATATCCGGTTTCACCAACGCGCAGTGCGTTTAGCACTTGTATCCCTCGATATCTAAGTCAAGTGGGCCTGATGGAATCCCTCCTATTGTGTTAAAGATGTGCGCTCCAGAGTTGGCACCAGTTTTAACACGTCTTTTTCGGCTCTCTTACTCTTCTGGCGTTGTCCCAACATCATGGAAGACAGCATTGGTCCACCCGATCCCTAAAAAAGGCGACCGCTCAAATCCATCCAACTACAGACCGATAGCCGTTACCGTTTTCTCGAAGATAATGGAGTCCATTATCAACTGCCAGCTCCTTCGGTACTTAGAGGATGACCAGATGCTTTGTGACCAGCAGTACGGCTTTCGCAAGGGTAGGTCGGCTGATGATCTTCTGGTATACCTGACACACCGTTGGGCACAGGCGATCGAGACTAAGGGGGAAGCCTATTAATATAATTTTATCATAAAAATGTTTGTTGCAAAGATGTTTGTTAATTATGTGTCATTTTAACAAATTATTCAAGTTGTATTTACAAAAACTACCAGATTTGTATTCTCATTCTAAGATTGTTAAGTTTTTAATGTTGGTGCCATTTTTTTTCGTAGGTAAACCTATTGAAATTGACGCTTTCATGTTATTCAAGCATAAATTCAGAGTTTAAGTTTCATAAGTTAATTCATACCTTATTTTACCTATGTAGGTTATATACCTACCTGGTTCCAATTTTCTAATTATAACATTGAAATTTATATAAGTAAAATTTTCTGAAAATAATATTGATAAAGACTGATTTTATTAAAAACTTTTATATTTTATAAAATATATATTTTCTTTGGATACGTATTATAATGTGAACTTTAATATCAAGCAATAGAGTTCATATTTGCAGTAAAAAATACCGGATTCTGGGACAATATAACGATTACTAGTACAAATCTAACGGATACTGGTACAAATGACCCTTTTTAATGATTTTGTTGTATTATTGTATATTAACGTTTATATTAATTTTGAAAATAGTAATCATAAAAAACAAGAATAAATTTACTATCTTTAAATGTAAAAATAATTATTGTAAGTCTTCTAGTTTTAGCATAGCAGACCTGTAAAGTCGGCGAAGTTCAAAACTTAACGGTTACTGGGCCGTTTACCTTACCCCTTTAGGGAATACAGGCGTGATGTTATGGTAATATTCCTAACGTGGTTTTTGAAATGGGGCAAAATATAAAACTGAATAATTAGACACAATATCAGAACAGAAAAAATTAAGAATTGGTATTATGGCAAGTATTCATAATTACAATTAAAAAAGAAACCTAGCCTTAGGGGTTTAGAAAATGAGAAAAGCAAGGAGAAGGAAGGGATCAATTTATGTAACAAGATTCTGTTTATGAAACTTAATTAAACTGAAATTAAAATATAATACTTAAAAAACATCTTATACAGCCAACAGAGAAACTAACCGCTAATTTACAGGCCAGTCGCCTGGACGTCAATACAGGCTTGAATTATAGCGAAAGTTTTATATCATATTGAGAAATCCTGCGGTTCATAAATCAAATAGTAGATATTGGGAGAAAACCTGCCAGGTTTTAAAGTGGGAGCGAGTCACTTATGAGGCTGAATATACCTGAACCAGTGTACCCGAGGTGGGACCAGTAGGTAGGTAGCACGATGATCTCAATGTGTTTGCGGGGCAAGTGTGACCGAAAATTTTACAAAATGGAGTTTTAGAAGGAGATGCACACATACATTGGGAAAAAAATTAAAAAGATATCCTACCAAATAGAACACATAATCAAGCAGAAATCTGGAAAAATAATTTAATAATTTACTGATATATTTTAATTTGCAATAATTCGAAGTTTTAAAAGTTTATCAGCAATCTCGGCTGACTGCATTTTCATCGACGCCGAACAGGTAAAAAGTGGCGATTAGCGAACAATCCTACTTCAGCCGGCCGACCACCCAGCACGAACAATCTAGGACGCGCTGAATGCCCACGTACAGACGATGACAAAAGTGCTATAGAAATTCGCGCGCATATTAAATTACACCGTGATTACGATGACTTCATGTTATAATCATAAAATTAGATAACGTTATATCAACGTAACGTTCTTTTGAACTTCTCGTGGATGAATTCCAATGCAACCGTTATTTCTTTTCTGTTAATTAAAATAACGTCAAAATAATTGAAGGCAATGTTTGCGCATGGAATTCTGAATAATAAGCTCATAAAAGCGAAACTATTATTTTACGTACTCGCTTTTCAGTACCTAAGGTAACTGTCTTGCTGTGCACTGATTAAGTCTCATAATGAAGTTCGCTTGCGATGCCGTTTTAATTACACTGAGCGGTAAGAACAGCAATGGCTTCGTTTTAATATTTAAAAAAGAATGGTCCAGTGCGAATTTACTTTGCTCAGATGGTGTAGGTGGTCCCGTAAATAACTAAGTTTAAATGACCGCAAAAATCAAATTAATTGGCGAGGAAATTAATCAAAACACGCGGCGATCAAATTACATTCTTTTGTATAAAAGCCTTATGGTGTTGCCCTTAATCTTATCAAATACGGTTTACAAACAGAATTATGAAGCCCAAATTATTTTATTAACAAAAGTTACTTTATATTCTTACTAGCTTCTGCCCGAGACTTCGTCCGCGTAGCGTGATGATATATAGCCTATGTCCTTTCTCAGGGTCTAAAGATTCTGTGCCAAATTTCATCAAAATCGGTTGAGAGGTTTAAGCGGGAAAGCGTAACAGACAGACAGACAGAGTTACTTTCGCATTTATAATATTAGTAGGGATTAAGTATTTAGAGAAACTTGTGAAACGTTTAAGTACATATTATGTTTTACTAATCATCTGAAGTTCAAGTTTCAACATTAAATCGATCCAGAGAAAGACGGCTTTTCTGTGTCTGATTGACACGTAGGATTTTTCCTTATGCTTTGAGGTATGGAACCCTAAAATATTCAAAAATACAGCTATCGCTACATCAAAGTATCGCGATCTCTTAAAAATAATACTTCTTCCCGCGTTATCGAGAAACAGTAAAGAAAATACGTAGTATAAACTGTATAACAGATCATTATTGACCACTTAGGTCAGCGGCAAACATTCTCAACAGGCCAACGCCCCACCGTGCGTCTCGTCACTGACAAACGAATATCGGCCCAACACAAAGCAACCGAAGTCACAATACCGCGTGGCATCTCACTAGATAGTTGGATCGCCCATCCTATACACTGCGCTTCAATGCAGTTCCCGGAATGCATCGGTCTCCTTTGCAATATTTTTGTGTTATGGCAAGCCAATTTGGCGCAGATTTTTTCCTGGTAGTTACGGCGTATATCAAATAAAGTGACCTTTTGCATATTAGCTAAGGGTTGTTGAATACATGTTTAGTATTCAAGGTAATTTTTTTGTGTCATTTTGGGCTGAGCTGATTTGTAGCTGTTTCTCAAAAGATGTTACGATGTTACCTGGCCCCCGAAAGCGGCAACGACCATGAGGTTATTAAACTTGTTTTTGTTACAACTTCATAGACACAATATTAAAAATTCGCGCTATATTAAGTTTTATTTGTATGTTCTGTTTTTATGTAGATAATCCGTCGATGGATAAAAATAGCTGGGGGTGGTGATTTGCTATTTAACTTCCCAAACAAGAGGGTCAAATATGGAAGCAAGGTTGTATGGTTTGCACAACAATAATTTTAAAAGGTATTGACGTAAATTTTAGGTACCTATTTATTCTCGAGTCTCGTTTCGTGATAGACTTTATACTAGTTTTTCACTCTACATATAAGTATATAAGTACCTACTTACAAGTAAAACTTTTTTTTATGGGATAGGGGGGCAAACAACCAGACGGATGCCCTGATGTTAAGCGATAACCGCCGCCCATGGACACCCGCAAAACCAGAGGAGTCACAAGTGCGTTGCCCACCTTTTAAAAGGGTTTGGACCACCGGTAACCTCACTCACTCGACGAAACAACGCAATCGTTGCTTCACGCCGGTTTTCTGTGAGAACGATTAAGATAACCTATAACTTTGAGCAACACTTTTAAAGCAGAATACACCTACTGTACTCGTCTGTACTCCTCGAAAAACGATTTTTGAAAACTGCACTTTAATGAAAGTAAGGGAAGACACACCTGTTCAATATGTTGGTATTTTGTTAGAGCGTGAAACTGTCAGAGGAACATGACGTGACGAGGACACGTTAAGTAACGACTTAACTAACTTTCTCGTAACTGACAATATGTAGCAATCTAATGACAACCTTTTACGCACTCCAAACTTCTTCACTTCAGTGACGTTTAGAGTACCTGCAGAGAACAATATAGATAGTAAAGGAGAATATTTTGTGTATACCACACAAAATATTCAAATAAAAAAATTTAAGAACGGTCATGTATTTTTCATATTCATATTTATTTTAGGTTATGTTTGTCCTTATAGAAGTAAATACAAATATAGAACAAAATGTTTACAGCAAACTTCGACCGGAAACCTCAGGTCAAAGTTGAATTGAGTCATTTAAGCAGCGGTTTAACCCTGGATTAAAAGCAGTAAAGTTGATCGAATTCGGGCACCTGTCATTGGTTTTAAAGAGTCTACGCAACAATTGGCCGAACGCCTATAGGCCGCGGCTGTGTTGAAAGGAAACCCCTGGGTGTGCGACACGCGGCGCCGTACGTTAAGCTTCGCGGGCTAATGTTTAAAGTTTTTACATATAATGTATGTCACAGGCGCCGCTTGTAAGGTTACCAGGCGTCCAACTTTCATGGGAGAGCCATGCTTCGGCACGAATGGGCCGGCTCGACCGGAGTGAAACCACGGCCTCACAGAAAACCGGCGTGAAGCAACGCTTGCGTTGTGTTTCGCCGAGTGAATGAGGTTACCGGAGACCCAAACCCTTTTAAAAGGCGGGCAACGCACTTGTGACTCCTCTGGTGTTGCGGGTGTCCATGGGCGGCGGTTATCGCTTACCATCAGAAAGAAAGAAAGACAGAAAATAACAGAAAACTGTCTCTGAAGTACGGATTTAGAGAATGTCTAAGCTATCAAAGAAAATTGTTACGAAGTTTTGTAGACGAGAAGGTAAACAACGCCAAGGTTAATATTAATGTGGACAAGTGCGTTAATATATCGTTTATTTCTACAATGCTCGAATCGGCACGTGAGTAAATGTTCATACTTTAGAGACAGTGAATCACGAACAAAAGCCGATTTAATTTTTAACGCCGTCGAAAGCTTTGCAAGGGGAACGAATGACTAATAAAAAATCCTGCAACAGTGAAAGCCATGGAAATTCTACATAAATACATGTATGATATACAGAGAGTTCGTGGCACCATGACGTTCCGTTCCGTCGATAATCGGACGGGACTTAAAAGCAAAACCTTTTGTACATCAATACGTGATAATGTTAAATTAATTTTTGGACAACAGTTTCCATACGTAATTAAACCGGTACAAATATTTTGTATAATACACACATTTAATATAATTAGCGTGTGTCCTTTAAGATTTATAGTTGTACCTTGAACCTACATAAAATCAGATTTTCAGACAAGAAATATAATGAAATCAGATAACCTTTAAGCAACAAGGAATTCACGCTGAAACAATTACACGCACATCTAGGGAGCGAAACCGTAAGCGCATGCCATGGCCGGCCGACACGAATATTTCACTTATTTTGCATACTAACAAGCAACGGTCCCGCGCAGGCGCGACAGGTTGCGTCACCGGCCGTTGCGCAATCCACTCACGCGCATGGAGACTGCCATTCATCCGGCTGTGTCGCTTGGTAACAGACTAGATTCGCAAGATCTAGAACCGCGCTTCCGACAATGTCATTAATTTTTGGGTGACGCAAACATTTTATTGGCTCTGCTAAATGGCGTGTCCGAACCAGGGTGCTTGGTAACAAACTATTTGCCAATAATTATAATTGGTACATAATGATCGAATTAATCGATACCAGTACTGTGTATTATCCATCCATGACAAATGACCATTTTTGTAAATTATTACAAAAATGGTCAAGGTGCTTCTGTTACGAACGAACGCATTAAAGATGTGTTGATATAACAACACTGCGATGATAATATTTGTATAACTTTATTAGATATTTTGTTTACTAATTAATGATTAATGTATGTCATGATTAACTACGTAAGAGTTAAATCATTCAATGGAATTCAGCTCGTAGTTGATATCTTTCCTTTTATCACAATTAAACTGATAAGGAGGTGCAAAAAATCCGATAAGTGGCAACGGAAATGCTAGAGGAAACGCGGTCACAAATAAAAAGTAACATATCCATTCATAAAAGATTTAGTGCATATTGCGTACCACATTTCTATCGAACTTTCGCGCGATAACAGACCGGATGTTTGGCCATGTGTGGCATTGTTCACACTGCCCCATTCGCTATACTAAGATTAAAAACACAATAACTATTAGTTCAATCGACCATAGAACTAAAGTCTGTACCCAATTCGGATTGATGATTTCCTTAATGTTACTCCTTCCGTTTGTCCTCCGCTGGCAGCTAACAAAAAAAAGTTAATACCTGCATAGACGTGCTTACTAGTATTTCTTAATACAAATCATCAATGGCACAGCGACTGTTTACTTACAAAATGGGTAGAAATATCCTTTGGGTTAAGTGTCGAACGGTAATTGAATTGAGCTGGTACCGACAATAACGGTAATGATACCTACCGAATGTCTCGCACCATGTTAATTGTTTTGTTGCCAACTAAATAATTTGATAATATATTATCCCCAAGCCATGAATGCTGATTATGGGTTATCGAAATTGGGAAAAACGATCCGATCAACAAATGTAATTTTGAGGATAAGGTTCGATTCAATTGTGTTACATTCCTTAGCAAATAGGGATAAGATTTGTTTAGACACGGTATAATATTCAGGTTGCCTAAGATTTTTTGGTGCTACGATTTTTTTCTTAGTAAGTATATTTATTTCTACCAAAATCGATATACATCTGCTGCATTACCTCTATATAAAAATGTGTTTCAGAAACTTCTGGTTTTCAGTTTTTTTAAAAGCTGTGCAAAAACAAGAGGCATAAGGTATATAAACATCTACGAATCCAAAAATATGATTTTTAAAATTCTTGTCTGTTTATACGCGTTGGGGCAAAAACTGCTGAATACATTTTAATTTTGTAATCACTGTTAGAAAGTATATGTTCCAACTTAAAAAATGGTCAACTTCTTATCTCATTAATTAAACGAATCCTGAGATACAGCTTGACTTTTTATGATAGATAGCTTCAGGTGATCGAAGCCACAGGCAAAAGCTAGTATCTTATAATAGTAGTTAACGCAGAGATTAATCGGGCATCGGCATCACTGACCGCTAGCTAGTAGCAGAGGTGATCTCTACCTAAATAATATCACTTCAGAACGGATGTTTACATAAACAGATACGCGAATTTTCCCCAGTCAGTGTAGGCAACTATTTGACTTTTAACATACAATAAATAAAAATTAATGATTATTAATAAGTATAACATACATACCATCACGCCTGTATTCCCCGAAGGGTTAGGCAGAGGCGTACTAATGTACACCCACAGTTCGCCGGTATGTTTAGGTCCCATGTAATAGGGGGCGAGCCTATTGCCATTTTAATTTATTAATAAGTATTATGAAGTTATTTGTAAATAGGTAGGATGTAAGTGAGGAAAATGAATGATTTATTAAATCATTGGAAAAAAAACATGCAAGTTTTAACATAGTTATGTGAGAAGTTCACAGAATTGTTAAGCAAGTTACATTTACTGTGAATTGTCGCAGCTTAGGTGGCAAGCTTAGGTGCAATGTCCGCCTTAGCCATAACACTAATCTAGTTAAGTGCACAAAACGCGAATCATCAAGTTATCACGGCCGACGTCAGCGCGAAAACGAGAGTGGGTGGCTATCGCCAGTGGCGCCCGCGATTCAACGTCACACCGCACTCACGCCGTGTTCGTCAATTGCGTCAAACTTGCGTAAGCCTACATTTCATAGAACTGATTGTTTATCGAAATAATTCTTGATCATTATATAAATTACAGACCCAGCACTTTAGGTGCTTATTTTGTGGTTGACATTAACAAATCAGCGATTTCCTGTCCCCTTTAACATTTACAAGATCAGAGACAAAAACGATCGTATAGTTTAGAACAAATTAATGGCACGCAAGTTAGGGAATTAGCGAGGCAATCATTCGGCTCGGCAATATAATCGCTTCAAGTACGTCGCTAATGACAAGGACGCTGCGAAATCTGCGGACGCGACCGACGATGTCCGAAATTACCGAACTGGAAAATGGACGAGCCATCGACGAGCCCGTTATACGTTTACAGGAAAGAGTTTTCATAAATAAAACACTGACAGATTACCTGGAAATATACTTTTTACTAAACAATATTAATAATGATGATACTTTTATATTGAATAATTGGTCAAAAGTAAAAAAATCTTATTATACTTCGTAGGTATAGGGTACATTTGGTGGCCGTGGGCGAGTCGAAGACAGTTTTGACATACTGTTTTCTGCACCAAAAATGGTGTCGTCATGAATAAACACAGTCACGTCACACGTCATGAACAGCTTTCACTGTTGAGAATGTCAGCTCGTACGGTTACCATGCCGTATCCGACGAGCACATTCGTATCTGTTTGAGATCAGCAATGACTCACTTGAGGCCATTGCTACTTCAGCTGACTCATTGAGCGACGCCACTGCGAATGGGAATGGGAAATCCATTGTTTTGTGTGCTTTGGCTAATGTTATGCCTCGATAGGACTAACAACCCCCTCTTCAACAGCTAAATGTTCTTGGTATTACTGCTTTATATGCAGACAGGCGTTTGAAGCGATTTGTGTAACACCATGCATTTTACTGTCATCATTATTATGGTAACAGCATTGGTGTACCCAGTTTTTTCCGGTTGGGTAAACCCGTGTGACACATCCGCAATCCCACGCGATTACAACAGCTAGGTCAAACCTATTTTCGTATTTAACACTGGACGGAACTGGGCTGTATTGCGATATTTGTTGTGACCATTTACAAAACCATAATCGTTTGTTTGTTCACTGAAGTCATGAACATATTCTAGCAGAATAATGTTTAAAGTATTTTAATATCACCGAGTACATATTTATTAAAGGGCTGGAACTTGGATTTTCAGCAACAAAACTTTCTAAAATATTAACAGAATATTGTAACAATTCGCTTCGCTACACCATTAGAGGACTAAACAAAGCATAGAGCGTCTAGACAAGCCACATGTTTAAGAAGTTCAAATATGGCGTTACGAGTTGAAAATCTTAATTGAAAATTCCTATATTTGTACAGGTAGGTACATCAAAGTCAGCTGTTAGACAATGCAAGGTGCGCTGCGGCAGCGAAGCAGTGAATCAGTGACTGACATCAGCTGATTCATTCGTCGGGTAAGCGGCCTTGCATGCACCGACTGTGAGAATGAATACACAAGTAACGTTAATCACCTACTTGACTGAAGGATATTTTCGAGGTAAATATGAAGTAATAACACTCTTAAACATAATTAGTATTTTTTGTAAGTTACGTGCATCAAGTAGAAAATCGAGTAAAGTATATTCTTTGTTTGTGTAACACACGAGCATTATTATATCTCCGTACTGTTACTCAAATGAACAGAGATTTCTCTCGGTGATATTATTCACAATGCTCTAAAGTAAAGAATGAAATTGAAACGTAGAAACAACAATGATGAATGAAAGTCAGTAAGTTTGTGTATGCGATTAACTGTTGCCAATCAAGTTTCGGAAACAAGGTGACATCAATGACCTGAAGGTGACCCGCACTCGAGTCATACAATAGTTTGTCGAACCCGTTGTTATTTCTCTGACTTTTCCACCTCAATTATTATTCTTAAAATAAATGAAAATCTAATAATCGCAACGTATCTCATGCAATGTTATTTGTTACACGCGTGGTTTCTTCGACTAGATGTCGGGATGCAAATTTATCCTTGCAAACATGCTACGTTAAACTCTTCATAAAATTCAAAAACGAAACCTGTTTCTCAATGACAGAGTGCTTACAGTATAAATCGAACAAAAACCAATGAAACAGCCGAGATGTGGCCGAAATAAAAACACTATGTTTAAAAAGAAATATAAAGCAAATAAGTAAAAAAGATGAAGCGTATTTACCCCCACCGGGGTGGGCAATAGAGGCAGCCGCCAACTAATTGCGAAAAACGAGATTAACGCTCACTGTAGAGGCACTAAACGAGGATGGCTCTGTTTACCACCCCAGTTTTATTCCTTTTACAACACCACTAATAGACTTATTTTATTAGGGAAACGCCGAGATAACATTTATATTAGCAACTAAGTAACCATCGTAAAATCAACACTATTAAAACTGTCCGTCGATCTCTTAGACCGTCTTGAATAAGTAATCAAATTAGAGTAGTCTAGTCCGGCAATTAAATATATTTAGGCAAAAAATATTAATGTGATGTCCTTTAAAAATTAATCTTTTAAAACATTTGCACATATTGTACTCAAAACTGATAACTACGACAAGACAGCTAAGAGTAAGACGACAAAGAAAAATTTTTTTTTTTCGTTTCTTAACCCAAACATCTACAAAAGTTGGCAGCTAGTCACACGAGAAGGCCAACTAGAAAACAGAGGCGGCTAATTGCCGGTAACCGTACAAACGTGATTACCTGTACTGCATCCTCGTACAGCACTATAGCAACGTATGGGATGTGAATCGTAATGCCATCAACTTAATCTCATTCAACATTGCGTGAAGAAATAACACTGATTAGGTACTATCAAGTTTATTTCGAGATAAGAATTATTTTATTCTGAAGGACTATTTTGATTGATAAAATAGGGGTTTAGAGATCAGCATGGAGCGATCTACAGCAAACACAAAAGATCATATTGGGTCGAAGTGCTCTGAGGCCTTGCTGTCTCGGCCCCACATAAGATAAGATAAGATCCAGAGCAATATATGGTACATTTGCTGGTGCGAGGGATGATCTCTACGAGGCCACAACTAACGCCATTGAAGTGGCCTTACATTACTGGAAACTGGTAAACCATGATAAGACAAAACCTGAAAAAATTACAAAGAAACAATCCCACTATAACAGCCAGTAATCACTTCAATAATCGTATAAGCAATTAAATTACCGCCTAGCAACGTACTGGTAAGTACTAGCACATTAGTCGTGGCTTAGGAACTAGGCTTAAACGGTACATCGTTCTCGGGCCCGATCGTCCCTGACACAATCCAATTACTAAACGGGGATTGTTATTTGAAAGAGAAAAACCAGACAAGTGCTAGCCACACTAATAATATATAACATATAATGAGAGACCGAAGGAAATAGGTCACTTCTCAGCACTATACAGATAAGAGATAGGCTCCAGAACTGTCAATTAAGCAGTAAAATGGTTAAACCGCATTCTGCTGAAAGCCGCTTACTGTCTGACTGAGAAAATCCCGAGTAATACACATACGTAGATTTTGATATACACATATTTGCACAATTTCACCTACTCATTTACCCACATGTCATTCTTTGACGTGATACGAGTATTCCTGTCAACATATCTATTTCCCGCCAAACATTATTTACATTGTAACATACAATGAATCGTAATTACAGAATAAGGGCTTCATAACGCCACGTGTAACTCAATGATACAAAAATACATTTTTTTTATTAGCATTTACATAGGAATTAATTTGTGATAATTAGATAGAATAACTTAAAACTTAAGTAAATCAGTTGGGGTAAATGAACGAAGGTTTTCCTATGGTGCCAGCTTTTTAAGTAAAGTATCGTGAAATGAATTTAGTAATTAGTAAGCATTGCATGAAAATTAGGGAGCCAAGTTCTCCTTGTCCGCGAGACAAAAATTCAAAATTAGCGAAGCGTAGCAGAACAATAATATCCAACAAACTTAGAAATTAATTATGAGACCAATTATATTTCTCACGGAATTAAATGAAGACGTATTTCGGGGGTGAAATAAAAGCTGGAGGTTGTTTTCAAATGTTAATTTCTTCATGTGGTATATAAAACCTAATTGTTTTGTCTCCAGGACAGTTGTCCTAGGATGACAAGAACACCTTTCTATAGATCAACTTATATTTTTTTGATTTTATTTCAGAAGTAATAATGCTTGTATATCATCACGCCTGAATATCGCGAAAAGTAAGGCAGAGAGAGTGAGAGGCTGTTACACATATCACGTTTTTTTTTCAAGAGTAGGTAAGCCATATCTCCAGGGACAAATAGAAACTGGCATATAACAATTTTTTTAACATAAATACAGTCAAGTCCAGGACCTCACGGACATTAACCACTTTTGCAATAATTTTTATGTTATAACTTACGCCACTCCCGTGTATCTCGGGCCAAAAGCATGACTGGAGACGACAAAATTATATCGTGGCATACTTGTTAGCCCCAGAACCTCTGCCATCGTTCAAAAGTTATTGCAAGAATAAAGATCCAACAGAATATCATAAAACTCCTGGCAAAGACTGAGGGTAATTACAAGCGTATACAATATTTTTTAATTTGATATAATCGATGGTTTTATAATAAGGCCCCGTGGACCGTAGGTTGGTTGTCTATACACGCCTCAACTTAATTATTGAAACCTTTCCACTCGGAAGTTTTTGTTGTAATAACACGTTATTTACTCCACCATATGATAATAAAAGCTACAATTTATTTCAATTTACCTTGTGCAAACCGCAGAAAATTATGGTGTTATATTCGGATATTAATTACTGTAGTAACTTCGTGCTTTTATCGTGGTCTTCCGTCTTATTTCATGGTCGTATGTTTCTTAACAAATGGCACAAAATTAGGATGATTACTTTACATAATGGTATCGTTGGTACAATTACTAAGAAGTACAAATTGTTTTGGATTCAGTGAACACGACTAGCTGCATTTATCAAAATCTGTGATGGAGGACGTGTATTGAAAAGTGGTTCTTAAGGCGTTAGTAATAAAATTGTAGTGTTCGTCATATTGGATAATGCACGCAAGTGTGTAAGTTATATAGTTACTTAATCGTCTCCTTGAAACACTTTATTATCAGACGGGTTATGGGCGTGACATACATTTCACAGTAAACACCGTTAACTTACGTTACACATGTAGGACTTTAGTTTTAACACTGACTGCCACCGCCCGCCTGTCGTATCATGTAAATAAACTATGTACTTGCCCCATCATTAGGTACTGTGAATAAAACAGGTGTTATCTATATAATTACTTTTTTTGCTGTGGATATATGCATTATGTCGCCAAGTTTATGACTTCGCTGAAAACAAAACAACCCAAGATTTATCTGAACTTTATAAAAGTATGTGAATCTGGCTTACACAAATTTCACCGTCAGTATATGCACCATTAAAAATTACTATATCGGCAAATAACTAAAACCGTATTTTCTTTTGTACTTAAAACGTTTTTCTGACATAAAGGTAACGAACGACAAGCCAAATTTAACAGTTAAGTGAAACATTGTGTAATCGATCACTTAAGACTGGTCGAACATTCATGAAAGAAAATAACGGGCAACGATTCATTAATTAAACAAAGCGGCTACAGTCGGCGGTGACAAGCCGCGTCCCCATTCCCGCGAAAGTTTCAATACCTGTGCTATTGGGGTTATCTGTGACAAGGTTGTAAGCAGAGGACCACCTGAGAAACTGCGTAAACGTCGTTTCCGAGTAAATCGTGGACAATACCAACTTCATGAGATCCCTTAGCGTTTATTGTGTACAACAATATATTAGTAGTTAAGGTAGCTCTCGATGAACTGGCCGTCGACGAAGGTTGAGCGATGTCAAGTAAATTTTAACACGCAATTAGTAACCCGTCGGTCGGACACCTTGGCACGGATCGGCTGGCTGTAACAGGGGCGCGTGGTCGCGACCACCAGGCAAAATGTTGATGTACACTCGCACAGCAACTGAACTCATATTTTAGGGGAAAGTCGCGAATAGTTTCATTGTTCGATGCTTAACGCGCTTTTTTCCGTAATAGGCCTTAGGTAACAAATGTCTCTCATTGTTTTTGCACACGCAATCTGTCGGTTACGAATCGTATAGATAGGGTATAACGAAACTTTTATATTGTTGCTCTAATTTCTTTCGATCCGAAAATTATTTTAATAGCTGTAGCCGTTTATTTTTGGCGTATCTTATGATCGCAATAAATGTGCTACGAGTACAAATTGCGTGATAGTAAATTCTGAAATAAACAAATTCCGATCAAGAATTTCGCAAGAGTGATATAAACAAAATAATTAAGATTTAATATGTAATGGTCGTGCGTTATGTAAATTCTAAAAAACCTTAAAAAACCAATCCACGTGGAAATAGCTACACAGAATTACGGAAATATTCAAATTATTATGTTAATTAAAAATTTACGAATGGTATCGCAGTGGTCCGCGTTGTAAATGGTTTCGCGTTCAAATTTAGACATTGCCAGGTAATCTATTCCGTCTGGCGAACAGACATGATTATAATAATACAACATAATTATTTAAGTATGGCACGTTACATGGTACCTGTAATGTATCTGTCGCTAAGCGGTTGAAACAATGTGGTCGGTGTCAGGGCGTTTTGTGCGCTACGCGTTAATGTTAATGAGTTCATTTTGGCGGTAGGGCGTAGTTGTCTTGTAGGAGGAAAACGTTGCGAGAGTTTCCAAGAGTAGGCAGACTAGGTAACCGCACCTCGGCCTGCCGGCGCCGGCTCCGTGTACAATAATCCGGGTGGCAACAGTATGAGCGTGACGTCGCGCACTCACCTTGACTCACTTTAGTCGGTCCGTTTGCATTACACTGTTTGCTCGACGTGTACTCGTGATTAGTCTAGAGAAAGAGGCTTGTATGATATTTTCAACGTTTAAATACATTATAATCTCACCACAAACATCATCAAAAGAGACAGTCGTCGTAATATGATCAGATCAGCAATTGGGAGCTGCTATAAAATATTATTTAATCTAAGAGAGTAGAACACTTTCTTGTGAAACTAACCGCCCGCTATGAATGAGCGATATCTCAATTAATTGCAAGCAGATAACTCAAACAGCTGATGCTCTGCCATTCGTGTCGTATCAACACGATAATATTCATGGGGAGAGCGTGGCTCGTGACGCGGTTTTTACACAAATTCCATGTGCGTACAGATGGGAAAATGTTACATACGTTGCGTATGCAGTAAATCTACATACTTTTTATAATGTTTACATAAAAGCATCAGATTCTCGATCATAAATTCAAAGTATTTTTGAAAATCTGATCTAGTAATGCAATTCTGGGGATGAAGCAATCCTTTTGATAAATATATCGGATTGAAGAAATCAGTGTTCATCTAATCGTAGTTCAGTTCGATCTGTCTAGACTCTAGATAAGGATAAAAAGAAGGCAACCGCAACTGGTTAGCTGTACAGTGAGATTTCGATCTTAAAGCGGTGCCTATCTCCTTGACTCGATTCGTATTGGCATCGACGGGTCGGCGCGTTGCGAAATTCGCCCACAGGCCGCAGGCGTTAGTCATTGTCGCCTATTGCATCCAGTGCAGTCAGACAGGCGTTGCTTCACACAGTGTTATATGCTCCATTTGAAACTGTATTGATGAGGTATTGTATGCGGTTAAGTCACGCGCGCTGAGTCTTTAGCGTTTTGATCATTATGATGCCAGGCCAGTCTGTTAAGAATCTAAACAGTGTATGTACTACGTTTTATCTATTCGTTGTAGTACATCAATTTAATAGATCACTAGTATCGCTACACATCCAATTACCTATTCAAAGTATTTGTTTAATCAAGCTTTGAAATAATAAGTAGGTAATAGATAAATAAACAATCTGAAAAAATATTATGAATAATTATGTCAGAAAAATATTGACAAAGTGTTGTCCGGATCAATTCGCGTTTCACTAAGCAAATGTACAAATCTATTGTCCGTCAGCGGAATGCAAAAAACATGACGCAATTGGGTCATTTGAAACCAATAACTTCGCCGGCGAAACCGCAATGTGATATTAATAGACAACTACAGACAGGCAGACATTGATTTCAAGATTGTTTACCTACTTACATATACATATAATATGTAAAGATTCTTATAATTACATGGTTTATAATAATGCTATTTTTCACGACGGTTTTTCGAAAAATGTTTCAATTACCTTTTATGGCGAAAGGGATTGATATAAATAAATTGTAAATTATTATATAAACTACTAATTCAACTGTTTGGGGCCAAAGAAATAAACTCCATGTAATTTACAACGAAACATCCAGTTTGTTTTAGTCGTTCATCAAGTAGAAAGAAATGTTGAGGTCGACCGGAAATAGAAATCAAAGTTCTAAGAAAAGGAAAAAACGGCGGGAAGTGACGTTGCTTGACCCGAAAAACTGTTACAGCAACGTCAGACGAGGCCTTATATTGGTCAGTTAGCATCAGCAGTGTGGAATTTCTTTGTTTACGCGTTATTGACAGCGCAATACAATCGGTTAGATTTAGCACAAGTCCGTGCAATAATAGCGACCTACTATTTTAGCTTGCAGCTCCACTTGCGTAAACCGATGACGTAAGCCAATAAAATAAACTTATGAATCCCGCTTAAAAATGCAACATGACACTAAGAATGCATTGGAACTCCGTTGCCAACAAAATAACACATTTCTGGTAGCTCTAACGTCCTACGTAAAATCAAAATGTGATTTTTCTTTATGTTTCAGTACTCCTTTGAAACGCGATGTTTTGAGCACGAAAGGTTAAAAGCAGTTAAGTTTTATCTGCCGCTTCCTAGCCCATTTTATCGCTGTTTTACTCATGCAAGTTCTAAGACTCCTAATACCCGTGCACTTTTAACTCGCGTCACTATTCTGGCGTGGCGCCATGTAAACACACCACCAAATAGGGCAATGACCACCTTACAAACGCAAATAGAATATTTTCTATTAATAATCGGGTCCGAAAATAAATTGAAAGCGAGGGGAGACACCACGTGTCTCTGTATACTAAGATTAATTGCCGCCGCTCCAGAACGCCTACCATTACTTCATGTTTGGAAATGTATTATAAAACATCCGAGCAGAACATAGAGAGAAAACTCGTTCAATTTATAATAGCAATTAAAGTAAATATTTTATAGAATAAGCAGCCTGAAGTCCAAAAAAATATGCCCGCAACAGCAATCCAAGACTGAAGTAAACTAATTCTATCGGGGACTCTTTTGAAATGGAAGTGGATAAAAATATAGGTGCTCGGAACTCCCCGGAGTAAACAAAAAATTGTTAAATTTATTTTTAGATCGTACGTACGGGCCGCTGTTTGTGTGGAGCTGTAAATATAATATTTTATCCTAATACGGCTCATTCTGTGTATTTTCGTGTGAATGTTATTATAATTTACGAGAAACTAAAGTGATATTTTTGAAGATCCCCTTAGAAGATTTAAGAATAATTTAAAGGTTGTGATTTATTTAAACTATAAAAGGGTTTGGTGGATCTCTATTTTATGAAGTATACAGTATCAGTTATAATGACACTGCAATCACAATTTCAGTGAACTGTAAGAACTGAATGACAACAAGGCGGAGATAAGGCTGAAAAGGTTGGCACGGTTCATGAAAAGCGTTATATCCACACAAAGGAGAGAACATACACCTTTAAAACAATTTCCACTACATCAAACTTTCAACGTTCTCGTGTAATTTATGGCTCGTGTAAAGGAAAACTGTGACGCAGCGATTAATGCGCGAGAGACCAACGCTGCAGTGAAAACTTAACATCCACGTGACTGTAAAGGTCATGTAGAGTGGAGGTGAAGCTTATACACCGTAAACAAGACATCGAAAGGAATTATTTGCGTAGCAAGGAAATCGTCTTCCGAGAACGAAACTCATTTGTGCATAGCATCCACGAGGCGACGACATGGTTGACGTCTAAACACCACGTTTAAAACGCTTCACTCATTAACATTAATCTTTTGAACAGTGTTTTGAATCGCTAATATTTTGGCCATGGTCAAATACTTTTGAGGCCTAAGTTTCAATTAGTGACTGGTGACTAGCATACAGCATGAGTACAATAATGATTATTGCTTTTTCACTCTCAATGCATATAATTTGCAATAACATATAGAGCTATTAGTAAAAGTTTTGCATGTGGTTCAGAATATGATTCCTATTGGCAAAATTAGAACAGCATTAACCCGGTCACCGTTTCATTGAAAAGCATAGTCAGTAGTTCATTCAATTTTTTTTATTTACGATGCAATAAATCTGCTCCCACGCGACCACGGGCCGATTCCTATGGTAACGGGTCGCCCACAGCCATCTAAAAAGGTCGGAACTGACAACGCGTGGTATGTACTTATACCACTTTTGCTGTATGTGGGATGCAGCGAGCCGATCACTTTCAAAACAGGAGCAGCGAGCAATGAACTGCACAGTGTATTTTAAATAACAACGGCTTAAAAATGAAAACATGATGCAAGGCTGATGAGCAATTTCCGCAAACGACATGTAAACAATAATTACGAAAGTACTCGCAGTTTAATAGCTTCGAGCGAGAATCAACAATAGCGGTTGCATATGGTACGGAGTAAGTAAATTAATAACCGCAGATGACACCGGTTAATTCCGGATTAAACGAACAATCGGATGTTATTCGATGCGATGATCGATTGTTATTTGGTATTCAATCGAGTATATAATATAACTCAAAGTAATAAAGCACGCGTCAAATGGTTTTGTGAAGAAAAAACACTTACCTCGTTTATGTGTTTGTAGGTTTTGATGAGGTCTACGCTGAGTTTTCTTAACGGTGCTGTCGAGGGGTCTCGAAAGTGATGTGGTATTCGGGCCTGCATAGCCTGGGCAAGCGAGAAGTATCCATTAATAAATGGCAAACATACAAAAAGCAGTTAAAAAAGCAAAAAGCTAAGGACATTTCAGGCAGTTCGGACGCTTTACTACATAACACTACAGACATCAAAACAAAGCATAGGTGTTTGAACTCACGATAAAGTGAAATCTGCATAATACATTGTATACATTACCGAAACGGATTTAAGGTTTATAAAAGGCATCAAAGGTAAAATAAAAGATAGAATAGAAGACAGAATTAAATTATCATAACATTTATGAAGCTAAATAAGAGACGCAAGTAGACGTTTTAATACACGAGACGGTTTGTATAAACATCTATTCAATAAAATGTTGAACAATTGGTTCACACCTGAGGCGAACCTACAATATATCCCAAACGCAATCACTGTCGGTAATAACCATACATTAGTCCCGGGACTATTAACGTCACAAAGCGACGCGCACATTGGTGATTATCTAACTAACTTTTGTATTGAAACACGTTGATTCTGACACAATAAGAAACTCAATATTTTCGCGCGGGAAACAGTAGTCGAACACATTTATTAATTAACCCAGTCTAGACGAGGAATATCTATTGATCGTTGCCAGTTCGTATTCAACGGTAACTAAATACATCACGAGTGTTTCAGTGAAAGAGAACTTAGTTGTAGTAGGTAATTAGTGGCACTTTACTGACTAATTTATTTACTTGCGCGTAATGTCTAGACGCGCGTGGTTAATGGTTCTTTTTATAAAACAATAGGTGTGGCGCGCGGAGGTCATGGATTTAAGAAACTTCAAGTATGCAAGTTCATAATAGCTTCTGATAAAATTGGGTTTCGAAGCAGAGATATCGGGTCCTAAGCTTGAATTCTGAGAGATAGCAAATTGATTGTTGTTTAGGACGTTAGTCCCCCAAACTGCCTCGTGCATCATTTACCTGGGCGGGGGTATGGTAGCAGCAGAAAGCTCGGGGGTCGCGCACAGTGGCGCTCACCTGAATGTCTGAGGGCGCGGACATGGACGCCAGCTGGTCTTCGGCAACCAGTCTCCCGTACAACGGCACATGGCGCCTCTCGCCACCGGCAGCCTCCGGTATGCCGCCGCCAACCACGCCCACTGCAACAAACCAATACAACTCGTAAGATTATGTCGACAAACATTCGTTTCTTATGATCGTAATCAATATCAACAACAACAAGATCAATCACTGTATTATTGAGTAACATGTTTATTGACAACTGCAAGCTCAATCTATATTACTAATATATAAAGCTGAAGAGTTTGTTTGTTTGTTTGTTTCTTTGCTTGAATGCGCTAATCTCAGGAACTACTGGTCCGATTTGAAAAATTCTTTCAGTGTTAGAAAGCCCATTTATTGTGGAAGGCTATAGGCTATATATCATCACGCTACGAGTGCGAACGAAGTCGTGGGCAGAAGCTAGTATGGAATAAAGATACGTTTGTCAAAACTGTAGTTATATGAAATTGTGTATAACTTAATAAAAAATCGACTGATAATTTCCTTTTGTAACGCTGCATTGCATATGCACAACTTACCTTAAATTTTTGGTTAAGACTCGATTAAACCCAACTATTGACACGCCATGACATGCGCTGGAGTAAATGCTTGTCCTTATTTCAAAAAATGGCAAATTTATTTATTTAGACAATTCTAGTCTATACTACTCACTCTTACAGATCATTTTAAGTTATATTATACACTTATTGGTCTTTTTTCAGGTATACAATTACAAATTGTAGTCAGACTTGCCGGGTCACCTGGACCAAATTGGCGCAAGATGGGATGGGAATAGTGGTGTAAAAGGAAGAGATTTGCCTTTCAGTGCATTCATATAATTATATATGTATAAGCTACGAAGAATGATGTTGAAAACATTCTTCCTCCTTCAAGGGACCATTGGGAAGTGGAGACTGACGAAGATAATTACTTTAAAGTCATTTGCAAATTTAATTTCATAATTGTCATAAAAATTTCGATCTAGGCATTGGAGATTCATAGCGATAATTCGACCAGAACCAGTATCAAACATGGTCATTATTAGATCGGTAGACGGCGCGGGCGTCGCATCTCAATCAATCTGGTATCTTAATAGCTCAAATTGCCGTGTGAACAAGCGTTATTCACCTGATTGCCGCCCACATACTGCCGGATCCAAATACTTTGTAGGTACGTTAAAGGTGAATGAATCATTCCGGATTGACTTGTTTCAAAAACTACGTCATTTCTGTTTGTGGTAATACCTTAGAAATCAATATTATTAGTGATCACAGACTTTATTTAAAATTTGGATACTAAATTCAATCGTGATCTGGTTTATGGTGTGATGCTTTAAAATGAAAACAGGTCGTGTATATTAGAACAAAGATATTTAAACTTTGAGAAAAAAAATTGTGTCGTCAGGTCCAACTTAGAAGGACAATGTGGAAGAAAAATCCGACATCAGAGTGTGACAGTGATCTTAGTAGCTTAGCAGGTCTGAATAGCTAGGTATTTATTTACTTGATATATTTAGCATGTGTTATTGCCAAAGAAAATGTATATTAAAACAGTTAAACCCGGAGCTATCGTTAATTAGGGGTAAAATTTTATAACATTTCAAGTCGCTTGTAAGGATTTCATTCTATCAAAACTGTAGAACAAGTCTCTTATTATGGTATCGCCAAAGTTCTTATATCGCAATGTCCTCGCGGGGGTGCTTCAACATGTCTGGAACCTGCGGCGAAATCGTTGTCATCTATTTTTCTTGCCTTTTAGCCACTATCAAGTATTCAGGCTATTCTATGAATATTTAATTTTAAAATACAGGACGGTAACACCTGCTTGTCAGATCCCTAAAAATTTTTGCTCAATCAAAATTTTATTCAAAGTAAGCATGTTATTGTCTCCAATATTTAACAACTTACGCGACTTATTCGAGTTTTATTGACGGAAGATTCAATCATGATTGTCTTCTCACAACAAAAACGTAATTTATATTCGTAAAATTAAATCACCTATAAAATAAAACCCTATAAAACTAAGTGTCTTCAATCGAGTATACAATTTAAAAGACGGGAGAAATAAATCAGCAATTGTTAGGCGATTCGTTTAACATGTAATCCAAGGTGTGTGATTGTGAACTTTATCGTGTTCAACGCAGAGGTCGCAGACAAGTTAATTTAGTCTTATTTATGTACCGTCTGGTACGACGTGACATTTCATAATAAAACACCGACGTTCGAGGTTCGCTAGCTAAGTACTTTTGCTGGGCGAAGTTTGTTGAACGTCTCACAAGTTCTCATTACGCATGTACACAGGTATCTACTTAAATTTGGACTAATTTTTTTGAGACATTTCGTTTTATTGACGCAACAGGTGTCGCATACTATTATGATACTTTTTAGGATGACAAAAATATACGCGGCAGTTTTCAATTTAAAAATTATAATGAGTTTTCAAAGCTTGTGATCCTGAGATACAGCTTGACCTCTATGATGAAGGCATAGAGATCGATACAAAGAAGGGAACATCACTGTTGGTTTTAATTACATTATTTTTGGAATTCATTTCTAATCCTAATATAGCTTCAGGTGAGCGAAGCCGCGGGAAAAAGTTTATTTAATAATATGGAATTAATATGTGATATTAATTGTATTGTAAAATAACATAAATATTAGGTATGTAAGCTAATTTGTATTTAATTAAATAAGTATAGCAAGACTAGCAGTAAATACCTAGTTAGTAAAATGCATCTTCCAAGACGCATGACAGAATCGTTAAACCAATAATAATCTCGTAGCATACATAAATGTATTAAAATTATCTACATCCGGATAACTCTACGGACGCTCAGATGAATGGATGTACGACTCCGCTGCGATTGAAAATCAGGCCGCATCCGCCTATTAGCATTACAAACATTCTTACTAACTAGTTCCGTACCAAAAGACAAGCAAAAATTATTCATCTTCGTCAAGCTTGCTTTCATAAAAAATGTAAATAATCATAAATGTCTAGATTACACTTTATGAATCACTTTCACCCCTTGCAAAAAAAAAACAAAGCTTTTTTATTTGATTATCTGCCAGTGACAAAATCGCGTCGATTCCCTTTCATGACACAAACTATAAATACATTAAGACCATATGACAATTCGTCGTAGAAAGGCGGCACGCGGCGAAAGCGCACGCGATTTCTGTACCCGAGCGGGGCGGCCATCGGTGATCTTATAAATACGTAGTTTGTATTTAAACTGAGCAGTAAAAACGTCCAGGTAAAGTAGACCTCTGCGACAAGGTCGTGTTCCCCTTGGATATCGGATTGTTGTGGTGGGAAGGGAGGTGTGGAAAGGCTGTATGTGAAGATGGTATCGCGACGCGCCGCTACGTCATCGCTGTGCAGCAAACGCTCGGAACCGGCCGAGGTGCCGGCCGACAACCTGTGGTAGGTATGTCAGGAATGTCACTAGCCTCCGGTAGATTGGCGTGGGAGGTGCAAGATACCAGCGTTCGCTGTTTACGAGCCGCAATTGCAATTTTTAGATTGTAAAATTTATTTATTCTACGTTTTATATCCACATACAATGCCAAATTTAATGAATTAGTACTCAATTGATATCTGTAGCGTCGTGGAGGTAGCAACATAAACAGAAGCATATCGTTATGAACTAACAAGTAACGTCATAAGATTACGTCCGTCCAATGATTATAGAGTAGGAAGTCATGTGGTATTTAAATGTCAAATTTAACAACATTAATCAGTTTGTAGGAGTCATATCAAATTAAATAATAAATAACAGGCTGATATCGGGACATTATTGTATTAGGTGCTGTTTTGTTTTTGAACAGCAATTTAATTTGTTGTGGGTTCAGTAAAGACTTAAATAATATTTAAGCACAAGGTCGCATTAAAACCATGACATGGAAGTTTAAGTAAAAATATATGGCCGATCGTAGTTCGATGTAACTGCGCAGTTCTCGAGTCGAGACTTCGAGGAATCCATTAAGGCGATCTCCTTGACGCATTACTGGTAGCAATGCCGCTCGGGGCACTTCTATGCACTTAGTAATTGTGAAACTTACTTTTGTGAGGTTCGCTTTCGTAGTAGGTATCCATAACAACACAGCACTTTCTAAATCGTAAATTACACTACACAAAAATTCACTAAATTAGCGTTTTAATTCACAGAGCACCACTTGAGCAATCCAAACATCGTAAGAAATCCTCGTCCGGAGTGGCCACAAACAAGCAAATGCGCTCATCGTGTTTTTTCAACGTCTAAAATTGAAGATATTCCGACTATTTTTTTAGTGGATGAGCATAGAACGTAGTTGTTAAACGATCAATGTGTCGGTGAGCGGTGGGTCGGCATCATCGTCGGGCGTCCTTGTCCGCGTCACCCGCGTGTTATTGTTGTGAAACAATGTTTATACACGTGGCGGTGTTGATGCGCACTTCACGTCTCCGTCGATAAGGACGCTATGTCGGCGCGGCCAGCCCGCCACAACTAACGCGCGAAACCAATGCTTGCTAGTAATAACCGAACGGAAGGCCACGTGATTCAGATGACAAACGCGTCGGTAAACTATACACTGACCGACCGAGCCATGCTTATCGGTGCACGATTTACTATCAAATCTCCATGTCGACAAATATTATTACTTTGTTTTATTTTCCCAAACATTATTTCAAATCATGACTCCTCTACACCCGTATCTAGGGTCATGATTTCTCAAAGCAATCTTTCACTACTAGGGTAAAAAGCGCAGGACCCGCACCTCGTACAATTCATATGCATAAAACTACACGAATTCCTTTTTACTCGGCTGTTGCCAGCCACGCAATTTCTCCGATTGTATGCAAATCCTCGACGCAAACAAAGAATGAAAAAGCACCGACGCAGACGTTCGCTCCATCCCACCTGTGTCCCCCCATCGCGTCCGTCTGAGCTGCGGGCAAACTAGCGACCGTTGCGGTGCAATCCAACCGAGAGCCGCACCGTAAACAACCACGATATTATTCCTGAATAGATCTCATCTCTTTACATATCGACCGCCACCGTCTTGTCGAGCACGCTTTTATTAGCCGCCTTCAACTAGTGAATTATTCAGCGAGTATTCTATTAAGCACTTAGGCAGAAGAATAATGCATCTTAAGATTTTCATAGTGGCAGGGTCGGTGGGCGCGTCGTATAAACATCACCTTGGCCCGCACGCTCGGCCCGAGAGGAAAATAGAATCGAATGCAATGCATCAGAATACATGTGACCCATTTAACGAAGTGTACGATAACGAATGGGAACGCCGTATTGTGTTCGTAATCTATTAAAGTAATTTATTTCACATCCCTATCACCCTAATTAGGAGGCAATGGTAAATTATTACACACGGCAACTGTCATTTGTGTTCGCGATTGTTTTATCAAATTTCTTGGAAGTTACCGAAGTGTTTATTGACATGACTCAAGGAATACATACATTATTGATTAGTTTTACGTCACATTGAACAAGATAGTGATTACACTGTCGTTGGGAGCCTCATTTGGCGCCATTAATTTTTATTCGAGAAACTTCGTGTATAATTTTAAGTTGAAGGTAGAGCGAGTTATACTCAGTAACAACAACTCAACCGTATAATTCGTTACCTTAGTAACTGATACGTATTCATGTATTGCCACTTTTTTGGAGAAATCTACAGGAATGTATTGGAAACTCAAATGATAAAATCGGTCAGAATTAATTTATTACATTAACATATATTAACGCTGAGAAATTCGACTACAATGTTGTAGTCTCGTTCGTTAGTAGTCGCCACATTTAGCTACACAATCGTGGGGTACTTTATTTATTTATTTTATGGGATAGGGGAGCAAACGAGCAGACGGATCACCTGATGTTAAGCGATAACCGCCGCCCATGGACACCCGCTACACCAGAGGAGTCACAAGTGCGTTGCCCGCCTTTTAAAAGGGTTTGGGCCTCCGGTAACCTCATTCACTTGGCGAAACACAACGCAAGCGTTGCTTCACGCCGGTTTTCTGTGAGGCCGTGGTATCACTCCGGTCGAGCCAGCCCATTCGTGCCGAAGCAAGGCTCTCCCACGTGAAACTTTTACGTATTATTTACCCATGTAATTGAAGGAATGTCATAATAAACCTTGCCACCTAAATTCAGTGAAACCGGGTCCTCATTAAGATAAATACTACTAGGATTATTGTATTGCAAACAATCAGCAAGTAAAGATTCTACAACGCAAGAAGGTAGTAATGTCAAGAAGGATGTCATAAACATATTTGCGCTGTGACGACGTCATATCGCCATCGTCGCAGACGTCGTCGGCGGCGCCGGTGTAGCAACCGCAGCACGCTGCAGATGGTAGCACGCGAAGCCCGCGAGGCCACAGGACGGGTCCAAGGCAGGTTTAACGGCCGGCCGCCCGTCTGTCTGGCCGTTCACCCGGGGCCCGCGCGGGGGCGAAACGTGCGCGAAAACACCGCGCCCGCGCCGTTATTGCCTCACGCTCGAACCACACATAGCCAAACGTTTTCCTTTGTCGTGTTATCTCTTTCTGTTTCTTACTGAACGTAAAGGACGCGGCGCGGGCGCAAACGCACTGAGCTGAGTATGGACACAACACTAGAATAGGCAGATACAAGGAAGTGATACAGCATTGTGTATCTTATCGATTACTAAGTGATGGATTGGATTAGAACTCAAAAAGTACGTTTACGATGTTTTATTTGGACTTGTTAACATTTTGCATGTTATCGGGATTTCCTTTAAAATATTTTCTTTGATTAAGCCCTAGATTGTTTCATGAAATAGCGACCGCGGGCGGTGGGTTACCTTACCAACCTACACAGCTTAGCATCTAGAGCGTTAATATCGCTTTTATAGTTCTGCTTATCCTGTAAAGGAACGAGAGCGTGAAGATAAGTAGGTAGTTTAATTAAAGTCCAATTTCCACAAAGGATTTACACCAAAGAAATTAAACACGCCTCTTGTGTAATTAGGATCAACAGCTGTTCAGCAGTTCAGCTGAATATTTACCAAAAAGCGTGCGGTCTCGTTTGGTTCGGCTAATCTTCGGTGAATGAGGGGTATTTTACAGTTCACTCAATTGTGTTCAACTCGTAAATCCCAACTAATCACTTAGCGCGATTTCCTCAATTTGTCTGTCAAACAAGATAAAGATTGTCAGAAAACAATAACACCGATTATTGTTAATTAACTTTCGTTTGAGCTCGGCCGTGGTTGTTTCTCAGCTTTGTTATTACGGCAGAAGATATTGTATTTTCGTCGGTAAATATTAATTAATCGCCCAGATCCATGGCTTAAAACCTTCTACCGGCTTTGAAACCAACAAAAATGTATAAAGGTACGGCCTCCTTTACCGCGGCGTTTTCCGGGTCCCCCCTGCACGGGGTTTGAGGCCCCGAAAATACTGTCCAAAGAACCCTTACACGCGCTTGTTCGCTTTATCGCACCTTCATAGCTGTATTTGTGCATTAGACACAAAACTCCTCTTAATAAGATGCATTTTACATTGTAGGTAAAGTAACTGGTGTGTGTACATGAAATTGAATTTAAAACAATATAAAAATGGTGAGTTCTGAAATAAGAACACACTAGCTTCTACCCGCGATTTCGTCCGCGTGGAAAAGTCATTTGGTCTTAGCGTGATGATATATAGCATATAGCCTTCCTCAATCCAAGGCTATCCAACACTGAAAGATTTTTTCAAATCGGACCAGTAGTTCCTGAGATTAGCGCGTTCAAGCAAACAAACAAACAAACTCTTCAGTTTTATATATTAATATATAGAGTTATATATTTTAGGACAGGGTAGGTAAGTACTCAATTTCAAGTATCAAACGCGTCACAGATACAGCGAAACATTTACTTAATATCTCAAGACACCGACACAGACCATTGTCCAGCATCCGAGCGAGATAAGTGTGTCGTTCTAGATTGTGCAAGCGACCACCGTTGTGGCGTCAATGTGCAAAAACCGTCGGCGGTCATCGACGCTGGGGCCCGATGGGGATGCGCTACACCACCAAAGAGAACACCGACCTTACTCATTGTTCATACCTACTTAAAGCTTAATAATATCAAATTGGATACTCCAATAACTTTAGTTAAAACGAGCGAGTCACCTGAACCTGAAGCTATATTAGGATTAGAAATAGATCCCAAAAAAAACTAACAGTAATCTCTTCTTTGTGTGGGCCTCCTCTAATACATCAGTGAGGTCAATCTGTATCTCAGGGTCCATTTAATTAATTGAGATAAGAAGTTCACCAGTTTTTAAGATCTATTCAGTAGTGTTTGCGCCAACCGGCAATAAACAAACAGACAAGAATTTTAGAAATTACCAATTCGGGTTTGGCGACGTTTATATACCCTAATCAACTTGATTTTTTTTTTATATCTTCAATGTACTAATGGACAGACACAGCTTTTTACAATTTTATAATAGTAGAAATGTTATGTAAAGAATACTTTTCATCAGTCGACCCCGAAGATATAGACAGATTGCTGTTACTGTTCACCGGCGATTTGCTCTTGAAAGGTCTCGAACAGGAAGTTGTGCTAAGGGCAATGAACACTCGAGTGTGAAGGTCGCCAAATAAATAACGAAATATCTACCTACGTGTCACAGTTGGCAATGTCGGATAAATAATATAATCTGATAAAAATATTGGTAGTGGCTCGCTCTAACGTGGAACTGTAACTTTCAATTACTGGATGTAATTAACAATCTTATTTTATCATATTAATTTTAATATGTAAGTACAGGATACTCTTGATAAGAAATTAGTCTGTGCGCACTTAACAAATGATACAAAGTTATCTGAGAACGACCTATCACCAGACGTCACACATTCGTACAGTTACCGTTAAGTCTTGATGCTTTCCATACTCATTCAATTATTAAAATAACAGCACCGTTGGACGCGCAAAAACCTTAAGCTCGGTCGATGACACCGAGGGGCACTTTAGGGCTGACTCCGTCATACTTCGTCAACTTCGTACCATAGTCATAATAAGAATACTTGTATTTATTTTCCTTATAAATCACCGAGTGGGAATAGCGTGTACATAATACTTTCAGATTTTACCTTATTGATATCGAATACATTAGACTTTCTAAAGAACAAGATTTTTTACAGTTTAATTATTATGGAAAGGTACAGATTAATTGATGGGGCAAACATTTTATGAGTAAGTGCCTATTTGTGTTTAAGGTGAGACTCATTCGAATTTAAATGTAAACCTAGTTAGTGCGCAATGAAACCGTGGTGAGAGAAAATAATGGGGCGCGATCACTGTTCGCCGGAGAAATCTTAACCATTTCATTTGCATAGTAGGGTACCTGAATGCCCACACACATTTGCCCACGCTACTTATGTATTGTCCTCGGCTGTATAAATAACTACCCCGAAAAATGTATTAATCTAGTGAATTGCGATATTTAATGTGAGTTTATTAATGGTAATTAGCCTAGCTTGGTGGGCTATAGCCTAATCCCTCTCATTTTGAGAGGAGACCCGTACCCAGCAGTCGGACAGTATAATGGTAGATGGTATGAACGATTAGTAAATAACAATATTTGGTATCCATTTGATAGCAGCAGAATTACAACATGTCTATCTGATTGACAATATCTTTTCTGTTCAAAGCAATAGCATGACATTGTTCGGTGTTGGTCTAAATTTCATTAAAACGCGGTGTACTCTTGAGATTTATGATTGTACTACGACTCCTGACCTAAGAAATTTCTAATTATTCGAGATAATTTCACCAGCACAATGCGTTCAGACAATTTGGGTGGGGAACGATAAATCGTCGTTCCGCATTCCGATGTGAAATTCATTCACGGGTCGTAACGAAGTCGTCTAGACTGTGTGTCGGAGAAAGGTGACCATTCACCGGCCGGCGTGACTCGCGAGGCGAGCCGACTTCACTCCCACCGACCGACGTGTAAGTACATAACTGGTTAGTAATCGGCATCGTTATCATATGCACACAATTTTAATACATTTTCGTACAATCTGGAAATAACTTTCTGTTTAACAGGAAAAACCGGGCGGTCTGGAGATGGAAACTCTGAAATCCATCATCTTAAATGACTAATTGAACATAAGTAATCATACAGTAGTGTAAAGTTATGAACTTCATGTTTGAATCACAATCTGACTTGTCTTCATAATTATTGCAAACAGCGCGGCGGTATCGGCACAAAGTACAAAACTAAATAATGTAAGTCTTGTAAGCGACCACTTTCCAAACAGCACGATATCATCTACAACATGACGACGGCAGTGCACGAGCGTTTGGTTTTAATGACAGCGCACCGTGAGGCCAGCATCCGCGTAGCAACAGTTTTCAGACAGTGAATGAAAGTTGATCGCGGCGGAAAAAAATGCGAGACCGCTGATGGTTCCGGCACAAACGACCGCTGTAAATATTTGGCACTCAGATCCCAAGCAACGAACGCCAAGCATTACAATTTTCACAGTACCCCAGAATTATTAAAATACTACCTAGCTATGTCCACTGTTAATAATAGGTACCAGAGGTACCTATGTCGCATAGTGAATTTGCTCCTTCTAATAATTTATTCGACTAAAATGTTGTTTCCTCAAACATTCTGATATAAATTAGGATGTTTTATTTCGCATTCATGAATCTCAAATAGGTTGTTAGCAAATTTGTCTGAAGTCTTCATCCTTATCCTTATAAGCAAGGAAGATTTCACATTTCGCAAAACGACTGCCAAGGTAATCCCTGATGATTATTTACAAAGAACGTTCACCCGTAAACAGAGCAAACAGTTTTTTGAGTAGTATCTACCTATATATTTACGAAATCTTATGTAAAAAAGTAAGTATGTAGGTATGTATATTATTTCATGTCAAAGAATTGTTTTCTTTGACGGGGTTTTTACATCGCATTATTTCAATACGTAGGTTTGCAAATCATACCTAATAACTATTTATGCATGTATAATTTATATTGGGGTAGTATGTTCCGATTTACCAAGAAACTGGGTATTAAGAGCAGTCTTTGTGCTATTTAGAACTGGCAAATGCAACGATCTCCAGTGGAGTGCCAAAAGCGTGGGAGGTGAGTGAGAGTAGCGGGTATCACCACCGGAAAATCAAATAAAATATACGTGTTACCGACTTTAAAGCGGGTCATCATACTGAGAAAATTGAGGTTTGGTGTTACAAAGATCTTTGTTGTATTACAGAATTCGTTTAAACTCTGTATTGATATTTACGTCCCCAAACAGGAAGTGTGTAAACAAATATAAGAATCGAATGATTTATCGAATCAATATGCGCTAGATCCTCAAGACGTAAAAGTTGTGTCTTCTAATAAAGCCTCTATGCAAGCACCAAGTACCTACCTACCCACCTACGAGGGTTGAACACAGAATTAGGTTAAAGGTTGGGGAGGTCGACGCCGCGTTAAACAGTTTTAGGGTCGAGGCTATATGGACCGATCATAATTCGCCCCAAAATAAAGTAGAAATTATGTCATAAAACAATCAAATATTTACAATGTAAAATTATTAAATGGGTATTTGTGGAATACACGGAAACTAGGCCGGGTTATTTGTTGTTGTTGATTGATGGCCCGCAAATGTAGGACATCGAAATAAAGAGTTTAATTACAATATGATATTTTCATGTCAGATTACCTACGAAATTCTTGAGTTGATTTCGCCGCTTTCGAAAATACGTAACACGCGAAGTGGGGATTCTTTCAATGAGGTTTCATTTATGCCCAGTCTCGGATTAATAATTATAATTAGGTACCTAGTCAAAAAGTGAATTTGCCAAGTAAGATATTTGCCTGAAATATGAATTGTAATGTTTGCACTGGAAATCAGAGGAGCTTGACTGTAAGCCAATGGGAAATTGGGGTCAAAGGGATGTAGGGCAGGACATAGGTACTTATGTACCCTACAGGTGGGTCACAAAGGGCTGTGTGCATTCAACAATGTACACCTACAGGGTTTTATTCACCTGCATTTGTTTAGCTTGTTATGCCATTAAAGAGGTCACCACATGGAAAATTGTGTTATGTCCAATGAATCAAGGGCCCCATGTGATTTGATTCACTAGGGTTGCTGCATAGGCAGGGGTTACATCAAAGTGGTAATTTATAACCATAGTAATGAGAACATGAACAAGAGGTTTTTATTTGTAAAGTGTCCTTATTTCTAGTACACTTATTAGCTAAAATTGAACTTAATGAGAAAAAGCACAACATTAAAGTAAGTAGGTAGGTTCTTTAATGTTATGTTATTGCTATTATAAGGAAAATGGCATGCATTGCTAACTTAAAGTAGTTATAGCATACCTATGGTGAAAATTTCTGGACCTGCTCTTGTTTCATAGAGACATTGCTTTCCTACTATTTAGCTAAACGGGACATACCTACGAACTTATAAATAAAATAGGCTATGCTAAACTACTGTAATTTTTTAACTACATACTGTATATTTCATGCTAAACTATTGTATATTTATTTTTGGTCAATAGCATTTGGAGTGTCAGCTTAGATACTTAGGTAAATTGATAGTTTCTTTTTATTGATGTGAAGGTAATCTTGAATCAAGGAAAATCATATAAGAGTATCAACCCTAACAACATCATAAGTGTGCTATAATGTTTATGTCAAATAAAATGGACAAGATACAAATAGAAATACCATGTGCTAATGTTTTGAAGGAATGACCTGTAAATTTCAAAACAAAATCAAGAAGAATTAATGGATACAATATGGATACAATTCAAGGTGAAAGAGGAAATCTTGTTAAGGTAGGTATCTACCTACCTAAACTAACCACCAAAGCCAAACCATGGGATTACATGCTACAGATACTTGTTTGTTGTTGATACTGATATAAAATTTGTATATTGTTACCATACTTACACTTATTTTTGGCATTCTCATCCATAAGCATGTTGAAATGGTGGTGGCGGTTCCACGCAGCCATTTTGCCTTCGTGAGGAGCCCCGAGAAGCACCAGGGCCGCCCCGGCGGGCCCAACTCCGTCTAGGGGCTCCAGTGTCCTCAGCACACTACAACTTTGTCACACACTCATAACCCAAGAAACATAGCTATCACACACTCGCGTTCAAAACGCCGTCGCCCCGGACGGCGGTGTCATCGGCGCCGACGCGCGGCGCACATGCCTTGCACTTCCGCTCCACGCACTTATGCACACGCGGGTAAACAAGCACGATCAAAACGGCACCGAGCGGTGATTCACCTCTAACGCCCGTCGCGCTCCGCACTGCAGGCGGACTGTAGCGGCGCCTGCGAGCCGCAACCGACTGACACCCAAACACTCGTCCCGTGTCACGTGTGCGCTATGTGCACCCGAACACACCGACTAACAACACTAACCCGCACAAATTAATTCACACCCGATTAGAAATCACCGTACAATATTACCTACGAAATAATGAATTCAACCGAACGTGACAGGAGCGACCAAGACGCGCGACGCGTTTTCCCTTCGCCGATCCGATCGTCACTGCTCCGAATCGAACTCACGAACAAAATAATAACAAATGTGCATGAGATGCTTGCTATAATATGTGCACGTGGGTTGCGTCACAGATAGAACCGACAAAATATCATGAAATCACAATTACCGATCCGAATATTTCAAAAATTACGACGGAATACCTCTGAATGCAGACAGTTGATGGCCAGCTAACGATTATAAAATTTTATGAAATACGAACTTCACTGTCGCATTCTAGTATCCAACCAAGTGTTTGCCTGATTATAAGTTTGAGTAGTTTAATTACAACACCAATAACTACACTATTTGTAAACAAAACACAGCCTGTAATACATTCAGAAATTAACAGTTTCGAACAGTAAACGCGAACGCGTTGATCAACCGCGACAAATAGGGCAAAACATGGCAGACTCGAAAAGCACACAAATTTTGTCTGTGGTCGTTTTACTTTTAACGCTATGGTTTCGTACAGAAAACAAATAGTCTGTTTCAATGTGATATGTTATTAAAATATTATTGATTCTATCTCTATAATGGAAATTGAATTTAGTATAACAAAGAAAACAAGTTTTATTATGAAACTAATTGTATCATTATTGAATTTATTAACAACTTTAATTTGCAGATGCTTAGACTGCCAATTCAACATTTTGCGTATATTGAAACGAATTATGTGTTGATCATAGACAATAAAATTTAAAGTATTGCTAGATGTAAAATAGATACATGTCCGGATGCGGATGATTTGATAACTTATTACATAATCTTCTCTTCTTCTTCTTCTTCTCTACTATTATAAAATTGTAAAAAAGCAGTGTCTGTACATTGAAGATATTTAAAAAAAAACACGTGGGTTATGGTATATTTAATAAACGACGCAGAATCCGAAAATGTGATTTTTAAAATTCTTGTCTGTTTGTTACGAGTTGGAGCAAAAACTACTGAATAGATGGTAATTTTATTATCACTGTTAGAAAGTATATGCTCCAACTTAAAAACTGGTGAACTTCTTATCTCAATTAATTAAACGAATCCTGAGATACAACTTGACCTTCCTGATGTATAGAGGCCCATACAAAGAATAGATCATCAATGTTGGTTTTTCAATTTTTACTCCTGATATAGCTTCACGTGAGCGAAGCCGAGGGCAGAAGCTAGTATAATATATTATTATGGCTGATCGTTTCGCTCAGCCCGCCAAATTCAAATTACAATTGTAGGTCTATAACACATTCTAGATTCCTAGCTGTAGTAATTGCGAGCAATAAAAACGTTGCATAATAAACGTTAACCTCTAGAGCGTTCTTAAGCTAAAAGTAGTGTCAATCGATTTTGACCAAAATTGACGATTGACCCTACTGTTAGCTACAATATCGATTTACAAGTAAAGGTTTTAATTCTCAGTTGTGAATATTGTATAGCTAATGTCGCAATTGCTACAGCTAGGAATATAGAATGTGTTATAGACCTACAAATTGCGAAAAACCAATTGAAATTTGAATTTGGCGGGCTGAGCGAAACGATCAGCCTTTTACTCTTTGGAAATAATGATACCACACTACAACTAATAGTGTTGGGATAGTGAATGATTTTGCGTAAAGAATGAACGATAAAAATGGTTTAATATAATTTCAAACTAAAAGTTCGTAAATAAGATGTGAAATATAAGAATTGTTAATAAGAATTTTAAAAAGTTTTTATTTTCTTCTAATAGAAACAAACCACACATATAAATCATGTTATTTTACTTTTGTAATTTTTGACATTTATATAGATTATCTTACTACTGAGGAACAAATTCTACTTTTTTTTATAGTTTATATTGTGTTTAGAAGACAATTTATGACATTTAACATAAAAAAAAATTTGTTCATGTAAGTACATTATTTATGTTCATTCAATTACTTTCATTCTTTGACTACCTCACTAAGCACCTCACTATCTTTTTTTATCTTTATTTTTCGGGAATTAGTGATAGTGATGTTTCCAATCAAGTCATGTATCTGATCCTCTGACGAGTACATCGAAGAATAATATAGAGATAAGATACGTAGTCTAAGTAGTCTGTGTCTATGATTTCATTGTATTGCTTTCATTCGTTCCATGTTCCATCCACATCTCATATAGTCTGTGACTCTGTGGTTTGTTATTGTTCGTTCGTTCATTCGTTCTCTAGCAGCTCTCGCTTCTGCGTTTTTGTGATAAAATTGATGACAACTATTGCAATTTCTTACGACAAACTTTATTCTAGCGAGAAAAATATTTGCTTGAAATATCCTTGAAGAAATTGTACGTATTATTTTGCTTAGAATTACAGTTTACGGGTGCCATTATTGTCTGCAAAAGTAAAGGGGCACATTGTGCGTCATAGGCATACGATTGTAAGAGTCCTACGTGTATGAAATTAACCTTGTTTCAAAACAAATTCATTGGCATCGTTGTAATTCCAGACAAGCTTTCTTTTCAAAATGCCTAAAAATGGTGGAAGGATAAGGAACTTCAAAAACAACGAACACTTTGGTAAGTTTCATGTTTTTACTTCTCACGTTTTGTTTTTTCCCCTTGCACTTGACGTGATTTTCCTTGTTTCATTTCATCATTGTTTGTGTTACTTAAGTAAAGTGATGCAATAATTAGGCCATTTTTTATTTATCGCGATTACTCAGTAGTACTTATCTAGTTACCTACTGTATTTGCAGCATCACACATTTATTTATTTATTTCAGAACATGATGACCGCATGCATACAACCAATACACGTCGTGTTAGTTTCAAACCAGGTACAAACAAAGGAAAGAACAAATGGAATAATGCAAAACTATTGCTGGATGATGATATTGACATGACTGGCTCCATTGGTGGACCACATCCACACCGCAAAGGTGCTTTCAGAGGCCGAGGAGGTCGGCTTATCTCCCCTGCACCAAGATCTGGCCACGGAGCAGTACGAAAGAAGTTCATCGCTGGTGTTCTTCCATGGTATCAGATCATTATACCATATGGGGCAAAACATGAGAAAGAAGTGATCTTAAGAACACTCCTTAGTTACATATCACCAGACATCTTTGTCCCCCATTACTACAAGATCAATGGCAATGCTGCTGTCTTCTATGTGGATGATGTCAAGCTTGCTGAAAAGCTGTTCCATGCTGACAGAAAGATTACAATGTCAGATGGCTTCAAACTAATGGTGATTGTAAGGAATGCTGTACCAAATGTACAAGTTGATGCAGATATGAAGGAGAAAATGAAACTGACCATGGCGAAGCGATACAATGCTGCTACCAAAGCATTGGACTTGACTAAGTTTCATGCAGATCCAGGTATAAAGTTTGTAATGTTTACATAATCATAAATACATAATCAATCTACTACATTGTCACACTGCTGAGATCTCTCACAATATGGGTGATTAGGATAAGGGGTTATCCCCTTATCCTATCCTCCTGCATTTTTATGTTTACTGATGTAAAAAGTTTCATTACATTGTCAACAATAATTATTGGTTCCTTTTATGGTTATCCTCATATTTCAACTGTGCAAGTAAAATTATTTAGTTACATCTTCATTTATAGCCGTGATAACCTCCATCTTGTGTTCAAATCTAAGACGTCTGACTTTTCAAAAGCGTGTGCATAATAGTCAATAAATTAATTAATTAATGCTAAATGCTATGCTAAGGCTTGAGAGATTTTTCGTTTTTTTCAGACTTAGCTGATATATTCTGTGCCTTGTTCCGGCCAGTTATAATGCTTGCAGCTATTGACATAATTGCGGAGAACATCCCAGACCTTGAGGCTTTAAACCTCAATGACAACAAACTTCATGGTATTGAACATCTCAAGTTTCTCGCTACAAAGTTGAAGAGCTTAAAGATTTTGTACATGGGTGACAACAGGGTGAGTTTTATTTCAAATCCTAGTAATATTATTATAAAAAAGTTTGTGAGGTTGTATGGATGTATGTGATGTGAAAGTAATAAATTACTTTATGGAATGTAATGAAACTACAATAATACATATATCTCATACATACATTAGAGTTACATTATTTATGTAGGCTATAATTCAAATATCTATGTGGATGAAGACAGGCAAAAGATAGTCAAATGTAAAGTTGTTTGTTTTTAAAATATTTAATTTATAAGTATTGCAGACGATGGTTAGACTTTAATTGTAATTTATTGAAAACATTTTTGAAGTCAAACAGGAAAAATCAGCTTTTATACTATAAAATAAGTAGAATTATTATAATTTCATGACTATTAAGGGTGTCTGGCAAGGGGTTGCCACGATGTTAAATTTCTGTCAATGAATGACGCGGTTCTTAATAACATTCTGAAAGTAATACCAAAAAATTACACTTTTTTATTTGATGGATTTCGATCGGTATTTTACATATCTTTACAGTACCGTTTACCTGCCAAAGCCATGGTACCCCAAACTTCGTAATGTTCTATGGTTCTTACCTGTGTTGGGAGTATGCACTGACTAACTTTCAGCTTTTATAAAATAACGAAGGTCTGGGGTTTACGGGCTCTTGACTGTTAGGATGTCTGTTAGTTTTGTTTTGTGTCTGATGTCCATATTCCTGACTTTGTCCTTCCGACATTTTGCAATATTGTCTGATTTTTTTTTTGTTACCTACATAAAACATATGTATATGTATAGCATTAAACCTTACACATCCAAAATTTTTACGAGTAAACTTTTGTCTCCAGATTCCATTCCTCAGCTCGTTGGACCCCTTAAAGGCTCTTCCTCTGGTGGAGTTATACCTGTCAGGCAATCCATTGGTGAAAAGGTTTAGCGATCACGAAATCTACGTCAGGTAGTGTTATGTAGTACACATATTGGTTGAAAACCTTATATTACTATGATTACATGGTGTTTGGGCAGTGTTGTTGATGTTACAGACACAAGAAATCTGTTGATTGGGTTGAAATGGATGATTTTAACATCTTATGTTTAATGATACAACCTGAATATTTTTGGCTTTCTCACATGTTTGTCTTTTTAAATATAATCATTGTACTGACATTATAAAAACTTACTTTTTACCAATTTTTTTTAACTATTTAATATTTATTCAATAATTGTTTGTAAGTACATCTTTACTTTTTTTTTAATTTTTAGCCTGTTATTATTCAAACCCTGTCCCACAGAGCAAAGCCACTCATTTAAATTACATGAAATATTTCTTAGATCTTAATTTTATCTACTGGCAAATTAACTTCAGACTTGCTACTTGTTTTTTTGTTACATTTCAGAATCCGCAATCACAGTTTCCCGATCCTAGTATAGCCGTATAACTAGGTCGAGGTCACGGTAGCGGGTTCAAGGACCCACCAATAACTCATAACAATATGAAATCCATATATTGATGTCTCATATACCCATAGTACTTTTTCAAGAAACCGGCATGCAAGAATAATAATACTAAGTCTGATTTTCTTTATCACAATGATTATGTAACGAAAATTAGACCAGTCATAGAATTTTTATCCATTACAAAAGATTGTTTAAACTAAATCTTAGCCAAACCTAGATTAAATAACATCCCGCTATGTCTAAAGTTGAGGATGAAGTATGAAATTTTATAGACAGGGTTATAAAAAGTATGGGATTTTTTTATACCATCTTTTGTGACAGAGTTGTGGTGTAGTTATTTATAGATGGCATGAAATCATTGCCAGTGAAACTATAAACAAATGACACTGGAATGAGAGCTATGTGTTGGAAAAAGTAGTCAAATATACATAAATGCCATAATTAAATAATTAACAACACAAATTCCATGACGACATGCACTTTTGAGTTTGTGTGAAACTGATTGTATTGAAGAATCATTCTGATCAATCATTTTTGTTATTCAAAACATTTTAAATTATATTTTAGTGACTAGCTTCTGCCCGCGACTTCGTCCGCGTAGCGTAATGATATATAGCCTATAGCCTTCCTCACTAAATGGGCTATCTAACACTGAAAGATTTTTTTAAATCGGACCATTAGTTCCTGAGATTAGCGCGTTCAAGTAAACAAACAAACAAACAAACTCTTCAGCTTTATACATTAGTACAGATTATGTTTACTTGCATTCTGGTTTTTGTACCTCAGCATTGGAACTGCTTGCGTTTATTATTTTTCGTAGATAATATTATAAATTGCATGAATTACTAAACATGTTTATTTGAAATCATTTCATGGTGTTTTCAAATCTATGGATGTATAGATGACGCTTTTTTTGTATCTTCACGAATATTGTTTAAAAAAATGCTAATCATTTTTGTGTAAAGCCTTTATTGTATGATATTTTTTTTAATCTTATGATTTGAATATAATTGTTGCACTATACACTAATTGCGGCTCCACTAGTTGGCGGCAACGCTCCTTGGCCAACATCTGGATCTGTAAAATAGCGTTGGCACCAACATTGCAGCTGGCGTGTTTCGTTTAGCTCAGATTACTACCACACCAACATCGAAACAATTGGGGCTATCATTTGGAAACGGTGTAACTTTAAAATACCTGATATTTCATCAAAATTAAGCATAATTTTGATGAAATATCAGGTATATCTTGCAAAAAAATATTATGCAATAAACGCTTTATACATATTTCAATTGGATCAAAAAGACATCTGAAAACGGTAGGAAATGTATTTCTTGCTGTATTAGTTTTTCATAGAGTATAACTAAGAAAAGCTGCAGAGTATTTGAAATGTAACTTGTATCCAAAATTAATGGTACGATTGGCAAAGTGTGAGCATAATAATTATGATATCATCTTGTATTGTAAACAGTTCTGATATTATTCAAAAAGTTATGTTTGTACTTGTGCTGTCACTTTGTTTTTGATACACATACTCTGAAGCTTCTCCTATTTATACCCTATGATGTACTGAAACTAACTTCTGATGTGAGTTTCAGAGATATTTATGTTTCATGCCATTGCCATAATGTCTGTTGTCTCCAGTGATGTGCGGAAGAAGTTCCCGAAGCTAACCAAGTTGGTAAGTCCAGTTAAAGTCAAGTTTTATAATCTTTATTAATGTGATGTTTGGTTATGTCACAGATATTGGCAATTTCAAGTTAGGTAAGACAGCATATTAAAAAGTTTGGTTCCCTCAAACATGTATGGGCACATCACTATCTCAATCACTCTCAATGCACCTCTATCTGTCAATCTAACCATCATCTACTCTTGTCTATAACCACAGCCCATAAACCACACAGCATGCACAGAATGTGTACGAAACTAATATCAGCGTCAGCTTGTCAGCGTAACACCTGGCATAGAGTTTTCTATATTTCAAATCTTACCATTCCTTGCCAGCCCATCACTTTTAAAACTGAATGTTTATCTACCCTGCCAATTTATTTTCTTTTGGTTTTCGCAAATTGCAGATGTATAATACGTTCTAGGTACAGAACAATAGTGATCGCGACATTAAGTTCTCAATATACACAACTGAGAACAGAAAAAAAAAACAGCCAAAATTGATAATCCAAGCAACTTCAAGCCTAGATAGCTTTCAATGTGTTATATGACCTAAAAATTGCGAAAAAGCAATTGAAATTTGAAATTAGCCGTCAAGCGAATGCCTTCCTAATACAAGTCAATGCAATTTCTTCACCATAACCTTTCGTCATGAATTTATCTCTTGTATGTTAAACAACCCGAAGATTTTCGTTCACTATGATTGGAAGACTTCGATTAATAACATTTTGTTAACAAGAGAACAATCACTTTTTTAAATCCGAATCAACCTGTCAGGATGGAGTGGATCTGCCCCCAGCCATCGGTTTCGACGTGCTAGAAGACGTGAACCTACCGCCTCGCCAGCAATCGTTCCTCGTAGACCCAGCCGGGCAAGACCTGGTTCGCGAGTTTCTAACGCAGTACTTTGCAATCTTTGATGCTGAGTCGCGGCAACCGTTGCTCGAAGCGTACCATGAGCATGCTACTATGTCCATGGCTGCCAGTTACCTCAGCAATGATAATAGAAATGCTGCTACTCAAAGGTAAGTTACACTTTATATTTTCAAGATTTTGATTGGTGAATGATTGGCTATTTTGAAAATATAACATATTTTCTAATATAATATGTTCCTTTTCTCGTTGTGCGGAAACTAATGCTGAGCAAAGGCCTTTTTTCAGCTGTAAAGACAAGCTTAAAATATTACAATTATTATAATTAAAATAGAACCATTACAATAGTTTTATATAGAAGTAAATATCATTATGTAATCTTGATCAGGTTGCATTTTACCCTTCATGTATCTTTTTTCCCAGACTGAACGCCTACATAACAAACAGCCGCAATATTATGAGGATCACAGAGCGCGAGTCCCGGCGCCGCTACTTGCGCACGGGCAGGCTTCAAGTCGTCTCATTCCTGTCCGACCTGCCCAAAACTACGCATGACCTAATGGGATTCGCTGTTGACTTACTTGTGTACACCGTAAGTAGACACTTGTAACACGTAGAATTATCATCATCATCATCAGCCTATACTAGACCACTGCTGGACGTAGGCCTGCCCCAATGTGCGCCATTTTACCTCGTCTTCGATTGAATACACATAGAATGTAGAAGAGAAATTCGATATCACAGCCAGTGGTCGGTCTTACGGCCTGTCCCCCTATAACAGGTTCGTCGATAGATTTGCTTACTGGAGGTAGGAATTTGACATTACTTGTATGGACCTTATGTTAAAATTCTATCTCTAGTATGCAAATCTAACTGATTGTTATAGGGACCCACTGTTATTTAATTTAAAGCGTCCGGTGTACTTAACTGGAGCTTGGTGTGTGTGATCTTTAAGTAGATTTGTTGTTTGAATTTCAGTCCTGGTCTACTTCGGATCGAGAGAGAATCGTCTGGTCCGAACGCTTTTAACTTATATTAAACTGATCAAGGACAATATACAAATATTTTTTAAATCCTTGAATGCTTACTGGCTGGTCATTGCAGATTGAACTCTCAGCAGTGATTTAGCCCTATTGCCTAACACAATATTGTCTCCACAGCCCACGATGATAGTGCTAACCATGAATGGCGTGTACAAAGAAACCGTGACCAGCGGCAACCCTATGCGCTCGTTCCACCGCACGTTCGTGATCGTGCCGAACGCGGGCGGCGGGTTCTGCATCATCAACGATATGCTGTTCATCACTAACACCACTAAAGAACAGGTAAGGTGTCGCTATTTTTTATAACATAACATACCATCACGCCTGTATTCTCCGAAGGACCAGGTAGAGACGTAAAATCTACACCCACATTTAGTATGTTTGACGTCATCTATTCGTCATGAATTGTTTGATGACATCAAAATAAAGCTGCATTTCTGGGATGTGCCGAAGGCAAAGCACAGGAGGGCCACCGGTGCGTTCATTGGAGATCTCGGAGCGCCCTCCACAATGTGCTATGGATGGCCGTGTGTTTTTAGTCGGTAGGAGTCCGACATAACCCGCCGCCTTTCTTTCCGAGAGACGGTGGGCATCCATGAGGATTTTCACACACAAAAAAAAAAATCTGGACTGGCTGTAGCTGGTGACCCCCCTACGTCAGAGTGTCATAAAGCACCCTGTGGCCCAAGCACGAACAACTTGCGAAAACGTATTCGTATCGAAATCGAGAATAATTTTTGTATGAGAAGGAGGTTAATGAACGTAGATAAAGCGTAAGTGGTGTGCCAGCATCGTAGCAAGTGGAAATCTATAGTCTCTGCCTACCCCCCAATGGGAGGCAGCCGTGAAAATATGTATGTATATAAGAGATTTGTAGCAGAATACGATACGAATTCGATAGTACTTCATGCTTAGGCTACTGATCTGTGTTTAGATTTTTGAGTGTATGGGCTACGTCTAGTGTTGTCAATGACTCAGTTGTTTAAGTCCTTTAAAATATGACTTAAACAACTAGTTCAGACTAAAAAGACTATCTTTAGACTAATAAGACTATCTTTAGACTAATAAGACTAGCTTGAAGACTTAAACAGCTTAACGACTCAGTCCTTTAAGAAAATGCTTACACCTTAGTCGGTTAATAAAATCTTATACAGTTAGCCTTTTAAGTCTTTGTCCCAATAATAACTATCCAGCAATATTCGTGGTTAATAAATCGCAATAAACCTTTTTCTCGGTCTCCTGCCGGCCCTGTCGGACATACAACATGTTTATTATATTAAACAAGTAAATTTTATTTTATATCGAGTATCTACCCGTGACCATGGATGCTGTAAAGGATCCGAAACGTCGGGAAATAATAAAATTTAATACAACGCGATAAAATCCGTAAAAATAGTTTTATTTCAATTTATATCGAGTATTTTATGCTAAACAAGACTGAAACGTCGCTTATATAATTTTAAAGTTTAAAATAGTTGTACGCTCTTGCACGTTACGTCTACATTGTAAATACACTTGTCATGAGTAGATAGCTGTTTTGCAGACCTTTTGATGAATGATAAGTTCAATGTGTACTTATTTAATAAATTTAAAAATCTTTATAACTAAAAGATAGTTTTACAACTTAATATGGCAATTTTTTTTTTACTTCTAATGAATGATACAAAAGATGTAGGATTTCTGTTTATATTGGCTGTCCAGTCTTTCTTTTAGAGTTTAGCTAGTGCTTAGTAGTAGTTACTGCAATGGGGATTAGTCTTTATGATAATTCTTAAAAGATGGAGTAAATTTAAGTCTTTTTCATAACTAATCAATCATACACGAGTTACACGACTCCCTAGGCGAGTCTTTTTAGTTCAAACTTAAAAGCCTTAAAAGACTTACAAGCCTTATAAGACTAACACGCCTTATAAGCCTTAAAGCACTAGAGACTATGCTTATTCTACGCAAACCTTAGTCGAGAACTAAAAAGACTTAAGAGACTAAAAGCTAAGGGTTTAAAGGACTAAGTCAGTCTTTAGCTGTCAAAATGTAGTCTAGTCGCTTCTTACACGACTTAAACGACTGAGTCTCTTTCATCACTAGCTACGTCCCCTTAGGTTGCCGCGGCTCTAGTAGCAGTCCGTAGGGGCTCTTAAGGGTTAGTTACGCAGCAGCAACTCCTCTGATGTTCCAGGTGTCCATGGGCGACAATGACTACTTGCCACCAGGTGGCTGGTCAGATTATTATCCGACTAAATCAATAAAAAAACTACTGTCTAGTTGTTTACATATTTAATATTATATAAACCGGCAACGCCACCTATCGGTCTCGCGTGTAAACTTCATCTTACTAGTCTGTGTCCCATGTAGTATTCTTTTGTTACTCTTTATTATGTTCAATTATTTATTATACTTTTTTGAAGAAACTCATCACGTCGTTTGCCTTTCCTTACCTTTATCGAAACATGGTGACCTCCGACGTGATTTAAATTGTTAGAAAATTATTTATTATAAAAAAAACATGAATTAGTTCTTGATACGCTTTTAAACTAACGTTTATAATTTATTTTTCTCAATACAGGAAGACAAAGCGTTCTCAACGGGCCTCGCAGTGGAGCCCGCGCCGCCGACGCCGGCGCCGACGCCGACGCTGTCAGCCGCCGACGCGCCGCTGCAAGACACGCAGAAGATGATGCTCACCATGCTGGGCCAACAGACCGGCATGAACGAGCACTGGAGCATCAAGTAAGTAGTCACCATCTACTAAATAAAGACGGGTATTCATTAGGCAACATTTGTTATGTTAATAAGCACTGTTTATTTATTTTATTTTTTTACTAGCGTCTGTCCGCGACTTCGTCCGCGTAGCGTGATGATATATAGCCTATAGCCTTCCTCAATAAATGGGCTATCTAACACCGAAAGAATTTTTCAAATCGGACCAGAAATTCCTGAGATTACCGCGTGTGTTAGATAGGCCATTTATTGAGGAAGGCTATAGGCTATATATCATCACGCTACGCGGACGAAGTCGCCGGCGGAAGCTAGTATTAGTATATAGAGTATAGATGGTAGCAAACGAGCAGTCGGATCACCTGATGGTAAGCGATAACCACCGCCCTTGGACACCCGCAATACCAGAGGAGTCACAAGTGCGTTGCCCGCCTATTTGGTTGGGTTTGGACCTCCGGTAACCTCACACACTCGGCGAAACACAACGCAAGCGTTGTTTCACGCCGGTTTTCTGTGAGGCCGTGGTATCACTCCGCTGTCCCCCGTTCAAAACACGTCTATAGACAGTGTTTTGTTTCATCATCTTTGAAAACAGTTTATAAACAAAGGTAATTAAACATTGTTTATTAAAACATGTTGCCGTGTTTCTCAATTGCCTCATTAGTAAAGTGGTCCTGAGCGCGACAGCTACGCTAGAGGTTCTGGGTTCGATTCCCAGGTCGAGCAAGGTGTTATTGGGTTTTTCTATGAAATTCCCAGTAGCAACTCGGTGTTAGGAATTTGTGCCTGGTTAATGAAAATAGACTCGCGAACTGTGGGTGTACATTAGTACGCCTCTGCCTAACCCTTCGGGGAATACAGGCGTGATGGTATGTTATGTTGCCGTGTTTCCAACTTCGAGTGGAGAGCAAGATAAAACATTTAGTTTATAAGCAAAAATCAACAGGTGTTGCATGTTGCATGAGTTTATAAACATGGAAGTAGTATGGTCCAACAACCAGGTTTCGATGCTCTTCGATGATGATGAGGTTTCTATTTAAGAGATTGCTATTTTTATCTATATTTTTTTTTATATTTAAGAGATAGTTTCGAATCCACCACCTTTTCTTCTTTTTTTTAAATATATAAGCAGCACAGAGTATCACTACTTTCTCGGGCGACATCATAGCAACAAGTGGCAAGTGTAGACTGCCAAGTTTCAGAAACAGTGTTTACGGTAAAATTGTTAATAAACACGTCATAAGCAGTTTATTAATAAATGTTGGCTAATGTATACCTGGCTTAAGACATACCATTATACCTGTATGTCCCGAAGGGTTAGGCAGAGGTGTTCTTATGTACACACTACTACAGATCGCCGGTATGTTTAGGCCCCTTGTAATAAGAGAAAGTTTCATGAAATTGTAATTGTGATTATTTAAAAAAAAAGTGTCTATGGAGTTTCTTGCCGGCTCTTCTCCATAAGACCAACCTTTTGGAACTGTTCAACTATTATTGACTTTTCAAAAGTATCTTCCTTCTATAATGGTCTAAATGAAATAAAACATTTTGACTTTTAAGAACTTAGAACCCGGTTGCAGAACCAAAGAAGAGAAGGTTCTGCTACTGAGATTTCATCAGTTTTTTTATGAAATTCCTAATAATACTGCTCAACCCAGGAATCGATCCTAGGACGTCTAGAGTAGCAGTCACACTTAGGATCTAAGTTGGGATGTAATATAAGAAATTGTGAGTAATGAGTATTCAACCGATTTTCATACAATCATAACTTTTATTTCAGCTGCCTACAAGAAACAGGCTGGGACTTCCAACGAGCCTTATTCGTCTTTAATCAACTAAATTCAGAAGGCAAAATTCCTCCCGAAGCATTTGTCAAGTGAATCTAGAACATATAAATACGGCTGTGCCACTGTACATACTAGTTAGATAAAAGGAGAATTAACTATTTTTGTAGTTAACAAGGTGACTTCCTTGTAGTTTATTTATCTCTGGATAAGTGAATGGATTTATTAAGCTTGGTATTCTGTGAATTGTGGATAACTCTGAAGAAAAATTCGGAAGAAATGTTTATATGATAAATTGGAATGAAGTTATGTCTGGTGGAGAAATAAATTGTTAGCAATATTTCATAAAAGAATAAGTCTTGCTCAGACTACAAGCCGTAATGGCACAGTTAAAATAACATGATTATGACAAGAAATGTCAGTACATTTTCAAATGTTTTCTGTGAAGCAATATTCGTAAAATATTGTAGAAAAGAATAATTATCACATGTTAAAAGAAATTAACTTGATTCTTCAAGATTACTTATGATATAAGATTAGAAATCAAGTCATAGTTAATAAGTTACGATAAATGTATAAAAATACAGTTTAGTAAATGAAATACATACTACTTTGAGGATGTCAATATTTACAGTTGAAGTTGAGGAGATAAATGTTCACGATAATGGGCATGCAAAAACTTCGGTTGATATAGAAATGATTACCATCACGACTTTTGAGAAAGAACAGACTTCAAGCAAATCTTCAGAACCGATGGTCAAGTACCAACCAAATTTAAGTTCAAAACACGTTCATCTCGAAAATATATTTTATTGGATGAGAAAGTGTGGAAATCGGTTCTCAATCGACGAAGACACACACAAAAACATACTGTTGAATAAAGAACCTTTTCCCTTGAAGTGGATTAAAAGGATCCAGGATTTATATTATCACCTAGAATAATGTACTAAACTGTATTTGCACAATTCGTCCATAATAATGCTACCATTAGCATCATACTGCATCAGTGGATATGCAGGAAGCCCGTCCGTGAAGGAGTTTTGTCCAAAAGTGGTTTTGATATCCACTGAGCTATTAAATCATGATTATAACATCGTGTCGAGCCTTAGAAGACGATCATATCTCAAAAGAAACCTTAGAATATTTATTTTTAGCTTTTTGTTTCTTGTTCTTTCTTGACTTCTGCCAAAATATAAACTAACTCGTTTAGAAAAAGTTCCTATGAAAAAGAAAAAGAGATAATACAATTAACATTTTGTTAAGACGATCCGAAAACTAATAATTAAAAAATAATGGTCCTGAATCACTCTTAGTAAATAAGATGGACGCGCGATGTTACCATGCTATGCTATAAATACACATTTTTTTATATTTCAAGATATGGTGCAACATCGCGTGTGCATCTAAAAGATAAAAATACTTGTGTTTTAAACGAAACTGCTATAGAGAAATAAAAATATAGCAATGATTGGGTCTTCTTTTCAAAAGTTTTGCTGAAAATCAGATTTGTATTCGAAATATTGTTAAAAACTGCTGTACATAATGCAAAATCAGATTCTATTTTGAATTTTTTGCTGTCAAATTTTGATTATTTGATAATGTCTATTGTTTTTTTTTGTAATTCATATCTCAATGTATGGGATTAGTTAAAAATGTATTAAAATATTACATTGTTTCGTAATATTCAGAAGAAAATATGTTTATTTGTATTCACTATTATTTCAACTCGAAAATGGAAAAAAAATGACACCATACATTTGTAATTGATTTAGTTATCTTTTGTAAATAGTCGTTATTAATTTGAATGCTATTTCGTCTAATGTGGGCAAGACTGGCCACAGTGTCGACGGATATAAGGCTAAGTACCTCAAAGATCGGCAGGTTTTCAGTGCTTTATGTACGATGCTTGAATATATACAAGTATTGTTGTATTCATAGCGCTTGTCAGTGGACAGCGAATCACTGCGGCGGAACCTCTAGATATATTATCTTAGTGGGCTAGCCGTAGCGTGAGTGAATATTTTTCGTCAAGAAATCAAATAGCACTTTTATTACTTGGCCGTGAAGTTTGAGAACAGCCGAAGTCTTCCTGTGGTCTAGTAGGGGCGGGATTTAGGAGTTATAATAAGAGTTAACATTAAGACTGTTACTGAAGTAAATAAATCTTACTTTTTTTTAAAGCGTTTGTCGTGTTTATTTATCAACATGCCTTTGTTTATTTTATATAAAACATGTATTCCTTGCATATTATTAAACGAAGAGTAATTTCATACTAGTACAGAGCAGAAGCGAAATTTTAAAAGTTATTATCTCAACCATATAATAAATACAGCGTCGGTCGCTCGCAGACGCGCGCATACTGCGGCATACGCGCCAATATTTTTAACTGAAGTAATAGGAGCATTACGTTATTGAGATAAGGGTGACATTTTTATATTAATTTAGACTGTACTGGTATGAATTGACCTTTAGTTCCCCGCCGCGCCTGTCTGTTCTGTCTGTTCGCGATATGCTTAAAAACTACTGGACCAATTTTTATGCGGTTTTCACCAATAGAGAGTGATTCATGAAGAAGGTTTTAAGCTTCGACGCTATGACCTTTAGGAAGCAACGTGCGTCAAACTGCGGGTGAAAAGCTAGTAGTAAAAGAAAGTGCACAAAAGTTATGTACAAAAAAAAAATTAACCAATTGTGTTTTTAGTGAAATTACCTATATTGAATAGCTCGCCTTCTGGTTAGCAACTCAACATGGGCAACGTTGCGGCGCCGCACCGCTCGTGTGCCAGATACGGTGAAATCTTTGCGGTGCGGCGCCGCAACGCATCGTGTGCTCTCGCTGTGACATGTAACCGATCTCAGACGACGCAGCGACACCGCTCCGGCGCCGCACCGCCGCCGCAACGCATCGTGTGCCTCTCTGTTACAGACCATAGTGTATTTTATCTTTATTTATGATAGACTGAATGCCCTGGTATAAAGTTTAGGTAATGTTTGGCTATAATGACGTACTTAACCCACCTACCCTAAGCTATTACACAACTGTTAGTAATAGGTAGAAGCTACTTTTCTCAGGATGTTATCCTTCACCGTCATAGCAGTGAAAGAAACAGATACATACAATATTTCATGCATTGTTATGAGACTACGCGGTTACAGCGTGTAGTAAAGTACGTCAGAGAATGTACACTTGAATGTTCCCATGAGACTTGGATCGATGGTCTTAGAAATTAAATATAATCTTAGACTTTAGAGGCCATTTTAGTCAGCCAGAGCGAAGCGATATTTTCGCGGCAAAGTTTGTGATCGGAATAATTACCTGTTATCTACCCGGCCCACGCTTCTTTCTATCAATCACTAGGATTTTCTCCGGTATCGTGAGTGGTTTTACAAACGTATACAAACGTCCAGACTTGAAAGAAGATAGATCATACAAATATTTGCTCCGTGTGGGGATCGAACCAATAACACATGGTGCAGATAGAAGCTGATCGCTCAGCAACAGCTCAGACGAAAGACTTCGTCATTCAAATTAGCTAATAATGTATTCAACACGAATATGACTGGCCAGGTATGCCGTAGAATATCGAATGTTTGTGGCAATTTGGCTGATTATCTCAAATATTTAAAAAGTTTCAACCTGGGATTTTCTTACCGCCTAATTTTGTAGCAATCAGTTTGGTTTGGAACTGGGAAAGTACTTACCTTCGTTCTTAACAATATTCAATTAATTTCATTTGTTTGTACAGGTCAGAGGTCTTCCCCGTATGACCCTTATCTCAAGTAAATAAAATACAGGTATTAATTCAGCTGTCAGTTGGTAATAATTTAATAGGTTAGGTATAACATCTAAAATCTAAACTAATGTTATAAAGAGGAAAGATTTGATTGTTTGTTTGCATTGAATAGGCTCTGAACATTAGAATTCTACATTATCGAACATACTACTACTCTACATATGAACGTAGGCGATACAATGTTTTAAAATTTATAATTTTAGTACCTAATTTTTGTTAAATAGGTGCCCTTGCGAAGCCGGGGTTGGCCGCTACGGTACCTACTTTATATTTTAGTTATTGACAAATTGACGGTTCAGTAAGTTATTGGTAACCTTGTTATAACCCTGCTTCATTCGAAATGGTAGTTTCTTTACTGCTTTACTTCATTTGTTGACACAGAACTTTTCAAAAACTGGATTCAATTCTAACTGCAAATGATATGAAAGAAACTGGTCGGCATTATCCTGAAGACCTTTTACGATAGGTAGGTACCTAATTATAGAGTAACCTACGTCCCCCAAACCAGAAATTGTCTCGCTGTAGCTACCTAAGTACTTACTCTGCTATTAGGTACGACATGATGAAGTCACGTGAAGAAAAACAAAATCTTCATGCATAACATCCTCATCCTCAACAAACATTGGAAAAAAGCTTCAATAAATAAAAGATTGAATGACGTGGGTTCACAAGATTTTTGACGCATGTTTGGTACCCAGAGATTAAGGCGGTCAACGGGCCGTTGCGCAATGTGTCGTGAATTTGATTCCCACCTGAACCCGAGGTTAATATTTTTATGTTCCCGGATAATTTGCGACACAGGACTTGTTACCTAGCGCGAAAAATATCTAGGTAGTTAGGTACTTATAGAGATTTTATACAATTACCCCTCGTCACTACAATATTTTGAACGATAGGTACCCAGTTCATCTAATCCATTTGTTAACAAGCTGATTCTACTAAAACTGTTGCTGATATACTTTATCTGACTGGGTTTCGCGTGAACTAATCTGTTTTGTAAAAATGTAAACATAATTTTGAGATGTTGATAGTGCGTCAATCTGAGGTGAATGATGTTTAATTTATAATGACTGAGATAAAGGTAAGTAAAGATGCTTTGTTATCATTTGTTTATCTGTGTTCAGGTACCCATCTACTGACACTGACTATAACAGGTAGGTAGTTGCGAAGAATATTTTTACCATAATAGAATATTTCGAAGGAAGTTTCTTGTGTATATTTAGGTCAAGAACTACAAATAACACGACGTCGTATAACATGTAGTAGATAAAGAATACAGGCTTAGCAACATGACTGATGTTAAGGTATGTTACCGTGATTTTAACCAACTGATAAAATACCTACGGCCTCACAGAAAACCGGCGTGAAACATCAAACAACACTTGTGTTGTTTCGCCGAGTGAGTGCTGATACCGGAGGCCCAAACCCTTTCAAAGGGCGATCAACGCACATCCGGCTCCTCTGGTGTTGCGGGTGTCCACGGGCGGCGGTAATTGCGGCGATAATAATTCCATAAAAAAAACACATAGGTATTATTCGAGAAATTTCTTTAGTCTCTCTTGATGGTAAGCACAATTGGCTCTAAAATGGAGCACGCTTTTCAATTGGGTACAGTATTGCGCTTTGAGCTTACTGCAAGATTGTGGTCGGTTGTGGCGAATATTACGAATCCTTTGACAAGCGAAGGCCGGTACGGTTTTCATTTGGTACGAGTCCGACATACTTTGCGGCCTCCTAGGGGACCGTTGATCCATGACAACTTTTCTTATCCCTGTCAAAAAGGACCCGTTAGGCCGTCTAGGGACTTAGAGACCCTCGTGCGTGACATAACAACTGAATTTGGTACCTTTTAGAAAGTAAAAAACTTTAATGAATTTACTATTCTTTGTATGCTATTTTTATATTTGCCATATTAGTTTAGTGTTCCTAAGCGTGACTGTTACGCTAGCGGTCCTGGGTTCTAATACCAGGTCGAGCAGTGTTATTGGATTTTATGATGAATTTTTGAGTAGCAGCTCGCAGTTAAGATTATAGGCTGGCCTCCTATTATATGGGACCTAAATATACCGGAGAACTGTAGTACATTTTGTACATATCTGCTTAACCTTTCTAGGGATACAGGCGTATGTGTGTTTTAATTCTTTTTATAGGCTAAAAGCCATGGAAGCAATTGCCCTAATGGTAAAAATAAAATTGATCACCATCATAAGAATAGCTACTCTTGCAAAGAAACAGAATAATCGTCGCATAACATACATACCATAACATCACTCCTGTATTCCCTGAGGGGTTAGGCAGAAGAGTACCTAGTAATGTACGTCCACATTTCGCCGGTATGTGTAGGTCCCATGTAATAGGGGGCGAGCCTAAATGCCATTAACTGGGCACAAATCCTCAACTCCGAGCTGCTACCGAGAATTTAATAGAAAAACTCAATAACACTCGAACCCAGGACCTCAAGCGTAGCAGTCGCGTTTGGGGCCACTAGACTAATGAGCCTATGACCTCTAAAACTATATTATATATAGTTTAACAGGTCATAGGCTATTAAACTCATTATACCTCTCATGGGAATTGGGGAAATCTTCCGTCATCGCGTGCGCATGTATGCTATTGTTTGCTATAGATAAATTTCGAAGTAACTAGTTGTTGACACTGTTTTATGATATGTGAGATAGTAAGAAGATACATATGATGGAAAAAATACATAAATTATGGCCATTGGAATCATATTCGATCATAAAAAAGCGCGGGACGAATAAGTAAATTATCGCATGTGGGAACTATTGCGTAGGAATTGACGTAATTGTTGTGCGTGTGTTAAACATGAACGCATGCTTTTAAAGTTCGTTAGGCAATAAACCACAAGCGATATACCGCGAAGGCCTTAAATTTCCTGTAAATGCTTGAAATAGGGATTCCCCATAGTCTATAAAAAATATTCCATCCTTAAGTGTTCCTCAATCTCTCTCTCTCTCTTAAGCCGCAGGGCTTTCAATCAGCTCATTGTTATTTAAATTCAATTTATGAATATTGTTTTTGTTATCTAATAATGACAGAATATCATTACTAATCTACACTAATATTAGAACGATTTGCATTTGTTTGTAACGACAAGCGCCAATACGACCTTCAAACTATCAAGAGAGCGTACTCCTTTTTAAAATGCCGGCAGCGCACTTGTGACTCCTCTGGTCTTGCGGGTGTCCATGGGCGGCGGTGATCGCGTACCATCAGACGATCCGTCTGCTCGTTGCCCGCTATCCCATATGGAAAAAACTAATAAACTGAAAAGTTCTGGACCGCTTTCAAAACCTTTCTTTCACCATTAGTATGCTAACTCTGTATGTTTGTTGGTTAGGTTTTTACGCCGAAACCGCTGAAAAACTTTTGCACAAGTTAGTGAGGATGCCGGAGGGCCACGCACTTGTGACTCCTCTGGTTTCCATGGGCGGCAGTAATCGGTTACCATCAGGTGATCCGTCTCCTCGTTTCCCATTCCATTAAAAATTAAAAAGTTAAATCTAGCAATAAGACAACCCTGAGTGACCCCGGCGTATAAAAATATTATCTTGGAATGTCCGACTACTACCGACTAAAAAGGCTATTATTGGTGGTGGGTCAGGGTCATTCCGAGGTATTGAGGCTACTTTTGGTATAAGTATAAGGCTTGTCTAGATGTGACGCTATCCTAAAGGGTGTTGCATGGGCTGAAGAGGCGCCAAAGCACCCTCGGTTTCCGGCCGTTGCTCCCGGGATAAGGTTGTTTCGAGAGGTACTGTGTCGGATAAACTGGATTATTATCTACTATAAAAAAAATGTAGCGTGGACTGATGCTGGGTACAGCAGTCGCGAACTCTGGATGAACGTGTCACTGCAGCATTCCCGACCACTACCAGTGGTATTTCGTCCTATGTTCGGAGTCTGTTCAAAGACATTTGAATGACAGGTCACTACTTGGTGATATCAACAAGAAGTGACCTGGTTTTGGCCGTCGTGCTATTGTCTAAGGTCGTATAACCTCATGGTTGGAGCTATTTCTCCATGTTGGACCCAGAGTGAGAGGAACCTTGCTCTTATTTTAGTCGTGTTAAAATATTATTTGTCATTGCATCACTGATTTATTTTATTACATTAGATATGGTACGTATCTCTAATAATAATTTACTTTAATAAGATTCACAAATAAAGACGAGTGTGTAGAAAATGTGTATTTCTCACGTGACGTAAAATTAGTTAAATGTTTGTAGTTTATGTAAATAATTTGATTGCACTTATCAGGCAAGAGGCACTTGATTCTTACTCGCAGACTGTCAAGACAATATTGGGACTTTTTTATTATCTGTGATGTAAATATGAAATATGTGTGAGGGCGTCTATCTCCTAGCTAAGATCCACACAGAATTTAAACTTCCAAGATAAATATAATTATTATCGTCTTAAAAAAGGCTGTCTCTCAATTGATTTGAATGATTTATTTTTCATGATTTGGTCCATTTTTGTTCTAAGAGAGCAGAAAATAAAACAGAAGCGTTTCCTTCTCTTACGCTATGCTCATTGGTTGTGTCGTGGGAGTCATGATTACTTCTGCTGCGATCCCAACACACTTTGATCCAATGCAATCATTGGATCTCCAAGGGAAGCGGTCTGCACCCTACACCTGTGGGCCATTGACAACCCTACAACAGAACTGGTAATGACGAAGAGTCAACATTACTGAATGGCGTCAATGCATACGTCAAAGTTGGCGGAAAAAATACAATTTTCCTCCAAAACGGTTTCGTTGTTTACAAAGTTCCAGCACCCCATTGGTGGATATCGAAAGGTCCTGGACTTGTGACGTCACATGTGGTAGATTATTAAACTATTTCATCTAACATTATCACGCGCCGCACGTAGTAACTACGTACCTACTCTGACTGAATGTTAGTTTTACTTATACAAGAGACAAGGGATTAATAGAGGGTACCAACCTCGTATATAAGGTGCCAAATAGTATGGGCGATTCTAGGGTTAAAATCCCCTTTCGCTTAACATGCACTGGACATCAAATACAAACTCTGAGGTACTACTGAGAATTATAGAAAAACACAATAATATAGCTTGATCTGGGAATCAAAGACCTTGCACACAGCAGTTACGCGTGCGGCTATTACCTAGATCAATAATAATTTCTATCAAAATTATAATCTCATAATAGTTCCAAGAATTGCCGATCCAATGAGACAGTTTCCCTGCAGTGTTGATGGATAGGTATACTATCGTTTTCTAGATCTTCGTTTAAAAGGTTCTAAGCTTGCGTCATTTGAAGAATCTTAAAGCTGTCATTTGCGCAGTAAAGAATTAACTGGAACTTCCAGATAGGTTACGTTTTACAAACAATAGTTAATAGGCGTTAATTACTGTTAAACACACAGTTATAAAGATAATCTTACAATAATTCATGTAAACATATAATGACTGGATATCCAGTATCATTTAAGTACTTAATTTTAATTGTCATAAAAAATCACGTGAAAATCGTATTCAAAGTAGTGTGGAAACTGTATTAACAACGACAAAAGGAAACTGATTTTTCATTTGCATTTGCCTTCTCTATAAAATGGCAATAGGCAAGCTGCGTATTACTACATGGGGAATAAATAGGTGTCATGGAATCTATATCGTTATTATTACCTACCACCTAAAGCCGGTTCCGGATAACAAATACGATCCGAAGATTTGCCTTTTATAGGATAGGTGACAAACGAGCAGACGAATAGCCTGATGGTAAGCGATTACCACCGCCCATGGACACGCGCAACACCAGAGAGGTCTCAAGTGCGGGTAAAAGCGGGGTAAAAGGGTTTGGGCCTCCGGTATCCTCACTCACTCGGCGAAACTCAAGGTAAGTGTTGTTTCACGCCGGTCGAGCCGGCCCATTCGTGCCGAAGCATGGCTCTCCTACGGTAAGAGTCAGTGAATTTGATTACTAGAGGCTGCGCTAGAGGTATGAATTTCGGACGGGGCCCGCTGCGGCGGGCCGGCACCAGTCGGGGGCCGCGGACGAATTGTCTGTTTCCCGTAGCCCCCGACGAAAACGTGCAGGAAGGAACACCGTGTGGTTTTTAGTCGGTAGGTCACCCACTCTGGGTGGAGACCGACACGCCCCGCCGCCTCCCCGGGCGGCGGAAGTCCATGAGGATATTCCACACGCACAAAAAAAAAAAGTAAAGAGGTATGAATTTGACATTACTTGTATAGCCTACCTTATGTCAATATCCTATAATCAGCCAGTCCACTGAGTGATTTATTATTGGGACCGGCCGTTAGTAGTTACTAACCATGCTATCTTTAATTGAGAAAGAGAATAGGTACGTTGATCCTTTGATATCGGAAAACTCAGATTTAGGTTTAACAGGAGGCGATAGGTACTGATATTACGTTTAGTTTTTCCTTAAACAATGGCATCAGATTAATTAATCGTTTGACGTAAGAGTCCTACCTATAAATAACGAGGTTCGTAGCATGCAAATAAGGAAGGAAAGAAAGGTTGGTTAAGGAAATTAAAATAACCAATAATATAAAAATGTAAATATTTAGTGTATATCTGTGTTTGCAGCTTGGAGTTCGGAGATTTATGCCCAGTTAACGGGACCTGTGAAGACAACAGCGGTGGTAGCCTAATGTCTAGGCCGTCGGACTTGCGATCATGTGGTTGCCGGTTCGAAACCCACCCATAGCACTACCGAACATGTAAAAAAATGTAAACTCACTCGTAACATAAGCAATTAGCCTAGCACGAGGGGTTGACAAGAATACTAGTAATGTGTGATCCACATTGCCAGTAAGCTTTAAAAACAAATATGTTCGGATAAAAAAAATCTATAGCCATGATTTGATTACAATTATACAACTACCTAGTTACGTAGGTACGTGACTGTACTTAAGATAATTTAAGTTGATCATTCATCTCCCGCACTCTAACTGAATAAGTAGGTATGTAGCAAAGGGACTCAACAGAAGAAATCTGATACAGGCTACACGATTGGTATATGAGTCAGCATAATACCTCATGAGCTGAACGACCATAACTACAAATAAAGCGGCGCGAAAAAAAAACGCAGTGTTTTTTATTTTTTTTATTTTTTTATTATGGCGATACATTTTTGTGTATTTGCCAGTGTCAAGTATTAGAGTAATCAAGTAATATTTCCCATCGTGGGATTGTAATATGGCACCCACACTTTTGGTGTTCGCCAGTGTCAAGTATAAGTTGTTGAGTTACCCCAATAAAACGATAGAAACTTTATTGAGGCTTCGATGGAGTTTAGGAGTGAACCCAAAATGTCACGATTTTCAATTTTATATCATTTGCCTACACTCACACGTTCACGAACACTTAATGGTTAATTATCCACCATAATTACACATTAAACTTCGGAGAAATTCAAGTTTTGAAAAATAATATAAAATCGACAATGTGCACTTTTCATTTTCCCGCCTAAACTCCAAAACGCTGTGTTTAAAAATAACGAATTGCAAACGTCAGATTGGATCTTTTTTATAAATGTCACTTCCTATGCAATACTAAAGTCAAGGAACTGTTCCACTTCGTGAACAAAAGCAAGCTCATAGGGTGACGCACGCAAGATGTAATTAGGTATGGCTCACGGATTTAAAGCTGCAATTATAATTGTTTAAACTTACATTATTTATTACAAGTGTGATGTCTGAGAAATCCTGCTGGGCTGTGCAGTGGAGACCTGTACCCAGTACTGAGACAGAATAATGGGTTGATTATAATTTTATTTTAATCTCACAATACAATAATAATTCATATGAGATGGATGATAATCTAAAATTAACAATAACCTTTTGTACTGAAAATTAAATAGGAATTGAGAATTGAATTAAATAACGACTGATTATTTAATTAAATAAGATTTGAGAGACATTTTTATGTAATTTTAATGTTTAATAAAACATTAAAACGTGTTTCTATTTTCAATGGTTTGTACCTCTTGCTCTATTGATTGTAGATAGGGATTAGTTCGCGCAAAGTAAGTTGCCCCAAAATTAACGGAGAGGGGGAAAGTTTGCGCAGTGCATTTGCGTGCAAAATGTCCTAAAAACGACTACAGCGCATCCACCATTTTGGTTCAAGTTATTTTGTGCCAACTGTAGGTAGGTATCTAGGTAGGTAGTCCCGATGACTGTATTGTATCAGAAATAGAACACGTCGTGTTCAATTGTTGATGTCATTCACTTTTGCTGAATAATTTATTATGCAATCTATTAGTTAGCTGCCTTTTTTGGGCGGCAGGGTTTTTCGTCCCGTCGTAGGTACCGACTGCAAACCTCACTTGCGGTCGTTTGACTTAAAGTCACGTCTATGGGATTCGTGTCATTCGTCGGGACCGATTAGGACACAAAAATGTATGTGATGAATATAAGTGTTTGTGTTCGTCTGGGTGTTTCTTATGTATTATAAGTATTATAAAAAAAGTATATAAGTATTATATCCATTGTCTAGTACCCATTGTACAAGCTCTGCTTAGTTTGGGACTAGATGGTGCTGTGTAAAATGTCCCAGAATATTTTATTTATTTATTTATAAAATCCTTGTGTCATTTTAGCCAATAACAGTGTTTTGTAATTGCAATCAAATTAATCGAAATCAAACTGTCTCATTAGTCTAGTGCGACTGTTACGCTAGAGGTCACGGGTTCGATTCCCAGGTCGAGCAAAGTGTTATTGAGTTTTCTATGGAATTCTCAGTAGCAGCGCGGAGTTTGGAATTTGTGCTCGGTTAATGGCAATAGGCTCGCCCCCTGGGGGCGTCCCCATGGGACCTAAACATACAGGCGAACTGTGGGTGTACATTAGTACGCCTCTGCCTAAACTTCGGGCAATACAGGCGTGATATTATGTTATGTTATCAAATTAATTAATCAATCGGTTTCTTCTAGGCAAGCGTGCTCCATCATAGATCGCAGTGTCGCTTAACATCAGGCGAACCGGGGGCCAAGGGTAAGTCGCGCTTAAAATAAAAAATAATTGCAATTAATTTTAATCAATTGATTAATGGATTTTAATTTTAATTGTTTAATGCCCAAAAATTAATAGAGTTTTATTTTTAAACAAAGACTTGCACACCTAAATTTTAAGAGAACCGTAGGCACATCTTTTTTTGTGATGTCACCAGTCTCCAGTGGCGTATGACCTTTTGCCTTATGTGCGTCACACATCCATATATGTTAGGTACTCGTAATTATTATTAAAAGAACCACAATCATGGGTTTCCCTCAACTCTCACCGTAACTAGAATTTCAAGCAGTTACTTCATGCAATTTTATTTTATACAGGATTTAAATGTATTATTTCAGAGGAGAGAATAGGCTCGCCCCTATTACAAGGGACCTAAACATACCGGCGAACTATGGGAGAACATTAGTACGCCTCTGCCTAACCCTTCGGGGAATACAGGCGTGATGGTATGTTATTTCAGAGAAGGATTATGATAAATGTATGTACCTATGTATTAACTACACAAGACTCCCTGTCTATCACTATCAGCAATGCGTAGAAAACTTAATTTTGAGTAAGTTCAGCTTTGTACATTGTTTGTTTTTTAATTATGTTATTATACCTACTCTCCGTGTATAATAAAGAAATTAAATACAGAATAAATAAATAAAGATTTTCGTAAACATGCTAACCTTCACGAGTCAAAGTCGAAAGGGTTGTTCAAGCGTCATAAGATTTGACGTCAATCGAATCATACATGACCTGCTTCTTCTTTATTATTATAAAACTGTGTCTGTCATTGAAGATATTAAAAAAACACTAGTGGGTTATGGCATATTTAAACGTCTCCGAACTCAAAAATTAGATTTATAAAATTCTTGTCCGTTTGTTATGGGTTTGCACAAAAACTACTGAATAGATTTTTATTTTGTTATCACTCTTAGAAAGTATATTTATGCTACAACTTAAAAGCTGGTGAACTTCGTATCTCAATTAATTAAACTGAGATACAGCTGGACCTCTCTGATGTATAGAGTATACATCAGAGAGGTCCAGCTGTATCTCAGTACCCGTTTAATTAATTGCAATGCAATTAATTAAATTAAAAATTAATGCAATTAATTGCAATGGTCTTTATCTCTTTAAAGACCCATACAAAGAAGAGATCATAACTGATGGTTAAGTAAGATTAAATTACTTTTGGGATCCTAATTTCTAATCCTAATATAACTTCAGGTAAGCAGCGGGCAAAAGCTAGTTATTCATTCCCTTAGATCCGAACTCAGGCAGCCTAAACGGCAGTATATCTCGTTATTATCTTATGGCTTAGTAAGTTTAACTGCCTCGTTAGTCTAGTGGTCCCAAGTGCGACTGCTACGCTAGAGGTCCTGGGTTCGATTCCCATGTCGAGCAAAGTGTTATTGGGTTTTTCTATAAAATACTCATTAGTATAAATGAATGGAATTTGTGCCCGGTCGTCCCCTATTATATGGGACCTAAACATACCGGCGAACTGTGAGTGTACTAAGGTACCTTAGTACATCTCTGCCTAACCCTTCGGGGAATACAGGCGTGATGGTATGTTATATTAAGTTTAAATGCAGTTGAGGTATATGTAGGCGCAATGGTGAAAAGGTTACCTCTCTTATGACGAATGATTCGGCTACTGCCTCATCGCTCTAGTAGAAATAGGGAATAGTTAACCTTTTACCAATTGGTTATGTAATTCAAAATAAAGCCAATTACTTTTAATGACTAATGAATTAAATTTTAATTGTATTCCGCAAAAAGTTTTCACTAACGCAAAACGGGTTCGAAGCTGGTACATTTTTCACGGCTGACGGGCGAGTCATCGACCGTGCACACTTGGCTCGGAGAAAATAACGCCATATTGTGTTACGGACAGTCTAGGTCTGTACTTACAATATTGTATCTACTAGATACAATTTATGTTCTAGCTTGGTAAAAAAGTACATACTATGGACAAACATCTACTGATATGGCGAACTGGTGGTTGGTGTACTATTGTACACCAATAATTCGCAGGCATGCTTTGGTCCCAATAGGGAGCGAGACATTCATCGGTAATCCCAATAACACTTTGCTTGACCTGGAAATCGGACCCAAGACCTCCAGCATAGCAATCATTTGGTCCAAAAGGTTAATTAGGCAATCTGAGGAAAAAATCTTAATCAGGCAATAGAAAAATATTTATATACGGATTTAATCATGTTAAATTGATATTATTAAAATAGGCAAAGTTACAATTCATTAATTTTGATACTACATATTTACACTAATAATTCTTATAATTAATCAAGATGTTGTTTTGAAAGTCATTTCACTGAAGTGTTTTGATTAATTAAACAAGAATACCGACATTTATGTACCTTAATTATGTTTTCGGAAAACCCCGTGAATATCGTATGCCTTTTATGTAAATCTCCATACATTGATTAGGCTGAATCATAAAAAACCTCTGCATCTTCATCAAAAATGTTTAAACGCAGCATCTATTACCGATTGGTGTTCGTTTACCGCTACAAAACATGACTACAGGTTCCATTAATCGCCAGATAGCTTACATTGTGTAGAAAATGTGACCGTGAGTAAATATAAAAATCGATTTGTTTCATTACCTACTTCAATGTTATAGTAGGTACAGTTACCTACATCATATTTCTAAACAATTTTCAAATGAAAGACCTCCAAGATAACTGTATTCCAAATTCAAAATTGGAGGCCGCGATAAATATTTCACGCAAATTATTAAATACAATATTTTTTTAAATATTATGCTTATTTTTAAATCGCCAATCACTTTTTAATTTATTTCTTTTGATTCGAAATGTGACTGCATTCTAATTTTAAATTAATTGAAACAAAACAAAGTGACCTGACCTAGAAATTATGCGAAGCTTTAGATCGTCGACACGGTTCGTTCAATGTTTATACGTTCTATGAACGTCAGTGAACTCGTGTGCGCCCGTCTTTACTCGCTTTTACCTTACTGCATTATCTAGATTTACTTATCTGGGCAACTCACCGCGAATGTGTGTTGTAGACTTGTAGTCGGTTAGCGCAACCGGTGGTCGGCGGTCGTGATTTTGCCTCTTCGGCTAATTGTTTTTTTTGTGTTTTAAAGTGTGAGTGTGCAGTGTTAACGGTACGAGCGTTGTTGGTTTGCAGGTAAGACAGCTTGGCCCTTTATCGGATATTGCTCTTTGTTATGATTTTGCCGATACGTGCTGATTTATTCCGTTTCAATACCAGTTTTCGTGAGATTGGCCATTGTTTTCGTGGTACGAGATCTGACAATTGGGTCGGTGCGATTTATACAAACGTGGGTACTATTCATTTATTGTTCCGAAAATATTCCAATTATCAGGCTATGAGAACAAATGGTCGTATGTTTGCTTATGTTTGGTGTTATACCTATATGCCACGACGGAGGATTTCTTCTTCATGCTTTACAACTGCATTCTAATTTCAAATTGACATTTAATATTCGAATGAGGGTTGTCATTACCGATTGACAGCTAATAAAATAATGGTATTTGCACAATAACACACAACATGAATAAGCTTACCAACCGGTTGATATTTAAAACTACAAACCATTAGTCTTCCTACTATTTCATTACAAATCATTACAACCCATAAGGACTTAACATAAAATATACCGATCTACCGTCTTTTTCATTCATTTATTTTATGGGAACATCAAGTAGAGTTACTTGATGTTTACCCGGTTTTTGTTTAGGTTTCTTGATTTCTTGTATTCAAATCACAAGAAATCAACGAACCTAAGTATTCATCAAAGGAATAAAAACGGTGGGAAATGTAAAACAAGTGGAGGAAGTGTGCATTTGGCGCGGAATGACTTTTTCCACCAGCAATACTTACTATATTAGGTACCTACCTACTTACCTACTTCTAAATAAAGAACTAGCAATCCAATAAATGTTTTGAATAACGAATGGAATGCCACCACCTGCTTATAAACTTAGATACACTCGTGAATCTAATATAAAACCAATTGTACGGACTTTAAATTTTAAAACAACAACAACAACAACATTTAATTTCCTTAATTATTTATTTCAATGCAATATTCTTTAATTCGCTAACGTTTTGCAAATCCTACTAATATTATAAATGCGAAAGTTTGTGAGGATGGATGGATGATGGATGTTTCTTACTCTTTCACGCCACAACCGCTGAACGGATCTGAATAAAATTTGGCACAGAGATAGATTATAGTGTGGAAATAACATATGGGTTTTTTATCTAGGTCGGAACCAATTCTGAAGTCCACGCAGACGAAGTCGCGGGCAGATGTTAGTTATTAAAATATTGTCTTTGGACGAATGGACATCACATACCTAAGATAATTTATTACCTAAGTACTAGCTTCTGCCCGCGACTTCGTCTGCGTAGCGTGATGATATATAGCTATCTAACACTGATAGAATTTTTCAAATCGGACCAGTAGTTCCTGAGATTAGCGCGTTCAAGCAAACAAACAAACTCTTCAGCTTTATATATTAGTATAGATTATTATATTAGTATAGATACATTAGCTAAAATCTAGGAAGATTACAGACATGAATTTAAGCGTAATCGTTTCCATTATGACAAATTCGAATAGAATTTTGACATTACATTATGAAGTCCCGTGTTAAAGACACACGTAAATTAACAAAATAATACATTTTGTAATACGTCAAAACTGTAAATATGGCAATTGACAAGCAAGATAAGTTCATAAGCAACATCTGATCACACTGGATAATGTGTGTGACTTGATGATGCCATAAGAAAAAAATGTTGAATGTTGCCTAAAACTGTTTTTAAAAAGATACCAAGGTTGGCGACTCCTGCTGACTTTACAAACCAGCTTATAGAACCAATTTCAATTCGGAATTTTAGTTATCACGTACCTACGACGTTGAGCGTTACGGAGGCTGAGCAAAAACGGTGCAGATCGCGATCTGGCGACAAACAAGAGTGCGTTAACCCGCAAATAGCACTGTGGCATGAACAAGCGTGACTTATTATTGGGAGTTAAAAGGGTTTGAAAGTTCTTCAAAGGTTTATAAACTCTGCGCTGCAGTTTTAGGTCAAATTCGTGATTCACATATAGTCTAAAATAATAGCCGAAATTCCTTATAATTACGAATTTATGGCAATATTATTCAGTAAAGATAGATGTTAGCAAACAGTCCCGGACTTAGAGAACCAAGGTTTTCTAGGCGTGACAGTCAGTGCCACGCCTTAAACGATTAAGTAATTAACGTGGCGGAAAAATTTGGCGAAAATAAATGAATATTTATTTATATTTTGTTATTACCTTACAAAGTATTTAGATAAAAATATTATAAAGGAAAACGTTGCCTATTGTGATTGTTACACTTCTTGTAGACACTTCATCAACCTATTATATTGTGGTACAATATAATAAGACCCGGGGGTCTCCTCTTAAATGAGAGAGATTAGGTTATAGAGACCAACGCTAGCCTACAGCGGGTTCAGAATTTACACGCCTCCCAAACCTCTCATTCTCTCAGGCGTGCAGCTTTCAAATAAAATAAACACATTATAAATAAATGATTTAATTTACGCAAAAGAACGCCATGCTATGCAATATTCTTTTATATCTCGTCGAGAGCTAGACCTCGTTGGCCTAGAGAGAAATCCGGCCCTGTTAGTGATTAAAAATAATGATTACTATACATTTTATTATGCTCGGCATCTAGGACGACGCGACGGTCTCACGATAGCCTTATCTAGAAAACAATGCATACGTTAAAAACTAGTTGATTCAGTGTTAGATTTGAATAGCTATATTAATATTACATGCAACGTGTTACAGAATACAATGGAGGTGGACTAACAACTTCGGAAATGTACAAAAAAACCCATTTGTTCCAGATTCAGTCTGATTTTACGCGGATTCTTAATCCTACAGGATATCTTGGCATCATTTATGTCATCATCATAAAAAGAACCCTACTCCCGTAAACACTATAAATAGAAGCCATTCTCTCTTTTAATTGATATTTATTTATGTAATAGAACTTTCAAAGACACATTATGATTTAGTACATGTGAATTGGAAAAATTTGAACCTGCGTCGTCTAGTTAGTTACACCAACCGTTATGACCACTAAGCCACCACGAGTCCCACATGACCTACATGCTATGACGCTATGACAATTTTTAATTTTTTTTAAACTTAATTTTGCCAGAATTTCAGAAATCACGACGTCCGTTAAGTAACACCAAAACCAACTCGGAGAATCATGGTCATCATCTCTTTCAAAGTCCAGACAAGTATAAATTATTGTATCACTAGCTGACCCGACAGACGCTGTCCTGTCTTAACTATGAATATTTAATTTGAATTGGTACAATTAATAAATTCTCAATCTTTCTTAGTATTTTTTTTCATAAGAACCTTCTCCTTACTATATTTGTTATAGTGAGGAGAAGGTTCTTATCTTTGAAATTTGTGTCATTAATGACACAAATTTCAAAATGTTGAATGTTCAAAAAACTCACCATTCATTTTAGTTTTTATTTTTGATATTAGGCATTTGCGTGACTAAAGTCCATTTGCGAATAAAAAACGAATAATAGTTGAGAAAGTGGTGGATTACTGAAATAAAAATGTTTTATATTTTTTATCGCTTCGAATTTCGAACTTTTTAATAAAAATATTATGTTGGTATTTTGTCGTGTGCACGCCAAGGAGAAATCTATGGATTTCAATGACCACAATGAGGTGATTGACACTACGTAAAAAAATTTAAAGAATTACTTTCGTGATCGTCAACATTTTATGATTTTACTTCATAAGAAGGTTCTACGATAAACTTTTACTACTGAATAAGAAATTGCAAGAAAATAAAGAAAGAAACTTTTATTCTGAACGTGCACAAAAATCAATGATTTTATAAAAGTAACAGCAACCCTGCACGAGTCCAAAAAGATCATTTAGAATAATGCTGAGACATTAAAAAGTTACTACCATCATGCCTGTATTGCCGAAGGTTTAGGCAGAGGCCTATTATCGTACACCAACAGGTCGCCGGTATGTTTAGGTCCCATGTAATAGGGGCGCGAGATATGCAGTTTGGGCACAAAACCCAAACTACGAACTGCTCTGAGATTTTTATAGAAAAACCCAATAACAATTTGTTCAACCTTATTCTTACTGTAACATAGTACAGTCACGAGCACAGATATGTATACACTTAGCAAATTACAAAAGCGATTTTCTCTTAATGTATTAATTGAAATTTTATAATGTTATGAACATAGTATTTTCGAACCAATGCCTAAATGATATTGTTATTACTTATCTCAAAGTTTGCAATCGTCATTTCATAAGAAAACGCTTTCGAATTTTAGTAAGTGTATACATAATTGATGCTCGTGACTGTACACATGCATTAGGCAGACCCGAAATATTGTATGATATTTCATTTTATAGCAGAGGGGCTTGTGGCTAAGTAATAACTAAGCTAATCTTATGATTTATAAGGTTAAGCTGAGCTCGACACGGTCAGTGTGTAGATGGTTGACCATTCTTAACACATCGAGACCTCCGCACCTCGAAGAGCACGTAAAGCCGTCGGTACCGGTTGTCATACGTACATCTATGACAATTGTTAGTGGTAGTCAGAAGATAAAAAAATCCTGACTAGGCTATCCTCCGAATATCGGTATTGCCCAGAAATTGGGGTGCGGAAGTCTGACGGCAGTCGCTTCGTGTAAAATACTGATTCAGCCGCATCTGTGTAGACTGGAAGCCGACCCCATCATTTTTGCGTAAAGGCTGGAAAGATGATGACTTTATAGCAAGGCATCCCTAGTTCGATCAGTTTCTAGGCTATTAAATACCTAGGTATTCTAAAACTGATTCGAAAGCCGGTTATCACAATAGGTATAAGACAAGAATGCTAGCTACAAAATAAACTCGTTTGCCTCTGAAATAAAACTACTTTTTTTCTTTTTAAATTTTATCGCGTTATGTATATATTGATATTAGATAATTCCCGAAGTTTCGGATCCTTTACGTGTCGGGAAATAAATAATATCTATCAATATAACATGAATAAAACTAGTTTCATTTCAACTTATAATTATGCGAGTAAATGTCAAAAACCCGTAAACCCATGCATATTTAACATGACCAATAAAACAATGTAAGGGCACAGATAATAGAATACTAGCAAAGGGTAATAATATTACCAATTATTAATATTAGATAGCTAGATTTAAAATAAGTAATAGGTATGGAATTGAAGTATAAATGATTTATTAATTATAGTTGCGAGTAATGCTCTTGCGCTTATCAAAATAATTTAATATTCTTACAACACACAGTGGCTTCGAATCGGCGTGGTAACGTATTTGAGATTTGTATGAAAAAACAACCACAAAATATGAAAAGGTGGCATTAAATAAGGTAAAAAATAACACGTTTTGAATGATATGCAAATGTCATACATGCTAAACACCACGGCACTTAATTTTGATCTAGTCTTAAAGTTATTATATTTTGAGGGCAAGGTAAACTCGATCTTATATACCATAGAAAGAGGTGTGGTATGCTTTATTTGTTTAAAGTAATGGTACTTTCTGGTCTGCTGATTTAAAATTTGCTATATTATATTAATTTAGCAAGATCGAAGGAAGAAGACCGTGGAACAGCGTTGGTCCGCGTCCGACCAAATTCGCTGGAGATGTGACTCCAGTGTGTGTGACGCCATCTATGTCGCAGAGGATAGAGCTAATTGGCGTAACATAGGTAGTCTATACAAAACTTTTGCAAAGAGGTCACGACCCTCAGCAGTGAGGAGTGCTACATTCATTCATTGATTAATATCTATTCCACATTTTCCTGGGTAATTAAATAAAATAATTAGGAGAGTTCAATATGTTTGACACTGACAGATATGAAGGTGACTGTCAGTGTCAAACATACCGAGTGACAGCTAGTCATTCGAATGCGAACGTTGGAGTGTTAAGCACGGCTTATAAACTTATAAGTTATGAGACAATAATCTGGTGAAGTGGAAACCAATAAAACTGATTGTGAATTGTTGCTTCCTATTTTCCTGAACCCCTTCTGAGCCTCTTCAGGAGAACGAGACAAGGAGGAGACATAGTCATTTGACTTACTGAATAGGAGTTCCAATAAATCTTAGTGAATGGCTTATTCATGCTGAACTGAAAGTGATAGTAGGCTTCCCTGGGAGGGATATACCAGCAGTTTCTTAATGTCTTGAATCCCATTACCGTGACTGTAACCGGTTAATCTTATAGTGATCAAAATGATATGGACGTGGTCGTGTAGAATGTATTTATAACCTTCTATTAACTATATCAATATTACTTACGCCACTTGAGATATAAGACATGCATATAATGGAAATTGAATTATATGATTGCCATAGACTAAATACTTCAAAGAAATTAAGTTGTATATTGTTATCATTTTAGTATACTAATTGCTTGACACGTCTCAAACTGTGACCAAGTATCAAATCTGATTTGATCTGGTGTTTGAGTCTGGGCGTTGGTGTATGGGAGAATTTGTATTTTTTTTATTTATTTTTTAAAGCTTACTAGCAATGTGGTTTGCACATTACTAGTATTCTTGTTATCTCTTCGTGTTAAGCTAAATGCTTGTGTTACGAGTGGGTTCACGTCGGTAGTGCAATGGGTTGGTTTCGACCCGGCAACAACATGATCGCAAGGCCAACACCTTAGCCATTAGGCTACCGCCGCTATTACAATATATATATTGACAAACGCACCTATGATATACTAGAAGATTCTAGAGTACGAATATGCTATCACCCAGATGACAGATGACGATGCCGGCCAGTGCCCTTTATATACCTTGTATAAATGTTTCATGCTTCCTATGTATAGGCAATTTCTTTTGCTGCAGTGTTTTGCCCCAGAAGTTCCAACGAGAGCGCTCCCTCTGGAATCTACCCACTAGGTCGACCTGTATAACCTATTAACAAATCTAGGACTGATCTCAGCGCTCAAGTCCAGCCCCCATGTGTTGAGAAAAGACATTAGTATCTGCAATGTCATATTTTGTCACCTTAGGCTCAAGTGTGGAAGATTCAGGAAAAACATCAGGCGGTGTACATGGTATTTTTGTTAAACTAAATATACTTGTTACCAGCGATGTTTTGATAAAATAATACCTACATATGTGGTTTGTTTAGCGATAATGTTATCAGCATAGACCAGTTAAGCGCGAGTTGGAGGTGGTATGTTCAATAATTTTATTAAAAACCGTCTCCACTTTGAGTTTTATTAATGTTGTTGAAGTGTTTCATTGACAACATTTTATTGGGGCAATACTGAAATCCCTTCCTATTGTTAAAATAAATAAAAATAGTTCGAGAACTGTTACAGGTTGGTTAGTGTTATTGGGTCTTTCAATAAAATTTTCAGGAACAGCGCTTAGTAAGAATTTGTGCCGTTATTGCCAGACCCGCCCTCTATAAACCGTGTTAAATTCGTAACATTTTTTAGGTGCATTTATTAATTTGCACCTCGTTGGATTAGTTCGTTATACTTTTTATGAGAATTTGGTATACAACAGCTTGATGTTAAATAATAAATACAGTTTGCCCCTTTGGGTCGTTCTTATTCCATTGCAGTAACGTTGATAATGCAAAAGGGTCACCAGAAACGGTCGTTCAACATAATATTCAACACAATTATAACTGACGTGTTGTCATGTGTACATGTTAAATATTTTAGGCTTCGTCTTTAGGTGCATATTATATTTTTAATTCAGTTTTAGGTACCTACGTGACGAAAATATAATTTGGCAATATAACAGCGGGCATAATTCTTGCAACAAAAAATATAATAATCAAATGACTATCACTGGGTAGCGAACATATAATTATTTTCAATTATTTTTTTGTGGCAGAAAAAACCCGACTATAAATAAACTTATCGAAATAAATACAAATTGCATTGTCCGCTTGTCTAACCAAAAAAACCCCAATAATTCACTACGGTAACTTTCGACTGATAATTAAATTATTAAGGTAGGTACCACGCGGTTACGGAAGCTGTTGCGCATGCGCGATCGTATCGCTTGATAGTGCTTCATACGCAAAATCGCGTGACTCGGTACGGAAAACACGACTTGTCGTCTTCCGACTGCGTTTTGCGAGTTTATCACTAAATTGGACGTTACCCGGTAAAAGAGAATGGGTCATTATGTTTTACCAATTATTCAATCCAGTTGTGACAGGTGCCGGGCTAATTAACTGCTTTAATGGTAGTTGAGTCTTTTTAATTATTATTATTATAAATCAATTTTTAATTTCGCATAGATTTTGAAATTACTTTTTACGGATTTTATCCCGTTTAATTGATATTTTTTAATCCCGTCGTATTGAATCCTTTATAGGATCAATGATCATGAAATAATCGCAAAGGACATGTTTATTTTAAGTCCAGACATCACGGCCGAATATAAAATGAGTCTAGGCCAGTGTCTGCACCTAATGCCATTTTGGAGAATTTGAGAATATCAAAAATAATTAAAACCTTATTCAGTTTCATCATTTATTTGGATCATAATATGGAAAATAACTTTATAATCTTAGCATGAAAAATACAAAAAATCACAAAAAGATAGTTAAGGTATGGTAGCATCGTAGGACATAGAACTAACCGTAAGGTAAGTTATGTCGGTTGAGAGGTAAAGTAACTTGCTTTTCAATAGATTTTACTAACAGAACGTGAAGGCAAATTTCGACATGGCATTGTGGAATGGGACTCGCGGTGGCTTAGTGGTAATAGCGTCTGGTGTATCTAACCAGAAGACGCAGGTTTGAATCCTGCCTGCAAGTCGAATTCCGCCTAGGCCTACGAGGTCCCGGCCTACGGCCCCAGCCAGCCCAGGAGCCAAGTGCCTTGGGGGCCTGGATCCTCGGCTGCACTCGTCCAGATTTTGCTTGATAAATTGCATTTCATATTTCATGTCACTGCGAAATTGCGAATTTAGAATTTAGAACATCAGTAAATAGTTTAATTGTTTGGTATAAATGTCGAGGTCTGCCAGATTGTTATCTTTGTATGCAATATTGAAAAACATGACAATGAATTCGCTGGAATAGGTCAGAATGCAAGTAAAAAAATAATTGCAAGGACTAACTGATCAACGGTCCGTAATATTTTTTTAGACTTGAATACGTTTGACCTACTACGTTTTTTTACGGGAATCTAAAATGGATTCAAGTAAACACTCTTTTGAGCTCTGGCTCTCATAAATGATAATGATGAATACTATTTATCTAAGTGAATAGATCCTTTAAAGACTCCTTTACAAGACTGTATATTTTTATTTGTACAAAATGGCATCGGCTTTTCCTAATAGACGACCTCTGAGAAGGAACGCCGAAAAAAATCTCTGCGAATCACGGTCTCTTTTAAATTCCAAACATTCTTTGTTTTTAATTATATATGTTTGTCAGTGTTACAATATTGGACAATGCCTGCAAATGGCCTTTTGAGCAAAGAGCAATGACAGCTTTGAGTTGATTCTATTCGCACGGCAAGTATGAATCAGACTCATCGCGTAGCTCAAACCATATTATAGTTAGCTCAACGACCCCAAACACGACCGACACTACCAATCAGTAGAATATTTGCGTAGATCATTGGAAATACTTTAGACTGTCCGACAGTTTATAAATTTGTTCGTGTAATTAAAGAAAATAAATTAATAGGTAGATACTAAAAATAATTAAATTAAATATATTCACGGCGGGGCAGAGTAAAACTGTTAGACGGCAATCTTTCATGCGAGGCTAGTCAGGCGAAAAATTTCATCCTACGATCAAGTATGCTTTTAGTCGTAATAGGTTGGTCCTAATCTTTGTTTCCTTTTGTAGCATTGTCCTTTGTTTGTAGCATTTTCCTGTCAAAATCCGTCTCTAAAATTGCCAGTAATAAAATTTTGCATAACATTTTTTTTTCTGTCACGAAACTTTTAATTGGCATACAGAATCGCGTGTAATTACTCGATTATTATTAATCGTATATCGTGTAAGATGCGCGTGCGTCTGTTCTAGAAAGGAGAGAATTCACGGAAAAGTTTTAGACGTGTGAGAGTTGACAGGTGAATAAATCTTTTATATCTTCCACATGCGAGATTTTAACTTGTAGACATTGTGTATCAGGCTTTAATATTTATGAGACGGTTAATTGTTTTGAGGTCTTGCTAAATTGAATTTGTATGTTATGTAGATCAGTAAAGAGTTTTTTTTTCTATAAGTAAAGGTATTTCGAATGAAGCAAAGAAATATTGTTTATTAACAGCTAAACAGGGCTTTTTGAGACAAAAGGTCCTAAAGTAAAATGGTCCTCCAAAGTTCAATCTATGTATTTGCCAAAATTTATCAATACTAGTTCAGCGGTTTAGGCATGAAAATGTAACAAACAAACAGTAAGAGTTATAGGTTTATATTACTTTGGATTCTGTGGTTATTATAGTAAGTACCTAGCAGTCGTGATGAAGCCTAATATAGGGGCTCTAAAAGCTCTTGAATGCAGCGAAATCTACCAAACTGTATTAGATAAGTCTCTATTTAGAGAATAAATAAATAAATAAATAATGTTGTTAATATTTCCTGTTTGTACATAAATCTTGACAAGCTTTTAGGATATTACTAACGTCTTCTCAGTATTGTCCATTCACCTGGTAACAGGCCAATGGGTATTCAGCCATATCGTGAACGGGAGCTGTCTGTCAGGGCTGGTAAGCTCTTACTTACTGTGGCAATCCTTTTTTTATACAATGAATAATACTTACACATCAAACTGCATGATTCTCAGCAACTAGGTACAAAATTAGATAAGATAAACGATTTTTTAAAAGGACTACTTATATATAGGGTGCTTAGATAATTATGGAGTTTCTTGCCGGCTCTTCTCCATAGGACCCATTTTCTAGAACCGTGTAACTAGTTTTGAGTTCTCAAACGTACTTAGCTATTTTAGTTGTCTAATTAAAATGAAACATTTTGACTTTAATTTTATCAGGTCAGGATGGAAGCCTGTCCAGACTTTAAAAGCCAAACAAGTTCATGATACGTGTTTGTATAACATGTATCATGAAAACTGAAACAAAACTCAGTAGGATATGACATTTTTATATAGGTACACCTATATAAAAATAGAAAAGTTAAGTAGGTACATAATTATTTGATTATCTGGAATTACAAGAACTAACTAAGTACTGATTTCTGACACGCGAATATTAGTAATTGAAATGAAACTACTTTTTACGGATTTTATCGCGTTGTATTGATTGATATTATTCGGATCCTTTACAAGTTTACAGTTTCCATGGATATAAAGAATCCGAGACGTCGGGAATTAAATTTGATACCTACCTAGTTTACTTCCTTGTTTTAAATACACAATGGTGTGTGCGTCTTGTCTATGCAAATAAATTTATTCTTTCTTTCTTTATTACTATATTATTTACAACGCGATAAAATCCATATAAAGTAATTTTATTTCAATTACTAACTACTCACCTTACTGGTATAGTAGTGACAATAAGTGGTAGCTTCTGAACGTAAGGAATTTAGGATCGATTCTATTCCCTGGTCCAGCAAAATGTTATTGGGTTTGTCAGTAGTTTGAAGCTAAGGTGTGGTCAGCATAATTATAATGCTACATTCACATGCTACATTAAATATTTTAAATAAATATTCTACGACATTTTACACAGCACCATCTAGTCCCAAACTAAGCAGAGCTTGTACTATGGGTACTAGACAATGGATATAATACTTATATACATTTTTTTTGTAAATAAATACTTATAATACATAAGAAACACCCACACGAACACAAACACTAATATTCATCATATAAATATTTGTGTCCTGTGGGAATCGAACCCACGACCTCGTGGTCAGCAGTCCGGTATTCGAACCACTAAACCACAGAGATCGTCTACATTACATAGTTAATAATTATTTATTTAAAATTATTCAATGCTATCGAAGTTATAGATGCATATTATATATTTTTTCGAAGACTTGTTAAACACGGTCATTTAAAATTAGTTATTAATTTTGTCGATTTACGTCATAGCAATTTTTTTTACTAAATAAAAAAGGTTGGTTGTTACCTGATTACCATACTGGCTGACTTTTTAGAGGTAGGTATGTGGTGTTAGAAGTTAATAGCACGTGATTATTAACGTGATGCTTCTAAAAATAACGTGTAGGTAAGTATAGTTTAATTGATTCGCAAATCGAAAAAGTATTCAAATGCTGAGGCATGCTAAATTTTTTTTGGCCTATTATAATATGTTTTTTTTTTAAATAAAAGCTTGAAATAATATATTTTATTTTTTGAAATGCATGAGGCGATTGTGGTTATTAGTTTCAGTGTATCAAAAAACTCCATCCAACTGAAATATACTCCAATATTGAATTAGTTAATTTATTAAGTATATAATATGTAGACCTTAAATGTAATACAATATATTGCAGTGCGGTTGGCAACCCTGCCCATACTTGTATTTGAACTAATAAAGGGGTTACACCATCCCTACTAACTTTAATAATAAGTAACAAAAAGTCAAAATTGTAACTGTTACATTTATAATTCACTGTCTCATTGGTCTAGTGGTCGCAAACGCTCGTCGAGCGTGAAGTCCTAGTTCGATTCTCAGGTCAAACAATTTGTAATTGGGGATCAAAATGTCAATAGCAGGAGTTTGGAATTGTGCGCGAGCTTACATTCGGGCTGATGACCTATGACTACTTAACATCAGGTGGTTCATCTTTTTTTGGGTTACGGAAAATCCTCATGGTTCGTCTTTCATCTGGGGAGACGGGCTCGTGCTGATTAAAACGGCAAATTCCTTCACTTGCTCTATAGTTATGGCATGGATTCGTTACGACAGCCGTAACAGGCTGTGGTCCTCGCAGCATACGCTGGACTCCGGATTGGACTATTAACGTGGGACAGCCATGTTTCGGCACGAATGGACCGGCTCGACCCGAGTGATAACACGGCCTCACAGAAAACCGGCGTGAAATAACGCTTATGTTGGGTTACGCCGAGTGAGTGAGGATGCCGGAGACCCAGACCCTGTTAAAAGGCACCGCACTTGTGACTCCTCTGGTGTTGCGAGTGTCCATGGCGGTAATCGCTTACCATCAGGAGAGCAGACTGCTCGTTTTCTCCAATAAAAAAAAAATCCCACTCGAAAACGAACGTGTGACAACGACGTGCGTGCCCACTAGGGCATTTATTTGCCGACATAACAAGCTCTACCAATAAACAAAACCGAGGAACTTACAAGATGAGATAAGTGTCAGTAATTTCTGCGTTACGTATAATGGCGTCAGCGTGCAGACAGGAATATAAAAGTGAATCCATCCGTTTGTTACCAGTTATCTCCAATTGAGGACTCGTTTCGTAAGCGGCGATTTGTTCGTCCCAGACACTTCTGGTAAGCGCCTGAGTTGACTACAACTAACATATGAACACCGTTTTTATTCTAGTAGGTTCTTATTTTGTTTATAAATAGAGTTTATACAGGCTGCATTTTGATATAAATAGGACATCTGCTTTAATGTGCTAAATACATCCTTATGAAACGTCTAATTCCAAATATTTTCAACAAGATGTTACCCGCGATTTCATTTGCACCCCAAAGGATTTATTGCGATAAAAACTAGTCTGTCTTCTTCTAAGGCTCAATTTATCTCTGTAGCAAAATTTATCAAATTTGGTTCATTGGTTTAGGCGTGATAACGTAACAAACACACAGAGTTACTTTTGCATTGGTAATAAATATCTATTAACATGGATATTTAAGTTTGAACTCTGTCTGATTTAAATATACTATCCATAATAGTTCCCTATATCTTATTAACTACCTAATATACAATTACATATGATTTCATTAAATATTTACCCATAGGTATGTCCTCTTAGGACCTTCGGGCCCAAACGCAAGCTCCTAGCTGCTAAGTACTGAGAATTTTCTAAAGCAAAAACAATAAAATTTTACTTGACCTAGGAATCGAAATAAGGACCTCTTGTTTAGCAGCGTGATTGCAATCATAACGCATTACATCTATTAGGTACCTACTCACTAATAACTGTTTAAATGACAGGAAGGATTTTAATTATGTCGTTTTACTAAAAAAAGTATGAAAACGGAATATCGCTAGCAGTTTTCTCATGGCACTCACATTGTGTTATGTGAAACTATGTTATTTCCGACTGATAATGTAGGTAGTGTAGGTACGTGATCGAGGCCACTTATTTGCTATCATTACCATAGATATCATAACTATGATTATTACCTACATTATACACCTTTCTAATGGTCGAACCATACCGAAATGGGCAAAACGAAATAACACGTAGAATGTCAGACGCAATGTCTAATGAGTTCTATTTAAATATACCGTCACGCCGTATTCCGCGTAGGGTTTCGCAGAGGTGTTTCAATAATGTACACCCACAGTTCACCGGTATTTTTTGGTCCCGTGTAATAGAAGATAAGATGCTTACGCATGATCTCTGGGCTACTGAGAATTTCATAGAAAAATCTGTAAGTAATTTGCTTGACCTAGGAATTTAAACCAGGATACCGTAGCATTTACGGTTAGAACAACTATAATATTGAGGTAGATATCAAATAAATACAGCTGTTCTCAAATATTCTATAATTAATATAATAAATAATTGTTAAGGAATACGGTAAGTAAATGTACTTCGGTAAATCGCACTTTTTATTATATAATAGGACTTCGATCATCGTTTATTATGTTGACTGAAGTCAAAAATAGAATGAAGTACAAGTGGAAGTCGGGTTATCCTTCCAAAAAGTCGACAATATGAATATGAATATATATTACCTATACCTATTTTATAATTTAAAAAGTATATTGAACCTTCTTCAACTTTCTAAGTGAGTCAAACGGTCTTCGAAATAAAACGAATAAAAATATGCCAATGACGCACGAATATTTTATTTTTATATTCTTTTTTTGAAACTCACTAAAGAATTAATAAAAAAAGAACGTATTAAAAATAAACAGGTTACAATATACATAAATAGCGGTACAAACTATCTTCTTAATTTAAATAGTGAAGTTATATAGAATAGGCACCTATTATGAGGTAAAGGAATTCAAATCTGGCACACCTACAAGAAAATCCTGCGTGGGCTGCACTCCCTAAGACACATCATAGCATTTCTACACTAGGGCCCACTTGCACCAACTTCTTTAATGTGTTTAAATTGTATTTAAACACGAATTTTCTATGAAAAATTGTGTTTAAATATGACTTAAACACATTTAAGAATTTGGTGCAAGTGGGCCTAAATTTTAATTTAAATTCAGAACAGATTTTTATATTATATTCAGAAATATGCGATTCGCAGCCCCGCCTGATTTACTTGTAGGTAAGTGTATAATGTCCTAATCATTCAGTCGGGAATGTTGGGTTTTTTTTATTTTTTATTTATGCGGTTTATGTTTCTGCGAAATGTTTAAATAATTATAAATTTGTTTTAATAGTTACATAGTGAAGGAAAAAATCGACTGCTGGCAGGAATCGAACCTGCGTCTTCTGGTTAAATACAGCAGACGCTGTAACCACTAAGCCACCCCGAGTCCCACCCGTCTGGTCGAAATGCCTCCTTCACGAAAATAACTTTAACTTTAACTAATCGTAGCATGGAAAATACAAAGAAATCACAAAAATATTATAGACTAGCTTCTGCCCGCGACTTCGTGCGCGTAGCGTGATGATATATAGCCTATAGCCTTCCTCAATAAATGGGCTATCTAACACTGAAAGAATTTTTCAAATCGGGCCGGTAGTTCCTCAGATTAGCGCGTTCAAGCAAACAAACAAACTCTTCAGCTTTATATATTAGTATAGATTATGTATCAATTTATTTTGCCGGAACCCTACCCTTTATTTTGTACTAGCTTCTGCCGGCGACTTCGTCCGCGTAGCGTGATGATAATTATATAGCCTATAGCCTTCTTCAATAAATGGGCTATCTAACACTGAAAGATTTTTTCAAATCGGACCAGTTGTTCCTGAGATTAGCGCGTTCAAGCAAACAAACTCTTCAGCTTTATATATTAGTATAGATTGTGTCTGATTTATTACTTGACGGGTTATAATTTTATTCATAGTCCTTCCAGATAGGCACGGTTTTATTTATAGTATACCTAAATTTTGACATTTGACTTCTAAATTCGTTAATTTGATGTTAGTGACGCAAATCGCATTGAATTATTACTAATAATATCTAATCCTACAAGTTTCTGAGTCGCGTTTATGATACAAGAAATTCTTGTTATACCCGTTCGCTAAAGCGGAGTTGGTGCATATTTGAAAAAATGCCATTGTATCGTGCTTATATTGTTGTATCTTTTATACAGGACGTAACAACATTAAGACGTAAGTAAAGAATGTAGAGACAAATTTCGACTTGGCAGGTGGGTCTCACAGTGGCTTAGTGGTCATAGCGTCTGGTGTACCTAACCAGAAGACGCAGGTTCGAATCTTGCCTGCGAGTCGATTTTTTCCTTCACTTAAATAAAGATCAAAGAATTTTTCTTCTAAATAAATGCACTCTAAGTATTTTACTGCATACAGTTAAATTAGAGTTATTTTTATTTCATACTAGCGGTCCGCCCCGGCTTCGCACGGGTATTTAACAAAAATTCACATTCCGTTGCCTATATTCATCACGGATAATGTAGGATTCTAATGGTGAAAGAATTTTTCAATTCGATCCAGTGGTTTCAGAGCCTATTCAATGCAAACAAACAATCAAATCATTTCAATTTACGATACTAGTTCATATGGGTAGACGTTAGCTTTCAACAACATTATAAAATACGAAACATCACGTTGAAAGCTGTCTCCATATACAACAAGACAAGTATTATAATATCTAATAATGTGTTAAGAAAGCGGGGTGTGTCTTATGTATTCACACTTATCATATAGAGTGTTAGTTTTACCGTAATGATAATGTTGATAAGAATGTAACTATGTAATTATCGTGTTTTTCCTTGCCTTTACATAGTGTGTAACGGTGTAATACCATCGCGCCTGTAATTACTGAAAAAATGTTTTATTATGGGATATTTATCCGTATCACCTGATGGCAAGCGATAACCGTCACCCATGGACACCCGCAACACCAGCGGAGTCACGAGTGCGTTACCCGCCTTTTAAAAGGGTTCGGGCCTCCGGTAACCTCACTCACCCAGCGAAACACAACGCAAGCCTTGTTTTACGCCGGTTTTCCGCGAGGCGTATCACTCCGGTCGAGCCGGCCCATTCGTGCCGAAGCATGGCTCTCCCACGTTATGCATAGCAATGTTTAACCACTAGCCTCATTAGTGGCAAACAAGCTGACGCGCCACCTGGTGGTAAGTAGTAATCGTCGCCCAAGGACATCTGCAACACCAGAAGCTGCTGATGCGTTGATGTGTACGGACTACTATAGCCCTAGCACGAACAACTATCGAATTCGTATCGTAAACGAATGAGTTTTTTTCTGCTACAATTCTCATCTTCTTCTCTTCTCTTCTCTTCTCTACTATTATAAAATTGTAAAAAAGCTGTGTCTGTACATTGAAGATATTAAAAAAAAACAAGTGGGTTAGGTATATGGTTGGGTATATGAACGACACCGAATGTGATTTTTAAAATTTTTGTCTGTTTGTTACGGGTTGGAGCAAAAACTACTGAATAGATTTTAATTTTGTTATCATTGTTAGAAAGTATGTGCTTCAACTTAAAAACTGGTGAACTTTTTATCTCAATGAAATTAACGGATTCTGAGATACAGCTTGACCTCTCTAATGTATGGAGGCCCATACAAAGAAGAGATCATCACTGTTGGTTTTTGAGCTTCATGCGAGCGAAGCCGCGGGCAGAAGCTAGTCCATATATATTATACGTATTTTGACATCTGTCTCCGATTGCGATAGGAAGGGACTACACTTGCTACGATCCTGGCACACCACTTTCGCTTCAATTACGTCCATTAACCTCCTTCTCATACAAATTATTCTCGATTTCGATACGAATACGTTTTCGAAAGTGTTTGTGCTTGGGCTACAAACTACTAGAGCCGCAACAACCGAGGGTAACTGATTCTTACGGTACGGTAATTTGTAATTTGACAGGTTACCTTTCAAACATGGAATAATTGATTATGAAGAGCACACGTGCACCGTGCAATCTTCATAATTTCCTTGTTTCGCGTTAGAGATGGTGATGAATTGTCGCATTCTCTGTAACCTCAAAACGCAGGTATTAACACCAGGGTCCGGAAATGATCGCCGTTCTCAAAGGATGATTGTATTACTGACGTAAAACAAAAAATGACGGTTTTCCTGGTTTTGAAGCTATGTAGTCATACATTTTCTGCGTAATATCTACCTACTTACTTATTTGATAAGTCACCTGTTAAAATGGCCCCCTATGGCCAACAGAATGCATTCCTTGCGAAACTCTGGCGAATTTGCTCACCGAAAACAGCATAGCACGGAGCTGATGGAGCTATGTTATTTGGCTACGATTTCTCTGTCGCCCTTCCTGACTTACCAATTTATACAGTAAAAACTAAACTTTTTCCGGGTTGTTTTTATCAGAAAATAATTTATTTTGCATTCACTCCAATCCGACTTCTTTCTGACGCCATAGGAAACGTAATCTATTAAAAAAAAACAATCTGACATAACAATCGTGCACTAGAGTAGTTACAGTATTGTAATAAGTAATTAATGTTACAATATGGTTACATCACATGCAATGTACGTTATCGAAGAGTTGTAGTCACGAGACGAGACCAGTTAATGTCATAATGGGTACTAGCAGAAACATATTACCTTTTAACTTCTATAGTGCCCACTATGAGCTCTTATGGTAACATCTGCACTCAGACATACAAACATACTGCGAGTGAGAATTCTAGTCCTGATATACAGAGCTTCCATAGTTTAGTCTCCAGTCCACCCCAAACAAGAAACAAAAAAGAAGTCGTTTAAATATTAAGTTTGTAATAATATAGTTTTCTTCTTATGAACTTCCTAGTTTTGTGGTGCCAAAATAAATATATTTTTATTTTATTATTTTTTAATATCTGCGCTACAGGATTAGGTAGTTTTAAATCCTGAGCATTTTGAAATATATATTTAAATAAGTATTAAAAAAATCTCACAATATCGGATTAAAGTTACCATGATCATCAATAACATCAATGATAGCAATATCATGGCATATTTTTATTAAACAGAAAAAGAAGTAATGTGATTGGAGTAGCAGGATACCAAATGCCGAAGTTGCTGACATCTATTTAACTGACCAAAGAGCTAATGATCTTCAAGCGGTTTTTCTTAAATCATACCGAGGTCACTGACGATTAAGTCACTTTTAATAAAAAAAAACTATATCAAAATAGGTTCGTCCGTTTGAATATCAAAGCAACGATGCCAAAGACAGGTAATGGACAGGTGGCCTATGGATTTAAGAATTCGTGTAATAAATTACATATAAGGTTCAAGTTAATTTATCAAGAGCTGACACCAAAATATTATGTATTGGTATGAGGACATTTAAGTAATCAATCATAAAAATAAATTAAAAATTAAACGTAAATTGAGTAATCAATCAAGTCTTGTCTTGATTTTTATCGTAGTTAAAATAAAATATTTGGACGTTTTATTCGTAGAAATGTATGTATATAACCACGCTTTTTTCACATGGAGGTTGGCAGAGAGATCGCTACTTAATATTTTTTTTTAAGATAAAGAAAATGTAAACTTTTCTGGTCAGAAATGAATGACACCACCTACCGGTGTTCTCACCTCACGGGAACACGTCAAGCTATACTGTTGCACTACAATCACCGCTAATGCAACGGAATAAGGACGTTCGGATGGCAAATTATACCTAGCCTATAACTTGATGTGTCGCCGTGTGTACATTTCGCAGATGTAACAAATATCGAATATCGGATGTGAATGTTACATCTAAGTGATTGTGTTCTTAGAACGTAACGTGATGAAATGTGATCTGTTTTGAGTGAAGAAATATTCTCCGTTGTCTTTTAGAACAGTACTATTACATACTAGCTTCTGTCCGCGATATCGTCTGCGTGTAATTCAGAATGTGATACGACTTAGATAAAAAGCCCATGTGTAATTCCGGACTATAATCTATTTCTGTATCTAATTTTATCCAGATGCGTTCAGCCGTTCTAGCGTGAAAGAGTAACAAATATCCATCCATTCTCACAAACTTTCGCATTTATAATATTAGTAAGATTGAGTGCTAAATTGTTTTAGTACAGTCGGAAGATTTTGTGCTTTTGGTTCATAGATAAACTACCTTATTAGCTTAATAATCGAAAGCGCCGCTGCCCAGTGTGAGGTCCCAGTTCCTTTAGTCACGCTATAACTTGAGAATGACTTAACCGATTTAATTCATCTTTCTTTAGTTTCTTATTCTTTGAAGGTTCTTACGGAAAGAAAAATTAAGAAAATTGCACAGAAAATTGGAAAATATTAGAAAACTAAACGACTATTTAACCTTCGTGCGTTCGACGTTTGCTGAGCTGCATTGGTCGGCTCAACTGTCTTTCAATCAAAAAATGTATTTATACATACATAAAGTCACGCCTCTTTCCCGTAGGGGTAGGCCACAGACTTCCACTTGCTACGTTTCTGACAAACGTCTTTAGCTTCATCCACACTCATCAATCTTTTCATACATGAACGTCAGTTTAGGGTACTCTTGATCGAGCCATTTTTCAGAAGGTCCTCAATCTGATTTCGGAACGTTCGCCTAGGTTTCGATTTTCACATATTTTTTACTATAGGAACATGAAAATTGGTATTGTAGCTATGTATCATAAATAAACAAAGACGTGTTTCAGGGTCTTTGGATTTGAATATTTTGGATATATTTGAAGATGGAACCTGAAAATTGTTACTTAGGATTTTCATATTTTAAGGGGGGGAGGGGGAGATGAAAAAGTTGAGTTAACATCACTTTAGGTCGCGACCGAAACCGCGGGAACAGCTAGTTTGTAATAAATAATCAAACACCAGTCACGTCAACTACCCTATTTAATTATATCTACATTGTAACAATACTATCAATTCTCTTATCAGACTTCCCTATACAATGACGTCAAACATATGTAAACCACCATAATGGCAGAGTTAGGTACATTCAATTAGTACCTACCTTATCACTGTGGTTGGTATTATCGCGACGTATCAGGGTCTATGACTGAAACAAAGTGCTTTACATATGACATTGAGGTATTATGTACCTGCCTCTTCGGTCTAGTGGTCCTGAGTGAATCGCTTCTCTCGTTTTTAGTTAAGAAATTGTCAATGCAGCTCAGAGCTTTAATAAGGGCTCATTATGCTAAATACGTTACAGAGGATCTAATATGATACATTGGTGAAATTCGTCCACACACTGGGGACGGAAGTTGGGACCGCTTTAAGGGCTAGGTAGAAAACGGTCTTCACAGCCGGTCTGATAGGCATCTCGTAAGATACAGCTAAAACCTCCTTAGTAGGTGTGTTAATACTTTTGCATGTGAGACCCAGTTTCTTTTACCAGTTGCTGCGTTGCTGGTAGACGGCAGACCAAATCATGCTTGTTAAACCAAAAAAAAACAATGTTTTTACCGGTGTATACAATGTATACATTACCTCTGTTTTCTCTTTCGGGAAAAACACGATTGAATTGTATAGTGTAGACGCATAACAATTTAGGAAAACGACTTAAAAAGTCAGTCTTTAAAACTATTTTATTTATTTATATACCATGACCCGTTTTAGTCTAATTACAGATTAAATTAATTTGTATATAAACATTATCGTGGTCTGCTGCACAGCTAAGTTGCTGACCCAGTTTAAGTAGCTTGCTCTACAACTTATACGAGTAATCACTCGATGGCTATTTAATGAATAAACTGATAAGGGTTGTAAATACAGACACGGTTGGTTGTACATGGCTGTTATCAACGTGATTTTCAACTTTAATGCAATAGAAATAGAATATCATATTGGGGTGGGGTCTGCTGTTGTATTTTGCGGACGACATTGCAAGGTTTAATGGAATATTTTTCCAGTAACATTCCATACGCGTTTTGCTAGATATAATGGAAAATATCAAATTGTTTAATATATTGAAATAATATTATTTATAATTGAGGAAATGTAATTTCTATATATTATTAATATTTGTTTGTTTATTCGTTTTGTAATGAAGTACTAAGAACTGCCTCATTAGCCAAGTGGTCCTGAGCGCGACTGCTAAGCTAGAGGTCCTGGGTTCGATTCCAAAGTGTTATTGGGTTTTTCTATGAAATTCCCAGTACCAGCTCGGAGTTAGGAGTTTGTGCCCGGTTAATGGCAATAGGTTCGCCCCCTGTTACATGGGACCTAAACATACCGGCGAACTGTGGGTGTACATTAGTACGCCTCTGCCTAACCCTTCGGGGAATACAGGCGTGATGGTATGTTATGTTATGTTAATTATAATAAATTATGGCATGTGTGTGCGTTGTATATTAAAAACTAAAAATAACTACCTAAAATATTTAAAGAGAAACCTTCGCGGACAGAAAACACACAAAGATTCATAGTAATTTTGAGAATGATAATAATATAGAAACACAAACATGATATTTTAATTACAAATATTTATTTTAATTGAATTTAGTTATTTTAATTGTAAAAATATTTATTTAAGTATAAATAATTATCCGCACATTTAATGAAGGTGAACATTTAAGAAATGCGAGCCTATTGCCATTAACCGGGCACAAATTCCTAACTCCGAGCTGCTACTGGAAATTTCATAGAAAAACCCAATAACACTTTGCTCGACCTGGGAATCGAACCCAGGACCTCTAGCGTAGCAGTCGCGGTCAGTACCACTTGGCTATTGAGGCATTATTATTGTTATTTTATGATATAATTATATCATAAAATAATAATAATAATAGCATGAAAAAGGCAAAAATACAATAATACAAAATGAAAATAAGTACATAATATCATTCCATATTTCATAAAATTCAAATTTTTATAAAAGATGTATTTCACATTTTTTTTAAATAAAATAAAATGTGACCTCTTCCAGATCGTAATGGACAAATCGAAAAACACATTTCTCTAGAATCCGAACCTGGAACCAAAAGATTATTGCAGATGCATTTTGTTTCGGCTCAAGGCTCATAGCATCTTATTAAATAAAATATTTACTCAGCAATTAAGCACAGTACATACTTCCAACGAAAGTTAAACAATAACATTCCTTTTCATATAATATACAAGTGCCATAACTTTCTAGAACATTCTAACGTGGGAAAAGTTAATTTATTATGCACAGTTACTTTGCGATAACCAAGACTGTTCATATATGGACGTTACGGTTTCTAAACCCATTAATGTCTTTTGTTAAAATACTCGTCGTACGATTTTCAATCTTAAGACTATGCAATAAGGTTGGGATAGTCTATGCTACAGTTACGATTATGATCATGGTAATTATTGGCACAAACGTGTGTTATTATGTCATATGATCTGATCGGTTAATAATCTTAAACTGCCAAATAATTGTGTAATTAAGTATCCAATCTTTATTCATGACCAGTATATTTCATCCTCATCATCATCACGGACGTAGGCTTCCCCCAATGTGCGCCATTTCACCCTTTGTCGGCTTGTCGCATCCAGCTTGTACCTACCAGTATCCTTTCGGAGATCTTCACTCTATTGATTTCTGAAGCTTACGCGAATATCAGACATATTGAAATAAAACAACTTTACGGATTATATCGCGTTATATTAGTATCAAATACAATACAAATCCCGACGTTCCGGACCCTTTACAGCGTCCATATCTTATATCTGTATATCTTCACTCTATCTTGCCGGAGGGCGTCCTACAATACGTTTGCTGAGTCGTGGTCTCCACTCGAGAACACGGTTGTCGGTTCTTCTACAGATAGATATGGCCAGGCACCTGCCATTTCAGCTTGCTAATTCGGACGGTTCTGTGTCCTTCAGAGAGACTCCGAGCATAGAACGTTCCATAGCATGCTGAGCGACTTTAAATTGGTGGACTAGCCGTACTGGGTGTCCACGTCTCAGCACCGTCGATCATCATGGGTAGACACTAGTCGAAAATTGGTTCGGATAGCACTGAGTTTAGATTTATGTCTAGAAAATGGTGATAGGCATTATCCCTTTTACTTGAGATGGAAACCATACCAGCAAACTGTGTTTTTTATGGCATAAGAGCAGAGGGATAGCCTGATGGTAAGTGATTACCGGCGCCCATGGACACCCGTAACATCAGAGGTGTCACAAATGCGTTGCCCGCCTTTTAAAAGGGTTTGGGCCTCGGTATCCTCACTCACTCAGTGAAATACAGCGTGAAAAATAAAGATCTTGAAACCGAGCTATAAGTGTTGGAGCCCCTCTCTCGGGCAGAAGCTATATCTCATAAAACGTTTTAGAATAGTAGATTACACAATAAACAACGTAAAATAAAATATAGGCTACGACCAGGTGTTTAACCCTCTCGCTGTGTGAACAACATCGTATCTCAACGACATTACAATTACAAAACAGTTTGCATTGCCTATTGATTACGCTTACATTTGAATGCCAGAAATTGTTTTCAAATATTCTGCGGCCTTCATTTGTTTTGATACGTCGACCTCATAATAATCGTGATCGATATTACAAAATCTATTTTTTTTTAAATTCTGGACACAGTATGCAAACCATCACACCCGTATACCCCGAAAGGTTAGGCAGATGTGTACTTATGCACACAGTTCGCCAGAATGTTTAAATCCCATGTATCCCATCCCATCGGCGGCGAACCTTTTGCCAGTAGCACAAATCCCAAATTGCGAGCTTCTGTTGAGAATTTTATAGAATACCCCAACAATATTTTATTCAACCTGGGCATCAAACCCAGGATACAGGACTCCACTAGGGACCACTGAGAGACTAATGAGTAGTCTGTTTTTTAATGGTTTGGCGTTCAAAATTTAATTTGCACAAATATTATTTGCTAATTCTATTCAACTCCATCGAATAGCTTCCAGTCTAACCAGTTCTAGATATAAGAAGGCTAATAATACTGGAATTTAAAAATGTTTTAGTCTATCTCGTCTTGTCACAAACAAAGTTTAAATAAAAGAAAAATAAAAGAAAAATCATAACTATATTTTATGTACTAAGAAGCATTGAGAAAGGTGAGCTAAGAAAAAAACTAAAACTGTACTTTACATACCTAAATTTTTTCAGAGATAAGCCGGAACAAACAGACAGAGGAACTAAAAATTAAAAAAAATATGACTGAACCGAGGATCACACATTAGGAGGTGAATGAACGAAAGTGGTGTACAAAGACTGTAGGAAGTGGAAATCCGTGGCCCATGCGTTATATAGGTACTATATTTTAACACTTTTTTAATTGCATAAATTAATAGATCTTCAGTCTTCAGTGAGGAAAATGTTTTATTTGCGTAGTTTTCGCTCTGTAGTTTCCGATTATTAAATAATTCCAAGTAATTATTATATGCTTCCCACGGTCTTTTTATTTTAGGTTGCGACATTGCGTTTATAGTGACATTTTAGCTATGCATGCAAACGATATTTTAGCCTCAAACGGGCCATTTTGCGGTGGAGCGAACCAGTTATTCATATTACAACACATCTCTAATTTTGAATATAGTTTTAGCTTTAAGAGGGGATAAATAAACGCTCTTTACCAGTGGCGTGGGGATCATATCGAAGCCTTATTTAAAATAGGCAAAATACTTGTAAGTGAAATGCGAGCGTTTTTGGAAGCCATCTGTATATTAACTACGAGTTTATTTTTTAAAGCTTAGTAGCAATGTGGGTTGCACATTAGGTATTTGTCAACCCCTCGTAAAGCTTAATGCTAGTGTTAAGAGTGGGTTCACGTCGGTAGTCGGTAGGATCGACCTTTTGGAACCGTGCAACTAGAATCATAACGTTTCATAAACGCTTGTGAAAGCTTAATTGAAATAAAACTTGAAGTGCAATGGGTGGCTTTAGAATCCCCTATTATTAGGCTGTGGCCGCTAAACCGCCGTTCATGGTACAAGTACGTTGACGATATTGAAATCACTTAAGGACCAGAAATTTTCCAATTTCAGTCATATACGAATGTCTAGACTTTACACAGCCATCGTTGAGCCCCATCCGTCATATTGCGTAGGTTATCACTCAAATTTTGCCTTATCTGTTGTATCTAGGTCGGCAAGTCCTCTTGGTACATACACGCTTTTCGCCCGGCTGCTCTTGCGTGAACGATATAGATTTTAACTCTAATTGCATGAATTTCGAAATCGTGTGTTTAATTGAATCTTATAGGATTATTGGTTGTTGTTATTTACGGAACAGCTACTTAGTTTTAATGTTGTAGATTAAGGCCCACTTACACCAACTTCTTAAGGTATTTAAATCTATATATATGTAAAAGAAAGTCGTGTTAGTTACACCATTTATAACTTAAGAACGGCTGAACCGATTTGGCTGAAAATTGGTGGAGAGGTAGCTTAGAACCAGGAGACGGACAAAGGATACCTAGATACATACCTAGAAGGATACCTAGGATAGATAGAAGGATTTTTATCCCGTTCCCGTGGGATGTGATGACAGACCGAATTCCACGGGGGCGAAGCCGCGTGCAGAAGCTAGTTGTATATAAATACGAAATTTCTATGAAAAATTGTGTTTAGATGCAATTTAAACACATTTAAGAAGTTGGTGCAAGTGGGCCTAAGACTAAAATTCGACTATTTTAGGCCCTTCGCGTATTAAACCTGGTTTAAAAACTAATAAAACTTTATTGCTTATTCAAATTGGCGGGTATTTGTAGTTAATTAATTTTTGAAAGTTGGTAAATGAACGAATATGACTTTTTCTTATACTTCAATACAAAAACTTTTATCAAAGTTACAACATATTTTGGTTTAGGTAATTGATGCTGATTAAAACATGCTTAAAGCTCTATGTAGTCTCTGTATAATGATAGGTACTAATAATTTTTATAGCTCTTTATATATGCGTGAACGCTTAGCGAATGGAGAATCGACTTCCGCAGTTTTTCAACGTCATAGATTTCACGAGTGTAGAGCCTTTGCATAGCATTCTCCTGCGAGTTGCGATTCATTGCACTATATACAGTGAGTAGTACCTATTAGTAAGTTGAGACTTAGCCATGAGCTCTTTAACGCAAAGTGGGTGTCGGGCTTGTACCAACTACAACCCACTAAAATGCTCCAGGCGTGATGGTATGTTAATGTTCGGGGAATACTCCCCGAAGGGTTAGGCAGAGGCGTACTAAGTACACCCACAGTTCGCCGGTATGTTTAGGTTCCACGTAATAGTGGGCGAGCCTATTGCCATTAACTGGGCACAAATTCAAAACTCCGAGCTGCTACTGGGAATTTCATAGAAAAACCCAATAACACTTAACGCTAGGAGGATTCCCTCGACCTGGGAATCGAACCCAGGACCTCTAGGCCTCTAATGAGGCATAAATCCTCACAAACTTTCACGTTTCCAATATCAGTAGAATTGTAAAATTGGTAGGATAGTAGGAAGTAGGATTGTGACAATAATTCGTAACTTAATTTAGAGTAGGTACCTATTGATGAGCGATGGCGTAAATATTTTTATTATTAGATGCAGATAATGAGCTTGCATTCATGTTTACCTCCCATGGTGTTGATCAATTATACACAACGAATCATAATTGCTTTTGAAATATTGTGAATTATAGTTGACGCATTGTCAAAGGTCTTCGTTACGCTTATTTGTATTCTAAGATTTTTTTTAAAATTTTTTTTTTTTTAAATATTCTGGGACAGTTTTTACACAGCACCATCTAGTCCCAAACTAAGCAGAGCTTGTACTATGGGTACTAGACAATGGATATAATACTTATATACTTTTTTTTTGTAAATACATACTTATAATACATAAGAAACACCCAGACGAACACAAACACTTATATTCATCACATAAAATTTTTGTGTTCTGTGGGAATCGAACCCACGACCTCATGGTCGGCAGTCCGGTACTCGAACCACTAAACCACAGAGGTCGTAAATCTCTTACAAAATTCTCGTTTAATTGTGGGGAAATTCTCGACCTCTTGGCCTGTAATAATTTTATTTTATGACTGCGTGATAGCCTAGTGATATGACCATTGGACTGCCAAGTCAAAGGTCTCGAGTTCAAATGCAAGGCACGCAGCTCGGAGTTTTCGAAGTTATGTGCGTAATTAATAGTTAATTACCACGCGCTTGAACGGTGAAGAAAACATCGCGAGGAAACCTGAGATTTGTTCGACGGCGTGTGAAGTCTATCCGCATTAGGCTAGCGTGGTGGACTATAGCCTAATCCATCTCATTCTGAGAGGAGGCCCGTGCCCAGCAGTGGGAGATATAATGGGTTGATTATGGGTGTATGTTATGTATGAGTGCGTGTGGCATGATTTATGATAAAATGATTCAAGTGCAATTGCAATCATTTGAATCTGTGTTTACATATATGCTTATCGTTCATTTAACTATGCCCCCATTCTATCTACAGGAAGGTAGTAAGTAAACCAGAAGACGCAGGTTCGAATCCTAACCGCAGTCAAATTCTTCCTTCTCTATAATAACTTTATAATCCTTATTATGTCAAAAACGGTGCCATCTGCCACTTTTACTTGTACTGACTGCACGAATGCTCGCTTTGTAACATGTTACATTACGTATATTTTTTCATGTCGCTTGAGAAGCAAAGTAACTTGCTTTACAATATCACTGACGTCACCTTTAAGACTAGAAAATTCAGAATGTGAAGGCAAATTTCGACCTGGCGGGTGGGACTCGTGGTGGATTAGTAGTCATAGGGTCTGGTGTATCTAACCAGAAGACGCGGTTCGAATCCTGCCCGCAGCCAAATTTTCCCTCACTACTTAAATAATGTTACATTACGTCCTGTAAGTTGCACTTTTTAGAGGTCAGATAGCGGTTACACTGCGTAAAATAACAAAATTAATCTCGTCGTTGACAGGACGTGTCGCTTACGCACGATCACTGAACGTTGTACTTTGTATTATAAGCCACTTGAACTTTCAAACGTGATTTTATAAAAAAGTATATGATTGATATTTATAGTTCATTTTGTGACGTAGAGTTCCGTTTCACCAAAGAGCGCGTTTACGCTGCTTGTTGTGACAAGTGTGAAACGGTTTTCAATGAAAACATAACGTACATAACATACCATCACGCCTGTATTCCGCGAAGGGTTTGGCAGAGGCGTACTTAATGTACACCCACAATTCGCCGGGTATGTTTAGGTCCCATGTAATAGGGGGCGAGCCTATTGGCATTAACCGGGCACAATTTCCAAACTCCGAGCTGCTATCGTATTTGAGAGCATGCTACTGGGAATTTCATAGAAAACCCCAATAACACTTTGCTCGACCTGGGAATCGAACCCAAGACCTCTAGCGTAGCAGTCGTGCTCAGGACCACTAGGCTAATGAGGCAGTTCAATGAAAACATCAATTTAAATACAGAAAAAACGTCCCCAGTTAGTTCTAGCGGTTGGTTACAGTTTTATCTTAACATCACGCCTGTATTCCCGAAGGATTGGGTAGAGGTGAAATAATGTTCACCTACATAACAGTTCGCTGGTATGTTTAGATCTCATGTATTAGAGGGCGTGTTAGTTGCCGGCCTTTTAAAAGGGTTTGGGCCTCCGGTATCCTCACTCAAATCAGATCCAGCCGTCCCTAACTGCCCCCAGCATCGCCCTAAGCCAAGGCCCATGCCCCGTTAGGGGACGTCCTTAGCTTCTGTTGCTTAGTTTTAAGTTGCTCCTGGCTGGAGGCATTCGGTGCCTCACCACCAAGTCCGGTTACGATGTCAAGATTCCCTGAATCAACAGCTATTGCCACATTGAAAAAAAAGGTATCCTCGATCACTTGGCGAAACACAACGTAAGCGTTGTTTCACGCTGGTTTTCTGTTATCATTCCGATCCCGAAGAATGGCTCTCCCACGGCTAAAATTGTGATAAACCACAAATTCCAAACTGTGAGCTGCTACTGAGATTTTTATAGAAAAATCTAATAACACTTCGCTCGACGTGGAAATTGAACTCTGGCTGGAGGCATTCGGTGCCTCGCCACCAAGTTCGGTTACGCTGTCAAGGTTCCCTGAATAAACAGCCTGAGTCCATCTCCAAAAAAAAAGTGGAAATCGAAACCAGGACCTCTAGCGTGTTATGGTGTAAGTCGCACTCAAGACAGGTAGACTAATGAAGTTGATTACAGATAATGATGTAATTTGTAAAACAAACACATTCGTATCAATTCGGCACGTTGTTTTTATCAAAGAACAGTAATTTCAGTGTTTATCCTCTACAGTTTTCAAGCCAATTTGTTAGGAATTGTCTAAATTAAGCTATTTTGTATTGCCCTTACTCCGCGGCAAGGCTGTGTTTGACGTCACACGAACTGAGGACACGATAACCCGCATGTAGGCCGAATGGAAACTGTGTGGAGGCGGCAGTTTATTATATACTCGTATTATTTTGTTTTTCAAATTAGGAACTGTCAACTGACTCATGTTATTCTTTGCAATTCAGTTTCAAATTCATAACGAGTATTATAACCGCCAAAGTAACTCCGTCCGTCTGTCACCTTTTCATACCTCAACTACTGAACAGATTTCTATAAAATTTGGCAAAAAAATAGATTGCATCCTGGCGAAGGATATAGGTTACATGACAGGCTATAAATTTTGGCTTGTGTGTCCATCGTTTATTCGTTCTGAAGCCATTCATCCGGTTACAACGAGGTGATGTTTAAAAAAAAAGAAAAAGTGGCATTAGTAACGCGACGGTGTTTACCAGCTACGCGGCACGTGTAACCTTTTGTGTTCTCAAAACCGCTAAGAAACCAGTTGATTAAAATTTCTTAAAATAATATAAATTTTCGTTAATAGAATTTTCGTATTTATATTATTTGTATGGATGAGGGGTTTTACAACTACTTAAGATGTAAGTTAGATTAATCTAAAACGTTCATCTGATTATTTAATTGGAATAGGCTTTGTAGGCTAAGGTCACTTGTTATAGTGCCTGACTACAATTTTATTTTTTTACGGTTTTAGTATCATTGTTGCAAACAGTGATAGTCTAGTGATACAACCGTTGGACTGCCAAGTCAAAGGTTGAGTTAGAATTCAGGGCAACTCTGACGTTTCGAAGTCATGTGCGTATTAATAGCTAATTATCACGTGCTTAAACGGCGAAGAAAAATATCGTGAGGAAACCTTCATGCCTGAGAGTTTTATCTCGACGGTGTGTGAAATCTGCCCACCCGCATTAGGCTAGCGTGGCGGACTATTTATCTATTCAATATGTAATTTTATTACTGCAGTTGGTTGTAGTTCACAGCTAAACCTTAAGCGTATAGTAAATTGCAGGCTTTTCTCCATAATATTAAAAATATTTCCAAAGAAGGAGATTTACCAACCATGAATATGAGAAAAAGAAATATTAGTCTTTAACTTTGTTACAAATGAGTCCCACATACTTTGCCGCCTCCCTAGCATCATACAGAAGGCTAGGATGATAACCATAAATGACAACTTACGTAGCGTAACCGATAATTAAAAAAAAAATACTCATTTGAAGATAGCCTATCCGTTTTTATCGTAACTCCTTGTCCCGATTCCAAAGCTGTTACAACGATAAAATTTTCTGTCCACGTGCCGCGCAGCTCCCATAGATTAAAGTAAATTCGGTAAATCGTACGCATATTATGATGCGCGTACGCAATAGACATCATAATTAGCTGTAATGTTCTGTATTCATAACGTGTTGTATAATAATGGAATATTTTGTGGAAATTTTGAGGTTTATATACCTACCTACGGACAACTGATTTTGGTCGTTTAGCCAGTATTTTTTTTTTAGATATACCTAGGTAGGTACAGTCACGAGCATCAATATGTATACACTTACTAAAATTCTAAAGCGTTTTTTTTATGAAATGACGATTGCAAACTTTGAGATAATAACAATATCATTAAGGCATTGGTTCGAAAATACTATGTTCATAACATCATAAAATTTCAATTACTACATTAAGAAAAAAACGCTTTTGAAATTTGCCAAGTGTATACATATCTGTGCTCGTGACTGTACATGGGATGGTGTTGAATAATTATTAATAAAGTAATGCTCTTGTTGTAAGGTCCTCCTAGTTAGTATCCTGTACAGTATTAGTATGCCGAAAGGTTGTTTATGGTTTATGTTATGGTTGATTGATAAGTTATACATCTTTATATTTCCCAATCTTCACTTCCCGATTTAGTGCCTTGGCGAATTAGAGATACAATTATGGCGAGAGTATTTTTTACTTTATCAAGAAGAAGTTTTGGTTTCAGTTTGAGGACAGGCCAAATGGCGAATATTGAGGGAGTCCTACGTCCAGCAGTGGATCTGTTTAGGTCGTTGACGATGATGAATATGAACAGTTTTATGGTTATTTTACCGAATGGGCCGCGCCGGCTCGATCGGAGTGATACCACGGCCTCACAGAAAACCGGCGTAAAACAATGCTTATGTTGTGTTTCGCAAAGTGAGTGAGGATACCTTTGTGATACATTCTTGCCGAAGCATGGCTCTTCCACGGCAAATTAATAAGATGATTATTGCTTCTCACGTACGGATGAAAATCTCAATTGACGATGAGAATCATCAATCTAATTACTTGTCATCACACTGCGTAGTAATTTCACAGAAAAAAGTGGTATGTCAAGTACATTAATTGTGTTCAGTAGCGAACCCGTGGTTGGACATATTCCTCATGGATATTGGGTGTGACAAACTGATCTGAACCGCAGTCGGTAGTACCAGTTTGTTCCCACCGCGACAATGGCGCTAGTATCTACTACCCGTGGCCGCGGGGCGCTAGCGCATGCCTGTGACGTAGCGACCGGGCCGCCATGATGCGACTAACCAGTCGTCGACGCGCACGCTCACCGGAAACATTCGAGTTGGTTACTCGCGCCGTGCGTGAATCAAATCACTCGTGGACTAAGCACCGTGTGTTATATACCCCCCTGGTGATCCTCATTCCATCCAGTATCAACGTCGCATACGGGAAGTTTGGGAGATCGGCTGTGGCAGAGGAAAGGTGAGTCGTACTCAGTTTTCTTGGGGATTGTCCAACCCGGGGGCTCGCTCGACATTTACCCACTTTTCTACTGTATCCAGCAAACAGTCCACTCCGCTACTCCACATTCTGGTCCTTCGAGAGCCGGATACATACCTATTTACCTATTTTTTTCATATTGTTCGTAACAATAATTAGGTTCGTAACCACATTGCTTCTTACACAAAATGGCGGAAGTTCTAGAACGTAAAAGAAACACTTTAATAGTTAAGAAAGAATACTTATTTTCCAAATTACAAAAGCTATATGACGCTTCCAGAAAAATCGAGAGTAATTTAGATAATTTACCTACATTTTTATTGCAATTTACGGAATTGGAAAGTGTTCGAACGAAATTTGAATCGGCCATATTTGAATTGTACGAAATAGAAATTCAAATCAAACCTACTGCTAAAATGTCGATGAGGGAACTTGAAACATTTGACGAAATGTATTGTGCATGCCAATTAGTCGCCAATAAATATTCAAAATCTTCTGTAAACTCTGCGTCAGAGAAAAAAGACTTGGTTGTACCAGCATTACCTAAGTTATCACTATTTCAATTTGATGGTCAAATAGAGAACTGGACAACTTTCTATGATACTTTCGTCTCTTTAGTTCACAATAGAAACTTTGCCGAAATAGATAAATTTCATTATTTACTTTCTTGCGTTAAAGGTCCGGCCTTAAATATAGTTAAAAAATTACCGATTACCGCGGCTAATTACTCATTAGTTTGGCAAAGTTTAATAGATAAATATCACGACAATAGAACGCTAGCGTGTAAGTATTTTGATAAAATGTTAAATTTCACACCGATTCATAAAGAAACTTCGGCAAACCTCTCATTGTTTATAGAAACGTTCGATCACTCCCTCAAAGCTATCCAGTCGTTAAATATAAAAAACTTAGATGACTTCTTATTCTGTCACCTCGCGTTACATAGACTTGACCCGCATACGAGAAAATTATTCGAAGAAAGTCGTGACCAGAAGGCGATACCGACCTTCACAGAACTTATAGATTTCGTAAATAAACAAATAAAAGTTCTTGATCACACGTTTTCTAACGCCAATCATTCCGTGCAATCTTCCAAATTCATAAATAATAATAATACATATAAAGGTAACTCTAAACCCTCGTCTTCAAAATCTGCGCTAACCACTGCGCGAGTAAATAATAATTATCGTAATAATAATACCAATTCAAATGTCAGCTTAGTTTGCGCTCACTGCTCAAATAATCACATGATATATCGATGTGATCAATTTCGGAAATTATCCGTCGATCAGCGTAAGGACCGTGTCCATGCATTAAAACTGTGCGTAAACTGCCTAAAACCCGACCATAATAGTAATACGTGCAAAAGTACTATTACTTGCGGGGTATGTGCTCAGCCGCATCATTATTTATTACATAAGGATTCGGGGCATGCAGGATGCGCCGCCGTTACTTCGGCCGTGCCGAGTACGTCGTTCGCGCAACTGTCTCTTTCGCCCGCGCACCAAGGGCTCGCTCTGTCTCGCTCCGTGAGCGACTCCGTACCTACGCAGCACGCGCTGCACAGTGTAGGTGATGATAGTTGCGAATATGGTGTAGTGCTAGGTACCACACTCACGCACATCGCTGATGTTGATGGTCACTATCAGGACTGCCGTGCGGTAATAGATTCCGGAGCCCAGAGCTCATTTATTACCACGGAATGTGCTCAGAAATTAGGTTTACCTCGTAAAAAATGTCCTTTTTCTATAAATGGTATAGGCGGTGGACTTATTAAAAATCAAGGCATGATCAGCTGTTCAATAAAGCCGAGACATGCGGACGGGCCTACGTTTAACGTGAACTTGGTCGTAGTATCAAAAGTATCAACTGATATGCCAAATATACCTTTTCCCGAACAAGTAGTTGACGAGTACAAGTCGTATCAGCTCGCCGATCCATTATTTTATAAAAGGTCGCGGATAGATATTTTATTAGGTAACGACATAGTGCCAGATCTTATTAAAGATAAACCGTTAATAATTAAATCTAATATTCCAAGCGTCCTTGAAACAGTTTTTGGGTTTGTTATAAGCGGAAAATTATATCCCCACCAGTATAGTTCGCAAAATTTACATCTATCAGTTTCATATGACCAAGAACAATCTATCGATAAAACATTACGGGCTTTTTGGGAAATCGAGGAAGTGCCGTGCACACCATCAGTAAACCCCATAGAACAATTAGCCGAGGAGATATTTATCAACGAACATTCTCGCGATTCGAACGGGCAATACATCGTTCCGCTGCCGTTCGCGCCCGACCACTCGGCGCTTGGGGACTCGCGCGCTGTGGCCGAGCGTAGGTTATTGTACACAGAGCGTAGACTCGCTCGTGCTCCTGAGTTACAAAAGAAGTACGGCGAGTTTATGCGCGAATATGAGGATCTTGGTCATATGGAACTTTATCAGGGTGATCAGCCTAGTCAATATATTATTCCGCATCACAGTATTTTGCGTCCAAGTAGTTCGTCCACCCCGCTTCGCGTCGTGTTTGACGCATCTGCGAAAACTAATAATAATATTTCTTTGAATGAAATATTATTGGTCGGTCCTAAGTTGTATCCGGACATAGCCGCGATAATTTTAAATTTTAGACTTTTTGAATATTGCCTAGTAAGTGATGTTTGTAAAATGTACCGCGCTATAATTCTTCGAAAGGAAGACCGATGTTATCAACACATTTTATATAGGGATTCGCCTAACGATCCGATAAAAATTTACGAATTAAAAACTGTAACGTACGGACTTAGTTGTTCCCCGTTTTTAGCGATTCGGACGCTTCATCAATTAGCAGACGACGAGGAGAAACGTTTTCCACTCGCCGCTCAGGTCCTCCGTGAGGGTGTGTACATGGATGACATTTTATATTCATGCAACACGTATGAGCAAGCCTGCTTAGTACAAGATCAGTTAGTAGGTATTTTTGAAAGCGCGAATTTTACTTTGAAAAAGTGGATGAGCAATCGTAAAGAGTTACTTTTGCGAGTTCCAGAAGAAAATAGGGAAGGTTCCGTAACGTTCATGAAGGATGAAAATGATTGTAACATTAAAGTCCTTGGCCTTAAGTGGATACCAACATCCGATAATTTTATTTTTGAAGTTAATAAAACTGATAGCGTTTCAACCAAGCGATCTGTACTTAAGTTATTAGCGTCGATTTATGATCCCGTGGGTTTTATCGCACCGTGTACTTTTGTTGCAAAAGAAATAATGCAAGATTTATGGAAATTAGGCATAGGTTGGGACGAAAAGTTACCTGATAATACCAACAAAACGTGGCAAAACTACATCTCAGAACTTCCACTTTTAGCAGAATTGCGTATTGAACGTCACATGTTAGTGCCGGGTCAGTTGGAGTGCGAGATAGTTGGCTTCTGTGACGCGTCGTCACGTGGTTATGCGGCGTGTGTTTACGTTATCAGTCGCGATCATCATGATAATGTAAAGGTTCGTTTAGTGACTGCGAAATCTAAAGTCGCGCCTATAAAACCCGTAACGATTCCACGTTTAGAATTAATGGGTGCCGTATTATTAAGTAAATTAGTAAAATCTGTATGTGATACTTTTACTCGGGTTAAAGTAACAAAAACAATAGCGCTTTCGGACTCGACAATCGTATTGTCGTGGCTTCAAACAGAAGCATATAAATTAAAAACTTTTGTCAGTCACCGTGTGACGCAAATAATAAATGATCAAACGAACTTACCTGTTGTGAAGTTCGATCATTATTATATGAGTGCCCTGCTCGAAGATATATATTTAAACAAGCAGCTCTCATCATTCACTGGCAACTCTGCGCAATTTTAGAAGTAGCTAAAAATTTGCTTAATCTGTGCTCGGTGAACGCTTTCATTCTTTTTAGAGTCGCGAATTATCTCAAATTTTACCCGGGGTGGGATGGGTAGGGACCATATATCTTCGAGCAGGGCACTCATATAATAATGATCGAACTTCACAACAGGTAAGTTCGTTTGATCATTTATTATATTGCGTGCCCTGCTCTCGATATATATTTAAACAAGCAGATGTTTAGAGTATTGGTAAATTTGAGATAAGCCGAAAGCATAGCATGTATTCCTGTAAAATAAATCTGTTATAATCACATTGCATTATTTTAAAACATATCAGTCTCTTGACTTTCTGTTAAGGACCAATTAGCTAACACAAAGCCGACCAGCTACAATTGCTGTGACCCTCCAGAGGGTCAGGGTTCATCAATCATTTTATTAAATATGTAAGAAACTGATTCCCTTAGATAGTATTTACGGTAGGTACCTGGAACTTGAAAATAAATGTTAATGATCATTCTTAATTGTTGGAGAATAATGAATTTCGTCGTAGGACTACATATGGCATGAATCAGCAAGATCAGTGCCTGATATTAAGTACTAAGTAATAATTCTGGATTAAGCACAGGATAAACAATAACAAAATGTTATTAAAATATCAGAATTAATATCATATCAAATCAATATAAATCTGCTGAATCGTGAATCGGTCAGTTTCAATCATAACTATTTATAACTAAATAGTTATAAATATTCGTAAGTTAAAAGGCCGACCAGCAGTCTGTGTGATTACAGCTTATGAAATTTCTTTTGTCATAGTCCTGAATGTAAAGACATGGCGCCTACCAGGTTCCAGTATGGCTCTGGTATCTATAATACTGACTCGAATAAAACTTTGAAGAATACTTTATTTGACGATGTAAAACATAGTTATAGTAAGGTAGATAGGTACTTTTAAAAGAATTACATTAAAATTTCAGAGCTGTACTCTACACTACTTTCTAATCACACAATTTTCCCTTCACTGGGCGAATGGGCCATTCATCACATCTAGATTATAGATAAGTGGTAATGATTATATCAGCACACCCTTCATTCCATATCTGTTGTGCTTAATACAGGGAACTTCATTCCATATCTGAACAACCCCTTGCCACAAAAACACTTTTTAAATAATCATTTAAAAATGTAATTTACAGTAAAATATGAATATAGAACTTTGTTTGGCACAGTCCTACATATATATATATTGATATTTACCAATATTAGTTTGGACTTATACATTCCCTAGAGACTCCCTTACGAACATTCCCCCCCAATTTTAGAGCAAGGATGAAACTGACTTATGACGGACAGTCTATAGGCAGCCGCAAATCCAATGATTTTTTCATAAAATACCTACTTAATACCTGGTATGGATAGAGGAGATCTCCCTGAGAATGGGTTCGCCATATACTATAGGTGCTTATCTATGTTAATATTATAAAGAGGAAAGATTTGTATGTACATATGTTTGTAACGAATTGGCTCAAAAAATACTGGGCCTATTCCAAAATTTCTTTCACGGTTTGAATGTTACATTATTCCAGATTAACATAGGCTATAGAATACTTTGAAAAAGTTTGGGATTTCTGGCAATGAGAATTGTTGGTGGATGAGGTTTCTGTAGGAAGACTGTAACCTTTATTTTTGGTGAGATTATCAGTTTGTTCTAAATCTTCTAATCAAAAGGTGTTTGGAAGGACACCATAACAAAACAAAGAAAAGATAATATATCCAAGTCCAAGTGAAAGTTTCAATATTCATTGGCTTTAAATGTTTCCAGAAGACTAAGGCAATGCATTTATTTATTATGAGTCTAGCCCAGCTTTATCCTAGTAGAGGCACCTAATATTGTAGTTCTAAACAATGTAGGTATGTACCTATTTGTATCTAAATTCTCCTTATAAATGTGAACTTTGATAAGTACAAACTGTTCAAAGACTCAATATTTTATCAGTATAATATTTTCTGAATAAATGTAATTATCACTACTATATAAACATTGGTGTAAGGTGTAACAAGCAACAACCAGAATCTTTTCCAGGTCAAATACCATATTTCTGGGTTCATTATGTAGTTCTCTTGTTTAAAAATAAAAGTACTAAATAAACTTTATTTTTAATGATGTCCTGTGACCAAAATGTGCTAGCATGTGTTAACCCTTTGCACTACTGCCATATGAATGTGGCCAAGGCAATTTAAATGAACATAGAAATGTCTATGTATAATAAATGAAATGTTTATTACAAAATTTACTAGGGTATATGACACATCATGACACCTATGTCTTGTTATACAATAGGATGATTTATGATGTTGCTTAACATGCACAAAAAAAATAAAAAACTATATAAATATCTTATATATGATGTAGGTATTGTTACTACCTACACCTCTTATCTTTTCTAAAATCAATGGTATGCACATAAGGGAATTTATGCACTATATAAAATGTTACAACCTAACCTGGATTGGTTAAATGATTTTCGGTTGCTTGTCCACATTTTTTGCAAAATCCATGGGCTTCAAAGTCTAGGTCAAAATTGATTTATTTCAATTAGACCAATATAATAGTTGAAAGGTTGAACTACTTGTCAAACTGGATGCTTGTTGACACAAACAGCACTGGATTAGGTGATATAGACTTTACCAAGTAAATGCTATGTCATAATACATAAGTTATGCAATACTTCTATTTTACATGATAGGTACTCCTATAATAAACAGGAATTTTATTACAACATTTTAGTTTATCTTATCTTGTGTATAATGTACCTATTCACTGTGGCCCAGAATTTGGTGCTGGGCAAGCTGCAATAAATATTGCTAAATATTATTATAATGACATATTTCTGGTAGATATCATACAGGAGCTAAGAAATTATCAAGACAATGATAACTGGAATTTTTTACTGATAAATTCTAAGCATTTCTAGAGCTAAAGTTTCTATAATCATATCATCTCATCTCCATGTATATAATATAAGGAATACTTTATATTAATAACCAGATTCTATACATATTAATGTATTGATTGTCTTGTAATGTCCCCATCTTGTAAAATTATTACGCATCTGAGCAACCCAATGTAGGAATTACTTTATTATAAAAATATAGGCAATACTATATTCTGAATAAACATTTACTAATAAATGTGGTTTTCCAATAACTTTTTGGTATGTAATGTCATTTCCAAATGGAAATAAAGCTCTATTTGACAGCATTCTTCTGAGATGTTATTTTTCTGATACTAAAGTTTGTTGTATCATAATGGGAAATGAAAGCTAAAGTTGGCCAAAGTAGATAGCTCATCTGATTTTCCTGAAGACAGTAATGGCACACGGTCTTATGAGACTTGATTACAAAGGTAATTGAGTATCCTTTAACATGGTTAAGTAATACACTTAACATTGCATGCTATCCTGCAGTGAGGTAAAAAATGTGTTAGCCTTCCGGCATGACTTACCACTATGGCTAAGTTGGCCATTTCTTGCACACAATGTTGGTCTTGTGCACAATGCTGGTGTTCCAGCCTGTATTGAAGATTCATGTCCTTCAATAGTAATGGGTAGTTGTGGGTTTCACTTACAATTGGTTGTAAGCTTATTGAAGAACTAGTCGCTTTTAATGGCAGGTTTTCAAAACATCTTGTCACAGAGGCATTCTATAGATGCTTACAGTGGTCTTTTACTATTTCACAACATATAAAAACTAATTATCACATATAGGGAGAACTAGAATTCTCATTATTTTTGTTAGGGCAAAATGTCAGTCAGGATCCATCCCAAAATTCACAAAGTATATCTTTTATGTACCCTTAGTGAGATGAATTTACATTGTTATTGTTATACTGCATATTATGTATTTATTCAACTCAATATCCTTGTCTATACTGACAATATTGTTGCTTAACAAAACAGAAACCTGTGGATATTGTCTAACCGGGATCTGTTCCACAAGATTTTGTGGTGTCTTTAGATCATTGGGCATTGGGGCCCTCAAGGGTGGCCGTGCCCTATTTATAGGTGAAAATTGAAACAAACCAAGATGTAGGTTTATCTAGCATGAGATTGTGTCTCCTAGAGCATAAAACTCCAGTGAGTTTTGTGTTCTTCTAGAACCATATGTACCTACTCGTTTTAATTATTATATGCACTCCTTCGAATTGTGATCAGCACAAGACTTACATGTTATTGTAATCTGCAGTAAGTAGGTATAGGTAGTTACCTATTATTTAAATCAACATACCCATGAAAAAACATTGTAGGCACTTACATGTGATTGATAAAACTGCTTATTGGAGCCTCACGGGCTCCACATAAGAGTAAGAGATCTCGTGTGTACATCTCGTGTACGCCCCGAGTCCAATGAGCACGTCAGTGTATCACGTACACCACCCGCGTCAACCGGTACCTCCGAAGGTTATGGAAACTCTTGCGGCTTTAAACTGCTACGAGAGCCAGTAGCCATACCGGTGTAATCACAAGACAACTTGTCACTTTTATTTCATGAAGAATAATTATTATCTCCGTTCCAACGACGCTAGGTACTCCGCTTTATGACGACACTTTATTCGGCTTATAATTTTAAGACGACATTTCTTTTATCGTCTAACTTTTGTAAAACTTCTTTATGTTGCCGTTTAGGCATAGATTTGGTTGAAATTATATTAAAATACACTTTAATTAAAATAAAAACAGAGAAACGCAGAATCAGTTGCCGCGCAAACGAAAAGAATGAAAGCGTTCACCGAGCACAGATTAAGCAAATTTTTAGCTACTTCTAAAATTGCGCAGAGTTGCCAGTGAATGATGAGAGCTGCTTGTTTAAATATATATCGAGAGCAGGGCACGCAATATAATAGAGGTCTTACCTCCTCACTGCTGGCGGCATGTCTGTAGTGAATTTAACTTGGCTGATGTATGTTCACGCGGAGCGTCTCCCGCGCAACTTATCAGTTGCCATAAGCAATGGTTGATAGGAGCAGACTGGATGTATGAAAATCATAGCGAGTGGCCTATATCTATTTTCGTTAATGAAAGTAATGTTACGTTACCTGAATTAAAGCCGTCTATCAACTTACTAACAGGAAGTAGTGATATATCTAATGAAACAAAACAGGAATTTTGTGACAGAATATTTAAACGATTTTCATCCTTTTCAAAATTACAGAGGTGTTTTGCTTGGATTTTAAGATTTATAAAGCGTAATGACAACATGTCTAATAGTAAGTCCGTGACACTATCAACGCTCGAGTTAAATACCGCGTTAGACACTTTAGTAAAATTGGTACAGAATGCTTATTATGGCACTGAAATAAAAATGATTAAAAATAATAAATACGTACCTTCCTTACGTAAACTATCTCCATTTCTCGATGCCGACGGCTTCCTCAGGGTAGGGGGTCGCATAGGTCATTCTGAACTTCCTTATAATGCTAAGCATCCACGTCTACTTCCTAGAGATAGCCTATTTACTAGATTATTAATAGAATATTTACATAAAAAATACTTACATGTAGGGCCGCGCACCTTACAAAGTATAATTAATGAAAACTTTTGGATACCGGCAGCTCGTAGCGTCATTAGGTCCGTTTTATCTAAATGTAAGGTTTGCTTTAAATGTAAACCATTGTTATTGCAACCCGAGATGGCACCTTTACCATCTACCAGGTTGCTACCTAATAAGGTCTTTGCTCACGTCGGAGTAGACCTCGGTGGTCCGTTTCTTGTTAAAGAAAGTTTACGTCGTAACGCTAAGGTTTCAAAAGCCTATTTAGCGTTGTTTGTCTGCTTTTCCACAAAAGCTGTACATTTAGAAGTGTTATCTGCTCTCTCCGCGGATGCTTTTCTCGCATGTTTAGATCGATTCGTAGCGCGTAGAGGTCTTTGTTCGGTTCTCTATTCTGACTGCGGCACCAATTTTATCGCCGCTAGTAAACATCTTTCCGAAATTCAAAAATTCTTGCGTGATAGTAATGATCAAATCGCCGATGGTTGTGCAAAGAGACAGTTAGTATGGAAGTTTAACGTCCCGAGTGCACCAAATATGGGAGGCCTCTGGGAAGCTGGCATAAAGTCAGCAAAATATCACTTAGCACGTAGTGCTAGTGAGAGGTCCTTAACGTTTGAGGAACTTACCACACTTTTTTGTAAGGCAGAAGCCGTTTTAAATTCGCGACCTTTGTGCCCGTTGCCCGCTAGTGATAACCCTGACGAATTTCATGTATTAACCGCCGGACACTTTCTAATTGGTAGCAGTTTGATGGCGATACCGGAATATAACGTTCAAGATATACCTATCAATAGACTGTCACGTTGGCAGTATGTTCAGAAGTGTTCTCAATTATTTTGGAAACGCTGGAGCCGAGAATATTTAAATACCCTTCAACAAAGAGCAAAGTGGTTCACATCTTTCCCTAATTTAAAAATAGGAGATTTAGTTCTTATCAAAACTGATAATGTTCCCTCCTGTAACTGGCCGTTAGGTAAAATAGAAAAGTTACATCCCGGTCCTGACGGAGTAGTTCGTTGTGTGACCTTACGTACTGAGAAGAGTGTCTTACAAAGACCTGTCAACAAACTTAGTCCGTTGCCTTATTCGAATTAGTTTAAAAATAAAAACCTATTACTTACTTGTTTTCCTCTTTTTTTTTTTCTTCTCCTCTTTGTTCCCTTATGGGATAGTTCGTAACTGTCTAAGTTTAATAAATTTTAGAAATTAGAGAATTAATTATTTTCGTAAAATCTTTTTAGTTAGTTTAGTAGAAACCATCACTATGGTTTCGGTAGGGGGTGTGTTCAGTAGCGAACCCGTGGTTGGACATATTCCTCATGGATATTGGGTGTGACAAACTGATCTGAACCGCAGTCGGTAGTACCAGTTTGTTCCCACCGCGACAATGGCGCTAGTATCTACTACCCGTGGCCGCGGGGCGCTAGCGCATGCCTGTGACGTAGCGACCGGGCCGCCATGATGCGACTAACCAGTCGTCGACGCGCACGCTCACCGGAAACATTCGAGTTGGTTACTCGCGCCGTGCGTGAATCAAATCACTCGTGGACTAAGCACCGTGTGTTATATACCCCCCTGGTGATCCTCATTCCATCCAGTATCAACGTCGCATACGGGAAGTTTGGGAGATCGGCTGTGGCAGAGGAAAGGTGAGTCGTACTCAGTTTTCTTGGGGATTGTCCAACCCGGGGGCTCGCTCGACATTTACCCACTTTTCTACTGTATCCAGCAAACAGTCCACTCCGCTACTCCACAAATTGCGATTATTGTTTCTACGTAAATTGCGGCATTTCGAGGAAAATCATAAAATACAGGATTTAAGTAATAAAGTAATAACATGAATTCAAATGATTATTCAAATATTATATCGTATATTATACAAGATAACTGGTACGTCACTAATACTCGAGGACATGATATTTGGCGATCATACATTAATAAAAAAACATAAAATACCATCACGCCTGTATTCCCCGAAGGGTTAGGCAGAGGTGTACTAAGGAACACCCACAGTTCGCCGGTATGTTTAGTTCCCATGTAATAGGGGGCGAGCCTATTGCCATTAACCGGGCACAAATTCCAAACTCTGAGCTACTGCTGAGAATTTCATAGAAAAACCCAATAACACTTTGCTCGACCTGGGAATCGAACCCAGGACCTCTAGCGTAGCAGTCGCACCTGGGACCACTAGACTAACGAGGCAGTTAATAATAAATAAAAAAATAACATTAAATATAAATATTACTGCGTGCTGCGCTATTAAACACAGGGAAAATTAAGTACCTAATTTTATAACTTAATTAGAACGTGAATAGAGTACCGAGTACTCTTTCAGTCAATCACCAGTCAGCCTGTATAAACAGGAGAATGTGCTTCAGAATGCACGACTGTAAAGCTCAGCTGGATCTGGTTTTCATTATAAATATCGTTAGTGGTAGTCAGAAGCTTTGACTTGACACTAGCAACCAATATGTTCTTAGTATATTGGTAGAGAAACGTATTGTGGAGGTCTGTATTGCAAGGAAGTTGTTATAATGTTTGTCGTAGGTAATAAATAACCAACTAGTTTTTTTTATAGGATAGGGGAGCAAACGAGCAGACGGATCACCTGATGGTAAGCGATAACTGCCGCCCATGGACACCCGCAACACCAGAGGAGTCACGAGTGCGTTGCCCGCCTTTTAAAAGGGTTTGGGCCTTTTTTTTTTTTTTTTTGTGCGTTTGGAAATCCTCGTGGACATCCGCCGCCCGGGGAAGGCGGCGGGGTGTGTCGGACTCCACCCAAAGTGGGTGACCTACCGACTAAAACCACACGGGTGTTTCGCCTCACCACTTTTTGCTGGGGTTACGGGAGCGAGGTTTCATTCCTCCGCGACCCCAGCAGTGGCAGACCGCCATTGCGGTCTCCGGCTCTGTTGAGGGGGACTGTTTAGATCCCCCATCTGCCAATCCACTTGAGTGGGGCACGGCAACACCTACCGCGCCGCCATCTCGGGCCTTGCGTGATGGGCGGACGGACTTCCCCAAGTCCGCCGCCCGTGGCCTTTTTAAGGTGGATGAAACAGGGCATTGTCTGCCCTGTTCCTGCGCCCTGTTCGTCGGGCGCGGATTGGCAGTATGGAGGCAGCCTCCCTCTCCCTTTCCGCGGCCTCTTTTGTGGCGATGACCTCCTCGCAGAAGGAGGCCACCGCTTGCCACGCGCTCTCGCTCCCGACCATACTTGAGACGACGACCGGAAGCGAGAGGTCCTCTCCTACCTCAGCGTTAAGGACGCGGCGCTGCACTGCCCAAGTAGTGCACTCGGCCAGCGTGTGCTGCGCCGTGTCCTCGAGGCTCCCACAGTGGTGGCAGCGGGCGTCCGGCTCTCTCCCGGCGATTTGGCACAGGTACTTGCCGAAGCAGCCATGCCCCGACAGCACCTGTGTCAGCCGGAAGGTCAGCACGCCGTGACGCCTGTCCACCCACTCTTCCAGAACGGGGCGAAGTGCCTCGACCGTCCGGATACCGGCCCCCGGCCGTTCGAGCCGCGCCGCCCATTCTGCGATCGCCGCCCGCCGCAGATGTGCCCTGCATTGGTCCGCCTCCCTTGGGTCCACCATCTCCCCATGATCCCGCGTTTCCTTGCGCCATGTAAAGAGTGACGCAAGGACTCGGGCGTCCAGGTCCCAAGGGAGGGACCCCGCCAATGCGCATGCCGCCTCCACCGAAATCGTGCGATACCCGCGGATGACCCGTACGGATATCGCACGCTGCGGCCGCCGCAACATAGCGCCTCCTCGGCTCGTCAGCTCGGTAGCCCACACAGGGGCACCATAGAGGGCCATAGAGCGAATGACCCCCAGGTACAGCCGCCTGCAACTGCTGTTTGGGCCACCGAGGTTCGGCAATAGCCGGCCTAGGGCGCCGGCCGCTCCCATCAACCGCGGGACCAGGTGCTGGAAGTGGCTCTCGAACCGCCAGCGGCCATCCAGTATGAGCCCAAGGTACCTCATGCATTGTTTGATTTCAATGCGGACCCCACCGATGATAATGTGGGATCCTGCTGGAGGCATCTTCCTTGGCCCATGGAAACAGACCGCTTCCGTCTTGTTAAGTGCCACTTCCAGCCCCAACATGCGGATCCGGGAGACGACTTGCGCGACGCCTGCAGTGGCAAGACGGGCAGACTCCCGAAACGAACTCTCCCGGGCTAGCACGAGCGTGTCGTCAGCATAACATGTTAAGCTGACGCCCGGGAGGTTGACTCCTCGCAGGACCCAATCGTAACCGATGTTCCACAGGAGCGGTCCGAGGACAGATCCCTGTGGAACACCGCACGACATTTCCCTCGTGCAGACCCTGTCGCGGGTCATGAACATAACCGACCGATTGCGCAGGTAGTCCCCGACTATCAGACGCAGATGGGGTGGCACCTGATGGTAGCGTAACGCCTCCATGATGCAGCCCCATGGCAGGGTGTTAAAGGCGTTCGAGATGTCCAGCGACACTGCCAGTAACACCCCGCCCTCTTCCACCGCTTGCTCCGAATGGGCTTTGACACGCAGGATCGCGTCGACGGTCGATCGACCCACCCGGAACCCGAACTGATTGTCCGACAGGTCGGGGCCCACTGTCGTCATGTGCCTGACGAGGCGAGCGGCGATGATTCGCTCGAAGAGTTTACCCACCTCGTCAAGCAAGACGATCGGCCGGTATGCCGAGGGAGAGTCTGCTGGACGACCCTCTTTCTTGAGGAGTACGAGTCTGCCCGTCTTCCACTGCTCAGGGAAATGTCCTTGTCTGAGGCAAGCTGTAAACAACTGCCTCAGTCTTGGGGCCAACACCTTTAGAGCCAGAGCCCAAGCACGGCCAGGCACCCCATCTGGTCCCGGGGCCGTGTTCTTGGCGCGCATGCGGAGTTCCGCTACACCGAGCTCGGCCTCGGTGACCTCCGGTACCTCCGTCTCCGCTGGAGACTCCTCGGATCGTGACTCCATTGACGGCGGAGTGTATTCTGCCCTATTTGGGAATAGGACAGAGACGACATCACGGAGGAAACCTGGCTCCAAGGTCTCCGTAAGTGGGGCAGCCCAGGGCCTGAGCTTGGCCCTTGCTAATTTGTAGGGCCGTCCCCAGGGGTCCCTGTTTAGCATTTCAAGGAACTCTTCCCAGGCCGCGTCCTTAGCTTGGCTGATGCTCAGCTGCAGAGCTGCCTTGGCTGTTTTGTAGGCTTCGTACAGCTGAGCCTCCCTTGCACAATCCCGGCGGCGGCGTCGACGACTCAAAAGGGTTTGGGCCTCCGGTAACCTCACTCACTCGGCGAAACACAACGCAAGCGTTGTTTCACGCCGGTTTTCTATGAGGCCGTGGTATCACTCCGGTCGAGCCGACCCATTCGTGCCGAAGCATGGCTCTCCCACGTGAATCTTTTGTAGTCTGTTGTGTTTTGTGTCAATTACTTTGGAATTTACTAAATTATTGTTTAAAGATACAAAGGGCTTTGCCCTGTAGGATGATAATGGCTGAAAAAAAACTGTTACAACATGTGGATTTATTACTAGTTTACTTATTAAGGGTATGGTCTCTCCAATAGGCATCTGTCCAGATCTTCGTTGTGGCTTTCTTCTTGCCAGTTTTTTCTTTGGCTTGCCTTAGCTTCGACGACGTTCCTCAGACAACCATTACGTAATATGGATCGTCTGCTATTTGGGGAAGCGGCACGGTATAAGGCTGGCCCTTCCTTTGCCCGGCCATGGGATCCATGACATGCCATGGCCGGGTGGACCTCTTTAAAAGGCGAGGTCTTCCCTAGCGCTTAAAGATTGGCTCACCTCACCTCCATGAAAAATAATAATTTTTAAATCATTATTCTCCCAATTCATTAATATAATTTTAAAGAATCATTGTTAATTGTATCTATAATCTCTTTGTAAACAAATAGGCAATTAAGAATGGTAAACGGCATTACATAATATTATACGTAATTTACTCGCATTACCTTCTAGAGAACTATTATAACTATAAGCCGTTGGTTGTTAAACGTATGTATGAGTAAAATAAATTAAGGGTAATTCTAGACTTTCCGGGATTTTCCTATATAAAAGAAGTCCGAAGTTCCGCAGTCCACTATTTCAGTTGTGTTACATTGGTCGACCAGTGGTTCTAAATGACATAAGAATTAATGGATTTTGAAAGCAATACTGTCAAAAATAAACAATTCTGAAGTCATTGAATGACAACTTTCACACAATAAAATAGTAAAATTAGGGCCCAGAGCAAAAGCGAAATCAGACTAAACAATATACAGAAAGGAGGACCTCTTTCTGCGCTTACGACCCGAAGTACCTCAATTGACGTCATAAAATCTATTACGTTTATCTATTGGTGTAGTACATTGTATGATTTCATCTATTTCAAATGCGAACAATTGATGTGTATGTATGGAATTTTTTATAGGCTACACATCTGTTTATGTTTTTACAATCAACAAACAGATCATGTGTGAACAAAGAAGTATATTATTGGTGTTTATTGATGCTTGTTATTTTTATCATCTTTATGCATTTCCCTCTGCGGAGCTAACGGTTGTTGAGGCCTACGTCCTTAGTTTTTACATTAAAAAAATATTAAATATTACTTTTTTTTACACTTCAAGCCAAACCATCACCAAGCCAAGTCAACGGATGAAATAATGAAACTAACTCAATTCTCTCATGAAACTCATTTGACCTCTAAGCAAATCTTGCAGTTTATAAAATAAAATAAGTAAATGATGAGGTAATGAACTAGTAGCGCTGAACTCGTGAATAGTGGCTTGGTTAGTGTGCGTGGCACCCGATACGAATATTGTGGTGTAATCCTGGGAATACATGAATGATTATGGTATGTTATGCTAAGGATGGTGTAGGCAGAGGTGTACTAATATGCACCCATAGTTCGATAGAGACCGAGCCTATTGCCTACCGGGCACAAAACCAATTGCACTTTTCTCGACCAGGACGTCCAGGACCTCTAGCGTAATAGACAGGAATAAATCATGTGGATCAGGTGTTCCATATTACCGATTTAACTCCTTCTTCTCAGGAGTCACCAAAAGTAATATCCATAACGGGACTGCGGCAAGTGTACCTTAATTAATTAGTCTAATTATTCCATAGCCAAAAGGACCTACACTAAAAAAAACTTCAAGAAATAGGGTGAGGTGTGATTAGACCCTATGTTGAACACAAAAAAGTTATACAAACGGATTTTAAATCGTATTTTTTTTAACAACCCGTCGTTATCGACATCCTGTAGTTACTGACGTTTCTAACCGTTGTTTATTTGTTTGTTTCAGATAAGGCTGAAATGTCCAATTATTAAAACGGTTTTCGAGTACCAGTCAAATTAGAACGAGGTCAGTATAGTGTTTCTAATTAAAATTAATCGATTTAATTCTCTTTGCTCTGTAGAACAACATCTGTAGAAATAAATACAATAGATAGGTAGTTTTTGTTTTAAAAAACAGGCTTGACACGGCTCATTTTTATTGAATTAATGTTTCACAAAGGTAATAAAAAAAAAATTAAGAGAAAAGTCATAATAGTGTAATAAAATCTTCCTAATTGATTCTTGTATCCGGAGTGTAACTTTCGCAAGCAACGAAGATCTAGACTCGAAAAGATCCTTCAAAATTTCCATAAATACCTATATTTGATCAGTAATAACAGTTGAACGATCTGTAGCGACAATTGTAGGCTACAGATTGTTCGCCTAATTTCAGCGCAAAAAAGAATGGATCAGTAACAATGACGATGAAAACAATGGAGCTGCTGAATCTAATAAGTTACTTTTTTACTGATTGCAGTAAAAATGCCGCGTGTAGACAACCGGCAACCGGCGGCAACCGAAGACTTCCGCCGCGTACTGCGGGAAAAAGCATTGAACCACAGCTTGTTCTACTTGAAGCTGAGCGCAGGAGTCGCGCCGGACCACGCGCGGGAGCCGGCGCTCGCGCACGCGCCGCGCAGGACCAGCGCCAGTGCCGGCGTGCGCGCGCCGCCGACCGGCCGCGTTCCTCGACAGGCGCAACCGCGCGTCTCAGAACTCCTGCGACGATTTGAACCCGCCCCGATGCAGTACCTCCGCCCACCGCGTGCCTCCTCGCCACTCGAAGACATCTCGTCCTCGGACGACGACGACAGAGCTGCTGTCAGGCGCCGCAGTCGCGACCTCAGTGACGATTCCGCAGTCGAGCTAGAGACACGCTCGCGGAGGCATTCACACCCTCGAGATATCACGCCCCCACCAGACACGATGTCCCCTAGAAGGGAGAGGACTTTGATTGAGGCTCATGATGTAGAACTGGGGCGTAGGAGTAGCGAAGGTTGTGAGATAAGAGGGAGATGTGTGAGGACACCCAGTGTGGTGGTGAGCGACTATTCAGATGGAGTGGTTGCGGTGGGTGCCACGGAGGAGGAGGTGAATTGGCTAAGGTCAAGGTCCCTGTCAGCAGACTCCGCGTGCTCGTCGTGCTCCACGCTGTCCAGCCGCGATGACGACGAGTTCGAGTCACCAACCATGCCCAAAAAGGTGAGTTTAATTCTTTGCTTACGTATATTTCTTAATCATTTATTATGCAAGAATTAAAAGAATTAGAAGAATGATTAAGAATATCCATGATGAATGATATCCATGACAAATAATTATTAAGAAGATTTTCTTAATCATTCTTCAATTTGAATTGTTAATATGTGGTTACAAATTACCTAATCAGATTTCAAGCACTCTCGTTACACTAAAATCAAATATTATCTTTGTCAAAGGTAATTTGAATAAACTAAATAAGTTTTTACATTTCGCTTTCAATGATTTTCATATCATCTTAAAATCGTCATTGTTTATTGCTTTAAAAAAATTGAGTTTGCATACAAAAAATCTCAAATATTAAATTCGAGTTGACATAATTATCTTAAGATTTCAGGCAATTTAACTGTCTTCATCGTTAATTACTTTAACATCGACCGTCCGCGTCAGTTAAATTATTTTTAAATTGTCGTGCCCTTTCGTAAAAATACAATTTTCCTCATTTAACTTAGTTGTATGTAACTGACGTCAATAAATTACTTTTGCTTGGTTATAAACTGGTTGTTTGTTATGTGCGACGGAACACAATTTAGAGGGTAGCTTTGTGCTAACTGATTGGTTAACAATCAGTTAGCATCGCACAAAGCTACCCTACTAGTATATGTTATGGGATTGTGCCATTTAAATAATTTATATATAAAAATAAGCTTTTTACGATGTGGTCCTTAGGTACGAACTACGGAGCAGACAGCTTAAGTTTTTGTTTTAAAATTATCAAGAGAAGTAGATATTTCCATTTTCGATAGAGACCTGAAATTCAATCAAATTCGATGAATGCACGTTACCTATAGAACTATACGTACTTACATTGTATATTCTTAGAATGTTTCCAAGAAGAAATGAAGCCCCGATATATAAACATCACAGAAATAAAATGAGAGCAAGTAGATATAGAGGTCCTTGTGGAAGTCTTTAGGGAAGGCCTTTGTTCAGCAGTGGACTTCTTTTAGCTGAGATGATGATGATGATGATGAAGTAGATATACAGGATAAAAATAGGTTCTTGATCTTGTCACTATATGATAAGAGATAGATTAAGTTGAACAGCGAGGGAAGAAAGTCGAAACGATTGGTTTTCTGTTATACCTACTGCTAATCGATCTTTAATGGTTATTCTTCATATGACTCTCACGAATTATGAATTTAGCATTATTTAATTCTGCTTTAATAATTATTTAATTTTAAGCTATAATAATTAGGTATTTTAACAAATTTAATCAGAAATATTCAAAACGGATGAATGCAGTTTTGATTTAATTATACTAACTAGCCTTGTTTATAAATCAATGACATTTTTAATAAAACTGGCTTGAAAATAAAAAAAAATGTTAATAAATCATCATACAGAGTATAAACCTCTTTTGCGATATTCTACTAAGTTCTGCTTCAATTTTCTTTTCTTCAGTTTGTTCGAACAAAAATAATGTAACAAGTAAAATTCCATGCACCAGATTAAATCTGTCTGGTCAGGATGTTTGATTCCTCATATCCTATAGCGGTCATAATCCGTGGGTTACAGTTATTTGTATGTAAAGTAAAACGGATGCGCACATCCGTCATTTATGTGTCCAATGTTATTGTATATAGTAACTGGAGCGAGAACATATTCGTTACAGTGGTTAAGTACATAATCGTCAATTGTTTTATTTACTTTGTGCTCGTATGTACTATAGGTGCTTCTGCCTAAACGTCAGTGATATTTTTCCAAATACTCTACTATAATATTTGGAAAAATATCACTGACGTTTTTAGTTTTACGGATGGATACTATAGAGCTCTCTGAGTATTATTTTTGCACAAATAATACCCAGAGAAGATGTAGTTTAATATTTGGGAAAATATCTGTAAGAGTGTAACGGATGGATACTATAGTAACTTAAGTGATTGCATTATATTTTTGCACAAATAATACTCTAGAAGAGGTACAATTAGCATAGGAATGTTCTCAAAAAAACAAAACACCGGATTATCATAATGAATGATTCTGCTGTTAAGAAAAATGCAATCATGTCCCTTTCACATTTTGCAACAATGTAATTGAAAAAAGTCAACCCTTTCAAATCGATAACACTTCAGATTCTGTCATTAGATTCTGGACACCAGAATCTAATGACAAAATCTGCAAGTCTTCATTATCTAACCAAGCCAACTGTGCAGTCAATTGGGTGTGAAATTAAGACTAGTTAAGGCCTATTAATTAATTCCCATCGTACATTAGATAGCCTTATCGTAAGCCGGCTTAGAAATAGGCACTTAATATAAATATTTCATATTTGTCACATTTCATCATTAGCCTCCTGTTCTAGTTAGATACTAACAGAGTTTAAGAAATCTATGTTAAGCCGAGCTCTGAAGATGCGAGAAAGTTGTTCGACTTCATGGCCCTGATACATTGATCGTAGCTATTGGTTTGTTGTGTATCCTGTATTAGGTTACGATGGGACTGACATACGCTGTGCGTTATAAAAGCCCCTAAAATTTAAAAAAAAAAACTTTGTTACATTTTTAATTCAACAATAGTTTTCGTTAAATAACTAGTTTTCCATTTGACGTAATGCGACCTTGCGACACACCACACTTGCAACCATCAGATTCAGAGCTATTTATCTATACATCCTTCCTGCTCTATTTTGTGGGTGTCCACTGATTCCATAATGATAATGTGGCCTATGACCTTTTATAGTATATTGCTACTTAAATACTTATTTTATTATAGCATTAAAGTATAACAAAGTAACTGCCTCATTAGCCAAGTGCCTCATTAGCCAAGTGGTCCTGAGCGCGACTGCTACGCTAGAGGTCCTGGGTTCGATTCCCAGGTCGAGCAAAGTGTTATTGGGTTTTTCTATGAAATTCCCAGTAGCAGCTCGGAGTTAGGAATTTGTGCCCGTTTAATGGCAATAGGCTCGCCCCCTATTACATGGGACCTAAACATACCGGCGAACTGTGGGTGTACATTAGTACGCCTCTGCCTAACCCTTCGGGGAATACAGGCGTGATGGTATGTATATATGTTTCGTATAACAAAGTCGGTTTCATAAACGTCCAAGCTTCATAAAACAGAAACACCGGCTCATTAACCAAAAGTCTTTGTGTATCAGATAATGCTTTGTTTACTATATTTCCAGCAGTTAATTATTTTTATTAAGTAAACTAACCATAATTAAATTATATAACCATAATTTAAAAAATAAGGGTTAAAGAAATTTACAAATGAATGAATTTAATATTTACTTTAAAAAAATATATTTCTTAGATCTAAGTTGCGAGATAATACTAGTGGTACTAATTGGAAACTAATGCGCAATAGTTAGTTGCAGACATAATAAGTATTTAGTATAATTGATAATTTGGCTCTTAGTGAGCAGCGTTAACTACTACCTCGTAATAACAGCAATTCTTTTAATAGGTGTTCCTCAAGGTTCCACTTGGGGTCCATTGTACAATTATTGACTATCAAAATTAATGGTTGGACATTGAAGTTTTCGTGGAAAACTTCTCAATATAATCCTTTTTAAGTTTGGAACATTGTTACCAATGTTCATTTTCAACCTTTTTTAATTCCTCTCAGGTCTTGATTTTGACACGTTTTCATGCTATTTTTTTTATCATCATCGTAATAGCAATGTTACTCATCATATAAACAAGCGTAAGCTAATTCATGGTGACTGGTTGAAGTAACATAATCTAGGACATAATTATTACTAAGAAAAACTAAAAAGATCTGTTTTACATGTTTGGGAAATTTGCCAAAAACTACTACTACGAGGTAAATTATAAATGATAGCTATTTCTGTAAGACACCTTTAAAAGTCATTGTTTTGATTTTTTTCAACTAGACGGCGCCGGCATAATCTAATTGACGACCTCTGCGAAGAAATACCGAAACAAACTCAGAGAATCATGGTCTCTTTTAGAGTCCAGACATAGTAGTAGCAATAAATGTGAGTGTTACAATGCAGGGTAATGTCTGAGATGACGAAAGAGCCATAGCGGCTTTGAGTAGACTAGCCTCAGCTTCTCAGTGCCGCTATTTACATTCACAAAGAACCGTCTTAAGGCAATCAGTAGTCGTTTTTAGTGTAGGAATTGTAGTTTTCACGTGGGAGAGCCATGCTTCGGCACGAATGGGCCGGCTCGACCGGAGTGATACCACGGCCTCACAGAAAACCGGCGTGAAACAACGCTTGCGTTGTGTTTCGCCGAGTGAATGAGGTTACCGGAGGCCCAAACACGCACTAGAGACTCCTCTGGTGTTGCGGGTGTCCATGGGCGGCGGTTATCGCTTACCACCACGTGATCCGTCTACTCGTTTGCTCCCCTATCCCATAAAAAAAAAGGAATCAGGTTCTAGTCCTTCCTTCCAATAGTATCCAGTATTTTACTTTTTTAAAGTATAAACCCACCAAGTAACAAATTAAAGATGCAATGCAAAATCTTCTGCCCCACGCCCTTAATTAATGCAATGTTTATTTCTTGTTTATAAAAGAACGTATGGTCTTGCTTCAATGCATGCTCATAGACATGATAATCAAGTTTTTTCTTTTTTTATGTGTAGATGCCATAAAAAACAGTGAAGTAACGGCAGTGAGTAGCAATTTTTTTTAAGTAATCTTTTAAAAAATGATTATTAGTTGAATAGAGATGTCTTTATCATTGCGAGTTTTATTATGCAAAAACAATAAATTTATTGTTTTATTTTCTGGGCAACTTCGATTCTTTCAGTTATTTCAAGCAAACTGTCCGACGCCCTAGCCATAAGGCTCTCGCCGTTTTTTATATCGTTACTACACGTAACTTAACTGTAAGTTTACTTAAAAATAAATAATAATTAATGTAACAGAAATACACGTGCCAAACAAGGTTGCTATAGAGTTTTTATCCGGAGATTTTATGATGCGCAAGAGTTGTTTCGCTTCAATATTTAATAAAATATTATTGATATTTAAATATGTAGCAACGGACATATATGACCTTATGGTGGCTCATTATGGATGTTTCTTCAAACATTCTGTCTCTATACATTGTGGGGTCAAACAGTCGAAATGTTATTTGAACACACACTCCGTGACGTCAATGCTGTCCATGAGATGGTCTGTGACAAGGCTGAAGTAGATACTCTGCTAACGCTATTGTAATTTATATTCAGTTTCAAAGTTAAATATTTTTAAGGATTGCATCATGTTCGACCATATAACTTAACATACCATCACGCCTGCATGCCTCGAAGGGTTAGGCAGGGGCGTATTTGTGCCCGGGGATTAGCAACATTGTTACCTAAATGGGAAGCGAACTGGACACCCCTGCCTAACCTTTCGGGAATACTGTGTAATGATGTTATGATTTTTTTTTATTTAAATGTCTAAGAAAAGGGAAGGATAAGTTCAATGATTTCTGTTGATTTTCTATTTATAAATTGAAAATATGTTTAGAAATTGCGTAAGAGTAGGACTTTGATCGAACTTCATAAAAAAAGCTGTAGATTTCTAAATCTTTACCAATAAAAAAGTTATTAATTCAGGGCTGAAAAGGCCTTATTGCCCAATCATAGGGATTGGTCAATATGGCCTTTTCAGCCCTGAATTAATAACTATTTTATAGTATATATACATATATATAGTATAGACAAAATTGGACAATCCTACAGTATGAAAATCATTGTAGATCCCTAGCAATTCTTTATTATTAATCATATTTTTTACATATAAAAATAAAACTGAATAATATAAACAATAGATAGGTATACCTACTATATCTGGATGAATCATAACATTATAAGCACATCGGTAGTATTTCTTTTTAACCTTGCTGTTCTGTTTTAAACAGACTTCAAAAAGGTGGAAGTTCTCAATTCGACTTTTAAAGTTATTTTAGTGAAGGAAAAATTCGACATGCTGGCAAAATTTGAACCCGCGTCTTCTGCTTAGATACACCAGACCAGGTTACCGGAGGCCCAAACCCTTTTAAAGGCGGGCAGCGCACTTGCGACTCCTCTGGTGTTGCGGGTGTCCATGGGCGGCGGTTATCACTTACCATCAGGTGATCCGTTTGCTCGTTTGCCCCCCTATCCCATAAAAAAAAAGAAAAAAAAAAGACGTTATTACCACTAAGCCACCGCGATAGTGTTTTCACTGTACCGTTCGGGGAATACTGGCGTGATAGTATGATAGCATTAGTGTCATTAACTGATCAAAAATCTAAATTTAAGGTCCTACTAAGAATGCCAAAGAAAAACCCGATAACACTTTGTTTCACCTGGGAGTCAAACCTCTAGCGTAGCAGTCGCGCCTACAACTAAAAAGAGGCAGATCTCCCAAAAACCCAATAACATCTAATATGCAGTCACGCTTATGACTAAGAGGCAGATCTTCCATTAAAATAAGACTTGACAAGTTAAATTAAAATCGATGACGGTTTGAATCATGCATTACTAAAGGTTAGAATTCACATTAGCGGGCTTATTCTCTCAGACGTGACGTAACCAATGATATACTATTGCAAGTGTGTTTGTAAACGAGATCAAAACAATAGGATCAGTTTCAAGTCCACCCATTATGGTGCACAAAAAACGACGTGTTTAGTCGTCTTGCAAATAAATAGACGAGCTGATTGTCGATCCGCGGGTAGTGTCGGACAATGGCATGTTATGCTTGTGTCGTTTTCCGTCCGTAGTAAGCTGATAGTTTTAATTTTTTTATACACTCGTCCCCACCCATCATTGACGTCAATGGACCGGTTGCGGTTTGTGTGTGTGAGTGCAACGTCTGTGTATGCTCAGGGTTGTCGAACACTATATTATAATCAGTGACTCAGTTATAAAAGGCATTAATTTATGAGTGTGCTGCAGCTATGTAATTGTTACGCTGTGGTGCTTTTATGGTAATAATTAACGTCATAGTTTTAATATAACATACGGTAGGGACCTAAATGGAATGTTTTGCGCATTTTAATTAGTGTTGGTGTATGTAAATATTTGATTGCTCACCAAGATACACGATGCACGTGCATAATTCGTAGGTATAATTATTTAATTGCGATTGTGAGTTGTAAATATTTAACAAACGCATATATTTATTTAAATACTAGCTTCTGCCAGCGACTTCGTCTGCGTGGACTTCAGATAAAAAGTAGCCCATGTGTTTTTCCAGACTATAATCTATCTCTGTGCCAAATTTTATCCAGATCCGTTCAGCCGTTCTGGCGTGAAAGAGTAACAAACATCCGTCAATCCATCCTCACAAACTTTCACGTTTATAATATTATTAGGATCTTATCCATTAACATTTTCCTTAATCGGGACCCAATATACTGTAAAATAAATTATTGTCATCACAAAATCTTGTAATATCCTTATAAATAGGTAGTTGAACATGTTTAGACAACCATGTCAGGATTGAGCAAGTGTCAACTCGCGTATATCCGTACACGCGCGTGTCTATATAAGTTGTTAAATTTTTGCGTGTGTGCGTGTTGCATGCGCCCGCGCAGTGCAATGGTACGATGTTCCTCTTATTTTATTTCTGTACCACCGTAAATGCCATCATACAGACGACATACATCATGGAGTTATGTTTTTTATAAAATGCCGTCATTGAACAGTTCAGTTATGTCAAAGTTTTTTACACTTTCACTATTCCACATAATTATTCTATACTTAAAATTATAAAGAGGTAAGATTTGTATGTATGTGTGTATGTATGTAACGAATAAACTCAAAAATTACTGAGCCGATTTCAAAAATTCTTTCACCATTTGAATGCTACATTATTCCAGATTAACTTAGGCTAGATATTATATAGAATATTTTGAAAAAAGTTAGGGATTCTCCATCCATTTGAAGCTCGGGCTGGCCGGTAGTGTTAATATAATTAAAGCTATAATCATATTTCATTTATATTTCCACGAAATACTCGTACCTCGTTACAAATACATAGTTATAACTTACTTGTGATGAATAAGTACCACAAATTATAACAAGTAACTTAAGAATGAATAAGTATGATGAAGTTCTCATATAAAAATTTTGAAGGAAAAATCTTTTTTTGTTTTTAAAGCTAATGTGGGTCTCTAGCAATGTGGGTCGCACATTACTAGTATTCTTGTTATCCCCTCGTGCTAAGCTAAATGCTTGTGTTACGAGTGGGTTCACGTTGGTAGTGCAAGTTGGGGTTATTGCCATTAACCGAGTACACATCCCAAACTCCGAGCTGTTACTGGGAATTTCATAAAAAAAACCCAATAACACTGCTCGACCGGGGAATCAAAGCCAAGACCTCAAGCGTAGCAGTCGCGCTCAGGACCACTAGGCTAATGAGGCAGTTGTCAAATTTCATATAGAAACTCAATAACACTGCTCCAACTGAAGCGACAATGAAGCGGGGCGGTAGCCTAATGGCTAGGGCGTCGGACTCGGCGATCATGTGGTTGCTGTAAGCTTTAAAAAAAAACTGGGAATCGAACCCAGGACCTCTAGCCTAGCAGTCGCGCTTACGACCATTAGACTTATGAGGCAGAGAGAAAGAGAGATTGAGCAGGCAGTATTTAAAAGTATTGATTTTTACAACACATGAAATGCGCTTTCATTCATGAAATGGGTGTCTAAATCACGAGTGGAGTGAATCTGTTTCTTCTAGACAAGCGCGGTCCATTGTAAATCGGGCGACGGTTCGCCTGCGGTCAAGCATAAGCTTATCAGGATTAAAAAAAATCACATTATTTAAAGATAAAATACGGACTTGGCAAAGGCATTATTATATAATTAAATTCTCGAAGCTGTCAAAAACCAATCACCTGCATGGTGCCGACTTCCTCATTCCGAACGTATCCTGCCTTTGTCTTCCCAAGTAGAAATTGCAAAGGTCAAGGAAATTTTTCCCGCTCTTAAGCATCTCCACAAGAAATTACTTTTATTGGAATAAGATTTTAAATGTCATTCGAATATTAAATTAATATGTTTTCATTTACATAATTTTAAATGTCATTCGAATATTAAATTAATATGTTTTCATTTACATAATTATGGTGAAACTGGCCGGTATGGCGATTTATTATAGTCCTTGCGGTTTTAACTTTTGTTTATCTTCGGAAAATAGTCAAAATACTATAATAATGATTACATACCATATAGTGGGCTACATGCACTATGGAAAAAAGTTTTAAAGGGGTGTCAATGGAGTTTCTGTCCGGCTTTTCTTTGGAGAAAAGAAAGAGACCCACTTTTTGGAACCGTGAAACTAGTTTTGACTTTTCAAAAGTACCTATTTTAGTGGTCTAATTGTAATAAAAGATTTCGTTTATTTAATGTTCTTTTTTATTTTTCATGAGCTTCTGCCCTCGACTTCGTCCGCGTAACGTGATGATATATAGCCTATAGCCTTCCTCAATAAATGGGCTATCTAAAACTGAAAGAATTTTTCAAATCGGAACAGTAGTTCCTGAGATTAGCGCGTTCAAGCAAACAAACAAACAAACTCTTCAGCTTTATATATTAGTAATAGATTACTGTTATTAATGTTGAGTAACCACGGCTAATACCAAGTCATTGTTTAATAAAAGTTAAATTAATAAATATCATAGCTCTACCACCGCATAAAAACAGAAAATAAATAAATTCATTTTACGTACCGCATGTTTTATTTATAACTTTTCGAAAGTTTTAATTAAGTATCAATTTATCATTTTCCAAAACTTAATGTTATTTTTTGGTTAATGATAATTTTTCAAACATGGTAATAAACTACTAGTAATATATCCCAAGTAGAGAATAATGTCTCACAAAGCGAAAGGGCAATAATGTTAGAAGTTTTATAGGCACTTCTAGCCAAGAACACAAAGATTTATATATTTATAAGGATTACTCCCAGAGAAAGTACATTCAATAAATTTATAAATAAATATAAACAATAACGAGATTAAATCATAAATATAAGAATATTTGCATGCTGCTTATATATTCTAACAAAAACCTATTTACTCTGTGTCCTTTTCAAACAGGTCGCTCAGGACTCTTTAGATACCCTTGCTTATATTTTCGAAATAAATTAAAAAGTAAAATTCCTTGTTCCAGATGATAAACGCTGATTGAGGGCCCAGGACTCTTGAGCGACCTGCGAGCAGCCAGCGACGGCAATGGACCAAGGACAGCTGGATCTAACTTGAATCTTTTGCTTCAACTAAAGTTTCTTATGTATAGACTTTCTTAGATCGGATTACCTGTGAAATTTCGATTTGACTTCTGTAAAGCCACGTTGTGCTAGAATGTTCCAACTTTTAAGCGTTCGTACAAACTTACAAAGCGCACTTCTATTTTGTTAAACTGTTTGTACTTTTATCATGAAGCTGGTTCTATAAACCTTAATACTTAACCTGTATGAAAAAACGTACAAACAAAATATATTTTGTAATTGAACTATTTCGAATTTGTGAGTCAACATTCAAAATTTTACCAGTTTAAGAGTTGGATCATTCTTGGATTTCTGGGAACTTACCTCGACCGTTGACTTTTGAATATGGAACTTTAGAGAAACTGCTAGATATAATTTTTATTATGTTTATTGTAGTGGCGCAATACTGCATTGTAAATAAATATTATTCTTGTTTTTAAAAAGAATTGACGGAAATCTTAATAATTTCGGAATTTGTTTCTTTTTTTGCGCATGGTTCGTATGTGGTCTGTTATAAATAGACTTGCGAGTTTTATCACCTTGCGCATGAATTTCTGATTTTGATTGAAAATAATTGCAAGCTTGTTAAATTCTTCTTGAGGAAATAATTATTTTTGTTTATAATAATTAAATTTGCAGTAACTTTTTTAAGAACTTCTTGAGGGATCTGGAGAAGAATGTAACGTGGGAAATTCATAAGCGGATATTAGATAAATAAATAATCTAAGGATAGAAAACGTTATATAATATATTTATATATATTTTAAATTACTACTTTCTGGCGTTAAAACTTGTTTACTTAGTGGTCAAATAAAAAATGGCTGCATGAAAAAATCCTTTTTTAATAATTAATTTGTTATTTAATTTGAATATAGGTACTTAGATGAGATTAGTTAGTGTTTTTGCATATGTTTTTATTTAATGGTTTTTGTATACCCATTTAATAATAAAATAATATCTCAAATTTAAGACCAAATAATTATTAAATTCCTATTGTTGCCTGTTAGGAATATTGTTAATTTTAATTATTTATACATAGATTAGCTACCTACTTGTTATATTAATGTTAATTTTAAGACGTTGCTACTCGATTTTTCATGTTTTCTGTAATTATGAGGCTTAAATGTATACCGTACCGTATTAATTTTAAACCTACTATATAATCCAAAATCGTATTGATCGATGTAAGCTAAATAGGACTTCATCATTATTTGAAAGAGGCTGTTTTTTAAAAGAACAAAATTATGATGGTATTAAATATTAATACAATAGTATTATGTATGACAATTTATTATGGGACATTTCTTTTAAAAATAAAAGTTTAATAAAAGCTAATTTCGGCTCGTACTTGAATGCTTTTCATTGGATAGGTAATAACTTTTTTTATAAAAAAAAGATTGTCAATATTTTATAAACAGTTAATTAGCTAAATCAGCATCAAGAGCAAAAAGAATTGGAATAAATTAATATAAATATTCACAAACAAATCAGTTATTATTTACACGAATACCAGCTGCTATGCGCTGCACATTTTCCTCATTCCTTGGTTTGATTGAAATTCGTTAAACAATTCATATGAAAATTATAGCAATATTCCTTCTAATAATGATTCTCATACTTTTAAGCAATTATAACTCCATTAAGTTACTTTTATTATAATTATTTACCGTAAAAGTATTACGATGTAGTGTAGATTTATGTTTTTATGAATATTTCTTCTATTTATTTAACAAATTAAATTTTTCTTTCAATCAAGAATAACAAAGAATAACAACATATCATTGTTTTAGAAGTTAATCTCTTTTATAATATTTTGTTTTAATAATTTCTTAGTGATATTATTTACTTTTACCAAAATAAATCTTGCCCTATGAGATTATTGTACTAGTTATAATTATCTAATTTAAATAAACATTCCATACATTTTAATGATTCTGTTATTTACATTTGTCATTAAAATATATTCTGAAAGGGGTATATAATATATTCTGAATATTCTTATCTTATTTACATACAGTTTAAATAAATAAATATTGCAAGTTAAAGCAGAATTATGATGTAAATGCCGAATAAATTTTATTCATTGTTTATTTTGTGTACGTCATTGAATTTTAATTTGGTACACAGGAGATACCTAGCTACTTAGATAGATCTATATCATTTTTTTTGAGGCAAAAAATATTAACAGTAGTTCATATTTAGAAAGCGTTATTATCGGTCAGTTTCTTTAACAGTCAGTCGATTTGCTTATGGATAAAATTTTGACATTAGGTCCATACAAATAATGTCAAAATTCTATGTCTAGTAAGCAAATCTATTGTTATTTGGACTTGTCGTAAACGTAAATGACGATTAGTGCAGTACCTAACCTTAGCACGAGGAACTATCTGGCCCATATGACATATAATAATAAAAAAAATATCTTGTGGAGTGGTTGGAGGTGTCCGCTAGATGTCGCTCAAGTCTCATGATGACATTTTGCTAACGGTCAAGAAAATGTAAAGTGCACGTTGTCGATGTTATATTATTTTTCAAAACTTGAATTTCTCTGAAGTTTGATGTGTAATTATGGTGGATAATTAACCACTAAGTGTTCGTGAACGTGTAGGAGTATAGGCAAATGATATACAATTGAAAATCGTGACTTTTTGGATTCACTCCTAAACTCCATCAAAGCCTCAATAAAGTGTGTACCGTTTTATTGGGGCAACTAAACCAAACAACTTTTTTTTTTATTACTTGATTAGGTACTCTAATACTTCGCCATAATAATAATAAAAAAAAATATTATGGTCACGGTCACGTGATATGTGTCAATACTTTACATTTTCTCATATTTCGTGACGTAGGTATGTATTAACGCTACAGGATTTCACTTACTTAACCAAAGGTACAGCAAACTGCTTGGTACCTAAGCCGCAAGGAAACGTATCAAACAAGCGCTAGCTTATGTATACAGATTAGAATGATCCTTCAATATACTTATCCATAAATCTACAACAAAACTCGCGAATTAGGTCACTACGAAGCGAATTAAAACAGAATGACGAACTTACATTCTTCATTCAAACTGATAGAGTTCAAAATCGCTTGCAGTAACAACAAACTAATTTCCTTTGTTCGAAAGCCCTTTCCACACAATGACATAACGCATGCGTGAATGACGCGCGAACTGACCTCGACTCAGCACGTGGGAATGTTAGTTGTCTCGCTCTAACACCAGCTTGTCCTATGTTGCCATTTTGAAAAGCGTCGGTGTAGATAGGTATGTTTGTCTCGTTTTAATCGCTTTGTTTTTAAACATGCATACATACCATCACGACTGTATTCCCCGAAGGGTAAGGCAGAGGAGTGCTAATGTTCACCCACAGCACGTTTTGGTCTCATGTAATAGGGGGCGAACCTATTGCGCATTAACGGGGCACAAATACTAAACTCCGAGCTGAGAATTGCATAGAAAAAAAACCAATTACACTGCTGTACCTGGTACTCGAATCTCTATACCATAGCAGTCGCGCTGAGGGCCACTAGGCCTAACCTTCGGGGAATACAGGCATGATGATAGTACGTTTAACAAGCCAACTCATAAAAATGAAACGGCAAGAAGCCTTAATTATTTTAAAAAAATGTAAGAGTTTAATAAATCAGATTTTAATTACAAATTAACTACCAAACTGTTTTGTTATACAGTGACGTCTTTAGAATGCTAATAAAACTATATCTGCGTAAAGAAACTTGATTACTTTAATATTTAGTTACAGCGTAGGTATGCCATATTTAGGGAAAATTTATTAGAGAAGTCATTATTAAGTTTAACTTTTATTTTATTACAATGCCAAATTTCCCTGTTCAGAGTTACCTCTGAACAGGGAAATTTGGCATTGTAAATGCATTACAATGACAGGCATTGTAAATTTTTTAGCATCCCTATGGATGCTAAAAAATCACGTATCGTAGGAGATTTCAGTGCCAGGTGCCACTAATCTTTTATTAGTAGACAAAAAAATTTAAGTGCGCTAGCTGCGGTCAGTGTGTGGATTGGTGATCATTCTGAGACTCGTCCGTGCCTCGGAGAGCAAGAGCACGTAAAGCCGTCGCGGTCGGTCCCGGTTGTCATACGAACATCTTTCACCATTGAAGTCCAAAAAAGTCTGACAACCCGTCTTTCCTCTGAATATCAGTATTGCCCTTAGATGGGTTGCGAAGATATGATGGCAGTCGCTTCGTGTAAAATACTGATTCAGCCGCATCTGGGTAGGATGAAAGCCGACCATAACATAGTTAAGAAAAAAGCTCGGAGGATAATGGTTTTTTGAAGTGCATTTCTTTGATCCAATTGGCGTATCCAGTTAGTTGGTATCCGCCAACCCGCAACACTCGAATACATAGTAAGTATGTTTTAAAAAAGCATAAACAGGAATAGAAGTTATTTTCAGGCTCTGGCTCAAACATACTCAAGACATAACACAGTAAAACTGCACCTATGTTGAGGTCCAATATACGGGCGCAAGCCTCCTACCATTATTTTACATAACATACTATCACGCCCATATTCCCCGAAGGGTTAGGCAGAGGCGTACTAATGTACACCCACAGTTCGCCGGTATGTTTAGGTCCCATGTAATAGGGGGCGAGCCTATTGACATTAACCGGGCACAAATTCCTAACACCGAGCTGCTACTGGGAATTTCATAGAAAAACCCAATAACACTTTGCTCGACCTGGGAATCGAACCCAGGACCTCTAGCGTAGCAGTCGCGGTCAAGACCACTTGGCTATTAAGGCAGTTCACCATTATTTTAGTGAAGTAAAAATTCGACTCGCAAGCAGGATTCGAACCTGCGTCTTCTGGTTAGGTACACCAGCTATAACCACTAAGCCACCGGAGTCCCACCTAACATTTCGAAATTTGCCAGTTTAAATTGCGAAATTGCATAATGTTTTAGTTTTACCTTGATTTATACACTAAACACTAATTGTATTCTATAATAAACTTGAAGGTTCTAGGTCTGCTAGAAGTGCCTTAGACAAAATTAAGAAACTTTGACTAGTTATAATTCTTAAACTACTGGTTCTAATTGAATGAAATTTGTAATATACCGTGTCTATACAATGCCTGCATGCTTATTGATGGAAATTCAGGCTTCTAGTTTAATCCACAACGAAGTTATAGGGGCTCGAAAATGGCTGGTTTCCTCGACTTGAGCAGATTATATCTACTGTAAAATAATAATTTTGGAATAAATGAAGTTAGTTACTCCAGCCATTGTAGATACAGACTTATAATTTGCATGAGGTTGAAAAAGCCCGTTGTTTTATCAACAATGGATGCATTTGCATCAGCGTGCGGTTACATCAATACGAGATGTAATTACATAAACAATGACGTAAGCAATGTTTAATAAATTATGTTAGTGAGTATTGTTAGGTATTATACACAATATACCTACTCATACAAATACATACATACATACATACATATCATATGGTGTATTGAAGACGCTGTATCATTGAGCAGTTTTATCGGTTTCGTGAGTTTTAGGTATACATTTTTTTCTCCTGTCATAAACAACCAGATCCGGAACAACTATCCGTTACTGATCTTCTACGTTCATCGTTCTGACTCTTACGCGAATATTAGACAATGAAATAAAACTACTTTTTACGGATTTTATCTACCACCTCAGTCTACCCGTGACCATGGATGCTGTAAAGGATCCGAAACGTTGGGAATCAAATAATATCAATACAACGCGATAAAATCTGTAAAAAGTATTGTGTTCCGTGCGGGGATTGAACCCACAACACGTAGCTCACAAGATCGATTGCTCAACCGCAAATCATGCTCAAATTACTAGCGTTCCATACGCAGTCCCGCCTTCGTAAACCGATGTTTCGAAAATAAAGTCAACCAAATCGGTCGAGCCTTTCTCAAGTAATAATGATCAATTGATCACTATTGAATAACTTTTTATTTTCAGAGAAAAAATATGGTTAGTACTTAGATAAATATTTCTATTAGTTAACCTAACTCTTATTTATTTATTTTTCTTTCTTTGATCTCTAGTTTACTAGATTACCAATTACTTATGTTATCTTAGGAGGTAGGTATTTTCAAGCGCCTTATAGAATCTTATACACTAAACATTTTCCTGCTGCGCCTTATAAAACATAATAGCAACATGTTGGCTTTTTGTAACATTAAAACTGTGTGGCCACTCGCCCGGTTTTTTAATGTATGCATTTAATTAGATAACTTTTACAACGTTATAGTTAATAATAGCTTGATATCCGAGGCATAAATCGATAGTATAAAATACTATCACGCTTGTTTTCCACGGAGGGTTAGGCAAAGGTGTACCTACTTAAGTATACGCACCATTTGCTTGTATATTTAGATCCCATGTAATAGGGGGCGGACCTTTTACCATTAGGCAAAAATCCAAACGCCGAGCTGTTATTAAGAATTTCTTAGAAAAACTTGGTAGGCACGACTTTGGAAAACGTAATCAGAAAATTTAGGTCGATCTAATCTGATTTATTGATCTACATCCTTATGCTGTGCTTTCCGTGGTTGTTTTTAGATGGGTGGGCATTTCGAGCACTCTGTTTCGGCTGCTATATGATTACATTAAAATTTCGTGATATTAGAAATACGCGTAGAATACTGATATTCTGCTGCACTTAGACTTGGTCAACCTCAATATATTTGGGAAAAAAAGATGTTTGTGAAGATATGAAGCGGCGGTAGCCTAATGGCTAGGGCGTCGGACTTGCGATCATGTGGTTGCCGGTTCGACACCCACCCATTGCACTACCGACGTGAACCCACTCGTAACACAAGCATTTAGCTTAGCATGAGGGGTTAACAAGAATACTAGTAATGTGTGACCCACATTGCTAGTAAGCTTTTTTTAAAAAGAAAATAAAAAGATAAAAATGTAACCGGCTACAACTTTAGACCTTGTCAACTTGAAATTAAGGATGAAAATTGATTAACCGCAAAGTCGGTAAACTTTACAAAAAGCTCTATGTCAACTATATTTCGTTCTCATGTTAGATGTCTAGCAAAGTACTTAAGTAATCTATCAATGTAAGTCAAATTACCATTACGGACCGTTACAATTTATGACAATTCTATATCGTACAATATTATGACAGTTGTCTCTGAGTGCCAATCGATAACACAAAGTTGACCATCTATATCTGTCAGAGCAAGTAGCGTTATTAATAAACTAGCTTCTGCCCGCACTGCATGGACAGAATTGGGTCCGACCTAACATAACATACCATCACGCCTGTATTCCCCAAAGGGTTAGGCAGAGGCGTACTAATGTACACCCACAGTTCGCCGGTATGTTTAGGTCCCATGTAATAGGGGGCGAGCCTATTGCCATTAACCGGGCACAAATTCCTAACTCCGAGCTGCTACTGGGAATTTCATAGAAAAACCCAATAACACTTTGCTCGACCTGGGAATCGAACCCAGGACCTCTAGCGTAGCAGTCGCGCATAGGACCACTTGGCTAATGAGGCAGTTATATAAAGTTAAATAAATAAACAACTCTTCTAAATTAATCGAGTCTCAGGAAAATCGATAGTTTTCCCGCGTATTTCGTATTAGGAATTGAGCTGTGGTGTGCTGGAGAATACCAATGATCGATATTAGTCGACTATTGATTGAAATGAATCGATATAAAACAATATCGGTGCGGGAGATATATGAGGTGTCAACTCGTGATTTATTTGCGTGCCTCCGACGATGTTGGGTTGCGCGTGAGTGGAGTTACGATAATAAGGAAACAGACCTTATGAAAATACAATGTAAACTTTTTTAAGGAAAAAAAGAGGTTCTGTGTTCTCAGGTTGAACAATGTGATATTGGGCTTCTATCACTGGCTTGATAGTAATAGCTCGAAATTTGGATATGTGCAGTACATAAAAGTAAAATACTTATACCGAGAAACTTGTGGTGTACACCAGTACACCTCTGCCTAATCCTTTAAGGAAAACAGGTTTGATGGCATGCTATGAAAAAGCAATTTAAATTTAAATAAAAAACTGAATTGATCTATGTAGAATCTTTCCTGTTTTTACTTCAAAAATACAATCAAAAATAATACAAAATTTTGTGATTCTAGCCGTCATATTGACCAACTTCCCCATCCTGATACGTGAAAAGACAGACTTTTTGACAGGAGCGACTTACAAATTAAGTAACATGAGCTAAGGACGATCCTCGGGACAGGAAGGGGACCTCGGCTTAGTTCCTGTTAACGCCCTTAGCTGCTGTTGTAGGGAGAGCAAGGGACGGCTAGATCATGGTTTAAAAATTATTTAGGGGCGAATTTAAATCCACGGTGGATAGCTTGGAGGCGGTTCTAACTTATGTACCTACCTACCCCTAGCAATCTTCAACCCCTCCACACTGCAATCCAATTCGCCCCAATTATCCCAACAGCTACCTACGAGTACATTATCGAAATCTAAAATGTTTTTCTCCATACTAACTTTAAAATGGCATGAATGGCAAACATTTTGTTGCTTTTAAATGCAGCGTCTATATTTCTTACGCAATGTCACAGATATTAGATTCTACTTTATTTATGTAGGTACGTTAATAATAAATAAAGCATACTCGTACGATAAAAAGCGGTTTCATTATACTATAGTACCTACAGTTGCATCAAGATTAAACATTTATCTAGAAATTTCACCAAAAAAACGCTTTAAACACTCTTTTTATAATGCACTTTTACTTTTTCACCTGATGGCACATCATTTTCAATGTGGCTATTTCTAAAAAGATACTTACTGAAACATTATGGTCTCTTAAAAATACGGACATTCTCTTTATGTAAAACAATTTGAATCTTAAAAATAATAAGCATATCTGAGAACCAATAAAATGTAATGATGACTGAAAAAAAATTATGCACTCCGTAAAGACAAATGACAGTGCATTACGATTAAAATCATTCGCGACCATTCAGCTGGATGCCTTATGCCTTTAGTGAAAAGAAGCATAATAATTATAATGAATGAACTGAATTATACCCGAAAGGTAATTGAAATAAATTGGGCATAATTCCGATTGACATTAATTGCAATTATAATTTTGGTTTCTGTCAAAAAATCTCATTATACTGGATACGACTGAGATTTATCGAGAAAGAAGCATTTATTTAGCAATTAACATTACTTATCTGTAATGTATGTATGTATATTTAACATGTATTCATGTGTTACTGCCTCATTAGCCAAGTGGTCCTGAGCGCGACTGCTACGCTAGAGGTCCTGGGTTCGATTCCCAGGTCGAGCAGTGTTATTGGGTTTTTCTATGAAATTCCCAGCAGCAGCTCGGAGTTAGGAATTTGTGCCCGGTAAATGGCAATAGGCTCGCCCCCTATTACATGGGACCTAAACATACCGGCGAACTGTGGGTGTACATTAGTACACCTCTGCCTAACCCTTCGGGGAATACAGGCGTGATGGTATGTTATAATATTTGAGCTTTCGGTGCTACTAAATATAAAGTGATGGATTGAATATGACTGCATAAGCTGAGGGCTTTTGATGTAGAGCTACTGTTACAGGCGTAGCAGATAAAACAATGATTACCTAATAGAAGCATAGTACCGATGTAAGTTTTTTTTTAATTTGGAGTAGCCCAGTCCTCTTTATACCTTTAGCGCCAGAATATAGCTTGTCGATAAATATGATTAATTAACCGATCGCCCCCACTCAGTGTCACTTCGAACATGAACCATCGCTCAAACTAGAAATACTGTTACATTTTAGTATGACACTGTAAGCATACATAACCCGTCCTGTCACGCTTGTGTCCCTATTCGCCAAAAAACTGGCGATGTCTCGGTCCCACGTCTCACAGACTTATCTTAAATCATGAATTAATCGCTCACAGGCTGCGCGGCAGGCCAAGCAAGTCACAACACTATCACGATTACTACGCCAGTAGTTCTACAACCCGTGAACCGCTAACACGCATTCGATTTACGCGATCGAATTCGAAATTTAATATTCGATTTGTAAGTGATGTGTTGATGAATCGATTTGAAGTGCATTAATCTGATCGGTGATAGTGATCGGTAGAATCGTTGCGTCTGTCAGTGCGTATAATTATGATCAGTGCCGGTATTGTGTTACATTTTAATGCAGATTGACGTAATGCAAGTTTGTGACATGTGAAGTAAGTTTAAGAGACCGATCCGTAAATGTATTAAGTAGTATTATTGCCGTAACTTCATTGATGAAAAGTTCCGTCTCTAATGCGTAAGCCTAGCAAAAAAATGAAGCAATAGGGTTATATTAATTTTAAAACGATGTTGTGACCTCAAACAGATTTTTACTTACTTATAAAACCGATCATGTGATCGATAAATCAGTATAAATCGAAGCCGGAAACGTTTTAAAAGCTACCTGGCATTCAATTGTTTACATCGAACAAAACAAATAGCAACTATTCAAGCTCATTGATAATTGACCGCCATAACTTGTCCAATATCGAGAATGATTTGATTGAAGTAATCTATGAATTGATCTTCGCGCTCACCGTGACGCTAATTGCCAGAACAGTTTATCGATATCAAATCTCGATTAACGCATTCGATATATTGCTGGAGAATAAATTAATTGGATGGATTACTTTTTAATTCATCGATAACAATAGAATATTTTTTTTTTGATTTCAATGAGATGTTTTTTTAAGTGCTTTATTGTAGGCTCGGGTGTCCTTTCAAAACTATATTATAAAGGCTATTTAAAGTCCACAAGTTCCACCACGCATGCTCAATGTGGAAAATCTTTCAGGCATGTATTTCCGTGAGATATTTTCTTCCTCCGTTTATGCGAGTGATAATTAATTAATTATCAATACACAAGCAACTTCGAAATATTGGAGGGTTTCAATATTGGAGGGAAATTCAGGATTCGGCAGTTCACTAATTTATTAGAAGCTTACTGGAAAAACAAACGGTCTCTCACTTTAAACGCATACACCTTCTCCATTCCGTCGCGGGTAATTATTATCGATAATATTTCATATTTTATTTAAATATTTTCCAGCATTTTTCTATTTTCTTATATGTATCTATAAGTAATCAAAGTGCAGAAAACTTTTTTAAGGTGTAACGTGAAAACATACCGAAATCAAACCCTGAAGGGTTAGGCAGAGGCGTACTAATGTACACCCGCAGTTGTCGCCACAGTCGGGGGCGAGGTAATTTGCCATTAACCGGGCTCAAATTCCGAACTCCGAGCTGCTACTGGAAATTTCATAGAAAAACCCAACTACTCCCAACCCAAGACTACTAGCGTAGCAGTCGCGCTCAGGACCACAGGGCAAACGAAGCAGTTTGTTTAAAAGTTTAGACGCTAATCAATTTCTAAATAAGTAAAGTTCCAGACCATCAAAACTCGCTCCCAAATTCATGCATTGCTTAACCCGTGAATCATCGATTAGTTAAAGTGTGAAGCTATTCGCCCGCGGTATCAACATGTTACAATTAACGTCCCTAAAAAAATAAACAAACCATAAACATGGCGGTTCGTTGGCAATACAAACAGGGCATAAGCAACATGGTAAGCACATGTTGTTACTAGAGTATGATGTAGTGATCTGATGATAGGTATATGTGAACCAGGAGTTTAAATAGAACATAACATATTCTAGTGTAGGTAGATCATAGTTAGGTTGTTAAGGAATTACTTGATTCTCGATTGCATTCCTTAAACTTGCCTTTGGGGGAAAAGTATAGAAAGAAAGATAGTACCTATTAGTTATATTAAAGTTGTGTGTATGGTCGGATTGCACGTGTTGTTTTTGTGTGGCAATATAATCTTTTTTATATTTTATTTATTTTTAAAAGTAAGATACCGTCAAAGTCTAATCGCTAATCGCTTGTATATGACGTGTATAAGTGCGGACGCACTTAATTACACAAACAAAAGTAAAAAAGTCTCCAACCTATAAATAACAATAATACCTACTGTGGAGGCTTTTATTGATTGAAAATCTAGGTTCAGGAAGGCTTCCGTAAGATGTAGATATACAATAACCATTAGGTATTTGCCTACAAAAATATTTCGGGAATTATATAGTATATAAAGTAGTTTTTATTTTAATGTAAGTATAATTTTCACATAACTAAGTGTCAGAAACCAGACTTTAGTTTTATCTTATAAAATGTTTATCTTATGAAACGTAAAACGAAACTAAATAACTAATACACCCACAGTGCTCCGGTCTGTTTAGTCCCATGTAATAGGGGGCGAGTCTAATGCCATTACTTAACATTACTTAATAATTATACGGTCCACACTGCTCTCAAAATGAGAAGGATTAGGCTATAGTCCACCACATGGTCTAGTGCGGGTTGGAACGTTTTCAAGAAAATCTCTCAATGCCATTAATCCGGCACAATTCCTAATAACACTTGCTCGACCTGGGAATCGAACCCAGGACCTCTAGCGTAGCAGTCGCACTGGGGACCATTAGGCTTGAGGGCAGTTAAAAATAAATTATACCTATTCTGGTTTTTAAAAAATGTAACAAATCTCCATTTTTGCTATACCCAATATAAAAAAGTGATAACGTATTTTTTATCCGTAGGCAAATTCAAAATTTAATTACTAACATTGCTATTCAATGCCTTTGGCAGTATTATATTAAACTCACAGACGCCATGACATTTAAATTAATCTCAGATACTAATAGGAGGCGACGATAACTTGGAATTATGTCTCTCCTAATTAGCTACGATATGTTTGATTGCTTCGGCTTGATTTACTAGCAAAATTTTTTGGGGTTACGCCTCAGAACAAATTAATAGTTCGGTAAAAATAATATAGTGTGCAGTTATGTATTTTTGGTCCAACTGTTTTTACCCATGGTGGCGCGAACGGAGGTGTATGCGTTTAGGGTGAGAGGCTGTTAGTTTGTTTGTGATTAACGGGACGTTGACATAATCGAGCTAAATACATTGCATACATAATCAACCCATCACACTGTCCCATTGCCGGGCACGGTTCTCCTCTCAGGATGAGCAGGATTAAGCTATAGTCCACCACGCCGGCCTAGTGCGGGTTGGCAGACTTCTCACGCCGTCAAGAAAATCTCTCAGGCATGCAGGTTTCCTCAAGATGTTTTCCTTCACCGTTAAAGCGCGTGATAATCACTTAACTACATGATTTCGCGTTTATATGGGACCAAGTAAGAAGTAGGTTGGTATATTTTGTCAGTTACAGAAAAACTGGTTTCACGATTGGCGTAGATACACAAAAACGTAATCTCCTTTCTGAAATTGGTTAAAACTGCATAGGTAGCATATTTTTTTGCTAATTTAGTAAAAAGTATAGGTATTATGATTAGAAAGTATCTTTAATATAATCGAAGCTTTTTGCTCGATATATCTGTTTCAATTGACTCCTCACTCGCACCAAGGTAGATACAGCGCGTACGCAATTACCCGCATAATTACTTATCTTGACCCAATTATAAATGCGAAAACATTCACGTGAATATAAGCATTGCCCGCCATATAAATCATATGCACAATATATGAGTTAGCCATTGAGATAAACGTGGACAAGATTATATTTACTGTGGTATTAGTACTAAATGTTAAGTGGTTTATAGTTGATATAAATAATGAATTTGTTTGTTTCCTAAGACCATCCCGCCTAAATTCCCAAAGGGTGTAAAGAGGTGTAGATACTTATGTACTTGATCTTTATGGATTAATTTGCAGTAGTTATTTGGTAATTTCTACTTTAGACACGATACCCGGTATTAAAACATCTCAATATGGCCAGACCCCAACAGGTCCACTCAATAAGTAATTTATGACATTGGTAATATTAACTTTTTGTGATTCTTTGCATTTTTTATGCTAATTTTTATAAAGTTATTTAGTGAAGGAAAAATTCGACTCGCAGGCAGGATTCGAACCTGCGTCTTCTGGCTAGGTACGCCAGACGCTATGACCACTAAGCCACCGCGAGTCCTACTACCTGCCATGTCAAAATTTGCCTTCACAATCATTCTCAACTTAAGTCTTAAAGAATTGGTAATATTGTTTTTATTTTTTGACAGTCGGGTGTCGAGTTTCACCAGTCTAACGATGTGTCTCAAGCAAAAATCCTTCAAGCCGTTTCGGCTAGAGAATAAACATAACGCAACTTTTAGCGAAGTTGGATAAAAAATCAAGAAAAATCGACAGTCATAGTTCGGTGTACCCGTAAACCAGAGAGCCACGAGATTCATGAATATATTTTATTCTGCGTATGAGTTTAACAATGGAATGAGTTTTTGTGTCTGCATGTGCGTATCCTTATTAACATGACAAGCAAAAACTACAATAGTTTGTAGCCTTGTGTTTGTTTATTGTTAATAACAACTTATAGAAAATGTTGGTTGAGATTTTATCTGAATGTTACAATTACAAATTTTAACTGTTTATCGAACGAATAAGTAATATTAACAGCACGCCGTAATGTGATTTAAATGACTATTTTTTGAAGACTTTAGTTGCCGTTAATTTGTATATATTAAACTAGCTTCCGCCCGCGACTTCGTCCGCGTGGAATAGTTACTTAGTCTTAGCGTGATGATATATAGCCTATAGCCTTCCTCAATAAATGGGCTATCTAACACTGAAATATTTTTTCAAATCGGACCAGTAGTTCCTGAGATTAGCGCGTTCAAGCAAACAAACCAACTCTTCAGCTTGATATAATAGTATAGATTACGTTTTTGTGGGCAATTAAAGCTCAGTCGGACCCCTAATTAACTAGCTTTGTAACATCACATAAATAATAAACACACGTACTAGACTATAACCATGCTCTATACTATAAGGTCTAAATCAGACACGCGTGAATTCATAGACAAGTTGGCTCAAACTCGAAAGCTTTACATACAATGTCTGTGCAAGTTACATGGTCCAACGCCTTTGATTGGTTATGACCCCGAACCACAGAATAACTACGTAACAAGCGACCTGAATAAAGCGACGTATGTATATAATATTTTCCTAAAATATCCCCCGACCCTGGCTCGAGCCGGCCCGCGCAGAGCCAGTAGCTTTAAATTCGTCCCTAGCTGTCCCCCCACGAAGTCGAGGCCCGAGTCCCGTTAGGGGACGTCCTTAGCTGCCGTTGCTTAGTTTATAAGTTGCTCCTGGCTGGAGGCATTCGGTGCCTCGCCACCAAGTCCGGTTACGCTGTAAAGATTCCCTGAATCAACAGCAACAACAAAATTCATAAAAAAACCTAAAATCTCAGGTGAAATGGAAAATGTTGTTTTCAAAGTCAAATAGATATCATTGAATTTACTGAAACAATTTAAATACCCACATGTGTACATATTTCTCTGCACAAAAGGTGTCAAAGATTTTATTAGCAGTTATCTATTTTGTTTAATACTGAGAGCAACTTATTTTGTGAGAGAACTAATGCTTGAGCTATAAGATTTGTTAAAATTTGTAATACGTTAAGAAAATTACAGATATTGTGTGTTATCAATGATATAACATCACCTCTTATTAAGAGCCTAATTAATTATAAAACATATCTTTATAGATTTATTGATTTATTGAAAAGTCAGAATGTCCAAAGCATAATTATTAAAAAAGAAATAACATGCATACATTATTTTAAATGGTCCAGCGTATAAAGATATAAATCAAACTAGCGACAACTAGCGGCGTGAAGTGATAGACTCATACGCAGGCGGTCGAAAATCGAAAGCTTTACATAATCTGTCTGTCCGAATTACACGGTACAACGCCTCTTATCATAACATCTATTCTCAAACTGAGCAATGGGAATGTACAGTAGCCCAAGCCCGGACACTTTGGAAAACGTATTCGTATCGAAATCGAGAATAATTTGTATTATAACATAACATACCATCACGCCTGTATTCCCCGAAGGGTTAGGCAGAGGCGTACTAATGTACACCCACAGTTCGCCGGTATGTTTAGGTCCCATGTAATAGGGGGCGAGCCTATTGCCATTAACCGGGCACAAATTCCTAACTCCGAGCTGCTACTTGGAATTTCATAGAAAAACCCAATAACACTTTGCTCGACCTGGGAATCGAGCCCTGGACCTCTAGCGTAGCAGTCGCGTTTAGGACCACTTGGCTAATGAGGCAGTCTTAGTTAATTTGTATTAAAAGGAGTTTAATGAACGTAGATGAAGCGAAAGTGGTGTGCCCGGATCGTAGCAAGTGTAGTCTCCGCCTACCCCAATGGGAGACAGATGAGAAAATATGTATGCATGTATGAGATTTGTAGCAGGAAAAAGCTCATTCGTTTACGATGCGAATTCGATAGTTGTTCGTGCTTGGGGTACGGTACGGTAAAAGTGAGCGTCTGAAGTTATCCGTAAGTGGTTTTGCAGTAGTAAATATAGTCGAGAAAATCTCCAGGCATGCAGGTTTCCTCACGATGTTTTTCCTTCGCCGTTTAAGGCTGATCGTTTCGCTGAGCCCGCCAAATTCAAATTACAATTGGTTTTTCGCAATTTGTAGGTCTATAACACATTCTGGATCCCTAGCTGTAGTAATTGCGCCATTAGCTAGACAATATTCACAACTGAGCATTAAAAACTTTGCTTAATAAACGTTGAATTTGGCGGGCTCAGCGAAACGATCAACCTTAGCCATTAATACGCATATAACTTGGAAAAGTCAACGGTGCGAGCCTTGGATTTGAACTTGAGACCTTTGTCTCGGTAGTCCAATGGTCATATCATTAGGCTACAACTGCTTTTAGTTTTTTAGATTCGGAGTAATTTGAATTTTGCCAAGTCTATGTCAGAAATATTTGTATTATCGAATTTACAGAAGCAAATACAGGCGTATTGCAATATATTTTTAATTATATGTTAATATGATGTGTTTACAATGTTGGTACACTTGTACACACCTATAGTAAAGGTTGAATTTGGGCGGAATTTATTACCATTGTGTCATATAAAACAATAAAAATGGGCGTATGATTTGATTGGCAAGTGTTGATATAAATCAATTCAAATCAATATCAATTCTTGTAGGTACATGCTACATTATTTATGAGTAGATAGATTTTAAATCCCCTTATCGATAAAAATATAAAACGTCTTATAAACAACTAGCTTCTGCCCGCGACTTCGTCCGCGTAGCGTGATTATATATAGCCTATAGCCTTCCTCAATAAATGGGCTATCTAACACTGAAAGAATTTTTCAAATCGGACCAGTAGTTCCTGAGATTAGCGCGTTCAAGTAAACAAACAAACAAACTCTTCAGCTTTATATATTAGTATAGATATAGATTTAAATAGTTATGAAACCGTGTACGAATACTTCGGCCGTCAATATCTGTCTGTCTGTCTATCTGACGTGCAAGACAAGACCCAGAGCTAACGAAACTTAACCTTTGGTTCGTATCATAATTATGTCAGTAGTTTCTTTTTCTAGAAAAAATACGTGCCTATCTTGCGATAATAAAAATAAAATCACCTGATCGATACATCTGACACCAAGAATCAGTTTTTTTAGTAACCGATTCTTGTAGATTTTTTTATGGGATAGGGCCTGATGGTAAGCGATTACCGCCGCCCATAGACACCCGCAACACTAGCGGGTTTGGGCTTCCGGTATCCGACAAAACATCATGTAAGCGTTCTACGCCGGTTTTCTATGAGGCCTTGGTATCCCTCCGGTCGTACTCGTGCCGAAGCATAGCTCTACTACGCTATAAATTTATTATTTGGTTGAGAGTACGACTTTTTACGTAGATGCTCATATTATTAAAAAAATAATAAGTTAAAAACATAACATAATCATACAATCACGCCTGTATTCCCGGAAAGTCTACGCAGAGGCTGACTATAATGTCGCCAGTCTATTTATGTTCCATGTAAAAGGGGCGTGTGCCCGTTAAACGACAAATGCCAAACTTCGAGCTGATACTGAGAACTTCATAAAAAACCTAATAACACTTCTCGAACTGGGAATCGAAATCACCACCACTAGGCTATAATAATGAGGCATTTAGGAGAAAATAATAGATGACAGTATTAGTACGTAGTAACAAAAATTATTCAGGGTTATCGGTGTGAACTGAACCGTCATCTAGTGGGGGTCAGGTTTTGACGTCAGCCATAACAATGCGCAGGAGTTGAAAAGCCTTGAACGGCTGTGTAGGTACTTTTAAATTGAACATGAATATATATATATATATTGAAAAAATAAAAGACTTAGATTGCTCTTGCAATCAAATGCAATGTTTCAGGTCTGAAAGATTTTTTAATTTTCTGAACGGATTGTGACAAATGTTATACTTTTTAGGTCATGTACGATGTGACGTCCCATGAATATTGATATTATGTGGCCTGTTATTGGGAAACTAGCGGTTATATATATTTCATATTTTCTTTCATAAATAGGTAGGTAGATATACAATACATTTAATTATGTCGCAAAAAAAATCGATCGAATCGCATTACATTAAGTAGCTCGGATAATGGCTACTCGCACTCTTATCCAAAATTAAAAACATAATAATATAATGCATTAGTAATTTTTTCAACCACTTATATGTAAGAAGATTAAGAACATAGATTAGTAGTTGAGGATATGAGGAAACAGACGAACATACATATTACTTAAACAAGGAAGAGTTGTAATGTACAACTCTTCCTTGGGAATCAGGTAAATGTAAAAAAACCGACCAAGTCTGAGTCGGACTCGCGCACCGAGGGTTCCGTACTTAAAAATATATTTATTATAAAATATGATGTAACTAAAAATTCATGCTTTTCGCAACTTTTCCTTTATCTGTGCTATAAGACGTCGCTTCTTACCAAATTTCAAGATTCTGAGTTCACGGAAAGAACCTTGTTGGTTTTGATTCCCTTGCGAGTGTCGAAAATTTGCGGAAATTTGCGGCATAAACGGTTGTATCTTTTGATTGCGGGGGTTTTTACAGCTTCAAGGGATAGTAGACTTGAGTATTTGATATAAATTCCAGCTTGATACCACTACGCGTTCTTGAGAAAAAGGGTCTTGACAGACAGACGGTCAACTAAGTGATCCTAAGGGTTTCGTTTTTTCCATTCAAGGTTCCACGGAACCCTAAAAAGGTGTGGTTAACCATATACAGGTGTAGTTCTATAATAAAAAGTACATGCTGAATATGTAGTTATTAAATGATACAAGTTGTTACCAATGTAGCCTTTCAAAAACATGTTGATAAGGTTATTTCGTCGACACTTTATATCACCTTATTAAACACGTAATTTTAATTTTAACGCTAACTTACCACTTATGATCATGGTAGAGTGAGAGATGGAAATAAGATCTTGATTTAAATTATTCCTTATTTGTTTGTAATAAATGTTTAATTCAAAAAATCTTGTGATGCTAAATGATGAAGAAGTTGACATAGATATCTGTCCCACCAAGAGGGCATTTGGCGATGGAATGGCTGTCGCTAGTCGCCCATGCACTTTGGGGAGAGTCCGATATTGGACGTCCGCGGCGGGATCACGGATCAAGCATCACCACTATACGGAAGATGGTATGGCTATATTACATAATTTAAATTTTCTGGGCCATGTCAAAATTGACAAATTAAGCATTTCCAATAACGGTTTTAAGAAAAATAGAGCTATTAAAATAGAGAGAATAGCAATAAAGTAGAGCTATTATTTGCGAAACACAAAAAAAGAATTTGACAGGTTAGGTCTTCTCACAGTTAGCAACTAACTAAACCGGGAACTGCTATCAGACTAACTATATACCATTTGGAAAAGTGCTGATGCAGTTATTGATACCCTGCATTCCCGTCGCCTTATAAGGTAAATCGTTAAGATAAGAACCGTCCACAATATGCATGCAGTCGTCCAACTCAGTGTGATTTACGAAATGTTCTCTGTGGGAGATTTTACCGATCCAACTTGCAACATTTCACTCAAATACAACATTATTCCCGGTTAGGGTTGCCCAAGTATCGGTCTTAAAGAAACGAAGGCGTAAACATATTACATGGAATAGAATAAATGATATTACGTCGTTCGTTGCCATTTTGATAAATGTCAATTGTGCTCAGTGTTTCTATTAACCGTTTCTTATGTAAATGTTTTTTATGCACTCAATTATGGCAAAACTGCTTATTGAATTTATTTGATTCAGCACAAAGTAGGTATTATGTTGGTATCCATACTCTATACTAATATATGAAGCTGAAGAGTTTGTTTGTTTGTTTGCTTGAACGCGCTAATCTCAGGAACTACTGGTCCGATTTGAAAAAATCTTTCAGTGTTAGATAGATCATTTATTAAGGAAGGCTATAGGCTATATATCATCACGCTACGTGGACGAAGTCGCGGGCAGAAGCTAGTACTAATATATAAAGCTGAAGAGTTTCTTTGTTTGTTTGCTTGAACGCGCTAATCTCAGGAACTACTGGTCCGATTTGAAAAAATCTTTCAGTGTTAGATAGATCATTTATTGAGGAAGGCTATAGGCTATATATCATCCCGCTACGCGGACGAAGTCGCGGGCAGAAGCTTTATTAATACAATTATGGAACGGCGTAAACAATATAAATCTTTTGCGGAATTATATTTTGTGCCACGGAGTATCGCTGACAAAAATCCCATGGATTCTCATTTTAACTAAGTTCGTGATGAAACTTGTAAATAACTCAACTGATCTTTAAAGGTAACCTTTGCCCATTAGAACTATGAAACAGGTCGTCACGTTCAGGGTGCCGAGTCTACTATTCAGTTGTGTCAGAATTGTGATTCAGTGACTTCATAATGGTTGATTTTTGACAGTTTTCTCTACGAAATCTGTCATTTCTTATGTCATTTAGTGCCATTGGACGGTCATTCTGAGTCAATTGAAATAGCAGACTAGGGCCCCAGGTAGGTCGTGGCCTATCTGTTTTATTTTAATTGCCCCTACTAGGTACACAGAACCAGCCTCATTAATTCGCGGGTCTCTTTATTAATGTGCTGTGCATGGGCGGCGGTATTCGCTTACCATCAGATCATCCGATGGTAAGTGTTTTTTTTTATGTGATAGGGGAGCAAACGAGCAGACGGATCACCTGATGGTAAGCGATAACCGCCGCCCATGGACAACCGCAACACCAGAGGAGTCACAAGTGCTTTGCCCGCCTTTTAAAAGGGTTTGGGCCTCCGGTAACCTCATTCACTCGGCGAAACACAACGCAAGCGTTGCTTCACGCCGGTTTTCTGTGAGGCCGTGGTATCACTCCGGTCCAGCCGGCCCATTCGTGCCGAAGCATGGCTCTCCCACGTGAAAAATTTGCGTGCACGATGCATTTTGGCTGTGACTTTTTTATTGGTTTGGGCTACTGGTTAAGCATAGTTTGAAGTTTGAAGACAGTAGTTTAGTTCTAGAATAACTAATAGTTATCGTAAAGATTATTTTCGCAATGGAACTAAAAATCAGTCTCAAAAGGGTAATAATGCATCAATCAAATGCACTGTTAAAATAAATCAAAGTCGGAAACTAATTCATACCTTTCGACATTTCCGACTTATATTTTTTTGGCAACCCTATCCCGGAATATGATACGAACAACTTCGATATGATCTCTCCGAGAATTCTGATGTCTTCGTTAAAATTCACAGGATTGTCTTGTTGTCTGTACTTGGTTGATATTTACGTTTCTTGCGCAGGATTCGAACTGGCATTTCGAAAGGTCAGGAGTGCTTGTTACCATTCGTCATGTGTGTACTCTAACGATGTTGTAAGGAGGATATTAACGAGAGTCGCTGTAGTTCTTGGCTTGATTGAACTGTGCTAACGGTTGATGATTTCCAACCTTACATACTTAATAATGATGACGACCTCTGTGGTTTAGTGGTTCGAGTACCGGACTGCTGACCATGAGATCGTGGCTTCGATTCCCACAGGACACAAAAAATTATGTAATGACTATAAGTGTTTGTGTTCGTCTGGGTGTTTCTTATGTAGAAACACCCAGACTGTATTCTATTATAAGTATGTATTTACAAAAAAAAGTATATAAGTATTATATCCATTGTCTAGTACCCATAGTACAAGCTCTGCTTAGTTTGGGACCAGATGGTGCTGTGTAAAAATGTCCCAGAATATTTATTTATTATTATTATTATAATAAGAGTGAAACGTGATCTACGATTGAGATATAAATATTACACGAGTGATGAAGTATTACAGCTATATGAGGGGTACTAGTGTTATATGACTTTGGCGTATAGCCTATGGGTGGATCAAGAAATAATCATTTATAATTTACAAGCTTTTGCTCACGACTTCGTGCGTGTATTAAGTATGTTTGAATTATATATAGCCTTAGTGTTACCTATTCTGATGTATAAGCTATATTGTTGTAAAGTTTTATTAAAATCCATAGAGTAGATTTTGCGTTAAAATCTTATTAAACATCCATACATCCTCACAAACTTTCACGTAAGTCGGAAACCAAAAAGCTTGAAAATCAGATTAACCTAGGATAATGATGCCCAGATATTTCATTACAGCGGCCGGATGGCAGTTGCTTTGTGTAAATTATCTAAACAATTAAACATGGTTTGACCACACACGCTTGCGAATGGGCGGCCCCTTACTACGTAACCTTAGAAACTATATGTGCAGTACCTATTATCGTTACTATTGTAGTGAATGCTTGGCACTTCACGTATCTGTGCCGGTCCGCCCAGTCGGCCGCCAAACAAAAACACAAATACCTAGAAATTACAAACAATTAATTTATTTTCCACTAGCCGCCTTAAATTCCGACATGCGTCATGGAACAGGAGAATACCAGAAGTTCCATATTAGTGGTGATCAGGGTTCTGTCAAGAAAGAAAAAAGAAAAGAAAAATATAAGTTACCGATCCCTATAACTTAACAATGAATTACTTATATTGAAATTTAAGGAATTTGAAAGAAAACTATATTGACACAGGAACATAAGTATTTGCTATCGATTTATTTATTGCAACGAAAATTTTTTTGATTTAAAGTTTTGTATGCTGATGGCGGTAAGTTTTGCTGATAAATTTAGTTAGAATACTAATCGCATATGCACATGTATTGAATTAACATAACCTTCTGCAAGTCTTTATTTTATATGTTATGTGCTCTTAACATGCCAGAATGGTCTCCCACCGCGATGGGCTTGGAAAAAATTAATCGAATCGACAATAAATACAACGAACCAATAATTAAGTTGCGAAGCAGGACTTACTGAGAACTTATGAATACGGAAAACGGGCGAATTCGAAGGCTGTTCTTACAAGACCAGTGTATTACGACACTTCAACGCGGCGCTGCTAGCAAAGACAAAAGACAACGAAATGTCAAATCCAGTATATTTATGATTCGTTTCGCATTTCGCCACGGCTCAAGGTAAAATGGACAATTCGAAAAAAATCGTCTCTTAAAACTTGCATTACTTAAGCTGCCTCAATATAAGGCATTAATTAGCATACTATCGATAACTTTTTTTATGAGCGAAGTCATAAAATTAATGTTCAGTTAATGAGTTCTTTCTCACGTTGTATATCAGTTTTGAAGTGTTTATGATTTTTCTGTACTTATAATTGAGAGAACGAATACAGGCATGGTGGTGGGTTATATTATGAATGTTTCACACCAAGTTAGTGCTATGAGTACTCCACGATTCAATTTCTGGACGATACTGCGAGTATTACATTTATTTATAGTATTCAACTAACTTAATTAACATAATACCATCACGCTTGTATTCCCGAAGGGTTAGGCAGAGGCGTACTAATGTACACCCACAGTTCGCCGGAATTAGGTCCCATGTAATAGGGGGCGAGCCTATTGTCATTAACCGGGCACAAATTCCTAACTCCGAGCTGCTACTGGGAATTTAATAGAAAAACCCAATAACACTTTGCTCGACCTGGGAATCGAACCCAGGACCTCTAGCGTAGCATTCGTGCTCAGGAGACCACTTGACTAATGTGGCAGTTACATGATATGTCATGTTCAACTAACTTAATTAAAGTAACAAGAAATAAACTACGCCATATGAAAACAAACTTCTTCTTATAACAAAACTTATCAAAGTACCTACCTTCACAAAAACGAGCAGCAAGTTGCGTTGTGTGTTTAAAACCTGTCATGTAAATTTCAAATTTCCAATGTGTTAGTAGAGAGTATTGTACATTATGGACATTTGGGGATACTATAATAGTTTTTTTTTATTCTTGTTAGGCTTGATAGTCTACAAATATCAATGATTCAAATCACCCTTTACAGCGTCCATGGTTGTCTAGCCTGCCCGTGGCCATGGACGCTGAAAAGGGTCTGAAATGTCGGGATTTGATTTTAACGCAATAAAATCCGTGAAGTAGTTTTATTTCAATTATATAACCAATATTCCCGTAAGCCTCCGTACAACATAGAATCACAAAAGTCTAAAGGAGGAATCTTTACTTAAAAGATTCTATGTTGTACTGATTTCTGAGACTTACAATTACTTCTACTGCTGCTACTTAAAATTCCACAGATTTAAATTACAAAATAAAGCTATCAACTACCTTCAAATATGGTAACAATATAAAGTAAAATGGGCCCAATATGGTAGCGTAATAAATTCGTCTAATAAGGCCCACGACAAATTGTAAGAATAACTAGTTGATTGAATATTAATTTGTATGGGCGGGTCTTAGGGCTCTTAACAGATTAGGGCGGGGCTTATCGTAATAACGGCTTACTTTGTATCTATTATGGGTATAAATCATATGATTAAATCGATTTATTTGTAGATCAGGTAAGTATCTACGTATATAATATTTATATTGGCGAACTATGTACATCTCTGCCTAACTCTTAGGGGAAAACAGGCGTGATTGTACTAAATATTCATATCGGATGTTGCCGTGTTCAGTATTGTTTTAAGAAAACATAGTAATATTATTCCAAAGTTGTTGACGTAATTTTACTGATTAGAAGCGCGAAACGAAACCCCATCATACGACATGTAAGTCCCGATTTTCACGCAAACGCTTATGACTATCGGTATTGATAAGTCAGAAGCCAGTTTTATACGTGGGAGAGCCATGCTTCGGCACGAATGGGCCGGCTCGACCGGAGTGATACCACGGCCTCACAGAAAACTGGCGTACAAAACCGCTTGCGTTGTGTTTCGCAGAGTGAGTGAGGTTTAAAGCACTCATACAGACTGCACTCATACAATACCAGAGGAGTCACTCCTCTAGTATTGCGGGTGTCCATGGGCGGCGGTTATCGCTTACCATCAGTTGATCCGTCTGCTCGTTTGTCCCCCTATTCCATAAAAAGAAATCCCAAAGAGTCTGACAACCAGTCTTTAGGCTACCGGTAGCATCTGGAAATTGGGTTACAGAGGTCTGATGGCAGTCGCTTCGTATAAAATATGTATTGATATTCCGTCGCATCTGGTTAGACTGGAGGCTGACCCCAACATAGTTTGATAAAGGCTCGGAGGATCCTGAGATCGAAGTAAGCCTTATTGGCATGCCTAAGTTGCCAGAGATTTTATTTGGAAATTGGCAGTAGCCAGCTCGAAGTTTTAAATGGTGCCCGGTTAATGCTATAGACTCGTACTATATTATGTTATACCTTATATTATAACTTATTTTTATATTTTCTTTTCTCTACTATTATAAAATTGTAAAAAAGCTTTGTCTGTACATTGGAGATATTAAAAAAAACAACGAGTGGGTTAGGGTATGTAAACGTCTCCGAACCCAAAAATGTGATTTTTAAAATTCTTGTCTGTTTGTTACGGGTTGACGCAAAAACTACTGAATAGATTTTAATTTTATTATCACCGTTAGCTCCAACTTAAAAACTGGTATACTTCTTATCTCAATTAACTAAATGAATCATGTGATACAGCTTGATATCCCTGATGTATAGAGACCCATACAAAGAAGAGGTCATCAATGTTGGTTTACATTTTACTCCTGATATAGCTTCACGTGAGCGAAGCCGCGGGCAGAAGCTAGTACCTTATATAATATACCTATCTGTAACAGAGGATATATTTTATAAAGTCTGTACTTGGTTTATAAGATTAAACTAAACTATCTGTGTGCTGCTGTATTTTTTTTTTAAATTTTTAATAACATTCCTACGTTCTGATTATTTTATTAGGAGGATATGACTTCGTTTGAATTCCCCAAAAGGTCTAAAATATATGAATGACTCTGAAATGTATTGCCTTAATTACCTTACTCTGATCTTGAATATAATGATGATGATTTTTACGATCGAAATCAATAATACTCCAGCTTTAAACAATATGACATCATGAGATATGAAGTTCAAATGGAATCAAAACGCAATTTGTTAAATTGACAGCTGTCCCTTGGAAATTGAATTGTATTTAAATGAACAATGTAGATATAAACGACCCACTTAGAAAGGACATGTAATAAATAATTGCCATAACTTTGAGTAGATCGCGATACAGTGATCAATATTAGTTAATGTCTATAAATCTGCATAGCGTTGATACTTAGCTGATACTTTGTCAAAGAATCAGGTTACATTTGCCGGATCAAGTTTGTTGACAACACAAAGTGAAAGACAAAATATTTTATATATTTTTTTTATGGGATAGGGGCAAACTAGCAGACGGATCACCTGATGGTAAGCGATAACCGCCGCCCATGGACACCCGCAACACCAGAGGAGTCACAAGTGCATTGCCCGCCTTTTAGAAGGGTTTGGGCCCCCGGTATCCTTACTCACTCGGCGAAACACAACGCAGGCATTGTTTCACGCCGGTTTTCTGTGATGCCATGGTATCACTCCGGTCGAGTCGGCCCATTCGTGCTGTAGCGTGACTCTCCCACATGTAAAATTATACCATTATAATAGGCACTTTAAGATAAAACTGTGGGTTTTTTACGTAGAAGAGTTGGCATGCAATTCCATAGATAGATACTCCTTTAAAAACATGATTATGTACTATTAGAAAGTGTAATATCTTTACAAAGTTTCAATATTCATTTGACAACAAAACGAACATCCAAACTAATAAAATTCAAAAGTAACTCTGTGTGATTGTTTGTAAAGTTTTCCCCCTTTTTATCTGACACAGATATCAGAACCGCTGTACAGATTTCGATAAAATTTGGCAAGGGAAACGTCGATAATCGACATCGATATAAGTTGGATTTTACAATTTTATCGATCCATAAAGCATTTGACAGTTTGCATCGACAAGGCAATTTTCGTCGATTCTTCTCGACGACTCGATTTTTATCGTTAAATCGACAAAGTGTTTTGCTATTACCCGTGCCGACAAAATCGATCGTTAAATTCCGAGCTGAAATGTTGATTTTATTGTAAAATTATCGAATTTTGACGTATCGACATTTTTAGCAATTTGCCTTGCTCCGTAAAGTTGCTGTGGTTTTGATGATTGAAGTTTCTTATGTGAGGACTGCATGTGAGATTCTTTCGAGAAAATACTCCATGATGTCATCCTTATGTGTGTTTTTTGAATTCCAAGAACTCGGACCTCTTCAACGCAACCTTACCAAAACCATACCTTCGTAACACAGACTGCATACCATATCCAGTATACCAACAGTTTTCGTCAAGAATGTGTAGTATAGATTCAGACGTTGATCGAGTGTGGTGCTGTTTTTTCCCAGGCTGCGGTTATGGATATACGAGTTGCGAGTGATTTGTTACGCTGGACTGTCTTTGTGATCGTGTGCGCTTTAGGGCTGGTGTGCACAAGGAATTATATTACACTATCTTGAAAAATACTTTGTTTTTAATTTTAGGCATTTATAATTTAATGGTCACAAGGGCGGCTGTTGATCGTGAACTTTCGTACTTTTTACATAACATAACATATCTACCATCGCGCCTGTATTCCCCGAAGGGTTAGGCAGAGGCGTACTAATGTACACCCACAGTTCGCCGGTATGTTTAGGTCCCATGTAATAGCGGGCGAGCCTTTTGCCATTAACCGGGCACAAATTCCTAACTCCGAGCTGCTACTGGGAATTTCATAGAAAAACCCAATAATACTTTGCTCGACCTGTGAATCGGACCTCTACAACTACCTACCTACGGCTCTGCCTAACCCTTCGGGGAAAACAGGCGTGATCGTATGTTATGTAAGTTCCTAATTTTGAGGTACATAAAGAAACAACGAAGCATAGAAATTAGATATTTAACGATAACCCTATCGCTGCTTGGTGGTAACGTGCCAGCTTGTTTTGGTAAAGTTAGGTATGTGGTGAAATGTACCAGGTTTTTAGCTCGACAATTTGCAGATTTATTTATTTGATTGTATTGCTCGTTGGTGCCTTAAAATGGTCGTTTTCAAGGCATTTGCAGACGTGCCGGGAATTCAAATGATTCTCGCATTTTTCCATATAATTATTGGTTTAGTAAGAACTTTTACAAATTACAAGGTTCCTTAAAAGGTTACCCGTGGCTTAATAAGGGCCTGCTACATTAAGCATTGAAACGAATATAATTTATTTTAATTCGATTAGTAGGGAGGTGTTTTAAACGTTGAAATTTACACATACACACTTTTTCGTAAGAGTTTTTTGTATTATAAGACATTTTTGAATTCATAATATTTAAATACCATTATAAAACTTCACAGAATTTTAAGGAATTGTCTGCTATACTACATTATTTTTAGTATATGCGTAGTATATAGTTTGTCCAGAATAAGTAACTGTTTCGATTCCAATAATTGTTACATCATGTTATATTTTGTCACAAAAATATTTAAAAAGTTACAAGTGGGATACCTAGTGATAATAAGTATCTTCCCGCTATTATATGCGCACAACACAAGTCACGGCAGGTCATAGCGACCACTAGGCGCGGGCGCACAGCGGGGCGGGGGGGTAATAAGACGTGGTGAACATGTTTTTGTACGGACAACCAGGTAACATAACAAGCTTATAACTTTGTGATTTTTCGTGATACAGTTTTCAAATTTTGTACATAGATCTTTACATAATAATACTTATAGAAGACATGTGTCTTGGGTTTCGCATAAACTAAAACTAAGGTTGTATATATTTGTATTCATTTTTCACTAGTTAAATTATCACTAGTATAATATTATCACTGCTGTTATTTTTTACGAGTTCGATTTTCACCGGTGTGAAGTTTCACTCGTGCAATTTTTAAACGGTTTTTGAAATTTATTTGCCACGATATTTATGTCTATTAATGGAAGACAAGATTACTCGCCTGCAATTAATTGAAATAACATTTTTACTGGCAATCAAATTGAAACAAGATCCGCTATCGTCAGTGAAGTTTAAACAAATTACAATTTGCGATTTAATCGTTTGAATGATAGATAGTTAGCAGAGAATTCGACCTCAAACTGAATATAATTAGAAGCCCCATTTAAAGAAAACGTTTGCAAAATCTTGTCTGTTTAAAGACACTAGTGGCCCGCCCCGGCTTTGCACGGGTGGAGAATCCCTAATTTTACTTTCCCCGTCGATTCTCCCGTGAACCCCTATACATTAAGGGTGGACAACCCTTATCACATAGATAGTAGCCGATTCTCAGACAGACAGGGCCTTATTGGAGTCCCATAATGATAAAAGATGCTTAGGTATTTATGTAAATAGATCTTTTAAGGAAATGGTACTTACAAGTCTGTGTTTTATATTTCCTGACTGATGCAGGTCTAAGAAGGAACTATAAACAGTAAATTGTAGATAATATGGCCTATACATATATTCTGCCTTTTAACCAAGTCTGCCTCATTAGTCTAGTGGATTTTCCCAGCACCTCTGCCTAACCCTTCGGGGAATACAGGTGTGATGGTATGTTATCTTGTTATGTTTATTAATGTACGTACCTACTACTTATATGTATGTGGTTGTACATATATCAATTTACAGAGGTATGTTACTTTGTAACGAGCTTTGTGAATATCTGAGAAATTTTAGGGTTCCTTTAAGCGGATTTAAATTCAAATTTAAGATTTGTTTCAGCTCACATATTTTGTGTCTTATTTTGCTTGTCAATATTTCTAGTTACTATTTAACTGTTGCTTATACTGCTCAATGCTATTAAGGGTAGAAAAACTATATTTAATGGATTGTTTCATTGCTATTTCTTAATTCCTGTCGTTTCGGATCCCAGTAAAAGATTTGTGGAACCTATATTTAGTCTTACTTTCTTATGATTTTTTTGGCTATGATTTAGCTATTTTTTTGAAATATGTCTCTATGAACATTTTTTTTTTAAAGCTTACTAGCAATGCGGGTCGCACATTACTAGTATTCTTGTTAACCCCTCGTGCTAAGCTAGATTGCTTGTGTTACGAGTGGGTTCACGTCGGTAGTGCAATGGGTGGGGTTCGAACCGGCAACCACATGATCGCAAGTCCGACGCCCTAGCCATTAGGCTACCGCCGCTTAATTGTTGATTTGATAACAGTTCTATAATAAACGTACATGTAGGTACATGTGTTTTAAGTCAGATAAGATAAAATAAATAAAGCTTACTAAAATACCCTTACTAAATCAAATCCTCTTCCGAGAATTACTAACTGCCTACAGAACCTCATCTGTGTAATTACACTTTTTAAAGCTCAATGATTAATGTGTCCCACCCAATATTAATTAGTAGTAATGTATTTGCGTACCGATAAGGTAATGTATACTCTTGTTTAAAACTCAACCCGCCCGGGGCGAAACTTTACCGTTACGAGAGCCACAAAAACTATTTGGAGTGTTTATACGGTAGTTCGTGATGTAGAATGATTTTAATGATAGTGTAAACGATTTATGAGACAGTGACGTCATAATAATGTTAATTTGTAATTTGACATTTATTGTGGGTAATTAGAAATTCTGTCTCATATTTTTTTTTCATTTTAAAATGTAATCAGATTACTTAGAATCATGATAAAACATAGAACTACGAAGAAGACACAAAACAAACATAACAACACAATATTTGCTCCGGGCAGGGATCGAATCCACGATACGTGTTGCAACGACAATGAAGAAGTGGTCTCAACCGATGCACAAATAGTGCATCACTCAAGATGTTTTTCTTTGTTTCAAAGTAGAAATGTAGGTATCTAACATGCTTTAAAATATTTTACCATAACGGAAGTCCGTTCATAATTTATAAAAACCTAGACCGGAGAGACGCTGGCGAGCTAATTTCGATCGAAGGCTAGGATAGGGCTACTCTAACTTAGTCTAGGATTTACTGCCAACAGTGGGACACAAGACTATGTAAGATACTTACGCAGACACAGACGTAGGTTCCAATTCCGTTCATGTCCAAATATGTCAATTAACCATTTATTGAGCGTTTATTGTAGCGGTTATTATGAGCTCCGTGTTTGGCACAGGACGTTCAAGTGCTTATTATGATAAGTTGTTTGGAAAAAGGTCGAAGCGAAAGAGCTTTACACTCTGTTATTAAAAAAAAGTTGCGACGTACTTACACTGACTACCATTGATTAACAACTACAGGCTTAACAAGTGGGTGTTGCAAATCGTTCCAGTATCTCAATAACTGGCAATAATACATTTTATTTTCTCAAATGAGCCGTAATAAGATACAACGAAGTCTTAAATATAAGTACGGTCAGCAATGGACGCGATGAACTCGTCTAAACACTAGCATTTTGTCCCTGTGGGACGAATTGAATGTTATTCCTCACTGCCACTCCGATAGGCATACTGTAAGAGGCGAGAAATTATCTGACCTGCTCGGTGGTAGGAGCTCTGGGGGTCTGACTGGCTGGCTATCACCCTTACTCCAGTGTCTGTCGTCAAACACCTTGGTGTTTGTTACGACTCTTGAGCGTAAGAGCCAGCCCCCCCTCGGTTGCGGCGGCTCTGGAAACGCCTGGTTTAAACATTGGGAAAAATTAATATCAATACATACATACATACCATCACGTCAATATTAATAGATACAACGTGATAAAATCCGTAAAAAGCATTTCATTTCAATAGAATCTAAAAATGTTTTTGGAGCTGTAATGCTTTCAAAATTTGGCAATCTTTGTTGCTAACCGTACTTTTTCATAATCTGTGGTGTTGACAGTCTGAATAACTTCTTAAATGTCAATGTGTTGTACCTACACTTAGGGCCACTTGCACCAAATTCTATTTAAATCATTCTTTTATGCATTTAGTTAAATATTTTTAACTCCATAAACATAACACATTTAAGATCGTCTTGCACCAAGTCTGTCTTATGTCAATTTAGTTAAATGAATTGAACATGTCGATAAAACAGTTCTCTACGTTCCGTTTTTACATTACATCTATATTACATCATAGTAATGTGAAAAATATATTTAAAAAAATGTGTTATGAATAATAGATATAATATTAAATCAAATTTAATGATTATTATAATTATAATAATTTTAATTAATGATAAATCGTTGATTTTTATTGAAAATAGTCTGCATGTAACGAAACTTACGCCATTATTTTGACTTTTCGTTGCCATGACAACCAATCCAAACAAAGTCATATTTATTTGTTGTGTTTTTTAATTGATAAAATGAAAAAATAATCTAAATAGGTGAATAATCTCTCATAGAAATTATTACAAGGCTTCTAGTAGTATTTTATCTCAAAATAAACTCCATTCGTCAGATGACAGTTCAATAAACGGTCATTCATATTTAAGTATGAATTAAATAGGGTCTTCAGGGTATTTAACTTTGACAGGTCTTTCAACGTATTTAACACGGAAATTATTATGGTGCAAGACGAATGTTTGACTTAAATCAAAAATCGTGTTTAAATACAATTTAAACGAATTTAAAAAGTTGGTGCAAGTGGCCCTTAATCTTACGACTTTAATTAACTGTTTAAACAGTAATGCACTTTCTCTGTATGGCGTTCATTTTTGGGAACTTGGGTGGAGAATGTTTATAAAACATTGATGATATAATAGCGTCATTATTATTTATTTTTATGGACCAAATCTGAACTTGTCAAAGATGTTTTAATGAATACCAAACTATCTATATTTACATATACTTAAGTATATTTTGTTGCCTGAGTTTACTTCGATGTTTCTTCTCAGAAGTCGTCAACTAGAAAATAGCTGACGCTACATTAACGCTATATTAAAACATTGACATGTATAAAGACAAGAAAGTGTCTATAAAAGATCAATTTTAAGAAATAAATATCATTTCAGTACATTAAACACCTTCGTGTTTATGCGTGGATAACCTTTAATGATAAATTCACTTTACGAAAAAATACGGTTATTTATTTTTTCTCTGCGTGAATCTTGAAATTCTCATTTTCTAATAATGCCTACTACTTAAAGTACATGTAAATCACATTAATTAGGTCGTTTAGAAATTGTCCGAAAGTGAAAATAATTCAACTTGGACAATTTAACGCTGTCACCAATTACATAACTTACCTGCACCGAATACATAAGAACTGGTTCAAATATAATTAGCCGTGATTAATGCTTGTTAGCGCTACTTTCTGACTGCAGTTGCTGTTTTAATGCAAAAGTGTTGTTTGTGAATTCTGTCACCGGCGCGCGGCGTTTCGTAATTATGTGCGAAAATTCACAATAAATTAACTTTGGTGAGTTATTTAATTAAGGCGTCATTAAATAAAGCACGATTTGCATGTTTTGTAGTGCCTGCCGGCTAATTAAAATTGTATTTCGATTTTAAAATTATAACCCAAAAGTAACGATGACCGGAGACGAGTGTTATAGCAGCTTGATAGTGGTGGTCCTAACTATATTTTATGGTATAGTTTAGTATATTTGTGATATATTTTTTATGTAGGTTGCAGGGGCTGACGAGAAAAGCTAATATTTTTTTCTACAACAAAGTAATTTTGTTGCATTTAGTTTTTGTCTATGATTCGTATATGAACCGAATTTATGGTCTAGCTCTAGAAGGTACTTATATAATTATGTACTAATTGAGTGAGGACATTTGGCATTAAAATGTCCAAGCAAGATAATTTCGTAATTATCATATTTATCTTCTAGAGAAATCTAGACCATCCAGAATCATTTTCTAATGATTCTGGCAATTAAAAAAAATATTATAACTCCCGTCAAGTCACTAGTTACTTTAAACGTTTATATTCGACTAGTAGCCCAAGAAACAGGCTATGAATCCCTTTCCCCTTCCTCCAAATCTATTCAATAGCTATGATTTGATGCGTGTTCAAACACACAGACAAATCGACAGGCAAAACATCCAAAAATGTAAGAAATTGATTGTGTTTCTTATTCTCAGTTCGCTAAAATAGACCATGAAACATTATTTGTATCCAAAACATGCATTCCAAAAACAAACAAGGCAATTACAAGACGGTAGATAAGTACGTAATTTTTCAAATTATTCAAATAATTTCGTCCCCTGCTTGACGGGACTAAAATAATGGTTTAACGACCTACCATTAACCGTTATTCGTAGAATTTCGCGACATTAACTTGATAAATACAATAACCTTGGTTTAAGTTTACTCTAAATTGGTGTGCATAATTCTTAGTCCAGTCGGGCCAGTGTTAGTCAACCTTTGAACCTTTCCTGTAGGTATTTTTTATAGATATTTATGCTAGAATTTGGCACTATTTTGATGTCTGATCTTCGTGCCAAATAGTTACGCTGCTAACCGGTTAAATTGAAGTAGGTATGTTCGAATAGTGGTTTAAGATTGTTCACGACACCTAGATACGCGCTCGCGTGTCCAGCCAAGTTTAAAGGTAAAGGAACTGGTGACGCAGCACCGAGTGTAATAATTATACGTACTTACACTCATGCCTTTTACCCACAGGGGTAAGCAGAAACTGTAGACCGCCACTTGCTACGATTCTTGCATACTTCTTTTGCTTCTGCCACATTCATACATCTTCTCATAAATACACGCCCACCGGTTGCGAGTACAGGATTTCGCCAATAAGATCGGCGTATGTCCTTCTATGATGACCTCCTCTGAAGCTGCCACTGATATACGCCTTATAAATTCCTTTCGTTATGATTTTAACATAAGTACATTATTTTTTACGGGACTAGTTTTCACGTAAAGTTATCTTATATTTGGTTAAACAACTCCTTTTCTTTATGTTATACGCAGGTTACTGTTTTTATAGTGTAAAATTTGGTTTGTTGTTAAAAACAAGCCAAATCAAATCATGAGCAGGATTATCTACAGAACTTGGTACCCATTTAGATCTCAATACTTTTGTAGGCGTAAGTAGTTGACAACCACGACATCTTCTTATCATTGAACTTGGCTACCATTTTCACATTTATGTTTGTGAAGGGATTACCATTACATGAGAAGCCAGTTCACTTCTATTTTAATTACAATTGAAGGTATCATGCCTTCGTGCTATTCATACATTATATTAATTAAATCACCAACCGTAGATTGAGTATCCCTTAATTGAATGCAAGTCGATTGGCAAAACGATTGCGCCCGGAAGGCAGCATCGATTCGAATTTCGTATGCCATTTATTTATCTCTTGTTTAAATTTAATTCGAGAAATTGTTAATGAAATGAGAATAAATGATCAGGTATTTTCTTGTTTTTGATTGCAAACGGGTATTGATTGGTCTTGCGGAAGCATGGAATGAGTTGATTATTTACCTTTACTCGATTATACATCGTGATACGTTATATATTATATTATTGGTCATGATTTCACTATTTCCCCTATGATACTAAATCTATAATATAGAAAAAAAATGGACCTTCCATACAAAAATACATTATATATAAGTATGTATGTATTATAGTATAATGTCTTTTTTAAATGTACGAGAAGGTATAATGCACTTACTAAGTAAAAGTCGAAAGCAATTTTATTCGCGAAATGACGATTGTGAACTTTGAGAAAATATCAGTACCAGAAAGGATTGGCTCGAAAATAATATGTTTAGAACACCATACAATACTTTTGCCAAGTGTACCTATACGTCATATCTGATTCTGTGCTCGGGACTGTACATACTTAAGACGAGATCTGTGTATATATATTTAATTAATCTAGATCTGATCTAAGTATAATAATGATAACGACGGTCATACTAGTTTACCACTAGAAATTAATTCTTAAATCCGAAAGCCGAGAGATCTAAAATGAATAGATCCAGGTGGACTAAAAATACACCCATTACTTAATACGACAACATATAATTACGACTATACATGCTTTTTATAAATCGCTTAACGTTAATGAAATATCGCCAAAACTTGACACCGTTTATTATTTTGTTTATGACATTAAAATTATAGGTTCACAACCCATAAAACGACTGTGGCTACCATTTCGCAAAGTGTAATTTCCATTGTTTTGGAAGGAAATATTTTAACTTATGTATTACTTGGACTTGTTGGGTAACTGTAAGTGCTAATCATACGTAATAATTAATAGAAAAAATACATATGTAGGTATTTGCATGCTCTTTTTTTTGTTGATGATTCTTGAATATTTCTTTGGGTTCATCCACATTCATACATGTCCATGAAGGCTAGCTGCGAGTATTATACATATCCTTTTTGAAGTAATAAACCTAAATAATATCATCAATAATTGGACGTAGTTATGCAGAAACGTTCCAACCCACAAGTCACCTGAAGTTGAGATGGTGTGATCAAACTACCTTTTGTGACACTTTGCATCGGATTAGCAGGGGGTTTCAAGATAAAAAGTTTTTGATAAGTCTTTTACAAGACATATCTTGAAACCTTTTTGCTAATATGACGTGAAGTGTCATAAAAGGTAGTTTTATTGCATTGTCTCGATTTCGGGTGGCTTGTGGGTTGGAACATTTCTGTATAACTATGTCCAATTATGATATCAGCAAGCGCCTCTTATCGTAAAACCAGCCTTATTCTTCATAACCATCACTAAAGCCAAATCGACAAAATGACATTTAGACATTTTTTTACGAAAAAAGTTACGACATAGGTAATACTTTTTCGTCTTGTACTTTTTCTTACCTACATGTTTTGTTTTTAATAAAGGAATGTCACTTCTGACGTCTCTTAGAAAGCTATTTTTGATTATTGCTTCATTGCTGCTTTGCAAGCTGCTCGGAAAATGAAGCAATCTGCCGCGCTCAGAAACACCAATTAACTTTAATTAATCATAAGCTGATAGTCACCAGGATATCTTAGTACGCTGAAAAACTGTCATCTAACTTAAATACAAAAACATATGCTATATTTTTGCAACAACCGCTTACTAATGACGGCTCTTAGTATAGTAGTGATATGTGTTTATTGTCTTCGATGTTAACAGACTCAATTATGACACAATAGCGATGGTTCATCTTGTTCAAAGGCCCTAATTGTACTTACTGTCGTTAGCAACTGCTTTTTTTTTTTTTTTTGTGTTTGGGGACTCCTTTTAAGCAAAATTTGCCTGTGTTAGGAGGCCCCGCTCTTCCATAGCAAAATAATTATAATTTTAAGTAACAAAATAAATATTAAACTAATACGTAAGTAATTACTTATTTCTAATATATTTTTTTATTTTTAATTTAAAGAAAATTTTAAAGAAAAAAAAAAAATTGTGTGATGGGTGTGCGTGCGTGCGTGTGTGTGTGTGTGCGTGTGTGTGTGTGCGTGTGTGTGTGTATGAGTGTGTGTGTGTGAGTGTGTATGTTTATATTTGATTTTTAAGTGGTATTTTTGTGGGATAGTATGTTTAAGAGTGATAGTTGAGTAACATATTGTTATTATGTATCTTGCTATTTAATGTATTGTAGAAGTGCCTCAGTCTCTTCATACGTGAGTTTTTTGATCCAATATGTTACGGTTTTCTTACAATCATACGTAGTTTTTGTATATATGTATATTTGTTTGTTTACCTTGTTGTATAGTTCGGCTGAGCGTTTATTGAATTGTCTGCATGCAAACACGGTTTTAGTCTGGGGAACTGGAGCCACCAAGTCTTTCCTTCTTTTCGTTAGATTTTGTGTATCCAGTGGTAGGGTTTTATGTTTTTTCAAGACAGTTTGTATTATGTATAACTTTCTTATCGAGATTATATTGCTGATAGTATAAAGGCTATTTGTAGGGTATAATATGTTTTTGAAGTACATAATCTTAATAAGGGCACGCTGGGCGCGCTCTAAGTATAGAAGTTTGGTTTTAGTTGCACCTCCCCAAACCGTGATACAATACAATAAAACCGATTGCACCAGAGCCAAATATACCTCATTCAAGATGTTTCTAGTAGATTCTTGCTTAGTGATTATATCTTTTGGAGCAATGTGACGCAGTGATTTAAATATCCAGCTCAGTCTCCTAACCCTATTTGTAACCTTTTCTAGATGCTGGTACCATGTTAGACATTGATCAATTACTACTCCCAGGTACTTAGTCTGCTTGTTCATACCTTAATGTTAATGGTATTTATATGCAAGGTTGCCCTGCATACAGTAGCCTAAACACTAAGAACAATCGTAAACGTATCGAGATTTTTTCTGCTACAAATCTCATACATACATAATTTTCACGCCTCTCTCCCAATTAGGGTATGCAGAGACTATGATAGATTTCCATTTGCTACGATCCTGGCGCACCACTTTCGCTTCATCTACGTTCATTAATCTCCTTCACATAGAAATTATTCTCGATTTCGATACGAATACGTTTTCGCAAGTTGTTTGTGCTTGAGCTACAGTTGGTCAACTCACCGAAAATAGGTTCTATTTTTTTAAACCTTGTCCCATTGCCCCACAGTTGGCTTTTCTTTGTACCTATCATGGGTGTCTTTAGGTACTAATTCTCACATGCACTAAGGTCAAGACTACGAACCTCCACCTAGACATTACAATTTCTTTAAAAAAGTGGAAACCTGGAAGAACTGCCTGTAGGTCATAGGTACAAATATTTGTTCCGTGTGGGGATCAAACCCATAACCCCTGACGCAAAAGCCGAACGCTCAGCCCCTGCGCCTTTCGTGCCGATTAACACATACTCCAACACTAATCTACAAATCTTCATTCGCAATTGTTTCAATTTGTTTGAGACATGCACGTACAGTTCTGTAAATTACTCTGCGTGTCTAGAGGTGTTCCGTACGGTCACGTAAGTAAAATCACCTAATAGAAATAAAATTTGTTTTTTATGCAAACATATCTAATTAGGAAGGACAATAATCACTAATGCGAAATATTTACACAACCCCAATTCTTTACAAGGAGATTTTATATTAAAATTTACCAAAGACGCTTTCGAGTTAAGAGTTGCAGATTTTTTCATTACTAAAGTTAAAAATCTGCAACTCTTCACTCGAAAGCGTCTTACTTATGTCGTCTTACTTACATCAACTAAGTATGCAATTCTCTGGTGTGCGATTCTATTAAATCGCACGCGATTTTCATCGACCACGGCGGTTGGTTTTGCTATACAAAATATACATACGCTACTAGCTAACTTTGTAGATATGTATATTCACCTTTTTCCATAGCATAAACAACTAAGTAGGTTAACATACTAGAAATTAGTATCGTTCCGTGAACATTAGTCCTAAACAAACCCGTTTGCAACCATGTCGCAACCAAATTCGAGTATGCGAACGACGGCACATCTAATTAAATATAATTAAGTGTTTTATTGGTGTATCGACCGTTCCGGCAGAACGTGTCGATATAAGGTGTGAAATTATTCTCGTTTGTGACCATATAATTGACCGTAATATATGCATTGACTTTTAATATTTCGCTATTAAGTAAGTACAGGATTACGTCTGTTTAAGGCTTGTGTAGGATGTTTCCATATCCTTTGGTGATGTAACATGTCTATAAATCGATTTAGGAGTAATTGAGGATTAAGTTAAAGGTTTAACACAATATACCACCCTGCTTGTAGGGTAAGGCAGAGTTCCCCAGTATGTTTAGGTCCCATGTGTGCCATGTGCCCCAGAGCATGCAAAAAATTCGAAAGATAGTGATTTTGTCTTCTATTGCTGATATAGACCCCTTATATTATATTTTCTGAAACATCTCCTATACACAGACTAGACACCCATGCGCAGTATTGCCTGCGTCATTTTTACCATAGAATAAAAAAAAAAACTTTCATACCAACCTTGTATTTACAATGACGAATACAAGAAAAAACAACCGAATCGGTCGACCCGTTCTCTAGAGAGGATCTTACATAGATACGGCATTTTGAATTATGAATTAATTTGGCTGGTCAGTTCGATTATTAATCTTCAGCTCAGCTCTTGTCAACGGAGCAATCGCTACTGTTTTTTTTTTTTTTGTACTGTGCATTTATAACAAACATGAAAATGCTTCTTTGACATGCTTTATGTATTTTTAACAGTGGGAACATCACTAGGAAAATTTAAGGCTCCTCATATAGCCATTTCTTTGCCTCTCTCGAAGACTCGACGTAAAATGAGCAAAATTTTCGGTAAATTAAAAAGTGTCAAAGATTGCCAAATTAATACTTCCATATACGGCTCCTATAAATTCAACTGCTCGCCTCCGCCGGTGGTCTTACCGCCTTATAGTCGAATTTATGTTACAATGTCACTGCTACGTGACATGAAATATTTGTTATACTTGCATACTTTAATTTCGCATTTATATTCTAAGCCGAAAGGCGATGTGGTTATAGTATATTATAGGTTAGTGTGGTAATGAAAATATTAGCTAGACTTCGGCACGAATGGGCTGGCTCGATCGGAGTGATACCACGGCCTAAAAGAAAACCGACGTGAAACAACGCTTGCGTTGTGTTCGCCGAGTGAGTGAGGATACCGGAGGCCCAAACCCTTTTAAAAGGCGGGCAACGCACTTGTGATTCGTCTGGTGTGGCGGGTGTCCATGGGCGACGGTTATCGCTGACCATCAGGTGTTCCGTCAGCTCGTTTTCTCCCCTATCCCATAAAAAAAAAATGTCACGTTGTCTACTATGTACTATCAGACCTCTCTTTTCTCTTGACCACTCTGGGCAAGTGCACAGGATCTCACGATCTGGACACCCCACTAGTACCTACTTACTCCTTTTTTTTACAGGTATGTTAAATAGTAGTTTGTATTTAGTCTGACTAATAACGATAACAGAAAGATTAATAATCTCCACTTTTTTTGTAACGACTCAACACGTTTCGCGTAGCGCCTGATCGATCGGCTTCTGCGACGACACGTGTTGTGGGTTCGATCCCCACACGGACCAAATATTTGTATGATCTACAGATAGCTGTTTCGGGTCTGGACATTTATGTATGTGAAAATTTGTGTTTTTAAACGCACCCACGATATAGGGGAGAATCCTAGTGCGGGGTAAAGTTTTTGAAAGAAAATAGGTTGAAAATTGTTTTAGTGTAGGAATAATTCGGCTGTGGACAGAGAACCTGCGTCTTCTGGTTCAACTCACCAGATTCTATGACCAACTAAGTCATCGAGAGTCCCACCAACCAGGTCGAATTTACCTTCACGTGCTGAATATATACGTCTTTAAGGTGACGTCCTGCCCGCAGTGGAATTTCACCTTCAATAAATTACTTAGCATGGAAAATGTAAAAAGTAAAACATAAAGACGGTTGAAAATATTGTTGCCTCTTGGAAACGAGATGTGCACGTATTTATTTGATAGGTAACTACATTGTGTACTCAACACACGATCGGAGATTTCTCACGTTCCCACATAAACAAGAGACCAAAAGCTTTCGCAATGTATTCACTGACCAGTCCGATCAATTTTATAAGCTAGCACCGTTGAATCAACATACTGCCTTAGATATAACTAAGCTAGCCACGTTTAGCAAACGCAATTCATAGTATAATGCATCCAAGTTACAACCCGTTTGATATATAGCCTTATGGTCCCTGGCCAATGAATAAATATGAATGTTTTAGACATTTCATATTTATGATATTGAATTTAGAGATTGAACATTGAGGTATAATGTATTAGAGTGTGCTAAGCGTGGAAAATGAGATACATGAGTAACAATTTACCCATTTATGTAATTTCTTTCGAGGATATCCAGGAAAATATAATAGATATATAACATAACATACCATCACGCCTGTTTTCCCCGAAGGGTTAGGCAGAGGCGTACTAATGTACACCCACACTTCGCCGGCATGTTTAGGTCCCATGTAATAGGGGGCGAGCCTATTGCCACTAACCGGGCACAAATTCCAAACTCCGAGCTGCTACTGGGAATTTCATAGAAAAACCCAATAACACTCTGCTCGACCTGGGAATCGAACCCAGGACCTCAAGCGTAGCAGTCGCGCTCAGGACCACTAGGCTAATGAGGCAGTTAATATAGATTAGTTAATAAGTATAATAGACTAGCTTCTGCCCGCGACTTCGTCCGCGTAGCGTGATGATATATAGCCTATAGCCTTCCTACTAGGGCTATCTAACACTGAATGAATTTTTCAAATCGGACCAGTAGTTCCTGAGATTAGCGCGTTAAAGCAAACAAACAAACAAACTCTTCAGCTTTATATATTAGTATAGATATATATGGCAGGGAATATAGTTCCATGCGTATTCTTTTACAAAATAAAATGGAGACGGGCATTACGTTTAAACGTCGATTCGAATTTCGAATGTCATTTATTTATCTCTTGTTAAAATTCAATTCAAGAATTGTGACTTAAAATGAGAATTAAAGGCCGTGTTTTTTGCGATTCCGTTGTGATTGGTTTCGCGAAAGCTTGAAGTGATTTAGTTATTTACGTACTGTCACTGATGAGTAATTCAGTAAATGTGCATTTTTCTGAATTAAATACATACATACATACATATTTTCACGCCTGTCTCCCATTGGGGTAGGCAGAGATTATAGATTTCCAGTTGCTACGATCCTGGCATACTACTTTCGCTTCATCTATGTTCATTCTTCATCTATTTTCTGAATTACCTTGAGTTTTTATGGTAAAGCTGGTATGAAATAACAACTTGTCACTCTAATTCCTTGCAGGGCTATCTACAGGATATTTGAAAATTAAAACAATATTCTGATTACATTATTTTAAGACTTTAATGACTATCAAAACTACCACACCCGTATCACAAGTAAAGTATGTTAGAATCTCAATAGGAAATTTACCATCAATATTAGTATTTAATTTTGAGTTTTTTATTTGAAATATAACAAAATTCCCATCCCTGTCTCATTAATATAACAAAAAAAAAATTTTTTTTGGAGGTATACGCGAGGTATTTCTATTAGTACAAATAATAAGTTATGGAGCATAATTAACCCCTCAAACTCATTAAAGAATTGGGTCAAGTTTTTTCCTCAAAATTATCGCGGGTAATAAATGCATGGAAGTTGAATGATTAACAAAATAATGTGGATGTTTCTCGGTAAAAGAGTTAATTGGTTGCAAGCGTGCCTGCTATGGCATGCATTTCCCGCTATTAACGTTTTTGTTTTAACCGCAACTGTTTACTTGGCGTGTTGTTTTACTGTTTGGATTATCATTAACGAAATTAATTAAGATTTTCCGTTAAATTAAACTGCCTCATTAGCCAAGTGGTCCTGAGCGCGACTGCTACGCTAGAGGTCCTGGGTTCGATTCCCAGGTCGAGCAGTGTTATTGGGTTTTTCTATGAAATTCCCAGTAGCAGCTCGGAGTTAGGAATTTGTGCCCGGTTAATGGCAATAGGCTCGCCCCCTATTACATGGGACCTAAACATACCGGCGAACTGTGGGTGTACATTAGTACACCTCTGCCGAACCCTTCGGGGAATACAAGCGTGATGGTATGTTATGTTTTCCGTTAAATTGAGTGTTTTACAAAAATAATAATTTAAAAGTTTATTTTCCAATTAAAGGAAATTCATGATGATGACAATGATTACTAGGTAGGTATAACCTTCGTCTATTACTAAACTGTTACTATTTACTAAACTCTTTGTTGAAATCATAGTATCTCTACCACAAAATACATGGTTCTTATTATTACAAGTTAAATTACATACCTAGTTATTCAATTTATTTTGATTCAAAGGTGTAGTAACAAGATTCATAAAAACCGTTTTAATTGAAACACTCCTAAATATAGTTGAGTGATTGCTTCAATAACATGCAATTTCAATGTAATTCAGTCGTACATATGTTATTTAGTTTTTTTAATAACGATTTGTAATGTGTCAAAAATTGATTAATTCAATTTTTTTTATATAGATTATGTTGTGATGAATAAAAATGTACAACGCTTACTTTATTGAATTTCGGTGCATGCGTCAATAATAATTAATTTCATCACGTATCAATGTTACAAAAATCATTAAACTAATTAGGTGTTAGAAAAATAAAATGATTAATCTTGTTTGGAGAGTAAATAATTAAGTCGTTCGTGAAGGTCAATTTAGAGAAATTTTTAATTGAATTGAAAGCTTAAGTAATGCGTTGTGTTATTCAATCGTTATAACCTAATTAAAATTTGAAAAGCGTTATTATTTGCAACTATGATCAATGGAACCTATTAGGTACTTACTTATATGATAGGATCGTAATATTGTTTTTAACATAACATTACCATCACGCCTGTATTCCCCGAAGGGTTAGGCAGAAGCGGACTAATGTACACCCACAGTTCACCGGTACGCTTAGGGCGAGCCTATTGCCATTAACCGGGCACAAGTTCCAAACTCCGAGCTGCTACTAAGAATTTCGTAGAAAAACCCAATAACACTTTACTCGACCTGGGAATCCAACCCAGGACCTCTAGCGTAGCAGTCGCACTTGGAACCACTAGCAGCTCGGAGTTTGGAATTTGTGCCCGGTTAATGGCAATAGGCTCGCCACCTATTACATGGGACCTAAACATACCGGCGAACTGTGGGTGTACATTAGTACGCCTCTACCTAACCCTTCGCGGAATAAAGGCGTGATGGTATGTTATAATCATAGTTATTTAACAGTCTCGTGGTTACTTCATAAAAAATTAAATACTTCGTATCTACTAAGCCATAGCTTCCATATTTTCTTGACAGTGCTAGTGCAGCCGAGAGCCTTATAGGTTATGTTAACCCTCATATATGACACCCGTTACGTCACATCACAGCGCGGGTTGTCAGTATGATCGATCGTGTGAAACGTGAAACGTCACACGATCGCTAATCGAACGGGGATCGGCCTCACAGATATGGACATTACAAACATGTATTATGCCGCAAAAAGTTGTTGTTTTTGACTGCTATGACAGGCTATGCACGGTAAGTAATTAAGCAATTTTGGAATAAATTCATATTAGTATTTATATATTTACGGATTCTAATGGCATGGTCGTTGCGCTAATCGAAACTATACCTGTAAATAAATACATCAAATTTAATGTTAATATAATTTAACATAACATACCATCACCCCTCACAGAGGTATCCTGCTGGATCGTTTAATATAATAATATGTTAAAAAAAAAACTTCAATCATTTTGTTACAATGTCCATGATCAGCCATGTAATAGAAGCCGAGCCTATTACCATTAACCAGTCACAAATCCCTGTTCTAATAAGCTTTTTCCAGACCTGGGAATTGAACCCAAGACCCTCACAGTCTGCAGCAACGACTGCTACCATGACGCAGTTAGGCCATAGCTAAATTTGAATCTTACGAATTCTTGTAAACATACTTGTAGACAAATAGCCTAATATTATTTAACCAAACATAGATGAACAGATCAGATCGACACATACAACATGGCGGTTCAGGCCACCCGCTGCGCGTGCGCATAAAACATGCACGCGGATTTATGAAGGCATTATTATTGACGATTTAGACGGTACCTAAATTAATAGTAAATTACAATACAAGTCATAAACAAGCCTTGCCCTTTCGGGATCATACAAATTAAATGTCATATAAATACATAACGCTAAATTTTACGGTTTCCTTTTGGGCTCTTGAGGATTGTAATAATATAAAGTGTTATTCTTCTATAAATTATTTTTTCAAACGGCATTCGTGGGTGGTTCTACTAATTGAACACATTGCTCGACCTAGGAATCGAACCTATGACCGACACTAGACCAATGAGGCCTTTAGTCTTCTATAATATTTTCCAAGGGACACGAACCATCTGTTCACATTTTTTTCTACAACAATTATCCGTTTATGAAAGGGAATTCTTTCTCAGACCTTTGACAGGCGTTCGTTTGTGTGCAAATGCCATGCCCTCGCCGCCATAGTACCTAACTGATAATATTAATTATTAATAATGCATCAAGTACGTATTATGATCTATCTGGTACTTGCATAGAAAAGGAAACATAGATTATTCGATTATATAACTCTCCGTTATGACTGCGGTTTGAGAGAACAAGGATGTAGAGAAGATGGAAACGGCTGTACATATAATATACCATAGCATATTATTGCAATCGTATTGTGATTGAGCAATTTCCTCAAAGATAAATGAACTAAGCATCACTGTCTCCATTGATCACTCGGAAATATCGGTAAATCAGAAGGAGGATTAAAGTTACAGACACAACCCATAGAATTGCTTTCCTTATATGGAGACGGACAGGTAGGGAGGAAGGAAGGTAGAGTCGCAAGATCCTCGAGTAGTAACCGAGGACCGGTCGTAGAAGTTAGTAAAGCCCCTTCTAGATGTTGCGACGACATGAAATAGTCGAGATTAGCCCAGAGCCGAAACGAATGGAAGGTGCATGAAGAGGTTTGAGTCCAGCAGGGGCTAGTACCGGGCTTATGATGATAATGATTGCGATTGAGAGGGTGGGATGGCGCTTTACACATTAAATAGCGTCATCTTTTTCTCACACCCTAAAAGTGAACGTGTTAACACCTTTTAGTAAGGCCTCAGACTTCAAGTGAAGTGTTTCAGAAGGAATAACTATTAACAATCACGCGGATTTGCTATGGCTCTGAAATGTTAAGTTCATTAAGAAAGATTTTATATTACGATTACATACATATTATATTGAGGGAATATCTAGGTTAAGTACAAAAAACTAATACCTCGATAATCCAAACTTAAAGCTTATCGAAACGACCCCTCTCTCCTGGTTCCTGCTATTTTGTTTACAAACACAGTGGGAACTGTGATGAAGACGAACGCTCCCTAGATCCGAATAGAGTATGCATTTTGGGTGTTTGGATTTTCGAGACCCTACTGTATTCGTTTTCTGTACCATGCGCATACGATGGAATTAGTATGTTTACAAATATTTTTTAGGCCAATTTATTATTGTTTTTTTCACATTTACTTCCATAGATACTAATTAACAATAGATATCCTAGGTAAACGGTATAAAGACTGACTCATTACTCTTCCTTTTTTCGTAGTCTAGTCCGGTAAAAAGTACTCCAACCTAAGGTGTTTTCTACCGGAAAACATCACAAATAAATAACATAAGGCTTTACATATCCAGTATCTATACCTCAATGTATCGACTCACGTGCAGGTGTGGCCTGCCGAGGTGTGCGAAGGCTACATTTTGTATGTGTGCAGAATAACTAATAACCTCCTGCTTAGTAGTGCGATGTAAACAAACGAACTGTACTGGCGACTGGTTTGTCTGTTTGTCATAAGAAGTATGAACGAGCTTTGGAAAGGCAACTAGTTTACAGATGCAATTGTTTAATCGATTCTGGAATTGGTGTAGGTAATGATAAGGCAGGTTTTATTTAAATTCAATAACTGCCGAGTAAAAGATCAACTTTGATGTCTCTGCACATGATGTCGAATTTATCTTCACATTATCCATCTTCAGGTATAAATAGGAGATACCTAGTTAAAAAAATATGATTTACTTTTACTTTGTTTTACAACATAAGTAGAACGTAAGTTCTTACAACAAAGATGTATCTATGTATGTGTAGAGGCAAGGGCCGTTTTTAAATACCTAATAGGTAGGTACCATCATTTTTTTAAGCTATTTGCGAGCAATTAAGTCTTACTTTTTAATTTAATTAAACTGAAATTGATTAAATAGAGCAGCTTAAGTAGTAGTAAAAAAAAAACATTAAAAACATCACTAACAGATCACACAACAATTATATCATTAAATACCCACTTACAAGATAGAGAAAGTAAACACATTTAATTACTGTTAGCATCACATAAATGTTGTGTACGGTGCAGTACATTTAATGTTAGTTTTACAACGATACAATTTTAACAGCACAAAAATAAATAATTTATGGCCCCAATTAATTGCTCGTACAACCAATAAACCACTATGAACGAGTCTATAAAACCTTTAGACTTTGATTTACACTGATTTCTTTGAAGTTATGGCAATAACTGCTAAAATATTAGTGCATTACACTCGAAAATGGTTGCAAGTCTGATTTTAAAGTCTAAATAGGTAATAATTTTAATGAAAACACTTTTCTGCATCGCATCCGAACCAAGATTATTTTTAAATGGTATAAGTAAGAAGAAGAATTATCAAAATATTTAAAGATTTGATAAGAAAGTTAGTACTCAGTAGATAACATTAGAATTATTAAAATCTCAAAAATATTTTTATTGACCGAGAGAAGTAATTTTAAAAAAAGGTGTTCAAGGTTGCGGTTTCAATATAAACTTCAAAATCAGTTACAACTTCATTCAAGCACGCTGGGTAAATCCAATCACACGTGGTGTAACGTCTAAGCAAAAAATAACAGTGTTTCAAGTGATGCGATAACTGATACCAATACCAATGCGGGCGACAAAGATGACGTCTTCGCATTGTCGGAGCGCGACTCCGCCCCTCTCGCGGACTTCGTCGACGGATCTCGCGGCGGCCTGTCCTATCTCGCCGGACCTCTCGAGGCGCGCGTTATCCCCGGATCTATCTTTAAACTTCACGCGACATCGGCCGTTATCGCCCGATGTTTTAGAACATTGTCGACCGTTGTCCCCGGATTTTGCACGAAGGTCGCGGTCCCCGGCTAGACCAAGATCCCTCATGGAGTCTTTGTTGGTCGCGAAAATGGAGGCTTTGAGTACTGGAAAGCTGGTGCGGACCGACTCGATGGACAGTTGTAGCAGCTACGGGTCGATGTCCTCGCTTCCTAGTGATGTGTGCCGTTGTGATGACTGCCTACTCGGTATAGTGGATTTTTACATGCCCAGTCCTTCGGAAGTGAATAAGGCGTTGAAAAAGGTGAGTGGAATGTGTTTTGTATTATTACAGTGTTAATTCCATTTTGAATGAACTAAAACATGTTTAGCAGTGATTTGATCAGGTACCTAATAAGACTGGATGTCGTGTCCGATTAGTTTTTGTTACCTAAGTAGGTACATCCTTGTTTGTTTTTTTCTTCTGTCGATACTGATTCTGTGGACTGTGCTCTGTTTGAAGTACATAGGTACAATACTAATTCACATGGATTGAATCGTTAAATATATTAAAATTATTCTACAGTATCACTATGTAATTTGTTTGTAAACATTGACGTACAGCGACACACGTGTGAATTGTAAAACTAAACATCCACGTACGAGTAACGCCATCTAGCGAGTGAAGTCTCAATTAGCGAAGTTACATTCAGTATTCATATTGATCGTTGCGTCGACACTTAGCTTAACATTTAGTACACACTTACCAGTACAGATGGCACTTTATCTATATTGAGATTAAGTAGTTCTACGCCATTGTAGAGTTTTTTTACAGCTATCAAGTAGGTAATTCGTTTATTTTTATCGAATATCTTAAAATCAGGCTTTTTAGAAAAATGTTGTTCTGCCAGATTTATAGAGTTTAGGATCGCTCTAAGTAGGTAATATGAAATTGTAGAGTTTGTAACTATGAACTTTATATTGTTCGTTAGAGTTATTGCCCGAGCCCTACCAGTTAGCTGCAAGGTATAGAGATGCAGGTTTAGAGGTAGGAGAAATACCTATGTATGTATATAGGTGTACGTAAGTGTTTCGAATTCCTGAAAATGACAAAATTTGTTAGGAGACAAAATTAATTTTATAATTTTAGCATAAAATCACATATTTTACTTACGCGGTCCCTGGCGCTTCCGTTCGCAACGACTATCTTAACACTTACAATAAAATTATTAGTCGGAATAGGCATTGACGTCACATCAGTATGATTTTAAAAAGAAGTTTGAAATATTATTAATACTGACGCCTTTAAATTATCTCAGTATGCCGTAAAGAGAGAACTCTTTACGGAACAAGATTTGTTTACGTCAGGATTTACGTCAAGCACCAAATTGGAATACATTGGCGTCTCTTTAAGATCTCTATATATGTAGATAGAACCAAGTAAACCTTGTAAATACAAGGTAGTGCCTTTTTTGTTTAGGGGGGAATTCTTCAAAAGGCAGCTGGTCTTCGGGGATTAGACCGGGCAGTGTGGGCATTTTTACCCGCTAAATCCACCCCGGTGGCCACCATCAACACAAGACGGCACGGCGCGGCGCCCTCTGAAAAGACCACCCCAGCACCGCCCCGTGCAACGCCTATTTGGGCAAATCCCTGGGAAGACTGTAAAGGGGTTTCTCCTGAACCTGACTGTGTACGGTAACAAGTGACCAATGTGCTACCGTTTTCTCTGGAGTCACACGATGGTCAAACAGGGACCCTTCTCTTCAGACCCTTAATTTTTTTTAAAAGCTTACTAGCAATGTCGTTTGTACATTGCTAGTATTCTTCTTAAACCCTCGTGCTAAGCTAATTAAGCTTGTTACTTACGAGGGTTCACGTCGGTAGTGCAATGGGTAGGTTTCGAAGCGGCAACCACATGATCGCAAGTCCGACGGCCTACCCATTAGGCTGCCGCCGCTTCAAGGTAGAGCCTACGTGCTGAGTTACATCTAATTACCCAGGCTACTCTATTCTCAGTTGTTACCTAACTTTTATTCTGAACGATAGGTACCTAGGTGCCTACTCCTTATATTTATTTTATGATAGAGATCTTGCAATCTGTATTTGAGATTTAAGTACAGATTTTGAGAGATTAGATTAGGATTATATTTTGAACAGAATTACTCGTCAGTCTTAATAATTTGATCGACCTGGGAATCGAATTCAGGACCTCTAGATTAGTCACGCCTAGAACCACTAGACTAATGGATGATAAGTACAATAAAATATTCTCTAGACATACCGGCAAGGTTTGCGTCAAACACCATTTAGGGATTCACATACGTGTGTCAAAACTATAAGGTATATGTATACCTACGTGTGAAGCTATTTATGAATTTTAATATCATAGGCACAGAGACGAATACTGATTGTTATGTTAACTGTAAATCAATAAAAATGTGTGAGAGACATTTTGAGTAGTTAGATTTGCGTCAGTACATTACGGTTGGCGGCGTGACCGAGTGATTTTCTGTGTTGCTGTTCGGAACAATTATTTATAGGGCCTAAGGGTACACTACAGTAGCTGAAATGTAATCCCACAAAAATGTAATAACAAAATAAATCGTAATCCAAACAATATACAAGAAGTTATACTCTTTTGAATTGCACAACAAAGCCTATCCTGCTATTTTTAACTATTAATTTTATAATATCATGCATTTTTTTAAATAAATTATTTACTGTGGGTGCATATCAGTACACTTCCATCTAACCGTAGTCCTTTTCAGAATGCAGGCGAGATGATTATATTATTTACTTATCAAAATTGACGGTTGAAACCTGGATCATAATAACTTAAATATAACTTACATAAATACATATATTCTAAATTACTTTATCAAATTGAATAATAAAAAATGCATCTCTAACATGACATTTCCAAAACTATTCAGTTAAAATTGATGTTATTTTTTTCGGGGAAAAAGACGATTCATTTTAATTCATTCACAGAGAATTAGGTAGGTACCTATAAGATGAGTTTTTATTTCTAAGAAAATTTATTAATAATATTCATTCATATTGTTTCTTAATAAACGGTAACAATCATGTTAAATATTTCCTGTTTGGTCTGGTATTTCTGACAGTGAGGGGTTCGAAATAATTGCAGCATGAATCATCGTCATAATCCGGTGAATTGACGCACTTACGGATGTGAATGTCAGGATTTGCTGGAACCAGACTGCAGGAACTGACTTAAGTTAACGATACTAATTAAACCACTTGGTATACATAATTTTTGGACATGTGGAGTTAAGTATCCAGGGAAGCGTTTGGGCCCCGGACATCAGAACAATGTTGCATTATTATTTCAGACCAAAGACTCAATAGAGTTGGTAACATAGATTAGCTACCTAGTCTTTGGTACCGATCTTATAAACCTTTTTGGACGGACTTTGATTTCGAAATCCTATCATTCATCTAAGGTTCTTTATACGTTCGTGGTGGGCTAATCCCCATCAGGCCAGCCCTTTAAATCTGAGAGGAGATCCGTGAGCTGCAGCGAGGAGATATTTTAAGAAAGAGTGAGGACAAAAACAGTAAAGAAAATATAGATTTATGTGAGTTGGGATTTTGCTGTAGAAACGATACTATGACACAGATTAATTACTTAATTTTTGGAAACCTACTCATTGATAATATTAGCTAATTCTTATTTTTAGTATCTATTGACATCATGAATGTCGCAATTCTTACGAGTAGAATAAAGACTAATATTATTTTTGACAAAAATCAACTTCTCATTAATATGTGTATTGCGATACGACAGTCATAATGTTAATTTCTTTAAATGAATTCTTCAGTGATAGAACTAACTAGAATATAATTTAATATGATGGTACTACGGTAAAGAACCTGGAAAACAACGACTAAGAAGTCCATGGATTTTCTATGGAACGATATTAGAAAATATTAGGTAGTGAGCGAAATAGCAGTCAATATTGTATACTAACAAGGGATGACTGCAAACCACTGTTTATGATTGAACAATAAAGGAATGAATACTACTTCAGTATTACTTCTATTATTTGTGGTATTACTTAACTCTAAGAGCCAACCTTTTCAAACTAGGGAGATAAATATTTGTTAATGTAAAGCTTTATGTATTGAAATAAAAATTAAGGATTTAATTGCGTTATATTAATATTAATGACTTGATCCTTCCGATTTCTGATCCTTTATCACAGAGAGCCAGTGTTGGGTTAGTAAACGCCTACCTACCTTATTTTTTAAATTAATTAGCGATCCGATTCACGCAAAATGAGCTCACCGTGTCCTTTAGTCTTGCATTTTGTACTTGGATTAAGATTTAATGGAATTTATAAATAGGTTCCAAGCAGGTAGTAAGACCCAGCCATCGGTGATTTTAATTTGTATAGCCTCACTAGCTTCTATATTGAATAGTTACTTGGTATTAGCGTGATGATATATAGCCTTCCTCAATAAATGGGTTATCTAACACTGAAATCATTTTTCAAATAAGACCAGTAGTTACTGAGATTAGCGCGTTCAAGCAAACAAACAAACAAGCAAACTCTTCAGCTTTATATATTAGTATAGATAATGTTATATACCCTATGAGTATGTTAAGGTATCAGTAGTAGCCGCGTATTATTGCGATCATTTTACGATTGAAAGAGAGGGATGCCGCTCTACAACTTAAATATCGCTATCTCTTTCTTCCTCTCCCTTTCGCACGTCATACCTCGATCAAAGTATTCTATAAGAGTAGTAGTATTCTGTAAGAGTCTTTACTCTCTAACAAAGTCCTGTGACGTAACCGGACACGCTTCGAATACTAGGCGGTCACGTGCGTCATTATGACGTCATTACACTCTTAACATGGCTTTCTACTGCTCAGAATGAATTGTTAGGAGCAAGGTTGCTGGAAGCGATCATAGAGTTTATGTCAGGCCCATCTCGATTTGGTAAACGATAGAAGAGTTGGTCTCGATTTCCAGCTATCAGACGTCTGTAAGAATAATTTCAGCTCATTTTCTGAAATTTCCTCAAGTACATAACATATTATAATACCATAGCGCCTGTCTGTATGCCCCGAAGGATAGACAGAGGCGTACTAATGTACACTCCATAGTTCACAGTTATGTTTCGGTCTAAGTGAGCCTATTGCCATTAACTGCGCACATATCTAAACTTCGAGCTTCTACTGAAACTTAAATCCACTTTGCTCGACTTGGGAATTGAAAGCGTAGCAGTTCAAGTTAGGACCTCTAAACTAATGACTTCAAGAAAAAGTTTGTTATAAATATAGAAAGTTTCCTTTTTCTTATACTAGGTCCCCTGCATTTGAGAACAAAGAGTCGGATCACACTTCACATATTAGACTTTACTGAAGATTCTTTTGGTCAGACCTTGCTCAAAGATGTGCTCAAAGGTCCTCGAATAAAAAAAAAATGTTACGACATCCCCTCTGTTCAGTACTTTTGCTCTCTTATATGGGTATGTAGTCCGTCCTGTGACGTCAGCCGACACGCTTCGAATATTCGAAACTCGAATTCGAATACTCGCTCGTCGCGTGCGTCATTGTGACGTCATAGCACTCTGAAAGGCTTTCTACCGCCGCCCGCGCCACTTTTGGGACAAGACAAGCATGTATTATGCAGTTAAAATTTCATGCAGCTGCATGTGAATGTGTGCTTACGTGCAAGGTGGAGGGTAGGCCGGAGTCCTGCGTATGAGTTGCATTGTTTGGGTACGGATGCAGTATTCCGATGTGATGATGATGACTCGGTCGGAGCAGCTCAGATAATGATTGGTCGAGGGTTTGATTCTTATTAAATTTTTGTTAACTATTTTTGGGAATCGTAAAATCTGGATGTATTGTGTCAAGTATATAACTAACGGAGTGGCTCATGGCTAAGCAATAACTACGCTGACTTATTGTTAGCGCAGTCAGCCTATGGATGACTAAGCATGAAATAACTACTCTCAGCCCTCCCGTTTCAACTCAACCTCATAAAGGCTCATACTCTATTACATGAAACCTAAAATAATGGCTATGTTTGGGTGTATTATAATATGGATACCCTTTGAGGAATACAGGCTCAATTGTATGATGGTAATCCCATCAGTTTTACGATCTGTACCCCAAGCACGAACAACTATCGAATTCGTATCGTAAACGAATGAGTTTTTTTCTGCTACAAATCTCATATATATGTATGTAGGTGGAGACTACACTTGCTACCATCCTGGCACACCACTTTCGCTTCATCTACGTTCATTAAGCTCCTTCTCATACAAATTATTCTCGATTTCGATACGAATACGTTTTCGAAAGTGTTCGAGCTTGAGCTACTGTTGTAAAAGAAATAAACTAAATTTATTTGTAAAGGACACAAATAAAACAAATGACATTATGTAGGTAGGTACAAACTACTACTAGGTGCTATTAATTCACAAATCGGCTCTGTGTCAGCATATTGCCGATTACGACGACGGCTTGCTTTCGACAGGACTGGTTTGGTGTCGCCTCGGTAGGGTAGGTACAACTTACAATAATATAATAAAACTTACAATTAAACATAATAATACAAATAACACATAAATTTATAAAGTAAATACAGTGGCTGTAAAATCAATGTTCGACGCATTTAAATCCAAATTAAAATAATTACAACTAATTACCAAATAACTTTAAGTGGTCCAACCAAAGGTGAAAAGTCACAAAAGTTTGGCGCTCATCATTAAATTAAAAAGGAACGGAGATGAAATGCCAATAAAATTGCCCTGCGGATGGTAGCTCAATGTCTCGAATTAAAAGTAATAGCAGTTTGGAGCAATTACTCTTGTAATAGCCTGAGATGGTATTCTCATTAATGTCGTTTTATTAGACACTCGATAAAGCCACTTCAACATGATTTGTTTGGTGAACTGTTTTAGGAACAGGTTTAAGTGTTTTTAAAATGTTGGAAACATGTAGCGGTAAACATAAGTGTTTAATCTTGTTTCTCAGTGCTGTTTACCCGGTGCAAGTTCTATATTTCCTTAGGTGCCCTTACTTTGAAAAAAAAAATGATTGAATCATAAATAAATTAATATAGAAAAAGAAATTCTAATTGTTTATAATTTATTTATTATTAGCTATTTACTACTACTATGCATTTTAATATCAGTCATTGAACAAAATAATAAACTTAATCTCCTTACATTCTAAAAATGTGCCATAATATAATAATCTCCTACTTAATATTTTTTTACGAATGTGATCAAAATATGTGCACGTGCAGTGAATTTATTTCAAAAAAGTTTTACAATATCATATCTGATTTGCAGTTTTAGACGAAAATATCTGTACTTACCTAATACTTAATAATAAATAAATCTTTATTTCAGACCAAGTTACAAGTCCATACTTATTAAAAGATTAACAAAACGCTTATAAAATTTGTGTCCGAATAAATGTTTTCAGGATATTAATATATTAATATACTATACGATATTAATATACGGTTCCGCGTCCTTAGTAACAAAACACTTAAGCCATATCGTCATCAACCCATCCCATTTGCAATGGCGTGCTCACGTGAGGTGACGTGATTATATCATTGAAATTACAATAGGAATCTTTTGGATACCTACACTTGTGTGTAAATTGAGTCTCGTCTCGTGTGAGACTCAAAATAGCACATCAGAGGAAAACTAAAGTAAGGACATTAAAAACACTGCAATATTAGCTAAAAGTTAAAGCTAAAATGGTTCAAAATTTATTTCTATTCTTTTTTATGAAACTGTGTTTGATTTTCTAGGAGTCTGTGGACTGAATTATATCATCGAGATGGTTTATCGATAAAACAGCATCTAATCCAGTCACCGCAATTGGAAACATTCAAGATTTTCCACTCAGAACAGTGTTTACGCTTAATAGTGAAATATTAACTGAAGAACACTCATTATATAAATTATATACTTACCTATACGTAGGATGACGTGTGAAGAATTATATTTAATTTCGTTCACTGCGATTTATATGCGGATACGGTGTGATTGGTTCTTGAGTGGTGATTTAACTGTCAACAAGTGTACTTGAATGTATTTATTTTTGTTCATCCTATCTATTGAATCTTTTCCGGTCTTAGTAAAAATAAAATATCATCACGCCTATATTTCCCAAAGCGGTAGGCAGAGGTATACTAATTTACACCCACAGTTCGTCGGTTTCCTTAGATTACATGTAATAGGGGGCGAGCCTATTGCCATTACTTAAAAGGGCACAAATCCTAAACTCCGAGCTACTACTGAGAATTGGAGGATGTGTGGATGGGTAAACATTTCTTGAAACGTCGTAGCACGAAAGGAATCTCTTTTCGTGTCTTGGAGAGCACATAAAGCCGTCGGTGCCGGTTGTCATACGAACAAATGTGACAATTGTTAGTGGTAGTCAGACGCCCAAAAAAGCCTGACCACTAGGCTATCCTTCGAATACATAACATACATACCATCACGCCTGTATTCCTCGAATGGTTAGGCAGTTGCTTACTAATGGACACCCACAGTTCGCCGGTATGTTTAGGTCCCATGTAATAGGGGGCGAGCCTATTCCCATTAACCGGGCACAAATTCCTAACTCCGAGCTGCTACTGGGAATTTAATAGAAAAACCCAATAACACTTTGCTCGACCTGGGAATCGAACCCAGGACCTCTAGCGTAGCAGTTGCGGTCAGGACCACTTGGCTATTGAGGCAGCATTTCGAATATAGACCCAGAAATTGGGTTGTGGAGGTCTAATATAGTTGCGACCAACTGACCCCAACATACCTAGTTGGGAAAATGCTCGGAGGATGATAGGTTTTCTATTCCTGGTGTTGGTAATAATGATGTTACAAAATGTAACTTATTTCTAGTTGGACAGCTTCAATATAGTGATAAAAAAAATTACGACAGCAGACTACTTCTCAATTTGTTATTGACGTCAATAGTTAATAATTAATTCATGCACATGACACAAGTCATGGCAAAAACTAACCACAAGAACGCTGTGAATGACAAAAAGTAACAAGTACAGAAATTAACGCGCAAAACAAATAAGTAGGTAACTGGTCTGTACAAAAAAGATGATTGTAAAGATATAATAAATGTTATTGTATTTTTATTTCTTACTCGAAAATTGCCCACAAAAACGTAATACCCAAATAAATCGTAATCCTAATAATCTTTTATCCAATTGTTATTATTCGGATTGAGATATCATTAATCCAGGTTCCTACCGCATCATTACATCTACTACTACTTCACTGGAAATAAACGATCGGAAAATCGACCAAAGCTTCATAAATTTATCAAAAAATACAATTTCCCGTGAATTATTTTGCAAGAAATGGTTGATTAGAAACCAAGAATAAGGATATTCGAATCCGAATAATGACAAATTCTCTTTGAATTAGGATTTATTTTAGTATTAAGTACGTTGGTACAATAAATTTGGTCCACCGTTAAAGCTTCGCTCAGACTTGAACAAAATTTTTAAATATCGAAACCTTGCACAAAGATTCCGTCGTGAATAAATAGTCTTATGGTTTCGTCTCTGAATCTTAGAAGACCACACAGTTGCGCATGCGATAACTATCAAACCAAAGAGAATTACAGGCGCCATTAAAAAATACTGCTTCATTGACCACAACTATTACAGATCAGTACGCACGTACTCAAAGACGTCTATATTTTTCCAAGGCTGTTTTCAGCACGTTTTGTGAACACACTCCACTTAAGTGCGTCATAATATTGGCTCCCATTCTGTTTAGTACTCAACCGCTAAAGAAGTTAAGTGAAAAAACTGCTGGACATGTTTACTAGCCAATAAGTCGTTAAATGTATGGAGGCAATAACCACTAGGAATGTAGAGTAGTGATTGCCTAGAGATATGCCGTCTGAACTGAGTGAAGTATTAGAAGTTGAGTTTCGTGATCCAATCCAAAGCACACACACACACATACACACATAAAAAAAGTTTGGGATCACTAGCTTAAGCTGTTTAAATAGAAATACCCTGTTTGAAATTAAAAAATAAAACTACAAAATAAGAAGAAATCATAATATAATCTGGCGTAACAAAAATGATTTCGATTTTTCAAAGTGATCGCAAATTTTTGTTGATGGTATACACATACATAGGTACAGAATTCTTGACGAATCTTCCAAATCATTATGAACACGTAGGGTGGTGGTGGTACATTTAAAAGAGTCAACAGTCCAATATATAAGGGGGTCGTGGCTAAATACCACGGTGATCAATCTATCTGCAAAGTTAAGCTGGACATGCCGCGGTCAGTCTGTGAATGGGTGACTAACACATGGAGAACTTCCATACTTCGGAGAGCATATAAAGCCGTATATCGCTTTTGTCATTGGAACACCGATAGTGGTAGCCAGACGACACCGACGAAGTGAATATCTGATATCCAGAAATTGGGTGGCGAAGGTCTGATGGCAGTCGCTTCATATAAAATGCCTGCTGATATTCCACCGCATCTGGTCAGACTGGAAGCAAAGCACTAAGTAATTGGGAGAATTATGTTGGAGGGCGTTGCTATGAAATTGGATTGAAGGAAAACTTTTGACTAAGTGATCTCGGGTACGTTTTTATAAAATTGTTGATAGGTTTACGCTTGACTGTTAGTGCGCCTGATGTTAAGCGGCACTGCGATCTACGATATAGCATTTAAGGACTAACTAAATGTGTTAAAGCGATAATTTCTAGTTGTAAGAAAGAGCCGCTCTTCTATAATAACCCCATCCCTATCTACAACACGTCCGACGTATAGTTAAACTCAATTTCGTAAAGTTCTAGTCGTCTACTCAATGATGAGTGGTCGGAAACTACAGAAAAAATGCATTTTCATGAACTATTGAAAATTCGAGGTTCATGACCGGAATAGGTCAGTCAAAACAAAGTCTCAAGAAGGACATTAGGTCATTATCTAGGTAATCCAGGTAATCTGGGCAACCTAGGTCACTTGAACAATACTGGATCTTTTTTACTGTACTTTTTTAATGAAATCAGTGGTTTCTGTGGTTTCCTGTTACTTAGTTGAAGAATTTTATAAAAAAGTGACCACAAGGTTGCGTTGTTTTACCAGCGTTTATAGGTTAAAAACTGTATCTGTTTTTTGGAGAAGGTTTTATGCACAGTATATTTTGTCATTATGAAACTGCATTATTTCATCCACAAATCCATATGGCTTCTAATCTCATCGATTGTAGGTTTAATTCTAATACTCAGGTTGAGCAGTGTATTTTTTATGGGATAGGGGGGCAAACGAGCAGACGGATCACCTGATGGTAAGCGATTACCGAGTGCGTTACCCGCCTTTTAAATGGGTTTGGGACTCTGGTATCTTCAGTCACTCGGCGAAACACAACGTAAGTGTTGTTTCACGCCGGTTTTCTGTGAGGCCGACGTATCACTCCGGTCGAACCGGCCTATTCGTGTCGAACATGGCTCTCCCATGATTAAACCCAGTTGCCCGCGGTTTTGTTATAGCCCTAAAAGGATTTACTTATTACATTTCGAAACATGCACCAGATATTGAGTTCCATCAACCATCAACTATACAATTGTGAACAGTGCATCTACATTCATGCAGTAGATTTTTCGTGATGCGCTCACAAACAGAGAGTCAAACAAAAAATACTAAAGATTTTAACATTCTTTTTCTATTTTGGCTTCTATTGCTGTTACCCCTTAGATATCTCCTAACGTAGACATCAGGCGGCTACAATTATTTTATATCAACATGATTTTCCTTTGACTTTTAGATTTCTGTGAATAATGACGTGGTTTTTCATGAGTTTCAGTGTCAATGTACCGTGATTTCGTCAATGACCGCGTAAAATTGCAACTGCATTGATTGATTTGAATCGATCGTGAATCACTTTATTGCTAGACATGTAATCAGAATTCTGTATAGGTATTACCTACAGGATTTTGTATTTTTTTGGACGTTATCAATAGTCCAGTTATTGAGCAATCAGATTCTACCTTGGCCGTTGTTTAGATTTTTTTAACTTTGCCTCACAATAGTATTTTCTCCTGCATCGTGGGTGCTTACAAATCACTACAGGACAACTCACAATTCATTTTTTAATGAGTATAAAAAAATGCGATAGATAAACTAGAACTTTTTTAATTGAAAATGGAACTTACCTAAAAACCTCTTTTACTAACACCTCAGTCATCCGTGACATCGTGCGGTAAAGGATCCGAAACGTCGGGGATTTAATAATATCAATACAATTTCGTAAAAAATAGTTTTATTTCCAATATTATAAATGCAAAAGTAACCGGCCTGCCTATTTAATTACATACACTCACGCCTTTCTCCCACAGGGGTAGGCAGCAACTATGGACCGCCACTTACTACGATTCTTGCATACTTCTTTTGCTTCTGCGACATTAATTCATCTCATATATACGCGCCTATGTTGCACGCCGAAGCGAAGCCACTGAACCAATTTTGATAAGTACTTCGGGGTGTCAGTAATAGGGCCCCTTCAAGAATAAATATCGAACTATACATATATCCCGTCATCAGTAATAGGCCTTCAGCAGGAAGACCTATAACCATCAATGGAAGAAGTAAAGCTATGGATTATGCGTTGATATTGGGTCAAGAACGAGTAATTTGTTCACCTTGATGTTATGTGACGCCACTGCATATTAATCGTAATACCTCTGAAATAAAGGATTTGTGCGTTGCAAGCTGTCAGCACGGTAAACATTAAAAACAAAAAATAAACTACTGTGACGTCACAATCTGTCAGCACGGTAAACATTAAAAAGAAAATGAACAACTATGACGTCACCCTGTGAGACGTAAATTGTTGTTCTCTTTTTTTTAATATGGCGCCACACTTTTTGTATATTGCCAGTGTCAAGTATATGAAGTAATCTATACTAATACTAAAAGGCCGGCAGCGCACTTGTGACTCCTCTGGTGTTGCAGGTGTCCATGGGCGGCGGTGATCGCTTACCATCAGGCGATCCGTCTGCTCGTTTGCCTGCTATCACATAAAAAAAGCTGACTACTAATGCTAACTACTAATGAGGTACTTCATTTATCTATACTAAGCAGTGCTATTATGAAGTGCCAGGATATATTGGTTACGTTATAATTTACAGTATGAATTTCAAAAAGTCCTTACATTCAAATATACAATACGGCACCGTATTTACGTAGTATATGACGTAATACTACTTGCATTGTTACATAATTGTTATGTCTAGTAGTGCTGTGACCTTTGCTTTTCCATAATGATAATAGAAACTCATTCGAATAAAACCACTTTATTTATCGCGTTATATTTGCATCTACCAAAAAAAGGTCACGTCTAAGTGGCAGATGTTCTAGGGGTTGTACAACGTTGGCCTGGAGGCGGTTGACTTGGGGAGTCCGTCTCCCGATCAGACAATGGCCCCAGTAGGGGGCGCGCGTGCTCAGCACATGTACGCTCTCGAGTAGGCGAGGACCTGTTATGGTCGTGGAGGATGTCATAAATCCCATGGCCGGACTATAAGGCAAGGGAAGGCAAGTGCAGATCTTATTCGTTACACATCCGATATACCCCGCCCTTCTCCCCGGGAGCCAGAAAATTCATGCCGATTTTCCGTAAGTACCACAATAAAGGCGTTGTAATTTGGATGGTGGTGGATACTGTATTTCGCCCAGCTGACTTCTCACCTTAGGATGGGTTTTGGATGACTTTTGTGCCGCGAAGAAAACTCTTCCGGATCGGGGGCTATGGTGTGTTTGTGGAGGACATACAATATTAAAATGTAAAGACAAAATATGTTCATAGGAAATGACGACGTGAATTTTGTATTAGCAAGGAATTAAAAATTATAAAATTTTGGTATTGATATTTTTTGTGTCTTTAAAAGACGCACTTAGCAAGACAGCGCAAGGGGAGTCAAAGAGGCAACATAGACTGATCTGTCGACAACTCCTTTTTAGGATAGAAAGAGGTTTTTTTTCTTTTTATCGACAGAGCTTTTGTATAGGGCTCTGGACCTAAAATATCTCCGTAATCATACGGAGATATTTTAGGTCCAGAGCCTAGAGAAACATACATTATTGACAATTTGCCATATTTTTAGATATTCTAACTGCGTATTATTACCATGTTACGGTTAATGATTCTTACACCTCTATGCCACGTCATCTAATCAGTAGCCTTGTCTCAGGTGGTTTCAATTACATGTAGGTATTGGATATTTATGTACCGGCAGAAATAGATTTTTTCTACTTATACAGTAACTAAATCTATCGATGAAGCGGCGGTAGCCTAATGGCTAGGGCGCCGGACTTGCAATCATGTGGTTGCCGGTTCGAAACCCACCCATTGCACTACCGACGTGAACCCACTCGTAACACAAGCATTTTAGCTTAGCACGAGGGGTTAACAAGAATACTAGTAATGTGCGATCCACATTGCTAGTAAGCTTTAAAAAAAAATCCTTTTTAGACGTGAGATAAATCGCGGGCATTAGCAACAAAGTATTGGCTGATTGTACTTAATACTTGCCTACGGAAATATTGACGAGCCACTGCAAAGAGTCACTCAATTTAAACACTGTGTTACCGAGGACCTTACAGATCATTTAGAGTTCTAGCAGCAAATTGTAAACGCCCGCTGTAGTGATTACGTTATTTTAGGTTCTTCGATCTCCCTAGCCCACCAAATTAATATTTCAATTGGTTTTTCGCAATTTGTAGATCTATAAAACATTCTAGATTCATGGCAGTATTAATTGCTACATTAACTATACAAAATTCACAACTGAGACTTAAAACTTTCGCAAAATCGTTATTGTAGCTAAAAGTAGAGTAAATCGTCAATTTTGGCGGTTGGAACAGTTTTAGGTAAGTTTCTGGCTATAGTTAATGTCGCAATTACTACTGCGAGAATCAAAAATGTGTGTAGACCTATAAATTTCGAAAAGCCGATTGAACTTTGAATTCGTCAGGCTCAGGTGAAACCGAACCTTTTTTTTGTTGACGGGGTTGGTAACGCTTTATGCGCTATTCACCACTCCGGGGAGAGCTGAGGGTGTGTCGGACTCCGCTCTGAGAAGAGCGATCTACCGAATAAAACCAACCTCGGCGATTCGCGTCACCACTTTGTTGCCGAGGCCACGGGAGCGCTGTAGCATTCGTCCGCGGACCCGGTTCTGGGGAACGAATCTTACAGTCAGAATTTCTACACGGCGGCCTGTGGGTCAATTATACGTGTCAACAGCATCCTGAGGGCATAGCGTCGGCATTCATTTTTTAATGGGATACGAGCAGACGGTCTATGTTGTCACAGTAAATGAAGTATAGGTAGGTATTATGATTGAACTCCACCTTATTGAAGTCGGTTAAAAAAGATGATATGATATCACATAAACAGCTACCAACTATGTTATCGTCTCGTACACAATGCCTTTATAAATAGTCTGGGAATAAGTATATAATGATTCTTGATTACTACATTGCATGACCACAATGATATCAACGGGAATCAGCTGAGTTCACTGTAAAGAATTTCTGTATCATTTTATAAAAATTATATTGGATAAGATAAAATAGGTAATGTATTTATTTGCGTAAAACATGGTATACAAAACCAATATAGGAGCAGGTCTTATTTCTTGATCATTTTTGGTATTTAAATAGGCTTGTGTTTGACTATTGTGTTATCAGGGCCCCAATTCTATAATTTTATTGTGTGAAAATCATCATTCAATGACCTCAACATTGTAGATTTTTGATAGTTCTTCCTTCAAAAGCTGTCAGCTCTTATTTGATTTAGTTCCATTGCAAAATGAAATAGCAGACTCCGGATTCTGTGGTTTATTGGGCAGATATAGAAACAAGTCATACTGTCATAACTTAAAATATTATTCGCTCGTTACCGATGGCACATGCTTGACTAGGAGAAACCTACCTATTTACTGAAAACTCACGGGTTACAGCAGTTACATAACATACCATCACGCCTGTATTCCCCGAAGAGTTAGGCAGAGGCGTACTAATGTACACCCACAGTTCACCGGTATGTTTAGGTCCCATGTAATAGGGGGCGAGCCTATTGCCATTTACCGGGCACAAATTCCAAACTCCGAGCTGCTACAGGGAATTTCATAGAAAAACCCAATAACACTTTGCTCGACCTGGGAATCGAACCCAAGACCTCTAGCGTAGCAGTCGCACTCAGAACCACTATGCTAATGAGGCAGTCTACATGAGGCAGGTTACAGCAGTTGATTTAAATTGATAGCTGACAAATCAAATCACAAAAAATCTGCTTTTCAAGTCTGTATGTATTTACAATATGAATCCATATTATGGTTAACAAAGAGAACAGGCTGAATGTGTTAAGCACCATCGTTATCTCACGTTTATTTGAGTAGATAAACGATTTTTTTAGGCCCAAGAAATCTACTAGGAGATCTACACAGATCCAAAATCCGAGAATACTTCTCGAGCTGGGAATCGAAACGACTACCTCATAATTAGCAGTCGCTGAAGACCACTAGGCTAATGAGGTAGTTTAGTAAATTTAATTAATTCTACGTCTTATAGGTATAGGCTTACTTTGAATGAAATCAATGAATCTAGAGAAAAAAATATTAGGTTTGTAAGAATTAAGAGTTGGGTAAAAACCAAAATTTTACGATATTACCTAAATACTTTATAGGTATCAGTATCCGTTTTGAATATTAATTGACCACACTGACCTCAAGATCCGACAAAAACGGGGAAAGGTAAAATCCATTACGGTTAAGAAAAACCCTGATATTGAGGTAGTTACATCCGGGAGTCGGACACGGAGAAAAGCTGGATGTTCTTAGTAATGACTTATGCCCTTGTGTTGCTTGCATCCATAAGCTCCAGTAACCACTTCATATCCGATACCCGGGTACCCCACTTATGTTCGTTATCGGCCTTTGACAATAGTCAAAGTTATCGGCATTATAATCACTGATCAGGTGAGCCGCAGCACGTTTAACCTATTATAAATACAAAAACCTTTTCCTTCTACCTCATTAGTCTAGTGGTCTTGAGCGCGACTGCTATGCTAGAGGTCCTGGGTTCGATTCACAGGTCGAGCAAAGTGTTATTGGGTTTTTCTATGAAATTCCCAGTAGCTACTCGGAGTTGGCAATAGGCTCGCCCCCTATTACATAGGTCCAAAACATACCGGCGAACTGTGGGTGTACGCCTCTGCCTAACCCTTCGGGAAATACAGGCTTGATGGTATGTATGTAAAACCTCTTTCTTATACATTTCTAGTGTCAGTAAAATCTTTACTGAAAAGTTATGCTAATATTATTCTGAATAGAGAGATCGATTGCTGGCTGTCAAATTCTAGAATAACTTCGTGAAATAAGAGGTGATACTTGACGCCGTAAAAGCGTAAAATTTATACGTATTTTCTACCTGAAATATATTTGTGGTAGCTGGTTGTCGAACCGGAACGAAATAAGTTGAACGTCTTTAGCACATTTGAATAACTATAAACAAAATGTGGTTGACACCTCTTTAAACATTTTACAACAGCGCATTGACGTATATTTATGAAGGACGTAGATATTTTTGTAAATCGTTGAGATATAAAGTACTATCGTACTAGGGCAGACTTCAACAGACATTCCAACCAAAGTCACAGCGCTAAAATATTTCTACAGTACCTACTGTAGAAATATTTTAGCGCCGTGACAAAAGTTTTCAACGTACATTCGTTTTCAAAGAATTGTTTGTACAATTCACGTATACTCAGTATATTTTTCTCATAATTAAAATGTTCATTATTAGTGTTTGCGGCGTCTAAGTCGGTGCGTTGTATACGATTCTACTGAGTAAAACTTCGTTTCGCGGTGTTCTATAATACCTCAATGTTTTAAGAAAATTATTTATTGATTTATTCACTTATGATAAGTAATAAATAAGCAGGCTTTAAGGTTGAGATACTACAATCTACGTATAAAACACTCGGCGAAATGCAATAAAGTATGAGCAATAAAATAAAATGCGATGCGATTGCATACAATTCTTGACTTCATCGTAAAATGTTAAAGAATTTAGTCACTTCCGCAAAGACGTGTGAAAGTGTCTTTGACTGTAAAGACTTACCCAATATTTTTTGGTGACCGATCTGTGCAGGTTAATTTAAAAAGTTTTAAAACTATACATACATAATCAACCCATTATATGTCCCACTGCTGGGCACGGGTCTCCTCTAACAATGAGAGGGATTAGGCTATACTCCACCACGCTAGCCTAATGCGGGTTGGCAGACTTCACACGCCATCGAGAAAATCTCTCAGACCTCACGATGTTTTCCTTCGCCGTTTAAGCGCGTGCTAATTAACAATTAATACGCACATAACTTCGAAAAGTCAGAGGTGCATGCCTTGGATTTGAACTCGAGACCTTTGACTTGGCAGTCCAATGGTCATATCACTAGGCTATCACGGCTTAAAACTATACTTAAACATAATATAAGAGGGGGTTTATGGTTAAACATGATACTTAACCACAACTTAACTAGCTTGCCGCGCTTAGCCTGCGGATCGGTAACCATTCTTAGCACTTTGTGACCGTGCTCCACGCTCTCCTCGGAGAGCACTATAAGCCGTCGGTTGCGGTGTTCAAAAGAATACCTATGACAGTCGTTGGTGGTACTTAGAACACAGGCTGAAAACCAGATACTAGCGAATATTGTTATCGCCTAGAAATCGTTAAAATCATGCTAAATAACATCGGATAAGACTGGAACTCGATACGAAGTCAACTCATGAGGCTAGAGGATGATGATAATGGGTTTTCTTTTTTTCTGATGTGTCGATGAAAATCCTTTTTCTATTTTGGAAATAAGGTATTTAGAACAGAACTGAACAGACAGATTTTTAATTAGATAATATGACAATCGTTCTTAATTTATTAAAACGAAAGAATGATTGTTAACAATTTGACGGTTATTTTATCATCTGGCTTACCTTATCTATTCAGAAAGAATATTGTTTGATCCCTTAAAGGGAAAGTAGCACAGTTTAACTCGAAAACGTATTCAGTTTAACCATTGGAGGTAAATTTTAATAATATAGTTAAAAAATGGCATTGAAAAGATCGTAAAGTCTTACTTGTTATTTTATATGATTGTTTTATTATTATTTAAAAAGTATAATAAATTATTGTGTCGATTTATTACCTATTGTGCTGGAGCTAGTGGCATTTAAGTTAAAACGAGGTGATATAAAGAATGGCCTAGTGTGTTCCATTTTTCTACGCTGAAAGTTCGGTGTTGGAGGTAATTTAATATATTTTTTTATTAATTTATGTTACCGGCCTGGAATGTTTTTAATTAAATTTAAAGTTTGATTTAAACTGCCACATTAGCCTAGTAGTTCTGAGCGCGTTTGCTACGCTAGAGGTTCCATTCCCAGGTCGAGCAAGTGTTATTGGGTTTTTCTATGGAATTCCCAGTTGCAGCTCGGAGTATGGATTTTTGCGCCTAGTTAATGGTAATACGCTCGCCCCCTATTACATGGGACCTAAACATACCGACGAACTGTGGGTGTACATTTCTACAACTCTGCCTAACCCTACGGGGAATGCAGCCGTGATAGTATGATAGTGTGTAATTAATAATTATTTAAAGCTCGTATACCATTATTATGAATATACTAGCTTCTGCCCGCGGCTTCGCTCGCATGATGCTCAAAAACCAACAGTGATGATCTCTTCTTAGTATGGGTCTCTATACATTTGAGAGGTCAAGCTGTATCTCAGGTTCCGTTTAATTATATGAGATAAAAAGTATACCAGTTTTTAATTTGGAGCACATACTTTCTCACAGTGATAACCAAATTAAAATCTATTCAGTAGTTTTTGCGCCAACCTGTAACAAACAGACAAACAGACAAGAATTTTAAAAATCACAATTTGGGTTCGGAGACGTTTATATACCCTAACCCACTTGTTTTTTTTTAATATCTTCAATGTACAGACAGCTTTTTTACAATTTTATAATAGTATAGATTTATCTCTTGATTAATTACATAAGATTGAATACTTGCCTGTTATATGCGTGTTATGTAATTTCTTTAATCTGTAATTATATGAAGTATCACATTAATGTGTTTAGAACTTAACATTGATTACTTTAATTAAATTATAAATTATTTATTTCGTAACTTAAGGCGCTATTACATTTTAAAGTTAATTTAAGTACCATATTTACATAGACAACCTTATTTAATATATCTATGCTTTTATTTTTAATCTGTCAACGAAATTTTAATGCTAACAAAAATTTTGTGTTGGCTGGTTTATTAAAAAAATAAAATTATTTTACGGTACGAGTATTTCGTGCATAGTGAGTCGATTTGTACCTGAAACCTGTATAAATGAATGTATTCTTTTAAAATCGGGTGTTGTCGCCACTAGGTCAGTATTATAACCTCTTACAACATACATATGATTGACATACATAATATGTTTGTGTTAACGAAACATAACATACTTAAGGGTTAGGCAGAGGGGTACTGTTTTCACAGTGTTGGTGGGGCGAACCTATTGCTATTAACCGGTCAAAAATTCTCCGAGCTGCTACTGACAATTTCATAGAACAACCCATAACACTAACATAACATTTTGCTCGACCGGGAAATCAAACCCCGGACCTCTAGCGTAGCAGTTGCGCTCAGGACCACTAGGCTAATGATTTTATTATTTCTAAACAATTAGTTGTTGTAATTGTTTTTGATACTATTCAAACAAAAGTACTTTCCTATAGGTAAGTATAATTATGTTGACGGACCATCATCTGGTTGGCAAACGTCCAACTTAACCCCTCGCCTTCTTCGAACAGCCGGTGAATTTGGACATTCAACCCGTATCAAAATCACAAATTTGGACATTCAACCCGTATCAAAATCACAAATTTGGACATTCAACCCGTATCAAAATCACAAATTTTCTCAAATTGTTGAATTACTTGTGGTGGATCCTTTTTAATGCCTTTTGGAGGAGCATATATCCGTCACTAGACTTTTGTGAACAATTTAATGCACATTAAACATGTCTCCCTATCATATATCCTCTGCTATAGGATGTCATGTCAGATATCCTATGCATATTTTTGACAAAAAACATTTATTTAAATATTAATTAGTATTTCCACCAAATGATCGCTGGCCGCCGGCACTCCGGTCGAGCTGGCCCGTTCGTGCCGAAGCGTCTCTCCCATGGTTACTCTTCTTTCCTTCACCTTATCTATTCCATTATCTTGGGGTCGGCTCTCCTTGTCTGCCTTCTCCATTTTGTTCGATCTTACTCTCCCATGGTTATCTCTATACTATCAAAATTGGTTCAGCGGTTTCGGTGTGAAAACATAATAAACAAACAGACAAAGTCAGTTTCCCATTTATTATATTAGTTTATATTTTAACTAGAACGTCTCCTCGACCCTTAGGTTCATGTTTAGAAACAAGAAACGTTATCGTCAACATCCATTCGTCAATTAAAACCAGTCAGACGCTGTTGACATAATTATCGTGTCTACTTAACCGTTCTGTTGTTGCTACGACCGTTAAAATTAGACCCAATGCATATTTGGCAAAAATAACACCAATGACTCAACCCTCTGAACAAACTAATATTGATTTACAGAAATAAAAATGCTGAATAAGCAATTCATTAGAACACACGTGCTATCTCAATACACCATAAAATGTAATCTTACAAAGCATGAGTAGTCCTACTTGGCATTATTATAATGATATTCATTGCGTGGTTTTCAATAACGTATTTTTACAACCACAACCTACTAATTTATAGATTAAATGGAAATCGAATTTTATAATGATCAATATAGTTTTGACGTCATCAAACGGAGTACTACAAATTGCAACACATAAGTTGGAGCAATTTTACATTTAAGTCACGCACAAGGCTCAACTGATTTCTAAATAAACGTTGGGTGTCAGGCTATCACCCGCATATCTTGTACATCGACACAGTATTTGGTAGAGCGGTTCAGTTGCGCGCGCGCGCCGCGTGAAGCCTACCGGGTCACAGCGCACGCGCAGTACTAGTTAAACTCGCGCGCATGACGCCCGCGTCTGCCACTGCAGACACCGCGTACCACAAGTGACAATCAATGTGACCTTGCATAAACATGTCGTTACCCTGTCGTCCAAACTTTGGAGGCAGTACGTAGTGTTATTTCATAATAATGCCGGAGTGCACGGAACAGTTCGCCTTCACCATACCCATAATACGCTACACCATGGATGCTGAGGACAGACCGACGGACGCGGAGAGGCAGCAGCTCACTAAGAAAATGTCATTGCTGACTCCCGTGAAAATAGAGACTCCCGACAGTTGTAGAAGTGGAAGAAGGTCTTCAGAGCCCACCAAGTATTATATACCACCACAGTGTAATAACAGACTATCACCTAGAAGTGCACGTAAACGTGATACAAGGAGAAATTCTAAGACTGGTCATAAAGATGATTCCCCGAATAAAGAGAGTTTTGGACCTAAACCGTGTAACTGTGAGGACTGTAGGGCCTCCAGTCCATTACCGCCAGGGTATGGACCACAGACCATGTCTCCAGGTTACGATCAGATGAAGATGTCCCTATTGGAAGTGCCGTGGACTGAGGATTACACAGAAGCATCCAGTGATGATCTGAGCTCGGAGTGGGATTCTGATGTTCCTGAGCCAGCACCACCTAAGGTAATAATTTATTAGAATTAGATATACAGTATTGTTTTGAACCTAAATATACATTTTAAAATATTATTTTGCATCAAATAAAACTAGAAGATAATAAAAAATGGAAGAGACAAGAATAATTAAATAAAGCTGATGACGTAGTTGAAATCAGAATCGTCAGGTTAAGAGTTCATTCATTAACAGTTACAAACTACACATTGTTAATGATTATACAAAATTTGATATTGATGTTCATAAAATAAAAATGAGTAAAGTGTACGTTATTTATTTAAATTTTTTTGCCTTGAAACCTCACTACTGCGTATATAATTATTACGTATGAATAGGATAATGACGACAATTGAGTAATAAACCTTAAATTTCTTAGCTTATATGTCAAGCTTATATTCGTGCTAATGGTTGATTCTCTTAACAATAGATTTGAAAGTATCAATGAGCCCATACTGCTATTGATATGATGATAACACGCACTTACGAAACAATTCAATAGGTAATTAACATTAAGAATTGAATTGCAAATTTTTCTACACACTTTGAATTTATGTATGACTGAATGGTGGGGCCATAATTTTAACACTTGTGTCAATTTTCGGTTAAATATAACTGAAATAGCTCTGAATAAAATTGTAAATGAAGAAAATGACGGTGGTGACAAAATATGAAATAAAGGTTTCGGCATCAAAGTGTAATAAAAAACCTCTATTATATCAACACGAATTGTAAATAAAAAAGGGGATTTGCGTACGTGCTTAAGTTTTTATTATAATAGTCGTTAAATCGATAAAACGACATTACCGGTTCTGACTTTGACCTGATTCGCAATGCCTCTTACACTAGACGTGTCTAATTTTAGATTCGTAGCAGGCAATTTATCATTGAAATTTTGGCAGTTAGTTCATACAATTTAATTGAAGAAAAGTTTATGGGACGAAATTATTGTTAATTAATTTTTGGATAGCAAACCCAAAGGTCTTTATTTCGTCATTAGAAGAAAAAAAAACATGTCAAATAAAAGATCATACAAAGAACATACTTATCATCGATGTTTGTTTGAATATGTCCGGAATGAATCTTAAAGCAGGTTCATGAGTGTGACAGATTATAATTTAGGTATGGGTAACATCAACTTCGTACCCACGTTTTCAAAGGAATCTAGGTATATGTGTGCCTTAGTTCTTTCGAGGTGTAGAAATATCTGCCAATTTATATAGTCGAGTGATATTCCTAAACCAAACTATCCCCCTACTACAATTTTGATTTTGGTTCCTATCTACAGTTTGTTGGACGACATAATCAAGATTGACAAAGTCCCCTTAAAACAGATTATAAAAGAATAATACACTAATAAATACTTTTAGTTAGTATAGTTGTTTATTAACACTTAGGACCACTTGCACCAACTTCTTTTTTAAACATGTTTATAATGTTTAAACACAATATAAACATGTTTATGAAGTTGGTGCAAGTGGCTCTTAAAATGATAAATAAATAAAATATTTTAACCATCGACTTGATAACTAATTTGAAACTGGTTATTCAAATGCCGAGACGTAAAACGATAACTTTGATATAATGTGTTTATGCACAAATCGTCCTTCATTATCATTACATCCGTTTTTTGTATTTCCAGTTGAGGTACTAAATAATGATATAGGTACCTACATTTGTCATATTTAAAGTTTTAAACCTAAAAGTACATTTTTGTGGCGTTCATGGCGTTTTAGTTATTGCTTCGAAAATAGCATCAGATTCATGTGGTTCTAAAACCTGTTTTTAATTCTCACGGTTTTTTACTCATTAAAGAGTACAATGCCATTCATTTCATGAGTATTCTTCACAGATAATGCTTCTACGTCAAACAGTTTTTTTTCTAGAATGTCTTTTATCTATCTACTTATATTTTATGAAATAAGATTACTTAAAAAAATAATTGTACTTATATGTGGCTATAAAATATTTTTTCTCTACTTTAACCGCATATAGTTAAGTCACTAGGTATGTGGTTAATTAACTTCTTCGCTGTATCTGTGGTCCACAAACATATAGCAGCGACTTCATTATTTCTGATGGTAAGCGATATTGCCGCCAATGGACACCCGCGATTCCAAAGGAGTCGCAAGTGCTTTGTCGGCCTTTAAAAGGGTTTAGGGCCTCCAGTATTCTCCATCTTCATCATCAATGTTGTAATAAATCGATGTCATTTATCAACAATCGATCATTGATCGATAAGTGCATGCTCTCACCACAAAATCGGTAAAATACCGTTAACCGTTGTTGTGCCGTTAACCTACTTTCTTTCACGAATCTCTCATTGTTCGGTATGTGAATGATCGCGTAGCGTAGTACTCATTCAAAGTGCTCTTTGCGTACACCTTTTACCACCACAGAATAACAAAAAGCAGAAATAAAGAATCAGAACACTTCAAAAGCAAAACATTTATTTTTAATTATTTCAGTTAACTGCCTCATTAGTCAAGTGGTCCTGAGCGCGACTGCTACGCTAGAGGTCCTGGGTTCGATTCCCAGGTCGAGCAAAGTGTTATTGGATTTTTCTATGAAATTCCCAGTAGCAGCTCGCAGTTACGAAATTGTGGCAATAGGCTCGCCCCCTATTACATACTAAACATGCCGGCGAACTGTGGGTGTACATTAGTACGCCTCTACCTAACCCTTCGGGGAATACAAGCGTAATGGTATTTGTAGTAGTAACAGTATTTTTTATGATTTTAATGGCGATGGGCTTTATAAGCATATCTTAAAATTACTTTCAAGGACTAACTAACACCTAAACCTTTGGCATGATTGAGTAAAATTATACCTATTAGGTGGTACTATCCCTTATCTTGGCCTAAGTCTATCACTCGGATGGTGACAGTGTTTCTATTGAACATGTAATTTTAGTTTGCTTGCTAATTTGTAATTATTTACGTTACTTTTTTAATACCATTGGTATTATTAAATCTACACTCAAACCAGAAACAATGGGTACACGACAGCAATAGAATTATTATACAGGTATTTTCCTGTAAACGGGATTTATTTAATTCCATATCACATATCTGAAATAATGGCGTCAACAAAGTACGTCATCATTATTATAACGTCATTACATCTAATTAAATGTTCATTGTTAGTGTAATGAACTAACGTTTAGCTATCAATAACTACATATATTTAGGTTAGGTACTTTTTATTTAGTTTGACAACCTCTGTGCTTTAGTGGTTTGAGTACCGGACTGCTGACGATGAGATTGTGGGTTCGATTCCCACAGAACACAAATATTTATGTGATGAATATAAGTGTTTGTGTTCGTCTGGGTGTTTCTTATGTATTATAAGTATGTATTTACAAAAAAAAAAAATTAAGAATTATATCCATTGTCTAGTACCCATAGTACAAGCTCTGCTTAGTTTGGGACTAGATGGTGCTGTGTAAAAATGTCGAAGAATATATTTATATTTATTTATATATTTATATTTATAAGAGGTGATTGAAGGAAATGTGGAAATGACAAGTCACAAATTAAAAAAGTGCAACAGAAGAACATTATTATGTACAGTGGTGTTTGGTAAAAGATAGACGGATATTTCGTCATATTCGCAGGCATAGCAAAACAACGTAGACAGTCAAATCGAATCTCGACGTATTAACCATTATTGAAAGGATACTTTTTTTAATTTTGTTGACATGGCTCTCGTTTACGGCAAACATGGTTATAAGTGGTAGAAATCAAAATGATGGCAAATAGAGAATAGTGGCGATAGCCTTAAAAATAGAATCGGAGCTTTAAAAACAAAGAGAATTAATAGCCATAATCTGAAATACTAAAAACGCATGAAGAGTTATAAACTACTTAATTGCTTTCAAAGACCTCGACATTCGACTTCTTTTTACAACATTATCTTCAATGCGAATTACGTGTCCTCGTTACAATTCTGCTACAGCAAAGATAACGCTAACTACAGGAAAGATTCATACTTGGTAGCAACAATAAACAATATCATAATCTTTAGTGTGTTTAAGAACATTGTTAATACTATAGACTGCTTCAACCATAGTTCCAACAAGGACAAATTAATCAGACAAGTTAAATGGTGACCTAAAACAATATAATAATTTGATATCATAAATGAATACGTCAATGGGAATTATTAATAACTAGCTTCCGCCCGCGACTTCGTCCGCGTTACTTAGTCTTAGCGTGATGATATAATATAGCCTAGGTATAGCCTTCCTCAATAAATGGGCTATCTAACACTGAAAGATTTTTTCAAATCGGACTAGTAGTTCCTTAGCTTAGCGCCGTCAAGTAAACAAACAAACAAACAAACTCTTCAGCTTTATATATTAAGTATAGACTTATATTAGTATTAGTATAGATTTAAGGGTACAATAATGGGTAAGTGTCACGTGAATGTAGCATGCTCTTTTTTCCATGGCACACACGATAATAACAATGTTGCAATTAATTTCTGAAAACATCTGAATATAAAAGTGTTTATTTGAAAATATCATCGTTTATGATGTTTGAATGCAAAAAAAACTAAAAGAGTTGTTAATAGATAAAGATAATAGATAAATTCCAGGATAAGTATCTTCCAGAATACATTGTTCTTATACAATAATTTACAACAAAATAATAATATTTGTAACAGTCTTTTAAGATGGTCATGTTTCTCGTCTCCCACGCCCACTTCGTTTTATGAAGAATATTCCAGACTTCCTTTAATCATCCGTTATCCTGCTGTCACTCTTCAAATGGCTTATTTATCTATTTTTAGATATTACGCAGCTTACTCCAATAATAAAAGTCTGCTTTATGCTGCTGTATTTTAAGTCTGATTTATTCTAAGATTCCACCATTCCGGTTTCATCATATCCAGCAAATTTAAATAATATAATTAGGTATATTGTTGAGAATCGTGTACGATCTAATAAAATGTTATTTCCCTAATAAGGCAGAAGAAACAAGGAACGCATTTTCATGATTCCGGTTTTGAGTTTTTATGAAACAAGTACGAGTATAATATTTTGATGGATAGATATTTGCGGTAATTGTGAATTTAAACCAGTTCATTAACTGAGCTATAATTCCAACAAAAGAGTTGTAACTGTTAGTTACCCAATATTGGTAATTATATACCCAAATTAATAATTCAGTACTTAAAATGTGACAGCAATTGCGATCATAGTGATCTTGTATACTTGTGACTATTTTACAAGGAATTTCTTAAGGATATAGGAGATAATTGTGCAAAAAAGCAATGACTTCACAGCATGAATGCGGTGCATGCGTGTGATATTTATCGATAATTAACGGTAAACAAGAGCAAAGAAATCAAACAACAATAGAATAATTCAATCTTGCTTATTGAATTACATTCCAATCAGACTACATTCATTGTAATTGAAGACAATCAGCTATTTATTGATGATCTGGAATAGACAATCACAGTTGAGTCTAGCAATGATAAACATAAAACCATTCTGAACACCTATGGAAGTTACTACCGCTATTTTTACTAAGCTTATTAATACGATTTGAACCCATTAATTAAGTTTGGTGGTATTTATCATTATTGTACACAAAAGAGATATTAAAATAAAAAAATAGGGAGAAAAGAACGACTAAAATGATTTAAATTTGAGGAGTTGACGCAGAAAATAACAACTAAGAATCATTAGTAATATTGGTAGGTATATCATTTTTGGAGAAAAGGAGCGTCCGATTTTAAACGACATGATGGATCGATGTCTGAAGTAAAGTCATAGGTGCATGGATGCAACTAGCAAAGGATCTAGTAATGCGTGACAAGCAAAAATAGGTTATTAATCAACCCTGCAGACTCTAAAATGTGGACGATGTTAATGATAGAGAAGAATTTGAACAACCACCTTGAACTGGGCCAGAAGTTCTGAGCAAAAAATTTCAAAACAAAATTCCTACCTGATTACTAATTCGTTAAGACAAATGGAACATTCATACTTTAAAATTAATTATTCACATTCAAGTGTTCATTATTCTTTGGGATAGAATAACAACCCACGCGTTACTCCTACACAATACATCATACAGTCATACCTTCTCGTATCTAATTGATTTGGTAACAAAAACCTTTTATCTGCGCAGTTTTGTAGATTGGAACTTATGATTGTTGTATGTGTTTTGATCAATGCCATTTTTAAATGAACGTTATTACTACTACCTATATGGATGAAAGCACCAGTAGAAGCAAGTAATATTGATACAGATATAATCATCAACCCATATACTGTCCGCACGTTTCCTCTTGGAGTGATAGGAATTATGTAGGCCACCACGCCTGCTGTGGGTTGACAGACTAGAGAATGTCTCAGTCATGCAGGTTTCCACAGGATGTCTTGCTTTACTGATTGAGCGAGTGATGTAACTAATCACTATACGTGCATGTTCCGAAAAACCAGCGGTTTCATATTTTGCTATATTTTTGGTACAGATATCAGGATATAGGTATAGTCTTTACACATTTATAAAAGTTGTAATTTTACTTTCCATTTGGAAAATTCCGCAAGATTGAACTTTCACATTTTGATTTCTATCGACAAAGTTAGTTTCTCTAGAATTACCAAACAGAGCTTATATGTATTGGTTTTGTTAATTATTCATATTGATATTGTGAACCTAAAAATATTCTAAATTATTTTTATATGGTAAAATGGTACACGATTGTACATCGAATACAATCCGAAGCATCTGAGTCCTTAGATATGTGTGAATTGAATTTTGCCACATAATACCTATGTTTCCAGTTATTTGGAACATTAGCAAATATGAACAAGTAGTTTATAACCGCAATGTTCTACAAGATAATATTAGTCTCAAACAATATGAAACAGTTAACAAGATTAGAATTCTGAACGCAGAACATTCTTGTTTAACTGAGGATCACGTATTTAGCCGCGATTTCAATACAAATATACATAGATGTTATAAAAGTAGTGTAAAAATTATAGACGTAATACTAATCGTTTTTGAAGGTTTGAGTGGACTGTAGGGAGACCAATGCTTAAACTCTTCTGTGCACGACTTAACAATGGTATGTGTGGGTATGCGAGAGTTTCGATAGATTAAAGTTAAAAAAAAAGAATAAAAGAAATAAGCAACAGACAGGTAATTGCGCTTTTTGAATTATACATATTTATGATAAACATTTTCCTCAGCTTGATGAAATTGGTCACAATATGCAATGTTATTGTCATCCTATGAATTTCCGTCAATAAATTCTCACAATTTCTTTAATTCAAGTTCTTTAGTGGCATTGAAAATGTTCTTCATCTTGTTATTGCTAATCTTGTTCATATTACCTCTGATAATGTGAAAAATCGAATTGAAAGTGTTACTGATAATATTTAAGAAGCCATTGACGACTAAATCAGTGCAATATAAGTGGGATTAATACTTTCTTGTTTACACACGCTGAACTCGGTAAACCTAATTGGAAAACACATATTTAATCTAATACACACCAGACTCAAATTATGCAACGTTCGTCTGCATCTTCGACACTTTGATAACCTTTTAGCTTCGTCTGACTTATATTGGTGTCAGGTCCAACAAATACACTTAAAACTGAACTTTATACTTATGACGTCAAGCGCGATAATAATTAGAAAAAACAGGGAAAAATTCCAGAGACGATAAAGAAGTCTTGACCCCGGCTACGCATTCTGTTATTCATTAAGAATCGTCCTGGAATAGAATGATTGGTTGGTGATTAACTTTCTGTATAATCGCAATTTGATGTGTAGTAACAGTAACGTTGGAATCTTGGGGATACAACTTAGTGCGTAAGATTTAAGATTAAGTCAGGTAGAGGTCGGTGAAGGACTATACCTGATTATTACCTTAAAATAAACATGTAATCACTAAATCATGGCAAATGTTTCTAAATGTCTATTGGTGATTCTTATTCTACTCCCGAACTTCATCACAATACAATTCAAAATTAAGTAGGTAAACTACAGCTACTTTAAAACTTATCGATTCTTAATTAAGTATTTCGGTATAAGTCATGTCAATTCCATATTAAACAGTAAGAATAATGAATTTCGTTATGTTTATTAATTAATCTATTGTAGCCACACAATGAATGTTATGATGCTCATCAATATTCTCCCACAAAACAGTTTTGAAGAATTGTCTGTGCCGAATCACGAACTCTGCCATGACGAACGCAATTTTCTGCTCTCTGATCCGTAGTGTGGGCTAAAGGTTATAGGCACCTTCTTGGCAAGCATTCAACATTATAAAGTCTTTGTTAGCAAATTAGTGAGACTGTGGTTAAATTTAATGGAACATCGTTCGGAACGGTGACCTTTGTAGGTATTTCAACTCATAGTTCAAAGTCGGTGTTAATTTTTTTATAAAGGCACGTGTAAGCTAGGACACATTGGTGTAACAAAAAGTGTTCTGTACGTCTTTAATAGCAGAAGGCCACAGTGATATGCTTATTCAACTAAGATAGCTTTATTCAAAATATATAAATTAACATCTCATTTACTGTCCAACTGCTGGGCACGGGTTAGGTTATAGAAGAGGCTGATGAAACGCCATTTCACATTATTGGGGAATATAAAATCCTGCATTTATAGCTAGAGCAGGATTCAGCGGTGAATTCTCAACGAGTGACGATCACAAGAGACCGATTGCCGTCGCAGTGATATTATGGCCGGAATTCAAATGATAATAAAAAAAATATTGATTATAGTTCGCAACGCTAGGTGACATACTAGGTATATGTATATTTTGATAGGTATTGTTCTTGTTTCCAAATAATTCGTATAAAATAAGTGTCCCTCTGTTTCAGCCTTACAGTATCGGTAAAATGATGAAGGTTAATTGTAGACTCGATAACCTGTCACCTGTCATTGCTGCGTCTGATGCAATCTTTATCTGCAGCGCCTTGCCAGTTACTAGGTACCTAAAAACTATCATGCCTGCATTCGGCGAAGGATTAGACAGAGTAGTACTAATGAAGACCCATAGTTCTTAAACGGTGAACTATGGGTCATCAACTATGGGTCATATTTTTACAGGGTTTTTAATGAAAAAATATTTTCACACCCGTTTTGAGAGGGTGGGTAAAGATTAAGGAGGAATACTTGGGCTAGCAGCATAGGAGACAATAAGTGTGATGCTTAAAAACACCATCGGTCCCCTTAACTACCAACGCTTCCTTGCGCAGCTCTGGATGCTCACCGTTAGGAACAAAACATAGCATGGTGCTATGTTATTTGGCTACGATTTTCTTCAAGGTGGAGGCACTTCCCTAGTCGGGGAGCTCCAATTGTGAGTGGAATTATTCAATTCCAATAAGCCTCTCTTTTACATTATAACTTTCTCGCTTTCTTCTCTTATCTCATTTTATAACTCAAGTAATTCGGGATGGATACGGAACGAGTAAGCCGTTCGTAGTGAAAACGATTAGTTATTATGGTTATTTTGTACCATAGTTATATTATCATTAATCCTAGCTTAAGGAGAAATGGTGTAACACAATACATGCCTTTTAATGATTGTTTTGTTATCCATCCTTTGATAAGTAATAGTATTTAAAGAGGTGTATTTAATACTCACGAAATAATTAGTAGTATTGAATATACATTAATAATTAATATTCACATAATTGTATTTAACATAACATAACATCACGCCTGTGTTTCCCAAAGATGTGCTACCTACTAATGTACACCCACAGTTCGCCGGTAAGTTTAGGTCCCATGTGATAGAGGGAGAGCCTATTGCCATTAACCAGGCACAAATCTCAAACTTCGAGCTGCTTCTGAGAATTTCATAGAAAACCCAATAACACTTTGCTCGACCTGGGAATCGAACCCGGGACCTCTAGCGTAGCAGTGGCACTTGGGACCACTAGACTAATTAGGCAGTTAATTGTTAGTTAATTATATTTAGCACTATCAATAATAACAGTGTTTTCAATTTATTGACTTGTGTTGTCAACTATTTTTAAATTTAAGGTCCGGTACATAAATCTCTGAATCAATTTGTTAATACTGAATCAATAAATGTTTCACGTTTGACATTTGGAGAGCCTAAAAAACATAATATGTTACCTACCTACTTGCAGATAGGAAATGTCAGGCAAAATATCAATTTTGACGTTGTCAGTTTTTATTACACATTTGATAGGAGCTACATTAATCTGGATTAAAAATAACCTAGCATCGTATCTTCACGTAATTTACAAGAGTATTCGTATATTATTATTTTTAAGATAGGACAGGTTTTAGATAAAAATCTCTCTGTACGCTCGGAAAGAAAAGTGTGTTGAACTAAACCGAGCATATACGGTGGTGGGATCTAGTGCTCTCTCTGGTTACCTGACCACCTTTACATTTAAGACAACAAAATCATATTATAGTGTAGAATAGTAATAGATACAGTCAGATACACAGGTAGTGTATCTGACTTCCATATAATTATACACTACCGCATGTGAAAGTCGAAAGGATACACCTACTCTAATTTTACCAACTAGTAAAATCAACCATCAATAAATTTGATTTTTAATAATTTAAATAATGCGATAGAATCCGTAAAATTTATTAATTTCAATTTAACAACCCTCAAGCTAATTACTCGAATCGACCAAAACTATTCGAATTCTACATTCGAATTCGAGTCAGTAAGTAAATTATTAATTGTATTTTTAATGTGAATTGCGTACCTACATTGGAATGTGCTGATGACGTAATAATAAAAGGAAAGGTTTACAGTTTGCGTTAATTTCTTCTTAAAATGTTAATCTTTCCTTTTTACAATTTCTGTAATAAGGAAAATGTTTTGTATTTTATGATATTTACTTTGTTCTTTTTTTTTATGAAATAAAGTCAAACGAGCAAACGGATCACCTGATGGTTAGCAATAACCGCCGCCCATGGACACCTGCAACACCAGAGGAGTCGCAAGTGCGTTGCCCGCCTTTTAAAAGGGTTTGGGTCTCCGGACTCTCCGGTAACCTCCTTCACTCGGCGAAACACAACGCAAGCGTTGTTTCACGCCGGTTTTCTGTGAGGCCGTGGTATCACTCCGGTCGAGCCGGCCCATTCTTGCCGAAGCATGGCTCTACCACGTTCTTCTCATTTTTTTTTTTTTTTGCAAAGTTCATGTTCTGTTTTCCATGTGATTATAGTGAACGAAGTGAATTAATATTATTTTACTATAATAAAATTATATCGTTTTTGTTTAGCTATCAGATTTTTAAGCAACAGAATGTTGTTTTTGGTTGCATAATCCGAATTCACAGAATAATAAAAATTACCTACCTACTTTTTTTTTTTTTTTTTATTTGGGAAAATAAACGGTTACACATTGCAGTATGGTTAAAAGCTTAAAAATAAAATGATAGTACAAATGTATAACCCACAACATTTTCCACATAATATAAAGAAAAGTTAAACTAACAAGAACATCGTGCGATGTAAAATAAATAAACTGTGGAGTATGACTTATATGTAAAAAGATCAGTAAAGGAGACAACAATAATGAAAAGAGAAAAAATAGAGCTATGATTTTAAATTATTATGTACTTAATTCTGCTATGGTTTTAAGAGCAATACTTCTAAATTTCCCAGCTGAAACAGCGAAGAACTCAATATCCTGGAAAATTTTATTGAACTGAGTGGTAAGACGTCGTAGGGGTGCTCGCGAGCCCGCGTTTGATCGACAAGAGGTCACAGCAAAGAGCGGTCGCGCACGCACACCCCGACATATAGTTGTTCTGGGTACTACATAACTTATTCTATTACTTATATCCATACAATCGAACGAATTATTACATAAATGAAACAGAAACATCGATTCCAACATTATACGTCTAGATTTAAGATTTTGAAGTTTGAATTTATTCAACAAATAGCTATAAGATGCATACGTACGAAAACAACGGTAATGCATGGCCTTTAAAAATTTGCGTTGTACTTTTTCTATCATATTAGAATATTTGTCATAGAAGGGATTCCACACTGGGACTCCGTACTCCAACTGAGACCTAACCAGAGTTTTAAAAAGATATAAATAAGTGCTAGGTCGTTTAAATTCCTGAGTCGATCTCATTACAACATAGTAATTTCACAATGCATCATCAGTGTAATATAATTATTCAATACATTCATATTACCCAAAGGGAAACTGGTTCGTTGGAATCGCAATTTCCCACACTCCCGCCAAAAAAAAAATACATAATATGCCGGTCGGTATTTTTTTTTTTTGGTGCTATATGCGAAACCCGAGGCACGTATTTTTATGTAAATAATCTATGTACAACATTTCTAAACTGTGTCACGAAATATCACAAAGTTATAAGCTTGTTATGTTACCTGGTTGTCCGTACAAAAACATGTTCACCACGTTTTATTACCCCCTCCCCGCTGTGCGCCCGCGCCTAGTGCCGCTATGTCCTACCATGACTTGTGTTGTAAGCGTATAATAGCGGAAGGATACTTAGGGCCACTTACTTGTAGCGACATCCTAAATGTGTTCAAATTGAATTTAAACACAATTTCACAATGAAAATTTGTGTTTAAATACAATTTAAATATAATTAAGGAGTTGGTGCAAGTGGGCCTTAGTGTCGCTGGGTGTCCCACTTGTAACATTTTAAATATTTTTGGGTCAAAATATAACAGTGTAAATTCTTTTGGAATCGATTCAGTTAGATACTTTTCTGAACAATATATTAGGTTTCGCATAATTATACTAAAAATAATATTGTATACCTACACAGGAAATACCAGAAAAAGTATACATAACGTCACTCTTAAGAGGCTCTTTAATGCACGCCACGAAAATATCTAATATAAGCAAGAAATAAATCTATTATAGTAATGTCGGATCAAGTATATTTGACTTTTTAACGTAGTTACACACAGCGACAAATCAAGCTGTACAGCTTGTCCTCCGTATTCCGTTGCAATAGAGGTGATTTTTGTTGTATGTACAAGAAAAGTCTTAAGCCAAAACTAGTGACGTACGCATAACAATTAACGACATAATTTTGACCATATCGAGCACAGAAATGCGAACGGAATTATCTTAAGCTATGGTTAATTCTACCATAAGTGGATGTTATCTGCAATGGTATCATCTAAGCGATTTATATGCTAAATAGATTAAAATACTTTACAGTATTTAATAATATACCATCACACCTATATTTTCCGAAGGGTTAGGTACCTACAGGCATATATACCCACGGTTCCCCGGTATTTTAAGTCCCATGTACCTAATTAATATTTTAACAAACCGGGCACGAATCCAAACTGCTACTAAAATTCCGTACAAAATCTCAATAACACCGTTCGACCTGCGAAACAAACTAATCAACAAATCAAATCAGTCGCGCTTAGGACCATTCAATCACAATTTCAAAGATAATACCTCATCCTGTGCTCATATCAATTTTGTGTGAACAAAATTCTTGCATTAAAAATATATATTTAGCTCCGTATTTCCGGTGGCTGCACTTTTAAAGATAATAACGAGCATCTATCGGGTGTAGTATATTATTCAGGCGGTGACGTCATCCCCATGACGTATACACATAACCCAAATGGAGCACGCTTTCACAACTTTCCATTAAAATTTAAAATTGGAGTCGATGGAGCTATAAATACATTTCTTTCATAATCTCTTTATAGTGTCTTGATTCCAATTTAGGGATCGAAATCGGTATCTTCACCAACAAAAATTAATGGTTAATGGAAAAGTAAAAAAAGTTGTTGAGTCACCTAATGTTAATGTGATGATTCTTATTTTAAAATGTAGATATAATAATTATATTATTACGACTATGAATTGTCGTATCTAACATCATCATCAGCATCACATCCCATAGACAAATTAGAGACGGTTGTATATAAATATGAAATATATATATAAATATAAAAACGATCATCAGACCTTCGCCACTCAATTATTGGATAATATGAGTAGGTAATACCAAATATTAAGGAGAACCTCGTTGTTAGGCTTTCAGGCGTCTGACTGCCTTGCTTTCGTCATTTAAAAATGCAAAACTATATTTCTGTTTGTTGCTACGTTTTCACGGCCATAGAAGCAATTTAATTTTGATAAATGTAGATAGATAGATGGAGAAGAAAATAGGCTATTCGTAACTTTATCCGAGTGAAGCCGCGGGCAAAAACTTATTAGTACATTATATAAATGACAACCCGTCACCGATACCAGATATTTTAGTAGAAATGAAAGGTGTTTTTATTTAGGGAAGGTTCATCGTTCAGGTTCAAAGTTCATCATTTATTATTCTTGGTCACACATTCTCAGTAATATTGCAATTTAATAACAGTAAGTAGAATTATTATAATCTTTCGTCAGTCAAAGATGTCACATTACATTTACGTAAAGTTTTTTGTTTCTCTTTAGGATTCTTCCCTATACATAATACTTATGTACAAGAACGCTGTTTTTTAGAAAAAAATGATTACATTACAATTTATATATACAATAGATACCTTTCCTATATTATTCAGGTCACTGAATAAATAAGAGAACACTAACGATCAACACAAACTAACGCGTTTCCTCCGAAAACAGTGATGCTTCCGTGTAGCGTAATATTTTCGCGAATAATTTCGAGCATAATTTCGAGAATACAAATGTAACTGGTTTAATTTTTATCATGTAATTGAATTAAAAAGAAAACGCTTTAATGAAAGTAGGTAAAATTATGTTCTTTTTTTCAAAAACATTACTTCTCAAAGCAAGCAACTTATTTATGGTAGGTAATTAAAGTTCGCAGTAGGAACAATATGTGTACGAAATTACGGGAAATTTATTTTCTTGAGTTTACTTCATCTTGATGGTAATCAGTGTTTATTGAGGAGATGTTAAGATAATATTAACGTCCATGCCAGTTTGTTTGTAAACATTATTGCTTTGGCATTTACCGTCTGTTCCTGCAACTGCTGCCTCGTTTAAATAAACACTTACTTTATTCTTAAATATCGCTGTAAACCTAATTATGTGAAATGTCAAGTTAATAAACTGTGTTTCATGCCGAAAAAATACAAGAAAACAAGTGTAAGTGTCACTCTGAAATATTTACAGTTAAATAATTATGTTCGTTGCATATAAATTGACTAGTTATTTTTTAACTTTCACTTGTATAGGATATTATTATTGCCGCTCATAATAATTATCTTTTCATTATTTAAATAATTAACAAATTGCATAGTTAAGTAGGTATTGTGCAAGACTCTAACTTGATCAGACATTGAACATAATATACATCAAACAGTTGTTTTCTATAAAACACCTTAAAATTAATAGATAATTATAATACATTACACGTATATTACTTGCACTACAAATTCAGACATTGTATTTAGTACTTATATTGATAAAATATAGCATTTAAGTGGCACTATAGATAATATTACAATTAATTGACGTCACCATAATGCACACTTGTTACAATATTAAGTTAAAATCCACTTATTAATATCAAGTACACGGTTTACGGAATGTATTCCGGATTAGTGATGTTTTTTAATATAAGTACATTTTAAATTGCATGAGCATTTTTATAAATCACTTTTAAGTCCTTAAGTTAGTTAAAGAGAAAAACATTCAATAAGTATTTTAATAATATAAAACAATAATAAAAAAACAATATAGTTATTTTATTCAACACTTAAAACATAATTATGTAACCAAATATATTTTACAAAATAATGTGCTCTCTAGAATCTGAGTTCTAAGTATTAATTAAAGTACCTAAAACCAAACAAGGTATTCATAATTAGAGGTACCTTGTAAGTGGCACATACATCACTTTAGTTCACAAATCACGTATAGGATAGCAGATACGTGTATAGGCACGCGTCGCGGTGGTCTCTGATATTAGCAGCGCCATTTTTGTACACGACTGTACGTGATTCGAGTTACATAATTTGGTATTATGCTTTAGTTTGTTTATTTATCAGAAGTTTTATAATAAAACGTGTTGCATGACATTTACTTTGACCTGACTAACGGTTTGTTATTGTTTTTATAAAATTGTTAATTGATCAATGACCCTTAAACAAAACTGCTAACTAATTCAGAAACTGCTAACTAAACAGTTGTGTGAGTCGAGTTTGAATCTTATCAAGTTCGAATTCCTACTCTACTACTTTGTCCAACTCCTCGTTTCTACATGCAATCGCGTACAATCGTTGATTTTTATACGATCCAACGATTATTCCAAACTCTAAAATCCTAATAAAATTACTCGCTTTTAATGAGTTTTGTAGTTTTTGTCACTGCTGGTCGTGCCAATCATTACACTACTCTGTTTTCTGCTGTGAATCCAACTATAAGGGCACTTGTCTCACCGCAGGCGTAGACCGAGAAATTAGAAACGAGTTAGCAAGCAGCGAGTATGTAGTGCCGATGGTTTTGTCTCTGGGCTTTAACTAAAAGCGATAATTTATAGAGCAAGCGATACATACATTTGTACGTTTCTTGAAAGAGAAAATAGTCAATTGTAAGTCGTTTGCTCGCCAAAAGTGGGACAAGTGCCTTACTGTCATTTATTAACAAAAACAGGTACAATGCAATACAATCCTATGCCTGGAGCTCGTATGCGACTTGCGACTTTGCTTTCCAAGTTCGCTATTAAACTCACGTACCTATTTAGCTCACAAGTTTGTTGTTAAGTGACTAGGTACATCAAGACTTCACTAATGAAATTTAGGTATTGAGTACAGTAGGCAACTATGTAGCTAAACACGCGCCCATAAACCACAAACCTCAATGAAGTCATAGACGCCAGCGTCACAGATAACAAAAATAAAATAGAAAGTCCATTCGCTATCACGTTTAACAATGGAACGCGATGAATACTGTTCAGTAAGTAGATAATTGTCTGAGAGGATAACAAAAGTAATTGACGTCAGGCACAATGATGAAAATAATTATAGTGCCATTATGCAGTTATGTGTTGATTGGTGACGGTCAGTGCCGCGGCCGGTGATTAGGAGGCGGGGTAGATACGCAGTTGTAGATATGCGTTTCTAGATACCGGGACTTGTTTACGCGGACAATTTGTAGGGGATGTGGTAAAGTCGCGCAATTCGAACTTCGAACAGCGCGACTGTACAATTTTATGGTATTTAAATTATGATGCATATTTAAATGTAATTTGGGGAATATTAAAATCTTAATCAATTTGAGGATTAGATGCGTCGTATGTTTTTGTATGCCTGAAACTATGATGTAAATAAATCCAAATAATATGAATATCGAGAATAAAGTTCATAGCGTTGCTGAAGAGTTCAATGTTTGACAAACTATTTTGATAAAGCTTACTATGATATTCAAGTGACATCATTACACTATATTAGTTAATAAATAACCTGTGACGTTTTCAAATTAAATGTTGAATTAAACAGTGCAGCGTTTCGCCGAGTAAGGGTTTGATTTCCAGGTTCCGGCTAGAAAGTTTACAATGAAATAGAACTTGTTCTCTAGCGTGGGAACTGGATATAAAAAATCCATTTACTTTATTAAAATCTTAGTAAATAAGTAGGTTTTATATATGTGAAATGAAAAATAAGAGGATATATGCAAGTTTGATTAAAATCACCTTTTCAAGATACCCAACTACTGTTTTACGCTCTTATTCAAATAACATTAAGCGTGAACGTTGGACTTGACTTAATGTCGGTATCATCGCGTGCCTTATCATCTATACTGACTCCAACTAATTTGATGTCATTAGCGTAACTTTGTACTTCCTATAATACGTCATTAAACTTCGTTCATAATGATTCACGTGAGTTGCACCAGTATTATTACATATACAAACTAATTACATAATGCAATTGAGGAGAAGAAGCTACTCAAAAATGAACTAATAGCTTCTGCCCGCGACTTTGTCTGCGCGTACTTCAGAATTGGTTCCAACCAACCTGGATAAAAAGTAACCTGTAGGTTTTTTTTGTAATGAGTAATAGACTAATACAAAGATGCTTCTTAAACTTCTTTTATAACACTTTGATATAAATAATCTATTCGTTTATTACATGCGACCTGAAAACATAGGCTAATGCAGTCGTTGCGTAGTCATTTTGGTAGAGGAATGATTCGACTGCGTGCAGGATTTGAACCAACGCCTTCTGGTTCAATACACCAGACGCTAATGACCACTAAGCCACCGCGAGTCCCACCCTGTCAAAATTTGCCTTCACATTCTGAATTTACGTCTTTGAGGTTTTTGCGTATTCATTATATCTCTGCCTGATCGTTCAAGTAATATAGCTACAGGCGTGATAGTCAATTATTTATTAAGGATAGTGTAGTAGTGTAGATAGTGGAGTGTGTATAGTAGAGTAAATAAGACTTAAGAGCTCAATATGTTACAGGTAATATTAAACTATTTCCTTCAAATAATATTGCGGCTAACATTATTTTCGTATGTCGTACCACACCCGTGGTGAAGTTTAACCAGTTACGATTATAAAATGGCGACCGAAAAAAGCTAATGTGTGCATTTACGGAGTAAGGCATGTAACGTTAAAAGCTAATAAATCGAGTGATTAATTGTATCGCGTTCCTTGCCATATTTAGGGAGATAATCGACTCTATTGGTTTTTTGTTCTCAGGAGAATAATTAAACGTGACATGTATTGGTTTGAGATTTGATTGGTGTTAACGAAACTGGCTGAGTCGTTGATTGATGTTCTAAGATTCGTTTCACTCGATAATGATTTAAATATGAATAAAAATATTGATAGAGTCATGAGATGATGGTGTCAAACTGTCAATTACAAATTATTGTACTGAAGCAAAATAAATGTTGAGAAAACACTACACATACTCCTTTCTACCTCATAGTTCTATTCTTAAAGAATTTTCCACCACTCTACCTAAATTCTTTGTTGCACACCAAACACTAACGCAACAATCGCACTAATGCAATGACACTAAATAGGTAGTTAATTAAAAATAGAATTATATCATTGCAATAATGATAGACTAATGCCAGTAACAAAAAAAAATGTTTGACGTAAAATTAAAAATCGAATTACGTTACATCAAAAATCATTGTTCCTAAACGGTCAATAGTTTTTTTGTCTCTCGATGTCTCTATGCTGAATTCTAAATCTAAATTTCTATATTCCTATACCAGATTAACGATGAAATAAATTGTCTATCGAGTTGATTAAAACATTACATAGCTATCTTTGAACACACGACAGCGCAAATAAAATATATTGTGGTGGTATGTCCTCATATAAATGACGTTAATGTTACCTAGTTGAGCTTTAGACCGCAATTTATTTTGTTGATACACAAATAGACGTATTGACATTTGTGTGTGTTTTTATTTGTATGCTTAACTTTTTATATATGTATGTTTATTGTAGAAAATGATGGAGCGTTGTGCGGCTTTATGTGTTTCAATGAAGTACGAATAATTTGAATAGAATAATATTTATGAAATCATTATAATTATAAGCAAAATTTAATTAAAATTAAGAGTAGGCAGGTACTGACTAACTTATGAGATATGAGGTCATGGATTCGAATGCGAGACCATTGACTTAGCCGATTACTTCCGATTCGGGTTATCCTTATCACTGCTCACATATGCATCTATACAACAAATACTATTACTATTATCATACGTCAATTTCAGCCGTACCATCTTTTGGACTATAGGTATATAAAACGTACTACATAATCTAAAAACACATCAATTTACTACACAAGCTACTTTATAAATATGTAGGTTCCCATGTTTACGGAGTGTGTAATAAAACAAGTGCCCACGCACATAAAATCGCGCGATCCCTAGCTAAAACGTGACTCTACAAACATTTTAACGAAAAATTTATTCAGATATTGACAAAAACTTGTAAAAAAAATCTCATGTGTATTTATAAGCAATTATGTTTTGTATCTAATCTGACAATCTGTATTCCGTAGGTTTCGCTGTGAGCAGTATAAGTTTGTTAATCGGCATTAGAGGTGTATTACGTTTTGTTAGGGCTTAGTTGGATTTACTAGAATTACGATTAATCGAGCCATTATAGTTCAATAGAATCGCTGGCGACTAGTAGGCTGTCTTTTTTATTTAACGGCTCAGCTAGTGTCTGTGAAGCAATCAGCATTGTTCTCTATCTTTAGCCTCTTGAAACACCTTTTTTAAAGAGGAAGTTTTAGAGAATAACTAAGTATACTGTATTCAAATACTTTTTAGTAGTTAAGTTATTAAGGCCCACTTGCACCAAATTTTTAAATGTGTTTAAGTCATATTTAAACACAAATTTTCATAGAAATTTCGTGTTTAAATACAATTTAAGCACATTTCAGAAGTTGGTGCAAGTGGGCCTAAGTGTGCGATGTACTGAATTACACTTGAAATCGTAATACCAAAATAAAATGTAAATCAAACACAATAGGTATATACAAAGTATCCGGATACCGATAATCAAGGATGCTGCTCTACCTTTTCTCCAAGAATACTTCACTAGAAATACCTAAATGTAAGCGAATGCAATTCTTGATAAATTTACCAAGATTGGAAAGATTTTCTGGTCGTTTATTTCCAGTGAAGTAGTAGTAGACGAAATGGTACTGTAGAAACTAAACAAAATACAATAGATTAATGGTATCCCAATCCAAGTAGTAACAGAAATTGATAAATTATTGTTTAGACTACAATTTATTTGTGGTATTACTTTTTTGCTTCAAGCTCCACCGGACATAATAAATAAATAATTACATTACATTACATACCATCATGCCTGTATACCCCGAAGGGGTAGGCAGAGGCGTACTAATGTACACCCACAGTTCGCCGGTATGTTTAGGTCCCATGTAATAGGGGGCGAGCCTATTGCCATTAACCGGGCACAAATTCCAAACTCCGAGCTGCTACTGGGAATTTCATAGAAAAACCCAATAATACTTTGCTCGATCTGGGAATCGAACCCAGGACCTCTAGCGTAGCAGTCGCGCACAGGACCACTTGGCTAATGAGGCAGTTAAAAAAAATAACTTTCAGCAAAAAAGTAGTTAAAATAAATAAATAACAAAATAAAATAAATAACTTTCATGGTCTACATTGTTCAGAAACTTCATTTATTCGTTTAAAAACTGCAGATCGAAATCGACAACCGTGCATATAGCTTTACAGATCGATTATCATCTCGTAAATACGAAGTGCACGCCGTCTACATTCCTGCAGTCAGACATTATGCGTCACATTATAGGCACAATTTGCTGGAGAGACAGCCGGTTGGGTAAGCGTTGTTTACTTGAAATAACTCCAATAACTAGTAGGTATTGCATTATTATAATAACTAGTTATGCATTACGTTTTATTGTATGACTTTTCTAATAGAAATTCTACATCAGGCAGGATTAGAACCTGCATTCTTCGATTTGATACACCGGAAGGACATTAATGTGTCAACAGAAGATGTTCCTGACGTCATCTTATGAGGAACATGAATACACGCTACGAACATAGAAACTCCTTCTTTTTTTGAATTTGATGTCGGTTAAAAATACAATATCGTTGGCAGGAGTTTTATAAAACAAAAGTTTAAAAAATTCTTCGTATTTTGTAACTCAATTTAAAAAAAATAGATTCTGTATTGGCGTAGAAAGCACATGAGAGGAGGTACCTTCAAAGTTACTGATTCAAATTAAATTCCTACTAGACCGTCTAAAGATTCATCTTAATCCGCTCCTGAGAGCCACAAGCATCAATCACAATCAATGTTCGTTTGTTTCTTAAGGTACATTTATTTTTAAAATGTTAAACATACTTCTGTCTGACTGATGTAAGCTTGACTCAAATATCTAGACAAACAATTTACTTAACCATAAGGGAAACCTAATTTTGTCTCGTTCATACCTTTCTATTTGTCCCTATGTGATCCGACCATTGATACCTAGTAATACTACCAATACTTACGTAAAACTGTAGGATTCATTGCGTAGTATTTTGCGGTATTGTGTGGGTCAATCCCAACGGCAGGTTTCCTGTAGTAACATAATTCTACAGAATTAAGTATTAGCCTAGAAATTTCCTGCTACATTAAAATTAATTGGAAAATCTGGAGGAAGTATTATTATAATGCATTGTCATATTCGATTCTGTATAAGTATTGCTATGTCATATTCCAACATTAGTTGGGATATACCTACCACCTTAAAATAAAACACGATTTACCTTTAAGCGGGAACCGCTACCTGCATATAAAGGAATGTTTTCCTTGTAACATAACCGTCCTAGGTGTGAATGGTCGATTGTCATAACCTCTGCTGAGACCTAGGAACCTCGTTCAAATTAGAAAATCATTAGGACTTCTTGGCCCTTACTGTTATATTGCAATGACCAGACTTTAGCTGTCATTTTATCAATTCATGTTATGAATTGTCATCCCTAATTAGGCACAATTGAAGTTTCATTTGTCTATAATTATACCTCTCTAATCAGAACAAAGTTGCTTGGTGAAAAAGTTAGCAATAGGTATACTAAAGAAAAACTCTATCAACTGAAACAATTTCTACCACTGTTTATGTTAACTGCCTCATTAGCCAAGTGGTACTGAGCGCGACTGCTACGCTAGAGGTCCTGGGTACGATTCCCAGGTTGAGCAAAGCGTTATTGGGTTTTTCTATGAAATTCCCAGTAGCAGCTCGGAGTTAGGAATTTGTGCCCGGTTAATGACAATAGGCTCGCCCCCTATTACATGGGGCCTAAACATACCGGCGAACTGTGGGTGTACATTAGTACGCCTCTGCCTAGTCCTTCGGGGAATACAGACGTGATGGTATGTTATGTTTATGTAAATTTAACCAAAATGATTCAACAAAATTGTGATTTTACTGAAATTTGAATATATCAAATAACACCTGCGGAGTTAGGACACGCTGATGGAGGTACAATGTCTATTCACACTATAGTGTCAATTGATATTAACGACATCAATGTCACATAATTTATGGATCGAATTTGTATTGTATGCAATATCCGTCAGTCTAAAAATATTCAAGATGAAATCCATTTACTGGCTGATATACTTTACATATAATATATTCGTACATAAACCAAAGCGCTTGATCTAGAACCTATTGTAGAAAGGTTTGATATACACGAGCTAAGCAGTCAGGGATTTTAAAATCAATTCAGTTCTAATGATGATAATATACTTTTTAAACTTATCTTGCAACTAAAATCCATAATTTTAACCTTTGCACCAGGATCCGTGATCAATCTGGGTATGTATGGATGGATGTAAAAAAGTGGACTACGGTTATTCACCTCCGTTGTTGTTAATCGGACCTTTGTATGGAGAAGAAATTGATAAATTTAGTTAAAAGGCAAGCCATATAACCGAAAATGTACCCGTTTCTCCATCGCTTGCGAAAAGTTATGAATAAGAGTATGAAGAAACGACCAAAATGCAATTTACCTTCACAGTAACCTGACTTTTATTACTAGTAATATCCTACAACTATGGTGGAGTGGATGGACAGGCTAGTATGTGCTGCTAATATCATCAGTTTTGTATTTAACGATTTGATGGAAATATACACAAGGATACAATAAGGATTATACTTTGTTAATTTTTAACCGACTTTAAAAAGGAGGAGGTGCTCAATTCGTCTGTACTTATTTTATTGTATTGTAGTATTCCTACTACATTTACCAACGAGGCGTATGATTTGCGTAAAGTGAAAGCCGTACCTATCAATAAACACTTGTGTTGTGTCATCAATTCCTTGTTACCTGCTTACCTTGCACTAGTTGTTGGGTCATTGATCTTTATTACCTCATACTACAGTCGAGTTGTATTGATCTTCATATCGATTTAAAAATGTGTGCAAAGTATTCCACTTACTTCATTCATTTGTAGCAATTCTAGTTTTCCTTTAAGACCTTGACTATCAGCCGTATGCAGATGCTTTCAAACAATAAACAAATAATCGTTTATTCTGTCTAAGATAATTCGTTCCTTGACGGTATCAATATATCTAATATGATTATGAAATATGAAATTTACGGTAACTACAACTAGTGCTCCTATTGACTGTTAGAAAATTATCCTTAAGGCTTAGCGATTGATTTTCAGAATCTCACTCAGTTGTTTCGAAATAGAATTTTCCGTAATGGTCTTACCTTACCTTATTATCTTTTTATCTCATTCGTCTCATGGAAAGATATGTTTTGAAACGAGTCCAAGTAGTGTTTCTTTCAAATAATCTTCTATATTATTACCGAATTGTTTACTGTCTATTTGTTTTTCTTCATGTAGATATGTAATTTTTGTTTCGCCACCTTTATCAAGAATCGAATCAGTCCAGCAAGTACCCCCCAGCGATTTGTTTTAACTTTAATTGGTACAAAAAAGTTGGCCTTGTTTGTAAATGCCAAAATATGTAACGATATGTCGACAGCGGCGTGCGTTTCATTTGGCTGGTTTAACGTGCTTACAGTATTTTACATGTAATTAACTTATTATGTTCTTCACAAAAGGTGTCATTCGATTCGTCTCACAATGTTTCGTCGGTTACGTGACTCACATACAGTTTAATATGAATTTTAGAATAGTATCTGTTATTTCATGAATTATCTTATTATCTTTCAATATGGTAAATTTTATTTTAAGGTTTCTGGTACCGTTTTAGTTGATTTACTGGTCATGTGCGTGGGATTTTGTCTTCATTGTAGCTAATATGTTTTTACTTTTTTTCTCTCATCTAAGAAGCTATGATTAGTTCCATATTTAACATTGATCGTCTTTATTTTATAGAATAGTTTTACAAAATCGACTGCGATTGTGTCTCTCTACTCTTTCTTTGTATTTGTGTTTTTTTTGTTTTTAATATCACATTTCTTCTAATTAATAATGAAAGAAGTATAATAAAATTCCTTAGAATAGTTATTTCTACAGAATTTTAATAAATTTTGTAAATAATCTTTTTCGCAGTACTCAAATGATATTTCTCAGTAGTTTTGTGAGCTACACGGGTAATAGGCATTGACGTCATCACTGGCCCAGTTTTACATCGTATGTATGACTATGTAAGCATAGTATTGTTGCCCCAATATCAAGTCTGACGTCTGTCTAAACAAAACTAGCGGAGCGTGGACGGCCGTGACAATAGTTTTACTCTTTTTGAAATTATAATGTTCACTGAAGGCTAGTGAATATTATTTTTCTTTGTTTCAGCGGTACTTCTATTTATATCTGTATCTGAACCTTAAAATTTGGCAGCTTACTAAAAAACTCGATAATAGCCTAAAATATTTAAGTAAAAACAACAACCAGAGGTTTTAGGTTTCGGTATTTGAAATTAATATTCGGTATATATTTCGGATAATTTGGTAATATTGACTACATTATAGCGAAAAAAATAATATTTCTTGAAGGCCCAATAAGTGGTGGTAACCTATATTAAAGAAAAATAGTTAAATTCTACCAAAATTATAATAGGTTATAGGAACGGATCGTAGGGAATAACAGGAAATTGTTAAAGATAATAAATATAATTAATTGCAAAAATTAGTATTTAAATTAACTCTCAACTGTATCCAAGTAATTATACGTTTTACTGCTCAAATTAACTGTTTACGCAATAACTTCATTTACAGCTAGAGCCTGCCAGAAATCTTATTGTAGTATATTATAAAAATTAATTAAAAAAATATGTTGAACTATACCTACTTAATTATTTTAATCTTACCTAACTATTATACAAATAAAGTAAAAAAAAACACTTATTTTATTTAATACTTGATATTACCTTTCTCCGACAGGGGTAGGCAGAAACTGCAATCTGCCTACTTGCTACGATTCTTGCATACTTATCTTGCTTCTTCCACATTCATAAATCTCTTCATGCCCACACGTTGCGAGTACCTACTAGTTACGCACCTGTCCTTTTTGAAGGACCTCGCCAACCATTTAGTTTGATGTATGTCCTTCTAGGTCTTCTCGTCCGACGCTGCAGCCGACATACTCATATCCAAACCATCTCAGCATATTTTTTTGATTACGTATCTCTACGTCATATTTCAGCCAGTAACGTTGTCCTACACTGTTCCTCAATCTCATTCCGAGTTACACCACACATACTTCGGAAGGAACGCATTTGATACTTGATATCCTTGATATAGTTATTGTTACACTATTGTACTCTATTTTATTGCATGTTACCTTTAGCATAATACAGTGTAAACAATTGTTGGTGAACCAATAAATAAATAAATAAATTCCAATGTAATTAGTTATGATTAAAAAAGCTTATATCCTTAGATTTTCTTATATGTAAAACCAATTTTATTAAGGTCTGTGCGCTTTGCCTGCATTGCGACCTAACCTACTTTCTTTTTATCTTAAACATTGTAATTTGTGATTGTAATTTTGTATAATTATCGCCGGAAAGTATATCAACTCGTTAAAGTTCTTTTTTAAATCAATTATAACCTCTTGCGACACGTAAGGAATTAGGTGGAGCTGAAACACAAGCAAATGATTATATAATTAATTAGTATCACAGATAGTCACCTTGACCGACATGAACACAAGCAACAGATATTAAATATGTATTAATTGCTGTCTTATAAACGAGTGGTTTCGGTGCGAAATGGTTTTGCAAATTGCGATTCGACAGTCTGTAGGTAACGATAATGATTTTAAATGAAATCGGCAGGTGTCAAGTTGTCGATCGATTACATATTTACATCGAGTAGAGTAAAAAACTTGGGGTGTATCTCTTGAACTGGTTATTATTGCTCAGTTGATATTTTGCAAACCAAGACATTGGTAAACCTATTTAAAAATATTAAATAATTCTGTTTAGATATGAGAACTCCACTCTTAGAAGTGTTATTTTTTAATTATTATAAAATTTAAATTTCTTACTATCCATTAAAAAAAATATTATACGAAAAAATACTGCTATAGCGCCCGCGATTTTTGTTATGGCTAGCCGACGGATCGCCTCATGGTATACGATACCGCCGCCCATGGACACCCGCGACACCAGAGGAGTCGCAAGTGCGCTGCCGGCCTTTAAAAAGGGTTTGGGCCTCCGGTATCCTCACTCACTCGGCGAAACACAACGTAAGTGTTTTTTGTGAGGCCGTGGTATCACTCCCGACTCCCGAAACGAGTCAGTGATTCAATGGAATGCGCTTGCCGGCCCGTGATAGGTCAAAAATAGCTTATGTATTTTTTTCATAATAGGAAACTGAATACTTTTTTTCGGAATATGAACTGTCAAGCTTTTTTTTTAAACTATGGTGGCTGTTCTGCTAAAATAGTGATGTGACATGATGTTTACAGTTACATAAGCTACCGTGGGAAGACTAAAAAATAGCAGTGTATTAGGCTTCCATCTCATTGTTTAGTAATTGACGCTGTCCTATTCGGTTCGATGCGCATGAGTTACTTTCAATACGCGTTTTTACACGCTAATTTCCGGAGCCGATTTGCGTCATCAGAAATTTGTGGAGATTCGTTGTCTATTTGTTGAAATTAGAAGTGAATTAATGCTTTGTTGTATCGTTGTGATATAACAAAGCATTCAATTAAATTCATTTTTCTAATTTTGGCTTTATGTTTCTTTGTTTAAATTTTGTTTTTATTTTTTCAGGTAATAACATCATTGGTGTGATTTCCATTGCTGTTGGAATACGTAAGTGAGATATATTTTTAGATTATATTAAATTTGTTGAGTTATGTAACTTATGTATTGGTAACTAAGGTTTGCTATGCGAAATAAGGAGCTCACAGTCTATACCATCACGCCTGTATTCCCCGAAGTGCTAGGAAGTGGCGAACTAATGTATACCCACAGTCCGCCGGTATGTTTAGGTCCCATGTGATAGGGTCACCCCCTATCACATGGGACCTAAACATACCGGCCTATTGCCATTATCGGGCACAAATTCCTAACTCCGAGCTACTACTGGGAATTTCACAGAAAACCCCAATAACCCTCTGCTCGACCTGGGAGCCTAGCAGTCGCGCTCACGACCGCATTGGCTAATGAGGCAGTTATTTGTAATTAAGTTTAGTTAAGCGAAATAAAGAGTTTGGAATAATAATAATACAGCACATTTTAAGCTATTTACAACCCCACTTCTTGCCGTAGGTGTCTTCTAAGATAGGGATGGTTAGGCTACAGACTCTACTGTTCACAACCACAACGCTACTATGACGTTTTGTAAGCTCAATTGCCTTGGCAATCTAATACTTACTCAAACAGTACAATTGTATACAGGTAGTTTTTGCATGGTGGCCGTTCTAAACTGCTTTGTGCATCTATTCTCAGCTACTTTTATTATTATTTACACACGGCTACACACCAAGCTATACAACGCCAGTATAAGCTGAACTCTTCTTGTACGGAAGGTCGATAAAATGTGAGTTCAGCTTAAACTGGAAATGGAATATATTTTATATACATAAAATAATAATAATAAATATTCTGCGACGTTTTACAGAGCACCATATAGTCCCAAACTAAACAGAGCTTGTACTATGGGTACTAGACAATGGATATAATACTTATATGCTTTTTTTTGTAAATACATAAGAAACACCCAGATGAACTTCATCACATAAATATTTGTGTCTTGTGGAAATCGAACCCACGACCTCATGGTCAGCAGTCCGGTACCCGAACCACTAAACCTCAGAGACCGTCAAATTATGTGTAAATTCATTCATTCATCTAACTAATGATTTTTTTTTTCAGTTGAAAAAATATAGTGTGCAATTTTAATGGCGTAGAATTTATAAGTAACTAGGTATTTAAACCGGTTGGGGACCATAGCGCGTGTGGTAAAGTCGTTTAAAACATAGTTTTGCGTAATTTATGTTGAACGTAAAGTAGAGTAAATTATGGTTTTGAATTTCAATAACTATTTATTACGAACAATTAATTACAACCCAGTGAGTCTTGGTACTTGAATATAAAACACCTTGTATAATTATTATTCTACTAAACTTGTCAAACATCTTAAACCACTTTTACAAGAACCGAATATAGAAGAAACATTAATGTATTATTAGGTAACACACAGGTAACTATTTACATGCTACACCGATCTTATTAGGAAAGTAACTAATAAACATTGTAACAAGTAACAAGTAACTAGTAACCCCACTTGCAAAAAAAACGAGTCTTATATAGGCCAGTATAACTTGGTACCTCATCGCAGCGCTACTTGCAACGGAAAAAGTCAACAGAACTGTAAATTCCATACATTGGAATTGGTTCCTTCTTTCGTCGCGTGTCACCTTTAACTGGTTAGGTTAGATAGCCGTGCTATTTTAAATATCACCATATATACTGCTAGAAAATGTTGAATTACCTTACCTTACGAATATTAAATGGTAAAAAGAGACTTTAAAACTAGCTTTATTGATAGTTAATACATATGCATTAGTGTTAGTAGTTATATTTAAATATGTTAAATTATTCAATCCATTGACGTCATTAAAAAAATTATGCAACTTATTTGCATTTTTGTTTGGATTCAACTATTTATAGTAGAGTAACTTCTGCCCGCGACTTCGTCTGTTTGGACTTTAGAATTGGGTACGAACTAGATAAAAAGTAGCCCATGTGTTATTCCAAACTATAATCTATCTCAGTGCCGAGTTTTATCCAGATCCGTTCAGCCGTTCTGGCGTGATAGAGTAACAAACATTCGCATGTATAATATTTAGTAGGATAGGTGTATACCTATCCTACTAAATATTATATGGTTTCCTTTGTATAAAGGAGACCATTCATATTGGGTCCAACAACATCGTTGGGACATAATTTTAAGCATTTGGTACTATGGCACCAAAATTATAGAACCATATTATTGTAGCGGCTTGTACATAAGTCCGAAATAAATGTAAAAATATCATCTAAGTATGAACATGGAGTAGTAGTAATTGAATACCAGTAGAGCTTCCGAGGAGGAACTCGCCCTCACGCGCAAAAGGCAGAGGCGTAGTGATGTACTACCACAGTTCGCCGATATATTTGCAACCCATGTAACAGGGGGTGAGCCTATTGCCATTAACCGGGGACAAATCCAAACTCTGAAAAACTGAGAATTTCATAGAAAAACCGAATAACACGTTTACTCGACTGGGGAATCAAAAACATGGGGTTTAGCTCTTACACCACTAGACTAAAGACGCCGATTAATATATAATTAATTGTAAAAAAATATGTCAAAGTTAATAAATGGCGTATACTCGTGATTTTCCCAGAGTCTTTAATCATAATTCAAGACTCTGAGAAAATGACATTTTCTGGTATTTAAACGTACTAGATATGGCTATCTTTCCATCTGTCTCGACTCTCGACTTCTGTACCTACAATAAATGTTCAGTTTGTCTGTCTGTCTGTCCATCAGAATGGGCGCTATGTCCCGCAAAAGACTAGGGCTTAATGCCCGACAGATGAGGCCAGGACTATAAATATATATTATTTCTTATGTCCGATTTATTGCTTGATATGTACGTTGAGATATGTTCGACACTATTTGGAAATTTGTGACGAAAACAGCGTTTAATGCTGTAAGACTCAAGCCAGTTTCACAACGCAAAAATGATTCTGCTATACAATTCTAATTATGGTTTCGGTTTGTCTTCGCTAAGGCAATGGGCTAGACTATCCCATTAAATCTAAAACCAAATTAGGGTCCACCACATATACCTATAAGTGGCGACAGTATGATGGGTAGAATCACACCTTCAACAGGTAATGGTGACAAAATGGGCACTGTATATGTCTTTTTTATGGGACAGATGAGCAAACGAGCAGACGGATCACCTGATGGTAAGCGATAACCACCGCCCATGGACACCCGCAACACCAGAGGAGTCACAAGTGCGTTGCTCGCCTTTTAAAAGGGTTTGGGCCTCCGGTAACCTCACTCATTCGGCGAAACACAACGCAAGCGTTGTTTCACGCCGGTTTTTTGTGAGGCCGTGGTATCACTCCGTGCCAAACCATGGGTCTCCCACGTGAATGTCGTAGTTAGATTATATAATATACTGTTCTACATTACTGCTAGCTGTTTTATAAAATAGCTCTGTTCTGCAAAATAGCTGTACAACGTCCACCTGGATTGTGTGTGCGAACCGTTGAACAAAACAAAATTTAGAATGACTTATCTGCAATCACAAGAAGCGTTTTATGAAAAAAGCTATGATATTTAGATATATTTGTTACTAAATTTGTAATTAATTTATAAACTTAATGGCTCTTTCTGAAAAATGTAATTTCAGACCTTGCCTTACATTATTATTTTTTAGACTTTAGCCTTTTAGCTTTGCCTTACATTATCTCTAAACTTTAAAAGCGCCCATGGTTCTCTGGGTTTGTTTAGGTGTTAATTTACAGAAACCTCTATAGGAGCATATACGTTTCCGTTTTTTTACCTTAAATACTACTCTATCTATTTAATTACATATACTCTAATATGAATTGCGCTGAAACGGCGCTGGTTCAGCATAAGCCAGACCTTTCTTATTAGCCAACGTATTACATTTCTGCCCAATAGATATGCCAATTTGTTGCAAAATCACGTACCTACTCATCCAATGTCAGAGGTAGAACCTCTGAGAGGTACAATGCCAGAGTCTTGTCCTCTAGCAAACATGTCAAGTACGGTTGTGACGTGGTGTTCATACAATCACGGAATTTAGAATTGTATGGAATAATTGGCATTTTTCCCGTTAGATAGTTAGATAATTCATTGGTAATCCTTAAGTAAATAAATAAATAAAAATTGCTGGATAGCTTTAAGTAACTGTAGTCTATTACTTTAGTTATTTAATAGGTTAGATGAATTAAATTATTTATAATCTAATATTTTAAATTACTGAATTTAACGCTTATCATCTTATTCCTCTGATCAATGAATAATCACTAAAGGAACACTTTCTTAAAAAAACCTTGAAGTTCTGAAGTAAAGTCAACGTCTAGGGCAGGATTATCCAAGACCAAAGGACTACAGACTCATAACCCCAGGCCTCATTATAAAGCTCATGGAAGAGCTGTTTTAAGAACTGGGAGAGGATACGTAAAATAAATATTTTTTATCCTTGTATATTTATTATTCTGTCAACTATACTCTAAAAGCCCACGTAAAAGTCAAAATATTCGTCAATACAGCTGTCTGTTATGGTATTCATTGAATCAATAATTTTAATTAAATGTATCAAGGTAATCAACAAATCAATCACAACGGGAATCCCTTCCCGCTTTTGTTCTGCGAAAACAGTTTTTTATTAATAACGGTTATTTATAATCATAAATCGTTATCATAATGACGTAAGTACACCATTCAATCAATAGGAAAAATGTTTATTGGAAAATTAGGAGTACCTCTATGGATACATGACGTCATTCAATAACATTCCTAATCATTAGGTACTAGGAATAGGAATGTTTTGTATGTGTGGAATTTAATAAAAAACTTATTGTAATTTCTGGGAACTATGGGTCATCGCAGATGACATGACGTCGAAACGAACGTCTTGCAAATGAGGGTAGAAAAAAGGACATTGAGGAAAGCTATGAAAGAGGGAAGGCCTATCCGCAAAACGCTGTAGAAACTTATAAGGATATTCTATTGGAAATATCAAAACCAAAATATATCTATTATAATATAAACCATGTAAAGGCCAAATTAGTCATTTTCTATGGAGAAGAATGGGCAAGAAACTCCATGGTTACTCTTTTAAATAATTGTTTTGATATAATTAAACCATTGTTATAATGATATTTCATAATATTTTATCGATCTTACTTATAGCCATTGAGCGGCAGTGTACATGTTGATACCATAATTCAGTTTCCACTCATTGTGTCTGATAAATTAAGGTCTAGTACCAAGGCCTCCCCAAATTCATGTAATAGATCAATTTGTGTATAACGGCATGCGCCCGCCCATGCTATTGTTTCTTTTTATGGATCGGAAACTACAATGGGTTCTTTTAACATTATGGATGATTCAATTCAGCTGAGAACTAAATCCCAATTTAAATTAACTGAGGTTTATAAAATGTAAATGTTAATATGTTTAAGTCTTCTATGCCAGCGCGCTCCATCCTAGGTCTCAGTGTTGCTTAACATCAGGCTAACTGGTGATCATGCGTAGGTATCTAAGCCTACCCAGAATTAAAAAAAAAATGGTCTAGTCCATTTTTTGTCGCTCTTTTTTTTTGCTTTCGTAGTAATTATCCATTTGTGTAGGTCTAGAAAGCCAAATTATTCCAATGGTTGTAAGCTAATGATTTCGGTTTGGGTTTGATTCCCACATCAAGCGAAAATCGAGTGTCCTATGAAATTCTCATTAGCAGCACGGATTTTGAAATTCAACATTGCGAGGTTTAGGACTCAATTACTCAAGGATGTCTTTGGTTCGAATCCTAGATCGAGCAGTGTCATTGAGTTTTTAATTTTTGATAGCAGCTCGGAGATTCAATGTAAATTGAAACTGAAACTTGAAAAAAAAAAGCCAGTTAATGGCAATAGGCTCGCCCCTGTTACATGGAACCTACACATATCGGCGAATTGTGAGTGTACATTAGTACTAGCCGCTGCCTAAACCTTCGAGGAATACAGGCGTGATGGTATGTAGGTATATGTGTTAAAATTAACTCTTCGCGAAATGAGGACTTCTCAAATATATTCAAAAGTTATTATTACTATTTAAGAATGTCCTATTCCAAATTATAACTTGCGTTTCGACCTTCCCAAAATAAGAAACACCAAATACTAATAAGAAGTTCCTATATTAAATTTAAATCACCTCGCTCGAACATCAAAGTAAATTAAAAAACAAACAAATATTCGTAAAGGTCTAAATTGTTAGCAGATGCGTTTTGTCAAAGGCATCGCGTGCGTCACAAATGTACTTGACATAATAGCATCTGGCCACTTCCCACTACATCTGAAACTGTCTTCCGTCTCATTCATTTTATTAACTACTATTCGAGAAAGACAGAGAAAGCCTGAGAAAATTAGTACGGTTATATAAACAGGGTTTTGTGACTTTACCGATTTCGTTGATTAACACATTAACACCGTATCTATTATTACTAAAGCAGGTTTTTGTTATGGTTCACCAATTATAATAATCATAAAATTACTTAGCATCTTCGGTTCGTATATCGTATTACATACACAATGATAATTTTTTCATGGTTTATATTTTCTTGGTTTTTAGCGCAAGATTTGAGAGTAGTTGTTCAGAATATTCTATTGAATCGATTATAGTGGTTTTTAATGTGTTAATTTTTCCCGAAAAGTGCCTGAAACTATGGACCACTGATCCATCAGTGGCTCTAGTTATGGAAAACTGAAACCTATTTACACATAATGTTATGATGTGTGCGCGCCGATATCGTAGTCGTTTTGGGTATGACTGTAGTACAGTTCGCCGGTATGTTTTAGGTCCTATGTAATAGGGGGCGAACCTATTGCCATGCCTGCTATTGAGAATTTCAGACCTAAGAATCGAACCTAGGACGTCAAGCATAGCAGTCGCGCGTATGTCTTACATACCTAACATAGATAAATCACTCTGAAGGGAGACGTGTACAATGGATGGGTGGATGAATAGTAAAGTGCTACCACAGTTTCCTGGTAGATATGATTTAAGATCTCACGAAACAGGGGAAGAGTCTATTGCCATTAAGCACATTTCAATTTCGACCTAAACTCGCACAATTTAAACAATACTAGCTGTTACCCACGGTTAAACTCGCATTTCAAAGGACTTTTTGTTACAAAAGGTAGCCTGTCTTCTCATAAGGTCTAAAATGAACTGTCAACAAAATTTGATCTTTGATTTAGGCGCGAAAAGATAATAGACAGAGTATGGGCTAAAAGCTTTGATCAACACAAACAAGAACGAATATAGCTTATCACTCTAGCAAATAATATAACTGATATTTTTCCTTATGTTACCCTGTTTCACACATAACGAGTAAATGTAAAATATCTTTAGCACCAGCTATAAATATGGTTTGTTTTGATGATAAAATAATATAGGAACACTGGATTATTAGCTAAGTATAGGTTTAAAAGTAAACATAACCAATCATCTTCTTCCCCTTATGACATTGGAAGAGTAGTTTCGTAATTTTTAATTTTTTTATGTATTTTTTCGCAACACACTTTCACGCCTGTATTCCCCGAAGGGTTAGGCAGAGGTGTACTAAGGTACACCCACAGTTTGCCGGTATGTTTAGGTCCCATGTAATAGGGGGCGAGCCTATTGTCATTAACCAGGCACAAATTCCTAAATCCGAGCTGCTACTGGGAATTTTATAGAAAAACCCAATAACGTATTTTATATAATACTAGCTTCTGCCCGCGGCTTCGCCCCCGTGGAATTCGGTCTGTCATCACATCCCACGGGAACGGGATAAAAATTATCCTATGTCCGTCTCCTGGTTCTAAGCTACCTCTCCACCAATTTTCAGTCAAATCGGTTCAGCCGTTCTTGAGTTATAAATGGTGTAACTAACACGACTTTCTTTTATATATATAGATATAAGATAAGATATAACGTAATAATGTATTTTTTACAAGCTTTTATTTAGTTTCAGCTGTCCCGTTGTCTGTAATGGAATCTTGCAAGTTAAATTTAACCCACTTTCCGGTTTCCGATTGAGCCGAAATTTTACAGTGTGGCTTCTTACAATAATTCTAAAATACTCTTATAGATAGATAGTGTTAGGGCCGATGTAATTGAAGGAGCGACTAATGTGGTGCGACAGAAATAAATGGGAGAAAAAAACATGCTAATATAATATCCCCAAATATTATATTGGGACCAGGGAGAAGGATGTCATTTATGCATTAAATACAATGTAGGTACCTACGATTCTGCCAAAAATGGTGACTAAGAGATTCTTGCACATAAATTGCCTGATGAAACCATACGTACGAATTGACGGCATCGTACTAACATGTGATTATTGTATCATTGTCCTACCAAGACTGTTCGGTGAAGCAGTGTGGGAATTGCCCGCATTCAACATCGTGATGCGCAGACGCAAGTTACGTACATCGCTATGGAAATTTAGTCTTCCTTTTTCGAAAGTGGCTACGTGAATAACGTATCGTACGAATGTTATCAGCAACGTATTGGAATTTCATTATAATACGTTCGGGTTTCCTTTCAGTTAAAGATTTTCTTTTTTTCATATTATAAGACAAAGTTAAAAAACTTTCTAATTTTATTTATTATCCTTACAAATGAGTGAAAATGTAACGATCAGAGAAATAGTTTGATATTTTTTTTTTTTTCTTTATCATCAACATTTTTAGTAATGCCTTGAAAACTCATGTCAGCGTAAATGAGTTATGAACTTATGACGTAATGAATGCGCATCGTTTGCATTTTAGCTTCGAATTCTGCGGTATTGTTACTGATATTTCGATGACAAATAACATTAATGACGTTAATAAAGACAATATGTACGTGGATTCATTCGATGAAGGCATGACTTATGCACAATTTAGAACACAGCAATATAGTAGTAATGAAATGAAATGAAATGAAATGATATTTATTTCTGTAAGTAGATCACACTAGACACTTTTACAAGTCAATGGTTTGTTTTTTTTTTATAGCTAGATGGCTTCGGCATTTCCTAACTGACGACCTCTGAGAAGAAACACCGAAACAAACTCAGAGAATCATTGTCTCTTTTAAAGTCCAGACATAAAATAATGCAAATAAAGTGAGTGGGACAATGCAGGGCAATGTCTGAAATGGCCTTTTGAGGAAAGAACCATAGCAGCTTTGAGTAGACCAGTCCTAACTGACGGCATGCATTTGGTGTTACTGTGAAATTTGATGTGAGGTTCAGATTTTAGCTAGTTATACACTACGGGACCACAACTTTAAGCCGGGTTACCACTATGTTCGTGAACAACCTCCTCATTGTGGATACTTCGCGCACCGTTGCACGCTCCAGGAGCACGAACGAACGTATCCAGAATGTGGAGCAGTTTCAGGATTGCGGAGCACAAGAGGTTCGCGAACATAGTGCATACACAGCTTTAGCTATTAAATGCATTCGCTACGTATAAAATATTAATTTTCATTAGCCACGACCACATTATATTTGGGAAACAGCTCAAACAATTCTTTGACAAATGTCAAATATTTTTTTAGTATTAAGAAAGAAAGTACAACCATATCCATTTCACCAATCATTCTTCTCGACCAAAGTCCCCAATCTTTTTTATCTTGTTTAAAATTCCCTTTTTACCTAAACTACTATACCATACCCGTTATTAGGTTGTTGTCGACCCCTGGGATTGATACAAGAGTAAGATATTGGAGCAGTCAGATATTTATCCTTGGATGCACGCGGCATATGACCAGGCCTTACCAGGCTTTGGGGAGGCCTTTGATCAGCAGTGGAAGTCTTTTCGCTGATATGATGATGATTACGATAAGCAGTCGACTAACTTTCAACTATTTAACCAATAACAGTTCTTATCCTTGAAATATATGAACTCACCTCTGTTTCAAACATTGCCCACGCGCACAGAGTCATCTTCTATTAAGAATTGTATGACAATTAGTTGAGAAACCTCTAGAATTAAGAAGTGACTGTCGCGTTTTATTACCAAGGAGACTCATCCTCAATCAAGATCTTTCTTAAGTGATGATGGGGTATTATTAAGAATCATCAGACATGTAATCGTATAGCACTTCGGAGAAATAATTAATTTGATTGCTCGTGAATTACTAACAGGAATAAGTTCCCTTATCTTATGATATAGTTTTAATTTGGAAAATTCTTCTATATCAATTGTTGCTTACAGAATTACAAACTTTTTTACTTTATTAGCATATTCTTAAATTTGTTGTAATCTAATAAACAATTTAAATATCACGAAGGATATTGTTAAGATTTGAAAAGATTGGATTTTCAAAATGATTTTCCAGAGAGTTGAAGCAATTTTTTTTCTGTTGTGTCTAATATGGTACCTGCTACCTTAAGAGGCCGTCCTAAAAATTCACTCGATCGAGTTTAGGTAAATTCTATGTTTGTGTGCGCTTTTCACGCACACATGGCTGCAGATCGAGCGTACGAGCCTATAAACAATGTTGATCCTTTCATTATTAAATTAATTTTCTAGTTTTATTCTCGTTAGTTTTTTTTGTATTTTCAATTTTGTTTTTAATTTAGTATATTTTTATAAATACAATATTCAATAAACATCAAAACATAAAACTTTGAAGGCGGAAATTGGGGTTAAACATTGTAATTTTTGTAGATACTGATTACTAATAAATACATAGTGACGAGTTTAATGATTTATGGATTTTTACATTTTAAGGGTAGGAAATGGGGGTTGAAGCCTGAAGGTTAATGTACTTATTAGTATGGGTGAATAAGTAGTTTTTAAAGGTAGGTATTTGAAAATGAGATATGTAGCTACTCATTATAAAAAATGTGTTTCAGGGATTTTGAATTTTCAAACCTTTACTTTGGAGGGTTGATAGTTTTATCTTTTGCTAGGCACTTCAAAATCGTAATATTTTGTTAAATGTTTATCAAAACACATTTTGGTCACGACTGAAACCGCTCGGTTGTATGTACATCTGTGCTAATTGTGGTATGTAGTTTAACTTTGCTCCACTTCATCGTGAAAAGTGTGAGATGAGATATCTGAAGAATTATATATAGAATTAAGTATATTTGTTTTTCATAATTTACCATGCACGTAGAATGTGCCTTATGAAGGACCAACATAAGACATTAATTTTGTACTACAGTAGTAATCACGGCGATAACTACAATATTCATACCTTTGAATGTATTAAAACCTTTGCTTATAAATAACTTATTGTAAGATGTGGTTGCTTTTGACTAATGAACATAGAGCTTTGTAATAGGTGCTATGATTGTATAATTTTGTTTGTAATGTATATCATGGCATATTTTAAATCTATACTAATATATAAGCTGAAGAGTTTGTTTGTTTGTTTACTTGAAGTGTTATCTCCTAAATTGACTAACTTTTATTTCACCTGCTTCAACACAACACTAAACCACTTAAAATGGAGGCAATCAATCAAAGTATTGCAGAAATGAGCACCTTATTTAACAAGAAGATGGCTGAATTTGAGTCAGCATTACAAAAAGCACCAGGCACTGTATCTTCCACAGTAACAAGTCTTGCGGGTGAGTTCTCTTCGTTCCGGACATTTATAGTTCAAGCACTTGGAACCCTACAACAACAGGTGCAGCTGCTTGCACAGAGCATGGATAATCTGGAGATGCGTGGCCGTCGCAAAATTTTACTGCTTCATGGTGTGCCTGAAGTGAAGGAAGAGGTGACCTCCCAAGTAGTGGCTGGCTTTGTTGTTGATTGCCTTAAAACTAATTTCACAACGGCTGACATCAAGCGATGTCACAGGATGGGACGTAGCTCCACACACAAACCAAGGGCTATCCTTGTTAAATTTCATGATGTGGCTCTCCGGGACCAAATCTGGTTTAGCAAGTCTAAATTAAAGGGGTGTGGTGCTACTATCTCCGAGTTTCTGACTAGAGCCAGGCACGGTGTGTTTATGGCGGCGCGGGAGAGGTTTGGCGTATCCCAATGTTGGACACGTGAGGGCACTGTATTTGTACTGGGCCCAAATGGAAGGAGGCATCGTATTTCCTCTCAAACCGAACTGGACAACATTGGACAGCAACTGGATTCAGCGCAGCCGGAGCATATTGACACTCAGTCGGTCCCTGTGGCGAGGCCTACCACTGCGAAGACTAAACGTGTTGCAGCCAAAAAGTGAAAACATTATTTTAAATCTTTTGTACAGTTCAGGTAACATAATTTTAAAGTAATAGTAATATTCTAGTCAAGTACCCACATTAATTGTTTCTGCACTACCTATCTTCTTTTTCCATAATGACCCACTCTAACTAATTTAAATTTATTTTATCACAAAAATTTACAATAGCAATTTTATTTTATTTCTACACTCGCAATCAGTCATTGTCAAATGTCAAACGTCGATAGTGTAATTTAGCTGTCAGCTCACAGTTATTTTTGGTTCCTTGCTTTGGATACTTGGTTTTTGGTCGTTTGTGTAGCGGACTGCGTTCCGTATTTGTGGCATAAATTAAATTTTATTAAGTAGGTTTGTAATTTTAATATGGCTATTTAATATGTTGCCTGAACCATATTTTTTGTGTTATATTTGTTATTATCCTTCTTTTTTGTTCTTTTCTCACACAACTGGCAGATGGATGTAACTGTACACTTATTACTTATATAATTATATATTTATATTTTATTTATTTAATTTACATATATAAATATTTAACTATTTGTATTATTATTATTACATAATTATGCTCAGCCCCTACTCTAATAGTGATAGTGATACTTTCTTCTCACTGAGTAGTGATGATGATAGCTTTGTAAGTGTCCCCTCTCTATCTGATACTCTCGATTCCACTTTTTCAAATGTTCCGAAGAATTTCAACGCTATCCACGTAAATGCCCAGAGTATCCCGGCTCATTTCCCTGATATGCTGGCCAGTTTTGACTGTAAGAATATACATGCCATCCTAGTCTCGGAGTCGTGGTTAAAACCATGTCTTCCTTCGTCTTCTTATACGCTACCGGGGTTTCAGCTTATTAGGAATGATCGTGCGGTTGGCGGCGGTGGCGGTGTGGCCATTTACCTTCGTACTCATATTCCTTACACTATTGTAAACATGTCAACGCAGCCTCCCCCGCTGAATGCCGGCGAACATCTTTTTCTGGAAGTTGAACTCCACCATTCTAAGCTTCTTCTTGGAGTTTATTACTGCCCCTCCTTGCGTATTAATTTCTTCTCCTCCTTCGAAAATATCTTGGAATCTCTAATCCCAGCTTACAGTCACACTATCATCATGGGTGATTTCAACACCTGCCTGCTTAAAAATGATTGTCGTTCTTCATCTTTCCGTCAAGTCACTGAATCCTGTAATCTTTCTATTCTTGACCTTGGTGCTTCACATCATTTCCCTAACTCTACTCCTTCACTTCTTGATCTTATTTTGGTCTCATCTACTCTACATGTTGCTAAGCATGGTCAATGCTCAGCCGATAATTTCTCTTACCATGACTTAATTTTTCTTTCTTACAAAATTCGCCCTCCTAAGGCTAAATCTAGAACCCTTCTTCTCCGCAATTTTGGTGGTATGGACCTTGACCGTCTTCGTGATGATGTTAGGAACATGGACTGGGCTCCTCTGCTTGCATCCACGTCAGTGGGTGATCAGGTAGATCTGCTTACAGATAGTCTGATCAAGATTTATGACCAACATGCGCCTATTAAAGCTGTTAAAGTAAAACACCTTCCTTCTCCTTGGCTCAATGACGAAATTAAAGCATTTATGTGTAAAAAAGCTGCGGCAAAATGTAAGTATAAAACTCGGCCTACGGACAACAACTGGGAGAAATTTGTCTCCATCAGAAATCACTGCAATAAGGTTTGTAGGAATGCACAACGCCAACATATCCATACATCAGTTCAAAATGGAGAGCCAGCTAAAATATGGAAATTTCTTAAATCAATAGGGGTCGGAAAATCACAACATGACATAATTCCTAAGGATTTAGATATTAATTCTCTGAACAATCATTTCTCTTCTACGGCTGACTTTGATCAGACTGTTAAAGCTAACACTCTTAATTATCTTTCGAACCTGCCGACACCTGATTTTCCCCCTTTTGTCATTAATCAGTTCACCGCTTGTGATGTTAAAAAAGGCATTGTATCTATTACATCCAAAGCTGTTGGATGTGACTGTATCAGCCGTAATATGATCATTCCTATCCTAGATGAAATCCTTCCTGTCATCGTTCACATCCTTAATTTTTCTGTATCCAGTAGTACATTCCCTAATGCCTGGAAGGATGCACAGATCGTCCCCTTGCCTAAAAAGTCGAATCCTTCATCCTTTTCTGACTTTCGTCCCATATCTATTTTACCATTCCTGTCCAAAGTCTTCGAAAAACTTATTCACCAGCAACTTAGTTCTTTCCTATCCAAACACAATCTCCTCAATCCCCTCCAATCCGGCTTTCGTCCAGGGCATAGTACTACCTCCGCCCTGGTGAATATAACGGATGATATCAGATCAGGCATGGAGATCGGAAATCTTACAGTGCTTACTCTTTTAGACTTTTCAAATGCCTTTAACACTGTAGATTTCGATATTTTACTTGGCATGCTTCGCTCTTTTAACATATCTCCATCGGTGATTGATTTTTTTCATAGTTACCTGTCTGGTCGCCGTCAGCGCATATGCATTGAAGACTCCTTCTCTGCCTGGTGCAACACGTCTGCCGGTGTGCCTCAGGGTGGCGTTCTCTCCCCACTTCTCTTCTCAATTTTTATAAATTCTATCTCCCACCGACTTACTTCTTCCTACCACCTTTATGCTGATGATCTTCAAATTTACAGGCAAGCTCCACTTGGAAAGATAGCAGAGGCCATTAACTTAGTTAATATAGATCTTGCTCGAGTAAGTAACTGGAGCTCAGAGTTTGGTATAAAGGTTAATCCGTCTAAAACCCAAGTGACTATTGTTGGTAGTTCTCGCATGATGTCCAGAATTGATTGGTCTATACTTCCTCATGTCTCTTTTAATAACACCCTGATTCCATTTACTGACAAAGTAAAAAACTTGGGAATATACATTGACTCGACACTTTGTTGGACTCCGCAAGTTCAGGAAGTTAGTCGTAAGATATTTGCGGCTGCGGGCTCCTTGAGACGCCTTAGAAATTTCCTTCCTATTACCACCAAAATTGCTCTTGCACAATCTCTTCTCCTTCCTATTCTTGACTATGCAGATGCCAGCTATCTTGATCTCACCGAGGACCAGTTTGATAAGCTTGAGCGTCTCCAAAACTTGTGCATCAGATTTATATTTGGGCTACGCAAATATGATCACGTTTCTGAATTTCGTACTAAGCTCAAATGGCTTCCTATTCGCCTTCGCCGGAATACTCATATTCTTTCTTTACTATATAATGTACTTTTTAATCCTTCCACTCCGCACTATCTTAAAGATCGCTTTGAGTTTCTCTGCGATACACACGATAGATTTTTGAGATCTACGGAAAATTTGAAACTGAAGATTCGAATTCATTCTACCAGCTTTTTTGATAAATCGTTCACGATCCAAGCAGCTCGCCTGTGGAATGCATTGCCCCTTGACATAAGACGTGCTCAATCGCTACCTCTCTTTAAAAAGATGCTGAATAATCATTATTTATCCCTTACACCCCCATAGCATATCTCCTTAGACGCTGATGCTTGCTCTATCAGTTACTCTTTTCCTTTAAATTAATGTTTCCTACTTGTTTTGCTGAGTATTTATATATATATATATTATGTTATGTATACTTTTTATATATATTTTATTCATAATTAAGTACACCTACACTACACTACTACACTACCCACCGTTTGTCTGATTCTTTTCTTCCAGTCCATCCAAAGGTTGTCTGGAAGAGATCGCCTTGTGCGATAAGACCGCCCATTGTGCATTAACTATAGTTTTATGTTCCTTCTATACCTATTTATGTAAACTTTGTGTTATTGGTGTGCAATAAAGTGTATATACTAATATACTATACTACTGGTTCGATTTGAAAAATTATTTCATTGTTCGATAGCCCATTTATTGAGAAAGGCTATAGGCTATATATCCTCATATATCTCCTATATCTCCTCTACGCGGACGAAGTCGTGGGCAGAAGCTAGTAAAATATAAAGCGTTATAATAGCTACTAAATTACCAAGCATTGCGCTGTCTAAATTTGAATGCTTGAATTGCCGGCCAAAACATAATACCAGCTATAGGTATTATACTTAATGTCGCAATCATACGCAGTCGCAGTCGTAAGTACCTCGAACATAACATACCATCACGCCTGTATTCCCTGAAGGGTTAGGCAGAGGCGTACACTAATGTACACCCACAGTTCGCCGATATGTTAAGGTCCCATGTAATAGGGGGCGAGCCTATTGCCATTATCCGGGCACAAATTTCAAATTCCGAGCTCCTACTGAGAATTTACTACGCCTGTTTTTATTAATAAATATTTTTTTTATGTATTTTATGTTATGCCAATGTATAAAATAAAAATCTATCTACTTACTGATCTAATACTAAATAGGATAATTGCATTAGTAATTTTCCACTTGACTGTACCATGCGCACGAAGGCGGGTGCAATAACCTCTGCCCGGCCAAAAAGATTGGGAACTACTGTACTGTACGTTTCCAAAGGAACGACATCCCAAGTACAATCAGGCTGTAGGATGTTCTTCAAAAAAGAAGTGACTTTTCAATAGATATTACTGACGTCACCTTTAAGACGTAAATTCAGAATGTGAATGCAAATTTAGACCTGGCAGGTGGGACTCGCGGCGGCTTAGTGATCATAGCATCTGATTTATCTAACCAGAAGACGCAGGTTCAAATTTTGATCGCAGTCGAGTTTTTCCATCACTAAAATAACTTTATAATAATATCTAGGAATGTGCAAAAAAATCACAAATAGTTAACAGTTCATATTTAATCAGCCCCTGAGAATCCTTGAAATTGACACCCATATCAATTTATTTAGAAAAGCATTTTCGTAATCAGCCCCTGAAAATCCTTGACATTGACAGCTGTATCAATTTATTTAGAACAACAATGTCCGCTATCTTGGATTTAAAATTAATGTCATTTTCGTAATCAGCCCCCAAAATTCTTTGAAATTGACACCCATATCAATTTATTTAGAAAAGCAATGTCCGCCATGTTGGATTTCAATGTTAATATCATTTTCGTAATCAGCCCCTGAAAATACTTGAAATTGATACCCATATCAATTTATTTAGAAAAGCAAAGTCCGCCATCTTGGATTTCAAAATTACTGTCATTCTCGTAATCAGCCCCTGAAAATCCTTGAAATTGACACCCATATCAATTTATTTAGAAAAGCAATGTCCGCCATGTTGGATTTCAATAATTTTCATAATCAGCCCCTGAAAATCCTTGAAATTGATACCCATATCAATTTATATAGAAAAGCAATGTCCGCCATCTTTGATTTCAAAATTAATATAATTTTCGTAATCAGCCCCTGAAAATCTTTGAAATTGACACCCATATTAATTTATTTAGAAAAGTAATGTCCGCCATCTTGGATTTCAAAAATAAACATTTTCGTAATCAGCACAATGAGAAACTTGTACTACCCATACTTCCTACAAAAAATACCAGACCATATTATATTATAGGGCTTTTCTAGAAATTAGAAGTTATAAAATAATCAACGTATCAAGTTGGGTTAATCGCAGTATAATTTGGGAAAATATTTACGTCAAACAAGCGCACGCCTGTGACACAAAGCGATACGTCCTCTCGCTGGGAAGGCCCAAACGTGACTGGCGCGAGCGGCTTTGCGCGCTCGATATTATAGCACAATTATAGGTCTTTTCATCTTTGATTTACTAAATCAAAATATATTTTTTTTGAAAAAGTAATTTTTGATCCTATTAGAGGGATAACTGAAAATTATTAAGTAATTTAAAAAATAATCAAAATGTCTTTCTAAAAAATAGAAAAAAATACATATTTGTCTGCAATTTTCACGAAAAATTACGTTACGTAAATATTTTTTTCCTGCTATATTTTGTATGAAAATTGAAAAAAGTGCTTCCGCTAGTGCCAAGTAGAGCATATGCTGGGTTTTATAGTATTTTTTAATATTCAGTAATACTAATATTTTCTTGTAAACCGATCATCAAACTTCACTCGAAACGCGTTTTTTGGGAAAAGGAGTTGTCAATAAAAGGGATTTACGATTATTATAGAAGTAAATTGAAAAATCCATTTCCGCTTGTGCCAGGTTTAAGAACAGTTCTTTTCAAATAATTAATAACTTTATATAAATTCTTTGTACATTCCTCACAATCGATCAACAAAATTCACTAAAATGCGTCAATTTTTAGGACGGCCCCTTAAACTGTCATCCTTAAAATTCTAAATACAAATTGATTATAATTTATTGAGTAAACCTTGTATAAGTTGCATGTTTTTCGCGTTTATGCGAACAATATCTGGTTATCATAATATTATGTGCATTACAATTAGTACGTTGAACCTAATTAACTCCTACGCGTGCGTCAATACGGGGCCATCAAAAATATTGACTAGAATTTCGAGTATTTGGTTAGAAATATCGGATGAAAAATCGAGTTTCCGTATATTGCTGAATTTAATGTGATCGAAGTTGTACATTGACGTCATAGTTATGGGCGCTGCGGTCTATACGGCCCCCCGTGAGTCAGTGGATTGATAAATACATAGTTTATATTGGCGAAGTAACGGACTTGCTATTCAGTGTGTTTCGCGCCGTCGCAAAGACATTACTTGACTGTTATTCTTGCGCAAGAGTCGCGTTTTGTTAAGCTTTCAAATTTGTAAAGTGGTGGTGTTATTGATAAACAATGTATTCAGCAAATATTTGTGTCACTGTGGAGGATTTCATGGATGTTGTGTTTTGTGCCTATATACATAGTCATAAAAAGGTTTGTTTTCTGTTATGTATATCTAATATTCGATTATATACATATTTTTTTATTGAACAACAACATTCTGCATTGTCAAGGTAAAAGACGTCGAGAAAACAAATGATATTCTATTATGTTTTGCTTCTTTTGAATAAATTATGCTCCCCTCACCTTTCACTTCAAAACTTTAATTTAAAAAAAATGTTATTTTATCTCTAATTTGTTGAAAGTACAAAAGTAATTTACAAAGTTTTTAATATTTTTTTTATTCAATTGTGTCTACTAATTGGTACAACGCCAGTTAGATATAATGTTAAAATGTCATTTTTAAATAATAAATTATCATTCAGAATTAAGTAAGTACCTATTCAAAATTTTAAACTGAACCTTGAAGAAGCTGCATAAACTAGTAGATGAGATTTTATAAGACGAGCTAAAAGAAATAAATATATTTGTGAAGGGAACCTGTATCGTTACCATCTGGCATAGTTTTGATTAAATAAACTACCAGTTTTCTAATTCATATATTTCTCATTTCTAATTATTTTAATAAGTTACGTCACTATGAGGCGGGTGACCTGATGCTACTCTTTGCTATGCTATGTAATAACTAAGTTGATCAACTGATCTGCAATATTAAGCTGCTCTCGCTGCGGTCAGTGCGCGGATGGGTGATCGTTCTTAAAACTTAGAGACCCTTCAATGTCTCGGAGTAAACGTAAAGCCGGTCCCGGTTGTCATAAGAACATCTATGACAATTGTTGGTGTTAGTCAGAAGCCCAAAAAAGCCTGACAACCAGTCTATCCTCCGAATATCGGTATTGCCCAGAAATTCGGTTGCGGAGGTCTGATGGTCGTCGCTTCGTGTAAAATATATATTGATATTCAACTGCATCTGGTTAGACTGGAAGCCGAACCGAACATAGGAAAAGGCGAGACGGATAATTATTGTTTTTAGAATCTACTGGTATAATTCCCTGTAAAAAATATATTTCAAAATATTGTATGTGTTACAGTCAAAACTCATAACCACTTTGGACTGTTTTTTGCTGTTAAAAGCACTTTGACCAACGTCCTTAGTTAAAAACACTTTTGACTGCGAAAATCAGTCAAAAGTGGTTTTGATGATAACATGAAATATGTTTATATTGGTTAGGTTAGAACTGTGACCAACCCAGCCAGAACCAAAATGTAGAATATTTTGCAGTTAAAAGTACTTTTGACCAATGTCCTTAGTTAGAAACACTTTTGATTGATTTTCGCAGTCAAAAGTAGTTTTGACTGGTTATGAGTTTTGACTGTAACATATGCACTAGATACTGATTAAAAGGCAACACTTCCTAATACTGGGAAGTCTGTAAGCTTTATCTAAACTAGACCACTGGAATAATATCATGTGCAAATGCAGTCACCTAAAACCTCTTTTATATAACCATCATCAATTAAAGTAAATATAATCTATTTGTCTTCTTGATTTATTCATAACATTCATCATATTTATTTAAATTAATGATCCACGTCATTATTTATCCTTAATTATAACGTTGTCCTTAATATTATCAGTATGCCGCAAACTATTAATAGATACGTACCTATTATTTATTCTATGAAAACACGAGTTTAGTTCCTCATGTGATGCAGAATACAGAAAATACAAGGTTTTATAATATAAAAAATTATAATGCCCGTATCATGTGCTTCTCTATAGTTCAAAATCTAGGTATCGCAAAATTCCTCAAAATTGCTTTAGCGGTTTAGCCATAAAAACATAATAAACCAATACTTTCACACTCATAATATTAGTTGGATTTGTTTCAGGTCAATCAAAGTAGTTTCGAAAAACTAATATGTAATGTAATTCTTGTAATAATAACTACGAAAGTCATTGATCCCTGGATTTCACCAAGGGACGATATTGGGTCCCATGTGATAACTTCTTTGCTTATATCACAACTGAAACTATATCATCATCATCATCAGCCTATAACAGTCCACTGCTAGACGTAGGCATCCCCCAATGTGTGCTATTCCATCCTGTCCTGGGTCTGTCACATCCAGCTACTGCCGCTAGCCTTCCGCAAATCATCACTCCATCTTGTCGTTTACTGACACTATATACCACAAATTAAAGTAATACATACATGGGAATGAATTTCAAGGCCGATTTAAGTATATTCTATCACAAAAAATATAATAACTCAGCTAGGTATATAATGTAGCCCAACGTAAACATTCTTGTTTTACACGTTATAGCGAAATCATAAAACACAGGTCTATCAAGTAGACACAAGTCTACTCGTTTCTGCAAAATAAATTACTATAAAACTGGGTCGTAGGAAACATACAAGCAAGAGATAATCATAATTACCAATAATAACTTCAACAGATACGCAGTATACGCGTAACGTGGGAAATTTACTATGAATAGGGACAGGAGTATTTAGTTTTTCTTGCATTTTTAATGAATCTATTGTTTTAAATTGTTGTTTCTCTGTCATGCATCTTGTTAGATCTTCTATTTAAAAGAATTGTGTTTTTAGTAAATATCGTCATCATTATGAATTTAATTCTTTTATTGTAAACTTCAGGACATTTAAACTCTATTATTTCAAAAGATTCATTGACTAAGACAAATATTTAATACCGTGTTATTTTTTTATGATACGACTTCCCTAATGTACACACTGACATCTACTTTTATAATAGGTAGGTAGGAAAATACTTTTACATATAATAAAGTATAATTATATGCTGATTAATATTATACCTGTCTCCATATCTAGAAATAGTCTACATAATAGAGCATTGTTTTTCTCAACTTCTGAATAAATTCGTGACGTACCTATAAGCTGCCTTCCTCATAAAATTCTTTGTTACATAAATCAAATATTTTATGTCACAGTATTTTACATAACAGTAGGTATATTATAAAACTAATTTGGAAGGCGCGCTGATGCTCACTTTCTGTTTGTGCACTAGAATACAAAATTAGAATGTAGGTAAACATATCTACCGGTTGCTCAATTTTATTCTTCTCTATTTCAGCAATCGGAGAGATGGCGTAAACTTCGCAACATAGTGCAGTGGACACCGTTCTTCCAAACCTATAAGAAACAGCGATACCCTTGGATCCAGCTAGCAGGTCATCAGGGCAACTTCAAAGCGGGACCTGACCAAGGCACGATATTGAAGAAACTTTGCCCACAAGAGGAGAGGTGTTTTCAGGTGCGTTTCCATTAATACATGTTTTTTTTTGTAATCTCGACTCATATGTTATGTGCATGTTTAGTGTACGATCATAGGGAAAGAATGGGATATTAAGTCAAATGTAATCATTTGCGTGCTGAATTTCCCGTAAGTAGCGGACAGAGCACTGCGTCTGCGTCATATCATCCTTGGTTTTATCAATTTCGGTTATGGACTTCCCTGGAGGTTCATATTTAAAAGTCAATTAGACATTATTGAATCCCTTTTCAAAATATATTTCAAAAAGGTTTACCAGTTACAGTTTACAGTTACACACCAAATTAAGTGTTACCTAGTCGTAGGTACTAAAAACTAACTACAAGCTAACTACAAGTGAGAAGTTTCAAAATTTTAAGCGAGCTCAATTTTATACGGGCCGTGTTCTCAAATAGGTAATATGATTCATTTCATTTTCTTAAAACTATTTTAAACGGCCAAACCTTTGAATCACTGACATTTTATTCTATCGGTTTCGGTAAGGTAAAGTCAATAACCGTTGTCATTACAAAAAGGCTGCCTGAACAATTAGCGACAAAAAATTATAAAAGAAATCAATAGAACTTTGAACCCGAGCTTAATGGCATTGTTCAGATCAAAAGCCACTGATGACTTTAACAAAACCATAGTATCAAAGGTGTTTGTCATTGATCGAATATGATGCAATTCAAGATTGTGAAGATTGGATGACGTATCTTGACCACAAAATTCAACATTCAGTAACCACTAAGGTTAATGAAGTCACCAATCTCTAAGAACAGCTATCTTGACGTCACTGCTTGGTCTCATAGTCTTATAACACTTAATATGTCAATCAAAATTATTATCATCATTGTAACGGTTCTCTGCTTTTTTAGTCTCTGCGGTTCTTAAATACCTCAAATGATTATGAATTTTGCAACATTCACAACGGCGACGATCGTAGACCTCATGATTGGCATAAAATTAATTTCAAAGTGAAATGACACCACTTTTAACGAATCTTGCTCAGGACCATGGACCAAGTAATGAATCTGAAACATCGGGATTTAATGATTTTATCAGTAGGTACAGGTTCAATTTGTGTTATTCCAATTTCACATGTGTCAGAAATCAGTATGGCTGTTTTACCTAATTATAGAAATGAGTTAATACCTTTTTTCAAAGTAGGTATATCCTGTGTCAATACCTAAGTCCTGACATTATTGCGGTTTTTTATCAGACTGCAGGTAACTAAACTGCGTATTATTTTATGCAATCAAAAAGTAACCATATCCCTTCCAGAATAAGGTTGAAAGGATTTGAGTTTGAGTATTATTAATTAGGCAAAAACCTGCCTTCGACTGTCACTAAGTTTTTATTCGATTGTTAATTATTTTTTTATTTTTTCCTTGACCAAACCGCAGGATACCATAATATATCTATTTTCATAATACAAAATTCCTTAGGAGGATCATGCGCATTAAAGTCATTAAATGGTTTTTTTTTTTATGTTCTTTTTCTTGCTCAATAATATCAACAGATTTGTTAAGTTTCTCCGCATATTCTGGAAAACAAACCTCTATTGACATCACATACTTGTAATGAATAGAATTTAAATCTGGTTGGTTACAGACCTGTTTTAGGCATTTATTAATATTATTTAATAACAATTAAGCGTATACAAGTTTAAGATAAGTAACAGATTGACGTCATTTAAACAAAATCTTTATTTCGAATAGTAGATGTACATCTACTTTCTTTGTAGATAAACTGTATTAACAGAAACAGTCTTATATTTAAGTTATTTACAACGTGAGCATATTTTCTATTTTATAAAAGATAACATTTCAATATTAATATTGACTTTTGACACTTACATCAATCGTGACATACTTTTAGATCTAAGTGAGTTCAATAAACTACCATAGCAACTCTCAAAGTAGTTTTACTCAGTACTAGTGATAGTCTTCAAAATAAATGCTAGTCATACGAAATCAATAAAAAAATTTATAAAGGTCCTTAGTTCAAAACACTAGACTTTTGACGTGAGTTTTGATTATAGAGAATGAATAAAACATGCGTTGCTACGCGAATGTTACATAAAAGAACGCAACTTAGTACCTCAATAGTACGTCAGTAGAATCATTTGAATTTACCGAACTATTGACGATTTGTTACCATGCCCATCACTACTGCCTGAAATCATTCATACATTATGGTCGAGCTAAACAATGACTGACGCATGCGTGCCATCAGTTGGATTTGTTACTGGTCTACTCAAACCTGCCTCAAAAACGACTCCATCCTTGCAGAGGACAGTTTCAGACATTGCCCTATATTGTAACACGCACAAATTTGGTACTATTGTTTCTACAATTCAAAAAAGACTACCAGGACTGCAATTCAATGACTTTAGATTTGTTGTTTTTTTCAGTTTTGCCTTCAAAAGTTCTCATATCATTTAGAACCATTAGATGACCATTCTGATACAAATGAAATAGTACCTATCTTCAGCATCAGTTCACTCATTTTGTTTCATTGTTAGGAAACATCTACATCCAAGTGTCTTGAGACAACCTATGTATTAACAGAAATATAATATCGTATGTTTACGTATACTATTTTTGTATTATCATTTCCGGTGCATCAAAATGTATTCTAGCTTTATTATCATCATTCCCGCCCTCATCTGGTCTACTTAGGCATCTCTTTGGTAATACCACATACCTAAGCCTTTTTGTGGACAACCATCCACTACGATCTTTGATCTTACACGTGCCACTGAATAGCGTCGGCGTTAATGATGATGTAGTTTACATTTCTAATGACCTCTTAAAAGAAACTGAGCATGTAGATAAAGCTTAGATAATGTTCTTAGAAGAAACTGATAGTTTTACTCGTGCTTTCCATTATTATTAACATGGATGCGACAGCGATTTATTATCAATTGCTTAATATGCAATAACGTTAACTAGGAACATAAAGTCACGTGGTATTTAGTGTAAAGGCTCATTTTCTAATATGGGATTAAGTGTTAATGATTTTGTTGTTCTTATTTCAGTTGCTGATGAAAGACGTGTTACGGCCATTCGTTCCTGAATACAAAGGACAAGTTACATGTGAAGATGGAGAATGTATCCTTTTGAAATATTTTTCTACAAAACCATCTACTTTAGCAACCTATTAAACATACCAATTTATGGTCTTAGTGTTCCCTCCAATTATCTGAATTGAGACATAGTTTTATTTCAACTGATTAAAGGTTTCTTTATTAGGTTCTATTATTTAAAAAAACTGATTTGCAAGAAAATTGAGAATAATCGAATTATTTTATCATGTCGTAAAGAATATTAATACCTAATTCTATTTAATAAATTCAATATTTCCTTAACCAAGCATTCAAATCCAGTGTATTTACAACTACAAGACTTGCTGAGCGATTTCGATAGTCCGTGTGTCATGGACTGCAAGATTGGAGTCAGGACATACCTAGAGGAAGAACTTGCCAAGGCTAAAGAGAAGACAAAATTGAGAAAAGTGAGTTTTCATGATTATTCCAACCATCATCCCATGGTTTCCAATTCCATACAACAATAAGTTCAAGTTTAAATGTTTTATTTCAAATAAGCTTTTACAAGCGTTTATGAAACGTTATGATTCTACGATACGACGACGACGGTTCCAAAAGGTTGATCCTATAGAGAAGAATCCGGCAAGAAACTCAAAGGACACTCTTTTAAAATAAATTATGTTACAATCTTCACTGGTACAATATTGCGATAACAAGATGTGTGGACGTTGAAGGATGTCCAAGTTTGACCGAGGTCGACTATATTAAACAAGGATTCACGTTATTTGAGAACCCGATGTCATACATAAACAGTATTCTGAGAGTGAGAAAGAGTGCATATCATTGTTAGTACAGGAGTTACATAGCTCTATACTATCCTAGGCAAATAATTTGGCTGGTCGATGGTATACTGGTATAGTGTAATGAGTACAGTAGGTATTTTTGTTAAATAAGAAAACATCTATATAAATACTTCCTTGACTTTAAGGTAAAAAGATAATAATGCCTTCTTACGTTCATAGTTTCAATTGTTGTAATTTTTTGCCCCATAAAATTAATATATAGCTTTAATTATAATAATTTAAAATGTTATTTCATAGTTTAAAATGTATTCAATACGATGTCCTTGAAAGCAAGGAATATTAATAATGAGAGATCGTTGTTTCAATAAGCCTGTATTACGGATAGTAGGCTTCTTATCATGATGATGCTTATTTAAAGTAAATTACTTTAATGAAAGGTATAAAATTTGCTAATACGAAGCAAGAAATATGATTACTAACTACATTGAATATTTATCTTCCAGCTGTCAGTTTCTTATAAATTAAATTCATATTTAGTAGTAGTAGTAGTACACATGTGCCTTCGGCTGTACGTCAATAATATTACATTGCACTCACAAATGTACATAAAACTGTTCATTTTAACGACATAACGTTCCTGTGTGTACGTACGCTTTATTCTCAAAGATATCTACGTCATTGTGACGTCATTTGATGATGCTGTTTTGTTAAATTCAATATTTCTGAATGTCATCTTATCATCGTCACAATGGGACCCATTATTACTTTTCCGGGTACTATTCATCTGTGCAACTTTCAATAGAATCCGTCAACAAAGACTGAAATGTTTTTTTCGTCTTTAAAAATAGTGCTGTCAAAAATTTAGACTTGTTTTAAAACTGAGTTGGTATTAGGCGTCTTGAGATACTTTTACCAATATTGCAAGCAATCGTATAAACAATATCTGATCTAGATAGGTACACTATTCGACTCTAACCTAGATAATAAGGAAAAACTAAAATCTTTTTTTTAATGCTAAAAAGCGAATTGAGAGTGTATTAATGTCTGTCATCGTTATTCTACCGACCTCCATAGCATCGTTACTAGAGTTCATTGCTTATCCGACAATGTCAGAGAATGTGTGGACGCATTGATAAACCCGTCTTAATTACCGCTGCGTACGTCAATGATATGGTACTAAACATATTTATACCGACGTAATTATGTTGTAAGTAAACCAGTTATAAAAATAATCTCGAGATACATTATAATCATTGAAACGATATTTTTGTTGGTGTTGTTATTTCCATATAAATAGCAAGTAATTAATGAACTATGAATAGATTAGGAACGCAAAGGAACATATTATTATAATTAATTATCTCGAAAGACCAATGACTATATTGTTGTAATATACATTTTGTTTTTGCATTGAATTATTGGATATTTTTTTCATTATTTTGTGCTATGGCAAACTTTGACTATATATCCAATGCAAAGCGTGCGTTAGTGAATGTATGACAACCTTCTTATTAAGACCTATTTACTTCCACTCACTTATTTTCAAAATCTGATTTTACAAAGAATATCAGTAGCTGATCTGATACTCGTTTTAAACTCGATTAATACTTCGATATGGCAACTACTGTAATGGTCTAAGGGTCATAAACATCTACTGAGCGTCAAATCCTGGTGTAACCCCAATTTTATTGGGGTTTTCCATCAAATTCTCAATAGCAGTTGGGAGTTTGGAATTGTACACGGTTTATGCCAAAAAGCTCACATGGGAGACATAATGCATCAGCAAGCTGTGGGTGTATTGTTGTAGTCACAGTTTTACCTAGCCTTTAAGGGAATACAGGTGTTATAATTCTTCAATATTCTAAAGAAAATCATTTTCTCTTTTTCAGGACATGTATGAAAAGATGATCCAGATAGATCCAAAAGCACCTACAGAAGAAGAGCACAGGAGTAAAGGCGTCACGAAGCCCAGGTACATGATCTGGAGGGAGACCATCAGTTCCACTGCGACCCTCGGCTTCAGGATAGACGGTGTCAAGAAGGCCGATGGCACCAGCTCCAAAGACTTCAAGACTACTAAGACTAGGGAACAAATTGTTGAAGCTTTCAAAGACTTTACGAGCAATTGTCCTAATGCCGCGGTAAGTTACAGTGCATTTTTAAATCAAATAAAAAAATTGATGCCTATAAAGTACCTTTAAATTTATCCGGTTGATTTTATAAGTAACTAGCGACCCGCCCGCGGTTTCACCCGCGCTGCCCCGTCCCTAAGAGTCGTAGCGTGATGTTAAATAGCTTAAAACCTTCCTCTTGAATCAAGCTATCTATTAAAAAAAAACGCATCAAAATCCGTTGCGTAGTTTTAAAGATCTAAGCATACATAGGGACAGACAGCGGGAAGCGACTTTGTTTTATAATATGTAGTGATTTAAAGTTAAAGGAGAAGATGACGAAGAAGATACTTAATATGAGATGATGTATGAATGTAGCAGAAGCAAAAGAAGTACGCAAGAATAAGTGACGGTCTATAGCCTAGGTTCCTACTCTTATGGGAGAAAGGCGTGAGTGAATGAATGTATGTATGTCTGTAAGTTAAAGGAAGAAAAGTTTCTTAGTCATTGAAGGTGTATCAAGCCTCCCAACAGACACTATGCGAGCGCGGTGAACTATCCCAATTGCAGTTCTTATAATTTCATGGTTTTAATATATATTTTTCTATTTTACAGCCGAGATACTTAGAAAGACTGAAGAACATCAGAGATACACTGAAAGAGTCACCGTTCTTCAGGACCCACGAGCTCATCGGCAGCTCCTTACTCTTCGTCCACGACAAAAGGCGGGCTTCCATCTGGATGATAGACTTCGCGAAGACTGTCCCCGTACCAGACAATGTCAGTATAGACCACAACTCTGTCTGGAAAGTCGGCAACCACGAGGATGGCTACCTCATCGGACTGAATAACCTTATCTCAATATTCGAATCTCTAATTAAGGACGATAATGGAAACATAGACCAGTGCTACTCCAACGTTAGTTTAGAAAAAAATGTTCGGAAAGATAGCTTCGATACTTGAAGTATCGCGACCTGAGAGAAATCTCGTGAGAATTGACTGTGCACAGTGATGTTGTACTGTTATGCATTTTCAGTAGAAGTACTGAGCTGTATAGATCTGGTAGCATGTTTATGCGACGCTGAACTTGGAATGGGAAAAGTTACAGTAATTTGAAGAGACGTTATTTTTAATAACGCAGGTATCGATCGGGCTATGTCAAGTTGGGCATCGCAAAAACATGCCAAATGACACGATTGTTTTGATCGTTGACCCATTAATGACTACGTACCTTTACTTGTTATACTATTTCTTGTAAATAATTCATAGTATTATAAATAGATATGTATTACTGTTAAGTTTAAAATACTCAATGCTAGTGTTAGGTTTAGGCACCACCAATAATGTTAATGTTTAAAAAAATAATTGTAACATTATATTGTTAGGTTATTTTGAGTACCTATTTAACTGAATCTGATCAATTGTTGAACAAATAATTATTGCTAGGGCAAAAGAACTGAAATACATTAATTCCATGGAGAATACTGTTTTGATTCTCCAATTTTATACCATTATTTTTAATAACATCAAATTTATGTTCCATATAACAGTAAATTCATAAAGATATTTATTTTGTTTCAAATACACTATATTAGTGTAATGACTAAATTTAAGTCATTATGAATAAGCCTAAAACAATCTGAAGGTACTAAATAAAAGTAATAATATCTCATATCTTTTCGTTTTAATTCCACATATCTTTCTTAATATCTTTTCAGTTGAATTGAATCAATAGGTATCGTTACAAACCAGCATTGTTACAAGCTGATAGCTGAAAATAAACATTACCAATATTTTATGTAGCTACAGAACCTTTCACACTTGTGTCCAGGAGTTCGAGGAATGGCCGTTCAAGTGAAGACTACATCGTGCCACGTGCCACGATGGGAGTGGTCGTGTTATCTTTTATACAGTCATTACAGGTGTTTTATTTAAGGGGCAGGATATTTCGTATGTTTCGTATTGGCAGGTATCAATATTTAGCTTTATATTGTAGTTTTTAAATCAATAAAATTTTACATGGAAACAATTATGTGGGTATACCTACTAAATACATATACACATACCTACAACCTACTCTCGCTATATTATTATTCAAGTTTCTCATTTGATTCTCGTAATTTCGGATTTGAATAGTGGCATATTTTTCCAAATCAACGGGTGACAAAATAATAATGATTATATCATGTATTACGCACAGTCATCAATACGACGGTGTTGTAAAAAAAATATAAAATATACTGGATAGTCATCAAACATTAAAACCATTATAAAGTATTGGACGGTATATATTCATCACTTACATAAACCTAACTTAATTAAATAAATTATTAATTAAATATTTAACTTCTAAATTTAACTAAAAAGGCACTTGGGTTACGTATTGTCTTTGTCTTTAAAGTTATCTACAACAATATCTGTTAGACTGCAACGTCTGGAATCTCCATCTTCTGCGTTAGCACTCTCTCTTCGCATACGAGAGAAGAGCCTTGGCACAGGACCTGTACTAGACCGGCCAACATCTACCGGAGCGGGAGAATATCTCCTCATTCGTGGCTTAGGTGTCTCCTCTTCAGTGGCAGTTTCTGAATAAGGAGGCGGCGGCTGCTGCAACATGGACATACGGCTCTCTCTTGCTGCAGTAGCGGTAGGTATCTGCAGCTCTGCCCCAGCAACTACAGTTGCTAACGTTGGTGTAAACTGTGGTGCTGCGGCTCTTGCAGACACTCTTCTCCGTCGTGGCCCAGAATCATCTATACGCTTTGATTTATTTTCTTCAAGACTATCTCTACTTGGTGGCGTTGGTATAGAAAAGTCACGTCTGCGCCAATCAGATGAAACAGCGCTGGGTTCAGTTATAAAGTCCAATAACCCAGGCGGATCGTTAGATGATCCAGCAGCAGTTTCTAAAACTGCTAAGGCTCTAAGAAGGTCTGCCACACTTGTATTCTCTAAGACTTCTACTTGTTCCGATTCAGGTAGATTGGTTATATTAATATCTGGGTCAAATAAACTTGGACGGCCATGTCTTGTTCTATTCCTATAACGCTCCAAATCACTTGATAATTGACTAGGTTCTTCATATGAGCGATTACGACCAAGTCTTTTTTGGCTATTGAACTGTTTTATTGTCGACTCTAAGTCATCGGAAGATTCGTTTGGAGAGCTATGTTTGCGCGATGCGCCAAATGATGGGAATAAACTACCACGACCAGTACGTGTCTTGTTTTTATAGTCAACAAGTTCATCAGAACTCTCAGGCATGACATCATCATCATTTTTCTTGGATCTACCAAAAGACGGGAACAAACTGAGACGTCCCTTTTTCGTTCGGTTTTGATATTTTTGTACTTCGTCCTCATCTACAGTATCTTCATCGTTGCTCGTAAGACCACTGAAGTTGAAACTTGGAAAAATGCTCCGTCTTCCACGTTTAGTATTTTCTCTGTATCGTTCTGCATCATCGTCGGGATCACTGAAGTCAAACGTAGGAAATATACTGTGTCTGCCTGATCGAGTTTTGTCTTTGTAAGCTTTTGCATCCTCATCTTCGCTAAAATCAAATGTAGGGAAAATACTATGTCGTTTAGTCTTTTGTCGATAGGCCCTAGCTGCTGCAGCATCCTCATCTTCAGAAAAATCAAATGTTGGAAAAATGCTATGCCGTCCACGATTTGTCTTCTCAAGGTAAGCGTTAGCTAAATAATCTTCATCATCGCCATTAAAATCAAATGTTGGGAAAATACTATGTCTACCTCTTTTTGTTTTTTCTTTATAGGCGTCTGCATCACTTTTTTCTTCCGTTCCAAAGTTGAATGATGGGATAATTGCTTGAGAAGTACCTATTTTATCTTTCATTGAACTCTTAATAAACTCACTTGGACTTTCACTCGAGCTGTGTTTTCTTGAGAAAAATCTGGTTATTATGTTTTGTGATGGTGCATCTTCAGGCTGAACTTTAGATGGTAGTGATAACTTTCCACTTCTAATGTTTGCTTCTCTTCTGAATTTTTCTGCTGATTCACCGTTAGTCCATGTGTACTCATGATTATCTTGAGGTATAGATTCTTTTTTATAATTTGGCACAGCAACACTTAATGCTCTCGTTCTCTTTGGATTGTTTGGTAAATAGTCTTTGCCTATACTAAACTTTGGTGGTCTCTCATTTGCCAAAATATGTTCATCATCGAATAAATGAACGCCTTTGTCTACTCGATCTTTTTGTGCTTGTTCTAAGCCTCCCAGAACATTTACCACACGTGCTAAAAGTTCAGCTGGTTTTACAATAGCTGAAGCAGTGAATGTCTTTTCTTTATCAATGCCAAGCAAATCAGTATCCGACTGGATTCGGAGCATGTCTTTTGCAGAAAGTTGAATATTTTCGGAATTAGCTCGTTTTCTCTTGAAGACTGGGCCTCTTGGTTCGACGTCATAAGTGAAAATAGGACAGCTAGCGCTTCGGTATAGAGGTGGAGAAGTCTCTACGTACACAGGCTGAAAAGATTAAGAGATATAAAAAATAGTTTTCACCTCCTTTTTAAATAAATGGTGTCACATAATGTATGATTTTATTGGATAGGCACATTATGATAGAATTCAAGTCTTTACATACGATCTGCAATATTTTATGTAATAAAGCATTTTAAATAATAAAGAATACCTTTATTTTTATGAGATTAGCTTCATTAATTATTTTCCTAAGCGCTGACAAGTCCTTTGTGAAGCCTTGAAGAATTTTGTTTTGAGTGTTCTTGAATTGGCATGCAAACTTCCGTTCTATTCTATGAATTCGTTCTGATCTCATGCCGCTAGTGATGAAACCGAGCAGCATGACAATGTAGCCGAGACCGAAGGTGATCCAGACAATCAGGAATATCTGATAGGTGCAGAAGTACCCGTACTTGAAGCCATTGTTCACTGTGCCTGAAAATATACAATATCTTTCTTTAATATGTCAGTTCAGAAAGTTGAAGTTGAATTTACTTTCAATTCAATAAGTTAAATAGATACATAAGTATTTTTTTCTGATAAATTTCAAGTTTCAATTGAACTTCAAGTTATAATAACACACCAAACGGCGATTAATACAATGATATATATAGGTAATATTTCACCAATTTTATAATGCACCCAAAAAATATAATTCCCCATCCCACCATAGGTACTACCAAAAAGTATAGCAGAAACAGTATGGCATTTTGATTGTTTAACTTACCCTCCAATATAGACTATGAAATGTCAGTTAGAAATTGTACAGGCTTTGACTATCTTAGATAGTGAAAGTGTACAGGCTACATTAATTTATCTCTTTGAACAATTTAACAGTTTTGTGTAGTAGTAGACAGCGAAAGAAATTAAATAAATATAAAATATACCCATACATAAATATGGAATAAATTAATGGTATAAAAAAAACTTACCTGCAACTAAATCACCAAAGCCAATGGTAGTGAGGGTGACGAAGGCGTAATAGATAGCAGCGACGTAGTCCCACCCTTCAAACACCACAAAGATGCAGGCGGGCAAGAATATGAAGAACAAGAAGCCTGGAACGAGATACAGGAAGATCTGGCCCAACATGCCCAGGTTGGTGAAGTAATAGCCCAGGTTATGGGCTCTCTTCTCATTACGTCTCTTGTATTTGCGGTAAACGGAAATTAGCTGTAACCAAAAGTATTAATCATTAGAATTTTTGAACTTGATAGTTGCGTTTTGTCAAAATCATCATCAACCCTACGCCCCATTGCTAGTCACGGGACTTCCATCAGAATGAGAGGGTTTTGGCTAATTACGCAGGGCGTCTTTTTCTTTCTTTCTTTCTTAATGTGATTTGGCAGAATTAACACGCGGCGTCAAGAAAGTATCTAAGCATCACAATTTTTTCGTTCACCGTTCACATATACGAGTGATAATTTAATTGATTTGAAAAAGTAAGACGTATCACGTGTGTGTGTCTTGGTTTAGAACTCGAAACCTATGACATAGCAGATCTTTGGTCCCTATCTACGTTTTATGGTCATATTACTGGTCTTTTTATTCTATTCTTGCCAGGGAAGAATTAAATTTAGCCCTTTAGAGGCCTAGACAATATGACTCTTGAGGTATGCCTGCCTTATTGCCTTTCATTTTTTACTTTTTCCCTCAAGTGCCCTGGACCCGTAGGAAATTGCTTAGTTGTCCACTATACACATATAGCTTACTTTATCCACCCCTGGTTCTGACTGTAAGTATATAAATGCTGCATTTACCTGCATTCCGAAATATTCTCCGAGGTTAGCAAGCAGGATACCGTTGATGGGTATGCCGAACAAGCCGTAGAATATCATCAATATTCTTCCCAGGTGTGTCGTTGGCGCCAAGTTTCCGTAACCTGGAAACATAGAAATATTCTGGTTTCAACTATCTAGGTAGCTATATTTTAGCGGCTAAAACATTATCGAGTTTGCGATAGCCAAAAATAAATAGTTAAAAAATCTGCTAATAGATAAGTAATGTGTGTTGTTAATAAATGCCACTAGAATTTTTTTTGATGATTCTAGTAACGTTTTTAAAATAATATTTGCATAAATCTTTGTTATATGATTTTGACGCTTCAGTGTGTTTTTAAAGGCTCGCTTTGCGGCAAAATACTATTCGTTTGATAAAAAAATACTCAAAAACAATCATCGATTAATTATTAATTCATTAGCCTAATCTTGCTTGATCAGAGAGGAGGCCCGTGCCATTAAATTTAATTAATCATTAATTGTATCGTCATCACGAAATATCAGTGTCTAACTCGTATTCATTCTTTTCACTGAGTCATTTCAATTTTCTTTTGACAACATACGCCTGTAGTTTCCGAAAGATTAGGCAGACTTGTTAAAGTACAACTATGGATCGCGTGTATATTTTGAGATCCCATGTTATTATAGTAAGCGACCCTATTACCCTCTCAAACTTAGAGCTGCTACCAACTACGAATCTACAACTCCGGACACAGCAACCTTATAGTTTCCATTTGCAAGTATTATTTTCTCCTAACAACAGCTAATGCCGTATACCGTGTTAAATTTGTAGACTAAACAAAAATAATCTAGTATCTTTTGTAGAAGTACAAATAACACAAAGAAAAGCGTTGAAAAGACATGAAAACAAAGAGAAACTATAAAATTCCTCACAAAGTAACTAATTACATACTTAATGATCTAGGAAATAAGAAGCATTAGATTACAAATCTTGCAATAGTAGAAATATGTAAGGTTTTACTGCACAGATATTGAACGCAAGTAGATAAATCTAATTATGTTAATAAGGAATATTTAAATCGGAACAATGTTGAATACTTACTTAATAATATATTACGTCTAATGAAATGACGTAAATAATAGGTAATTTATAGCACTATACAATATTAGTTTTAGTATACCTATGTGTAACCCGGGACACGTGTCTAGTCTAGTCTATTTTTATGTAAAGAATGTATGTACAAAATTTGAAAACGGTATCACGAAAAATCATAAAGCTATAAGCTTATTATGTTACCTGGGTGTCCGAAGAAAAAAACGCTCACCACTTCTTATTAGTAGTAATAGCTACTAATAAGAAGTGGTGAGCGGCTAGCGGCGCCTAGCGCCTCTATGACCGTGCCGTGATTTATGTTTTTCGCGTATGATTGCGGAAAGATACTTAGGGCCACCTGCACCAACTTCTTAAATGTGTTTAAATTGTATTTAAACGCAATATTACAATGAAAAATCGTATTTAAATACAATTTAAACATATTTATGAAGTTGGTGCAAGTGGCCCTTTGTGTCGCTCAGTGTCCCACTTATAACCTTTTTAAATATTTTTGGGATAAAATATAACTAACAAGGTATAAAAATTATTCGAATCGTTTCACTTATTTATTCTGAACAAACTATATTCATTATTTTAGTGAAGGAAAAAATCGACTCGCAGGCAGAACCTGCGTCTTCTGGCTGGGTACGCCAGAAGCTCTGACCTCTAAGCCACCGCGAGTCCCACCTGCCATGTAGAAATTTGCCTTTACATTCTGAACTTACGTCTTAAAGGTGACGTCACTAAACTTTTCCTTCACTAAAATAACTTTAAAATCTTAGCATGAAAAATGCAGAAAAATCACAAAAAGATAAACTACATTCATGTTTCGCATATACTAAAAGTAATGTTGTATCTATTAAATTTCAGATACATACCAATAGTACTGACGACGGTGTAAGAGAAGAAGAAGGAGTGGTAGAAGTCCCATTTGAATGGAGGCTCTGCATCCTCCGTGGTGTAGTTGAACATGGATTTGCCGCAATAGTCCGACAGCTTCCGAAGAATGGTGTCCTGCTTCTCTGGATCATCAGGTATGTAGTTCTCGTACAGTAAATCTGGAATTTGGAGAAGTAAAAAAATTAAAAATGCTGTATTACAATTAGACCTTAATTACAGGTGCTTTTGAAATATCAAAAACTAGTTGCACGGTTCCAAATAGTGGGTCTTATGGAGCAGCAAGAAATCACGCCTGTATTCCCCGAAGGGTTAGGCAGAGGCGTACTAATGTACACCCTCAGTTCGCCGGTATTTTTAGGTCCCATGTAATAGGGGCGAACCTATTGCCATTAACCGGGCACAAATTCCTAACTCCGAGCTGCTACTAGGAATTTCATAGAAAAACCCAATAACACTTTGCTCGACCTGAGAATCGAACCCAGTACCTCTAGCATAGCAGTAGCGTTCAGGACCACTTGGCTAATGAGGCAGTTCCTTGCACAAATAAAATTTAAATTCCATAGTTAAGTTTCCAAAGTTTGTTTTTCATTTTGTTTTTCTTTTGTTTTTCATTTTGTTTTTCTTTTGTTTTTCATTTTGTTTTTCTTTTGTTTTTCATTTTGTTTTTCTTTTGTTTTTCATTTTGTTTTAACAACGTGGGAATGAAACAATGTTCAAGAAGGAACTAACGTCTGAGATACAGGCTCATTATATCATTTTTGATGTCATTAATACCCAGTTACTTGATTAAGAAAATTGTACATTGATTCTTATTTTTTTCAATTAAAAATAAGAATAATTAGGATCAATAATTGCCTCCCAAAAATGGGATTGCCATAGCCTGTAATACGCGCTGATCAGATAGACTTAAGAATTGACTTGAATTTCAATTTAAAAAAGGCATAGTTTTTAATTGTAATAAGGTGACAAACAATTAATTTTATCTTAATAACACTCATCACTATGTTAAGCATTGGACGTCTTTTGGCTGATATGATGATGATGATGATGACATCATTACTGCTGAACAAAGGCCTCCCCCATAGACTCCAACAAGGATCGTTCAAATGCCACCTGAATCCAACGACTCTCAGCCACCTGTACCAGCAACTACGTCCATTTCCATTACTAAATTTTGACAATAGCTAACTATTAAAAAAAAACACTTACATACAGAAGAAGAAATCTATCGTGTATTTGACTATTTATATTAATAACTAGCTGTAACCCGCGACTTCGCCCGCGTGGCATTTAAAATAAAAGTTGCCTAAGTTACTCCTTGTTACCTCAGCTATCTGCCAGTGAAAGTTCCGTCAAAACCCAGCCAGTTCAGAGATTAGCCGGAACAAACAGACAGACAGACAGACCGATAGACAGACAGACAAAAATTTTAAAAAATACTGATTTCTGACACTTACGCGAATATTAGACATTGAAATGATATTATTTAGTTCCCGACGTTTCGGATCCTTTACAGCATCCATGGTCACGGGCAGACCATTGTAAAAAATGTTGTTTTGGTATATGTACCGTGTATACATCCAAATGCACTTAGTAAAAAGCGGTTATTTTAATATTACAAACAGACACTTCAATTTTATTTATTTGTATAGATTACAATGATTTTTTTCTTATTGCCTTGGTTATTTGGTTAGAAAAGAAACGCTAAACAGTTGTGGTTTGTGTCACATTGTTTTAAAATGATTGGTTAACAAGGGTGTCACGATTTCCGGTAACAATATATGTATTTTGTTGCTTAACAATCTAGTTCGTTATTTATAGTGAGAAATTAAACTTAACGATCACGACTCTTTTGTACGAGAATTGGTAACGAGAGGGAACTAACTGAAAACATTTTGGTGATGATGAAAAATAATACATATTTTACATGAATATTAGACCTAGTCTTTAAATCGAAAGTGCGTATTACGTGCTTAAACGGTGAAGGAAACCTGCACGTTTGAGAGATTTTCTCGACGGCGTGTAAAGTCTGCCAACCCGCATTAGGCTAGCGTGGTGGACGCCTAATCCCTCTCATTGTGAGAGGAGACCCGTGTCCAGCAGTGGGACATAATAATGGATTGATTCTGTATGTATGTTATGTAAGTATGTTTAAATCGAAACACCTATACCACTTTGCTTGACTTGGGAATTGAACCCAGGACTCCTATCGTGACTGTTGCGCTTTGGATCAACGTAGTGGAGTGACGCAGTCTCAATTCAATGATTTTTTTGATTCATCATCTTTTATCTTATTACTGAAATAGTCCCCCTTACCGTCTTCTATCTTGATCTTGTGCCAGATGGACCCAATCTACTTTTTATACAATTAGAAAATGTAGGGCTCTAATTAAGTAGTTAACAAAACTTTTTACCGACGACAATTTTACGCGCGAATCAACACAAATTAGTGGTTTTTACATCTGATTGTATGGGATTACGTGTTTCGAATTGATTACAGATGGTAAAAAGTGTAAGCGCACTGCCCTATTGGGTGGCAAAAAATGTGTGATTTATTTTTCGTATGAATGAGAGAAACGTATTTGATAAGTGAACCGAAAATATTAGTTACTATTGTCGTTGATAGAGCGAAAAGAAACGGTTTAATGTCCATTAGTCTTGCAATTGAAAGGTTTTAGGCCTTTACCTACTGCTCACTTACATTATAAGTAAGTTATTTATCTCAATTTTGGAGGGGTTTTAATCTACGGGCAAACATATGAACAATTTAAAGAAAATGAAAAATTAAATGCATATTATGCGTGTGTATATCTTATCTCTACTATTATAAAATTGTAAAAAAGCTGTATCTGTACATTGAAGATATTTAAAAAAAACACGTGGGTTATGGTATATAAACGTCTCCGAATCCGAAAATGTGATTTTTAAAATTCTTGTCTGTTTGTTACGGGTTGGAGCAAAAACTACTAGATTTAAATTTTATTATCAATGTTAGAAAGTATATGCTCCAACTTAAAAACTGGTGAACTTCTTATCTGAATTAATTAAATGAATCCTGATATACAGCTTGACCTCCCTGATGTATAGAGGCTCATACAAGAAAGAGGTCATCAATGTTGATTTTTCATTTTTACTCCTGATATAGCTTCACGTGAGCGAAGCCGCGGGCAGAAGCTAGTAAATATATATAAACGTGGAAGAAGCATAATTATGAAGTATTCAACTGCGGCAAGTGGCAGTTTCTAGTTTCTGCCTTCCCTTGTGAGAAAAAGGCGCGAAAAACTTCATACTTTATGAAAACTTCAAAAAATCCGTACCTACCTAACGTACCTACTTACTTAAGAACTACATACTACTGCATAGAGTTTATATTATTACCGATGCAATGAGGTTATATATTATGATAATATGGTTGGTGGCACAGATAATAAGTTGGCGGTTTAATTAAGACCAAACTATCAATTAGCCTTAGGCCCTATTTCACCACCTCTGAATCCGAATTTAATTGTCGTTAAATTAATTGGCAGTTGATTTCATTCAAATTTTAAATTAAATTCGGTGAATCGCTCTGGTATGCTCCAAGAGGTCCTTTAGAGTTATTGTCTAGAGACAAAAGTGACCAGAAGCCGTAGGTATCATGTTGTGTTATTGCCAGCCTTTTCCGATTGAAAGAGAGAGATGCGTATATAGATTAATGAAATGAAATGATGAAATGAAATGATGAAATGATATTTATTTCTGTAAGTAGATCATTAGAGAAGCTTTTACAAGTCAATGTTTTGTTTTTTTTTTATAGCTTTTTTTTATGGCTTCGGCATTTCCTAACTGACGACCTCTGAGAAGACACCGAAACAAACTCAGAGAATCATGGTCTCTTTTAAAGTCCAGACATAAAATAATGCAAATAATGTGAGTGGGACAATGCAGGGCAATGCATGGTCTTTTGAGGAAAGAACCATAGCAGCTTTGAGTAAACCAGTCCTAACTGACGGCAAGCATGCATCAGTCATCGTGTAGCTCATCGATAATTAAGGGAGCTCAACGACCCGTCGCACGACAATACCAGATCAGCAGGACATTCGTGTAGCTCGTATGAAATTCCCAAAGCCTCCAGACTATAAAAACTGGTATTAAATAGCGCTATCCCATTCTCACAACCTAATAATGATGGCGATAACACATATTAATACAGCCTCCATTTTTCTAAAAGATTCTATAAGTTGCTCCTGGCTGGAGGCATTCTGTGCCTCGCCCCTAAGCTCGTTTACGCTGTTAAGTTTCCCTGAATCAACAGCCTAAGTCCATCTCCAAAAAAATAGTGAAAAAGTGATTATAGACAAGTTTTCCATTTAGCAATTCTTGGTACTTTACAATAATAACTAGGTAGTCACTATCGCTTGACTCTCTGTTTGTGAATTTTAGTAATTGTTAAGGGTTAGAAGCACGTAGTTTTTTGGAACCCAGTAAATTATCTTAACCACTACGCGGCGGCAGTTGCAGGTGTGTTATTCTGACGTTTGAAATTTCTCCAATCTATCTGTGTAGGTGTTTATACATCATTGGTACTTACTTGTATCAAATAATCTGATTGGTTGCAACTGAGTCTAAATGTATGGAAACCATTTGTGGTTAAGCTTACAAGCGTCCCATTCAACATGTTTATAATGCGTTTAAAAAGAAGGCGCGGTTCTCATTGTTGTCACATTATCATTAAATGAATATAAAACCGATTTACGACACAGGAGCCGATTGAATGGGACTATTGTGGTTTGAAGGTCGATGTCACTGCCAAGATCGGTGCAAAGGACGATTAATAGATTTTATAGACACGTGGTCGTGGACTGTTTTGATAATGCATAGTTATCGAAAATGTATTAGTATGATAGAATACTCGAATAAAGAACAATAATTTATTTGTACAGTCAACAAATGAGTTTTTTTATGGGATAGGGGAGCAAACGAGCAGACGGATCACCTGATGGTAAGCGATAACCGCCGCCTATGGACACCCGCAACACCAGAGGAATCACAAGTGCGTTGCCGGCCGTTTAAAAGGGTTTGGGCCTCCGGCTCTACTTACAGTAGATTTATTCAAGTAGCAATAAAAATAAATAAAACTTTTTTTATACAAATAATGTAGAAATAAATAATGTACTAATAAAACATTGGAAATAACATGAAACCTAAAACTTGAACTGATCACGTCTTATTTTTATCATTATTAAAAACTAACTTTGCAAGTTTCAAAAACCTATTATCAAATTTACTTATTAGATATTGTATTTTTCTACTCGAAGCTCTATACCACCTGACGGAAGACAAAAAATATGTGTTGATATAAATGGATTTTATCACAACGCTTTTATTCCCCTACTACTAAGACTTTTATAAAACCCAATAGCACTTTGTTCGACCTGGGAATCGAACCCAAATCCTTTAGGGTAGTCGCGCTTAGGACCACTAGACTTAATTAAATTAATGATAAACTTACTCTTCTCATGCGTATGTATGAGAAGATGTATGAATGTCGCAGAAGCAAAAGAAGCATGCAAGAATCGTAGCAAGTGGCAGTCTATAGTTTCTGCCTACCCCTGTGAGAGAGGGTCTGAGTGTATGTATGTATGATATACTTAAGTACTTAATGAAATCTTTCCTTAATTTACTTAACACATCTGAGGCTCAAGTAGGCCCACTACTCTAGCTTCCATGTTTACGTCAGTTAAAACCTATTCAGATAACGAAACAATTGTTGAAAGTTAGTACACAGTAGCCGATGGAATGTTGATTTTTGATCATAATACTTGAAATCAAGTGGGCTTGAAATGATCCCCAATCATTATGTCCACAACTTCGTCTGGAATACGTAGGGTTGTCAAAATCTTATGACTATCCTGAAAGAAGTTTCCTGAGTTATTAAACCTTATAAAATAGGTCATTCGTGGTCCCTAAAAATCCTTCGATCGTAGCTCATAACTCAACCACAAAAATTGGCAATCGAACTTAGTGGAAGAAGATTTTACCTGACTGCGCCAAAAGGAGTGTTATGTTTTTCGAGTGTATGTATGTGTTTATCTTTGGGATGATCAGTACAGCTTGATGGATATTAGCTTTCGAGACAAAAGTCAGATTTTTTCATTCACTCTTCACTATTTTTGTGATCTACAACGTAAATTAAAACACATGTTGCACAGGATTTTTCGGCAATTTGTTGGTATTTTTTTATTTTCCGGCTATACTTAAAATATTTAATAAGTACCTATGCCAACCCTAAAGAACGAGGACAATCAATGTTTACATACCTATTCGATAACAAGATAAGAGAATCGATTCTAAGATACCTAATGAAGCTGACACAGAAATTAACTAGTTGTAGGTGCTTACATGGTGATCAACTGATCATGGGCTTAATGTTGAAAAGGTGTGTTTACATCGATCCTAAACGCATAAAGGTTTTATATAGAGACTAGCTTCTGCCCGCGAGTTCGTCCGCGTAGCGTAATGGTATATAGCCCATAACCTTCCTCAATAAATGGGCTATCTAAAACTGAAAGAATTTTTCAAATCGGACCAGTAGTTCCTGAAATTAGCGCGTTCAAGCAAACAAACAAACAAACTCTTCAGCTTTATAGATTAGCATAACATAGATAGATACCACTACAGACGCCTAAATTCCCCAAAAGTTCAGGAGTTATACAAGTTCTAATAAGTACAAACAATACTCTTTGTAACAAACTAAACCTGCTATTAACAAATCGGGTTTCGATAAGTCAGCGTGCGGTGGCAGAAGGCTCTCTAGTAAAAACAACCCTATTTCCCATTAACCGATCATAAATTTCACAGAAAAACTTTGCTCAACCTGGGAATCAAAATCAAGACCTCTTGCACAATATTGTGCTTACGATCACTAGGACTAATGAGCTAGTTAGATTTCATTTCCAAAAAAGTTATGCGAAGAGGTTTTTATGTAATACAAAATTGTTGTTGCGTGTGTGGAACCACCTTAAGTCATAGGAAAAATGTTTTAATTATCACATCAACCATGAATTAACATGTTAAACGTTCGACCGACGACATTATATCGTAACTATTTACCCTTACCATTGACAAAAGCAATAGAATCTGAAAAATCGTGAACTCCTCTCTATTGAGATCTCATTATTCTCGTTGTGACGTTGAAGCTTTAAACTGCCCTTTGTCAGCTTATTTGACTGGTTTAAGAGGTTTTAAACCCTTTTATTCTTCAAGGTCTCTAAAATATACTTTTGCCACGTAATTAGCATGGGTTTCAAGATATATTTGTTCATGACAGTTGTTTATATTGTCGCTATAGATACTGGGGTCAGCTGAACTCAAGCGCAAATCTTTTATAGTAATAAGGAGCACAAATTTGCGAGAGATGATTTTCCAACTGTCGAATGACTCCTCTCCCTTGTCTGTTCTTCTCTGTTGCCTTCTCTGTTCTCTTTTAATAAATTCAAGGTCTTACCAGTGGATCTTACCAGGTCAATGCTCGCCACGAAATAATTTTGTCGTCGCTTATCTTTTTCCAAAACAATGGCTATAGGCGACATGTTAAGTTAGTGCAAGTTTCAATGTAGGAATATACTGTTCCTAAGTATTGATCAAGATGGTTGCCATCTTAAATTTAACGTAGATATGAAAATCTTAAAACCATTGCATAGTTTTATTGTGAAATTCTTTAGTTCCATAGTGATACTAAATACTAAAACTATAAAATTTTTCAAACGTCCGAATGCTTACTCGTACCTCTAATCCATGCCTACCTACATACATACAATCATGCCTTTCTCCCACTTGGGTATGCAGAAACTTTAGACCGCCACTTTCTGCGATTTTTGCATAGGTAGGTACTTATTTTGCCATTACAAAAAATGTTATTTGCTCTTCATGAAATGACGATGTATTTTCGTAAAGCAAGGATGGCAGACGACAATTCTAATTAAAGCCTAATTTCCAGCTCACGACACTAAGTTTACAGAGGCCTTCAAATGTTTACACAACGTACAGTGTCACATGAACATATTAAAGATATTAGAGGCAATAAAGTTATTGGACTCCGCTGTCATGTGGGTCTGATCGCCTGTTTCCAAGGAAATGCAGAATCTTGAAGGTTAGGTATACAAGTTTATAAGTCTAGAAAAATAATATTATTTAAAATGGAAGATATTTGAGTGGTACCTGAATTAAATTTGTAGGTTGTCAAGTCAACTAACATACACAATAAAGATGACATCGAAACATTGCAAAGTTATCCTTCAAATGATTGAATTAAGTATTATTTTCAGAATTAACGAATTATGAGATCATGTTGTTAACTGTCTTCTGGTGCTTTTCATGATATCTACGGGATTTAACATAGCTATACCTACATTGTAGTAACGTTTCTTTTATCTAGGCTTCTTAGCCCTTTTGTATCTTTCATTTGCTTTCGTTTAGTTCTAGTTTGCTTCTTATTTATTGGGACATGCGTTAAAATACTTTTTATTATAGCCGTATCGTTCTTGCTGGTGATATGCCTACATTATCAGATTCTCCTCACTACACGATGAGAATAATAAAAAGAATTATTTTGTTTCCTTATAACAAATAGGCATACGTTTTCCTTTAGTTATGGAGTACCGAAACTTTGCTATAGTTTTTGATCGATCCATATTGTCAATTCGCACTTCGCATGCAGTACGGGATTTTCCACAAAATATAACTTTAAAAGATCCTCTTTTTGCGAAGTATACTCAAAATTATGCGAAGTAAGAACGTGGTAATTTTTTTGGCATCTCTGACTCTGGAGTGAGATACAGCTTTGGATAGTGGTGGTATTCAATGGATGTATTAAGTTTTATTAATTTACATACATCAAAGACAGAACCTTGAAATTTGAAACCTGTAATTTTACAAATCCCAGAAAAATATAAAGAAACGGCGGGTCGTATTGTGAACTTGACCCTTTTCGTAGCCTGGCCGTAAAATTAAATTACCCAAAAACGTTACATATATTAAAACATTTTCCTGCACCATCTATTACAACTACGAGACTTTAGACTTACGTTTAAAAACGCAAACTTGACCCGTGACTTTCCAGAACACGTTATACAATTAAATAGTGTAATAGATCAAGACGGTTAAGGAAACACAATTCCTTCATATATCATCAAAGATTCAGGTGCCGACACGGCACTTAAGGACGTCTGTATGACCGGCCTCATACCTTATTATTATCCTCATGCCTTCCTCACACGGCGAAAGAATTCTAATGGACAAGCATAAAACGGGAGTTTAGCAACTGATTTATGATTTGAATTAGGAAATTGTGGCAAGGAACTCATTTCTAGAAGGTTGGATGCGCGATTTGTTCAAGGTAAAGCGAATTTTGGAATTTATCGTTTGGTCATGTTCGGTTAAGCGTTAGTATTCCGGACCGCTGTGAATGTGTAGCAGATTCAGGTTTGCAAAGGCTAATGTCCTTCTAATGTCAGAGTAAAGGATACCTGTTGTGAGATGGTTTTGTTATTTAAACTTTACATACGTAATAAATTAGATTTTCCTTGGCACTTTATAATTTGTAATTAATAATATTTTGGTATTTTATTGCAATATAAATTATTTTTTTGGCAAAATATATTAATTAAGTAAGTTCGAAGTCTCTCTTATAAAAATACATCAGTAGATTTGATAATACATATCTATAACTAACTCCTAAATCTAGATACAATAAACAAACTTGCCCAAGTTGTACGCAGTGCAAAAAGTTGATTGAATAAATCAGCGTGCTGAGACAGATAAAATGTTGCTACTACCAAGTAAGGTATCTTTAAAGCTAGGTTATAGGTTACTACAGGTAAAAAACCGACCCGACACTTTTTTACAAAGATATAAAGGCATGGTAAATTAAAACATAAGTTGTAAAAGATAAGGTTTAAATTCTTTATGAAGAATTGTAAACACAAATGCTGTTATGGGCATGCATGTGCTAGAATATACAAAATTTATCGTGTTACCAAGTCAGTCAGCTTTGAGAAATACAGCATGCATTTTGTTCTATCTGGTAATCTGCTTATCAGCAGAATGGCAAGACTGCTGTTGTATACTATACATTTATGAATGTAGATTGTACATTTACCAATCATTGTTATGAACCAAAACCAAAAAATAAATTAATCTTTACTAACAATGACGTAAAAGTGAGTAAACGGTTTTGTTGTCTATTTCTAAATGTATGTGAAATAGGTATTACAGCAGAGGATAGAGATGAAAAAAAAGATCATGTTATCACCAAACAAGAAGAAAAAGAGTTGTAAATATAAATATTCGATACCAAACGGTTAAGGACACAGTTGTTCAAGGTCAACTATTTATTGAATAATTTTAAAAATCATTTTTCATACATTATGGTAAACAAGATTGACCTCCTCAAGGACCTCACATCTGATATGGTAACAGGGCACAGGTATTCTCTTCCCGTGACAGCTAGGCATGTTATTGGCTCCCGTTGACGTCATTGATTGATATGATACCAGTATGTGTAAATAGTTGGGCAGGTAAGCAATGTATTTTAGATTCATGATGAATAAAAAATCGTTCCTGTTATCGAAGCTGTCAATCAACAGCAACAGTGATCGTGAAATTCGTGACATCACTGGGAGCCACGCGGAAAGGTAATACCTGGGCACAAGCAAATTTTTTTTCTACCATGCTATCTTGGACCTTTACCACCTGTAATCTGATCTCCTTACAAAAAAAAATAAACGAATATTATTAATATGATGAAAGTAATGTCAAAATCCTATCTCTAGTAAGCAAATCTATCGACGGATTTGTTAGTGGGAACCGGCCCTAATCGTTCGATATGCTAGGACCTGTTCAGTGTTGTGTTGCTCATGACCAACTTATGATTTTAAGGTAATCTAGCTTGTTTGAAGACATAAACATTTGTTTATCCATACATAAAGTTTTATTATTACGAGATTTACACATAATTACCTACTTGTCGATAAATTATGCACAGACACGCATAAGAGATGGTAATGATTAAATTGGAATTCTTTCGAGACTAATAAATTCACAAAGGACGTGATCGCTGGCAGGACCTTCTTTAGGAACATATTTAGGCATTGGGCCCCTAACCCTATATCAATGACATGTGAGGGGTAACATATGACATTTTGTTGAAAAATAAATGCAAAAAAAGAAGTGGGAAATGGGGACCCTCTTGAATCGCGAGGCCCTAAGAACTTCTCTTAAAGCTCAAAGGATGAGAGGGGTGATTTGACTTGATCGCTTGTATCTTGCCTTTTGTTTTTCAAATTCCTGATCAAAACCTGCAATCTGAAAGATTTCCAGCAACCTATGATTTCCATAGCGATCATTAGGTGTCACGTTATGGGGCATAATTGGCATTCTTAGTGATCATCATTCAAAGAGAACAAGGACACTGCGTTCGCTGAACTTTTGGCGATAGCTAAATGTCAGGAAAGCCTTGACATTGAATGCAATAGAGATGATAGATAATTATTTTACTAATCAGTAAATGTTTTCTCTTGAACTTGGAACTCCTCTAAGAATAACATATTATGAATAGTAGATATTTTAATTTGTAATTCCTCGAGGAGTAGCCATTTTCCAAAAGGTACCTTATACGTCATAGCAAAACTTAAGGAAAATATCATTACGAGTAAACATTCTTTTGATCGAATTCTTTTTGTTATTGAACAGGATCTGGGGAAAATCTTATACAAAATTAACTGCATAGCTCGTATTCCAGCATATTCATCGGATAGTACTTTTAACGTCATTAATCAATTGAGTGAAGTAAGCAGTGAGTCACCGCAACGCCTCGATGATATAAATGTTCTAATTATTGGCTATTTATACGTCACAAACCCATTACACGTTCCTGAGAAACAATAACTTGTTTCAATCCAAAAACGTTTGATTTATCTGCTTAAATAACAGCATGTTAAATAACTAGCTTTAGAAGTTGTTCTGCTTATGTATACGAAGTTTATTTTCTGTGAGATACTTTCTAGATGTTGTATCTTCCATTATAACATACCATCACGCCTGTATTCCCCCAAGGGTTAGGCAGAGGCGTACTAATGTACACCCACAGTTCGCCGGTAAGTTTAGGTCCCATGTAATAGGGGGCGAGCCTATTGCCATCAACCGGGCACAAATTCCTAACTCCAAGCTGCTACTGGGAATTTCATAGAAAAACCCAATAACACTTTACTCGACCTGGGAATCGAGAAGAAGCAGTCGCGCTCAGGACCACTTGGCTAATGAGGCAGTGTTGTATCTTCCATTATATTTGCAAGATTATTCTGAGCGCCTTCGATTTTCGCGCCTGCGATTCCCTTTAAATTCTTCTGTTCCTAGTCAGTTTCTCAGGACCTGTATTAAAGTTATCAGCCACAGTTTTGCTATCAGTTTCCTTATCGACATCTTCCATTGGGCTTACTGCAAATATTTTGTCCGATTTTTAAGACTTCATTTAGTCTTAATTCTAGATGCTGTTGTGTAAATGGCTGTTTTTAAAATATTAAAAAAAAAAAAATATATTTCCATTTCAAAATTACTATTCTTTGACAGAAATTAATTTACCAGATACTGGTTTTGTGTTATAATGTGACATTTGCCAAATAATAGAAAATATCTTTGAAAGAATTCGTCCCATGTCAATAAACAAAACTGCCATTTTGTAATTAAAATCAAGAAATGTGGATCATTATCCTAAATCACAACCTCTTCTAAAGCTATGAAAGGAACTTTAAATACATAATTTTCAGCATTGTAACAAACTATAAGCAAACCTAAAGACGTCATCAGGAAAATAGCCTTAATATGTTTAAGTGTAGAGGATACATTTGCGTAAACGTGTCGGTCAGCTTAAACGATCATTATTTGAAGAATGTTTCACGCGTCACGCGTTCACGTTTTGTAATGGACTACAAAACTAATTATCGACGATTAATTAAATGGTAGTATGATGATTCTGTTGATAATATGGTCGTCAGGTGGCGTTATTTTCCTTTGGTCTGAGTTTAACTAAAATATTTCGAACAACTGCCTCATTAGCCAAGTGGTCCTGAGCGCGACTGCTACGCTAGAGTTCCTGGGTTCGATTCCCAGGTCGAGCAACGTGTTATTGGGTTTTTCTATGAAATTCCCAGTAGCAGCTCGGAGTTAGGAATCTGTGCCCGGTTAATGGCAATAGGCTCGCCCCCTATTACATGGGACCTAAACATACCGGCGAACTGTGGGTGTACATTAGTACGCCTCTGCCTAACCCTTCGGGGAATACAGGCGTGATGGTATGTTATGTTAATTTCGAACAATATTGTGTCAATAAATATCAGTGATATTTCAGCGATATAATGTGTTTTTCGAAAACGTACTACAGAATATCACGCATTCACTGAAGTTTAAGCACATGTGTTACCTAACCTAATATATATTTCGCCGATCGTCTGTTGATCCCGGGCAATTGACCAGGCCTAATCTGACCTCACACTCAACAACTAGGAATCAAAAGCTCTTTTTATGCAAAAGCCCATACCCCGAGCTTCTAATATAATATTCGTCACTATTTGTGAAGTGTAACGTGGGTTGTCATAGTGGAATTTTACTTATACTGTATATTAATCATATCATTGTTTGTCATCATGAGCTATTAAAATGTCAATTGAGAATGAAATATTAAGTGCAATTTTATCAACTTTCCACCCATTAATACTAATTCAGTTAATTCAGATTTTAGATTATCTGTGTCTATATGCATTGCTCTAGTTGCTGTAATCGCGGCTACTCAGCATTCTGGGCGCGATTCTTTGGTCGAGCAAAATTATTTGGGATTTCTTTTAGTAGGAACACGGAGTTTATTTTTATTTGTGTCCAATAGTATCGTCTTTACTGTGCCGACTCATGAGAGTGTACCTACTTCAGCATATGTCTGCTCTGCCTAATCCTTAAGAGATACGGTATGCTTTGTAAGTACGGTCGGCAGCACATCACGGTATCCAAAACTGTAAATTTTCTTCAATAGATTTTCAATGTTATGTCCAAAAAGTATAGTTTTTTATCCATTGAGGAAATTTGACAATTTGTAGCAACTTTCTGTGCTGCGACTGTACATGAAATAAGATTGAATTATTTTCAAACCTAAAAGCTTAGACCGTCACACAAAACATTGTTCTGTTATAAAAGGATTGAACTAAATATCATGTAATTACTTACGAGATATCGAAATGGATGTATTTATGGTCCGACAAACATCTTTCCTATATTTATAAAGTAGGTGTCTAATAGTCTTTGATGTGCACTTAGTTTGATGAATGAAATTAGAACAGGAAAGGTAATGAAATTAGGACATTAATTGTGCTCAAAACACTCATATCATAATATTGTACCATTGTCGACTGTAACACTTGTTATACATATAAGTTTTCCTATGTACAACTTTTCTATTAGTCTTTACAATAAGTTTACTATCTTAATGTTTAACCTCTATCCTAATCATAATTTTCTTTTTAGTGTTTTACAATATATTATTTTATACACAAACATTCACATCCGGAACACCGACATAAGACGCGTGGTGCACAATGAACGAAGTCAAAGTCAAAATGTTTTATTTCAATTAGACCATTAAAGAAGGTAATTTTGAAAAGTCAAAACTAGTTGCACGGTTCCAAAAAGTGGTCTTAGTCTTAGGTCGTAGTCTCATGGAGAAGAGCCAGCAAGAAACTCCATAGATACTCTTTTTAAAATAAAATAATCATAATTACAATATTAGCTTTACAACTTTGTTTTAAATAGTTGCTGAGAATTATGCAGTTTGATGTGTAGGATTTTTTCATTAAATTACAAAAAAATATATTAAGACTGACCAGCCCCGACAGACAGTCGGTCGCTAATCAAAATTTTGCTAATTTTAGAAATGTTACAATGATCAAAAAAGGTATAGTACCTATTTAACACTTACGCGAATATTAGATTGAAATAAAACGACTTTTTATGGATTTATGTCTAATTAAAACTTATGCAAGATGTTAAATGATTAGAAATTTTGCAAATTAAATTATAACGCTATAGAATCCGTAAATTTATTTAAGTGTAATTAATTTATGCTACTTTCTAGCCTACCTACAAGGAAAATAAATCTTTATTAGTCAACAGGTTAAATGCTGACGTGTAAATATACGCGAGAACAATGAGGTAAATGACAATGGGCAGAACGTTAATAGCTAAGGTAAAACGTAATGTAAGTAAACAGCATCGAAGCTCAGTTGTAGAGTAAGTACTTGTAAATACATTAATACGGAAATATTGCCCAGAAATTGGGTTGCGGAGGTCTGATGGCGCATCCGCATCTGGTTAGACTGGAAGCCGACCCCAACATAGTTAGGAAATGGCTCGGAAGAAGAATTCCTGTATCGATACAGGAATAGTCGATTATAGATCTTTTTGTGATTTTTTTGCATTTGTCATGATAAGATTATAAGAATCAGCTATAGGTAGTATTTACGAGTAGATATTGTTTGGTCATTATTTACGATTTTGATTGTTAATTTTGTCTGATCTGGTCTCGTAATTATGATATTTTAGTTATAATTCTTGACTCGATAGGCGTTTTTCTGTCCGAACTTCAACATATCCTAGGTGCACTAAGACAAAATATATAAATAATACATACTCAGATGTAGGTATATATCGGTACCACTCAGGGTACCCAAAAATATTTTTCGCTGAATCTCAAATCTCTGGACCCAATTGTTAACGGCCATTCTCAATAATAAATCAGTCGGTAGAATAAAAAAAACATCGTAGGTGCATTTACAAACACAAATTCAACGACCTGTCATCAAAATCATGAATGATCATATATAAATATTTGCTCCGAATGGGAATCGAATCCCCAACACGTATCACAGAAGCCGTACGCTCAGCCGCTATGCGAAACAGTAATGTCGGGCAAGACCGTCCCGGTTGTCATACAAACATCTATATTACAATTGTTAGTAGTAGTCAGCTCATAAAAAAAAACCTGACAACCAGTCTATCCTTCGAATATCGGTATTGCCCAGAAATTGAGTTACGGAGGTCTGATGGCAGTCGCTTCGTATAAAATGCTGGTATTCAGCCGCATCTGGTTAGACTAGAAGCCGACCCCAACATATGTAGTTGGGAAAATGCTCAGAAGATGATCTATAATGTCGGCCTGTTACAGTTTTTACAATATATTTAACATAACATACCATCACGCCTGTATTCCCCGAAGGGTTAGGCAGAGGCGTACTAATGTACACCCACAGTTCGCCGGTATGTTTAGGTCCCATGTAATAGGGGGCTCGCCATTGCCATTAACCGGGCACAAATTCCTAACTCGGAGCTGCTACTGGGAATTTCATAGAAAAACCCAATAACACTTTGCTCGACCTGGGAATCGAAACCAGGACCTCTAGCGTAGCAGTCACGGTCAGGACCACTTGGCTATTGAGGCAGCTCTATTTTTTACAATATATGTAGGTGTAGATATAGATTCTTTAAATTAATGGATCATATGAAATGTATATAATTATCGTATGTTATGTTGTATCAACCTTGTATATATAGTACTCTCACTTATCTTTAGGGATTTCCTGCGAACAAATTTAACTTGTACGTATATTCATATTATTCATACTAGGTATGTACCTACTTTTATTGATGACTGTAACTATATAGGTAAGTATTTTTGTTTAGAATGAGTTGTTGCCAAGGAAACTGCTGATGTATTAAGTTTCTAAGAACATAACAAATAATAGAATGGAATTTTGTCCTTAATACAATGAAACATTATTCTTAATTGATGTATTAGTCACCTAAAAGTTGGTATTTACGGGAAACAATTTTCAGGATATTGCATAAAAAATATATAATATATATATTTCATAACAAGGACAATATAGGTATTGTCCTGGGTTTTCTGTGACAGTTCACCCCCAAATTATAGGGACACAAACTTAGTGGCCTAAAAAATGACACAACGAATTTTAATTATTTTTTCGGTATGATCTTAACAATTATTGTTTGTCACAGTAAGTTTATGTCCCATATAATTTGGGGGTGAACTTTCACAGAAAACCCAATAACCCTTGCTCGACCTGGGAATTGCAGCCGTCCTGGCTTCAATTCTCTAGCGCAGCAGTCGCGCTGGGGACGACTAGGCTAATGAGGCTGTTAGATTTTAAAAATATTCACATTGCCTACTCAAAATAATGGTTGAAATGAAATTTTGAAATGATATTTATTTCTGTAAGTAGATCATTAGAGACACTTTTACAAGTCAATGGTTTGTTTTTTTTTATAGCTTCGGCATTTCCTAACTGACGACCTCTGAGAAGACACCGAAACAAATTCAGAGAATCATGGTCTCTTTTAAAGTCCAGACATTGGACTCAGTGGGATAATGCAGGGCAATGTCTGAAATGGCCTTTTGAGGAAAGAACCATAGCAGCTTTGAGTAGACCAGTCCTAACTGACGGCAACGACGACGGTTTGAGATCTTATGTAAGAGTATATCTATAGATAGACTGCCTAGACTCCTAGAGTGAGAATCCACATTTGCAAAAATATAGCTACCGGTGGATTAAAAAATATATAAGTAGGCCAGGTACATAAGTTTTCCAGGCTTTCCAGCTCGTCAATAATTGAATTAGTATGGAAAATTGTTTTCTTTTTTTCCAATTATCATTTCCTATTTTCTGTCGTATTGTCGCCTCTTTGTGTATCCGAAAACATTTCTCTTCTTCTGGTAGTCGGTTTAAAAGAAAGGTTCTATAACATTATTTAATTTTTAATTCATTAATTAATTCAGTTTACCTCGTGAGTTGTGAAACGAATCTGTCTATTTCTATAATCATTCAATCTAATTGACAATAAGGTACCAACCTAACCCGTTTAGCAAAACCTGTGCCTTTTTGATAAAAGTTGATTAACTGGCATTTATGTTGAGCCCCAATAAAAAAGTAAATAGGTAGGTACCTATATGATGTTTCTTTTCACATCAACAACAAGTTATTTGTTATTTTTGATTTTAAAATTATGATGCCCAAATACCTACTTAGAAAATATAAGTTTTTATATTTTCTAAGTAACTAGTTTATGTGTGTAGTATATATTGATTAGTGGATATATTTTTAGCCTGGGTAGTAGCTAAACAAGGCTAAATATTGTATTACTAAAAAATACTTAAGTAATTACTTAGACTTTTTTTAATAGAGAAGGGGCAAATCACAGATTTTTTTATGGTTTTGGCGTTGATACCTATGATGAGAGTGTTTGTGTATGTGAGAAATATAGAATTTCCTCGTATGTGGCAACGCTTTCAAAATATAACATACCATCACACCTGTATTTCCCGCAGGGATAGGCCTCTGCCTCTACCTACACCTCTGTGTAGGTACTACTAATGTATACCCTCAGTTCGCCGGTATATTTAGATCCCATGTAATAGGGGCCGAGCCTTCTGCTATTACTAATGAGAATTTCATAGAAAAGCCAATAATAATTTGCTCGACCTGAGAATCAAACCCTGGACCTCTAGTGAAGCAATCGCGCTTGGGACCAGTAGACTAATGAGGCACGTAAAATAAATCTCCAGTAAATTATCTTAGCGATATTACGCTGCTATAATAATATACATCACACTAACATCTTATAAGGAATGAAGTTTATAAGATAACGATGAGATAATTTTATTGTAGATTATATTGTATGCATTAATTTCCTATTTATTATTTACATATATTACTTTATTAAATGGATTATACACAGATTTGTTTAATGCGTAGTTTTATTACTGTTTTACACGTCATAATTATAAATAAATAAGTTGTTTTTACCTTAGTTAGTATTATTTCACATTTTCAAAGGAGGCGGTTCTCAATTCGATTGGTATTTTTTTTTATGTATGTACACCGATTACGATGAGATTTATGATCTGATTTACCTGATTCTTCTTTAGTTTCATACGGAATAGTTGCCATTTGATCCCATAAAAATTTAACATAGTTTGGCCCAGTAATTTACATTTTATGAACATGTTTGTATTCCCTTCTGATAAAGTATCCTTTCAAATGCATTTTTTAACATACATGTGGCATCCGGAAGTCACAAAGGGTCTGGTTGAAAACCAGCGCCAGGCAAATGTCGGGTACATGCTGAACCAGATCCTATTTAATGACCCACATGTTATTGTTTTGTTTTTTTTTTGTTTTATAAATTTTATTTATTAGTACTCATTTTTTTATTATTCACAAAGGGCAACCTAAATAAATTATTTTTCTTTCTTTCAAATTACCTCATTATTACCTAACGGCCTCAGTAGTATAGTGTAACCGACCGATATCCGTATCTACGTACACTACACTATCTACTCTATGTTCAGGTCGAGGAGGGTTAAATATTGGGTACCTCCACAAAATTATTTAAAATTCTTAGTATGTACCTAGCAGTTTGTTTTTGATTGACGCCCGTAAAACTATGTAATTTGTTCAGACCGTACGTACGTACGTATTATCACTAAGACAACTAAGTATATAAAAAAAAGAGCAATAAAGATGTGCTTGGTATTGAAAATTAAAACATGTCAAATATGTACAGTTGTTGTATGAATATTATGTCCAATACATATAATATAATATCAACTGAATAAAACAATGTCAGACAAATTAACAGAGTCAAATAATACCGATAATTTTTCCTGACCTGTCTTTTCACGCTTTTCCTGCTTTATGCTTGCTTTTATTGCTGCAGATAAAAAAAAAGTACATTTGGAAAATTTGAAATGCTGTCATTGAACAATATTTCCACGAAGGTCCCGTGCCCATTTCTAAAGACAAGTTGGAGAGCACGTTGCAACTCAATAGTTTCACATAGACAATTGTCTCAAGTTTTTTATCTTGTCGCGTGGTAAAAACAATAGCATGACACATCATTAAGTTAAGAGGCGTGATCAGAGTAGCGGAGATAGGCTCGCTCAATTGTATCGGTTGAAGGGGGAAAGATCTACTTCTTTGTAGCGAATTTTGCTCTGAAAACTTTGCTTTTGGCTGTTCAAAGTCAGACAAGGGTGATGAATTCCACGAAGATAAATTATAAAAATTGCAATGTTAAGGAAACAGTATATTTATATCATTAGAAACAATTTATCAGAAATATAAACTTAAAAAAAAACTGGTAAACAACCAAAATAATATTAGCGTGCAAATAAGAAAATAATTAAAGAAAGTTAAATTGACCTAAATCAATTATCCTTGTAGCAGTTCTTTCGGAACAGCTTAAGCTTTTGCTTATTAATGATCGTTAATTTCGCTCGTAATTTATTTCCTTCTAACAAGTCGTTGACATATGCAGGGTTTTATCTAATGCATTCGATAGTGTCTACATACTCGTAGGTACCTGTTGTCAGCAAAATGTCACGCTACGGAATGCAAGTTAGGTAGTACACCGTTTGATATGTCAACAAACACATCCTACTGGACATATTATCATAGATAGGGTCTTGCCGGGAACAGATTACCATAATTGTACCTATGGGAGTTCCTCAAGGTTCGTTCGGTGTCCAATATTATTTTATTTTACTTTGAAATGATTTATAATCGGCAATGACCGTAGCCGAACTTCAAACATATGCCTGCTATCGCGACCTTCGTGGATCAACTCGACCAGAGATGAAATTCAGCGATATCTCAGCGTAGCAGCTAGTTCCGCATAAATTGATTATGAACTCAAAATAAGTTAAAGACCGAGTTCATATCCTTTTCTAACTTAATCTATACGACAGATATTATTTAGAAGCACAAGATAGATCATTGTTTGTAATCTACCTATCGATTATATTATCACACTTCATAATAAGGCCATAGGTCGTCGGTCTAGAATTCTAGATCTTTAAGTACCTACTAGATGATAGAACGAGAATTCAATCAACTGGCCAAATAATTTTTAATTAAATCATAGCATAACATAACATACCATCGCGCCTGTTTTCCCCGAAGAGTTAGGCAGAGGCGTACTAATTAATGTACACCCACAGTTCGCTGGTATGTTTAGGTCCCATGTAATAAGGGGCGAGCCTATTGCCATTAACCGGGCACAAATTCCAAACTCCGAGCTGTTACTGGGAATTTCATAGAAAAATCCAATAACACTTTGGTCGACCTGGGAATCGAACCCAGGACCTCAAGCGTAGCAGTCGCATAACATCGAGACTGTATTCCCCAAAAGTTTGGGCGGAGGCCACAGTTCGCCACTTTGTTTAGGTTCCAGATAATGGGCACAAATCTCAAACTCCGAGCTGCTATAGTCATTCTATCTCACGAAGTCCTGTATGGATGACCTTTATATAATTGAAATAAAGTTCAAATTTCAATTATTTAACGGCCTTCGAGAAATAGAATAACTATATCAGTAGCAATAAATTCTTAGGAATTTCATGTAAAAACCCAATAAAATTTTGCTCAACCTGGTATTGAACCCAGGAACTCTATCATAGTAGTCGCGCTCAGGCAGTCAAAATGATTCATTTCTGAAATAATTAATATTATGTAAATTACCTTTTAAATTAAATGAAGCTTTATAGTATGCTAATCAAAGAACTGAATATTTAAAAGAAGCAATGCTAAAAATAATCTGTAAAGCATAAATAATAGTAGTAGAATGCGTAGACATACTAGTTACATATTAAAAAAGTATTAAGCATGTTTATAACTTTTTGTTTTGAACACGTTTTCATAGATGAATGTAAAACTTCAAAGTATTATTCATATTTGCAACAACACTATTCAAGGATCAAGGACAAGCATCTCATGTCAGCCGTCACGTCATAATTCACTCCCTTATCTTCCTGCCGTTGCGTTGTCTCAATTTATTTGTGGTCCGCGCAGCATATCCTTCTCTTCCAAGCATCCCTGTCTGCCGTCACCTCATAATTTACTCCCTTTCCCATCATATCAGCCTTAACACAATCTATCCATATTTTCTTTGGTCTCCATCTATTCCACTATTAGCATTTTTTTAAACGCTATGTTATACGGATGGGCGATGTTACTGTTGAGCGACTGCACAACTGAATTCCGAGTAGTTACCGCGAAATTTTTAGTACTTTAGCTGCGCTTGCGACTGTACGTCAGTAAATAAAACAGTTTCATATACCTATGTCTTTCTATAAATTGATAATAAGGTGATGCAAACAATGATCTTGGTTTTGTAAAATATCGGATAATCCTATACACGCTGTAGATAATCTACTTAAGAGTCTTGCTTTTATAGGTCAGAAAGAGCTTTGCTTGTTAATGTGGAAAGTTAACAGCTAGGTCCCTTGTGATTAATGTATGCTGATACACTATTATTTGCTTACTTGTTCCCTCGCTACTAAATCATAATATAAATATAACTGATTGCGTTGCACAGGAAAAAATATATCGATATCCTTAATCACTGATGTTGCAAAACAATAATAATGATACTTAAATGCAGTTTGCTATTAACTAAGAAATCTTATAAGTACAAATTAATTGTCTCTCTAATATAGTTGGGTAATTCGTAAATGTAAGAATATTCGCAACGTTTCGTTCGAATTTTTTTTTCGACAAATGTATAGATAATAACTAACGCCTTAGAAGTGGAACATTTTTTTACAAAACATGATGGCCTATTAGGTAGTAGTTTATTGATAGTATAATATACGTCAATTCTCATTTTGTTTTTATTTTTATCAACATAGGACAGTTACACACAAGTAGCTGCAGTAAACATTGAAGTGCGCAAAGTGTTATGAGCACTGATTTTATTCACTTATCTGATTATGTGACCAGCAACTAAGGGGAACATCTAATGATTTAAACAGTTTTAAATAATCTACAGTTTAATTAATAACCCATCACGATGTTTCTCTCTGTGATGCAAGTCAAATTGGATGAAATATTCGAGAATATAACTCGTAACTGTTTCTGCTACAATTATAAACAGTGTTTATTTAGGTAATTACCACAGTAACACTTCTGCGTAATACAAAAATAATTTACACGCTTCTAATGTAGACGAATAAGATGCAAAAAACGTAAACAATTTACAAATTGGACGGAGAAGTGTTGTGATAAAGCCATTCTCCTGAATGAATTTGAAGTATTGACTTACTTTGAATTTCTAGCCTTTCCAATTTATCTTCAGCTCTCTGTTGCACTTCAAGTGGACTCTCTATGTGGTAGAAGATGCTTGCGCCCACCAACAAATATATTATATGCAGCGCAAGCATGCAAGCCAGTTGCTTTTTGGACATCATATTGACTAGCTCTTTTAATAAATTTCTTCACAAAAAATCCTGCTACACTAGTAACACTTCGTATCACAGTTGTCTTAAGGTTCGTTTTAAGCTAATGTCAAATTAAATATCTTAAAAACTTTACAAAATCCATATCGTCCCTTGAAGCGGGATAAATAACTGGAGCAAAAGAAACTTCAAAATTTCCAATGTTTCTACGAAACAATTTAGGGATGAACTGAGGTCCTGCTGACACACACTCTTCTTTTTGTACCACATGTTAATACGGTCTTCATTGATGATGATCACAGACACTTCAAATTTATACAAGTCGTAATGTTCGTATGTTATACATTGTAGTCAATAATTGTGTTAGCTTGAGATGACACTTCCCGATTGACCGACGTTCGGCTCGAGCGGTCGATGCGATAGAATGATTTTCCCGGCGCGCGCGCCTGCGAATCGTGCGCCGTTTACTGTTACGTCCTTTTTTTATACGGCAAGCTCTTAATATTTGTGTGACAACGACACGAATTAACTCGTCGTAAAGGATAATAAGTAAGGTTATTACCGACATAGTTATAGCGCTGGTTCTGACGCAGTGATAATGTTAACACTCCGAGGCGAAAGATTTCGTTTATAACCAGGGATTAAAGAGGATTCTGTGTTTGATAACGAGAGAGCGTTACATCACTGGCTGATATCGAATTCTTCCAGTCGCACTTGACGTAGTCTAGCAACGATTAATTAGGCTTGCTGGTGTTGACGATAGAAGAAACTCACGAGTGATAAATTTATACGGTAAATAAATATAGAAAAATGATAAGTTGATAAATAATTATGTTATAATTGCTTAAACAATTAGTCACTTGTACCTACGGTTTAAATATTGTGCCGAAATTTTACGTTGACTTCAAAGATAAATAAACAGGGGAGTTCCGCACATAAAGAGTCCGCGTATAAAGGGTTGGGTGACGTATCTATTGTGTAAAGCTATACAACTGTGACGTTTACATTGTTTAAAATATTATTCTGACGTCACGCGCGGTGTTTCAGCTCACTTATCCTGTTGCGTAGAGCCTACGTGTTGGGTACGGAGTCTTTGGAAATTACTACATGACTGTTCTAAGAAATATATTGCGTATTTCTTTTATCTTACAATGAGTAAAACTTGGTACAGGATTACAAAATACAGTACAATTTTAATTAAGTTAATTTTATTGCTTTTATTAGTGGTTGTATCTTTTTGTGTTTTTTGCATTTATCACGCTAATATTATAAAGTTATTTAATGAAGAAAACATTCGACTCGCAGGCAGGATTCAAACCTGCGTCTTCAAGTTAGGTACACCAGACGCTATGACCTCTAAGCCACCGCGAGTCCAACCTGCCTTGTCTAAATTTGCCTTCACATTCTGAACTTACAAAATTTTAATAATTTATTCTCTGTAGGTCATATTTCTAGTTTTTTTCAAGCAAAATCGATAATATTAGAGAAGGATAACAGCCCTAAACCAAGAAAACTCCAGTAAGTCTAAAACTAAAAAAAAACTTCGTTTTTCTAGAACAATCAATTTTTTGAGGATCCCCGAGTACAGATTATAGGGAGACGGGAAAATACCGTTAATTGGAGATCGACTCAATCTGCTTTTCCCAACGCCTATTCATGAGAATTTATTTAGGTACAAAAACAAAAGACAAAAGAAAGAAAGAAAGAAAACTTTTTATTTCTGGACTCATACAGAACACAGATTTAAAAAAAACACAGATATGACCAAAAAATTAGCAACCCTGCAGAAGGCCAAAAAAGTAATGCTGTGACATTAAGTGCCACAGCGCTGGTTTTCAGATGGCCCGTACAGTGATGTCACGGGCAGTCGTGAGCACCACGCAAGATAATATAAAATTAAAACAATTTGATGAAAAGAAGACTAAAAAAATAATAATATTAATATATTAAAAGGATAGCTGTCATCTGCGTGTCTAGTCAGAGTCGTGGAAATCCTCATGGAAATCAATCGTGTAGGTCTTAGAGCGCTCGCGCACTTGTGATTTTTAGTCGGGCGATAGTTTGATCGTTCTGGGATTCACTATGGAGTTATATGGCAGTGCGCGCATTTAACGATTAGAATTCCACATGAAATTATACACGACTACTACAGCGACTAAACTATCGGTAGACTAAAAATCACAAGTGCGCGTTAGCCCTTAGTCTCCTCTGTGGTTGCAACGGGCTGCTGAGCGATAGTTCTCGCTTTCGATTCCGGGTCAGGCAGTGTACTTGTATTTTTATGTGAAATTTTAGTAGTCGCACGATTAATGCAATATTAGGTAGGTATATTATAATAATGCAATATGCCCGCCATTGCCCGCCTCCTATTATCGAAAGATAAATCTTAAAACTGACCTGCAAACTGTGGGTCGTATATTTAGTACACCTTCGCCTAACCTTTTGGGGAAACATAACATAACATACCATCACGCCTGTATTCCCCGAAGGGTTAGGCAGAGGCGTACTAATGTACACCCACAGTTCGCCGGTATGTTTAGGTCCAATGTAATAGGGGGCGAGCCTATTGCCATTATTATTGAGCCTATTGCCATATTAACCGGGCACAAATTCCTCCACTAGCACTCCGAGTTGCTACTGGGAATTTCATAGAAAAACCCAATAACACTTTGCTCGACCTGGGAATCGAACTCAGGACCTCTAGCGTAGCAGTCGCGCTTAGGACCACTTGGCTAATGAGACAGTTTGGCTTTTGGGGAAAATAGGCTTGATAGTCTGTTATGCGATGCTTCATCAAACATAGCCCTCTGCTTTCACCGGCAGATTTCCATGAGAGTTTTTTACGTGACTATAAAAAAAAGAATATTTAAGTAGGTGTACCTATCAGTGTTAAATAAAACATAGCTTAATCGAAAGCGTAATCAAAGATCTACTAATCCAATAGTCTATATCAAATAGTTCTGACCTTAATTGCGCATGCGTCGGTGTCGACGTCACGTCGACCGAAATGGGGGTTCGGTTCGGAAGTCAAAACAACAAATTAGATGTTTCTGTGACGGAAATGATAATCTATAATATAAAAATGAATCGCCAAATGTGTTGCTAAGCGCAAATCTCGAGAAAATTTTAAAAAATTGCCTGAATAAGTCTAAAAACACCACTTTTCTATATTCCCATACAAAAGATTCGTAATAATACTTAAAAGTCAATTTGAACTTTAATACCATACTATACAGTTTAAGTGTGAGTGGAGGGGTTCCGGGAAGGCAAAACAATTGAGTGACGTTAGTTTCAGAATCGACTGTAGGCGGTACGAAGTTCGCCGGGTCAGCTGGTATTTTAATAAATATTTTGAATTATAATAAAAGAAAAAAAAATATTCTAATAAAATCAATTTTTCTAGTCCTAAAATCTATACTTACTAATATATAAAGCTGAAGAGTTTGTTTGTTTGTTTGTTTGCTTGCTTGAACGCGCTAATCTCAGAAACTACTGGTCCGATTTGAAAAATTATTTCAGTGTTAGATAGGCATACATATATTACATTACATATACATATATATTACATTACATAGGCATTACATATATCATCACGCTCAGACTAAGTAACTATTCCACACGGACGAAGTCGCGGGCGGAAGCTAGTTAAGCTCTAAAGTAACTAAGTAGATACCAATTTCTATTAAAATGTTATAGACAGATCATTCAAAAGGAACGGCTTTAACTAGTATTTCTCACAAATAAATGTTTAGTTAGGTATTTAAAACTAGGTAGCTATTTATCTATTCATGGATATATTTAAATAGGCATCAGTAAATTTTCACGCATAAATTCTTATAAATTTAAGTAAAACAAAGACACAAGAATTTTCAATGTTTTAATTAAGTACAAATTACAATATAGTCGCGCTAAAAAAGAACTGCACATATTTAATTGTAACTGCGCTAAAATAATTCCTAATGGCTATTCCTTCTTATTTTTAATTTGATAATTAAATTAATTTTTAATATATTATTTAGAATTTAAGTCCATATAAATAAGTATTTAAAATTATACAGAATAATTATGTAAATGTTGATAAGTACAGAGCATGTGGTGTTTACCTGTAATTGGTTGTGCAGTTAGACAAAAATATTTTACGTTCTTATCTATATTTATCTGTGACAACTGTTGGTGAACCATAATTAAATAAATAATGAATGTAAGGACCACTCTGGTTTAGGCGGGAAAATGAAAAGTGCACATTGTCGATTTTATATTATTTTTCAAACCTTGAATTTCTCCGACGTTTAATGTGTAATTATGGTGGATAATTAACCATTAAGTGTTTGTGAACGTGTGAGAGTGTAGGCAAATGATATAAAATTGAGAATCGTGACTTTTTGAGTTCACTCCTAAACTCCATCGAAGCCTCAATAAAATTTCTACCGTTTTATTGGGGCAACTCAACAACTTATACTTGACACTGGCGAACACAAAAAGTGTGGTGCCTTACAATCCCATTGGGAAATATTATTTGATTACTTTATTACTTGACACTGGCAAATACAAAAAAAGTGTGGCGCCATAATTAAAAAAAAAAAAAAAACAAGGACCACTCTTTTTTTTTTTTATTTATTTATTATTATTTTACCACCCTAATTATTTTTACACCGATATTTTAAATTAAAACTAGCTTCTGCCCGCGGCTTCGCCCCCGTGGAATTCGGTCTGTCATCATATCCCACGGGAACGGGATAAAAAGTATCCTATGTCCGTCTCCTGGTTCTAAGCTACCTCTTCACCAATTTTCATCCAAATCGGTTCAGCCGTTCTTGAGTTATAAATGGAGTAACTAACACGACTTTCTTTTATATATATAGATTTATCAATACCACTTGCGAATAACTTCAGACGCGTAATTATTTCGAATGTACTGTTTATTAAATTTTTATACGTTCCACAATAAAATAATACCCATTTATGATATTAAAAACTTCACTCGTCGAGTTCTTGTTTTGGTCCCTATTCCCATTGTTATCTGACTGCGTTATTTTGATATAATTATGTTTATTATTATGCATACGGGCATAGAAAAATAGAATTATAAAATATAAACTTGCAATTAACGATGCTGAATTGTATATGATGCTGAATTGATATTATTGTTATTATGGCTGGAAAAAATTTGAAAGTAAATTAACCAATTTTTTCAACATTGGCCAAAAACAACATTGGGATTTTGTCGCATACCGCAAACACAAACTTCAAAAACCGAAAGGCGACAAAGCCAACTGTGCTTAGCTAGCGCGATTTTATACAGGGTGGGATGATAAATTATAAGTATTTATAACGTAACATAACATACCATCACGCCTGTATTCCCCGAACGGTTAGGCAGAGGCGTACTAATGTACACCCACTGTTCGCCGGTATGTTTAGGTCCCATGTAATAGTGGGGAGCCTATTGCCATTAATCGGGCACAAATTCCTAACTCCGAGCTGCTACTGGGAATTTTATATAAAAACCCAATAACACTTTGCTCGACCTTGGAATCGAACCCAGGACTTCTAGCGTAGCAGTCGCGCTCAGGACCACTTGGCTAATGAGGCCAATTTCTGTTTATTTATTTCGATTTATTTCTGTATATATACTATTTAAAGATACTTTTACAATTGAAATGAAACTACTTTTTACGGATTTTATCGCGGTATATTGATATTATTATGTTCCATTATGTGTATCGAAAGAAAACCCATACGGACAAATACTTAAATGGTGAATCACACCACCACCCAACACAGTTATCTACCGTCGGTAAATCTTTGTTTCAGAGAGCGCGTGGGATCTGTGATGAGCAACACCTGGCTGCAGAGCTTCAACATGTCAAACAAGTGCTACATGACAACTGAGGTATTTAAGTAAAACAACGTGTAGCTAGTTACGTGGTTTATTGGAGACTAGCGACCTTCACTTAACATTGCACGCGCGTACGCACACCAACATACCGTACATTACACCTTCACCCTTAATCAAGAATCCTTTTCCATATGATTTATAATAAGACCTTATATCTATACACAGGTATATAGCTTAGTACATAAACGAAAAGAACTTAATATTATTTAACACCACTAATGACTTATAACTTATATCTAGTTGGCTTGTTAATTCGACATTGCCGAATTGGTCGAGACTGGGACGGCTCTGAAGAAGGCAAGGAAGGCTGCGTTGTGATCTGAACCGGCTGTTCTACGCAATCCTCAAAATTTTCTTGCTCCCCGTCATCATAATGAGTGTTCGCTTCAACCGAGACCTCCCCACTCAGCGAGACCGGACTGACCGGACTGGGCGCTCCTTGATCACGAGCCACTTCAACCGTCTGCGACTGCTCACTAATAGGGCTAGAAGGACAGATTAATGAACTCCGTATCCGTCGCTTAAGCTGATCAACATGCTTATGGGATTCCCTACCTAAAGCGTCTACTACCCTATAATCCGTGCTCCCCATCTTTTCTTTAACCTTTCCACATATCCATTTATCCTGTCCCCTATACTGACGTAACCAAACTTCATCCCCTGGGTCCAGTTGACGCGACCCCTTTGCACCATATTTTTGTTGTCGCCCCTGAGCATCCCTAACCTTAGTATCCCTATTTGGTCTTAGGGCATCAAATTTGGTACGTAACCGACGGCCAAACATGAGGGACGCTGGTGTTTCACCCGTAGTACAGTGTTCTGTGTTCCTATAGTATAGCAGAAAGTTATTTAAAAATAAATGTATGTTTAAATTATCTCTAATTGCTTTTTTTATCGCTCTTTTAACTGTATGTACTGCATTCTCTGCGGCCCCATTTGAGGCCGGGTGATACGGTGCCGAAAATATATGTTCGATGCCATTTGCATTAAGAAATTGTGAAAAGTCGTGACTCGTGAATGGCGGGCCGTTGTCTGAGACTATCTGTCTAGGTAAACCAAAGCGTGCAAACACGTCACTTAAAATGCTGATTGTGTGACTCGCCGCTGTACTAGGTACTTGACTAACTTCCAGCCACTTAGTCCTCGCATCAACCATTACCAAAAATAGCCGCCCATTGATAGGGCCTAAGAAGTCAATATGTACACGCGCCCACGGTCTATCTGGCCACGGCCAAGGGCAGGGCACATGACGCGGTGGTGCCTCACTCTCTGCAGCACAGACACGACAACCCCGGCACGTTTTTTCAATCTCCTCGTCTATACCCGGCCACCAAACATAGCTTCTCGCAAAAGCTTTAGTTTTAACTATGCCCATATGAGCTTCATGTAAATCAGCTAAAACTTTAGCCCTACATTCGCCCGGTATGACCACCCTATGGCCCCACATAACACAACCTAGTTCCTCATATAGTTCTTTTTTACGATTAATATAAGGTTGGAGTGATATTATTTCATTATCCGATGGCCATTCGTCACGAAGATATCTTATCACTCTGCTTAGCAGGGGGTCTCTGCTGGTCTGTCTTTTAATCTCATTGTAATTTAATAACATCGCATTTTGCGCAAAATGTAAATACGATTGTTCCGGAATTTTAATATTTTGTTTAAGTGCAGAAAGAGCTGGCAACCGTGATAGCCCATCTGCGCCGTTTTGCTTAGAAGTAACATACTCGATATCATATGTATAGGCTGATAACTTAATAGCCCACCTTTGTAACCGACTAGCAGCCATCGATGGTATACCCTGTTTAGGCCCAAAAATAGTGACCAATGGCTTGTGATCTGTGCGTAGTGTAAAACGTCGCCCGTACAGATACTGGTGTAGTTTCTCTAAACAGAACACAATAGCTAAAGCCTCCCGCTCAATCTGCGAATAATGTTTCTCAGCCGCGCTTAGCGCGCGCGACACGTAAACGACCGGGCGCTCCCGTGCTTTGACTGTGCCACTGCCCGCCTGCTCGCACGTCTGACTTAGCACGCCGCCTATGCCCCTCGCGCTCGCATCACAAGTTAAAAATAAAGGTTTATTCGGTTCATAATGAGCAAGGACGTCGGCACTAATTAAAATAGTTTTAATTTTTTTTAAAGCAGACTCACACTCATTGTCCCACCTCCAAATCACTCCCTTCTTTAGTAATTTGTACAAAGGCGCTAGAATAATGCTTAGGTTGTTGACAAATTTTGCATAAAAATTAATTGTTCCTAAAAAGGCTCTCAATTCGGTGATATTTTCGGGCCGGGGTATATTCAATATGCCTTCCACTTTTTCAGGGTCCACTTTAATTCCCTCGGCCGATATAATAAACCCTAAATATTTAACCTCATTCATCATGAACAGACACTTGTTTTCTTTTAGTTTCATTCCATTATTATGTAATCGCTCTAAAACTCTTTCTAAGTTAACTAAATGTTCCCTAATATTGGGTGACCCAATAATAATATCATCGAGGAATACTTCTACGTTTGGAATATCATTAAGGAGATTGGCCATAATTCGTTGGAATATACCTGGGCTTGAGGATAAGCCATAAACTAACCTTTTATACTTAAAAAGGCCCTTGTGAGTATTAATAACTGTATAATTATCAGGATCATCTAGTTCGACTTGATTATAGGCTTGTGTTAAATCAATTTTTGTAAATATCTTAGCACCGTTTAGTTTAACCAGCAAGTCGTTTATACGTGGTAAAGGATATTTATCAACTAATAGAACTGGATTTAACGTGATTTTGTAATCAGCACAGATACGGAGTCCACCATCAGCCTTACGCACCGGTACGAGTGGAGTGGCCCAGTCCGCGCTGTCCACAGGCTCGATGACGCCGGCGCGCAGCATCCCTTCTAGCTCGGCCTCGACACGCTCGCGGAGCGCGTACGGTACGGGCCGTGCGCGACAGAACACCGGTGTCGCCCCCTCGCGTATTCGTAACCGAGCCTTGCCTCCCGTGAACCGGCCCAGTCCCTCCGTAAACAAATCCTTATACCTGCGAAGTAAAAGCGTTAATTGATTACTACATGAGCTATTACTATTTTTTTTATCGGTATTCATCGTGACAGTATTTTGGTACAAAGATATTTTTTTAATGCCTAGTTCTGTTAGCCATTTTCGACCTAATAATGAGGTCGTGCCCCCCTCTATTATAAACAATTCCATTTGTTTGGACATATTCCCATACTTAACTATTGGCTTAATTACCCCTATAGGTTTTATTATAGTACCATCATAAAATCTAAATACTAAATTTGAATTATCTAAAGGTCTGTGACTAAACAGTTTCTCATATGTTTTTCTACTGATGCATGACACTAATGACCCTGTATCAATCTCCATAGATAATTGGGTTTCATCCACCCATATAGTTAAGCTCACCGGTTTATAGCTATTCAAACTCATTTGATGTAAATCTTCTACCGCCTCCCAGTCTTCATCGTCCGACAAAGGAAGCTCATCCCCCCCTGACTGGTCCCAGGGGTCTGTATCTCTTCCTACCCCGCCTGCTGCTTGCACATGCGCCACCATGTTGTTGGTGTCAGATCGATTTTGATGCTGCCTACTACCTGAATGCATCGGGCAAACCCGACGTAGGTGTCCTTTCTGTTTACATTTACCGCAGATAAAACGATTGTATCGACATTCATCACTCTGGTGATCTGAAGCCCCACAAGCCGAACAATTGTTTTTTGAATAGTCGGTGGCGCTCTTCCGTGCGCGTCCCGCCGATAACCCGCGTTGGCTACCCCGGCCTCGGCGGCCGCGGCTGTTCCACGTGGCTACTGCATGCAGCCCTCCGGTTGTAGCCTCACTGCCACCGCTAGACTCGCTATTATTCCCGGCCGTCTGCTCCACTGCAGCTGCATCTCTCTCCGCCGCTTCCATAGCGCATGAAATTTTAACGGCGTTTGCATATTGCAGGTTTTCTTCCGTAAACAATCTTTGCCTGATCGGCTCGCTTTTCAACCCACATACTAGCTGATCACGTAAATTCTCCTCCAACACGGCCTTAAAATCACAAAATTTTGACATTTTCTTCAGTTCGGATATGTATTGTAAAATTGATTCACCCGCATTTTGTCTTCTCTGTCGAAAACGATATCTCTCTGCCATAAACGACGGTTTCGGTTGCAAGTGATCTGTCATGATTTTCACTACCGCCACATAAGATTTTGCACTAGGTTTATCTGGACTTGTTAGATTACTTAACAGTTCGTATGCTTCGTCACCCATAGCCGCAATTAAAGTGGGTAACCAAAGTTCCTCTTTAACACTGTTCACTTTAAAAAACATTTCTATACGTTCCACATACATCGTCCAATTTCCCGATCTTACATTAAACTCTGTTAACTTCCCGATAGACATTACGTATAAATTATTTATTAGCCCGCTTCTAATTTCTATCCTCGTCGCCACTGAGGTATTTAAGTAAAACAACGTGTAGCTAGTTACGTGGTTTATTGGAGACTAGCGACCTTCACTTAACATTGCACGCGCGTACGCACACCAACATACCGTACATTACAACAACAAGCTCCGAATACCGCGCCCTCGTCACAGAAACCGCGTGAAACGTGCCACAGTTGAGCGTCTACCTGCTGTATTGCCATATGTTAGAGGAGTCACAGACAAGATTGGCTATATCTTGAAGCGAGCTTCAATCAAAACATACTTCAAGCCGCTGAAGAAGATTAGTCAGTTCTTACCACCTGTCAAGTGCCACATACCTCTTCAAGATGCAGGAGTATACAAGCTTGATTGTGATTGCGGACTCTCATACATAGGCCAAACTAAAAGAAGCATAGGGACCCGCGTAAAAGAACACATTGCAGATGTCAAACACCGCCGTTCCAGAAAGTCAGCAGTTTGTGAACATACCCTAGACAAGACCCAGTACTACATCAGATTTGATAAACCACAAGTCCTCGCAAAAGAAAACCGATTCCTACCCAGGATGATTCGTGAGGCTATTGAAATCAAAAAACATCCAAATTTCAATAGAGAAGATGGTTGGGTCTTACCAGCTGCTTGGAATCCCATTATAGAATCTATAAAATCTAAATCCAAGCCCAAAACTGCAAGACCAAAGGATACGGTGAGCTCATTCTGCGTGAATCGGATCGCTAATAATTAACAAAAATGTAAGGTAGCTGTTAGTAATTTTAACATCAAGACGTCCAACACCTCAGTCTGCCCGTGACCATGGATGCTGTAAAGGATCCGAAACTTCGGGAACATAATAATATCAATATACCGCGATAAAATCCGTAAAAAGTAGTTTCATTTCAATGTCTAATATTCGCGTAAGTGTCAGAAATCAGTATACTTTTACAAGTCAATGTTTACATGGAATAAACAATTGAACAGGTCATAGTCGTCATAGACGTACGACCACGGCTATAAACTGGCCACCACTTTTCTAGACATAAGAAAATTGTCTTGTTTCATACTCTTCAGTTAATTTTTTTCGTTCCTCGAGTTTTTCCATCTTTTTTTAGCAGTCGGGGCTTTTGATTTTTCAAATGTTTTTTTTATTTTACAGTGTTAGTTACTGTCACAATTGAAACGAACTAACGACGCCTACAGAGCTACATAGCATGCCAAAGAAATATAATTATGTGAGAGAGCCATGCTTCGGCACGAATGGGCTGGCTCGACCGGAGTGATACCGCGGCCTCACAGAAAACTGGCGTGAAACAACGCTTACGTTGTGTTTCACCGAGTGAGTGAGGATACCGGAAGCCTAAACCCTTTTAAAAGGCGGGCAACGCACACGACTCCTATGGTGTTGCAAGCGTCCATAGGTGGTGGTAATCGCTTACCATCAGGTGATCCGTTTGCTCGTTTGCCCTTTATAGAATATGTACTTACATACATGCCTCATTAGCCTAGTGGTCCTGAACGTGACTGCAACGCTTGAGGTCCTGGGTTCGATTCCCAGGTCGAGCAAAGTGTTATTGGGTTTTTCTATGAAATTCCCAGTAACAGCTTGGTGTTTGGAATTTGTGAGGCTCGCCCCCTATTACATGGGACCTAAACATACCGGCGAACTGTGGGTGTACATTAGTATACCTCTGCCTAACCCTTCGGGGAAAAACAGGCGTGATGGAATGCTATGTTACTTACATACAACACTCAATAAGTTCATAAGTTTTTTTTTTTAAAAGCTTACTAGCAATGCGGGTCGCACGTTACTAGTATTCTTGGTAACCCCTCGTGCTAAGCTAGATTGCTTGTGTTACGAGTGGGTTCACATCGGTAGTGCAATGGTTCATCAATAAGTACCCATAAGTTTTTTCTATCAGGTAAGTAGGACCCAGTTTGTGGATATCCCACCTTCTGTCGATCGTCACAAATCTCCGCTGTTACAACGTTTTCCAATGACGTTTGGGGAAGCTGCTTGTAAAGAGCTTTCCTTATTCACGTCTTACGTCAGTAACAAATGTGTGCGTACATGTATGATAATACTAATTTGATATCTGTTCGCGTTCATATCTGTTCGATATGATATGTTCGATATGTTCGATATCTGTTCGCGTTCATCTTGGCGGGGGCACGGTAGTGCCCCCGCCAAGATGAACGCGAAGCAAACACTGCCGTACCATCCTTTACTGGAATTTCCTTTACTGGAACCATTTCGCCGCATTTTCAGGCCCGTATTTGAGAACCTCTGGATAAGTCGACGGCCAAGTCACACAACATTAACTATAAATAATAAAGAAATCGCAGTAAGGAACCTTAGACTTAGCACGACTTTGTCTAGATTTCATTACTTTTTAGAGATAAACAAGCAGCTCCATCGAGACTTGGCTAATTTTTTACAGAATGTTTGTGATGGGATACCTAGTTACAGTTATTTTCTCTACTATTATAAAATTGTTAAAAAGCTGTGTCTGTACATTGAAGATATAAAAAAAAACAAGTGGGTTAGGGTATATAAACGTCTCCGAACCCAAAAATGTGATTTTTTAAATTCTTGTCTGTTTGTTACGGGTTGGCGCAAAAACTACTGAATAGATTTTAATTTTGTTATCAGTTATAGAAAGTATGTGCTCCAACTTAAAACTGGTATACTTCTTATGTCAAATAATTGAACGGATCCTGAGATACAGCTTGAACTCAGCAGCAGTATACAGGCCCATAGGAAGAAAAGATATTCACTGTTGATTTTTGATTAAAATATTTTTGGGATCAACTTTTAATCCTAATATAGCTTTACCTGAGTGAAGCCTCGGGGAAAAGCTATTAAGAAAAAAAAATATAGTAAGAATGCTTTGACTGGACTGTGATTTTTTAACAATAGAAGTAGGCTGCTAATGATTATGATAATGGAGATGAATGACAGAAAAAGACAACATATAATGCACGAGCAAGGGTCGAGAGAGATGGATATAGATTTATGTACTTCTACCTAAAAGAAAATCGGAAAAGCTACATCTGCAAAAACTTGCAGTATTGAAATTGTAGGTAGTCTGGCAATTGTTAATTGTATTTACAGTTCGTAGCGTATTGTTAATAGTAATAATGGATCGTTGTATCTAATCTTAATAGCTTGAAGCTCAGAAAAACAAGTATTCCTCTTATATATTTAAAGATACCTAGGTTTTTATTAGATTTTATATAATAAAAACCATGTTTTTAAGTTAAAAGCATTTGTTTGTTTCGGAAATACTTGTTTGTGATCATTGAAGTGAACGCGGACGTTTTCCGTCTTTGTAACTGGAGTGCACATCTATTTTATTTATTAAAAATAATCGAGATACTATGTTTATGTCATTGTAGTACGAGAAGAAATAAATTAGAGCTTTTTGTCGACGGGGCATACATGCGTACCGCGATATAAATCTGTTATCACTGTATCTCGTCTCAAGCCTTGCCTTGGCTAGAGAAAACAGACTAGAAAAACATGCCACGTACATGCTTAACAAGAGCATATTTTCTCGAGACAGTAATTTGTATGCAATCTACAAAATGTATCTGAAGAACGTTTCCCGATATAGGCATAAGAAAAATAAATGTATTAGCTCAAACATTTACTGTTCAGTTTTGTGGACGGACTAGAATTGGTCCATTTGAACTTCTGTTTACTATAAAAAATATTTAGATTGATGAATTATCTCATTGCAGATTGGGCAAGATTAAACAAATTTATTTTTTTACTGCGGAAGAACCATAAACAAGGGCTGGCTCTCCTCTAAGAATTAAACATTCCTGGCCTATTGCAGATTGGGAAAACTCATTCATCATCAATCAATATACCTACTACGGGAAAATTAATGCCCTTTTTTTCTTGGGTGGGGAAATAAGCTTAAGAAATATAATAAAAATAAGCTATAATAGAAATCTATAATAGAAATAGAAATAAGCTTAAGCCCAGTTCAATATCCGACCACAAATATGAAATATTTTGCTATAAATCACCGCATGTTACCCTCTATTTCTAAAAAAGTAAATCTCTAAATACAACAGATACGAACTGCGTGATCAAACACACAATGTGTCAATATAATGGATAACATGTTTTATTAGATACTATTATAATTACTTACAAAATATGGTGACATTGTTTAAACGTTCCTAATAAACGAGTTATCTTAATATTAATAAAGTTTTATTGACAAGATGTTTTCCCAGTTTTACGAAAAAGTACGTACGTGAGTAACTATATTTATGTATAGATATATTTGATTCCCTGTCAGTGGGGATTCCATAATTAAAGTCTCATATTATTGATCTACGTTTAAAACCAAACTGAACAGAAAATATGAGCTTATAAGATCTAGATTAAACAGCTGAAGAAAATAAACTCTGATTTAATAGACTACAGTTTAGGAAATTAATACTTATGACGCATTTAATAATATGAGTACCTACGTCATTAGCACCTTTGGAAGCCAATAATGTATAATAATATTGAAGTAATTGATTTTGAAATCGACAGAGATACGCAAAAAGTAGCACGATTGGGAAGGAAATTTATGTAAGAAGATTTCTGGGCTAACTGGATCAGACGTGGATCAATAATGGTTTGACGCAGGGATTAATAAATCTCTATCTCTATACTATATAAAATCGTAAAAAATGTGTCTGTACATTCAATATATTAAAAAAAACAAGTTAGGGTATATAAACAAGTTAGGTTATATAAACATCTGTTAACCCAAAAATGTGATTTTTCAAATTCTTGTCTGTTTGTTACGGGTTGGCATAACTACTGAGTAGATTTTAATTTTGCATATAATTTTAACATGTTATTAATTGAAGTAAGGCGGGTAGGTGCGAAAAAAGTAAACATATTGCTCTAATTCTCTAAATTCATTTAAATTAAAAAATACAGTTTAATCTCAATTATTTTTATATTTAGTTAAAGTATAAGCTTAAATAAGAAACTACTTACGTTAGTAGCAAATTTATGTGACAATAGCACAAAATAGACACCACCTGCCAGTTAATTCACACTATTCACTGTCACTATTTCACAATGCCTCAACTGTCTGAAGTCCTGTCTGCCCAGAGGAGTCTCGAGGAGTGCTTCAATGAGAAGATGATGGAGTTTTCCGCCCAAATCCACAGTGCTGGATCAGCCAAGGACACCATAGCTAAACTGGGTGAAGAGTTCCGGACATTCAGAGAGCTCATGTACAGTATGCTTGGCTTAATCAGAAGGCAGATCACTGAGTGCGCAATGCTGGTTGATGAACAGGAGACAAGGCATCGAAGGAAAGCTTTAGTTTTTCAGGGACTCGCTGAGGTGGAGAAGGAGGACTGCAGGGCTCTTGTACTTGATGTCCTTAGTAATAAGTTGGCACTCAGGAACATTACATCATCCTCCATAAAGGTAGCCCACAGACTTGGCAGCCCTAGTAAGGATCACCCGAGGCCCATCCTTGTGAAGTTTTCTGGTCTGGATGTGAAATCTGCAGTTTGGCGAGCGAAAACTGGACTGAAGGGAACCAAAATTTCTGTTAAAGAATTTCTGACCAAGGCTAGGCAATCCATCTTTACAAAAGCTCGGCTACACTTCGGGATGCGCTCATGTTGGACTCAGGATGGAGCAATTATAATCAAAGTCGCGGATGGAAGTCGACACAAGATTGCGTCCATTGATGAGCTGAAGCCCCTGCTCGCGAAGTATCCCAGGATGGCCGACGCTCCCTCTGCAGCAAGTAAACCAGCCGAGGCCACTGGAGACATCCTGAAAAACAAAGGCCGGAAATAGTAACTTGCTCTAATCGTGGAACAATAAAATAATTAACCAGACAGGTATATTATACTTACTGATAAGTTTATTGGCACAAAATTCCTTCTATTACTTTCATCTCTTGCAATATTTGTTCTCATCTCTATTTCTATACTTCTAATTATCTAGTCCAAATTATGCAGTCACCCTCAAAACACTTTGCTAATTTTGTTTCATTCAAGAATAACTTCTTGTCTGCTAATGTCATGTGTCATTGTCATTTTGTTAAAATCATTTTAAAACTATGCTGCAGTGCTGCCATCTTAAAAAATAGTGATCGGATGGGATACGTTCGGAAACGTAAAATTGTATCAATGTTTTCACTTATCTTTGTTTTGTTATTTTAAAGTTTATTTCTTTCCTGCTTTTCTGATATCACTAGTCCATGATTAATATCATAAGAATTTAACTGAATTTTGGAAAACTTTATTTTAATTTTGTGACAGTGTTTTTTTTTCTTTTCGTTTTTCACTTGACCCTTGGTGTGAACTGGCGGGTGGTGTGGAGATAATACCATAACACCTGATATTGTTTAGTTACTTATTTATTTTATTTTATCTATTTATTCTATATATTATTATTTTTATTTTATGAATTCTGATAATGATAATTATTTTTCTGCTAACGAATCGTCTGCTTCTGGTGACGACAGCTTTAGTTCATTACCTGATACTCTTGGAGACAATTTGCGGCTCACGTTTAATCAGACTGATAAGTTGTTTAATGTGTGCCATATTAACGCACAAAGTGTTCCCAGCCACTATAGTGAACTTTATGAAACTTTCACCAACAATAACGTGCATGCTGTCCTGATTTCTGAGAGTTGGTTTAAACCAAATCTTCTGTCTACCTCTTACCCTCTGCCTGGGTTTGTTCTCATTAGGAATGACCGGATAGGAAGGAGAGGGGGTGGTGTTGCAATATACCTGCGTAGTGACTTTCATTATAAGGTTTTGGCTTCCTCTCCCAGTTTTGTATCCGTTGAATATCTTTTCTTAGAGGTTTCCGTCAAAGGAGTCAAAACCGTCGTCGGCGTAGTATACTGCCCCCCTTCGGTTGATTACTTCACTGATTTTGAATCGGTATTAGAATCTCTGGGTTCAGAGTATGCACATTACATCATCATGGGTGATTTCAATACAAATCTTTTAGCCCATACCTCTCCCCGAACCCGCAAACTCCTGCATCTTGTTGCATCGGCCAGCCTCTATATCCTACCACTCCAAGCCACTCATCACAGTCCTGTCGGGGATGACTCTTGGCTGGATCTTATCCTCACCTCCAACCTTTCCTTTGTCTCCTCCCATGGTCAATACATTGCTCCCGGCTTTTCTCACCACGACCTGATTTTCCTTTCCTATATCCTAAAACCTCCTAAGCCCAAACCCAAGGTACTGCACAGGCGTTGCTTTGCACGTATGGACTGTGAGAAGCTACGCAAAGACGCTTCCTGCATTGACTGGACACCTCTTACAGAAGCTGTCACAGTTGATGATAAGGTTTGCATCTTTAATGCTCTGGTGACCACAATATATGATGTCCACGCACCTGTCAAGAAAGTCAGATTGAAACGACCGCCTGCGCCATGGATGACGAGCTTAATCAGGATCGCCATGAGACGAAGAGACCGTGCGTTTCGTAAATTTAAACGTGACCGGACTGACGCGAATTGGGACTTATTCAAAAAGGCTAGGAATCGGTGTAATTTGATGATTCGTAACGCTAAACGCCGCCATATTCTCAACAATATTTCAACGTCTACTTCTGCCGATATCTGGAAGTTCCTTGGGACTCTAGGTATAGGCAAATCGCGTAATTGTGACCTTCCCAATACGATTGGTTTAGACGATACCGATACATTTCTCCACTGTTTTCGTTTTGGATCGCAAAACCAAACATCTTACCCTCAGCTACATATCTGGTCTAACGCGTCCTCATATTAAACCTTTTAACTTCTCACCAGTCGGTGAGGAAGAGATCAAAAAAACTATCCTTGCCATCAAATCGAAAGCGGTGGGTTGTGATAATATCAGCCGCCAAATGATTGTCACTATCCTTGACCAAATCCTTCCTGCTATTACCCACATAATTAACTTTTCCCTCTATTCTGGAGCATTCCCCTCACTATGGCGGAAAGCCTATGTACGTCCTCTTCCAAAGATCCCTAACCCCACGCTTCCCAGCCATTTTCGACCTATCTCTATTCTACCTTTTTTGTCAAAAGTTCTTGAGGCTTCTGTTCTTAAGCAATTTTCTCAATTCGTTCACCATAACAGCTTAATCAGTCCTCTTCAATCTGGGTTCAGGCCAGGACACAGCACTAGCTCTGCCCTCCTTAAAGTGACTGGCGATGTTAGAGAAGCCACTGTCAAAGTCACTGTACTTGTGTTGGTTGATTTCTCCAATGCCTTTAACACCGTGAGTCACGATATCCTGTTATCCATCTTGTCCTATCTTTTGGTCTCTTCCAAGGCACTAGACTGGTTTTCTTCTTATCTTCTGGAACGCCAGCAGTCAGTGCGGGTTGACGATAATTTGTCAAACTGGTGCCAACTCGACGCTGGAGTCCCACAAGGCGGTATTCTTTCACCACTTTTGTTTTCTATCTTTATAAATCTCTTAACTCCTGAACTTCACTGTGCGTATCATCTATATGCCGATGACCTGCAGCTTTACCGTCATTCTAACATTACTGATTTACCTGCCACTATTAACAATATAAATCAGGACTTAGCGGTAGTTAAGAACTGGTCTGACAGATTTGGAGTGACGGTCAATCCTCAAAAGTGCCAGGTCACTATTTTAGGGAGTTCCAGAAATGTGACTAAATTAACCACCATGAACCTACCCCTCGTTCAATTCGATGGCTTGAATATCCCCTTTAGTCCCGATGTCAAGAATCTTGGCATACACATCGACATGAACCTCAACTGGCAAACACAAATTGCAACCGTAAGCAATAAAATAACTGGAACGCTGCGGTACCTCTACCGGTTGAAAAATGTACTCCCGTCTAATGCGAAGAAAATGCTTGTGCAGACCCTTATTTTTCCCATAATCGACTATGGTGATGTTTGCTACTATGACCTGAATGCAGATCTTCTAAATAAACTGGACCGCCTTCTCAACAATTGCATTCGATTCGTCTTTAACCTTCGCAAATACGATCACGTATCTGCGTATCGAAAACAACTTAAATGGTTGCCCATTAGACAACGGAGAGTGTTGAGGGCACTGACCACCCTCTTCTCTATACTTAATTCACCTGCTTCACCTTCATATTTGATATCTCACTTTCAGTATTTATGTTCCCAACATGATAAAAATCTCCGCTCAGCTAATAATCGTCTTCTTCATTGTCCCTCTCACCGTACTGACTTCATGCACTCTTCGTTTTTCATTCAAGCTATTCTTTTATGGAATGAACTGCCCTTGGAAATCAGGATGGCTAACAGCCGTAATAATTTTAAGCTAAAGGTTCGTGAACACCTTCACAGGAAGCTGGCCGAATTATCACAACAATGATTTGTATATATTATTATATGTATATATAATATATAATTATATATATATATTTTTTATTTTTCTTTATATATATTATTTGTTTTAAATATTAAATATATGTCTAAGTATGTAGATTAATATCATTTATGTATATACATCTTTCTTTTATTTAATTTTAACCCCTTTGAATATTTTTTTTTTCTCTCAGTAATTACATAGTTAATGCTTAAGCACCTGCCTTTATTATCTCTGCACCACCCGAAGGTAGACTGGTAGAAAACGCCTACGGCGTTAAGTCCGCCATGTACATATAAGTGTGCAAAAGTATAAATAAATAAATTGAACAGATCCTGAGATACCGCTTGACCTCTTTGATGTATACTGACTTACCTATAAAAAAAAGAGATCATTAATGTTGGTTTTGTCCATTTTAACTCCTAATATAGCTTCATGTGAGCGAAGCCATGGACGAAAGCTAGTACTTTAATAAAAATAAAAGATTACTACATAAAAGTTAGTATGTAGAACTACCACAAATCATCAAAAAATTATTTGCAGAAGATATTCTAATGATCATTAACAATATGGCGATTAGAGATGCTGCACCTAATAAGATAATGCAAGATCTTCTTATAATTGTCATTTACTACTTACTTCGGCATTATGATTTGTTGTTATTGACTGTGCCAGAGAAAAACTCAAGCATAACCAAAAAGGAGATAATGATTTTGGTGACGACTTATGATTCTTATATCAACAATGGATTCCGTCTTAATTCTATTTGTTTAGTAGGTACATGAAATCGAATTCTTTCAACGCGTTAATCCACCAGTTTTACTAAAAAATGTTGCCCTTGAAACGCCGGTCAGAGAAGTAAACTTGTCACTATCGTCAGTAACAAATATTTGCTTGCTCAAGTTAATCCACCGTTTAATGCGCTCTCAGGTTTAAAGGTATTAACGAGAAAGCCCGAACTAGTACATGCGTCATTCTCATGATGATCTGAAGGTTAAACAATGCATAGTTAAGGTTTATTGATAGTCATTTGAGTGGCTGGCAAATATTCCAAAATGGGACAAGGGTCTTCCTATATAAACTGGTGAAATGTGGAAATAACTGTTTTAGAGATTGGCATTTTCAGAAAGAAAATAAACTAGAAATGTTAAGTGGTTTTGACTTCGCAGTGAATCTTTTTTTGTAAAATCAAGATAGGCCTTGGATTAAGTACTATTTCTCTAATTAACTGCCTCATTAGTCAAGTGGTCCTGACCGCGACTGCTACGCTAGAGGTCCTGGGTTCGATTCCCAGGTCGAGCAGTGATATTGAGTTTTTCTATGAAATTCCCAGTAGCAGCTCGGAGTTTGCAATTTGTGCCCGGTTAATGGCAATAGACTCGCCCCCTATTACATGGGACCTAAACATACCGGCGAACTGTGGGTGTACCTTAGTACACCTCTGCCTAACCCTTCGGGGAATACAAGCGTGATGGTATGTTATGTTATGTCATCTGATAATAGTTATGGCCTACCATCATGGATCTATGTATGTTGCCTATAAAATGGAACTCGTTTGCCTAGAAGCAATTCTGATTGCTAATATCCAGAAACATAGACTTGTCATTGGGAAACCTGTTGCTTTGCTTTATAAAATTTAGTTTTATTGTATGCTCCTCGGTTTTTGTTATTATACATGATACACGTATAATGCATATATCAAAAGAAACTAAACTAGATGTTGCTATATTTGATACCATATCCAAGCTTTTTGGCATGAATTTAGCATCACAAAACTGATTATATCTATTAATATTATTAGTATTTATGACTTTATTGAACCAACATGTCTTTTGATGACAGATTTAGTTCAATTTCCTCAACAGGTGTCGGATATACTTGTACTTTTGGCAATAAACTCAAGGCTTTCAAAGTTTCAACATTTCGATTCATTGTTCCTTCATATTTCCTTGTCATCTTCAAAACGACCTTACATGTAAAAATGGTTATTGTTTGCAAATTTTTAGGCACATGGTCAATGTCATCTTTGGTGTTTCCTATTTTGTCATTGGCATTATGAGTTCTTTCTTCATTCTTAATCAGATAAATATCAGGGTTATTAAAAAGTTATCATCAACATTTTGCCGGAACCATTCATCGCAATTTTTTTATGAGGCAAATGCCTTCATACTCGTAGCTTGGTTCGCTTTTATTTTTATAATTATGATCCTTTTATGATTGCTTTATAGTTCCAGAATTGAAACAGATATGGTATGTTGTGTTTCTAGTTGTTTACTTCCGTGTTTAATTCCGTTGAGAAAATGGGTGAAAATCACCATTATTATAGTAAAAAAAATTAATAAGTAAGCTTTTCTTAAAACTTTATTTTCGGATTGATAGTATGAGATCTTATTTTAATCAAAGAAACCTTTGGCCATGTTGCCTACAGTTATTAAGGTAAGCTAACTATAATTTCACTTAATTATATAATATGTTAAAATATTAAGGAGTCTTTTTTACTCTTCTGAAGTCATCACTGAAGAATCACTGCAGTCATACCATTTGCATTTGATGGTGCGTCGGCTATTGACGCTATTGTAAAGATAAGTCGTTACGTATCCGTGTCATTATATAGATTAGCTAGCTTTTTCTTATTACATGGCCATAACTTAAATGCTATAATTTAAAAAACTATACCAGTGCATAAATCATGCATTACTTTAATTATCACGGAGCGAGTGATTAGCACTCATGTGACTTGTGTCGTCTGAACTGATTATTTCACTAATTGGTACACTTGCCTGTGTATTCTGTCAATTTTACTTACAGGTGTCGATATTAGTAATTCTTGTACTAATTCTTTGTAAAATCTCAATTATTGTCATTGCCTACAAAATTCGCTGAAGACTGATATATTTATGAATAACGACCAACATAACGCATTACACGGGTTTTTTCACAATACACCTTTCGACAAACATGCTTCAGGGTCCAGTGGAGCTTGGATTGCCCACAAAAACTAAATACAAATGTAAATCCTAATTCAAATAATATTTTATGAAATTGGGTTATTATTCGGATTGAGATACCGTTATTCTAGGTTCCTACTGTACCATTTCGTCTACTACTACTATACTGGAAATAAACGACTGAAAAATCGTTCCAAACTTAAAAGTTATCAAGAGTTCCATTCGCTTACATTTATTTCCAGTGAAGTATTTTTGATGAAATGGTAGAGCAGGAACTTAGATTAACAATAATACAATACTTAGAATCCTAACAATTATACACTTTGATTAAATTGTGTTTGAATTACGATTTATTTTGATATTAAATTACGTTTGTATTGGAAATAGTATTAACAATTAATAATCAGTTGCAAAATGATAACATGAATTGAGTTGCATATAGATTATTCGTAGGATTTTCTACATTTGCATTTTGAGACTGCCATCATTTAATGACATCCACTCTACCATGGGCAATATCAACTGGAAGATAAAACGTTGTGTACTTAACTGTTTTGAAAAAGTCAAAAATGTTTGAAAAATTAAGAATCAAGTTTGCCTAAGGTACAGCGTGTGATTTTGCGAAGTACAGTCACGAGCATCAATATGTATTATGAAATGACGATTGCAATCTTTGAGATAATAACAATATCATTAAAGCATTGGTTCGAAAATACTATTAGTATGTTCATAACATCACAACATTTCAATTTAATACAATAAGACAAAATCGCTTATGAAATTTGCCAAGTGTATACTTATTGAAGCGGCGGTAGCCTAATGGCTAGGGCGTTGGACTTGCGATCATGTAGTTGCCGGTTCGAAACCTACCCATTGCACTACCGACGTGAACCCACTCGTAACACAAGCATTTAGCTTAGCACGAGGGGTTAACAAGGATACTAGTAATGTGCGACCCACATTGCTAGTAAGCTTTTTTTTTAAAAAAAAACTGTGCTTATGACTGTACCTATACCTAATAAACGAACCGTCATTCGGTCGTACCTATGCCATTCATTTTCTCGGTTCGTGCGTAACCGAAAGGCGAGCAAAACAATTGAACAGGATAATTACAACAAAATGCGAAGCTTTAGTAACGAATGACTCATAACGCGTATAAGGCACTGCACAACTAATGACTCATACCTAAAGCATAGTAAAAATTCTTGTAGGCGATATTTTTGATATAGGGATACCCAGTTTAGCTGGAAGAATCTTTTTTATAACTCAGTCTAGCTTAGGTGCAGGGATATCTCGGCTATGAACACGGTAGCAAACGCAAGTAGATGCATCAACCAATCTATCGTTCCTACTTTTTGTGAAATGTATTATCAGGAAATTTTAGGAGGTTCACCATTAAACGAAGTGGTTTTGATAAAATCGTAGCAGACGCTATTCTCAACTCATATTGCATTATCGGTCAAAGAAAACAATGTTCTAGAAGGTGCAAGAAGTAGGACAACTTGAAGTCTGTGTTTTGTTTTTGTGTGCACAGTGTTTATTATTTACTATGGATCTAATGCCAAATTTCAATCTCTAGCAGGGAAAAGAATCCAGAGATAGGTTATGAATTTTGCCCGTTAGTATATCAAAATGGAGGGAAGCGGAGGGATAGAGAGCTAGTTATCAAAGTATTGTTTTGGCAATATTTCCTACCGTACGTACCTAGTTTAAAACATACTTAGATACTATTTTCCTAGAAACTCTTCAATAGCAGTCGTAATAAAATCGAGAACTCTCCATGACCTCAACATTTACACTGCGCCAATGCTAATGTCCCGATCGTCTTCCGATACCACATTAGTATTCTTGTCAGCTCCTTAATTACTGCTCCGTAATGCAATAGTGCATTTATTTTTATGCCACTTCTTTATTGAATGGACTGATGTGAATACTGGAGGTGGAATAGGGACCTTTATATATAAGTATATATCTAACGAATGCCTATGCATGCACTAGCCGCGAGGGGGCACTGGTGACCTGTAATACAGGCTGTAGTACAAACCACCACCACCAGTCTCTCACAAAGTTAGCTGTGGATTGGCATTGTTATTACTTATATATAGCATAATTATTATAAGAACTACCTTTGTGAAGAGAGAATAAATAAATAAAAATAAATAAAAAAAAAAAAATATGTCATACCTAAGAACACTATCGATCAAGTTACCTTTTAAAAAAGAAACTGTAGCCCAAGCACGAAAAACTTGCGAAAATTCGAATATTATGCAAATATGCGGATCAAGCCACAATGTATGGCAGGTAATGGCAAACGGAAGAAGTGAAAAAAAAAAAAACCTTTGGCAGTTGTCACTAAGGTTGGGTTAAGGTTGATTTAAGATTCTGTGATGCGGAAATATATAGGACTAGGTAATACTTTAAAAGATACGCAGTGATAGTCTTTCTATTTTGATAGACCAGCTTTCTCATAGATCCTCTGCCGCCTAGGAAGACGGCAAGGTATATGGGACTCGTACAAGTAAAAATCGTAAGTACTTGCCTTCGCTTGTTCTATACTCACAACCATGTGTTCTGTAATATTCGCTAACATGACATGCTGTAGGTAGTCCCGCTTTCGCTTATCACCGCCCCCATCTCCAAAGGGCCTTGCCTGGCATCATAGTCGGAAGCGCGTGGATGGCCATTGTCTGGTCGGGCGGCAGCCTCCATAACCAACCACCCGCAGGCCAAAAAACTGTGTTCGCCTAATGATATGACTGTCAATACTTACGTCTCGAAATGGAATCAAAATATTGCACTTATTACTTGCAAAACAAGAAGGCGCAAGAAATTAGGAAACCTGCATACTGGAAATTTGTTCTAATGCATGTTTTCATTTTCCAAATACATTTTTAGGTAGATAGGTAGGTATACCTTTGCTGTATGTGACTCCGTGAAACCTACTTTATTGTTAGTTACCACAGACTAAACAATAGTTATATGACTGACAAAACCACTATGAGACTATTGTAAACTACTATTTTCCATCATGACTGTAGACATAAATGTAGGAAAGTTCCTCCATCGTATGGCAATTGACACTAGGTGGTGTTTGGTGTTGAGGAAAATGGCCTAAGTAGTCTAGTGGTTTTGAGCGCGATTGCTACACTACACGTCCTGGGTTGGATTTCCAGGGCGAGGAAAGGGTTATTGGCAATGATTTAATTTAACTTTATAATGTCATTGGTTACCTATTGGGTTTTTTATGAAATTCTCAGGAACAGCTCAGAGTTTGTTGCACCTACCATAAGTGTTAGAATTCAGGCTTAGAATTAAATTAACAACTGTTATTTCAAATCTTCAATTCAAGAATTTCACAAATGTGGCACATGGATACCTACACAATAATATGAGGTAAAACTCATAATTATTCTACCTACAGTGCAAAAATAACATCTTCGAGGTATTTTCTATTAGTTTGACAATATTTAATTTGTCAAATGCGCTCATAACCAGAAAGTTGTTGGTGTTCATATTAGCATGTGTTAAATCTAAATTGGTTTATATCGCTGCATTAACACCACCGAAATACCAAAAATGTGACAAATTATATAGTTATTTGCTGTATTTCTAAATACATTGCGCGATTTTCGTAGAGTCATCGATTGTGGCCATTTGAAAAGCGGCAACGGACGTGTAGCATGTAGAAAATTTCGTGTTAGGCAGTTTTTCATGGCCTGAACATTCTTGCAGTGAATGGTGTGAGTACATAAATCTACTGGTGGTTAGCACCTGGCGACATTGGCGTTGCGGGCTAATTAGACTGAACGTAGTCCCGGAGCCAACGAACCTTATTCTTCGGGAAAATTATACTTATCTATTTATTTTTACCGTGTGTATGAAAAATTACTATAAACAAATAACTATACAGGGTTATTGCCAATTAATAATTAGGTACCAATAACTTATTGGTAATCAATCGTAAAATGCAAAAGGGCTAACTACTTCTAAACGCATAGGTATTTCCAAGCACCGCATCTGAAAAAGTTAAATGGCGTGCGTGGTAAAACCTACTTATTGCGATTTCACACAAATTTTGTCATTTTTTATTTATTCAATCAATAGCCGCTACTCAGATAGTATGGTGAGATAGGCCCTGAATATTTTTTATTGCAAGCATCGATACAATCCGTCACTGTTTATTATATGTTGCTGCTAATACAAAAGAGGCTACCTACACCTGAACCACGACCTATATATAGGTCTACCTAGGTTTAGTAGGCAAATCGTGTTCCAAAAAGAATTATAAGTTATTTCTGTTACAAGTAGATACATAACATTTTGTATCTACTTAGATGTACCATGGTTAAACCAGCGCCAATTCTAAGTCAAGGCACGCATTGAAAATGTATAATTAATTTCTTAGCTTACCGGGATATTTCCATTGAATTCAAAACAGATGTTACCCATTGCAAGAATTGATCTAGTTTACCTAGTACCGTAGAGTTAAGATGCTAAGTACTTAGAGGTAGTCATAGAAATACATTGCTTCCTCTCTTCTACATTGCGCTGCACGACCTAAGTTCATTTATTCGCGAGTGAAACCGTGGGAAACAGCTATTTGTTAATTTATATACCAAAGATCGATTGCGAACACAATAGAAAACAAATGTGTCAACCCTCTCGTCAGAGGGTCACAGTTTTTGTGATAATATTTAAAAAACACCAGATGGATACCAATAACAAGTAGTTTCCTAGCTCTGGTACTATTTGTAAATTTAATGTCAAAAGGAAACACTGGCTCCGTCACGACCTCATACCGTCACAAATATTTTATTCCAGATGACTATGACATTTTTATGTAAACTCATTGAATTATATAAGTAAGTACCTAGGTACCGTCTTTTTTAATGATGAAAACTTGAACGAAACGCTTTTATCATGCGTAGGTACCTACCACCAAAATGGATGAATCAGTTTCTCCTAGGCAAGCGCGCTCCATCGTAGATCGCAGCTGGCGTTCAAGGTATTACACGTTACACTCGTCTGGACCCGGCTTTATAGCCTATTTTACCCTATAGCCTTTTATATGCCCACTAAACTCCAAAAATCATTCCACTTCAATCCCAAGACGATTTGTATGAAGGACTATAAATCTGGATATTCTTTTTCCACTCAAAGCCCAAGAATAAGATGTAGAGTCAACAACATTAGTGAAAACAATAATTTCCACAATTAGCACTCGCCAATGCGAATAGTTTTATTTCTTATGTTTTTAATAATTAGTTTACTGGTAAAGAAATTCTAATCTGATGAATCTTATATTTTTTTAAGTAAGTTTTAAAGTTATTTATTTCTATACAGATATAGAAATAAATAACTTTTATAGAAAACTAATACAGATAATATCTCAAAATCGGAAGTCGTGATTTAGCATTTGACCGTAGAGTTTTCGAGTAGATGCAATGAATAAGCCGATTGTGGACTGTGTAGGTACTTATTAACTACCTAGGTACTCAAATTGTAGGCAAGTACCTAATAGTCCCTGAACATGTGAAAAACATCTACAGTAGGTCTTAAGTAGGTACCTAACTACTGATAATTAGGTACAAGGAGGTCCCGACAGAGGCTGTTGAAGACCTAAGTAGGTACATGACATACTGCATTGAAGAACGTCTGTTACGGAGAGTTCTATGCTTTGGTTTTATAGATTTTTTCGTTATGAATGTTTTAAGCTCAATAGTAAAATAAATTTAAAAAGGTCGTCTCTGCCTACCCCAATGGGAGACAGGCGTGAAAATATGTATGTATGTAGGTACCTATGTATTAACTTATCAGGTTTGGACAAAGTGGCGTAGCGTGGGTATAGGTACCTATCGGTTGCCCGGATTTGAATATAATGTATACTTACATTGTATACATTAATTCTATAGAACTTTTCGGCAAGAACAGTCATCAATAATTTACAAATTAAAATAATTAAAATACATAGATCACAGCCAAATAATATTGCATCCAGGCTTAGTTCCACAGACAATATATTATAGTATTCCAAATTTTTTTGTAATCATTTTATTAAAATGATTATTCTTACAACATTTAATAAAATAAAAGTAATTTATCTAATGTATTAGAATCAAAATTACGTGATAGGAAGAACAGTAAAAAAATAGTACACTAGGTGGCGCCATTTTCAATAAAAATGTGACGATTTGTTAAAGATGAAACCCACACACACGTAATTTTGATGGAATTTTAACATCGCGGTGTGGCAATATGGTTAATTATTTTGTCTTGAATCTCTGATTGCGACACCGGAGTGGTCCAGAAAAGTTAAAAAACAGTTCGTTTAAAACTATTGCTATCATTGAGAAAGAACGTACAATACAATGTATGAAACGGCGACCGAGGTGGATTTTAAATAAAAGTGTTTATTTGTTTTACATATTAATTATAATACAAAAATTCTTACTTCAACCATTGATAATAGGATATTTTATTAGTTACTGTGAAATTTTGCCGCCCCCTAAAAAGTTACGTCTGGGGCGAGCCCCCCCCCCCGGCCCCTCTACGCTATGCCACTGTTTGGACGGGACACAAAATTTAAACTAGGTACCTAGGTATGCGTTTTTTAGTGATTTTTTAGTAGCCTTTCCACCTCCACCTCTAGATGGGTCATACCAAACTGAAAAACGGTATCCAGGTACATAGGTACCTCTACCTACCTACTTACATTTCAACTTCTCTCAATAGAAATGAAATAAATTACGTTACATTATTTTTTTATTACTAGCGAGGTCCAAAATTAACTGGGTAATTAAAAAAAAAATTACGCAAGGATTATATATTTCATTGTTGTAACCTCAGGTTGGAACTATGCAACTACAAAAAGGGACAATGCTGTCGCTACTTGAGATGACTGCGTAAAACGGAATATATTTTATGAACGTTTTGATTTTCCTATATTTTATTATAAACTTTAATTTTGCCGCTGTAAGTTGCACTTCTATTGATCGAATGTGATTTTATAATACTGTAATAATATTACATAGGCCCTGAAATATTATAATAATCAGAAATTGAAAAGGATTTCAGAAGCAACATTTAAAGCTAACTGTTTCCCGCCTCCATTTTAAATTTATGCAATGTAGAAACGTTTGACGTTTATCCGACAATTGGAATAGAAGAACTAAACGTACATTTGACAGAAGACGTCGTGATTCGCCTGCACACGTCTTGTAAATTGTACGTTTTTGTCTGCTTTACTCAATTTAACACATTATTTCGGTATTTAATCGTTATGGACCATGAAAGCAGAGAGCTGGCCCAAGATTTCTTTTTGCGAGAACCGGCGGATCCTCGGATACGGTAAATAAAATAATGTTTTTTTTCATAGGAGTTTGTCCTGTTGTTTCCTATATATGTGATTCTTTTTTTATAGAAAACCTAAGAATGAACCTCAGCAAGAAGAACCTCATCCTCATCTCAAGGTGGAAATGCAAACGATTCGTTTAAACTCAGATTCACAGAAACTTGTTTTGGACACCCTGAGGTTTATTCATGGCCCTGATTTTAAGCTTGGTAGTGCCAGTCTCTATAAAGTAAGTATTTATTATAATTATAAATGACTTCCTTCACTAAAATAACTTTATAATCTTAGCATGAAATATGCAAAAAAATCACATAAAGATAATAAATAACTTCGTTTTAATTTAGCACTGGTATTTCTTTTTTGACAATTCAATGTCTTTCATGCACTGGTGGCATACATTATGTTCCTTCTAATTATTAACACAGTGATGTCATAAACTAAATAACTGGATGATAAATTATTGAAAGGCCTTTAGGTAATATATATATAAGTAGGTACAGCACAGTATAACTATTACTGAGTATGCTGTCCCTCAAGAATGGCCAGACCCGAAACACTTAATCCAACAAAGCTTATTAGACTCCCGGGCACAATTTTATTGTAGTAGATTTTCATTGTGTCTTTAATTTGTTATTTGATGGGTTAAGATACTCAACTGCTTCCTGCATGAATTATTTATGTTATCTCCTATTATTAATTATTTATTTTTATACTTTGTGTACATAAAAGTGTACAAAGGCGGTCTTAATGCCTTAGGCATTTTCTACCAGACGACCTTAGGGAGGTGCAGAGATGATCTCGGTAGATGCACTCAAGGGTAAGAGTAAAAAGTATGAGGCGAAGACTTGGCCATAAAATAGACATATAAACTTATATAATACATACATTAAATAAATAATATATACATCATAAAATACGATACATATAATATACTATACATATTTATTACTCTGACCTAAACATAGTGTTACAGTATCTTTTATTATTACTTGCTGTGTGGTTCCAAGAAATAATTTCTTGAGTGTTTCAAAGCGTTAAAAGTTAAGGAACTGTTGCTGTGGACTATGTAGGTACTATTATATAAATCCGGGCTGTCCAAACCAGATATACTAAAACAAACTACTTAATAGATTGGAAGGTTGCAGAAACAAATGCATTAGGAAAAAAGAATATGGATATTAGTGTTATATTTAATGTTCTTGTTTATTCAATATTTTCTTTTCAAGCGAGCTGACAAACATGAACACACATTCATGCTTTAGACAGCCCTGATATACATCATAATAATAAATATCTTATTGAAATAAAACCATTTTATAGATTTACTCCCATTAAATTTACATTAAACAAATGATGGAAGACATATCATGACTTCCAAAGGAGTTACAATAAATATGTATTTGTTTTGCAGGATAAAGGTTCAAACCTCGGCAATCGATTCTGGATGGAAAGAGGTAATCTTATTGTGCAAGGTGGATGTGATTATTCACTGACTGTCAAACCAGAAATTGAGACTTCAGAGGCTAGGCTCCGGGCATTTGCATTAGCAAAGATGGAAAGGTATGTTTTAGTTAATTATTGTTTTAGAGTAACTTTGTTAGATTTATTTGGGAGTATGTATTTTCCTGAGATCCAGAGCTTGAAGGGGTATTCTTAGGTTTATACAAATATAGTAACTTTATTAGTAAGGTCTAATAATAAATGGAAATAATTATGTAATAGTAAGAAGAATTAAAGGTAAATATATGTAGTGTGCAGAATTCAAAATATATTAGACTACAGTAAAATATTTAAGTTATTGTTACCAAGTTTTGCATTTATTGATAAACCACAAAAAAGTTTTTACCGATCCTTTATTCACATTTCAGATACAATTTCCACAAAGTCCACTGTTCAGAAGCTTTAGAAGTGGCAGCTGAAAACATAGACAAAGCACTAGAAATACTTTTCTTCAAATACTTCCAAATTGATTTCCAAGACAAACCAGATAATGTCCCAACACCTGCAGAGCTCTTAGAAATGACAATGGACGAAAAAGCCGTCCTTGAATCAATTTACGACACCAGCTTCAAAACAAAAGACGATAATATTTGGATCATCAAATTAAACCTTGATTATCTAACGAAAATGTATGAAAACAAGGAGGTGGATGTTCCGAAGAAAAAAGTTAACATAAACTATAATAGTAACTTTAAAACTAAACAGAAAGAAGTTTGTAAATTGTATCTCAAAGGCCCTTGCAGGTTTGGCGCGAAATGCAAGTTCCTACACGAATCTAAAGAGGAAAAAGTTCCTGAAGAATCTGAGCCTAAAGGGGACACAAAAATAAATTATGAATTAGAAGTAAGATTTCCCGAAGACAGTGTATACCCTTTCCAACCACCTTTAATATTTTTCAAAGCTGAAAACAAAACGAATATAATACCAGAGTTAACCTTCCTCAAAGTAACCTTAAGGCTTATAGATGAAGCGAAAGCTCTAGCACAGGATGGTATACCAAGTGTATACTCTTTAGTAGAACTTTTAAATAATGAGGAAGAAATATTAAATTTCATACAATTTGACACAAGAACTTTCCCAGCTACAACTGACGCTTTATTCCCACAACTAATAGATGATTCTAGTCTTAGTAAAAAGAAGTTACCATTACATTATAAAAAGGGCGAAATTAAAAACAATAGGTCTAACAATAATTTTGAGGAAGTGCTCAAAGAAAATAGAGAGATTGCTAAGAGATGGCTAGAGAAGCGGGAAAATGATAGGTATAATAGAATGATGTCCGGTAGAAGAAAATTGCCAGCATGGAAAAAGAGAAATGAAATATTGAATACAATCAAAAAGTCACAGGTAAGACATATTTGTTTATGCCTTTAAAACTTTACTTTTTTTAACTATGGAATACCTAAGAACATTACATAACATATCATACCATCACATCTGTATTTTTTGAAGAGGTCAGACTATTGTCTATTAGTTTAAATCAAAATTTGGTCAAATTAACAGAAACAAAAAAAAATTGTTATCAATATGTTAATGAAAATGTGAATACTAGGGAAATGAAAATTTGTTGGTCTCCAGGGACGCGGAACTGTGCCCGAGAGACAGATAAAGGTGATTTATGATAGAGGGAATCGAAAAAGAGTAGAAATGTATAGTAGAGAGATGTCATATGCCAATGCCATGTCGTAGAGAGTATGCTATCTGGTCACAAATCCAAACTTGAACTTGAAATATAACATTGGTTGACCTGTGAATTTCATAGAGAAACAATAACACAATAATATTCCAGATTAACCTAAGGTATAGAACATTTTGAAAAAAGTTAGTTATTCATCCACACATGCGAAGCTGGAGCGTGCTGCTAGTTGTTTATAAACAGTAATTACAGATTGTAATTATTGTTAATTCGGAATAATTTATCTATACAAAATTATGTATCTTTTTAAATCAGTAATTTTCTTCAGGTGGTCGTCATAAGCGGTGAGACTGGTTGCGGTAAGAGTACGCAAGTTCCTCAATACATCCTCGACAATTGGTTGGAGAACTTCAACACAAGTGGTGTTGATCACGTGGAAATTGTATGCACGCAGCCCAGGAGGATATCCGCCATTGGTGTGGCTGATAGAGTCGCTGAAGAGAGGGTGGAGAAAACGGGACAGGTGGTTGGTTACCAGGTATGTTGTTTGAGAAATGGGATAGTGGTAATCCATTTCTGCCATATTTTACGATTTGATTGTACGTTTGGCACCTTGCAACTACCATTGCCGCCAAGGTTTGATTCCAACTCAAGACAAATATTCCATAGATATATTCCATTTATTTCGGAGTGTACTTTGTATCCATTTATTATATGTTCCTAAAGTCCCCCGTGACACAGAAAAAAATAAAAATAATGGAAGGTGCTAATATCAGGTTCCGTAAAAATATCCTCTATGAAATTCCCAGTAGCAGCTTGGAGTTTGGAATTTGTGCCCGGTTAATGGCAATAGGCTCGCCCCCTATTACGTGGGACCTAAACATACCGGCGAACTGTGGGTGTACCTTAGTACGCCTCTGCCTAACCCTTCGGGGAATACAGGCGTGATGGTATGTGTTATGTCAAAATATCCTCACATATACACTAGTATTCTATTATCTGACTCACCTTAAAAGCTTGTTCCGGAGAGGTTTTAATGAATTGTTCAACATTATTATACCATATCAAAATTTTTTAAATTCACGTCTGATAAATCAGTGGGGACTGACTATTCTGAATTAAATTTAAGACAGTGTCTCTGTCTGTATTTTTTTTAAGTAACATTACCGCTTACAGTTAAAATTAAACAAAAAAAGACATAAAGTATGAAGTCTCTTCTCTTCTCTACTATTATAAAATTGTAAAAAAGCTGTGTACTGTAATTGAAGTTAATTAAAAAAAAACACGTGCGTTATGGTATATAAACGTCTCCGAATCCGAAAATGTGATTTTTAGAATTCTTGTCTGTTTGTTACGGGTTGGAGCAAAACCTATTGAATAGATTTTAATTTTATTATCACTGTTAGAAAGTATATGCTCCAACTTAAAAACTGGTGAACTTCTTATCTCAATTAATTAAATGAATCCTGAGATACAGCTTGTCCGCCCTGATGTAAACAGGCCCATACGAAAAAGAGGTCATCAATGTTGGATTTCCATTTTTATTCCTGATATAGCTTCACGTGAGCGAAGCCGCGGGCAGAAGCTAGTATACAATAAAATTACTAAATTTACGTACCCAATTTTTCGGTTCTATTTTCTGAATTGATAACTCTAATTTATCGTATTTACAGATCAGATTGGAAAGCAAAGTTTCGTCCAAAACCCGCCTAATATTTTGTACAACCGGTATATTATTACGAAGGTTAGAATACGACCCTCAACTGAAATCTGTCACCCATGTATTGGTTGATGAAGTCCATGAGCGGTCTGAAGAGAGTGATTTCCTGTTGCTCATATTGAGGGACCTTGTCAAAGTAAGGAAAGACTTGACGGTCATACTTATGAGTGCTACGCTGAATGCCGATCTATTCTCGGATTACTTTGACAAAATTCCAGTTTTGGAGATCCCAGGTATGAATTATTTTTACTGTGTTTAGAAACTATACCGACGTAGTAGAGCGGACTTTATAGTGTATGAATTCTATCTACTTTTGCGTACAATGTTTATCAAATTGTAAAATTAATTTCTCTGATATTATTACTAGTATCAAAATCGAGTCTTTTTTACTAAAATGGTAAATAAATAAAAAAAATTCATCACTATGTGATACTGAATGTAAATTTGGATAGTGTTGTCGTCAACGTCCATACCATGTTGAAAACACCGGTTCTCGTCCGATCACCGAAGTTAAGCAACATCGGGCGCGGTCAGTACTTGGATGGGTGACCGCCTGGGAACACCGCGTGACGTTGACTTTTTGTTAACATGTTTGTTATTCTAAAGTTGTTGTTATTTTTACTTTTTGTTAAAATATGTAATAAGAAGGTTTTTTTTTTAATTATTCTGTCCTTTAAAAAATATTACTGCATTATGCTATTTAGCTGTTTTAAAATCTAGATCAAGCCACCAAGATCAATATGTAATTACACAAAATACCGACTTTACTTACTCACATGCTTTGATCATAATTATTATTCCTGGCCTATACATTACTGACAACGTAGTTCTTTTTTCCTGGATGTTGTTTACTGATTAAAATAACCCTCCTCCTTCGGCAGTCGGGTAAAAATATAATATTTATTGTTTGATAAAAACATGATTGAGGAAGTTTGCAATGGAGAATTTTTCGATTCATGGGTATGATGTCATAGTCATAGCTAATAGTACGGTACTGACTAAGTATTTCAGCTTTTGAAGTGTCAACGTCCATACCATGTTGAAAACACCGGTTCTCGTCCGATCACCGAAGTTAAGCAACATCGGGCGCGGTCAGTACTTGGATGGGTGACCGCCTGGGAACACCGCGTGACGTTGACTTTTTGCATTTTTTATTCGAAACAGTATCTTTTTTCTTTACTGTATCTCCTTTTTTGTCAAACCTGGCCAGTGTACCATTGATTTTGAAAGTTTTGTTTCTTTTTTCTTAGGCAGAACATTCCCAGTAGAACAACTGTTTCTAGAAGATATTATGGAAATAACGAATTATGTATTAGAAGAAAATGGACCCTACACAAGAAAGATCAAGAAAGGTTTGGAATGACAAGTTTTGACCTAATTTCAACTCTATATGAATAGTGTTAAAATAGTTTTTAACAGATTTTAGAATGTAAGCTGATAACAGAACGACAAAGTTCTATTGTTACTGCATCTTAAACGTAAGGCCTGAATTAATTTATTTTACCAGGTGATAGAAAACAAGACCTAGAAACAGAGCTTGAAACCTGCGACGTTCGCGCCGACGCCAACGAACCGCCGAAAATATCCATACGAGATGACAACCTGAATATCGGACAGATGGTCGCTCGATATCCCAAATGCAGTAAAACTACTTGCAAGAACATGTACTTAATGGATACTGAAAAGGTAATTAATATTTGGATAATACATAATATATCAAACCTAACTGCTTCATTAGCCTGGTCCTGACTTCGACTGCTACGCTAGAGGTCCTCGGTTCGATTCCCAGGTCGAGCAAAGTTTTATTGTTTTTTTCTATGAAATTCTCAGTGGCAGCCCGCAGTTTGGGATTTGTGCCTGGTTTAATGGCACCACTAATTAATGTAAAACAGCCGCACATAAGATGATTGACCCCAAAAGTTATGAAGCAGTTAAATACATGCATAAATAAATAAATAAAATACATGCAAAGTTACGCCTCTTTCCCGTAGGTAGGCAGGCAGAGACCACAGACTTGCACTTGCTACGATTCTCATTCACACACCTCTTTAAATTAAATAGTTGCCTTATATTATCCTACTAATATTAACAAACATAATTATGAGTTTAAATAATTACCCATTACAGTTTCGTAAAATTTGTTTATTTTACAGATCAATTTAGAGCTCGTTGAACATGTATTAACGTACATAGTGAAAGGTGACCACAACTGGCCGCACGAGGGCGCTATATTAGTATTCTTGCCGGGCATAGCGGAGATCATGTCCCTACACGACCAACTAGCTGAAAGTAGGACGTTTAGTCCGAAGTAAGTAAGAATTTTACTTTTGTGAAGTTTTGTAAGGGCGTATCTATAAAATCAAAATGCCAAACTTCAATTGTCAATAAAATAGCTAATATTATACAGGCTGAATTAATTGTGGGAAGACGGGTAAACTTTCAATGGATTGATATCTATACAAATCATAAAATTTTAACAGGCCAATGTCTGTACATTATAGTTATTGAAGTAACACTAATATGAGGGGACTTTATTAGAGCAACAGAAGCCAAAACAACAACTTTATGAATTTTCGTCTGTCTGTATGTTTTTACGCGCATCACGAAAAAACTACTGCATGAAGTTAGATGCGGTTTAAACAGTTGTATTGCTGGAGATCTAATTTAAAATCGGGTGCATATATCATCTTGATAAGCAGTCTAGAAGTCGGGTTATATAAAATTATTTTGGGGAAGCGAGTGTAACTGTAGGTTGTAACTAGTTTTGCAATAAAAACAATAATGTTTAAAAAAATCGTGTTATTATTTGCAATGTCGTCTTGTGTTGTGTAGCTGTTTGAAATATACTTTATATTTTTTAGGACCGGCAAGTACATGTTAGTGCCTTTGCACTCGACGTTATCAAGTGAGGAACAAGCCTTAGTGTTCAGGAAGCCTCGGCCGGGAACTCGTAAGATAGTACTCTCTACAAACATAGCGGAGACGTCCGTCACAATAGATGACTGTGTGTTTGTTATTGACTGCGGCCGGATGAAGGAAAAAAGGTAATAAAAAAAAAGCTGTATTTACTGATAATCAGTGACAGTTGGAAATATTGAATATCAAAGTTACTTTAAATGTTTTTTTTATATTTTAAACATGAAAGTAATTCTGTCTGTTTCTATGTTACGTTTTCACCCCTAAACCGCTCATCCATTTTTGATGAATTTTGATTTAGAGACAGATAAAAGCTTGAAGAAGGACGAAGCTCCATCTTGTCTCAAAAAATTTTTTGCAATGCCATTGAAACTTCGATATTGTTTTATTAAATACTCTCGGACTACTTAAAAAACCTGACAGGTTATGTTATTGATGTGAAATTGTTAGCACTTTTATTAAAATTTTTAGGTTTATTTTGTACACATTTAACCTGTAAACCATTCTATAAAACAATCACATGTTTTAATGACAAATTTCTGTTCAATCATCATATAATTATTATGTTTTGAAATGGTCTAAAAAGTTCCTTTCAAAGTAGTTTTTTGTCATATAAAAACACGGAAATTCCCTAATTTTTTAGATTCGACTCCAACCGTAATATGGAATCTTTAGACCTAGTCTGGGTATCCCGCGCAAACGCAAAACAACGCAAAGGTCGAGCGGGGCGCGTTATGCCAGGAGTTTGCGTCCATCTGTTCACATCACACCGTTACCACCACCATATCCTCGAGCAACCAGTCCCGGAGATACACAGGGTGCCGCTGGAACAACTGGTTCTGAAGATCAAGATATTGCCTCTGTTCCAGAATATGAGCATACATGAAGTCTTAGGTACGTCGAATCCAACATACCATCACGCCTATATTTCTTGAAGGGTAAGGCAGACATTTGCTTATGTACACCCACAGTTCGGCGGTATGTTTAGGTCTTGTAATAGGGAGGCTAGCGTATTGCCATTATCCAGGCACAAATCCAAATTCCGAGCTGCTACTGAGAATTCCATAGAAAAACATATATATGGCTCGACCTGGGAATCGAACCCAAGGGTCTAGGATGACTAGCCTAATACGGTAGGTATTATGAGGCAAAGGTGATTCAAATTAGGTAATGGAGTATTTTTTACTCGTAGCTTATGTAAATATCAACATCGCGTGGAATCTGTCTTTGACTTGAATTTTGGTACTAATGTCTTCAGAATTGCTATGTATGTTTATAAGTGATTTCAGTTTAGTTTGTCTTATAACACAAAATACCTTCACGCCTGTATTTTCCCAAAGACTAGGCAGTACCTAATCCTTATTTACGTAATTCGTTGCCATGTTTTTGGCCCTATAAGGCGAGCCTATTCATAATAGTCAATTGGATCAGAAATGTCAAAACTAATTTTCATATCACTTAATATAATTCTTCCAGGTAAAACCGTAGAGCCTCCAACGAAACAGAACATAGATGGCGCTCTCTCCCGCCTAAAAGACATAGGGGCATTAGACAAGACGTTTAACCTGACCGCACTGGGCAAACATCTGGCTGCCTTGCCCGTGGACGTGAGGATAGGCAAGTTGATGCTGTTCGGGGCTATATTCTGCTGTGTGGACTCTGCACTCACTATGGCTGCGTTTTTGAGCCATAAAAGCCCATTTGTTGCTCCGTTTGGGAAAAAGGTAAGATGATTAACTAACATACATACATTGAAATGAAACAACTTTTTACGGATTTTATCGCGCTATATTGATATTGTTTAGTTCCCGACTTTTCGGATCCTTTACAGCATCCCTTCATCAGATTTGTGAACATACCCTTGACAAGACCCTGCACTACATCAGATTTGATAAACCACAAGTCCTCGCAAAAGAAAACCGATTCCTACCCAGGATGATTCGTGAGGCTATTGAAATCAAAAAGCACCCAAATTTCAATAGAGAAGATGGTTGGGTCTTACCAGCTGCTTGGAATCCCATTATAGAATCTATAAAATCTAAATCCAAGCCCAAAACTGCAAGACCAAAGGATACGGTGAGCTCGTTCTGCGTGAATCGGATCGCTAATAATTAACAAAAATGTAAGGTAGCTGTTAGTAATTTTAACATCAAGACGTCCAACACCTCAGTCTGCCCGTGACCATGGATGCTGTAAAGGATCCGAAACGTCGGGAACTAAATAATATCAATATACCGCGATAAAATCCGTAAAAAGTATCAATGTCTAATATTCGCGTAAGTGTCTGAAATCAGTATAACATAAATACACATACATAAACCCCACTGTTGGGCACGGGTCTTCTTTCATGATGAGAAGGATTAGGTTATAATCCACCATGCTGGCCTAATGCGGGTTGGCAGACTTCACACGCCGCTTCCATCTAGAAAATCTCAGGCACCCAGATGTCATGATTTACTTAGAAAAGTCAGAAGTGCGTGCCTTGGATTTGAAACCGAGACCATTGACTTGCAGTCCAGTGATCATACACTTGGCTTTCACTGGTATTGTATTGTATTAACTAACATTTACTTAATAATAATAATATTACAGTTATAGTAATTTTGCCGTTGTCCTATTGACCAACATGTTGATCAACTGTTAATCAACATAGTCCACAACCGCTTATAGACTAATGAAAAAAATAAATTAAACACAATAAAACTAGACACAGGGTTATTTTTGTATTTCTTGTAAATAATAATAATAAAAATACATTAATAAAAAGTTTTGATTTTGAAATTCTTTCAGACAGAGGCGGACGCGAAGAGAAGGGAATTTGCATGTTCGCAAAGTGACCAGCTGACAACGTTAAGAGCGTATAGAGTTAGTAATTTTATTTCATTATTTTATTTGACATTATTATTAATATTCTAGAAACCTAAGCACAACTGATACCCTAGAGATCCTGGTTTCAATTCTAAGGTCGTAAAAAAGTGTTATGGGCAAATGTTATGTAGCAACTCGGAGTTTGACTAATCTGGGAGCGGAAAAAAGTTACATAATTATGTCACTCAGCTAATGGGTGAATTGAGAATAAACCGTTATTTTAATGAAGAAATAATGTATAAATAAAGAGCATAGATTACACTGTCAGTAAACTTCCCTTTCAGAAATGGCAACACGCGATGAAAAGCAGTACCCACGCGGCTTTAGTTTTCGCCAACGAGAACTTCTTATCACACAAGACGTTGCTCATGCTGGCCGATATTAAGCACCAGTTGCTTGGCCTCCTCGCGTCCATCGGCTTCGTGCCCGACATGCCTGCGCTGCGGAAAAAGATGAGGAAGGATTCCGTCGCCAGTCTTACTGGAGACGAGGTAATGCTACTTATAATGCACTGGGGAAACGATTGAGGAACTAGTGGCGCCATCTTTGTCTTGGCAAAAGCAATTCTATTGGCTGAACGCTCCTTGACGCAATAGCTAACACGTTTTGATTGGTTGTCCTAGGAAAAGTCAGGTGCTGACATCTGTGTTAGCGTTCCGTTGTCTTTCCAATTCCTGTCTATTTTTTAAAGATTGATTAGATTTTATTACAACGTCCTATTTTTTATTTACCAGTCATTAGCCTAGTGGTCCTGAGCGTGACTGCTACCCTAGTTGTCCTGGGTTTGATACTGTTATTAGGTTTTTCAGTAGCAGAGTTTTTTCAGTAGAGAGTTTGGGATTTGTACCCGGTTTATGACAATTAAAATGGACCTAAGCATACTGGCGATTGCGATTAGTACCTACTATTACTGATGGTATGTTATGTTCCTACTTTAAAAGTCATTTACGTTTCGTGCAGTTTCAAATAAGATATATTTTTCTTCACCCAGCAATGAAAAAAAAATACTTCCTTTAAGAAGGTAGACAACCGGCGAGTTGCGTACTGGCTTGCGTTGTCTATAGGCTTTTACGAGCTTAATGCGTCCCTGGGTATAATAAGTATTCTTATTCGTATATTTTGTTTCAGTTGAACACAAATGGGAACAACGACAAATTACTGGCAGCTATTTTATGTGCAGCTCTGTACCCGAATGTAGTCAAGGTAAAAGACCGTTTACATTTAATAAATATTTATAGGTTACATTTCATCATTAGTTTTATCAAAGTGTTATCTTAATATATAAAACGTGTTATTTACATCATTTATATCTCAATAATGGAGCAATTTTTATGATCTTTGATTTGTTGAATTTTGTCTCCGCCCCGAATAACTATGAAAAATCCAAAAAAGAGAAAGTTTATATAGATATCAAGAATTTTTTTATACATTTTGTATCGAGAAGAAAGTATTATATAATTTAAATATCTCCAAAAAGTTCACTTTCGTTTTAATTCAAACTAACATAATAAATGCTACAGTAACTCATTCTAGTTCTATCATTAAATGTAACACGTATTTCAGGTCCTAACTCCAGAGAAATCCTTCCACATGCAAGCTGGCGGCGCTATTCCAAGACAGCCGACCCCAGACGAGCTCAAGTTCAAGACTAAAACTGATGGCTACGTAGCCTTGCATCCATCTTCAGTGAACTCCAGTATTGGCTATTTTACTAGTCCGTATCTAGTGTACCAAGAGAAGGTGAAAACCAGCCGCGTATTCATTCGAGAATGTTCTATGGTGCCGCAACTTCCGCTCGTCTTATTCTCTGGTAAGATCATCAAATATCAGCACGATCGAAATAACTGTACGCGTCTGAAGTTGGTTCCCAACTATCATCATCGTGCGAGCCTTTTCCAGACTATGTTGGGGTTAGCTATCAGTCCAAATGAATATCAGTTTTTTATATGAAGACAGACATTCGCAATATCGATATTTGGAGGATAGATTGGGCTTCTGACTACCACTAACAATTTGTCATATGTTCTCGTATATTTGCTGATGTTCGTATGACAACCCATACCGACGGCTTTACGTGCTCTCCGAGGGAGGGGTCTAGATGTTTTAAGAATGGTCACCTATCCACACACTAACTGCAGTGAGCTCAGCTTAACCTTGCAGATCAGTTGATCGGCTCAGTTATTACTCAGCCACGAGCTTTAGTCACAAGCCCCTTTCTGATGTTAGCCATTCCGAATGGCAACACAGGTAAAATTATATTTAGTAGTAGTTTTTTTGTGGAGAAGTATTGAAAGCGGTAAATGCAATAATCACGATTGCGAAAAATTTACTTCCCCAATCGTCTTCACAATTCACTTCACAATGAGTTCTTATTTTAAAATTTACCAACGGCAAACTACTAACAGCCAACTTCAGACACGCACAGATACTTTGACCGCACTGAAGTTGTATTTATTTCATTATCATAGTCAATAGACAAGTGTGTTGTTTTAGTTTTTATTGGTTGTTATTCTCTCCTCGGGGTTGATTCTGGCAAGTTCTTATCGACCTTAGTTCCCTGTTTGTCAGAAACTGTGTGTGGAATATATCGAATTAACGCTTGTCTTTTATTTATAATGTTACACTGCAACGATATTTATAAAAAACTAGCTTTTGCCCGTGGCTTTGCTCACGTGAAGTAATATTAGGATTAGAAATGGATTCCGAAAATAATTTAATCATAAAACCAACAGTAATCTCTTCTTTGTATCCAATGGGTCTCTATAGATCAGAGAGCTGTATCTCAGGATCCGTCCGTAGTTTTTGCGCCAACCCGTAACAAACAGACAAACAGACAAGAATTTTGAAAATCACATTTTTGGGTTCTGAGACTTATAAATACCGAGTTGTTTTTTTTTATATCTTCAATATACAGACACAGCTTTTTTATAATTTTATAAAAGTAGAGACAAAAAATTCACAATATATTTTTATTATTGTTTTCAGGTTGTACGTTATCTGTGGAACTGCATAGTGGGACGTTTATAGTGTCATTAGAAGACGGCTGGATTATGTTCCAAGTGGAAAAACATGAAGTAAGTTGATTAGTTAGGGTTACTACGAAATAACAGATCAGGTTTTTTTACTGTTATTTTGAAGTTCAATATAAACAAAACTCTAAAGCGGAAACCTTATTTTAAGTAGTAAAATGACTCTTTGTTCAAACTATTTCCAGGTTGCTGAAATGCTGAAAACGATACGAGTGGAGCTCGTAAATCTATTAGAAGAGAAAATCAACGACCCAAGTTTGAACCTGTTACATTACGAGAAAGGTAACCGGATAATAAAGACTATAGTGCAAATTGTTACTAAGGATTAGTTAGTTAAAATAATAGGTAACGAGTGAGCACTTATGAAGTTTAAATATAAACAAGTTTCGTCAAGTTTTCGGCGACCATATACTGACCACCAAAAAAATAATTTGAGTCAGCGTTAAAATTTTGCAATTTTTCTAAATAAACTAGGATATTTGCAATGAATCTGCTATTACATTAATGATGGCAAGATCTTTTTGAATCTTCAATCCCGGTCCTTTGTAGTATTCCTAAGATTTTTGTAAAGATTCCTTTGTTTATTTTATCCTCCAGATGATTACATTTTTGTCTACGCATGAGTGAGTTTGATAGCGAATTAAAAATGTTATCTTAGAAATCTTAAAAGTTTCTTGTAATCTTGTAACCGTCTTTGAACTACATAACTATAAAATATGTCTTCATGTAAAATACAAGATGTAATTTCTGTTAGGACAATCTTCACCACCCAGACATTATTTCATACACGGCTACACCCATTGTCAAATAGTATGTAGATTGGTATATACAATTAAATAGTAAATGGAGAGCTAATGTAATGTAATGTGCTAAAAATAAAAATCATGTAATTATAGATTACGTTACTACTGAGAAACAAATTCATTTTTTTAATGTGTTTTGAAGACAAGTTATTAAATTTAAAACAAAAAGTTTGTTCATGTAAGTACTTTATTTAAGTTCATTCAATTTCGTTCATTCTTACACCACATCACTATCTTTTTGTCAAAATCTGGTCAACTGTCAAGTTACTGAATACAATATAAAGTCTCTTGCTGTCTCTATCATTTTAAATCAAACTGAATGTAACAGCACGTTACTTAACGGCCATAATATCATTGGCAAACTTGAAGGTTAAGAACTTCAAACTTTATTATAAAGAATTTTAAATCGCAAAATCGCGTATGTTGGCCATACGTCTAAGTAAAAAAAAAACACTCGTATAGTATATCAACAATTTAGGACTTTCTAAGTCTTGTCAGTTTCTAAGTCTCTCTTCGATGTCTTTTTTTTATTTATTTCCATAATCATTTGTAATTTATGTACCTATTTATTTAATTTAATACTCTGAAAGGTGCTATGCTGAAATTATTTAATTAATTTTATTGAAGTAGATAAATGTGAATAAATTTATTATGTTTTACTACTACTCGTATTATTATTATTATACATAACTACTGTTTTTAATCGACAAAATATTCTTTGTTTATAAATCTATGAAATTCATTGAAATCAGTTGTCTATAGATAAATCCTATTTGTATTGTTAGACGTTATGTGGTCGTTTATTTGTGTATAAAATAATAGTACATTATTTGTAAGAATTATGTACAAATACTTTATATATTAGCTAAATAATAGTCAATTTTATTGTGTAGCAAAATGGTCAGTATTTTATAAATGAAAAGTTTGATGAAAGCGCCATCTGTTATTTGTATATGGATATCATTGTAACGCCTCTCACTAAGTTAGTGTTTCTAATGAATTCCTAGATGGCGTCGATTCCAGTTCTGTTTTTGGTTTTTAGGCGGTCCGACTGCTGTTCACAAAATACTTACGACGATGTTGAATTTATTTATTTTATTATATGATATTAAACAATCAACCAACAGCAAAATTACATTTTCTTATCGCTGATAAGAAACCATTATTGTTACCTATATATACGTTGCTTTATACTAAGGTACCAGATTCTGAAGTAATAAAAAAAAAATTGTCTGGTGTGTCCAGTAATTAGAATATTTAACTATTCTAATGATTACTGGACTAGGTGTCAGAGAAAGGGTATCAATATTAATTGTTATAATAATATTAATACTTAGGTAATCTAAATTTCAGCCATTTGCATGTGGCCTGCGTTCGAATTCTCTGTAAGGTAATTCTTCACAATGATACATGTCGATAGGGCTCATATTAAAATCACTAAGCCTGATAATTATCAGGTCATTCTTAATTTTGCTAGTGCCTACATCAAAAATAGACCAATACATTCAGAACATGACGATACGACTCTATAATTATGTAAAATTGCAATGTATTCAAGTAAACAAATATACACCGACAATAACAGTTATTTGCATATAAGTAGAAGAATTGTAATTTAATGACACACTGTGTAAATAAATTATTATTTTGTTGATAAAAATATTGTTTCAATCGTTTTTTGTTGACTTCCGCAATTCCTTCATGGTCTAATAATTGCAAGCACGCCGAGTGTTATGATGAACAGTGTTCTAGAGTTTTCCCTTAGGAATTTCCCTGTACCGGCTCTGTATGATCTGAATTTGGGCTTGTGTCCGATTAACGGCAATTAGCTGGCTTCCCATTACATGATTGCTAACTGCCGTTGAACAACACCTCTACCTATAACTACATTTGTTTCCATACTTATAATGTCGTTACTATAATATTATGTAAGTATAGGCGTAGTGGCTGATCGGCTTCTGCGCCACGGGTTGTAGGTTGGGCGTTTGTGTATGGTGAGAATACAGGAGAAAATGCTATTGTAGGGAATAGTTTTTTTTTTAATTTTTGAAATACTGCACCTACCTTATCATTTATAATATCTAGACAAGATTGGTAAAGAGTCTTTAAATCCGCCAATATACATTTTGCGTTGCATATTTAAATAAAATCAATGCCAATTTTACTATGATTTTTTTGTATAGATAATATTGTCGGAAAAAAAGAAATGTGTGGTTTTTATTTGTAAGAAAGAGTCCGATATAACACGCCATGTCCCCGGATGGCAGAAGATCGTTCCGCACTTGACTTGGACTCATATTAACGACATAATCTTCACCTTGACGTTATAAATTAAAGTATTGGAAATCCAATATTTTGAGACGATCATAAAATATCGCCAAGAGTGTCTTGGCTGTTGACCAATTTGCACCCTTATTTATAGAAAAATGAGGTCGATTGTAGATTGACACAAAAGGTGTAATTTGCTAGCTTAAAACAAATCAATACTCATGTAGGTATTATTAAGGTAGAATGAGAAAAAAACACTAAAAGCAAGCAAATGACTTTAGAATAAACACCAAACATTTACAACAAAGGATTGAATAACCTGCATCCAACGCCTACAAATCACATAATAGCCGGGTAAATCGCAAAATATTGACACTATCAATCATTTCACCAACATTGTCCAACTGGCGGGTAGGTATGTCCCGTGCAAACAACGGTCTAGTAATATATCATGGAGGTAAAAAATTGGCCCCCATTCGCGACCGATTTCAAATAGTGAACGTCCCTGCTCGTAAAACGCACGTGTTTTGGCTTGCTACATGTGTAGGTACTTTAAAGGGCGAACTTTTGGGTTAGGACAGTCCGAGATGTTCTAGCGTTGAGTGATAGTGGATACGTCGTGAAATACCAGCAAATAATTCCAGTAAGTACTCCTACTTTACTATACTTACTAAACTTTTATGAACATTATTAAAATTACCTACCTAATAATTAGACAATTATTAGGTATTATTAGGTATTATATTATTTATTTTTACTGAAAAAATAACATGTGGGATAATTAGTTTGATTTAAAAAATCGTCTCCGTTCTTTGTGTGAACCTATCCTTATTTCAAAATCGAATAGTAGTGACATCTACGAGCGAATAGCATAACTTAATATTAAATAATTCTAAATTAGATTTATAGATGTCGCTGCAAAATTCTAATTGGATTCCAATATCTATTCGAATTGTGGAGCGCTAAAATGTTGCTTGATGTTAATTAAATAGTAAGTTCTATCGAAATAATCTTTACTCGGTAGGTAGCTGTACCTACTTATTAAAGATAGGTTCATATTTTAAACTAAAATAAAAAATACGTACAAGTAAGTTCGCTAGTTTTGGCTAAGCCTAGGTGTTATGAATGACATAGGTAGGTACACTGAGTCGAGAATTTAGATGAAATTCCTTTCTTTTTTAAACCGCATCCACATTCGTCCAACCCTCAAATGCTGCGTCCCGCCATCTTGAGTCGCATCACGTACGGGCCGGCGTGTAATTGGCGCCATTTAGGTACCGTCCCGCGGCCGACTCGCGTTGCACGTTCCTGGCCCCCGCAACCTTGCGATCCAATATGTTGTGAGAAACTTGTACAACTACGTTTTGGAGTTTGTGGGGTCGTCAATCTTTTTCTGAGTTAGGCAGGAAAGAATTGTATAATCGAAGGAGGCAGGCACTTCTACTGAAAATGCTAGCTAAATGATCGTCTGGCGAACCTTGGTAATTAGGCCTCAAAAAACTAAAATCTACTAACTTTTAATAGTTATAGGCATTAAAGTAGCTCATTGTTTATTGATAGATAAAGATGTGGTTTTGAAAAAGACTTAGGTAAGTAGTAACTATATTAAATACGTTACATAATTATTATTATTTTCGAAAATATACGAGTACTTAGGTACCTACGTAGTTTAATAACATATCATCACGCCTGTATTCCCCGAAGGGTTAGGCAGAGGCGTACTAATGTACACCCACAATTCGCCGGTATGTTTAGGTCCCATGTAATAGGGGGTGAGCCTATTGCCATTAACCGGGCACAAATTCCTAACTCCGAGCTGCTACTGGGAATTTCATAGAAAAACCCAATAACACGTTGCTCGACCTGGGTATCGAACCCAGGACCTCTAGCGTAGCAGTCGCGCTCAGGACCACTTGGCTAATGAGGCAGTTTGATTTTTAGAGAGATTTTTGGTACAAATAGTCCCTACGAGTAGATTACCTATAACCTACTTCATAAAAATAAATCAAAGTAAAACTCACGTGAATTTGCAAATAGGTCAAGAAATTGGCAAATCTACCTACTTAGTTGGTACAAGATAGGTAAGTACAATCACTTAATCACGCTTTTAGCGGTAATTATTTTTGGAAGTCTTTCAATATCTGTTAGTTACAGTTCAATGTTAGTTGTATCAACTTAGGTACCTACGTTTACTTCCCATAAAAAAAATAAGCAGTAGGTAGGTTCTCACAAAACACATCACCTTAAAAATCCTCCACCCTCCCCTTATTTATCAGCATTAAACCATTTTCCACATAAACATGGTCGGTACCTACGCAAAAACGTCTCACCAAACGTTATTATCAACCGGTCCGTTGATTCCATTCACCCGAGGCCGAATAAATCAACGCGAAAGCCGAAAGCCGACAATAAATTTGGTCCCAATCCTGGTCATCGTCGACCCAAAAGGCGTTTTAGCGTTAACCCAGGGACGGACCTTTCCGCTAAATAAATCCCTTATCTGCATACGGCAAACCTTTCTAGGGTCCAGCTTAATAAATTCAGGTTGGGCCTTGCGAACTTTTGCGTTGGAGATATAAAGAGTTGCTGATATTATTGCGAATATTCTTCATACTTTATTCGCAGTCCTATTTTTCCACTAGATATCGAAAGTATTCTAGTTATGGTAAAATATTAATAATAAAACATGTAGTCTACTGGGGAGAGCGTTATTTTGCTTATAACAGTTCAACTTAAGGAATTCTTAATCCCAATCGTGTCCTATTTTTTTTATATAAACGGTTTGGTACCTACATCAGATATATTTGTTTCTTTATGTATTATAAGTATGTATTTACAAAAAAAAAGTATATATAAGTATTATATCCATTGTCTAGTACCCATAGTACAAGCTCTGCTTAGTTTACCATCTAGTCCGATGGTGCTGTGTAAAAATGTCCCAGAATATTAAATGAATATTAATAGTATTATTATTTGTATCTTATCTACCTTTATTATTATTATTATTAAAATGTTATTCTCTTTTGACATAACACGATTTTTTCTGTGTAAATAATTGTTCCAACAACATTAGGTAGTACTATAATAACAATCAAAAATCTACATTTCATTGCTGGAAATATTATTTTCTCGCTCTCTTTCTAATAAAACAATGTAGAAATATATTATAATCGGTTTTATCAACTCTAGAGCCACACTTTCGGTCTGCTCATTTGGAAGGCGGCCGAGCGGGTGCGCTCCCAAATCAATAGTAATTCTGTGGGTAATCCCTCGGCCCACTGAAAAATATATATACCTATAGTATGCCTATGTAAAGTTTATTAAGTTAAATTACCCTTGGATAGAAGTTTTGTTCTGTTGTCAGCTATGGGGTGTCAAGTCGCTGGTATTGAAAGTAAAATGGCGCTTACTGGAAAGTTGAGAATTGTTTTACTTAGGTATATGGTAGGTATAACTAAAGCATTCTTAAGTTTTAATTTAGTTTAATATAAGGTCACTCGTTTTAAAGATAATTTATTCATTCATGCATAATGTCTACCTTAATTAGGTATTCCATCAATAAGAAAAATCGGATTCCTCTCACTTTTAAAACTGAAGATACATAGTAGTAGCTGTGGTAGTAGTCATTAAAAAAGTGAATGATAATTTTAATGTTATAGAAGGCTAACACGTCAAATATGTTTATCTTGTACTATGTGGCCATTTTCTCGAAACAAACTGCAAAAATCGTACCCATTAAAAATGAAAGGGTTAAGCTCCCCTCATCAACTTGTCTCGCTCGCACTAATATTACAATAGCTCTTTTATCTCGTTCCGGCATTGACCGCTTGACCATTGGCTGGCGAAATGGGTTCACGCACACATGCACATGTCTTATTTGTTGTTCAGTCGTGTGATGTTGTGTACGTGGGCGGAGGAAAAAATATCGAAGGTGGATTCTTTTTGGTGGGGTAACATGTAGATATTTAGAAAGCTGTTCAGCTAATGCAAACTGATCAAGCTTAGCAGATTGATACCATCACGCTTGTATCCCCCGATGGGGTAGGCAGAGGTGTAAACACAGTTCGCCGGTCTGTTTAGGTCCCATGTATTAGGGAGCGAGGTTATTGCCATTAAGCCGGCGAAAATCCGGAGTTTCTTCTGAAAACTACATCTGCTTGACCTGGGAAGCAAGCCGGAACTTTAGCGAAGCGTTGCAGAGGAAGGTTAAAACATCAATACCCCAATAAAAACCCTAATGACACATCATATCTTCAGTATACGACTATATTATGTTTATTTGACGTTATCAGCGCAGTTGGTCCGGACCCGGAGGTCCCAACTGTCCCTAACCTGAAACTTTAGGGTTAAGGGTGTTTAAAGTGATCTAACAGATTTCGTCCCACTACACTCGGATATAACTGAGCTCCGCGTCATTGTACGGGTTAGATCGCTAATGTAGGTACTAACTATTAGAATTGTGACCGGCTTTATTAGTAAGTTCTGGAATTTCCATGGATAATGAGATAAATATATCTAGGAAATACTGACTGGAATACAACATACCGTCGCTCCTGTATTCCTTGAAGGGTGATAAAGGCGTACTATTGTAGTACCTACAGCGTTAGTTAGCCGGTATGTTTAGGTCGCATGAAATAGGGGGCGAATTACCTACCATTAACCAAACACAAGTGTAAAACTACCGAGAATTTTATAGAAAAACCAAATTACACTTTGCCAACCCTAGGAATCGAACCAAGAACCTAAGCAGAAAGCAGCTTAACCGTTAAACAAACTAAACATAGTAAAAGTCTATTTTATACTTTTTAAACTTAGGGCCACTTGCACCAACTTCAAAATTATTTTTATATTGTATTTAAACACGATTTTTCATAGACATTTAGGCCCACTTGCACCAACTTCTGAAATTTTCTATGAAAAATTGTGTTTAAATATGACTTAAACACATTTAAGAATTTGGTGCAAGTGGGCCTTAGTGATTAAATTTAATTTAAACATATTTATAAAGTTGGTGCAAGTGGGCCTTAGTGTGAGACAATTTGTCTAATATTGCCTCACATTATATTTTACATTGATCTATTTTTATTTAATGTAAGATAAAAGGTTCAACTGTTGGTTTTCCCCAATTAAATAAAAATGAGACAAGTATTCAATAATCTAGAACAACTTACCTTGTAGGTTATACAAATATTTTTGTGCCAAGATCGAAGCGCGCATGGCGCAGGAACCGATCGCTCAACTAAAGCTCGCTATGTAAGTATTTTTAACTTGTAAAATGATTAGGAATTATTTTCACGTGGGAGAGCCATGCTTCGGCACGAATGGGCCGGCTGGACCGGAGTACCACGGCCTCACAGAAAACCGGCGTGAAACAACGCTTGCATTGTGTTTCGCCGAGTGAGTGAGGTTACCGGAGGCCCAAACCCTTTTAGAAGGCGGGCAACGCACTTGCGACTCCTCTGGTTTTGGGAGTATCCATGGGCGGCGGTTATCTATCGCTTACCATCAGGTGATCCGTCTGCTCGGTAGCCCAACTATCCCATAAAAAAATGAAATTAGCGTGAAAATAAAACAAAATTCATTTTAAAAACGGTTCATTTGCAGTTCTTATGGGGCCGTGTCGTTTGTTCATGGTCCATATTTCTTCCAGATTTAAATATCGAGGATTCAGCAATTCCCAAGAAAATTAATGTTGTTTACAAAGGGTAATTGTTCAGTAGTGGAGTGACGATTTATTTAGACAAAGATGTTGAACCTTCGCGCTTACGATCAGCTTGTTAAATGTGCGGACGAAAATGTCTATTGGAATACGGCAAGCGGTAGAGTAGTCGCCTACTATTTTATTTTAAAAGCTCTTTTTTATGACAATCAATCGTGGTAAGTATTCATGGAATACTGGGCTTTAATGTTTTCATTTTTTTCCCATTCCGTTTGCTGTCATACGATAAGAAGAAGTGGTATTTAGTTTACAATACAATACAAAATACAAAATATTTTATTGGGAAAATATAAGGTTACATTTCATAGAACGTTTTTGGAGCCTCCTTTTAAGCAAACAATGCCTGTATTAGAAGGCCCCGCTCTTTCACATCACTGTCGTACACTTATACTGACAGAAGTCAATATAGTGTACTTTGACCTTAAGGGTTATGCAACGTAAGTACATTTTCTAGAATATAATTATCTACTCGTAATAAGAAAAATTTTGTAACTAGTAACAGTTTGCTATAGAAATGTCACATACACTCATTTTAAAGTAAGTGTTTAGTGTAAGTGGACCTACCGTAAGAAACACAAGAAGACAAAACTGTAATTATCAGGCACGACCACTCCATGGTTGAAATGAAATATAAACATCTTTATATTTATTTATTATGCTTTATGCATCATTGGTACCTACAAAATGCCATTAGGCATTTTCTATCGCACAACTTGGTATTGCAGAGATAAATAATAAAAAGAGTAGATGCACTAGAAAATAGAAAAATCTTCATCGTGTCCGTCACGTGAAGTTGTTGTTAATTTAATTGAATCTTGACACAGAGTTAAACAAGATACGGATGTTCTTACTAAACGTAATAAAGCGTTGTAAGCGTAATAAAGTATTACATAGGTACTTGGTTTATAATAAATGGTTATTAAGCGGTGGTAGCCTAATGGCTAAGGCGTCGGACTTGCAATCATGTGGTTGCCGGTTCGAAACCCACCCATTACACTACCGACGTGCACCCACTCGTAACACAAGCATTTTAGCTTAGCACGAGGGGTTAACAAGAATACTAGTAATGTACGGTGCGACCCATATTGCTAGTAAGCTTTTTAAAAAAAAAAAAACATACCTAATCGAATGAAAATAAACACAAGTCGTCTCTAAGCATGTCGCAGTGCTCTCTGTTTCCTTGAGTCCGCGGCGCGTGTTTGGTCACTGCCTGATATATACATATGACGCGTTTAACTGTACCTGCAGGGCTGCCCCTGGCTATTATAGTTGAATTAATTTAATAATAAATGTATAAAGAATGTGCAAAATGGAAAATGATTAATGATTCACTTAATTTCTATATGAACTAACTAATGTCCTGTAGAGTACAAGCAACTGTCATCAAGAATATATAAATAAGTTATTTATATACCTACCTATAACAAATTCTTAAGTATTGTTGTAATAAAATATCCCGAAAAAAAAATCTCTTTACTGATTCCTGCCAGAGTACCTACCTATTTAATGTTATAAAAATACTAGCTTCTGCTCGCGACTTCGCATGTGTGGACATCAGAATTGGGTCCGATGTGAATAAAATGTAACCTATGTGTTATTCCAAACTAGCTTATTTCTTTAGCTTAACGAGAAAGAGTAACACTAACAAACAAGCATAATTCCTCAAAAAAAATAGTTTCGTTTAGGTATAATATTAGTTCGAAGTAGTACTTATATAACCTATGTTGTAAATTTACCTTTGACCCCGCTCCTAAAATCACTCGCATCCGTGTCTCTATTTAAATAATTTCCATAAAAATATAAGAGTGACCTGATCTGACCCATCCATTGACCAATAAAGAGCACTAACACAATTCATTTACAAAAGGACGTTTATACCGGACATAAGATCAAAAGTATATCAAGGGGATGCTGTGATCAGAACCAGTTTTGAACTTATCCACGTGTTAAAAGGTGAGATTGAAATTGGAACAAGGGATGCTGTTGGGTTAAGGGTCAAATGATGAATTTACATATTAGGGTAATTTTTTGAATAAGTTTATTGAGATGGGTAATTTTATATTCATGTGATGATTTCGACAAGTGTGTTATTGTTGAGATGGATGGGAAGATTAATGTCACTATAGGTTGATAATGTTTACATAAGTTACATTATTACTTAAATGCAAGTAGGTACTTTCCTTGTGTTTTTCTGTTTCATTAAAGTGATGATGAACCTTTGCGTTTATCATTTTTAATAGGGTGTTTTTTTATAAAAAATCTCTTAACTGTTGTACGATTTTTATAAGCTATCACATCAACTATGTTTAGTGTCTATGCAGTTTTTTTTTCAGTTGAATTGATTTGGTTGATTCTTAGCTATGTTGGAAATCGTTTTGGCATTTTAAATTGAATATAAACTTTTGAGAAAGGTCGAGTCTAGAGTTTCTAAACTTTCAATAAACTTTATATCACAACACGTGGCGAGTAATGATAGTGACGAGATGACTGCATTAGCTACTACACCAAACGTGCAAAAAAGGGATTCATATCCTATCCTCCTTATAATCTGTACGTACAAGCCCTGAAACATCCCGGCTAGATAAGTAACGCGCTCCTCGCCACTGTCTTGATGTAACACATTTGTAACGGCCAGATGTACACACAGATAGGGCCGGCACCATTCAACACCGCCTGGGGCAATTTCCTCAGCGTATGGGGTTGAAACGCCCAGAAATTGTTGCAATTTGTTCATATTATACCTATGTTGCTTACAACCTCACGTCATTAGCAACTCGATTTAATACAGTGAGGAGGTTAGGGCTGATTGAGAAATAAATTATATCAATTAAAAAAAACGTAGGACCTAATATCTAACTATCCTTACTCTAGTCTACTCTGTAGTCATAAAACTCAGATCTTGTCCTATACAGATGTAGGCACGAGGAACTAGCGTGCTTGCTAATGAGCGTACGAATAGTTTCTAACATAAGGACAGCTTTGACCGAAATAATGATACAGGAAAGGTTCTATGATTCTATATTTTTTTTCATATCATGAACCCAGTTGATTACCCGTCGTTTCTCGCGATGATCTCGTTTTTCTCGAAGGAATTTCCTAAAATAGGGTACCTTGTGTTCATCATGTTATGCAGTTTGTTAATTATATTACATGCTATGTTCAGAGTTGAATTCAGTTTCAATGAAGGACACGAAAAAAATTAAAAACATCACAATATGAATAAAATTGTAATACTAGGGCCACTTACACCAACTTCTCAAATGAGTTTAAATAGTATTTAAACACAATTTTCTATTGTCATTTTGTGTTTAAATTCTATTTAAACATATTACAGAAGTTGGTGCAAGTGGCCCTTATTTAATATCTAATTATTTAACCCGAAATATAATTGATGTTGGTTACATTATTAGTTGGTAAAAACATAATATAAATACATTATATTATAAGTATGTATATATATTATATCCCTTGTCTAGTACTCATAGTACAAGCTCTGCTTAGTTTGGGTGATGGTGCTGTGTCAAATGTCGCAGAATATTTATTATTATTATTTATTATTATCTGGTGATTTTTAAGGTTTAATACTGAATTGCATTCCATAATGTACTCTATACAGAAATATAATATGACTAGCTTCCGCCCGCGACTTCGCCCGCGTGGAATAGTTAGTCTTAGCGTGATGATATATAGCCTATAGCCTTCCTCAATAAATGGGCTATCTAACACTGAAAGAATTTTTTTAATCGGACCAGTAGTTCCTGAGATTAGCGCGTTCAAGCAAACAAATAAACAAACTCTTCAGCTTTATACTCGTAGATTAGTATATAGAAGTATAGATTATAATGTTTGAAATTAAAGTATCAATCATGAACCCTGTCTGGCACAGTAGTTAATATTTTTTTAGAATAGTGAGTGTTTTTTTTTTGTAAATAGTTAATATTATTTATAGTTTTGAGTTTCTTCATACTGAACTCAGCCTAAGCACACAATTTAATTACCACTCTGTATATATGGAACTTCTGCTTAAACTTGTCAGTTTAGTATTCAGTCAGTGGGAGTTGCAGATTTCCTAAATGGATAAATATAATTATGTACATGTATTAATAAAACTATGTTCCTAGTTCAATATAATAAACAAAATTAATGTTTGTGTTTGAGTAATAGTGGACTCTCTCTTACGTGTGACCTAAAATATAGGTGTGGTGATGGTATGATGGTATCTATCTAGCTAAATATCACATACTAGCTTCTGCCCGCGACTTCGTCCGTGTAGCGTGATGATATATAGCCTATAGCCTTTCTCAATAAATGGCCTAACTAACACTGAAAGAATTTTTCAAATCGGACCAGTAGTTGAACGCGCTAATCTCAGGAACGAGATTAGCGCGTTCAAGTAAACAAACAAACAAACAAACAAACTCTTCAGCTTTATATATTAGTATAGATATATTTTAAAGAGGAAAGATTTGATTGTTTGTAAGTTTGTAAAATTGTACGTAATGAATAAACAGATTTTAAAAATTCTTTCACAAATGAAAATCCCGGGGTAACATAACGAGTCAACATAACACCACTTTAGATCAAGTGAAACCGCGGGAAGCAACTATCTTTTATAATCGTCTTTCAGATGAGCATACCCATTCAGAGTAGCCCTGTATATTCCACCGACCTTGTCTCACATATTTATCGGTATTTCCATAATTCATCCGGGGGACACACGCGACAGTTTTTATTTGCCGTCCTTAGTTTAAGATTCATGATCTCATGAGATATTGGCAGACCTTCGGAACCCGTGTTTGTGACAGACTCTATTTATGATAAACGAAAAATGCCGTATGTAAGTGGTTGTTCAGAAATATGTCATAAATTATAGGTAAGTAGGTACTTAGACAACCTGAAAGTAGTTTATTCAGAATCGAATACTGAATCGATTACTAAGTATTTTAATATGTGTTAATTTTTCTCGAAAAGATAATTACAATGCCTGAACCTATGGTCCCCTCATTCATCATTGGATGAATCAGGGACCAGTTTTCTATAGCTAGAGCCACTACTCTAGCTATGGAAAACTGACTGTAACTTTCTTGAAAAAAATATGCTTAAGTGTCTTAAAATGACTTTAGGGTTTCGTTATTATAATAATGACTCCATATTCTAATCGACGTGTTTGAGGTCTTCTGCCTATTCAGTTAGGTACACGTATAACATACCGTAATGCCTGTATTCCCTGAAGGGTTTGGCAGAGATGTCCTAACATACCTACAGCCATTTCACGTTTTATTGCCAAACACTTTATAAAAAATCTATGTTTGATATTTCTACCACGCAAAGAAATAACCGCTAAGTAGGTACTACATATATAGGTATAAATATGTATCGTACGCGTAGAGAATATCATAAAAAATATTATCTGTACACGTACATATAATGTCCAAATCTTCTCCACAGACTTAAAGGGGTGTAGGGGGTGGTATCGGCGATATAAGGCACGGTGCACACGAGATGCGAATCGTCTTAATATAATTGATGACGGTACTTAGTATCAGTATCGTGGAGTACAATAGTACATAGGTATAATATCTAGTCTGTTTCGCCAAAAGGAGTACCTACATGTTAATAAAAAACTATTTTAATAAGTACTTATTTAAATTTAAGTATACCTTCGTGTTCGGTGTCAACTACATCATGGTCTAAATAAATACGATTCATCTGCTGCATTAATTAAGAGTCTAATAATACCTACATAAGTAAATAATGTCTAGCGTACAATAAAGTATGTACAAATAAATAATGAATTTAAGTACTATTGATCACAAAAGAAAATAATCGTAGCTATTTGTATAATTTATAGTAAAAAAATATTAATCCTCACCTTACAACATTCTTATAATTCAGGGTAAAGGGGTACCTAATAGCGCTAACACTAATTATAACACTTTCCAAACCTTTTAATGTCACATATTCCGTATCCGAATCCGTAACGAGACGACTGTGAAGCAACTGTAGCGCAACTTTTATGCGACAGTAACGCTGCAAAAAGTCGCTGCGTATATAGAAGACTATAAATAATAGTCCTTTTAAAAACCATTATTGAAGAAGTGTAAGTACCAAAGTATCTTTAAAGGTAACTAAGCAACGGAGTTCTTGGATGTACGTCGCCCTTGTCCTAGTGAAAGGGGGCTCTGAATCAAGGGATATTATAGTCGGGCTCTCGCATAGATCTCGCCGAGTCGCGTTGCCTCTATTTTTATTTGCTGGAGATGTACCGTGAGGTGGGCTGGCGGGTTAGGAAAATGGTACAAGTTAATTTAATATTTTTCTACGGAATTGCTATTGCAATGCTTACCACAAAATCAAGGCTGTCTGTTTAGGAGTAGGTTCTGATATGTATAAACTGAAATTCGTAGACAACTGTCTACCCTACCTAAAAGATTACCCACTACTAATATTATACTCCTACCAATTGAAACCTTTTGGATAATTGGAATAATTTTTAATTAAGAAAGCAACTAAGTAAATATGAGTGGTATGTCACGTCCATCGTTTCCACGAATCATGCCCACTAAAATTTGTTTTAGTAGGTGTCGTTTAAACATGCCCGCATCCTTCAAACCAGCGCCCGTACCACAACGTGATAACGCAATACATTTTAGGTTATCAGAAAGGGATGGAGCTTTCCAGTATGTAGAGCTGCAGTATCCCTCTCTATCTATTACTTGAAGATAGTATTTACCAAATAAATTGTTATATGCAATAATGCAACACTGTTATAGTTTACCAATTTTGCCTATCAAAGATACACGCGCATAAATCGGGTATTCCCGACTTATGCCCGCGTGGCTTCCACCTGGATGGAGAGCGCGCATTATTACCGATAAGTACATGGGGCGGTGTGCTCCACACTGGATTTTGAATAATATATTATTTTCTTATGTAAAATGCCCGATTACTACCATCGCAGAGATTTCTGCGGCGGCACACATGAAAGCTCCTTTATGGCACTTTATACGTTTTTGTTATAAGTATCGTAAGTACGTAGACGCTAGCATGGGCCTTTCGAAATGAAAAAACTTTTTTGTTTACCCACCTATGTGGAATACTTATTTTGTTTCAATAATTTATTAGATCCATTAAAAGATATTTCGAACGTATTACGAATAGAATTTGGTCACCGCGACTGAACAAACCTAGCAGCGTAAAAAGAGGTATATTATTTTATTATCTGGAGCCAGCCAGGACGGAGAGACGGCAATATCACCGTATATAGATTCGATTTTCTACGTGAATTCGTTTGACGGCCTTCATAATGCGACATATAAAACTGGGGACTTACGGACCCCGAAACCAATTTCGGGTTATGACCCGACGACTCTCTGATAATATTCTCGGGTTATTAGGTACGGATAGGAGTTTTTACTATGGCTATTTTTTCCGCCGACGTTGGATTATTGGGAACCAGTTTACGATCTGCTGTTCTCTATACTCTTGGTGGCTTACATTTGTTTTATGACGTCATCTCTCCCGATACTCGGCGGGACAATAGTTTATTTGTTCCGTAGAATTTTACTCATAAACTTCTGTGAGAATTTAATTCAAGTTACTTTTATTTAGCAAGTTTTGGAACATATTGCTGTTCTGTGTACCAGTACCTAATTTATTATGTTTGTGTTACAGAGATTTAAGTATTCCAATTTTATTGCATATCCGAATTATAAAATATTTTTTATGGGCCAGAGAGGCCAATGAGCAGATGGATTACCTGATGGTAAGCGATTACCGCCACCCATGGACCTCGCAACACCAGAGGAGTATCAGGTGCGTTGCTCGCTTTTTAAAAAGGATACCGGAGGCCCAAAGCCTCCGGTATCCTCCCTGACTCGGCAAAACACGCGGCGTGGCGGTGGTGTTGTTTCACGCTGGTTTTCTGTGAGGCCGTGGTATCACTCCTGTCGAGTCGACCCATTCGTGCTGAAGCATGGCTCTCCCACGGTAGTTAGTCCGAAAGATATCTTAAATATGTTTATAATTATACTAGCTTCTGCCCGCGACTTCGTCTGCGTGGACTTCAGATAAAAAGTAGCCCATGTATTATTCCAGAGTATAATCTATCTCTGTGCCAAATTTTATCCAGATCCGTTCAGCCGTTCTGGCGTGAAAGAGTAACAAACATCCGTCCATCCATCCATCCATCCATCCTCACAAACTTTCGCATTTATAATATGATATTATAATATTATATATTATAGTAAGAAATCTCTCACAATATAATAAAAAGTGATAACTAAAATTTATAACATTTCTGCACATACATAACATACCAAACTTTGAGTTTAGCCAAGTATCTCCGCCTATGGTTATAAAAGCGTTTAAAAGTTTAAATATTAAAAATACTGAAGATTTATGGGGCATATCTGTTAAAGCACTAAATTCAATAATTGACAATATCGCTCCAATCCTTACAAATATATTTAATCTTTGTATTAAGACAGGAACCTTTCCAGACTTAATGAAACATAGTAAAGTTATTCCTATCTTCAAATCAGGCTGTAAAGCGAATCCCAGTAATTATAGGCCCATTTCTGTTCTCCCTGCCTTAAGTAAAATATTTGAAAAGCTTATGCTTAATCAAATGATAGCACACTTTCACAAAAACAAGATCTTACATGATCAGCAATTTGGCTTCACGAAAGGCAGGTCTACGTCTGATGCTGGTACAAAGCTAGTCTCTCACATTTTAGAGGCTTGGGAGGGTTCACAGGATGCTATAGGTATCTTCTGTGATCTTTCCAAAGCTTTCGATTGCGTTGATCACGATACGCTTATCCGTAAATTGAACTACTACGGTATAAGAGGGCTATCTTTGGAGCTTGTGTCTTCCTATCTTTCTAAGAGGCTGCAAAAAGTGGGCATAAATGGAGTCACATCTCCCGGGTCTGCAGTTAGAATTGGTGTTCCACAGGGTTCTATTTTAGGCCCTTTTCTTTTCTTAGCGTACATTAATGACCTTCCCTATATGATGTCTGAGATATCGAATATAGTATTATTTGCTGACGATACCTCACTTATATTTAAAATCGATCGAAATGATAGCAATCTCTATAATGTAAATGAGAGTCTAAAATCCTTATCCAAATGGTTTGCTGCTAATAACCTACTACTTAATGCTAGCAAAACTAAATGTCTTAAATTTTCGTTACCAAATGTACCACAAATTGAACCTAATCTAATTCTTGAAGGCAGCAAACTCGACCTAGTTAATGAAACTGTTTTCTTAGGTGTTACGGTTGATTGTAAGTTGCAGTGGGGTGCGCACATATCGGCCCTGTCTAGCAGGTTAAGTTCCGCTGCATACGCAGTGAGAAAAATTAGGCAGATCACTGATGTAGCTACAGCCAGACTCGTGTACTTTGCCTACTTTCACAGCATTATGTCGTACGGTATTCTGCTATGGGGATCAGCTGCAGACGTAGATTCCATATTTATCTTACAGAAAAGGGCCATCCGCGCAATCTACGATATGGGCCCTCGCGATTCCCTAAGAGAAGTGTTTAAGAACATCAATATACTTACGATGCCGTCACTCTACATCCTTGAAAACATAATGTATGTGCGCAAAAACCTGCAGAAGTTCAGTGTCAATAGTGACTTTCACAACCTTAATACTAGGAATAAACATAAAATAGTGGTACCTAAATTTAGACTAACTAAAACAAATAAATCATTTCTAGGAAATTGTGTGCGTTTCTATAATAAACTCCCAAAATGTGTCACCGATCTCACTGGCAAGAAATTTAAAAGACACGTCAAATCTGTTCTTCTTAAGAAAGCCTATTACAAAACCAAGGACTATGTTAACGATAAGAATGTGTGGTTGTTAGATACGGATGCATTTGCGGCCTCCCTGGCAAAATGAAACTGTTGATTATTAGAGACTAATATAAGTTTATTAATTTTCATGTTGGTCAGTTAGTAGCTATAGTAGGAACCTTATAAGTAGATGGACATAGCTTTAACAGATTCCATATTATTTACATATCGAGATGTCTTCATATGGAAAGTATTGTTTACCACAACAGAAACTGTAAATGTGTGTACGTTGTGGCTTGTCTAAGTAGACACCTAGTTTTATTTGTCGCTTTGATGGTGTGCGTTACCACATAGTTTTTTATTTAGAAATGACATCGGATTCTCAAATAACGTGAATCTTCGTTTAATATAGTCGACCTCGGTCAAACTTGGACATCCTTCAACGTCCTCACATCTTGTTATCGCAATATTGTACCAGTGAAGTTTGTAATTCATTTATTTTAAAAGAGTGTCCATGGAGTTTCTTGCCGGATTCTTCTCCATAGGATCGACCTTTTGGAACCGTGCAACTAGAATCACAACGTTTCATAAACGCTTGTAAAAGCTTATTTGAAATAAAAACATTTGAACTTGAACTTGAACTTGCACGTTGGACAAGGTGTAAATATATAATTATCAATTATCCTCAGAATTTTGTAATTCCCATCCGATTCCAGCACCAAATTCACAGCAAAAATTTTACAGAAAATCCAGGTGTTTATTTGTAAACACCTCTAAATTACGGAGTCTAGCCCAGAATCCCTTCTGTCGTGAACAGTCACGTATTACACAACATCAGCGGCAAGTCTCACGTCGTAAAGAATATTACCTTTTACTTATATACCGGGAACGTGAGCTGATGCTAAACGTTCGATGATTCTTGGATACTTATCTATATTTTTGTTTGGTACCCGTTTGACGGTTATTCGAGAGGGGTTAAGAGTATTTGCGATAGGTGTTTTTTGTTTTTGTCAGTGTTTACACCTGTCTCTGTCCTGTAGCTGTCGAGCTACCTGGTGGTTAGTTATCGTCGTCCATGGACACCTAAAACACCAGAGGAGTTGCTAATGCGTTGGAGCCTACGAACTGCAGAGCCGCAGCAACCAAGGGGGACTGGATTTTACGCGAAATAGTCGAAACACACCAGTGATATCACTCGCGGGTTTTCATCTTAAGACTTAAGTTGTTAGTCTCATAGGCCCAGCAATTTCAATAGCTACACTATTCTTAAAACTTTTTTATTGTGCTGATTTTATTTTTGTTTATTATGCTGTGGTAAAAGACGTATTAGATAACCGTATTAGGCAGAAGTATATACCTCTACACCGGCACTTACCTACGATTCTTTTTAGGTTTTATTTAGGTAATAAGAGCCGAGTGGCAAAAATCTAAACTTCGAACTGCTATTGAATATTTTATAGAAAAACTAGCTTCTGCCCGCGACTTCGTCCGCGTAGCGTGATGATATATAGCCTATAGCCTTCCTCAATACATGGGCTATCTAACATTGAAATAATTTTTCAAATCGGACAAGTAGTTCCTGAGATTTGCGCGTTCAAGCAAACAAACAAACTCTTCAGCTTTATATATTAGTATAGATAACAATAGTGCTATCGTTCGATATCGTTATGGAATCGAACCCAGCATCGATTGCGATGAACAGGCCAATAAAGTAATTTTAATAAAAAAAAGGGTAACAGTTATATTAACATTTTGATTATTATGAGAATAAAAATTGCTCCCAAAAATATCAGAACTGCCTCAATAGCCAAGTGGTCCTGACCGCGACTGCTACGCTAGAGGTCCTGGGTTCGATTCCCAGGTCGAGCAAAGTGCTATTGGGTTTTTCTAAGAAATTCCCAGTAGCAGCTCGGAGTTCGGAATTTGTGCCCGGTTAATGGCAATAGGCTCGCCCCCTATTACATGGGACCTAAACATACCGGCGAACTGTGGGTGTACATTAGTACGCCTCTGCCTAACCCTTCGGGGAATACAGGCGTGATGGTATGTTATAAAATATCAGAAAGGAATCTTATGAATGGTAAGTTCCATCTCCAAATCTTATCAGTCGTATAAAACATACAGGGTATGTGGATGTGATTTTCGTTTGATTTTATCCACATACAGGATATAACAACGCCTACTTTATTAAAACACACTCTGTATTCATAACGCGTCAGCAACACTATCACAAATAATATCGCCCCCGAAGATGCATTGGAAAAGAAATGTATCAGAAAATGTATAAAAACTAGTATTGTGACTGTAGCCTTCATAGATGTACTACATACACTTCGTGCTAGATGTGGCAGTTTTCTTGGTAGACACCATTTTCTTAATATTAAGAGCAAGGTATGATATAAATAAGTTTTGACAACTTGTTGTCAAAGTAGGAGAAATATTTGGTACGTTGGAAATCCATAGTCATTTTACACAAAGCGACTTTTACATGTTTTACCATGCGTTCATTTGACGGCAGTAAATAACAATAGTGTGAAAATTATTTTAGTAATCGAATCGACTAACATAAAGCTTACTAGTTAATATTATTGGCATTTTGGTAATCAAGTGTTTCATGCTCTGAACACATTAAGTTACTTAACTACCTACTTAAATTAAGTAAGTAATTCATCATTCTTTAAAGTATGCAAATAATTATGGCAGTTCAGAAGACTTTAAATAGATTATAGATAGGAATATAAGGCTGTTCGTACTTTAAAAAAAAGGTGCTTTAACTTTAAATTGATATAGTTTTCGGTATCGCTTCTAGATGCTATATACCATGACAAATATATGAATGTAGGCGTGTGCGGGCGAGCGTATGATTCTTGTAGGGAGATATGGGATTTTTCAAAGATATAAACCGTCCTGACTCCGCTTGTCCGAAGGGGTGAGTGTAAAGATAGTTTGTCTAGTTATAAACAGTGAGACTGTATGTGTTATTCGTATATTTATATAGGTACATATTATGTTACTTTGAAAAAAAAAAGGTGTCCGTTTTTTTTATGGGATAGGGCAAACTAGCAGACGGATCACCTGATGGTAAGCGATAACCGCCGCCCATGGACACCCGCAACACCAGAGGAATCACAAGTGCGTTGCCCGCCTTTTAAAATGGTTTGGGCCTCCGGTAACCCCACTCACACAGCGAAACACAACGCAAGCGCTGCTTCACGCTGGTTTTCTGTGAGGCCGTGGTATCACTCCGGTCGAGCCGGCCCATTCGTGCCGAAGCATGGCTCTCCCACGTTAAAACGTCTTTCTCTCATAAAAATGTCCATTTTTATGAGAGAAAGAACCATGTTGCGAATTCGCACGCGTCCCTAATTATACTTACACTTATTTAAAATATATTAACGCCTGTATAAATTGTTACTGAAGTAAATTATTGATTACTTCAACATGAAATGAAATTGCCTTCAAAAATCATTCAAGTTTTCCAATATGAATGCAATTGCGAATCACATTTTGTGTGCGCGTCATCCATCACCATCCTCCCACACCGTGTTGCTCTCCAGATATCATTTATTAGAGAGAGACAGACCAATTTATATAGACAGGAGGGTCATTCTAATTGAATGTAAAAAATCGCCCGTTTTTCACCCAACGTGGGGGCCGTTATGTAATTTTAATATTAAATGATGGGCGACATTACAACGTAGTGAAATTTTGTACGGTTGTTAATGTAACGTATGTTGTTTTCGACTCTTCCTTATTGGTATAATGGTCTCAAAACCCGGAACCGCGCAATACTGTAAAAGATTCGATTCGTTGGGGATTAAATAATTTCAATAAAAAACGATAAAATCAGTAAAAAAAATAGTTTTATTACAGTGTTATTAAGGTTTTATACCTATGACTTTATAGCTCGGAGCTTGGATTTTTATTCTACACTTAACCGCCAGATCGCCTCATATTTAGCGACACTGCGATCTAAGATGGAGCGCGCATGCCTAGAAGAAACCGATTCATTCGTGATTTAAAGACATCCAGATTATATCTATACAGGAAGACCCACTCAGGAATTGTATAGCATTAAGCTTATTACCTAGGATTTAAAACCTACACCACTGCTTAATCCTTCCGGGATACAGGCGTGGCGGTATGTTATGTTCGTTGTTTTGGCGGTCAACGTTCAAAAACTGTGTGATAATGATGAAATGTAAGCCTAAGCACATTGATCATGACAAAGAAAACTATTTTCAGAGACCTAACTAATTTGAAATGACATATTATTATGTCAAAATTTGCAAGAACATAAGACGTATTGACGCATGTGCATATAACTGCAGGCGCATTTATAAGCATAACTGCGTAAGCGCATATAGCAATATTATTACCCATTTGACACTCCATTAGTACTTACCACACTAAATACTAAGATACAGGGTATATTCCTGTATCTTAGGAGTCAGTTTAGGAGTCGCGGAACTTCAAACATGAAGTTTTTGTTTTGGCCTATATACATATCTATATATATATAGATATGAATATTTTATATTATTGTATGTGTTTTGAGGCTATTGGATAAATCAATTTATTATTTCTCCACACAGTTTAAATGTTTAACGAAACTTACAACTTATAAAAATCACATTGCTGATGTGACATCTACCAAAAATATTAACCCTATCACCGCGCACCGTTTTTATACACCTTCAGCGTTTCTAAATCCTCTCTCTAGGGTGGGCTAACTCTATCTCCGGCAAAGGATTATTGGAAGAAAGCGCGGCTACGTATGGGACCCAGTCGCCATTGTCAATGAGATCGCATATGGCGCGAAGATATTAAATATTCACCACTCACTGACGCCGAATGTTTACAGGGTTATAGTTTTGATTTTTAGGGTGGGGGAGTAAATATTGTATTATGTGTGTCTCTAATATTGTGATACAATATTGAAACGTATGTTGACATAAGTTAATACGTGAATAAACTTTTTTAATTAGCAATCTAAGCCAACTAAACAATCTTAGCAATACTTTTAAATATACTATCAAAAGTTCTGTTTTTTTATGTGATAGGGGGCAAAATGAGTACACGAATCATCTGATGGTAAGCGAATACCGTCGCCCATTGACACCCGCAACACCAGAAGAGTCGCAAGTGCGTTGCCCGCCTTTTAAAAGGGTTTGGGCCTCCGGTATCCCCACTCACTTGGCGAAACACAACCTAGGTAAATGTAGTTTCTAGTCCATCCAAAGGTTGTCTGTAAGAGATCGGTTTAGCGATAAGACCGTCCATTGTTTCCGTCTGTTTCTTTCTCTACTTTCTCTACTCTACTTTCCGTCAGTTTTCGTTTTGGTGTCGAAAGAAATTTACTCTTGCTTACATTAACGGTTTTATTAGCTCCCACACCTTATGTCAATATGCAAAAGAAATAAAAATTAGACCCACCTTTTAGTACAACAGCTCGCGTTCATTACAGACCGCACACTTATCCCGCATCCCATCCGCCGGGTGAATGAGGTTCAATGGCGCATTTTTTTTATTCAAAATAAGTCCTTAAAAAAAGCATGCCACCCCAGAAGCCAAATGGCCCAGAATTTGTTTAAATTGTCACGTACAGACACCGCGTGGTTACACAATCCCCGAACGTTGGCGCTCAAGCTTTTATTAATCAACCGTTATTTTTAAATTTTCGAATTGTTTGGCTTTTAAATGTTTGATGAGTGTTTTTTAATATCTTTCATTTTACTGAAATGTTATACCTAGGTATATATTTTTAAAGGTGACTTTTCTCAATATACTAGTAAAGCATTCAAACGAATTATTATGAGAATCCAGTACTTAGATAGTTAATTCATAAGTTCTTAAATAAAGTTAAATATTGCAGAGGGATATAGATTTAGTTTCAAGTTTTTTTACTTACAAATTTAGTTTCAACTACAGTAAAAAATTCAACTACGGGGAGGACTTGAAACTAAATCTAGATCCCTCTGCAATATTTCACTTTATCTAAGAACATTACGTTAATGCTTTAAATATTGTTTTTAAATTATTAGCACACTGTTAAGTTTGAGATACACAGCACCAGATAGACATACGTTGAAGGGGTTAAAAATGCATCGTAGTCACATAAAAAATCTTCTGTACAGATATCGGATTTTAAATTTTAAAATGTGCATTGTATTGTATCGGGGTTCGAAAATCGATTGGTCCCAGCGACAAAGGGTTAACCATTAAAGATAAAAAATCCATTGATTTTTCGACCCGACAGCTTGCGTGCTCGTCGTTTAATTTTTAAATAAATGGGTCGGAATGGTACGTCGTAATTATGTTAGTAGTTCAAGTTCATTAGATGTAATAAATACTGAAATATTATGCCGAATTTTTTTTATTGTGACTTGGTCATGATAGTTTTTTGCTAGTGATACTTATAATTTTGAACTCTAAATTTGGCTCGGGCGTGAAGAAATGTACATTATCAACATAATAACTGTTATTTCTACGTTACGTTACTATTCGTTCGTTTATATATTTATTTATATTTTATTTTATTCTTCTATTGTGTTGGTAAAGCCTGACAACTAGTTTATCCTCAGAAAGGTTATTCATAGTGCCTAGAATTTGGGCTGTGGAGGTCTGATGGCAGTCGCTAAATACAGATTTTCAGCCTCTGGTTAGAGTGAAGCTGACCCCAACGTAATTGGGAAAAGGCTATGACTGTCGAAATAGAACATTTTTATATAGCTTACCTACTCAAATTATTTGAATTTTGTACATGCATTGTTAAATAATTTAAAATTATTTTCATTGTCCGTCAGTGCATGGTATACCGCCTACTGTGCAATAATTTTGGCACGCCGCGGGTTGGTGATGGGCTCCCATGGTGAGCACCTACAGGTAAGGGGGTAAACAATAAAATTATATTAATTCATTTTTTTTTTATTTAGGTTTAGTACATAACATAGTGATATAACCATTGGACTGCCATATCAAAGGCATTAAGAATGTTCAAAATCATGATTACCACGTGCTTAAACGATGAAGGAAAACATCCTGAGGAAACCTCCATGCCTGTGATATTTTGTCAACGGTGAGAGAGAGAGAGAGCAGACCCGTGCCCAGCAGTAATTGAACCAAGACCAGTAATTGGATTAATGATGATGGTTTCTCATAAGAACACTAGCTATGATAATTGTAGGAAGTCAGAAGACCAAAAAGCCTGATAGATAAGGTAACCAATTATATTGGATATTTATATTGCACAAACATTATAAGCCTATGAAAGTCGCTTTGCGTAAATTACATTTTTAAAAGGTTCTAGAGTGGTATTCAGTATAGTTTGTAAAAGGCTAAGATGATGAGAATGATATTTTATTATATCTTGATATCAGAAAAGGAACTTGACCTAACCTTGATGACCGTGCGCTTGCCAGCGATTGGAAATAAACGTTCAAGGTGAAAATGTAATTAGCCAATATTATACGTTATTTTAGTGAAGGAAAAATTCGACTCGCAGGCAGGATTTGAACCTGCGTCTTCTGGTTTGATACACCAGACGCTATGACCACTAAGCCACCGCGAGTCCTACCTGCCATGTCGAAATTTGCCTTTACATTCTGAACTTACGTCTTAAAGGTGACGTCAGTAACATCTATTGACAAGCAAGTTACTTTGCCTCTCAACCGACACGACTTACCTTACGGTTAGTTCTATGTCGTACGATGCTACCATACCTACTAACTATCTTTTTGTGATTTTTCGCATTTTTCATGCTAAGATTATAAAGTTATTTTAGTGAAGGAAAAATTCGACTCGCAGGCAGGATTCGAACCTGCGTCTTCTATATTATACGTGACAAGTAACTCAATAGGGTTTATTTTTTTAATAATTTTGTTTAAATAAGTACTACGTACCAAATACCTATATTTTTTTGCAATATAAAACTACTCTCATCGGGTAAAAAGTTATGTTTAAGAAAACCTTTCTGTGCTTACATAATACATTTTTTGGATAAATATTAAGTCCAACACAGCAGTATATTTTTCGTACGCAATATAATACACACTACGCAAAATTACAAGTCACCGTTCTGGCGACATCCCTATATTCAATCTCTGCACTAACCACCAACGAGACTTACGAATCACATATTAATTCAGCATACATCGACGGTTTTGAAGGTCTTTAGGAAAGATCGTGAGAACGAAGCCAGAGATGCATGACGCTCTATTCGATTAATTCGCATCGTGTTAACCCTAAAATGCTCAAGGCCTGGCGTTCTTATTGTATCCAACATCGCGGAACCATTAATCAGTCTGTGCCAGAATCATCAATATAGCATTACAGAGGATACGTCCAAGTATTCGATTCGATATTCTATATATCGATTATGTATTGGTAATTCGATTATGCTAGCATTGTTAAGAGGCTGTTCATCATCTGAAAAATGCTGCTGTCATTATGTTTTTACATCAAGGCATACATTGGGTTTTTCACAAGAGTTTTCTTTAACCTTAGCTAGAAGAAATTTTTAAGTTGCGATTAATTACATTTAAAATAAATGTACCTACTAAATAAACAAAAAATGTAATGATTCTGTCTCTACTCATATAAGCGTTTATAATAAATTTATTTAATAAGCAGTTATTGTATAAATATTATTTTCAGATAACAATAAACAGAGCGTCAAGTCCTACTATTTTATAGTGTCACAATAGTCATTAAATTACTTCTTATTGATTGATTATTGACAGTCATGTCTACGGAATCAGTCAGTTCTTATGTCATTTAGTACTGTTGTACGAAAAATTTCATTAAATTGCAGACTAAAGCCCCTGGTCACCAATGCACTATAATTATTTTCTTTGTAGCCATGCTGAAGTTATCGTACAAATTACTTATTACTAAGGATAAAATAATTGCAATTCGCAACTTTGTACTAGTGATTCAATTATGTATGAACATAATAAGTATTAAATACATATCCCAATGTTCTGTAAGTACCTACGTAGATCGTAGGAGGATTTAAACCATATCAATAACGACCCGATGAGCAAAGCTTTGAGAGCTTTTGTTTGATATTATTTATATATTATATTTTTTTATGTTAAATATTATTATTTTTTTATTACTAATATTATTAAGTACATTCTTATTAAAAATTTGATGGGTCTATTTTAAGCATCGTTTTATAGTAAGTACTTTAAGTACGTACCTTTGATAATCGGAGATATTTTTTGAATTTATATAATTATTTAATTAAATTATTAAATTACAAAAAATAGACCAGAAATGACATCAATTCAATAAAAATCTGAAAATAATTAAAAGTTTTAAAGAAAAGAAAATGAGATACCTATGCCATTATAAATATACTCGTACTTTCATGAAGTCCATTTTATTGAAATTTAAGTAGGTACCACCAATAGAATGTTCATATTTTACTTTCAAGAGCATAGCTTATAAATTGCTAAGAAATTAATACTAAGAAGAAAATAAACATTTTCTTTTTTCTGATCTTTTTCAAAAAGATCACGCGAGTGTGGAGCGACGTACCTGGTTGGAACAGAGCACCGTCCGGCGGGCATTAGTCATCCTTGTTGAGAGGTATCCTGTGGGAAATTACGTGCGGGGCCGGAGCGACCGCGGCGCGCATCCGACGGTTGATGCTGCGCTTACATGCGAACGTTTTGCTCGTGTTGGTTGAACGGTTGCAGGGTTAGCGATAATTTATCTACAGTATTTTTAAATATTATTTAAATAAACTATCAAAATTCATGTGGGAAATAGATAGGCTATTTCAAGTGAAATACTTTGAAATTTCAACCAAACGTGGCTTGTTTGGCTTGCTTGTATTATCTATATTATCTATACTGATATTATAAAGAGGAAAGATTCGTATGTATGTAACTAATAAACTCAAAAACTACTAGGCGGATCCAAAAATTCTTTCACCATCTGAATGCTACATTATTCCAGATTAACATAGGCTATAGAATGATTTGAAAAAGTTAGCGATTTCTCCACCCGTGCGAAGCCGAGGTGGGCCGCTAGTTAAGAATAATTTATCTTGTAGAATTTTAGTTATTTTAGTTATTTGTGCAAAAAAAAAATCACAAAAATATTGTAGAATTTTTTTATCAGTGCCTTGTAAAATAATATATTTTATTTTGTAAATTAATTACATATTGAATAAGTCATTGCGTCTTTTAGCATCGCAAAAGTAAACAGTAGCTAATAATACTGATAACTACGTCTATTTCGCCGTGGCATAACAATAAACCAAAAACCACCGTTAGGTTAGGCAACTGGCAACTGCAATCCAGTTAACCTAACGGTGCTTACTCATGTCGAGTCAGGTGCTAAAGACGCAACACATTTGCTCGGGAAGACACCTAATATGTATCCGCAATTTTTCCCACACGCACACAAAGGGTTAAAAAGCCCGTCTCCATTGTAAGAGGATATCTAATTTCCCTTGAAAGCAAAATTGGCGTAACATTGCCAAGGTAGTATTTTTTACTTTTTTTTCTTGCCAACCCTTTCGCGCGGCACCTTTATCGTTTTTTGTGAAGCGTAAAGAAAAGGCGGTTAGTTTATATCCGGTCTTTGACGTTTGGAGGGTTGACCGATGTTCTCAATGAGTATTAATTATTTGGAGTGGTTTCGTATCGAAGATTGACGTGAATTGTGGGCGTATTGTGAACGAGGGGTATGTGTGTATTTCTTTTAATAAAATTAAGTTGTGATGTGATGGGAATTAAGTTTTATAAACTGTAGTTTATCTGTTGAAAAATATAGTTTTATATTTGACTAGCTTCTGCCCGCGACTTTGTCAGCGTAGCGTGATGATATATAGCCTATAGCCTTCCTCAATAAATGGGCTATCTAACACTGAAAGAATTTTTCAAATCGGTCCAGTAGTTCCTGAGATTAGCGCGTTCAAGCAAACAAACAAACAAACTCTTCAGCTTTATATATAAAGTAAGAAGTATAGATTATACGATAAGATATCGCCTACCCACGGTAAAAGAATTAGCTTAAAATAGGTACTAAAAAATCAGAAACAATACCCTAAAGAAAATTAACTCGCTGAGCTAACTGGGCTCACCGCCCTTCCCCCTCATGACTGCCTTGCACATCATAAATGCGCGCGCGGTACTTGGTCATTATTTTGCTGCGATGTTATTTTAAAACTGCGATATCTCCTAAGATATTCATTGAAATCCAATGATGTAAAGGGCACTTTTGTTTTAAATTAAATACTTCTGATGAATAACGTATTTATTTGGATAAGGATTAATTAATATCATGTTTATAAAAACACCTTCGCAAATAATGCATTTGGAATTTTAGAACAAAGTTAGCATAAAAAAGGTTATAGTGAGCCAACCTTAAAAGATAGACATATGCTGTCGCGGACTTTTTTTTAGAACTTTTAAAGAGGAACAATTCTGTGATATATGATTTTTGCGAAACTTTAACCGTTTACGCAGCGCACGCATCGGAAGCTCTCAAAAGGATAAAACACCCCGATTTTGAAACATTTTTCATTGGTGCTCCGCTCCTATTGGTCTTAGCGTGATGATATATAGCCTATAGCCTTCCTCGATAAATGAGCTATCTATCACTGAAAGAATTTTTCAAATCGAACCAGTAGTTCCTGAGATTAGCGCGTTCAAGCAAACAAACAAACAAACAAACAAACAAACTCTTCAGCTTTATATATTAGTATAGTTCCTGAGATTAGCGCGTTCAAGCAAACAAACAAACAAACAAACAAACAAACAAACAAACTCTTCAGCTTTATATATTAGTATAGATATTGTTTTTTTGGATTTGTTTTGTAATCAAAAACTGCGAAGCTAACTCATCAAACCTTTACAAGTTAGCTATCCCAAGTCTGAGAATTTGAATTAGCAAACATAATCTTCTCTGTTTTGAACAATTTTACTAACAAAAGTCCCGTTTTTCTATACTTTTGTGGAAACGGTTGAATTCGTAAACTAAAAACTATAAAGAGTTATTAATTCTCACACATCATCAGCCAACGTGAGATTCTATCAGAAACATGGCGCTAGATATTGAAAAAAAAATAATTTCACGCGGATTAGGAAGCATCTGTCGTCACCTGTCATTTGTCTAACCCTTGATTACCCTTTCCTTTCTTTGGGTATTTTTGACCCGGGCGGATATCAAAGGGTTCTTTTGTCTGTGAACAGTTATTACGGGATACCAGGTGCACGGTTTAGGGTCTTCCGTATTTCTCACGAGATAGAGATTTCGCGACTATCGAAGGGTTAAGATGCAACTGTGTTTGCTTTGGACGTTAGGAGGGTTAGGTGAGAAGTCAATGATGTGTCATGTTAGATACAGATCTCTACTATTATAAAATTGTTAAAAAGCTGTAGGTACACTGAAGGTATTAAAAAAAAACAAGTGGGTTAGGGTATACGTATATTATAAACGTCTCCAAATGCAATGTGAATTTTTAAATTCTTGTCTGTTTGTTCCGGGTTGGAGCAAAAACTACTGAATAGATTTTAATTTTGTTATCACTGTAAAAAAGTATATGCTCCAAGTTAAAAACTGGTGAACTTCTTATGTCAATTAATTAAACTGATCCTGAGATACAGCTTGACCTCACTCATGTATGACTCAGAGGCCCATACAAAGAAGAGAACATCATTGTCGGTTTAAGATTAAATTATTTTTGGAATCCATTTCTAATCTTAATATAGCTCCGGGTGAGCGTAGCTGCGGGAAAAATCTAGTAAAACTGCCTCATTAGCCAAGTGGTCCTGAGCGTGACTGCTACGCTAGAGGTCCTTGGTTCGATTCCCAGGTCGAGCAAAGTATTATTGGGTTTTTCTATGAAATTCCCAGTAGCAGCTCGGAGTTAGGAATTTGTGCCCGGTTAATGGCAATAGGCTCGCACCCTATTACATGGGACCTAAACATACCGGTGAACTGTGGGTGTACATTAGTACGCCTCTGCCTAACCATTCGGGGAATACAGGCGGGATGGTATGTTATGTAATTAATATCATTGGACCAGTGATCGTAAGCACGACTACTGATCGTATTTTGAGCATTACAGGAATTTTCACTAACACCCCGTATTACCTACATGTTTTAAAAATTCCGGCGGCCTATGAGTGTAGGTATACAGTACATATTATGTCAGTATTATATTATGTTTTTATTTAAAAAGTATAAGATAGAAAATTATAAATACCTACATCATAATAATTTTCATTCATTCATTCTAAACTGCCATAATTGTTAAGTAAGTATGCACCTAATAGGTATAAGTAAGCACACTGATTATTTTTACATACATACATACATACATACGAACACGTCTGCATTCCCCGAAGGGTTAGGCAGAGGCGTACTAATGTGTACACCCACAGTTCGCCGGTGTGTTTAGGTCCCATGTAATAGGGGCCGAGCCTATTGCCATTAACCGGGCACAAATTCCTAACTCCGAGCTGCTACTGGGTATTTCATAGAAAATCCCAATAACACTTTGCTCGAACCTGGGAATCGAATCCAGGACCTCTAACGTACCAGTCGCGCACAGGACCACTTGGCTATTGAGGCAGTGATTATTTTTTACAAGTATTTTAATGTAAGTACCAAATCATAGCTCCATTTATAAAATAGAAAATCCGTAAGTTAAAGTGCCTGTTACGAATATAAAACGCAAAACCTTTTTAAAACGGACGAAGGCTATCTTGATAATCGATATCCACGCGAGCGGAGCCGCAGTCAAAAGGTAGTACATAGATAATACATTTTACAGAGGCGTCTCAGTGTTCAGGTCATGCGAAGCTTTTATTCCGGTAGACGGAGCGAGGTGAAGACGCGACGAGCGTGTGTGATTGACTGTCTGGACTTTGAACAGTCATGTATGTATGAAACAGTATTGTGCCTACACGGATTGAGCCTCTGGGAGGATTATTTTATAGAAATGCGAAATATCATTTTTGTACCGATTTTTCATAAACATAGACAATAAATTTATAAGGGTATATACAATATATCTATTGGTTTATTATGCACTTAAAAAAAATTAAACAAATTCTGTGACTTCGCACGCAATGATGTGTAAGACAAAGTATTTTGCTGCCTTATGTGGGGTACCTTTGCTTGGGCTATCGGACCATTCATTAAGTTCATAAGTAGTGTACCTACTTCGTGTCAAACATTACGTCGGAAATTAACTCAAATTTTTGTGTAAGCAAAATTAGAATATTGATAATTTTAGTAGTTATATGATATGGTATTTTTCAATAAGTTTGTATATTATTATTATAAGCATATACAGTCATAAAACACCAGAAGTTATAATATCACTTAACATCATTGTTAGTGTTACAACGAAACAATAGTTGGTGATCATAGATTATCTGACGCATCTGACTTTTAATCTATGGCGCTAGTTTTGTACATTTGAGGGCGAACAAACATGAACATATTTTTTCTTTCGCTATAACAAGTTACGATAACTTATTTGCCAAGGTTCAACAGTCTTGAGCAAATAATATTTTGTTATAACCATTTGCCTTATAAATGTTTTCAAATATACTTATTTACGTTAGTAAGAGATACTTTTATAAGAATGTTTTGGGTGGTGTTATTTTTTGTCAGTATAACTTAAAGTATTATGAATTTGTTTGACATTATATTAACAACATAGATATTATTTAGGGTCTAAGCAGACCTCTGCTTACTAAGCAGACTACTACTGCCTGCGTTCTAAGCTAAGACTACCAAGTGTTAGCTTAGAACGCAGCCCTGTCGTTTATAGTGGACTGATATCAGACCCAGAGTTACGATCTTCTGATTTCGAATTCGTGTGTGAATAATTCATCGTCACTTGTTCTGACAGAATGCTCGTCGAGTAGTATAATAATGAGCTCGTGTTTTATGTAACATAACGTATCAAAAAAAACAGACGATTCGCCAGTGTCGCATGAAACTTCCATCCTATTCATAGTAGGTAAGAAACACGATAGGCAAAGCAAGTTGTTTGTCAACCCACAAATGCTATTTGCCGTGCCGAATCCGTCGACCACTGGCGGTGTCACGTTGCTTGGAGGCTAACATTGAGTAATAAAAAATGGAGTACTAACGTATGATATGGGTACTGCATAGTAACCTATGCAATTTTAGTAAATTACACCTTCAGTTATTAACCTCAATGTTAGTAAATTACATGTTAATTAACTATTACTTCTTGAAGGCTTTTTAGACTAATATAAGGCGACGGCGGCAATAGGTACTTCTCAAACATCAGAGGTGAGGAGAGAAATTTGGTCATGATCTGATTACAAACTTATAATAACACGTACCTACCAACCGAATAAAGTGACAACGTTGTCGACGTTCGTAAAATTATACTCGCCACTCTAAAAATATTGAAGTGAAATAAATTAAAAAAAACTTAAACTGCCTTCAAAAATATAAATACAACAGTTTCGGAAGTTGGTGGCGAAAACAAAAGAGCCGACCAAATTGACGACACATAACATTATTTCTGTATGTTTAGATAGGTAACGGTTTTACTTTTACTATGGAGTGCACGGAGTTTGGATTTATACTCGGTTACTGGCAAAAGGCTCGTCCTTTATTATAATTATAAGATCTAAAAACCCACTATGAGTGTTCATCGGCATACTAACTAATACTCATAGTATCTCCCAAGGCGGCAAAGTGATGGTATGTTTGACTTATTTACTGTTAGCACTCCATTTCTTCAGCTTCATGGATGTTAGCCAAATAAACCTAAATGTTTGTTTGTTCAACGAAAATCTACGTCTGTTAGTGAAGTTTCGATTGCGTACGTTAATAATGTGTTGGAAAAGTTACGTTTGTAGCTTAATGGCTGGGTATACATTGATCGATGTTGGGTACCCTACCCACATTTAACGGTCTAGGTATATAAAACCTACTTAAGTAAGGTGTGGTGGTGGTCTATCCATATTTATCCGAGATACTGAGGCAAAGAGGTAAGCAGTCAGCAACTCGTTAGTTCAACAGTATTAAAAAAAACAATATTATTAGAAGGATTGTTCATACAACCTTTTTGATGATTTTTAATCGAGAAAGTTTGAAAAACTAAATATATATAAATAGGAAACCATATTTTCCGCCGATATCCACCCCGGCAACCAGGCGTCCAAAAAAGTAGTAGATAATCTAACTTTTTCTAACGCCCCTGATCCTAGCTATCATCCCGTATAACTTGACCTTTCTGTTTCTGAAACTGCGTAACAAATCGGAGTTCTATATTAATTGGATCATGGACGTGGGGGCGTTTGGTAGGGAAACGGCAGCAAATCATTACTGACAGTTGACCAAACGGGGTGTGCGTCCCCTAAAATATGTATGAGGCTACGAAATGCCAGTTATGGTGTCCGAATGTTGATAAGCCAAGTATCGGGTCGTAAGATTGGATCCCAATAATAGGGGAGGCAGGGGTGAATTAGGATTTGTCGCGATTTTTTCGGGACGAAAATTGGTTGGATTCTAAGGGTCGGAATTTTTGATGATCATGCATATTGTATTTCGATTTTCTTTTATTTGTAGGTGTCAGTGTATATTCTGGATATTGCATTATTGATTGAAGTTTATATGACTGGAAATAGGGCTATGCGAATGTGTTGTTTAATTAAAAGAAAGGTTTGTTTTTAAGTTCTTACGCTGACTAAACACTATCTGTTTCAACGTGAGTATAAATACATAGTACAGTTAATGTGGAGAATCAAAAAAATTAAAAAAGTAACAATTTATCATCAATTAACGCTACTTTAATTAATAAACCATTTTAAATCCGTGGGAAAGTCTCGCACAATGGCAACACTAAATCAAAACAAATATCGTTCTCCACAAACGCTACTGTTGCCACAACAGTGTCTAAATCCTTTTAAATCCGAGAAATAGGATTTCGTAAAAAAAATATATAAAAAATGCACTCGTTGACTCTAGCAAAAAGATACAATAGGTTGCAAAAAAAGTTCGAAGTGTCGGTATTGGTGTAAGCTGCCAGTGTACAAAATACAATTGATTGTATTTTCTATGACGTTTTTTTTAAATAAGGAATTTTGAGTGTTCGTATTTAGAGATGATATTTTGCAGTAGTTATTATGTTTAGTTGCGTACCTACTTTGTAGATTTCTATATAAGCATAATTTATAAAGGTTTCGTGGTACGACCCTTTCGTGGTAGACTTCAAATGTTTTCTTAAATTATTTTTATTTGGTTTTCTTTCTCTTTGATACATCATGTAAAACCTTATAAAAATACCAGTAAGATAACATTATGAATATGAATTTTATGATCATAATTCGAGGAGAAAATTTAACTTATATTATTAAAACTTAGTAAACTTCACGATTGCAATAAATCGGTTAAACTTTCCCACTGCTTCATGACACGACGATAAATTAACCGTCATTAAGTAATACTGAAAAATATTTTAAAACGGCAAAATACTGAACCCTATCAATTACAATAATAAAAAAACTCCAAATGACCCTATATCTATAAACCTATACAAATATAATTAGTGTTGATCAAAATATATCACAAATCTTTTTTTACCCCAAAACATGTCGTTTTGACCCTGTTTCCCCCGTTTTATGTTTTTTTTGACAATTCAATGACAATGTTCGAGGACGTCAAGAGTCGATTGGTGTGAAATTGTTAGGAGTTCGTATTCTCATGACCCTTAACGACCTTTTCGATAATTATAATTACACTAATGATTCATTACTGAAATACCACTCATATTTATAAAAGGTAAAAATAATTTTTTTTGCTATCTTATATATTTAGTTTTATACTACACGAGTGAAATAGGACAAAGGACAAAGGATTAGTGGCAAAGGTGATTTAAGGAAATAGGTAGTTAATAATAAAAATTAAACAACTTGTCTGAATCTCCATGAAATTTTCTTTGTTTATTTAGAAACTTTGAACAAAAGATGTTAGTTTTGTTCAAAGTTAAAAAATCTTTTGTATGGAGACTAGAAAGATTTTTTTTATTCAATTATAAATGGTGAATCGAAAGTACAGCTGTTGTACAGTAATATTGTAAAGGTTTTATTTTAATTATTTTGGCGTTTATCATAAGGTAAAAAAGGCAAGCAAGTGAAGTCTATAATGTGATAGAAAATCAGGAATACGTGCTTGTCTGCTGCAAACCCTACCTATTACAATGTCATGAAGATACATAACCATAATAATTACGATAAAACGTATCATAACTAAGTATAATTCGCACAATATGATACCCGAATACCGTTACAAGACACCGAATAGACGAACCCTCTTTACTCAACAATGGAGATTTAACCCTTCCGCCGATCACGGACTAGTTTTATTATTTTATTAATTTGAATGAATGTTGCAATTTTTGCGTATACCTGGTCTATGATAATAGGGTGGTATGCTATTCAATTTTTGCATAGAGGGTCCTATTCTAATTCTGCGATGGGATATTCCAAAGCCGAGCAGATGCAAGCTTAGAGCTCTTTTATGGTTTTTAATGGAACTAGTGGTGATATGATGTGTACGCATTATTATCATAATAAATTAAATAGATACAAATGTGACTAGACAAAACATAAGTTACTTGAACTAGATAAAGCACGTGTTTTATATAGACGTAAGATGCATTGCATAAACAATAGGTATAATAAATAATATATTTTTTAGGTTACAGTACCTTTGGAAATAACCCTTTAATATAATTATAAGCAAAAGTAATATTTTTCTGCAAAACAAATCTTAATCCTTATGTATTTATATAACAATTTATTGTACACCAAATATACAAATTAAAATACTTATTTATATAACAAACAATGGCGTAAAGCGATTTTTTCCAGGCAATATTTTTTATATTACTTACGACTCTTGCCACCGTATTTATCACTTCTCTGAAACTATGTGTACCTATTTAGGTAAATTACGGTTCCTTATAATATCAATAGAACAATTAATGAAATAGAACTATAAACAGACTCTTGTGCAATCTATTTTCAATCGGACTGATACATCACGCGAATATAAGTGCCTCTTCACTTATCAGATCACAAATCTGCATAATAAAGGCAAATTAGGCGAATAATTGAACCCAGTCGGTGGCACATGTCAAGTACCAAATTACCTTTGAATCTAATCTAAGATCTACAAGTGCAGCTCTTGACAAATTATCGGATTCTTTTTTATTGTGTTTATAACAATAAAACTACTAATTGTTGCGTTGAAGGGTTTCTTTGCTTTTATTGCCAATTGAAAAATCCTTGTACAAGATAAAAATAAGGTTAAGAATTGTTCTACAATTTTATCTCTTTTGTTTTTATCCAATTAATGAAGTACAAAAATCGAATGTAAAAATGTACAAAGTATATTTTTTTATTATATTCTCAGTAAACAAACGCAATACAATTAAAAGTAAAATTTTACAACACTCATCGATTACGCTTCAGTTCAAATATCGAACGAATATACAACGGTTTGTTATTTCAAAACTGATTTATGGCCAGAGACAAAGTTAAAAAGCGGACGCGTTTTTTTTCTAAAATATTTGTGTTCAGTACGGGTGTTTTATTTGTGTCAAAATTCGCAAGGGGTCGCGAAAAAGGGTTATTACTATTACTAGAAAAATAAGTTAGTGTTGTATTGTTAGATAATGAATTATTGGGTTGGGACGTTTCAGGTACATTGAGTAGCATGTGAAGGGTTAGTTTGTGCAAGATGACAGTCGTTAGGTTCACACGTGAAAGCGCAGTCAGGTAGACTATTGGTGCAAAAAAATCTGAACTTTATGCGTTAAAATTTAGAACTGTGTGACATTTTTTTGGTGTTACTATGATTTTGATCGGGGATAGTGATGTGATGTTAATCATTTAGTTAGAGCGACTTACACATAGAGTGACAATACCGACAGGCAACGGGTAAGTGTTATCTACAATATAATTTAAAACATAAACACCAGTCTTTATGTAAGAATTACTCCGAAAATTTCGCATATGTTCTGCCATATTCGTTGGTCACTAAAATAGCTCAGTTTTTTACTGAGCTATTTTAGTGAATATTATGAAATTATTCAAAGACTGCCTCATTAGTCTTGTACACTGCCTCATTAGCCTAGTAGTCCTGAGTGCAACTGCTACGTTAGAGGTCCTGAGTCGATTCCCAGCAGTGCTATTGGATTTTTCAATGAATTTTTTAGTAGCAGCTCGGAGTTTGGAATTTGTGCCCGGTTAATGGCAATTTGCCCGCCGGTCATCGGTCAAACTGTGGATATACATTAGTATGCCTCTATCTAACCCTTCCTGGAATACAGGCGTGACGGTATATTTATATTTTACGTGCAAACTATGAAGAAGAAAGAGATATAGCCAATATCTAAAAATGAATATAAAGTAGGTACTACATAGCACTAATTTAGTAACACTAAAACCCATTTCGTTCTAACACGCGTGCAACCTCAGAGTAACCCCAAGACCATCTAGTTTCTTTTGTGTGCCCCTTAACCTTCTAATAATAATTACACCTTTTGTCAGTTAACCCTTTAACGCGCCGGTAATTCTTAAACCCCGCTACCTGACCCGCGGGGTCTATCTTACTTCCTGATTCATTCCTTAACGATACCGTCTGCGGTGTGCGTGTGCGCAACTATCGATCTGCTCGGATTTTAAATCGATTTAGTGATGTAGAAGTTTACAGTTTGTGGTTTTGATATTCTGTGGAGTGATGTGATTTTTAGTTTAAAAAATGAAGGTGAGTACTCATTGTTTAGAGGCAATTATAGTAAAACGGTTTTAGAAAAATAATTCTTATTTAAGGTTATTTCAGTGAAGGAAAAATTCGACTTGCAAAATAATGCTTGATACAAAAAAATGGATTCTTATTTAAATTAACCTAGTTGCAAATATAAATAATACAATGTGTTACTTCTGTGATGTGTTATTATATGTTTCCGGATCGCTACATATTTTTAATAAACCATCATCAAAATTTTCCGGCCGACTTTCCTTATTACCCTACGTTTTGTTGTAACAGGGAATAGCATAATTTTATTCATACGCGACGATATAACAAACAAGAAGTCGTTACATACGTCAGCAGTTCCCCGAGACAATAAAAGGAGGCTGGACTCGTCTGCACGAATGTCCTCATACGCCGGTATCCACGAAGGATGATACGCTGTTATTTCCAACATATTCCAATATATTATTTTTTATTGCCCTCCCTACAAGGGGGTGGTAGGGGGAAGTCGCGTCATGCATGATATTTGATATAAAGTCGGAACTCAACTTCGTTATGCGATATTCTTTTTTCAAAGGACAATGGTTCGGCACAGACGTAACATATTTTTGAGGAGATGGCGGGTATTTTTCTCGAGTTACTCGGATAGGTCCAATTATTCCGCGACATGAGTATGTTTGTGATGTTAGTTTGTTAACGTAGTTATTTGTGGCATAAAGAATGGGACGACTCGACTCGTTCGAATAATAATGTGTACACGACATTGTTAATGTCTACATTCAGTATAATAAAATAATATGTTAGAAGTTGTAATGTTTTCGGTAATTATTTATGCTCATACTCATATAATAATAAACTGGTTTTATGAAATACATATTGTATTTCATAAAACCAGTTTATTATGTCAAAAATTAAGTGTATCATTGTAAATGTTATTCAAATATACTTTAGTTATTTTAATTACCTGTTATCTGTTCACGGTACCGGTAAGGTCACAAATTACTTAAAATTTAAATAAAATAAAACACGATACTGGAAAACGCAGAACCATATGAAATAAAACATACAAAGTAGGGGTATGTTCGGCCATGTCGTGTGCAAATAAAATCCGTTGTAAATAAGCTGGGGGAGAGGGTGGCGGTCAGTTCTCCCCACTGGACCCGCCCCCGTGGGGGCTCGGCGTCGGTCATAACGTACCCCCCGTTAGCAGTTTAGGGTTGTGCGAATATGCAACATTAAATTTATTTGGCTTTAATTAATTCGTAAAAATATTGCCACTCCGATTTCTACTGAATAATATAGAATTGCGAAAAATCTAAATAATTTATGTGTATTTAATTTTGCGTTTGTGTTTGCTATTTAAAATAATAATAAAAAAATGGTTATGGGTAAACTGTGAAGTGAGAATTTAAATAGAATATAACTACGTCCCTATTTTTATGTATTCAATTTATTTTTCACTAATTCACTTAATTTTCATCATAAATCGTGTTTCACACGACCTATTCAGTAAATTGTCAGGTAAAATCCCCACAACAGATTAATACTCTGTTCTCTCCCAATACGCACACACTCTTAATTTACACACACACAAACACAATTTAAGTACATTAAGTCGGCTATCCGAGACACCGGGGTGGACGGGCAACAAATGTCGCGGTCAGTAACCCCCCATCCACCCTCCGTAGCACCCCGCTACGCCATGAAAGTGTAGCCGCTACAAATGCTACGAGCTACGACCGCTACGAACGAATGTAATATAATTTTATGACGTCACAAATACAGTGGCTGGATGAATTTTTCATTTGTAATAAATTTAGGTTTTAAATATTATTTAGTTTTTGTTATATGATTGCATTGTTACGTATATGTATATTGCTTTTTAATATATTATTCATAAATTGATTTACTTAAACTTAAATTATCAAAAAATTTCTTATATATCTTACTAATACATAATAAAATAAAACCAGATACCTAATTATAACTGAAAAAGGGCATAAAAACTCACCTTCCTCCACCTTAGACGGCAAGGCTAATGATTAAAGTACGTTACTTTATTTACAATTACTTTGAGTTCTCTCGAAGTAAGTAGTTTAGTACCTACATTCGATATGTAAGTATAAGCTGAGCTTGCCGCAGTCATCGTTAATCATTCCTACTGACTATATCAACCCTGAAGAGTAAGGTAAGCTCCCAGTCTTAATACAAGCACCTATGACAATAGTTATTGGCTGATGACTGAAAGGTCTGATAACCTTTTCATCTTTAGTATGTCAGTTAAGTATATACTCTATATCTATATCTAAGACAATTAATGTTTTATAATACTTGTTTTCATAATAGAGTAGAAATAGCAAACTTGTGGTAGAAATATTAATATTAAATTAAATTATGGTACCAACTTATTACTCTAAAAAATTGCGAAGTAACTATACAAATATAATTGAATAGTAGTTACTTAATTCTTTAAAAAAAACCCAAACACCAAAAAGATAATTCCATTATCGCGGATAAACCCCGAAATTCAATTTATTAGAATATGGAAAGGGGAGGAATCAATTAGAGTGAACACAGATTTCAAATTTCGAACTGGCCAAACGGCCAATAAAGGCAAATGGCGCGATAGTATATTTGGATCAACACATCTGGCATAACTTGGTCCCGCACTATTAATAAAATGTTCATTAATACGGGTCAAGTGAAACTGGTTGTGTATATGTAAGTTTATGGTACCATTAGTATGTTTTCTGTTATACTGGGCATCCATTTTTGCTAACACGGTGTTTTGGACGTATCTTATTGGTTGTCTTGTGTTATGTAAGACTGTATTACAACCTCTTTCTGTTTTATTAAGGGTATTAAGTAAAATAGCACATGTAGAGTTTAGTATTTTGTATTATGGTACCTTGAGTCACTTTTTTTATTTGATTTGTCTTTTGATTAGTCATGGTACTTAAATTTAGTTTTACAAAGAAAGATATGGTCATTATGCTTGTGAGATTGTCAAATGATGTTTTTGTTTACGAAGCTAGATAAAATTATGCAAAAAATATAAAACAAAACACGAGACGTTAGTACATTCAATAGAACGACAATTTATACGAGTCTAATTCAACTACGTACAACTTTTCATTAAAAACTAGCTTCTGCCCGCGGCTTCGCCCCCGTGGAATAAAAAGTATCGGGAACGGGATAAAAAGTATCCTATGTCCGTTTCCTGGTTCTAAGCTATCTCTCCACCAATTTTCAGCCAAATCGGTTCAGCCGTTCTTGAGTTATAAATGGAGTAACTAACACGACTTTCTTTTATATATATAGATTGTCAGCTCATCAATATAATCTAGTAGAAAATTGATATAGTATTAAAATTAAATACTATATCAATACCAATTACCTATACCCTATTTTTTAAGTGTTTTTTTGAGCACGTACTATTGGCAATTTTATTTGAGTTATTTTTTCACTCAAGTTGCCTCATTACGTATAATTACCACATTGAGCATAGTGCTATTGGGTTTTTCTATGAAATTCTCAGTAGCAGCTTGGTGTTTGGGATTAATTGTGCTCAGTTAATGGCGATAGGCTCGCCCCCTATTACATGGAACCTAAGCATACGCACAAACTGTAGGTGTACATTAGTACGCCTCTGCCTATCCCTTCAGGGAATATAGGCGTGATGATACGTTATGTATGTAATATAGCAGTACCATATTGCGCAGATCCTATTATGTAGACCTTAATACTCTCTTCTGTGTGACGTCACCTTTTATTTCCACAGTACCTACTTACATAACATAAATCCATTTGTCCACGGACAATATTGGCCCTAACTACAACCATTCGTTCGCAAGCCATTGATTTTCCCAAGTTAGTTCCGAATGAAATATGAACTCGGCTCATACGATCTACTTACTTTGTAAGAATTTAAGATATCTGTGTGTGGTTGAAACGACTACTGTAAGTACTTTATTTCAAAATTGGAGGTAAAACAAGGTCAGATAACGTGCTTCGAATCTTTATCTAAACTAAAAATATTGTGAAGAAGTAAATTTTGTTTGTTTGTATTTGCCAATCTCTGGAACTACTGAGTCGATTTTGGAAATTTCTTTCATTGAGATTAATCTACATTATTCTGATGAAGAGGTGTTGACATATTTTATTCTTATCATATTATCTGAGCGAACAATTTCTCGGCCATCCGGAATGGCTAAACCCACGCAGTTATTTCTACTGAACCAATATAGGCAGTTAATTAACGATAATACCTACTCGGTACTAATATTTTCATAGATATCATAATCATCATGTAGCAAATTAAAAAAAAATAAAAAACATGAATAATATAATTCTTAAAAAAAAACATAAACCATCAAATAAAATATTTGATTATCGCAGATAAACTCCGATGTTCAATTTATTAGAATATGGAAGGAAGAATCAATTAGAGTGAACACAGATTTCAAATTTCGAACTAACAATTTTTCGGCCATCCAGAACGGCTTAACACACGCAGTTATTTTTATTGAACCAATATAGATAATGATAGTACTTACCTACTAGGTACTAATATTTTCATAGATATCATAATCATCATATAGGAACCTATATCAAACGCGACTCATGATACAAATAATACTTGTAAAAAATCTTTCCTGGTACACAAGTTACCGTGTAGCTAATATTTACAGTATGTATATCGGAGTAATCGTCGGTCACCATCGCAACGATAGCCAGGCAACGCCGTATTAGTCTATATAACTGTAGGTATAAGGCATGATTTCCCCTGACAAAAGTACAACAGATACAAATAGCCGACCGTACAAAGATATGGCTTCACTAGAACTGGTTATATTTAAATTTTGTTTTATTTTTAATCCATTTAAATTGTGCACCTAAGGAAAATTGTATACGTGATAGAAAAAGAAAAAAACTTTCTTTATGGGTCCGGTGGAGTTTGAATTGCCCATAAAAACGTAATATCAAAATAAATTACAATCCAAACAATATTTTATCAAATTGTGTTATTATTCGGATTGAGATACCGTTAATCTAGGTTTCTATCGTATAATTTAGTCGACTACTACTTAACTGTAAATAAACGACCGGAAAATCGTTTCAAACTTGGTAAAGTTATTGCATTCACTCACATTTCCAGTGAAGTATTTAGGACGAAATAGAAGAGCAAGTAACCTGAAACCTACATTAACGCTATCGGAATCAGAATAATAACACACTTTGAATAAATTGTGTTTGAAATATGATTTATTTTGGTTTATCGATCGTATGGGAAATTCGGAACCATGGAAAAACCATGCAGATAATCTGCATTTTATAAGCCACTTCCAGTAACTAACAGATCCGCGTCATGAAAGGTAGTGGGACAGTTAATATATTTGAAGTAAGGTAGAAAAAGGGTTTCTTGTGCTACCTTTGTGCGGGGATGCCCTTTAGTGGGATCTAATAAAACCTTGTTACGGCCAGAGGGATACCAATCCCAATATTGAAAGTGTTCTTTTACATGATACGGAATTTAGGGACTTCTCTTTTTATATTAAATCGGGGGAATCTTTTTACTATAATGTCTGATAACGTAATATCATGGTTCCTTACTATTATGATTTCGTGGAAAAATCTGTTTCGCATAAATATTTTGTGTGGAATACTTTGATAGTAGGGTATTAAAAAAGTTTTATGTCTATGTTTATATTATAAGTTTTTGTATTTTATATTGGATAAAGAATGATTTTTGGTAAGTGTACATTATACAATCCGATTATCAGTTAACTTTATGTCTGCGGATAATGTTAATTATCTTGCGTCAAAATTTTGTAAAAAAACTATGTCTTTTTGGGCTAATTTTATCGCAGTATTTAAATTTATATTATTGAAATGAATATTCCGTAAAAAATAATTTTAGTTAATATTTTATTAACATACGTTGGTCAAAAATCGGAATATGATTTTACTTTCGAGATCTGTAATGTCACGACCTAATATGTATTCTGTGGTAATGTCAAATTCAAAGCCCCACTTAAACATGAGCCGGCTCATACAAAAAGCAAGTATCATCTTTGAAATTAAAGGCAATTATCATATACAAAAAAAATATAATTCTAATCTGGCACTGATATAGACAGTATAGAAAATAAACGAGATACGTACCTACGAATACTTTAATAAGTATAATAATAGTAAATAATGTGTAAATAACTACTTACAGCAATTCTACCCATATTTTCTAAATACATTATTTGGATTTAATTTGATTTGATATATAGTACAAATATGCAAGCAACATCAAAGCTGCAATCCAATCACAAAGAAACTAAACGCGCAATAATACCGTATAACTGTCAATTCTGTTGTTAATCCAAGACGCCGAAAAGCAATGCCACGTGCTTAACTACCACCATTATGTTTAAGCGACAAAAAATACCCATCCCAAATTGGATGTTAGATACGTCTATATCACATTATTACGAACTAATAAATTGTTCAGAGGCTTACAAGTACATGGTTGCAACAAAGCGTCTAAGGGCAGGTATGACGCATGCGCCGGCTCGTGGCCGACACTACCTGACCGCGGCCGGACACTGATCAATATTAAAGTCCGAGGGAGGATGCCGGGGGATGTCTGTTTGTCTGTTGAAAATCTATAGAGTTGTTAATACCGAGTTTTTTTTAAATTATGAAGTTGAATTAAGTCGCTATTCATAATCATCAATTTGTTCCCACACAAGTTTTCCGCCTGTATCCTAAACCTGCAAAAACTACCTGAAAGCCATAAACAATTTCTTTCTTTACGATTATAATAATGTAGAAAATGTCAGTCAGGCGATATTTTCTACATTACCTATGGATTGCTACCGATAATTTTTATGTTTTTCATTCAAATATTTTCAATCTATACCAATATATAAAGCTGAACAGTTTGTTTGTTTGTGAGGAACTACTGGTCCGATTTGAAAAATTCTTTCAGTGTTAGATAGCCCATTTATTGAGAAAGGCTATAGGCTATATATCATCACGCTACGTGGACGAAGTCGCGGGCAGAAGCTAGTCTATCAATAATAGGGAAAAGTCTAAATAAGTAAATATAATAAAAAAAGCAAAATTACGTATTAATGCCACTGAGTACTAGCTGGAAGAAAACGAAGTAAATACCTCTATTTCATTAGAGATAGGCATTAAAAGACATAAGTATTTTTCTTAAGTCGCAATAAAGCTGAAAGTGGTTTTAGCAGCTCAATACAACTCTATCTTAACTCACCTTTCTGCGGACACTACGGGGGAGGGTCCAAGAGAAATGACGACCCTTAACTAAAACACACACATACACACGTACGGCGATCTCACCAACACACGCATGCGATCCTTTCACTTTACGCCGTCCTTTAATTGTGTACACTGTCTGTGTGTGTAAGAAAAGGGTCGTGGGCCTGTGTGCGTGTCCAGTTTCCGCGCTCCTGGGTTTTGCTAATTTAATTAGAGGTACAAAAAGATTAAGGCTGAGAACGCAAGCATTAGAAACTCCTTTTGTTGAGGTCTACGTATTTTGTAGTGGTGGGGGTAAGTTTGTACCTGCGTAGACAGACTAGATTAGAAAGTTTGGTATCTGGTTCTCCGATTGGTATTATTGATTTTTTGGATAAAGGGAATTCTCGACGACTTCTGATTGATAAGTTTAGTTGCTAAGGGACCGATTTAAGAGCAGAGCGTCTTTCTGTGTGGCCATTTTGTGAAATAGTATAATTTTGTTTTCTTTCTATTATGTTCTTCGTACTTCCCAGCCGTTATATCTGTCTCGGAAAAATGAGTTACCGTAGAGTTTTATAATTATAGTTTTTAAGGCTCTACCGGTGCAGAGTTTTTATGGGGGATATTCTTTTTTTTAAACGGTTAGAGTCCGATCATTCATTGCTTGTAAATGTCATGATGAAACGTTTGGCGTAGCGGCTGAGCGATCGACTTCTGTGACACGTATTGTGGGTTCGATCCCCATACGTAGCAAACATTTGTATGATCTAGGTATTTACAGGTAGTTGTTCCGGGTCTGGGGTGTTTGTGTATGTGAGAATTTGTCTTTGTAAACTCACCCACGATACGTTGGTGTATTTTTATGTTGATTACTTAGTTCTTTTTCTTTAGAATTTTGTTGTTGTTCGGTTCCTGACACGAGGTTCCTTGTATGACTCACATGACACTAGAAATCCGGTAATGAGATTTTTGTATCACTATTTGACTCTGAGCGACTGTTGAACCTGGGCCGGGTAGTGGTTTCAATGCTGGACTGTGCAATTATTCCTTGCAAATAATTGTGAAAATGTTTTGTGTCTGTGAAAATTGTAAACTACAGAACATGCATTTTTAATACGTAATAATAATCACCAAGTTATGTGTTGTGTTCTCCTTTATTTTAAGGATAAACTCTCTATGTCTATCACGCCTGTATTCACAGAAAAGGGAGGCACAAGTGTTTAGGTCCCAAGTATTACCTTTTATTGTCTATATTAAATAAATACCCAAACACCAAGTGCCCAGATATGAACTTAATGTATAATTACAATAGATAATATTAAATTAAATCGGTTGTCTTAATTCTAATATAAACTAGTAGTTAAATACTTACTTGACCGCATGGGATTAACCAAAAAATATATAGCCTACGTTACTCCTTATAATATCAGCTATGTGCCACTGAAATCCCATCAAAATAAAACAGCAAAATTACAGATACAATTTAAAAAAATATTTTTTGTTATATTTCCTAGGCATTCAGTAAAAGGCTGTTATTTTGACATTGCCTTGCCGATACTTCAATTTTGTTTATTTGAAAACTACTAAAATATTTGTATTTATAAAATAGTGGCGCTACGCCTATTTTCATTTATTTAGTAGCAACTTATACAATATCTAAATACTGCTTATACCACATGTATATATCACTATTCTATGCAGGATTTCATAGCAGGCACTCAAACAAATCATAAACAAAAACACGTAAAATATACATGGTGTTATAGGTTACAAGGATTTTAGATAACGCGTCTAGCAGCACACCCTGTTTGTCTTCAAAACAGTGGGCCATTCCCGATACCACGATTCTGTCGAATATAAAAAGTAAGTCGATAGCTTACCGGCGAAATTTATACTTTTGGATATTCGAAATATGTTCTCCTAACCAGCGTAGTTTGACACCAACCTCCCCTCGCGCCACTTCGAAGAAAAGATGGTGGCGGAGATGTTGGGACGCGTATGAGGTATCAAATAGCATTGGCTTACTGAATACAGAGTATATCGTATAAATTCAGCCCACGGGTGAATATAACCGTGGTAGTCTCTGGGTTGTTTTCACATAATAGAGCCATTTTCTTTTGTTTTTGTTACGTAGCTCGCGTCTCGTTATAGGTACGCAAACAATGAAAACAAAAGGCGGTGTCTTATTTCGGGTTTTTACTTTCGCATTTTGATAGTATATTTTATGATATTATGTGGGTATGTTTTCTGAATGTTAAAGAAAAATATTTAGGCTCCCCGCGGCAAATGTACCATTCACGTGGGTAAGGGCTATATCCACACTCGTAGAGGCGCAAAGAAATGAGAAATACGATTTCCGTAGCTATAACATTGAAAAATACCGAAATTTTAGTCAAAAAATTTATTTACAATTACATCATTCACATATATATAAGTATAAAAAATAAAGAATGTTTTGCAGCGTGTAGGTATAAAAAGCCTGGAAGAATAATTGTGTTCATTTTCATTTGCAATCTCAAAGTTTGCAATCGTCATTTTATAAAAAAACACTTTCGAATTTTAGTAAGTGTATACATAATGATGCTCGCGACTGTACATATTTTCACGCCTGTCTCCCTATTGGGGTAGGCAGAGACTATAGATTTCCACTTGTTACGATCCTGGCACACCACTTTCGCTTTCATCTACGTTCATTAACCACCTCCTCATACAAATTATTCTCGATTTCGATAAAAATACGTTCGATAAAAACTTCAATGTTATTTAATTCAAAGAAATTAAGGCTAGCTAATTTAGTTACGCAGTTTTGCAGTATCACTGACCTAATAATTGGTTTGTATTATAATATAATATGTACTAAAAAACATTCCAATTTCAAATACATCAACATTCATTTCCCAACAGTCCAGCGGTATACATAGAAACGTACAGTCACGACGTGAACTGCTAACAGCATTCCGACGAGTCCGGCCAGTGAACGGTCGCGACTGTACCCACCATTGCAGGCGCCTGGAATTTAGTTCCATTCAGTTACCGTTTCCTCTCTAGCCTTTGCCAGCTGTTTGGCTAGTGTGACGTCAATTTTGTAGGAAAGTGGGATATTTAGAAAACTAGCTGAGTATAACAATTGATATAAAAAGAAAAACGTATAGATCTGTCTTTTGAAATCCGACTGTGTGTCCACCATGCCCCCACTGAATCGTCCGAATCAAAGGCCCGCCTTTGAAGACGACGAAAAGTCCGAATGCCTAGCTGACAGTCTAGAGGCACAATGCTCGCCCAGCACCCTACCAGTAGATCAGGCACATCTCGATGAGGTGAACGCCGAAGTCGAACGTAGAGCTGCAATCCCGCTCCAACCTTCGGAGCCCCCCGACTCCCCCAACCCCAATCCCGACCCCGACCCAGATGATCCCGTCCCGCCCGTCTCGGTGGACGAGGTCCGGACAATCGTTAAGAAATTACGCCCCAGGAAAGCCCCCGGCTCAGACGGTATCACCAAAAAAGTGGTGAAGCTTTTCCCCGCCCAGCTCATAGTGCTGATGACCGCCATCTTCAATGCGGCATTAAGCAATAACATCTTCCCCCAAGCATGGAAAAAAGCCACAGTTATCGGCATTCCCAAACCCGGTAAACCCCGCACTGAGCCGTCCAGTTATCGCCCCATAAGTCTTCTCAATGTCCTCGGAAAGATTTACGAGAGGCTGATTCATTCCCGATTAAAGGATTTTGCCGAATCTAATAAAATCATCCCCGACGAGCAGTTTGGTTTTCGAACCAAACACTCTTGCGTCCAACAAGTGCATCGCATAGTCGAACATATCAGCGCTGGTTTCCAGCGCGGATTGACGACAGGCATGCTCTTCTTCGACGTGGCGAAAGCCTTCGACAAAGTCTGGCACAACGGCTTGATCTACAAGCTGTACTCACTCAATGTGCCCGATCGTCTCGTGCTCATCATACGGGACTTTTTGTCGAATCGCACCTTTCGCTATCGCATAGAGGGCGGTACTCTGTCGACCCCTCATCCAATCCGAGCCGGAGTCCCTCAGGGCTCCGTTCTCTCCCCACTCCTTTTCGCGCTGTATACCAGCGATATTCCAAAACACTCCAAGTCGGAGTTGGCTCTATTCGCCGATGATACGGCCATCTATTATTCCGGCAAATCCCTCCCCGCTATCACCAAGATCCTCCAGACCTCAGTCAATGCCCTCGGCACTTGGTTTAGGAAATGGAGAATCGAGGTAAATCCATCCAAGAGCGCGGCCGTTCTTTTCCACAAATGCACCGACCGCTCCACTGAAGCCCGACCCATCTCCCTCTACGGCCAACCGATCCCTTGGGAAAAGAAGGCCAAATACCTGGGCGTGATTCTAGATCACCGACTCTCGTTCCGCGAGCACATAAAGACGGTACGCTCCCGTGCCGCTTTCGCTCTCGGACGACTCCACAGTATGCTCAATGCACGCAGTAAATTATCCCTTAAATATAAGGTGAGAATTTACTTGACGTGCATCCGTCCCATCATGACCTATGCTAGCGTTGTGTTCGCACACATCGAAGGGTCTAGAATCCATAGGATGCAAACCCTTCAAAACCGATTCACGCGCAAAGCCACGGGCGCCCCGTGGTTCGTGCGCAATAGGGAACTTCACGTAGACCTAAAACTGCCTACCATTAAGCAGTTTATGAAACGCGCCTCCAAGCGTTATTTCGATAGGGCCCCCCATCACCCCAATCCCCTGGTGGTCAGTAGCGTCGACTACATCCCCTCCCAGATTAGTAGAATTCGCCGTCCAAGGCACGCTCTATCTTACCCTGATGACCCTATAACAGTCCTACAAGAGTCCAATAAAGAGACTAGCACACTACACAAACGCCGCCCGATTTACCGTCCTCGCCGGCGAGGCCCGTCGCGAAGACCCAGTAATGGTAACCCCCCCGACCCTTGCTCGAGCCGGCCCGCGCCGAGCCAGTAGCTTTAAATTAGTCCCTAATAATAATTTAAACCAGATCCAGCCGTCCCTAGCTGCCCCCCCCCAGCAACGCCCTAAGCCGAGGCCCGTGTCCCGCAGGGGACGCCCTTAGCTGCTGTTGCTTAATTTTAAGTTGCTCCTGGCTGGAGGCATTCGGTGCCTCGCCACCAAGTTCGGTTACGCTGTCAAGATTCCCTGAATCAACAGCTAATGTCCACGTCGAAAAAAAAAAAAAAAAAAATCTGTCTTTTGACAACAGGAACTATTTTATTTTACGAATCCATCGCAGTGCATGATCCTCGGATTTATGAAAAATCAATACAGATTGAAAAAACATAGCAAAATAAAAACAACATATTCGAAGCAGAACGAAAATGAAAACTGAATAAATGAAAATTATCGGGATATTAATTTTATTTATTTTATTTATTATTATTAATATTGCATAGTACTTAGTGTTTGTATAGTATTCCTCTGTGTGATTATTATTATTTGTGATTATTTGCATTTGATATCTCTTTTGTATTTATGTTTGAAATATCTTTCTTTGATTTGTCTTTATTAGTCTTAACGTACAGTCATGGCTTTCATACCTTAATATGTGTGCCTTTAAATCTCATTAATTAAAAAAGGTTATTCAATATATATCATCAGCTATTCCCCTGAATGAACCTAACGTTTTATTTCCTTAGCGTAATATTTGTACGATTTTATTTTATTAGACTTTTCCGGCATTTACTCAAACGTGTGGTCACCGTGGCTATCGGCAACTTACTAAAATACAGCGCAACTTGTTACCGGTCGGTTTCGGCACAAATTATCAATATTGTACGTTCTGCATGCCATGCTTTTACAAATTTTCACTACCTGCAGTATTATTAATTGTTTGATGGTTCTCTTAGCAAAGAATTTCTCAAATATTTTAAGATTTAAATATTGTAGGGTGAAATTATACCGGTATATAGGTATGTATATTTTACCGATATATTTGTAGATATAGTAGGATATACATAATTCATAGTTTGCCACGTGTTGAGAGTGAGGGTTTATTTGTCAGGTAGAAAAGAGAACTATTAAATTATTAGCAGCTCTGAGTTTTAATTTGTGCCCGGATAATGGCAGTAGGCTCATCTCCTATTATTTAGGACCTAACATAGGTACCAGGACACCATAGGTTACATTAATATACCTACCACTGCCTGACCCTTCGGGAAATACAGGCGTGCTGGTATGTTATGTTACTTGGAGTTGTTGTAATGCGGCTAACGACTGCTAAAATAAAAATTGGATGATAAAAGATACTTAAAAAAAGATATTTAAATGTAAGTACAAATGGGGTACAAAGGTAGCAGTGACCCTCATCATCGCTATCTGGTGTCCACGGTGACACCCCGCCCCACTCAAGGATCGCGCCTGTCCAACTTATCTGCGGACCTTTTTCAATGTTACATAATCAGGATCTATGGTATGTTATTAGTGGAAGATTGTTGTAATTCTGGCAAAATTACTGGGATAGCCCACCAAATTCGAATTATTATATAAATATATAATATACATAATAAATCTATAGGTATCTATCCCACTCACTCACTAACTAATCACGAAATATCAGAAAACGTAGGTACTCATAGTTCGGCAACTATGAGTAAGTACCTACGTTTTCTATATATTTCTATCTCGGCAGATAGCCGGGAAATTGGCAGAAAAAGTCCATATAGGGTTTAGACATCAGCTTAGGATTTTGGGCAATTCCCATGGGTGTGGGATTAATTTGATAAATGTAGGTAGCGTCACGGAATCTCATTTAATGTAAAAAAATATAATTATTAATTATGTTGTATTGTATTTTTCGTTAACACATTTTTAAAGATAAACCTACTTAATTTTTCATGAAAGAAAAATTTTAACGTGCTCCCTTCCGGCGGACGCTTTAGACCGAGACTAAATACTACCTACTACTACCGAGACCTCTGCTCATGATATCAAAAAGTGAATAGAAAAATATAAAAGTTTGAAATGGATGAAAATACTTATAAATAACACCTAAAATTCTATTAATTACTACAAAGAATATTACTTACCTATGCAGCCCAAAGCCCTGCACACGCTGAGGCAAAAAATGCAACAAAAAATAACAAAAAAGGGTGTTGGGTGGGCCCCGAAACACCCCGCCGCCCACCATTCTTCCCCCCTCTCATATCTCTGCACTCGCCACTGCTAATCTGTGTATTTAACAAACGTAATTTGTCCTAAATTCACGCACACCAAATCAAACTCTACACTGATGGTATAAAGTTCAGTTTCGTATTCAAAGTTTCCTGGATTTGTTCACCAAAGACTTTTGCAAAACACCAGACAGCTAGGGGAGTGAGGTCTACCTACCTAAAAACGTGGAAACACTGATGAATGTCCCCCATTAGATGTTATTTATTTAGAATGTGGTCGAGAAAGGGACTCGGCCGTTTAAGTTTACCTAAAGTTTACTTAGGACCGAGTGTATTGGGTTAACTGTAGACGTTTTCAGTGCTTGAGATAAATTACGCTCAGTTATAGGGGTCCAGTTTTTCGGCTTTCGGCTTATGACGGTATTTTATCATGACGGTGTGGCAATGACTGGTATGTAGGTGTCAAGCTATGTTTGTTTAGGGTGAAAACCTGGCGCTGTTATTTATTTGTGTCCATTATACGTACTTTTAAACTCGTGGGGGTACTTGCGACCGCGCGTTGCATTGCAGGGTTCGCAGATAATGTATTATACAATTTACGTGCAGTTTTTGTTGAAACATAAAATACAACTCAGCTATCTGAGTAAGAGTTTCACTAAAACTGGAGACCACATTAATCTTTGCAACTGTCCGTCTCTTTACTACGGGTTTTCGAACTAAGTTCGTTTAGATTTATGTATAGTAGCACCAGTAACGTTTATTTAATTTATATATAAGTACAATGGAATAAGAAGAACAATCTTGGAAGTATGACTCCCATAGTTAGTCATAATTTCGATTTGATACTCAAAAAAATATATTTATATTGGGTTAATATTTATACTACACTACGTATCAAATCGGAAACGGATACCTATCTAGGTATCCATAATATGAGATAGGTACAATTTTTAAAATTTATGTCCACGTGGACTTCAGAATTGGGTCCGATCTAGATAAAAAGAAGTCCTTGTGTTATTACAGACCATCTATCTTTGTGTCAAATTTTATCCAGATCTGTTCAGCCGTTCTGGCGTGAAAGAGTAACAAACATCTACCACCCATCCTCACAAATTTTCGCATTTATAATATTAATACGAAATACAGTTAATTATTTCATGTTTAACCTATATTTGTCTAGAAGTGGTCGTATAGATTGATGATGTTATACACAAACCTAAGAATACAAGGTCTCATTTTTAAATAGGATATATATTAGATTATTAGATTAGATTAGATTTTAACTAGGTATTATTTAAATGTAAATTATGAAACATATTGAATAGCAAGAAGCGTAGCATGACGGTGCTTCTATTACGTAGCATACGCAATTTATAGTCTGCGTAGCAAATTGTGTGGTAGAATGAAATGATATGATAATGAAATGAAATTATATTTATTTCTGTAAGTAGTTCAGTAGAGACACTTTTACAAGTCAATGGTTTGTTTTTTTTATAGCTAGATGGCTTCGGCATTTTTTAACTGACGACCTCTGAGAAGACACCGAAACAAACTCAGAGAATCATGGTCTCTTTTAAAGTCCATATATAAAATAATGCAAATAATGTGAGTGGGACAATGCAGGCCAATGTTTGATATCATAACTATTCATATTTAATTTAGGTAATCTAAATAATATACAACAAAATTGCGCTAATAGGTACAGTTACACCTAATATTAATATTAATGAAATGAATTAATGTTAACGACATTACACCTAAAATTCAGTTTGTATCAAAAAACTTAGCAAAATAAGATATGAAATAGTTTACCCTGCTAAAGGTTTTCTATTGCGCTATGACATAATTATAGTTCTTTGGTCATGCAGGTGTCCATCAGGCGTCTTGTCTCCTAGTCTACAAATTAAAAACACGGTAGATTTTTCAAACGAGACAAGATCGAGTGATAACCAATAGTAGTGTCGGTCAGGACAAGCGGCACGTAGCGATCTGTCTGTGTGTCAATAGGTAACTAATGGTGCTGGACTGATGGCCCGCTTAAATTCTACTTACGGTTGGCTACCCTGACTTATATAATGGTGAAGCATCATTCTGCAGCTCTTGAGAGTTCTGTTCGTTAATGTGGTAAGACTTGCTATTATTTGGCTCGTAATTGTGGTGGGATAAGGTTAAATGTTCCTACAATTGCAGAAGTGTGAAGATTTTATTCCAAATAATTATAAAGAAATATATATTTTTTTACTAAGCAGTGATAGCCTAGTCATACGGCCATTGTACTGCCAAGTCATAGGTCTCGAGTACGAATCCAGGACACGCACCTCTGACTTTTCGAAGTTGTATGCGTATTAATAGTTAATTATCACGCGCTTAAACGGTGAAGGAAATCATCGTTAGGAAACCTGCACGTCTCAGAGATTTTTTCGACGGCGTGTGAAGTCTGCCATCTCGCATTAGGCTAGCGTGGTGGACTATATTCTAATCCCTCTCATTATGAGAGGAGACGCCGCCCAGCAGTGGGACATATAATGGGTTGATTATTTTTTTATTTTTATATATTTTTTGGCATTTTATTTTGGTATAAACTGCCTCAATAGCCAAGTGTTCGTGACCGCGACTGCTACGCTAGAGGTCCTGGGTTCGATTCCCAGGTCGGGAAAAGTGTTATTGGGTTTTTCTATGAAATTCCCAGTAGCAGCTCGGAGTTAGGAATTTGTGCCCGGTTAATGGCAATAGGCTCGCCCCCTATTACATGGGACCTAAAACATACCGGCGAACTGTGGGTGTACATTAGTTCGCGTCTGCCTAATCCTTCGGGGAATACAGGCTTGATGGTATGTTATGTTATATATTTTTTGGTATTATAAGAAAATATCAGCTACATTTTTGGTGAAAGAAAAACCTCGGGCAGGACTCGAACCTTTGTCGTCTATTTAGATACACTGGACAGTGGGCACTTGAGACAGTTAAGCTTTCGAAATTACTACCTGCAAGTACTCTACAATTGCCGCAGTGTGGAGGTTTTACTCCAAGTAATTATTTAATTCATTTTTTTTTTCACTGACTTGTATATCTTTATACTATACAATTTAGCGGAAACGTCAGAAGAGGTCGACCTAGAAGAACCTACACCGATCTTATTGGCGAAGTCCTTCAAAAAGGTCAGGTGCGTAGTACTCGCAACCGGCGCGTATGTATAAGAAGATGTATGAATGTCGCAGAAGCAAAAGAGGCATGCAAGAATCGTAGCAAGTGGCAGTCTATAGTTTCTGCCTACCCCTGTGGGAGAAGGGCGTGAGTGTATGTATGTATACGATCTAGTGAAAGAAAAAATCAGCCTCGGACAGGATTCAAACCTGCATCTTCCATTTAGTACACTTACAGTGGACTCTTGAGCTAACTAAACTTCCTAAATGTCAGCCTGAAATGAATGACTACCTCTTGGAGTTAGACTAAATAGGTAGGTATTTACAGTTAGTTTATTAATATAAGATCACAGTTACTTTTAGCAGATGGTAACCAGTGATTATACAGAACATAGAAAAGTATTCCCTCGTAAGTATTGTGTGCATATATGTAACGTATATTTATTTTTAGTATTATATCGTATTCGTGTCTAATGTATACTATTTTTAATACATCTACCTATCAACTCGCATTATGGACGACTGAACAGGTATCGTTAACAAAAAAAATATGTAAAAACACTTTTCCACAATTTTAATATGCAAAATATCAGTATTTTGTACCTAAAATGATAAGTAATTTATTGATGATGGATAACTTATTTTTATTTTTAAAGCATTAAATTATTTAAAAGAAACTCCATCGAAATCAGGTTTTATCTCGAAATCATGCCATCAATAAAAAAATCTTTACAGCGTCTACATTTTTCCATAGAAAATTCGTTTTGGAGAAATCTCCCGGGTAGCTTAAAATTTGTTTTCATTTCAAAATATAGCTTTATTTCTTAACAAAAAATATGGAATAATTTTTAAAAGCACTCTATATTAGATACGAGTAAGCGGAAGTAATATTAATATTTATTACTGAACTTTTACCTATAACTGCCTCGTTAGTCTAGTGGTTATATGTGCAACCGCTATGCTAGAGGTCTTGGGTTCGATTCCCAGGTCGAGCAAAGTGTTATTGGGTTTTTCTATGAAATTCTCAGTAGCAGCTCGGAGTTTGGAATTTGTGCCCGGTTAATGGCAATAGGCTCGCCCCCTATTACATGGGACCTAAACATACCGGCGATATATGGGTGTACCTTAGTACACCTCTGCCTAACTCTTCGGGGAATACAGGCATGATGGTATGTTGTTACTGAATTTTTTTAAATAATATTTATGAGTTTATAGTAAGTACTTACCTATGAGGCACGTAAAACTGTCCCTTATTACTGACACTATAAGATAATATAAGATGGGTATATCTTCAACTGGTTAATAGTACCAGCAATACGCAACATTAAAGGTTGATGCACCTGTTTCGTTTTATTGCATACAAAATGACACCAAAATAATTATTGCTACCTTATTAATTTATTTATCCATGCTGCATCAACTAAATAATAGGTCGGTCATTAGCAAAAGACAAAGAGTTAGAGTTTATATTTATAAATTAATTTTACTTTTACACATCAATCTTTTTATTTATAATCTTCTCTTTATTAATAAATCTCAAATCGCTGTTACAAGTAACTGAATAAAAAGTATTAGTAAAGTATCGTTTCGTTTTATCTGCTGTCGCTACAGAACTCGCCGTCCCCAGCAAATGTTGTGGTGAATTTCATATTTTTGTAAGTATCTACTTCGTATGTTTATTCTCCATGTGTTTCGGTTCACATGGAATTTTCTTGATTTTTTATGCTTTCATAGGCATTATGTACGCCATGTTTGAAGAGCTCTCTCTCTGAATATCATATTATACCACTTTGAGCTGAGTCATTTAGTTTTTTTCCTCTGTATTAGTGTAGGTAGGTAGGTTTTGTGGCATATTTTATTACGTTAAAACAGGGTTCAGGTTTGTGATTTTGAAATAATTTACTACAGAATATGTTATGAAGAAAAGTTGTGGCAACTGGCAACTGCCACATTAGCCTAGTGGTCTGAGCGCGACTGCTACGCTAGAGGTCTTTCGATTTCCAGGCTAAGCAAAGCGTTATTGGGGTTTTCTAAATAACAAAGTTTTCAGAAGCAGCTCAGAACAATAGCTAAACATACCAGTGAACTGTGGGTCTACATTATTACGCATCTACCTAACCCTTCAGGGAATACAGGCGTGATGGTATGATGATGAAGTTGTAGCATTCCTATGGCATCTTGGCTTTATGAGATGTGCATAGAATTTGCCATCTCAAGATTTCACTTTATTCGTCCCTTCCTAGTGCGTCAATCAATAATCCTTTGACTATTGTAAGCTTCTATTGCCCGATTACTTATTTTGAAAAATGACCTCTAAACTCCACCAAGTCCCTCGGATTTAGTTATCCCGAATGTCATTTCACCCCTTCTTAAACAAAACCTGGCTCTGAAGCGAACGGATTGCTGGGTACATTGTCTAAACAATTCTAAGTGATCGAACTATTATTGAAAACGACTCATGTTGGGAAATTAAACTGCGAATTTCAACTCTGTTACTCAAATATTCTAGCAGATATTTGCAAGACAGCATCACAGTTCTACTTTTAAAACTTCATATTTTTAGAGTCGAAAAGATTTAAAATAACTTTTATCCTGCAAGAGATATTGCATGTTATTTTGAATGAAGAAGAGCTTAAAATCGCTTGCGTATGCCCACTTTAAAACGTCCGATGAAGCAGTTTTTTCTCTTTAAACAGAATTGCCTTAAACGGCACCAAATTGCTTTTTTATTTTAAAACTTAAGTTGCGCAAAATAGAATCTAATTTCAATTTAGTTTTGCGTAGGTATTTGTACATTTACTTAGGGTAGCCGCGCCAGTTGTTGGTCCATAACAAAACACATAAATTAAGTGCTCAATAATAAATGGAAATGTCCCTTGCAGAGGACAGGGCATTAGGGCGGGATTATGAGGAATGTGGCCCTCCGTGCTCTTGTTTCTGGACGACCGAACGGTCTTAGTACAATACAAATGAAGAGGTTTTTAGTAATCAATTATTCAAGCAATTCAATGGCAGACGAAATAGGTCTACAATTCTGTACCTACCAAAATTAAACTACAATATTACACTCAAAAAAAGATCATTGCCATGACGAATATATTAAAACATTTCCCATTTAAAAAAAGTATTCTCAAAATATGTGCAGACACAAAAGCAAATAAATCATGGGATATTTAAGTTGATCCATTAAACCAACAATATAAATCTGAGTATCTGTTTCATCCCATTATTTACAAACACTTCTATTGTACGGTATCATCCAAAAACAGGTCTGTAGCACGCGACCAACGTTTTATCACCACAAAACGTTGCTTTTGGGGAGAGAAATCTTCAAAAAAGTACCCCTTGTGGCCACTAAGTGGTCAAAAATATGGCCCGTGTCACTTTTGTGGGACGAATACCTGTATAGAAAGGTGTAATGGTGTGTATTTATCTGATACTTTGAACATCCGAGGTCCATTTGATATTTATTCGGTGTAAACGTTAAACTAGTATTCGGCAGTTGCGCGTGGCTTGGGGTCAGCTGTCGTCCCCTAGTGGTCAAACTGGACAGCACGCGACGGGGTGAAACCGGTCGGCCATTGGTCAGCGAGGGGGCCGCGAAGGGGGCGAATACTGAGCGGTCATTGGTTGAAAATTTTGCCAGGTGCGAATTAGCGAAAAAACATTTTAACAGTTGCGTTTGAGTAAGGTTCCAAATTCGTAAATTAATAAGTAGGAATGATATAAGAAACTGATTTTACCTTCTTTATTTAATACTAGTAGTTACCCGCGGTTTCATTAGCATCTTAAAGGGTTTTTTGAGACGAAAAGTAGCCTAAGTCCTTATCTAAAGTTTGATCTATGTCTATACCAAAAGTCATCAAAGTTTATTTAGCGTTTTATGCGTGACGACGTAATAAACAAACAGAGAGAGTAAGTTACTTTTGTATAAATTAGTATCAGTAATAAAAAATAGTAGGTACCTACTTGTAGAAATTTTTCCAAAGGTATTTAAAGTTTTTATAAACCAAATATTATCAGAATTAATTCACTTGGGCAGGTAACTAATGTAAATTTTACAAAAATGTCCCACTTTATATGTTATATTCCATGTAATTGCCGCGGAAGTCGGCAAGAGGCGTGCAAAAATCTGTTTGAAATTTAATATGTTGCAGATTGTAGTCAGATATGCATCATATGCATGCGTGCATGGCATGCATGAGAGCGCTCGACCGGGACGCGTTGGGAATACTTACAATGTATTTATTAAAATGTTTTTATTTACATTAACGGATCCGATATTTACATTATTGATGCTTTTAAAAGTCGATCCAAAATTAGTTGAGATAGATTTTTGTTTCGATTCGATACTTTCTTTACTGGAATTTTATTGTATCGATATTTGATTTATCTTGGGAATGGAATATATTAACTATTAATAAATAAACTATGTACTACTTAGCTACTTATATTAAAATACATTACGGATTTAAATTGCGGCATATTTACTTAAATTTCGCAGTTTCGGACGGTCGGGGGTTCTCATTCATTATGTCTTATATTCGGGTACCTAAGTATCAAAAATCAGTTTACTTATGTTTTTTCATAAATGAATGTATTTGATGTCTGTATAAATCGATTGATGGTCAAATTGCCACAGATCAATCAATTTCGGAAGTGAAAGAATAGCAACAATTATTCGCAGTACCTACTAGGTACCTATCTAAGTTTTATCACAATTTGTTGTTGTTGTAATCAAAACCACTAACAATAGAAAGACAAATATATTAAATTTCAGCATGAAAAGTAAATTCATCTCATCAAAGTCCGACCTGCTACTGAGAATTTCATAAAAATACCCAGTACTTAACAGTTTGCTCGACATTTTTAAAGGAAAAATAAGTAGACGGATCCCCTGATGGTTAGCGATTACCGTTGACCATGGACATCCTCACCACCAGACGAGTCGCAAGTGCGTGGCCCACCTTTGAAAAGGCTTTACGTAAGTGTTGTTTCATGCCGGTTTTTTGTGAGATCGTGGTATCAATTCAGTCGAGCCGGCCCATCCGTGTCGAAGCATGGCTCTCGCACGGTAAAAGGGAAACTTGGGAATCGAACCCAGGACTACTATACCAATGAGGTATAGGTACTGTTATAAACATGATATTAAAAAAATGCTTCATCGCGCCGATTAAGGTTTACTCAGCATTGTTGCGAGACCGCTCAACGCTGATATACAGATTTGATCCAAGTTCGACACGACGTAGTACTCATCTCTTATATTTTTCCTTGGTTCCAAAACACGGAACCAATATCCGACCATCAACTTCTATGGATATTACAACACTTCGATACACCTCATTCGTAGGCCTCACTAAATTACAATTTCAAGGGTCGTTCGGGGAACAAAAAAACATTTATATCAATGGTAGGCCGGTTCTAAATTTTACTAGTCATTGACAGGCCGTAAGAGGCGGGGCCAGGTCTCAAGAGGCTCGTTTTGCTATAGATGCGGGGTAAGTAGATAAGAATACTGGAGATGCCCCGAACTTGGTACCATGAAGGCGAATATGTATAGAGCTGATGATTCTGAAATATTAAACAAGAAGCCCAGTATTCGGCTAATCACACGGCTTTTTTTAGCGGCCATTAGGTCTTGGAATGTGCGCAGCAGAGCGGGGTCGAGAGAAGGCCGATCCTGCTCGGAGACTGCTTCAGTGCCCAGCCCAGATAGGGCAAATTGATGCTTCCCCACTATTACATCACTGGTGGGAATATAGTAGTTTTAATTTGCACAGGAGGGTTCATGGTAGTGCTCCGTTTGGAGATCCTGGATATCCTCATAATGTGCGGGAAATGGCCACCGTGTGGTTTTAGTCGGTAGGAGTCCGACATAACCATCGGGTATCTGGGGTCTTGGAATGTGTAGGTATCGAGGCATACTAAGTATGATAGCATGTGCCATGTGCCAAGTATGATACCCTGCGTCCCAGACGCTAAGACCTCTAAGCCACCGCGAGTCTGCCATGTCGAAATTTGCTTGTACATTCTGAGTTTACGTCTTAAAGGTCACGCCAATAACATCTGATCTGATTTCGACAAGGCAAAGAAAGCAAATTTCGACGTGGCGGATGGGACTCGCGGTGGCTTAAATGTCATAGCGTCTGGTGTACCTAACCAGAAGACGCAGGGTCGAATCCTGGCCACAAGTCGATATTTTCCTTCACTAAAACAATTTTCAGTTTATATCTTATCGATTAGATCGATAGCATGTGGGCCATACCCTCCACTGCAAAATAATTAATTAAATAAATAAATAAATAAAAATTCTGGGACATTTTTACACAGCACCATCTAGTCCCAAAATAAGCAGAGCTTGTACTATGGGTACTAGACAAGGGATAAAATACTTATATACTTTTTTTGTAAATAGGTACATACTTATAATACATAAGAAACACCCAGACGAACGCAAACACTTATATTCATCACATACATTTTTGTGTTCTGTGGGAATCGAACCCATGACCAGCAGTCCAGTACTCGAACCACTAAACCACAGAGGTCGTCAATTATATCCCCACCGGAACATACTATCTTTGTTCCGGCTGATCTGAGTTGGAAGTCTGTTATAGAGACATCCAGGCTATCCGGGAAAGCCCATGAACCAGTGGAAAATTCCTCAGCCGACTTTACTAATGGAAAACTTCAAGAATTGTTCTGAGAGAACTGTGAAGCCACTTGAAAGACCGTGGTGAAAAATATATTGAATTATAGAATTATGTTCTACAGTTTTGAATATCGAACTCAAACTCAAACGTTTATTTGCTACTAAGTGTCAACATTTTATTTATTTATTTATATTTTTTGGTTAGCCAACAATCACTTACACTAATACAGACATGGGTTTTAAAAAATATGGTTACATTTAAGAGTGTAGTAATTTCTAAAAGGCTAACACATCATGCACTACTTACGGTAAACATAATCGAGGAAAATAATTTAATTTTTACATAGATTTAATACAATTATGAATCTAATTATAATTAAGAATTAAAACTAAATAATTTCATATTTAATAAAATAATTAATAAAAAACAATAAAAACGTTAACAGTAAATTAATTATGGGTACCTATATTAAAATTAAAAATCGCTGTTAAAAATAATTGATATGTTTAAAATTTAAATTAAATCAAATCAATATTGTTAAATAATATTCAAAGAGTTCGGATTGGGCAAAATTGCAATTACTAACATGGTTCTTATATTACATAATTTACAGTTCTTTTGACTTAGCGGCCTTCTACAGGCATTGCAAATTTAAGGGCTAGGTGTTAAATGATGGCATGCAGTTCAAAATAGTTGCATTATTATTAATTAATAAACATTTCTTTTATTTAAAGATTATTAATTTTTATTATTTCTTATAATATATAGATACCTATTCAAGAAAATACCCTACATTGTTTGGCTAAACCTCAGTTAAATTAAACCTCAAAGTTTAAACAAATATACAAAGTTTCTACCTAACAGCTCTATACACTTCTTCAAGAGGGTCAAAGGTAAAGTTTTCGGCCGGCGGCCACAGGGGACGGCTCAGGGTTCGAACCCGGGATAAAACTGCGCGTAATTCTCACGTACTCCCCCACATTGGCAGTCCAAGTCGAACAATATGTTTGTATGCAGTCTCATTAAAGTAATGTGTTTTATGTGGTGTTTATTGTGCTTTATACTTCCAACGGAATTTTTTTTTTCGGTTTTTATATTGTTTTTGCAATCGAATGTACTATTGATAAGCTATAAACTGAAAGTTATTTTAGTGAAGGAAAAAATCGACTTGCGGGCAGGATTCGACCCTGCGTCTTCTGGTTAGGTACACCAGACGCTATGACCTCTAAGCCACCGCGAGTCCGCCATGTCGAAATTTGCCTTCACATTTTGAGTTTACGTCTTAAAGGTGACGCTAGTAACATCTGATCTGATTTCGACAAGGCAAAGAAAGCAAATTTCGACATGGCGGTTGGGACTCACGGTGGCTTAAAGGTCATAGATAATATTATATTATACGTCAATTTTCTTTCTTCATAAATAAGTATACATTTTTACAATAATTCCTACCAAATTTAACCAACCCTCCAAAAACGGTACAAATGTCAAGGCTTTAAAACAACACTGATACCCACAGGTAAAGGCGAGCGTGCATACATCGTTCAAATATTTACATTGACTTAGGTTAACCCTTGCGCGGCGAGCTCCGTCCATCAGACCCCATGGCCTCGCGGGACCGGCCAAGGAACCGACATCGTACGAAGATTAGATAGGATACTTTGTATCGATTTGTTTCTCAGGAATCAGAATTTTAAATAGATGTTATTTTTATGAAGTAATGAAGCTGATATTTTTTTTAATAAATTGACAGTGATTTCGCAGAGAAAATAGTTTGTAATTCAATTTCTATGATTGGCATACATTTTTGTAATAGTTTTTTAATAAGAACGTAATTTTTGTATAAGTAGATTTAAAAATAAGTTAGTTAAGTGATCCAAAATTTACATTTGGAACAAAAGGAACGCCCAGTGTTTCAAAAAGTACCGAATACCTAATTCAGATCACTTATGTTATTTTTTTGTTGGTTACAGATAATATGGAGAAGAAGAAAAAGCAATTAAAATATAAAGCAAAGATGGAAGCAGATAATAAGTAATAAACCCAAAAGATGACTCATTCTGTTTACAATCAGGTCCAAATCAAAATCAGACGGTGGGTATATTTTATTACAGTAGGTAAAGCAAATTTTATTAAAGTTGGTACTTTCCAAATTAGCGCACGTATATTCTTGAAGTATAAAAAGAAGACAGCTAAGACTGTGTTCCCCGATGGAATTACTCAGAGATTTAAATATTCACCCACTAATATAGGTAAGTACACCCACCGTTACCTGGTATTATGTAAAAGCGAACCTATGGGAATTAACCATTAACCGGGAAAAATCCAAATTCCGAGCCGCTACTGAGAATTTAATCACCCAATAGCACTTTGGTGGGAATCGAACCAAATAACGTAGCAGTCGCGCTTATGACTACTGCCCTAAATAAGGCAGTTACTGTGTACACTTCAGTATTAAAAAAATGTCGTAGAATAAAACGAAATTAACCCTCTCTACGCTTCGCAAGTCTGCGCAGTCCGTCCGTTCCGGGGGTCATCCGAGGAACCCGCAATAAAATATGCGCCACAGGACCGTAGGATGTAAAAATGTTGTTTTTAGGGCTCTCCTCAATAATGTATCCTTTAGGAAACGTTAAGTGCTGTTTGCCTTTACCTATGTATGTTTATAGGCGATCCCGAGCACATCTTATATAAGTAATGTGTATCTTTATTGTATTATAAAATTCTTAATATGTACAGTAATTTTTCGTCGGTAAAGTGATCATATAATATGGTCGTAACATGATTATGACTATAGTTATTACGTGTATTATTATTTTATCTTTGCAAAATATTTATTTTAAGTTAAGTACTTAAAGTTTGCGTCAAAATCGCATATCTGTAGCAGATAAAGAGTTCAGTGAACGATATTCGCTAGCGTTTCTGCTATATGAGAGACGTATAATTGAATAGATACAGATAAAAAATAGTTCATTAGGTAATTTAGATTTACGTTCGCATTTAGAAATAGTATTAGGATGGATTGTTAAATAGACCTTGAATAAAACATTGCAGCCCGTCTGTGACCGACATTAACCCTAAATCGCGCGTAAAATAGGTTCAGAGGCTCAAATAAACCAGCCAAAAATACATGTGCCGTTCAGCGTAACTCAGTGAACTATCGGTTAACATTCACTATCAATAAAGTACGAGCCGATGGGCAAAGGGCGTCCGTGATCGATGGAACTTCTAATTTATACCCAAAACCCTAAGGCCGTATCGATTACACCCGCTAACTTTGCCGGGCCCGATGTACCGAGGCGCGTTGCTTTTTGCAAAATTTGCCCGTTGTCTCTTGAGGGTTAAGTTCGCGTATTACTTGATAGTTGGAGAAACAAATTTTTAAGCGCGTGGGAATATTTTAATGGACGCGTCTGTTATATTTTTTATGGACATGAAGTTGTAGACAAACTCATTAGTAATATTTGAAATAGATGTGTAAATGTTTGCTATGATCTGCAAGATTAAGTTGCGCTTACCATGGTCAGCCCGTAGATGGGTGATTATTTAATTCATTGATACTCTGCCGCACCTCGTGGAGCACGTTCCCAAAACCTATGACTATTTTAATGGTAACTAGAAGCCCGGAATGATGAACTGAAGATGATTAAATGATCACCTTTGCGTAAAATACTACGAGTATTAAGTGGTATTTGGGTAGACTCCAAGCCGACCTCGACATAAGAATATGGTCAACCAATGACTGAATGATGAGTGGATTGGATGAGTGGATTCGTTTTCCACCTGAGACATATACAAATATATCTTTCAGCCTCAGTGTAATTTGTGTCCATTATGTAATGTTTTTAAAATTTCCTGTAAAACAGGGCTTAATATTTTCTTAGTACGGGAGCTATATTTGATTTTAATAGTATGAATAATTCCTTTTCTACATTATTCGTAGGCCTCTCAATCGATCCCGATATCTCCAGGCACACGCTCAGCTAAAATTATTTACACTTCAATGGTTTCAAGGATCGTAATACGAAACTTTATTAAAGGGTTATCGCTTTCTACGTTGCTTCAGTAAACTGTGTCTATGTATATGATACGGGGATATCTCTACCTTCTGTATATATCTTTGTTAGTTGTTAAATTGTAGGTGAAGTTAGGTTAATCGCGCCCATTACGCAAAGATCTATGAATGTATAACATAGAACAATAAACTTGTCATGTTATGGTATTGTTAGAAATGGAAAAAAATATCTGACTTATTCGATGGTAGGACCTGTTGGGGTCTCACTGGCTGGCGATCATTCGTCATCATCAGTCTGTCGTAAAGCACTGTTGTGTGTGTTTTTACTTTTGCGGCAGAGAATTCTGAAGTCTAGTATAGTCTAGTCTATTCAGTTAGGTAAGGTCCATGGTTGGCGATGACCACTTAATGTTCTGTTTCTTGTCTGCTTCTTTGCTGGTATAAATAAAAGAAAAGTAGTGAATATAACATAACATGCCATCACGCCTGTATTCCCCGAAGGGTTAGGCAGAGGCGTACTAATGTACACCCACAGTTCGCCGGTATGTTTCGTCCCATGTAATAGGGGGCGAGCCTATTGCCGTTAACCGGGCACAAATTCCAAACTCCGAGCTGCTACTGGGTATTTCATAGAAAAATCCAATAACACATTGCTCGACCTGGGAATTGAACCCAAGACCTCTAGCGTAGCAGTCGCAATTAGAACCAGTAGGCTAATGAGGCAGTAAGGCTAAGAAGTCAATATTAATACTATAATCTCATCAAATCGCGGAGAAAAGCTTCTTTTAGCAGAATACGATACAATAATTATTACACTGTATGGGTACCTATTCCATAATCAAGGTACCCCATTAAACAATCAGTAATATACCTTTCATCCATTATTCACGAAGTTTCAGTAAGTATAACGATAGCTAAGGTACTTAAATGTAAGCAATTACTGGAGGCAGGTAATCCTGGAAGCTTTGACCCACGGGATGACCCTTGCTTAACGAACTGTGTATTATCTGATGATGCTGCGATGGAATTTGTGTTCTGTGTTCATAAACTATTGCAATCTACAATCGTTCTGCCAAAACCTTCATAATGATCTAGCTAGAAGAAAAATAATGGCTGCGTACCTTTATTTTTTAATAGCTTTCGCCCGCGACTTTGATCGCTTGCATGTGTGTGATCGCAAAACAAGTTATATAATACTCTGCCACTTGGGAATAACATAGCAATCAGTCAGTGAAAGAATTTTAGAATTGGATCATTACTTTTTACCCCCTAAATAATACAAACTATTTTTTTTAACTCTAATACCTATAATATGAAGTATAGATTTCTATAATTAATTTTGGATGATTTCTTTGGTAGCCTTGTTTTAAGGGTACTTCATTTAATACTTAATACCTAGTCTAACAAGTTTTATAGAGCTAAGAATTCTTACGGCTTATATTTTAAAAGGCTATCAGGCTTCTATGAGGCTATGATGATGAGCCTCGTAGCCTTTACCCAACTAAGTATGGACCGGCTTCCAGTCATAATTACTTATAGGTAACAAATAGAAATTAAATGTCTTTGATATCACATTAACAACTTGTCTATAAGCTAATTGCTGGACAATACATTTGTCATTGAGTAAATCTATATCTTATCTATATCTATAAGTATACTAATATATAAAGCTGAAGAGTTTGTTTGTTTTTTTGTTTGTTTGCTTGAACGCGCTAATCTCAGGAACTACTGGTTCGATTTGAAAAATTCTTTCAGTGTTAGATAGCCCATTTATTGAGGAAGGCTATAGGCTATATATCATCACGCTACGCGGTCGAAGTCGTGGGCAGAAGCTAGTACTAATATATAAAGCTGAAGAGTTTGTTTGCTTGAACGTGCTAATCTCAGGAACTACTGGTCCGATTTGAAACATTCTTTCTGTGTTAGATAGCCCATTTATTGAGGAAGGCTATAGGCTATATATCATTACGCTACGTAGCATCGGTATCAGTACGCAACGGACGAAGTCGCGGGCAGAAGCTAGTCCTAAATAAATTAATTTAAAAGAATAATATGTACGTGTTACACATATACCTGACAAATTATACATATGTATGACATAAACGTAAAACGCAGAAGTTGGCTCAAATACAGTTGATCGGATCAAGGTGGGTCATCCACTGGGGAAGCTCCGGAGATTGGTGCGATACACGATTAATTAGGGAATAGGGGATATGAGTAGCGGTCGGCGATGCGACGCGTACACGCGAACACAAAATATAAAGGTTTTCTCGGAGACTATTAAGTACTGTAAAATGCCAAATTAGTCAATGGTCCTTAGCGTGACTGCTACCCTAGAAGACCTGTATAAAAGTGTTAACTATTGGGTTTTTCTATGCAATTCTCAACTCGTAACCGCTCGGATTTTGGGATTTGTGCTCAGTTCCACAGGCTCGCCCTAATACCTAATCATGCCAGCGAATTGTGGGTGTATATGAGTACGCCTTTGCCTAACCCTTTAGGGAATACAGGCATGATAGTATATTTGCAATTCAATTATTTGATTTATATACCTACACACATATGAATGTAAAGACAATCATGCCTTTCTTCAAGGATAGAAAACTATATTTACGATATATAACGTTAAAAAAGGATTTATTTTAACTCTTATTCATCTAGATAAGTAGCAAAGATGGCCATTAAAAGAGACCTTTCAAGAGGCGAAAGAAAGATAGAAAAAGTATTTAGTTTTACACAGAAATAAGACGCACGACACTGACCAAATGCCAGTGTGTCAAATAAAAAACAAAAAAAAATAGAACGCGTAAGTTAACACCTGACCACATGACCTTAGATTACGGAAACATAAAGAGACAATTAGAAATATAAAAGAATAAATAATAAATGCCGCGAAAACGAAACACAGTTTTGATTTTAAAGACAATAAAAATCGTCTTCGAAACTATAATTAAGTAAATCTGAATTAAGAAGGCTTTAATATAAGTTATATAAGTCCCTACACTTTACTATTCGCCAGTACCCGATAGGACGGTATTCGTCCAGTGGTTGTGTAACTGAATTACCTATCATTTTGATTGAACGTTTGAGAGCCTCTGGAGGTCCTATTAGCTCCAACCTCTATTTACCAGACGGGTTATAGACGGGGAGACACTTTTACGTAGTTAGCTTTGATTTCAGATTTGTTATTCGATTTATTTTTGTTTGAGTTTGTGCTGATGGGGTTGTTGATTAGACCAAGGAATCTCTTTGATATAGTGTCTGTCGTACCTAGTCCTATTACTTACCATGGGGATCTAAACATACCGGTAAACTGTGTATGGTACAACTATTGGTGTATAAAGTGTGGTTTTGGGTGTATATTATGGCCTCTGTATTTATTTTCGTCAATTGTGAACCGATTTCAATAATTCTTTGTATATCGTATATAATATTATAGTATGTACAATTCCGAGGTGGTCTCATTTAATTTGGTGGAATTCTGATCATAAAATTTTGAAAAAATTGACCATAGCCCGTACCGACCTATCGAGTGAATGACAACGAGGGAGGTACGTCAGATTCTACTCGCCACTCAAACTGTAGAAATAAAATAAAAATATAATTTTAAAAATGAAATTAATTTCAAAATTGTAATTTATTGAATTAATAGAATTTTAATATAGGGAAATAACAGCTTTATCTTTTAAAAAATCTAAAGCAAATAATATGCTGATTTGAGGTCATTGCCAGTATTTTTTGTTGTTTTTGAAGCAGGTTTTACTTTTCTTTAAGTTATTTTATTTATGTTATGTAATAATACAATGTCTAGTAATAAAACGCAGGTATTACGAACAATACAATATCCAAATGTATCGCTAAAATAAGGGTAACTTGGGGCACAATACACGTCTTAAACAAATATAAGAAGGCTGTGGCCGGTGACCTTTGTCCCTTTTGCGTCTGTGTGCGTAAGGGACACGGTGTTAGTATGCACTCACACAGATAGAAGGCTTGTATTTGCAAATGTGACCCATGCAGACTAACCAATCTTTAGACAAGAAACGATTTGAAAATATTATAGGTATTAAGTTTTTACAGCTTTTTTTGTTTATTGAAAACTATATAACATTTTCATAAATAATTAAGAAATATTCATAATTAAACTATATTTGAATATATTATAGTATTTAAGTTCGTTCAGTCCTTTTTACTTTATTAATCATTTAAAAAAACATAATTAATGTAGGTTTGAGAATATTATAGGTATCTACATATTTAAATCCGTATTTTTTCGTATCGGTCGTTTATTAATAATTATAAAATATATCATAATTACTATATACATAGAAAACTTTGGCTTACTATTTAGTAACTGTTTATTCAGTTTTTTATGGCTTAAGGGGGCAAACGAGCAGACCGATCGCCTGATGGGAAGCGTTTACCGCCGCCCATGGACACCCGCAACACCAGAGGAGTCACAGGTACGTTGCCGGCCTTTTAAAAGGGTTTGGGCCTCTGGTATCCTCACTCACTCGGCGAAACACAACGTGTTTCATGCCGGATTCAGATTTGTGAAGTTACATCTAGGTACCAGAATTTATTAATTTGTTTATTTTTATATTTTCTTTTCTATTTTTTTAATAGTCTAGTGGTCCTAAGCGAAACTACTACGCTAATAATCTTGGGTTCGATACCCAGGTCAAACAATGTGAACCGAACACATCGATATCAGTTTACTTATCTACGAGTTTCCTAAGTCTACGGCCTAAGCCCGTTAGGCCGGGCCACCTTCCGATACAATAACAGGCCGCGGACCCTTTCTTCTGCCAGTGCCGCTTATAAATTGCGGTGTCCGACTATACCCGCCTGTTTGTTGGCAATATTGCACTGCTTGTTTGCTTTGAATCGATTTGTAGGTGTGGGTGGACAGACGTGAAGGTTAATTCGGGTTATGGGATTATGGTGATGGGATAAGGATTTAGTTTGAATAATATATTCACACAAAGAATAGCCTAGCGAAATGATACTATTAGCTTAGTGAAATGATACTAGTCTATTGAAATAACTATAGATTGCTAAGTCAAAGTTTAAATAGAATCTGGCGAAAACACTTCTAGCTCAGTTATATGATGGAAGAAAACATCGTGTCCTCGAATCCCAACCAACCGACTGCGGCAGTGGAGAGAATCCATCACCAGTCGGGCTATAGTTATTAGCCCAAACTCTTCCATCCTTCTAGTTTATAGAGTTATAAGTTACTATTACCTAATAGACAGATGGGAGGGAGAGTTTGAAATAATTCTTTTTTAAATATCGTTTAAAATTTCACAATTCCGACCGATATTGGCTGATTGACTAGTTTTTGTCGAAATTTGGCTTTTCCGGTTATGACTTTTGTCTGTAACCGACTGAAGTCTTTAGTTCTCAGTCTTACAACAAATAACTTTTCTTAACAAGATACGGAAAATATATACACCTTAGCACTATGCCCCGTTCAAATAGCAATAAAAACTTATGTCTTACAACCGTGTTATTTACTCGACTCGACCCATAATCGACCGGCACATGCAAAATACCAACCTACTGTATTATTATTAATAATGTTGTAGCTATTTAAAAAAAAACTATATCTTAATATTTGTAGTAATTGACTTCTTTTTATAGGTATTTATAATTTAAAATATAAGTGTTTAAATTAATTCCTACTAAACAAGAACAATGATTTAGAGATATAAATAGATGATTGATTAGATAATTAAATAGTGGTCAAATTTGTAAATATGTAATTACGTAACAAAGTTTTATAATTTAATTAAGATTTTTTATTTATTTCTGTGTTCAAATTATAATTATTGAGGAATGAGTAGGTATATTCCCAGTTAATAATTTTTTTCGTCAATTTTGTTGTATCTTTATATTGTTAATGTTTCCTCAAATAAGTTACGTAATGAATATTCTTCGAACGAAATTTATAATATACCTACCTAAGCCTTCACGTCATCACGTAAGGAATTACGTCACAATTTCAGTAGTAGGTAAGTAATACAAAACAACTATGCGAATAAGTTAACCAATTTAATCCTACCGAAAAGCTTTGCGATATCTGTGCCTAATGTATGCACAGCGGATGTACCCCTTCTAGCCACGTGCTGACTCACCAGCTCACTGGAATAATGACTCGCTTAACAAGTACTTACCCACATCTTTTCTAAAATTAGTTGTTTTTATTGTGTTCATTGGGTCCAATGATTACCTAAATCATTGGGTCAGTCAGTAGTATTCAACAGATTAATTTTGTCGTGAAAAACTCATACTTAGAAAAATATGATTAGATTTTTTGGTAAATTGAATAAAGTAGATACTTATACATAAACTAATAATAATAATTAATAAAAATATTATACTATTCACAATATTCGCTTAATTTATTAAACTATTGTGTGAGTAATTCACGCTTTACACAACTTAGTTATTTTTTTTATGTTATCAATAAATAAAACAATAATATAAACATTTAATAAAGTAGGTAGATCTTTAAATAAAATTTAGTCGGTAATTCTCGAACTTAATCACTCGATCAAACTCATCGAACGTAACTCATCTATTGAACTCTCCCGGCATTCAAACGCAGCACGGACCGGCCCTTGCGGGCAGTACTCCCTAGCTGTGGGCAGTACACCCTCAGAACAACCTTGAATAGCAAAAAACATTATATCTACCCTACTATAATATTCAAATATCTACCTTATTATACAATACTTAAGATAATTTTTTGCTTGTACGGTGTTTTGTGGGCAGTGGATAGAGGGGGCTGACAGATCGACCCATGGCTACTGTACAACGATTGTATAGTTTTGATTTCTATTTCGTATGTTTAACTTGGAAATATTTGCCGAATTTTGGTTATTGGGCGGCTGTTCTATGAATTAAGTATGAGTTACTTGAAACTTGAATTAAGTAGGTACCTATGGGTAGGTATGTTTTTAAAGGTATCGAGTTAGTTAAGTCAATATTGCTGCCTACTGTTTCTATCGGTGGCAATATTATAATAACGGTTTTTTTATCAAGTTTAACTTTCGTTCATAAATTAAATTCCCTAATAAATCATAAAACCATAGTGTCCCATTGCTAGAGTAGGGTACCTACGGGTCCTCTCAGAATTAGAGTTCACCATGGCCTGCATGGGTGGATTAGGTATAGGTACTAAGTAGTATTCTGTTATCTGTGGTATAGGTATATCCTAACTATTCTATCCGAACTAGTTAGCTAACTTTTTCACGGTTTATGTGAGTGATATTTTATTATTATTTATATGCACATGATTTTGAAGACGCAGAGATGCTTGCCTTGTATTCGAACTCGAGACCTTTGCAATCGACTCGAGATAACTTTGCAGTCCACTTTCAGAATCTCACTAAGTGAAGAATACACTTTATGTTTTTTTTATGGTTAAAAATCATCATTTATCGTGAACGAAGATGTGAACTCTATTAATTGAAACCATCCTTTTCAGAAAAAAAGACTAGAACGTCAAATGTCGGTTTGACGTTCTTGAAATAAAAAAACCCATGTTTAATTTTATGTGCACTGACGTAATATTTTCGCAATCCCTAATAATATTCTTACTCTAAGAATCCCTAGCATATCCATTTTTTTAATTTCTTCAATGATAAATTACCAGTGGTCGTCGAAGCGGGTCCTGACACATTTCACTAAATTACACTAACATGAAACTAGAAATTGCTTTGTGTTTCACCCTTTTTTCTAAATGTGACAGTGACAGTGTTTACACGTAGCCCACAAGCTTGAAGAAATGCCCCCTCATGTGTACACGTTAACTTGGCAACATTTTCTGGATGCGGTGTAGGTTATAAGAAACCCTCTTTAGTTTCTTCCCGAGATCTTTCACGGAATTTCGAGTGTGCTGAAGAAATATTAAAATCTGATCTATTTGTACCAGCTTCTGTTCAGAAAGTTAAGAATCTTTATAAAGATCTACCTACCTACATAAGTAAATTTGGATATTTATAAAAAAATGACATATTTCGTTTAAAGAATATTCTATAAACGAATTTATGCCAATATTTACTAGTACCTACCCTAGCAAAAATTTTATCCTACATAATTATCTTTTCAAATGTTTTACGAGTAGGTGTATCTTTGTGTAGAAATAGAAGAAAACTCTTTTATCAACTTATTGAAATGAAAACACATTACAAATTTAAACGCGCACGAAGTAAAATTTTCTGATTATTAGTTACAAATCTTCAGATCTTTACTTAGGTTACCTGCCACAAAACCTAGCATTTTAAATGGGGCTTTGATTGCAGATTTTTGGGGCACAAAGGAAGCCATAATTAAGGATATTAAAGGAGCTCGATGGGAAGACCTCTTGGGGTCTGACTGCGTCGCGACCATCCTAACATCGGAATCTTTCTCTTGAACTTTTGCTCGTAAGAGCCATTTCCTACTGTTGCAATGTTGGTTGCTGCGGCTCCGGTAGATTGCAGTCTCATGTTTCCACTTCGTATTAGCATCTCAACTAGTGTTGCAGCTATAGCAGTAATAGCCAAGTGACCGTCAAGTCAAACGTCTCGAGTTTAAATCCAAGGCTTCTAACTTTTCGAAGTTAAGTGCGTATTAATAGTTAATTATCACACGCTTAAACGGTGAAGGAAAACATCGTGAGGAAACCTGCACCTCTGAGAGATTTTCTCGACGGCGTGTGTAGTCTGCCTACCCGCATTAGGCAAGCGTGGTGGTGGCGGCCTAATCCCTCTCATTGTGAGAGGAGACCTGAGCCCAGCAGTGGGACATATAATGGGTAGATTATGTAGTGTTGCAGATGTCCACGGGCGCGTTGTGTTCTCACAATCTGTTCGTTTATAGTTGCAAGATAGAAAACTCATTTAACCCGCTGGCGCTTGTCGCTCGTGGCTGCGTACTGTCGGGCCTCCGGGCGTCCGTGACAGCGTGACGCGGGTCCGGCCCGGTCCGAAATAGATATTTTGCTGACTGCCGTCTTATTTGCGGCGGTACCCTTAGAATTATGTACATGACGCTTCGTTTTGGACGTTTTTGTGGTACCTAAGCGAACGTATTTTAGCTGTTTGTTGGATTTTTTGTTTTTGGGATGAGATATTAGAAATAAGAAAGGATCTTAAAATGGAATTGAAATGTCAAATTTATACATAGTCTGACTATAGTGAAGATACATTACTTCAAAAAATAATTGTTATTTCACCTTCAAGACAATTAGGTAAGTAAGTAAAAATAAAATTGTTTCTTGCTTAGTATCTAAGTTGGTGGAAGATTAAATAAAACTTTAGTAGGTAGTCGATTCAAAGTAAAAAACAAAAATAAATATTTCTTTGTCAGTTTTTGCATTTTTCATGCTAAGATTTATAAAGTTATTATAGTGAAGCAAAAATTCGACTAAATTACTGAATACTTGATAGCAAAAAGATTTAATTTTGTAAGTTGGGAAATAACCCTTAGAATACCTACCGATGTTTTACTGCCATACAATTAGAATCTAATAAGAATATCAAACAGCGCCATCTATCGTCGAGTAGCAAGCAACAAAAGTACCGTAAGCTACGTTACTTCAAAGCATTACAGACACAGAGGGCGCTAGTTTATTATTAAGTAATTGGAAGCTCACAAGAATAAGAGGAAAACTTATTGTAACTGCAGCTTGTTCATTTTATGATGGGTACGAATGACGGACTTGTTCACGAAATATGAATAAGTACTATAAAATTAATCAATACACACACAAGACACCTTAATTACAGCGTTATTTATATCAACATAAAAACCTACCTCTGTTTTAAAATTCTGTTTAAAAAAATTAACTTATTAATTTTAAATAAAAAAATATTATTAGTAATTAATATACAAAAACTTTACAAGTACGTAGTACTAATGTAACAGCCCATAAGGTAAACCTATGTTTTAATTTTCTGTTTTAAGAAAATACCTTTTTTTTAAATTAAAGCTTACTAGCAATGTGGGTTGCACATTACTAGTATTCTTGTTAACCCCTCGTGCTAAGCTAAATGCTTGTGTTACGAGTGGGTTCACGTCGGTAGTGCAATGGGTGGGTTTCGAACCGGCAACCACATGATCGCAAGTCCGACGCCTTAGCCATTAGGCTACCGCCGCTCTACGTTTTAATTGATTTTAATTAATATAAAAATATTAATATTCTTACAAAAACTTTACAAGTAAGTACGTAGTACTAAAGTAACAGCCCATAAGTATTCTAGATAATTAAGCATTCATTAAAATCTAATAAGACACACAACCCTATTCCTATTCGCCACTTTTCGCAGATTCAAAAGTATCAGAAACCTTATATAAAAGTTGGCAGTGAAAGTACTACACGCTGCAGGGTGAAAAATGCAGCAAAGTTGTAGCGAAAACGAAAGTGGAAGACTACGCGAAGACTTTAGAGCTTTTAAATCTTGTTTCAAGCGATTCAAAGTTGATTCAACCGCTTTTTTGCCAAGCGGGATTGTAATAGAGGGAAGTTTTTGGCAATTAAGCGCTGTTTTTATGGTAGACTGTTCCATAGTGCTGTGACAGTTATTTTTTACAACGGTATCAAGTAATTATTAGTTATTGTGAGATGCTGCGATTTGGCGGAACGGGTACCTACTTACTTAGCGTCTTATTGGATATACTAAAACCAATGAAATTTCATTAGCGGATATTGAATTTAATAATGTATAAGGAATGGAATTTCATCATTTTTAGGTGCTTGAATTTCAACAATTTTAAAATATCGTGAAAATACATTAATTCCTGAAATTGTTATTCAGTCCATTTGTATTTCTTTGGTAATATACCAACTAATACGATATAATATTACTGGTTTCCAGTGAGAACTGATCTTGCAACCCTTGATACCTATTACTTAGGTAAATAGATTAAAAACAGGTTCTATCAATTATTATGTTAAAACAAACCTCAGATACGAAACAACACTCAAAACAAACAAAATACGGAACAGCTGAAACAAATGCATAAGATTCTCCTAAAAAGTCAGGCTGTCGACTAGACTTGGCAATTTCCCGCGAAACTCGTTTATGTGCAGTTAAAATGGGCGGTGCCTGCGCGGCTGCGGGCCATATCCGGCGGCGCACGATTGAGTTACAGATATGATTGATAAACTGCTCAGAGTGATTGAACACGATGAACGTGTTAGCTGGATAGGTACTGCGTTGGAATTCTCCTCATATGGGAACTGGTCAGAATACCAATGCCAATCAGATAGACACTCCTTTATTTTCTCTTTCTCTTATTTTATTTTTATTAGCAGCATTAACTTTATAGTAACAGGAATATTATTTGCAAGCCAAGTCCAATATGTTTCTTGTTTTGGTCACTGCTCTATTGGACATTTATAATTGGACAGTTTGTTGAATAATTAGTACTTTTTATGTTTTGAATTGAGTAGGTAGTATACCTATGTCTATACTGCCTGAGGAATTATTCTTGTAGTTTTATGATAGGGACCCCAAGTATGTACCGTGTGGGGATGGGTTAGAGTACCTAGTATTCCTCCCTGCCACTCAGATAGGCATCTCGTACGAGGCGAGAAGATATCCGACTTGCTTGGTGGTAAGACCTCTTAGGTTGACGCAGACCCTTACCAGAGAGATTCTGGTAAAGGTCACACACACCAAGGTGTGTGTTGCGAATTTCAGTGCGTAAGACTCCTTAGTTCCCCCTCGGTTGCTGCGGCTCTGGCAGTCTGCTGTCCGTAGGGGCTCTTAAGGTTTGCAACGCGTCAGCAATTCCTCTGGTGTTGCAGGTGTCCATGGGCGGCGAGAATTCCTTACCATCACGTGGCTCGTCTATCTACTCGTTTGCCGACAAAATTAATAAAAAAATACGTTTAATTTTTAATAGACTGCTTCATTAGTCTATTGTTTTTGTAACGTGACTGCTACGCTTAATGGCCTTCAAACTGTTATAGGGTTTTAAATGAAACTACTTTTTACGGATTTTTCTATGAAGTTCTCAGTAGCACCTCGGAGTTTGTGCCCGGTTAATGGCAATAAGCTGGCCGTATGTTACATAGGACCTAAATATAGCAGCGAACTGTGGGTGTATAATAATATAGTGAACACCTCTACCTAACCCTTCCTGGAATACAGGCGTATTTAAGCTGAACAATAACAGAAACAATGCACACATAAGCTGAATGCACTATTTGTACTCAAAACAATGCAAATTCTAAGTAACTTATTACGAAACCTAGAACGAAAAAGGGTACCTACAAAGCCTTTCATTCAGAGAACAAACATTTCCTCATAAAAATCTAAAAAGCTTTTCCAAGAAACATAATATTTGGCAATATATAACACAAAATTTTCCACCACAAAATTCTCCATGTTTTGAAATAGAAATAGCCTGAGCCCACGCGGTTGCTTTTATTGCTTACATCCTACAAGTAGAATATGAATTGAGTTATAGTGGGAAGAAACAGGCTATTTAGAAAAAGCAAAAATATTTGTAACAAGAAAAATGTGGCTTAGTGGCTTTTGGGACACGCTTGATCGATCTGTAAAGAGCAATGTTGCCGTACTCTCCTATTATCTCTCTCTCTTATTTTATTTATAACTAGCACCATTAATTCCAAATTAAAAGGAAAATTATTTACAAACCAAGCTAAATTTATGTTTTTCGTAATAGGTATGAGCCTATCGCCATTCTCCGAGCGCAAATTCAAATTTCGATCCAACAACACTGCTCGAAAATCACTCCGGTCGAGCCGGCCCATTCCTTAGAAGCATGGCTCTCCCACGGTATAAAAAAGTATTATGTGACCTCTTCATACTTTTCAGATTTCTGTCTATAATTACATAATATGTAGCTAAATAAACAATGTTTCATAAACATTCAAGATTTTGTTTTCCCAGTTTCGTTGTCATCGCGTAGCATAGCCGACTACGCCGTAGCCCTGGCTACGGGCTACGGCGTAGCTACGGCTAGAATGATTGTGCTCAGCCATCTGTGCACAAACTGTTATTCATATAATATGAAATATTTATTCACCACGTCGTTGACCTAAGTTTAATGGTACAATTTGTCAATACGGTTTTTCTAGGCAAGCGCGCACTATCGTAGAACTGTTATCGCTTAACATCAGGCGAACTGGCGGTCAGCCGTAGGCTTACCAAGAATTAAAAAAAAATCAAATCAAACCTCCGAGCTGCATTTAGAAATTCCATATAAAAACAACTATATTTTATATTGGTTCGATTCAGTATTACCCCAACACCAAATCGAACCAAACAAGGACACATTTGTCGTTGCCAGTCTAAATTTTGATTCATACAGTTCATATGTGAGGAAATTGGGTACGCCTATTTTAACTAACTTCGTAGTCCGGTTATAGGGAGGCCAGCCTTCTAGCCTTCGCTATGAAAATATTTACAAATCTTATAACAGCCTCGTTAAGAACCCTCAGATATAGGGATGTCGCATTTGTATTTCGATTTAATTGAATTTATTTACTAAATCTACACATTTAGCAGGTAAAATTATCTTGTTATTATATCAGCAGTATATATTATACGCATTTAGAAAAGAATAAGAAGAAATTTAAAAAAAAGAACAGACCTCTAATTGCTAAAATTATTTGCTTTATTAAAAATTAAATATAATAAGAATTTTAGACATTTGCAAGATTAACTTTAAGTTTATATTTTAAATATGAAATACAGATATAGCTTAAGCAGTGATACCCTAGTCTCGAGTTGAAATCCAAGGCATGCACCTCTGACTATTCGAAGTTATGTGCGTATTAATTAATAGTTCATTATCACACGTTTAAACGGTGATGGAAACATCGTGAGGAAACCTGTACTCCCGAGAGATCTTCTCGACGGCGTGTGAAGTCTGCCAACCCGCATTAGGCTAGCGTGGTCGACTATAGCCTAATCCCTCTCATTGTAAGAGGAGGAGTACATGCCCAGTAGTGACATATAATGGGTTGATTATTATAGCCATAGCAGAATTTTATGTTAATTTATGTATAGTAACTTAAAAAATAACAACGATTATAATTTTCACCCCTTATATATTGGTAAAGATACAATATATAATAAACATACTTCAAAACAAGCTAAATATGCATACAATTTGGTGCGTCTGTCCATACCGGGTACAGACGAGTCTTCTTTGTACCGAATAAGTAGTTGGCATCTCATTATTCCTGCGCTCTCGTGTGTAAGACATCCGCGGTACACTTTCAACTCGTCAATTCTGCTGAGAAATATGTTTCAACAATGTTTTTGGTACATTTTGAATATTTTGTAGTATTATGTAGACATAAAAACGATGTTGTTATGTGTTTGTACGAGGTACAACATTTTGAAATAATAATAATACAATAAAAATACTAATTCATACGCCTAAAAAAATTATCTATTGGGATATACATAAGTTTATAACTCATAACATAACATACCATCACGCCTGTATTCCCCGAAGGGTTAGGCAGAGGCGTACTAATGTACACCCACAGTTCGCCGGTATGTTTAGGTCCCATGTAATAGGGGGCGAGCCTATTGCCATTAACCGGGCACAAATTCCTAACTCCGAGCTGCTGGGAATTTCATAGAAAAACCCAATAACACTTTGCTCGACCTGGGAATCGAACCCAGGACCTCTAGCGTAGCAGTCGCGGTCAGGACCACTTGGCTATTGAGGCAGTTTATAACTCAATTAATAGGTTTATAATTATGTATGAACGCCATCTATGGTATTAAATACAAATGTTTTGTTCTAGATTTGCGATCCTACATAATCAATCCATTATACTGTCCCACTGCTGGGCACGGGTCTCCTCTCAGAAAGAGAGGGATTTGGCTATAATAGTTCACCATATTAACCTAATGCGGGTTGACAGACTTCACACGCCATCGAGAAAATTACTTTTACACAGTGTTATTCTAGTGAAGGAAAAATTTGACTCGCAGGCAGGATTCGAACTGCGTCTTCTGGCTAGGTACGCCATGACGTCTAAGCCACCGCGAGTCCTACCTGCCATGTCGAAATTTGCCTTCACATTCTGAACTTACGCCTTAAAGGTGACGTCAGTAATATGTATTGAAAGGCAAGTTACTTTGCCTCTCAACCGACATGACATGACAAATTTTTCCTTCACTAAAATAACTTTATAATCTTAGCATGATATATGCAAAAAAACACAAAAAGATATTTTACACAGTGTCTTAAAATCCACGTTTTTTTAGTTAAGCCATTAATATTATTTATTTGTTGTATTAAAACGGTATAGGTAATTAAACATGTTCCTGTTTAAAAAAAAAAGAAACAAACCAAGAATTCCCAGTAGGTATGTCGGAGTCGAGGATTTTGAGGAACATCAACATCTAATAATACCTGTTATTGTTATAGGCGAGGGAGATCATGTCGACACATACTTACATACAAACTGCAAATTTTACACCCAAAAGTTCGACATGTATTGTAATACGAAACAATGGTCCTTTCCGTCCATTTCGACGGGGGTGGAGAGACAGAGATGGCACGAGGAGTGGCAGAGATGCAACACAATGGATGGACATTAATGGCGTCATAGGCTTTGTTAAAAGTAATGGTATAGTTTTGAAATACTTTGCAGTATATACCGGGGGTGTATGCAAACTGGGATTATTGGACGCGAACTTTTAATTAGCAGGGGAGAGCTGTATGCAATTCTGAGTATACCGGGCTATATGGAACATGCAGGGTTTTCGATTTGCCGTGGTCAGTCCATTTAAACGGTAGTGTCTTCGTTTTAAGTAGTATTGGCATTCATAAGTCCAGTGGTCCTGAGCGTGAGTGGTTTTGGGTTCGATTCCCAGGTCAAGCAGTGTTATTGGATTTTTCTATTAAATTCTTAGTAGCAATTCAAAGTTTGGTTTTGTGCCCGGTTAACTTAATTGATTATCAATTTTGTTTTAAAAAATAGATCACTACACATTTATTTCGGTGGCACTGTATCCTTATACAACTTACGCCAAACCGAATTCCATTTTTTTTTAAATTTTAATTACTCGCTTCAGCTGTTTTCTAGCTAATGACTGATTTAGAATAAGACTATCATGTATATCGTTTATCTCTCAGCTGAGTTGAGATAGAAATCCTAATCTCTCATCAAACATATTAGTTGAACAAATAAACGTGGCACCAACGTAGTACGTTAATAGAAGTACGAACTCATTAAAATATTCCATTGAATGCCTTAAAACCTCAGACGAAAATAAATTTATCACGACTACAAATTCACATGAATTTTTGCTAACAAATAAAATCATTTGCAAGAAGCTGCATAAAGGTACGCCCACACTACATACGTACTAATACTATAAATAGTCCTGTCTCGACATGATTAATGTAGGGTGTGCGCATGATGGAGGTGTTATGCGAACATAATTTTATACCCGTTGAAGAAAACTTGAGTGATGGAGGCAACCCTATACGGTGGTCTGCATCTTATGAAGGTGTTGTGTTTTAATTAATTTGATTACCTATATTATTTTGAATTATGACTACAAGTTTTATTTTTATATGTTTAATATAAGAAACTTATTTTATGTATTCCAAATCACTGAGTCATTATAAAATCTCGCTAACAAGGAAATTAATCTTCATAGAGCATCGCAATAATAAATGGTTCTGTTATTATCACTTCTTGCAAATGATGATCGTTTTGTAAAGGGTTGGGGGAGGGTATTTTTGAGATGCTATTTAGTGAAAAAACGAAGTCATCGAATAAGTTATTTTGTGAAAAAAATATTCGCCTTGCAGGCAGGATTCGAACCTGTGTCTTCTGGTTAGGTACACCAGATGCTATGACCCGCAAGCCACCGCGATCCCTACCTGCCATGTATTTTACGGATCACCTGATGGTAAGCGATAACCGCCGCCCATGGACACCCGCTACACCAGAGGAGTCACGAGTGCGTTGCCTGCCTTTTAAAAGGGTTTGGGCCTCTGGTAACTTCACTCACCCAGTGAAACACAACGCAAGCGCTGCTTCACGCCGGTTTTCTGTGAAGCCGTGGTATCACTCCGGTCGAGCCGGCCCATTCGTGCCGAGGCATGGCTCTCCCATGTTAGAATGTATGAATTATATATTAATTATTAGCTATTGCTTGCGGTTTCATTCGCATACCGTATTGACGATTTATTTTTACAATAGTTAGCATATGTCCTTCCACAAGAAACAATGTATCTCATTGCAAAATTTCATCCAAATCTATTTAGCAGTTTACGCGTGAACAGTAACAGAAAAACGTAGTTACTTTCGTATGTATAATATTAATTAATATTATGCCTCATCCGGAAAAATAGATAATATCAATAATAGTTATCGGAAATACACTTTTTTTTATATTGTGATACCAATATATGGCATACATAATTATTACGTCTAACTTTTCAACATCGTTAACCAAAACTACTAGCTACATAGTATCGTTAGTGATATGGTTACTGAACAATCAGCGACGATACATAAAAGCGTCACATAAGTGCGGATTAATTAACAAAAAGCCTCTCCCTTCAGATTGCGGGAGGGGCGGTGTTCCGGCCGCTCAATGATTAACGACCGACCGTTCCGGCCGCGTATCGCATGATTAATACGTAACTACGCATTGTGCGTTTGTGTTCGCGTATGTATGGAGTGTGGGCGTACCTTTATGTTGGGTGGGCAAAAATGATATGATTTAACAGCTATGTGTAATCAACGACCCATTGGACTAAGAGGTTGGGACTTGTGGTAAGCGTTAGCTTCTCTAGAACTTTTTTTTGTATCAAAAGTCCTCTTGTGGTCATTTAAGGAACTAAATCTATCATATCTTGATAATAATACTGCCGCCTGGTAGAAGAGACTCAATCTCAGCTAGGTCGGTCATCATTACTCTCCTGTTCTAAATATTACTGTGCCCTAAAGAGTCTTAATGAATTGAGCTAAGTTTGCTTGGTGGAATGTATTCAATAGGTACCTAGTTACAGGAAAGATTATTTGCGTCGTGAACCACTTTTAGACTTTACATTACATACCATCACGCCTGTATTCCCCGAAGGGTTAGGCAGAGGCGTACTAATGTACACCCACAGTTCGCCGGTATGTTTAGGTCCCATGTAATAGGGGGCGAGCCTATTGCCATTAACCGGACACAAATTCCTAACTCCGAGCTGGTACTGGGAATTTCATAGAAAATAACCAATAACACTTAGCTCGACCTGGGAATCGGACCCAGGACCTCTAGCGTAGCAGTCGCGCTCAGGACCACTTGGCTAATGAGGCAATAAGACTTTATGTAGAGTTAAAATTGATCCACTAAGTTGTCGATTGTCCGTACTAGCATACGTTTGGGGGAAGATTCTAATTGTTTCACCTCCTGATGGTCCTTCAAAAAGATCCTCAATTCACATACCGAGTCAGGAAAACCTTTTTATTGGACTGAAGAAAATCCTCATGGGTTGTCAGCCACCAGAGCGTCCGGCTATCTCGGAACCATAGCATCTAAAAATACGGGTCGAACTGAGAACCTCCTTCTTTTTAATTCTGTTAAAAATCGCAACTTTCCTTTGCTTATCCTCTGGCTAAGAATGTCGGGAGAATCTTAGGTATTTGTAAAGTATATAAATATTCTCATAACGACACACGTAAAGAGGAATTTTACCTATGTACTATGTATGTATAGTTATGTATCATAAATAACACATGACGTAAGTAAACAGATTAAAGGTCATGTTTGTACACAAATACAAAGTTTATTGTGTGCTGGTAAACAATAATATTGCCTCCGATTACTCTTACTGCGTGGGTTTTGGAATGGAAATTTATATGAATTTGAACTTAATAAGGCGGCGGTAGCCTAATGGCTAGGGGATCGGACTTGTGATCATGTGGTTGCCGGTTCGAAACCCACCCATTACACTATACCGACGTGAACCTACTCGTAACACAAGAATTTTTGCTTAGCACGAGGGGTTAACAAGAATACTAGTAATATGCGATCCACATTGCAAGTAAGCTTTTTTAAATAAATAAAAAAAAATAACGTCAGGATTTTTTTGAATGGTAGGTATACCTCCCGTACTAGAGAATAATTCATAAAAAACAATAAATAAAAAAAACCTGTGTTGCACGGTTATTCATAAATAAACATTTAAGGGATACATCGTACACTTTTATTTATCGACTCGAAACAATTTTATTTATTTACTTCAATTAAAGCGGTACAGACCAATTGCAATAGTTGAAGATAATTTTTGTTCTTATTTTAATAGTGTAGTACCTATAAGTGAAAAACTACTACACTTTACTAAAATAAATAGACACACAACAGTTATACTTCCTTTTAACAAAAACACAGACGCTCCGACAGTATAAACGGCCATCCATCCACAAACACGTCACTTGTATTATAGTCAATAGATTCTATACTTGATATACATGTGTCATGAAAGATTATTTTTTAGATATACTAGCCGCTGCCCGCGACTTCGTCTGCGTGGACTTCAAATAAAATATAGCCCATGTGTTATTCCAGACTATAATCTATCTCTGTGCCAGATGTGCCAATTTTATCCAGATCCGTTCAGCCGTTCTGGCGTGAAAGAGTAACAAACATCCATCCATCCATCCATCCTCACAAACTTTCGCATTTATAATGTTAGTAGGATTGTGCGGTAACGGTTTTTTAAACAACTACCTATCGCGTACTTTCATCTGTCTAACTACACGGAAAAACATAAAAACCTAAACTTAAAAACTCCCATTTTGAAGTAAAACTTATAAAAATAAACTAAGCGGGAACGTGAATACCAGACGACGCGACGATTGCACCCCTAATTCGTTCACATACCTTTCTAGGTAGTGGGGGTCGTTTCCACCCCTACAGGAATTCTGGCCTTCCACATTCCGCCTGGTCATTCTTCGAGTCATAATTTTCAAGCGCCACATGACACGGTATGTGGAATAATTGTTTTTGCCGTTGTTGCTTCTACGGAATGCTAAGAGCGGTTTCTGTTTTTGGAGACCGTGAGTTGAGTTAGCAAAGATATTACTACATATTTATAACTCTCTATGTAATTTTCAAAGTCAAAGTCAAAACGTTTTATTTCAATTAGACCACTATAATTATTACTTTTGAAAGTCAAAACTAATTAGACGGATTCCTTTCAGCGCAGCTGTCAAGCACAACTTTTATTATTTATGTTTCTTTTGTTTTAATGTATATGTAGCTACATACCTCTTTTGTACAATGGTTATTTCATTCTTTTTGAGTTATTCCGCCTCAACCGGAGTGATAGGTACTACGGCGTGACAGAAAACCGGCGTGAAACAACGCTTGCAATACGTTGTGTTTCGCTGAGTGAGTGATGATACCTGAGGCCCAAACCCTTTTAAAAGGCGGGCAGCGGTAATCGCTTACCATCAAGCGATCCGTCTGCTTGCTTGCCCCCATATACCATAAAAAAAGTTTAGATTAGTGCCCGGTCAATAGAATCGTCCACTGTAACATGGGATCCATTAACCAAGCCTAACTTTACGATAAATATTACTTTTTGTTTCAGGGGCAAACCAGATAACATGAAATTATTACACCAATCAAGCGAGAAAAAGGCAGCCATCCTAGCTTGTGTGGACTTTGTAAGGACTGTGGGTTCATTTTAAATTGATTATGGACAAATTTTAAATAATGTTCATTGGAGACCATTTTCTGAAAGAGGTTGAATACAAAAATTGCGTAAATACCTGAATCGCCTTACAAAAATACATTAGTGGCACCAAATAAGTATGTATAAATATATAGTCCCTCTCCGAATGAAACGGATTAGGCCATTTATGGTTTAACCAAGTTATAATCACTTATATTGATACCTACGCATGATTTCGAAAAGTTACAAAATACAAAAAAATACAAAATTTATTTACCTCACACAACTGACCGACAACTGACCATATCCAAATTTAATGCAATAGCCCCAGGTATTAAAATCACGGAGAAGAGCAATCTTCACCTCCTAGGGTCTCCAATCTTTGACGAATCATTTGCATCTTTCATCGATGAAAAAATACAAAATTTTTGTGATACATCGGAAAAACTCCTCAAAGTCAATATTCATTCGGCTCTTACTATTATCCGTTATTGTTGTTTTGGCCCTAAATTCATTTATAACTTGCGTTCTTCCCACTTGTGGAAGCACCCACAACTTTTAGACAAAGTTGACAAAATTATTAGGAATTTCTTAACATCTATTTTAAACGTGGATTTGGACGACCGAGCTTGGCTTCAAGCCACTCTCCCCATTCGGCTGGGTGGTCTCGGCGTCCGCAAAATTTCCAGTCTTAGTTTACCAGCGTTTCTGGCCTCAGCTCACGGCACTGAAATTTTAACGAAGAAAATTTTAGCTCCTTCTCTCGTTGATTTTGAGGTGCCGTGTTTGACGGATGCTGTGAACGCTTGGAAAATGGCTTGTCCCAATACGGTCTTGCCCGTCATCCCATCTTCCCAAAAACAGTGGGACTGGCCGCTCTGCAGTTTGACACGGAAATATCTGATAAATACGTCAGTCAATACTGCTGAGCGTGCTCGTTTGCTGGCCTTGGGTGAGTGGGAGTCGGGCCTTTGGCTTCAGGCACTTCCATCACCTAATATAGGTAGCTTGTTGGATGACACTACTTTTCGGTGTGCTATTTGCTTACGTCTGGGCGCTCCTTGTGTTGCTCCGCATCGGTGTCACTGCGGTGAAGCTGTCGACAGTCTCGGACACCACGGCTTGTCTTGCTGCAAGAGTGCGGGGCGAATAGCACGGCACGCCAATATTAATGACATTATTCGTCGTGCTCTTGTCACCGTCGGTGTGCCAGCTGTATTAGAGCCTAATGGCTTGGCACGTGACGATGGAAAGAGACCAGACGGTATGTCACTATTGCCATGGAAATTGGGTAGGCCTTTGGTGTGGGATGCAACTTGCGTCGATACCCTTGCTCCATCCCATCTTCCAAGCTCGGCGGGTTGTGCTCGCGCTGCCGCTGCTGGTGCAGAGACCCTCAAACGGCGCAAATATAGCAACCTCAATGGGAACTATAATTTTGAGCCGTTTGGAGTGGAAACGCTCGGGCCGTGGGGTCCGAGTGCGCGCCATCTCTTCAAAGAAATTTCTAAGAGACTTGTCGACTCTTCGCGGGATCAGAGGGCTGGTTTATTCTTTGGTCAAAGGATTAGCATTGCCATTCAACGTGGCAATGCAGCCAGTCTTCTGGGTACGTTACCCGATGACAGTGATGTGGAGGAGTACTTTGACGCCTAGGCGTGTCTATTTTTCTTTGTTTTTTTTTTAGGTTATATAGATAAGAAATATTATAAAGAGGAAAGATTTGTATGTATCAATGTATGTAACAATAAACTTAATTAATAAAAAAAAAATACAAAATATTTTGTTTTGTTTTGTTTAAAAGTTGCACTGGATTTATCTAGGCCATCCATTTATATTCAATAAGATATCACCAATCTAATAGGCCTGGGAGCCTATTTCAAATCTTATCAGATTCTTATTCAACACGTAACTCGTTATCGATTTCTATAACATTTTGCCCCACCCGGTAATCAAACCGGACAACTTGATCACCAGCCGTGGCAGAAAACACTAGACAAAGAAGCAGTAGGCTGATAATAGTGTTTCTCATGGAATTTTGATGATCAGTAGTCCACATGAAAATTATCGTTTTCACAATTTCCATACCCACTCGTGGTTAGTTAGTGTGGAGTAGGATTTTAAAAGCAAGTAATGTCATTCCATCGAACGAAACCCTGGTGGACTTAATGCCATTGACATAAAGTTCAACTTTCAATAATTTATTGGCCTTCATGGCATAGAACATTCCAGTAGAGTATTTTTAAAATAAAAAAATCAAGTCATCAAGAAAATTTCTCTAGAGTGAAGGTTTCCTCAAGATGTTTTCCATTAGTTTAAACATGTGAAAATGTTATTTGCATGTAGATATGATTTCTAAAAGTAAGTATAAAATTTTTGAAAACTCCATCTCCGCTTTAAATAAGAAGATATGCGCAGAATGTGGATGTACACTAAACATTTCACGCGATTCCTTTTAAGGCGCAGCAGTCAAATGAGTTATTGTGTTTTGTAATTACTGGCCCTGTACTACATTACTATAACTACATTATTTTAACTTTAAGGGGATCTCTGCTTTTTACAGTTTCCTTTGAAAAAAAATGCTGATTTTGTCTTAATTTAACCGTTTTGAACAGCCACGAAGGTAGTCACTTAAATGATTTATTGCAAAAATATCGCAATTAGAAGATAGTAGACAATAATTGAAATTGCGACAAATTTACAACGCGAACTTTTTTTTTATAGAATAGGGGGCAAACGAGCATACCAATCACGTCATAGTCAGCGATTACCGCCGGCCATGAAGACCCTCAACACCAGAGGAGTCGCAAGTGGGTTGGCTGCCTTTTAAAAGAGTTTGGGCCTCCGGTGTCCTCACTCACTCAGCGAAACACAACGTAAGTGTTTTTTCACGCTGGTTTTCTGTGAGGCCGATCAAGCCGGCCCATTCGTGCCGAAGCATGGCTCTCCCACGATGAGAAAACTAACGAACTGTGTTTACATAATTTTTTTATCGTGTCCTAAATGTTTATCACTACGCAAGTGGTTTCGTACATAACAGTTCTCGTAGTTATTTCATTGGAACTGTATGCAATATTTCTGGTGAACAATGTTTTATGCTTACCTAGCAAAAACTTATTTCCTCGAGCTTTGAAGATTGCCAGATAATACTTATCGGGAAACACATACGAAACTCCTTGGTGGTGCTATCGATGGATTATATTCGATAGCAACGTCAAATAAACAACTTTAACTAAAACTAGCTTCTGCCCGCGGCTTCGCTCGCTTGAAGCTCAAAAACCAACAGTGATGATCTCTTCTTTATATTGGTCTCTATACATTAGAGAGGTCAAGCTGTATCTCAGGTTCCGTTTAATTATTTGAGATAAGAGGTATTCCAGTTTTAATTGGCAGTACATACTTTCTAACAGTGATTACAAAATTAAAATTTATTCAGTAGTTTTTGCGCCAACCCGTAACAAACAGACAAGAATTTTAAAAATCACATTTCTGGGTTCAGCGACGTTTATATACCCTAACCCACTTGTTTTTTTTTTAATATCTTCAATGTACAGACACAGCTTTTTTTACAATTTTATAATTTAGAGATATATGTGAAAGGTTGCCAAAAACTCACTGACAGTCCTTTATTTATTCCCCGCAAATAATTTAGCTAACGGGCCAAATTTCTGAAATTCTCTCAAAGAGCATTAGGTACGTTTCCGCATTGTCGGAACAAACAGAATGGCGGTAACATTCGGCCAGACTAATTACATTAAAATCACCAGCAGCACCGTACTAAATCACTGTACCTATTATGTACTCGCCGAGGTCTCATCCTCGCTGCCGTCCGTACACCCGCCACGGACAAATGTATAAATATTCTAAATATACTGAAATTTCGGGGCTCCAATATTATATTACAACAAGCACACCCCTTTCAATCAAATTCCGACTCTGCATCGTTGAAAGAAAGTTCGGTTTTATATACTTAACGCGTAGCATTACGGCATTTTAGAGCTAGGTAGTACAGTCCTTACAATCCTTTCTGTTAAACTATTCTCTTTGAATAATTGCCGCATGGACCTGAAGGGTTAGAGCGTATTCATGCTCTGTCCCACCATTGTGGTTAGGGTCCATGGTAGGTGTGTGCGTGTGTGCGTGTGTGCGAGTGTCTGGACTGGACAATGTGCATACATGCTCATTGGTGGGGAAATGTCTAGTGAAATGATTAATTGGGTACGACCCGATAAAATACATGTTTATGTATTTTTAATGGCATGTGTATTTTGAGCGATTTATTTTGGCGAGCGTCTAACTGTCAACACTACCTACACTATCATTGTAATTTATTTTGTAAAATGCAATGCAAGCGGCGGTAGCCTAATGGCTAGGGCGTCGGACTTGCGATCATGTGGTTGCCGGTTCGAACCCCACCCATTGCACTAACGACATGAACCCACTCGTAACACAAGCAATCTAGCTTAGCACGAGGGGTTAACAAGAATACTAGTAATGTGTGACCCACATTGCTAGTAAGCTTTTTAAAAAAAAAAACTAAAATTAAAACATTTTGAGAACAATATTGGAAGGGAAGATAGAAGGTAAAAGGAGCAGGGAAAGAAGAAAGTCGCCTGGATGCTTAAAATTAAATAATGGAACAAAACATCAACGACGCTGCCAGTTTGTGTAGACTGGCATAACATACCATCACGCCTGTATTCCCCGAAGGGTTAGGCAGAGGCGTACTAATGTACCTACACCCACAGTTCGCCGGTATGTTTAGGTCCCATGTAATAGGGGCCGAGCCTATTGCCATTAACCGGGCACAAATACCTAACTCCGAGCTGCTACTGGGAATTTCATAGAAAAACCCAATAACACTTTGCTCGACCTGGGAATCGAACCCAGGACCTCTAGCGTAGCAGTCGAGCTCAGGACCACTTGGCTAATGAGGCAGTTGGACAGACTGGCATAGAACAGACATAAGTTCCGAGTGGTGGTTGGCGGCATCAGCTGAGGATTCAGCACGTGAAGAAGAAAAGTGAGACGTCGAAAAAATTTCTCAACGTTATCTTTCTAAATTCAAAAGCCAAATTTCCGAACCGAACTATTAACGAGAGCGTTAGAGTCACGTCCGAGCCAAAACTACCCTCAGTTAAATGGGACTTGAGTAATAATTGTAACGAATGTACGCAAGTTTGTTTTGGCTAGAACGATATGCCCTGAGGCTTCGGTTACTTTCCAACTGTCTTTGAGATATGCCCGATTAATTTATATGAATACTATTGTGATTAAGGGCATACGAACGTGATTTAGGCCCACTTGCACCAACTTCTTTAATGTGTTTAAATTGTATTTAAACACGAAATTCTATTTAAACATATTTAAGAAGTTGGTGCAAGTGGCCCTTAGAATTTTAGATTTGAATAAAATGTTTTGATGTAGAAATTGTTTTGAATCCAATTATATTCTCAGTCAATTTTGGCTTGGGTACCTGGCTGAGCGTATTATTGTGCGCGTACTCTGAGCTAACGCGATCAGTGTAACCAGGACTAAAAATAGCAACACCGGACACAGATTCAGATTTTGCTGGACATTAGCCCGGTTAAAAAAAATATGTCCACGTGAGTCGCTCGCGCGCTTTTATTCGGCATCTTTTGGTGGAGCGAGGTTGACCAAAAGCCGGACAGTCCAATAATTTTGCCGGTCACGACTGTAAAAAATCTGGCAACCCTTAACCCTAAAGAATAAAAATAATTTTAAATTATTTTCTATAATTATTATTAGTGTCTGTCATTTGGTATTTAGTAGACAGGATCAAAAATTTCCAAAATATAATTTCAACTTAATAAATGTCAACTTTGAGTAAATTTTTTTTTTGTTTAGTAGAATTCCATTTGACACTTAAAATATTGGAACTATGGGAATTATATTTTTTATTATTTTTGTAAATAGTGTTTAACTGCTGTTAAAAACCCCTTCTATTAAGACCCTACACGTGGATGTTTTGACCTAAAGTATATTTCAATAGGGACATTTAAGAGATGAATCTCAACCGGTTTTATCTGGACAAAGGTCATGATCTCAATTTGACTTTATGGCCATGAGGGGATGCTGTATTACTATGACAATATGGTCAAGGGCCAGAGGTGAGATCGGGATGAATCGTCTATTTGTACTGAAACTGTTACTTTAGAATATTTAATACTATTCTGTACGAAAATGTAGGGTTAAAGGTGAAACTGAGATTAAAGGGTTTGATACACATTATTTTTTATTAGGGGTGTTTTTTATTTCTTAACAGGTAGCGATAAAAGGGTTAAGTTAATAATTTCGAATTTATTCCCCATAGATAGGTATTAAAAATATATCTTTGCGTTGATAACAATGATGATTACAATATTAAATCCCATCTTAAGCAATAATAACTAAAAGTACTTGTCTAATTTTTGTCTTAGACCTACAAATAGGCTTGCCAACATATTTAAACCTAATAATATGACCACATTATCTTATTATCGGTCGAAATATTCAGCTATTTTATGTAAATCCTTGATTATTTAGTTTTTCTAAATTCCCCAATGCGTTTTTATAATAATTAAATACATACATTTTGTAACAAAATGCCATTTTCCACTCCACCATTAGAACTTCCAATTAGTATCAAAAAATACCTTAATTTTAAGACAAACATTTATATTAGCCCAATTATACACACAGATGACTTGACTGTTTAAAACACCAAAAAATTAAAAATCATACTCCTTTAACGTTCGTTTCATCCCGAAGATATTGAGACAGGTTCGTAATATCCCGAGTCACAAATTACAAAAAGAAAACAAGTCTCTAACAGGTTATAAGTACGGGATAAAAATGTCTGGGTATTTTTCACCGGGTAATGGCGGGCTAGACCGTTTGACGACCAGGGTGGGAATTTGGGAAAGTAAAATTTTATAGATTTCCAGAAGGGAAAGGTTTCAGATTTAAAATAAGATACAACACTACTTTTATTTTGTGTGTGATGGCAAAATAGTAGTGTTGGTTTAATTGTAACAGCTAAGTTCATAAATTGCATAACTTAGTAAATACTTCACTGTAATGAAAGCAATGAGGTGTTGGAGTAAGTAGAAATTAATGTTATTGGAAAAAAAAATCAGATGCGCATGTTTAGTTAAAAAGAATGCGATAAAATCCGTAAAATAGTGTCAGAAATCAGTAAGGCCAAACTATCTCAATTATAATTAATAGGATTTACACAGCAAAGCAATTTATGTCTTACCTAAGCCCCAACTACACATTATCCGAAATTGTTACTCACGATTCCAATTGACTAACTAAAATTACCCACCTCGTTATTAAATTCCGTTGTACAGAAACTCACCACAAAAACTTGATCGCAAATCAATAGGAACAAAACTAGAACTAAAGACCGCTAACCAAACCGAACACTTGTACCAACTTTGCAACTCCAACAATCCATTCCCAAGTTCGGCCCTGCGCATTGGCCGAACGAACCCTTTGGCTCCCCTCCCCGCACCGCACGCCACCCGCCTCCTCCCTAGTTTCCGAATTAATTGCAATCAAAAGGAAGGACACGAGTGTAGTCCACCCCTAACTTGGTGTGCCATGTTGAAAATTTGCCCGGCAACTGCGTTTGTGTGCGAATTTGTTTGCATGTGTTGCGTCGTCCGCGTGTCCATATTTGTGCACGCGTGTTTGTTTGCACGCAATGGCGCACGTTTGTTATTATCTGTATAGCTAGACTGAGATTTAATTTTAAACAAGAAAGTGTGGCGCTGTAGTGCAAGTTTTTAATTAATAAATGACATGTTTAAGGTGTTTGCGTAAACTGATTTATTGCTTGCTGATATAATTAGCTTCAACTATTATTAAAACGTTTATAGATATTATTAGAACGCAATCGTTTATAGATCATAGAGACGTAATAATTATATTACAAAAAAAAACGAACTCTGCTTCGAATCGATAAAATTTAATAGCTCAGGCTTTTAGTCCAAGCAATAACAAAGCCCTTCTAGTAACATATGATTATAAAAAAAAAATACTCTTACTTTAGCGTTCTCTCGGTTTCATCACTAAATATACCAGCATCATTGACCCAAATATCTATAGAAACATATCGATACTAACCGGACTCCTTGGAGCCATTAGCAAATATCTAGAAAGCATATACACCTCTCATATACGATTCTATGAAACTACATTAATATTTCAGACTCGGGGCAAGTTCGGGATCCTTTCTAAACAGCCCTTGGTCTTCCGAAGTTGTTCCAACTTTGTTCTCAAGTTTCGAAGCTTTTGGAGGGGGAGTGTAAAGATTACTTTGTGGAGGGGCCACCTTATCTTAGTTTTGTGTTAGTTTGATAATGAAACTTGTTGTGTTAAAAAATTTAGCCTCCGGCTCTGAGACGGAAGTGTTACTAGGTACTGTATGTTTCGATGATTTTATTTTGTCCCTTTTTTTTTCTTTTTATATATATTTTATGATCTACTGTATTATGTATTGCTGTACAAATAAACGGTCATTTAATTTTAAACCTTTTATAAATAAATAAACCTGTATAGATAAATCCTACTTGGTCAGTTTTTTTAGGCAGATAGGGCAATTGATCCACTACAACAGCTACATAAATTAATATGCCTATAAGCTTATAGCTGTATTTTTTTTAACTTTATTAGCAGGAATAAACAATAGACTTAGTTATCGTAACATAAATGTCATTATAATATTATGTTCTCAGTTTAATCACATGAAACTACTTAATAATAACTAATCTACCCTACGCGTATATTAGACGTCAAAAAGTAATAAATTTATGTGCGATACATAAACAAAATTGTAATCTATGTTAGGCAATAATAGAACATATTGTAGCAGAAGATGTTATCTTTCTACTCGGTGAACGCAGCTAACTGGTGATACCACTCTCAAGAGCCACTAGCTTTGGCAGTAGGGAGGATATGACAGAAGGAATTTGAAGAGACAAAAAACTAAAAGTTTAAAAAATTAAGTAAACTACGAATTGTTGAAACCCCAACGTTTTAAAGTAATTTTATAAAACTTTAAAAAATACATTAATAGTCTTAATAAGTATAACAGAGTTGCTAAATATAATAATACCAAATGATTTAATCAAATGTTTAAAATCTCAGATTACAAAAAAAAATATTTATACATTAAATTGGTGTAATACAATAAAATAAAATATATTTTAATCTGGAATAACGTAGCATTCAAATGGTGAAAGAATTTTTGAAATCGGCGTAGTCGTTTTTGAGCCAATTCGGTACAAACATACTTACATACACATCTTTCCTCTTTATAATATTAGTATAGATAACTTATACGTATAGTAATAAAAATCCACTAAATCATTAAAAAGATATATATATATATTAAAGAAAAGAAAAAGAAAAAGTAGACGTTGTTCTGATAAGTCACAAAAATAATCATGAAAACTAATTAAATAGGTACTACTTATTAAAACCATCCTAACTTCGCCAAAAGCCTGGCTAACCTACCACTTAGGAATACGTGGCAAAGTCGAGGAGCCAACGAGATTTTGACCAATTTATAGCGTGCCAAGTGGAAAGATAAGCTAATACGGCTTAGAAGCGAGGGGTTTTGTATTGGAAAACTAATTTTGCATAAACTAAGAGCAAGGGAGCGCATTCGGGCGTACTAATGTGACAGGTATGCGGTGTTTGTTGCGTTGATAGATGTTGATATGTTATTATTAGTGGGTTGGAAATTGGTGGCTTGTTTGGTTATTAATTTATTTATAGTTCCCGAACGAGCAAATGAGTCTAAAATGTATTTCTTTACTTTAACTTCAATCCAAATTGAAGCGGCGGTAGCCTAATGGCTAAGGCGTCGGACTTGCGATCATGTGGTTGCCGGTTCGAAACCCACCCATTGCACTACCGACGTGAACCCACTCGTAACACAAGCATATTTAGCTTAGCACGAGGGGTTAACAAGAATACTAGTAATGTGCAACCCACATTGCTAGTAGATAAGCTTTAAAAAATAATTGTGACAAATGATCTAACCACTTCATTTTACTGTTAAAGAATTATCACCCTTTCTTGATATAAATTTTCTACAATATTTACTCTCAGTTTCGACGTCTGGATTTACCAAGTACCTACTTACATATTATTTTCAATAAGCTCAAGTGGTTGAAAATGACTTAGAAAAATGATTAAATCAACTTTCCCTTTTTTACAATTTTTTAAAACCAAAACATAAGGAATATATTGAAAAACCTATCCTTCTATGTATTACTTTCTAACGGTTCATACATGTTTGTATGAACTTTGTTTAAAATTAAATGTACCATGCGCAATTTTGCATATTCCATCCACATAAACTCATGGGACCCTTTTACTGTATTCATATATATTCAAATGTTCACTTCAGGAAACTCCTATTCTAAGCCATCACCATTCTTAGCATATCAAACGACAAATATCGTCGAAATTAAACGGAACCTTTTCAACATACCTTAGTTTACATAGCGCATACTAATGACTAAGGCTTGGACCACGAGGGGTGACCAGTAAGGGACGAAAATTTCCTAAAGGGTTTACCCTAAAACGGGGGCTGAACGCGATAATTAATGCTTTAAAACGACTGTGTTTTAAGGCTTACTGACAGACGGAATTGAACTTTGCACTGTGGATTATAGAGTTTCATTTGTAAAAAGGGGATGAAGCACATTTGGTCCAATTTTATAGTGTAGGGTGGCAAATAATAAGAGGTTTTGGGTACATGCAAAGTTCGGAGAGAGTTGTTGATGAATGACACTCGGAGGACCCATTGCCCTTCGAATGTTTTAAGTGGGTAGGATAAGAAATGTCGGATATCCAGTGAAATATTTCGAGCGTGTAGGTAGTTATTTTGTTTGTTTGTGTTGATTTTAGTGTAATGAATATGTGAAGTTAAAGTTATTGTCGTAATATTGTCGACTGGAGACCTATTCTTGTTTATGGTCTTGCGATATTTTCAGTATGTTGATTAATATTAATTATAGTAGTCATGGGAAGAAAGTTTCATACGTAGAATAATAGTAACCTATATTTCACTTACACATTATTTCTGAAAAGAAAAAACACTTGTGTCGTAGACAAATGATTAGGTACCTACTTAAAAGTATTTCATGTGGTCTATTTCGGTACGTATCCTACATACCAATATTTATTTTTACTGACATAGGTATAATTTGTTTAATGTATAATGTTAAATAAACATATAGGTTTTTCAAACCAAACATAAATAGGCGATCTGGGAATACATGGCCACCTTTCAGTATTATTTTACAAAGTACTATACCGATTTAGATTTTTAGACGAGCTACAAATTATTCTGTTGCCTTCAAATAATTTTTCGTTGCGTATCACTTGACTAAGGATTTAGATAATACTCAACGTTCATGATATGAAATAAGTCGAAGTTTTAAATATATTTTTTAATGGGATAAGCGGGTAAACCAACAGACGGATCACCTGATGGTAAACGATTACCGTCGCCCATTAACATTACCATAACATTGTGCGTTGCCCGCCTTTTAAAAGGGTTTGGGCCTCCGGTATCGTCACTCACTCGACGAAACTCAACGTAAGCGTTGTTTCAAGCCGGTTTTCTGTAAGGCTGTGGTATCACTCCAGTCGAGCCGGCCCATTCATGCCAAAGCATGGCTCTCTCATGGTTAATTACGAATTTTCACGGACCTGGAAGGAGTGTTGCTAGCATCTGATGCTAGCAACACTCCTTGTGTTGCTAGCATCAGATGCCCGTGTTATTAATTTATTTATCCCATCGCCTCTCACATAGGTCCCCCATCCTGCGATGACTTGCAGGACATCACGCCATATGCTTAGGGTGGATTGGAGACGCTAATTATCATCCCCTTGCATTGTGACGTCATTTACACTAATGACCTGCTAGTGCTGACGCTGAGTAATATGAAACTGGACTAATTAGTGTTTATTGAAGGATTTGTTATGGATAAGGACGGGAAAACCCTTTGTACGGTAGCGCATACTTCTTATCAGCATAATTAAAGAATGTGAGACGATCCGACAAAATCATTCTCGTCAAAATTTAAATCTGACATTAAGTTTTAGTTATAACTGCGCCATGTATAGGTCGCAAAGTGAGGTGAGGCCGTAGGTTCGATTCCCAGATTGACCAGTATTAACGGATACTTACTTACTATCATAAAATCACGCACATCACAAACACACCATCACAAATTTGCCATATTTTTAAAGTGTATATATTTTTTTTAATCTTACTACAGCAATGTGGGTCGCACATTACTAGTATTCTTGTTAACCCCTCGTGCTAAGCTAAATGCTTGTGTTACGAGTGGGTTCACGTCGGTAGTGCAATGGCTGGGTTTCGAACCGACAACCACATGATCACAAGTCCGACGCCCTAGCCATTAGGCTACCGCCGCTTCGAGTGTATATTCTATACACAATTATCGTTTAATACAAAATCCTATAAATAGTTTCAGACGAAGTATCTAGCATAAATTATTATCAAAGGTAGCCCGTGTATTGCGTGCTCAAAGCAGGGTTCATACAAGAATATCGATATCAAAGATAGCTGCCTCATTAGTGAACGCAGGTAGGCGTGTGATAATATATTCAACTCATATTTATGTACACACGTTTCATAATTTTGCCATCCAATTATTTATATTTATTTCTAACAAATTTATTGCTAATTTTAGAGCTTTACAATTTAAATAAACAGCAATGGGAAATTTATCCGTCGTCAAAAAGTTTCTCAAATGAGTTCTGAGTGCAACTATAATCTCTCTCAGGATGCTGTAGTGTACCACGCTAGCCTACTGCGGGTTGGCTTCACACACCTTTGAGAAAACCTGTTAGGTGTATAGAAAAGTCAGAGGTGCGTGCCTTGGATTCGAACTCGAAACATTTGAATTGGCAACGGTCATATCAATAGGCTATTAGTGCTTACAATTTTATTTATACAGGGTTATATTTGTATTATTTTTATACAGAGCGTAAATAGAGATGTGTAGTGTATTTCATTAGACTCAATTACCGAGCAATTTATTTGAATGGGATAACGATCAGACGGATCGTATCGCAATGGCGAGAAATCACCACCCATGGTCACCGGTAACACCAGAGGCATCACAAGCGTGTTTCTCGCCTTTTAAAAGGATTTAGTCCTCATCCTTACTCACTCGGCGAAACACAACGTAAGCGTTGTTTCACGCCAGTTTTCTGTGAGGCCGCGGTATCGCTCCGGTCGATCCGGCTCATTTGTGCCGAAGCATGGTTCTCCCACGGTAAAAAAATATCGTAATATCTATATATATATATCTTAGAATAAATTGGTTTTCTGGATTTTTGAGCTTCTGAATAAACTAACGATTGTCATAAGCACTCGTATAGCAAATAGGATCGTTCAGTGTGTTTGCCGATGGTGGTAAGGATAAACACGCATTCATAGAATTACCAAAGTAGGTATTACTTATGATTGATCAGTTTCAACTCCTCCTGCCTCTGTCTTAAACTTGCCATTACTATTGTTGGAATAGTCTGAAGAAATACCTAGTAATTATGAGCAAGCATTACAATATATTCGCAATAAAGCAATTTATCACACGCATTATATTTCTCTATCATTAAGCGCACGCCATCACGCACTCCTTTGAAACGCGTCTTTATGAAACTATGAAAACATAATGACCATACGTCACGCCGTAAAATACCTACCAAAACAATGGGAGCTCGCGACAGAAATTAATATATCATTATGTCAGACCCATATACTGTGCCCTCACACTCAGAATATCTGCGTCCCGTTCACTTACATTAATATCTGTATGTTTGTCTCTTTCGTGGGCGGAAAACTTTGGTATGAATACGCGAATCTCTCCCGTGATTGGGATTTGTTAATCTTCTCGCCGCTGAAACTGCTGAACTTAAAATACTAATGTGCTACAATGCCTCTGGGTAGTGTTTGCGTTGTTTGTTCGAAATTTTACTGGAGGCTAAATTATATAGTTGAAAATTTATGACGACTGTATGACAAGTACGGATAAAATAGCCCCCGAAATTAGGTCATTAGAGCTATGAAAGATTTTTTTTAATGCAAGCCGTAAGTAGCCGTAGTTACCAACTTCTTCAAATTTCAATCCTTATTAAGCAATGGATATTGATGCCATTTGAACCAAATCAATTTATTTTTCAGTCTTTGAGGTAAAAAAATGGTAGTAGGTAGAGATGTGCCGCAGAATTAGGTTGAATAAGCGGTAATTTTTTTAATATTTCTAGTTAAGAAAGTTTGATCACATGTTATGTCCTCATAAAATGTATATAAAACTGGCATCCCTGACCTTGCGAAAAGGTCGCTGGATCTCCAGTGCACATTCCAATCTTGTGCCTAAACACAACCCAACTTCAATACAAATAAAAAAAATATTCCACATACCAACTAATACGCTAATGCCTTCACAAAAGCGACATCTATAAAAACCAGGGCAATGATAGTGCGTCATTCCTCTGTAGCTCGCTAGCTTTGCCGCACTTCACGTCAGAGGCTAATTTACACGGGCCCGCCACAAAGAAAAATACGCTAATTAAAAAGTGAGTCGACACAAAGTGTCATAGCAAACGGAAAAGTCTGGAGGAGACAGGCTGTTGTTCTGTTTAGCTAGTTTGTTCTTTTGGTCTGGATGTATTGATGTCTTTGTGAAGTTTTGGCGTGTGTTTAATTTTTTTCCGACTTTTTGTGGGAAAGATGTGCTATATGACAGTGGTGGAAGATCTTATCTTATCTTGTGTAGGGCCGAGGCAGCAAGGCCTCAGTGCACTTCGACCCAAAGGGATCTTTTGTGCTTCCCCTAGATAACCTATTCCTCATCCCCTCCCAGTTCTACAAACAGCTCTTCCATGAGCTTTATAATCAGGCCTGGGGGTATGAGTCTGTAGTCCTCTGGTCTTCGATAACCCTGACCCAAAAGGCACATTCGCTTTCCAGCCATTGCATCGCATGTACACAGAAGGTGTTTCATGCTCTCAATTTCCCTTTTGCAGGCCCTGCAGGCTGATGGATGGATGTGGTGGAAGATAGACTAAGGGTCGATTTTTCCATCGCCAGATAACTTTATCGGATCAAAAAATTCGAATTTTTGATAGTTTTTCTATAGGTACCTACAAAATCTGTCTGACGTCAATTTTATTTCTTAGACTAGCCTCTGCCCGCGGCTTCGCTCACTTGAAGCTCAAAAACCAACAGTGATGATCTCTTCTTTGTATGGGTCTCTATACATTAGAGAGGTCAAGTTGTATCTCAGGTTCCGTTTAATTATTTGAGATAAGAAGTATACCATTTTTTTATTTGGAGCATATACTTTCTAACAGTGATAATAAATTGAAAATCTATTCAGTAGTTTTTGCGCTAACCCGTAACAAACAGACAAGAATTTTAAAAATCTCATTTTTGGGTTCGGAGACGTTTATATACCCTAACCCACTTGTTTTTTTTTAATATCTTTAATGTACAGACACAGCTTTTTTACAATTTTATAGTAGAGAAGAAGAAGAAGATAAAAGATATCTATCGATTGAAAACTCAGCCCTTAATAATATGTCGATTTCTTTATGGAATGTAGAGAGGAAAAAAGTTCGAGGCTCTGTCGTATTTGGTGTTTTCATAATAATTTTACGTCTTGAGATTTGGGTTCGTACCTAAATTGTAAATGGTCCATTGAGCTGAAAGACGGTTTTTGGTTGAAGAACTCAGAATTAGTATAGCGCCGGTAATTGTACTGAGTGTGGAATAATGGAACTAGAAAATCCATGTATTTTCATACAAGCTATCGGCTAAAGCTAGATATAGGACTTAGGACGATTATTAATACCTCTAACCATCACGTAAATATTGTAAGTTGTCACCAGTTTTGTAACCTTTTTTAGTGGTGAGAAATAAAGATTTTATTTTATTTATTTATTTTATTTATTCAATGCCAAGTCCACAGATAAATTATAGCACCTAATATAAGTTAGTTTTTATTGATTAGTTAGTGTTTTATTTTCTGTGTACTTGGGTATTCTTTGCAAATAAATTTAGTTTCTTTCTTCTTTCTTTCAATATATTTTCTACACTTTCAATACAGAAACTGTTTTAAAGGATAATTTTGGGTCAATATCAATGCTAAATGATGATGTATTTAAAATAATAATAAAATATAGTTCACTTAAAACTTACAATTTTATTTCTCCCTTCAACATTAGGCCTACTTAATTATTCTTCCCAAGTAAATGAACGCATTTCTTTCAGTCGTAATTCAGTATAGAAAATCCAAGCATAATGCAGTGACGTAATAAGCCCTACATCGCCGAACAACGTAACATTTACAAGGATTGAAAATACTCAAGGAAATGACGCGAAGGAAAGACTTTAATGAGCTGATTCGAGTGCATTGAAACCCGCTGCATGTCAACGGTGGCTTCACAAAAGCCCCTCGGCATTATGGTTTTCAAAGGAAAAATGTTCAGACATAGGTATAATATGTTGTTAGTATAGATTGTAGTGACGTCAATGCTAAGTAGAGTAGGTGCCGCAGTATACCTAGCTCTATTCTTAATAACATACATACATATTTTCACGCCTGTCTCCCATTGGGGTAGGCAGAGACTATAGATTTCCACTTGCTACGATCCTGGCACACTACTTTCGCTTCATCTACGTTCATTAACCTCCTCATGCATGATCGTCGGTTTAGGGTGCTCTTAACCTGACCTTTTTCAAGAACGGCCGCAACTTGGTTGTGTTATGTTCGTCGAGGTCGGCCCCTTCCAACTCTTCCATCCGTACTCATCATATATACTCGTTTCGTCAATCTCCGTTCATCCATCCTCTCTACATGCCCAAACCACATAACATACCTTTCTTTCTTCTATTCTTAATAACTCCAGGATTTATTATTAGAAGTCTTACGTTGAGTGCTAAACATAATAAGCACTATTTCAGTCGATTTTTGTTTTTGGTTACGAGATGCAAAGATTTTTGGTACTGAAATGTGGCGATTTTAAGGAGCCTATTGCCGAGTCTGTATTGTAGTATAACATCCTTACATCTACGAAAACTATTTTGTAGAAATATTTGGCAGGAAATCTAATATCTTTGTAAAAATATCATCTGAAAATTACTAGTTTAAAGAAAAGCAAAATGCGTAACTATCTACTATTCAAAAAAAATATAATAACAAAGCAATGTTGAAACACTAAACAATAAACTCATAAGAACGACGAATCGCCCCTTGGTCGTATAAATGTACCTACAGTTATTAATCAAATAAATTAAATACTATTTAAATTGTTTTGATATATATGTATGTACTATTTTTAATAGTAATTTCCTATATACCTCTTGCAATATTTCAACAACCAAGCCAAGAATCTATTTTAAACTATATAATGTCACTGAATAAAATAATGTTGTATGTTTCAGATCAGTGTATCAACCTCATGAGGAGCCATCAAGAATTAAAAGCCTTTTAATGACAGCTACCTTCAATGGATCGCATCATGCAATAAAGAACCGACATCAAACTCGGTTACAAATAAATTATGCAACACGGAGATAAGAAAATAATATAATAATCCTAAATATTTATTTTATGAACGTTTATGAGGATTATTTTTTACTATAATCGTGTAAAAACTATTTTTATATAGGTAAGGATATAAAAAATATTTCTGGACATTAAAATATGTTAGTTGTATAAACTTAATTATGAAATTAACCTCATATTTTACTTTTTAATATACCTAACTATTGTAAAATTGTCCAAAATAAGTATCTAATTTGACTTTTTTCTTCGTTGAATAATTTTATTAGAGTATAGGTATCTAGTAAGTTTTTGTTTTAAAATACATTAAAAATACATACATAGTCCTAGATCCTAGAAATTAGTTATTTTGCAGTTATACCACAGGTATCAACCCATGGAGGTATTTAAACCTATATGAAACATTGAAAATTTGTGAAAAAGTCAAAGTCAAATATATATTTGCTAAGTGTATGCAAGAAAGATTATTATAGATTATAGATATATTAGCTGGTTGCCTTCTTCAGGCGCAGCAAGGATAAATGGATACTTATTTCTTAAAGCTATAGCAATATATAAATTATTTTGTTATGACATAGTTCAGTATTATTATCCTAGAAATATCCTATATTGTCCTAGAAATCAATATACTTTTGAATAAAAAACAGCATTTTGTGTATTTAGATTTACACATAAATATTGTATGTACGATCTCACATAAACCCGTCCTGCCTAAGTGCTGTTCGCTTCTTAAAACCACCTATGGTTTTATCGGAGCGGTGAACGTCGACATCGAGTTCCGAGCGATTGTTCCAATGCTCCGCTTTAACCGTTCAAATATTTAAGTGCGCTTGCCTACACTTGTGTTTGTTTTGTAAAACTTAGCAATTGTATAAACTTGTGTATCAACGAGTCAGTGAATATGTGTGTATGGGTGGATATGTGACTATGGTGTATTGACTTGGTCATCGCATGAAAACACAATGTATCTCACAAATAATACATATTATATTAAATTAAATTGTTAAGTGCCTTGTAATCGCACTTAACAATTTAATTTTTTTTAATCTATTTTTTTAAAATATAAAAGTTTTTTAATATTGATATGGTTATTAGGGTGTTGTTAGGTAAGCTAATTACGTAATTACTTAGGACAGAAGGACCCTTATGTAGGGACTGATTAATTGATCAACTTGGTATTACATGGATCTTACCACTTTTTACGATAAAAGAATTGATTTGCGACACTTGTTTTGTTTACAAGTTATGTTTTTAGTGGTATAAAATATTTGTGTATATGTAAGTACTGGTATACAAATTTTTAACAAATTAATAATAATATTATGAGGTATAATCATGTGGAACAATCCAATAGAAGGTTCTACTAACCCTAAAACATTATATATTTTTTCTACAATTCTATGTTATACAGAAATAAACACCATCTTCTTTCACCTTAAAGGCATGGTGGAGGACAGAGATTATCGCACTCTATTTAAAAAAAAAAAGAATCAAAACTAAAATGCGAAAAAGTATCAACAAACAAACTCGTAAACATAATTAGTGCATATCAAAAGGCTAGAGAAACAATTGGTATCGCACTTTAATTGGCACATCGAGGCAACGTGACTCCCACGAGTTGGGGAGAGTGGCGATAAAGAGCTACAATGGTGGAAAAAAGTGGCAATCCCCGGCCACTCGGTGTTGCCAGCTGCTAATTAAGGTGTCGCAATATACCGCGGGGAGTGACGATAGTTTTTTTAGGGATCGAAGGATAATTGGTTGCACTTATTTAAAATTCAAATTTTATTTTCATTTTATAACGGCTTGATAAATAATCTGCCTGTATAAATAATTACTCGATGGTGGGAGGAATCCGCTATTGTAGGTAAGTAAAAAAAACCTCACTGAAACAATAATTGTAAGGAAACTTGTCCGCCTAAGAGGTTATTTCAACAATGTGTGAATTCTATCAAGCAGAGAGGAGAGCAGCCTAGCAGAGGGATAGTAAATTATTTTATTTACAACTTTAGGCCCCTAAAATTCACTTTCTCACTAAGAAACAAACTTTTTTTTCTACGGAACCAGCGCAATTTGCAGTCACAATTCTTTCGCGTGTATCACCATGAAAGGCTTACTAATTGGTAATTTACACTGTTTGCCAAGTGTCCTTATTGGTCGTGCTTATTGCATGGTTACTATTTCAATGTTTTTCATCGTCACATTTTTTATCAGTATTTTTTTGCATAATTAAAATAATAATTTTTAATTTTGGATTTGTCCCTCCATTTTTTATATAATTGAAGATCTCAAATAGGTACTGATTATCGTAAATAATGATGTACTTATGTTCTAATGGTAGAACGTAGCGATTTACTTGCGCAAGTATAGACTTGCACAAATACACGTTATTGCCAAGTACCCACAGACCACTCAAGTACGCTTGTACAAATATCATTTCTGTCAAAGCGATGTGTTGTTTTCTGCGATGGATGACGGTGTGGCATTAGTTGGCGTTATTTATGCGATAATAAGCATTTGGTTAAAATTTTTGAAAGATAAGATAAGAACGGACTATCAAAATCTGCAGCAGATGTCTTCCTAGTTGTAGTTAAAATATTTAGTCGTAGCACACGTCGTAGCCCGTAGGCAATAGATGTCTACGAACTGCTACGAAATCTTCATATTCGACATCGTCGATCATTATGTCACTGAATCCTACTTAAATATTTAGGCAAGAGTATTGTATTTATATTATTTACAGTGGCAGAGGCCTTCAATAATTCCAAGTATATAATTTGTACGGAGGACATTTCTTGTATCACATACAAGAAAGCAGAACGCTGCTTTCTTCTGTGCTATCCTTTAAATATGGTTATTTACTTGTCTGCCAAATTGTTCAATATCATTAAGCGTGGAAAAAGATATAGTAATACAGTTTATAATGTATGTAAGATTGCAAGTTCATAGAGCTTATATTATAGTTGTACTACACTGTCAACTTTGTAAAAGTGATGATTTAAATTTTTACTTCATATTTTTTATTAAGAATATGTTTATGATTGAATTAAAACTAACAATTTCCCATAAAATCCTACATTCTACACTCCAAAAATCTTTTAATAAGTAATCAAAGTTACATTTTGCGTAACAAATGTTACATTAAATTGAATGAAAGCTATGTATCAGACCCAGGTGTTCTTCTGGTGTTCGCTGAAGCTTGGTTAAGCGAACAAAGAGAAGGAATGGTTAAGGGCAGACGTATCTAACTCATTACAATGCAATTTTGATGATTGGATAGTTGGATCGATTAGCTCTTAATCGGAGATTCGAACTGGATTGAAGATTTGTGGGATTCGAGGTTTTGAGATTGACACGTTACGTTCGAATGGTACTTTAAGAACTATATTTGTGTTATATAAACTAGGTGATTAATGCGAATTTATATTTCACACATTCATAAAAATATATAGCGTTTCTTTCACAAAAAGGTCCAAGGAAATTAATATGAAGAATTGTATTGATTGCATATCTTTTTCTCTACTATTATAAAATCGTAAAAAAGCTTTGCAAAATTAAAAAAAAATACCATTACGCATATATTTAGGCTTAAAGAACTTTATTCTGAATTAAAACATAATTATGTCACTTATTTGAGAACAATACTAAAATCTGTATTTGGGTTTGGTGTACTCTTTGGTGACTCACAGTTCGGCGGTATGTTTAGGTCCTATGTAATTGGGGCGAGCCTATTAATATTATCGGGGCAAGTTAAGACTTCGAGCTGCTGCTGAGAGTTTCGTAGAAAATCCCAATAACACCTGCGAATTAAACCATGACCATAGGCTTTGGGCTCAAGACGATTAGAAAATTAGGCAAAAATATTTATTAAATTTATGTATTCATAAGTCATTTCACTTATTTAAAACCACATCACAAATAATAATCTATCAACACGCACAGCCATCAACACACATTATTTTCAACATTTTAATAATTTGTCAAAGTTAACCCTACAACAATGGGCCCGGTCTAACACGCCCGCTGTTGACAAAACTATATTACCGAAAATTGGACAATATTGCACCAAAATGGGTCATATTATGTTCATAAACCCACCGCGCAGTTGGCCGTGTAACACAATGGAATGATCTAGTTGTTATGACCCTTAGTTTACAATGTGACAATGGAAACTAGAAATTCCAGTTTTACAGATTCGGGATTGTAAAAAAAATGGATTTTTGAATGATCGGCACGAGCTTTTCGTTATTGTGTTGGTGATTGAATGTAATTTGATTTAATGTATCCTTAATTCTGCAGTAAAATTAAAAAGTTATCGTGAAGTACAGTCAGCGCCAAAAGTCGCTGAACACGATGCAATCTTCAAAACGTTTTTACATCATTACTAACCAAAAAATTCTGACCTGAGAAGTTAGTACCAGTTTTCTGCATATAAGGAAACTGGTACTAACTTCTCAGGTCAGACTGTACCTAACCGGCGCCTGAACCAGGGGTTGGGAATATTTAGGCACAACGCCATAGAAAAACTCATTATCACACCGACCAGCGCAACAGTTGCGCTTGAGACCACTGCAATAATGAGGCACATAATGTTAATTGAATTGTGATAATATTAGGCTAAATACATTTTAGTTAAATGTTGAGATATATAAAAATTTATACAATGCTAAATTTCCATAAACTCCTTTCAGTTTGAGTCGAATACGTCAGTAAATTACTTGTAGTAAACAATTCAAATCACCTTTTCTCTATCTTACATTTCCACAAATCTTCCCTAAATACTATACCCAACTTAAAACCAGAACGTAGGCAATGCATAAAAAATGCAAAATTAGAAAAAAAGCTAAAACAATGGCAACATTCGTCGGCTGTGCACTATGCAGACTCTGCGTCCGTCTAGCGCTCTCCGCGAACAATAGTGACCATTGTTACACCGTCCATTTTAAATGAACAAAATGGCGTTCCGAATTCAAACATAAAAGCGAAACTCGGGGCTTTGAAACAATGCTTGTCTCTAATCCCTATGAAGGGTTAAATGCATGCTATTGGTCAACTGTACCCCCACGGACTACTTTTGTGAGTGCGTTTGTGTGCGTTGCACAAGTTTTCGCAATAATGTTGCCGTGCGATTTGTGTGTGTGCGCGATTACTTTTAGTTTTATGCTTTGTAAGCATGAATATTGTACCGTGTGTTTTGAGCTTTAAAAATATTTTTCAGATTACGAAATCATGTGAAACCTTTATTAAGTAATTCATTTCGCAATTTTCTCACATTAAACTTAAGGCATAGGAAAATATCGCAAGCTTAACGATGAATTAATTGAAACTGTAAATACGGTTCCTAATGTCGTTTAGTGTTCAAACTCACGAACTTCCCACCCCCTACGAAACCTTAAATAAAGAAGGAGACTACGCTACCATTTCCCAAACCAAAATTCTTAAGCAAAAACATTTACCTTCACACACTTCATGTCGTCTTACTTCAAACTCCACTAACCTACGAACAAAAGTAGCATCACGCATAAAAACAAACGACGTACGACATGTCAGCTGAGACAATTCATCGAACCCGTCATCCGCGACAGCCAGAAACGCAATCAAAACTTCCCTACGCGGGGTACAATGTACCCCGTCCCACTTTTCTCGAAGACTATTATTTGAATGTCTTTCAACCCGTGAGAAGGGTCTTCGCCCACCCCACGCGTGTTCCAGCCTGATAATGTAATTAAAACAACACCTTTATTCGGAGTAGTCACATTTTGTAACGAGTTTTAGTTTGATATGTGGTGACATCTTTCGAGGATTTCTTGTAAACTAATCTCTGTGTGGTTTGTGGATTAGAACAGGACTATGTTTTGTTCGTGAATTGTAAAACCGACTGAAACTCAGACGTGTCAAACTTAATAGGACAACTTATTACTGATATTACTTATTAAAAAAATACGCAAACGGGTAGTGCTTAGGTATTCTTGTTGATGGCACTTATTTCCCTCCACTTCTACTAATACCACTATGGCATACTGTGCTACAACATTACAGAAATAAGTTAAAATAAAATCACCAAGATTGTGATTTTAAAATTAAACCGCTCTCTACCCAGACCAGAGGGCGGTGAATAAGAAAAACACACATTATCCTCCAGACGCGTCGCAAAACATAATCCCTATAAAGAAACAAAGGACTGTCGCACATTTAAGTCGAAGGAGATTTTCAAAGTGAAGCGCCTGAATTCTGCGAGAGAAATTTTCGGGGTAACATTATACCCGTGCATTAGGGCTAAGTGATACCGTCACATTTGTTGGATTAATTCATCATCTGAATTGCCGTGGCCAGACTGATGGGCCGGAACGCCCGACGCCCCTAACCCCCCTCTCGCCGGTGGGGGCGCTTACGTACAGATCACTTTTCCCCTCTGTTACGTATGGTATTTTAATTATGTGTTGTTTTTCGTGTTTAGTGACAAATACATTCATAGATTGATAAAAATTAAGTGCAAGATGTTAAATTTATATCAAAATTTTATGATTATAGCTAGGTGGATATAAAAAAATATGGACCTCAGAATGGATTTCACTTAAAATCAAGACTACAAAAAATATTATAATCTACTCATAATAAATTAAATCTGTAGGTGCCTACCGTAGTTTTGACCTAACTTCTTGTTTTTAAACTTCTTTCACCTACAAACAAAACTTAAATCACCCAAAGGAAAGAATAAAGTTTAGCTAAAGTGGTAATCAGCGCTTGTAGCGCTTAGCTTCGCCCGATGCCCTTTTGCCCCCCGAATTAGACCCCCTCCCAGGGGGTGCCCCCACTCTACGGGACAGCGAGTGTAAGGATAAATGGGAGGGCTGGCTCTTCTGGTTAAGTGTAGATTTTCCGAATGCGGTGTTGATGACGGCTCTTAGTAAGGAGTTACTCGTCTATCGATATATTTTTGTGTTGAGCTTAAAATTTTTTAGGTAATCAACTAATGAAATAAAGCAGGGTACTTTTAAAAAAAATTAAGCGGTTGCACTGTAATGCTTAAACTAAAGAGTACCGCTAAAGATTACGTTTATGTCCTTAGGTTATGCCTTAACGCAGACTTGACATAGAATATAGCCTAGCCAGCTTATGAAATATTCTATACTAATATATAAAGCTAAAGAGGTTTTTTGTTTGTTTGCTTGAACGCGCTAATCTCAGGAACCTCAGTTAGATAGCCCATTTATTGTGGAAGGCTAAAGGCTATATATCATCACGATAACACCAAGTAACTATTCCACGCGGACGAAGTCGCTGGCAGAAGCTAGTAATTGTAATATTTAGAGCACTGTTACTTTAAAATCTGGGTAATTATAACTTCTGCTAAAGTAACAATGTTGGCTACACATCTAAAAGGGCGATATGATAACCATTGAACAACTAAAATAGTAAAAATACTAAGTTATGAGATTTAGGATATCTACTTATCTAAACTGCACCCTCAGCAAAAGAGGTAATAAAACTGGTGGTAACATTAATTTCAATCAAAAGATTTATTTAGATCAAATCAAATAAGGCAACATAATTCTATCGATAACATTTTTGAAGCTGCTACGTTTCCCATCACTACGCGAGTTCCCGAGACCGTTGGACAGCGAGGTTGTAAATACTCGTGTAAAATTGTCCACATTCCCCCTGGAAACCTTTTGTGTTATATATTTCTTTGTTATTTACTTCGCCCAGGGAATTTACGCTACCTGATGTAGGGGGCAAATGTTGGTTTGTAACTGTATTTCAACTAAAGAATTTGTGATTGTGAGCATAATGAAATTTGAAAACCTAATATACAACCTGTGATAGTTTGTTCAGAATCTATTACTGAATCGATTACCTACAGTGCTTTTAAAGTGTAAATTTTTCCCGAAAAGATAATTACCATACCTGAAACTATGGCCCCCTGATCCATCAGTGGCTCGAACTATGAAAACTGTAAGCTATCGTAGTAGGTATGGGTACGACTGTGGTACAGCCGCAGCAGTTTTGCATTTAGCTGGTATCTATTTATGCTTATAAAGCTTTACTTAAATTGTAAACACTGACTACTAAGTCACAGGTTTCCCCTGTTTTAGGAGGCAGGGTTACCAGTAGCAAACGGGTAGTAGGTAACCTAATCAATAAGTAGGTACTTTTTAAAAGGTTATACAGAATATTTTATTTATTTATCTCAAAATTCATTCAATTACCTATCCTATCCTACTAATATTATAAATGCGAATGTTTGTGATGATGGATGGATGGATGGATGGATGTTTATTACTCTTTGACGCCAGAACGGCTGAACGGATCTGGATAAAATTTGGCACAGAGATAGATTATACAGAATATTTTATTTATTTATCTCAAAATTCATTCAATTACCTATCCTATCCTACTAATATTATAAATGAGAATGTTTGGGATGATGGATGGATGGATGGATGGATGTTTGTTACTCTTTGACGCCAGAACGGCTGAACGGATCTGGATCTGGCACAGAGATACATTATAGTCTGGAGTAACACATGGGCTACTTTTTATCTGAAGTCCACGCAGACGAAGTCGCGGGCAGAAGCTAGTCTCTTCATATTCTTCTTGCGCTTATTCAGTTACCTACACGTTCTATAGTTGAATTATACGTTTTGTTTAGTATAGCGGTTAAGGTGGTCACCACGCTATTACTGTTGCTCCGAGAGCGTTCGAGTCCCACCGGTGACAAAATAATATTGGTGTGCTGATTTTGGATTAATTTTCGTTTAATTTTTTATAATAAATCTAAGTATATGATATTTTCGATGGGTTGTTGATGATAAAATTTTAGAGATGTGTTTGCACACCCTCAATCACACCCTCTTCGAAACTATACAGCCTATAAACTTGAAATTATCTATTTAATATTAATATATTTTAACCATCAAATATATATATATTATAAGATATAGTCATCGACTTATGAAGCGTTTTGGGTAATTTTTAAGAGATTGGGAAACAAAACAGCAACGCTGTAACACCTAGATTCACATTTAAGTTTATTATATGTAAATGTGTGTATATGCTCCAAAAATGTGCACATAAAATTCAACACAGAAGCGTATAACTAGAAACAGGGGACATCGGTGTTCGCGTCACGAACCGCGCGAGTTAATTGCTAAGCACAAATGAGTGGCGGCGAGCGAGTTACCGCGCTATAGCCGACCGACACCTGCGCTGCCAGACGAGACGCACACTGGGACAACTAACGAGATTTTAGTTGGAATAAAACATATGTAATATACCAACACGCCTGTATTCCGCGAAGGGCAGGGACGTATTTAAGTAAGTAAGTACACCCACAGTTCGCCGGTATGTTTAGGCCCCATGTGATATGGCGAGCCTATTGCCAATAACCGGGCATAATTTTCAAACTCCGAACTTTTAAAAGGCTGGCAACGCACTTGCGGCTTCTCTGGTTTTGTGGATGTCCATGGGCGGCGGTAATCGCTTATCATCAGGCCATGAGTCAGCTCGATTGCTCTCCATATCCCATAGCAAAATTCGCGAGAGGCAAGAGAATATCTGACTTTCTCGATGATATTTTTGAGTCTGACTGGCTGATAATCAAACTTACCGTCAAAACTTTTTGACGTGGAAGAGCCATGCTTCGGCACGAATGGGCCGGCTTGACCGGAGTGATACCACGGCCTCACAGAAAACCGGCGTGAAACAACGCTTGCTTGTGTTTCGACGAGTGAGTGAGGTTACCAGAGGCCCAAACGCTTTTAAAAGGCGGGCAACGGACTTGCAACGGACTTGCAACTCCTCTAGTGTTGCGGGTGTCCATGGGCGGCGGTTATTACTTACCATCAGTTGAACCGCCTGCTCGTTTGCCCCCCTATCCCATAAAATAAACTGTCATAAGGCACCTTTGTGTGTTGTGACTTTTGGGTATAATAGTCAGACTCTTATTTAGTTTGCTACAGCTTTGGAAGTCCGCAGTCCGTCCCTGCGGATTTTAGGGTTTTAAGGATTGACAAAGTACCAGCAACACCGTGGGCGGTAATGACTACTCACCATCAGGTGGCTCGTCTACTTGTTTGCCAACATATACCATAAATGTATTATCTACTTATCGTTCGTTTAAAAAATTAAACTTTCTCTCAATACATAAATCCATCAAATTACACACTCTCATATATACACACTCACACACACACACACACACACACACACACACACACACACACACACATCCACGCACACACACATATCCACCACTCAACATCCAGTCACTCGCACACACATTGCTATCACACACACCGTTTTAAATATTTTATTATTCTTTATATTCCTTATTCATTATTTTCTTAAACCAGAATCTTCTTCTCTATTATTATAAAATTGTAAAAAAGCTGTGTCTGTACATTGAAGATATTTAAAAACAAAACACGTGGGTTATGGTATAATAAACGTCTCCGAATCCGAAAATGTGTTTTTATTTCTTGTCTGTTTGTTACAGGTTGGAGCAAAAACTACTGAATAGAGTTTAATTTTATTATCACTGTTAGAAAGTATATGCTCCAACTTAAAAACTGGTGAACTTCTTATCTCAATTAAGAGATCTTCCAAGAGATTTGTACAACGAGTAGACTGTGACGAGATCGTCACAGTCTACTCGTTGTAGAAGCTTGTAATGAATAGATATTCAGAATATAAAATAAACAGAATAGATATTCTGTTGTTATACATTACAAGCTATTATAGATAAATAGATATTCTGCCCGCGGCTTCGCTCACGTGAAGCTATATCAGGAGTAAAAATTGAAAAACCAACATTGATGATCTCTTCTTTGTATGGGTCTCTATACATTAGAGAGATCAAGTTGTATCTCCGGTTCCGTTTAATTATTTGAGATAAGAAGTATACCAGTTTTTAAGTTGGAGTACATACTTTCTAACAGTCATAACACAATTTAAATCTATTCAGTAGTTTTCGCGCCAACCCGTAACAAACAGACAAGAATTTAAGGAATCTGATTTTTGGGTTCGGAGACGTTTATATACCCTAACCCACTTGTTTTTTTTTTATATCTTTAATGTACAGATACAGCATTTTTACAATTTTAAAATAGTAGAGAAGAAGAAGACAAGGAAAATAGTGTCCAAAATTTGAGAAAACAAGTCATTATCCTTTTCTAGCTCACTACACGCCGCGCCTTACAACAAAATGTCTCCCTTTCACCTTCTACTTTCGCTTGGATAATCTTATTTCTGTCTCAGGCAAGGTGCTATAATCTCTCTAACAAACGCAATAAAGTTCAAAATCGTCAAACACTTTACCAGGAGTTAAAATGTATTACCTTTTATTGTGATCCTCAACAGGGATTAAGAGAGAGCGCGGTTTTGAATTTTGATTCGGATTGTAGCGCTCAACGTGGCCATCCAAATTAGACCTCTCCCGGATTATTTGTCGGCCCTTTTCTAATCTGATTGGGGAAGAAACTAGAGCGGTGGGGTAGGTCACGTTATATTGGTTTCTTCCTAACTATGCACACCTATTTTGCCTATTGCTTTGATTACATTCTTCGGAATGGTCTTTAATGAAGATTTTGAATGTTGAAGGCGTGGTTTCAGTTGTTTAGAGACTTAAACAGGACTGTTATTGTGTATTTCTACAGTATCCACTGAGTATGATCTTTTGTAATCTCAATTTTATCTTAAGAGCGAACTCTTTAGTGAATAAGTAATAAATGTTTTTAGTCAAATCCCACCATAGGGCAAGGGAAAGCTAGTACGGCTTTTGTCGATAGGAATCCGCCTATTTCCAGGCGGCAAATGATGAGGACTACCTGCATCACAAAAAATATGAGTATGAGATAACTTTTCCTTTTATATGAGAGGGCTTAGGAGTCCTAAGCGCGACTGCTAAGTTAGATATAATAATTAATAAATAAATAAATAAATATTCTGGGACATTTTTACACAGCACCATCTAGTCCCAAACTAAGCAGAGCTTGTACTATGGGTATTAGACAATGGATATAATACTTATATACTTTTTATTATAAATACATACTTATAATACATAAGAAACACCCAGACGAACACAAACACTTTTAATCATCACATAAACTTTTGTGTATATCCGCGTAGCAGTCGCGCGATTAATAACATTATTTTTAATAATATACCGGAAACTCCTCAAACTAATCTCTTTTTCTTTTCCCTTAATTTCGTTTCGGTTCCTCAATGTTTAGGTAAAATAGTACTGAGAGAGTGATACATTTTATTTATATATTGCAGATCCAAGCCTACATTAATTAGCACACTGATACCAGATGGCCATATCATTTGACAGCTTAGGTACATTTTAGCGTAACGACTTTCCATTAGGAAGTCAGACGGTCATTAGTACAAATTCTAGAGCAGGTGGGTGCTGCCCATCCTATTCAGATAAAAGACTAAGCATGGAACATTTCACAGATAGCATGGGAAAAAACATAAAATAAAATATTTTTCATAAGTCACATCTACTACTTATTTTCACGCAGCCTACTAAAGATTGCATTTCAATGAAATAGCACAATTGCAAAGATAGTTCTTATTTTTGTAAGTAGTCAAATAGCTAGTGACATTACATATTGAGTGATAATTCATTACGGACGAAAAGTAGCAGTAGCAGGCTGTGAAACTCCACATGTCAAATCGCTGTGAAAGATAATATTTAACCATTTCATCAAATGAAAATGCATGAAAAGTAATGGATAATCATTTCCATGCTTAAAAAGACTATCAGACTAATGACAAATGCGAATTAATCTAGGAAGCTATACTCGTCTCACAGAATTGTATTATTCTTATAGCTGCTAGCTGTTGCTGAAAGGATTTGTTTGCTATAACTCCGCTTCTAGATGGTGTATTAAGATCAAACTTACATCAGATTTTAAGTTAAATCTCTAGAATTTTTTTTTGTCGCTGCGTTTGGATTATCGGCTGAGCAATCGGCTTCTGCGATACGTGTTAGTTGTGGTTCGTGGTTCAATCCCCAGACGGAGCAAATACTTATATGATCTACAGGTAGTTGTTCCGGGTCTAGGTGTTTGTTTATGTGAGAATTTGTGTTTGTAAACGCATCCACGATACAAGGGAAAATCCTGGTGTGCGGCAACGTTTTTTTTAAATACAACACTAGACAATAACTTTACTTGAGGAGCCTTTATCGACTAGGGGTTCCCTTAAAAGATATGTAGGTACAGATTTAATCACACCGTTTCCACGTTTATAACAAATCGTAGGTAGGTACTAAATTGTTATAACATTGTAATGATTGCTGTTTAGGGCAAAGAATTTATAAAAAAATACGACACGGGCTACCAACTTAACAAAAATAAGTTCTTTAAATAAATATTTTACTCCAACCGGTTCTATCAAACCCACGCCTGGTCTGTGACCAGTTATTAGGGCGTTTTAACCCTTTCGCTAGTCCCCCGGTGCAAAGTGACCTCACCGACCCATTTCCCTGTTTTTCTCTTAAATCAACCCTTCGTCGCGTGCTCTTGTGGGGTAAAAATGTTGTTTTCTGATAATAAAATAAGTTTTATTACTTATTGTGAAACATATGTCCTCGCTTATTATTACTTTTATTGATCATGTTGATGTGACGATAAGTTATTAGTTTTGAATTGTTGTCCTATTGATGTATAGAGGGTTGAGGGAATATTATGAAAATATTATAGATGACCTATTACAATCGATAGAATATGTTATTTTTCGAATAAATAGGCCTTGCGCTAGACTAGGTAATATGTTTGCCTGTATAATGAGTCTGTTAAGAACATACTGTTTCACCTTGAAGCCCACAATCTATTATTATTTTGTGCTGTCAGTTGCTAGTCTATCTCCTACGACGTCGTATATCTTATTTTCTTCTTCTTCCTATCGTGTCACCGACCAAAGAGTTTTCTCAATGTCCCCAAAGATCGATATTCCTTCCGTATGTTTGTGTCTGGAAAACTCGAAAAGTAGTCGATGGATTAACTTGATTATTTATAGTATTTAATTGCGTTGCATTTAATTTGTAAGTTCTTTATAATTAAGTACTTATCTACATTGTTTATCCCTAAGTTCCCACGAGAACGGGAAATCTTATAATTAATGGGCTTTAATATTTATTAATAGGGATCTGGGAGGCTACTTGGGATGTTTTAATAGAAAATGCACGGTTATAAATATCATTAGCTTATATCTAAGCCGAAAATCAAGGGACGATTCTTTACAATTTTCTCTCGTGACTTTGCTAGACAGCTCTACAAATTTCAAATGATTGTAATTCTTATTTGCAGAGATCTCTACCTGTTTAGCTTGGTAACTAAATTATATAATTTCCGTTGTATACCGTCAGAATGAGTACATTTCATACTAGCATGTACCCCCCTCAACATTATTATTGACCATTTGCTATTTGCTAAAGTGAATGCAAGCTAAAAACCTGTTTTACTAGAAATAGAACCCTCGATACACTTGCGAAATATATGTGCAAAAAAGTGCATTGTTAAAAATGGCAGATGGTTAAAATTATTGCAATAATAATTTTAAATTAAGAATAGAATGTTTGTGCCGTAACGGTCACTTTTTGAATTTGAAAGACACTAGTCATAGAACAGCAAGGACACTGATGCTTATAATAATTACCTTCGCTACTATTAGATATTAAATTGTAAAAAAAGATGTGTCTGTACATTGAAGACATTTAAAAACAACAAGTGGGTTAGGGTATGTGTATAAACATCTCCGAACCCAAAATAGTGTTTTTAGATTTCTTGTCTGTTTTTCTGTTTTTTAAGGGTTGTTGAAAAAAACTACTGAATAGATTTAAATATTGTTGGTGGTATACTGGTGAACTTTTTACTCAATTAATTAAATTGATCCTGAGATACAGCTTGACCTCTCTGATCTTTACAGACCCATACAAAGAAGAGATCATCACTGTTGGTTAGATATTAGATTATCCTTGGGATCCATTTCTAATCCTAATATAGCTTCATGTGAGCGAAGCCGCATGCGAAAGCTAGTAGGTAGGTAGGTATCTTTATATAATCATAGTACAATTTTTATCGAGGTACCTACCACCTACCTATATTTTTACCGAACACGTGATGCTCCCATAATTACCTATGCATGAATTCAAGTAAGCTGTGGCTTTTAAGAAATAATTATTTTGTAGGTACTACCTACCATATTTTTTTTATACCTAGGTATTTAGGTAGGTAAGAAGTAGACCTATGTCAATGCGTTTAAACCTCGTCTTCTCTGTTTGAATGCAAAAGCAGGTTCTAGTGTTGTTGTTATAACCGTTTTGGGTTATGATTCTAACAATGAAACACCATAATCTAGATTGGAGCCTTACCATTAAAGCAAAGCTCAATATCAATATAAGCATACCTAGTTAAAATTACATAGTAGTAGTAGTAGGTACCTAGGTAGGTACCTAGATCTATATAGATAGGTACCTACTCTATGTAATTTTAATCTATAATGACCTATCTATAAGGACATCTATGTCCTTAGTGATCGCTTAAACAACATCCATTGACATAATACAGATTCCAGATACCTACATCGTTATTTAAATATTTTGTTACTAGAGGAGATTGAACTTTGGTTCAATCTCATCTACCGTGCTACCCGTAGGTATCTATATTCAATTATAATCTATGCACTTCACGTTATCCCCATGTCTGACCGCTGTCCACGCAAGGGGCGGGGCCACGCACGCACTGTCCATTGGCCATTGGTCAATCGCTCCGTCACGCAAGTAGTGACGATTGATCACCGGTCATCTCGAGTGGGGATTTCTGTTTGGTTTTTTTTTTCGCGTGGAATGGTTAAGGGTGTTCTTATTGGGGCAAAATTGGAAGGGTGCTCTAATTTCTTATGAGAGAATATGACAGCTTTAGTTTTGTAATAAGGCGTAGCCCCACGTTGGGAATTTCAGAAAAATTAAAGGATTTATTTTTGTCCCACTATTTCTCACGTACAAAAATGATCTAATTTGCAACAACTACCTACTTACCTGTTGGTAATACAATTACCGAGTAATAAAACAGATGAGTAGTATAGGTACCTACCAACCTACCTATATTTTTATCTCTTCGAATGTTCCTATTTTACGTAGGTACCTACTAGGGTTGCCAACTTTTTTTAGACCCAATATAGTAGTTTTGAATTCAGTACCCATAAAAATATAGTAGTTGGGGAATTAATAATAAAAAAAATAGTATGTGAAAAAATATATATAATTATAGATTTCTGACACTTACGCGAATATTAGACATTGAAATGAAATTACTTTTTACGGCGTAAAAGAACACATTGCCGATGTCAAACACCGCCGTTCCAGAAAGTCAGCAGTTTGTGAACATACCCTAGACAAGACCCAGCACTACATCAGATTTGATAAACCACAAGTCCTCGCAAAAGAAAACCGATTCCTACCCAGGATGATTCGTGAGGCTATTGAAATCAAAAAACACCCAAATTTCAATAGAGAAGATGGTTGGGTCTTACCAGCTGCTTGGAATCCCATTATAGAATCTATAAAATCTAAATCCAAGCCCAAAACTGCAAGACCAAAGGATACGGTGAGCTCGTTCTGCGTGAATCGGATCGCTAATAATTAACAAAAATGTAAGGTAGCTGTTAGTAATTTTAACATCAAGACGCCCAACACCTCAGTCTGCCCGTGACCATGGAGGCTGTAAAGGATCCGAAACGTCGGGAACTAAATAATATCAATATACCGCGATAAAATCCGTAAAAAGTAGTTTCATTTCAATATATAATTATTTCTTAAATACATATTTCCTGCTACTTTGAGCTTTAAAACTGTTATTTCTGTTAGAAACTAAAATAGATTACGACTAGAGAACTTTAGGCGGCAACGGCAAATCGTTTGTTTTGACTTTTGAAGCTGCACAGATTAGTAAATAAATGTCAATGTCAGTTGACTCAACTGTCAAGCCGCGCGCGTTCCGAATCGAACTACAAACTGCGTGGCGTAGCATTCATCGTTCAGAAATATTCTGAAAGTGTGATAATATGGGCGTGTTTCGTTTTAAATAATGAAGACCAATTTTAGCGACTTTGATGATAAAAAATATAGTAGTTTGGCCTACTATATTTTATTTAAAAAAATATAGTAGTTGGACCCCTAAAATAGTAGGATACTATATTATATAGCAGGGTTGGCAACCCTAGTACCTACCTACCTACCTAAGTGTGCGTGTAGGTCGAACAAACGATAATTTTTCAACAATATTAAAACAACTATAATAAAACAGTATTTACAAAAAGTAAGTAGGTATGGTAGGTAGATAAAAGTTAGATAGTTAGTTGTTTTTCATTATTATAAATTAAGTGGTACCTACCCATCTGAGGTGTCTCGTGAGACGCATTTAATGTAATGTAGGTACTTAGGTGATACAACTGAATGCAGTTTCAAATAAGAACAAAAGATGTTTATTGAGAAAAGTAGTACCTACCTAGGTACCTACTTATTTAGGAAAAGATAACAAACAACGAGGACATTATATTGCAGTTTATTTTTTAAACAACCGATAAGGTATTTTAAACTTAATCTGTCTTTCCTTTTCGAAGGCAATTTATTCTATTAGTTTCTAGTTTTAAATGATTATCTATTATTTCTGTTAATTCATTTTATTAGGTACCTACAATTATTGTCCCACACCATGCTGGGCTTGGGCTTTCTCTTAGAATTAAATTACCCTTCCTTTTTGCGTAGTTGGGTGATAAATAGGCCAAAAATCGTATTTTTATCACATTTATTTTATAGAGTAGATACCTACTTACTCAAATGTGATAAAAAAATCTTCTTTCTTCTAATTGCTCACTTTAGTGCTGCCATCTGTATTCGTTTTTTAAATTAAAATGAAATGCAAGTGCCATCTCTTGGATTTGTGCCGCATTGGATAAAAAAATCGATAGCGGTCTTTTTGGAATCCAATCAAATTTTGTAAGAATTATTTTTTCCAATCAGAAAATCAACGGTTTCACGGAAATCTTTCCAAGCAAACTCATATCTTGGTTGAAATTTCAAATGCCTGTACCTATTTCATAAATTTATGTCTTTTAGGTAATAATATGATGTGTTACTAAATTATTAATATTTTATACCTACGTAAACATCATTATTTAGTTCTAGAATAAATAAAAAATATCTAAAATTTATGAACTAAATAACTACTTACCTACTTACTTTAATAACTGTTTGGTGATCGAAGTAATAAAACGTGCAGTCGGAGAAAAAAATGTACATTATAGAAATGTGTTTTATTTATTAATATTGTATTTTTATATTAGGTAAAATCAAAATATTTAGTAATATTGTTGTTCCTCAGTTTACAATCTTAGTGTTAGCTACTCGACAACAGATGGCGCTAGCAACACGCCAGTCTCGTCTCTAAAAAACTTTAAGGGATAATATTTTAATTTTCAAAGTATGATATAGTATAGGTATATTATATTTATATAATAAGTTTATATTACAATATACATACATAATAATGCAGAAAATAAGTAGGTACCTACCTACTGATAAAATATTACTTCTTTCGTTTTAATTTAGCTTAGTGAAATGATTTCGCAGTGAGGTAGGTATTTTAACACCACACGGGGTTTAAACATGGTAAAAACTAGTTGCAAACGGTTCCAGATAATAATTCTTTGTGTTAGCAGTAATGGCTTATATACCTAGTAGCAGCTTTTTAAGCACACTTAATTTAGTATGAACTGCGAAACTAAGACTAAGAGATCGCATCGAAGATAGAGGCCTGTAACTACCTACGTACCAAACAGACTCATGTTTGTGCTTTTTACTAATTAATTATAAGCAGTGATGGAACCAGTCTATCCTCGGAATATCGGTACCTATTGCCCAGAAATTGGGTTCGTGTTAAATGCTGTTATTGAACCACATCTGGTTAGACCGGAAGCCGACTCCAACTTAGTTGAGAAAATGGCTCGCAGCATGAGTGATGGAAAAAATTGTGAGGAAACCAGCAAGCTTGAGAGGTTTCCTTGACGGCTTGTGTAGTCTGCGTCTCGCATCACAAGAGCGTTTCCCAACTGTGGGACAGTACCTAACAGTAGATTAATGATGATAAGGTATTTATTTTCTTAACGAAAATAACACAATAAGTAGGTACTTACGTTTATGTAGTACCTATCTACATATCAGATAGGTACCTAGTCCTCAGACCTGGAAATGGAACCCAGACAAAAACGGCAGTTGTGATACCTACCGAATAGAAACTTGTAGAAAAATTCAGTAAATAGGTAGGTACCTACCTATCTATTATTTTTATCGATAAATGTCAATATAATCTACCGATGTATAAAATGAATGATCTTAGGAGTTAAATAGTCACGAAGAGTAATTTCTCCAAAATTATTATTCATACTATGAATACCTAATAATTTTGTATTTCGTATTAAATTCGTGTATGATGGACTCTCTATTAATAGAGAGACCATCATACACGTCATATTCTTATTTGAATAATAGCTATTATAATTATCTAATAAGCATGTTTATTTTACATTGTATATTTTAATGCATATAAGTAATATTATTGTCTCTTTTTTAATTTTAGTTTCTGTAATTGTTTGTAACACAACCGTTGTGATTAAGTAAATACATACATAAACGATGATCCTATGGTTTACCTAAGGGAAACACCTATACCAATTAACTTGACAGAAAACAGAAAATCAAACTCCGAGATGCTTCTTAAAAAAATTTATAAATCCTATACTTAACACTTTTCTCATGCTAATCACGCATGATGCCGCTTTTACCTAAGGCCAAAGAAAATAGATGTGGTACATTAATAGGTAAGTACCTATAATTTTCATATGTTTGCACAATTCACTAAAATTACCTAAAAATAGTTTTTTTCTTGGATAATTTGAGTAAAATTATACTATTATTATTGTAATTATTCATTTCTGCATGAAGGCCTCCTTCATCTTTGTTTTATATATTAAGTCGGCAACGAGCTGACGAGCCACCTGGCGGTGATTGCTTTGCAACACCAGAGGAGTTGCTAATTTATTGCCGATCCTTAAAAGCCCTACGGATTGCAGTCTGCCAGAGGCGCCAGAACCGAGCAGGAATTGCTATCACGCGTAAAAGTCAAAACACACACGAAGGTGCTTTACGACAGACTCCGACGTATAAGGGTGGTCGCTAGCCAGTCAGATCCCGAGAAGTCCTACCACCAAGCGAAATCATCATCTTCATCATAATCTTTCGTCATCTACCGATACTTACCTACTTGTTTTTAGGCTACCCCAGTCCAAGATTTTAATACAACTTCTTCTCTGTCATCACAGAGCTAGATCCGTGTAGGTAGTAGATAATATCCAATCTCTTAGCGAGGATAGATGGACTATGTTAACACAGCAGTTTTAACCACAGCTTACCTACTGTAATAGGTAAGTACTCTGGTAAATTCCAATCGTACAAAACAACGAAATATTTCGGATGCCAATAAGATTCATTCATAATTGTAATTTATAACAATACTAGTTTCTGCCCGCGACTTCGTCCGCGTAGCGTGATGATATATAGCCTATAGCCTTCCTCAATAAATGGGCTATCTAACACTGCAAGAATTTTTCAAATCAGAACAGTAGTTCCTGAGATTAGCGCGTTCAAGCAAACAAACAAACAAACAAACTCTTCAGCTTTTTTATTAGTATAGATGTATAATATAATGTATAATAACTTGAGGAAGATGTTTAAAATACCTTTTTATTATCGATAGCTAAATCTACCTATACTAATATATAAAGCTGAAGAGTTTGTTTGCTTGAACGCGCTAATCTCAGGAACTACTGGTCCAATTTGAAAAATTATTTCAGTATTAGATAGTCAATTTATTGTGAAAGGCTATAGGCTATATATCATCACGCTAAGACTAAGTAACTATTCCACGCGGACAAAGTCGCGGGCGGAAGCTATAATTAATAAACTTACAATAATTTATGTGATCACAATAATAATTATCAAAAGAGTAGTGATACCCTAGTGATAAATATGGCCAATGGACTGCCAATTCAAAGGTTTCAAGCTCGAATCGTATTAATAATTAATACTTATCTCCTTTATAACTTGAAATCCGTACCTACCTAACAAACACAGGTAACCTATGATGTTAGTAACTAGCGCCATCTACAGACAGTTATGTAAAACATTTAAAAAATAAATTGAATATGAGTTTTACCTATTTAAAAATTAGTCCCTAATTTTCATTGGATATCTCGCTCAGAGCGCTCGGTTTAGTTAGTTTAGTCGGTAGGAGTCCGATATAACCCTTTGCCTTTCCTTCCGAGAGACGGTGGGCACCCATGAGGATTTTCACACGGAACAAAAATACTATTGTATATCATAGAGACCCTTATTTATGTTGCCTTATGTACTACACAGGTACCTGTGATAGCAACGCAGTTATAATACGTAGGTAGGTACTACGTAGGTAGTTATAAGCAATAACGATACCTAGTTCTCTGTAATAGTACTTAATTCCGACAAATTGAGTCTCACTAACGGCCTTTCCCACTCTATAATAACTCTGCTTACTAGAGATAGAATTTTGACACGAGGTCTAAACAAGTACTTAATGGCAAAATTCTACGTCTAATAAGCAAATCCACTGACAGATTTGTTTTTGGGATAGACCATAAGAACACGAAGAAACTTATTAGTTTAGAATTTTGTTGTTCCAATAAGAGTAATCTTTTGTGGCTTCGGAATTGATTCCACTTAATTTCTAATAGTTACGAATCTCTCTCTGTGTGTCGTTTCCTCATTTCTGAGGGTCGTGATCTCTATACACGATTTTCTCCTGCACAAGGATCTTCCATTTGTTGCGATCTTTGGCGACGTGAATTACGTTAGTTACGAATACAACACAATATGTACCTATTCATCCATGAATCCAATATAGGTACCTACCTAACAGTATGCAAAATTATTCGGGTGTGCTAAAACGTGACTAATCTCTACTATTATAAAATTGTAAAAACGCTGTACACTGAAGATATAAAAAAAAGAAGTGGATTAGGGTCTATATAAACGTCCCTGAACCCAAAAATGTGATTTTTAAAATTTTTGTCTGTTTGTTACGGGTTGACGTAAAAACTACTGAATACATTTTAATTTTGTTATCACTAACTAAAAGCTGGTGAACTTCTTATCTCAATTAATATAACGGATCCTGAGATACAGATTGCCTGTCTGATTAGGTAATACAGATCCTACCCAGATAATATAGCTTCATGTCAGCGAAGCCGTGGGCAAAAGCTAGTTAATAATATAATAATGTGAAAGTAGGCAACTGTCTGTCCGTTCGTTTCTTTCTTCTGTTTTGTATGTGACAGTCCAAGTGAGACTGCTTCATTGTCTTCAATTGCAATAACGATAGTATTAGCTAGATTAGATTAGATAGTATTAGCTTCTATACGCAACTTCGTCTGTATAGATTTCAGAATATAGTCCAACCTGGACCAAAATTATCCTGTAACCTGTAAGATTCTCTCCTGTATCGTGGGTGCGTTCACAAATACAAATTCTCGCATACACAAACGCCCAGACTCGGATCAACGACCTGTATAGATCATCCATATATTTGCTCGTGACGGGATCGAACCCACAACACGTGAAACAGACGCCGATCGTTCAAGCGCTACGCTAAACGCGTCGTCATATTTATTATTATATTTCTGGCTTACTTACGTTGTACTGCAGTTGATAGGATGAATCGTTTACATGGTTCATGTTCTAGATTGCCACTTTGCGACTACAGGCTAGTGATTGATTCACAGATATAAGTAAATTGGTATTAACTGTATTTCATTCGTTTGTAGGTACTTGTTCGTGTGACTTCAAAGTCAGAGGTGCGTGCCGAATTCCAATCCAAGGCACCTCTGACTTTTCGAAGTGGCTTGTGTGCGTATAAATAGTTAATTATCACGCGCTTAAACTGTGAAGGAAAACATCGTGAGGAAACCTGCATCCCTGAGAGATTTTCTCGATGGCGTGTGAACTCTGCCAACCCGCATTAGGCCAGCGTGGTGGACTATAGCCTAATCACTCGCATAATGAGAGGAGACTCGTGCCCAGCAATGGGACAATGTAATGTCTTGAATAAGATGATGATGGTGATTCGTTTGTAGTCCCAAAAACTGTAAACTGGCTCATTAGCCTAGTGGTCCCGAGCCCGACTTCGATTCCCAGTTTGAGGAAAGTGTTATCGAAATCTTCTATGAAATTCCCAGTAGCAGCTCGGAGTTTGGAATTTGTACCCAGATAATGGCAATAAATAGGCTCGTCCCCTATTACCTACATGGGACCTAAACATACCGGTGAACTGTGGGTGTAACTACTTAGTAAGCCTAACCATTCGAGGAATACAGGCGTGATGGTATGAGTTCGTATCTCGAGAGGATCATCATCAACCCATTAAATTGACCTACTGCTGGGCACGGGTCTCTCCCACTCACAATGCTAATATAGGGATTAGCTAGGTATAGTCGACCACGCAGGCCAAGTGCGGGTTGGCAGACTCCACACGCCGTCGAGAAAATCTCTCAAGCATGCAAGATTTTGTGTTGTAGTACAGATAGAAATTGTTTTGTGTTTCTGTTTAAGGAAGATAGGACTCCGACATAACCTTGCTTTTCCATTTCCAAGATACGGAGGACATCGATGAAGAAGAAGGTATGAATTGTGTTTCTCCTGTTTATTGGGTAAATCAAACAACACAGATGATTAACAAATCGTGGATATTTATTGAAATAAAAATAATAAAAATGAAAAATAATAAAAACAGTCATCTTTCACATAATTATGTAGTTACACAATAAAATTTGTCTTAATTTTTTTCTATATTTTGTCTCCATTCGTCGTCCCGTCTTTCTAAATCGTTTTTAAAAATGGAAAAATTAATCACAACTTATGAAGTTTTCTCAATAATTTACAATCTAACAACATGTCTAAAGTTACCAACCACACAAAGAAATTAAAAAATGTTAACATTATTTCTTCGTTTAACTGTACAGATTTGATACATTTGGATCATAATGCTTGTGAAACATTTAAATGATTTTAAATTTTCCATGTATGAATTCATAAAAATATTTTTAACAAGCAACTATTTTGACTAATATTAGAGAAACTGATTGCTTGAAAAATATTTTTTAAAACACAAATAGGTAATGCCCAACTAGCTAGGTCGTGTTCACACCATGTTAGTTGACGTCTTTAGAATACTGTCTTTGCACTAACATCGTCTGAAGAAAACCTAAACATTGAGAAGACAGATATGGACGACAAAATGTTTCTATTATAATTTACTTATATTTATCTAATATAAATTCTATTATAATTTACATTAAGTACGTATACTGAAAGATTTCACGCTTGGACTAATTTAGGTACGAATGAAATTCACGAAGAAATTATTATTTAGAAACAAAACTGGAATATTGTTTTCAGTCTTAATAAAATAACTAGCTCCCACAAGAAACAATAGCACATGAACTAATATCGATTTCACAGTGATAATTTTAATTTAATAATTTAATCGCTAATTAAACATACAAGTACCGCAATACGAATAACACCTACCATTAATCGATTTCAATTTTGCTTTCTACAATGCTTAAATAAATTATCGATTACAGGAAACTCACCGTTTTTTTACCAAATTTTGTTATAATCCTTGAAATATTATCGTCTATATGAACATCAATAGGTAGGTACTCGATTTACACAAATAAACTTACATCAAATATGTACACAAGTTTGTTTATCTAGGATAGGAAACATTTTGCTTATTATTGTACACGATATACTAAAATTACGAAACAACTTACTCGTGAAACACATACTACATCAAACTATCAAGATCCTAGAAAATACTGGAAAGAATTCTAATTTAATTGACACTATACAGCTTAAGAACTAAATAGTATATTTAAATCAACATAGCTAACTTTGGCATTGGTTTCCACATTTTTCTATAAATAAAAAACATGTCAAAACAAGATCGAAAGTATGTAACATAAATCGCAGACGTACTTACAGCCTCTGAATAAACAAAAATGATAGAAAACTAACATCAACAATGCAAAGGGAATCAACACTGTTCAGTACGAAGAAGATATGTCACTTACAAATACAGTAACTAAATTAATGCCCTTCGGTGCAAACTTTTGGGCTCATATTGCGTGCGTATAAACAAAGATTTCTCAAACATTCAATTCTTAAGACTAGAAATTGAACAAAGCTCGGTCTAAGCCCGGTCGACGCGAAGTTGCGTGCTTTACGTACTTTCTGACGTAACGCGACGAAACACGTGACCGGAGTAGACCTTAGAAGATCTGGCTGGGCGGCACGGGCGGCGGCAAGCGGAGCCCGCCCCACGGGTAGAGTCACGACGCCTCGTCACGGCATGCGTTAGAGTCATCGGAAAGAGCTAAGGGAGCACCATTACTTTGATTCACAACACACTTTCTCATATGCTTTTCGAGGGTCGATGGAACGGAGAAGGGCATTTCGCAGAACCTGCATCGGTAAACGTCCTTGCCCAGTCGTCCGTGTGTCTTCATGTGCCTTGTGAGCTTGGAGCTTTGAGCGCACGCATATGAGCACAGTTCACATTTATATGGTTTCTCGCCAGTGTGTGACCGCCGATGAACTGTTAAGTTTGAGCAGTTCTTAAAGACCTTGCCACAAAATTCACAGGTGTCATTTCGTCGTCCTTCTTTAGATTTCAACAGTGGGTTCTGAAGTAGGCCATTACTGCTATTTTTCAGCCCATCAAATATATTATCGGGTGGTCTCTGTGCATGTAAGGTTGGCAGCCACCATCCTTCTCCTCTATCCATATCAAGCTTGATGCGTTTAGATGCTTCAAAAGGGTTCTCAAAAGGGTTGAAGAGAGGATGGGGTTGGGGTGGCATTTTAGCAAATTCTTCTTTCAACCGTAAAGCAGCAGTTGGCGGCATACCGTTCGGTTTGTCACTAGATGGACCGTTGTTATTGTCCCTATCTTTGGCTAGTTGCCATTTCAGAGAATTTCCAGATTCTTGCAAAGCTTGTTTGAAAGCTTCACTATATTGAGCAATGTTAGATAAACCAAACTTGTCCATTAACTCTCCGACAACAGAGGCAGTCGGCGGATTATTGGGCATAGCGGGTGTCTGTTTCCTTGTAGGTGCAGACGGAACACTACTGTTTGAAACAGTCAAGTCTTCCGCCTCCTCGACGTCATCTCCATCTTCATTTTCTTCTTCTTCTTCCCCATCTAAATCCTCATCCTCCAATTCATCATCAGAATCATCTTCACCTGTATCACCACCGGATTCTCCGTCTTCCGTATTGGCGTCAGGTGCTCTATGTACTTTCATGTGTCGTTTTAGTTTAGAAGCCTTCTCAAAAGCTTCGTCACATTCAGTACATTTAAAAGGTTTTTCACCCGTGTGTGAGCGCCGGTGAACAATGAGGTTATTTTCGAATCGAAATTTCTTACCACAAAATTCACAAGAATGAATTGCTTCATCAGTGGTGCGCTTGACGGGTGGAGTCGACGTCGGGCGTTCTGTAGGCGGCGCGTCTGCCGCGAGTGGCTCTATACGTCGTTCGGGTGAAGTCGAACTGTGTGGCCTCGTCGCGTCGCGAGGCGTATCCACCGTCCCGGGTCCGGCGCCCACCGGAGGAGTCTGACCGACTCTGGAGGGCGACGGGGAAGCGAACGGCGGCGAATGCTTCCTGGGGCTAGGAGAGCTGGAATTGCCTGTGGCCGCCCCTGGACTGGTCGTACCGGCCAGTTGCCGCAAGCGCTGCGAGTAAAAATCCAGCTGGGGTTCTAGTGAGAGAGGTTGAGATACTGGTGGGGCCCTGTCTCGGCTTGACACCGACGTAGGGATGACCGGGGGTCGGTCCGCGGGTGATGGAAATGCTTGGTGCGGGGGCAAGGAGTTTGCCGCCACAGCTGCAGCCGCGGCTGCCAAGTTGAGACCATGATGGCGGAACTGCTCTGAAACGAGCTGTTCCATTCTAAATCTGTGATCGTGGTGGTTTGGTCGCGCGTACAAGGGCGAGGGAGGAACTGAAGGATGAGCCAGTGGCGGTAAGCTGCCTGGTAATGGCATCCTGAGTAGACCACCGACTCCAAACGGCGAGTGCATGTCAGGAGGTGGAAGTAAAGGGTGGTGGCGTAAGGTAGGTGGTGGGAGAGGTGCGCCAGTGGATGAGCAGCCCGAACTCGATGAAGACGTACTTGACGTCGAGTGGTTCTGTTTGTTTGGTTGTTGCTGCGGCATGGCCTCCACGTAAATCTTAACGCCATGCACATGTTGCACGTGTTGCAGGAGCCTCCACGCGGAGTGAACACGCGCTTTGCAAGTTGAGCACACATAGTTGCTAGGTTCTGTGGACAAGGAGAAAAATACGTTAAAAATGCGCACCTTCAAACTGATCAAGGGGATGGAATCGCTTTCCGATGGAAGATTTACAGCAATATTAACACCAGCAAAGTGTCTAGTAATAGCTCTCACATATCGTAGTGTTGGGCCTAGGGTAGGTGCGTGGCGTGCATGTTAAGCAGCCAGAGGTCCAAGGGTTCGTGGCGCAGCGGTGAGTGATCGCCCCTTCGTGTCTCGCGTGATTCATGCACCTCTAAAATCTTATGAAATATACGCGGGTAGGGATCACGTACGCACGCGCGGGTTAAGACTGTTGATATTGAAATCTATGTATGTAACACTGGCCCGCTAAGGGAAAAATGAATAGAGGCTTTTTTTATTAAACGGAAGCTTAGTTGCCTTCATTTGAATATGGCCGACTTATGAACAAATCTCGAAGTTGTTACTATTCGCAACTCGTAATTTGAATTTGCCCGAATTAGATTTGGGGGACACTATAAAAAAACGGTTCGATTTCGATGTCTACTAACCTGGTACGGCAACAACAATCTCTACTATGACGTAAGGAGAATTGTAAATTATCGGACTTAGGTAGGGGTGGAAAGTTAAGTAGTTTAATACATAGTTATTTTGTAATTCAAAGCTTTACATAACCTTATCTCCTATTTTTTGTCCTGACTACCTCATTAGGCAAGTGGTTCTGAGCGCGACTGCTACACTAGAGGTCCTGGGTTCGATTCTCAGGTCGAGCAAAGTGTTATTGAGTTTTTCTATGAAATTCCCAGTAGCAGCTCGGAGTTTGGAATTTGTGCCCGGTCAATGGTTTAAAAACGATTTTCCAACGAAAAGTTTTTCCAAAAAAAAAAATTGGTGTGCCCCCTATTACATGGGACCTAAAAATACCGGCGAACTGTGGGTGTACATTAGTACGCCTCTGCCTAACCCTTCAGGGAATACAGGCGTGATGGTATGTTATGTTTTTGTCCTGAATAATGCCCTCAAAACATAAACTATTTCAGTTGTTCCGCTGTATAGTCAAGGAGACGCGGTCAAGGCGCGTCCAGGCCATCTCACTTTGACAGTAATTTGATTGCTCATTGTTAACCCGAGACACATTTTATTGTGAAGACAATCACGTCTCAGCGATCTCGTAGTGATGTAACTCATATGAACATCGATACAAATATAATTTGCAGATCAATATTTTTATAAATAAATTCAATATCCTTAACAACTTCTTGTAAACTACTACAATCAATATTGTTTTGATGATATTAATGCTTAATTAAACAATTGCATATAATTAATGTTCAAATTTCAAAGTTCAAATGTTTTTAATTCAAATAAACTTTTACAAGCGTTTATGAAACATTATGATTCTAGTTGTACGGTTCCAAAAGGTTGATCCTATGGAGAAGAATAATATGAACCAAATTTAACTGACGTTCTAATAATTGACTGAAAAAGCTTAGATGATGTAATAATTAGATAAGTAAATTACCTAAAACTAAATAGAAGACAAAGTGAAAATTAATTACAATATAAAAATGCTTATTTTAATTTATCGACAGTGCGCATCACTGGTGCGGTGGGCGCGGCAGATAAGCGATCTCTACTGTTAAGACGATTATTGAAATGTAACGGTCAGATTGTGACCGACCGGAAAGATGATACATACAGCATGATCTCATAATATTTACTGCTCTATCGAAAACGAGAATCGAATTGAAATTGTCCTAGTTTTTAAAACGGGATGAGTTGAATGAGATACTAATTCTAATTACGCGCGAATTGTTAGAAATGTCTAATTTTTTTAGGTTCTCAGAGATACAAAAGAGCGGGTAAATAAAAAATCCTATAACTAGGTATATATTTTGCATGTTGGATTATTATAGAGTTGGTATTGCATCTATTAATTAAGTTCTAAAAGTGTCATAAAGTATAATTGATTAAAATCAAATGTCTTTTCACGTTATTCTTGTCTATTTAGCTCAAAATATAAAACGCTTAAAAAATAACTCAGTGTAAACTCTGTCACTAATTAGTTATAATTGTGTAAAGTGTCAGGTAATCAATAATTAGACTCTTAAGTGATTATGTCGATCGATTGTTATTCTAATTATTTAATCCGCATTTATTGATATTTTATGATGGAACGATTAAAAAGCATCCGCCTGTACGAAGATTTATCGCGGTATCAATATTGTGACCTTTTTGTACCCACCATTGTTCATTGTGTTGAGTTTGGTCATCATACGGTACTGGACCGATAGAACGACACATATTAAAATATCTATTTCAAGATTTTTTTTAGGTAGGTAAGTATATTGCTTCTTGAAACTACAAAAAAGATTTTCTTAGCTCATAATATAGAAATGATTATCGCAAAAGATTTTTTTTAAATACCTTTGTTATCATGATCAACCCATTTAACATACGCCTGCTGGACAGAGGTCTCTTGTGAGAGTTAGAATGGTTAGGCTATGTTATATACCTAGCCATGTAACCTTACCTATAACTAAAATCGCTCTAGTCCATAATGCTTATTACTTACTTTACATTTTATTTTTGGTAAAAATACGTTGTCGAAAACAAATGAATTTCAAGTGTCCGTCCAAAAGAACCATCAAGGTTCTTGCGATAAAAACTTAACACAAGCAATCCAAAATATTATTTTAATCTTATCTAATGCTTTTGCGAACCGTACGACGCGCGTCACTGCCGCAGTCTATACGTCATAAGTAGGGTCAACACAAACAGCGGTACCAAATAGTCCCGGTTTGATTGATACCGGATTACAGCGATTACTGAGTGCTTGTAATTTCCAATCGTTTCTTTGATAACCATCTGTGGTCAATATAACTACGTGTGGATGATAATTATTAAGTGTGGTTGCGTGGGCTGCCGTTTGGGTGGTCGGATTCTACGGTACAGTGTGATCGTTTGCGATTTTAAGACATGGATATATGTTATGTAGAACTCTATCTAGTCTAATAAGATTAAATTTGAATCAGCGACAATGCATTTGCCTGTATAATTTTAGTTCAGGTTAAAAATTTAAATTTGAAATATATTGCCAATAGATGCCAAGCCAAAGGTCTCGAGTTCGAATCCAAGGCACGCACCTCTGACTTTTAGAAGTTATGTGTGTACTATTAGTTAATTATCACGCGCTTAAAGGGTGAAAGAAAACATCGTGAGGAAACTTGCACGCCTGAGAGATTTTCTCAACGGCGTGTGAAGTCTGCCAACCCGCATTAGGCTAGCGTGGTGGACTATAGCCTAATTCCTCTCATTGTGAGAGGAGACCCGTGCCCAGCAGTGGGACATATAATGGGTTGATTATGTTATGTTGGAAATCACGAAATTTTGACAAATATATGTAACACTATTTACTTATTAATGGATTGTTATTGTCATTGTACTGTGATAATCGACAATTTACAGCAATCGCTACAAAGTATCAATAGGTACTTAGTTACATGTCTGAATCGTCCGGAAAACGGTTATCCGGGCAAGAGAAAAAATGTGTAACGACCGTTTCGATTTCAAAAGGCAATCGCTGATTACCGGGCATTGTGTGGGCTGGGAGCCACCGGGAGTGAAATTTTTAAACGCGGGAGCTTGCACGGGGGCCCCGCACAGGGTCGAGTGGGCCCGAATGACCCCCACCCGCCGGGTGGACGTTTAGCTCGGGAAAGCGTATCCGGTTGTCGCGGCCGCGAAGTGCTGTAATTTATGTATGTATGCAGTTTGGGTAATTTTATTGGTAGGGAATTAGTGATGTATTCTACATAAGTACGTACGTGTTGTATGTTAGAAATATATATAACTAAAGTTAAATATTAAAAAAGGGAACTGACACTGAACTGACTGAACTGAACTTTTTAGTTAATCAGTTTATAATAGGCATCATTACATAACATACCATCATGCCTGTATTCCCCGAAGGGTTAGGCAGAGGCTCACTAATGTACACCTAGATATGCACCGGTATGTTTAAGTCACATGTAGTACGGGGCGACCCTATTGCCATTAACTGGGAAAAATACCATGCTCCGAGCTCTAAGTCTAAACTAACACTTTGTTCAAACTAAGAATTGAACCCAGGACCTCTAACGAAATAGGTAGTTGCGTTCAGGGCCACTAAGCTAATGAGGCATCATTAATTCTAAAATACACAAGTAACCTAAATAGATATTTAATACAAATCTCTATTCTGATCTCGAAAATTCATAAATTTTTATATACTTATCTCTCAGAAAAGTTAAAACTTAAAACGCAAAATTCCAACGGCCCATATAGAACATTCCTCGACCGGAAGCCGCCAGCGCTGCTTCCGGCGACGACAACCGTTGTTCGCACCCCAGCGCCTCTTGCGGACACCACTAGAAACTACAGACAACTACCCGAGTGTGTATTACAGCATTGTTTATCTGCTTATACCTACAGAATATAGTACCTATTTACATATGTCTGAAATGTAATAGGCAATGTATTTTTTTAACATAATTAATTGAACGGAAAATTGTATATAAACTTATCTTAAATTTATTTTATTTGTCTTTACTTTAGGTTGTTAATAGAAAACCTAAAGTAAATTTTGTGAAAACCCTTCTTTCAACAATAAACCGTTGCAATTATTTTAACATTCCAAATTTAAACCTACCTCACAATAGGCATGATGACGGTTAGCAAGAATTACTAAAATAATATGTTCATATACTGAAATATAATTAAAATGTTTAAAAAAAAATATTTATTTTTATTTATAAGACGGGATTATTAATTTATTTGATAAAATAAAACTACAAAATACACAAGTCCGCCATGTTCAGTTGAACACCAATCAGAATTAATTACGTCACATCTATGTTGAACTGTCACTGTCACGTAATTTTCGTACGAATTTCGACGATCTCCGCGCTTAAAATTGTTTATTAAGTATTTCCTAATTGTATATTACTTCGTTTTATGTTCTACAACTTGTATAAGACCTTATTAAGTAATGGAACAAGGGTTTACCAAGGCAAACAGCTCTAATTTGCCCAGAGTTGATTTGTTAATGCTGGGGCAGTTCCTTTCATCAAACAAAGACTTCTGTTCAGCAGAATTTAGAAATGTTAAAACTACAATGTAAGTATTATTTATTACTATTTAAAAACTACATTAAAATTACTATAACTATACGTTACTATAGTTAAAAAAAATAAAATCACTTAAAAAGCACAGCTTCGTATGTTTAGTTTTAATAATGTTTTTATTTTATAAAATATGCTTACCTATCGATTTCTTATCCTCCAGGCCATCTTATGGGGACGACGCGATTAGCTACGTTCAGTTAAAACGCGATGGAAATCTGTGTATAGTTAAATCAAAAATCTGCCCAGAACACAAGGTCCACGCAAAGTTATAAGCAGTGACGTTAATAGTTGACGAAGTAAAGAAAGAAGTTATATCGGTAGAATTCCATGACTGTGTTGCCTCACAAGGGGGCTGCAAACATGCCATTGCATTTCTCATGTGGATCGATCGTAACAGTGAAGAACCCTCGAAGAAGTTGTTTAATCTCCTATTGTATACGATGCCACAACATAGAACTGACATCATAAGCAGGCGCCATGACAACAGCAACCGTTTTCGCGCTAATTTCAAAACATTGAATTAAAATCGCATTTTTGTATCAAAAACCTTTTGTTACTGCAGAAATAATTTGTTTCTCGGAAATAGTATATACATAAGAATATTTTAGAACAGTTTTTGAAAATCAGTCATCATGCCTATTATTAACGATCATTTCCTCAATTTCCGACGTCACCGAAACTCAAAAATGTTTATTAAAAATGCGTTCTATATTTGAATCTATGCGAAATCTGAAATAAGAACGGCGTCGTTCCATAGAGACTCGCCATCGACTTGTTATGCGGCGGATGTCCGTCGCGCCGCTGCGCTGAATGACCGCCTTCCCCTTCCGCCCGCTCACCGCTAACCCCCCTTGGGATGTGTATATAGTGTTAGCGATCAGCGGGATATAAAAATGAAAAAGTTAACTGGGAAAGTGGGGAGGTTATATAATTGTTATATATCTAGAGTTATATAACAATTATCTATTATATAATATATAAGAAAAATCATGGCTTCTGTTTCGTGATGGAAAACACATTCATAGCTCAAATGTTAGAGTTACTTGATATATTTTTTATTGAATATACTGGTCATTCGAATGCTAACGTTGGTGAAAGCGCGGTAAATACAATAATTTGTTACAAGTGAAAAACCAATAAAACTGATTCTAAATTGTTGCTGCCTGATTTCCTGAACCCCTTCTGAGCCTTTTTCAGCTAATTATAAGGTCAAGCCCATCATCTGCCAAAAATCCAAATTTACATTTATCTCAAATTAAGGAACGGTCAGCCATAGTTACGACTGATGCAAATTAATTGCAGAATGATTGATCAGCGTAGTTATCATTGAGCTTAAATATATTAGGTGTGAATAATATTGCTTTATTAGTTTTTAGATCACTTCTATATCTAAAAGATACCGTCAGGTGTAAAACAATTTCAAAAATGGTAGGTTTACGGTACCCCTCTATCTAGCTATAACATTAATTTTTTCTGCAATATTTTCATCTGTGATTTTACTAATTTATTTATTTATTTAAATAAATAAATTAGTAAAATAATGTTTTTGGGTCAACCCTAATTCGCCAGCAGTCTGAACCTAGCCTTACACTGGTGCGAAGTTATAACCCCGAATGGTGCAAATTGTGACCCATAACTGGGAGACATGTTGTTGTTTGTGGAGAGAAATAAAATTTTCGAAATGGAACTTTCTTGGCTAAATCTGGTTGGACGCCAAATACAGTGAATGTTTGCAGGGAAATACTGTTTCGATTTAAAATTTTATTTAAAGCTACCTATGTATCAGCGTTTTCTTCCATAGATGCATTTTTGTTTTTTGTTTGTGATGACCTCAATGCTGGATGGAATTGGGGTTCTAGGTTCGATATCCAGATTTAGCAAAGTGTAATTCGGTTTTCTAGTGAATTATAAGTCAAAGTCAAATTGTTTTATTTCAATTAGACTATTAAAAGGTACTTTTGAAAAGTCAAAACTAGTTGCACGGTTCCAAAAAGTGGGTCTTATGAAGAAGAGCCGGCAAGAAACTCCATAGATACTCTTTTTTTTAAATAATCATAACTACAATACTTATTAAGCTTTACAACTCTGTTTTAAATAGTTGCTGAGAATTATACAGTTTGATGTGTAGGTTTTTACATTACATTAAAAAAAGAGATGCCACAGCAGGTATGAGCTGACAAGCAGACGGGCACCCGTTCGCGAGCATGATGTGAGTATCAGCATGGTTCGACTCAACCATATTGTAGGGAATAAAACGACCCGACACACAACGCCACCATCAGCAGGACATTTAACTGAGCATGACAAGCTCAGACCGCGGGCACTAAATAAATACTAGATAAATTATAGGACTTATACAGATTGTTACATCAATTCTCAATGCAATAGGCTCGCTTTCGTAGGACTTAAAAAAATATTGACAAACTTACCTTTCAGAGATACAGGTGTTATAGTAGGAATAGGTAATATATGTATATTGTTATACCTGAATTTATTAGCCATCTGATTATTATTATAACAGCAATCAGCTGCGGGCTATTATTTCTATAAACAATGTAGGACCTATTACGTGCATTCAAATTCAAAGCAACTAGTGTTTATTTCAATTAATTATTTCTCCTATGCACTATTAGCTACAGATCATTAAGACTGCATGACGTCACTCAATGTTGTCTGGGTCATAAGGACGCAACTGAAAAAATAATTCGTGACTTATTGTTCAAATATGTACACGAAATGACCGATTCGACCGACAATGCGGCGTACACAAGTGTTTTTTATAATAATAAAACGTAAATAGTAAGCTGGCTAAATAGTAAGTTAGCTAAGAAGTGACCCCGACTCGAGACGCAAATTACTAATAATGTTAAGTAATCAGTGTTGAAGTGAGAAAACAAAAAAGTGTTTATGGAAAAACAAACCTCGCATACATCAAAGTGTTTCGTAACGTACCCAAAATTCACGAGAATATTCTAGAGTGGAGCAACGTTATATTACATAGCAAAAAATAGTTTTATCTCTACTATTATAAAATTGTAAAAAAGCTGTGTCTGTACATTGAAGATATTTAAAAAAAACAAGTGGGTTAGGCTATATAAGTGTCTCCGAACCCAAAAATTTGATTTTTAAAATTCTTGTTTGTTTGTTACGGGTTGGCGCAAAAACTACTGAATAGATTTTAATTTTGTTATCACTGTTAGAAAGTATGGGCTCCAAATTAAAAACTGGTATACTGCTTATCTCAAATAATTAAACGGAACCTTAGATACAGCTTGACCTCTCTAATGTATAGAGATCCATACAAAGAAGAGATCATCACTGTTGGTTTTGAGCTTCAAGTGAGCGAAGCCGCGGGCATAGGCTAGTTTAACAAATATTCTCATTTTCTTTTGCTTGTTGGAATTTGTAGTGCAATGAAGTAGGAAGCACCAGATACGATACGAAAACATCTCAGTTTCTCATTCATAAAAAAAAGTAGCAACAGTATCTGCTAACATTGTAATTGAGTATGGCACTTATTAACGTCTTTGCACTAATAAAATAACAATATAGATTATGCCATAGCATAGTTCTATTTTTAAAACAGAAATCTATTTATCTTATCGGGCAAAAATAATATAGTTTTTAGCATCATTTCGTTTTTTATAATTAATTTCAATTTATTAATTTAACTTTAATTATAAACAGAGAAACACTATCTAAATTTCACCATTTAATAATAATAAACGGTAATTAGCTAAACATTAAATAAAGCCGTCAACGACACGATGGCCGCTCCCAAAAGCGGTAAAACAGTGATTTTTGTAAACTATCGCGTTACTTCACAAATTGTTCGCTCGTCGACACCCTCGCAGTTACGCCCTTATGTAGCTTCAGCGTTTTAGAGGGAGTAGCTTTATTGTTCAACGTTATTGAAATATATGTCAGTATAGTGGGGCTTTTAAGGAGCTGTCTCATTAGCCTAGTGGTCCTAAGCGTGTCTGCTATATAAGCTAGAGAGAGGGCCTGAGTTCGATTCCCAGGTCTGGTAGTATTTTGGGTTTTCTCTTAGCTGCTCGGAGTTTGGGATTTATGCCTTTTAATGGGAATAGCCTCGCCCCCTATCACATGGGACCTAAACATATATGTGAACTGTGGGTGCACATCCGCACGCCTCTGCATAACCCTTCGGTGAATATAAACGTGATGGTATGTTATGTTTTAAGGAAATATCTGGTAACTATTGTGAGCTCATTGAAATCAAATTACACACTAATCTATCTCCGACCATGGATGCTGTAAAGGATCCGAGCATATTGGTACTAGGTCTACAGGATCCTGGAAACTGACAGAATTGCTGGGTGGGTTTTTGGCATGCCGAGGGACCATATCACTGTACCAGATGGGCTTGTCTGAGTGTAGACGAAGTTCTAGTACTTATTGTCATAGTAACTCAATAGTTCATAATAATAGCAAGAAGTTTTTATGCAATAACAAATGAAGGACTTCTACTTTCAAAATAATCGAGAAGCCTCGCTCCTATCACGCGTAATGCGTCATGTCGGACCCAAAATCAAGACACAAGACACAAATGTTCACAAAAATGCGTTCCCGACACGTTGTGTGGGGCTATTTTAAACTCATAATAACATGTCGACACATGTGTGACGACCATTACCACATATTACAAAAAAAGTTGGAAAAACAATAAAATTGAAGGGAGGGTAAGTGGACGCTTTAAAATTGATTCAGCGCACCGATGCGTTTAAGTGTTGCTTGTTTATACGTGGAATAAATAGTGTGGTTACATGGTTATGTTTCATAAATACTGATCTTTATTAGATCTTAAGAAACAAACTCAACACCTTCGTCAAAATATATGGCTTAGTAGTTTCACTACCGTACCATTGGTGGAAGGTGAAAAAAGCATTCACTATTCATTACTTTACTAATAAATAATAATTCTTGTAGTAACGAAACGGCTAAGCCACATATTTTGACTAAGTTATAGAATTTGTGAAGTGAAGGCTTTGTAGAGTTAAGGCGAGAAGAGTTAGAAGTTTGGCTCTACATGATTTTTTAACAGCGAGCCATATATAGTCTCGCCTTGGTAAGAATTTCTATCATGGGATCTAATATTTTAGACTACATACACATTGTCACATACTCTTGGATGTACTCGCATCAAATCTTGGATATGTACAGCAGCTATGATCAATCGAAACGCAAATTTTAATTAACGAATTCCGCGGACGGTCACAGCGGTCCCCACATGGCCGGCGACCACAAAGCAAATATGACAGCTATTCAACTGCACACTGCACCCACCAACAATGCACCACAATCCTTTAAAATTCCTAACTCACAAATCACATATCTATAAGCATAGATCTACCAAAATTCTACCAAATCCAACGACCCAAAGTCGAGAGGCAATCTATCATAAAGTAAATCTATGATATATTTACACACACTGAATGCATTATCACCATTCTTAAATCAGCTATCAACGGACTCTTTTCACTAAAAGGGTGAGGTTCACTATAGAAAAGGTTGACCCCTCATAAAGACTTATCACCTCATATACAAAATAAGGTACTTCTAATCCAAAAGCTCTCGAACCAAACGTGAATTTATGCAACTAGCATTAAGGATCAAATTTCAATAGATAGAAGCCAGCAGATGGGATCTCGTCAAAGTTAGCGGTAGTTTTTTCACAACAATCTCCTCTCGGACTTAACTTACGTTATCTCGCCTACGAACGTCGCGAGGAATAGAAACCCGCACGTATATAATAAGGACGATATTTCTAAAGAAATTTAAATTCGCCCGCAAAGGTCCCGAGATAGGATTAAAGATTGGGTGCCGAGATGGCCCTTTTGTGGTCGACCCTTAAGAAAACATGTCTTGATATGGAAATATCTTGGACGGGAGTTAATCGAGGAATCATTTGCGGGGGCGATCATTTATCAGAAGTACGGTCTATGAATGCGTAATTAGTAAGAACAGACCCGCTGTCCGTTTCAAACTCATTGTTGACGTTTATTTCGCGCGGGTGGGCAAGTAAAAAGCGCGCGCTTGTTTGGATCGCAGCAGCTGACCGTTTTGAGGTGCGTTGGTCCATGCATGTTGGGTTAAAACGATAATTTTTATCTAGGGTCCGCCAGAAATCGATATGCCATCATTGTCCATGCTCAAGGATCATTGCAACAGTTACACGAAAAGGATTTTGTGTTTTAATACTACATCGGAGTAGGCTTAAAGTTAAACTGCACTAAATGGACTAAATATCTAACTCCAAAAGAATATCTAGTGTCGACGATTCACCATGAATACAGAACACATATCCGCTCCGACAATCCTTTATTAATTTGTAAACCAAATAAAGTAGACCAAACACTGGACCCGATCCACACTTGATACAATATTTGTTTTGATACAAACAATTGACGGCCATTGGTTCTCCACCGTTTTGTGATGGTAATGACTGTGGCGACACTGTGGACACATATTCTTACGTCAAATAAGTTTCTTTGTTACATGTGAACGACACCCAAACGATGTAGAATAAAATAATAATTGTGGATCCTTGTAACTCGTCTCATGCCACATCAAAGTTCTAAATATCTAAATACATTCAAATGAAAGGACACGCGATAGGCACGAGACGAACTTCCCCTCACATTTTACAAAGTCGCAGACGTCATGTCTAAAATTAAATCACACTTATTCCAAACCCGCCACTTAGCCACCTTCCCGTTTATACAAAAACTAAAAATATCCACGAGCATTGTGTCACGCTTAAAGGAGTTCCATAGGTCACGGCGAACGCATGAGCGTGTACCCACGTGTCAGGAACACGCCAAACATTTTTTATCTTTGAAAAAATTATAAAAGACCGTTTCTAACAATGGGAGCCCGGTAGCATCTTTGACAATTATAATATCGTAGCCATCGGTACGCGGAGAGCCATTAACGCCCAACGGATAAAACTCGACATTGAACTGTAAACACAATGTGGAAAGGTTGAATATTAAAGAATTATTCATAAAACATGAGCTCTTTTTACATTTATGCGGCCATGGTTAATGTAAGGGTCATCACAAAAGGCAGATGACAACAATACGCGTGCGTCAATCGTGTGCTCATGCAAATAATTTTTTTCTCCTAAATCATCCCCTTTATCTGTTCGTACAGCGATGGGGTTAATTAATATGTACGGAATAATACAATTAAAATTAAGATCCCTTTTTTAAGTTGGCACGAGGTCGCGACTTACTGTCACCATTAGAATTATGTCCTTGTTTTGACAATAAGCTTCCGTTATGAATGCGGTTTTAAAAGTCGAGTGGATTTATGGACTTGGCTCTATTGTTTCTGGTTATCAATTTAATATATTGCTATATTTTATTGTGATGGTACCCCGTGGTATATTGGAACTGGTTGGCCTGACAGCTGAGTAGAAAGGGTTAATATGAACGTTTAGGATAAACGCAATAATTCGAAACAACCGGTGCTGAAGCAAACCTGCAATTGACACTTCGATAGCGCAACCCCGATATGAAGCCACGTAATAACGTCACATTTAGTGTCCAGATCTAACAATGACGTACCGTATCTGTCACAATATCAAACAAACCCGGTAATCAGATGATATTTTTTATCAACGCGATAAAACAGTCTATCATTATTTTCTTCGTTCATATCAGCGGAGTACTAATTATTGATAAAGGATTTGATATGACATGTCTATTTAATATGGATCTTGTACGTGTATTTGATCTGAAATAAACTATATATGATTATTATAATTATAATATATATAGTGTTGCAGTGAGATTGTTGATCCTAGTGTATGATATAATGATATCCCTTTTAATATAATCACAATTATATGTATAGTTCTCACTGAGGATATGACTATCTAGTTATGAGAAGTCTTGTATAACTGTCATCCGGAATATGATTATGTTACTAGGGATATAATTATATCTCGGTTTTTATCTCACTGCGACAGATATACATCATGTATATATTATCTTTTTCCTTAAAATACATTTCCAATGTCAGATACCGTTTTACTATAAAGACGAACTTCTGAATAGAGTTTATTTTAACTTGTCATGGCCTGTTTCCTATTTAAAGCTTCAAAATCATTACAGTTACGAGTAAATTATTAATATTTTTCCTTCTCCTTTGTAAGTTGCTATTTCATAAAGCAGTTGACAGAATGCGGGTCGAAAATTTTGAACGGTGCACAATTTTCGGGTTTAAGGAAGGCTTTGTTGTGCAACGGGCTTAATACAAAAGTGTCAAATGACAGCACATCTGGCCGCACAAAGGGTTAGTCTCGGATAGATTATTTCTCGAACCACCCCCGCAAGATTGCTCGCTTATACAGATGTTCGGAGCTACCTCTGTTTATATTTATTTTAAGTTTTATTGGAACGGTTTCTAGGATTAGTCAGGTTATTCTTTTTTTTTAATTATCAAAACAAATATACATAATTAAACAGCAACTAGATATTGGCCATTTAATTCTCTCAATGAGAGAATGAGATGTATTTTTGAAATTAAAATGTGTTGTTAAAATTGCGTCATAGCAGCATATTTCTTAAAAAGCAATGTTTAAAGTTATGTTAACAGTGTTCCTTTTTATTCAGAAAATGGTTAACATTTAATAAACAAAGAAAAATATAATGCCACAGTTTGAAACATCCTGTTACTAGTGACGGGATTAAGTCCCAATCCAGAATGTATGGACAGGCAATGACGAAGCAGAACCTACATGATTGTCCAACGATGGTATTGTGCAACATCTTGCGTGACAAAGTCGTAAAGATAAAACTGTCCCCGAAGAATCCTTTGAAGTTAAGCAGGAATCATTAATATAATAAACACCGGACCGTCATGCCGATGACGTGACGTTCAGTGTAAAAATGGCATTCAGTCGCACGTGTCCTTTCCGCCTTTCGAATGGTTAAGGAATTTTTTGGTTCGTTGAATCACAGACAAAACAAAAAAGTTACATCTGCTTTCTTAGAAGATTTCAGGAATATTAGGTGCTTAGATACAGAAGATGGAAGGTAAAGAAGATCAGGTGACTGAATTGCCTCTGTTACAGCTTATTTGTTGATTGATGAGAGTATTTTTAAGAAGATAAGAGTATTTTTTTATTCAGGCTAGGAAGCTGAATACATAATATTAGGAAACAGCTGTCACGACGTTTGAAGATTTACTTCAGTATTCGTACGTATATTTATGTTTTTTTTTTTGTGATTTTAAACAAATAAATGTATGTTTTTCTGACATGATCATTAACTGGGTGTCGCTAATGATCTCTAATTGCAGGACCATCATTAACAATATTGTAGTTACTTGAAGTTTTTTATTTTGCTTTATATGGTTTTATTTATCTACTAAGTTATTTTAGAACTTTATACCTATTTTAAGTTACAATGACAATCTATTTATATGCATTAACCTACAGTATAATATCAAATTTGATCCAGACTTTTCTAGGCCCAACCTATTTAGAACGAGGTACAAAATACTTTCCAATACACGAAGGAGTCACATTAATAAAAGTTGGTGACCTAAAATGTATGTTATATCTTTTTGTGTATTTTTTTTTTCATTTTTGTGAAGGAAAAAGTCGAATGCGGGCAGTATTCGAACCTGTGTTTTCTGGTTTAATGCACCAGACGCTATGACCACTAAGCCACCGCGAGGTCGAAATTTGCCTTCACATTCGGAATTTACGTCTTAAAGGTGACGTCAATAATCCTATTAGTTGTATGTTTTAGTCTAAGAATATAAAAGAACTTACCACTGTGCATAGTATTGGACTCTGCATCAGCAACTTCGGTTCTCGATTTCTTTTGGTCCTCAGGTGATCCTGAGGTGTCCATATGTTCTTGCTTGATCTTCGGTTTAATGTCCTCATCAGGGGAACTTGATGGCATCGGTGAAGTTGATGCTCGCCTTTTAGGCGTTGATGCTTCGGCATCACCTATGAAAAAAAAAAGATTAATTCAACAATTTATTTAAAACAGTAGATAACTTTTTTTTGTTGAAAGTATATTGTTGTTACATCAGCTTTGGATAATAACTTTCTTTTTAATTAATTACGTTTAACGACAAATAAGTAATGAAATATTATCATACCATCTAATAATCGTTTGGGTGTGCTAGATGCTCCTCCATCTTCTAGAAGATCAGGAGGTGCTATTGAAGGGCTGGCCAGAGGAGGGGTATGCACTCTACTGCTTGGAGGCCTCCTAGCTGTAAGAAGGGATGGCCTTCGCGCACTGGTGCTCCCACTTGACATCTGGCCTGGCCTTGAACCATCTTCTTGGTCGGAATTAGGTCCTGTAGGTGAAGTTCCTAATTAGACTTATAATAATAATTCTTCAAATAACGAAACTATCGTAGAAGCAACTACTTAGTGTTGTATTCAATGAAAGATACAGTAAAGCGAAAGTATATATCTTATCCAATAGTGATAAATAAATTATCATTTCCAAATCATTAAGGCTCCTTCTATTGAAATAGTTAATCGTTATCTGCATTATGTAACCTATAAGCTAAATAGTGATTGAAATTGAACTCACCAGCACTATAACAGTGGTATGACGTCAGATCCTTATCACAGGCGGAGACTTTATGCTGGATGAACCGCACGATGTCGGCTAGGGCGAAGGCCCTCCGACAGGCGCCGCAGGTGAGGGTGTCAGCAGGCACCCCGGGCACGGGGGACCCGCCGCCTTCAGCCGCGCTGTCCGCATCCGCTGATGGAGGAGAACATGGTTAGAAATCTTATGCATACTTGAAAAACAGTGACCGTCTAACAATTAATTTTTTAAGGTGTATTCAATATTTGCACAGGTTTCACTTATATCTAATAGCGCTTATTGAGATTGAAAGTAGCCATGTCCTTTTGAAAAGTACAGTCTATCTCTACACCGAAATTCATCAAAATTGATTCAGCGGTTTTTACTTAACAAGCAGTCAGAGATTTATGAGAGGCTTAGGAGAAAATACGTAGTTTATCAGTGATTTGATTAAACGATTATTGAAGACATTCTTGTCTTTGATAATGAAGAATAACATTGACAACGGGGATTATAAACCGTATTTTCCATATCCGTATCTCGCGATAAAATATAATTCATTAATTATTATTTATCTTAGTAGGTTTTCCCCGAGTGTAAAGCTAGTGCTATAAATATAGTCAGAATATGTAGTGCTATCTAAATTTAGTATTTTCATAGTAGCTGAAAGTGAAGTACACTAAAATTACTTTTTTTTTTATTTCTTTAAGAATAATTTGGCTATAAGTATTAAGTGAAGAACCGGTTTATCTTAACACATAGTATAATTTAATACTGACTGTACCTAGTGCTGCTATTTTATCAGTGGAAGGAAATATGCGCGTAATTTCAGTACAATGGAGTAATATGTGTTCAATAAAAAAAAGAAAAAAATCCTATAAATACTTTTGCTGCTACGACATAAAATTAACCCCCCAAAATCTACTACAAACAACCGCTGTTAAACGCGACACAGATATAGCATAAAGACAGGACAGCCAATGCCAATTATGTTTAAAAAAAAGTGTTTCACAACATTCGTCCACAACATATGGGCAAAGACACTTTCTTTCAATCTTATAAGTGTTAAATAACACTTAATTACAGGTTGTTGCAGTCACGGTGTTGTGAGGTGTCAGTTGTAGGGTTGACCGCTTATCTGGGTACAAAAGGCCCGTAATAACCGTCTTGCTCTGCGGTCCGTCTTTAAAGGGTTATTTCTTTGTTGGGACAAGAAAGTTAATCGATTTTTTTGTGGAACAGATGCTAAGGTGTGATGTAACTGGTGATTAAGATTCAGGAGAATAGTTGTGAATGTTATGATAGGTACTGTTATTATTGTGTTAGCCTAATTTGTTTGTGGATTAGAATTTATAAGGATACTAGTAGGTAGTAGAAGCTTTGCTGTGTTGTTTTCATAAAATGGGCTGAAAAGGCCCCTTTCGCTTGATCTTGATAACTAAGATTTATCTATTTTTTTCTAATATATAAAGCTGAAGAGTTTGTTTGTTTGTTTGCTTGAACGCGTTAATCTTAGGAACTACTGGTCCGATTTGAAAAATTATTTCACTGTTAGATAGCTTATTTATTGAGGAAGGCTATAGGCTATATATCATCACACTACGCTGTCGAAGTCGCGGGCAGAAGCTAGTATAAAATAAACATAATTTAGACAGCCTAGGTTTGCAGGGGATTTGCAGGTGCAGCAAAGTGTTATTAGGTTATTCAATGAAATCCTCAGACGCAGCTCGGGTTTTGAGTTTATGTTAATAGGCTCGCCCCCTATTACATGGGACCTAAACATATCGGTGAACCGTGGGTGTATCGGTGTATAAGTACACCTCTGCCGAACCCTTCAGGTAATAAGGTGAGGTGGTGTGTTAATTTCTCAATGTGGCCCATCCCTCTTGATTTCCTAGTAATTACAAGTCTAATTGGAACTAGTACCTATATTTCTATTTATGAAGGATTTTTATGTCTTTAAGTGGCTTCTAGATAACTAAGGAGTTACAATTTGTCTTAATCATTGTCAGTTTAGAAGACACTAGTCGTGCAAACATTATAATATCAATGCACATTAGATTAATAATGTAAAACTTGATCAAGCAGTTTCAATGTCAGATAACCGGATCCAGTGCAGTAGTCACCGCTATAATTATGTAGAGAAATAATTTTACTTTGTTAGTAACGAGATAAAGTTATTTTTAATTCATTTTTTTATTTGACTGCGCTTGGCACTGCAATTACTCTTTTTTCAAACATATTTTTTTATTATTAGGTATCTACTGACAGAAACCTTCCCGGTCGCGCCCAAAGCAAACCCACCAAAGTTTCGCAACGTAATCGAAAGATTGATATAGGAATGCATTGAAGAATTTTATTATTTTTTATGGATTTATATGGTTCATTCAGGCATAGTCTATTATTTATTTTCAACAATTTAAGTCAATAGAATATTTTGGGATTACCGAACTAAATCCAACACAGCACAGAATCTTAAATTATCCGAATTAGAGCTGATCACGCAGAGGGATAGAGTGAGAGAAGATAGGGCCACAAAAATGCCCGCAAAAATCAAGTAAAGAACTAAAGCCATCTATATTTTTCATACCAATTGTCAGTAGCAGCTCAGAGTTTTGACTTGTGCCCGCCACCTTATACATGTTACTTTAAACATAACGCTGAACTGTGAGTGTACTTCTTTAAACCCCTGTCCTTCTATATCTGTAATATAGGCGTGATGATATGGAAATTTCAATCAATAGTTCAAGATATCCCGTCTTACGCTTAAAAAACAAATCTATCTCTTACATAATTAACTCCTTATGTTAATTGACATAGCCATATTATAAATAGCCCAACGCAAGACTCGGTCGCGACGCCTCGGATTATAAAGGCGCTTTCGCAGGAACAATTGTTCGGCACATCAAAGCGCGCTCGCGAGCTAATTTCACATAAGTACTGTATACACGCCCTTACATTCTCCGTTCAAATTCTCTTGTTATTATTATTTTTCCTTCAATTTCTTTGTAATGTAGGCAGCGCTGTAATGTCTTTAGGGGTTGTATTGCATTGAAACCCGAGTACTAAATTAATATAGTGGAAAAAAACTACGTGATTCGACGTCCTTTGTTTGTTCTGCCGTACCTAGTTTGTTTAGAGGGCATATTATGTAAATGCACGCGTTATTGATGTTAATTTTTTACAGATTTGTTAAGGTGATGGCTCGTGGCAAATGGGAACACTTCCTGGGGAAGTAGTGGTGGATGTATCCTGTGCCTGTTCAAACAACATTATAATGATACTATTGTGATTGTATTAGAATGGATAGTTGACTGTCATTCATTTTTGGAACAATGGAAAAGTAAGAAAATCTAAGCGAGATAAGCAGAATCTTCTAATTAACCCCACACTAGCCTTTACCTGGGTATCTATCTAGTTGCGAATTCTAGATATAGGTACCAATATTCGATCTCACCATCACTTATGCAATGAACAATCATGAACATAATAGGTACGTTATTGCTTCACGATTCGCGTACCAACGCATATCATACCGCTAAACCCTTTCTAAATCCAAAGTGTAAATGTAAAAGCCTTACAAATACATAATGTAAGAACGTTTACCCAATCGAACTCTATCAATTTACGTGGAAATCCGGCATCTGGACCGTGGGTCAACTCGGACAAATAACGAGAAGCCACACCCACTGCCACGCCACTGGACAGTGGTCACCACACATGCGCTGTGTGGACAAAAACTTTACACCCACATAAATATTTGATTTTCACGTTCGGAGTGATTTATGACTATCTGTGTAGAGGGAAGCGTGCCCCAGTGACAAATACTTGAAATATATCGATTTTGTAGTAATGTGGGGTTATCTCTTGGATATTTATGTTTTAGGTAATTGATAGATTTAAAGTTTTGGTACCAAGAGATTTATAAAATCGAAAAAGCAAGTCGGTTGGAGTTTAAATTTGAAATACAGAATTTTCATATCGTTCTCATTTTAATTGGTAGATATACTTAGTTACTTACATAATTTAATAAAATTTTAGAAAAATAAGTTATATGTGAATTGTGTATAAATTATGTCAGTTTGACATAATCACTTACGAGTGATTATTTAATTAAAAACTAAAATACTAAAAGTAAAATCAATTATGTATTCTAAACTCAAAATCAATATGAGAGGCGCGTGCATTTTATTTCTGTTTTATTGAAAAGTGCCTTCTAACCAAGGACAGTCGCCTCAGGTGACGAGAAGGGAGCCACCCTCCGAAAGGACTGAGAGACCGAAAAGTTTAAATTAGCTCGTTACTACACACGGCGTAACATGCCAGTTATATCTCCGCATTTGTTTTTTCACAGAAAAGGTCACGCCGCGCGGCAGAAGTAACTTCTGTGTTAGCGAAGTTTCTACTCGGCCGTTCGTTGCATTAATTATTAATTACATTTTGTCCCGACTGCCGCGAATTGTATCACTGTGTTAATTTGCAAAGCGTTTCTAACGGTTGTGATAAAGCAACGAAACTTTGAGTTTACTTTTAAAATATTTGAGATTGATGTGTATTGATTGTTGCTCCATGTTTGATTGGGGACAAAAAATATGTCTAACTTTGACATAGCTCTGACCACCGTGTCCAATGTTAATTGGCAGGGGATCACGGGCCCTACCAATTGTGTGTAGAAATTGTGCGTTTTTCACGACAATACAAATCGAAAATAAAAATAATAAGAATGGATATCAAATGTTGCGGGGGTGTTTATTGTGTAGTTTTATTATGGTTTTGGTTTGTGCGTTACATCTGGGTGTGGCGTTCGATAGCGAAATTGAATAGTTACAATTTGTGATTGCAATATTAGAAGTTGTAATAAGCTCAATATAATATTTTATTAAAGTGATAAGGTACACGGATTTACTTCGGAAGAAGGTATTAGGTATATATGTTTTACTTGAAATTACATGAAAATAAAAAAGCTCTCAATTTCATACAAAATCTAGCCTATTTAAGTCCTCCTTGCGACCTCTCGAAACCGAAGTGCGAGTCAGTTAAAACATTTCTTTTTTACCATTGCTGTTTTCTTTACCAACTTATGAATGCCAAAGAATTTTGACATCGGCTTCTTTGACAGCTACTTTATTCAAAGACTGGAGTTGTCGGAAATGGACATACGCCACAAAAGCCCATTGAAAACTCCCTGTGTCGGCAAATTGAGACTCAAGGCTTGTTTTAATTTCAGAAGGTTTTTGTGTTTATAGAACTGGCTGGACACTTGTGTTTTACGAAATTACTTTGATTTATATTAGTGTACCTTTTTGACCACACCTTTTTTATTTGAAACTACTGTGTATTGTGAAATTACTTTGCATTAGAAGACCTAAAGGCTTTTTGATAAGTATACTCATTTATTAATGATAATGTCTGTTGTGCCACAAATTTTTGTAGTCTCAGTTGTAAGTTTTGTAGTTTCAATTTAAATAAAATATTTAGTCATTACGAACTAGCAAAAACACGTTTTCATATTGGAAACACGCCCATATAGCGAGTTTAGCCTCGCCATTCACGTCAGAAGGCGGGTTGTGTCAACAGCGTGCTAATGACGTCACTTTTCTCAACATGGCCACTCTGCAACCCTTGCTTTTTTACCTATAATTACACTTAGCAGATGGAGGGGAGCATTTTGAGTTATATACTTTAAATTAGTACATACATTGTGTTAACTATGCATCATAAGTGTCGGTTTGGTCATTCAGATATTCGGCTTCAAATCAACAAAGTGGAGCTATATATAGATGTAATATATATACATTATACATACCACATTTGTATACTTAAAAAATATTTATTTCATAGCGACTAATACTGAAGAAATAATAAATAGATACCAAACATAATTCAGATTTTGATTAATTTTGTTTCTTATCTTTTATAATTTCGGTAGACGAATATTGCACAGTCGTTATAATAACTAATAAAAATAAAACACAATCAAAAGCGCTCAATATAAAACACCTAGCATCTATCAGATTAAAGGGCCTACCTATAAAATAGGATTACCTCTTAAGGGGACGGTTCTCGCCCACCGATAGCTAATCAAATTATCCGACGTAATTCCGAGCGACAAAAACGGCTGATTATCTTCATCTTGTTGTTTTTTTCTTTTCGACCCAAGGGAGCTAAAGGGATCACTGTCCAATGCCGAATTTGATTTTTTTTTATTAAGTCCTGTATTTGATTATTTGTATAAAGCGCAATTTATTAGAAATTTCTACAATATTTTTGAATTCGTAACACTGTGCAATTTGTCTCAAAACATTATGTTTTCCAAAAGAGTTTTTTTTTAAGAATTCTTAGCTGATTTGTGTAAGATTCGATCAAACCTTTTACACGTTGATTTAAAAACTTTCGCTTGGGTCATTACCGAGAAAGGAAACCGTTTATCAATATTGCCTTTTTACATAGCACAGGTAGGTAAATAAGGTGTCCCTGGGGGGTGACAACACGAAAAAATAGCGACCACGGCGGTGGCTGATCAAATTAAGGTCGGGTCAGTAATCGTGTTACAGATACCCAATACTGGGCCGAATATTCGGAATAACTGGAGAAAAACAGAGGCCTCCTGTGTATTGGCCTCTTCGTTAGAGGGATTTGAATTTTTTTTTCTCTTTTTTCGCTTTAGGTGTGTAACACGATTCCGCGCCTGGGGAGTCGAACGGACAGCCGTTAATAGAAAAATGTTGGTTATAAAAATTGAGAATGAAAATTTATATTGTCAATTTTTCTGAACGGTGTCAATGTCGGTTTAACTTTGAGATTAAAATCTTCTTTTTTGTTTTAATGGAAATTGTGGTTCAGTCCAAGTTAATCGTAAAAATATCGCAGCAAATATGATTACATATTAATTGATGAACAACAAAAAATGGGTACCTATGTGGGAATATTACAAATAAGTTTCAACATTTTAAAACACTAGAAACTTCATTAACGAACAAACAAATTCAGTTATAAGTATAATAACTTAGTTATAATTACTTTATTTGAACATAAAATCTATAATAATTGATATCAAAATATACGGATCGTATTCTTTAATAATTCGTATCAAAATAAACGGGTCGTATACTCGTGCCAAGTATCTTACCCTTGCGGAACGGGGGAAGGAGTATGGTGTGTTCTTCCTGAAGATATTTGTCACGGCACGAGTGTCAATAAAAACGCCACACCGGACTCTCTGCCACTACTCTGAGATGTTGTAGGGATGGGAAATATTACATATCGATAGAAATTTTTATCATAGTAATAGCAAAAACTTAATCGAATTCGCATAATGATTCCGGGGCATATGAACTATAGATTTTTCATTATCTGTAATTTGTTACTTGACGGGTTGAATGTTTAAGAATTGAAGCGTTTAATGTAAAATTACAATACAAAAAATGCGATTATCTATCTCAAATGTAGCTAAGATTAAAAATATTACAGTTTGAAGTCAGTCACATTTATTAACCATCAACTGTAAACCTACAGTCATAGTTTTATCTATACCTAAGTAATACAATAACACCTTACAACACCACAAAGGTGCAGGATATTAATTCTACCATCTTCCATATGAAAATTGTGACGTTCTTTTTATCGATATCAATAACTTGCAGCACTAGAACAATACCCGTTAAAGCGGACACTTAACCCCTAATCCTTGGCGCGGCAGTTTTATCTCGACGCCGGGCATTTATGGCAAAAATCTTAATTCCAGCACCGCGCTGTCGTTAACTGCCCGCCACTAATTATTGCCGCTGACTGTATTTATTACTACAAGTGCCTTCTATTTATTTACTGATACGCAATCAATATGGCTTCCTTTCGCTATTTTTTTAATAAATTATAGCTTTAACTGATTATTGTTAAAAAATTACCCATTATAGCGGAACTCAAAGAGAGAATTTCCAAAGCAAAAAAGAAACAATAGAAATCCGTAATGCTTAGAAAGGTACCTAATAAATGACATTGAAAGGAAACGATAATTTAATGAAATCTATCAAATTTATATACTATGGAATTCGCACAGCAAAATAAAACGGAATGCATGCATGTCTATCTATGCAGAATAGTAAATATAGTTTTTCCTAAAGCAATAAAAGTAGGGTCATAAAGCTTCGTCCGGCCGGGACCGGTGCCAGTATTGGCTAGAACCCTTCCACTGTTACAGTAGAAATGGACTTTTTAAACCATAATAAACTTATATGGGACCTAAAATTTTAAAGCAATGATAAAATTAGCGTGGCAAGGAATTTACGTAATGAGATATTTTGCTGAAAGTTAAGGATGAAATTATCTAGAAAGTATGTGATCATTAAGTCAAAGTTTATAAAAAAGTTATTGGAGCTAAATAGGACAACGGACAACTCAATTTCATACTAACAAAAAAAAACTCCAATAAGAATTTGTCAGTTGAGATATTATTTCCAACAGCATTTCGTATACCACCCATATCTCCATTAAACCAACATATATTTGAAATAAAACAAAGATCTTGAACACATCCTAGCCTCGCCTATTACCCACGCGGTCATTATTTTGACATACAGCCTCTGCGGCCGGGTATTTGCGGTCAATGCGGCAGACGAATGCAGTTTTATTTGAAATATACTTTTAAATATCGCTTTATGTTGATAAAGTGTGGCGTTTGTGGAAATGAATGTTTGCTTTAACTTTCTCTAGGAATTTTAGAGAAACTATTATAAAACCTTGTTCATGTGTGGCAGTGCTAACTTTGTTAAAGAATCAAGGCCTAAGCTGAGAGTACAGCACATCTCGTGAGTCAAGCAATCAAAATTCTCTACTCAAATATAGAGCTCTTATGTTATGGAAAACTAATTCATGCAAAAATATACTTTAGATGCATTGCTTAAAAGATCTAATTTTGCATATTATAATAAGCAGCCTTATCTCTGTTTAGTCAGCAATCAATCTAATCTCAGCATAATTCCCAAATTAAATCATATCAATTTATATAGCCCATATAACTCAGGGCCGATCTATACGCAGGGATATATTACACTATAACGTTCAGTCCACTTACGCACTCATTTATATGTTAATGTGAATGGCCTCCGATTCGTTCAGATTCATACACAGATATCTTCGGGGACAGATATCATTTTCACTGCCTTATTACTTTCCAATTTGTCTTCAGTATTGGTTATTGCCCTGTTTATTGCTTCTCGCAACTTCTCTATTAGCTTGAATTCGACAATCACATAAACAATTCGATATTGGAAAATTTTCAGATCAAGCGAAAATACCTTTTCGTCTTAAGTCGATGCCAGAGTCGAAAAATCTTGACTTACTCCGCGATGATAAATCCATGCTTCTTCACCACAAGTCACTGTGAGTGTTCAAAACTAAATATAGTCCAAGCGTGTAAATTAAACAAACACTAACTTAAAACTAAACAAAGCAATAGTCCGATGTTCACTGACCACTTGGTTACCAAGAAGTTCGAAGTCATAAAGCATGTGATCATCTTCGCAGATGAACACAGACTGACTGGCTACCTCTATAAAGTTTGAGTCCCGAAATTTTAATGAAAAAAGATCCCCAAAGTGCCAGGTAAAAAAATTCCCGTATCAAAACCGCCGTTTCCTAGTGACCCCGATCGCTCTCCCATCCCTTTGTTGGGCTCCTTTTATTTATAATAGTACATTTTTTTCACACACAGCACCCCTAATAATGTGTGAGCAAAAATATGCGTAATCGTTTGCTGTACCGAAGTATGGGGACTGGATCCAAAGGTCCATATAGAAAAAACACAACTGTCCCCCATTTGAATGGCAAAAAGTGCATGTCATTGCGAAAATGGTATTAGTGGATGAATATGATTTTGCACAGATCAGAATGGATGGATGACTTATAATTGTGTCGCGTTATATTTAGCATGAATTATTGGTTTGACGTGGTTTTTGTGATGTGCACTACGGCTCTCTGATCGGTGTCCATATCACTTTTGGGTAACCACCGTGAACCGACAAAATTTTGCTGACATGTAGTCTTTTCTAAACTCTCAAATTAGGGAGAATCTAAAAAGTTTACACCATCGTGCAGTCTTCAGTCAGTGAGCTTCTAATTTCTATTCCTAATAGTAGTAATCTACTATGTTTAGTATGTAAGTTAGGAAAAAACCTTGTCTTATTCTATCTCGTTATCTTTTCTTCCATTTCTTACAGTAATTGAATAAAGTAATTATCTTCGAGATTTGCCGAGAGACTCGTAATAAAATTATGGCAATCGAATTGGACGACCAAAACGTTTGGTAGTGACCCCCAGCACGACATAATGTTTGCTATTTCTAGGTAAACAAACATGGAAGATTGACATCGAGTGTACATCTGGTAGGCTGACGCAAATAATGGGGGATAAATAATATAATTTGATTTTCCTGCGACAAATTGCGTGTGATGTTTCGGACGGAAATATTTCTATTGCTATATAGTAGCCGTTTGTTTTTGATTTAACAGTGCGCATTAGTTATTGGGAAATGAAATAATAGAAATCGAATAAATGAAAAAAAAAACTGTCCTAAAATCTTTCACTACTTCTGCATATCTTAAATTGTATTTATTCTATGAACCATAAAATGCCTTATGATGTCCTTTGAACATTATTAGTCGAATCCATTTTTTTTTCTATATCAAAACAAAAAATCGTGTCGGTGGAACAAAACGTATACTGTTACAACACCGTTGTCCAAAATTGATATTCCAAATTTTCGGGTGAACTTACCTGTTACTGGCCGTGTGAAAACGGAACAGGTGTCTGCGGTCCGTCTTCCGTCCGACCCGGTAATTATAGAATGGACAATGGCAGCGCGTGATGCGCAGGAGTGGATGTGTGGACGCGTCTGCCGTTTCGAATATCGCGATACACTGCGGTTCTCTATTGTGAAATACTGTTCTGATTATAGACTTGCGATTCTTATGATTGTATTTTTCGTGTTTCTGTTATTACCAGCTATAACAATACAAATAATACAACCTTATTGTTGAGAGAATCAATACGACTGTATTTTCTTTTAATTTTTAAAATTCGAACAACAATTTTATTAAACTAAGATCTTTTAAGTCCAAATGAGGTTTTATTTTTTATTACTGCTATGTACCAGTAAGTACATACTTTTATTCTTTTTGAAACATGAAAGAAAAAGCAATAAGACTCGAGTTGGCCAAAACATGTAAGTAGTATTGAATAGATTAAAACAACCTGCAAACACAAAACGGAAGAACCATGACCATCTATTTGAGAAAAAAAACTTTCCCACAAATGTGCTCTGGTTCTGGTCACAGCGCACATTGTGGGCAGTATTGTCAAGTGTTTTGATGACGGATCTGCAAAAGGATTGGATGACACCTTTGGTAAGAAAAAATATGACAGCGTGGGATAGACGAAAGACTTTCTTGGCAAATATGATTTACCGTTCTTGCATTGTTTTCGTCATGTTATAGACATTTTTGATCTGATTTTGTCTACCGCTTTTAAATGCATGAAGGTTTTTAGTTCCTAAATGCTTTATTATCATTTTAAATCATTAAATACATCGTAGTGCAGTTAATAACAGTAGGAACTATAAATGTTTTTCGTAAATAATACATGTAATAATAATGTGGTACACAAATTTCTTCCGCCGTAAATACCGTGCAGTTCACCTAGACTCATTGAACTTATTCTCATAATTTATTGTGAACCAATCTGATACGACCTACGACGTCCCGTATATTTGCTTCTATGTCATGTGAGTTGGCACATCAGAGGGAGGAGGGAGGTGTCAAGTTAAATTGGTGTATTCTACGGGTAAGGTACATTGATGAAACCAATTATTCGTGGCGTGAATTTAATGGTTCGCTTCGTTCTTGTCACAGAGTTGTTCAAGCGATAGACGTGTCTTCATTTATTTTTTGATTCATCAAGTTGATAGGTTTGTAATTATTTGAAGAAGTAACTGTTCACTCTGTAACAGTTACTTTCGACATGTTTCTTTCTAAAATCATTAATTAATTTCCCATCTTTTTCACTATATTTTGATTAGAAACGAGTAAACGTAATATTTATATAACGTCAAAGTTTTATTTTTAGCAATTTATTATAGTGCAAGTGTTATCGACATGAATAAACATGTGTCCTATATTACGCTAAATCATAAGTATGAAACAGTGTGTAGTAAATAAATATTTTTTTAATAAAATCCATTACACTATGAATGAAAACAATTAACTTACTTTGTATTCATACTAAACAGACGTGTACGGGTAATTCTAGAGTTTGAACAGTCACCGGGGCAGACAATAGGCTATGTTAGGCGCTCGCACGCGGGTCACCGGTCGTCGGTTATCTGCCGATCGGAAGAAAGCCGATCTGCGGCCGCGCCGTCAAATTTATCGTTCTGTTCGCCTCTGCGTTTACAGTTAGTTGCTATGTCTGTGGTACGCGTAGGGCTTGGGATTTTTCCTTGCGGTTTTTCTGATGTAAGTAAAATGTTTGTTAATTTTTATGTTTGTATTAGATACAAAAGATTTTTATATTAATTTGATTTTTTTTTGTCGTTGATGCGGAATTAGTGGATTGATATATAATTTTAATTTTGCTGTTTTCTTCTGGATTTTTTTTTACGTCGACAGTTAAACGTTATTATAAATTATTTGATTATCTGAATTGACTAACTTGTATGTTCAACACACTATTATATTATAGTGCAAAAACATTATTTGTTTACCTATACGAGCTTGCTTGCTCATTTCACATGGCCTCAATTAAGCAGTCATCATTCAAACGGATGTAAGTGCATAATCTCTAGTCGGGTCATCGCGTTAACAAGGCGAGCGGTCACGAACTGCCCGGTATGGGAAAGCTCCCAGCATACAAATGCAGATACGACCTTATGACGGTACAGCTTGGGTAACCGGAAATGCAGTATTGCGCCGACACCTACGTGCGACGCCAGATGGCAGTACTGATTGCTAAGAGATTATTTATCAGCGGATTTACACTATACAGTAATAATTACGCACCATTTCTTTAATATTATCTTTGATTTTCCTTTACTCTGATCAGTTCTTAAAAATAAACAGCCCATAAAACAGTGATTCCGTTAACAATATCTATTTATCGAATCGTGCCAAACATTAACAATATTTAGTTAAAGGGCTATCTGTAATAAATCTAAGAGAACGCCCACACTGCACACGTGATGACTAGAACAATACCCGACAAGCCTTACAACACAATGTAAATCATAAACGTACATCGAGCTATCATCTTTCACTCCTTTAGCTGTGTGTCTTATGATTTTTAACACCCACTTAATCTCTTAGGCGAAACAATAAGCTTTTGAGACATTGCAACATATTTTACTACGTGACCTATGTTCTGTAGGCTTGTCTAATATTCAATCGGTCTGTGGTCCTGGATTGAGTAGTGCAATTTCGGATTTAATGATTGTATTTAGACGAAGCTAATCTTGATATAGCTTAAAAGACAAATGACTACTGATTCAACATTGGTTGTAGTGGTATGGATATGCTGTTGAAATATCTGAAAAATCAAGAATCAAAATGGGATGACGGGTTTTTGCAATTATTTTTTCCTTTTTTTATATCTCCTCTCTAGCTCCTTTATAGGGGATCAAACGAGCAGACGGATCACCTGATGGTAAGCGATTACCGCCGCTTATGGACACCCGCAACACCAGAGGAGTCGCAAGTGCCTTGCCCGCCTTTTAAAAGGGTTTGGGCCTCCAGTATCCTCACTCACTCGGCGAAGCAAAACGTAAGTGTTGTTTCACGCCGATTTTCTGTGAAGCCTGTTTTTCCCGAAGGGTTGGGCAGTTATTGTACACCCACAGTTAGCTGGTATGTTTAGGTCGCATGATATAGGGGGCAAGCCTAATTGCCATTAACTGGCCACAAATTTCAAACTCCCAGCTGCTACTGGGAATTTCATAGAAATATCCAATATCATCTTTACCTGGGAATCGAACCCAGAACCTCTAGGCTAATGAGGCAGTTTGATGAAATGTAATGTAATGTATGTATAGAAAACTTTGTTTTTTTTATTTGTTGAGTCAAAACTATTGCCGAAAAATAGCAAATTTTCGCAAATTGTGTAGGAGGATAAAAAAATAACAAAGACGCCCAATCAAACCACGAAAAAGGTTCAACTCTGCATGAGATTCAACAATACAAAGCTATGCTCTATTAAAGACCATGTATGTCCAACCTGACATGTTCGCCGTATAGCAGAAAAAAATAATCGGAGTGTTTAAACTGACGAATCAAAAGATATTGGACAATGGTCACGAAGAAATCATTCATTCGCCGACAGTTTGGGATGAATTGATGTGGATCAGGTAGATTCTGACACGTAGCAATCTTCCCTTCCATCTAATTTTGGTGGATTTCTTACCTGCATACTCACACTATAGGTATACAGAAAGTACCTACTTATAATTTCATGATATAAATAAGAGCACCGAATTTGTATTAGGTACCTTTCTATAAAAAAAAAACTTATTCCTGGTAAATCAATATGAAAGCAGCCAAGTCACATAACAAATCTTTTAGCACAAAGATTGTAAAATATCAACCTAGATAACAAAACTGAAAATTATTTTTGTAATTCGGCGTGCATGCTCATATTAGCACCAATAATGCTTCTGTAAACAGAAAATAGAGTATAGTCTAGTCTAAAAAAAAAGAAAGAAAGTGACACTTGTAAGCCCTTTTCTATTAAAATTGATGAAAGGGTGTCACATAATGATGGACAATAGTTATTTTGCCTTCGGATACCAACCCTATTCCGTATTGTTAATATTATCGGCGATCCGACTCATGTGGGTGCGGACTGAGCCTGTTTGGGTGAAAAAAATCTTTTGACCAATTGTTTGTCAAAGGCACGAATAGATTTTTTGTCAAGGTGTTTATCGAAGTTTGACCATGGGAAAATATTAGAGATTCAGGTGCCGCTATCGAATTCTGATCCATTGTCAACCTGTTCGGGACCAATCGATATAATCTTTACTGCTTTTGTTTAATTTCGATATTTTACGTTTATTAATGATAGTGTTTTTGTTAAATAAGCTAAGCACGCTGTTGTAAAAGGTTCTTTGTTAAGTCTTTAATCTAAATAAAGCCAACACCTACCAAACTTTAAATCGTCTAACGTTGAAAGGCCGACAATAACAAATTGGTATCAAAGCCTGACAAAGATGGACTCTTGAGAAACTGTCCACCCACTCCTTGGCTATTGATCGTGGTCTGCTCACAACAAATTAATTCTTGTTATGAACATTTTTTATTCCATTGTGTTTTAGCTCTGTATTTATTTTAAGCCCGTAATAGAGCTTAATGGGCGGACATTGGTCAAAGGAGTTTTATTTCAAAAGATCGAATTGAAGATGAATGGATCCTTCCAACGCATTTTAATGTAATGTAATCTTGTTAGTTAATTGTTATGGGAAGCGATTTAAATTAAATCAAGATTTGAACTGAATATAAAGTTTTTTCTCGATTTTATGTGCTGCTTTATTTATAGTTATTGATCATTTGATATTCAATCCTTTTGACATTTCCAACGCACCGATCTTAATCAATAGTCCAAATATTATTGTTGAAAAAATCACACAATACAGATTACTTGTACAAGATAAGTTTACTTGAAGTGTTGTAAAGGTATTATCTGGCTTGCTCATCTAAATGTTATAGATTACGACTAAGTCTTGAACAAAAAAGGCTGTGTTTGGGCTACTGTTGTTATTGTTTGTAACTAGATTTGTATTGTCAGTTATATTAATCCTTTCCTCTAAGAAAGGATTGCTTGTAAAACTAACAGTTTTTTTTGTGGAGAAGTCTTGTGACAGATTCAGAGTAGGCCCAGTTCGTTTCTTTTAAAAAAATGTGGTAGGTACATCAGAAACGTAGAAAAAAACATAATTTTATAAAATATTAAAACCAATAGGTACCTAAATATAGTTACAAACATACATAAACATAACTATGGAACAAAATTTTGTTATAAAATGTATCACCTGGGACATCACAGTCCGTTATATTTGCCTAAAAGTAGCCTGACAAAATTCATGTAGTAAAAATGAATACACATGTTATTTCTTCTGTCTCCAAATGAAAATAGTTTTTTTGTTCAAATGTTCATATTGAGAATGCCTCCAACGATGTTCTGCTGTTTAATGGGACCGGACTAATAAATCCAATTTAAATGTTACCAGGACCTCCGCTGACATAACATATGTAAATCCATACGTCTTTATCTTCAGAATCACAAACGCAAAATGCCGTTCGACGCGCTCAAAAAAAACACAATATCAAGTCGGTCCAGTTCGAAATACAAAACGGGTGGCCGTCCTCACAATCATTATTCTAAATAAGAAAATTAACTTCTTTCCCATAATTTAAATATGTTCAGAAATATATTATCCGATGTGGCTTTCTTTTATACTGCTCTAATGGACGTCGGACGTCAATTGCTAAAATATGTTGTCTTGACGAATTCAATTTATTGGATCATGTACAAGGAGATAGGAATTCTTTCCCACGACGGTGGTTCGCATGGATACATTATTGGCGAGTGCGTGCAATTGAAATAGGTGATCATGTCTATTAGCATGCTTTGTGATATTTATTGGTCGTTAATCATGATTCCTTTGTAAACAAGGCGGTTCGCTGCGAATATTGTCTATAACGTGAGAAAGGATTACTTGACCGTTCAAAGAACACGTAACGTTATTAACTTGTTACATGATAATCATGAACATTATCAATGCAATCAACTGAGTTAGCTGTCCAAACGTATATTAGCACTTTCGCATAGTATATTTGTATGAAGTCACAAAGATTAACTGAGGTCCAATAATTCCTGACCAAGTATCAAGATTGAGAGTTCCGTTTGTAAATGCGATCCTTCGATATTCGCTTAATGAAGACATATTGAATCGCTAAGCGGCAACGGACAAGATATAGGCAATGTTTAAATTGACGTGCGGCCCTTTTATGCCGCATCCGTTCAGTTTTGTATCAAACACAATGGCAAATAAGTAAATGAAACAATTAAACAAAAACCTCTAGCGGTCAATAATAAAAGGTAAACCAAATAAGAATATTATTCGGAAACATATCAACTTGTGCTGCATACAACTTACTTACTAGAGAAATATTATTAATAAAATTGTGTTCGTAGAAAACAAAAACAATATCAATTAAAAATTCTACAGAGGACAGAAAACCCATATCAATTAGTGATAAACGCGAAGTAAAAACAAAACGGTACCTCTGTTAATGTTTTATTTAGACCCCGGCCGGGAATGGCATGAAAGTTAACTTGGATTTTTAAAAGTTTGTTCAGAAGTTGCGCTCGCGGTATTCCCCATCCGTCTGGCCTCGCACCTGGTAAAGTAATTTTACAATTCCCTAATTCATACTTTTGAGGAGGGTTTTAAAAAGCCAAAAGGTTTTCTGCCTCTGGACATAATTGGGATCACGGTAAAACTTGACGACCTTTTGAATTATTAATTTTGCGATGCCATGCAATTTAGATATGTTGAGTATATGTGCGTTTTTTGGGTGTGATAGCTGTTGTGACAGATATAAAGTGGGTCCTGTTAAAAAATTGATTGGGACTAAAATTTCACTACCAGTAATTACTAGTCTGGTACACCTATACATACATAAACCACCACATAATGGCATCCAGTTTCATGTAACGTGTAAAGGGGGGTCCCATTGTTACTCACAACAAAACCCGAGTACCTCGAACTTCTTGCTTTCAAAATAAGAACAAACGTGTCATCGACGAAATGACGCGTGTCGACCAATCGGGCGCGACGGCCGCAGACGATGGTGACGTCACTCTACCAGCGACCAATCCGAGTCGCCCGTCGCCTCCGGTCAACTTGGACTAATTGCCCATGTGTGCGATAACGCTAGTTTTGAGAGGAATCCGTGCGCGAGAGTTGACGGCCGACGCAGGCTCATAATTATGTATGTTATAATAAAATAATGAACTTTTTGGTCTTCATTTGCTAAATTTATACGATAAAATATAAACATCATGCGTATCTCGAAAAAAATAGGTATGATTTATTAATATGTTTTAATAAGAAATTCGACACCTCCTTATAAGCTTGAAATAAACCTTATTATGACTGTCAAGATAAAGTTTAAATAATATCTCTGTTATAGAAATAGAATTTCTATAAAACATTGCCATCTTCTTATCGAAACAGTAGAAAAAGAGCGTTCTAAATAACAGAATCACCGTCAGATAATAATATGAATTTAAAAAAGAACTATAAACCGCAACTGGCAGTAATTGGCGGTCTAAAATTACAAATTCACTGGTCATCCCATTGTCAGTTAAGTAAAGCATGGGAAAAACATAAAATGCTTACACTTTTGCTTATAATTTTTAATGAATACACCTAACTGTTGGATAGTGGGAAACAAATCTAAAGACAATAGAAGAGGCATGTGTATTCAGAAAACAGTTTCTAATGTTTTATGTTACTATTCTTAATTGGCTTATAACATTATTTTTAGGATCACAACTATTCTAATACAAATGTATTATAATCATCGTTGTTACATGATATTGAAAGAAAATAGAATTTTCTGTGCACAATATATTTTGTTGCATTTATGATCTCGAACATAATAAAACCAAAGACCACTTTACAGCTAATAAATTAATTATTGCTCGTACCATTTTCATACAATGTTACAGTCTCAGTACTCCTGACCTTAGGATACAGATTAAGGTTACAACAGGTGATACAATTGTCACCAGGGCTATATAATTTGCATTTCAAATTAATATTTATAATATAAAGACACCTTTTTACAGATTAGTGCTGCTGATGCTACTTATTCATTAAAATTGACAATTTGCCCATCAAATTTTTTGTTCACTACAATTTTACTGGGAACTTAAACGTGACTGATAGAAACATTTTCCTCTAATAATTCTTCTACAAAAGAAATTGTAGCATTTTCATTTTATGCAGCAAACTGTCCGAGTCTCGAGACGAGATAGAAGGTGGCATGAATATTATAAAGGGGCTACTTAGTCCTCTTTTCATGTTTCCCTTTCGGACATGTGATGACCACGGACGGAGTGTCAATATTGCCACAAGCTTCAGTATTAAGTAGCTCGTTGCTTGAATGAATGGAGTCTCGCCGGCACTGGCTTATTGTGCATGTGGACTGTGTGTTTATTTAGATGATGTTTTGTGAATACTCGGTTGAAGTGTGTTATAGACAAGTCTTAAAAAATACTATGGCTTTTTGCAATTTGTCTAGTGCTAAATTTTAACTAGGCATTTTATGGAGAAAATTATGGATGATTGACGAAAATAAATATATTTTTTTAGACTTAATTTTGACTTGAATATTTATTTCTATTTTTTGTGGGACTTAATTTTGACTTAAAATTGTTTTGTGGTTTTATATATTTTAACTGCTCGAAGGAATTTATGAGGTCTATGAATAAAATCTAGTTAGAAAATTATATCATTACAAATTTGTTAATATTCTTACCTTGCGCGATGCGTACAGCTGGCATCTTGATTCTCATCTTGATTTGGTCACCTATTTTTAGATCTTCAGCAACTTCGTTATCCTCAGAATTATTTATCTAAATATCTTTGCTATCTTACGACAGTTCTTTAGCTCACTTCACACGTGCCGCCGACGGTCCAGCGGCTTATCGTCCTATTTTTAAAAAGTCATTGATATCGGAGGCCGTGTTATCACAAATCCCCCCTTGAATGTCCGACGGTAAACATCAATAGACTTGTTGGTCATCTTCTTAATTTTTACATCGTTCACGAATCAAAATTCCAATATTCCTTATTTTACTTTTTCCTTTTCATGTTGTGGTGATTCAGTTCACACGTCAGCTGGATGTTTGCTCGCCAAAATCGACTGGTCATAAAGAGGGCCTTATCAACACTTGAAAGAGCGTCTCAGTGCCCTATCTTATCTATCCACACCTAGTGGTGATCCTGCGATTCGGCAAACGTATCATTTGGTCACACTTCATTAAATAGCATCTGTTTAAACTTTGTCACTTTTCAGTTCAAACAAACAATATCTTCAGTCACTGTCCGATTAAACAAATTTTATTTATATTGTTCCAATGGAAATTTTGCTTTATTTCTCAAATAAATTTACGCCAAAAATTAAAACAGAAACAAAATAATTTACGAAATTTAACTGTAGTCTTGTGTTTACGATATATCGAAGTAGCGTCTCGCGATGAAGCACGTCGCGCGTGCGAAACGGTGCGAGGCAGGTGCGCGGCCGGCCGCCCGCTCTCGCCCGATGTCCGAGAGCGTCTGTCCTGTGTCCCTTTGCGCGAGGGCTCCGCGGCCTCCGCATGTCCACAACTCGCGCTATCTCGCTCAGCCGGCCGATGACGGCGCGTGCGAGTCCGCACGAAGTGGCCAGGGGTTACTCGCGGTCGCCACCACCTCGGCTGATCGACAGAGATCGTGTCACGCGTTCCTTACCACCATGCGCGTGGGAGGGAGCGAGACGGGCATAAATTATAAGTGCCGTGCGTCGGTGTGCGTGCGCGGGTGGGGCGAAGATGCAGCGCGTACAAAAGAAAAGGGATAATATTTGCTTGCATATTTCATGACTCGATTAGGAGATGGAATTTTTAATTGAATGGACCCGAGCGCGGTCAGTCTACGTTTTCAGGGCGGTTTTAAAAATTAAGAACCCGTACAAAAGGGATTTATAAAGTTTTCTCGTGTTTTACTTAGTAAGATGTATCTTTTATTATCCACCGGGTAAACAACTTTGTGAATACTTTTACTAAATTAAAATACAATATATGATGAGTATTCTACATTCGGGGTGATTTAAAATATATGTATGTAACTATAAGTGATCGTGTCGTAGGTAATAGTGAAGCCCAGTTTTTCTACGTTTGTCGCCATTGAGGACAACGTGTACGTTAGCGTGGCGTAGCAAGACGCTACGTACGCTACGCGACTCGTAGCGCACCAAAGTCGTAATGAAGTAAAAATATTAAGCGTAGCAGTGTAATTAACGGTCTAAAATGTTTTTAAATATAAACATTAGTTTGTTTTGTAATTCATTTCATCAATGAAAATTTAAAGCTTCATAATTTGTCAATAAAATAATATAAATAAGGGTTTTTGGAGAAATAAAAGTGGACGTTAATAAAACTACGACACAGAAAAATACAAGGAAGCGCAACACGTAAAGCTAGCTTCACTCTCGCTGGCAAGTTTTCGCGGCACATTTTTTCCCTCACCGCCGTTATTTTACTTAAGACGCCGACGAACTTATCTCGGTCGGTCCTTGACTTTAATAAGTTTTATGAGTGTCAGTCGGGACTTAACTGGCGCGAGAACGGGCGTCGAAAAATAACTTTTTCATAATTGTTTCTCGACTCAGACGCAAACTTCGCGGGACTGTTCGATTATTGAAATTTCAAATTGTTTTAAGTGATTGATTGTTTATTGATTTCGTTATTTTTGTTGCTGGTTTTGTGGGATATTTTTTTATGTAGATAATTTAGGGTTAGGTAGGTTATTTTCCAAATTAAATTACTGTTAAGTATTTACAATGGTCATATTTTAAGTCTAATGCTAATTAGAATAGTTAGAATGTATTGTTGAAAACATAAAGCACTTACAACTTACGTTATCAATTAATATTCCACGGAATTTAGTTCTCATTGAATAACTTAATAATTCATACTAACAGGTATATCTATTATATGATCAAAGTTTCATATTTTCACACTGTGAACCCAGCCTAAGATCCCCAATCGCTTGACCAAACACAACGTGATAGGCTACACTCAAACCTTTTAAAAATCGTGGTCACTAATGTCCAGCGACTTAAAGCCTTCACACTATACCCGTCCCTCTCTAATTGTCACATGTGAACGGCGATAATAGAGACAACTAAAGGGTTGTACGTTTTCTCGAATGAAAATCTGGATATAATGACCGATGTATGTCTATCTCGTTCATATGTAGGGGTGTGTGGGTGTGTGGAAAGGGATGGTGGTGTATACGCTTCTAGTTTGGTAGTATGGGGGGGTGAGTTTACACGCCGCTACTCGACGCTAGGCGGCGTGGAAAACGTTGTCGCTTTTCTCGAATAATTTTAGGTTCGTATTTATCTCTCGTAAAAAGCACTATATTTTATTAACTGTTTAATTTTTATTTGTTTCTGTACTATATTGTTAATACCGTTCGTTATATAACGGTTTTCGAGTTACATTTGTAAAACACTTTTCACTAATTTCATTTGATACAAAAACTCCGCACTATTTCCTATTCAAATACAAATGAAAGGTAAAATTATATGGAAAACATTTTCAATAGAAAATAAACATGACAATGAACTTACAAGTAACCTTGACATTAAGGTAAAAACAAACTATTTAAACAATCATAAATCAGAGTAAAGAAACTCGAAAAGGCTGTTATACAATTTTGGTATTTCGTATCCTTCATTTTGCATAGGTACTTATTCATATTGCACCTTCTGACCCGGTTTTTAGGCTGTAATTATCATAATTCCTATAGAATTTCAAATCCTTTCACCTCATTAATCTAGTGCTCCTAAGCACGACTGCTACAATGGACGTCCTGAATTCGATTTCCCGGTCTAGCAAAATGTTATTGGGTTTTTCTATAATATAACATACCATAACGCCTGTATTCCCCGAAGGGTTAGGCAGAGGCGTACTAATATACACCCACAGTTCGCCGGTATGTTTACGTCCCATGTAATAGGGGGCGAGCCTATTGCCATTAACCGGGCACAAACTCCTAACTCCGAGCTAATACTGGGAATTTCATAGAAAAACCCAATAACACTGCTCGACCTGGGAATCGAACCCAGGACCTCTAACGTAGCAGCCGCGCCTCAGGACCACTTAGCTAAAGAGGCAGTTTTCTATAATATTCTCAATATTATCAACTCGGAGTTTGGATTTCTGCCCGGCGCTAGCAATAGGCTCGCCCCCATTAACATGTGACCTAAAAATTCGGTGAACAGTGGGTGCATCAGTATACCTCTGCCAAACCCTTCGGAGAATACAGGCGTGATGGTATGTTATATTACGGAGAATACAGGTGTGAATTTAGAACGTAGATTTTTTTTCTTAAAACAGTCATAAAATTGTTTTAAGATCGTAATTGTTTCAAGATGAGAATCGTTTTTTAAGTTAAGAACTTAAATCATATTTCCTTCAACAGTTATATTACGAATTTTATATAGGTAGTTAATGTCACCAAAGGACTCAAAGCATATTCCAAATTTTAAGGACACGTTAAAAGCCGGACTTCGCGTAGTCTCGGCCAACCTTTTTAGTAAAATTAACGTTATCCAGGATTGGAACTTAGTTGACAGGGCTGTCCGCTAACACTTCAGGAATTCTAAATTTAAAATCACCAAGATTTAAAATGCAGGTACCAAATGCGATTACTCTAAATTTAAAATCACCAACATTTTAAATTTACCAAATTCGGGAGTTCTAAATTTAGGGCCACTTGCACCAACTTCTTAAATATGTTTAAATTTTATTTAAACACAATTTTTCATATAAATTTCGTTTTTAAATACAAACATAACATAACATACCATCACGCCTGTATTCCCCGAAGGGTTAGGCAGAGGTGTACTAAGGTACACCCACAGTTCGCCGGTATGTTTAGGTCTCATGTAATAGGGGGCGAGCCTATTGTCATTAACCGGGCACAAATTCCAAACTCCGAGCTGCCTCTAGCTTATCAAATCAAATCAAATCAAATGTATTTATTTGCTAAAATATGGTATTCGTAAAAATACAGGTGTTGGTCTTAATTTTAAAGTACGACATATTCTGCCTCATGAGGCGTGCAAATATATATAAGTAATAGTAATTATAATAAAGACTGTTGTTAATAATAGAGTGAAAAATTCAACAAATATGAAATAATCTTTCTCTAAACTAGGTACTTAAATTTATGTTTTATAATATCTTATCTTCTAAATATTCATTAACGCTGTAGTATCTTTTCTGTAATAAAAAGTTGAAGAGTTTGTTTTTAAATTTTGTAAAAGGCAATTCTTTAAATATTTTTGGAAGGTGGTTATATATTTTTATTGACATACAATAGGCATTTTTCCTAAATATTTCTAGTCTTATTGCAGGTAATTTAAGTTTGTGTTTATTTCTTGAATTAATATCAAATGTTTCAAAAAGTTCAGGATGTTGCTTCACTAATATACAAATCTCAAATATATAAACTGGCAGAATTTTATATTTAATAAATAATGGTTTGCAACTGTCTAGAAAATCAGCGCCACACATTGCTCGAACACATTTTTTTTGTGCCCTGAATACTCGATTAATATCAACAGAATTGCCCCATACCACAATACCTTATCTGAGTAAAGAGGACACATATGCATGGTATGCTATCAATGCAGTGTTTATATCAACAGTCTGTCTGATCTTTTTTAATACATATACAAAGCGATCTAATTTACTAACTAATTTTTCTACGTGCGGTTTCCAATTACAATTAGCAGTCGCGCTCAAGACCACTTGGCTAATGAGGCAGTTTTTAAATACAATTTAAACACATTTACGAAGTTGGTGCAAGTGGGCCTTAGAATCGACAGGATTTTAGATTTACCAATTCCTAAGGTAGTTACCGATATTTTTTGCACCGAAACTGGTAGGTACATTCTATAATTGAACGTTTCAACGGATAGTTTTTTCTATCTTCCTCTGTGACAGATGTGGGACAGGATACAGAAAATTGCTCAATTTGAGACACGTAACTTTATACCAATGTATCGAGTTCTCGTATTTATGTCGACAAGGTATTTTTTTAAGGTCATGGTACCTACATGTGACTTTGTATCGTGATACTTGCATCAGTAGGAATTTTTAAACGGAACAGAGGATGTGACTTGAGAAATATCTTCTTAGTGCCAATCTATTATCTACTGCTAACTTATGTAGTTATAGGTACTATTAACTGCCTCATTAGCCAAGTGGTCCTGAGCGCGGCTGCTACGCTAGAGGTCCTGGGTTCCATTCCCAGGTCGAGCAAAGTGTTATTGGGTTTTTCTATGAAATTCCCAGTAGCAGCTCGGAGTTAGGAATTTGTGCCCTGTTAATGGCAATAGGCTCGCCCCCTATTGCGAACTGTACATTAGTACGCCTCTGCCTAAGCCTTCGGGGAATGCAGGCGTGATGGTACGTTATGTTATGTTAACTTATGCTATTATATTGCCTCATTAATAGGTAAAGTGGTCCTATCCGCGATTGCTGAGGTCTTGAATTCTACCCCTAGGATGAGCAAGGTGCTACTGAAATTCTCAGCAGCAACTTGGAGTCTAAATTTCTGCCCAGTTAAGTTAGCAGAAGGCTCCTTCATTGCATGGGATCTAAACCATGCCATACTGTGTACTGTGAAGGACTGAGTCTCCTATGGGGGACTTTTTAAGGAAAATTCACGATAAAATTAAAATTCTTTCTGAATTAGCAGAAAACCTAGTAACGAATGCTTTAGGTACAAATTTGCAATAACTTCACCCTAAAACACAATACTACTTATGACGTGGGAGAGCTGTTTCGCCGAGTGAATGAGGTTACCGGAGGCCCAAACCCTTTTAAAAGGCGGGCAACGCGTTTGTGACTCCTCTGGTGTTGCGGGTGTCCATGGGCGGCGGTTATCGCTTACCATCAGGTGATCCGTCTGCTCATTTGCTCCCCTATCCTATAAAAAAAAACTATATTTTAATCATTGTTTATTCTTTATTGATTTTCCATCCAGCTAACTCACAGTAATATCAGTAATATCACCTTTTTTACGGCAATCTCTACAGTACCTACAGCAATAGGTACTACTTTACTAATCCTAAGAGGAATACCGGCGTGATGGTACGCTTATATAAATCCTCGCTATATTTATGAAGACTTCTAATGCTTCTAATTTCTATGAAGTACGAACGTAAGTGCGTACTCAATGAATGATTTGAAATAACGAGAATACTCTCAATAATAATTTTGAGATCGTCGTAAATTATAATCTTGATCTTAGCAGCCCTTCCCTCTTTGGGGGCCAGTTTTAAAATAGATTATGGATACCCGGGTCCCTTTCACGGGTTGACTTTTGAACACGTGTGTTGGACAGCCCATGTCAGCATTCACTCTGAAGATGTAGGTAGTTTACTTAAGTAAGGTGATTTTTTCTTTTCCTTGTATCGATAATTATGTGGTACAGGCGAATGTAGCACAATTATGATTTCCTCAAATCTGAACTAATAATCTGAATATTCAGTCTGATATTTCCCATAAATATGTACAGTAAAACCTGAAATTATTAATGCCCGTCTAAGCCCGTAGTTGAACTTGTGCCCCAAAATAATTTGCTCGGTATATTTTATAGTGATTTTTTCCGTGGTTTGAATAGTATCTGTTAATTGAAATGAAAACAATTTTACGGATTTTATCGCGTTATATTAGTATAAATCAAAAGTTATTTCATTTCAATATGTCTAATATTCGCGTAAGCTTCAGAAATCAGTAAGTTAATCTGTTTGATAACTTTACTAAGTTTCAACAGATTTTTCGAATTAGAAGTCGTAGAAGAGAAAATGGTTAGGAAGGCACATAGATCAACAGGTATCCGAATAATAACATTAATTAAATTAAATTAATTAATTAATTGATTAAATTGTGTTCGAATTACGATTTATTTTGGTATTATATTTTTGTGGGCAATTCAGCATGCGCCGGATCCTAACCGACTTTGTTTTATATTATAAGATTTACAAAATATCATTCGGGTTTACAAAAAGACGTAAACTATACTAGTTTCGAATAGAATCGCAATTGGCGACACGACTTGACGACACGTTCGGCGTAGCGGCTGAGCGATCGGCTTCTGCGACACGTGTTGAGGGTTCGATCCCCACACGGAGCAAATATTTTTATGATCTACAGGTGGTTATTCCGGGGCGTTTGTGTATGTGAGAATTTGTGTTTGTAAACGCACCCACGATTTAGGAGAAAATCCTAGTGTGGGGCAACGTTTTTTTTTTAAATAAAAAAATATATGAAACACAGCATACATCAAGATAACCATACAACAACACACCAACCTAAAGTCTCGTTAAATATTAACGAGATTTTCTAGTATTAAAATAAAAACAATAAAAGCTATATCAATAAAACTAAACATGAATAACATAGACAACTAGAAAAAATAATTATTAATTTGTTTTAATCAAATTAACGACAAGTACCTACTTTAAATTTGCTTAATAATTATTTATTCTTGCGTCTCCTCTGGTGCCGCGGGTGTCCATGGGCGGCGGTAATCGCTTACCATCAGATTATCCGTCTGCTCGAATCGTTTGCCACTCTACTTATACCATAAAAATAAGGCTTTCTATATTAGAGAATAAACGTCTCAAAATAGTATAAGTAACAATTTGTGTACGCAACTGTACTTTATTTTATAAAATTTAACATTTTATTATTAAATAAAAGCTCATTTTTTAGGTTAGTAGTATTTAGGCGAATGGTACATTACTGAATTTTGCTTGACCCGATTCGCCCGCCATTAAATTTGCCTCGGGCGAAACCGGTCCTAAAAAATATTCCATATTCAAAGTAGTTCATTCGCCCGATTCTGGCGAACGAAATTAAGGCGAAACCGCTACTAAGCCATAATTATATAAATATAACATCATGCAAGAAATTATATGAATAGTAGAGTACCCACTCGCACACCATTGCATAAACAAGAAAACAAAATAACACTGTGTTTGAGTTGTTATGACGTAGTCTTACAGCCGTAACCATTTTAAATTTAAAGTTTGAACCGACCCACCCCAACACCGGGCTATTTCCATCCCGGACAAGCTACAACCCACTTATTGGGCGCACTTCTAATTTTAGCATTTATGGGCTAAGGTTTATTTTTAAATGGCATTTTTTATGCAGATATTGCCACAAGGTGTGAAGTCCAAGCGACTGAGCAGTGTCTATTTCTCTGAGTGCTTTAAGATCTCTTCAAGTAATGAGGGTTGAACACTTGGAAGGGAGATGGCAGTAAGCTGTGCCCTCTCTGTTGGCTTATACGCCTATTTTTTATGATTAATGTATTTATATTTTTTTTTCTTATAAATTATTTTAAGGTGTTCTTTTAATGAATATCAGGTTCATAATTAGTTTTTTTTACGTGAGAAATATCATCAATAAAGTGCAGTTAGTAACTAGAAAAACAGGGCGTTACGGCAAATGTAAGATTTTTTATAAATGTTTCATTCTTTTAATTAGAAATTAAAATAATTAAGTATTCAAATTAAGGCCCACTTGCACCAACTTTTTAAATATGTTTAAATTGCATTTAAACACAAATTTTCATAGTAAATTTGTGTTTAAATACAATTTAAGTATATTTAAGAAGTTGGTGCAAGTGGCCCTAAAAGTATATCACTTTCTATAAACGTCAATTTAATAAATTCATAAAAATATAAAATAAACAAAAGATCATAATGATATATTTTATTCTTTAAGAGAAATGTAACCCTAAACCACGCACGAGATATTAAAAGTTTTAAACACGTATCTCGTGCGCGGTTCAGGGTTATAAAACCTCCTTACTTAATACATAATATAAGACATAGGACATTATCTGTGATTTAAGAACAGTACTGTGTTATATCGTTGTTTATGACCGATGTTAGGCGCTAATTAGGATGAATGTATACCTCGAGGTGGGAACGCGCCTACGATTCACCTAATCAACTGCCGAGCCAAATAAGTCGACGGGTTTTTGCTTTAGTGATGCTTTGTTAATGTGGGCCCTATTAGAATATTTTTATAACTATGTTCTTTTATTTTTTATAAGTATTATTATAAAAAGTGTTATGATATATAAGAATGTAATTTAAAAAAAAATGTTGATTATTTATTATATACAAATAATGCTGAGACATAACATCATGAAAGAAAAATAGCTATTTTTTAAAACGACATCTAGTAATTAATATTTGTTAATTAAAATAAAACCACTTTACGGATTTTATCGCGTCATATTAACATAATAAAAAAATCCGTAAAGTCGTTATATTTCAATATGTCCAATATTCACGTAAAAAGTCAGAATATTTTGTTTAGTTTCGTTTAGTAATTAAAAAGCCAATGAAAATATTAGGTATTTACATTTTGTTCTCAAAGCTTGCTTACTTGATAAACCTTAAATAAGAATAGAATATTCTTTATTGTACACCAAAAACTAATGTCATTTTTTTTAATATTATTCAACTAAATAAGTTTAATTAAATAATATAAAAAAAAGGTTTATCGATAAACTTTGTTCACAACACTAGTACTCAGTGCACTATGCAAAAGCTCAGTAGCTCGCACTAAATGCAGTGCCCGCCGACGCATCGTGACAATAAATTCAGTGGAGGCTTCACATTATTTGGAGAGCTGCCTCCATGACCTTTATGCTCACAATCGCAATTAGATAACATGTTTCAAATTAGATACGCTATAGCTGTCAGAGATGTTACGTGGAACTGAAGATCGAAGAACGATCCCCACACGCAGTAAATATATATATGATCTACGGATAGTTGTTCCGGGCCTGGGTGTTTGTGTATGTGAGAACTTGTGTTTGCAAAAAGCACCCACGATACAGGGAAATATTCTAGTGTGGCACAACGGTAATTTTTTTAAAAGAAAAAATTACATGATATTCGTATCTTGTTATTTCAGAGCTGACTTTATCAGATTAAAAATAATGGTTAAAACAGGGACACGAAAAATATAGTTAAAATAGTATATTTATACAACGGTACACACAATTAAGAACTTCCTCCTTGTTTGAAATCGGCCAAAATATTAGGAAGGTTCGTTTCAATTCGATTAAAAAGTTGTAAATGAAGATTTGAAAATATAGGCTAGGCTACACTTACAATACCTCAAACTGACGTCAGCACATCAAGTAACTAGAATGTGTCAAATTTCCCCATAAAATTGAAATTTGACAGTTCTGGATATCGTAATGGCGACGGTACCTAATTTTATCACACATTCATTCGAATTACACAGGAATTTACTATATTAGTATTTATTATTTCCATAAGATGTACTTGACAATTGAGAAAGTCAAAGGTTATCTGGAATCAAATGTCAACCGTACCTTTACACTGAAGGTATAGATTGAATTATTTTAGCTTTAAATATCTACTTTTGATTAAATCTTTGATATTTTAGTGTGGTATTTATAAAATTAAAGGTTTGAGGGGTTTTGGTAAGGTCATCTCAAACCTTCTCTTACATTTATGGCATTGTAAACAATAACATTATCCCATGATATTCAGAGATTTACACATCCATTGCAGATGGCGAAACTCTGCTAACATTATTTGAACTATCAATTGGAAAAAAGTATGATTTTGATTTTGTTACTCATTGTAGTGTTCCCTAACGAGAAGGAGATGGAGAGAGAGAGAGAGAGAGAGTATTAGAGTGCAATTTCCATTCTTTTTGATATTAGTTTTCTTCGTCATATAAAACTGGGATTATATAAAACTATAGACTGCCTCAATAGCCTAGTGGTCCTGACTGCGACTGCTACGCTAGAGGTCCTGGGTTCGATTCCCAGGTCGAGCAAAGTGTTATTGGGTTTTTCTATGAAATTCCCAGTAGCAGCTCGGAGTTAGGAATTTGTGCCCGGTTAATGGCAATAGGCTCGCCCCCTATTACATGGGACTTAAACATACCGGCGAACTGTGGGTGTACATTAGTACGCCTCTGCCTAACCCTTCGGGGAATACAGGCGTGATGGTATGTTATGTGTTAATGTTATATAAAACTATTCCGTTAAATACATTTTCAGGATTTCATAAAAAGAAGACCTTTTAATACATAAGAGTATGTGGTATAAGTTTCATCATGTCCATTATAGGACACAGATTAATGTCCTGAGACTATAGTCTGGGTAGGTTGGTAGATATTATTATCCTTCCTCGGCTTGGAGTTTTCAACACGATATTTCCTTAGTGGTACGTAACGAGAGTGACTAAGAAAGTGAGATTTAATGTTAAGTAATGTCAATTTACATGTGTTTTCTGACAGTCAGTAGGGCTGCTTACCTTGAGTTCTAAATCGCATACAATAACCAAAGGAAAAGCCTAACCTGCTCTATACATCAAAGTAAATCATTATGGCCTACTTGCACCAACTTCTTAAATGTGTTTAAATTGTATTTAAACACGAAATTTCTATGAAAAATCGTGTTTAAATGCAATTTAAATATAAATTTGAAGTTGGTGCAAGTGGCCCTTAGTATACGAATTAAAACTGTTTTTTTTCACGGGACGCTGTAAGGTTTGTCGGAATCGACTAAAAACTCACTTGCTTTCCCTAGCACTATATTCAAAAACTGACAGATCAACCAAAGGTATCCTGCGTAGGCTATTTATTATACTTAACACTCGTTATAATCCCAACCTCCATGCTGACACTCAAAAGACGCCCTTCTATGACGTTAATAGGTATATATAATTACATATGATATTATATAGATGCCTATTTAGTTCAAGGCTATGTTTCTACCAAGTGGTGACAGGTTGATAATTGCTGACCTCGTTGGCAGAGGTTAACTATATTGTTGTAAGCCTTTAATTAAAGATTGATTGACTCATTAGTCTAGTGGTCCCAAGTGCGACTGCTACACTAGAGGTCATGGGTTTAATTCCCAGGTCGAGCAAAGTGTTATTGGTTTTTCTATAATTGTCAGTACCTAACAGCTTGGAATTTGAATTTGTGGCCGGTTCATGGTAATAGGCTCGCCCCTATTCCATGAGACATACTAGCGAATTATGGGTGTAAATATATTATTAAATCTCTGCCAATTTTATGCTCTAGCTTGGGATTTGAACTCAGGACCTCATGTTCAACAACCGAACTGTGACCATTGAGGTATACGAGATGTATGTACTAAAAACGCACCCAGAAATTCGACTGTGGGCTTTTTATAAATAATTATCATTATAATATTAATCCATCAGGCCAGTCATGATGTAAGTTATGCAAAGCAAATGTACTCACGCCCACGCCACCAGCTAAGGAATATTCTCACAGCGTTACTCATCAATTGCAACACTCAATAACTTGAGTTTGTTAATAAGGAGGCAGCTATATGAAGAGCTTTGTGTTTGTATGAAACCTGAATATCTCTCTTTATTGAAATTGAAGACGGCTGTACGTTTGTCCCTAGATTATTATTTAGGTGTTAAAGCTCTGCCACTGAGTTTGTATGGGGTAGTACCATTGTTTATCAAAATATACTGCAATAAACAATCAGTATTTATTGTGTTCCCGTTTGAAGGGTTAATGTAGCCAGTGAATTTACTAGGCAAATCAGTCTCAAGATGATAATGCATTAGTGAAACCACTAGCATAGCAGTGCTGCACTAGCATGGTTACCACTTATGAGGCGACCTTTATGCTTAAGTTTCATCTTATTAGCGGAGCTTATGAGCGACAATAAGTAATATCAGAGTAGTATCTTAGCACTTTGTCATACTGAGACTTCAATGTCATATAACCTTTAATAACATAACATAACATACCATCACGCCTGTATTCCCCGAAGGGTTAGGCAGAGGCGTACTAAATGTACACCTACAGCTCGCCGGTATGTTTAGGTCCCATGTAATAGGAGGCGAGCTTGTTGCCATTATCAGGGCACAAATTCCTAACACCGAGCTGTTTCTGGAAATTTCTTAGAGAACCGAAATAACACTTTGCTCGACGTGGGAATCGAACCCAGGACCTCTAGCGTAGCAGTCGCGCTCAGGACCACTTGGCTAATGAGGCAGTTATACCCGTCAAACCGGGACATATTTTTCTTATCCTATTATTGCTTGTATTTAATATATTTCCATAACGTCCAAGGTCTTTTCTAGTACTGCATTTCGTGTTCTCAAAGCATAACAGGCTCAAGAAAGTATTTCTTCAATTGTTGAAACAATACCATGCTTTTTATTAAATTCAATAAATAAGCCATCGCGTAGTACGGTAGTAAGTATTTATTATATTGCCAGTACAATAATTTTATTAATTCTTTTTGTGCCAGGGAACAAGTCTTGTATCGCGGGAAACTTTAGAAGCATACAGCCTATGTATGTCACGAATATTTTTGTCTTGGGTATCGAATCCACCACACCCCTTAACTACACAGAACGTTTTTACATATTTTTTATGTCCTACATAATCAAATTCTCTCTTTCTTTCTTACGAAGAATTAGCCGGTGTGATCATTTCATGAGAAATTGGTTGAAACTAATAAAACAAGAATAAAGTACTTAATTAATAAGTCAAAAAGCAGACCCGTGTGAAAAGTTAGTACACAGTTTATACAAATGTAGGTGCCTTTACCTACTATACCCATTTATCAATTTATATGGGTTCTGTAGAATCAGTATTGTCTATGGTTTTGAAGCATCTTGCTCCGATGACTTACTATTGAATACTTTGGTATTTAATATCAAAAGCCTATTTGAACTTTGAGAATAACCTGATAGGAATCTGGCTACTGGCAGTTTGCCTGACTTTTTGGTAGGTTCACAATTTCAATAGGGCATTACTTAATGGGCTATTTAGGCATGTTTACATAAGTTCTCGTGATCAATTATAATTTATATTGTAGCTTCATAAGAATTCATTGTTCTTCCAACTTTATTAGGGTTGCCTCCTAGAGTAACCAGATGTGTCTGAATATCAGTATTCTTATCATTATCGCATACCTATAAAGAGACATTTGATTAGGGTAAGTACACCAACGATTGTCATTGATGTATGTATTACTACCGGCAAGACTTATAGTAATCTTTCAGTACAAAGGAGTCTCACCGTCTGAGTATCGTAACCCGTCCACAGAATGACCGCGGAAAGCAGCCCAACCTTACAGATCAATAGATCAGCGTTTTATTACTTAGCCACGATATTTTCACATTGAATTCAAATATGATTATATTTCTGAAGTTACCAAAACATATTTTTTTTTCAATATATTTCCCTTATCAGACGGGCTACTCGTAAAAACAAAAGCACCGTTAGACAATGAAAGGGGTCGGCTACACAATCGTTGGCCCGTGCCACATTGTGTGGGCGATAGCCTCGAACCGATAAACATCGCTACCCTTTACTTTTTAATGCTTTATTTTTTTGTATATAGGGTGTTTTGAGGTCCGAATATAGAGGTTTTATTGTACCATTTGTTTGTTACAGAACTTCTAGTGTTTTGTGGTTGAGACTTTAATTCACTTTAGTTGCTTAGTAATAACTAAGCTGATCAACTGATCTGCAAGGTTAAGCTGCGCTCGCCGCGGTCAGTGTGTGGATGGGTGAGTGATCTTAACATATCGAGACCCCTCCATGCCTCGGAGAGCCCGTAAAGCTGTCGATCCCGGTTGTCATACGAACATGACAAATTAGTGGTAGTTATAAGCCCAAAAAAGCTTGACAACCAGTCTATCCTTCAAATATCGGTATTGCCCAGAAATTGATTTGTGGTGGTCAGGTGGCAATCGCTTTGTGTAAAATTCAGATTTTCAGCCGCATCTGGCTCGGAGAAGAATGGTGACGTATGTCTAGCTATTACATGTTGAATACGTTTGTTGTAATGTGAATCCGCTTTCAAAGAAATCAGTTTTCTTATACTTTGTGCCTTTAATAAAACCTTCACCTTGAAAGATATTGTTCTGTAGCACAAAGCTTTGAGACTATTAGTGTAGTCCTGTTATGTAGTGCTCATGATTTTTTATTTGATAATAAAGTACAGCTTTGAATAAATCATTCTAAGGTCGCCATGAAAGTAATATTACGGTAAAACTTGATATCCTTTATGTAAATCTGAAAATTTGCCTTTTATATCGGTACCTAAGTGTTATACATACAACATACCATCACGCCTGTATTCCCCCAAGGGTTAGGCAGAGTAGCCTACTAATTACATCCACAGTTCGCTGGTACGTTTAGATCCTAAGGCGAGATACGAATCCCAAACTTCGAGATGCTACTGAGAATTCCATAGAAACACCCAATAACACTTTGCTCGAGCTCCTCAAGCGTAAAAGTAGATAACCTATACTAATATTTTATGAGAATATATTTTTTGAAGTTGCCCCACACTAGGATTTTCTCCTGTATCGTGGCTACTGTAACAAACACAAATTCTCACAGACACAGATCCGAAGCAACTGTCTGTAGGTCATACAAATATTTGCTCCGTGTGTGTAGTATTATCTAGCTTTATGATTTCTAAAACAAAAATTGCATCAGCAATAACAAAATAAATTATAAGACTCTTGTCGTTAATAGGCGCAAACAATAATTTTATTATTTCGAATTTCGAAATCATTCTTTTTTTAATCTAATCACGAAATCAACGTACCCTCATTGGTGGGTGGTAGTGGCAGGCACGAGGTATTGACCGCTGCCTACCGCCCTCTGACGGGTCACTTATCCAGTGTAATACTGCCTTTAGAATTAGCAATGCGTTTTATTTAAAAATCGAACAAGTTTTTTTTAAGAACGAATTGTTGAATTTATAATGAGAAGTATGAAGAAGGTGAAGAGGGTATTTGGCTTTAATTAACTTGGCTTTATATTTGAATTTTATGTGGTTTTATACTTAATTTAATTGTTTTATGTAGCTAGGTTCACACTTATTTATCGCATTTAATTAAAGGGATAAATAATAGGCAAATATGTACCTGTATTTTTATGTGTCATCGGAAAAGATAACAATAACAAGATCTTTTATGACGTATGGAAAAATCTAGAAATACTTCTCATAGGACAGTATAGGAAATTAATTCTAGAAAATGTACTAGAATTATTTTTCCATAAGATAACATACCATCACATACCATACCACGCTTGTATTTCCCGAAGGGTTAGGCACAGTTTGCCGGTACGTTTAGGTCCCATTTAACGAGGGGTGAACCTTTTGCAGTTAACCGGGCACAAATTCTAAAATTCCAAGTTGCTACTCATAATTTCATCGAAAATCTCATTAATACTTTGCTCGGCCTGGAAATCGAATCCGGGCCGCCATGCTCAAGACCACTAAGCTACTGCGGCTAATGAAAAAAAATGAAAATGAGGAAACATATTTTATTTGTAAATACAGTGCCAATCATCACTAGGTGCCAAACATAGTAAGAACAAAGATGGTGTTTCCACACTTTCGAAATTTGCTAGATTTTGAGGAAATCACGCCAATTTGGACATAAACATTGTGCATTTGAAACAACATTGAAATGAAACTAATTTTTACCGATTTTAATGTGTTATATTGATGGTCACGGGTAGACTGAGGTGTTGAACGACTCAATGTTAAAAATACTAACAGCTTGCTACTTACACTAGCAACTTACATTTTTCAATTAAATGTTTACTTTTAGGAATATTTAATATTTCTTATTTTATTTGCAAGTACCTATAATGTGATTGGGATCCCTATACGCCCCTTTTAGATCAGACAGCTTTTTTAAATATAGGTAGTATAGTGTAGGTATACATGAATATATTGCTATGGCTAGTGGCACCCCAAAAATGTAAAGATGGTGGGTATGGCACAAACTGGCACGGTATATTGACCGGTTAAAGTCCGCGGTTGTCAAGGGTGAGCGGACATTAGCATCGATTCGACAGGTGTATTGGAAATAATTGAAATAATAGTACTTACTTATTTTTACTTATTTTCTTTTCTGATTGCATGTGGTGACGTCATCGGTTATTTGAAAATTCGGCAGAACATCTCTGTCTTTTAAAGATCTTGAAACATATAAAATTTTATATGATTCTAGTGTCAAACAGTTGAGCCTTATCGTCAATTTGATTTAGATTTTGACTATTTAACACAACATAACATAATTATCATCACGGGAAAATTTAATTACAATACTTCCGAAGTATTCTTTATGTATTTTTAGTAAAATCGGGTGTAACTGTTACAAAAACCCGCCATATTAATTTTCATGTCATATATATCGACCTGTCACAATTTTATTATATGTACAGATAATTAAAGGCAAATTGGAAAGTATGGAGCCTTCGCTACTGATCCCCACATAGGCACATAGTTAACTCGGAAACAAAGCGTCAAGCTGTCAAACAAAAACACAAGTAGTCGTTACTATGTCAATCATACCTGACCCTCACCTGTGACCCATGGTCAAGTTCGACTCCTAATTCATTCCTGATGACGAAGGTCAAGGAGAGTTGCGATGAAGCCTAGAATTTACATACAAATGGTATAATAGCTGGCCGTTCAAAGAGGTCACAGTTTTTGTCATATTATGTTTGTAAGCCAATGATAATGATAAGCTTTATTGTAAACGATTAGAGTTGAAAATGGAATGGTCTAAAGGAGGATAGTTTTTTGGTAGTTATTATGGTGTTTTAGAGACAAAATTTTACTGTGGGTTATGTAATGTTGTACTTTTTTTGTTCAGTGACACTGTTTTCTTACAAACTATAAAAATCTAATTATGAGTTTGTTAAAACTGTGTGTGGATGGTATCGTCAATCTTCAAACACAATATTATTATTTTTTTTAACTGCCTCACTAGCCAAGTGGTCCTGAGCGCGACTGCTACGCTAGAGGTCCTGGGTTCGATTCCCAGGTCGAGCAAAGTGTTATTGGGTTTTTCTATGAAATTCCCAGTAGCAGCTCGGAGTTAGGAATTTGTGCCCGGTTAATGGCAATAGGCTCGCCCCCTATTACATGGGACCTAAACATACCGGCGAACTGTGGGTGTCATTAGTACGCCTCTGCCTAACCCTTCGGGGAATACAGGCGTGATGGTATGTTATTTTTTTTGATATCCGGATTCAAATACCGCTATTCCTGGTCCCTGCACTACCATTTTGTCTGCTACTACTTCACTGGAAAAAACGACCAGAAAACCAGTCGAAACTTCAGTTGATTCAGACTCAGCTGTACCCTCAAAGGTAAATGGCTAGACGCAAGAAATTATTCTATGTAACGTTTATGAAAGCTTAAAAATTTTAAATTCATACGCATATACGCGCAATAACCAGGATCTAATAGAAGATGTCCAGCTGTTTCATTAGTCGTACCTAAGTTTTAATCCTACATTCGGTACGGGTTCAACTCTTAGGTCGGGCAAAGTAGGTATTCTTAATGGAATAATATCTATGAAATTTTCAATTGCAGTGTGGATGTTAATAGCAGTAGGATTGCCTCCTATTTATTACGAGGGATCTAGACATACCGACAAATTGTGGGTTTAGATTGTGTGTAGGTACCTATGCCTCAGTCTTCGGGAAATACAGGAGTGATGATATATATGTAAAAGATATGTAATATTCCAATATTTTTATCATTCTCCGACCCTGTACGGGCCTATAACGGCTCTATAGTCATATAATTATGTACTTACGTATATATTTGAAACTTCGCACTTCCATTCACAGCTGGCTAGCGATTCACACACACCATCGCAACTCGATACTATGTTATCTCAAGATCTGCATCGATCCAACAATCGATTCTCGAATGTCTTATTATCATACAAAATAAGCCCCATACACAGAACAGACGAAATTAAAATGACAATTACATGCCGATTCGGATTTGAATGACTGGAACAGCATTATTAGCGTTAAGAGCCCCATTGTTAGCCCAGTCGGGTAAAGTAAATATTTTGACAAAAGTCCGTTGCGCTATATTGAGTTACTTAAAGGACAATTGCCACATCACTAGTAACAAATGGGCTACCGAAAAAAAATATAGAAAAAAAGTGAGTGGGAAGTGTCAATCGTACTTTTTTTTAACAGTTAAATGATGACATCGTCTTGCGTTTCATCCTTCGTTTGAAACACTTGATCGACTGCCAATACGTATACTGCAATAAGTTTTACAAACAAGAGAAAGTGTCATAAAAACACACCACAAAATTTCCGATGTCCAGTGTAAATTGACCTGTTCATCCTTAAACATTTAATTCGCAGTCCTAGCTTGAGGGGTCTCCATATAATTGGCGATGCCCCTGCATTATTGAGACTTGCTGTCGAAATATTACGGACTCCAAATTCAAAATATACTGGTTTCTGTCAAGCGTCTGTCCGTTTGTCTTCTTCTTTTCTTGGATACAAACTGATATTTTATTTTTTATACTTAGATAACGACAATATTAATAATTATAGGAAGTATGTAGAGCCCAAAAATACTCACATTTACCTTTTATTATATGAATTAAAGATTGTGAAGCATATCCAGGATTCCTGAAGATTGTCAGGGGCTTAGCGAGTTAATATCAAAGTAAAACAATGGATACGCGGGCCGAATCGCAAATGACTGGCTGGTGTAGGCCGGCCGACATGTGGGTTGGAGGTCATGTCCGTTTAAATTTAAATTTTGAATTCGGTATCCCTTTTCAAAGAGTTTCGTCATCGATGCAGTATCGTCTATGCTTTTGAGTAACCAAAGTAATGAGGTCAAATAAATATTTTTTATTTGGAAGATACTTAGACAATATGTAGGTAGGTACATACTTTACGTAAAACAAGAATAAATGTGTTAGTCATCGTACGTCGTATGGTATATAAGTTTCTTTTTTTCTTGAAGTAGAAGAATATATTAGTAATGTTTTTTTTCCAAGCAAGCAGTTGCAGTAGTTTAGGTTAAGGTGTGATTGATCATTCATTTAAACATAAAAACATGGTATCACGCCTTTATTCCGTGAAAGGTTAAACGGATAGTAGATGTACGAATGTACATCACCGTTATGTTTAGGTCCCAAGTAATATGGGGTGAGCCTGCACTCAATCGGGCTCAAATCCAAATTCCGAGCTGCTTATGAAAATTTTATAGGAAAATATAATGACACTGCTGAAACTGGGAATCGAACCTCAGGCGTAGCTGTACGCTTAGGACTTGAGGCAGTTAAAATTAAAAAGGGTTTCAAACGAACGTAAAGTAATTTAATTTCTCTCTCTTATTCTGCTTCTATTTTCATTAAAAATGCATAAATTACTGGTCGCAAATTGTACCATACACGTTTCATTCAACAATGGACGAAACGTCTTTATCTTCGACAAATAACTTCACTTTTTACTGGGCAGTACATTATTTTGAGGAAAATAAAAATGAAATGCATATAATAATGACATGTGAGGCCAAGTTCGTGTGTGTCAAACAATGATGGCAACAATCCCACTTTCGCGGTTCAGCCAAATGTTGTCGTGCGGTTGCGGACACCTGGGCCGGTGGAGACTTCCAAAAATAATTGCTGCTTAAAGAATTCTGTAAAAGTTTAATTGCCGCAAAAAGATTGTATTTTTTTTTAAAGCTTACTAGCAATGCGGTTCGCACATTACTAGTATTCTTGTTAACCCCTCGTGCTAAGCTAGATTGCTTGTGTTACGAGTGGGTTCACGTCGGTAGTGCAATGGGTGGGGTTCGAACCGGCAACCACATGATCGCAAGTCCGACGCCCTAGCCATTAGGCTACCGCCGCTTCGAAATTTTTGAATTAATCAATTTTTGTTTTTTTTTTAACGTAATAATTCGTTAAGAAGAAAAGCGTAAAAGGCTTGCAAAGTTACGCTATGTCTAACTAAGTACAGTATACCTACATATTAAAAGATTCGATTCCCTTTGCGTTTTTGTCAACAACAGACAAAAAAGTCAACGGAACCTTCCTTCAGTTCCCACAGCTTGGTTAAAAAAAGTACTGGATTAGAACTACGGCATTATTGATACAGGTCGATAATTACTTTACCCTGTAGCTGTTCTCATCCCAAACGATTTTCTGATTTTATTCGTGCCACTACTCCACAGAACTTTTGTTCTGCTCAAGGCAATATTATCCTCGGACAGGGCAAGTATACGTTTTGCATTGTCAATAGAGTGATTACCCCACACTGTATCCTTGACAGCCGGTCAACACACGACCATTCCATTTCAAGTATTATTTCTTAAACATAACTTCTAGGTATTTTTGCTAACAAAAGATGTTGATGGCGAGAGTTGGAAAGACAATAATACTTGTAAAAACGTTCTAAGGTATTTTTATGTTCACGTTGAAAGAAAAACAATTCAATTAATCTTGGTAAATTAATTATGGTTGGGGTCAATATGCCTAGAATAAAAAATGTTGTCATTGCGACCTTTAGCTAGATACCTACACATAGAGGTAGAGTTGAGGCCAGTCACTCTGATTCTCCTCTACGGAATGTTCTAGGCTAGATTGTATTTTTTTCTGATTTGCAGGAGCTTAAAGTGAATTAAGTTCTTAGAGAGTTTAAATACGCGTATCAAGATAAAAAAAAAATATGAGCCGACCCCTGAGGCTTTTTCACCTTTGGAAGAATTGAGAGAAGAAGTAGCTAAGAGAAGTTCTAGTCTATTCCACGGTACACCAGATACTCACACATCCACTTCCCAGACTTCCCAAAGACTGGAATATACTTATTGTTGAAAAGCACAGTAAAAGGTTTGATTAAGTTTTTTGAAAGCCATTAATTTAAATTATACCTGGCAACACCTTATTGTCTTCTTTTCTTCAAAATTTTATTCATATGAAAAACGAAACATATCAATTAATAATTTAATATTCTGCCTACGTATCCTCTTTTCTAAACAGATTATCAAGCCATTGCTTAAAAAACCATTAGCCATATGGCGTGTCTTCGTTTACACAGTTCTAACCTGCGCATTGCGGTCTCCTGCGCATGTAGATTAAGTATTTAGGTTCTGGTCAGTTTGCTTTCACCTGCTGTGCGGTTAAAAGTGACAACAGGTGGGCCTTATAACCTTAGCGATTTTTATAACAACTCAATCATCATGTTTTGTATTTGCTTGCCTGATTAATATAATATAATAAATATCTTTATTGTCCATAATAAAAAATACATTTTGTTTAGAACTAGTGGTCAAGAAAGAAGAAGCCTACCCTCTAAAGTAGGTTTATGTACCGGTAGGTATCTTAGAAGTTAGTGTACCTTCAAAATGATGCGTAACATTTATTATAATCATGTAAGTCATTTATTCTTATTGCTTCCTAGGCATATATTCTTCTTTATTATTCGATTTCTCTTGTTTTTGATCGAACGGCCCTTTACTTTTGACCATTATTTTTTATTTTATTTATTAGGTGCGATTAATACGACAGTGGTGCACAACAGATTATCTCCAAGCCCCCCGGTATGTTCTAGGTCCCATGTAATATCTGGTACCGCAATGGCCTATCCTGGTTAGTGGTAAATAAAATTAATACAACGCGATAAAATCCGTAAAAAATAGTTTTATTTCAATACAGAAGATAGGTTCGATTAATTCACATTGGCATCACAGAATTAATTAAAACAGTAGCTAACAAAACCAAGTATCTTGTGTGGGATAAAATAGTAGAAACATTAGGCTTCTCTTTGATCAATATCTGGCTGGATGCATCTTTTTCATAATACGGTACAGTTAGTTACACACAAAAGTAAAACCTCCCATTTTAAGGTTCACTTTCAATTATACTCATTTAGCGGTACAGTTGAGCACAAAACAAAAAGTCGAAATAAATCATAAGTTGGTACAAAAGCTAGTTGTGAAAGATAATTGGTTTTGTCTATTTATAATGAGAGGTAAACGGCGTGTAATTAATGACAGCGCGTGATGAGCGGTGGATAGCTTTGTTGGTGCTCTGCCCACTGGCTGCGTAGGATAGTAAGTCAGTCAGTAAGAGAGTACTATCGTAGACAAAAGTGTTTTGTCAAAGAAAAGAAAATAATTATTCTATGCTTTTTTAGTACATATACCTACATTTCATTATTTAGTTACGAAATTTCATTTTAATACTTAGTTATCACAATACTCGAGATAGAAGAATTAATTAAGATTTTTTTAATAAAGATTTTTTTTTATTAATTACATATTAAGTAAGCAAAACATATTCTTATTTATAAAAATGAAATTATTAATTTTCGTTTTAGTGTGTACTTTAATGGACAGCAGGTGAAGGCATTATAGAAATATATTATTTTCTCTCATAATGTATATTATTAGCGTAGGTATACCTGAGGGCTTAGACAAGTGTCATGAACGCTAATCGAATAGAATAGAATAGAATTCTCAATGTATGGGAATGACACTAGCTTACGACAAGTAATTTGAGCCAACGAATAGAATTAAAAATTGGTAGCCAAATGTCCATTTAGTCTATTCGTTTAAACGAAACGCTAGAGACGTACAATAATCTCCATAGAAATCCTAGCCAAGTGGCACTTTTGACAAACGACTTCGCTTGCTAGCGATCGACACGTAGCGAACGCCAGCACCTTGTAGATAACGCTACAAAATGGCGGATCTATGATCAGCTGATAGTGAATTTGTTGTGATTGTGTTTAATTTATGCTTAATAAATAGATTGTAGGATATGGTTTCATATTTTTTTATTAATTTAATATATTATTACATAATTATAACCAATAAGAGCAACTTAATATTTATTTTTATTTGTAATTATTTATAGTATCAAATGCATAATGTGCATGTTCCAATGGAAGTTCATTAGCTGTACTTCCAGCCTAAAAACAGAGGGTAATTTTAAATACAAATAAACTTTAAGTATGTTCCACAATCATTAATAGGATATTTTATAGAAATTCTGGCGTAGATACCAAAAAGCAGCTAGTAAAATAACGAAGGGCTAAAACTAAAATGAAAGCCTTGCTGTTGCTTTATCTGATGATTTATTAACAGCGCCACCAAGATAATTTTCTATTAATTCCTGCCACAGCCCACCAACTTTGATCCGTTCTTGAGGACCTGACTGGAGTCTTGAGAGATCTGTATGTCTAAAACATAAACAATTTTAAGTACCTACCCAAGTATTTTAAGTGGTCTGCCCGCCATATGATTCGGTGATGTCATTTTTTTAGGTACGTAACCTACCTATATTATAATTACGGTAGATATAACTAATGCTTCGAGTACCTAACACAAAAAAATTAAATAATAATAATACCTTGCCGTAAAGTATATTATAGCAGAGAACTGTACCGGACTAGCTCTTAACCTTGGTTCCATAACTAAAACAAAAATAAATAGGTTGTTTACATTAACTTAAAAAATGATGTAAAAGGTAAATTTTAGTAAGTACACACAATTAAAATAATAAAAGATTTCATTCAAACTAGGTATTAAATAATAGTATTTCATTGTACTTACCAAATACTTTAAAAAATATTTTTCTTAGTTTCACAAGGAAACTAAAGGTGTTTTAACTTATGTAAGACCAACTCTTATAATTAGTGATCTAATATTGTAATATAGTCATAAAGAGAAAACTAGATAAACAAACTATTTCTTACTTTCAAAATAATTTGAATTTTAGCGCACTATTCACACTATCAAAACGAAATCATAGACTACATCCAACTTTTAGCGTATGATGGAATAGACTGAGCGTTCGGCAAGTCCTTGTACACTTGGCTACCAAATTGTTAGTGTTAACGTTAAGGCGTTAGCGTTTTTCGACATAGAATAGATACGGAGCGTTTGACACTTGTCTAAGCCCTCGTTTCTATTTTTAATCACCGCTAAACACACACACAACTAAAGTGGACAATATAGTGACGTTAACGTAATTACTAGACAAATGTCACGGTCATCATATAGGTCTTCTACGAGGGCTAAGAGGATAGAAACAAGACAATAAAACATCATAATAACATCATATTAACATAAAACATTGTTGTTGTTAATAAGATCAACATTTTTGTAATTTCCGAATCACTAATGACTAACGACTCAAAAAAGTTCCATCGCAATCGGATAAATGACATATTAACGCATATTAGGGTGTTATGCGTTGTCTAATATGCGTTGCTCATTTTTTTAAGAAAGAAAAAAAAATATGTAGATTTATTTATTTATTAAAAACTCATTGTATTTTTTTTTTGGATAGGTACAGATACGTACAGATGGATCACCTAATGGTAAGCAATTACCGCCGCCCATGGACACACGCAATACCAGAGGAGTCGCAAGTGCGTTACCCGCCTTTTAAAAGGGTTTCGGCCTCCAGTATCCTCACTCACTCGGTGATACACAACGTAGGTAAGTGTTGTTTCACGCCGGTATTCTGTGAGGCCACTCTCCCTCCGGTCGAGCCTACCAATGTATGCCGAAGTATGGCTCCCTAACGATTTTTATTTTAAATAACATTATTGTTAAGTATTCTGTCATTAATAGTCTCAACGATTATTATAATTCATTTTATTAATTTAATTAACTACTTATGAAATTTGGCAATGACGGTACCGTCATCCTCAGCACCCACGTTTTAACTATTGCACATCACATCGACAAGTACGAAATCAAATTACTGACAAAAGTAAACCTTACCTCAGTACAAATAAGAACTATCTCAATATTGTCTTATCTGAAATAATTAATGGCGATTTGAATGGAGAAAAATATTGTAACAATACGAATTAATCAGTTATAATTGATGGATAGGTGGTTATAATGTGTTATTAGAGAAAATGTAATTACATGTAACACTGTTAAGTACAGTGTAGGTTGTAAATAAAAAAATCTTTTCTCTAGGACATATGTGTCATATTGTCTTGTGATTTGTATGTAGGCTGTTATTGTCATGTAAACTAGGTTATAGAACTTGGATGAGTAAATCAATCATGCGTGTGATTCTTGGCAAGATAGTAGGCCACCCTATTGGTTTTTGTGGATACCGTAAAATCCAGTAGCTTGTTTGTTACTTTTTTATTTCAATTAATTTGACTTATAACCTCACACTAAAATAAATAGGAACATTCAAATATAAAACTGTTTTCAAAATAAAAAATGTAGTGAAGTATAACATGAATGATCTCCTATGAACGATGACCCAATGTTTTGTAACCGTCGCGTCAAGGAAAGGGTGTGCCCACAAATATGTACAGTCATCGACAACAGTTTGGAGTGACATTTTGTGGTGTCCGTATTAGCATACTGGTCAGTACTGAGAAAATTTAAAATTAAAATTACCTTTCACTCATTGCTAGCTCAATGGTCCATTGCTTGAAATGAGGATCTGGGGATCAAATTTGGGCGATACTCATGAGTGGCTGCAAAATCTCTCAAGTGGCTCAAAATAATTTTGAGTAGAATTATAAATTGGGTTTCTCATGAAATGCCTACAGATATTTCAGTAATACATTTTTTAACATTATGATAAATCAATATTGAGATCAACATACATTTTGTTAAAAACTTCCAATTTTATTTCAATATTTAGATCAAGTAAATAACCTTTAGTTATTTGAATTTCGTACATTATCTATCAAATGTTAATTAAGTAATTACTATAAATAATCAATACATTTAAATCCATCACAAACACTATCTTCTTTACAGTTTACAGATCAAGTAATATCAATTTAGCGGTAGATTTGTTCAATACTTAATTCATTAATCTATTACTTATCATCACATTGTAAAACGAAACAAACCTTCTGCCCACTCGTGACCGTTTAAAATTAAACAGAATAAAAAATCAGTCCAAATATGTATGAATGGACGAGCTGTGTAAGCGTTAAGATAGGTGTGATTAGAATGAGCGTGCGCGTGGGCAGGCCGCCTGTCATCGCGAGAGGTCATTGTGTACGAGAATGAAGACCGCAGTATTTTATAGAACGGACGGGTTTTACTGTGGGAGGAACTTTTAAGTTAAAAACTTACGTTTCAGATTTGTGTGCCGCGATAGTGAGAATATGCGGCTTCGTTACATACACACCCTTAAATGTGCAACGCTGCGTGTTTATTGTCCTTTTATGGAGGTTTATCTTCAAAGATGCAAAATGGTGTTAAAACTTATCTTACGACACTCAGTTCCTTCACTGTAGCTAACACATAAGTGTATGTACTTTATTGATAGTTATGAATTACATAAAACTCATTTCATAACCACTCGACTCAAGTTCAAATATTTCATTTCAAATATTAATAAAATTGAAACAAAATTGAACATGACAGGTCACATTGAAGCTATAAATATTATATTAAATTGATTCAATTATATTCAAACACTAGTCATTTGCGAGCCTATCTCACTATGTAAGGGTTACACAATGTATGACATGTTTCATTCTTGTATTTGTCGTGTCTAACGATTCGAGCGCGCGTTTCGAGTAGATTTGCATTGAATGAGCGCGGGCTGGACACACGCGCATCGGCGGCCTGTCATTAGCGGACGTGCGCAATCTGTCGCCGCTCCACCCTGTTCCAAACTCAAATTATTGTGTTCAAGACTCGGTCGCTTGCGACACGCGCTTCAAGAAAATAGGTGACAATTGTGTATGTGACTGTACTTTTTATTGGTTTGCAATTGTTTGAGCAACTTTCTTTTCAGAGTGACGATTGGTTTTTATACAATTGTAAGTGACAACATACGCTTCGGTCTGCCTATTAATTTATTTATCTGAATCTTATAACATAATACTTTCTGCTCGCGACTTTGTCTGTGTGGACTTCAGAATTGTTTCCATCCTGGATAAAAATTAGCAATATGCTAGTCCAGTTAATAAACTGTGTGTTATTTAGCCATTTGCGTGATTCGAATTTGAAGTAAGACACATCCAAAACAAACAAACGTACAAAGTTCAAAATTATAATAATTATAAGTACCTATATAATTTAAAAGCCTACAAAATTAAGCTGCGTCTAAAAGTATGAAAAATCTGGTACTGTACTTTTTACTGTGTGTGTGATAAAAAAAATCGTGGATTATAAAAAGATTACCAGTTTAACTAATATTTTATTCAACTTTACATTGATTTGGAAATTGCCTGTGTGTTTTTGAAACCTAGATCCAAAATTTTTTGAGTATTTCTTAAATTTTGCCTAGTAAAATAAGTATTATTGAATTTCAGTTCTACTAAAACCATTTCAGGATATTCTATATATATGTTTAGCGATTATCCAATAATAAACGATGATTAAGTTTCCATATTAGTAGGTATTAAAATGCCAGCACATCACAGGTAGGCTTACATGTGGGCATGTGAATAGAAAAACTATACGGGAATCTAAAAAACCGTAAATAAAACCTCTTTGTGCCTCGGCCTTTGTCCACTTTTTTCAAAATCCACCCTCATTTATGCTTTTTTGCAACGAAAAAACAATTTTATAAAATCTCCACAGAAACGATGCGAATAATTCCTCGTTTCATGTTTCTTAACGTTTTTTCTAACATATTCTATTTTTGAACTCCCACAGGCATTGTTGGCCGTTATCGATCTAATCTCCTTTTGATAGACCTCCTTAGTGTTATGGACCCGGGACTTCATTGTCCGGCCAAGTTTTTTTACGTTGAGTCAGACTTACGAAAGAGTTGATGGATGGCGAGATTGATAGTAAAGGAATAAAATAAACATTTAATTTCGTTTGGATGCCCTTATCATAACCACGGGCCGGTACATTAAAAAGTTATTAACTGAAAATTTTAGTGACTTATATGTTCTTTGTAACGACGGCAATAAAGTTTTTATTACAGTAACTCCTCAGCTGCCTACTGCATCCATTGCATGTGTCCTTCTTGTAGAGGAACGCCGCTGGTGTTAAGATAAATAACACAGTTACTCTGGCACTTAGAATAGGCTAATTGCTTTGACTATCTATCAAAGGCTAATTGTTTTTCTGATAGATTTTTTTACCAGTGTACACCTAGGCTTAGCTATGCACGCTGTAGTGCGTTGGTTCCATGTTAGAAGATTTACAAACTTATAATTTAAGTGCACATGTTTTTTTCATACTGCCTCAATAGCCAAGTGGTCCTGACCGCGACTGCTACGCTAGAGGTCCTGGGTTCGATTCCCAGGTCGAGCAAAGTGTTATTGGGTTTTTCTATGAAATTCCCAGTAGCAGCTCGGAGTTACGAAATTGTGCCCGGTTAATGGCAATAGGCTCGCCCCCTATTACATGGGACCTAAACATACCGGCGAACTGTGGGTGTACATTAGTACGCCTCTGCCTAACCCTTCGGGGAATACAGGCGTGATGGTATGTTTATGTTATGTTTTTTTCATCCCAGATACAATTTTCAGGTGATTAAGTGAGTTCAAATTCAAAAATTCAGTTTATTTCAGACTAACGACCCATACGTACCTTGAGGTGCGTAAATTAATTTTCCATTTTTTTACTTTTCTGGTGGATTTTCTAGCAATGTTTTTCCTATAAATCTTGTCTTAGCAAATACACACATCAAAAATACAGCTGTTCTCTAGTTGGCGATTGATTTTTATATTTAGTAGATAACCTTTGACAAGCACTTATGAGAGTTTTGTTGCATGAATTCAAAAAGTTGAACTATGGTGAAGAAACTCTATGGACACATTTTATAAAAATAAAGCTTTTAAAGTTTTAAGGTCAAGTCTGATAATTTTGGTGACTACAGAATCCATGCCGCGTACATTATCTTAGTGATAATAAAAATAGATCTCTGTTGTATATGCTTCAAGCTTGATAAGTTAAAGACACAATTTACCATCTGCAAAAAAGTTCAATTTTAGTAATATTAAAATGCAATATTACTTATTTAAATTATAAAACTGAAATTCTACGAAATATTATTAAATCTTAAAATTCGTAAGATTATAAATTATTTTTCTGCATCCCCAAAAATATCGAGATACGTATCGGCCAGTCCTTTTGTCGTTCAACAAATCAAACTATACAGAGGACCGAACATTTACATAGCTATCTACAAAATTTTTGTTGCGGTCATTTCCAAATTTGTCCCAAACTTTTTGCTCCCTCGACAAGACTATCCGTGTCTATAAACATTATTTTTAATCACCTCTGCTCTGTCCTGATAGTATCTGCAACACATGTTGTGCACACTAATGATTTTAAGGACATCCAATAAAAAACGTTTACCTACCTACTAGCCATGTTTTGCTAGGAGTAGCTAGTAAAAAAGCGTCCTACTTTAAATTTAAAACTTGTTCAAAAGTCGAATGGTTAGTCAAACAATAAAAATTGTGAAACTGACATGGTTTGTATAAATCTCATAATCGGGTAAAATATTTTTCTTCAGCAAACTATAAAACTCGAGCTAAATCTTGATGCAATTATGAACATAGAATTTCACAACCAGAACATAGAACATAGAAGTTCATACCAGTAACAGAAATTTAGTTATGGAAAGTAAATTGAAGTTAAAAAACGGAGATATTATAAAAGTAAAATATAGAAAAAAAAAATATAACTTCAACTTGTAACTTTTACTGTGGTCGACTGACTCCGCAGTTGACTGAACGTTACACTTTTACCATCTCATATCGCAAAAGGGCGCAAGAATCCCGAACCACAGACTACCACTTGAGATGATTTATGCAAACCGCGTGGTGACCATAACGGTAAACTTTTTTTGGTGTCACCAGAATTTTGGGCTCCAAAAAAATCTTATTCGGGTGAAACGCTCCGATGATGTGTGTCGAGGGGTTGTTTTGATTTTGGTCTGCGATAGTACTCTGTTTAGTAGCGAAAAATTAACTGATGTTTATGACTCTTGAGGTTTTATGATAACTACAAAGTATCACGATAGAAAAGTATTCCAAATCTTTCGTGCCAATGACATAGGTTTGAATGGACACCTTTTAAATATAAGTACATAATAAATCTGTATACAACAAATACAGTAATGTTGTATAATGCTGAAAAGTTTTTAACTAAAAAGCCATTAAATTAATAATTTCTGTTGCGTCATCAATATATTACCCAATTCTAGATAAACAATCTTTTTTTTTCGAAAACCTCATGTTTTGACTTCGCCAGAAGTTGGGTCATCTCTTGTATTTCGATTCTCACGTAGGCCGACTGATTTATGATATGAAACCTGTCACAAAACGTTTCAGCTGTAGCTTTTTGAACGTGGCATCACGCCTTAAGCTTTTGTCATGCGATGGACATTGCATTTTTAATATTTTTTTGACTAATAAAACATAATTTCTCAAATGTTTTTATCCTAATTTTGGACGGGATTAATTCTGTCAACATTTTATTTTGCAGGCTTTATTCGAAATTCGTAATTTTAAAAGATTGTTTGCTTTAGGAGTAATTCTTGAAGGTCAATTATTGTGTTAACTGATTACATTTAATCATTGCTATACAAGAAAATGGTAGTTACTCTTTAGTGCTTATAAATAAATATAATTCGGATAAATTTGATGATACAAAAGATTATAGAGGATACAGTTTATATATTATATACTGTCCCTATTATCTCATATATATTTCATCTTTGTCTCTATAACGAAACTGTCAAAGATCATTATTCCGTGCATCAAATTCTAGAGACTCTGTCACTGGTCTCATTTCTTTTGCTTTCTAAATTGTAACTATGCGCTTGTCAGGAGGGACGCGGAGACACACGTGAGGACCACATGTGGAACTTGTGTGATGTCCACATCGTATTTCATGTATGAGAATTTACGTACCGTGGTGTATGTGACCGTTGGGACAGTCACCGTAAACTGTGTATGAAAAACATAACTTTATTGTAAAAAAATAAATTGTAACACCGAAGTATTAGTACCTACCTATATTTTTAGTTAAATAACTTTATTTGTATTCTTATTATACACAAAACATAACTGATATGATGTCGTATTTATTTTACACTACCATAAAAAATATTAGCGCCTTTTTCCCACAGGGGTATAAGTAGAAACTACAGAATAATAAATACCACTTATGTATTCTTCTTTTGCTTTATAAATTCATCAACATATTATTATGCCTTTTATTAAAATACTTTTGGTTGGTGCCGGCTGTTTGATGCAATGTATGAAACTGAATGAAAAAGTACGTAAATTCAATGCTGATAAAAATTGGTTGACACATGAATGCTAAAAATAATTCCCTCCGTTAGCGATAAAAATGATGGGTACATCAAAGTAAATAGCTACTTACATTTTTGTCACAGTGTTTGCACATGATAAGTTCTATTTTCAGTCAAGATTTACATTTCTTTCAGCGTTACGGGACGAATGAGTACTTGAAAACTGCGCTAGCAAAACCATCATCCTGTCATGTTTTAAATACTAATTACATATTCGTTTGTGTTGAAAGAATATGCATATACTTAGCTTAAATTGCATAATTATATCAATATATGTTTATATAACTGAAAATGATGTAACTGTAATAATAATGTTAAGAGATTTTCAACCCAAACTTATATAAAGTTTGGGTTGAAAATCTCTTAACACATAATTACGGTAGGTAGGTACCTAAAAACATACCGGCGAACTGTATACTATATGTCGTCAGAATCCCTCTGTCTAGCCTTTCAGAAAATACAGGTACCTACTATAGTACGAGTCTCTAATGCACTGAGCATTAATTATACTTTTGTTTATTCTTAAATAATTTATTTAGTACGATCATAATTATTTCTGTTCGTGCCTGTACTTGAGACCAGTACTTCATTTTTTATTAGCCCTGACCAGATGGGTCACTAACTGCGAACTAATTTATGATCCATGTAGACGTACAAAATGTAATACAGTATGATGCCACATTTGGCCTGCTACTTGCACTATTATTCTTAATGTTCGATGTCTGGTCGAATGATAAAAAAATTTATTCCTTGCAACCTTTGGAGTTCCCTTCTTGGATATTTTATTCAGTATCAAATTAATAAAACGATTATATCCACCCACCCCTATATTGACGTTTCTCACCGACCGCACACTAGCTCAAACGGCGGAGAGTCTGGACAAAAAATCACGGTGAAATACCGCTAACCGACGCATCTGGAAGTCGTTGCGTATGCGCCTCACCGTTACACAGTGCGCCGCCTGACCCGGCGTGGCAAAAAAAAAACTGGCGTAGGTGTGCACCGGCTTTGTTTTACGATGAAATTATATTGCAATAGTTGTAGTAATTACGTTCGCATGTCGGCCTGACAGGAGAAATGACACGGAACCGGAGCAACGCTTGCGGGAAAAGTTTTTTGATGGATGCGCCAAGCAACGGCCTTTATTCTTTGTTCAGTATTTTTATGACGATATTGATGCTTCCGTACCCGATAATTTATATAATTATATAATAATATATAAAGCTGAAGAGTTTGTTTGTTTGTTTGCTTGAACAAGCTAATTCCAGGAACTACTTGTCCGATTTGAAAAATTCTTTTAGTGTTAGATAGCCCATTTACTGAGGAAGGCTATAGGCTATATATTATGACGCTAAGACTAAGTAACTATTCCACGCGGACGAAGTCGCGGGTGGAATAGTTACTTAGTTAAACAGTATACTAGCTACTGTTATAAAACAGATTGATTAGAATGTGAAGAATGTCAAGAGTCCAATAAGGACTAAAAACATTTACGTAGTTATGGTATTTTTAATATTAAGCCAGTTATGAGTTTTAACTGTGGTTCCTCACAGAAATAAATAAATTATACTACACAAAATCCCACAGGATAAGCCGATGATAAAACAAATATCCGCCGGTTATAAGGGTCAAAAACCATATTGCGTAAAGTTGGTCCATGTGAGTCGTGAGTCGTATTTTTTGTCCACACACGTTACTATTTTTAAACACTGTTTGGTCTACAGCGTCAAGATGGGACTGTGATGTGATGGGTCAGAGTAATAATAATTTAAAATATACATACTTATGTAACTGTCTGCTACTGGAGATTTAATATGATAAAAATAAAAGGATCTTTATCTTCATTTCTATAAGTAATGAAATTATAGTTTTAATGAATAATTACTTTAGGTACTATAAAATTATGTAAAGAATATTTTCGTAGTACAAAGTCGTATAATTCTTCGTAAGATTGCGTACTACGGTACTACCTTATGATGCACACACAAACTTCCCACTGCTCAGTACTCACAGATAAAAATAATTTCTAAAGTTATTCAATTACAACTTTGACGCCCTGTAAACCTATTTTTTGGGTTTGCTTAACTTAATATGAAACTCCATATCCTCCTAACGGCATCGATCAAATTTCCCACCACTAAACGCACCTTTGGTGACAAAAACAAAAGCTTCCTTTATCTGGCTAGCACCAGTATGTCAAATATTGTCGTTTCGTTTATTTTGGCACCGAGTGTTCCGTTAGAAACGCTTGCACCTTGCAACGGCAAATAACCTGCGACCTATTTATCCGGCCATCGAAAAAACCTAGTCGCAAACCAAAATCTTTTTACCATCCTTCAAACAAAAATCAAATGATTCTGAGCTTTATGCTGTTAAAATAAAGTTCTTGTTTAATTTATGAAATGTATATACACAGTGGTCTAACTAACCACATGTGGGAAAGATTGTGGTAAGTTTTTTTTTAATGGACGGTTCTAAGTTTGGTTTTAAACGGATGTTTGGTCGCTTTTAGTTTATTAATTAAGTTTAGATTTTATATTAGCATATCGTTAAGTTAGATTGTTTAATTAAAAACGTGTGATGTTGAATGGTCGGCGATAATATTTGGTTTGTTATTGAGATGTGATAATTTGTGTAAATAGGACCTTTTTATAATAAAATACACCTTGCTTTGTTTAATTTATTTTTGATTATTGATAAATGGAAAATATACAACTTAATTGATTGCTCAAGTAATTATTATTATAAAGCTTTCTCAGAAATATGAATAGTTTTAATAATAGCTTAATGGCTAACTTAACATAATGGCACTTAATGGAATTTATAAAAAAGGCATTCTATTAAAAATTCAGACCAAATTTTATCAACTGACATATAATCAGGCTATTCTGATGTCCCTCTCCTGGGCACGGGTAAATAAGATTACCATAAATCTAGTTAAACCATCAAAAAGTCGAAAACTACGAGCAAAACGAAGAAATTTTCAAAAAATTCAGCACAAGCTCACAATAAACAATAATATTCATCATACATGGAGGTCACGTGCGCACGCGTCGGTCACGTTACAACCGATTTATTGTACACCGCTAACCAAATTCTGTGTCACCCTCTGAATTATTGTGGAAAGTGCGTAGGTATCTGTTCTTAGTAAAAAGATTATACCACTACAGTATCGTACCAGCCAAAAAACCAAAAAAAGCTATCATTTCATTATTCAATCGATGAAAATGCATGACTTTTTATTTACAATACTAATTACATAATGCTTTTACTCTGTGAATTCTGCTTTTAATATTTAGTTATCCAGCTCATGAGCAAAGGCCTCCCCTCAGTTTCCTCTTAAATATGGACAATGATGTCCAAAAACTCGAATGGATCTTTTCTCATGTGTACCGCTGAAATGTAGAATATGCTTCCCGAGTGGGTTATCCTATAGATATCTGTGATAAATGATATTTATTTCTGTAAATAGATCTTTTAAAGACACTTTTACAAGTCAATGTATTACATTTTTTTGAACTAGATGGCGCCGGCATTTCCTAACTGACGACCTCTGAGAAGAAACACCGAAACAAACTCAGAGAATCATGGTCTCTTTTAAAGTCCAGACAATAATAGGTAGGTAGTTGATATTACAATTATAATATTATTAGATATTATGCGAGTGTTACGATGTAGGCCAATATCTGGACAGGCCTTTTGAAGAAAGAGCCATAGCAGCTTTGAGTTGACCTGTCCTAATTGTGAGTGTGTCTTTAAATCAAGAGTGAATCGGTTTCTTCAAGGCAACCGCGCTCCATCGTAGATCGCAGTCTCTCTTAACATCATCAAGCGAAGAAATTAAGAGAAAACACAACTTATTCGCAATTCATCAAGCATTCAGCACATCAAGCTGCACGATTCTCACATTATAAGAACTAAACTGTAAAATAAATCAATGTTATAATCTTTGTTGAAAGGAGTATCTATGGAGTTTCTTGCCGGTTCTTCTCCATAAGACCCACTATTTGGAACCGCGCACCTAGTTTTTGACAATTCAAAAGTACCTGTATTACTGGTCTAATTGTAATAAAACATTTGACTTTGACTTTGACATCTTCGTGAATCCGCGTATTCTTGATTCGTCTTCGCGTCTATTTATCACAAACTGTTGTTGTTTGCTTACGCGATACACCTTTACATAAGACAATTTATACAAAAGTCTCTCATGTAACCAAGTCCGGTTGCCGCCTCACCCCCGCTAGTACATAAAGGTGTGTTTACACATCGCGACGGTGACGCGATCAATCTCCATCAGAGAGCGGCGCATTATCAGTTAGTATCCGCCTCAAGTGGAACTAGATATGTATAGAGCGGGCTATTTGTGAAAATCTTTTATTTATAGTCCCCGAACAATTGAAAAAAGTATAATAACTATAATATATAATAGTATAACTTATACTACACGTTAGTTTTTGGTGTACATTAAATGATGTTCTATTCTTTTCTATAATTCTCATGTAAATTCACAAACAGTTCTCTGATGTTGATAGAACCCATTTTAGTCACAATCGAAACTCTGAACTGCTATGAGTTATGTTCTATTATGTTATATATTATGGTAACATATTTTTTTCATCAGCAATCAAAAACAGAAAAAAAAAAACAATTTTCATTTACATACAATACAGCAAATCTAGCACTTAAGAAATGTGTAGTGTATCACACACAGATTGGCAGTATATTGAAGTTCCATGTACGGGGACGAGCCATTGTCAATAAACGGGAAGTAGGTAATCAAGACTCCGAGCTGCTATTGTGAATTTTATAGAAAAATACAATAACACTTGACTCGACCTGGGAATCGAACTTTAGACCTCCAGCGTAAGAGTCGTGCTTACGATCGCTATTCTAATAAAGCGGTAACTGGTTAGAACTTTATACAATTATTGGTATTGAGTTATTTTTATCTTGCCATGTCTATACGTTATAAAGTCACGCGTGAGAACAGTTAACGCGATCGTCCATCACGCGTTTATCGCGCATGCGTTCAACTCGTAACCTTATCTCGCGAGATGAAAGTGACGAAAAATGTACACATTCAAGAAATTATTGTTTTCGGTAGCGAAAAACGTGACGAACATATCTTGCAACGCCTACACCCTTATTTGCGGAAAACATATTTTGTTTGGCGGTATTTCTGTGTGTATTGTGTCTTTGTTCATTACAGCTATATGGCCATTTATATTCCTTTCGCTTTTATAATCATAAAAATAATCTATTGGTTCTATTTCATATTCTATTGCATCTAAATAATTTGTTTAAGAAAATTATTCTCTAATAACCGTAAAAAATATATTATTAATTTAGTCCATAATGATTCAATAGCGATTAGAAAGTAAGTGGTCAATTAATTAACAAAAAAAAGGTACCTTTAATTAAACCAAGAACTAATCAATAAGGTCTAATAACAAACTCAATCAATCTTTCAAAAAAAAACTGACACAATTCTGAAGTTATTTCTTACTTATTTCATTTATAACCAGGCCAATACTGTCACTTCTCAACCACTAACATCTTTGTTTCACCTCACTTAAGACCCATACATCTTCGGATTTTCCATTCATTCTGTCACAACTATATATAGTCATAATTCTTTTTAATGTCCCATTTGATTAGAGAACAGAACTCATAACACACACAAAGGACTTAACAGTACCACGAAGGCTATACACAAGGCTGTTTCAGTATGATTTATAATTTGTTTAATTCAAATATCGTGCTTAAAACTGTGCTGGTACATTAGATGAGCCATTGTAGTCGATGTCTTGTGAAATAGGGTTTACGTAACGATTCTATAAAAAGAAAGGTGACCCCTTATTTTTGGGAATATCCATATCATTACAAACATTTATATTGATAATTGCTCTTGTTTTTAATGCATATTATGCATCTTTGTAGATAAGTACACTGTGATCAACCCTATTTGCAAGTTCAGTGCTGATATGTCCATCACAAGGTTGCCTGGAAGAAATCGCAGCTAGCAATAAGGCCACCCTTAAGTTTCTTTTCTTTTCCTGGCCTTGGTATCATTTTTGTGTACAATAAAGTATATAACAAATAAATAGAATAATCAAAACAGTAATCAACTTTCATTATTTTAATTTTATTAAAAGTTGTGACTTGAGACATTTGACATTAGTACTTCATTTTGAAGGATTTTAGAAGATTACATTCAAACTCAAAACGATTATTATGGAGTGAAATGTTGAGTTTTCTAAGGTTAAAATTGTTTGCAGCCTACTAGGTTAAAAGCCAAATCTTATAACTTATTACCTGTCATCCAAGAGTTAAAAGCAAAGAATTTTATCAACAAATTAAAAGTTTGATCAAACATGCAATTTCCCCTCGCGACAGTGTGATGCAAGCTCGGCGCATTCCTTGCAACCCCCGCATTCGGGACAAAAGACCTCATGTACCATTGTGGAAAGTATTTAATACAATAAATAAAGAGATCCGCATACCGATATTACATTCATTCACTCATTCCCTCAATCGTTCGGTCGCCAGCCGGGTATTTTTTTAAATTTTCAAGCACTTCGATTGGCTCTACAGTCGGCGAGCTTTTGAACTTGAGAATTACGATTTCTGCAGGCTGTCGCTTTGATTGAAGACAGATTGCGTACACCCTTAAATTGGGAGCGATGCCTTTCAAAATATATTAATAATCTTGATGTTGTGGATGTCTGTCGCGTGCGTTTTGTGTTCGAATTATGAATTTTCAACGGATTTTTTGGAGCGATATATTCGCAAGACATTAATCTTGCTAAAGTTCTCAAAAGATATTCTGTAGATGCATAAATAAGAGAAGTGTGAAGCGTGTATATCATTGATTAATAAAAAATCAATTGACTAATATTTTCACAGAAACAAAAGATTTAGTAACTCCACTAGGCGTGAAATGGAAGAGACTAGCGTGTCTTGTGACTTTTTTGTATGGAAAACATTTACTAACCAAGATAGATAAGATATTTTCACTATATGTCACATATAATACAATAATATGTGAGTAACTGTTGCCAGTAATTGGACTCAAAATTTCGATATGCTACAATAATAAAAAAACAACTGCAGCCAATGCCTCATTAGGTTAGTGGTCCTGGGCGCGACTGCTACGCTAATAGCTTGGGTTCGATTTCCAGGTCGAGCAAGGTTATTGAGTTTTTCTATGAAATTCCCAGTAGCAGATCGGAGTTTGGAATTTGCGCCCTTTTAATGGAAATAGGCTCGCCCTCTATTAAATGGGACCTTAACATACCGGCGAACTGTGGATGTATATTAGTTCACCTCTGCCTAGCCCTTCGGGGAATACAGGTTATAAAAAAATCAATGATGCTTTTCTTAACCTGGGATTGCGCTTGTAACCACCACCACATTCAAACATAAACTTTTATTGCAAATATTGTGTAGAATAATGTTATTAGAATTCCCAATAGTTAACTGAATAATTTCATATCCATATTATTCAATAACACAATATTTGGACTAGTAAAACATCCTCTATATTCCAGCAGGTGACTCTTGTTTCCCCAGTACAGAAAAAAAAGTAATTGTGTACGGTACGATATTAAATTCCTAATAATTTTAGACAAAAAAGCCAACACAACACGAAACCGTTAGTACAATCCGTTTGGTTCAATCAAAAATTTCATCGAGTCTTTAGAAATCTACTAATACGCTAATTCAACATATTGTGAGGGGTCCACGAATAAAAAACGTGGGCCAGCCAAGGTAAGAAAGGGTCAGGCAACTGTTTTTTGTCAAAAAACCCCTTGCCAGATGGCCTGGCGTTTAGCGACAAAAAAACGGTGCGTGCCCAGACCTTGCGCAAGTAGGGATTGCAAGCAAATGTTCGAGTAAAAAGAATTCATAATATTAATTCATTGGACTTTTAAGATTGACGATTGTTATGTGATTTTCATCCATCATCAGGTGCAATGATTATCAATTTATCATCAACGTTAACTCTTCTTCTTCAAGAACAAAATATCTAGTTTGCTTCAAAAGTATTAATAATGGCTGATATTTGGATCCTAAAATGATAAATCTCATAAGTGTACCTACTAAAAAAACGTGTATTTTAGGCAACGAAGCCCACAGAAGACTTACAAACATTGACACTCAATAATAAAAAAACATGTTTTTAAAGGTTTTTTTTTATTTTTTTATAAAAATATTTAAAAATGTATACAGTAAGTTACTATAATAAATGGAAAATAATAATAATATACTGTGTAATTCTTTAACTTATCTATAAAATAACTTTATCACCGTATATTTTGCTTTTTAAGATGCCTTTATAAAAATTTTAGACACATGTAAATCTAGACCTACTGACTCGTATTAATCTAATTTTATTTATTATTATTACAACTCAAATTTGTAACTTTTTATTATTTTTTTCGCTAACCATACTCGTCTACGCAGAAACACCATGACGATTTGTCCTTACATATAAATTTCTCTATAATTAATGGAGCAAGCATACGATATTTTGATGTAGCAGATTCATCGTATAATAACAGGTGGTCAGCTCTCGCAGGATGTGATGCCTCTTCTCAAATAATAATAACTGCATGCTCCATTTTATGTTACACCCAGGGGGCTAAAAAGAAATAGTCCACTGGAATGAAATGTTAGGAACTTGTCAAAAATTAGCAAATTTCTAATCTGAATTATATTATAATCTATACTAATATATAAAGCTGAAGAGTTTTTTTACTTGTTTGCTTAAACGCGCTAATCTCAGGAACTACTGGTCCGATTTTAAAAATTATTTCAGTGTTAGATAGCCCATTTATTGAGGAAGGCTATAGGCTATATATCATCACGCTACGCGGACGAAGTCGCGGGCAGAAGCTAGTACTTAATATAGTATTCGTGTAATGTTATACTTACTACTATATGACACATATGCAGCTGCATCTGGTTAGACTGGAAGCCGACCCCAACGTAGTTGGTAAATAGGCTAGACAAGAGAAGATAACACGAGAGTCAACGATAGAAATTTTCTGTAATGTACTCTTTCCCTACCGGCTCACAATAGGTCTTCCCCTCGCATCTCATCTACAGACTTCCTCTACAAATCTATTCCAATTACTTTCTTACCGAACACATACCATCACTCTTACCAATGACACCCATAGTTCGTCTGTAGATATATTACCGGGCACAAATCCAAACCCCGAGCTGCTACTGAGAATTTCATAGAAAAACCAAATAACACTGTACTCGACCTGGTAATCGAACATTCGAATCGATCGACATCGATTCATGTTGGATATTCCGAAAACCCGAACCAAACGCTTTAAGTCCATATTTATCATGTGTAGGTACCGCTGAAATGTGGAATGCGCTTCCCGAGTGGGTCTTCCCCGATAGATATAATCTGGGTGTCAATCACGAACGAATCGGATTTTTCTAGGCAACCGCGCTCCATCTTAGGTCGCAGTGTCGCTTAACATCAGGCGAACTGGCGATCAAGGATAAGCCTATCAAGAAAAAAAAGGACCTCGGGTAACAGTCACGATTGGAACCACAAGACTAAGGCAGCAGCAGACTGAGGCTTTTCCTCAACGAAAAGAATGCATATCATGCAACTACGTCGCCGTTTCTCAGTCATTTTGTTGGTGAATTTCGGTAGTGGTTGCATGTCATCCCCGGCGACCTTCGTGACTCACTGAGCCATTTGCTTTTGTATTTATCGGAACGTTCCGTGCGACACGCCGCAAACGGTGCTACAATACACACGGAGAATTATGTTGGAATACTTTAGAACTGTCGACGCCGGTTTTCCTATATTACATTGGAAAAAGAGGAAGAAGAATAATACAGGCAACACACATTCATTTAACTACTCTTGACAACACGCTTAATGACATGACAACTGTTATACATACATACCATCACGCCTGTATTCCCCAAAGGGTTAGGCAGAGGTGTACTAAGGTACACCCACAGTTCGCCGGTAGTTTAGGTCCCATGTAATAGGGGGCGAGCCTATTGCCATTAACCGGGCACAATTTCCAAACTCCGAGCTGCTACTGAGAATTTCATAGAAAAACCCAATAACACTTTGCTCGACCTGGGAATCGAACCCAGGACCTCTAGCGTAGCAGTAGCACTTGGGACCACTAGAGTAACGAGGCAGCCGAGCAGTATTTGTTATAAGTAATCATATTTTAGATTTAAATATGATTACTTATAACAAATACTGCTCGGCTAAAATAAAAATAAATCCAACTTTCTTTTGATCCGCGTGAACAAGAACATTTGACGAAAATATTTATGTGTGTCTCTTGGTAATTCTGTCGGTAGAACACATTTTTACAGTCAGCCTTACACGAGTCAGAGTTAGTGGATCGCTTTAAACTTATAGAACAGACTAAAATACCCTAATATTTAAACGCTACTCAATTTTAAGATTGTCACTTTCGACGACGGCAGCGTTTGAGTTTTTGACAATTAGACTTACGCTCAACATATAACTGAGCCTATATAATATTAAACATAATAATATACTTAGATTATGCTAAATGAAAGCAAAATATATGTATATTTCTATATTTAAACACTGTGGAAGGCTAGTTCCGATTTTTTTAGCATGTGGCAACACTTTCAACATTTTTAAGCTCACTAACAATTAGGTATTTAAATATGCATCTCACATTTCCATTTACAAAAATCCTTGACATTATCTCGAATCTCGCCAATAAAGAGGTTTTATAACCACCGCACCTTATTTCGCCGTGTATCCTCCACTATGGGCAGAGGCCAGAGGTCACGCGTCATGGCACGGACATCGCCGCCCCACCCTGGGGCTACTTGCCTAGCCCAGTAGCCCGGCTGATCGATATTGTGGTATTTTTGTCGGGGGTGAGACCACTTTGGTCATGGGCTTGCTATGGCAACACTATAACAATCTTAAAAGACTGGAATTAAGGGTGACCTACGCCATTTACGTTACCATATTGAACCGTGTTGGGTCCCGGGGACACAAGCATATTAGATTTTGCTTTGTTTATTTTATAAGCCTATTTGGTTTCTTGCCGGATTTTTCTCCATAGGAACAACCTTTTGGAACCGTGCAAGTAAAATAGTATGTTTCATAAACACATATGTTAAAAATTATTAAGCTTATTTGAAATAAAAACATTTGAATTTTTACTTGAAATATTGTCAATTGTAAAATTTTTTTGGTACTTGACGGGCTTACTTGCGTAAAACTCGAATGCTGACTAATAATTGACAGAAAGTACACAGTCATTATGTCTAAAATGATGCAATTTTTTAAAGGCTACTCTAGTACAAACTATTCTTAACTTGAATAAAACTTGAACCTGCTCTATTTATGTCAAAATATTGGCATCGTTTTTGCAACGCACTAGTAACAAATCTATTTACCTACATAAATTTTACCCTGACCATGTCGTACTTTGTTTTTATATCAATCTAAGGCCTATACCCAATAACAATGAATGAATATTTACACAATAGAAAAACAATTAAGGACCTAATTATTACGGGTCCTCTCGACGTTCACTGTCTTTTAATGAATTAAATAGTAATCATTTTCGGTCTAAAATTCTCGTAAAGATTTCAAGAACTGATTAGAACAACTATCAGTCATACGTCTTAATACGTCATATAGAAAGGGGGGCTGCAGGGGGGTGTCCACGTGAGGCGGGGCGGCGACAGCGCCGGCGAGCGTGGCCTGTGGCTATTCCCGCCCTACCCGCCCGCCCATCACGACACGAGCGTGAGTCAGGGCTACTAGATATATCAAGAATGATTAGCTTAGAACAAGGCTAACTTTCAACACGGAATAAAAGCTAAAATTAAGTATATACTTAGGTACTTTAATTTGATTCTAGCATGGGTAAGCAGTAAAGTGCAGTATTAAATGTCAAGGCGATTGCGAGAGAATACTAAAAATAAACCATATTTGTGTTGATAGGATTCAATATGGATTTCGTCTGCAATATAAAATAATACTTAGTTATATTATCCAAGTGAGTTTTACAGTTAACATTTTCACGATATTTTATACATGACCTGGACTAGATTAGACGTGAATTAAACTAGAAATTAATAATTCTATTAATTAATTATAATTTCTAAAATAAAGGTTTAACATAGTTCAGGCATAATAATATGTAACAAGACTTCTTTTATTTGTAGGATTTGTAGGTACCTATTGCAAATGTTTTGTTTTTTTTTCTAAATAAACAATTTAATTATTTAATTGAATTTAAATTCACTTTTCCTTAAAAACGTTTCTCAAGCAATCATTGTCTGGCCTTTTAAGGAATATATATTTATTAATTCTTCATGTAGGTATATTAGTAGTATGAAGGTCTAAAGTCACTAATACCACTAGTTATTTACTTCCAGTTAACCTCTGCTTGATCCAGAGACAATAAAAATATAACTTCTCTGAGATATAGTTATATAATTTGGTTCCTATGCCTAAAGAGAATTTATCTAAAAAAAAATCGTTGCTCTCGATAACCCTAAAAATAAATCACTTGTAAAAAAATCTAACGAACTTTTTACAAAAAAATCTTCATATTCACAAACCTTATCAAAAAACTTTTTATTCCAGAGACCTTTTTGTTTTTTTTCGACGCCTTATTCTGTAAACCAAGTTGTAAATTACACGGTAAGTAAATCCCACTAAAATATTTAAAAAAAATGGCGAAAAACATTTATGATGAATAGCTGCCGCAAAAAAATATGCAAAATTCTCACCCTCCAGGGTTTTTCTGATACCAAGATAAAGGTGCTCGTTGTATGGTAATTTACAGGGTTTTTTCAACCTGGTTAATTATAAGAAACCACTTTTTGTGGTAGTTTGAAGAATAATGTGCGACACTTTTCGTACCCAAATTTTAGAATGATGGGGATGAACTTTACCCTTCTATTTTCTAAGGCAGTGTTGCATCATCCTAAGGTACTGGTAGATATTTATAATTGGGTTGATAAGGACAAAAGAAGGAAGGATCAGCGATCGCCTTGAACAGGAACATGCTACCAAAAGGGTAATTCTAGCACTTGAAAATCGTTTCAAGATATCATTTCAATCCAGTATAAATGATTCGTAAATATCAAAAGGTAGTCTTTTAAATTGCTATCACCGTCTATCATAAACACTTACTTAATATACTGTTATGAAATCTCATCATTAAACCACCGACCGAGGAATCGCCGATTCTTGATACTAACAACATACAGTTTACATTTTTTTATGGGATTGCTGCGTGTCGTCGATTTGAAATCTAATTAAAAGACTCAATAGCAGAAGAAATAGGAACCTACCGGCAGGTCCGGCGTTTATGAATTGGTTCTGATTCTTTCTTAATTTACCTATGTGATATGTCTACTTTGACAATAAATCCAAAGTAAAACCAATAGATGAACGGAACCGAACATACGGTACCTCACTCATAAGGCTAACCTATTGACCGGTTTTTTAACTTCCTGTGCAAGCCTTTCCCTAAAAAAATGAACCACGTGCCACCCACATTATGAGTTTTTTTTTAAATTTATATTAATAGTGCCCACCTGACGATCTTTAATACAAAACACTCCTTTAATTCACTACTAAATTTGAAACTTTCTAATAAAGTGGATGCATTCGTCAAAATGTACACCTCTGTATCTTAAATTTTAGGAAAATATTTACGTTAATAAAATAAAACAATAAATTGCACTTTCAAATAACCCGAGGTCAATTTTTGGCAATTGCTGAGGAGAATTACACCACCAAACCAAAATTCATTTAGTTTGCCTCTCATTTTCTGTAAATTGCCACATATTCCCAATCAGCGAAGCATACACTCAAATCTGAAATGGAACTTGTCACGCAAATATGACAGGTGAATGCTGAACTTGAGTGGACGGTTGCGCCCTCTGCACACCGCTGGGCGAACTAATCTTTGATACCGTATGGTTACGATCTTCCAATTTTCTGTCGGGTTCCGTATAACTACAGAGATTGCGCTAAAATGCTGTGCTTTGGTGAATGAGTCGTATAGCTAAATGATGTGTAAGTAACAAAGAAAACGGATTTTTTGAACCGTGCAACTAGTATTGATTTTTCAAAAGTACCAATTTTAATGGTCTCATTGAAATAAAACATTTTGGCTTTGACTTTGATCCCAGGATTATCTTGCATAAAAACATGCATTGACATGGGTTTCCTCTCGGAACAAGAGGAATTAGGCTATAGTCCACCACGGTTCCCTAATGCGAGTTGGCAGACTTCACACGCCGTCGAGAAAACCTCTCAAGTTTTCCTTCACCGTTTAAGCGCGTGACTTCGAAAATTCAGAAGTATACCTTGGATTAAAACTTGGTCATATCACTGGGCTATCACTGCATAAGGATCGTAATAATCCTTCTTGGAAAGAAGTAATCTATATTACGATTTGTATAATCCTAGTATATTACTAACTATATTATTTACCTATATCCTCAGCTAAATTATAGAAGTCTTTAACGCCCTCCATCATCAGCTGTTTAATGATCCTTATTCTAAACTTCGAAACTTATCATATGGAGAATAATGTTAAGTGATCAGTTCCATATTAAAATCAAGCACTAGCGAAACTTGCAAATATATTCTGAAATTTGCAACATCTAACACATCAGTATTTATGAAGACAATAATAGATTACATAGAAGCAAGTCGTTTTCTGGAAAACATCAAATATTTTTTTTTACTCATACTTAAATTTCGAACAAATTTATAGCATCATCATCATACCATCACGCCTGTATTCCCCGAAGGGTTAGGCAGAGGTGTACTTATGTACACCCACAGTTCGCCGGTATGTTTAGGTCCCATGTAATAGGGGGCGAGCCTATTGCCATTAACCGGGCACAAATTCCTAACTCCGAGCTGCTACTGGGAATTTCATAGAAAACCCAATAACACTTTGCTCGACCTGGAAATCGAACCCAGGACCTCTAGCCTAGCAGTCTCGCTCAGGACCACTTGGCTAATGAGGCAGTTTATAGCAAATTTATAGCAGTTCCTTTTAAAAGAACATTTTAGTCACCATGTCCAAATAGTTGGATAGTTGCTGCTTCCTAAACAACGTCACGGCAAGTGGTGATCGAGCACGTGGTCACCGGTCATGTTTGTCTTCTCTCATACAAGTAGCCAGGGCTGCTACTCTCCGATAATTCTACTATTATTTTAAAAAATAAGTAAAAGTTTAAGAACATTTTTTTTTAAAAAAAAAAAAAGCTTACTAGCAATGTGGGTCACACATTACTAGTATCCTTGTTAACCCCTCGTGCTAAGCTAAATGCTTGTGTTACGAGTGGGTTCACGTCGCTAGTGCAATGGGTGGGGTTCGAACCGGCAACCACATGATCGCAAGTCCGACGCCCAAGCCATTAGGCTACCGCCGCTTCAAATTGTTCTTCAAATTGTTAGTTTTAGTCGGACTTGCGATCATGTGGTTGCCAGTTTGAACACCACCTATTGCACTACCAACGTGAACCCACTCGTAACACAAGCATTTTAGCTTAGCATGAGGGGTTAACAAGAATACTAGTAATGTGCGACCTACTATGCTAATAATCTTTAAAAAAACGAAGACAATTCAATTGGAAAAAAATAACATCATTTCTAGACGCGATAAGTCAAAGAGATTAGATAGATAGAGTATTCTTTCTTTTGTACCCAAAAGTATAGATCAGAAAACAAAAGACAACAATTTTTATAAAGTACTAGCTTCTGCCCGCGGCTTCGCCCCCGTGGAATAAAAAGTATCGGGCACGGGATAAAAAGTATCCTATGTCCGTTTCCTGGTTTTAAGCTACCTCTCCACCAATTTTCAGCCAAATCGGTTCAGCCGTTCTTGAGTTATAAATGGAGTAACTAACACGACTTTCTTTTATATATATAGATAATTGGCGGATTATTGCCAGTGTTCATCGTTTCTGCTCTATAATTTTTTAAAAAGCAACTAGGAAGAGTAATGAATCTTAAGATACAGGTGAACTGTGGTTATACATTTAGTATTCCAAAAATATAATTAAACAAAAATACTACCTATGTTAAGTTATGAAGAGATTATTTTAAACAAATAATTTGAATATGGAACAGCATATAAAAGCAGCAAAATAATCTGAATATTTTAATAATTCCATCCCAACTCAAAGCGAGCAAGCCCTATCCGTAACACGGACAGTTCGCCTATTGTCTTCTGAGTCCGTTGCTTGATCATGACTAAACGTGTGGAATATGATAAGAAAGGCTTGGGCTTTTCAAAAATAGAAACATTTAGGGTACCCGTAAAATGTTCAATTATGCAGTTCTCAAAATAATAAAAATGAATTCAAGGCAAGAGGTTGGGAATTGAAGATACGCTTCCCAATTGTACTAAATAAATTGATAATATGCTATTGTCGAAAAGGTAGTCCACTCATGCTTCGATACTACTGACTTCTATTTTTATAGAAAGGATCAAATCTTTCTTTCTGTAATAAAACAAAAGCCATGTAAGCTCCGTTAGGCAAAAGGAAAAAACCAAACTGTTTGCAATTCTGCTTGACATTATAACATGAAACCAGAAATCACTTTGCAGTTTCGGTTCAGTCGTCTGCCTGCACATTAGTTGCGTCCAAATGACAAACGTCATGTGCGGGGTAAGTTAACGATCTTAACGCTTTGCTGCCCCTCAAATTATCTGAGCGACCATTGCTCCGGTGCTCCCTGACTCAGAACTGCTTACTGTATGTCCAACATTTCCGCGTTTAGATTAGCTATGCTGTTATGTGGCAATTGAGCATCTAGATCTAGAACTTCTCCCTTCACAACTTGAAAGAGTTCTCTTACATGTATCAATCACGCCACAACGGCTCAGCGATTCTGTATGAAATTTGGTGCAGAGATAAGTTATAGTCTGGAATAGCAAATACCTAGGCTTTATCCAACTCGAAGCCATTTCTGAAGTCCACGGAGTCGAAGTCGCGGGCAGATCAGTGATGTCATATGCACTGACAGATACTTATATCTATTTTTTTCTGTACTAAGTTTCTGAGAAATAAATTTATTCCCCAACACTATTAGTTGTAGTATGGTAACATTATTTATCTTTGAACTGTCAAGTTAGCTAAGAGTTGAATACAATTATATGTTTTTGATTTTCACACTAAGTCATCAAAAGGTTGACGTCATTCTGCATGACTTACCTAGTATTAATAAGACAAAATAGTTTAATTGACATACATTTGATTAGATGAGCAAAAGCAGTTTTAATAGATAGCATAAAATAAATGGGTCATAATACTTATCTAATGACAGGAAAGTAAAATCAAACATAGAAAAACAAACAACGGCGTTTCCTTTGACCACATTGAGAGCCTTTATCATCCATCCCTTTATCTTAGTGGGGAACAGGCGACGATTGTTCACATCAACGTTATCAACCAGCAGGTATGTAAATATTCTATGCGAAGTTTACTTAAGAATTAGTTGTCTCATAATGTGTCGCAGAATGATGTAAGATGGCAAATGAAACGTGATTTGTAAGGGGAGATTGATTTCTTATTACATATTCTAGCTATTGATTCACTCAATGCTGATATTGGTTTTGTAAATTAAATTAAAAATCTTATATGCCTGTATGACCACGACGAGGAGAGTACAATTTGAAATTTTCAAATTAGCAAAACATAATAGTTTTTAACATGACATAAGGATCTAGTACAATATTATCCACATACATAACTAAGAAGCGATTTGATTAAAACTTCATAGACACTATATCGATGATGTACACAATTAAAATGTCCTATAAAGTTCACGTTTGAGATCATAATCGCGTGATCTTTAAAGCATAATATAGAACCTACCTTATTAAAACCGTGACTTGTATTTCTGATTAAATCGTAAATTGAGTCATATATATTATTATATTCATTACACTCATAATTATTCTTTATTGCATTAACAGTAATAAGCTCTTTATTACTATCATTCCTTTTTTCATCTTTTCGAGGTATGAAAAAATCTTGATACGCATTTTCTCATCTCATACTTATCTCTGTTACGTATACTAATTAACAATTTTTATTTGCTAACGTTAGGACCTGTGTCCGTTTTGATTACGCGTTCCCAGATAACACACTGTTTTATTTGATTTAGTCATTCTTGTGTTTGTCTCCTCTTGATAACGCAGTAATTTATAGAGGCCAGTAAAGCCATGCTTTATGATTATTTAATTCTTGATTGTCTTCACTAGTATTTACGTTCTGTATCTCCTGTATTGTATGCGTCCGTGTGATTACACAATTGTTTGTGCCTTTTATAACCTCCTGATGTCCTTTAACGTGAATCCTTATAATAATATTATCAAGCTCATAAACAAACGTTTATTACATACCCTACTTATGTCAAGTTTGCTATATCATTACGTAATCACAATGAAAACTATTACTGCGACTATTGTACATTTTCTTTCAGTTGCACAATGTACCTTTCTCAAATTCTCGATAAAGTTTATTACAAGTTTTATATACATACGTATAAAAAGTATTGGTATTGAATGTTGATTGCCAATAATAGAATTATGTAGGCTTCTTTAGTTTCAAAATGCTGTAGGCTAAACCTGATGGAATACAATAACTAACGGATAAGCTACTTAAATGAGGAGTTTCTACTACCTCCGACGTGACCGCTTCATTTAGCTGCAAGCGATATCTGTTGATGCAATTTTTCAAACAATAATTACATTACTAACTTTTTATATTTTTTTTCACATTTTCCATTCACTAAAAATAATAAATTACTTAGTTTAGAAATTCAATGTGATAAGACATGAACTAATATGTATGAAATGTCTTGTTTCTACCGTTATTTTTTATTAACTGCCTCAATAGCCAAGTGGTCCTGACCGCGACTGCTACGCTAGAGGTCCTGGGTTCGATTCCCAGGTCGAGCAAAGTGTTATTGGGTTTTTCTATGAAATTCCCAGTAGCAGCTCGGAGTTAGGAAATTGTGCCCGGTTAATGGCAATAGGCTGTGCGAACTGTGGGTGTACATTAGTACGCCTCTGCCTAACCCTTCGGGGAATACAGGCGTGATGGTATGTATGTTATGTTATTTATACCGTGAATTTAATTGCTTTAGGTAACTCAAATAAATTACAGACATCTAAATTTATTTTCTTTCTTCTCTAAAATTAAGAAGTTCAAATTTATTCATAGAAGAACTATAGCAGCTAGAGGAGGGAGGGAGATTCCCGCCATAACTAAACAAATATTTGTGTGATCCAAAGAAATCTAAATTTCATTTCGAGTCTGGGTGTTGTGACCTCGTGACACATTGGTTGTTCCCTAAGTGCTCTGTCACTAGGAATACTCGAAGCTCTATTTTAGGTATGTCCCAATCCCTCTGACAGAAAAGAGTATCCAGTCAGTACAAACACAGACAGAAAAATCAATAACCATCACGGCTGGCCATGGAATAATATTTCTATGCATATCAATTGCGGAACGATAATGTTTGTCCAATATAATTTATGTGGCACATTGTCCGACGGAAGCTGTAGGCCCGTCTCGTTAATCGTTTGGCGAAAAAATCTAATAAAACGGACCCTACGGTCAGCCATTAGCAACGAACCGTGGTCTGTGCCATAAAACTATATAAATTATTATTCATGGTTTTTTCGCCATGCCCTGCAATTGACTGGTGCCGTACATTCATTTATCAATGGCATAATCTGTGATAGTTATTCATATTGAGCTCGATTTATAGGCAGGTGGAAGCTGTGGAGTCTTTTTAGTTGTTAGGTATTTGTTTTGATTTTCATCCATGTGCTACAAATCGCTTCGGTTCTATTTGACTCTCTTCTCTGTCGGCTCTACATTTGTCATTTATTTTCTTATAAATATATTGATATAAAAAATAGGTAGGTACTAGAACCTTAAATATTATTCATATACAATACACAAGTATTACGGTTCTTTTTTACACGTGTCAGTTCGCTATGTCAACAGTTTTATTTCCCTCTGAAAATGTTTGTATTTCTGCAAAGCTAAAAGTTAATCTTTAACAGATTATGAAATATTTATCGTTATGACTATGATTGCAAAACATTGTATTTCAGGAAATCGCGTAAGGGCCCGGGATGCAAGAGCATTTCGCAATTTATCTCTAATTTGTTACTTGAAGGGTTAAGCAACAGAAAATTCGTCTACAGATTAAAAAAAATTAACAACTACTCTACGCTTCACCCTGTTCCGTCCCCTAAGGTGAAAGGTCGCATGGGGCACACGACGGTCAGTCGCGAATGGTACCGACTGGGACCCCAACCTCCCCAGTAGAACTGCTTTTTCCTGACCTTTTTCGTAACCATTGCACCATCAGTACTCTGATAATTTTGGTAAATCCGCAGAAAATGCGCAATAGTTACATAACATGTCTAATATGACGTTATTTTGTGACGTAACGATTGGAATACCCAATTTATGTGAGATTTTTGTCACAACAATTTCATATGAAATTGATCCTTATGAAAAGCTTATACAGTCTTCAGTTGTTTGTAGTAATTTTGGGACGAGAATTGCACAATACTGGCAATGTAATTAGATATACGTAGCTATGATACGAATCTTTGTGGTTTTTGTGATACGCTTAGGATATTGGATACTTTGCTTCATATTTTGATCAAACTGAATATGTAGATTGGATACTCATTAAGTAAATAAGAAACATTCGTTCAAATTCAAACCATCTGAAGTTATTTGCTATCTACTAAACTAAATAATATACCAAATAAGTACCTATAGGTACTTACTAAAATTCATGCAAATGTGCAAAACTGCCTCATTAGCCTAGTGGTCACAATCAAGTCTGCTACGCTAGAGGGTTCGATTCCCAGGTCGAGCAAAGTGTTATTGAGTTTTTCTATGAAATTCGCAGTAGGAACTTAGAGTTTGGGTCCCCTAATAATGTGGGACCTAAAACAGCGGTTAAATATAGTATATTATGTAAACTTCTGCGTAACCCTTCGGAGGAATAAGTCGACAATACAATAAAAAAATAAAAATAAAAATATCTCTCTTATGTTATTTTGGTTTCACTGTTATATTTTCAGCCAATAGCAATCTATAACAACACATTTAACATACTATCACGCCTGTATTCCTCGAAGCGTTAGGCAGAGATATATTAATGTAAGTAGGTACTTAAGTAAGTAGGTATTAATGTAGGTACTATTTGTGCTTATTATGCACTTCTATTCTATTCTAGGTACTATTTGTGCTTATTATTTTATATATTCTTAATTTGTACGCCGTAGGGCAAAACATGCATTTTCTATAATTTTAACATGCATGTTTTTTGACAAGTAAATCGTCTTTCTTTCTTTCTTTCTTACTACACTAACAGCCAGTCACTGTCCGCCGGAATGTTTAGGTCCCATATTACATGGGGCGAGCCTATTGCCAATAGCCGAGTACAAATGTAAAGTACTAATGCAATTTTTTTATTTGAATTAGAAGAAAGGTTTCCCTTGAAATTAAAACCATGGTCAATAAAAAAATGACTCCAAGGACCATAAACAAAATAAAGTTCACGGTTTGGAATTCCAGAAAACGGAATTGTAGCTTCGATATGCCTTGTAAACAACGTGCGTCAAACTCACATTGCATAATGTAAATTATTATGTATATCTATATGTGTGAATAAGCAAAAACTTCCTTTTTAATTAGCTATACTCAGACCAGACTGGCAACTTTCTTTTTTCAATACAATAATTAACTTAACTAATGGCAGGAACAGGTTATTTTTCCATTATCACCACTTTGTGACCGACAGTAACCTTTGAGCAATGTAGAACGCTACACAAATTCTTGTTATCTTCACGACAAACAAACTGGTGGGTGACCAGTCATCCATCTACATACTTATTTACATACCTATCGGGGAACAAGTTGCCCATTGTCGTTCGACACCGGTCGCGTTGTAAAACTACCGGAAAAACCTTAAATTTTTAAACAAAATGCAACCTTATACGATTAACTTATAACTCACATTCCAACTTCAAAATTGAACGAGAAAATCCACAGAAAAAATTAAGACTCACTGTCGAATTTCAACTTTACGTCTGTGAGTTAAAGTTCTTTTTTGTTTACCTTGACAGAAAACGGTAAGCAACAATGAAGCAGCCTATATACCGCCCGCACGTCCTCTTTAGATAAGATAAAGGCCACCTGAAATGAAGAGAACGACACCAATACGGTGTTAATGATACCGATACCGGTGCTAGACCGGTAATTAATTTGCCGAATGATAAAATACCGGTCGACGATAGCCGGTGTCTTTATTAACTGAAACCTTGTAGTCGCTTATTGAAATAATTCGAGTTTTTTTTGTTAGTACATAATTATATTCCTATTCAAAAACCTGTAAAAATATAACATACCATCACGCCTGTATTCCCCGAAGGGTTAGTCACAGACGTACAAGTGTAATCACCCACATTACGCCGGTATGTTTAGGTCCCATGTTATACGGGACGTGCCTATTGCTATTAATTTAAGTTTCAGAATTCTACTGGCAATATTTTGGCGGTTTTAATTAAAAATCCACTAACATACACATTACGAATATGTAACCTATTCAAATTGTTAGCAATACGCCTAAGAAATCTAGAGTAGTATTTTTTTTTAATATTACAACGCTTAATTAGTCATAAATTTAAAGTGACTTTGCTGCCACTATTTCATAGAACTGAAGAATGTCTACGTAGTTCCAGACCAAAAATCTCACAAGATTCGATTATTAAATCTACAAGCGATAGACCATCCCTCATTCCATACTTTATACATATCTGGAGCTAGTTCCATCACTTCCTATGACCTTAGATTCTCAGAACGGTCCGTGATACCAAAGCCCTGTGAATTACATAATGATCACCTATTTCGTGAACACGAGACACCTCACCTCTCAACGGCTTAGGGATGCGCTTTGTCGATATCGAAGGTTTTCACGTTTATATCATTCAACCGTTCATTTACCTATAGTAAATGAACGATTGAATGATATATTTTTTTATATAAAATCACCATATTTTTAGTAAAACTTCAGTGAAATGAACTTTATTATATACCTAATAAATTAGGTAAAACATAGAATGTAGGTAATTTTTATCTTTAACAGTTTCACTGTCTCTGTATTCAGTTCTTCAATCCAAATCCTGCCAATATATCTTATAAATTCTAAGATACGAGAACTAGTATCGTGATCGGTTTGGTTCAGCGATTATCATCGCTGAACAAATTGTTTTCATAATACTGCAATATGATATTCAAAACTATCGACAAGTCCTATCCCTACGATGACCGTATCACAGAGCGCGTGTTATTTCCATAGCTAATTGCAAATTGCGCAGCCCTGTCAACGTATGCGCGATAATGTGTCATAACACAACACCAGACCACGTTCATGACCACAGACCGTGATTACCCAGGAATTGTGGTTGACCCTCCTGCTAAACTTTGGTGTTTTAAATTTGATGGTTAAATTGGTCGGCTGAGTGTCTACAGAAATATTTGAATGCATGTTTTTGTAGTTTGAGCACGTTTATTACTTTATTGTTTTGGTCCTACCCTTCTAGCCTACTGCTTGGCAAGAATCACATCTCCAAATGGGAAGGATAAGGCTAGCCACCACGCTGGCTTAGTGCGGGTTGATAGACTTCATACGCTTTCGAGAAGATCTCTCTAGTAAGCAGGCTTCTCCGCGATATTTTTCTTCATTGTTTAGGAGCATTATTTTGAAAAGTCAGAGGTCAAAGGTCAAAAGTCGGATGGAAAAGTCGGAGCCGAACCATCGGCTTTAACAAGAGACCTTTGATTTTGCACCCAATGATCTTATTAGTCTAATAATTAAATCATAGGTTTATCATTATAACAAAACACAAATACTACTAAAAAGAAGTCATCCAAAATCAACTTTATCATACAATGCGTGGTACGTGTTCTAAAGATAAAGAATAAAACATAATTTCATCACCTCGCATCACTCTCATCTGTCAAAGAATATAGCTACCGTGCTCAACCCAACATTTTTGCAATCGTATTTTTTTCTATGTTTATCACCCACAGGAACCGACATACTCATCAGTACAATTAACAATGAGCACGCAAGTAATCTCTTTGGCGGTTCACGTAGGAATATCATAGGAAAAACTGCAACAAAGGTCCGCCGACAGATCCATCATATTTCGAGATGGATCTTAAGAAATTTAACACTATTATTCTGGTAGCCATTTAATACCATTATTTGGCCAAGGTACGGAGGAATTTTTAATCGATGTCCGCAAAGCAAACACGCTTGCTAGCTTGAACAAAATTCTTCGCGGTTCGTTTCACATTTTGAAAAGGACTTTGCATTGAAATACCACTGTACAAACACCACTTGGCAGAACTTTGATCACTGGATTATGAACCTAAAGCTATTTACAAATACGGAGGTGTAAAATAGAGTCAAATACAACTTTAACTTTGTCAAGTTAAAAAAATAATCATGTTAGAGATGCACGGTAGCCGAAATTATTTGTGGGCGGTTAGCTGCCTTTGAATTTTTTGAGATTAAAGCTAAGAGGTTTCCGTAAAATTGTTTTATTTATAGAGGTCACAAAACATCGCCAAAGTTTAAACATTTTGCAGTTAAAACTTTATTCCTACTTCCGCTTACGAAAATGGCACAGCTGAGCATACATCTTTATTTCTTTTGTTAGTTTTATCTATCCTACAAGAAACTAATATCTAGTAATTTTTTTAGAACATAAATTACATAAGAAAAGCACTACCTTATTAAGTAGTACAATCACGCACAGTCGCCTCAAGCCACTCGAAGGCATAGAAAAGCACACGTGTCGATGTGGCTTAATCCTCGGCTTTGCCTTATAATCCGACCACCCAACGAACGACCAACCATTATTACACTGCCCACAGAAATAGTACCCCCATTATTATATAGAATCGAACACATAGGTGCCCTTATTATTTTACGCTATAAAATCGAGACCACCTACGTCATGGTTGTTTCTTTTTGTGCAGAAAACACTTTTGAATGCGAATGTAATGATGCGTTCGTGGATTTTAGCAGTTTTTGGGTATTTAGTTCTTATTGCAATTGTTGTGTAGAGTTTTTTCTTAAAATAGTTGCATTCGCACTTGACTTGTGCTTAAGTATTGTGTGTACGTGTTATTGCACATTGTACTTACAACGTTATATTTTCTATTTGAACGATCAGATCAATGTTTTCAATTGAGTGCACCTTTCGATCCGCGTCGAATTAACGGTTATATTTCAATTTAATAGTATGATTAATACTTAAAAAATAAAATTCTATGTTACGAGACACCAACATATTTTATTCGATAGTAACTTAACTCGCGCGGAACAGTTATGTTTATATGAAAAATATTAATGAGATTTGTCGCAGAAATTAACTTATTCTTTGACGATCACAGTCGATATATCAATACAGCTAATGATCGTCCGACATCAACAATAGTTGGTATACTTATCAACAATTTTTTTGCAAACGGTCGCCTATCTATAAGTCGGTGTTATGAGTTTAAATACACATAATAATAAGAGTGATTTTCGGGTGAAGTAAGGCAGCAATGTAGAGCAAACTTTGTCGAAGGGTGTACGCAATGTTACTGCTCATCCGGACGTACACAAATGCGTATTAATGATTGGAGAACGTCTGGCGATTAGTTTCCATCTGTTATGACGACGCCTTCCTGCCCTCTGGTCTTCGGATACTAAAATAATCTAATATTTTGCGTCATATGACGTAACTTATATTGTACTACTTTATTAGTTTTGTAATATTATGAAACCCTCGTTCAATCAAACATGTTGATTCCGTTCGGACTTGATACTTTTGAATAATGTAGGTATGATTATTTATTTCAGCGCACTCTAGGTAAGGATATGATACAGTTTTCAAAATTGGTCCTTTGGTACGAATTTCATTTATATACTGTAGACCTCAAAGAACGCACTATACATAATATACTATAATCAGTCTACTTCAACATCAATTCATAAATGTAAAAAACTCGCAAGTAAATTCCTAAGCAAGATTGAGTTCACACACACTAATTTAAGTTAAAATTAACTGGGTAATAGGACATTAGATACATAATAGACATGTCTGAACTAGCCTGCCTGGCTCGCCATGTGCCCAATGCATACATTACGGGGACATAAACATTAGGTCCTTTTGGTTCGATCGACTGAAAATGTATGAATGTAGAGCAATTGATAATTAACGTCTCTATAAGGCTATTTTTAATGATGACTAAAAAGTACTTTTCTTGCAGATTTTTTTATATACTTACATTGAAATTCAATCGAATTGAAACGTTGGTAAAAAAATGATCGCGTTTTTTTTCTCAGCTACGGGTCCCATCTGTACAATTCCACTTGAAGATCAAAAGAGTGTTAATGCCGAGTGGTATTCTACCATTTGTTTACTCAGGGTGTTAGAAAAAAATCGCGAAAGACGACCCAAAAGCCGCGTTCTCCTACATCATGACAACGCTTCTTTACACACGGTCAACAAAACAAAGTCATTTACGCATAACTTATAGTGTGACCTACGTATAAAACACGATGAATTGAAACCTATCGAGTTCTATCACAAACACACACCATAAAATTTATTTTAAATGTACTGTCACGCTAGTGCATCTCTGGACTGTTACTAGGTCCCAGAAATTCTCTTAAAACTTTATCATAGCAAATGCGTATGTACTTGATCACTCTACTCACCGATTTGCTAGTACTAGCAAATCGGTGAGTAGAGTGATCAAGCTATAGTTAACTTTACTGACCTATTGCGGGTTGGAAGACTTCACACGCCTTCGAGAAAATGTCTCAGTCATGCATGTTTCCTCACGATGTTTCCTTCGTCGTTCTCATCTATTAGCACGCACATGACTTCGAAAAGTCAGAGATGCCTTGGAACTTTAGACGTTTGACTTAATAGTCCAATGGTCATAATATCAATCAATTCAACTCAATTAATTATAGGTCAAATATCACTAGGCTATCACTAAACTTACACTGATCTTTCAGAAAATACAAGCATGATGGTATGATTTTGTGTATTCCTGATTACTATTTCTGAGAGAAGGCACTAATTTCCCAACAGTGAGATGGATGGATGAATGTATAATTGCTTGAATTATTTCTCATAATACCTCAACGTGTCTGCAAACAAAGCCACCTGCCGCAAAAAAATGTAATTATAAAAATGTACAGAATGACGTAACCGAGTAAGGGTAGAGTGCACTGTTGGATCATTCAAGTGTTGCAAGCCTAACCGCAAGCTAATTGCGTCCATCCTAACTTGTGATATTAACTTTTTAGGGTGAGGATACACTGTACAATCAATATATTTTTATCACCAGTAAGTTATGATAGAATCTTGTAGGGCTAGATAAAATTATCGAAAGAGACAAAAGTTTTTATTATTCTTTACAATGCAATCTACATATCTTTTTGTCTAATATTAAAACCTTTTTGATGGCTTGGATGTGAAAGTTACTTTTTTGTTACAGACAGATACAGTAACTTCGCATTCAATACTAGTATGGATTGCGAAATGTTGAAACGCATAAAATTACTGTACAAACAATAAAATTAATAGCGCGTTCCTAAAAGCGCGTTGCAAGCCGATGTAAAGCTGAAATGGAACTAAGTTTGTCACATGATATGGGGGCCAAGTTTGTTATTTTATTTTGACAAAATCATCATTCAATGATTTTAGAATTGTAGATTTTTGACAGTTTTGCCTACAAAATCTGACAGTGCTTGTGTCTTGAGACCAATCTGATACAGACTTTGCTCCCAAGTCTACTATTCAAGTCACCACACATGAAGTAGATCCCAAATACAGTAGAATGAGGAAGATGATAGTGGGACAAGTTAGACTTCTCCTTAGTAAACCTAAGATAAGCCAAAAAATATACAGATAGAAAGAATGATCCGTCACCAGATGAACCCCGCCTTAGTCTAGGTCGTGTCTGGACACAGCAAAGCAAAATTGAAATTAAAACTATACTGAGTAAGACGGAGCGTTTGTGGCGAAATGCCACTTGTGAAACGACAGCCTGAGCTTAATCGTTGTCTTACACTCATTTGGGTTCTAACCGAAGATTGCAGACGCAAAAATGGGATCTAGGTACTAATTACACCTGGCTGCCCTATGTAATTACAGTTTATTGCAAAAAATATCTGATTCTGCAGTCTTTAAAATAGCCAATAACATAGCTTGACATTGTGTCTAGAATAATCTTTATATTGTCCCAATAAACTCACCCGTATAGTGGTCGTAAGCATGTCTGCTACGCGGTGCGGGGTTCGATTCCTAGGTAGAGCAGTGTTATTGGGGTTTTCTATGAAATTCTCACTAGCAGCTTAGGTCCTTATGCCCCCGGTTATAGCAATAGGCTCGTCCCGTATTTCATTGGACATAAACATACCCGCAAACTGTGTGTGTCTCTACATTGTTACGCCTTCTGCTAATTATTAGTATGCCTTCTGCTTAGTCGTTTGGATAATGAAAGCGTGATAATAGGCTAGATATAATTTGATACTAGAACCCACAGAGATTATGCCGTTAAAACTATTATTTTCTTCCAGAATAAAGAATCTTAATTTAAAAAAAATACTGGTACCACTGCTGGGCACGGGTCTCTCTCTCAGAGTGACAGGAGTCCACCACGCTAGCCTTCTGGAGATTGGCAGACTTCACAGAAGAAAGTTCTCTTGGAAAGCGATTCTTTTGACTTGGTAATCCGGCGGCCTTACCATAAGGCTATCAGCTTTTAAAGACAGACAGTAAAACTTTTTTTTCACTATGACCACCTTATAAACGTATTGTTTCTTTCATAGACAAATACCTAATTAATTTCGATTGTTATTCGTGTCTCAAAAGGATACGAGGCAGGTTTTAATGGCGCAGCATCGTTTTATTTAAAGAATAAAAGGACGAAGTAAGTTATAAATATAATTTATATTTCGACATCAAATCGATGAGAATATTATCTAAGAATTCATAAAGTCAAGCCAATATTTATTAAAGTTATTTTAGTGAAGGAAAAATTCGACTCGCAGGCAGGATTCAAACCTGCGTCTTCTGGCTAGGTACGCCAGACGCTATGACCTCTAAGCCACCGCGAGTCCCACCTGCCATGTCGAAATTTACCTTCACATTCTGAACTTACGTCTTAAAGGTGACGTCAGCAACATCTATTGAAAGGCAAGTTACTTTGCCTCTCAACCAATATTTATTGATTTTAATTACTTTTATATTTAACTGTCTCATTAGCCTAGTGGTCCCAAGCGCGATAGTACGCTAGAGGTCGTGGGTTCGATTCCTAGAGTTCCCGAGAGACATTCCTCGGACTTTGAAATTTATGCTCTACTGTGTAGGTAACATGGGACCTAAATATACCGAACCGGAACCGTGGCTGTACATTAATACACCTCTGCCTAACCCTACGAGGAATACAGTTGTGTGATGGAATGTGTTCAAGAAGATTCTTGATTACCATATAGAAATAAGGTAAGTACCTACTGTAGAATAGGTTTTGATCCCGCGACTCCTTTAAATACTTTTCCAGATGCAGGTTCTCAAGATCAAGCTCAACTTAGTATGCCTCCTCTTATTCCTAAAGATGTAAGCATCCATGCCTTTCAAACTCTAAAAACAGTGTAAGATTTAGTAAGCAAACCTCACTATCAGTGACATCGGACTGTGTAATTAAATGGTATCATTGTTATTTAGTTAAGGATACGGTGACCGCGACGAGGGCGAGGGCATCACTGATGGAAAGCCGGGCTGTAAACGTGTCGAGAGCGGTGATATTTCGGGTGTTGACTTAATGAGGAGATGTAGCGGGGTTGTAATATCTATGGCTGTCACTAGAGATATTAGAAGCGGCGGTAGCCTAATGGCTAGGGCGTCGGACTTGCGATCATGTGGTTGCCGGTTCGAACCCCACCCATTGCACTACCGACGTGAACCCACTCGTAACACAAGCATTTAGCTTAGCACGAGGGGTTAACAAGAATACTAGTAATGTGTGACCCACATTACTAGTAAGCTTTATGAAAAAAAAAAAAACAGGCATCTAATGGCAAAACGTTACTCAATTTGAAGATGCTGTTAGGTCTCTGCTGCCTTTATCACTTTAAATGAGAACTGTCTTAAGGATTTTAAATAAAAATAAAAACTTTGAGTATTTGGCTATAAAAGTCTGACAAACAGTTCAGCAGTAGGATATATCGATATTAGGCAATAATAAAAACTAATGGTCCTCCTCGGTGCCGGTGCTCGGAATTCGACCATTATAACTAAATTATTTTGTACTTCATAAATGGTTTGTGTCAATGTGTCAAACGTGTGTGCCAACACATATTATAACGGTAGTGTATGTAATATATTTTTTTTTTATTATGAACTTTAACTATGTAAGTAGGTACAATCTCACACTCCTTCATGCGCGTAAAGGGGTACAAAGTTTCCTCTTCACGTATTAATATAATAATTAATTATATTTTACTTATATGGTAAAGTAAAGATACCTAACAGGTTTTAACGTAAACGTACGAAATCTGCAAACTCGAGATGTTGACCAACATGGTGGGCAGTAGCCTAACCGCTCGGGAGACTCATGCGCAGCAACGGTATAGGCAGTAGTTTGGTAATTATGAGGAGGAAAGCAATATCTACAATTGAATAAAAGCCAGGTTTCGGAGTTTCATGGGAGCAAAGACATATCATCAATAATAACCATTATACTAAGTATTATTCCCTAATTAATCTAATGCTTCCTAATATATTGCTTCCTCTCTCCTACATTGCGTGCCCGACGGGGTCCATAATGAACTATTTTATTGTAAATTTACCATCTGAATGTATGAACTACATTGTGGAATGCAATAAATATTGAGTATTGAGTATTAAGTTTCTGTAAGGAATGGGCATACATTTATATCGACATTATAATGATATTATCGAAAAAAATGTGTTTTTACAATTATGACACATGTATAATCTAGAATTAGATTAAACTTTAATCATTAAAGATTAGATCGAAGAATATATTACTGAAAATGATTATCTCATGTGAATTCTTTTTCTATAATCTTTCTTTGTAATTGACTAGATATTGTCTAAGTATGATAATGTAACACCGCATTTCCGATCCGAAATTCAATCTCTCTGATTAGCAATATAATAAATTGTACTTTATATCTTTCAGATAACTATATGTAATAATGAATTAATAACCGCTTGATTAGTATACTATAGTATACTAGTATTTAAAAAAAATAGAATATATCGGTTATATTATTAGAAAAAAATCGAAAAGAGGAAGTTAAGGGACTTCTAGGGGCTAATGAAGGAACGTGGGAAAGCCATGCTTCGGAAGGAATGAGCCGGCTCGACCGGAGTGATACAACGGCCTCACAGAAAACCGCCGTGAAACAACGCTTGCGTTGTGTTTCGCCGAGTGATTAAGGTTACCGGAGGCCCAAACCCTTTTATAAGGCGGGCACAAAAACTACCACTTCTAAACAGAATAAACAAATCATGTCTTCAAAAATGCCTCATTAATCTCGGGGGGGTCGATTGGAGACTCGGAGACCGGAGTTGATTCCCAGGTCAAATATCGTTGCGTTAGATAGAGTTCACCACTGAATCCTGCGGCAACTATATAGGTATACCTACTATAAACTCCAGGATTTTCTTAGGGGTGAGCTCCTTTATTTCATCCAGGCTTAAGATGTGTTTCCCTAGATAAGCACTACGAATGTGTATTAGCGATCCACATTCCCCAAGAAGGCGTTGTGGTGTTTCATCAGGCTCTTGAAAATGTTGACAAGCAATGTTAAAATTCGTAGGTAGCGACTTGGGGTATGGAAATTGTTCCAGACCTTATAACTAAACAACAAGCTTTACATGCAACCTGAACATAAGGGCTAATTATGGATGTCTAATACTAACCTCCGGACTGCTGGCCACGAGGTCGTGGGTTCTATTCCCACAGGACACAAATATTTATGTGATGAATAATAAGTGTTTGTGTTCGTCTAGGTGTTTTTATGTATTATAAGTATGTAGTTACAAAAAAAGTATACCTATAAGTACCTATTATATTCATTATCTAGCACCCATAGTATAAGCTCTGCTTAGTTTGGGACTAGATGGTGCTGTGTAAAAATGTCGCAGAATAAAAAAAATCCTCTGCTGCTCCAGCGTTTCCAAATCGCTCCGCTCATCAACGCGTGCGACGTTCGGTAGTTTCCAACAGTATCTGACGCCTGTACAAATATTGGTCTACAGTGTCATCCTTGGACCACACACAATCAACGTGAATCTCTTTGGTGACATTATAAAATCTTCACGTGAGATCTAGAGAATTGATATTAAGACTACTTAATTGGAATAAAACCACGTTACGAATTTAATTGCGTGGCATAACGCAATAAAATCCGTGTAATAGATAGGTCTAATATTCGAGTAAATCGAATATTTTAGTTAATTTGTTGACTTGTTTTTGATTACCATACCTATTAGTATAATAAATGTGACTACAGGTCTTGGAATCACCCTGGAAGCAAACACATTACTTAGTTTGGCCGGCGTTCGCAGAAAAAGTCAGTCAGGAAACGGTAACGCCATCTAGTTTTAGAATTTGAAACATACCTGAACAGACTTGACAGTACGCAAATACCTTACAGATACGTAGTCTAACTCAATTATATCTTAGATTCTACATTCCTAACAGATTCGAATGTTATCGTTTGTATAGTTTCAATTCTCGCCTCAATCTCTGCGCAGGCGCACACAAACAAACGAATCTAACGGATAGTACTATGAAAACCACTAATATCATTGGTTGTTGTGGCTTCGCTTGGGATTCTATGACGCTTTCCCTGTTATTCAGATAATATCTACTCTAACATTAAATTAATTGTAAGTACCTACTGGAAATATATGTAGTCTTAGTAGGTCAGGAGTAAAGTCGCTTAGGGAACTTATCTACAGGAGTTCACTACTATTGATAATTAATAATGCACACGGCTACACCGTGCCTTCATATTCCAGAAGGTCTTCCGAAGAAAAACTACCGCTTCTTAGATTCTTGCACTTCCTCCTCTATATACCTATCCCAAACAGATTTTCTCCTATATACTTAGAGCGTTTCTTATAACACAAAATTTTCAGGTCACAGTTAGGTCATTGTAGGAAAAGAAATAAAGCAATATTGGACTTATATTCACAAGACTCCGTCAACATAAGGCGGGTAACGTTATACCAACATTCAAGCCTTTTACTACAGACACAAAAATTTCTAGTAATAGTGATTTGCTAAACAATCCAGCAATCACACAGACAATCCACCGAGGCGGACTTCATCAACAGACGAACCACACAATCAGCATCCGCCGTTTGACACCAATTACCATCAACCATGGCGCACGATGGTGTTCTCACGAAGGGAAACCAACCGCAAGCCGATAACGGCAACACGACGTATTGCCGGAAAAATATTTGTTTTATTAATATTGGAGATTGATGAAATGACCACAGAAATGTGTTTTGGTCATTGCTATCGTTTTATAGTCACGTTCTTCGAATGAGAAATGTAGCTACATCTTTCTTTCCATCACTATATTTATAGAGTGGCTTGAGACTTGATTGTATGTTGTAAATCCAAAATATTGTCACTTCCACGGCGACCTCGGTAGCAACGCAGATATAATATCTCTCTGATTGTAAAATCATTGTCATATTTATACCCTCTATCTTTTCCACGTATTACAAAGATAATAAAATATAGGAAGTGAGTAATAGTTTGCAACACAGGTCTTTCGTTCCTCGAAAGAACGCTATAAGGTGCGGATGCTTTTTTATGGGATAGGGGAGTAAACGAGCAGACGAATCACTTGATGGTAAGCGATAACTACCGCCCATAGACACCCGCAACACCAGAGGAGTCACAAGTGCCTTGCCGACCTTTTAAAAGGGTTTTGACATAATTATTATTGACAGTTTGAAGCCAGTGAGAGGTTGACAACTTGAGCAATTCCGACATTTCAAGGTTAAGGACCTTGACATTTCCGAATTACTTAGTCATTGAAGTAAGCTTCCTCTAAGTACTTAGTAATTGGATTGCGGAGGTCAGATAGCGGTGTAATCAGAGCTCTATTCAGTTGATAACAGTCATAGTCTAAAAAGGTATTGTTTATTTCATCTTATTTCATCTAATTCTTATTTTTGCTAATAGGTCTCAGTTCCCAAATTACACGTCTCATATTACGTGACCATGGATGATGAAAAGGACTCAAAACGTCGGGAATTAAATAACTAATATCAATATAATGCGATAAAATCAGTAAAAAGTGTGTTTTATTTCAATAACTAATATTCGCGTAAGTTTCAGAAACCAACAGGACGGTATTCCCTGAGTTATAAAAATTTATTATTAACTTTATGGCGCTAAATTTTAATCAGAGAAAAGATAATTTCTTACCAAAATTAAAGGTATCGTCAAGGAAATTATCAGTAGATAGCAATGTTGAAAGACAACAATTTTAATATAGATTAGGAAAGTTAATTAATGTTATAATTTAAACGCTATCTATTTTTATACAGTTAATGTATAAAAATAGATAGCGCTTAAAGTAAGTACATACAAGTACTTACTCAAAAGTAGGTACAAGTTTAGCATATTAATATTATTTTAATAATTAAAAATCCCTTATATACCACCTATATAGCGTCTTGGTCTTTATCAAGCAGCAACAGAAATCGAAGGAAAGTATCTGGCCAAAATATCTATATAAGTAAAAAAAGTATCATTCAAAATATTTCGAACAGTTTAAAAAAGTTCAACAAAAACTCGACTCTTACGCAGTAACAAACAAAAGTGATTAGTGCAAACAGTGAAACAAAATAACACTCTTATGGGACAAAGCGGGCCTCTCAACACTCAACAAATCTTATTATAACGCGCACTACTGTTTCATTGTCAGTCCTGTCAAAACACAACTTGTCTGTTGTTAGAAAACAATTACAATGCAATTACAACATCCCCTGGGACAGAGCAAAAAATATATCGATATCCAAACTAAACGTCAATATGTCCCAAAAATTTTTTGTTACTAAACTGTCCCCCGCTGTCCCTTTTTTCATTTATGACCAGTAGATTAGTTAAAGAAAGACTTTTATGGTATACACCCACCACAATATTCAACACGCCACAGACTACAATACTACTATTCTACTCCATTGACTAACTGCAAGTATTGTTCGATGGTTGGGGCTAAAGTTTTTTCCTATATCTCTAATAAGGTAAAAGTACCAGTTAGTAGACGTAGCGACCGCAAATTTGTCAGACCACCTTGCAGCTAAATGAAATTTATGGTCCCAAAGCCAGGAAGAGGACGCTAAGCCGTGCCGTTGCATAATCTCCGCAATTTATGAATGCTTTTGTTGACTTTATTGCGCTTTGTCGTTTTTATTTAATTACATCACTTAATTAATTTTTAATACATAAAGTTAAACTGATTTATTAGTTTGCATTTTCTGATTTCGGTACTTATCCTAAATATTGATGATATTATTTTTTAATCTAAGGAATTAAAATGCATTGAACAAATCAATGTATTTCTATCAATGTAATATAATTATAGCGATCGTATTTTTGAAGTACGATTGACGGAACAAATCGCCATCAATAGTTCCGGTGGATCAATTATATCGATAAAAAACTGAAGACTATCTCAAAAATCAATCACGCCCATGGAAAATCGACGTACTTTTATTCAGAATCTGCACGTGAGATGGAGGCTGGTCCTCGTATTAAAGAGAGGAAATCCGGAGCACATTGTTGTATTCGACACTTACGCACTTTACCTGACCGACAGATAAAAGCTCCTACAGAAAAGAGGCGGTAGCAACCTTTTTTTACTATAATTATATGCTGCCAACTAGTTCACGAAAAGAAAAAAATAGAATTTGAATTTAGAATGCAATAAAAAATGTATGCTAATGATTTGCAACGGTTGCGATATTAGGTATGTGCTGTTAGTTTTTTTTTGTTAAAAAAAACATGTTTAATTTTCTCACGTTAGCGTTATTTTTTTCGAGAAATTTCTAATGACGGTTTAATTTGAAGAACCCTTTGGGGTTTGATTTTTATACTTTTTTTATGTAGTTTTATTGTTTGCAAAAACAACGTATCGTTATACGGCTGTCATAAAAAATAATTGCATTGTTATTTATGCGTTTCGGTTGCATATTTAATTATCTTCTTTAGGTGGGTAGATGGATTATTTTTTGTGTGTCAGATCAACTTTCATACATAATAACTTTTTTAATTGCAGTTTTTATTGAGACATTTTTTGAGCCCATGAAGAATACTTTGACCTAAATATTCTTTGTGGACAAAATAAATCCAAAGTTAAACCATAAAAGATTTATTTTTGTAGTTTTCCAAATTTTAATTTGACTCAATAACAAAGTTCTTACACAAGAGCATAAAATGAATAAAACCTGAATAGGATTTGATTACATTGAATATCTCGACTAATATGTATCAATCAATATAAATAACAGTATCTCCGGAAGGAACATTAAAAAAACAACTGCAAATCTCCTGCACTTTTTTGACACCATGACATTCACAAACAAAGAACAACCGCATCTCCTTTTGTGTTGCCAAAGAAATAAATTAAAGTATCCTTAGGGGAGATTTTTACCGTTAATTCTAATCTACAAAAAAAAACAGTAAGTAAAAAACACAAGGATGGTTGTGGGAACATTCTTAAAAAGTGTGGGGCAGGAAACGGTAAGTGTAAATATGTGAGGTGACATACAAGAAAGTTTATGAACGGATATTTATATGAAAGATTTATCAACCTGGGACCATTAAAATAAACATTGTCTTAAAAAGGAGCCCTAAAAAAATCTTTCTTACTGTTTTAAATATTAGTGAAATTAGAACTATGTAGGTGACTCAGTGGTTATTGAAAACTACCTATTAAGACGAAACATGAAAATTATTTTATTACAGTTTTAAATGTTTAAAATATTACCTAATTTTTAACACTTATTGGCGCTGGTCCTCAAGCCTTTCATCTAAATTTTTGTGATTTTATCTGTTTTAATCTACATACTTTACAGTACTACAATAAATATCTACCTAACTTCTCCAACAGTTTTCCTTTAAATCTTTCTCTTTTCAGATAAAAATTGATCCAATCTCAATATTTTTTAAAATCTAGATTGAACAAATAATACCATCAATCATTTATAATTTAAAATATTTTTGGTACAAATTAATTATATCGTCATCTAAAAAGTTTTAATTTAATTACAATAACGGACTACTTTTAAAAAATTCAAAAAAGGGCCGGAAGCCGCGTACTGCTTGCTTCCGCTAAAAAAAACTCAGAACACGAATCTCTACGAGAGGACTTTCATCAAACACCGTCGATACAAATAAAAGGACTAATGCAGCGGTGCTCAACATTTCCACTACTGGCTAGTTAATAATCGTGGTAATTTCATTTTATATTACATTATTTAGGTATGTATTGTATATATTACGAAGTAAAAAAAAACAGTATAATTAAAAAAATATGTCAGAGTAACTGCAACATAAAATCACAAGGAATTTAGGTATAGGTATATTTTGTAATATCTGTGTACACTAGGTACGGTTTCCATAATAATTATTAGCAATAATATTTTGTTTTATTTGAAAGTCATCGTTATTTGCAGCTTCTATTTTTTCAAATATCGAGTGCATAATAACTTTGACCCTCACTGCCCGAACTGCATCCGTAAGTACCAAACTAGAAGGCACCCCCCGATTTTTTTAATATCCTGAGAGTGCAGTGTTTATAAAAACATATGCACATTTTTTAAGAGACTATCTTCGGCAGATTCAAGGTGCGCACACGCATTGTGCAAGGGACATCTTGGAGGGTTTTTGATAATTGTGTAAGTGCATTTTTTATGTGCGAGCGAGTTTTTTAAGTTTTCTCACGCAGAGCTATTGAAGTACAGATCTGTGGGTAGATACATCCGTGATCGTCATTGTTGATTTCACGTATGACTGCCATTGATTTGTTAATTTTTAATGTTGAATATTTATGAAAAAAACATGTTGGCGATCGCTTTTATATTATCCATAAGTAAAATTTTGTGTACATTTAATTGAATTTCCAATTGAGCATAGCTAAATTACTGTTACCTACTAAAGAAAGTTCATATTATTATTATCAAGTTTTTTTTCCAATATTTCATACAATGATTGCTCACATCCAAAAATATAAATCAAGCAGTATTCGAAATTAAAAAAAATTAAAATGTAAAAACCCGCGCAGCCGTTATTTAAAAAATCACAGTGATAATAGTCTCTCATTTTCGTCAGTCTACAAATGCATATTAATTCTAATGGCGTCCCGCATATTCATTACGTTATAAAAACGGTAATTTAATATAAACTAGATGACAAAAATACGGCCAATGTGCATAAAAAGTATTTGAAAAAATACAAGGGGTGAGCTACCGAGAGTAAAACAAAAAAAAATTAAAAGGGGTGTGTAAAAACAATAGGTTGAAAAAACTTGAGCTGTTATCGTAAGCTAACTGGGCTTTGGGACAAGCGGTTAATTTCGGCTTTAAAGCAGATTTATGGGTTTAACATTGTAATTACATTTAATACTACGATAAGGTTTTGTTGTTGTTTTATGGGAACTGTTATTTTCTCAGTTAGCCTGCCTTACCAATGATGGCAAGTTTGGCTGGATATACAGGGGATTAAACCTAGGATGGGTCTATTTCCAGGTTGAGCAAAGTGTCATCAAAGTTTAATGTGTCCGATTAATGGCAATAGGCTTGCCCTCTATTACTTAAGTAGGACCTAAAACAACTGCCTCATTAGCCTAGTAATCCTGAGCGTGACTGCTACGCTAGAGGTCCTGGGTTCGATTCCCAGGTCGAGCAAAGAATTATTGGGTTTTTCTATGAAATTCCCAGTAGCAGCTCGGAGCTTTGAAATTGTGCTCGGTTCATGGCAATAAGCTAGCCCCCATTAACATGGGACCTAAACATCCCGGCGAACTGTGGGTGTTCATTAGTACGCCTCTGTTTAACCTCTCGGGGAAAAAAGGCGTGTTGGTATAATGATGGGACCTAAAACATACCAACACCGTTATTAACCGGGCACAAACCTAAACTCTCAGTTGTTTGAAAATGCTTGCTGTTTGAATTGCTCTGCTTAGAATATCATCTAAAAATAACCTAATAACACTTCACTCGACCCGGAAATTGAACTCATAACCTCACGTTCAGTAGACTTGCAACCACAAGACCACAGATCTTTCTTTTAAATAAAACTCTATTTAACTATTTACTGTTGTTCAGTCAGTCTATCGTTAGCTCATCCAGAGCCACATAAATCTGCGCACACCAACACATAGGGCGTTCTCGACTTTATCGATATCGCTTTATTTCGTCAGAACACTGAGAATGACACGATATTTAGTCGAACGACAATCAAGCGAACAATAGCGCGCATCCCTTTCACTTTCAACTGAGTGTCGATTGACTTGTCTATTCGGTATTAATATATTTTTCATTGTTCTTTATTTTATCTAATCATTGTGTGCTAAGGTGTGCACTAAGGTAATATTATAAATGTAATTGTCATAACCACTCCCCGTGTTCAGTATTTGAATGATAATCTCAAACATTTTAGCTATGCTCAAGCGCAGTTTTGATGTAGTGAGCTCTAGTACTACCTACATTAATTCAAAGTTACTAACTATCCACAAAATTGATGAAGCATTGGAAATAGGGATCTGTGTATTTTTTTATGACTGGGGCAAATGAGCAGACGAATCGTCTGATGGTAAGCGATACCGTCGCTCATTTATTTATTTATACTGATTTAAAATTTATCTAATAGTAATTAAGTTTCTGCTATGTATGTAACTAATTTGCAAACAGAAGATAGCCGTTTTATACTATGCCCCTATAATCACGTTCTTTTCAAATAAATCTCGCCATAAACCCTATCTGAGGGCAGATGCCAAATGGATCTAACGGACCTAAGACATAAATTATTTAAATTTGACTAGTAATACTGCACGCATGACACAGGATATGCATAAAAGGGTTAAAAAAATCGTGGGGTGAGATTTTTTTATTCATAGTAAGGGGACAGTCACCGTGAGTTGTTTGGCCAGTGTTAGCTACGCCATTGATGTAACGAACTATTGAATATTTAAATTTCGAATCGCTGTTCGAATTCGCACGACGATTAAAGGGTTTTATGGTATCATTTTTGAAACTGTACACTTAACCCTGAAGTGTACAGTTTCAAATATGGAATGCTTGAATGAGCCAAAGGTAAGATTTCAAAACAGAACCAATACAGTAATGATTTCTACCGTACATACTAAAGGCCTAAGCTAATTGAGTACCTACCTATAAATAAAACTACACATTCATGTAATGATTCATGTCCTTCCGATACTTGAAGTAAATAAAAATAGTAACAAATGCTAGTGCATTACATGTAATCAAACTTTATTGATGGCTCACTATGATGAATAATACGTAATAAACGTAAATCAAATTCCAGAGTGGGTTTTAATAGTAAAAATATGACTATCTTATCTCTAACCCCACAAATCAAAACCCATTTTTGTTCGGACCTTCACAAAGACTTATCAAAATCAATTTAAAATTCGCACCCTTTGAAAATGCCCCGTCCGTATACCGACTCCTTTCGAATGTTCTCAGTCCATTTTTTATCTGCGATCCGCTGACTTTATCTGTGGGACATGACATAGCTAAAAAAATCCACAACCAGGTGCTCCCAACAAAAAAATAGATAAAAAATCTGCAGTAGTCATTGTTGGGAAGAGGTATGGTTAATCCTTTGGGATAGTTCATGGCTATTCTGTAGACATGTGTAACGCTTGGCCTGGTCTATTGTTGGTGGAGGAAGAAACTTTTTTATAAGGAACCCTATCAAATATTTTTGTTGATATAAAGTTCTAGCCTCAAGCTACTGGATGTCAGCTGTCCGCTCTTAAGAGAGACCAGGCTTACAAAGAAAAAACTCAACAGCTTAGTTGAAATATTAGTTTTAATTCAACCATATCATGCAATTTTGGCAGTATTTTTGTGCGCGATATTCATAGTCACTTCTCTGAGATTTTAGTCTTAGTCCTATCTTACTAGCTTTTATCCACGACTTCGTCTGTGTGGATTTCAGGTTTGGGTCCAACCTGGATCAAAATGATCCTTTCTGTTAGTACAGGTTATAAACTAAGTATATGTGTGCCAAATATCATCCAATTCCTCAAAGCCGTGTTTTTGCGTGATTGAATACCATACATACCAACTTTCACATTTATAATAATAAGTAGGATCTATTGGAGCATACGACGTAGAATAAAAAAAGCTTACGTAGATGCAAAATGCATGTCCATATTTACGGACCTTGTTGTGATGGTGTAGATAATAAAAAAAATCAATTAAAAATGCCTCTATAAAAGGCACATAAAATCAATCGCTAAGCACCGTTCTTTAGTTCACCGCGTTTGTAAAACTAAAACAATGGGATCGCTCACAGTCCGCGGCACACGTGTTCGCGTTTAGCATTATCGATTGTCCTCATATTGTCCTCTTTCGCCGACATGCGGGTAGTCGTAAATGAGTTATCGCCGTGACGTCATGGGACAATGCGTTTTTGTTTTAGTCGGATCGCGGGTGGCGGGGGGTGCCGTCGCATATATACTGATTGCCTGCTATAGCTGTAAAGAATGTCTGCAGTTCGTATTATACATAGTAAATCTTTTGATTAGCCTTTATTAAAACTATTTTTAAGATTTTTTCTTGTATAAATATGTGTACTTCATTTTATAAAAGTTTTTGTAAAAAGTTTTATTAATAAATTTATTTATTATCAAGTAAATAAAATAACCAATATAATGCGTACACGTATCTACATTTGCACTACTGACCGTTTACTAAAAACTTTATCGAAAGCTGTATTTCGATTTTCAAATATACAATAAAAAACACACTTGAATTTACCAGATCAATACACAAAGTTGGAGCTTAAAAATGTGCAAAATATTAATTTCCCACGCGGAACTCACCATCTTTTTACAAACATTTGGCAGATGTGCAAAATGATAAAAGAAGCTTTAAAAAACTGCCCTGAGAACTATCCTAAGCTCACCTATGACCCGCGGCCATCTTGGACCGTTAGAAAAAATAAATTACTCGGCCAAAGAAAAGAAACTATTGTTTGGTGTTAAAAAACTCAGGGGTAATGTTACTTGCGATTTGAATAAGTAAAAAAATGAGGGGTGACTTATAAAAACTGTGCCCCACAGTAACGTGTGTGATTTTTTTAAGACGAGGACATCGGACTAAATAATATGCATAGTTACTGTAACGCAAATTGATTTTTGGTCAAAGTTCTCACGGTTTTGCATTCTTTATTATTGTCATAAAAGAAACTCGAATCAATAAGTTTGATAACACATTGATTGGCGGAGTTAGATTAAGATAATGCAAGCTTTGTTGTTGAGAATAAGACATTAAGTATCGCTTACCCATTTCTTTCTAGAGAAAAAAATATCGTAATAATCCATACTAGAGTTCGGATTAAAAATATCGATGAGCCATCAGCTATATCGCTTACTTTTCGAGCATTTCTGCAAATAGAAAAACGCTTTCAAGCTCTACCTACATTTGCTCTACATTGTGGTCTTACAAAAACGATGTTTGACAACCAACTAATCATTTTTCGTTCGTCATTGCATTACGTACAAACTATAGTAAAACGACTAACGTTGTTAACACACGTCAGATGCGGGCGGGTTGCACATTTGTATGCACGTCGTGTAAGATAACGCACTGATAAACATTTTACGGTTAGCCAAAGGTCACTTAGATTCTACCTCATCGCTGATCAGTACCCATAAAACCCGCATTTGTACATGGAAGCTACAAGATAAAAGATCTGTTTAAGGAAATAGCAAACAGTTTACTTCGAAAGGTTGATTGAAATTGACTTTATTTTTATTTCTTGTTCCGTTTAAAAATATTATAGGACAACTATACGGCTGAACGCTATCTGTTAAGATACAGATCGGACCTAGTTTATGGGGACAGCGGGCTTAAATGGGTTATGTACATAACTACTGGGATTTTGTTTTAAAAATGGCTAGATATGGATTTGGCCCATAGTACAATACTAACATTTGTTCTTGTTTTTATGAATTAAATTATTATTTTTATTTAAATTAAATTTAAATTGTAAAATTAAGTTCGCATACCTACTAATTTCTGATATGCGAATATTAAAAAGAAAGAAAGAAATAATTTTATTGATTTTAGTTTGGGCACAAATTAATAGATAAGTAGGTAGGTACTTTCTTCTTCAAATATAGATACTAATACAGACCTTTATCGGTTAAAATCTAACTTCATCCCGTTTTTTGCTCATAATAGTGACCAAAACAGAACAAAATCATATTATTTGAATACTTTTACCAAAGCTTCGTACTAAGGCTGAATAGAAAAATCTTTGTCATCCGATCTCGCGGTAGTCAAGTTACCATTGTTGTTAAAAAACAGAAGTTTTTGAATATCGAACGCAATGCGCGCACGCAGATGTGTTGTCCACTTTTTGTGTGCGTTATTGAATTGATCGAGTACCGTTTTTGTGTTTTTTGTATGATTTATCAAAATTGTTGACAGATGTATTAACGTTGAGTTATTTGTGTGTAATTGATGATCATTATTGTAATTATGTTCCTATACTTAAAAAAATATAATAAGAAAAAATAATTATATTTTAGTTATCTATACTCTATAGGTACCTACTAATATATAAAGCTGAAGAGTTTGTTTGTTTGCTTGAATGCGCTAATCTCAGGAACTACTGGTCCGATGTGAAAAATTCTTTCAGTGTTAGATAGCCCATTTATTGAGGAAGGCTATATATCATCACGCTAAGACCAAGTAACTATTCCACGCAAACGAAGTCGCTGGCAGAAGCTAGTTCTTAGATATGAAATGATGACAACCAGACACAATTAACATTTACATAATAATATTATTTCGTTTTCTATACAACATTAGTTTTAGTACTTATATGCAAACCCGAGATATGTGTCTAATATTTTTATGTAAAGAATCTATGTACAAAATTTCAAAACTGTATCACGAAAAATCACAAAGTTGCTTGTTACGTTCCGTGCATAAACATGATCACCACGTCTTATTACCCCCGCCCCGCTGTGCGCCCGCGCCTAGTGCCGCTATGACCTACCGCGCATGATTGCGGAAAGATAATTGATTATCTACTAAATGTTGCTCAGTGTCCCAATTGTAACCTTTTTTTAATATTTTGGGGACAAAATTTATCTCAGTACAAAACTTATTGGAATCGATTCAGTTACTTATTCTAAAAAAACTATGTTCAGGTTTGGTACTATAAATAAAATTTTATATATCGACCAAATACCAGTACTTACCTAATTCATTTTTTTTATGGGATATGGGGTCAAACGAGCAAACGGATCACCTGATGGTAAGCGATAACCGCCTCCCATGGACACCCGCAACACCAGAGGAGTGGCAAGTGCGTTGCCCGCCTTTAAAAGGGTTTGGGGCTTCGGTAACCTCAACTCACTCGGCGAAACCCAACGCTAGCGTTGTTTCACGCCGGTCTGTGAGGCCGTGGTATCACTCCGGTCGAGCCGGCCCATTCGTGCCGAAGCATGGTTCTCCCACGTGAAAATATATTATTCTAAAATAAGCTTCATTCATCAAATTAGAATGATTGATTAACAATTAAACCTATTTAAAATTAAAACAATGTTTTAATAACCCTGAATAATCAAATCCGTCTGTGCAAGCGCATCGGTGACTCACGTTAAGATCTATCAAAATTTAATAGATGCGTTGCAAAAGGTGCGCGTGGGCGGATGAACGGACAGAATTTATTTATTGGCAACATCAATGCTTCTTTGTTATAATGAATGGACTATTGCAGATAGACGGAGTCTAATTGGAAGTTTATAGTGCTTTGGGAAATATGTCTTATTGGAAGGTTGCGGGGGCTTATTGTTAAGACGATCTTGAAAGTTGCGCTTGAGTTTTGTAGCGCATAATACACCGATTTGATTTTCCAGTGTGTATATTGTCGCACTCATTTATTTTTTTATATGCAATACTAGCTGCCTCATTAGTCTAGTGGACATGAGCGCGAATGCCACGCTAGATATCCTGGTTTCGATTCTCACCTTTGTATGAAATTTTCAATAGCAGCTCGGAGTTTGGGTTTGAGTCCGGTAAATGGTAAAAGGCTCGTCCCCCATTACATGAGACCTAAATATACCTAAATAACGTTTTATGGGAATACAAATAATTTAAATGTAACAATGCTGCCTATTTTTACCCGATTATGAAAAAGGAAGAGTATAAAGTTGTTTTATTATAAATTAATTTGAAAGTATTTTTAGTTCTGTTTAATCAACTATTGAATAATAAAATATATATTTACAATCTTACATATAATAACAATGTAAGTGAGCCGTGTCTGTACATTGCTTATATTTACAAAAAAACTAATTTGGGGGACTCAGAATCGGGAACACAATCCATTTCTATTATTTTTGGAACTTTTGTCTGTCTGTTTGTCTGTCGGTTTGTCTGTCGGTTTGTCTGTCGGTTTGTCTGTCGGTGTGTCTGTCGGTTTGTCTGTCGGTTTGTCTGTATGTTTGACCGCGCATCAAATGATAACTATTGAAGAGATTTGGAGGAAGTGGGCAGGAATTCATAGCCTGTTTCTTGGATTAACATTTAGGCTATTTTAAATTCAAATCGGATCTCTATCAAAAGTTATTAACATTTTAATTATTGAAAACGTTAACTTTTAAAAATAACCATTGAAGTCAATTTCTTTTTCAAGTATTTCTGTACTAGACTAGCACGGATCAAAAATTATAACAGAATCAAGTAATAAAATTTAAAAAATACATTTACAGGGACTACATAACATAAAACAAGAAAATAAAGCAGATCAATCAGAAACCATTATTGTGACCAAGAATTGATTATTAGTACAGTAATTCTAACTCTACTTATACAGGGAATCACGGGACATACATAGGATTTATCCAGCGAGCACAAGCCGGTGTAAAAACTAATTATTAGAGTAGGTTAAAGAAGTAAACAAAAAATTACAACTTATTTTCTAGCGGACTAACACGACATCGTTATTACCTCAATGAAATTTGATTCGATAACAGGTGTCATTTTGAGTTGACAATTTTGACAATATTATTGTTTTCTTCTTTAAAAATGACAGTTGGACCGATTGGTCACAGTATCAGTGGTCAGGTTAAAGCATCCAGCCATATAGTAACTCATTTTATAATGAGAAACCTCCATAGTGTAGATACAGTGCGCACACTTTATTTGAGAAACTAAAGAGTTTCCATCTAATCGACTAATTAAATAACTACATAAATAAATATAATAATAAAAAAAATGCAACGTGCGTTAATCTTTACTGATGCCGAAAAAGATATTTGAGATTTTAATCTAGGTATGTAGGTACGTCTATTTATATTTCCATGCTTTACGTCAATACAATGTGAACAAATTTTTGAAATTAAGTAATTTATAGATCAGAAATAAGGTATTCAGAAATCAATGGCGCTAAGTGTATTACAAATATGGAAAACCAAATTTTTCGAGTTGGTTAGTTGAAACTTGGACAGGACAACGTCTGTCAGGTCAGCTAGTAAATAATAAATTAAGTCCAATACTAGTTTTTATTTTATTGAATTTTACTTTCTATCTCAATTACACAGTCTAGATAGGGACCCAAATGTGTAGTCTGAAAAATAAACTAAATTTAGCAATAATTTAAACACGTTGACTGTTGTATATTGGCCATGTTTTTTTACTATAATTTTGTTGCATGTCAAAACAGATTACACGCTCATAATGTTTTTAACATGCAAAGAAATTATGACTAATTCATTAGGAACATTTTACAAATCATCTATTGCGTCTCTATAACGCCTCGACTTTCATACTTCATGCAAATTTGTTCGGCTGACAATGAGCCCATTTGTACATTTCTACAATTTTACATTACCGTTGATCACCACCCCTGCAATCCGTATTTTCTTGACAGCTAAGTTCAATTTCCTTCAGCAAGGAGTTTGTGGGCAGAAATATGGATGTATGTAGAATATATTCATATTAAAATGTAGATGCGAGCAACGGACGTACGGACTAAGAACAATAAGGGGCGTGGGTTGGTATTAACTCATTATAGTTACCATCGATGGACGCCTTGACCGATATCCATGTTGATCGTATGGCAAATGCTGTGAAGGTCAGTGAAATAAGGTCCTAATCTCCACTTAGAAGGGTATTAGATAGATTCTATAATGGGGTTCCAAGCAGCTGGTAAGACCCAACCATCTTCTCTATTGAAATTTGGGTGTTTTTTAATTTCAATAGCCTCACGAATCATCCTAGGTAGGAATCGGTTTTCTTTTGCGAGGACTTGTCGTTTATCAAATCTGATGTAGTGCTGGGTCTCTCAGGTCTGGGTTTATCAGATTTGATTATAGAATCCCCATTATAGAATCTATTAAATCTAAATCCAAGCCCAAAACTGCAAGACCAAAGGATACGGTGAGCTCGTTCTGCGTGAATCGGATCACTAATAATTAACAAAAATGTAAGGTAGCTGTTAGTAATTTTAACATTAAGACGTCCAACGCCTCAGTCTACCCGTGACCATGGATGCTGTAAAGGATCCGAAACGTCGGGAAATAATAAAATTTAATACAACGCGATAAAATCCGTAAAAAATAGTTTTATTTCAATACAAAAAGCTTTTTTCAAATTTGACTAGTAAGATTTGCGTATTCATAGTTACAAACTTCAGCTTTACGGTATTCTTTGATTCATAATATAAGTATATATCTTATTAAATACTTCATTAGTATAGCGGTCGTAAGCACAATTGGTTTTCTAGAGATCCTGGATTCTTTCCTAACTCGAGCAAACTGTTACCTGATAGATATTCCTATGACATTTTCAGTAGCATATTAACATGAGTTTCGGATTTGTTACATGAGACCTAAATCATCGGCGAACTACAGGGTACTTATACATAAGTGCACCTCTGCCGAAAACCCTCGAGAAAAACAGGCGTGATGATAGGTTTATGTATTTTTATGTCCAGTAAACTAGAATAATAATAATCTCTACTATTATAAAATTGTAAAAAAGCTGTGTCTGTAAATTGAAGGTATTTAAAAAAATACACGTGGGTATTAACGTCTCCGAATGCGAAAATGTGATTTTTAAAATTCTTATCTGTTTGTTACTACGGGTTGGAGCAAAAAATACTGAATAGATTTTAATATTATTATCACTGTTAGAAAGTATATGCTCCAACTTAAGAACTGGTGAACTTTTTATCTCAATTAATTAAACGAATCCTGGGATACAGCTTGACCTCCCTGATGTATAGAGGCCCATACAAAGAAGAGGTCATCACGGTTGGTTTTCTATTTTTACTCCTGATATGGCTTCACGTGAGCGAAGCCGCGGGCAGAAGCTAGTAAAAAATATAATAAAGACGTTTATTCCTCACCACTAACTAAAACATTCTACAATGATAATAATAACACAGTTAATAGTTGATTCAATTTTCAGTAGGTAGAAACATCTACCACAGGCCACCAGATCCCAACTTCTTTCAGGTTTATAGAGTCATTAGCCTAGTGTTACTTTTTTTTAATAATGGTGACAGATAAGTGAGTTTAATGATGTAACGTTATCGTGTAAGGCAGTGAAATGATGAAAAACGTTAGGTAGTGGTTTCGAATTAGAAAATTGGTGCAAAAATACATTACAATGTGTTTAACAGATATGCGTGGATGCATATTATGATATTGATAGGCAGGACGACGGGCAGTGTCGCACAACAATTGCTACCAATAGGGTAATTGGCGACCGACCGCGCGCCAATGGTCGCACCATTATACACTATATTTGTACACTGTTGGCCAAGTTTATGTGGTTAGTTTAGAAAGAAAAAAGAAAAAGAAAGAAAATATGATTTATTGTCACAGTCGAGGACACTGCACACAATGGCATAAACAAATACTTTTATCTAAATAATTTATATAACAAATAAAAAGAGAAAGTTAAAAGAAATAAAATAATAAAAATTGTGTGTCCCACGGCTGTGCCAAATTAGGTGGGTTTTGCTGATTAAATCCTCATCATTAACTTATTTATGGTCACAATGAGCGCGGGTCTCCTCTCGGAGTGAGAGTGGTGCCAGCTTACTGCGAATTAGTAGATATCACACACCGTTGAAAAAATCACTCAGTCATACAAGTTTTCTTATAATATTTTCCTTCATCGTTAAAGCGAAATATAATTAATCTACTTATCTATCTACTAATTCCAAACCTCTAATCTACTTATCCCAAAATTGAGCAAAGACCTCTCTTTTTCGCTCTTTCTTCGCCAGTCGGATGCATGCTATTGCGTAGATTATCAGTCTGGTTGGAACACACCCAATAGAATAATGTATTATCATAACTAAATCTAACAAGAATTATATTCGATTAGTAACATGAAGAATCTTATAAGACTAATAAACGACTGTGATAAAATTGACTTTGAGATCTTTTTTTTATTCATTTTAAAATATCGAATGTTTAAAACAATATACTTTAAATATGGAGATATTAAATTTCTTATCTATTTCACTAAGTAAACTAACTACTAAAGAAGGACAAGGACTAAATAATAAAATCATGGTTTAATTGTTTACTGTTTTTGTAGTTTGAATTAATATTACTTTTCCATCATTTTATTCGTTACCAAGAAGCCAACTTATTTCATATATATATATATATATATATCCCAAACGCCAACTATTCAACGTAATAAAAAAAATGGTGGCAAAGTTGACCTTTCACAGTGAACCGTATTTTTGTCCCGCAGTGTAGCATGGACGCAGCACGCGGTGTTATCAGGATGTCCCGTCGCAGTATCGAGTGACGACAACCTGTAATCGTGTCATGCGCATCGTACTCAAGCGTGGCGATACCGTACCGTGCCGTACCGATAGGTGTACGATTTTACATAAGTAATTATCTGGGTGTTTTGTCTTTTGAACTTTTAAAGAGTTTGATGACGTCACTGGTTTTTAATTCACAAATTAGTCTGGTGGCCTAAATGTGACTGCTACGCTAGAAGTGGGTTTGATTCCTAGGTCATGCGGTTTTAACAGGCTTTTCTATGGAATTCGCAGTAGTACCTAGTAGTAACTGTGAGTGTACATTAATACCTACACTTCTGGGAATATAGGCGTCATGGTATAAAAAAAAATAATTCATAATTTCTAAACCGAAACGAAAGGGTTCGAAAAAGAATTGGTTCACCCGCGCCTACGTCAACACTACTAGGTATAGCTAATACAATTGTTATTTGCTATCCTCTTACAAAAAAAAAATATGGGCCATTCCATTGGTTGTTTATGATTGCAACTGTCAAATATTTCTTATACAATAACGCGCCCGAACGGCAACCGACCAAAGACACCTAGAGAAAAACAAAATTGCTAGCTGCACCTACTCTCTTAATTTCTCCACTAATACCGTACGTGCATAAAACCTCGTTGGTGAGCTTACAGACCCTTAGGAGTCATATTGTTAGCGGCAACACTCGTAGATCATCAGGTGGGGATTGTTTCAGTATGACGTATGCGTCTCTCTATCATGTAACCAAGCTATTAGTGGGTGGGCCGACTAATAGATTTATTGGCGGGCCAATGCGAATGCTTTGGTCAATTATTGTAATGCAATGATGTATGTGTGTGTGAGTTATTAGGTGATTGTATTGAAATTAGGTGAATGGTTATGTTTTTATACCATCACGCCTGTATTTTCCAAAGTTTAAGGCAGAAGTGTATACCTACTCCCACAGTTCACTCGTATTTTAAGATCCTGTGTAAATGAAATAATCAAGCAATAATTAATCACGAGTTATAATTATCCCTAAAGTACGTGAGAACTTTACTTGTGATGAAATTGTTGATTTCTATGTAATTAATGCAATGATATTATAATGGTATATATCTAAGTAGGTACCTTACATTATATTTCCTATAAGACTATTTTGCACACAACCTCTTACTACCGTTACATCTGTAAAAAAATAATATTACCTTAGTATTAGTACCTACAGATTGTGCAATCGCAACGATAGTTACAAAAATATAATGGTAACAAATCATTCCTTTTTTTTATAAGTTGGCAAACAAGCATACGGCCAGTCTGATCGTTAGCGGTTACCGTAGCCTATAAACCCTTGCAACACCAGGAGTAGTACTCGCGCTTTGCCGACTCTGTAAAAATCTTTTCACACCGTTTTTTAAAGGTTGGAGGTAAAAATTAAGGAGGAATAGTTGGGTTGGCAGCCGCTTCCTCTTGCAGCTTCGTCAACCTTGCTCACCATTAGGAACACAAACATAGCAACGGAGCTGTATTCTCTGCCTACAATTTTCTACATGTGGAGGTACTTCTCCAGTCGAGCAGCTCTAATTGTGAGTGGAATTATTCTATTCCACTATGCCTTACCTCTCTTAATTTATTAATATTTCAACAGCAAAGCCGATAGGTCAACAACACAAGTACACAACACCACAGATAACAGAAACAACACTATCTATTTCACAAAAAGATAGTTAATAGGTATGGTAGCATCGTACGACATAGAACTAACCGTAAGGTAAGTCATGTCGGTTGAGAGGCAATGTAACTTGCTTTTCAATAGATGTTACTGACGTCACCTTTAAGATGTAAGTTCAGAATGTGAAGGCAAATTTCGACATGGCAGGTGGGACTCGCGGTGTCTTAGAGCTAACGCGCACTTGTGATTTTTAGTCGACCGATAGTTTAGTCGCTGTAGTAGTCGTGTATAATTTCATGTCGAATTCTAATCGTCAAATGCGCGCACTGCCATATAACTCCATAGTCAATCCCAGAACGATCAAACTATCGCCCGACTAAAAATCAAAAGTGCGCGAGCGCTCTTAGTGGTCTGGTGTATCTGACCAGAAGACGCAGATCCTGTCTGCGAGTAGAACTTTTCCTTCACTAAAATAACTACACAACACTAATTCAATAAAGGTGTGCTAACTCATGTGATAAGTCCGCAATAATCCGTTGCTGCGATCTGTCCACCAATCCGTCATAATTAATAAGCGATCGAGAGATACTGTTTTATGGAGGCACACGCTACGGGGATATTAGAAATGAAAACGTTTAGTGGACGATATGTCATGTAAATTTATTAATCAATGTTGCCACTTTCACGCGAGTCTGATAAAATATTAATATAATATATACCTACTCGTATAGGAGAGGCTACGTAATAACACATCGAAATCCTTCCGTGCCTCGAAGAGCAGCGGTCCCGGTTATAAGAACATCTTTGAATTAATTTTAATTTATTTTCTGTTGAATTGGTCTCTGTGTGTCCTTGGTTGTCAAAATAACCATTTTTCTTTTTTCTTTCTTTGATAATATCAAAGTGGTAGTCAGAAGCCCATAAAAAAGAGCCTGACTACCAGTTTATCCTCCAAATATCGGTATACCCCAGAAATTGGGTTACGGAGGTCTAATTATTTTGTTACATTTGAGGTCTAATTATTATTAACTAAAATTATTATAACAACTAAATTGTAAAATAAATCAATGTATAATCTTTGTTGAAAGGAGTATCTATGGAGTTTCTTGCCGGTTCTTCTCCATAAGACCCACTATTTGGAACCGCGGACCTAGTTTTTGACATTTCAAAAGTACCTGTATTACTGGTCTAATTGAAATAAAACATTTGACTTTGACTTTGACTAATGGCAGTTGCTTCATGTAAAATACTGATATTCAGACGGATTTGTTTAGATTGGAAGCCGACTGAGGCTCGGAGGATGATAATATCATCACTTCTATATTCCCCAAAGGGTTAGGGCTAATATACACCCATGTGTCCAAATAATGAAGCCAATTTGTTGCTACGAGTATTATCGGGAAACAAATCCAAACTACGAGCTCCTACTTAGAAATTCATATAAGAACCCTTTACTCAACCTGGAAATCGAATCAAATCGAAGATCAGTTTCTCTCCGATAAGCCGTCTACTTGCCACATTATTAAATATGAATATGTTCATAAATCAACTGAAAGACTCCGAAACGTTCATATAAAATATGTAAACAACAGTGACATTCCAAAATTAATTGAATTTCAATTAAAACAAAGTAAGTAAATTTAAGTGAACTAGTAGTAAAGTATTCTATTAATAAGAAAAAAAATAACATATATACAAGATCAAGCAAAGAATGTGTCACACATGTTTTACCCAAAATGCATAATACAATTTAAAATTACCCCACAATATTCACGTGCAATCTTGTTAGAATCCTGCAAATGCCTTAGAAGCGTACGCATAACATCCTAATGAAAACATACGACTCTTTGATAACCTGTTATGGTGTGCACGGAACCCTTTGCGCCGCAAATTGGCCCAAGGAACACTAATTTACTACTATTGTCCGTTTTATTCGGTTATTTTTGGTACGTATCTGATGCATTGCGGTACGAACATAATTCAGACTAAACCGTAAATGGAAAATATCTTATCAATTAATTTAAAAATGTTAAATAAAAATATTGTTCCAGTATTTATCAATTCTTCTCTTTGTATTTATCACATAAGTGTGATATGTACAAATTGTACATAGCATCACGCCTGTATTCTCCGAAGCATTAGGTATACCTACTAATGAACACCCACAGTTCGCCGGTATGTTTAGGTCCCTGTAATAGAGTGCGTGCCTATTGACATTAACGAGGCACAAACCCCAAACTGTAATGCTCTAGCTGCTACTAATAATTTCATAGAAAAACCCAAGAACACTTTACACAACCTGGGAGTCCAACCCACGAACTCTAGCACTCTAGCCTCATTAGCTGTGCCTATTAGTGGTGCTGAGCGCGACTATTAGTCGCGCTCAGCACCACTAATAGGCACAGCTAATGAGGCTGTTAAAAAGTTAAAAATCTACACAAATTCTGAAAACCGAATTCCAGTCTCCAAGTGGCTACTGAGAATGTTCTAATATGAAACACGTTGATCTAGCTTGGATTTGGAATTGAACCTAAGACCTTACACTTAGTAGCTGCGCATGCGACCAAAATACCAATAAGGCATTTAATTAATTTTCATGCACTGCCTAATTGCAACACACAGGCACAGTACGGCACAAACCATAAGAAACAAATAGGCTCCGAGAAAACAGTAAATTTCCCACATTCCCAAATAGGCAACAAAGTTTATAGTTTTTAAATAAAGTTTACATAAAGAGCTATGCGAACTGCGGGCCCAGCCCATAACATATTGACTAGCGCCAATCGAGCTGGGCTAAATTGAGACGTTTACATGTATTGACAGTAAAATGGGGAATCGTACGAGCGGCGACGGCGCCGGAGTGAAATTTGTCCCGTTACAAGGTTAAGGCTGACGGGCGGGTGAAACGCTGCGGTTGAAACGCTCCACATATATAGTAGCATTGTGCACTGTAACCAAATATATTTTCTTTAAATAACATCATCATCCTTATTACTAATTTTAAACACACACGTATCTAATTTATTGCTCTTTTATGTAGAATAAGGGTAATATGACATAACCAAATTATTATTTCACATAGTTGAAAGACATCATCTTACAATAATTAAAAAAGTCAGATTTTACAAAATATGAGGATGTTTTTTTTTTCTTACAAACGATGACGATTGTTACAGAATATAAGTTAAATTTTTTTATATATTATTTTGAAAAAATGATGATGCAACGACTATAGTTTATCTAAATACTGTTTAAACCATCTCCTTTGAGGAATCTCCTCAAGCAACAAAACTGCTGTAACTCCATAATATCCACATAGAAGAACAGCTCGCCTGCTCCGACACCATATGACCATGATTTGGTTTGACGCGCCGGGCGCACCAACGTCGCCCACTCGGTGGCGTCTCTGATTTATTGCAAATGGCGCGAAAGCGAAAACGCTCGTAAACCGCTGCGTACGCGTTTATGGCGCGTTGTTCGGCCGCGCGATTGCATCCTACCTTACAACCCTTTGCGTAAATCGCGCGGTTATTAGATAGCTTTTGATTGTGTGTTCTGCATTACGTTTAAACGGTTGTTTGTGTTTAGATTTTCCTTTTGACTGTGTGAATTTTCCGCATTCTAACGCTTGGTTATCAAGAACTGTAAAACTATTGTAATAATAGTATGTAGGTATATTGCGTTGCTGCATAATGATGTGGTGCAACATTGATAGAAATAACAAATGATTGAGGTTAACAATATCACTTACATGTTTTCCTGTGAGTAGATTAGTTCAAGTGGTTATCCGTAAAAAATAAAATTTGATATCTGCAGTTCTGTAATCTTACATAGTACCTATTTACGAGATATCGAGAAAGGCCTACAGCTAAGATAGAACAAACGGTTATTAATTTCCATATTTAAAAAAATGCTATCTTAGCAAGATTTCAAATCAAATGCTTAACGAAGGATACAAATTAGCAATCCAATTGCCAGCAAGAAGCGACTACCTACAGCTAATGACTACCACAAACGCCACGATGAGGTGAACAGCGCGTCGATAAATCGTTCTATACCTGAATGACATAACAAAGAAGCTTAGATCGTAGATCGAAGAAACGGAGGAGATATGTCATCGATACTAGTCAAAGGTGAACACCGAACGCAGAAAAATCAGCCTGATTTCGAGGCTTGTCCTGTACAAAATTATATCTAATAAGGGCAGTATTTACAGCTGCAACCTACGGTCTGGTACATCAACCGCTTTAGTCAAATACGCTACTAAGATCCCTGTCTGTAGTTTCGAATTTCTCTTCCAACGAGCCAGCAATATCGAGTAATATTCACGTAACTGTGAAATAGATCAAAAACATACACACGAAATATTTCGCATTCGGTTAGTTATTTATGGTCCTCTTTGTCACCAGCGTTGCTTCTCCTACCTTTTAGAAACCAAGTTACAAAATGTTCCTTATTAATACGGATGTAGCAACCCTATTAATCTTTTAGAAAATCGTGGCTATTATGACATAATTTCGTGGACGTATTCTGGCTAATATGCATATTATATACGTCCGAAGTCGTGCTCTCTAAGCACATCCCATATTTCTATGCTCCGTGTCCGGGACCTAGTACTGAGAGCGGTCGTGTGTGCCGGTCGTGCCGGACGGTCGGACGCTCTCACGCCGTCCTATCCGTGAATGCTGCTTAATTTATAGCTGCGGTTCAAAGATGGCACCGGAGTTAAGAGCTGACAGTCACTTGGAATATTTTTCGTAACGTGTCAGGGATTCACGAACTCGCTCTATAGAAACAAATGAAAGAAGCTCGGCGTCGACATGCAACCTCTGTGGTCAATTAAATTTATTTCAGGTCATGCTGTATGCTTATAGATCAACGCAACGAAATAAATAGAGACAGCTTTGTGGGATACCCTTTGTTTATATTAACAGCTAAAATTATATAAAATTGTAATAAGCTGTGTCTGTATATTGAAAATATTAAGAAAACAAGTGCGTTAGGGTATATAAACGTCTCTGAACCCAAAAAAAATATTTTTAAACTTTTTTCTGTTTTGTCTGTATACTACGTTGGCGCAAAACTTTACGACTGAATAGTTTTTTTATCACTGTTAGAAAGTAAGTATATGCTCCAACTTAAAAACTACTTATCTTAATTAATTAAACGGATTCTAAGAAACAGCTTGACTTCTCTGATGTATTCAGACCCATACAAAGAAGAGATCATCATTGTTGGTTATTGTTATTTTTGGGATCCATTTCTAATTCTAATATAGCTTCTCGTGAGCAAATCCGCTGGTAAAAGCTAGTATTAACAAAAAATTATTCATTATTGTCCATTCCTAGGCAAGCAACTCCTTTCAAATCACATACTCGTACGCGCCTGGACAGGTGTGAAAACACGGCAGATGAGAAGATAATAAAAATGTTAAGAACTTTGTAAAAAAATGTACTTATTTATTATCTTTTTTGTATTAAGTAGGTAGACAAAATTATACGTCTATTTATTGATAAAATTCATAATGAAAATTTCACGCACCATTAATGCCCGAAAACCCACACCGCACAACAAGGTTCCAAAATCTTGAAGTACTTAGTTAAATGAACAGCATTTAATTATTACCAAGGTATTTTATACCAAACTGAGTCAATAAATTAAAGTAGGTAAGTCAGTAGCTAAGTGACTCAATGATTTAGCGAGGCGATTGAAAACGGTCGCTGGGGTCGTTTCGGTCAGAGTCCTCACGCGAACAGTGGACATGCTGCTCAATTTAACACTGTCTATATTTAAAATAAATTGTATTAGAAATAATTGAAGTTGCATGTGTGTTTACATTTTAAGGGTTCCTTACACTTATCGACGCGCAATCGGCGGAAAAACTTTATGAGAGTGTAAAAATGTCTCTCGGCTCGGTTCGAACGATGCCTACTGGTTTTGTTTATACTTAGTTGTTGTCTCGCCATCGGTAGCGAATTCATTCTCACACCTTAGTACTACTATTATCGCGTACTCTTCAACTCCAGAGGAACTCCTTTTAAGCGGCGGTAGCCTAATGGCTAGGGCGTCGGACTTGCGATCATGTGGTTGTCGGTTCGAACCCCACCCATTGCACTACCGACGTGAACCCACTCGTAACACAAGCAATCTAGCTTAGCACGAGGGGTTAACAAGAATACTAGTAATGTGCGACCCACATTGCTAGTAAGCTTTTTAAAAAAAAAAAAAAAAACTTCATCCCATGTACAATCAGGCTGTGGAATGAGCTACCTGCGGAGTTTTTCCCAAAAATTGACAGAGTGGGATTCTTCACAAAAGGAGTATACTTTACAGGTGTCAACGCACGAGCGATACCTCTGGTGTTGCGTCTATATGCTATGGTAACTGCTTATCATCAAGCCAGCCGTAAGCTGGTTTGCTACCCCCAGTTACCTCATATGAGAGAAATGGAACTGTTGACGTAGATTTGTGCCTATACTTTCTTTTCTTTCCTTTCTTAGCTCCTTATACAGAGAAAATGGTAGATACGTTTCATCCAAACAAGATAAATTAAAACTATTACTTTAAGTTACTTTTTATCTTCAGTTTAATTCCGCAGATTTGCTGTTCCGATAAGCGGAGATATTAGCAAGGCAATTTTCTTCAGTTTTAAAATATTAATTGCTAATATAAGCTAGTTAATGATGGCACTAACTGCGACATTGAAAAGTGAAGTGATTTATAGGTGCTAGATTGAGAACGGTCGTAGGTCGTTGCATGTGGATACAGTAAAGATACCTCAACTTAACATACCATCATGCCTGTATTCCCTGAAGAGTTAGGCAGAGGTATACTATGTACACCCACAGTTCACCGATATGTTCAGGTCCCATGTAATACGAGCCTATTGCCATTACCCAGACACGATATCAAACTCAAAAAATTTCATAAAAGAACCCAATAACACTTTGCTTGACTTGGGAGACGAACTCTTCTCCATAAGACCCACTTTTTGGAACCGTGCAACTAGTTTTGACTTTTCAAAAGTACCTTCTTCATTGTTCTAATTGAAATAAAACATTTTGACTTTGACTTTGAACCCAGGACCTCTAGTGTAATAGACGCGCTTGAGACCACTAGAAAATGAATAAAATGTTACAGATAGCCAATATTACTTTGCTCGACCTGGTCATCGAAGTCTGGTTATCGGTCCTGAAACTTTGGGCCGTGAGCTAAAAATGACACATATTTATACCTCGTGCCTTTAATATTCGATACAGCTATAGCTAATGATGGTAATATCTAAGACCTTGAGTCGTGTAGTGCACTAATAAATAAATGGACCGGTAGCTACGCCGAGATAGTAGGATGTCTTCGACCAGGGGGCCTACTACGAAAACCTAACGTCGAAGCATCGAATCGAAACGAAACAATACCCAACAATTTTTTTTAAGGTGTGGTTGTAGGCTGTTGATTCAACGAATCTTGACAGCATAACCAGACCTGGTGGGGAGGCAGCGAATGCCCCCAGCCAGGAGCAACTTATAAACCAAGCAACAGCAGTTAAGTCCCTTCAATCAATACTATTTTGTACAAACCTTTAAATGAAATAAACTATTTTGTATTTGTATTTTGTATTTTGTAAGTCCCATAACGGGACTCGGACCTCAGCTTAGGGCATTGGATCTGGCTCAAATTATTTAGGGACGAATTTAAAGCTACTAGCTCGGTGTGGGGTGGCTCGAACAAGGGTCGGGATGGAAGGGGACCCAAAAATCTTAAGATTTCACTTTAAGTAACTGTATTGTCATTGACAAAACAACCAAATAAAATTCGGGTGTAGGGTCAACACAAGACTAAAAATCAAAACACTAATCTGTCGTCTTCTCAGTACAATAACACGGTAATTGTACAATAATTTCGTGGCTGGAAAATGTGTCACTCGAAAACTCGATACCTCGTATTTCCTTATTCGTTGTAGACCCCCAAAAGTGGTCTCACGCAGTCCAATGGACCTACTTAGCTTATCTACACATCTTAGTGATATCGGGTAGCTAAAGTATGGTAATGAATAAATAATTTAGGGTTGCTTCAGTTATTCCTGTGTGGGTTTGTGTTTTGATTCATATTCATATCATTTATAACTTTTTTTTTTTATTTGTCACAATTTCATTTTTTATTTTACATGTATACTAAAAAGCTATAACAACCATGGACCCTGTAGCAAATTACATTTAATATTTTTTTTATTGTATTTTGCATTAACGAATGTTAAATATTTTATAGATAAAAATATCTACTCACCTTAGTTTAGTGTTTCCTTTGACACCTCTGGGAGAAAAGTAAAATATTTTCCAACAATTTCATACTTTGCATTCATTGTTTGAATAATATATAACAAGTATAATCAAAAGCTGTGCAATGAAATCAAATGTACTCTCTTAATTAAACTGTCATAGAGTATTGTCTAACATCACCTGGATGCATTTTAATTACCTACTAACATACTATCAATCATGTATTCCAATAAGGATTACGCAGAAGTTTGCTGGTTTGTTTAGGGCCTATGTAATGCCGAGCTGCTACTGAGATTATATAGAAAAACCAAGTTTACAGCTTTTACCTTTGACAACCTGCAGTACAAAGTATTACAAGATCCGTAAAATATGCAACTGAACTGTCAAACATTAGTTCCCAGTCCCACATAATTATATCACGTCTCATATGTAGGTTAGGCGCAGCTAGGCTCTGCGCACGCGCAACACATCGTGACGTCCGTCAGTGGGCCGCTCTCACGCCGCCGCCCGCCACCCTGCCCTGCCAAACGGTGCGGGAATCTGCAAATTGATGGGATCCAAAGATTGGATGATTACAACCAATGTATGTGACTTTGATATAAGTATGAAGATGGAGATGACAGAGGAATAGAAATATTTTTACAGTTTCAGCAAATATTGCCCTTAGCTCACGGTGATAAGATTCAAGTTGGTTCTTAAAAAGGTAACATTCCTAAATTAATAATAAAGCGAATTGCTTTTTTACCGTCGGGAAAAAATTGTGTGAGAGTCAAAGCAGAGGCTTAGGCATCTCTAACGGCTAGTTATCGAGTAACCTATTTTCCCGATGCTAAAATTGTTCGGTTTATTCTTAGTTTAGGACCAACTTGAACCTTATTAACGTAAGCAATATTTGCAAAAATTGTAAAAATATTCCTATTCCTTTAGATTACTACTACTACAACTAAATGCAGTTATGTATTTGGATCAATGATGTGGCTGTGTTATATTAAACTAAGCTTAATGTAAGAATTCAGATATTGATTTACATTTGAAGGTATATCAAAACAATGCCCCAGTTAACACTTGGGCCGTCGCACGCGTCGGTCTCATTGCGCAACAGTCCATCCCATCGATCACGCTTAGCATTTTGCGCACCCTCCTACATTGACAAACGGCGAAGAGGATGGCGGCATGTAAGATTAAACTATTCATATGGAATAATACGGATTAACATACTGTCCAAGCATAATCACGATGGAGACTGTCTCGTGATAAGAATGCTCAATACCAATCAATAAACTGACCGCTGCGCAGTAAGCACAGCTTGATATTGCAGTTCCTATTTTTGTTTTATTGTGTGTTATGCTCTTTTGTTGTGAGTTGTGACTGTTGGAATAAATTTCCTGCCTTTTCAAATTCACTTCCTGCATTCTGAGAGAAGAGTTTTGGCAATAGATAGAAGAAACCAGACATCATGAACCCATCAACCCGTTTTCTGTGGCACGACCTAGTGAAACAGTAAATGTTAAAACGATTTATCTCCGATAACATAAGTCATAACCATAGTGTAGTCCTTAGCGCGACCGCTGTGCCAGAGGTTCTGGGATCGATTCCCAGATCGAGCAAAGTGGGATCGAGGGTTTTTCTTTAAAAATTTTAGTAGAAGCTTTGTTTTTGGATTTGAGTTCGGTTAAAGACTCGTCCCCTATTACATGGAACCTAAATATACCGACGAACTGTGGATGTAGGTACACCTCTGTTTAACCCTTTGAGAAATGCAGGCATGATGGTATAGTAATAACTATACACATGAACACATACACATGAGTACATATTGGCTTTATGCAGAACTAAACAAAACACTGTAGATACTATAAAACTATTATAAAATAACTAGAACTGCTATAAAAATATCTCCCTCTCACATAAAACATCCACGTTCAATGTAGATCACAAAATCGAAAGTGAATTGACTGACAGATAGACACGCCACAATAAGCCACAAACAATTACAATATACTCGAATTATTGCCATATTCCCGCAACGAATATTTAATCCAAGCCGAAAGGTCTTAAACTATCGCCTTCGATGCCATTGTGAGATAAGCAATATTTCGATTCAAGATCATTGCGTCACAATCGAAATGGATGATACAGCTTCGAATTTGTTTATGTATTAACAATGAATGAACAAATTGACCTGAACTTTGGATTGGAAGGTCAGTAGGCTAATGGCGTTACAAAAGATAATTAGTGGCAGTAGCTGACCAATATGACCTGCACCATTTGTTTGGATTCAGATTCAGAGCTTGTTATTGGAGAATTTAGCATGTATAACATTTTTTAGAAAGTTAAGATATTAAGATGGTTAATCATCATTCAATTTCTCTTGGTCTTTGTCTCAATTATGTTGGCGCTGAGTTTCAGTCTACAAGAACGATCCTTGTCTTTGGGGAAGCCTTTGTTCAGCAGTAGACTTATTTTGGCTGATATGATGATAATGGCTTTCAGTCTATCTAGGCAATGCCGATATCCGGGTAGAGTGCTTGCTTAATTTATCGGGATTCGCCAGTAGGATTAGGTTTCATCGAGCTTACCTATTGCCATTCACAAAAAATCGAATATCCAAGCTGATGTTCTAAGCTATACAGAGCTTATTAGCTCTTACGAACCATAGACATAAGAATCAGTTTTTAATAATTGAATAGGTACTCGTTCATTTCATTAATAAACATCATCACGGATCGGCCAGTCCCAACTATGATGGGGTCAGCAGCTACTGCCATAAGATCTCAACTGCTGCGGCGAAGTGACTGCCATTATATAGGATAGACTGATTGTCAGGATTTTTCGGGCTTATGACTACCACTAACCATCGTCACAGCTGTTCGTATGACAACCGGGACCGACGGTTGCTCTCCGAGGTATGGAGGGGTTACGTTGTGATAAGAATGGTCACCTATCCACACACTGACCGCAGCAAGTGCTGCTTAAACTTGCGAGATCTGTTGATCAGCCTAGTTATTGCTTAGCCACGATAAATAAATGCAACATAAATAAACATAACATACTATGAAATGAAATGATGAAATGATATTTATTTCTGTAAGTAGATCATTAGAGACACTTTTACAAGTCAATGTTTTGTTTTTTTTTTTGTATAGCTAGATCACGCCTGTATTCCCCGAAGGGTTAGACAGAGGCGTACTATTGTACACTCACAGTTCGCCGGTATGTTTAGGTCCCATGTAATAGGGGGCGAGCCTATTGCCATTTACCGGGCACAAATTCCAAACTCCGAGCTGCTACTGGGAATTTCATACAAAAACCCAATAACACTTTGCTCGACCTGGGAATCGAACCCAAGACCTCTAGCGTAGCAGTCGCACTCAGGACCACTAGGCTAATCAGCAACATAAATAAAGGATTGTAAAAAATCCGTAACTTCGAAGTGTAAACGTTGTTTTTATGCAACATTTCACAGGTGAGGCCGATGAAACCACGATAGCCGCCATCCCCGCACATTCATGGTCGTTTGCGACACAACGAAATGCCATAATAAGGTCAAAGGTAATAATTGTTAGATGTTAAACGTTCGGCGTACATATCCTATTGATTTATGCAGGAATCCGGTGATGGGCCCGAGCGCTGAGCAATAGTTTTAACAACAATAGTACTGTTATTTAAATTGTGTCATTGTGCGGAAATAGGTGTTAATGGTATTTGTACCTATAGATCTTACAAGTATACAGTATATTACATATCTATACTAATATACTAATATAAGTATAAAGCTGAAGAGTTTGTTTGTTTGTTTGCTTGAACGCGCTAATCTCACTAAGTACTGGTCCGATTTGAAAAATTCTTCCAGTGTTAGATAGCCCATTTATCGAGGAAGGCTATAGACTATATATCATCACGCTATGCGGACGAAGTCGCGGGCAAAAGCTAGTTAATTATAAATGTGAAAGTTTGTATGTTTGCACGATTGTTACTCAATCACGCAAATACGGCTCAATTGATGATTCTAATTTAAATAGTTTATAAGCTGGGTTAATACATGAGATGCTTTTTATCGAGCTCCTACCGAGTTTAAAACCAATAACACTTGGCTCCCAGGACATCATATTCAGCAGTCACACTTGCAATCACTAAATCCACATCCTCCAAAAAAAAGTTAAATGTACACTTTTATAGTTTTGTTTTTAAAAACAACTAAGATATTAGGTACATAGAGAAGTCCAAAAGCAAACATTATTCCATAGTCAATTCAAAGGCACTAACATGACATACATACATACATAGTGTATGTAAACGCTAGCAAATGAACGTGGCCGCAGCGAGGCAATGGGTCAGTGAGTCACGACGCTTCCTACAGGAAAGGGCAGACGTCATCCAACCAGTATCTCTATAGAGCTGCTAAAACAACATAATATTGAAAGAGAGTAAGCAAATAAATTTATTCGACATAACTTTACACAGTTCAACATAGGTATATTTATAAGTAGATATATGACTAATTTCATTAAATATATATTTTTTATATGGCCATGCATACTTTCTACCGTGGGAGAGCCATGCTTCGGCACAAATGGGTCGGCTCGACCGGAGTGATAGCACGGCCCTCCAGAAAACCGACGTGAAACAATGCTTACTTTGTGTTTCGCCGAGTGAGTAAGGACATCGGAGACCTAAAAGCTTTTAAAGAGCGGGCAACGCACTTGACACTCCTCTGGTGTTGCGTGTGTCCATGGGCAGCGGTAATAGCTTACCATCCATCCATCACGTGATCCATCTGCTCGTTTGCCCGCTTATCCCACAAAAAAACATACATATTATCATGCCTGTATTCCCCGAAGATTTATGCAGAGGTGGACTTACCCACAAATCACTAGTGAATTTAGGACCAATGTAACAGGGGGCGAGCCTAACATTCATTATATAACAAAAACATTGATTATTTCATAAAAATGCAGTTCTCAATACATCGATCTACCCACGATCGATCATCGAGCGATATAAACTTTCTCTATCTTCTTTTCTTCTCTTATATCTCATGGTATAATCATGCGGTAACAACATTTTGTTAAATTGGTTTTACCGCCTGACAACACCACTTATTATTCATTGTTTTATATGGTTTTTAGAACATTATAGATACTAAATCATTATTTAATATTCTAGAAATAATATATTTAATATTTACATAATTATAATTGATTGATTTTCTCACAAAGTCATGAATGTGCTTAAAATATAAATATAATCACGTCTTTCAACTAATCTCCTAATGGGGACAAGACAGAAGAAAATTTGAGAAAATATTTTTTCCAAGTATAATCTGAATATATCGATTTCTCACCAAAAATGTAAATTTCATCGAAATCATTAGAGGTATTTCCGAGAACGCGTTTTCAGAAAACATAATAAATATCTAGATAAAAATATTGCTCATATAAAGGATATTTTTAGTAGTTACTTAAATATTAGTAACAGAATTAAGTACAATACTTAGTTCCAATCGTTTCATGATGATCTACTTAGTCAAAATACATTTGCTCCAGTTGTCTATCAATTTCTGATAAAATGATAAACGTAAACAAAACAAATCATGCACAAAGGACCCTCAGAAAAAAAAATCATCAAAACTTAACCAATGACACCTAACAGATTTACACTTATTAAAACGGAAGACCACTGCGCTGTAGGCTACAAGTTTACCTAATTACTATTTTCATATCAAAGCACCTTTATTACATTAGCTGTAAAAATGAAATTCATTTGTCTAATCAGCCTAATAAGTTGGTAAGTTCCTCCGGTCGGCAGTCCACGCGCTGTCCGCACGTTCATTGAGCTCTTCCCATGACATTATCCGTACACTCTATATTGGAATCACTTACATATTAATACCACGCAATCCAAAAACCACCCTATCACCTATTAATTAAGGTGAAATTTTGAGTGTAAAGTTTAGGCGTATAAAATGTTTGGTTATGCAGTCTAAAATAGCGCATCTGAGGCACCGATGCCCCTAGAGATGGACCTCGCGTTTTATTTCCACCAAGGAAGACACGACTTTAGTACGATGCATGGGGGAAAATATGGCCCTAAGTCCGTTCAACCGTATTTCACTGGGGTCGTGGTGGGTCACTTCGCGGACATTATTAAACTGTTACTCGTAGAGAATCGTGAGACGTGACTTATGCAGATGTTTAACTAGTAGTTTGACTGATAGTTTCACGTGTATGCAGTGGTCGTTTCGCATGTGAATCTTCCTTGCACGATCCGCGGTGGAATTAGTGAGAAAGTTTTGTTTTGACCGTATTTGGATGTGTTCGGTCTATGATCGACGAGAACGGAGTCGGAGCTTCGGCTTAGCTTTTGGGATGTGCGACTTAATCTCAGTTTTATGCTACACACATAGCTGTGAAGATTTTGTATAGGTAACTATTCTTGATAAACGATTAGTGTTCCACCAAAATTTACCAAATAATATATTCAACTGTCTACTATTAAATAATTGCATATCTTCAGCAACTGTTGAAACTTTTAATACTAAGTTATATTAAGACCTAGGAGTACCATTCAATTCTTGCTCTAGCACGAGTCCACACGCCATCCACCACAAAAATAAGGGCAGCTCACACAATAAGTATTATCTAACAACAAAGACAATCTTTTCCGGGCCAAGAAAAAAGCACGAGACTATCCCGACGCGCTTGATGCACGAGGAATTCAATTTATACACTTTTTGCAAGTAAATCAGGAAGCCAAAGTGTAACTGTAAAAGGCGAAATGTGGGAAAATCGGCGGGAACAATGAGAGAGATGCTTGTTTTTTCGGTTGAAAGAGCGCTCGTCGAACGCAATTACGCGCCAACTCATATACCGGGTGATATGAGGAGGGCCGATTGCACTGTGCGATTGTTGGTTTGTTAACATGCAGATTTAGGTTAGATTACGTATATTTGGAAGTTTTGACTTTGTTTATAATGATGATATAAGGTACAATTTGTAACAGTTAGTCGGAAAGGTAAAGCGATCCAAAGTAGGGATCTACTTATAATACAAATTAAAATGAAAAACATTTTCTAAAAAAAAAATATTTCTTTTATTTTAACTGGAGATTTCTTCAGATTTAATTTAAATTAAATTACATGACATTAAATTCCATCAGTGTTGCATTTACCTATAACATTGTAAGTAACATGCGCACCTGACTTATAAAACATTTTAAACAAGCTGAATGATTTATTGATACTTAAGCGATCGAAATACCGAATGTGAGTTTAATGCCGTGACTTCATCGTAATCACAAATGGTATATGGTAATCATGTAATGGTAATTTAAATGTGATTTACATAAGCTGTAAACATTTGTTTATAATACCTACATATAAACTAAAATAATAAAAAAGAAGAAAATTTACTTTTGCATAAATAAACCAAACCGCAAAATGAACCTTTTATAGAGCCTTCACAATTTTTTTCAAATTACCTATTCTATATAAACACAAACTGAAACCTAATCTTTTGTTTAACTAACGTTACCGTTCATACCTATAACAAAATACATTAACCACATTTTATAAATGTTTAAGAGTGATTAATGTAAAGTAGAAACTTGACCAAATTATAAACGTTGATTAATTAACTCCAGTTAAACGAACTGCATAACTACCGCTCCGTATAGTTTTTCACGAGGAAAAGTGCACAATGCTGTGCACAAGAAGCTGAGAAAGCGCTCATTACCGAGTGGACAGTTATTGTTGGCGATCATCACACGCCGCTTTCCTCATTCCGTTCGTTAATTGACTTGTATATATAATGCGGCCTTTGTTTAGCCCTTCCTTGTTCCCTTGTCCTGGTGATGCCAGATCCCATAGCATATAATAATATGCTTATATTGAGCTACAAGAGGTATTCTTGTGTGTATTGATTTGTTTATTAAATATCACCCTTAACCGAACGAGGAGGTTAATTAACGAAGATGAACTAAAAGTGGTCTTCCAGTATAGTATCTACCAGGCGTAAAAATATCTATTCATATATTATTATCTATTCATAAATATAAAGACTAACAAGCCCATATCGCTTTCACTGTTATAAAATTAACAGACCTCATGTAGAGCCAAGCAACACTTCAAAACCTACATTTTGATTTAAAATTATGGCTTGACCATTTCGAAGACTTGTAGAAAGAACGTAACGTAATATACCATCACGCCTGTATTCCCCGAAGGGTTAAGCAGAGGCGTACTATTGTACACCCACAGTTTTCCGGTATGATTAGGTTCCATGTAATAGGGGAGCCTATTGCCATTAACCACACATAATACTCCGAGCAGCTACTGAGAATTTCATAGAAAAACTCAATAACACACTGCTCGACCTGGAAATCGAAACCAGGATCTCTAGCGTAACAGCCGCGCTAGTTAGCCGCTTAGTGTAGTGGTCCCAACCACTACACTAATGAGCCAGTTGTCGAAATAAATGAGGTATTTAATGCTGTATCATGTAATAGTTCCATAAAATAATGATGTCTTAGAGCACAGGAATCCTAATGCTCCGCAGAGTGTGAAACATATTCAAATTACTATTCCCCATAAACCTAAGATCACGACGGTTTTCCAATTGACAGTCGTGATCGGCTGCATACAGAAACTTATACGAAAATGTCAATCGCTTGTAAGTTCGCACGGCGGCGGCGCAGTGTCCGATGCGCGTCCGGCTGGTGACATTCACGAATATTAGGCATTGTTTGTTGCTCAGATCTTAGAAGGAAGTAAGATAATATTGATTTCTGAAGCTTACGCGAATATCAGACATATTGAAATAAAACAAACTTTACGGATTATATCGCGTTATATTACGCATGACACCTCAGTCTGCCCGTGACCATGGACGCTGTAAAGGGTCCGAAACGTCGGGATTTGTATTGTATTTAATACTAATATAACGCGATATAATCCGTAAAGTTTGTTTTATTTCAATAAGTAAGATAATGTCGTGGTAGATATAGAAGTAGCTTAAATCTTGATGGTATCGGTGTAGTGTTTTATTTATACTGTTAATATAATGTAGGAAGACAGAGAAATAGGTCAAATAGTCAATGGCACTATGAAATTGGAATAGCCAAATCTATACATATAAAAAATCTGTAAAAATATCGTTTCTGTAATTTCAAAATCATTGGTAATAAACAGAAGACTAATTAAGCGATACTGAGAATTTTTGTCTGTCTGTATGTATGTACGGATTTCTTTAAGTATATCCGCTTAAACCTCAAGTTCTATTTGACGGATTTCTACAAAATCTGAACGTAGGTACTGAATTATTTAGAGAAATTGGAATGGGATGCATGAGCTTAATTTTATTAAAATCGGTCACTCTATGAAAATATATTACAATATTAAAATTTAACCATTGAAAACTTTGAACTTGAGAAGTAACCAATAACCTATTTAAGTATGTACTAGATTTGTAGAGGTTAAAAATATAACAAAATAATGTATAGGTATTAAACAAAAAATACATGTATTTTCACATTTAAGTGCGTGCGATGGGGTTGTGAATATTTATTATCACTTTAGCTCGCGAGTGATACCGCGGGGAACAGCTAGTCCCCAATAATTTCATGCCTTAATTATGGATCTTAAATAGGTATTCGAATTTTGAATTCCTCAATTAATTACCACCACGTCATCAGTGATGTCTATAAACAATACATAATGGTTTATTATACAGGTATTGATGCCTGAAATTATCCGTTATGATCGATTTTTTCCTAATCCCAAAGACCCATCTTATTTCTTACCTTCATTATGCAATGAGAGGAGCATTGTTTTTTAATCGGTTAGTTAGTTTTATGTGGAGGTAGGCTATTCAGTAATAGCTTTACCGTGATGTCTCCTCTGCTTTGTTTCTATGATCCTACTCGTTTGCTGGTATTTGATGAATGGCGGATGTGTGTGTAATCGTGTAGCCTGCGTGTGGGCGATGTGTCCAGCTAACTCACAAGACATATCACGACCTGGTCAGAGGTTAGCTTAGCTTCAGAAGTAAGTATTGATTCCCAAGATTAAAGAAAATCTCCTTTAATGGCGAAGTAGACAAATATTTGAATTTGAATTTTGTTTTGCAAATAAGTAAAATATTAAGTAGATAACACTAAATACCAAACTGCTGTGAACTGAAGTGCTTATTCCTTGTATCAGAATCGGTTTCATCTAGGCAAGTGCGCTCCATCTTAGGTCGCAGTGTCGCTTAACATCAGGCGATCTGACGATCAAGCGTAAGACTACCAAGAATTTAAAAAAATATATAATTACTATTACCTGGTACTGGCTGAAATATGTGATAGACGGACAAACAGAAAGATGGTGTAACCCCATTGAGCATTTTTTTACCCTTGTAGTACGGATCCCTAAAGCGAAGAAGCACTTATCTGTGTGAATATCAATGCATTCCTGCAAACCAGTTCAAGGCATCAAAATTATCTCTGAACATTTACCAGACAGTTGTACGGTATCGCAGTCAACACAAATTCTGTGACCTTTGCTCTTACCGGCGACGCAGAGTCAAGGATATTGGCAGATCGTAGACTGACGGATATAATGGCAAGGTCCTATGTACTTATGACGGATTGTTATATAGGTAATAATATATTAGGTAATAGTAAGTAGTGATAGCTTTAGGGTATGGCCAATGGACTGCCATGTCCGTAGGTCTCGAGTTCGAACCCAAGGCACGCGCCTCAGACTTTTCGTAATCATGTGCGTATTATTAATTAATTATCACTCGCTTACATCGGTGAAGGAAAACATCGTCAGGAAACTGCATGCCTGAGAGACATTTTCAAAGGCGTGTGAAGTCTGCCAACCCGAATTAGCGTGGTGGACTATAGAGTATCCCTCTCATTCTGAGAGGAGACCCGTGCCCAACAGTGGGAGTTGATGATGATGATGATGATGAATAATTTATGTTCGTATACCCAGGTACAAAATCAATCGATCGGATTACTTTTGGCTTGCCGTGGTAAGTCTATGGATGAGTAACCATTCTTGGCGCATCGAGACTCTCCCTTTTCGTAAGTCCGTGACATCACGAAGAATGCAAAAAGCCGTAGGGCCCGTTATACTTCCAATGATTGTCAAAAATGTTCTTTAACAATCGTTAGTACTAATCAGACGCTCAAAAAGCATGATAATCAGTATTTCCGTTGGATGATGGTGGGAGGATAGCAGCTTGAAGCTGCATTTTTCATGACGTGCCAAAGGCAAAGAACAGGAGTGCCCCCGGTGCGATCCTTAGAGCTCTCGGAGCCCCCTCCACAATGTGCTGTGGATGGCCGAGTGTCTTTAGTCGACATAACCCTCCACCTTCTCTTTCGAGGGACGGAAGATAAGAAAAAAATGTGTTACCCAAAAATTTAGTTGTGTAAGTGGGATGGCAGTTACTTCGTATAAAATACTGCTATTCAGCTGCATCTTGTTAGACTGGAAGCCGAACCCAAAACAGTTTTATCAAACTAAATTTATTAATAAAAAATCCGTCTTCTTGCCGGTACCTATATTCTTAGTATAAATTATAGCGTTGAGTCTACCGGGTTCAATACTAGTTTAATTAAATTCTAAACTAGCCAATCATTTACAAACAGTTTAACCCTTTCAGAAGCTTTACAAATTAGATCGCGATAAACGCAAGTAACAAATCAATACGTTCAAAACGTGTTTATTAACGTCAATTCGCGACCAACGTCGTGCGCGCACGCAACCAATTACCGCGGATTTTTCGTATAACAACCGGACAAACTAGTGTGAACGGTGTCCCATATTTCCAGAGCGTCCCTTTTACTTTCAAATAACCCTGTATGTATATATTTTGTTCGCAATTATTAGATTTTGTAATGTTTGTTGAGATCATCATTATTATAGTAATTACTAGCTTCTGCCCGCGGCTTCGCTCACTTGAAGCTCAAAACCAACAATGATGACCTCTTTTTGTATGGGTGTCTATACTAGAGAGGTCAAGCTGTATCTTAGGTTCCGTTTAAGTATTTGTGATAATAAGTATATTACAGCACATACTTTCTAACAGTGATAACAAAATTAAAATTTGTTCAGTAGTTTTTGCACCAACCTGTAACAAACAGACAAAAATTTTAGAAATCAAATTTTTGGGGTCGGAGACATTTATATACCCTAACCCACTTGTTTGTTTTTAATATCTTCAATGTACAGACACAGCTTTTTTACAATTTTATAATAGTAGAGAAGACATAGATAGACTGTCTCTGGTGTGCAGTGGTCCCAAGCGCGACTGCTAAGCAAGAAGTCATAGGATCGATTCCCAGCTCGAGTCAAGTTTTATTACATATATTTCTATATAATTCTTAGTAGCAACGCGGAGATACTGATTTCTGATAAGGGTATTGATTATTATTTTTTAAGCTGCCTCATTAGCCAAGTGGTCTTGAGCACGACTGCTACGCTAGAGGTCCTGGGTTCGATTCCCAGGTCGAGCAAAGTGTTATTGGGGTTTTCTATGAAATTCCCATTAACAGCTCGTAGTTAGGAATTTGTGCCCGGTTAGTGGCAATAGGCTCCGGCGAACTGTAGGTGTAAGTACATTAGTACGCCTCTGTCCAACCCTTCAGGGAATACAGGCGTGATGGTATGTTATGTTATTATTTTATAGAAATAATAATAACACAAACGCCCGTCCGGTCCCGTTTATGTATGCCAGAATTATGCCGAAATTATGTATCACAATTGTGTTACAACTACCTGTAGGTCGTACAAATATTTTACGTGTGTTAGTGTTTACGTGTGGGGATCGAACATGTGACCCAGAAGCCGATCGCTCACTCGCTTCGCCAAACGTGTTGTATATTTAAATAAACACCGAAAAATAATAAACTCTCTCTCTATTATATGGGACGTAAACCTACAGGCGAACTGTGGGTGTACATTAGTACACCTCTGCCCAACCTTTAGGGAAACCCTTGTAATACAGGGGTGATTGTATATTATGGATGGCAGATTTTGTGTAGTTGTGTAGCGGTTAAGGTGGTCACTATAACTTTTCGTACAATATCGTGGGTTCGATAATCATCCGAGCTATTTTTGTATTCCATATTTTTGTTTCGAGTCTGGACCTAGCAAATAGCTCATACAGGATAAAACCATGTGTCCGATTTAACTTAGGACTATCTCTGGGATCAGCAATTATTATGAAAATATTCGGATATAACCGACATAAGTCGGTCATTTCGCGAATATTTGGATTGACAGATTGCGTTCCTCCGATTTTATCTGCAAAGAAAATCAGATTTCCATACATTTTATTTTCCACACATAATTTTTTTCTATAATGTAAAAATGATGTTCAAAAAGTACTACCTAGTAGTCTATATTGAATAAATGATTTTGACTTTGACTTTTTCCAAGGTCGGTATAATCGGTGGTAGTATAAGTAGTGGATTCCTACTTTTCAGCCTTCCGGTGAATTAGAAGGATAAAAGTAAAAAAAACCGACAATAGCTAAGTTTGCCGATTGAACATCAGATCCTAAAGTCCAAATTGTTATTAAATTTCTTACACTTAACTAATTTCAAGTAGGTAAAATAAAACAACAAATTGGACCTTTTTTTTTGTTGTTAAATGTACACAAAAGAAAGGAAAAAGAAAAATTTATTATTAAATATTGGTATTATCAAAAGGTTAGTTTTGCTGTAGGTATTAAATACTGAATAGTTACCCAACTTTGAGTCCTAATGATACTTAAGTACTACTTATTTAAATTAATGTAAGTAGGTACTTATTATGTTATGTTATTGAAATGAATTGAAATGAAATGATATTTATTTTTGTAAGTAAATCTTTAGAGACACTTTTACAAGTCAATGGTTTTTTTATAGCTTGTTGGCTTCGGCATTTCCTAACTGACGACCTCTGAGAAGAAACACCGAAACAAACTCAGAGAATCATGGTCTCTTTTAAAGTCCAGACATAAAATAATGCAAATACTTAATGTGAGTGGGACAATGCAGAACAATGTCTGAAATGGCTTTTTGAGGAAAGAACCATAGTAGCTTTGAGTAGACCAGTCCTAACTGACGGCAAGCATGCATCAGTCGTGTAGCTCAACGTTAATATTATATATATTTTGTCCATAAAACTGAAAATATACTTAATAGTAGCTAGAAGATAAGCTATAGTACACACATTCGTGGTAGCTATTTGTAGAAGTCATTAGGATAGTGATGCGCCTGATATTTAGTCGTCCGCTGCGCTTGCGACACTCGGTGACACCGTGGCGCCTGAATTTACTACAGTTAAACTGAGTTTAATTAAAGTGTTGCAGACTATCGTAAAAAATCTTCTTTACCTATAAAAAAGACTGACTGACAAATAATACACTTACTAACTGACGGAAAACATACAGCCTTAACCACTGAACTTACGGCTGAAATTAATAAATAATCTATCTCTGGATTGTTTTCCCTACAAGAGTTCGAAATTTGACATTTTCTTCCTTAATTTACACAATCTACAATTTTGACTTGTTTATCTGCAGTTGTATAAGGAATTGTTGTAGTGTTTAGTAACTAAAAGTTTAACTTCACACAGTGCGACCCATCTCGCAAGGCCTCCGCGGGCGGCGAGTTCGTGTGGTCGTGCCTGCAGCCAGATTAAACTATTGCATTGCACCTCACCGACATTTCGGTCGCCATGGTAACCGAAAACACACGACTTTCCGTCACACCATCACCAATCAAAAGACTACCCTAAATTATGATGGAATAGAGTTCATTTCTTATTGTTCGGGGTGGTTCTAAGTAAGTTTTCTTCGTGAGTTTATGAAATAGGTCGGTAATGCGGGTCCTGTTTGACTGTTCGTACGAATTTATGCTCGCTTGCTACAACTAGTTAGGTGTGAAGAGTATGAGCTTGTTAGTATAGATTATTAGGGTTACATAAACCTAGAGTGGAGACCGTGTTTGGGCATGCGTATTGTGGGACACCCTGTGATACAATGGACCGACGATTTAAAGAAGGTGGCTGGCTACGGATGGATCGGGCGTCTGCCCAAGACCAGGTTGGATGGCGCTCTTTGGGGGAGGCCTACGTTCAGCAGTGGACGGCAATAGGCTGATATGATGATTAGATGTTGAATTCATTGTTATATTTACTAAACAAGCATGAGCAAAGTACTAGAGGCAGATTTACAAGCAAATAATATAAATTTATTTTTTGAAAACCCGACATTCATCTGCTGATCGCAAGCACGACTACTGAGAGAGAACTTTTGAGTTGAACTTTTAGCTTAGTGGCCGGCAACGCACTTGCGACTCCTATGATGTCGCGGGTGTCCGTTGGCGGCGGTATCTCTTATCATCAGGCGACCCATCTGCTCATTTGGCCCCCTATGCTCGTCTTATTCTTCTGCTATAATACAAAAAAAAATAGTGGCTGAGCGATCGGCCATCGCCTCTACGCCACGTGTTTTGGTTTTGATACCCACACGGAGCAAATATTTGTATGATCTACATAACATACCATCACGCCTGTATTCCCCGAAGGGTTGGACAGAGGCGTACTAATGTACACCTACAGTTCGCCGGTATGTTTAGATCCCATGTAATAGGGGGCGAGCCTATTGCCATTAACCGGGCACAAATTCCTAACTCCGAGCTGCTACTGGGTATTTCATAGAAAAACTCTATAACACTTTGCTCGACCTGGGAATCGAACCCAGGACCTCTAGCTTAGCAGTCGCAGTTGTATGATCTACTGATAGTTATATAGATAGCACCACGTTAGGAATTGTACCCGGCAAATGACAAAAGGCCCGCCCCTCGCCTCGCCCCTTGCCCCTATTACGTAAAATTGTCGTATAATTCCTGTAAAAATTGCAATGGAATAATTTGGTTAACCTACTAACAACAAGTTCGAACCTATAAATGAAAACATGCAAAAAATTACTACGACTATAAATACGCAAAACCAAACCAATTTCAAAATTCGAACAAAGAACCAATTGCAAAAATAACGCAACCTTTTAAATCCAATAACATTGAGTGGAGCATCCAATTATAATCGTGTGAGAGCAGAGATATACGCAGGGCGGATACAATTGAAGATCATCTTAGTATTCTACACTTTAGCGCCTATAATTGAGCGAATTTATTTATAACGCGAAAATTGCACTGCTGAGCATTTCATCGACAATCGTGAATTGTATGCAAGGTAGGATTGTGTATACTGATGCAATTATGTGTATTTGTAGAGTTGATGATACCTCCAAGTTTGAATACATCGAAGTAAGTTCAAAATAGTGGTATTGAAATCCATTTTACTGTACCTTCACAGGTTTGTGTACTGTGAATTCAGGTGTCCTCTGAGTAAAAATGAGAGAAAGAGGGAGAGAAATTCTATCTCACTTTATCAGCTTAGTGCCGACTTCACACGCCACGTCAAAAAAATTTGTAAGGCATGCAAGTTTTCTTACTGCCTTTCTACTACTTCTACTTTCTTTCTTACTGCCCTTTTGAGCGATATATTAATTTAATACACACATTGTTTCACCCCTTGAATTCCAACTTAGGTCTTATTCTCATATTATGGCATGGGCGAACCCATATCTTATTGGTTGTCCATGGTCGCATCACTAAAGTAGTATTACTGGGGCTCAGCCACACCCGATGGTCATTGTTTAATATATTTGAATTTAGAAGCTATTCTCAAGTTACATTTGAATTTTCAAATCACACGTATTTTTTCTAAAACACACTCACGCCCACCTCTCTACAATTGCCTTCGTGACCGAACCAAGCTAATGTGTGTAGCCAGCGTAGTATGACCGCAATGAAGATAGCAGTGCCACTATTAATTCATTGCGCCCGCGCTGAGAACACGCCGACACTCATTATCTGCGCCCGCGCTTCCTGCGTGCCCCCATAGGCGTTCGCACCCCGAAGTCGCACGGACTGAGAAAAGATAGCATCAATACCTTAGGTAATGCCTTAATTGGTCATTTTTAAATTAGTATATTCAAATTCAGTGAACTCGAAGTTTGGGATTTGTGGTTCCGGTTAGCGGCAATTGGCTCCCCCCTACCCCCACCTAAAGATGCCATTTACACTAACAGTACGATGTCAATTATTACGCTTCTGCCTGGAACTTACCCGAATTTCTAGCTTAAGTCTCTTAATATTTATTTATCGAAAAACACATAATGTCATTCACTGTCCTTGTTACCCAATTTATTTGAGTTCGGTGCAGATCGTATTTTCCTTTCATTCATCTTCTTTAATATCTCACTAGTAACTAATTTAAACTACTTACATGATGATAGTGTAGATTGTATGCAATACACTTTAAATAAAGTACCTAGGTATATACTTTTTAACTGAAGAACAAAACACGTATGTAAGTATCTTAAGGAGACTTTGACGGACGATGGTGTTCCCAGACCACAGCACTGGCGATTTCAATCACGGTGAAATGTACGACTATTTACACCTTAGGAAGTTTGCACACCTTGTTATAAGGGGTAATAATAACATTAAAGGGTTCTATGCCCAGGTAAGACACCAAATTATAATGCCATTTTTACGTAACAATCAATATTATAAAGATTTGTGTTACGAAATGTTGTGTAGTTGGAAAAAAATGCTTACGAACATTATGGCCCACTTGCAACAAATTCTTAAATGTGTTTTAGTCATATTTAAACACATTTTTTCATAGAAACTTCGTATTTAAATACAATTTAAACACATTTAAGAAGTTGGTGCAAGTGGGCCTATGTGTTAAATTTTGTTACTATCCTAAATCCTAGTGTGAGGTAACAAAATTTATTTTAATTTTTCTCATGTATCGTGGATGCGTTTACAAACACAAACTCTCACATACACTAACACCCAGACCCCGAACAACTACCTGTACATTATACAAATATTTGCTCCGTGTGGGGATCGAACCCACACACATGTCACAGAAGTCGATCGCTCAGCTGCTAGGTATGCCAAACGTGTCGTATCATGTTAAAACTTGTGATTCTATCCAGTCAAAGAAACTATATAAACTGTGTACTTGTAGAAATACCGGTATTTTTATAAATAACTAGCTGTCCTGACAGACGTTGTCCTGTCCAAGTGTCCAAGTAACTCAACAACAACAAACCTTGAAAAATCTCATAGCAAAAAGGATTCTGTTTTTCCATATTCGATATTTTAAATATACTTAGCGCCAGTGAATACCTTATTACTGACCTTTAAATTACTTAATTTCATTTTTTTTTTTCATATTGACGTGAAGCTTGGAAATATAAACAGAAATACAGAGATAACAATCTCAATAACTGTTTCGGCATCAATAAAGATTAACTCTCGTTGCAATAATTAAATGACCCAATTTTATTAATTATACATACATACTCGTACGTGGTATATTATTTTATGATTTGATTAGATGGAAACTCTTTAGTTTCTTAAATAAACTGCACGGACTGTATTTACACTATGTAGGTTTTACATTATAAATCAAGTTACTTTATGGCTGGATGCTATAAGGAAGAAAACAATAATTGTCAAAATTTTCAAATCGAAATGACGGCTGATATAGAATCAAATTTAATTGAGGTAATAACCATGTCGTATTAGTCCTCTAGAGAAAATGTTGTCATTCTTTGTTTACGTTCTATTTTTTACCTGTGCTGGTCTAGTACAAAAATACACAGCAATTCACTTCAAGTTTATTTTTCAAATTCAAAGTTTTCAATGGTGAAAATGTTAATAACTTTTGATAAAGTGAACCGATTTGATTGAAATAAAGCCTAAATGTTAATCAAAGAAACAGGAGATGAATTCCTTTCCACTTCCTCCAAATCTATTCAGTAGTTATCATTTGATGTGTGTTCAAACACTCAGACAAACCGACAGATATACACAGACAAAAAATCCAAAAATGATTGAAATGGTGTTAGTGATTCTCAGGCCCCAAATTAGTTTTTTTGCAAATTTAAGCAATGTACGGACAAGGGTCACGTACATTCATATTGTATGTTTATACATAAGATAATTATAATATGATAAGAAGATATGAATAATCAACCATATTATTATGTTAGTTTTAGCTATAGTCCATCGCGCTGGCCTGATGAGGGTTGGCAGACTTAACACGCTGCAGCTGCGCTGACAAGAAAATCTCGGCAGGTAACCTCACGATGCCTTTCTTCAGCCTTTAGCAATAATTAAATATCATTCCGTGATTTTCAAATGTTCGTTGAGATATATTCAAATTATTCGAAAAACATAATCCCATGATGTCACCTTTTTTGAACATCGTACTGATTCCATAAGTGTCATTCGTTGTTAATTTAGATCTGGTATCTTAAAAAAAGATCACAACATTCTGACTTCCAACAATCGCCCGAATATCGGGCAACAGTTGCTCCCACACAATCAGCCTTACTAGTACATTTAAATTAATATTTCGCATTAGGCTCGTAATCACCAGTACCGTACATATTTATGGCGAGTATGAGAGTCGTGATCGTCGACGGGGGCTAAGTGCGAACCATCACTGGAGCATTGATAGCGAGCCGGACTTTGGCTAAGTAGCTATAGATGTGTTTAATGTGCAAATGTTAATTTATAAGGAGCCTGCCAGATAAGTAGCCGATATGATATAACTATACTAAATAAACAAATTATTTATTGACACAAATAACCTTTTACTCCTACTTCCTATTCCTACTAATATTATAAATGCGAAAGTTTGTGAGGATGGATGGATGGATAGATGTTTGTTACTCTTTCACGCCAGAACGGCCGAACGGATCTGGATAAAATTTGGCACAGAGATTATAGTCTGAAATAACACATGGGCTACTTTTTATCTGAAATCCACGCAGACTAAGTCGCGGGCAGAAGCTAGTACTAAATAAACAAAGTATTTATTGATACAAATAACCTTTTACAAAGTACTTAACGATTAAATAATTAAGGTAGCTTAAATAGTTAAAACCCTGCCTCCTAAACTAGAGGAAACCTGTGACTCAGGAGTCAGTGCTATACTATTCGTTACGTCGGATGTTCCAGTAAACCTTTCTGTGTGTGTTGTTTATGATGGAGAACTTAATGAAAGTGTGATAGAAGGGATGTACTAACATTAACTTTTTTTAAAGAAATGTGTATCCATCAATTCTTTGTAATTATTTTATTATGATACTGATACATTAGACTAGTGGTCTTGAGCACGATTGTTACGCTAGAGGTCCCGGGTTAAACAACAAAACATAAGCATTATTGTGGTTCACTTCCCGTTACACCAGACTGGAGTAAGAATAATTATTCTGATTGTCTTTTCTGTCGGATTGTTGTCTTCGAGTGTCAATTGTGCATTAATTCAGCAAAGGCCGCAAAGACCCCTGGTGTAGGTACAAGACTATTACTTGAAGGGTTTAACACTCGCATATCGTAATCGTATCTGACATTCTCCTGCACTAAATAATTATGTACATAATGAATAAAACAAAGGATAATCCAATCATAATTTTTCACCACGCGAAGAATAGACAATACTTATTTGCATGAATATAATAATTTCAATAGTCAATTCAACTGTAAAACCATTTCACCACTAAAGCCAATACACCGAGCAAATGAATTGCTCAAACATTGAATAATAACCCTGATTGATTTATCTTCTTTGAGATGGCGTGCGTGCCCCGGCGCCGGTCGGACACACGATAATTTTCAATAAACACGCCCCCATTAAATTACTCATCTTCGCTTAGATAGAACCGAGATTATCGAAGGGTATCAGTGTCAGGGGAAAGTGGAAAGGATATACGTGTATGTGATGCGCCAATATTCTGCGCCTACGCCGGCAATCGTTAAATCATAGATAGGTATTGGTATGGAGGTTGGTTTGGTTTGTATTGTGAATTGCAAGTATGTATTTATTTGCGGATAGGCCGACACAACTTTTTTCTTAAATTTACGAATAAATTTGGTTAAAATACAATCACGAATTATATCGTATTATGTATATTTCTTTTTAACTATCTGGCTAGTTATCTAAGTAGTCTAGTTCAATAATCTACACAGCAGTCTTAAGCAGATATGCTGTTTAGCGGTTTAGTATTTCAGAACACCATGACAAGATTCATGAGAATAAAAGAGCCAAGTAATTCCCCAATTTACAATTCAAACAAGACCTTTCTATAAGTTCAGCTAAACTATAGAATATGATTTAGCAAATAATTTTACAGTAATCATTAGTCAAATAGGTTTAAACAAGACGAATGAGTGCGCGGCGCGAGCGTGCGTCCACTCACGCGCAAGCTAGCGCGCATGCGCGACCTCCCACCCCTCGCGTCGCGATGCCAATTTGTTAGTTGCGCATCTAGAACTTTCTAAGGGGATTTGGCAAGCTGAATATGGTTTAGTAACCGTCGTCTGTGACACGTTTTCAGGTTATAAAAGTTTTATTAAGAGAAATCTGCAAAGTTAAAATGTTATTACAGGTAGGTAGGTACAGAGAAAGATAAAAGTTATATTGCAGAGAGATGAGACATTGATAATTATCACAATAAAAAAAACAGTTTTCCAAATTAAATAACAGGTCTCAACTTTCTGTCAACATTCATTTTTGATTAATTAAAAGTTACCTACTTAAAAGCCAAATATTATAACATACCATCACGCCTGTATTCCCCGAAGGGTTAGGCAGAGGCGTACTAATGTACACCCACAGTTCGCCGGTATGTTTAGGTCCCATGTAATAGGGGGCGAGCCTATTGCCATTAACCAAAGCCAAATATTATAGTGGATCAAAAATTATTTCCATCCGTTATTATAAATCAACAATTGAGTATTACCCAGAAATTGGGTTGCAGAGGTCTGATGGCAGTCGCTTCGTGTAAAATACTGATATTCAGCCGCATCTGGTTAGACTCGAAGCCGACCTTAACATAGTGGGAAGAAGATGATACGACGACCTGATAAAGATTTTCAGAACTGCTTTATTAGCCTATTGGTCCTGAATGTTACTGCTACGCTAGAAGTCCTGGGTTGGATTCCCAGGTCGAGCAGTGTTATTGAGTTTTTCTTTGAAATTCTCAGTAGCACCTCGAAATTTGGTATTTGTTTGGTAATGGCAATAGGCTCGCCCCCTATTACATGGGACCTAAACATACCAGCGAACTGTTGATGTACATTAGTACGTCTCTGCCTAACTCTTTGGAGAATACAGGCATGATGGTATGTTATGTTAGAAGAACCCCATGTAGCCTTTTGGGCTTCGGCAGGTAACTCATTCCACAGCTTGATTGTACGTGGGATGAAATTCTTCTGAAACCGTACACGCGATGTAAGTGGTTCTAAGGTGTGAGGATGAATTCGCTGCCGATGGTGAGAGGTGTACAAATGTAGCCGTTTGCACCATATTGAACAATCTCTCAGAACACAGTCCATTATAAAGACGGTAGAACAAATACAGGGAGGCGCTGTCTCTCCTCAGGCCTAAGGGCTCGATACTACCTGTAATCATGGGATCGTCGACAATCCTCACAGCGCGTCTTTGGACGGAGTCAGATGGCCTTAGCTGGTATTCTGGTGCGCCCGCCCAAAGATGACAACAGTAGGCTTTCCATCTCATATTCAACATAGGTACATCACTATGCATACATCCATCTTTACTAAATTAGATTAAAAAAAACCGTTAGGATTTTTTCCTGCATCGTGGGTGCTTTTGCAAACACGAATTATCACATACACAAACACCCAGACCCGGAACAACTAGCTGTAGATCATACAAATATTTGTTCCGTGTGGGGATCGAACCTACAAACCGTGGCGCAGAAGCAGATCGCTACGCCAAACGTGTCGTCTTATAGATATGTCCTATAAGAAAATATTATCTTATTCTTATGAAACTCAATTCAATAAAAATACAGTGACGTCACCAACGTCTCGCTTACAGTCAAAGATCAATGTCTCGGTCAGAAATGGCCGGTCGCTTGGACACAATACCTTATACGGTTGACTTATGAATGTAAAGTTATGTTCAGAATATGAACCAGGCCTTTGATAGGCAAATTAGTGGTCTCAGATTTATGTAAATACTCACAAACGACGTGTAGATAGAGATAAGATAGGACAGTAGATAATTGCTAAAACAATTGAATGTTACGCTTCTTTGACAAAACTAAATTCATGAAATTCGAACCAATTTGATACAGTAACAATGTTATGAGTCCTATCTTCCAGTCTCCTCCGTTCGCCGGTATGTTTAGGTCTCATGAAATAGGCTGCGAGCCTATTTCCATTAACCGGACAGAAATCCCAAACTCCGAGCTGCTACTGAGAGCACTTTACTCGACTTTAGTCATCTGTACTAATCTATACTTAACATAAAAAGTCGCGGGCAGAAGCTAGTTAAAAATAAGCATCATTAAGTCAATACTATGCATGAGAGAGCAGCGCAGTTAGTAGCACTGGATCATTATTGTTCCCCAGATTAAGTACAAACTCAGGATTGCACAACAACGGCCACGAGGTGCAAAACATTGTAAAACATCGGGCAGAGATGTAATAAATATTTAGTTCCAACTATATACAATAGTCTGCCTATAGACATTGAAAGTACATGTTTTTCAAAAGGGTTGTTTAAATATAAAATAACTAAATTTCTGTTAAATGTAATCAGGGAAAACATGAGCGGTACTTAATTTATACTTGGGAATGTATGTAACCTGTGAGTAAACTAACATTAGTGTAACTTTTCAATTTAATTGTTTTCTTTATTTTCTTTATTCAGTCTTTTCGAATGAGAAAGTGTGTAGTACAGTGTAAAATTATAATATGGGAGCTACGTCTACCAACAAACTGCTGTGCAGTTTGGCAAAAGTGTAAAATTAGTGTAAGTTATGTGTTGTTTTATTGTGAATAAATACTTTTTCATTTTCATACTATACTTACTATACTTACAATACAAGCGGCGGTAGCCTAATGGCTAGGGCGTCGGACTTACGATCATGACTGTGGTTGCCGGTTCGAAACCCACCCATTGCATTACCGACGTGAAACCTCTCGTAACACAAGCATTAAGCCTTAGCACTAGGGTTAACAAGAATACTAGTAATGTACGACCCACATTGTTAGAAAATCTTTATAAAACAACAATAAAGAATTGTGTTGTGTATACCTGAAAAACGTTCCTAATTCTAACAATCGAGTATGCTAAACAACTATACAAATATATTCAAGACTAAAAGAACTGTGAGTTTAATGTATTATAAAGTCAAATTAAACAATTGTTACGCATTCTTGTTTGGACAAGTGAAAATTATTCCGTTTTATGATGAGGCGAAGGTCATCTTGTATTTGACTAAAATAACATATTTGTTAGATTTTCGTAAATTATTGAAACGTTTAGTATCTTAGATTGGCAGAAATAGAATACTAAGTGGGGTCTAATTTAGGAAGGCCTAAAAATCCAACATTGACCATTGAACACACCACATCTACTAATAATAATTGATTTACTAAATTTCACTTCAAAATTCGCAAGTTTAAAAATTATTTTGATATAGGTACCTACATTTTTGCTGAATTATTTTTGGGGGAATGAATTTGTATTGTTTATACAGATTTTCAGAAAAGTACATTCAACCCATAATTTTACTCCAGAAAATAAATAATTGGTTTATTTTATTCAATGATTACAGTTTGCCTAGTTATCTTGGTATATTTTTTAAAAACAACAAGTACATCTGAAAGATGGGAATCTATAGACACATAGTCCACCCTTAGCCGCAGCGGCCTCAAGATAGGTGCAATGGGTTTCGCCGTCCCGAGTGAGTGCGTTGCAAGAGCCCTTGAATAACTTTGAATCTGGGTAGGCGGCCATGGTCGCGATGAAGACGTAGGCAAAGGTGGTCAACACGAAGATTAGCGTTGAGAACTTCATTGTTGATTACAGTAAATTCTGCTATTTTAGTTTTCTTGATATGTGGGGTCCAATTTAGGAGGGCCTACAAATCCTAAGATATCACAAAGCGTGTAGTAGTGCGTACCACAAAATTAATCACCACGAGTTTTCTAATGAATATTAAATAATAATTGTGTGTTATTTTGAAATCAAATCCAGAAGTTTGAAAAGGTTTTAATATACTTACATTTTTGGTCAATTATTTTTGGGGGAATAAAATTGTATTGGTTACACAGTTTTTCGTATTTTTATATTGATAAAGATTACAGTACATTCAATCCATAATTTTAAGCCAGAAAACAAAGAATTGTTTTATATAATTATTACAATTTGTGTAGTTTTCTTGATATTATGATTGTCTAGTAACAACAAGTACACCTGAACGATGGGAATTTATAAACACATTGTCCACTCTTAGCGCCCTCGAGGTTGGTGCAGTGTCTTTGGCAGTCCTGAGCGAGTGCGTTACAGGTGCCCTTGAAGAACTTTGAATTCGGGCAGGCGGCCATGGTCCCGATGAAGACGTAGGCAAAGGTGGTCAACACGAAGATTAGCGTTGAGAACTTCATTGTTGATACAGTAACTACTCTTGACTCAGCTGGAATGCTGTAACAATAATAATTATAATTAGATAAAATAATTTCAACAATTTTTTTTTTTAATACTTATGGCACTTTTTAAACCACACAGGGATATGCTACAATACTGCAAAACACTGGCATATTCTGGAAGCAATTATAATTAACGAAGGTATCTCCAATACTAACGATAGTATTCTATGACACTAATAATCAATTTAACTAATGGTTTCATCAGTATTGCTGTCAATGAAAACAATAGTTTTCATTTGATTTTAACGACACAGAAGTAATTATAAAGACCGATAAGATAATTAGGTTTTAATGTGATTATGTGTAGTTTTATTTTATAATTCTTTTGACAACACTTGTATATACCAGTATTCGATAATACATTTAAAATAATTAACAAAAGAAGTTGGTACTTGATATTTACTATTTAGAGACGAACTTTACAGTTTCATTATAAAAAAAAAACTCTCCATTTGTACCCGAACCAGACACATGACCATATTCTTCAAAAACAAAACCCGAACCCTGTCAACAGAAATTCGGATTCTGATGTTATTAAGTAAAGCCAAAAAGTGGGTCTTATGGAGAAGAGCCGGCAAGAAACTCCATAGATACTCTTTAACTGTCTCATTAGCCAAGTGGTCCAGAGCGTGACTGCTATGCTAGAGGTCCTGGGTTCGATTCCTAAGTCGAGCAAACTGTTATTGGGTTTTTCTATGAAATTCCCAGTAGCAGCTCGGAGTTAAGAATTTTGCCCGGTTAATGACAATAGGCTCGGCCCCTATTACATGGGACCTAAACATACCGGCGAACTGTGGGTGTACATTAGTACGCCTCTGCCTAACCCTTCGGGGAATACAGGCGTGATGATATGTTATAAAAAAATCGTTAGATAACCCGGTAAATAAATATTTTTGTACTATTAAATTTGTAAAAAATACCGAAATAATCTCGTAAGTTGATATTACTGTATTCATTTTTATCTATAGTTCAGTGAGGTAAGTTAGTCTCTGTTAAAACTTTACAAATTCATGTAACGTAATATACCTATATTTTTATGTATTACATAAGTCTGTGAATATGTAGTGTAACACTGATACTATAAACTGTATCTATAAAAAAATACTTTCATTTGATAAATTAAACAAGCCATAATAATGATTAGTTTAAAAGATATGACTAAAAATCACAAATTGATATGCTAACTTAGCATACTATTATAAGTTGTGTATTTTGTAAGCCATTTATAAAACCCTTATTGTAACATCACTCGAGATTTTGAGATAAAAAAATCAATACATAATGTGGCGCCAATAACGTTAATTTTCATAATTTTTATGTGCTCAGTGTCACTTACTATTGAGACGAATCCATAATAAAATCCATCAAGCCATTTATACAGAAAAGAATGAAAAAAATATAAACTCGAAAAACATAACCCTCTTTCTGATAAAAAAATAATAATATTATAAACCTATATGTATTATAATTGCTGTCATTAATTGGATTTTTAGAAGAATTATATTCGTTCCAATATCCGTAAGTAAATAAAATATAAGTATGTCTTACCGATACTGATGAGTGTTCAAGTTTGTTTGTGGTTAATTGTCACCGCGGGCTACTTATATAGCCAGCGGTTCTCTTTATTTTCCTTGTACGCTGGGTTTTTTGAAAATAGTAATGCAAATTGTAGCAGACCGGTGTTATCCTCCTTGCGCGTGGAGTATATGTCTGTCGGTGTGTGGCTAGCGAGAGGTTCCGCATAAAAGCGTGAATATTTTGAAGGTTTCAGTAGCCGTAGTAAATAAAACGCAGTATTTTTGTCGTTATATATTTTTTTCGAAAAACCTATCAAGTGGGGTATTCAATTAAAGTATTTCATAAATGTTATAAAATAAACAGAGCAAAATAGCAAATTAACATTAAAAAATAAAAAAACCCCACTGCTAAAAAAGATGACCAATAAGTATCATACAGTCATCATCTTAAAAATTGAACTCCAAACAACTTGTAGCATTTTTTATTTACATTTTAACGAGTAGGTACCTAGATACATTCGTCGTGGGATTTTCGAATTTTTTTTTTTAGCGCTTGCTATAATATGATTCACATAGAACAATACAACATAAAATTATTTTTCAACCCAAACACTATTATTATCTATACTAATATATAAAGCTGAAGAGTTTGTTTGTTTGTTTCTTTGTTTGTTAGTTTGTTTGTTTGCTTGAACGCGCTAATCTCAGGAACTACTGGTTCGATTTGAAAAATTCTTTCAGTGTTAGATAGCTCATTTATCGAGGAAGGCTATAGGCTATATATCATCACGCTAAGACCAATAGGAGCGGAGCATCAATGAAGAATGTTTCAAAATCGGGGTTTTTCCTTTTGAGAGCTTTCGATGCATGCGCTGCGTAAACGATTAAAGTTTCGCAAAAATCATGTATGACAGAATTGTTCCTCTTTAAAAGTTCTAAAAAAAAGTCCGCGACAGCATATGTCTATCTTTTAAGGTTGACTCACTATAACCGTTTTTATGCTAACTTTGTTCTAAAATTCGTTTTTTTTTCCTTTTGAGAGCTTCCGATGCGTGCGCTGCGTAAACGGTTAAAGTTTCGCAAAAATCATATATGACAGAATTGTTCCTCTTTAAAAGTTCTAAAAAAAAGTCCGCAACAGCATATGTCTATCTTTTAAGGTTGGCTCACTATAACCTTTTTTATGCTAACTTTGTTCTAAAATTCCAAATGCATTATTTGCGTAGGTGTTTTTATAAACATGATATTAATCCTTATCCAAATAAATACGTTATTCATCAGCCTTTAGAGCGTTTGTTTTGTATCCGTGCGGACCGAGCTCTAAAAGACATATCCTCATTTAGCGTTCTTTTATTATTCCTGTTCCCGTGACATATTTTACTAAAGTTCCGCTCGGATACTCAATATTCAACTATCAACTAATAATATTGGCTATATCTTGAAGTGAGCTTCAATCAAAACATACTACAAGCCGCTGAAGGGGATCATCATCTTCTTACCACCTGTCAAGTGCCACCTGCCAAGTTTGCTTGAAAGCGATAATCTCAGGAACTATTGGTCCGATTAGAAAAAATCTTTCAGTGTTAGATAGTCCATTTATTGAGGAAGGCTATAGGCTATCATCCCGCTAAGACTAAGTAACTATTCCACGCGGACGAAGTCGCGGGCGGAAGCTAGTAGAAGATAAAATTTGTACACTAAATACAACTTAAGCTTGTTTTTTTTTAAATATATTTTTTGAGTTTTTATATTGTTTGGTTTGATAGCACTATGAACGCGTTAGCTGTACGAGTCGTTTTTTTTTGTTATAATTGAAGTAATAGCAATTTTTTTCTATAATAAGTAACTAATTAGTATAAACTCAGAACCCACCAAAATTATAAGCGCACTAAACCTTCTTATAAAATACTAATTTCATTCATTTTACAATATTATCTATGTTCATTTTTTTTATTATTATTTATACATATAGGGGTCTCCTTTTAAGTATGAGAAAAGCCTGTGCTAGGAGGCCCCGCTCTTCGAATTCTAATACAATAATACCTATGTAGGAGTGTTCTTGCCTGGGCTTTTTTTTATAGGATAGGGGAGCAAACTAGCAGACGGATCACCTGATGGTAAGCGATAACCGCCGCCCATGGACACCCGCAACACCAGAGGAGTCAGAAGTGCATTGCCCGTCTTTTAAAAGGGCTTGGGCCTCCGGTAACCTCACTCACTCGGCGAAACACAACGCAAGCGTTGTTTCACGCCGGTTTTCTGTGAGGCCGTGGTATCACTCCGGTCGAGCCGGCCCATTCGTGCCGAAGCACGGCTCTCCCACGTGCTTTTACAATTTTACTTTCAAAATAGCTAATATCTTTGTTCTAATTAATGTAATATGTTTGACGTTAAAAATTTTATATGATATTTATGTTGTAAATGTTTATTGTAAATTACGAACCCTTTATAGAAAACGGTGTCTCAATCAGTTGAACCGTTCTTGAGATAAATTCGTTGGCACACACAAATACCCTAAATGCACATACCGTCTCCGTTCCGTCGTGGGTAAAAAAAGTTAATTTAGATCTATGAGTTATGAGATACATTTTTATAGATTTTGGATTTTAATTATTGAATCGAAATTCAAAATCTATGAGATTATTGTGAAATGAAACGATATTTGTAATGTAATATTAACAAATTTTAATTTTAATTGTGTACTAACAAAATATATTACCGGTAACCTCATTTACTCGGCGAAACACAACGCAAGCGTTGTTTCACACCGGTTTTCTGTGAGGCCGTGGTAACACTCTATCTCTGGTCGAGCCAGTCCATTCATGCCGAAGCATGGCTCTCCCACGTTACAAAATTGAAATTGGAAGAGAACAACTAAGATTATATGGTACTACCTTATGCCCGCGGCTTTGCTCACTTGAAGCTCAAAATCCAACAGTGATTTTCTCTTCTTTGTATGGGTCTCTATACATTAGAGAGGTCAAGCTGTATCTAAGGTTCCATTTAATTATTTGAGATAAGAAGTATACCAGTTTTTAATTTGGAGCAAATACTTTCTAACAGTGATAACAAATTTAAAATCTATTCAGTAGTTTTTGCGCCAACCCGTAACAAACAGACAATAATTTTAAAAATCACATTTTTGGGTTCGGAGACGTTTATATACCCTAACCCACTTGTTTTTTTCTTCATCTTCAAAGTACAGACACAACTTTTTTACAATTTTATACATTTACATCTATATATATAAAAGAAAGTCGTGTTAGTTACTCCATTTATAACTCAAGAACGGCTGAACCGATTTGGCTGAAAATTGGTGGAGAGGTAGCTTAGAACCAGGAGACGGACATAGGATACTTTTTATCCCGTTCCCGTGGGATGTGATGACATACAGAATTCCACGGGGGCGAAGCCGCGGGCAGAAGCTATTTTATATATTTACACGTGTCGATTCAGCTCGAATAAAATATACTCAACACCCAACAAACCCCCCATCCAACTATGAATCACTTCCGCCCGATAAAAATTAAAGTAACACTATTTGAAAACAAAAAGCAATTGTGTTACCCACACTTACAAGTTAATCGCTAGATAATGGATTCAGGTGCGTAGGCGCATTTTGTGCGAGAGTTTGCGCGTGGTGGTCGGCATTGTGAGACTTGACGCCCATGTATACACTAACAGTATACACGTCCTAGTATACTCAACCGTTAACAAGAGGTGTGTTTTTGGTTTGTTATAATATCATCATCGTTATTAGCCGTGTTCCCCCCACCACTGACTACTGTTGCTTCTACAGGCTTGCAGGCTATATATGATAGTGCATGTCTTCTACTGGTTTTATTTCACCTTTCTGCGTTATGCCTCCTTCTCATCTCCCCGTAATTATCTGTCCTACTTCAGCGATTCTTAAAGTGAGTCCCGTATAAAAGTCACTGAACTCCTTAGTTCGGATTTTATTAGGTTCGTGTTCATCTACATGGTGGTCATCTTAAAAAAGTAAAAAAAAACAGTAGAACTAAAGTAACTACAGTTAATACAGCTTTGGCCTGCAGGAGAAAGATGAAGAAAAGGAAACAAGAAAGCCAATACATGTATTGTTGTTTACTTGGAGGTACTTGGAGGTTTTCTCGAAAAAACAAGCAATTAAGACCTTTAACATTTCAATACGCAAAGATGTATCATGTAGCAGAGATGTATATGTAATAGTCTATACTACTTTCACTGCAACATCAAATACTTGGGTATTTGATGTTGATGATATTACATTATATGAAACTAATGAGGTGGGCCTCATTAGTTTCATATTGAAAACGATTAGTATGACAAAGCTAAAATATGTAATAGATACAACCACAAGTAGACAAGAGTGGAGTATTTGCTTCCCAAAGTTTAACTGTAGGTACGTAGTCACCTCAATATATACATATTTATCTCGTAGGTGCGCCTCTATCACCTTTCTTACCATTCACATTACATCTAAATATAAAACCAATAATAAACAAATACAAATTTCTAACAGTACAGTATACCAACTACCCGTAGACAGAGTGTCTCAGTCTCGACGCTCATTTGTCCACAGTAATTACCATGCACAAATTGGTCTCGGTATAACTTACACCGACCGGCAAGAACAACTTACTGCATATAAATTATATCAGGGAAAGTATTTGAACTAAGTTGGGTAACGAATTAAGGTGAAATTAAGTTACCTACTTTTTTTATAGATACCATTGAGATGGCAAACAAGCATATGGCCTGCGTGATGGTAAGCGGTTACCGTAGCCTATGAACGCTTGCAATTCCAAGGGTATCACTCGCGCGTTGCCGACCCTGTAAAAATCTTTTCATATCCTTTTTGAGGCTTTTTAACTGCCTCATTAGCCAAGTGGTCCTGAGCGCGACTGCTAAGCTAGAGGTCCTGGGTTCAATTCCCAGGTCGAGCAAAGTATTATGAGTAGAAAATAAGTGTGAACACCTCCGGTCCACCTCACTGCCAACAAACGCTTCCTTGCGGGGTTCGACCTTGCTCACCGTTAGGAACACAACATACCACGGAGCTTTGTTATTTGGCTACGATTTTCTGCAAGGTGGAGGTGCTTCCCGCGCTCTCCAATTATGAGTGGAATTATTGAATTCCACTATACCCTACCTCTCTTAAATACTCTTCATCCTCTTAGCTTTTTTCCCAACTAAGTTGTTGTCAGCTTCCAGTCTAACTATGCGTCTGAATTTCAGTATTTTATCGGACCTCCTCAACCCAATTTCAGGGCAATACCTACTAGATTCTAAGGATAGACTAGTGGTCAGGGATTTTTGGTTTTCAACTGCCACTAGCGATTGTCATAGGTATTAATATTACAACGGGGATTATTCGATATGTCAATAATGGTCACCAATTCACATATTGACCCGAGCGAGTACACCTTAGCCTTGCAGATCGGTTGATCAGCGTACCTAGTTCTTACTTAGCCACAAGCCCCTTTCGCTACTAATTAATAATTTGAAGACTCTTCAAGAAAAAAGCTTTGAATTATTACATTAAAAAAATAAGTCATACTTTCGCAAAAGAGGTACGTGAAGCAAAAATAAATTAGAAGGAGAAGTAAATGATACAAATGATGATTGTAAAGCACAAGAATGAATTTAAGCCAATTTTAAATACATCATGTTGAAGAAGTGTTGAAGGGAAATAACTCAGGAAAATAATATAAAAGTCAATAAGAAAGTCAGATGCGTTCAAATACTTGGAAATCAAGGATACATATAAATAAAGTTACAACACAAATTCTCAAAGAAAAGGTTAAATCAAACCAACATTTAACCTAAATTAAAAACTGTAATTTTTTATACAACAAATACATTTCATTATCATCTGACATTTTTACCAATATTACTAAACCACTCCCACGCGCTCATTGTTCCGTTCGGGCATAAGTATGGTTTACTAATAACCACCTCTATCACATAAATGAAATTGAAACTCAATCTTATATCTCCGAAAATAGGGTCAATATTCCAGTAAAATATGATTTTAGAACAGCAAAAGCAATCATGTCGAACTGTTGCGAACATTTTGAGTTGATTTGCAAATTTTGAAACTGTGACTCATACGAGTAGGCAGCTATTTATAAATAGGGCCTTTAATAGATTTAATCGCCTAATTTATCACTCCATGGTGTAAATCAATAACCATTGACTTCTTAAGTGGATGTTAAGTAGGAAGATATGAATGCATTACTAGATACACTACTCGATTTACTTGCACCTATAAAGTTTTATCGCCGACAGTTTTATTGGTATTTGATACGTTAGATCTGAACCGAAATTTAGATTAATATGCTTACATACATTTAGACCAGTGATAGCCTAGTGATATGGCCATTGGACTGCTAAGATAAACCCTTTAATTCGAATACAAGGCACGCATCTCTGACTTTTCGATCTCATGTGCATATTAATAGTTAATTATCACGCTCTTAAACGTTGAGGAAACCTGCATGCTTGAGAGATTTTCTCGACGGTGTCTGAAGTCTGCCAAGCCGCATTAGGCCAGCGTGATGAACTAAAGCCTAATCCCTCTCATTCTCAGAGGCCCAAGCCCAGCAGTGGGACAAAATAATGGGTTGATTATGTATATATAAATAAAATAAAATAAATAAAATAATTCTTTATTGACATTAGTGGATACAATATTTATGAATCCTCTGGTCCCCAAACTAGTGTAAACTGTATCTCAGGGACCAGTGTCTTCGCCTTTAAAAATATACAGCGATATTATGCCATAAAACAAAAAACAAAGGTAATTTAAAAGCTTAAATTCTAGACATAATTTTATGCATGGTGATGCGTGTGTGTGTGTGTTGTGTGTATGTGTGTGTGTGTGTGTTTGGATGTGTGTGCTTTCGTATGCCTGTGTGTAAATATGGCTATGAATGGGTATAATGGTATGGGTATACATTTAGTGTATTCGGTAAGAACACAATACATCGTTTCCATTTTCAGTGTATAACACAACTCATAGGTATTCTTCCTTTTCATAAATATTTCATCAGTTTATTTAATCAGTTTGCACGTAGTTAATAAGCATGATGTTATACTTATTTGTTACCAATAAAGTATATATTATAATGTAACGACATCACATTTGAGTATCCACATCACACGTGACCTAACAATCCCAATTTATAATTTATAACATGATAAAAATACTTTCAAAACCACGTAGGTACACATACAGAAGGAAAAACTACCAAAAAAATACTACTGTAAGATTGTCACAAATGTCCATAAAACGGTTTTTTATCTCCCTCTAAATCCCCTAAAGCGATCATAAAAAGTGCAAAGTTCCCAAAGTACAGTTATGCACAATAACGAGTGTTTAAATGCTATGATTTTCACACACAGTGGTCAGGTAAATGCTATATAAAATTATGCACGCACGCATGCATGCATAATACGGAATTTTGTCTGTGATGTTACTTTTTGGACTATATTTTATGGGTGATGGAAGACAATAATGCCTTCTTTAGCTGTATCGTGATCTAGATTTGGGTGTTTTTGGTTTTTGTTTTATAATCACAGTTTGGAAACTGTACCAAATTTGGTTGTAATGAGAAAGACATTAAAATATACGAATTATAGTTTTAAGTGCATTGACGTAAAGCACTTTTTATTTTTAATTAATTTGAAGGCTATTGTTTTTCTTCAGATATACCGGGATTTTGCTTTCCTTCAATACATTAGTATAACATGGAAGTTTTCTGATATTTTAAATTTAAGTAAACTTCTTGTTGTTACAAAGTTGGAACTTTTAATCAACACTGGTCATTAGAAAAATCAATTTATGAAGGACCGTCCATGTCCCGGTGATCTAAATCGAAATTAAAATGGTGGTCAGATTATTTAAAATAATTCAACACTTTGGTGCCCCACAAACATCAAGAGCAATATCACTCAATATGTTCTTTGTACCTCAAGACATCGATATAATAAACAAACTTGAAACCAAATCCCAAAACTTCACAAACAAACACTAAATCCCAATTTTTCTCAAAACACGAACTTAGACAATTAAATAATTCTTTATTGACATTATTTCTTTCGACTTTGTTAGGCCCTGACTTCAGAGATTGGTTGAATTGAAGAACCAAATCCCAAAACGTTTCACATACAAAATCTAAATCCGAAACGTATCCATTTCTCAGTGAGGCTGTCCCGTTTGAGACTGCGATGACCATCAGCTGTAACATCTGTGACCTCGCGACGGTCATTTATAAACACGACCATGGGAACCTAGAGATAACACATCGCACGTACAACCACGATTAGAATACAGACGGATTTGCTCGCAATTACGCTAATTTACAACTTTGGGCCAATGAGGTATTGAAAATTTTTGGGAAGATTCCTCCCCAAGCCATCCACGCTTGAGATTCTGTTAATTTATAGTGTTAACTTTAGGACAGATGTTTTCAATAAAAAGGTATTTTTCATAAATCGCTAGTGTTTATGTAAAATAAATTCTTTTATAATATGATAAATCAAATAATATATTTAAATATTTGTTTTAGTTCGAATTAACAACGATGTGAATACACCTTAACATGTGATTTCAATATGCTGATGAAAATACTACATCAAACTAACATTGCTGGTTTCAATAAATGCTATTAACAGCCGAGATTCAGATTGTTACAAGTTTGAAGGAACCGTGTATTTACTTAGCTAGGCAAGCAATATCCTGCCTCTTAGAAATTGACAACATCCTCTAAGAAAGCATGAAAGGTACATTATCCTCATACATTAAAGTAGTCCTAGTAAAAATTGACAAGAGCGTGCGCTTGCGCATGACACGTGTTATCTCAATCGCGACGTGTGCGCGAGTGAGATGACGATAAAATCTGTTCTCAGGCTCTGTCGTCCGTGCGGGCAGACACACCACTTCCGAATAGACACATCCTTGTCGCTTATACCTAACATAAACATTATCACGCCTGTATCCTCAAAAGGTTGGGCAGGCCTCCGCCTAAACCTTTGAGTTCCTATACTAATGTATATTTACAGTTTCTCGCTATGTTTAAGGCTACTAAGGTGTAGGAGGCTACCCATTTTTTCATTAAATCAGGCTCAAGTGAGAGCAACAAGAACAAGCTTCTACTGAGAATTTAATTGAAAAAACCATCATTAAAATAACACTTTTTGACCTGCCAATCTAACACAAAAACTTCATCTTCACCAGCTGCTTTCGCGCCCACTAGACTATTGATGCAATTTATAGATGCTACAAGTGCTTTTAAAAGTAAAAAAAACCATGGACTTTTACAACATACCATCACACATGTATTCCCCGAAGGATTAGGCAGAGACGTATGGTGGTATGTCTAGGTCCCATGTAATGTCCCTTCGAGGACACAGACTTAATATTCTTAAATAAGTTCGTTCCCTAAGTGGACAAGTGGAAACCCATCACTCTATACAATGAAGTATTCTTCAAAGACCTAGGTAACAATGGCCTATAGTTTGCAATATCATTAAGCTGTTGGAAACACGTCGCGATAACAGACAGACGACCAGCTTTCACGATGTCAACCCACATCTTAGTTAACGTGACAATAGACGGACGACGACGCAATGCATCTTTGAAAACTTTACATGCTATCACGCCTACATTCCCCGAAAGGCTAGGCAGAGATGTACCTACTATTGTAAGCCCTGGTATATTTAGGTTCTGTGTGGTATATGAAGGTCTATTTTTAAGCTTATTTTGTTAATATCTTTATTTATTTAAGGGACTTTTATTCTATTACAAGAACATGTCAGTCCCATTATTTCTATCCTATAGGTACGACTCGTAGTAACGCCTCGGTTACGAACGCGGGCAGATGACTGCTGACCCGCGCAAAGTCGCTAAAATGAAACAATGGAATTATGCGTCAACAGTGTTAGGTAGGTCCCTTAAAGAGCGAAGCATAAGTGAGCGATCTTAACCGGGCACAAATCTAAATGCCTAGCCACTATTGACAAATTTATGGAAAAACCGAATAACACTACTCTAAGTGGAAATCGAACTTGGGACTTATTCTCAATTTCCAGTTCTCCATCCCATCTATTCATCAATCCATAATCTCCACCCCGTTTCTGACACGCAAATATTTGAATGAAACTACTTTTTACGGATTTTATCGCGTTATATTGATATTATTTAATTCCCGACGTTTTAGACATCCGTTTCAGATACCCCTGGTATTGTGGCAAGCGTCTATAGGCTACGGTAACCGCTTACCATCAGGCGACCAGCTTGTATGCCACCACAATGGGATAAAAAAACAAGATAAAATTCGTAAAAATATTTATTTTTTTAGTTAATCTATTGTTACAGTGATACTTAACTATTAATTTGCAGGAGTAATTATTTAATGCTAACTGTACAATCTTTACAGGCAAACACCGCTTGCTATTCAGGACATGTTATAATTTACATTCTTTTTAAAAATTCAGACGAATTTACCAACCCTAAAAAGAACAACAAATACTAAACATGATTAGCCAAAAACAAACTTACACATATTACGTGTAAGTTTTTAAACATTATTTAATTGACTAATATTCGCTTAAGTTTCAGAAATCAGTACACAAATATTTGATATTGAAATATATTATAAACACTTTTTACTTCAGTTCAGCAGTCATTTATTGGTTCAAGAGAACCTTGACTACTTATCCCCAATTTTCAACTAGTCACTCCAGTCCATTAATTGACGTTGTAAACTGACACCTACTTTTTAAACAGGTAATAAATATCACCAAGAAACCTGTTTCACAATCGTGTCTATGTTTTCTTCACATTGTTGATAAAAATAAAGCGGCGGTAGCCAAATGGCTAGGGCGTCGGACTTGCAATCATGTGGTTGCCGGTTCGAAACCCACCCATTTCACTACCGACGTGAACCCACTCGTAACACAAGCATTTAGCTTAGGACGAGGGGTTAACAAGAATACTATTCATGTGAGTCTCACATTACTAGTAAGTTTAAAAAAAATGCTCGTCGTATTGTCCCAAATCTACATACCAATATGATATAACATTGACCTCAGTCATATTTTGACCTATGACCTCCACACGTGTGACCTATCCAGTTATTGGGACGTGTGTTCGCTGGTAACCTTAAGCAAAGTTTCTGTACATAGAGTAACATTCAAAGAAACATCTTAATTGACGTACTGGTTGATTGTAAAGAGATTCATTTGTATATTTTTCAGGCTGTGGTCGATAATATTGTGTTCCGAGTTATATGAATGAGTTATGAACCTCGCTTGGCCCTTGCACCTAGGTTTGCGTCAGAATAATTATGTCGTATGTTGTGTCTCTAGTTCATTAAGTGCCATTAATTGCCATTAATTGCCATTAATATAGCGGAAATGTAGGTAAAAGACACATAAGTATGATTGGTTCATGTATTTTTTTGCGTTAATTATGACATTTCGAATATAATAGAAATTTTAGATAAGAAACGGTTTAATTCTTTACCGATAACGGAAATACAACCTACAAAGGAACATTATTAATAAATATAATATAAAATTAATAATAATAGTTTATCTGCCTCATTAGCCTAGTGGTCCTGAGTGTGACTGCTACGCTGGAGGTCCTGGGTTCGATACCCAGGTCGAGCAGTGTTATTGGGTTTTTCTATGAAATTCTCAGTAGCCGCTCGGAGTTTGGAACTTGTGGCAATAGGCTCGCCAACTATTACTTGGGACCAAAGCATACCGGCGAACTGTGGGTGTACATGCCTCTGCCTAACCCTTCGGGGAAAACAATCGTGATGGTATGTTATGTTATAATAGTTTATTAGCTAACCAAATAATGATACATAGGTTATACATAATTATGTACAAAGTAAGAAAGTGGTAGTTTAATGTTACGGTAGCTATACTTAAGCTTATAATATCATAAACAAATAGTGAACACTGTCCCTTAAACTAGGACTGTCCTGTATCTTACGGAACAAGAAATCCATCCAATCTATAATTACTAATATATAAAGCTGAAGAGTTTGTTTGTTTGTTTGCTTGAACGCGCTAATCTCAGGAACTATTGGACCGATTTGAAAAATTCTTTCAGTGTTAGATAGCCCATTTATTGAGGAAGGCTATAGGCTTCTTATATATCATCACGCTACGTGGACGAAGTCGCGGGCAGAAGCTTACAAAATAAACCAAGTAGTCCAGTGATTCTAAGTGCGACTGCAACGCTAGAAGTCCCGGTTTCGATTCCCAGGTCAAGCGAACTGCTATTGGGGTATTCTATGAAATTGTCTATTGGACTTTACCATACCATCTATCCGTGGGTAACATCCTGTGGGTGAACCTACACCTCTGCCAAACCCCTCGGGAAATATAAGCGTGATGGTATGTTACCTTTTCTCCATCAAAATTGTTTGTACTTACATTGGTGTTGAAGAGCTATGGAGAATCAAATCTATACTAATCTATACTTTACTAATATATAACTAGCTGAAGAGTTTGTTTGTTTGCTTGAACGCGCTATACTCAGGAACTACTGGTTCGATTTGAAAAATTCTTTCAGTGTTAGATAGCCCATTTATTGAGGAAGGCTATAGGCTATAATATATCATCACGCTAAGACCAAGTAACTATTCTACACGGACGAAGTCGCGGGCAGAAGCTAGTGCTATGATAAAACAAATAGATACTAAACAAAGGGAAAGTTGGAAACGTATTTATATTTTACGACATCCAGTCTAGTGTAACCTTAGTGCTATAAAGTCTCACTAATATTAAACACAACATGTTTACCTACCTCCTAGTACCTAGTAGGTACTACCTCTATAGTATTTTAGAGTGAAAAGCGTTAGAAATTATTTTGTCAAAATGAATCATTCGGACTGCATAAAAGCTAAAAGTTTTTTTTAAATTGTTTTATTAATTGTTAATGTAATTATTATTAATATTATTTTGCAACTAAAATGAGATATATTTAATTCTTTGAATAGAATAGATACTTAAACTATATTTAATTATGAAATTTGGATGTAAATTTAACTAGCATGGAATAAAAGGCTTTTTTTTTATTTATTAATTGTTAAGAAACTCACTGTAATGGCTGTAAATCTATAAGTATGATTATACATATAGGAAGAGCGAGGTTTTCCCATCACAAGTATCTTTCGATTACTTTCTGGGAACTTACATGTGAATGATTTACCGAAATAAATACATTTTTATTTTTTATTTTTAAAAGTCATAGGTAAAGCAACATCGATTCATGGTGGACATTCCGAAAACCCGAACAAAAGTCCACATTTTTTATCTTGCTTACCGCCGAAATGTGGAATGCACTTCCCGAGTGGGTCTTCCCCGATAGATATAATATAGTGTCATTAAATCACGAGTCAATCGGTTTCTTCTAGGCAAGCGCTCCATCGTAACTCGCAGTGTCGCATAACATCAAGTGAACTGGCGGTCAAGCGATTAAAGCGTATCAATAAGAATAATATCGAAGCCATCTAGCTATAAAAAAAACAAACCATTGACTTGTAAAAGAGTCTCTAAAGATCTACTTACAGAAATAAATATCATTTCATTTCATTTCATTTCATAATTTAAAAAAAAGTAAACGTCATCATAATTTATCAGCCAATAGAAGTCCACTGCTGAACAAAGTCCTCAAGATCAAAGTTCAAGTTCAAATGTTTTTATTTCAAATAATCTTTTACAAGCGTTTTTGAAACGTTATGATTCTAGTTGCACGGTTCCAAAAGATCGATCCTATGGAGAAGAATCCGGCAAGAAACTCCATGGATACTCTTTTAAAATAAATTAATTAATTCCTCCCCCAAAGACTTCCACAAGGGTTTGATTTTGAACAATCTGTCGGGTTGATTTAATGTCGGTACCAAATGCCAGCTGATAATATCGATATATAAGCCATTAACTATAAAAAAACTAAGTACAATAAAAATAAATTGTTAATATTTTACAACATATAAAATGTGCATAATCCTAGAAAACAGAAAAGTGGAAGCCGCGCGCAAACCGCTTATATCAATAAATCACAAAAGCAAATTCTTCAATCCGTTTCCTTATTCCGTCCCATCTTGGGCCTCGCAATAATATTATTATATTACGATAATAGGGGAATAATAATCGGCTGGTGACCGCAGCACGCGGAATAATAAGCATTCACCTTGCACACAATAGCGGGTTGAAAATATATTATGTCATTGTGGGGTTGGTTGTACCACGGCCTTAACTGTAGTGTAGCCAAACCAGAGTTTAACTATTCTTATCTATTAAGGGAGAGTAAAGTTAGATGTGTAATAAATTTATTAAGATAATCCTTTACATGCAAATTATACAGCGCTAAGCATGCCTACACTTAAAATATTATGTTTTTTTTATATGGGATAGGGGAGCAAACGAGCAGTCCGATCACCTGATGGTAAGCGATAACCGCCGCCCATGGACACCCGCAACACCAGAGGAGTCACAAGTGCGTTGCCCGCCTTTTAAAAGGGGTTTGGGCCTCCGGTAACCTCATTCACTCGGCGAAACACAACGCAAGCGTTGCTTCACGCCGGTTCTCTGTGAGGCCGTGGTATCACTCCGGTCGAGCCGGCCCATTCGTGCCGAAGCATGGCTCTCGCACGTGAAAAACGTGGGTGTTGCTAATCAGGCCTTCAAATTATGTGCAACAGCTTTAAGTTTAGTTAAATAAGCCACCCAAACTTATTGTTTTAAACTTCGTCCAAAATTACTGATTAAACTAAGATTACGTTTTGGTGCAACCGTACCACGATTTTTAACCAGTGAAATGTTTATGTATGAAGGTGTCAAAATACTTCGTCGGACACAAATTGCCGACGGCCCTCTATGGGCATCTATTTGAATAGCTTTTGGCTCAGCCCTCCGATACAATGGCCACAAACCCATGACCGCCTCTATTCTGGATCAGATAGTTCCTACTCTGATAGCCTTCTATGAAGATTTATTGGTAAACTACTGCTTATTGAATTTTAATGGCACTAAATCTATTGTCCTCTATACAGCCATATTTGCAGAAAGATTCCCTTGTTACTACAATATTATTCATAACTATGAGAACGTTCAAAGGTCAATAGTTTCGTGAGACGAGTTTTTAAATGAATCGGATCGGATCCTGATCGACAATTTGTGCTATTAGCCGTAACAATGATAAATCTGGAGCTAGTTTTAAATGTCAGCGGACACTCGCAGACTGTTCTATTACAGAATACAGATATTCTTCTTACTACTAATACATAAATCATAATAGCCACGGATAGCGGCCACGCCTCTCTAGCAGATTTAAAAACAGTCTTAACACGAATTTGAGTTTCAACATATTTCTTTCGTAACGCAGTACTTCCATTTTTTTAACAGGTCTGGTCCGGACTATTGTAAATAATCCTAAAAATGGCAAGCACCTGAAAACCTAAAGAACGCACTGATTTTGGAATACCTCGTCAGTAGGCCATATTCGTCAACTGCTGAACATGAGCTCCACTCTTATAAATAATTAAATTAAAATGCCACTATAATTACATTGTAAAATTATAACATTTTACTGTATACAGATGTGCTATTTGAAAGTCAAATTGTAACACTTACAATTTGACTCCAACGAACCTAACCCTAAATCTGGCATCAAATCTCTCATAAATTACAGATGCTTGCCTTCAGGTAACATCTTAATATGGTATGGGGCACAATTCCAATGATTGGGAATGTTACATCCTTAGCACGATTGCTCGCGATATATGAGAGTGTTCATCAGCATTATAGACCTCTAACAAGGCTCAGTACATTTTAACTACGGTAAATTAACCGCGTGGATCTAGAAATGTAGGAGCTACGAAAACTATAGAGCAGACTTAGCCAAACATTAAGCGTGCTCTATAGTTTTGCGTTTTATTTGATTTTTCTATAGTTATTTTAGTTATTTTTCTATAGTGTTTTTGTCATCTGAAACTTTTAAACTGAATTAAAACAGTGTTATTATTATAATTTAAAAAAAAGCCTTGTTTTTTTGCCGTTCCTTCTCCATAAAACCTGTTTATATTCCTCTTTTGGGACACAGAAATATTGACACCAAAGTCGCATTCTTCACAAGTTTTCAGTTACATCTAACTCGAATTAGATTAACTAATTCCTCGAATATCGAAGGAATTGGATATTGGAAGTTATCCTTCAAATGAAACCAGGGACGTGAGCGGTTAGTGAGTCAGACTGTTTGTCTGATTTTTCTAATTCTAGACACTCTGTATTTATTATTATTTTGCTTTTTACAGTTATCCTCGAAGAGGTCAGAGTCCTAACTTTCCCAAGTAGGTGGAGTTGAGATACTACTTCGATATTGTTCGGATGCAGCTATAGGTCAAGCGGCCGGCGCGGGCGCACATAATGTCACCGTCCCAGCCGGATGGGATAGCGTTATGCGACATTGTAACATTTAGCTATTAAACTAATATATCCACCGTAGGCACATATCAGATGTAAATTTAGTTTTTTGTGAAGATCGAAAAAATATATTCAAAAACACAATTTTAGATCAGATTATGTGTATGCTTTGCTTGTGTAGTTTGTTCTTTTTGTGTTTGTTTTGTTTTTTGTATTCGTTAAATCTAGGTTAAGAACTTTTTTTACAATCCATGTGAGAGTTTACTAAGAAATGTATTAAATTTAATCATACTTACGTTATCCAATGATTTCTTCAGCGAACATTGGATATTAAGGTGTTGTAAAGTCTTAAGAATTCACCGTGATGAACTATGTTGTAATATTTTGATGAGCCCATGATCTAGGAGAGGGAACAGCGATTACTTTCAAACTATCCCGATCCGTTTAGTAGCCGTTAAAGCATCTAATTAGTAATGTTTAGCTTAATATTTTTGTTTTATTTTGCTTATATTTTTTACCAATTTCAGACTGCAATCCTCCATTTGGACAGTCCGGTCGAGTAATAGGAATTTACATTATAGAAAAAAAAACAATATGTTCTAATCTGTTCTAGTAGTAGTATTTCTCTGAATTTGTAAAAAAAATCTGCACAGTACTTAACCTTTCTAAAATCTCTTAATTTCTTAAAACCACACGTTCTTACGAACTTAAAGGTAGTTATTGTGCAAGCGAGGCATCTTCTCAAAGGTCGCCAGTTGACCGATAACGACTGCGGCCTTCTGCGGCCCGAATCAGTGGGCTTGCACCATGCCATAGGGATACTATGGGAACTCGCTCTCTCGACACCTCATTTTCATTGTTTTGACTCGAAACGTGTTAGATTTATTGAAGTTGCAATTTAATTTCGTACTTAAAACTAAGTAGGTGGCGCTTAAGCTGCGATACTTACGTAACTATTGTGATCTGCGCTGTTTTTCCAAATATAAACAGTTGTAAAAAAATATTGAAAATATTGAATATCCTTTACGAACCTTTACGACCTTTTTTTAGTAAGCTAGCTAAGTGGTCCTGAACGCGACTGCTACGCTAGAGGTCCTGGGTTCGATTCCCAGGTAGAGAAAAGTGTTATTGGGTTTTTCTATGAAATTCCCCCGGAGTTAGGAATTTGTGCCCGGTTAATGGCTATAGGCTCGCCCCATATTACATGGGACCTAAACATACCGGCGAACTGTGGGTGTACATTAGTACGCCTCTGCCTAATTCTTCGGGTTATACAGGCGTGATGGTATGTTATGAACACATAACATACCATCACGCCTGAACAGGCGTGATGGTATGTTATTCTCCTGTATCGTTGGTGCTTTCACAAACGCCCTAACTCGGACCTCCGTGTGGGTATCGAATCCACGACTCGATACGGACAAGCCGATCGTTTAGCTGCTACGCTAAACGGTACTTCGTTTTAGGTATTAACACATATTATCATGTTACAATACTCATCATTTACTAAGAATTCCTTACTAAGAATAACAATTAGAAACAGTCATTGTTTTGTTAGGTACTACAAAACCGTCACTCTTTGTTTATTGGTCATCAACTATGACAAGTATTTACAGATCAATATGACTCCAGTTTAATATCTTATCTTCTAGCCAGTGACCAACAATATATTTATTATCTTTTTGCATTTTTCATGCTTAGATAATTCAGTTAAATTAGTGAAAGTTTTCCTTTCACTATCTACTGCGGGCAAGATTCGAACCTGTGTGTCTTCTGGTTCAATACACCAGGTGCTATGACCAACTAAGCCACCGCGAGTCCCTCCCGTCAGGCCGAGTCGTCCGTCGGCCGTGACAGGAGTCGATATTTGTCAATATGAAGGCAAATTACGACTAATATAAGTATTTGTTAGTTACAATATCCAAATCCATTATAGGTAAATTTCATTATACTAATTTAAAGCATTCAGGTTTAGCACTAGGCATTAAATTTATCGTTTATCGTCTAGTCCAAAATTTGAACGCCTTCAATGACAAATCATAACTCCTTTAAAGCGCATAAACAGCTGTTGAATATTCATAGCGTTTACAACAAGACGAGTGTTATGCGATTGTAAACCGGGGACTACACAGTAACTAAATACCGAATCTGGAAAATAATATTCGATTCTAGTTTCACTCGGATTTTAATTCGAGTGTCTATTATAATGTTTACTTGAAAATAGAGTCAAAAAATTTGATGAACTCCGTCAATCTGAGGCTTCTAATTTTCAGCCCATGGAATCTATGACAATTATTTGCATCAACTGTTCCTTATCTTAAGGTAAACTGTTAATCTCGATGGTTCCTTATTTTTCTCGGGCCAGGAATGGCGAATGTATATGTCGGCCTGCTAAACACTTGGGTATCCTTAGCACATTGAAGGTAGATACTTTTTCAAATCCATACCGTTGATAAAGGACTCCGTCATTCCAATTATTTAACAGATTTAGCACACCTCTTAATCGTGGGAGAAGCATTCTTTGGCACGAATGGGCCGGCTCGACCGGAGTGTTTTTTTTTTTTTTTTAAAAAAAAAGCTTACTAGCAATGCGGATCGCATATTACTAGTATTCTTGTTAACCCCTCATGCTAAGCTATAAGCTTGTGTTACGAGTGGGTTCACGTCGGTAGTGCAATGGGTGGGGTTCGAACCGGCAACCACATGATCGCAAGTCCGACGCCCTAGCCATTAGGCTACCGACGCTTGTATTGTAGGTATAGTAAGTATAGTATGATAACAAAATTGTCATTGACATCTAGTAACTTACATAAAGCTCGTATTTTCTTTTGGGTTCCCTGGAGGCGGTTTAAGTACACTTTAATTTCGCCAAAGTTTACATTATGTTCCCACCTTAAAGGTTCCGCTCGTCCTGCAGGACGGTCACGTGGGCGCGAGTCGTAAGGTCTGCGATTATGTACGCCCGCGTTACAATGGATCCACGTGCAAGTAGCTCTGTTTCAAAATAAATGCTAAATTTGAAGCAGGAATAATGGAAGTTCCACTTTACAAAATGTTTATGTTTCCAACCTTCATAGGTAGGTAAGGTTCTTTATGTACTCGTGTGCATTCCTTACAAACTGTAAAGGAAAAGATGAAATTGCAATCTTTCATGGGGCCCGGGTCCAGGGAAAAGTTTATTTTATAAAGTTGATAGTCATCTATCTATACTTCTATTTTATCTATATCTAGTTCAAAAAAATGTAAAACATTGACTTGTAAAAGTGTCTTTAAAAGATCTATTTACAGAAATAAATATCATTTATCATATCTATACTAATATATAAAGCTGAAGAGTTTGTTTGTTTGTTTGCTTGATTGGACCAGTGGTTCCTGAGATTGGCGCGTTCAACGCGCCAATCTCAGGAACCACTGGTCCGATTTGAAAACATATTTCAGTGTTAGATAGCCCATTTATTTAGGAAGGCTATAGGCTGTATATCATCACGCTAACGCGGACGAAGTCGCGGGCAGAAGCTAGTTAAAATTATATATTCAAGGCTCGAACATTTTGTACCTCAAAATGAAAGTGCCAGCCAGAAAAGAAAAATCAACAAAAACAACCAGTTCCAAATTGTCCAAGAGGTCCTGGGTTCGTTCCTAGGCCGAGCAGTGTTATGCAGCGTTTGTGATTTGTGCCCGGTTATATAGGCTCGGCCTGTATTACATTGGACCTAAACATAACTGTGAACTGTGGATGTATACATTTGTACGCCTATGCCTAACTTTTCGTCGGGTGTGATGGTATGAGGGTTTTTCTTTATTAGCACCTAAGTAGAGCATCTTACCCACCCATCCAGGAATAACACTCGCCATAGTCCGCACCATAATTGATACAGGCCGCTAAAAACCAATAACGTGCCCACAAATGATTTAGTGCTGGCTAATGCGCATGTACAGTGACTTTATTAACATTTATTATGGTAATGATCGCTTGAATAATGTTTTAATATGCGCACTTGGCTTGAGTGAGGAGACGGTGCGTGGGGTGATGTCCGGATGACCTGGCTTTCGAAGAGAGCTTGGCTGCAGTTTGTAGTAAAGTAATGCGGTAAGATGAGATCATGGAGTATATACTAATTGCTTTATTTTACTGTTGACTTGAACTTGATATCATGCCTGATGGGAACCACAAAACGGGGTCTAAGCTGGAAAGCAATTCACATAACCCTCGGAAATACAAACATACGGATAAAACCGGACAGTTTATATCTGGTTTTATCTGTTCATTGAGATGGTTTTAAAGTCATTAACAAATTAAGACGAAACGAGATACGTGGTAGGTTATATATGTACATTGTCCACTGTAATGACTAGTATTTTTGTTTCACAACTTTCCCTAAACATCGAAAAGATAAGAGATTTGGCCACTTAAAGGTAATCAAAGCAAAGACATAAATAATATTTTCTACATCTATAATAACGGAATTGTTTAATAATGGATTTTAAAAAATATACTTTAAAACAATACTCTCTTCTACTGTTTTTTCGGATATGCCACAGCCTACATAACCAGTCTACCCAAACACCCAGTTTACCAACCAACATCAATTACCACTAAACAGCCGTTGACACACATATCCAGGTGGTCAAATTATCCAAAATTGCATACAAATGGTCTTGCACTGACCACCTCGTTGTTCTCAGAGCAATACAATGACAATAACCATTGATCACACGAATTTATACTAGAGCTGGCCTCGGACTATAGCATTGTCTGAATTCCAGCATTAAATACATTACGAATGATGATTACAGTGTCGACAGGCGAGTTGGTAATTGATCAGAATGCACGAATGAATGAACTATGGTAGTTGTATTAACAGTTCCATATTTAAGTTTCAGTTCTTTTTTCTTTATCCAACAATAAGTAGACCATTGTCTCTTTTGACAGCAGGAAACTGGCAACATTGGCCATCGACTGTGCAAATTAGTCTTCTTGCAATTTTATCACGTTTCTGGGTACTTAGAGCGGCGGTAGCCTAATGGCTAGGGCGTGCGATCATGTGGTTGCCGGTTCGAAACCCACCCATTGCACTACCGACGTGAACCCACTCGTAACACAAGCATTTAGAACGCCCTAAGCCGAGGCCCGTGTGCCGCAGGGGACGCCCTTAGCTTTTTAAGTTGCTCCTGGCTGGAGGCATTCGGTGCCTCGCCACCAAGTTCGGTTACGCTGTTAAGATTCCCTGAATCAACAGCTAATGTCCATTCAAAAAAAAAATTAACAAAAATACTAGTAATGTGCAACCCACATTGCTAGTAAGCTTTTAAAAACCAAAAATTAAACTTATCCAATACATTTAAAGGAATAATTTTGTGCCTTTAAATTTTAATGTTGTCTTACCTGTTAACTTCTTCAAAACGTCAGTGTAGTATATGCATCTGGTGCATGTGTATAAATAGGTATAAGCATACAATGAATATGTGAAACCAAATACAGGAAAAAAAGATTCTTGCAGTATAGTTCAGGATGCAGATGAAGTGTTGCATAGAACCAATGTCTATATTTCAATGCGGCGTTATTTTACTATATTAATTATATTTAATTCGTCTGCTGTATAGAATTATGAAATCTAGAACTGTGTACAAAGCTTAAAAACTTTCAAAATAATACACAACAGCTCCAACATATTCTAAACTCAACAATCCTCATAATTTTGAATGATAATTCATTCATGCTACATTGTCTCAGGTTGCACAACCAACAATTAGTATATAGTTGTGCCCTGACAGACCTCGTGTTTAGTGTTACACAGTATAATATATTGGTAGGGCCGTTACATTAATAATTCTGCATTGTTTACCTGTCTACCCACCGACCACTGAAGTTTATTAACTTAATATTGTAATGTTTACTTATATTAAAATGTTATTTCTTGGAATTAAGACGCATTGGTTTGACGTAATCGGCAAATTATAATAATGTTTGATTCAGGGATCGATTTTCATTCTGCTTATTCCGATTCGGCGTTTCTTCTCAGAGGTCGTCACATAGGAAATGCCGGCGCCATTTAGTAAAAAAGAATGTAAAACGACTTGTGAAAGTGTCTTTTTAAGATTTATTTACAGAAATAAATATCATTTACCTATCGGAAGCTATGCTTTTTGTCCAAAGATAAGGATCGCGGTCTGATTATGACGTTAGACTAAATATCTTGGGGACTTTGGAGGTTTTATTTAGTAATATAAGGAAACGTATTTAGCATAGATAAGAAAAATTAAGTGATGAGGTGACGGTTGATAGAGACGTGTGGACAAAAGATGTACCTTTTCACACACTACTAGTATCCTTGTTAACCCCTCGTGCTAAGCTAAATGCTTGTGTTACGAGTCGGTTCACGTCGGTAGTGCAATGGGTGGGATTCGAGCCGGCAACCACATGATCGCAAGTCCGACGCCCTAGCCATTAGGCTACCGCAGCTTTAACCTACTGCGACGACCTCAAGTAAATTGAGGATAGGAGTATAGTGATGATGATGAGGTGTAAGTTAAATTTCTACTGCTTAAAGCTGCCTCATTAGCCTAGTGGTCCTCAGCGTGACTGCTATTCTAGAGGTTCTGGGTTCGACTCCAACGTCCAGCAGTTTTCGATTTAATTCTCAGTAGCAACTTGGAATTCGGTATTTGTAACTGTTTAATGGCAATAGTCTCACCCCCTTTTATGTACATGGGAGCCAAATTTTTCGGGGAATACGGGCGTGATTATATGTTATGTTTAACGCTTACCTAGAATATCAATCATTATCAGGTAAATAGGGTCGTACCTATGTCTCAAACCTCACAGTCACCATTTATTACCGAAGCAATAATCCAATTGCTTCCCGATTGATCTTTAATGGAACTTATCAATCATCAATCCTTGATCTTACGCCAATTTATATGGGATCAGTAAGTATAAAAAAAGATTTTACATAATATAGATAATATTGGATTTTGTATTAAAACTAACAAATACAGTTTATTATTAATTCAACGTTTTATAAGAGCAGAATCAGCTTAACATAATATGTTTATCCGGATCTAACCGAATGACGAGATCTTTATACTCAAAACTAGAGGTGAACAACATACGGCATGAATTTCAAACAAAGCCTGAAAGCAGAAAGTGGACTTGTGAAGTCACCGTTTCTAGAGTAGTTCTAAAGTTTGTGGTTTAAAGAACTTTTCAATCAGGCCCGTATACGAGATCCGAGGGTCGTTCGCGGCCTAGCGACTGCCCGCTGCGCTAGATTAGTATGGAGTAGGATTCTCAATTTAAGTACCTAGTTTTAAAATACTGCCTCCATACTCCGCCCTGCACCATACCGATATGTTGGGTGGGTTGCAAAGTATTTTTTTTTACTGTGTGTGTATGCAGGGACGTCCAGAAGTGGATTGCAATAGGCCTTTATCAGTTCACTGCTAATGTAGTACCTATTATGTAAATATGATCCACTGCTGTACGTAGTATAGTATATAGTAGATAGCAGTGAGTAAATAAATGTACATTATGTATATTTAATTCGTGAAGCAAACAATTACAGACACAATAGAAAATTTATTTTATCAGTCGTGACAGTATTCCGTTTTCTGTAAACAACTTTTACTCCGTCTCATGTAGTTTCAAAAATTTTCTTCAATACCTAATAGTCATTATCATATCATTTTTCTCATTTACTGTTGTAAATTAGAAAAATGCCTCATTAGTCAAGTGGTCCAGAGCGCGAATGCTACGCTAGAGGTCCTGGGTTCGATTCCCAGGTCGAGCAAAGTGTTATTGGGTTTTTCTATGAAATACCCAGTAGCAGCGCGGAGTTTGGAATTTGTGCCCGGTTAATGGCAATAGGCTCGCTATTACATGGGACCTAAACATACCGGCGAACTGTGGGTGTACATTATTACGCCTCTGCCTAACCCTCCGGGGAACACAGGCGTGATGGTATGCTATGTTAAATTAGAAAAATGATAAATGATAATTTACTGTAAAATAATAAAAAATAAAATTATAAAAATAATCCATACTATACTAGATACTAGAATCTATACTAACCAACCCGTGTTCAAAGTAGCGGTAACTAAGATCTTAAGTCGAAAAACTTGGTCGTGTGAGCGAGCTGACGACGAGATAAGTGAATTTATTATCTGACACTACCCGCTGGGATCACACTTTGTTCTATAGTTGGACACTACCCGTATGAGGGAGATGTACTTCAAACTCTAAAACATAGTTTTAGACTGATGGACTTAGAAGCATAAAGTTTTGCACAAGAGTTAAAATTCACTGTCTCATTAGCCTAGTGGTCCTACGCGACTGCTAAGTTAGAGGTCCTGGGTTCAATTCCCATGTCGAACAGTGCTAGTGGGGCTTTCTATGAAATTCTTCGTAACAGCTCGCAGAGTTTGGAATGAGTGCCCAGAGGTAAAAACTAATTTAGACCAGGAGGATATTTTGGAAAAAAAGAATCAATATCATCGCAAATATACCTACACAACTAGAGACATTCTTCTCCATCATCCCATCATTTTATTCTGACACTTCAGCGAATATTAAACATTGAATTTGGAATTAAATAATATCAATATACATACATGCATACATACCATCACGCCTGTATTCCCCGAAGGGTTAGGCAGAGGCGTACTAATGTACACCCACAGTTTGCCGGTATGTTTAGGTCCCATGTAATAGGGGGCGAGCCTATTGCCATTAACCGGGCACAAATTCCAAACTCCGAGCTGCTACTGGGAATTTCATAGAAAAACCCAATAACACTTTACTCGACCTGGGAATCGAACCCAGGACCTCTAGCGTAGCATTCGCGCTCTGGACCACTTGACTAATGAGGCAGTTAATAATATCAATATAGGTACCGCGATGAAATCCGTAAAAAGCAGTTTCATTTCAATGGGATTAAAACATGTTTTAGGTAATACAGATTTAAATGCCTATATATGTATTATATATATATGCCTATATATATATAATAGGTACCTACAAAGAATCTTAGGATTGGCGTCCGGTGAAGGTACTTATCAGGACGACACAGGTTCCAATAATTTGTAAGTTCAATTTTTTTCTACTAAATACTACCGTTCATAACTATGCTGGAGATATCTATATTTTCTTCCATCATTTTGTTCGCAATTCTAGACCAAGATTCTCGAATTCTTTCGAGACGAAGGTTATATAAGGGATTATTTCTTACACTTCTTACGTCCAGACCACACGGAATAACTTCGAAAGATATAACACCAAAATGTTCTGTTTCTTCGTTTTAACAGAAATAACTGCTGGTCGTAAATGCATCAACGGGCAAGTTATCAGCAAATATTTAGCAGTGGCGCGCAACCGAATTCCGGCTATTTATCGTATGAACAAAAATACATACATATTTCGGACGATGTTAATGCACTTCATGCAACAAACAGTGGGTGGACTTTGTATCTAGAGTACCTATCGAAAAAAATTAACCAAAAGTATAAGTACATAATGTTAAAACTACTATGTTAAAGTAGTCCATATATATGGCAAATAAAATAAGAAACATTAAATATTCATGATTGAAACATATCAATGAAGTTTCCAATTCACTATTTTTATCGTGTCTAAATTACTGTACTCAAATTCGAGCCAATAATAAAATGTTTAGTTTTTTTTTCACCTAGTGACAATGTCATTGTCACCATAAGTATTACCATTTAAATTTCCTGAGTTTGAATCGGACTAGCACAAAATAATCATTATGGAGTTCAATGAAAAACACACTGCCTCATTAGCCAAGTGGTCCTGAGCGCGACTGCTACGCTAGAGGTCCTGGGTTCGATTCCCAGGTCGAGCAGTGTTATTGGGTTTTTCTATGAAATTCCCAGTAGCAGCTTGGAGTTAGGAATTTGTGCCCGGTTAATGGCAATAGGCTCGCCCCCTATTACATAGGACCTAAACATACCGGCGAACTGTGGGTGTACATTAGAAAAGAAAAGAAAAGAATCATATTAGATAGGGGCAACATTGTAACCCAACGGTTGTCTGAAGATGTCCGTCCACGCTAAAGAATTCCCAAAAAGCACTGGCGGGATAATTTGGATGCTTTCCGGATAGATTATCATGAATACGGATCTGTTGAAGGAGATAGGAGACCATAGATACATATCAAAAAAATTATGACCCCTACAATGGTAGGTACCGAAAAACCTTTTTTTCTCTTTTTTTTTTAAAAAAAGCTTATTAGCAATGTGGGTCGCACATCACTAATATTCTTGTTAACCCCCTCGTGCTAAGCTAAAATGCTTGTGTTACGAGAGGGTTCACGTCGGTAGTGTAATGGGTGGGTTTCGAACCGGCAACCACATGATCGCAAGTCCGACGCCTTAGCCATTAGGCTACCGCCGCTTCCGAACTGAGGGGAAATTGCAGTCCAAAATCCAGAATTTACTTGTCAACATGAGAACAAGAATTGCTGTTCATAAGGACAGTAGAAATAATTTTATATAACCACATTCCAAAATAACAATTCCATAAAATAGCAATTACCCTCATCCTGTATACAGTTGCAGTGCAGGCGCGGTCACCTGGCTGGGCGCCAACAAAAAACGGCGCGTACGCAAATATCCACTGTTTGTCCGTCTGACCGGCCGCCGGTCATTGCGGCGGCCAACAAACCCGACAGTATTCGGATTACTCACTGCTACTACACTAAATCAGAACTTGGAAAACAACATTTCTATAAACATGCACTCAGCATCGAATATATCAGAACGACGAGACCGTTCATAATCAAGTACAAAGAATTAAAATTTACCTCAATGGGATAATACATGTCAGAATGACAGCGGCCGTGTATAAAAACAATTAAAAAAATTTCTTAGGAATTCAGATCAGTTTTAGCATCCAAATACATCTGATGGTGTTGTTTTTGTGAATTTGCCAGCTGTGTTGTTGTTTCAAAACAACAACGACATAGCATCACCCACATGAAGGTATAACCCGGTCGCGATAAGTTGAGACCTTAGCGCAGTGACGTCACGGCCGCTTGCTTGTACAGTACACACGGGAACAGTGCAGCTTTATATTATTCTAATATACAGCAATGCAATAGTCAATCTTTTTACAGTATTTACTTTGAATTAGAAACGGACGACGAAGGGGTAGCGGGGGTAACCCGCTACCCCCGCTACCCCTTCATCGTCCGTCGAGAGTCGCTTTCCACGCGAGTCTCAACTTATGGCGCACGAGTAATACTTACCCCCGAATGAATAGGGAAGGTGTAACTGTAGATGTTAGAGACAAAACCTTACTAATAAACACAAAACATCAATGACGTGTCGGCACTTAAGATACTTTTTTATTGTAGGTTCGGAAGGAAAGCCTCACCGACTAGTACAAGTATACTAACTTATGTAACTTAAGCAATTTGTGTCTAATAGAATCTACTAGATATAAAATGTTAGTTACCACGCGTTGATCATGCGCGTCCGATTGGATTGCACTCTTTGTGTTGTTCGCGCCGTTTGTAAAACGAAACGTCTTGCTATTGCACCCGTCTGCTTTTATTGTGGTTTATTAGTTTTTGTTCTGTCTGAAACTTCTAAATCAAATAAATTAAGGATTCCTTGATTTTCTTAAGCTCCCTGTTATCTGTGGCTCCGGTAAGTCAGGTAGGCATAGGCTCATTAGGTAACATATTTAAAAAGAATTGGGCGGAATAGTTCGTCTGGGCGGATCCTACCTATCTAATTTTTATACTCACTATTGATGAAACGTAAATAAAAAAAATATATTATCATTTCTAATAAAAAAACACGTATAGTAGTTACACTTATTCGAAAGAAGGAAGAAGGCAATTATTCGAAAAGCTTAATTTCTCTTTGTCATTTTAATATCCGGATACCGAGGTGGCTTTAGAAATAATACCCAACAATTAAGTATTGTTTGAAATATGAATTTTTACAAAATTACCTTTAGTGCTAATTTGGTCCAGCATAGTTCAATATGACCATACTAAAAGTATTGTATCACCTTCAAACTTCCTTTCCGTCGATATTTATCAAATATAACCGTCACTACAATGACTAAGCAATACCAAATAACAGCCGCAAAAGTCATGGACACGAAGATTATGTCCATAATACGCAATATTTTGTACAATACAGTAAAACGGTCAATACGGGGCATCAATGACGCGATGATTTTGCATAATTTTATTGATCTAAATCAGCGTGGATCATTGATCATACGGTCAATAATGCGTATTAAAGTTGTCACTATTTGTTAGTGACGTGTGTTTTATTTTAGTTGTCGATATCGATATAGCTAGCATGAAATATTATGAAATTATTTAAAGTCGAAAATTTATTAATTTACCACCAATCTTCACATTCGTAACAATATAAAAAATAATTCAACTTGTTGACGATTTATAATTTTAATATAAACATGCCTAAATATTTTATTTAAAAAAAACTCGGTTTCACGTGACAGAACAATAGAAAAATTAACTAATTTCAAAGGAAAATATTAAATAGGTAATGTAATTTTATTAATTAACTAGCTTCTGCCCGCGACTTCGTCCGCGTAGCGTGATGATATATAACCTATAGCCTTCCTCAATAAATGGGCTATCTAACACTGAAAGAATTTTTCAAACCGGACCAGTAGTTCCTGAGATTAGCGCGTTCAAGCAAACAAACAAACTCTTCAGCTTTATATATTAGTATAGATACGACAAAATAAACGTAACCGAGTAAGCCAAGTCACCAACACTGTTTTTAAACATTATTTTGTTCTTTTAATTTATCGATTACTTCGCCCACGCGCATCACTAGTGTAGTGTTGTGCAAATCTCAGTGTTGACCGATGGTGCGTGCCAAATGTCTCGATCGATCATTGCCTCCGAGCCATTGTAATGCACTACCAGGTGTGACTTCTTGTTGTAAACTACCATGTTAGTTTATACGTATAGGTACCTACTCGTACGCATGTTTTAATCACATGATTCTTCATTTTTCTTTTGGTGGTATTTAGGAAGGCAAAGATACTAGTTGAGCTTCAAAGATGATAAGAAAAGTTAAAATAATAGATTTAACTGATTCAAAGGTATTGGAACATAGTCAACGAAATTTTGGTGAAATAGTCATCAAACCGACACTATTAGGTACTACCTACAAGCGATAATAATATCAAATGTATCGATATCGACATTATATACTTGTTTTAAAACAAAATTGACACATCTACGCGATATGAATTGAATATATGAGACATTAGAAGATGAAAATACCACGCAATGCTTCTTAGTTATGCTAATACAGATATGATCACTCCGAAATTAGTTATGCTAATATAAAGGAGACAATTTTTGTTAGGCCCACTGGATATGGTGACGTTTATTAACCGTGTGATGCTAATCAAAATGTAACTAATTTATTATGGAAAACAGGGCATATTTTTTTGTAAAGTCTAACCGAGATCATAAAATAATAATAAAAAGGTGAAAACTTGATACATTTTGCGGTTAGATGTATCCTGTGCTGGTCATCATTGCAAACAATGCGTGTAATGAAGCATTGTTTTTAACATTTATGTGAGAAAATACAAATATTGTACTGCATTATAGTAACAGTAATTATCGGCTTTCGAAAAGTAAAATAAAAATATATCCGTTGCGGAGATGAACCTCATTTTAGTTATTTTATTTATGTTAAAATAATTTAGCAATAAGTAGGTTAATATTACCTACCGTGGAACGAAATGAAGTAACAAATGTCATTTGTGCAAATGCATCTGTCATTTTGTGTTGTATGTCAAGTGTCAAAAAAGAGTTCAGATTTTCCGTTTCTTATAAGTTACGTGCAAAGACTACAATATAATATAGGAGAAACGTTATGGTTACGTGAAAGTGTTCTTCATAATTCATTGGTTTATTTCAAAGATTATAATATGGCATCTGCGGCATATATTCCAGAAAGCCGTTGATTTCGAACACTAGTGCTGCATATTGTTGCAATTGTTTGGTGGGTAGACGTACTGTTGGCTGCTGTGAACACGTAATGTCTGTAGTGTGGTATTTATCGTGGGCACGGCATCAAGATGAGGTTGAACCACCTGCATCGTTTTTGGATGAGATACTACTTACAAGAGATGATTTCGAAAATGATGATACTTAATTAATAAATATTTATGTTACATACCTAAACAATGTGTTTTTTCTTCTTATAATAAACAGACCTAAGTACTTACTTACAAGACCTTATTACCTGGCTAGTATTTACATGAAATACTTATTTTAAGAGACGACTATGAAATTATAATGATGGCTACTAGGTATTTTTGACAAGCCCTCTAGTTTAGATCTGATTTTTAGGTTATTTTGATGTTCACATTTTTGTCGTATTTCTCAGTATTCCGGTTAAACCATGTCTATCTAACTATACCATTGTAAACTAAAGATTATAAGGAATATATCAATATATGTTTCATTACTATACACCGAAATTTATAGGGGGCCTATTCATCGAACAAGCAAAATTGTCTCCTTTAAGCACTACGTACCTCAAAGAATATTGGAGACTCATTAAGGTGATTATCTACGTTCGACCCGATAGAAAATACGCTGCGTATCTGAAAAATAAAAAAACTAAACTTTGGTGTAGCGGCTGAGCGATCGGCTTCTGCGCTACGTGTTGTGGGTTCGATACCCTCACGGAGCAAATATTTGATTGATCTACAGGTTGTTCCGAGTCTGGGCATTTATATATGTGAGAATTTCTGTATGTACTTAATTGCACCCACGATACAGGAGAAAATTCAAGAGGGGTAACGTTTTAAAAAAAAAACCATCTCACTTGAATACCCTAAAGGGGTGGCATTTCCAAGGCAGACGCAAAGAAATCCACAGTTTACCGGTATACCTATTTAGGTCTCAAGTAGGTAACAGGGAGCGAGCCTATTCCCATCAACTGGGCACAAATCCCTAACTCCGAGATGCTACTGAGAATTTCATAGATAAACCAAATAATACAATTCAGGTTTCTACATTTTTCTTCTATCATTACTAGTGAAAACCTGTAATAATTGGCTTAATGTAGCCTACGCTAATTGGTTATTTTGTCTGTATAGCCGTTGGTTCTCAATTAACAAATTAATAAATACCTGAACATTACTCGACCTGAGATCGAATACAGGGCCTCAAGTGTAGGAGTCGCGCATATGAATACTATACTAATGACGTAGTTACTAAACATGTAATCTGATATATTTGACTGACGATCCGAGCTTACTAACCGACGGATCTCAATCAGATGAGGTAGGTATTACCCTTAATGATAAAAAAAACGTCCACTCAATATTCAGAAGACATCTCCCCCTAAACTACAACACCTATAAGTTAAACATTCCCAAAAGAAAAAGGAACTTGTCCGAAGTTAAGAGAAACCAGCTTCTTAACTTTCCGATCAAACAGCCGCATAACGGACCCTCGCATTGTTGACCAAACTTCACACGACCCAAATCACAGCTAACACGCGTTCCCCTGTTTATAACCAATAAAAATCACCCACAAGTCCGGCCCGGATATCGAGTTTTCTCACCCTAAAAATTTAACCGGACCACCTTTTCTTTGAACGTAAATCCAAATAAAAACAAGACTTATTACTATAATGCTAAAGTCTTTTCCAACCGCGTGGTTTATATGGTTTTATTCATCTCGATTTCAAGTGATTTGCTCCATATGTCGAAACAAGTGAACTGGCTTCTTAACGCGCTGGACACCCCGAATTTAGGGTATTTCGAGGGGAAATTGTCGGGTTTATTGGAATTTCCTATGGGTTTTCACACGTGGTGAGTGGTTTAGGGGTTGAGATTATTATAGCCAAAATAAGTTTGGGTTTAACGCCTCGATAAATAAAGTTTAACCACAAGTCTGGAACGTTTTGAAAACTTAAGATTAATTTGAACGAAATTATCTAAACATACCTACATTATAACAAGTCTGTAGAAAAGTCGTATCTGTTTGCAAAGTTATTGGAAATATTTGTTCCAAATGGTTTAAGTTCTTTTGTATAATATATTTTCCAATTTTTTTTTTTTTTTTTTTTTTCTTTTTAAAGAAAGCTTACTAGCAATGTGGGTCGCACATTATTAATATTCTTGTTAACCCCTCGTGCTAAGCTAGATTGCTTGTGTTACGAGTGGGTTCACGTCGGTAGTGCAATGGGTGGGGTTCGAACCGGCAACCACATGATCGCAAGTCCGACGCCCTAGCCATTAGGCTACCGCCGCTTTGAGTCCAATTTCCAAGTGGTTTCCAAGTGAAGAAGGATACTATCTAATTGAGCAATACTGAAACCAAATAAATGATTTTTAGAATTGTCGGTCTGTGTATTATGCATGTCTGTATGTCCGCATAAAACTCGAAGATCTACTTGACGGATTTTTATGAAATCTGTTGTACAAGTAGAGCATGAACCTCGTCAACATTAAGGGTACTTTTTATCGTTTTCACCCTTAGTTAGTTAGGTAGATCCTACTTGAGCGAAACCGCTAGCAGCCTTGTTTTACATAGTTATTACTAACCAATTATTACACAAATAAAATATTTTCTTAGCTTGAAAATTGACATTAGGATAAACACGCTTCACATTTTAATGCAATTAGCACTGGACCAAATAAATTTGCAAAATCATAGTGTAGTCTGATGGTACATAATATAAAATTTTTGGGTGGTAGGTACTCAACAGTTCCTAGATTCAGAAATTTTATTACCTTTGAAGAAAAATAAAACATGTCTGTGGTTCAATCACATTCTGCATACATTATTAGATTACTTTTACAGTGAAATATCTACAGAGTAGGTATGCAAGAAAGCAATATCAATATTTATTCATAAGTTAGTCAAAAGCTAATTTAACGCCCAAACATATTTTTATAAATATTATAAAGTAGCCAATAATTCATACGATTCCCACATCAGCACCCCCTAGCGGGCGGAAACGGCTCAATTGGGCGGAAAGGCGGCTTGACCGCCGAGGTCGAGTGACCCTTCCCTTGCGCCTTTCAATCACAAGACCTTTATAAGGGCGGCTTTTGAGAAGCCCCTTTGAACAAATTTGGAGAACTTTCGTACAATTATGTGGTTCTGGAAATTGGCGCGTGTAGGTTTGTAATCTTTGATTTTTTATTAAGTTTCCAAGATTAATTTTAGCTTTTCAACTGGCTGGATTAGAAGAGGGTCCAGTTATCATAATCTTTTAGCGAAAGAGTAAAACCATTGAGAATGTGCGATACAATTTAATACAAACTTTAAAAAAAATATTTCACTTTACAAAAACAGCATCATATTAAAATCACCACAAATTTTTGCAGTCACCTCACAAAATCATCATTGTACTTCATAAATTTTCCAACTACATGATTTCACATCTGACTCTATGATGGAGAGTTAAACCATATACAATAAGCTAAATGTATACTAAAGCCCCTACCATGAGATATCCTAAGCGGAGAAACAAGTTCCCTTCAAACACAGAAACGAAACTTAATAAACTGAATACCTACTTATAATTGTTAAAATGTAGAAGCATTTTTGAGATTTAATAATGAAACCAAGTTCCAATAAGGATAAATGGTAAGGGCAGCGTCAAAATCTTGTTCAACCAGACTCCTACCATTGATGTTATATTCGACATTTTGCAAACGAAATATAATCATCATAAATGTGTACCTCATGGTAGGGCAACTCAATTTACACGAAGGCTACTTTGACCACCGTTTGCAGTACTAATAGCACGGTGACGAAGAAAAGAATTGTGGGTGGAATCGACTTAGTAGACTTGTTGCTCGTGGTAAGCGAGCGGGGCGCTATCACGGGCATTGCGAACGCTTGGTTGTTGCAGCGGTTCAACTGGAATGAAGATAATTAATGGAATGGCTTTCAGGAAGGATCCATTTGAGAAAGGGAGAATAAAACTACCTTGACTTCATATTTGGCAATACGTTAACAGAGATTGTTCAAAAGGGAGACGTTAGTTTTGCAATTTTCTAAAAGTATGTGCTCTTGTGTGTTTCTAAAAGTATGTCGGGAATTAAATATTATCAATACAACGCGATAAAAATGTTATTTCAATGTCTAATATTCGCGTAAGTGTCAGAAATCAGTATGTGCTTACTTATTCGGTTCCGGAGAACGATAAGTAACATTAAGTACTATGTTAGGCGTACGCATTAGTGAAACATATTTAGAGCTAGCGCAGATATTACTAAAGAGTAAGCGTAGTGAATAAAGCAAAGCTTTCCATGAAGATCCAAAAGCTTAATATACACTAGTGGAAATGGTGACGATTAGTTAGTGCTTGTGTCCTGAGAAATCGCACACAATATCTGCGCTTGCTCTAAATATGTTTCACTAATGCTTACGCCTAACATAGTACCTACTTAACGAGTTCTTCGGAACCGAATAAATATAATAAATACAGGTGAAAGAAATACTTGGTTACTTTTACTTAGGTAATCTAACCTCGCAACATGTAGTCTCTGGTGAACCGACGCAGCCAGAGCGGCACCCTCGCACCACCGCTTCGTACGAGCTGCCTTTTGATATGACTGACGTGAAGCATTTGTCCTCTGCGCTGTGACATGTGATCGTGTGTACTCTGAAAATTAACAGGTTTGTGATTGAAAAGATACTTAAAGAGAATATGAGATTGCAAAGACACTATAGTAAACAGTAACGAAAAATGAGACTGGTGAAATAGCAGAAGCTCATGTAAAGAATTCTTATACATAACATAACCACCCCATAATATGTCGCACTGCTGTACGGGTCTCCTCTCACAATGAGAGGAATTAGCTATAGTTCACCTCACTAGCCTAATGCAGGTTGGCAGACTTCACATGCCGTCGAGAAAATCTCTTAGGCGTGCAGATTTCTTCACGATGTTTTCCTTCACCGTTTAAGCGCGTGATAATTAACTATTAATTAATACGCACATAACTTTGAAAAGTCAGAGGTGCGTGCTTTGGATTTGAACTCGAGACTTTTGACTTGGCAGTCCAATGGTCATATCACTAGGCTATCACTGCTACCTAACAATAAATTGAAATTATATTAACAGTGTAAGATTCTGTTGTGCATTTTTGGGTCTTTAACAGATGCCAATGCAGTTCTCCACGAAACTGACTGTCAATTTCAATTAAATTTACTTGCTAAATGTATAAAATAAAAAAATTATCGGTATAAAATCTATATCATTGTGATCTCCATTAACTTTTTAAATGTAAGTAAAGTCAGTCTGGTAAGCCAAGCCGAAAGCCATTTGTTTATCAATTTACTGTCCCACTGATGAGTATGATGGGTCTCCTCTCAGAATACGAGTGGTCCATATTATATGGCTATAGTCCACCACGCTGGCCTGTGTAGTTAGACATGGGTTTCATTATCTATACTTAATATATAAAGCTGAAGAGTTTGTTTGTTTGCTTGAACGCACTAATCTCAGGAACTCCGAACAATTTGAAAAATTCTTTCAGCGTTAGATAGCCCATTTATTTAAGAAGGCTATAGGCTACATATCCTGACGCTAAGATTAAGTAACTATTCCACGACGAAGTCGCTGGCAAAAGTAAGTTTACTTTTATCGAGTTGTCTGTATATATAAGAGCTACTTTTACTTTCAATGGTGTTAATATTCCTTATTTACCTATATTTTGTGGGATCCAAGCACGCCCTTAGCGGCGTCTCAGCCTTGTAAGCGCACACGTAGCATTCGAGGGGCCGTTTCTTTATAGTCCTCGTCACCGTCATCGCTTTGGGCGTGGGCACGATTAGCGGAGGTCGTCGCATCACTGTCACTCTCTCTCCTTTATCTGCTGCAGCTGCAGTGTCCTCTTCCTCCTCCTCCTCGTCATCGTCGTCATCCTCTTCCCCGTCTTCGCCCCGTCTACTTAAAGGTTGAAGGTTGTATCTATTACTTGAAAGATGAGATTTGAATCTATTACTTGACAGTTCCGGGAACGAAATTGACAATATTTCATTGGGAATTTTGTGAACTCTTAATTAAACAATCATTTTCATGAAATTTGACATCAATGTCTGTGTAAACACTGGTCAGTCACCTATTCTTGTTAGAACTGGTATGATCGCATGAAACTGTTTTGCCTGTTAATCTAATATTCCAATGAATTGAAGCCGCAGTAGTCAACATGACATTGACATAACCAGCTCCATCAACTAAAGCTCTTACATCATTCTTATTACTACTGTACTGTTGTTGTTTCCAATAAGATTACTTAGATACTTACTCTTCCTCTTCTTCATCATCTAATTTTGAGCCGGTTTTTACCGGCAGAAGCAGCAGCATTGCCAGCACAACGCAATACCTCCACCGAACCATTTCACTACTTAAATTACCACCTGGCCAAAACTAAACATCCACTACGCACACCCACACACTGGATTTGTCATTTTCCTTTTTTTAATTACCAAAAAATTGTTATGCTGTCTGATGTATTATGTGATCAAGAATTTTGTATTTGACAGGTTACTGCATCAGATTTTCGTGTTTGGAACTTTTTCTTTGTTTTTTTCTGGCATTGTTTGAAGCTTTTTGATGTAACCTCTTTATAATTCCATAGTATTTTTATCATAGAGGTAAGAACTAAAGAGTAAAATTTATATAATACAAGGAGGATAAAAAAGGATAAAAAGCACTGCTAGCGAGCAAAAACGCGATGAAAACATAAAATACATTAATGAGCTTTCGATTAATATATACATTTTGGAAGGATAGGTATAATTATCTGAAACTCCCATAAATGAAATATCATAAAAGAAATAATTAACCGCCTCATTTCTTCTGTGGTGGAGACCTGCAACACTAAAGGTGCTGGGATCGATATCCAAATCAATCTAATTGTTATTGGGTTTACTGGCGAACTGTGGATGTAGTACTTAGTATACTTCTACATTATCTAACCGCCCGCGCCCGGGGAATCCACGAATGATGGTATGTTACTTTAAAAATACTTTAAATAAACTACTTTTTTGCATTTGCTTTTATTTTTTCGGGGCAAACATCAGCATAGCACATCGTGGGGACCTTGTTTTATTTTTCATTTTATCTGTTTTGTGCGGACGTTGTTGGCTGATAAAATGTGTTTTTCTTTCTTTCATTTCTTTTATTCATTAGTATCTTTACTAAAACATACTACAGTCCAAGAGAGCTTTTACCATACGGGTTCGGCAAACGGTTCCTTTATGGAAAATTTATAACATAACAAAACATAACGTAACTTTCTATCACGGCTGTATTCCCCGAAGGGTTAGGCAGAGGCGTACTAATGTACACCCACAGTTCGCCGGTAAGTTTAGGTCCCATGTAATAGGGGGCGAACCTATTGCCATTAACCGGGCACAGAGTCCTAACTCCGAGCTTCTACTGGGAATTTCATAGAAAAACCCAATAACACTTTGCTCGATCTGGGAATCGAACCCAGGTCCTCTAGCGTAGCAGTCGCGCTCAGGACCACTTGGCTAATGAGGCAGTTAAATTTATTCACATAATATATAAGAATGAACTTCTCCGAAAAATTCAGTCAGTGGTTACTAATTTTTTCCCTTGTAGCAAAAGGTTACAAAATTAACTCGATCTAGACATCTATTGGCATATTTTGGAACTAGCTACTCGCGGATAGGTGGCGCTGTTATAAACATACGGAAGTTTGAGAATACTCATATTTTTTTATATTATAATGAAAAATACCTACTACATTAATGAATACCTAGGTATTTTTTTTTATTTATTTATTTATACTTATAGTACAGCCACATCAAATACATCAACACATACACTTATATTAATTATTGTCAGATGATTCAGTACTACTTAAGGCGTAGGTACATAGCACTTAGGTACTGCATCATAATATGATAACAGAACAACTAGTTAATTAAAATAAAATAATATCAATCTATAATATAACCAAAACTATGTACCTAATATTTAGGATTTAATGCTACGAGAATTGCAAAATCTTTACTGTCATTGAATATGTCTAATTCTGATTTTTTGTGGCAAGATCATTTAGGTAGGTAGTAGGTAGGTATCTAATATGTAAAAAATCTTTTTTTTTAAGCATAATCATATTAACCATGATTGATCCTCTTTACAATTTTAATATGTTGTTACAATATGTTGGATATCAATAAACAGCGTGCACTAAATTGCACCAGAATCTTGCCTATCATAAATCATTATGATAGGAAAGATTCTGGTGCAATTCAGCCAGAATGGACGGAAAGAAGTTCATTATCAACAGACAATTAACTTCTTTTTCGCCATTGAATTTTTTTTATGAAAAAAATTAAATGAACTTTCTTTTCCTTGTGCGGTGACGTACTTACAATAAGTAGTACGACACTATTATTCGGATCAGCATCTCATAAGTTGAAGTTGTGAAAAAATTTGTAAAAGTACCCTACCTATAGGGTACTTTTTTCAAGAATAAAGACGGCAAACGAGCTTACCGGACCCCTGGTCATAAATAGCCATCGTCGCCCATAGATAGATAGCTGCAATACCAGAGGAGTTGCTGATGCGTTGCCGACCCCTACGGACTGCAGACTGCCAGAGCCGCAGCAACCGAGGGGAGACTGGCTCTTACGCGCAAAAGTTGGAACACACGCCCAGTTGGTTTACGACAGACTCCGACGTAAGGGTAGTCGTCAGCCATTTACCTAAATCCCGAAAGGTCCTACTGCCAAGCAAGTCAGATATTTTCTCGCCTATTACGAGATGCTTATCTGAAAGACAATGAGGAACAGTATTCTAACGTGTCTCCACATAACTGGCTAAGAACCACTCTTACCTCGGAGTTTGTCGTAAAGCACCTTTATGTAAAGTCTATTGTGAGTCACGACCGAGTCACGACGACGTTGGCTTACATAACATAACATAACATACCATCACGCCTGTATTCCCCGAAGGGTTAGGCAGAGGCGTACTAATGTACACCCACAGTTCGCCGGTATGTTTAGGTCTAATAGGGGGCGAGCCTATTGCCATTTACCGGGCACAAATTCCTAACTCCGAGCTGCTACTGGGAATTTCATAGAAAAACCCAATAACACTTTGCTCGACCTGGGAATCGAACCCAGGACCTCTAGCGTAGCAGTCGCGCTCAGGACCACTTGGCTAATGAGGCAGCTTATTAGGGCTCATATACTCTCTTGGTGTAACTCTTCTGGTGCTGCGGGTGTCAATGGGTTGCGAGGTGGCGCTTCTCGTTTGCCGATATAAACAATAAAAAAAGAAAACCTAGAAGTAGGGTCAATAATGAATCCTGATGCGAGACAATTAACGAAATTGAAAATACCAGAGGTGATTTCGAGTGAAAATGACTGACATAACCAAATAACGTCATATTCCATGATTTATGTATCCGTTCAATTAAACACCTTATTTGTACTATTCCTGCTGCTACCACTTTTAAGAAATCCCATATACCTATCCAATGCAATATTTTGATTGCATTCTGACTTGATTTTATTTTACACTCGAATAAGTACCTACCTAACATGGTAATATTATTTCTAATTGTTTGTCTCAATCCCTGTAACTTTTTATATATTTTCTGTTTCCGAAACTAGTTATCTTATAAGATAAACTTATGTTCCTATAAGTTTCAGAATTAATTTATCTCAGCTCATTGCATTATAGCATACTATTACTAGCTGTATACAAAATGTCAAAATCTATCGCTATTTCATCACTGGATCTCGGATATTCTCTTGATTTCCACTTTGAGGCAATTCTCAGATACGATTTATTTCTTTTCATCATGTGGGCCCAATGCGGGCTTATTGTTGTTATAGGTATTTCGAGATTAAAAACTATTTTTTTAGAAAACCCTTCTTCAAGAAGAGTGAAACCGAATTCTATATGACTATATTTAAACGCCTCATCATCTATCGTCACTTTTAGGTTACCTATTTCAAACGAAACATCATTGATAATCCTGGCCTATTCCTTGTAAATGTCATTATTTTTATACTTTTTGCATGACAAAAATATCAAATAGGCAAGACAAAACAAAGCAGCTACAGTTTCTATACCTGATAGATCTTTGAAATTGCTCTTTAAATACTAAACTATTTAGTGGCTGTCTTTATACACATATTTATTAACAACATAATGACAATAAACATTAACACTAATTCTAGTAAGAATCATTGCCCTCTTTTTGTATAAATGTAAATGTAGGTACCTATATAGTACATTTCACTTTTACTCCATTGAAATGCGATAGTAACTCTGAACATCTCTTTTTGTTACCTTTTCACACCTGGTCTACTGAATCAATTTTGATTAATTTTGGGATATAGATATAGACTTTAGAGAAGGACATTGGTGATTTTTTCTCGAAATTTCCTTTAGGATACAGTTGAAACAGTTTATCTAATAATAATAAAAACACTCGGTGATCTCCAATCTGTTTGGTAAAATATGGTAGGTAATTCTTTAGTTACCTATAGTAGTAGATTAATGTAACTACCTAGATGGAGTTCTCCATGAATAGCTTTCCTTAAGTAAATAGTCACTGTCTATCAAAACACACTTATAGTAAATTCTAGTACGTTTTTATTGATGTGGTTGAAGATTGAAAAGATTTTTTCAAGTGACACACCTTACTCATTAAGTATGGCAGTTTTTGTCGTATTTGACACAGTTTTAGAAGGAAAACTAGTTGGTCTTTTGAAAAATTCTAGTATCTGACATCGTCAGTTGCTGAGCTGTATATATTAAACTTTCCATCTGCGATGCACCATGAATAAATGAACAGCGAGCCTTAATGTAACTCTTTCATGAACGCATACACATGTGGGCTCCCTTTGCGTGGCGCACGCTGCAGTGTCGCTTATCGGCCGCACAAAGCACCGCGCCGGGCAACCGCAATCCCCCACGAGCCCCGAATACACGACCTCATTAAAAAATGAAACCTCACAAACATGCCATAAGCCCACAAAAACCCCCCAAGACTCGTCAAAGCGAAAAGCGCTACCTACCGGAGAGTAGCGGAACTACGCCACTCGCAGAACCAACCTCTGTACTTTTTTAATTAGCCTCATACACTGAGTGAATGCGTGAAATACGTTAGATTTTTTTTCTCATACGCGGTTAGTTTGGTAGCTTTGAGTAAAGTATGTTAATTCACAAGTAGCCTGCACTCGGGTGCTTTTTGAACTGTTTAAAAAAGGGGTTGGTGGATGGTTTATTTGATAACTTTGAGCTATGAGAGGTTAATTAGCGAGAATGAAAGAATTACCTACTCAAAACTATGTGCAATCGCGTTTGAGGTATAAGATAGTTGTGTAAGGCACGGGTGAGGCGTGCAGGTGAGGCGGGAGGAGGCGTCGCGTAACTCGGTAAGTCTCAAACTTCTTTTATCTCAGTCTAGGTTCGCTCAAAAAGTGCAAACTCTGTACAAAGTTCACTTTCGCCTTGTGAACTAATTTTTCGCTCGGTGTCAAGTTCATGGCTGTGGAGGCGGGGCGCCGGCGCGGGGAGCGGGTGCGGGGCGCGCTATGATAAAATAAAATATTCATTATGATTGCTCAACGCGGCAATGTTCGCGAAAGCAAGAATAGTCGCGACGCCGTGTCTTGGCGGCTGAAGATTATTCTATAGAGCTAAGTAATTTTTTCAATTAGTCAATTAAGAAAATCAAAACAATAATTTAATTTTAATTATTTACTAGATGTCGCAACAGATTATCGTCGAACTAATTGTTTTATTCCCTCAGCAATCTCTTGTCTACCTCTTGTATTAACATACATTTATTTAAGAAACTAAAAGTATGATTTTTTTAAGTATATTAAATAATACACGCATATAAAGCGTAGGTAGCATAATGGCTAGGGCGTCGGACTTGCGATCATGTGGTTGCCGGTTCGAACCCTACCCATTGCACTACCGACGTGAACCCACTCGTAACACAAGCATTTAGCTTAGCACGAGGGGTTAACAAGAATACTAGTAATGTGCGACCCGCATTGCTAGTAAGCTTTTAAAATATATATATATATATATATATAGGCTTCTTAGGACTACGTGTTTATTTGCAATCACTTTAGTATGTTCACCAAAATCTTTATCTCCTCTCCTATTTTATAGATAGTTACGCTACTCATCTACACCTTATTAAAATGCATCCATTTAAATGATTATAAAATAAAACACGACTTCAATATAGTTACTGGTGAATATCGAAACAAAACCAATGACAAATAAAAATAAAAAAGCGGCCAATACTAAGCTACCTTATTTCTTAAAAGAAGACTTGAAAACTGACGTAAAAATCGTCCCGGACCTACCTCAAATGGAAGTGGATCGTCTACGGGACGGGGTGAGTTTTTCTCCCACTTTTTTCCTTAATTAGACGTTTAATCCGCGGGGGAGAACTCATTAGCGTTCGACACCCGATTCCTGTTCGCTCACTTGTTGAACGTTGTTTTTTATGATAAGTAAATACGATCCAAGGAATCAAGACTTGAATTAAGTTTGTCTTTTCTTTTTGGAGTAATTTTTGGCAAAGGACTGATGGCGTTCAGAATGTTAGGACATTAAATAATCTTTGTAAAGCTATGTTCAAAAATACCTGTCTTAGGCTTCGTTTTCGGTTATCTCTCTCTAGCACTGTGTTTGATTAAACCCAGGAAATTTCCGACCTTATAAAAAGAGTTTTTTGACGATATTTTAATTTATTTTATGTATTTTTTTCCTGTTATATTGAATGCAATGTGACGCGAGCCTTTTTCGATTAAACCGGGCTAAATCTAGACTCGGAACTACTTCTTTTACTACTACTATACTACTTGAATTTCATAGAATACCTCAATAATGCTGCTTAACCTGGGAATCGAACCCATTGTGTAGCAGTCGCGCTTATAATAGAACCACTAGACCAATTAAGTATTCTATTTACCTAATTTAATAAATTTATCCTATCCTATTCCTACACTTAAAATTGTATATTCTGCCCTAGCTTCTTCAATTCTATCATACTGTCAAGCTGCCTGGGGAAATGCTGGAAAATGTATATTCTTAAGATTAGAAAGAGCCCAAAGGGCTGTACTAAAGGTTATGCTACATAAGCCTATACGTTTTCCCACAAAAGACCTTTATGAAATATGCAAGTTCCCTACGGTCAGACATTCTTTCATTTTGACAACTATTTTGCGTAAGCACCGGGAGTTAATATTTGAACCCAACTACAAAACACAGAAGCGTAGACATGATATCGTATGTAGGACAGAACTCGTCACAATTGAAATAGCGAGACGGCAGTATTATTATTTGGGGTCTGTTTTATACAACAAAATTAATAAAATACTTAATATTTACCCACTCTCTGCAAGAGAGTGTAAAATTCATACTAATAATTGGCTACATTCTCTGAGCTACATTGAATTAGAAAATATTTTAAAAAGTATAATATAAACACTGTATAAAAAAAACGTTCTTCCCGCTATTTTTCAATAACTTCCATATACACACACACACACATACACTCACATGCATACATACATACACACATACATACAGTCTCACTCATGCACACACACTATCATTTATTCTTATATATACTTGGCACACTCATTCGTTAAAATAATTTCTTTTTGTAAATATAATATACCTACTTAGAAATAGATATTAAGTATTTAGTATAATCATTCTTTTCGGGAACGCTGCGCCGCCGTCTCTGGACGTGGGCGTTAGTGGCTACGACACAGTCTTTGCACTAATGTAGCTATTATCGTGCACTTTTTTATTACTGTAAACATTGTTATGGTTCCAATAAATAAATTTATACTAAAAAAAAACATATAATCACTCACGATTCTTAGTCGGTATTAGGACTACTCTTAAATGTTCTTTTTTCCAACATTTGCCAGAACGAATTCTAAGAGCGTAAGTAATTTTACGAATATTATTCATCATGTTTTTATATCATCTAATGATACAAAGTTCTCAAACAGTATGCCCATTTTTACTTGAAACATTTCATAATGACTATTTTAGTATCTCAAATATGTATATGAGTGTAATCTCAAGTATGTATGTCTTAAAGTGCCTTAAAATAAGAACGAGCAATTATTTTCCAAAATGCAATGTGTACAAACCTCACCCTTTGCAACGTCTAACTAAACATTTCCTAATTTTGAATCTTCAACTACGTAGTAACTAGCGTTGGCAAATGAGACTCACACGCTGACACCGACCATTGTAACATGACCTATCACTACCGACTACATCCCCCTAATGGCTTACTGCAGTATATGAGATAGGGAGCGGTAGGAGATCTTGCTCGGGTGGTATTGTCATGTACATAGTACATGCTGCTGTCGGCTTAACATCCAACTTATTAGACGTTTCGGAAATTCGGTTTCGCCCCGCAAGCACCACGGGCTATGCTGACAGCAGGGAAGGGTCGGGTTATGTTATATTATTATGTCGAATATCGACTAAATTATCGCATTTTATATGATATCGCTACACAATTTTTTTTTTCATGTTTTTTTAATGCGATTACCGCCGCCCAAGGTCACCTGCAATACCAGAGGAGTCGCAAGTGTGTTGCCGGTCTTTTAAAAGGGTTTGGGCCTGCGGTATCCTTACTCACAGAGCGAAACAGAACATAAGCGTTGTGTCGCGCCGGTTTTCTGTCAGGCCGTGGTATCACTCCGGTCAAGCCGGCCCATTTGAACCGAAGCATGGCTCTCCCACGGTACCTAATTAATACGTAAATTGGCAAAAATAAATATATATCACGTCGTAAACAAGCAAAATTTTCCGTTGTGTATTCGTATATGAAAAATTAAGTCACTGTGAACAACAGGTCCTATTTCATTTATCGATAGGCCCAAGTACCGACATAATACTCGTATGTAGCATCACTAGTTGATATCCAGTTGGTAATGCAAACGTTTGTAACCCGTCGGTCCGCGCCCCGCCCGGGGCAAATACGTTGGGTAAATAACCCTCCAACATCTACCTACTACTATCCTACTACCTACTATGTTAGTGCTATATGGTACAACATACGATTTGGTACCAGGGTTCTATATAACGTGGAAGTGATTTTCCGTAAATTTCTCTGTGTCTTGCATTTGCCATACGGTGTTAATGCTTCCATATATTTGATGGAACTTTAGATTTCCATATATAGAATGGAATATCGTTATGGAATATATATTTCCATATAAGAATATTCCATAATGATTTTCAGAATAATATTTAATAATGCGTAAGACTCATAAAATTCTCCAATCTCCAACAAACATCAGCAATGACAAAAATATTCCACCAGTAAACGTTGATTCATTAAAACTTAAACTTTGAACTTAGGAAGAGTTAATGGCTAAGGAATAAGACAGGTGATCAACTTATCTTCAAGGGTAAGCTATTAGTATTACCTAAAAATTAAACTGCCTCAATAGCCAAGTGGTCCTGACCGCGACTGCTACGCTAGAGGTCCTGGGTTCGATTCCCAGGTCGAGCAAAGTGTTATTGGGTTTTTCTATGAAATTCCCAGTAGCAGCTCGGAGTTAGGAATTTATGCCCGGTTAATGGCAGTAGGCTCGTCCCCTATTACATGGGACCTAAACATACCGGCGAACTGTGGGTGTACATTAGTACGCCTCTGCCTAACCCTTCGGGGAATACAGGCGTGATGTATGTTTATGTCTTAGAAATGAAACTGCAGAGGTCTGATGGCAATCGCTTCGTGTAAGATAGTAGTCGCATCTCGTTAAACTGGAAGTCGACCATTACATAGTTGGAATAAGCACGAAAGGTGAAAAGACAATTATACTTTGACCTCGCCATTGTATAGATCTGCTTGCAAAGAAAGGTCAAACTGTGCCTCAGGATCTACTCGAAGGGTTCTCAAAATCTATGATATATGGATATTTCTAAGGCGGTCGGTGTTACGCTTGGCCACCAGTTCGCCTGAAACGACACTGTGAGTACGTTGGAACGCGCTTCAAGCTTGAAGCGCGTTCAACCGGCTTGAAGCTTTATATGTTTTGTAAAATCTCTTCGATCCTAGTATCTCATGTAAACTATAAGTCAGGTTATCTGCAACTAAAAGCGAGTTCTTTTCACCATAAATTGTATTCGATTCGGCACCCCGCCAGTATGTATACTTAAATCCTTCTCCCTGCACATGTCCCAATCTATTTGGGGTCGGCGCAGCATGTCTTTTTCTACCATTCATCCCTGTCCGCCGTCATGTCACCATTCACTCCCTTTCCCATCATATCGGCCTTAACACAATCCATCCATCTTTTCTTTGGTCTCCCTCTACCTTTCTGTCCCTGCACATTCATATTCATCACTATTTTAGTCACATGCGTTTCATCCCTCCTCATCACATGCCCACACCAAGACAAACGATTCCCTTTCAGCTTTTCTGTGACTAGCGCCACTTTCAGACTTCCTCAAATATACTCGTTTTGTATAAGATAGTAGGTAAGTAATATTTAAGTGTGTATACTAAAATCCAGAATTCAAAATCCAAGCCAATCCGATCCACAAATTCCAACTACAGTACTAACCGATAACACCTTACCTGATTTTTGACACCTTACACCAATGAAAACCAATTCTACCATATGCTAAAATACAACATTAATTCACTACATACTCCTAAATATCTATTCTCATTTACTTATGCGAGCGAGCCAACATTCCAGGGTTGAATTCGGCACATCACACGAGCCTCCAATGGACGGAATGCGAAACGGCTGGCTGTTTGCTTGTGGGTGGATGGATCTGGCGAAATTCCGCCTTTGTTGCTTACCCACCCGAACGGAAGTGGCTTCGGTTGTAAGCTGTAGCGTGACAGTGTCATATAGAAATTATCTAGAAAGATATGTGGATGTCGGTTCTTTGACAGTATTTATGATTTTTTCTTTTTTAAATACAGTTCTTAGGTAAACATCACTTACCATTTGTCGTGTTCGTATGAGAACTAGACCGACCAATTCATAAATGCAATGCATAAGGTCTTGGGTTGGCTCTTTGCTTGGAGCATATTTGAATAGGTGAGCATCAAGCATGTGAAGTATTTTGAAGGGATTTATCGTGTATTGAACCTTAGTTAAGTAACTATTACCTATAACTGTCATACACGCCCAAAGGGCTAGACAGAGACGTACTAATATACACTTCGCCGGTATGTTTTCGGTCCCATGGAATAGTAGGTGAGCCTATTGCCATAAACCGGGCACAAATCCCATACCGAGCGGCTAAATTTCATAGAAAAGCAATCAATTACATTTTTCTCAGAGCGACTGCTCTAGCAGCAGTCGCTGAGGTAAATGTCATTGACCACTAGACTAACGAAGCAGTTGCTATTACTAATATTGTAGATTCTTACTTACCATGGTTGTAATCTTTGATTACCTACATAATGTATAAGTATATAATCGCATCCTCTTATGACTTATCTCACATCAAGAGTTAGAATTTGGTGGGCAATAGGTACATACAAGGCTTTGTTACCCTTACATAATGTATTCAGTCGCGGACTTGTCTGCAAACCGTGTGTAACTGTGTACATAGTTATTGTATACACCACGGTTAAGCTTATGTAATAATTTATTGCTTTGTTGTTCTACAATGTATTGCATTTGAAGCTAGTTTGTTGCTGATAGGTAAACTGTGTTAATATTTATTTTACGTTTCATATCTTACTATGAAGTGTGTAATACATATAGGCATTAGATGTAGGTCATCTAAATCTCAAAATTACAAAATTCAATCTAAAAATACGAAAATATTTCCTTAAAAACGTTTAAAAATACCGTTTTTAAACCGTTTGGTCAAATAATTTTAAGAAAATATTTGATCAGAACCACCACTAAAACTTATTTTCAGGGATTATACCTGCTTTTCTACCCAAGTATATTCTTGAATAGGGCACTTAGAAACTACAACTTATTAATTTGCAACAAACATCGTCCCCTTCTCTTCAAACATCAAAGGCACTTTGTAATTACAGAAGGCCTCTCATAGTTTGGAAGTTTGTAAATAATTTCTGTCATCAACATTGCTGGAGTGTAAGTTGGGATGTAAGTTGCTCGCGTCCGTAGGATTTACCACCTTATCCAAGGCCCACCCTACACGTGTCCCCCGGGTGGTGCTAAATGAGCAACAACGCCGAGTCTTGGGCGGCGGTCAAGTAACCCGATCTAACGAGTCTAACCAGCTTGGTAGTTGAAGGTAGGAAATGACTTTCAACAACCCGGTACCTCGTGGTCATGTTTCGCGAGGCTGGGGGTTTTGGCTTAATCGCCTGAACTACGAGAAAGACAATCTCAATAATAAATCACCCCAATCCTAAGGTGAGGACTGTGCTGAAAGGATGAATGGCTGGAGGGACTCCAGTTTCGAACACCAACCTCGATGGACCAGGCTAACATCGTTGTAACGTGCCTTCTTACATGGGATGGGCGTAACCTGTAAGCGACCACCTTAATTCGACCCGTACTCGTGGGAACAAAATGGAATCACAAAATATAAACAATAAAACCACTAAAAATGTAGTAACTCGTCAAGTTCTTCTTCCAGGGCTCTTTAACAAACAGAGATCCAGCTCACTTTGTGAACTGCCGTCTGCATCGCAATATTCATCCACTGAATTCACCCCATCTACATCTGAGAAACCCTCAGATAATTCCTCAAATCTGACAGTTCTCCAATTGGCGAAATCTAACCAACAACATCCACCGTGGCAGCGCGTGCCTTCGTCAAAGAAAAGGAAAGTGTCACAGCGATCACCATCACATGAAACAATCTCCACACAAAACCGCTTCAATGATCTGCCAGTAGATATCACGGAAAACAGTCAGCCTACTTCAATCAATAGACCTTCACCAATTATACTTTATGGGATAGAAGATCTAAATGAACTCACAAAACTATTCGAATCCGTCATTAGCCCCGCTAATTTCAAGTATAAAATAGTAAATAAGAATAATCTCTGCGTCATGGTAGACACAGCAGACAGCTACAAAGAAGTTATCAACCTCATAAGACAAAAAGGATTAATTGGACATATATTTACTCGAAAAGAAGCAAAACCCTACCGGATCGTCATAAAGAACCTTCACCATACCACTCCACATGAAAGCATTACTCAAGAAATTGAAAAAACTGGCAACAAAGTGCAAGGTGAAATAATCAACTCCCGCTATGGTCCAGACAAAAAACCCACCTCAACTTTCTTTGTCAATCTAGAACCCAATAGCAGCAATAAACTTGTGAAAGACATTAAGTATATTTACTATCAAGTTGTTAAGATTGAGGATCCACGCAAGAGCAAAACTATAGTGCAATGCCAAAGATGCCAAGAATATGGTCACTCAAAAAACAACTGCATGAGACCATACAGGTGTGTCAAATGTGGCGAAGGACACAAAACCTCTGACTGCCCCAAGAAGGACAGAAATACACCCGCAAAATGCGCTCTCTGTTTCTGCGATCATCCTGCCAACTACAAAGGTTGCCAGGTCTACAAAGAAATAGCCTCAAGAAAGCTGAACCATGGCAAAACGATTATTCAAGACAAAGGGGATGCCAAACTCACGACCACACATGCATCAGAAAAACATGCAAGAGACCTACCAAGATCAAACCTGCAATATCGGTCTCAATCTCAACAGTCATATGCAAACATAACTGCAGGTAACACTCATAAACCAAAGCTGGAAAACATGAATACAACCCAACAAAGCTCACTGGAACAGCTTTTATTGAAACAAAATGAAAAAATTGATCAACTCCTCCAACAAATCAGTACCCTGATGGGACTGTTGACAACAGTAATAAACAAGCTTGCTTAGATGGCGACCCTAAGAGTGGCGACCTGGAACATCAATGGCTTAGGTCCTAACATCCATGAGCTAGAATCCATCACATTGATCAATAAGCTGGATATAGTGTTGATATCAGAATCTCATGCTACTGTAAGAAGCAACTTCCGCGTTAAAGGTTATAATATCTACACCACTCCCCACCCCGACGGTAGAGCCCTCGCTGGAACATCTTTGGCCATCAGGGCTAATTTGAAGCAATCAATCTTAGAGCCCTTCTCCACACCCCATCTCCAAGCAACATCTATAAAAGTTGAAGACCGCCATGGATCTATTACGTTCTCCACAGTTTACTGCCCACCTAGACATAGGATAACGACAGAAATGTTTGCCGACTTCTTCCAAACATTGGGCTCGAGATTTGTTGCAGGTGGCGACTGGAATAGTAAGCACACTTATTGGGGTTCTCGCTGTATCAGTACCAGAGGCCGAGAATTGAAGAGATGTGTTGATGAATACCATCTAAAACCACTATCAACAGGAGAGCCAACTTACTGGCCCAGCGATCGTCAGAAGTTTCCTGATCTCTTAGACTTCTTTATCACGAAAGGTATCGCACACCTACACACTGGTATCGAATCAAGCCTTGATGGATCTTCAGACCACACTCCAGTTATTCTAACGCTGGGTACAAGTCCACTCGTACGAGAAAAACCTGAATCCCTCACCAACCGGAAAACAGATTGGGAGGGCTTTAGAAGTTACCTTGACGAAAACATCAATCTCTTGATTCCCCTTAAGGACCGAGATGAAGTTGATGAGGCTTGTAGATACATTACAAATTTAATACAAGTAGCAGCCTGGACTAACTCACCGGCCCAAAGTGAATCCAATGCCCCTTTCACTAACCCACCAGATATAAAACAAAAGATTTTGGATAAGCGCCGTCTAAGAAGGATATGGCATCAATCGCGTCATCCACTGGATAGAACAAGGCTAAACAGAGCCATAAAAGAACTTAAGGCCATCCTAAAAGAATCTGCCAATGATATGGTAAAGAAAAACCTTGAGTCATTGTCACCATCTGGAATTGGAGTGCATTCACTCTGGAAAGCAACGAAAAACCTAAACAAACCACAAGAATCTTATCCTCCGATTAGATCACTGGACTCTTGGGCCAGGACTGATTCAGAAAAAGCAGACGTCTTCGCAGCGCATTTAGCAGCAGTCTTTACTCCAAATGAGAGTTCTGCCGATGAGTCTGACATTGATGAAATTCTCGACCAGGATCTACAGATGAGTTTACCAATAACCCCAACCTCGCCGAGAGAAATTGCTATGGAGATAAAGGCACTCGAATCCAGAAAAGCACCGGGATATGATCTGATTACCCCGATTGTACTGAAAAACCTGACCAGAAAGTGTATCGTGCTCCTTACATGCCTATTCAACGCAATCTTTAGAACCTCCCACTTCCCTGCCCTCTGGAAAATTTCCCAAGTAGTGATGATCCACAAACCAGGGAAACCAGAACATGAACCAGCATCATATCGACCAATTAGCCTAACACCCATACTCTCTAAACTATGGGAAAGGATATTTCTCAAAAGACTCATAACAGCATTAGATGACTGCGCAGTTATTCCATATCATCAGTTTGGCTTTCGCAAGTCCCATTCAACGATCGAACAAGTCCATAGAGTATATCATACCATTAGGCAGAGCTTTGAATGCAAAAAGTACTGCTCAGCAGCCTTCCTTGATGTACAGCAGGCCTTTGATCGCGTGTGGCATAGGGGTCTGCTGGTAAAAATCAAAGAAAGCCTCCCACATTCGATGTTTACGCTAGTCGCATCATACCTCTCTGAACGATCCTTCCAAGTCAAACAAGGAGAATCGCGATCCAACCTTCATCAAATAGAGGCTGGTGTACCTCAAGGATCGGTTCTAGGGCCGGTATTGTATAATATATTTACATCCGATTTACCTGTACATAGTGACATCACCGTGGCATCGTATGCCGATGACATAGCCTACTTGTCCGTGGACAATGATCCAGCTACTGCCAGCCGTAAACTCCAGGAGCAACTTGATGCGATCCACAAATGGCTGTGCAAGTGGCGTATACGTGCTAGTGCAGCAAAGTCAAATCACATCACATTCACACTGAGAAGAGAAAACTGTCCTCCTGTAAGACTTGGTGCCGACATATTACCGCACTCCGACTGTGTGAAATACCTTGGTTTCCACCTTGATAGGCGTCTCACATGGAAACATCATATAAAACAAAAGAGAGATCAAGTCAACCACCTGTTTCGGAATATGTACTGGCTCATGGGAAGAAACTCTGTACTATCGATAGACAACAAGCTTCTAATACCAGTTTGGACTAAACTCGGTGCTAAAACCAGTTTGGACCTACGGAATTCAACTTTGGGGTATTGCCAGTAAAAGTAACATACTCTGCCTACAACGAGTTCAGAATAGCATCCTAAGGGCAATAGCACACGCTCCTTGGTTCACTAGAAATGATGAAGTTCATGAATATCTCGACGTGCCGACAGTTACCTCTGAAATAGAGCGGTTTAGGAAGCAATACATAGAGCGGCTATCCTTCCACCAAAATCCTCTCGTAGCAGATTTGCTGGACCCGTCTGCGGTGGTCAAAAGGCTCAAAAGGGGCCACCTTATTTGACTGGTAGGGGCGGCGCTGGCCACCCCACCAGAAACGCCATATTATCAGACAACAAATTCGCTTATGGTCTAACGACCGATTGCAAATGCGCCAGGAAAAAAAAAAAAATCAACATTGCTGTGCCAATAGAGGGAGACCTTAGAAGAGTATGTAAAATGATGATATGGACGCAAAGAAGTTTGTGAGAGATGACTAATAAAGATGTATGATAGTATTTCACCAAAGTATATACAAATATAGGCAATTAAAACATCTGGGTGCTCAACAGTTGCTCTTATTGGGGTAACATTTTGATTCAAAGGTCGAGAAAAGCGTCAGTGGGTTTTTCTATGAAATTCTCTGTAACAGCTCGGAGTTCGGGATTTGTGTGTTCGGTTAATGACAATAAGCTCACCACTTATTAGGCACATCGATCCTACACATACCACCTAACTTTTGATGTACCATTAGTACACCTCTGCTGAATGCTTCGAGAAATACAAGCATGATTTTATGCTTTGTTTGTTAAAACACAGATGTCGCTAGCTGCACTTATGCCTTGGACATATCTGCACCGCTAATTAAATGATGTTTTATTCAAAAGTCAAAAGTCAAGTCAAAATGTTTTATTTCAATTAGACCATTATAGAAGGTACTTTTGAAAAGTCAAAACTAGTTGCACGGTTCCAAAAAGTGGGTCTTATGGAGAAGAGCCGGCAAGAAACTCCATAGATACTCTTTTTAAAATAAAATAATTATAATTACAATATTAGCTTTACAACTTTGTTTTAAATAGTTGCTGAGAATTATGCAGTTTGATGTGTTGGTTTTTTTCATAACATTACAGAAAAAAAAAAAACTTATATAAAGAGATTGCCACAGCAGGTAAGAGCTGACCAGCCCCGACAGACAGCACCCGTTCACGAGTATGACGTGTGTATCAGCGTGGTTCGACTCAACCATATTGTAGGGAATAAAACGACCCGACACACAACGCCACTATCAGCAGGACATTTCAGTGAGCATGACAAACTCAGACCGCGGGCACAAAATTCTTACAAATAAAATATAGGTACTTGTACAGATCATTACATCAATCTAATATTAAATTGAAACTTACCAATGACGTATCACTTAACGTAAATCTGCCTTCAGTGAGTGTCCCGTAAAGTCACGACAATGTCACACAAACAGAAATCCCCAGGCGGTTACAATAATAATGCTGGTGTACAACTATTGCGTTCAAAGTGAATTTCAATTGCTCTCGGAACTTTGACTCGCGATTTGCGATCGTATGTGAATGACAAATGAATCGATTACAGTCGGTTATAGCATGAGTATTATGTATTGGAAGTGTTGCTTGAAGTAGGAGACCTTCGACTGTGACTTTGGAACTAGGTTTAAAAGGTCTTTAAGGATTATTTCAGTATGTTCCGTGCATTTAGCATTCATATAATTAACATTTTGATAATCATATAAGTTCTTAACGTTTAAGCGAGTGATTATTACCTTGGAATTGAAGACTAAGCTCATGACTTAGCAATCTATAATCATATCGTTAGGATTAAGTTCCAGCTTAAAGCAGATTTAGCCTGAGTATAAGTTTCTGGTGTTGCGATATAAACTTTATATACCGTTGTAGGTTCATAAGTATATAAACTGAAACATAACGCACATAGTAATTTAATGTATATAAATGTATACCTACATAACATTATGTAAGGCACAACTAAATTGAGCACACGTAACGAACTGGGAGGGAGGTTGGGGTGAAATAGAAGCGTACCGAACTTGCTTAGATAATGTGCATACATTAAACTAAGACTAAACTAACGCGAGGCGTATCTTGATGAAGGAACTTCGGGCCTCGCCCGCGGTCTAATTATAGGGGAGATTGGGCAAAAACTGTCTCTTTGATGTGTAGACGTGATGTGGGGAAATTTAATTAAGATGGTATTAGGCGGATTGCGGTTTGTTGTTGGAAAGGATTGGAAGATAAGCTAGGATACCCTAATTGAAAACTATACATTGAATAAGTTGGAACATAATAAAAACTTAGTATATTTATACTTATATTATAGCGTAATAAAAAAAACTATATACAGCTTTTCTAGTAAACTATGAGTCAGATACCAAATAGTTTAAAGGATTAGCACTGTTGAAATAAAACAATTTTACGGATTCTATCGCGTCGTTACCTACATACTTATCGTTTACAGCGTCCACTGGTTAAGAATCAGAAACGTCGGGATTTGATTTGCACTAATATAATGCGATAGAATCCGTAAAGCTGTTTTCTTTTAATATGTCCAATATTACCGGAAGCTTGAAAAATCAGTATGGATTAGCACTGGCTAAACTTCTGAGAAGAATTTGCAATGGCATCTGCCTAGGCCTAGTCTGCTGGAGCACAGTATATCTTCCTCACCTAATGAGGGAAAACCCGTGCCCAGTATCATCATCAACACATATAATGTCTCACTGATTGGCACAGGTCTCCTCTCAGAGGGAGGAGCTAGGCTATAGTCCACTATTGCACTACTGCGGGTTGGTAGACTTCACATGTCATTAGGGAAAACCCCTCACAATAATATTTTCCTTCACCGTTTAGGCAAATATTAATTAAATATTTATATTAACACGATTCTGAAAGTCTGAGTTAAGTACATTAGATTTGACCACGAGAACTTGTTAGTCCTACGTTGGTTGATCTGATATCTCTAGGCTATCGCACCCAGCAGTGATATGATGCCTGGGTTGATGATAATAGTGATGAAAGAAAAAAAATGCAACCTCAAAACTGTGTTAAATTCATTTTTATTTTTATTAAAACTTTACTCTAGAATGTCATCCATTCATGCTGTAACCTACTTTACGGGATATCCGTCCCAGAACCGGGTAGCCGGCGTATTTACCCGGTCTAATCCGGCTCATGTCAACGTAAGTCTGTTCGCCCATATACGAGTATTGGAGCCGAACTGAGCCACCGATCTTTACATTTTAAAATGTTATAAATTAGCTAGGGCAAAATGTAATTGGGTTATAAGATTGTTGCTATCGAAAATCTTATAAGATATAATAGGATGAGCGATCTTATTGTGGCCAATGGCTCATAATTGCAGACCAAACAAATCTTACTGGATTTCGAAATGTATCTGGTTCTCCTATTTACAATTCTTACAAGATGCAACACAATACCTGGGTAGGTACTTAATGTCATGGTCGAAATGAATGCGTCCTCTGTGTTAAAAATGCACCAAAAATTTAGAAATTTGGTGCATTAAATGAATAATTGTGAAACTACTTCTTTCTGGAGGTTCTGGGTTCATTGAGTTAGGTATTGAGTTTTTCTATGCAACCCTGAGTAGCAGCAACGATTTGGAGGCGGGTAATAACAATAGGCTTGCCCCCTATTAATATAAATTATTAATTTAAGATAAAAAGACTTGAATAAACCAGGTAACTCTGGGTGTATAGGCACACCTCTGCCTAAACCTCCAGAGAATACGGGCGTGATGTCATACATAAAAAAACTTGTAACCACTTAGTATTAAGTTATTTTAATGAACGAAAAATTCACTAAACCAAAATAACATTATAATGCTTGAAATCACAAAAAGTTACTTAGTATTAGTAGTGCATACCAATTATTGAACAACGAACAAGTGAAATCTACTTTGAATGTATAAGGTCATAATAATTAAGAACTTAATTTCTCGCTGAAAATTACAAATCCACAACAACAAAACAAAGCAAAATTTTGAAACCGCTACCTAGGAGAGAAGGATTCTATGTAATAAGAGATAAACAACTGCTATGACAATATTTATGGATTGTTTTTTGTTTCAAAATAATTCCAATATGTTATTCTACTTTTGGACAAACTGTGTGTCAAGCTTAGTAAATAGTCAGCCTAGTGTTTAGGTATCACTCATATTTTGGAACTATTTGTCTTGAAGTACTACCATCAGTAAAGATAATGTTGAGTAATTTCTTTATTTACTAACAGTTTCTCAAAATGATTGAATATTCTGGATACTAGATACGATACGAGATACTTTTGTATGTTTATTTATACCTACTTTACTCCTTATACGATTTGGATAGTTCTACTCTTGTGAATACACTCGCTGATACCTATTACTGGTGCACTGGTCCAAGTTTACTATTTGAATTTTTTGCACTAACGGTCGGTCCCTATAACAAATACGTCGATGGATTTGCTAATGACATTTTTTGTATGCAACTTATGTCAAAATCCAGTAAGCAAATCTACTGTCATATTTGGTAGACGAAACTGTCAAAATTCAACGATTCTGAAGTCTATTTTAATACCTACCGGGCTCTGCCCGCGGCTTCGCCCACTTGAAGCTCGAAAACCAACAGTGATGATCTCTTCTTTGTATGGGTCTCTATACATTAGAGGTCAAGCTGTATCTCAGGTTCCGTTTAATTATTTGAGATAAGAAGTATACCAGTTTTTAAGTTGAAGCACATACTTTCTAACAGTGATAACAAAATTGAAATCTATTCAGTAGTTTTTGCGCCAACCCGTAACAAACAGAAAAACAGACAAGAATTTATAAATTTCATTTTTCCTTAACCCACTTGTTTTTTTTTTAATATCTCAATGTACAGACACAGCTTTTTTACAATTTTATAATAGTAGAGAAGAAGAAGATAATAAAATAGCAGACTAGGAACTGACTGCATGTAAAATGTTATTTTTAATAATGAAATTGAATGTAAAATCGACGAATCGAAACTTTCCTCGTATTCCTAAGACGATAATTTTCAAACAACACAACTACTAAAACACAATTAAACTAGAATGTTCTAATTCATAACCCCCATTACTAAAGTACAGTGGTTTAAAGCACAGTGCAAGTTGGGCAGTTATCGCAGTATGTGAGTTATGCCAGGTGACAACATAAGTACTGTAACTTGGCTACAATGGTGACAGCTTGGATGTATGGCTGTAGTTTTTGATACGTCGGCTGTTTACGGGTTAATACTGTAGTATGTGAAAAGCGGATAAGTATGACATAATTGCGCATACTTATATTATATAAAAAACCGTGGAAGAGCCATGCTTCGGCACGAATGGGCCGGCTCGACCAGATTGATACCACGGCCACACAGAAAACCGGCGTGAAACAACGTAGTATTTCGCCGAGTGAGTGAGGATACGCTTGCGACTCCTCCTTGCGACTCCTCTGATGTTGTGATTGTCAATGGGCGACAGTATCGCTTACCATCAGGCGATCAGCCTGCTCATGCTCATGCCATAAAAAAATAACGAATGATTTTCATAACTCTGTAGGTAATCTATGAAAGTATTGCTAAAGTTCAATTATTTCACTGCGGTCTAAGCCGAAATGGATCAAAGTTAATTAGGTATTTTTTCCTCACTCTGTTTTTGTCTTTTTAGGTTACAAAGTAAAACTTTTTTATTATAGATATACTTCTATGTAACAATAGTAGTATAAAAGGCGGACTTAAATGCCACCTTTTTTCTTTCTTTTGTTCCTATAAAATGTTATAAGTATTTCATAATTGTTATACCTTGAGTTATTGTAGGTACTACAATGTGTAAAGTCTGCCATGAATTGTCCATCCCTCTTATCAATGACGAGGCTGTGCCATTGAGACAGGAATAAGCAAAATTTTTTACGAAATTACTTAATTGAAAATACGACTTTGTCATTAATTTATTACTCAATCAGGCTCAGACGGTAAACACAACGACAAAACCAAACAAGTCTGTACTTAATTCAGCAAACAACATTAGCTATCCGATACAACATGAAAACCAACAAACCTACTCCACCATAGTACACAGGCACAAACAAACAAACATCTCGGCAAACGATCACATGTCTCCCACAAGACAAATAGGTACTTCTTACCCCATCCCACCCCCTTTAACCCCGTCCATCTTGAAACGCTGACAGTTGGTATTCACCTGCGGGGAAACCGGGGAACAGCGCCCCGGCAGTAAATTCCCTCGGAATGTCTTTGGTACTGTGTATTTAAGCTTAAATTGAGTAGTACCTACCCGTTGAGGTAATAAAGTACACAGTGATTGGATGTAATGCTAACCCTTTTGAGAGTTGGTAATGGTAATCCTTTTGGTTATATTCTATTAATTCTGAAATACTGATTCGATTTTTAAAACTATGTTTTTCTTTCTGTTAAGATTTTTGCGTGCCAGAATCTAATTTATTGGCTTGTAATGTAATTCTAATAGGGTGATGAATGAGAAAGGAGAACCGATACTGACATCTGTCGTCGAGTGGAAACGTTATAGGAAATCGAATTGTGTTTTATGTTCGCGAAACTAGATGTCGTTAGATTGTTTTAGTTTTGGTATTCGATTTGATTCTGTAATTAATATCTAACAATCTGCTAGAACTGAACATAATATAGAACGTTCATTTCATAGGGAAAACAAAGCTTTGCATTTGAATAGTTATAATAATATAATAATTTCAACTACTTTTGCGCTAAGCTAAGGTGTGGTGTAGGTCTACGGAGCTACGACGTAGCATCTTCGTAGAATTATGCTCATCGCGAATAAAGTAAACAATGTCGTATACTTAAAATCAAAAGTATTCATTTAATTATAGGATATTTAAAATTACATAAAATATCTATTAAAGATACAACTAGTGCAGATAAATTTAAAATAATGATTACGGATTTTTTACTTAAAAAAGCTTACTATTCAGTTTAGGAATATTTGGATGTTTGATTGATTAATATTGCAATTGTAATGGTATGTAATGTAATTGTAATGTTTGTTTAAGAAACAATAATAATTGTACTCATGTATGTTTTACGAAAGTAAATACTTTTAATATTCCAACAAGTTTGTAAATATGTTTAACAAATAAAAAAAATTGATTTTGATATTTTTCAATAAATCGACATTACTTTAATTACCAACTTTGGACGAATATTTAACTTATTTATGTATCTCCAAGCCTTCATTCACACTACATTATCATTCAAATTCATTCAAAAAATACTGAAACAATACTGAAGTAGTATAATTAAGACCTCACAAACTTAAATGTTACCACTCTATATACTTCAGATATATTTATGGTCTTAAAATTTAATTGCTTTATTTGTTAGCAAATTAGGTAGTTGCCATGTTGCGTAAAAATATGTTTGGCTAACTTAACACACTATTTTATACATATTATTATTATAAAAATTGCTGGTAAGCGATATGACCGTCCATTGTACCATTCATTCTATCTTCTCTACAATTATAAAATTGTAAAAAAGCTGTGTCTGTACATTGAAGATATTTAAAAAAACAAGTGGGTTAGGGTATAAACGTCGCCGAACCTAAAAATGTAATATATAAAATTCTTGTCTGTATGTCTGTTTGTTACGGGTTGGCGCAAAAACTACTGAATAGATTTCAATTTTGTTATCACTGTTAGAAAGTATATGTTCCAACTTAAAAACTGGCGAACTTCTAATCTCAACTAATTAAACGGATCCTGAGATACAGCTTGATCTCTCTGATGTAGCATACAATGAAGAGTGGTTTATCATTTTTGCGCCTAATGTAGCTTCATATGAGCGAAGCAAAAAAAATCATTTTATAAATCGCTAGCTTTTGCCTGCACAAAAGCTAGTGATTTATAAAATTGTGGAGTAAAGAATATTCTATCAATCTACATTCTAAGTGCCACACGTTTTAACATTTTCTCTAAACGTATAACTCGATGCGTGCCCATCTCTAGAGCTAACTCCTTGCGGAGTAGACTCCCCACGGTCTAGCGATTTTCCATCAGCGGTGATTGATAAGCCGCGCCCCGTGAGATCGTCTTTACGTGGTCGTGTCGTGACGCCTTAGCAAGGATAAGACGAGGGAGCTGTATTGTATTATGCTATGAAATTAGCTAAATTGTACGGAGGCCTTTTTTGGAAATTATGTGGATTGAAATTATTATGTTGGCAATATTTTTTATATTTTATAATATTTTACTTTTATAGAAAGTATAACTTAAGAAGACTTGATCAATTTTTACTCTTGTCTTCAATCTTTTATCTTTTACCAATTTATCCACCCTCGAAGTATTCATGTCACATAATGTTAGTTTCATTGCGTGTATTTTAGAGTCACACAATCTGTGTAATGTATTTTATAGAAAATAATTTATGTAGGTACCTACAGCTTATAATACAAAATATCTCATGAAGGACAACAAACATAATTATAATATTTAAGAAAAAACATTGACAGCAGTCTTTAGTACCTAGAGTATTTTATTCCATATGAAGTAGTTTGCTGTAAGAATAGCACACGTATCCACTAAAGCTTACCTCTAACATTATTGATGACTAAAACAGCCCTCCCCCTCAGAGGGCCGCGTGGACCCAAATGCGAAGTGGGGTCAAACGCTAACGTTTACTTGCTGTTCTAAAGTCCAAGATCCTAACTTTAAATAACAATCAACAAACAACTTTATTTACAACATATAAGATTGAAACTTGAGTGGATGATCGCGTTCTTAAAGTCCCAACTCGACGCTAAAGTAAGAGGGTGTTAGAGGGTTAAACCCCCCAGGTGGTTGGGCAATTTTACCACGTTAGGCTGTGACGGTCGCCTGTAATTTTGGGCCTAATGCGACTATTCCTATTTCAAGTTACCCCTCGGGCTTAAGTATGGGCCTGACGCGGGAGATAAGGCTCCCTACATACCGTACAAGATGTATAGGTACTTGATAGGTGTAGTGAACATTTAAATGGGACGTAAGAGTACGTACTTCTGGCGATGGCCTCGGATAAGAATGGAACGACTGAGTGGATATTGTATTGAAATAAAGAAACGCGTTTGATTACAAAGCTGCGCTAAAGTCAAATGAGGTTGATAGATGTTCATGACGTTATTTTATATTGTTCAATTATTACTGTTCTAGTACGTGAAATTCGATCCCTAGGTCGAGCAAAGGATTATTGGGATTTTCTATGAAAATCTTAGTAGCTGCTCGGAGCCTGAATCGATTAAGGTCTGGTAATGGCAATAGGCTCGCCCCTTATTACTTGGAACCTTTACATACCGGCGAACTGTGGGTGTTTACTTACCTCTGCCTCTGCCTAACTCTTCAAAGAATACAGGCGTGATGCTATAATTACAAATAATAAAATAAGTATGAAAGGCATTTTTAAGGAAAAAACCTCCATATTTCTACGTATTAACTACGTAAAATGTTTAAAACTGAATGCAAATCCAGCGAAACTTCGCAGCCGAGGACCTTGCCCTAGAAAAATACTCGTAAGCAGATACATTTACATGAACTCTATTTCAAGGTCTATTTTTACTACTATTTGAGTATCAAATAAGTAGGTCAAATTATTAGCAAAATGTTGTTTAGTGGTAACTGAACAAATTTTTGATAAAAAATATTGTTTATTGGTTTTTTAAATACATCTCCCGTATAAGGAAAATAGTCCAAACATACAATTAATTGACACAAAAAGTCTAATCAAAAATCAGCGGAACAATTTACTTCGAGTAGTAATCGAACCCACGACACGCGGCGCCACGTTATGAGTCGAACACCTTAACCGCTACGTCTATCGTGCAGTTACTTACCCACTCACACAAAATCCTCATTATAATCTTGGGGCCTCGGTAGTCCTAAACAAAGATAAAGGTACACACAAATAGACGACACCCGACGCGAATATAAATCGGTGTTGTAAACTTTGTGCCACTTAATTAATTGCGTTCGGGTTACGTGGGGACGCAGACGCCTTGTTTTGTGCCCCGTTACCAACAGACCTGCCTGTCAAAGTTTCATAGTTTTCATAGATATGGTTAAATTGGTCCTTTAATTGATTAAATTGATAGGGGCTATAAGAATTATTTCATCGAAAGATGGGTTTTTCTGTGACTAGATAGTGTCCATGGAGTTTCTTGCCGGATTCTTCAACATTTTGAGACCGTGCAACTAGAATCATAACGTTTCATAAACGCTTGTAAAAGCTTATTTGAAATAAAAACATTTGAATTTGAACTACATACTTTGCCTGGTTAGGATTCCTGGTATTATTTTGCCGTTAAGTAAATAATAGTTAAATACTAAGCTATAATATTATTTGGAATTCTGTTTTTATATGTGTATAATGTATAATAAATTGGTGTACTATTTATTGTTCAGTAGATATCTTTGGATGGTTTAATTCATTCTTAAATATTTAAATTCATTCTTAAATGTAGGTAAGTAACTTTAATAAAAACTATAATAATTTGACCTTATTAAGAATTAAATTTGTGGGATATGCTCAAAAGTCACGTAGTTATGCTACACGACCAACGCTTAGATAGCATAGTCCACGACAGAGCAAATATATGTAAGTACAGTAACAAAAAATCTCTGCTAAAGGGGAAAAAAATCAAATCCGTTTTTCTCGCAAAGCTGTATTTCCCCATTGTTATCAATCCACCTGGCCCACACAACAATCACCACACCTCAATGTCTGACAAAAACCAAAAATTAAACAACGTCCTTTGTTGGCGAAAACGCTAAATTGAGGAAATTTCCATCCATTCTCCAGCCAGGCGTCATCCGCGCCTAAACCCCGCTTCAATTTCAATAGCACCCCCTACATACTCCCTACACCCTTTAGGACGCCCCCACACCTATATCTTTCCCTCTCTATCACACATTTATCTATTGAGGGGGACAAGGATGGAGCTACCTACAGGGCCGGTCCGAAAGTTAGACATATATTATTGTATTATACGATCGTAGGTGGCGCGGGGGTGAAGATTGATGCCACGGGGCGGCGGGGGGTAGTTTCGGCAACCCTATGGCTACGTAACGAAATTTGCGTCACGCACGCCTGTGTGCGTCGAGGTACATGGCCTCATATTTCACGTGGAGGAAATTAGATGAAGGAATTAATTTTCAAGTTTTCAATATAGAGAGAAAAATTGGCTTTGCCTGTATGCTTATTATTTAGGCTTCGTCGCCAAATTAAAGTCCCATACGGCTTCTGAATACTTTTCGTCCATTTCTGTGACGAACATGGAAATTATTTTCATTTTTGGTTTGGTATACCAATGCTTTATTGGTGTATTTCGTCAATATTTGACACTAAATATACGAGTCTGTAATACTTGCGGGTGGAAATTATTTTATTTCCTAGTTTAGTATAGACAAATATACATAAACTAGCCTTGAATAGAACCTGAACTAAGAACAAATAAACATGAGTTTAATTTTTAGTACTACTCTTCATAATATTGAAATCTGAGACATAGGTACCTATGTCTCAGATTTGAAAGATTCTAATGAAATATCTTTAAATCTACTAAATAAACCTCTGACAATGACTGACAGCATTTTATTGTAACTGGCCGATGACAGTGCTGAGATATTTAAGAAATATTAATAAAAGGTGTGTTCATAGTGCAATAGAAGCTAAAACAATGTTAATATCGATAGAATTTTTGTTTGTTAGTCTGTATGTTTGTACACGCATAACGCAAAAACTACTGAACAATATTGAAATCTGGTACTGTACTATTTTGGTTTTCTACTTAGAAGCCTCGTCATCAGAACGATCATCCTCCTCCGACTTATTCCAACTATGTTAAGCTCAGCTTCCAGTCTAACCAGATGCGGCTGAATATCAATATTTTACACGATGTGACTGCCATCGCACCTCCGTAACGCATTCTCTGGGCAATACTTATATTAATAGACTGGTGTGTTCGGGCTCTTGACTATCACTCTAGTCAAAGATGTTCGTATGACAACTTATGGCTAGTATAATATAGATGATGACGGGACTTTGGAAAAACACCACATACTTCTATAACCTTTAGTTACTCTAGGGCCCACTTGCACCAACTTCTGAAATGTGTTTAAATACAATTTAAACACAAAACTTGTATGAAAAATCGTGTTTAAGTACAATTTAAATATAAATTTGAAGTTGGTGCAAGTGGCCCCAGATCAAACATCTGATGTCCTTTCGTACCTATGTAAGTACTTACATCAATTTCTCTAAAAAGTTTCATCGTCTCTCGTTCTTTTTATACATGATTGATGAATAACGACTAACATTTTTAATACTTGTCACACCAAACTTATCTGCATCCAAGCTTAATCTTTTTCTGAAATTTAAAGATTAAATTTCAGAAAAAGATTAAGCTTACGTATGCTATTTAATATAGTCTTGCAAAAAAATATAGCTTACAGTAATTCTACAATGCATTACAATTTGGTTTACTATTATGATTTATAGTCTTATACATGTAGAGTGGATTTAATACAATACCAAATCTCTACTATTATAAAACCCTAAATTTATAACAGACACAGTCTGTATATAAATTTAGGGTATTTAAACATCTCTGAATCAAAATTTGATTTTAAAAATTCTTGTCTGTTTGTTACTGGTTGGCGCAAAAACTACTGAATAGAATTTAATTTAATCTAATCACTATTAGAAAGTATATGCTCCAACTTAAAAACTGGTGGATTTCTTATCTCAATTAATTAAATGGATCGAAATACATCTTGACCTCTCTGACAGACCCATACAAAGAAGAGATCATCACTGTTGGTTTTGATGAAATAATTTTTGGGATCCATTTCTAATCCTAATATAGCTTCACGTGAGCGAAGCCGTGGGCAAAAGCTAGTTGCCAATTATATTGAACGTGTAAACCCATTTTATACACATTTCATGATTTCTTGAAGATTCTATTGTATCAATACCGATACTACTGATATTAATCGATACTATTAATAATTGCTTACATTAAACCAGCAATAACAAAAATAGTAAATCCGAACAAATATTATCAATGTGAAATTATCTTTGTTTATTTGTCACAGTTCCACAGCTGAACTGCCGAATAAATTTTCATAAATTTTGTTGTAGAAATAGATTGGGCCCCGGAGAAGGAGGCTTCCGGCGACTGGGACCACAATTAACTCGGACCGCGGTCCCAGTCGCCGGATCCATTTAATTTAAATATTTTTCTTCCGGCGACTGGGACCACCAATAAATCAATACTAAAATTTATTGTTCAAGTTAAAAACAGTACAGTCAAACGAAAAAATGTTCTAAGTAAAATCCTTTGAGTAAAAAATATTACTTACATTTAATAAACTATGTAGATATAAAGTTATTCCTGCGTTTAGTAATAGATTAAGGCAACCCGTTTTCACGTAATTCTAATGTATATATTGCTATCCCTCTCTAACTCAAGTCCGTTTCACCTGTCGATCCCAAGAATATATGCAGCCCTATTGTTGTAAACGGGATTTTGCATCGCTTGATGACTCGCTCGACCAATCACTGTCAAGAAACTTATCTCTTTAGGAAGACTGGACAGTGTATATGGATAAATGGTTATTAGACACTGTGCTGAATGTTTATTGCGAAATGTGATGTGATGTGAGAATGAAATAGTGCAGTACCTTGAAATGATTAGTCTTTAGGTATGTAAGTTTTTGTCTTATTTATAAAAAAACCAAGTTAATAAGCTCCTTGCTCAAGCGATGAGTTGCAAATACATACATATTTACATTTAAATTTGACCACTAGAAATTCAAGATTCTATCTTGGATGAGGCATACTATTACACAATTAAAAACGATTTGCGATTACTAAAACATAACATACCATCACGCCTGTATTCCGCGAAGGGTTAGGCAGAGGCGTACCTACTTAATGTACACCCACAGTTCGCCGGTATGTTTAGGTCCCATGTAATAGGGGGCGAGCCTATTGCCATTAATCGGGCACAAATTCTAAACTCCGAGCTGCTACTGAGAATTTCATAGAAAAACCCAATAACACTTTGCTCGACCTGGGAATCGAACCCAGGAGCTCTAGTGTAGCAGTCGCACTTGGGACCACTAGACCAACGAGGCAGTTTACTTACTGACTACTTTATTATTATAAGAAACATAAATAAAATTATGGTTATGTTTTTTAGATTTCACTTTTTTATTATTATAATGTTTTCCACTAAAGAGTGTTATTTATTAGTCTCTCAAAAAAAAAAATTTCGATTTTAGAACTATCAAAATGGATGAAGGGAGCCCTTCAAATTCTCACCATCAGCAAACTATACATAAATATTAGTTTTGTAACGAAGAGTTTTTTTCTATAAATATTACCTACTTTGAACATTTTTCGTTTGACTGTACTGTTGTTAATTTGAACAATAGATATTAGTATAGATTTATTGGTGGTCCCAGTCGCCGGAAGAAAAATATTTAAATTAAATGGATCCGGCGACTGGGACCGCGGTCCGAGTTAATTGCGGTCCCAGTCGCCGGAAGCCTCGGAGAAGGACTAGACTATCCTTTGTCTCCGAAAGTCCTTTTGGAATGTTAGTAAAACCGCAGATAAAAGCTATTGGTCAATCATTTTCATTATAATAATAACTGCCTCATTAGCCTAGTGGTACTGAGCGCGACTGCTACGCTAGAAGTCCTGGGTTCGATTCCCAGGTCGAGCAAAGTGTTATTGGGTTTTTCTATCGAATTCCCAGTAGCAGCTCGGTGTTAGGAATTTGTGCCTGTTTAATGGCAATAGGCTCGCCCTCTATTACATGGGACCTAAACAAACCGAACTGTGGGTGTACATTAGTACGTCTCTGCCTAACCCTTCGGGGAATACAGGCGTGATGGTATGTTATGTTTATAAAAACCAATTATTAATTAGTTTTGCTGACATTATATGGCTAGATCTTGAAAACACACCATTATTGAAATGTTAACTCTATACTGCTTTAAAGGAATAGTGGAATATCAAAATGTATCTGTTCAGACGTTAAGTACCGTTCATATAGCCAGTCTAGTCTAGACCATTCCATTTCCTCGCTATCTTGTGTATTGAATACCTTTATGTTACTCGCGTGGCTAAGTAAAATTCTGAATTGGATAGCATAGAGATACTCGCATGTAGGTATAGGAAATATACATAAAACAAAACGACTTTTGTTCTTGATTTTGTAGAAACTCAAAAATAAATATTTATATTACAGTTTTACAAGACTGCTTCATTTTAAAGCAAGTGCTGTGCATTAGGTCCTGGATTTGGGATTTATCTCTTGGGAAATTCTTAGTAGCACTTGATAAGTCGGACCTTCCTTTATATTAATAACGGAAGGCATTCATAGACTCGCCCATTACATGGGGACTAAAACTATAGCACATACAAATGAAACGTAATAATTATGATTCACATGAATAATATATAATTACTAAGGGTCTGGGAAACCTGTATGCCTGAGAGATTTTCTCAACGGCGTGTGTAGTCTGTCTATCCGTACTAGGCCAGCATGGTGGACTATGGCCTACTAACCTGAGACCTATTAAGCCTGGGACGATAGGTAAAAGGCTTTGATGATGATGATGATGAAGGGTCTGCTATGAATTCTAAATAGGTATTAGTAGGTATGGATTTATTCCAGATGAATTACTCTATGAAATATTTTTAGCACCCCTGTTATTTAGATCTTTGTGTTAGCCGCACGGAACACTAGTATGAGGGTAAGTATCTAGTCTTATCATCATTCATTTATTGGGTTAACATACCATACCATCACGCCATTCCCCGAAGGGTTAGGCAGAGGCGTACTAATGTACACCCACAGTTCGCCGGTATATTTAGGTCCCATGTAATAGGGGGCGAGCCTATTGCCATTAACCGGGCACAAGCGTAAGCCTATCAGTGATAAAGAAAAAACCTAACTCCGAGCTGCTACTGGGAATTTCATAGAAAAACCCAATAACACTTTGCTCGACCTGGGAATCGAACCCAGGACCTCTAGCGTAGCAGTCGCGGTCAGGACCACTTGGCTATTGAGGCAGTTGTTATTGGGTTACTATTCTTAATACATCGATACTCCGCCGGCTTTACGTCCCTTCGAGGCAAGAGCACATTAGTGGCAGTCAGACGTCTCAGAAGGCAACAGTATGTCTTTAAAATATCGGTATCACTTAGAAAAGTGGTTAGGAGGTATAAGGCTGTCGCTTTGTGTAAAGTACCTATTGATATTCAGCCGCAATTGGGTAGTCTACATCCCATGTTGGTGCAAAAAAAACTACAAGTAGGAACATGATAAATTATATTTCTATAAATACCTAGATCTTTTAAACACTTTTACAAGTCAATGTTTCACTTTTTTTAACAAGATGGCACCGGCATTTCCCAATAGATGACCTCACAGGAACACAAGACACAGGACCTTTTGAAGAATGCGCCATAGCAGCTTTGAGTTGACCTGTCCTAACTTACGGCACGCATACATCAGGCATCGTGAAGCTCAACCATTATTTTGGGAGCTCTTTTTTCCCTTCGTACGACGATACCAGATCTGCAAGACATTTGCGTAGGTCATGTAGGATACTCAATATTGTCAGAAAAATGGTAATATATGTACATATCTGTATGATGAGATGAACCTTCCTTTATTTAATACGCTCATGTCACCATGTAGGCAGCCACTGCTGATCACAAGCAATACAGGGTGGCACACATTCGTAGCTCAACTAAGAAATTAAACAAACATTCGACGTCGTCTAAACCCAGCTTTACAAACTTGTTGCTAACAAAAAATATAGGGCAAACATTTTACTGAAAGGGCGATAATTTAAAGATGAACAGAAATGATATCGTCGAGTTCAAAGTCAGGAAACTCCATTGTACTAATTACGTGGCAGACGGCGTGCTTTCACTCTCGCCGCCGGCGCGTTTTAATTTTTTTTTTTTTCAGCGTCTCGACGTCTGGGCGGCGGGTGCTCCGGGAAAAATGGACGATGGTATTATGGTGGACGGCGGTTCTTCTTTTTTTTATTTGATTGTTCTTTTTTCGAATATTTTGTAATAGCGGTTGAGCAAGCTGTTGCCTTCTTGGTTATTGAAATGAGTTCGTCACCAGAGGTTTTAGTGGGCACATCCAGGATAAGGGAGATACATTAAAGCTTGTTTTATAAAATATAATAGCTTTTCTAGCCCATCAAAGACAACTGGGACTGAGTCAATTAAAGGGAATTAGCGTACCTACATTGTGACACTGATATATTTGATTTGCAAAAAATGCTTAAAAAAATCTAAGAGAAGAATTTATAATTCCAACAAAATCCAAGGACTCCTTAAAGATGAATTTACACACAATTTTGGATAGTCCACATTAATATCATGACATTACCCCACGAACATCAACACCGCATCCTCTTATTCCTTTCGCTCGCTGTTAGCGAACTCCGCGCGCTCAATCTTTGATACTTTCTTCTTGCATTTTTTAGCTTGCCTTATTAATGAAAAGTAGGTTACTAACTTGCTACGCTTTAAGAATGAAAGTTACGGCCACGTTGCCGTAGGTCGATGAACTTTCACTCAGCTGTCTTTTGTTTTTGTCATTTGCGACTTCGATGGTGTAGATTTTTTCGGAGCGATCATATCTACATTTTACTAGTAAAATAGGGTTTGTTGCAATCTATGAGACTTTAGGGCAATAAATATTTATTAATATTGTAAGTACCGATACTCAAAAATTATCCTTATTGGGTCTTAATTAAAAAAAAAACGTTTACAGTAATTACAATTAAATATTGTTAGGATAGTTGTACAGTTCATCCTATTTGATGCAATTCAAATAAAATTATTTTTACGTATATTCTACTTCCTATAATACATCAAACATTACCATTAACGATCTCATCATAAAAACTCATGCAAAAGTTAATACGAACAAACAACTCTTGCCAACCAAACCGTAACACTGACATCATTAATTATCTATTAAAAAATAATCCTTTTATACGTCACAACCCATTCGATGTGAGAGGACATGGGATTACCTGGACTAAAACCCATAAAAAATATGCCAAACAAACAGTAGCGACAATGGGTTACCGTGGATACAAGGTGGGTACGTTTTTTGGGGTTATAAAAAAGTATGAATGAACTTTTGAAGTCTGTGTTGGTTGGTGTCCTTTAAGATAGTTGAGTTTTATGATCTTGATTTTCCATGAGACGGTTCCTGGAGTACTGCTTAGCTTCATGTTCACGCTAAGACGTTTAAGGCTTTGATTAAGTTTCAGGTAGGTAAGCGAAACTTTTAAACCAAAATGAAAATCTAGAATATCTACTTTAAAATTTACCTACTACTTTGAATTCTGTCATTTATTCAAATAGAAACGAAGTGAAGTAAATTTTATTAGGCAGAAAAAAAAAACAATTCAATTGTGAGAACACGAAACGATCGAATTAATATATGTACCACAGCTTTTATGTATAGCGTAAATCCACTTTGTGTAATTTTTCCGTTAACCCTCAAATGCTAACCCCACAATTTTAGACCCTAAGGAAGTCCTTCAAACATGCCTCAGGCGCCGTGTGGACTAAATCTTCCTGAGAATGCATGCATAATAATCATCTTATAAAACTCTCCAATACATTCGATCTCATATTACTCTCACAAAAAGCTCTTTGGGTCACCCTTCTACTACCTGAGGGTGACATTTTTTTATTCACACTTCCGTCAAAAACGTATGCAAAAAGGACTGTTATTTTCTTTGATAAAGTATCGGAAATAATAATTATATGCATAATAGAACGGATTATAGGCCCCGGATTTTCTGTGTGACGTTTTTTTTCTATTCCTGTCACCTTGCCAGTGTCAGATGTTTTTTGAACTTTTTACTCATTGAATACATTTAATAATATGCATTTGTGCAAGCTGTATGTTGTCGATATTCCACTAATTGATAAGCCGATACATTGAAATTTTCGACAGGGTTACATTTTTATTGAAAGGCTTTTGTTAAGATTTTGAGAGCATATATTATGCAAATTATTTTCTACTATTACAGAACTGAATAATAATGTTCGCTTAAATTTAAAGCTCATGTAATTCTAATAGACGGTTAACCCTCCAACACTGTAGGTGTGAATCTGACATGCCGTACATTTTATAAAACACTTGAACGCAATACTCGCGCCCCGCCAAGGCACGGTACACTACAATGCAACCCGGCCGGTATCTCGGCATGCCACCTCTTGACTCCAATCAAGTAATTACTGCCCTACGGTCGAATACACCCTCGGTCCTTCAAATATTCAAAATGGCTGCCTGCTCTCCTTTCAATTTATGCAAGCGATAAAATCTCTAGACCCGAAGCCGCGCTACGTCGGGGTTATAGCCTAATATTCGGTTTATTGCTGAACTAAGATTGGATTTGCTGTATTATCTATTATTATTACAAAATCCATAACGTTAGTACAATCCATAAAAACATTACACCCTTGACACACCGCATATCCCGAATAACAATAGGATGCAGATTTTGATTCTCTAAAGATAAATAATACATTTTGATTTATAATAGAAGTAAAAAAATACTCTTCATTTATCGAGAATGCATAAATAGACCCTATTATTCGATATTGGGAAGTGCAAAATATGGGTGTAACTTTTTTATATCCGTTCAATACGTGTCAGTGAACGGGTTGACTTACGAGGGATGATTTTTTTAGTACTATCAAACGCATGGTACATTCAAAATAGTTCAAAAATATTTTACGGATGCATTCAATGGTGATTTGATTTATTCGAATGACATGCAGATGTAAGAGTCCTCGTTAGATTTATTTGACTGCTGTTTTTCCATTGATCCCGCGTTACGCATGATTGGTCATGTCAATTGGCAGTTAGTGTCTATTATTTGATATTACAGTAAGGGTAAAAGGTATGGTATTACATATAAAATAACATACCACCCGCATATATACCTAAAAATAAAACATAAAAATGTAACTGTTAAATGCACGAATTTTGTATGCGAATTCGAAGCTTAGAAACGCAAATGCAGTATTATCTAAATCCGGGTCTGATAAAGCCCCTAATCTACATAATAAAAAGAAGCGTCCGGAAACACAAATGCAGTGATAATGCCACAATGGCCGGAGAGACCGCGGCGGCACCGGAAGGGTTGCTATTGTCTGTACATACAACTCAAAATTAATGAGCGCCTGCAAAAAATGTAGCACAATCGCGACATACGATCTCCTAAAACGTTTCTCAAAGTTGCGTGTCAGGTAGCAAAAGGGATTCATATACATATATATCATTATTTTATTAAATTCATATTTTTATTAATGTTCTTTATTAATCCAGAATTATTAAAAATATGTAACATTAATTTTAATAACGTAGATAATAAAAAGTGATAATAAAATGTTGTTTAATTAACGACATAAAAAAAAGGAAAATTTAATTATCCAATCTAGAATTTTCTAGGTTTGCTAGTATATTACCATCAATTTAAATTATTATTATTGTTATTTGAGCAAAATTTAATAACATTTTTTTAATTGTAAATTTTACTGCATCCATACTTTGACATACTCTGTTTCAATCGGCGCTACCTACTGATCTAATTTCCATGCGTACGCGCAGAGGTAGCGAAGGGGTTAGATTTATTCACAGTTACAATAGAGCTTGCATTTATTAACTTTTGCGTTCAACTAAGATTAGTATGTGTCTGGTGTTTGTTATGTGAAGTTGCTTTCCGTGATTGTGAAGTGCAGTATTATTGAGAAATTAGTGTAAAAATGTAGTATCAGCTTAAAAACTACTGATTGGTACACATTTACGAATTTCTAAATTTTATGTAATCATTTTGTCCGTTTATATTTTTGACATTTCTTAAAAGTTTCTGTATTTTATTCATTGTAAATATTTTAATGTTTTGCTCAAAAAATTGTCTAAAAAATCAACATCATATTTAACTCATTGCAACTTTGACACTTGTTTTTCCGCGCGGCGCCGCCGCCGGCTACTGGTCTATTTTCCATGCATTGACGTAGAGACAGCGAACGGTTAACCTGTGAAGAATCAATTAGCTTATATAATAGAAAACATTGTTTCGATCCTCCAGAGGATCCTAAACCTAATTCTCCACGACGCACAGTGTGTCCCGTAGAACAAGCTAGGTGGACAAAATTATTTTTCCTGATTTTCGTAATTGTATGTATAGATATAGTGCTTATATGATAACAGTTAGTGTTTATTATAATAAAAACGCAAAATAAAAAAAAAAATATATATTGTATGAAAGTATATTAAAAAAATAAATTAAATTTACATAAAAATAATTATTAACCCAAATAAAATTAGTATAATTAGTGTAATGTCCGTAAATATTAATGTTTACGAAATTTAAAATTTCATTTATATAATAAAATATAAAAAACAACTAATCATCGGATACATAAGAAGTTTCCGATAAAATATAATCTTCTTGCTGGTACTTATACTGACTTATAGCACAGGTTAACCTATTTGAAGTACCAGCAGAACATTAAAATTATGATAATCTGTACCTGTATTAAGTATATACTACTACTATGTACCTACTTGTTATTTGGGCCAATAAAGATTTATTTATTTATTTATTTCTTGTTCCGACACCGGTCTTTGTCGCACAGGTCGAGACTCAATTGTAGGAGCTACAATAAGCTTTAAGACCTCTGCGGATAAATTGTCAGATTTTTTCTTTGGTACTTCCCGAAGGCTATTGATGAGAGGATCAGATGTTAGAATCAACATGTAGAGCAAGTCTCTATTCGCGGCAACACGTGAGCATTTTCGGGTATTATGTTCCCTAAATCTCCGACAGTCTTTGTTCCTTGCTTCTTGAGCTTCTTCAGAAAGCTGTCCAATAGGAACGAGTGCATTTTTGATGACTTCTGTACTGTGAACAAGTATTTTGTGCACAGTGGTTGGCATGTAATACCACGAATACGGCAAAGCTTGTCGAATTCGACTAGGTTTATATCATAACCTGAAGACAGCGCTCTCAACAACACACTAAAATTATTGATTAATGTAACATCTAATCCTGTAATCTCAGCACTCAATTCTGAATTCCTGAAAAATCGCCGAGCAGTATTTCCATCATTTGATGATTATAATGATATGATTCTAATAAGAGAAGGTGTATCTACAATATATAAAAAGTACAGTGGGGATACATGAGTCTACATTACTTTTTCAAGCTTTCAAAAACGTAAAAGATACAAAAATATGCAATAAAATTATACATGTTTTCAAACAAATATATATTAATTATAAAACTGCGGAAGGTTTATAGTTTTATAAAAATAAAATACATACCTTCGTTAATAAAATCCATCACTAAAACTTTTCACTTTAAAATAAACAACCTCAGGAGATGCTATCGTATTTGTCACAAAAATGCAACTGAACTATTTTATTAATTTTAACTTATTACCTACCTTTGAGACCCTATGACTCATCGATCTGGAATGTGGTATGTAAACAATTCCTGGAATCGGGGGTGGGGGGGTGTTGTTTACTAAAAACTGTCGTTAAATTCCAGGAAATTGATAATGAATTTTGTCCACCTGGCTTGTTTTACGGGACACACTGCGACGGTGTGATCTCTACTAAATATTAGCTTACTTTTTTAATAAGGTACTGCCTAAAATTCTGTCTATCCAGAACTTTTTAGTCCTCACTTAAGGTTTGTTCTCACAAACCCCAAAAGATGCTCCGTTAATCATTTCCCTACAGCTTCAAACCTCCAATTCCCGATACCATCCCTATGAACTGCGATAACAGAAATTTACGATATAAATATCGGCCAAACAACCTCTTTGCGACCCCATAATGGGGTCTAAAGCCTTCGGCATATCAGTTTTTAGCACATCCCTCTAACGACCGCCTCATCCCAAATAGCCGTGAGCTTTAAGCGGATCCAGTGACGTCATAAAATTCAGACATCGCCATTATATTTTACTTGTATGAGTTTGACGTGTATGGTAGGTTAGCTGCTCGCATTTTATGATTTAACGGGTTATCGTATACAGTTAGGTACCCACTTAGGTACCTAATCGCTTTTCATGGATATTTCTTTGTGTTATCGAGGCTAACTAAACCCAATATTCTATGATATTTTCTTGGAAATCTAACATAAAAAACTTCAAAACAACAAGCTGATCAATTTTAATGAGTACATAATTCGCTTATGCCTATTTCCCATGGGGTGCCTTAGAATTATCAGTCTTTATTAATAGCCGTGTATTCGAGTGTAATAAACGAGCACCTCAGTTTTTTATGCAGTACGTAAACAAACATAAAATGGACTTTAATGCTATGAAATTCATAACTTACAAGAAAATCGACTGAAATATTTTAGGCAGGATTTCGTAGGTCTTCCTCCTATTCGATAAAAAATTGCAATACTGCCTCATTAGCCTAGTACTTGTAGGTGGAAATACACTTCCTGGGCACAAGATTAAAGTTACATTACATTCAGATTCTCAGTTCAATTTATGTATTAGTGTTATTGGGTATTTTTATGCAAATCTCAGTAGCAGCTCGAAGTTCGGATTTGTGCCCGGTTAATACCTTACAAAAAGCTGGACCTCATATTACATGGGACCTAAAAACATATTATATATACACGTCCGCCTAACACTTGTGATGATACAGAGAAAGATTACAAGATAGTCTTGATAAAAGATAAATAATGTATAATATATGGTCTTTTTTTATAAAAACACTAGCTTCTGCCCGCGACTTCGTCCGCGTAGCGTGATGATATATAGCCTATAGCCTTCCTCAATAAATGGGCTATCTAACACTGAAAGAATTTTTCAAATCGGACCTGTAGTTCCTGAGATTAGCGCGTTCAAGCAAACAAACAAACAAACAAACTCTTCAGCTTTATATATTAGTATAGATTGCCCCACAGTAGGATTTTCTCCTGTATTGTGAGTGCGTTTACAAACGCAAATTCTTACATACACAAATGCCCAGACCCGGAATAACTATCTGTACTTACACCATACAATATTTGCACCGTGATCCAACCCAAAACACGTGTCGTCGGAATTTATATTTGCATAGAAATGTGCATTAAAGTAGAGTAAAGGAGTGGACTATTTTAACGAAATACCGCCTGAAATGATTCGCTCCTGAAATTAATAACGTGTGCCGAGCACAACACGTATTGTAGCGTACGGTACATAAACCGTATCTGGAGGCTTAGGACGCCATTTCGCCGGGGCACTTCCTGTTAACATAAATCCACCCCTATTTTGAAGCGAACGCAAATGCTTCAAGAAATGAATAAAGACGTTTACGTATTATATTATTTTGAAATTCATTGTTTTGCGATTAAAAGAAAGATTCACTAATATGTAAACAAGTTTCGACCTTATTTTACCCTCAAAATATTTATATTTGTCATAGTTCGCAAGACCAAAAATAATGTACAAATTTAGATCATGAACATCACCATCACATCAGCCTATTGCCGTCCACTGCTGAACGTAGATAGATAATTTAGATACCTATGTTAAAATTAAATTACTTAGTAGGTACGTATTTAAAAGTAAATCCTTAATCAATGTAAAATATCATTAGCCCCCTTTTTTGTAAATGGATTAAAATAATGTAATTTTTTCTGTAATTTTCGATTTCTATTATTTTTTTTACATTTTCTGTCGACTCTACCGCTTCTTTTGTTCGCCACAGCCCAGCGCATAAACCAAACAAGTGCGTCCCAAGATGATGTTCGGCCGAAATATCCAATAACCATAGTTTTACGGGGGTCCCTTTCGTATAGAAAATCGATCATCTCCCTCGCCTGTACCCTTGCTTACCCCTGACGGATTACGCCGTCATCCCGCGTGATGGAACAAAAAGAAAACATTAGACTCACCGGTTTCCTCGAGGGAAGGCTCTGCTCTAAGATATTTTTATTTTCCGGAAGGGGCACGTCAGGCCTGATTTTTGTTTCGACATAATCTTTAATGTATGTGTTGTGTGTTTTTATGGATATCGTTATGAGTTAGCTACTGTTTGCGGTAACCGGTATCTAATATTACCTACATAACGATCAATAAAAAAAATGTAACATGTTCTTGGTCTTTTTGTACATAGAATACAAAAAACTATATTCTCCTGATATAATATCGTTATAATCCGCCTACATAAAAACCTAAAAACTAGAAACTTTTTATTGTTGAAAATGATTGTGCTCGAGGACATTTTCTTTTACAAAATTTATTACTTTTAAAATGTAATAATATTTTCATAAGAATTTCCGATTCAGATAAAATAATAAGATCAAATTGCCTCCGCTGTTTCTATCGTAAGACAGGACACAAGAAGAGCCACGATTCTGAAAAATATAACATATCATCACCCCTGTATTTCCCAAAGAGTAAGGCAGAGGTGTACTTAGCTAAACTCACAGTTCGCCGGTATCTTTAGGTCCCATGTAATAGAAGCCGAGCCTATTGCAATTAAACAGCCACAAATTCCAAACTCACTATAGTGTTATTGAGATTTTCATAGAAAAACCCAATAACACTTTGCTCGACGTGGGTATCGAACCCATGACCTCTGGCGTAGCAATCGCACTTGTGACCACGAGACTAACGAGGACGATTCCGCAATAAATAACAAATATATATATATATACTGGCTTCTGCCCGCGGCTTCGCTCACTTGAAGCTTAACACCAACAGTGATGATCTCTTCTTTATATGGGCCTCTATACATCGGACAGGTCAAGCTATATCTCAGGATCCGATTAATTAATTGTGATAAGAAGTTCACTAGTTTTTAAGTTGGAGTATATGCTTTCTAACAGTGATAACAAAATTACTATTCTGTAATGTTTGCTCCAACCTGTAACAAACATAGCTTTTTTACAATTTTATAATAGTAGAGATATACATTAACGATAACTTTCTACAAATAGTTAAGAAGGAACATATTAAGAAGGAATTACGAAAAAATATGGTAGTGGTGCTACCATATTTTTTCATGATTACATAAATAGCCACCTATATAGTGGTACTACCAATTTTTTCTTACTAAATTAATACCAGAAAGAGCCATCCAGAATTTCATCTCACAAAAACACGACGTCATTTCGAAATCTAATGTCCAACGTACATAGCAGTCAGTACATAGCCGTAGGCGGGGTGTCACCCCAGATACAGGGTGATTTACCTCGGGTCTACGAGACCCTTAACGAGTCTCGTTATGACCATGTGAGGGAGAAGTTATTGTACGGTCGCTGGAGGGCGAGGGAGGTGAGGAGGTTCGCTCCAAGACGAGCACTTTGAAGGGACATAATATGTTATTATTTTTAGAGTGCACGATGTGATGTTTGATTTCGATTTACTTTTTCTTTTGAGATAGGATGAATGTGGTATGATGTTTTGCTTAAAAAAATAACACACAATTTCTGACTAGAAATATATTCTGATGTATTGTATTTATTTATTTCATTTCGTTTTCATTCTTCTGCTCATATTTACTTTGAATCGGCGCAGTATCTATGTGTTGTGTTTTCTTTCTATATTCATAGTGTTCAAACTACAATTCACCCAACACACACATCAGTTACCTATTTCGGTGATTCACAATAAACGAATTATAGGTTTTCAACCCTTTGACCACCGCACCGTAAAATTTTCATCACTTTCATAATTCATTTGTTGTTGGAGAACTTCTGTAGGTATATTTTATTTAAGACCTTTTAGACCATTATCTAAATTAATTAAAGAAATATGCCTATAAAATTAACATCTCAATCTACAGTAGGCTAAGTTGCAATTCAAAATAAAGTTCTACATAATAAAAACATAAATAGTCATCAAACTTCAATATACAACTAGCCAACTATGCAGACAGAATAAATTTATGACGTTAGGGACAGTCAACGGAACATAAATTTCTAATATTACCTATATTGAAACGGCTCGGATTGTAAAATTAAATTTTGCATGCAGAATGTCGTTGCTAGGGGACGTTTTATTTTGTAGGCGTAAATAATTTTATTGCAAAGGACCAATGGTTTGAGAAACATGATGGGCATGCCTTATTATTTATTGTTCTCATTACGCATAAATAAAATTGTTTTGTATATACATTTACGTACCAGTTTATTTTGCTTTTCAATTTTGTCTGAGCTTAGAAAAAGTATCAAATAAGGCTTATTTATGTTGGTTGTTTTGATCACATAAATAATTCTTTTGTATTTAAATTTACAATTAAGTAACGATATGTTAATTATACTTTATGATTATATATAGAAAATACATCCTGATAGGATTGTTGTATTGTTGATTGTTGAATCCTAATTTGAACAAAAAATATAACAGACTAAATTTGATTTCCGTTAGAATAAAAATGATAGCTAAGTTATATTGCTTAATTTTTTTTCTACAGGTTAAGTAAGTAAAAGAGGTAATTTATCATTTTTTTAAGTAATATTTTTGTAAAACCATATTAGGTAGGTACCTAATTTATATCTTACTAGGATTAATATTTATTAATTAGTAATTTTAATCCTCAATAATACAAAATAATTATATTACTTACTTAAAAAAACCTCTAGATTACTTACTGTTATAACTAGTAAGATATTAATTAGAGAAATATTATTTTACACTCTTCTTTCCTACCTAACTTAATATAATCATTTTTTTTTTTCTTAAATTAAATATTCAAATCAAAATTACGCAATCATTCAGCACATTTAATCTCAAAAGTATGAAGATAATATCTTAAGAGCAAGAGGAAATAAATTAAAAAGGCATCAGTCTCCACAATTAATACAATTATAATTGTGGGGGAGCAAAAACACTGCTTTGGTCGTGTTAAAAGGCAAAGTAATACAATTTTAGCATCTTTTTCTCCCCTACCTAATTACAAGTCATTTTATTAATAAAGTAGAACGTTACAATTAGGGTGATTACATTTAATTTTCAGATCGTTGCATTTTTACACGAAATAATTATACTATTATAGTCAAACATCCCAATAAATGCTTAACATACATTTATGTGAAATAATATAAATCACCTTTAAAAAGGTTTTATATTTGTTTCAAATTCACAACTCATAAATTACAACCGGCGGCCGCGGTGTTGCCCACTGAAAATATTTAACCATCAAATGGTCGCGTGGGCTCGGGTCAACCATTCACTAAAATATATTTGAATAACGAATGATATACGGTTTGTTTATTGGCGGGCCTGTTTCTTCTTTAGAATTTCATTATTCGGAGTTGACCGACGCGCGTTCGGGTCGCCGTCGGTCATTCAAAGGGGACTGATTGGCCGAATGACCCTCGTGTTCGCTACATTATGTATAAAACTTCTAATATTTTCGCAGCTTGGGACTGCTAGACCGGTTTACCCAACTACGGGCACATTTATATTGAAAATTTTACGTTTCATTTATAATTTAAAACGCACGTGTGTTCATTTTAAAGGTGAAAAGGTTATAGGTTCAAGCGACTGCGTTTCTTTAAGATCGTAAAGAAAAGTATTGTAGACGAATGAGAGTGTAATAAAAGGACAAATTTGGTCTTTAAAAGTATAGAAATATGAATGATTTTTGTTTACTTTTGGGGTAGACTTATAAAGAAAACTACTTTTATAGGTATGTATGCACCTAGATGGTTATTTTTCAACCCACACGATGGAAAGTGGGATTGAAATTAAATTCAAACGCTATTATTTTGGCGGAAATTTGAGCTACGTCCCATCGCGAGGGTCCCAGAGGATGAAAAACGAGGAAAGTTTCCCTCGCTGCGTTACTTTGTTTACTTTTGCACTAGTTATGCAAAAATGTGGGGTTCAAAACAATTTCTTAGGCGTGACGTGGAAGGAACCCTAATGCTGCGATTATTTTGATGTTAAATGTGTTATTTACGGTGCGGGCTAAGTAAACTTTATAGAAACAACTACATTTAAATCATTCTTACCACAAGAAAAAAATATTCTTTATTAATATTCAGTTTATCTGAAATTTGAAAAATCTTACCGACCTAATAGTAACACCATTGGTTATTGGTAGAAAAGTAAGTATTACGTGTGGTAATAAAGTCGCCGATGCTAAAATAGTTTTTTACTAAACTCTGTCGAAGATCAATGAACTTTTACTTTATTAATCTAAAAGCATTTTGATGCAATGAAAAATTCTATTAGTATCTTTTTGTTAGGTTTCACTTCTATGTCGAATTTAAACAATTTCAAATAAAAAAATGTAGGTAATAGGGACATTATATACTCAGCATCTGCTTATATGCCGTGAGTACATAGTTGTAAGCAATTAAGTATGTCTCTGCTACTTGGTATTCCTTCGGCATTTGCTGGCTAGTTAATATGCGGGCCCTGTATTCTCGTAATTAGCACATACGCCCCATGGAGCGGTGAGCCGGTGACATTTTAAATATAGATAATATCAAGATAGATACTATATAACATAACTTAGCCTTAATCAGGTACCTACCTTGACAGCATTATCTATACTTACTAAAGGTATTAATATTATAAAGCTGAAGAGTTTATTTGTTTGTTTGGTTGAACGCGCTAATACCTAGGTATCAGGAACTCCTAGTTCTAATTAAAAAAACGGTTTGTGTTGGATATTGCATTTATCGAGGAAGGTTATAGGCTATATACATATAACACGCTGCAACCTATAGGTTTTTCGACTCCACACGGGCGAACCCGCAGGCGGAAGCCTGTTTTTCATATTTAATATTAAATTTGAATTATTAAAATAAAATAAAAAGAATAACATAAAATTAAAATAAAATTATTGACATCAATTTAAAACAGCCCCAACCTACAGCCAAACACAGCCTCAGTGACAGACACAGGGTTAAAGTTGTAACATACTACTTCTTATTTTTTATCTTCAGATAGAAACTTGACAGGTTGGCAGTTCATTTTATATTGTTTTTTTTATTTGTAAAAGATGTAGGTAGATCATCAATTTAGTCCTAGCTTTTTTTACTTTTTATTGTATAAAAATGAGTCAATTGCATAGTAGTTAATACTAAAAGTATAATAGATAGATACTATCTACTAGATTATTTTTTTAAGAAAGTTACACCGTTCAATTCTGTAGACTTAAGAGCCATTTGGTCTATTTCATTTTAATAAAATTTAACACGCTACCTTATCTATATCTATACTAATCTATAAAGCTGAAGAGTTTGTTTGTTTACTTGAACGCGCTAAACTCATGAACTATTAATCCGATTTGAAAAATTATTTCAGTGTTAGATAGCCCATTTATCGAGGAAGGCTATTATAGGCTATATATCATCACGCTAATTCAAGTAACTATTCCACGGGGACGAATTCGCGGGCGGAAGCTAGTTATTAATAAAATATTTGTTGATGACATTTGTATTACAACCTTTTATTCAAATAAAACATACAAGCGACCTTAGCATTCGACCAAAAAGTATAAGTTCCATTGTTAAAGCGTGCATAGAGAAAAACCCGCTAACTTTTACTCAAAGTCAAACTCTGCTGTTGAATAGAAGAATGGTCCTACATACATCACAAGGTTTTACACGAACTCGGTTTCACAGTTATGCCCTTTACAGCTCATATAATGTAATGAAGTACATAAGAGCGACCTGACCTCTGTAAATCAGAGGCACACATGTGTGGACCTCTAAAGTTAGCGAGTGAACGTCATGGCACGCCCTTCTAACATGTTAATGTCAAGTCGAATTTGAATTTGGAACTCACGACGTATATTTTTTTTATTAAGACTAAACGTAAAACGTCATCCATGCTAAGAAATGTTATTGATACTTTTTTCCATATCCTTTATTTATTGTTAATACTTTTCAATGTTATTAAGACTTCTAAATGGATTTTATGGTTTAGCTTGAACCTGTCTAAACTATCGTTATTTGTTTGGAGTCTTTGTTCGAGCTACTTCACAATTTGAAGTTTAATTGCCACCTAATCACTACTTTTCAATAATTACGCTACAACTTATTAGTTAAAATCAAAATAATCCAACAAAATGTGTCCGTAACACTGTAGAAGGAAAACTCTCGTCAAAAATGCGTAGGTACATAATATTCGGACCCCAACGCATACATACAAAGAACACATAGTAATCCACGCACACATACGTACGCTCACATACGCTTCGTATGTGCCCACGTGTGCGCGGGAGGGACACGTGTAGGAAGGAGAGCGCATTATTGTGATGTAGGTGTGCAAGAAAGGGATGGGCGTTGCAGGACGAGCGATACAACAAATCAATACGAGCGGTGGTGACCGGTAGCCTGTGTCACTACCCCCCCGCCCGGCGTCCCCTCCCCTTGCCTTCAGACCGCACGCCTCCACCTACATTGTCAACTGCCACAGAGTAATTTAGACCTCCCAAAATGGTTATAGCACTGGTATTATGTGCTTTTTACCACAATATGTTTGTCTTGTATCGTCTTCTCGTGTTACTTATGCATATTGCTTTGCATGAGTAATTTGTGTAAACGTAGCTTGCTTCCAATGTTCAACATTAACTAGACTTTGTTTTGTTGAAGTTAACCTTGTGGTACCTATTGAGTCTTAGTTTTTGTTAGTTCTGATTGCTTCATAGAGAACACTGACTTGATGTGTTCCTAAAGATTTTTTTAAATATAATGAAGTTACCAACAAATTGCTTGTTGTTTATTATAACAAGTTATAATAAACAACAAGCAATTTGTTGGTAACTTCATTTGAAACACGCAGAAAAGTCTAAGCTTGACTAATGGGATTTATACCTCTATCCATTCATCCTCTATTTTATTGCTACAGTTGGACCAAAAGACCAAAATGTTTATTGTCTTTCGTGTAATTTCTTATATTCTCTGTTCAAGAGCTTTTAGTAATTATGTAGACCTTATACCCAAAGGCATCACTGGGTCACATAAAAATTGTTGTAACATATTAGGTACCATTAAAATCTTTTTAAGTACTTTGCAAAACTTGTTGCCACCACTAAATTAAGCATGCTTACTTGAGGTCGGTTTAAATCTCTAAATAAAGCTACGCAAACATATAAAAAGTAATGCTTCAAGCTATGGACGGCTCTGCATAGTCTTACTTACGACGCACGCAGATTCATTACACATGAAATTCGTCCCTACAATGTTTCATAACTTGGTAAAAAAACAGCAGCATTTTTTAAGTGTTTTTGTGTGTGTCCCTTCTACGCGAATTGTTATTCTGTGACTCGAAATCAGCTTGACCGCGCGTATGGAAGGCAGCGAGACTAGGATCGAACAAACTTGATACTTTTGCAAGTTTAACGATTAATTTTATTTTTATTTAGATTTTTTTTTTACAATTATTTAAGTATAACTATGCATTTTGTTGTTGGTGTGGAAATATAATAGAGCTTCCACGTTTTAATACAAAAATTAAGTCAGGTCAAAAGATTTTCTGCATAACAGACAATTAATGATAGTACCTATGACATGTTGTAGGATATATCTATAAATAAAAATATATTGCCACAATATCTTACAAATATTACGTAAAAAATAAAGCTTATCTAAGCTTTAAAAGTATCAACTTTACTGAATGTTCGTACCTAAACATAAAAAACCCCACGCAATGGACAGTCTTAAGGGTCCCTTTTTTTAAAAACTTTCAGGGGGTACATTCCGCTGAGTAACAGTTCTGTAATTCACTACCCTTCGCCTTACGGAGGGCCCATACAGAGGGACGATAAACTGTAAAACCACGGGAGGGTCCCTCCCTCCCTCCTCGCCGGGCCGATAAACAGGGCTGTAATTTATGACACCTAGAGAACCCTTCCCCGGATGGACCTGCCTTAGTGGAGTTTAGATACTTTTTGTTGTATGTAGGTAGATGGCGGACTCATTGAATTATGTATTACATCTGCCCGTAATGGAGGCTGTGAACTGGATGACGTGTTTGAAACCAGTTTATGGATCATGATGTGAAATTTTTGTGTTGTTTATGATAACGACCTAATTTTACTTATTATTATTAATCACGAGATACGCCTTGAGCTTGTAATTGCTGAATAAATTTTCAACTTAGATTTTAAAGTCAGCTAACTTGCTTAAGAAAATTTACATTGTACTTACTTTGTATAAGATAAGTATGTTTGTTTTATGAGAAATAATCGATTGAAAACTACATATTAATTTTATCATTAACAAATACATTACCTAGGTACATAACCATAAATATCTATATATAGAAATGAGTTAATAAGCATTCGGGAGAAAATACTTTCCTACACTGATTACGAAAAAATATTTTGATATTAATAACACTTTCACAAACGAATTCAATATCACTCGATAAATATTAGAAATGTTATCTTAAAGTTCACAGAATAAATATTCACAAAGTTTTCCGTAACTTGGCGTGCGTAAAGAAAAAAAGTTTCAGCCACTTGATAATGAGATCCTCAAGTTTTATAGGTATTTTATTTACTTTGAAATGGCTAACCGCAGATTCGATTCTTTAATTTTGTTTCCTAATTCTATTGGTTCAGGGAACTTATTTATTATCTACTCTTCAGATAAGCGTTTATGTCTATTAACTTAAAGGATTAAGATTTTTTTAAATTTGAGGACGGTTTAAACATAGTAAATACTATGCGGGTGGAACTTTTTTTTAAATTTTGCTCTATAGTTTCAGACATATAAATAAAGTAAGTTTTAAAGGAGTTGTATTAATTTTATTGGTCTTTTGGAACTAATTTCTTAGCTATAATATTATTATTATGATAGTTTAAGAGTTTTAAATAAATAAATAATAAATCAATTACCAAAGATATTTTTCCATCGCCCATCCATAATAACCGTAGGAACACTAACTGTCTGAATGAATAAAATCCATTACACATTTAACCATGTATCGCAAAAAGTGGCTTCCTAAAAGTTTCTACCTACACTTGAGGAAAAAAGTTGTGAATCTAAAAAGAAAAGAGTTTAAGTATTGGTACCTATAAATTTTACTTCATAAAACAATTTACTTAAGCATTTTTATTAATATCTTGGGTAAAAAATTAAATAAAATAACTTATTAATCAATCCAAGTTCATAATATCGGTACAATACAAAGCTAAGTATAAAAGGATAATCTACCAAGATAAAGAAGATAAAGAAGAAGCCTACCATCGGTTCAACTTTACACAACCGCAATGCCCTCCTAGAACGTTTCACAAAGCCGCAACAGAAATAAGTAGAAATCGATAACAAATCCAGGAGGCCGCCTGACCAATACAAGTATAAACTACATATAAATATATAAAGGCTCCTATTTTACCCTTATGGCCGGCACGGTCCGCAGCCATCTTGGAATTTGCCCCCTCCCCCGCATCCCACCCACGCTCAATCTTACCCCAAACATGCCCCCTCGATCTAAGGGGCCTTTGAAAGGCCGAAACCCACTAATACTAATGTCCTCTACGTATGAGCGTGTGTGTGTGTTTAATGTAGAACACACAGGTTGTGTGAGCTTTAAATTGTTTGCGCTCAATTTGTTTTTCGTTTGTTTTTTGTGTTTACTTCTTTGTAATGAGTGGATAGAGTTTCTTGCTGATATTGTTAAAATACGTGCTACACAGAGATTAGTAAAATTGTAGGGATTAAATTAATGAGATTATTACAATGATTGGTTTAATTAATTAAAGAGCGGTGACCCTCCAGAGTAAATAATTATTTTTCTATTGTGCGTACCTAATTATTACTTAACAGGTTAAACTACTTAACACTTCATAGTTTAAAGATACGTTATATTATTAATTAATTTACTTAATATATCAAAACGAAATAGAATCTAAATAATAATCTAAAAAATAGTTTTTTTACAGACTGTTCTTAACATTTATTAGAAGATCTAAAAAACGGTAAAAAACCGTTGCTTTGTGTCTAAGTAGGTCTGTTTGCCCTTTGATAAAAATACGGCTTTACTCTAAGATCATTTACCAACCTATCAGATGTTTAATAAAAATGCCTATGACTTTTTTTCTCTCTAGTGGCAATGTGGTTCTCAGGTATTTTTTTATATTGTTGACATTATTATTGTTGAAGTAACTAATGTTATGTTTTTTTGTTATTATTGCAGACAAATATTTATATTTTGGTTGGAACGTATTTTACGAGGAAAGTTTATGGCGACGCTTTATGGCATGTTACGTACATAAAAGTCGAGATTTTCCCTTAAAGGATTCGCTTGTGAATAAGTTAGTACGTCATGCAGGGACCGCTCCAGTCTATATTGTAAATATGTATACTTCACGGCCATAAGGAAAGTAAATAACGTACCACTTCTATAAAATGTAGTTACTTAGTTCCTTTACGTTCCAAATGCATTAGAAAAATGTTTGAATCAAAGTTAAGTTATAGACTGCTTTCGCGGTTTCACTCGTGAAAGTGACATTATGTTTGACTACATTAAAACCTTATAGCCTAAGTTACTCAGTAATAATGTACTTACCTAGCATTCCATTCGTACTTGCCTCTGTACAAACTGCCAAGAGTGAACAATGTAAGTATATGGTAAAAGGGCTTGGATGTCCTCTTCCTGACATTCTGAATAAATTACCTCAAGGAATTGCTAAAAAAATCTATATCTATACTATACTTAATATATAAAGCTGACGAGTTTGTTTGTTTGCTTGAACGCGCTAATCTCAGGAACTAGTGGTCCGATTTGAAAAATTATTTCGGTGTTACATAGCCCATTTATTGAGGAAGGCTATAGGCTATATATCATCACGTTACGCGGACGAAGTCGCGGGCAGAAGCTAGTATAAAATAAAAAACTTCGACAAATTAAAAACATCCTAGAGAAGTTTAGAATGGGGGAAGAACATACGAAGGGTCAAAAATTATAACTGAGTGACATTTATAACTAGTAAATAACGCAGAGAATCTTAGATTTAAAGATTGAGGATTATTATAATGTACCTATGAAATTGTATTAATACTGGAATTAATACTTTTCGTTTTTTTCATTCGTTAAAGAACCAGCTTAGTGGTATTTAAGTTTATGCATTACAAAATTAATAATTTTACAAACTTTCAAATCAAATGTTTCCCCTTTATAGTACCTATTAGTGTAGATGTGTACCTACACAGAGTCCATATTATACACAACTTAAATAGAAAATTATGAAATTTAACGAAAATGTAATAATTTTTCACATAAAATATTGAGTATAATGCGTTGCGTAGTGAAGGATCAAAGTCATTATCAAAAAAGGTATGATGTATGATGATGTCTTTTTTAAATTTCTTACTTGACATAAAGGCGCAAACTGTAGGTAAGCACGGTTTCATTTTTTGTGTTTTTGTAATCTGATTGTTGTTCAGCTGTAAGTATTTCTTAAAGTCATTCTACTGTCAGGCTCAGTCCTTTTCCGTCTGTCGGTCAAGAACTTTTCTCGGGAATGCGTTGACGAATTTCTGAACTTCAATATCAAATGTTAATGATTTTGGTGAAAAAAGCATGGAATAGTCAATCATAATGGATACCTATACCATATGATATGATGTTACGATGCCATAACGATGGTTATACTGTTATCCTACACATAATATATCTCAATATTCATAGCAGTAAGCATCACAGGCCTAAAAGCAACGGTTGCGATCCAATCAGTCACCTCAAAGAGCATTTCAGAGATAATTGGCGTCGAGCTCAAAGAAATACGCGGTTACGGCCGCCCCCGCCCCCACCCCGCAATGCATTACTGGAATAAAAAATTCACGTCAATTTCCGAAAGAGATTTCCATCAGAGCCGATACGCTGGCTAAACACAAAACCCCGAAGGTGGCACACACACACTTGAAATATTCACTCGCCACTCCAATACATCATTCATTCGTCCGCCGAGAACGGTTCGACACCAATCTTCCATTTGGCAAGAAAATCGATACACGTCGTGGCCATATAAGCATTCCGGGGGTGGTAGACGGGGTGTCTTAAGGGGGAGTTAAGGTTTAGTCCCGAATATTGAATTTCCCTTGGGACAAACCCGTTTCGCTTTGTCCCTTCGGTCGGGGTCGTGTGGGCCGTGAGATGCCCGGGCTCGCCTACCTACGCACATCTATACGCACACAGATGTGTATAGATGCGTGAGTGTATGTGCGTGCGTAAGTGTTGGATAATAACATTGCGAGGCCACCAGGCATACGTGACTTTCAGGGCGTTTGACGGGCCCCCAGGCTATATGCTCTAAGTACATACGTATAATAATATGCGTGTGTTTGAGTGGGCGTTTTACTCTATATGTGATATAGAGGCCTCCCTACGCTTCAAAGCCTTTAAATTGGGTCTCTTTAAATAAAATGCTGTACGCGTTTTGTCAAAAGAAAACACTTTATTATAACATACTAGGCTTTAATAACTCTTTATACAAAATGTTTTTGGATTTACTAAGAATATAAATAAGCTATTAAATTTCTAATTCAGATTTCCCTAGCTATACACAATTTTTGTTCAAGTTCTGTCACAAAAGTGAGATTTACAAACAAAAATACTAACGTTATTTCATAACTTATTATTACTCTTAAATTGATTATGGATACTAAAGGACAACTTAGTCTCCTTCTCGAGCAAATTGAATCCTACCCATGATAAGAAGTTTCAGCTTTTCTGAACAATATAAGTAGATAGAAAAACAAGTTTAAGACAAAAAAACAAATGATTTCAAAAACTATATCTACTCATAGATATTTTCTATCAATAGAAAATTAACTTCTACAGAATATAAACAAAACATAAATCTCAAACGGGAACTACTTCCCTCCCCCATAAATTTCCCCCATAACGTTAGGTCGTCGGTTCATTTACTGGTTACGAGTCGTAGAGTCGTAGCCCGCACGCCTACGAGTCGTAGCTCGTACGTCTACGAGTCGTAGATACGAAACCTTTACTTTATGTTGCGTAAAATTAAGTTAAGCCCTCACTAGTTTGAGGTAATCTTCGAAGTAATGCGGCTATTTGTTAAATAGATGATGCTATTGTTCAATTATTAATTATTTATTTTCTGTACTAAGAAATGTATCTTGTAAATGATTTATTAAACGATAGCTACTAATATTATAATGTTTTATTTCTTATAACCCATTATATAGGTTAATTTTATAAGTACAAACATAAATTGACAACTAGTAATGAAACATTTTGTTGTATAAACAGATGATTTGTTGAACTGTTTCGATAATAATTATAAAAATATATCAGTGCTGAGTAAAATAAAATTTATTTAAAAAAAAAAAAACAGATTTATTAAGGGGCAAAATACATATCATAAACATACAACTCACTTTCATGCTTGTATTCCCCGTTGGGTTAGGCTAAGGTGTACACCCCAGTTTGTTTTTAGGTCCCATATATTATATCCCAATACAGGGCACTAACATCCAAACCACCAACCAACCGACAAACTGCTGAAAATTTCATAAAAAAACCCAATAACACTTTACTCGACCTGGGACTCGAACCCAGGATTTCTAGGGCAGCAGCCGAACTTAGCGAACACTAAAGTAATGAGACAGAACTACAGCCCATTACTCAGTGTTGACGCAACGTCAAAACATAATCTACTTACAAAAAAAAATGATTTAAAAAACAAAAGAGACAAAGGATCGTATTCGCACAACAATAATAATATACCAGGCTTCCAAAAATATTTAATTATAACATCAATGTAATGTATGATCGGTCCCCAGACATCGTCGGGGGAGATCGACCAAACGCGACCACTATAAATCTCTGTCACAATGAGAGAGAGACGAATGCTCCAGCGCTGGTACTCTCACCACAATACGAACGTACCTTTCAGAGATTTGTTACTGCTAAGGTATGTATAGCTAACTTATACAAGTCTGTGTTTATGTTTCTGAGCGAGTACGAGCTGTATTTTTTTAAATTCTTAATTGAACATATATCTTCGAAGAAATAATCAATTTTATTATTGTAAGACGAATATCGGAGATAGATTTTAAATCGTTTTTTTTTTAAAATAATAACAGAATAAAAGCACAAGCATCCAGATGGATAGTGCATTTTCTACCTTACTACTTGCTTGACTTTATTTATTAGTCGATTCCCAGGACAAGTAATCTGTTTTTCTAAGTATTCATTTTTGATGCTGCCTGGAAAATGGGAATAAGCTCGCACTCGCTCTCTATTGCACAAGTAGTGAAAACATACTTGCAAAATTGCTGGTCACAGGGAATCTTTAAAAACAACACATTAAACAAAAGAAAACCTAAGCGAAGTACTCAAACAAGGACGCCAGTAGAGTACTTACACACACACACACGTACCAGTTCAGAGCATTAAGCCTAATACAGCACCACACGGCGCGTTCGGATTTTCAATCAGTCCCCACCTTTGTAGCGAGGTGAAGTATCGGCGAGGCGACGCCCGGAGACATATGGGCCATGTTATCCGTTCCCCGCTTTAATTCCAGCCGGGGAACTATCGAAACTATTGGAATTGCTCCAAGGGGGAAAGAGGGGATATATGGACGTGTGCGTAGGAATTTGTCATGTTCTGAATTTGCAATTGATGATGTTACTATGTTGTGCTATTGAGCTTTCTTGGGAAAATGTTGCCTATGGTCCATTGTCTTAACGAAGATAGCCTATGACTGTTTCCTTTCCTTATTTTATGTAAAGTCATGGATAATGTGGGTTACATGTAAACGCATAACAAAACGTATTTAAACCTTTCAAAATTTTAATATTTTAAGATATTAGAACTTTTTTCTTTTAGTTGTCCGTCGTATTAGGTCACACTAAAACTAATTTTAATGACACTCTTTTTCTTATAATAACTATAACTGATTTCAGCTTATTCAAAGAAAACCAAAGGATCTCTATACAAAATTTTACTGAGATCAAACTTAGGCCTCATCTTTGACTGCTTCCAGATTCTCAGAGATTCCAGAGACCTCACCTTTTAAATTCTACTCACAAGCAGACTGTTTGTATGATCCGTAATCTCCCCGTAAGCACGAGTTCTACAGATGCTCAGAAAAAGTGAGATCCATAAATCAGCAAATCAGCATTCTAAATAAGAAAAGCTCCTTGGAACAGAACAATGAGCATGCATTTCATAAAACACATTGCCCGCACAATCCTTCAAATGAAATTGTAATTCTTGAAAATATATTGTCGAGTTTCTCCCGAGTCACCCGGGGCGGACTTGTTAGAGCATCGGTCGAGAATCACGTTCTCTTTGAAAAACGTCCTTTGATGCGCTCGCCTTGTTACGACCGTAACAACTAGCGTTCTCACAGTCACGTGTATTAAACCTTTAACTCTTTGTCGAAACCACACAGTCGAATTTCAACCCTATCACGACCACGTTAGAACTATACAGGCGTGGACACAAATAAAATAATTTCGAGTAGGCTTACGTGCCTGGGAACAGAAAGTTTTTTCCCTTGATGAGAAAATGTGTTTTTCATGACATGTAATACACTTTCTTTTTCCATCGCGAGATACATTTTTTCAACAGATACCAAAATTAAAGTAGGTATTATCTTCAATCAAAGCTACCTTCTATCTATGTTTTTATTTTCTCGTAAAAATCTCGTACAAGCTACGCTTGTGATATTTGAACCATAACGTATAATGCCTCCCTCTGATTACCATTTGACGAACTGAATATTCCGCTCTGATAGACTTTTTGAAGCTATGCCGTAGTCTGCAATTCAGTGGTAGAAAAAAAGAAAGATTGCCGCCCTTTTTAAATCATGTCTACGTATTATTTATTTTTTACTCATGCATTGCTCTTTATTTGAATTTTGATTGATTGGAGTCGGTTACTTTTGTGTGAAGTGTTATTTACTCATTTTGTGCTGTTAATTTTAATTTACTAAAATTATTTTTAATACTATAGGAATAATTTATTACAGCCACTCAAACAGTAAAAATATAGGTAAGTATAAGTAGTGTAGTGAGAATTTAAAAATTAAACTGAATACCTCATTAATCTAGTGGTCCCAAGTGCGACTGCTACGCTAAAGGCCCTGGATTTGATTATCAGGACAATTAAAGCGTTATTAGGTTTTTCTCACAAGTCACTTAGAGTTTGGATTTATGCCCGGTTAATGGGACCTAATCATACCGGCGCGGCGAACAGTTGATGTACATTAGTACACCTCTGCCTAATATTTAGGGGAACACAGACGTGTGGTATAGGTATGGTTAAAATATTTACTAACTTATAACCTATTGAAACAGCTTAGATAAGCAAATATTTCTGTTGTGACAAGAGAATTTTAAATTCCAAAATCATTTATTACATGTTATTAGAATGGTCCTTTGGATTAAAAAATCACGTTCCCACTACAATTCGAAAAAAAGAATACAATAATGCATCGAATTATTTTTCTAGCATTGTTTTCGTTTCACAAACGTTAAAACAATAAGTTTTGAAGTCACATGCAGAGTTATAGACTAAACTCCATTCGTGGCCTTTGTCCTAACCCTTTGTTAGGGCGAGATCCTTCATTGTTTTCACAGGGCGCGAATTAATCTCAGTTTATTTCTTTGATCGTGATATTTCGAATAAAGGGCCGTAGATGTCAACTAACCGTGATGGATATGTAAATGGAACGTTTTTTGTTCTATATTTGAATGCGTATTGAATGTGTAGGTCAACCGTCGACCTTTTTGTGATGTCACTTTTATTTTTTTTAATTGATGTAAAAATAGGAACGGTTAGACACGATTTTTCTAGGGCAATGCGTATTTGGTGACTAATACTTTATTAGATAACAAACTAGTTCCTTAAAAAACAAAAGCAGACCCATGTCCGCAAGCCCCGGTCGACCGAGATGCGTACTGAAGTGGCTTTAAAAAAAAAAAGAATCTTGTTTTTGAAAAACTTGTTTGTCACTTAACATCAAGCGAACTAGCGATGCAGCGTAAGACTATCAAGAATTAAAAAAACTATGCCCATTATAATTAGTTCTACTGCGTGATTAAGTATTTTACACTAATTATCTGTCATCCCATATAAATATCTATATATGTAGGCTATGTATTAAAGCAAAAAGCCTAGCTAAAATATATCCATCTATAATATAAATCAAAGTCTTGCAACAGGAGACATACACCGGATATTAATAAGCTGGTTATCCGGCAATCGCCCGGAGTGTCGGCAGTACTCTTCGTGTATGCCTATACATGCATGTATGAGTGACACGCACGGATATTGTGCGGCCTTTGACGTGGGGATATTGACGTGTATTTCATTAGAGTGGGTAGATATTAGATGTCGTCTGGAGATGGTGAATATAGAGTGCGTGTATAGCAAGCTATGTAATTCTTAGATACTTATATTTATGTACATAGTTTATATTTATGGGAATAATACACACAGTATCCCGTTTGAATTATTTACAATCACGCCTTTATACTCCGATGGGTGAGGCAGAGGTCTCATGTAATAAACCTATTACCATTTACCGGGCACAAATCTGAACTTCGAGCTGCTACTGAGAATTTCATAGAAAACCCCAATAGGTGATACTAATCGACCACTACTCTACATCGGATCACTAATGAAGCAGTCGATTTCAAACTCAAACTTGAATCTTGAATTTCAATTAGACCTTCTAGTTAGAGGTTCTTTTGAAATGTTAAAAACTATATGCAAGGTTCCAAATAGTAGGTCTTATGCAGACTAGCCGGCAAGAAACTCCATAGATATTCTTTTAATTTTGTTTAAATTAAAGAGCCAGGCTTGATATTTAATTGAATGTACTACTTTCAAAGGTGTGTTATAGTTAATATCAGTAAATGCAAATGTTTTTGGGATCGCTAGGTCCCTAACTTTTTCAGACTTTCAGTAATAAAGAACAATGTTCGAACAAAAGGTATTCGTAGGAATGTAAGAAGCTAATTTCGTAGTAATATTATACTTTCAAACGTAAACCCACTAAATAATATGAGAACAATAACACATACCTAATTGGCAAGTTCACATAACAATATCAATTATAATCAAGCAAGGCACCGTGCCCATATACAACGGAACACAATTACTGCTAAGCGCAACCGGTCTCACCACAAAGGCTCACCTAAACGCCGAATTTTCCCGACCCAACCCCCCAACCCCCTTAAGGGAGGCTCCTAACCCCCCGAGCTCACACGTCTATCCATTTGCCAGCTAGTTCCGAGCTAAATTAATTTCAAAGCTCCTTATGTTACGTGCCTTGCGGCTTTACCTTGCATGTGTGCGTTACCGCTCCAGTGTGGAAGCTACTTTCGGAAGGCTTAAATGAATATATATGTTGTTTATGTGTGCGTGAGGTATATAGAGTAAGTTTACGGATACCGTCTCGTTAAGGATCGAATTAGATGTAACAAATTAGTTCGGAGTGCTTTATGTATTGAAGGCAAAGGGATCTTATATGGATTAATTTAAGTAATTTCACTATATATAGGAGTGAAATCTAAGTATTCTTAATACACTTCATCACCTCAACCCCATTAACTCATTCTATTGTCCCACTGCTGGGCACCAGTCTTCTTCAGAATGAGAGGGATAGGCCACAGTCCACCACGCTAGCCTAGTACAGGTTGGCAGTTTTCACACCTTCTAAGGCATGCAGGTTTCCTCACGATGTTTTCCTTCGCCGTTTAAGAGCGTGAATTAACTATTAACAACAACATTCTGTGTATGCTAGTTTGAAAAAACACATAAAACCATAAGATTTTTCTGACGGTCTTGAGTATTCATTTGGCCTCCGCAAATGCCCTGCTGATCTGGTATTGCCGTGCAGAGTGTGCTAAATAATGGTTGACCTATAGAAAGATAGGAAATGCCGGCGCCATCTAGTAAAAAAAAATTGTAAAACATCTTGTAAGTTGTAACTTGCAACTTGTCTTTTTAATATCTATTTACAGAAATAAATATCATTTATCATCTAACAAGCGCATGGCTTCAAAAAGTCATGGGTGCGGGCCTTGGATTCTTTGACGTGGCAGTCAAATAATCATATCACAAGGCTATCATTGTGCTTAGGTACTCTTAAAACACTTGATATATATTATATGTATACTATAACCACATATATTTGACGGTGGCGCGACTCGAATCCCCAGAGGCGCATGTTTTCACATAAATAAACTGACAGCCTGCCGATACCGAGCGGATATTGCCTCGGCCTACTACCTACATAACGTACACATAGTCAGGGATTTTGTTGGATATAATATGCCTTTGTGTAGGTTTATCAGGGCCATTTTTATACATAATAAACTATTATCTAGAACATTCACTGTCTCATTAGTCTAGTGGATATAAAAGCGCGACTAACGTTCAAGTCCCAGGACGAGCCGTGTTATGTTTTGTTTTATGGAATAGGGGGACAAACGAGCAGACGGATAACCTAATGGTAAGCGATTACCAACGCCCATGGACAGCAGAGGAGTGCGTTGCCCGCCTTTTAAAAGGGTTGGGCCTCCGGTATCCTCACTCACTCGGCGAAATCGTAAGTGTTGTTTCACGCCGGTTTTCTGTGAGGCCGTGATATCACTCCGGTCAAACCGGCCCATTCGTGCCGAAGTATGGCTCTTTAACGTTAATTTAGTTATTGGGTTTTTCTATGAAATTCTCAGTACTAGCTCGATGTTTAGGATTTTTGCCCGTTTAATGGCGATAGGCTGATGGCGAACTGTAGGTATCCCTTCGGAGAGACAGGAGTGCTGTCCTAACCTGCTAGTAAGAATAACCTTTAACTATTCAATGAGTTATCTATCAAGAAATCGACGACTAAACAATATTATATACAAAAATACACATAACTTTTTCACATTACATTAAATAAAGAATGCATAATCAAGTCATATACCTAAATATATATTATCATATAACATATAAAATCCAGTGCAAAATTCATGGCTTTAGCTCTTAACTCACTTTTACGACTAGGCTATTCATAATAAAAGATTGAACGCGACGCACTAAAACAAAACAGTATAGTATAGATATATAGTACAGAAGCACTAAGTTTAAATTACTCGTGAATGAACCCTTTTTGGATCTGCAGAGCCAGGGTTTGTCAACTGTCAATGAGAGTCTTAAGTCTTGATAGCAAAAAAATGGTGGAGCGGCTAAACTATTAAATTAGCTTCTGGGTTACTGGCTTCGATAATCGAATCCGTAGGTGAAGCGTAAAAGACACTGACGATGCCTCTCTAATCCACATTTTAAGAATATAAATCAATATATTTAGTTCAATATAGTAAGTTGTTCTAGCTAGCTATTGCAACTACAATTTATTACAACCACAGTAAAAACAACTTTACACATCCAGTCACTGTACCAGATATTAAAAGACCTAGAATCTCAAAAAATATATTATCTTTGGTGTCCGTTCCAACCCTCGTCTCACACGGGTCGTAAACTGTTTTATGTTGCTGAAGACAACGTATGATTTACGAGGGTCCTCAAGAAGCCATATAGGTTTTATCATTGTTTTTATATTGTGATGACTGTTCTTTTGGTAATGGAGAACAATCAAATATTTAAGTCTTGTAGCAAGTGAGAAAACCGAAAGAAAATGAAACCAGAAATGTGTGAACAAGCTGAGCCGTTTGCGAGGAAAAATCCATTAATAGGCTATAGTTTAACAGAATCAGACGCTGTCTAATGGTTGTTTTACTTCACTCATCTCTCTTGCTCATCTTTAGTGGAAACATATTCTTAATCTTACATATAATAAGAATGTAAGTGAGCCGTGTCTGTACATTGCTTATATTTACAAAAAAACTAATTTGGGGGACTCAGAAACAGTAACACAATCCATTTCTATTATTTTTGGAACTTTTGTCTGTCTGTTTGTCTGTCGGTTTGTCTGTCGGTTTGTCTGTCGGTTTGTCTGTCGGTTTGTCTGTCAGTTTGTCTGTCGGTTTGTCTGTATGTTTGACCGCGCATCAAATGATAACTACTGAAGAGATTTGGAGGAAGTGGACAGGAATTCATAGCCTGTTTCTTGGATTAACATTTAGGCTATATTTCATTAAAATCGGTTCATTCTATCAAAAGTTATTAATATTTTAACGATCGAAAACGTAGAATTTGAACAATAACCGTTGAAGCAAATTTCCTTTTTAAGTATTTTCGTACTAGACTAGCACGGGTCAAACATTATAACAGAATCAAGAAATAAAATTAAAAAAATACATTCACAGGTACTAAATAAGATAAAACAAGAAAATAAAACAAAGAAATCAAAAACAATTATTGTGAACTGGAATTGATTATTAGTACAGTTATTCTAACTCTACTTATACAAGGCATCACGGGACATACATAGGACTTATCCAGCGAGCATCAGCCGGTGTAAAAACTAAATATTTGAGTAGGGTAAAGAAGTAAACAAAGAATGACAATTTATTCTCTAGAAGACTAACACGACATCGTTATTAACTCAATGAAATTTGATTCGATAACAGGTGTCATTTTGAGTTAACAATTTTTGACAATCATTCTTTTCTTCTTTATAGCATCCAGCTTTAAAGTAACTGATTTTATAATGTGAAACCTCCATAGTGTAGATTCTAAAGAGTTTCCATCTAATCAAATCATAAAATAATATACCACGTATTCTACCTATGTATAATAAATAAAAAAAATCGTTAATCTTAACTGATGCCGAAACAGTTATTTGAGATTTTTATCTATGCAGGTAAGTCTGTTTATATTTGCGAACATTTTTTTAAAATTAAGTAATGCAAATTAAGTCAATGGCGCTAAGTTTAAAAATATGGAAAACCAGAATCCTTTTTCTATGAGATTTTTCGTAGTAGTTAGTTGAAACTTGGAGAGGACAACGTCTCTCAGGTCAGCTAGTATAACATAAGAAGAGTTATTATGTTCGGTCTGCTTACCTAATGATTTTCTTAGAAACCATAAGTGCATAAAAAATAGTTTAGGGCCAGCTACGTATAGGCATCGCCGGTACTGCAATTTGATAGCGAGACTGCCCCATGTACACAAAATCAACTGTCCTACTGCTGGGCACGGGTCTCCTCTCAGAATGAGAGGGTTTTTTTTTTTTTTATAGAACAATAGCTGTTGATTCAGGGAATCTTAACAGCGTAACCGAACTTGGTGGCGAGGCACCGAATGCCTCCAGCCAGGAGCAACTTAAAATTAAGCAACAGCAGCTAAGGGCGTCCCCTGCGGGACACGGGCCTCGGCTTAGGGCGTTGCTGGGGGGGCAGCTAGGGACGGCTGGATCTGGTTTAAATTATTATTAGGGACTAATTTAAAGCTACTGGCTCGGCGCGGGCCGGCTCGAGCAAGGGTCGGGGGGGGAGAATGAGAGGGCTATAGGGCTTAGGCTATAGCCCACCACGCTGGCCTAGTGCGGGTTGGCCCTATGTACACCAGAATCATTTTCATCACCCAATCATGCATGTTTTAGCTGGCCCCAAGATGTTTTTGTGCCATTACAATCCTACATTTGTGCGCTGCTACACGTAGTCTTAGTGAATACTACAGAGCCTGATCTTCGGCTTTACTCGTTCATTTACCACCAGCTACCTTTCGCGATTCGTCACTCCACCTGGCGGGCGGAGTGTCCTACAATATTTCAAGAACTCGTTTGTACAAGTATTTGTCAGTTCTTCGAGAGAAGTGGCCGGCTTATTGCCACTTCTGCGTGTTAATTCTTTGAACTATGTCGGTAACTTTGGTCATTTGACGAATAACATAATATATTATTGTACTATACCTAATTGGCATAATTAATGAAATATCTCCTCGTAGTGATCACCGCATTAAACACTATTTAAATAACATGTTTTAGAGAGTAATCATTTATTCTGCAAAAAAACCGCTATATGGTCCAATTACGTTAGGTATTCTATTTTACGCAACTCACACAGGTATAAAAAAGCCCATATAGATACCTAATGCAAAAACGATACATCTACGAGCAAATATGACATATTAGTTAAATCTCATCAGGCTTGTGACCTGCGCGGCCTCGCGCGTCGTCCTCGAGAGGTGTTTAAGTTGATGAGCGTTAGATAGAAGAGCGCTCGCTACACTTATCTAAGGAACTCTTATTAAATCCTCCTTAACTAATCCTTTAGGTGTACTGGCAGCAGAACAGTGGTGAAACAGAATTAAACAAATTTCCATTATAAATTTTTCGTTGACCAATGAAGAAATATGCAACAATTTAAGCTTACAGTATTTCAAATATAACAGAACGACTACTTTTGAATCACTACCTAATCAATAACTATAGGATAGGAACCCCTTTCAGTAGCAGTAACTTTTGTTAAAGGTACAGCTTTATTCTACAAATAATTATTGTACACTGTATTGTATATTATGTATGTATTGTATTGTATATACTACAAATAATATGTATTTGAAAAGTTAATTCAAATACGAGCACCACAAATTGAAAAACCTACATAAATATAAAGTCGGAGCCCATGCTTCGATCCATTAATTTGCTTTCCTGAAATGTATCAGGGACAAATTATGCATCTTAATCTATCTACGATGCCAATTTCGCTGCTAACCATATCAGTAATTAGTGGGACCGTGGTATATAGCCGGGCGTACATAATGTAATTATGCACGTTCGTACATACGGCGCTCTAAAATACTCCTGGAATAATTTGGAACTAGAGGCGAAGTTTGAAACCGCAGCAGACGGCGGCCATCTTGCCGTAGCCATGACAACCGGCCGCGAATTGTCTGCTCACTACCTGAAATGTAAATAGCTTCACGCTTTGTTGTTTGGTATTGCTCGTGCGAAAATTGTGGACGAGAATGACAGGTACCTATAATGAAAAAGTAAAAGATGGACAGGGTAAGGGTCTTAGGAAGATGCTGTAGTAAACACAATATTGTAATAAAGCTCGGTGTTTTTTTATGATGACCCTTCAATATTTTTGCAATTTGGCACACAAAATACATTGAAAAAGTTTTTTTTTTCTTTTAAATATATGTACCTATATTACTAAAGAACATATTAATAGTCTAATTAAATAGGTATATTTTTAAGTATCCATAGATAGATCACAAATATTTGATCAATTATTTAGCGAAATAATTTGGACTGCATTAAGTAAAAAAATAATTTTCTTGATGTACGCAGAAACTTAGAAAATAATAGTATTGCTTGGCTGTGTTCATGAATTTGGCTAAAACGATCCATATGGCGCCAGAGTATGAGCAATATGTCTTCATTTTTTTGCCAAGGCAATTTCGACTACTGTATTTACTATTCAAGGCCTATTCTTCTAACTCCTTCTAATATTGTTCTCGTCATGACTTAGTGCCTACTCACTGGAATGCACTTTCTTGTCACAATCGCGTCATAAAGTAGGAGGCTCGGTATTAGAGAACAAATGCATCGTTCTCATCATGAGATTCCTCAGTAGTGCTACAGAGCAATTCGATGGAGTATTTCAATATAAACGTTGGTCCCCCATTAGCAGGCGGGAGTCGCGGCCCAAGATATGAGTGCTGAACTACCCGTGTCCCCCGGCACACCAGAGTGGAGAAGGACTTTGTTTAAAAGTATTTTTTGTGTAAATAAATTCTATTCTAGTGTTTTTAAGCGCGACTACTAACAGATTCGATTAATTCGTGTAAGCGCGACTCCTAACAGATTCGATTAATTCCTGGATTCGATGAACGAGCAGTATTATTGGGTTTTTCTATGGAATTCTCAGTAGCAGCTCGGAATTTGGATTTAAGCCCGGTTAATGACAATACCGCTCTCCTCCTCTTACATGGAACCTAACACATACCGGGGAACTGTGCATGTAGGTACATTAGTACCTAAACCCTGCCTAACTCTTCCAAGAATACAGTCGACGGTATTTTATGTTATAAATATATTAGTCGGAGAAAGTAATAAAGTGACGTGGTAGACCCATTCTTCGGCACGAATGGCTCGACCGGAGTGATACCACGGCCTCACAGAAAATCGTCTTGAAACAATACTTGCGTTGTGTTTCGCCGAGTGAGTGAGGATACCGAAGGTTTAAACCCTTTTAAAAGGCTGGCAACGCACTTGCGACTCCTCTGGCGTTACGGGTGTCCATGGGGGACGGTAATCGCTTACCATCAGATTATCCGTCTGCTCGTTTGCTCCCCTATCCCATAAAAAGTGAAAATGCCAACTAACTTTTGAACTGAACTTTCTGCAGAACTGAAGAAAAATCATCATCATTAGCCTATATTCGTCTCTCCTAGTGCCCGTCACGAAAACCGATCTGCGAGTTTCCTCATCCAGTCACTGCTTGTCGCCTTCCGCAAGTCATCACTGGCCAGCGGTAGAACGCCCGCTGGCCAGTGATGATTTGCGAAAGGCGACAAGCAGTGACTGGATGACACTACGTTTACCCAGGCACAGTCTCCATTCGAAAACTGATTTTGGTTGCTAAAATAAGACTTGTACACGATCAGTTTCCACACAACACAACAACAGAGGCGCCCGCTGGCCAGTGATGACTTGCGGAAGGCGACAAGCAGTGACTGGATGACACTACGTTTACCCAGGCACAGTCTCCATTCGAAAACTGATTTTGGTTGCTAAAATAAGACTTGTACACGATCAGTTTCCATACAACACAACAACAGAGGGCAGACAGACGCAGTTGTGAGCACTCTTCATTTCGAATGCCCGTCCACGCGCCGCCCCGCGCTACCCCCGTGCTGCATGCCGTGTGTACACGCCCTATCGGGGACCAACACTCGCCAATATGTTGCACCGTGGAGGAGACTTTCATAAATTTTGTAAAATAATTATATTTTATAAATATTGAACAAACAACAACCTAAGCTACCTACTAAAAAATTATCATACTATTGATCATTTGATATTGAAAGTTTTTTTTAATGGTAAGGGGTAAATTTTTTTGTCGTCACTTTGTCGAATTATTGATATCGGTATCAATAATTCTGCCACTGACAAAGTGAGATGAAAGAATATGTAATGACAGATCAGAAAGAAATTATCAATATTAAAAAAATATAATAAACTAGAGAGATAGTGAAAGTTTAAATTCATGATTATTATTGAATATCGATCATTTATTCGCTACAAAAAACAATCGAACAAGACGCTCTTAGTTTACCTACTATGAAATTAGTTTGATAAAAATAAATATTTGGAAAATGTATTTTATGTGACGTTTTGTAAGCAGCTACGGCCTACGAGAATGCTACGACTACGGCGAACATGGTTACGTGCTACGCGCTACGTGCTACGTTATTTGGCGTACTCAATAAATCTTTTGTTTTTGATATTTTGATGTAAATATGGTTTACATAATTCCTTTTTATGGTTTTCTTGGGTTCCTAATAGTTGCAAGTGCAATTCCTAGGTCGAACAGTGTTATTGGGGCTTTCTATGAAATCAGTATTAGATCGGAGTTTAGATTTATACCTGATAAAAGCTCTAGCAGCTAATACCTGATCAAAGCTGATCCCTTTTACATGGATCTTTACATAACTCCGAACTGAGAGTTAGCATCAATATACCTCAGAAAACATATTACAATTAAATAATTAATTTATTACAAACACAACTATCTTTACAGCTATCAACAACCACATCCATTTGCATTAGATTCCTTATTCCGCTGTCGCATGCCCTTCGCTCCTTGGCAAGTGCTGAAAGGATGTGTGATGCGTACCCCTCCATTGTGGTTTGTTTCACAGCAACCAACCTGAGGTATAGGGGAAGAAACCACGATGTGGGCGCCCTCACCTGAGGAGCAATTTCAGTCACGATTTTTAATTTAAAAGTACGGAGAATGTGAAGGATTGTTTGAAGATTTGAAGTACCTACCTAAACAAAAGGTATGTGAATATCTTTGATGATATGTATTTGCATAACACAAAATTTACATAATATCGACCTATTTAATACTAGCGACTAAAAATTTAAAACTTTTGTTTAAGTATAAATGTCTTTGCGGATAGAGTCGTGTTCTTTACGATTTAATAATATCTATTAGTATATTTTCAAACTTTTTGACCATGTAATGTAGATACCTACTAGTGAAAACTTTTAATTGGCCTTGTTTTATGATAAAAAAAAAACTGTAACATTTATATAAGTACCCAGTTTTGTCACTAGCAAGTGATATCTCATATAGATAACATTAATATTTTAGATTTTCAAACAGTATTATTGCTAAACCTCGCCGAAAAATTTTATGAACTTTAGATCATAGAACTTATGGCTAGCTACACCTGCATTTTGTACATGAGTTTAAGTTATTGGCTTTGTAAGTTTTTAAATACCTATTTCATTTTTGTTTTGTATGTGGAAGAGAAAATAAACTATTTTATTTGTTTTATGAGCATAGATAGATCGTATTAATTTACAAATTTAAGTAAAGATTGCGAAAAATTCTCATGGATTGTCCGCATCATACGGTTTTCATATCCATTTCATAGATACTGTAAATAATAACATTATCTATACTGCAATTTAAAAAGGCAAACAATTCCTCTGATCCTATCAATATATCTGATCTTATCCGAAAATGTTACCTTTACCAAAACCACACAAAGGTTGCATTAAGCATTCATAAACATTTCAATTCCCATCACGAGAGCGTCGACACGTAATTACAACGAATGTCTTTCAAAAAGCAATCACATCTACTGAGAGATCGACTATCCGAGATTGAATTGCGAATCCACGTAATATATCAAAGGTAATCCGTTTAAGTTTAAGGGGCACTATGTATCATGCGATGGCAGTACATAGGTACCCACCCCGCTGTTTGGTCGCCTAAGCAGGGTGGCCGTGTAACGCATGTTTAGATTGGTGGTCCAAGCTACAAGTAAAGAAAGAAAAACAAATTTTGTTTTAATTCTATTTTACGTAAAAGTAATACTTTATATTGTTACAAATGTTTCTGACTATCTCCAAATTATATGGTTTGCAATAATGATTCTCCCTTGGACTGCACGATATGCAACAACAATCTTGTCTGTGGTGGAAATTGAGCCAAAATTCCATCGATAATTAGCTAAGACTGATATTATTGAAGCCACAATCAAGAGCAGGTTTAGAAACTTCAGAACATAATTATCACTGTTCCGTGATTTCAAAGGATAAGAAAGAAAGATAATTTATTTTGGATTCGCACATGATTAATGATTACTATTAGGTACTATTTATTGTAACACAGAATTCACAACAGTTTAGCGCGAGTTACACAGTACAAAACCCTTGAAGCTTACAATCTATTTCACTATAAAAAAGTCTTAAGTATTATTTGATTTATGGTTTTAAACTCTATTTATCTTATTGTGCATTGTTTCCCGCTCAACCCTTATATTTTACACCGGACTTTATTCGTCAACTAAGCAGGGTGGAGGGTGTTTCAACGGGTGTGGGGGGTAACGTTTTTCTGTTTGAAGGCACACGTCGCAAAGGGAAATCCTGTACAGGACAGAACGCTAAAATTGCCCGCTGCGATAATACGCAGGTACCAGGGATAAGGCTAAATAAAGGTAGTGTTTTGTTAGTTTCAAAATTTCACTGCGTTTAGCAGATCGACCTATCAAATGCGACTGCCATCGTCCGAAGTTTTCCAAAAAAGAGAGACCTTACTTTCCTACGAAGGGCGCAGCGTCTGCGCGAGCGGCCTTTGCGGGTCGCGGTATCGAATCTTTTTTACAGATATGGGTGATTTGAAGAAATCATTTAACGATAGAACGTCGAAATTACGTAATGTTATACCAGTACCTAGGTATAGTCTTAGCAAAGGCCAACACAACATACTTAATTATACACCTTCAAGATAATTCCATAAGCCCAATACCTACACCTGCTCACTCAAAACTCAAACCCGTATTGATTGATAGCGAGCAGTAATGGATATTTAATCATTTAAGACACCATGAATAAATAATCCATTGCGAGCGAGGAACATGGGTCTCGGTACATAGATAATTAAGGAAATGGCATCGTAATGTATGTAATATGTCTCAGTAATTGAGTGTAGAATGCCGATTTTACTTTTAACTAAGTACCGTATTTTATCTTATCTTTTTTTATCTTTGAGATAAAGCTGCATTTGCCACGTTCGTCTATGAATGAACGACAATTGTTAGGGCATCGAGGCCTTTCCGTGCCTCGGAGAGCACGTAAAGTCGCCGTCGGACGTCGTCGTCGTTGTCTTCGGTTGCCATACGAACACCTATGATAGTCCTTCGTGGTAGCCAGAGGCACTAATAGGTTAACAAACAAGATTTTTGTTGCAAACCGTATTTGAAAACATGCAGAATAGATAGCACCAAAATAACGGCTATCGAAGCTCTTTTAAAACCATTTATAACCAAGATGTGAAAGTACAGGTCAATATTATTAACGATTCACACACATCAACGTCAAACACCATAACATCTTTTGTCATATCGCTTATGGGAAAAAATAACCGAGAACTTATGACTCTACCCCATCGACTTTTTCACTATAGAACTCATTTAAATCTCTCGATGCACCCTACTTTGCCTGTGATGCACCTTGTTGCAAATTAAGGATTCAACCCTATAAAAAATGTGACCCCAAAGAATCGTGGGTAAAAAAGTTTTATCTTTTTTTTTTATTACACTTTATTGAAATGAGACACCGGGTACGCATATAAAATTGGTCTTTTTGTGTGCCGCGAAAGGGTTAGACACATCGGTAGTGCATTGATTTTTTTTAACGTGACGTACAAAGAGGTAACCCTGCGTATGCGGTTCGTGACGGTTCGTTATATCGGTGTTAAAGTTGAATTTGCGTTCTGTCGATTTTATGTCCCATAATATTTTTTATGAAGTTCTGTAAACATTGTTATTACGTGTAGGACCTATGCTTTGTTAAAAAATAAACAAATTAGGTAAATATAAAACAAATAATATTGATTCAGATTTGCAAGAATTAAAAGAGGTCGACATATTAATGCCCAATGGATTTAATGTTGCTTACTGCGAAAATATTCGAAGAAATTAAAAATAAATATTTTACAATAATTATGAGCAATAGATACCTACCTATATCAATCCACTATCCACTAATCCACTCAATACAGTTGAACTCTAATAAATCTCAAACCGTCTTTATTAGAAAGTGTACCTCTAACCCTTTAAAAGCAACATGGTCTATTGTACCGAACACAAAAACTGCCAGACAAAAACACAAGAGATATCATCAACAATTTCACACTTGGCACGCATGCGTCACATATTTTCAATTTGACAGTAGAGTGCTTTATTTGGAACGATAAGTATCGCACCCGATTCCATCTGATGACATTATTGTCGAGTAGCTATGGTGGTCCCATTGACTTGCCTGATTTTATTAATGAAGATAAAATTGAGGGTTTTAATATTGCTATTGCTCTGAATATTGACAACCTATCGACAATAAAATCAAACTATTCATAAATACGTAAAAGAAGTTGAATATAGTACTAAAATAATGTTCACAACGTACTTACCAGGTCCTAACATAATTCATGTTTCGTAATTTTTTGGTCAAGTTGTGTTTTGGATTGTGAAACTGAAATCAAGCGTCTCTAAGGCCCACTTTCACCAACTTCTTAAATGTGTTTAAATTGTATTTAAACACAATTTTCTATTGTAATTTTGGGTTTAAGTGCAATTTAAACATATTTATGAAGTTGGTGCAAGTGGCCCTAAGTATTGTAAACTTATAAAAAATATTTGGGACGAGATAAGTAAGGTAGTTTCCAAAATAAAATTAATTAGTTAAATACCTAGGTACCTACTACTATTACTACTTACCTAGACTTTTTTGGCAAAGTAACAAAATAATGGCTTTATTTTATTTGAATTGCAAACAAAAATACCTAATATGTATCTCTTAAGTGGAAGTCTTTAGGGGAGGCCTTTGTTCAGCAGTGGACTTCTTTTGGCTGAGATGATGATGATGATGATGATCTCTTAAATTAGGTAATTAATTATTGTGATAATTAGATAAAGGCTCAACATAATCAACCTATTAGAAAGTTCCACTGCTGGGCACGGGTCTCCTCTCTGAATGAGAGTAATTAGGCTGTAGTTTTTAACTTAGGAAGAGCCATGCTTCGGTATAAATGGGTCGACTCGACTGGGTTCATACCACGGCCTCACAGAAAACCGGCGTGAAACAACGCTTGTCTTGTGTGTCGCCGAGCGAGTGAGGTTACCTGAGGCCCAAACCCTTAAAGGGCGGGCAATGCACTTGTGATTCCTGTGTTGCGGGTGTCCATGGGCGGCGGTTATCGCTTACTATCAGGTGACCCGTCTGCTGGTTTGCTCCTCTATCCCATAAAAAAAATTGTTTACCACGCTAGCCTAATGCAGGTTCGCAGACTTCACATGCCATCGAGAAAATGTCTCAGGTATGCAGGTTTCCTCATGATTTTGTCCTTCACTGTGCTATTAATCATAAATAATTACGTTTACTCACTCGAAATACAATGTTTATACACAAAAAACAAACAAAACTACAAACCAAACTCAAAAACACATAAATTTTTAACCCGTCAACAGCGACATGTTTTCCAAAACTTGGCCGCCGCGTCACTCCCCCGGTATTCAGGCCTCCTATTTACCAATAACCCTTACTGACCCTTAACCCCTCTACCTAAATATGACCTCTCGGCCTAGCCCCTGGTCATTGTGTAGCGAATTAATCGGCTCGTATACCCATTGTATGGACACTGCCCACCCGTTATTCGTTCGTCGGTCATTGTGTTTATATTAAAAGTTTTTAAGTGTTCCCCCTGCAGTTTAGGGTTTGCGAAACTGGTTTGCGAATTTTGGTGTGCAGCGGTCAGAACTGGTTTTGATTTTATCAATTCTTGATTTTTAGTTAATAACCATGATGGATTTTTTATGCAACGGAATCAAATCGGAATCGTTATTACACATTAATAGAAATGAGGAAAAGTCTTTGCAACAAAACTATTTAGTTCCAATAAGTAGATAAGTCTTAATTGTATAATATGCACGCTTTAAGTAAGCCTAGATACTTATATGATTTTTTTCAGTCTAGTGATACTCTGTCACGTTCAATCTAACAGAGACATACTTTAATGTTAATATTAAATATATCTAAGCAGAGGTATAATTCATACCGAAAGCTCTTCACATGAGCTCAACGCAAACTAGTGGAGCACGCACGTTGCAAAAACCCAAAAGCATCAACGAACTTCTAGTATTTTGCATACAGAGCACACCCCATTCTAATGGTTAACAATTTATTGTTATTATTTATGCACCGGAAATGTTCCCCTCGTGTGTAACTAGCGTTGCTACAGATGTGCATCTTGGATGAGCTGTGGGCCAACCGACGAAACTTACTCTAGTCAAGGCCCCACTAATATTTTAAGATGTTTGAACGACCATGCAATTGTAGGTAGAGTTCTGTCAGACTATCTCAGTCTGCGCGTCTGAACTAAGCGGTTCCAAGTGGCCACGCACGTCAAATCATACACATATAAAAAGTGTTTTTGTACAAAAATATCGTAATGAAGGTAGGTAAATGATTCACATTATAGAATTTACGAGTAGGTACTATAGGTTTATATGGAGTTTTTACAGCTGAAAAACCACTTAGGTACGGCTATCTTCAGTTTTTCGGTTGTAACTAGGTACTGTAACTGTTACATTTAGCATGTGTAGGTAATATCTACTTACTTATAATTTGAAATAGGTACAAGATACTAGGTACCTATTTCAAATTATAAGTAGATATTAGAGTTTTGGCTCATGAGATTTTCGACATGTGGAATGTTGTTGTTTACTGAGCAATCACTGTACGAATAGTGGTGATTGTGATCGCCAATAGTTTTATAGCCAAGAGCCTCGACTCACATCTGTATAGCCTCTCACTAGGCAGCTGGGTTGGGTTAGGTTAGGTTAGCAGAAAGCGGTGCCCACTCCTGGATTGGACGCGTAAGTATTATGAGAAGGTTCCTTTCCTTGGAGCCCTGTCAACCCCGGTAGTTTGTACACTGTTTGCAATACCAAAAGAGATATACTTAGGTACCTAGGTTAAACCAAACTAATGTATTTCTGGAAAATGTTTAAAAAAAAGATGTCGGTATAGATAGGTGCCTACTTCCAAACTAGATATACTTAATACCTACCTACACCACCTGCATTATAAGTTGGTAAACTGCATCGATTCATCAGTCTCTATATAATACCGATAGGTAGTATATAACTATAATTCTAATAATATTTGGGTATCTAAGTATCTCCTATTCAATAAAAGCTGTCAGTCAAATTGCATAGAAAGGATCAACGCGAAAGGTGTGCGTCGTTTATGCAAATTTTTCACAATCGTCATTATGTTAAAAGATTTCCAATCTTATTTATATAGTATCAAAGTATATTATTACACTTAAAATTATTTCAATAAACAGAATTACGTTATGCAATTTAATATGAATGCTTTCTACTCTTTAATACAGTTTAAATTTGCAAAGAAATAAAATGCATTTACAGCGTTGCGTATGAAGTTTATTCGTAATTTGCATACGGTATTGTGTTGCAAGCTTTATTTTGTAAATGGCCACAAAAGATTTTTTTAATAAACAACACTGCGAATGCATGCAAAGTTAAAAGTAGAACATCTGCTATTGGGGTTGGAAAGGCGGATTGTGCAAAAATTTGAATATCGATTGAATTAGCGTTGCGTTTTACCTGTATTGAATTTTAAAATGTTATTATTAAAATTTACAGATAATATTAAGTATTATCAGCAAACCTGAATTAAATAAGTAGGAACTTTCCGAACTAGATACCTACCGACGTAGCACAACCGGACTAGATCATGTAGATACCTACCCACCGACCTACCTAAACCTAATCTAACCAGAACACAGAAGAATCTTTTGATGTCTTATTATAAGGGTAGGTTGGTAGGTAGGTACGAATATTTACAGGTACCTACATACCCAAACCACTTTAGTTTTGACACTATTATCTAATAAATACCTAGGTAGATAAGTTAAGCTAGATAAGTGGTTTCAAGCAGAAGAACAGAAGTCTAGTCTTGGACCAGGTAGGTGACCTGATCCAAGTCTAGACTTCTGTTCTTATGGGTAAATAAGTACCTAGGTACTAAAATTATATGGACCTTAATTAGGTACTTACCTACTTAGGTACCTACCATAAAGCTACTTATGTAAGTAAGTACCTACCTACAATGTTTAATAATGATTCAAAAGAAAGATGAGACGTGCCGATGGCCAACGTGCGAGCATGACAGTGGTAAGTTCCTAACCCAACCAGTTTTATTTACCTAACTCTTTTTAAAGTTCGCGTGCAAAATCAACTGCATTAAAATTCCACACTAGAATTAATTTAACAGAACCTACAGCTTTTTGAAGCTTATAAACTAGTTCAAAATCTATAGAAAATCATTATGTTTAGCAAATCCGCGCAAATACGGGCACAATAGAAAAACCCAAAAGAAAAACCAGAATTTCAAGTTCGTTTATTTTTTTAAAACCAGTTCCGCGACTGGTCACGCGCCTTTTTTAATTCGCAATATTTTTTGAACTGGCAACCTTGGTCCGTGTTTATTGTCCCGTATCATATTGTCCGGAATGACCTGCACTGTTAACGAATTATTGAATCATTTAATAATTACACGCGTTTGTCGTAAATTTTGTGGTAACCGGGTGGAAGAAATATTAGGTAGTACCTATTCATATTTTACCTACTACCTATTGTTGATAGCCGCAACATAACGATTGGTTGTTTTCGTTACAAATTGACTAAAACATAGTCAAACCCAAATGTAAAACTTATGAATTAGGTACCTAATTTAATGTTTAGGTATATGGTAGGTAGGTACCAATCCTATAGTGTCGGTATATAGGTAGGTACCTATTTAGTTTTTTGTGTAGGTAAGTAAGTAGGTACCTAAGGTAGAAGTACGTATTTCCGGCAGCGTCCCAGTACCCGGTAACTAGATAGTTTTTTTTGTTTTCCACCTTTCTACCAAGCACAAATTAAAGTTTGTAAATTGTAACACATTCTTGGTAATATTTTGTACAATAATAATTGCAACACTGATCAAAAAGTTTTATGGTGTCAAAACTGTGTAACCATAAAAGTGTGCTCTCCAAAAATATTAAGAAAATTGGAGGTCCGGTCTCTAAACTGCGAGATCACCCCGTCGTACTATTCAGCTTGGCATGCTGCTACGGATGACCATACGGTAAGGGTGTTAATTTATTGAAATATTTGAGTGAACTATCTAACGATATAAACTATAAATTATGGTGAATCTAATTGAGAAGTATTTATTTTTGCCTGTCACATTTATTGGTACGCACTAGTCCCTAGTTGACCCAGCAACCGGCATAAATTTTTAATTTTCTACCGGATATTGGTGCAAGCATCATACCGGTAATATCCATTGTACCGATACCCGTTATTGTATCCTTATTGCCTTGCAATAGGTCTCTTTTTCCTTTGAAACTGTGGTATAAAGATCTGCCGGGTACTAGAACGTATATTAACAGTTGCACCTAAATCCGTAATGATTCTTATTGCCTTAAGTAAGAGCTTATTTTCCTTTGACTTCAATTGAAATGACTGTGTACGTTCTTTTAAAACCACATGGATTGGATTCCTTTTTTCTTTTTTCTGTATTATTTCTAAATGATTACGCCTATAACTATACTCCTTATACCACGCACCTTTCATACAAGATAGTACTCAAAACAGACATTTTAAAATGCCTTATTGTAATAAAAACTCAGCTGAAGGTAGTTTTGGGTATACAACACATCATGTGCTCAAACATTGAGTATTTGACTGGTATCAGTGTTTAATCAGCAAGAGCTGACCAGTGGTTCAGCTCTTACTTGCTGTGGCTATGGGTCTCTATACATTAGAGAGGTCAAGCCGTAGGTATCTCAGGTTCCGTTTAATTATTTGAGATAAGAACATATTATGGCCTGACACAACTGGTCACCACGCCCACGCGAATCCCAGATGTGGAGAACCAGAAGCCTTCAATGCTGGATCTTCTGCTGATTTCTCATCCGGACGGCTATCATGTATCCGTAGGCGCCCCGCTTGGTTCGTCGGATCATTGCCTTGTCCGGAGTACAGTGCCTCTCATGTGTTCGTCGCGATCGCGAGTTGTACGTAGCCGCCGTGTATGGCACTACAAGTCAGCAGAATAGGATGGGATGCGGTCCTTCTTTACGTCCTACCCTTGGAGACAGGTTTGCTTCTCGCCGAATGATCCCAACGCCGCTGCTGATTTTGTTGCTGATGTGGTGCTGCAGGGTATGAAACTTTTCATTCCATCCTCTGTAGTTCCCATTAGTGGCAAATTTCGACCTTGGTTCGGTACGTCTTCCAAAAAGGCCTCTCGTCGGAAGCAGGAAGCCTATCGAGCCTGGGCTGATGCGGTGGCGGCAAGGGATGTAAATACCAGCACATTAAAAAAGAAGTATAACTTTGCCTCTTCCTTGCCAGGTCCTTCAAAAGAGACATTGCAAGGGCGAAGTCGGTGCAAATCGGTAGAATTGGTGAGAGGCTTGAGGGCCTGCCTTCTTCTCTCGATCTTCTGGGCAAACTCTTTGCGTCCAACTCAACTTTGGATGACGGGGGAGAAGAGCCGCCTACCATACCGCGGTTCGTTGGCTGTATGCCGGATATCCGGTTCCACCAACGCGCAGTGCGTTTAGCACTTGTATCCCTCGATATCTAAGTCAAGTGGGCCTGATGGAATCCCTCCTATTGTGTTAAAGATGTGCGCTCCAGAGTTGGCACCAGTTTTAACACGTCTATTTCGGCTCTCTTACTCTTCTGGCGTTGTCCCAACATCATGGAAGACAGCATTGGTCCACCCGATCCCTAAAAAAGGCGACCGCTCAAATCCATCCAACTACAGACCGATAGCCGTTACCCCCCTTTTCTCGAAGATATTGGAGTCCATTATCAACTGCCAGCTCCTTCGGTACTTAGAGGATCACCAGATGCTTTGTGACCAGCAGCACGGCTTTCGCAAGGTTAGGTCGGCTGGTGATCTTCTGGTATACCTGACACACCGTTGGGCACAGGCGATCGAGACTAAGGGGGAAGCCTATTAATATAATTTTATCATAATGATCTCATTGTATATCTCCAAATGTTTGTTGCAAAGATGTTTGTTAATTTTGTGTCATTTTAACAAATTATTCAAGCTGTATTTACAAAACTACCAGATTTGTATTCTCATTCTAAGATTGTTAAGTTTTTAATGTTGGTGCAATTTTTTTTCGCAGGTAAACCTATTGAAATACAGGCTTTAATGTTATTCAAGCATAAACTCAGAGTTTATTCATAAGTTAATTCATACCTTATTTTACCTATGTATGTTATATACCTACCTGGTTCCAATTTTCTAATTATAACATTGAAATTTAATAAGTAAAATTTTCTGAAAATAATATTGATAAAGACTGATTTTATTAAAAACTTTTATATTTTATAAAATATATATTTTCTTTGGATACGTATTATAATGTGAACTTTAATATCAAGCAATAGAGTTCATATTTGCGGTAAAAAATACCGGATTCTGGGACAATATAACGATTACTAGTACAAATCTAACGGATACTGGTACAAATGACCCTTTTTAATGATTTTGTTGTATTATTGTATATAAACGTTTATATTAATTTTGAAAATAGTAATCATAAAAAACAAGAATAAATTTACTATCTTTAAATGTAAAAATAATTATTGTAAGTCTTCTAGTTTTAGCATAGCAGACCTGCAAAGTCGGCGAAGTTCAAAACTTAACGGTTACTGGGCCGTTTACCTTAGGAGGTAATAAAATTTAGAGTAGGTGAAGGTATTTAGATGTCTCCGTTCCAATCTGCTTAGCTGAAGAATAGAAGAAATAATTAGCAAATCTTTAAGTATTGATACAGAGACAGATAATTTTACGAAAGGGAGAAAGCCGATGTAAGTATGTAGACCGTAGATAAAGGTACCTACCTATTTTGAGAAAGGGGCATTTGCGTTTGCGACCTAAGTAGGTAGGTACCTACTACCGTGTAAAAGTACCTACTACCTACCTACCTAAGTACCCAACTGGTATTAATTTAACATACAGCCCCTACTTATAGCCCAACTGCATAACATACCTACCTACTTATAGCTTAATAGACAGGTATAATTTCAAGTTGCTGTAAGCAATAAAAATCATAAAATATTGCCAGCTTTAAGGCCTTAGCTTATCTTTGTGGCTTACGACCTACACTGCGTTCGCGAAACTTGAAAATGGAATGTCTAATGACTATTGCCCAATTTGGCGCCAAAACGGCGCGTGGCGTGCAAAAACGCGCGCCGCCTCACACACGCTTGCCCCGCCCCACATACGCTGGCCAATCGCACAGGGCGAACCCCTCACGGGCCGCGCAACACGCATATTGATCTGCGGACACCGCTCGAACCGTTTACATTTCGACATATCACATACTAAACACCGACAAACAATAACATATGGTCACTCGCCATACAATATTCAACTTTAACTCGGCGGCTTAGAGTCTAAATTGGGTGCATAAACGGCGGCCACATAGGCGCTTTTTGCTATTGAGAAAGGTTTAAATTATAATGCACGAGGCCCTCAAACGATAGTGACCTTTATCCCATGAGGTTAAATACAGCGGTAAAAATTATTATTTTTTTACGATAAAACATTCAAATATTATTAGGAAGCTGCTATGTTGCTGCGAATATAATTTATTTTAGAAGGTGGCTAATGGCTTTTTTGGAAACGAAAATGTGGAAAATTAATTTTATTAGCTTCCAATAGCGTTCTTCTATCTAAAGCGGACTGCTGCAACTTCGTGAAACAAACAGTTTCACCTGTTATCATTACTATATAATAGATGTCGCTGTACAGAAACAAATTGAGTTACATACTGACATCTAGCGTCATTTAAACGTAACTAATAAAAAGTATATTAGTATAGTTGTACAAGAGAGCCCTCTTGAGCCTCCCGATTTGAAGTTATGAAGCGACATCTGCATTTCCTAATAGTAACAAACAAACGCTCTATAGATAGCTATAGGTAGGTAGATAGATATAATATAATACAGGTATACGTTTCCATTTATTTATAGTTTAAAGGTAGATAATATTGGTATCAGGACGAAGAAGAGATCTTAACTCGAAGTTTGAAGTAGACAAAACACTGAAAAAAACAAATAATTAATCATAAAATGAACACGAAACACTAACATACATATACACAAGTTTCAGCGACCATATTGTTTAATGTTGCCAGTTAAATAATATGAAAATTATTCACAACAATGTTACCATACACTACAGTGCTATTGAAATAAAATAATGACTGTGATATCTTTTACCAAACATGTTTTAAATGGTCTGTACAATAAATACTATAAATAATACTATTAATACAGAATTAAATTCCCGAGGCTGATCGTTTAACTGAGCCCGCCAAATTCAAATTACAATTGGTTTTTCGCAACTTGTAGGTCTATAACACATTCTAAATTCAAAGTTGTAGTAATTTCGGCATTACCTATACAATATTCACAACTGAGCATTAAAAACTTTGCGAAATTGCGAAAAACCAATTGTAATTTGAATTTGGCGGGCACAGTTAAATTATCATCCTTAAGACGCTGACAACAGCTAAATGAAATTCGATGTTTCGGTATTTTAGCCACGCCCATTATTGCTCCGATAACTTAGCGCTTTTTTAAAACAGCGGTTATACAGCGAACTACCTAATAAGAAACAGTGACGCGATCAATAATGAACAATCAATAGATGGCGCTGTTGTATATTTATTGCTCTGTATGAAGAACTAGGAACAAATTAGGCAGGAAGATTGAAAAAACAAGTAGGTTATTATATCTTTATATTTTTAAATATTTTATGAAATTGTATTTACAATGAATTAACAACAATATACCTAAACTTAAGGAAAATAAAATCTCAAACTACTTAGATAAGCAAAATTTTCATTATTTTTACATGATGTACTATTTATTTGCTGTTTTATATACATATATTATTAATTATATATTAATTAATAATAAGACAACAATAAATATATAAACATTTTCGACTCCACATTCCACGTGCTGGGGACCTCCTGAGGTAGACCAATATATTTTTAACCGACTTTAAAATAAAGAAGTATACCCCTTTTTATTCTTTAAAATCTTACTATTATATCATTATAAAATTGTAAAATAGCTGTGTCTGTACATTGAAGATATTTAACCTTTTGAACGCCAATCACTTGTATACAAGTTCGAGATTTTCGTGCCCTCTACTTGATTAGAAGTAATACATACCATCACGCCTGTATTCCCCGAAGGATTAGGCAGAGGCGTACTAATGTACACCCACTGTTCGCCGGTATGTTTAGGTCCCATGTAATAGGGGGCGAGCCTATTGCCATTAACCGGGCACAAATTCCTAACTCCGAGCTGCTACTGGGAATTTCATAGAAAAACCCAATAACACTTTGCTCGACCTGGGAATCGAACCCAGGACCTCTAGCGTAGCAGTCGCGGTCAGGACCACTTGGCTATTGAGGCAGTTAGAAGTAATAATAGTATAAAATAAATTTACGACTTTTACAAGACCTTTTATTTTGTTTTTATGGAAAATTGCCCTGTATTAAGTCATATTTTTAACTTTTTCACACATAATAAGTTCTTGTTTGTTTTATATTCAATAAAAACAAAAACGCCAGAAAATATTTTAATGCCCCCAACGCCAAGTACTTGATATAAAGTAAGCCAGTGATGGGACACGATGAAGACCTCGCTATATTTCATCTCGTCGAAACGTTCATAAATACTATTATTGCAAGAAAATTACGTGAATAAATATTTCATAAATATTGTAAACTATAAACTACGTTTTATTCACCTTAATCAAGAATAAATAGGTTTTCTAATCATTGTCGATAGTGAAACACCGTTTGAAAATCCCATCCTTACAAAGTGGCTAGTTGTCAGTGCGCACAACGCCACGAACTTCTATAGAAGTAAATCTGTGACGTCATAAGCGGACGGGTTTCAAGGTCATAGTGACTTTGTGCATTTTAGTGTAGTGCAATATTTACATCTTGCGTTGGCGCACGGGTTCTTACAAAAAAATGAGGGACGATGAATATGACGTTTCAGGAATGTACTTCCGTTTTCTATTAGTTTCTAAAAACAAGAAAAATCATTGCTAGTATTTTGCGACACCTATACCTAACATTATAGAATACCACGTTTCTAGCTTCTATTTATTGTATTTGGTTCTATTTGTTGTAAGTGAACGAAATAAATTATGCATGAATCGGTTGAGGTTATGCACGTGTAACTCGACCACAGTGAATAAAAAAAAGAAAAATACCATAGACATCGACATCTAGACATCCTTATATAAAACAGAAAGGATTTTGACGTGCCTCGAGCGCAAACGACTTGGTATGAAGTAGAAGGATTACATTTGGAGACAAATAGGGATGTGCCTTCTAGAACACACGTCTAAGAAATTTACAATTCTTTTCTTTTATTATGGGAAATATATCCAGGTTTTCATATTGATTTTTTTATGAAATAAAACAAAATATGAAGTAAGGCGAATAAACATTAATTTCAACTTATAATATTATTTATCGATAGGACATTAATCCCATCCCTACGTTTTACTATAGATACGTTATACATTTGTAGCGTGGCGCTGGAGGACACATCGCGTATTATATAGATGGGCGTCGAAAAGGAATCAAGTGGGTTAGGGTATACAACGAACCCAAAAATGTGATTTTTAAATTTCTTGTCTGTTTGTCTGTTTATTACGGGTTGGCGCAAAAACTACTGAATAGATTTTGATTTTGTTAGAAACTGTTAGAAAGTATGTGCTCCAACTTAAAAACTGGTATACTTCTTATCTAATATAATTAAACGGAACATGAGATACAGCTTGACCTCTCTAATGTATAGACACCCATACAAAGAAGAGTTCATCATTGTTGGTTATTGAGCTTCAAGTGAGTGAAGCCACGGGCAGACGCTAGTCTCTACTATTATAAAATTGTAAAAAAGCTGTGTCATTGTGTGTGTGTGATATTAAAAAAAAACAAGTGGGTTAGGGTGTATCAACGTCTACGGACCCAAAAATGTGATTTTTAAAATTCTTGTAATAGGTATATAAAATTACAAACTTACTGGTGAATTACAATTTCCAACGCTTCACCGGTTTCTAAATTGTTCTCCAAACGTCTCTTTTTACTGTTAAGAAAATTAAAGAATTCAAGGAAATAAATTATTAATTATTCTAAAAAAGTAAAATCTTAAAATAAAATAAAAAGTTATTTAGTAAAGGAAAAAATTGACTCACAGACAGGATTCGAACCTGCGTCTTCTGGCTAGGTACGCCAGACGCTATGACCACTAAGCCACCGCGAATCCCACCTGCCATGTCGAAATTTGCCTTCACATTCTCAACTTACGTCCATCTATTGAAAAGCAAGTTACTCTGCCTCTCAACCGACATGACTTACCTTACGGTTAGTTCTATGTCGTACGATGCAATCATACCTAATAACTAACTTTTTGTGATTTTTTGCGTCTTCTGGCTAGTCGATGTCTGCGAGTCGATTTTTTCCTTTACTAAATAACTTTATAAAAATTAGCATAAAAAATGCAAAAAGTCACAAAAAGTTAATAAAATAAAAAGTTCATAATAGAAAATTCCATTAGTCGACATCAGGAAGCGAACTCGATACTTCTAAACCCCGAGTCTTTGCACTTACCACTAGACCAATCGAGCACTGCTTCTAGTAATGAATTTACGCTATCGGTTGTAGTGAATAATGTATAGTTTTCATATTTGGTTATAATTTCATTTCTGTTCGTGTACTGTTTTGTCAATATGAAATTATAAAAACTGTACTTACTTTACTACTTCCATGAGATGTTTTTGTTTGTTAGTATAAAAACGCTTTTTAGCTGGCTTCCGCGATTTTTGTTTGTTTCCCATTGTCCACCGCAAATATTTTCACTACTTACGTAGAACTTTATTATATAAAATTTACTCTAAATGTTTATATACAGCTTAGAACTATTTATAGTACAATTATATCGTTTACCTATTGTCAATTTTATAGGGAACAAAATAAAATAATGTGTAAGTATATATAGATATGTTTATGTTCGAAATTGTCATACAGCAAAATACGTAGGTAATGAACGGATAGCGCGCGGGGTGAAGCGACACAGGTCCGTCTAGCAGCGCGTCTATGCGATCACTGTCGGACTGCATAGAACAGAAAGAGAAGCGCGATGACGCGACGCTCGCAACTTTTAACAAAACCTTAAAACATTTAATTACTTATAAAAAAGTTAAGTAGTCGAAAATATAAGACAACGAAATTATGTATTTATATATGATACGTTATTGTTATTAGTTTTACCAACTAACATTGACTAGTAGTACAGATATTTTACTTGGAAGGTCGTTTTAAGAGGTCAGTTTACCATTTTTTTGTATCGAGAAAACTTTTCAAAAACGTGTTTTAAACTCAACGAAATTTTCCGGAATACGTTGAAGATTAACATACATTTTTTTCGCTGTCACAAACTGTATGGATTTGGCTAAAACTTGTTCGAGATATGGCCTATTTAGCTGTTGTCAGCGCCTTAAACCTATTTTATTAATTGCATTAGGTACAGTTTGAGAGAAGAGACATCTATCGATAGACTTGAAACTATTAGGTAGCAGTGTTTCTCTGTTATGCAAAGTAGATGGCATGTCTGTATTTATTGACGTGATGCATGTTCTAAGACAAGTGTCCCCCCCACCTGATAACTAACCTGATTTGTTCGAGAAATTAAAAATGGATTACCTTTGTTCGTAAGATTGTACCAAGGAGAAACCCAGCTTATGAGTAATAAAGGGCAAGTGACAGGAAGTGTGGTAGTTAATAGTTAGTAAAAAAAATTTTTTCTATGAAAAATCAATTTAGAATAATATTATTCTGATTATTTTTTAAAAGAAAACTCCTCCCGCATTATATTGCGCGGTCTTTACAAAAATACAAAATACACCCACAATCGAAACAAATGTCCGTGAAACGCACAAATATTTGCCTTGGGTAGGAATCAAACCCATAATACGCTTCGCGACACCAAACGCCAAATTATTATTCAACAACAGACTACCCCAGTTGCAGGAAAGCGTAAATTGAAACAACCGTTTGGTTTTAATAAAATGTTATATAATTATTTAATTTATTAGACATTACTACACTAGATAAAATAATGAACAATATCGTTTCACTAAGATTAGTCTCTTTCATAAAATTCATTTTAATTTTGGATGACATTCCCCAAAAAACTGACTTTTAGCCATAAAAATACCATTGTCATACAAATTGTTAAGACTATCATAATAAAGCCACTAAGCTAACCCCAAGTATATTAGGGCATGGACAGTATGATGATGACAATTATATAAATAGTTAAATCTATGAAACATTAAAATAATTAACTTTTATACAAACTAAATAAAGATCTATTATTTTTAGTGCAATATACCTACTAATATCATGATATATTATTTTATGCAAATCATTTCATTAGCTATATAAAAGTGTCAAAATCAATGCATGTAGGTGAAGGTACATTAATTTTGACACTTTAATATAGCTTTATATTTTAATACTATGTTAAAAATAAGAAAAGGTGATTATTATTGACAAATACTGCTCTTTGTCCCATAATCAAAAATAAGTTGTAAAAATTTAATTCCCCATTAAATAGAATACTCAAATTCCATGTAGACAGAAAATGGCAAATGAAAATCAGTCCATTGTTTCCTTGTTTATGTCAATTAGCAGTTATTCAATAAAAAAATCCGAGATCACTTCAACAAATAATAGCATGTTTACAATATTATGTCACTGTTAAATTGAATTACTGATCCATGTAATCAGAAAAAGACTAGTCACAAGAAGGTAGAGGGAGAAATGTATTACAATTATTACAATTCTGCAGGTTTATCCAAATCCTTCATGGGCTCATTTAAAACAAGAGGAATGTCTCCACCAACATTCTTTGGCACCCAACCAGCTGAATCATCTTCCAGTTTCTGTTTTTCTTCTTTCACTCTTTCATACTCATCAATTTCTATTTGATACTTAGGTGTAGTTATGCCGAAGAAACCAGCAAGTGACTCCCCAGCAAAATCGACAGCATTTAGTACTTTGTTACCAGATTTCCAAGCATAGTGTGAGAACCAAGGGCCCCATGATAAGGTTTTCTGCAATAAAATTTGAAATATTGTTTATCCTTATGATATTGTATTGGTTTACCTTACTGTTTAATTCAAAGATAATCAAACTTTATTGGTTGGTAGATATTTAGTCAATGATTAGCTCAATCCTAATATACATAGTATTATTAAAAAGTGAAAATCTATATGTTTGGATGTTTGTTACACACATCACAATCACACAAAAACATTTCAACTGATTATGATGGAATACCTACAGATGCTTTATAACCTACCTAATATGAAATAATTCTTGAAATTTAATTTTGATTCAACATTATTGAGGAGTTTTACAGCACTGTCCTCTCATTGTAATTTACAACAAACAATTAACCCACAAACAAAGAAAAATATTTTAAGTAGGTACTTATATCAAAACAAGAAACCGAATAAGTAATTAGGTACATACTTATTATCATAGAATATTTAATATTATTTTTTGCTTCCCTTAAATCTGCGTTATTTGTAAACACGTAGCATAACTACAATCCATGTCGTCATAGTTAATAATAGAAACGAATTCCACCAAGGCCTTACCTAAGGCGAAGGTCTGAGGAATTTAAGGCTCTGCATCACTTACTCACCGGATCAACTGTGGTCTCTTCTGGTTCACTGGCTAATTCACCAGCTTGTTGCTCCTCGATTTGTTCGTCTATTCCATCGCTAAAATAAAGTACTCGTCCGGGTTTGTTGATGATAACCTTAGTATCGGTGTTATTCTCCATTTTAAGCAAAATCGTACTTCTTAAAGCGATCGCACAACTGGACAATTACTGATGTTTGATATTTGATATTAAATATAATTAAATATAATAATAATATATTAAATTCACAATAGAATCACTTCAAGTTCAATATTTATTATTATTTGAGATGACGTCTAACTTGACAGTTAAAGGGTTACTAGTTTTTGAGGAAGCCGAGGAAGGAAGATAGTGAGGTGGTGTAAGGATGAACGAAATTAAATTAACTAAAATAATGTACTTACACGCAGAAACTTTACATTTTGTCTTCAAAACTGCAAAACAGAATAAAAACTTAAAAATTGTAGAATTTACTGATTTCTGACACTTACACTAGACATTGAAATGAAACTACTTTTTACGGATTTTATCGCCAAAAGGCGATAAAATCCGTAAAAAGTAGTTTCATTTCCATTGTAGATTTTTTTCTTTTTCTCAGTTGTTTCTCAGTAGTAAGGTAACCTATAAAATAATAAACAAGACAAAATAAAATAACATTATTACTTTTTTTGTTTGTTTCTATTACAAGAAAATTACTTAGGGCTACTTACATCAACATCCTAAAATGTGTTTAAATTGTATTCAAATAAAAATTTTGATTTAAATCAAACATACATCTTTCACCAAAATATTTAGCGAGTTAAATACGTTTCACAACCTATTAAAGTTGAATATTTATATAGTAGATACTAGCTTCCGCCCGCGACTTCGTCCCCGTGGTATAGTTACTAAGTCTTAGCGTGATGATATATAGCCTATAGCCTTCCTCAATAAATGGGCTATCTAACAGTGAAATAATTTTTCAAATCGGACCAGTAGTTCCTGAGATTAGTGCGTTCAAGTAAACAAACAAACAAACAAACAAACAAACAAACAAACTCTTCAGCTTTATATATTATAAGTATAAGTAAATAAGTAATAAGTAATAAGTAATAAGTAATAAGTAATAAGTATAAGTATAAGTATAAGTAATAAGTATAAGTATAGAGTATAGATATGATATTGATTGCCGTAGATCTTAACTGAATAAGTTTTTCATTAGGATCTTGGGTTTGCAAGTTCTCCAGCAGTGCAGAAAGAGCTATCTCAACGTTTTTGGTTAACAAAACAACGTTTTTTCCCCGTGCTCGCCTACACAGCTATGTTTTACTGCTACGCGGACGAAGTCGCGGGCAGAAGCTAGTTTTAAATAAGTTGGTACCATGTTTTTCACAAAAGCGAAACCTCTCCGTGGAGGAGGAGTTGTACCATTGAAGACTTCTTTTCACTTCCCTCCCAGTTACGTTTTTCATAACTGCTAAGTCGTGCGGCTCATATCTAGATTAGTCCATTAAGGTCCTGTGTGCGAAGAGGTCACTGATATCCTGTACCTACATTCTTATTGACAGCCAAGCGGCACGCAGGGCCTTCACCTACAGGATCCATTCAAGTCTGATCATGGACACTGCCCGCACTCTAAATGGGCTGGGAAGGCGAAACAAAGTCAGCCTTGTATGGGTCCCTGGTCACAGGGAGCAGTCAAAACGGCATTTTGGGAGTACGCACGGGCAAGGCACATGGATAATTGGTTGAGCCTCACGGGACTTGCTCACTCCAAGAAGTTTATAGGTTCCTCATCGAGATGGCAAAATACCATTTGGAACTCGAGTAGGCGGCAGGCCCGTCTCTTGATGGGGGTGCTGACCGGACATTTCGGATCTAACGCTGTCCTACAAAAGATGGGTCGGTCTGACGGAGACATCAGCCTGCAGGGCCTGCAAAAGGGAGATTCAAAGTCAAAGTCAAAGTCAACTGGGAGAGGATGAGAATTAGGTAACTAGGGGAAGCGCAAAAGATCCCATTAGGACGAAGTGCCCTGAGGCCTTGCTGCCTCGGCCCCAAATAAGATAAAATACAAAAGATAGATTATAATCAACAATCATATACTTACCAAAAAAGTATGTTCTTTAATTATGTAAACTGTGAGCAATATACCAAATTGAAAATCCACAAAATTTTCGAGGTATGTAGGTATCTTCTAAATGAGTGAATGTTCGTTGAGCAATCACAACACGTCTTTTTTTCGACCGGATGTAAGAGATGACCGAGGTATCCGACGTTTTTTTGTTTTTGTTGAACAAGCTAACTGCCAAATCTAACTTATTTTCTATTTATATTCTTATCTAACCACCATACTTAAAAAAATTTTGGGAGAAAAAAAAGCTAAGCGACATCGATAATCGATATGGTGTCAAAGGAAAATAGCAATAAGTGCCAAATAAATTATCGGAAAAGTTGGCCTAAATGTATTAAACGACATATATTTTGTTTTCAAAGTAACTGCAAAATTTGATTAAGGTATTTATTGCAAAAAATTGAAGCAGGCCAAAAGCGGTTAACTTAAAGCAAAAAAAAATTTAAGCAAACCTTAATAGCCTAACCGTCAGCTTTGAAATACTAGATTCGTCCAAGCATCATAATATAAAATAACACCAAAAAAACTGTCTATAATACCGCCCTAATTTTTTACCGCCTAACCGACAACAAAGTTTGTCGTAGTGTCATGAAACCTGGACCAATCGATGCAGAAAAAAAGCCCATTCCAATCATATATATAAGTCGATTTCGCAAAAAATGTCGCTTATCCCTTTTTAGCCGGAAGGCATCGATATTTAAATAGATGCATTTAAGAATGATTTAAATATAATTTGGGGCAAGTGACCCTTATTCTTAAATTCCACATCTTAGGTACTTAACAATTTTTAGTTTGATTTAAATTAACCATTTTTATCATTCGTTCTTTACCCAAAATTATTCACTACTCTCACTATTAGTTGTAGCATGGTAACATTATTTTCCTTCGATTCGATTGGATTCGATCGAACTGTCAAGTTACTGAATATTTATTGAACGAATAAAAAAAGTCGATTTTATAGTTGTGGCTTGTGGTTGTTTGTTTATGAATAGATGAAATAATAATTGTAATGTATTTTCAGTTTTCCAAGTTTCGTTTTGAAGTAACTGTTATGTTCAATTAAAATCTAGTTTAATAACAAACGCATTTATTATATTTAAAATTTTGTTGTATTGGAATGTGATACATAATTGATAAAATAAATAACTTAAAATACAACAACTAACAACAGATGCGGTAACTTGAAATTTTCCCGACGTAACGTTTTTCACCATGGAAATGGAAGGATTTTGCCGAGGTTGTCTAATAAAATATAATGAGCCCATGGAGCTTCTTCAATACACAGAGAAAAACAGGAGACTGTTCGTGTATTCCACCGGGTTACAGGTCAGTAAATAAAACATTCAGCATTGCCGAAAAATAGCAGTTAAAACAGTTTTTACCCGATTGTGCCACGCAAAGAAGGTAATGTAGGTATTTATCATTTCTAATTTTAGTTTTCAGCAGCTTGTTAAAAAGGCGACCACGGTCAAGAACCACATGAATTTAAATTTAAATTTTCACTCAACCCTTAACCCAACTTTCTGACATCATTGAGAGTAACTTTAATTTAAAAAAAAAATATAATTAAAATGTTGATATTGATTATGAAGAAGCATTTTACAGGGTGCTACCCCTCAAAATGTGTATCCACGATCGATGGGTTAATAACACTGGTTACTTACTGCTACTAATAATGTGTTACTAATTGTATTTAATCTGCTAACCCTATTTTAATCTGGTATTTTATTTTAGGTAAAAAGAAATGACACCTTTACTTTTCAACTCTGCAAAGATTGCTTCCTTAATATGAAGCTTGCTTGCAAGTTTAAGAAGCTATGTCGAACTTCAGACAGAAGGTTCAAAAGCTATAGTGCTCTGAAGGAAGTTGGGGATCCTGTGGACTTCTGCACATTCCTGAAAAATAGTGATGATACTTTGACTTTCCGGTAATTGGCAATTTAACCTATAATATTATAAAGAAATAATGCAACTAACTCCTCAAATTTACAAAGGTGTTAAAATTTACATAAGAACAGAATTACAATTATTGTTTGGATTTTTAATTATTTTTTCATTAATGCACTCACTATATTACAGCAACAAAATTGTTACTCAAGCATTATTGTAATGGTAGTAAGCCTCATATCTCTTACAAATTTGAAAATAGTGAACCTGCTCACTTGTGCTATGCATGATAACGAGAACCTACAAATACTCTGTCAAGGCAAGTCAGTCAATTTGGGAGTGAGATTGTGACAAATGGGATTTTTATCCATCTACATTATTTCTTGTGTGTTCTTTATACACTTATTGATTTTGCAGTCTACCAATGGCAAGTGGAAACAGTACACCAGCGAATAAAAAAAATAGAGATGATGATAATGGTAAGTATTGTTAATTTTATCATTGCTTTTAACCCCATGTAACAGATATAGAAAATCAATTGCTCTAGGTCTTTTACAACCTGCATAAACACCAAAGTTAAGGACAAAATTTGAAGTTGTTTAGCTATTATTAGTCAATATTCAATATTTTATCATTATGGACCCTGTCGGGCACATCAAAAGTAAAGAGAGAGGAAGATGTTTTGGCAACAATTTGGTTGATTCCTACTAACTATTATGCCAACATGAAATTATTTTGCATACTGTAGAGGTATCGTTAGGACTGAGTACCTATATAATAATATTTTAGGTTAAAATATATTCCATTCCTAGCTATAAGCAACCATAATGCATCTGGTATTAATAATAATAATCTATTGCATTCTTCAGAGTCAACTTGCACCAGTATCCGGAACTTCATGACAGACATCTTACAAGGGGAAGATATGCCTGACACAGAAGCCCGGATTATTAGAGAAGTAATAGAGGAAGAAGCAGATGTGTTGGATGACTCACTCGATTCCCATTGGCTGCAGGAAGATATGTCCATTGATACTGATTTTAGATTAGATTTGAGGTAAATGACAAGCCCAAATAAAATTATCTATTAGACAGAGGAATGAAAATGATGACCAAAAATGGTTCTTGAAAATATGTTATAACTTAAAAATAATAACATAATAATAACTTTCTTAATTTATAAAATCTTTTGGTCAATTATGGCCCAATTATAGATGGTCTTATTGCATATTTAGTTTTTTTATAGCAATATATTTTCAATACCCAGATTTTTCTAAAGTTGTAATTACAAACCACTACAAATCAATAGTATTAATAGTATATATGTGTATCCTTAGTATCTGTGCGCAAATTTTTACATTACTGATTTATAAAATTCAATTTACAGTTTTAGTCCATTCTCGACTCCTCGTAGTTTAAATAATGATCGATGTTTTACGCCTAAGAAGTATACCGACCAAGTAAACTACTACCCATTAAACACCGAGAAACAAAGTAAAATTCTAAATGATATCACTATTGCTTTTAAGAAAGATCAAAATGTAAAGGAATTTGATGATTTGGGAAATTTCAACGAAAAACTAGAAAGGAATAATGTTAAAGAAATTCGTGACTTTAACTTAGATGAAATTGATGGTCATCAGAAATCAGAAAGTAATCCTCATAAAAACAATAAAAATATAAACGAATTATGTGATTTTAGTTTAGATGATCTTGATGGTATGGATAAATCAGATAAAAATGACCACAGTTTAAAGGAATTATGTGATTTAAGCTTAGATGAATTATGTGATAAGTCAGAGAACAGTTCTTTCGTGAAAGGTCAGGCTTTTAAAGAGCTATGTGATATTAAAATAAAAGGCGTGAAGAAGGCGGCAAGCAATATTTTTGGGAAAAATCAAAGTATTAGTGAAATATGTCATTTCGGTGTAAATAATGAAGAGAGAGAAGAGAAATCAGGATATAATATAAGTTTACCATCACTTGATGACTTGGATAAGGATAAAATGAATATACAAAACTTTTATATAGCAAGAGAGAATAGTGAACCCATCCATTTCGTTAATAACATAAGTAAAGGCAGTAAAAATGTTGATGCCATGTTAAAGGATAAACAATGTACAATAGATAGAAATTTAGAAGAGGCTTTAAAGAATGTTGACCATAAAGAATTTTCTTTGGATGATTTGCTTGTTTCACCACCAGGTACAAATCAGGTTTAATTTTATTTTTATGACAATATGTTAACTTACTGTGCACTAGCTTTATGATTTTGCCATCATACATTAATTTATCGTTGTTTCGATTCGAAAATAAGATTCCATCTTTACCGTAGATCTAGAATAATTATTCAAAAACCTTTCCATTATTATATTTTAGTATTTCATGGTGCATCAGGAGCTTCAACACCAACCATAACGAACATACTGTTTGGAGAAAAAATTGAATTAACAGATAACAATATTAATCCTAAGGAAAATAGAGAATGTATAGCAACATTTGACAATGTACAAGGTGATATCGAAATATTTGAAGAATTCTTCAAAAACGATACAAGAGAGTTCTATGTGGAAGATATTAAAAGAGATTACGTCGGTAAAGATAATATCGAAATAAACACAAAAGACACAAAGGAATCTATTGGTCTTACTAATGAGGATAGTAAAATTGATATTTCTATTAAAAACCAAGATGAAATAAGTAGCGAAATTAGTACAAGTGTTAAGAAAAACACAGTAACAAGTACTTCATCTGAAGATGATGGGTTTGATTTAGAAAATTCTTACTGTAAATTGTGTAGCAAAAAGTTTAAAAACGGCAAGGCATTAAGCATACATTTCGCGAAGTTACATAATATAAGAATAATCAAACCAAAACGAAAACCACCTCAGAAAATGAAATTATGTAATAAATGTGGAAAAGAATTCAGGGTTCACAATAATTTTAATAGACATTTGAAGAAATGTTCAGTAAGTCAAAAGCTTCTTATCATAATTTTTCTTCATAATATGTGTTTTTATGTATCTTATATCACGTACAATTCAAAATTCTTTTACTGTGAAATTAACAAAAGAAAATTTAAGAAAATAGTAAACACATCTAAAAAAATAATCCAATCTAGAATATACACGACTTATTTCAAAGTAATTATAATATCCGATATGGTCTAGTGGCTAGGATACCTGGCTCTCACCCAGGAGGCTCGGGTTCGATTCCCGGTATCGGAATCTCTTTTTGTATTTTTGTTTGTTTATAATTTAACGTACAAGGTTATAATTACGTTAAGTAATTTTAATTTTTTACAGAATCCAGATACAGTTTTCAAATGTGAGCTTTGTCCGGTAGAATGTAAGACGCAAGCTACTCTGGCAAAGCATATGAGTCATCACACATTGACTTACAAAAAGAAAGATACTGGGAAGGTTTGTTTTGCTTTTATGGTTATGTGATCTTTTTAACACTGTCTGTCCCGCGGTGCTACTTGCGTTCATATTATTATTCCAAATCCCACGAGTATTTATATTCACTATATATAAACCCTGCGAGATATCAAATTACACGAAAAATAAATATTGACATTGAAATACGTCTGAAACATTTCTAAAAACGGTAATTTATAATAGATCGTATAAAAATCGCAATTTTCACTATAAAATTCAGTAAAAATAGATTTTATAGAACACTAGCTTCTGCCCGCGACTTCGTCTGCGTGGACTTCAGAATTGAGTCCGACCTTGATAAAAATGTATTCTTTCAGACTAGGTATAATTTGTATCTCTGTGCCAAATTTTATCCAGATGCGTACAGCAGTTCTGACGAGAACTTGCTTCTTCTTCTCCTAAGATTCATTTTTATTATATATGCAAGGAAGGATGACGAGCCGGGTGAATAATTGGATTCGATTCCTATACGGAAGAAATATTTGTACAGCCTAACTTTTTAATATTGTTTCAGGAATATCTTTGTAATATATGCGGTATGACTATAAACAAGATTGGTAACTACAATATTCATATCAAAAGACATATGAAAATCTATGATAAGAAGTGCGAAAAATGTGGGAAAGGATTCTATGGTAAATGGGACCTAGAAGTTCACATGAGGCAAGTATAAACTTATTTATTCTCTCTATATATCTTACATAAATCGGAAAATGTTTGTTTTTTTTTTATATTTAGTCTAAAACTAGCTAAAAGCATAGTGGCATTAAGACCGCCACCTGTGCTAAAAGTATAATAAATAAATATACAAAAATAAACTAAAAATGGCGTATCTCTTGCTGCTCCCGAAGTAAACGTGGGAGAGCCATGCTTCGGCACGAATGGGCCGGCTCGACCGGAGTGATACCACGGCCTCACAGAAAACCGGCGTGAAACAACGCTTGCGTTGTGTTTCGCCGAGTGAGTTGAGGTTACCGGAGGCCCAAACCCTTTTAAAGGCGGGCAGCGCACTTGCGACTCCTCTGGTTTTGCGGGTGTCCATGGGCGGCGGTTATCGCTTACCATCAGGTGATCCGTTTGCTCGTTTGCCCCCCTATCCCATAAAAAAAAAAAACTTGAATGAACGAATTGTTGCTTTGATTTTGTGTACGAGTTTCGAAATAATATCTGTGTGAGTTTATATTTCCCTAAAAGTCTATTTTTTTCATTTATTTTTATTACAATACTAGCTGACCAGGCGAACTACGTACCGCATCAGATTTTTTTTTCATATTTACTCACCTTTTACACCTTCCCTGGACTTCCACAAACATTTCAAAACCAAAATCGGCTAAATCGGCCCAGTCGTTCTTGAGTTTTAGCGAGACTAACGAACAGCAATTGATTTTTATATAATTATATAAGAATAATCATATTATTATTATTATTGAAAGTATTGAAACCCCTAGTTCCTATGTACCAAGTAAAGATAGGATTGTTAGTTCTCCTTGTTAGATCTTTTAAAATTAATATAACACCTGTATTTACATTATGGTACGCAATAAAGTATTGAGTTTTTTTTTGTTTGCAGGAGTCATACTGGCGAAACTCCATTTGCGTGTAAATTGTGCCCGCGTGCATTTGCTCGCAGGGATGTACTTTCAAAGCATGTCCGAATTCATATGGGTATGTAATATATGATGAAGGCATGTTTTTTATAGTAGAGCATTGGGACCACAATATCGTCATCAAATAATTGTTTTTTTACATTAGAGATCCTCAGTGTGATGTCCAGATCGAACAGCTCGGAGTTTAGATTTGTGCTTGGTTAATGGCAATAAACCCTCTCCCTTTATCACATGGGACTTAAACTACCAGCGAACTGTGGGTGTTAATAAGCACATCTCTGCCTAACCCCTCGGGGAATGGCGTGATGGTATGTTATGCAGCTTAGTAGATAGAGTTAAGGCGCGATAAGGTCAATCTTTAACTGTATTCAGAGCACCTTCTGAACTTATGATAATATTTTTATTTCAGGTGAAAAGTTATACCAATGTAATGATTGTGGTTGGAAATGTTACCTAAAATGTGATTTGAGAAGACATATAACAATAAAAAAGTGCTTTATGAAACGCGAACAATTGAGAGACAAACAAGGAAAAACTATAAAGGAAAATGTTCCCAGCCCGATTATAGAAAATGATATAGTCTTTTATACAACAGGTGATGATAATGCGATCAGTAAGCAGTTGCCTTTTTTGGAAACTGAGCTGAGTAATTGAATCTATTGAAATGATACCAAAAAGGCGGGAGTATCAATAAAAATTATGTTTATTTTATTTTGTTTAATTGAGTTACAGTAACCCTACTAGCGAAGTTAATGCGTTTAAAAATCCACAGATTTACTGATTTTTGACACTTACGCGAATATCTCTAATATTCGCGTAAGTGTGAAACGTCGGGAACTAAATAATATCAATATACCGCGATAAAATCCGTAAAAAGAAGTTTCATTTAATATCCACTGATTGCTAGCACCGTAGATAATAACTAACATTATCTGGTACGTTAAACTTGCAACTGTGAGATTTTCTGATAAACCGGCTTTTTTAACACGCTTATATTAGGTTCACCTGTATTTCCATTTTCATTTCACCTTTTGTTGTGTATTTTCAGTTCGCTGGATTACATTTGTGTATCCACAAAAACCTTAACATAAATTTTGTAGGATGCTACTATTAGCAGCAATAAAACGCAATAATTCAACAACACCTGATTATATTCAAGTAGGTCTGTGCTACATAAAAAAAATATAAAATACTAAATGATTTATCTAGTAACATTACCAATGTTTGTAAGTGATATTTTTGTGATTTATATAAATGAGGATTTAAATGCACTCAATTGTAAGCCAATTGTTAAATAATGAACAACTCAACTCTTATACCTATGATACCCTACTTTAAAACTATGTACTTACACATTTGTAAATTTCTATAACTAGTATCATATAAAAATGTTTAATTAGAACAACATACATATTTTAGAACATTCATACAGTATATTGGACCCATTAGCACGGATAAAGTGAATAAATAATATCTAGTCTTAATTTCGTAATAAGCCGTCATTCAGTGCAAATGGGTTCCAGCACTAAATACTTTGTTCAGTTATAACCAGATAATAACCACTAAAACATGCATTTGTATACCATATCTATTTTTTTTCAATTCACATTCAAACCGAACTGTATTTTAACAGAAAATTAAAGTAGCTCCTCATAGTAAGTTGAAGTTTACGGGTTTTTTTTTTTGGAAAGGTTATAGAAAAACTAAACATGCCTATGTTTACACACATGTTAGAACCAACGTCTTCCCATACAAATTGACAAGTTGATTGCGTGGGAAGATGGTATTGTAGAACAAGTTTTAATTATAATTTTGTATTGGAATTACAAGTAACATTGATATATTACATCTCAAATACAGCCATCCTTTTTGTACACCTAGTGAATTATCAACCAATTTGTTTTTTCATAATTATTGTATACAATCTCAAATAATAATCTTTTGGATTTAATTTCTTACAGCTAATCTTTAGGCTTCTGTACTAAATTTTAGTGCCTTAGATCACAGAACTATCTAAGTATTTTTCTATTAAATGGATATAAGACAACACATAGTGAGTGGTACATTTTTTGTTATTAGTAGTGAAATATTGAAATACAGAGGCGACAAACCTTTGAGCATCCTGCTAAATAACAAATAGGAGATTTCATGAATTCTTATTGTGATTAATAATAATAAATAATCCCATTAAAATAAACCAGGTTTACCACTCCCACAATATTTGTATGTGATTTTTATGTGATACAATTTGGCAACGACATCAAATCAACCTATGCATTAGATTTCAAAACACTAACTAAATAAATTCATAAAACGAAAATAACAACAATATTCATTATGGAATTTCATAACGCACAGAATTAAAATAATAGGACAACATTAACACTGATTTACATTGACACAAATACTGCCCAGCTACCATACAGATATCCCACTAAAAATAAATATGAAAACGGACAAACATTAAAGATTTTTCGTATTAAAACATTGTCCTATACTTCGTCACTTCCCTATGCAGCTATCCCCAGCCTTTCCTAGGGTTGTAGTCAATTAACTCATTTGATGTCTCTTTTTACACGAAATATGTAATTATTTCCCTTGTGTATCCGTTTATCAAAAAGCTTCACTGCCCACAGTCCAGGCAGCAAAAGGCCTGTAGCAATGTTGCGCATAACCATTACACAACTAAACAAATAAAACATCTTAAGTCATTGGGCTTGTCATAATGACAGTATTCATTCCAATGCATAGTAAGCTAAATCGTTCAGTTGAATTACAACACACACACAGCTTCCAGCACCTTGGTTAAGTCAATTCTCAAGTTCAACACTTCACTTATAACTTGAACTAAGATTTCTGACCCTTTGGCCTGTGAGATAGAACTATGCAGTTATCAGCTAACTGGTTGCGCATGGAACTGTTTTCCTTGCGCACCTCAGTCAGTTCCTGATTGAGTCTTAGTATTTCTAATACCAGCTTCTCGTGTTCAACTTCCAGTTTTTCTAATCTGTAAATACATATTTTTTTAGTAATTGTTTTGTGAGGAAATTCAGCTTTTAATATGAATAGAGACCTTCTGAAGTGTTAACACTTCACTATACTAGTCGATCATGTAATTGGGTATCTTTTTTAATTTTCGTGACGTGTTAAAACGCCCTCTAATGACGCGTAAATTGTAGCGCAGCCGGCCGCACGCCGCTCGGTTGAATGGATTTTTCGATTTTAAGCGTTATTCTTTAGGAAATAAGGATTTCCGCTACTTAACTTTCACGTCATCGGTGGGCACACATATCGCTGCAGAATTTAAATTGTATTGACTGCAAGAGCTATGTGTATGTGACCGCATTAACACGTTCTGTGCCACCGACTCGCCTCGCGAGTTTACGTAAATTTTATTCCTGTGCCTGCGACTCGCGTGGCGAGTTCAGTGTACATGCGGAATGTTTGCGGCATACGGGAAGACATGAAAATCGTAGTGGCATTGAATGTGTTAAGGTAACTATTGTTACATCTAAAAAAAACTGGGAAAAAACAAGATTAGAAAAGCTCAACACCGAGTGAGAGATTGGCATTCAATGACAGAAGTTTACACTCAGCATTGGGTGAACAAAGACTGAGAAAGAAGAAGTATCTACTAAAATATTAGACAACTTGGTGGGTTTTTGTGTTATGCCATAACACCGCCTACAGCTGTAACAATTATATACCTATCCTAGGTATATAGAAAATTATTTTTTAATGATAATCTTAAAGGTATATCCTATCTATTGCGTCAAACAGTATCAGCAGCACTATAAAAAACTCTGGAAACTACAGCCATATCTAGACAATCAAGTACTTAATCGTTTTGATAAAATTTACAGAATGACAAAATATTTGCATCTACTGAACAGTAATACTTGTCATCCTCTATCTTCATTACTTATACCATACCTATTTCTGCAGAAGATTTGAATAGCGGAAATTATAATCGTTTTTTTAAACTGAGGCCAACTGAATTTTGGTTGACAATAGACATAAGTATCACGCGATTAAAGGTATGAGTAGGTACAAAAACCTCAACGTAAACATCACTTGTTGTTGAAGCCAAATGTTTGTTTGTGTATTTTTAACTAGAAAGTCATCAGAACACGATGAAATTATGGGGAGTAGGTATGTGTTGGGGTGAGAGTAAAAAAATAGGATTTACCAACCAGGCTGAAGCGTTTGGGCAGGAAGAACTGTACTAAGAAGTCTAGGTTTAATCTAGTCTACAATACATACAGAAACATATATGTCACTTTTTTAGCATAAATAACCGACATTTTTCACTTGTAACTGGTGACAATAAGGTTGAAAATGGCCAACTTCCACTAGGTGTCTTAGATGTTCAGGGAGTTTAGGACACTTATTTTTAAAATAATGTCGATCATTATGTTTAAGGCTAAACATAATCAAAGATACTTGTGTGAAAATGTGCTAATGGCTTCAATATGTAGATAAATTGAAAATGTGGTTCATATTAGGCAAACTAACCTCTTCTGTTTCTCAGTAAGATCAGTAATATGGTCGCACGCTTTGGCTAATATTCCTCCTTTGCTTGCGGAGTCAGGTAGTCCTGAATTGGGAACTAGATTGGCTAGCTTAGAGATCCAACTGTTGATTTTGTCTCGGCGACGTCTCTCCACCTCATTATGTGTAGCTCGTCTTTTGTCATCGCGCTGAAAAAAATAAGTGTTGTTGAGTGACTATAATTCAGTAATAAGGTAATAGGGTATTTTACACCATGTAAGAAAAAATATAAAAATGCATGTTTATGTTACATTTTTTAAAAAGTAAACGGGAGACGTTAGTATTTATTTATAAAAATGCAATGTAAATTTTATAATTCAATTTCAAAAATCGTTTTTTTTAATCTGTTTTTTATGTCTAAAACGCCATCAGCCATATTGGACTCCGACGTGATGTCACTCCGATAGTTACTTGACGTTACTTGGTCTTTTGCAGTTGTATTGTTTACTAACGAAGTGACGTCACGAGCCGAAGTAGCATGGCGGCTAGCGTTTCCGCGCTAAAATTCAAAATCATAAATTAAAAATAGTTTTTAAGGCATTTTACGGTTTTATAAACTCTACTGGTTCATTACGTTCTAAAGATTAAATTAAAACAGTTTTCAAAAAAAGGTGAAATACCCTATTGTTGAGTTTTGATACTAAAAATCAATATAATAGAAAAAAAAAACATTTTTGTCTGGTGCAGGCAACATGGGTCATCAATAAAATGTTGTGAATAAACTGTAAAGGCGACTCTTTGACCTAAATATTTTATCAATTATTAGTAGGTACCTATTATATACCAAAGTCTGCAATTTCAAATGTATCAGATTTTCAAAAGCACTATGACTGATGATGAAAACACAAGGACTGATGAAGGATTCCAAAGACATTATTTTAATGATGATTAACAGCACATCATAAGGAATTCTTACCTTTTTTGCTGTAACAGCTTTGGCCTGCAGAGGATCTCTGCGAGCATTCTTCTTTGGTGTTGCTGCATTACCAAATACTTCGACAGAGTTGCTGATGACATAATATTCTGCATCTTAAAAAACGAAAATAATTGAATACACCTTATTGAATTTTAATTTATTCTGGCTGATGCTTAGGTAGAATTTTCGTCCAACCAGAAGTCACTGGCGAATCCAGGACATTGGTTCATCATCATCATCAGCCTATACTAGTCCACTGCTGGACGTAGGCCTCCCCCAATGTGCGCCATTTCACCCTGTCCTCGGCTTGTCACATCCAGCTACTGGACATTGGTTTGGGAGGGCAAATACTAAGAAAGTAGGATATAAGTTTAGTTTATGGTTTGTCTGAGTGGACCCAGAAGCATTTGAGGGGAGGTTGGGCCTCTTAGCACCCCACCCAACCTACTATATCTGCTACTGCCAAAAGTAGCCGCAGGTAAATATCTCAGTCTACTACATCTAGAGTTTTGGGTGCATTTTATTTCATATAATAAAAAAAAAATAGTCATGCGCTTTATAACTCAATAAGTTAGTCTATGGATGGCTCTGAATTGATATACAAAATATTAAGAAATATATTGCCATCCCAAAAGATATTTTCATGCAACAATGTTATGAACCATTCTGCATCACAAAATACTATATATTATTCAGTGTTATTAATGTTTGTCTTGGTATGGGCATGTGATGAGGAGGGATGAAACGCAGGTGACTAATGCTGCGCCGACCCCAAATAGACTGGGACAAGGGCAGGGAGAAGAAGACAAAAGTATTATTCTATTTCTATTACTTTTTATAAAGTTGTGCTTACCAGGGGATGGTGAGTGGGCTATGTTGATGCCAGCTTCTTCTCCAGTCATGGTTATCAACTTATATTTCACTGAACCAGTTGCTACAAGAGAATTAAAAGATTATTTAATTGCAACAATATATCCTAAACTGATATCCTTTATATCCTTTGTGAGGAAACCTGCAAGTCTGAGAGATTTTCTTGACAGTGTGTGAAGTCTGCCAACATGCATTTGGCTAGAGTGGTGGACTACAGCCTAATCCCTCTCAATGTGAGAGGAGACCCATGCCCAGCAGTGGGACAGAATAATGGGTTGATTATCCGTTACTTCACAGTACATAGTAATTATTCAAGATAGCAGTGTGTTCGGTAAATGGCAACAGACTCATGGAACCCAAACTCTTGCATATTGCACAAAAGAATGTGTTAAAACAATACTTGATACACATTATTTAATCTTGGTGTCCCTTACCCCAGGGTAATTGTTCTGAATTATATATCCTGATCAGTGCTAAAGAAATAATTTTAAAATTTTGTGCTTTTATTATTATTTTTGATGATTGATCAGTCATTTCAGTACAAGTTCCAAACAAACTGTTCCATCTCTACTAATGAATGTCTACAGTTCTAATGACATTGCTTATCAACATATTATATACTAATAAATTAAAACTATTACTATATAAAAATTTAAATATTATTACTCACATAAATCTTTGAAGTTGTATGTATTACTATTTTCATTTGTGTCCAAATAGGGTTGTGACACAAGCTGAGATCTCTCCTCGCTACTTCCTGAATAGTAAATTATAATTAAATTTAGTCCCTAATTGAATAACACTCATGACACTACTTAATGCACACAGATAATTAAATTTAACTAGTTATTATGAATAAGGGTTATTTCTGTGCTAGAGTAAACAAATTAGAGGTGTAATTGAAAAAAAATGAAAAGAATACAGAGATATTACATACCAAAAGATGCTTCATCTACCATGCCCAAATATTCACTATCTGCACTGCAAACAAATGCAATAAATTAAAATACAACACTTGAAAATAAAATCTAAATCGAGAGAACACTGCGTCGACTGCCAAGTTGCAAAACTATAAAGCAATGACCTTCGGTGGCTTAAATCCAAATTATATAATGCACTATACAAATAACACCGAATTTAACAGTATATTACCTGTTATCAAGTGAATTTTCATGCATGTCATCAACGTCAATTTCCACTTTAGCCATTGCGCGTAATTATTTTTGAATTTCCACAATTTGATCACGGGAACAAAATAAAAGGGTCATGTGATGAGACCAAAGACAAACTAACTGTGAGAGAAGTTCTGCTAGAGTTGCCAGTATTTTATGGAAATCAACTGGTTTTGTTTATGGTGTATTTTTGAATAATTAAATCTATTCTAATTAAATTACGTAATATTATTATTTGGTGATGTAATTTTTTAAAACTTTTATTAATTTAAGGTCTTAAAATAATTATACATTTTAAATACTGCCATCTCTCGAATTTTGTTAAAACCATAAAATAAGCGTCGCCTTGAATTATTTTAGCTGCGGGCTTGCGGGCGCTAAGGGCGCTAGGCGTAGGGTGCGTTGAAATGTTGATTATGTAGTTAGCGTGAAAATAATATTTCTGAAATACCGCTTTTTTGCACCGCGCAATACCGAATTGAATAAAATAAAGCCTTTTGACCTGACCTGACGAAGTACCTTCATACCTACCTACTAAACACTTACCTACTCAACTAGGTAATCGAACTGACGATGTCGGTAGGTACTTATTGGTACCTACTCTTTGGCTCTAAATAAACACACTAAAATAAATGACTAGGTTAGGTAGGTAGTTATTTAAATGTTACAATAGTCAATTTGTTTGTGTCACCCTGAGCGGCCATAAAGTGGCTTTTGTATGCAAACTGCCCAAGCTGTATGCTGAGTTAAAGTCCGGTATGTCTTTGACAAGCTTTGCGACTCCCTCGGGGCTTTGGGAACACGGAATCCGACACTCCGGTTCGCACCAGATTTTGCTTCTTGAGTTAGGTATCTACCTTTGGCATAGATTGTTCGATCTCGTCCCCTAAATTAGTACGTAGTCTTTTTTTTGGTTTTTCGTAAATTGTAGGTAAGTAGGTGGTACGTGAGTATTACCTACACAACTGAGACCAGAAACAACCCAAAAAAACAAAATCTAACTAAGTATTTTAGCGTATTTCAATTTAGGGATCAACGTAATAATTCTGTTATAGGTAGGTATCTCTTATCTACTCCAAGTGTCCATCCATTCGTTCTAGTTACCTACCTACCTACCTATAATGCGCGATACAAAAGTTTTGAGTGGGTAGTACTTAAATAATAATTACTTATGTATTCATGTATTATTGACACCATAATTTCGCATAAAAGCCGGAACCTGGAACCTTACCTAAATGATTTTTATTTTATTACGGGTTATTGAAAAAATAGTGATAACATAATCTATATTTCTTTTAGTGATTTTTTGCATTTTCCATGGCTATGGTTATAAGGAAATTCAACTACGGGCGGGACTCGAACCTGAGTCTGCTGGTTTTTTCCTGCCCGCAGTCGAGTTTTCTTCATATAAATAACACTATCTATATAATTATTTGAATTGATAACCAGTAGTAGCATTGTAGGTACGTAACTATAGCAATAAATGTACCTATCGATAAAAACATCACGGGAGCCGACAGATTTATCGATGGCTCGACACTCAATAGGGTTGATCGGTGGTTGGTAGAGATAGCGATGAGAAAAACGAGGAGAGATGAAAGGCCTGGCTTATCGACACCATGCAATGTTACAACGACGCCTTTTATACCTATATTCTAAGGTAGTGACAGTAATATCTTAAGAAGGTATGATGCTATATTTACCCTGCACCAGAAGGAGGATTATGTTTTTCGAGTGTATTTATGTATTGTATATATTTTTTGGCAAGCTGTGTAGCCTAGATGGTTTGATGGATTTTAGCTGGTCGTTAGATTCGTCTCAATTGTGGGAGTGACACAGGTCATATCAAAAACTAAAAGTGTTAAAAATAAGTGCTAAGTACAATTAATGTTAAAAGTACAATAAAAAAACAAATTTAAAAAATAAAAAGAACCCGTCTGACAGAAAAGATGGAACCAAGATTACCAATATTTATGTAGTCGGAAGTATTATGGTTTTGCGAATACTTATGACTTACCCTCGAATTTTACAAAATATGGAATATTATAATACTAATGACTAGGCAGCATGGTCTCTGACCTTAGCCTGTTCCGTAAGGAACAAAAGTACAAAAAAAAAGTATTATGGTTTTGTGTCTTTGACTATCTATCTATAAGGACTCGCCTCTCATGATCATTCCCCTCTGTCAAGGTAGTGGATTAAAAAATCTAACGCGTTTATCAAAACTGTTTCCGAAATCGATTTTTCATTAACAGAATCGTTTCCGCTCAGTAAGGTCATTATAAATGCTCCGTGTAAATACCGATATACGTGCAGTTAATGTATGCAAAAAAATATCTAATATCTTATTTGGATAAAGATGGAGTTATTTTCCGTATGTAAGTATTAAAGTTCATTTATTTCTATTTAAATCACATAATACAATTTATTAATAAAGATCGAGGACGTTACCGATTCAATAATCGAGTATAAAATAATCGTTTAGTTCAAGCATGCACTCCCCACGAGACTACCCGCACTCCCCACGAGACTATCCGCACTCCCCACGAGACTAGCAAATTTTTTTTACTAACAATATCAGCCTTCTGCTAATACACGTAAGATTTAAATTTGAAATATCCATCATTGTCATTTTTTTATTTCAATTATATATCATCCAATAGGATGTCACCATTTCTGATTTCCAATTATAGGTCTTAATGCAGAATTACCGTTTTTTGGCAATTATAGGCCTTATATATATTATGACATAATGCATAAAACTCGAATTTTAAAAAGTGTAGCGAGACTATGTCCCTCTTTTGTTTTGTCATTTTAATTAATGATGTGATAGTGTTTGTTTACGATTTCGAATCGATATCGATATTATTTTCGTGTTCAATGTAAGACCAAATTATAATAATTGCTAAAGATCACTAAAGATGAATATCATGAATTTATGATATCACTATATTTTAATAAAATAACATTTTTGGAAATGACGTAACTAAGATTATTGATTATTTTTGATATCCAGTATTAGATATTTTATTTGTTACTTTTTCAGATCTACAAAAGACCTTCATTTAAAATGATATAGGTGTGATTGATAAATAATAGCTTAAGCCGTTGCGGATAAATTTGTTGACAAAAGAATTTATAAATTAACATATTTAAATCGTATTTCAAAAATCATTGAAAATGATTTCTAAGATACGGTATGGTTAGAAGGTCTGGGGTTTCTTTTACCGCTTAGGTGGAAAACCAGCACAATATGTCCCGCCTGATGGTAAGTGTATATATAGTGTTAATGTACCCTATTATATGAACGCTTGCAACACCTGGGGTATCACTCGCCCGTTGCCGAACCTGTAAAAATCTTTTCACACCCGGTAGACAACCCACAACACCGGTACCCCCACTGCCAACATAACGCTTCCTCGCGGAGTTCTGGCGATCTTGCTCACCGTTAGGAACACAACATAGTACAGTCACAGATAATAGAATACTAGTAGTACAGTGCTATGTTATTTGGCTACTATTTTCTGCAAAGTGTAGGTGTTTCCCCAGTTGGGCAGCTCCAATTGTAAGTGAGTTATTCAATTCCACTATGCCCTGCCTCTCGGGGTGTTTCTTCAAACACATTATTTTCTTTTTTCGATATCCGGCTCAAAGAAATAACGAGAGTACGGAACACAACATACCATCACGTCTTTATTCCCCGAAGGGTTAGACAGATGCGTACTTAGGGGGCGAGCCTATTGCCATTAATCGGGCATCAACCCTTAATTTTATAGAAAAACTCCAATAACACATTGCTCGACCGGGGAATCGAACCCAGGACCTCTAGCGTAGCACTTCTGTTCATATTAACGCGCGACATAATGAACAAAATCGTATTTACTCCTACTTATATCTCGTGGGAAACAAAATGCTCTGTCTAGTGTTATTCCTAATATATCAGCCTGGCAAAGAAAAGAAAAAATCAAAATGAAAGAATCAAACTAATTGGTATCAAAGTATTTGTAACATAACGTCCCCAATATCCGCTCTATCTATACTAATATTATAAAGAGGAAATATTTGTATGTATCAATGTATGTAACAAATAAACTCAAAAACACTAGGTCGATTTCGAAAATTCTTTCACCATTTGAATGCTACATTATTCAAGATTAACATAGGCTATAGAATATATATTTCGAAAAAGTTAGCGATTTCTCTGACCCGTGCGTTTATTTTCCAATTACATAGTATGTTACACCTATTTATCTATACCTAAACAGTTCCTTTGTTTTGTATTTCATTAGCATGCAATGAGAGCATTAAAAAGGTGTGTATGGATGATTTTAATTTTGCAAATAAATAATTACATATAAAAATAATTTGTAATGTTGTTACGTTTTTCTCCATTCTTCCTAAAATAATCTATCGATATAAAATATCGACATAGTAGCTTCCTAATTATTTTTATTGTATTATACGTTCGTATTGTCGTCAATTCTTGTATGTTGACGTATTTGACCTATATGTGTGCGTAAATTGTGTTAGTGGTGAAGAATTTAATTAGTGTGAGTTCGTGGCGATACAAAATGATTTTGAGTATGTGTGCAGCAATGTCTATGTAGTGTTTCCTCCCCCCGCACCAAAAGTGACAGACTTTTTTGTTCATAGAATTAAGCGCGTCACTTGTCCAGGGATAGATAGATAGTCAAAGTTTTGTGTAAAGGTAGATATTGTCTGTGGTGTGATTTTTCAGGGACCGGCAGAGCTTGAATTTTATTGACCACAAAAACGTAATACCAAAATAAATCATAATCCAAACAATATTTTATCAAATCGTGTTATTATTCGGATTGAGATAAGTACCGTTAATCTAGGTTCCGTACCATTTCGTCTACTACTACTTACTTCACTGGAAATAAACGACCGGAAAATCATTCCAAATTAAGTTATCAAGAAATTATTATAAAAAATGAAAATATTACCTACCTGTCCATCACATTTATTTTCAGTGCAGTAGCAGGAACCTAGAGTAACGGTATCGAAATCTGGATAATGACACACTTTGAATAGGTAATTGTGTTTGAATTAGGATTTATTTTGGTATTAGGTAGGTACGTTTGTATTGGAAATTCAGTCCACCTGCCAGACACTTATTAAGCCTCCGATTGCATGAGATTAGTTATCTTGTATGTTTTAGCAGTCGTGTCTTTTTTTAAATGTATTGAATAAGTAGTAGGCAAGCCAACACACGCCTCTCTTTTATCGATAAGACCGCCCATTGTACCATATTCTATGATTGATAATTTATACTCGACATTAGTTTTTGGTGTACAATAAAGGATATTCTATTCTATTCATTATACGAGTATAATCAGTTTTAATCTGTAGGTAATTGTGTCATAAAATTTTGGTTTGTATGTGTAACCACAAACGGTCAATTCCTAACCTAATTAAGTTTCACTTTGTCTCTATCTAATTAATTACATGAGAAAAGGTTGTATGAAATAAGTCCTTCCTGTCAAATACTCATACCATAACTTGAGCAGAGGCTTGAGATACACACACACACACACACACACACACACAAACATGACACAATAACACACCCAAATTAACACACACACGCACACACACGCACGATAAAATAGTACACGCACACTAAAACATCATTTATTTACGTTTTTTTTGTGTAGTTTCTGCTATATTACTTAGTGACTATTGTTTGATCTCAACCTGTTTAATTTTATAACTACCTTTTTCTTTAAATTTAGGTAAATTAGGTTTAATTGTTTATTTTCTTTCGTCGAATGTAGCAGTGACTTTGTAATACTCAACTCAGAGTTCCAAGATAAAGGCTCAGCCTAGTTTGGAAACCACTGTTCACTGTTAAATGCCACTGTATTTTTGAAATACTTATAGAAATTTTTAATTATAATTTTTAATTTTAAATTATTATCTCAATAATTGTTTCCAAAATGAGTTTAGTCGTTATCGACTTCTTACATTGGCCATAATTGAAAATTTTACTAATACGCTCTTGTCCTGAGTGGTGCATATATTACCTAAAGCACAGATAAAAGAATACTAGTACCTAAAGGCATTTAATGATTTATAAAACCTTACCTTACCTTGTGCAGTTGTGTGTGTATAATGGCGGAAAGGAAAGATACCTACATAGTTTGGGTGTCGGACTGTCGGTGTCCCTTGTAACTTTTTAAAATATTTTTGGGACAAAGTAGGTATAAAATGGTGTTAAAATTATTGGAATCGATTCAGTAACATCAAGGAAGTGAATTTGGTCTCTAGAAAATTGAATTTGGAATCTGCACAGCATCAGGTAGCATAACACACCCTGGACATGCAGGTGCGTACAAAACCTCACATACATTTTTAATAAGTATTTATCAGGAGCCGTTAGGGTAACATCACAACTACAATAAGAGCTTTGGGGGCACCAAAAGGTGTTACGGGGGTATTTCCCGGCGTGTTTAATATCCCCGACCCTTGTATCGTGTTCGGGAAATGCGTACGCCGTACACACCCCAATATTTACAATGTCAGTTAAATTGCTTGTTTTCCCCTGTAGGTATTCGAAATATTATTTTACTAGTATTTAATTTTGTTGATAACACTGCAACGAGTAGTACATGCGTAATATGATTATGTATAGGTATTCTTATTATAAAGAGGCACCGCTTAACTATTCATGTAATACTGTAAACATAATTATTGAAAGTAAACAGAATATTTGAAGGATTATTTAGGGTTGCCGTACATTTTTTGCAGCTATAAGTACTTAACCTAAATCTAAGTCACAGAGGAGGACCCAACGTACAAAATGGCTAACCCTAAAACAATACGAGGTTTGGCTGACTGGTCTGCCAGTCAGCCAAACCTTGGGCGACCAAAGCGACAGTCTTGGGGTCGATCTGACCCAACGTAGAGAACACACTGGCTTCTTTAAATTTTGTACTTAAGTATTGTAAATGTACAATGTAGAATTGACTTCGTCATAATGTAAGCATTGATCTTTAAAATATGGGATAAAACAGTACAGTACAAGTAAACTTTGAAAAAGGAAAGTTTGTTATTTGAACTTTAAAAAATTGGTGCTTATGACCACATAATTCAATATCTGCTGTTATATCTTTTTGTGATTTTTTTATTGCATTTTTCATGCTAAGATTATAAAGTTAATTTAGTGAAGGAAAAATTCGACTCGCAGGCAGGATTCGAACCTGCGTCTTCTGGTTTGATACACCAGACGCTATGACCATTAAGCCACCGCGAGTCCTACCTGCCATGTCGAAATTTGCCTTCACATTCTGAACTTACGTCTTAAAGGTAACGTCAGTAACATCTATTGACAAGCAAGTTACTTTGCATCTCAACCGACATGACTTACCTTACGGTTAGTTCTATGTCGTACGATGCTACCATACCTATGAACTATCTTTTTGTGTTTTTTTTTTGTATCAACCCAGAAGACGCAGGTCCGAATCCTGCCTGCGAGTCGAATTTTTCCTTCACTAAATTAATCTGCTGTTACTATATAACATTATATAATTCCTAAAAAGCTGCTACGAGTTCTAAATGTGAATTAATTCCAGACAAATAGCTGAATGTTGCCATTTGAACTCCCGTGTAACGGAGAAAATATTTCAAAATAAATTACAATATAATATAATAAATAAGCTATAAATACCAGCTTATTTAGTTAAAATCGATTGGACATCAAATATTAACAAATTATAACAACTCTTTGCTGGTTATAGAATTAAGTATATATTTATATAAAAGTACTTTTTAATTAATTTGGGGTATTTATAATTTCTAATATACGTACCTACCTACTATTTAATTTATGTTTCAAACTTAAACTTGTAGTGCAGAATTCTTATAAACGTTTTAAGCGAACTAAGTTTATTAAATAAATGAAAGTACTTAAACCTAAAAATGTTGTCTCTAAGAACTGAAGAAATAAATTAGAAGTTTACAGACATTTAGACACACTTGCACCAACTTCTTAATTGTATTTAAACACGAAATTTCTACGAAAAATTGTGTTTAAATACAATTTAAACATATTTAAGAAGTTGGTGCAAGTGGCCCTTAGTGTTTAAGTAACTTTATTTGTCTTCTTAACTTGGAATAGTTACGCTGCTTTCGTGGGTATCAGTGAAGAATAATTCTCTATACTACGAAGAATGTACCATGGGCACTATTGCGTTCTAAATAAAAAAAGAAATAATTAAAATTAACGAGTCTGAGACAATCTTGCCAAAAAAGAGTCGAATCGAAAGCCTTTTTTAATAGTTGATTAATATACGATTTGCAAGTAGGTAACATTGTCCAATTAATCAATGTTAAAGGCAATACCAACCGTAATCAGTTCACACACCTACTTGCTGAACTGCCACTAACTTGCGCAAGCATTGATGGATTAACTGAGTCCTTAACCACTCGCGATCTTCTAAGAAACTTCTGTTTGAGACGTTAATGATAAATGACAATACACGGTACCGCCGTGACTGACAGACAATTTAATTTAGCCGTTGGACCTGGAGATTTTAAATTTGGAGGAAATACTCTTTGACTTACCTTTGAGGTGCATAAAAGATGTATTTTTGAAATGAAATACAAATTTACGCCGTATTGGGAAACATTTTTACTTGAGGCTTGACCAAAATGACTAGACATGAAAAAGGCATAAACCCTTGACTCCTCTCATCTCCGACAAAGTTATTTCCAAGTTGTCAAAACAAGCCACGCCAACCTAGAAGTCGTCTCATCAATTAAGGCCTCACCCCGCATCAATTAGGTTGTTATTCGCCTCCATTCGCTGTTTCATCGTCGATCGACGGACGCTCGTAAATCCCGGTCTGTTTACCAAGTATCGCAACTACGTCACTCATTAGGCCGACCCAAAGGTATTTAATGGTGTATCAACTTTGGCAATATTCACAAGCCAAGGCTTTTTGCTAATTACACAGGACAAGTTGCCACAGTTTACCCAGAATAGAGCGGCCATTCATCATGTTTACTTTATGCAAATTTTGTTAGGGTATTTTCCTTTTTATTGCTACTTAGCGGCGTCCGCTGTTTGGGCACTATCGATTTGACAAAAGGGCTATCGTCAACCTTATTTATTTCATCTTACTTGTCCTTAAAAATGAGGTAAAGCTTTATTTTTGCTAGCGATCTAGCATCGAAATGAATTCTTTATACGGGTTTTATCGTGTTGTATTGATATTATTAAATTTCCGACGTTTCGGTTCCTTTACAGCATCCATGCATCGTAAAAATACAGATACATAGAGTAGTTTTTTTAGTCACTATATGGAGCAATATGCCTTGTACCAAAAAATGTTTTAGTAACAAGGACCAAGGCTTTTAACATGCAAATAAGTAAATTCTAGAGTATCTAGTATGAAGATATTAGTGTATATTTAGATTATTTTTCAAAGATATTTTTATATCAAATTACCTATAGCTGAATCCCCATTCCTCGTAACGTTTCATTTTAATTTCGTGTTTTTATTTCTGACCGGATGCATAATTGCAATTTATTTATTTATTTTAAGTAGGAATTTATTAAAGGACCCAACGATGACCTTAGGTTCCATTATGAATAATATAATAGGTATGAAAAAAATAACAAAATAAAAATGTTATGCGCACGATTTATTTTCCAATAGATTAGTTCGAGCGCTTTGCGGGCCGGATGACTGGCAGATTTATCCCAGTAAATGAATTTAGGTTGCGTAGTGACATAGCTGTTTCGCAAATTGGTTCAGCTAAAGCTGAATTGGAGTGGATTTTTGCTGTATTAGCTACAGCTTAATCAAGTTAGTTGGTTTTTATAAAGATTAATAATTGTATTGGCTCTTTAATTCAGTAGCTTTTATAAAAACTAATTCTTATATACACAAATGCCCAGACCTGGAATAAAAAAACTGTAGGTCATACAAATATTTTGCTCCGTGTGGGGATTGAACCCACAACAGAAGCAGAAGCCGATCGCTCCACCAAACGTTTCGTCGTTATTCGACGACGACGACGACGGATTGGTCTTTGCTAAAGCGACATCGACGGGAGAAAGAAGTCTGACCTCCTCCACTTCCTTCATGTCATAGTTAGTTTAAATACGAAATAGAATTCATCAATGAGAATATTCATATTTAGAAGCTTTTTAAGATCAAAACCTACCTACTTGTACTAAAGATCTGACTGTAGGGATGTACACTATAGCTACATATACCCTATCTATCACTGTTCACATAGTAGTTACTTAATCACTGCTGTTCTTTATGTCCTATTTCACAGCTCTATCAAACTAGTTAGTATCGATCCAGTGAACATTCAATTGTGGCCGACAGACGACCGCAGGATCCATTAATTCAGTTAACGGCCAATAGTAAACCGTTGATAGGTTCTTTCTGGCTTAAAAGTTGTTCTCAAAGGGATCAAAAACAAAAGCCTAATACCTAAAACTATCAGGAGACCGTAATATTCGTAGAACAGTTGCTATATAAAGTGGGATCATACTGGGACTTAACGACCTTCCTAAAATAATTTTGTTTCACTACTGTGGTTCAAAGGGGTGATCTGCTAAAACCGCCTAGGGTTTCCTTATTATCCTATTTTAATTTGCGCATTTTCTGTTGGCAGTTTTATTTTAAGTACTTTGTTTTTATGGTTTTTGTTAGGTATATAGCAGTTGGTGAGAGAACCCTCAAGGCTAATTGAGGTACTTATTAAGCCGGGGTCAGTGACGAGGCTGATCAACCGATGTGCAAGGTTAAACTGCACTTATCGCAGTCAGTGTGTAGATCATGTGAGACCTCTTTGTGACATAAGCCATCACTGGTGATGTAGATGGATGATCATTATGCCGCCAGCATATGAACCGGGACCGACCCGGATGTCATACGGACGTCTATGACAGTCTTTAGTGACAAACAGAAGCCCATCAAGTCCGATAACCCGGGCCTCGCCTTCTGAAGGCGTCCAGCCCATGCTGGACTGAAGCTTGTCACGGTCGTCGCGCATGTCACGGAACCCGTGAACGTGGCTATAGGGCAAGAGAAGGTAAGTATGGTTTTTAGTCGGTACGAGTCCGATATACCCCGCCGCCGCCCCCCAAGTGGCGAATGATCCATGAGGATTTTCCGTACCAGAAAAAAAGGCTATCGGTATTGCCTAGAAATTAGGTTGCGTAGTAGCCTAGTGTAAAATACTGATATTCATGCGTTAAATCCGAAGTCGACCTCAATATAGTTTTGTAAGGGATGGCGATTTTTTAAATATAGTTTCGACCTACGAGATCCTTAAATCTCAGAATAGTATTTGCCACGAGTAACAAATTTCGAAAAATATAAACAAATTATATAATTGCTTCGAGATTCTTTGCAAATTATGCTTTTCAATCTGCTGATCTCATTTGCTCTAGCCGTGAAACGCATGCTTTTGCATTATTCATTTGATCGTTTTGTTTGTCATTTGTGTTTCTTTCTATAGTTATATAATATGCACGATAGATTAATAAGAAACCTCGGTACCTAATATGACAGTATTATACAGCATGTGGTTGGCATTAAGTGAAATAAGATATTATTTTGAGATCCGCCTCCCTGACATGTCTCTAATATTATGTCATGATGGTATCATGACGAGGGTTGGCGTGCTCACTACATGTGTATTATCCCAACACAATTTCAAATGTAACCGAATAAGTAAGTGGATTTTTCCTTGTTATTGTCAGTCGTTAGATTGTTTACGTGTGTTTTTATTAGTAGCTTACATTGTTACGTTTAAATATAGAAAAATCCAATAACAAATTATAATCAGTTGAATATCCTACTAATTACAAGAAAGGAGGCTTGCTAATATTATAAACTAGCTTCTGCCCGCGACTTTGTCCACGTAGCGTGATGATAATATATAGCCTATAGCCTTCCTCAATAAATGGGCTATCTAACACTGAAATACTTTTTCAAATCGGACCTGTAGTTCCTGAGATTAGCGCGTTCAAGCAAACAAACAAACAAACAAACTCTTCAGCTTTATATTTAGTACTAGCTTCCGCCCGCGACTTCGTCCGCGTGGAATAGTTACTTAGTCTTAGCAGGATGATAGCCTATAGCCTTCCTCAATAAATGGACTATCTAACACCGTAAGATTTTTTCTAATCGGACCAATAGTTCCTGAGATTATCGCGTTCAAGTTCAAGCAAACTTGGCAGGTGGTAAGAAGATGATGATCCCGTTCAGCGGCTTGTAGTATGTTTTGATTGAAGCTCACTTCAAGATATAGCCAATATTGTTAGTTGATAATTGAGTATTGAGTATCCGAGCGGAACTTTAGTAAAATATGTCACGGGAACATGAATAATAAAAGAACGCTAAATGTGGATATGTCCTTTAGAGCGTTTGTTGGGTCCGAGCGGACCCAAGCTCGGTCCACACGGATACAAAACAAACGCTCTAAAGGCTGATGAATAACGTATTTATTTGGATAAGGATTAATATCATGTTTATAAAAACACCTACGCAAATAATGCATTTGGAATTTTAGAACAAAGTTAGCATAAAAAAGGTTATAGTGAGCCAACCTTAAAAGATAGACATATGCTGTCGCGGACTTTTTTTTTAAACTTTTAAAGAGGAACAATTCTGTTATATATGATTTTTGCGAAACTTTAACCGTTTACGCAGCGCACGCATCGGAAGCTCTCAAAAGGAAAAAAAAACGAATTTTAGAACAAAGTTAGCATAAAAACGGTTATAGTGAGCCAACCTTAAAAGATAGACATATGCTGTCGCGGACTTTTTTTTAGAACTTTTAAAGCGGAACAATTCTTTCATATATGATTTTTGCGAAACTTTAACCGTTTACGCAGCGCATGCATCGGAAGCTCTCAAAAGGAAAAATCCCGATTTTGAAACATTCTTCATTGATGCTCCGCTCCTATTGGTCTTAGCGTGATGATATATAGCCTATAGCCTTCCTCGATAAATGAGCTATCTAACACTGAAAGAATTTTTCAAATCGAACCAGTAGTTCCTGAGATTAGCGCGTTCAAGCAAACAAACAAACAAACAAACAAACAAACAATCAAACAAACAAACAAACTCTTCAGCTTTATATATTAGTATAGATATATAGATACTGCTTGAATAATAATAATAATAACATGTGCGCCAGCTGAGATGTAGCAATTAATAAATTATTAAGTACCCCAAACAATTATTTGAATTCTATTTTGTGTAACGCCTTAGTAACTTAACAGTCAGAAATATGTTGCTGGGGAGTTTGTGCGCCGCTTCTTCTTCCCAGCGAAAACACTAGGAGGCCGTGAAGGGCGGGCGTGTTGGGGCTGTCTATAATGTAAAAATGACGTTCAAAAAGTACTACCTAGTAGTCTATATTGAATAAATGATTTTGACTTTGACTACAAACAATCTTTTTGAGAGAAATTCAAATGTGAGAAGAAAAGTAACTTGCTATTGAATAGCTGTCACTGACGTCACCTTTAAGACGTAACTTCAGAATATGAAGGTAAATTTCAACCTGGCGGTTGAGAATCACGGTGGCTTAGTGGTCATAGCGTCTGGTGTATATCTAACTAGAAGACGCAGGTTTGAATCCTGCCCTCAATCGAACTTTCCCTTTACTAAAATAACTTACCTATAATCTTATAAACAGCTTACTTTGACCTTGTTACTTTGATAGACAACAAACATTTTAGTTTTACTACTATTTATATTTTAGTTTTTAAACGTTTCTTTTGTTTACTGTCTGGTTGTTAAATAATGTTCTTAGGCACCATACTTACCTTTATGCTCAAAACGTACCTATATTACATATTCTGGGTGGAAGAATAATTATGTTTATGTTTTCCTAACTGCCTCATTAGCCAAGTGGTCCTGAGCGCGACTGCTACGCTAGAGGCCCTGGGTTCGATTGAGCAGTGTTATTGGGTTTTTCTATGAAATTCCCAGTAGCAGCTCGGAGTTAGGAATTTGTGCCCGGTTAATGGCAATAGGCTCGCCCCCTATTACATGGGAACTAAACGTACCGGCAAACTGTGGGTGTACATTAGTACGCCTCTGCCTAACCCTTTGGGGAATACAGGCGTGATGGTATGTATGTTTCCAGAACTTCGGGTCGCCGGACTCTTAATGTACGAGTATTAGACAATTTTACATCAAAAAGTAAAAAGGCGACAGGAAATGTTTTTCTGGGTCATTCTGGCGATTAAGGACACCGCCGGCATGCGTTAATGCTACCAACTGGGTGGGCCCTTAATTATTTTTGGTCATTAATTTTAAACCCTGGCGCCGCGCAATTGAAGTAGCCAGCTCAAAAAAAATTGCTTACAGTTGTTAAATAAGTACTGCTTCTACGAGCAGGCTATGTCGACTACATAGCTAGAAAAAATGTTATTTTCTATTCACACCGAAGGGTAAAAAACCCCCATCTGCCCATATTGTGCTACGGCTGGAATTTGGAAAAGTACTAATGGAATAAGCTCGAAGGTGGCTAAAATATAGGGATTTGATCCACGTAGGATAAATGCTATATGTAATGATGAAGATGCTACGGCAGCAGTCAGACTTGACAGCAACGAAATTTAAGCTTGTGGAAGGACGTCTAACAATTTGAACTCATCATACGCTGGGACAAAATTCGTGAACAGCACTAAGGACTAATGATTCAGCCGGATACCACCCCCAGATTTGAGGGTATCTGGAAACAGTTTTACTGTGTTCTCGTGACTATGTGAGACTAGCCGTGAAGGTATGTGATTGCGTGATAAGCCCGCCGTGCTCATTAAGTAACCCTAGTAGGGAGGGAAAAACGAATTTAAGTGAACCAGAAATAAGACTCCATTTCCCATTTCTCCCACAAACCCACATCAATATATCGGCGCATAAGCATAACTTTACGAGCGGAACATGCCGCAATAGTCAGACAGGATGATGTCACTACAGCCAAAGATGAATAATTCAGAGTATCGTCTTACGTTTCCCGCGGTAAATGTTTTAATGTTGCCAGCCCAAATGGATTTTAGGATAATAAAAGGAGAATGGGTTTTTTATTGTTGTGCCCGATTTTTGTTCGCAATGTTTTCTCGTTCGTAGAAAAAGGAAATGAGTGCCATAATTGTTTTCTTTTTAGTTGTAGGTGTAGTAAAAATATGACCTGAGCGCATTTATAATTAATTGTCAATCTTTGGGACAAAGCTGATACTTAATATCTTTCGTACTGCACTTCAAATCGCAACAGAGATGGGGGCATGAAAATACAGAACGGATAAAAAGGTTCATTTAATACTAAAATCAGGACAACTTTTAAATTCCAACTTTCGAATTCCACCAAAATAAAAATAAGCATGCCATCCCCATGAAAAGTAGATTCCACAAAATTTCTACCAATAAATAAAAAAGGAAAAGCATACCGTTTAAAGGTCGCTAAAATATCGAACCATCTATCAATGTTGCATATTTTACCCGATTTTATTCCCACCTCACCTCAGCTGCGAGATTTATCATTGCCTCAACAAAAGGCGGGAATTGTCGGCCATTTTGTTCAAAGAAATTCCTGGTATATCTTATCTATCTTGTATCTAAAACGAATTGCGTTGGTGATGCTGGGGAAAAATTGAATTTAGTTTAGAAGAAATTCAGTTTGCCTTGGCGTTTTGCGATTAGGTGAATATTACAAGGTACCTAGATATACTTTTTATCAGACCAATGCCATTATAATTATAGCATTTATAAAATTGTATTTTGAATTGAATTGTGAGTTTTGTGAGTCCGATGTTGAAGAGATCTGTGCCGAATTTGCATATTAAAAAATAGGCAAATTCGGCACAGATCTCTTCTCTTCAGATCCATTTCTATATATTTTTTTTATTTAGGGGTGCTATGAGTAATATTGGTCCCCATTACTCTCATATACCCTTCGAGAAGCGTTGTGAATGTACGTTATATGTGTCCTATGTTATCGTGGCTACTTATATATATGTATGCAGGTATGTATGTGATAAAAGGATTTTTATAACTGAGAGTTGTAACTTTTTAATAGGCTATGAGGTAAGCTTTATTGTAGCTATTCTCGTGAAAATTTCCCGGGGGAATAATTTAGTGAATGAAAATGGTGTCAAATAAAAATATTTAATTTAAAAGCTAATTTCACGGACTGTGATGGACATTTCGAATTAGTTTGCGACAGAAAGTAAATAGAAAAAGAATGGTGGACTTAATGAGTTACTTTTTATAGGTTAGGTCATGAAGCTTGATTAAAAAAAATGTAATTTAAGAGACGCCGTGTGAAGACGACCGACATGTTAAACTGTTTAAATAAGCTTTGCATAAGTTTGAATTTTGCTTGCTAATCCGATTTCAGCCACATGACAATGACCTATCTACTGTTCATGATCTGATTTTACTGTCACACGTATCTAATTTATATGGCGTAATATTACGCCATATAAATAGATTACGCATATGTGTGTTTAATAAGTTTGTGCAAAGATAATGTATTCTTGTAAACGTACTCCAGATACGGCAGAGAAACCTATACCTATACATATTAACCCAGACATTGTCATACATTGTAACATTCACACTTTTGTTAGTGCATCATTTTGGCGTGGTTATACTTTGTTACACAAAGAGACCGTGATTCCATGACGGACATTAATATTCTTTGAGTTTGTACCTATCGGCATTTCTTCTAAGAGATCACTCTGTAAATACCGACCACATATATTTTGAAAAAAAAAAGAAAATTTACTGGTAATAGAAGAGAGAAGAAAAAAGAAATAAAAAATATATATTAGAAATAAAAACGCACGACACTTTGAGCAAAGGCCAATATGTCAAAAAAATCAAAGGATTGCACTCCAAGAGTGCCGGCAGAAGTGAAAACTTGAAGATTAACGTTGTGCATTTTTGATATTTTAGAATGATTAGGTTTTCGCACGAATCGCTTTCATTATCATTATAAAAGTACTATCACTTATGTGGTAAAATATAATATTAATTTATTGCGCTATCGTACACAAACATGACAATTTATATTAAAAAATTAACACTTCAAAACTATTACAACCGTCTTACGAATTTTCGATCAGGTGACGTGTCCTGACGCGAGATTAACATTTTTTACAAATCCCAAAAAGTGCACAACGCCGCTAAAGAAGTTTTCACTTCAACAAAATCTTAAAATTAAAATGAAATATAACAATGGCACCTGACCACGTGACCAATCAGCCTCTTGGTAGTCTATGGTATAGAATAAAGTAAGAGTAATAGTAACTGCCTCATTAGCCAAGTGGTTCTGAGCGCGACTGCTACGCTAGAGGTCCTGGGTTCGATTCCCAGGTCGAGCAAAGTGTTATTGGGTTTTTCTATGAAATTCCCAGTAGCAGCTCGGAGTTAGGAATTTGTGCCCGGTTAATGGCAATAGGCTCGCCCCCTATTACATGGGACCTAAACATACCGGCGAACTGTGGGTGTACATTAGTACGCCTCTGCCTAACCCTTCGGGGAATACAGGCGTGATGGTATGTTATGTTATAATAGTAACTTTAAACGTGCTACTTGCTTACAAATAATTATAATTTGTCATTGGGTGTGGGACAACAAAAAAAAACTTATGCGCAAACTTCTGCTAAATTACTGAAGAATTATTCAACAGAGATCGGAACAGAACAATTTTACTAACAACAACCTACAATTCTGCAGTACAATATCAAGAAATGTAAACACGTTTTCGTCGTTTCTCTCGAACAAAACAACTCTAGTAAAGAGCAAGGCCGTTATTTAACGAGCAAAGTATTGCAACCGTCACCTCCGTATTTCATTTCATACTGAGGCGTTGGGAAAGCGCAACATCGCATGTTTTCTTTTCATTTTAAAAACTTTACGTTGTCGAGAGCCGCTCGTCTCGTAAACGAAATGATCCAAGGAATGGTTATGCCACACGGCCTATTATGGGGTTTTGTTTGTCTCGGCTTTATATTTTATTCTTACGATAAGCTTTAATATATAACACAAAATAACATACTATCACGCCTGTATTCCTTGAAGGGTTAAGCACTAATATCCAGAGTTTGACGACACGTTTCGCGTAGCGGCTGAGCGATCGGGATCTGCGACACGTGTCGTGGGTTCGATTCCCAGACGGAGCAACTATTTGAATGATCTACTGTTAGTTGTTCCTGGTCTGGATATTTGTGTATAATAATACAGGAGAAAATCCTAGTGTGGGGCAACGTTTAAAGAAAATAGTTCGGTGGTAATAAAATTACAAAATTACCTTTTACGGGTTGTAGCGCGTTATATTAACATTAAAACCGTGCTACCAACTTACACCAACACAAATTTTACACGGTATGAGTTCTGACGATAAGTAAACATATGCTTTTAACAACAGTTAGCTACACTCAGTTATCATAAATATATTTTTATTTTGCTCTTCGTTACGTACTTTTTCGAGTGGGTCATCATCAGCCTATAATAGTCCACTGCTGGACGTAGGCCTCCCCATTTCACCCTGTTCTCGGCTTGTCGCATCCAGCTACTGCCGGCAGCCTTTCGCAAATCATCACTGCATCTTGCCGGAGGGCGTCCTACGCTTTCGAGTGGGTGGTGCGATTTATTTAGGTCTTAAATTAAATAAATGGGCATTATTGTCGTTCTATGATATGTGAAATAATGTAGTATTAAGCACAGTCCTGTGATTATAATAATTTAGCATATTAATGGGCCACTGTGACTACACGAGCCGTCCCTGAAAAGTTTGAGGGATTAATAAGGTTAATTAAACTGGTTTAGGCCGGGTAATGAGAATGTTTAATTTACGGGATATGTATTGTATCACATGTAGAGGATAAAAAGAACTTTTCATACTTTTAAAAGAGCTTCGCGGTGCTACCCTTATTGATTTCGTTTTAGTGAATCCCGTAGGGATTTACTAAATAATTCCGTTCTTAGCGGATATCTACACTTTATATTTATTATATGCAACCAAATTTGTTTTTTTTTTAAAAAGCTTTCTAGCAATGTGGGTCACACATTACTAGTATTCTTGTTAACCCCTCGTGCTAAGCTAAAATGCTTGTGTTACGAGTGGGTTCACGTCGGTAGTGCAATGGGTGGGGTTCGAACCGGCAACCACATGATCGCAAGTCCGACGCCCTACCGCCGCTTCGTGTTTGTAGGTTTTATATTTTTTGAGATTTCGTGATTCATCCACTGATTCAGTCACTACTGAATGAATAGTATTTCACTTTTGTACTATAGTAGCAATCCGTGCGTGGCTTCGCCCGCGTAAAATTTCTCATCCATATCCAACATTCCCGATGCATTTTTTTCCCGACGCATGAAGCGGCGGTAGCCTAATGGCCAGGGCGTCGGACTTGCGATCATCTGGTTGCCGGTTCGAACCCCACCCATTGCACTACCGACGTGAACCCACTCGTAACACAAGCATTCTAGCTTAGCACGAGGGGTTAACAAGAATACTAGTACAGCGAGACCCGCATTGCTAGTAAGCTTTAAAAAAAAAAAACCTTTCTTATGAATGTTGGTTGTCTTAATAATTACGAATACACAAAAAAAGTCAGCGAATTCGGTCAAGCTATTCTTAACTGATGATCTTACATAATTATGTATACTAATTACAGATTTATGTATTTATATATAATACTAGCCTCTGCCCGCGGCTTCGCTCACGTGAAGCTATATATGAGGAGTAAAAATGGTTAACCAATATTGATGATCTCTTCTTTGTATGGGGCTGTATACAACAGAGAGGTCAAGCTGTATCTCAGGATCCGTTATAATATAAAAATATATATATATAGATATGATAGAAGATAACACTTCTGCGAAATGCAAGTTCAGAAACAAATTTTAACAGAACACAGACATTATTATGAAAAATAAATGAAAAAGCAAACTGCGCAAAATTTTATTTCTGATAACCACCCGCCCACGAGGACGGTACGCCCACGTACAAGCCCAACATTAGCGCGAGATCCAATAACGTCTCACATCAGGACTGCAGACTGACCGGCGTCGGTTGTCCTTGGCCGCTTGGCGACGCTCTGGCGCGACGCCCTGGCGTTTCAGGGACTGAGAATATTTATAAATCTATCTATATATACAAAAATACCAAGCCTGGCCGCCTGTTTTCGCCGAAGGGTGAGGCGTGAACTAATAGTTCACCGGTATCTTAAAATTCCATATAATAAGGGGGCCAGCTTATTACCATTCCATAACTGAACACAAATTCAAACTTCGAGCTGCTGAGACTTTCATAGAAAAACCCAATAACATATTGGAATAAAACCACTTTACAGATTTTATTACGTTTTTTTTATTGGGTAGGGGAGCAGAAGGATCACCTGATGGTAAGCGATAACCGCCACCCATGGACACCCGCAACACCAGAGAAGTCACAAGTGCGTTGCCCGCCTTTTAAAACGTTAAATTTACATTACGGTTCGGACCCTTTACAGCGTCCATAGTAACATTTCTATCAAGCCATGGACACTGTACGGGTACCTATTTATAGTATTATAAATGGTCACATATCCGAAGACGGAACACGGTTTTCTAGTATATCTTCAGAATCGATAAACAGACACCAACCAATTTTAAGTAGGACCAAACTAAAAACTATAAGTTCTAGCACATAAAAAAGAAGAAACATCGGAAGGGGTTCCCGATCGGTGAAGATATCGCATATCATACACATAGACTTCTACAAGAAAAAAACTTTGTAATGGAAAACCTCTGACTCTTTTGAAGTCGTTGAAAAATATCTCTTTTCACTATTATCGTCAAAGCTGCGCTTCGTTCAGACTACGACAACGTGTCCTTGGATGGCTGGCGACGTTCTGGCGCGCCACTTGACGCTCCAGGGATTCTGCGGTCTATGCTATTGACAGTAAGGTAGGTATTAGAGCATAGTCTGCCAATGATACGGCAGAAGTTGTATGACGACATCCATGAAAGATGTGTGACTTTATACAAATGCATAGTGTCCGGCCAAAACTAGTTTTTATTACAACCGAAAATAACACTTATTCCTAAGGCAAAAGGCAATCCTTTTGTAGTAATTGTATTGTATTAGACATGATGCATGCTAAATATTTTCATAGATATCAATCTTCGAACTCGGGCAGGATTCGACCCTGCGCCTTTCGTTATATAGAATTGTACATTTTTTCTCATTTTAACAAAATTTATTTCTGTTCATATTGTGGGTTGGTTTAATACCGTAACGACTATTTTCCCTTATATTTTTATACTAGCTTCTGCCCGCGACATCGTCCGCGTAGCGTGATGATATATAGCCTATAGCCTTCCTCAATAAATGGGCTATCTAACACTGAAAGAATTTTTCAAATCGGACCTGTAGTTCCTGAGATTAGCGCGTTCAAGTAAACAAACCAACAAACAAACAAACAAACTCTTCAGCTTTATATATTAGTATAGAGTATAGATGAAGCGGCGGTAGCCTAATGGCTAGGGGGTCGGACTTGCGATCATGTGGTTGCCGGTTCGAACCCCACCCATTGCACTACCGACGTGAACCCACTCGTAACACAAGCATATTTAGCTTCGCACGAGGGGTTAACAAGAATACTATATTATAGTAATGTGTGACCCACATTGCTAGTAAGCTTTTCTTAAAAAAAAAAAAAAAGTTTAGATATAGGTGTACTCATGTACCCACCCACAATTTGCCGACAAGTTTTAGGGTAATATGTGACAAAGGCCGCGAGCGGAACAAAGCTCCGAATTACTGCTAAATTTTAAATAATTCGTGAAAATATTCGCGTGTTTTTTCGTGCATACATGTTTTTAGTCCCTCCCTTAACATTACACACTTTTATACCAAAAGACCCGGTATTACCAGATTATTATACACAAAATTTGAACGCTTGTAACTCCGTGTTACACGCAACCTTTGTGACATGTAATTTGCGTCATAACATAAATGCATGTAAACAAATCACAAACCAATTTTTAGGTACTACATTACGACCTATTTTTCGTATGAAATCTATATCACAACTAATATTACTACTTTTTATACTATAACGACCAATATTTTACGCACGACACGCATTTTTAATAGTTTTTTATTGTATATTAGTTGTACACAGCTATAGATGTCTTAACTGTGACATGGCCATTCGTTGCTCAGAAAGAAAATATAAAAAAACTTCTACGAAAAAACGTCCTTTAAATTTAATTCTAAAACGTAAATAGGTAAGTAGTTGGTTATTATAATACAGTTTTATGTCATTTTGGACTTCAATCAAATAAAAATAGTTTACGAAACGAAAAATTTAAAAAGAAAAATATCTAAAATTAAAATCATTGTTTCATTTGATATGCACGAAAATATTTTACATTCTTCGTTGAAAAATATTTTTCTTTATAAACGTTATAAAATATTCTATCAACAGATTGTTGAGGCAAGTAATAAATATTTTCGGGTAAACAGAAGGCTTAAGAAAACAGACAAATAAACCATTATTATCGATAACCAAAAATAATATCAAACATCAATCTATTTTATTATTTAATGTCTTATATTTCGAAAAGAATTAATTTAATTAAGTATGTACCTACTGGCAATGTATTAACAATAGAAACAAGGGTTATGTAGAATAGTACTAATGTACTAAAAACATACCATGTTTAGGTCCTCTGTAATAGTGGGCAAGCCTATTGCCATTAATCGGGCACAAATCTAAACTCCTAAACTGAGAATTTTATAGAAAAAAAACCAATAGCAATATTCTCACCCAAGAAAACGAACTCAAGACCTCTAGCAGTCACGCTTACCACTAAACTTATTAGGTAATTAATAACAATAGATAAAAGACTAAAAAAATACAATCTATAAATAATCTCGATTACTTGTAACTCTGATTCAATTATAGAAAAGGCTTACTTGAATAAGTTTAATTAAGTAAGAAACTCATTCAAGTATATTATTAAAATTGGGAAAAAGTAGAAGTTATAATCTGAATGGAGACAGTCGTTAAAGAGATTTTATTCTTTAGAATAGAATAGAATATCCTTTATTGTACACCAAAAACTAATGTCAAGTATAAGTTTAATATCTATATGAATAAAAATTTATGATTTTTTGTTTGTCCTCTAATAAAAGTCCCGTCAAAATCGGTTCAACCATTTCAGAGATTAGCCGAAACAATCAGACAGACAGATAGACAAAATTAAAAAAGAAATATTTTGGTATACGTATGCACCGTGTAAACAAGTTCAAATTCAAATGTTTTTATTTCAAGTAAGCTTTTACAAGCGTTTATGAAACTTTATGATTCTAGTTGCACATACATCCAAATGCTCTGAGTAAAAAGTGGTTATTTTGATATTACAAACAGATACCTACTCCAATTTTATTTATTTGTATAGATATAGATAGATAAACAAAAACATGTTTTGGTACACCCAACATTATTTACGGCACGTTTGTGCTGGGCGATCAAATATGAACAAATATTTGTATAACACACAGGTAGTTGTTCCGGGTCTGGTTGTTTGAGTATGTAATAATTTGTGTTTGTAAACACACCCTTGATATGGCAGAAAATCCTAGCGGGAGACAAAGTTTTAAAAATACTGACATAATATTTTCAATTTCTTACATTTTGTGTTAAATTCACAATGTAACGGGAATATATTATAAGAGTATTTTCTACATAAAGTCTTAAGCGCTCGAGTTTACTGCGGTAAAAACACTCGAAATTAAAATGTTCAAATGAATTACAGACCTCGTAGCTTACAAGGCCAGGGGCTGTTAAGAAAAAGTAATTTGCCTGGAAAGCCGAATTTTAATTTATCTAACGAGTACATAAAGACGATTATATGAGAAGCATTATAGTAATCTATGAAAAAATATAGCTATGTAGGTACATAGAAGTTTCAATGTCTTCGTAGTCTTTGCAATTAATAAATTCGTAGTCCCGTAGCGGTCGTAGCACGTCGTAGCACAACGCTACGATCGTAGCGACTACGAGGATGCGCGGGTCGGCAAATTATTTTAAACGAAAATAATTTTGAAATTATAACTAGTTTTTGCCCGCGGCTTCGCTCACCTGAAGCAGGATTAGCAATTGATCCCAAAGATAATTGAATCGCAAAGCAACAATGATGATCTCTTCTTTGTATGGCTCTCTATATATCAGAGAGGTCGAGCTGTATCTTAGGATCCGTTTAATTAATTGAGATAAGAAGTTCATCAGTTTTTAAGTTGGAGCATATACTGTTTAACGGTGATAACTAAATTAAAATCTATTCAGTAGTTTTTGCGCAAACCCGTAACAAACAGACAAGAATTTAAAAAAAAAAATTCTGATTCGGAGACGTTTATATATCTAACCTACCCTAAAATGGCTCGTATAATCCGCACCGGTGAAGTAGGTTATCTTTTGTGCGGCGTGTAGAACAAGGGAACTCATCACGCATATTGTTCGCCTTCAAACCCACACGTGAGGTACGACATTGCGCTTTTTATTACGACATAGCTTTTGTCTCGCGGTGTTGTCTGCGGAGCTTACACTGGGGTAGATATGAAAGGATTATGTTTAATTTTTGGCTAATATGTCAGGTTTATTTACTTTATTATATACGGTTTGTGTGTTGTAGGAGGAATATTGACGGGAGGCAGGATTGGACAGATAATAATTGATTACTAAAAAAATAATGTGTTCTGTATTCGATCCCTACACGTAGCAAAATTTAAATGATCTACAGGTAATTGTTCCGGGTCTGGGCGATTTGTGTAAGTGAGAATTTGTTTTTCTAAAAGCACCCACGATGCAGGAAAAAATCCTAGTGCGGGGCAAGGTCTTTTTTTTTTAAAAGGTAAGGTTGTGATGTAACGATTTTATATGGCTTCTTGTTTTATGTTGAACATGAAACTGTATTTGCAGATAATTATATCAAAATGAAAAAAAATTAAAGCGACGACCATCAATTTGGTAAGTTAAATAAAGTTAGTAGTTTCACAAAATGTCCAATTTCAAGGTTTGTAAATAAGCCTCTTAAAAGAGGTTACACTTCTTGCCAAGAAAGTAATAATGTTTACAGACAGCCCCTATTTTCCATTTTCATTGCAGCACAGTAGATCAAGGTTGCCTTCTCCCACTACTGGATCGTGTTTTGACCACCTTCCAATGCCATTTTTGTTAAATACACAACCTTGGGCCCGTTTTCTCAAAAAGAGGTTTACGTCAACTATTTTATTGGAACTTCCAATTCATTTAAATCGTATATAATGGTAGGCCTTGCTATATTGGTTAACTATGACTTGGCAAGATAGAGGATGACGTCATCCTGGAGTCCTATAACTAGGAAAGTTTCGTTTGCTGTTTGGTAAAGGAAAAATAACCTTATACATTTGAAATACCGTTGAACATTGTAGCTCTTTGATATGTTTGTTTGTTATCCTATGGCGAGACTATGAGGCGGCTACACGGGGCGCCTGGATGTCGCGTTTCAGGCTGACTCACATTGTAAGACAAGGATAGCAATAGTTTAAATGTTATGAAACAGAAAGTGACAATGAAATAAGATTCAGGGGACCTGTTAAGCTTGTTTCGAGATTTAATGTAAACAGTGTAGAAAAATATCTAAACTATATTAATTTTGGCAAAATCGTAATAAATTTTGTTCTTTATAGAATTTGTAGGGTAATGAAATTAAGGCTTGTAGTTTAATTAGATACTTAATATTTATTGCATTCTACTTAATAACTACATTGTAGATAACATACGTGATGTAGATCCACTTATGTTGAATAAATTATTCCAGAAAATTTCTTCCTATAATTAGACCGAGAGGTCAGGCAGAGGCTTACCGTTTTCGTCGGTATTATTTTAGCATCCGTATAATAAAAAAGGCAAGGATTTTCCATTTAACGACCACAAATACAAACTATTGGCACTGCTGAGAATTTACCCATACAATCTAATCAAACGTCAACGAACCTTTTTTGGACGAGGAAAATGTTCATGTAGCGTCTTGTAACATGTACTCTTACAAGCTAACGCACCTTTTTTTTGGAGGCGGATAATATTCATGTAGAGGGGTGAGGCAGTTAACTTAGTACAGCGCATATAGATTGCCAATAGTATTTTTTGTTAAATTTAATTTATTGTTATCGTCAAACAAGGACCAGATTACACGTTAGAAAAAAAATTGCACAGGTATACATCGTTTCATAATCTAGTTTGTTGAACTACTGTTCTTCAAGCTAGGGTACAGAGTAAGACCTGTGTTAAGGAGAAACCGTAAGTATATTGTATAAAGTGTTTCTATTGTTTTGGTAATTTTGTTGATTATTGGGAGAAATGATTTTTTTGACAGACGAGCTAATTTAAAAGATTTACTTACAGTTTCAACTTTGAAAAACTTGAACAGTGTTAACCAAATTTCCACATTAATGTCCGTAACATTCCCAAGGGTTGCCCTAACTGTGATATGGAGTTCTCAACGGCAAAGAGGGTTTCTATGTTGGTGACGCTTTACGAATCTCTGGGGCATCTCACACGCCCGGAGACAACTGGAAGTTAACAACATTTCTACTTTGTTTCGTGGTGATATAAATTTTATCTTTGAGCAAATGTTAGTAGGTAAATTGAGTTTGATAATGCTTATATTATAAATATTGAAGTAAAAGATATTGTAAAATAAATTAATAACTTTTTTGATTGCCTCATTAGCCGAGTGGTCCTGAGCGCGACTGCTACGCTAGAGGTCCTGGGTTCAACTCCCAGGTCGAGCATAGTGTTATTGGGTTTTGCTATGAAATTACCAGTAGCAGCTCGGAGTTAGAAATTTGTGCCCGGTTAATGGCAATAGGTTCCCCCCTATTACATGGGACGTGAACATACCGGTGAACTGTGGGTGTACATTAGTACGCCTCTGCCTAACCCTTCGGGGAATACAGGCGTGATGGTATGTTACGTTGATCAGTTTTATTAGAAATGTATGTAAGCGAAAACTTCAACCAATCAGAAAGTGTTCGGTACGTTTCATAACACGCGTGCGGTTACCGACACTGGCTGTGCAAGGCGTGTCCTAAATTAATGTAATATTCATGCGAGTGACATTGTGTTTGCAGGCCGCTTTGATAGCGCGTAATCTCACCTAACTAGATGAATTAAACATTAATGTCGTGTACACTCACCTTGCGGTCTTGCCTACATGAAAGGAATTTGATGAATTTTAAAGATATGAGTCACTGTTCACTGTAAATGTGTGTTCGTTTGTTTTTAACCCCGACGCAAAAACGACGGGGTGTTATAAGTTTGACGTGTCTGTGTGTGTGTGTGTGTGTGTGTCTGTCTGTGGCATCGTAGCTCCCGAATGGATGAACCGATTTTGATTTTGTTTTTTTTGTTTGAAAGGTGAATAAGTCGGGAGTGTTCTTAGCTATGTTAGATGAAAATCGGTCCAAGATGGCCGCCGCCACAAGATGGCGGTTTACATATTTTTTCACAACTCCCACAATATTGGTATCACATGAAAGGGCCTAACTAGTAGAATACTAAACACTATGAAAAATTTCAAATCCAAGATGGCCGCCTCCACGAAATGGTGAATTTATTAATTTTTTTCACTACTCCCTCAATAAAGGTATCAAATGAAAGGGCTTGACTAGTAGAATACTATACACTATGATATAAGATATCTAATAGCTATGAAATAATTGTACAAAAGTTGAATAACTAAACGAAGAAAATATCTAATTAAACACTAAATTACGTGGATCTTAAAACGCAAGAAAATAAAAGAAATTATACAAAATAACTAAGGAGTCCCTACAAAACGTGTGAAATAACAAATTAAATTAAAAATTAAAAAAATCCCCCGACACAAAAGAATCAACTTAAAAACCTAAAAGAAAAACTATGATGAAATAACCACAAATAGAACAAAAAAGGTATAAACCTGAATCCCTATAAAAAGAAAAAAATAATCTTGAAATTATAACCCTTCGTAAGTACGTATGAAGTTTTTTGATTAAATTTTGTCGCGTCGGGGGACCGCTCTCTAGTTCCCGCGTGTCTGCCCGCTCGGGTCGCCAAACTTGAATATGTTACGCTCCGCCTACTGTACGCCCTCCCGCGCGTCGCGGCGATGTACGCGCCATCCACATCAATTCTGAATTCGCGCGATTCACGTTCGGGAAGCGAAAAGAAAGGAAAGGATTCACATAATTAGAGAGCGGTCCCCCGACGCGACAAAATTTAATCAAAAAACTTCATACGTACTTACGAAGGGTTATAATTTCAAGATTTTTTTTTTCTTTTTATAGGGATTCAGGTTTATACCTTTTTTGTTCTATTTGTGGTTATTTCATCATAGTTTTTCTTTTAGGTTTTTAAGTTGATTCTTTTGTGTCGGGGGTTTTTTTAAACTTTTTAATTTAATTTGTTATAATTAAATATTTTGAGAAAATTTGGCTTTATTTTGAATCCAATACGGACATCGGCGTAACTACGACTGGGCTCACGTGTTTGCTCCGGAATAGTCCTCATAACAGAATTCTTCTATTAAAAACTAGGACCTATGAAAATTTAATGGAGCAGTAATAACAGGCACAGAAGACTTAGCTACGCCAATGCTAAGTTTCTATTTCTCGACCAAACATTAAGCATTAAAGTAGCACTTGTATTAGGTAGGTAGGTATTTTGTAAAACGTTATTTGCATTAATAATTTTTATTTATTTATTCATTTATACACTTAAAAATTTAAAAATCTATTTTAATTATGCAAATTATATACTTAAATATATCGTTATATAATTATAATTAACGTCATCTATCAGTTTCTTAGTGAACGCCTTCCTAAAAATCTACGATTTTCTATTCATCTTATCTACATATTTTATGTACTTGCTCAAATATAATAAAGTAATGAGAAAATTTGATATTTATAATTTATTAAACTAACATTTCAATCTTACTAGGTTAACATAATCATTATTGATATAACAAATTAAACTCAAATACGAATACACGTTACATTATTCATATTTCAAAGCAAATGTATACTTTATCAAGATTAAAACACCACTGCTTTACAAAAGAAATGGTCCTTTTGTTCGCAAAAGAAAATGTAGAATTAATTCTATATTTGCGACAGTGCAGAGGTTTTCACGCGATGACCTTTTCTTATTTCATAGAGCTTTCGTTGTTTGTCAAAAAATACGAGTAAACAGGCCTTCATGATAAAATAACATAAATATGGAGGGATGGTCTTTAAAAGTCCATTAGCACTTCGAGCTCTAAAGACCAATTCTAACGAGCATATTAATGTAAAAAATATACAGTGAAGTCTTTAAGATTTGGTAGGCAAATACTTACTTTAAGACATACATTAAATATACTTCAATGTCCTAATATATATATATATATATATAGAATTTTTACTTCTACATACACTAACACTTTTACCAATTTATATTCTAATAGCGGCCCGCCCCGGCTTCGCACGGGTGGATAAATTCCTAACTTTTTTCAAAATATTCTATGGCCTATGTTAATTTGGAATAATGTAGATTTAAAATGGTGAAAGAATTTTTGAAATCGGCCCCGTAGTTTGTGCGTTTAATCGTTACATACAATTCTTTCCTCTTTCGTATATTAGTATTATTAGTATAGTCGAACAATGGTTTGTTATTTCCGTTTGTAGATAGAAAATGTATGTAGGTACTTAATCATCTTCTTAATTTCGAATCTTCGATTCTACTGGAAACAGGGTTTACAAAAGGTTGGAACTAAAATGGTTGTACAAACTGTGAAAAAATTCGATGTGTGATCCAGTTCAAACACGCTCAAGCGACATGCTGACCCATAATGGTCTTGTAGACGAGACCATTATGGGTCTGCATGTGATGAACAAGATAAAAGGAGGGAAAAGAATCAAAGGAACAAAAAAAAGGTTTTAGATTAATTCCTGTACATATTTCGCAACTCATGAGGTTGAGTTTTCTTGGCGCGTTAGCAGTAGAATTCAGCCAGATTTTAAATTAATTATTCAGCTAAATACAGCGAACGCAGTAATTGTTTCATACGACCATGACTATTATTTAAACGTATACATGAATAGAATGAGAGGGTTTAGGCTATACCACCACGTTAGCCTTATGCGGGTTGGCAAACTTCACACGCAGTCAAGAAAATCTTTGAGGCATGCAGGTTTCCTCGTGATGTTTTCCTTAACCGTTTAAGCGCGTGATGACAATTAAATAAAAGTTAATTGAAAATTTCTTCATTTCAAAAACATAGTGGCATTCAACAATATTTAGTGGTTTTCAAACTTAACTGACTCTTGGAACTCTGTAACTCTGTTTATAGAATTAACGGATGTGTGGTGTATGGACATTCCTTATTATTATATACATATCTACTAGCTCCATCCATCACAACAATGTTCGTGATCAAATTATTGTCCAAACCGCTCCATAAGTTTGGCACAGGCCGACAAACTGAGAAGTTAAGCCTTCCAGCTCTTCACAACTAAGAAATTGACCCGCACGTGCGGTTAGGAGTTCCTAAGTAATACGTGCAACGTCTTCAAGTGATTGAGGCACAAAAGACAACATACTCTTGAACTATTTAGAACTGAATTATAAACTAGAGAAACTTTTAATTGTACGTTATCAGGTTTTTATAATAGTGTATATTTTTTTTTTTGCCAGTTCTACTCCATAAGACCCACTTTGTGAGACCGTGTAACTAGTTTCTGACCTTTTAAAAGTATTTTAATGGCCTAATTGAAATACAACATTTTTACAATTAATCATAACCGCCAGAATCGAAAATTTTAATGTGATCTGGTCTTTTTTGGAAATAACCCTACCCATTTTTAATTTTAATTAAATAGAAAAAAAACTTGAGTATCCACTGCCCTGATCAGTACCTACTTGAAAAATATAACAATATCACAGACTTTTTATATCGACGACTAAATATAACACTTCCCGTCTACAAAACAAACACTGAATTATCGATTTGTTTGCATATCGCTATCAGTAACATGTATCAATTAAAAATCAGATACACAGTCGTTATGTAAACCGCACCGCCCCTAAATAAACACTTTTTGATTTCCAATTCATTTGGTTATCGATTTTGTAAGCACTCGTATAAGTTTTAATCGGGTTACAACTATATCGATATAACTTGAGTAGCATGTTCAAATTGTCGTTAAAAACAAAGTTGTTCTGACGATAAAATATAGATAGGTTTTCCAATTTAGATTGTAGATAACTATAAATTAGTACTTTGATGTCATGAATAACTTACTTGCCTTATTTATAATATATATCTTTTTGTATCGGGGGTAGCCTAATGGCTAGGGCGTTGGACTTGCGATCATGTGGTAGCCGGTTCGAACCCCATCCATTGCACTACCGACGTGAACCCACTCGTAACACAAGCAATCTAGCTTAGCACGAGGGGTTAACAAGAATACTAGTAAACTAGTAATGTGCGAACCGCATTGCTAATAAGCGTTTAAAAAAAAAAGTATTATACAAACATTTGTCCGTCGATAATTAGGTATATTGACGACAATGAGCAGTGTCGATTAAAATGGATTAAATTGATATTCAAATCGCATCCCTCAATACTCGTGGAGACGATCTATGCGAATTGATATATACGCGTGCCAATAATCTGTGATTGGACACGTGTCAGATTATATCGTCAACGAGGAAGAGGCAGCTTGGTTTGCGTCGAGAACAACCAGGAAATTTGGAACCGTGACGACTGATTGAAATCGTGACATGTTAGATAATCAAACAACAGAAGCTATAGCAAGAGCGTGTCAAAAATTAAATTTGGAATCACATAACAAAAGAAACACCCAATGGATTCCAAGATTTATCATGTGGTTATTAGTTTGCTATTGCATATTTTCAAAATTTTGGATTTATGTAACAGTTGACTAAGATTGCTAAGGTTAGATCACTTTTCCAAACCGTCAAAGTTTACGTACGTACGTTACGTTACGTTTTAGTTTACGGGTGAATCAGAATAAGTGTGTTCGGCACCTCCGATCCGTAGGTGTACATTAGTAATTACTAACTAACTACATTAGGGTTACTAACCTAACCCTTCGAGGAATACAGGCGTGATGGTATATTATGATAAATAACCTCTAAATGCGCTCTAAACGCATCTTCGCATTTAAATAACTACTAGCCAGCTAATAATTTTAACAATGTTAACATTTTGTATTATAGCTCGGGTTTTTATATAAATGTCTTATAACATGGCGTTGAAACAATTCTCTCAGAAATATAATAAATACATTTGCTTCTGCAAAATACAGATAGTTTAAATATCCAGTATTGTAACAGAAATGCAGAAATTCTAGGGATCTCTCGCGGGAGCTTCCTGAGGCAATAGTAAACTGGGTCATCATTCGATTGAATAATCGTGCCGTTTTGTTCTGCTCAGTTAAATCTTGTAGTTGCTAAGTTATCGAGAGGTTTGAGTACGAATAGTAGATATGTACTTGATTAGACGTTTTACGTTTCATTGTCCATCAATCGGCGTAAGTAACTGTATGAAAGTACAGTAAACGTACAGACTACCTTAGTATGACCTCTCCTTTTCTTACGAGTCCATCCAAAGGTTGTCTGGAAGAGATCGCTGTTAGCGATAAGACCGCCCATTGTATGTACCATTCTATAATTTAACTAATTGTACTTTATTTTGTTTTGGTGTGCAATAAGGAATATTCTAAACGCAAGAGTTAGTTAAACATCTCATAAACACATCTGTGTTATTTTGTGGGACAGAGGGGCAAACAAGCATTTGGATCACCTGATGGTAAGCGGATACCGTCGCCCATGAACACCCGCAACACCAGAGGAGTCGCAGTGCATTGTCGGCCCTTTATAAAGGGTTTCAGCTGTCGGTATCCTCACTCATTCGGCGAAACATAACGTAAGTGTTGTTTCACGCTGGGTTTCTGTAAGGCCGTGGTATCATTCCGGTCGAGCCGGCCCATTCCTGACGAAGCATGGCTCTCCCACGGTTAAGATATGTTAATATATAGGTGCGAATGTACAGTAAACAAAATGCAGGTGTTTTTTACAGCTTACTTAGCAAACTTTTAGGCGGGCCCATGTTGAGAAACAATGGCGTAGAACAATACCTATAATGTATTTTGAATAATACATTATAAGTATAAAATAATAATATCATAAACATTGGAGCTTCAACAACACATACGAGGGTTTCAATACTAAGTTTAATTAAATGTAAACATTGCCGGCTCGATGATGAACCAATACGTTCTAAAGGAAATAAAAACCGCACGGGAAACTTAAGATTATACATATCGATGGGTATGTAACTAGAATGGTGAATATTTCCTACAGCGAGCAACTATTGGATTTAAGACAAGACGATTTTGTGCAATGACGTCACTTCAAGTTCTCGAGGTTGTTACACTTGAGAATTGACTTTTAAAACTTGGTACAGTACGTGTTGAAATTAGTTATGCTTAACATAACATATGTACTATGTATCTCAAAGGGTACGGCAGAGATGTAGGTACTGATCCACAATTAACCGGTATATTTAGTTTGCCAAGAACCGGGCACAAATCTAAACTCCGAGCTGCTCCAAGAATTTCATAGAAAAATCGAATAAGACAGGTTGATCTGGGATTTGAACTCAAGACCTCATTCGATATCTAAATTATGGAGGTAATTTTATAATTATGATTCTCCAATTATAATTATATGGGAACTTTGCGATACTTAGAACAAGTTTCATGAATGTAATTATTTCAATGATTCGCATGAATTGTTTACTGCAACGTCTTCGTCTTCCCAAATAATATTCATGAAGTTGATGTACCTACGTATAATATCCGGTTTCGTGTTATATAAATCTTTTGCATGTTGATCGAACAAGAGTGTTGTAAGATATTCCAATAAGGCTTTTTGATAACAAGATGGGGCTTTATCGGTCTTCTGGGCTGAAAAGGCGTATTGATTAATCATAATTTCACATTAGAAAATTGCTATGTTGCTGTGGTTTCTAGTTATGAATTGATAGATACCTACATAATTATAATAAAAATAATGCAAATACTTTACTGTAATAGAAATAAGGAAAGTGAAAAAAACCTTCAGCCCCGAGAGATTATGCAGTCGCCTTGAAGTTTGTAAAGAATAAAATATTAATACCTGTACTTTTTTGTGAAACTCGAACTACTCTACTACAGTGAAGTGTTTTTACAGATTGTAATTCCCGATGAATATTTAAATTTATTTTTTTCGACGTTGAAACCCTCTACGGATTTTGTGATCACGGTAAATGGATAAATGACTTGCTTAAGAACTCCGTAATTCGGATTTATATTCGTCGCTTTAATGTTATTTTAAACCTTTGAATTAAAATGAGTTAATTATGAGTATCGATAAAATAAAAATATGAACAGCTTTTATTATATCGATAATATTATACAGAAAGTAAATACATAAGTAATAAGTATAAGTGCTTAGGTATACTTTAGGGCTATATAAAATTAATAAAAAACACTAGGATATTCTCTTATATCGTGGCTGTGTTTACAAACAGAAATTCTCACCCATTATAGGTTACGTACAAACGCTTTTACTGAGGATATCATTTGTTCGACCCAAGAATTGAACAGTGGACCTGGCAGTCGCAACTACTACACTAGACTATGGAAGTGTTGTAACGAGTGGTTAGCTATTATAAAAGTATACTAATATATATACTCAGTGAAGTGTTATAATAAAGCTGTAATAATTATGATAACGGTCCTTAGATATGAGGGCAAGCAGAGGCGCCCGTCTGGCGCGACGTCTCGGCGTCATCCCTTCGTCTCTGATCCTGAACGATGCTACACACATCACAATTCCCACTCTAATATATTTCTTATGAGGTGGAATGAGGATTCGTAAATAAGTAATAAGTGATGAACTGATGTAATAATGATGTTAAGCTACGCTTACCGCGGTCAGACTGCGGATGGGTGACCATTCTTAACACATCGAGGCCTACCCGCACCCAAAGCCGTCGGTATGGTAGAAGGCAGAAGCTTAAAAATCTGTACCAGTTCCGGATATCAGCATAAAATAACATCACCCCACAGTATTCCCCGTAAGGATAGGCAGAGGTGTGGTAATGTACACCCAGTACACCCAGTGTTTAGGCCTCATGTAATACGGGGGGCCCAATTCACGGTAATACATCTATTACCGTGAATTGGGCTGCTACTAAGTATTTGAAAGAAAGAGAGAAAGAATTTATTTGCAAAGAACACCCAAGTACCTACACAGAAAATAAAACACATGTGTTATGCGTATTTCATAAACAAAACGCATAACTCTGCTCGACCCGGGAATGAGACCCAGGACGAGTCAGTCGCGCTTGCGACACGAGGTACTTTTACCGACGGATATCTGTTACCGAAGAGTAAAGGATATATTATGGGCACTGTTTTCCTTCTATCAGATAAGATAAGAGACAGACGCAGTAACATACCATCACGCCTGTATTCCCCGAAGGATTAGGCAGAGGCGTACTAATGTACACCCACAGTTCGCCGGTATGTTTAGGTCCCATGTAATAGGGGGCGAGCCTATTGCCATTAACCGGGCACAAATTCGTAACTCCGAGCTGCTACTGGGAATTTCATAGAAAAACCCAATAACACTTTGCTCGACCTGGGAATCGAACCCAGGACCTCTAGCGTAGCAGTCGCGGTCAGGACCACTAGAGGCAGTTTTACTATTGACGCAGTATTACTACTACTATTATGTCTGGACTTTAAAAGAGACCATGATTCTCTGGGATTGTTTTTGTGTTTCTTCTCAGTGGTCGTCAGATATTAAATGCTGACGCCATCTACTTTAAAAAAAAAGTTTCTTTGAAATGATCTATTTACAGATATAAATATCATTTATCATTTAAAGTCAGCACCAAAAAAAACAAGATATTTTTTTTACCAAAAATGCCACTACAATTTCTCTTTTTTTTAGGATATAATTTCGACGTCATCCTCATTTTATTGTAGATCAAAGATTAATCACGTACATATTCTAAAAGTGACTTCTTTGATGTAAAATGCTTTGTTTCAATTCCTTTGTGTTTGTAAATTGACGTGTAGAGTAAGGTCTGACTTCACGTCAAATTTTATGAAGAATGTTGTTTAAGTAGGCAAAGATTGCACATGAGAGCGGTATGAACTTCGAAGATGGTTAAGAATGGAGGTACTAAAAAGGCAGGCCACTTCGCGAGCTCAGCTAAGCGAACTATCTAACTGAACTGAGGTACCTATGAGTTTTTAATGTTATTAAACTATATGTTAATTTTATTATCATTATTGGTTTATTTTAATTTCTGGAATTAATTTGCTCATTACTTCGAATATTTCTGCAAGCTGTGATTACCTGTAATTTAGTTTACATTACGTGACTTTTGTGTGTATAATTTCTATGTTAGTTCATTGGTAATCCTGAAGTAAGTAAATAAATAAAATACTGCATCTACGTAAGCTAATTTTATTTATAGTAGCGTACGTAGGTAGCTGAAGCTGTGGCGTTTGGTAAGATTAGCTCGCGGCAAGACAAGACCTGCCCTTTAAATCTGGGGAACGAGATGATAAGATGTTATAATTAAGTATATTTATTAGATTAAACTGCCTCATTAGCCAAGTGGTCCTGAGCGCGACTGCTACGCTAGAGGTCCTGGGTTCGATTAACTGCCTCATTAGCCAAGTGGTCCTGAGCGCGACTGCTACGCTAGAGGTCCTGGGTTTGATTCCCAGGTCGAGCAAAGTGTTATTCGGTTTTTCTATGAAATCCCCAGTAGCAGCTCGGAGTTAGGAATTTGTGCCCGGTTAATGGCAATAGGCTCGCCCCCTATTACATGGGACCTAAACATACCGGCGAACTGTGGGTGTACATTAGTACGCCTCTGCCTAACCCTTCGGGGAATACAGGCGTGATGGTATGTTAGATTAAAGGCTACTACATCATTAAAGTGTAATTTGATCAGTCTTATAATATTGAAATTGTAGTTAACGAAGTTCAAAAGAAACATATGTATAATTATAATACAATATCTATGTACTGAAACTAGATCGGAACATTTTCAATTAACTTTTGGCAAAGTTGGTATTACTGCAATATGTTCCTATAAAATATTAAAACAGTCAGCTCAAAGGTCCATAAAACTTTCAGCAACATATTGAAATTATTTTAATAAAGAGATTATGATCAGGCAACGTTTGGCAGAGGCCGTGGGCAGCCGCGCTTGGCGGCACATCAAAGGCGCACCCGCTTTGATCTCGCCGCTACGGCTCACCGCCTCCGATATTGTGTTTACCTACACTCGGCCACTGGTACATATGACCTGTCGATTTGTTTATAAAACACGGACATACCTGTGAACAGGTGAATGATTTTTGATTCAATTGGGCACACACTTTTTTTTGTAATCGAAGTAAAAAATCTTACTTTAAATTAGTTTTGGTAAAAGGTCAGCTAAATATAACTCAACTTCAATGAATAGAACTAACCCAACAAGTTCGGTGGTCATCATCACCTACGACTCACATTTAAGATGCATTTAATACAAAATTAAACAAAAATATTTTAAAAAGTAATTAACCACTTAAACAGCCATCATGTTTTCATTATAATACTCAATCAATACAATAAAAAAGTACATTATCCCTTTAATTCGCTGTTTGATTGCTATCACAATATTGTCATGGTTTACTAATCATAGTATGAAATCAATACAGTGTGACACGTTTCTGCGTGAGTATGATATAATATAATCCCCGTTACAGCCCCCGCGGGAAATGATCGGGTGTTCTATTCATAGTCCGGACGTAAATGTAATGTTATATAAATATTATTCGAAAGCTGTCGTAAAATACTCCTATTATAATCTATGTGAGTCGGATCGTTTAGTGGTGTATGGTCAAATTTACGTTGAATAGAGATCGATTAATCATTCCTGACTGCTTTCTTAGTCTAGTGGTTTCAAGTGCAGCTGCTACGCGTAAGGTTCTGGGTTCAATTCCCGTATTAACAATCTTTGTAAAAAATAATTAAGAATACAACTTTTCGCATGGAACACCTTGCATCTTTGTTTTTATACTTCATGTTTTTGATTTCAAAATAAACATTTATTTATTTATTTTATTTATATCGAGCACAGTTATTAAGTTCTTCGGTAAAAAAAAAATACAGTTGTAGTGTTCTTTGTGCCCGCTAATGGCAATAAATTCGACTCCTACGACCAAAAACATATATACATAGCTATATGGTGTACGTGATGGCATGTTTGATTTTAGGTAAAACATGTGATGATTTTCGCAATATTTAGGCAGGCAACACAGTAATTAATCAAATTACGTGCTCACAGTATAATTATGTAACAGTATGTCCACTACGGTTTTTGTTTGTGAAATATTTCAAGCTAAAACGCTCACGACTCTTACTAAATTAATATATTAACTGAATAATCTCTTCTTATATAATTCTGCTAAAGGATTAATAAGAATTTGGTTGCTTCTGCTATGTTAAATAGTAGTTAGAGATTGTATCAGTGTAAAATTACTCAGAGAAATCGATTACGTTTACGAATTTGAGGATATATTGTTTATTATCAGCGTATATAAGTGAACTTTTCATTATGCAAAAAAAATGTATTAGAATATTAACACAAATAGATAGCACACAAAGCTGCAAACCATATTTTATAAAATTAAAATTCCTAACTCTTCCATCGATATATATTCACGATATATGCACATTTGTATTTAAAAATATTGATGCCTTCACCAAAGTAGAAGATACCCATGATATTAACACACGCCATAAAAAAGACTATACTTACCACCCTCTAGAACTAAGATGCTAAACGAAAGTCCATACTACATGTCTGTAAAAATATTTAATAAATTACCAAAAAGTATCAAAACTGAAAAAAAACCTACATTATAAAATGTTAAAGCAATATTTATTTCAGAAATGTTTCTATTCAGTTACAGAGTACTTAAATACTTAAACCATTTGCCATACTTGCGCATGTACCCATTTGTTATTATTAATATAGAACATAAATATTTAAGTTTACTAATTAAGTGATGTTACTAACTTTTAATAATTGATAGGTATTCTAATTCAGAAATAATAATTTATAATTCATAATATTATTTATACATAACATAATCTAATAAATAAATACACTTTGTTATTAGAGTTAATAATTTAAATAAATAGAAATATTAATTAATTCGTATAGCCCTCCATATTGCAATGCTTGCAAAAGGCCGCTAAGTTATAAGTTCACTACAATGTAATGTACCTAACACCTTAATGTACACTTAGTAAGCAATAAATCTTTGAATCTTTGAATCTATATATTCAGATTTCAGAAGTCAGAAAAAATGCAGCTTGGTATTTCAAAGCCCCTGCGCATGCGTTTCTTTTACCGGAAAATGGTAAAAGCGGTATTGATGCAAAGTGCACACACGAATTGAACAGCACTAGTAGGTATGTTTCACAGTTAGAATGTCCGTGATTGTTACTCTGAGGTCCGTGAGTGATAGCGATAGAGTTGAACAAAATACAAACAAATCTGATCTCATCGTGTTATTCGTGATATTTTTTAGGTTGTGAGAAAAGGACAGAGCTATGTAACAGTGAGATATAGAGCGCCATCACTCACTCCCAATCGTACTAAAACGTCATAGTAGGTAGGTACGGCCGGTTCATTGTTTTTCAATCTCTCAGAAATAATTTTATTGCTAGAGCAACAAAATTATTTCTTTTAAAAATTATTAAAAAAAGTACCTACAGTGCCTCATCATCATCATATATCATATCAGCCTATTGCCGTCCACTGTTGAACGTAGGCCTCCCCGAAAGAGCGCCAACCATCCCGGTCTTGGGCAGCTCGCATCCATCCGCTGCCGTGATCCTACAGTGCCTCAGTGAGTGGTAAATATGTTCTGCAGTAAAATAGTTTTAACTATGATCAAGGGGAGGCAAATGTGGTTTTTAGACGGTACGACTTATATCCTGTATATAATTATATCCTGCCGCCATGGGAATTTTCTATACACATCCTATATTAACATGACATTCAACCAAAATAAATCAATAATACTTATGTCACTATGTATAAAAGTTGTACATTACCTCTATCTTTGCTTTTGGCAAGGGTGAAACTGATTATAGGAATACTCACAAATATCTTAAAATATGAAAGGTCTCATCACCACTGACCTTGAGTTCAGCTAAGACCCTAAATATCTTTATTGGTAGAATCCTCCCCTCGATTAATCCTTCAAATAAGATGCCAATTTTCTTGGATCCGATTAAACTATTCGGCCTCGTACTTCCGACCTGGAACAGCGTTCAATCAATTTGAAATAAATTTTCATTAAGCAAAGGTTAGTTTGCCAAGTCCTTTTATCTTAATAACTCTTAAAACATGATTCTAATTAAACATAACTTGTATCATTAGAATAGTGGTCGTAAGCGTGACTGCTATGCTAGAGGTCCTGAGTTCTATTCCCGGGTTTGGCATTCCGAGCAAAGTGGTATTGACTTTTTCTGTGAAGTTTTCAGTAGATAGCATAGAGCTTGGGATTTGCACCCAGCAATAGCAATAGGCTCGCCCCGAGCAATATAAAAATGATCTAACATAGGTAACGGCTAACTGTGGGTGTAGATTATTACGCCTCTGCCTAACCTTTCAGGGAATACAAGTGTGATGGTATGTTATTGTCTAAATAATCAACAAAATACTGTCTACTAACTGTATATTTTACACGAAGCGATAACCATTATATTACCAATATAACAACTATTGAGCTACGCACATTTCCTAAGAGCATCTATCGCCTTTGTGCATAACAAAATAGGTCCCTTAGGGATCTTTATGTATAGGTCCCTTAGGACCCTTAGGAGCCTTGTGATCTATGGGATAGAGGGAACTGCATATGAGGACAATTACACAAATCTAACAGTACCTATGCACTGATGTCATTATATACAACTTACTTTCCAAAGCATTACATTTCATTGTAGGTACATAGTGAAGTGGTTACGGGAAAATGTCATTGCCCGCAAATGTCGTGGTGTCGATATTGTTGAAGGCTGGTAATGAGGTACGAACGACAGGGGCGACTCCGTGTAAAATTAAGTGTCAACGTACTCACATTTCTTGTGGCCTCGATGAGAAATACTCAATCAGACTTCAATGGTTGTTATTGTACTTTATTTTTTGTTACCGCTGTGAGCATTCATTGTTTTTTTTTTTCGAGGAAAATGTGGGAATAAGAAATAGAAAGCCACCGTGGAGAGGTTTTCATAAAATATTGTTGTTTTATTTATCCTCTAGTTCTCTTCGCTTTGTGTAAATAGGGTTATATATATATCACAAGTTATTGAAAGTATTGCTTTTTAAGAATAAAATTGTATTTTTTAGGTGCAACAGGTTTTTGTACAACTTTAACAGGGTATGGTAATGCTAGTATCATTAATCATAGGATTTATTTAATCATATGATAATATGATAATGACGCAGACGAGTTCAATATACAAAATATTTATATCTAAACTCTATACAAATAAATAAAATTGTAGTGTCTGTTTGTAATATTAAAATAACCGCTTTTTTCTATGTACATTTGGATGTATACACGGTAGATACATATACCAACATACCATCACGCCTGTCTTCCCCGAAGGGTTAGACAGAGACGTACTAATGTACACCCACAGTTCGCCGGTATGTTTAGGTCCCATGTAATAGGGGGCGAGCCTATTGCCATTAACCGGGCACAAATACCAAACTCCGAGCTGTTACTCGGAATTTCATAGAAAAACCGAATAACACTGCTCGACCTGGGAATCGAACCCAGGACCTCAAGCGTAGCAGTCGCGCTCAAGACCACTAGGCTAATGAGGCAGGCAGTACATATACCAAACCAACACTTTTTCAATTTTTGTCTGTCTGTCTGTCTGTTTGTTCCAGCTAATCTCTGAAATGGCTGGACCGATTTTGGTCCAGCTATTTCAGAGATTAGGTTTTGGCGGTACTTTCACTGGCAGATAGCTGATGTAACAAGGAGTAACTTAGGCTACTTTTTTTAATACCACGCGGACGAACTTGTGGGTAACAGCTAGTTATTTTATAAAATGAATGTATTTTGTAGTTTTTAATATCAAAATAAGATCTGTATCGCTCACTAGATGAGGCTTTCGTCCAGCAGTGGATGATCACCATCACGTTTCTATTCCAAGAAGGGTTAGGCAGAGGTGTACTAAAGTAAACCCACACATCACCGGTATATTTAGGTTCCTTGTAGTAGGCGGCGGTCCTATTACTATTATCCGCTGCTATAGACAATTTAATCAAAAAACCAATAACACTTTGATCGACTTAGGAATCGAACCCAGAACCTCTAGCGTAGCAGTCGCTAGACTGGTGAGGCAGATATTATATGCTTGTACATATATATTGAAAAAAAAAACTAACGAGGGTATATAAAAATTTCTAAATGGCTTGATGATTTGTGTGTTTAAATTGCGCTTTAATTAAATAATTATGTTTACTATCACAACTCTACTTATGAAAATAAAGCAAAGGGCACAAAGGAAGAACTAATTTAACTTATACAATTGGCCCGCTTTAGCTGTCGGACTTTCAACAAATGCGTTGTAATTTGAAAACATATGGCACTGTTTTTGTAAGTGGATAGAAAACAAATTATTAGGGACATAAGAAAACATTGGGAATAAACATAATATAGTCATAGAATAGACCTAATTAATGCCTTTTTAAAAGAAAACGGTGTTCCACTAGGATTTTCTCCTCTATCACATCTACACAAACACGAGGAACAACTATCTGTAGGTTATACAAATATTTGCTCCGTATGGGGATCGAACCCACAACCCGTCGCGCAGAAGCTGTTCGCTCAACTGCTGCACCAAAGGTGTCCTTTTGAGATATTTGACTTTCTATTCATATACTTAGTACACATGTACCATGACCACCTACGGCTTTTCTCATTAAGTATTTCCTCTCCAATATTCTCGTATATTTTTGTCATAATATGTATGTCAATAATAGTGTCAACGCTCTCGTTTCTGTATAGAGTAATTTCATCGGACCGATATCCGATAATCGCTTATCGAAGTGATGTAGTGTGAATCGCCTTATTGTAATATACGTGACACGCTTGCGGGTCAGTCGAATGGCACAAACATTTAACGAGATTAATTTCTAATGGTATCTATATCTTGATCTAGGACATTATATTGACGGTTGTTGAGAACCGTAGAGAATAGGTTGATTAATATAATATTAATATAATGGGTTGATTATGTTTATGTACCATTATCAAAACCCATGGAACTACTGAGAAAAAAATGTTTTTCAATAGTTCCATGGAAATAATCACCGAAATAACTAGCTAGCTAATTATTAATTGGCTATTATAAAGGAGAAAGATTTGTATTTATTGAAACGTTTATTAAATAACAAATAAATTCAAAAACTACGGGATTGATTTTAAAAATTCTTTCACAAATAGAATGCTACATTATCACTGAGTAGCATAGACTACACAAATAGAATGCTACATTATCACTCAGTAACATAGACTATATTGTTAATCGAGTTAAACATAATGTCACTTTAGGTCAGGAGTGAAACCGCGGGAATCAGCTAGTATTTTATATGCATAAATGGGTATACTTTTTATTACAAACAGAAGCAAAATTGGAGCGCAATTATATTCCCAATCGGCCTGTGTGCCGTTGTAATCTAAACTTTATTCCAATCTATGTAATTTGGGTCAGGTTAAGTTACGTTATTCCGCCTTCCCTCCGTTCCATAAAATATTCTGAAAACAAAGACTTTATCGTACTAATTAATTATTGACGTCACTTCCTTTTTCCTGTAAGGAGCTTAGACAAGTCTGTTTCCACAGATTAATTAGAGAAAATCATGCTATTTCTTTTTCTAAAAGAAAAAAACGTAACGGTAATTGCAGCACATCTACTGGTTTCTGACACTTACGTGAATATTAGACATTGAAATACAGATAAAACTACTGTTTACGTATTTAGCTCTTTGTATTGATATTATTTAATTCCCGACGTTTCGGATAGTTTACAGCATCCATGGTCATACTGAGGTGTTGGTTGTCTTAATGTTAAAATTACTAACAACTACCTTAAATTTTTGTTAATTATTAGCGATCCGATTCACGTAGAATAAGCTCACTGCCCACTTTCAACATATCATTGGATTACAATCACTTCACCACGTTTTGTGATTATCTTGACTGAACCTACTGGTGAATATTTAATACATCTCGTAGGATGTATTAAATATTCACCAAAGAGAATTATAGAAATTAAACCTACTTCTAAATACTGTATATAATACTGCTAATAATTCCGTTGAGATCCCGTGAGAGATCAAGTTTTGTTTCAACGCCCTATGCGGACCACATTCCTGATTCATTTTCATTACACTTGTAAATTATATGAAGTCCCTCTTATTTTACCAAATACAGAGTAAGATAAATGTTCCAATATTTTGGCAAGAAATGTCAATTCGAAAGAAATTACTTACCAAGACAACATCATCATCTTTCGACTGTTGGTTTCCAGTCTATTCAGATGCGAATGGATATCAGTAGGTATTTCACATGAAGCGACTGCCATCAGACCTCCGCAACCCAATATCTGGGTAATAGCGACATTCGGAGGATAGAGTGGTTGTCAGGCTTTTTCTGACTGCCACTAACAATTGTCGTAGATGTTCTTATGATAACCTGGACCAACGGCTTTACGTGCTCTCCGAGGCACGGAGAGATCTCGATGTGTTAAGAATGGCCACTCATCCACAAACACACCGCGGAAAGCGCAGCACCTTGCAAATGAGTTGATCAGCTAAGTTATTGCTTAGCCACGAGCCTCTCTTCTTACTAAAACAACGTATTGATACAAATCTTGAACAATAAGATGTTATCAAATGCAAGGTTGTATTTAATACCATGCCTAAAATATATAGCCGCCCTCCTACTCCCTACAGAGTATTACAGTAAAAATGATAAGCTAGAACTTGTAATACTTAGCTGGTAAGCGAAAATGTTTCGCTCGATGTTTCAATATATTAATAATCGGAGCCCCCATAAGTGTGAGGTGTGGTGCTATAGGCACTTTTTTTAGTTAATAGACATGTGGGTTTAACTATTAAAAAAATGCGGTTTAAAGCTTAGTGAGCTTTTTTTTTCCTTTATGGAAATCCGCTTTGATCAAATATGGAGGAAATCGTAACCCTACGCCGTAGCTCAAGTAGCGGCGGCAGTGCTACGAAGCTACGAGGTGAAGTATTAGCTTGTTGATTAAGCGTCTACTCGACCGTATCTTCCAGCCATAAATCAAGTAGCTCTTCGCAAAACATTTTTACATAGAAAATTACCCTTTTACATTTTAAATTCATAAAAGGTTTTCAATAAAACGCTTTGTAGTACTTGTTTCAAATATGACGAAATTTAAAATTATATTTTAATGTTGATAACATTTTAAGTCAACCTTTTAACTTTGACAAATCCAACAAGACATTGAACTCAAAACTTACTCTCTTATTCTGGAACATTCATTACCTAAATTGAGTATTGTCTTTAGTTATAAATCACGGTAGTGACATAATAATGACGAAGACATGCGACTATCCATGAAACCAGGACCCGTATTTAAATAAAGTATAACGTATTGTAGTTTTGCATTTTTATAGTTTTTTTTCAATAAACTCTGAATAAATAACCAAAAAAAATATATAACATACTATCACGCCTTTATTCCCCGAAGGGTTAGGCAGAGGCGTACAAATGTACACCCACAGTTCGCCGGTATGTTTAGGTCCCATGTAATAGGTGGCGAGCCTATTGCCATTAACCGGGCACAAATTCCAAACTCCGAGCTGCTACTGGGAATTTCATAGAAAAACCCAATAACACTTTGCTCGACCTGGGAATCGAACCCAGGACCTCTAGCGTAGCAGTCGCGCTCAGGACCACTTGGCTAATGAGGCAGGCAGCAAAAAAAAAAAATAGTGTATGAAAAATCTTTTTCTTTACATATTTCAGCTGCTTAAATGTGAAATTATGGAGATATTAATTTAAGCGGTTATAACTGTAAAATAGACACGTTTGTCAAAAAAACTTTGTGTCATGTAGGTATATTTTAGAATATAAATTTCTTAACAGTAAAGAATTACGAAATTGAGGTTACCTCAGAAACGTAAATTCTCTATGTAAAGGCAAAATTTGACCTGGCCGGGACTCGCGGTGGTTTAGTGGTCATAGTATATCTGATGTATCTAACCAGAAGACACAAGTTCAAATCCTGCTCACAGCTGAATTTTTCCTACACTAAAATAAATTTATGAAACATTTTGGAATAAGGCTCTTCATCGTTGTTAGGTTTTAATATGAGAATTATGAGTGAGAAAGCTTAAGAGATGAATGTTAAGACATTATCTTCATACGTAGAGCTTAATATTGAGAATTAATAATTCATAAATCTACTAGATTTAACAGTTAATATTGTTCATCCTTGGGAATCAATGTTAAAGGCACATTAACTTGAAAATTACGAACATGACCTTTCACTCCGTCACAGGTCAAAGGTCTTTATCGAAAGTTTTAGCGTAGACATGTCGGTTAATCTTACCTTTATTTCGTTTGAAATCTTCATACATACATTGTCCTCAACCAATGGTGGCAGCCAGGTAGTTGTGAATACATTCCTTGTAGCACCGTCAAGTTTAGAAGTTTTTAAAATTAATGTATTCGTGTTTTTTCTTTATAATTGCATAACTACTCATAGGCTAACACAATGTACTTTAACTAATACAATTTGTGCGTTATCAACAATTTATCAGTCTATTTATTTATTTTTTATTTAATTACTGTATGGACTCACTGAAATAAATTAATACAATACTTGACACATTACACCCAAAAAATAAAGGATGCAGGTATCTAAATTCTCCTTACAGATTCATTCCGAATAAGAAAGGATGTGGAGCACAGCGAAAAGGGAAAAGGATCATTAGCTTCTCGTATATCACGTGTAAGTGTGACAATTGAGGCGGGACAGAGATCCGGGATCTCGGTCTACGGTACCCAATCCCGACCGGATAGGAAAGTAATTAGGATCCACATAAAACTTTGTGGTAAATGCTGAGGCTGCTGGGCAGGTAAGATTCCAACATTGTACGTACGTTTTACTTAAGAACTCTTTGGTATTTTTTATAGTAATAAAGATGTCGATAGGCTGCCGTGCAGTTTGGCAGATGCACCTGAATATCAGTACCAAATCCTGTAGTTTTCGACTTCAACAAAAAAATGGATATCGTGTGTCTGAATACATTTATTATATAACAACCTAATATCGTGCTTGTATTCTTCGAAGGGTTAAACAGAGGTAAGATAGAGATGTGCTAATATTCCCACAGTTCGTCAGAGAATGGTATAGAGTAGGGTAAAGTTGTTTTAAAAAATTTATAAGCACCTGGCTGACCGAACCCTGCTCAGAACAGCTGTAAAACGTCTAGTAAGATATAATATTTTGTTGGCAAGTCTAGCTTGTTGCTGTGTAGTTACAAACCAAGCTTTGTGCCTAAAAACGTAGACAAAATTATTTTTTTCTCTAAATGACATAACTGGATCGATGTTTCGTCACCGTAATCGCGCATATCGATTTCAACGAAATCGTTGGAATCGTTTTTAAGAACGCGATTACAAGCAAAATATATTTATAGATTTATTTATTTAATTATGGTTCACGAACAGTTGTTACAGATAAATATAGATAGGAACGTATAAGTATTTTTGTCTTAAGTCCAACTGCACAACCAATCATAGGTAAACACCACATACAAAATTTTCTCTGTATAAACATCTGTATAATTTTAAACACTTATTTATATGGACTTAAATTCTAGATAATCTATGATATATTTGATATAATTATTCTCGTATCTATAGGATATTTTATATTAAAATGCTATTGTCGTGTTTAGGGCTTTTTAGAGTTTTAGAAGCTGAACGTTTTCTAATTTATTTCGTTATCAAAAAAGTTCTAGGTACGTTATACAAATAATGTTCCTACGTTGGGCCTCCCGAATAAATGTAATGTTAATTTTAAATATATTTTCTTTGTTACGATCCAATTTATTCTATGATATTTTATGATTATATGAAGCAAAAGACTCGATATATTAAATTTATTTAATAGCATCTACATTAAGAATAATAGTTCTGATAATATTACGCAAACTCTCCAATACTGTTACCATGAATTCCGTGATCTCGATCGATACAAAGGGATTAAACAAACCCATAAAAATATACGTAACACATCATAAATAATTCCACGAGGAAAAAAGCAGATTGATTACGTTAGGGAGAACCATCTCCAGCTTAAATCGATTGTTAGATAGAATCTGTAAAAACCCATAAACTGCACACAGAAAACGAAATAAATTGAGTTTATGTTATCTCCCATAGAATTAAGGTATATGTTGTGACTTTTTCTATGATAGTTAACTTATAAAAATATTATAAAATTGTTTGGCCTTTATAGTTTTGAAACAGAGAAATTCTAGAATAGGACATGGCGAAAGTAAAAGCCTATTTATTCCAAATAGCTATAAACAACACTATAACACAACAAAGCATCGTGACTTTACGTAATTAGTAAATGGATGCCCAAAATGCGCAATAAAATAATTCGCAAATCTCATTAATTGTAGAATTAAATGTTGCTCGGAACGTTGCAGGTACGTATGGTACGTTGCGATTAATTAATCGTATTGTTAGGACTTTATTGGCCAATTGCATTTGCTGGTTTGATATTGGATTATTGTGTTGCTACGAAGCTTATATTGTGCAAGAGGGGCTTGTGATATAGTAATAACTACGTTAAAAATTGATCTGCAAGGTTAAGGTCGGTCTCTGGATGGGTAGTATTTTTAGCTAATCAAGACCTCTCCGTGCCACGAGGCATCTTAGTCCGACGGCCCTGGTTGTTGTACGAAAACCAATTTAATAAAAACCAATTTTACAACAATAATGTACGAAAACTTAGACCCAATTTCAACATACTCTGTTATATATAAAGGCCTGTTAATATTTTAACGGACTGTTAAGGTTTATGAGTGTCCCACCACATGCTGCTATGCCCATTGGCACACCTAAACTGGTTGTTATCTTCAGAATTGTCCGACTGCCTATACATAAAAAATATATTTTTGGATAAAAAATTAAACATTATCTTTTAGTGTCAATAATTAACAGAGGTTTTTTTAGGGGATACGCGGGCAAACGAGCAGACTGTAAATGGTAAGCGAACGGTGTACCACCGCCCATGGGCGACCGCAACACCAGAGGAGTCAGCAGTTGTAGCAGTCACTAGATTATGGAAAGACTATCTCTCGTTAAAATAAATCACGTGTAAAATAGCTTTACATTTTTATTAAATGACGTCAAACATTCGATTAAAGCCAGGGTTCACGGGAGGGAATTTTATAAAATACGGAATTTTAATTTATTTCATGTTGCGCGGGATTAAACGGCAAATGGATCGGCTAGTGATTGTCATGCAAATTGGAAGTCAGTCTGTTGTGAACGAAACGTAGTAGACAGCGAGGCTGTCGGGCCTTTCAGGGTTGTAATGGAGTTTGTAATCTGTTTCTACCTATTAGTAGGAGCATCTTTGTAGGCGAATATCCGACATATGTCAGTATTTTTGCAAGTTTCCCAAGCATTGCAATCCTTGAGATATTTACTCGTGCTGGTGATATTTATTTGTTTCTAAAGGAAAAATCGAGAGCCACATATCCATTAGCGTAAAAATAATTCTTGGTATCAAAAGCGAACAATAGATCTTCAATAATAAGAAATTGAATATATTAAACGTGTTTGAAGCATATTTATACAAATCACTACTTACTTATTATAAAACAAAGTCGTTTCCCGCTGTCTGTCCCTATGTATGCTTAGATCTTTTAAACTACGCAACGGATTGATGCGGTTTTTTTTAATAGATAGAGTAATTTAAGAGGAAGGTTTTAAGCTATTTAACATAACCCTATGACACTTAGGAACGGGGCAGCGTGGGTGAAACCGCGGGCGGGTCGCTAGTAAATTATAAAATTAAAGCATGCTCGTTTAGAAAATAAGTATAGGTACATTTCTAATGATAAGAGCACCCACATTTGATATTGGTGGCGTTGATATATTAGTTACATAACATTATTATGATATGATTATCAACAGACACCTCTCTCTCCTCCAGCTCTAGGTATATAATGTATGTGTGTGTTCTACTGTTTGTATAAGGGGCAGTGTTATGAGGAATTGTTTGAAATGATGCCAACTGCTACTATCTACTGTCGGTATCTGCGTGGATTTCATCCACATAACTTAGAACAACTCTGGTAACACACTGTGCGGGTCCAGAGGTATTTTCTCCCAGCCATACTCAGATTGTGAAATCAGCTTCCCACCAAGGTTTTCCCAAAGGACTACAGCATAGGGTTCTTTAAAAATGGTGTGAAAAGTTTTTTACAGGGTCGGAAACACGCGAGGGATGCCCCCGGTATTGCAAGCGTCCATAGGCTAAGGTAACCGCTTACCATCAAGCGGGCCGTGTACTTGTTTGCCACCTTAGTAGTATTACTAGTATTCTATTATGTGTGGTAGTATAAAAAACCACTTATGGCATCCATCCGTTACTTACCGTATGTAAGACGTATATATATAAAAGAAACAAATCTATGTAGCTTTATTCATTCCGCTACCGTTTTCACAGCCGCTCCCGTACGCGTGACTTGCACAAAAATGGTAATTTTTCAATTTTTTGTACGAGCCCAAATATTATGCATTGTTATATAAAAGGTGCGGGGAAGTATACACGAAATCATAACACGAAGGCTTAATTTAAGCAGGTGAAGAAGGGGAGCATTGGCGTTCCACAGCAGAAGGGAAGACGTTGATTAAATTTCAAAAGATTCGTCGTAGATTGTGACGTCATGATTTGATTGGTAGTTCATTGTGGAACTCCATGCTTGTAAATTGACACACGGACTCTCAGTGTCAATTCTCGTCGTCGATTAATATTCGTCGTAAGTCGATTTCTCGTGAAACAATGTTTACAAACTCATAGGTACCTCACAGGTGAACCTACAGATTCGGGAAAACGTAGCCATTGCCTGTGCTGCTATAAGTGCTAAACTCATTGTGCAAGTCAAATCATGAATGAACTTATTATTCACACCAAGAGTTTACTCGAAGAAGTCGTCAATTTCTATATTTTATCAACTTTGAATAGTCATATAAGCGGCGGTAGCCTAATGGCTAGGGCTTAGGCACTTGCAATCATGTGGTTGCCGGTTCGAAACCCACCCATTGCACTACCGACGTAAACCCACTCGTAACACAAGCATTTTAGCTTAGCACGAGGGGTTAAAAAGAATACTAATATTTTTTTTACGGGATAGGGGAGCAAACGAGCAGACGGATCACCTGATGGTAAGCGTAGCCGCCGCCCACGGACACCCGCAACACCAGAGGAGTCACAAGTGCGTTGCCCGCCTTTTAAAAGGGTTCGGGCCTCCGCTAACCTCATTCACTCGGCGAAACACAAGCCACCACCACGTGAGGCCGTGGTATCACTCCGGTCGAGCCGGCCCATTCGTGCCGAAGCATGGCTCTCCCACGTGAAAAGTAATGTGCGATCCACATTGCTAGAAAGCTTTTTAAAAATAATAATATATATAAGCACGACTAAGACTATATTACGCTCTTAACTATACTGGCTTTTTCGACAAGTGCATATTGTATGTTGGATGCATTTAACAGCAAAGATCTCCAGCAGGTTTGACATAGTTTGCTTTGGGTCACCGCTATCACATTGAGCAAGATAGGGATCTCTGAACCCCCATTTTTTATGGGATAGTTGGGCAACGAGCAGACGGATCACCTGATGGTAAGCGATAACCGCCGCCCATGGACACCCGCAACACCAGAGGAGTCACGAGTACATTTTGCACATATTGGTTCTGCTATTGCCATCTCGGTATGAAGGCGGTTTAAGAACTCTCACACTAGCATAAGTCGATCCTGGTAGTCATATATAAAGTTACGGTATAACAATTTACTACTGATAGGCGACTGATGACGGCTAAGCACATAAGTTACTCTTAATAAAGACATTTAAGCTTATTAAGTTTGCTTGATTGGTTCCCGAAATCTCTACTAAGATGATCCTGCCTCTGGTAGGGATTGTTAGATTTTCGAACAAATCCTTACCAGAGAGGATGGAGAATGAATTACTTATTATATCCCGTATGTTATGTACGGATTAAGCAAGAATATCGTTACTTCGGAATAACAACAACACCATTTATTTATAAATAATTTAATTTTAATTGAACAGTTGGGTTATGCCGAGATGTTAATTAATGTCATAGTAGAGATATTCAGTAATAGTAATATATACATCAGTATGTGGACACAAATACTGGCAAACACACAAACTGCCTCATTAGCCAAGTGGTCCTGTGCGCGACTGCTACGCTAGAGGTCCTGGGTTCGATTCCCAGGTCGAGCAAAGTGTTATTGGGTTTTTCTATGAAATTCCCAGTAGCAGCTCGGAGTTAGGAATTTGTGCTCGGTTAATGGCAATAGGCTCGCCCCCTATTACATGGGACCTAAACATACCGCCGAACTGTGGGTGGACATTAGTATGCCTCTGCCTGACCCTTCGGGGAATACAGGCGTGATGGTATGTGTTGGACACAAACATTTTTTTTTAAGTAGGTACCCAATTTCTAATAGAATAACATACATTTCGATCGACCTTAGAATCGAACCCAGGAGCACAACTACTGCGCATAGGAAATAAATTAATTTCAAGCCTTAACATGAATTTTGTTTATTATAAGCTATAACTATAATTCGAAATCGGCATTTAAATCGTTGTCGGCGCCACGTCGGTATCGAATAATTGAATTACTGGGAGCGACTCGAGAGCTTTCTGAATTCTAACGAGTTTATCGATTCCTTAATATTTGTTTGGAAAAATATCAAAAGTATAAAAAATATTTGTCGCTTTGATTTATTATTTAATTTGAGCGAGCGAATTATAAAAAGTTTCTTAGTTGGAATCTGATTGCTGGCCGCAGTTTTCCTCTTAGAAGAAAAATGATTAGGCCACATACGCAGTCACGCTAGTTTTGCAAATATCATGATTCCCCATGGCCTTTAGAGCAAGTAACAAGTCCAACATATCCTATCGTCTCCCCAGGTGACAGAAAAACCATAAGCATTTTCCGCACTCCAAAAAAAGTAAGTAAACTCGTGCGAGTAGTTCGAGATAACACACTTTCCAAAATATTGTTGCATCCAAATTTTCAAAAGTACAAGGTAATAAGTACAAGGGTAATAAGATATAGGAAAAGCACACATAGCTAGGGAACCTCGTTGGAAATCCCCATTCCCAAAGCCGGTCATAACAGTAACCATTTAGCAAATGGCCCTCGCTATGGGGCTATGTTGAATCCCACAAATTGAGGGGTGATTTTAGCAAAATGTTAATGGTGGCGAGGTGAAGTTTTAAGAATTTTGAGTTACAAAGGTCAATTGGCAAATATCGTGATATAAGGTACTAAAAATGATATTGTCTTATATATCTTTGATTACATAATAACCCACCTCTCTCGTTAGTCTAGTGGTCCCAAGTGCGACTACTACGCTAGAGGTCCGGGTTCGATTACCCGGTCGAGCAAATTGTGGAGCTCGGAATTTGGAATTTGTGATTTAATGTGTGCCATAAGCTCGCCCCCTATTACATGGGACCTCAACATACCGGTGAACTGAGGGTGTACCTTAGTACACCTCTGCGTAACACTTCGAGGAATACAGGCATGATGGTATCTCTACTATTATAAAATTGTAAAAAAGATGTGTCTGTACATTGAAGATATTTAAAAAAAACCACGTGGGTTATGGTATATAAAGGTCTCCGAATCAGAAAATGTGATTTTTAAAATTCTTGTCTGTTTGTCTGTTGGTTACGGGTTGGAGCAAAAACTACTGAATAGATTTTAATTTTGTTATCACTGTTAGGAAGTATATGCTCCAAATTAAAAACTGGTGAACTTCTTATCTCAATTAATTAAACGAATCCTGAGATACAGCTTGACCTCCCTGATGATCTCTTTTTTACTCCTGATATAGCTTCACGTGAGCGAAGCCGCGGGCAGAAGCTAGTGTATGTATAAAAACTAAACAACGTGGCAAATGACGTGAAAAAGCAGAGTAAAATTTAACTGATTCGTGCTTTATTTACACATTTTATTCCCGCCATCAAAAGCTCATAAATAAACTCTCGCCTCGGGCTTCAGCATCTGTTTTACTGCAGGTTTTACAAGTTCTCAGATATTGAAGATTAATTTCCTGCTTGACTGTAATCTTATTGCTCATCCTGAATTTGTTTGGAGAGTTGATTGTGCAAATTGAAATTATTTACGGGAGGTTTTTTTTAGAAATCCAGGTATATTTTATAACATGTGTAGAATATTTACCAGATTCGCTTTTTTTTGGCAAACATGAATAAAAGTGGTGGTTGCTGAGTAGTGAGTGTTTATGACCCTGGCTTACAAATCGTTTATGAAACAAGACAAGTTATAGGCTGAATCGAACGTATGTCCACACAACAGTCGCGCTTGTAACCACTAGATAAATGAGGAATTCTGTATTTCTATCAAATTTTTTAACATCCTCTTAGTCTCTTTCCAACTATGGGGCGGTTTCCAGTCGAACCATACAACTGAATATCATTATTTTACACGAAACGACTACCAATACACCACCGTAACCAAAACATAGGTTGACACTTTGACAGGCTTTTTGACTAGATACTACGACCACGAGTACCATCGATGTCTTATGTCGAATGTTTGTATGACATTCGGTACATGGCTTTACTCTCCAAGGCACGGAGTGTTCTCAATTACTTCAGAATGGTTACCCATGCACTGACTGACCGCAGCAAGTGCAACTTAACCATGTAAATGATCAGTTTAGTTAATACATACTCACGTGCTCCTCTCCTTTAAGTACACTGAACTTAAAGGAGAGGAGCACGTGACTACACATGCAATTTATTTTAGCAAAAATGAAACCGAAACTCAATACATTAATTCGTGATTCAACAAACGGTAGCTGCAGTTTCATATTCATGTTTCCCAAAACACAATGAACCCACTCGTAACACAAGCAATCTAGCTTAGCACGAGGGGTTAACAAGAATACCTACTAGTAATGTGCGGCCCGCATTGCTAGTAAGCTTTTTTTAAAAAAAGAAAAAAATGAAGGGAAAACAAAGCACTTCTCTAAATCCTGTGCGACAGACACGTGAATGGGAGACTCGGAAAAAAATCAGCTCCATTACTTCGGAGCCGCTGGTGTCAGTAAAAAGGCCCCACCTGCTTTTATGCTGCATCAAGTACGCATTTGTGGAAGCTTTCGAGACAACAATATGTCTGTCTCAATATGTATCTCTGTATGTTATTACTGTGACAAAATAACAAAATAGTATATGGTTTCCTTCCACCCAGTCCGACCCGAAAGGAGCATACCTTTAAGTACCCCAATCACATTACCGAACAAATAAAATAGGAAACAAGAATAATATTCATGAAAATAAACGTATTAATGAGATTTCGACGACCTCTGTGGTTTAGTGGTTCGAGTACCGGACTGCTGACCATGAGACGAATATAAGTGTTTGTGTTCGTCTGGGTGTTTTCTTATGTATTATAAGTATGTATTTACAAAAAAAATATGTTTATAAGTATTATATCCATTGTCTAGTACCCATAGTACAAGCTCTGCTTAGTTTGGGACTAGATGGTGCTGTGTAAAATATCGAAGAATATTTATTTATTATTTATTTATTTAAAATGCATGATCGTACCTACCTAAATTACTTATTTTAATTGTTTCAAAAACGATGGTATCGAGCTTGAATCCAAGGCACGCACCTTTGACTATTTGAAGCATGAGCGTTTATTATCACGATTTTAAAAGCAAAACATTGTGAGGGAACCCTGTATGCGTGAGAGGTTGTCTGGACAGCGTGTGAAGTTTGCCAACCCGTATTAGGCTAGCGTGGTGGACTATAGCCTAATCCCTCTCATTGTAAGAGGCGACCCTTGCCCAGCAGAGGGACAATATAAAGGGTTGATTATGTAATAATGTTATGAACAAAGGCGACGAGACGGCGTGCAATTTGGAATAATAGTTTTGTTTTAGTATCTAGATATGCTGTATCTTCTTTTGTTTCTGCCCATATAATTCGTATTATGGTACTAAAAGTACCTAGCTGTTATATGGCAATAAAAACTTTTCTCTATAGTAATAAAAGTGTCGAGTATTATGAAAAAGTAGATTTTTTTTTAATGACGCGTGGTGTTACTGAAATTGGCCCGTACTGTTTTTACTACGCTGTATCATCACATCTCTTGAATCCTTCAAGCCTTATATCTGATTATGTGACTGTGGTAAAATTGTAAGCTTATTTATATGATTACGCCTTTGCTTTCTGTGATGGACAGAATTACAGGGCTTGTTCACGTGCGTATGTCTGCCTCATGACGTCATTTCGTGGTATATTTTTCCCAGAATAGTATCGTTGCGAACTGGATTGAATATCAGTAATCCTCTATCGACATTTTGTAAGAATCCGTCGGACAGTATATTTTTAGTCCATGATATTGACGCATTGGATTTTGAAACTTCTTTTCTCTTGTTAATAGAGTTTTAAAAACACCATGTTTTTTTTTAAATATCAGCCTTTTTTGTAGCGCGTAAGCCATGCTTCGGCACTAATAGGTCTGCTCGACCGAAGTGATACCACGGCCTCACAGAATACCGGCATGAAACGGTAAAACGTTGAAATGTTATCAATTATTTAGATATTTTATTATCAGGCTCTTTAACATAATATCACTTGGTCCACAAAGATTAGGCAGGACTCTATATTCACAGTTTACCCATAAGTTTTTAGGTTCTATGCAAGCCGTGCAAAAATAACTCCGAGGTATTAGAAATTATTTTACACTTATTTTAAATAGCTTTCGCCCGCGACTTCGTCCGCGTGGAATAGTTACTTAGTCTTAGCGTGATGATATATAGCCTATGTCCTTTCTCAGGGTCTAAAGATTATCTGTGCCAAATTTCATCAAAATCGGTTGAGAGGTTTAAGCGCGAAACAGCGCTTAACAGACAGACAGACAGAGTTACTTTCGCATTTATAATATTAGTAGGGATTCTCAGGAGAAGACTGATTTCCTTCTAATTTCTGATGTATTTATGTAGTTTATAATTTACTTTTAATCATGATTTTTTCTGGTATACCATGGACTACCCTTACCCTCCTTTTTCATATCTTTCCAAGGTTGTCTGATTGATATCGCTGTTAGCGATAAAACCGCTATTGTATTCTAAGTTTTATACAGTCTTTTATTTATTTCTATTGTGGTGTACAATTAAATAAAGATTATTCTATTCTGCTCTTTCTTCCAAAAAGTTTCTTAAAAATAAATTTTTAGAAAACTGTAATTTGCAAAATATTGCTAACTAAATCAGTCTCAATACAAGGTAAAAAAAAATACTGGCACGTGGAATCTGATTGATTCATATAAATAAATTTACCTTTTGACATCTGACGAGGCTAGATTCCAATAACATTCTCGCATTTCCAATTTGGTAAAGTAAAAAACACCTTTCAAGGGCGTCTCGCACCGTTCGTACAATAATTGCGACCTTGTCGATTGAGGATTATCACTGATTTAAAAAAAAATAGAAATATTATGCTACATTATTATTTCTGACACGTGAATATGGCATTGAAATAAAAATCCCTCTGGAATATACCGCTTCTTATAGAATGTTCAACGCAAATTTACACATTGTAGGTACTTACTTGTAAGAGTGTTGTTGTATCGATATCGCAGTAAGATAGATAAAGCCGTAATATAGTTATATCCCTAGGGATATAATTATATACTGTAACATAGTTATACGAAAGAAAAATAAAGTCGTTATCCTCCTTTTTAATTTGGTTAGGTTAGGTTAGAACTGTAACCAACGACGCACGAGCCGAGCGAGCGAAGCGAGCGGGGCCGCGGCAGCGGCCGGCGAGTGCCAGAACCGAAATGGAATCACTTTCGTATAACTATGTTACGGTATGTAAACTATGTTACGGTATATAATTATATCCCTAGGGATATAACTATATTACGACTTCATCTGTCTTACTGCGACATCGACACGTGCTATAGCGAAGTATGAACTTGTATGTCATGTCAAGTTATTTTTAAGGTAGAAAAAAGCACGACAAGGCCTATAAAGAGGAGTACCTACTTGGGACATTTGGGTATTTTTTTAAAGTCGTTTTCTTAGTAGGTTTCTGCCTAAAATGACGTAGTTAATGGTCGCGCTGAGAGGGTAATCTGTTCGCCCAACGTGTGACTCCAGAAAAGACGGCATCACATTGGTTACGTGTTGCCGTACACAGTGAGGTTCAAGGGAGACCCCTTTACAGTTTCCCTGGGTATGCGCCCAAACAGGCGTTGCAGGAGGGTTCTAGTGTGGGTTTTAGTGTGAGAGTGTAGGAGTCTGAGTCAAAATACCTACGTCATCTTAGGCAGTATAATACTTCGTTTACTGCTTTATTCCTCAAAAATGTTAAGTTTTAGTACCTACCTATGATTCTACCCTTTGACTAGGGATAGATAGTCAAAGATTCTACCACATGAAGCAGCTGAACTTTTTTTGCGAAACGGCGAAGCTTTTGTTGGAATTCGTTTGCGAATCATATGCTTCTGACTTTACGTTCGTGGTGGTAGTTTGTGTACTTTTTAAGCGTCGGAAGTCCACTGCGCTCTTCAGGGAGAGAGGGAGATAGAGGAAGATTTTCCTTATCTACCTACGAACAGGACACAATTTCGTAAAATATAAAGTCTAGCTAAAAAACTTCTTTCCTTATTTATTTGTAACGAGAAAAAGAAAAACCGATTATTTGTAACGCAGTTTATTGAAAATAATAAACTTTTTTCCCATTAATTTACAATCAAAAATATTTATTTTTAGCGTTATAAACTAAACAATACCCGATTTTACAATAATGTTGTTTTGTACAACGATAAAAGCATTGTATTTATTCTATAGTGTGTGTTACTTAATTATATCTACATACATAGATTGGTTTATTATAATAGCCATTAAATTGTATGCGAATTGAAACGCGGAATTCGGTTCCTACTACAGAAACACGCAACACGAAATAAGTTTGATAAAATTTCCATTTATATCGCTATTTCTGTCGAGTTCTCAACATGGCAATTGTAGAGAAACCGCATCGAAACTTATACAAAATCCAATTCCGTGAAGCGTGTCTCGTAGTACCTATCCCTCAAAGTAGATTCGCAACTTCAAATCAAATTTTGTATCCTAAAACTAACACGGATTTATTGGCACTTTATATAATTTAACAATTTGATCCATAACTTACATTTTAATTTATTTACAAGCATTCTAGATCTGCGAATAAGAATCCTTAAAAAATATTTGGTTAATTTTTAGGAATTATACAATATCAATGCGAATATTTTCAAATCCATTCAAACTTTACAAAATTTTACGTTTACATTATGTTTTTATTTGTTAACTAACTAATAATAATCATTCGAGAACATTTTGGACGGGCACACATACGACTATAATAATATAGCAAATGTTCGTCTTGTTTATAAGAGAAATGTCGTTTGTGAAATGAATAGCTCATGCGACAAAATTATAGGTACACTCAACAAAAGAGATAGGTACCCATACAAAAGATATTTGCATTTTGGCGCAGGTAGATATCGTTAGCGGTAAACCTAACTCTCATGCCGATTGTACCTAGGCCTGATGTAAATTCTTCGTTTTAAAAGAGACAAAGGAACATAATATTTAATTGTAATAAATATTTAGAGAACGTACAAATTGTATAAATTAAATATTTGTAAGTGCGATCATACCTATTATAGTTGAAAGCGTGATTAAAACAAAGGCCCAAATCACAATAGAGAGCTGACTTCGCTTAGAAGGTCAAGCAATTTCAGCCGAATAGGATAAATTAGAATTAACAATTGAATGATTAATTACCAACAAACATCTTATTCAAACTTAAGATAGAAGAAATATGGCAGTCGTATTTATACTGAAAAGGGATTCAGTAGAATCTTATAGGAGTTACAATAATCGTAAAATATATAGATACGTACATTTTAAATGTCAGAGTTTAAAAGAACTATACGCGCCTAACGGTTTTGAGGTGACTTCATATTACTCGAAAATTGTTTAAGTACTGATAGGATAAGAAGAACTGAAAAAAAATAAGGCTGTTTCATTCAGGGCAGATTTGACTATTTAAATAAAAATTGAATATATTAAGTGTTACTATTGTGAATATAAATGGGCATGTGTTCCAACAAAGAAGTAAAGTAGCAGCGCCTTAGATTTATGAATTACATGTAATTGATTATCGAATTTACTTTAAGATAAGACAACACACTCGAGCTCAGATTAAAACAACTGTAATACTTGCATTATGTACTGAATATAGTAGTGGAATTATGGCATTATTTTCATTCTATTTTGACTAGGTACTTTAATTAATCATGCGTGTAGATACTACGTGAATCGGTGTGATCTATTCGAATATAAGACAAATACAGCCTATTTAGACAAGCGTATTCATGCATTCCTTAGACTTATAACCAAAATTATGAAATTATAATGAATATTATAACTCCCTACTATATATAGAGGCTTTAAAATAATAGGTGACAAAAGTTTTGATTAAAATTATAGCATTCAGGTTGGTCGGGGCATTCGAGTGTCATTTCTAATTTTAATACCAGGATAGGATTATAATATGCGTTAATATATATTATATCTGACAATCATGAATAAAATGTTTTTTTTTAATATAAATAGAAAATATTATAAAATATTCAATACTGAGTACCTTAATTGGTTCCATGGATAAGCCATTTAATTGAATCGAGCATCCTAATAAGCTACTTATCGTAATATCACTTTGGCGATTGCCTAACATTTAGATTATTTATATGATACAGCGTGTACTTATTTGTTAGCATTAAAATTCATCAAATCATAAGCATTAGCATTAAAAATATTTTATAAAGTATATATTGGAGATGAAATTTACACGTTCAAAGGAAAATTTAATATATGATTTAGGTATTTATTGCCAATAAAAATTCTTAAACAGGCGCGTTAGAAAGACTGTTAGAAGCAATGTAAAAATAATTGAAGTTACCTTTTTCTTCGCTATTTTCCAAGACAAATATTTCGAACAAAACATCAAAGGAATTAATCCATGCTCAAACAATTTGACACTCAACAACAAATCCAAATAATTATTCCATGTCTGGATTTTCAACGAAAACATCTTTACTAAGCCTTGAGACGCAATAGAAACTTTTGTGTTTGGTAACTGGCCCGATTCATTATTTAAAAGCTAAATTATACCGACAAGAATTTTACGTCGTGATTTACACGGGATTAAGACATACACCATACGCTAAGTTTCTTGATACTTTCAAGAATACTGAACCAAGTAGCAGTTTTATGTATATAACAAAACTGTGTAGGTAATGTGTAGGTTTTCGAAGTCTTATTGCTTTTAATGAATTAACAGGACAATATAGGTAAAGATAATATAATACTAGTATATAGGCAAACAAAATGTATAGTGTATGTACTTATAAGTCGGGCACCTTTATCCGGATACATAGGAATATTGCTTATAATTACTATTTTCTATCTACATGGTGTGGATAAGCTTACGCCTGGCGTTAATAGGTACAATACATTAAATACTTTTTACAATAAATCATTATTATACGTACAATAATTGCAATATTCAAAATTACAATTATTCATGTCGCGTTAAACTATAACAACGATATAAGGCACTGCCTTATACCTACATTGTACCTACTTATTAACAGTTCTAGACATTAAAGTTACTAGACAATCTTTGTCTAAGATTTCGGGACAAAATGAGTTTTAATTATATTGGATGAAAGTCACATTATTCGAGACGAAAAGTTAAATATCGATACGTAGCAAAATGTAGTAAATTTTAAATTTTCATTTTCCTAAGCTCGTGAGACAAAAGTTATTCGTCACCTAGTTATAAATAGATATCTGTGACGTCATTTTGGTTGTATACCCCTTGAAAGATTTTATAAAATTAATATTCAACACACACATATTTGAAAGTCGTCATAACGAATGTTTCGGTCTTTGTTCTACGTACGTGACTCGAATAAAGAAAGAGATATACTTACATATATATTTGTCAAAACAAGCTTTATCTTAATAACCAATTAAAATAATTTATTAGATTCACAATTAATTATCTCGTCTATCTAAACATTGGTTTAATTGAATTATATTGAATAAAATACACTGGTTTGAATAACTAGAAGGTAGGTACAGTCACATTCGTTTCTTTATCATCTTCACTATAATTAATTATAATTTAAAATATATAGAACCACATAATTGATGTAGTTAGAATTTTCTGTAACGGTGTTAAAAATGAACTGATAAATATTTTTGCTGTGTTGCAATTTGTACGTAGGTCCAATATCTTGAAATTCCGTTATTTTCAATTCCATATTACAATAATATTAATTGCTATGAGTGCACAAGCTCATTCGTCAAATATTTCTACAATTTCAAAGCGTATAAACACTATCACTATTAACTGCTTTATCTATTACACACAATACAAGAGTGAGTCTCTTCATTCAAGTACTTAATAACATTTTATTGCACCATATAATGTCAGGGTAATTGCACAGGCTCTGTAGAAGCGCTATAGAGGTGTCTCGTCACCGGATTCACTGTACGGTAACCGTACTACCTTAGTTCCTGCTAACACGCCTACGCCTTCAAGGCACGACCTCCTATTTGTGAGAACGTCTCGCAAGAATGCTCTCCTAGAACCGGCCAAATTAGTTCCCGTAATGGACCTCGTTAATTTCCTCAGTGCAGGCATTTTTAGAGCCTCTTCGTATGAAGGCGGCTCGTCTGTAGGAGTCGTTAGTGCACGGCCTCCGAACGGATCTCTTGAACAAGTAGGCGATAATTCTCTAGAGAAATATAATGTGGTTTCTCCGTTTTCGCTTACTTGCGGTTCTGGCATCTGTTCGTAGTTTGTAGGAGAATTAGATGATCTGAACTCTTCTAAAATTTGCCTAGCGCTTCTAGCGGTAGTAAGGACACCTGCCCAAGATCTCCTATTTTGCTGCTTTGCTTCATTAGATCTAGCACTTGCAGAAATATTGTGAGTGGAATGAGTGGTTGCTATCGTCACTTTTGGCCTCCGTGCAGGTTCGTCGAAAGACGCCGCTTTTGCTGTCCGAAGTGGAGAAGATCTGGCTTCGGGCTCCATCTCAATAACCACACCAGCTGCTGCTGCATTAGCAGCACTACTGTCGCTTGGCTCTTCTCTTAAAGCCGCGTCGATTCGCATGGCTTCAGAGTAGGAGGGAACTAAGGCACAGTTTCCACGTATTGCAGCAAACAGTTCGAGGCTGTCGACTGTGGAAGCATGCGATAGAGGCAAGGTCCTCGTTGGACGGGGAGCTGAACACAGCACAGCACTTTGCTCATCCGCAAGTGCCCACGCATAATTGTTAGCAGTTACAGGTGGCAAGGTATCTGACATATGAGTATCAATATCTAACTGCCGACTAGGGTCTAACTCGTAGTTTGTGCCAAATATTTTCGTAATCTGTAACAAAATTTTACGCATTAAAATACAAATTTGTAGAACCAGTCGCTTGAGGCAATTTATGTAAATATGTAATATAACAATCTGGCTTTATCAAATAACAAGATCAAAGCTTCGTTCTTAAAATGGAAATATAATAAGAAACAACGTAATGTTGTCTTTCATTATATATTATTATGTAGGAATAATGATAATGTGCACTTACCGTGTAATGTACATAAGCCGTGTTACATTCTATGAGTATTCGAAGAGGCCATGACAGGAGAAGACAGGAAAGAGTCCAGAATAGCAGCTGAGATGAATACCAAGGACATCTATCAGCATCCCTGTAATGTAAATGACTTGAAATCCTTACCAAAATCATACAAATTCAATTCAAAATTGTTCTAAAGGAAACTTTCTGATATTTACCTATAAGCAACCATGTATTCTTTGAAGGAACTAACACCTATGAGATCCAAGCCTTCGCGCATTTCCATGAAGTCATCAAATCTTTCATGTTCGGCGAAAAACCTGGATCTTTGGTCTTCGAATTCTGTGAAGGACAATATGTCTTAGGGTTATGTTATTCAAAAGAAACAAATATACATTACAGCCTATTTTTCAAAAAATCGATTTGCTTCCCAAAACATAAGCCAACCATATTATATTTCTTAACAGTATCGACATAAAGCCTAACACAAGCATATTTGGTTTACTTGGAGTAAAAAACATTTCAATTCTCACCACTAGCAGCTTCAATATTGGCAAAAGCAAATCCCTTGCTAAAGCGCACTTTGGTGATGGGAGTCTTGGAGTCCAGTACCAAGTTCCTGGACGCGTCTCGCTGCCCGCAGCACGCATGCGCGAAGGATGTGCTGGCGCTGTGAGTGTTCACTCTCTCATAGTATACCTGGTGGAATATTCCATGTTATTTTATGTGCATATGGAGTGCAAGTCTACCGGACTAAAATATGGGTGTGGAGTATTGGATGGGCCCTGAAAAAAATAATTTGAACAATTAGAGGATCCCGATTTTGTTATTTTTTGAGATGCATTGCGATCTAAGCTACTTTGGAACCACTTGTCTAGAAGCCTAGATTTTGGAGGTAGCTTAATAATAATAACCATACGACGAAGGCTTTTCTCGTTGAACCCGGTAGAGAAAATTTCAAACAATATTGGCAAAAACGAGATCATTGATTTTATCTGTAATTAAACCAAAAATCGTTGACACCGTATAATTAACAGGCGTAGGTAATCCTACAATTGCGCATTTCTTAACATTAGAGTTATTCTAGACCATTTTGCTTACAATAACGGCACTTATACCTATTATAGTATTTTTTATCTCTAGAAGTGGTAATCATGTTTTCTTGATTACTTAATAGAAATTACATGCTTGTGTTTGCTATTATTAGTGTTCACCACCCAAACAGAAAAATTAAGTAACATTAATGAAAACAGTCTTTTTATACGAGAATTTTACCAGTATTCGATATAACTGTAGGTTCTGTAACTATATAACCAATTATGTTTTAAAATAGATTCACTGTACGACAGGTATTTAGGTGAATTTATAATCAGTTTTTAAGATACACATAGTCAATCTTCATTTATAGACAGATCTTTTTGAATAGTTCCTGAGAATTATGCATTTTCACGGTATGGTAAGATTTATTCAATATATATTTGAAAAACAGAAGAAAGCGAGTAAGATCTGATTGGTCCCTATAGAAGGCACCCGTTCAGGAGCATAACGTGTTAAAGCAATAAATTTTATAAGTATACCAACTTTAACACTTTTATAAGTATACAATTATAAGAAATCCAAGTGTTTCAATGACTTTCTTTGAACTGCATTAATCTTGTACAAGATTCAGGTCAGATATGGATTTGCCTGATAGTACTTGCCATCGTGCACTGTTACGTTTGAAGAGAAAACAAATATGAAACTATAACCGGACAAGTACCAAATTGCCATGCAACAATCTACGTAATTGTTGTCAAATTGCATGTTTGTTCCCCATCGCAGGTACAAAGACATGTGCATACGTCATCAATATGCAGGGCATCGCTTTCGATCCACGCCACGCAAAGGTTATAGCCGACGTGCCGACCAAACAATTATTGTGTGTCTAACCCAGTTCAGCGGTGAAAGCGGCTGATGGGTTTTTGACATGTTGGAAGGCAACTAAACTGCTTTACATAGCGACGGATTTATTGAATATAGCGCTTTGGAAAGCTTGTTGTGCGACTGAGCTTAAATTAGAAAAGACATATTGCGCCGAATATCGAAAGAAAATGGAAGCGAATTTTTAGCAAAATATTTTTCATTTTAAATCGGTAATTTTGCGTTTGGTGCGAATTAAGAAACCTTACCTGGTAATGGTTTGTAGTACTTATAAATAGACACCTTTGTGGACTCTTTTTTATATCCAATATGACCTGGTTTACCTATCAAAGTTATAAATTTTAACAACCTACTTGTATCTAACTTCTGTCCAACAATTTCTAGTAGGGTGAAGTTAAGAATGTTTTTAGGTATAACATTATTGGGTGCAATGGACGATTTCAGTGTCGTGGCGAATGTTATCACGAGTCCCATGAAGCCAACCTTATTGCAAGAGAAGTCAATATAAGATTGACATAAATTTTCACGGTCTCCCACAACAGAAAAAATATGAGAGACCGCGAAGAAGTGTTCTATAATTAGGGCCCTGTTCTAAGTTAAGATCGTAAATGGATTGAATAATAGTCTCTGTATTGATTCTAACTTGATTTTTGCTTATCTTATATTAGGCCAGTTATATATTAAACGAGCGTTATGACCACCGGAAACGGCTTCATTCAGCAATTCCTCTAAATCTATACTAATATATAAAGCTGAAGAGTTTGTTTGTTTGTTTGCTTGAACGCGCTAATTTCAGGAACTACTGGTCCGATTTGAAAAATTCTTTCAGTGTTAGATAGCTCATTTATTGAGGAAGGCTGTAGGCTATATATCATCACGCTACGCGGACGAAGTCGCGGGTAGAAGCTAGTTAATTTATATAAATTTAGATATTCTTCGTTTTCTTTTTTAAATTTAGATTAATTTTTGAAATTTGATTATAGTATTCATATTATGCTTCATCGAATGAAAAGTTTCTACTTTAGCCCCTATGATCATTATTAGTTATATTGTATTATTGCACTATTACTTGATCCTTTTCACGTGTCACAGACTCACAGCTTGCCTTATAAATACATATGTCGTGAGTTCACGTGTACCAACGTCGTATATTTTATTTCACTTATTATTGGACGTTACCGGCTTTCTATTACTTACGGGTATTGGGTGCGATTTGTTCACAATTTTGTTTTGTAGGTATTCGGGAAGAAAATATTGAGGCTTTAAGTACTTTTATCGAAATACTTTCGCCTCGGCAAATGTGTTTTATGGACGATTGACCTCAATCAATTATTGATTCTAGGGGTAATTTGGTGGGTCATAAAACGAAGATATTGATGTAAACGTGAAGTGTTATTGTGACTTGATAGTCAAAATATGGGATATTTATTATACTTAATTGTATAAAACCATTGGCAATAGCTAAGTAGGAATATTAATTTTAACCTAGTTTTTCTTTAATTTAGTATTAAAATCTAAAAATATATTTATAAACTAGCTGTTGTCCGTGGTTTGACTTGCATCCCAAAGGATGTCGACAACAGTATCAACTACCGATTCCATCTACAGCTAAAAATTACCTATATAGTTTACAGAAGGGGTAAACTATATAGGTAGGTAATTTAAAAGTAAACTAATGCTAAAAATTACCTATATACTTTACCCCTTCAGTGCGAAAAAACACTACAGCTAATAATTAGGTACCTACAATAGTTTACCCCTTCAGGACAAAAAAAAAACTTCCCTTTCAGTACAAAAAAAATATTTCAAAATTCATCTAACCGTTCAGAAACAGTTCTTTCCCTCGGTTGGAAATTTCCAAATATTCTATCTTAGTACGTTCTGATCAAAACAAATACACCCAACATTCAAGTATCAACGAGCGGTTTAGGATCTGTAATGTATGTCACTCAGTGAGTGAGTGGGGTAGGTAAGACTTTGATTCTAATAAATAGTTACAACCCCAATTTTAGTTAGGGATTCAGAGTGGGAATCCTACTCAAGATGTGTTTCTTATTCAAGATTAGTCAATTTCGTATATATTGTATTGCTAAATATATAGTTACCTATATACTTACCTGTGTTGTGGTATACGCATCTCCATTTCGGTATCGCGTGACTTGCCGCTTTCGCCTCACGTAATGGTAGCATATTGCCTTCCACCTGCAGAAATGATAACATCTTACATTTTTGAATACATTGCGTAAGCATACCACGTTCCTGCAATAAGAGTGAAGGCGGAGACTCAGAAATGTTGACATCACCTTTAATCTTTTAAGAATCCCGCCGGACCGAATTTCCAATACTAAAGTAATCCTACTAATATTATAATGCGAAAGTTTGTGAGGATGGATGGATGGATGGATGGATGTTTGTTACTCTTTCACGCCAGAACCGCTGAACGGATCTGGATAAAATTTGGCACAGAGATAGATTATAGTCTGGAATAACACATGGGCTTCTTTTTATCCGAAGTCCACGCAGACGACGTCGCGGGCAGAAGCTAGTACCAAAATAAATCGTAATTGAAACACAATTTATTCAGTGTGTTATTATTTGGATTCCAATACTGTCAATCTAGGTTCCTGCTGTACCATACATACCATCACGCCTGTATTCCCCAAAGGGTTAGGCAGACGCGTATTAGTACACACACAGTTCGCCGGTATGTTTAGGTCCCATGTAATAGGGGGCGAGCCTATTGCCATTAACCGGGCACAAATTCCTAACTCCGAGCTGCTACTGGGAATTTCATAGAAAAACCCAATAACACTTTGCTCGACCTGGGAATCGAACCCAGGACCTCTAGCGTAGCAGTCGCGCTCAGGACCACTTGGCTAATGAGGCAGTTCTACTGAGAGTCCTACTGTACCATTTCGTCCATAATACTTCACTGGAAATAAATGTAAGCGAATGCAATTCTTGATGACTTTACCAAGTTTGCAACGATTTTCCGGTCGTTTATTTCCAGTGAAGTAGTAGTCGACGAAATGGTAGGAGCCTAGATAAACGGTATCTCAATCCGAATAATAAGATAATGTTATTTTATTACTCATTAGCTAATGAACTTTTACCAAGTTATTGTCAAGGTCGGCTCAGCTTTAAGAGAGAATACAATCAAGAAATTTCTTGAACCGAGAATATATGTAGTAGATAAGCCAGTTGTATAATATACATAGGTATGTTATTTTTAGTAACAGGGGAAGTTTATTCTAGAGCCAAGGCAAAGGCGTATTCGTATAGGTACTTAAGGAAATTAATAGTCATGGGTATATTTTTTCGTTCACATACGAGGTTATATATATTCGTACTGGGCATAGAAATGATTGCTACATTTCATTTGATGATATTAGGTATGATAATTTTTCACAGTGATTTCACATCCGTAAATTCACAGGCTGCTACTTTCGTCCGCAATGAATCTTCATTCGCAACACTTGCTGTTGTGCTAATCGCAATGAAATCGTGCACAAAATGCGATTTCATTGAAATGCGATTTTGACCAGGCTTTATGATAAAAAGTCGCAGGTGTGATGTATGAAAAAATATTTCATGTGATTTTTCACATGCTAGTTGCGAAATGTTCCATGTCTAATTCGTACGCATATAAAATGAAACGTTAACCCTTTACCTTTAAGATGAAAAATAGATTATTAAATTAAGAAGTTATAAGACTTTTGACTTCAAAGGAATTTAACACAATGAAATTCTATTTGAAATTAGAAATTCACTTGAATTTATCGCTTTGAACAACGATATAATTATATCTAAATCGTTACCCGTATTATTTATTTGATATCGTTAAATATGATGATAAACAAACTCCCTTGCCTCGTCTTCTGTCTGTCTGTTCGCGATAAACTCCAAAACTACTGAAAGGAATTTCACGCAATTTTCACTAATGAATTCGTGAACAAGGTTTTCAGCTATTTGACATCACGCATCACTAAGGCTTAGAAACGAGACCATGCGGATGAAACCGCGGGCCGAAGCTAGTATAAAATTCATGGCAAACACCTTTTGTACAGCTAACCTTTAGACTCTCAATTCTATATTTAGGAGTTGACTATGAAAGCGGCTATAGGTATATAGGTCGACAGGAACGTTCACGTATATCGTACCTATAACATTTGATTAAAAGGGTAAATGATTACTTGGTACCGACAGTCTATATACTAAAGCTTTTGACGAGATGTCGTTAAAGTGAACGTAATATACACCTATAACAGAATTGGAAATTAAAGGGAGATTAATTAAGAACTGCCTCATTAGCCTAGTGGTCCTGAGCGTGACTGCTACGCTAGAGGTCCTGGGTTCGATTCCCAGGTCGAGCAAAGTGTTAATGGGTTTTTCTAATAAATTCCCAGTAACAGTTCGGAGTTTGGAATTTGTGCCCGGTTAATGGCAATAGGCTCGCCCCCTATTACATGGGACCTAAACATACCGGCGAACTGTGGGTGTACATTAGTACGCCTCTGCCTAACCCTTCGGGGAATACAGGCGAGTTGGTATGTATGTATGTATTAATTATGAAAATATTTAGGAATGTGATAAAAGGCGAAAGGATTGTCTTTAATAACAAGGAATATCAAATATACCTACCGATAAATAGTAGGTATATACAGTATAGTAGATGTATATGGTGATGTTATGTTTAGATTTGGGAATGTTGTATCCCAGACCCCCGACCCTTCGAGGATGCCTTCCCCAAAGATCACTTTACATACTTGAAACGAAGGACTAATATATTATAATAACAAATAAAAGTTTCTAAGAATGTGAGAATTGAGTGTATTTGAGAATTGTGTTTATTAACGCAAACGAAAAGTAAAGTTGAGAATGTGAAGGCAAATCTCGACATGGCAGGTGGGAATCACGGTGGCTTAGAGGTCATATCGTCTGGTCTATCTAACCAGAAGACGCAGGTTCGAATCCTGCCTGTGAGTCGAATTTTTCATTCACTAAAATAAGAAGAAGAGACGAGAAAAAAATACTAGTTATCGTTTACTAATAATAAAACTCGTTAATATAGTTGTGACTTGTTAATATACCAATATACTGTATAGAACTAGATATTCATAAACTGCCTCATTAGCCTAGTGGTCCTGAGCGTGACTTCTACGATAGAGCAGAACTTTGCTCGGCCTGGGTGGAGTCATCGAGTAAAGTTTGATTGCGATTTTCAATGAAATTCTCGCCGCTCGGAGTTTGGGAGCTTTATTAAATGGGATTTAAACATACCGGCGAATTGTAGGTGTACAGTGGGTGTAAGTACTCCTCTGCCTAACTCCTTAGGGAATACAAGCGTGATGGTAATTTTATGTAACTAGTTATGCACGTGCAATGTTTGAATCATCAAAAATACACCTAGTTCTAAGTGTTCTTTTTGCAAATGTAAACGAACATTTACTGGCGTTTAGTTTCCTATCTTTTTTATTGGATTTTCTCTCTCTTTTTTATTGGATTTGATTCTAGGCAGTAAAAGCGTTTGCTGGGAAACTGCACTGGGTGTATTTTTATGGGATACACTTCAATATTAATGAAAATACACCAAGACTGAACTTTGTATGATGTTATTTTAGTGAAGGAAAATTTCGACTCGCAGGCAGGATCCCAACCTGCGTCATCTGGCTAGGTACGCCAGACGCTATGACCTCTAAGCCACCGCGAGTCCCACCTGCCATGTCGAAATTTGCCTTCACATTCTGAACTTACGTCTTAAAGGTAACGTGGTGATGTTGTTTGATCTACAAACAACCGTTAAAAATTAACATCATTTATACACGTGTTATTGAATGTCTGCGAAATGTCAGATTCATGAATTAATGCCCAAAAAAAATTGCACACAATTTTCCTTACATTAAAAAGACTTTCCTGGAAATTTGTGTTTTACGTTTACTCTAAAACGACAAATTTGTTTGGAGGTGACTGATGCGTAAATTTTCTAATTAGAGAAATAAATTGCTTTGAAACACGTGCCGATTTAATAGGTGTCGTAATCAAAATACACCAAATAACAGAAATTGATGAGAAACGTGAACGCAAACAGAACTTTGTGAATAATTCCGTAATTTGTCTTCATGAATTTACATTGCTAATTTGGGAATTATGATTATGAGTGAGGCTCTCTACAGTATTAATTAACGAAATACTTATCCACTCAAAGAATTAAGTTTTGGGTTAAGAAGACTACGTCTGTCGAATCATAATATGATTCACATACCAGAGGAATTATCATCACTATCAAAATGGCCTTTCAATGAATTCTGTTGCTCAATTATGAGGTTTTAAGTTAGCCTAAGTTCGCCTTTTTACATTGTATATTTCATAATTTTCTGTTAATATCTTTTTGTGGACAATAAACAGAATAATTTGAATTTAAAAATATGAAGTTTGTCGTAGAATAACTTAACTATCTCTTGTTGTTGTCTTTCACTTCTTCCTAATCCTTAGGAAAAAATAGTTAACCCGTATTTATTAAATCCTTAGATAATATTCAGCTTCCAAATACTCATGACAATTTTATTTCTGTATCTGCTAATTGTATCTTGATCTAGTTCCTAGATATAAATTTCAACAACCCCATTACTAATATTCCCATATGGCAACTATAAAAAAAATATTGCACAACTTGGCCATAAATATGCAGATAATATTGCTATTGCACAAAATGCGCCAGAAAATTGCCAGCATTCGCATAAGCAGACATAGGATGTCACACGACGGAGCTTAATACAATTTCAAATTTTGAATGGCGGCACAGGAAAATGCACCAGACTGCACCAAACGCCATTGAAATATTAAGTACCTACGATCGCACTAACGTCTCGACATTTTATTATTTTAGTTCAGTTTTTTTACATTCTTTGAAAAAATGGGCCCATACCCAGAAGTCATTACCTCAATACCCAAATGATGATGATAAGGTAATCAGTGTCAAGGGAAAGTCACATTTATTTATTTCGAGTGTGGGTGTAGGTATTTCGTACCCATTAATTTTATTGCACGTATGTAAAGCTCCCCACGAAATATGGATGGTCCGTAGTTAAGTAGAAGTTTTTTTTGTAAAACAAAACCTGCATGGTAAATATTATAAATAAAATTAATAGTCCTATTGTTATCGTCGATGTCTACAACCAAATTCCAAATGTCAACACTGGTCTGTAGTACGTATTAACTCAATGGCAAATGTCGAATGTTTCGGGTCAAACAGCATATCGTATTTGAAATAAATTTTGCCTCCCGGTATGAATATCTTGCTGAAATCCTCGAGGCATTTTATATTAGATTTGCCCGAAATTAGTACCTAATAGAGTGCATTAAAAGCAGATTAATTTTCTCTCTTTATAGAATGTTCCAGGAAAAATACTTACAAACATACCATCACGCCTATATTCTGCGAAGTGTTAGTTAGAGGTGTATCTACTAATGTAACCCACACTTCGGCGGTATGATTCGGTCCTATGTAATAGAAGGGCGAGCCTATTGTTATTAAACTGGCATAAATCCAAATTCCGTTACTGAGAATGTTATAGAAAAACCTAATAACACTTTGCTCGACCTGGGAATCGCACCCAAGGCCTCTATCGTAACAGTCGCTTAATATCAGGAACACTATATTTTTATTAAGTATACTCTAGTATATAATATAAAACATAAGTCTTACCAAACTCTAGGCGTGGCGTTTCTCATGGCATGTACGCGGGCGCTGACGGCGGCCACATCAACTCTTCTCGCCAGCTGTATCCTGGCGGTGCTGTGGTAGCACTCCACCAGGTACACCAAGTACAGGAGCAGCACGAACGCGATGGGGATGTACGCGTACCCCACATCACAGGGGGACTCGCGAACCGTCCGCTTGATGGGGTGCCTGACCGACACGAAACTGATTTAGTGGTTAGTTTGCTATAAGTAGATAGAAACAGTTTATTAGGTACATTCTTTTACTCATAGAGCACCAGATAATTGATTTTAAGTCTTTTGTTCATTAAAGCTTTACAGTTGCACTCAAAAATCACCTCTATTGTCATTGGATCTAGATCGTCCAAAGTGCAAAATTTAAGGCTTGCCGTGACAGAGTTTGTATGTTCGGTTAATGAATCGGCTTGGCGATTTATGAATTAAAAACTACCTTACCTAAGTAGGTCAGTAAGTACTTTTTAATTTTTTAGGATTTTTTTATTTATATATATTTTAAATTATAACCTATACATACATATTATAGAAACGTAAATTCAATTCAATACGCTTAAATTAAAGTCCGAATATTAGCTTTTGTGCTCACGTACCGTCAAAAAGGAACTCCTGTAAAAATAACGTTTCTACATCTAGATAGTGAAGTTTGAAATGTATTAATTAATAGAGCTATCATAATTCCAATTTACTTGTCAGAATAATAAGGAGGATAATTAAAGTATGTCAAAACAGTCAAAAAAGCTTAATAACTGGTTTTAACGGTCTAAGATACATGTTGTATGTACATATGTGGATAGTCAAGAGAGGCAAACCAAAAGAAATCATATTTATAATTTGGTAACAACAACCAATTAAATCAAATGTAATATGAACGTTTAAAATTGGATGAGTCGTAATTAATTGCCGATAGCGGCATGTCCGCTGTGACAATCTGAATTTCATTAAACATTTACAGTCACATATTACATTATACGTTAATGTTTTTCAATTCGTTGATACGTTAATGAAAATGATCAGAAATGCTGCCGATTTAATCTCAGTGTTATAAATATTCTGCTAAAATAACAAACAACTAATTAACAAAAAGATAGCAAAAAACAAGTCAAATGCGTTACCGGATAGTGAATAATAAAGAGTAGCCGAGAATTTACGCGACAAGACAACTACATCCATCTCATTGAATCGTGATCAAAAGCGTACCTACTGAAAAAGGAAGCGTCAAGTACTTAATTTGTAGAGATTTTAAGTCAATAAGTAGTCGTTAATTTCTTTATATGGAAAGGATTTTACTAATAACGTGGCTCTCCCACGTTTAATTTTTACGTGGGAGAGCCATGCTTCGGCACGAATGGGCCGGCTCGACCGGAGTGATACCACGGCCTCATAGAAAACCGGCGTGAAACAACGCTTGCGTTGTGTTTCGCCGAGTGAGTGAAGTTACCGGAGGGGCAAACCCTTTTAAAAGGCGGGCAACGCACTTATGACCCCTCTGGTGTTGCGGGTGTCCATGGGCGGCGGTTATCGCTTACCATCAGGTGATCCGTCTGCTAGTTTACCCCCTATCCCATAAAAAATAAACAACATAACCATAACCTATTGATTTCTTACATCAACGCCAATGTTAGACGTTGAACAAAAACTACTTTTTTATGGATTTTATCGAAACGTGACCTAATTATCAGTATAGCAAAATATAAATAATTGTAATTTCAGTTTTATTTCAACATAGATACCTATTGTTATTCTATCTAAGGTTATCTGGGTAATTTTTATATGTTTTGGTATATATAAAAACTATAACCCCTATAACCATAGATTGTTAGTACAGTAATACATTTCGGGTAGGTAACTCTTCATCTAGTCGAGCAATCAGTTAAAAATTACGTATGTTACTGAGTACTTACTAAGCCAAATGGTAATATGATCTAATAGTTCTACATAATTATAAAGAACTATTGTGTCCTGTGTTACTCACTTGCTGAAGTCAATGAGGTCCCTATCGATCTCGGCGGTGTTGCACCACGCGACGGAGCCAAGGCAGCCAGCGATCATCAGCGTCAGCATGAAGCATTTCCAGTTACCCTCCCGCCTGAGGACCCCGCCGAGGCTCTGCTGTCGCGGACGCTGAGGGCAAAATAAAAAAATATATATTATTCGAACCAGTAACATCTTTTTAAATCATGCCCAAAAGGAGAGAGTGCTTGTTGGTGTCGATATTGTTTATCTCGTCGGGGTAACCATTGTGGAGGAGCGAGTCGTGTTGCCCCTCCAACCAAAGGGGGGATCCTCCAACCAGGCGGTTGTTTTGCCTGGCGGGCCACGGCCCGGTAGTTGATGTCGGGTGGCTGTATATATTGCAAGTTGCATTGCAAACTTCACTTGCGCGATTCAGGATTGTCCGTCATTGTTTTTCCATGTAGCGCGGTAGATGTCGCTACAGTTTCATTAAAGTATCTACATGTATCTATATCTATTTAAATTATTCGTAGGATGTATTTTAATGGTTTAAGGAAATACCCAGATGATATCTACGACTATATTTTACGTATATATTTTGTGGTTGTGTGGTTACGTGTTCAAATATTCTCGATGTGTGTACACTGTACAGGGCGGTGATGGAAACTCTGAAGGCCAAAAGATAAACAGTGACAGTCGTGTTACGGTCGTGGCGAATGTCGCGAATCATGGCCATGACTATAGGCAAGGGCGGGCAAGTACATACATTATTTAGTCGAGTCCGAAAAATTATGTCACTGTCAAGTTTATACAACATTATTTTTAGTATACTATATGCGAAACCTGCCAATTATTTTTACACCATGTTATATTTTATCCCGAAAATATTTGAAAAAGTTTACAAATGGGACACTGAGCCGACACTAAGTATATTTCCGCAATCATACGTACACAACACAAGTCACGGCAGAACATAGTGGCACTCGGTGACGTAACAAGCTTATAACTTTGTGATTTTTCGTGATACAGTTGTGAACTTTTGTGTATAGATTCTTTACATAAAAATACTAGGCACGTAAAACTTATATAGTATACAAAATAGCCATTTTATTTAATATGTTACACGAGCAGCGACTTTCACTAGAAGACGTGACAAGATTTTAACAAGTACCTAAAATTTTCTGAAAAATATCTTTCTTGTTTGGCAAACACGAATGTTTTACTCTGCGTAATATTTAAAAAGTTTCAAATTTATAAGAGTAGGCGTAGACACTCAAGGTAGATAAATATTTTATTACGGAGAATTCACCAGTACATAGCCCCACAAAAGCTGCGGTATGTTTGCACAATCCGGTGAATATGTTGGGACAACCCTAGAAACCCAATTGCGAAGAATCACCCCTTATTTACATTGACCTAATAACTTTGCTCGGGATCCCTTAGGGTCACGTACAAATATTTTTTTGGGATAAATGAAAGATTTCTCAACACAGAAGAGTTTTCCGTTTGAGTGCTGCGTCATTGATTTGAATACCATAGACAAAGTACATCACTGTAGGTACTGTTTATAGAATGTGTTAAGAAAACCGATATGTCTGGTATTAGATATTAGGCTTATTGCTTGGTATTGAGATCATATCAGAGAGATAAAATCCCCGAATAACAAAATTATAAAACGAGGAAACTGAAATGGCAAACATGGTGTCCCATGGTGCCACCTTAGGCAGGCCTAGCTAAGCTTAAGGTGGTTTTGTCGCATTTTACGATTTTCAGTCGTGAATTTTAAACTTCATTCATATGTTTACTTTCATGTCTTTTTAATATGTCTTATTTAATTTGGTGATTGGGATACCTTTAAGCCCCTTTCGAATAGGAAAGGGTTTTTAAACATAATATTATGAGTATTCAATATATATAATATATATAATTACTATCTTAACATATTATGTAGGTATTATATTATTATGTATTATTATTTATTATTATGTACTGTGTCATCCGACTATTTTATCAAAGGGCAGAAAATTCAGAGATGCTGCAATGTACGAGATCTTGGTGTAATTCACGACAGTAAGCTGCTATTTCATGACCACATAGATAGCATTATTGCTAAAGCTTCTCAATCGTTGGGATTTGTGATGCGGATGTCTAAAAACTTTAAAAATGTTAAAACTTATAAAATCTTGTACTGCAAATTCGTGCGTAGCATACTTGAGTATGCCAGTCAGGTCTGGAACCCCCGTTATGACATATATAAATCCCGAATAGAAAATGTTCAGCGTAAATTTATTAGATACATGTGTTATCGCTTAAAACTTAATTACACCCATGACGATTATTATAAGCTTTGTGCCAAGTTTCACATCCTGCCCTTGGCAAGACGTCGAGAGATAGCTGATGTTACTTATATTTTAAAGCTAATTACTGGTCTAATAGATTGCCCTAATCTTCTATCTCAATAGCATTTAATGTACCAAGAACATCGGCAAGGCATTACAACCCCATTCATCTTCCCTTGGTGTCCACTAACTGTCGCCAGAATGCGTTTCTGTGGCGAGCGAGTAGTATTTTAAATGAATATTGTCTTAAGTACAACTTCGATATTTTTAATGCTAAGCTGGAAACGGTAAGACGGGTACTTAGTCTAGAATTTTTTGCAAAGCATGAGAGCTGAATGTCATCTGATTGCTAAAAACTTTGTTCACAAGAATAGCTTTGTTTTTTGTTTTAATCAGTATTATATTCGTGAAGACCTATTATTGGCTTTCTGTTACCTAAAATTATTGTTTACTTTAGTTGTTATATGCTGTTGGTCTTCCTTTGAAAAATAAATAAATAAATAAAAATAAATTATCACTCTCACTTTTTCCAAATATCTAGACGAGACTGAATATCAATATTTTATATGAAGTGATTGTCAACAGCCATCAGATCGTCGCAACTGTATTGCCTAGGAATTGGGTAGGATATCAATTAGGCTTGTCAAATTATTTGAGTTTTATTTCATAAAACAAACAAACGCGCTTGCAACCCTCCGACCAATGATGCAGTCTTTGAGTCTTGATTCAACCTGTTATTATAACTAATTCCCAACTGACTTTACACCATCGCAAATTAACACGCTCTATTAAGCATAATTACTCATCCAGTACAAACAATTCCAGGTAGACTCATTAATTATACCTAACAACAGCGAGGTGTTTACCGGCCGTCTCAAGCTGGCTACCCATCACACCATACTGTAACATTACCTACATTAGGCACGACGGAGTCTATTAAAGTCTACGTGCTTAAGTAATTAACATTTAACTAACTTTTTGTGATTTTTTTGCATTTTTCATGCTAATTTTATAAAGTTATTTAGTGAAGGAATGTGAAGGCAAATTTCGACATGGCAGGTGGGACTCGCGGTGGCTTAGTGGTCATAGCGTCTGGCGTACCTAGCCAGAAGACGCAGGTTCGAATCCTGCCTGCGAGTCGAATTTTTCCTTCACTAAATAAATTAACATTTAAGTTTAAATAAAAAATATTGTTTGCTCGTTTCTATAGGTAGGTAAGTATCTATAGAAGTGAACCATAAGTTCATGGTTTGGTCCTCCTTGCCTGCACAATTGCCTGCACGATTATTGTTTAACAATAATCCAAACAAAGCATACCGTATTGGAATAACTATTTTGTACGATACGGTTACGATCGGTTCTGTGTATTGGCAGACCTGTGAGAGTAACAATAAGCCAGCGACCCACAACGTCGTCAATCAGAACCAATTGTTTGGATGAAGTCGGAATCCATCGCATTGATTAGATCACTCGAATGGCTTTTGAACATTGAGCTATTAAGTACCGCAAGAAAGCAATCATGTCAAAACAAATTTCTGCACTGGAAAAAATATGTTGTAATCTGCCTGGAGATATGTAGATTAAAATATTGTTTTGCTAAATGAAATGACATATACCTATTCCACCTAGGTATTTAACCTAAAAATTACGACTAGAACTGCCTCATTAGCCAATTGGTCCTGAGCGCGACTGCTACGCTAGAGGTCCTGGGTTCGATTCCCAGGTCGAGCAAAGTGTTATTGGGTTTTTCTATGAAATTCCCAGTTGCAGCTTGGAGTTAGAAATTGGTTAATGGTAATAGGCTCGCCACCCATGGGACCTAAACATACCGGCGAACTGTGGGTGTACATTCGGGGAATCCAGGCGTGATAGTATGTATGTATTACGACTAGAACCATCGGAATCCGGCTAGGAAGTACATTCTTACTCTACGAATCAAACTCTTCGATGTCGTCTCTCCCAATAACTCAATGCTTCTACACAGCTTTATTGCATTGCTTATTACTCGTATACCCGATGACAACAGACTTGGCCGCTGTGCCAACATTCCAACATGAAATTATATTTGCGAATAAGGTTGTTGGGCTAAACAAGGGCTAAACGTTCGTGTTGCCAACTTTTTCATATAACATTTTACTTGGTTTTTTTTGTGTTGCAATCATATTTTTTAGTTTATGGTGCATTTTAGTCTACTGCTTACACAAAGTGAATCGAACTTTAACGTCAAAATGTAAACCTCTGGCTGCATTTTCACGTATCTCCATCATAAACAATAGTAGTAAATCAATGTGCGTGTACAACATTACTTTTAGTACAAGCGAAACCTGAATAAGTTTTGTTCAGAATAAGTAACTGAATCGATTCCTATAATTTATACACCATGCTATATTGTCCAAAAAACATTTACAAAGTTACAAGTGGAACACCGAGTGGCACTAAGCGTCACTTGCACCAACTTCTTAAATATTTTTAAATTGTATTTAAACACAAAATTTCTAAGAAAAATCGCGTTTATATACAACTAGCTTCTACCCGCGGCTCCGCCCCCGTGGAATTCGGTCTGTCATCACGGCCCACGGGAACGGGATAAAAAGTATCCTATGTCCGTCTCCTGGTTTAAAGCTACCTCTCCACCAATTTTCAGGGAAATCGGTTCAGCCGTTCTTGAGTTATAAATGAAGTAACTAACACGACTTTCTTTTATATATATAGATTTAAATACAATTATGACATTGGTGCAAGTGGCCCTTAGTATCCTCGCTATTTTTATATTTTATAAAAAGTAAGTACAAATCACTTAAAAATAATAGTACACATTAATAGGCTCCTAAAGTTTAATGAAAAATCACCTGTGCCCGAACTAGATAAAATATATCTGTATTCCGGACATCAGCGCTCTTCCCAAAAAAAGGGTCACTTAGTTATAAGCCAAATTGGTTATAATTAAATATAATTGGTTCACAGAAATAAGAAACAATAAATATTAAAAGTATAGGCGCACAACACAATCACGGCAGGTCATAGCAGCACTAGGCACGTGATACTGTTTTGAAATGTTGTACATACATTCTTACATAAAATACCATAAACGTGTCTCGAGTTTTACATATACTAAAAATATTAGTTATAAACACACTAGTACACATAAACCCGTTGAACTATTACTGTTGAAAGTATATTGAAAAAACCTTCCTCGCCTCACATGCGAGGTAAGGCATAAATTTCGTATTTTATTACGAAATTTTAATACATTATTCAAAGGGTGAGACCCTCAGGACCTCACGTTGGAGTTCGGAAACAGACTCGTAATAAAAAAGGCACAGTTTTGTACTTTAGACGAATCGCCCGGTTTGTTTCGTTATTTTTCGTAGAGAAACGTCATAATTTTAATTGGGGCAAAAGTTTCAAGCCTACCTGCTGAAAAATATTTATTTTTATTACAACTGCTTCAGTGGTCTAGTAATCGCAAACGCGACATCCGAGTTTGAGGTCTGAAGTTCTTCTTCCCGGTCGAGCAAAATGTTATTGGGAGTTTTCAGGACATTCTCAGTAGCAGTAAGCACTTTGAATTTGCAATAGGCTCACCCTCTATGATATAGTCAATTGTCGGTGTAAATCAGTACATGTCTACCTCACCTTTCAAAGTGGAGTGTTTTTTGCCAGTCTGCAACGTTTTCATATCATACTGTTAGGTGCAAAATAATGCAAAAATATTATGAACAATTTTATTTATCGTTTTAATTTTAGGCTTACGTTAGATTAAACATACCATACAATTACAGTTAAGTTATATATATTATTAGCTTCTGCCCACGACTTCGTCCGCGTGGAATAGTTACTTGGTCTTAGCGTGATGATATATAGCCTATAGCCTTCTTCAATAAATGAGCCATCGAATACTGAAAGAATTTTTCAAATCAGACCAGTAGTTCCTGAGATTAGCGCGTTCAAGCAAACAAACAAACTCTTCAGCTTTATATACTGAAGCGGCGGTACCCTAATGGCTAAGGCGTGGGACTTGCGATCATGTGGTTGCCGGTTCGAAACCTACCCATTACACTACCGACGTGAACCCACTCGTAACACAAGTTAGGTAAATGTCACGTAGATTTGAAGTTGGCTCGAGTTTTAAAGTCTAATTTACCTACTCTAATTTGTGTAATACACAAAACTCAAAATCCATTTCTTTTCTTCTTTGTCAGGCAAGACTGCCATGTCATTATAAAATTCTCTATATAGATATGTATGACATTACAGGTCACTGCGTCCTTCAAAAGCGAAAGTTGGTCGCGGAACACAACTTATTAATTATTTTATTCATGCATTTCTGCTACAGAAGCTGCGCTGGAACTGAACACTTGAATATTTCCCGATAGTTTGCTCCGAGTTGAATACAGTTAATATTTCGAAAGGCTTGGCAAAATGTTACGATCGCCTCGGAGGGAATTGAAAACGACGTGAAACTGAATTTGATAGAACGTGGTGGAATATTTTTGCCATAGGAAATTGAACTTTGCATACAAAACGTTTTTGTAAATCAAATTGGTGTTAGAAAGAGTATCATGTTGTTATGACGCCCTAAGTTCGGTACTTCTTTTTTTATTTTCTTAATCAGATTTTGATTTAAAAACTTACATACATACATACATACATATTTTCACGCCTGTCTCCCATTGGGGTAGGCAGAGACTATAGATTTCCACTTGCTACGATCCTACCATACCACTTTCGCTTCATCTATGTTCATTAACCTCCTCATGCATGAACGTCGGTTTAGGGTGCTCTTAACCTGTCCTTTTTTAAGAACGGCCGCAACTTGGTTGTCGTACGTTCGTCGAGGTCGGCCCCTTCCAACTCTTCCATCCATACTCATCATGTATACTCGTTTCGTCAATCTCCGTTCATCCATCCTCTGTACATGCCCAAACCACCTTAAAAACTTAATTATTTTTATTATAGAATTTACATAAAAAAGCAAAAGTACTCTCTAATAAATACAATATTGTAGTAAAAGCCAAACAAAGCCAAGTTTCGCGGAAAAATGAATGAGTTAAAGATTATTTGATTCATAAATGTATTTGGCAAAGTGGTCATTAAAAACCATGCTACGTTCAAGACGCTTCAGTTTCGTCTTAACGTCTTTCACCTAATTACATTTTCTGAAAATCTTGGCGCCTTTTATAAGAATATTTTAACTGAAATAACTTTACGCTTGACATCTTGAGATCGAGTTGGGACTCGATCTCATGCTGATCTCAAGCTCGTTTTCGACCTGGGGGTCGAGAACGTCTTAATATTAGTAGCTTAAAGTATAGATGGACCCGTTTAATGGCAATAAGTTTGCTCCTAATTACAAGACACCTATATATACCGCCACATTGTACCTCTACATAACTTTTAGGGGAAAATAGTTGTGATGGTATGTTAATGCAATTTATGAGAATTAAAAATGTAACCGCAAAACTTAAATTCTATTGTGCACTAAACTCGTTGAGCTACAGGTAGCAGCGACATTATACAAGCTTATATGAATTTGTGATACTTGTGTTAGAAATAGCAACAACTCATTCGAAAATGCTAATGACTCCAAACTACATCAAAGAGGAATACCTAGAATGTACTGAAATGTTCCAAAATTGTCGGAAATTCCGGTAAATTAGCCCTCCTAGAAACTTTGCCTCAAAATGTTGTGACGACTAGCGCTACGCATTTAAAACTATCATTTCTAACACGCAAGTAGCGTAGTAACGTGCATGCACATTGTAGCGTACACGTGCATTTCCAACATGCGAGAGCGCTATATGCTTAAAAGCTTATTTCCAACACGCAAGGGCTACACACCTTCCAACATGCAAGTAGCCTGCACGCAAGTTATGGGTTGCAACTTGCGTATTGGAAATATTGACTTGCGTGAAAGTCTCTCACACAGTTATGCTATCGTGTCCTATAAAGTACTTTTCATAACGGAAATACGCCTTTGTTGTTTTGTTGTGTGTAATACATGATTAAACTCAAAGTCTCAGTTCCACTACGACACTACTCACTTCAAAACCCTGATGTTTTTGTTTCACACATGTAAGGATATTTTATCCTTAATTTATTCGAATGTAAGCAGCGGGAAACAAATTGAAGAGACGTGTACTTAGTACTTTAGACAAAGCTTTTGTTGCTCCACAAAGGATAAGTAATACCTTCCTAAGTCTGCCGTTGTACGTTTTATAACACACTAGCTTCTGCCCGCGGCTTCGCCCCCGTGGAATTCGGTCTGTCATCACATCCCACGGGAACGGGATAAAGAGTAGGTATCCTATGTCCGTCTCCTGATTCTATGCTACCTCTCCACCAATTTTCAGCCAAATCGGTTCAGCCGTTCTTAAGTTATAAATAGTGTAACTAACACGACTTTCTTTTATATAAATAAGATTTAAGACTAAGACTAAGATTTAAGACTCTAACAATTATTTTATTATCTACTGTACAAAGTATCCATATATAAATGGTAATTGATATTTATCTTGTAAAAAGATATTTAAAAGACACATTTAGAAGACCATGTGTTCGGTTTTTTTAACAAGATGGCATCAGCATTTTCTTATTGACAACCTATGAGAAGAAACACCAACAACCTAGAGATTCATGGTCTCTTTTTAAAGTCCACACACAGTAGTAGTAAGTAATTATATTACTATTACACAGTAGTAGTGAGTTACAATGCCAGGTGATGTCTGAAATGGCTTTTTGAAGATCTCTTTTCAGTTTCAGTAGACCAATCCCAGATGGCTGTACACATGCATTAGTCTAATAAATGAATAAGTATATTGTTAAACTAACAATATGGACTTCAAAGTCTGCAAATAAACGTTTATTATTATTATTATCATGTACCTCCTTTTTTGGTATCACGGCATGCCTCTCGTGAGGAAGACATCCGGTACTTTGGAAGGCTTGCGGGGGGACACAGGTCCAACGCGCAGAGGCCCCTTGGAGAGCTTTGATCTAATATGGGATGGGGCATACACCCGGGACACTCCACAACTGTACTATGGGAGTACAGTCATGAAGTATTCCGGGCGGGTGCAGGACTATTATAAATATGAAAAAAAAAATGGATTATGGATTTGGATGTTTGGTGGACCAATAACCTCTATTGCCGGAAGAAAACGGCGTCTGCCTTTGACCAAACCATTTTGTATAAAAGGTCGAAATCTCAAAAACTATAAAACCTACAAACTTGGCATTATAGACATTCAGCAAAAGGAATTCAGGCAAATTGCGGCGGGATTGGGAAACACTAAATCAATGTGGATCCCACCGCGGGGAACCCGGTTTATTTATTGTTTACGAAGTCTACACGGCAGTGACCACACCAATGTCATAAATAGACTATTCAAATAAACCCACATCGCTGTATGTCTTCATGGAACGTTACAATATTCCACTTTTGCGAAGCGAACTGCTGCGATATTGTTATCATCAGTCTTTTTAGTGGGTACAGCTCTGTTCTCAGAATTTGAGGAGTTAAATACACTGGTGCATACTCACTCAGTAGGTTCAATCACATAACATAACATATGCAATCACGCCTGTATTCCCGAAGAGTTAGGTAGAGGCGTACTAATGTACACCCACAGTTTGCCGGTGGGTTTAAGTGGTATCTAATAGTAGGCGGAATAAGTGACTCGAAAATTGAGATACAATTCCAACAATCATATCTAAGAGGTAAAACAGAAAGCAGAGGAAAGAGAATAGTGCTCTATACTCCAACGACAAGAGCTGAGCTCTCTCTAGAGAACAAAGTCATTATCCACTCTGATGATAAGTTTGTAAATAATCAGAGCCAAATATTCCAACGTAATTACGAGCAATGTGACTGCCTCGAAAACTGAGGTCGCCAGTTAAATTCCCAGGAGACAACAATACATTTGTCACTGTATGCCGCTGGGACACGGATTGTGTGCCCGGCTGTCGGGGAAACAGGCATTTTGGTAGGTACTGCTACATTATATTAACCACTATAAACAATAAGTTCTATTCTATATATTATACATTTTTAGGTGGTAGAACAGCTGTAGTTCGCTGTGGCTAAGTAATAACTAAGCTGATCAACTAATATGAAAGATTAAGCTGCGCTTGCCGCGGTCAGTGTGTGGATGGATAACCATTCATAACACATCGAGACCTCTCCGTGCTTCGGAGAGCACGTCAAGCCGTCGGTCCCGGGTGTCATATGAATATCTATATCAATTGTCAGTGGTAGTCAGAAGCCCATAAAAGCCTGACAACTAGTCTATCCTCCGAATATCGGTATTGCCCAAAACTTGGGTTGCGGAGGTCTGATGGCAGTCTCTTCGTGTAAAATACTAATATTCAGCGGCATCTGAAGAGAGGGGAGGCCTTGACCCTGCAGCGACAAATTAATAATGATAATGTTTTAAAAAAATTCGAGGTATTCGTGAGTTTGTACCATCATCCAAAACATTTCTATAGTGATACGTTGATTGAAATAGATAATCTATCATCTATTGTCGCACACACCACTGTGTATAAAAGCTATTACAATGATACATCCACTAACTCATCCATTAGTGTTATTGCTGTGTTAACATGCTCCTACGACACTTGTAGTAATATGAGTATGTCGTATAAGTGCAATTTATATTTTCATCCTTTTAAGGAATAACTTGAAAATTTAGATTATTGAAGAGTATACTTAAATGTACCGGTTTTATATAATACTAGCTTCTAGATAGATATATAGCCTATAGTCTTCCTCATTAAATGGGCTATCTAACACTGAAAGAATTTTTCAAATCGGACCAGTAGTTCCTGAGATTAGCGCGTTCAAGCAAACGAACAAACAAACTCTTCAGCTTTATATATTAGTAATATAGATTTTGCATTAATGAACGCCTTTTTAAAGATACAATTTTCGTGACTGAATAAGTGAGAAAAGGTTTCGAGTGTGTGTGTGTGTTTGTGTGTAATATTAACATTTTTTCTATTTTAACACAAATACATTATTTAAAAGTTCAAAAAGCATTAAGTGTCCAATATTACTTCATTGCCTTAATTATCTATTTTCAGAATGTTTTATATGCTATAAATAAACCCTTTGTATTAAAATAATGTATATGTATAAACACACAACTCAGAAAAGGTCAGTGGATCTCACCAAATGTAGAAGAATAAACGACTAATGAAATAGGAGCCTAGGCATTTTAACGAGAGAAAATTTAAAACAAAGCTTTTAAAAGTAGCCAAAGCGTATTCATATTTAATTAGGGAACGAGTTTGTGTTGCTCATTGTCTTCAAGGCTAAGCTGGAAAGGCGTTAATTATTTTCACAATGGAGAAAATAAGTCTCTCAAAATACAATCCTTAATGAAGGAAACTTAAAACTGAGAGTGGAAAATTTTCGGAAATATAAATTACATCAGAATATGTAACTTCCTCATTAGTCTAGTGGTTGTAAACGCGACTGCTGTTCTAGAGAGTCTGGGTTTGATTCCTAGGTCCTCTATGAGAAAAGTATTGGGGTTTTCTATGAAATTCTCAGAGGCAGCTCGAAGTGGGCAAAAGGCACATGCATACATGATAAAAAAATCAAAATACGTAGCGTACACACGACTACACATAAAAATTATACTTATATATTTTTTTTTAAAACAAGCAATGTGGGTTGCACATTACTAGTATTCTTGTAAACCCCTCGTGCTAAGCTAAATGCTTGTGTTACGAGTGGGTTCACGTCGGTAGTGCAATGGGTGGGTTTCAAACCGGCAACCACATGATCGCAAGACCGACGCCCTAGCCATTAGGCTACCGCCGCTCTTTTCAGTCCATTTTCAGTATACACTGATCTTTTATTATACAAAAAACGTATACTTACTATGCGAGGATAAACTATGAGTTAATACTAGAAATGTACGTATATCTTGTTGTGTAGCCGAGCGTACGTAATTCAAGTTATCCTGAACAAACCTGTATCCACTTCAAAACATAATTATTGATAACGACATCATTATTATCGGTCATAACATACCATCACGCCTGTATTCCCCGAAGGGTTAGGCGGAGTACTAATGTACACTCACAGTTCGCCGGTATGTTTAGGCCCCATGTAATAGGGGGCGAGCCTATTGCCATTAACCGGGCACAAATTCCTAACTCCGAGCTGCTACTGGGAATTTCATAGAAAAACCCAATAACACTTTGCTCGACCTGGGAATCGAACCCAGGACCTCTAGCGTAGCAGTCGCGCTCAAGACCACTTGGCTAATGTAACGGTCATATAATAACGTAAAGAAGATAATAGCGAGTTTACGATAATGGAATGGGCTAAACTATCTACCTGTGACGCGATAAAATCTTACTACAACCATTAACCTGCTTGCAAAATGATTACGGTCATATCTTAAAAGACATTGTTACGTAATGGTTAACTGTAAAGAAATTAAACACAATTGAATAGACTAGAATTATGGTGGCACGTTTGGCTTAGTGGCTGAGCAATTGTCTTCTGCGCCACGGGTCGTGGGTTCGATCCCCACATGATACAAGTCTTGTTGCTTATCTACTACCCCCAGTTTTACTGACTTCGGGTATTTGTATACCTACGGGAGTGTTTTGTTAAAAAACTCCGATTGATACGATATAATAAAAGGTATTTCTTGAGTGTTACAAAGCCTAAAAGTTTAGGAACTCCTGAATACCTCAATTTCCAACACACTGCTTGACCTAGGAGTCGAACAATGCTCTCACCATGGTTAGTAGCCGCGCTTGCGATTATTACACAAATAAGGCTGCTTATAAAGGTGACTTAATACAATTTTCAAATCCATGTTATTATCTAACAAAGTTAAATAGAACGTTCCAGATTCTCTTCATGACTGCGATATAGTGACCAAGGACTCGAGCTTGTCACGTAATTAAGTTACAAGGTCTCTAGCAAGCGTGTTTGCTGGACACGCTTCGAGAGAATACGCAACCCGAAAATGTGCACAGAAATATTCATGTAAGCATTAAGTTAAAATCAATAAATTGAATTTTACCCATTTCTGTGTAAATCTATGTTTATAAAATGTAAAATATACATTTGTATACATTTACATGTAAATTGTGCATTATGTACATATATAATTAATAATTGTGCCAAATTTTATCTAGATCCCTTCAGCCGTTCTAACGTGAAAGAGTAACAAACATCCATCCACCCACCCATCCATAATTATGTTGTTATTATTTATTATGTTAAACGTAATAATAATAAAACTATTAATGGTAGGTAAACTTTTAGCAAAGCAACTGTACGAAATTTAATCAGCTTTTAATGAATGAACGGTATGTGATTCAATGTAAATATCAATACACCTTCGGCAGTTATTGCTAGCTCAAGTAATAATTACGGCAATTAACTCGTTTTAATAGTGAGATGTGACTTGATTATTCAGGGCCATAATATATCTTATAATTATATAAATTCTCGTGTCACAATGTTAGTTACCATACTCCTCGGAAACGGCATGACCGATTTTTATGAAATTTTATATGCATATTCAGTAGAATCGGCTACTATCTATTTTTTTTAGTAATATGGGTTGTCCACCCCTAACATATAGGGTTCACGGGAGACTCCACGGGGAAAGCAAAGTTAGGGATTTTCCACCCGAGCGAAGCCGGGGCGGGCCGCTAGTATAACATAAAATACCATCACATATGTATTCCCTAAGGTGTCGATACCAACCTATTCCCATTAACTGGGCACAAATGCTAAACTATGAGCTGCGTACCTACTGCAAATTTCATAGAAATACCCAGAACACATTTTTTTAACCCAGAAATCAAACTAGTGTAGCAGTCGTGCTTAGGACCACTAGACTTATGAGGCAATTATAATACACATATAAATATAATGATTGCATAACCGTAATGAAAATTAGAATCGATACGACTATACGAGTTTGTTAACAGATCTTGGGATTTCATCATCATACTTATATATATATATATATTAGACACAGCAGAGTAGCTAAAAAGATTAATTTGATAGAAAAGCGTACCTACCTAAGACAACTAGGAAATGAAGCCCGTGGCTGTTACCAGCAGTGGAACTCAATTATAACGTAATCTTTTACTCACGTAATAACTTAGATGTCAATCTCTAAAACAATTTCCTTGCCACGATAATCTGTAATTATCAATATGCCGAGTACATCAATTCTTCATTAACGACAACTTAACTTAAGGTTGATGGAATTTTTTTGTAAGTATTACCCGGTCGGCGGATTAGATAGTAATATCCAGGCGACAGCGATACCCCCACCAACTTTAATTAGCTGTCCGTTTTAGACATCTGTTTTACATTTGCAAAGGAAACATAACTTCTATATTTAGAAATGCGCCTGGTAAATAGGAAGGAATAGACCAGAGGTTCCCAAACTTTTTTATCTTATCGACCAATTGCCGTGTTTTTCGGTTTTGAGAAGACCCCCTTCTTACTTTATTTTAGTTTTTTGCAAATTCATAATAGATACCCATACCTATTTATATCACACAGACTCTAATTTCTTTTTCGTTTTCATGGACTCCTTTTTGGTCGTCGTCTTTGGGTATCACTGCAATAAACAGTACCTACCTATAAACGACCCACAACATAATCAACAAATATCAAAAGTAAACATCTCCATAGACAAATTAACAATTAGGTACTGTAAGTTTGTATGAAATTATATAACATTTATGATGATCTATTCTATCTATAAAAATTAAATTTCATTAATATAACGCACCTAATTGACGCAAACGGTTACTACTTAAAATAGAATTAGAATTATAGTTCAAAGTACTAGCGATAAAATCGTACGAATTATTCTGCTGAAAGCGAAATTAATACCAGGTAGGTATTTTCATGATTTTATCCTTTCTTTGATACTCCAAATATTACCCAAATTATTTATTTTCACTAATGAATAATGTTTTTCAAGTAACATTTTACTGGAAAATACTTTATCGATGTTAAATTAATTAAGAAACGAAGTAATTAATAGCGTATTAGTATTATATTTATGACCAGACTAACACCGTTTCTTTTGGCAATTACTTTCCTAGGTCCTGAGTTAGATTCCTACGTCGAGCAAAGCGTTAGTAGAATTTTCCTATAAAATTCTCAGTAGCAGCTCGGAGTTTGGATTTGTGACTGATTAATGGCAATCGCCTCGCCTCTATGACAGGACCAAAAACATACCCACCTGCCTAACCCTTCGGGGAATATAATGCTTCTTTATGGTGATCTAACTACCTTACCCTCTTTAAAATATCTTCTATCTCTAAACACAGAACGAACAACGCAGCTCGGCTCACGTATTCAAGTCACGCGTACACAGAACACGCTTCAAATAAAGCCTCATCTTGAAAGATAAACCGTCTTCACTTCTCTACGTTATCTAGCACAAATTAGACAGCATTTACGATGTTCAGTTAGTTTATCAATATGCGCACCGAGTAATAAAGTAAGACGAACTCCACACCCTAGGGGAAATACGTCCTCGAATTTGTTACCAAGAATACTAAAAGCACTTTTATTTTTTATTATTTGTTATTGTGTTATTTAAAATAGGTTTTTTATGGCATAACGAGCAGACGGATCATCGGATGATCAGCGATACCACCGCTCATGGACACACAAAGCACCAGAGGACTCGCACCTACGTTGCCGGCATTTAAAAGAGTTTGAGCCTCCGGTATTTTCACTCACTTTATGAAACACAACGTAATCGTTGTTTCACGCCGGTTTTCTATGAGGTCGTGGTATCACTCCAGTCAGGCCGGCCTGCAGCCTATAGCATTTGGTATTAGCGCATTCTAAACAAATTCAAAGATTTTAAAATTTTGACTTTACACCTTGATGATAAAATTAAATCGATAAGAAGAATAATAAGTTAAAATGTTAAGCTCTAAGCTTTGAGAATCCTCAATGAGAAAACACTCAAACGTTCATTAATGCACCTTTGTATATGATACAAAACACATGAATGTTACATTATTCTCTTTAGGGCTCAGTGTAAGCGCTAATGGTGCTTGTAAGGAAACTTGTAAGTTGAATACGATAGTTAGACAAGTACTTGCAGATTGTAAATTAATTTGCTTTGAAGATGAAATTATGAAAGGACCAAAATCATCTTAATTTATTAAATTCGTCAAGTTTCTTATAATAGTTTTTCGATTCAATAAAGAACTAGCAACAACAATAACAGCCTAAAATTATAATCAAAACAAAAAAATGTGTTTCGGTAAAATTTGTTGTTCTAACTCTTGAAAACAATTTAACAGAAAAAAAGCAATAAAACTAACTTTTCCACCAGTGAAGATCTTTTTTGCGGACGAAGCGTAAATAAAGTTTACTGTATACCTTGTATACCTAATAATAAGTAGTCAGTAGCTATACCTTAGAAAAAGATAAATACTCTTGGGTAGAAGCGACTTATTAGCAGCATAGCCGTTATAAACGATCCTCAGAAGCGGAGGGAAAGTTAAAGTTGTTCACACAGGTCACGTCTCCCCTGACCTGTGCGTCGATCGATATCTACTGAATAAATAACTTTACTTATGTTTGTTTGTCTGTAACCGCCTTGTGTTCCGCCCGCTGAAAGGCGGCGAATTGAATTTCCTCGTACAATCTTTTTTCTGATATTTTTCTAACAATGTTTTGTTTCCTTCTGTTTTGTTGAAATTGAGATAAATGTCAGAAATGTACGTATTAGAGTTCTTATTCGGTATGTGTATAGCAGACAAATATATGTCATGTTGATTGCGTACAATAGTTCTTAAGCAATGATAGCCGGGGGCGGGAATTTGTACAATCCGGGGCACCTTCCCGAGCGGAAATTTCAAATGGAACTAAAATAGAGATGATTTTCCAATTATGTCGAACGCTGGAGAGAGATGGCCACTAATAAGTTTCTGCCCTGGTTCGGAATACTCATAGATTCTGGTCTGCCAAGCGGTATATTTATACCAAGTAAGTAGTAAGTACATAACATAACATTCCTAAGCTACGGACATAATTTTAAACACCTCAGCTTGCAAAGGCGAAGGCAAAAGGCAAGAGGTCAGGCCAGGGCTTCGAAAACTTTATCCAGCTTTGAATATTACTCTAACTCTGCTTAACTTGTTACCTTTGGCATCAAATAAAGCACAAACTACGCTCACACATAATTCTACGAGACATTGCTTACCTCTGTCTATTTCTAACAACATTTTGGTAGTAAGCAGGGATTTTCAATCCTTATCATGACCCCGTAAATCATAAACGGTATCATAAGCGACACTTACTTAATTTGCACGCTTAACGAATGAATAAGTAGTAGTATTTTACCTGACTACGAAAAAAGGAAGGGTATTGACTTTAAAAGTAGTCTATATATGTATGTAATGTATAATCAAACCAACAGTGATGATCTCTTCTTTGTATGGGTCTGTATACATCAGAGAGGTCAAGCTGTATCTCAGGTCCGTTCAATTAATTGAGATAAGTTCACCAGTTTTTAAGTTGAAGCATATACTTTCTAACAGTGATAACAAATTTTAAATCTCTTCAGTAGATTTTGCGCCAACCCGTAACAAACAGACAAGAATTTAAAAAATCACCTTTTTGGATTCGGAGACGTCTATATAAAAACCCACTAGTTTTCTTTCTTCAATGTACAGACAGTTTTTTTACAATTTTATAATTATGTATAGGTATGTATCGTATGGATGTTCAATTCTAACTCAAAAACTACACACACATTTTAACAAATGAGATGTCAACTGATTTGTTTTTACAGAGATAGTTATAGGCTTATAATTTTCAAGATAATAAATCAATAAAACCGGTGAAACATAAAAAGGGAACTAAAAATAAATCAAATTTAATAATTAGCAGAAGGTTATTGACAATGCTCTTAACATCTTGTCAGACAAAAAGCGAACAGACAAAAGGAACCTGTTTTCCCTTGCAATGTGAAATATTTTGAATTTATATCGATATTATAGGTTTTGGAATCTATAATTATATAAAGGGTAGATATATACATATATATTTAGCCTTAATATCGCTGTCTATTGATCCCAAAGGTATCGATATGAAAGGATGCTAAATATAAATGGGTCGTCCCTTTGAGTTCGTTACCAATAAACTTCTAACAGTCGTCAGAACGCTTTGAACTAAATTATTGACAGAAAGTTTGTCGCTTTCGCTACTATATTATATTTCTGTCTGAGATATTTATAAATTTGTACATGCCATACTGATAACTTAAATCACGTACGCTCGGCTACACAACAAGATATACCTACATTTCTAGTATTAACTCATAGTTTATCCTCGCATTGTATACGATTTTTGTACAATAAAAGATTAGTGTATACTGAAAATGGACTGAAAAGAGCGGCGGTAGCCTAATGGCTAGGGCGTCGGACTTGTGATCATTTGGTTGCCGGTTCGAAACCCACCCATTGCACTACCGACGTGCACCCACTCGTAACACTTACATAAGCATTTAGCTTAGCACGAAGGGTTAGCAAGAATACTAGTAATGTGTGACCCACATTGCTAGTAAGCTTTTAAAAAATATATATATAATAGAAAAAATAACATTTTGGTGATTGCAATAAAGAAGTATTTATTTATTTGTTTACACACGCTATCGTTACAGGGTAACCCCAATGGTTAGTGGTTGAAAAAATCAACTGACAGTTAATGTCTACTTAAAAATCTAATCTATTTTTTAAACATAACTATTTGAACAGAACTCTTTTGAATTCACTCATATTACATACAAGAAAATATGTCGAGTAACTCACGCACTTCGTTCAAGACACTTAAAGCGCGGATGAGGGGAGTTTTTGACAACAGGTTGGTTTTGGCAACAGACACGGCCAACAGTTGATAGTCATTGGCCATGACGCTTTTAATGTTTTTAATGTCAAATATCAACTACCTCATAAGTCTAATCTTCCTAAACGCGACAGCTAGAAGTTCTTAGTTCAATTCTCAGATAGAGCAGTGTTATTGGGTTTTTCTATAAAATTCTCAGTAGCATCTAGGAGTTTGAATTTATGCCCGGTTAATGACAAAGGTTCGATGTTCATTACACCTAAACATATCAGCGAACTGTACTGTAACGACGTACTTTAGTACACCTCTATCTAATCCTTCGGGGAATACGGGCGTGATAGTATTTTATGTTATGTAAGTAAAATACATAAGTTGTTATTTAAAAAGTAGGCACTTTTATTCTTGCAAAATTATTTTAACAGCTAAGAATATTTATGATGAAGTAGCAATACCGTACAAGGCAACAAGTAGTAAATAGTATTTTAAGGTAATCTTTAGCATGTCGATCCTATATCAAGGCTCAATAAACCCATTTGTATTACTTAGACAAAAATCCAATTACTAACGTACCATAAACTCAAAGGCCCGACGATAAGTCGTTCTATTTGCGTGTGAGCAAATTGAATACTTCACTTACAAGAGCTCATTTACCTTCTCTTCAGCATAAATAGAATAACTGGATTGGAATAAACATGTCTAGTTACCTTTGAGGGAAGTTTAGCTTTGAAAGGGGCTGGGATGAGTTCCTATAGCCGCAGTTTGCCCTCCACCGTGACTATTTCTTCGGTAAACTTCGTTTGCCCCGCTCTAGAAAGTCGCATAATGAGAACGGTTGCGTATTCATTGAAGAAGAGGTAATTCGATAAGCTGTTTCATATGGATTTCATATGCAATTTTGGGGTTGACTCCAAGAAATAGAACAAATTCCAGTGTTTTTTGCGTTCTAAAATCTGTAGGTAATGGTGATTTATATCCGGTGGTTTCCTAATTCTGGTTTAAAAAGAAGTATCCACTGATTACATTTTATATGACGTTTGTCAAAATTAGACTGCCTGTTCACTGGAGCGGAGAGAAGCGGAAAAGTAATAAACAAATGAATTACATATAACTCACATCTCCGCTCCCGAAAGCTTCAGTGGAAATGGCTTCAAAGGAACGGAGATTAGTCTGCTAAAGATTTCAAACAAGTTATGTTTGGAGAGCTATGCAGAGCGACGAAGAGAAGCGAGCTTGCGTAGCAAAGGTGCAGAGTGGGGTTATGGTTTAAATTTTTGGGACTATCGCTTGGAACTGACCACCATTAACTTCCCCGTTCTGTTGACTTTATTCTCTCAATAATTCGGCTCCCTTTCTTCGCTACACAGCTACGCAGTTCTTCCTCACTCCACCCCGCTTACTCACTTCACTTCTGTAAACAGGTAACCTTAATCGATTGTCGTCGAAAGCTGTTACAAAAAGACACTTTTAAGAAAATCCAACGAACGAGGTCGGCCTAAAGCAATTATTTTTGAGGACTATACAAAAGCTACAAAATGATAAAATAATCCGGAAAACGGAACAGAGTGGCCACTCACAATAAAAGGACAAACTCGGAATGTGTAGACGGTGCGTCAATTGCCTATAAATTGTGTCGCCCCTTCGGTCTCTTTGTAAGAAAAAATATTTCTCCAGTTACGTCGAAAGTTTTTGTAGGAAGGTACCTAGATCCTGTCGCGACCGGTATCGCGGCAGATTTATTTGAACAGTGGAATCTTCGGTTTGAAGTCTTATCGAAGATCTCATTCTAGTAGAAAGGATCTCACAGAAAACCAGCGTGAAACAACGCTTGCGTTGTATTTCGCCGAGTGAGTGAGGTTACCGGAGGCGCAAACCCTTTTAAAAGGCGGGCCACGCACTTGTGACACCTCTGGTTTTATGGGTGTCCATGGGCAGCGGTTATCGCTTACCATCATGTGATCTGTCTGCTCGTTTGCTCCCCTATCCCATAAAATAAAGGAGCAGGCTGTATAAATTTCTGGAGAAAATAACTATAAATTTTTTTTTATTAATGTATTCTTTATAAAGTTTTACAATAAAATATGAGCAGTATTTGATATTTCTCCCTTTTATTTTCCTGCTTTTATAGTCTTGAAATACTTTTTTTCTTCTTGATAAATTTGCTTGTGAATTTATTCTTTAATCTTTTTCAAAGCAAAATATCTGAGTTTGTCGTCAGTGCCGTCGCAAGTTTTGAATTTGTAACATCTTCATTCGAGTGTTGATTAAATTTCAAGTCTAAACAAGACTTGAAATTTAATCAACACTCGAATGAAACAATGAGTGGGGTGTACTTAGCGAGTGTTGGAAGTTTTCACAATTGCGATCTCACCCGGTTGGGGCGGAATATCGTGTATTTCTGCAATGAAGGGACATGTGCCAACAATTGTTAATAACAATTTTATATAAGGAAGAAAATAAAGTCAAAGTAAAATGAAAATAGCTTTTTTATTAACTTTATGTTTTAAGAGAGTGTTCCTATTTATTCGAATAAAGAAATTACTACTATATAGAAAGGAGCATTTCAATTATTTTTTCATCAGGAGATCTTTCTGTGTTAGTTATTTATATTTTTTTTTCTTTTTCGTACAAACATACAATACAATTTATCTAATAAGAATTTAAAAGTCAAAGTAAAATGAAAATAGCTTTTTTATTAACTTTATGTTTTAAGAGAGTGTTCCTATTTATTCGAATAAAGAAATTACTACTATATAGAAAGGAGCATTTCAATTATTTTTTCATCAGGAGATCTTTCTGTGTTAGTTATTTATATTTTTTTTTCTTTTTCGTACAAACATACAATACAATTTATCTAATAAGAATTTAAAAGTCAAAGTAAAATGAAAATAGCTTTTTTATTAACTTTATGTTTTAAGAGAGTGTTCCTATTTATTCGAATAAAGAAATTACTACTATATAGAAAGGAGCATTTCAATTATTTTTTCATCAGGAGATCTTTCTGTGTTAGTTATTTATATTTTTTTTTCTTTTTCGTACAAACATACAATACAATTTATCTAATAAGAATTTACAGTACAGGCTTGAATAGAGCATTGTTATTTTGACGAAAATTTGGCTTTGTACTACGTGCCGTAGGCTCCCGCATTGTTTGACTTAAATATAGTTCTTTCTTAGTCTGAAAGTCTGTGAAAACCCTAAATAAGGGTACAGTTAAAAAAATCTCTGATCGTCATATGACATACAGTCAACTTACAAGTATTATAAGGCAACTGTATTCTATATACCTTAAAACATATAAGTCTTGTTACTTTGGAAACTCGAGCTTCTAAGGAAACTTAGCAATCACAAGTCAGGTGGGTGCGGCGTCGGTCATTTATAATACAAGTAGGTCACACGTACGAGAGTCGACCTTTAACTCTTCAAGGCGAACCACTGTGTCATACCAATGCCAATGAAAATGTTGAAAGAAAAGTATTGTTTTCTTATAAACATACATACATACCATTACGCCTGTATTCCCCGAAGGGTTGGGCAGAGGTGTACTAATGTATACCCACAGGTCGCCGCCATGTTTTAGGTCCCATGTAATAAGTAGCGAGAGGCACAAATCCAACCTTCGAGCTGCTACTGAGAAATTTTAAAAAAAAGTATAAACTTTTAGAGAACAACACTTGTTTGTCTAGTTATTGCAAACAAACAATGAATGCGCACAAAGTACAACTCAAAACAGATTTTCCTAAAACACACAAATATTTGCCTCGGTTGGGAACAGCAGTAATAGCGAAGTGACCACCTTAACCTCTACATCAAACAGGCAGTCAAAAACTCAATAACACTTTACTCCACCAGGGAATCGAACCCAGGACCTCTATTGTCAGTCACGCTCAGGACCTCTAGACTAATGGGGCAGTTTTAAAAGACCAATAGATAATAACCTACCCATTACATTGTACCAATGCTGGCACTGGCACGGGTCTTCTCTCAGAATGAGGAAAATTAGGTTATAGTCCTCGCTGGCCTCGTGCGGGCTAACAGACTTCACACGCCGTTGAGAATATCTCTCAGGCTTGCAGGTTTCCTCACGATGTTTTCCTTCACAAACGGTGATAACATGAATTCGAAAGATTAGAGATTCTTTGGAGGAGATTAAAGGCCTTCGATTTGACCCCAGGACTTTCAATTCAATTTAATTCAATTCTTCATAGCATTCCATAATGTAGATATAAATTAAAATAGTAATCTTGGTGTCCAATGGCCATATCACAAGGGAGCGATAGCGATAGGTATTATAAAAATAAATCAAACAAACACATTACCTCTTTATAATATTAACAGGATTGCAAACTCATATTCATTGGGTAATATCATTTTACAAGCAATCAACAGTACTGTGTAAATTAATGTGCGGTTCAAAGGTATGTCGGACGCAGTTGCGGTTATTGGAGTTTAAACCACACTTCAATACATAAACAAATATGTATACACTTGGTTATATTTGTTATACTTCACTGTAAATCTGTGACTGCCAAAGTCGAGTAGTAGTAAGCACGACTCTGGGTTCGATTCCCAGATCGAGCAATGTGGCAAGCATCTCGGAGTTTGCAATAGGAAACAGGCTCATCCCCTATTATAAAAAAAAACATTGCAGCGAACTGTGAATATACATTAGTAAAACTCTGAAATTAGGCAAATAGCGGTAGTCAAATTGTGAGTTTTCAGGCTTGTTAAAGGTTTATATTAGAATTATGACTTACTGTTCATACTCGGAGGTGCAAACGGGTGTGTTAAGAATGATAACAGATCCATATATACATACTGGTCTCAGCAAGTCCAACTTAGCCTCGCAGATCGAATCATTTATTAATCGGTGTAGTTATTACTTCCTTTAAAATAATAACTGCTATTTTTTATTTTTTTATTAACATAAGGGTTAGTGTTTTATATATGTTTTTATTACCCGGCTCTATCAATTATATTATCGAGTCCCGCAGACAAATTATTCTTATTTATTTCGCTCGATTGAATTTCAAATTTGAAAACTTAACTACATACATTAATTCTCTTTGAAGTATCAAATGCATATTCTAGACAGTTATCAAATGGGAAAATTTGTAAACGCAGACAGTTTGCATAATTCATACGGAATAAGGTTGAAATACGAAAAGCTTTGGAAAAAAAACTGATACAAGGTAAAATACATATTCAAAAGCATCAGCCCAAACCAGTTTTACAGTGGGAACGTGCTTTAAAATGGTTTTAAAATGTAATATTTATTTTTTCCGGTTCAAATACGATGTATATTTTTATTGCGTAAACGAGTTGCTACGCTGCTACGACACGCGCTACGAGTCTACGCCGTAGACCCATTTTCTATTGTCAGTAATTGAACAATATAGAATAAACCTAGATACATCTTCTTCTTCTTCTCTACTATTATAAAATTGTAAAAATGTCGTGTCTGTACATTGAAGATATTTAAAAAAATCATATGGGTTATGGTATATAAACGTCTCCGAATCTAAAATGTGATTTTTAAAATTCTTGTCTGTTTGTTACGGGTTGGAGCAAAAACTACTGAATAAATTTTAATTTTATTATCACTGTTAGAAAGTATATGCTCCAACTTAAAAACTGGTGAACTTCTTATCTAAATTAATTAAATGAATCCTGAGATACAGCTTGACCTCCCTGATTTATAGAGGCCCATACAAAAAAGAGGTCATCAATGTTGGTTTTTCATTTTTACTCCTGATATAGCTTCACGTGAGCGAAGCCGCGGGCAGAAGCTAGTATATAATAAAATTGTAATAGCCGATGTTGAATAAAAACTAATCTTTATTCGAGCAACAGAAGCCAAAAACTATTTTTTAGATTTTCATTCCATCTGTATGTTTGTACGCGCATCACGTAAAAAGTACTTCACGAAATTGTATGCAGTTTTCATAGTTGTATTGCTAGGGGTCTAACTTAAATTTTGTTCTTTGATATGCTAACTATAAACTGTTATACCTTTTGGGATGCAATTGAAACCGTGGGCAACATCTATATCTAAAGTTCATGGGTTTTTCAAATCTACCTTTTTTTGTAAATGATATAATTCTTGATAACCCTTCGTGCTAAGCTCAATTTTTCTGTTATGAGTGGGTTCACGTCGGTAGTGCAATGGTTGGGTTTCGAACCATTCTCCATCCTTTTATGCTACTCAGGGCAAACTGATTATAAGGCTTTAGCTTGAGCTTTTTTATTCGACTGACTATAATTAATTGGCTGACAATCGGGACGACGACTTTACGTTTTCTCCAAAGCGCAGGGGTTTGATAAACAATCTTAACCCATTCCCATTCTTAATCTTGGAGATCGATTGACACATGAATCTGCAATAATATATCTTAACTAACATAATTATAGGGAAAAAATACCATAGCAATTTTTTACAATATTACCAACGCTACAATTGAGTATATCCACTCAAGGGGAATGTAGGTACAACATCTTACCCTAGCTTGCAAAGTAACCACGGAATATTACGATCTGTATCTGACGGCAAAACAAGAGTATTGTACTGGGGATGACGTTAGGGTTAGGATGCACTTCTACTCGTTCTTGAGTTTTATAAATATTGAAATAAGTATTGTTTATGTATTCTAGGTTCGTAATTAGGGATTGCGGATCATGTGAGAGTGATTCTCGTGATCCCACCAGAAGGTGGTAGGTGGTGGTGGTTTTTGCAGAAGGTGGTAGTGGTGTTTTAGTCAGTACCTATGCTGGCCACCTAGCCGGAGGACCCGACATAATCGTCCCGCACTTCCCCACCCGAAACAAAAGCTATATATGTAGGCTGGAATATGCTCGAGGAGAGCCCAGGACTTTGTTGCTTAAACAAGCACATGTTCAAGCTGAGGTTGAGCGATACGCAAACCTGGCGACGTTGTGAGGAGGCTGATGAAATGCTAATTCATCGTCTTCATCATCATCATCATAATCATCATCATCAGCCTATATTCGTCCACTGCTGGACGTAGGCCTCTCCTAGTGAACGCCACGGAGCCCGATCTTCGGCTTTCCTCATCCAGTCACTGCCAGCTGCCTTCCGCAAGTCGTCACTCCACCTGGCCAGCGGGCGCCCTACACTACGTTTGCCTAGTCGCGGTCTCCACTCAAGAACTCGTTTGCTCCAACGATTGTCGGTTCTCCGACAGATGTGACCGGCCCATTGCCACTTCAACTTGCTAATCCTTTGAGCTATGTCGGTAACTTTAGTTCTCTGTCGGATAACCTCGTTTCGGATTTTATCCTTCAGAGAGACTCCGAGCATAGCTCTCTCCATAGCTCGCTGAGCGACTTTAAACTTATGGACCAGTCTCACCGTGAGAGTCCACGTTTCGGCTCCGTAGGTCATAACTGGTAGGACGCACGCATTGAAGACTTTCGTCTTAAGGCACTGTGGTATGGATGACGAGAAGACTCGACGAAGTTTGCCGAATGCTGCCCACCCCAGCTGAATCCTCCTATCGGCCTCTCTCTCGAAGTTGTTTCTACCCAATTGCATAATTTGCCCGAGGTAGACATATTCCTGAACAACTTCGAGAGATAACCCATTTACGATAACCGGCCTCGGGGTATTAAGATTGTTTTAATTCATCGTCTTGGGGAATGCGAATCGCTAATACACAAGCGTAGTGTTCATGTAGAGAAATACACCTTTTTGTATCACATTTTTGTTTCACCAAACAAGTCTTTGTGATACATAATATTAAAAACTTTGAAATAATAACAAAGAAGCAAGTTTTATTTATTCTAAACACGTTTTGTTTTAGCGTTCTAGAAAAGCAATTTCATAGCATAAAAACTTTCATTTCGCTTCAAAAACGAAAACTTAGATTGATCATTTGTCCATGGTCTCGTCATATCTTCAAAGTAACCGGTATTTACCGGATTTCATAAATTTCGGATACGACACCCTCTTTAAATATTCAGGACATTCTTTATCTATATTTTATGTTAAATTATGGCTGCCCTGCGAGGACTCGGAAAAGAAAATGTATGTATATTGGCTACCCTTTAAATGTTCAGGTATTCACTTCCGTAATTTTCCCTACTCGGTTTGAGATAGCCGAATATATTGTGATATGATGTATAATGATACTTGTATAAAAAATATATATACGAATTTAATTTATTTGTTCTTATCATACATACCAAAAAAAAAAGTTTTTTTTTTTAAATATTAAATACTCCAGCGGACAGACTTATTTAATTTCAATTTGTTCAACAGCATATTATTGACGTGGAGCATGTTTATTACCTATATATTCATAGTATAAACACAAGATTTATGTGTAAGAGAACCTTTATATAAGTATCTGTTTACAGACATAATTATATCTATAACGAACATAAGATATTGTGAAGTTTATGATTATTATTACAATGTAGAAAATTTAAAGTAAAATTTTCAAATTCCAAACACATTTTCTCCGCATAAATGTTGCATTAGATTGATTCACTGAGGACATCATGAGAAGTCGGGCAACTTTTATAATGACCGTACCGAAGATAAACACGAGTTGTGTTTATGTGGGTGTGCATGTGTGTTATATCATAAAAGTTTCCTAGTTCGAGTTATGAACAGGTAAATATTACTAGGAAGTGGGAAGATTGGAGCAACAATACAAGGCCATATTACGCCTAACCATTGTGGACACGAAATTTATGTCGCCCCTCATACGTAGGGCTGCTAACATAATTTCATGTTTTTACTATTTATTAACTTTCAAAATAATTTATAAAAAATGTCGTTATTTCTAAGTGTATGTAGGTCACTTGGAAATAACCTCAATGTGAACGATGTCTTTTATGATTGTTATTGTTTTTGTTTTGATATTTGTTAAATTGAAATGTTTAATAACTAAAGAGCAAGAAATAAAAGGATTTTTATTTTTATTTATTTTATTTATTACTTTTTTTTTTTTTAATCTGTTGTTGTCGTCACTCACTCAGCGAAACATAATGTAAGCGTTCTTTTACGCCGACTTTCTGTGAGGAGAATGGCCTCCTCCTCACTCCTGTCGAGCCGGCCTATTCGTGCCGTAGCTTGGCTCTCCCAAGGTACCTAAACAATTGAACTTGACCTAGCTTACTCGTTACTTTTCTGTCAATAAACAATTTCCGCCAATTCTTTTATCTGATAAATATTTCTTCAATCAATATAGTAGGTACCATAGATACCCATAATATACTATTAAATATTTTGTTTTGAATGGTAACCCTGTCACATGTAATGCGCGCTTCCGACTTCCTTAGTAATTAGTGTCTTAACTTCGGATTTGAAGTCACATTTAACTAACTTTAGGCGCTTTTCACTGTTTCATTGGCTTTTGTTAGATAAGACTGTTAAACTTGCCATTATGCTAACTTAACGGTACGTAAGTTCAATTCATTAAAGATTCCTATGTAATCGTAACTTTTCTTAAAAGAAAAATATTCTAAATAATTCCTATTTTAAGTCGTTATTCGTAAAATAGGATTAACCAACCGACTTTATGAAAAAAAATAAAAAAGTACCATCTTTTTACTTGACTAATTTAGTATAGAGGGCTTTGTTGGGCATATTTTTATGCAGACAAATATTATCTTATCTAGTGATGGGACACAAAGAGGCTAAATAAATAAATATGTGTAAACTACGAGTAATTTTTCTATGAAAGTAAAGTATTTCAGTTAAATTTTTCTATGAAATTCTCAGGTACAGCTCGGAGCTTGGATTTGTGCCTGGTTAATATGCGATAAGCTCGTCCTGCATTACATGGGACTTTGGGCTTAGATAAGTACACCTCTACCCAACCCTTTGGAGTGCGATGTAATGTTATTTAAAATGTATAGAAGGTCAAAAACCTCCTTTGGACTACAGTTAAAGGTCGTTCGTTAAGAAAATAAAGGCTTTAAATGGAACAAAATGTTAAATGTTACCCCGTGTGGGAATTAGAATACTTTCTTCACTGCCTTTCAGATATGCATCTCGTAAGAGGCGAGAAAATATCTGGCTTGCTCGGTGGTAGAACTTCTGGGTCTGGGCTGGCGACCACCCTTACGTCAAAGTCTGTTTTTTAAGCACCTTGGTATGTGTTTCGAATTTTGCGCGTAAGAGCCAGTTCCCCCAGCTGAAGTTCTCGCAATCTGTATGGGCTCCCAAGAGTCAGCAACGCATCAAAAACGCATCTGGTGTTGCAGGTTTACATGGGTGACGAAGACTACTTACCATCACGTGGCTCGTCAGCTCGTTAGCCGTCTTAATCCATAAAAAATGTATTCAAGTGACTTTGACAAAGACTATTTATATTGATAAGCCGTGGTAATGACACTCGATACAGAGCGGCGTCGACCAGGTTATGAATAAATGAAGATAGCGTTCAGGGACGATGCGACTGCATTGTATTCATATTACATAATGCTTTTATAACTATTTTAGAAATAAATAAATATGTTTTTTTTAATATCTAATAATCGAAAATGTATTATTATAATATAACTGCCTCATTAGCCAAGTGGTTCTGATCGCGACTGCTATGCTAGAGGTCCTGGGTTCGATTCCCAGGTCGAGCAAAGTGTTATTGGGGTTTTCTATGAAATTCCCAGTAGCAGCTCGGAGTTAGGAATTTGTGCCCGGTTAATGGCAATAGGCTCGCCCCCTATTACATGGGACCTAAATATACCGGCGAACTGTGGGTGTACCTTAGTACACCTCTGCCTAACCCTTCGGGGAATACAGGCGTGATGGTATGTATATGTATTATTATAATAATGCAAAATACATAATGAAATATTATAAGAATTCTGGTGTATATTTTCTCTCTTTTAATCTAAATCTCTTTTAATAAAATCTTTTAATCAATTTTGTTCTGTTACAATATCCGTTAAGAATACGAATAAAAAAACTATTTATATTCCCAGATAAGCTATTTCCCGGTTTCACTCGGACTTAAAATAACTCAGATTATATATTCATTAGATTCTATGTTATAAATTCACATTCACAGAAACATGCACGAGATTTTAAGTTCGACTCCAATACAGCTAATAACTGATACTAGCAATACAACTGTGAAAACTGCATCGGATTTCATGTACCTAGTAATTACAAACATACAGACAGACGAAAATTCTAATTTTTTAAAAGGTTACCTTGTGGGTCGTATTCTTGTTAACCCCCCTAGCTAAGCTAAATGCTAGTGTTACGAGTGAGTTCACGTCAGTAGAGCAATGGGTTTTGGAACCGGCAACCACATGATCGCAAGTCCAACGCCCTAGCCCTTAGGCAACCGCCGCTTCTGTTGCTCTAATAAAAACCTCACATGTTAGATTTTCTTCAATATCTATATTGTACAGACATCGGCCTGTTACAATTTTGATATAGGCATGGATAGATAAAAAAGTTTACAAATAGCAAATTAACAGATTGAGTATGGAGGTATTGTGGTTTCTAATAGTGAATTTGAATTTGATAGGCACTAAAAATTTAATTTATAGAATAGTTATTATATTCTTATTTGTAATTTTAAATAAATTAGAGTACTTTCCATTTATTTGAACATCTCATCTCGCACTGCAGGCACTCGAAACTTTATGTAACCAGTAGTCGCAGCTTCTCTTGGAACGGATCCAAAATTCAAGGATATCCTGTTACATAATCATAACAGACACTCACCAAGTCCTCGTCGTCATCCGAGAAAATGTTGCTTCTCTCCTGGGCCGTCATGTCGCCGTGTTGCAAAGTACCATACAAAATTCATCCATGGTTCACACACACAACACCAGCTGCATCACTATTAAACACTGCAACTGCATCCAAAACTCCTTCATTGAAACTCCTTGGCAGTACATGTCTAAACGTTTACACTAAATAAAAAAATTAAACCAAGTTCTCTGTTCAAAATTATGAGTTCGATATTCAATTACATTCGAAAAACAAGTGAAACATCGACAGTTTTACAGGAACGGCCGACACACCCGCACTGTTGGAGGGTTGGGCGCTTACTGCGGTGGAGGGCGGGCAGAGAAAGCACTGCAGCGTCTCGTAACCATGGTAACGGCAAGGCTTTCACGCCACCGCAGCGGGGGCGGACGCGTATGCATTCGAGACAATCACCCGCGCCACGAGGGAAGTGAATTAGAGTAATTTTATAGATTCCTGCAGTGTTGCAATGAACAATCCGCTTCATTGCTTTTTCAGTCCGACCGTCTGTGTTTAGAACTAAAATAAATATATTTGTTATATAACGTGCTTTCATGTAATAAAAACTATAATTAGGTACGAATCTAAGCTTCTTTGCTAAAGCTTTAAACATTGTAAATGAATTCATTTATGAACACACTTAATTGTGTCGCCTTTCCATATTACATTGAATTATGGTAGATACTATTTATACTGTATTTGCTGTTAATCAATAGTCGTCATATACCGTGCATTGAGTACTAGAATATGGGGATATGCCATAAGGTCTGATGACACTCGACAGGCACTATTACGCAACCAATACTGACTGATCAATTGATCATACTTGTAAATGCTGCCAATGAACTATGAAAATAGAATGCGTAATTTGTAGGTTTCGATTTTATGCAAATGTATGTAAAGTGGTTGCCATTAGATAATATGAAAATATTATACCAAAAGAGTACAAGGATTTATTTAATATTTCGTGAAAATTGTAAGCATGCTTATCATTTATGCCAAGACAATCTTTCATTTTTCCTCAATATGTTTTCCTTCGCCGTTTAAGCATATGCTTTAATTTATTTATTAATACGCACATGATATTGATGTCACGCCGTCAGTGGAGGTTTTATTCTAATCCCAGAAATGTACAATAAAAAAAGGTAATACTGCTATTATTGTATTTTAGCCCCAATACAGAAATAATGTTGATATGAAATTCTATTTACTTCTGTTATAAGATCTCTTATAAAAACCTTTACATGTCAATCAAAGTCTTTGTTTTTATTTTTTTCAGTACTAGATGGTGTCGAAATTTCCTAGCTAACGACCTCTGACAAGAAACACCGAAACAAACTCAGAGAATCATGGTCTCTTTTAAAGCCCAGACGTAATGGTATCAGAATATGTGAGTGATACAATGTGGGGCAATGTTTGAAATGGTCGTTTTAATAAAGATCCATAGCAGCACGCATACATCAGTCATTGTGAACCTCAACCATATTACATGGAGCTCAAGAGCCCGTCTCAGTAATCCGTATTAAAAACTAGTATCGAATGTTGAATACTATAGGTGTCTCCACGAACACGGAATTTAAATAATAAATACTTACCTAATTTCGAGTCAAGATCGTTTTTCATTTGTTTAACAGGCTCGCCTTAAACGGGGTCTTTATAATTTGTACTCGCCTCCGTAGTACACAAAACAAAATAGATCGGTTTACAGGGCACACCAACGTAGATGTTGGTGTGCGTAAACTCAACGCGTTATTACTTCGCCTATTACTAGTGTTAGCTTTACAATAACCCGTTGTCCACACACTTGCAATTTCTTGTTGCTTCACATTATATATGAAACAAAGAATATGAAGCATAAATTCAAAGGTATTATCAACCGATACCGTGGCATAGGTGTATAAGCAAGCAGCTGGTGTGACATTAGTCTTATGATCAAATCACGCCGGCCCGGCGCTAACTTTTTGCATTATTATCATTATTTTTTTTCGTTTTGTTGAATTTTTATTTTTGTTATTTACCTGATAATAAGAACATTATTCCAGAAAAAATGATATATGGAAGAAAATATTAAACAATGTGTAATATGATAACAACAATATTTATTGACATGGTTTTTTTAAATTATAAATACAAATTATAAAGTATGGTTCATGACAAATATTCTAAGTGGGACAAAAATTCACTTTGTTTTTCATATTCAAGAGGGTAATTTATTTATTAATGATATGAATAAACATGTTAGTAAGTTAGATGATAAGATACTGGCGATCCTAAATTGTAATCTCACTAACAATAACATCAATCATGTAATACAAATTACCCCCTGATATTTTTAATAGCCGATTGGTGCGCCATCACTATCTATTACTTGTTGCAAACGTGTCCTCATGCTAGCAACCATATTCCAGCACAAATCAGAGCCACGAAACGATTCCCATGACGAGGTAACGACATCGTCTAAATTAAATTTGGACCTGACTTCAGATGAGTCCCAGTTTAGCACCATGTGACCCCATAGGTTTTCAATGGGGTTCAGGTCAGGACTTTTTGATGGCCATTCAATAACAGTAAAGTTTTCTTGGACGTTTAACCAACTTTGCACGAGTCGCGCGCGATGCACAGCGCAGTTATCATGCACGAAGTAAATGTGTTCTTGCGGGTATGCAACACGCACAGTTGGTAGCATCACGTTTTGTAAAACATCCAAGTAACCTTGACTGGTATTGCGACCCCCTACCTGCACTAATTCACCGGGACCCATTGATGACATCCATCCCCAATAACCCAACGTAATGCGGCCACTAGACCTGCATGGAATAATATTTTTTTTGTTATAGCGTTCACCATCTTTTCGCCATAATATTTTACGACCGTCCTTGTCCGACTTAAAACATTTTTCATCGCTAAATATAACTATATTATTGCACCAATCAAAATCCAAATATTCTCTTGCGAAGCGAACCCGGTTTTGCATGTGAATATCAGACAGTAATATTTTCTTGGCTGGCCTACGACATTTCATACCAGCTGCACGCAAGTGGTTCCGCACAGTTTGTAACGTCACGTCATGTTTAGTCGCCGTGGAACGAGTAGTGAGGAAGGGCTCAGCCAAATGCGTAGCAACTATATCACGGTGCTGTGCATTGGTATCTGTATATGCAAATCCAGCCTTTGGTCCCGGTCAGCAAGGATCAATGCTTCCCGAATCTGCATAACGATGGACCCACAATTGCACAGTTCTTCTCTGTGAACAATAATTAAATATTGTTACATAAAACATCAATAAACAAGATGTGTATTATTGAAACATAATAAACTTCTAAACGTAATAATAATATTTTGTTACTCACCGATATCTTTAAACGCCTCGCAATTTCACTAATTGAAACGTTTTGCTCATGCAAAATAATTATCTCAGCTCTTAAACGTGTAGTTAAGTGATTCATATTGATTCACAAATAATAGCACTTCTCAAAATACGCAGGGTATAATGTCTAAAAACGTAACAAAAGCTCGATAGTCAATAGCATTATGACGATGAAATTAAACTACTAACATATTATGATTTGTCATTTTTAGAGGGTAGACCATTAATATAGTCCAAACCAAATATAAAGAAGACTTGCTAATACCTGTTCTATACAATGAATTGAACAAACAAATGTAAAATATTTTTTAAAACATACAAAAAGTTGAGCCGTTTGTCATAAGATTCGATCTTACGGTGCCGGCGACAAGAAGTATTGTTCGCACGCTTAACTAATGCGCCACAGTGGAGTCTGATTCATTAGCTAAATTTATGCATCATATTCCCTGCAACTTTAAAATGACAAGAAATTGCAAATGTGTGCGTGGACAACGGGTTATTGTAAAGCTAACACTAGTAAATAGGCGAAGTAATGAACGCATTGAGTTTACGCACACCAACATATACGTTGGTGTGCCCTGTAAACCGATCTGTTTTGTTTTGTGTACGTAAGCTGTAAGACTTTCTTGAACTTTATAACCTACATCATCATCATCTTTGTGCCCTTGTTTCAAGTTATTTAGGGTCGGCGAAACATGTTGTTTTCTTCCATTCATCCCTGTCAAATGTCACCTCATCATTTCGGTCTTTCACATCATATCGGCCGTAACACAATCCATCCAATTTTTCTTTGGTCTCCCTCTACCCCCCTCCCTCCCACAACCTCCCACAATTTTAAAACCGACATACATTATAGTTTTCTTTTTTGTTCAATAAACATTACAAAATTTAACTAAAATAAAACTTGGTTTTTTATGGGAGCAAGCGAGCAGACGGATCACCTGATGGTAAGCGATAACCGCCGCCCATGGACACCCGCAACACAAGTACGTTGCCCGCCTTTTAAAAGAGTTTGGGCCTCCGATAACCTCATTCACTCGGTTTTCTGTGAGGCCGTGGTATCACTCCGGTTGAGCCGGCCCATTAGTGCCAAAGCATGGCTCTCCCACGTCAATAATAATAAAGCTAGCAATACCTTCACTATCGCTATTATCCGTAGCTTACTTCCCCTCTCTTGGAAATAGGTAAGCGTTCCTAAAAAGGTGACTTACCAAACGAAAAAATACTTTTATATTTTGCTAATTTTCTGCATTGACTAGCACACGTATAATAAAAGAAGGAATTAAACGTAATCACACCTACTCGCCAGTTTCATAGCTCTACGGAGTTAATTAACCCAGTACGACTCTCAATAACAGATGAGCTGTGAGGAGAGCGCCAAAATTTGCAATTAACATGCAGCGCACACCTGAAGAGTTTTGTTGATTCATATTGCTTGTTATCTAGTTCCAGAATGAATGTAACCGTCATTAAAATAATTATAAATGGAATTCTTGTAGGTGAAATTGAGCCAAGTATGGCATTAGCCGAGCAAGCTGTTGTACGCAAAGTGGATTTTAATAATATTTAAGGCGTTATCTACTACATGGAAAAAGTTCCAACATTTAACTACATATTATACAGAAACTTACCATTATTTATTATAACCTTTTAGCCGTTACACATTATTTTTCTTCAGTGATCTCACAAGTAACGTGGAAAATGTTATTAATAACTCAAAACTGTTTATTGTAACTAATTTTAGCAGTAGTTTAATATTACTCCAATTAGATGATAATGAGCAGCTTCTTCATCTGCGAAACAAGATCAAATATTAGCAATTTTTTTTCGTAAATAAGACTATTCTTTACTGTATGCAAATAACATAATAAGTTTTTATAAAACTGAGAATGTAGGTAGGTACAAAGGCGAGCTTAACTGAAAATTGAGCTTTCAACCAGCAAACCTTTGAGTGATCGTTGCTGAATAGTGATAGACAGGGTAGGAGTCAAGTGTAGGTTACATTTATCATAAAAGATAAACGAATTGAGGCTTTAATTTAAGAACATGTTTGTTCTTTTACGCCAAGCTTCAACATAATGTGCCACGACCACGACTCCACGAGTAAGACACATTTCAGTGTCTTACGCCCTTCAGACTTTTAGCATCCCAATGATAACATGCTCATGTACAATTACTTACGTACCTATGTCAGACTTAGTAAGCGTAAAAGCATTATTGCAAAGAAATATTTTCATAATCTCCGGTAGAATGTAATATTTTTTAAATTTAGTCAATAGTAAGTACTTAAAACAACTTACATTTACACTAATTACATTCATATTATCCCTCTCCTAAATATAAAATAACTTGATGGTGAGTAGATAAGGTATGATAATCAACCCATATACTGTCCCACTGCTGGGCACTGGTCTCCTCTCAGAATGAAAGGGATTAGGCTTATTATGGTGAGTAGTGTCATCTGAAAAACAAATCATTACATCGATTTCATGACTTTTACAACTGCATTTTAATTTATGTATTAACAGACGCCTGTAGGCACTGTAATTGCCGAAATTCTGAGCCCAACTTATATAATTACCGTAAAGATCTGTAGATTTATCACATTCCGATGTATGTTTGTATAATCTACTCAAGCACGTTTATACGAAGGAAGCCTATTGTCATTAACCGGGCTTAAATCCAACTTTCGAGCTGCTACTGAGAATCATAGAAAACATACATGTAACGACGATAATAATATACGTCTTAAAGCGAACTTTCTCGAAATAAACTCCTCATCTAGTTCATTGTGGAAACTTTCAAATTACATACACAATCCACATCATACAACACGACTCCATCCCGCATTAATTTGTAAAATTATCTTACTTATCAAACTTTAACTTCGTTCAAAGGATTAAGCTCCGTCTAAAGGCAATTTCCCGCTTCTAATTGCCTTACAGTCTTGACCCAGTTATCGTAAAAACAAATTATGTGGTAACCTTGTTTACATCCTTCTCATTTTAAACTCTTTTACAACAATATTATTATTGTTTTGCGAACTCGAATAGACGTTATTGCTAATGAGGCTACAGTTTGAGAGTAATGGGAGGCTAATATGGGCACTTTTGATCACAATATGCCATCGTGCCACAAATTCCAAAATAAGTTGACCTCTTAGTGTATACAAAGTGACATCAGCTTTTACTGGATATAATGGCCCTTTGTATAGTGGAGTGTCCATGAATCATATTGTGATCAGTCGGGGCTGCTATTTCCATCTCTGTTCCCAATTTTATTTAAAATCTATTACAGAAAAGCTATGTGTGAGGCAGCCCCCGACCGATTTTCATGGGTTTATAAATATACTACGGGGCCCGGAACACGTCCTACCCTTAAACTTAAAAAAAAAGCTGTCAAGTGATAATGCTCAGAACGCCATCTGCCGGCATTACCGAAACCAGCATACAACCCACCGTGATCATTTAGATTCCTTTTTTGTTTCTGTGAAATCTGTTAATTCGTTCCCTATATTCGTATCGGAGATATGAGAAAATCTATTTTCTTAATAATTTTCTTTTACGTTTATTTTTTTGTTATGTTTATGCATAATAGAGGAGACACATAAGGTATATTTACATTACTAAGTATTTGCGGAAGGTTGTCACGAACTCTGGAATCGTTCAAACTGTACCATTCAGACAAAAACTTGGATTACTTTTGTTCTTTTAAAGAAGTTCGATTGTTATAACGTCAATTTATCAACAAAGTTTTAGATTTAGACTATAAAATATCTTTTGAAATAAAAAGTCTATTAATTTATTTAAGTACTATCTAAATTTCAAGCCTTAGTTAACAGTAACTTTAAAGTTTTCACTTTTCTTGTTGTTGTAGTATAATACCATTGAAACTAACTACTAACTGATTTAAATTTTAACTGTAGTAATTGACATTGAAACAACAATTAAAATCTCGGCTTACGAACTGTAGGTACTCAATTCAAGTTCACGTGGGAGAGCCATGCTTCGGCACGAATGGGCCGGCTCGACCGGAGTGATACCACGGCCTCACAGAAAACCGGCGTGAAACAACGCTTGCGTTGTGTTTCGCCGAGTGAGTTGAGGTTACCGGAGGCCCAAACCCTTTTAAAGGCGGGCAGCGCACTTGCGACTCCTCTGGTGTTGCGGGTGTCCATGGGCGGCGGTTATCGCTTACCATCAGGTGATCCGTTTGCTCGTTTGCCCCCCTATCCCATAAAAAAAAAAAAAATCTACAATATTCTTCCTTCTAATTTTTTCTCTACTGAGTTGGGCTGCTAGTCTGATGAGATGCAGCAGAAAGCGAGCCTAATGCCCCGCGATTGCCGACAAAGAGTAATCCCTTTCGCACTAACATCAGACCATCGCAAATTCGCAACACAAATTGAGGTCAATACCGATAAACAAGTAGTCAGGCCTTTTGGGCTTCTGACTTCCAATGGCCATTGTCATAGGAGTTCGCGATGAATATAGTTTAAAAAGAGTTCGTATGATATCCGGGACCGATAGTGTAATGTAATTTCTGAGGCACCGGAACTTACGAAGGTCTCCATGAACTATGATTCTTTTGACACAGCTAGTACGTTATTTCTTAAAAGTAATTTAAAAGTCGATATTATTAACAACAAAAAAATATTTCCTTTTTGCCCAATACTTTCAAATACACATACATACAGCGGATATTTTTTTTTTCCATATTCATTTTCAAAATAAATCGACGGTAACCACAGCCATTTCATCAAATACGTCATGTAGCAGCGTCTCGCAGCGCACCTATGACGCGCTCTCCCTTTGTACGGATCCTTACAAGGAGGATGAATACGTATATAAAATCAGCCTCCTTTGTTGGGAATGAACGTAATAATACAGTTCTCCTTGTGGTATGGGGGGCGCCGGCGCCGGCCAGACGCGACCCTGCGGCGTCGCACAAATACCGCGCGGTTGCTTTAGCAAAACTATTTACGTAGATTATTTTATCTTATATTAATTTCTCATATTTAGATGCTGCTTGCGATATGAATATTTAAAGATATTTTTGCTGTTGAGAATATGTAAATATATCGGTTATTTGATATTTTTTAGAACAATCTGCTTGCAACCAACTTCGCCAAAATTCAAATTCAAATCCTTCAGGAATATACTATATAACTTTTGATTTTAAGTATATTTGGTTTAAAGTTAACAAGAGGAACCTACTTCTACATTTTCTGAATAAGTACCAACTAGTATTTAAGAATCTATTCTAAAAATCAGTTTTTACAATTTTTCGGCTAAGCATAGACTTTTTATTATAGTGTTGCCAAATGCCAACTGAAAAACACACATACCACAATAAAACATCAAATAGCACCATAGCTCTGAGTCATTCCCCAAGGTTAAAAATCTCGCTGCAGTTAAAATTCACGTTCCTCATGCGAATAAATCAAACAAAAAGGGTAGAACGAGCCAAATATGTCGCAACTATAATATTAAACTGACATAATATCAAAACTCCTAATCAAATATTGCATGACTTTATTTTGACTTTAATTTTTGACGTTATTTTGACTTTAATTTTTGACGTTATTTTGACTTTAATTTTTGACGTTATTTTGACTTAACCTATCAAATAAAATTTTCACACTTGTTTTTCCTTTGCTTAAAACACAATTTGTTTACCTCTGAAGGCGACCAAGTTTTTATTTTATTTGTTGTAAACTTCCCGGTCCGTTATAATTGGTATGCTTATGTATCTAATAGACATTTATTGACGTAAAAATATATATTTAAAAATTTAATAAACTACATTTTTCTGTTTCAAGTTCCTTAATCAAATTAGTATTTTGTTGAAAATTTACCTAAAATACAGTTTTTCCCAATTTTCTTCCAAATTTTCTACTCCACTCACCCCATATTCCTGTTTAGTCTTGTAGCGCTCGACGTCCCGCATCCGCTGGTACCCCACAAATGGGGGTAACTCGCAGGAAAAACTTAATTAATTCATGTGATTATCTAGGGCTACTTGCACCAACTTCTTAAATATATTTCAACTGTATTTAAACACAAATTTACTATGAAAAATTGTGTTTAAATGGAATTTAAAGGTATTTAAAAATTTGGTGCAAGTGGGCCTTAATTTAGGTCTAACATTTAAATAAAGTAAGATTCATTATGAAACCTTCACCTTTTATCTTCTTCTTCTTTTTCAGCATATTTGCATCCACTGTTGGATGTTTGCCTCTTGCATGGTTCTCAACGGGATCTAGATGCGGCGATTCTCGTCCAGGTCGGCCCTGCCCTCTTTTTTATATCGTCCAACCACCTGGCTGCTGGTCTGCCTACATTTCTATTTCCTGTTCGGGGTCTCCAAGACAGGACTCTATGGCTCCATCTGTCATCGTTCCTACGGCAGATATGTGCGGCCCATTGCCATTTTAATTGCGCAACTCTTTTGCCTATGTGAATGACTTTGGTGCGTTGGCGTATGTCCTCATTTCTGACCTTTTCACGCAAAGAGATGCCGAGCATGGTTCTCTCCATCGCTCTCTGCGTTACTTTGAGGCGATGTATAAGCCCTGCCGTAAGAGACCATGTTTCGCAAGCGTACGTTATGACGGGAAGGACACATTGGTTGAAGACCCATAAATAACTTTTATAATAAACTCACCTTTTATAACTAGTAATTATTCAGAAAGTCTAATTTCCAGTTGTGTACGATACATACATTAATAAGGATGACTCAGCGTTCCCGTATCGACTGGCGAGGGTTGCCAAACGGCCAAGGCCACCCCATACGCTATGCAGACACTACGCCAACTAGTTCTCCAATATTGGCGAAGGCCAATGTTAAACTTAATATACGGCAGCGACCATTTGACTTTTAAAACTCCTGAATTTACATTTTCACCGCAGCACGGCACGGCTATAGATAAATACAGGAAGAACAATTTACGTGTATTAGCTCAAATCTTGAAACAACACTGATTCTCTATATTGTGATAGATATTGTCATAGATCGAAACACGGTGGTTGAGATGTACCAATGTAGCTTGTTCCATAACGAAACAAAATGGGTAATATTAATACGTAATCATGATGATCAAAATCGTCTGAAGATGGATCGGGAAATAAAACAAAAAATTTAATAAAAAGAATCCAGAATTTATTGCTAGTACCAATGCAGTTACAAGCCAATTAGCGCACTATCAGTTTCAGTAAATTGAGCTGGCATTGCGCCACAAATACTACTTAGTTGCGGTGTGAAAAAATAACAATTTATAATATTTAAAAAAAAGCTACCTTCACTTATGTAACTTTAGGTCAATACTTGAGGACGTATATACGGCAATCATATAAAATAATTAGAACGAGAATCGACATAGCCATCAGACATTAATCGTCAGTACCTATAGTTACTTCTTTACCGTAAAGTAATCCAACAAATAACCTACCAAGTAGCTACTCAAGAATCCAAAAGCTTCGCACGTATCACTATCAGATAGATCGCTATTCACGTCGGACGCATAGTGCGTGTCGATTCAGCCAATTTGTTCCTACGACAGCGGCTAATGGCCGCAGATTCAGTGCCGCAAGATTGATCGCCTCATTCGGAATGTGAACCTAAATTGGACGGCTGATAGAACATTTGGTCCCCATTTTTGCTTTTTTTTATGGGATAGGCGGGGCACGAGCAGACTGATCGCTTGACGGTAAGCGATACCGCCGCCCATGGATATCCGACACACCACAGGAGTCACAAGTGTGTTGACGGCCTCTTAAGCCTTAAAGAGTTTGGGCTTTCGGTATCCTCGCTCACACGGTGAAACACAACGTAAGCGTTGTTTCACGCCGGGTTTCTGTGAGGCCGTGGTGTCACTCCGGTCGAGCTGGTCCATTCGTGCTTAGGCACGGCTAGCATGGCTCTCCCACGATAATAAGCTTAATTTTGGAAACTTACTTAAATATAAAATGTAACAGAGAAGTATACTAATCTACATTTTATTCCCTATTTCACCATAAGATATAGGGGACGAATCTATTGCCATTTCCCAGCAGAAATCCAAACTAGCAGCTGCCTAGAACCTGGAATCGGAACCGAGGACCCATGATAAATGAAGCAATGACGATATTTAGGTACAATTTATAGCTTAAATAAGTTACATACATTACCTTTGAAATAACAATATAGTACGTCAGACGACTAGAATTGTAGCATTGAATTCGACAGCTCAGTCTCGCAAAGTATCAACACGTGCAGCTCGGAAACCAATTAATTTAATACTGATTGATTCTGACTGCTAAATTGCAGTGAGCAGATCAATATCAATTTATCAGTTCTGTGGATCTAAGTGTCTTGCGGGTCTATACAAACACATTCATTCATCAAGCAATCAATGCAACTCCAATTAATTTGCGACTAACGCTTATTGAACGTCAGGATGCATGTTTGAAATCTCTTCAGGATGTGGTGATTTTGGAATCTAATTCATCGTTCCTGCAGAACTATTGCAGAATTACGAACATACCATCACGCCGGTATTCCCTGCAGGGTTAGGAGAGACGTACGTAAATGTTCACCCACTATTCACCGGTATGTTTAATGCGCCTAAGTGCGGAATTAGAAATGCTCTTCATTTTTTTAATATGCTACTTTTCAGGTAGGCATAATTATTGCAGTTTGAATGATATTCTTGAAACTCTACATGCGAAATAACGTTCAGTTCGTAATAAACCTAGGTCGAATTTTATTGGAATCGACTGAGTATTTATGTTTTTTTCATTTGCAATGTTCATTGGTTCCGAGAAATATGTATTCAGAAATCTGTATCGAGATAGTCAATAATTCAATATAAGTACGTTTAACAAAAAACTATAAACACTTTTCTATAAAATATTTTATTTCTATTTTAAGCGGTAACTACACCTCATTTCGTATTACTTAATATGAAAATTTATGACACTGAAAATAGTTCATATATCAATATTGAATAACCCGATTTCATTTTGATCGCCAAAAAGTGCAAGCCAAAGAAAACTGTCTCATATATTCACTCGTAGGTTCATTATATCCAGAATCAATGTCCGATCAGTCCTCATAACCAATTCTGCACTTACTATTGAAAATCGATCGCCTAAATCTAGCAGGAACATGCCTCCCCACAAGTTTTACATACATACTTAATGTCTGAAATAAATCCTTCATACGTGTAGACACGTAGAGACGAGTGAAGTCGTACTGAAATTTTAAATAATAACAATTAAGGTTTTTGTAACTAACTGATGATACCTGCTGAGAATTGTTACGAGATAATTCCAATGTCTCGATTAAATCAGCGCGGTTGCGCATGAACTTTAGAAATTCATAGAATTTTATGGAATCATCTTTTTCTAAACGACCATTAAATACATGCTGTATAAATTACATAAAAGTATCACTTCTAAAGGAGTTAATATTTCAATGATTTCGGGGAGAGAAAATTCTTTCCTAACTGTGCCTTTTCCTAGTATGTAATCATAATTACTCATTTCAAAGAAAGAAGAGATTCTCAATTTAACCTGTCATAGAATATTTAACAGACATACAACGTCTTTAAGGTGGGAGAGCCATGCTTCGGCACGAATGGGCCGGCTCGACCGGAGTGATACCACGGCCTCACAGAAAACCGGCGTGAGGCAGCGCTTGCGTTGTGTTTCGGTGGGTGAGTGAGGTTACCGGAGGCCCAAACCCTTTTAAAAGGCGGGCAACGCATTCGTGACTCCTCTGGTGTTGCGGGTATCCATGGGCGGCGGTTATCGCTTACCATCAGGTGATCCGTCTGCTCGTTTTCCCCCTATCCCATAAAAAAATACAGAAGTATTTTTTACAATTCAATATGCAAAACCAATAGACCCTCACATTTTTCATATGTATAGAACCTTTGATCAAGCTTAATAAATTTCCGCTAACAAACCTGACACACAAAAATAATACGCAACGATGACGTAAAATTTTCACATGCTTCGCTAACTTCCTAACCAAAAGAGCTCAATCGAGTGAACCTATCAAACGGACTGGAAAATGAAGGCACTCATGTAGAAATAAGCACGAAACAGACGAGGATAAGGTATTCCCCACCTAGTTGCGTAGTACAGTCGACAAAATAGGTAGATATGCAGGCCGCTAACATCTGTGTTATGAAAAGGATTGTGTAATAATGAATTACGAACGTCTTTAACTCTGTAGTACATACATACGGATAATACAAAGCAATCTTGATTGGGATCGGATAATACGAAGCATTAGTTTGGATGCAGAACTGCCTTATTCGTCTAGTGGTTCCAAGCGTCACGCTTGCGACAGTTTCATTCCCAGGCCGAGCAGAGCTATTCAGTTTTTATATAAAAAGAAGCAGCTCGAACTGTGGATTTATTTCTGATTAATGGCAATAGGCTCGCCCCCTATTACATGGGACATAGGCGACCTGAGGGTTTACATTATTACACACTCTGGTGTTAACCCTCAAGACGCAGATGGCGTTTGCTGTAAAGTGTACGCTTTTGTCGACTGTACATAAACATTTCATTTCCGAGCCAAACGTGGAGGCGCAGCACTAATTTACAAGTGATAAAGCATATTCACTTATCAACCACGGAGTTGACAATTCCGCAATAGCAATCAGGCAAGATTGAGAGTTTGTAACATCTTATTGCTTTATATTGTCAAGAGAGACAAGTAAGTACAAAATAATCGCAACAAACTTCTTTGTTGTATATTATGCAATGCTGAAATTGATTGGCCAGCTGTACCATTTTTGAATGTATCTCATGCTCATCTCACAGCATTAGCTCAGAAATGAACATAATTATAAACTTAAATTTTCCAATCCCTATTTCAGCCACTAAATTAAACAAAACTAGGTACTTTTTACTTTAATAAAATCAATATAACTTCGTAAAAAGTAGTATTCGTTAGTAATTTGTCGTCTAGTTCCTTTTGATAATGTTGTACCTAGCCCTTTTAGAAAATTTCTAGAAATACCACCTCGCGCCTACTGGGACAATACAGCAGAAACTGATCCGAAAACAGACTGCACCTAGAATTCAAACAGGCTCCGTCGTAAACAAAAACATTATACCATCACGCCCGTCTTCCCAAAGGGTTAGGATTTCAGTCCACCAAAATGTTTCGGTTTGTTTTTAAGTCTCGTGTGGTAAGGACTGAATCCATTAATCGGGAACAAATCCAGACTCCGAACTGGTATTGAAATTTTGTGGAAATAAGTAGGTACTCTACAACACTAGGTACCTCGACGCGCTCGAGATAATCCTCGCACGCGTAAACCTCTAGTATTTATATGTAGACCGTTAGATCCATAAAGTATTTGTATTCTGATGTTAATAATATATGTAATTGTATTGTTTATGATCAACAACTGGCGTTTAAAGGTATATCTAAGTAAGGCCCCGAAAGGGACACAGAAGCCTTCAATCGAATGTAATCTTGAAACGTTCGGTATTGTTCATCTATCTTTTGTACCGTTTTTTTAGAGAAGGACAAATTCGACTGCGAGCAGGATTCGACCCTGCGTCTTCTGGTTCAACACAATAGACGCTATGATCAACTTAGCCGCCGGGAATCCCGCCAGCCCCATAACTTACAAAACAAAATAACTTTAATATGCATGGAAAATACAAAAAGATAGATTCGTATTTTTTCAAAAAATAACATAACATAACATACTATGACGCCAGTATTGCCCGAAGGGTTAGGCAGAGGTGTACTAATGTACGCCCACAGTTCGCCGGTATTTTTTAGGTCCTATGTAATAGGGGGCGAGGCTATTGCCATTACCCGGGCACAAATTCCAAACGCCGATCTGATACTGAGAATTTCATAGAAAAACCCAATAACACTTTGATCGACCTGGGAATCGAAGCGTAGCGTAGCAGTCGCACTTGGGACCACTAGACTAATGAACATTTTCAAAAAAATACTCAAATATATAAACATAAAACAGGAAATCATGAATATTACTGCATTGGCTTTACTTATCAGCAAACAATAAGCAAAGTTGTCATTCAATAAGCACAAGCATCTACCTATTAGGTAAGTGACTAATACCTTTTGTAAACAAATCAATCAACGTCACTCCGTCTGTGAGCTTATCCTTCTTATTAAACTTCGTTCGCATGCCACCGGCAGCCAATTTTCCTACCTACCTATTATAAAACATTTTTCCTTAACTCTAAAAGATTAGATTTCTCCTTTCCTCCGCTTTACAGGGAAAGCAATTTGCTTCATAACAAATAAAACTTTTTGGAATTTTAATCAAGGGAGACGAAATCAACTCTGTTTATTAAATATTTAAAAAATAAATTGTTTACTTAATTTGCTGCTGTAGTTGTAATTCGTTGTCAAAGAAAAACGTATTTGAGATTGCTTAATTAAAAAATAAGCAAAATTCTCAGAAGTACCGAGCTACTATTGAGAGTTTTATAAAAAAAAAACTTAATTAGGTATACTTCACTTGACCTGGGAATAGAACCAGTAATAATGCAGTCACGCTTGGGACCACTAGACTAATGAATCATAATTTAACTCATTTTTAAATGAAACCCGACTTTTCGGACACTTTACAGCGTTCAATGTATATGACTCAATGTGGCCTTTTAGAACGTTTAGTGTTTATCTACGTACCATTTTGATAATTCACGGAACAAATACCTTTAAATAAAGTTACCAGTTCATGCGATTCCACATACCAGTGCCTGTAAATTCTTTATTACACAAAAGCGTATAAAAAGACAGCAACAGTTGAACAACCTGCCAACCCTAGCCTTGAAGATACACTACAGTGATTATAAGCCTTTATTTGTGGGTAGCGAGCCCTCAACAAGTGCACTCTCTGCCACTCATACACTCGCCCGTGTTCAACGTTCTTGTGGCTCGGAGCCACTTCGCATTCACTGGTGATTCTCTGAAAGATTTCAGAGCAGTGTGAGCCGGCCCTTTGTGTAATATGCAGAAAGTGGTTAATTAATGTTAAGATTTTAACGGAAAATATATTTAAATATGACAATACGTACGTTATTGACGTAGCGGCTAAGCGATTGGTTTCTGCGCCTCGTATTGTGAGTTCGATCTCCACACAGAATAAATATTTGTCTGGGCGTTTGTAATGTGAGAATTTGTGTTTGTAAAAGCACCCACAAGATAAGGAAAAAACCTACTGTGGGTCAAACGTTAAAAAAAAGGTAACTAGTTTGCGCTTTGTTTATTAATAACATAATACTTATTGTGTCTAGCATGCTTTGCAATGTCTTTTATCCACTTTTTTTGTTGCCATTACTGCAAGCAGTTGCAGAGTAATGGAGAACTTAACTTTGCAGTTGAGACGTAACTGCAAAGCCTGACTCAGGTTTATTTATCACAAGTTGGTGGGTGCTTACCTAGGTTCATCGTAATCTGATAAATATACTTTAAAGGTTATTTGGCTATAAATGTGCTGGTGCGGTCATACGTACCTACCTGCAGAGAGCAAGATAAAAATGGTCGTGATCTCATTAGCAGCAACGCGTTTTTCAAGTTTCTTTATAAGAAAAACGATTGCCACTTACTTTCGAAGCCTTCGCATTTTGATGTTATCAGTGGACTAGTGAATATTACCTGTTTTTTAGTATTTACTTTGTTAGAGACAATCTTTAAAACACCCTCTTTACAACCATCTACTTGCAACTTATTTACATATTTACAACAACATGATTTGACTGGTTTCTACACTTAAGCGAGTATTCGACATTGCAATAAAACTTTACGGATTGATTGCGTCATATTTGTAGGTATTCATTAATTCATGATCCGGCTCCTTTACAGCATCCATGGTCACGGTCACGTCTTAATGTTTCAATTAATAATAGCCACCTTACCTTTTATCAATTAAAAGCGAACCGATTCATGCAGTTTTTGGCTTGGATGCAGATTTAATGGAATTAAGAGTTTGGAAGTATTTTATTCATCAATGAAAGTTTAGAAAAATATACTAAAATATATCAGTTAACATCTTTTCTAAGACCGACCTACACAAATAGAAAAAAATGTGATTTTGTTTATTTTATAATGTCTTAAAAACTCAAATAAGTGAGTAATCAAATTTGTTCCTAATACATCAAAAAATCTTACTATAAGGCAACATATAAAATAAAATAGAATACCGATCTTTCTCAGAAACTTATGTTTGAAAAGTTTTAAAGTACTATCTTTTAATTAATAAACAATCGTAGAGAAATCCAATAATTATATTTTTTCCCACCTTTATGATTTCAGAGAACGTAAGTAAACAAGAAAGCTAGAAAATTGCTTAATTCCTCACGTAACTCGTACAGTAAATAATGAAGTGTAAGGAAACAAAAACAGTTAAAATCAGTCTGCACGTTGCAGTACTCACGTTCTTAAGAGACACACGGTTTTAAAATATACATACAGATATTTTGCATTTACATAAGGAATTGGGCAGTTCTTAATAAATCATTTACGTACTAAATATTTAACAGTTGTCAAAGCATCCCATCGCATTGTCGACGTAGCGATCGGCTTCTTCGCCAAGTATTGTGATTTCGATCCCCACATGAAGCAATAATTTGTATGACCTACATGTAGTTTTTCTAGGTCTGGAGGGTTGTAGCTATACTGTTTTCTAGCAGGGTCACCATGTGATATCTTGATAGTTGGTAGGTGTAGATGAGAAAAGAAATCCACAACGGTGGATATAATAAGTCTATATTTCGAGCCTCTCCATAGAATTAAATTGTATTTTATACATACATACATACATACATACACTCACGCCCTTCTCCCACAGGGGTAGGCAGAAACTATAGACTGCCACTTGCTACGATTCTTGCATGCCTCTTTTGCTTCTGCGACATTCATACATCTTCTCATACATACGCGCCGGTTGCGAGTACTACGCACCTGACCTTTTTGAAGGACTTCGCCAATAAGATCGGTGTAGGTCCTTCTAGGTCGACCTCTTTTGTATTTTGTATTTTATAATAAGTCAATAACCCAAATCCGTACGTTACTGTTAATTACTAAATGTCCCGAGTGCAACAGCGAACTAAGGCAATACGCTACAATGTGAGAATTTGTGTTTGTAAAAGCCTACATACTTACATTGTTATAATAAAAAAAACAAAAGATGACCAGCCTGTATGCTTTTCCAAGGTCTTATTTATCTCATAATGAAACGTCATACCCCAGCTCGAAATTCAAATGATGTAGTTAGGAATATCGGTGCTCTAAGCTATTTATTGTCCGTCGATGATCATGCTTACATACAATTGATGTCACCAGTGTGATCACTATAATGACGAATATTATTTTACAATTCAATAGAACTAGAAAATTTATGTACGTATGTACCTTTTTTGATAACGGGGGACAGCATTTAAAAGTTTATTTGGTTTTGGGAATAAGACTGGGCAGTGTGGGATTCTTGCCCACTAAAACCACCTTGATAGCCACCATCAGCACATAGGGGGAGGGGGGGCATGAATATGTCTTTTTAAGAGAGCCTTCTATTAGAAGGCACATCTCTAGGGAGACGGTAAAGAGGTCTTCCTTGAAGTTTGCTATGTACGGCATCGTATTTCCTACTATTTGCATGCACTTAATGCATATTTACAACATAATGTTAATGTATTGTTGAATTTACTGTTCAATAATCAAACAATGGTAAGGGGTAAGATAAATACACCGGCAAAGTAATGCGTACTGTCAATATTTTCTTTTTTGTCTTCCGACGCATACATCCCGTCGAAGATATAAAAACAAAGTATTCATAAACTTTTCTCGGCTCATAAAGCAACATGCGTTATACCTGGTAACTTCTCTACCCAATTTAATGGCCGCCTTCTGACGTCATAAGAAAGCCCCCCGATTCCCTTTGCCCTAGGCACATAAAAATTATAAATGACTTTATTTATATCCTACTTAATTTGTCCTGCCGTTGCGTGTTCAAGAATATACTGATTCATTAGTTAGTTGTTTTGGTTCAAGCCTCCTTACTTACTTTTATTTTCTGGATTAGAATCTGTGTTTATGCCTAAATTAGATAGCCTAGGGATATGACCATTAAACTGCCAAGTCATAAGTCTCTCGCTCGAAACCAAGGCACGCCCTCTGACTTTTTGCAATCATTTTATGAAATAATTATTAAATAAACCTCTGATACATTGAACAAAATGTGTGTGCGTTACAAATTGAATGGTAGAACAATTTACCCTTAAAACTTTTAAACTGGGGCAGCCAATAATGACGCTCGCATACATAATACGAAGATAATTTACTGTAACAAAGTCAGTCTTCTGACAAGCTGTCAATTTTCCTCAAGTTTTGAAGCGAAATTCATTAATTATTGACATTTTGTTCAATACCTTTATATTTTTTCCCTTTTAAATCATTAATCACTAGTTCATAGTCTTAAATGTGGTTGCTAGTCCTAGGAACATATTATTATTATTAGATTTTTATAACTAGAGTAACTCCGAGTTTCGGGTTTGTGAAGGGATAATGGCAATAGTCTCAATCTCTCTTACCTTAAACATACCTTACCGGCAAACTATTGTTGATAATATGGTATACCTCCATGTACGTTTTTCTTCAGAAATAAATTAATAACAATAGCATTACAAAATGCTCGTATTAATATGTTCACTAAAGTGTTTTGATTAAATACCGATAAATTTATCTATTTTGAGCCCCATCGCCCTAGGAGCCTCATTAAACGCTATGGGGGCTCGCTTATTGTTATTATAAGCCATAATATTGTGCTTTGATGATACTTAAGTCATAAAATAAATTATTTTTGCCGTACCCACTTAAGTATATTACCCTACCCTTAAGAATGAAAGTAGTCATACATTCCTTTGCCTTAAGTATTTTAGCCTAAACAGCTGCAATAATGTAGATATTATTCTAAAAAAATATGTCGACTGGCTACAGCCGCTCAGCAGTAAATAACTTATCTATCTATATAAATATAAAAGAAAGTCGTGTTAGTTACACCATTTATAACTCAAAAACGGCTGAACCGATTTGGCTGAAAATTGGTGGAGAGGTAGCTTAGAACCAGGAGACGGACATAGGATTCTTTTTGTCCCGTTCCCGGGGGATGTGATCACAGACCGAATTCCACGGGGGCGAAGCCGCGGGCAGAAGCTAGTATCTATATATATAAAAGAAAGTCGTGTTAGTTACTCCATTTACAACTCAAGAACGGCTGAACCGATTTGGCTGAAAATTGGTGGAGAGGTAGCTTAGAACCAGGAGACGGACATAGGATACTTTTTGTCCCGTTCCCGGGGGATGTGATGACAGACCGAATTCCACGGGGGCGAAGCCGCGGGCAGAAGCTAGTTATAAAATAATACTGTAAAAAGATACGATGGGGTTAACTTGTCCTTATTGGATAAAAATCCCTAAATGAACATTAAGATTTCAAAAAAAGTATTATTTTAGTACGTTATACAAAAAGTTGTGATATGTTAATTTTTTACCTTCAGGTTACATAAAAATGACCGTACCATACCGCTCCATAAATTCCAGTTCAATTCAATGAATATAATAACTGTTCTTGTATTTAATACTCGATAGCAAATACAAGAACATTTTTAGACAATTTTAGGCAAATAACAACTCCATTAGATCTGTATTCCCTAAGAGTTAAGCACAAGATGCACTAATGAATTCAACTAATGAGGAAACAAACTCCGAGCTGCTAGAACTAAGAATTTCATAGAAAAACCCATTCCTTAACACTGCTGGTCCAGCAAAGTGTTAAGGAATCAAAGTGTCAGTGTCCAGGAATCAAACCTCGACTATTGATTGAGGCAGCAATCTACATTATTATTTTTAATTCGTAAATTCACATTTTATGTTCAGTGGTGCTGTGATTGATAAAAAAGCACTACCAAGTCTGTAGGTGGTGTGTGCAAGTTATAGGTAAGTGTGTGGGCGATGAGAAACGGGTTATACAGGCCACTTTCCTACTTGATGGCATAGCGGCCGACTTACTTATTTGTACATTATTACTCTCATTAATCGCCTCTCTGTTTTTATAGTACTATTTAGGAGAACTGTTAGTGTCCTGGATTCCACGGTGATCTTATCCAGGAAATGAACGGTTCCTGTTCTAAAGAGCTCCAATGGGCATGGGTCCATTTCAATATTCATAAGCGCTTAATGACTAGAACGTCGGACTTGTGATCATGTGGTTCCCGGTTCGAAACCCACCCATAGCACTACCAACGTGAACCCACTCGTTACATTTAGCTTAGTACGATCTGTGAACAAGTTAAGATTTTTAAAAGAGAAAAAAAAAAATATCTTCAGTTGGAGAAAAAAATATAAAAAGTAAAAAGATATCTTTACTCGGAGTTTGGGATTTGTACCCGGTTAAGGGCCATAGGCTCGGCCCCTATTACATGGGACCTAAACATACCGGAGACATACATTAATACGGCTGTCTAAGTATACACGCGAGATGGTATGTTATGTATACTTATTTAGGTAATCATTGATTTCCAATCCATTGAGTGTTCCAAGAAAATATTGTAAAGAGATTGTCAACCGCCTTAACGCACACCATGTTCGTCGTGGCGGACTTACTATAGCCTAATTCTTCACATTCTTAGTGGATACTTGTGCCCAGCCACGCCTGTGCTTGCCTATTTATTTATTTATTGGTATACCAACAACAATATATATTAAATTGCTAAATAATAATGATACAAGTACTGCTATGTATGCCCATTACAGGTACCTACATACAGCATTCTCCATGCAAACACGTCTTAGGATCTTAACGTTATTCGTCACCTATATAAAAGTTGAATATACGTAAAAAAATTAAATGCTAGGTCAGTAAATGAGTTGATAATTATTAGTAACATAATTATGATTGTAAAACTACTTCCTTTTTCGAGTCACGTTAGAAAGCCTTTATTTATTGTATTGCAACAAGATGACGTCGTGTTTCAATTCATTTAAAAGATTAGTACTGTCCTACTTCATATGAACTTGTGTGTTTAACTCGAGTGATACACGTCAGACGATGTCATAAAGCATCTTAACAAGCAATTAGGAAGCGTAACGAGACACATAACACGATAGTGATCACAATATACGTGAGAAACGGTCTTAGTGTTATCATATCTAATCATTCAGTTTTATCAATTAAGTAACTACTTGTGACAGATTGAGATTTAAAAAATAGAATCTTTTCTGTTTGTTTTTGCCCTTTTTTATTAGGCCTAGTTGTCATCCAAGACTTTGTCCGATCTCCGATATTAGTACCCACTGTGCAATTCTTTAGCTTAGTGCTTGGAAACTTAATTTCAAATTACTTAGATATTATTTTTAGTCAAAGAAATCTCATGTAGGATTCTATGTACTTACTGACTCACTGACTGTAGGTACGATACTCACGAATATTTTTCACGAAATAAATCAACCAAGTAATAGAGTAGTAGGTCTTTACTTTGTATAGTTTTGCATACAAATAAGAGATCATACTATACGTAACCGATCATGATAAAGTGTTTTTTTTTCCAGTTGAAAGATTTCTGCACCCACCCTTTGCAATATGAGTCAAGCTTACAGACATCACAATCGTTTGTTTATAATTATGTATTATACATGATAGTTCGAAGTTTCCAATTCAATTTAATCCAATCCAATCTAATTTAATTGAATTGAAGATTCTTCAATTTCATCTCACATTTATTATCTACGTACATAGAAAAATACAACAAGTTTTAGTTCAAATATGTGTATTTCAAATAAGCTTTTACAAGCAAAGAAACGTTATGATTCTTGTTGGACGGTTCCAAAAAAATTATATCTACTATGGAGAAGAATCTGGCAAGAAACTCCACGGACAAAGAAACCACAACGAACTGAAAGACTATTTTGCTGATTTTTAGTTTTCGATTACATTCTTGGACAACAGATACTTTTTGACATTTAGCATGGATTGCTAAGTATAAAAAACACAAATTGCATTGTCACCGTCACAGACAAAGGATTGTGGCCGTTGCACCTGTGACCCTGTACTGATGCGCAATGACCCCTATCGGCTGTCGGATATAACATCCGCTGTGTAATTACTAAGAACTGCGTGTTAGCGATACGTTTGATGGATTTTAGTACCCTTTCTACTAGTATTATGAGTCCTTTGTCCGAGCAACCTGACATTTCGTTGCAGCACAAGTACATTTTGAAATTCGTGAAAAGTTGATGATGATGATGATCTCCGCAACGCAAATTACCGTGTTACCTACCTCAGAAATTTTTCTGCATTCTGCTCTCTATACATACCGTAAGAGAAGTAAGTAATTCATCAAAATGGCGGAACTTTATCAAAACAACTAAAATGGTACCATTTTCGACTTGACCTTGCACGGTGACGATTAATTCCCCGATCGGGGCAGTCAGTAGGTTGCGTCGTCGGACCGGCCTTGTCGCCATGACGTAACCTGTATGCCTTCGAGTCTTCGTGCCGGCGGCGACCGAGCGAGATACCGTGCGCTGGCGCATCTCGAAATTCGAATTTCTACAAACACGCGAAACAAATCGATAATAAATTGAATCGATGCCATTAGTGTTAACTGCCAGTGATTCCATGGAGTGCTAGTCTTTTGTGATGTAATTGTGATTTGTGATGTTATGATGCGATAATCTGATGTCAGAAAAATACACAAATTGGAATTTGAGAGAAATAGTTACATTTACGTAGGACGAGGTAAGTTACATTTTTTGTGTGTGTTCTTATGAATCTATAGACACTCATAAATATGTTAGTAGCTTTTCGCATGGATACAATAGGATATAACGTCTAGTAATACTGTTATATTTTTTCCTATTAGTAAATAGTTAAATGTACCTAAATAGGTCCAATTGCCCATTACTTAGTTACAAGACGGTCCAAAATGGCTTCAATTAAATTTACTGTTTAAACTCTCTGAGAGTATTCTAACCGTGGGAACGATTATGATTGAACTCTAAACAAACCAAACGGTGGTGTTGATGTGTTGATATCAAAATTATTATTCAAATATTACCCACATTTTGAGACACTTTTCCAGTTTGCATGTGTGAGTGCTACTCACACATTCAGACACGATTTAAATATATAAAGAATTTATATTTGAGTTCGATATCTTCAAAATTATGAGCACATTTAGCATAAAATTAATTAATTAGAGATGAAACCAGTTCGTTGCCCCTGTGTTTCGACTTTTGGTAAAACAAACGGTAATCTAACGTTGGTGATCATTCATATTATTTTCTCTAAAAAAATATATCGTTGGCTATAACATAATTTCTTTTCTGATTTGGATTATCGTAATGTAATCAAATAAAGTCTTATAAAAGGTCAATCACCTTCCCTGTAGCTGTCATCATATTTCATTATTATTCAGCAATTTCTCCCTCCGGGATTAACGCTTTCCTATTCTTCTTCCACTCCTCTCGGTTTCTGTTTCTTGCTGCCTACATCTCATTCTGGGCCTGCCGCGTCATTTAACGTTGTGTGACACTCAGTGGTGACATTTTTCAGATAATATAACTAAGTAATTAAATTATATATAATTATATTAGAGCTCAAGCTGTATCTCAGGATCCATTTAATTAATTTAAGATAGGAAGTTCATCAGTTTTTAAGTTGTAGCATGCATATACTTTCTAACAGTCATAACAAAATTGAAATCTATTCAGTACAGCTAGTGATAAATAAATGTTCTATTTTATATTCAAAATATGAATTTACGTAAAACCTAGCCCCTAGTGGGGGCCCTAGTTTTGTCAATTTACTTTACACCTGTTATATCACTCAAATGTCACACCTACACAGGCAAACCCTCGTTACAAGTCGTAATACTAATAATAATATACCTGAATTACAACTACTAACTCTTAACATTTGTTAATACCAGGTATGTAGAAATAAAGGAAACCTAAACTCAATGTATTTAGTGTGAAAATTGGTAGAATGCATATTGCTAATTATGTGATAATGCTGATATTTTAATGAGTCCTTCAGTGTATGCCTCATATCCGTTGAGGAACAATGCAGTATTTGCCGTTTTACTACACGAAGGAAGTTTAAAGTTACTTATGTTTTCCAAGAGTAAACGTGTATCTATTAATCTGCATATTTTTGAAATAATAGGTACTCAATACAATAAAAAATTGACAAATTGTATCAACATAAATGCATCATTAGCCTAGTGCACTAAGTGCAAATGCTACGCTAGAGGTCTTGGGTTTCACTCTCGAGTAAAGTATTATTGAGGTTTTCTATTGTTGAAATTATCAGTTTTACATGGGACCTAACCATACCAACGAACTGTGGGTATACATTAGTACACTACCTAGAAAGGTTCGATTGGGGAATACTTATACGGGTGATGTTATATTTTCCACATTTTTGCAAAAGTCGTGGCTACTAATATACAATACTAGCTTCTGCCCGCGGCTTCGCCCCCGTGGAATTTGGTCTGTTTTCACATCCCACGGGAACGTGATAAAAAGTATCCTATGTCCGTCTCCTAGTTCTAAGCTACCTCTCTACCAATTTTCAGCCAAATCGGTTCAGCCGTTCTTGAGTTATAAATGGAGTAACTAACACGACTTTCTTTTATATATATATAGATAGATATAGATAGATTATTTTTAGTGTCGAGTATTTTACATACATAATTTCAATTTCAAAGCAGTATCACGAAAAATCACAATGTTATAATCTTGTTACGTTACCTGGTTGTGCGTACAAAAATATGCTCACCACGTGTTATTAGCCCTGCAGCCTAGTGCATCTATGACCAGTAGCCCAAGCACGAACAACTATCGAATTCGTATCGTAAACGAATGAGTTTTTTTTGCTATAAATCTCATACATTCATACATATTTTCAAATCTGCCTACCCCAATAGGCAGAGTCTACACTTGCTACGATCCTGGCACACCACATCTACGTTCATTAACCTCCTTCTCCTACAAATTATTCTCGATTTCGATACGAATACGTTTTCGAAAGTGTTAGTGCTTGGTTTAAGTACTGCAGAGACTTGTGTTGTGCGCGTATGATAATGGATGGATAAGTGTCAATGGGTATCCCACTTGTAACCCTTTTTTAAATATTTTTGGGACAAAATATTTCATGGTGTAAAAATGTATTAGAATCGATTCAGTTACCTATTTTGAACAAACTATATTCAAGATTCGCATATCCTAAAAATAATCTTGTTAATGTACAAGTTTGTATAAACATAAAAGAGAGTCTATGTAAAAACGCCGGCGCCATCTAAAACATTTAATTAAAAGTGTCTTGAAAAGATCTACTTATAGAAGTAAATATCATTTACCAACCATCTGCAGTTCATCTTATCTTATCTTACATATAATAAGAATGTAAGTGAGCCGTGTCTGTACATTGCTTATATTTACAAAAAAACTAATTTGGGGGACTCAGAATCGGTAACACAATCCATTTCTATTATTTTTGGAACTTTTGTCTGTCTGTTTGTCTGTCGGTTTGTCTGTCTGTTTGTCTGTCGGTTTGTCTGTCGGTTTGTCTGTCGGTTTGTCTGTATGTTTGACCGCGCATCAAATGATAACTGCTGAAGAGATTTGGAGGAAGTGGGCAGGAATTCATAGACTGTTTTTTGGATTAACATTTAGGCTATTTTTAATTCAAATCGGTTCTCTCTATCAAAAGTTATTAACATTTTAACCATTGAAAACGCTGAATTTTAAAAATAACTATTGAAGTCAATTTATTTTTCAAGTAATTCTGTATTAGACTAGCACGGATCAAACATTATAACAGAATCAAGTAATAAAATTAAAAAATACACTTATAGGGACTAAATAAGATAAAACAAGAAAATAACGTAGATCAATCAGTCACCATTATTGTGACCAGGAATTGATTATTAGTACAGTTATTCTAACTCTACTTACACAGGGAATCACGGGGCATACATAGGATTTATCCAGCGAGCACAAGCCGGTGTAAAAACTAAATATTTGAGTAGATTATAGAAGTAAACAAAGAATGACAACTTATTTTCTAGCGGACTAACACGACATCGTTATTACCTCAATGAAATTTGATTCGATAACAGGTGTCATTTTGAATTGACATTGTTTTCTCTTTTAAAGCATCCAGCCATATAGTAACTTATTTTATAATTTGAAACCTCCATAGTGTAGATACAGTGCGCACACTTTATTTGAGAAAATAACTAAAGAGTTTTCATTTATTCAAATAATTAAATAATATTCAATAAGAATATACCACATATGTATGTATAATAATAAAAAAAATGCAAGAAATACGGTATTCAGAGGTCAATGGCGCTAAGTGTATTACAAATATGGAAAATCAAATTTTTCAAGGTGGTTAGTTGAAACTTGGAGAGGACAACGTCTCTCAGGTCAGCTAGTTAATACAAAACCTTCAGACGCCGTACACAACACACGATGTTCTTGACCGGCTATTACTGAAAATGGCCGGTGTTCTGCGTCAGGTGCATATTGTGATGCAAATGTCTCGCACGAGCAGCTGCATGTACATGCATGTGCATCAATAACCAAATGAAGGTACTATGCAGTGTATTATGCATTCTGCCCGCATCATGTCCCAGTGGTATGATTGTGAATAATTATCGTCTCTTGTTGATTTGAACGTTGACTGGGTATCAAAATGTACCGTACCTAGTTATGAGGAATATACCATCATACCTGTATTTCCCGAAGGGTTAGGCAGAGGCGTACTAATGCACCTATACACACAGTTTTATGTTTAGGTCCAATGTAACAGTGGGGGGCCTGTTGCCATTGCCCGGGCATAAAACCCAAACGCCGAGCTGCTACTGAAAATTTTATAGAAAGACCCAATAACACTGCTCGACCTGGGAATCAAACCCAACAGCTGTACGGTAGCAGTCGCACTCAAGACCACTAGGCTAATGTGTAAACGGGAAATAGGTTATACTCACGAAATTTACTAAATTAACTACGTGTAGGTAGTGTCTTCCATGGGTGAGGCCTTTATTCAACAATAGACGTCTTTTAGCTGATCAGTCCATTCAATCCGTTCTTGAAATAAAATGTATGAAGAAAATTATTATTTTCGAATTAATAATAACTAATCTGCTATTCGGTGCGAAGGACAAATCTTACAAATCAAAGATCATAAAAATAGCTCTGTCCGTTTTTGAGTTATAAATGGTGTAACTAACTCAGTTTATATAGGTATATATATATAAAGAAGATAAAGATTCAAAGTGGAAGTCAAAATCGGACTACTATATAGTACTTTTTAATCGTCATTTTTACATTGCAGACAGCCCCCGGAAGCCAGCCCAGTGTTTTCGCTGGGAAGAAGCGGCACCCACTCCCTAGCAAAACATTTCTGTCTGTTAAGTTACAGAGTTACGTGATAAATGATAAATGATGATATTTATTTACTTACAGAAATAAATATCATCATTTATCATTTATCACACACAGTGTTATAGTGTCTCGTCTTAATGTGGAGAAACACAGGAGAAAATAATTCTCCAATTATGTACCTATATCGAGGAGCAAACCCACATATTAGAACACATATTAGATCCGGTAACACAACTATACATAATATGTATATAATACACTACAACAACACTTACATTTTGAAATATTATTATGATAGACTCAACTCCACTCATAAAACATTTACACCATAAACGTACCATTTTCTCGGTATATAATCTTAACATAATCTTCGCTTTATACTACCGATCGTATACAATTTCTCTCCTCACTCATTACTTGTATTCAAAGTATAATATTGCACTTAATCTATGAGGGCACAAAGTTGTTCGATACTCACTAAATGACCCTTTACACCCAGTTTAATTCTCCAAGGAATTTTAATAGGCACTAAGCATAGATATTAGAATGGCGTCGACTTTACAATGCGGCTTAGTTTTATGGCTTATCGGGCGAGTGTACTAGTGTTTCAAATTGATGTAATAGGACAAAAAGAATGTATGCTCTCAGCTCTAATACTGTAATACTTTGACGCAATATGAATTGGGACATTTTTGTTTGTTGTTTTCGAAGCTGCGTGAACCGTCTAGAGATTTTGCGTTCGATTTTGACAAGGAAAAAGAGTGATTTGCGAGGGCCTCAGATATTTCGCAGAGGTTTTTGGAATAATGTTGTTGTTTTTGAAAACAACTTTATCCTGTAAAGAATGAAGTAATTACAAGACACAGAAAAACTTATATTAGTATAGGAGGGTCACGGTTCTTTACTGAATTAATGCGTACCGTAGAACCATGCATCGGAACGAGTTATACGCGCAATATTATCTACTTATTTCGACAAAATTTACTTACTACGAGTTTATGGGGGCGAAAAATAAATCTAGCTAGGTGTATATCTCAATTTTAGGAAAATTCGTTTACTGACTTAATTAACATCTTGATCCAAAATTTTCACCGAGTGGCATAATCCATGTATACCCTCGTCAAGTCTCGGTAACGTTCATGATCATGACTTAAATAAAAGGAAATAATTTATAGGTACCAAAAGAAATACAGTTAAACATTTAATATTAACTTGAAACGGATAAACACTTTGGAAGCCCGAAAAAGCTTACAGTCGCGTTTATTTCTGTATCGGCCTTCGACAAACTTGAAAGGGTTGGTCTTTGGTTCTTTAGTTCACTACATACAAAAATAACTACACCTTTAAATAACAGAGATCAAAGGACAGCTGGTAGGGATTTGTAGAAGTAAATGTTGAGTTAAGGACGTCTTTTAACGTAATTAAAACATGCCTTTTATCTGTAACATATCGAAAGAATAATGTTTTATTTTTTTATCAGTATTGGGTTTTGCTGGTCTTTGAAGGCCATTGAGCATAACGACCAATCCTTCTTTCACCAAATATATTAGAGACTTGGGGTCGGCAGTCAATCTGACCAAACGCGGATGAACATCAGTTTTGTACACGAATTGATTACCATCAGAACTCCGCAACCAAATTTCTGGGCAATACCTACACAATAATAATGAGGATAGACGTGGGTTCTGACTACTATCGATTGTCATAGGTGTTCGAAAGAAAAAAAATGAATACTCTGATTAAGAAAGAACCTACATTAAAATAATAGTTTCCTTTCCGGTCACAATTAAAAACAAAATCAACTTTAGTATCTGGGTTAAGCATCAATTCAGTTACAATTCAAATACAAATTAGGATCATGCTATAATATTTTATGAGGCACTTCAAAAACTGAATAGTTCAAGACGCACGTGTGTATGTATACCCAACTACTATGTAATTAAAGTACCTACAGCTACTTACAAAGCCAGGTGTCCAAATTCAATACGGGATTCTTATCGCTTATAAAGTAAAATAAGGTCGACACACCTTTTATCTAGCTACTTAAAAAATGTCTTTTAATAAACGGCGCTCCCGACCTTGGCCCGTTCACTGGGACCCTCTCCCTACTGCAACCTTTACAACGTTCAGCGAACCGTGGCTCGCTTCCTAGCCAGCCATTATTTAAAAGGCCTTCACACTCATTAAAAAGACAGGTCATCAAAGATCTAATTAAATTGGTCACGTAGAATGACGATTAGGTGTACTGTACCTAGGTACCCGAAATAGCACATCGTGTTTTGATAGCGAACGTTTCGGTTGTGTGTAGTGCGTGGATAGTTTTGTGTTGGTTTCCTATGTGATGTGCTATAGTCAGAGAGCAGTGGATAACAAACAATGAATTGGAGCGTGAGTTAGAAACTGTTCCAGTTGATCAGTTCAACGAGTGTTATTTAAATTAATCAATTTTGTTTAAAGCAATTATCATTGTATTTGGGGACCTAATATTCAACTGTCAATAGTTTACTTAAAGAAAAAACGTTTATAATTTCTGTACACCTTTATTTTTGTTAACATAACCTAGTATTCTTTTATCTGTGACATAACATTCAAAAAAACATAATTGATGAACAACAATTTCAGGAAAAGTTATTAAACGTAATAGGAAATGGTTCGTTTTTATTTTTATTCACTGTGGAAAACCACGTAGCTGCAGCTACTTATTTTTTCTGTGTAAAAAGAATTGTAATACTCAATTCAATATTTTCCTTTTCCCTTTTTCAGGAATACAGATGAGAAGATGACGAGAAAGTTTCTTTTCTGCTTCCCCCTTAGGGTGGGGAATATTATATTCGGATACATTGTAATAGTAAGTATTATTACGTATATTTTGACATGTATGTACAATTGTACATTGTGTGTTATTAGTTTGGTTCTCAGTAGTATCGAAGTCTGGATAAGCGACATATGAATGGCAATATAATATGCCCATGTTTGTTACATAATTTTGCTATCTTTTTGTGAACCTGTAATTTGAATTTCTAATTTCTATTGTAATTTTTGGTGGGGACTGAACGCTTGAAGTTCTTTTTACCGTTGCGTTACCAACATGCTACAGAATATAATGTGACTGTGAGTGGATGGAATCAGATCATTTTATCATATTTCACATATTAATAGGTAGATGTAGAAATATTTATGACTATTCTGTTAATATTGCTAAATAAAATTGTAGTCAAAAGCCTTTGCGAATGTTTTTATTTTATTTAATTGGTAACGCCTAAAGTAAACTAGGCATAAGCACACAGCAACACATTGGAGCGCTGCATTCGTGTTGATGTTTGTCGGCTTTGCTAAAACAATTCCATCAGGCGTTTCAACCACAAGTTTGGATATTGATTTTGTGGTTTTATTGTACATAGTTAATACTTCGGGTAACATTCAACGCCCAAAAGTTGCAGATTGAGCCCGTTACTTAGATTTGTTACTTTGTTGTTATGTTATTTTTTATTACCAGCCTGTAATGTATGGCGATTTTAGTTCCTCAGATGACCGTTAGAGGGCTTTCTATATGAAAGTAACGTCAGCGTCTATCGCTGGCTAGTCATAAACGCGACTGCTACGCTAATGGTCCTAGGTTTAATTTCCAGACCGAGCAGTGTTTTTGGGTCTATCTATGAAATCGACAGTAGCAGCTCTGAGTGTGAATTAGTGCCAATAAATAGGCTCTTGTGCTACATGGGGCCAAACGGTGAACAGTGGGTGTACATTAATACTCCTCTGCCTTACTCTCCCAAGAATACAGGCGTGATAGTAGATATGTATGTATTTTGATGTTACCTAAAACATTATTTTCTACATTGCATTGCTTGTTTCAGCTGATAGCCATAGCAACAGTAGCGTTCCACTTATACGAGTTAGGTTTGAACGCGACGAACAACTATTACGAGAAGGATGGAAAGTTTCGAAATTTCGATAATTTGGAGAGCATATTTGGATCCACAAAAGATTCGCTGGAGAGGATAATCGTCCTTACGTATTACCTCTCTTATATTACGATCGGAATGATGCTGTTCCTATTTGCTATTATGTTCACGTGTGGTGCTTATAAGGTAAGAACTATAGATGATACATTATGTTTAAAAAAAACACTGTCCGATCCGAAAGGTTAATGTCAGCATGCCAATCACATCATCAAATAAATAAAATCAAACTTCAGTACTCAAAATATAAAATCTAATCATTCATAATTACCTACATGATTTATGAATCAATCATATAATATCTTAGCAGTTTTTTTTTTTAAATGCTTACTACCAATGTGGGTCCCACATTACTAGTATTCTTGTAACCCCTCGTGCTAAGCTAAATATGCTTGTGTTACGAGTGGGTTCACGTCGGTAGTGCAATGGGTGGGGTACGAACCGGCAACCACATGATCGCAAGTCCGACGCCCTAGCCATTAGGCTACCGCCGCTTGAAGTTTATATAAATTAATTAATTATTATCTGTGTTAGGACACGGAAAGAATAATCCTTTGTAGTTCCACAAAAAATAGCATCGGAGAATAAAAAAGCTGACTATTATAAATTCCATTTACAATGGGATGCATTCTTTTTACCAAAAGAGGAACAATATAGGCGTTTACACTGCGACCGCTGCGAGACTGAAGATATCGATATTTTATTCAAGCCTGAATCCGATAACATTGCCTCAGACTAGTAAAGCATTCCACGCGGTATCGGCACTATTATCGTGTGAACTGACAGCACTAAATTATTTGTTCTTGTCTTTTTCGTAAAAATAAAATTATCCGACACTAGCTAATACAAAAGCAAAATCTTCACTTTTTGAATTTAAATTATTAAGTTTAACATTAGTTTTTATGTAGCCTCCTTTGTGTCCCACATTCGTAATTAAAAATAATAAACTAAACGATTAACAATTTTCAAAGTAATGCTTATTTTACGCGGATACACTATTTCAGTCAGTTTATTCAGTTAGTGTAACAGACATTTTATTAAATAAAATAGCTGAATCTGCCTCATTAGCCAAGTGGTCCTGAGCGCGACTGCTACGCTAAGAAGTCCTGGGTTCGATTCCCACGTCGAGCAAAGTGTTATGGGTTTGCCTATGAAATTCCCAGTAGCAGCTCGGAGTTAGGAATTTGTGCTCGGTTAATGGCAATAGGCTCGCCCCCTATTACATGGGACCTAAACATACCGGCGAACTGTGGGTGAACATTAGTACCTACGCCTCTGCCTAACCCTTCGGGGAATAGGTACAGGCGTGATGGTATCTTAATGTTAAATTATGCTGAACAGCTGATGACGTACCTATTCCCGCTCAATATTTATTATTCGATGTCGTGAGTCGACATGGTATTACAATTCAAGCACAGGCACGAAATCTTTACAGCCAATAACGTCAACAGATGCACGCAACAAATCGATATATTGCGCAACTCGATAGTGATATAGGAGAGACGTCAATATACACATAACAACTATCAAAATAAATTAAAATATACAAATTAGATTTCACATAAATTTTCTACTATTAAAAGCTACATAATACCTGCTTTCATTGATGATTGGTGTTACGAAACAAACATAAACGTAGCAATTAGGTATTATAAATTAAATTTGATTTGAATGAAGGAAGAGAAATCAGTTGATTTTTACGACTCACGACCACTGCAGATAACATCTCATCAATAGTTCACAGCTAAATAAAATCAACTAAGTATTTATTTTAAAAAATCTTCCTTCCATAAAAGATGGTAATGTCACCTGAATCGGACCACTCCCGAACTGTTTTAAAAATATATTCAACCACGATCAAAGTTACCCCAACTTTGATCGTGGTTGAATGTATTTTTAAAACAATTTACGAGTACAGCTGATCTAAAAAAAAGTGCCAATATATCTCATAATTGAACACAACATGATATAACTATATGTAAAAGTTATTTTTAGATTTTTAAAGAGTTCACCACTATTGTAACATGTGTAAATTTACAAAAGCATGTCCGACTTTAAGACATACCTACAGCTCACCGATAAATTGTATATAACTAGATCAATATATTTGCCTATTTTGTACCTGATTTATTATTTTTTTTTCAGGCAAACCACTGTCTGGTCACGACGTTCTTCGTATACAGCTTCTTTCATCTTTTCTTCTCTATTATATTGGTTATTTGGGAGGCATTGTCCGCCGGGTGGATACAACTCGGTTTAATTGTCCTGTCCGATCGTAAGTAATAGCTTATACGTACCGATATTTCCGTAAGTCGTCTACACTAAAATTGATGGTCATGTCTCATTAGTCCAGAGTATCTTATCTTATCTTGTGTAGGGCCGAGGCAGCAAGGCCTCAGTGCACTTCGACCCAATGGGATCTTTTGTGCTTCCCCTAGATAACTTATTCCTCATCCCCTCCCAGTTCTACAAACAGCTCTTCCATGAGCTTAATAATGGGAACCGAACCCATGCTTTCTAGCATAGTAGTAGCGCTTAGGACCATTAGACTGATGAGAAAGGGTACTTACTTTATTAATTACTCCTTTTTTGTTCCAGTGCTCCTGATAATTTGTCTGTTCAGCGTCAAATATCTGATGGAAGCGATCCGGACAGGAAACATTTACAGTCGGCCAGGAGAAGTTTACTATAAATATTAATTTATCGTCAAACAATCTCATTGATTCCTCTCGAAAGAGTCACAAATATCTGTGTGAATTTTGACATTTGTACAACCGTTTTCTTAAGACTAGTCTTTTTTCCAGCGATTATATGTCTACTTCTTAAAATAAATTATTGGCTTTTGCATCGCCAAAATATTTTTTTATAAAACCATAAAAAATCTCCCATAACGTACGATTTACCCGGTAGGTTTGTATATAAGCTCAAATTATGGAAAAGATTTATTGCAATATTTGGGATGTTTTAGTATGATGTTCTTATATATAATTAGTAGTCCTCTAACTGTTAATTACCGTTAAGTAACATGAAAGTAAAGCGAAACTCATGATTGATGGGATACTTTGAAATATTTTTATATCAATCTATGCCATCACCTGTGCAATCTAGATTACGATAATAACATTATGACGGTATCAAAATTATATTGTTCCGAATTAATTTTAATATTAAATCTGGTGTGTAAAATCATTCACAGAACACTAAATATGGTGGCCTTCAGATTTGTTTGGTAATTCTTCATATTTATACAACAATAATCAAGTACTTAAATAAAAACTCAGAATTAAAACAACGTGCCAAATTACTCAAGAAAATCAATTCAATAAAATTATAAGATAATTCCAAAAGAATCCCAATTATTTTCCATTTAAGTTTTGACAAAATATAAGTAAAAAGTAGTAAAATATAAGATAAATAAAAGTATTCTCTAAATGAATGCCTAAAGAAGACTCATTCTACACTAAATTTGGCCATTACATATTTTTGATACCTAGGATATAAGGATATACAATATTATAGAATTGATGTAAATAATTTTTAAGAAAAAAAACACTCTTTATTAATAAATAATATCATCGAGAAATCACAACAACTTTATCTATGATAACCTTTAGGTTAAAGATATACAAAACAGGTTACTTACATAATAATTACAATCATACAACGCTCAACCATTCGAAATCCACACATCAATCAAACAAATTAAAATAACTTAATAAATAGGCAATATCTATAAATATCTTATGTACCTAACCAAGTCTATCGGAATTTAAATAATAAATTGTCTAATTCTGAATATTCTGGTGTTCTATTTATTTCTCTTCTCCTACGTCTCCCCAACATCATAGGGACTACCATAGCCATAGTTGCTGGCACCATACCTGCACCTACAGCAGCTAATAATGTCGAACTATCTGGTGAAACATTAGAAACTATTTTCCTTTTTATAAGCCTGTTTTTAGTCGGTACAGGTCTAAACTGAGTCATAGCTACATCTAAATCGTTCTTCTTATCCAAATCACGTTTAGCTTCCTCAACAGTCTGGAAACTCTTTTCAACTTCCAATAATCCTCCGTGTGACGTCGTCATGTTAGTGTGAGCTTTATCAACTGGCAGCACTGTTAACGCAACGGCTTGGTGTGACGTCATAGTCGACACATCTGAGCGATCATCGGCTGGTGGATTCAGGGAGCGTTGACGCTTCTTGTTCCTATATCCTTTAGTTGTAGAGAGTAGTACCCACTGTCCATCACTGTGTGTTGGTCTTGATACACGATCGTTTTCATATTCAGGACCTCCATCATAAACTACTTGAGTAGGTCTTCTATACGGCCGCTTTTGTGATGAACTCGACGATTGATGAAGGGCCTCATACTCGTAAGGAAAATTCGGAGGCCGATGGTCAGTTACTACAGAATCTGTCATGTCATAAAATACTGTATCGTCGTCAGGGTATTTTTCTTGATGATCACAATTAGGCTTGTGAGGACGTCTACCTTCATCAGGGGCCCATGAAGATGGATAGCTTGCTTGTTGAGGCTTGGTCCATGATGGTTTTGATGGTATTTCGGAATCATAATCCTGAGGTAAGTGTAATTTATTATTGACATACCCGGGTCGACTGGATGATGGTCGTTTTTGAGGAATGTAGCTGTAACTATTCCCAGATTCTTGAGTGGAAGTGTATCTGTCATCATCGTGAAACCTGTCGTCACTGTGAAACCTATCGTCATTATGAAACCTATCGCCATTATGAAACCTGTCGTCATTATGAAACCTATCGTCACTAGGGAATTTATCATTACTGGGATATCGCTCTTCATCTTCGTTCCAATGATTTGGTTTTTGTTTTTTAACGTTGGGCTTCCATTTTGATATTTTACTTGTGGACCAAGCGACTGGCTCCAAAGTGACCCACCCATCTTTGTCATCGTATGGATGTTTGTGTTGCTTCACTTTCAGTCGATTCCAAGTAGAATAAACTTTGCCAGTATTATCACCTCCATTTCCGTCATTGTTCGTTGAAGAAAATCGATCCGCTTTTATTTTATCCTTTTTAAGTTTTGCAGCTAGAGCCGATATTGCTTGCAATCGGTCCTGAGGGAAGTCGCCGTAGTCTTTCAGTTTGTCGGCAGTTAAAATATAATCATCCAACGCTTCCGCTTCCTCGTTGTAGCCATCCTGACAGGAGGGGCCGTAACATCTTGGGCGGTTTCCATCAAAGTCATGAACGATATGGGTCATAAGATTTTTTATTTCTGCATTTTCCTTATCATTATGGTCTACATCGATATCTTCCCATTTATCTTCGGGATTATTGGCATCACGTGCATTTTCTATTATTGTAATCGGCTCCTTTCCAGGCACCTCCAATTGGTAAGTCTTGATTTTTTTATCATATTTTTCGATTTGAGTCGGGTCATCTGAGTTCGCGAGCGCAAGGGCAAGAACGCAAAAAACTAATAGTTGCACTGTTAATTTCATCGTGTTAATTTTCACTTTCGTTGGATCGCGTGTCGGCGCGCGGGCAAGGCGCGCTAGTACTGAGCGCCGGCGTCCACCGCAGCCCACTGATATAGTTTTGATTGTGGATGCACAGTAACCCTCCCTGCGCTCTAATGCAGTGCTGATTCAGTACGGTCACGACGAATGAGCGAGATAATTATGTGGCGATTGTCGTTTGCTGGCAACTATCTTAATTGACTATCGCGACTCTCAGGGCCGTGACCCGCTCACGGGTGAAACCGTTTTTCATTTTATGGGATATTTTCTCCATGGATAATTGGAAAGTTTCTCGGTTCACACACGACTCGGTTAAATTATGATTCAAATCTTTACGCAAATCAACTATAAAGACATTTCTTCTTATTCTTATGCCTTCGTTTCTATAGATACAATACAATACAGGTATCTGAGAATCGTTTTCTAAATAACTGCTTGCAAAGTAAAATTGCTCGTGTTTAACATACCTACACTTAAGTTTTAATTTAATAGCAAAGTAATTAGTAAACAATTTCAAGTATCTAATAATTACTGGTTTTTATAAACTTGGCCATGCTTGATTCCAATCACCGTATAATTGAATACTATTTATCAAACTTCACAGACTTTCTATTGCAAGTCATCACAACAAAGTAACAATAACAAACTGAATAAGCTCCTGACGTAACAACAAGCATTCAGAAGCTGTGATAAAAATACGATTTGAAAACATTCACTTATGCAATCACAGACATAGGTTCGCGACAAAAACGTTGTATTCAATGTCAGAAATCGATAACATAGCGATGAATTGATTCAGCTATCGATGCTTCCATATTAAATTATCAGATGTCGGATATCTAACTTTCAAAAGTAAGTAAATATTGACCTAAAATCTAATGGCCTGTTGGTCTCGCGTACTCTATTTCCTTCGTGTCGTTTTTGCTCTCTCCGTAATATCAAAGCCACTTATTATCCATATCTAGACGCTGATCAACTTCGCTCTAATTGTAGACTGCACTTTTACCAGACAGTCTTGCTCCTTAGTAACTCGTATGTGGAACTATAAGAAATACAGCCAGTAGGTAATGTATTTTCTCTCTTATGGATGTTGTTATTATTTGTGAGACATATGAAGCAATTCAGAAGAAATTAAGAGCAACCGGATGTCTTGTGATAATGTTTTATTAAAGTATCGAGGAAAGTTAAGACGTTTTTCTAAAGATTTGTTGTACACTCATCTTTCTCTTCATTTCATTTCGTCTCGTGTGGTCGGTAACTTTCAGTCAAAAAGTAAACTAAATAAAATACAAAACAGAAAATGCCACAAACCACACAGTCATCATAATCATAATTAAGTTGTTGTTGATACAAGTTAACATTCGCAAATTATCTCTCACGTTATTTTCGAACTAGGACTTACGTAACAATGCTAATATCGAGGAGAAAGGAATGAACTGTGAAGAAATAACAGAATAGTACAGTGAAGGCTATTAGAAAATTCTTTCTATTATGGTTGTCATACATTACGTTACGTATGAAGATGCGTTCACGCGAACAAAACATAATTACGTCTAATGGGTCAATGTACTCTATTATCCACTCGCTCTAGGGAAATAATGTCTTGAAGAATGCTATCGTAATAATAAGTCCCAAGAACAATACCCCCTTTTGAATAACTTATTATATACTTAGTTTACTTGAAGTGCCTAATTGTATATTATTAATATTGTAACAAAACATAAACAGAGAAACAATTATTTTTGACGTGCTACAATTACCGTTACTTAATGAACGTAGATAAAGCGAAAGTGGTGTGCCAGGATCGTAGCAAGTGGAAATCTATAGTCTCTGCCTACCCCAATGGGAGACAGGCGTGAAAATATAGTATGTATGTATGTAGATTAGAATTCGACCGTATGGCAAGCTTAGAAGAATAATTTCATTTTTTTTTTTTGAGTTTTAGTGAGATAACCACATGATACCACAGGTATAATTCACCAAACTAGTATTATCTCCTTAAACTTTTCCAAAATCTGAGAACTGTACAAATATGCGTAATTCACAAAGAGATGTCAAATAAATATGTTTTAGAAATTCTCACACAGTCGTCCATTTGAGAGCTGTAGAAAGCATAAAGGAATTGGCTGGCGTTAAATGAGAATTGAAGAAGTGTCGCCGAGCACGACCGTGACAAGATACCGACTTGGCTCTAGTGTTAGGTATCAGAACACACGACAACACGTTAAGTTATACAGATACAGATGCACTATTTGTAGTGCATCTGTATCTACTCGTACGAATTTTGATTCACCGCTATTGCGATGGAAATACGGATGGTCCAAAGCGCAAACTGGTTGACGGTACGTAGCTTGATATGTCGCCGTGTGTACCTAGAAATACATAACATACTATCACACCTGTATTCCCCGAAGGATTTGTCAGATCGGCGGAATGTTTAGGTCCATGTAATAGGAGGTGAGCCTGTTGCCATTAATCGAGCCAAAACTAAACTCCTCTGAGAGTGTAATAGTAAAACCTAATAGCACTTTGCTCGACCTAGGCAAAAACAGGACCTCTACAGTAGTTTAGGACCACTAGACTAATAAGGCAGTCGGTCAGCGTATCCCTAAGGCCATGTTTTACTACTTGTAAGACCATCAATAGCAATCATTGGTTTCTCACAAGATGTTTGAAAAATAAATCTTATTTCAGAGCGGCGACAAGAATTTTTTGATGTGGATTAAACATTTTCTTCGGCATTTAAGTACCTACATACATTTGTATAGATTTTTTTTTTTCAGAAAATACTTGACGAGCTATTAAGTATATTGTTTATAGCTGAGCTGAACTTTTCTCTTCCTTACCAGTTCCATTCATCGTAATACGAAACATTCTGTAGGTAACCTTGTTAGAAAAAGTTATGTCTACGTTTATTGCTTACTCCTTAATTTCAGATTTCAATTTGGATACATGCTCATGACTGTTGCACAAATTAAGTACTCTACTTGTAAATAAAAGAAAGTTTCTTTGCAGTGAACTCTTTATGTTCTGTGTTGTGTGATTTTGTCCATTGTTGTCCACACTTTCTTTGCCAATGTGCTAGAACACAACAGCGGCAGTGTGAAGTTCTGATTTTGTAATAGTTTTTGTGACGTTACTAGGAGGTTTTTGTTATGTTGTTTTATTATTATAGGATTGATTTTTTCTGTTTTTGTACGTAACTTTTAGTATGTAAGGAAGAAAGAACCCAACTAATTTCTTAGTTTCTTATTTTTTACTAAGTATTATGTTTCTTACGGCTATATAAAAGAAGTCAGCTAAAGAAATAAGTAGATACTAAATTGATAGCGGTAACAATTCAGTAGGTACTTATTTCTAGTAATTTTACCTACCACAGCTAGGTTTATGCCCTAGTACATGAAGTTATGAATCCTGCTTCGTGGCATTATTACAATTACATTACATCAGACCTTGCTTTCTGATTGTCTGTCAGTCTGTCTAGATCTAATTCATCAAAACGGCAATCGATTCTTGTTTCCGATTTTTTGCCTTTATCTTTTCTTATCTGACTCTCGAAAAAGACAATGTTTTGAGTATATCCAAACCATCGTTAACATACACACATCAATAAAAGTTTGCGATCACTGAAAAATCGAAATCTTTTTTGTTACGCTAGATTATATTATGATTTCTTATTCTTTAGTAGTTTTATTTTTTTATTTCAAACAGGGTATTTCTATTATATAAAGAAAACACATACGAAGATTTTTTCTTGATAAAGTTCAATTTAAGGAATTATTTTAGTTTAAACTAGTGATCGCAAAACATTTTTTAATGTGTGTACGTGCTGAAATTATACGGGCCTAGTGGTATTAAGCATGAAGAGGAGGTTCGGATTGATTTGTCAATTGATTGCCATCATCCACTACAACAGGAGCCACTTCAACACGCTACTACAGTTCTAATACATCGTAAACAAATCGTTGTGTTCCCAGCACGAGGTAACTGTCATGATTACGTATCAGTCGTTACTCGGAGTCGGAACACAATTGCATCACGGTCGAAAGCGTAATTGCCGCCAAATGTTATAAGAGCAAGAAACAAAACACTTTCCACGACTTCTGACAAATTATTAACCGAGATAGTTTTGAATGGTTCAGTGGGTTATAGACATCTGTGGAGACGTCATCATTTTTATTTATTTCAATCAGTTTATTTGTCCAACAGTACTAAAGGAATATTATCCTGGAAAAGTATCTAGAATTTGTTCCGATTTATTAATATCGCACGTACCTACTGGTGAATTTAAATTTATTTTAATACTTTAAAGAGACTTAAGTATTTACAAAATAAAATAAATGTAATTTATAAAATGTACTGCCTCATTAGCCAAGGGGTCCTGACGACTGCTACGCTAGTGGTCCTGGGTTCGATTCCCAGGTCGAGCAAAGCGAAGTGTTATTGGGTTTTTCTATGAAATTCCCAGTAGCAGCTCGGAGTTAGGAATTTGTGCCCGGTTAATGGCAATAGGCTCGCCCCCTATTACATGGGACCTAAACATACCGACGAACTGTGGGTGTACGCCTCTGCCTAACCCTTCGGGGAATACAGGCGTGATGGTATGTATGTATTATAAAATGTAAATTTTTATGAGCATTGAAATACCTATACTTATCTACTGTAAGTAGATAAGTATAGGTAGTGCGTAGAGTATTTCACTGCTCTAAATCTTACACTTTCTTCACATTTACATCCTGCTCTAAGACACAGAAATGGAATTCTTCAATTTATTTATACCGGGTTTATACCGGGCTTTGAAGAATTCCATTTGTTTTGTCATCATCATTTGTTTTGAAGTTTATACTTCAAAACAAATGATGATGACACTTTTACTTTATAATCTGTTAGATAACAATCTTGTAACTTTAAGCAAAATTTAAGTTGAACTTCTCGTCGGTCGGCGGCGTGACGGTCAAGGCTCGGTACTCGGTTTCACTTTCTGATACTTTTCACCGTCCGCTCTCACGGCTGCGCTCGCGCACCGCACAGCGATTTAGATTTATAATAAACGCATTATGAGTCCATGACAACTGCATCGACCGTGAAATTATCAACCATTGAACTTTGACCAGGTACTTAGAGGTTTGTGCAGTCCATGCTTAATGACGCTCTCTCTTTATTAAAACAGCTTTCCTTTGCTTGGTTGTGGGCAAGACGTAGCTTTATATACTAGCGATTTACCCGTGGTTTCACCCGCGTTGCCCCGTCCCTTCGTAGCGTGATGTTAAATAGCTTAAAACCTTCCTCTTGAATCACTCTATCTATAAAAAAACCGCATCAAAATCCGTTGCGTAGTTTTAAAGATGTAAGCATACATAGGGGCAGACAGACAGCGGGAAGGGACTTTGTTTTTTACTATATAGTGATTGTATTCATAGTAATACTCTCATTTATTCTATACACTTTATTTGTAAGTACATGTAATCGCAGTTAATTATAACTTCATTTTTGTCATTTTTGCCATCGGAGAGCCATACTACGGCACGAATGGGCCGACTCTCCCAGAGTGATACCACAACCTCACAGAAAACCATCGCGAAACAACGCGTAAGCGTTCTCCCTTACACAAAACCGTCGGCAGAATGATTTCAGTAGCCTAACCACGAAGAACTATCGAATTCGTATCGTAAACGTATCGAGTTATTTCTGCAACAAATGCTGCTTTCTGCTCATACATACATACATAAATTCACGCTTTTCTCCCATTTGGAATAAGCAGAGACTATAGATTTCCACTTGCTATGATCCTGGCACACAACTTTTGCTTCATCTACGTTCATTAACCTCCTTCTCATTCAAAAAATTATTCTCGATCCACATGGATTTGATTAAGAAGTGTGTGACCATCTAGATTCGAATGTATGTCGTTACTACTAACTTACTTTTATCAAAAATAATAAAGTACCTAGGCATTATAGTTTGTAAAGACTACTTACCTGAATAATCTAGTGGCCACTCAAGCACAGCTGCTAAGCACGAGGTAGCAGCTTAGTTGAATAAGCTCGGAACCTAAAAAATTACAATCGAACTAAAAATGTACATAATTACATCTCTACCTAACCCTTGAGGGAATGAAAGCGCAATTCAATATATTATTATTTTTAACAAACAAACTGCAATAATTTTCTCCACTTGAACGAAGTCATTGCCATCTGTGCGTGAACACAGACACCAGTAATAACACCTCTGTGTGTGGTGGGGTAGTGTGTAGCGCCATCTACTGAATAAATAACGATTTATAACAATGAAAGCCATATGAAATAGTGTGGACGTGAATCACTAGATGTCGGATTGTTTAATTAATATTTTTAAGAATGTTAACCTCTTGGGGAGCCAATTTTCCAAAGCCAGCACTTCAACACAGTATTACTGAACTTACGCTCTAATTAAATTTAATTTAGAGTTCCTCTATAAACCTTCTTAGTGATAACAAGCACGACTGCTGCGTAAGCACTCAGACTCAATAATATATTAGTCTTGGATAAGTAATAAAATCTGCGAGGTGGATGCGAGGTAAGTCCCTTCGAAGGGGTCCACCGGATGCTGGACCACAACCAGTCACGAATCCCATGGCCGGGACTATGGGACAAGAGAACGTTACGGTACGTTTTTTAGTCCGTACGGATCCATCATACCCTTAGTATGATCTACAGTTACAGGTCTAGGCGTTTGTGTCTGTTAGAATTTATGTTTGTAAACGCATCCACGATACAGGTGAAAATTCTAGTTGAGAAACGTTTTAAAAATATATTTAAGGACCTGGGTTTTCATTTCTGAAGGGACACCCCCTTCTTGTCCGCCTGTAAACTTAATGAGAATTAATATTTCTCGACGGAAGACTCTACACTCTTCCAACATGCATTAGGCCAGCATAGTGTTTTTTTCCTGTACCTACGGCTATTTTAAGCTTGAGTTAAGTAATTAGACACACGACTGAATGTAAGTACCCTATATCTGCAAATAAAATCAAACTGGACACATGATTGAATCAACCTTAAGGAAGATATTACAGGATGATTCTGTTTCTACATACCTAGTCCTTTCTACGCAAATACAATCATAGCTAAACAGAACTCTCATGCAAGCATTGTTATGCTCGTTTTACTTACAATTTTATTGAAAGCAACCATCAAAATACGTAACCAGACGGAACGTTTACTTTCCTTTCCTATATTTTATAATCAACCATTGTACCACACTACAAGGCTGTCAAAATAACTGTGCGTGTCTGAAGGTAGCGGCTTAATTGGTTGCTACGCATAAGTTTTTTTGTGGAAAGGTATTGGAATTACTAAAGACATTAATTACGAATACCTACGATACATTTACGTAGCGAATTTGTTACTGAAGGAAAAATTTGACTGAATTTAGACTGCGGGCAGGAATCAGGGTAATTTCAGTTTCAGTGGATGGGACTCGCGTTCCTTCACTAAAATTATGCAATACTAGCTTCTGCCCGCGACTACGTCCGCGTGATGATATATAGCCTATAGCCTTCCTCAATAAATGGGCTATCTAGCACTGAAATAATTTTTCAAATCGGACCAGTAGTTCCTGAGATTAGCGCGTTCAAGCAAACAAACAAACTCTTCAGCTTTATATATTAGTATAGATTCAATGAAGGGTTTAATATTGTCGACTTCGGTCAAACTAGGACATACTTCCTACGTCCACACACCTTGAAATCGCAATATTGTAAGAAGAGAAGAGATAAGATAAAAAGTAAGAATTAATCTTGATTTCGCAATTCCCACTTTATGGTAACATGAATCCTTATCCTCGACATGAAGTCTCGTCACAAAAAATGTAGGAAGTTATAGATCAGACTATATTCTGTTGTTGTTTTCCTCCAAAATGATGTCAATAGCATCATCGTGACATATTGTGATGTAACAGTTACAGCGGCGGCCCAAATGTGTGCATTCCGGAACAGACAGCGAGGTAAACAAAATGTTCCACTAAGTTTAACATTGTCGCCTAGTTCTGTAGACTATTGTGGGTTCATTTACTTTTTTTTTATTTGAACTGCTGCTCAGGCTAGCAGTTCCCCTTGGGCTGGCTGCATTTACACACTGTAAGAAAGTAATTATTTTTTAGACATCTTTACCTCTTAATGACTTCACAAGTACCAAGTTTCTGTGAAGATGTATGGTTTGGACTTCATAGGATAAAACTACGCAGTTTAGGGAACAATACGGAGGAAATTTACCCGAAGTGGAATGGTACAGGCTTCGAAGAAATAAAGTGGTAGCTCATATTCAAGAATACTTCAATACGAGATGCCTAACTAAAAAATATTTGCGATATTCAACTGAATATCGCAAATATTTTTGAAACAGTTTAGCGATGTTGATGAAAACATAACATAGGCTTAATTGGCATGACATCAAAAATCTACAACCAAATCTTCAGCAAACGATTACCTACTGCCAGCTCCACATTATAATATCTAGTAACAACAATGATACACATTTACCCATTCATTCGATTTATTTGAAAAATGCCATTTCGCCACTAAAACAACAACAATGGGACCATTAGGAGATGTCATCGTGCGTGCAAACAAAAGAAGCCGGGAAGAGATAAAACAACGGAACACGGACAAACCACTTCAAAGTATCAGAAGCTATTGTGGACACTACCTGCTCCCAGTTGACTGCCAACCACCGAGCAAAATGGTTGCAATTTACTTATTACTAATATTGAGTACTGCCCTTACGTCCGCGGAACATTCAGGAGCTTACTCATCCCCGCAGTATGCCAAGAAAATGTATCCAAAAAAAAGTTACGATACCAATGCGTTGCTGCCACGCGAAAAACCTCTTGCTCTGTTCAAAGATGAGGCAGTGGACCAGGAATCAATTGCGAGATTCGACAACGGAAACGACACGGTCCAGTATGGCCGGTCTTCGTTCCTAGATGCGGCTGGCAGCTTCCTCAGTGGAACTGGTGGACAGGTGGTGACGAGCATAGCAAAGGATTTCATCTCCAGGTCCACGGGGAGCAGTCAGGTTGGTTTTGACTGCGTTTCTCAGGTAATTACTTACTGCACTTCTTTGTAAAGTTGCACGCGTTTATTGCATGAGTAATGTGCTTGGTTTCGAAGTTAAATGTTTTTAATATGAGTCATAGAAAAGGGTAGGAAGTGACGTGATCCGATGTTACCGTTGTAACAATAACTTTACGAAGTGTTATCTTTTCTATTGTTTTTATCTGCATTATCTAAGAAGGAAATGCTCTGTTTGAAATAGGAATTAGTATAAGACTACGTATTAATAGATTTTTTAAACCCGGACGTTTCAGATCCTATAAATAAAATTTTGTTAAATTTGGTTTATTTAAAGTATTTTCAAAATATTAGTATCAATAATATTTCTTTAGCTAAACAAATCGCTGAGGAATTAACATGGCACAAGAATAAGGTCCACTTGCACCAACGTCTTAAATACGTTTAAATTGACGTGGGAGAGCCATGCTTCGGCAGGAATGGGCCAGCTCGACCGGGGTGATAGCACGGCCTCACAGAAAACCGGCGTGAAACAACGCTTGCGTTGTGTTTCGCCGAGTGAATGAGGTTACCGGAGGCACAAACCCTTTTAAAAGGCGGGCAACGCACTTGTGACTCCTCTGGTGTTGCGGGTGTTCATGGGCGGCGGTTATCGCTTACCATCAGGTGATCCGTCTGCTCGTTTGCTCCCCTACCCTATAAAAAAAAATATATTTAAACACAATTTTTCATAATAAATTTGGGTTTAAATATGATTTAAACACATTCAAGAAGTTGGTGCAAATGGCCCTAAGAGACTTTTCTAATAAAAAAAAATAAAGACAATGCAAAATCAATTGTTATCGAGCCCCGGGTTGTTTAATAATTATTCAGTTATAAACAACACAGACTCATAAAAATATCGCAATTTTCAGAAATTGCGTCAGATAAACGTTTTGTTATTCAATTTCGTTATGAGGGAAAAACTAGTAACTTAAACGATACCTTTTCATTTTTGCAGGTTCTAAGCCTCAACTTAACAAACCTGGTGATCCTGATTGTGCTGAAGGCGTTGATCTTAGCGGCGGGCTTCTTCGGCGCCGGCGCATGGAAAGGCGGACATTATTATGGAAGAAGTCTTGATGGTGAGCAATACGTTCATTTTAAATTAAAATTAAAGCCACATTTGTAATAACTTAAAGATAAGATAGAAGTAGAAGAACTTAATAAGATACTCATAGAAGATGATATTTTATAAATAAACGACTCCCATCATACACTTTGATGTTAATGAAACTTTGTAGCCACCTAAATCCAGTTTTCGATTAATTATTATCCACATAGCGACATAGGCTGTAACGATTGTAAATTAAATCAGTTTACTATTGAAATAAAAACTGTCATCCTTAGAAAACATCAGGAAACCTATTTAACATAACATAACATACCATCACGCCTGTATTCCCCGAAGAGTTAGGCAGAAGCGTCCTAATGTACACCCACAGTTCGCCGGTATGTTTTAGGTCCCATCATCCCATGTAATAGGGGGCGAGCCTATTGCCATTAACCTCACACAGCACAAATTCCTAATTCCGAGCTGCTACTGGGAATTTCATAGAAAAACCCAATAACACTGCTCGACCTGGGAATGGAACCCAGGACCTCTAGCGTAGCAGTCGCACTCAGGACCACTTGGCTAATGAGGCAGAGGAAACCTATTTCTCATAGACAAAGATGACCCTAAGGTCGAGCAGTGGATACGACAATTTTTTTAATTAAATTCGTATAGATATCATTGTGAAATGTTTACGTAGAATAGAGACAATACCACATCTTGTTGGCAGTGAGAGGAAGGGATCTACACATTAAATAGCGCTATCCCTTTCCCACAACCTAATGATCGCGTCATATAACACCATACGGTCTTAAAATCGTACAAAATAAAATTGAATCGTTCATTTTCTGTTAACACAAAATTATTGTCAATCTTTATTAGCTGTGTTCCCCTTTCAATCATCAAGCATCATTTTATTAGCAACAAGCCATGTATATTCTTCGTCGCACCAGTAATGACCAGGAAATCATGAATCAGTAGGCAGCTATCTAACCATCTGCCCTCCACCTTTCAAGGGCGCGAGACAAACAACTGACCGTGTCTCTAATCCAATAGTCGTGCACGATGGGTTTGCTGTGTCCGGCACGTAATCCCATTGCTACAGGATTATCTCCATCGAGTCCACCCGCCAAATGACCAGCAAATTGTATCAAGCAAATGGACAATGTTAGGCCGAACTTTTATTTTTAAATACTGTTACTACTCACCCAAGGTAAGTATTTTCTGTCGTAACGCGAGAAAGCCAATTTAGAACTTTAAAAATGTATAAAGGTCTCTTTGAGTTCGTAAGCAATCATTATTATTAATATCGTTTTCATCAAGAGATGTTTTTTTATTACATAGAGATACTACTACGTAATACATATATACACTCAAGCCTTTCTCCCACGGCAGACAGAATCTATCTAGACCGCCACTTGTTACGATTCTTGCATACTTCTTCGCGTAATACATTAGACATTGAATAATAAAAAGTCCTTGTAATGCGTAGGCGTGGTAGGTACTAACTTAATGCATCTGGCCTTGAAGACTAAAATTACATCAATTCAGGCGGCGAAGCTACAACTTTGTCTTCGGATCTAGTAATCCAAAAAAATAATCTTGCGTCCCACTTTGTAATCACTTAGATTGGTAATTTTTATCAGTGACCTTTGAACTTCTCATACAGATAACAAAAACGTGACCTACATAAGCGAAGATGAGATCCTGCTTTACCTGAGCTACTTAGCCGGTCAACAGAAGAAGGACTTCAGCTGCTTGTACCTGCTATCGTGTCAGAGACCTCACCAAGCTGGCTTGTACTCTTCTGGAGCTGAATTGCTACTGCAAGGCGCTAGGATGTTGCAAGGGTACGTAACTCATTAACGATAGTAGGTACACAAACTGGTATTCTCTTGATGAAAGATATAAAGAATGAGCAGTATTGGCAAGTCTTTAATTTACAAAGATAATAGTGGTTGTCGTTTGTCTATATTTGGGTACAAAAAGAAAAACTGAAATAATAACAAAAAAAATAATTGCTTCGTCTTGACATATTGGAAAAAAAAGAAATCAATTCATCTTCAAATAAATTAAGAAATGAACCGTTCTTATTGCCCGTATTTTCCAAACGGTTAAACAAACAGATGTGTACTATTTGTACACATCCAGAGTTTGCCGATATATGTTCCATGTAATAGTAGCGAGCCAGAGCCTATTACCATTTACTGTACTCGTACTGCACTACGTATTTACAAACCCCGAGGTGCTATATGTATACTGAGAAATTCACAAACAAATAGCAGTCGGACTTAGGAGGCAGTTTACGATAAACAGTTTTTTACTCTGGAATTACAGGGAAAATGCAGATCTTCAACCCTATACACAAATAGCGATGGGCATCAAGCAAGCAGCCGAATGGGGCGAGGCAGAAATGAACTGCGATACGCGTTATCGTTGCGGAGAATGAACTAAATGAAGTTAAGCTGAATGATTGGTTACTTAATAATATGCTGTTAATTGAATCATAATAATTATGTGTAAATGAAATTGTTCACTACATTGTGCCAGTTTTATCAGACAATGAAACTAGATATTGGGTCCTTAATGTAATAAAATTTCAAATGAGACAAGTGTGAATGTTATAGATTTTGATTAATTATTTTTGACTGTAACTATTAGCACAGGATAGATAATAGTTGATTTTTTAGTGTAAGTTAGTCAGAGTAAGTACTTAGTCAAAATATATAATTAATTTAAATCGGAATAATATTGTCTCATTTTCAGTAATTTATTTTAACTACACATAATTATATATTAACATAACATAACATACCATCACGCCTGTATTCCCCGAATGGTTAGGCAGAGGCGTACTAAAATACACCCACAGTTCGCCGGTATGTTTATAGGGGGCGAGCCTATTGCCATTAACCGGGCACAAATTCCTAACTCCGAGCTGCTACTGGGAATTTCATAGAAAAACCCAATAACACTTTGCTCGACCTGGGAATCGAACCCAGGACCTCTAGCATAGCAGTCGCGCTCGGGACCACTTGGTTAATGAGGCAGTTAATTATATATTATTGTATTATAAATGTGGACAAGTTAGATAAATATTGTTTTAAAGTATCAAAATTCATAGTCTTAAACTAATCTCGTCAAACACAGTCCTAAATCACACACTATTTCAAGAATGTTCTTATTCCTAATCAAAGTCCTCACAAAATTAACACTCCTTATTTTCACATAAAATAAACGTAATGGTTTGTTTGTCTTATCCTCGGCATCCCAACTTTAACATAAATTCTTCAGGAACTAAGGTGTGTTGGCAGCAAGTACTCTTGGAGTACGGTCCGCAGGGTTGTTAGCTCGAGCTGCTCGATATTCTGCGTAGGAAACATAACCATCGCCATCTTTGTCATCAGACTCTAAAGTTCTATCCACCAAAGCTGGAAATGTAACACTATATTAAGTATCATAACCAGAGTAGCCGAAAATTTTACGAAAAATTGTCTGCGATGCCCTAGAAAGACATCCACCACCTTATTGGTAAGAGCTTTCAAAAACGTGAACCAGCACACGTGTATGACATATGAATGTGTATGTATGATGTATGAACTTGAATAAAGCTAGAGAGAGAGGTTAATGTATGTAGTATTGAACTTACAAATATAAGCTTCCAAATCATTAGCTTCTGGCTCAATTGAAGAATCTGCATCGGGGTCGGAAGCTTCATGCTCTATTGTATGATACACTGCCTGGAAAACATATTAAGAAGTAACCATAAAATTCATAATTTAATAGGGCGTTTTTTCTTTAATGATCAACAACGAACAACTTCGAAAATGGAACGTCTAACAACGGACAAACAAATAAAGGTTTTACTATAATACAACATTTGATAGTAGAATCAACTCGAATCTTTCATGATCGAAAAACCTACGATCCGCTAGTAGACACTTCGCATTTTTCTTTTTCGGAGTAGACTTCAAGAAATTGGTTCGTTTTCTGTAGGTACTTATTTGCGATCCGAATAGATTCAGAATCAAAGATCGAAACTGTTTCTCTACGCTGTGTGTACCTTCAATAACTCTAGACCATCCAACATAGAATTTTTGTCAAAGTCATGAGCGGAGAAGTAATGAAACTCCAATTCTTCTGGTGTCATTTTAGATAAAGCTTCTGCCGTCAACACGTGTGTATCTTCTTCTATATGCCTGTAACAATAAAGATGGAGTGTTACATTTGTTTTAAATTTGCTAACAAACTTTACGTTCCACGCTGTAGACCGTGACGTCGCGAGTTGTCACTATTGTAATAATCGTTTTATCTATGTACTTTTCTATGGAACAGTGACGGCTCTTACAAAAGACAAATGTCCTTGTTATATTTGAGCAAGATTAAACAATAGAGATTGTGTACCATGACTTCAGTCCAGAGCCCTTAGTTGAATTATTATATCTATTTACATGTCAGTTTTATAGGTCACATGAGGTGTTTGCTAATGCCTTTCAGTTTTGACTTGCGGGATAGTTCAACAATTATGATTCTTTGCTTAACTCTTTATGAATTACTATGAAATTAAGGAGTATTTAAGGTTTTACTTGTTATGTAGATTTTCACTTCTGACTTTCTATCTTCCAGGTAGCATGGCAATCCGACTTAAACATTACCATAATTAATTATGGTAATGTTTAAGTCGGATAAAACCTCGTAGCTTGTATTGCTATTATATTTGAAGCAAGTGAATGGCACCATAACTAAGATAACATAGTTGTCACATAGGTACTTTATATGGTGCAATAGATACGAAGTGTGCAAGTGTCTAAAACTAGTGGCTCCTAATGGTCTCCTCTTTCAGATCAACCGAAGTCAAGTATTGCAAAAGCCGACACAACTACATTAAGAGAATTTTTACTTTTTTTGTACCCTGAAATAGAAGCACGTTTCCAGTAAGTGAATCTAAGGCTTTAACTGGTGGTATTTTTCCTTCACTGGGATCGGAGGAGCCAAAATAGCGACTTTTGATGAATCACAATATGATTAACAGACACAGGGGTACACAACGTGCCGTACGTAACCAGTAAAAGTTGACCTTTAAGTGTACGAGAAGCCTCTACAATTTGAGGTCAACTTATGGTAAAAGCACAAATTATAGCCCCGTTGGACTTTGTCGTTGTTGGAATTTCGTCATTGTTACAGTAACAGAATCGTCACTTACTTAGTATCGTGCAATAGCTGCACATCTCCAGTGAGTGACTCCGAGCCTCGTGGTTTGTAGTGGTGGTGTTTATGATCAACCGGGGTCTGGCCATGCGGATGGTGGGGTCCTCGACGCATGCCAAATGTCATCGCATTTAGCACTAGTAGTAAACATACTGAAAATTAAAAGGTGTTTGATATTGAATAAATAGAAAAGATTAAACATAGGATACAAAGATACTAACAGTAGGTTATAACAATGCAGACCAGAATAAATTGTGTTTGAATTACGATCTATTTTGGTATTACGTTTGTATTGCAAATTAATAGATAAATAAAGAGAGACACAGCTACACCACCAAGTTTAAGTAAACTAAATTGTGTTCGACTTACGTAACTTAAAAGTAGATATAGTTGGACACTCGTAAAGTAAAGGCTAACAAACGGCACGCGCCATCAATTTTTGAACAATCGAGAAATAACATGGACAAATATTACAACAATCACAGAACCGACAATACTTAATACCTGTCTATAATTTGCACTGCATTGTACTTGGCAACATGAAGGGTGCGCCAGCTGGGGCCCCCCCATGCCCCATGCGGTCCGCGGACATCCCGCAGGGACACAATATTCACACCTCATTTCACAAGAGTCCTGCCCATTACATTTGTCATCGTCTAGTCAAAAGCACGTCAAATTGAATATTTGCTTCGGCGATTGCTGTTTAAAATTAGCTATATTCGAATTTGCGTGTTTATTTAAATTTATACTTTAGTGTTTATTATAATGAGCAGTTTGGAATGTTTGGCAATTTATTATTTTCAGGAAAATTTTACTAATTACATTCAATCTTTTTCTTAGAACGTGGAGTTTCTTGTCGTATTTTTTGGAACCATGCTACTAAACTCCAACAAGTTATTACAGGCATCATGAGTCTAGTAGCATAGACTCGTAATGCTTGTAAAAAAATCGTTGGTAATAAAAAAGTTAGTACTTAGAACTTTCTTTAATGTTCACAGCTTTTTGCAAAAAAATCACAAATATGAAGAAATATTAAGTTAGTTTTAAACACGTTTGGTAATTAATTAACAGGCACAGATCAGAAAAACTTACACTTACACACTTATACTTTACTTAAACTAAAATGCTGCTAATTACAGTTGCCGTCAACTTCATCCTGTTACATGTGTTCCATTAAAACAAAACGAAACAGGTGCTGTCATGTCACCCTTTAGATAAAAAATCTATTACAAAGACTTTCAATGTATCGAATGCATAATTTATTTGAGCCCCTCGATTTCGGAACAGTTGGTATAGAGAAAGACGAGACTGGCCTTTAATCGGACCCCACTTTATTATAGAGCAGTATAAAGCCGTAATGGGGGACAAATTATGCGCTTGCGACGACAAGTGCGCTGTCCATATGTCGGGGTGTCCGTAGCAAGCGGTGCTACGATGAGAGTGGCATACGGGCGCGTAGAATGATGAACAAAATGAACAAAAAGAAGAACCATAGTATGACCGCAAAGACCAAGTCTTCATCTACTTAAGGTTTGGTTTTGTCCTTGGGGCCGATGCATAAGAATGTTCCTATACACGAGTAGACTGGAAGGGATTTTTAAATCTGACGCTACTCCGTACACAAATCTATATAGGTATAAGACACTTTTAAGGCGCGCGTGACCCCAGAATTTTTGAGGTCGATTGCCGCTTAAAGAAATTATTTTTTAGTCTGTCCTTAACTTTTTTTGACAGTGAACAAAATAAACAAACAAACAGCCTGTGGGTATTTATCAATAATAGTATAGTTTAATATCAGTGAAATAATCTGAACATCGGATCCTTAAATTAACTCCTATAAACAATCACAATTACAAAGATTTTTTTACCGCTATACATATAACATGCCTACCTACCATGGTAAATTATAGCATTAGCCTACATTTGTTCGCATTTATTAGCCATTCAATTGATCTGTATATCACTAGTATGAATGAATTGGAGTCTTCGCGGGGTCCGTCCCGCTATATTATCGTCTGATAGCACCCTAATCCCATGCGATTACAGCAGATCCGCCACCACGGGTCACGGATTCCTTTATTTAGTACTGAGCAATGGTTACATTTTGGTTTTGTTACTACAATGAATGAGGTATTACGCATTAATGAAGTGGTTGGAGATAGGGATCTCTTAGATGGTTTTATTAAGCTTATAACATATTAAGATGAAATCAATGATACTGAAAGTTTTCTTAAATAAATTGCAATTTATTTAAGAATGTTGTGTTCAATTTGCTGTGATTTATTTACTCTTAGGTATTTTCCCTTTCAGAGGCATTTAGTTGGTTATGATTTTCCTTGATTAGATCATCAAACTATCTTAATCAAAATTCCAATTTGATTTTGTCTTTAAAAACTCCAATGTTTGTAGTGATACCAAAAATATTTTTAGGTTACTTCTTCATAATTCGCTGAGAGTTGCTCTTAAATTCATTTATTATATAAAATAGTTCAAAATGTAGTATGAAGTAAATTGTTACCTTCTTTCATGACTGGTGCATCACTCAGATTCTCACTTGTTTTGGTTTAAAAAACAAAATAATATCACTATTTTCTACCACAACTTCAGGCATCTGTCACAAGGGCTGACAGTAGAAATCAATTTAACAGCGCATGCGCAAATGTTTCAAGCTAAGTTCTACTTTAAGTTTGAGGATTTAATGACTATTATTTCTTGTCACGGTATATCATTTAGCGCATGTCAGGTTTTGATTTTTGGAGGGATGCGTTGTTTTCAATACCTCCTGCAAGATGTCGCTATGAGTCTGGTTGGGGTGATTGTACAGTATTTCTTCCTTAACTCATATTGAAATTGTCCTAGATTGAAAATCACAGAATTTAATTGAGTGTGGAGGAATGTGTAATTGTTACAAAATTGCATTTACATATTGAACACATAGAATGGAGCGATGCAAATTATCAATTATAAAAACTTGACTTCGGCAGTTATTTTAGCTTAAGACAACTGTTTTTGATACCTACGTATAATAATTTATAAAAAAATATAAGGCAAGATTGACCCTATAAAAATGTAAGAAAAAACCTTGAAATTAGTACTAGCACTGTATCAGTTTAATTTACAATGTTTTTTTTTATTATAAACCTTAACCTTCTTGTAATAGGTAATTATTAATATGGCGATAAGATGCAAGGAGACGCTGGACGAGAGAGATTTACTTACCTGGGATTATTATTGTGTTCAACGTTTTCTTTTAAATGGCCGATATTGTATGCCTAGTAAAATAATGTGCCTACCCTTTTACAAACATGTTGGGGTCGGCTCCTCTTCTAATCCTTTCTCTTGACGTCGCTTTTCTCTTTGCTGAGGCACAGATAATAGATGCATGTAATTAATACCAATGTTGCGCTATTTCAGCTTGTTTACGAAGTGAAGTTCGAAATAGCTAATTAAATGTATAACATCTACCCAAATGGTTAGCCAGAGTAGTACTAATCATAATAATAACTCACAGTTTGCCGGTTTGTGCCATTAACCGATCACAAACTCCGAGCTGCTACTACCCTTTCATAGAAAAACTCAATAATACTTTACTTGATCTGGAAATCACTGCTGAACCCAGGACGTCTGGCGCTTGGTACAAATAGACTAATGAGTTATTATCTAACTTGGATTACAAATCTCTTTGCACGGATTATGTAAAATTTCATATTCCTGAAAAACATTACTATTATTTGAATTACCTTGTAACCCAGCCATACCACCCCATAAATAAATACTCCAGTAACATCATCTAAGTAGCTACACATAAAATCCGCAACTCATCAAGGTGCTTACAACCCCCTATCTTAGCTGACAACATACATACCCCATAGACTCTTGTCAACAACTGAAAACTGTGCTCATCTCTACATCCGTCAATATTAAACCCTTGAAATTTCTATATACGATTCATTTTCTCTTATCTCCCACTTTGGAATAGATCTTTATTCCTTTAAAGATAGGAACAGAATTTGCTGGCACAACAAGGCTTTTATTTACGAATGAAACGTCCGAACTGCTCATCTCTCATGTTATACAAATTTGAGCTATATTTTTGTAACAGTTGAGTTGTTAATTATTTGGGAGAAGTTTCAATAGAAGGCTTTTCAGTATGAAAATGTTTATGTTTATAGCGATCTGTTGTGGGAAGTTAAAAAGAGACGGGCGTATGTAAGCGTGTGAGGGATTGTATGATCAATACATGAGCGGGCTGCGTGTCCTCGGAGGCCTCCCTAATGGTCGTTTTCTTACATTTGCATGCTAATTGACTTCTCTCGTAGCGTTCCTTTTGTCTCGAGTGTGTGTGACGCAAATTGAGACGAATTAGTGTCTTGCTGGCGAAGATGAACAGTTTAGTAGAGGGAATAAAGAGAGAAGTACCTATTTTAAAAACACGTTTAAAAATTGTTTGTTTAAGTAATTAAATAATTAATTAAATTGATAAATCATAAAAAATATGCTTTAATATATTATAATACTTACCTCACTAATATTATTAGGAGTATGCTTAGAATGTAACAGGCCCTTACCACGTCCTGTACAAATAAAGTAATGAAATGTAGCGTGGAAATCCTCTTAGTGTCCTGCCATGTCGCCGGGATTGGGAGAAGTATTAGATTTCTGCTGCCTAAAACCATAAAGTGCTTCTTCCTAATAACCATTGTTACAGGACAAAACGCCTACTACTACTTTATTTTTTCATCTGACTTCCAAAACCCTCATCATGAACGCTACTTCAATAAAACCAAAAAGGCCATATAGGTCTGTTCAGGAAGCTCTCTGGGCATATAATTTTAAAACCATGTACTTACCAGAAAATCGCTGAAGCGAGCACATGTACAGCTAATTTTAAATTTCCCTACACCATCATTTTATGATCAGTATTTTAGATTCTTCGGTCGTTCACTATGGTCAGGTTAGTAGTTCGATAGTTTAGTTTCCGCTTAGGTTAATTCCATTAATTAACAGTTTTAATCTCTCCAAATAACAATTACAATAAAAAATTAATCTACCACTATATAGGACGATATTTTGACGATATTAATTGTGAATACTTTACGCACTTAACGCCTTCTCCAGTCTACCCCAACATCAGTTACAGAATATACTAGCTGCAAGCCTCTCGGTTGCATTGCCTCATTTCATTATTATTTTTATCTTTCCAAGTGCAATCAACAAATCACCAAAGTTTCATCGCAATCGGATGATTACATGGGACCTAAACATACCGTCAAAGTATAGTTGTACGTCAGTACACCTCTGCCAAATATAGGCGGGATGGTTATAAATGAGGATGTTTCACATGGGAAGCTACTCGTATAAGTTGCTATTGTTTTTCGTAGTGGTCGAAAACCAGCTTCACCAAGCAATTAGAGAAATCTGTAATTAATTGAAAAGGCAAATTTTCGTTTTATGGCGATACTACTCTAGGGAGCTCTAGGGTGCTCTACTCTTAGTAATAAACGCCCGCTCTCCAATCGCGTCGGCGCACTGTCACTAAATTACGATGATTTGATTTGTATGTATACCTACTGTATTACAAATACCAAATATTGATACTTATTATATTGATAGTCTTTCTTAACTGTTGTTCTGTTGGGTTCGCCTTCCAGTCTATGTGCTGATTAAGAGTATTTTACACGAAGCTACTGCCATCAGACCTCCGTAATCCAATTCCTGGGCAATGCTGATGTTCTGATGATAGACTGGCTGTCTGGCTTTTTGGTTTCCTGATTATCACTAACGATTGTCATAAATCAACACCTATTCTATTCTATTTCTATATATAATTTGGGGACGCCGGCAGGCACCAGGTGGGCGATCAGTCCGCATATTGGGATTATTTCGCCCAGTTCCCCATTTTTGGTGGATCCCGTCATGGGTTACTGGCGCTCGGCGTCGCAAATCTTCCCGTAGCCTTGCAGAAGCTCACCAGTTGTCCGATGGAGAGTTCTGCTAGCTGTTCTTCATTTATCTCATCGGTTCCTAGTATTTCCCATCTAAGTAGCGCATACATTGTGCATTTTGCTAGTAGATGAAAGCTCGTTTCTTCTGCTTCCCCGCATGCTGGGCATATAGGGTCCTACTTTATTTTCATGATCGCCAGGTGTCTGTTATAATCGACACCTATACTAGTTTATACATTGCCATACCAACGTATGACAATGTATACAATATAAAAAAAAAACCCTAACCGATCCGAAAGGGGCTCTTCGTGAAGGTATCCCAATCACATCAAGAAATAAAATGAGAAACATCCAGTACTTCTTCACGAAAGTAAACATATTAATGTATGTACTGTAGAATGAAATTGAGGATTGTAGTGCCCAAAACGCCGCATTTACCCAAAACAATATCAAATTTTAAAAATTTTATAATATCATCATAGGTCCTAGTTTGTTTTGCATCCAGGGACAGTGCCCAGTGGCACCGCCACCGTATGGCCATTAAAATTTTCTCAGTTTTATTCGAGGATTTTTTTCGTGTAAAGTGAAAATGATTATCTAATAATAATACTAGCTGACCTGACAGACGTTGTTCTCTCCAAGTTTCAACTAACCACCTCAAAAAATCAGGGTTCCATATTTTTTATACTCTGCTCTCTGGATAAATCATATATATGTCCCGTGATGCCCTGTATAAGTAGAGTTAGAATAACTGTACTAATAATCAATTCCTGGTCACATTAATGGTTTATGATTGATCTGCTTTATTTTCTTGTTTTACTTTATTTAGTCCATGTCAGTGTATTTTTTAAATTTTATTACTTGATTCTGTTATAATTTTTGACCCGTGCTAGTCTAGTACAGAAATACTGGAATAAGAAATTTACTTCAATGGCTATTTTTCAAATTCAACGTTTTCTATGGTTAAAATGTTAATAACTTTTGATAGAGTGAACCGATTTGAATTAAAAATAGCCTAAATGTTAATCTAAGAAACAGGCTAAGAATTCCTGTCTACTTCCTCCAAATCTCTCCAGTAGTTATCATTTGATGCGTGGTCAAACACACAGACGAACCGACAGACAAACAGACAGACAAAAGTTCCAAAAATAATAGAAATGGATTGTGTTACTGATTCTGAGTCCCCCAAATTAGTTTTTTTGTAAATATAAGCAATGTACAGACACGGCTCATTTACATTCTTATTATATGTAAGATGTAAATAGAACCGGATCACGATACCTAACAATACGTTCACGGGTCGGACAGGGTTTTCATACTAGATTGTATATAATAATAATATAATGTACAAATAAAATCACTACATTTATTAAAATATAAACCTGGCCATTTCATTTCACATATCCCAAACTCACAAATTTGGATGTTAGGAACAATAAATTTTCGGTTTTCTGTATCAAACGGAGATTTGCGGCGTAGGGCGGGTATGGGCGGCGTTGCTAGGCAACCGCCCTCCCTGCCACCCTGCCCTCCTACCCGGATCACTTTTAAACTTTCATGTCGGAAAGTTTTTAAGGTTTGCTTGTGGCTCTCAGATTCGCCATCTTTTTGTTTTAAGCCTCTTTGCGATGAAAACAACATGAATAAAAGTACCTACACGTGCCTTTATAATGTTCTTGAGAAAATTTTCCGAGAACCTAATTTGTTTAAGCAGATATAAGGAAATTCTTTGACTCGTAAAAAGTATAACATTTTTACATAGAATGCGTACCAAGCGCCTTCTAATACAATTACGAGAGGCGAAAGAAAAATATTTTTACAAACATCGAGAGACAATTTGATTCTTGAATATAATATTTTTTTCTGAATTATACATACGAATACGAATATCTAAAAACACTTAAATAAGCAAAAAGGAAATTATAATTTAAAAAATCTTAATAACATCTTATGGATCCTATGTTACCTACAAAGTAATAAATAAGTTAATATTTTATAATAGATTATACATTATGTATACCTATATTAAGTACCTATGTCAATATTAATTATAGAATATATTTGTAAGTTTTATGTAAAACATAATTAAATAAAAAAAGAATTAAGTTTTCTTTCAGTTCGATACTTGTCTGTAGCTGAGATACATATTTTTCGAACAATTAACAAAAGAATTAACATGATAATACTTATAAAAATCCCGAATGTTACCTACGGTAAATATATAAAATCCAAAAGAAACCTGATTTTAGTAAACCTTCTTGGGATATCTACTACATACCATTAAAACATAAAAAGTAAAGATTAAACCCAACCTTTTTTGCGCTTTAAAAATACGTCGTCAGTTTAGGTGGATTCCTCACATGACTTTTTCTGCACAGAATGTAAAGTTGTTACTTTTTAAGTTACCAGAGAGCTACGTACAAAATTGATGAGGGAACGAAACCACGCGGGCTTCCAAGCAAGCTGGGCCCGAAGGTGCTTTTAGCCCCTAATTGGTGAGCTTTTAAGACTGCCGCTCGTTCGTTTGACGTCGTCCATGTACTGCCAACGACTAAAACGAATATAGAGCCGTTTTGCCGCGAAAAATAACTACAAACAAATAAAAAATCTCAGCTAGCTACCGTTTGAGTTTGCATCAAAACTCTTTACTCAAAATTGAGCTTGTATTTTTCAGGGGTTACTTACATGAAAGACTATTTGATGGTGATTAGATCTTCTCAATTATGTTTATTTTATTTTATTTAAACAAACACGTTCTAAGTCGCCAGTAGACAACTTGCCATTAACATTTGTTTCTATACGTTACAACTTAATCATCGGCTGAATTACTTATTATTAATTATTAACGATTATTATAATAAGAACGAATGTATATAAGTTATTGTTTAAAATACTCTAAAACCTGAAATGGTGCATATGTACTTAGGAACCCACATACCACATACACCATCACGCCTGTTTTCGCCGAAGTGTTAGGCGGAGGTGTACTAATGAACAGGGTACAGTTCGCGGGTATATTTTTGGCAACAACCGAGCACAAACCTCACCCAATAACACTTTGCTCGACTCTGGGAATCGAACCCGGGACCTCTAGCGTAGGTAGCAGTTACGCTTAGGTTGACTAGACTAATGAAGCAGTTAAAGCCAGTACGTAGTTCGACAAAATCAGGGTTGACATAGACTTCAAATCTAAATATGCTACTATACGGTACGTTTAATACAAATATGTAACCATGCTACGAAAAAGAAACTTATAGTAAACGCAACTTATAAGTCTTATTTAAAAAAATATCGAAATACAATGGCATCAGTCCAAGCCACGTGGCTGCAATAAAAAAGTTAAGAGTTCTAATTTCAAATTAACAGTGGGCGTAAACGAGCGCGCGCGCCAAATTAGGCGGCAATTTTGACAGCGGGGTAACATAGAATTTTCTTGTCAAAATATTTTTGCAAACAATCGACTTGTTCGCATTCAATGAGTTTTTTTACACCCATTTTTCGTATAACAAAACAAAACCACAATTAGCATAATAGCTACTTGTTACTTTTTATTGTTAAAACACAATACGTCGCGTTATAGGTACGTTGGCATCACGCCTTTATTTTAAGAGGGATGTAAACGTTAAAAATGAATAGCTTGATGGAAATAATTCATTACCCTAATTGAACTGCCTAACAAATCTGGATCGTTAAATAAATTATTAATCAGTGAAAATGGTCCAAAAAGGATGAATTATAAAATTACCTCTCAAACGTTTCGTGGTGTGGCGACCGAAAAGGGTATGCTTTCAAGCGCTTTACACACGATGTTTCCGTCTCTTTTTGCACTCCAGGTTCCAAGGCAGGTGAAGGCACCCCTTTCAAGGGTCGCCTACACTCAGTCGTTGATAAATTTGGTCCCTTCGTAATAAAAGGGTGTCCCGTAAATGTGTACTTACATGTTATGCTTTATAGGTACTATACCATAACATTTTTCCATTAGATTCAATCTTCCCAACAACTTCGGTCAAAAAAATTTGTCAAAAAGTAAAATTAAGTAAAAAGATTTTTTTAGCTATGATGCGAATGGTATCGGACCGGGGCTATTAACATAGTTTGAAGGAGGCTTTACCCATCAGCGAGGTAATTAGTGTTGAGGATGATGACGATGACCAATTGTATAAGCTTTTATAAAAACCAAGTAAAAAATGAATTATAGAAATTTGTACTACCTTAAATAAAAGCAATCTCCCTTACAAAAAGCACAAGCATCAATAATTTGCTAAAGACAAATCGAAAAGTTAAAGGGGTACATTATAAAGTAAAATTGAAACGTTTCTTGAAACGACAGATAAATCGTGTGTCTACTTTAAATTGACCTTTGAAACTTCCCATTCTCCCCCTGTTTTCGCCTGTGGAATGGTAAGGAGAGAGGAGGCTGGGGGGTCTCATAATGCTAGTTCTAAAAATTGATGTATTCGGGCATGGTTAAACGGCGGGGTCCGCACCGTCACAGCCATTAAAAACTTATTAAACATCATCTCGAGCAATTACTTCTCCCTCCCTAACTTAAGTAGACTCGCAACGCAGCGCCCCCACCTGTCACCGGCTAGTGTTAGCTTAAAGTAGAATTGGGGACGTACTTTATACCCGTACCTACTCCCAAAAATTGGTCAAACCCAATAAAACGTATGTACGTCACGTGAATCATCTCAACCATTATAAAATTGTAAAAAAGCTGTCTGTACAACATTGAAGATGTTAAAAAAAAAAACATGTGGATTAAGATAGGTATGTCTGAACCCAGAAATGTTTTTTTTTTCTTCTTGTCTTATAAAAAAATTTAAATTGTTATCACTGTTAGAATGTATATGCATCAACTTAAAATCTGGTGAACTTTTTATCTCAATTAATTGAACGGAACCTGAGATACAGCTTGGCCTCTCTGATGTATACAGACCCATACGAAAGAGAGATCATCAATGTTGGATATTGATAAAAATAATTTCTGGGATCCATTTTTAATCCTAATAAAGGTTCACGTGAGCGAAGCCTCGGGCAAAAGTTAGTAAATTTATTAAAGAAATACTATCTAGTAAAAATTTACAATGAAGACTTGAATACCTAGAACATTTTGACGTACAATTGGCTTTGTCAATAATTTATCTTACAGAATGACTCATAATTTTATATTTTACAGTTATATAATATCAACAATCGATTGTTACTTATTATATTATATATTATTAATTATAATTAAATTGGCAATGCATTTTTATATTATGTATATTTTTGTGCATTTTTCATCCTGCCTTCGAGTCGAATTTTCCTTCACTAAAATAACTAAAGTAAGTACTTATATTGAAAATGTATCAGACTTTTTCCAAAGTCCCAGTAAATTGCTTTATATTTTTCAAAATCAAAAGCTCAAAACGACAGACTACGATTGGCTCCTGAGTCGCCCCGTGCAATGCGACCAACGAGGGTTGATATGAAGTTGTGTTTCCAGTTTCCACGTCTCGGTGGTCCGTCGGACATGACAGCGGAAGCCGCGGCTCGGAGCCACAGGAAGCCGTCACGTCGTCTGCGACCAAACAGAATTTATTCCTCTATATTTTCACTATTTTGATATAAAATATCACCCGCCAAAGATTTTTATAAGCGTTAAATGAGCGAAAGATATTTTGTAACTCACGGTGTCGCGATTTATTGTTATTCTTTTGATCATCATGGGAAAACAGGAAAATATTGTGTCTCCGTGTGTATTTTATTATATTTCATCGTCATTTCATTATTCAATTTAAGGAATTATGGATTATGAGCATCTACCTATGCTTTATTTTCTACTGTTTGTCTGCGATAATCTCAAGAGTCTAACCTATCTCAAATCACGCAGGATTTTCTTAAAATCCTGCCTCAGTCAGTACCTACTCAACTACGCTTTATAAAGAGCTCCTGTGCAAAATTTCATGCTTTTAGACTCACATTCTCTATCATTTAATGGTATAGTTTGACAGTTTTTTTAGAGACGTCAACAAACTTGCCAACTGATTAGTACCATCAGTATTCATCGCTGGTTAATGACAACTGCAACATCAGATAAGTTGCTGATCGGTTTGAAGGACGTCATGTCATAGCACAACGAAAGAACCTCTGCAGGAAGACAAATATAGTTACATAAAACAAAACTCATATTTGATAAAAACATTTCACTTAATTATTATCTTTATGCTTGTGTCAGTCGCAGTTAAGTTTTAATTATATAATTGTGTACCTAACAGTTTTTGCATAACGGAGCTATTTTGTAGAACAACTAGCGGTCATGTAAAACAGCGAATTAAGAAATCCAACTGCGATATATCTTTATATATATAAAAGAAAGTCGTGTTAGTTACTCCATTTATAACTCAAGAACGGCTGAACCGATTTGGCTGAAAATTGGTGAAGAGGTAGCTTAGAACCAGGAAACGGACATAGGATACTTTTTATCCCGTTCCCGTGGGATGTGATGACAGACCGAATTCCACGGGGGCGAAGCCGCGGGCAGAAGCTAGTTATCTATATACATAAGTATTGTAAGTGAATGTGTAGACTTACAAAATACTTGATAAGTTGAAATAAAACTATTTTTTACTGATTTTATCGCGTTGTATTAATTTTATTTAATTCCCGACGTTTCGGATCCTTACAACAATAGGTACAACGTAAAAAATAGATTTATTTCAATGTCTAATATTCGCGTAAGTGTCAGAAACCAGTATACTTGATAAGTTAATTATCTTATGTCCTTGTGTATCTTTCGTTAAAGATCCTAAATAAATAAATATACTTACCTAATAAAATGAATCCTACACTGTGGCACGTGTTACCAATAAACTAACATGAAAGCTATGCAATTTGCCTGTTCAGTCACCCTGCTCTCACAATGAGATATTTTTATGCGAATATTACATAGTATTATAGTAAGAGCGGGGGCGGTAGTAGGCGGGTCTCACACATGGTCACAACAAATGTCGCATTTGGAAAATTTATATGTAGGTAGTAGATATCTTTTTTTTTCTCCTATCAATGGTAATACATAATACTTTGTTTATTTTCGCAATATTAAGAGGAGGTTAATGTACGTAGATGAAGCTAAAGTACACTACTTTAGCTTCATCTAGGATCGTAGCAAGTGGAAATCTATAGTCTCTGCCTACCCAAATGTATGCGTGAAAATATGTACCTATGTATTTAATACAAAACTCCGAGGAACTACTTATAATATAATGTTATCTAAGTATAAATATTAATATTTTATTAGCTTATGCTTAAAAATGTATTTATCACATTCAATTCATGCCTTATGACCTTGTTAGATTGTATAATTCGCTGTTTTACATAATTTAGTTGTTATATAAAACAGCTGATTGACGTTAAGCAGTTTTTCAGAATCGCTGACCTTCAATACGCACACGGAATCGCATGAACGTTTCTGTTCCTCAACACATCCCGTTAACGATTAGCGTTCCTATAAAACAGCAGAAGTGAAATGTCTATCAAAAATAAAAAAATACGCTATTTATCGAAAAAAAGTTTCCAGAAACAAAATGGTCTCAGGATTTAAATTAAAATAAAAAGAAAGAGTTACAATTCATAAGATGCCAAGTTTTCTAAAAAAAGACGTCTAATGTAATTTTACTTTCTAAATAAGTTTTATCCTTTAATGTATAATTATAGGCACATTTCTACATAGCTATTTAAGACTATGATAATAATTATCATACCAAGTTAATGGTGTTTAACAACGTGATAACTGCAATAGATTACGTTTATATATTTAGAACTACTCAACATCCGGCCCTGTGGCGCAACGGATAACGCGTCTGACTACGGATCAGAAGATTCCAGGTTCGAATCCTGGCAGGGTCGCAACTTGTCTTTTTGCGATTTTCAGATTTTTGACTTTTTATTACAAACTGCTGTTAAGAGTTTCAACATAATATTGGAAATCTTTGTAAACAATTTTTAATGTTTTATTCTTCATTTAATATAGCCTAGTGGTAAGTGGCAGGCAGCTTGGCAGTCCAATGATTATTGGACTGCCAAGTCAAAGGTTTCAAGTACGAGTCTAAGGCACGCAAGTCTGACTTTTCGGAATCATCTGCGTATTAATTATTACTCGCTTAATCAGTGAAAGAAGGTATCGTGAACACCTGAAATACTGTCTCAACGTTGTGTAAAGTGTGAATTATGATGATGATGAGTATGAAATGTACTTACCTACAGAAGATATTTTTAACCGACCTCAACCTGTGGTTCTAGGCTTCCAATCTAACCACATTGGAAGCCGACCAGGATTTCTGCAACACTGCAATCTCATGTATGGACTGTTTAGAATACTCTTCCTGTCTGCCGAGAAAATATCTGACTTCCTTGGTGGTGGCGACCACCCTTAAGTCGGAGTCTGTCGTAAAGCACCTTGGTGTGTGTTTAGACTTTTGTGCGTAGGTAATAGTTTCCCCTTCAGAGGGGCTCTGAAAGGTCGGAAACGCCTCAGCACCCCCTCTGGTGTTGCCGGTGTCCATGGGCGATGATGACTATTTACCACCAGGTGGCTCGTCAGCTCGTTTGTCAACATAATCCATAAAAAATCCCTCTGGACACTATAGATAGATCCTGTAAGGGTTAACTGGTTGTAAGGCTCTTCGAGCTCTGACTAATACTAACTGTTGTCATATTTATAAGCTTTACTTATGTAAGTACATGTTGCACCTATGTTTTACTGGGTGTTTTTATGTCGGACGTATCTATGTAAGGTCCTTTACTTAATACGTCAAAATACTATTGTTATTTCGTGGTTACCGTACAAAAAAGGTATGTTATTTCACAATAAATACAGAAAAAGTACGAAGTGTAATCTATTTAACATGGACGAATATAGGTTAAAACAGTGTCATTAAGCATATATTCGTCCATGTTAGATTTAAACAATAAAACACGATAACTGTCGTTATTTCGGTGCTATACTAAATAGAGGAGTACGTCTATAATAATTTGTAATTAGTACCTGCCTTTAATTTATATAATACCTTACGAACAGACAAAACAAAAAACTTAATTATAAGTACCTGCTTACACAATCTCGTATACTTTGCCATTCAGTAAATACATACGGCAATGTTACAAGCATATACCTACGAACTTAGCCAAAGCTTCCAAGTCTTACTTCAAGGAGCGGGGAATCAATTAAAACTACTAATAAAGTTCTAAGACGTTTCACTTCTCCCCCTACTTACTCCCCGAAAACTTCCCTTTAGTGTAAGACGAATTCTATTTTACTTTGCCTTCCGCCGAAATAATTAGGAGCAACAATTGATTTTTTGTATGGACGAAAACCCTTTGTTTGAAACCTATGGATGTAAAGTTTACGTATTTCACTTTTATGTCAATATACACAGTGTTTTTTTTTTCAACGTGTAGTCGGATCACAAAACGATTATCGCCACCCATGGACACCAGCAACACCACAGGAGTCGCAACTGCGTTGCCCGCCTTTTAAGAGATTCTGAGAGGGTGAAAGTAAACTTTCACATGAACTATAGAAAAAACAGCTATTACATCCAAAAATCTGTTATTTACCAGATAAAAATGCATATGGTGCTACCGTATTTTTTTTCCGCGACATGACATGTGGATTTTTTTTACTTATTATTAAAATCAGCTCGCGTTGATCTACCAAGAAAGCCGTGTATTCTCATAATTCTGTACTTAGTAATTCAACTCATACAATATTAGTTAAGTATTATTTCGATGATTTGTTCCTGAACTATTGTTATTATAATTCTATCATTTATCTTAGAGAGCTATGCAGTCTTATAAAAGTTTACAGTATGAATCAGTGATTTTTCTTTAAAAATAAAAATGTATTCCATTCCACCCTGTGCATAGATAGAATAGGGAACCCTGGTGCGCGAACCATATCACACTTGACCAGTTAGAATTGTTTGTTTCAATTAAAAAAAACCCTATAAACCCGTGTTAGTAACGGATAAATATAAATAAATCAAATGTTACCTAAATTACTAGGTAAATTTCTGCTCAACTTTGCCTAACATTTTGAGGAATATATGGGCGTAATAGTGTGTCCGTATCCATAGGTGCTAATACTATAATATAATTGCGAAAGTTACTCTACCTGTCAGTACCTATGAGTCCGTCTTTTACCATATCACGCCTAAACCGCTGGAATTATTTTTGATGAATTTGCTCTAAATATAGATTGGTCCTTGGAACATATGTTACGTGAAAGCGTAACAATCAGAGAGATAGGTACTTAGACAAATTGATCTATTTTCGGATTTATAATATAATTAGAACTAATACGCTATTAAAAGGCATACCTTTAAATCTATGAAATAATTTTATCGAGCTTTAATCACTTAGCGGTAAGACCTCAGTGAAATTGAATATCAATTACAGATATCTTTCATCTGGCAAACTTGATACCGGTAATGATATTCATAACTTGTGGGGTGGTATGCAAAAGGGTTGTTTGTAATGTAGTCCTTTTTGGTACATTTGTTCAAGTTTGCAAGATAAACAGATAACATTATAGTTTCTAAAATCCCCTAAATGATGGTTTGGGGATTTATTTATTTTATTTATTATTTTAGATAGCTAGGTAATGTTTATTTCGTGCAAGGTAGCTTACATCCTATTCCAGTATTTTTTTAAATAAAACAGATTACCTAATAGTGTTTTTTTTATTGTATATGATAGATATCTTAGCGGAAAAAAAATAGATCTCATCGGGGATTGTAACTTGTCTTTCCAAGCCATAGGGACTGGCCGGAATGACACAGGTTCGAATTCTGCCAGAGATTGATATTTTCTTCCGCAACGACGTAGGTATAAAATAATATTAATAATATCTATAAGGATACGATATAAAGCAGCACAAAAACACTAGATATACCTACTAAAACTATGAAAATAATCTTAGTTAATATTTATTATGTAAATACAAAAACATTTGTATGACAAACTGCATTGTGAGGCTCTTTATTTCATGATCGACTGAAAGTACTTGAGCAAAGAGATGTGACACAAGAGTTATGAACTTTCAGCGAATGCATACAGGCGTATATAATCATGTTTAAAATTTAACAAAGATTTGCTATAGCGTTCGTAGTTACAGCCGGCACAGCCTGTCATATAGACACAATCACCGTCACAAAGCACTGGCTACATTAAAAGCATCCACCCTTCTCTGTTTCACGTTTTACCGCGAGAACTTCCATACATGATTTTGCGTTTTGTGAAACAAAACATAGTGCAATGCATAAACTTTAAACGCAAGATCGACGAGGAGCCGTGGGGACAATAAAACAAAGAAAAGCGTATCTGGCCCGGAGCGGTGCGCGGCGAGGGGCGGCCGCCCGGCGCCACCCGCCAATCAGAGCGCGCGCCCGCAGCCGCCCCATCGGCCCGCCCCAACCGGCCCTCGCAACCCGCCGCGGATGAATGAGACGCAGCATCCCTACAAAGATTTTACATCGATTATGGGGGTATGGGAGCAGGCCGTTTCTGTCTCGCCCGTGGGCGGCGACGTGAGTTCCTCTCGCGCAGTCGCGAACAATTAACGCGCGGGGCGGCATGGTCGGTGCGGCGCGACGTGCGACGTCACTATAATGTGGTTAGTCAGTGAGCGTCGGGGCCGAGCCGACGGCGACGGCGACGGTACGGAGCACGAGCACAGGAGCGCGGGAGAGCCGCGCTGGTCGCTCAGCCAGCGCTCCGGCCACAGCACGGTGGAGTTCAAGAGCACGGCGTGCGCGGGGGCCGCTGAGCCGCCCGCGCCGCCACTCACCGCGCTGCCGGATCCGCAGCAGTTCAACATATTCCCGGCCTTCTTCAGCCGCCAGCTCAACTTCAGTGGTGGAGGCGGATGTGGCCAAGGTGCCAAGATCATGGAGGAGTTGCGACCAAACCTGGTCGGTGGGTTGCTCGGTGTGCCAGGGCTGCTGGACGAGCACCAGCAGGATGCCAAGTACCTGCCTTCGGGAGGTGAGAGCAAGTACACGCCGGACAAGGGGCGCAAGTGCAGCAACGCGTCGTCTTCGTCTGCAGAGGAGTTTGGTGGTCTGTACGGCGGGGAGCACGCAGCCACGCCGCCAGCCCCACCACTTAGCCGCTCCTTACAAGATAACACAGGTATTTACTATAATAATAGAGCACAATAGATAATAGTAGGTACTAACAATAGTTGAGTCCTCAAACAGAATATCGCACATCGTATTTACCGTTTTTTTGATGTGCTGCAAAAGAGGCTGCTAAAAGCGAGAAAGAAGCAATCACCTCTCTTCCGATGTCGTATTCAAATGGAACCTGGTTCGTTTCATAGCAAAACTATACCTAGACGCTTATTACTTCAGCTTCCTACCGCACTGAATTTTTAAATGTAAGTATAAGTAGTTTATTTACAAAGATATTAATACGATTTTGTTACCAAACCTGTCATTTCGAATAAACAATACGCTATTGAGATTGAATCTCACGTGGTCACAGTACTATCTTTGATTCATATTCTTTGGTTGCACATATTATGGGTTCAATTTTAAAAAACCACTAGTCTAAGAAAGGGTGTGTCGCTGCGATGATTCGTAGCAAAGCGTTTAAAGCGAACTGCTGTTTTAGCCAATTAGATACTTGAATTAATTAATTTGCTATAATTTGATCAACGCGCTATTATTGCTTTAAAAACAAATCTATGACTGGCACTTAAAACAAAAACAATTATAAACGCTAAGACTGCCAGATTAGGTTAAGCCATGTAAACTAGCCATTTAAACAAGGTACAACTAGTATTATTTAGCTTAATGTAATTATTTAGCTTAATAATAATATACATTTCTGAAGTCCCTGACTCCTATGCTAGGTTATATACCTGTGTTATAGGAGTCAGTGCCCTCTTCCGTGGTAAGGGACATGTATTTTTATGCAATAAAAATATTAATATAACTTCAAGAGCATGCAATCTAATTAACTAATAAAGAAAATATGAAGTTAAATGAAGATAAACTTAACTAATAACAATACACAAGTGGGTAGTTTAAAATTTGAATTAAAATTAATATTTGAAAATTTAATATTTGAAGTGAGGTGAGGGAGTTTGAGTGAGTGAGTGGTTGTATGTGTATGTGAATGATGTGTGTGTATGTGTGTGGGGTAGCAAGTAGTAGTTCAATTGCTATGGGTACTTAATTATGTTATAGATAAGATATTTTTTTCAGTTTCGTCGTAGTTTAGTGATTGTCGCCATTGTTTTAAGCTTTGCTTGACTTTTTGAAGGGTAAGTTTATAGAACGAAAGCTTTTTATTGATTCTATTATAAACGTCTCACGTTTATAATAGAATCAGCAATAAAATGAGCTCTGAGCAATAAAATGTCTTCGTGCAAGGGCAGATCGACACATTGCGACAAGAGTTGCGACAGGACAAACGGGGAAGCCGGTTCGTCTTTTGGTTAAACTAGTATCCAGTGGCATCATAGAATGTCGACGCAAGACCGTACGAAGGATATAAAGTTGTCTCACAGTAATAACCTGTGCGTCCTTATAGAGCTGGTTAGTTGGTTAGTCTCTCTTTCGAAAGTACATTACTTTGAGGACAGCTCGCTGTGCTCGTTCCACTCTAAACATCACTGTTTTAAACGTTCCTTCCCACACTGGGATGCAGTAGGTGATAATAGATTCACATAGGGAATGGTAAACAAGTGATGCTGTTTCTGTGTCGGCCGAGTGTCTTAAATCCTTGAATAAGTAGATAAGTTTACGAAGCCTTGCACATAAAACCTCTGCATGAACACGCCAATCTAGTTTTTCGTCAATGTAAACACCTAAATATTTTATACTAGGTATGTGCGATTATGTTTTTAGAACCTGTAGGAGGTTTAGGAGCATTTGGTGGGACAAATTGGATTATTTTAGTTTTGGAAATATTTAATGTCAATAGATTAGTGGTAAGCCAGTTCATTACAGATTGCAAAGCGGGTTCAGCTTTTATCTTTGCCTTGGCCCATTCTGTATGTAGTGTCGTCTGCATATGTGAATATATCACAGTTCTTCAGTGATAATTGGCAAAGATCATTGATGTATATTAGGTCTTTATCTATGAAATTGCCGTTTTGTATGAAAAAAATTAAACGAATTTTTTTCATGTTTTTTTTATTTGTATTAATCGAAGTAATCACTCATGCAATCAATGCATCTTTGCCAACGCAGCGGCAGTTTATTGTGAGGACACACAGTTTATTCTTAAAGAAATCAGCTGGACGGGAGGCAACAAATTCTTCAAAGGCATTTTGTACTGCCTCTCGGGTATTGAATTTTTTTCCCACCAAGAAGTTACCCAATTCTGGAAAAAGTAGTAGTCTGTAGGCGCAAGGTCTGGTGAGTAGGGTGGATGACGGAAAATTCCAACCCCAGTTCTTGCAACTTGGAGACCGTCTGCTGTGCAGTATGAGGTCGCGCGTTATCGTGCAGGAGCATCGGAGACGAGCGATGACCAATGCTGGTTGGAGATGTGCCAGTTTCTCCATCATTGTGTTCAGTTCTTCACAGTACACATCTGCAGTAATGCTCACCCCGTTTGGTAAGAAGCTGTGATGAATCACACCGGCGCTAGACCACCAAACAGTGACCATTACTTTTCTAGGGGTAAGTTTTCGTTTAGGGCATTGTTTAGGTGCTGAACCAGGATTCAACCAACTTGCTGAGCGCTTGCGGTTATCAAACAGAATCCATTTTTCATCGCAGGTAACAATTCGGTTCAATATTCCTTCATTTGTGTGTCTGTTGAGCAGTGCAAGGCACGTTTCGACGCGTACTTCGCGCTGGCGATCATTGAGTTCGTGGGGCACCCATTTGTCAAGCTTTTTTACCTTGCCAATTTGACGCCAATGGACCAATATTGTTTTGACGCTAACGCCGAAAGCTGCTGCTAATTCAGCCGTCGATTGTGTATCATCAGCTTCCACAATCGCCTTTAATTCGTCATTGTCGACCAAAGTCTTCGGACGACCGCGAGGTTCATTTTTCAGGTCGAAATTCCCAGAACGGAAGCGAGCAAACTAATAACAGGTGGTGCGTTGGTTTGTAGTGTTAGCTCCGTAAACGTCGTTGATGTTGCGTGCAGCTTGTGCCGCGTTGCTGCCGCGACGGTACTCATATTCTATAATTACTCGAAATTTTAACGTATTCACGATGACGAAAAATATTGAAATGCGATGAAAATGTAACACTAATCAATAAACAAATGACTACTTTTGGAAAAAGAATTCTATGTTTTTAAATTAAAATTAATTTGAAATTAGAAATCTTAGCCAAAAAAAATTATTTTGATTTGAAATGGCCAGTACTGCAGAACGGCAATTTCATATGTAAAGACCTATTATTTGAAAAAGGGTAGGTCCTTGAGGTATTCCGTAAGTAATAAATTCTTCACGACTCCGTATGGAATCTATTTTTACACATTGACTACGACTACTCAAGTAATCTTCGAAAATCTTTAAGACGTTGGCACGAATTCCAATGTGCTCCAGTTTGGTTATAAGTCTGGGGATAGAGACGGTATCAAAAGCCTTAGTTAAATCCAAAAATACAGCGTAGCATTTTAGGCGTTTATCCATTATATCGACTAAGCTATTTATAAAGCTAGTTACAGCGTCCTCGGTTGATACACCTGCCCGAAATCCATATTGGTTTTGTGCTATTAGGTTATTTTTTGTTAAAAATGTTGTTAGATGGTAATTTAATATGCGTTCTAGAATTTTGGACAAACAAGTAAGTACTGAGACCGGCCGATAATTAGATACGTCGTCTCTAGCCCCAGCCTTGTAAACTGGGTGAACTATCGCACGCTTAAATGCCTTGGGATAGACGCCCGAGTTAATGGCACAATTACATACATGAGCTATGAGAGGAGCCTATGTGTTACAGGACGATTTTATAATTTTTGCTGGAATATTATCCCACTCACTAGCACAGTCACAGCGCAAAGATGTGATTACGCTTACAACTTGTGCTTCGTCAATAGGGAGAATAACTAGTGAGTTTACTGGTAACATAGAAAGACCTGATGAATGCTAATACAACTAAATTTAAAAGCAATGTAACACCATAAACTATAAAAATTTGAAAGCAATATAAGGTCTACCTGATAACTAATTTATTTAAAAAAAGAAATAAGAAATTAGTAAAGGATAATTTTAAATTTAAAATAAATAAATTTTAAATTTGGAATCGACATTCATCTAAAGCGTCTCTGACCCAAATTTCCACTGAAAAGCTTTGCTGCAGTTTCAGTTTCGGTTCGATGAAGGAGATCAATGAAAGCATTTTGCATTCTTCGATGGAAAATATGAGATCAATCAACCATTGGAAATTCGTTTGTCGTAGTAGGAAGGCCAACAATTACCAGTCTTCCATCCTTTCCATTGTATTTTGATACTTGACACAGTTCAAGATTTAGATGGAATTTACCGTGGGAGAGCCATGCTTCGGCACGAATGGGCCGGCTCGACCGGAGTGATACTACGAGTACGGCCTCACAGAAAACCGGCGTGAAATAACACTTACGTTATGTTTTGCCGAGTGAGAGAGGATACCGGAGACCCAAACCCTTTTAAAAAAGCTGGAAACGGACTTGCGATTCCTTAGGTATTGCGGGTGTCCATGGGCGGCTCCTACCATCAGGTGATCCATCTGTTCGTTTGCCCTCTAACCCATATAGAAAGGTGGATCATTCCGAAACACTCCATGTTTCGCTTGAAGTGTATCTTTGTTTTACTTTGGGTCAAATTATAGTCTGGAAACAACAGAAAATATATTTTATATAAAAATATTAAAAGAAAGTTTGTAAAGTCTTTAGGTTATCCATGCCACAGTTCCATAGGATTGTTTAAGTTCCATAAGTGTTTAATGCACGCCACTGTCCTACAGAGCCAGAAGCCTGCAAACTCATACTAATGGTCCACAGATATAATGTCACAGATTTACATGATGCTAAAGGACAAAATCTCCAAGAAAATGATCCATCACCATCCCAACCATATCAAAGTTTAAAGGCAGAAAGGATATCTCCATGAAGCGACAAGCAATGGTCGGAGAAGCGACCAAATTATGACAATCGATATGTGGGATGTCTTGGGGAAAGCAGCTGGCACCAAACTCGAAAAATCTGCGGTATATACTTGATGCTACATAATATCAGTAGCAAAATACACAGAATATCCGAAGCGTAGAACAATTTAGTGATTTTCATTCAATTTTTATTATATCGACATATAAATTTATTTTAATTTTGACTGTTCATTAAAAAATTGTTATCCTGCGGCGGCACTAACACAGAGTTCATAGTTCCGACAGCGATTGAGGATCTGACCTCTGATTGATCCTCATTTTCACCAAAAACTATACGCCGTGTCAAGTTGAGAACTTATTGTATGTACTTCGAAACCAAACGAAACAATACTTTAATCTCCATTTTAAAAAGCATTCAAAATCAAAATATATGTAGTTTGCTTGAATATTTGCGATACATAGACAGCAGAAAGTCAAACCATCTTAAGTTTATACCATTGCACCATGATTACCGCACGTGGTTAAGCTTTAACTTTTTGCTTCCACGTTCAACTTTTGAATTAATGTGCGGTTCAGATTATTTTAATTATGACTATGCTCTAAAAGTGAAGAAAATCTTTTTAAAACCAGCATGAGCTTAAATCTTACAGAAGTATGGAAGTCTACCTATGAAGTTCTTGAAGATTTGTAAGTGAAGTGTGTCAACCACACTGAAACTGTGAAGCCCCTTGCTTGATTCTTCTTAATCTGAATGGACCATACCTAAGCATTTGTTCTTTCCTATTCTGTTATCTCTTGCATTATATAATAAATATTTCTTAAACTGCCTCATTAGCCAAGTGGTCCTGAGCGCGACTGCTACGCTAGACGTCCTGGGTTCGATTCCCAGGTCGAGCAAAGTGTTATTGGGTTTTTCTATGAAATTCCCAGTAGCAGCTCGGAGTTAGGAATTTGTGCCCGGTTAATGGCAATAGGCTCGCCACCTATTACATGGGACCTAAACATACCGGCGAACTGTGGGTGTAAATTAGTACGCCTCTGCCTAACCCTTCGGGGAATACAGGCGTGATGGTATGTTATGTTATAATCTATAGGTATCAGAGCTTGCGGTTAAAATCGAATACATGGCAATAGGCTCGCCCCACACGCAAAATACGCGCTTAGTCGTGGAGTTGCGGTAAAAAGCCCGCTGTACCAATAGGCTCGCCCCCTATTACATGGGACCTAAACATACCGGCGAACTGTGGGTGTACATTAGTACGCCTCTGCCTAACCCTTCGGGGAATACAGGCGTGATGGTATGTTATGTTATTTCTTAAAAAATCTTTATTATTAAAAAAATGTTGTGTAGTAATTTACAGCCCTAGACCCCACAATAGGATTCCCTGTCTTGGGATCTAGTCTTTTCCATTCTGAGATTTCCAGTATTATACACCTGCAACCCAATAAGCCCAAGACCCGGAAGTAGTTTGTTTAGAATCGAGAACAGAGGATTTTAATATGTGTTAATTTTTCCCGAAATCTTAATTACCTACAATGCCTGAAACTATGGCCTCCTGATCCATCAATGGCTCTAGTTATGGAAAACTGAAACCTACTTGCACATATTGTTATTGTGTGCGTGTGCGCACCGATATCGTTGACGTTTTGGGTATGACTGCAGTACAGCCACGAGTTTTTCATTTCGCTAGTACTTATAACAAATTTGTTGAAAAAATATACTTACATGTCTAAAAATGACGTAAGAGTTTTGATACGACTATTATATTAATGACACGATATTCTAATTGACGTGTCCGAGATTCTTGCGTTTATTCAGTTACACGTTGTTTATATGTATTTAGGTAGAAAAAAGTCTTAAGTAGTTCAAATTTTTCCAGCACCTCTCACGACCCGTAAATCTCTAGTGTAACCTTGAAATCATCTTTTTGACTGTCAATGGTTAACAACGTCTACTCCGGAAAAAATATTACGATAAATTGCAATAAGATTTACATAACAAAATAAATAAAATTATTTCAATTAAGTATTTCAATATTTGGCAGTAGTTTAAACATGGCATTCAGTGAGGTAATTGAAATGAAAGATGAACCTTAAGTAGCTATACAGTACTAACAGCTAACTAGCTTCAAACCTGTAAAGAATATTTTTTATTGCTAGGAGGAAGAAGAGACAGTGTTTCTACCAAAGAATAGGTAGTCAGAGTTGCTACCTAAGAAATTTGGATGACACACAAAGCATTGGAAGCCTTCTGTATCAATAAATCACCGTCGTCTTTCATAACTACCTTCTATGTTATCCAAATTTCTTAGGAAGGACCTCTGAATACTTATTCGTAGGTAGAAACTCTGTATCTTCTTCCTATCAATGAAATTTTTTTCATTGATAGGAATATTCTTACAGATTTTATTCAAAAATTATAATAGCTACTAGAGTTCATTGTTTATCTCAATTTTTAGATCTGACTTGTCGTAATCATCATCACTCTTCTACGCCCAACCCACTTTAAGTCTAGTCTAGTTACTTCTAGTCGGTGTATCTTTTTTTTCTATAAATCTTTGTCTTATTATAATCACGTAACACCAGCTGCGATCACCTTATATGTTAGTTCCATGATAACCTTAGCACCCTCCACGTACCCATAGTAATAATGCATCACTAGTTTTAGGTCCCCTTTGATACCCAAACCAAATGTCTAAAGGAATTTCTATATTTAGCGGCACTGCTAATGATTTTTTAAAAACAAAAAACTTAATTGTCAGCAACCGTACGGTTATATTATTTTGTTCACACACTGGACCGTTTTAATCCGAAACACGTACTTCTAGACTATGTCAAATAACGGTCGAAGCTAGTAGCGAGCACGTAGATAACCACTACGCGGGATATGTGCGTATAATTACAATTCCAATTAGAGTAATATTGCAAACAATCGGCCCGCGGGTGACGTCATGAATACGAAATGTCACTAACGACCGTCCCTCGCCCCCCGCCCGCGCTCCCCCAACCCCGCCGCGAGCGAAGCCTGAATTTTCAAGCGGCTCGGGTTGCCGAGTTGAATATACGTTCTGCACATTTAATGTACGCTGAATAATAATTGTAACATTGACGAAAATGTGTTGTGGTAACGTTGTATGGGAAGTAATGATTTAAACTTTGTTAATATTTCAGGTAAATGAAGTCATAGCATATCAATCAACCACAATAGAGTTGCAATTGTTTAAAAGATACGTGTATTGGAATTGCTTTAGCTCAAAATCAATAATAATACTTGCCATTTCCATTCCCCTGAGATGAGCTTAATCATTCCAAGAGTGGCTGGCGGGTTAATATTTTCTTAAACAATCTGTCGTCATATAAATACGAATATACGTTATGCAGTCTTGAGTTTGAAGAGGTTATCTTTTCAATCGAAGCTTCCTTCTCTGGTAAAAACATAGAATACCTACTATAGATATGCCTCGACATATGCAGTGAGCAATTAAGGAAACATCCCCGACTGCCTATCACGTAGACAACCACTAACAATGGAGTGACGCACGTGCTTCACCGTTCACTATTGGACACGAACCTCCAAAATTCAGCACCCGTTTGAATGAAAACAAAAAGAATGACAAAAAGTTTCGTAGATTGGAAACATAGATACCTATCTATCTTTCTTTCTACACTTGTTAGCTTTAAAAATGAAAGTCAGAGCAATATTGAACCTACATAATTATGACCTGTATCATGCCTTTTTAATATTCAAGAGTTTTTAATTTAGTTTTAATATATTCATCATCAATCCTTTTACTTTTTTTTAAATCACTGCTGGGCATAGATATCCTCAGTGTAGTCCACCACGCTGGCCTAATACTTTGACTATCTATACCTGGACAAGTGACGCGCTTAATTCTATGAACAAAAAAGTCTGTCACTTTTGGTGCGGGGGGAGGAAACACTACATAGACATTGCTGCACACATACTCAAAATAATTTTGTATCGCCACGAACTCACACATATTAAATTCTTCACCACTAACACAATTTACGCACACATAGAGGTCAAATACGTCAACATACAAGAATTGACGACAATACGAACGTATAATACAATAAAAATAATTAGGAAGCTACTATGTCGATAATTTATATCGATAGATTATTTTAGGAAGAATGGAGAAAAACGTAACAACATTACAAATTATTTTTATATGTAATTATTTATTTGCAAAATTAAAATCATCCATACACACCTTCTTAATATCTTGCGTCATAATTTTCAATGCAATGCTCTCATTGCATGCTAATGAAATACAAAACAAAGGAACTGTTTAGGTATAGATAAATAGGTGTAACATACTATGTAATTGGAAAATAAACGCACGGGTGAGAGAAATCGCAAACTTTTCGAAATACATATTCTATAGCCTATGTTAATCTTGAATAATGTAGCATTCAAATGGTGAAAGAATTTTCGAAATCGGCCTAGTAGTTTTTGAGTTTATTTGTTACATACATTGATACATACAAATCTTTCCTCTTTATAATATTAGTATAAATAGAGCGGATATTGGGGATACTACAAATACTTTGATACCAATTAGTTTGATTCTTTCATTTTGATTTTTTCTTTTCTTTGCCAGGCTGATATATTAGGAATAACACTAGACAGAGCATTTTGTTTCCCACGAGATATAAGTAGGAGTAAATACGATTTTGTTCATTATGTCGCGCGTTAATATGAACAGAAGCGCTACGCTAGAGGTCCTGGGTTCGATTCCCCGGTCGAGCAATGTGTTTTTGGAGTTTTTCTATAAAATTAAGGGTTGATGCCCGATTAATGGCAATAGGCTCGCCCCCTAAGTACGCATCTGTCTAACCCTTCGGGGAATAAAGACGTGATGGTATGTCGTGTTCCTTCCTCTCGTTATTTCTTTGAGCCGGATATCGAAAAAAGAAAATAATGTGTTTGAAGAAACACCCCGAGAGGCTCGGCATAAAATAAAATAACTCACTTACAATTGGAGCTGGGGAAACACCTACACTTTGCAGAAAATAGTAGCCAAATAACATAGCACTGTACTACTAGTATTCTATTATCTGTGCCTGTACTATGTTGTGTTCCTAACGGTGAGCAAGATCGCCAGAGCTCCGCGAGGAAGCGTTATGTTGGCAGTGGGGGTACCGGTGTTGTGGGTTGTCTAACGGGTGTGAAAAGATTTTTACAGGTTCGGCAACGGGCGAGTGATATCCCAGGTGTTGCAAGCGTTCATATAATAGGGTACATTAACACTATATATACACTTACCATCAGGCGGGACATGTGCTGGTTTTCCACCTAAGCGGTAAAAGAAACCCCAGACCTTCTAACCGTACCGTATCTTAGAAATAATTTTCAATGATTTTTGAAATACGATTTAAATATGTTAATTTATAAATTCTTTTGTCAACAAATTTATCCGCAACGGCTTAAGCTATTATTTATCAATCACACCTATATCATTTTAAATGAAGGTCTTTTGTAGATCTGAAAAAGTAACAAATAAAATATCGAATACTGGATATCAAAAATAATCAATAATCTTAGTTACGTCATTTCCAAAAATGTTATTTTATTAAAATATAGTGATATCATAAATTCATGATATTCATCTTTAGTGATCTTTAGCAATTATTATAATTTGGTCTTACATTGAACACGAAAATAATATCGATATCGATTCGAAATCGTAAACTAACACTATCACATCATTAATTAAAATGACAAAACAAAAGAGGGACATAGTCTCGCTACACTTTTTAAAATTCGAGTTTTATGCATTATGTCATAATATATATAAGGCCTATAATTGCCAAAAAACGGTAATTCTGCATTAAGACCTATAATTGGAAATCAGAAATGGTGACATCCTATTGGATGATATATAATTGAAATCAAAAAATGACATTTTGATGGATATTTCAAATTTAAATCTTACGTGTATTAGCAGAAGGCTGATATTGTTAGTAAAAAAAATTTACTAGTCTCGTGGGGAGTGCGGATAGTCTCGTGGGGAGTGCGGGTAGTCTCGTGGGGAGTGCATGCTTGAACTAAACGATTATTTTATACTCGATTATTGAATCGGTAACGTCCTCGATCTTTATTAATAAATTGTATTATGTGATTTAAATAGAAATAAATGAACTTTAATACTTACATACGGAAAATAACTCCATCTTTATCTAAATAAGATATTAGATATTTTTTTGCATACATTAACTGCACGTATATCGGTATTTACACGGAGCATTTATGATGACCTTACTGAGCGGAAACGATTCTGTTAATGAAAAATCGATTTCGGAAACAGTTTTGATAAACGCGTTAGATTTTTTAATCCACTACCTTGACAGAGGGGAATGATCATGAGAGGCGGGTCCTTATAGATAGATAGTCAAAGGCCTAATACGATTTACTGACTTCACAAACCGTCAAGAAAATCTTTCAGGCATGCAGATGTCCTCCCTGCTCGAAGAAGGTGATAACTAATTAATAATACACACAATATGATTTTCAACTTTGATGATTTGAAGCTAGACTTGCTTGTGAAATGGTTATATCGCTAGTCTATCACCTCTTTAATAAATTACCCTTGACAGATTTTGCCAAAATAAAGGGTGATCATATTTCCTTGTATGTACAGATAATTAAAACTCACCTACAATAGGCATGATGACTGATTTTCAAAAACTGTTCTAAAATATTCTTATGTGCATACTATTTCCGAAAAATAAATTATTTCTGCAATAAAAAAAGGTTTTTGATACAAAAATGCGATTTTAATTCAATGTTTTTAAATTAGCGCGAAAACGGTCGCTGGTGTCATGGCGTCTGCTTATGACGTCACTTCTATGTTTTGGCATCGTATACATTAGGAGATTAAACAACTTATCAGATAATATCTTTGTTATTTTTTATTTAGACATGACTTCGCAAGTGTATAGGTGGTGTGCTGTTCCCCAGTGTGATAATACGTCAAAAAAAACCCTGATAAATTATTTGTTTAGGTGCCACACAACAAAACAATAAGATATAAGTGGCTTAATCTTGCACGGCAAGATTAAGCCACTCAGTTGTGAAGCTTCCTTTTCTTTCCTTCCTTAATAAACTTTTCAAATACTCCAGTAGGTATTTAATTGCAAACTAGGTTTACTATTGGATAATTTGTTGTAATATATTTTAATGTAGTCACAACCCGAGATAGCTTTGATTTCATCCAGTAGCATTCAATGGATGTAATGGACGGTTCTTCACTCCTACGATGGACCCACATGAGAAATGCAATAGCATGTTTGCAGCCCCCTTGTGAGGCAACACAATCATGGCATTCTACCGATATAACTTCTTCCTTTACTTCGTCAACTATTAACGTCAATGCATATAACTTCGCGTGGACCTTGTGTTCTGGGCAGATTTTTGATTTAACTATACACAGATTTCCATCGCGTTTTAATTGAACGTAGCTAATCGCGTCGTCCGTATAAAAACTAAGTAATATACAATTAGAAAATACTTAATAAACAATTTTAAGCGCGGAGTTCGTCGAAATTTGTACGAAATTTACGTGACAGTGACAGTTCAACATAGATGTGACGTAATTGAATCTGATTGGTGTTCAACTGAACATGGCGGACTTGTGTATTTTGTAGTTTTATTTTATGAAATAAATTAATAATCTCGTCATATAAATAAAAATAAATATTTATTTCTAAACATATTAATTATATTTCAGTACATGGACATATTATTTTAGTAATTCTTGCTAACCGTCATCATGCCTATTAAAAGGGTATGGCATTAGGTGGAAATCCAGCCATCTAATAAAAAAAAAACACTATACAGCACAACTACAGGAGCAGCAGCAGCAGTTGATTGTATAAGAACATTCATCGAAACAACTTAGTGAAACTGTTGTATATTCAAATTACTGATACTTTCCTTCGGAGCTTTGCAAATTTTCAAATTATTATTTACAGAAACTGCCTCATTAGCCTAGTGGTCCTGAGTGCGACTGCTACGCTAGAGGTCTTGGGTTCGATTCCCAGGTCGAGCAAAGTGTTATTGGGTTTTTCTATGAAATTCCCAGTAGCAGCTCGGAGTTTGTAATTTGTGCCCGGTAAATGGCAATAGGCTCGCCCCCTATTACATGGGACCTAAACATACCGGCGAACTGTGGGTGTACATTAGTAAGCCTCTGTCTAACTCTTCCGGGAATACAGGCGTGATGGTATGTTATGTTATTTACAGAAATATTTATATATTATGCAATAAAACCTGAACACTTCGCAATAATTTAAAAAAATGGTTCACTCCAAATCATTGTGTTTTTAAATCAACAAAAACTAACTTTTATTATACCTGATATTAAATTGATATCACGATACATAATAATATTGACATGTTATTAATGTCATCACCGGATATCCACTACTCATAATATAATGAATAGTGAAATAGACATAAATGAACTGTTGGTAATTACGTGAAACATTAACGATTCAAATATAATTATTAATAAAATTATTACGCAACCGTAGTGAAAATCTAGCCAGGAACAATAATAATTTATGGAGAAATGATTAATATAAACGCATCTTAATCAAGACTTTCATTTACTTTTTTTACCAATTTCAAAATTATAAATCGATATAATATACGGTTTCATTTGTATGGTTCTTCTCATTTTCTGGTGTCACCGGTTGGGCTCTATAGTAAAATCTTGTTTTTGTTAATTTTTTCATAACTACTCTCATTTCATTTGTTGCGGTCGCGGCTTTGTCATCCACACCTTCAAGCGGTTTTAAAAGATCGGCGATAGCATCCTTATCATAAGATACTGTAGTTGTAATAGTTTTTTCACTTTCAGTTTGGTCTTTAGCACTACTAGCTTGATTTTGTTTTTGTTGTTCCTGCTGCTGTTTTAATTCGTTAAGCTTTTTCAACTCATCTAAAAGCTTTACCGCCTCAGGAAATCTTTCGGCTAAAATTTTATCATAATCAGGTGTAGTACTTGTCGTGGTTTTGTTTGAAAGATCAGCAAGAATCTGTTGCACCTGATTCTGGTTGGATCCAGCTGACCACCTCTGATTGTAGCCGAGTAGTGTAGGCGTAATGCCATTATTTGTTTTTGTATTAAACGCTTGATTTATATGATTTGGATCCCCATATGTAGTTCTTGAAGTATTTGGATCTTCAAGAGGTAACATTGATCTGTTAGGATCCGTACTAGGTAATCCTCTATTGCTTGGATTCCTAGAAGGTAACCCGGAAGTAGAAACACCGAGAGGCAATCTTGAACTATTAGCATCCTCAAAAGTGTTCCTTGAATTACTTGGATATTCCGGAGGTAACCTTGGGTTAATGTGATTGCTAAAACTTGGCCTTGAAATGTTAGGATCTTCAAATCGTATTCTGGAATTACTATAAGGCATCCTTGTATTGGATGGGTTAAAGTTGGCATTATTTGCAACTTGAATATTCCCTTGGAGTTGAGGTAAGGGTTGCGTGAGCATCTGATCTGGCTTTATTGGTTGGTTTGAAATTGGATTTAAAATATTTGTTATAGGATCTAATAGCCCAGCTTCAATTTTAGGAATTGCGTGTCCTGAAAATTTAGAAAATATGAGTATACCAATCAAAATAATAAATATATAACTTTTTTCTATAACTTCCACAATTTGTAAGTTCATTACTTTTATACGGCAAGTAATTTTTAATAACCCTTTTTAGTATAGCCTTGCTGAATAACCCTGTATTACACCTAATATAATAATTTCCTAAATATCAATGAAAGCTTTAGAATCCTGATACCCATAGAAAGCGAGACTTCTAATTTTCTGTTTTAATTAAAATATTTTCGTTATTTTGAAACTTATAACCTTCCATTCCCCGACAGAACATAATTTTAAATAGACCGATTCGTGCAGTATAGTGGTAAATTAAATGCAGTTCAATCAAACAATACGAAAGATGAAAAATAAGCCCCACTGTAGGTTCTAAGACCATGGATAGATTACAAGGAATTGCCATAAGAGTCTACTAGTCAATAGAGCTTTTAAAATAAAACAATAAAATTATCACTTACCGAAGATCACAAAGATATAAAACAAGAGGTAAAATGGTTCCATAGTTGTTACACCAATGTTTTGATTCATACTAATGGACAGTTGAGCACACATTCCATTAGTGTGTCAGGTTAATTGACGAAACAGTTATCATTACAAAATAAATTAGACTGCCTCCAATCGGCTCAACAATAACCGGATATCTTAGATATGTAGAACTTGGAACACCCGAGAAAAATATAGAAGCAGCGGAAAATAGTCAGGAATATGTATAGTGAACAGATTATCCAACTATACCCTGCCTTCTAACGGTTCTTCTGAGAATAGACCAACAGTTTTTATACAAAAGCAGATTATTTACTCACAAACATCTTATCAAACACGTATTCATGACAATTTATGTCATTATGACAGAATTACGTAGCTAGTAAATAGTAATTAGTTAAAAAGTATATATTTGAAAGTAAAGCACATTAGTACACCTTTGCCTAACCCTTGGGCCAATACAGGCGTAATGGTATATTATGTTATAACTTTTAAATATATAAATATCCTAAAATCTAAGGGGTTCTTATGCAGCGATAACTTCATTCCCACTATAAGAAGTATAAAAAATAACATTAAATTATTTAATAAAATAACTAAATAGTACCTACAGATATTTAAGTTTGGTTTATTTAACTGCTGGAGCTGTAAAAAATAAAATATACATCCTAAATGATTGCCACTATGAAGATACATCACACAAATGAACACACAACACATCAAGCTCTACAGATGCTTTACAAAAATCAACGCTATTACGACGGAATACGAGCGGTTCAAAACTTAAATTCTATAACATTATGTGTGTAAAATGTCGCGTGGCAGGCGCGTGCGCTTCACACCTGTCTGTTATCCATTATATTACAATGGATTGGTCGAAACTTAAGGCGGAAGTGGTCAACCATTCAGAAGAACGCAGATGTTAAATTCGAATGATGGATTACCTATTAGAGCTGGTAGCATTTTAAATCAAGCTTAAGCTTTTATTTCTCTTTTACCCATGTGCAAAAACGATACTATTTTTGCTTGCTTAAATACAAAATTTTTTCTGTATTCCCCGAAGGGTTAGCCAGAGGTGTACTAATGTACACCCACAGTTTGCCGATATGTTTAGGTCCCATGTACAATCCTATTGCCATTAACCGGGCACAAATTCGTAACTCCGAGTTGCTACTGGGAACTTTATAAAAAACCCAATAACACTTTGCTCGACCTGGGAATCGAACCCAGAAGATCTAGCAAAGCAGTCGCGCTCAGGATCACTAGGCTAATGAGACAGTTCGATAACATATTTATCAAAAACCAAACAATATCATTTGAAAAGTACTACTTTTATATGCGTTATGTAATTGTTAATAACAACAACTAAGAAAGAAGTACGCGTATATTTTTCTTTGCAACCACCAATATAAAAAAATATCATAACACGCGAACCTCAGGACACTGACCATAAAGAAAAAAGTACGAAACTGTAAATAAAAGTACCAGTAATCCCCCTAAACAGCTAACCAATATGCGCATAATAATCTCGTTGTAAGAGCCTCTCGACATAATGGAGTGTCGATTGTAAGCGCACGCGCACCCTCCGTATAAATCCGCTAAGCCCATTGTGATTTACACATCGACCCCCGGAATCAGCTGGCACTCGAAAAAAGTTATTTAACGGGTTAGAGATTTGTATCCAATTGTTTTGACTGCAACTTGTCGGGTAAAAGGTGCTCCAATTTTAATTGTGTATTGTGCTCTGTAAAAATGCAAGACATCCTTTTAATAGGACAGTGGTCCCATTTTTCTGCAGATCTTTAAAACCAACATAACATTGCACCTGTATTCTCCGAAGTGGGATGCAGAGGCGTACTAATGTACACCCACAATTCGCCGGTATGTTTAGGTCCCAATAGACCAAAACTCTGAGCTGCTACTAAGAATATGATAGAAAAACTCAACAACACATTGCTCGACCTCCGAATCGAACCCAGGACTTCTAGCATAACTATGCGGTCGTGCTTAGGACCACTAAAGTAGTGAGGCAATTCTTTAAAAACATAAGACCCAAAATCATGATTATGTAAGAAAGGGCTGGGTTCTAATCTAAGCAAATCCTACTTTTCAGTAGAATCTGCTTAGATTAGAACCAACCATAGTTAGATAAAGCTAGATGATGATGAGTATCTCACTTTGAAGGAAAATCAAAACTGCCTAGCCAATATTCAGCCAAATCCGCAAATAAATAACAGCCCTCATTTAAAATTGACAATTAAACGACAATCTGTAGGATTTGCGGCATTTGCGCCGATCACAAGTGCATTATTGTACAGAACATATGGAGGCTCGGGGAGTACCCCGGGGCTCGCCCGAGGTGGTCCCTGCTGGGTGCCCCCAACGAACAATTCTATATTTTAACATACCATCACGCTTGTATTTCACGAAGAGTTAGGCAGAGGTATACTTATTATGTACACCGACAATTTGCCGCAATGTTAAAACGCATTTTAATATAAAAAACATATTGATTCGAATATCGGGATTTGTTTCTGTAGGCCACTATCACGTCTATTTGATTTTCACCATATAGAAAAAAATCTTTCCAGATTACTTTAATCCACCCAAACGGATTATCAAGTCTAATAAACTTGAAATACTTTGTTTGGTTACCGTCGATTGTATAAAATATTCTTCTTTTTTTCTCAATTTGAGAAAAGTAGACAGGTTCTTCCCGAGGGGTTGCTATTGCCCACCAATATAAAAACTCTACCTTAATTTACCCAACCCAACTCATAAAAAATACTAACTACATATGTGACCGACGTTTCTGACTTTGTTCCTTCCCCAAGAATCGGGCTATCAAAAATATTTTTTCCTAATCCGACTAAGAGATTGGCGTGTCCAAACATACAAACTCTTCAGATTTATTATAAAAGTATAGATGCCTCATTAGCCAAGTGGTCCTGAGCGCGACTGCTACGCTAGAGGTCCTTGGTTCGATTCCCAGGTCGAGCAAAGTGTTATTGGGTTTTTCTATGAAGTTCCCAGTAGCAGCTCGGAGTTAGGAATTTGTGCCCGGTTAATGGTAATAGGCTCGCCCTCTATTACATGGGACCTAAACATACCGGCGAACTGTGGGTGTACATTAGTACGCCTCTGCCTAACCCTTCGGGGAATGCAGGCGTGATGGTATGTTATTTTAAAAGTATAGATAACTCAATTTGAACCATGTACAGTCCTACTAGGTATAATTGTGACTCGCCATGAATCAAATAAATAATGTGTTTATTTATGTTACTTTTTTTACCAAAGTAACAAGTTTCCACTGTAGTAACAGACCCCAAAGACATGACGCCTCAATTTCCACAAATCTATTATTTGCGACACTTCAGTGCAGTCACCCGACACCTCTCGACGGCCACAGATGGCGCTTTCATGTCAATCGTCATAATTAGGGGATTACAGCCCCCTAATGACATGTTACATTGAATCTCTGTTACGCCCCCGAACAAATGTTCAACACAAATAAATACTGTTCACTGACTTGTCGCGACTCAGGCGCAATTTTTCGACTCTAATTGATATTACCCTTGGTGATTCGCCGAGATAGCATGTTTGTTGAAACGAAAAAAAAAAAATTTGAGATTATTAGAGATTTTGTTGTAGATAACTGTCCATGTTTCGTTGTCTATTCATCAATTAAATTTTCCCATAGATTGATAAATAACCCAAACTATACCTTATATCTTTACTTAAATCATCACTACTGATTATAAAACAAAGTCGTTTCCCGCTGTCTGTCCCTATGTATGCTTAGATCTTTTAAACTACGCAACGGATTTTGATGCGGTTTTTTTTTTATAGATAGAGTGATTCAAGAGGAAGGTTTTAAGCTATTTAACATAACGCTACGACTCTTAGGAACGGGGCAGCGTGGGTGAAACCGCGCGCGGGTCGCTAGTAATAAATATTTATTTATTTATTTATTATAACTCTTAAACTATCATTACAGGTTTTGGAACCTAATTCGATAGCTAAGCCTACTTATATATTAACTATTTTAAAAAACACTACTTATACTAACAATAAAAGAAACAATTAACATAAAATAAACAATAAACATAAAATTACATTACACTAATTGATATTTTCGTAACATATTATATATAAACTTACTTTTGCAAGTTCACTAAAGTAACACGAAAAAATGTCCAACCTATTCTGAATTTCGTTAACAGTACGAATTGCTCGCGTGAGAGGTGCTTTGGCCAGCAGGTTGGTCTTAAATAAGAGTTTGTATGTTTGGAAACGCTAATTTAATAGTCGGATTAGGAAAAAATATTTTGGGTTTGATAGCCCAATTCTTGGGGAGGGAACAAAGTCAGAAACGGGGGTGACACAGTTAATATTTTTTATGAGTTGGGTTGGGTAATATAAGCTAGAGTTTTTATTGAATGGAAGCAATAGCAAGCCCTCGGGATGATCCTGTCAACTTTTCTCAAATTGAGAAAAAAGAATCACGTCAACTCATCAACTCAAACCGCATACGAAACATTTCAACGAAAACGTCTAAAATATCCATTACTAATTTCTATCGCTAACAGCTTAATTTCATCTCGGAAAAATGACAGCTAAAAAGCGAAACCAATATATTCGCCATCAAAGCACCTAAAAACATGGAAGCGACCAAAAAAATACAACCTTTTAAACGTTAAAAGGCCCCGTTTACCGCGGACGCAAACACTTAGCTCCATGTTAATTAGTAAGTAGCCAGAAACAGCGTCAAAGGGAATGCATGAATACTTCCAAACCGACCTCCGACGGTGCTTTTAAAATCTCCCCCACTTAATTCAGAAGCTCAGAGAAACCGAAGGTAAAGTGATTATGTCGCCAATATGCGATTTTTTCGCGAAAATGAACTTACTTTTGAGGCAGCCTGGCTCGCGGTGTAGAACAGCTATGTGGGAATACAGTTAAAGTGAACCGAGAATCGCTATTAGAAATAAGGCAATGACTTGCCAAGCGACAGAGAGCTACGAGAATTGAGGTGGGTTTCAATATTCTTGCAATTCATACATTTAATAAGTCTTTCCGATTATTTTCGTGATAAATATTAGAGAAGAAAACGTATCACCTGAAAATACCTAGTATAATAGATACACCCAACACTCTGACTGGCACTGCAAATTTATAACTAGATTTCATATTACCACAGATAATAGAATACTAGTATATTACATGCAAAACAATTACATCTCTATCTAGATCTACGTACTCAACCTGAGAGTCGAACATGCTAGCCTTTTGTTTTAGATTTGTATTATATTGGTCCTGTGATATGGTCCAACTGTAATACCAATCTGGTAGTTAAATGAAAAGAACTGTGTTGTAGTTATTGATATTGTTGTAGTATTTTCATATTTTCATTGTATTGGTAGTGGCTAATATTGACCAACATGAGTTTTACCATCACGCCTGTATTCCCCGAAGGGTTATTAATGTTTTAAGGTACACCTACAGTTCGCCGGTATGTGTAGGTCCCATGTAGCAGGGGGCGAGCCAATTGCCATTAACCGGGCACAAATTTCAAACTCCGAAACGCTACTGAGGATTTCATAGAAGAACCCAATAACACTTTGCTCGACTTAGGAATAGAACCCAGGACCTCTAGCGTAGCAGTCGCACTTGGGACTCCTAGAATAACGAGGTAGTTAGGTTTATTAGACGTTTTAGAATATTCTGAATAAGATCCTACTCCTTTACGTATAAAGGTCAAATCACAATCCCATTCCAGTAGTGCAGGTCAAACGTTTGCGGCGTACCTCACGACGAGAAGCAGCTGGCTCTTAACAGCGTTAGTTAAAGCAACGCAATTACAATTACACGGGCCGCGCGAACTTGACCTACGGCAAGGGGTCGATGCTCAGCGCCGGTATGCAAATAGGAACGTTTCTTTGGCACTGGACGTGATTACGGACGTGTCAAGGGGATGAAGGGTTAAGATTTTATAGCAACTCCTATTTGCTGGTTAAGTTAAGGTCTACTGATCTGATTGTCATTGCACAACGTTAGTTCACTTATTTACGGCATTGGTTTTATAGGTCCCGTTCAAGGAGAACCTATCGTATTGGTCGGGCATATTCCAAACTTTGGTTTGCTGCTGAGAAGTACATAATAGAAACCTTAATAACATTACCTTATCTGAGAATACAACCCCGTATCTAGGTCTTATCAGTTTCGTACTAGTTTCTATTATCTGTGGTTTAGTGATCATTAGCTGGACTGCTACGCTAGAAGTCTTGAGTTCGATCCGCAAGATGATTATTTCTCAGTAGCAGCTCGGAGTTCTGATTTCTGCCCTTATTACATTGGACATAAACATACCAGCAAATTGTGGGCATATATTAGTACGCCTCTGCCTAACCCTTCAAAGAATTGCTGATAATAAACATAATAGAACTTAACGCTGTGTGTAAAAAGATTAGCAGGTTAGGTTGGTAGGAAGACTGCCTGAATTGCACTGATCGGATTGGACATTATCAAAATAATCCTCGTTCGTGGAATCATTTCTAGTTAATTTCATCAGCAAGTCAGCCTATCTGCCTTTCTTCCCACATATATTGATTTAAGAATCGTGTTTCTTTAAGACTACCTCAGTATCACCTTTCCTTTTCTCACGAGTCCATCCAATGGTTGTCTGTAAGAGATCGCTATTAGAGAAACCACCGCCCATTGTACCATTCTATGATTTATAAAACTGTACTTTATTGATATGCAATAAAGAATATTCTATTCTATTTTGTTAATATTGTCCAACAGCAGAAGGTGCTTTCAAAAAATTAAAGCCGGAGCCTGGCGGGGCTGGTGGTGGAGCGTCCGGCGGGGCGTCCGCCCTGTCCCCGGCCCTGGGTCCTCAGCACGCGGGGCACACGCCCACCACGGCGTCCTGCCCCACGCCCGCACGTCGTAGACATAGAACCACATTCACACAGGTAAACTTATCTACACCGAAAAAAATATTCTAGAGAAGAGCCAGCTAATACGATTTATTTTAATTATTTTTTAATCGTCTTCAAAATAAATAAGTTATCTAGCTAGTTATGTGATCGTACTATTGATAAACTATAACCCCTTTATTTAAAAAAAAATCAATATATACTAATTGCCTCATTAGCCAAGTGTCCCGAGCGCGACTGCTACGCGAGGTCCTGGGTTCGATTCCCAGGTCGAGCAAAGTGTGATTGGGGTTTTCCATGAAATTCCTAGTCGGCAGCTGCAGCAGTCAGCAGTCAACAGCTCGGAGTTTTACAATTTGTGCCTGGTTAATGGCAATAGGCTCGCCCCCTATTACATGGGACCTAAATATACCGGCGAACTGTGGGTGTACATTAGTACACCTCTGCCTAACCCTTCGGGGAATACAGGCGTGATGGTATGTTATGTTATGTATTCTAATTTTAAATCAAATATTTTTTTTTTATCATTCGTCATTACATAACTAGCGCCCGTGCGCAGCTTCGTCTGCATAAATTTTCCCATCCTTTACGAATTGTTATACCAAATATATATATTTTTTTAGCTAGTTACTTGAAACATAAACAGCAATAATGGGTCGAACCGTTCTGAAGTGATTGATATTTTTCAGCGACTTTTTTTTATTAAGATACAAATTAACAAAACAACAGAATATAAATATCAGCTATTTATATTCTTATATTTCATAGCATATGACGAAATAAAGAATCAAGTCCGTTTTCTCCTCAGTAAAATTATTTACTTATCAGGCCAATAAATACTCAATACTCAATACATTTATTGCACTCCACAAGTTAAATAGATGTTACAATGGTATAATATAAGAAACATGTGTGGGCCTTGTCGGCACGGCAAGATGTAGGAGAGAGGAGGAAGTTTTACATATTTTATTATTTTCATATTTTACTTATAATAAATTGATATTTATTGGCTATTATATTAAATAGGTAATTATTAAGGTGCGCTTACTATAGTTAGATATATTACTATAATTATTTTTATTATTTGATATTCTATTATGTAATTATATTATTTTATTATATGTTATTGTATTGTTATTAATTATATATTATTGTAATTATGGTCATTATCATTATTATCAGTTTGTAAAAAGAAAAAAGAAAAAATAAATGATTGTTGTTTTTTTTTGCAACAGGAACAATTAGCGGAATTAGAAGCGGCATTCGCCAAATCGCATTACCCCGACATTTACTGTAGAGAAGAGCTGGCACGGACGACGAAACTTAACGAGGCGAGGATACAGGTCAGTTACCTATAATGTACTATGTAGTGTACATAATAAGTTGTTAAGGGTTACTTGCACCAACTTCTAAATGTGTTTAAATTATATTTAAACTCAATTTTATATTGTCATTTTGTGTTTAAATTCAACTTAAACACATCTCAGAAGTTGGTGCAAGTGGCCCTTAATCTGTACCCGCTTACTTCGGAGGTGCACAGTTATTTTGATCAAACTGTAATGACTGTACGTTTCGGATATAGTGCAAAGAGTAATAAAATACTCGCAAAGTTTGCCACCAGTCATCATTATCATACCTAATACTAATAATTTTCTAAATGCTAGAACTCAAGGCAAAGAAAATGTAAATAAAGTTCTGAATTGTATTGGTGTGATCTATAATCATATTACTGTACCTAATTTTCACAAATGAGTTTCTAGAAACTATGGTGAACCCTTGGTGAACCGAAAGGGTTTAGTTCAATGACATTATAAAGTTAAAAAGAGGATTATTAAACCAATGGGTTTAGTTTATATTACCAACACAAAGCCGCGCCCTGTACGAAATGTCAAAACAACACATTCTGCAAAATTAGCACTAAATACACTACGAATTCAGGTCATTCAGAAGAGAATATACGACGGCAGAAATTTCTGCAAAAATTGACCGCCTGCGGTGCGAACAAAAAAGTACAAAATATTATAGGCAGCACAAAAGTATCACGCCGGTCGTTCTTGGATGGAATTGTCGAAACATCAATGATGCGCGAATACTCGGATAATACAATTTGGAGCGTAGGCCGGAGGCGGATTGAATTAAAGCGCCATCTGTCGGCCTCGACCGTATGAATACGAAATGCTTACAGTAACTCGCGAGAGATCTTTATCTCAGTTTTAAAATTGCTCAATCCCCCGGGACCCTCGATATTGATTTGTCCCCGGAGCACCTAATTTGCCGCTTTAGATGTTTTATTCAGAACATGACTTTTAACATCTGTTAAAGTTACTTTTGTTGGACTACCGATGATTTTTTCCTGGGCTTGCTCTTATTTACGAACGCTTTTACCGCACCTTACGAAGAAATTCTTTCATCAAAATTTAATCATCACGTATTAGCTCTTATACATATGAAAGAGCTTTCAAGTGATATTTTATTCACTGTCGCTCCATCAAGACGACAATTACTCTTTTCTTTCAAGCGCAACGAGTGACGAAGCTTTTCTTAGAAATGAAAGGTTGTGAACGAAACGACCTTTCCTTTTCACACGAGTCCATCCAAAGGTTGTCTGTAAAAGATCGCTGTTAGCGATAAGACCGCCCATTGTACAACTTATGATTTAAAAAACTGTACTTTACATATATTTTTTTGGTGTGCAATAAAGTATATTCTATTCTATTCTATTCTATTATTTTATACTTTTACGTAGCTACCGACGCTAAAAGCACGTGAAATGCGCCTACATGACCGTGCGCTCACTTGTAAGTACCAATAAGTGGGTAGATACCATACACGATGTATGTCTAGTACTGTATGTTCGTGCACGCGCGCTCCGTAGGAGGCTATTAACGTTTAGGCGACGCTACATAAGAATGTAAACGTTAAAGACGACATTGACGTCGAGCTCCCTCCTTCTAGAGGAAATTTCGATATAAAAATACAACGTCGCCGGGTGTGCGAGGGTCGCGGGGAGGCGGGGAGGGCGGGGTGGCCCCTGAGGCATTGCAATCCCATCAAATGGATCCGTAACGAAGTTAGCCGCTCATCCTCCCCGCGCGCCTCTCGACATTGTCTCTGCCCTCAAATGAATTCTACAATTGGAAATAAGAAAATGTTTTGTTGGATCCTCGTGCTTTTTCAGTTTAAAGGCGACCGTTTTCTTGAGATAACTCAGTGCTCTGGCCCGATATTAGATAGCTATCTATACCTGGTTGTGTACCGAATAAAGTGTTTTAGAAGACGGATCTTTACTGAATTAACTCTTATCTTTGAATTGTTTCTCGTTGATTGTGGAAGTCCTCTTGCTAAATGTTTATAAAATTAATATGTATTAGCACACGCTCTTTAAACAAGGTAGATAGATTCCCAGACATAAATTTTAAAAGAAGAAATATTCGGTGTCTGGTAAGGCTCGAACCTACGTCCCTTTGGTTAAGTACATCAGAAAAGGTACAGCTACTATCTCCAACTTAGTAATTAAAATTAAAGTCAGTTAAATAAGTTGAGAAAGATAATTTATTTAGTTATATAATTATCTTATCTTTAATCTCCATAATTTCTTAGTTCATCACTTTGCAGTTGACACTATTTTCTGATACAGCACTACTTTAAGTAAGTTTCCTCAACTACAACGGTCTTATCGTGACTGATACAGAGCATTTAACCATCTGAGCATCTGAGGAGCTGGATGTAGGGGCTCGTAACTAGGTAATAACTAAGCTGATCAACTGACCTGCAAGGTTAAGCTGCGCTCGCTGCGGTCAGTGTGGCGATGGGTGACCATACTTAACACATCGAGACCCCTAGAGCACGTAAAGCCGTCGGTCCCGGTTGTCATACGAACATCTTTGACAATTGTTACTGGTAGTCAGAAGGCCAAAAAATGCCTGACAACCAGTCTATTCTCCGAATATCGGTATTACCCAGACATTGGGTTACGGAGGTCTGATGGCAGTCGCTTCGTGTAGAATGCAGATATTCAGCCGCATCTGGTTAGACTAGAAACCGACCCCAACATAGTTGGTAAAAAGACTTGGCGCATGATGACGTAGCATCTGACCAAGTCAGGGGAGAGGTTTCACCGATTCGCAATCCCTGAAGTGAAGAGTAGACGATTGAATGCCGCCACTCATTTCTGTGATTAACCTACTTCCAACCAAAAAACCAGTCTTGCAAAGTCTATTAAATAATAACATATAATCACGCCTGTATTCCCCCAAGGGTCAGGCAGAGGTGTACTATGTACACCCACATTTCCCGCTATGTTTAGGTCCCATGAAATAGGAGCAAGCGTATTGCCATTAACCGGGCACAAATCCAAACTCCGAGCAGTGAATTAATAAATTGCTCTGAGACTTATTTATTTATATACTCTATATTGTACACCAAAACATACTTATACACAAACAGGATATTAATGGTATTTAAACCATACAATGGGCGGCCTTATCACGACTAGCGATCTCTTCCAGGCAACCATGAGACTTACAACGGTCGCTGATGAGGCTTTTCATGGAAAACACAATAACACTGCTCGACCTGGGTGGGATTCGAACTCAAGACCAGTAGTCGCGCTTTTAGAACCACTACACTAATAAGTCAGTCAGATAGAACTAAATTTAACATATAATACATAAGAAAAATAAAAATCTTGCTAGCTTTTAATTGACATTATGTGGACCTAGAGAACCGTTTTGTCCGCTTGATCCACATAAGGGATATTGCCTGTGCTTATGTGATAAGGCATGTGCTTTAAACCTAAAAATGTTTTCTTTATTACATTATTTGTATCTCGTATTCATTGGCCAAATACATGTTTTTTTCTTTCTTCTATAAAATAACTTTTAAAAGCTTCTATAAATAAAATAAATCTTATATAAAATAGTATGACGCTATTTTATATAAGTTTTATATATAATAGCGTCGTCTGTCTCATTTTGATCTTGTACCAAACGCGGCTAAGGTATGATCCTGGGTTTGATTCCCAGCTAAAGTAGTTTTTGTAGTCTTGAATTTACTTATTAAATTCTCAATAACAGCCCAGAATGTAGATTTGTGTTTGGTTAATGGCAATAGGCACGCTCCCAATAACATGGTATCAAAATGAGCTTGCGAACAATGAGGCAGTGAAAATGACTACCTTGAAATGTAGCAGTGAACTATGGGTGTACATTAGTACACCTCTGCTAACCCTTCGAATAAGCAGGCGTGATGATGTGAAATATATATGTGATGATTTGATGTATTTCATTTTGAAGTCCTAGTTGGAATCCAAGCCTCCATCTAGTACCTATATACTTAATCTAAGTTGAAATCCATTTCCATTTTTTTTTTGTTTTTCTATAAAGCTTTCTTTTCTCATTCTGCCATCATTAACAAGAAATCCATTATTTTCAGCAATGAGCCACTATGCAGAATGAATATAAAAGAGTTAAGATATTATTACTGTAACCCAATCAATTTACACAAAGCCAAGTTTATTTAAACCTTCAGGAAATCGCTTCGTTTTTCATTACAACGCGCAATGTGGGCGGAAGTCGGGTAGCTTTGCGAAAAAACTAATATCCCATTTATGTTTCCTCCCTCTATCTACATGTATAACTATCTATGAAGAAGGGAGCGGTTCTCAATCTGTGGGGATACGAAAATTTAATAGTTTGTTTTTTTTTCGCTATACAATTACGCTATACGCTATACATTTCAGTTGTCAATTTATTTTCAATACTTATTACTTACAGATTTTTTACTGAGTTCAATATAGCAGTATGTACCATTTAAAATATGTGTATGATTATAAGCAGTAGAAATATTATACATACCTACAACTTGGGAGCTGTCTTTTATTATTAAGTAATTCTTTATTTTTGCAGATAATTGAATATAGCTGCAGATATTTAAAACATATTAATTAATAGTTAATTGATACTCCAGCAGGCTAATAGCCGGTTATGGGTACCTATATTCTTTTATATATTTTTATATTGACCAACCCAGGCCAGATACCTTTTTTATACATAGGCATACTTGAGTCGAATATTTCTGTGGCTTAATAGAAGGTATGAATATAAACGGATACATAAATCAAAGAAAATAACGTTGAGAAACACTGATCCAAAAATACCTACATAAGAATTATATATTTTAGATAGGGTGGCCTCACTAACTGTTAGGTATAGGGTATATCGGTTTATTTATATGGAGAGTGCGTACGGAGGGCGCTCCGCCCCTCCCGGGCCGTGCGAGGGCTGGGAGGGTGGCACTCCACCCTCTAATCAGCTCTAATCACCATATCAAACGACGCACGCTTTCATTCCCGTTGACAACACACAGATTAGGGGCTCGTGTGTTTTGTCCATTGTTTTACAATGAATCTATTATCTTATATATATAAAACTGTAAACAGAAACAATTTATCCGAGGTAACATTTTTTTAAGATAAAGTCGAACTTCGGGAGGGAGTTGAACCCACAATTACACTAGATATTTGGGTACATCTGTCGCGTAAGGTATTTATGATACTGAGATCTCTAACCACGGTAACAAATTCCTCTAATTACATGCCATATAATATGTAGGGGTACTTACCTAATGAATTTGACGACATACTTGGCGTAGCGGCTGAATGATCGACTTCTACGCCACGTGTTGTGCGTTCGATCCCCATGCGGAACAAATATGTATGACCTATCGATAGTTGTTCCGGGTCTGGGTGTTTGTGTATGCGAGAATTTGTGTTAGCAAAAGCGACCACGATACAGGAGAAAATCTTAGTGTTGGGCAATGTTTTTTTATAAGAAAACATCTTACGATGACTGATCTACGTTTCGAATCCTTAAAACCTTATAACATAAAATATTTTAAATAAATGATTATCTCACTAGTCTAGGTGGTAACAACTGCTACGCTGTTCCATTCCCAGCGAAGTATTATTGGTATTTCCTATGAAATTCGGAGTAGCAGTTAGCAGTTTAAATTCATACCCGGTCAATACCAATAGACTAGCGTACTATTACGTGGGACCTACACATACCGGTGAAATTACTAGGCCTATACTAATCCCTCGAATACAGACTTGATATTTCAGTCCAATAATAATATGGAGTTCGATTTCGCAGTTCGTATCTGAAAACAACTTTATTTCTATCAGGTGTGGTTTCAAAATCGGCGCGCCAAGTACCGCAAGCAGGAGAAACAGCTACAAAAGGCGCTAGCACCGGCGGTACTGCCCGGCTGCAACGGCATGATGAGGAACATTCAGGGTTACAGAGGATACCAGCCCTATCCGCATCCCAACACCATCAACCGATACCCGCAGGTAATATAATCATCATCACTTCTCAGTCGTGTCTTGTTACAGCAATCATTTCAAGGCTATGAGAAAAGGAAGGCGCTACTTAATGTGTAGAGCGACATTCCTTTCTCTCAATCGTAAAACGATGGCCTCTCGACTTAAAGGCCTCATTTATTCCTCTGGAATCAATTTTTATTTATCCTAGAGTAGTCTTGTTTGATTCTCAGATCGAGTATTATTAAGTTTTTCTATTAAATTCTTAGTAACAGTTCGAAGTTTGGATTTTTGACCCCGTTAATGGCAATAGAATCACTTCAAATTACTTGAGACAGACCTACTTAAAACATTCCAGCGGACAGTATGCAGTTAGCACACCTCTACCCTAACCTTATACTTCGGGGAATACCGGCGTGATGGCATGTTACTATGTGTTTATAGTTGGCAGCTGGATAGATGCAGCGGTCAAGTAATCGGTTGGTGCGCTAAGACTCGCTATATCGATCCTCGCAGAAACCTAATATTTGTTTGACCTACAAATAGTTGTTTCGAATCTGCATGTAAGATTTCAAAGGATACGTTCTGACGTCAACACCTCTTAGTTCATGTACGTTTTGTAAATCTCAGTTGAACAGGAAATATGTCCGTGGGTTCCCAACGTAAGTACCTACCTAATACGGGAAAAGGCAATGAGAATTTCCCACACGTTTACCAATTCTCATTTAACACAAAGTGCCTCGGCCTACTTCAATCAGATGCGAACAAACGAAACAATAATTAATGATGACCTAAAAACCGTGTGTAGGTATATACAGGCTCTGTACATTTCGCCGCAATTTGTACGCGATTACCATGCGGCGCTAATCAGTCTCCATGATTACGCCATAATGTGATTGAACGCCCGGACCGACTGACCGACGAAAATAATGCAAATACTGGCCGCAGGTTTCAATAATTCTGGAAATGTATAAATAAATGTATTGCATCGTAGATTCTGATACATTTTGTTGAAATCCGAAGAATAAGCGAAATATTTACTATGTGGATTGAATTAGTTATAACGTCCCGATTCGAGTAGATGGGGCCTCGGCCTTCAGGCAAAGAATGGCAGGTACGGTTTTTAGTCGGGTATCAGACCATCCATGACGATTTTCCGTAATAAAAAAGGTGTAACATCCCAATAAGACTTTAGTTGTAATGCTAGTGTGGGCTCCTACCGACTAAAACCACACGGTGGCCATTTCCCGCAAGCACATCATGAGGAGGGGCACCGCGATCTCCAAACGGAACTCTACCATGAGCCTTGTAGTAATGCTGTCCTACCTACTTAAATTTTCTAGTATGTACTGTGGATATCAGGGTAGATTTCTTTCTCTAATCTTTTATCAATATGAAAGGCATTTTTGTTTTAAGGACGCTATTACATTTTGAACTTGCTCAAATTTAGGTATCTGATTTGCAACACAACAACATTACGCGCACGCACACATTGAAACCGCTGTCCGCTCGATTTTATACGTAACTTAACTAATCTTGATCCATGAAGGTATTATTTTTTAATTTTACTGGTATTAATTGAGTCAAATTAGTAATAAGTTTGCAATCGAATTTGGTAACCATGGAAAACATGATTATCACGCAGATGGTACTTATTAAAAAGTACCATCTGCGTGACAATCACGTTTTCAGTATAAATTGGAGTTTATCAATACTCATTACGTACATAATGTAGGTACCCAAACTAAATGGACTAATTACCATATTCTTACGAATTCTAAATTCTAACGACCATTTTGCTATTACAAGGAAAACCTACGATCCCCATTTTGAAAAGATGTAAGTACTTATGTGCTGACAATTGTTGGATCAATATATATTCAAATATTAGCCTGGGAGTTTATAGTAGATTTTCGTTTTGATATTTAAAAATAATCATTCTCTTATGGATGTATTTTATTTACTGAGACTGGGGCACAAGATCAGATTTTTGATAAAAATTAAAACAAAAGTAGGTAGTAAACAGTATAATATATTGTTTATACATATTAAATACACATTTTCTTTACATTATTTTTTTATATTATATACCTACACATTTTGCAAAGAAGTTCAAATTGAGAATGAAGGCCAGCTCTTTTTTCTTTAATTATGCTGAGATACTTCACGCCGCAATCAAAAAGAGAAGTGTACTACTACTACTACATATACGGATAAGCTGCTCAAAAAGATAATCAATCTCGATTATTCTTCTGCCTTTATATGGCTTATATTCCTTTACCGCGAATTCCTGCTCCTGAAAATAAAAAGGCAACATTACTAGGTACTTACCTAAGGAAAATCAAATAAAAAAAATTACGTAGGTACAATCGTTGATATAACTTTTTTTTCTTCTTTTATAAAGCTTACTAGCAATATGGGTCACACATTACTAGTATTATTTTTAACCCCTTGTGCTAAGCTAAATGCTTGTGTTACGATTGGGTTCACGACGGTAGTGCAATGGGTGGGGTTCGAACCGGCAACCACATGATCGCAAGTCCGATGCCCTAGCCATTAGGCTACCGCCGCTTCTAAACACTTACAAGTGAAATATCATTTTGATCATCATCACCTACGGAGACATCTAACTGCTGCACTCCCTGTTAAATAAAAAAAACCTACTATATTTTCTAATATAAGGTATGGCATAACAAAACTCCAGAGTAGATTTGTTATTTCTGATTACTTACAAAGTCGCATTCCTTTTTTTAATTGCTACGTGTGCAGTTTTTTTGCTCCTTGTCAAAATTTCTGCAGTCGTGGCATCTATAATAACAAATATCAATATTTTAGCAATGCCCAACAAAAAAAAGCATACTTGGTGTCAAAAGTTACAGCCATGCGCCTGTTTCATTTACAAACGCCACACATCACGCACACGCACATCAGGTTATACAAAGCTGTAAATTTGGTGATTAAGTTCAATATCGAGTGAACAAATTTGTCAGTTTGTGGTAACGTGATGTGCTGGCGACCGTACCAACTAAGTCAATTTATCACAAAAACATTACATCTGTCATCTTGAATCAAAAATTTGATGGTATATTCATAAACATCACCTCCACAATCAATAACAATATAGATTAAAAAAAAAATAAGCCTGCCATTTTGAATTAAAACATGAATGACGTACACACGGCTACAGGTCTACCTATACAAAACCAGTCTAAGCTGATCTCGCACTTTATAGGCTTTCTATGCAATAAGAGGCTAGCGTAAACTGATTTGTATAGCTTAATGTGTAGCCGTGCGTACTCGTAATCATCACCCCCAAAAATCCCAAAATCGACTATTAGTATATTCGGTATCCAATATCTCAAAAATATTTTTTTACGCAATTTTTTTCCTGTACATGATAATATCATTATTCATATAAATCTTTATCCGTAATCTACATCCATTATACAAAAAAATACAACTATGTATTTATTTCTAAAACAAATTTCAATAATTGTACTTACTTTTATTTCGGACCGAAAAAGTATCAACTTCGTCCAACCAGAGTATACAACACGGCGCTCTCTTTTTACGTATTTTTTTTTTGACAGCATGCGATACACCCGTGCTTCCAGGAGCGCGTTTGAGCGCGGAATGACGAACGGCGAGTAGAAATTGTATGGAGAAATTTGGGAGCGTTTCATTTTTTTCTCATAAATTAAAAACTTATTCATTTAGCTACAAAATTTTTAGCTATTCGTATAGAGGACTATATAAGCAACGTTTTTATATTATTTTTATGTTTATATTTGCAGTGGATTTAGCTATACTGGTACCTATTCAGACCCCATTTTTTGATTTTTTTTGCGATTAGTGTGATGGTAAAATCGTATTTGTGTGAAAATGTTGTATAGGGTTATACAATTTTTATGGAATCATTGTGGAGATGAATATATTATCTTTAATTTGAAACCAAGATATCCTCGCAGTTGTGCTCCTAATTCGTTAAAATGGTACCTGAAAAGCACTGATATTTGTAGAAAAATGTGATAGCGTCCTTAATTGATTTATTTATAAAGGCGCAGAATAAACATGGTAACATGACTTAGCCATAAACTGTATAATAACAAGAATTCGAAGAATTAAATATGTGTGACTTGACTTGGCTAATTCGCCACGAGCGGCACACATCTCGATTAGATATTAAATCTGGGATAATTCTAGCCTGTCATCCCTTAAACAAACATATCCCAACAAACAGCAATAAGTTATAAAATCAGACCTAACCAGCGCCGCCTCGTCGGTGACCTAACGTAATTGCGCACCGCCATCCCATTAACGGAAGTGTTAATCGGTATAAAACATAAAGCCGCGAATGATTTTCGCGATTAACATAAAACAGGGTGGGAAAAATCATTATGTTCGGAGCGCGGCGCAGCGTGTTGGTAATGCGATGACGAGATTGTGAACACTTCGGCATTTTTATATAGAATTTTTTGCCTGTGTTGCCACAGTAATTAAGCAATAAAAATATTCTATAATTTTATTATACAGTCCTACACATGTACGGAGTATATCAATAAATGTCGTCTGCAGTTATATTCATTCATTAATTTATTCATTTATTTGTATTAACATAGGTAGGTAATTTGAATTATTACTTTAATATATCTATTCTATATGCTATTCTGTTATTTTATAAGAATAACAAGTGGGTTAGGGTATATAAACGTCTCCGACCCCAAAAATGTGATTTTTATAATTCTTGTCTGTTTGTTACGGGTTGGCGCAAAAACTACTGAATAGATTTTAATTTTGTTATCGCTGTTAGAAAGTATATGCTCCAACTAAAAACTGATAAACTTCTTATCTCAAATAATTAAAAGGACCTGAGCTAATCCTAATATAGCTTCAGGTGCGAGGCCGCGGGCAAAAGCTAGTTTATAAAAATATTCTTAGGGCCACTTGCACCAACTTCTTAAATACGTTTAAATTGTATTTAAACACGATTTTTGATTTAAGTCAAACATTCGTCTTGCACCAAAATAATTTCCGTGTTAAATACGTTGAAAGACCTGTCAAAGTTAAATACACTGAAGACCCTATTTAAATCATACTTAAATACGAATGGCCGTTTATTTAACTGTCATCTGACGAATGGAGTTTATTTTGAGATAAAATACTACTAGAAGCCTTGTAATAATTTCTATGAGAGATTATTCACCTATTTAAGATTATTTTGTCATTTTATCAAATAATTACTCTCAAGCTTCGTTCTCGATATTAGAATTAACACAATGTAGTTTCACACATAGACTCGCCATTTCGCACTGTATTTTAGAGAAAAAATAAATAATAAAAATGAAATGTGGGTATACGGAGAACAGACGTTACCTTTCACAGTCTCTGTTTTGCAGCCGCCATTCACATTCTAGTGCTCCGCTGTTTCGCACGTTTCATTTTCTTAACATTATTATATTCAATTTAGCTTATAGCTTACAAATACAATTAGCTTATTGATGTTTTAAATTTAAATTATTTATGATTTAACGTTTTTACAATATTAAAAAATTAGTGTTAAAGTTTAAAACTTATATTTTGAAAAATGCCTAAAAGAACGCGGGATAAGCAAGATGATTTCGATTACTTAACTAAAAAACTTAGAAAATTAGAGCGAAAAATAGAACGTAGGCGTCGTCGCCATAGTGATAAAAGTGATACATCGTCCTCGGAAGCTGATAGGCTAACGCCACGTAACAGACAGGGTGAGTTCAATTACTTGTATTGCCTAAATATATGTATTTTTTTTTTTACATTATTTACAGCTTCATTATGAAAAACCGGACTGTCCATATGGGGCTTTCCAATTTCAAACACAAATACATGCTGTTCGGATCTACCTGTAGGGTATTTCCATAGCTATGTATAGGGCTTCTTATTACCAAGAAGATATTGCCAGAACCCTTGAGGAACTTTAAATTGTTTTCTACCGGTATATGTGTTTCTCAACCAGGAGTCTCACAACCGTTGTAAATTATTATAAATCTTAAGCGAAATAATAATTTCGCTTCCAGTGAGCGACAAGGGCATCAGCTTTGGTGATGTAGCTCCTGAGAACGGAGAAGACTCCTTACCTGGATGTTCTTACTGGACGGACGACGCCCGATACAACGTTTTGGAACCCGATGAATACAGCGATGACGCGGCATATGCGCTGCCTGACCCTGTCGTCAACCCACCTGGCTCCACCGATATCCCGCAACCACCAACCACTGCCGCCGCGGCCGATACGCAACCGCTGCTCTCGGCTACCCCAGAACAGTGTACCGCGCCTCAGTCAGCCGTGATGCAAATCAATGAACTCGATCACTCTACTGTAGTTCAGGAACAAGTGTCCGAGTTGGATCCAGACTTATTAAAAATTCTAGGCGAGGACCCTACCACTGCTAAGGAGTATGGTAAGGATATTCAAAAAGATCTGGCTATAAGATTAAGCCACATCGCTACTTCTGGTCTTTCGAAAGAGATTCGTAAAGAATTGAAGGAAAAATATCTTGTCCCGTCTAACTGCAAGCTAATAAAAGCACCCACTCTCAATCCAGAGATCCGAGCAGCATTAGTAGAAAGTCAAGCTAAACGAGACAAGGGAATCGAGAATAAGCAGGCACTTACCGCGTGTGCCTTATCGTCCCTCAGTGAAGCGATCACATTGATTCTAGCTTCAAATAATAAAAACCCTGAGCTACTAAAGCTGCTGATGGATTCGGCTCGAATGTTGAGCGACATACAACACTCTGATTCGATCTCACACGATTCTTTATCCTATCTACTGTAAAAAAGGAACTTAAAGATCAACTGGAAAAAACTAAAATAGACGAGACCCTCTTCGGAAACAACTTGCCTGAAACATTGAAATCGGCAAAAATAATAAACAAATCTGGAGCCGAGCTTAGGTCAGCGTTAACTGTAAAATCTGATGCTCAAAAAACGGGAAAGGCCCCTGCCAGGCCTTTAAACTACCGAGCTCCCCCTGCGGGCCGCAGACCAGCGCCGACGGGGGGAGCGAGAGGCGCGCGAACATCGAATCCAACTCCGAGGCCAACATCGACGTCGACGCAGCACAACGCTTCCAGGACGTCATCGCGTCAACGAGCACCACGTCACAGGCGATAGATACGGTAAAACCCGCAGGGCGACTTAGTTTTTATTATGAGCAGTGGTCTATGATTACTGATAATCCAATTATACTCTCCTGGATTTCAGGCTATGAAATTAGTTTCTCAAGTCCAGTAGTACAGTCTGTAGCCCCAATCGAACCTGAATATTCACTCCTTGAGTATAAAGCTTTTAGAGAGTCTATTCAAAATTTGATATCTATTGGTGCAATTTCATTATGTCAGCCTTGCGATGATCAATTTATTTCTAGCATATTTCTTGTTCCCAAACCAAACGGTAAACAGCGCTTTATATTAAACTTAAAACGACTCAATAAATTTATAATAACTCAACACTTTAAACTCGAAGATTTAAGGACAGCTATAAAACTGATTTCTAAAAATTGTTTTATGGCTACAGTTGATTTAAAGGATGCATACTTCTTAGTTAGAATGCACCCAAATTCGCGAAAATAATTACGTTTTAAATGGGACGGAAATCTTTATGAGTTTAATGTTTTACCCTTTGGTTTAAACACAGCACCATATGTTTTCACAAAGATTCTCAAACCAGTTGCAAGGCTGCTAAGATCCAAGGGATATTTATCCACTTTTTATTTAGATGACCTGTACCTCGTAGGCCATTCATATGATGAGTGTCTACAAAATATTAATGACACAAAACTTTTATTAAAATCCTTGGGATTTATTATCAATACTGAGAAAAGCTCATTAGTTCCAAGTAACTCTTGTAAATTTTTAGGAAATATAATTGACTCAAAAAAATTAGAAGTTAGATTACCTATAGAAAAGAAAGAAAGGATTAAAAAAGAAATACATAAGTTTAAAAAATTAAAGCGATGCAAAATTAGAGAATTTGCTCGTTTAATAGGATTACTCATATCTGCATGCCAAGCTGTCGATTATGGCTGGCTTTACACTAAAGACCTTGAAAGGTGTAAATTTTTAAACCTTAAAGAGGAAAATGACTACGATAAGTTTATGACAATACCGGATAACTTATCTTTCATTTTTGATTGGTGGCAAAATGCCATGAATCACTCTGTAAGTAAAATAAAAGGTGATAAATATGCCTTGGAAATATTTACAGATGCCTCAACAACGGGGTGGGGGGCTGCCTGTGGCCACGATACTGCAAATGGTCCTTGGGACGAACATGAACGTTCATTGCATATTAATTATTTAGAGATTCTTGCCGCTTTTTTAGGACTAAAAGTATTTGCCCAAAATTTTAAAGACTGTCAAATATTATTACGTATCGATAATACAACAGCAATTTCGTATATAAATAGAATGGGTGGAGTGCAGTTCCCGCACTTATCCAACATTGCAATGCAATTATGGCAATGGTGTGAAGCGCGTAAAATCATAGTTCATGCAGATTATATTCGTTCTTCTGATAACGTAGTAGCAGACGCCGAATCGCGAAGATCCCACGCAGATATCGAATGGGAGATTTCTCAAAATGCTTATGATACTATTATAAATTATTTTGGTAGCCCTTGTATAGATCTATTCGCAAGTAGAACTAATCATAAATGTGAACTATATGTTTCATGGCACAGAGACCCAGATGCCTATGCGGTTAACGCTTTCACCATATCCTGGGATAAAATATTCTTCTACGCGTTTCCACCTATATCTATAATTTTAAGGACCTTACGTAAAATTATAAATGAAAAGGCGACCGGCATCGTTGTTGTGCCACAATGGCCAACTCAACCCTGGTACCCACTTTTCAAAAGTCTTCTTGTATCAAAACCTCTTATTTTAAATTCCCGTAATGACTTGATAATTTCTCGTTGTAGCAAGCGCCTGATACACCAGCAGATTACCCTGGTTGCCGGGATGCTATCCGGACGTCACTGCTCCGAAGGGAAATCCCGCAGTCATCCATCCCCATACTGATTGCATCACTCTCAGACAACACAATCAAGCAATATGACACTTGTCTGAAAAAATGGTTCTTACATTGCCAGGAAAATAATATTAATGCTTACGGTGCTACACTTTCCGATGTCCTCTGCTTTTTAACGCAAATATACAACTCTGGCGCGAGATATGGTACGCTAAACAGTTGTCGTTCCGCTCTATCGTTACTGCTGGGTCAGGAAAAACTTTGTAATAGTGTAATTCAAAGATATTTTAAGGGAATATTTCGTCTGCGGCCCACTTTACCAAAATATAATTTAACTTGGGATACCAACCAAGTCTTAAATTATTTAGCAAGTTTTTATCCCAATGAAAACTTAACTATTGAGAAAATTAATAAAAAGCTAGTTACCCTCCTGGCGCTGGTTACAGCCCACAGGGCGCAAACTTTATCAAAAATAGATATACACAACATTATTAAGTCTGATTCAGGGTTTATCATCAAAATACCGGATTTAATTAAAACATCACGTGTGGGGTCAGTTCAACCGATACTTACTTTGCCTTTTTTCCCTCAGCGGCCCGAAATATGTCCTGCCAGTACCTTAAGTACATACCTTGAAGTAACTAAAGATATGCGTCAAAATCATCCATTCTTGTTCATTTCGTTTAGGAAGCCTCACCGAGAAGTAACTTCACAAACTTTAAGTAGATGGGTTAAAAGTGTGCTGCAAAGCAGCGGCATTGACACTTCTGTGTTCACCGCGCACAGCACCAGACACGCATCTACTTCAAAGGCATATATGTCAGGGATTAGCCTGGATGTTATTAGAAACACAGCTGGTTGGAGTAAAAACTCCACAGTCTTTGCAAAATTCTATAATAAAGTAATTTCAAGCTCTGTTTCTACTAATAGTGATTTTGCTAGAAATGTATTAAGTTAATAAATCTACATAAAAAGTTTAGATCATTATCTAATAATTATTATAATTTACAATATTATTTTGGATAACCATTCGTTACGGAATGTTATTTTATTTTACAAAAAAAAAAAAAGTTTGGTATGGTGATTGAACATTTATGAGAATGAGTAAATATACAATTTACCTTATTTATTTCACGACTTGTCTTTTCTCTCTAAATATCTACATTGTGTTAATTCTAATATCGAGAACGAAGCTTGAGAGTAATTGATGATTAAACGAACTTACCTGTACGTGAAGTTCGATCACAATTACTCGAAGAGCTTCGTTCGAAGATATTAGAATCCCACCCCCCCAAGCAGGCTGCCCATGACTTCTAGTCGTGAAATAGGTGCCAAACAGCTTAGCAACTCTACAAACTAAATGACGGCTGCAAAACAGAGACTGTGAAAGGTAACGTCTGTTCTCCGTATACCCACATTTCATTTTTATTATTTATTTTTTCTCTAAAATACAGTGCGAAATGGCGAGTCTATGTGTGAAACTACATTGTGTTAATTCTAATATCTTCGAACGAAGCTCTTCGAGTAATTGTGATCGAACTTCACGTACAGGTAAGTTCGTTTAATCATCAAAAACACAACAAATAAATATGACTTTGTTTGGATTGGTTGTCATGGCAGTGAAAAGTCAAAATAATGGCGTAAGTTTCGTTACATGCAGACTATTTTCAATAAAAATCATCGATTTATCATTAATTAATATTAATTAATTATTAAATTTGATTTAATTTTATATTTATTATTCATAACATAATTGTTTTAATAGATTTTTCACATTACTATGATGTAATGTAGATGTAATGTAAAAACGGAACGTAGACAACTGTTTTATCGACATGTTCAATTCATTCTTCTAGTCTTCAAGTTCTTCAAGTCTGTCTTATGTCAATTTAGATAAATGAATTGAACATGTCAATAAAACAGTTCTCTACGTTCCGTTTTTACATTACATCTACATTACATCATAGTAATGTGAAAAATATATTTAAAAAAATATGTTATGAATAATAGATATAAAATTAAATCAAATTAAATGATTATTATAATTATAATAATTTTAATTAATGATAAATCGTTGATTTTTATTGAAAATAGTCTGCATGTAACGAAACTTACGCCATTATTTTGACTTTTCGTTGCCATGACAACCAATCCAAACAAAGTCATATTTATTTGTTGTGTTTTTTAATTGATAAAATGACAAAATAATCTTAAATAGGTGAATAATCTCTCATAGAAATTATTACAAGGCTTCTAGTAGTATTTATCTCAAAATAAACTCCATTCGTCAGATGACAGTTCAATAAACGGTCATTCATATTTAAGTATGAATTAAATAGGGTCTTCAGCGTATTTAACTTTGACAGGTCTTTCAACGTATTTAACACAGAAATTATTTTGGTGCAAGACGAATGTTTGACTTAAATCAAAAATCGTGTTTAAATACAATTTAAACGAATTTAAGAAGTTGGTGCAAGTGGCCCTTAGTCTTGGGAAATAAGTACTGATTTCTGTCACGTGAATATTAGATTAAAAGGATACTAATTTGTACGGATTTTATCGCGTTGTATTGATATTATTTAATTCCCGACGTTTCGGATCGTTTACAGCATCCCTGGTTTACCCGTGACCATGGATGCTGTTATCAATAAAGATAAAATAGCGGATAGCGATAAAAAATTGTTTTATTTCAATTATTTTGGGAAGTCACAGCTTGGCATCGAATTTCCGATAACGATAATACTTAATTATTACGATGACATCATAATTAGTAGGTATCTGTGAAATTATACGAAAGGGCTTAATAGGACACGTTCGATGAAATGTAATTCTAATGACTTCTCCATAATATGATGTCAGTATTTGTGACATATAAAAGTTTTGCTGCTTCACGGAGTAACCAATACTTTTATCCCCCAGCACCACGGCAGCTACGAGGAGTTGCAGAAGGACATATTCTCGCTGTCGCAGATGGGTGGGGGGTCCTACCCCATGCCGCAGGGCTTCTCCATGGGGCACAGCGCCAACATGAGCGCCGTCGGCATGCGACAGGACACCATGGGTGAGTTGTGAATTTGTGAATTTTGTGAAAATGTAGGCCAACAAATCGTTTGAGTAAGATCATCAAACTTGAATAAATATAAAGAATTACTTTCGATACCTATACAATAAATACTGAAAAAAAAACATTATTTTGTAAGAAGTTTGTCCGTTTCTATATTTACAAACCAGACGTAAATATTTTTTGCAGATTTCAATTAAGCAAGGGTAATAAATACCGTTCAATACCCATTTAATAACTATAATGGGATGGTTAGACCCCAAACACTTCGTAAAATATTTTCATGTAACAAATTACACTAAGAGCGATAACAACTAAAATGTAAGTTTGTAGGGTAAAACAAAAAGCGGTAGACGTCGGTTCGAGCGAGCGGCAGCTTTCATCAAGTTTCTATTAAAGCCGTCAAGGCAATTATAAAGTTGGCTGGAGCGAAGATGATGCCTCGTTTTTATACAAATATATCCCTTGTAATAATGGGAAAACTTGCTCCTCGCCACACGGCGCTCCGTTCCGACAGATGATCGCGAAAGAGAAAGAACTCGATTACAAATTATTAATATCACCGCTCTGGTTTTTTGTTACCCTTTGTCGGAGGTTTTGATGGCTGCCATATATTTTTAATCTATTGCCAGTTAGATTGTTAAATTAAAAAAAATTTCAGGGAAAATCTTACAATCCAAATTACGGTGTATCATGTCACTGGATAGGTACATCAGAATTTTATGGACATATAAAGTACACAAGTTAAAATGGTTTTTAATCGGCCTGATGAATCTGTGCCATAATCATATAAGGTAGGCATTAGCTAGATGTAAACGAAATTCGTCAGTCAGTAATTTCAGTCCTACCTTTATAAAAACAAAAAGAATATGATCAAGACTATTGTTATAAGACAGGTATTTCTTAACATGTTAATTTAACACTCTCTACCTATCAAGCAGTTCAAGACATAATTATGTTGCATAAGTGATCGGCCCACACGGCCGGAGATTGTTCATTTGCCATCTTCAAGTCAAGACGTTTAATATGACCTAATATCTTAATAGATGTAATAACTGGGCACATTCGATACCTCTTACCTTGAACTGTACATATCTCTGTAGGTTAATAAGAGATGTTTTTATTTCAGAGAAGATTTTGTGTTGAAATATAGGCATAAATAGTGATGTGACCCATTACGACATTAACAAGCACTTTCCTCTTCACAATCCATTTACTACACTACATTTCAAAAATAGAAATAAAAATAAATACGGCGACGGCGACGCGATAAACCGTGAAATACGAGGCGGCCGCGGGCGCAAAGATTCCTGCGTAAGAAAAAACGAGCAAGTAATGGAGGCAAGGCATCGTACCGTAGATATTCTAATAAGAAAATTTCCACTACATTTACTTTGGCGGGCGTCCTCGCGGCGTCTTGGCAAATATCTTATTTCCTGCGGCGAGATTGCATCTTGAGAAAACGCTAGGGTCGATTCGGTACATCACTATTCGCTTCCCTGCCCTCCTCTCCGTATATACAGTATATAGAGAAGATATAGCTACGAGCTTTGGTACTACAGGCCGAACGTGCGCGTCGCGCTACGAACTTGCTACGAACTCTCGTAGACTATTAATACTACGAGTACGTCGTACCAACAATGTTAATGTCTTATTGAACGAAGTTTAATGGGAACCAACCAAGTATTTTTATAGAATGGGAATATTGAAACGGTTGTCTTCGGTAAATTTAACCAGATTTCATTTGTCGTTATATTGACCGTTTAAATATAAAGTACAATAATTATTGAATTTTATGAAAACTTATGCTAAAACAAAACTTTTTGGGAATTTTATATATGTACTTAGTAATAAAATGAATGTTTTATCAACAGGCATGAGCGCTGAGGACGAATGGTATAACAAGTCGCTGTCTGCACTGCGGATGAACAGTGGCCACCACGCAAACCTAGCTGCTGCGCCAATGTTGCAATACCAGACCTAATCGTTGCTGCACGGCGCCGATTACTCGCCGGCGCCGGCGCACGACTACGCGCCCCCGTAGTCGGCGTGACCTCGTAGCGGCGTACTGTGACACGTGGAAACGTAGCATTATTGTGGTTTCAAATTTCGAAGCAAATGAGAATTAATTTGTTATAAGCCGTTGCCAAGTGCAATTATAATCTTTGTTTTATTTTCTGCGGTGGTGTAAAAATTTGTATTAGCGAGTATGTACAAATTGAAGAACTGTCGGATTGACCAGTCGCACCACAATATGTTTATAGCTTTTCCTTTTCGAAAAAAATACAGGATATTATAATTTTTTATTAGCTGGTTGGAGCGGGTCTCTTTATTTCTAGTCGTTTAAAAATAGGTATTTGAAGTAATTATTATCACTCACTTTTGTATCAGTCACATACCTACATAGGAGCCGCGGCCCATGAATGCTCAGTGTTTAAAGGAAGACAGAACAGGATACGATAATAAACAATTTTGGACACTGGCGTAAACGCCTCAATATTTTTTTTCTCAGTGACCTATTTACTTTATTTTTCTTCTGAGTGTCGTTACATTCCAGCCCGTGCCAGTGATACATGGGGGTAAATGCACCACTTTGTAGCCTGCGGCCGCCCGTAGTAAAACATTATGTAATACATTTTGAAAGAGGCCTGTCTACCATTTAAATTGTATCAGAATGGTCGACCAATGATATTAAATGTCTTAGGAGCTGTTAGATTTTGAAGACAAAACTGTCAAAAATCAACAATCCAAAAGTCATTGAATGACGATTTTTTGAAGAAAGGAAACGAATGTACCATTTCTGATGCGTATGTTTCCACGTAAAAAACTGATTTTCTAATAAGTTTTTGAAAATGTCACAAGTTAGTGTGCAAACTAAAGTTCCATCAAGTTACTTTCACACGTGTTGACGTGTCTAGTCTATACATAGGTACAAATAGTGTTTTAATTTATTGGGGCCCGCATCAATGAACTGACAAAAAAATCTGATAATCGATTCTTAGGTATTTTAATTGAGTAATTGTTATGAAACGCAATTTCATTCCACAACTCTACCAAACGATCTTATTTCTTGAAACACTATCGAACAACCTTTTTTCTTTATTTGGTTTTGTGAACTGGTCAAGTAATTGAAAATTATTTGTAGAATATATTGCTTCAAAGTAAAACAGGGGGAAGAACCCATTGGTCGCCAGTATATTTAAGTCCCATGTAATAGAAGGCGAGTCTATTGCCATTAACCGGGCACAGATACACAGACATTACTTCTTGGAGGTGACGTCAAAACTATTTATTTAGGATAGACCACTAGGCAGTGATTGCTACATTATAGACAGTCCCCAAGCGCCCTTCAATATGTCCTAGAGTTTTTGCTGGGAAGAAGAAACGGCGCCACAATCTCAGCAATCTCATTGCCATGATGACGTCAGTTTATTGATACGGGCATAAGAGACGTTTGTTTCACAATATGCGTAAATTGTGTATGCTAGTCATTATTGTACAGACATTTTAAATCGAATAAGATAATTAACATATTTTCTTGATTGTTGTATTAAACATCCTTTGTCTTTGATGGCTCTATTATAATCTGTTGTTAATTTAAAATAATCTGTATGCATGCTCCTTTCTCTACGAAGAGACTTTTATAGTGGCGATGGTATGATGAATATCAATTTAATCTATTACTAACGAACTATCGTGTTTCTACTAAAACGTTTGTTTTTCTTCCAAGCCTTTTCCTTTTACAAAGCTATGATATAAAAACTTTTTGGAACCTCTAAAGATTTTCAATTATGGAGCATAGAGCCGTCATAGAATAAAGGTATAATTAACATTGCAATACAGCCTGTGTAAATATAAATTGGTTTTGCATGATCATTTTCTAAGGTGTTACCAGCTCAACGATTTTGTATGTTAACTAGAATATTGTTTAGTGAAATTTAAATTAAGAGGCCATTTCATTACATTTCTAACAGAGGCTAAGAGCCTTTTCACACGGGTTCGATTACGCAGATATTTTTAACACGAAGCTACGAAGGTACTGATTCCCATAATATATGTCAAACAAAGCAGTATCACGTTGCGTTCGCTAGTGTGATAAGGCTCTAAAGCCAAAGATTGCTAGTCAACCATATACACATTTAACGCACTTTGATCTCATAGTGAATTAATTATAGGAATTAAATTAAAATGAAAATAATTATAATTGTTTCGGCTTTTGTACAAAACAAAATCATATCAATTAAGACTGTTTCGGCAATTTCCATTCCCAGTCAATGGCCATACTGTGCATTTTAATGTAAATATTATATGTAAGGAACTCGTCTAATAATGAACATGTGTAAAATGAAATAAATTGTCTAAAATGTAATACTGTTTTAATTTGAATAAAGACATCCTTTTCAAACATAGTCATAATAAAATCGAAACTATAATAAAAAAAATCTAATTCAAATCAAATTCCTCTCCTCCAATATCCAAATTCCATTCCTTATTCCTCAGTCTTCGTCAGAATTATAAATATGTCTTGTTAGTTACATTACATAATTATTTGTAATTGGTCCTCCCATCATTTTTTTTTAAATGTTCCATTTTATTGTAGCGTATACCTCCTACACTAAATGAGTTGCACGTACAAAATTCAGCTATTCAAAATAAACTATAAACTACATAATTATAGTAACTTTTTATATTTTTTTGTTTTTTTTATAATATTTTTAATTAAGTAATTATCTACTCAATGTAATAAGTTCACAGAAGATATCAGGTTAAAATAATGCGAGTTGGTGCACGCATCGAAAGGTTCTACTATTCAAATAAATAAACTAAAAAACATGTCAGTAGTAGCATTTTGTCTATGATATTTTTCCCAATACCAACTGTATCTAATAAGTTTACAAAGATAACAGGTGAGCAATGTGAGTGCTGGTTGAGTAACCTCATACGTTTCTGTGATCTATTCAATTAAATAACAATACAAAACGGTACGTAAATAACTTTTTGTCTATGATATTATGCCCAATATTTGTTCTGCTATTTAGATAATTAAACTAGGTACAATTAATATTCAAAGTGAGTGCTCGATTATAAAACTTTCCCCAATACCTGTTCTATCTTCTAACGTCATTATTGTTTCGGGATGGCAAAGTGTGGGTTGGTAACCGAGTGCCTGTCTAGGTACTGCGCCAGGTGGGCCAACATTATGCGCTCGCCGCCCACTTTCTTCCAGAAGTTCGCCGCCTGGATGCGGATCTCTTTGCCTTGGCCGCACTCCTGTATCAAATGTATGCGATGATGTCATAGAGCATAGAGCAACGATGATATAGTTGACATAATTCGAAACATTATGAACCAGCAAGTTGTTTTTTTACATAACATACCATCACGCCTGTATTCCCCGAAGGGTTAGGCAGAGGTGTACTAAGGTACACCCACAGTTCACCGGTATGTTTAGGTCCCATGTAATAGGGGGCGAGCTTATTGCCATTAACCGGGCACAAATTCCCAACTCCGAGCTGCTACTGAGAATTTCATAGAAAAACCCAATAACACTTTGCTCGACCTGGGAATCGAACCCAGGACCTCTAGTATGCAGTCGCACTTGGGACCACTAGAGTAACGAGGCAGTAAATTGTTTTTTTTTTTTTGCGGATAAATTTAAGAACATAATTCCGTTACTAACTCAAAGTGACAATATTTTGACTTGCTGCTATTGACTTTAATTCTAAGTTAATACAAAGTCGCAATCCGCGTCTGTTAGTTGAAACACTTAATTATTCTAAACTACGCAAACTTTCACTACTATTTAGAAAAAGGTTTATAATTATGCATATTATTAATTGCAATGATTGTCTGGCTGTTTTTAACCCCTGACGCAAAAACATGGGTGTTATATGTCAAACGAATGTATCTGTCGGTTTGTCTGTGGCATCGTAGACACCAAACGAATCGACCAATTCCGACTAAGTTTTCATGAGAGTCATGCATGTGAAACCGTAAACAATTGCTATATAAGGAAGATCTTTTCCTAATTACAGTAAACAATATTGAATTCAGGTTACCTTTCTGAATTTTACGAGAAAGATTATTTCTTTAGATTATTTTTATTTGAAGTAGCTTTTTGACATAGGAAGAACTCATTGGTTATGAGTAAATTTTTTTACTCACAGACCGCTTGAACTATTTTTAATTTTTTGAACTTTGAATGTAATTTTGTTGAAGTATGTTTTTGGATTGCAACTGCCTTAACGAATTCAAAAACTGAATTCATTAGGGCAGTCATAATACTTCCCTATGATAATATTGCTACTTTAGCTGTAAATATTTAAAAAGAAAAGACGTTTCTTACCGATGGTATGTCAGCTTTCTTTTCAGTAGTATTTTCCTGTTAATACAAGAATTACTTAAAAACTATTCATTTAAATTAATTAATTGTACAGCTTGGATTTCAAGTCACCAATCAATATGTAATTATAGTTTTACTTACAAAGTGACTTAAGCTTGTCTTTGCAACGAATCTATCAATGACAGAACGGAATGTGCCAATACGACGTGGTTCCTGCAACACAGTAAAACAGTACTTCTAAACTATTCATGAGAGTCTCTTACAAACAAAGTCATTGTAGTCAGCTCCTACGGCCGTGGCTAGGTGAAACTGAGAGACCACTCGCATGGTCCAGCTGCTTCATACTATTGATGTGTTTTAGCTTAAACTCTTGGAAACCGGGAATACCCGGTAAACCCACAGCTGTGAAGCGTTTCTTAACGGTAAAACGGTAAATATCAATCTAACATTCGAAACGACGCAAAAATACAAACAAAATGTGGAATAATGACTTCATCCTAGTAGGATTCTCCTAACTATATTTTGATTTGCTCCCAGTCTAATTAGATACATAGTATTTTACACGAAGTAACTGCTATCAGACCTCCGCAATCCAAGGTCTACCCCATTCTCTCTTCTGATTATCACCAATGATTGTCATGACAACGGACGGTTCTCAAAAAAGGTCAGGTAAGAGCACCCTAAACCAACGTTTATGAGTGAGGTTAATGAACGTAGATGAAGCGAAAGTGGTGTGCCAGGATCACAGCAAGTGGAAATCTATAGTCTCTGCCTGCCCTAATGGGAGACAGGCATGAAATGATGTATGTCTCTATGTATGACTACCGAGACCGACGGCTTCACATGCTCTCCAATACACCATTATTATGTTACTGACATAAGCAAAAGAAAATATTGGTCATAACTCCTGAATATGAAAAATACTAACCCTCAAGTAACTGCTACTGGATGATATCGATTGATCGGAAGCATCAAACTCCATTACTGTCGACCTCAGTTGATTGATTTCTTCGTCAAACATGGCGAACTTCGATTTCATTAATTCACCGATCTGAAAATAATATTTTGCATCAATATTATCGAACCACGGATTATTTTACGTCTATACGTACATTTAATTATAGTTAACAATGTCATGATAATTATGATGCAACGCTCGTGGTGGTAAATGTCAAAAATACCATAGCCTGGACAACCTATAGGGCAAGAGAACACCAGTGCGGTTTTCAGCCGAGCACGACTCCAAAACAGTCTGCCGCCTCCCCAAGTGACCATGAATGAAGGTTTTTCGCAAATTAAATTAGTGAAGTCTAGCCTAGAATAGGCTATAATTTATACAATATTATATAAATATCGAACAAAGACAATCCGAGAAATAAAATGCAGGCGACTTTATTATTAATTTTATGTTAAAGTAACTTCATTCCTATATAAATAATAGGAAATGGAGTATAATTTCCTATTATTTATATTGCATACATTAGACAATAGGGTATTACACCTTTTTTTGAAAACTGTTTTAAATTAATCCTTAGATCGTAATGAACCAGTAGAATTTTTATTTCAATTTTATACAACCAAAAAATGCCATAAAAAAGATTTTTAATTTATGATTTTGAATTTACGCACGAAAACGCTAGCCGCCATGCTACTTCGGCTCGTGACGTCACTACTGCCAAAGACCAAGTAACACGATTTGTGAAAATAATGAGTTATAATGTTTATCATTGGTGTCTTGTGCCTGAATGCAATAATACAAGTGTAAAAACTCCACAAAAATTGTGGATTCAATTGCGTTGTGTATCATTCAATAAATGCTTGATTTAGTAACGCACATTTTCGACATTTTCGTCATGGGACATATCCTATTTTAAGGCGGATCGTTCACCTGAGCCCGCCAAATTCAAATTTCAATTGGTTTTTCGCAATTTGTAGGTCTATAACACATTCTAGATTCCTAGCTGTAGTAATTGCGGCATTAGCTATAAGTACAATATTCACAACTGAGCATTAAAAACTTTGCTTGTAAATCGATATTGTAGCTAAAATTAGGTACAATCGTCATTTTTGGCCAAAATTAACGATTGTACCTAATTTTTGCTTCTATAACGTTTATTAAGCAAAGTTTTTAATGCTCAGTTGTGAATATTGTATAGCTAATGCCGCAATTACTACAGCTAGGAATCTAGAATGTGTTATAGACCTACAAATTGCGAAAAACCAATTAAATTTCAATTGGTTTTTCGCAATTTTTGGCGGGAATTTGGCGGGCTCAGGTGAACGATCAGCCTTAACAGCTTTGTTAATTTTAAATGCTGATTAGTTAATGCCTTGTTACATAGAAATTGGTGAAACTGGGTCTTATTGTTAGACAAAACTTGATACGATAGTTAGGTAGGTACTTACATTACTGTTTTAATATATCTCAACTCGGCAGAACAGAAATCGGGATTGGATGCAAAAAAATTTGCCACCATCAACGTATTGATCATTGGTAGATTTGTACTTTCTGCTTTCACAAAACCGTCTTCCATGATGCGATTTTAATCAAACTAACACAGCACGACAAACAATTATTGTTGAATTGTTACTCTGAGACGACAAACGTCGTCATCGAGTGAATGAGTGACGTCACGTCGATAACCAATATGGCGGATGGCGTTTTAAAACAGATTAAAAAAGACGATTTTTGAAATTGAATTATAAAATTTACATTGCATTTTTATTAATGAATACTAACGTTTCTCGTTTACTTTTTTCAAAATCTATCATAAAAATGCATTTTCATATTTATTTTTACATGGTGTAAAATACCCTATTAATATCTAACGGTGATTAAGTATAATTGTTGAGTTATAATAGAAAAAATATTGAAATGATTTTATTAGAATTTAAATTTATTCTTGAAATAACTAAGCCTATTAGACCTCTATATGGAAATAAGGGAGTTGAAAATCACTAGTCTGATGTTTTAATAAATGAAGTATCTATAGTAGAAAACAAAATAAGAATTTGTACTGATAACGCCACCTGTTGGCTTACATAAAAAACATTTACAAGGACGCCATTGGTTATCAAATTCATACCTTTTGCCAAAGCTTTGACCCTCCAAATCGGCTAGAGTTTCAAGGGTGGAGTGATTTACAAGATATAAGGTAATAGAAGTAGATGGCGATAGTAGATAGTTTTTAAATCATAATGTAGCATTACTGTGTCTTACCGTGCCAACATCCTGCTGGTTGATGTCATCAATGAGATCTCTGATCGTCTCCTGGTATAATGCCGACATCCACGGCTGCTTAAAGTACTCGTAAAAGTCTTCGATTTGATTCTTCTGATTATAAGAACGGACAAGATTAGAAGAAAAACAACATTAGTAAAATCAAAATCATGGCAGTCAACGAATGATTATGTACCTATACATAATCATTCGTTTACTGCCATGATTAAACAGAATGATCGTTGTCATAACGCCCATAACGGATGCTTTAATATTGTACTGCTACAGAACTTATTCGTGTTGCTCTTATAAAAGAAAAATATATGTATTAATTTAGCCTAGTGATTAGACACCTCGCAGGTAGTGCGTAGTGGTCTAAAGAAAACCAAATTTAGATTGCATAACTATATCGATCGAGCATATTATACGGATCGAAAGGAGATTCATAATACGTTTAACGACTAAGAAAAAACATCAATGCCGTCCGTTCTGCATTATGATAAAATAGCCATAAAAATCTGGGACCGCACAAAGTTCTTCCAAGCTATGTGATCACACAGGGAGGCGAAGTCCCTCTCCTCAGGCTTATCGAGTCCTTAAGCCGCCTGTATAATTGACTGTGTTCTGAGTAATCGTTTAATATGGTGCCCCCGGTCACAATTTATCATCGCACCTCTTGCCATCGGCAGCGAATTCATTCTCCCATAAGATGCAATTTTATCCCGCACTGTTCGGTTTCAGAGGAACTTCATCACGTACAATCAGGCTGTGGAATGTACTCCCTGCCGAGGTTTTCCCAAAAGATTACAGCATGGGGTTCCTCAAAAAAAGAGTGAAAAGGCTTTAAATTGATCGGCAACGCGCGACAAACGTCCATAGGTTACGGTAACTCAATACCATCAGACGGGCCGTAAGCTTGTTTGCCACGTCAATGGTATAAAAAACTGAATAGCGGGTGGAGTATTATAACCAAATCCCTTTTAATACGTACCTAAGGCCCCGTTCTTAGCACAAGAACAGCAATAGCCTAAGTTCAGTACAAGTACCTGATCAGTCTTACCTGATATCTAGTATAAAGTTTATCGAAGAACGCCTCGTGTTTCCCATAAAGTTGTGACAAAATCTCTGGGGAGAATGGATTGTGGGAGAGGCAGGTAACTCCATCGATGACATGGAGTACGTTCAAATGTAGACGGAAGTAGTTGTCCCGTTTGTTCGTCTCAAAGGTATGGCCCTGAGAATGCGAGGATTAGGTTAAGAAATTTGAGTATTATGTTTGATACATTAGGGCACTCATAACTTGTGTACACTAACAGAATCGCTAATACAAAACTCTTACTGACCAATACATTTCGCCATTGTTGACTAACCTAACACATCTCTTCAAAGTATATTATGTCGGTACCTGTCTCGGCAAGGACCGTTGGACGGCCATAGGGATCTCCCGCCCAGGTCTCCTCAGCTTCATGTAATACATGGGACCCGGTAACGTAGCATACTGTACTATTGGAGACTCAAACTTCATTACAGGTTGCCATCTACATATAAATCAATATCAGTTAAATAATAATAATTCTACTAATACTTACGTACTACATTTTATATTCAAAATGCAATAATATTTTTAATCACCTGGCGCAATCAGCGGGGTGTGAAAGTATCCATAGTAGTTTTTGTTAAGTCGTATGTGTTCATAGCTATAACTCAAAAAAATTTGATGAGCCATTTGAAAATCATTGGCTCTTTATAGTTTATGCAGGGATGCGGGCAACTTGCGCTGGTCACCTACCCAAATTCTATTGCATTCATACCATCACGCCTGTAGTTATTTTTTTATTAAAAAAAACTTACTTGTAATGTAAACTAAATGCTTATGTTACGAGTGGGTTCACGTCGGTAGTGTAATGGGTGGGTTTCGAACTGGCAACTATATTGTCGCAAGTCAGACCAAGTTAGTCCCATGTAAGTAGAGAGCGAGCCTATTGCCATTAACCGGGCACAAAACGAACTCCAAGCCGCTACTAAGAATTTCACAGAAAAACCCAATAACACTGCTCGGTCTGGCAATCGAACCCAGGACTTCTAGCGTAGCAGTCGCGCTTAAAAATAAGATAACTACGCTTATAGCAGCTATCACATTGCAAGAAGATGGTAACCTTGATAAGTAGTATTAGTGGGTTTTTACATAAGACGTAATAACAATGATTTATAATATTTATGTATAACGTACTTACCGTCGATATATAGAAGTAACCGAAAGCCGCGAAGCACTAAGTATGCCGAGGCTTCCGTTGAACCTAGAAAGGTTTGCTCCAGTTAGATCATGTGACATTTTTACATGGAATACTATAAGAAACTGAGGAATGCCTCGGGTAGAGAGAGAGAGTGCGGGAGACAATAAGGAAGACCTTGGAACAACCCCCATAACCACGACTACTTCGCCAAGAGTGTACGACTAAGAAGCAGACTAAAGAAGAAGAAGGAGAATAAGTAATCGGAATTAAAGGAAAGATTATTTTTATTTCTCTCAGACCCTAGAGGCCTTGGTTTCTGTTATATACAATACGGCTTATTGCTTAAACAAACTACGCTCCCGACTTCCAAGTTCTCTGCACGTGCCCGCTGACTAAGTCATGTCGGTGGATTCAGATATGGCTGACACCTAATAAGATTACAGATGGACCACGAAAGCTTAGGGAAAAGCGTGCAGATACACTAGATGCCAAATCGGAGAACGCTGGTGACCTCCTGCATGCATCTTTAGAACATACCGAATTTTACCAATATATCTCTGTACTAGCGCTCGCTCTATCTAAAATTCAATGCAAGACCTGCCCATTTCATACCATCCCCTATAGCGATGGTTTAACTATTTTGAAATATTATGATATTCAAAAATATAAATTTTGGTGAAAGAAAAATACGATTTCCGGCGAGATTCAAACAAACGTCCTCCGATTCACTAACACCGGAAGCTTTATCCACTAAGCTACGGAGACCACTGCCTCTGATGTAGAATTGTTTTCCGAAATTCTACATCTTTAGGTGACGTCATGTTGTGTATACCTATATATAATTTTCTTTAATGATTACCCTAGGCTGCTGGAACTGTATCTTGGCAAGAGATCGGTGGGCGCCTCACACAAATCAGGGTCGCCCATCATAAACGGATCCAATTTGTGCAGAAATAGTTTCGCCAACTAGAAACGTATTCATTGTAAAAATAAAACGCCTTAGGTCGCCACATTCAGCAATTACTATTAAATCAATGCTCTTTTGAGTAGGTATGTGGATCTGCGGTATATGGGACACTTACAGACTTAAAATCACACTTGCCAATCACGGCCATGGTATTTGTCACAGTCCCAACGACCGGGAGTACGTGGTAAAGAACTGTACACAAAATATTTTTGGCGCGGGGTCAAACCTTGGTGCAAAAAAACCCTTAACGCGTAATTTAAGTCTTACCTTGCCTTAGGAAAACAACTATACTGTCTATCTAGACAGTATAGTAGTGTTCCTAAGGCAGTATTGGAATAGGTAAGACTTAAATTACTGACGTGAGGAGATGACAGACGTATTTATCTTTTTGGATTTTATCAAAGTTACGTTACCGCTTCACCAATATCCTCCGAGTAATGGTTCTGATGCATGTGTTTCGACGCGTATAAGCGTCGTGAGTACCGCACGCAGGTGCCCGCTCCGTATATACATGGGTCGTTGGTCTCGAACGTTGGACCCACAACCAGACCACCGTCGTAAACTAACCCGCTCTCGTTTATAGCTGTATCAAAATTCAGTAAACTTAAGTCTGATCGTTCGACATAGTCCACGAAATTCATTATTTTATTTTTGCACATCGCAGTTCTATAACACTTTCATAGTTAAGGTACCTAATAATTAGTTTCTGGATGGATTTAAAAAGTTAGCCAATTATTAATATCATTTCCAAACCTAAGGAGAAAATTCGACAGAAAACTTCTGCTCGCTTTGTTTCGCTCGCTGAATACAGCGATAGGATAAAAAAATCTTTGAGAACAGTGATAATAAAATAATTATAGTACCTTTAAACGCATGCATATTAATAGCCCGTAGTCCATAATAGAAAAGTGCGAAGCTCCTGAGCGATATCGCAGTCAAAGGTGACATGAAATCCAGAGATTCAACTCGGTTACCCATCTGATGCCACGCTGCTAAATGGCACTGGCGTAGGACTCTGATACCTAGTTTTTCTACAGTCTCTTGAACTCTCGCGTCGACCTATAATTAAATATTTCACCATAGTACGGGCGACGTGGAAGATCGACCTTCACCCATCTGATAACCAGATGAGACATATTTTTTAATTGAATTGAAAATAGCCATGAACGAACACTTTTCGATAGGCAAGTTATCATAGGCATACCTATTTGTTCATCAATAATATTTGATAAAAAATATGTCTCATCTGGTTATCAGATGGGTGAAGGTCGATATTCAACGGCTCTTAGACCACCAGGATAGGATAGGATTCTGTTATGATTTTATCTTATTTGCAACTAATCATATTTGATAAGCTTTTTCTACTAAAAACAGCATTAAAATGCTTTGATCCACCTGTGAGAAATTACTGGGTTCGAATGTCGGGTCGAGCAGTGTTTTTCTATGAATTTCTCGGTATCAGCTCGGAGTTTAGGATTTGTGCCCGGTTAATGCCCATAGTCTCGCCCGCTATCACATGGGACCTAAACATACCGGCAAACCGGTATGTACATTAGTATTACTCTGCCTAACACTTCGGGGAATTCAGTGGTGATGATATGTTATAATGTGGTATTTTTGCTCAGTATTATACATAATTATCTTCGACATTAATCACGATCATTTTAACAACAACAACAGATAATACATACCGTCTCATCATTGAAGCAATTGACTCTTAGCGGAGCAGGTTCTTCGTTTGAAGGGAACGGTTCCACGAAGACGATGAGTTCTGATAGCAAGCCCAGTTCCAGGAGTGCTGCGATACAACTGTACGCTTCTATACAGTCGCCGTATACAATCACTTGATTGTTTTTACTCAACGGTTCTCTACATTCTTCTGTATACCATGAAAATGAAGGGTGAGCGAGGATTAGCTATTTTTTTTTCTTTCTCTATAATATAGCTATTTTATTAACTTTTGTCAGAAAACTAATCTTTTATAAATTGTCTCTTATTTTAAGGGATAGGAGGAAATCGAGTAGACAGACAGCTTGATTGTAAGCGGAATCACAATTAGTGGCCGTTTTTGCGTGCGTGTGCCTTCCATAGATTTATTTTATTCATTTTGTTGTTATTTTAATTTTGCCGTGCGTCATGTCAACGCAAATAAAAGTATTTTTCTTTCTTTCAGTAAGGAGCGCAGTAAGGGAGTACACTTTTTTTTAAGGTTTCAAGCTCGTATTGGTGCGGAAAGAGTATCTAGAAATATTTTTTAAATTCTAGCGTAGTCGTAGCAAACTTCAAGTACGCTATGGCCGTGACGATAGGGCAAAGTAAGGCAAGTACGGTTTTTAGTCGCTACAAGATCGACATACCCTGTCGATCCTGTCGGTGAGACGATCGATCCATGAGGATTTTCCGTACTATGATCATCATCATTTTTTATCTAATGGACATCTACTCCTGAACAAAGGCCATATCTATTCAGTTGTCTATGACTAAAAATAATGAAATTAACCAGAACAACTCGTGCCGAGGGTCGATATTGAATTTATAAAAACCTTAATCTTAAATAGGTATATAATTTAAGATTAAGCTTTAAATTTCACGTGGGAGAGCCATGCTTCGGCACGAATGGGCCGGCTCGACCCGGAGAGATACCACGGCCTCACAGAAAACCGGCGTGAAACAACGCTTGCGTTGTGTTTCACCGAGTGAGTTGAGGTTACCGGAGGCCCAAACCCTTTTAAAGGCGGGCAGCGCACTTGCGACTCCTCTGGTGTTGCGGGTGTCCATGGGCGGCGGTTATCACTTACCATCAGGTGATCCGTTTGCTCGTTTGCCCCCCTATCCCATAAAAAAAAAACGCTAATTTTACTCAATAAAACAAAACTTCTACTAACTAGGATCACTGATCATGCGCATGAGTTTCTTCAAGCAGATATTAGCTTCATACAAGGAGTTGATTAAGAAAACGTTCTCAGGCATCTCGGGTGGCATCGGTACAGAATCTGTCTTAAACTTGGGATTGTCCAGTAGCATTCTGTCGCATGGTTTACCTTTTCTGAAAAAGAAACATTGTTACGTTCCTTGAACACGGTAAAGTAAAATCCCAAAATATTTGTAACATAATAATATCTACATATAAATAAGAAATGTGAAAAAACGTGTGAGAAACGAATAAGAAATGTGGATAATTATTCGGAAAAAGACAAAAGTCAAAGATGTGGTAGAAGTAATACGATCACAGAAATGGAGATGGGCAGGACACATTGCGCGTATGGACGTGGCCAGGTGGGCTAGACGAACGTTGGAATGGAGGCCACGAGAAACGAAACGTGGCAGAGGTTGTCCGCCGGAAAGATGGGTGAACGACATACGCAGACAGGCGGGCGTCAACTGGATGATGATAGTACAGGACAAAAAGAAGTGGAAGGAGATGGAGGAGGCCTATGTCCGAGGACGGACGAATTAAAGGCTGATGATGATGATGAATACATATTGGGTAAGACAATTCGGGCCATGGGACTGAATCGGAACCATATTGGCCAAGCTCCTAACAGCCTGAGGTCCAGCGCAGTCTCACATGTTAGCTCCCAGGTTATACTTTGAATTATGCAATACTTACGCTACTTCTTTAACGAGTCCAATGGATTCTTTCAAATAATCTGGATGTTGGAACTGCCGTCCACAAGTCAACACCAGTTGATCATAATATTTAATGCCACCACCTCTCAAATGAATGCATTTCCGTTTTCTAAAATAGAACAAATTTACTTAAGGATAAGGATAGACTTTTCCCTTGTCTTTGCATAAATAAATTTGCTTTAAAGTCACCTGTCAATCTTGGTCATTACAGCGGACATGACGTCTATATAATAGTGGAAAGGCACGCTCTTTATGTACCGGTCCGTGTAGCGGCCGTCTCTTGGTACGCAGATATCTGCTGCCTTCAGACAATCTGCCACGGTCGGCAGACCGTGCTCCGACACCAGAGTCACATTGCTGAACGTTAAATACTGACACGTCGGCCTATGTGAAAAGATATTTTGTGAAATTGTAATAGTAAATACCTTTCTACATCGTTCACCAAAGAAAGAAAGTGACAAGTTACAAACGAGAGACTTGTACTTCCCTTTGGATGTAAGTAAATTATAATAGGGTATTTTACACCATGTAAAAATAAATATGAAAATGCATTTTTATGATAGATTTTGAAAAAAGTAAACGAGAAACGTTAGTATTTATTAATAAAAATGCAATGTAAATTTTATAATTCAATTTCAAAAATCGTCTTTTTTAATCTGTTTTAAAACGCCATCCGCCATATTGGTTATCGACGTGACGTCACTCATTCACTCGATGACGACGTTTGTCGTCTCAGAGTAACAATTCAACAATAATTGTTTGTCGTGCTGTGTTAGTTTGATTAAAATCGCATCATGGAAGACGGTTTTGTGAAAGCAGAAAGTACAAATCTACCAATGATCAATACGTTGATGGTGGCAATTTTTTTTGCATCCAATCCCGATTTCTGTTCTGCCGAGTTGAGAAATATTAAAACAGTAATGTAAGTACCTACCTAACTATCGTATCAAGTTTTGTCTAACAATAAGACCCAGTTTCACCAATGTCTATGTAACAAGGCAATAACTAATCAGCATTTAAAATTAACAAAGCTGTTAAGGCTGATCGTTCACCTGAGCCCGCCAAAAATTGCGAAAAACCAATTGAAATTTAATTGGTTTTTCGCAATTTGTAGGTCTATAACACATTCTAGATTCCTAGCTGTAGTAATTGCGGCATTAGCTATACAATATTCACAACTGAGCATTAAAAACTTTGCTTAATAAACGTTATAGAAGCTAAAATTAGGTACAATCATTAATTTTGGCCAAAAATGACGATTGTACCTAATTTTAGCTACAATATCAATTTACAAGCAAAGTTTTTTATTTATTTATTTATTCATTTAATAATAAGGTACACCAACAGCTTCTGTATACAAAATATCAAATAAAAGTATCTTACAATTAGTTATGTTCTTATACAGTTGCCAATAACAGGTGAACCAACATTCTCAAATACAAGTGATAACTTAACGAAATGTACTAAAAAATAATTTTGTGGCAATAAACTAGGTACTTAAATAAACAAAGAAACTAATATTAATACAAATTACAAGATTACTTAAACCTAATACAATTATGATTTTCTTCGGGACTTTAAAATTGTGGTTTTGAACATATTTATGGAGTCATGATATATGTCAACATCTGGAGCGGATTTTATATAAGAATTCATCTCTTGTTTTTAGTTTTTAATGCTCAGTTGTGAATATTGTATAGCTAATGCCGCAATTACTGCAGCTAGGAATCTAGAATGTGTTATAGACCTACAAATTGCGAAAAACCAATTGAAATTTGACTTTGGCGGGCTCAGGTGAACGATCCGCCTAAAAATAGGATATGTCCCATGACGAAAATGTCGAAAATGTGCGTTACTAAATCAAGCATTTATTGAATGATACACAAAGCAATTGAATCCACGATTTTTGTGGCGTTTTTACACTTGTATTATTGCATTCAGGCACAAGACACCAATGATAAACATTATAACTCATTATTTTCACAAATCGTGTTACTTAGTCTTTGGCAGTTGTATTGTCTACTAATGATGTGACGTCACGAGCCGAAGAAGCATGGCGGCTAGCGTTTTCGCGCGTTAATTCAAAATCATAAATTAAAAATCATTTTTAAGGTATTTTTTGGTTGTATAAAATTGAAATAAAAATTCTACTGGTTCATTACGATCTAAGGATTAATTTAAAACAGTTTTCAAAAAAAGCTGTGTCCGTACATTGAAGATATTTAAAAAAAACAAGTGGGTTAGGGTATATAAACGTCACCGAACCCAAAAATGTGATTTTTAAAATTCTTGTCTGTTTGTCTGTTTGTTACGGGTTGGCGCAAAAACTACTGAATAGATTTTAATTTTGTTATCACTGTTAGAAAGTATGTGCTCCAAATTAAAAAATGGCATACTTCCTATCTCAAATAATTAAACGGAACCTGAGATACAGCTTGATCTCTCTAATGTATAGAGACCCATACAAAAAAGAGATCATCACTGTTGGTTTTTGAGCTTCAAGTGAGCGAAGCCGCGGGAATAGGCTAGTATATTTATATATAAGTGAACTTGGAACACCCTTACAGGGTCTATGTATGTTTAGAGTTAAGTTATAACGCTGTAAACTACATGGTGCAATAAAGAAATAATAAGAGCTTTAATGGCTCTCTTTCGGAGTAGGTGGTAGGGTAAAGAAATTTTCAAGACGATAACAATATCCTCTAAAATATATTTGTCTAAATATATTTGCAAGGTAAGATTTTTTTTAAGCAATATTTCTGTTACAATCCTATTCATTACCTAAATATTTTTATCCATTTATGCCCCTTTTCCTCGTATGATATTATGTATTGGTGTGGATATTCTAGTAGGTACTTAGAAAAGTAATTAAGAAATAGTGGCATCATGATTAACAGTTATGATGTCTCACACTTACCCCATCAGCAAGGTCTCGAGGAAAGCAAGTCCCGTCCGACTGGCGCCAACGATAACAATGCTATTATTGACGTACACTTTCGGTAGACTCGTCAAGGGTCGCTCCAGCACCCACAACGCAAATGGACATGCCCTGTGATTAAAAAAACCGGAATAATTATACTGTTTATCTCGACATGGCAAGTCTGGGCGCGGCATACTTGATTCTTGCAGTTACTAGTCACTAAAATTGCTATAAACCATTACAGATAGATTTTATCTCTAATTAGAACATGCTGACATTCAAGCAAAATTAATGGCATTCGCTCTTTAACTGCATGCCTACAACTTCAAGAAGTATAGGTATATGAATAATAGAGAAATAGAAAGGAAAGCCTGACCAAAAATAAAAATATCTTCAAAAAACTTACAAATCTTTAAATATTTTATCCAAATCTTTGTTTCCACTTATATTGGGTACTGATTGGCGTGGATGTACTGGAACCATATGACCAGCCAGTGACATCAAATTACGACTTGGACTCTATGCAAGCAAAGAAAAAATATAAATAAAATCTAAATAAAAATACTACGTTCTAGTCGTAACATAATGAGATTTTATTTTTGAGTTGCCGTTGCCTCACTATGTATTTGAATATTAAAGAGACCTAGATTATTATAGATGATTAGGTATATCAGATATTATTGATATGTGACTTTTGCAATGCACATAGGAACAGGCATTTTGAAGAAAGAGCCATAACAGCCTTGAGTTAAGTGGCCTTAATTGACGGTATGATTATATCAATCATCGTGTAGCTCAATCGTTATTTTTAGGGATAGCCAATGGAATCTGTAGAACAGCTGCAGATATATAAATAATGATAAAAATACGTACCGAATCACCTTTAGCAAACAGCCTGCAAATCCAAAACAGCGTGGAATATCGCGACTGTCTTAGCAGTTCCCTCATATACCAACGAGCGTGAGGCTCAAATGCAGGCGACATAACACCCGCCAATATCTGGACAAAATAAAAAATGTTTTAAAATCATCATCTTTCCAACCTAATCCCATTTATGTTCCAGTGTAACAGTGTAGGTACATAATATCAGTATTTTACACCAAGCGACTGCCATCAGATCCCGCAACCCTATTTCTAGGCAATACCGATATCCTAGAGTAGTGATAGCCTAGTGATATGACCGTTGGACTGCCAAGTCAAAGGTCTCGAGTTCGAATCCAAGGCAGGTGAATCCAACCTCTGACTTTTCGAAGTCATTTGCGTATTAATAGTTAATTATCATGCGCTTTAACGGTGAAGGAAAACATCGTGAGGTAACCTGCATGCATGCAGCGTGTGAAGTCCAGCCGACCCAACCCGCACTAGGCCAGCGTGGTGGACAATAGCCTAATCCCTCTCATTCTGGGAGTTCACCCGTGCCCAGCAGTGGGACGGTAAAATGGGTTGATTATATTACGTTATGTACCGATATCCTACGAATAAACTGATAGGCTAGTGAGCTTCTGACTACTACGTCATAGGTGTACTTAGATAGACATGGGAAGAGACATGATATTCAATCCTGATATCTTACTGAATCCAAATGACTAGCATTGTTCCATGTCAACTGCATGATATATTATGTAGTTGACAATTTGACATGGATAATAAAACTACAATCATTTTAGAAGCTCACCGCTCCATCAGTGCCTGGTCGTCGCGGCTCCGGTTCTAAGTCGTACTGTGTTCGTACAGCTGTCCCATCTTCTAACGGACTAAAATCAAAGGTATTTTTTTATAAACACCTCTAAGAACGTAAAGAAGATAATAATTAATTATTATTAACTAGCTTCTGCCCGCGGCTTCGCCCCCGTGGAATTCGGTCTGTCATCACATCCCACGGGAACGGGATAAAAAGTATCCTATGTCCGTCTCCTGGTTCTAAGCTACGTCTCCACCAATTTTCAGCCAAATCGGTTCAGCCGTTCTTCAGTTATAAATGGAGTAACTAACACGACTTTCTTTTATTATTATTAATTTACTTAACTCATTTATATAAAATTGTAAAAAAAATCTATGTTTGTTACGGGTTGGAGCAAAAACGACTGAATTGATTTTAATATTGTTATGATTGTTAGAAATAATGATTATGCTCCAACTTAAAAACAGGTGAACTTTTTATCACAATTAATTAATTGGATCCTGAGATACAGCTTGACCTCTCTGATGTATAGAGGCCCATACAAAGAAGAGATCATCACTGTTTTTGTTATTTTAATTATTTTTGGAATCCGTTTCTAATCCTACTGTAGGTGAGCGAAGCCGCGGGCAAAGGCTAGTTAACTCATAAATACAGCCATATTGTATTTGAGGGACTTCGGTATTACATCATCAGATTGTATTCGTCATTTAGTCCATTGGAGGATGTGTTCCTCTCGTAGTAAGCGCAACAGAGCCCGATCATCTGTTTTCCTCATGCAGTCACGCTGCTTTCCGCAAGCCGTCACTCTACTTACATTAAACTTGCCAAGACTCGGTCTCCACTCGAGAAGAATGTAGTATTATGAGAGTATTCTGGAGTGGGAATAAACTACCCAGCAACACAAAATACATTGATAAACAACCAATGTATTATTACCAATAATTTTACCAAGCCTGGTAGTACATGTGATTATGCGAGAGATAACTGTCTCTAAGATTTTTGTGACGTATGGATCGTGCTGAAATAAAGTAGGCTGTCAAGCTTAGTACCTGAATGCTACATAATCTACCTAAAACTCACCCTATAACTGCGATCCCCATAGGCTGATTCTCACTGAGGAGTATAAAAGATTCTAGCGAATCAGACGTGAGCGTAGACTGGAACAGACCGAGCAGAGCGTCAATGCGTGGCGCATGCTCCAATACTTCTTTCAATGCACTAGCATCACACGCTTCTCCACGACGTACCGACATTTTGCTTAAAGGTTTAATAATGTATTATTTTTATAACTGGGGAACAATCATGACTGACACTATCAGTAGTTGCTAGCAAAGTTCTATCGAATAATGAAAAAGTGATGAGGAAACTTCTTGACTAACTGATAAATTATGTTATAATTGACTAACTGATAATTATGTATATAATTATATTAGGATAATTAGGAGGGGGGATATATAATGCTGATATATTGGAGAGAGTAGGTCTTTGTGTCCTGGACGGATACAAGGGGCGGCGGCGGCCGCCGCGACTGCTGTCGGTGCCGCGCGCGCGCATAAAATTACTAAGCGAGACGCCTCTGACGCGCGCACTGCGCACGCTCAACCTCATAGCTGAAGACGTGGATATATTTTACTGTCCTCTGAGTGAATTCACAAAGATAGCACTTTTTAAAATTTCTTACTGTTTTAATAAATATAGTTAGTCTATAATTGTAGAAATTAAGATACCTCAATATCGAATTGGATTTAGTCTGTAAGGATATTGTTGGGAATAAATAAATATAAAAAAATAGGAGCTTTTTGCTATCAAACAGGGTCACTTAGATTCGATGCCACAAAAACTGTAATATCTTTAAGAATACTCCAGACTAGTACATTACAAATAATTCATAAATAAGTAGATACTACAAAAAAAACTTAATTTTTACCCCCGCACAGAATTCACATGCGCCACATACAACGATTCGTTTATATATCTCACTTTTATACCAAACGGAGTAACTAGCTGAAAAAAATAAAGAAAAATAATGCAGAATATCTTGCATTGTAAGCTAAATTTGCAATTGACCGGAAATCTCACATTGGCAACTCCCAATTGTGTATGTCTGTAAGTGTTGGGTACAAGGAAAATGTGGGTGTTCACTGGTACTCACCCACATTTTCCGGTACTTTTGATTTATATTTATATAGGGGCCGCGTCGTGAGTATTGTGATTGTAAACGTGAACGCTACGCTACATCGTTATTGCGTTTTTGTATGTAAGAAATTATATTTCTAGTAGCAAATCGGAGTTTGAATTTATTCGATACGGTCATGAGAAAATGTAATTAAAAATAAATCAAGCAAGATCGTAGTCAAATAAATTGGTAATATAAAATTACTAACTTCTTACCGTAAAATGTTCTAGCAAAGGAAAAGAGGGATGGTTTGAGGGTAGACACATGACGCAATAGTCTCTGTTGGGGAACATCTCGTATGCGGCTTCGAGCAAATCGAACCCATACCTGTATTTATATAAATAAAATTATGAAAACACTGAACCACAGCTGGGCTTGTACGTAGCCTTTACTCTATGCTTCGCTAACTGTGGCCTGCGAGCCCCCTGACTTAGTGCGTCCCCCGCCCGACCAAATATTGTCCCCATTAGGCGGTCTACAAGCCTAGTAACCCATTCTCCTTTTCGAAGCCTAGATGACGAAATTAAATTCACGACATGATAACACTACATTGCTTTGTCGGGAATCTATTCATCCAGATGTCGGTTACTTCAAATGACTAAGCAAGGTATGGAGTAGACAGTTATACCATTTCCGTTTGCCTACACCCCGTTTGTGCAGGGTTTAATTAGTTTTTAAATATAATTAATAATTAGTTTGCTTTAAAAATATCTGACTTGCGCGGTGGCAAGGAGATGGTTGACTGGCTGGTGATCAACCACCAACCAAAGTTGCAGTCTGTCGTAAAGCACCTTTGTTTGTGTTCCGACTTTTGGATGTAAGAGCCATTTTCCCCCTTTCCGTTGTTCATAGGAATCAGTTCATACCTCTCATCGTAATCAGGGTGAATAGCGAACAGTTCAAGTAGAAAAGCATTAGGTGTTCCAGTATATTTTACAGGTTCCGGCATTCTGAAAGCTCCGCTGCTTGTAGATACTGTGAAAATGCCCAATACAAGGTAAGATTTTGATACCCACGCCAAAATACTGAATGAATGAAAAATACCTCTCTAATGGGTGAGTTCAGGTGGTTCTATGCTAAATATTATAATTTTTTGAATAATAACATCGTTGTTTCGTTGGTATATTCTACAAGTTACCTTAGACTAAGTATATAATATCCTACCTACTTATCAGCACATAATTATTGCTTCAACGCACTACCGGCTGAACACAATATGGCGGACTATTTGGGCAGACCACGTGACGTTTTGTATCAAATCGTATAATCCCAACTTGGGGCCAGCCGTCAAGTAAACTGCTTTTTTTCAATTTTACGAATATATTTCTCGAAGAGTTGTAGCTAAGCCGGAAGTGCTATCACTGACTTACAACTTCTTTTGTTTTTGTCCTTTCTTCTTTCATCAATAGTGGATTCTTTTCGTCCGTTAATTATTTTCATTATGACTTCTGCAGGGCTGTAAAGTTATATGTAGGTATGTCTTATTTTTAAAAAGAAAACCGACGTGACGCTTTTTGAAGTGTGTCTTCTGAACGGGATTATTTTTAATTTATTGATTATATAATAAAGAATCGTGGTGATCAGTTTAACTTTCGTTAAGCAATCCTCTCTGTACTCTTTATCGATGTACAGAAGATAAATGCTTGAGTGCGAAATATAACTATCAGTCTTACCTTCCTAAGGTCTCATAAGAAAGGATCTCGGGCACCCTCAAAAGATGTGTATCGATATTAACGATATCGAACTCAAATTCCTCTTCTTCGTCATCGAAAAGATCCAGTATGTGAAGTTGATTCAAAGGTAACTCTGCCTCAACTGAGGCCGTTGCTTTCTTCGTGGAGGCTGGTTGTACTCCGACGCTTCGGAACGTGTTAAACTCATCATCTTCGAATACCCACGTCACCTGTCATTTTGAAGAGTTTCATGTGTGACGTAGATGCAGCTAGTCACTATAAAGCTCCGAGTAAATATTTAACGTGGATTTCTATGCTTACCCTGGACTTTAAACTATCTCTTGTTGGCTTCCCTGCAGAATCGGAATAATTTAGGTCTCCTAAAAGGCTACAAAGAAAAATAGTTCTTAAATAATATAGTTAATAACCATTTTCTGTTATAACTACCTACCTACCTAAAGACGATAAACTTATAAGTAGTAATAAGAAATGAGATTTTTAGGGACGTAGATGTCAACTCAGAGAACGTAATTCTCAACTGCCCTCGAGCCCGAAACTGTCGAAAGCATTAAGAAACTCTTCCCTTTCACTTCCTTCATTCTGCTACAGGTCAACGTAGCAAGCGCCTTTCCACAACGCATATACATTACTTGGTCCTATCTGATCACCATCCAATTGCAGGTAACTGCAATAGCCTAGACCTCAATGTTTCAAGGTCACATTGAGTGACTGTACCTACGCACATTGACCAGAGTTAATGTACTCAGAACAGAAGCCTACCTAGTAGACAAAAGTAGGTATTTATGATTCAGTAGGTACCTATGTAGGTATATTAAAATTATTTAAGTAGGTACACTAATATTATCTAACTGCGATAAGAACCTACTAATTATTGGCAAGTGATACCTGTAAGTTGAGTCAATATCTCTGGCGATAGTTTTTGGTGCAGTCTGTAAGTGCCTAAGGCCACCAAAGGGTGATAGCACAAAATTCTCCTCCAAAGACTCGTAATTTATTTGTGTGTTTAGACACATCACTCCAACCGCTAATTCACTGTGCTAGAAAAGATAAATCTATTGAACTCTTGTATCCATTACGCAGTTAGTGCATAATGAATAAAAATCATTTCGTGGTCAAGGTTGCCATAAAAAAATATCTTGCTGTATGACGATTGGAGCTTGTGAAATCCCCAATACCCAAAATCTCCTTTCGGTGGTTGTTGACAATTGCACTATTAGGCTGCTATTCACAGGATAAAGGTGAAAAGACCCTGTAAAAGCTAGTAGTCGCTGGATGCAGACAGGCCCGTATTTCCCCTTAGGCCCACAAGGCCCTGGCCTAGGGGCCCAGCCAGCCTAGGGGCCCCAGTTCCAGTGGTGGAACCTGCGTACAAGCTCAAAAGCCTGGCTTGGCCTATAAAGAAACTATTGAAAATTCTTTAAAGTCTTGAAAGGATATTACGCATTCGAGCTATTTAAAAGTTAGTCGTCTACCAAATTATCAAATAAACAGACGTCACTTATGAAAGAGTTGAGTTCGGTCGTTTATCTTACTCGCACGCGCGTACACTTTAACATATCTTTACAATGCACATATTCAGAAAGTACTCATTTACTAGGCTATACACAGCTACAGAAAGTGTCTCTTAAAACCTTTGACTATCTTAGATAGTCAAAGCTTAAAACTGAAAGTAACTTGTTAATTTGCCGGTTCGCATATGTACAGGCAGATTTTTTTTCCTCGCATAATTAATTGTTAACTGCCTCATTAGCCTAGTGGTCCTGAGCCACCCAGCACTACATCAGAAAACCGATTCCTACCCAGGATGATTCGTGAGGCTATTGAAATCAAAAAACACCCAAATTTCAATTGAGAAGATGATTGGGTCTTACCAGCTGCTTGGAATCCCATTATAGAATCTATAAAATCTAAATCCAAGCCCAAAACTGCAAGACCAAAGGATACGGTGAGCTCTTTCTGCGTGAATCGGATGGCTAATAATTAACAAAAATGTAAGGTAGCTGTTAGTAATTTTAACATCAAGATGTCCAACACCTCAGTCTGCCCGTGACCATGGATGCTGTAAAGGATCCGAAACGTCGGGAACTAAATAATATCAATATACCGCGATAAAATCCGTAAAAAGTAGTTTCATTTCAACGTAGATTCATATTAAAATCAAAACTAAATCGGTTTCGTGTAGTCAATTTAGCATCATGAAACGTGGAATATACAGTGCCGGTTTTAGCACCACCTGGGCGAGATTTTAATCAGCGCCAAACCCATACGAAAAAAGGAAAAAATATAAATTATATATAAACAGATGTTATATATAAGTACAGCAACAAAATCTAGAGATATTTTAAATAAGACTTAATGTAAAAACTTTCTACAAAAGGGGATTATTTAGCTCTTTTATTCTTGCTAATTTTACTAAATTATATTTCAAAATTCTGGAATGGCTACAAAAATCACATTGTTTGTTATTGATTTTCTGTTGTTTTTTAGAAAGAAAAGGTTGTAACCGTTAACTTTGTTTAAAATTAACTGATTATATAACACGCATACCGTGTCGTTATTTAAGCCGGCAAGAAATGCTTCTAGCTGTAGGCATGTGGTTAAACATGGTCTAACCCGTAGTTCCTGAGGCTCTGAGTGTAAATTAAAACATGATATCCAGGTTGTGATCACGTTATCGGGCTTCAGGAGATGTAATAGCACTGCATACGCACAGGCAGAAATCATGATACTTCTCCAAGACCTATCACGATTTCTGCCTGTATGGTCGAAGTCGAAGCACATCGGTAGAATTGGTGAGGCTTGAGCGCCTTCCTTCGGGAACTCGTGCGTTCTGGTCTCTTGCCAAAGTTCTCGAAGAAAATTTCTGTAAGCCATCCTCTTCACCTCTACACATGGGAAATGGTCGTCGCTCAAATCCCTCAAACTACAAACCGATAGCCATAACCTCTCTTTTCTCGAAGATAATGGAGTCCATTGTCAACTGCCAGCTCCTTCGGTTCTTAGAGGATCTGCTTCGTGACCAGCAGTACGACTTTCGTAAGGGTGGATCGGCTGTTGATCTTCTATATGGTATACCTGACACATCGTTGGTCTTAGGCGATCGAAACTTAGGGGGAAGCCTTGGCGGTCAGTTTGGACATAGCGAAGGCCTTTGATCGGGTATGGCACCACTCCTTTCGAAGCTTTCTTCCTATGGGCTTCCCGAGAAACTATGAGAATAATTCACCAGCTTTCTTGCAGACAGAAGCATGAAGGTCGTAGTCGATGGTGAATGCTCGGGTTCCACACTTGCTGCTGGTGTCCCTCAAGACTGTGTGCTATTGCCTACTTTGTTACTCCTCTATATCGTCGACTGCCAAGATATTTTAAACTGACGAATTGAGAACCTCCTCTTTTTTGAAGCCGCATGAAAATGGAGTGATTTCGAGATGGGGGAGGGGGCCCCCAAATGCCAAGGGCCTAGGGGCCCTGGCCCCCTAAATACGGGCCTGGATGCAGACGGTATATAACTGGTCCTTGTTTGCGGGAGAGGCCTTGAATCAGATGTTATGATTGATCATGTCATGGGTAAAGAAACAAATAAATAAATAAAATAAATCACCTCACAAACCAATAACACCCTTTCCGACTCCGGATGTCTGGATATAAGTTCGCTGACATAGAATTCTCCGTAAAGCTGTCGCAATCGATCAGAGTGCTGCTCGATTATTGGAACTAAGTCGTCGTTGTCTTCTTCCCTGGAATTATTTAGTTTAACTAATTTTTGTTACCACAAGCCCCGTGAAATCTAAAACACACTGAGTGAAAACTTGCAGAATATATATTCGTAACTAGGTACTATCAATCAAGTAAACCTGTCGCACTCCACTCGTAGGCAGTTACTCATCTAGGTCCCCCTATCCAGTCCATTCCATGTCGTTGCTTCAGCTGTTGACATCTTGCACGAACCTATTAGTAAATGAAACTAACACAGCTCGTCTAATCCTGAGTCTTGGGCTGACCTCAGTTCGGTCGGCAACATATAGTGCGGGCAGGAGATCACCACTAATACCGCGCTCCATCACCGTTACGCGCCTGAATGACGCCTCTGACCGAGACTGTCCGGGAATTAACACTACAACAAAGGTAAATCATTGTCTCGACTTTCCCCGGTACAACTACGTGTACATAATGGAGTCTTGCAGTTTCCTGGTCTCCTCGGTGAGTCTGCTTAGGTAAGTAGGTGGGTTAGGTAATATAAGGAATGGTTCGTTTATATTGCAGTTTTACCAGCAGATGTCATATGACTATCCATTATTTCGATCTTATCTCTCGGTTCACGTCGATAAATATTAAACCTATAGGTTATATATACTGCTTATACGATTGTCTAAGAAAGATATCCTAGGTACCAAATAGTGAAAAATTCTACCATTGCCCGCGTTTCCACTAGCATTCCAAAGGACTTTTTGAGACGAAAAGGTATCCTATGTCCTTCAAACAAACAAACAGTTACTTTCGCATTTGTAATATTACTATGAGTTATAGGTAAAATAGTAAGTACTTAAATAAAGTTACACACGTGGATAATTGACCATAGTTTTGAGCATAGCAATATATAGAAGGTAGGGGTCGTTCATGAATATAGTTTTGAGCATGTTATCTACAGCCTCACGCCCGAACATCTGGTTCCAACACATCAAGTGAATGAACAATGTGTTCCGGGAATTCATTTCCGGCGCCCTGAAATAATAGCCAAATCTGAAGACGATAGTAGGTACCTAAAGAATATGGTTTCTTTTGTGTTTTATTTATGTGGCAAACATGACAATACAGGTTATTGTCAATCAAATCATCAATCTCATACTGAAAATACAACTGAAGGGGCAACTCCTCTCCTTTAGCAGGACCCGTCCACCGGTAATACATTACGGTAGGTCTAATATACGATAGGATAATATTATTATGATGATGAAAATGCCTTGCTGTGAGCTCCCCGAAGGGTTAGGCAGAGGCGTAGTACTAATGTACACCCACATTTCGCCGGTATGTTAAGGTCCCATGTAATAGGAGGCGACCCTTTTGCCATTAACCGGGCACTCCGAACTGCTACTGGGAATTTCATAGAAAACCCCAATAACACTTTGTTGGACCTGGGAATCGAACCCAGGACCTCTAGCGTAGCAGTCGCGCTGAGGACCACTTGGCTAATGAGGAGTGAAACGTTTAGCCAAAAAGAAGGTGAATAATATAAGGGTGAGGAATCATAGAAATTATTACGATAGATGTTCTTACCGGGGGAAGGGGGTGTAAAAAAGTGATCTGAAAATGTCACATGATCAATGAACGACCCATTAAACTAATATCTAGTTAGATATTAGTTTAATGGGTCGTTAATTGATTTTAGAAATAAAAGGCAAGTGATATTTCGTACTTGTATTTGGCCCACACATACTCCTCCCATGCCATTGGATGCACAGACGGCAGCAATGGATAATCCCTAACGGCAATGAACCCAACAATGACCTTCTTGGGATCTAGCTGGCATATTGACAGTACACAATTTTCACTGAAAAAATGTTTTTTAATATATAATATTAATTTAACGCCTAATTTATTTTAGATAAATATTTTACAGAGAATGCAGTAGAATATTCGATTCGGTAATACCTTTATTCGGCAAGTCAGTATACACTTGGACAGTCCAGCCTACTCGGTCAAATACCTTTACAATCCAAGGTAATTTTATCCAGACCGGGTAGCTACTTACTTATCTTTTTTTTTATGTGATAGCGGGCAAACGAGCAGACGGATCGCCTGATGGCAAGCGATCACCGCCGCCAATGGACACCCGCAACACCAGAGGAGTCACGAGTGCGCTGCCGGCCTTTTAAAACGGAGTACACTCTTTTCTTGAAGGTTTGAAGGTCGTATTGGTCCGGAAATACTGCAGGCTACAGTTCTTTCCAGTTTTGTTGTACGAAGCAGAAAGATTCTAGAGAAACGCAGTTGTGGACTGCCAGCTATTATCTTAGGTATTTAGGAATAAAGATGTTCTCACATGAGATAAATGATGTCGTGAGTGCAGTCAACCCTGAAGGTTTTAGATACAGACTCGTTTAATAACTCCAATACGTGAGGAGCATCCTCTACTTTGGCCAAACGCACACAACCTAGTGGCGGTGGTTTAACAACACGAGCAGCCATTTACACTTCAAAAATTAATGTGTATCTTGTCTTGTATCTATAATAAAATTCCAAGATATAACTTAGTTTGCTACGTTTGCTTGCTTTAATCAAATGCCTGACAATGTAAAATGTCGCTTGTCAATTGACATTTCAAGAGGTTTTAACCGGTGGTCGCATGTAAGGTCGCATACAAGGTCGCATGCATTGAATTTTGACAGAAGTCCCATGCCGCCTCATGCCGATATATAGTCAAAGCTCATGCCAAACTCATGCCTCATGCCGCAATGTCCTGTTACAGCAGCATGCAACCTTTTTTTTATATCATTATACGGTTATAACCGTTCCGTAAACATTATATTTCAAGCTCAGATTTTAAGCAATACTAAGGCGTTGCTACTTCTTGTTAAAAGTTCAACTTAAACCAAGTTAGCATCAACTCATTCAGCCAGCTTTCATAAGTTTAAGCCAGGTTTCAAGGACAAGATTAACCGCTCAACCATGGCCACTCGAAGACTGACTCTGCGACCTGACACGTGGACAGATTATGAATGCAAGGTCAACATCGTTTATATAGAGGGGACCGACAGCAGAGCTGCAGAGCATAAATGGCTAATTAGTCGGAGGACTACCAAGCAGCCGTCGTGACACACCCTATCGAAGGCGTTCGAGACTTCGACGGAAACGGCAATCATTAACTCATATTTCGTAATAGCCATGCTCCAAATTTGAGTGAAACGACTCAATCTTTAGCGTCGAGGTATGCCAGGAGCCTGCAGCCTTAGTCTGCTAAACATTATCACTATAATTGAATTGAATAATATAATTAACATTGAATACTAACACTAGGCTAAGTCATTGTACTATATCTTAATGGTATATATAAATGCTTTAAGAACTGACCGATTTCTTAGACAAAACTGTCAACAATTCTTGTCTTCTTTATTGGCGTATTGCTAAATTTATTTCAATTCTACCTAAGAACTGTAAGCTGTGAAGTTTCCTGTATGAATAAATAAATGAATAAATAAACAATTATGAAGTGATGATTTTGATTGATTACGTTACTATCTAACTAAAAGCTGATTTCTAAAAAATAAAAAGATTCATTCATACATACTTAAAAGTTATTTATTATTCTTAAAATGAAAACTCCCTTAACTTCGGTAATAGCTACTAAATAATTTGTGGCGACCACTGTCAAGTGATGGAACAAAACAAAGTTTGAGCATTACTTAATTATAAAAAAAACACTTTGTCAATTGATTTAAGTTCTTAATATACAGAAAATAATAATCCTAATAAAAATAATTTAACTCAGTAACAATCTTTTACTAGCCCTAATTAGCATCAATAAATAAGATGACTTCATTTTGTGGATCTCTTTGGAGTGATTAAGGTTTTACGCCGTTCGTAATATGCTAAGGATTTGAAACTAAATCTACAGTAGAACCAGTTTCTATCTGTCTGACCACAAATTAGTTACAAATTATATTTTTCTCGAGGAACTTATATTTACAGTACCCCTGAAATAACAATGCGCTTCTGAAGTTAGCCATTGCGAACAGCCGCGCAGGTCAAATTACTTAAGTGTTCATATACAAAAATATCGAATCGACAATAATCACGAATGCGAAACATTTACGAGCCTAACTGTCTTTACGCCGAGTTTTATATTAAACTAGCTTCCGCCGGCGACTACGTCCGCGTGGAATAGTTACTTAGTCTTAGCGTGATGATATATAGCCTATAGCCTTCCTCAATAAATGGGCTATCTAACACTAAAATAAATTTTCAAATCGGACCAGTAGTTCCTGAGATTAGCGCGTTCAAGCAAACAAACAAACTCTTCAGCTTTATATATTAGTATAGAAGTATAGATTATACCACGGCAAAATACTTGCGTATAACTTCAGACGCGCACTGTTATTTTGGGAGGACTTACTGTACAAGTGTATTAAAATATAACCCATTTCCCAAATAAGACATTAATTTAATTAGTACAGAGTTATCTGTAATCTGTGACTAAAATATTAAATTGAGTAAAAAAGTATTGCTTACGTCAATGTTAGGCGGACGTTTATTTAAACAAAAAAATATCGAATCTGGAACCAAACCTCATATCAGTTTTTATAATATATAATATGGAACATAATTTTACTACCGACAGTGCACCGTTAAGTTGGTTAGTAAATAAATACTACATAATTATGTACAAACAAGTTTAGTCACACTGAATAAGCAAAATGATATTTCGGTAACGATTAATCTTCGGTTTCGTAACAACCGGTACGTGTAACTTATCTCATTTGTGATGTACAAATAGTATTAAATGTAGTGGATTATGCTATAATCGACGCGGCAGTCCATATCACTAAATAAAACCTAACACCTACAATAAAAGTAAAAAATTAAAGTTAATACCATTAAAAACATCAATTAATCACACACCAAAATTCTCTAATCATTGGGATGTCTTTTACTAGTACAAAAATATCGTCAATATACTCTTTATCGCTCTATTTAATCGTATGGAAAAGTTTGTTTAATTAAATTTTAGCTATTCTACGTGTGCATGTAATCTTGTATTCAATATATTGCTTTTATTAAACCAAGCCATCTTTTATGGGGCGTTATAATAGAACTTCTTACTTTTGCAACTATAAATGCCACTTTACCTAAATGAGTATCCAACAGTAAAAATCTGTCTTAACATTACTTCATCATCTTTACATCTACGACACTAGAGCTGGACAATTCAAGATTGATAGTATCCTTATCGATAAAATAAAGTCTTACATGAAAATATCTAGCTACTATTATTTCTTATAGTAATTTACATAGAAAATTATTATAATTAAAACCACAAAAGTCTGTGTTAAGATCTGAATATATCTCCCGTTGTAAATCATATTTTAGTAAGCATGCGAGTATATGAGATAAACTTATATCATAAGGCAAGTGATTAATATGTTATTTTATTTCTATTATAAATCTTAAAAACTCTTATCACACTCGTGAAATCCGAAGAAATATTGAACAAAGCACGACAACTCATTGAAAGAGCACAGCTCTTGGGCGTCAGTCAGGGAATCCAGATACAGGAACTCACTTATCGGTTAAAATTATTATACACAAGCTTCCTAACTTGGAAACTAATCTATTAGCATACATTACAATTATATACACTAGTCCGATGCTTTCCTAAGGCGTATACAAACATCTATCCAAATTCCATCAGAATTTAAATCATTTAGAATCAACCAGACATTATGATTTAATACGTCTAATTGATAATAACAATTCGCACCATTCAATATTTACTATAAAATAACATAGTGGGTTTCGATACAATTAAGCCTATGGACTTAAAAGGATTGAATACTGAAAACAGCATTTTTATATACAGCATGTGACAATAATGTTTTCTCTTTTAAGATATTATAAAATAATTACAAGTGTGATCGAAGCTTTATACTGATGTCATAATATAATATAAAGTTACCGGCTAATTATGTCCCGACACGCGGTTATAATATCATATGGAATGGGATGCGATACCCGAACGTCTATGTGAGGTCATAGGTGCGATGTGCGCTAGGTGCATCACTTGGCGGGCTTGTGCTTAGGCGGCGTAGTGGGCGGCCCGCCCGCCTCCGCCGACGCTCCGATGGCCACCCCTTCGCTGTCTACCTCCGTCTTCAACAAACAACAACAGAATTGTTTATAGTTTAAAAAAGCACCTCTTTATTCCAATCAGGAATAAAAAAACAGCCTATAAGGAAAGTAACAAGTAGAATAAACCCTCATAAAGAATGACAATAACATCATCAACATTCCTATGTCTATTATCACCAATTGCTCACACAATCACAAACTGGCTTATTAGTTTAGTGGTCCCAAGCGCAACTGCTACACTGAAGGTCCTGGGTTTTAGTTCCCAGGTCAAGCAAAGTGTTGTTTGGTTTCTCTATGAAATTTGCAGCAGCAACTCGGAGTTTGAGATTTGTGCCCAGTAAATGGCAATAGACTCGCCGCCTATTACATGAGACCTATACCTTACCGGCGAACTGTGGGTTAGTACGCCTCTACCTAACCTTTCGGAGAATAAAGGAGGATGATGCTCACCAATTATCGACCAAGCATTTACTTACTTTTTCATCCTTATTCGTTGATTGAGGAGAACCTGTTCCGTTATTAGCATTTTCACCTGTTTCAGCAGATTCAGTGCTTGTGGTGCCTAGAAGAATATTTTTTAATTAATGGGAATCGTTGTAATTAGACCGGTCACCAACTATAAGGCGTCATGGTTATTGAAAATTTTCATTGCAATTTATCTTAATGTATAATACTAATATAAAAAATATTATTATTTTTGCTACTATTTTTTATATTTTTAAATGATTTTCAATTTTTTATAAAAATATTAAAAAATGTATTTAATATATAAGATAATAAATGAAAATAAAATAAAGTTAAGTACCTGCTTGTATATGGTGAGCGTTGCCGCGTTCGGCCTCATGTTCGCGCACCATGGCATCCAAGTTGTATCGACGCCGATAGGAAATAAAGAAGGACCGAACATGTGCCTCTGTCTTCGTACCCAAAGTCTCGGCGATAGCTTGGAAGTCCCTGCCTGGATATTCGGTAAAAGGAAGTAATATGAAATTAGGAAATCAATTAACGCTTGATCAATTAATCACATAATTGGACGATCACAAAGGACTAAAGGTTATAAAAAACTTCGACGTGATATTGATAATGTACCTACCTACACACGGTTACATCTCAAATTATATTATTCCTCTAAAAGCTGACCTCGCATTGTATAAGCTTTTCGTACATCGAGACGTCAACTTAAAATCTATACAGACTATTAAATAAAGCTGAAGAGTTTGTTTGTTGCTTGAACGCGCTAATCTCAGGAACTACTGGTCCGATTTGAAAAATTCTTTCAATGTTAGATAGCCCATTTATTGAGGAAGGCTATATATCATCACGCTACGCGGACGAATTCGCGGGCAGAAGCTAGTGGAATATATTTATAGTATGACGCCTTGCGTACGGGATCATATTTCATAACCCGTACTTTTTTCTGATCATACAATTTTGACAATATTATTATGAAAAATTATAGGTATAACATAGGCTACTAGACAATATTGAAACTAAAGTATGTCATCATTTTTAATGAAAATTTCCGTGTCATAGGGAATTCCGTACCATACTTCCTGACAGCTGTCACCGCCATGAGTAACTCGTCGTTAGTCCAGCGCGAGTTTATCTTTGCGGGCGGCTCGCCGGGTCTTAACTCTTCCACTCCAGTGTCGCCTACCTTACGCTTCATCGCACTCAGTTGCTGCTTGTTTTGTTGTACCTATTTAAAACATTTAATTTAATATATTCAATGCAATCTTCGTAAAATTCGCGTTTACATGAAAAAAAAAACAAAATTCGGAGCTAAGAACATCAGAATGTAGGATATAAAGTGCATATCTGGATTATCCAAGAAACTACATAGTAGGACTTGGGATTTGGACGTACAGCAAATTTTGAAGCATAGTAGTTGGGGTTTAATGGTTTGAAATCAATGGAACTTGAAAAAAAAAGTTCACCATCTAATCTATGTGTGCAGAATACATTTTTCCACAATACTACCTAATACAGTATTGTAGTAAATTAGCGTTAATTACTACAAAATTATTGTCTATTTATAAAATTAGTTGAATTATCACATTCTCACTTTACATCACACATATACTTAGTCACATCCATGCTGTCTATAATGACTAATATCAACGTATTTATAAGTTAACAGTGTCAACGTAAGGGTGAGAATGTGTCTCGCAACGGCACTACATAGCGACATCGTGGCGGGTTGCATCTTACTTGTCTCTTTAGGGATATAATTTCTCTGTCCATGGCTTTGAGCATGGCTTCGCCCTGATTGATAAGTCCGGGTTGTGGGGGATCGCCTGGCTGGGGGCCGGTCGCCATGGCGACGAGATCATCGTGATTGATGTAAATGCCACGCGGCAACCGGTGCTTGTACCGCTGCTGTTTGGAACCCGGACCGCGTCTCCCGGACGGTCCGCACAGCGGTCTCATCGTCCCCGTGCGTCTGTTACATTACCGCCAATATTCAAACAACCATCCCTATATAAATTTAATCAAGTCACACTCGAAATAGTGAACTGTCTTTGTAATTGACATGCAAATGATTGTAACGAGCGGATAAACTAGTAAATCTGAAGTATGAATAGTATCGTTACCGACCTGGCGTGCACGAGGCATGCCTGACACAACTTCTGCGAATTGTGCGCCGTGATCTGGTTGCACAGAATGCCGCACACAGTGCACCACTTGCCCGCGTTCTCGCCGCCGCCCTCGCCCTAAACCCCAATTAACATTTTACATTCCTGTCACATAACGAATTCCACCAGCTACACGAAGTTAATCAGTTCTCGTGTAGGGACGGACAAAGACGTATACAATGACTTCTCACACACTTCTTTTAAAACCCATTAGAATATTAAATGATATTCTGCACACATTAGATTTATTAAACAAGTAGTCCTTAATTGTTCGGGGCTATTAAAGGAAGCATGCGGGAATATCATAGGAAGGAGGAGGGGACAAGGGATGCTAATATTAGTAGTTTGTGTTAAGCAGAAGACACAGTGAGTACACAGTTAAAGCACAATGATAGATGGAGTTTTGTCTACAAGGGGCCATCAGGAATTACAACACAATAATTTAATTGGATGCATCATTCAAAACCGACAATTATTTGTAAACACACATTCTCCTTTTTTCATTAATGCAAATTATCGTATTCCGTACCAAACATACATATATGCAATATGGAAGAAACAAACCTAATTATAGTTGGGTAAATATGTTTGCTTGCATACATATAGGTACATGAACATAGAATATTAAAATGCTACAACCCAATTTATAACAATACAATATTGAATATTTTGATACAGAATTATTATACAGATCAAAATGGAATAGTGAAACACTGACTATTTTCATGTATCATGAAAATTAATGAATGTTGCACATGAGAGTATTAGCAATCATCATTTGTAGATAAAAATGCAGAGCAGTCAAAATTAAAATTAACAAGCATTATCAGAATACATAAAGCATTTTGATACAATTTTAAAATCATGATAGGTTTAAATGACAATTAAATAAAAAACTGAAATATACAGTTATTTGAAGCCATTTATTAATTCCAATAGTTGAGAATGATTTCCTCTCCATTTCAAATAACTGTTGTATATTACATAAGCATATACATATGTTGCCACAATCAAAACTTGCATGATAACAAAGTAGTGCAGAGCTATGACATGGTGTGACTAAGATATGTTGATGGTATTTTGAAAAAGGGAACTGACATTTCGACAAGTGGAAGATCTCATACATCAAAATAATAGATGACATAACACCAATTCAACATAGGTACATAAGTGAGAGGATGGAAGAAGACACTGAACATCAAGTTTCCATAGTGACAGCAAGTTTAAATACTTCAATGTGGGGAAGCAAAGCACCCACCTGGGCGCCCTGCTGGCCGGCGGCGCGTTGCGGAGCCCCGCCTGCCGCAAGGGACTTCCCTCCTCTGACAATACCACGGTGGAAAGTCCACTTCTGCCACATTTAACATAAGTCCATAACTCAGAATATTATTGACTAGTCAAGCTCCCAACAAGTCACTTTACTGTGACTTGTGTATATTTAGAAATAGTGGATCACCTCAGCACCATCAAACCAATAATGAGCAAATAATTTCGCATACACAAATTATGTACTCTGTAAATATCTTTTAGGGAGGTAAAGAAAGGAATTTTTCACAGCTACTCAATAAAAACCAAATTTTATTTAATTTTCAGTGAAAGTTAATTAGCACCACTCTGCAATTTTATATACTAACAAAGCTACTTGGAAGTTGCACACAATAATTTGGACAATCCAGATACACTATCATATTATAATTAAATTATGAAGGAAATGATACAGTTGAGATTGTCCCACAATTAGGTACACTGATAATACAATGAAATTGCACACAATAAAAAAGGAGCAAAATATATCTGATTAAACAAGCCATGAAACATATTATACAAATGATACATACCTTTTCATCATTGTCAGAGTCTTTGTCAGAGCCACCAGGCTCCGATCCTGCACCTGATTCACGTTTGCCAGTCCCTGAACCAGTAGCATTACGACCTTCACTGACCACATCCATCAGTGAAGTACGAGCTCTTGTTTTCTTCCAGGAGTAATAGTATTTAACTAATGATGCTATTGATTTGTCTGGCAACTATAGCAAACAAATATAATTTAGATAATGATAGTCCTTTAGAAACAGTCTAAAAACATAATTTGTAATTACAAGGACCTACCATTTGTCGTATCCTATGAAAACTTTTGCCATGAAATTGAAAAGCCTGTTCAAATAGCACCTTATCTTCAACAGTCCATTCATCAGGAAAAGGAGTAAAATTTGCCAAGTCCATTGATGCCCTTGTGAGGTCATGTTTGTGCCAGAACAACATACCCAGTGCTTGTTCCCCATTATATCCATATTTCTCCTTTGCTGTTGTTATGTATTCATCCACTAAAACACACAATTATTGTAATATGGGAAATGAAAAAAAATTGGAATAATTTGTAAAATTTGTTTTCACTTACATTTGATGTCAGATATGTCACAAGTGGGTGACCAAACCAACAAAGCTCTGTCAGAAATAAGCTCTGGCTTGCGTTGGTCAACAGGTTCCAGTTCAGGGCACACTGCCTGATAATCTCTGCCCACCCTGATTTTCTCAGCTGCAAACGGTACTACTGCTTGGTTTCATGTTACAATTGTTGATGAGATGAACGCAGCATGAAGGCGATGATGGTAAGTATAAAAAATAAAGCACCAATGTCAGATGATGATGATTATTGTTTACACCAGATGTACGCAATACACAAGCAATTACGTGTTATGGATTTATTCACTTCAAATTTACACATGGGTAAGTAGGTACAAAATAAAATACATCTTAGGTAGATACATATTGTTCACTCAGAATGTAAGTGCAATCAACATGCAAAAAGCTCCCGGATTGCCCGTAATAACTATAATCCAAAGCGATACATAATAGGCAATACAAAACTTTAACATCTCGTACCATTCTCGTCTTCAGAACTGGAATCTGGACTTCCATGGCCATTGGGGCTTGGCCCCCTTGACCGCTTCCCATTTCGAACATCGTTACTTCTTTCCGCTAAAACCATGATTGCGCACTTGATAACACAGATTTCACTTATATATCACACAATTTACAGGTTCATTTATTCGTTAATATGGTTGATTATTAGAAAATAAAAGAAATATTAGAGCTTCGCACATAAATTCAAACGTGATTCAAACCACCGCATCAATAATTTGACAAACCAGCCATGGAGCGTAATGGCTCATTTGGTGGCGTCTGTAGTTAGTTAAGCATTCACTTTGATTTACGGGAATAAAATGATAAATTTTAAACAATATATTTTTTTTTTCTGATAGCTTATTATCAATAAAATTTTTGATAAAATTAATTTTAATTAGATTTGGTATTCGTTTATAAATAATGTATTATATTTTCTGTCTAGCAACTTTATGCTACAGGCTTTCAAAAATGAAATGAAACACATTTCTTAAATTAATTACTTATAAAAGCAATTATCCTCGTTTGGCTAGTTGTTGTAGGTTCATTATTAAAATTAACACAATACTTAAATTTAACTATGAAGTTTTAGAACCAAAATTAACGCTCTAAGATAAAAAGGCATCAAGAAACTTTAAATTATGTTTAACTTTTTCTATCATAGATGGCGTTATTCAGTATTGACATGAATCATCTTGATTTTATTTTAGATTAGAAAAGCCCCGGATGCATGAACAGGATGCTAACTTTTTAGCATTTTCATAGCATACCTACATAACATACATAACTCGTTAAATATTCTCAACATTCGTACTTCTAACATAGGTACATAGTCTTAGCTCGTTATTTTATCAAATCTACGGTAACGGTACGGTAATCCTATTCGGATAGGCAGGTGCCTACTACCTACTACCTCATCCTCTCCGTACTTCGGCACCAGCATCAGCAAATCAAAGAAAGGAAAAACACACAAAGCCCACATAATACACATACACTCCTAGTTATCATTGATCCGTTACTAATAAATTGGTAACTTGACTCAGCGTCCTAGGTGGCCTCGGCCCCAGCAGATTTCAAGAGATTTCAGGCGGTAAGTAGGTATTTCGGGAAACATAAGCATTTACGAATTATAAATGCTATTGAGCCTCTCACGCGCAAGATCATCGTGGTTAGTTATAGTTTAAAATTATGTGTAATTGTGTGTAGGCGACCCCAGTTTTTATAACTATTAGGTATAACGGAATTTAACGAATACACACTCTTCATTGATAATCCAGATCAGATGTCTCTCAGTAGGTAACTTCAGTCAGACTACCTACGCCACTACGGACTGGTTTGGAATTTGGAAAGTCGAGGACTCGGGGTAAAGCTGTACTTCTTCACAACTAGCTTCTGCCCGCAACTTCTTCTACGTGAAATTTAGAGAATTGGGTCCGACATGGATAACAAGTACGTACCTACCTCGCCTACCTATGTGTTATTCAAGAAAATAATCTATCTAGGTGCCAAATTCTATCTCCAGATCGTTCAGCCATGCCATGAAAGAGTAACAAACATCCAAACATCCTCGGCTCGCAAATTTCCAATAGTTAGTCTCTATTATTATAATTTTGTAAAAAAACTGTGTCTGTATATTGAAGATATTTAAAAAAACAAGCTGGTTAGGGTATATTATAAACGTCTCCGAATCCAAAAATGTGATTTTTAAAATTCTTGACTTTTTGTTACGGGTTGGCGCATAAACTAGATACCTACTGAATGGATTTTAATTTTGTTATCACTGTTAGAAAGTATGTGCTCCAACTTAAAAACTGGTATACTTCTTTTCTCAAATAATTAAACGAAACCTGAGATACCCATAGCTTGCACGCTCTCTAATGTATAGACAATTAGACACCCATACAAAGAAGAGGTTATCACTGTTTGATTTTGAGCTTCAAGTGAGCGAAGCCGCGGGCATAAGCTAGTAGGATTAGGATTATAATATTAGTAGTGGGTAAGTGACAGCTTCTTTATTGCGCAAGTAGATACCTAATTACCTACTAGTTGGGGTTCCCCGATATTGCAACTGTAGAAAGGTTGGGTAGGGCATAGTGGAATTGAATAATTCCAAATCATTGCCAAATAACATAGCTCCGTGCTATGTTGTATTCCTAATTGGTAAGAGCTCCGTGAGGAAGCGTTGTGTTGACCGTGACTATAAAACCAGATGAAACCCTAGGTAAAGCCATTTGGGATCGAAATGTTTCGCATTCGTGATCATTACCCCTGGGTGGGTAGGTACTGACATCAACATTTTTGATTTGTGCAAAAACATTGAAATCAGTAAGGACAATAATAGTTATTTCGACGGTACATCTACTATTGTAAAGAGAAAAGATTTTTATATGAACCCATAACATATGACTGATAGTAAAAATTATTTCAATAATAGAATGTTAATAACACCGAGTGACATTTATGTTATGTAGCTTAATTGTTAATGGGTAGTATTTAATACTTTAACTGTAAATCCCCTTTTTTCAATCAAAATATTCGAAATTACCACCAAAAATACTTTTTTTTTTAAATACTAAATTGCACACTAAATTTGCTCATCAAATAAATCAATTATACTATACTGTTAGATTTTTAAAGCTTAACTGTTTTACTGAATGACTATCTGGTAACTAAAAGTAAATCGAATAATTCTTCGATGGCTACATTTCGGTTCTGTCAATTGCCGGCCGCAGCCGCGGCCGCACTCGCTTCGCTCGCTCTGCTCGTACGTCGTTGGTTACAGTACTAACATGAACTAACCAAATAAAAAGAATAACGACTTTAATTTTCTGATGTTAAGTACCTTTATATTGGTACATCTTTTTGGTCATTATTTATTTAACCCCTAATTTAATTGTAAAGTAACTATCAACTAATAATCCCCCATCATGGGAGTAGTACCGACAAAAGCGCGCCAAAATACTTAAACTTTTTTTTTGTGTGCAAATCAGTATTTTTGTTTTACGGTGAGCAATATTTTTTCAAAATGCTTATTTCTTTGGTTTCAGCTAGATTTTTGCTGTAAAATATATTAAAAAACCATCTGATTTTGATGAATTTTAAACATTTTTTAGTACACCATGTTAACGTAATCAAGTAGTTAATTTGTAGTACCTACAGTCATTTATTTAATATCCAGAAATTTGCTAATATTTAGAAATTTAAGCAAACAAAATTAGGTTATTTTGTTTGCTTAAATTTCTAAATCCGTTCAGTTAAAAATTCCCCATTGTTAATTGAGCTATAAATACAGTCACTAGGTCGCGGTCGTCGCGAAGATGGGTTTATGCCACCAGACATTGACCAGTCAAAGCCACCACCAGGGCATTTATGTTTTTCTGCATGCTTGGGCACTGGGCAGATACCGCGAGTGAACTGTGAAACTGCGGGAAACAGCTAGTTAGGTTTTTAAAAGCAACTGCTAATTTTGTGTAGTACATATTATTATTTAAACGTATTTTATTTAAGTCTATTATAATTGTCTTATTGGTTTGATATAATATGGGCGGAAATCATTAGAAGAGGAAACTAGACCTAGACAAATGTACAAATACAGATTTTATATACTTAATCTGAGAAAAAAACTTAAAAACCCCTCAGAATATCAGCTTGTCTTACTTTTATGAAAAACTCTTCTGTTTATGACTAATTTGAACTAATTTCAGAACGAAAAGTTATTTGACAGATGCTGTTGCCGAGGTTTTTGGGAATAATTTAGTTTTGCTAGCAAGCTTTAGGTTTCAAGAATGTTATCAAAATAGATAACGAATATGTTGCGTTATAATTCATTCACGAACAGGTGGTAAAGTCGCCCCATAGTTAGTAAAAAGGCACACTCCAGCGAGGCGTCGAGAGAAATGCCACTGTCGTGAGCAGGAGCGCGTTTTGTTCTTTATTTTGCCAAAAAGGGCGCACAATTAATGTGAACGTTATGTAATGTGTATTGTAGTGCTATCGTGAGTGATTTTAATATTGTGGGAAGATGAGGACGGTGGCGTTGATCAGCGGGGGTAAGGACAGCTGCTACAACATGATGCAGTGTGTCGGCGCCGGGCACACTATCGTCGCGCTGGCCAACCTCCAACCTATACACAAAGGTTAATTTCGTCTCGTAAACCAATTTAGTCGTGTATATTTACTATTGTAAACGCTTAAGAATTCATTTTATACCTCTACCAATGTAAAAATAGTCTGAAATCAAACTGGGCAAATGAAAAATTCATTCAAATTTGAAACATATGTCATAAATAATAACATCTGAAGTTATTTTAAGCCTCCCTGTAATTTGGCTTCAAGTCTTTTGCAATGAATTTAGCAATATTTTTAGCTTCTGTTAAAATTATCCTGTCATATAGAAATCATTTTTATAAAATCTTCCTGAACCATTAATGTGTTATTTTAGTTTTAATACTCAAAATTTACCAATATTTCAGATGAGATAGATAGTTATATGTACCAAACAGTGGGACACCAAGGCATAGATCTGTATGCTGAGGCTATGGGTCTGCCCCTATACCGGGAAGCAATAACTGGTGATGCTGTTAACCAAGGCAAAAACTATCACCCCACGGAAAATGATGAGGTTGAGGACCTATACAGACTCCTTTCTAAAGTTAAGGTAAATTACATTTGATTTACCTATTCATTAAATAGATTATGTAAAATTCCATATGAAAATTCAAAATGTGTAATAATACAGGCAACTTATCTTATGTACCTATACACCCCTTTCAGATTGTACAGGGTTATTTTAAGATTGTGTATTAACATATTGTGTCAGGTAAGGCCTATGATATATATAAACTAATCTAACTGATCTACTGATAATGCTTAAATACAAAAAAGATTCACAGGTTTTAAATTAAATACAGAACCATAGTTCATAATGTTAACCACTCAGTAGGTATTATATGTATATCTATACTCTGCCACAATCATAGTGAAGTCATGAATCCCTACTACTACTATCAAACAAACAATATGATAAAACAAATAGAACTGGCATGAAACAATGTTTGCTTTCGCCAAGTGAGTTAGGTTACCTTACAGTACATTTTAGAAAAGCTGTGGTACACAATGTAACTGGTGGTGTTGTCACCACAAAAATAAATTAAAAAATAAATATGTGATTCATTATATTGTCAAGATATAATGTGACTTTGAAATGGGTTCCATTGACATTGTAAATATGTGTTAATAATATTTACATAATGTGTGAGAGTAATGTTCACAGACTAATCTGAATGTAAATAAATCTGCAATGTTGATAACAAGCCATCTATAACACTGCAGTACTTTGTTTTTATGATGATTATTGTTTCAGGGTGATTTAGATATAGAGGCGGTTGCAGTTGGTGCCATACTGTCAGATTACCAAAGAATTAGGGTGGAAAATGTGTAAGTATTTTGATATTTTTACATAATATAATATAACACATAAGTACATAAAATAACAAAACAGATTAAAATAGAAATAGATTTCTCAAGACAAACCTTGGCTTGATAATTAACATGTTAGAATGTTCAGTTCATCCAGAAATAGGTTTACCTGTATTGCTAGATTAACTGAATGTTTTTGAATTAAAGAGGAAACATGGACTGCTGATATCTACTAAGTAATTATTCAGCAAAAAATATATTTTATTTAGAGTGTTGTATATATATTGTGTCATAAGTAGGTCATATTGATATAAAAATGACGAAACATAACTTTATAAAATTTTATGTTTTCAAGATTGTTTAGAAGATAAATAATTTAAAGGTGAACTATTCTATGATTTTATCCTTACCTAAGATAGTTGACCCCTGGACAGAATAAGTTGTTTAAAATGAATGAATTTTCCACATGTATTCAAATTATTGTGGGTTATAATACAATACCACACAGCCATCAAGATCGACTCGGTGGTAAAAGCTTTTGTGGTTTGACTAGCTGGCGAGCACCCTTAATTGGAATCTGTCGTAAAGGACCTTTGTTTTTGTTTCGATATGGCACGAAAGAGCCATTTCTCGTTTGGTTGCTGCGGCTCCTGTTGTCAGCTCTTGAAGGGGCAGCAACGCATGAGCAACTGCTCTGCTATTGTAGGTGGCCTCAGAAGGCCTTTCTGCCAGTTTGCTGGCATTGGCCATAGAAAAATATACTGATATTTTTATTTAAATTACTGGGAATGCTCAATCATTTACCTATATCCAGCGTAAGATTGTTTTGTAATTTTAATTAGGCTACCACAATAATTTATGAAACTTGTAAATATTCATTGTACTTATAAAGTACTACAAATTAATGTTTAGAGGTGCCGTCTGTTCTCAAAATAAATGCTTTCTTATGAGGTAGTTACAGTTGTATGTATTTGTCGAACAAAGTATGAAAAGTATTTGCTACTGTTACCCAGACTGACGTCATTTTTAGGACGGTTTTACGCAGCAATCGTGATTTATGATAATTATATTCTTTTATTTAATTAACACACATGACATGTAGTCGTAATTTGTTTATAAAATAATGAGTTGGTTGATGAAATACAAAATGGCATAACTAAGTACATAAATGATGATGCTTAAAAAATCACCAATGAAGTGTGAACACTTCTTTAGTGTGTTTCTAGACTGTGTGCCTTTGAATAAGTCAGGCACACATTCATATAGTCACATCATAGCATTTTTTTAAGAAATCTATACTTCTATACTATACTAATATATATAGCTGAAAAGTTTGTTTGTTTGCTTGAACGCGCTAATCTCAGGAAGTACTGGTCCGAATTGAAAAATTATTTCAGTGTTAGATTTTAGAGCCCATTTATTGAGGAAGGCTATAGGCTATATATCATCACGCTAAGACTAAGAAACTATTCCATGCGGACGAAGTAGCGGGCTAGTCGCTAGTATTGAATAAGAAATGTGTGTAAATGTATAATTATATTGTATAACATAACCAACCCATTATTTTGTTCCACTGCTGAGCACGGGTATCCTCTCAGAATAAGAGGGCTTAGACTATAGTCCAGTCCAGTATATTGTATAAAGACAGAACAAATATTAAGTTTAATTCAGGGCACAATATATATTTACTACTGATCAGACTAGCCTTTAGACTGGTAATGATGCCTTGGTCTTTTATAAAAATAACTTCACATATCTTGCAATATACGCAAACAACCTGTATATACTTGTTATTTTGTAGCTAACATTGGTTATATTTTATAGATGTCACCGGTTAGGTCTAATCTCTCTTGCGTACTTATGGAGGCGGAACCAAAAGGAATTGCTGCAGGAGATGATAGCTAGTGGAGTCGAAGCTATTATTATTAAGGTAAGCAAGCAAATTATAAACTAATTATGTACCCGCCTAGCCCGTAACAGCCTCATTCATTAGTCTAATAGCCGTAAGCGCGACTGCTACGCTAGAGGTCGTGGGTTAGATTCCCGGGTCCAACAAAGAGTTATTGGGTCTTTCTATGGAATTCTCAGCAGCGGTTCGGAGTTTTTGATATGTGCCTGCTTCATGGCAATAGGCTCACTCTACATGAGACCTAAACATATCGGCGGACGTGGGTGTACCTTGGGACACTTCTGCCTAGTCCTTCAGGGAATACAGGTGAGATGATGTGTAATGTTGTAATGACAAGTGAGTATGATCATTAAAACAGGATAACATTTACAGCACCACATAAAAAGTGATAGTTTAAAAATTTATCCGTAATTAATAAAATAATTTATTATTATTTTTAGTTTAAATAAAATTTACTTTTTAGATAAAAAGTAAATTTCTCTCAGTGCATATTCAGACCAGAGATTATCGGATAAATCTTTATTATAATTGCAATTCAACGCCATTCAATGCCACCATTATACTTACCTACTTAGGTGTCAATACCCTTTATGATAACAGTATCAAGGAAATGTGATTAGCAATCACATCCCAGATAAAATCTATAGGTATAATTGTCCAAACACATCTTGAAGATAAATGTAAACAGAATTTATATGGGTATAATAAGAATCGCAATAAAACACCTCTATTTATTTATCACTCATAGAATGTATTGATAAGCTTCAACTAATCGAAATTGTAAAAGTGAGACAGGCATTTATTATTATCGTCTAGTCACAATTATTTTTTACTATAGAACTAAATACATAGATAGATATAGTCATTATCTAGGGTTTATCTTCCATACCTAAATCTATATCCGCAGTCTTGATTTCAATACCACTTTGTTAAACACATAAAATGTATATAACAACAAACACATAAATTAACTCATTAAACACAACATCCTAAGCGTGATCTTACGTCATTCGTCATAGATAATTTTATTCGATTTATTTGACGTACATCAATCAATAAACTATTAAAAATCTTGATGGGAATTTAATGATTTATTAGACATGCACTTATGGTTGTGCCAAATAAATACATTAGTTGATTGATTAATTTACCTTATTAATTTGTTTATCAGTCTTATCAACAAAAACGACATTAAAATCGGTTCAAAAATAAAGAAGCTATGACCATTATAATTTTAATACATATTAGACTGTATTAGCCCAATAACATTGTCATGTCCTCACAGATCATAAAATAGTAAGCAGTAATAGTAGTATAATTTCTATCATACATAACACTTGTTTTGCGGGTAAGGGACAGAACATTCCCAAATAATCCCCACTAGAAACTTTAAACGCATAAAACAGATGTAATTTACAACTTTATTAACCAACTAGCTGACCTGAGAGACGTTGTCCTCTCCAGGTTTCAACTAACCACCTCGAAAAATTTGATTTTCCATATTTCTAATACACTTAGCGCCATGGACCTCTGAATACCGTATTTCTGACCTATAAATTACTTAATTTCAAAAATTTGTTCACGTGGTATTGACGTGAAGCATGGAAATATAAACAGACATACCTAAGTACATAGACAAAAATCTCAAATAACTGTTTCGGCGTCAGTAAATTAAGATTAACGCACGTTGCATTTTTTTTTATTATTATACATACATATTTGGTATATTCTTAGGGTATATTATTTAATTATTTGAATAAATGGAAACTCTTTAGTTACTTTCTCAAATATAGTGTGCGCACTGTATCTACACTATGGAGGTTTCAAATTATAAAATATGTTACTATATGGCTGGATGCTTTAGAGAAGAAAAAAATAATTGTCAAAATTGTCAACTCTAAATGACACCTGTTATCGAATCAAATTTCATTGAGGTAATAACGATGTCGTGTTAGTCCGCTAGAAAATAAGTTATCATTCTTTGTTTACTCCTATAACCTACTCAAATATTTAGTTTTTACACCGGCTTGTGCTCGCTGGATAAATCCTATGTATGCCCCGTGATTCCCTGTGTAAGTAGAGTTAGAATAACTGTAATAATAATCAATTCCTGGTCACACTAATGGTTTCTGTTTGATCTGCTTTATTTTCTTGTTTTATCTTATTTAGTCCCTATAAGTGTATTTTTTAATTTTATTACTTGATTCGGTTATAATGTTTGATCCGTGCTAGTCTAATACAGAATTACTTGAAAAATAAATTGACTTCAATGGTTATTTTTAAAATTCAGCGTTTTCAATGGTTAAAATGTTAATAACTTTTGATAGAGAGAACCGATTTGAATTAAAAATAGCCCAAATGTTAATCCAAGAAATAGGCTATGAATTCCTGCCCACTTCCTCCAAATCTCTTCAGTAGTTATCATTTGATGCGCGGTCAAACATACAGACAAACCGACAGACAAACCGACAGACAAACAGACAGACAAAAGTTCCAAAAATAATAGAAATGGATTGTGTTACCGATTCTGAGTCCCCCAAATTAGTTTTTTTGTAAATATAAGCAATGTACAGACACGGCTCACTTACATTCTTATTATATGTAAGAAGATAAGATAAGATTAAATTATTTTTCTGCAGTGAGCTTGTTACTTTTAATAAATAAAACAACTCTAGCTCAACTACCCTCTGATCTGAATACAGAATTACCATGATCAATGACCTTTTACGTAATATTATTATGATCGTAAGGTCACCCAAAATTTTGACTAATTACCATGAAGCCGTTTTAAAGGATCTTTTTCTGTTCTGGTATACGTAAAGCGATTATCTTAACATCCTTTATTTTGAGGTAAATAAAATAACCTATTCTGTACAGGTCGCTGCACTAGGGCTGGACCCACGGGTGCACCTGGGTTTAACCCTGCGCGAGATCCAACCGCACCTTCTAGTCATGCAAGAAAAGTACGGACTGAATATGTGCGGCGAAGGCGGCGAATACGAAACCTTCACATTAGACTGTCCCTTGTTTAAGAAGAAATTAGTTATGTAAGTATCCTATCATTCAAGTATGCATTGCCAAACCCTCCAAGCGCTGCTACATAGCTAAAGAATTCATTTCACTCTTTTGCATATCGACCGAGCATATAACTATGGGGTTGCCGTTCCAGCAATCATATACGAAGCTTCCCTCTATATTGATATTGTGTGAGGCGTTCCTGACCTGGTCATAGCAGACATGAGGTTCTTGCATTACAGCTATCACTTTGGTTGTGTGAGAGAGAGCGCTATTTATATAATAATTATAAGTCGTTACGATAGACGGACTGTTAGACCTATTGTTTTTCCATTGTGACGTATAAATGACTAGTAGACTGTACTCCGCCAGCTATTTAATATCACGCTACGACTCTTAAGAACAGCCTGAGAGTCATAGCGTGATGTTGAATTTCTTAAAATCTACATTGGGAATCACGCCGTCTAATGGACAAAAGTGTATGAAAACCCATGCGGTACTATTTGAGCTTATCTTGTTTGATAATGTGTATAAGGATAAAGACAATTCCTCTTTCTCAACGAAGCTATGATTAGTTGTAATGTAGGTACACAGTAGAAGCAAATATGCATAGCATCGTGAATATCCTTATCTTTGTTTCATACAGATTTATTATTTATAGTATTTATATTATAATAATAAATGTGTTGAATGGTCCACATTTGATTAGCTTGGCGGCTTGTAATCAGTAGTACTAAAGTCATTGTTATCGATCATGTCTTGAACATGTGACAAATTAATAATATCTTGTGAAATTGGACAGTTACTAAGAGAATTTATATCGTGTTTAGATAGTCTGTCAGTTAGTTTTATTGTATTCATATGTACGATGACTTTGAAAACATGCTACAAATCGAAATGGGCGGTTAAGTAACCATTACAATCATATTCAATTTAAAATATAATTTCAATCATCTAAAAAAGCAAATGTCTTCACTTATGGATGATTTAACAGTATTTAATTAAAAACACAAATAATTAATTTAAAGCAAATTATCAAAATGTTCTCACGGCAAGCCCGATCAATTCATTACGCGGATAGTTACTACGGGAAGTATTAACGCTTTGCATTTACTATCGTTTACCATTATTTTTTCTATTCCCGAAAACATACCATTTCCGTTAATCACGTATTCTAAATATTTCCTGTTATACATAGAATCATGTATTCTTATTTGTTGCGTCTAGTCGGTTTCACTCTGTATATGATGCTTGCCTTCGTAATTATCACGAATCTTCAGTAGTTGAAACCATTTTACGTGCAGTACTATGACAGAGTTAAACATTTAATACATCATGATTTCATGATAAATAGAGTACATAGCATTAACTGCGAAGAAGATGAACAAACAATGAACTTGTATTAATCAATTATTGAGCCAGCTGTACCAATATTTGTTTTTATTCCTACAGAGATGATAAGGAACTGGTGATGCACACAGACGACCCCGTCGCCCCTGTCGGCTACCTTAACTTAAAATTGCATCTGGCACAAAAAGATAACGTCGATGAACCAATAAAACTACCTCCAACTGTTAAAAACCCGTTAGATTTTATAAACGATTTAAGCGATTCGGTGTTTAGCGATATAAGCGATATAGAACTTAGCGAGACGGAATTAGAGTCTATAGAGAAGTTAGAAAAGGAGGAGAAGAAGAAACAGAATGAACTGAATCCTTTGCTCACGTATTCTGGTGATAAGTTAACTAATGAAGAAGTAGAGTATCAGAACGATACGGAGGCCGATAGTGTGCAAGTAGCGGACGAGTATACTTACGAGCAGGCTCATAGTAATCATGAGAGTGTGCCAATTTTGGATCACAGGAGTATATACGGGAACAAGCATGGCTGGTACTTCATCGGCGGTATTGTGGGCGAGGGCGTGGATACCCGGCTAGCCACGGAGGACGCTATGAAAAAACTCATTAGTAGGTAAACTTGTTCATGAGCTTTATTTTATGTAGCCATAATAATATTTTCTATGGTTCTCTGCCTTTTTGGCCGAAAATTGTTTGCCAGATTTTCACTTGCCAACCAACGTTTCGCAGAATTTTATTTCGCCAAATAATCATTTGCCAACTTAAAATATAATTTTGTTTTATTTCCCAACCTCACAGTTACCAACTGTACGTTTGGTCTGCTTTTCATTATGACACTTTTTTAAAATTCCAACTTTATCTTTAATGTGCTTCTGACATATCGCCGGCCGCTACCGCGGTACGCTCGCTTCGCTCGCTCGGCTCGTGCGTTGTTTGTATACTCTAACCTAACCTAACCTGTGGCCTAGTGCAATGGTTGACGAATGATAAATATCCCAAACGTTTTGTGTTATTATAATAATCAGCTTAACAATAATTCTACCAAATGAACCGTTGTCATACAAAAATTTGCTAATCGTTAGTTGTCAAAGTGAAACATCGGCGAAACGTTGGTTGGCAAGTGATAATCTGGCAAACGATTTTCTGCGAAAAGGCAGGACACCGTTTTCTATTCTGATATCCAGTAATTGTATAAACTGTTTACGGTTGCCGACTTCTTACTTCAGTTTATTACTGATGATAATTATTCAGGCAAAAAGAACCAATAATTGATGGTTTCTGATTCTTTCTAAATTTCAATATCAGTGTTTTCCGAAACTATGTTTATGTAATAATCGTTAAATCTAAGCTAATATATATCTATACTAATATATAAAGCTGAAGAGTTTGTTTGTTTGTTTGTTTGTTTGTTTGTTTGTTTGTTTGCTTGAACGCGCTAATCTCAGGAACTACTGGTTCGATTTGAAAAATTCTTTCAGTGTTAGATAGCTCATTTATCGAGAAAGGCTATAGGCTATATATCATCACGCTAAGACCAATAGGAGCGGAGCATCAATGAAGAATGTTTCAAAATCGGGGTTTTTTCCTTTTGAGAGCTTCCGATGCATGCGCTGCGTAAACGATTAAAGTTTCGCAAAAATCATATATGACAGAATTGTTCCTCTTTAAAAGTTCTAAAAAAAAGTCCGCGACAGCATAATAATATGTCTATCTTTTAAGGTTGGCTCACTATAACCTTTTTTATGCTAACTTTGTTCTAAAATTCCAAATGCATTAAGTATTTGAGTAGGTAGGTGTTTTTATAAACATGATATTAATCCTTATCCAAATAAATACGTTATTCATCAGCCTTTAGAGCGTTTGTTTTGTATCCGTGTGGACCGAGCTTGGGTCCGCTCGGACCCAACAAACGCTCTAAAGGACATATCCTCATTTAGCGTTCTTTTATTATTCCTGTTCCCGTGACATATTTTACTAAAGTTCCGCTCGGATACTCAATAGGTACTCAATTATCAACTAACAATATTGGCTATATTTGAAGTGAGCTTCAATCAAACCATACTACAAGCCGCTGAGGGGGATCATCATCTTCTTACCACCTGTCAAGTGCCACCTGCCAAGTTTGCTTGAACGCGATAATCTCAGGAACTATTGGTCCGATTAGAAAAACCCTTTCGGTGTTAGATAGTCCATTTATTGAGGAAGGCTATAGGTTATCATCCCGCTAAGACTAAGTAACTATTCCACGCGGACGAAGTCGCGGGCGGAAGCTAGTACTAATATATAAAGCTGAAGAGTTTGTTTGTTTGTTTGCTTGAACGCGCTAATCTCAGGAACTACTGGTCCGATTTGAAAAAATCTTTCAGTGTTAGATAGCCCATTTATTGAGGAAGGCTATAGGTTATATATCATCACGCTACGCGGACGAAGTCGCGGGCAGAAGCTAGTTTATAATAAATATTTTGTAGGTATCCATTTTAAATATGTACGGTTGCCAGCACATCATACTATGATGTGCTGCCAACCGTACTAAAGTCTAAAACTGACAAATTCTTCAATCGATTTTCAATTAAATCTCCAAACAATACAGTTTATTATCCATTGGGGATATTTGACAGTTTGTGTTTTGCGACTGTACATTTAGAGCTATGATAGCAAAACATAAGATAGAAAGCTACCCGTTTTATCTTATACTAGTGACCAGCCCGCGGGTTCACCCACGCTGCCCGGTTCCTAAGAGTAGGGTCGTAGGGTTATGTTAAATAGCTTAAAAGCTTCCTCTTAAATCCATATATATATTAAAAGAAACGGATCAAAATCCGTTGCGTAGTTTTAAACATCTAAGCAATTTAAATACTAATTTATTAATTAAATAAATTTAATTAAATAAATATAAGTTCCCCCAATTACAGAACGCCATTTGCATACAAATTTTGCTTTATCGACGTTTATACATCTTACAAATATAATGTATATCCTAACTGCTTAAATGTTGCCATTTAGAATATTGCCAGTTAAAATTTCATATAAACCTTAGTATGTTCTACTGGGAAACGGACACAAAAACTTCTGTCTACTATGTTATTGTTTTAAGAATATCAAACAATGAGTTTTATCATTACATTCGACAGTACATAAATTGTTATTGATGCAGGCTGGCAGTCATAAACTTTAATGAGCCATTAGTTAAAATTGCTCAAAGATTTTAGAGAAGTATTTTGGTACATTGACTGTACATAAATATGATGTTAACAATTTGGCTCGCTTAAAACTGTAAAATAGTATTTTGGTTCTCAATTCTTAACTGAAGAAAACAATATGTTATTAGGAAATATATGTATTGAGCAATTTGTTATATGTTGGGTATAATATTATTTTGGAGAACAATGAAAATGGAAAGAATGTATGTTTGCCCATACTTCTAGGTTATTATTACCTTTTTTTTAAACCATACCAGCAATTTGGGTTTGACATTACTAGTATTCTTGTTAACCCCTCGTGCTAAGCTAAATGCTTGAGTTACGAATGGGTTCACGTCGGTAGTGAATGGGTGGGTAACGAATCGTCCACCACATAATCGCAAGTCCGAGCCCTAGCCATAAGGCTACCGCCGCTTCGCAGACTAATCCTTATATTCTAATTTTGGCGCATAGCTTGTCTAAAACATGATAAATATAAAAAAAAGATTCTTAGTTCGAACGTAACATTGTACTTTCTATTTGTTTTCCTACACACTACGCCTACTGTGGTTGCTAGCTAATAGTCAAAGGTAATCATTAATTCCCTTATAATTTATGGCTGTTCCGCCACATTACAGGCTTGCTGGAGTCTGAATCACTGCGTCTTAATGACGTATGTTCAGTTAACATCTACATGCGCGACATGAACGAATACGCGGCACTCAATGAAGTGTACGCTAACACTTTTAGCTTCCCCAACCCGCCGACACGTGTGTGTGTGCAGTGCCCACTGCCTGATGACGTCGGACTGATATTTGACGCTGTAAGTAAAATCTACCTCATATTGTATGATTATAAGGTTCCTAATCCAACAGTTTTGCGCCCTTATATGCCACGCTGATGCGCGCATTCGTGCAATAACCACTACACGATGAATTTGGACCTTATGTCGTATGGCCCAGGGTTTGAAATATAACAATTAAATTCTAGTACACATGGCTACACTGCCCGTGCCAGTGTAGTATCATAGGCTTTCCGTCAGGTTATACTTAGAATGTATAGTTTGATATAAACTGTATGTACATAATATAATAGTACATAATGTAAACTATGCCTATATTGTCTGATAATAAATTATTACAATGTATGAGTAACAAATAACAATTATCTTGCTTCGGTGTTATGTAACAGTTATACTGATATAAAAGTTATATAATAACACGAAGTTATCTAGATAAGAAATTGTGATTTGTAATTTACGTATGCTACGTAATCATGAGTTTTCGCGCGATTATTTGGGAATTGTATATTTAGGGAAAGGAACCATTCGAACTACATATTGTTATCTTTTTGTGATTTTTTTGCATTTTTCATGCTAAGATTATAAAGTTATTTTAGTGAAGGAAAAATTCGACTCGCAGGCAGGATTCGAACCTTCGTCTTCTGGTTTGATACACCAGACGCTATGACGACTAATACATATTATTGTCAAAAATTTCTATGATTTTTGAGATGGAATAAATCAAAACTTCTCTTCATTATGATAAGTCATAGGTACTGGAACAAAAATTACTTGAAAAGTTAACATATGTACTTATTTCCTGATTTCTATAGGTGGCCCACAAATCAAACTACCAAAACACGCACGACTGCGAGGGAGTAGTCACGAAGGAGCGCGTCACGATGCACGTGCAGGGCATCTCCCACTGGGCACCGGCCAACATCGGGCCCTACAGTCAGGCGGTTAAGGTAACAATTTCGCAGTTGTAGTACAGTTTGTCTGAAAGCAAACAGTTCTGAAAGGGCTACGTGATATGTGTATCTAGTTACTTCAGTAGAATTGTTTATGTCGGTACTTATTACTTATTCAACACCTTGAAGTTAGAGCGAGAGCTATTAGAATGTTTTGAAGAAGTTAATACATTACTACTAAATATACCATACTAATATTAATAAATAAGTAGTAACTTTATCTGTTACCTTTTCATGTTTAAACCACAGAATTGATTTTGATAAAATTTAAAAATAAATTATATTAAATTTGTTTTAACCACTTTGATTTGCACTAATGAGCAGTATTATGTAGTTTGTCTTTTATAGCTTGTAAGGCCTTGTTACCATAGTCACCTTTTTAAACCACCAAGTATCAAGTTTGTAACAACAGTTGCGGCTTCGTGATCCCGGATAAAAGCACTAGCGTCCGCGTGGTATAGTTACTTGGTCTTACCGTGATTATATATAGCCTATAGCCGACCTCAATAAAGAGGCTATCTAACACAAATATTTTTTCAAATCGGACCAGTAGTTCCTGAGATTAGCGCGTTTAAGCAAAGAAACAACTGCTGCAACTGCCTCGTTTCAAGTGCGACCGCTACGCTAGAGGTCTTGGGTTCGATTACCAGGTCGAGCAAAGTGTTATTGGGTTTTTCTATGAAATTCTCAGTAGCAGCTCGGAGTTTGGAATTTGTGCCCGGTTAATGGCAATAGGCCCGCCCCCACACGCAGTAATAACTGATAAATAAGAGACGTGTATTCAACTCAAGCGTTTATTGCACTGACACAGTCGTGACGTTACTGAGCGCCATACGCGCGATTACTGAATCTACCCACTTATATTAATAATAATACACAACACCTTCACCCTAAATTACTATATTATAACATATATAAACTTAATCTACAAGATTCCTTTGGGTATTACAGAATAAGAGTGAAAATACTCTACTGCCATAGTTATGTTAACAAATATTAAATCTAACAATCCTCGATACCATATCTTATTACAGGCTTGCGTATACGCCTTACATTACCTGTCGATATATTAATATTAGGAACGCTAGACGCCTGACTACCTATCTCCTGCACATCGGGCACATCACCGGTGATAGCGGGCACTGTCGGTACTATTGGAGCTGCTTCTGTTTGCGTACAGGATGTGTCTAATGTCCCCGAACAGGGCGCGCTCCCATCAGCCGACCCCGGACTGTCCCCCTGTTTGTCTGGCGGATGATTGAGACTTGCTGGGAACACCAGCGAAGGTCGAGACCGCTTAACAGGATAAACTGGTTGACTGTCACCGAATTCAATTATATTCCGCGTACTTTTGTCCTTTTTAGTGATATCAGGCAATATTCTTAACTTTAATTGGTCAACGTGCCTATGTACCACAGTTCCATCGGTCGTTTTAACATTATAATCCGTACTACCGCTTCTGCCAATAATAGATCCTGCCGTCCACTTATCTGAGCTACGATACTCTCTATACCATACCGTGTCCCCTGCTTTAAAATGCCTAACCGCGCCCCCAGCTATCGCTTCTACCTGTTTCTGTCGAGCTGTAATTAATTCCTTCTGGTCTGGTTTCAAACAATCCAAACGCATGCGCAAGTTGTGCCCTAACAACATCTTAGCTGGACTTTCCCCGGTTGCGTAGTGTTGTGTGTTTCTATACGCTAATAGAAATCGACACATCGAAGAATGAATGTCACTTTTAGATTTTATCGCCTTTTTAATGTTGCGTTTGCATAATTTAACGGCATTTTCTGCTGCTCCATTTGAAGCTGGATGATATGGAGCAGAAAAGACATGTTCGATACCGTTGTTGGGACATGTTCGGTACCGATGGGACGTAAACATACCGGCGAACTGTGTGTGTACCTTAGTACACCTCTGCCTAACCCTTCTGGGAATACAGGCGTGATGGTATGTAAGCAAACAAACAAACTCTTGAGCTTTATAATATTAGTATATAGCTACAGCTAAGTGATGTCGTGGTCAGGTGGGCGAGGTGATGGGCACGTGCGGGCAGATCGCGCTGGTGCCGGGCACGCTGCGGCTGGTGGGCGGCGGCGCGCGCACCCAGTCCGCGCTGTCGCTGCGCCACCTCACGCGCGTGCTGCGCGCGCTGCACCCGCGCGCGCACATCCGCAGCGTCGTGCAGGTCAGACACACTAGAGACGTATTTACTTTACTGGGTTTTAAAACCAGGGCTTAACATCGAAGTAAGGAGCCCTGGTATAGGCGAGAAAATCTTGCAAGTACCTATAAAGTATTAATATTTCTAGTTCCACGCGGGCAGAACACCAGACTGTCGCGCCGTTCGCGGATTACAAAATACTCGCAATTCGCATTCATGGAGGTGCATAATCGTATTGGCAAAAAAAATTTTTTGAACAACGAGTATTTTCATCTCTCGAGGACTCGCCACGTTGCTGGCGGGCGCCCGCGCCGTACGCAGATTATAAAATACTCGCATGCATAGAAAATCGATACATTTCATAGTACATTCAAGGCTCATAATCGTATTAGCAAAAAAAAATACTTTGAACAACGAGTACTTTGATACTTGGTTTGCGACCCTATTTTTACATACTCCTACTTGAAAGCCCCTATTGAATTATGCAAGTATATCTCATTCCTACTAGCTGCACTCGAGACAAGTGCCCAGGGCACCTAATTTTAAGTGATGGAAAAATTCGAAGGGTGAGATATTAAAATGTATAAGAAACTAATCATATTAATGGATTTCGATAATGGAACAGCCTTCCGACGGAATTCGGCACAAATTGTCGAGAGTTATCTCACTCACTCTTACGTTCTATCTATACATACATCCCGCTGACTCAGTGTAAAGGACAGGCGGGGTCCTAAAATTTTAACATTCGAGATTATTTTCCTGAAAACTCCATATTTTTGTTCAAGCTTTTTAATGTGATTGAAAACACCTGTACATATATGTCTGGAAAGGTTAAATGCTTATTCAGATTTTTATCTGATTTTCTGCGAAAAATACAGAAAAGTCAACGTTTTCAGTATAAGTTGCCCACAGTAATTTTTTTTTCGTTATAGTCTAAGGGCCATTTGCACCAACTTCTTAAATATATTTAAATCGCATTTAAACACAAATTTTCATAGAAATTTCAAGTTTAAATGCAATTTAAACACAGTTAAGAAGTTGATGCAAGTGGCCCTTCCTCTTGACCACTAGTTCGCCTGATGTTAAGCAACACAGCGATCTACGCGCTTGCCTAAAAGAAACCGGTTCACTCGTGTTTAAAGACCCAGATTATAACTATTGGGGAAGCGCATTTAATAATGTTGTGGGTGTGTGTGTATATACTGTATGTGTATGTATATACTGTACTATGCCGCGACTCTGTCCGCGTGGAATAGTTACTTAGTCTTAGCGTGATGATATAGATATAGCCTACAGCCTTCCTCAATTAATGGACTATCTAACACTGAAAGAATTTTTCAAATCGGACCAGTAGTTGCTGAGATTAGCGCGTTCAAGCAAACAAACAAACAAACTCTTCAGCTTTATATATTAAGTATAGAGTATAGATGTGTATGTATATACTATATGTGTATATATATATACTGTATGTGTATGTATATATATATATACTGTATGTGTATGTATATATATGTATATACTGTATGTGTGTGTGTATGTGCATGTGCGTGTGTATGTATGCAGTCGGTGTGCTACGTGACGCACGGCAGCGCGGTGGGCGAGGCGCGGCGCCAGCTGGAGCGGCGCACGGCCGGGGCCATCGTGCAGTACGCCGTGGTGCAGGCGCTGCCGCGGCACGCGCAGGTCGAGTGGCACGCCTGGGCACACACCGACAACAACCGCTTCGAATGTAACTACTCTAATTGCCCACATATACTTACACTTTTTATTGAATTCAGTAACTAGCTTCTGCCCGCGGCTTCGCTCACTTCAAGTTCACAAACCAACAATGATAATCTCTTCTTTGTATGGGTGTCTATACATTTGAGAAGTCAAACTGTATATCAGGTTCGGTTTAATTATTTGAGATAATAAAAGTATACCAGTTTTTAAGTTGGAGCACATACTTTCTAACAGTGATGACAAAATTAAAATCTATTCAGTAGTTTTCGCGCCAACCCACAAACAGATATTTTTGTGTTAATATGTGTGTTAGGGTAACCCACTTGTTTTCTTTTAAATATATTCAATGTACAGACACAGCTTTTTTACAATTTTATAATAGTAGAGACTTGACAGTACGAAGAGAAATAATGTTATAGTGCATTTCACGTAAAAGTTTCCGTCGCCGTTATACAAGCATAATGGTACCTATGTTTTATAAAAGTTAGGCTGGCTTGGTAGTAGAATATTTAAATTTAAATTAACGAAGATGTACCAACCATTGTTGGTTAACGGTTCATTAGCGCCTACTGATGATTCTCATAGTTGCACTTAGAAAACATCAACTTGGTAAAGTTGTTGTCGTTTTTTTATATTTGGGTTATATTTTTTTAATAAATGGATTTTTATTTATTCCAGATGAGGAGACAGGGTGCAATATAGGCGATTACAAGGTCGCGATCACCAGGAGGTGGAACTACGAAAACACTGTCGCCGCCTTTGTGTGTTATGTTGCCACAGGTAAGATTAATGCAGTAGAAACACTACGTTAATGATAGTCTGGTTGTCAGACTTTTTGGGTTTTTCCACTAACAATTGTTATAGTAGCTGTACTGTACTGTAGTACCCAAGTGGGTCTTCCCCGATAGATATAATATTTAAATCACGAGTGATTCGGTCTCTTCTAGGCAAGCGCGCTCCATTATAATTTACAAGCTCTGCTTAGTTTGGGACTAGATGGTGCTGTGTAAAATGTCCCAGAATATTTATTTATCGCAATGTCGCTTAACATCAGACAATTAAGGTAAATAATAAATAAATAATAAAAAAATAAAAAAATTGCATGTCAAGTGCAATCCTATCACAAAAAATGTTTTACAATTGGGATTGATGGATAAATCGAATCAGGTCGAACAGCGTGGTTTTTTTTATTATGAAATTGTCAGTAGTCGCTCGGACTGGGATTTGAGCGGTTAATAGCAATTAATTGCCCCTTATCACATGGAAAATAAACAAACCAGCGAAGTATGGGTACCTATACATTAGTACGCCTCTGCGTATCGCTTCGGGGAGTATAGGCGTAATGGTGTAGTATGTTAATTTTCAAGATTAGTGTTAAGGGTTGTAATGAATGTAGAATTTGCCAAACTTCTTGGCAGTATATGATTAGGTATAAATGAGACAAAGTTGTAGTATAGTCTGGTTATAATTATCCAAAGGTGCATCTTATATACTAACGACTACGTGTTGATCACGGATAGTAGAAACATTTAATAGATATTGAACGTGCGATAAAGATCATAAGATTGCGATGTAGATTGTAGATACAGCACAAAGATATTGTACTGTAACAGTACACCCCCCTTTAAAAAAAAATATTATTATGGTAATAGTGTTTACAATATAAATTTGACCTAGACCTTACTAGTTATTTGCTGATGTATATAAATAATAATGCTATTGTACGCGGTGGAATTTGATGACGCCTGTTGTGGTGTGATTTGCTGACGTATGTAATTTTGACTTAGCTGTTGCACGAGTGTTTATTATTTTTTTCCGTTAAACTCTTCATTCTTCTGTCCAGTGTTTTCATTATGCCGTAAAGTAGGATCACGCCGATTGTTAAAATAATCTGTCCCATTGCAACATTTCTTGTCCACCGTAAGTCCTCCTGGATCAGGTTACGGAGTTTGTCCGCTTCGTTTTGATTGAGGCAACTGTCCGTATTGTATGTTATCTGGTCCTTAGAACTTTGATTTCCCATTTTAGATGTCTTGTTGTTACGAGTAGTTGTGAATTAATGGTATATGTTAAGATCTATGTTAATATATATACGAATAGCTTGCTTATATCAGCGATTTTTTATAGACGTACTACTGGCTTTACTTTACGTCCCGATCGTGTAGTGTACGTGTGTGAATGTCTGTAGAAATCCTTTGAATCTGGCACGTAGTTTGATTCGTCATTGATCATGAATGCTGGTTTCAATCTATCAATTGATATCACTGTCTCTTTATCCCTAATTCTAATGCAAAATGTTTTATCTGTTTTACTAATTACTGGGTAGGGTCCTTCATACGGCGGTGTCAGGGCTTTCTTAATTCTATCACACCGAACAAATACGTGTGAGCATTCTTTGAGTTCGGGATGCACAAATATAGCTTGGTTGTGGTTTTTTCTTTTCGGAATTGATGTCATTTGTGTGATGTCCTTTTGAATTTGTTTTACAAACTCTTCGTACGTTGATAACTGTGCTGCTGATGACTCAAAAAATCCTCCAGGGAGTCGTATTGGCGTTCCATATGTCATCTCTGCTGAACTATAACCTGTGTCTTCTCGCAAGCTACTCCGCAACCCGAGTAAAACTGTTGGAATTTCTTTTAACCAATTTTCGTTGGATTCTCTTGTCATTAACGCCACCTTTAAAGTTCTATGAAATCTCTCTATCATTCCATTGGATTGCGGATGATAAGGTGTTGTCCTAATTTTATGTATTCCCAAAAATTGTGAGAGTGACTCAAATATTCTTGATTCAAACTGTCGGCCTTGATCCGTAGTAATGCGCAATGGACATCCAAAACGAGTAATCCATCCTTCGAAAAGTGTCTTGGCTACTGTTTCTGCAGTTATATCTTCTACCGGAAATATTTCGGGCCATGACGTACAACGATCTATGATTGTGATTAAATATCTCTTCCCTTGTGAAATCGGAAGTGGTCCGACGATGTCAATATGTAAATGTTCAAAACGTTGCGCTGTCATAAATGTACCAGGAGGTGATATCGTATGTCGTTGTATTTTTGATTTTTGGCAGGCTATACATGATCTACACCAATTATTGATATCTTTGTTCATATACGGCCATAAATACCTTTGGGTTATCATTTTTCTCGTAGTTCTTTTTCCTGGATGGCTCATACCATGAATGGTATCGAAAATTTGTTTGCGAAATTGCTTTGGTAAGTAGGGGCGGCTTTTTCCAGTAGACGTGTCGCAGGTGATGTTTATTGTGGAACCCGGAAGCGTAATGTTTTTGAATTTTAATCTTTTATTGTCACGTAATTTACTTAGTTCATTATCTGTTGATTGACATTTTTCCAATTCAGCGTAATCGATAGGTGATGGCACGTATATTTCCTCTATTCGAGATAAGGCATCGGCGGTAATATTGTCACGTCCGCTTATGTGTTGAATGTTGGTACTGTATTGTGAAATGAAATCTAACTGCCGGACCCGTCGCGGTGTATCATTTGATGATGGTTTTTGGGAGAATGCGTATGTCAAAGGTCGGTGATCCGTAAATATTGTAAATTCTCTTCCCTCGATTAATCTGTGAAAATGTTTGACGGCCATGTATATTCCTAACAGCTCTCTGTCAAACGTAGAATATTTTTGTTGAGTTTCGCTCAATTTTTGTGAAAAAAAACCTAATGGTTCCCAATTGCGTCCGGATTTTTGTTGTAAAACTCCACCAACGCAAGTAGCACTAGCGTCGGTCATGAGCGCTAGTGATGCGTTGCGGGAAGGATGCGCTGTTAACACTGCGTTTTTCATGCTTTCCTTGCATTTTTCGTAAGCTTTGTCTGCTTCCGTTGTCCAAGGAACAGGTGAATTATCGTTATTTTTTGAACCATGTAGATATTCGTTTAAAATTCTTTGATTTTCCGCTGCGCGTGGAATATTACTTCTGTAGAAATTGACCATGCCCAAAAATCGTCTTAATTCTTGAATTGTTTTCGGTTTGGGAAATTCCATGATTGCTTTGTAATTTTCTTCGGTAGGTTGTATTCCTTGGCTCGTTATATGATAACCTAAGAAATCTATTTCCCTTCTGAGAAATTCGCATTTTTCGAGATTAATGGTTATTCCATTCTCGTGTAAACGTTTGAAAACCGTTTCTAAATGCTGATAATGCAAATCTTCGTTGTCCGATGCGATGAGACAGTCGTCTACAAATATAAATACGAAGTTTAAATCTCTAAATAAGGAATCCATGAATCGTTGAAATGTTTGTGCCGCATTGCGTAATCCGAAAGGCATTCTTAAGTACTCAAAAAGTCCGAAAGGTGTGATGATGGCTGTTTTTTCTATATCTTTAACAGGAATACAGTGGTATGCTTTGCGTATATCTATCTTGCTTAGTATCTTCTTATTTTCTAATATGTATGTAAAGTCAGTTAATCTTGGTAGTGGGTATTTGTCCGGTACTGTCGTGCTATTGAGCATTCGATAGTCTCCGCACGGTCTCCATTCGCCATTTTTCTTTTTTACCATATGTAATGGGCTTGCCCATGGGCTATCTGACGGTCGGCAAATTCCGAGCTCTATCATATTTTGAAATTCCTTTTTGGCTATGTCGTATTTTTCTGGAGGTAATGGTCTTGCCCGAGCTGCGACGGGTGGTCCTGTAGTGATAATGTGGTGTTCAATCTTATGTTTGGGCGCCTTGCGTAGAGAGGACTCTTTCGTGATGTCTTCGTATTTGTTTAAAAGTTGCGTAATACGTGAATTCGTTCCCACTGCGATAGTACGAATTGTTTGTTGTGTCGCTTTTTCTGAAGTTACATGCGTTGTCAGCTCTGTAACTTTGTCGATAAGTTTGCGACCTGCTATGTCGACTAATAGTTTATAGTGCTCTAGAAAATCTGCTCCAATTATTGGTTGTGTAACATCGGCGATTATAAAATTCCATTTATAACATCGTTGTAGTCCTAAATTCAAGGTAAGCGTCTTCTCGCCGTAAGTCCTAATTTTAGTCCCATTTGCAGCGTATAGTGTGTATTGTTCATTTTGTAAAATTGAATATCTCTGTTGCTTGCTAATGACTGAAATATTTGCGCCCGTGTCAATTAAAAACTTCATACCACTTTTTCGGTCGGTAATGGTGAGGCGATTGGATGGGTGGATTGCACAGAGTTTCGCCGTTGTCTGTGCTCTTATTCGTTTCCCTGGTTCCGTACGTAAGTCATTGGTTTCCAACCGCATGGTTTAATGCAGTTCCTTGCATATTTTCCGAATCTTTCGTGGTAGTAACAAAATCGATTTGCTCCTCTATAGTTTGTTCTCGGCCTCATAATCGGGAATTTTTGAGGTTTCTTGAAATGATTGTGCGTGCTGGGTCGATAGCCATATTGACCTTGCTGAATTGCGTCGATATCTATCTGTAATTTTGCTAGCTGGGCTAAAATGCATGCTGTATTGTTGTCGTTTGAAGTGTCGTTGCTAACAGCTGATATTTCGGTTACTTTTGAATTCATTATTATTTTGTCTGCAATTTGGCTCAGTTTGTCAATTTCCATGTCTTCCGTAACTGCTAGAACCGTAGTAACTGATGTTGGTAAAAGCCTGAACCATAGTAGTTTAATTGTTTCGTCACTGATTTTTCCTCTCCCGAGGACTCGCATTTGACGTAATAACTGCGAAGGTTTTTGATCACCGAGTTCTGTCTCTGATATTAATTTTTGAAACTGTCGCTGTTCTGTTTCTTCGTAACAATCAATTAAACGTTCCTTGATGTTTTTATATTTATCTGTAGTCGGTGGTGAAGTGATTAGGTCACTAACTTGTAGTATTTCTTCCTTGGATAATTTTGCTATTACTGTACAGTATTTGTATTCGTCTCCTTGCTTCTGTGGTGCTAATATGGCTTCTAGTTGCGTGAACCATAATCTTGGTTGGTCTTTCCAAAATTCCGGAATGCGAGATAAAACCGAGGTGCCAGCAGCTACTTCAAGTGTTCCTTGCTGATTTATGTTCGCCTTGCATGGTGATTGTGCCATGTTTCTTGCTGCGTATTCGTTCGTCGGGGTCACCAATTTGCCAAACTTCTTGGCAGTATATGATTAGGTATAAATGAGACAAAGTTGTAGTATAGTCTGGTTATAATTATCCAAAGGTGCATCTTATATACTAACGACTACGTGTTGATCACGGATAGTAGAAACATTTAATAGATATTGAACGTGCGATAAAGATCATAAGATTGCGATGTAGATTGTAGATACAGCACAAAGATATTGTACTGTAACATAGAACGAAGGGAGATGATCCACCGTGTCAATCAGCATGCAGAATGCGGTCGTTTCGTAAAATCCAGTCAGTGAAATGAAAGTCACACTTGTCCTTTTTCAAGTTTAAGTTTCAACTTTAAATGTTTTTATAACGAGGATTCACATTATTTGAGAACCCGATGTCATTTCTAGATAATAAATAAACTATGTGGTAGAAACGCACACCATCAAAGCTATAAATGAAACTAGGTGTCCTTAGACATGCTACAACGTATACAAATTTACAGATTCTGTTGTTGTAAACAATACTAACCATATGAGGACAGCTCGATATGTAAATACTATGGAATCTGTCAAAGCTATGTCCATCTACTTATAAGGTACCTAGATATAGTTGGCGCAAAATAACTTGAACCAAAATGGCGGATGCGCAGTAGTCGATTTTTAGTACGTTTTGCACGCAAATGCACTGCGCAAACTTTCCCCCTCTCCGTTAGTTTAACTAACTATACCATAGCTAACTAAGTCGTGTCGCGTGGCCACTGTCACGTGTACAGGGTCGTCTCCGTCGAGCTGCCAGGTGTCATTCCCGAGCGCGGCGGCGTGCGCGTCGCACGTGTCGCGCGCGCGCGGCGTGTCGCGGCGCCAGCTGGAGGACGTGCTGCTGTACGCGCTGCGCAAGCTCACGCACGCCACCAGCGCCCGCGCCGCGCACGCCGTCAAAATGAGAATACTCTACCAGGTATTCGACAATGTATACGAGCAAGTCTCCACACAGCAACTGGCAGATATGTTTACGAAGCCATTATTTGGCCCAAGACTGAAAGTCAAAATCATTTATTCAATATAGACTACTAGGTAGTACTAATTGGACGTCATTTTTACATTATAGACAACCCCCAAAACGCCCGCCCTTCACCGCTTCCTAGTGTTTTCGCTGGGAAGAAGAAGCGGAGCAACAAACTCCCCAGCAAACACATTTCTGTCTGTTAAGTTACTAAGGCGTTATATACAAAATAGAATTCAAATCATTGTTTGGGGTACTTAATAATTTATTCATTGCTACTGTCAGCTGGCGCACATGTTATTATTATTAATTTTCAAACAGTATTTATAATATTAGCATGCCTCCTTTCTTGTAGTTTAAATGACAATTTTAACTATTAAAAACTGAACCTGCCTACACGAGCAACGATAATATGCATAACTAGAACCTACAAGGCGATTCAGTTAACTTTTAAAAACTACATATTTATTAAGAAGCCAGCAATTCGACCAGTCACCACTCGAGATGCTAAGCCGAAGAATTGGACTTGTTCAAGATGTGTCACATTCTAAAAAGTACCGAGGATGTGAGGATATGCAACCTCTCGACACAACTCTATGGTTATATGTATGGACAGTTAGCAATTTTACATAAAAATAATAATTATGTTCCAAAAAAACAATTGAATTGTTATTGAGTGACTGTCAACAAAACTTTTTAAAAATATTGCACGTAGATCACGTAAATATTATTAACCGAATCACAACGGCCCTTACAACTCTATCGACTCCGCTCTGGAGAAACGTCTCCCTCATAACTAAACTATCCCGTTTCCGATTACGGTTTTGAATTATTATTATTTTTGTGATAAATCGAAAGATCATAATTATAATTATAAGTTCCGCAAAACTACTTTTAATTTTTTTTTCGCAATAAATCAAACGTTATGTATATCAATATACAAAAATATTTTTTGAATCCAGAACCGAAGGCTCCCCGACAGAGCACGGAGCGCGTGTGACGTCACAATGTTAGTTTTCATGTTGCAGTCCAAACAGAGATTTAGGGGCACTTGCACCAACTTCGTTTAAATTGTAATTAAATACAATTTTTCATAGGAATTTCGTGTTTAAATACAATTTAAACACATTTAAGAAGTTGTTGCAAGTGGGCCTTATTCTCTGTTTAAACTGCAATGAGTGAAAAGTAACTGATCATCACTGTTAGTTTTCATTAAATTTTGTAATAAATTTCGAATCCTATTATAACTTCAGGCAAAAGCTAGTATCTTATAAATAACGAATATTAGCTTCAATCAGCTTGAGTAATCGGAGCCAAGTCTACCATTTCTATTGTAACAGAAAAAATAAACTAGGTGTATTTTTACCATACAATGCTTTACAGGTCTACTTTTACCAAATAATTTTACTGTCAAATGGTTACCAGGCATGGAGCGCTCCGCCGGTATCCTTAATAACGGAAGCGGTGTCAGCAGTGCGGTTGCGCACGGGCGTGTGCGCAGCCGTGACAGCTGTGCCGGTGCTGGCGCTGCATAACGCCTTCACTTTCCTCTCCATCAGCGGACTTCGGCTCGACGAGTGACGTGTATGTGCCCAGGTAAATAATTTTCAGTCTTCAAATCTAAACCTTATGTTATCCCCCGTTTTTGACGCACTTATCATCAGTTTGAAAGTATTTTTACGCGTAGGCATAGGAAAACCATCAAATTGAAAATAATTTTCAAAAAATCCGGAATTTGACAGAACTGCAGCCATCTTTTCCGTGCTCGTGCTCCAAGTGAAAGTTTGCTTGTATTCAGGAGCAAAACAAAAAAAAGGAATTCAACATTGAGTTTCTTTGCGAACGCACCTGAAAACACTAGGACAGCCAGGCAAAGAATACCCATGGAATTATTTTTTCCAAACTATGTGTTTGTACTATATCCTAACTGAAAAAAAAATGGTCCCATCTGCACTGCACTGTTGCAATCTACACTGGTGGTAAAATGTAAGTAGTTCTGCTTATTAATATAAAACATTTCTATTGTCCGCAGGTTTCATCGAAATGTAAGGATACAGATGCTTTATTGCCAGTTTATAAAATATATTTGCTGAATATTTTCAGTGTTTATAAAGTTTTGTTAATTATGCTACCGAGTTTACCATACTGTAAGTCAAATTATATATACATTATTTTTTATTGCACATTTGTGTTTTATTTTCCTTTTTGTCTTTGTGCATTGCAATAAAAAAACTGAAGTTCAAATTAAAATTTATTTTATCTTTTTTTACAAAATTGACCGAACAGTGCGAGATTTCTAGAACGTTTACACTTGCATTAAGTAGACATAAAGTTATCATTAATTCTCTTACAAGTAAGTCTTACAAATTCACCTGTGTCGATAAAGCAATGCGAATTACGGTGTCAGCCACACCGGGATCAGTTGTGTATATTGTATAAAAGGTTTATATCATGATTTCGAGGACATCAATTTTATCTTAAAAGTCATCACTAATAAGTAAATTATGATTAATATTAACCAAAGCATAATTATAAACTAAAACATTGATACATTAGTGTCAGTATTCAATGAAGTTACTAAGGTCATCACCTGCACTTACATAATATAGTTCTAATACAAGATATAATACACAACATTATGGGGATAATTGCACACAGCAGTGGTTAAGAGACGATAGCGCGCAGAGATTATATCGTAAGTACAGCAAATGCATACACTTGTTGAATCGAATGTTACGTATACCGAAAATGAATACCTGTGGCTACTAAGCGAACAATGTCCAACCAATCATTTCCGGAATCGCCCTGGAAATGAATACCACCCAAGTCGGCTACATTTAATACTATCTTTGTAACATCGTAGTTATAAATAAATAATTTTCTCATAATGAAAAATAAACATACTATACTCTGAGTTAAATAATTTATTTGATCTTTCTATAAAACTATATTCATTGGGTTCATATTGCCTTCCAGAACGAGTGCAAGTAAACAGTACATAAAGGTAGCCTATGTGTTTTGTACTTTGAAAATTAAGTAAGAAAAACAATTGTCACTTGAAAGAAGAGCTGCTGAATTTCATTCGTACAAATTAAACTAAAGAAACGATAAAATCTTATAAAATAATCTAAATAGTGTAATTAATCAACAACTTTCATAAAGTGCGTATTAGGGGGAAACATTTCTTAAATCATACCCAATCAATTCATAAATAAAACTCATATCAGGCAACAGAATCTATCATAACTATCTGAACCTGATGGATTTAATAATTTCCTATGTTCATGTAACAATCCTCCACGAATATTATCTCGGACATAAGATTGTATACAGCTGTATCCATATAAAAGTACAACTAAAATAAATACCTTATTAAGCGAAATTAACGATAATCTAAAAATTATACTATATCAAAAATAAAACAAAATGCGCACTGTCTTCATTAGCCTGTGGACCAATCCATAATCAGCAGTGTCAAAAAATAATAATTTCGAAACAAAACTAAAAAATGCATTAAAAGGCAGATTTCTATTGTATGCATTTATTATTATTTTGTATTCCTGAGAACTAATTAATTCGTAATTAATGACAAAAATTACCATGTCCGTTTACACATTTCTAATATAGAGTTCACACGCAGAAACGAACATGATGGACACAATGAAAATCATCATCCTCTCGTAACATATAACAACAGCACAACTACACAATCTCTCTTTATCTAATCACTTTCAACATAACCAATTGTGGACGAATACACAATACAATACATGATTTGTCTTGCAGGATACTTTAAATCAAATCTATGATATTAAAAATAGTATATGATTGCCCAGCTACCCATATAGTGAAGTTAGTATTAAATTACTGTACAGTTTACATGTTAAGAGTCCTGCGATCTACAGCTATCTATCTAACCACTTTTATGATCTTTATCTTCTGTTAAATTAAACCGTCTAAATCCCACTAGGGATATAATAATATACATTATATTTCGACAGCGCCGGCTCCTCCCGGGATCGTAATCGCAAACATCTCAGCGCACGGAAAATAAAACGCAGCGATAACATAAAGAGACAATACAACTAGTATCTCCTCACTATCCGACAACTTACACGTACATAGCCTACCGGTTAATCGTTATATTAATCAGATTTATGTAACAGTTTACCTTACAACCGTAGTACCGAAGCGAATAAGAGTTACATATGAACTAACAACGGCTACATAATATATTACACGGTCCGTCTGTATAAAGTTCAGCGCGTCACTCGCGTTCAGACGGACACTATAGTTCAGGCGTCGGGCGCGTGGGGCGCGTCGGGCGCGTCGGTGGCGGCGTCGAGCGGGTCGCTGGTGTCGGTCGCGTCGGGCGCGTCGGACACGTCGGACGCGTCGTCGCGCAGCACGAGCACGGGCAGCGGCGCGGCGGGGCCGGCCAGCTCGTGCGCGTCGTGCGCGTCCTGCGCGTCGAGCGCGTCGCCCGAGCTGTCGCGCGCCGCCGCCTCGCGCTGGCGGCTCTCCATGTACTGGCGGTGCGCGTACTTGTTGAAGCGCCGCTTGGCCATGAACAGCGTGGCGATGGTGCGCGGCGCCAGGCGCACGGCGGCGGCGCGCGACGTGATGCCGCCGCGCCGGCACTCCGCGCACGTGTAGTCCAGCACGTTCAGCTGCGACACCGTCTGCCTAACGCACTCTGTGGGGACCACCGACCATGTCAACGTTAACACGGGGCAAACGTGCCCACATGTACCCAACGACATCATAGTTCCGACGAAATACCCACAGCGTGTCCGGTTATGACGCAAGTCATTGCGCAGTAGTACATTTTAGAATAAAGGCTCTTTGTAAAGCAGTTGTGGTCGTATACGTTTCGCATTCTTGACTATTGTCCTTTTTAATTTCGATATTTTTGCATATAATCGCTTTACTTACCTTGGGGGCTGTTGGTAATGGACACGCACAGTTATTTCGCCGAAACTTAACAAAATTAACTTTTTTAAATTATCAATAAAGACAATTAGGTATACTCTAATCCCACCAGAAATTTTTGAATTTTAGTAAGAAATATCCTGCCGGATCCTTACGGATGTAACTTAATAAAATTCAAAAAATTCTGAGCCAATAAAAATTGCTAATGCCTAAAATGCCTAAACATTTTAATTTGAATAAAAATACCTAATTGCCTTTGTTAATTTAGAAAAGTTAACTTTGTTTTGAAGTCACGGGTGCTCCGGAATACCCTGACCGTTTTACCCATTTAAGGCTTATTTCACCACTCATTCACAATTTTGGATAATCTAACTGGACATTTAGACCAGATTTTCAAGTAAATTTGTCTTTTCTTTCTTTTTTTGAGATAATGAAATCTGCTTTCCATGTACTTACTGAACATGAACGGAATAAACTTCGTGGGCGGTCAGCATAACAAAAGCATTCATAACAATTTGTTATTAACCTTTAGTTCAGTAGTTTTAATACATACCTAAGCCATAATTATATTCCCTCTCCTCCCCATGCCGCTGGCTCGTAACCGAGCCGTTTCCTACACCTAATACACGAGACAATGCATGGCACACACAAATCGGCAAGTTTCGGTAACCTTTCTTGTTTTGCGACCCATTATAATTATGTTCAGCTATTTTCTAATTAAGGCAGATCTTACAGTGTATTATACATCATGCTTTCACCTATACGTAGTCATCTAATCACATCTAACAAAAACAAAAGCTTCCTATCGGTAGGTATATATTTCGAAAGTTTATGATTGGACGGCGAACCGTGTTGTTACGTATATCAGGATATATTGTACTAGTTGTTTTGTAGGCAATCATAACTGGTAGCATAGATATTGGACTGTAACAGGATATAGCGATATAGATGGAAAATAAGCATAAAATATACATATACATACATACTATAAGGCTACTATAATGTCTATGGAAACCATGTAAATGATATAATGAAGGATTGAGTAAGCACAACGTGAGAATACCATTTTTTACGTAACTAATACAGAGCATGCACAGCGCATTCCCAAACAGTAGTAACATGCTGAAATATAAAGCAGTTTTGGACACTGATTATAAAAAATGTATCCTCACTTTTGGAAAACCGCACTAGGCTAGACATGACTATATACCTCGGGGGAATAAATAGAGTAATATTTATTTACCCTGCAATATTTTGGACATAAATTATTATACTCAAAATAATATGTCTTTGCTTAAATTTTACAAATTCGATTTCGAAAGTAAACAAAGCTTAACCAAGACTAAGGCCCACTTGCACTAACTTTTTAAATGTGTTTAAATTGTACTTAAACACGAAATTTCTATGAAAAATTATGTTTAAATACAATTTAAATACATTTTAGAAGTTGGTGCAAGTGGCCCTTAATATCTACAAATGTTTTTAGTTTAAATTTAGGGTATAAGGTTAAAGTGAGCTTTGTACTAAGTAATTGGGAAATAAGGCTGAACTTTGTTTTGACCCGTGCACAACCGATCTCTAGGAGCACCAATAGGTTTCTGTATCATGCATTCTATAAAATATCCAATACAATCATGTCTAACCGGTTTAGCGGGCGGGCAAGCGTATGCGTCTACACGTTCGGTGGTTATGACGTACCTTGATGCAGTTGCCTATCGCAGAGCTTACATATGACGAGCTGCATGGTCCCCTTCGGGCCGATGAAGGAGCGCTCGCAGAGCGGGCAGTAGCGACCGATGCGATACGCCCTACGCACGCACACACACATACGGACCGTACGCGCACAAGCACCGGAACACAGAAACACGCCATTAGTATTAACACCGAAACCCGCTGCCGAGTGGACGGTCTCGCTTCATTCATACCATTTGTTGCTGGTCTTCGTTTGACACGACATTTTAATTTTTACAAAATTAAACAGACGATGCTTTAAAGATCCTTGTTTAAATTAAAAACTAGCAGATACTTAGCGGTTTATTTCTTTCAAAGCTATATTTAAAATCTTTAAAGAAAATATTACTGACGCAGAAATGCCAGGTATGCACATAGATAGCAAGTGATTTTTTTTTTAAAATAATGAGGAAATAATAAATACATAAAATATTTATTAGATTTAAAGTACTAGCTACAAGTTAATAATAATAAAAAATATTCATATTGCATGTCGAGTCCGAAGACAAGTAACAAACATAAAGTCGAGTTAGTGAACGCACGGGGAAACTGATGGCACTACGCCCTTGTTAGTTAACAGAATGGATGTGAGTTAGTCGCAGCCGACTGCAGGATGACTGATGAGATGTCGACACCCATTGTCATTGATGATTCGAGGCTAATTGACGCAGTACAACCAATAACAACAATATACAGATATAAAAAAGTTATTAGCTACCTAATTTGTATTGCATCAATTATGAAACGGATGAGTATTAAAAACAATAATGAATAAAAAATAGGAGGAACAGTAAAGTTGGCAGTCTTCTTTCCACAAAAGCCCAGAATTTTGTTTCAGCTGTCAGTTTTGTTTGCAAATAAAGCAACTTTATTTATAGACAGTGCTTGAGAAAGTGATTCCCATATACAAATTGGCGGTGCTTCGCGTAAATGGTCCACTTTGCTGTTCTTACTGTGAAGACTGTTTGCTCGCAAATTATTAGACTTTAATACAATAAATATGTAAACAAAGTTATAGAAATTATTAATAGATTATAACAATCAACAAACATTCTTCAAATATGCATAAATAATAAACTTATTTCTAAGGGGATGGCATGCAACTTATATGGTACTGGGATGTGCTGAGTAAGAACGCTGCGTTGGGGCAAAAGTAAACATTCTGCGGGGGCCAAAATGCTACAGTACCAGAGACAAAGCGGATGTCGACAGAGTGAAGGCGAACGTCGGGACGACACTATGACCAGCTCGTGTTAGTCCACATCAAACACGCATGAGATGACGTGAGTACACATGAACTACCAAGACCAATACGTAAACAATATACACATAAATCATTTAATGACTGTATGAAACTCTGTACTTTTTATCTGCATCCCTCGATATATACTCTTCTGTGAGAAAGCTCAGGTTTTGTTGACGCACCTCTTGGCATTACTTGAAAAATAATAAGCATGGAATTATTTTAATTTTGTGCTTTCTTCAATAAAATCTTGACAATTAAATTGCCAACTCGATTCTGTCTAGACTATAATTATTAATCTGAGAATATTACAATGGATTTATCGCAGCCATTTGCTGAATTTATGTAAATTCTGCTATTTCTAAACAAATTACCCAGACAAGCATTAACATTATGCTTTGATCAAATAACCAAATACAAGGACGCAACGCTACTATCGACTACAATCACATGGGGATCTTAAAATATTTTGAATGTTCAATGATAACTACTTTATGATATTTCTACAATAAAATAAGGTATAATAAATACGATTCAAGCTAAGTAATCAGGGATAAAAATATTACACACGATATAAAAAGTATCATCTAACTTCCATGATAGCTTGGTATATAATACAGTAGGTTTTAGGATTAGAAGAAAGTCTTATAAAATTCTGGACAAACAAATATACAAATGTTTACATTTTAAATAGTTGTTCCAGCTCAGCGATTCATGGGCATCATTAAAAAGGCGTAGAATCTCGTGTAATTATTGTACTTTTTATATTAATCGAGTCTTGCATGAACACACAGTGAACCCAGCAGCGTCATGATAAATTTTGAGCTTTATTATAAGGCACAGGACATTTTTGGCATCAGCTTACTGCCTTATCATTATTATAATATTTTGACCTACAAAGGATATGACCACGCTCATAGATTGGTTTATTTCGCCACTAGAAATTAATAGACGTCGCCAAGTATTTTCACTTGTTTCTCCCAAGATGAACAGATCGAAATTACGCGACTAAAAGTCTTAAAGTTTATGTAAATTGTCAAAAATAATGGATTTATCTTTATGTGGTTTTGTAAATGCTTTCCTAAGGCCTGTTTACGACATCCACAGGAATTCAGTTTTAGATAGTTGTGTCACTAAATCCTAGATGTCAGTCAGACTTGCCATCTTATGGTCTAAGCCTGAGAATGATAGAAATCAATTGTTTGCGTTCATCAAGCGAGCTATCGTGAGTGACACACACTGATATAGGGGGAGGGTTAATAGTGGGGGTCGATGAGGGTGCGGAGTACTGACCTGGCGCAGGGCGTGCACAGTGAGTGCGAGTACACCTTGTGTCCGCCCGGGCCCCGCCGCGTCTGGTGGTGCCAGTCGGCCGGCGCCGACCCGCCCGCGGCCGTCCCGCCCACGGCCTGCCCACCCGCGTCCGGGCCGCCCGCGCCCGACCCGCCTGCGCCCGCCGCCGCCGGCGTCAGCCCGCTCGGCGACCGTGCCCCGCACGACTTACATATTGCGCACTCCACGCAATGCCACCGTCCTATATTATCATAATACCATTTTTAGAAAGAACGGATCTGGATAAAATTTGGCAAAGAGATAGATTATAGTCTGGAATAACATATAGGCTAGGGTGTCCCTTATATGACCAAAAAAAATTTTTTTTTAATTGCGCAATGCATACCCTCAATTTTTTTTATAAATGTTAAAACATACTCAAATATGAAATTTTATCTTTCTAGCATGATGGCAAGTCGTGCCGACCGAGCTATAAAGTTTATTAAAAATCGTGTTTTGTCCTGTTATTTTGGTCTGCTGTAAAACTAATATAAATGTTATAAATTAAGTGAATAACATTTTATATAAAATAAGATAAACATCAATCTTTATTTAAAACATAAAATAATAACAATCAGCCAGGGTAACTTCTTTTTAGCGTAGATTTTTACAGTCTGGATATACAAGATTTTATGTTCCTGGACACAGCGCTACAAGAACTGTTTTTGATCTACTTCAGCCGTGTAATATTGACAGTCATTTTAGCATTATCATTTACAACCGTCAAACTACTTAGGTATTCTTCTTCTAACCACCAGCAAAGCAGTAGTAATCACACCAAGAACATACATCATCCTGAAAAAAAATATCGTCATCTCCATATGAAATAGAAATTGTTTGCTCTTTTCCGATACAAAATCATCCCGCGTTTTTCTCTGAATGAAAAAAACTAGTTAAATAATATAAAAATACAAGAAAAAGTAACTTAAAAAATACGAACAATTAATTGAGCTTACCAAACAACTTTTGGGTCAATTCTGCCTTCGAAGGGATTAAGCATTTGCCAAAATCTGAGCTATTCACTGTTTACGTTGGCAATCATTTTTATCTTAGTTTGGTTATTAGCTTCATCATCAAAAGGTGATATGAATCGAATTATTGTCTTTTCACATAAGTACCACCAGTGATAGCTAAACTTGCTTGTAGTACATAGAAGCTTTAGAAATTCTTGCGTCAACTTTTTTGTCTATACCACCTAAGCATCCCGGGCGATTTCGCTCCCTCTGTTTCTTTAAAAAACACTTTGTCTTCCCCTATTTTCTTTCTCCCAAAGGCAGCATGTGCAATATAAAAATGTTATCAAGGTCAATTTTAAATTTATTTTCACGGTTTTTGAAAGTTATTTTTAGTTCTTATTTTTTTTGCAGTTGCGTAATGCCTTTGTAGGAATTCTTGCTTTTTACTTAAAATATAATGCATTCCCTAGACAAGATATGCACTTTCATTGACAGTCAGCTTGACTTCAAGAATATTATAAAATAAGACAGCGAGAACTTGGACACTTGAACTCGATTACATGGTAATTTTGCACCATTTATTTGATGGCTAGGCAGTTCTATTAGGATAAAGAAGATAGTTTTATCTTCTTTATCACTCCACCAGCTCACTGGCATCTTTAAACAATAAACAATAGCACACTAATAATCTTAAAAATCGCGTATAAAATGACAAATGAAACACATAGTTACAGGTCGCAGCGCAGTACCCGCGCAATTTGTATGGACAAGTTTAAATCGCAAGTCGGCACGGGTTATCGTTTATAAAACGGGCTAATATTTTTGTCTATACAATATTGGGTTATTACGAAAGTTTTAAGAAGGTATGCGTAAAAATATATCGAACTTGAAATTTAAGGGACACCCTAATATAGGCTTTTCATATAAGATGGACCCAATTCTTAAGACCATGCTGACGAAGTCACGGACTGTAGCTAGTATAATATTGTGTATAGAGTAGAGTAGAGTAGAGTAGAGTAGAGTAGAGACCTTGCGGCACGGTGTGGAGGCCGACGCAGTAGATGTGGAAGCCGCGGTCGCAGAGGTCGCAGAAGAGCATCTTGTCGTCGTCGGCGGGCTGGCGGCACGCGCAGCACGACTTGCAGTCGGCGCACTGCCACGCGTACTCGCGGCACTTGCGGATCGTGTCGGCGCTCAGCTCCACGCACGACGGGTGCACTGCTCGCAAAACAACAACACAAACACTTCTAATAAACATACTGTTTACAGATTTTATCGCGTTGCATTGATGTTATTTAATTCCTGGCGTTTCGGGTCTTAAAAAATGTTTCATTAAGTTAAAATTGCTAAGGATCTTCTATACATTCTCAATACTATACATTAATTGCGATTTGCATTTGAATATGCTTGCATCGTCATCATGAGCCGAAAAGCTGTCAATCGCTAATATACAGCACCTTCCTCCCTTCTAATTTCCATCAATCTCTTTGAAGGTGTAAACAGATAAATTACTGACGTTTAGCGTTGCAGTTGGCGCAGACGAGGAACCGCTCGTGCGTGTAGCGGCGGTTGGCCTCGAGGCGCATCTTGCAGACGCGGCACAGCTCCACGTCCTCGGCCGGCCGCGGCTCCTCCTTGCTGCTGCTCGCCACCTCCGTGTTACTGCTGCGCTTTGTCTTCGTCAGCTTCTTACGCTATAAAAAAAATTGGCAAAATTTAATTTTAATGTACCAAGTAAAGTACTTCGCTTTAACCTACCCATATGTGTACCTCATACATCTACGGCAGAACAGTTATATTGTTCGCGCAAGCAGAAACTTCAATGATATATGCAGGGAATATGATTTTGATCCATTCACAATTAGTTTGAACTCTACCAGATGGCACAAGCCTCAATTTTTTCAAGTAGCGGTAGGTTTTATTACCAGCTTGGTTTTTTTATAACTACTATTCCAGTCCTATAATTCTTATTTAAATTTATTTATTTGTCTTCCTCAACTGATGAACCAATTTGGACTAATTTAGGTTTACATAAGCTACCATTTGTGTTAAAAAAACAGTTAAAAACACTACAAAAAAGTTATAAAATGATGATGTGAAAATTACCATTCGTTTGTCTGTGTTACCTTTTCACTCCTAGAGTATATTCACAATAGTGGCGGCTTGCTGTAAGGAGCGCTGGAGTGGTGAACTCCCAAAAAAATTACTCAACAAAATGTTTTTTTTTTTAAGTTTATATTTTCCGTAAGAAATTATGCATTATTATAACATTTACTAATATTTATATTACCTACCGCTCTGAACTGGACACATCACGCAGCAAGCGTCAAGTTTACCGACTAGGTATTACCGAGCGGAGCGCGTGGAGCGCCAGTAGCGGGCGCGCATATATAAACGAAGTTCAGTACAACGACTAAATAATATGAAATTCAATGAGTGCGAAAGAGAGAGCGAGGGCGGCGCGTGAAACGGAAGATTTGTATGAGAAATTAGGCTAATCTGGAGCGGCGCTCCTGCGCGTCGTTGCCAAATCTCTCGGCGCGCCGCGCGCGTTATTGTGCGATGTTGCCGCTCTATGTAAACAAATAAACGTAAAACGTTAGTTGGAGTTTAGGCGCGCGCGAATATTGCCATACACCTATACAATTTTTTGTTGGTTGAATATTTTTTAAGAATTATTCACTTTAAAATCGTTAAATTAAAGTTAATTCCATGTCCCGAGTTCGATACCTAACTAAATAATATGCTCGATTATTAATTTTATATACCTACCTACCTACCTTATCACGTTCAACGAACGCTAGTCCAGCGAGGCAGTTAGGTATATCTACTTAGTTATGTACCTAAATGGTAACTACGTAATACAGCATTGCTTCTTTTTTTAACACAAAATAGGCACATCACGCCTGTATTCGTGGAAGGGTTAGGCAGAGGCGTACTGATGTAAGTACCTACAAACACAGTTCGCCGATATGTTTAGGTCCCGTGTAATAGGGGGCGAGCCTATTGCCTTTAACCGGGCACAAATCCCAAACCCCGACCTGCTACTGAGAATTTCATATGAAAACCCAATACCACTCCTCGACCTGAGAATCGAACCTCTAACGCAGCAGTCGCGCTCAGGGTTCACAATTCAGTTGTTTTTTTTGTGAAATCAGTAATCCCAAAATTCAAATTGGTACCTATTTATTCTATTGAAATGACTTCATTGTACATTTGCTCACTGCAGAAGTTAACTGGACGGCGACTCATCTCATAAAAACTTTCAAATTCGGAACTCACCCAAAGATGGATTGTTCAGGGTTCATCTAATATTCGCTCGCTCTAGTTTGGGAAATGCTGGTGTAAAAGGATATAATACCTTGGCAGAGTGGTGTGTCGGGACGTCAGAGTCTTCGGAGGACGAGAATCGCGAGCCCCATTCGGGCTCTGACTCCGAGCTCCAGTCTTCTGATGGTGGGGCGGGTGGTGCCGCTAGCACTGTGTTCAGCGGGAAGTACCTGCCGAAAAATGAAACAATCATAATCATCGTTATTTGTGAACATAGGATAAGTTCTGTTATTATATTTGTATAACCAAAACGCGGCCGCGCGCGCTGCACCGTCACCACTGCAGGGCCGCTAGTATGATGTACACAGTAACCTGAGCTGGTCGGGCGTGTAGATGCGGTAGGAGTGCTGGTACTGGCCGGGCAGCAGCGCGTGCGGGTAGAAGCCGGCGGGCGGGCGCAGGTGCGTGCGGGGCGCGGGGGGCGCGGGCCGCGCGCGCTGCACCGGCACCACTGCAGGGCCGCTAGTATGATGTACACAGTAACCTGAGCTGGTCGGGCGTGTAGATGCGGTAGGAGTGCTGGTACTGGCCGGGCAGCAGCGCGTGCGGGTAGAAGCCGGCGGGCGGGCGCAGGTGCGTGCGGGGCGCGGGGGGCGCGGGCCGCGCGCGCTGCACCGGCACCACTGCAGGGCCGCTAGTATGATGTACACAGTAACCTGAGCTGGTCGGGCGTGTAGATGCGGTAGGAGTGCTGGTACTGGCCGGGCAGCAGCGCGTGCGGGTAGAAGCCGGCGGGCGGGCGCAGGTGCGTGCGGGGCGCGGGGGGCGCGGGCCGCGCGCGCTGCACCGGCACCACTGCAGGGCCGCTAGTATGATGTACACAGTAACCTGAGCTGGTCGGGCGTGTAGATGCGGTAGGAGTGCTGGTACTGGCCGGGCAGCAGCGCGTGCGGGTAGAAGCCGGCGGGCGGGCGCAGGTGCGTGCGGGGCGCGGGAAGCGCGGGCCGCGCGCGCTGCACCGGCACCACTGCAGGGCCGCTAGTATGATGTACACAGTAACCTGAGCTGGTCGGGCGTGTAGATGCGGTAGGAGTGCTGGTACTGGCCGGGCAGCAGCGCGTGCGGGTAGAAGCCGGCGGGCGGGCGCAGGTGCGTGCGGGGCGCGGGGGGCGCGGGCCGCGCGCGCTGCACCGGCACCACTGCAGGGCCGCTAGTATGATGTACACAGTAACCTGAGCTGGTCGGGCGTGTAGATGCGGTAGGAGTGCTGGTACTGGCCGGGCAGCAGCGCGTGCGGGTAGAAGCCGGCGGGCGGGCGCAGGTGCGTGCGGGGCGCGGGGGGCGCGGGCCGCGCGCGCTGCACCGTCATCGACTGCAGGTCTGCGCATGCGCCGCGCCGTGCTGCGTTCACGCGCGCATTCCACTCGCTCGCCGACGCTATCGCCGCGGCTGCCATGTCCTAACACAACACAATGTTTTTCTTAGGGCCACTTGCACCAACATCTTACATAATTATGTCTAAATTGTATTTAAACACAAAATTACAATGAAAGATCGGTTTATAGTACATTAGTAGCCAAGGGCTGTAAGGCATCAATTGCAGCCCAAGATATTTATATATATCTATAGTTCGAGGTTGCAATTGATGCTTACACACGAGCTAACTACTCTGCTTTACATCTCGATTGTGAGGTAAGTTAAAAAAACCGGCATTACAAGATTAGAACATTTTAAAGTAAAAGTTTTCTATTCCCGCCTTTTTTCATATTTTTTATAATTTTTTTTTTCAGGGACGAAATTGAGCTTCTCCGTTCAATATTTAAAATTGATGACTATTATACTCATACGAAGACAAGTTATATATTATGATATTCATATCGATTGTGTTTAAATCCTTATGATGTTGTGTTGGTGAAAGTGGCCCATATACTTAGATTTTTTATTATATTCAATAACTTGACAGTTAAAGGGTTGCCAGTTTTTGACAAAAAATGATAAGGAACTAGTGTAAAAATGAACGAAATTGAATAAACTTAAATAATGTACTTACATGAAACTACTTTTTATTTTAATTAAATTTAATAACTTGTCCTCAAACATTTATAATTTTATTTTTCAATAGTACCGTAGTAGTATTTATAAATAGATAAAACTGACAAAAGTAAAAAATTTAAATTACATGATTTTTATTTTGTTTATATTATAAGAAATAAAAAAGGACATTAATTTTATCAATGATCATTTATTCATCTTTTTGCGATTTTTTTGCATTTTTCATACTAAGATTATAAAGTTATTTAAGTGAACGAAAAATCTACTTATCCTGCCCGCAAGTCGAATTTTTCCTTCACTAAAATAACTACTTGATCTGTATATTAATCTTGTATTTAACATCTTAAAAACTTTTGCTAAAAATTGCACCATTTTTATCATTCGTTCTTTACGCAGAATCTTTCACTACCCTAACACTATTAGTTGTTGTATGGTAACATTATTTTTCATCAAACTGTCAAATTACTGAATATAATTAAAAGTATATTAAACATACTGTTATGTATTCAAATTCTATCTATGTCAATTTCTTATAAATGAGACAGTTATTCCTAATCTCTGTCAATCCGTTATTCCTTTGTAATCCTTGAAATAAAACAGTTATCTTTCAGCAGTGTAATTATTTTTTTAAAGACCTTCACCACTCCATCCATTTTAGTACAGTCGCCGTCAGATATATTGTAGCAGAAAAGTTGACCAAATACTTCTGAACAATTTAAAATGTCAATAAGTTCCATACACTACAAGTTACCATTAATATCTGAACATTCATTACTTCATTAATATCTGAGCAAATGCTTGTCAATAATTTCTATACATAGGTATATCTAACCAAAAATATCTGAACACTTATAACGTCAAGTGTCAGATACACTTGACGTTATAAGTGTTCAGATATTTGGATTATTGGGATGGGAATCAATGTAGAACATAGGAAGTATTAAGACGACATGCAAATAACGTTTGGGAAACGTTTAGAGGGAGAAATTTTTGTGAAAAGGTTGTTGGTTCCATGCGAAAACGGTTACAGGACGTATTAAATGTAGAAGGAGGTTACACAAAATACTAATATTTTATTAATGTTGTCCCAATTAAAAAATATTTAGTACCATAATTTTTAATTTCATTACAAAACCAAGATCTATTTTCTTTCGATGGTTTGACATTAACATATCAGTTGCATCACTTGCATCCTATACGAATGATTTTCTATACAATTTTTATTCCCTTTCCATCGTATTAAATCACTAATAATGTTTGGTTCATCCTATCTAAAACACAAGTTAGGTAAACTCAGTGTTTGTCTGCGTAGTGTGTCTGCGAAGTGTTCAGATATTTTTGGTTAGTTATATGTATAGAAATTATTGACAAGCATTTGCTCAGATATTAATGAAGTAATGAATGTTCAGATATTAATGGTAACTTATAGTGTATGGAACTTATTGACATTTTAAATTGTTCAGAAGTTTTTGGTCACCTTGTCTGCTACAATATATCTGACGGCGACTGTACCATCACGCCTGTATTCCTTGAAGGGTTAGACAGAAGTGTACACGTACAATTCGAGCCTACAGCCATAAACTGGACACAAATCCCAAACTCTAAGCTGCTACTGAGAATTTCATAGAAACACCCAATAACACAGTGTTCATCTCAAGCATAGCAATTGCGATCAGGACGACTAGGCTAATGAGGCAGTTTGCTATTTAGCTCTGCTGTATCCTTCAGGGAATACAATGGTGATGATATTATGTATACGTATGAGTATGACTCCAGTTACCGAAAGCCTGGCCCTCACTAGCGTAGAACAGAGATGAGTGCAAACGGAGAGACGCCTTTGCCCTGCAGTGAGGACAACACAAGCTAGGTGGGTATGCTTAAAATACGAAGCTCATATGCACAAAGACTGAATTATTCCCCTGTCACTCACTTCATTCTTGTCTTCGCCTACAAACCCCACAAGTAGGTATATCATCTCTATCATAAACTTACCAATCTAGTCTTCTCTGGGTCTATTTTCGGTAGTTCAGGTTTATGTTCCACGGGTTTCTCTGGCTTCATCTCCACCTTGACCACCTTCTCTTCGGTTTTTATGTCCTCTACTGGTTCCTCTATAGTTTCGGTCAGCTGTCTTTGACGTTGGTGTGACCGAAACTCTTCGTATTTATGAGGGTAATCCGATAACATGATGTCTAGTACTTCACTGGCGTCCACTGCTGTGATTCCTGTTGAAGGAATACATACATATGCAATTATGCACACTTACAGTCTGATTATCATTTTCACAACTATATTACTAAATATTTTTTTATAACCTTTGGTACAGAGTAAACCAGAAGCATGGTGTAAAAATACTTTAATCCTGATGAAACATTAATTAAATAAATAGCCAAAATACCATCAACACCATAATATGAGGGGTGGAGTTTAGCTGGATTAATTAAATTGACAAAATTAAGACACAGGGCGAGCTATTTGAAGACCTGGAAGGTATCGTGGGGAAGGAAAATCAGACTTAGCGCTGGTTGTATAAGACGCAGTTTACAAAAAACAAATAGAATGTACAGAAGAAAATTGATTATCATACTTACCAAGATCACATAGTGCTTCAGTCACGAGACCTTTACTGAGTACATAGTCTCTTTCCTCGCCAGTGATTGTTCGCCTCTGTAGCTCGGCGTAACGCCGCTTGAAACTTTTTACTCCTAAAAACATCGCAACTTGCTCCTGTATCATCATCACCTGGAAAATTAAACATATAATGAGTATTTTGCAGTAACATGGTATTGCCCTATTTCGATGCTTCCTGCTGACTTACTCTTCTAGCAAGACAGACTAGTATTACTATTAATAATTTTTTACATTAAAATAAAAGTGCAGATCGCCACTTTTTTTTTAAAGAAGCTTTTCAGAATGTGTGTTGCAATCGCAAATTACTAGTATTCCTGATAACCCTTCATGCTAAGCTAAATGCTTGTGATACGAGTGGGTTCACGTCGGTAGTAATGGGTGGGTTTCGAAACGAAAACCTTAAGATCGCAAGTTCGACGGCCTAGCCATTAGGCTACTGCCACTTAATTTATTACATACCTTAGATTCAACATCAGCCTTATCGGGAGGCGGCCACGTATATTCTTTGACATCCGCTGCCGTCCATACTTTATTACTGTAAATACAAATATTGAGTTATATAAATCTGCAAATTAGTATATGAAAATAACATAAATGTTTTCGTCGTTACCTGTCAAATAAATCAGCGAACTTTGATTTTTTCATTTTATTACTCTCGTTTGTTGAACTCTTCACGGAGCTTTGGGAATCCTCGTCGAGTAAATGTGAAGGTCTAGAAGTACGACAAGTTATACATATAACTCACATAAAACGCCAAGGGATTTTATTCCATAATTTAATTAGAATCTAGAACTCTCTCAGTGTGCAATTTAAGGATGATTATCGCTTGGGCAAGTCGTTTGGGCAAGCGTATTGTGGGACGCCCTGCGACACGATGGACCGACGATTTAAAGAAGGTGGCTGGCAGCGGATGGATGCGAGCTGCCCAAGACCGGGATAGTTGGCGCTTTTTGGGGGAGTAGGCCTCCCCCAAAAAGCTCGTTCAGCAGTGGACGGCAATAGGCTGATATGATGATGATGATATCGCTTGGCAGTATTATAGGGATGATAGATGATCTATTTTATCAGTAACTGACTTGAAAGAAGAACTGAACTGTTTAGTAGCTCTTTGTTGGATGTTCTTTTAACCAATCATAATAATTTTTAATTATTTTTGTAGAGCTGGATACGAAGTTTATAGAGATAGATCGGATCTTCGAGAAGGCTTAGGTATTGTCTCAAAGTCCTTTGTGATGCGAGTTTTCTCTGGCAGGCAACGTAAGCAAGTTCCTGATAATCATATGATTTTGTAGTTTAAACTATCGACATATCCATACTCACTTAGCGGGCGTAGCGTTATCGTCCATCATGCATGTCTCCTCTTCGAAGAGCTGCACAGTTGTAGTAGCGGGCCCGCACACTCGCCCGTAGATACCCATAGTTTCCTGCAACACCAAACATAGTTAAAGAGAATTAGATAATATTATTATAACCACAGTCCTACAATAAAATACAATTGTGTTGCATTGCTCGTAACAAACAAAATCCCATACTGCATGGTTCATCAATCATTTGAACAGACTAACGTTTTCATGCTAATGCATTTAAGTCGTACATAACATACCTTCATATACATAGCGCCGCGTCCCCCACCCCTGCCCCGGCCGCGACCGCGCGGAGTCCTTCCACGACCGCCGCGTCCCCCTCGTCCACCTCGCCCCCTCCCAGATCCACTGGGCTCCGGAGTTTTCATCAAATCTTCCAACTTGGGGGTATCAAGCACCACTTTAAGTTGTGGCCCATCACTCATGGAAAAATTTCCAGATGAGTTTCGGCGTCTGCTTGAAAGTGGTGTTATGCAGGCGGAAGGCATTTTGTCGAGAGCCTCAGTCATTCGCGGAAGCTTGATTCTCGAGCTAGTGGGGTCGATCTCGCCAGCGGGCGGTTTCTCTTCAGGTTCATCTGCAGGTTCAATAACAACAATAGTCTCGAGCTCTGTGGGAGGCGTTGATACCATACGTCGACCGCCACGCCCACGACCTCGTCCTCGCGGTTTCAGCAGTATCGCCGGCCTGTCCCTACAATTAAATAATTTATGATGCATCATTAAAAATTATTACCAAACATCAAAGTGGCACATTGGGCACACCTAGTTAAATCAAATAAATTATATAGAAAAACAATATTTACCTCATTAGACGAAGCGACCGCTGTGGCCGCTCTTCCAAGGCGGGAGTGGGCAAATTGACGATGGGTTTTGCACCTTCCGACACAGGTAATTTCCGTGGTCTACCACGTTTTTTAGGTTGTGGTGTTAACTCCACTGGTTTAGGAATGTCAACAATTTCTGAAGAGTCTCCAATAGGCTTGACTTCTAAAGGATCTTGAGAAATTTCTTCAGTAGTTGTACCAAAATCACGGAAGTCTGAGTTTTCATTTATTATCATTTCTTGGAGTTCAAGATGAGAGTTTTCGACTTGAGAGGTTTCAACTGTATCTGCGCTACTCACTGAGGCATTTAATTCTACATCTGTACCTACACTTTGAGGTTTTTCTGAACAATTTGTATTATTAAAAGGCAATGATTGCATTTGTTTCGCTTGTAAATTAGATAAAATGTTGTGTAATTTTGAGTTACCATTCTTAGAACAATTTTCATTATTCAATAATGAATGATTAACAGTTTTAACTCCCTGTTTTATGTCCAAGCTAGTCTTTGTAGGTGATGATGGAGAAGGATTCGAAACAGGATTAATAGATAAGGATTTATTTGACAATAGCTGCCCTAATTTTAACCTCTTGGCTTGTAATATAGAAAGGTCAGATTCTTTATTCTGAGGGCTTGTTTCTGTAGTTGATAGTCTTTTACCCATATTTCGTTTTGCGATGGGAGTCTTCTCTGTATTTTCCACTATTCTTGAGCTTCGTAGTCTTTTGCCTGCTGATAAATTTAATGACGTATCCAATGTTTGCTTTCTTCTGCTATTTGCTACATACTTTTTTGGACTTTGCTTATCATTTAAAACATCTTGAGTATTTTCTATATAATTTGGCTGCATATCCTCAGACCTTTTTATTTCTTCAGTAATGATTTTAGCTGAGGGACCATGGTCAGTCTTATTTATTTTTAATATTATTCTCGGAGAATCTTGGCCAGAGCTTTGATTAGTTATCTTATCAGATATACTGATTTCTAATGGTTTGGTTATATTTTCATTTACACTATCCTTAAGCCCCTGAACAGAAAATAATTTGGCCGAATCTAAAGGCTTGCCTAGTTCATTTATCTTATCTGGAATTGAACTAGAATTACTCTTCTCCTTTATTTCAAGATTCCCAGAATTCTGTTTTTCGGAACTTGAATTCCCTGTTTCAACTGAAAGTTCATGATTGACAATAATTCTATCATTTTTTTCAATTGGCAAAGTACAATTTACTGCTGGAGTCACTTCTAGACCCCTATCTAACCCAGATTTTGTATTTTCTAAAAGTTTCTTTAACAAGGTACAGTTTTGTACTGATGAAAGCTTTTGTCTACTAACTGTTTGCATTATATTTGATTCTGTAATTGTATCCGCCGCAACAAGATTGTCATTCTTGTAATCTTGGTTTATGGATCTTTCATGCACCTCATTGCCTTTTAAATCCTTTTCTATAGGTGTATCAGGAAATAAAGACCCTGTAACTAAAGAATCACATGCTGTCACATTATCTATTTGTGAATGTTTTTCTTTTACTGTGGTAGACAAACTTGGATTGTTAGTACCAGATGTGCTTTTATCACTTTCATCTCTCTTTTTAATTGATTCAGGTACACTAATATTTTTAGGTTTCTCTGTAGAAACACTGACAATTATGGTTTCAAGTACATCATTAACTGATTCACTACTTGTTTTAAGATTCTTGGTGTCTGAAATTTCTGTTATTGCTTCTATTGCATTAGCCACCTTTACATTTTTTGGTGACATCGAAATTAGTTCATCACCAACATTGTTGCAAGCCTGTTCATTATGTAAGGATTCATTGTTGTAGTTTTCTGTCACAGTTTTCATGTTTATTTTCATAACCAGTGGAGGATTTTTGGGAACCGATTTATCTGCAGTGTCATCCTTAACCTTTAATACCTCAGGTTCTTCAGGCCTCACAATAGGTTTGATATTTAATTTAGTGACAACAGGAATCACAGAACTGTGACAATCAGTTTTCAAGTGTTCTTTTTTAGGTGATGAGGGTGATATACTTTCTCCTGGTTTCACTAAGGGTTTAATATTTAATTTGGTTATAACAGGAATGCTCTGTTCACTCGATGAGACTGCTTTACAAGACTCTTCCATAGTAACTGGTTTTATGATTGGTTTAATGTTCAATTTAGTAACTACAGGTATGTGATCACCATTATCATCGCTGGAGTTTCCAGTCTCTGATGACTGATTTTCTGAATCTTTTAGTGTTTCATCATCTTCGGGCTTAATTATAGGCTTTATATTAATTTTAGTAACAACAGGTATAGCATTCTTATCAGTGTCAGCATTCAATTCATCACAGTCTTTTTCTTTTAAAGAAATCTCTTCAGGATTCTTTATTGGTTTAATATTTAATTTAGTTATTTTAGGTACATCATCTACACTAGTATCTATATCATTATCTTTAGGCTTAATTACAGGTTTTATATTTAATTTTGAAACTACAGGAACTTTTTCATTGAAGTCCTCAGAGGACTCATCACTCTCGGTAGGTTTCAAAATAGGTTTGATATTCAATTTTGTTACTACAGGGATATGTTCAGGACTGTCACACATTGCTGATCTTGTTACAGGTTTCATTTTAGGCACATGTGGACTTTCTTTAACTTCAGCAGATGAAGAAAATGATTCAGTGGATATCTTAATTTTAGGAATTTCACCATCTTTAGTAGGTGTATCTGGTGATTTCAATGATTTTATAGTCAGCTTTGGACTTAGTGGCTGACTTTCTGACTTTGATATTGTTTTTATTGTCAGTTTAGGAATTTTCTCAAGTTGTTGGTCTTCCGATTGACTGATCACCATTTTTAATTTACGTTCTTGTTCTTCTTTCCCTTCTTGCGGAAACCCTCTAATGGTAACTTTCGGAACATTTTTTTCTGTATAAAATTTGCCTTCACTCTCAGTGCCAGGTTTTCCTAGTTTGATTGTAACTTTTGGAACAACATCAGATACCCCTTGATCAGAAGTAGATGCTTGGTCTGAAGTGCTAGTTTCATCATTTTCAGAATATTCAGACTCTGATATTTCACTGCTGCTGGACTTCCTATGAATATCATTTATCTTCTCTGGTGGCTTAGGGATTGGTTTAATATTTAATTTAGTAACACAAGGTACCTGTTCACTATTATCTGATCTAGAATCTTCATCCACTGAATGATGAGATCTTAAACATTTCTCATTTGTATTTTCTGGAGGTTTAAGAATGGGTTTAATATTTATCTTAGTCACACTAGGTACTTGGTGAATGTTGTCAGTTTTATAATCTGAATCTTGTTCTGCAGGTGGTCTTATAGGTTTTATAGTTACTTTAGGTACAGGTGACTTCACTTCATCGGGTTGTTTTAGTTTAATTGTTAATTTGGGAACCTGTTTGGGGGTCTCAAGTTCTTCATGATTTGCATTGTTTTTATGAATACTGCTGTTATCTGAGTCTAATTTAGATTCCAATAAATTAGTCATAGATAAGTTTAGTTTAATGGGTGGAACCTTCTTTTGATCTTCTTGTTCATCTTTAGTTCTATTATCTTCAGAATGCTCAGAGGTTGATATGCTTGATGCATCAGTTACATTTTCTTGTAAGGGTAACACTTTATTTTGAGCATTTTCTGAATCATATGTATCTTTGTGATAATCTTTATCCATATTACTTGAATGACCCAGCTCTAAATCATTAACTTTTATGTTGAGTCGAGGTTCATCTGAGCTTAGTGGTAGGATACTACTATTATCTTGTTTTTTATTACTAGTATTAACAAGAGTCTCGGATTCTGAGGAGTTTGGTACACACAAACTGGTCTGTGTAAGGGATACTTGTTCATCATGTTTTTCATCTTCTCTTTTTGGTGAAAAGCAATATTCTATACTTGGTTGGGAATGTTCATCAGAGCATACTGCTTGTTCTACACTTTCAACTAGTTTCTCTGATACACAATTACTAACAGATATTGCTGGCTCATTGTTGTCTTGAGATTGTGAGATACTAACAGTATCTGAAGATTCTGTATGAGGCTCGGATAAAGAAACTGAATTACTATTATCAGAAGAAGTTGACTGACACTGTTCCTTATCCAATTGAACAGCTGATTGAATGATAGAAAGGTCTTTATTACTCGTACCAGTAATATTTTTTTGTCTAATAAGCTTAATTTTTTTAGGTGGACTTGAAGTTTCTGCTTTGCAGAAATTAATTTCACTTACATTTCTAATCTCTTCTGGCTTTACATTACCATGTATTGTGGGCACAGCATCCGATGAACTTGTAACATCCTTGGTGATACTTTCACTACTACTTTGTTCAGTAGTTGGTAAATTAACAATTTGAGAATCAACAGTTGAGGACACTGTGGAATCAGGTCGGCGATCACTTGGAGCTGGCCTTATGAGCCGCCGCCTGAGTGGTGACCGCACCTGTGGTTCCACAAGCACAACTTTTCCTTCACTTACACTACTATCACTAGATGTTGATTCTGCGTTTTCAACAGTCACATTGTCCCGGCTATCACTGGATGACACACACTTCACTGTTCGTGCCTGTGTTTCACACTCACTAACATCTGAAATGTTTTGCACAGTCTGTTCTTCACTGCTAGAAGGAATTTGAGGTGGAGGGCAACTGGCGGCTGTCTCAGGTACCACATTTGACAAAGCACTACATTCTTCTGGTTGTGTAGACACAGCAGGCTCATAACACTCTGGCAAAGACAAACTTTCTTTCTCAGTATTTACAATGCCTCCTGTAGTATCATTGTGAGATGACAATGATTCGTCTTGTGGATTGTTTGTTGCTTGAAGCAAGAGTTCGCGTTTGGCACTGTCGGCAGGCGATGCTTCCACGGGCAGTGGAGGGGTGTTATTGCGAACAGTCGTAGTTGACTCATGAATGACATCCGAGTGTCCACTGGTGATTTCGAGTTCATCAAATCGCGTGTCAACAGATTCCAACGCCAGCGGTACTCGCTTCGGGGCGCCTGGGCCATCCACGATTTCATCAATCATATCCAAAATCGCCTCGGTGCTCGTGTTGACGTCCTGCGCCGACGGCGACGGTACGCTGTCGCCGTCGAAATTATCCTCCGACATCGCGGGGGTTTCGCACGACGGCCGAGCTTCAGATGGTTCCTGCTGGAAACTACTAGTTGCATTGACGTCCTCGGCCAGTCCGACGTCCTTTTCCCGCGCCGATTCACGGCGGGAAGCGTTCGTCGCTGTGCCCGCATCATCTTCTGAACTCTCCATTATCTACTGTTTTGCGACGCTGTCATAACTGAAATATAAAACGCTCGCTGGGTGATATTTACGTTACGAACGGGTAACCTGACGACGTGCGAGATTGACAAGCCACAGGCACCATTCTAATTCACCATAACGCTACAAAATTTCGTTCACGGAGTCCACAGCGTTGATTATATACCTACACATGTACTTTAATTTCATATTCACGACGTTTAGCTCTTATCTGAGTACGCGCGAGGTCTTGAAAAGTATTCAACAGCGTACACCGGCAAACAAAAAGCTTGTATACGCCATTTTTAAAACCAAAGACATGGCAGGTTGGGACGTACGGGCCAATAAAAAATATCCTATACGGACAATTCGGCCATTGTCGTGTTGGTAAACTGCAAGAAGCCCATAGATCGCTCCACTTGAGCTTTAGCTTGTAAAAGAGTAATAAATATGTCTTTCGACATGTGTTAAAACGAGTCGACAATAACTCTTTACTAGTTGTATGAACAGAATTATTTCTGGTGGCAACAAAGGCTTTCATCTATTCTCAATGATTGATATACATTTCGCATCGTATCCTGTAATGTATTTTACTATTATTAATATTTAGCTCAATGATTTTCATCATCCCAAACATAAATTTCAAAAGTTTCCTACACTTTACTAAATATATATTGTAAATTTAATAGGTACTTAAAAACCGTAATATCTTAGAGCAATGGTCAGAGTGTTATAATTAATAAAATTATTACATAGTCGATTAATAAAATAAATTGGACCATCGGAAACTCTTAAATATTGTAAACTTTATTTGGGAAATAAATAAAACATACACGCCAAAGAGTAAGGAGATCTCCTTACTCTTTGGCGTGTAGTATATGTATTACAATGACACTGTATATAACTTTGATTATCTATTAGGACCTTTGACTATCTATCTATAAGGACCCGCCTCTCATGATCATTCCCCTCTGTCAAGGTAGTGGATTAAAAAATCTAACGCGTTTATCAAAACTGTTTCCCAAATCGATTTTTCATTAACAGAATCGTTTCCGCTCAGTAAGGTCATCATAAATGCTCCGTGTAAATACAGATATACGTGCAGTTAATGTATGCAAAAAAATCTTATTTAAATAAAGATGGAGTTATTTTCATCATGTAAGTATTAAAGTTCATTTATTTCTATTTAAATCACATATATACAATTTATTATATTATATATTTATATACAATTTATTAATAATGATCGAGGACGTTACCGATTCAATAATCGAGTATAAAATAATCGTTTAGTTCAAGCATGCACTCCCCACGAGACTACCCGCACTCCCCATGAGACTAGCAAATTTTTTTTACTAAAAATATCAGCCTTCTTCTAATAAACGTAAGATTTAAATTTGAAATATCCATCAAAATGTCATTTTTTGATTTACAATTATATATCATCCAATAGGATGTCACCATTTATGATTTCCAATTATAGGTCTTAATGCAGAATTACCTTTTTCATCTTTTTTTGGCAATTATAGGCCTTATATATACACTTCTGGACACATCTATTGGCCCACCTTAGAGTTTAGGTTTCGATGGCCCCTACTGAAATATGATTGCTAGATTGAACAAAAACTGTTGATGCAGTTTTAAACCTGATACATTTTACCATCTTTTTCGATCGTATTGTTTTAAATTTGTATTCAGAATACCATACGACATGGAGCTACGCCTAACAAGTCGGATATGCGCCTTGTTAAAGGCAATTGATTTTTGAATAAAAAACATGTTTTATCAAATAAAGGTTTAATTTAATAACGCGTGTTGCCTCCATGGGCATCTACCACAGCTCTCATACGATTAGGCATAGAGTTTATCAACCGCTCTATGAAATTTTGAGGGATCATCTCCCATTCCTCTTCTATGGCAGTTTTCAACTCCTGCATCGTCTGGGCAACTGGCTGACGAGCCCTAACACGTCTTTTTAGCTCGTCCCACATGTGCTCAATGGGGTTCATGTCTGGGCTTCTGGCTGGCCAGTCCATAACTGTGATGTTCACATCCCGAAGATATTCCCTGACAATGCCGGCCGCATGGGCTCTTGCATTATCATGCATAAAAAGGAAATTTGGGCCCACATAGTCCGCGTATGGTATCACGTGAGGTTCTAAGCACTCACGAATGTACCTTTCAGCATTTAATGTTGGCAGCCGTGGTCCTGTAACAACCTCAAGTTGAGTTTTGCCACTCGCGGATATACCGCCCCAGACAGACCATGAGCCACCGCCATAAGCAACCCTCTCTTCAAAGCAGCATTGTGCGAAACGCTCTCCCTTACGTCGGTAGACCTTCTTCCTTCCATCATTGCCATGTAACACAATTTTAGACTCATCAGAAAAGAGTACACGGCTCCAATCTTGCTGTGTCCAATTTAAATGACTGCGTGCGAAATGAAGGCGCGCTGTTCGGTGGGCTCGCGTTAGTTTGGGCCCATTAGCTGGGTTGTGTGGTACCATATCGCGTTCTTTTAACCTTCTCCGAACAGTTCGAGCGCTCACAGATACTCCGTGGAAGTCGCGAAGTTGGTTTTGTATCTCAATGGAGGTAAGGTGACGATTTCTCAAGCTGGTCGTCACGATGAATCGATCCTGGCTTTCAGTTGTGACCCGAGATCGTGGCCTTCCTTGGCGACGAACAAAGCCGCCAGTCTCTAGGTACCATTTCGGACCGCAGATCGACTTAAATTAAGTTGAGCACTCACGTTTCTTTGGCTGTGTCCGGCCTGAATAAATGCCACAGCTTGGGCGGCGAGTTCAGGTGAAGTATCCATAGATTATTGATAGAACCTCACTTTAATTTTAAGAATAAGTAATGTTTGTTGCAAAACCAAAGATATCAATCACTTTTTCAAGAATTAAATCCAAGTAAACCAATCAAACCAAGTTTTCTTAGTATTCGATTGTTTGATATCAACAAACAGGCTCGAAATTGTCTTTTGTTTCTTTAAATTCTGTGTTCGAAATTCAAAAAAAGACTATTGAATGAAATTGTGAATGTGCCAGGTTCAAAACTGCATAAAAACTTTTTGCTCGACCTAATATAAAATTTTAGCTAGGACCAAACGAAACTGAAAATACAAGGTGGGCCAATAGATGTGTCCAGAAGTGTATTATGACATAATGCTTAAAACTCGGATTTTAAAAAGTGTAGCGAGACTCTTTTGTTTTGTCATTTTAATTAATGATGTGATAGTGATTGTTTACGATTTCGAATCGATATCGATATTATTTTCGTGTTCAATGTAAGACCAAATTATAATAATTGCTAAATATCACTAAAGATGAATATCATGAATTTATGATATCACTATATTTTAATAAAATTTAATAAAATAACATTTTTGGAAATGACGTAACTAAGATTATTGATTATTTTTGATATCCAGTGCTATTAGATATTTTATTTGTTACTTTTTCAGATCTACAAAAGACCTTCATTTAAAATGAAGTAGGTGTGATTGATAAATAATAGCTTAAGCCGTTGCGGATAAATTTGTTGACAAAGAATTTATAAATTAACATATTTAAATCTTATTTTAAAAATAATTGAAAAAGATTTCTAAGATACGTTACGGTTTGAAGGTCTGGGGTTTATATTACCTCTTAGGTGGAAAACCAGCACATGGCCCGCCTGATGGTAAGTGGTTACCGTAGCCTATTATATGAACGCTTGCAACAGCTGGGGTATCACTCGCCCATTGCCGACCCTGTAAAAATCTTTTCACACCCGGTAGACAACCCACAACACCGGTACCCCCACTGCCAACATAACGCTTCCTGGCGGAGCTCTGGCGATATTGCTCACCGTTAGGAACACAACATAGTACAGTGCTATGTTATTTGGCTACTATTTTCTGCAGAGTGTAGGTATTTCCCCAGTTGGGCAGCTCCAATTGTAAGTAGAGTTATTCAATTCCACTATGCCCTGCCTCTCGGGGTGTTTCTTCAAACACATTATTTTCTTTTTTCGATAAAAAAGACTTCGGCTCAAAGAAATAACGAGAGTACGGAACACGACATACCATCACCTCTTTATTCCCCAAAGGGTAAGACAGATGCGTACTTAGGGGGCGAGCCTATTGCCATTAATCAGGCATCAACCCTTAATTTTATAGAAAAACTCCAATAACACATTGCTCGACCGGGGAATCGAACCCAGGACCTCTAGCGTAGCGCTTCTGTTCATATTAACGCGCGACATAATGAACAAAATCGTATTTACTCCTACTTATATCTCGTGGGAAACAAAACGCTCTGTCTAGTGTCATTCCTAATATATCAGCCTGGCAAAGAAAAGAAAAAATCAAAATCAAAGAATCAAACTAATTGGTATCAAAGTATTTGTAACAAAACGTCCTCAATATCCGCTCTATCTATACTAATATTTTATAGAGGAAAGATTTGTATGTATGTAACGTATGTAACAAATAAACTCAAAAACTACTAGGCCGATTTCGAAAATTCTTTCACCATTTGAATGCTACATTATTCAAGATTAACATAGGCTATAGAATATGTATTTAGAAAAGTTAGCGATTTCTCTCACCCGTGCGTTTAATTTCTAATAACATAGTATGTACCTATTTATCTATACCTAAATAGTTTATTTGTTTTGTATTTCATTAGCATGCAATGAGAGCATTGTATTGAAAATAATTATGACGCAAGATATTAAAAAGGTGATTATGGATGATTTTAATTTTGCAAATAAATAATTCCATATAAAAATAATTTGTAATCGTTGTTACGTTTTTATCCATTCTTCCTAAAATAATCTATCGATATAAAATATCGACATAGTAGCTTCCTAATTATTTTTATTGTATTATACGTTCGTATTGTCGTCAATTCTTGTATGTTGACGTATTTGACCTCTATGTGTGCGTAAATTGTGTTAGTGGTGAAGATTTTAATATGTGTGAGTTCGTAGCGATACAAAATGATTTTGAGTATGTGTGCAGCAATGTCTATGTAGTGTTTCCTCCCCCCGCACCAAAAGTGACAGACTTTTTGTTCATAGAATTAAGCGCGTCACTTGTCCAGGGATAGATAGTCAAAGGTATGAATGTATTGTGACGGACAACACAATACAATAAATTCAGGTGGCGCAATAGTAGTACTAGCTGTCTAAGTAGTCTGTGGGTGACTGACACAACAGACAGGCAGGTGTCACTGTCAACTAGTGAGTGAGTGTCAATGTCAACTAGGGAGTGACTGACACAACAGACAGGCAGGTGTCACTGTCAACTAGATTTTTAATTTTTTATTCTGTGAAAAACTCGGGAGGAAAAGTGTAAATAAAATAAAACTACACTAAGTAATACAATAATAAAAAATGACTACAATAAGACCCTTTACGTGTGAAGATATGTTGAAATTTAATAATGTGTGTGTATTTATTCCACCCTTCTTATTAATTATTTCTAATTTATTAATTACTTCTTAGTAATATGTCGCGTGTTACTCCTACAGCAACAAAATTAGTACAGCATGAATTCATGATTATTGATAAGTCTACAGGCAGTCTATTCGTAGCTAGAAGCTATTAATTTGTATGGTTGTATTATGTGGAAATATATTTTTTATTTCGCAGAAACTTAGACCCTCTCACTGAGACATATGGGTTATCATTTTACACTCAGTACTTGGCACATTGGCCTGAATATTTTCAAGTTGTGGAATCACCAAGCGGAGAAATAATGGGATACAGTATGTACAGTTGATTGACTATCTTATTCTTCTTAGTGCCAAGTTCCCTGAATAATGGTTTATACTGCATGATAACTTAGTTACATATATAACATAGGCTTGGCACTTCTCAAAGGCCAAACAAATCTGTCATTAAATAGGAAGTGCATGTAATCATGATTTTATTGTTGTATTTACTATTTCAGTTATGGGCAAAGCAGAGGGTCATGGTGATAATTGGCATGGTCATGTAACAGCCCTGACTGTTGGCCCAGAATATAGGAGACTAGGGCTTGCAGCCACATTAATGAATATTTTGGAAGATGTATCTGAAAAGTTGGTGGATTCTTATATATTTTTTTCAGATCTTTATTTTGGACTTTTGTCAGACAATATGTGTCTAAAACAACTACCTCATTAGCCTAGTGGTCCTGAGCGCGACTGCTACGCTAGAGGTCCTGGGTTCGATTCCCAGGTCGAGCAGTGTTATTGGGTTTTTCTATGAAATTCCCAGTAGCAGCTCGGAGTTAGGAATTTGTGCCCTGTAAATGGCAATAGGCTCGCCCCCTATTACATGAGACCTAAACATACAGGCGAACTGTGGGTGTACATTAGTACACCTCTGCCTAACCCTTCGGGGAATACAGGCGTGATGGTATGTTATGTGTCTAAAACAATTATTTTTTTTACAGAAAAAAAGCATATTTTGTGGACCTTTTTGTCAGAGTGAGCAACAAGGTAGCAATTAATATGTATAAGAATTTGGGATACATAGTGTATAGGACTGTATTAGAATATTATTCTGGGGACCCAGATGAAGATGCCTATGGTGAGTTGTCTCATTTTCCCTAAAAAAAGGAAAAATACTATGAATATGCTCTTATTGCTTTTTATATGTCAATGTCATACAGTGTAAGGTAAAAGGTTGAGTTCAATTTATCTATCATCATGTAACTGAGAAACATTCTTTTTCTAATTTCAGATATGAGAAAAGCCTGTTCAAGAGATGTAAATAAAAAGTCAGTTATTCCATTAACTCATCCTGTCCGCCCAGAAGATGTAGATTAACAACCAATAAATTATCATAAATGATAGATCATGAATACAAAAAAATGATTTTATTTTTATATTTAAATTAGTTATCATCTACAGCTTCACTACTTCTTGGAGGAGGTGTTAGTCCTTCTTCATCCTGATTTTCTTGTTCATTGTTTTCTGTTTCTGTAGGTTGCAAGACTTCTTTTTGTTTGCGCCATTGTTTGGCAGCAGCAAGCAATTTGAGGTTAGGTCTAACCATTTCATCTTCTGGAAATATGTAATCAAAGACTTCCTCCCATCCTTCCTCTACTCCACTTTCACTTATAATCTTTTGTCTCTTCTTCACCCTTCTTGGCATTTTAGCTATAACCTTCTCAAGTTTCTCGGCATCTCCTATATCTGTTTCGAAATCTTTCCATGCTTCTAATAGAAGAACTCTTGCTTCTTTTTCACCTGCACTTCGAAGGCTGTCATTGGCACGTTCATACACACGCCTAGCAAGTTCCACATTAATATTGTCAGCATTCTCAGCATTGAGTTCAAACTTTGCATATGACAACCAAACTTTTACATGGACTGTTCTCTCTAACAGTCTTTCATAAAGCTGTCGAGCTTTCTCAGTTTCTCCTTGTTGAACTTCAAAATCTATGTAACTTTTCCATAATAACTCTGGCATATCTAATCTTAGCTGTCCAACTGCTATTTCATAAATTGCTCTAGCTCTGTCAATATCACCCAATAAAGTTTCTAATTCAGCAAACTTAATCCAAGTTATGCAGTTTTCAGGGCCATATTCTAAAAACTTTTGGTACAGAATTCTACATCTATCAAATTCCCTCAATTGAATTTCCAAATCAATATAACCTCTGTATAATTTGTCTCTAGGGCATATACCAAGAGCCATGCCCAATGTCTTTCTGGCTTGTTTTAAATTTTTACATCTTACTTCAAACTGGGCATACATTAACCATATTTTCGAGAAAGTAAATATTTTGTGTGGTATTAATTCTAGGCATGTTCTGTATACTTGTCTGGTTCTCTCGATATCCTCAGCTTCTAATTCTTCATACAATGCATAATTAATCCACAAATAGATATAGCGTCGCCAAAATTGCTTGTCTTTAGAAGGTGGTACATTTGCTATAGCTCTCTCATATGTGTCTCTGATGTCATCAACATTTCCTTCATTTTCAACAAGTCTTATGTAATCAAACCATGCATCATAGTTTGTAGGGTTCTCAATAACTTCTTGCTCATACATATATTTTCTCTTATTAACAATAACATCTTCAATACCCGAGCGGTCACCATACTTCTTCTCATGTATAGTGTATGCTTTATATAATTCTTTATTTCTATCTTTTGGAATGTGATCCAATGCATATTTGTAGATAACCCTGGCTCTGTCATGTTCTTTTTGGTTCTCTTCAAACTTGGCAAAAGCAATAAACAGTCGCTCATCAAGGTCTTCATCACCAAAGAACTCAACAGCTCTTTCAAACACTTTTCTTGCACCATTTATGAAACCATGGTTTTCTTCAAACTTGGCATATTTTATCCAGTTCTTCACATCAGGATGCACCATAACAAATCTTTCATATATCTGGCGAGCTCTATCTAGTTCTTTATATCGTAATTCAAAATTGATATATGTTTGCCATGCTTGTTCATCTGGCTGCCATTCCATCCAGCGCTCAAATACCTGGAAAATAATTTTGATCAAAAGGAAGCTTATATATTTATTGGTACAAAGCTATTTTAATTATCTTCAATGGTCAGTATATACTTGTCTAGCGCCTGCTACATTCTCTAGCATCTCCTCCATGTAGGTGTACTTGTACCAGAACTGTGAAACTCTGGGTAATATGGTAACAGCTCTATCCCATAGGTTGCGAGCATGATTGACTTGCCTGTTCCTCATTTCCATTTCAGTGTATTTCAACCTAGAAAAAAAAAAATTAAAAAAACCCCTTTTATTTTTAAAATATTAATGATAATTTTCTTTTTAAACATTGTCATAAGATAAAAGATAATTAGATAGATAATTTTATTCATACACACACTTTTCTTATACATGGGGTTGGGGTTATCCTGTAAAGATAATGTGTGTAATAAATAATAATTAATATATTTATATTTTATATACATCTTTCATGTTTTTCGAAAAGGTTACAAAAAGGAAAACTTACCATAGGGTAACATTTCTATGGTCCACATCAAGAGCTCTCTCGTAAATTGATCTGGCCCGCTGAACTTGCTTCTGTGATTCTTCCCATTGAGCATATTTGAGCCAATTTCCAATTACCTGAAAATAAAGCATTGGCTTTTAGTATTACATTTTATTTGTTGAGATCCTGTAGGGTATGATTAGGCAGTTCCAGTGCTCAAAAATAGTTTTTATCCAGATTCATATTTTGGGGTTATTTTCATTACATAGGTACACCCTTTAGAATTTTAGAAAAAAAAAACAGGAACTCACAAGCCTGTTTTTACGGATATTGTCTTCAAATGCTTTCCTCTTGCGATGTTGATAATCTCTCAGTTCTTCTGGATCAGAGATTTTTTGTTTTGGCGGAGGTGGTAAAATCTCCAAATCCCTCTCTTTAGCTTCTCTGAGCAATTGCTCAGCAGTAATTTGAATTTCTGCTGGAGCTTTATTTTTAACCTGGAATAACATAAATAACCAATAAATACCTAGGTATCGTTATAACAGTAAATAGTAACGCTGCTGTGGCCCTAAACTTTTATTTACCTTTGCCACTTTGGGCATTTTAGTAGTTTTACCATCCATGATGTCTGTTTGTTTATGAACCTCTATGTGCCTATCTTGGATCCAAAAATATTTTTGTTGTTAGCACAGACAGAATACTTTTTAGTTGTTAGAAACAGCAGTCTGAAATCTCAAACAAATATGAAAAAAAAACATTCCTCTCTCAGAGGACACAAAACTCACGAAAATTCTGATTGTCAGCGAATGTAGACTATGTAGAGTTGCCAACATAGAGACTCACAGACTATTTAGAGATACTATTATGAGAGACAGAGAGAGAGATGGAGTTGCCACAGGCCCTCAGACACAGACCACACCATATTATTACTCTAAGGACCACACGGCAAAGGATTTTTTTTTGGCATGGCTACAGACTACAGAGGCCACAGCAGCTGTCAATGTTTCCACTTTTAGGAATTTAAAGTGCACATTGTCGATTTTATATTATTTTTCAAAACTTGAATTTCCCCGAAGCTTAATGTGTAATATTATGGTGGATAATTAACCATTATGTGTTCGTGAACGTGTGAGAGTGTAGGCAAATGATATAAAATTGAAAATCGTGACTTTTTGGGTTCACTACATTGGCAAATACACAAAAAGTGTGGCGCCATAATAAAAAAAAAGTCTCGCTACACTTTTTAAAATTCAAGTTTTAAACAATAAGTCATAATATTTATAAGGCCTTTTTGCCAAACTACGATGAAAAAGGTAATTCTGCATTAAGGCGGATCTGTGGGCGGATCGTTCACCTGAGCCCGCCAAATTCAAATTTCAATTGGTTTTTTGCAATTTGTAGGTCTACACTGACCATTAAAAAATTTGCTTAATAAACGATAAAGAAGCTAAAATTAGGTACAATCGTCAATTTTGGCCGAAAATGACGATTGTACCTAATTTTAGCTACAATATCGATTTACAAGCAAAGTTTTTAATGCTCAATTGTGAATATTGTATAGCTAATGCCGCAATTACTACAGCTAGGAATCTAGACCTACAAATTGCGAAAAACCAATTGAAATTTGAATTTGGCGGGCTCAGGTGAACGATCCGCCTTAAGACCTATGATTGGAAATCATAGGGTGACATCCTATTGGCTATTAGCAAAATGTCTCGCTACACTTCTTAAAATTAAAGTTTTAAGCCTTATATTTTTTACAATAAGATCTATAATTGCCAAAAAAATGTGAAAATTGTAATTCTGCATTTAAGACATATAATTGAAAATCAAAAAATGACATAATCTTACGTTTATTAGAAGAGAAGGCTGATATTGTTAGTAAAAAAAAAATGCTAGTCTCGTGGGGAGTGCGGGTAGTCTCGTGGGGAGTGCATGCTTGAACTAAACGATTATTTTATACTCGATTATTGAATCGGTACCGTCCTCTAAATTGTATTATGTGATTTAAATAGAAATAAATTAACTTTAATACTTATTATTTATTATTATTATCAGCCGTGATCGTACCACTGCAGGGCAAAGGCCTCCCTTTCCTTCTTCCATTCTTATTTCATACTTTAATACTTACATACGGAAAATAACTCCATCTTTATCTAAATAAGATATTAGATATTTTTTGGATACATTAATTAACTGCACGGAGAATTTATGATGACCTTACTGAGCGAAAACTATTCTGTTTATGAAAAATCGATTACAGAAACAGTTTTTATAAACGCGTTAGATTTTTTAATCCATTAGTTACCTTGACAGAGGGGAATGATCATGAGAGGCGGGTCCTTATAGTATAGATAGATAGTTAAAGAGTCAAAGTAATATGTAGTAGAGATGATGGAAAATATCCTCATAGAAATAATATTACTTGACTGCTCATTTATTTGACACTAGCAAAAAAAGTATGGTGCCATAGTAGCTGTAAGGACTTGTATCCAAGTGCCAATAAAACATTATTTAAAAAAAAATGGTGCCTTCCTAAAAAAAAACAAAAATAAAATAACCTCCTCGTTTTGGTTTTATTTATTTGTAGTACAAAAAGTACAAGTCTAATGAAATTGTAGTAGGATTTGGGAGGATTGTTTGTTTTTGTGGAATATGTACATATAATTGATATGAACAAGGTTAACATACAGCTGTTAAAACTAAAAGTGTAGTTTGCATTATGTTCAATTTGTTTAATCGTATCTTATCATCACGTAGTTCATGTGAGTATTTATTTATCAATATCGGCATAAGGTCTAGCAGCAGGACAAGAAATTTTAAAATGAACCTTCCTTGCTTTTATATGTAATAATTTTCAATGCTAATGCTAATTACACTTTTAAATAGTTGACATTAATAGTATATTGTACTTATTTATAGCGACATTGCTTTTATTTTAATATTCATAGTTAGCCCTCGATGTTGCAATGCTTGGAAAAGGCACTAAGTTTTAAGTACTTACCATAACATAATACTACCCTCATGTACACTTAGTTTGCAATAAATGATTTGTTTTGATTTTAGATTCAAGAATAGTTACGAGAGTGTACAATCAAAATGCTACATTTGCACGGGAAAAGCAATTAGATGAGCAAACAGATTATATTAAGTCAATAATAACAAACAATAGTCAAGACTGGACTATAGCTAAGAAACATATTCTAACTATACCAGGCAATATAAACCAAAAAAATATTGATGCTATCCTGTTAAAATTGATGGTAAGCTCAAAGAATTATAATGTTGCTTTATCATTTGCTCAGCATTTGAGAAACACAAGTGAAGAAATGACTTTAGGAACTATCAATGGCTTGTTAAGTCTTTATCATGAAATGGGAAAGACAGATAAGTTAAATAAAGACCAAACAAAGTTTATTTTAGACACACATCAGAGTTTATATGATAAATACAAAGTATTAGATTATAGTACATGTGAAAAATTATTACATGCTCTATGTACTATCAATGAATGGGAAAAAGCATTGAAGGTCATAGACAACATACATTTAACCACTGTTCCGTCACATTCAGCCTATAGCACAATTATTGCTACCTTCTTCAGACTTAATAAAAAGAAAAAGGCATTTGAATTAATTGATGAAAGCTTAAAGTATAAGAGACCTCTTCTGGGAAATGCTTATGAAGCATGGATGAATTATATATTAAGGAAATATAAAGATAAGAAAGTTATAGCTAAGTACTTGGATGAAATATTTTCACACATAGCTAAATATTGTGCCGTTATACCTATGGAGACTGCAAATAAATTTAAGGAACTGTATAGCTCCTTGGATTGGAATGCACAGTTTGCTAGGATAATGAAGTCTGAGTAAGTGTTACTCAAATTATTTATTGCTGTTTGCCTCTCAAATAATCTCCCAATGCGAAAGCACCAATTTTTTTTTTGTATTTATGTAAATAATGCTTAATATATCAAACAACAAATTACAGACACAATACACAATCTATTCTAAGGACTTAGAAAGAGGAACCACAGGACTTCTTTTTAAAGTTTTTGATGCCTTAAATTGTGGCATCATTCATCAAAGAAACTCTGGAACAAAACAATGATTATTCTGCTAATTGATACTTGATGAGTTATCCTATTCCTAAAACTTATTTCAATGCAGTTGTTTTTGTTAGAAATCTGTCAACCTTCTAAATATATTATGTAGATGATGGAAAATACTAAACAGCTTACAGTACCTCCAAAATAACTATATGTCTGAAGTTATCCACAAGTGGTTATAAATGATAAATGATGATTTTGTTGGTAAAAAACTCAGTGTACAGTTGCGGGATAATAACTTAAACCAAAATGGTGGATGCGCACTGTAGTAAATTTTTAGTATATTTTGCATGCAAATGCACTGCACAAACTTTCCCCTTCTCCATTAGGTTTGGGTCAACTTACATTGCATGAACTATGTATATATACATATACTAACTAACTTCTATAAGACAGGGTTTGTGATAATTGCCTTACTTATTTAAATATTGTATTAATATATAAAATATTGTCATATTGTTGCTTTATACCTGCATGGCTTTTCAGAATGGCCAACTTCAAATGCACATTGTTATTTCAGGGGTACTGTAAATGTCATTTTTCTCATTTATTTTTTCTTTATTTTAGTGGCCAGTGCTCCTGTTGTAAAGATACATTAGACTGTTTATCATTATCAGATGATGAATTCAACTTACTACAACAAAATGTGAAGGAAAAACTGATTGTAGGTTCAGATTTATTTTTAAAAACATCACCTGAAGAGCTAAAGAGATTTTTAGAGTTTGTAGAGAAAACTGCTCCTTATGACATTGTTTTAGATGGGCTTAACATAGCATATGCAGTTGGTGCTGGTACTCACATAGACAAGATGAATTTGTTGAACAATGTTGTTGAACATTTTGTGAGGCAAAAGAAAAAGATATTGCTTTTAGGCAGACAACATATGATGAGGTGGCATAAGAAGGCATTACAGAGCATAATGAGTAAAACATGCTATTTCTTCACTGACAATTTGTAAGTAAATATAAGTCAATTACTTTAATGTATTTCTTCTAATTTTTGCAGGCTGTTGATTGTAAACCAGGTACCTACTTATTAATTAATAGTATACTAGCATATATTTTTTAATTTAAAAAAGTTACCCCTCACTAGGATTTTCTTCTGTATTGTGGGTGCTTTTACAAACACTCAGACCTGGAACAACTATGTAGGTCATACAAATATTCAATCAGTGGGGGGACTGAACACACAACCCATGGTGCAGGAGCCGATCACTCAACCGTTACGCCAAATGTGTCGCCTACAACCACTTCATTCAACAAATTTAGCTAGATTGGAAAGCCCCATACATAGAAAGAAGTAATTATTTTATTTAAAATTATTAAGTAGGCATGCTCTTTTTTATCTCTAAAATCGAATACTATCTCACTACAGATCTCAAGATGACCCATATTTCATAACAGCTGCATTAATAAGTGGGTCACACACAGACATATTATCTAAAGACTTATTGAGGGGACACAAGTTTCTATTGAAGGATGACAATTTAAGGCTTCTGTTTAAAAGGTGGCAGTGGCAACATCAGTGGATGGTGGTGCAAGCTAATACACGACGAACTACAGTTCAGGTATAGCAAAGTAGAGGACATTTCCCCCACAGAAATGTTTTTTTACATCCTTATTACCCTTGGAACGCTAGGCGCCACATCTGACTTTTCGTAATCATGTGAATATTTCTCGATGGCTTGTGAAGTCCGCCAACCTGTACTAGGCTAGTGTGGTGGACTATATCGTAATCCCTCTCTGAGGGGAGACCTGGGGAGAGATGGGTTGATGATGACGGTAAAGGCTTCTTTCTTGCACATCTATGTTTTCTACTAATGAGGGCCCATCCTGTCGGTAGAAATCAAGCTCATCCCTCCATGTACCCTTAAGTTTACTTTTGAACATATTTCATGTTTGTAGAACAATATTCCTAGGCTTAACTTTTCAATTATTTCAGCCACCTTTAAAGTTCACTCCATGTGCACAAAAGAAGAATAACACTTGGCATATACCATTCGAGAGGGAGTCGATCACAGCGTCTCCGTCGTCACAACTAAATGACGGCACACCAGATCTCTTTAGCTGGATGTGTTTGAGGCAAAGTGAGAAATAAATTATATGATAAATACCTAAATTGTTTTATTTTCTGTTACGTAGGTAAGGTAACTTGCTTTTCAATAGATGTTACTGACGTCATCTTTAAGACGTAAATTCAGAATGTGAAGGCAAATTTCGACATGGCAGCTGGGACTCGCGGTCGCTTAGTGGTCATAGCGTCTGGTGTATCTAACATTCTAACCAGAAGACGCAGGTTCGAATCCTGCCTGCAAGTCGATTTTTTCCTTCACTAAAATAACTTTATAATCTTAGCATGGAAAATGCTAAAATCACGAAAACCCTATCTGCACTGAGATTTTAAAGTAAAATTGACCACTGTGCCACTTGCCCATGACTGCAGAAGCGCAGTTATAAGTATGTACATACTTATAACGTGGGTCGGCTGGCTGAAAAACTTGGTTACAGGGATTTGATCCACTCAGGGTGAATGCTATAGGTACGCAATGATGACATAGCATGGGTAGATCTGTAGTAGGTAGTTGTACGATGAAACCGGTAGTACCTAACAGTAGTACCTACATACTTAAATTATTTTTTCTAATCTTGTAACCTACCATCACGCCTGTTTGTATTCCTCGAAGGGTTAGAGGCGTACCTACTAATGTACCAACACCCACAGATCGCCGGTATGTTTAGATCCCACGTAATAGGGGGCGAGCCTCAATAGGCTCGCCCCCTATTACGTGGGATTGGAATTTTGGCCAGTTTATGGCAATCCATAAACTGGCCAAAATTCCAAACTCTGAGCTGCTACAGGGAATTTCATAGAAAAATCCAATACCACTGCTCGACCTGGGAAATGAACCCAGGACCTAACTGCGTAGCAGTCGCGCTCAGGACCACTAGGCTAATGAGGCAGACTAAGCTTGTGGTATGGTTATCTCGCATATTAACATACGATTAGGAAACGAGTTATTGTAACCTCGTGTACCTATTAATACACAATTACACAGACTCCTGTGATTCCGCATTGTTACTATACCTACCTACTTAGCTCATTTAGATTTAACAAACTTCGAAAATTTAGGAGTAGGAGTAGGTATTCAATATCTTAGTAGGCAAGTTCAAGAGCGGTTCATTGTAATCAGATGAGTCTAACCAAAGAGTTTCTCACTCTAAAATATTATCATGGCTGGAATTTTCAATATCTAAATGTCATGCTTACATATTTGCTCACGTCAACACTCAGGATACGAAACGCATCAAACTATTTTCGGAGAACAATATTTTAAATTAATAGTGAGATATTCTCGTATAATCATGCCGACGGCATCTAGGAAAGGGGATTCGAAGGATAAGGTGAAAGGATCCAAGGCAGATCTTTCCTCGAGGTCTGACCAAAATGTTAAGATAATGCGAATGGATTCAGGTAAATCATAGAATAAATATCACATAGGTAGGTACACATCATGGTGCTGTCAGTTTCTGTTGAAATCTTGAACTAATTTTGCGTTCGGCCGGTTGGAAATCGAAAATCCCTAGATAATAGTAAATGCCTAGGTTCTTTCTAAGCTAACACGAGCGTCACGAACAGGTAGTAATTTTGTCTTGGCTTATCTGTGACGTGAAGAAACGATGGCCGGAGGCGAAATAATGCCTCGACAAAATTATGTGGCAGTCGTGTTAGACGCCTGGTCTATCTGAGTATTTACACCTTATATAAAACTTGTCAGAGGGAAGCAAGGTGTCTCCTCGTCTGCGTCGGAATATGGAGAGAGTGGAGATGCTAGCTCGCCCCAACTCTCGCCGACTGCGTTCGCTGTGGGACGAGAAGTGTGCCTTCTTGCCGCGTGAGCGAAGAGATAAAATTAAGAGCGCTTTAGAGGAGGATTACTTCCTTAGCCCAGAGTAAGACATATAAATATAACATAACATACGCCTGTATTGTATCATGCTTCTATTCCCCAAGGGTTAGGCACAGGAGTATTATTGCACCCGGACTTCGTCGGTACGTTTAAGTCACATGGGAGCGAGCCTATTACCATTAACTGGGCACAAATCCAAGCTCCGAGCTGGAACAGAGATCTTCATAGTACCTAAACCCATAGCAGTGATCGGCCTCGGGATCGAAACACCGATCTCTGGGGAATCAATAGGGTTTATGACTAGACTAATTACGCAGCACACAATGATACATAAAATATAACCAGTTATGAATGACTACGTTTCGTCGCGAATTCATTCCATTCCAGCTACAATGCGAATTTCTAGTTGAATGAAACCTACTTTCCTAAAACGCCCACATTTCATTTTGGCGCAATCGAAAGGTTACAAAGCGTATTTTATGTGGGCTATGTATGTAGGTAACTCTACAATTCCCCATAAAGCGTTATAGCGATTAGGACACAACAAATTGTTGTAAATGTGCATTCATGCATGGTAATACGGCCTATGACGAAACATACGTATAATATTTTTCACGTGGGAGAGCCATGCTTCGGCACGAATGGGCCGGCTCGACCGGAGTGATACCACGGCCTCACAGAAAACCGGCGTGAAACAACGCTTGCGTTGTGTTTCGCCGAGTGAGTTGAGGTTACCGGAGGCCCAAACCCTTTTAAAGGCGGGCAACGCACTTGCGACTGCTCTGGTGTTGCGGGTGTCCATGGGCGGCGGTTATCGCTTACCATCAGGTGATCCGTCTGCTCGTTTGCCCCCCTATCCCATAAAAAAAAAAAAAATACAGAGACGAACATTTCAATAATGGGTGGACATTCTTCGTGTAGGTTGTTTGAATACATAGCTGAAACACCATCATCACCAACAACAACACGGCAACCGACACATTCATGACGAATTTCAATATCTCTTAGCACACACCTAAAACAAATTTATCAAATAGCCACACAGAATTAAAGCAAATCATTCAATATAGCTACCTTATATCCAGGCCCGTATTTAGGGGGCCAGGGCCCCTAGGCACTTGGCATTTGGGGCCCCCCTCACCCATTTTTATCCGGCTTCAAAAAAGAGGAGGTTCTCAATTCGTCTAAATTTTTTTTGTATGTTACGCGATTATTCGGCCACAGAAGAGTCACAAGTGCGTTGCCAGTTGCCTTTTTAAAGAGAGTACGCTCTTTTCTCGGAGGTTTGAAGGTCATATTTGTCCGGAAATATTGCTGGCGACAGTTCATTCCACAGTTTTGTTGTGCGAGGTATAAAGTTACTAGAGGAACGCACAGTTGTAGACTGCCAACCATTTAGATTATGGGAATGAACCTGCTGTCGCGTAGAGCGATGACAGATAGAGGCAGCAGGGATCGTTCCTATAGGCGATAGAAGATACATAGCGAGGCCAAATCTCTTCACAACGCCAATGGTTCTTGTCGGTTTGAAATATCTTGTCAGTCGACGATATAGAGGAGGAACAAAGTAGGCGATAGCACACAGTCTTGAGGGACACCAGCATTTATAAGTGTAGAATCCGAGCATTCACCGTCGACTACGACGTTCATGCTTCTGTCTGCAAGAAAGCTGGTGACTTATTCGCATAGTTTCTCGGGAAGCCTATAGGAAGAAAGCTTCGAAAGAAGGTTTTTGTGCCATACCCGATCAAAGGCCTTCGCTATGTCCAAACTGAACGCCAAGGCTTCCCCCTTAGTTTCGATCGCTTAAGCTTAACGATGTGTCAGGTATACCATATAGAAGATCAAAAGCCGATCGACGCTTATGAAAGGCGTACTGCTGTTTACGAAGCAGATCCTCTAAGAACCAAAGGAGCTGGCAGTTGACAATGGACTCCATTATCTTCGAGAAAAGGGAAGTTATGGCTATCGATCTGTAGTTTGAGGGATTTGAGCGACGACCATTTCCCATGTGTAGAGGTGAAAAGGATGGCTTACAGAAAATTTCTTCGAGAACTTTGGAAAGAGACCAGAACGCACAACTTCCCGAAGGAAGGCGCTCAAGCCTCACCAATTCTACCGATATGCTTCGACTACGACCATACAGGCAGAAATCGTGATAGGTCTTGGAGAAGTATCATGATTTCTGCCTGTACGTATGCAGTTCTATTATATCTCCTGACCATAGACCTACTAATTAAAAAAAAAAAAATTGGCGACGTCCACCATGCGTCTACTTATGCGTATTCAAGGCCAATATCTCAAGTTGAAATTTCAGGAATCCTACCTTTTAGCAAGAAGGTCATAAGTACAACATTTTACAATTAATTATGCAAGGAAAAAAATCTGCCTGTACATATGCGAACTCCTTGCCCTAACCGGAAAATTAAGTAGCAGGTTCCGCCACGAACTGGGGCCCCTAGGCTGGCTGGGCCCCTAGGCCAGGGCCTTGTGGGCCTAAGGGGAAATACGGGCCTGCTTATATCAAATAGCAAGGCGTATCAAATCCCAAAAATCTGCCATTTGGGGCGGATTTAGGTACCCCCGAGAGGAAAATAAAAAAAAAACTACTTGGCTAACCTATCAAAATTTTTTTGTGAAAGTTTAATTCCATCTTAGGCAGGATTAGAACCTGCATCCCTCCTGTTATTACATTTAGATAGTGGTTTCGCTATCGCGTCTGGTATACTTTTTAACATATCCGTAGGGACGTCGCCTGCAGGTTCGAATTCTATCTAGATAAAATTTTCCTTTCAAAACTGGTTAACTATACGTTAATGCCAATTTATTGAAACACATTTACATAGACAAACCGAGCAATATTTCCAAGCGTTGAACGAGTCGTCGAGGCATTGGTCGGGCCCTGGGGGCATGGTCAGCCGTAAGGAGCATGCTGACAGGAGCAAGGAACTGCGTCAGAGACAGAAGTGGCTCGTCAACTTTAGTGCTCAGGTTGGTCATCTTGAACGTGAATTTTTTTTATGTACGTACGATAAATTCTCGTGGATCGTTTGCCGCCAGAGTAGGTTGCAGGGTATGTTGGACTCATACCGCCTAAAAACGGCACTTGCCTTCCCTGTCCTATAGTCACAGCCACGGGATTAGACATTCGCCACGGTAGGTGTTAATTTCGTGCTATAACCATTCTTGTAAAAACCATCCCATCAAAAACATTCTGTAAAAAACTAGCCAAGTCTCGATGGAGCTGCTTGTTTATCTCTAAAAAGTAATGAAATCTAGACAAAGTCGTGCCAAGTCTAAGGTTCCTTACTGCGATTTCTTTATTATTTATAGTTAATGTTGTGTGACTTGGCCGTTGACTTGGTCTTCTCCAGTAAAGGATGGTACGGCAGTGTTTGCTTCGCGCTCGTCTTGGCGGGGGCACTCGCAGTTTTTTTTTTGAAAGCTTACTAGCTATGTGGATCGCTCTTTACTAGTATTCTTGTTAACCCCTCGTGCTAAGCTAAAATGCTTGTGTTACGAGTGGGTTCACGTCGGTAGTGTCATGGGTGGGTTTCGAACCGGCAACCATATGATCACAAGTCCGATGCCCTAACCATTAGGCTATCGCCGCTTCTTGCCAATATTATCTCAGTACGAATTTCAGTAGAAGGTAAATAATCTATATCTATACTCTATACTATAATATATAAAGCTGAAGAGTTTGTTTGTTTGTTTGTTTGTTTGTTTGTTTGTTTGCTTGAACGCGCTAATCTCAGGAACTACTGGTTCGATTTGAAAAATTCTTTCAGTGTTAGATAGCTCATTTATCGAGGAAGGCTATAGGCTATATATCATCACGCTAAGACCAATAGGAGCGGAGCATCAATGAAGAATGTTTCAAAATCGGAGGTTTTCCTTTTGAGAGCTTCCGATGCATGCGCTGCGTAAACGATTAAAGTTTCGCAAAAATCATATATGACAGAATTGTTCCTCTTTAAAAGTTCTAAAAAAAAGTCCGTGACATTATATGTCTATCTTTTAAGGTTGGCTCACTATAAACGTTTATATGTTAACTTTGTTCTAAAATTCGTTTTTTTTTTCCTTTTGAGAGCTTCCGATGCGTGCGCTGCGTAAACGGTTAAAGTTTCGCAAAAATCATATATGACATAATTGTTCCTCTTTAAAAGTTCTAAAAAAAAGTCCACGACAGCATATGTTTATCTTTTAAGGTTGGCTCACTATAACCTTTTTCATGCTAACTTTGTTCTAAAATTCCAAATGCATTATTTGCGTAGGTGTTTTTATAAACATGATATTATTAATCCTTATCTAAATAAATACGTTATTCATCAGCCTTTAGAGCGTTTGTTTTGTATCCATGCGGACCGAGCTTGGGTCCGCTCGGACCCAACAAACGCTCTAAAGGACATATCCTCATTTAGCGTTCTTTTATTATTCCTGTTCCCGTGACATATTTTACTAAAGTTCCGCTCGGATACTCAATACTCAATTATCAACTAACAATATTGGCTATATCTTGAAGTGAGCTTCAATCAAAACATACAACAAGCCGCTGAAGGGGATCGTCATCTTCTTACCACCTGTCAAGTGCCACCTGCCAAGTTTGTTTGAACGCGATAATCTCAGGAATAATTGGTCCGATTAGAAAAAATCTTTCGGTGTTAGATAGTCCATTTATTGAGGACGGCTATAGGCTATCATCCCGCTAAGACTAAGTAACTATTCCACGCGGACGAAGTCGCGGGCGGAAGCTAGTATTAAATATACCTTTTAATTCAGGTGGCGTACCGTTTATGTGATTACATAGCTAAAGGACAGAAAGAAATGTTGGTGTCAAACCGTCTGAGGAGTATAGCTGATGTTGTCCTGGAGAGAGTTGCTGAAATTTTGGGTAAGTGTAAACGTAAAAATTCTAACAAACTAGCAGGTACCATCTATATACTAATATATAAAGCTGATGAAGAGTTTGTTTGTTTGTTTATTTGCTTGCTTGAACGCGCTAATCTCAGGAACTACTGGTCCGATTTGAAAAATTCTTTCAGTGTTAGATAGCCCATTTATTGAGGAAGGCTATAGGCTATATATCATCACGCTACGCGGACGATGTCGCGGGCAGAAGCTAGTATTCAATATACTAATTACTCATGTCATTTTTTAATAAGTTTTTTATAATGATATATCCTATAAAGCCATGCCTACATCTATTTAATAAAACTACTGCATCAATTTTGGTGATCAGAACTTCTTACAGACTAGTCTGAAACCCCGAGAAGGACTACAAAAACATAATCAAATTATTCATCATAATCTTAGTTAGGTGTTTTATATTGATGGGGTTCGCTCTGTATATTCACCAGTTACGACCTACGTTCAACAGGATTTACGATTCTGACACACCACTTTGTTTTCTTACACAGTGGTTGACTAGGTACCTCATGCATTACTCTAGTGGTTGGTTAGTTGAGTGACCTTACTATACTACAACATATCTTTACATTTTAACATCTTATCTTCTTATGGTGACACACCACCTATTATTAATACTATAAGTAATTCTGTGCGAGTACCTTCAAACCTCGCAGCAATAAGTACCTAAGTATTCGCAAGTGGAAGCTGGTTTGTAGTCGTTATTAAAATTTGTATAGGAGCCCACAGCACAACGATTACCTTATCTTTGTTATTTATTTGAAAGTGTGCTATTTACGATAATATCCTGGCTTTATGAGAACGTTAAACCCAGGCCCAGTCAAAGTTAATAAGTCTGTGGGTGCAGTCATAACCACTTGTGACAGATATCTCAAAATATACTAATATGATAGGTTATACTATTATGTTTCTTTTTTCAATTGAATTGAGTCGCCCAGGATTAAGCCAATTTGGAATACTTTCTTTATCAATCGATATGTGCCATATTTGAGGAATGACTGAAGACTTTCTCTTGACTCATATGGCCTCCCCTCTAGACTCTCAAGTCCATTGTGGTTTTATCATAAGCATCACTGTTAGATGTCTCACTGTTTAAGTGAATGCGGCAGAGGTCATTCATGAGATTCACCCGTCAGATTCTGAATATTTTTTAAAATTCTAGGTGAACCAAAACCGACTCGTACAAATCCCGGCCGACTCCCACGGTTCATGGTGGCGATTTCCGACCGTATCGCGGTCTGGATTGAGAATGCGGTATACCGAGCCGATGCCATCGAGCCTGCAGCTGAATCGAAGTCGCTTGATGAACATATGCGACTTGACGCGGAAAAACCTCTCATATGCTAAAAGTACCAAATTGCAGCGAGTGGGTGAGTTAATATTATGAAAAACGCTTTAATGTTGAGTTAATTTGTTTTACTGGAAGTATGTTATGTGTACCTGTTATTACTAATACTCGTATGCTAGATGCAGTGTAGGTCTTCGCGAAGATCTCGATTTCCCGATACCCCGTCTTAGTGCTCATGTATAAGGACCGGAGGTTATCTTGACCAAAGACAATAAAGCTTCTAGGTGTACCTGTTGTCAGTCAGCGAGCCTAACAATTGTGACATTTTGATGATGATTTTTGTTAATATTAAAATGAATTGCTTCCGTAGCTAAAATAGGTGGAGGTCGGAGAGGTCCTATGCTATTCAAGGTCCTAGGCAGAAAATGAAGACTAATTTATGAAAACCTACTTAGTATTGATGCCTATTGTATAAATAACTAGGTATTCTCTATTGCAATGCCTCGTTCATAACAAGCATGCTATGTGGTCTCAGTGAATGACTAAATTATGAGGAACGCCTACATTTTGATCCAGTTATGTATAATTATACACGTAACCTATGTACCAGTATTTACACTGACATTATTGCTTCTAATTGACACTTTTATGTGCTTTGCATACTTGAAAACAAAGAAGTTATTATGTTATGTATTGTATTATACACTTGTGGTCATAAAAGTTACGGAGTGTAGGTACGTAATTGAATTATTTAGACTCTACCTCTGTTGCCAAGATGGAAAATTAAGTTCTTGAAATTATAAACGAACGCCTCAGTTAAACGATTTATCCAAGTATTTTCCCCTTTTTAACTGCCTCAATAGCCTAGTGGTCCTGAGTGCGAGTGCTACGGTAGAAGTCCTTCGATTCCTAGATCGAGAAAAGTGCTTTTGGATTTTTCTATGAACATCTCAATAGAGCTCTGAGTCTGGAATTTGTACCCGGTTAATGGCAGTAGGCTCGCCCACTATTACGTGGGACCTAAACGGGCAAACTGTGGGTGTAAGTACATTTCTGTCTAACCCTTTGGGGAATACAGGCGTCATGGTATGATATACTTTCTCAACTATGTTGGAGACAGCTTCCTGTCTAACTAGATGGAGCTGAATATAAGCAATCAGCAATCGCTTTGTCTACAAAGACGTCACAACAGCCATAAGCTATCCACACTCTAATTTCTGGGTAATACAATACATATCACACTATCCTTAGGATAATCCAGTTCACAGGCTTTTCGGGCTTCTAACTAGGTATCACTGACGATTGTCTTAGGTGTTTGTATGACAACTGGGACCGACTTTAACATGCTTTCCGAGACACGGTCTAGTACCTATAGCCATCATATAAATGATTATATAAGAAGTAATGGGTACATTATAATACAAATAAATAGGTACCTATCTATGTATTTTTCAGTATAACCAAATACTGAGGACTTATTTAACAGAAAGAATCTGCTAAACTATGCCATTAATATGACCTAGGTGGAACAAGTTATCTATTAATTGTATTTCTTTGATAAATATTCAGTATCTACCTAGCAACTTTTATCTATTTACAAAGCTTAACGACAAATCTGCTTTGCTTGATGACCTTCAAGGGTCCTATATAATACGTCTGCTTTCCGTAGGACGATATAGTTTGCATTGAGAAGGCTCAGCAGCAGTTCTACAATCAATCAAAATGAAATACTTCGTAAGTTATATTTAAATATTTGATCACACAAAAAATACCAGATTATTTAGTTATCAATCAAGAAAGAAATTGTATATTTGTAGAATAAGTTAAATCAGCATTAGTATTTAGTTTTCTTGGGAGAATGAAAATAGTTAAATACTAATTTGTTTAAAAAAAAAAAGTACAAATTTTGAAACATGAAAGGAATATATCCTCATTGTCTCCTGCATTGCGGCTGTGTGACTGAAATCGCGGCGTTTGCTGAATCATAATAATATGATTAACATCATAAAACTCCTTGGATTTGCCAAGCGGTTGGTTCGTGCAAATGCTTTTATGCTTTTTTAAATAAATAGCTATATTTGTCCATTTCAGGCCGATTTCAGGGGGATTTGCTTGGCTTTATGAACTTTCGATCAAACATTTTGATAGATTGACATATTTTATCTGGGCTTGCAATAAATATTTTGGAATGCGATTAATAATATAAGCTCTGAGAAACGGTCAAAAGTCAACAATTCCGAAGTCATTGAATGATGATTATCTCACAATCAAATGGCAGATTTGAGGTCCGTTATAGTATCACCATGGGATACCAGTATTGGCTGTATTATACGGTAATTTTTTATGTAATGTTGTACTTCTTTTTCAGCTGGTTTTCCTGGTCGTCTGCGTGGCTCTGGCCGCCGCTTCACCTCAGTTCATCGCAGCTTGGCCAGGATATGCTGGCATAGTTCCTGCTACTAGGGTCCGTATCTACATATACCTACCTACATACCCTTACAATAATAGTACTACTTACAATAATAATAATAGTACTTACAATAATAGTAAAGTAATAATACTAATAAATACTAGGGTCCGTATCTACATATACCTACCTACATACCCTTACAATAAAAATTGTATTTATCCTGTTAGCTGGTAGCATCAGTTTGTGATATTTCTTTCACAACTCTCCAGTACGTAGGTGGTACATACCTTATTATTTTATTTATTGCATAGGTACAAAAAAATTGGTATTACATTATATTTTAGAAATTATGACTTAGCGGTCATAAGCAAGCATTGCAATAAGGAGGGCTGTCTTTATAATCTTGAGCTAAGGTAAAATTATTGATCCCTATTGATTTTTGGACCAAAAGCGTAACTGTTGGTCATGAGGTCCGAGGAGAAAGACGTTGAAGAAAGTTTCATTGTTTTTATTTTCTATATAATCAGTTCAGCTCAGAGTTGAGATTAGTGCCAATTTATTGGGAATAGGCGCGTTCCCTATTATATAGTACATCCGTATACTTCTGCTTATGCCTTCAGGGATTTCAGGCGTAATGGTAAGAAAATAATAATTCCTTAATCCTTACCTGTTTATTTTGTTTACAGACCGTGGTTGCTGGTCCCACTGTGGTTAACGACGCCGGCGCGCGCTTCATTGCCCCTGGTTACACCACCTTCTTCTAAAGCATGACGTCTCCCCTCGCTTTCCAGTCTTCGCTACTTGCACTTTGTCTTCCCTCAACCTATTCGTATCTTGTACATTAAACTGTATTATAAAACTGTATTCATAAAACCTTGTAATAAATTGAAAGTATCGTTTATATTGTGTTGATTTACTACCTTTCTTCGCTTGATGCCTTACCTACATACAGAAGCGTGCTGAAGCGAAATCCGTAAGTACGCCTTTGCTGTACGAAGCAGAAGGCAGTCGTTTAAAAACGGTACTTTATAGACCTTTTTTTTTATGCGATAGGGGGGCAAACGAGCAAACGGATCACCTGATGGTAAGCGATAACCGCCGACCATGGACACCCGCAACACCAGAGGAGTCGCAAGTGCGCTGCCCGCCTTTAAAAGGGTTTGGGCCTCCAGTAACCTCAACTCACTCGGCGTGAAACAACGCAAGCGTTGTTTCACGCCGGTTTTCTGTGATCACTCCGGTCGAGCCGGCCCATTCGTGCCAAAGCATGGCTCTCCCACGTGAAAAGACTACTATGAAACCACATTATCCACAAATCATTATATTATTATATACTGTCCTACTGCCAGGTATGGGTCTTCTCTGAGAATAAGAGGAATGAGGCTGTAGACACCATGCGAACCTAAAGCGGGTTGGCAGATTTCATATGCTGCGGTCTCGAGAAAATCTCCCAGGCATGCAGGTTTCCTCACGATGTTTTCCTGCGCATGGAGGATTATTATTACTCACATGACTTTGAAAATGTTAAAGCTGCGTACGTGCCTTTAATTCGAATGGTTCTATCACTGCAGAATTATTATAGGTGGCTATGTGGAAAAACGTAGTGTAGTCCTACATAGTTTATTTATTATCTTAAATGACATCCGGTTCTCAAATAATGTGAACCTTCGTTTAATATTATCTTTGACTATATTTCCGAAGTCAAAGAATATTATCGACTTGGTCAAACTTGAATAGCCATCAACGTCCACACATCTTGTTATCCCAATATTGTACCCGTGAAGATTGTACTTGTAACATAGTTTATTTAAAACTAGCGACCCGCCCGCGGTTTCACCCGCGCTGCCCCGGTCTTAAGTGTCATAGCGTGATGTTAAATAGCTTAAAACCTTCCTCTTAAATCACTCTATCTATTAAAAAAAACCGCATCAAAATCCGTTGCGTAGTTTTAAAGATTTAAGCATACATAGGGACAGACAGCGGGAAACGACTTTGTTTTATAATAAGTAGTTGATAGTGAAGAGTGTCTATGGAATTTCTTGCCGGATTCTTATCCATAGGATCAACCTTTTGGAACCTTGCAACTAGAATCATAACGTTTTTAAACGCTTGTAAAAGCTTATTTGAAATAGAAACATTTGAATTTGAACTTGATATAGTATTAGGATTTTCTCATGCACCGTGCGTACCCTGAAGTCCTATAGCGCAGAAGTCTATTTATTGCTCAGCAATTTCGGCACTAATACTATTACATGTTACATTTACATAATATGAAAAATAACATGCTGTTAATTATGATTATGAATGATTTATAACTAGAATTGATGCCAACAATGCAACTGATAACGTAACATCCAAGAGGCAGTGGACTATAAATAAACGCGTGTATGAAAAATGACGGATTGAGTTATTATGAATACTTACTTTTTTCTAATTATTATCTACCTATTATAGCATGCATTTCTATAACGTAACATTATCAGAGCTATTTTAAAAACATGGTTTAATATTTGAATCATATGGCAACATACATATTGTAGCATTCTAAACTATCCCTATTTATTTGCCTATGATGTTCCTATTATAATTATATTATATTGCGTGCCTTGCTCTCGATATATATTTAAACAAGCAGCTCTCATCATTCACTGGCAACTCTGCGCAATTTTAGAAGTAGCATCCCAGACCCTAAAATTTGCTTTATCTGTGCTCGGTGAACGCTTTCATTCTTTTCGTTTGCGCGGCAACTGATTCTGCGCTTTTCTGTGTTTATTTTAATTAAAGTGTATTTTAATATAATTTCAACCAAATCTATGCCTAAACGGCAACATGAAGAAGTTTTACAAAAGTTAGACGATAAATGAAATGTCGTCTTAGAATTATAAGCCGAATAAAGTGTCGTCATAAAGCGGAGTACCTAGCGTCGTTGGAACGGAGATAATAATTATTGTTCATGAAATAAAAGTGACAACAAGTTGTCTTGTGATTAAACCGGTATGGCTACTGGCTCTCGTAGCAGTTTAAAGCCGCACGCAAGAGTTTCCACAACCTTCGTAGGTACCGGTTGACGCGGGTGGTGTACGTGATACACTGACGTGCTCATTGGACTCGGGGCGTACACGAGATGTACACACGAGATCTCTTACTCTTATGTGGAGTCCGTGAGGCTCCAATAAGCAGTTTTATCAATCACATGTAAGTGCCTACAATGTTTTTTCATGGGTATGTTGATTTAAATCATAGGTAACTACCTATACCTACTTACTGCAGATTACAATAACATGTAAGTCTTGTGCTGATCACAATTCGAAGGAGTGCATATAATAATTAAAACGAGTAGGTACATATGGTTCTAGAAGAACACAAAACTCACTGGAGTTTTATGCTCTAGGAGACACAATCTCATGCTAGATAAACCTACATCTTGGTTTGTTTCAATTTTCACCTATACTTAAATAGGGCACGGCCACCCTTGAGGGCCCCAATGCCCAATGATCTAAAGACACCACAAAATCTTGTGGAACAGATCCCGGTTAGACAATATCCACAGGTTTCTGTTTTGGCAACAATATTGTCAGTATAGACAAGGATATTGAGTTGCATAAATACATATACAGTATAACAATAACAATGTAAATTCATCTCACTAAGGGTACATAAAAGATATACTTTGTGAATTTTGTGATGGATCCTGACTGACATTTTGCCCTAACAAAAATAAGGAGAATTCTAGTTTTCCCTATATGTGATTAGTTTTTATATGTTGTGAAATAGTAAAAGACCACTGTAAGCATCTATAGAATGCCTGTGTGACAAGATTTTTTGAAAACCTGCCATTAAAAGCGACCAGTTCTTCAATAAGCTTACAACCAATTGTAAGTGAAACCCACAACTACCCATTACTATTGAAGGACATAAATCTTCAATACAGGCTGGAACACCAGCATTGTGCACTAGACCAACTGCAAGAAATGGCCAACTTAGCCATAGTGGTAAGTCATGCCGGAAGGCTAACACATTTTTTACCTCACTGCAGGATAGCATGCAATGTTAAGTGTATTACTTAACCATGTTAAAGGATACTCAATTACCTTTGTAATCAAGTCTCATAGGACCTTGGTGGCATTACTGTCTTCAGGAAAATCAGATGAGCTATCTACTTTGGCCAACTTTAGTTTTCATTTCCCATTATGATACAACAAACTTTAGTATCAGAAAAATAACATCTCAGAAGAATGCTGTCAAATAGAGCTTTATTTCCATTTGGAAATGACATTACATACCAAAAAGTTATTGGAAAACCACATTTATTAGTAAATGTTTATTCAAAATATAGTATTGCCTATATTGTTATAATAAAGTAATTCCTACATTGGGTTGCTCAGATGCGTAATAATTTTACAAGATGGGGACATTACAAGACAATCAATACATTAATATGTATAGAATCTGGTTATTAATATAAAGTATTCCTTAGATTATATACATTGAGATGATATGATTATAGAAACTTTAGCTCTAGAAATGCTTAGAATTTATCAGTTAAAAATTCCAGTTATCATTGTCTTGATAATTTCTTAGCTCCTGTATGATATCTACCAGAAATATGTCATTATAATAATATTTAGCAATATTTATTGCAGCTTGCCCAGCACCAAATTCTGGGCCACAGTGAATAGGTACATTATACACAAGATAAGATAAACTAAAATGTTGTAATAAAATTCCTGTTTATTATAGGAGTACCTATCATGTAAAATAGAAGTATTGCATAACATTATTATTACATATTGTATTATGACATAGCATTTATTTGGTAAAGTCTATATCACCTAATCCAGTGCTGTTTGTGTCAACAAGCATCCAGTTTGACAAGTAGTTCAACCGCTCAACTATTATATTGGTCTAATTGAAATAAATCAATTTTGACCTAGACTTTGAAGCCCATGGATTTTGCAAAAAATGTGGACAAGCAACTGAAAATCATTTAACCAATCCAGGTTAGGTTGTAACATTTGTATAGTGCATAAATTCCCTTATGTGCATACCATTGATTTTAGAAAAGATAAGAGGTGTAGGTAGTAACAATACCTACATCATATATAAGATATATATATATATATATATATATATTTTTGTGCATGATAAGCAACATCATAAATCATCCTATTGTATAACAAGAACAAGACATAGGTGTCATGTGTCATATACCCTAGTAAATTTTCTAATAAACATTTCATTTATTATACATAGACATTTCTATGTTCATTTAAATTGCCTTGGCCACATTCATATGGCAGTAGTGCAAAGGGTTAACAAATGCTAGCACATTTTGGTCACAGGACATCATTAAAAATAAAGTTTAGTTAGTACTTTTATTTTTAAACAAGAGAAGTACATAATGAATCCAGAAATATGGTATTTGACCTGGAAAAGATTCTGGTTGTTGCTTGTTACAACTTACACCAATGTTTATATAGTAGTGATAATTACATTTATTCAGAAAATATTATACTGATAAAAATATTGAGTCTTTGAACAGTTTGTACTTAACAAAGTTCACATTTATATGGAGAAATTAGATACAAATAGGTACATACCTACAATCTACATTGTTTAGAACTACAATATTAGGTGCCTCTACTAGGATAAACCTGGGCTAGACTCATAATAAATAAATGCATTGCCTTAGTCTTCTGGAAACATTTAAAGCCAATGAATATTGAAACTTTCACTTGGACTTGGATATATTATCTTTTCTTTGTTTTGTTATGGTGTCCTTCCAAACACCTTTTGATTAGAAGATTTAGAACAAACTGATAATCTCACCAAAAATAAAGGTTACAGTCTTCCTACAGAAACCTCATCCACCAACAATTCTCATTGCCAGAAATCCCAAACTTTTTCAAAGTATGCTATAGCCTATGTTAATCTGGAATAATGTAACATTCAAACCGTGAAAGAAATTTTGGAATCGGCCCAGTATTTTTTGAGCCAATTCGTTACAAACATATGTACATACAAATCTTTCCTTTTTATAATATTAACATAGATAAGCACCTATAGTATATGGCGAACCCATTCTCAGGGAGAACTCCTCTATCCATACCAGGTATTAAGTAGGTATTTTATGAAAAAATCATTGGATTTGCGGCTGCCTATAGACTGTCCGTCATAAGTCAGTTTCATCCTTGCTCTAAAATTGGGGGGGGGGGAATGTTCGTAAGGGAGTCTCTAGGGAATGTATAAGTCCAAACTAATATTGGTAAATATCAATATATATATGTAGGACTGTGCCAAACAAAGTTCTATATTCATATTTGACTGTAAATTACATTTTTAAATGATTATTTAAGAAATAGTGTTTTTGTGGCAAGGGGTTGTTCAGATATGGAATGAAGTTCCCTGCATTAAGCACAACAGATATGGAATGAAGGGTGTGCTGATATAATCATTACCACTTATCTATAATCTAGATGTGATGAATGGCCCATTCGCCCAGTGAAGGAAAAATTGTGTGATTAGAAAGTAGTGTAGAGTACAGCTCTGAAATTTAAATCTAATTCTTTTAAAAGTACCTATCTACCTTACTATAACTCTGTTTTACGTCGTCAAATAAAGTATTCTTCAAAGTTTTATTTGAGTCAGTATTATAGATACCAGAGCCATACTGGAACCTGGTAGGCGCCATGCCTTTACATTCAGGACTATGACAAAATAAATTTCATAAGCTGTAATCACACAGACTGCTGGTCGGCCTTTTAACTTACGAATATTTATAACTAATTAGTTATAAATAGTTATGATTGAAACTGACCGATTCACGATTCAGCAGATTTATATTGATTTGATATGATATTAATTCTGATATTTTAATAACATTTTGTTATTCTTTATCCTGTGCTTAATCCAGAATTATTACTTAGTACTTAATATCAGGCACTGATCTTGCTGATTCATGCCATATGTAGTCCTACTACGAAATTCATTATTCTCCAACAATTAAGAATGATCATTAACATTTATTTTCAAGTTCCAGGTACCTACCGTAAATACTATCTAAGGAAATCAGTTTCTTACATATTTAATAAAATGATTGATGAACCCTGACCCTCTGGAGGGTCACAGCAATTGTAGCTGGTCGGCTTTGTGTTAGCTAATTGGTCCTTAACAGAAAGTCAAGAGACTGATATGTTTTAAAATAATGCAATGTGATTATAACAGATTTATTTTACAGGAATACATGCTATGCTTTCGGCTTATCTCAAATTTACCAATACTCTAAACATCTGCTTGTTTAAATATATATCGAGAGCAAGGCACGCAATATAATAAATGATCAAACGAACTTACCTGTTGTGAAGTTCGATCATTATTATATGAAGTGCCTTGCTCGAAGATATATGGTCCCTACCCATCCCACCCCGGGTAAAATTTGAGATAATTCGCGACTCTAAAAAGAATGAAAGCGTTCACCGAGCACAGATAAAGCAAATTTTAGGGTCTGGGATGCTACTTCTAAAATTGCGCAGAGTTGCCAGTGAATGATGAGAGCTGCTTGTTTAAATATATATCTTCGAGCAAGGCACTTCATATAATAATGATCGAACTTCACAACAGGTAAGTTCGTTTGATCATTTATTATATACCGTAAACCAGTAGGTATGGTATATACAGGTGAATAAAACGGTACCAATGGTGAAGGACGGAAACAAAAGGATAGCCCTATAGCAGATCCACAACAATTTTCAAGGTAGTCGAGGTCAATCGTTAAAAGTTGGGCTTCGATCCTTGATGGCTATCACTTTTTAAATAGTTCTAGAAAACCTACCAGATGTTACTAATATCTTTAAGTACCTATATCTTTAAATTCCCTCAAGTACAACATACCTGTACCTACTGTACCTACTGCTACTCCACATAAAGTCCTTATGTCATGTGGACTTATTGAATTCGGTCGAATCTCGGGTTGTTGTTATTAGAATTTGATGCCAGAGGGATAGCTCAATGCGGGTTTATATACTTATTCTTTGCCCTTAACAGAACAAACAAGGCTTGATTTACATTGGAAAAGTGCTAAAGATCTGTTGGTCAATTTTGATGATACTCCATCCATATGATCTACGCACGCCAGTCTGTAGGTTACACCTACAGACTGGCGTGCGTAGATCTCTAAAAAGGCTCTACTTATTGGCTTTTCGACAAGATCAGCTTATACCGGCTATGGCTATAGCATGATGTGTTGTGTAGCCATTTGTCCGCGAATCACATTATGATTCATCAAAAGACGCTCTGTTATAGATTTTAATTTATTGTGAATATAATATTGCCTATTGTGGCCTCTTATCATCATACTCTTCTTTTTCTTATCTTCTTACATGGTATAAAACAGAGTCCTGTATCCTCCGTCTTTATGTATGTATGTACGCTTAGATCTTGTAAACTACGCATCGGATTTTAATGCAGTTTTAATCGATATACTGATTCAAGGGGGCTTTTTCATCAAGTTAAGAATCTACGTCTTAGAAACGGGGCAACGTGGGTGAAACCGCAGTCGGGTTGCTAGCCATAACATACTATAGGTAGCCTGCTTTTTTTTATGTCGGCAGTTACTACCTATCTTCTTAAAAATATATCAAATAGGGTAGTTTGGGTTTTCTTTTTATAACCACAGTATTACGAGAAGTAATTAATCGACACTACAATTATTGTTATTATACATAATTAAGTTAAATTCATATAAGCTGACTCGAAGTTGAAGAATATACATAATATGCTGTAATTAATTACTACAGAAATACCTACCTATAATCTTTTTTCTCTTTTGCGTTTAGTCACTAGATTGCTCTAAGTGCTTAGGTACTACTTTTTATATTTTTGAGTTGTGTGGTCGTTGGAAACGTTAATATTGGACTGAACTTTTAACAACTTTTTGTTAATAAGCTGAACATGTGATAGTGATAGTGGTCGGTATTCCATGACGGAATGATGCAGTTGTCACGATTCGATTCTCGTACGTAGGTACGTAATAAATATTTGTATGTTCTACTGGTAGCAGGTCAGCTAGATTCGGGCTTGTGTTTGTGAAAATTTGTATTTGGAAAAACAGGCACTATACCTACAGGAGAAAAACTTAGATATTAGGTAACATTATTTTAAGACTAGCAAAATGTTGTCTGACATTACAGTTGAGTTGATCTCGTATTACCTACCCTTCTAGCGGATGCCTTTATAGGGATTTATCATTTATCTTATAGTTTCTGACATTTCATGAGTAAGTGAGTGAGTATTTTGCTTATGTTATTTTATTTAGATATTGACTGCCTCATTAGCCATCTGGCCCTGAGCGCGACTGCTACGCTAGAGATCCTGGGTTCGATTCCCAGGTCGAGCAAAGTGTAATTGGGTTTTTCTATGAAATTCCAAAAGGAATTTGTGCCCGATTAATGGCAATAGGCTCGCCCTCTATTACATGGGACCTAAACATACCGGCGAACTGTGGGTGTACATTAGTACACCTCTGCCTAACCCTTTGGGGAATACAGGCGTGATGGTATGTTATGTTATGCTATTTAGATTATATTGGTAATTGAATTCAAAATACAATAGTGGCCCGAGTGAAAATAATATGAACCACAGCTTGTTAGTTCGGTAGCCCGTCAATTAAGAAATTTCAGACAATGCAAAATTTATTACGCGATTTGTTGAACTTAACTTCTGCGTAATTAGCAGAAGAATTCATTACTACTTAAAATGCCATAATTTTGATTTTTGCCACTATTTCAGTCAATGATAATAGAGTTAACTTTGTCTACAAAGCTTTATAGATTAATACTAATAAATTATTATGCATGCCATATCTGGAACGAATAATTAAGTTCTATGCATTTTTTCTACTGACAACTGGTATTTTCATTAGGTATTCAGATAGGCTGATCTAACCTTAGGAGGGTCTAGGCCTGTGTTAGGCTGCCATTGCCTGCTGACCTTCTAGGGCCCTATATATGCGTCTGCCTTCCGCAAGAAGGTATAGTTTGCACTGAGAAGGCGCAACAGCAGTTCTCGTGAGATCTACAAACACTGCCATTAAAATGAAATTCTTCGTAAGTATACCTACCTACTTGTTGCTTAATATTTTGGCGAGATGATCATTATAATTGCCTTTACTTTATAGATATAATTAATTGCCTTTTTAATATTTCTGAAATAAAAGTTGCGTTATTCCACTACGAATACAAAAAATAATAATTATATTAAACTTACGCAATTTTTTCGAGTACGTTTCAGATTCATAAAAATATAGTTTGCTTGAGCCATGTAAGTATATGGTCGAAGGCTTCTATACATTTTTGTAGATATGTTAAAGAACGAAGTTAAGACGTTTATGTCCTCTGCGCTAGAAGTTATAATTAGAGTTACTATTAAATACTTTTTTATATTTCACCAATTGATAATATGGCTGACTTATTCCTATTTGATGTTTTTCCTATTGCAGCTGGTTTTCCTCGTCGTGTGCGTGGCGTTGGCGGCCGCTGCACCCCAGTTCATCAGCGCCTTCCCAACCTTTGCCGGCTTAGCTCCCGCAACTAGGGTAAGCAGTACACCTGGGTTAAAATCACGATTAGTATGGTAATCCAGGCTGCAAGGAGCAACCAGATATAGAAACACTAGTATTTTTATTTATTTACTAGCTGTTATCAGCGACTTCTTCCGGGTGGTATTAAAAAAAAAGTAGACTAAGTTACTCCTTGTTACACCAGCTATCGGCCAGTGAAAGTCCCGTCAAACTTGGTCCGGCTATTTCAGAGATTAGCCGGAACAAACAGACAGACAGGCAGACAATAATTGTAAAAACATGTTGTTTTGGTATATGTACCGTGTACCTAAACATCTAAATGCACTTAGTAAAATGCGGTTATTTTAATATTACAAACAGACACTCTAATTTTATTTATTTGTATAGATAATAACAAAGTTATTCGCAATCACTTGATAATTTCCCAAAATTCATAGCTGATGCTTGTTTCTTATAGAAAACCTTTTCATCTCTCTAAGCCTTACCGTCTTTTTTGTTTTTTATCTTGCTGATATTTACTTATGGATCTGCCTCATTAGCCTAGTGGCCCTGAGTGCGACTGCTAAGTTAGAGGTCCTGGGTTCGATTCCCAGGTCGGGCAAAGTGTAATTAGATTTTTATATGAAATTCCCAGTAGCAGCTCGCAGTTTGGAATTTGTGCCCGGATAATGGCAATAGGCTCGCCCCTATTACATGGGACCTAAACATACCGAAAACTGTGGGTGTACCCACACTAGTACGCCTCTGCCTACCCCTTCGGGGAATACAGCCGTGATGGTATGTATGATATTTACATAAAATAAATATATAATTTCTTTTTCAATAGACTTTAGTGGCTGGACCCACTGTGGTGAATGGCCTGGGCGCCCAGTACATCGCCCCCGGCTACGTGGGCCCCGCCTTCATCTAACCGCCTCAGCACTCCACGCAAACGTCACCACTCACACAATGTCCATTGGTCTCCAAACTCCGATTAATCTGTAAATACCGTAACAAATAAATTAAAATTGTAGGTAATATGTCTACTTATTTAATCTTTTAAACATTACTGCTTCATTAGCCAAGTGGTCCTGAGCGCGACTGCTACGCTAGAGGTCCTGGGTTCGATTCCCAGGTCGAGCAGTGTTATTGGGTTTTTCTATGAAATTCCCGGTAGCAGCTCGGAGTTAGGAATTTGTGCCCGGTTAATGGCAATAGGCTCGCCCCCTGTTACATGGGACCTAAAACATACCGGTGAACTGTAGGTACGCCTCTGCCTAACTCTACGGGGAATACAGGCGTGATGGTATGATGGTATGTTAAACATTATTTATACTGTCCTACTGCCTTCTCTGAGAATAATATGGGTCTTCTCTGAGAATAAGAGGAATGAGGCTGTAGACACCATGCGAACCTAAAGCGGGTTGCGTATTTCCATTTCCGTGTACATTAGGAGGCAGTACTGCCTTGAAACACGCACGGGTGTGTCGCGCTAACTGCCTTTACAAAATCGTGTCCAATTCAAGGCACATGTCCTCCAATCGCTCATGGATTTGCAACGCCATCTGTTCTTACTTAACTTACCCATGAAGTTCGCGCGGTAACCTATTGAAATCTCGAATTTACTTTAATTAAACTATCTTACATATAATAAGAATGCAAGTGAGCCGTGTCTGTACATTGCTTATATTTACAAAAAAACTAATTTGGGGGACTCAGAATCAGTAACACAATCCATTTCTATTATTTTTGGAACTTTTGTCTGTCTGTTTGTCTGTCGGTTTGTCTGTCGGTTTGTCTGTATGTTTGACCGCGCATCAAATGAAAACTACCGAAGAGATTTGGAGGAAGTGGACAGGAATTCATAGCCTGTTTCTTGGATTAACATTTAGGCTATATTTCATTAAAATCGGTTCACTCTATCAAAAGTTATTAACATTTTAACGATTGAAAACGTAGAATTTGAACAATAACCATTGAAGCTAATTTCCTTTTTAAGTATTTCCGTATTAGACTAGCACGGGCAAACATTATAACAGAATCAAGAAATAAAATTAAAAAATACACTCACAGGTACTAAATAAGATAAAACAAGAAAATAAAACAAAGAAATCAGAAACCATTATTGTGAACGGGAATTGATTATTAGTACAGTTATTCTAACTCTACTTAAATAAGGCATCACGGGACATACATAGGACTTATCCAGCGAGCATCAACCGGTGTAAAAACTAAATATTTCAGTAGGGTAAAGAATGACAATTTATTCTCTAGAAGACTAACACGACATCGTAATTACCTCAATGAAATTTGATTACATAACAGGTGTCATTTTGAGTTGACAATTTTGACAATTATTATTTTCTTCTTTATAGCATCCAGCTTTAAAGTAACTGATTTTATAATGTGAAACCTCCATAGTGTAGATTCTAAAGAGTTTCCATCTAATCAAATCATAAAATAATATACCATGTATTTACCTATGTATAATAAATAAAAAAAATGGGTCATTTAATAATAATAATAATTGCAACGTGCGTTAATCTTTACTGATGCCGCCGTAACAGTTATTTGAGGTTTTTATCTATGTAGGTATGTCTATTTATATTTGCGAACATTTAAAAAAAATAAGTAATTAAAATTAAGTGTATTGAAAATATGGAAAACCAGAATCCTTTTTTCTATGTGGTTTTTCGAGGTAGTTAGTTGAAACTTGGAGAGGACAACGTCTCTCAGGTCAGCTAGTTTATACATAATATTATTTTTTGTTTTCCAGTAGGTTAGGTTAGGTTAGAACTGCGACCAGAACCGACTCGGTATTTTTTAACTTGCCCATTACAGTTAACAGTACCATAGGGTATCGTAGGTTTTCATTCACACGTTTTTGGAAGAACAGATGGCGTTGCAAATCCGTGCGCGATTGGAGGATATGTGCCTTGAATTGGAAATGATTTTGTAAAGGCAGTTAGTGCGACAAACCCGTGCGTGTTTCAAGGCAGTACTGCCTCCTAATGTACACGGAAATGGAAATACGCAAGCGGGTTGGCAGACTTCATATGCTGAGCTCTCGAGAAAATCTTACAGGCATGCAGGTTTCCTCACGATGTTTTCCTGCGCATGGTGGACGATTATTACTCACATGACTTTGAAAATGTTAAAGGTGCGTACGTGGGTGCCTTTGATTCGAATGGTTATATCACCGCAGAATGATTATAGGTTGCTATGTGGAAAATCCTAGAGTAGTCCTCCATAGGTAGTTTATTTATTATCTTAAATGACATTCGGTTCTCAAATAATGTGAACCTTCGTTTAATATTATCTTTGACTATATATCCGAAGTCAAAGAATATTATCGACATGGTCAAACTTGAACAGCCATCAACCTTTTGGAACCTTGCAAATAGAATCATAACTTTTTAAACGCTTGTAAAAGCTTATTTGAAACAGAAACATTTGAATTTGAACTTGATATACTAGGATTTTCTCATGCACCGTGCGTACCCTGAAGTCCCTGAAATCGCGAACTATAGCGCAGAAGTCTATTTATTGCTCAGCAATTTCGGCACTTATACTATTACATGTTACATTTACATAATATGAAAAATAACATGCTGTTAATTATGATTATGAATGATTTATAACTAGAATTGATGCCAACCATGCAACTGATAACGTAACATCCAAGAGGCAGTGGACTATAAATAAACGCGTGTATGTAAAATGACGGATTGAGTTATTATGAATACTTACTTTTTTCTAATTATTACCTACCTATTATAGCATGCATTTCTATAACATAACATCAGAGCTCCTTAATTAAATATTATTGAAATTATTTTTTATTTGAGTTCATATGACAACGTAAATAATTCATCATCATGAATGTCATGATGAACATCAATGTTGGTTTTTCCATTTTTACTGCTGATATAGCTTCACGTGAGCGAAGCCGCGGGCAGAAGCTAGTGATATTTATTTCTGTAAATAGATCAAAATTGTGTCTGTCAAATTGACTGTCAATAGATATATAGACACTTTTACAAGTCAATCTATTTCTTTTTTTTTCTAGATGCTATATTTGACTAGCATCACCATATCTAGCATCAAGCTATATTCGTAGCTATATCATGATGTGATGTGTAGCCATGTGTCCGCGAATTATAGAAAAGACGCTCTGTAAGAGATTTTAATTTATTGTGAATATAATAGACGCAAATGGAATTGCGCATTGTGGCCTATTATCATCATACTATTCTTCTATCTTCTTACATGGTATAAAACAAAGTCCTAGTCCCAAAGACTAGTTTTTGCCCGCGGCTTCGCTCACTTGAAGCTCAAAAACCAACAGTGATGATCTCTCCTCTCTATACATCAGAGAGGTCAAGCTGTATCTCAGGTTCCGTTTAATTATTTGAGATAAGAAGTATACCAGTTTTTTAGTTGGAGCACATAATTTCTTACAGTGATAACAAAATTAAAATCTATTCAGCAATTTTGCGCCAACCCGTAACAAACAAACAAACAGATAAAATCACATTTTTGAGTTCGGAGACGTTTTAATATACCCTAACCCGTTTGTTTTTTTTATATCTTCAATGCAAACACAGCTTTTTTACAATTTTATAATAGTAGAGATGTACTAAGCTTATATCTTTTAAACTACATCGAATTTTAATGCAGTTTTTATCGATAGAGTATTCAAGTAGTTATTCAAGGGGGCTTTTTCATCAAGTTAATATTCTACGTCTTAGAAACGGGGCAACGTGGGTAAAACCGCAGTCGGGTTGCTAGCCATAACATATCTATAAGGCTGCTTTTTTATATGTCGGCAGTTACTACCTGTCTTCTTAAAAATATATCAAATAGGGTAGTACGGGTTTTCTTTTTATAACCACAGTATTACGAGAAGTAATTAATCGACACTACAATGATTGTTATTATATATAATTAAGTTAAATTTATATAAGCTGACTCGAAGTTGAAGCATATACATAATATGCTGTATTTAATTACTACAGAAATACCTACCTATAATCTATTTTCTCTTTTGCGTTTAGTCACAAGATTGCTCTAAGTGCTTAGGTACTACCTACTTTTCATATTTTTGAGTTGTGTGGTCGTTGGAAACGTTAATATTGGACTGAACTTTTAACAACTTTTTGTTAATAAGCTGAACATGTGATAGTGATAGTGGTCGGTATTCCATGACGGAATGATGCAGTTGTCACGATTCGATTCTCGTACGTAGGTACGTAATAAATATTTGTATGTTCTACTGGTAGCAGGTCAGCTAGATTCGGGCTTGAGTGTTTGTGAAAATTTGTATTTGGAAAAACAGGCACTATACCTACAGGAGAAAAACTTAGATAATAGGTAACATTATTTTAAGACTAGCAAAATTTTGTCTGACATTACAGTTGAGTTGATCTCGTATTACCTACCCTTCTAGCGGATGCCTTTAAGGGATTTTGTTTAACTATAGGTCTTATAGTTTCTGACAGTTCATGATTAAGTGAGTATTTTGCTTATGTTATTTTATATATATTGACTGCCTCATTAGCCATGTGGTCCTGAGCGCGACTGCTACGCTAGAGGTCCTGGGTTCGATTTCCAGGTCGAGCAAAGTGTAATTGGGTTTTTCTATGAAATTCCAATAGGAATTTCTGCCCGGTTAATGGCAATAGGCTCGCCCTCTATTACATGGGACCTAAACATACCGGCGAACTGTGGGTGTACATTAGTACACCTCTGCCTAACCCTTCGGGGAATACAGGCGTGATGGTATGTTATGTTATGCTATTTAGATTATATTGGTTACTTAATTCAAAATTCAATAGTGGCCCGAGTGAAAATAATATGAATCACAGCTTGTTAGTTCGGTAGCCCGTCAATTAAGAAATTTCAGACAATGCAAAATACATTACGCGATTTGTTGAACTTAACTTGTGCGTAATTAGAAGAAGAATTCATTACTAGCTTAAAATGCCATAATTTTGATTTATGCCACTATTTCAGTCAATGATAATAGAGTTAACTTTGTCTACAAAGCTTTATATAATATTAATGCTAATAAATTATTATGCACGCCATATCTGGAACGAATAATTAAGTTCTATGCATTTTTTCTACTGACAACTGGTATTTTCATTAGGTATTCAGATAGGCTGATCTAACCTTAGGAGGGTCTAGGCCTGTGTTAGGCTGCCATTGCCTGCTGACCTTCTAGGGCCCTATATATGCGTCTGCCTTCCGCAAGAAGGTATAGTTTGCACTGAGAAGGCTCAACAGCAGTTCTCGTGAGATCTACAAACACTGCCATTAAAATGAAATTCTTCGTAAGTATACCTACCTACTTGTTGCTTAATATTTTGGCGAGATGATCATTATAATTGCCTTTACTTTATAGATATAATTAATTGCCTTTTTAATATTTCTGAAATAAAAGTTGCGTTATTCCACTACGAATACAAAAAATAATAATTAAGTATATTAAACTTACGCAATTTTTTCGAGTACGTTTCAGATTCATAAAAATAGGTATAGTTTGCTTGAGCCATGTAAGTATATGGTCGAAGGCATTATACATTTTTGTAGATATGTTAAAGAACAAAGTTAAGACGTTTATGTCCTCTGCGCTAGAAGTTATAATTAGAGTTACTATTAAATACTTTTTTATATTTCACCAATTGATAATATGGCTGACTTATTCCTATTTGATATTTTTCCAATTGCAGCTGGTTTTCCTCGTCGTGTGCGTGGCGTTGGCGGCCGCTGCACCCCAGTTCATCAGCGCCTTCCCAACCTTTGCCGGCTTAGCTCCCGCAACTAGGGTAAGCAGTACACCTGGGTTAAAATCACGATTAGTATGGTAATCCAGGCTGCAAGGAGCAACCAGATATAGAAACACTAGTATTTTTATTTATTTACTAGCTGTTATCAGCGACTTCTTCCGGGTGGTATTAAAAAAAAGTAGCCTAAGTTACTCCTTGTTACACCAGCTGTCTGCCAGTGAAAGTCCCGTCAAACTTGGTCCAGCTATTTCAGAGATTAGCCGGAACAAACAGACAGACAGGCAGACAAAAATTGTAAAAACATGTTGTTTTGGTGTATGTACCGTGTACCTAAACATCTAAATGCACTTATAAAAACGGGTTATTTTAATATTACAAACAGACACTCCAATTTTATTTATTTGTATAGATAATAACAAAGTTATTCGCAATCACTTGATAATTTCCCAAAATTCATAGCTGATGCCTGTTTCTTATAGAAAACCTTTTCATCTCTCTAAGCCTTACCGTGTTTTTTGTTTTTTATCTTGCTGATATTTACTTATGGATCTACCTCATTAGCCTAGTGGCCCTGAGTGGGACTGCTAAGCTAGAGGTCCTGGGTTCGATTCCCAGTTCGGGCAAAGTGTAATTAGATTTTTATATGAAATTCCCAGTAGCAGCTCGGAGTTTGGAATTTGTGCCCGGTTAATGGCAATAGGCTCGCCCCTATTACATGGGACCTAAACATACCGAAAACTGTGGGTGTACCCACACTAGTACGCCTCTGCCTACCCCTTCGGGGAATACAGCCGTGATGGTATGTATGATATTTACATAAAATAAATATATAATTTCTTTTTCAATAGACTTTAGTGGCTGGACCCACTGTGGTGAATGGCCTGGGCGCCCAGTACATCGCCCCCGGCTACGTGGGCCCCGCCTTCATCTAACCGCCTCAGCACTCCACGCAAACGTCACCACTCACACAATGTCCATTGGTCTCCAAACTCCGATTAATCTGTAAATACCGTAACAAATAAATTAAAATTGTAGGTAATATGTCTACTTATTTAATCTTTTAAACATTACTGCTTCATTAGCCAAGTGGTCCTGAGCGCGACTGCTACGCTAGAGGTCCTGGGTTCGATTCCCAGGTCGAGCAGTGTTATTGGGGTTTTCTATGAAATTCCCGGCAGCAGCTCGGAGTTAGGAATTTGTGCCCGGTTAATGGCAATAGGCTAGCCCCCTGTTACATGGGACCTAAAACATACCGGCGAACTGTGGGTGTACATTAGTACGCCTCTGCCTAACTCTTCGGGGAATACAGGCGTGATGGTATGATGGTATGTTAAACATTAAAAAAAAATATTATGATTAGCCTGGTGTGTCCCACTGCTGGGCAAAGGCCTCCGCCTCATGTCTCCATTTATCACGATCTTGTGCTATTTGGCCCAAATCTGCAGTCTTGCAATCTGCAAAGAATTTTTTTTTAAAGATGCCGTGACAATTTATATCTCTTTATATCAAAATTGTCACGGCATCTTTAAAAAAAATATCTTTGAAAATAAACGTACATACGTAACACACTGGAATTGGTTCACCGGATTTAGAACATAAGCGAGATGATATCCGTACATACTTACGCATTATATGTAACAACATGAAGACAACAAATCAAGGAAGGCGAGGTATCGAACTTCATAAGAGGCGGACACTGACCGAACGGTACTCAACCGGAAGTCGAGTAAAGCTGTCTCTATGTGTAACATTATAGTTACATGTCATTTTTCTCGTCGTTTATCTATTTAATCACTATCTGTGAATACAGTTCGATTTTTTCAGAGTCAAAAGGGCACAAGCGGTACTTGAAACATGATGTTGTAGTGTTTCATTAGCATAATGGCTGATTAGCGTGAATGGGTCTGGCAAAATATTGACTGGGTTTATATTTCTTTTATTTAAAAAGCTTGTAGCAAAGTAATTTGCACATTACTAGTATTCTTGTTAACCCCTCGTGCTAAGCTTACTATACATACATATTACTATTACTGGTGTTACGAGTAGGTTCACGTCGGTAGCGCAATGGGTGGGTTTCGAACCGGCAACCACATGGTCGTAAGTCTAATGCCCTAGCCTTTAGGTTACCGCCGCCTCAAACCTCTTCAATCTGTTAGGAAATTAACGGTAGAAACCCGAAATTTCCATTTTCTATCCCGGGCTTCTTAATTTCATCAATTACGTTATGTAATTAAAGACCCTCCAAGGGTTGAAACCATTATTTTTCTATTTTTATAGATTAAAACTAAAGTTACAGCCATGTTGAATACATGATACATAATTTCATATTAATCATGATAATTCAATGAGTTAATTGCGTAGCAGAATTCGATAAGAGTGCTTTTAATGCGACGGCATTACTTACGCGACCCATAAGACTCCGTGTTTAAACGAGATACATACCTATCTGCCGAAAAGCAAAAGATGTAACATCAAGTTATTGTATAATTCACTCATTAAATTATGGTGGTTTTTATTACTTGGTGATTTTTATTTTATTATAGTAGGTTACATATTGATTAAATCAGAGCGAATGTCTGAATATTCTTAACCGTCACCTTACTTTCGACAAGTATATTTATAAGACCTAGCGAAGACTTATTATGTAATATAGTTTCAACAGCCACAAATTAGGAAGACAGAGTTTGGCTTTAAATGTAGCCGAAACACGTGAAAGTTACATTTTATATTAGAAATTGTCTCACACAATGACATCAACCCGACGTATAATATTTGCATAGTTTATGAATTTATGATACTTTAAATATTCGAGGAATTCATATATAATCGATTTTCGTTACGTAAATTATGTGTATTTTATATAATTCGCGTGTTTCTTGCTATCTGGAAAAAGAGTCAGAGAAAAAGTGTCCTTACCTTTAAAAGTTATCATGTTCTATCCTATGTACCCAATGTCAATAAGTAAGTCACTTAAGTATTCGACAAAGACATTAAACTACAAATGCATATTTAAATATACAATCCGGAACGGAAACAAGCTATCTAAATTACTCTCGGCTACTCGGTAATTCTCGGCACGCTCTATGTGGCATAACTCGTACAAAATCAATTTTGCCACACGAAAACATGATAAAAAAGCTCGAAAACTACTATCAAGTTTACACGGAAGGGTAAAAAACACTTTTAATAAGCTTTTTTTGCCATTCACACTATAAAGGTACTCTTTATTACGTGTGTTATATAATGGAATGTAATTTCGTACAAAAATGATGTAAATCTCTCACCGCTCGTAACCGTGTCGTCGATTTAGAGAGATAGTAAAAGTGGTCAGTCTTGAAAAAAAATGACCAAAACCGCGAACTGGCTGGCCGACATAACTGGCGATCTCATTTTGTAGTACGTCAGAAAATTAAATTAAGAGATAACAAGATTGTAAAAGAGATTCAGAGGTTTAAAATATTTATTCTATCCGGCACAAATATTAAGTTGGTATTGTATTTTTACTTAAATTACAAATAAACTATAAAGCATGGCTGCTGAGCTTGAGGTTCTGGGTTCTGAGTTCCCAGATCGAGCAAAGTGTTATTGAATTTTGATGTGAAATTCTCAGTAGCAGCTAATAGTATGGATTTGTGCCCGATAAAGCTTCGACTCCTATTACATGGGACCTAAACATACTTCGAGAAATCGAGACATACAGCCCTAGTCGTGATGGTGTGAATTCTAGCTGTAAGAATTTTAATTGAATTTACCGGGTAGAGTCGTTACTGTCTTACTGATAAAGAGATAGGTAAGTATATTTTTATGTGTATAATGTTTTTATATATTTTACAGCAATTGCACTTTCAGGGTGAAAGAAGTCAGGCTGTAGTTGATAATAAAAAAAACTGGTTCACTTTCTTTTTGGAAATACAATTGAGAAATATACGTCATACATTTTGTACCGAACTTCAATAAATTGACGTTGAAATTATTGTATAATATTTAAGAACTCTCTTTCATAAACTTAGGTCTTTAGGACTAGTTATATGATAGGAACACGCTAGGCTAGGAGGACAATAGCAATGGACCATAATTATACGTTCAGGAAGGAATAAAGAGAATGTATAGGGCAGCGGCGGAGTTTCGCAACAGTTCCTTAATCCCACATATCCATTTATGTCATAATGAGAGGACTTTGGTGATTCAACTTCTAGAAAGGCTTTTGAAAGCCGACGCGATGTAACTATTATATAAAATTAGTAACAGTAATGGCATGTCCATGTTCTGTTGTTAAGTAGCCGAACGAGATGATTTGGTGTTATTGGGTGTAATAAATATTAGATAAGTAGGTCAAATAACATTTATTTCTTAGTTATTTAAAAAAAAGTAATTCTTTATTATTGTGTTTATTTATATGTACATATGTATCTATATCTATAATAGCCTAAGTGCAAATAAAAATAGCTGTTTCTTGCGGTTTCACTCGCTATCTATAGGGACGTTATGTTTAATTCGATTAACAATATAGCTTATGTTACCTACTTCAAAATATTATAGCCTTCCATAGGTGAAAAAATTATAGAAGAATAGATATTACAGATTTGTGAGACTGTTAGAGCTAGCACATACCTATTCATTAGACCCGTATGATCACTGCGACTAAATTACCAAACATTAATGTATTAATCACTGTCGGAAACGGATAGGAAATACGAATATAATTGCACTGCAGTCTTTGTAGAAAGCGGGTCACAATAGCATAATAGTACAAAAACATGTTTTGCAACAAAAATCAACATAATCATCCAACTATGTTAACTGCTACACTAGATTATCCTTTGCAAATGCATTGTGTATTTCTATGGGACAAACGACTATGTCAACTGTCAACTTTTCTATTTCATTTCTAGGTATTTCTTGTGTGTTTTCTAGTTTAATTATTTAATAACTTCCATAAAGCTAATGGGTCCGTGCCACCTTGTTTATACATACTAATATTATCTATTAATACGAACTCTATCTGATTATGTTTCGAAAGTTTGTGAGGATGGATGTGTGGATGTTTGTAAGCCTTTCACGCCGGAACGGCTTAACTGATCTGGATAAAATTTGGCACAGATATAGATTACAGTCTAGAATAACACATGGGCTACTTTTTATCTAGGTCGGACCCAATTCTGAAGTACACACAGAGGAAGTCGCGGGCAGAAGCTAGTTTGTTATATTTTCACACCTAAACGGATGAACAAATCTTCATTCATTTTGGTATGAAGATAGATTAGATATTGAAGATGGATAAAGCTACTTTCAATTTAAAAAAGCCTCAAAAAGCGAATGAAACTGCAAGCAACAGGTCTGTTGTGCTTACGGCACACGTTGCATCTTTTTGTCGTAAACTTTTCCAAGTCAGAAAACAATAATCCAACAAAGTTTCATTGCTATCGAAGGATTGATATATAGGAAAGCATACAGGACACAAATAAACATTAATTTATAAACCTTGAAATTATCAGGGTTCGAGCATTTTTTCACCACTGTGTACTTTTTACATAGTCGTTGCTTCCTGTAGAATAGATAGTTTCTGGAAGTATTACTTGTCACTTTAAGTACCACTCCGTCACCGAGCAACATTGCTTTGTTCCGCTTTAAAGGGTACGGGTCATGTGGTAAATCTGATACTACCGGCATAGGACTTTCCATTTGAAAAGCATTTATTTTGTGCCGATACTCCGATCTCCCTCATGGTCTACTTATAAAGTTGGGAATATTTATAGAGTAAGTAAAGATAGTACGGTATGTTTATACTGTAAGTAAAAGTCAGTAGCTGAAGTCAGGTTATTCCAAGGTCAAAGAAGTTTAGTACGAGTAATTTTGCTTATCGTTACAGTTTAAGATGTTATAGCGTTTAATTTCTCCTGAATTCTAAATTACAAATAGATTCTTACAAACATTGATAACGTAAAGCAGTCTGTATAACCAAAAGTTGGTTGTTTGGCTTGTATGATATAAAAGCAAGTAATTTCTGCGGTTTAAATGAATGCATAGAAATCTTGGGGCTCTAAAAGGAACATAAAATCTTTAGATATCAGATATTTTATTGATACTTGGTTCCCCACCACTGAGCAGAAATCGAAAACCATCCTAATTTCTGTCTCGGGCTATAATTTAAACAGCATAGTGATAGATAAAAACTATGTATATTGCCCTTTATAGAAAACTGGTTTTACGTAATAAAATAGTTTAATCGACAGTATACCACTTTTAAACCTATAAAAGAGGTTTAAATTAAATATTATAAATATGACCTAGTTTTTCGTCATCGTTTCCATTGGATAAAGGCCAGCCCTAACAACAGGTTGGCTAATGAACAAAATAATAGATTCGCGGTTGTGTACTAGTTCAACAACTTGTACAGTTTATGGGAAGTACCTGCAAATCTTTTCACGTGGGCTGCAGTTGCTAAATGTTTGATTACTATCGTAACAATCATCTTTGATTACACTTTAATAATGTTCAAAAATGAAATGATTATTGAGGTAAACTTACTGTTTTGCAGCAATTTAATTGGCTTAGATATTTCCTTAAATGCGAGATTAGTAAATCCCTGCGATCAGGGTTTCCAATCAAAGCAAAGGCCTCAATCACAGATCACAGTTTTTAATTGTATAAACTGGATGAAAAATGCTTACAGATGATGACTGATAGTAAAGTGGCCAAGTTGACAACATATGAATGAATGCGCACATACTAGAAATTCAATAGGTTGGAATGGTATCGTCTTGTAAAGTAGGTATGACCGTGAAACTTTCATGATGATCATCAAGATAAATATTATAAAAATCTAGATCGCGAGCTTATTCATAAACTGGTCAAAATGTAGGTCGATCTTGCTAAGTCGTGCAATACCTAATGATCGATTTAATTTGAATATATATAAAGTTGTTTACATTAAGAATCGGTGCATGACTAACAGTTACCTATTCCAGTAACCGCTTTCTAAGTAAAGGTAGGAATAGAAATAGGAGATGACGTCAGAGACAGTGATCGGACGTTACACCATCACAGTCGCTATAGAATGACGCAGACATAATGGCACTACGGTACAGATTGTTCTTTTTTTGAACTCTTCTTGCACAATTCCTCTTTTGAATTCAGCTAGTTGAATTCATTTTGTGCGATGAACTATGATGACAAATTGCCGAAAAGCCTATAAAAATCAATGGCGAATTTTCTTTTTTTTTAAATTGCCCAATACTCCGATTGTGATTGCTGTTAGCACGTCAAGTGTCAAAACAGATTTTGTTTGGAAAAACACTCAGAAAAACATCAACAACCTGCTAGCAGTTGATATGTGGTGCCACGAAATAATTTCTGAAAAAATGGCTTACAATGGTTCAAGAAGAGATAATGTCTGTGATGATAAAATAATGTTCTGTTATCTATAATCAGTAATTTAATATACACATGTATTCCTCGAAGTATTAGGCCAGGGTGTACTTATGTACACCCACTGTTTACCGGTATGTCTATGTGTATTGTACCTAATTACCCGGGCATAAATCTGAACTCCTGTTTAGCTGCCCTAAAAGGCTAAAATACTCAATTTTGAATAATAATTGCCAATATTATAAAGACTTCTACGTGTTTCAAATAAGAAGTATTCTGGCGGAATAGCTTAGGTAATTATAATTATTTTGATTAATTACACGCTCTGCTTTTTAGCCCAGCAGATGTAAACAGTGCAAGGAGTTAATCGCTGAAGCCGCCATCTTTGGCGACAAGACTTTAAGTCAAGAGACTTAAGTCTCTTGACTTAAAAGTCTTGTCAGGATTTCCAAGATAAGTTAAATCAACACGAAGTTAAATGCAGCACAGCAGGTCTTTCCAAGATAATGGATCGATGCATATATATTACTCGGTTCACTTATTGCGACACATCACACAATTCCACTTTCTTCGGGTGTGTTTGGTATGGGATAAAAAAGAAAATTTCCATTCTCACGCTGACTAGATGTCATTCTCATGCTATAAGTGTTATATAACTAGTAGACATTTTGAGTATACAAGCTAATATGGTGCTCTACTTTTCGACTTTAATAATTAATTATCTTTAATAATGAATAAATTAAAAAAATCTTGTAATACCTACAATTTTGATTAGTACGTTATTTTATTAAATACAAAGTAAGTAAAAAAGTCAAAAAAATCTATTGTTGTGAACTTGTGAGTTTATATTAATGGATTTCAAATGAATTCTTGCACTATATTTATGGCACTTTTTTAAGTTCGAAAGAAACGGTTTAGGTTATTACATATGAGTCTTTCTTAGATTATGGTGTTACGTAATCAATTATGAACATAGAAATATACCTAATTTATTGCAATAAAAATAAATTTATTACGCTTAAAGAATTACCAAAAATAATAGTTTTCTTATGTAATGGATAATTTGATTTGTACAGTAATCAAGCGTTCGAAATCCAACTAAGTATCTCTAGTTCTTTATATTTCAATTTTATGGATGATCGGCTGATTTGATTTTAAAAATAAGAGTCAAATCTGTGCCATGAATTTGCAAACTCCTTGAAATTAACTCGTTTACATTTGAGCAAATCTTTAAAAGGCTAAATATTGATTACTTATTCACTATTAATTAATTTATTCCAGATAATTCTGTTAACTATGCATTTTGCCTGAACTGCCTCATTAGCCAAGTGGTCCTAGCGCGACTGTTACCCTAGAGGTCCTGGGTTCGATTCCCAGGTCGAGCAATGTGTTATTGGGTTTTTCTATGAAATCCCCAGTAGCAGCTCGGAGTTAGGAATTTGTGCCCGGTTAATGGAAATAGGCTCGCCCCCTATTACATGGGACCTAAACATACCGGCGAACTGTGGGTGTACATTAGTATGCCTCTGCCTAACCCTTCGGGGAATACAGGCGTGATAGTATGTTATGTTATGTAGTAAAGAGATAGCACTAGATAAGTATTATACTTACTCTTTTTGTTATTAGGAATGGAATATGTAGATTGGTCGTTAGTCTACTTTAAAAGAAAAAAAAATAGAAGCCGAGGAGTATCTTAATCAAAAATAGTATGAATAGAAATATCACAGTATATAATGTAAGAAGATTAAAACTATTTATATAGTTGCAAATTACTTTAAGCATTCAATTAAAATTCACAGCCTGACAGCAAAAGGTTGATAAAATCTTACTGTACTGCATTTAGCTCTCGGCGTCAAAGGCAGCATGCTAATTATTACATTTAGATATTTTAAAGCTATCCTACAGACATGGATATTCGCACTTGGCATTATTACAATTAAAGACGATACAGTTTTCATCTTTGTTAACAAATAGAGGACTCTATGTAATCATAGTTGTAATGAACAGACAGGAGGAGAAAGATGTAATCCAATTGACATTACTACATTTGAATGGTTCTGAGCAATGAAACAATTACAGATTAACTAATAGTTATATGATCATTGGGCTACCAACTTAAAGGTCTCGAGTTCGAAGCTCTCACAGTCTCTGTGGAAATGCATGTCTGAGAGATTTTCTCGACGACACGCGACATGTGAAGTCTGCCAACCCGCACGTTCCTCCTCTCACTCTGAGAGCTGACCCATATCCACCAGGGAGACCGTCTATGGATTGATTATGATAATAATGATTGTAGGTAGGTACTAATCATGTCTAAATGGGTATGTGATGAATTGTTATGTCCAAGTATCTCAATGGCCATCATGTAAAATTATGAAGTGTATGCTAGTATAAATAAAATACACAAAAAACAAAAATGTTTTGCACTATAGTGTGATGTCTGACGATACAGAAATCAGATAAGCAAAAGAGCTATGTTGTATGAATAATGATTCATACATGTTCAAAGTCATTGCATAGTATTTTCACATTACCATATGAAAGCAATTTCGTTTATGTACAATGTGTGAATTAAACTATGTGCCTTATGAACATACACATACCGTTGCTCTAACATCTCGGAGAATTTGTAACTCGTCCGTATTTGTTTCAATTAGAGCCGGAACCTCGGGAAGTGTCATAGAGGCTCTTGAAACATGCTCTTATAGGAAGTAGGTCGGAAGTATCGTCTGAAGTGTACCTAAAAATGTATAACGTTTTCTCATACCTATCGAAATATTTGAAGGGTCGATTGGCACCGTAAGTGAGTTAGTGTGGTCAGTGGCTTCTTTGTTATGAATCATGGGTTCGATTCCTACACGTACAAATATTTGTATGGCCTGGGCCCTATTGTGTTAGATATGATTTTCAGCGTGAGTAAACCTAGGCAAACATGCCTGATATAAAGCACATCAGGGTCAAAAATAGAATACACAATTCATGTAAATATCACGCCTATATTACGAAAGGTTAGGCAGAGCTGTATGTATGTACACCCACAGTAATCTGTTAGACGGTATATTTATGTCCCATGTATGCGAAATATGTAAAAGGGGCGGAATTATTGCCGATTCTCCATTTCCATAGAAACACCCAATAACAATGCTAGATCTGGGATTCGAACCTAGAACCAATAGTGTAGGAGTGTAGAGGTAGCTTTTTTTGTTATAAGTATTACCTAAGTACTACAAAGTGATCAAAAATGTAATATAAGATAAGTATTACTATTTGTGTTAGATTTTCTAAGTACCTATCGTTTCCTGATTACGAAACACTAGCAATACATACAAATACAATCGTGCAAAGTCTAATTTATGGGCAAACTTTGTCGTTATACGCGACATATAACTTCATTATAATGTACAAAACGTTCATAATATCATACAGTTCATGCAACCTCACACAATATAATGTTTTTATTATCTCATACATACAGACACGCAATAACGTAACGAAGCAACTAGGTATTTGCTTCTACAGCCATTATTACCGTAAAGTAAACATTATGCTTGCTTCAACGTTTTGATGTGAAGTAAAGCGATTTTCAACAACATAAGTACCACTTTTGTAAATTATGCACGTCATATTTTTCACGTTATTTAAACCTCATCTTCAAATTCAGTCTATATCTTTTTACTGCGCTTAGAACGAAATACTCAAATGTCTCAATATAAAAGCAAGAATAAAGATATGATATGCAAGAATAAGAATAAGCAAGAATAAAAAAAAGTTCGAAAGTAGTTTGTTACATATTGAAACAAAAAATTAAAAACATACCATCACGCCTATATTCCCCGAAGGGTTAGGCAGAGCCGTACTAGCCGTACACCCACAGATCGCCGGTATGTTTAGGTCCCATGTAATAGGGGGCGAGCCTATTGCCATCAACCGGGCACAAATTCCAAACTTCGAGCTGCTACTGGGAATTTCATAGAAAAACCCAATAACACTTTGCTCGACCTGGGAATCGAACCCAGGACCTCTAGCGTAGCAGTCGCGCTCTGGACCACCAAGCTAATGAGGCAGTTAACAAAAAATTATATGTAATTAAAATTGTCTATTACCACCTAGATAACCTTTGTAATTATTACACACTAGCTTCTGCCCGCGGCTTCGTCCCCGTGGAATTCGGTCTGTCATCACATCCCACGGGAACGGGATAAAAAGTATCCTATGTACGTCTCCTGGTTCTAAGCTACCTCTCCACCAATTTTCAGCCAAATCGGTTCAGCCGTTCTTGAGTTATAAATGGAGTAACTAACACAACTTTCTTTTATATATATAGATGTAAAGCATATATTAAACATGTCAGTTTTGTTATTTAACAAAAGTTTCCCGTGGTTGAATTATTATTTGACTTTGATACATTATTGATTTCAGTTATTAATAAACATTAAAATTGAACGGACAATTTAAACAACAATCTTTGCATGAAAATTAAAAGAAATACACAAAAATGAAAGAAAATGAAATGACTGATTACTGTTATTAAAAAGATTCACAGTAAAAGAAGTAAATGTTAAACGTTTTTTTTTATGGGATAGGGGGGCAAACGAGCAGACGGATCACCTGATGGTAAGCAATAACCGCCGCCCAGTGACACCCGCAACACCAGAGGAGTCGCATGTGCGTTGCCCGCCTTTTAAATGGGTTTGGGCCTCCGGTAACCTCAACACTCGACGAAACACAACGCAAGCGTTGTTTCACGCCGGTTTTCTGTGAGGCCGTGGTATCACTCCGGTCGAGCCGGCCCATTCCTACAACGTACAAAAACGAAAACGTCCTAAATATTCTGTTGAAATAAGTTTCATTGACGAACTTTTAAAATTGTATGAATGGTTTTGTATGAACGAATAATATATTGACTTAAAGTCCTATAAAAATTCTGTTGTTGCTGAAAGGACCGGGATTTTGTGGCATGTTGTGTAATAATATAACAGTGCACCCAGCTGCTTCATCTCGTCACGTTGTATAATTGAATTCCTCTCAATATTTATAACCTACGTTTTCATTTAAACTTGCACACTTACTTTCGAGACGTAACAGAACAATACAAGGGATACGCGATCAATTGCAGATCACGAATACAATGGTTTTATGTAATAGTAATTATTTCAGACTGCCACAGTAGTACTCAGGAATATATAAAAGTCTTCAACAATAGTGCTATTAGAGTGTGTTGTCAAAATAACACAATATAAAAGTGTAATAAAGAACAAAATAATCATAATTATGTATGTAATACCCACTTTCGAATTCAATAGTTTTGATAATCATAATTTACTGTGGCAGTAAATAATGATTACCTGTGCGAATATATTTTCTTGTTTGATAATGTCTTGATGTGTGTATTATAAAATTGCACGTAGAGAAAGTTCAACATTGAATCGAAGGAAACTGCCAAGATTCTTTAAGTATCTGACGACGAAGATTAAATGGGAAAAGCGACGTTTTGCGTAAACGTGTATGGAATTGAAAACACAATATTTTGTACAAAATCGAAAGAATTGCGAAGAACCTTATATATACCTACCTGATGGCAATTATGTAGTTGTTTTATTATATATTCCTCTGGATAGAGAACTGTTTAAATTGGACTGACTACATTAAGTAACGCCAGTCATGCTATCTCGTACTTTTTGCATGTCCTGAAATGTAATAAATTCGTTTCTCTTCAGAATTCTTACCTATTGTGGAACATTTTCAAATTTAATTTTCCATATTCCTTCTTTATAAAGTTATTTTTAGCTTGTGTTTAGATGCACCAGACGCTATATGACCATTAAGCCACCGCGAGTCTCACCGCTATCTAACCAGAACACGCAAGTTCGAGTCCTGCCCGCAAGTCGAATTTTTTCCTTCTAAATGCTAAAAAAATACAAAAAGAAGATCCGTCTTCATCATAAAAAACAAGATATTTATTGCTAGTTTAGAATAATAAATAAACATATTCATTTAAGTGAAAATTCTCTCGAACCTGCAGCCTCTAGTTCAATACACCTGACGCTTAAGGAAACTAAGGTGATGAGACCGCTATTAAATTAATATGGCAACTCTATTAACGTCTTCGCTATTAAACAGGGATTTCTACTATGTAAATACTCGATACAGGTGTAATGCAAATACATAAACTTACGTGTTTGGGTGGTCATCTCGCGTACAAATTACATCGATGAATGAAAGTGCATTTGGTGTCGCTAAGTCAGTAGTCGGTAACGTTAGCTATAAACTTGACAGTAAGCTGGGAAGGTTTATATTAATATTAAGTATGTGTATTATTTGAGATGTAAGCAGTATCTACATTATGTATTTCACGTTGCATGTAACAGAAAGTATTTGAAACGATGCTTCTATAAGGAGTTCTACAAAGCAGAATATTATATCGACTATCAAGTATGTATGTGCTATGCCTTGTATAAAATTTATTGTTATTTTAATGCTATCGAGTATAAACAATTCTTTCCGATAAGTTTCCACACCCAACATTTTCAACTTGAATTTTTCGTATAAGTACCTAATGTGAGTAAACACGCGTTTATAAAAAAATGGGCAAGTCATTTGGAAGATAATTACCAACTATAAACCATAACGTACCTAATCACAAAAGTTTCTTACTGCAAATTAACAACAGACCTCAAGTTCCTCGAGAGTTTTCTTCCGGAACATTTAAAATCAATCGCACAGTCAATATTTGAATTGATTGCCGATTTACAAAAAAAAGAACATCAAATGAGGTCGCTCAGGCTGGGGGCTCGCGTTCGTATGACATCTGGTCGATAAGTGCATCAAACCGTGATCGAGTGTGACGCAACAGTTCCGGTTTCTATTACCTCATTGTGGGTTCGGAAGCTCAGTGGCTCGCTCCCATTCTTTCAGCCGGTTCAGTGAAAGGGTCCTCTGATACACTTTTACCCTTCCGTCAGTCGGGTGCGCGCCACCGGTCGCTCTCTTATAAATTCGGTGAAAACACAGCAACATCACATTACGAATTCGGCGGCTGTGCGGGCAAGCCGACCGATACACGGAGATATTTGTTTGTGTTGTGTTCCAAACATTGTGCAGTGATTTAGTTACATCTACGCGACGAGTATACTAAATAAGCATCTAAAATGAAATTCACGGTGAGTTCGCGTTCTGTGATAGAAAAGTGCAACATTAGAATTAAGTGTTCGTGGTGTAGATGTTAATGAATATGACAACGGCGATTTTGGATTTTAAGGACCTCATGTGCTTTTCGTATTTCTCTTTCAACTATATTTATATTCCAACGTATTATATTTTGGAAAATTTCAGAGCTTTATATCATTTTAAAAATAAAATATCCGAAACAAATTTGATTGTGATGATCTCACAATACTAATTATACAAGTGGAGTTATAACATCAATGTTTATTCATTCATATATCATGAGATGTTTATGATGAACCTCGATTGCATTATTTACAACAAGCAACATTATACATTTATTATGTTTAAAGTAAAAGTGGAAAAGTGAAATTTTATATGTGGGTTGAAATATGAACATTGCCATGCGGGTCGTCGTTAAACTTGCACTTGCCCGATCGTGGTATTCGGAAACCTGTTTCTGAATTACTTTAGCATAAAATATAATGATTATTGTAACCATTTGAATTCATTCACTCTTCTACACGTGATTACTATCTGGAAGAAAGTATTTAATTATGTTTTATCTGTTGCAGATCGTTTTCACCACACTCTTGTGTGTTTCGACGTCATGGGCCGTGCTGGCGAAGAAGGTGGAGGAACCGAAGGATAAGCGTGAAGCACCGGTGAGCTATGGCTCGCCAGGACTCTCGCAGCACAGCTACCAGACGCCGTCATTTAGCCAGGGAGACGCCAGCGCCGTCAGCGTCGGGGCCGGCTACAGCATTGGGGGAGCTAAGCCTAGTTACAACTTTGGTGGGCAAGGATCGAGCGGAGCCCTACAATATTCCGCAGAAGGCTTATCCCAGTTATCTCCAAGCAGTCACGGTACAATCCAACTGGCTCCTATTACCTTACAACCCAACCATGGCTCTTTCGCAACAGGTGATCTCTCACAGTTTATGAGCCAACTCTCTCATAGCCTAAATGCTGGAGGACTATCGCTGCAGCCTTCAACTTCCGTTGCAGAGTTTCACCAGGGAGGAGAGGGTGCTCAAGCAGTCCAGGGTGGTCAAGAATACGCATTCCCTCAATTTTCCTACGGAGCACCAAAACAGCAGCAGTACGTGTTATCTGAGCAATTGCAACAGCAGTTATCTAGTGTACCTGCATATTCCACTGGCAACAAGGGCTTAGGTTCTTACTCCACTGGCCCGGTCCTGTTTACTCCTGAGAGCCAGTCTAATGCACCATCGTCTTATGGAGGTTCTGGCTCTGGAAATTCTTATGGCGATGCTGGATCACTTTCTCTGGGCGGATCCGGTCACTCCTTAGCTGGACTTACTCTTGGTGGAACAGGACATTCTTTCGGTGGCTCTTATAAACAGTTAAGTGGTGGTTATGCTGCACCTAGTAAATCTTCTTTCAAACCTTCTGCTTATATAGGGTCATCTGTCCAAGGAGAATCTGGCCAGGGTCTGTCCAGTCAAAGTTTGTCTAGCCACGGTCTGTCCGGTTTATCTGGATCCTACGGTACTCCATCTTTTGGTAGTTTCCGCGGCGCTGGTCACGGTGCTTTGTCCCTTAGCTCAGGCGGCCATTCAGCCAGTTTCGGTGGTCTTCAAGGAGGTTTCGGTGGCGGATCTTCCAAATTCATTGCTCCTGTTTATCAATCTGCCAAAGGCGAAGGATTAGAAGGTGTCAGTGCTTTATCTTCAGGACACGTAGCTCCTCCTGGAACCACTTATGGCTTCCCGTCCTCTTCCTTCTCCGCCAACAATGCTCACGCAGCTTCTTCTAACAGGCCCCTTTACGTGACGAAACACCTCCATCACGCTTCCCCGAGCAGTTTTGGTGAAACTGGTTCAGCATACAGGGCGCCCGTGTCCAGTCACAGTTCTCTAACCTCTTATTCATCTGGCCCTAAATACAGCTTTGGAAGTTCAAGCTCTCATTATTCACCGAAAGACGCGTATGGTTCGGCTAGCGAGACTACATACAATACTATTAAATACAGCGAAGAATTGAAGCCGCGAGTTCATTAAAATAAACTCTCAAATATAGTTTTGTGTAAATAGTAGTTAACAGTAATGAGTGAGGGGTGTGTAGGCGTGGTAAAAATGATCGCACAATGAATTTGAGCGAAAGTGTTGCTCTTGGTATGATTATTTATTTGCGTACGTTACGCTAATTAACTGCGCAGGCGACTGCTTTAGTACTCACTGGGAGTGTCAGCGTGTACGTGTCGTGTTTTGGTTATCTCGTCGCTGTGCTTTCTTTTCGGTATATAATCTGTTTAATCATATAGCCTTGATATCTTTCATCGCAGATTATTTAGAAACCTGGTCTGTTAAAAATAACAAGCATTGAAATATAATATCTTATCTCAACAACCACCGCTTTAACTGTTGTGTGATTCGACGTGAATTTCTGTAAATATAGTAAATAGTTATAGGTTGTCTATTTATTATTTTATAAATGTAGTTTTATCGTTGTTATTGTTGTAATAAAATACTAATAAAACATTTGACTTTAATTTTCCCAGTCCCATATAATGTTGAAGTACCTATTGAGTGGCAAAAACATTCAGAGAGTGTAACTTCCACAGGAAACATGATACTGCTTGGGTAATCGGCGCTTGGTGCGCATCGGCAGTTTCACTCATATGAAAGTACTATAGGAAATTGAAATAAGCCTAATACCGCCACACGCCTGCGTTGTCCTCCACTTCCTTGTTATAAACTTGATGAGACAATTAACACCATATTGAGACAATCAGCTGATTAAGCAATCGATTTAGAGGCCGGAACTAAATCTGAGTGTTCGGCGAATTAAGACGTGAAGTTAGAATATTTAATAGCTACAACAGACATTAAAAAATAGGTAAAAAACCTCACCCAAATATTATTGAGACAGATTCTGGTTCCGTTTACGGTATAAATGATTAATAATGTTACATAATAACAACAAAACAATGAACCTGTCTTTGATAAATGTGGAGCATTTCACAAGCAAATTTTTTACATAACAATGTTTCCATCGATGTAATAAGTGAACTTGTTTCCTTTTTTAAATACCTGAGAGAATGATGGACATAAGTTGCAAATTTAAGTAATTGTTATTATGTGTCGCATGACACTTAAACGCATAAGACGCGATAGTTGTTATTGTGTGCTTTGTGTAAACAGTTGCTTAATACTTCACGGTCGAGGGAACATGTACCGTCAGAATGGAAGCCGACTGCATTCACTTCCGAATTCTTAAACGTTAAAAGTACTTACGCAATGGTCACGTTACCCGCCACCCTGTTGTTATGCATTCATGATACCATTGTTGCAATCCAGATTTCTACTGTGCACATAATTGATGTTTGTCACAATATTAACATTCTTAAACAGTTCGCGTTCGTGCTACAGATGCCAAAATATACATATGTCACCTGTTTCCCGTATGGGGAGACAAAAACTACAGAACGCTACTAAGTATCAGCTAAGCTTTCCAAACTTTTTTATAGGACGGAATGATCGGGAATAGTTATGTTCTAAAGATACTCTAAGGGCTAACGCGCACTTGTGATTTTTAGTCTACCGATAGTTTAGTCCAGTAGTCGTGTATAATTTCATGTCGAATTCAAATCGTCAAATGCGCGCACTGCCATATAACTCCATAGTAAATCCCAGAACGATCAAACTATCACCCGACTAAAAATCACAAGTGCGCGAGCGCTCTAAAAGATGAAATAATATTCATCACCGTCAACATCAATTGACTGAAAAAAATAATTTCCTTAAACAAAACTATTGGATTTTACAATTTCGAATTACCAATCATTCTTTTAATAAAATCCTTTTAGTTTAATTATACGTAGTCAACGATTGTGTGTTCCTTTCTTTGTTCAGATTGTTATCTTGGTAATTTATACAAATATATATAACTTATAACAAAAACTTTACCAAGTGAACTGTATTTGTTAATTTCCTGTAGAGCAAACGCTAGAACCAGTTCCTTCAGGAACATAAATTGCAATAAAGTAAATGTACGTCATCGATAGTATTGGGATAGTTGTTGGTTTGCAATGAAACCGACTAGTTCTGCTTGATCAACTTTATAAATAAACAATATTGGATCGATTGACCGACTGACTTAATGTCGTCGTGGCTGACTGCATTACTAGATGGGACACTTTATTATAGAAAGAATACCAGTGACTGCTAGTTTAATTGTAATCGGGCATTTTTTTGAGGAGATAGCCCAAGAAAGTACTTGTAGGTAAGCAGCTATATTCAGACATGAAAGGTATGGATGAAGAGTAAGAATATATACAAAGTTACAGACACTGAATTTCCATAGAATATTTTAGATATTTTTCCAGCTTCAAAAATATGATTTTGGTCATGGTGAAAAATGCTAAGGACTTAATTACTCCTCTAATTGCACCTCCCCTAATGAATGTTAAAAAAATTAGTTCTGTTTTTATTTGATGTTAGTTTTATTTTAATTATCAGTGTGGGTATGTAAATCGAACATAATACTATAGCATAGCCTTAGGTATCATCATCATAACATCATAATTCAGGGCTATTTTTGACAATTGAACATGATTTTTCTTAGAATCATTGAGACTATACAATGTTTAGTACAATTGCCTTGAGAGGTATCAATATGGTATCTTTAATCACTAGATTTTTTAACATACAGTCCAATAAATTAAGTAGGTATGTTTTTTTGCCGACCCAACTAACAAGGCAAATATTAACCGCGAAAAACGCATAGTTATACATTAACACTGTGTTCATTATATCAGTTAATAAATCACAATCAATTTTATGGTTCGATCACACGGAACTGTTAACTGGCCTGAGAAAAAAATGTAAGCCAACGTTTTGCGTAAACCGTGATTTAACTCGTCACGGCTCGGAACGCCCGATTAAGTGTTGAAGTTCAATGCAACTTGCCCATCTAAAAGTGTTACGTTTTAAATTTTAATATCGTTTTGTAGGAACTGCTGAGTGACAGATTATCTAAGAGTTTGCACCTAAATTCCTCTCGTAATTAATTTTTTTTTTAATAATTAAAGGTCTGTCTAAGTCTAAGTGGTAAGCGAAGTTTGCTTAGTAGGCACTAAGGACCTTAAATTGGTCCTAACAGACACAGATTTTCCGAAAATCTGTAAATTATAAATTAAGTAGGTATACATATTAAATAGACACATTTAGGTACAAGAATATTCTTAAAGTAAAAAAATGTGTTTTTAGCATTCTAGCAGATTGCCTATAATATATATATAATATTTAGCCGCATTTTTTTATTGAAATCTATCAAAACCGAACTAAGATGTATATAAATGCCACAGAAAGTCAGAAGAGGTCGCGCATACGCAGACTGAGATGGAGGGACAAAGCGCGACGGTTGATCCATGCTTTACGAGTAGAACGGAGAAAGTTCTTAGACGGGAAGAATGAACTACGGGAATGGAGAACTTTCCTATGAGACCGATCACGGCTGAAAAAATTAAAAACATTGAACCTTACACCATGTGAGCTAATTTATATTAGCTATGTAGATCCCAAAAAAATCTCTTTTTAAATTATATAATATCATTGCAAACGACTGATAGAATTAGTACCTAAACTACCAAGTTTTGCCAACTAAATTTATTTAAACACAATATCGAAGATGAAGATTGAGATAAAATAAAATAATTTACTTTGGGCCCTTATTTCAGTAAATAAAGATATCTTTTATTTCGTTTTGTTTGTTTCTTATTCACTTTCAGTGTTTCCGGTATTGAACTCAAGGCGTTTGCCAAAACAAAACAACCAAACATAAAATATACCTAGTATCTTCCAAATAAAATCACTCGACGCATGTATTTTTTTTTGACAGATGGAATTAAATTGTTTTCGTAATGTAATTTCGCGTGTTTTTAATTTAACTATTACTTAACATAAGTATTATGAGTTGGTATAATAAGGCGTCATTATGAGGTAAAATTTATGTGATAATCAGCTTTAGTATGTGTAATGTATTATGTGTGAAATGAAAGATGTGTATGTAAAGATGTAAGAATGTAAAATGAAAGTGATTTAAAAAGTTCGTTGGAGTAAAATAACCAAATATACAAATGTAATTACGCCATGATATCTGTCCGTTAAAATTATATACATTTAAATTATATATATTTTATTGTATTCATGCTACCTGTATAAGCCTGAGAAAAAGCTTTTCTATTGAGAAATTCTCTATTCAATCGTTTAGATTTGTGCTCGGTTGACGGCAATCGGTTCACCCTAAAGGGCCGAAAACACAACAAAAACAAAGTCTTTGCATCAGCAATAAATCTCTCCATTACCCTTTTATAATACAAGCGTAGTATTATGGTCAGCAGATTATAATACTTGTAAGCGACATAATAATTGTAAGCGAATCCCACTAATAATAAAACAAAATATTTAAGTAATCATCTAGTAATCTCGGAAGATGACTAAATAATATTAAAATGAATTTTAAATTTTATCTCGTCATCTCATTAGTAACAGGCATATTTAAATATTAAATTAGTAGAAAATATTTATGGTTAGATGAAAGTGTATATTTTTTTTTGGCGGAGTCGAGTGGTTTTATAATAATGAAAGTTAGTAACCACGTTTTAGGACTAGGTTAAGGAAATTTATTGTGGTTCTCTTCTTGACTTTTCAGATGTCCATTTCTATAACAAAGTAAACAGTCGCTCAAAAGTGTAATTCTGACTCTTAAACCAATCAACAGACTTTCAACTTTAATCTCTACAATCATCACTCTTGTTTCAGGTTATTTGGATTTTAACATTTAAAGGGACACGGGAGGTGAAAATGTTTATTGGAGTAACGGTCTTTTTAAATATCAAAATAATTAAACATCACATTTTTAAATATCAGAAATCTATATATATAAAAGAAAGTCGTGTTAGTTACTCCATTTATAACTCAAGAACGGCTGAACCGATTTGGCTGAAAATTGGTGGAGAGGTAGCTTATAATCAGGAGACGGACATAGGATACTTTTTATCCCGTTCCCGTGGGATGTTATGACAGACCGAATTCCACGGGGGCGAAGCCGCGGGCAGAAGCTAGTATACTATATAGTGTGATGGTTAACCATCGCTTAGGAGTAAAATATTTCCTTCATTGATGTAAATGATGTAATCCTTGAGTTTTGTATAATGCACAGTTATTTTACGAGTCTTTATATCACTAATTCAATCAAACGTCCGTCAGTAGTAATAACTTTCAAAAATTATCCAGGCTGCATTTGCTCCTCATTATCAGGTAAGGTAAATAATGTAATTATGCAATATGCTACCGTATACCTAAAATTGATTATACTTTAATAGGACTGCTTGCTAATGCGTATCGTTTAGGTTTGCATTTGGAATTTTCTTTTCATATTTTCAATTAATTAGTAAATTATAATTATATCTACACTGTGTAACGTGGTGGACACGTTTTAGGAACGTGGCCGACCGGGAAGTTTTTAGTGGAGATAAATTACACTCGGAACACAGTATATACAAATTTATTGACACTAGGTCGTGGGTTCGATTCCCATAGGACACAAAAATTTATGTGATAAATATAAAGTGTTTGTGTTCGTCTCAGTGTTTCTTATGTATTATTAGTATGTATTTACAAAAAAAAGTATATAAGTATTATATCCATTGTCTAGTACCCATAGTACAAGCTTTGTTTAGTTTGGGACTAGATGGTACTGTGTAAAAATGTCTCAGAATATTATAAAAAAAATATTATAAGAAAAACAATTGATACAACCCTCTAGAGAGTCACTGTTCCTCAATGAATTGAAATCCTTAAATTATATTGTTGCTATAATATGATGACATAATTTGCGAATTAACTCATCAGTCATCACTCACTAATGAAATCGTGTCGCAGAAGCGTGACGGTACAATCTTTGTGTCTGCTAGTTGTTATTTGACAGGTCAATATCCTGAGAAAACCTGCTCATATCTAAGAGGATTCATAAAATCGAACGTTTGTAAAGTTTATCTACCCAAAGTAGGCTAAGCAGCGTAGATGACACAGGATCTGTCCAATTCTTATTATTAGATATATATAATCTTTAAAACGACGTATAATATAGACGGTTTGTCAATTTGTTTGAATTATCTCTCGAGAAGCACTGCTAGTATATTTGATATGCTTACTAAATTCATTATAAAGCAACACCATCTATATAACATCAAAAGTATCATTCTGTTATACGGACTAAAGTAGAGGAAACTCAGCTAGGGTTTTCTTTGTAGAGTAGTGAATGTGAATGGTTCAATACATTATTCTGCTTTATCATTCATAGATGGCGCTAAACTAAAGTCAACAATTGTACAAAATATAATCTTTTAGAGTAGAGTAAGCTAATTATTTAGTAATGCTATAGGCTATAGCGTAGTAGGCTAATAGCCTAATTCTCTCTGAGAGGAGACCCGTACCCAGGAATGGAGTAGGTAAGGGTTGATTATGTACTAGCTTCTGCCCGCGATTTCGTCCACGTTACTTGGTCTTAGCGTGATGATATATAGCCTATATAGCCTTCCTCAATAAATGGGCTATCTAACACTGAAAGAATTTATCAAATCGGACCAATAGTTCCTGATTAGCGCGTTCAAGCAAACAAAAAAACTAACTCTTCAGCTTTATAATATTAATATAGGTATAATAAGTATAGATTATTGCTGTTGTGAAAGACAATAAATACACAGGTATTATGAGTTAGATTTAGGGTTAGATAGCTAACCCTGTTAAAATCTAGACTACAATTAGCAAACTTATTTCTTCTTTCGTAATTTTTATTTTGTAAGTTTATGAGAGTCTGCATTGAACTGGTTTCAGATCATGTGATGAGTAGTTACATAAAAATCTTGGTTAACACATCACAAAAGCGGTTTCAAGCGCACTAAATGACCCCAGACGCTAAGGTGAGTAAGTATAATTATTTATTATGCCCACGTAATTAAACAAACCATAATTAATGAACTTACACCCACGCCCACAACAGACAGTCTTGGGTATATCGATAATTATATTTACATAATATCAAAATCTATAACGTAAATAAAGGTATTAAAAAGAAAATTTGGCACGCATCGAAATGCCAATTATGTGTAATCAGATTAATTATTTAGCGTTTAAATACGACAACGCGAAAATTATATGTGTCATTTGAATTAGAACATGAGTGAACATGGTGAGGCAGGCACAGTTGACTGAGATACAGTTTTTGGAATTATCGATATCCAGTTTATCTGTTGAAACGAAATTCTTTCCATCGTAATCACAATTGTATTTCCAAGGGTTAGACAGAGAGCAACAAAACAATTCGCCCAGCCTGGCCTGGGGAAAGAAAACCCAGGCTCAGCATCAATTTTGCAGCCAGTAGACAAATGAGGGAGTCTTCAATTATGCAATATTATTGGCAACAATGCTGTTATTATTTTCCCTTTTAAGAACATAATACTGTAATACATTTGTACTTGATATTGGCATGGCGAAACATAATAAGCCCATTTTTATACTTAACAAAGTGATGATTGAACTTATTTTAATAGTGCCATTATAAGGTATTAGAAGTAAAAGAAAAGTTTTTGCAATCAGCTAAACAAAACACCATATTGAAGACACAGTACGAGCAGTTATGCCCTAGTTAGATAACCATGGGATTGCTAAGTCAAGACACGCACTTCGGTGAAGGAAAACATCGTGAGAAACTTGCATCCTCGGGAGATTTTCTCGATGGGTGTGAAGTCAGTCAACCCGCATTAGGCCAGCGTGGTGGAGCTGGAACCTAACCCCATTCTTTCCGAGAGGAGACCCGTGCCTAGCAGTGGGACAGTAAATGGGTTAACGATGACTGCATTATCCATATGTCCATATTCTCGAAATGTTCGCTGGAAAGCTCTTGATAAGCCTATACAAGAAATATACTATTCGTTTTATATAGTATGTCGTAGATATAGACAAACCATCACACCTGTTTTCCTCTAAGGGTAAGGCAAAGATGTACTAATTTGTATATCCACAGTTCGCCGATATGTTTAGGTCCCATGCTATACGGGGCGAGCCTATTGCCATAAACCGGGCATAAATCTAAACTGAGCTGCTACTGAGGATTTCATTGAAAATTTCCATAACATTGCTCGACCTGGGAATCGAACTCACGATCTCTAGCGTAGCAGTCGCACTTAGGACCATTAGCGTAATGAGGCAGTCATTAGGAGGCATACATCGGCAAAAAAGTCGATGAACATAGACAAATTAAGAAATAAAAGTTTTCATTGAATTCGAAATACCCAAAACAATATGCAATGTTCTACAAGACTGCCTAAGCGTCTTTCACTCACTAACTTCTAGTTAGGCTACAAGAATGTTAAACCTAGGCTACTGATCATAAATCAACAAATTATAGATTGTTTTTACACAATTAATTATTAATGACTGTAGTAGTGTTGTTATAGTTACATAGGTACTACCGGATTTGATTACTGACACTGTTTATCGCTATTGCAATATTTAGGGCTAAAAAGCGATTAAACGCCAACGTTATAATCATTCTAATATCCCGTCGGAAGTTACATAAGACCTTTTTGATGAATGTGAACGGAACATAATTTCATATCGATGATTGACATCAAAACTGACCTCCATATTGAAGCATAGCCTCCAATATAATGGTTGCCGGTTCGAAACCCACCCATTGCACTACCGACGTGAACCCACTCGTAACACAAGCATTTTAGCTTAGCACGAGGGGTTAACAAGAATACTAGTAATGTGCGTCCCACATTGCTAGTAAGCTTTAAAAAAAAATAGAGAGTAATGTGGAAATCAATAGATGTCAAAGATTCTGTCTATCTTGCTTTGCCGAATAATCTTGATTACATACACTCCTCTTTGGTGAATGGGCATAACTATCGAAATCCTGCATATATAATGTACGTACATACTTTGATTGGAAACTGAAGAAACGAGGATGTATTTCCGTTTTCCCACGACAATTTTTTTAATACCTAGTTGCTTTTACGTCACGTTCCGATTTTCGTCCGCCGCTAGGGGAGTTGGCGTGTCTGATATATCGGATACGTCGGACTCGATCGGGGCCCTGAGAATTGCTACGATTTCGACAGACCCTGAGTAACGTTGACAAGGAGTAATTATAAATTCTGAGCTTGACCCTCGTAATAGTCAATGTAAACTTATCCTAGCAAAAAATTAGACATGAGACATAATGATGCAGAGAGCAGTTTTTTGCTTCCGTTCCCACATAGTAAATATACATTTTATTACATAACCGTCAAGTACGTTGAAAGGAGCAGTGTTCTGCAATTTTCATTAGTAGCCACCTGCTACCCACAATTAGAGTTAATTCGAGGCGCAGGCGCAGTAGAAAGCTCGTGAGATACTACGAGAACCCTTTTACTTGCACGTGTTTCATGATAATGAATTGTTTCTATAGACATTGTTCGATTTGTAGAATGTAGATAGACTACTTTTCCCGATACTATCTTGTTATATCATTGCTTACCCAATAGATACTTTGTTCCTATAGAACAATGTCAAAGTGTTTTATGTGAAAGGGAATAAAGCTTTGAATGAGCCTTAATTCCTAAAGATATATTGATTTTTTACACAATTATACGCGGTGTCTATAAATTATAAATCACATTCAATATAATTGGCAATGCAATGCACTACATATTAGTTCTAATAGACGCGACAAAAACTGAATGCCATCTAGTCTTACCTTAGCTACAAATTCTTAGACTTTTTAGAGAGAAATACGAAGCTATGAACGCAACGCGTTTCCGTCGCGGTCTAGGAAACTGACACTATCGGAGCAAACTGGATACGTTCCGATACAGGACAAAGACCTATGGAGCGGTCACTTCCCTCGCTGTGATCTGGAGCCGGAGGAAAGTTGTCCACGGCCGATCATATAAATGCATGAACTTGATACCGTCTTACACTTTTCCGCGCGGCCCGGTGAATAGAACACTTTTCCTTTCGCAATACGCGTTTTCCTCACAAGTAAATAATGTAATTATATCCATACAAACGCGTCGCAATACGTTGTACATAATGGCGAAATGGGAGTTTCTGGTAAGTTTTCTCTTATGCAACAAAACTAACAAACGTTCAATTGTGAACTGCTAAATGTGTGTAACATTCCGCTATTTCATTTGAACTCATTTATAACTCGTTGAAGCATAAGTAAATGTTCTCGTTTTATTGTGAGCGATGCGATATAAGTTCGTATTGCGATAACGAGGGGCTGATTGATTGGCTTTTACACGTTTTAAGGTAGCCTAAGATTGATTGTTTGAACGGTAATTTATTTCAGATTTTCGTCGCTTTCGCTGCGCTGGTATGCGGTACTGGAGTCGATGATGTTGAGCAAAAGAAGCGAGGAACTGAGAAGGGGACCAGTATAAACTCCATACCTACGGGAGCTCAGAAGCAAGACTATACCTACAGTATTTACACACAGAATCCCAGTTCACAGAGCTCCTCTAGCTCATCGTCGTACCAATCTCAAGTACCAAATACGTTCTACCCAAGTCAGGGAAGTAGTCAGTATTACTCTTCACAAAATTCACAAAGTGATTCGTCCTCCTCCTACACTCCTCAACAGCAACCTCAAATAAACCTGTTGCCTCCACCGACCACGTCTCAATTCGTGCCACTGAACTTCGTACCAAATCCTGGTTACCAGTCAAAGTATCAGTTAGTGCCTACGAAATCAAGCGGGAACTTTCAGCTGGCTTTTTTACAGCAGCCAAATAGTTATTCCACTCAACCCATTGTACACCCTTATGCTTCACAATTATTTGCACCTAATCCTACAAGCCAGATAAGTCCCCATCAGAATCATTTGTTGAACTCTTTGCCACAGGGGCACTTTAATTATCAGCCTTTGTCCCTCGGAGGCTCTTATTTAGGTCAGCCGTCAACTATGTTGTTATTTGCTCAGCCAAATCCTTCTCCATATAATAATCTTCTCTATCAGAACCCTGTGCAGAGCTTTTATAATTACTATCCCTCTAATTCTCAGTCCAAGTATAACGTTCAATACGTTCCACAAGGATCGACCACGGAGTATGACAAGTTGCCAGGTCCATTATCTCAGAGTGTGCCGAAGGAGGAGAATGATGTTTCTCACAGTAGTGAGTATACTGGCCCGTCTGATTCGAACTCGAGCTACAAGAACGCCTACTCGGCTAGTCGTAATACTTATGCTAAACTATAACTATGATTAGTTGTAAGCATTTAAGCAGAACTGATGTATTTACATGTGTAGTTGCCATTATGTTAACCACAGATATTTATTGCTATATACTTATGTAATGACTAATGTTATTGTTTTATGTTTGAAAAAATAAATGTTGCATGTTTTTGAGCATTTTTTTTTACTTGAGGCTTCAGAAAGTAAGTCTTCCTCGATTTTGTTTTTCGTTTTCATTATTGTCATCAATGTCTAATTTTGCTGATATTTCCTGACTCTTAAGTTACGATAGTCTTTAAGGTACTAATAATGACATCATAACTTGAGGACCTCTGATGACGACAGTGACTTTGTCAAACCAAATATACTCGACGCAGCTGCTAGGCAGTAATCAAGGGAATTCGATTTCCTCGTCAACTATTTATAGACGAAAATAACCGAATACACTGCTTACCTGTTTAGATATCTATGTTCAAACATTGAAAAACCAATCCAATTTCTGGATGATGATATAACATTTTCGTACGCAATACTAACGCTAGGCATATAATTTACTGCTCGTTTTGAGAACAGGCCGTGATGGACGCGCCTAAATTGTTTGCGCTATTCAAAGCAGCCAACCATGAAATGGTAGCCCGAATATCCACAGGTTATATCAATTTTCCTTCCGATAGGTAGTATTTGATGCCAAGACTATACAAAACCAGGTATTACTTACCATGTACAATCTTGGTGGTCTTTTCACGTTTATTGTTAAGAGTATAAGGTCGATAATCAGTTATTGACTAATATTGCCGATTCAACATACACTACATTTGAAGATAGGATAAGGTAATGGTAGGTTATATAATGCATGTTATGTAGTGTTTTTAAATTGATTTCTTTAACGCCCTCTAATTTTCTTTCTCACTGGCGCACTAGATACTATGTGATGTAAGGTTTTAAGGTGTATTCGTGCTAATGTTTAAGTGAAAAGGGATGATGAAGTCGGTAAGTAGGTAATTTCATCTGTTGATTGTTCTGAAACTGTTGATCTTAATTTTTTTTATAATGTTTAAATAACATGAATGATAAGTAAAAAAGCTGAAGTATTAAGGGCTTTACGATTAATAAAAAGTTCTCAACAGAATATTTTACACATAAAATGTAAAAAATACTCATACGTATCGTAGGATAAGATAATTTGAAGACGTCACCGATGAATGTGACTTTATTCTACTTTGGACCAGGATGGCCTATTTAGTAGCTATAAGTCTAAGTCTATTCTAGTATTCTTTTTTTTTAAGTACCATGTAGGAATAACATAACATACCATCACGCTTGTATTCCCTGAAGGGTTAGGCAGAGGCGTACTAATGTACACCCACAGATCGCCGGTATGTTTAGGTCCCATGTAATAGAGGGCGAGCCTATTGCCATTAACCGGGCACAAATTCCTAACTCCGACCTGCTACTGGGAATTTCATAGAAAAACCCAATAACACTTTGCTCGACCTGGGAATCGAACCCAGGACCTCTAGCACAGCAGTCGCGCTCAGGACCACTTGACTAATGAGGCAGTTTGTACTATGAGGTACCATGTAGGAATGATAATATTATATACTTAAGTTTTTATAGTCGGCTTTGGGAGTTTCATACAACCTACACGAATGTCCTGATCTGGTATTGTCGTGCGACGGCTCGTTGAGCTCCCTTAATTATGGTTGAGCTAAGTTATGACACGTCAACTCAAGGCTGCTATGGCTCTTTCCTCAAAAGGCATTTTTCTTTTTCTTTCTAAACAATAGAATAAACATTGTTTACAGTCACAAGGTGGCCTTATGTGATAAAGGTTAAATGATATTAGTTTGACTACGTTTTATGGTATCTATCAAGTCATAAAGGTGATCTAAGAAGTCAATTTATGCTGGGACTGAAATTGGGAGGAATGAAAGCATCAACTTTAAGCTTAGCTTTCCCTTTTGTTTTTATAATGTAGCACAATTGATATGACGCACAGCTGCATAACGTCATAATAAATGAAACGTAAAATGAACGATAATTTCAAAATCCTTGTGACTAAGACGAGTTCTCGAAAGAATGTGAGCACACCTAAAAATTATGAAATTATAATCAGCTTGCCATAAAACTCTGTAAAATTATTTACGACATGAGTAAGTCAAAGCAAGTTCCCAATAAAAAAATATGTGTATAAACGATGCGCAGGCGCATAATAAATTGAGCGAAATTGTCCGTCTGATGGACGTGAGAATTATCTTAATCGCTTTAGTGGCGTAACAGTAATCAGTAGAGTTTGATACAAGGTCAGTTCTTAGGCCGAAACTTGCGCTATGTCGAGAACTAACCATTGACTTGCAACATGTTAAGTTTCTATAATTTTTTGCAGGTGCCTAACCGGGACGTAATGATTATAAACTTTGAGATGCGATCTCAGTTACATGAAAAAGATATATAAATACCTTTTCCGAAGCATATAGTAGGTATATTTTTAATTCAATTCAAATTTTGATACCTATACCGAATCAACCATTCTAGATTGCATTTATATTAACTCAAAACACGCAAATATTTAGCCGAAGCACCAAAATATTCGTGGCATCATAAATGCCGTTATTATTGCATCGCCGAATATTTAGCCGAAGCAAAAAAAGCAAGATGGGTCCACTCTCTAGTTATTGGTATGATTCGGACACTTGATATCAGCAGTGAAAGGAAGCGGCGTGCTTACTTAATTGGCTCGCGTTTTATTTGTATCATTTCTATGATGCGCAATCAGACGCACCTGCGTTATAGGGTGTGTTCACTTATGCTGCATTGTGTAACAGATGTTATGGTGTGTCTTTTGAGAAGAAGAATTCGTGTTCTTAATTTTGGCATAGAAATTACATGTATTTATTATTTTTAAGTATTGAAAATTGATGATGCCTTTGGTGCATACAGCTCTTTAAATCCGATAAAAGGTAACTAAGTATTATATACGAAATTCGTACATATAGCCGTGGGTACAGCTCCAACAATGTCCAATAAATCGTAATATTTTATATTGTATGTAATACACCTTTAGTAGTTATTTATTTGTACGAAAGGAAATTATAGTGCATATGCCATCTTATTGGCGGAGTCTTCAAAAAGGTCTCGCAACCGGAGCGTTGTATGAGAAGATGTATGAATATGGCAGAAGCAAATGAAGTATGCAAAAATCTTAGCAAGTGGCGGTATATAATTTCTGCCTACCCCTGTGGGAGAAAGGCGTGAGTGTATGTATGTTTTTTATTTGTGAAAACTTTTACAACTGGGATGCTCGGAAGAAAAAAATACGTTAATTCCACTGACTAACAGCGGAATTAATGTATTTTTTTCTTCAAATGTATTTTCGCAGATCGTAAATGAATAAAATCATTGTGTGTTCATTGCAACAATAATTGTAATAATTACTATATTCATGTCATTCAGTCAGTCATTGTTAGCCAACCAAAGGTTTACTTACATCAAAATTTAAATGATCATGATATCTAAAACGTGGTCAGAGCTAATTTTATCTGTAACTACCTAATCATAATTATGAGACTCAGATCGTACAAAAAAACTAGGTAAGTACAATATATAATTGCTAGTATTTTATTAAATAGTGTGATAAAATATAATAAATTTATTTAATAAAGTTTGTTGACCTTTATTTTGTTGAATGTGATTGTATTTTGACATACCTACCTACTATTATGAGAATAATTTATTCAGAGAGCTACTTTATTTTCTATATTCTATAACTACTATAATTCTGTCGTTGGTTTTTTTAAAATATTGAAAAATTAAGGTAAAAAATGTTATGCGTTAATGTTTAAAGAGAGACGACATATTTCATTTCAATTAAAACCATTAAAAATTGGGAGAGCCATGCTTCGGCTCGACTGGAGTGATACCACGGCTCACAGAAAACCGGCGTGAAACCACGCTGACGTTATGTTTCACCGATTCAGTAAGGATACCGGAGACCCAAGCCCTTTTAAAAGGCCGGTAATGCACTCGCGACTCCTCTGGAGTTGCGGATGTTCATGGGCGGCGGTAATCGCTTTTCATCAGGCGATTCGTCTGCTCGTCCAATAAAAAAATGATGTTTCTGAGTAGTTAAAAATTATTTAATTTACACGCTTTCGTGCAAGGCGAGTGTATCAATGTAGTTCATCTTTTCAGCCATGTTCTCAACTACGAGTACCTATGTAACGTCAATATTTACAAAATATGTCTGACAATGTATTTATTTTTATATATTTGAATGATAATTAACTACTTATAATAATGTTCAAAGGAGTATGTTATTAAGGTTGCCACTTTAGTGAAGTGCATGTTATGTAGGACATCGATATAGAATGCAATAAAATATTGAGCATTAATTCTTGACAGGCAGCGGTTACATCATTTTAGTACAAGAATAGATACAATATCGTAAATTTTGTCTCACCTATATTTTAAGCAATTGAGGTTGTTAGTGATTCAATCAGAATTAAGACCGGTCTGCGCATCTGTACCACATACCCAACACACGTAATAGCTATTAATTATAAACACAGACTCATACAAGTCCTATTTCACATTATCTATAGTCGGAATAACTTTCCAGAGACAATTTATTTATGTTGGTACGTAAAGCTTCATTTGCTAATGACAGTTTCCGTGTCGTTTGTCTCACGAAGGTTCTATGTGAATAATAATTGGTGAATATGACTGAATCATTGATAGGTATTATGTTATGTATCACAGCCGTGATAGCCTAGTGATATGACCATTGGACTGCCAAGTCAAAGGTCTCGAGTTCAAATCCAAGGCACACACCTCTGACTTTTCGAAGTAATGTGCGTATTAATAGTTAATTATCACGCGCTTAAACGGTGAAGGAAAACATCGTGAGGAAACCTGCATGCCCGAGAGATTTTCTCGACGGCGTGTGAAGTCTGCCAACCCGCATTAGGCTAGCGTGGTGGACTGTAGCCTAATCCCTCTCATTGTGAGAGGAGACCCGTGCCCAGCAGTGGGACATATAATGTGTCGATTATGCTATGCTAATGCTATGTTATGTAGTCTGTGTACTTCTTTAAAAAAGGTTATACTTTTAAATGTAGTTAGGTATCTGCCTCATTAGTCTATTGGTCCTAAGCGCCCCAGCAACGCTAAAGATCCTGGGTTGGATTCCCAGGACGAGCAGTGTTATTGGGGTTTCTATAAAATTCTCAGTAGTAGCTTTGGACTAAGATATGTAAAAGGGAGCGAAGAAGTAAATTTTAATGGAACTTTAAATATATTGGTGCACTGTCGGCATACATTAGTAACTACACCTCTGTTTACCCTTTTGGGAAATACTGGCGCAATGGCATATGTTACGTTTGAAATAGTTTGATCTGTTTTAGTTATTAATAATCGTAGAATATATAATTTACTAAGCAATAACATAATCCAATTGCCGATGCTTAATTTTTATGACTTTCGCAATATTCTAAATGTCTGTGATTATACTCATCAATAATGTAATTGGTCTAGATATTATTAGCAAATATACGGTTACTCATTTTTAATTGCTGTTGAGAATTTCATAAAAGAAAGAAAGTCAATAACACTTTGCTCAAACTGGATATCGAATCAATGACCGTGGCTCAGCAGCCTAAATTATAACCAATTTTAAGTAATGGTATAATAATATACAAGTTCAAAATAGATTGATTTGCATCAAAACATCGGCGATTCTTTTTGATCGTCGAAGTAACGAATTAGGTGTGAAACCAATTTGTAATAGTTATAGATTAACTTAAATTTGGAAACGTGTGTTTTCAACGTTTTTTTCACTTCATTTGGCCGTCTTGTACCTAATTACGAAGCAAGTAATTTATTTAATCTTGTACATAATTAAATTTCTTATCTATGAAAGTAAATTGATTGCTTTTGAGTATAATTGATGATACAGCAACGGATATGTGGACACAGATGTAACATCTGAATATGATTTTACACCTACCAAAATTTATACTAGCGAAGGACTTGTGTTTTGGGGGCTGTCTAAAATGTAATTTATGACGTCCAATGATTTTAATAATTGTTTAGTTTTTTCTTTGACTTCTTAAATATATAATACTAGCCTTTGCCCGCGGCTTCGCTCACCTGAAGCTATAGTGGGATTAGAAACGGATTCCAAAAATAATTTAATAAAAACCAACAGTGATAATCTTTTCTTTGTATGGGCCTCTATACATTACAGAGGTCAAGCTGTATCTCAGGATCCGATGTATTAATTGTGATAATTATTGTGATTAATTGTGCTCACCAGTTCTTAAGTTGTAGCATATTATACTTTTTAACAGTGATAACAAAATTAAAATCTATTCAGTAGTTTTTGCTCCAACCTGTAACAAACATATTTTTTTCAATTTTATAATAGTAGAGATTTACATAGAGGTTGCATAACACGACTTGACGGCATTTGACGGCACGTTTAGCGTAACGGCTAAGTGATCGGCTTCTCAGTTTTCGTTTGTGTTTGTAAACACGACCCCCGAAACAGAAGAAATACCTAGTGTGGGGCAACGTATAAAAAAACATCACTATATGAGATGTTGCAAAGCTTCTTCTCTTTGCAAGAAATGTTTAGCTTTTTTGTTGAACTTCCCACAATTTGAACTTATTAGCGCCTCTGATGGTATAATATTATAGCGTGTGTTTTCAACGACTTCGCTTTCTGGCTATGATGAGTATTTAAAAAATCAATAGCTAAACTTTCAAGAAAAGAGCGTATTCCTTTTTATAAGGCCGGCAGCGCATTTGTGACTCCTCTGGTGTTGCGGGTGTCCATGGCTGGCGGTGATCGCTTACCAGCAGGCGATCCGTCTACTCGTTTTCCCGCTAACCCTTAAAAAATATAATCAGGACAGACTGAGTATTGAATGAAGCTATCCACGTCATTTTGAAAAAATCATCAATATATTAGCAAAATTTATTTTATTTTATTTATTGGTACACAAAAAAAAGACCACTTATGCGTCTGGAGTAAATTCCGCAAGTGAGCACGTTCTAAGATTACCGTGCGTATTTGTTACAATATCATTATCGGCAACTGGACACTGATCCCTTTATGTGAAAGTGATCTAGGCAAGGCACAGCCCACGTTTCCGTTCGCCTTTGTGAGGGAAGTGTCTTATTACGCAAGTTCAGTATTACTTATCCAAGACATTGCGAATGTTTAGGATTTACTTAAGGGAAAAATAAATTGAAAAAATAAAAATGCTGTTAATAATAAAACACACCATAAATCTCATCAATAATAATAAACTCCCAAATAAAAATTCAAATACGGTATTTTTTTACTTTTCCGCACTCTATGATTTTCTCCTGTATAGTGGATGCGTTTACTAACACAAATTCTCATATACAAAAACGCCCAGACCCGGAACAACTACCTGTAGATCATACAAATATTTGCTCCGTGTGGGAATCGACAACACAACACGTGTCGCAGAAGCCGATCGCTCAGGTGCTACACCAAACATGTCATCGTTTAAATCTTACGATAAATTAATTACCTATAATTAATTATTACGTCACATTGTGGTTATTTTGTTTGACTGTTTATTTACATCGCCTTGGTCTATCAGTTAGCTAATATAAAATAACTCAGGTATAAAACAACTATTGTCAGAAGAAGGCAAATCCTAAAATCTATTGCTCCACAATTGCTTGCCACAAAAATCCTTTCTCAACCTCCTACATCAACCACGCAAAATCTAGCTTTCAAATTCAATTTAAAATATCCTACTTCAAAGTCCTTGTTGAATCATATGTCACGTGGCTCATACTAAATGTCAGAAAGTTAGGGTTGCAGTAGTTCAATTAAAAATTCATGTATACACTATGTGTTATGATAGTTTTGCAATAACATTTATTTAAAATGTTTTTCTTGTACAACCTTGAAACGTCAAATTTGCAGATATTTATGTACATACACATACTTACATGTATTTATTTTGGCCCATTTTCCCACATGTGGATAAACAGTTGTCAGTCATCATAATGACTGCTTGGCATGTGATGTATTTCACGCTTGTAGTTTATTACGTATTTAACAACAGGTGGTGCCTATTTGAAGTGAAGATTAGGAGTTATGTTACGTTATGATCGCAAAGGTCTGACTGACGTTTTCTCTCTAATGACTCTGAACTTGTACTAACGTTTACACATTGGTTTAGAAACTTTAGAAATGCTAGAGTTACAATCGTTAAATTCTGCTATTAATTAACACGAGATTATGTCGAGAAATTGTTTGTTCGTTCTCTATGCGTTCACTATCAAATTCATCCGATAACGATAAAATATTGTTAAAACGTAACGGTAACTGACAAAATAATACACGAGAGATTTTGCTCATCTAGTTGGGTGTAAAAGATGCAAACAAGTTTCAACAGCTTCTGTTTCAAACTCGTTTAAGTAGCCAATTTACATAACGCAAAAAGAAAGGGCTGTTTAAAATTATTCACCCGTGACAACCCTATAAAATTCACGCCATGCCTCCTGGTGCGTTGATGCTTTTGCCGAAAGCCAGCGTGCGTAAACCCTGAACTAATACAATGGTTGTGTAACAACCACGGATGCCACTACTTTACATAGCTTTGTTTTGAATGAAACGAAAGAGGTATTATGACATGCAATGCACGTCAGGTTGATGTTATCAGTGAATGTATGCTTCGATCTGAGGCTTCGGATGCAATTTTTCTAATAAGAGCTATGTACGCGTTTATAATATGTTGTAATTCTTATGATAGCAATCTTATCTATTATAAAACTATATAATTCTCTATTATATTAAGCCACTTTTATAAGCAGACATTCTGAGAGCAGGTAGATGGCACCGCTATTTCGTATATCCTGTGAGAATAAACATAATATTATTCTGTAAAGTCTAGGTATTTGAGTATACATAATGATGAGTCTAACAAAGTAGAGCAATATCTAGGATGGCCTTTTGAAGATAGTCCCAAATAACGGCACGCATGCTTGTGTCATTGCGTATTTCGATCATCATTTAGGGAGCTCAACAACCAAGTTGAGGAAATTACATCAATGATTTTAATATCTATCAGGGATCGTGGACGGTTGTGGACTAATTTAAATAATCTAAACAGGTGCTTACTTTCAAAAGCTTAATTATCGGTAACACTAATTCCTTGGTTTCTAAAGCAGTAATTGCCATTTCTATTATTACAAAAAAATACGCCATTTAACTTTATTCAAGTTGTAAGTAAAAAACTATTCGAATGCGATTTCGATCAGTTTGTGAGTCTTTAATTATTTATGTGTTCAAAGTTTCTGATAATGATTAAATTCTATTGCACTTAAATGTGTGATTTGGGCGTGTTAACGATAGTCGTTCGTGTCCTAGATTAGTTGTGATTATCTAGTTTTTGCCTCGAATACGCACTTGATAAGTGTCTGAATGTCCTTTTTGGAACACTGCTTGTGAGCGGTATCACAGATAAAAGAATACGTATGTACCTACGAGAACTTATTACTACAGACTGGTCCCACGTTTTTTCTTTCAAAGATAATCAGGTCATCATGCCTAAATTAGCTCTGCACCTGTCAAGAACCACTAACAGACACAATAGAAAAACAATTATTCTAATCATCTAGCTAGCCAGAGGGTCCATTAGATTAATTGTACAAAGTGGTCAGGCAAAATAATTCGTGGTTTTTACGGTAGATCACCTCACATCTCGGTCCAAGGAGTGGGGCTTGACCACAACCATCGCCTTCTAGACCATAGAAGCCCAGAAGAATTAAATAATTCGTAGAACTTCTTTCTGTTGTGCTTGTGGTATCAGCTAGACTCTTTAATAGTTTGTCAAGGTCATTAAATGACTTGACATTGACTCAGTCAACTGAAGCCTTTACTAGTCAGTTAAGACCGTGGTAAAAAGATTTTAGAAGAAATAGAACAAGTAGACCTACGCCGGGTGATCATATAATATATTATGTATAATGCCTAGTAGATATAGTAGTAATATTGGATCACGAAAAGATAATCGAATTATACATTGATGATATGACCTTAAGACGCAGAATGAGAAATTTAACATCACGGACAATAGTCCAAGGAGCTTCGTTGGCTACTAAAGTGTCCGCTGTATTTATCGGGATGACAACTCTTCAGGACCTTTTCTTTCGTTATTTTTTTATATTAGATTTTGAATCTTTAATAGATGGAATTGATATAGACGTTATTACAAAAGCTCTCCGATCTTTATCATGAAATGATCTTTTACTAAACTGACACTGTAAACTGACAATTTGATATGAATTACCTAAGCTTTGGGTCATCTGACTTGTTATGTCAGCATTGTAAGGTGTTCCCTTTCGCTTTAATATGAAGACATGCTGTACTTACCAATATTTTATTACATTTGTAAGACGTATACCTATATAGTAACTATCTATCATTCTATCGCAATGTTGAGAAATATAATAGACGACTACCATATCGCCGGTCGTATGTAAAATGAGTCGAGCCTATTGCCGGGCATAAACTCTCCCCCTCGTATACATGTGGAGACCAGTGGCTTTCTGGGGGAGTAGAATTATCAAGAAAAATAGTAATAATATACGATAAAATAATGTAGTTATTTTTAAGATGAACAGCACAAATACTAAGCAAAAAAAATAAATTAATGCGATTTTTTTAAATATATTCTCATAGTGAGCGGTGGCCGTAATAAGTTTGAGAAACGGTGAGGTGAGCCAAAGCATAGGTACTACCTAGTTGTTAATTCACATGTGGAATCAATCTTTTACATGAAAGTTAGGCAGTACTGTGCAAGTCATTCATATCATTTGCGATTGGATTGTTTTTGACCGCAACCGTGACTTCGAAATTGTATCAGAATCATTTGGAATATCGGTTCCTATTTCCTCGTGGGTTAATAATACGATACACGATGAAAATTCTTCCAGTTAGTATACTTATTTGTATTTAGATTTCGAAAGCTCACTCAAGCTATAAGAGAATTTGGTCATTGGTAATTTCTTGTCTGCGGTTTTTTGGGTAGATTTGCGGATCTAGATTGTTGGCAAACCATAATATAGTTTGGTGTTTGATGTGACTCTGAACATTAAGAAATCTACTTCAAAATCACGATATTGATAAATAACTAGAAAATTTTATTTAACTTAAAATTACTAAGGCTAGTTCCTATGGAAGAAGTGATTTCAGAGTAATTGCGTAATGTAATGTGGGTTATTAATATAGGTACAAAGTTAATACACACAAGTCAATATAAAGTTTGATCGAATAATGTTTCAAAATAGTTCTACGGGTTTTAAAATCTAACATATTCCCTATAATTAAGATTTCAAATTGTAAAGCAATTAACATATTGATGGACGCAATAACGTAACTACTCATTACTACGAGTTATCATAATGATCTCGTTACTTGTGGTGCTTGTGAGGAATGTATTATACCTACGTAGGTACTTACTAAGTAATTAGATTAAACAATTCATTTTGTAGAGCTGATAATGCAGTAATATAAGTGCAGCGTGAATGATACTAGTGGTGCAAACCTAATAGTTATTGGAAGATGCTAAGAACATCATTACTTTACTTAATGTAGCTACACAGTGTGACCGTATTAGTTTTAAGTATGCCATTTGTTGCCCGCTATAATATAAATAATTTAATACATATGAAAGCCTCTTTAAAAACATAAAGAAAAAGATATACCACTTTATTTTAGAACATATATTAATAAATGATGCAACCAAAGATGTTTCTTTTATTGTGTAGAAATCCTCTCAGTTACCCAAGGTTGGAAAAACTGTGTGAATAATACACTAACAGTGTTCCTTCGGTTATTTTGATGCATAATTTTTTAAAAGGTAGGTATTTCCCTAATGTGTCACAAGTATTGCAAGGAGTTTGCTTTATGTAACGATTGTAAGTAAAATGATGATTTAGGTATTTTTTTTGTAAAAGAACAAATAATAAACGTAATATTATAGAAGATAAAATATTCGAAAATAAAAAGCTAAGGGGAAAGTTCCTAAATATACCTAGAGATGTACGGACATTTAAAAATTAGCATTAGAACAGAACAGACATTGCTACACCAACATCGACAAGTGCCCAGATGGATGTACCTATGGTATATCTTTGAAATATCTGTTACAATAAATGAAATCTTCAATAATATCGTATATCTTGTAATTTCAATTCAATTATTATAAAATATGGAGGCAATATTGAAAGGCAGGTGCGATGAAAGCTCCTAATCTGTCTATCAACAAGGACTACTTTCTTCTAAGTCTAGTTTTGATGTAAATGAAGTACCTACAGGGCTAATATTTATAGTAAAATTTATAGTAACTGCCTCATTAGCCAAGTGGTCCTGAGCGCGACTGCTACGCTAGAGGTCCTGGGTTCGATTCCCAGGTCGAGCAAAGTGTTATTGGGTTTTTCTATGAAATTCCCAGTAGCAGCTCGGAGTTAGGAATTTGTGCCCGGTTAATGGCAATAGGCTCGCCCCCTATTACATGGGACCTAAACATACCGGCGAACTGTGGGTGTACATTAGTACGCCTCTGCCTAACCCTTCGGGGAATACAGGCGTAATGGTATGTTATGTTATGTTAAAATTTTAAAATCAATATTTTCTAGTTCAATTGAATATGCGGCTCGTCTGGTGCTCAACAAACATGGCTAATTATATCTTAGGAAGTGCCCATGATGAATGCCCAGATTTCGTCAAACATGGTGATAATTTCGACGTTTTTAAAGGAACTGTGTTAGTTATATAAAGCTAAAGGTTTTTAAATTTCTGTTTTTGGTTCCATGGAATTGGTATCTAACTTGGGTGTGCAATAAAGAATATTCTATTCTGTTCAAATGACTCCTATCTGCCATCTATAATTTTAACTTACGTTGAAATTAGGAATAAAAGTTTTATGTAAGGACTAACTGAAAGTACCTATTGTGTTACACTTGATTATACTTTAGAGTAATTAAGTGGATCTGTTCTACTGTAACAATAATTATAGCCATACAAATTTACAGTTTCGTCTTCCTGTCAATAGTAATTCAAAGTTAGTCTAGGCGAACTAGTTATTATAATTTTGATTGACACATTACATAAATGAGTAGCTGAATCAAGTTCTCAGTAGAGCAGCAAAATGGTTATGTGTTAACATGTCAATTATTTCTTGATTGATGTGTGAATTTGAACGTGAAAATGTGATTGACGTTACATATATGTTCAAATATAGCTTTTATATTATACTAGCTTCCGCCCACGACTTCGTCCGCGTGGAATATTTACTTAGTCTTAGCGGGATGATAGCCTATAGCCTTCCTCAATAAATGGACTATCTAACACCGAAAGATTGTTTCTAATCGGACCAATAGTTCCTGAGATTATCGCTTTCAAGCAAACTTGGCAGGTGGCACTTGACAGGTGGTAAGAAGATGATGATCCCCTTCAGCGGCTTGTAGTATGTTTTGATTGAAGCTCACTTCAAGATATAGCCAATATTATTAGTTGATAGTTGAATATTGAGTATCCGAGCGGAACTTTAGTAAAATACGTCACGGGAACAGGAATAATAAAATAACGCTAAATGAGGATATGTCTTTTAGAGCGTTTGTTGGGTCCGAGCGGACCCAAGCTCGGTCCGCACGGATACAAAACAAACGCTCTAAAGGCTGATGAATAACGTATTTATTTGGATAAGGATTAATATCATGTTTATAAAAACACGACGCAAATAATGCATTTGGAATTTTAGAACAAAGTTAGCATAAAAAAGGTTATAGTGAGCCAACCTTAAAAGATAGACATATGCTGTCGCGGACTTTTTTTTAGAACTTTTAAAGAGGAACAATTCTGTCATATATAATTTATGCGAAACTTTAACGGTTTCCGCAGCGCACGCATCGGAAGCTCTCAAAAGGAAAAAAAAACGAATTTTAGAACAAAGTTAGCATAAAAACGGTTATAGTGAGTCAACCTTAAAAGATAGACATATGCTGTCGCGGACTTTTTTTTAGAACTTTTAAAGAGGAACAATTCTGTCATATATGATTTTTGCGAAACTTTAATCGTTTACGCAGCGCATGCATCGAAAGCTCTCAAAAGGAAAAACCCCGATTTTGAAACATTCTTCATTGATGCTCCGCTCCTATTGGTCTTAGCGTGATGATATATAGCCTATAGCCTTCCTCGATAAATGAGCTATCTAACACTGAAAGAATTTTTCAAATCGAACCAGTAGTTCCTGAGATTAGCGCGTTCAAGCAAACAAACAAACAAACAAACAAACAAACAAACTCTTCAGCTTTATATATTAAGTATAGATTTTCTTTTCTGTTTGTGAATAGTTATGGAATTTTGATTTATTTAGTTTTAGTGATTCAACCACAACTAAGTACCTAAGCAAGCGACGCTGCGCCTAAGAACACTAGTAATATTAAAGCTTTCTGATCGTAAAACCAGCGAAGGATTAAAATAACCCACAATTAGGATGAGAAATTCAACATTATAGACAGCGACAGGGTTTATCGAACCAATTTAAATATATATGTATGACTGCGTAGTTATATTTTTTAATACCCATATCCCCATTAATATCAACATCAGGTTTGTGCTGATTTATTTACGTACAAGAAACAGATAGACAAATAGCACAAAATAAAGTTTTTCTCCTGCGGCAGTGACTTATCTTGAGCTAATATATGAACCATGGAATAGAGCTTACACTAATTACAACTATTCAGAAAAGGAAAGTGAAAACTATCGTAAAGAAGATATGCATACTGGTGTGGATTACAAAAGGGAGTGCGTAAAGAGACATCGGGTGCGCCGGCGCTGCTTCACTTGCTTAGAAAGTAACGAGTGAAACCGATCTAGAGGACGTTAGCCAAACACTTGTGTCTAATACCCATATCCAATTATGAAAAAAAGTTAATAAACATAACTTATCGTACCATCACGCCTGTATTTATTGAAGAGTTAGGCAGAGGCGTACTAATGTACATCGACGATTTGTCTGTATGTTTCAGTCCCTTGTAATAGGAGGCGAGCATACCAGTGAACTATGGGCGTACATTAGTACACCTTAGGCGTTATGATATGTAATATTATATAAATTACCCAAATGTCGGCCTTGGACCGGGATGGAATCCGTGAAAATACGGAAGTCTAATTTGAAAGTGACAATCAATAATCATATTTTTAACAAAATGCAAAAGAGGTGTTTACCACGCAGAAAAGGGTTATTGAGTTTGAAGTGTTGTCATGAACAAAAGACTTGGGAACAACGATGCACCTCATTTGTACGAAAGCTTCTACAAGGCTTGCTTCAGAGAATGTAAGAGGTCCATTCTCATATCAGCTACAGATCATGCGAAGCTTGTGGTCACGAGCCTACACAAATAGAGGGAGCCCTACTTTCATTGGTAGACAATATTTATAATATCACGATAATTATGATCACGAATTCACGATATTGCAAGTATATACAATGTATACTATATGTATATGTATGTCTTAAGTGGTTTTCGACAGCCAGACCACAAATGATGTGATCAAAAATACTCATATTACACAAAATAAAAAAATACTCATTAAGCACCTAATTACGCAACGTGTTAACGAGATGCTCTTCTAGATTGTAAAAATATATTAGATGATTCAACTCGCTCTTCCTAATTTTTTAATCGATTAAACATAGCTTGGCGTAATGTAACATCGTAATGTCTGTTGCTGAACCACATCTGTCATAATTATGTGTAGTAAGTATGTAAACATTATTTAAATTACCTATCTATATTATTATCATAATCAGCTTTTACGATGGTAGAACATTCCTAACGTTTTAAATTTTTTAATAATTATTCTTTAATCTCATCTTAATTTTAAGCTATTTTATAATTTACTAGCTTCTGCCCGCGACTTCGTCCGCGTAGCGTGATGATATATAGCCTATAGCCTTCCTCAATAAATGGGCTATCTAACACTGAAAGAATTTTTCAAATCGGACCAGTAGTTCCTGAGATTAGCGCGTTCAAGTAAACAAACAAACAAGCTCTTCAGCTTTATATATTAGTATAGATTAGTATACCTAGATACTTTAGAAGTACATCCCAAAATCTGGGACAGTAAATATTGATCATTTTATTATTAACTTAGTTGAATATAGCCTGAACCCCGCAGTGGGGCAGAAAATGGGCTGAGATGATTACCTACACTTTTTTATATGTAGACGTCGGCAAACGAGAAGACGATTTATCTGATGGTAAGCATTCATCGTCGCCCATGGGGACCTGTAACACCAGAGCGTTTGACCCCTTTAAACGCACCGTTTGAAGTTCCTCAGGATAAAACCTACGGAGAAAGATTATTCCATATGTTAGAGGTTTAGAAACCGGTTACTGTCAGTTAGTTATTTATTGTTTAAGCAATCAATATACTTTATCTATCGAATAGACCATAATAATTAGTATCTTTGGAGACTGAAGGAAGTCCTGTCTACGAAATTTCCGACACTTAGGAGATATCGTAAGCGCATGAGACATTTTCTTAAGAGAATACATTTCATTACGTTAAACAATATTAAGGATATCCGTAACTTAATTAATGAGTAGAATATAAAGTTAATGATGTGAACCTGATGAAGTAATGAATGTATAAGAATAGCTTCATAAATTTATTCAAATGCTTAATAAAAAGCCGCCAGGGGTAAAAATACTTACAAATATTTGTCATGCGCACCTCAATCGACGACGACCTTACCAGGAGATTAGCTACGCACTGAAGATGACTTCGACCAGCAGAGCCAAAGTTTTAAAAAACATAACATACCATCACGCTTGTTTTCCTTGAAGGTTTAGGCAGAGGCATACTGATGTTCACTCGCAATTAGTATGTTTAGGTCCCATACTATACGGGGCGAGCATATTGCCATTAACTGGACTAAAATTCCAAACTCTGAGCTGCTACTGAGAATTTTATGGAAAACCTAATAACACTACCTACTCGATCTGGGATATATCTTTTATCTCTATATAAACTATTACTTATTGTGCAGGTCATGCCAACACTAAGGAAAAGGACAAATTAAAGAAATTACAATTTATCCTTCGTAGGTAGTAGCACGGATAGAAATGTACAGTAGTAGTCAGCAGTATTCCATTTGACTATAACAGTGTGACTAGAAATATTCTAAGAAATATTTATCCCGGAACTCTTTAGACATTGATGATGATAAATATGATCAAAATGAAGATGTTACGATCAAACTACAAGTGTGAAGTAAATCAGCAGGTGCTAGTAAAACAAGTGAAAGCCCTGTTTTATCATAATCAGCCTCTAAACTCTGAGCTATTACTTACTTTAGAAGTAATACTTCTAAAGTAATGTTAGAAAATAAAATAATAATTTGGTGATCAACTTTTATGTCAACCAACAAAAATATTTAATGGTTAACTGACGAACTAAAAAGTAGTTAAGTTAGTACCTAATGGTTTTTTTCGTATTACGTGGAATGAAAACGATTCAAAACGGTGTGTCGCTTGATTTATCGTAGAAATTAGGCTGATTTTCTAGTCACGCTGATCTGCGCTAATTAGAAATGTTCTTGAATTGAATGAAAAATATACCTTTGTCATTGTACGGTAACAAATTGGCAATTCTATATAATTATATTGTAATGAAACTACTTTTTTCGGATTTTATCGCGGTATATTGATATTATTAAGTTCCCGACGTTTCGGATCCTTTACAGCATCCATGGTTACGGGCAGACTGAGGTGTTGGACGTCTTGATGTTAAAACTACTAACAGCTACCTTACATTTTTGTTAATTATTAGTGATCCGATTCACGCAGAACGAGCTCACCGTATCCTTTGGTCTTGCAGTTTTGGGCTTGGATTTAGATTTTATAGATTCTATAATGGGATTCCAATAAAATCCGTAAAAAGTAGTTTCATTTCAATGTCTAATATTCGCGTAAGTGTCAGAAATCAGTATAATTATATTGTGATAGTTAATACGGATAAATAATACCCACTTTTTAATTAACTTAATTATAACGAATATAAACATGTATTACAAAGGAGCGAGCGTAGACAGGAAGAGAGGTACCGTGGGTAACCTACCAATAAATGCATTGTATCGCAAACGCTGGTGCCTACTTTCATCAGAGGGACCAAAATTAAGAGTAAAAAATTTATTAATGACGATAGGACACATAATAAATAATAATATATTTTATTTTAGAGAATTCGATTCTACCAATTACCAAAACATTTAAGTTACACGGTATAGTAAATTATCAATTTTACTATTTAGTCTTGGTACAAATATAGAACTGAATGACTAATCACGAAATCTTAGAAATTATATAGCCTACAAACTTGAGATTTGACAGAGTAACATTTAGAGAATTTCTTGTGGAATAAAAAAACTGAGGTCAACGCGACGGAAATCTTTATATGTAGACGCGGTTGGACTGAACACCTTTAGCGTTCATTGTACATTGTAGGTATTACGTAAAAAACAGTAGCATTTTTGTCTTATAGCAAGTTCACATCATTGTTTTTCAAAATTTGCAACACATGTGATTGCAGTCAAAAACCTGCACTAAGCGGTTCAGTTGACAGAATTAAAACCAAGGACTCGAATTAAGTGTGTAATTTAATTAAGCAATATCTTCTTTATTTTGTTGAATATACATAAATTAGGTTTAGCTCGCGGCACTAGACCAGACGAACGATTTCAGAAATTCAAAAATGCTAAGACCGGTTTTGCAAGAATTACATCTCGCAAAGGATGCAGAACCTTGAAAGTAATTATATCTAGTGGATGTGGAATTATATGGTCGATTTGTGATGTTAAAAGAGGAGAAGAACCTAGATTTGCATCAAAATTAATTCTAGCAGAAATTAAAACCTATTAAACGTACGAGAATATTGAAGTGAAATAATATTCAAATATTCTCATGCTAATGGATTTGAACCTGAACCGATTAAACGTCGTATCACGACATCTTTTATAATTCTTAAATTACCTTAGTTTCGTGACTAAAATTTCATATCGCATGAGCCACTTCCAATAATGTGAAAGAAATTCACCATCTTGCGCTTACGCAACATAAACGTTCAAGTATATAATCTTCGCGTCATTAATGACAGCTATTATCGTTCAAACGGATGTGACCACTGGTAAAATAAAAGTGAACACTGCATAGCACTACTTTTATTTGTTAAGCGGTCACAAAGTATGTGAGATTGTGCCAAATGCTTGTAGGCATTGTGTGCTTTTAAAGTTTTGTGGGTTAGCCTTGAAACTTTTGTATGCATTAAGACTTACAAGAATGAGTCCTCTTTTATTAGGAAACACATTGTTGACAGCGACTTTACTCTAAAAAAAATAGTATATTATGTAACAGAAACAGATACATTATAATGCACTCTCTTTTAGACCTCAATAATAGGCTCTGTGTACACTACAATTGTACCTATTGATGGAATTATCTATTTTACATAAACATTTGATTCATTGATTAACGCCTTCTTCGTATGAACAATAGCAAAAAATAATATGGAATTACAAAATGTAATAATAACGTATTTTATTACAATTTGCAGTTGACCCATAAAACGTTTGGAACAAAAGAATTAGCATGACAATCACTAAAAGAGATCTCAATGGCAGTTCCACCTCTATCAAACCCACACACACAACTACACATCAAGCTATTAATTTTAGGGATAGCTGACCATACACTGTATCGACTTTCTGTCAAATCAGATGTCAGCTTATACAGGAGCATATTGCTTGATGTGTAGCTATGCGTAAATATTTTGTGTACGAGTCAGAGGCTAACAAGCCACAATGAGCAATTCGTATTTAGAATAATTAAGTTTTTTTTATGTGAACTTTGGGAAGCATAATGTGATTCAGCAAAAGTGACCATTAGAGCAATGGATTTATGGATCAACAGACAGTCTCAAATTTATTATTCTTTCATAATTAAGTCTAACAAACCTGGTCATCAACTTTTCTTGCTTGTATCCCCGAAGGGTCAAGGAAAGGATTACTGTGATGTACATCCTCTCTCCTGCGTAATAGGGGAGCATTTTAAATTTCGGATTGTTACGTAATTCATTCGCTAGTTGGTGCACAAATAGGTTTCAGGTCTACAGTTACATTGCACACATATTATATCGGTATAAATATCAAAAGACAACATCCATTCATGTCTTAAATTGCGGATCCAGTTGATAAGATAACATAACATGCCATCACGCCTGTATTCCCCGAAGGGTTAGGCAGAGGCGTACTAATGTACACCCACAGTTCGCCGGTATGTATTGTATGTATTTAGGTCCCATGTAATAGGGGGCGAGCCTATTGCCATTAACCGGGCACAAATTCCTAACTCCGAGCTGCTACTGGGAATTTCATAGAAAAACCCAATAACGCTTTGCTCGACTTGGGAATCGACCCCAGGACCTCTAGCGTAGCAGTCGCGCTCAGGACCACTTGGATGATGAGGCAGTTGATAAGATAATAATCATTCTATTAAGCCATTTGCATCCCAATCCCAATGGTGTCGCAAAGTATCATCACAAGTTACTATTTCAATTACAGTCTTAAGCTACCGTCTACAGCCTAATACTTATGAAAGCCTAGTATTCGAGGCTCTTCAAGTAACGTAATGTTATAATTCTATTGTTTACTAAGAATTTACACTCATATGACTACATTTGCAATTTTTGGGAGTTGTATTTATATATTGTTACGAAGATGTTATTAAATAATTTTAGTGCCTAATTTACTACAATTAAACCCACAGCAAGAAATACAAACGAATTAGCATAACTTTCTTGCCACTGTTGTGTTAAAAAAACAATTAAAATAAAATAAGTTTAAAGTAGCGAAAGTCATTCGCTAAATAAGTATACAGTCATAATCATTACAGCACTTGACGATCTTTTGCTTGAGGCTTTATTGTATACAATTATTTCAAAGAACTTTACTCGAAGTTTATATTTGTTGTCTTTGCAATTTGTAAAAAAATTACAAGGTTCCAAGAGTCGAGTCTTGAAAATTGATCTTGAGATACTTAGAACATTCAAGTATCAATTTACCAGAATGTTTTCAAGTTATCTTTAACTTTTCGGGAACCGAGTTAACGGGAAGTTAACTCGGTTCCCGAAAAGTTAAAGATAACTTGAAAACATTTCGAAAATTTCTAGAAAGAAATATCTTATAATTGTTTGAGGTGTCCTCTTAATGACTCATCTCCATATTACATCCAATTCTGTGTGCTATAGCCGTTGCTGAAGACGGGTTCCCAACGGTGACTAATATGCTAAAAATAATACAATTGCATTAAGATGACTTTCAACACATCTGCTGCAGACGGCTTTATCAGATTTTAATTATATTTATTAGTTAACTGAACATTGGACAATAATAAATAGTCTGTAATAAATTTATATTCGATTCAATTGATATGGTTAGAATCACATAGATAAAAGGATGTTTTAGCTTTCCACATTTTATATTAGAAAATCAGATCTAAGCCACGTTAAGCAATTCGCATTCTCGAAGATGGATTCATTATTTATATTATAAACTAAGAGGTATTTGAAACGTACAATCTATTTTTCGTCGATGTTATTGCATGTGTCGCAATTACATGAAATGCCTTTACCCAATTAAATGAGATCATGCAAATTAAGTAGACGTTATACGTTCGACAATGATAATGTTATAAAATTTGGGATGATCCTCTTTTCATCAGGTTTAGCTCATCATTACACCAAAAGTGATATGATTGCCTTTCTGTACGCCAATATGTAGAGTAGTGCGGTATTTAACAACAAACGGCTGATACGCGCGACCACTTTCCGAGCGGGCAGCCGTCCGAGCGCATTTGCCATCCATGACTTTTTAAAAAAAGAAGTTCGTATTTTAAACCCTAATTTTATGGTCTGTGAAATTAGTCATTTGCTTGCCATTTGCATAAAAAATAGTTATAAAATAAAAATAAAATTCAATTCGAATTTCCCGCGCAAATTGTGACATTAGCATTAGAAGTACTTGATTATGGTCTAATTATCTAGTGTAATCATTGGTGAAGTTAGAGTTTTTCTTTTTAAATGATGGTTTGTTCAAATTATAGAGTTTCATCGGCTGCGCTTGCGTGAACAGTGGACTTGCAAGACTTGCAACGGCGGATATGAGGACAGACTGCAGTTGAAGTGGTCGAGTCAAGATGCGGTGATTTGTTGGTGTTGTGACTTTGAAGTTGGAACAAAGTGATAGTTAATGAAGAGTTAATGTTGATTGGTGTTGTGACTGGGACAATATTCAGAACTTTGTGCTGTGCTTCTTATAGTCATCATGTTTATCTTGAAGGTAAGCAAACGTTCAAAGGCAAAATCCAAAGATTTACTAATCATACCATCACGCCTGTATTCCCCGAAGGGTTAGGCAGAGGCGTACTAATGTACACCCACAGTTCGCCGGTATGTTTAGGTCCCATGTAATAGGTGGCGAGCCTATTGCCATTAATCGGGCACAAATTCCTAACTCCGAGGTGCTACTGGGAATTTCATAGAAAAACCCAATAACACTTTGCTCGACCTGGGAATCGAACCCAGGACCTCTAGCTTAGCAGTCGCACTCGGGACCACTAGACTAACGAGGCAGTCTACTAAGTATACTATATAATTCAAATAAAACAACAATTCGTGGGAGAATTTCCACAAAGACACATGATATGTAAAAACCATAAATGATCAACATTACATCTTGCATGATTACCTATTTGTTTATCAAAACATCTTTAGGTAATATGTTTTGGCAGTTGTAAGAACAATAGGAAATGGTTATTACAGTCTGTCATTATTATGATTCATTATTACTATTAAGCATAAGACGAATATTATAATCGTATTGAATCAATGGGTAGCTTATTTTTATTCAGAACTGTAGACAGAACTGTAGACGTCGGCACTGCATAACGGATGCAGTGCCGATGTCTGACGCGGCTTATACAAATAAACCTTAGGATATTAGGATGCATTTATTTTTTGAGTAAAAAGAACTACCTTTGGTGGTCCTAAGCGCGACTGCTAGGCCTGCTAGATCGTGAGTTTAATCTCAATTCGAGCAGTGTTATAGGGTTCTTCTATGAAATTCTTATTAGTAGCTCGGAATTTGGGACTATGTCCGGATAACGGCAATAGGCTCGAACTCTATTACCTACATGGCACCCATTCAATCATACCATTGAAATTTGGGTGTCCATCAGTATCTAAATTTCTACTACTGACTGACTACTTCTGACTGTTTGATTATCTAATTTTCAAATCAAGAAAAATATTACTGTTACCAAATAGATTAATCATACCCGATGGTGATTGTATTTAATCAATTATCATGCATTAAATATTACCTTACCTCCCATTCACAGAATCGCCCACACTATAAATGCAGTTTTAGCTATAAAAGTAGCTTTAGGTATATTAAAAAAAGTGGGCCATGCCATTTCTAGAATCAGTAAAATAATTGGCCTTATACCATGTGTGGTTCATTTATTTCACGCTAATTGCTATTAATTACTATTGTATCGGAAACGAGAGGACTATATCAAAATAATAATCGTTCGTTTTCCTTTTTCAAGATGTTTTTTTATAATGCTTACTAGCAATGTGGGACGCACATTACTAGTATTTTTGGTAACCTCTCGTGCTAAGCTATGCTTGTGTTACGAGTGGGTTCACGTCGGTAGGGCAATGGGTGGTAGATCTTTTCGACAAATTGTAGGTGTGGCTTTAAATCAATATTATGAATGAATAAATTGTTGATTAAAGTAGGTACAAATGACATAATCTAGTTTCTCCATTTGAGATATTTGTCTTCTATCTTGTCGAAGTTGATAATAAGAAACTCAGTAAAAAATCTACGTGGTATAAAGATAATCAGGAAGTATGTAGATGCTTCGGGAGCCAGAGGGCGCAGACAAACCTCCGCAGCTCCGACCGCCATGATCTGGTGGTTTGCGGGCGGCTGACTTCAGATCAGAGAATAGCACTAGTCGGGGGCATGCATACGCACTTCGGAGTCGTCCAGCGAACGCTGAACCACAGCCTGTCGTCAGGGAAGGCAATGCGGGTTTTAGTCGGTACTTTTAATACTAAGTAATACTAACTAAAACAGAGATATGAAATAAGGCAATATCCTTATACTTCTACATCAGAAGTACGGACAATAGTGTATTTTTGGTCGGTAAATGTCCGAGACAGCTGAAACAGCCCTTCGCCTTGACCAGACAGAGTGTCCATTGAGCTTTTTATTACTCACATAACATTCCCATTTTTGTAGCATTATGTAAACAGTAAAAAGCCATGTATGGGAGTAAAATCATACGCAGGTACAAATGGTCTCCAACTTATTATCGAGTTTTTGCCAACGTTATCTTGATGGACATTTACGTAATTTTGGGGAAAAGTACGGACAGAATTATTATGAAAAAGTCCACCAACCTTCCTATAGTTTTTATTTGCAATTTTAAAGCACCCAAAGTAATTCTACTATAATAACATTCTTTTATCATACTAATATCCAAAACTCAGAAACAACAGACTTAAACCGAAAACGTTTCACATGTTTACATACTACGAATAAAAATAAAATTGAGATTTAAATGCGTGAAGTACCTACCTACATGCCCGTTTCTAATTCAACTGGGCAATTACTATTCAAGAAACATTCGTGTTTGTGAAATGCATATTCGAAACCAAAAATATAGCTTCTTCGAAGTCCCTAGGTACATAAAGTACTTAGAGAAATAAAGTCTTGCAACTAATACTTATAAATCAAGAAATAAAAGTAAGTCTACCTACAAGACTAAATAAGGATAAAAAAAGGACGTTTTTATTTAATAATAAATAATTGGTTGTCTCTTCGTATAGATAATGTTTGCATTTGAATATAAAGTACGAGTGAAATGAAGAAAGTGGATTAATTACAGATGCATGCAGGTTATGCAGTTTAGCGATGATCACGTTCAAGATTCATATTGCAATCTATAACGAGTTTCCCCTATAAAAAGGCCGACAGAAATGTTGAAGAGCACCTTCAATATAATTATGAAAAAATATATTTTCTGTTACCTTTGTTGTCTGTACCTCTTAAATGCTCTGTGATGTTCACTAGGAGAGGCCTACGTCCAGTCCAGTGGACGAATATAGGCTGATGATGCTTATGATGATCATAATGGATATATATCATGGTAATATAATATATCATTGAAAAATTGCGTACTAGATGCTAGTGTTAAATGCATTTCTATATCACCTGTAGTGTTGGGCAGAGGTGAACTAATAATAATGATGTACTTACCTACAGGCTATGTTTAGTATACCTACCAAAGCAACATTTTGTCATTGCATTGTGCGTAGGTACCTAAGTGTTTTACAATAATTTAAAGATTGTAGACATCTATTTTAGCACCACTAAAACCATTTTCGTCGCCAAACGGAATTATCGAATGACACTTGTGTGTAGATAAATAAGTCGACAAGTTCGACCTTCAAAGTTATTAGTTGGCATGATTTTCACATAAAAATTTGAAATTTCAAAATGATATATAATATTTGAACTATGTTAAATTGCTTATTAGGAAGAGTAAGTAATTGTTTATCAGATTGTGGGATGTCACCCTGTTATCTGCATCTAAGACCTCGAGTATTATTAAATTCTGTACCGCCCAAAATCATTTAATAACTTGCAATTTGATTGTATCTAGGTTTATGCTAGGTTTTGAAATTGGTGCCAAAAGATCACTTCAAATTCATAACTACATCATTATATTGTATATCGAAAACTTTCCTAATTATTTAGTATTTTAAATCCATTATAGTGTTATTATGTATGGGTTGGATAATACAAGATCGCTAACTATTTTATTTTTTTTTTCTGTATATTATGTAGGTACCAATATATAGTTTAATAAAATAAATTTTAATAAAGAATACAGCAAATGCACGTGATTGTATTTCAGAACAAAATTAGAATGTTGGCGATAGTATGGAATGCTAATGTTGATTAAAATAAATTCCCATCTAAATTTGAATCACGCGCATTGAAATGACAGACACTAATCAGCAAGTCGTACCAATTGCGGAGCGCGTAAATTAATGATTTACCTGACAGTTCATCAACACATGCTTGTGTATAATCTGACAGAATATTTCACATTAATTAACGCTGCATAAGCCTAAGTAGGTACCAGATTGTTCAGATGTATTTATATTCGGATTAAGTACAACTTAACTCTGGAATGGAATGAAAGCTTCGTTTCTTTTCCGATACTATTGCGTGTGATGTGAATTTTGTAAACAAAAGAATTAAATTTGCAAGTCTTTGAATTGAATACATTTCTCACATCAATCTTCGTTATTATTATTAAAACAGGATTAAATATTTAAGCTGCTCGTTACGTATGATGAAAACTATGTAGGTATTTTTTTTTTAAATTTAAAATATGTTTGCACAGGCATGATGTGTCCTACATCGATGCGTAAGTTTCTATTATTATAATGTGATGATAACATACAGCTGTAATCAGAACGAATATTAGTAACATGTAACGTAGTAGGTAGCTACGTGTGGTATCTTTTAACCACATAAATTACCTACAAGTAAAAGTTTGCATTCCCGTTTCTAAGTGCGCCGGCAAAGTTAACCGGTTTCATAATAGGCTTTAGTCTATTTTTTGCCATTCACCTGTTTGACGTACCTAATGCTGGGTGCGGGCGCGGCCGGCACGCCTCTTCACGCCATCTCTAGCGATCTAGTGCGGCGGGCTACCACCTCGGACGTCCACCTCGGTCTTGACTCACTATTCCGCTTTTACTTTCAGGTTGCTACCTTTTTCCTCGTGGCCCTCGCTGTGGGAGCTGAAAAGAAAATCGAGCTGCAAGATATTGAGGAAGATAATTTGAGGAGTGAAATGAGGACCGAAGATGAAAAGGAAGTCGACAAATCCGATAGTCCACCACCTTCGGGATCGGATACAGGACCAGGATTTAGTTCTTTGGACATCATGAAGAGTGGACTTTTGAGGTTTTTTGATAACTCTCAGACAACTCCTCAGCAGCAGCGTTACGTCCATCAATACGCAGTTACTGAGCAGCCAGAAAGACATACGCCGGTTCCAAATAAAGCTCAGTATGGACCACCACAACAGGCAATGGTTGGATACTTGTCCAATATCCCGATGCAGATATATCTAGTCCCACAGTATTACTCTGAACAAACCAGCCAACAGCATCAAGGACCTGGTGTGGCCAGAGTGCCTGCTTATCCATCAGCACCTGAAGCAGTACAAACACAAAATAATTACATAGATGTGCCCGCATTTGTGCCGCCTTCGGGAAAAACCTATATCCACCACTACGCTCCTCCACCACCAACAGTGACGTACGTTACTTACCCTACCCAGCCGACTGCCCCACCACCGCAAGCAACAGCTACTCCTGTAGTAGCCTACCAGCTTCCAGTTATTCATTATAACCCAACACCGACCACTAGTCCAAAGGAGTACTATCCTAATTTAGAATATACCGATACGAACTCAGTCGATGAGATATCGGAGCAAGAACAGAAACAGTACAATACACAAACAGGAGCACCAGCGCCAGAGTATCCGCGACACTATAATTCACGTACACCAATCAGAGAGGAATACAGATACAATATAATACCTGAACTACCTCGTCCTAATCCATTGTTATTGAAAGCTCCTCCCTCACATCTTGCACATATACCCAAAGCTTTACCAGTGTACCGGCCTTTAACAAAACCGGTGTATCAAGGGGGACTTGCTCCAAATTCATTTTCTTCACGACCACACGAGCACTACGGTCCTCCTCCGTTTAAGAGACGTCCCTCGTCTTTACTGGATTCCTATATACCTTCTAGCCTTCAACTTGAATACCTTAAAAGGGGTTTGATAAAGGAGCCCCTGGCGGCATATGATGCGCTAGCCAATGCACGGTTTCACCAAGTGGTACCGAGACATTACGAACGAGGGTTTCTTCCGAATCAGATGTACCACACAGCTGCCGGTGGTGTCACATATGGACACTATAAAAGGACCCCAAAAGTAGATAATGTCACACACAAATGAAACCTGACTGAAATATAACAATATACAAACTTTAAATTTAAGAGTACTAATACCTAATACTAAGTAAAAATAAGTTGTTAGAAGTTTAAGTTGTGGCAAGCAAGACAAGAAAAGTAATGAAATATACCTAGCTGACCAATGTTTACGTGCAGTGTTACTGAGTGTATTGCAAAAACAATATTGTAAGAAAAATAAAATTAGATTTTTAAGGTAGACAAAATGTAAGAGATTTATACATTTCTAGTTTGAATGGTCAGTGTTTTATAGGTTTGATCATAATGTTGTTATTTATAATAAACTGTTGCTAAAATATTGTTGGTTTCATTATAATTTTCACTTATTTAGTTGCTAAGACTTAGATTTTCAATTTATTAAAAGTAGTTTACTTCATTAAAGGTATTTGCTTAAAGCATTACCTGATTAGCGCTTTTTTTTAACGATCTGTAAATCCTTAGAGATTAAGTACCTGAAAGACTACCGGAGAGCCAAACCCTTTTAAAAGGCGGGCAACGCACTTGCGACTCCTCTCGACGGTGTCCATGGGCGGCGGTAATCGTAATCGCATTAGGTGGCCCGTCTGCTCGTTTGCCCCCCTATCCCATAAAAATAACATAGTTTCATCACTTCTTGGAAGATTAAATTTTTGCATGATCTGTGAGAAAAAATATTTTTATCAAAAGAGTCGTACGTTATAAGTATTCATCGTAAGCAGATATACATATATTTATAAATACGAGTAATTAAATTGTTAGGTAATGTTACATTACAAAAAAACAACAACAGAGTGACATCAATAGAACTTTAATTAGCCAAGCTGTTTAATTGAATATAATTTAGAGAGTAGACACTCCTCCTAATTACTATGTTGATGATTAATGACCACCTTTGTCAAAAACCTTTGGGTTTAGCTATGCTTGTCACAACATAATATGTTAAATACCAACCCACCATGGTCATAAAAATATTACATAATGCTATTGATTGATTTAGACAGCTTTATAGGTAAGCTATGCCAACTACACAAAGCGATTTGTCTAAGCCGTATCACATGGAATATTTTTCTTTGCAACATTTCATTAACTGTTACATAGAATTTTGATATTATATAATTTTGAAACGGTAAGTAGCAACAATGGGTGCGCTTAACCTAAATATGAATATTGTTCCAGATGTTTCTTTAAATTGCTTACAATGTATACAACAATAATTAGTTCTGCTCTATAGCAGGCCCCTATTTTTGGCTGGCTCACTACTCTATATTGTGGACTGTGAGAGAAGTATCTACGTTTCACGCGTGATGGGAACTTACCTAATTAATGCAGCTGCCTATAGGTATTGATTGAAAGTAGATCTACAAGTCAATTTCGATCATGTATCCTGATAAAGGTTACTTTCAGTACCTCCTTTCTTTTTTTGGGATACTGTGGGCACAATAATATACTCAACAAAAAACCTAATTCAAAGATGCGCCTTGTGGCATGGCTTCATAAGTACGATTAATCTCAGTCTATCTAATCTTATATGCCTAGTTAACTTGCTAACCTGTGCTTGACAGTTTGTCTTTAAGCTTTTCATCAATCACATTCAAAGGAAGGCTCGATGGATTGCAAAGACTTCCAGTGTGTCTAGTAAGACTTGTTAAGCACAGGTTAGCAGGTCAACTAGGCATATAAGAATTAGATAGACTGAGATTAATCGTACAATATTGTTGTGGCATTCGTCTCTTTTGTAACATAGTTACGTAAATAATTTCTAGATGACTAATGTTAGTGCTAGCGTGAAAGAGATTCGATAATTTGACATTCAAAATAGTAGGTAAATTTTCCATTATTAGGTAGTTTTTTCGAAGTGCAGTAGTAATGAATAATGAACAGAGAAAGTTTGTACAGCTTTCATGTCTATAGCTCTTGATATCAATCACCATAATATCAAACTTTAAACGCCAATGATTATAAGGGTAACAAGAAGATGATACGAAGAAGAAAGAAAATGACGTTATGTCCTTCTGGTTTGATATATCTATTGCTGACGATGGTTATCATTAATAACTGTAAGTATGCACCTAATTAATTTCCTGACATATACAAAATACGATTTTATGTTGTCATAAATTCATAATTGAACAGAAATCAATCAAACAATCTAAGTAATTTTTTTATGAAAACATAATCTGTCTTTGCTACATAAATAAAAATATTTGTTTTATTAATGATTTCGATTTACAACGGTTATAATAACTAAATAATATTTAAGTAGTTAACTAACAAGAGATATTTTGCATATCAAGGCATTTAAAGCTGAGGTGGTAAATGAAGCTGTCATTCACGGTATGATAATAATAATAATTATTTTTACAACTATTTTTATATTTTTAAATGTTTTTATTTTCCCTTGTTTTTTATAAAAATATTTAAAAATGTAAATTATATGATTTTAAAGGAATAAATGGAATAATAATAATAAGTTTATTTATTTATCTCCACAAATTACATAAGTTTTAGTATCTAAGTTGACAATTTTCTTACATTTGCAATTTGTGGGTGATCTGGAGTCTAAACTAAGCCATGGCCTGTATTTTAGAGCTCCAGGCCCCCCAAAAATGGAAGTGACAGTGTAGTTTTGCCAACATTGTATGTTTATGCGTGGATCATAATGCACCTATGCGTGCGTACGTGCGTAGGAATACATGTGTGTATGTGGGTGTGTGTGTGTGTGTGTGTGTGTGTGTGTGTGTGAGTGTGTGAGTGTGGGTGTGTGTGTGTGGGTGTGTGTGTGTATATATACTTCGAATTACACGTTAATATTTTTGATTTTCGTTTGTCTACACTGCTATTTCTAGTAGGCTTTCTGTTTCAGAGTAATTAAGATTGAGTAGGAATTTTTGTAGTTTAGTTTTACATTCTCTCTTCAAACAGTTTGCAATGGGTACTAATTGATTAATTTTATTGTACAATTTTGATCCGCGATATATGTAAAATCTTTGAGCAAAGGCAGTATTTGTTCGTGTTGGTTTACATATTGCATAATTCCTCCGAGTTTGGGCGACACATTTTATTCTGCTTAGAGATAAGTTTGAGTGTTTGTAAAGAACAGTTAACATTATATATAGTTGCCTTACGGTCAGGGCTAGAGTTTCTTTGTAGAGTTTGGTAGTAGAGAATAATCGGGGTTTGAATGTGCTTACTTTTAATATCATTCTCTGGGCTCTTTCCACGATTATCATGTGAGATTTACAGGTTCCCCCCCATGAAGTAATGCAAAAACTCAAAATAGACTGCACCATAGCGTCGTAAACCATTTTAATGGTGTGTTTCTCTGCTACATCGCGGAGCTCTTTAAAGATGTAAGCAAGCTTACGTATCCTTTGCGATAGTGTACGTATGTGGGTTGAGAAGGTTAAATTAGCATCTATTTCGATTCCTAAGTATTTTATACACTGTGTGGCAATGACAATTGGGCAGTCGCAGGCAGCTATTGGAGGAAAGTTACATTTATGTGCAAAAATTTTATGTTTATGGTTTATTGTATCAGTTGTATTATGCATTGAAAATGCGATGTATTTAGTTTTAGCTTCATTAAGGGTGAGAAAGTTAGATAATAGCCAGTGGCACACAGTGTTAAATCCTATTTGTGTTACATTAAAAAGTTCTTCCCACGAATCGGCGAAAAACGTAAGGGCGGTGTCGTCTGCATATGTTGATATACGACAGTTTTTAATGTTAAAGTTACTGAGCTCGTTAATGTAGCAGAGAAAGAGAGTTGGACCCAAAATGCTGCCTTGCGGCACCCCAAAGTCAACAGATAGAACATCACTAACATGTTCTCCTATCCTTACACATTGGGTTCTGCTATTTAGGTAATCAGATATCAATGCTGCCGGTGTGCCTCTAATACCGAAATCCTCTAGTTTTTGTACTAGGTGGGGGATAGAGACAGTGTCAAAGGCTTTTGCAAGGTCAAGAAATATAGTTAAGCATTTACTCTTTTTGTCTAATTTATTAACAAGAAAGTTGACGAGATCAAAAACTGCATTTTCCGTGGACCTACCTTTTCGAAAACCATACTGTTGAGTTGACAGTAGATTGTTTAGCTCTAAATATTGGGTTAGTCTTTTATTAATAATTCGTTCAAATATTTTTGACATCGCTGTTAATATTGCAATTGGCCTGTAGTTACTGACACTGCCTCTATCACCCGCCTTATGTATTGGATGTACCACAGCTCTTTTAAGTGCGTCAGGAAATACTCCCTCTTCAAAGCAACGATTTAATAAGTTAGTAATTACAGGCGTTACAGATTCCGATATTAATTTTAAATTATCTGCACTAATCTGATCCCACCCAGAAGCGCAATCACATTTTAAATGCATAATAGTTTTTTCAACTTCTTCGTTGTCTGTAGGTAAGAGCACAAATGACTTAAGCGGAGATTTTGAGGGTTTTCCAAACTCTGGGAGATGTGAAGGTATTAAATCTGACAATCGTTTACCAACCTTTGAGAAATATTCATTGATTTGGTTGACTGAGCTTTTGGGATCTTTTTTAGTTAATAGTTGAAGTGGTGGTTGTTTTGTTTTATTGTTATTGGTGACTGTTTTGATGGTCGACCAGAGCTGTTTTGTATTATTTTTAGATGTTATAAGCTGATCTCTAAAATATTGTTTTCTAAGTTTTTTAATTATATTGTTACAGTGATTTCGGTATCTTACATACGTAATTTTTAATATGTCATTGTCCTTATCTGATTTTATTTTTTTATGCATTCTGTCTCTCGTCCGAATACAACGAAGAATACCGACAGTAATCCACGGTTTGATTGTATATTTACTTCTGGGAATTAATCGTCTTATTGAGTTATTTGCAATTAGTTGTTGTAGTATGGAAATAAAATTATTAGTGGCAATGTTCAAATTTGATTCCTGATAAATATCGTGAAAGTCGAAAGCACGACATTCTGATTTTAATTTTTCTCGGTCAATTTTATACTTTAGTTTCGAATTTACAGGTTTTGAATTCGATCCCTCAGTTTTAATACAAAACAGTATGGCCTCATGATCGGTAATGCTCGTACCCAATGAGAAAGTGAATGCACTATGTTTTGTTTTTAATAATACATGGTCTAAACAAGTTTTGCCTCTAGTTGCGGTATTTATGGCAGGCAGAAGTCCGTGGAATGATATTGTATCCAAATATGACGTGGTTTCTTGACTAGTTCCTATCAAGTCTATATTTATGTCACCAACTACGATAATGTTTTTGAAGGATGATACGCTTTGTAGTAGGCCGTGTAAAGAGTCGAGAAAATTGTCCAGAGATCTAAAGCTAGGTGGTCTGTAAATAGCTATTACTATTGTATGATTTTTTATTTTGATTGTTAAGCAGTTGGCTTCCGTTAAAAACGGCTCTTCCACGGTACATTCGAGGTCACAGTTTGTGTAGACAACTAGGCCATCGTTTTGGTTGTAATTAATGGTGGTTTTATTTGCCACATATCCGACTAGTTGTGGTAAGTTAACTACTCGCGATAACCAACATTCGGAGAGCACCACTATATCACAGGTAAGAGCAAGCCTTTTGAACAATATATGCAGTTCTTGAAAGTTGCAGTTGAGGCTGCGAATGTTCTGTTGAAGTATTTTTAAATAATGGTTTGGGTGAGTAAGAAATGATATACACTCTTCAGGATCGCAGGCTACTGGTAATGCTACATTAAATTGATCAATATTATTTAATAGTTGATTTGTAGAATCGAATGTAATGTATAATTATTTTTAGTGAAGATAGAGTGTGGTACCTTTTGATTTGGTCCTTGTGGTCGAGTATAGCATAGTTTGGGCGAAAGAATAGGTTACGTGGTTGGTTGTAGCTGTAGCCATGTTGATTACGTGATATTGCGGATGATGGTAAGTATGGCGATAGTAAAATAACCTGATATGTCGATTGATGCGTTGTTAGAGGCGATAAAATATGTCTAGATGATCGTTAGTACTTAATTAGGATTCTGAAACCAAGTAAAAGCGGTACGTAATGATTTCTGCCACTTACGATCTCAAAGTACGGGTTACGACGGGGAAAATAATTTAGTCCTACACAGGCATCTTGCAATATTTGCGTTTGGACAGAGTATCAGGAACTCCTTTGGTGTACCACTAACTTAGCTAAAAAGCTTCTATAATTCTTCCAATTTTCCACAATTACGACACTCTTCCATAAATTAATAGTTACTTAAACACTAATTTCTGAATAATTTAGGTACTAAAAAACGGAATTAAACCCATCGAATAAATTCATAATTAATTAGTTCAACATTTATTATGATGATTATTACTTTAAAACTCGACTTTTTGGAAAGTTTTACAACAAATTTGTTTTTTTTTTGGTATTATAAAATGACCTTTTTGCATTTGATGACCTTATTTTGACTGTAGGTATATCACTCATTTAACATAAAACAATTTTGATACATTAAGTAGGTTTTATACCGAATGCAATCTGCGCGTGAAAGTCAAATTTAAGTATAGTTCAATATTTTGCAGATGCTATTGTATTTTTTTAATAACTTCATTTTGGATACGGGATTGATAGACCGTTACACTATTATAATCTCGTTGCGAACCATGTTTATTACTGTAAAAATAAGCTATAATATTATTGTGAGTATTCCTTTTGTAATTTGCGCATCTAAGCATTTGGCTGAATTATGAAATTAAAAAGTTCAATTGTCAGATTTTTATTATACGTAATTATATTTGTACGTGTGATGATCTCAAAGATCTGCTGAATGACATTTGACTTGATGAATGTTCTAAGAATTATAGCTATTCACACAAGCCGAAAGCGAAAGGGTTTGGATTAAAAAAAACATAACTTCTTTCGTGTTGTGATAACCTACTTACATGGTATAGGTAATAACATACCATCACGCCTGTATTCCCCGAAGGGTTAGGCAGAAGCGTTCTAATTTACACCCACAGTTCACCGGTATGTTTAGGTCCCATGTAATAGGGGGCGAGCCTATTGCCATTAACAGGGCACAAATCCCAAACTCCAAGATGTTACTGGAAATTTCATAGAAAAACCCAATAACACTTTGTTCGACCTACCTGGGAATCGAACCCAGGACATCAAGCGTAGCAGTCGCGCTCAGGACCACTAGGCTAATGAGGCAGTTAGGTATAGGCTATTTTAATATTTTGGAGCCCTAGACTAAACACGCTAAAAGCTTATTTTTGATTGTCCTCTTTAATATATATTATCTTCAAATAATATTTTTTTTTTTACATGATTTTCACTGTGCTGCCATCTATTGACGTCTAATAAAACTACTCACTCACTCAAGTTAGTGATGTAGAGTAGCAAGACCAAAAACTTCGCCTTTCACTTGTTACAGTGGCGCTTAACGCTTACCACTATAGGCTCAACACTACATTATAGACTACGACTACCAACTACTAAAACAAATATTCTTAACGGTATACAGTAGATGGCGCTAACTAGTTAAGAGAGCGTTTTAGCATTATAGAATAGTAGAATCGATAATAAAGGGTTCACGGTTCGAAGTTCTCCAAGAATACCTAAACTCGAGGGCGCTGCGAAGAAACAGATTCCATAAGTACCTATATGCAATAAAATATCAATAAATGTATGTACTACATCCTACTTAAAATGATGGAAAACCATGGCTCATTTTTTGGCTGGTCTTTGACTTAGCCTGACATACTTTATCTCTGCCACTCTTATCGGTCAACTGTAATCGGTAGGTAAGATATATAAATACATAGTATAATAAAAGTGTTAGCATATTTTTGTTCTGTCTTATTTGTCGGAGTAATAATACTCCGGGAGTATAAAATATTATTCTAACGGGGTCGTTGAAAAATCAAACGGACCTTTATTTCCTTGTATGATTAATTTTCAAAATATTTATATTATAGAAGCATATTCTATATTTATTTAGAAATCATATTTATACACATCATAAATGAACTCATTTTGGCAAACACGACCACGGCTTTCACACAATTTACATTAGTATAACAAGTGTGTTTGAGCAGATAACGAGATTACTCCGCAGTAATACTGCAATTTACCATCTTGTAAGCTTGTGTACTTTACATCGTAGATAGGTATTACCCAAATATGTCAAGGAGTTACTCAATCTTCTAACTTGCGAAAACTACAAAGCATCGTCTGCCGGAAGTCGTAAATATGTGGCCACTAAAATCGCGAGTACGGAGGGGACTCACGAGCGGAGCAGGCGGCAGGAGTGTGACTATTAAAGAGTACCTATAATATTGTAGCTATACTGACTACTGACTACCCATACCACAAATAATATAGTTAGACCTATACATATGTATATGTATAATTAAAGACATACGCGCATAATAATCGAAATATTTATTATTAAACATCACATAGGTATCTACTTTAACACACACAATAGATTCATAACTACAATTTTAGAGTCAGGAAAACTATTTTTTTTTAATCCTAGGTGAAAAGAAACAAGGGAATATAATAGCCCAGTTTTTATATCTTAGCCTAACTTAAAAATATTGATTTAATTTGAGTAAGTGGGTAAAATAAGTGAAAAATATTAAAATTTATTTATTGTTCTTATTATTTCGTTTTTATAAAAAAGAAATCAAAGTTCAAAAGTTCGAAGAATATTGTGCACTTTGATGTTCGCCTTAATTAATTAATTAAAATAAAATAAAGAAACGTAACCGTTTCAAACTATGTCTGTAACTATTATGTAAGTGATGTTATGTGTTGATCCACCATTACGAACTCTAGATCTTTATTCATAAGCACTAGATGTCCATTAATCAATCTCTTAGTTGAATACGAGTAGGTATCTTTCCAATTAACACTTGTAATAAGGCAAGATTAATGTTTAGTGTTAATTTGAATACACCTTTGTAGTTAGTTACGCTTTATAACTTGTATTTATCTATAGGATTATATAATAAATTTCAATAGGGAATAACTAGTGTCATAAATGATAGTTGTAATATTACTTACTTGCTGGGACTTTCCTAGTGTCGTTTCTTTTCCTCGGTTGAAAAACTAAGAAGCGGGAAATGGTGTCAAAAGAGGCTTACATGATTTATTATGAATTTTAATGATCTCAGTGGAATTGCTCAATGTTGCCATAACTAGCTTGTAAGCACATAGAGATTTTATTTGATAAGATTTAATGTTATTTTATGAATTCGTTTCTACTTTAAAAATATGGCTTTTTATAAAGCTTTAAAGTAAATAAAATTAATACATAACTTTTTGTGATTTTTTGCATTTTTTATGCTAATTTTATAAAGTTATTTATTGAAGGAAAGAGAGCAGGTTAGCCAGAAGACGCAGGTTCGAATCCTGCCTGCGAGTCGAAATTTTCCTTCAATAAATAACTTTATAAAATTAATACCATAAAGCTTTATGAAACGGTTACATTAATATTGATAACTAGCTTCTGCCCGCGGCTTCGCCCCCGTGGAATTCGGTCTGTCATCACATCCCACGGCAACGGGATAAAAAGTATCCTATGTCCGTTTCCTGGTTCTAAGCTTCCTCTCCACCAATTTTCAGCCAAATCGATTCAGCCGTTCTTGAGTTATAAATGGAGTAACTAGCACGACTTTCTTTTATATATGTAGATAGATTAAGCCATATCAACCATAATATTAACATTGGCACTAAATGTATGTCACGTTAAATAAAATCAGTTCTAGTGGCCACACGTTTATTGTTTTTGATTACTCTGTGTGACACATTCAATTTAAATAAGTTATTTTGGGGTTCCTTAGAAGAGAATGGAGTAACGAGAGTTATAAATGAACCGCGATATATTTTTAATGACATCTCACTAAACTCGCACTTCCGTTTGATTCTGACAGTCGACTAATACTACAATCATACCTAATCTATACTAATATATAAAGCTGAAGAGTTTGTTTGTTTGTTTGTTTGTTTACGTGATCGCGCTAATCTCAGGAACTACTGGTCCGATTTGAAAAATTCTTTCAGTGTTCGATAGCCCATTTATTGAGGAAGGCTATAGGCTATATATCATCACGCTACGCGGACGAAGTCGCGGGCAGAAGCTAGTCAAATATACATTGGTAATACGGAACGATAGATTAATAAATGATGCTATTTAATTTTCTGTGGACATCCGTGTTGTACCAGATCGGCTGATTGATTCACTGAACCATACTTATGGAAGCAGAGTTTATTTGGGAAAATGTAAAGTGTTCACTGTCGGTTTAACATTATTTTAAAACATTTGTGTTTCTCCGAACTTTAATGTACCTATCATTGAAAATTATGACATTTGTGTTCATTCCTAAACTCCATCAAATCCTTACTCTAAGTTTCCTCCACAGTTTTACTGAGTCAAATATTTTTTTCTACATCACCAATTATAAAAAACAGTTGACCTAATGGTCTGAGATACCAAAAGGTCATAAAATGAGTTTGATTAATTGATAGAGTAATAAAATACTTATACCATCACGCCTGTATCCCCGAGGGTTTAGGCAGAGGTTTCCTGATATATACCCACAATTCACCAGTATAACGATAAGCTCACATGCTTTTACAAGGATGTGAGCTTATCGTCTTTAAACGGACACAAACAAATCCAAGTTGTCACTAAGAATTTCATAGAAAACCCACTAACACTGCTCGGCATGGAAATCGAACCCAGGACGTTTAGTCGCTGCGTTTTACAACTAGACTTACGAGGCAGACAATAAAATATTTAATAATATGATAAGTATAATTACGTTAATGGAGCTAAAGTGGCTGCAGCATTCAGTCTAGTTAGCCAGTAGGCTTATCATAATAGTATTCTCTTCTAACTTTCTACCTAACGATGTTTTTTTTTAATATATTTAGAATTGAATGTTGCCTAGGGTTAAAATATTCTACATCCGTTAGCATTTTGTAACATGTATTAATCTGTGTCAAGCGTATTTTCCATCATGAATATACTTAGATTATAAACACCTACGCACATAATTACAATGTGTTTTAAGAAAACCCTGTCAGACCTGTGAAGGTATTGTTTATAAATATTACCTTCACGGCTCAGACAGGGTTAGTTATAATCGTTTTCACTGTACAAGTAAAAAATCAACGATTTTACTCGGTAGCAGTGATATCGTCCCTTCGTGCCAAATATTTAAAAAAAATTGCTTGATTTTGAGGTTAATTATAAACGTCATAAAATATGATATTCATGAACGTAAGTTTATTTTTGAATAGGAATTTACCCAAATTTCATTTTTTTAATCCCATAGACTAAAACACTTTTTTTTAATTTTTATTTATTACCAAAATAAAAAAAAAACAAATCGGTTCAGCAGTTTTCGAGTGATGTGCTTACCCTAACTTACCAACGAAACGCATTTAATTTTTATTTATATCGCAAATAGAACAATGTTATGTAAGGTGCGTTGTGTGACAATAAAGTGAGATCGTTGCGCGGACAAACAACTCATAAATATTTCATAGCCGACGTGCCGACGGTTATTACACCCGAATTCATGCATGCTAAGCAAAATGAGATGCCTCATCTGAGAAAAAGTGAAAAGCTGGGACGATGAACGTAGCTCGCTGTGATGTTACATCAGTGCGAATAGCAATGTAATGTTTTTGCTTTTTTTGGAACAATATACCTATGCAACAGAATGTTAATTAGTTATGTAGGTATTCTAATTTACGTAGGCCAATATTCATTCGATATTTTAATTTAAACGGATATGTGTTTTTTATGACATGATAGATATTACCATTTTGCAAGAACACTAACTCCGATCCAATCGAAAGTTAGACTTCTAGCGTAGCAATCGTGCTTACGACCACCAGACTAACGAGGCAGTAACATATGGGATCTAAACATATCACCGAACTGTGGGTGCATTCCCTGAAGGGTTACGCCTTTGCGTAACCCTTCAGGGAATGCAGGCGGTATGGTGTGTTATGGTAGATATTTACAGGTATAATGGATGACTTAGCTGTAATAACCCTTATCTGTAATTTATTGTTTGGAGGAAAATGCTAAGGGCTAAGTCCACCTTGCAATATTGGTGATTTTTGTGAATTTGCAAATGACTATACGACCAGGATAAAAATAAAGAAAGACGCATGAAAGACTTTTACTTTTAGTTAACCGAAATATTTTCATTTTACACATTACTACAACGCTAATTGCTGGATACCTATATCATTAAAATGAGCATTGGATTATATAATCATTATAACCAGAAGAGGAACTAATTGGATATTATATAAAGTTACCATGAACCTAAAGTTATAAGGCAGAAATATGCTAATTTGGATGTCAAAATATCACGACCAGTAAACTCGCGAAGTGATGCAAGACAAATAGGCGTAGCGAGAATAAAATTAATCTGTGAAACTATTGCGATATTTTTGTCATCCGTGAATCGATAATTAATAAAACATATATGGATATATCGAAATAAATCTAATCACTATACTTACCCAATTTTATGAGGGAAAGCAGATTTGATAGTTAATTAATTTCAAAATTGATTATCCACGACGGCGGCATGGGTCAGTAAGAATGTTTAGGGTGAGAGGCGGTTTTTTTGTTTGTTTTTATTCAATACATTAAGATATTAACAGCCTCATTAGTGTTATTCGGTTTTCTCAATAGGAATTTATCAACGTACCCAGGCAAACTACGGGTTAGCATAACCCTGCCTGTTAAGAAATAGGTACAGGCGTGATGGTATCTTTCCTGTCTTACAATATCCAGTAATATAATATATTATATGAATTGAAAAATTAGCTGAGATGAATGAAATATGATTAAAGGAATTCATATGGATAATATCATTGGTACCTACTGTCGAGAGAGGTCCCTTTAGAAATCTCATAAGCGAGGTCCTGTGAAAAACTCAAGTGATGTCTGAACGTGGAAGAAGCAAAATAAGTGTGCTAGAATCGTAGCAAATGGCGGTCCGCCTTGGGAGTATGTATGCATGTTACTTGCTTTCTTTATGGATAGTTATAATATGTCTGCGATAAATATCGATCCATTTTCGTGCCAAATTACTGTTACATAAATAATGTGATACCAAGTGGAGTATCAGGTTTTACCGTTCACCTGACAATGACAATGAACAACGGATTGGATGGCCTATCACATTGGCAAACTGCTTTTATTATTCAGAATTTAAGACACAAATGAGACATAATTATGGAAATATTATTTATGAATAATGAATTCAGACTATGTGATCGCACAGGGAAATATGGAGTGTAGAGAATAATTATGTTATTTTATTCAATCAACATTTCGGATGGCACGATGACCTTTTTTTTTATGTGATAGCAGGCAAACGAGCAGACGGATCGCCTGATGGTAAGCGATCACCGCCGCCCATGGACACCTGCAACACCAGAGGAGTCACAAGTGCGCTGACGGCCTTTTAAAAGGGAGGCACCATTGACGTCAAGTGGATCCTCTTGATACCAGATCATCATGATACACCTACATAGGACCTTTGGAACCCAACATCCTAATTAATAATATGACCTGTAAACTTGAATGTTTGTGAGGAATTATCTATGTTTGTTACTCTTTCACTCCAGAACGGCTGAACGGATCTGAATAAAATTTAGCACAGATAAATTATAGTCTAGAATAACACATAGTCTACTTTTTATCCAGGTCGTGAAGTCCACGCAGACAAAGTCGCTGTGGGCAGAAGCTACTATTGAAATAAAACCAATACCATCCGGAACGAAAACTCAGTTCTAGTGTTATAATTGACTAGCTTCTGCCCGCGACTTCGTCATAACCTACTAAAATTATTAGGAGAATAATTATTATAATATTGGTAGAATCGTTTATCAATCTTCTCATCAGCCTAATGAGAAGATTGATAAGTGAAAGAAATTGTATACAGGATGAAATTGAATAGACGTGACCAATTAAAATTTAATTTTGAAGCGGCGGTAGCCTAATGGCTAGGACGTCGGACTTGCGATCATGTGGTTGCCGGTTCGAACCCCACCCATTGCACTCCCGACGTGAACCCACTCGTAACACAAGCATTTAGCTTAGCACGAGGGGTTATCAAGAATACAAGTAATGTGTGACCCACATTGCTAGTAAGCTTTTTTTAAAAAAAATATGATTCTATGTGGAACAAGGAAAAAATACACCAAAAATACATAACCAACCCATTATATGTCCCACTGCTGGAAATGGGACTCCTCTCATAATGAAAGGGATTAGGTTAGCTCCACCACGCTAGCCTAATGCGGGTTGGCATGAGTAAAATGGTAATGGTAATGCTGGTAGCTGGCAGGCTAATGGTAAATGAGTAAGTAAAGGTTACTGAACCTTCCATTTCAATTTGTCACATATTTTAAAAGACACCCTGTATACACGTTTCGTTGCAACTCATAAGTAGCACAATGCGTTTTTTGTTGGTCACCGGACCGAGCGGCCATTGTCCTGAGCTATTAAAAGTAAGAAAGTGGTCCACTTCACTCACGTTCTATCTTAGACATGTTTTTGTGTATGTTGTATTATGATTTATTGTTGACAAGCGGATAGTAACAATATGCAAAGCTAAGGAGGAACTGTCGACCTCTATATTTTTTTTCACATGAGTATGTACCTACTTCTGTACTATGAGAAATAGAGATTAGAATAAATTCTTAATTTATTTATTTTACATACAGGCGTAATGGTAGGAATGTATGATTATGTACAATAATGAACTAACTATTAACTGTAGTTTTCTCTTCAGTTCATGCGTAAGTACTTAGTATAACTGAACTTTACATAATTTTAAGAACTGTAGATTTTGACGGATCTTCGTATCAAAATTGGCACCTTTTGATTTCTTACTCAGACAGAACAATGAATAAATTATAATTTTATCTGCCAAATACGGATATGTGGCAGATACAATTATAAATTAAAACAAATTAATTTTACAAAGTGTATTCTAGTTCTACTTTCAAATTTAGTTGTTATACTAGCAGAAAAGAATATACATCAGCATTAAAATGTACGTTACACAATGAAATGCATATTTAATTACTGTATTAACGGAGAACAGTTGCTATTTATAGCTCATTATATACATGTAAAAAAGGCAAAAATATGCACTGAATTACACAGTCCGACGACTTTTTTAATAGTAGCAGATAGCTTTCCTGAATCCTAATACATAAGCTATTGTTGTGGCAGCTATTCACTCTTACGTCATTCATGTATGTAAGTTAAGTTTTAAACATATTTATTTATTTAACAATAAGCACACCAACTGCATAATCACACAAAGCCATAATACGGTTATAATAATCAACAATGTATATCTTAAAAGTAATTACACAAATCACAAGTATGCATGACATCGAAATAATTTTCCCTTTCTTGGATACTACAAAATGTATACACAGTCATATTTCAATACAATTTTATAATTATTTTTATTATGGAATAAAAAAAAAATTGGCATAAAGACAAATTTTCATACAAATTTTTAAGTTTAAATACAATTAAACACATTTAAGAAGTTGATGCAAGTGGCCCTGAAAGAGTAATTGAGGGGCGAGCCTATTGCCATTAATCAGTATAAATCCGAATTCCGATCTGTTACTGATAATTCTTTAATATAAAAATCATTAATATTTTTGTTAACAGACGTGTCGACGAGAATCATGAAGTACAATAACAAAATACAAAAGTTCTAAAGGTTGCACAATAGATATGGTGATAAAAATGTTATATTTTTCTTTTTCTCTAAATATACTCGTCAGAATCGATAACCAACAACAACTGATTAATTTGTTTCGAAAGACAAATCATGTAGATACCAAAGCATGGCACGAATGGGCCGGCTCGACCGGAGTGATACCACGGCGTGAAACATCACTTACGTTGTGTTTCGGCAAGTGAGTGAGGCCCAAACCCTTTCAAAAGGCCGACAACGCACTTGCGATTCCTATGGTGTGGGTGTCCATGGGCGGCAGTAATGACTTACCATCAGGCGATCCATCTGCTCGTTTGCCACCTCATATGCTAGATTTAGAAGAATAAAATTAAGAGTCTAGTCAATCCATACAACTTTGAATGCGGAAGGCGCGTGATCGAAGATTAATGCATTCAGAGACATTATTTTAATATTTAACAACTCATCATTACTGTCTCTAAGAACAGCTTTCAGTAGATTTAGACATCGCTTCATGAGCGCTTTGAATGAATTGTATTAATTTATTTAGATGACTCTACTGAAACTGTCTTATGTCTAACCTCCTGGTCCTATGTTTAATTTCCATTTTGGGTACGATGTTATTGGGGTTGCTTGCTAATAAGTTTGGAGCTCATATATGTGTACCTAAATGGCAACATATTCGTAAGTTTGACATGGGATTAAACACATATCTGGCGAAATATGAGTGTAAATTAGTTTATTAAATTTTTATTTTTATTTTTCAGACATACCTACTCCATTTTAGAGAATACATATACAATTTTTAATTAAAATTAGGACGATTCTTTCAGGCTTCGATCGAATAACCTATACTACGAGATTGTTTGATCAAAACCCGAACGAAGGCCTTCCACCAAATATGAAAAACATAAAAAAACATGGTGATGAGATGATGCTCACCAGTCTGGAATCCTAACTATAATATGTATGTTAACCGTATTGAGAATATCCAAAAGAATTTTTTAAGGTGCATCCAATATAGTTCTAAATCATATTTATCTAACCACATCAGCCGCCGCAAAAAAATTCACTTTCTCCCTCTATCTGAGCGCAGAAAAATGGCTGATTTGGTGTTTTTGTTTAGTGCGGTATATGTCTTAACTGATTGTCCTGAGCTATTGAGCAAAATTGGGCTTCGTGTACCATCAGCGTTGTTAAGTGCACACATCGACAAAATTATTACATGAGCGTATAACGCGATGTGTCAGAGTGTAGATATTGATTTATTTTCCACCAGTGTTCCTAGACTTAAAAACATTTGTAACTATTTTTTCAACGATCACTGAAACATTTATCAAAACTACTGTGTGCTTTCCTTTTTATATATATATTTTTTCAATCCAGTGCTGCTATCTACCAAGTTAATTGTAAGCGTGAGCCCAAATTGTGTAATTAGTTTTTTTTCCTGTATTTTTATTTTTTATTAAGTACTTATACTTACGTAGCTGTAGTATAGTCTCGGCTCACGTCTATGCAATATCTGTGAAAACTTGTAATTGGCCCTTTCACAATATTATTTTTACTATCCGTAAATTAGCTGTAAGTTTTCTGAAGCAATAAAACAAAAATAAAATAAAATAATAATTTTAATGTTTTGAAACACTCAACATTTTGCAAATAGTCTGGCACGAAATAAACTCACATTTTCAAGGATTTACACGTAGTTAAGAAACTTATTTTGTCTTGTATCGTACCTACTTAAAGATTTTGTATGGAAAAGAATGTAATTATCGTCCTGCCCTCATTATATTTTTAACTATTACTACCGTACCTTATTCAATTATAATCTTTCACACAATCCATATATCTTCTATTTGGTTTTTCACCTGCCGTATCTGTAGGTACTTCTTCTAGATCTACTTTAGATAAATAAAGCATTTTTCAATTTAGATTTATACAACATGTAAAAGTCCATTATAGCAAAATTATCATTTGCATTGTTTGTAAATTCTAAATTCTGTCTTTAGACATTTATGTCATGTCATATAGAATTCAATAGTCTTTCACACACTGAAGATATCCTTATTTATCTCTTTCACGTACAACACTTCCTTGATACCAATATGATATTATGTAGCCTATCATAATTCGAAACGTCATTCAATTATGATTTCACCAAATAATCTGCTAGTCACGTGTCGAGTGATTCAATTCTCTTATGAGCAACCAATATCATTAGTTGTACCTAGTACACTGTTTTTCAGCCGTTGGAATTACAACTATCAGTATTTGTAATACAATCTAAAATTGTATGTTCATTTAGCAGTTCAGAAGATACGATGTCTACGATCGATCATGAGATTCTTTTTGTTACTCTATTATAATGTTAATGTACGTCTAAGGTCTTTGTAATTACTGCAGGTTTTCGATAGTTTCTGATTACATTCATATTGAGTTGAATGAGCATTGCATTGTAATTGTTACGATATAAATGTGGCACGCATTTTATTGTAATCGGTCTTCATTTCAATCTTTTATAATTATGTTAATGTGGTTAAAGGGTCTCTTTTTTTCTTTTTTTTTATTGGATAGGGGTCACACGAGCAAACGGATCACTTGATGGTAAGCGATAACCGCCGCCCATGGACACCCGTAACACCAGAGGAGTCGCAAGTGCGTTGCCCGCCTTTAAAAGGGTTTGGGCCTCCGGTTTAAAAGGTCTTTTATTGTTGATTAGTTCGGACATTGATTATCATCATCTATTGTACAGTCGCCAGCACATCAAGTTACCAGAAATGTCATGTGTCTTTCTCCAATGATTAAACTATATTGTTTGGATTTTTGACATTATGGACGCCATTTTTATATTGTCTATAGGTGCCTATGTCACAACTGAGATCCAGCTCTATACTAGCGCCTGGCACATGTTGAATTGGTCACTGTTGCAGCGGGAAATTAATCATGTAGGTACTTAAACATTTGAAATACTTTTATCTTATTTATCTTCACCAAATTTGAGCCTCGGGAGTATACTCTTTCAAAAAAAAAAAACTATACATTACACTATACATGGGTATATATGAACAAAGAACCTGTTTCTTTTTGAAGTCGATTAAGCATACAAAAAAGTGTTGCCATTGCATCGACCAGATGACGCTGAAAGAATAAGAAAAATTATTTATTCAGTTTCTTTGAACATGGTCGACCTACAAACATTTTTGATTGTATCGTTTTGTGCATTATGAGTGTTTTCCGGTTTGTCTAATTGATGCATGTCTAACAAGGTTTCCGTTATTAGAAACATTTTGAAAAAAAAATCGGAAATACAATTCGTAAATTAGTGTCAGGCCATACGACATGACATCGATTTATTGCTTTAATTTTTTTAAGAATCTATTATCAAAATGTATTGTGTATATTAATAAGTTCTATAATAAATTTTGAATATATCTGCTTATACTACTTACTATATATTTGCATACCTAATTCATAATTTAGAATGGCTGTTTATATGCACATCCTTAACAGTATTAAAAAAAAAATCAATTTTAATTGTTATTAATGATTTAATAACTGCCTCAATAGCCAAGTGGTCCTGACCGCGACTGCTACGCTAGAGGTCCTGGGTTCGATTCCCAGGTCGAGCAAAGTGTTATTGGGTTTTTCTATGAAATTCCCAGTAGCAGCTCGGAGTTAGGAATTTGAGCCCGGTAAATGGCAATAGGCTCGCCCGCCGCTGACATTAGTACGCCTCTGCCTAACCCTTCGGGGAATACAGGCGTGATGGTATGTTAATGATTTAATTCGAATTTGCAGTGACTCTTTATTTCTAAAACACACACACACACACTAGTATCAAGAGACAATTAATAGAGTGTCTATTGGAGTAAAAATAATTAGGTACTAAAGCCACGACTTTTATCTATAGATAAATTACCCCACTAAAGGACCGTCAAAAAGTAAAACAATCTTAGTTAAGTAGTAGTTATCCTTTTTTTACTGAAACCCATAAAAGCATTGCTTGGGGTGCACGTGAAAGTAATTAACTTTCAAATATACGCATGAAAAAATTCTGATTTTAAGTTGAAGATAATTTTATTAAGAAATTACTTAAGTACAAGTAGGTATGACATGACTTTCATTACAGAGTGTTAGATTTTATATAAACGTGATTCGGAATAAATGTTTGAATTTGAGCTTGAACTTATGTGACGTTACATAAACCGAATCCATCCATTATTTTTGTTACTATCTTCCTCTATTCAAAACTGCATATTAAAAGCATACTCGGTCATCATCATCAATCATAATTTGACTATACTTCTATGATTTGTGAGTGGCTTTCAGTATTACCAGATATCATTGGTAGGTCTGCCATTTTTATGGAATAACGAGCAAACGCAAACGAGCAGACGGATTGCCTGATATGCGATTACCGCCGCCCATGGACACACGCAACACCGGAGGAGTCACAAGTGCGTTGTGGGCCTTTTAAAAGGGTTTGGGCCTCCGGTATCTTTACTCACTCGACGAAACACAAATTAAGCGTAATTTCACGACGGTTTTCTGTGAGGCCGTGGTATCACTCCATTCGAGCCGGCCCATGGCTCGAATCTCATGGTTAAACCCAGTTAAGTGCTGAGACATACCTACCTATATTATAAAGTAATGTGTTTTTGAGACACTAAGTAGTGTTATACGTATATGCTTTCATATGAAAACCGGAACTGACGGATTTACGTGCTCTCCAAGGCACGGAGGGGTCTCGATGTGGTAAGAATGATAAACCATTATGCATAGCTTTTACTTTAGAACGCTTAATCAACGTAGTTATGACTAAGTCGGGAGGCTCTCCAAGTTCATACTATATTTTCTACTAGCTTGTGCTCGCGGTTTCGTTTGCAAGTTTAAAGACTTTTTGTGACGAAAGGTAGCCTATTAGTTTGTGCTTTTCTTGGTCCAATCTATACTAATATATAAAGCTGAAGAGTTTGTTTGTTTGCTTGAACGCGCTAATCTCAGGAACTACTGGTCCGATTTGAAAAATTATTTCAGTGTTAGATAGCTCATTTATCGAGGAAGGCTATAGGCTATATATCATCACGCTAAGACCAATAGGAGCGGAGCATCAATGAAGAATGTTTCAAAATCGGGGATTTTTTTCTTTTGAGAGCTTCCGATGCGTGCGTTGCGTAAACGGTTAAAGTTTCGCAAAAATCATATATGACAGAATTGTTCCTCTTTAAAAGTTCTAAAAAAAAGTCCGCGACAGCATATATCTATCTTTTAAGGTTGGCTCACTATAACCTTTTTTATGCTAACTTTGTTCTGAAAAAAATAGGCTATTATCCCGCTAAGACTAAGTAACTATTCCACGCGGACGAAGTCGCGGGCGGAATGTATCTATATACGATTAGCGATTTAGGCTTTAAAACGTAACGGACAGACAGACATAGCTACGTTTGCATGAATAATATTAGTACCCATGGATTTTCTAGTAATAGGTACCTACTAGGCTCTAAAAAATCTTATGTAGGTAACGTTATGTAACATGAAATATTGCAAAAACACATTGCGCTGAGATTAAAGCAGATAAGACAGTAACATCTCACCTCTTACATTATATTCGAATTACGAAACGCAATAATTCTAATTATGTGCTTAAATTCTGCCTGATTATTGACGGAAAGACTGCCTCATTAGCCTAGTGGTCCTGAGCGCGATTGCTGCGCTAGAGGTCCTGGGTTCGATTCCCAAGTCGAGCAAAGGATTAGTGGGTTTTTCTATAAAATTTCCTGTAGCAACTCGCCTCGGAGTTTGGAATTTGTACCCGGTTAATGGCAATAGGTCCGCCTGTACATGGGACCTAAACGTACCCGCGAACTGTGGGTATACATTAGTACGCCTCTGCCTAACCCTTCGAGGAATACAGGCGTGATTTAGTGGTTCGAGTACCGGACTGCTGACCACGAGGTCGTGGGTTAGATTCCCATAGGACACAAATATTTATGTGATGAATATGTGTGTGTGTTCGTCTGGGTGTTTCTTATGTATTATAAGTATATATTTACAAAAAAAGTATATAAGTATTATATCCATTGTCTAGTACCCATAGTACAAGCTCTGCTAAGTTTGGGACTAGATGGTGCTGTGTAAAAATGTCGCAGAATATTTATTTATTTCTGTATGTGCTTAAATTCATTTTAATTTCGAACAGACAATAATCAAAAGGTTTTTTAATATATCTAACATTACGCTTGTATTCCTCGAAGAGAGCAGAGTTGAACTAACCCACAGTTAAACGGTATCCTTAGGTTATAGGGGGCGAGCTTATTGCAATTAACTACAAATCCAACCTCGGAGCTGCTATTGAGAATTAACCCTTGAAACCCAATAACACTGCGTGATCTTCGTATCGTGTCCAAGAACTCTTAAACAGCAATCGAGATTATGGCCACTAGAATAACGAGAAAGTTTTGTAAGTCCTTTTTGTAATATTAAATTACCTATGCTAAAAACTACTCTACTCTACTGCTCTAGTCACTTAGTAATTTTGTCTTTAAACTCAGCAGTGTGTCGGTAATTCCAAGCTGGGCATGAGGATTGGTGACATCCCGTTTGTTAATCTTAATAAAAACCACAAATTGTTGGGCATACCAATTCTAACTCTAAGCGACTGTTTATTCATAACCATTTAAATGACATCAAGCCACAAAACCATTCGTCGACACGCATCATAAAACTACATCTTTCGTTTAGTAACCGACCACATTGTCTAAAGAAACAGTTTACTCACAATCACACATAATTATACACTCACTAACGAGCTAATTGTTATACATAGTTATGTAACTCCTTAATTTCTAAGCGAAGCTGTCTCTTTTCTCTGGCATATCATCATTATACACGAGTACAATTCCCGCTATTGTTCCAAATTTAAATTAAGGCTGTATACGGTAGAACTGTTGCGTGATATAGACAAATGCGCTCGAGTGTATCTCCGTAATGTATTTCGATCATTTTTGCCGCCTGCTTTTACATTTGAATTAGGAATGCGATTACCGGCTGTCACTTGTTATGAAGTGACTATTTGAAGGGTCTAAATCATACCTATTTAATTTGTAAATTAACAACAAATACCGCAGTATTTTACCATAATTATCTTCGGAACTAAATTTAAACTTGGATTTTAATATAATACAGCATGCTGGCGGTTCATAATTTTCTGGCCTTACATCCTTAATAATAAGAATGAAAATAGCTTGATGAAAAATTATTGCACTTGTTTCTAAATTGTTACGTTAAATCTTAATGTGGCGATAAAAATAGAACAATTCGATATATTTCAGGTCTGTATTAGGAAACTTGCATATAATAAGGCCGAAGAACATACACTATGAAGACACTATGTTAAACCACACATGTCTTGTGTCATCCTATTGATATATTATGTACTAGAGAAGGAGATGACGCCGCAACGCAGCGAGTTGTGATTGCAAGTATAGTATAGACTCACTAACGGAGACACGCCCAATAATTTAGCTCATTGAAATAATTACACAAAAATATTATAAACAAAATCTTATTAGGTGTGTGTAATATGTTAAAACTGCAGCGTTAAAATAATTTAAATCGTCTGTTCTAGTACCATCGTACATGTTACTTCAATATATTACATCTAACATTGCAATGTAATGCAGAAAACGCATACTCCTTATTGCAGGCTAATGTACTGAGGATTACATTTCAAAATACGTGTTATGTATTAACGCATTAAACACAAATTAACTATGTACCTATTTTGAATAATTACAGTTATCAACTATTAAAAGGTTACGAAAACAGAATTAAACCAATTAAATCGGCCATTATGTCTACGGAAATTACCTATGCGAAGAATATTTTTTATTTGTTACATGAACTGAATGCATATTTTGCAGTAATTTTAGAGACAGGTGGATACGAAATAAATATTTCGCTCTATTTCCTTATGACTGTAGGAAACTAATTTGACGGATGATTTCCCTATCATCGGCCTACTTACTAAACTTTGCATCATTATAGGACCGGGGCGGGCAGCGGCGCGGCGTAGTGATTTCCAAGTATTTTTGTTACAGGGACATACTGGTTTACGAAAGTTTCCTAAAATTTTAGTTGGTTTCATAAATATTTCCGTTTTGGTAATTTAATCTGGGACGTAATTCCTTTAATATACCTAGGTATTAAGTTTAGGGAAAATCGTCCAAGTAAAACCTTTTTATTATCGGATCCCCGATATTTTTTTATACACACACATAAGACTCGTCAATCCTCACTTAATACTAAGTATAGTAGGTACAATATGAGTAATTTGTATATTTTTTAAATTATTAAGTTTATAGTTTATTATTTAGTTAGTGAATAAATGACACCAATGTGTGAATGCGAAGTTACAATTTGGCGACTATTAAGCTTATTTAAAACATGCCTATAATTATAACCTACATTCGACTTAAAAGTTGAACATACATATATCATCTACACCTATCTGCGCAATGTTTGCACAAGATATATTATACATAAATACTATGTAGGTATGTATGCGTTTATTAGATCCGTGAACTAGTTATAGATACGATTTGTTAAGTGTAGAACCCAATCAACTGTGATTGTTATAAAGTTTCATCATTTATATGAGTAACTGAGCAATAAAGGTGAGATTGCTCCATATGTATCAAGCAACCGAAATATATATGAACTAATAAACCTCTTTAATTATAATTTATTATCTATTAAGTAATAAAATGCCAAGACTAGAGTACTGTGAATTGTATGAAGTTTTTGAAATCTAGCTGGAATCTACCTATTTCAAAAGATTCAATTTATAATTTACTAGCTTTCAGTACCAGTCGCCTCACAAAGTACCGGATTAGATAATTAGTGTGGATTTTAACTTGCTTTTTGTTAAATAGTTTATTCTGCTGAAAAGCTAGTCTTCAGCGCGCGACTCCCTCTACGTGGACTTAGATCTACAATATTAGTAGGATTCTTTAGGATTATGAAGTGGTGAATATTGAAAAAAAAAATGACTGATTTTTGTATTTAAAAAGTACTAAGCTTTGAGTTCGATTCCCCGGTCAAAGAATATAGATGTGATAGTATGTTATGTAAATATGGTTGTCAAGAACGTCATTTTTTTTTAATCAGCGGTAAACCTATGTCTACGAGTATAGTATAAATATTTAATGTTAACCAGATTTGGCCTTCTGATACTAAATTACTAAGGCAATTCAACTGAACTTCACCTGCTCGCTCTTAAATGATATTTGTTGCAACTATACTTCTAAGTTTACAACTCGTTGAAAATCTTACAAATTGGTTCCACAGATTACAAAATGATGATGACATCTAACATTTTCCATTCCAATACCTACGTAATTAATGGAGATTGAGAAATGGACCATAAACTTACCTGTTTAACATTGATTATTTTAGCTCGTCAATTAGTAAGAGAAATTACTGTATTGTGATACGCTTAGGTAGTAATTGTCGAGTGTACGTAAGACTACTAAGTATGTGTATATTGTGTTTTGAAAGATTTGCTGGAAAATCAGCTAATTGACGAATATTTTCTTAACATAACAACATGTAACAATTCTGTTTACGATAATTTAAGAGTTTTGTGAAGGCAAAAGCTTTCATATCCATAGCTGAGAGAAAAGCAATAAATTGGTAGCTAATAATAAACTCGACTTCGTTCGCCTAAACGGTTATTACAAGTTTGAAAAAAAAATACGGTAAAGTAAATTTCAAAGTTTTAGATACAGATGTCTCGAAATTAAGTTAATTGGTGTAGATTGATTTAAGTTTCATCGAGTAAGTAATTACTAAATTAATATTAATATTTATAAAACCAACAAAAATATAGGCAATATCACGTCGCGCGTTCAGCCTAACTGCTTAGTGTATGCAAATAAATCGAAAGCGCTACCGTCCACAAAACACGTTCAACAAAAATAGGTGCGTTCTTTGAGTCGAGTAGTATATTTGTCATATCTTTTCATCCGTATTGACTGATGTTATGTTCATGTTTGCATGATATACGTATAATTCAAAAGTATATAGTCAAATGGCATAGCCTGGTAGCCGTGCTTACCCCTCTGTCAAAGTATTTAAGTAAGTAAATATATATATATGTTATTACTAGCTTCTTCCCGCGACTTCGTCCGAGTAGCATGATGATATATGGCCTATAGCCATACTCAATAAATGGGCTATCTAACACTGAAAGAATTTTTCAAATCGGACCTGTAGTTCCTGAGATTAGCGCGTTCAAGCAAATAAACAAACAAACAAACTCTTCAGCTTTATATATTAGTATAGATTAGATACTAGATAAAGAAAAAACTAGTACTACTAATAATCGCTATACCTAGATACAGTTTAAAGTCTCTAAACATATTTAGAAAACCAAATTCCTCACGAATCAGTCTAGCTATACAGATAATGCAATCCACGAAGACGCGCCGTTTTGTCGATATACAGTAATTACTTATTATTGGGTAATTAGTAAGTATCGCCAAAACTAAAACACGTGCGGACTGAACTAGCGATAAACACTAACGATTAGGAAGAGAGTGGGGCGCGTCGTCGTGGATTGCACATCTGTAAGGTTGTAAGGGAAACTGCTATGAGGTCCTGGGTTTGGTACCCAGGTCGAAAAATTAGTTATCGTATTTTTCTATGAATTTAACAATATTAGCTCGAAATTAGATATGATTATGCAATTGAAAGACGAAAGTGCCCGGTTAATGACAATAGGCTCACCTTCTATTATAAATATGGAACCTTTACCTAAATACCGGCAAACCATGGGTGAAAACATTAGTTCACCTCTGCCTAACCCTTCGGGAAACACTGTAAATTACGATTTTTTGGATTAAAATTGACTCATTCGAAATATTCTTAGTTAGTTGCTGCCCAATAAAAATTGCATACCTACTTCACCATAATGTTTCATTGTTCAGCATAATGGCTATTGTACTTTTCAAAGAAATTTCGAGAAAGTAATGCAAAAAATCGATGATAAACTTATAACTTGAGAAGCTACAGTGAAAGCGCGCAGTCTAGTCAGTCGCGTGGACTGCATGCGCCGGCGCTCTACCGGAGTGAGCGCTTTCGGTCAAACAGACTCTTGCGCATCTCGTGGGAATGTTTCCGAGGTATAAAAGAACGTAACGTAGTGTATCGCTGAACCATTGCTTTGCATGTACCCGCCCGCTCCATATACCCACTCTGAACAACAAACAGGTATACAGTGTTTGTGATAACGTGATAACAGTGACGTGATGTGTAGTGCTGTGATCTGATCAAGTCTGTTTTCTGTTGACAGAAAGTGCGGCGCAGTGACGTCACCATGCGGTTATATCTACTGGTAAATGTTGTTTAAAGTTATATAACCTGTAAAAAGAGTACGTTCCGCAATTGGCATAAAGTTCAAGTTTGTTTCTCAATGCTGTTAGCAATCTGTATAAGTGTTGCGATCAATAACTATGCGGGTACTTGTCTCACGTTGGAATATTAACGTTTGAACTTAACCTACCATCACGCCCGTATTCCCCGAAGGGTTAGGCAGAGGCGTACTAAATTACTAATGTACATCCACAGTTCGCCGGTATGTTAAGGTCCCATATAATAAACCGGGCACAAATTCACTCCAAAATCAACTCCAAGCTGCTACTGGCAATTTCATAGAAAACCCCAATAACACTTTGCTCGACCTGGGAATCGAACCCAGGACCTCTAGCGTAGCAATTGCGTTCATGACCACAAGGGTAATGAGGCAATTGACAGGTAGGCATTTAAACTTAGGATTAGGAAATCAGGTCCTAAATAGATACAGCCTGGATTAGACTTCCTTGAATGTAACCTTTTTTAATAAAAGTTTCACGATGACGTAAAATAAAAGCTTAATAATGGATTTTTAAATGCATGCTTTAGCTCAGCACACCTGATATTAGGAGTGTTTGTGCCTAATTATCAAAGATAATGGCAATAGGCTCGCCCGGTCGCCCCCTATTACAAGGGACCTAATAATACCAGCAAACTGTGGGTGTAGTACGCCCCTGCCTAACCCTTCGGAGAACATATCCGTGTATGTATAGTATGTATGTACTTTCATAATCAATGAAAAGGACTATTATTTATATATCTCCTTTGGATATCACCATGTATGAATTTGATAGGGTTGGGCGGGGTCGCCTCGCATCGATCCTATAATGTGTAATGGGGCAGTAATCACGGACCTAGGCTAATCTAAAACAATAAAAACTAGTATTGACTTCTCAAAAGTACCTTTTTTAGTGATCTAATCGAATTAAAACACTTTTTGACTTTGACTTTGGTAAGGGAATCAAATGAAAATTATTTTGACGATACGTTTGGCCATAGAGGTTCTGGCGTAATGGCTAAACAATCAGCTTCTGCACCGCGGGTTGTGAGTTTGATCACTACACGGAAATATTTGTATGTTGGTATTTGTTATATAGGTAGTTGTTCCGGTCCTAAGCAGACTGAGTGATTACTAAATGATAATGTTGATAAAAACAGCATGACTATTATGTAAGTTGTCTGACTGTAATTGTAATGATACTCTTTGTATGAATTACTTCAGATAATGATTTGTATTGGCATTGTGATACTCAAGAGCATTTCTTTCGAGCTTGACATTATAAACATCATTCACTGATAGCTGGGTATAGACCTCTTGTAAATCAATTATCTTCGCTACGTGCTTTTTTAACTCAGTTTTTTTCTAAAATCTTACTTATTGTCGCTATCTAGATTTGGATCCAAGACTTACTATGCTGCCTTTTACACCCTAGTTTCAAGGTTAATGGTAAAAGGTTAGCTTCTTATTACATGGGACCTCGACAATTATACTAGCAAACTGTAAGTGTACGTTAGTACACCTCTGAATACTCCAGATACTGTCTTGATGTTTACCATGTTTGGCCTCAAAAATGAAACGTGAGAATCCGGGATAAAATCTGATATTCCATTTTATGTGGTGAAAAATTTGCTGAAATAGATAAGTCCAATTTAAATTCTGTAATCTTTTTTACAACTCTACAATTTACGTTTACAAGTTTATGTTTATTTAAATGTATTTCTGTATTCTGCCTGTATTCTCCAAAGGGTTAGACAGAGGTGTACTAATGTATAACCCTAGTTTTCTTGCATGTTTATGTCTCATGTAATAGTCCAAACTCTGAGCTAGTACTAAGAATTTCATTAAAAAACCCAAAGACACTGCTCGACCTAGGAAACGAAGACAGTGTATATTTATGCATTTTAACCTATTTGATCCGTAATAGCAATACGTTGAATAATTGACATGTAGATTTTATAATACAGCACGTACATAATAATCTCCGTTTATTTTGCGGAATTGAAGACGATTCCGCAAAAATAAACGGAAATCTTATAATCTCTTGATTATGCACATATTTTTCGTTCTAAATTATCTTATCAAGTAGCGGGTTATATAATATCATTTTATGTGTTGCCAACAGAATATGATTTAGTTTGGAATTAGATTCTTAATTATATAATATGCCTTATGTATTTAACATTAATAAATGAAATGCCTAAGTAGGTATATTAGATACATTGATAGCTTTTGAAATAAATATAAATCTTACGGATTTTATCGCGCTGTATTAATATTATTTGCGATTAATTCCCGACGTTAACTGCCTCGTTAGTTTAGTGGCCCAAGCGCGACTGCTACGCTAGAGGTCCTGGGTTCGGTTCCCAGATCGAGCAGTGTTATTGGGTTTTTCTATTCCCAAGTAGTTCGAACTGTGAGATTGTGCCCGGTTAATGAAAATAGGCGCGCCTCCTATTACAGGGACCTAAACAAACCGGTGAACATTAGTACTTATACCTCTGCCTAACTCTTTGAGGAATACAGGCGTGACAGTAGCTATGTAATTCCAGACTTATCGAATCCTGTACAGCATAAATTGTATCGAGTAGATTGAGTAGTTGAACATCATTATTAAAAAAAAATAAGTACTAATATACCTTACCTTACATATCGTTAATATTATTAAATCGCATCGCTAATATATGTATAATATTCGAGTCAGAAACAAATGTAAAGATAGTGTTAAACAACACCTATGCCTAGCATAGGCATAGGTGGCATGTGGATTGGTAGACTTCACAGAGAATATTTTCCTTCACCGTAAGCACGCACATGACTTTGAAAAGTCAGAGGTGCGAGCTATGGGTTCGAACTCGAGACCTTTATTACTTGTGGTCAACAGTCAAATAGTCATATCACTGGACTGTTGCTTGACTGCATTTGTATATACTGCTAGAATTGACGCTCCCTTGGGCTTCCCCTATACTAGATATTCTTTAGCTTACTTGTTCAACATTTGGAGAAGCAGGACTTCCACAACATTTTCAGGTTGATATAAAGCTGATTGTTAGTTTTTTTTTCAATCATAGCAATGTGGGTCACCTGTTACTAGTATTCTTGTTAACCCCTCGCGTCGGTAGTGCAATGGGTGGGTTTCGAACCGGCAACCACATGATCACATATCCGACCCCCTAACCATTAGGCTACCGCCGCCGCCGCTTCGAAGTTTATCTCGGTATTTAGTCGTAATTAAGTTGCGGAATGTAGAATAATAATATTCAACTGTATCTGGGTATAATGATTATCTCATTTAGTGATGCGTTTTTGCAACACATTGTTTGACAAGAAAATAGAGGCAGGTCATGCCTATAATCAATCTTCTAATAACTAATTAGAACACTTAAATTCGACCACTAGACTAATGGCTTGATGTTTGAGCCATTTTCCTGTTGACCGCAAACTTGATTAGCATTTAGACTGTTGAGAACTACATTATGATCATTGACCACAGAACATTGGCAGAAGATAATGTTATGTATGCCTGTGGTTTGCATACTTAGAATTGCGAGGGATGATGTCATCGTGGGGTAACTATGTCGTTCAAGGAGAGTACAGATAGATGCATGCGATGACGAAAACCATACCTAACAGCTTTATTATTTTATTTTGCTGTAGGCAGCCATTATTATGAGGTCGTACTATCAAAATTACTGATACCGAATATATACAGATAATAAATTACCTAAACAATAATCATCAAAAGCCATCAAAAACGTGGTTTGTTAGGTGCCAAATTTTCTACGAAAGAAATTATACGATAGAATTGCAAGTGCTGCCCTGGTGGTGAAGGTTTTTTATCACACTTTAAAAGCTCTAATTATATTATATTAAGCTCTAATTTCCCATACAAACGTAATACCAAAATAAATCGTAATTCAAACACAATTTATTCAATGTGTATTATTATTCGGATTCCGATACCGTTAATCTAGGTTCCTGCTCTACCATTTCGTCCTTGATACTTCACTGGAAATAAATGTAAGCAAATGCAATTCTTGATGACTTTACCAAATTAAGGAATGAATTTCCGGTCGTTTATTTCCAGTGCAGTAGTAATAGACGAAATGGTTCGGTAGACACCTAAATTAACGGTATGTCGATTCGAATAACAACATAAGTTGATAAAATATTGTTTGAATTACGATTTATTTTGGTATTACGTTTTTGTTGGCAATTCAAGATCCGCCGTGATAGCCTAGTGATATGACCATTGGACTGCCAAGTCAAAGGTCTCGAGTTCAAATCCAAGGCACGCACCTCTGACTTTCCGAAGTTATGTGCGTATTAATAGTTAATTATAACGCGCTTAAAAACGGTGAAGGAAAACATCGTGAGGAAACCTGCATGCCCGAGAGATTTTCTCGACGGCGTGTGAAGTCTGCCAACCCGCATTAGGCTAGCGTGGTGGACTATGGCCTAATCCCTCTCATTGTGAGAGGAGACCCGTGCCCAGCAGTGGGACATATAATGGGTTGATTATGCTATTATGCAAGATCCGCCGGACCCATACGGTATATATTTGTAAATAGCAGATAACTGTAAAACACGAGGAAGTGCAGATGCAGACTGTGTGCGACCTGTAACTGCTTGTTGAATAGTAATATCACAGTCATCGTGATTGCGCATACGTTCTGTATAATACCATCTTCACGTGTTTATAGTGAGAGAGGATAGTAAACATCTATTGCATTTTTAGTTATTTATATCAAGTCACTGGTAAAGTAATGTACTACATATAATACTAGTTATTGAGTTTCTTGCCGGATTGTATGGAGTTTCCGGATTCTATGGAATAATTTGCCGAATTCTTCTCTATGTAATCCATTTTAGGGACCGTGCAGCGTAGTCTTAATGTTTTATATGTGAATGTTGTTATGTTATTCTATGTATACACACACGCCCTTCTCCCAGAGCGGTAGGCAGAAGCTATTGACCGCAACTTGCTTTGATTCTTGCATACTTCTTTTGCTTCTGCCACTTTCATACATCTTCTTATACATTCGCGCCGGTTGCGTACAAGAAGTACCTAGCTCCCCAATAAGATCGGTGTATGTCCTTCTAGGACGACCTCTCCCGACGCTGCCGCTGACATTTACCTTATAAATTCCTTTCATTCATTCTCTCAACATATTCGGACCATCTCAGCATATTCTTTTCAATACGTTCAGTTCTGTTTCTTTTGATCGTTAAAAATGCATAGGCGAAATTATGATTTTATAGAAATCTTTGTATTCGTAAAAACGTTTATAATAAACGTTTCACTTTTACCGTTTGCGATATCAACTCCGCTACTATTCGCTATCGATTTAATATATTTTCCAGAAAATTCTCATAAACGTTGTAAAGCCAACAAAACAAAGGAGTCACGAGTTTAAAATACACTTAAATTACAGTTATCTAAAGTTGGCAGAAGTCAGCTCGTAACTAGGAAATGTTTTGTTATTCCGTGTCGCAATCCTGAACAAACTGGACGATGGTCTCGAGACTTTCTCCAAACATTTATATATGTCTGCTCCCGACAATTACTTTCATCTCGTATTGCATCGACCACGAACGCATCACGATCGCTATTTAGCACCTGCTTGGAGATATGTGTAATTATTTCTAGATTTACACATATTACAGCCGTCTGGTTAGCAATGCGGACATTGCAGTCGTAATGGAACGTTAATAGCAATATCGTCTGTAGGAAGATGCGTTTATTTATTTATCTTGAGAATCTTGGACCCATTAGTTGGCATAACGAATAAGTGCGTTCATATATACAATAAAGTTCGCAGAGCGGTCCTCAAGCGAGCGTATAATTGTTACGTAAACCTATAGTTACGACTTCCACATAATGTAAACTTGTCGTTAATTAATCAGCGAGGTAACCACGGACGCCCTGGGGTCGTGGAAAGTCGCAGGCGCGACGGGTCGCGCGCTCCGCGAGAAAATTACTGTTGCGCAAGCGACAGATTATAAGCGACAATAATAATGCGTATGCACATACAATTATTTTTATGTTCAACTTGTTTATTTATTTTAATGATCCATTCCAAAGATTATGTAATATATTGTAAGGAAGGCTAAGTGAACTATTATGCGCACAATCTTCTATTGGCAATATTAGGATGGAAAAAAGGAATTTAGTTTGGGATGTGCCATTGTGCCATGCATGCCACCTTTTCGGAGTTAGTCGTACCTAAAGCACCTTTGTATTTGTTCCAACTTTTGCGCGTGAGAGTTAATTATCCATTTCGTTTGCTGCATCTCCGGCAGTCCGTAAGTCCGCTTAAGGGTCGGTAACGTATCAGAAATTCCCTTGGGGTAGCAGGTGTCCTTTGGGGCTGATGACTTCTGTCCGTCACGTGGCTCGTCTGCCAATATAAACCGTTAAAAAACTGGATATATATATTAAGTCGTTAGTTTAACCAAGCGGTCCTGAGCGCGACTGCTACGCTAGAGGTCCTAGGTTCGATTCCCAGGTCGAGCAAAGTGTTATCGGGTTTTTCTATGAAATTCCCAGTGGCAGCTCGGAGTTTGGAATTTGTGCCCGGTTAATGGCAATAGGCTCGCCCCCTATTACATGTGACCTAAACATACCGGCGAACTGTGGGTGTACATTAGTACGCCTCTGCCTACAAATACAGGCGTGATGGTATGTTATGTTATATTAAATATGTTTATAAGCCAAAATTATCGTAGATGTAATAATTACAACTATTTTAAGAATGGAAAGTTTGTGTCGAATGCACACATAAGCGGAGAAATTTCAATAAATTCAAACCGAGGTTATGTGCATCAATTTGTATGCGGATGTGCATTAAGTAAGGCGATTTTGTGATCTGACGTCATTGACCCATAACAGATGTTCAATTTCACAAGATTGGAATACCAACAAAAAAAATGTTACGTTACCTTATAATTGTAGTGCTCGCTTCGAGAGTGAATAAACACGCAATCAGATCATGGAACGATGAACAGATGGTCACATGTTTTTTTTAATATATCTTCAATGTTAAGACTCTTAAGACACTTAAATGTGTAACATAAAGGATTAGATAGGCCGAGTTAGGAAAACGCCCAAATTCGGCAGTGACGTTATCATTATTTGAATATTGTAGATAGCGAGTAGGCAGGAATTAAAAACACCAGACATGAAAAACCCGAGTAGGTAGATAATTCAGTATGTGGAATAATTTATTTACATGTTTTTTTTATGTATTTCAATTACAATATTTAGTTTGACCATTACGACCGAAAGGTCTCGCATAAAGAAATAACGGTTTCAGCACGAAAATACTTACCTACGTAAGGGAATAAAAAAGGCATTATTGTGCCTAGTTTAGTATTAACTTTATAGCATGATATGTGCATATTGTCGAGATACCTACATTGATTAATAATTTTATTATATACATTTCAGATGCTGTTTTGTGCGGTCCTGACAACGTCATGGGCAGATCCAGATCCAAAGAAATACAAAACAGACATAAAAGACAAAAACAAACAAGCTAATACAACCTTGACAGCAGATGAGAAGAAATTTTTGAGGGATGTAGAAGCAAAGTACGGAATCAAAAGTGATACTCCAAAAGAAAAAACAGAAGAGAAACCTAAAGAATCTCAAGCAGTGCATGTACCTTTTCCAGCTGTTATAGCTATTGAAATTGTCAATGACACTGATACAAAGACTAAAGGAAAACGAACAATTGATGCTAATCTCGGATATGGATACAAAACAAACAATGGATATGCCTACTCCTATTTCGGGAAACCGGCGCACGAGAAAGGCAAATTCATGATATATCCATACTCACAGGAAGATATTCCGCCAGCAAATACTCATTCTTTTAGACATTACGATCATGTAGGAAAGCCATTAAAAACAAGCGTGGAAATTCAACCATCACAAGCCTTCGAATTGGTGGCCGAGAAAGAAGAAAGGCCCGCTTATAATTACGAGAAACCTGCGATCGAGTTTAAAACACCTGCACCTCAGCCGGTATCATATTCATCAGCTGAGTACAGTAGTGGTTCATTGCATCCATCAACGCTGTATACTACATACAACGGAGAACAATTTACAAGCCTCAGCGGACAATTCCCATCAATAAAATCCAATTACTTAGTTGATCCTTCACAACTGCTCCAAAACCCAGAGTATCAAAACGTTGGACTGACACAAGATCATTTGCGAACCCACGGATCTCATTTAGAACAGAAAGTAGTTCCAGTTTTAGTATTGAGAATACCAAGTTCGTCTTTAACTAATCCAACAGCTGAATTGTATGCTAACTTACCACAGAACTATCCATTATCAAATTATTTAAATAATGTGAACTTACAAGACTTAGTGAATCAGTATTTTAAGAAAGCTGGATATAGTTTTGCTCCTCAGGTAATGGCATATCATAGTGCAGGTCTTGAGAGTCAAGGGCACTCGAGTAATAGTCATGGTGCTACATCTGTATCTCAATACGAGCCTCAACATTATGCACACCCGTATGTTCAGCCATCGTACACACAATCTCATCACTCTGGAGTACAATACTCAGCAGTTCAACCTGTGATGGCCAGATATCCATCAAGTTATGTTCGCCAACATTACATGACGATGCCTAAAGGACATTCTCTGTACAAACAACCTTCACTAACTCAGAATTATGAGTACCAATATCAATATGTCCCACAATCAGCCGTGTCGTCACAGAAATATTATATGCCTTCATCACACTATCAACAACAAATAAGTCACACGACATCGGGAGAATCTCAAGACGGTTACCATGCATCTTTGGAGCAAGCCGCTGGCGTTCATAGTGCCAACAATCAGGCTCATTATGAATCCGGTGCGCAAGTGAGCGCTGATTATGAAACTGCTGCCTCTCCTGGAGTTGATTATGGAGCTTCCCAGGGCCACGCTGCGGTACAATATGAAACAATGAATACAGTCGCTCCCGAATATGGATCACCAAATGAACAGCATTCAGGATACGAATCGGCATCAGCAGGATACGAATCGGCATCAGCAGGATACGAATCAGCATCAGCAGGATACGAATCAGCATCAGCAGGATATGAAACTGCGGGAACGCCCGCACCTGCTTATGGATCTGACAAAGAAACCGCTTTATCTCATATTACTAATGATTATTACAGACAGATTCAGCAAACCCAACCAGAAACTCATTCTGTGTATTCTTCTCAAACGGAACAGCCCATTTTAAGTCACTCATCGCAATCGAATGCAGGAGGACAGCAAAATTATGTGTACCATCACCAAGAGCAAGAGTCTGATGGTCACGGTATTACCCTTTCAGAAAACTATCCGAGCAAGGATCACACAATAGCAACTGTACTACCGACACATTATAAGACCGGAAAACAGAACTCAGGAATGATTCAAACTGTAAGCTACGTTACTCCCATGCCATATTCTTCAAAGTACCAGTTACCATACAAAGTCATGGTCCCCCAAACCTACCTTCATAACCCGTCCACTGAAAAGGTGTCGTATGTCAACTCGCATCCGATATCTTCATCTTACAGCCAGTCGATAGTTCATCAAGATTATAACCCTGAGGCAGAATATACTGTGGGATACCAGTATGTGCCACCGGTTGGTAAACAGAAACCTCCATCGTATCCTAGAAATTATCACTCTCACCCTAAACGTATGGTGAAACAGGAACATAAGTCAGAATCCGGCTCGTCTACGTTAGCTAAAAATAAAAGCGAAAGAAATGAAAAGAAAAAATCACACTAGGTTAGTCATGTTTACCAATGTAACAATTTTTTGAATTGTTAATTTTAATAAGGTGCTGTAAATATAGGAGCTTATAAATACCATTAAAATAATTACTATCTCATGATTATAACTGGCAGAAGAAGAATGGTTAATTAATCCAAATTAATCAATTAATGAAATCCAAAATCAATTTACCTGATGATGTTGAGGACGTTGCCATAGAGATTCTCAGAGAGAATAACTGGATTTTTAGAACTCTGATTACATAAAGTATTTCGGAATGGTACAAAATACAATGATGGTCAAATGGTCCTTTGCTCGCTATCTCTACCTTAAGCTATATGGATATTACCCATACATGTACCCGACACCATTCGTGCTAGGGATGGTTACTTACCAGAGTTTAGAGGTTAGACGGAATCTTACACTCGTGAAATATTTCATCCTTCTAATTCGTGGTTCCATCTTCAACTCTTCCTTACTGCAATACATTTCTATCAACGTTCCACTACCAATTAGACATACGCTTCGCCATCGCCAACGACCTCTATTTTCGGTGCCTCAATCCAGTACTATGTGCCTTAAAACAAGTCCCTTGTACTTAGCCCTTACCCTCATCAATAACATATTACAACATGATCAATCCCTAGATGCCTTTACAAGCACTGAACTGAGTTTTCTGAGTACAGCAAATCATTACTTGGAGTCCATTGCCACTCCCAGTACTATTTCTCCGTCGTAGGTTAATATTTTTATGTTGTATTGATTATATTAATTTTATTTTCAAAATTTAATTTAATTTATAATAGATAATGTAAGCACTATGTTTATGACATTCTTTTGATAGGTACATGCATGACATAATTATCTACTTCTGACCTATAACTTGTACGTGTAGAATAGTCTGTAAGTATAAGTTGGTTATTGAATAAATAAATAAAATAAATAAAAATAAATAAAATAATGGAAATCTTAATGTGTCCAGTGTACTTTATATAGATTAAGTACAATTATCTCAAAGTAATGTAAAATAGGTATCATTAGCAGATATTACTATGAATATAATTTTAAGTGTGAGTGAATATTGTAAAACAATGTTTTAGTGCTTAACAGAATCGAATTATTTATTGCAAATTTTGTTGTTGTGTATTCTTCCTAATTTGATGTGCAATAATTTGGGATAGGTATAGACTTAGTTAATAAATTAAATCGTTTTTAAAATAAATTTAAACAGGCTATTTTTATTCTAATTCCTAGATTTAAGATACTTCTAAATTTAAAATTAATGAAATGGGCTTTTGGGCATAGGTCTAAGAATAGAAGATACAATGATTCTGAAGAAGTAAAACGCATAACACTCATTCTTGCTTTGACTTCACTTAGGTACTTTACTACTTAATAATAAAACTAAGCGTTGTAGGGTAATTTTTTCTGTATTGTTGCAGATTTCAGAACAGAGGTTAATTATTACTTTAACTATTGAGGTAATAAGGTTATGAAACTGTAACTTTAATAAAAACGAGCACATTTTGAGAGGTCTATACAGATATAAATATATAACTTTCGCATTAATTAGTTGGTAAATTTTATGAGAAAATAGTTAAATGAATTCTCACGATGTATCTTAAGCTATCGCCTTTCGCGAATCGCTTATCAAAAATAACGTAAGGGTAGTCGCTAGCCAATGGCCAGTTACTCCGAGCAACGTACAAAAATATAGCTCGATAACCCAACCAAATAGCGGTAACGAAACCATAGCGACTTCTAATTCGATGCTAACGCCATCTAAATTAGATATTAAGAGACTTTAGGACAAACGGGTGAGGCGTTCTAATTTACACCCACACGGAGTAAATTAGAACACCTCTCAGTCTCTGACTAACCCTTCGGGTAATACGAGCATGATGGTAGTGTTTATTTGAGTACTACATATGTATTATGTGGCCTTTTAAACCCAGCACAACAACATAACAACAATTATTCTTTTTTTGAATCGATAAATTAATTATGAAATTCTGAATACCTGTTCAGTACTTACGTACTACCCCTTACGTACTTTTTCCGATCTCATTATTATCATAAAGCACTATCACTATCAATAACACTATCGTAAATAGATCTGAAATAATTTGAACATAACCTCTAATAAGCACACAAATTGACTCCAGGTAATTTACGTAGGTATCTCTGGAACTAATGAAAAATATGTCAATAATAGAAACTATACTATCTTTAAGTTATAGATATTTACTTAATGCTATAATGTGATCGCAAACACGCAAAGTTACGAGCAAAACCTAGACGTGTATATAAAAGCATCCAAAATTATTAGTTAGCTTAAACAACAAACGCATCTGTGCATCTAGCAATTAAAACAATCTCCTATAAAGTAAAAGTAAAACTAATTGCGACACGAAACTAACAGTTAAATGGACCAGATCCAAAGGCATTTGCGGAATGATAGTAATTAAAATCAAATTTTTTTTCGCGTCCATATTTCACGACCTATTGAGCGTTCGTGCGATATCGTCTATGATCTAAAGCCGTAATGATACAATAATTATTAAATATTGCTTAATAACATCGTACGCACTGTGATTTTGCAGAAGCACGAACGTGAGTCTTGATAATAATCTATCGGCGACTGATAAAAAAATGCACGATCTAACAGACATCGGCTGAGAATGATTTGTAAGTTATCTCTTTAGAGCAAAAGTAACTTTCAGGAATCATTTAAAAAAGAATTAGACAAGTCGTCGATAATGATGAATGGGTATTGCCGTACCTATTGAATATAGTAAATATACTGGCAGGCAAAACTAAGTGCTACACTTTTAAAATTATTTTTTACTAAACTAAGAAGTTAAAGATTTGAAATAAAAAACGTTTTAAAGCAAATTTTATCAGCTTTCTTAGAAACTATAGTAAACTATATAACTCTTTTTCAAGTCCTTTTTATTTCGGAAGTTTAACTTGTATACTTAAAAAGTTATTGCAATTTTAAAAGTGTGATACTTAGTTTTTTTTTTTAAAAGCTTACTAGCAATGTGGGTCGCACATTACTAGTATTCTTGTTAACCCCTCGTGCTAAGCTAGATTGCTTGTGTTACGAGTGGGTTCACGTCGGTAGTGCAATGGGTGGGGTTCGAACCGGCAACCACATGATTGCAAGTCCGACGCCCTAGCCATTAGGCTACCGCCGCTTCAAAGTTTTGCAGGCCCGTGTAAGATAGTAATAGTAAATATACAATATTAAGCAATTCCTGTAGTATTCATTCATATTTAGCGAATAGCCCTAATAATTATGGATACAAAGACAACCCTGCCTGTTTACGCATACATAAACGAGTATGTGTATGCGTACCAATGGCACATTGCTCATGTAGTTGTACTAGGCGTCAAGCTGTATTATCATAGTATCCTAGGATTCCTAGGACCCAGGTCCAGACTACGTCAAGCTATCCTATAGACTGAGGAAAACAAACACCACAAAAGCATTTTCTTCGAAGTACTATTTATCCTACAGTTATAGTTTCCCAAAACCTTTTCACAACCCGTCCACTGAAAAAATGTCGTATGTGCACTGGCATCTGATATCCTACAGCCAATCGATAGTTTATCAAGATTATAAACATGAGGCGAAACATACTGTGGGGTACTGGAATGTGCCACCAGTAGGTAAATAGAAGGTTCCATCGTATCCCAGAAATTATGACTGTCATACATAACGTATTAGATTAAAATAAGTTCGACTAAAAAAGAGAATACCTACCACACTAAATAAAATTATTTGATGCATGGAAGGAATAAAGTTGTGAAACTATATTTTCTCAACAGGAGCTTAAGATGGCTCTAGTAAAATAATGTAAATAAAGAGCCCCATCGTATGAAATCCATACTACATACATATCAAAATTATTGTGTTTTACTTTATCGGTTGTAAAATGGACTATGGTAAATTACTATTTATTTTAGATAACATTCAGCTATATTTATGAAGGTACTTATTTTATTTCTCCCTCTTCCCAGTACCTATTATCGTATCTCAAGCTATCGCCTGTCGCGAGTCGCTTATCAAAAATAACGTAAGGGTAGTCACTAGCCTATTGCCAGTTTTACCGAGCAGCGTACTAAGTTATCACGCGCAAACCCAACCAAATCGCGGTAACGAAACCATAGCGACTTCTAATTCGACGCCAACGCCATCTAGTTATGATGTAAAAAAACTTTTGTAAAAATCGTTTACAGAGTACAATATAAATCTAAAGAAATTTATTGTTGTTGATTGGGAACATAAAAACATCATATTTAGCCATTCCTCTGAATGTAATTAAGAAATTATTTACATTATAATAATTATGAATCTTACTTTTTTATTTTCACCTTTTATTACCTACATGGGAGCATATTGACACACTGGGTATATCTTTTCGGGGAGCCTCTCCCTAACGCTTCAGCGAGCAGATCATACTTTTCACTTTTAGGAAAATGCCCGATAATTATGTCAACACTATTATTAGTAATCACTCTCTCACTCAAATCGGTAACTTCTGCATTCTACTAATGCATAACTGAATTTGTGAGTTAACTTACCGATTTCATGATCAGAATAAGTTTATTAACCGCATGAAGTAGATCAGATCTAGACAAGAAGATTTCCACATGCCAATAAATATCAGCTATCTCTGTTCTGCATACAGAGAATCATAATATTAATGACCATGGATGGTCAGTTTTTCTGCATTGACTTCGAATCTAAGACACTCCTTTTTAGTTTATGGCATGTGGAAATCTTCTTGTCTAAATCTTATCTTTTGGTCTTTGGTCTGTAGTGACGGTCATGGTCTCAGTAGCATTCATTATAAGTCTGTATTAATCCCCTATTAGACATAGGCCTCCCCTAATGTACATACAATGGCACCTAGTAATATTCGCCGCAACCAAATTGAAGGCACCTCTAATTTTTTAAACCCTCGCTTAAAAGGTGAAAGAAAACATCTTCAGGGAATCTACGTGCTAGGATTTTCACGACGGTGTATAACCCTGTCAACCTACATAAGACCAGTGTGGTGGAAAATACCTCTCCTTTGAAAGGAGTGCTGCTCCATGCACACAAGTGAAGCAGTAGGTGTTAATGATGATGAAGGATATTGCAGAACAAAGCTGTTTCCAGTAATAGATTCCGACCTTTGAAAACAATATTAAAAATACAAACTTGTTTGTATTTCTGAGGTGAAGCAAGTTATTAAGCCTTCTTCATTCAAATTTTCCACAACGATTGAGATAGATTTTTGGCTTAGAAGGTAGTTTGGAGATCCGATAGCATTCGCTCGTGTGCACTCACACGAGCAAATGCTGCCATTGGTATAAGTCTATAAGTAATAGCCGCATCTGGTTAGACCGACTCTATCATAGTTGGGGAAAAGGCTATGATGATGACAAGAGAATACAAGAGGCAAACAATGCATTACTTCATCAACGAATAGGATAAACACTATGAAGAAATACTTTTTGGTCCACAAAGTACTTACTTTGTGAACAAGAAAGTATCCTCTTCTATAATTGGATAAAGAAGCTTGAGCAGGAAAACCTACTAATTGCTACTTGCCTTGAGCAGGTTGTTATAAAAACTAGCAATACTCGTTATATTTTTATCGTAGGGGGTTGGGTTCTAACCGACTAGGTGTGCGCATTTCACTCTCGTTTCCCGACGCATTTCCGCGTTTTCCGGTACTAAATATACCGGTACCTGCTATGAGGAATCAGGAAAAGGCTTGAACGGTAAGCTATCATTACGAGTGAACAACTTGGTAAAATGAGTGGACGGAACCTTAGGTAAGTAGTTATTGCAGTTTATTATTCGATTTTTTGGTCGGTCAAAGTAGTTTAGAGTTTTATAATAGGAAGTTAGGAATTGCTCGAATCTTGAATATACTCTCGGTTAATGGCGATATGCTTGCCCGCTAATAAATAAAAACATTCAGGCTACAAGGTAACTCCTATCAAAGTATCGAACGGCTTTATTTTGAACAGGCACCATAAGCAGGGTCGGATTAACCTAAAGACAAGGTAGGAAACTGTCTACTACGGGTCCCGTGGCTTGACATCGACTAATTATAGGAAGACCTGACTTATGTCTGTCTTTTCATAACCAACTTCAACCAACTAACTTCTCCGCTGTAACTTACTGTTTTTAATCATTAAAAACATAGTAAGTTACAGTTATTAGGTAAGTTGGAGACTGAAAACTAACCAGATAATTCTCACCACCCATACGTTATAGATTGTTATTGTCATTTGTCACGAAACGCAAACGCAATCTGTTACTGAAGTTACCATCTACCTGTAATAATTAGACATTTCGAAGGCAATTAATCATCGTAGATTCTGATATGAAAATTATTTTATTGGAAAATATGTACTTTTTTTTTAATTTTTAGAAAAGCTTTTCCTTATTCACATATATACTTTCACGTCTTTTCCCACAGGGAGGGCCACTTACTACTATTCTTGCATACTTCTTACGTATCCATTTTTTTTAAATATGGAAAACATCTAAGTTTGTCTATTTTGCGATGTTCTGCCATGCTAGTCGATGGCATATACCTACTTATTACTTTGCTTTAGTACTATCTGTGCAGTAGTATCTGTGCTTTAGATAAAGTATTGTAATAGAGTGTAACACACAGACACACACACTCCACTCTGCTGTCTGCAGTGTATGTTTTAGCAGGCGTTGGACTAACAAATTATGGCGTCGAAGAAAATGCAACGGAAATTCCAAGCTCACATAAACTCGCATTGGGCTATTACTCCGTGATATAGTGTTATCAAGCTGTTAGTAAGACTGGGTGCTAATTGAGCCTCAGAGTAATTTGCAGTTGCCTTGCTATAGATGGCTGGTAATACGGTGTTGCGTTAACTGCAATGGCGGAAGAACTAAATTCTTTGCATTTTCTAGTTATACGGCTCTGAGCTCTATGAGAAGTTTTTGTGGCAGGCGTATTAGATTTTGATTAGGTACCTATTACATAAAATTGGATTTCAAAACTGTTACAGAATGATGAAAGTTTTATATGTAAGTTCGGATCTGTGTGTAATTTATATACCAAGTAACATTGGTTCAGTTTAGAAGTCCCGACTTACTTAAGAAATTATTAAAAAAATGGTAATTAAAAATGAATGAAGAAGACTATCGGTCGTTTAAATTAAAGAGTAAGAATTTATTAAAAACTAGCTTTTGCCCGCGGCTTCGCTCACCTGAAGCTATATAGATCCAAAAAAATATTTATCATAAACCAACAGTGATTTTCTTCTTTGTATGGGTCTGCTGTATACATCATAAAGTACAAGCTGTATATCTGGATCCATGTAATTAATTGATTTAAGAAGTTCACCAGTTTTTAAGTTGGAGCATATAGATATTCATATTCATATTCATTTATTTTTTTATTCTCTAACAGGTGTTAACAAAATTACAATATATTCAGTAGTTTTTGCGCCAACCCGTAACAAACAGATAAACAGATAAGAATTTAAAAAATCTAATTTTTGGGTTTGAAAATATAACTAACCTAACCCACTTCTTTTTTTTAATATCTTCAATGTACAGACACAACGTTTTTACGATTTTATAATTATAGTAGAGATCTAAATCAAATCAAAAGTAAAAATCTTCTGAAAACCTTAAATATATAACATTTTCTAGTATCCAAAATGTATCAATTAATACTTATTGAGATTTTCAAGACACCTCACAAAGCTACACAGAAACAAACGTGACGGAAGTACGAAAATAATTACATCTAAAATACATTTATTGCGACAATAACATACAACGTGTGAATTATATCGCCGAATCGGACTAATAAAATAGTTTCCCTTTCTAGATGAGCCGATAGCTTTGTTAACTTATACGTGGGGAAGTTATGGTGCTTGATAGGAAACTTGACGGGTGTCTTTACAGTGCACGACTTGCAAGGGAAGTGGTCGACGTTTAGCGCTTATTGTAAATACTGCTATTTACGCACAGGGTGTGTTGTTAGAAGCTAATAACTGTCAGAATATAAAATGATATCTATTTCCTTCTTATTTAAACTCTGCTTGTGCTACAGTGGTTGATTTTAATTTGTTTTGTTTATATAGCAGAAAAATTTAGCGACCATACTTACGTAAACTTTAATTGGTATTTTTTTGCTTCATCTACAATTGAGAGAATTTGACAAAATATATGGAATTGCCATTTATAAACGATAGATTCTTTAAAATTTAGTTTTTTAAATTTCTATGGATTTTTTTATTTGTTCGTCGATTTGTAGTTAAATGACGATTTGTCTACAGGCCCAAACGGATACAAACTCATACACAAATACCCAGACGTAAAATTACATCTTTATAACCTATTTACTAAAAATACGCGTCACAAAAACGCGAAAATTATCTATAAGTGACTGGGAATAATTTTATTTTTGGTAATGTATGACATCGGATGAAGTAAAAGTCCTTATTACGTAACGAATAAGTAAATGCTAAAGGTACCCTTTAAGACGATTAGGTTTGCCCTAGGCGTGGAAATGTTAACGCTCCGCGAAGATGCACTAGGATGCTCAAAGTTTTGCTACAAATAAAAGGTATTTCTTTACTAATCTATAAGCATCGTGTCGCGACCATAAATTCAGGATTCGAAATTTAATAAGATCAATGTATCGATTGGTAAGAAGTGGTTTTACTTCAACGTCTTACATCCGCGTAAGTGCCAGAAATCGATCCCAAATCTGGTGGCAGATATTTTTGTGTTAATTTGTACTTAATTTTTAATCACGACATGAAAAGCTTTACTAATTTTATGTTATCGTAAATCTGCCAACGAACGTGAGTCTGCATATTATAAGCGTACACATCCCTGTGATATTTTTTCATCTAATTCTTTATCTCTCATATTACTACATAAGGCCTTGTATTTTTGATAGCGCAATATATTTTACAATAATGCTTTTAAAATAATACAAAATTATGTCGGTTATAGATGCGTGAGCGATAAAAATTCGTAAACTAGGCTATCTGAATATGCAGATAGAATATTTTACGCTAGCAAGTTTTCTGATCTAATATCGCAAGCTTCTCATTAACCCTTCAGTTCCTTATTGCTATTATGAATATAGTTTCACCATTTTATGACATTGATGTACGGCCGTATGGCAACTAAATATTCATAGGCAGTAAGCAAATGTGTTACAGCCATATAGAGATGCATAATTTTAATTTTGACATTTATTACAGTGTCACTTCTGCTATGCAATAAGCAGGCTTATTAGTACGTTAATCCGATTTATTTACGCGATAAATAACAAGCATACGGATTGCTTGATGGTAAGCAATCACCACCGCCCAAGGACTCCCGCTACACCAGAGGAGTCACAAGTGCGTTGCCGGCCAAAAAGGGAGTACGTTCTTTTCTTAAAGGTTTGAAGCTCGCATTGGTCCGGAAATATGGCAGGTGATAGTTCATTCCATAGTTTTGTTGTGCGAGACAGAAAGTTTCTAGAAAAACGCACTATTATGGACCGCCAGTCATCTAGATGATGGGGATGGAACTGTTGTCGCGTAGAACGAAGGTAGAAAGGTAGCAGGGATCAATCTACATAATTTCTCGTTTACCTGCATGCCCTTGGCGGATTCTGCAGGTTAGGGGTCGGTATCAGTGCAGTCTGAGTCGGATGGTGTAAATAGCTAGCTATCCTAATAAGTTTGGATGATGTGTAGAACATTGGACAAGTGTGGCAGGCTTTTTTAGATTTGTTAAGGACTATACCTTGTGTACTTTATATTATAAACCTATTTCATTATACGTGACCTCGATACTACGAACAGCCTTAAAAAATTATGTATGTTAATTAAGTCTAAAAATATAACGATTAGTTACAAAATAATTATATGGAAACTTTAGGTGTTATTAAAATCTATTTTTAACTTTTTATGCAATATTTTAATTATACTGACATTAGCAAATCTCTTGATTTATGATTTTCCAACACTATAGCTGACAACACTAACTTTGCTATAGGTTCACTAGAACCTATTATATCGCTTGTTCTACACTTAATTAAACTCCTTATACAAATTCAAAAACAAATTTTCACTTACACTTTCAAGAAAACTTAAGTAAGAAGATTCAAGAGGCACACAGAATAGGAATTGCCTAACTTTCATCTTCAACTTACAGGTCTAAATTACCACCTAATTACCATACAATCAACGTATAAATCAAAGTGCGCACTTTGAGCACCGCTGTCTTATCCCTGTGTGCGAATAGGTCCCGTGTATGCGCCTACTGCACCGATTCACTCACACAGACGCAACACCACGGTCCGCTACCCCCGTATATAAACCTAACTGAGTCTAGCCTTGAACTTCACTTCACCACGGCTGCAACGAGACACGGCCGTACACACCCCTGTTATAAAACAACCCTTATTCGTAAGTGTAGTAAAGTATACAGGAATTTGGACTACGGTGTCAGTGAATGAACTATGTTGTGTTGAACAGAACTGTGTTGATTGGTGTCTTCTGATACACGTGAAAATGATGTCCGTACTGCAAACCGTGAGTATTGGGTTATAATTTGTTATTACTAGAACTAGAAAACATAAAATAATTATTATCAGTTGTAACAGCGACGAAAAACCATTTCTCTTCAAGAAATTATAATTTCATATTTAGTCTAAAAGAATTTCTCAAAAAAAAAATTATCATAGTTCACAAACGCGCGCACTTTTAAATTTTATTTTTTATTGTACAAAGATTCTTAAGCTGCAATGCCACTTTATGATAAAAAGTATCCCATAACGAGCCATAACACAGCCATTTAGGTCTTCCATGAAGGTATACTTTTTTCGATTCTCTACGTTTTAAGATAATGTCATATAATAGGTAAGCGAGGTTATATCCATTAACCGGTCACAAATCCAAACTCTGCTGTTACTGAGAACTCTGTACTAAAAAACTTTGCTCAACCTGTGATTCGAACGTAGGACCTGACGCGCAGCAACCACACTGGCGACTATTGGTCCCTACTACCAATGAAGCATTTCGAAATAATATTGATCGAGAGTCGATTTTAAAACGTCTCTAATATCAACATGTTTCCAATCAAATTATACTATGCACGCAGTGATGCTCATGGCTTACATAATTAACATAATTAAAGTATTTCTTACTTTAATTATGTTAATTATAAATATATTATAAATAAATTTCCCATAAATAACAATATCTACCTCTCCTTTCCTAAATAAATATAGGTACCAATAGAACAATGGAGCGATGAAAGTGGATAAGTATAAGAAATGGCGACAGTTAATGTCATCGGTGACACATTGCAAGTGTCGAGATATTTCCATTACAGTAGCAGTTTGTTAGTGTAGTAATTAATGGCTTAATCAAAAGTAATGTTGGACAAGGAAATGTTGTGATTTCATTTTATTATTTTTTAAACGATATTGGATATTGATTTAGTTATAATACCTAATTCAAATTATTTACTATTTTTATTATTATTAATTCCACTACAAATGTCCACCGTTGAAATAACTTTAGATGTATAACAGTACTTGCCTAATACTAGGTAAGAGTACCAGTCATCTTGTAGTATCTAACCATAGTTTTGCTGATCTCTTTACTATTGTCAAATTTCGGGCTATTGTCTAACCATAATGACTCCTTGTAATCCACATAACATGACATTCATGATATAGGATGTTCTCTAAGTTCCAAAACAATCTTCATTATGAAATCGCAAAAAATATATACTTTATTACATTTCAATAGCAATATTATATTTTAAGCAGCGATATCCTTATTACTAGGGCCTCAGACTTGCCATCATGTGGTTGCCGATTCGAAACCCACCCATTGCACTACCTAACCCACTCGTAACACAAACATTTAGCTTAGTGCGAGGGGTTAACAAGAATACTAGTAATGTGCGACCCACATTGCTAGTAAGCTATTTTAAAAAGAAAAATAAAGGTGTAGCCCCAATTATATAGGACGGTGGTAACTTCAAGGATTACGGGCAAGATGGTATCTGTGAGTGAAAAGAAGAGGTAAACACAGCCAAGTAGTGATGCTCGCCAATATATTTATTGCCAATATTCTCTCTCTTAAATTTTACATACCTCCTTTATTATAGGCACAACATCAATCAATCGTTATGTAACACCTTAATTTGGAAATGTACCACAACAGTGAGAGATTACTAAGATATTAGTGAGGTTAACGTAACGCTTCACTTCATAACTCATTGATTTCTAAGCGAGCGGTTCTAGGAAAATGAATCTTCTGCACGATTGCATAACACAGGCTGCTTAAGGAAATCAGACGCCATTAAGTCTGCTATTAGGTATTGTTTAAGAAGTAGAAAGAAATATGGTTATTTAGAATGTAAAAATCAGTAGCATCTGTCCTGCACAGGAAATAAAATAAAAACCTAGTATTCGATAACACTGCCTATGGACTGAAACCAATTGTTGACTTAAACCATCCAGGGACCTACTCAAACCCAAACCCTCTTAATCGGTCCAGCTGTTTAGGAGGTTAATGAAATATATAATAATCGAATAAGTAGTTATTCTATAAAATAAATAATAAATAAATACAATAAGTAGATATATAAATATTTAAACAAAGTTTTAAGTATGAATTTTGAATTTGAAGAAATTTTTTTATTTTTTTTTTATTTTTATACTTTGTGTACATAAATGTGTACAAAGGCGGTCTTAATGCCTTAGGCATTTTCTGTTAGTTTCATTTCATTTGCAGCATTTCTGTTAGAAATTGTTTAAGTTAATTAAATAATTCATTCATTTGTTTGTATTTTCCATTTTTCTCTGGTAGAAAGCACGTTGCATTTTTATGTGATAGGTATACTAAATCTTTTTATGCATGTTTCATAATTAGCACGTCAATTACGTTAGTTAATGATAACTTGCGAGTAATTATAATTATTGTATGAGTAGGTAGGTAATGAATAATTTAGTCTCAGATTATCGTCTGAAGCTGGACTAATATCATATTTCATTAAAAATTGAGCTTAGAATTTAATCATCATTCTCCAAACAAGAAATTTAGCTAAAAATATTTAGAAACTTTTCATAATTGAAAAAAAAATGTTTCAAACGGGCAACACCTCTTAATATGTAGTAAGACATACGAGTAAGACTAACATTTGGAACGGTGAAAAAACTGATTAATTCTATTATGTTAACGCACGCTCATTAATCAGTTTTTTCACCGTTTTATTACTTTAGACTTTTTATTTTTTTAAAGTCAAATTACTGTAACTCTCTGGCGCCGAAATAGAAAATTAAAAAAACTATCTAATAAAGTCACATGTCTCATAAAAATGTGCTTAAATTACATGCTTTAAAAATTATACAATGAATTATAACACTTAAACAATTTGCTGTTTCCTATCAAGTTCAAACTTAAACATTGGACGTCATATACGGAAGAATGCAGCTATCAATACATTTCACAACAAAAAAGACAAAGCTCATATAAACTATCAATTACGATAGTTCAACGGCCCTATTACCATAGTATTAAAGCCAGCTCACATTAGTACGATGACGGATCGCTATGGTCACCGAGCCTGCTTGGTTACGCCATCTAATCATGCTCATATCATCAGACACCTCTATTAACCATTGATTGATGCAAAAGACCAGTGAAACTTGACTTGTTCATTGTTTTTACATGATAAATCTTCGCAATTATGATGATGAGAAATGTGAACAAGATAAATGCTGCATATTTAGTATTTAATCGTGGCTTAAGTTCTCAACGCGTGTAGCTCAAAAACTATCGAACGAATTTTCAATGACAACATCGACGGAGCGATTCATGACGAAGGTAACAAGCGGAGGCAAAGCGGATGAAATCGCGGGATTCAGCTAGTGCATCATATACAGTAGATTATTTATAATATTATCTATGAATACATTAACACGATGTTATGAAGTTGACACAGATAATTTCAAGTTTAAGCAGGCTTAAACTTATATTAGTTAGAATTGTTGAGAAACAGATTATTCCATTAAAGTATTATGATGAATAATCTTGTCAAACCAAAAGCTAATGAAGCTACCAAGGACTGAGATAAAACCAATATAATATCGGCAATTTATGATTAGATAAGGATTCGTCGCAGATTACATTGTAAGAATAATTTATCAAATTTTAAAACCTTATACTTAGATGCTTAGATTATTAATTTGTATATTTCTATGTACAAATAAAATACATAGGTATACATATATATATATGCATTGTTGAATTAGCTGCTGGTAAAAGTGTTGAGAACTTTTAGCCAATAAAAAATTTACAGACCATTTATGAAATTTAATTGTATTATGTACCTAATACAAATACAATTCTGTATATCTGAATAAGTCGGGAAATATAATATCCCATTAAAATAACTTTATAAATCGACATAAAAAATATTTTAACAATGGCGGTTGCATTACAATACATGGATTAAACGCCTCTGGCGGTAATTATGAAAGTTTCCATCTGTTTTACGTCTAAACAATAAATTCCTAGCTCGGTGCACACTTTCTCTGATATTATCTCAGTTACATAATATATAGGTAGTCCCGTTTGAAGAGTCGTCCTACATAAGTGGCGTAAACCTTAGAAAATGTTCCGAATATTGCGTCACAAACGAGGTTATCGTTAAACCTTCAATAGTAATATGGTAATGTAGGGAAAGGGAACTATTAATAGCTTTATTTTTATTATTGTTTGGTTTCGTATTTCGTATATCTATAAATAGCTAACTGAAACGCTACTTGAATTGAAAATAAATATGTCGTAAAATGCAATCATCAAATCATTAATAACTAAGCTCCATAATAAAAACAGAATAAAAATTAACAACTTTTTTAAGTACCTGAAAAACACTTTAATTAAAGTAATTGCTCCATTTAAACTGGAATTAAGCGAAATATAGTTTTAGAAGGTTTGGAGCTTTGGAATAACACATATGGGAGGAATTTTTATAAACTATCATGAACCAAATATATCTTTTTACGCATTTTGAAGAAACCTTCCAAAGTCATTCCAAAACCGAATCGTATTTTTCTTTTCTTTCTTTATATCATTATTAAAATTTGCTCCAAGGTAAACTGAATACCCCAATAGGGTTAGAAGTGACGATGGCAGAAAATGAAGCATGGTGTGAAGCAATTTTACTTATGAGAATTGTACAGTAGATACACAGAGGGAGACAAAGTCCTCTTGCATAAATGTTTTTTAGAAAGGATTTTGACTTCATAATCATAGAATCGCCAATCCATCGCTGTACTCACAGACCACAGTCCATCATAAGCTATTAATAGGCTTTCTTGCATAAAATCGTAGCCAAATAATATAGCTCCGTGCTATGTTGTGTTCATAACGGTGAGCAAGGTCACCAGGAGCTCCGCGAGGAAGCGTTGTGTTCGCGGTTAGAAGGACCCGGTTCATTGTATCCCATGCTACCAGCTCAACTATTTCTCCTTAATATTTTCTGACTCTCTCAAAAAAGGTGTGAATAGATTTTTACAGAGTCGGCAATACGCGCGTGATACCACTGATGCTGTAAGTGTTCATAGGCTGCGATAACCGCTTACCATCTGGCTAGCCGTATGCTTGTTTCCCACCTGAGTGTTATAAAATAACAGGTGACTGGCACATGACATTATAACGATAGCTTATTAAGGAATGGGTTTACCTATTCTCTCTCTCTTCTGAGCTTCATAAATATTGTTCTCTAAAAGAAATCTCTCAAGATAGGTATTAATTTCTTAGAGTTCGAAAATATTAGCAGGTACTACGTATTAAATAAATAACAACTAAAATGACTTAGTGATTGCGACTACTTGCTGCAATTTTGGAGTACGTAGCAATAAGCTACTCGTATTAGCTTATTTAAATTTTGGCCAATTCATATTAAGTGCAATCATTACCATGCTATTAATATGATTATACTTATACTAATCATCAATTCTTATATTATCTGTGACCATACTAAAAAAATATTGCCTTTCAAAATTTCTAAAACCAATGGATAGATTTGAATATTTATTCTAACGAAGTGTTGAAATCTAATGAAAGTTTTTTTTTCAAGAATTTGACATAGAGGCCTTTCTCTTGTTATTAATATTGATATTTATCCAATAAACATAAATCATTGAGTGTGCCTAATCCCCTGATTGCTATGTCTAATTTTACAAGTGATATTTTTGTTCTACTGCCTCATTACCCTAGTGGTCCTGAGCGTGACTGCTACGCTTGAGGTCCTGGGTTCGATTCCCAGGTCGAGCAAAGTGTTATTGGGTTTTTGTATGATATTCCCAGAAGCAGCTCGGAGTTTTGAATTTGTGCCCGGTTAATGGCAAAAGACTCGCCCCCTATTACATGGGAGCTAAACATACCGGCGAACTGTGGGTGTACATTAGTACGCCTCTGCCTAACCCTTCGGGGAAAACAGGCGTGATGGTATGTTATTTTATTTTTGTTTTTAGCTAACACTCATGTGCTTGTGTGCTTGTATACGCACAACGCAATTCATGTACCGTAAAAAATGGGAGATCAGAAGTGGCTTTGTATAAAGGATGCTACAGTATTTTGCTGGACTGGGCGAAGGACCGCCGTGCCCCCAGATGTTAACAAACTTAATCGCTAAGGCCCACTTGCACCAAATTCTGAAATGTGTTTAAATTGTATTTAAACACGAAATTTCTATGAAAAATTGTGTTTAAATATGACTTAAACACATTTAAGAATTTGGTGCAAGTGGGCCTAAATGTCTACAAATAAATAAAATACTATAAATACTTATTCACCTTACCCAATATGGCGCGTAGCGGTAAAGGCCGTAGCAGATTCTGTAGCCGTTTCACGTTGTAGTTTATTATAATGTCTACAAGACGTGCACCATAAACTTTCAGTGTATCCAATGTGATTGTATCTTTGGTATTAAATGAATGAATAAAGGTAATATTTTAAAGTAACTCTGTAACGGTAATGATATGTCTCTGTTATTTTACATTAAGTGTAAACTGCTGAACAGTTTTCGTTACCTTTGGCAAGGAGATATCCTGTAGATAGAATAGATCCCGTAGGTATATGTAGATAATACGTTTATTTTAAAAATAAATATTCGTTTTGGGTTTCAAGTGAAACTGCGGGAAGTACTTATACTTCAATATTTAGGTATATCTTTTGCTGGCAAAATATTAGGATTTATGAATTACTTGACAATCTGCTACTGAGAACTGCCTAATAGAAAAACTGAACAACAACGTAATGATACTTTGTGTTCCGCACTCGCTTTTAAAAACAGCAAAAAAATTATCAACTGTTCCTAAAATTTGGATTGTAAGCCGTATCTATGACATTCTGCATAATGGTCAATCTAAAACACGAAGTATAGAACGCCTATTTACTACTATAACTCAGCCAATTGGCGTGACGTCACTGAAAACAATTACCATACCCACTACATTCAACCCCGTATCAAATAATAGACGATGAATACTTGCGCTTTCTTTGCTAACATTTCTCGCCAATCAATTTCCTTGTTCCCACACTACGTCAAAGACCTCGAAGCTTGTCTGAACAGGTAGTTAGTGCTAAAAGCGACATGGCATGTTCAGAAGCGCACTTTCCCTGGCCACACCGGGTGAAACGCGTGACCGGTAAGGGCAAAGCAACGGAGAACATCCCAACCGATTTCTTCACGACCTTTAAGCTCGTTTATCTAACAACTAGTGAAGGCCTAACTTATGGGCTTTAATCTTTAAATATTTGTTGTAGGTTTCCTTTACTGACTACTACTTTATTTGATCAATGGTACTGACGTGTTTTTTTTTTCCATGCTAAGATTATGATATGAAGTCATTTTAGTGGAGGAAAAATTCAAATGCGAGCAGGATTCCAACCTGCGTCTTCTGGTAAAATATACCAGGCGCTATGATTAACAATTTTTATTGAGTTTTATTGTTTTTATTGTATTGAATTTGAATTTATGAAAAAACCAATGATTGTGAGTCTATTGTTACTCGAGAATAAAATAAATAATTAATTAAAAATAAGCACCCGCATTTAGATGTTGCCGTTTGTTTAAATAGTCGAATTTTTCCGTCACAAAAATAACTTGACCAATAAATTTCTTAGGTACTTTTACAAGTCAAAACTGCGTCGTGAATCAAGTGTCCCCAAGCGCAACTGCTACGCTAGAGGTTCTGGGTTCAATTATCGGATCGAGCTATGTTCTTGAGTTTTCAGTAGCAGCTTTGAGTTTTATTTGTGCCCGGTTTATGACAATGGGCTCGCCCATTATTTTTCACATTACATGGGACCTAAACAAAACGGTGAATTGAGGGTGTAAAATAATACTAACAGCACTGCCCTTCGGGGAATTCCGGCATGATGGTTACTTATGGTTAGATATTCAATTATCAAATCACAAAACCAAATCAATTTTTTAGAGGTGACTAGGTAGTTCTAGTACCTCTAAAAAATTGATTTGGGTAGTCTGGTAGTAACAAAGGTAGTCCTCTAAGAAGAAAAACCGAAGCAAACTCAAAGAATCATGGTCTCTCTTAAAATAATTACCTTATACTTAAGGAAAGAACTATGGACTTTCAGAAGACTAGACGTAAAAAATAATCTCATACCAAAAAATACTGTGTGCGCATACTATGAGAACAGCACAAACGGGAGTTTAGTTTTGAAATTAAATTAGTTTGATAAAGCATCCGTTCTCGAGACTCATAATATTGGCAGCCAACATTAATTCACTGGCGTATCACGATTGAGAGGTAATCGGCAGCACTTAGCGCTGACCTTAAGTTCGCAACTCAAGAGGAGATATCCATTTCATTGAGATTAACACTTATATTAAGAAAGTACGTACAGTCAGCGCCAAAAGTCGCTGAACACGATGCAATCTTCAGACCTGAGAAGTTAGTACCAGTTTTCTGCATATAAGAAAACTGGTACTAACTTCTCAGGTCAGAACTTTTTGGTTAGTAATGATGTAAAAACGTTTTGAAGATTGCATCGTGTTCAGCGACTTTTGGCGTTGACTGTACATTAAGTACTTGTAATTACAGGGTATTAAGACAACGAAACGGAATTAAGATAAGTTTAACGGAGCATCGACACGAGACATCCAATCTCTGACATATATTTAGGAAATTATTGTATTTGTATATTTTCGATTTTCGTCGGAAATAACATTTCATCGATTTCGTCATTAAGATAACAGTTAGGTAAAGTTTTGATACGACGGACGCACTAAACGCAAAGGCTGCAAATAAGTATATTTTAATAGTTTTCTCAAAGAACATTTGAAAACAAGTCCCACTACTATAAAATGCTACTACAGAGGAGAAAATTATCAGTTTTATTTTCAAATAACCTTTTTCTATCATTTACGAGTTGGTCCTCATAAACAACAGTGTTGATTGATGTAGTATTCCAGTTTGCTGTATTTTTTTTACATATTCGACAGATTGGAGTCAAACCAAAGACATTTGAACCAACTTTCGCAGAAAAGTAACCAATAATTTTTTTTTTTTTGACTATTGATTTTTATATTTCAAAACAGACCTTTTCAGTTTTTTTTATTAAATACAGGTAGATGTAGATACTTAATTGATTTTACATTGTTAACGCATGTACGCTTACCTACAACAAAGATGGAAAGTCCTTATAAAATTATCCTATAATTTTATTGAAAGCGATAAAATCGTGCGTTTATAAATTCAAGTAAAGAGATTTTATGAATCCTTATAAACTTAGCATTTATTGAAACATTATTCCACCAAAGTTCTAGCTATGATACGCAAGTGTGGGTAGTTAATATATACCGTTGCCCTTTCACCCCGGACGGGTATTATCCTGTCTAGCATGCATAATGGTCACGAATTGAAAGCTTCCTAGCAAGTATAAACTTTCTATTGTGTGAATCTGTTCACGACTCCTTTAATCGTAAATCAATGACATCGATTCAACGATGCCTCCCATCTTATATATTGTATAAATTATGAATTATATTGTTGATATATGAATATATATTACTGACTTGGTATATTTTTTTCTTTTCTAAATTGTGAGTTTCACTAGTTTTGTAAGGCTTTAAAATTGCTCGTATTTGAAACCAAAGCAATAGAAAAAACCTTTATTTTATTCAACACAGGCATTTTAATTTTTTTACTGTACATGTACCACTGAAATTAGGTTTATGTATGAGTGATGAGTTTAAAATATAATTAAGACACAATTTTGAGCATTAAAAAAAACGGATATGAAAATTTCACAAAATTTTCATGGCGGCTCAAGTTGATTTCATTATTTAGTATATTTGTTATCGTGTCTTACCAATATTAATATAGTTATGTCAGTAGAAATAAAAATTCTAAAATACTTAAAAATGTAAATCTCCTCTTGGGTGACAATGCTCTTACGTAATATCAGTCAGCCATACTTGGATTATCAAAAGAATGCATGGTGTCCAAGTTATGTTGATTTTTTGTATAAGCATGATGATTTAAGAGAAAAAAGAGGCAAGATATGTAGTGGTAGATATATTTATCCCAATAAAAACTTTAAAATAAATAAATAAATATTTTTGAAAACTTAAGTGTCTGCTTTATTTTGATCAGACTTTCACTTTTATCTCTCGGATAGTGTTCTGAAACTATAAAATTTATTCCATATTGATAACAAAAACTATATAAAATAATAATCTTAGCTACTTAATTATGATAAAATAAAAACGAAAGTAAAAAAAAATAACTCGACTACAAAACTGAAAAACGTGAAATAAGAAATATTTTATAATATTATTGTTATAGTAGTGTTCAGATTATAGCTGTACCGGCTTAAGTATAATTAATATTTTTTTTGTTTCGTCGTTAATAAAGTATGTTTAATTTTATGTTAAGTACCTACATAATTTAGTGTTAAAGTTAAATTGAAAGAAAAAATAATTTGGAACCCAACACGTAGAGTAGGAAAGCGTTTCACGGCTGAGAAGTCGCACATCTCACTATCGCTAAGCGCATACCGCACAGCCGTCACCCGTGCAGACATTTACTTGCGCACACGCATCACATGCGCAATGTCAATCATATTATTGTACTTTAATATAACTATATATATTAAGCTTTTCACACTCGTGATTTTAAGGTACAAAGAAATATTTTATAACTCTTACAACATGTTCACGACTTTGTGCTCGCGAAGGCTTGGTAGAGAGATATAAATATAAACCGGTATATGAAGCCTCTTGTGTATCAAGCACCTTATTGTATGCCTAATAATTGGCTTAGGCTCTGGTCAAGTAATTGGTGAAGGTTGCTATATTTAACATACACCTATAGATTATTTAAAATTAATGTAGTTTAGTTAGTTACTGTACTTTTATGATACGTACGTCAACTATAAAGTTCGACCAACAAATTAAGGTGTATTCTATAGTTTATATCAGTATGATCATGGATCAGATCACATAACGACTAGTGATACTGATAGTGATGGTCGGTCTCCGTGCCATTTCTTGGAAACTATATAGTCTACTTATGGTTGTAATATGAAAAATCGTTGATTAGTATAATGATGTAATATAAGCATAAATGTGTTTATATTTGAACTAATTTTCTCCTGTAGTTACTAAGATACAATTGATGCAAATATTCTTGTTAGTTTCACTTATTAAGGCGTGTCATAATTGCGCTTCAAGACACTGCACGAGATACATATTTTACACTCCATGACCATTACTTGACATTAGCAACTTTGTGAAATTTACAGTTCTATATCACGATATTAACAGGTTCACGATAAGATATTAATTTCAAATTCAAAATACTTGTTGTGAAAGTTCTACGTTAAGTGTTTTCCCAAATTAAAATCGTTTATGGAGTAGGCGGGTCTATCCAGAACTGACTGTGGGCTGACCTCTGAGTAGTTGTAGTTGAAAGGGAAAACCTGGCATTATAACAGTACGATAAAAATACCAACTCGATGGACAAGTACAAGCAAACATTGAGAGTGGATAGGTCAGATACGAGACAACATTATACAGTCCTTTAATGAAAGTTACCGCCTTTCTAAAAATGCTGAACTATTAATTAAGAGGTTGGAAATTTTCTAAAACTAAAGCTAACTGAACAACATGGTAATTTCTAAACAGGTGCTTTGCATGCCTTGTAACTTGTTAAAGGTAGTTTTTAATTGACAACATTTTATTGAAATGCTTCGATAAAGTTAATTGAGTTTCATGTGGTGGGATGAAAATATAAATCTACTGTTACACATTACTTTGCGTTTAAAAAGGTTGTTATTTTAACAACAACAAAATGTTGATTTAAAGTTACAGAACTTAAAGGTATACAGAAAAGGAACAAACACTAATTATGATGACATAATCCTGGTTTTCTCAAACTTTTTTGCTCTCTATACCGTCATTGATATAGTCGATTTGAGTTCGGAATCTATCCCAGCTATAAATAATACCTAACCATATCTTTCTTTGTTTTCAGATACGGCTACTAGTCATAATACAACTCATCAAGTCCACCCGCTGTCAAGATGGATTCTCCGAGCAGGACATTCTCCGTTACCAACAAATGGCTAACAATGAAGGCCAAGTCGAGACCATAACTGGGTACAATAAAATGCTGCAGAGAGACCAGAACAGCCAGTCCTTAAGTTCACCTAGCATACAGTATGGTATAAATGACGACGCTAACAAAAACAATAACTACGGTCGTACATTTTACTCACGGAGCAGAAAGGTTTATAGAATCAAGAATCCATTCCAGCAACAAATTGAAGATACTGAGAAGCAGCAAGAGAATACGGAACCACAGGACAGCGGGGCAGGGGCTAGTAACCAGTATGCATCCGTGCAGTACTCCTTACCACCGGAGGAGTTCCTCCAGCAATTGAGAGCAGAAAATCAGTACTACCAACAAACACAGATGTCTACCCCAGCTCCGAACTTAGGGTATACAGCCACACCACAGCCACAATACCAGTACTCGACAGTATCTTCACCTAATTACGATAACAGCAATCAACAGAATAATCAGATACCATTAGAGCCTAAAGCGTCCTTTAGTCAAACTTACTTATCTAGTCCTAGTCCCTACCAATATAGTACACCTAATACATATTTAGATGTTCAAAGTACACCATCTCCACTACCCTCTTATTTGTCAACATCTTTAAACAATGGCCAGTATACTGGAACTCAATCTAGTTCATATGTCTCCAGCTCATCGCCGATATATCTGTCTAGTTCTTCAAATTTACAGTCATATGTTTCATCACCATTATCAATTATACAAACAGGATCACCAGACTACAGAGTTACAACAACAATCGGAAGTAATCCCGTAAGTTATGATCCAAACAATGATTCTAATAAGAAAATGCAAATAGATCATTATGATTACGCGGGCAACGGAGTAAGGTACCCAAATAATAACCAACAACAATATCAAAATGAGTATATATCTTCAACTACTACTATTTCACCATATCAAGATCAGTTACGAGAATCATGGCAAAATGCTATGAATGCCAATATAAATGCTGCTTCAAAGTCTCTTCAGGAAAATCAATATAACCAATATCAGAACCAGTACCCGTACCAAAACAATCAACAGGATACAAGACTGGAATCAAATTCAGATAATTCAAACAGTGATACACATCGTATCGGCAGCATAGGTTCTGCCAATAACCTTTTTGTTAATTATGTACAGCCTGATAACCAAATGTTAAATAATTTAAAAGTACGTACTAGAGACTTACAGCAAGAGACCGGCCAAACCGAGATTTACTCTAACGGAGATTTTGGATGGAAACTGTCAGGTAAAAAGCCTTTAATTGAATACAATTCTGGGTATCCTCCAAGGTATTCCCATTTAAACATACAATCCGATGGTCCTGCAGTTAGCCAAATGAATTTCCATTTAGATACTGGCAAGCCGTATAACTACGACCAAGTCTCTAAATCTGGCACAGAAGCTATTGAAGCTCAGGAATTTGCGAAAGCTGCTGCCAAAGCACACGAGAGATTGAAACAGCAGCAGCAGCAACAACAGCAACAACAACAGCTATATGGAAATAATAACTACGGATCCACAATAGTTGGAAACTCTGATGTCAATAATGCAGGTAATGGTTATTACAGCAATAACGATAAACAGAAAAATACATACACAGATAATTCCAATTCTAACCCTTACTTATATAGTACACAAAACGATCTTATAACAGCATCTCCTTATTTCCTTTCTACGCCGAGAGATAATTTGGATAACAAGCCAAAACAACCGTTTGATCATGACAAGGCGTTAAAAAATATAGTTCCTATAGATGTGTCTAATGTAGTAGCCAATTCTGATCCTTCCCTGAAAGCAGGAACCAATCTAGAAAATAATGGGCGGTATACTTCAACAAATTATGGAAAAGACCAACAAGACCAAAATGTAAGACAGTACTTGCGCCCTGTCACAGATTCTTTTTATAAAGACAAAAATGCAATTTATGGTTTCAACATAAAAACTAAATCCGACGATTATTTAAATTCAGACAATCTTAAACAAATAGAATCTAGTATTTATGGTAAACCACAACAAACCCAAGAATCCAGTTATAATCAGGGTATTTACCCAGGATCACAGCAAAGCCTTAGTTACTTATCTCAACAGCCTAATAGCTACCAAGATAATATACAGTCGCAGAGTGCTCAACAGGCGGGATACAATCGCGCACAAAACCAGTTGTCATCAGATATTGCTAATATACTAAAATTCAACGATATCCCTTATAAATTGACGCAAGGAATGGCTAATGATGCCCTTAAATTACACAATATTAATTTTGATCAAGGGAGTATACCAACACCCCTACCTATGAGAATTAACCAAAACGTTGGTAGTCACCAAATTGACGTTAACTTGTTGAGCAAGTTGTTATTAAATAAGCAACCGTCTATGAATATCAACAGACCGGAATTGGATCAAACAAGCAGCTTATTATCGACAATCAATGGATTTAAAGTGGCGAACCCATTCAATGTAGACCTCAAATTGGTTGCGGAAATGTTGAAAGGCAAGCCCACCGTCGATGATTCTCATATGATGACATTAAGAGATCAATATTCCAAGCCATCACCACTTAAATTTGATCTTTCTCAGCTGCAGTTCTTATTGAAAAATGAAAATCCTACAAACTTGGCCCCGATTAATGATGGACTCAGTGCGCTGGGTAGTCCATACTTAGATCTATATAATAATGGAAGATTTCCTTATCAGGGCGTAAAATATTCTCGAAGTCAAGAAGAAGAAGAAAGTATTATACCCATCGCTGATGCATCAAGTACGCATCCAATAGGGGCTGTTGTAGAACAGGATAATTCAGCAAGTGAGCGAGAAGTCAGCGCTGCCGCTGATCTGACAGGACAAGGCGAAGATATCATAACTGGTAATTTTGATGACACTAGGTCCAAAAGCCATTTTATGTCTGGTTCTAGAGTAAGTGAGAGACATAGACATCCTAACCTGTTGTTATCGGGACGTCATTCTTATCAAAGGAAGTATCCAAAGTCAGACGTTGATGAACCTTATCCTCTTTTGAAACCTCCTCCTCCACACTCACCAATGAGTAGAGGTAGTCATATGAAAATAGAAAAGCATACTCGCAGGCGGCGAATCAACAAACCGAAAATTGTTAGGATTATGAAAACCGAGCCGTTGTTTGAAGCTGGTGCTGAGACTGAAAGTTTAGAGTCTTCCGTACCAATACTGTTGCGACCGCCTCCACCGATTGCTGAGTCAAAGTCTGATACCATTAACACAGACGAAAACACGTAGAGTATCACTAATTGTATTATAATTACTAATTTTAGTGTATTTTCTGAACTGATGTACAATGTTCTATATTGTATTTAAATATTTTGTTAGTTGTTATTAGTTGCCTATTATTATTAACTTGAAACTATTTCATTGGACTGCTTTAAATCGGTGTATTATTAAATTTGGCATTTATTTTTGCATGTAAGAATTTATTTTATTAGGTTAAGACTTATTATGTTTTTGTACATACATCTCTATAACTGTATGTCACTGCGTCTACTTTATTTCTAAGACAAATGTATTGTAAATATTTTGCTTAAAATAATCATTATGTACTATTAATTTGTTATTGTGATAAGTTATTTTTATAGCTGTTGAAGTTGTTGTAACTTGTTTGTAAGAAAATTAAAAAATAAAATATAAAAATAACCTGCGTATTATTGGATTCCTGTACGGACGCTCCAATTGCGTTCTCAGAAGTTTTCCACGCATATAGGCAGATCATTAGATGCATATATATTTTCCAAACATCAAAACAGATATCAATGTACGAGTGTCATCGTATCACGTAATAAAATTCATGTTTTTATAATTTACTTGTGATTTCTCTCGAGCAATGTTAACAATATGCTACGGAGGCTAATGTCACAGAGGCAGAAATTAGGCAATTAAGTATTAATTATTACGAGATGAAACACAAGAATGACACCGATATAGTTTTCACGAACGATAAAAAAATATCAGTTTATCTGGTTGTAACAGGGGTTTTTTTTCTTGTGCGTTTACGTAATATTTTATGATAAGTGGACGTACATAGATCATAGATAGTAGACATACATCAGGCACGCATAATTTTCACATGCTTTTCACTTTTGAGTGACAATTCAGTGATCAATGTAGTGTAAGAAGCCATAAGTTTTCAATCAAAGAAGAAAATAAAGTATTTACAATAACATTTAGGTACTATTAAACATAGCCACAGCTGTATCACAATATTATATGATAGATATACTAAAGGACGCCCACATTTTGCCGGAATGTTCAGATCCCATGTACAAATCCAAACTCCGCGATAGAGAGATCCTGGCTTTTTCTATGAAAGTCTGAGAATTTCATAGAAAAATCCAATGGCGCTTTTAACGACCTGGAAATTATATCAGGACTTTTATTACTTTTACAGTTTTACTATTATTTCATAAAAATCGCATGCTATCACTGTTATGCGTTAAATGTAATGAAATATTGTAGATCTCGCGTGCGTCTCGCTTTCTGATCGCGGCCGGGCCCCATACCTACCTGCGTCTCACGTTTTGCGATCGATTCAAATTATGAAACGCTTCGGTCATCATAATTGGCTAATAGTTTCGAACATCTGTCGTGTGGTTTGCATGTGATACTTATACGCTTGGTTTTTCCACGAGAGATATGCGTACTTACAGGTTTCTAGCCGTAATATTAGACAATTTCCATTTCAAAGGATTTGTTTATTGCAATTTAGATACCTACTCGTTATAAATTGGTTTTATTTTAATTTGTACTGCTTGGACTACCTAAATAGTCTAGTGGTTATTAGTGCGACTTCTATATTTGAGCTAAGTTCAATTACAAGGTCAATCAATGTTACTAGGTAGAAATAAGCGCCCACCTATTACTTGCGACCTGTGTCTTGCGACATATCAGCGAATTGTGTTGTACATTAGTACATCTCCGCCTAACCCTTCAGGGAATAAAGGCGTAATGGTAAAGTAGACGAATGGAGGAACTTCTTGCAGCGTTAAATTTAATTAGCTACCTCGAAATGCACAACAATGGAAGCGAACTTCAAAATAATGAAGAACCGAGTAATAAGTATGTCTTCAGTAGATGTTGCTGACGTCACATATAGATGGACATTGTAGATGAGAAATTTTACTCATGTTAACTTTGTTGGCGAAAGTTTGCGTCCTATCAAACTCGGGATAGAGGTTCGAATCATGCTTGAATTTCTCTCACAAAAAAAAACTACCAATACAGTCTGTCGTTGAGGTGATGTCTTAAACACGTAATAAAAAAAACTACCCACTCACGCCTTTCTCCCGCAGGGGTAGACAGAAACTATAGACCGCCACTTGCTACGATTTTTGCATGCTTCTTTTGCTTTTGCTACATTCATACATCTTCTCATGCATACGCGCCGATTGCGAGTACTACACACCTGACCTTTTTGAAGGACCTCGCTAATGAGATCGGCGTATGTCCTTCTAGGTCGACCTCTTCTGACGCTGCCGCTGATATTCACCTTATAAATTATTTTCATTAATCGTTTTTCATTAATTATCTCAACATGTTCAAACCATGTCAGCATATTCCTTTCAATACGTGTCACTACATCATTTTTCAGTCCGCAACGTTGTCATATCACACTATTACTCACAAGATTGAATAACATTAAATTATGACATGTGCAATAAAAAACTGGTATTCAAATTTCTACTATGAGTACACGTGTTACCAGTGTTAGATATTATGGTATCTCATAGTGTAAGAATATCCCAAACATACATACATAGCATGCCTGTATTACCCGAAGGTTTAGGCAGAGGAACACAAATGAACACCGTTTACCGATATACTTAGGTCCCATAGTAATAGGGACAGAGATTATTCTCATTAACCGGCATTTCCAAGTCTGATTATTTGTAGATATGAGATTTGTACATAGTTGGTGTCTAGGTTGAAAACCGGCCCCTTACTCCCGTGGTAACCACGTTTTTGACAAGAAACAAGCCCGACCTGAGTTGCGGCATAAAACTAAAGGAAATAATATGTGATAATTGCATAATAACATAACACTATGTAAGAGACCAGAATAAAATATTATAGCTTTGTCTGAATAGGACATGAGATAAATGTACGATTATTATTTTTAGACGAAAGTGTAGTATGCCTGGTTAATGGCAATAGGCTTATCCCTATATGAATGGGGTTTAAACATAGGTACCGGCGAAATGTGGTACTCGAATACATTGATGTACTTTGCTTACGGTATCTATGTCATAATTTTGAAATTTCATAGCATTCAAATTACATATTCTATTTCGATATTAATCTTTCCAATGTCAAACTAAGAAATCGTTATAATATTCATATCAATCCAGCTAGGCTACTTTATGAGTTAAGCATGAATTGAGTAACCGATGAGTATAATATATTCAATGTTTTGAATATACGCTGAATGCTTCCGTTAGAAAAGGAAAGACGATTCATAAACCAGTTTGTTTACTCTCGTTCTCAACGCGTGTTGACCCACACGCGACATCGATATAAATATGATGGAAGTATACGACATAACACAAACAAGCGTCGCTTGTTGCAGCAGTAACAGTTCAAGCCGTGGCCAGCGATTAGCTAATCGAAATGGCTACCTTTGTAAGTATATCAAACGAAAGATGTACATGGTTCCAAAGTAGGAGTGGAAAACTAAATAATTCCTATTTTTCAGATGAAACTGACATGCTTAGCCATCCTATTGAGCAGCACCCACGCCGGATTCCTCCAAGGACATAACCATGGTGTTCATTCAAGTAGTATATCAAGCGGATATCCTTCGCATTCATCCAGCTTCTCGCCCAGTAGTTTTCCAGCTGGATCATTACCCTCGGCTACTTACTCCGGATCTGGACTGATCGGCAGTGGCCCCTCTTATAGCAGCGGCAGCACTATCCTGGATTCTTCATTACCTGCCCATGGACACGGCATTTCGGGTGGACTTAGTGCACCAAGTGGATTTGGAAACTCTGGAATTGGAGGTACTGGACTTGGTAGCTCTGGTTTTGGTGGACCTGGCTTCAGCAGTGGCTCTGGAATTAGCGGCTCTAGTCTCGGTGGGCCAACCTTCAATACACCCGGTGGTGAAGCGCCACCACCAGGCATCAAGGCCCCCGTCATCGAAGAAATCCACGGCCTCGCTAACAACAACGGCGCCCCTACCCAGTACCGCGTTCGTGAAGAGACCTATCAAGTCTTCAGGGATGTTACCCACAGAGTTCCCCAGCCCGTACCTTACCCTGTGCGCCAGACGGTTCAAATCCCCGTGCCACAGCCATACCCTGTCCAAGTGCCAGTTGTTAGGAACGTCCCAGTCCCGGTTGTGAAGATCCAACAAGTCAAAGTGGACAAACCAGTTCCCTACCCCGTGGAAAAGATCGTCAAAGTTCCCTACGAGAAAGTGGTGGAAATGCACGTGGACCGCCCTGTGCCAGTGGAGAGGATCGTCGAGGTGCCGATTGTGAAGCTGATTAAAGTTCCCGTCCCAGTAGTGAAGAATTACCCCGTGCCAGTGGTAAAGACTGTCCACCACAAATCCCATGACAGCCATGGCAATAGCCACGGACACAGCTACGGCCACGGCCACGGATGGTCCAGCTGGTAATCCAACACTAGGTGACTAAAGTAATACATGTACATAATGTAATCGTCACATGCCTAGTCCGGTCTTTTGTAAATAGAAACGCTTCATAGCTCATCGTGAGGCTGCAATCTAGGGTGATAACTAAGTCATTAATTTAGGTGAATATACTATCTGTGTGTTCTAATAATAATGTTTGCTGTAAATAGTAACGTTATGCTTTATGAATCTTTATTAAAAAATATCCAAAGAATTTTGTTTTTTTATTTTATTGTGTGATGACTGATGAAACAAGGGTTGTCAAAAGTAGCTTACACTTTTATGGTTCATAAAAATAGCTCCTAGAGTACAGTGCAGTGCAGTCCTAGAGAGATTATTTAAATACAAACAATTACACTAAACAAACCCAGGTAAAAAAATAGCTATAATCAAATACCTACATCTATCATACCGAAATCAATTTCTATATATCTATCATACGATTTGAAAAATCTACATCTATGGGGAATATTGGAAGAAAGTGGTGGGTAAACTATTCATGCGGTTCTTGCGGCATTTTCTACAATTCCACATTTGAACGGACTAGAGAGTGGCCTTTAGTAGAAGGCGCGTGTATCATACCTTCAAATAGGATGCGAAGTCAAGCCAAGGAAAGCCAGGATTAGTCCAACAAACTTTTCCACTTCCTCCGGTGACCTCGGGGATCACTATAAAAAAGGTCCTACAGGCTGAAGCTTAGAGCGCGTAAGCAGATACTGGATTGCAATGAACTTAACATAATTCCATAAACTTGTCCTCCTAATTCCTATCAACTAAAACCACACATTTTTCCGTTGATTATGCCTATCACCAGATTTCCGGGATTCGCGTACGCTCCAAGTCGCAGATAATCTATTTCAGCTTGAAAGTTGTAACATATTGAATCTACCTTATTGCTACATTTTCTTTTGGAATAGGTACCACAGAAGTTAAATACGAGTATAAGAATTTGCAAAACATTCCTTATTAATTTAGCAACACTTTATAGTTCTACGCCTACACGTAAATTATGAAAATACATATTTATATAAACATACCATCACGCCTGTATTCCCCGAAGGGTTAGGCAGAGGCGTACTAATGTACACCCACAGTTCGCCGGTATGTTTAGGTCCCATGTAATAGGGGGCGAGCCTATTGCCATTAACCGGGCACAAATTCCTAACTCCGAGCTGCTACTGGGAATTTCATAGAAAAACCCAATAACACTTTGCTCGACCTGGGAATCGAACCCAGGACCTCTAGCGTAGCAGTCGCGCTTAGGACCACTTGGCTAATGAGGCAGTTTATATATTTAGTTGACATATTTATATATTTCATACTAGTTGGTCTCAAGTCAAAAGTCAAAGTCAAAATGTTTTATTTCATTACATACATACATACCATCACGCCTGTATTCCCCGAAGGGTTAGGCAGAGGCGTACTAATGTACACCCACAGTTCGCCCATGTAATAGGGGGCGAGCCTCTTGCCATGCTCTTGCCATTGTCTTATTTCAGTCCTCTTGTCATTGTTTTATGGCAGATGTCTGGTAGATGTTGTCTGACTATATCTACACTACGGAGGTTTCATATTATAAAATGAGTTAATGTAAGGCTGTATGCTCTATGGAAGAAAACAATAATTGTCTAAATTTTCAACTCAAAATGACAGCTGTTATGGAATCAAATTTCATTGAGGTAATTCACTAGAGAAATCACTAGAGAAAAATTGACATTCTTTATTTACTTCTTTACCCTACTCATTCATCTATACTAATATATAAAGCTGAAGAGTTTGTTTGTTTGTTTGTTTGTTTGCTTGAACGCGCTAATATCAGGAACTACTGGTTCGATTTGAAAAATTCTTTCAGTGTTAGATAGCTCATTTATCGAGGAAGGCTATAGGCTATATATCATCACGCTAAAACCAATAGGAGCGGAGCATCAATGAAGAATGTTTCAAAATCGGGGTTTTTTCCTTTTGAGAGCTTCCGATGCATGCGCTGCGTAAACGATTAAAGTTTCGCAAAAATCATATGTGACAGCAGTGTTCCTCTTTAAAAGTTCTAAAAAAAAGTCCGCGACAGCATATGTCTATCTTTTAAGGTTGGCTCACTATAACCGTTTTTATGCTAACTTTGTTCTAAAATTCGTTTTTTTTTTCTTTTGAGAGCTTCCGATGCGTGCGCTGCGTAAATGGTTAAAGTTTCGCAAAAATCATCTAAGACAGAATTGTTCCTCTTTAAAGGCTCTAAACAAAAGTCCGCGACAGCATATTATGTCTATCTTTTAAGGTTGGCTCACTATAACCTTTTTTATGCTAACTTTGTTCTAAACTTCCAAATGCATTATTTGCGTAGGTGTTTTTATATACATGATATTATTAATCCCTATCCAAATAAATACGTTATTCATCAGCCTTTAGAGCGTTTGTTTTGTATCCGTGCGGACCGAGCTTGGGTCCGCTCGGACCCAACAAACGCTCTAAAGGACATATCCTCATTAAGCGTTCTTTTATTATTCCTGTTCCCGTGACATATTTTACTAAAGTTCCGCTCGGATACTCAATACTCAATTATCAACTAACAATATTGGCTATATCTTGAAGTGAGCTGCAATCAAAACATACTACAAGCCGCGGAAGGGGATAATCATCTTCTTACCACCTGTCAAGTGCCACCTGCCAAGTTTGCTTGAACACGATAATCTCAGGAACTATTGGTCCGATTAGAAAAAATCTTTCGGTGTTAGATAGTCCATTTATTGAGGAAGGCTATCATCCCGCTAAGACTAAGTAACTATTCCACGCGGACGAAGTCACGGGTGGAAGCTAGTTATTATATAATGCTATACAAATGCTGTACATCATTATTATATATAATATTTGGCGTAGAGCGATAGGCTTCTACGCTACGTGTTGTGGGTTCGATCCTCGCAACGAACAAATATTTATATGATCTACAGGTAGTTGTTCTGGGTCTGGGTGTTTGTGTATTTGATAATTTGTGTTTGAAAAAGCACCCGAAGGAGAAAATCTTAGTGGGGCAATGATTTAAAAAAATATGCATTGAAAAATAAAAATTATTTACTAATCTGTCACTACTTATCTCAAAATGGAGAAAAGTAGTGACAGATTAGTAAATAATGCTTTCATTGTGTGCGTGGCTGGCATGCTTAAATTTTGATTAATTTATTGCTACTTAAAACTTAAGGTGACATTTAACTTGAATGTGGTTGAACAGCTTGATGGCTTTTCACTTGCTTTAGGTGCGCGACCTCAGAAGTGATAATTTATTAATACAGTTTACGTAATACGGTGAATCATTAAGAGAAACTTGCACTCCAAATAACACGATTATTAAGTGTTTCCTATCTCAGTGATAAAGTGGCACAAGATAAGTATAACATGAGGTATAGGTACTTGCGTACGCCCACAATTCATGGACATATTTCAGGTCCCATGTGAAAGGAGGCAAGCCTACCAGCGTACCTATGGAGTTTTTTTTAGTACGGAAAATCCTCATGGATTGTCCGCCACTAAAAACCGTACTTGCCTTCACTTGTCCTATAGCCACGGTCATGGGATCCGTGACATGCACCACGACCAGCGTACCTGTGGACTGGGCACAAATCAAAACTCTGGTTACTACTGAGAATTACGTATTGGGCAATAATACTGCCCGCCCTTACCTATGTAAGTATTTTTGTAGGGATGCGCAAGGCGTCAAATGTTAGACTTACGTAAACGTAAGTACTGATTTATTATTTTCTTATTGTATTTTTTATAATGGCAATATACAATAGCTAATCTGAATAAATATTTATACATACATGTATAATTGCTTATTAAAAACACACAAAAAGTAGGCCAACAAGTTTAAAAAATATGGCAAAGCGGAAACACTGCATATATTGGGTGCTAAAAGATCAATCAGAGGTTAGTTACCATATAAATTACCACAAACAGGTGAAATTTGAAACATAAAATGTAGTATGTACACATACTTATTTTATTATGATATTAATTTTGAAATACGGGATAACGTTTGACGTAACGAATGATACCTAAATATTATTACAACGGTGATTTTAAAACTGGGCCTTTTCATTTGATATGACTGATTTATGATGCATAGATTATAAATATAATGTTATACATCTTGCCTAATTTAATTTACAAGGACAGAAAATAAAGAAAAGATTCACATTCAAATGAGTTCTGATGGTGTGTAATACCTGTTTTACATTTATAAAATTTTATGAGTGAAGTATGCTAAAAGAAAGATTTGGTCATCCTTTTCAAATTATTTTTAACTATATCAAAATACCGTTGTTCCTATTAACTTAACTGTGATTATAGATATCAGTGTTGAGTCCTTGATTAGTAAGCGCGACTGCTATACTAAAGGTTCTGAAGGCTTCCAGCATCAAATTCAAATTGTATTTATTTAACTATCAGTATCAGTCTGGATGCGACTCGCCGAGGGCACGGTGAAATGGCGCACTTTAGGGGAGGCCTACGTCCAGCAGTCGACTGATATGGGCTAAACTGGTTTTAAACCCGATGCGCTAAGAATGAACTCCCAGCCGTAGTCTGACCGCACTAAGCGTAGCTTAACCTTGTAAATCGATTGACCACTTTATTAATTATTTAACCATGTGTGTACTTGCATCCGGGGAAGAGTGGGTGTGGTCTATTTTTATCAGCAACGCCTATAACCAAATTATTAATAATACTTCTTGCGCAGCTGCGTAAGATTCTAATCCAGTTTATAAAGGCAGTTGCTCTTGTTTTCATTTCACCTTTGTGTTAGTAACGAGGCAACATAATAATAAACATATCAGGCCATTCATCACTTACATTTTTATTGTACAACAGGTTTCGGTGTTATAACCTTAGCTTTCTAGATGTAAAATTCTTGCTGTGATACTTGTTGGATTAAGTAACATCAATGTTAAGAAAAACTGGAGAAATTTCTGTTATGTCATATTGTGTACCTACCTATAATACCTATACATACTTTAGTACCAATCTATACTATCCCGTACGGAATAAGATGCGGAATTAATTCTATTTTTCTGTTTATTACCTTTTCATATATATGTCATTGAGGCAATTTTGATGAATTTTGATATAGGAAAAGGTTTGAAATACTTTGGCTATTTTTTGTCTTAAAATCCTTTGGGATACGAGTGAAGCCGCATAGCTAGTAAGAATAGAATCTGATGCGTCTGACTAGCTACCCTTGAGTGTAAGACCAACGCCATATAGTTTTACTATGTTCTATAGTGTGTATATGAAAGCCATGACCTGAAAGGGGAGCCAAGAGGAGTGTCGGACGTGGCGAAATGGGTCGACGACATCATTCAAGTTGGTGGGTGTACCTATATGAGGGAATATAGGCCTCCCGACAGCAGGGTGAAGTCAAGCTGTGGATGATGATGATAATGAAAACTTGAACTTCGTGTTCCGTTTTAGACGTCAGTGCTTTTCATAAGGTAAGACCAGGGACAAACGCTTTCAAATCAAAATAAAATAAACGGGATGGTACTTAACCCTTCGCACCGGTTATATATAACCACATAGAAAACTTAGACTAGACTAGACATAGAAACTAGACTAGTTATTTTTTTAAAGCTACCTATTTTCGTGTAGGTATCGGTTTACAAAACCGACTTCCATAATACCATAGGTACTGTAATTATATTATTATACAGATTAGTGGTTTATAAAGATCACATCACTATGTAGATGGTAGATAAATATTGCTTTTTGGTTCGTAGTAGTCCAACAGAGTTAGACCAAGTACCTTGCTAGACTCTATTACTATAATATCTATCTTTCTGTCTAGCTATCAAAATTATTGGATTTTCTTAGCAATAAATACGAATGTAGACGCTGTTTAAGTTAAGAATTGAGTTTAGAAATCACGTTTCTAAATATATCGATTACAAAATGTTCAAAAATGTAGGTACCTAATATAATAATCAGTTTGCTTACTTTAATAAAAGATAGCCTTGAATAAATCATATTAATTTTCACGTGAAGCAATGCTCCATGGCAGATGATTTTCTGCCTTTACTACTTATCTTGCATAATCAGAAAACGTTAACGAGATCAGTACAAGAATTAGCATAAAATATTTTGGCATCGGTGACGTAGAGGACCGATGTCCGTTCGAGTTTGATCAATCGTATTCATAGGCGTCGGAAAGAGCAACTTGTATAAATATGTGGAGCCGCCCGTTGTCACAGCATAAGCAACCGACACTCGGAAGGGTCAACAAGTAGCACTTTTTTTTGGCTGGCTTCAAAGCGATTAGCTAACAGCCATGGCATTTGTTGTAAGTTCATGATAATAATATGACATCAAAAAAGCATCGATTACTGTTATCTTGTTCACGTACTAAGCTTACAAATATTTTTTTTCAGGCTAAACTATTCTTCGTGTCAGCGCTAGTTTACGGAACTAATGGCGGATATTTGACTGGTCATCACAGTAGTCCGGACTCTTTCCTGTCTTCAGCAATAAATTCTCCGTCAGCTTCGTTTGGAGCTCCCTCGACGTCGTACGGAACGCCAAACATAGGCAGTTCGTCCCATCCCGTGCATATTGAAGAGTCTGTGGTTGATGGACATGGTCCAGTTCATGCTGGTGCAGCTCTTCCTGGTGTTGGCTCTATTGCTGCGGCTGGAGCGATCAGTGGTGACTCCCTTGCTGGTGGGCATAGTCACATCTCCCACGGTAACGGCCCAGACTTAACGGGTTATGGAACAGGACCCGCTGTCTCTGGTCCTGGATCCCTAATTTCAGGACCTATCTCAAGTGGCTCTCTTTCATCTGACCTCTCAGCTCCCGCTCCTTCTGGCGGTGGCTACTCCGAGGGCAGCCTTCTTCTTGATTCGACCCTGCCTGGAACTGGCAACGGTGGCAACTTAATCGGCCAGTCGGCTACTATTGGAGCTCCACGAGTGGTTGGGACTACTGTAAATGTCGGTCGCCCTGACACTAGTGCTACAAGATACGAGCTGCAATCTGTCGTACAGAATATTGTTCGTCGGATCCCAGTTGAGGTAACACGCCACATCCAGGTCGCAGTGCCACAACCTGTTCCTGTGCCCGTCCGCGAGGAGGTCAAAGTGCCAGTTCCCCAGCCCTACCCAGTAAACGTCGATGTCGTGAAGCACGTCCCCTACCCTGTATACAAGACCGAGCATGTGCACGTCGAGAGGCCAGTTCCATATGAGGTTGTCAAAGAAGTTCCAGTTGAGGTTATAAGGAAGGTGCCCATTCCAGTAGACAGGCCTTACGAAGTAATCAAGAAGGTTCATGTACCTGTTGAGAAGCACGTCGAGGTCCCCGTAGCTGTTTGGAAGCCCTACCCACTCCACATCATCAAACACGTCACCCACTACAAGAAAAAGAGCTGCTGTTGGTAAGGCACCTCTCGCTTTAATCAGCTGGTGCCCCTGCCAGCAACAGTCGTGATCAAACCAAATAGTCAATAGAATTGTAAATACTCTGATAGTCATTAGTTCGTACATGTAAATAGATGAAAATATATCGTTAAAAATTGATTAGTTGTGTTTATTTCATGTCCTTATTGAAATGTTGGTAAACATTAAACCAGAAACAAGCTCTGAAACTTTAGAACTAAGGGCCAGTAGCACCGACTTCTCAAATATGTTTAAATCGTATTTAAACACAAAATTTACAATGAAAAATCTTTAAATACAATTTAAACATATTTAAGAAGCTGTCCGATGATCGGTGAGCCAATATTACCTCTAAGTGGAACCCTGACACTATTAGGCGGCGACGTGGCAGGCCAAAAAAGAGATGGCACGACGATTTTGATACCTTTAGTGCAGATTGATTGATTCTCAATAGGCTAATCATAATCATATCATAATCATTAAGAAGTTGGTGCAAGTGGCCCTAAATTAATTATTTTGTCACATAAGTTCCATTTTTCACTGAGACATACCTTAGCTTAATGTTGAGATGACAGAACTTTGAAAAGTCTCTTTTAAATTAAACGTAGATAACGCCTTACACGCAAGTGGAAGCAAGTCACTTACCTATGTTATATGAACAAGACTAATCGAAAACGCAATACATAGATTAATTATTTGCTACATCATTTCTTATCCTTCTTGAACATCAAAAGGGTTGATAATGATAATAAAGACATGTCCTTTGGGTACTCATCAGCCTATTTTCGTCCACTGCTGGACATAGGTCTCTCCTATTGAGCGCCACAAAGACGGATCTTCAACGTTAGTATTTTTTTGGTACTCAGAAGGGGTTAAATTAAAAACAATATATTTTGTCTATTGTGCTTGTTATTTCATTGCTCACAACAATAAGTAGACATTTAAGATTATAAGTGATTTATTCATTATTTATATTTTAAACATTAGATATGTAATTGGTACAATACAAGTGAGAGTGATATTAGATAATATATACAATCAATTATACTATTATGCTAATGTAAATGAGTTGTGGTAATGTCAAACGAGTTCCAATATAGTTGTAGCTATAATTTATTGCATATATCTCTAGTTTAGTGGTTCTAAGCGTGACTTCATAAGTTCAGCAGCCGCGTCTTGTGTTCCATTCCCGGTTTGAGGGAAGTATTTCAATAGCAGCTGAAAGTATCGATTTGTCCCCGCTAATGGCAGTAGATCTCCTCCTTTCTTCCTTCTCCTCCTAGAAATCCTCCTCCGTAACATAGGACTTAAAAACATACCGGCCCGGCCGTGTGGAAGTACGTTGTATATCCATCCACAGATGGTCTCAATCAGAGATCTACCAGGTCGAGCATGACAACCGTAGACAAATAAACGATTGACTCTTCATTACCTACCTATACGAAATATTTCATTTAAGTAAGTATTTTTATCTATAATAGGTACTTGGCTTCTCTTGTTCTACGAATACTTGATTTATGTTTACGTTATTATGAATTAAGTAACTGAACGAACTACTAATTATTATTACAATTTGTGCATGCAGTTACAATTGAATAGTAATCTTAGAAGACCATTGTTAAAATACATAACACAGGTACCATGACGCTTGTATTCCCCGTAGGGTTAGGCAGAGTAGTAGAGTAGATACTCATGTACATACACCCACAATTCGCCAGTATATTTAGGTCTCGAATAGCCTATTGCCATATTCCGGGAACAAATCCAAACTTCGAGCTGCTACTAAGAATTTCATAAAAAATCAATAACCTTTTGCTTCACCTGGGAATCGAACCCAGTGCCTCTAGCCTAGCAGTCACGCTTAAGACAACTTTACCTTACCTACTAATGACGCTGTTAAAATAACAAGCGTTTGTAATGAAATTGTAGAGAAATATTTCCTGTATGCCATACTTGTTGCCACTACTTTAGTAATCATCTATCATGAGGCTAATGTCAGTGGTTTACCGTTCACCTCAGTCTAAGGTTCACACTCTACTGAGGCAGAGCGGTGCGGATACGAGGAGGAAATCCAACACAGTACGAGGTATTGTACAATAATATTATTAACTTTTCAATAATATTTTTCTGAGGATTCCGGCGGCTGGGACCATGATTAACTCGGACCAAGATATCAGTTGCCGGTTCCATTTAATTTTAATATGTCTTCCGGCGATTGGACCATCCATAAATTAATACAAAATCTATTGCTCAAAGCAAAAAAAATACAGTCAAATAAAAAATGTTCAAAGCAATAATTGAAGAAAAAACTGATTAAAATATAAGATTCAAAAACTTATGACTGATAAGCTGATACTGATGAACGTTTGACTGTAATGTTTTGGCTTGAACGATATTTTTTTGTATTCATGTATGGGCGGGCGGTAAATTAAATGGAACCGTGGGAACTGGGACCATGGTGGTCCCAATCCTCATTTTTCTTTTATTCTTATCTTCCTTGTCCGCGTGGTAAGTATAGGCCCGCCTAAATGTATTTTACTGTACGGGATACGTAGTAAAATCAACACAGTCAGTGCATTGTGCAGTTGTATATTAGTATCTTTTCGATGATATTTTTAAATTTTCCGTAGCGGCTCGGAGTTTGAAATTTATGCCCGGTTTTAATGGCAATAGGCTAGCCCCCTATTACATGGGACCTAAACATACCGGTGAACTGTGGGTGTACAATTCTTCCTCGCCATTCGGCGGGCGTGATAGTAGTTATGTGTTATTTTTCTTTTACATTCATGAATTTGTACTAACTTCACTAGATTCTTCTCTTCTTCTTGACTATTCTCCGTTGGATAGCCTCACAGATCTCGAGTTCGAATCCCAGGCACGCACCTCTAACTTTTCGGAATAGTGTGTACCTATTAATGGTAAATCACTCGCTACAGTGTGACACACTAAACAAGTACGATATGTGATGCCGAGGTTGTTTGATGCGCATAAATTGCATAAGACATCATTAGGGAACATGACATTTCAAAAAGTACTCTCGTCTTAAGTGTGCCGTAAGCTTTAAAGCTAATGAACCATGAAATATTATAGACCCTTGCCAAACCATCAAGAGTGCTGAACTTTCTTGCTAATAAAGTATTGTAATCTTCATAAAAAAGGTTTTAAGCTTCCAATAACTGGCGGGGAGTCAGCCATTCTAGCTTGAAAAAACATCATAACATTATTTAAAAAACAGAAAACATTATTTTTTACGATAGTTGACTAGTAAAGAATGGCTAAGGTACTAAGTCAATGTACATACCTACATTTTGTGTAAACTAAACTACTTACATGTAAGTAGTTTAAATTTAAGCCTTTTGGGGTGAAAATGCATTGGCCGTGGGGTCCGAATGAGCCTAAAAAGATAGTCGATTTGTGTTTTAGGTTAGATTTTCACGAAGTCACAATACTGTTTAAAGAAGGCGATGTACCTAAGTGGTAGGTAAATAACTTGTCCTTTTATAAAAAACATGTAAAAATTTATTTAATATAATAAGTGAGGATAAAAAGGAAAATATGGCAACCCTTTCGTACGATTATAATCCCACATACCCCGCAGGTTCACATATTATCCCGAGTAGACCAGCAGCAGCAACAGAAAAAGAAATAAAAAGGTTTACCTAAAACATTAACCTAATCATATTTACTGATGCTACTAGTATTCTATTATCTGTGCTGATGCGTTTTTAGTGTATTTTCAGCTAAGGTTGTAGCTATAATTATGTACGAGCAGGTGAATAAGTTAAGTGAGTTGGTCAGAGCATGTTTCTGAAAGTTTTATTGTTTTATTGCTATTGATTCTACTAGACTAATAGGCTAGACATATTCTGTAGACGTATGTAAGTATGTATATTAGAAACTAATCGAAATCTATGTTACGATACGATTATAGGGGTGTGGCAATGAAAAGATCTTCACACACTAGATGTGAGATTGTGAGTCATCTGGCTCAGTTAGAACCTGTTCTTACGTAACAGTTTGTTATGTAGATCATTTGGTCAGAGGAGTGTTACTACGTCCGGTATTCGGTTCCGATTAAAAACGCCTACGATATTTAATTTGGGCCAACCATGTGCTTCATCAATATTATGTAATGAAAAGAACTTATATTGAGTTCAAGTGGCTACGCCCTTTATAAAAAAGGTTAGTTCTAAAGATAATAATTACCTAACATGGTGAAAAAAAATTTAAACTCCCTAATGAGGGAGTTTAAATTTTTTTACGACCAGACTAATGAGTCTGGTCGTAACATCCTAGGTTCAATTCCCAGGTCGAGAAGAATGTTATTGGATGAAATCCTCGGAGTTCGAATTTGTGACCGGTTAATAGCAACAGGCTCACCCTCTATAACAAGGGATCTAAACATACCGACGAACTGTGAGTATCAATATTAGTATGCCTCAGGTTAAATCTAAAAAAAGGATTTAAAATGTTGGACCACATTAAAAAATGTTATTTTATTTTTGAACTATTTTATTTAGGTACCTACATTTTTAAATGGAACTGATTTTTAAATAACTACACATTCAGTCTCTATGGAAAACAGCATTTTAGCATAATCAATTTTATTGTTAGCTGTAAGTTTTCTTAAGAGAATAAAATAAAAATAAAATAAATAAAAAAGTTACAATTTGGACTTCAGTCCTGATGCTGCAGCGGGTAGTGGGTACAGACCGGCCGAACACTTAAAATTTCTACACTTTATTATTTTTTACAAGATTGTTAAGACGACTAGAAGATTGAAGATCTAGACTTATTCCGCAATAATTTCGGCCTAGATTTTAAGAATTTTAAATGCCTATTTATGCAACTTTCTTAAACATCTGCATTTGAAAAGGATTGCGACATTGTATCATTTTACTACATTCATATTGGATTTCTATTTGATTATGAGTTTAAATATTATTTTTTGTATTTAAAAAACTCACTGATATGCTGATTGGTTGTCTTATATTTTTAAAACATTATTATAAGGACAAAACACTATAGAAACGAGAATTGTTAGGAAATTCACAGATAGACCAATTTTCTGTAAATAAATTACTTACTTAGCTATATTTAGTGGGAGGAAAATGCAGCAGAAGGAATTAGGATTAAAATTATGAATTGAACTCTGTGTGTGTAGATTAGTAATTACACTACTGACTAACCATTCGAAGAAAACAGTCATGTTGTTATTCTTCACATGGGAGAGCCATGCTTCGGCACGAATGGGCCGGCTCGACAGGAGTGATACCACGGCTTCACAGAAAACCGGCGTGAAACAACGCTTGCGTTGTGTTTCGCCGAGTGAGTGAGGTTACCAGAGGCCCAATCCTTTTTAAAAGGCTGGCGACACACTTGTGACTCCTCTGGTGTTGTGGGTGTCCATGAGCGGCGGTCATCGCTTACCATCAGGTGATCCGTCTGCTCGTTTGCCCCCCTATACCATAAAAAAAAGTGACAGAATTTGGTTTTTAGAAGTGATATCGAAACCCGTTTATCAGCGTTACCTAATGGACTTATAACAGCTAAATAAATCTTGAATACTTCAGATCGTCTTCCAATTATTAATCGTTGCCGCGAATCATACGGTCGCATCTTGTGGGTTTGCAGAAATTGATATATAGTGGAGGTAGGTAATAAAATGTGTAAATAACTATAAGATTAGCGAGTTCAGTTAGTTGCATATTGCTAAGACATAGTTGCAATATAGCTCTGCACTAGATACCAAGTAATCCGGTTTTATCAAATTATATTAATATTAAAGTTTGAAAGGGAGGTTTTCTCGATGACACTTATAGATAACATCAATAAACTTTTTTGATAATAAACGGAATTAAGGAACGATGTGCAAATAGGTCTTTCTTGAAATGACTTTGAGGTTACAGATAGTTTAGTAATTAATAATTAAAGAGATAAATAGTAGCAAGTACTTAGGTAGGTACTAAGTTATATATAATTAAGTATAAACTGCCTCATTAGCCAAGTGGTCCTGAGCGCGACTGCTACGCTAGAGGTCCTGGGTTCAATTCCCAGGTCGAGCAAAGTGTTATTGGGTTTTTCTACGAAATTCCCAGTAGCAGCTCGGAGTTAGGAATTTGTGCCCGGTTAATGGCAATAGGCTCGCCCCCTATTACATGGGACCTAAACATACCGGCGAACTGTGGGTGTACATTAGTACGCCTCTGCCTAACCCTTCGGGGAATACAGGCGTGATGGTATGTTATGTTATGTTATACATAAGTCCAATTTTATTCATCTCTTGTAAAGGACTTATTTTTATTATTATAATAGGCATGTTGTTTCATTTTTTTTATATTTCCCGTATTCATTAAGATACTTTTATAATTAAAGTAGGTATATGTATAGGTATGATGAACAGAAATATAACATTAGCTATAATATTATTTTTACTTTCACACAAATTATTACGACAATATTGAATATTTATAAAAACAGTAAGTAGTTAATAAATGTAATAAATACGGAAATCATAGTTACGAATATATGAATATATAAGATACCTACTTATATAATACGGTGTTCATCTTGATTTCAGAGCAAACAACTGATCGCGCACTAACAGTTCACAGGCTGTTCCACATCACATATGTAATTGTAGCCATGGAGACTCTCGTAAGTATAAAAATATGTACTATTGTATTTATAGACATACCTATTATAGGTAGCCTCTAAATATCAAACACTATTTTTTCCAGGTGTGGTGCTTGATGGGACCAATACTTCTGATCTCTATAAAAGCAGAGCTCCACGACTATATACCACATTCTTTCCATGAAACACCACGGTCGTCATCACCGTCCCCTTTACCAAGCCAAGCTCCACCTCCAAGTCCAGTCAAGTCAAGCGACTTGATAGGAATGAAAGAAGTTGTATTACTGCTTACTCCTGACCAAGTAAATATTTTACAAGAAGCTGGAGCAGTGGTGAGGCCTTATCCTGAATATAAATCCGGATTTGATGAGCTACGGCAACAATTTCAACGAAATATTCAAAATCAAAATGAAAAGCAAAACAAACAGCATTACGTAACAATTTCACAAAATGAGCGCCCAAAACTTAGTAGTAAGCTAGAAAATTACTATAAATTGTTAAATATACAACAAATAAACGATGACCTTGCACAATCGTGGACTACAGAACGTACCACAATAAAAATAACAACCACACCACGGGACAAATTTACCAAATCACGACAACACTATAATGATAATCAACATTTGACTGCAAATGATCCAAAAAAAGTGAGCCAATCAAAATTTGCAGGTGAAAACACCGACATGGAGTATGTTCGTTTCTTGCCTGATTACGAAAATGAGGATCTGAAAATGGTTCCTTATGACGCGCTGCCATTGCGCCCATATCGGTTTGATAAAGTTCTAGCAAATATTTACACTCAAGCTAATGACGAAGCTGAACGGAATAGTAAATCAAATGATGGAGCTCCGCAAAATGCGCAAATTCAACTTGGTAAGGAAATTCAACGAAATTACACTAGAGTAAATAAAAAATCTCAAAGAAATGAATACTATCAGCGCAATAAGGAGCAACATAGCAATGCTAGTTTACAACCGGTGGATGAAGCTCAAAAAAGTGTATCAAATAAAGAAGCTCGTCATGATGCTTTTATTCAACCAAGCAAAGATTTTCAACGAAATGAATATAATTTAACAAACATAGAGGATCAACAAAATGTGTATAGAAAAGCCCCAGCTACTTATGAAATTCAACGAAACGTATATAGAAAATTAAATAAGAATTTTCAACGAAATAAACAAACTCAAGCAAATAAAGCCGGTCAAAGTAATAGTAATACCAAAACAATATACGAATCTAATCAAGCAAATCACGATGCTGGACGTAATTTGTATAAAATTAATAAAACACAATTAAATGCCTATTCTAAACCCATTGATGAACCCCAGCAAAATTTAGGAGCAATACTTGAAACTCAACGCATTGCTTATATTCATCCAACAAGTAAAAACGTACAACAAAATGCATACACTCAAGTAACTGAAGATACTAAACAACATGCAAATTCTAAAATTATAGAGAAAGGTCAACGAAATATGCTTAAAATAGCCCAACTAACAATAAAAGAGGAATCCGATAACCCGCAAGCAATAGTGGAAGTTCCAATAACAAAAGTTAAATACAATCCTGTATCCACCTCAATTCATTTAGGAGATGAGGATACGACAGGATTCAAGGAGACTTTCAAATATATTGAGGGCTTAAAATTGGCTCTGCAACAACAAGAAAAGGAAGAATTTCCATTTTCACCACCACCTACAGTACAGACTCCATCTGTAAGCCGAGAAAAACTTTCTCTGCTGTTGGCTCCTCTGTATCAACACCATGTAATCAGCGGTATAATAGCTCAACAAAGGGAAGAACTCTTAAATAGTGAATTTAAGATTCAAACTAGATTACAACAAATAAAACATGCGCCTCAACACGATCATCAAGAATTTACCTCTGAACTAGAAAAGTTAACAAGAAATTTGGGAAAGCAAAACGCTTTGGCAAAGCTCGAAGCTATTTCTAATTCACCGACAGTTTTCACAAATCAAGAAACTGACAAAAATCGTCTTTTTGAAAATGTGAAAAATAAGTTTCCAATACTCTCTTCAACATTGGTACGTGTTCAAGGACCGCTTGAGGTAAATATACCTACTTCGTACCTCGCGCCTTTAGATTTTATTCGATCAATACCAGTTCCAGTGTTACAAGCACAGAATGATGAGGCTGGAAAGCTTCCATTCCCAGTGAATAGAAATGTTTACGATTCTGAAGACTTACATAAATATGATCCTGTTGCAATCACTCATAAGATGCCATTCGATCCCATTACTTTACCGGAACATGTAACAATAATTCGTCCTATTTGGGAACATTGACATTATGAGATTTTAAATATTTGTCAATTAATTTATCTTAAAAGTATTACTTTAAACCTAGTGCAATATTAGTGCCATTGACTGATTTTTATGTTAAATATTTAAAGGATTAAAAAGTTGTTTTTTCTTAATGAATTATAGAGATTGTATTAAATAAAGTTACGTTGCTCACAAGTGCTACGCCTGAGAAAGTTATAATTTTAGTAGTAATGGTTCATGCTTGCACAAGTAAATTTGTAGGCGTCTATACCTATTCAAAGCTATTATGGGCTGAAGTTATACCTAATAGGTTGTTTTAAAAAAGGTTTATGGTTAAATTATTCCTTTAATGTTTCTTCTGCTTTGACTGAAAATGTTGGCTAAATACTAGGGTCAATTGTATGTACCAATTAAATAACGGTGTTTATTGAGGTCATTGAAATTATCGTAAAAGTTTTTAATCGTAGGTAATTTGAATATAAATCGAAGATTTTAATAATCTGCTAATCCACAGTAATTTATATCCTCAAACGTGAATATTAATTACAAATTACCACTGATTAGTGAATCAACTTTTACAACTAGGAAACGAAATGACACTATTTTTTTTCTGCAATTCGATCGCGGTCTTCCTTCCGCAGTTGAATTGCAAAACACATTTGAAGTATCTGTATATCATCGCGTAGAAAGCGGTGCCTACAGCATGAATACGAAATCGTCGAGGTAACCAGGAAACGCAGATGTCGCGTTTAAAAATCACTAGATTTGTATTCGACTGTGTTGCGTAAGTCGGTCGAATAGTAACATTAGCCCACAAAAGTATTTTATGGGTCGTCATAAGAAAAAAATATTCATAATATTTGATTATTTAAGAGTAACAATTCTGTTTTGTATGTTTTCATCTGTTCATATTAACCTAACAATGTTTCCACTTCTATGGTTCCTTTTTAGTGTATAATTCAATTAATAGTACAGAGTATAACTTGTATAGAAAATACAAAACATATCGTCAATCTTTATAATCACAATTAAAGGCAAATTATACTACTACTCTCTAACTTATTTTCTTGATACGTACAGTCTGAATCAGTTACCCTGTATTAAATAAAGAAAGTGACTACACTGACAATTTTTTTTTCATAAAAATATAATATGAACATAAAATACAGTGTTAAATAAATGCATAATATCAACGGGGAAGTTATAAAAAATTTCGCTTGAAATATTTAGAATACGAAATGAGTGTAAAGTAGGCCACTGTGAGGCAGAGGTGTGCTGTGGTGTGAACAACATTAGCTTTATTACATCATTAACACCACTGACACTGTTGACACTCGGAAATGGAGCGAAATTATTAGAGGTATGTAGGTGCTTTGCAAAGTAATTATGTACGAAATTTATAATAGTTTAGAGTTTATTTAACGAGCTTTAAAATAATGAGAACTTTTTACATATAGGGCTCGCGTATTGATTAGGGACAGAAAATAGTACTCTATACATCACGCCTGTATTAGGTACCTGAAGGTTTAGGCAGAGGCCCATTCACCGGTATGTATAGGTCCCATACGGGGGAACCTATCTACCGAACTAACACCTATTTCTTTTAAAGTTTATTAAAAGAAACTCTAAGAAAAGGTCTATGATCCCCAACTAGTTTGGAACCTGCTGCCGTTACTGATCGGCTACTTTTATTACCCTCAAATATGATGCGAACCTAAGTATTAGGTAATTTCATTACATCTAAAAAAAAATGACTAGGCGGTGAGAAATTTTCTTAAATCTCAACTAAAATGGTAACTAAATGTTAGTGATTTACCTATAAGAAGATATGACAAAACCGTTTGTGCATGGTCTATTTGCACGAGGAAGGCTTAGATTTGTGTTGATAAATGAAGCCTACGAGTACATTGCAAAATGCATCGATTAATCATAAACGCAAAGAAACGGAACGGGACAATTTTGTGCAAAATGTCTCAAGAATCAGCCTACAAAACTGTTACCTCAATAAATTTCTCACGTATATTACATCAAGAATCTAGGTAGGTAAGTAATAGTTATCGTTTAGTATTATTTCCTTATTCCTTACAGTCGATATCGTGACTTACAAGTAACTATGGGACGGCAATTTAAATTAAATAAGAGCGCACTGCCGACAGCGCCTTTCACAATTTCTTTGACTTAGTTATTAGAACTATATGCTTTGATTGCTACACTGTGATTAGATTGTATCTTATTATTGGTATACTATTATGTTGTGTTGCCATACACATTATATAAAGCAATTAAATACAAAAATTAATTAAGGCCATTTTTTCATATTCATAAGCAAAAATTAGCTTTATGTTGGTTGACGGTAACCAACTTGTTAGCCACGTTCCTAATGATAAACGTACCGTAACTATGTTAAATAATACTTAAATAGTAGCTTTTGGACCTTTTCGTGAATTATAGAGCTCAACATGAAACATAATCAGCCGGTAACAATTATTACATGATGCTCAATGAAATTAGCAATGTACCTACTATATGTTTGTGGTCTATTGGAGCAGAAGAATATTGTTTATGCCATAAGATTATAATTATACGTTTATGATGGTTAGAATACAAAGACCAATGTTTATGTAAAAAACAATCATTTTATTAATATCACAATTTCACTGGGACTCAATCATCGCCTAAGTCACAATAATTACTAATACGAGAATCAAGCGAGAGAACAAATTACAAAGAAAACAATCACACGAACAAGCAGTCGATCAACTCTAAATCGCACCACACGGGGACTTTCTAACACCTAACGGAACTGAACATTTCATAATTTAATTGCCGCGTAATGCCAAGAATATTTTATCATAACAATTCAAGACCTACATACAAATTTCCTTAATACGATTTTAGAATTAATCCTAGATCAGGTACATTTTGATTTTAAAAGAAACATTTCAACTGCATAACGTAAGCTGGATACATAAAAGTCTCAAGCTACGATCTAACCCTATGTGTACTAATATCAACAGGCAAGAGATAGACCTAAAGTTACATTAGACAGTGGAGTGAACTCCAAGCTCGTATGCCCGCGGTACAGTAAGCTAAATGCAGTTAATAGCTCTCATATTTGTAACCGTCGCCGGAGTCAGCCTGATAACCGTGTCCTGCGTTAGCGTAGTAGTGTCCCTCGGCTTGAGGCTGGGCCAGCTCTGCATATGCTTTAAGGCCCTCACCGCCGTTGTACCCTTCGAAACTACCGTGGTTGCCTCCAAAACTACCATGGCTACCTTCAAAACCTCCGTGGCTACCTTCGAAACCTCCGTGACCACCTTCGAAACCTCCGTGACCACCTTCCAAACCTCCGTGACCACCTTCCAAACCTCCGTGACCGCTTTCTAAACCGCCGGAGAGGTGTTCGTAGCCACCTTGTTCGAAACCGCCATGCTCGTAACCACCGTGCTCGAGGGCAGCGGCGTGGTTCTCGGTGTTGTGCCTGTCGTCCTCAAGAACAAGACCGCCTCCATGTTTGTGCTCAGTCTCAGGGTGGATCAGCTTCAGGTTCTGCTCAGACTTGCCCTTCTCGAGCGGGTGCTTGAGCAGATGACTGTGTTCTTTCTTCACGTACACAGGGACAGGGTGGAAGTGCTCGAATTTGATCGACTGGTGTGACTTGGCATGTTCATGCTCAACTTGATGATGGTGTCCAGACTCGCCGATGAGTGCTTGGTGATCGTATTTTGCTTCTAGTTGTGGAGCCTCCTCGTGGACGAATCCAGGGTAGGCGGCCACCACGGCCAGGAATCCCAGGAAATACTGTTTAACACACAAAACCAAATATTAAATAACACATGTATGATTATACAAATTATTTGGAGTGACGGGAGTTATTGCGTAGAAAAGAGATAAATTAGTTGGAACTTGCAAATTATGCAAGCTCTTATAACAAAGTGTAGGCTCGACTATAATCTTACGGCAATAGCGGATGTCAGCCTGTCAATAATATATTTAGCTTCAACGATAAACCACCGAACAGACTAAACAAGTTTTGCTGCGGGCAGTTACTCGAGGAACAGAGCAAATCTGGTTTATGTAACGTGAAAGACTTCCTATGAAGTCGAGCGTGTGATCAGGAAGAATTGCTCTTATAGATGCTTCACTGAATTCGTTCACTAATCAGTGCGTTCAATCAATTAGTAAAATGTTCCTCGTTTATGGTAGTGATTCGGTTTAAGCTAATTAACATTTTCAGCACAGTCCAATTAACACGATCACGAGTTGCAACGACTGGCAAAGGATTTCAGTATTAGCACTGGGTATCACAAAAACACAGTTACGCACATGGTAGTACATTTCGGCGGTGGATTACTGTGGAACACCTGACGCCACGAGAGGGTGGTGGGTAATGCCAGCACTTGTAATTTGCATCGTATTTATACTCGTTTTCACTTAGCGGCCGGTGTGTGCGAATGTTCTGCCTGCAGTTACGTGTGCGCAGCTCGCCGCATTGTCAATCTATCGGCGTCTCAATTAGAACAATAGATAGAAATTTGTTGGGAGATTTATAGAAAAAGCAATCGATGCCGACAACATTAACATATTTTTGCCATAATTATTATGTTACATCTTTTATGCTCTCGTAATTGTTTGGTTGTATAGACAGGCGCGTAATATGTAAATTTAATTTACATAACTCGGTGTAAGGACTAATTAGCCAATGACTCCTAACTCCTGCAATGTATTTGTTTTGGTTAACAGGTTATCATCCTATTTTTTGGTTCCACTTTATGGGTCTAGTAATTTTTCAGGCCTTTGTCCGATCCTTTCCTTCGCTTACTTATTTTCCTTTTATTTTTTTCAACACACCTGGTCAAAATGGAATTGACAGAAGAAAAAGCCTTTACATCTTCCTGCATCTATCCTTTGAAGTATGAATCTGCTGCTCCTTTGCTCTTCCTTTTTCATTTTAGGTCTGATTAACGTCTTTTAAGGTTTTTTGGTATCCACATGACGTAATGCTGGCCCATAATTCGTCTCGCATGCGATAGATTACTTCATCTCTCCTACATTGTTGTGCCCGACGGGGTCCATAATGAAATATTGTATTGTTAAATTTACCATCTAATTACCATTGTGGAATGCAATTAAAATTGAGTATTGAGATATGTCCAGTCCTAAGTGGAGAGTGCATTTTAAGGGCACTTTGCCGGCTCTATTTACCCCAGCATGAACTAATAATTTGACACGATAAATTCAATGAGCCTCATTATTTAGAAACAGATGCAATTAATGTTATTACCACCAGAAAATCACAAGTCTGGATGTCTTTTAAACATACTTAACTATACTTATTTCACTAGTTGATAAGTTTTTCATGACATCCATTCAATGTTTATTATATTTTACCTACAACAGGATCTTGGCTGTATTCCAAGAACAAACTAAGCAGTTCACCTGTATATTTATGATAATAGATAGGTCGCATGTAGAAGAGCTTCTAAATTCGCCCCGAGTTTAGAAGCCCTAGAAATGTTCACAGCATTGTTACGAAAGAGATTTTTCTTACAAATTCTGTTTTATTCCAAGACGACCTATACAGACGTTAATACAAATATGGATTCCAACCTTCACTTTCTGTAATAATCTGGAAACAATCCAAAAGGAGGTAAGCACATGCTCATACGTATCTTAATTACGTTCACGCATTATAAAAATATGCAAACACATTACATTCAGAGCAAGGACGTTTTACTTTATATTTTCGGTATTCTTTGCATAATCATATAAAAGATAAGAAATTATAATATGAAAGCTTGTTTCGCAATCGTATCGTTTAATAAAATAAAGCGATAAACATTTAGTGATTATAGATACTTTGTTGTATAATTGAAATTTACATTGACATATATACTGTGTTTGATATGTCATTTACTTATTTGTAATAAAGCAACGTTTTCTATTTACATTATTATGTGTAAATACAATAGCGTAATAGTTTCTACCTACTTATTCACGAATTGGTCACCTCAAAAACTAACTATTTTTTTTTTTTTTTTTTTAAAGCTTACTAGTAATGTGGGTCACACATTACTAGTATTCTTGTTAACCCCTCGTGCTAAGCTAAATGCTTGTGTTACGAGTGGGTTCACGTCGGTAGTGCAATGGGTGGGGTTCGAACCGGCAACCACATGATCGCAAGTCCGATGCCCTAGCCATTTTGATTTTGACATTTTGATATGTATTAAATATAATATATGAAGTACTTAGACTTAGACACCCACTTGGAAAGGACTTTCGAAATTCTTGCGGGGATTGGGAATAACTATATATCAATGAAAATTCTAGGCTTTTTAAGCCACGGAATAAATCCTTAATAATGCTTCCTTAATCCTTAATACAATTTAAATATATATTTATAGTAACCTGTCGTTATATTTAGCAACCTAATTGAAAAAAAAACACTTAAAGATTCATTAATAAAAAATTATGGCACATTTGGCGTAGTCATTGAGCGATTGGCTATTACGCTACATGTTCTGGATTCGGACCCGACACGGAACAAATATTTGCACGGTACAGGAGAAAATCCTAGTGTGGGGCAACGTTCAGAATAAATTTGTTGCTAGCGTAACTAAACATATTATCATATTTTATGATTCAGCTGTGTATTAATTTAATTGATGTTCACTTGAGGATCGAGGTCAACTATTGTAGATAATGAGAGTTGTTACAAAAGAAAATTAATTATGTAAAATATTTGTAGGCCTCTGTTTATATTAGAGAGTATTGTTTCATAATAATTTTAATATACAATAGCAATATATATATATAAAGCAGAACACCCCTTATTTACTGGCTATAATCATGAAAGTTCAAATACTATAAAGATTAAAAAGAACTTTAAATTGTGATCTTTGTTTCTCAGGGAGTAGATCCGCAATTTTTCTTTTGTTTAAAAAATAATGTCAAATCCTAGAATTTACGCCAGTATTGTGAGTTTTGTACAGAATTTTCACATACAAAATCATCCAAACTCAGATACAATAAAATAAATTGTCCAAATCAGATCTAAAAGTCAGGTTACACAAATATTTCTACTGCGCGAGGATCGAACCCGAAATGCATGGCGCAGAAGCCAAACATCAGCCACTACGCGAAACTTCCACGATTATATCATATGCCTACTTATTTTAGAATTCTTTGTGCAGATTATTTTACTTAATAGTTTGTTCATAACCTTGACTGCTACGCTAGAGGTCTGAATGTTTGAATCTCGAGTCGATCAAAACGTTTTGGGTTTTTCTTTGAAATTTTCTGTAGGAGCGTGGTGTTTGGATTTGTGCCCCGTTACAAGGAACCTAAACTAAACGTACCGGCGTACTCTGGTTGTACATTAGTATACCTCTGTCTTACCTTTCAAGGAATACAGGCGTGATATTATGAAGAATAGTCTTCCAATCTCCTAGCAACAGACATCAGGCTTTGAAAAGAAATGAAACTGTGTAGGTCAGGCGCGTAATACTCGCTACCGGCGCGTATGTGGAAGAAGATGACGTATGAATGTGAAATAAACTATGAAGAATTAATGCGAGAATCGTAACAACTTGTGGGCGCCTGGGCGGTCTGTAGTTTCTGTCTACACCTGTGGGAGATAGGCGTGAGTGTATGTATGAAGCTGTAAGTGAATTCAACCATTTAAAGTCCCAGTACATACAAACAAGTTACCTATAAGTCTTGCTGTTTAAAATGCAAGTAACAATTAGTGGATTGCCGTACGTAATAGTCTGATCAAACCGTGGCGGTTTAATCTGACCGGACTTTCGCAAACTATGTTTGATACAGATTTCGTTTCAAAACATGTTTCGCAACGTTACGCATTGAAAACAATGCATCCTTTGTTTTTTTTTAATGTGTGTCGATGATATAAATTGGAAATGTAACAGTGATGTGCACATGTTCTTTGTTGTTTTTGAAATATTTTCACGAATCATCATTCCTTGGTACCTACCAATTGAACTTAAAAGTATTTTTACTTGTAATATTGAAGTAAAAAAGGCTTAAACATGGTTTACAGTACTTTTTTGAAGCCGGTTCAATCAATCTGCCTGTATGTATTTGATTTTGGCGCAAGTAAACTGAATGAGCGAAGAGAGGCGTTTGCCCAGACGTGGGTAGTAATTGTCTATATACCTAAGTTGAAAATGTCTATGTAGGTAGTGATTATGAGCACAGTAAGCCTGTGGAGGGGCTCGTGGATAACTAACTGATCAACTGATCTTTCAGGTTAAGCTGCGCTCAATTATTGTCATAAATATTCGTATGAAAACCGGAACCGACGAAAAGCAGTCGGTTCCGGTTTTCATACGAATATTTATGACAATAATTGTCGGTGGTAGTCAGAAGCCCAAAAAAAATCGATATCGAATATCGGTATTGCCCAGAAATTGGGTTGCGTTGCGGAGGTTTGATGGCAGTCAATACTGATATTCTGCCGCATCTGGGTAGACTGGAAGTATTTCTGAGAATCGTGGTTCATTTTTTTTTTCAAAATGTTAGGTTTTTCTATGTAGAAATTATTATTAGCGGTTTGTAGATTAGATTTTGGCCCCGTTAATGACGTGATCTATAGTAGTAAAATAGTAGGTAGGTACCTACTAGTCTGTGAACCCTTCTGGGTGTAATATTTTAAATTACCTATGTCGATTTTTTATATTATGTCTAGTAAATTTTTGGAACAAGATTAAAATAAAAACAACCTTGTTTATACAAAATAAAACATTTTGTTCAATGTCACCAAATACATAAATATGTTCTTAAGGTTGTGTAATAATATTTGTCAATTAACGAAAAATAAACCTTTAACTTATTTTCGATGTAGAATGCATCGATTTAAGGACGAAGTGAAGGGCCGTTCTCTAAACTGTTTCCAATAACCATCAGTAGGTTGCGTATTTAAAATCGAACACAAAAAGATGAGTAATTTCGAAGAACGATTTAGCATACAAAAATATGTCACCTTCGAAAACATTTTTTTTATGCATACGAGCAGACGGGTGGCCTGATGGTAAGCGATTACCGCTGCCCATGGATTTTAGAAATTTGTTTGTATAACCTAGTGATATGACCATTGGAATGCGAAGCCATAGGTCTCGAGTTCGAATCCAACACACCTCTGACTTTTTGCAATCAGGTACATACATAAACATACCATCACGCCTGTTGTCCCCGAAGGGTTAGGCAGAGGCGTACTAATATACACCCACAGTTCGCCGATATGTTTAGGTCCCATGTAATAGGGGGCGACCCTATAGCCATTAAAACCGGGCACAACTTCCAAACTCCGAGCTGTTACTGGAAATTTCATAGAAAAACCCAAATAAGACTGCTCGACCTGGGAATCGAACCCAGGACCTCAAGCGTAGCAGTCGCGCTCAGGACAACTAGGCTAATGAGGCAATCAGATACATTCTAATAATGATCACTCCCTTAATGTGAGGAAACCAACGTGAGGAAACCTGCAGCCTGAGAAGTTCTCTTGCTAGTGTTTGAAGTCTGAAAAACTGCACTAGGCCAACGTGGTGCACTATAGCCTAACCCTTTTCATTTTGATAGGAGACCCGTGCCCAGCAGTGGCACAGAAATGGGTTGATGATAATAATATGATGGTGGTGATGACTATTATTTAATATTGAAAACTGCCTGTATTTCCCGAAGGGATAGACATAGGCGGACAGTAGTCCGCCTATGTCTATCCCTTCGGGAAATACAGGCAGTTTTTTGATAGGAGACATTTTGATAGGAGACCCGTGCCCAGCAGTGGCACAGAAATGGGTTGATGATAATAATATGATGGTGGTGATGACTATTATTTAATATTGAAAACTGCCTGTATTTCCCGAAGGGATAGACATAGGCGGACAGTAATCCGCCTATGTCTATCCCTTCGGGAAATACAGGCAGTTTGGTAGGTAGTGCAGTAGCACTACCTACCAAAGTCCCACGTAATAGGGGGCGAACTTATTCCTATTGACCGCGCACAAACCTTAGACGCTGAGCTGCAGCTGAGATTTTTTCAATTGAACCCAGGTAATATAAAGCATTTACTTTTAAAATGACCTAGAAAAGTAATTGTAGCTGTTTCCGTGTGTCCCAAAATTAAGTTAAGCGTGCGGTTAAAACGTTCATAGCTTACTTTCTTTTTTATTCTTATTTAATAATCTGTGTTATAAATTAAATATTTCTGTAAAACCTTTTTGTATTAAAATTATTTGGGTATCCCAGAAACCTCGGGTAACTTTTAAATTATTATTGTTAACTTATTAAAAGTATTTAATTATATATTTTTTTAGTATAAGTGCTTCGGAATTACATTCTTTCTTCAATTCTTTCAGTGTTAGATAGCCCATTTATTGAGGAAGGCTATAGGCTATATATCATCACGCTACGCGGACGAAGACGCGGGCAGAAGCTAGTTTGAAATAAAAGCATTTGAACTCGAATACAAAATCTCATCAAATTGTTTCCGGTCTTTTGCAAGTAAATAGTATCTACATAGACACAACCTTCGCCTTTTCAACATCTATACCGCATCTTCGAGTAAATAGTACCTAAATATACACAATTTGCCTTTAATAGTTATATTTATACCGCCTCTGTTCTTTCGCGAGCAATTAATAGCTCTCTATCACGAAGTATCCTCAATCTAGATATAAGATAAATTGCAATTGAGATGATGAATGGTCGCTGATCTTGAACTGAGCAACGCAATGCGCCTTGAATCTTGCATCAATGTATAACCACACTGAACTGAACTGTGATTAATTTAAATAATTTGCATATTTGCCTATGATGAATGGTGAATCAAATTGTAAATCAAATTACTGCGTTTGGTGCCGTCGCGCGTTGATGTCTTTTGTTCTACAGTGGTCGGGGCTAATAAACTTTGTTACTGTTTATTTTTTGTATAACTTTCAAAAAAAATTGAATAAATTATCAATTTACTTTTTAAGTTAATAATTAAATCTAAAAGTTGGATTTTTTAATTATTTATTCTCACCATTTTCATTAATTATATTATGGGTAGGTTATATAGTGAGAATCTCCTCCTTTAATGAAGTTATTTAAAAATTAAAATGTTTAAGAGTTTATCTATTATGTCTTTTTTTAAAAAAAATTCAGAGAATTATACAATTTATGAAGTTTCAGCTCATTGAGCCCAGTGCAATAAATAATAAACGTGAAAATATCGGAAAACTTCGTGTTCAATGATTATAGATGTCGGAAGAACAACATTCATTATATTGTTATAATTATAATGAATAGAATTTCCTCAAGTCTAGTGATCGTTAGCGCGACTCCTATTCTAATCTTAGGTTCATTTATTGAGTTATTTTATGAAATGCTCAGTAGCTACTCAAAGTTTGGAGTCGTGCCCGGATAATGGCAATAGGTTCACTTCTATTACATGTCATTTAAACAGACCAGAAAATGTCGTTGTAAATTAGTAATAAATCTCTCCCTAACACTTCAGAGAACACAGATGAGATTCAGTTTTTTTAAGTAGCCTCTTTCGTGTCCCATGGCAAAGACCTCACCTAACTTACTCCAGGATATAGAATCCTGGAGTGAGTTAGGTGAAATAAGTTTCTTCATACCACGTGATTCAGTTATCTAGCAAACACAAACCCCGGTACAACATTTCACCGGAAATTAAGCAATATAGTCATTTAAGTATTTGCCATTAGACTAACGGACATAGGTCGTATCATCAATAGACGGCCCAGTGCCATGCCATTACTAACAATTGAGTTTGGCAATGGTTAATAACAAGAAATAGGACAGGGAGTTAATTTAACCATGGAAGAGTAGGTAATACGTACTTTTGTTGTTCAAATAAGAGTAAAGCTAAAGAAGAATCACCTCACAGTTTATTTTCTTAAATAAGTTTTTTTAAATAAGAAATTAAACGCAACGCGAAGATCATTCTTCAAAAATAAAAAATGTATACCTACTTATTTATTTAACTTTAATTATACGCCTAGTGGTTCTGAGCGTGACTGCTACGCTAAAAGTCTTGGTTTTGATACCCAGGTCGAACACAATGTGATTAACTTTTCTATGAAATTCTCTGTAGTAGGTAGCAGCTCGGAGTTTGTGACTGGTTAATAACAATAGAGTCGCCCCCTTATTACAAATGAGACCTAAACATACCGGCAAATTTCGGGTGTTACTTACTTACTATAACTTAGCTACACTACGCCCGTAATTCACCAGTTTGTATACTATAATTTAGTTGTAAAGTACTATTATTGTTTTTTTATTCAGTGACTACATAAATACTTCACAAATGACTGCCTCATCAGTCTAATTACGCTATGTTAGAGCTCTTCGATTCAAATATCAAGCGAAGTGTTATCAAATTGAGAAATTGTTGGTAGCAACATTATACAGTACGGATTAGTACTCATTTTATGGCAATTAGCAACAGTAATAGCCTAGTGATATGACCTTTGGACTGCGCAGCCAAAGGTCTCGAGTTCAAATCCAAGGCATGCACCTCTGAAGTCCTAAGTTACGTGCCTTATTAAGTTAATAGTTTATTATCGCGCGCTTAAACGGCGAAGGAAAACATCGTGAGGAAACCTGCACGTCTGACAGATTTTATCGACGGCGTGTGAAGTCTGCCAACCCGCATTAAGCTAGCGTGGTGTAGAATAGTCTAAACCCTCTCATTCTGAGAGGAGACCCGTCCCCAGAAGTGGGGCATTATAATGGGTTGTCGATGTTACGGTAACAGAGAAAAATCATCAACACATAATCAGTTATAGCAAATAACAGTTACGTTATATTACAAAAATCTCGTCGCAGTAGTGATTGAGCAACCCGATTCACATTGTACATACGTAACTAGAGTTGCGAGCTATAATCTGCGCGGTTGCTGTAATGCGTAGCAACCGCTAATTGATAAGTAGCTGGTGAAGTAGTTACTACTTATGAGTTATGGGCCATTAGTAGGGTTGGTTTTACTTTGATTGCAATCAAATACTGACGATTAATAGTTATATATTTTAAAAATCCCCGCAGCATTAAGCCATCGTTGCCATGTTCAATACAATTGAAGCAACAGGATAACAAATTTCAAATCAAATCGTTCAGACCTATCTCAAATCCCTTCATGAACTAGAAAAGAGCTGATAATCTTCAAACGGCTCGCAAGATTTTCTAAATCATGGCACACTCACAATCAAGGGTCTTCCAAACAAAAAACTCAACCAAAATCAGACCATTCATTTGGGAGCTACTATACCACAAACAGACACACAGATAAAGATAACACCGCTCTTATTGTGGCGCAGGTTAAAATTACTCATCACAGACATCATTTATTACCCACCCTGTCATCACAATAGTAAGAGTAGTTACACTAAAAACAAGAATCGTTCAACAACTTACAGTAGTATTCAATCGTTTAATAAACACAACACAATTATGTAAAGCGTATGCTTTTCTTACCATGTCCCATAAAAAGTCCACTTTCATTGTTCATCCGTATCCTACTCATGTTTCTTATGTGTTACGCTTTATTATGCGGCGAAGAGAATAACTAATACTGAGCTAAGTATGCGAACATGGTGATCGAATAAGCAAAAGAGTTAGTACACTAGAGGCAGAAATGGGTACAGTCAGCACGAACGAACTGTAGATAGGTAATAGCATCTGCCGGTGTACGATGTTCATCCTAAAACAACCTATGTGTCGTTGAGATATAGTTTAATTTCCTTTGTTGTACTGATCAATCTGAACCTTTGACTATAATAGTCAAAGTTCATGTTCAAATATATCTGGAGCTAATAAAAACATTTTATACAAATATGTGTACACATATACCGAATGGTTATATATACATTCGGTCACGGTTGTTTTTCCGTACATCCGCTTGCCCAATTTTTAGAGACGAGTGGCACCTGTTACGCTATATGTCCTGAGTTCGATTCCCAGGTCGAGCAGTGTTATTGGGTTTTTCCATAAAATTTTCAGTAACAATTCGGAATTTTATTTTGTACCCGGGTATTGGCAATAAGTTTGCATACTATTTCACGGGACTTAAACATACCGGCGACCTGTGGGTGTAGCTACATAAGTTATCGTAATGTTTAACCCTTTGGGGAATACAGGCGCATGTCATAGGAGGTACCAAAGACTACAATATAATAAAGGAGATATTGTGTAGCACGCCGTATTAACACACAACTAAATGCCGAATACTACTCCTGCATGCATACTCTTGAAAATAATCCAATTCCGATCCAAACCCAATCCGATTCCAATGTCAATTTGCCTGTTGGGCGATTTCGTACCTACTCAATCCGTTAGAACTGGATTGGATTACGATTAAGTTGTTACATAGGTATAAGATAGCTACGATACTAGCTGCTCGGATGTTTTTCTACTACGAAAAGGTTTTTTTAACGGTAGATAAATCCCAATAGAATTTATTTGACTCAATAACCGCTCAATATTGAAACAATAATATGGTCCTAGTCTCACATTCAAATTCAATTCACTCAATTCCTCAAAAGCCTGCTGATTGTGATGCTTGATAGAATAATATTGTACATATACCATCCAAAATCCTGCTAACTTTTTACTAACTCACAGATACTTTTTTTTTATGGTATAGGGGGGCAAACTAGCGAACGGATCACCTGATGGTAAGTGATAACCGCCGCCCATGGACACCCGCAACACCAGAGGAGTCGCAAGTGCGCTGCCCGCCTTTAAAAGGGTTTGGGCCTCCGGTAACCTCAACTCACTCGGCGAAACACAACGCAAGCGTTGTTTCACGCCGGTTTTCTGTGAGGCTGTGGTATCACTCCGGTCGAGCCGGCTCATTCGTGCCGAAGCATGGCTCTCCCACGTGAAATGCTGATACTTAATGCCCTTGTCTCGATGCGTAGAGATATTTCCTCTTGTTGTAAGAGGAAATATCTCTACGCATGACCGCCATGATCTCCGCAGTGACCGGTAGGTACGCGGTGCACTGGCGTCTTTCAGATGTGATCAGAGGAAGCAAAAAGTTTGGCAACATCCATGTAGTCGTGTTAATACCATTTATATACCCTTTTAAAGACAATGGTTTGGTAAAAGTTAGAAACAAGAGCACTTTGTTTGTAGTGATGAAAATCTGAATTTATTTTTCCCTCGAATACTTAGGTACCTACTTACTATTTTTCAACTTTTGTAGGTTCCTTACTATTTTTTCGTAGGAAAACTTTCATAATTTTTCAATGCATCAAGTGCAAATCGGACACCGGTTTCCATGTAAAACTTTCATGTTAATCAGGTCAGGGTACTCAGTAGGTACCTATTGATAAGTAAAAAGAAAAGTCAAATTTCTTCAAACGATTTTCAATTTAATCTTAAATATAGTTTTAGGATCAGAAGCCGGATTTTATTAAAAAAAATACAAACGAGCAACACAAAGTACAATGATTTATTCTTACGCCTTTAAATTAAACAGATTTAATTAGGTAACCAAAAATAATGCGAATTCAATGATCGTAATTTGACAAACAGCCGTTAATTACACAAAAATAATAATAAGTAATCACAAATGGAGGTAAACGTTAAAGACTCACTGCGAATAGCGCCGACACCTCACGACAACCTTCCCGTACGAAAGCCAACCAGCAAATGCCCTGTCAGGTTTTTTTTTTTTTTTTTTTGAAATGGACAATAGCTGTTGATTCAGGGAATCTTAACAGCGTAACCGAACTTGGTGGCGAGGCACCGAATGCCTCCAGCCAGGAGCAACTTAAAATTAAGCAACAGCAGCTAAGGGCGTCCCCTGCGGGACACGGGCCTCGGCTTAGGGCGTTGCTGGGGGGGCAGCTAGGGACGGCTGGATCTGGTTTAAATTATTATTAGGGACTAATTTAAAGCTACTGGCTCGGCGCGGGCCGGCTCGAGCAAGGGTCGGGGGGGGTTACCATTACTGGGTCTTCGCGACGGGCCTCGCCGGCGAGGACGGTAAATCGGGCGGCGTTTGTGCGAGTGTATTTTGAGAGTGCTAGTCTCTCTATTCGACTCTTGTAGGACCGTTATAGGGTCGTCAGGGTAAACTAGAGCGTGCCTTGGACGGCGAGTTCTACTAATCTGGGAGGGGATGTAGTCGACGCTACTGACCACCAGGGGATTGGGGTGATGGGGGGCCCTATCGAAGTAACGCTTGGAGGCGCGTTTCATAAACTGCTTGATGGTAGGCAGTTTTAAGTCTAAGTGGAGTTCCCTGTTACGCACGTACCACGGAGCGCCCGTGGCTTTGCGCGTAAATCGGTTTTGAAGAGTTTGCATCCTATGGATTCCAGACCCTTCGATGTGTGCGAACACAACGCTAGCATAGGTCATAATGGGACGGATGCACGTCAAGTAAATTCTCACCTTATATTTAAGGGATAATTTACTGCGTGCATTGAGCATACTGTGGAGACGGCCGAGAGCGAAAGCGGCACGGGAGCGAACCGTCTTTATGTGCTCTCGGAACGAGAGTCGGTAATCTAGAATCACGCCCAGGTATTTGGCCTTCTTTTCCCAAGGGATCGGTTGGCCGTAGAGGGAGATGGGTCGGGCTTCAGTGGAGCGGTCGTTGCTTTTATGGAAAAGAACGGCCGCGCTCTTGGATGGGTTAACCTCGATTCTCCATTTCCTAAACCAAGTGCCGATGGCATTGACCGAGGTCTGGAGGATCTTGGTGATAGCAGGGAGGGATTTGCCGGAATAGTAGATAGCCGTATCATCGGCGTATAGGGCCAACTCCGACTTGGAGCTTTTAGGAATATCACTGGTGTACAGCGCGAAAAGGAGAGGGGAGAGAACGGAGCCCTGAGGGACTCCGGCTCTGATTGGATGTGGGGTCGACAGAGTGCCGCCCTCTATGCGATAACGAAAGGTGCGATTCGACAAAAAGTCCCGTATGATGAGCACGAGACGATCGGGCACATTGAGCGAGTACAGCTTGTAGATCAAGCCGTTGTGCCAGACTTTGTCGAAGGCTTTCGCCACGTCGAAGAAGAGCATGCCTGTCGTCAATCCGCGCTGAAAACCAGCGCTGATGTATTCGACTATGCGATGCACTTGTTGGACGCAAGAGTGTTTGGTTCGAAAACCAAACTGCTCGTCGGGAATGATTTTATTGGATTCGGCAAAATCCTTTAATCGGGCATGAATCAGCCTCTCGTAAATCTTTCCGAGGGTACTGAGAAGACTTATGGGGCGATAACTGGACGGCTCAGTGCGGGGCTTACCGGGTTTGGGAAATCCGATAACAATGGCTTCTTTCCAGATTTGGGGAAAGATGTTATTATTAAGTGCCGCATTGAAGATGGCGGTCATCAGCACTATGAGCTGGGCGGGGAAGAGTTTCACCACTTTGTTGGTGATACCGTCTGAGCCGGGGGCTTTCCTGGGACGCAGATTCTTAACGATCGTCCGGACCTCGTCCACAGAGACGGGCGGGACAGGATCGTCTGGGTCGGGATCGGGATTGGGGTTGGGGTTGGGGGGGTCAGGGGGCTCCGTAGGTTGGAGCGGGATTGCAGCTCTACGTTCGACTTCGGCGTTCACCTCATCGAGATGTGCCTGATCTACTGGTAGTGTGCTGGGCGAGCATTGTGCCTCTAGACTGTCGGCTAGGCATTCGGACTTTTCGTCGTCTTCAAAGGCGGGCCTTTGATTCGGACGATTCAGTGGTGGCATGGTGGACACGCAGTCGGATTTGAGCTTCCGAGACAGATGCCAAAAGGCCTGGTGGGTGGGCTCCAGTTCCTTCAACAGATTATCCCAGCGGGCTTCGCGTAACTCAGTGATGCGTTCCTTTACAGCACGCTGTAAATTACGCATGTGAGCACGGTTTGCCTCACAGGGAAAATTGTCGTGCGCTCTGATAGCCGCGTTCTTCTCCGTCACAAGTGCGCGTACATCCTCCGGCAGATTCCAGCGGTTATCAAACTCATCTGGAATCTGTCGTGAACACTCGTTCAACAGGGTTTGCACGTGACTGGTGAGGGAGTCAATCGCGCCGGTCGCGTCGGCAGCTGAGACTATCGTGTCAGGGATGGCGTCCAGGTGAACGGAAGAAGTCGACTTGAGGCGTTCCTCTAGTTTCCTCCAATCCGTTATAACCTTTGTCGGAGCGGATTGACCTGGGTCAGTGGGGGCGTGACGGGGGCCTAGTTCTAGGATCACAGGTCGGTGGTCTGAGTCTAACTCTTGTAGCGTTTCCAAGGAGCGCAAACCTAAGTTTACGTTCTTTAGGATGGCTATGTCGAGTACGTCTGGTCGGTGGTTAACGTCATTAGGATAATGAGTGGGCGTCATGGGGGCAATAATGTCAAAGTTAAGCAAGGTGCTAAGGTTATCAAGCTCTCGGCCTCTCTGGTTGTTCGAGTGGCTGTTCCAAGCGACGTTTTTAGCGTTAAGGTCGCCTGCTATGATAACCGAATCACCCAGGCCTAGGAGAGATTCTAGGTCGGAGCGCAGGTGGTGAAGCCTGACGCTACTGGGGGGTATATAGGCCGATACTATAGTGATCGGTTGGTGGCCAGTCATGCCTATTTGACATATCGAGGTCTCAATATGCTCGAGAATCGGGGAATCCATAGGAATGCAGTACAGTGACCTTTTATAGTAAATGAGAGTGCCGCCCCCTCGAGTGTGAAGCCTGTCATTGCGCACTATATGATAGTTCGCAATTCCGGGGTTCCTCTTGGAGGGCTTGAGGAAGGTCTCCTGTACGAGGAAGATGTCAATTTGATGGTCGCGGAGAAAGTTTGCGATCTCATCACGTTGACCGAACATGCCATTTGCATTGAAGTAACCTATTCTTAGGGAACGGGGTTTGTTTCTGCCTTTGTTTCCTGCCATTAGAAACGAAGTTCAGAGAACGACTTAATTAAGTCGGCGTTGGCGTGCACAATAAGTGCGATGGCAATACCATTACCCTCGTTTGCTTTGAGGGAGAGAACTAGGGATTCAACTCGCTCATACGGGGCGATTTGGAAGGCCTTGACGGCCGATCCCATTACCCACTCGGCCGAAGGGCGGCCGGTGGATGGATCGATGGGGGGAGATTTATGCGCGGGTCTTGGCGCGGGTCTAGGCGCAGGCGCTGGTTTGGGAGCCAAAGCCGGCTGAGTTTGGGGGGGGGTCTCCTGTGTGACCGGGGGAACGGGCGTGCCCATTAGGGCTGGAATATTTGCCGCTAAATGCGGCGTTTTAAGGGGAGGGAACGACTGCTGTTGATTCAGCGCGTTCCAAGGAGAGGGCCTCTGAGGGCTGAGACGGGCAGGGAGGGCGGCGGAAGGGCTCTCCCTCTGGATTTTGTCGGCTACGCGTTTAGCCAACTTTGGTTTGGTCTTGGGAGCTTTGGGGCAGCCCCGGTAGTTAGCAGGGTGTCCCTGCTCACCGCACAGAACACAGCTCGGTGGCTCTGTGCAGAGCGTCCTGTCTTTCGGACGAGTGCAATCGGAGGTGGCGTGGTCGCCGAGGCATTTCACGCAGCGAGCTTTTGCGAAGCAATTTCTCGCAGAGTGACCATATAGTTGGCAGTTATGGCACTGCCCTATGGGACCGCCCTTATGGGGCCTCTCGACGTGAATGCCAGAGAGGTGGCATACATCTTTAATCTTAAAGATGTCTTTGCAGCCATCTGTGGGATCGATTATAGCGAGTACCATGTTGTACTCTTTCCCTCCGCGACCTCGGTGCATGCGATGCACTTCGGCAACGGGGATTTGTTGGGCTTTCAGGTCTTCGAGGATGTCTGCCGTAGCAATCTCCTTGGGGACGCCTTTAATCACTACTCTGAGGGATTTCTCCTCAGCTAGTGTAAACGTGTGGAAATTAATTTTCCGCTCGTTTAGTAGGGCCGTGAATGCCCTGTAACCGTCGGGATACGGTATCGTGACTTTGATGCCATCGCTTACCGAGACGGCACCTGTGTAGTTGATCTTACGATCAACACACGCCTTGGATATATCGACCCAGGACTCTTTGTCATGGACGATGACTGGTGGAGGGGCTTTGCCCTTTTTAGGCGCAGCCTGGGAGGGCTGGGTCTTAGGGCGAGGTACTGTGGGGGGGGAAGGGGCTGCCTTTGCGGGAGTCGCGGGCTGAGGGGCTGCTGAGGCGGGGGGAACCTCAGTGGTTTTTAGGGCCTTTGAAGGGGCACCGTTGTTGGCCTTATTTTTGCGCGGCCTCTTTTTCCCTGCTACAGGGATGAATCCATCTGACGAATCAGATGAGGCTGAGTCTGTGAGGGATTCCTCAGACTCGGAGTCGCGCGGTGCCGACGTGTCCATCGGCACCGTTTGAGGGCGGGTAGCGACAGCTGAGGTGGATGCACGTGCATCGCATTCCTCAGCGTCGGACAATAGAGTAGCGAACCTATTGTTCGCTATCGCGGGGTTCGGGGAACCAGACAATAGTGCCCGGTCATAAAAATTATTCTCCGGGCTTTCCGGAGAATCGAATTGTTCCCTAACAATGCAGGGAACATCTGCGTCCGGTGAGGCCGGACTATCGGGAATTGGAGCGGGGCGGGTGGGACGTTGAGCGCGCGGCTCGGGGTTGAGGAATTTGCCATATTTGGCGACGAATTCCGGGTCCTTTAGGAGGACCTCTTTAAAAAAGCTAACAAGCTGGGCATCAGACATCTTGAAGAGATGTCCGAGAGGGAATAAAAAGGGGAATTATATTTTAAAAATGGGTTCCTACCATTAACGTCCCCGGGGTGGATGGGCCCGGGGTTGTGTAGGTGAGTGAACCCTCCCTGCCGGGTATAGGCAGGGAGGTGTGTGTACCTGTAGTGTACCCTAGCTTGACTCCCGTCGCCAGTCTTATTGTGCGAACGGGTTCCTATGCTCTAGCACCGAAGTACTAGAGGAGCTGCAAAAGAACGGGGTTAGAGCTAGGGTCGACTAGGAGACCCCCCAAGGCCGGTTGTCCTAGCTCCTTCCGATTTTAGCTTTGCCCAGAAGGGGCGCAGCGGGTGTATCGGGTCAACACCCCACTCGGCTTCGTTGGCACCGATTGGTTTCCACCGAGGACCACGAAACTGTGGTTTTTACCCTGAAGGGGCCTAATCACGACCGAACCGTGATCTGACAGGACAGGATAATCAGCCGCCGCCTCGAAAAAGGCAGCTTTTGATTAAATATGGTTGCAGTCGGCAACTGCGGGGCACTGCGGCGGGGCGCAACGAGACGATCGTAGCGGGAGAGCGGGAGCGCAGGCAACACGTCCTCTCGCGGCGAGCGTCGGCGGGTGTGTCCGCCCTGTCAGGCGAGCTAACCCCACTTATATAGGAATCGTGAGATGACGTCACTAAATGCAGTTGGCAATTCTTGATTATCCTAACAATAGAGTTTATTATCTATTAGGGAAATTAGACAGGGTGTGGTAACTTGCGCTGGCGACTGTGCATACGTCTAGAGATCCTGGGTTTGATTCTTAGGAAGAACAAAGAGTGATTGGTTTTTCCTATGAAAGTCTCTATACAGCACAGGGTTTGAGATTTGTGCCGGGTGAAAGACATAGGTATATATTTTTTAATTTCACACTTATTCCCTGACAGCATGAATACTATTTCATAAGTATGCTTAATATGAATGTTAAGTAATTAAGTGATGTTCATTCGCGTTCTGTTTGAATAGTGCTCCTACACTATTCAAACAGAACGCAGCAACGGTGATCACGATCGTCAGGTTGAACGAATAACGTTACTTTTATGTATAGGTTACTTTTATGTACTTTATTCGAGATTTGCATAGGTAATTATTCTATCAATTCTCACACTGTACCTTAAAGTACATAACGACTGAATAGGTAGGTAAGTATTTAGGTACTTATAACATTACGTATATCATTATTTTGTATTTTTGCCAATCAAGATAAAACACATTTTATTTAATTATAGCTTCTGCCCACGACTTCGTCCGCGTAGCGTGATGATATATAGCCTATAGCCTTCCTCAATAAATGGGCTATCTAACACTGAAAGAATTTTTCGAATCGGACCAGTAGTTCCTGAGATTAGCGCGTTCAAGCAAACAAACAAACTCTTCAGCTTTATATATTAGTAGTATAGATTTCGGGTTTTTTTATGACAGGTGGGCAAACGAGCAGACAGATCGCCTGATGATACGCGATATCGACGCACATGGACACCCGCGACAGGGCGTGGTATCACTCCGGTCGAGCCGGCCCATTCATGCCGAAGCATGGCTCTCCCACGGTCACTAAACGGGTATTTTGATTAACATAAATATGCGTGGTACCTGAATGAATGAAATGAAATTTATATTTGAACTTCAACTAACGTTCTTTAGTTTTAAATATAAGCATCAGTTATCACTAATCTGTGGCAGCAGTGATAGCGAAACCTGAGGAAGATGGCAGCACTTGGGTATGAGCTCATTGGATTGTTTATGGGGACCAACTCTGAAAAGTGAACACATCGTATGATCCGTAAGTAAATAAACGTTCTTTTTTCGTTAACCTGACCGGCTGCCCAGGGACAAAGAAAATAACAAAAACGAAAAAACAAAAACAAGAACGAAAAAACAAGAAAAAATAACAAAAACAAAATGTGCCAGTATTAATTACAGCGAACGTAGATTGGAGGGGCCACCTCTTCTAGCAGATCGATGAGACTTCACATATCACCAATTTAGCAAGATGTATTATCAAACTATTATTTTGGTTTGACAGCTATAATTAATACCCACAGTGACAACAGCCCTTTTTCAAAGCGTTACTTAAGTTAAAATCAACTATATAGAGTGTGGACGCACCCTAATGATTCAATTATTGCCTTGCTGTAAGTACGCTAAAAACTTTACTATCTACCTACTAATGTATAAATATATTTTACACCGCTACAATCAACAAATTTACCTATAATAATAATAGGTAAGGTTGGAAAGTGTCAACATTCTTCACCGAACACGGCAATTTAATTATCTTTGTTGATAAAAGTTTATTCTGCTTAGTAATTAATTTAATTAATTAACGATGAGTTAATTTATGTATTTAAAAAAACCAATATTATATAATTTCTTTTAGAAACTTAAATTTCTATGTACTAATATAATAAACACCACCAATTGCCCGTTGGTTTTTAGGCGGGAAAATGTAAAGTGCACATTGTCGATTTTATATTATTTTTCAAAACTTGAATTTCTCCGAAGTTTAATGTGTAATTATGGTGGATAATTAACCATTAAGTGTTCGTGAACGTGTGAGAATTTGAATTTGGCGGGCTAAGCGAAACAATCAGCCTTAAAAATAAGCAATGGCTGCCACCGGCGTCTGCGAAAACCAATCATAGCCAAGCAGAAACGTCATCCAACACTAAAACAATATGGCGTCTATGTCCAGTGACTTTTGTCATGGGAGTTGGACACCCGTGCCTAAATAGTACAATATTGGCGGTCATATTGCTAAAAGCAATTTCTTACAGACAACCATTGGATGGGCACAGATTATCTAAGAAGAAGAAACGGGCAATTTTTTTTTTTTAATTATGGCGCCAAACTTTTTGTGTATTTGCCAGTGTCAAGTAATAAAGTAATCAAGTATTCAAAGAATATTTCCCATCCTGGGATTGTATTATGGCACCACACTTGTGTTCGCCAGTGTCAAGTATAAGTTCAGTTGCCCCAAAAAACGGTAGAAACTTTATTGAGGCTTCGATGGAGTTTAGGAGTGAACCCAAAAAGTCGCGATTTTCAATTTTATATCATTTGCCTACACTCTTACACGTTCACGAACACTTAATGGTTATTTATCCACCATAATTACACATTAAACTTCGGAGAAATTCAAGTTTTGAAAAATGATATAAAATCGACAATTTGCACTTTACATTTTCCCGCCTAAACTCTTCAGCGACTTTTGGCGCTGACTGTATTAAGTAATAAACATGTTTGTATCCATAACTCTATGTAATATTTTTGGTGTACACTAAAGAGTATTCTATCTATTTATCTAATGAGTTGTACACGGAATCCCATTATAGAAAGATTAAGATGAACATGAACTCTTTGACTATCTATCCCTGGACAAGTGACGCGCTTAATTCTATGAACAAAAAAGTCTGTCACTTTTGGTGCGGGGGGAGGAAACACTACATAGACATTGCTGCACACATACTCAAAATCATTTTGTATCGCCATGAACTCACACATATTAAATTCTTCACCACTAACACAATTTACGCACACATAGAGGTCAAATACGTCAACATACAAGAATTGACGACAATACGAACGTAATAATACAATAAAAATAATTAGGAAGCTACTATGTCGATATTTTATATCGATAGATTATTTTAGGAAGAATTGAGAAAAACGTAACATTACAAATTATTTTTATATGTAATTATTTATTTGCAACATTAAAATCATCCATACACACCTTTTTAATATCTTGCGTCATAATTATTTTCAATGCAATGCTCTCATTGCATGCTAATGAAATACAAAACAAAGGAACTGTTTAGGTATAGATAAATAGGTGTAACATACTATGTAATTGGAAAATAAACGCACGGGTGAGAGAAATCGCAAACTTTTCGAAATACATATTCTATAGCATATGTTAATCTTGAATAATGTAGCATTCAAATGGTGAAAGAATTTTCGAAATCGGCCTAGTAGTTTTTGATTTTATTTGTTACATACATTGATACATACAAATCTTTCCTCTTTATAATATTAGTATAGATAGAGCGGATATTGGGGACGTTATGTTACAAATACCAATTAGTTTGATTCTTTCATTTTGATTTTTTCTTTTCTTTGCCAGGCTGATATATTAGGAATAACACTAGACAGAGCATTTTGTTTCCCACGAGATATAAGTAGGAGTAAATACGATTTTGTTCATTATGTCGCGCGTTAATATGAACAGAAGCGCTACGCTAGAGGTCCTGGGTTCGATTCCCCGGTCGAGCAATGTGTTATTGGAGTTTTTCTATAAAATTAAGGGTTGTTGTTAATGCCCGATTAATGGCAATAGGCTCGCCCCCTAAGTACGCATCTGTCTAACCCTTCGGGGAATAAAGACGTGATGGTATGTCGTGTTCCGTACTCTCGTTATTTCTTTGAGCCGGATATCGAACAAAGAAAATAATGTGTTTGAAGAAACACCCCGAGAGGCAGGGCATAGTGGAATTGAATAACTCACTTACAATTGGAGCTGCCCAACTGGGGAAACACCTACACTTTGCAGAAAATAGTAGCCAAATAACATAGCACTGTACTACTAAGTAGTATTCTATTATCTGTGACTGTACCATGTTGTGTTCCTAACGGTGAGCAAGATCGCCAGAGCTCCGCGAGGAAGCGTTATGTTGGCAGTGGGGGTACCGGTGTTGTGGGTTGTCTACCGGGTGTGAAAAGATTTTTACAGGTTCGGCAACGGGCCAGTGATACCCCAGGTGTTGCAAGCGTTCATATAATAGGGTACATTAACACTATATATACACTTACCATCAGGCGGGACATGTGCTGGTTTTCCACCTAAGCGGTAAAAGAAACCCCAGACCTTCTAACCATTCCGTATCTTAGAAATCATTTTCAATGATTTTTAAAATACGATTTAAATATGTTAATTTATAAATTCTTTTGTCAACAAATTTATCCGCAACGGCTTAAGCTATTATTTATCAATCACACCTATATCATTTTAAATGAAGGTCTTTTGTAGATCTGAAAAAGTAACAAATAAAATATCTAATACTGGATATCAAAAATAATCAATAATCTTAGTTACGTCATTTCCAAAAATGTTATTTTATTAAAATAGTGATATCATAAATTCATGATATTCATCTTTAGTGATCTTTAGCAATTATTATAATTTGGTCTTACATTGAACACGAAAATAATATCGATATCGATTCGAAATCGTAAACAAACACTATCACATCATTAATTAAAATGACAAAACAAAAGAGGGACATAGTCTCGCTACACTTTTTAAAATTCGAGTTTTATGCATTATGTCATAATATATATAAGGCCTATAATTGCCAAAAAACGGTAATTCTGCATTAAGACCTATAATTGGAAATCAGAAATGGTGACATCCTATTGGATGATATATAATTGAAAAAAAAAAAAATATATTTTTTATACATTTTGATGGATATTTCAAATTTAAATCTTACGTGTATTAGAAGGCTGATATTGCTAGTAAAAAAAATTTGCTAGTCTCGTGGGGAGTGCGGATAGTCTCGTGGGGAGTGCGGGTAGTCTCGTGGGGAGTGCATGCTTGAACTAAACGATTATTTTATACTCGATTATTGAATCGGTAACGTCCTCAATCTTTATTAATAAATTGTATTATGTGATTTAAATAGAAATAAATGAACTTTAATACTTACATACGGAAAATAACTCCATCTTTATCTAAATAAGATATTAGATATTTTTTTGCATACATTAACTGCACGTATATCGGTATTTACACGGAGCATTTATGATGACCTTACTGAGCGGAAACGATTCTGTTAATGAAAAATCGATTTCGGAAACAGTTTTGATAAACGCGTTAGATTTTTTAATCCACTACCTTGACAGAGGGGAATGATCATGAGAGGCGGGTCCTTATAGATAGATAGTCAAAGCATGAACTACATGAACTATAAAATATGTAACAATTATTTTAATTTGATAGTATTACTCGTGAGTAATTTTGTCTTTGAATGTTGACATTGATAGGCGCCAGTGGACAACCACAGACTACTAAGAGATGCATACGCTGTGCGCCACTGATATCGCTATGGAATTTTGCCATGGCGTCACATAAAACATTTTTTTTATTTATTTATTTTATAAAATATTTGGACACCAATCTATCAATAAATATAAATACCGTTAACTTAATTATACCTAACTAAAATAATAAAAACTAATTATTGTTAGCAGCAAAAATACTTTAAGTTACAAAAATACTGTTTCCGAACGTAAACTCTTGTAACCAATCAGAGCACAGTTTAGACATATTCATTTTGTAACGTATTGAATTTTGAAAACAAACGTTCACGGCTTGTTAGATTTCGGATTCATGTTGGTGGTTATTTTAGAATTATTGAGTTTTATTGGTGAATTGTAATACGACCACTAATTAGAAATTAAATTGTGAACTTATGTGAGATTTGTACGAAGAGAAACAGTGAGAAACATTTACAATGATTACGTTAACCGAAGATGTCAACAAGCTATTGTAAGTTTTTTGTATCATCCTAAAATGATTTTATGCCCTACTTATGTATTGTTGTTTAATTTAAATCATGCTGACGATTATTATACTTAGAATATGGTATTTACTTTTTTAACATTTAGTTCGTGAGTGGTCACCATGCATTTTATGAAGCGTCTTGTAATTTTTCCACCGTTACTAACTTTAGTTCAAACCTAGCTGAGTTTCGAACTTCTTACGTTATCGTTATTCTATGCTGATTTATCGAAACTAGAACAACTTTTAATAAATAGGTATTATTGTCTTGACCGAGTTTATCGATCGTCGTCATTTACGCTAATACCTACAGAGATCGTTTTGGACTATGGGACGGAAATTATACTTTTATTGAATACTGATTTATTAACAACTTGGCCTCTGAATTTGTTAGTCGTAGTTGTTTTACTTCCTGACTACACTGTTTTCTTGTAACATTCAATTTTGTCAGCCCATCAAACTATAGCATTTACAAAAGACAACTGTAATCTTTGAGCTATTAAAGGTATTTCATATTAATATTAATTTATTTTTCACTCATGTTGTTTGCAAGTATTGCATACAATTATTCAGTCAGAACGTCACCATAGTTCTTTCAGACAGGTGACCATTTTACACTTGTGACCATGAGATTAAAAAGCAATCAACCACCAAACAAACATTACCTATAACTAAATTGAAATAATACTTTAAACTGATTTGATTGATATTATTACCATTCAGATCCTTTATGACCAGTATGGTCACAGGGAGAATAAAAACTAGACAGGCAACAATATTTTTCTGTTGCAGCAATGAGGTCCTGGTGGAGATATCACAGAATGTGCGCTCAATGATGGAAGAGCTTTGGCTGAACTGGTCCCACTTAGGTGTTGATGATAGTACCAAAGTAAACAACATTACTAAACTGGTACAGATTGAGAAGGAGCTACATAGAGATGTCATCTCTGAGACAAGGCAGAAACTCAAAACTATGCAAGGACAAGTAGACAGTGAGTAAAAACTAGTCATATTAGAATGAAATTCTTACACAGCAATATTGCATTATTATATTTGTGTTAATTAACCTTTATTCTTTCTTGTTTTCTCTGAGAGAAACAAGAAAACTAAATATTATGTTTTACAAAGTCTGCAGCTTACCTCATAGTAGACATAATCTATAGGTATGAGGTTATTGTTAACCTTAATGAATAATTAACCTTAATTGCTGCAACTATAAATTCAAAATTAAATACTTTAATCTTGTATAATTCCATAATTATACAAGAATATTGAATAACATTAAAACACAATCAATTGTACAGAATTGAAGGAAGAAACAGAAGAATTGAGTCGCTGTCTGTCTGTTGATATCACCATCTTGGACTTCAAAGAGGATATGATGCTGGTTGAGTACAAGAGGGAACTGGAAGAACAGATTGCTGGGTAAACTTTTATTTTTATTCATACTAGCTGTTACCCATGCTTTCACTCATATTCCAAAGGATTTTTTCAGACCAATTGTAGCCTATGTCATGCTATGCCTATGCCCAAGGTCCTATCTATCCCTATAACAAAGTCCTTCAAAATTGGTTGGACGATTTAGGTGTGAATAGGTAACAGACAGACAGAGTTACTTTCGGATCTATAATATTAGTAGGGATGGTTTATGTTTTAATTTAAAAATGTTTACAAAACACTACAATTTACATTGAAAACTTCTATAAAGTAACTTGTAATGTTTGTAAACCTTCATAATCGCAGAAACAATGGTAGCTAAGTACAGATTTTTTTACAAGGGATTTAAGATAACATTGAGTATTGATTATTACTTACCACTGTTTATATATTGGTTATAAAGTTCACGCAAAATAACTTGACCTAAAACTAACGGAGAGGCGGAAAGTTTGCGCAGTGCATTTGCATGCAAAATGTACTAAAAATTGACTACTCCGCCATTTCAGTTCAAGTTATTTTGCGCCAACTCTACTTAGTTAAATATATCAGCTTATGTTAAATATAGTGACTTAATTCTACAAACTGTTGTCCACCTCCAGTTACATTGTTAACATGAAGATATTTTACTTGCATTACTTTCTTACACATGTCATAACAATATTCTCACATTTTTAAATATGGTAATTAGGTAATTAACTTATGTGCTAGGTCAATTTTGTAAGACTGATGAGGTGAATCTTCATAAGTTAATTTAATTTTTATCAGATTCTCATCAGGTTTCTTCTGTGTGTGTGTTATGCCATTTGATTTTGTGGCAGTTGCTCCATATTGATCTTTATTCCAATACTTTCATTAGCTAAGATATCAGTAGGTAAAGGGGGTCATTATCTCTAGAGCTATTTCACTTTATAGACATTAAAATCTATTTTTAAGTGTCACACAATACTAAAAGAAATAACATACCATTATGTCTGCATCCCCCACAGGGTTAGGCAGGGCATATTAATGGACACCCAAAGTTAACCAGGATGTTTAAGTCCCATATAGGAGGGGGTGAGCCTATTGCCATTAACGGGGCACTATTTCCAAAATCCAAGCTGCTATTAAGAATTTCACATTAAAACCCAATGACAGTTTGCTTGACCTAGAAATCGAACCCAGGAGGCTAATGAGGCATATGTTTTGTAATGAGGCTCTTTCTTAGTTTTCACTCAATATTTATAACCAATATTATTTAACAATATTTGTCTTGTTTTGTGCTGCCAGTGGTACTTAACCTAAACCTTGATTTTCATAACAGGTACAGAGAACAAGTAGAACAGCGTCGCATGAAGATGGAGAGGCTGCTAGAATGGCAGCGAGACCTAGCTGAGAAGCTCGGAGTCACTATCCATGAGTTGCAAGAAGTTCCTCTACCTGCAGAAGAAGAGTTGGACAAGTTAAAGGAACACCTAGAGATGCTTCAGGCAGAGAGGGACAAGAGAGCAGAGATATTCTTGAATATTCAAGTTGAAATTAAAGATATTATGGGTCAGTACTCTTTGTTAATACTGTAAGTACCATGCAGTATCATGTATTAAAGGCCTGATTGTGTTGACATTACGACCTACATTTGAGTAACATTTGATCAAGGATTGTCAAAATGTTTGTAAGGAGCACTTAGTCTTACTACACATTATATAGGTCATGGGTGATTGATAATCTTGGATGAATTCAACTCCCCACTTTGTGGTTTTAATTCCCTCAGAAAAATCCCAATATCTTGGGCTTTCGTCATGGGCATTCCTAGCCTCATTTACTATTTCTAACAACACTATTACACCTCTGCTTCTTATTTCAGACAAACTCAGGATCAAGCCACAGAACAAGTTTGAACACATAGTAACTTCATCTTTGTCTGTTGACTTTAAAGTGACTGACCTCAATATGGATCGCCTTGCCAAGCTTCAGCAAGACTTGCAAGAGAAATATGAACAAACCAATAATAGGGTATGTTATCTTAACATAGTTTTCATTAATACATAGGAAAAGATGAGATAACGTGTACCATATAGTTGTATCAGTTGAATAAGTTTTTTTTTTTTTGAATGTGTAGAAATCCTCATTTTAAATGCTCTAAAATGTGGAAATAAAATTTCACGTCTTTTCCTTTAGGTATTAGAACTTCGTGAACGCCTCACCAAGTTGTGGGAATGTTTAGATGAAGACCAGATCTACCGCGAAAACTTCTTACACGCTCATCCTGGATGTCACCCGCAAACCGAGGCTGCCATCAAAGAGGAGATCAAGCGCTGTGATCACATTAAAAGGCAGAAGATTCAGGTAGGATTCATTGTGAAATATTTATTTTTAGAACTTCTACTAAGTAATGATAGCCTATCTACTTTCTAAATGATGGTGATCATTCATCACAATGAACATTGTATTCACCATTAATGTTGCTAGCTGTAGAGGGTCTGTAGCAACTTGAGTCAACCAATGAGGTGTTACTGTCTAAAACTGAAAAAAACCTGGAAAATTTCCACATTAACCACGAAAATTGGCTTATCTGGCTTATAAGCAGTAATTCTTATTTTGTCAACACTAATAGACAAATTTTAGCACTTAAATAATATGATTACACAGGTATAGTTATTCTATTTCACGAAGGCCGGTAAATTATTGAAATTTGAACTTTATTTCAATTATATAAAGGTCAGGACTTCGAGTCTAAAATATTTCATAACACCTGTATTTCCCAAAGGATTAGGCAGAGCTGTACTAAGGCATACCCATTGTTTGCCATTATGCTTAGGTCCCATGTAAAAGGGCGCGATGCTTTTGCAATTAACGGGACACATCTTAATTCAGAATAGCTACTGAGAATTTCACAGAAGAACCCAATAAAGACCTGGGAATCGAAACCAGGATCTCTAGTGTAACAGGCTGGCAGTTACAGTATCTCAGTGAAAATAATTTGGTTTCACAAGAATTGGCATTTATATCACAAGATAGTAATTATAATGATTGAAATGCATAATATCGATTCAGCAATTACACACAGAAAGTGGTTCATTCACACAGGAACTGTTTCAACACATCAGGGCTTGTATCTTTCGTCATCATGACTGAACTAAATAGTTTAGATCAGTGGATCCCAAAGTTGATTGAATTGCTACCCATGTCATAAAAACTTCCAAATTCGGGACTCACCTATTGCTGTCATGAAGACAAAGGACATAACCATATGAATAAAGGACTGTTTAAATACAATTTACAGGGCCCATCCAATCTTTGCTCATTAATTTTCCAATTGTTTTGAATTGCTAGGGGCCCATCCAATCTTTGCTCATTAATTTTCCCATTGTTTTGAATTGCTAGTTTAGATAGTTAGTGCAGTGAGAAATTATGCTTTGCTTGCTATTAAATTTATACTTAGATCATGCCTATTTTTGGACGTATCTGTGATTAATATTGATATACACTTATTATGTAGTCATAATGAAACCAGTTGTTTTGCATGGCTGAATATAAATCGGTTTACTTTCACGCTGACAAGTACTGATATACATCAGTGGTGCTAACTTCCTGATGTCATGTTTTTTAATAGTTAATATCTATGATTTATAAGAATTAGGTACCTACTGTCCTATCACAATGCCAGTATTTCCCGATGGGTTTGGATTTGGGTTTAGAGGTTACAAATCCAAATTCGGACCAGAAATCGATCCCAGAACCTTAAAAATGACTATAGATTCTAGATTTTTCTAGGCTTAGAATAACCGCTAGTTATATTTTTTTGCATGTCTTGTGACTTTAATTTTATTCTATAAGGATTACGCATTTGCAAATGTCGATTGCTGTATGGCTTCAAGACCCCCAGATAACCAAGATCCAAAGGTTAGACTAGTCTGTGTAGGCACTTGTTTAATTTTTTTTATGTATTCATATCCTTATATGCACTGAGACCAATGCTTGATATTCCCTGTCACACAGGCAGCCAGCAACTATAATATAAATTATTTGCTTCTCCAAAGCCTTGAGATAATCACTTGTATACGTAATTTTTTAAGCTCATAGTATTGCTGTAAGTCTGTCAACTGGGCTCGAATATGAAGTACCTACTAGTTGCTCGCGACGTAGCTCACGTCAAGTCCGAAAGGAATTTTGTGAGATAAAAACGAGCTTATGTCTTTCTCCAAGTTACTATCTATCTCTAATTTACCAAAATTCGTTCAGCAGTTTTGGCTTTGAAAAATTAACAAATAGACAGTTACAGAGTTATGGCAATGTATACTTCAGAGGTTTCGTGGCTATTCGGGTAGAGTTCACCTCGTACATTATTTCTTTCTCACGAAATTTCACTTTCTAGTTAACATAATAGCAGTAGATTTTGCCACCTCTATTCTCAATAACCTTTTACATTCTCTTCATATTGTTTTTTCATCCAGGTATTCGTAGCGAACGTCCGCACTAAGATAAAGCTCATGTGGGACAGCGTGATGTACTCTACTCGCGAACGGGAAGAGTTCGTGCATTACTATCAAGACATCTTCACAGAAGACACGCTGACCTTACATGAGTTGTACTTGGAGAAGATCACTAAGTACTACAATGATCATAAGTAAGTATTTGATTATACCTACAGTACGCGCCCAATATTTTTATGAGCGTAAGAGGTGTAAGGTGTGCGTAAAAAACTACTGCGAGGATTCATACAGTTTTCACCACTGGAAAAATAAAAATGAAAATACTTATGCGTAACCTGAGTTCGCTAATTTTACATAAAGTGTGTAACAGCAGCTGACAGAACCAAATCTCAGATCGAAGATCTGCAAAAAAATACAGGAATTGCTTCGTCCATATACATCTTCTTCTTCGTACATCTTGTCATACATACGCACCATTTGCGAGTACTGTCCAGAGGCCGTACCGTGACATGTTATTGCGATCATTTTTAGGATATCAAAAGGGATCCCTTTCTCTCAATCGCATAACAATCGCAATAACATGGTACAGTCTCAGACTTTTTTGTAAGGATGTCACCAATATATTTTAGTGATACTAAAATTTAATTATTACCTCAGACACATATTTGAGCTGGTGGTGACACGCAAGAATCTTTGGCTGAAGATGACGGAGCTCGAGGCGAGGGCTACGGAACCGGGCCGTTATCACAACCGCGGCGGACAGCTGCTGCGCGAGGAGAAGGAGAGGAAGTCCATCGCTAGCAATGTGAGTGTTGCACATACTTTATAACCAAGCTAGTATGCTCCCAGGGATTAGGCACAGGTCTGAGGTGACCGCTGAATACTAACAGTTCACCGGTTATGTGGCGGCAGTCAGCCGCTAAGGAGAATTTAATTGAAACTTGCGATCTCTAGCTCAGCAATAGTGCTTACAATGACTAGACCTTAGGCAGTTTCGAAAAATAATTCTCATGTTATTCTATCGCTCCTGTCTGGGGGCGATAGAATAACATTCTTCTATAGGGATTCTTTGACTACCACAAAGGTATCCAAAAAAACGTTAGTTGTAATGTTACAGGCAGGGATTCTTAAGCTATAATTTTTGCAAATGACCTTTAACAGTACCTACAAATAGGATCAACTTCAGCGCACGCGTTCTAAGTTATTAACTGTTTCTTTACAGCTACCTAAGATTGAAGCGCAAATCCGTGAATTAGTGACTGAATATGAAGCCAAGACTGGAAATACATTCACAGTTGATGGCAAGCCCCTACTGCAGCTGATGGAAGACGAATGGGAAACTAGGAAAGCTGTAAATACTTTGAAATAATAAAGAAACGAGTTTGTTTTAAAGTAAACTACTATTTAGTAATATTTCACTTGAAATTCGAATTCTATTTCAGTGGATTCAACTTAATTCAACCACACACAAATGAAAAATTATCATGCTAATGTTCGTCGAGGTTTATGCGAAGCGAGGCTGGGGGTAGCGGTTTGCTTATTGGTACGTCTCACCTCGTGTCCTTTGACTTACCACTAGAGACCGAGGCGAGAGCGTAGGCGTTCTTCACATTATTTGAAATACATACACATATGGAATTGGGAATTGAGACTCAAATAATGACTATACCTTTATCCTAAAGAACTGCAAGCACTGTTACAATGTGATAGTCCTTACAACAATATTATGTAGGTTACAAAATCCTAAAAGACATTTATGTCTAAACATCGAATTTGGTTTTATCCAGCAAGCAATTTTTATAAACGATGTAATAGACGATACGGACATAAATACGAGAGTCGCAATTGACACGAAACTTTCTATCGACCTGGGTAATAAACATTTCCCTAAAGAGGATGTGTAATTTAAATATTTAATTAATGATTTAAATATTATTGATAGTACAGGGGACATAATCACTGTGTTTTTCGTGTCCCCTCATCTTGGCTCGGCGAGCATCGATTACCCTACTCGTTGTAAACAAACCTTTGTACGCAGGAGCGCCACAACAAGCTGTCAGCGCGCAAACAGGCGCTCACGCCGACCACACAGCTGTTCCGTTCTCTCGCTACGTCACCACTCGGCAAACGCAATAGAACAGCTGCAGGGCTGGCCGCCACCGCTGAGAGAAATAGGTAACGTTATATACGAACTATTCTTTTAGCTGGTCTTTCTAGTCGCTATTATTTAAGCTATTTTATTTATTTATTAAGCAGATCAGAAGCAAATTGCCTCGATTTTACAGTAATAATTACTGTAAAATCGAGGCAATTTGCACAATCAACATTTGTGGAGGGACTACCACAATTCCCTATCCAATTTCAGTGGTAATCTTACCATAGGCCAGTAGAGAACAGTTAAATTTTGATTAGCTTTAATTTTTTTTCTTGTCTGGTCTTAAATGTGATTATTTTTGTAAACTTCGATTTATACACGGAAATAGTTGCATTATGACGTTATTATCAAATTATTTTCACCGAGAGATTATCTCGATGGCGTGTGAAGTCTGCCAACTCGCATTAGGCTAGCGTGGTATGTCTCACTCTGAGAGGAGACCCGCGCCCAGCAGTGTGACATTATAATGGGTTGATTATGTTATGATGTTGCTGCCAATCTCTTTGGCACATGGTAAGATTGATTCCCTGGGAATAGAAGCAGAGTATAGTAACAATGGAATACTTTAAATTAAAAATTAGAAGTTGTGTTGTCCCTTTATTTGGTGTTAGCAATAAGTATATTCGCATTGACTGTAAGCAGATCTTTTAACTCGTAGACCGCCATCCAAGCGGCAGCTGATCACGGGTAGTGCGACGAAGGCGGTGACCACGTTCACCAATAACATATCTGCACTGAAGAGATCTGCTATTACTACTGTCAAGAGGTAAATTATTATTTTTTTTAACAGGACTACATAATATACCGTTTTGCTGTTTACCGATAATAAAAATATTAGGACAATAGCCCTAAAATCGCGAAAAAATGAGTGCTCCATACATCTTGTCTAGTTGGCTGAAGTTATAATAGAGTTCGTGAAAGATGTCTATTTAATACAACGATGATTAAAAATAAAGGGTGTATGATGAATAACTAGGGCGTATAATAACGGTGAATTTAGGGTTATTTGTGTTAGTAGGTTAAAAACCGGCCTTATTATTTAAAAGTAACTTTTACGATGTAAAAGTTTATTAATTAAAAAACTTATAGTTAACGATCACTTTCAATAACAAAGACTTAATTCTTTTTCATTCTAATAATTTTGATTTAAGTTTTATAAACAACTAGGTATTATGTATTACAGAATGACTATAGACGCATTTTTTATTAGTATAGGCGTTCTTTCGAATAAGTCAATAATTATGTTGCTTCATAATAATTATGCCTCACGCACTTACGCATATTTAGATAATGTTTTTCATTCCTTTGCTATTTCAGTGCGCGCTTGTGAATTTATTCATGTGAAAATACCATTACGTCATAATTATTGAGGCAAGTTTTCTTTGATTGATGATAAGTAGCGATCGAACCAAAAAACTAACTTTGACGTTCTGTTGCGTAAGTAGAGGGAATGAGAAATATTGCAGAATTTATACATCGTGAAATTTTGAATGTTTTTATGCCTCGTTCATGCCGCGGTTAAACGATCAACAAGTCAACAGATGAGTATTCGATCGGCGGTAATTTTTAACAGTTCATTAATAAAAAAAACAAAAATAAAAATTTCACGGAGTATAAGGCATTATGTAGACGCATGTAGAGCAATTTGTATGTAGTTATTACGCTTCATTGTTCTAAAAAGCATGAAGTAATTAGAACATTGAAATAAGTAATTAGATAGTAGGGCGTGTAGATTGAGTTCTGCTGCGCGTTGTTACATAATTATACTTTTTACGTCGATAATTTAATTAGCCTGCCAATGTTGTCAAGTCACTCAAAAAGGTAAAATTAAATGGTAATTCGATAGGTATTTCGGATTTGATTGTCGGTCAACACACGGCTCTTTATAGAATCGAATAAATGATCTAAATATCAAATTTAATCGATAATACCAACCGCTTTAGGCTTAAATAATATCGATTCGGTCTATCTCGTTTTTGCTCAATTCAAGGCAAGTCAAATTAATAATACTTTTTATGACAGGCGCATAAGTGGGCGTTTAGCAGCCAGGGTAGTTGCAGAGGGTAAAGACGTTAAGAGGAAGCTTGACTACGGAGGCGAACATAGGAAGACTCCCAAAGCCACCGTCAATGGCAGTATTCTCAAACATAAGCGTACGGTAAGTTTGTGGCATTACTTTATGTACTTAATTTTTAAATGAGAAATTTAAGGTATCATTTTTCTAAAAGAAGCTACACTACCTCATTAATCTAGTAGTCCTAAGCGCGACTGCTATGCTAAATGTCGTGGGTTCGATTCCCAGGGAGTTATTGTTATTGAGTTTTTTATAAAATTCTCAGAAGGTCCTCGGAGTTTGGATATTTGTGCCTGGTTAATGGCAATAGTCTCACCCCCTTATTGCATGAAACCTAAACATATCGGCGAACTGTGGATGGCAGTACATTTCTGCCTAACCCTGCAGAGTATACACATATTATATAGGTGATGGTGTTATGTTAATTATTATGTTATCCTTCAAAAGTTCGGGTAATTTGAGCTCGGTATCTTCAGTTTCATATTGTAAACTCCCACATTTGACTACTGTGCACGTGACCAGGACTTGTTGCATGAAATCTAAGGCATCTGGAAGTGCGTCATTTGAATTCGGAAACATATTATATACACACAGTCTCATGGCAAGCGGCGCAGCAGTAGTCGTCGGTCCACCAACGCGACCCGCTCCACCGGCTCTCAGGAGGAGGAGCGAGCGCCTAACAAAGATCCACTCATGGAGACTACGCTCCTCACTACATATACAGACTTCAAGGTGAGTTTTACGAATGATAATTTTGTTCTTTGTAGTTTCTTATCGTTGATGGTGTCAGGTAGTGCTAGTGTGTAAGGCCTTACAGGTTAAACATATATGTCTCCCTATTATATATCTAGGTGTCTTTAAATCATGAGTGAACCAGTTTCTTCTAGGCAAGTATCTCTCTCATCTCCATCGTAGATCGCAGTGTCGCTTAATTAACATCAGGCAAAATGGCGGTCAAGCGTAAGGCTGTCACGAATATAAAATAAGGCTCCCAACATTGTTCACACAGAACTCGCGACTAGGATGTTATAATTAATATAAAAATATTACTTTTTGATGGGAATGACAGCAAGCAAATAATGATACTGTTTTGTGAGTGCAATATTTTAAAACAATGTCTGTTTTTCAGGATGGCATCAACGAAAAGCAGATCAGTCGCAGCTCCATGGCAAACCCCAAACCGAACGATCAGGTCCTCCCCTCCATCGTGTACCACACTATTGAAGAGAAGAGCGCCACCCCAAAAAAAACTCCGAGGGTCAAAACACCGTTGACGCCTAAAGTCGGGAAAGAGAACATACAACACATTAACTTGCCTAATACGCCGAAAAGTAACCTCTTGTACACACCGACTAGGCTTACTCGGTCCGCCCTCAAGCTAAATAACGACGGCTTCGCAACTCCCCGTGCTCCGCTCAGCGCAAACAAAGTCAACCTTCAAAGACAGAACACAGTCGCCACCTTAACGGTCAAAACTACCCCCAATAACGTAAGCAGGTCTAAATCACACACGCATTTAGTTCGAGCCAAAAATCTTCCGCCTCTAATCTAAGAATTTAGACTGAGCACAGTTCCTTATATCTTGATATAAACGTTTTTTTTAGAATAGTATGGCCCCGGTTATATCAAGATGTAAGTACTGCACTGTACCTTACAAATAATGTTAGAATAAATTTTCGTACGAGAATCTGTTTGTAATTATAAATATTTAGATTTTTTATTTGAATTTATTATTGTGTTCGTCGATAATTTGACTCAAGTTTTGTGACGTATAAATGGTCGTTTACTCGTTGATAAAATAATGTTTTGCTTTATATCCTTGTACATTTGAATCTCTTAATAATTATGTGCTGATTAATCGCACTCAATTTTAAGAATTGGTTAATTTTGTTGATAGATGTGATGTGATTGATAGTATTTTAATTGGTAGATAATTTTATAAGTTACTTTCAGTTCTTACAAGAATTAATTTAGTTTCTTCGATCGGAGTAGTGTTATTTTAGAATAGTTTTTATTAGTCTTGTATTTTACTAACATAGCACTCAGTTGTTATCTTATGACATTATTTCCTTCATTTTCTTTAAGAATGTATCTGAAAACAACTTTTTACTATTCTTATTCAACAAGTGAAATGTTGGACTACTAATATTACACAAAGCAAATCATGGTGGTGATACCTATAACTAGGGCCGGACCGTGAGTTTAGGGGGCCCTTGGCTTATACTACTTAGGGCCACCTAATTACTCAAAGTATAGAAAAAATGAGACAGTAATATGTGATTTATATTATAATATCCAATATAATCCACTGGGCCATGGCTGAATCCCAAAAAGCCATAAGGTAGATCCGGCCCTGCCTATAACATATCAACATTAAAATATTGAGTTATGTGTATCACATGCGTTGTAAATACTACGCGAATAAGGAAATTTGAGGCAGCTCACTATTTGCGTAAACTTATAAAAAAAAGGTTTTAACATTCCGAAGGAAGTGTACTTAATTTTGATCAGTATTCCAAGAACGAGAGGATTTACATATTGGTCTTATTATCTCATGCTAATATTAACATTATATTATAACTAATTGATACGTGTTGCTTTATTTATCTAATGTATGATTTTTAATAATTTTAAAATGTAAATTATGGTTGTAATATATTGGCATAGTTTAAAGCAAATGATGTTTTTATTCTCATGACCTACAAGATTTTTTCCTTTCATAAAGCATTGATAAATCACTTATACGACACACAATACATGTTTGACAAAAATTACGTAACTAGCTAACTTACATATTGAGTTTAGACTAAATAATCCACCTTACAATTACATTGTAATTATTATAAATAAAATGTCTATATACTTCGACTTCGATGTAGGTCCGAAGAGCCGAATGTTTAGAAGAGCTGTGGAGAGTGATAAGTATGACATTGAATTGATTTGGGATCGCGAGCACACAGACCAACTGTTTTTCGACGTCGATATTGGATCTTTGATGTAAGAAAATATCTTTCATTGTCATAATGAATCTAAACTGCGAGAAGAACACCGTAGGCTTCATTAGTACAAGTAAAATTAGTAATTAAGTTTGTACCAGAAGCTCTACATATCATGAGCAATAATAATAACAACAATGATTAGTTATGAAATTTGGTAATGGCTGGCTGGCCGAAAGCTCAAATACGGCACATCGTGTCACTGTAGTGCACTGTCAGGCCGGAAAACGGTTCTGAGAACGAATTGTCGCTGCAGAGCAAGTAGATGGTGATCGTTGACATCTTTTTAATACCTGTTACGCGTTCTAACGGTATCTAATGGATTGGAAACATGAGAGGACGGTACGACAAATTCTTTTTGCATTCCAGTGAGCTCTCGGCACTAGCAATATGCATGATAAACGAGAACAAAGACGTAATAGGATTCATGGCGCTTTCCGACCACCCTAACGTACTCGGTCTCTATCCTGCGGATTGGGAGAATTGGATAAGGAATTTTTATCAGTTAGTAGATGTATCAAGTTCTAAAGAATCTCGAATGCAATGCTATCTTTTAAACTGCTCACTGCATTTCAAAGGGTCACATGGAGGTATATTTTTCTTGGGATACATTGAAGGAGACAGAGTATGATAAGAAAAAAAAAATATTTTTATTGTCATTAGAAAACTATGAAAACAATAAATCCGACCTGCCTCGGAACCGAACCAGTAGGAACTTCTATATTAGTAACTTTAGAATTAGCCTACTATTTCAAATGAACAGGGCGAGTCAAAAAGAAGAACATACTCGTACATCGAATCTTAAATCTATGTATTTTATTTCAGAAAATACTATTTATCTCGCAACACGCTCTTCATACATTTTATGTGTTGCATCGATTCAGTGACAGATTTCTTTATAGAGGAGGCAATGATATCCGTTTTCCAAAACGATTGCTACTTACAGAACATTGTTTTGGTCGTGCCTTTGTTTTGCCCAGAGGGTGAGAGATTTTCAATTAATTCACTTCCTCCTTAATAGTTTGTTTTTTTTTATTTAGAGCGCACGTCTGAGTTTTCGAACTTATGTGCGTATTAATAGTTTAAAATGCCAACCCACATTATGCTAGCGTGGTAGACTAGGTATAGCTTATTCCGTCTCACCCGAGTGGAGACCTTTGCCCGGTCAGCAGTGGGACATTATAATGGGATGGTTATGTTATGCTTACTTACCAGCTTCTGTTGTTACAGAACTAATCACAAGGTTTTTAACATTCAAGAAGCGCAATATAATGAAATATTTGCCTAAATCTAAAGACGGTATGGGCAATTATTTGTATACGGCCCTAAGAACGGATTTTTGTACAAAGTTGAAGATGCGGCGAGCCGTGTATGTAAACACTATCTATTAATTAGGTGTGTTTTTAGGTTCTATAACGGAGATAGCTGGTGGCGTTCAGTTCTTATAAGAATTTTAGTGAGCTCAGTTCTTTTTAGAATCTTATAAGAATTTGACTAGCCTGCCCGCTGTGAGGCCCCTCATTTATACAAACAAACCTATTTTAAATACCTACTGATGGAACGCTCAAGGGGTATAGGCGGTAGAAGCAGTGATAGCCTTAGCGTCCCATGTCTCGAGTTCGAACCCAAGGCACGCACCTCTGACATTTCGTAATCATGTGCGTATTAATAATTAATTATCACGGTGAAGGAAAACATTGTGAGGAAACCTGCATGCCTGAGAGATTTTCTCGACGGCGTGTGAAGTCTGCCAACCTGCATTAGGCAAGCGTGGTGGATTATAGCCTAATCCCTCTCATTCTGAGAGGAGACCCGTGCCCAGCAGTGGGATAGTATATGGGTTGTAATAAGGGGGTGAACATATTACTGCCGTCAACCGGGTATACATCCAAATTATTAAACGAGCTAAGTATGTACTACTGAGATTTTCACAGAAATGCCAAAAACACTTTTGATCTGGTTTTTAAAGGAATACCTATCTTATATTGACTTAATATGTATAGGGAAGAAGATAACGATGATATAGTAGAAATCTTAGACAAAAAATGTCCACGGCTAAAGGAGCTGTACGGAGAGTATTACATAAGCGAGATAATTGGGCGGCACCCAGAGAGTAACAGAAAAATTATTGTAGCCGATGTAAGTACCTTCCCAAATACCGGAGGTCCCCCACGTAAGTGATTGTGAGGAAACAAGGTAGGTAGGTACAATTGACTATCCCTGACTGTAGGTAATTTTTATTCAACTCAAGCCAATTTTTTTCCTCCTGCTTGGAACGGGTCTTCTCCCACAATGCGAGTCGGCAGACTTCATAAACCGCCGAGGAGGTCTCAAGCAGGTTTCCTTAATATGTTTTTCTTCACTGTTTAAGCAAATGATTATATTTTTTATTACCTATATAACCACATGATTTCGAAAAGTCAGAGACCGGTGCGTGCTTTGGATTGGAATTAAGGACCTGCAACTCGACAATCAATGTTCCTGATGTCGTCACATCGAGCCGTGCCGAGGAGTTGCTTGGGAACGGCTTCATCATTCAACAGCGGCCCCCACTTTCAGACTACCTCAGCTCCTTACTCACTCGCCGCTACGGCACCGCGCGCACGCATCGGTCGTCTTCCCTTTTTTGTAATTAGCGCCTATCGAAATACAGTTCATTAAGAAGATAAGCAGTTTTACTAGCAGTCGAGACCCCCAGCAACACATCTGGAGCTTGACTCTCAACAATCAGGGTCATATCACTAGGCGACCAATCAAACGTTAATTTCAGATTCAAGGCCGCGCGGTGGCCGTCATGTGTTTGAACACTGATATCAACTATAAGAAACTTGAAAGAATATATGAGTTGCGGCCATTTCACGGACTTAAGACTGCTACACCTCTTGAAAAGGAGCAGGATAAGCGGGCAAACGTGCTTCTTGCTGATTTTGGGTAATTAGTTACTAGAGAAACTATCACAACATGTTAATACGATAATTTTTAGTAGAAGAATGTGGTATTAACGAAAAAATTCTAAATAACACATTATTGTAGTATGATCCAATTAAAAAAACAGTGGAATGCAAATGCCATAAGCATTAGCCTGCCTCCTAATATTTGAAGCTTCCGTACGGATTTCCTAAAATTTACTCCTAGTTTTGCAGGCCAGGGTTATAAATTCGGCCTACCTACATAATACATAGGTACCTAGTTAAAAACAAAAGCACAGCTATATTCGGTTGTGAATTTAACTTTCATTGATCATGAAAAACACGTAAGGAGGTGATTGTGATAAGCGTAGCTATACCACAGATAATAGAATACTTACTTTTTCATGGAATTTACAATCGCAGAGTACTTCTGTATCTCTTGATGATTACCAGAAATAATTATTTTGGTGACCGTTTAAAAAAAAAGGAAAACACAGCTCGTCTATATTAGCAGGCAGCTGGCCATTATTGTAAAAAATCTTCAGTAGTAGGTGATCTTTCGATTGATTTGTGTCTGTTTTACTTTTTTCAACCATTCGTATTCAAGGGATCCGATAATTCTTGGCCAGTGGAGCCCTTTTGATCATCCTTCAGAAGTCAAACACCGGCACACTGATGAGGTAAGTACTACTTCAGTAGGTACTATTTCTCTTAGACTATATAAGCCTATATGTTCCCAGTTTTTAGTCGTGGACTGTCTAATTAGTTATTTTACGAGTACAGTTTACAGTAGGAAGGATTTTCTATCTTCATTTCTTATAGTTATAACAGTCGGTCTCAGATAGGATGGTTACCTACTTACCGTATATACCTATGACTGCAACAACTATGTCAAAATTAAACAAACGTGAAATAATATATTTCAAAGGAAATATTTTGCTTTGTGATACCTAGACCTACTTGTCTTATTCGTCAATGTTGGCGTAGTGTATCTTTGTTAATTCTATAAAAATAAGTACTGATAAGCACAACCGCACTTTTGTAAGACTACAATAATAAGGGGACTGATAATAAACCAATCTTAATTGGTCAGTTTTAAAAGTGATTCTTGTTATTAGGTACATCGCCGGGAACCAACAAAGAAATCAAGTAGAGTCAATTTCCAAAAACCCGGCCCAAGTCTTGACCAGATACTCGTTAAGTCACATTCTGACGACTTCAGCGACCAGGTGTACCTGTCTTCACCGTCGCTTTCCACCTCGATATATTCCGTGGTGAACATGTTAGACGAGGACCCGTTTGACTACGACATCGTGAACATTGATCCTACTTTGTTAAACAATATAGCCGAGGGAACGTCACACGAAGTTTTGTAAGTATTAATTATTATAGTGGCTAGGTATTTCTGCAAGAAAAATCTATGGTTTTCCTACATACTAATGCTTAGTACGTAGGGTATTTGGTATTATTAATCTTGATACGAGTAGAACCACATGACAGCAAAGTGTGAAGAGCGGTAGAAGCCGTTCTTTATCTATGTTATGTTTTGGTGTAATAATACACCCCTGACCATCACTTGCACAAATGCAAGCGCGATGTTAAATGACAAATTAGACCCCCTCAAACTAGTTAATCGTTTGTTACGTCGGCCGCAGGTACTACTTTCCATATTCCCTGATGCTTGGATTATGTAGTGATTGATAAAATGATAAATTCTTACACAGGCCGCGCCCTGCTTTAAGTGTGAAACCGTCATTCATTGTTAATCCTTCATTAATTCGGCAACAGAAGCAATTAGAACCGTCTTATAGCCCTGGAATTTTTACCAAAGGATTTGGTAAGTCGCTAAACAGGCAATCTATATTTTTTTAGTAATGACTTAAAAGAGAGAATATGTTCAATTAATTCACCTGTGTCACATAAGTTTTTGATTTCGACCATTAATTTGTTTATATTAGGTCTTTACCTATGAAATTGACATTTAAACGAATTTTTTTCATGTAGGTTGGTATTTTTTATTTGTATTAATCGAAGTAATCACCCATGCAATCAATGCATCTTTGCCAACGCAGTGGCAGTTTATTGATGCCCTTCTTAAAGAAATCAGCTGGAAATCAGCTGGACGGGAGGCAACAAATTCTTCAAAGGCATTTTATACTGCCTCTCGGGTATTGAATTTTTTTCCCGCCAAGAAGTTATCCAAATTCTGGAAAAAGTAGTAGTCTGTAGGCGCAAGGTCTGGTGAGTAGGGCGGATGACGGAGAACTTCCAACCCCAGTTCTTGCAACTTGGAGACCGTCTGCTGTGCAGTATGAGGTCGCGCGTTATCGTGCCGGAGCAGCGGAGAGGAGCGATTGACCAATGCTGGTTGGAGATGTGCCAGCTTCTCCATCATTGTGTTCAGTTCTTCACAGTACATATCTGCAGTAATGCTCATCCCGTTTGGTAAGAAGCTGTGATGAATCACAACGGCGCTAGACCACCAAACAGTGACCATTACTTTTCTAGGGGTAAGATTTCGTTTAGGGCATTGTTTAGGTGCTGAACCAGGATCCAACCAACGTGCTGAGCGCTTGCGGTTATCAAACAGAATCCATTTTTCATCGCAGGTAACAATGCGGTTCAAAATTCCTTCATTTGTGTGTCTGTTGAGGAGTGCAAGGCACGTTTCGACGCGTACTTCGCGCTGGCGATCATTGAGTTCGTGGGGCACCTATTTGTCAAGCTTTTTTACCTTGCCAATTTGACGCAAATGGACCAATATTGTATTGACGATAACGTCGAAAGCTGCTGCTAATTCAGCCGTCGATTGTGTATCATCAGCTTCCACAATCGCCTTTAATTCGTCATTGTCGACCAAAGTCTTCGGACGACCGCGAGGTTCATTTTTCAGGTCGAAATTCCCAGAACGGAAGCGAGCAAACCAATAACAGGTGGTGCGTTGGTTTGTAGTGTTAGCTCCGTAAACGTCGTTGATGTTGCGTGCCGCTTGTGCCGCGTTGCTGCCACGACGGTACTCATATTCCATAATTACTCGAAATTTTAACGTATCCATGATGACGAAAAAGATTTAAATGCGATGAAAATGTAACACTAATCAATAAACAAATGACTACTTTTGCAAAAAGAATTTCATGTTTTTAAAATAAAATTAATTTGAAATTAGAATTCTTAGCCAGCCAAAAATTATTTTGATTTGAAATGGCCAGTACTGCAGAACGGCAATTTCATAGGTAAAGACCTATTATCTATCTATACTTATATATAAAGCTGAAGAGTTTGTTTGTTTTGTTTGTTTGTTTGTTTTGCTTGAACGCGAACTCAGGAACTACTGGTCCGATTTGAAAAATTATTTCAGTGTTAGATAGCCCATTAATTGAGAAAGGCTATAGGCTATATATCATCACGCTACGCGGACGAAGTCGCGGGCAGTAGCTAGTAATAGATAAATTTAATTGGACCCTGAGCTTGAAGATCTTTAATTATCTTAAAAATGATCCTTAACATTTCGTGACAATGTCTAAAGCAGGTTATTTTTCTAGCAAGCGTTACTTTCTTCAGAGACTCTATATTGATTAAAACTACTAATGTTACTTAAAATATAGTCAATGTGTTTATTTATCAACACTTATTACCCATAGGAAAAAAAACACACTCGAGAAATGCTGAGATAGACGAAAGAGACTCATTCGTGTACCAAGAAGCAAAAAACGCATTTATGATAGAGCTATTTGCATTCCGCGAAGATATTGATGAGAGGTAGGTAGCAACTCACAGATCAAAGCAATTATTAGTTTGTAAAAGTAAAAATCAATGTTATATAAATTAATGCATGTGCATCAATTTTATTGCGTGTATCAAGATTATATTTTTTTGGATTTACATGATAAAATACTTTTCGAAATGCGTAGAGTGTGAAGTCTTGCCATACAGACTAGGCTTGCGTCGTCTTCAACGTTTATGTACAAAGCGTCAATCATGTTGATAATTATAGATTTTACCGTGGCAGAGCCATGTTTCGGTACGAATGGGCCGGCTCGTCCGGAGCGGCCTCACAGAAAACCAGCGGGAAACCACGCTTACGTTATGTTTCGCCGAGCGAGTCAGAATACTGGAGGCCTAAACGTTTTTAAAAGGCGGGCAACGCACTTGAGACTCCTCTGGTGTTGCGGGTATCTATGGGCGGTGGTAATCGCTTACCATCAGGCGATCTGTCCGCTCGTTTGCCCCCTATCTCATAAAAAAAATATTTGTACACATAGATGCGAATCTTTCATTTTTATCATTTATTCATTCTCATTAAGTATTTGGTATTTCAGACATGCCTACGACTTGTTGGAAGCAGCGTTTGAATTGATGAAGGATTATGATTATTGTATAATACGAGTGCCGTCCAGCGACAAGAGTTTATTTCCATTATTACAGCATTTTTGTGTGAGTTCGAACAACATTCTTAAATTGAGATCGTCTCTATCGAAATCTATAAAAACGTCGCAATAATCTTTCTGAACACTTGTGGGATCATTCCTGCTTTCATTTCCCTGTCTCATACAGTGACGGGTTTTTTACTAAATTACTAGCTATATAATGTGGTGCGGAAGGTGGTATTAAGATAATTCAAAATTGCTATGGCAGTTTCTTTTAGACCTTTCCCAACATTATTGGAATTTTATTGTAGGTGTATAGTACCAAAATGGTTAAAAAGGGACCATGATTTTTGAGTTAGTTTCATAAGGTAAGCAATGCTATCTAATCTAAGACTAACTGAAAACTAGTAAAAGTGTACTTATCTATTCAAATTTAAATAATTTCTTATTTATATGCTGTATATGCGCGTAGTGGGAATGAATACTGGGCCATTCTAGTTATAATTTTTTCTTTTAAAATTAAAAGAAAACAAATAGCAAATGGAAAGCCATTTGCTTTCGATACCATTAACAAAGATAAACTGCTCCTCTCACTTATTTATATTTTTATGAGGCTATTATGTGGTCGTAATTTTCAGTTTGTACCGACGAAAAAGAAGGTTTGCTGCGATTATTCGCTGTATATTGCACACAGAAGTTCCGTTTTGGGGTAAGATTATTTTTTTATTTAACATCCTATGTTATAAAAATACCTTACACAATACTGATAACGGTGGTAGGCTTAGGGAGAGGCGTACTACTTATATAAACCTACAGGTCTACGGTAGGTATATTAAAATCCCATGCATGCCTAATTGTCATTAACCGGAAACAAATCCAAACCCTGCTCTGCTAGTGAGAATTTCATAGACAATCTCGTCAATTCAAGAATAACTAGTCAAGTCAAAGTCGCGAGGTCTTGGGTTGTATAACCCAGTACCTCTAGCGCATCTAACATTTGTGCTTGATCAGTAGACTACCTATAGGGGGCAAAAAAATTTAAAAGTACCTCTACCTACTTAGCATTAGTTATTTTTATCTTCGCTATTATGACCATATACTAACATATTTGATGTATCGAATACTATTGTTTGTAGCAAATTGCGAGTACGCGAAGCGGAGATTATCGACATACCTCAAATAGCTCGCCTTATGACAAACCTTAATGGAACAGAGACTATAACCGCAGTTGAAACTATGATCAATAGCAGAGAGAACCAAGCTTATGTGTTTACAAGCGGAATGCATGTGATCGGCTTAGGAATTCTTGAGTAAGTACATAATTATATCTAATGAATTTATTATTAAAAGAACGTAAATGTTTTTTTTTTTTGTTTATGTCAAGCAGACGACACCCAGAAGACTTGCTAATGCGAGCGTTTAATTAAATAAACAAACTTCCTTTACTTTCTAGGCCCCCAGAGCAAATAGACTTCTTACGTGGAAGGTTCAATCTGGATGCGTACCAAATACATAAATACCATTTAATTGGCAACGGTGTTGACGCCGGGTTTGCGACATTAAAGTGTGCCATAGCATACCCTGTGTTCGAAGTTCACTTCAGGTTCTTTATAAGAGAGCTGATGAGACTCTCTGGACATGACACTCTATTGTGGATGACTGCTTATAGAAACAAATGGGTAATGTTTATTGGCAAGCCTAATAATTTTGATTTTGTATGAAGTTTGTGTTAGATTGATGAATTACCTAATGCTCCAGCCTCTGTACCATCTCGTAGCTATTTATTCTTTGGGTAATCGTGTCTTCTATTGCGTAGCCAAAATATTCGTGTTAATTTTAATTTATTTTTAGAAGATGACTGTGATGAACCAATTTGTGGTTTTCAATGTGTCTGCATGTACAGTCGCGAAACTTGGCGGTCGACCATTTTTCTAACAAAATCCTTTGAACAACTCTCGATACGTCAGCCACACCCACATTTCACTTCCGCCAATTAGGATAGTTTAAAATGCGAAAACTCATACGATTCGATTTAATAGAAATTCAAAGTATCAAGTAACGCGCATAAAGCTCAAGGGGATATCGGCGGGGTGAGGGGAAGGGGTGATAACGCACAGCACGCCCGCGCGCTCAGTGCAAGCGATTTTAGCCTTACGGGTGGTTCACCGCCAAGATTGTCGATAGTACCTACGTGAATATAATCTGCCAACGTCAATGTAGGATAAGATTATAGAGTCCAGAGAGAAGAAATTCATTTACTGTTTTACTTTACAGACAATACATAAGGCTAATTCTTTAGTGGCTGCCATGATTCCTCTGATGCCGAGAACTGTTGAGATAGACAGTGAAGCTATTCCTGAACTGAGAAGAATATGTTCTTTAAAGGAGAAAATGTGCGTATTTTAATGCAATTTTACAATAAGAAGATAAAATAGAACATCACATGTTCTATTTGCCATACTTATAATATTATGTTTAATTCACATATTGATGAAATCATCATTCATATTGCTTCTACTATGCAACCTCTTTTATGCTATAGGTACCTAATCATGCGGTGCATTCGGGACTTGCGATAACGTTTAGGATAATATTATAATAGGTTTGATTTTTAAGATCAAAATTCGACAATATTGCGAATCTTGAAAATTAAAGTTACTGCTTGATTTGTGGCATCAATTCCTATAATTAATTTTACAGAAGAGCTTTCAGTTCCTGGTTTATTGGCAAAAAGTTAACTACTATGCCGAAAGTAGAAGTAAACACTCGCATTGTAATTATTGGTGCTTCCAGGACCGCCCTTGGATTTCTAAACTCTCTGCTGTTTGGGTATGCTTTATAATAATTATGATTTTGTACTGATGAAACATTTGTTCGTATAAGGTCATGTTGTAAAGTTGCTCAGTTTCAGTTATATCTGATTTAACGTTCTCAATTTGTAGAGATTCACTCCTGCGATATTATTGTTCTCCCTAAGTTGCTGCTTCGCATGAAGTCTAATCTAGTTAACATTTAATTTCACTCCCCTTTTAAAAGTAGGTATCTAAAAGATTGTTTCTGTTTCAGTCAGACGTCTACCTACTTAACTTTTAACAACGTAACCCTAATATCACCGCATGGCTTGCCCTACACAAGACATTCAAAGCCGGTGGCTGAATCGATGTTCCTTAAATATTACATCACCACTGACAAGTATTTGAAAAGCGTACCCTACACTTATTACGTGAATGTGGTACAAGGAACTATGATGGAAATTGATCTGTGAGACTTAATGAGTATTACCTATAATATTTTTTTTGTTTGTCTGAAAACTCCAAAAAAATTGCCGCAATTCCTCAGTGGTCCTAAGAGCGATTGATACGGTAGAGGTTCTGGGGCGCAAGAGGTTCGAATCATAGGTCGAACAAAGTGTTATTGGGATTTTCTACGAAATTGTCAGTAGCAGTTCGGAATTTGGATTTGTGCCCGGTTATATATTGGCAATATGGCCCCCATTTCACCGTAACATTACCTAAGCGAACCGTAGGTCTATATTAGTTAGTAAACTTCTGCGGTGAAATATGGGTGCACATTAGTACACTTCGGTGTAGTAAGTAGAGGTGATCTTTTTGGCAATGAAGGATAAATGGAGTTTGCCACTCCGCTTTTTATGAACAATCTCTGGGATACGTTAAGCCCCAAATTACAGATTTTGAGCATTGACCATCAAATTATCTATATATTATTATAAATTATCTTTGTGGAATAAAATTGATTTTTAGTGAAAAAGGTTATAAGAGACCTAATTTTCAGGCAAGATAAGTTCATAACTCTGACTAGTGGAAATAGATATTATTACGACCTCCTATTTTTATTCTTTGGTAAACAGTATCAGCACCCTGACCATATGATACAGTTGATAGAAAGAGACAATGATTTCAAGTAAGTGTACATTAACCAAATAAAAAGTTGTATTTTTTATTTTGGCTTGTATTTTATGGTTTAATAATATTGTCAAAAATAACGTTTAATAGTTTTGAATCAGGATCACATTACAAGTGACAACATTGCGAAGTTCCATAATTTCGATTAGAACAAGTTACAGACTCAACATTTCTTCTAAATGATTCCAGGAGTAAATCAACAACGCCACAATACACGCGTTTGGATGTGCCACGGTTTAGCAACACTGAGATTCAGATCGCCAACGATGATACTCCAGAAAATGTGTTCATTATAAACGATATAGCCGCAGCGAACAAGGCTTTGAATTACATCAAGCATTTCCTTTATGAGGACTACAGTACGTGACGATATTTATTAATTTTCTTATAAAGTAGGCACGATTGAACTACTTTACATACGTAACTTCTTCGTCTTTTTTATCCAGCATTATATACCTACGCAATATAGTTTTAGTTGATAGCGTGTCTGGCTGCCCAGGGTGCATTAAACGATCATTCATTGAGATCATAAATGTAAGCTGCTATGGGTTCTAAATATGAATTAAGACCATAAACTCCTCTTAGATTCTTCTATTTATTAAAGTTCATATTCCATCAGTAAAATTATGATTTTCAATTTTGTAGAGAAAGTTATAGTGTATGGAGCAACGATACACGCATATTTATGTATCAACGCACTTTTGGAGATCAAAGTACATCCTGAAAATATTATATTTATAGAGCCTTTCCCACCAGAGGATCCCACCAAAACTCGTGTACCTGTGTTTTGTAATACTTATGTAAGTTCAAGCTATATGTTATATCATTCTGGAGGTTTTTTCGCTTTGCAATCTTTTAGTTTGTGAACTTGCTTGTTTTGTCTTTTTAGGTAGACCAAACCGTCATAAACATTTTGGAAACCCTAAGAATCAGAGTTTACAGGTCTTTCTACTTCAAGTCTTGGTCAGTGACTGTTCATAACATTATCACGCATGCAGACTTCCTGTCATATGCTGATTATTTGAACTTAGAGTGCAATGCTTTATTCTACTATGGTAAAATCGGAGTTAATATGAGAGCTTTTATAGGTACGTACATCCATACGTGATGCCGAGACATGGCTAGTTATAACGTAGGAGCAAGGAATATATTGGGTTACGAAGATTGGCAAAAGTATAAAATTCTAGGGCGAGCTTTTCAGAAAACCATATTGTGCCGGTCATTTCCAGTATAAAGTTACTTCTAAGTATACGCAAGGCCTATATAGTGCTTACAATATTTCCCTGATAAACTATCCAATGTCCTCTGCCCATGAATTTCTAAAAATATTACTGTCCATATTATTCCAGTCCATATGTCCATTTTACTCCCTAAATATCGCTTTTTCTATTCTCATGACTCCATCTAACTAAAGTTTGGAGAGATAAGACCGCACGTAGTACGATTCTATGACTTACATAGGTTTACATGTACTTTACATAGGTTTATTTATTTATTTTATTTATTAAGATTTACATAGGTTTTTGGTTAACCATAAGGAATATTCTATCTATTTCTATTAGCGATCCACAAGAGCGGATTGGCGTATGATGATGGCATAGTAATAGACCATGAGTGTCGCACATTGGACCCATATGTTTATGCAGCAGGACCGTGCACCCGCTATCACAAGAGGTACTATGCAGACGCACGAAGCCATAAGTATTATGACTGCTATGAACTTGGCGACAAGGTAAGTTGACATCTAAATATGACAGCTTCAGCTTAAAAATACATGGGGCAAAGTTTTGCACTTCTAGCTAATCGGAACTATTTATATTTCGAATGTTATATTTTTTTAAACGCTGCAACCTTCTTAATAATAAAAAAAAACAATTAGCGGGAAATCATTTGTCAATTGTTTTTTATCACACATCAAAGTTCTACGTACGCAACGAAAATGGAATTGAGTCGAAAAGATTTTAGAGCGATGATTTTTTATGATTTTAAAAGTTCTCTCTCTCCGCAAGACTGTGCCGCTCGTCTTAAAAATGCTTTTGGGAGAGAAGCACCTTGTTTGAGCACCGAGAGGCGATGGTTTGCTGAATTTGAGAGAGGTCGAGTTTCTTTACATGACGAATTTCGTGAAGGGCGGCCTTCCAACTGCCGTCAACGAAAATAATGTGGCTACTGTTAAGCGGCTAATTGAAGAAAACCCGCGGATTACCTATGCGACAATTCGAGGACTATTGGGGATTGGTATGAGCCAAAATCAGAAAATTTTACACGAAGAATTGAAAGTTCGGCAACTTTGTTGTCGTTGGATCCCTCATGAGCTGACAGCGGAGCAGAAGCGGGCTCGCGTGGAATGGTGCTCACAGATGCTACTGAAGTACGACCACGGACATTCTAATGCTGTTTATGACATTGTCACAGGAGACGAAACGTGGATTTATTGTTTTGAACCCGAAAAAAACAGCAATCTTGTGGATGGGTGTTTGAAAATGAGAACAGGCCAACAAAAGTAAGGCAGGCGAGAAACGTTGGTAAAAAAATGATCGCGTTTTTTTTCTCAGCTACGGGTCCCATCTGTACAATTACACTTGAAGATCAAAAGAGTGTTAATGCCGAGTGGTATTCTACCATCTTTTTACCCAGGGTGTTAGAAAAAATCGCGAAAGATGACCCCAAAGCCGCGTTCTCCCACATCATGACAACGCTTCTTCACACACGGCCAACAAAACAAAGTCATTTTTAGCTTCCGAAAAAGTACAACTCGTCACCCATCCTGCGCATAGCCCCGACCTAGCACCCTGTGATTTCTGTATTTTCCCCAAAATCAAAGATTTGATGAGAGGTTTCACTTTTACTGATAGCGCAACTTTTACCAACTCCGAGAAGGCCCTCGGAGTTGGTAAAAGTTGCGCTATCACTGCCTAGCGATAGCGTTCAATCAACACGTAGAAAACAAGCCTTCAGGTCTATGGTCCTCCTGTTTTAAAAAATGGTTCGATCGCATGAAAAAATGTTTAAAACGTAAAGGAGAGTATTTTGAAAAGCAATAAACATAAAATTTTGGTTATAACATGTTGTTTTTTTAAGTTACGCAAAACTTATAGTGTGACCTACGTATTCTTTGATTTCTGAAATAATATTATGTATTTGATTTTTTAAATCATCTTGGCATACAGTAACAGCGATTATTGTCACATCTACCTGCAGAAACCAAGAATCAAGTATGAAGATAGTTATAGAGATTTAACAGATGTTTATAAATTAATAAATAAATAAATATTCTGGGATATTTTTACACAGCACCATATTTTCATAACGTTTGCCTAGTTCTAAAGGTTTTCTAACAAGAGTGGTGTAGGCTTTCGAGTCAGGGCCAAAGCACTAAGCTCCGTATTACTCCATGCTTATAGAGAATAAATAGTATTGCGGAAACCAGTGGGCAGAATACAGACGGAAGATTTCTTGATAATCATCACTAAATTGAGGAAAAAAAAATAGGCCAGTTAGTTGTATCAACCTAAAAGATAAGATATTTTTTTTACAGTTGGGTGTTCAAATAAGGAATCAATTAGACCCGCTGTTTGTTGAAATGAAACCACCGTTCAGACATGAATGGTCTGCAGTTAACATAAAACCTCATAAATGTATGTCTTCTACTGGCAGTAGCAAAAAATCTGCTATTTCGTGAGTGTACATCTTATTTTAAATGTAGTGCAACTTAGTGCCATGCCTACTAGCAAACTTACCATTTCTGAGTCCTACCTACCGATAGACCAGAAGAAAGAATAGCGAATTGTCAATCCTTGTTAATCGAAGAGTAAATTGATAGATTTTACATAGGTAAATATTTTTTGGTGATTAGTGACAGATGTGAGTAGCTTTAGGTAATTCTAACAAAGAGACAATTTTAAAACAGTAACACCTAAATGTAGATCAGAATTCAAAGTAATTGCGTAACCTATATTCTATTCTATTCTTTTATGAAACCTACTAAAAGAATCTTCTTTACCCAAATTCCTAGCAGTTTGTTGAGCTAATTACAGGTTAAATAAAGCCAATATTCTTCATGGAAGTGATTACACAAGACCGGAGATGGCGCTGATACCACTTACGAAACCAAAAGTAATGTACTGCGTGCTGCCCGGAGGCCTCAAGTACTTGGAAGTACGTTCGCCAGGAATGAAGACACCTCATCATTACGTGCAATCATTGAGATATAATGTAAGTTATTATACTAGTCGTCAATGATATAATGTCATTGGTAGCTGTAGTTATTATTGAACCTTTTTGATTCAAGTGTCACGTTATCACGTAGATTTCAATTGCGTCCATGATTCCATGTATCTTAATCCAAACTTCATATAACACTTGGCAATTTCTAGAGATTAAATAGGTAATCAAAGTTAAAACCCAAAATATTTCAAAGATTGTTGGAGGATTGATCCTCTTGATTGTTTTAATCATTAATCAAAATGATATCATCTATCAACTTGGCTGGTGATACTATATTTTCTCTTAACCACATTACCTTTTTCTTGTGTTTCAATTAGGGATTTGTATTCGAGACTTTCAAAGGAGGTTACTTCAAGATCCATTTGAATAAGGATCTTATCGTTGATGGAATCACATGTTTAAGTCAGGGGAAGTTTTCTTTGGAAAACTTTAAACACATCTACGGCCGGCCTGCTACAGAACTTAATAACATACACCTGAGATACATGGTAACATAACTTATTAAAAAAATGTTTAAAGACCTACACTAACACACTACTACTTTAAAGTAGTAGAGTTAGTATCACCTGTCCCAGTAGACATGTGTTGAGCATTTACAGGCAAGCCATGTTTGCTAGGCTTGCTCCACCAACATGAATAGAATTTACTTTTTATTTACTAATTTCAGGACTGTCCTTTAAAATAATCATTATACTCCCAATCACTGTTTAAAAAATATGTAAAGAAAAAGATTGTGGGAGGAAATGGTTCATCGTCAGGAGCGCTACGTCCGTCTAAGTTCCAGCGTCAATTTACAACACATTATTAGATTAACTGTTAAATAAACTACTGTTATTTCCTATTACATTAACAAATGCTCAACTACAGGCAGAGATTCATGTTATTACGACATACTCATTGTATTTTTTAATGAATTGCTGCTGTTTATTAATGAAACTTATATTTTCTCATCAGGCAAATAAATTGGATGACTTCTTCGAATTCTTCCGATCACCGTGGGCGTTCTTTTTATACCATGACCATGCCGACGATCTGTTTGCTATGATTAAACAACTCTTCCCCAAGGTAACTTATTTGGGCTTGTACATCGTACGTAATTTTTAGGTACCTAGATTTAATTTGTCCGCTTTCTATTTATTGGCTATTAACTAAAAAGACTTCCATAACTAAGAATTGAACAACACCTTTAAACAAAAGCACGATTTAGGTAATCGTATTACATTAGTAGCTTGTATATATTGATGAAGCGACTGGCTAAGCTGTTATACTTATTACCGGAAAACCACCCTAAGAAGGGGATAGGTATAACCACAGAATAAATATTACCAGTTTAGTTATGAAAGTAGGGAAATAATTTATAATAAATAATCGAACAGCTAGATTTTGCAATCTTCAAGTAATGTATGAATGTTCCTCGCTAAACAATATTGGTATCTACCAAACTTGACATTTGCCTTTTTGGTGTTACGGTAATGTTCATGATTTTTATAGTGTCTATTAAAATTAAGTGGTAATATTCCAGGGACAACGCAAAGGACTTACACTCAAAGAAGCGCTACGTGAAGTTGGCGGGACACATACTTGTGGCTGTCCGGTAATTTTTTAAACTTATTTATACACACAGATACGTTGATTTCTACTATTGTTTCAATGAAATCCAATATACATATAAGTGATCGTACAGTAAGATTAATAAACAAGTTCAAGGAGTCAGTAAAAATTGCCTCTTACCGATTTAAATCTTTTCTTCTTCTCTTCTCTACTATTATAAAATTGTAAAAAAGCTGTGTCTGAACATTGACGATATTTAAAAAAAACTAGTGGGTTTAGTGTATATAAACGTCTCCGAACCCAAAAAAATATATTTTTAATATTCTTGTCTGTTTGTTACGGGTTGGCGCAAAAACTACTGAATAGATTTTAATTTTGTTATCACTGTTAGAAAGTATATGCTCCAACTTAAAAACTGGTAAACTTCTTATCTCGAATAATTAAACGGACCTGAGATACAGCTTGACCTCTCTAATTTATAAGAGACCCATACAAAGAAGAGATCATCACTGTTGGTTTTTGAGCTTCAAGTGAGCGAAGCCGCGGACAGAAGCTAGTTGATAATAATCCCACATCCTGACAAAGCCAATTGTCAGGTTATAATTCGGAAATAATTGTACATATCCTATTTATTAAAATATTGATAACTAAAGCTTCTATCATTCTAGTCATTCACAATGAACACCAAGATGGAGATACAAGCAAACTTTGAGAAGTCTCCCCACATAGAAGCGGTGACAGATTTCCTGATAGACTGGCTTTCACAGAACGACATACTTCTGCCGATGTACTTGCAGCCAGATCACATTGCACAGTATGAGCACGATCTCGACAATCATCCAATATTTAACAAAAAAGTGAAGAGGTAGGTCAGGTACATATTTTAAAATTGAATGCTGTAATATTTTGCAGATTACAATAAATTGTTTGGAAAATAGATGTGGTTTAAATTTTGTGAAGACAGGCGTATAGGTACATGACTAATAATGCTTTTAGATAAATCCATGTTTCTATACTTATAACTCATTATGAAACAATGCGAAATTAGCTCTGTACATTTCTATGCCTAGATTTCCATAAGATTGGCCTGGATATACAGTTATACATTGCATGTTGAGGAAGGAAATACGTTACCTTATGTTTGAATAAGACTTTTGAGATGTAAGTGACACCGCGGGCAACAGAGTTATAAATAAAGATAATCTTTATGAGAATACAGAGTTGCATTTCTGCGGAGTTTGTTGCGTATATTTTTAAGCTTTAATTTTTTGGTTTTTTAATATGTGTTTTTACCTCCTTACACTTACCTATTTTGTTTTGTATTAAACAAAGAGATCTTAATACCAATCCAGTCTATTAAACCTACTCTCTCTACCTGTCATGACATTCTCAAACCGGCAATTTTGTATTTAAATATTTTTACTATCAATTTTATTGTAAACATTTTATCGTCATGACGCAACCCCAGGCCTGCAATCCCCTTGTTTTAAATGAGCTGCTGATACAAAATGTGAACTCTTGGGGCAATGTGCAGTACAACATCCCTCTGAGGCTCTCCAACAATGAAACTAGGACGGCCACAAGTATTGGCCTTCGCCATATACCTGCTATCCCGCACAGTCTAGATTGTGTAAGTAAATAGTATTAATACTTCTAGTTTTCACGCTTTTCTAAATTAATTTTAAATGTATGGGATCTATGTCATTTTAGTATCCACTTTAAGATTCAATTGAAGTTATAGCAGCTCTATCGTTGTTATAGTAAGTACTATGATGCAGTACATGGTACAAAGCAAAATGTTATTTTTCATAGATGCAGTAAAAGCTATGTGCCTGAGTCAAGTTCCAATTAATAAAAAAGTAGGTACTTAGCATAAGTTACTCTTGTTCTTTCTGTTTTCTTACAATTTTTATTTTAAAGGAGCACTTTAATAAATAAAATTTGTGTGATCGTACTATTTATATCTATATATATAAAAGAAAGTCGTGTTAGTTACACTATTTATAACTTAAGAACGGCTGAACCGATTTCGCTGAAAATTGGTAGAGAGGTAGCTTAGAACCAGGAGAAGGACATAGGATACTTTTTATCCCGTTCCCGTGGGATGTGATGACAGACCGAATACCACGGGGGCGAAGCCGCGGGCAGAAACTAGTTTTTAAATAAAATAAAACAATGTAAAATAGAGATTTCGTTTTGTTTTAGAAAATAGATAACCCACTACCAGGGCGTGTCACAGGCCACGATATGGTGGTTGAAAAAGAGTCGTACAAGACTACCACGGGAGAATACTGTGTTAAGCCAAACCCTAACAAAGCCATGGAAAGATCAGATTGTGCCATCAACTGCCGTCGAGTTATCTACTTGACTGGAGTCGAAAAACGAGTAAGTATTTTTTACATACCTAATTATAATAAAACAAGTAATCCAATGCTGTTTGGGATTTTGGCGACCTCTTCAGCATTTTTCAAACTTTTAGATCTTATTATTACCTATAAATTTGTTTTGTTTTCCAGTTACAAGGAAAAAGTATCACACAACCTATAATGATATCGGAAATGAAAGACAACTTTAGAGGCCTATCTAAGTCACCTTCAGCTCCACCAGATATCGAAGTCAAAGCTCCTGACCCTGAATATATTTTTGATGTAAGTTTGCAACTTTCATACGCACTTATATTATTTTATTTAATAACACAACACGCCTGTATTCCTTGAAGGGTTAAGCAGAGGTGTACTGAGGTACACCCACAGTTCGCCGGTATGTTTTGGTCCCATGTCATTAACCGGGCACAAATTCCATAGCTGCTACTGAGAATGCCATAGAAAAACCCAATAACACTTTGCTGGGTATCGGACCCAGGACCTCTGGCGTAGCAGTCGTAGGTTGAGACCACTAGACTAATTGTATGTAAAGTAAACAATTAAATTTATATTTATAAGTAGTAGTTTTTTATGGGTTTGGGGAGCAAACGAGCAGACGGATCACCTGATGGTACGCGATAACCGCCGCCCATGGACACCCGCAACACCAGAGGAGTCACAAGTGCGTTGCCCGCCTTTTAAAAGGGTTTAGGCCTCCGGTAACCCCATTCACTCGGCGAAACACAACGCAAGCGTTGTTTCACGCCGGTTTTCTTTGAGGCCGTGGTATCACTCCGGTCGAGCCGGCGCATTCGTGCCGAAGCATGGCTCTCCCACGTGAAGATATAGATACCAAAATTTTGATACAACTTTTCAATCAAGAAATTGATTCTTTTCTGAATGTTTAATAATGTTTTAGGCCGTAGTAGCAGGAAGAAATGAAGCTCCAGTGATATTTGACAATGTTGGAGGATTTCAAAAACTACTTGATCCTTATTTATCAACATATAGAACTTATCACAAGCCTTTTACTCCTGACGAACAGTACGGTATTGGAGCCAAAGATCATATCACATTTTATTCAGAATCCAATACGCCAAAGGTAAGTTTAATTTATTGAGAAGAATTTGGATTTGATGTCGCATCTAATTAAATGTTGTTGTTAGGTGAAAGGCTTTGGGCCGAGACATAAAGAAATATGGATGCCTCTCACAGGTAAAGTTCACAGAGGTGTATACGATAGAATCCATGTCAAAAAAGAATATAAAGAGGTGGCTGCTTCGCATAACCCAGTGAACAATCTCAAAGGGTGAGTAATTTCACAACATAACGCAATATCAAATTCGAAGTCAGTTCGAGTTCAGGGTTTTGACATGTTTGTAGGCTGTTAACAAATTACAAAAGAAAAATAATAATTCAATTATGCCATAAAATGGCATAGTCTTCATATATACCGTAAGTGATGGTGTGTAGTTTCTGCTATTCTAATATGGTCTGCGTGGTAGTGTGGCAGAATATAAGTTATATCCAGCTGTGAATGACTTAATTTGTTGCTTCCATTGATAACTTGCGCAGTTTATTTGGTCATTTTATTTACTTTGACAGGGTATTCGTCTCGGAAACCCACAGGAAATACAAAATCCCATACGCGTCGTCGGAACTCGCTTCGTGGGATCATGGTGAAGTGTTTGATTTGGCTCCCTACCCCCCCAACCCCTTCCAAACAAACATCGCGCCGTTTATGTACTGCAGTGATTATTGCCACATTGCTCAAGGAACCCCTCCGTATACCGTCATAGACCAAATTAATCACAAGATGCCTCCACATAGAGGTTGCGTGCATAAATATGTGGTGTCCAGAGATTATACGATCTAGTTAATAAAACTTTGAACTTTGTGTAAAGATTTATTTAATTAATGTTTCATGTAATTATTGTTCCGGATCTGGTGGAGGGGTATAAAAATTGCCGCTTAGTGTCGGTGTTGTGAGATGCGGTACATATTTGGTCATCTGCAATAAACACTAGAATTAACAGAGAATTAAAGCCACTAACTTGTACATAATACATAAGGTATAGTTTAATAGTCTGGCATAACCAGAGGCACAAGTCTGCGTTTTCTAATGGATCGGAATAGCCGTTTCCGATTCCGATTTCTGAAAGATTTGTATGAAAAATCTGTCAGAAATCAATCATTCCGATAAACTATTAGCAAACTTAGGACACAGAGCAGAGGTTAAATTATCAATCTCACTGTAGCACAAACAATTGAGCTACGCAATTCTGGCCAAATTATAAGTCAACAGAGATCTCTGTGGGAGACAAGCTTAGTAGATAAGGTACAGCTATTATGCATAACAGATATTTATGCTTATAGAAAAAGATATTTAGAACAGTTTTAGCAGACAATTTGACGAGTAAATACATCATTTCGAGCGACGAGTTACACAAAACAACATACCATCACGCCTGTATTCCCCGAAGGGTTAGGCAGAGGCGTACTAATGTACACCCACAGTTCGCCGGTATGTTTAGGTCGCGCTCAGGACCGCTTGGCTAGTGAGGCAGAGGCAGCGACGAGTTAGATAAAAAAAAGGCAGTACGGTTGAATAGACTTCAGAATATACTTATATTATGAAATCTATTCAATCGTACTGCCGTCGGAGATTTGCAGTTCAGCTACTTGTTTATCCAAAAGCTCAGTTTTCCCTAGGCACAGTGATTATAGGTGACTCAATACCTGAACAATCTTTCAAAAGCAACGAAGCGCCCAAAACCTCATATTGACACTCTGAATATCCTTCATTACTTTTATTTCGTTTTGGTCACGTTTCCCTCTTCATCTCGTTTCTATAAATAGAATTTCAAGTGATAAAGCCTTGGTGATATTTGTTAAACCGCCGGTTTTTGTAGTAAGCCTAAAATAAAACTTTTTGTCCACCGCTGGCAATTGATGCAAATAGACTCAATGATAAAATTGTTACAAAATGGTAGACTAGAACTGTATTAATACTTTAATTTACGCCTGTTGCATCCACAATCATCATCATCACCTCTTCAGCTTGGATGCAGCTACTACTTGCCTTACTTCATATTTTTCTTACCTCGGGCCTGGTAACGAAGCAACTTATACACCCAGGTAGGGAACATTCACAAAAAATTACGGTCTCCTGAAAAATATGAGCATTATATTATTCTGTATAGGCTATGTTCATGAACATCATAAATTCATAATCGAAGCATTAATTCCTCTTTCACTAACAGCATTATTCTCTCAATCTATCAACTTTGGTACCGTCTCATTCATCACCACGCTAACAATTAAAACTCACTTTTTTCTTTTTCTTCTTCTCATGTACTTCTTCTAAAGATTTTTGTGCAATACTTCCATCCTGAAATTTAATTTCGTAAAAATCACTTGTAATTCACTGTACATATGTTTATTCGAATGGAAATGTTATCACTTACGCTTTCACAGTTGCAACAGCGATGACTATGGTCTGGTGGTGGTACCATTATGATTTTCCTGCTCCAAATCTACTTTCTATAGCTTTTTTCAAGACAGGATTATTCTAAAACATCATGTTATAATTAAAGACGCAGTATTATCAGTTTCCATCAATAATTAATTAACGGGTCTGTTTCTCTAGATCCGTAATAGTGGGGGTCTAAAACGGTCTAAAACACTAAAGATGTCTGTCCATAAAAAAATCAAATAAAAATATCGAGATAGAAGCATATTGACATTTGTTAGTAAAGAATTTTAAGAAAGAAGCTAGTAGTGCTATTCTGAAGATAAAGGAAAGTAGTAGCAAGAGTTTAGGTTTCAGGTTCCAATTGTAGCTCCTATGCACTTACCCCTGGGCAAATATCATTCTCACACTTCGTCTTAGTGGCTTCGTCAAAACACGGCCCATTCTGTAAGAAAATATAAAACATGTTTAGGAATCTAGACCCCTAATGTACAGTATTTTTCTATTAAGTTTAAATTTCCAGCTATGGAATCTTTCTAGATTACAGTACATTTAAATACATTTTACTCACTTACCTAGTTAGGGATTATACTTGTAACTAAACTTGTGACCCTTGGTTAAACTATGTATCATATTTATCTTCATCATTATCAAGTAAACGTGTTTTTCAACGTGACATATGTTGCATCTTCCTACTTGCTGATACTTACCCGCGGACAAATGTATTCGTGTGGTATAGGTACTCGCGTACGTTTCCTGGCTGCAGGGCACGGTGGGTTATGGAAGCATCGTGTTGGCGAAGAACAAGGAGCTGATGGTCTAGCGGGCCAGAAACACGGCATCAAGTATGGAAAGCAAGAAGAGGGCGGGATGCACTGAGGCAGGTGGTGGCAAGACCGAGCTGCCATTGGCTATCAAGAAAAAAAAAAATAACACCATTACCTACATTAATAAAGTAAGAGAAAACAATATGCTCAGATAGGTAGTTTGGGCACGCGGAGCGAACGAATGAAAGGTGATTAATAAAATAACTAAGTGAAACGATAAAAACGTTTGAAGAGGATGCTCTAGAAATAGGAAAGTGCAAAATAAATGTATGAATAGAAAAAACAACATGGGTGTATGCACAATATGATTTAAGACCATAGAATAAGCAATTAATGTAGACTGCAAGTTCAAAAATCTGAAGTTTCTGCTAACTCGAAAAAGGCGTTGTATATGTTTGATCGTTTTTAATGGTCTATTTATTATGCTTGTGTAAGCACACAACGCCTATGAGCCATTATATCTCACGAAAACCTTCATTTCATTGACAAACTTCAAATGAAAATAATTAAATGTAACAAACTAAATGTCCACGAGAGTGTATTTTAAACAGTCAGTCGCTATATGGTAAGAAAATTCTAGCATTTATTTACATACCTGAAACATGACCGTTAATAAAAACTCTGATGATGTTTTATGTAGGGATTTGTTGATCATTTTGGTAGAGCAAAGCAAAAAGTGTTAATGGGTTTTTCTTTGAAATTCTCAGTAGCAATTCAGAGTTTGGATTTTTGCCCAGTTAAGAAGGTAATCGCTCATCTCCTATTAGATCCTAAACTCACTCTCTCCTATTACTCAAAATCTCTGCTTATTTTTCAGGGAATGCAGGCCTGATGGTGCCGATTAGGTACTTACTTTTTGTAGCACGCAACTGGAACGCGGTGTTAACTCAACTGGCGCAGGTTCATATTTGGGTTTGCGATTAAGTTTAATCTGTAATTTAATCTTTATTCAACGCCTGACTCCACATACAACTAAAATCTACCATTTTGTACCTGGCTTCTTATTTACAGCAAGCCTATGAAGTGCGAGTTCAGATATTACAGGAAATTATAGCTAGTCGTATGTACGGTCACCAACACAATATATCAAAGTTTTTCAATCGATTTTCAATATAATCTCCGAACAATAGAGTTAATTATCCATTGGGGAAATTTACAATGTGCTAGCGTACAGTCGCTAGCAAATTGCAAATTTGATGTAGCAACTGAAGTACATGCAAATGCAGTGTCAATTCGATTTAAAACCGTTACATATTCATAATGATCGTTCTTACCTTTAAGCCAAAGCAACTGTTGCAATCCACTCTACATTTAAGAGGTGGGCACGGTGACTGCGGATAAATTACAAAAAATTGAATAAATACTCGGAACATTTTCGAATTAAAAGTACCTTTTGAGGGAGCATTGACTTTGAAAATTTTATTGCTGACCTTGCAAGTGCATTTTCCTCTCGGACATGAAGTGCACTGGAACAAGAATTATTTAGTATCAATGAACTGATTGACTGACAAACAACATTCAGTTTAAGTTGGTGGGTTTAGAAGCATGAAAATTTGCACAGATGTTCAGATGATTTGTTCAGATGTAGGTTATAATTATTAATCATGATTTTTATAAATATTATGTAAATCGAAGCTACGCAATGAGAGATGAGAGAACCCAGATGAAAATACGAATAAATAAAACTTAAACACAACCTATATTGATTTAAATAATAAGTTTTTGTGAAATAATAACAAAATATTACTTTTACACAAATTAAATCGATGCAATGACAAACTTGTATGGGAAATAATTATTTCTATGATTTTATTTATCATCGTACTGTTGTCTCCAGCTTTTATAAGTACGGCTGTGTCTTATATTATCCAAAATCATAAATAAATATACTTACAAGAGGAGTACATGGCGGATCATCCTGAAAAGAAAATTATGATAAATATTTATCGAAGAAATAAAAGTAAAAATCAATAAATAGAAGAATAGTTACATAATATGTAGGACCGCATGGACCCACACATATTGGGCAATATGGGTCGACACAGCATCCTCGACAGCCACCGCACTAAAATATAGGAACAAGTTAGAGAAACAATGTACTAAGTACATTTGAAAACATCCAGCAGGTATATTTTTCTAAGTAGGTACCTTCAACGATGATGGCAAATCAGTGTTACTCTAAAACAAATGAAAATATATTGTTAAGGCAATACTTTTTATAACTGAGGGTGTATACAATTGAAGTCAGTGCAAAATCTACCAACCTTATGCTTGCAGCAACCCTTACCACAGCATATTTGTACAATAGCTGTTTGATGGAACACAGCCCTTTCCTCATCCTTACGTTTAAGTTTAGATGGTTTAGCTCCAACGATGGCTATGTTGGATAGTCCAAACATGTTGTGTTCCTTATCCAGCCGCAGTATTGTCGACAAGTATTTGTCTTCAAAATCTTTCCTTTCTTTGAGTTCATCCTCAGAAACTTTACTACAGTTGGAGCTCGATGAAGCAGGTGATAGAGACGGTGAACTAGAAATAGCATTTTTGTTGGATATTGCAAAAATAGTACGTTTAGTATAAACTTAGTTTACAATCATTAATTTTTCTACCTACATTTCATCATCTTCGGTTACTATGTGGGTCTTCTTTTCTTATAATTTAATTTCGCACCTGTTAATGCGTTTACATTTCTGGAATGACACCATGTCAGTGTATATTGATGACAGCATCTTAAAATGTTTAATTAATTGTTCAGATACAAACCTCGAATCGGGTCTGTCATCTTGGTCTTCAGTTAACCACTTCATTTTGGTGAGTTTCAAAACGTTTGGGTTGTCGCAGCAAAGGAAATTGTTTTCATCATTCTCAGATAACTCGCTATCTTCACCCGATGTAGTAGTTGGCTAGTACAAAGTCATTTTCATTGTAGAATAGTTAATTATCATAACAGATATTGCAGAAAAACAATATAATAACTTGCTAACATAAGGTGTCGATGAATCAGTTTCATTCTGTTCTCCGGCTTGTTCAGCTAGTTCGGCTTTCTTGTATGATTCAGCAAGTTCATGCAGTGCTTTTGTTCTTTCTACAAGTATGGGTTCATCTTCTTGATTCAACTACGCAGATATAAAATAATAAAGCCTACGTAGGAATTAGATTTTCATTACAAGTTTACATATTTCAATATGTAACATGTAATGAATATGTCATATGTATATATGTATGTAATATGTCATAAAAATTTACCTCCTCATTAGCATGGGTAGATGAAACTTCCAACAGATTTGCAGAGGGTCTGTTGTGGAGCCCATAATCCGGGTGTTTAGCTCCGCTTGGTTTGATGTCATTGACTAGACACACATAGGTAAAATAAACGTTTTGTTCAGAAGCACTGCTTGTTAGTTTCATGTTGTCCGATGAAAATAAGCTGGAGGGATGGTGGTGGCAGTCGTGTGTGTCTGTCATTATTGCTTTGAGCAATTAAGCGAGATTTCTGAGTTATTTAGTAGTCATCTGAAAAAATGCCCACTAGTTTGAATCTTATAAAGAACTCTTAAAATTTGAATTTAACTATACGAACATTATACTTGGTCCAAGTCCTTGTAAAATTTATCGATGAATTTCTGTTCCTTATGCCATTTTTCCGCAACTATTGTGACATTTATTTAAAACTTGACAATCGTTCTATTTGCTTTTATTTCTTTTTGGAGTGTAATATATTGTTACTCTGAGGTTTCATCTACCTACCTATTCTAGAGTTGAAGAGGTTGTAGAGTGTGAGTATTTATTTTTTACAGTATTATAATGCTTTGTGTTAAATATGTCGTTATTCAGTACTTTCATTTTATTGTGCACTAAGCACGTAAATATGAGAAATCATAGTAATTTTAACCAGTTTGTTTGTCATCAGTACATTATTATTTTTTATTGCCCTTTTTATGTGAATTCCTAGTGTAAAATTAAAAACGGATTGTAGTATCGTGTGCTATGTTTTAACACCAAAATATTCTAATTATACGATAAAAAGCCTCGTGTCATAAATTAAAGGTCGGTCAACAATGGTGCCGACATTTTGACTTTGTTCATTATCTGATTAGGAAGTCATTTTTTACGTGCTTTAAACAATGTTGATGTGTGTGAACGGGCGGGTTACGACCTGTGCGGATGTAAGCGAATAGTACTTTTTTTACAGTAGAATTTTCTCCTGTACGCACACATGCAAGTCCGGAACAACCTATCTATAAACAGATCGTAAGGCGTCAGACGCGAAAGTATCTGCACTGCCCTCGAACTCGGAACCCATGGTCTACGCGTGGTGGCCGCGAGCTTCTATGATTTTTACGATTTCAAACGCCTAGAGTTGCTACGTGCCCGTAGGTATGCCTAAAGCAAGAAAATTATAGAGGAAGACTAAAGAGTATTTCTGCGAGTAAAGAGTTTCTAATTCGCACCTATACCTCTAAATTGATACTTAAAATTTAAACAACGTAATCACAGCAGTATCTACAGCAAATAGTGTAGGTACCTACGTAAACAGATCCAATTATAATTGGGTCTACCATTTCTGGGAAGAAGATATTGTTAAGAGTCAAGCGTCCGCAACCCAATGATGTGAACGACACCAGACCCCGCAAAAACATATTACAATAACGAATAAAAACTGATTTTGCAAAGATTAGACGGACACGGTCTGTTCGCACCGAGACTTGTCGCATTCTCCACTTATACTTAGTAGATTTTGATCTTTAAATGTTTTATTAGGTATAATGTTAAGTTGGTTCTTATATATTATGAAACTACTCCATAGCTTATCTGTCTATTTATTGCCAGGCTTAGATAATACCTGATAATACTGCGGATTCGAAATTGTTTTATTTTTTTAAGATGACAAAAGTATTCGGTCCGCCAAACCTGTAAATTCAGCCTCTAGACACCAGTAGCGTTATGCATCATAATATCTAATTTGCCCAGTAATTTCACGGGAAATAATGCCCGCCTTCAAGCCGATTAAGCTTTGGATAAATATAACAATGGTCACAAACATTTAAATTAATATGATTATGAATATATTTTTTTAACCCAAAGCTTAATATTATTATAGGATATCCCTTCTATTCGTTTTTTTAAGGAAATTACACGGGTGTGCATAATTATATTATCATCTTCAATATTAATCTTTTTAAAAATCATAGTTATTGTCGAGTGTTCGTGTGATTTATAATAATCCCGACTGAATACACACACGCTCGTCAAATGCATGCTTATGAATGCTATTTGACATGTTGCTTAACTACATTGTTCCTAATTGTACATGAACTAGCGTCCGTGAATAGGTGTAAATGCCTGCACCGATCTGAAGCAAACGTTTGTAGCGGTGAATCACGTTCCCACAGAGGTCGACAACTGTTGGAAATAATTCAGTAATTTACATTAGCAATAACAAAAATGTATATAAATTAAATTATAAAATACTTAATAGGTAAAGTATTCAAATCATGCAAAATCTTTGTTGTATAATATTATCTCTGATAAAATACACGGGGTGTGAGAATTAGCTATATTTAGCCTGGTGGTCCTGACCGCGACTGCTGCGGCAGAGGTCCTGGGTTCGATTCCCAGGTCGAGCAGTGTTATTGGGTTTTTCTGTGAAATTCTCAGCAGCAGCTCGGTGTTTGGGATGTGTACCATGAGACCATGAGACCAAAACATACCGGCGAACTGTACAGGCGCGATTGTGTGTTAAAAAGTATTCAAGGGGTAAACATACGGCATAGTATATTTCACAAGATGTTAGTCAATGCGTGAGGCCCACTCATTTCGGCGGTTATGTGAAATTATATCAATAGGTTTTAATTAGTTCGAAAACACAATACGAAATTTTATTTCGAATACCTAATAGATATAAGATAAGATAATCATTGTTAGCTCAACTAGTCATGATATCATTATAATGCCTAGATTTTTCTATCATCGATTTAATATGAAACCTTGTATTTTTCAGAAAAAAATCATAATGACTACCGATGATTCACAACCTCTGAATTGTCCCAGTCGAAATGGATGCGTTGTACCGTATCATTTTTGTTGTGGTTCATCCGACGATGCCGACGATATCCATCCATTATAATTTATTTGGCATTATTTAAAAATACAGAAAAATTGTTTGGGATGTCTAGTGCACATTGGAATTTAACTTATAAGGTTTTTAATATTTTATTTTAAAGTTTTAAAAATGACAATGGCTAGTAAAGTGTGTGTACATATTGTGTTATTTTTTTGTGTTTTTCAATGGACTAATGCACAGTTTGGAAGTAAGTATATTTTCATTGCTAAATAGTAGGTTTAGTTTTAGTGCTTTATATTCTAATCTAATTAAATTATTGTTTATTAGAACTATAATTTAATTGATAAACTCGTTATTCGTTTGTTTCTGTGTAATTATAATCTATTTTATAAAAGCCGAGTTCAATTTGCTGTTTGAACTTTATAATTGTTATGCTAATTTTAATTACGTTGAACTCACCAAACAAAAAGCGTTACCTTTTATTAAGACGTTGTTTTAGTTCCACAAAATGTACCTACGTAGATATTTTTTTATGTTTGTAACGTCCCTTATGTAGGTACTAATACGAGAATAAAGTTAAAATAACATAACATACCATCACGCCTATATTCCCCGAAGGGTTAGGCAGAGGCGTACTAATGTACACCCACAGTTCGCCGGTATGTTTAGGTCCCATGTAATAGGGGGCGAGCCTATTCAGTTATTTTAAAGTTATAAGTTATATTAAAGTTAAAATAAGAAAATAAAAATTTGAAATATAAGTAAATCATTATAATTATGTTATGAGTTATATGAGATTATAGTTTCGCTAAGGCTATCGAAGCTAGAACAAAACCAATTTGAGGAAAATGCATAGAATACGCTTGTGATTATTGGGGCACCAACCGAAGATGATCTAGGTATCCGATTTAATCCTTCCCCTTCCCTAGACGGCGGGAATTCAGGTAATTCCTCACACACTTAGAAAAGGGCAATATACAGAGCTTTGATTATCTTCTTCGGAAGAAGTTCGGAATCTTGCAGATCAATGAGGATCATCAGGAAATAAATTCAGCATTTAAATAGACGCTCACGTCTATAAAACACATATACTTATAAAAATTCTTCTATATTCTCGTAAAACCCAACTTAAATTTAAAATAGATATAAATTACGACCTAATGTACTAAAAATAGCAAGTAGTTGCTACTGATTTAGTATAAAGTGTTTTAATGAAATGTTTAATAAATCCTATAAGACTAATTTCTTATAATTAATGTTAACTATTTCATGCAAAAATATGTTGGAATGATTTTCTTTGGAAGAAAAAGAAGCAACCGAAAAATAGGTTGAAATATCGTGTCATATTTTAGGTCGCTGTGTAATTAGAGATTTAATGATTTTTAAAACTGTCTTGGGCCGGAATGTGTACAAATGTTTATCATTAAATAAGGGCGCCGGGCCATACAAGGCTATAATACATATAATAAGGCATTTTACACCTTATTGAATATGGTACATCAATTAATAAAATACTATGAGAAAACTACACGTCAACTCACATACAATTATGCTTCTTTCAATGTGACAATGTAATTTGAACAAATGATGCACCCAATAATTACCGATGAGTGACGACACAATGGCGAGGGTCGATACAGCAAAATGATAACATCAAGGCCATGGTGTCGGTAAATTACCAGTGCATTATTTGATGCTGTTGGTTATTACGTCAAGGTATAAAATGTTGGTATCTACTATATTAGTAAGCATTGATATTATAGGATAGCTTGATGCACCAGACGCTTGTCAATAAATGTTACTGACGTCACCGTTAAGACGTAAGTTCAGGATGTGATGGCAAATTTCGACGTGGCGGGTGGAACTCGCGGTGACTTAGTGGTCATAGCGTCTGGTGTATCTAACCAGGAGACGCAGGTTCGAATCCTGCCTGCAGTCAAATTTTTCCTTCACTACAATAACTTTATAGTCTTAACATGGAAAATGCAAAAAAAACAGAAAGATAGCTTCAACTGATTATTACGATAATCAATTTTGATTATAATGGTACTACTATACTGCATTACAATAAAGCATAAGTGAAGCCCAGGAACCTTATCAGCGTAAGTCGAAAGCCTTAACAGTGATACTTGGTTAAAAAAACACCTAATTGTTCAACATAAGGTTCAACGACTTGCGATGCTGTCAACTTTGTAAGAGGCCGATTGATGGCTCTGATGTAATGCCACTTCCCCTTCTGAGAGAATGTGGTCCAAGTATAGTACAGTGCTCGTCTCGAGAAACATAATACGAAAATTGATTCGTTATCTTTATGTATAAGAAACTTCATACAACCTTGACTTACCTTACTTAACATTTTATTAGGCCCATCAAGTGTTGAATCAGACTTCTCCTGAATATCGTTGGAGATTTGACTCTGCTGGCTTAAAACGTATAAAATGTTTGTTATTTTTGTAAAAGTGAACAAAAAGTTTTAAATACTAAGACGTAGTATACTTCTTAAAGACCCTGCCGGCAAATCAATATGTGTTAGAACAACAAAACAAGTAGTGCAAACTGGTAGTGCAAACTACTTATTAGTAATGTTACTAAATTGTTTACAGGTATAGGTCTGAGTATAGGAATGGGAGGTATTTCAAATGATGAAGATGTTTTAAGTGTAAGAGTAAGTTTATTTTCTTACCACTTTTAATATAATAGTACTGATTTTTTTCCAATTTAACTTCCTCGACCAAGTATGGAAGTTTTTGATGGACCTTTTGATGCTGCCAAAGCCACCAAAGTCGTTTTATCGGAAAAAGGGGATTCAAAATATATGCGAGTGCTAACCAGATTTATGCATATCCACTAGATCCTCTTTTTACCTATAAACATTTATAACATTTACTGTAATCAGACAAAAACAAAACTAACCTAAAGGTGTATTGCATTCATTTCAGGGTCCGTGTCCACAGAACACAACATGCGTGCCAATAAGTTCATGTCCGATTCTAGAAGATCTTATGGACTTTTCATGTTTTTCATCAGATAAGTAAGAACTGATTTAATCATTACAAAACAGAATGTATGTACACACCTTCTGATATTTTCCAAAAAAATATAATTTACTATTAAGATAATGGTCTTAGAAGGTCTACTCAATGTATGTAGTACTTCTTTTCAAGAAAAAGAGTCGTGCACAATATAATGTACCGGTACAATTCGAAAAATTAAATGGCAGTCGACTTAAGCTAAGCGAAGTAACTAACTGAACAAATATTTTCCAGGTATTTTCACCGTCTGAACCAGTTAATTTGCGGTAACGTGGATGATGAGGACTACGTGTGCTGTCCATCCTGTGACTGCGGGAAGGTGTTCCAGGATGGAACAGAAAAATGCGGTCAGAGTATGGTCCGAGGGGTTGAATATAATGGACTCGGGAGCCAACCCTGGATTTCTAGGGTTGGGTTTACACGTGAGTTCAAAAATTACATTGTTATAATATATAAAGTTGTTGTGTGTCATTGAGCGAGATCTTTACGTGTGATTAAACATGCAGCCAAAGATCACCATTTCTTAAGTGAACAGGGAGCGAACTCCCTGGGGGAGTCCGTGGCGGGTTCATAACTATTAATTATGGGTAAAATGAGTAAGTACGTGCTGCAATTAACTATGGTAATAGGTAAAAGTATACTCTGAGATAAATTGTCATAAAAATTACAAGAGGAGCCGAGTTCTCATAAAAACATAAACACGTATTATGGAACTGTGAAAATATAGCAGAATTATCTCTCGTGCCTTCATGAACAAATTTTTGAGCACTTCACTACATAGCGGTGTTGCTGAGTTATTTAGAAGGCAAACTACAATTTTATTAATTCAAATCTTAGAAATTGAGGAAATGAGAAAAGATGTGAAAAAAAAAGAAGAATTATATTCATTATATTCATTGCATTTGCATTTGCACATTCATTCACACTGCATTATATTCTTTTTTTTTAACATCTACAATAATATTATAAAGAGGAAAGATTTGATTGTTTTTATTGAATTGGCTCCGAAATATAATACTAGACTGATTTGAAAAATTCTTTTATTATTAGAAGCCTGATGAACATAGGCTACTTTTTACCGCGAGAAAATGCTTCATTCCTACGAGAAAACGGGCGAAGCCGGGCCGGGCAGCTAGTGCATTAATAATTTTGACAACATCACAATGAAATATAGCCAAGCCAACCCGGAAAACCAATATGTGTTTTGATAAACATTATAAGTACTCTAAATTAACAATACTGTTTTTGTTTTAAATTAAGCCAAAATTCTATACCACTCTAATTGTGTTCCCATTCAGACAAAGAGACTGGCAACGTCAGATTTGCGTGTAGCGGCTCAATCATAGGAAAACGGGTTGTGTTGACTGCCGCCCACTGTGCTCTAGCGAAACCAGAAGGATATAAACTGTGAGTATGTCTCATTATTATTGTTTTTTTTTCTGTTATATCTTTGACGTCCCACTGTGCTTTATCAATGTAGAAGGATATAGAAGTGATACTCTAGTGATATCTCGAATATGAATCTAATGACTAAATACTTAAACTCTAATCAGTTTTAATCCGTTCTATATATTATTTTAGGTCCAACTGGCTGGGACAGTACGAGACTTAATGAGATTGTCTCATTAGTCTTGTAGTCCCAAGGACGACCCCTGCTAGAGGTCTTGACTTCTATTCCAAAGTCGAGCAAAGAATTACAGGGTTTTTCTATGAAATTCTCAGTAGCAGCTCGGAGTTTGGATTTGTGTAGGTATTCCATCCTAAATGGGACATAAACATACCATTGAGCTGTATATTAGTTCACCTCTCCTTCTGGAAAATGCGGGCATTGGTATGTTTTAGGGTGTGTTAATATTGGGCTTATTTTTTTATTCTCCTAGATCTACGGTGGTTGTAGGTGAATGGGACATCGGCCGCAGTCCTGACTGTAACGATTACTTCTGTGCTCCTCCAACGCAGGCTATCAAGGTGGAGAACGTCATTGTACATCCCGGCTATGAACAGAAGATTTTCAGACACGATATAGCGCTTATCGTTCTTAAGGATGAGATTAAATACTCTGGTATGTACCGCTACTATTTCAGAGAAAGTTTAGTATGTTGATGATCTTTTACGGCCGTTTACAATTTTCAATCTATCTCTGGTTTCGTAATTAAAAAATAATGAAAATAAAATAAATGACGACACGTTTGGCGTAGCGGCTGAGCAATTCGCTTCTGCGACACGTGTTGTGGGTTCGATCCCACAAAAGCAAATATTTGTTTGATCTACAGGTAGTTGTTCCGGGTCTGGGTGTTTGTATAAGTGAAAATTTGTGTTTGTAAACGCACCCACGATACAGGAGAAAAACCTAGTGTGGGGCAACGTTTCGTTTTTTTAAAAGAAAAAAAAAAAGATATTATTTATCTTTTTGTGATTTTGAATTTTTCGTGCTAAGATTATAAAGTTATTTTAGTGAAGGAAAAATTCGAATTGCAGGCAGGATTCGAACCTGCGTCTTCTGTTTAGATACACCAGTTAATCTCTTTAATAGATGTGGTAGCATCGTACGACATTGAACTAACAGTAAGGTATCTAAGTCATGTCGGTTGTGAGGCAAAGTAACTTGCTTTTCAATACATGTTACTGACGTCTACTATATGACGTAGGTTCAGAAAGTGAAGGCAAATTTAGATATGGCAGGTAGCAGGTAGGACTCGCGGTGGCTTAGTGGTCATAGCATCAGGGTCCCGAGTCTACTATTCAGTTGTGTCAGAATTGTGATTCAGTGACTTCATAATGGTTCATTTTTGACAGTTTTCTCTACGAAATCTGTCATTTCTTATGTCATTCAGTGCCATTGGACGGTCATTCTGAGTCAATTGAAATAGCAGACTAGGGCCCCTGGTGTATCTACCCAGGAGATGCATGTTTGAATCATGCCTGTTAGACGATTTTTTCCTTCACTATAGAACTTTATGATATTATTTGACTAATATATCATACGAATAAATACGTAAATAATATCTTTGCAACATTCGACCCTAAACTTTTTACAATTTATAAATATGTTATTGCCAGAATGTATTAGTAATATTATGGGACTCAAAATGATTACAATTTGCTAAAAAAATCTGATGACTGATGATTAAATTGCTATATCAAAATAAGATGAAATGTGCATTTGGTTTTTCAAGGTTCTGGTCATAAGACCAAATTACTTGTTTTTAAGACAAAAACCATTTAATTAAGACGGCACTTATATTCAAATTAGGTGTTAACCAAATTACAAGTTTGGAGTGCACGCTAACATTGACCTTGCACCTACCCTTGAATACTGTTTGATGACTGACAAATTAATAGCCACCATTTCCTGCTGCCAATCAGCCTCCCATGTCACCATCAAACCATCACCCTTTTGCCTTTTTCCAGTGACAGCCGCTCCGATCTGCCTGAATGATAGGCCGGAAATCGTACTGAATGAACGAGCATCGCTTGTCGGTTGGGGGAAGCTGTCCGGACAAAATAGCCTGGTGAGTGAAGATAGCCATCAGTTTGTAATGATAGGATGTCATGTCATACTAATTGGTTTGGCCTTATCTATATTTGTGACCTTGATTTTGTTTGATGTATAGCAAAATGAATAATAATTGGATCGTAAGTATCTCTGTCAATCAACTTTTAAACTATAATTTAGGTTTAAACAGACTGTGGGTAATTAGTTCCCGTATTTATTTGAATGGTCTAAAGTTGTTTAGTTATTGAAAACACTATACCTACAATAGCTAACAAAGAAATATAACAACCATTGGGTTTAAATTCAGGTGTAATTTAATTCAAATAATGACATTATTATAACTTTTTAAGCTGATCACAAAAAATATCTTTCCTCCTTCTAGCATTCAAAAGGACTTATTATTATGTTATTATTTGCCGAAATTTGAAACGCTAATCAGTGCGATCAAATCAATTGATATTCCACCACTTGAGAATCTCATTGGTCTTTCAGTTTAGAGAATAAAAGAATTCCATCAAATTGTTATTTTCATCCCAGGTAAGCCGGCAACAACAATTGGAAGTTCCTCTAGTACCTCTAGAGAACTGTGAACACATCTTCGGAGAATCAGTTCCAGTAAACGAAGGCCAGCTATGTGCGGGAGGCGAGGAGGGAAAGGACGCGTGTTCAGGATTTGGAGGTGCCCCACTACTACTGTTCAGAGATGGGCGCCACGTGCAGGTGAGAATAATGCCCATAAACCGGAGCAGAATTCTAACTAATCTTGCTGCATGAACAAGCATGTCCAACATTAACATGTACAAACAGGACCAACTATTATGTAGGCCATGTAAATACTTGATCCATGCAAAGATTGAACCTATCGAACAGTCGCCATCATAGACGTTGTCTATTTCATCAGGCTGTTGCATCTATAACCGTTGCATACCATTATATTTCAGGTGGGCATCGTGTCTTTCGGCTCAGAAAACTGCGGCAGTGAGGGAGTGCCCAGCGTCTACACCAATATCGCGCACTACTACCGATGGATCGTCGATAACTCACCTTCTTAACCTCTATCTTACCTTTTCCGATTGAATAAGAAAGTTGCAGTCGCGTAGTCACGAAGACACAGTTTTTGTTGATGAACACAAGAGAAATTTTATTAGAGGGAAACTAAATGACATCTAAAATTATTAATATGTTATGTATTGCTATCGTAATGAAGTAACCTAAAAGATATTGTTCAATTCGTATTAGGTAGGTATAATATGGTAAATGTGTACAATATTTTGAAATAAATAAAATACAAGAAGTTGAATATCTTTTTGTGATTTTTTTGCATTTTTCATGCTAAGATTATAAAGTTATTTTATTGAAGGAAAGGAAGGAAGGACGTCACCTTTAAGACGTAAGTTCAGAATGTGAAAGCAAATTTCGACATGGCAGGTGGGACTCGCGGTGGCTTAGAGGTCATAGCGTCTGGCGTACTTAGCCAGAAGACGCAGGTTCGAATCCTGCCTGCGAGTCGAATTTTTCCTTCACTAAAATAACAACAAGTTGAAGTTGCTTCACCATCATTCAGAATTTGAGACCGGACCCCTTCAAGGAATAAGGAAAATATATGCGTGTTTAATAAGAATATAACTATAATTTTATAAAAATATAACTTTAATGTCCGTTCAGTATAATATGTAGTGCATTGCCCTTGAATTGTAATGTTCTGCGCAGGCTGGGGTGTCTCTGAGCACAGAACATAGAATTCCTGTTAAGTCTTCCAAAGCAGCGTCTTGTACTTCTTGGTTGAATTGCTGTTGATAAACATCAATAGTAAAGTGACATAAATGTGAAGATAAAATAAATGTCTTACTGATCAATAATATGGCAGAGCAAGAAACATAAAACTAAAGTCTTTTATTTACGAGAAATTGGAAGCATAAATATGCGCCAACAAATTTCTTAAGATTTTTTGAGTTTTTTTTATAGATTATTGTTTGGACAAAAAATATTTATAAAAAGTGTAATCTTTAAATAGCACTTAGCAATTTTGGATCTATAAAATTTGTGAGATTTTCGCTATATATATACCGGATACCGACGGAGCAAAACAGACGTCGATTTACCAAAAAGCAAACGTTGGTTCTGAGTAAACCTCTTTGAACTGCCTCATTGCTGTAAGAGTCGCAACTATTTCCAAGTTGGGCAGGAGCAGGTTTTTTTGTAAGGAAGGAATTTTAGTAGTTGGCGGAACGGCATTGGACTTGTTTCCAAAAAATTGCATTGTATTTGTAATATACAGGTAATAAAATAAATGCAGTTCACAATGGTTTAGACGTTGTGTTATCCTATTGGTGTGGTTGGAGTACGATCAACAGCTCATCATAATATCCAAAGCTGGCAAATTTCTTCAATCGATTTTCAAATCAATCTCGAAGCAATATAGTTTATTAGCCATTGGGGATATTTGACAATTCAATTTAGGCCGTTTATGTACTCTCCCTATTTTAGCTTAGTCTTGTGAAAACTTAACGAGTCAAAAAAGGTACTTTACCCCGTTGATGGTGATGGTGGGTATGAACTTGGGGCTCACGAGGCTTGTGATATATTCTGCGGCCAGCTGCAACACGACGCCTTTATCGGATACGCATTTTCGTACTGCGTCTGGTTGGAGGCCCGCTTTTCTGACGCACTAAAATACAAATAAATTATCTAGGTATTAGATGAAAACAGTTACATTGTTAGCTTTATTTGACTATGGAAAAAGAAAGAGCAATGAAAATCCTATGAAATTACAATAACACGTTTAATTTATTTTGCTTGCGTGAATTTTGATTGGACATATTACATTAGAACCAATAATATAACCATTGGACTGCCAAGTCTAAGGTTTCGAGGTCGAATCCAAGGCTACGTGCCTTCGACTTATCACGTGCATAAGGTGAAGGAAAACTTCGTGAAGAAACCTGTATGCCTGACAGATCTCGACAGCACGGTGAAGTCTGCCAATCCGCATTAGGCCAGCGTGGCGGACTATAGACCAATACAGAGGTCCCAAAACTTTTTTATCTTGTCGATCTCTTGGTATATTTTTGGATTTGCGTAAACTGAATTTTAAATTTTCGAATATTTATTATACCTATTTGGATCTCATGGATTAATAATTATTTTTTCTTAATTTTTCTTCCCGCTGACATTGACCCCTTTGTAGGTTGTCGTCGATATAGACCACTTTTGGTAGCACTCTAATCCCTCTCAGTCTGAGAGGAGAACATTTTGAGGAGAGCGTTTTGGGGGCTGTCTATAAAAATGACGTTCAAAAAGTACTACCTAGTAGTCTACATTGAATAAATGATTTTGACTTTGACTTGACTTTGACTTTGAACTGTGCGCAGCACTCGGACAAAATAATGATTAGGTATTAAATTCATTTTACGTAATTTGAATATTTGATTTGAATTTTGTATAAGTTTGTTAATTGTTTTTTACGTGGGAGAGCCATGCTTCGGCACGAATGGGCCGGCTCGACCGGAGCGTACCACGGCTTTATAGAAAACCGGCGTGAAACATCGCTTGCGTTGTGTTTCGCCGAGTGAGTGAGGTTACCGGAGGCCCAAACCCCTTTTGCACCGCGGCTGCTGGGTGCAGCCGGTGCTTTGGGGCGTCTGCTGCCGAATCTCGGTGGCCCGAACGTCACCTGCAGGCGACTCTACCTGGGGGTCATCCGCTCGATGGCCCTCTACGGAGCCCCTGTCTGGGCCACCGAGCTCACCGGAGTCGGTGCCGCACTATTGCGGCGCCCACAGCGTGCGATATCCATCCGAGTGATACGGGGATATCGCACCATATCGGCGGAGGCGGCATGCGCCCTTGCTGGGTCCCTCCCTTGGGACATAGACGCCCGCGTTCTGGCGTCGCTGTACACCTGGCGGAAGCGGGTGACGGAGCGCGGTGACTGGCCCGCCCCGAGGGAGGTGGAATACCAGCGGGAGAGGCTGCACTCAGCGGCAGTGGAGGAGTGGAGGCGGCGCCTAGAGCGCCCGGGCGCTGGCCTCCGAACCGTGGAGGCACTCGGACGGGTCCTGCCGGCATGGGTGGGCAGGCGTCACGGCGTGCTGACCTTCCGGCTGACGCAGGTCTTGTCCGGACATGGGTGTTTCGGCAAGTACCTGTGTCGCGTCGCCGGAAGGGAGCCGGACGCCCGCTGCCATCATTGCAGCGACTGCCCTGAGGACACGGCGCAGCACACGCTCGAGCAGTGTACAGCGTGGGCAGAGCGGCGCCGTGTCCTCAGGGATGCAATTGGAGTGGACCTTGCGTTGCCGGCCGTAGTATCTGCTATGGTCGGCGACGCCGAAGCCTGGCAGGCAACGGTCGCCTTCTGCGAGGAGGTTCTCTCGCAGAAGGAAGATGCAGAGAGGGTGAGAGAGAGTGCCTCCACCCTGCCGATCCGCGCCCGGCGCACTCGCACCGGGCGTAGGAACAGGGCAGATAACGCCCTGTTCCAACCACCATAAAGGGCCACGGGCGGCGGACTTGGGGAAGTCCGACCGCCCACTCACAAGGCCCGAGCTGGCAACGCGGTTTGCAGTTTCCGCGCTCCGCTCAGCGGATCGGTAGAAGAAGGGGAGGGAGAACGTCCACGTCTGTCTCCCCTTATGCGAAGGGGGCCGCAAAAGGCGGCCCGCCACTGCCGGGTCCGCGGACGAATGCTACAGCGCTCCCGTAGGCCCGGCACCAAAGTGGTGTCGCGAAACGCCGAGGTTGGTTTTAGTCAGTAGATCGCTCTTTTCAGAGCGGAGTCCGACACACCCCACCGCTCTCCCCGGAGTGGTGGATAGTGCATAAAGCATTTCCAACGCCGTCAACAAAAAAAAAAAAAAAATAATAAAATAAATTCGAGGTGATAAACACAAGAACTACATACTTATGAGCAGTATGAGTAAATTATTCATGTTATGCTGTAGTGTTGTTACGGCTACCAATTTTGCATTTAAATTATTAAATGCAAAATTGGTAGCCGTAACTAATATCTTCAAGAACATTGTAAATGGAACACGTGTAACCGATATTTTCTTCACAGTTAGGTATTATATTACAGTGTAGTACTTTTTTTTGGAGCACGGTAACCCCATGGAACATCAGCCACTCGGGGAGGCGGCACGATAATTATGTCGAACTCGTGCCGACCAAAAACCGTACTTGCGTTTCTTTGCCCTATACTTATAGTATCGTGACATTCGCCACGACCATGTCAGGCTCAGCGTTCGCTGGACCTAAAAGTTCTCATATATTTGAACTTTAGGTGAAAGGGTTTTAAATTCTGCCAACATTAATTGTATCTATTGTTTCAAGGGGCCCAAGTCAACTATATAATAATAATCTTTAAGTAGATACTAATATATAAAACTGAAGAGTTTGTTTGTTTGTTTACTTGAACGCGCTAATCTCAAGAACAGCTGGTCCGATTTGAAAAATTGTTTCAGTGTTAGATAGCCCATTTATTGATTAAGGCTATAGGCTATATATCATCACGCTACGCGGACGATGTCGCGGGCAGAAGCTAGTAACTATACAATATATCGTCCTTCAATCACAGAACCTTCTCCTTACAATAACAAACACAACATAAAAAGAATTAACGAAATTGGTCCAGCCGTTCACGCGTAATACCGTGACCAAGGGAAATAGGGATTTAATAATTGTTGATTTTTGACGGTTTTGTCTGCCAAATCTATCAGTTCTTATGTCATTATGTACCATTGGACGATCATTTTGATACTTGGGCCCCTGATGTTATTGATTATAGCCCAAAATTATTAACTCATCTATGCAACTTTTACCTTCTGCGATATATTATGAAGATAACAAATTTCCTTTCTCTACTATACCAACATAGGTACTTCCAAATGAATAGATTAGTAAATCCGGGTGTATAACCTCAACAAAGACTGCGGCCACATCATGACGTGTTTTTGCGATCATTTTCCGATTGAAAGAGTGGGATGTCGCTATACAGATTAAATAGCGCTATCCCATTCTCACAACCTAAAAATGATAAAAAATGGACTACAATTCAACTCCTAATTCCTACTTTCATAGTGCATGATAATATATCCGATCTTTTAATGACTACTATGAAAATTTAGGCAGTTTGCCGTTTTAGTATTGCCAAATTATCTAACTAAGCTAACTCGACACAAATACTCTATTCTTATATACGAACCCTCATATCGCCGTTAGAGCCAGCTTCGGTTCGCATTTCGCAGGCGACATAAGATACCTTTTCCAGGTCGTTTCGTTCCTGCATGAGATCCAGCGCGCAGCTCTGCACCACATTACCGGCACACTCAGTGGGGCCGTGCTGACATATAAAACCGCGGTACCCATTGTCAATACTCTGTGAAAATGTAAGAATTTGATTTTAGCTTAAATAAGAAATTTTCAACGGATTTACTTTATCTTATCATCATAACATAATCACACCATTGTTTCTTCAAACCATCAATATAATTATCTTCTTTTATTTTTATGATTATGAGTAGCTTTCTAATTAAGTGTGCTATTTGTGCGCTTCCTTTCTTCTAGGTGTTACTACTAAGAGCGTATAATTCCTTTGGTATAATTATTGTTAAAACTGACGTTCGAAAGTTACGTAAGAAGAATTTCAAAATATAAACTGGTGATCTTATAAATCCTTCTAGATTTCGATCAAAAATGTCGTACCTATGTAAAAGTACATTTGATCAAAACTCCTTAACTAATTTCAAACGTTACACAATATTAATGTGATGTTAGTTTAAATCAATTAGCAAATATTTAACACTTACCCTGGCTTTTCCGAAAGGCACTAATTTCAGAATCAGATAATCGTGAAGCTTGCGTATGGTTGGTTGTAGTTGTTCTACAATGAATTTTTTACTGTCCGGACATTTACTTTCATAAAACAATGTGAGAAATATCTGAAATACAAAATTAAACCAACTGTAAATATATTTTTAACAAATATAAGTATTTGCGGCGTATATTGACTCATAAGTACCTACACTTTGCAGGTAATTTGAAAATTTCATAATTAATTGTTTTCAAAATTAATTAATTTCGCCGGTTGTAATTTGATGTCTTACAAATGAGAAGAATATTTACCTACCTAATAAGAAAAAATATATTTACAACACACGTTGTTTATAAATAAACATAAGGATCAAAAACCTACGAGGACAACTTTCACTGCTCCAGATTGTACCAGATGCTGACCTCAACTGACCGGTATGTGGTATTGACTGTAATGTAGGTACCTATGCATAGTACACACCTAAATATATAAACTAAACTGTTAGGTATATCCGATTACAGCTTGCAACTAAATTTTGTCTCACGGTACAATACAGTAGGTGTACCCCAAGGTAGAATTGTGGGTCCTTTCTTATTTTTACTATTTAATCACTAATTAATAACTACATTAGCGCCTAAGGTCCTTATATACCAAATAGTTTCTCTTCTATCCATATTTACCATTGATAGGGTTAATGAAAAATCTCCCTCACGTATTATAGGTAACATACCTATTACAATTTTTTTATTACTGATTTCTGAAGCTTACGCGAATATTAGACATATTGAAATATAACAACTTCGGGCCCTTTACAACGTCCATGGTCACGCGCAGACTATTTATTTTAATACTTTTTCTTTTTATTCAGTCGTATTTACAGTTTATACAGAGAACTAGAGATTGCTTTTTTTTGTGTAGAGGTCAATGTTACGAAGAAAAACATTACGGGCTATTATGAATGTTCTGTAATTTAATTTGACCTTCGTTTTGAAACGCCTGAACAAATACAACAACAATATACATAATACATAAAATAATTTAAATTACGACTTCAAAGCCAAATAATAATCTAACTCATGAAATTGTTAAATGAAAAATACAAAAATGTCTTGCTCTGTATGTAGTTTTTGGTATGTTTCCATGGGATTTCGAGATAGATATGTAGAATATCGGGAACATCATATACAACAAGTTAATTTTTGGATTTGTTGAGCTTGAAGCAGGTTTAACTATTAAAATGTTGGAGTTAATGAATATTTGTGATTTACTGTCTCGGTTAGTCCAATAAAAAATATTGTGCCTCCAAGATACCAACCGATTCTTGTTACGCATATCGAAAAAGGATCCTGCTATCTATATCCAAAACTTTCCTTTAATGTAATATGATAAGACTTGGACAGAAAGATGCGTTGTCGATTCGACCACCGCTACGCAAGGAGTTTAAAGAGACAACCCGGAAATAACAAAATGAAAAACCTAAGAATACAATCTGTATAGTATTTTAAGAATAAATGAATACCTTACGTTAATATTAAGATTGAAATTAGAACCAGCCAGTAGTCAACTTTGACAAACCGTAAGACTGAAGATAGCAGATAGGTATTCAAATATGGATGCTACCTTAGAATAAGGACTATAAAGACGCTGCAGTCAAACTCTTCAATATAATATGGCTGCAGTCTAGCTTAGTGTGAGTGAGGAAAGACTTCATTGGCTTGAAATAATAACTGCTGAATGACTGATCAAAGGTAGGTATATTTACCAATGGATAAGAGTGCTATAGATAGAATAATAGATAGAAAATTTTGATTTCCCGAGCAAATTACAGAGCCCAGGCGTGTCTCTAAAGAAGACAACACATTAACTAATACACTGCTAAGTAGTCATCATTATAAGTATGAACATTATACAGATACTGAACAGTTATTGACACAGAAAACACAACTTTAATTACTTATCCAATCAATGGATACACAGAGCGCAAAAAAGGTTTATAAGAAGAGAAAATTGTAGCAAATACAATTTGATTGTAGTTACTATTTAGAAGCCTCAACATTTTTTGAAATGTTTGCGCATTGTCCTGATCTGTATTAGGTACAGACATGTTTTTATGGGGTCGATCCATGGGGAGTATTGGCAGTAAAAATGTTTTGTATGTATATATTATCTTAAAACTATAAAGCGTGCATGAGTGTAAAGTTAAGGGGTCCATAATCCCTCTCTCTTCCTTCGATCATAGACCATAATAATATACAACGTTCTACCGTTTTCATTGCTATTAAAAACACATGATGTTGTTCGGTCATATGAAATGAAACAGACCGAAAAATTATCATTTTACTCATCAAAAGGTTCACTGAATTCCTAAACTTATTTAGGTATAACATAACATACCATCACGCCTGTATTCCCCGAAGGGTTAGGCAGGAGCGTAGTAATGTACACCAATAATTTGCTGGTATGTTTAGGTCCCATGTAATAGGAGACGAGCCTATTGCCATTAACCGGGCACAAATTCCAATCTCCGAGCTGCTACTGAGAATTTCGCAGAAAAGCCCAATATTAACTGCTCGACCTGGGAATCGAACTCAGGACCTCTAGCGTAGTAGTCCCGCTCGGGAAGACTAGGCTAATGAAGTAGGCAACTTATTTATATAGCCGAAAATTAAAATTAATTTGAACAGCTTATACAAACAACAATTATGTTTTACTGTGTTTGTATTGATGTAAATAATGATGTCGAAGCAAAGAAATATTGGAAATTCCAAGTGCATTTGCACAGTTGCTATATTTAGTGTAGGTACTTACATAGCTGTAGGTACCTACTTCATTTACCAAGTCGTGAAAGCCTATTTTCCATGACACGTTTCAAACAAGTGTAACGAGTAGGTACCTACTCATTAGGTCTAGATATTAGACACGATTACTTGTTATAGAACTTGCCCATTACTCTATCAAAGCAGCAATTGGAGCTCCAGAAGTAAAAATCATTCAAAACTCGAACAGATCTTTGACAGTCTGTTAATAAAGTCATTTAGGAAAACTCACGTCTTTAAAATATTTAATTTCATCCGATTCCGTTATTGCTTCGCGTGTTAATACATAGAGTAGTGTTTGCATAAACATGAAATCAAAGTATTCACTTCAATATTATATAGATACATCACGAATTCAAATAAAAGAATAATTCAGTACGAATTAGAAATGAAAAAGGTTTTACCTTCGGAGGAAAATTGCTTCCGACATGGTTTAGCGCGAAAATAAACACAAACACTAGTTTACTTATCCGTAACATTGTAGGTACTATAAAAATGTGATAGGTAGGTAATGTATTTAAAAGACTTATCGTGCCGAACTATTTTAGAATACTGTGTAACATTTGTGTAAATAATTATTATGAGCAAATGTTTCAATCGCGGCCGGCTCGCACCTGGCCCGACTCACATGTGATAAATTCACGCGATGTGCTTTTACCAACAGACAACCGTCGCTAATAGACTGGTACTGCATGTGATTTTATCAATGACTTATTTGTTTCAAAGACACCACAAGGTTGTATATATATATATCTTTAAATCATTGTAAACTATGATATTTTAAACTCATTATTACATATAATTATTTAAACACATCATTGAATTGTTGATCTGTAACAAAACAAGGACCAAGTGATTTGTCTTACATAATTTGTCTGAACTTCGTTTAATACTAAAAATCACGAACTGAATTACGTTCAGGAATAAAACGTAAGTACTTAGGTACTATCTGCTTTGTTGGTTGGAAACGTAGCTGCCGAATGTGAGGTTCTAGTTTCCATTTTTAGGTCGAGTGTTATTGAATCTTTCAATAATAATCTCAGTAGCAGCTTGGAGTATTGGTTACGGTACATACGGACAAACTGTGGATGTCAATCAGTACAATTCTACCTAACCTTTCGAGGATACATGCGTGATGGCATGTGTATTATTTTTTAATTCAGGCACGAGACATTATCGTAATAAATCTTGTTTTATTTCCATTTTCTTGTGAATGCATCTGCTATTTCTTTCCAAACAGACTTCTAAATAGCTAGATGAAACGAATGATGAATAAATACGTCACTGTATTCAGTTTCAATTACGAAACTGGGATCAGAACATGTAGGTAGTCTCAGAAGATTTTTTACTAAGCCGTTCCTTTTTACCAAAGAGATTTCAAAGCGTTAAAAATATTTTAATATTTTTGCTTCCTACGTCTATTTATTCCACACTCTATTCATTGAAGTAAGTGGCGTCTTTGAAGATATTATGTAGGTACATTGCAGTAGATACAGTATTTTTCAGTACTTACCAATACCAAGTTTCAAGCTGCGTGTACAGTGCATAGATGATTGCACCTATCAAAATCATAACCCAGTAGGGTTGTATCAAGTAAACCGCATAAGATATCACTACAATTACTATAAGGAAATATACTATTTCCATTAATTTTAGTAAACATCTTGCTGTGTTATATTTTGTTTTGGTAGGTGTCCATCTGTATTTATATTTTTTTCTTGTGACTGTGATCATCTAATACGTCATGATTATAAACTGTCAGAATTTAGTTATCATCATAGATTAGAAGGTTATCTGAAGTTTCAATCAAATGCAAAAAGGTTTTTCACATTCATTATTATCTATGAATCTATATCATCATTTATTTTGTTTTAATTGCGTTCTTAGGATTGTGTAAATCCGTTAATGAATGGTTATCGAATCTAGATCTGAATTCTTATCGAAAGATATTAGAGTGATACAACTGCATTACTTTGGATAAATATCAACGGAGCTTAAAATTGCAAATCATCATCGTTTTATAATGCATTTGTTTTTTGCATTATTTTAGAAACTGTTAAGCAACTTGACATTGGCAAAATAGTTGCCATTAAATAAAAATAAAATAAAATAAATATTCTGGGACATTTTTACACAGCACCATCTAGTCCCAAACTAAGCAGAGCTTGTACTATGGGTACTAGACAATGGTTAAAATACTTATATACTTTTTTTTTGTAAATACATACTTATAATACATAAGAAACATTGATTCAATTGCCACAAAAGAAGAAACTAATTTATTGATTAGGTAATGATTAGGTAGCCATTTAGCTTCTAGTTTTGAAATGATTGTGATCTACAGTACCTAAGTCTAAGAATATACATATATCGTCGGAGAAAGATTCATGGATTTTATAACTATATATTATAACTTTATTTAAATACACATTTGCTCGTAAAGGGTCTCTTATTTCACCAATTTCAATATCGTTGTATCTCATTACGTACTTGTGCGATAATGTAATGTAAAACGCACGGTTTATCAAGATGCTCCGTCTTATCCGAACGGAACTTTTTTAAATCTTAGCAAAGAGTTTTGTTTGTTAGAAAAGTGGTCAACATTTTATGAATAAAATTAACTTTGGGAGATAAAATATATTAAATAAACATTTAATTTTTTTATTTAATCTGTAACAAAAATACAAAAATATTTATTTACTGTATTAGTAATACTGGCTGTTTTTTGTGCCTTTGCCTTAAAAAAAAGCGCTGCTGCGCGCGCATCGCTAATTTGTGTGTGCAAGTAAAAATTAGAGAGTTTAGGCGGGAAAATGTAAAGTGCGCATTGTCAATTTTATATTATTTTCCAAAAACTTGAATTTCTACGAAGTTTACTGTGTAATTATGGTGGATAATTAACCATTAAGTGTTCGTGAACATGTGAGAGTGTAGGCAAATGATATAAAATTGAAAATCGTGACTTTTTGGGTTCACTCCTAAACTCCATCGAAGCCTCAATAAAGTTTCTACCGTTTTATTGGGGCAATTGAACAACTTATACTTGACACTGGCGAACAAAAAAAGTGTGGTGCACTAATACAATACAATCCCATGATGGGAAATATTACTTGATTACTTTAATACTTGACACTGGCAAATACACAAAAAGTGTGGCTCCATATAAAAAAAAGGTAAAAATTAGGGGGTTTAGGCGGGAAAATGAAAAGTGCACATTGTCGATTTTATATTATTTTTCAAAACTTGAATTTCTCCGAAGTTTAATGTGTAATTATGGTGGATAATTAACCATTAAGTGTTCGTGAACGTGTGAGAGTGTAGGCAAATGATATAAAATTGAAAATCGTGACTTTTTGGGTTCACACCTAAACTCCATCGATGCCTCAATAAAGTTTCTACTGTTTTATTGGGGTACTGAACGTTATACTTGACACTGGCGAACACAAAAAGTGTGGTGCCATAATACAATCCCATAATGGGAAATATTACCTAATTGATTATTCTAATACTTGACACTGGCAAATACACAAAAAGTGTGGTGCCATAATAATAAAAAAAAGTAAACGAAAAAAGTAACGAAAGAAAAAGCGCGCGGAATAATTCCGCGCGCTTTTTCTTTTCGCATTGTTTTATTTGAAAATGTCGTCAAGTAATTATGTGAAATTGTAAGTAATAATAATAACTTGACAACATTAAAAATGCCAACTCACAACGTAATAGGTAAGTAATCAATTTTAAAAATTGTTCATATTTTTATAACTTCTTTAACAAGCGATTAAAGATTTATTCGTTTAAGAAAGTCCGAGTTTTATTTATTTCCTCGCATGTTATAAAACGTTGTATGACATACGTGCGCTTTGATAATTACAGCCTCTGCTTTCTTGTAGCAATATCACCTCAGCTGTAATTTTCAACTTACCGCACTTATATCATAATATACTATTATTTTATTGTTGATACAGAGTTTGTTTTATCCACCTTTAACTACCTTAGAATTCCTATTTATGTACATATATCGTTTCAAGTCTTCTATTCTTCTCAATATATTGATCAAGCACAGAACACACTAGTTTTCTAGAACCAACGACGGAGTTTTCTGTAGAATATTTTTTCTGGAATGCAACATATTCTTCTTGCTCGTTAATCGATAAGTTCGCCAAAGATTTTTCATAATAACTTCTGGTTTCCTCTTCGTAGTTGTGAATTTGGGAGACTGGCTGTAGTGTTGGTGGTATAAAGTTATCTCTTACTTCTGTTCTGAACGTTCTGAAAATTCATAGGTTATCAACTCCTGTTTTGAAAAGGCGTTTCGTTCGACTATGCCCTTTCAAAAACATAGGTGGAAGTTAGTTTACCAATATAGGAAGTAGATATTACAGTGAACTAAAATGAAAGTGAAATAAAAATAGATATTAAAGTAACACTAATAAACATTTTTGAATGATTCAAAATATTTTGGGCACAGTATTCGCAATGTTGTACCTATTGCTATTATCTTTGATAAAAATAAATTATTGGTGGATTACCCTGGCACCCATTTCAGTTGGTTATGGGTTCTTATTTCTCTGATGCCTTCCTTAAACTTTTCTCTATCGTAAACAGATTTTGGCCTGTTTACTGGTAACCGCCATTCCGTTTCGGGCTTTGGAGTTCGAGTCTGAAAGTGTAATGTGCTTTAAAATAAATCTTTACATTGATAATTGAATTTTCGATGGCTGTCCAAAAAGCGTTGATTACAAATACACTGAAGTATTTGTAATCAACGCTTTTTTAATTTAACTTAAGAATTCTGTTAGTCAGCGATAGACTGCATAAAAATCTCCAAAAAGTAAATTGACACAGCATTTTGTAATTCTCTCCTACATATTATCTTTTGTCTCCTTATTCATCATTAATCGTGTCATGGGTTGAGCTCTGGATATCTTAGATATGCGTTATTATACGACTTAATAATACCTTTAGGTACTGTATAACTTACCCAAGGTATATCCTTAAAAGTGTAATAGGTAACTATATCCTTGGAACAAGACGGTTTTTGTAGCTGATCGGCAGAGTACGGTCGATGATGCAATCTGCTGGTCGTCAGATACGGGTCCAAGTACTTCTCGAAACCCTCGTGGGTAGTGTCCAGTGGCTCTAATTCTTTGTGCCAACTAGGTTCTAGTGGAAACTAAGAAAATTTTAAGGAAAAATATGTCGTAAATATAATGTGTTGATTTATCTTTCTGCCACTTCTAGACCATTACCTTCCTTCACGGAGAAATGGGGAGGAGCAATAGTCAACCACACTTACTGTAGACTAGACGATATATACCTAATCACAAATGAAGTATATCGACGAATGTAACCATAAAATATTCTATCATTTTATTTACAGATGTGGCCGCAAAATACGCTGTTCTTATAGCGAGAATCCTCTTGGTTTAATCAAAATATTTTCCATTTAACATTAACGACTATCATAGTAAACTCAGTCTCGAGATCCCTCTAGTGCGTTTCATGAATAAATACTAAAGATAAGTTTACCAATTAAACTGTTAGATGCTCCGTTTTCCTTTGTAATTATAAAATTGGAAAGTGATGGATATTTTAGTCAGGGTTTGACTTGCCTTAAAATATGTATCTTTTGTAATAAAGAGCTTAACGTTAAGATACGTACTGGGTCCCCAGATAATCTTGTTGGGAGCTTATGCTGATCCTTATTTGTTATCAAGCGAGCAGGAGTCACGGGTGGTGTATACCGACTTCTCATTTCCGTCATTCCATGCGCAGAACATTGAGGAATCCTATCTGCTATCTGAAAAATGAATACTCATGATCTTTGTATATTTCTCATTTAATGTAGCATCTTTATATACGTACCCTTCTACTTGGTGGATAAACATACTCATTTTCAGTGCAAGACGTATGTTTATTGAATCTTTTAGTTTCGGGTAGTTTAAAGGCATAGTCTTTAGTCGTCTGGGATTTTGTCAACTGCTTCGTCACATTGTAATCTCGGAAATAGTTCTTGATTTCTTCTATCGGGATTCTCTGTTCAGTAAAAAATGTAATAATTACTATCATATTGGAGTACCTAGCGGCGGCAATAGACCAAGTCGAGGTCTGTACCGAGGTTTGGGTGCTTCAAAATCAGATATTCGTAGAATATCTTCCAATATTTCGGGTTAGTTCAAAGGCACAAGCAGGCAAGTAATCTATAACCTAAATAAAACATCCTTGCAGAATGATAAAGTAGGTATTAATTAACTTAGAACCAATCACTCTTACCACTTGTACCAACTTCTGAAATGTGTTTAAATTGTATTTAAACACGAAATTTCTATGAAAAATTGTGTTTAAATATGACTTAAACACATTTAAGAATTTGGTGCAAGTGGGCCTTAATGTTTATCGGCAGTACTTTTCTACTGTTCACTCTTCTCCTAACAGATTTATGATAGATAAGTGCTTGTTTTTATTTCAATATGTAGGCAACACGTAACTTCTCATAAGTTCCCAGCGAACCACTTAAAGATGTATTCAAGTCAACGTCATAATTTAGAACTAGCATTTTCAGCAGCTTTACTGGTAAACAGACACATTCGGACAACAGTTAGCTTGTGCACGCTTGTGTTACTCATCCCTTTGACGCCCTTTGATTTTATTGTTGTTATCAGGAACTAACATGTTAAAGTGAAAATAATAAACTTTGTCGATATAAAATTTTAAAAATCAGTAGATAAACGATGTACCCCTTACGGACCCACATATCTATGATCACTCCTCTATATTATGTCTCCTTGGTAAAGTTTATCGAAATAATAGGAGTGAAAACTTAATAGAGTCGAATATACATAATTTTTAATATTAAAGACGTTACCCCTTCCCTTAATATCTCTGGTTGATCTCTCCATTTCCGACTTATAGTTTCGCTAGACACTCCCGTCCCTGGGCACTTTCTTACTGGGTATTCCAAATGCACTCTATCCCAATTCGGTTTGGGCAATTTTTTCGGGTAATTGGCTTGCATGTTGTAATTTTCTTTAAGACCGTGTAGAAATTTATGAGCGAAGTGTGATCGATGTAAGAAGTATCGTAGCTATTGAATTTTTTGTTGCTATAGCAGCAAATATTTAGGTTGTATTGTTGTTGGTAGATACCTGCCATTTAAATATTTTATCTCATTATTTTACCTACTTTTTCTCTGCATACTTGTTGGAAGTTAAGAAATAAACTTAAATAGAAGGAAAACTACTACTACTCTTTGGCAGAAGGAAGCCACTTCTTCTTTTTCTTATATGTCATGAGTTGGCCATAATCAATGACCGATACATGTAGGGATAATCATGAACAGTCGCACTAATTCCGAACATAAACGGTTACACCCTTGTACTCTTGTTATGGGAAATAGTTTCGACGATCCCAATGTCATAAATCATTTTTTAAATTATCTTAAATAAGCAATAAATCAGGTAGATGGGTATTAACTATATAATAAAACCACACTTTTAAATTTGGTAAAAATCCATTTACTCCTTCACAATATGACTGAAAACTTTATCAAAACACAATATACGTGTTTTAAGACTAACGTTAATAAGATTGACATAATAAATACAAATGGCGCGCTTTACACTGCGCGTACGACGGTCACATATTCAGAATCAATTGTTGCCCACACACAGGTACTGGTTAAAAAATATAATGTCTTGGAGAAATGCGTTGTAAGAATAGGCAGGAGGGATACTAGCGCCAAAAGAGTGTTTGCGCTTGTATTTAAAACATATCCTTATAATGACACTCAGTCTTCAAAAAGAGGGCAGTGGGAGAAATTATAATGATCCCGTGTATCGTACCTACTATACATGCATTATTTGTACCTCAAATACGATTACATGACGATCACGACCGATCCACCAAGAGCAAAACGACAAAGAAAGTTAGTCTCGTCCTAGGACCAATTTGAAAAATGACGTTAGTCGGCTCAAAATACGGTATATAATCATAAAAAATTATAGAGTTCCTAGTTTACTGCATGGTATGGAAGATTAATAAGTATTCAATTAAATTTGATGGAAACACCTATTGTTTTTTAGACCTTGTGTGGTGAATGATTTAATTCTCTTTTATGTTGATGTCGACAGTATCTTAGACGATCTATTGCATAATGAGGTTATAATATTTACTTACACATGACGTTGAGTTTTACGAGCGAGAGAATTGCAGAGTAGGCTCTACAACTCATTGAGTTGCAATTATGCTCTCAACTAATATTTAAGTGAATACGCATGTGAATATTGAAGTGTATATGCACTAAGCAGTATTTATTATTAGTAGTAAAGGTCTAATTTAAAAATATTTTTAAGATTTCACGACGTTTTGTTGAACTTTTGTTTTATGTGATTACTGATACCAGTATGCTCAGGTATTTTTAAAAGCATTAGTTTGCATGAGGTATTAATTGTAATTTTTATACTAAAGTTACTCGAATCATTTCTCCAATCGCATCAAGTGTGTCTGGTTTCAATGACTGTATTTACTATTTTCTATGGAATATAGGTATACGAACTACAAAAATATTCCGTGACGAAAGGTAAGGCATTTTCATCTGAATACGGTTTAAAATAAGAGGTAAAATTTAGCGAGTGTAACACGATTATCTAATTTCCTCGAGATTAGAAAGAAGTTACCGTGGAAGATAAACAATCCATTTTTATTTAATATATTAATGGATTTGCAATCTCGCCATAGTTTACCCATTATTACATTAACGCTTTGTTGGTTATTTACCTTAAAGTTACATATAAATAAATTATATTAAGAAACAGCTCTACGAATATACAAAAATTAATACAAAACCTTACAGTATTACTAATTAATACGATTAACATCACAGTTCATAAACAAGTTAGTAAGAGTTAAAATATTTGTATAGATACTTCAAAAGTAAATTTTAGCACTAGAAATGTTTAAAGGAATACTTATTTTTTTATTAAACTAAAACAACAATTTGGTGAGTTTATTTAGTGTACCTACGCGTTGAAAATTTAGGAACATACACAAACGCACACTTGAAGAAAATATTGCTGCCTTCATAAGACAGATTTGGTTCCTAACTGCAAACAACGAGTTAGGTGTAGGTACTACATAAAATATAATAAAAATGGTGAACATTTTATCCATACATCACATTCCAACTCCGAATGATAACTCCCCACGCGTTACAAAATGTACAAAATTTGGGAGTCAAGTCCCGAAAGGTCAGTCAGATTATAATTTATAAAATTAGGTACTTAAACGTTACTGAGTAAAAAAGCTACAGTTACATGACATTAGTATTCTCGTTGAGTAGCGACGCTTTAAAAATACTGCCTATAAGCGATGTACTTATAAAGTAAGGTAAGCTTAGAAAACGTTACGCACTTACACAATCAGTTGAATAGAATATCACTTTGATTTTATTGTTTATGCTGATAAAAATATAGATTTTCATTCGGTCCGAATATAATTTTCGTTGACTTATTGATAGTGCGCATGAGTTGACAACGAACCTATACTTTATTCAGGGAAGCATAAGGTGGAAAATAAAAAAAAAAACATCAAAATACTTGTCTATTAAGATGTAAAGTTACATGAATGGCGATTCAAATGGCTATGTTGTGTAGCCATTCGTGTATCATGATGTGATTCACGGCATGAGTGGCCATTTCAGGCCCCAGCAGATAGACAAATAATGAACTCATGCGCATCTAGCACGCAATGATACATCGCTCAATTCGCTAATATTATGTAAAAAAATATTGTATAGTAATTGTATATTTTTTTTACTTTTTTATAGCAACCCTGAACGAAATTAATAGGTTACGGATTTTTGTTCGATTTTCACGAAGTTTCCTATTGCTAAGAGATTTCTGTCGCTTTGTTTTCCTAATTATTATTGTTTGAGAAGCAGTCTAAGGGTAAGACAGTAAGGCTTGTTGAGGCCAAGCGATTTTCGCGTCTATTCTTCTGTAAGCGAGGGTGAAGTTCTGTCCGCTCTTCTCTGACATCACTTCTTGGGGACAGTCGTTCTCGTTCAGCATGGTCTCTGTAAAAATAATGAAAAACATAGTTACTGGATTATGTTAAATACCATCACGCTTGTATTCCCTGAAGGGTTAGGGAGAGGTTTGCTAGAGAGGTCAGCCAATTGTAGGTAATAATACCTGCATTTGGCCGACATGTTTGTCCCAAGTAATGGGAGGCGAGCTTATTGCCATTTACCGGGCACAAATCCAAACTCTGACCTGTTACTGAGAATTTCATGGCTAAACCCAATAACACTGCTCGATCTGTAAAACAAACCCAGGGCCTCTAAGGCGTGGCAGTCGCGCTTTAGACTACTACTATTGAGGCAGTTCGTAGCTAATTATAATTAATTAGTTACGAACTTCTTCAATAGTAGTACTCTTAAGGCCTAGGCGAACGTTGCGAAATCAGATTGAGGACGTTCTGAAAAATGGCTCGGTCAAGAGTACTCTAAACCGACGCTCATGCATGAAAATATTGATGAGTGTGGATGAAGCTAAAGAGGTATGTCAGAATCTTAGCAAGTGGAGGTCTGTGGTCTCTGCCTACCATTACGGGAAAGAGGCGTGACTTTATGTATGTATATAATACTTTAATACTACGCACCGTGGCCATCATGAAGTGCGAATAGCGCGTAATCCTGCGGGTTGGTGATGGCGGCGGCGTGCGCGAGCGCGCGGCACAGGTCTCGTGCACGCGCGCCGGGCCGGCACGGCACCGGCACGCGCCGGATGGAGCCGCGGCACTCGTCCGGCAGCACCACGCGCACCACGGCCACCGAGCACTGCTCACGACCCGTGTCCATTGAGCCACGACGCCACTGCTAGCGCGACAAAATACACATGAGCTAGAGAATAAGTTAGTTGCATAAAATACATTTTTAACCTCATTGTGCTGCGGCACGTTTTGTAATACGAACTTGTTATATTATTTTTGTTTTTATCAACAATGATGTTTCAGTTTATTTTACAGGTATTCTAGCTGTTTCCTCGCATTCCAAAGGACTTTTTGAAGCCAAAAGTAGCCTAAGTTCTTCTCCAAGTTCCAATATATCTTTGTCCCAAATTTCATTAAAATTACTAATTTAACAGTTTAGTCGTGGAAACGTATCAAAGATTATAGACAATGTATGCAGTAGATGATTTAATTGCTCCGTTAATGGACCGCAAGCCATGTACAGCTGGTTTCATGTCAAAACTTCAATGAATAACTTACAGGGGTAGTGCTATCCGATTGCGTTTCCGGCGCGAGTCGTTTCAACACGGCGACAGCAGAGAACAACGCTGTCAGATAGTATCCTCCTTCTCCGGCCAGTAATGCCGCCGGCAGCAACCCAGCCATGAGCTCTGCCTCAAGTTCAGCGCAAACCAGTCGGCTTCTGGCGATCGTCCACGCAAGAACAGGGAGGAGGTCATCAGCGCCTACGCTGCGCTCGCCACGTATCTGCGAAAGAGTTTTAATTGTAAGTTATATTAATAACCTGAATTGTAATGAAAATAAAAGTTTTAAAACAAAAAGGCAGTGAATTATGTATCTACATCGCAAATTGTATTGTGTTGCTTCGACCTTAATGGACTAGATCTATTCAAGCTCGAAGCAACAGACAATGGAGATCAATCAAAGAAATTGATCAGTTAAACATTTACCTAATTCAATTACGTGAAACAAAATTTAAAAAAGGGTATAAGTAGGTATAGTAAATGTTAAATATTGAGAACCATGTTCAGGTGTCACAGATCTGCGACAAATATTTAGTATTTTTAATTTCGGATTGAAGCTTCTTTTAATTTTTTAGGTATACTAACAATAGGTTAGGGAATAATTTATAGAAAACTTTTAGGAAATAATTACTTACAGCATTAAACATAACAGATATTGCTGCCAGAAGATTCTCAAGCTTATCTAAAGGTGAATCAGCTTCCTGCATTTTTAGGAAATGCTTCGAGATCACGGCCAGCACCGCCGACGATGGTACCTTAGTCGACTCCTGGAAAAATATCTTCATATTAACACTAGTAGTGCTCTCACCTTTCCTCACATTAGTTATTTTTTTCATGGGATCGCAATGGCCAACGAGCAGACGGATTGCCTGATGGCAAGCGATCACCGCCGCTCATGGACACCCGCAACACCAGAGGAGTCACAAGTGCGTTGCCGGGCTTTTTGAAGGATTTTGGCCTAACACAACTTAACGTAAGTGTTGTTTCACGGTGATTTTTGTGAGGCCGTGGTCTCTGACCACTCGAACCAGCCGAAGCATGGCTCTCCCACGGTGAAAAAAACACACGGTAAAACTATAGCCTTAAAAATATATTCGACTACGGGCTTATGAATGGTCGGTATAAAACTTATCACGTCATTGTCCAAAACTCATTTTCTTATAAACGTAATTACAAATGTATTTAATTTATTTTGTTAAAGTCGTGATATTAATTTTACACTAGCTGTGTCCTCGGTATGCGTTGCAATGTTTCTTTCCCGATTTTTTGTTTGTTACAAACTACCAAAGTTTAATTTGACGACACGTTTGGCGTCACACCACACGTTTCTGTGCCACGTATAGTGGCTTCGATCCTCACATGGAGCAAATATTTGTATGATCGACAGGTATTTGTTTCATGTCTGGGTGTTTGTGTATGTGAGTATTTGTGTTTGTAAACGTCGACGTCTTAATAAAAAAAAATAGGTCGTCATTTTTGAGTTTCGGCGAGAGAAAATTAACTGGATCGACTTTAATCTTTTTAACAGTAGATACCTTTATTCCGAGCTGCAACGGCGTAGCATGTTGCGCGCGCTCGATTGCGGCGTGAAGTCGACGCACGTCGGCGGAGTGCCACGCGGCCAGCAGCGAGTACAGGCGCGCGCGCAGCGGTCGCACCACCAGTCGGTGCATCACGCCTTCTAGGATCGCGTCCAAGTTTAGAAACTCTGTTGGTTTTAGCTGTGAATTGGATAAAATTATTATATTATTTAACTTTATCATTTAGGGAATTTATTGTGATAATTAGGGAAAAAATAGGGTTTTATTTATAAAAATTGTTACAGAGCAGTGCTCAGACTCTAAGGTTTAAGAAATAAAAAATGCTAAAATCTATGACTAGAGCATCTTAAATAACGTCATAGGTAATATCTTTTTTGTACGACTGATTTCTAGAGAATTATTGTAACTTATGTTACAATAATTACCCTTACCTTCAGCCGTTCTTTTTCAACTTCCTTTTCGAACTCCCTCTCACCGTGTTTAACCAGATAGTTCTTCATCCCAGACATGAATTGTCTCATATTGCGCATCATGACCTGAAAATTAAACATTATGTATTATTTTAATGTTTTTCTAATACTAAATTCATAATTAATTAGATTCTTCTCGTACTTCAGTTGCGTAGTGCCTTACCTGCGGACTAGTATCTTTAGAATCAAGCGTGCAGGCGATAAAGTTGTCGATGTTCTGCGCAAATGTAGTGCTCTTGTCCTGGGCTAGGTGCAACGCGTACGCACGCAACGCTGCGCCTGCGCCGCGTGTCTGTCGACCGCCGCGAAGCGCGCGCACTCGTCCCGCAGCTGAGGGTTAATAAATAATTAATTATTTTATAGGTAAGTATTTCATATTTGTTTTATTTCGTAATACGCAACGATGACGTATTTTTGGAAAGAATAAGAGTAAGTAGTTCTTAAAAATATTTCAGGAGCCGTAAAATAATTCTAAAACCTTTACAAATATACAATTGATTTCAATTCGTTTATCCAATACTTAAAAATCATCGTTAATATAATTATTAAATGGATTAATTTAATAATATCTAATTTCTATTTATTTTTACTATTATTTAATTAAACTAAGCGATTCATTGATATTTAGAACCAACGCAAAAACTTGATGTTAACCGAGTCTTAACTAAAATTACCCTTTGAATCGTATGAAATGCATGCAACATGCACGATGGGAACACGTCCATAACGATGACCTCATAATCAAGATACACAAACTAATTTGTGCGAACATAACACTGGGGGATTGTTAGCCCATATCTGCTTTACAGATGCATACTGTTCAACGCTGAATCAACATTGTGATAACTCGCCAGGATGTGGTTAAGTGGACTGTTTTAATTTTATTTTTAGGAATTGTTAATTGATTACAGTTTCAGTGTTACAAACAATATTATTTATGCTAAGTTTCTTTATTAAACAATAATACCAGTAGATTGTCTATTAGCAAATTTATGTTTATTGTTTTTTCTCCAAAACAGGTAATTAACTCAGAGAAATATTTTCATCATAATATTATTTTTATCTTCGAAAATATATACAACAAAATTAAGTCCTAATGACTTTTCATTCATAATGATGTGAAGAACATGGATCATTAATACAAAGTTGAATGTTAGATGACCGATTATCACAGATAATTGAAATCCCTAAGCAATTAACACATCATTGTTGTAGTATTAGTAGTGTTATGACACCCAATTAGTGCACATTGTAACAATAAATATTATATTTATCGCAACCTCATTCTCGTGTTAATAATAGACAGTTTTAATCTATTAAATTAGAGCATTGCACAAATGTATTTGAATGGAAATAATTTATTACCTACATAAATAAGTATTTGTGGAATAAAATGACTCTAGGTGATCCTCAGAAGATTTTGGAATTTCGATATCATTTTGTTTTTTAAATATCCTGCAATTTTTGACATTATGATATAGGAGCCGCCAAAATTTCTTAAAACTGGTAATTATTCTTCGAAAACAACTTGAACGTAACGGCTTCTCACTTTCGCAGGAACTAAGTTCATGGCAATGGCAGCTGGGCGGCTTCGCTATCACTTCAGCTCGTCTCCTATTGACACTACTTTCAGCTAAGGATCTGCAGAAATCAGTCAAGGTATCCGTTTTCTTGAGACGTCGCTGGAACCTGGGCTCCAACAGCTGTTCTCGTGATACGAACACCCAATCACTTTCGCAAACGAACTCGTCGAGGGTGTTAGTTCTGAAGTTCTTTAACGTGGTTAACGCGTACACTTCACTACGTTTCACTGGCACATACACATCCAAAGCTTCCAAAGCTTCCACTGCTAACGAGATATCTTCTTCAGGTGTGAAATTTTTCAGTGAATCAAGCTTGCTCATCCAAGGTTGAACCTTGCTAGGGCCTGACGCCTCCTCAGTCGATTTCTCGAACCTTCCTTGGAACAACTTTTTGAACCACTTCATGGCTGATAACCTTGCGGTTTTTGCCCGCGTGAACAAATGATTTGAATCGGTAGTTTCTCATTCACACGAGAGGAACGGCTGATGTCTGATGCTCTTCCAACGCTGGTTGGAAAGCGACTGTCAGTGCACTGAGAAATTCACGGCACGCTCAGACCTTTGCCCTTTAGCCATAATTAATTTATTTACAGAGCTAATATAGTAATTGATAACAGCTGTGCGCCGCGGTCCTATTGTGTGTGCAGCTCTATTCAATTAATTAATTTGATAATGATGCGTAATAATTGATTATATTCGGTTTAATCGACTGCATTGTGCAGAGAACATCTGCGATTTAACGTTCAGCGATACAGAATGGGACTGCTAAGTGATAATGTCATGAAATGAATATTTGGCAAAAACGTGATTCCTGATCGCCATAAAATAATTTTTATCAATCTCTTGTTTGCAGTATTTGCAAGATGATTTTCAATTTTGTCTAATCTAAATGAGTGTAACATTATCGCAGTTTGTTCTTTAATAAAATGTATGTACATAGTTTTGATAAGTACGTTGTGTAACGTAAGTAAATCTTGTTGAACTTCGCGACACGTGCTATGACGTAGTATTTCGTCTTCAATGAGAAGGAAAATGATTCATCCAGGAACTTGAGCGTGGAAATTTGCTTATAGACTTGGTGAATTTATTATACATGTTATTATGCGACTGCGACATAATTATTACCTAGATACCTACCTACGTATTTGTTGTCAAAATAAATGTATAATGTATAATTTTGGTTCCTTTACATTCACTGTTTCATTTTATATAAAGCCAGTAATTGTCTGGTACAAAAATATTTCAATGATTTCTAGAGCATAATCAGAACGGCCACTCTTCACCGAGTTTTTGAAGTATGTCTAGAACTGTATGGATAATATTGAAATATAATTTTATAACAAGAACTATCTGTACCTGCAATGTCTGTAAAAAGCCATCTGTTTCTTACGATCGAGGCCGTAATACTCTTGCCGTGAAAAAACAACAATAGTGGAATCTTAAATCCAAACAACGCCATCTAGTTACCTACATGAATAGTTGAAAAGTTTACCTAGTAAAGGATCCAATCGGTCCCTGAAACTCTTCGCCCTCGTGACTGCAGCGGGCCCTCTTCTAGGTATCGGAGATTCCCACTCACATGGTTCCTCCTAATGACCAAACAAACACAAATTAAATTAGAATAACCCTATAAAAATTAAAATATTTTTAGAATAAAAAAAAACAGTGTGTGAAGCACCCGATACAACTTACAAAAAGGATTACCCATATCTATATTAACTATCTTATATTAACTACGTAAGACTAACTAAATTCCTAAGTAAACAATCCAAAATAAGTCGCACTGATAAAATTGCTTGTTTAAAAAAAATTTTTAAACAAATGGAGTAAAACATTTGTTTAAATATTTGCCAAAACAATAATATACCTACATAAGTAGTTAGTTTTGTAAAGAGCACGTTTTGTAAACAAAAATGTAATTGATGTTTGAATAAACACATGAATTGTTCTTCAAAACATTACACATCTATCGGCATTGAATTGTATAAAATTTTGATAGTGGCTGACATCACAAAAGATATATTTAATATTATACATGCGAAAGTAACTCTGTCTGTCAGTCTGTTACGTTTTAATGCCTGAATTCCTGAACCTATTTTAATAATTTTTTTTATAGAAATTTAACAGAGCTTGGAGAACATAGCCTACCTTTTGTCTCAAAAATTCCTTTAACATGCGAGCAAAACCGCGGGCAACAGCTACTTACATATACATTTCTTATATTTTTACTTACATTATCATAAAGTTGATGACCATTCGATGGGGGTATCAAACCGTCCCATTGCGAACTGTCCCACGGTTCGGAGAACACTGTGCCATCGTCGCTTGCCTGTAAACGGATATAAAAACATTTATATTCTCATTAACATAACATACCATCCCACCTATATTCCCGAAAGGTAAGTCAGAGGCGTGCTAATGTAAAACCACAGCTCGCCGGTATGTTTAGATCCCATGTAATAGAGGGCGAGCCTATTGCCATTAACCGGGCATAAATTCCAAACTCCAAGCTGCTACTGGGAATTTCATAGAAAAGCCCAATAACACTTTGCTCGACCTGGGAATTGGACCCAGGACCTCTAGCGTAGCAGTCGCGCAGTCCCGAAGGGTTTGCCAGTAGTGTACTAATATATGTACACACAGGTTGTCAATATGTTTAGGTCCCATGTCGTAGGGGGCGAGGCTGTTGCCATTAACTGCTAAGCTAAAGCTACTGAGATTTTCATAGAAAAAAAACCTTACAACTGTTTGCTCATCCTGGAAATTGTACACAAGATCTGCAGCGTAGTATTCGCACGCAGGACCACTGGATGAGACCAACGAAACTTACGCACGTCCACTTATAATAACGTTCCATTTCAATTTCAGTTGTAAAGCCCTTTAACTAAACTTGGAATGAAATTAAGGGTAAAAAAGTAGGTACCTGTTCGGATAATGGTCTAAGATCATGAACATT